>CM056718.1:89331763-94331763 GCA_029844215.1 Przewalskia tangutica | reverse complement strand
GATCTTGGGGCTTGCCCCTCAGATATACTCTTACCCTAGCTCAAACTGTCATCATATCATAATCATAAATAAGTTAAGAAAACTTATAACTTCTTATTAGTCTTGTTCATATACCCTCTCGTTTTAGTTTACTTAAGGCACTTAATCATATCTTTAATAAAAGAAAACCGGGAATTTAACCCAAGTACTACATACTTCAACTCTTTTAAAAGTGACTCTTTTTCATACATAAAATCGTTGGGGAATTGAAGCCTTAAAATCAATTTGCCTTTCATAAATCAAATCATTTGTCCTTAATTGTCTTACTTAGAGTAAACCTCTTCTCATTAACCTTTTATAAAGCTAATAAACCAACTTTCCATAAAGTTGTTATATTAACCCTACGCTTTAGTAAAATTACACTTTTCCCTTAACGAGGACTTATACATTCTTAAAACGAAACAAGTCTTTATATACTTAAAACAAGTAAGAATACCAAATCTTGTCGTCTCTTTGTACTACATAGTTACATCTATTCATGCTCAAGAGATAGGAAAGCTCCACATACCTCTTGGTCAATCCACTTGCCAAGTCCAACTACCGCAAGTAATATGTCAACCTATAATAACCATAATGCGTTTATTAACCTCTAATTTCAATGTAGAAATAATCTAAGTTCAAAGCCACAATTCTATGGAAAATTGGGCAGCATTTCCTTTGTTTCTACATACTTTGCCACCTTTCTCAAGGCTGAATTCAACATCCAAATGCCACCTTTAAGGCTCAACAATCCAAACCTATCAAAGGGGATTACACACCTAAACTTGGGTGTGTAAAATTCTGCCCCAAAAGGTACAACAATTCACTTAACAATTCTAAAGTAGTTTTTAGGCTACAACATGCTCATAATATCTTTTTATCCAATTCTTTCATATCCAAACCACATTTCTTACATGAAAGCATCATAAGTGCATTATTTACTACTACACATCCCTTCTTCTTCACATGCAACATTAATAACTAACCACAAGAGAAGAAATGTTACCTTAAAACTTTAGCCAAACTTATTCCAACAACTTTGCTAGCCTCCTTTCCAATAACACCACCACAATAACACCAACAAGCTAGCCACAAGCTTCCTTCTTGTTCTTAACTTTTAGATTTTCTTAGGCTTGAATTCCTCTTGGAATTTTAGAGAGAAGTGGGAGCTTAAGCTTAGAGAGAGAGAGGATTTGAAAGATGACCAAGTCTTCAAGACGTGGTCAAGATAAGGCATGCAAGAAATCAGATGGGGACACTTGTCACCCTCCCAAGGTCTTTAAAGAAAAATCTGATTTTTCCTAAGTTTTCCGCCAGAATCCCGCCTTGGCGCGCGGCCAGCGCGGCACGCGGCTGAAACCTCTGCGGATTCTCGGAACTTCCGGCGCCGCGGCCCTGCTGTCCTGGCGTCACGGCGCTGCAACTTCAGCGACCCCTCAGTATATCTGGCGCCGCGGCCCTGCATCCGGCGCCGCGGCCCTGTCGCCTTTGCCTGAAACGCATTTTTGTCCGTCTGCGCACTGAACTTGTAACTCCCATAACTTTCTACTCCGACGTCCTATCGACGAACGGTTGGTTGCGTTGGAAACTAGACTCAACGAACTATGCCCTAGTCCTTTGAAACACTTAGGAACTCTCAACGTACCGGGTCATAACCCGCCTCAAAGTTGACTAAAACCTGTCCGAAACAATCCGTCAACTTATCTTTCGAAAATTTTAAGTCTTACTCCCTTTCACACGCTCTCACACGTATGGCCAGAACTACGGGGTATAAAAATAGTTGTTTAGAGTTCACAAGTTGTAATTTCCCCATAACAGTGTAAGACCAATAGGGAAGAATGTACAGTAGAAATACTTTGGCCTATGTGACGAACCTCTAGTGAATAGGGGGATAGGGTGAGAAATACCTTGAGATAAGAGAAAGATTTATTCCAGACTAAGAATGAGAAGTTAAGTATGGCATGTAAGGAAAGAAAGGAACATCTAAGGATACCGTGTTTTAGAGGACTGTAACCTTCGAGTTTTGTGAGAAGGGGTCGCGTACGGAAGGTCCATTGATATGTTTACGTATGTTAGGTGGTGGCGTGTGTGGCATCGTTGGTCTTGTGGAGTATTGGTATTAGGCATAATATAGAGTTTATCGGAGTTTGTATAGCTTGACAATCGACTAAGAACATTCGGGACGAATGTTTCTAAGAGGAAGAATGTTACACCAGTAAGTCCAGGACATGTATAATAAAATGTATGTAAGGAACCAAGAGTTGGAAATTGAGTACGAAAGGAAGAATTGTTTTTCCGCGGAAAAATCTTCCAAACGTCGGAAAGGAAAAATGTTCGTTGAGGAGAATTAGATTCTCAAAATGCATTATTTGAAGAATATGGAACTTATTAACATTATGAAATTTATTTTTACGGATTTGGTCACGTGGGGCCCACCCGAGGAATTTTACGTTTTGCGGGGCCCACGAGGGTTACAAAATTTTATGGACGAATGAGAGGGCGACACGTGGCACCCCCTTATGTGGTCTTGGACGAAAATGCAAGGGTTAGAATGGTCATTTGACCATCAAGGAAGATAAGTCTTCAAGCTTGATATTATTGACCAAGTCGAACATCCACTTGGCCATTATCCAAGTGTTCCTCATCCTAGCCACTCAAGTGTTGATATCTTGACCCTCCATTGTGTTTTATATACCACACTTTTAGCAAGACATGGTCTTCCACACTTAGAAAAATTAGACAAACTCTTGTGCACACTAGCATGCTCTCGGCTTTGATGAACTTTCCACACAAATTTTTTTTAGTTTGTTATCCATTATTCACAAGACTTAAACCCAAGGTCCTTAAGGGTATTGTAAGGATATCTCAATAGAAAGATTTCGGAAAAACGACGTTTTCATATTAGTTGCAAGGCGGAAACTTAAGGAGTTCTTCAACTTTGAAGTTGGAACTTGAAGATGGGTTCTTTATAGGCTTCTAAGGAGTGCTTGAGCGGTTTGGGCGTAAGGAAAGGAGCTAAGAATTTGCTAAGGAGCGACTTTGAATCTTGGAAATTTTAAGGGCTTATAAAGGTATAATCTTGTCGTTTTAGTAATTAAGGTTTACTTATGGTTGTAGCTATGGATATTATGGCGTGAGATATATAGTATGAAGTTTGATAATTATATTGGCTATTGGAACCCTAATCCGAAAACTAGCATGTTTAGCCTTAAGATTACAATTCAAGTTGATTATTAGTTTAAGTCGTCGCATGTTGTATAAAGAAGGAAATTGTAGTTGTGGAAGTTGTTTATGACTATATAACATGTTAGACCTTAGAACTTGGAATTGAAAAAGAATTGGAAAGGACTTGTGTTGAGTTATTGTTGGAGAATGGCTAGTGAGTATTAAACTACTTGGTATGAATTGTGGGGCGGAATTTTACACGTATTGTAAGCCATGTAATCCCCTTTGGTTGGTTTTTGTTTTGAGCCTTAAATGTGGCATGTTTGGTTATTGTATTCGGCCTTGAAAAAGGTGGCAAAGTGAGTAGAAACAAAGGAAGTGTTGCCCGATTTTCCGTAGAATTAGAGACCGTATACTTAGTATTATTCTACGTTAGAGACTAGAAGTTGATAGTCATGTTGTGACCATTATAGGTTGACACTTCTACGTGCGGCGTATTCGGCTTAGCTTGTGGATTTAGCCGAAAAGGTATGTGAACTATCTCCTCTTCTAGCATGATTCCTTAAGATAAAGAAAGTATGTCCTACTCCTTAAATGATCCATTCCTTGGTTGTATTTGGATTGCCTAAAATAGAAATTGTTCTATGTACTTCCTTGATTGTACTTTGATGTTTAAATTGTAAGTTGTATAATCCATTGCCTTAGTGAAGTTGGATTCTTAAAAGTGAAAGTATTTTACTTAAAGTACATAGAGTCTTGAAAAGGAAGTGGTTTCCAAATCTTTTGGCTAGTGCCTTAGTTCCAAAACCTAAGGGTCGTTATAATGACTTTAGGGGAGTCAAAAGAGTGATAGTTATATTTGAGTAGTGACTTTGAGGGCATGCGTCCCTGACTTGATATGACTGCTTATGTATTGTGTACTGTAGGTTGGCTATCATACATGTCTCCTGTTTTGTTTAGACTGTTATGATTTCATTACAGTACTTACTGTTTCACATACTTGGTACATTCTTCGTATTGACCTCCTTGGAAGTGCGTTTATCTTGTGAGTTTAGGTGCAGATTTGGTGATCTACAGTGTAGGACCTGCCGAGTTTTGGATAGCTCCTCTGCTCGGGAGTTTATCTTTTGGTATAGTTCCTTGATGTGCTTTTGTACGGTTATGGGTACGGCGGGGCCTTGTCCCGTCATATTTCAGTAAAACTCTTAGAGGTCTGTATTCATATGTGGGATTGGACTCATGTACAGTGTAGTGTCTTTTGAGTATGTATATTATATGGCAGCCTTATCGGCCTTGCCCTTGTACGTATGTTGGTTTTAAAAAAAAAAAAAAGGTGTTATTTAATTTCCGCAGTTTACTTGTGTTGTTAGGTAGAAGGGTGCCCAGGTAGGGCACCAGTCACGGGCCCGGGGTTCGGGGCGTGACATATCACTTAAGTATACAACACAACTTAGTCTAACAATATGGTATGCCATTAAGTCAATTAAACATGATCTTCTAAGAGTTCATCACCATCTCAGACAGCTCATCACCTATCGAATATTCCAAATTAGCACAACTTGTATGCCTTGATGTGGATTCATTAAACTGTTTCATACCTTCCAACAATTATTAAAGCTTAACCAACTCATGATAACCCCAAATCACTTCAGACAACACACACATGGCCCTAATAAACATGTTTGTATAGATGTACATCATCATCGCACCAACTATACAATAATTTTACCAACCTATATACAAAGTCCATATATTCCCCTTCTGGGCCGCTGTCGCATTCTTTGGAGGCATAGCTGCAACCACGTAATCTGTTAGGGAGGGACCATCCTAACAACATAGCTCTATCGCACGACCTGAGAGTAAGTAAAAATAGAAACCAATCCTAAATGTATTGTAGCCTCATGTTTATAGGTGTGGTGCACACACCGATAACCAAGACTCTACTACAACTATGCCTCAATTTCTAGCTTCTAACGTAGAATAATACTAAGTATACAGTCTCTTATTCTACGGAAAATCGGGCAGCACTTCTTTTGTTTCTACATACTTTGCCACCTTTTTCAAGGCCGAATTCAATAACCAACATGCCACATTTAAGGCTCAAAACAACAACCAACCAAAGGGGATTACACGCCTTACAATACGTGTAAAATTCTGCCCCACAATTAATATCAACTAAGACCATAATCAAAGCCATTCTCGGCTAACTTATTCAACAATTCAAAGTCTTTTCCAATTCTTTTTCAATCCAAGTTCTTAGGTCAAACATGTTATATAGTCATAAACAACTTAACAACTAATATTCCTTCTTTATATAACATGTGACAACTTAAACTAACAATCAACTTGAATTGAAATCTTAAGGGCTAAATATACTAATTTTCGGATTAGGATTCCAATAGCCAATAAACTTATCAAACCTCATACTAAATACCTCATGCTTGCTAATATCCATAGCTACAACAAGTAATCTTAATTACTAAAACGATAATAATTATACATTTACAAGCCCTTAAAATTTCCAAGATTCAAAGTCGCTCCTTAGCAATTCTTAGCTCATTTACTTATGTTCCAATCCGCTCCAAGCACTCCTTAGAAGCCTATGAAGAACCCATCTTCAAGTTCCAACTTCAAAGTTGAAGAACTCCTTAAGTTTCCGCCTTGCGACTAATACGAAAACGTCGTTTTTTCGGGATCTTTCTATTGAGATAACCTTACAACACTCTTAGGAACCTTGGTTTAAAGTCTTGTGAATAATGGAACAAAATTACAAAATTTTCTTGCTCACAAATGCTCAAAGCCGAGAGCCCTTTCTCTCCACAAGACTAGTTCTTGAAAAATTTCACTAAGTATAGAATGCTCAAGTCTTGCACTACTAGTATGCTTATATAACACATTGGAGGGCCTAGATTATAACACATGTTAGATTTGGATGGAAGAGATCAAGCCAAGTGGCCCTTGGACTTAGTCAACAATCTCAAGCTAGCAAGACTTATTCATCTTCAAGGGTCAATGACCATTTTACCCATGCATAAATTCGTCCAAGACCATGTGGAAGGGGTGTCATGTGTCGCCCTCTCATTAAATCCGATGGTCGGGCCGATGAGGTCAGCCCATCTTGTCTTTCAGTCAGGACCGTCTACTCGGCAGAGGGTTATGCGAGATGTTATATTAAGAAGGTTGTAAAGTTGCACGAGGTGCCTACTTTCACCTTATGGCAGGCAGTGGAGCCCAGGTTACAGCTATTTCTTTTTTCTGGAAGTTTTACCAGGCAGGGTTATGAACTCAGGTGAGTCTCAGTATCGCATTCGCCCTCGGGCCAGTGTTTGGATTTCAGGGGTAGCTGTGAGGATTGTTGTCTCCTGTTGAGGAAGTGTTTTATAGCTACCATATCAGTATTCGGATATCGCCTTATGACGCCTTGTAGGGGCGGAAGTGTAAGTTGTCGGTCGATTGGTTCGATGTTGGCAAGGTTCAGATAGTTGGTTCATACTTGTTTCGGCAGGATGTGGATAGGGTGAAGCTTATCCAGAAGAGGTTATTGGCAGCTCAGAGTCAACAGAAGTCATGCGGATAATCGGCGACGACGCTTGGAGTTCAGGTTGACGGTGGGTCTTCTTGAAGGTACCACCCCGGAAAGGGTGTGACGAGTTGTGGAAAACAGAGGAAACTTAGCCCGAGTTACTTTGGGCCTTTTCAGGTTATGTGGAGAATAGGCCAGGTTGCCTATGGTTAGCATTGTCGTCCGATGTGGGAGGCAGTGCGTCCGGTCGTTCGTGTTGCTAGGTTCGGAAAAGTATCGGAGATCCATCCAGATTGTTCCCAGTAATGATGACCAAGTTGGAGATAGTAACCCCGAGATTTGGGCGAGGCGAACATAAATGTGGTAAGTTATGAGAAGGAGTTCGAGTGTGCGAGAAGGGTACGACGAGTAAGGGAAGAAGTGAACATGTGTTAAGAGGATAGAAGTGATCGTTTCTTAAGGGAGTATCGTTTAGACTTTGGGTGGAAGCTTTTGTGATGTTAGAGGTGATTCCTCGTAGACTTGGATTAAGTATTGGAGCGTGTGTTATTTTGTGGCCATGTGTGGCATTGGCAACTTGTTTAAGTTAAGAGGAACTTCATCGTTATCCGTCTTGAGAAGGAATATTCGGGACGAATTTTTCTAAGGAGGGGAGAATGTTATACCCCGTATTTCCAGAGTATGTACTTGAGGACGTACGTAGAAAAGTTTGAGCCTTAAAGTTAGGCAAGGACGAAATTTTGTTCACAACTACCGAAAATAATCGTTTCCGGCGAAGCGTTTTGGACTTTGCGAAGGAAAATTGCGACTATGTCATTTATAATTTTTGCGGATTTTTCCGAGAGATGAAATATTTTGGACCAACGAGAGGGCGACACTTGTCACCCTCAAGTGGACGGTTGGTGAGGGAAATCTTTGGCACGTTTTCTGTGTTTATTTTGCCTTAAACATTTGGTCAATGGTTGGTAGGATATTTGTGTGGTAGATGAGTAAGTGGGACCCACACACTTGTGCAAATCCACACCTTACACTTGCCTCCCACTTGTCTCAATCTTGGCCATTGGTTGACCTATAAATACCCCCACTTAGTTGAAGACTTCTTCATCCACTCCTCACTTTCTAAGTCTTGAAATCCTCCCCCTCCCTCTTGAAGCTCTCGTCCAAGAGCACCCCCTCCCCCTTGAGAAGGCCTTTGGCCGAAACCCCTCCCCCTTTGTGAGGCCTTTTGGCCGAGAGGTACCCCCCCTCCTAGGGGTGCTAGCCGAAACCTACCCCCCTCCTAGTGGTGTTGTTCTCGTAAATACCCCCCCTCTTGGTAGAAAATACTCTCCAAGTATAGTTACTATTCCAAAATACCTTGGCCCAAATACCTTGTAGTATTCCAAGGTTATCCCTATACTAAAAGCCCAGAAATACTATTATACTTTCCTTCAGTCACAAAAACGAAACCCTAAGGAAAATCTTCATAGTCGGTTGAAGTATTAAGAAGAAGTTGCGTAGAACTTCTAAGGGTTGTTTGGAGCGGGTTGGAGCGCCCAGAGTAGGAGCTAAACGTCGCTCAGGATCGACATTTAAACTTGGATAATTTTGGGCTTATCGAGGTAAATACTCTTGACCTTCTATTGTAATTGGGAATTACATACTGTCGTAGTATTGAAATGAATTTAATATTCATAGAAGAGAATTGAACTGTAATAGAAGGATATTCTGAGTGAGTTAAGCGAAATCGCATCGGAAGAATATTAAAGAAGAGATTAAATCGTACTTACATAGAATTTGTATTCTGATGAACTTGTGAAGTTTGTGGTAGGGAAGTGCTGCCCAATTTTTCGTAGAATCTTGTATCTTGATTTATTCTACCGAGTAGTCTAGACATTGATAGACTTGTATAACCGTTATAGGTTGAAGTACTGCGAGTAGCGTATTCTACTCGAAGGGTGGAAAAGGCTAGCAGGATTACAGTACTTTGGAGCTATTTGCTAATAGTCGATAAATCGTCGCGGTATGTGATTCTTCCTATCCTCTTGAGCATGATATTTTAAAGAATATATATATAGTGCGGTGAGCGTCGTGTGTTAAGCGAGCGTAGTTTTACGGCAATGTCTTTTGACTTAAGCCTGAATAATAAGAATCTTGAAGTATTTCAAGAGAATTAAGAAACCTTTTTGAAAGAAGAGTAATACTTGGTTTTAAAAGCTTAAGAGTTATACTAGCTTTATGGGAAGTTAGGTATAACGGCTTAAGAGAGATAAAAAGAATGATTTATTGATTTTAGAAGTTAAGAGACTTGATCTTAAAAGATAAGAGACTTGACTTAATTAAATTAATATGAGTTTTGTTGAAAAGTGTGAAACCTCATTCGTGAGTAATGAGTACTTGGTTTTTAAAAGGAATAATGTTTTACTGATTTCGGAAATCAGAATAAGTATCGAACAAACCACTGCAGCGTTAATAAGGGAAATGTATTGACTAATTAAGTATTATTAAAACCAGTAGAAACCCCCATCTGCATAAAAGCTAAGATGAGACAAAATGATATTACATTTCCTATATCATGGCTGCTTTAATAAGATTGTTATAAACAAGAATAACCTACTCACATATAAGGCATATGTTTCTCAAATTGTTTTAAAGGAGAATTATATCATTAAGTGATTAAAACTATGAACTATGACACCTTTCGAAAATGAGAAACTTGAGCATTTGAAATTAGGCAAACTTGAACGTTTGGAAAATAATGTTGTTACTTGATTTTACAAAGGAAAGTGTTTTGGTTTACTTAAAAAGATAGTCACTCTATTTTTATACTACGGGTATTGTGTGACTTTTGTGAAAGAAACGAATCTTCTAAAGAGTTAATGTATGAAGTACTTTGGGGATAAAAACCCGAACTTGTTAACATAAAGTAGAAAGTACCTTGTGTGATTAACTTGATTGTGTTGGTTTGTGATAGCCTTGTAATACTTTCTTGTTGATTTGATAAGTAAAACATGTTAGGATGCTACGTGTGTTAAGTATCTTGTGATGTTTGTGTAAAGGGGTTTACCTTGTTGTGCTTATGTTGTTTAACGATAAGTTGTTATGTTAGTATTATATCACTCACCTCTTGACATGATTAGGGGTTAAGGCGCCTCCGTGCGGGTAGACTTCGGTAGTGCGTGTGACCTATGATTCGAGAATACCTCATGCGGAGTGCAGTGTGACCTATGCGAGCTACGAGAGTTCCGGTTAGTGTCGCGGCCTTTATGGTCATGCGGTCTATGTGGCCATGCGGTGCGAGTCGGGGCGTTGCGGGAGTAGCTACCCTCGATGCGAGGAATACCTCATGCGGGCCATTGGGTGGCCTATGCGGAGCGGGAAGTTCGAGGACTAGGCGCGCATTAGATCTGCGAGTAGTGGCGGCCGATCATGTGGCGGTCTAGACAGATCTCATGATCTGATTTATGATCTTGATGCGTGGGTTTTAGTAGTCGGCTATGCCTTCGTACTTACCGTGCGGTTTTATTATGACACAGGTGGGACACGGTGTTCATGTGTGTTCCTTGGTGCTTTTATATCATAGGCTGGCGGTGAGGAAGGTATTCCACGGGCATGATTGATGTTGTGGGCGTGAGACCCATAGTTGTATTTGAGTGATGATTTTGAGGCGTGAGTCACGACTTGACATATCGCTTATTTATTGTGAGCGTAGTTTAGTTATCATACATGTCTCTGCTTTATATAGACTACTATGATTTCATTCTGATCTTTCAGTTTCACATACTTGGTACTGTTATGCGACCTCGCCCGGCTGCGTTCATGCGCGGTAGAGGTACACCAGTCGTCGATCCTCGCTCTTAGGATCACAGTTCAGCGTTTTGGGAAGCTCCGTTTCTCCGGAGGCTTATCAGTGGTATAGTCCCATGTCGTTGTAGGTATTTACATTCAGGGGTATGACGGGGCCCTGTCCCGCCATTGTTGTTATCATTCTTAGAAGTGCATGAAATCTTGTTGTGGCAGAGTTTGTAAAAGGGATGTAACTGTTCGGATTCAAGTTTTATATATATGCCGTAAGACAACTTTTCGCAGAAAAACTGTTTTACACTTCATATTATTTCATGGCTTGTTTTATATTCCGCTGATTACTCTGAGGTATGTCTACTTGGGTGCCCGGGGTAAGGCACGATCCGCGAACCGGGTTGGTCGTGTGGTGATATTCCTTCCACTCGATAATCGGCTCGCCGGGAAACTGGAACCGAACTAATCTCTCTCTACAGTCTACATGGGCATAGCAAGACGCTAGCCAATCCATACCCATAATCACATCAAAGTCTGTCATATCCAACTCTATCAAGTCGGCTAGAGTCGACGATCTATAGTCATCGGGCAAGCCTTATATACGCTCGGCTATCATGAATCACCTCGGCGTAGCCACTCAAAAGGTCTTATAGACTCGGGCTCTATCCCTATTCTACTGACAATATGAGGAGATATATAGGACAAGGTAGAACCTGGATCTATCAAAGAATATACATCACAGCAAGAAACCAATAATGTACCTGTGACGACATCTAGTGACGCCTCCTGGTCCAGTCGGCTGGAAATAACATAGATGCGGTTCTGAGGACCGCTAGAACTGGGACCCCTACCACGACCTCGATGGATAACAAGCGTGGCGGGATAGGGCCGCCATACCCAGATGTACACAATACCTATAGCATCGAGAGTAGCAGTACCAACAAAACAAGCTGGGAGGATGGAGCCGACAGGAGCAGTGATCCTAAGAACGAGGATCCACCACCTGCTTAACCTTACCTGCGGCATGAACGCAGCCCCCGAGGAAGGGGGTCAGTACACAATATGTACCAAGTATGTAAAGCTGAAAAATACTATAATAATGATATCATAAGTCTAAAAGTAAGCTGGAGTCATGGAAGACAATCAAAATACCTTTTACTGTGCCTTACTAACAATGAGAGTGACAAGTATATATATAATACTGCATAAAATAGGGGCCTCGTGATCAAAACAGGGTACCTCGCCCGTAGTATCAATAAGCACCCCTACTCCTGGGACTATTTCACCGCGTAGGTCAGGTGGACCCGCATGAGGTATTCCTCGCATAGGTGTACCGTCGCGTGGGACTATTTCACCCGCATAAGCCCATAAGGACTCGCATGAGGTATTCCTCGCATCGTGGGTAGCAAATCCACGGAACAGGTGGTATAACGATCTTGGGGACTTACCCTTCAGATATACTCTTACCCTGAAGCATACGGTATAACGATCTTGGGGACTTACCCCTCAGATATACTCTTACACTGAAGCAGATGGTATAACGATCTTGGGGACTTACCCCTCAGATATACTCTTACACTGGAGAAGGTGGTATGACGATCTTGGGGCTTGCCCCTCAGACATACTCTTACCCTGGAGAATGTGGTATAACGATCTTGGGGCTTGCCCCTCAGATATACTCTTACCCTAGCTCAAACTATCATCATATCATAATCATAAATAAGTTAAGAAAACTTATAACTTCTTACTAGTCTTGTTCATATACCCTCTCGTTTTAGTTTACTTAAGGCACTTAATCATATCTTTAATAAAAGAAAACCGGGAATTTAACCCAAGTACTACATACTTCAACTCTTTTAAAAGTGACTCTTTTTCATACATAAAATCTTTGGGCAATTGAAGCCTTAAAATCAATTTGCCTTTCATAAATCAAATCATTTGTCCTTAATTGTCTTACTTAGAGTAAACCTCTTCTCATTAACCTTTTATAAAGCTAATAAACCAACTTTCCATAAAGTTGTTATATTAACCCTACGCTTTAGTAAAATTACACTTTTCCCTTAACCAAGGGACTTATACATTCTTAAAACGAAACAAGTCTTTATATACTTAAAACAAGTAAGAATACCAAATCTTGTACGTCTACCGTACTACATAGTTACATCTATTCATGCTCAAGAGATAGGAAAGCTCCACATACCTCTTCGGTCAATCCACTTGCCAAGTCCAACTACCGCAAGTAATATGTCAACCTATAATAACCATAATGCGTTTATTAACCTCTAATTTCAATGTAGAAATAATCTAAGTTCAAAGCCCCTAATTCTATGGAAAATTGGGCAGCATTTCCTTTGTTTCTACATACTTTGCCACCTTTCTCAAGGCTGAATTCAACATCCAAATGCCACATTTAAGGCTCAACAATCCAAACCTATCAAAGGGGATTACACACCTAAACTTGGGTGTGTAAAATTCTGCCCCAAAAGGTACAACAATTCACTTAACAATTCTAAAGTAGTTTTTAGGCTACAACATGCTCATAATATCTTTTTATCCAATTCTTTCATATCCAAACCACATTTCTTACATGAAAGCATTATAAGTGCATTATTTACTACTACACATCCCTTCTTCTTCACATGCAACATTAATAACTAACCACAAGAGAAGAAATGTTACCTTAAAACTTTAGCCAAACTTATTCCAACAACTTTGCTAGCCTCCTTTCCAAGAACACCACCACAATAACACCAACAAGCTAGCCACAAGCTTCCTTCTTGTTCTTAACTTTTCAGATTTTTCTTAGGCTTGAATTCCTCTTGGAATTTTAGAGAGAAGTGGGAGCTTAAGCTTAGAGAGAGAGAGGGATTTGAAAGATGATCAAGTCTTCAAGACTTGGTCAATATAAGACATGCAAGAAATCAGATGGGGGGACACTTGTCACCCTCCCAAGGTCTTTTTAAAAGAAAAATCTGATTTTTCCTAAGTTTTTCCGCCAGGAATCGCCATGCGCGCGGCCAGCGCGGCACCGCGGCGCTGAAACCTCTGCGGATTCTCGGAACTTCCGGCGCCGCTGCCCTGCTGTCCTGGCGTCACGGCGCTGCAACTTCAGCGACCCCTCAGTATATCTGGCGCCGCGGCCCTGCATCCGGCGCCGCGGCCCTGTCGCCTTTGCCTGAACGCATTTTTGTCCGTCTGCGCACTGAACTTGTAACTCCCATAACTTTCTACTCCGACGTCCTATCGACGAACGGTTGGTTGCGTTGGAAACTAGACTCAACGAACTATGCCCTAGGCCTTTGAAACACTTAGGAACTCTCAACTTACCGGGTCATAACCCGCCTCAAAGTTGACTAAAACCTGTCCGAAACAATCCATCAACTTATCTTTCGAAAATTTTAAGTCTTACTCCCTTTCGCACACTCTCACACGTGTGGCCAGAACTACGGGGTATAAAAATAGTTGTTTAGAGTTCACAAGTTGTAATTGCCCCATAACAGTGTAAGACCAATAGGGAAGAATGTACAGTAGAAATACTTTGGCCTATGTGACGAACCTCTAGTGAATAGGGGGATAGGGTGAGAAATACCTTGAGATAAGAGAAAGATTTATTCCAGACTAAGAATGAGAAGTTAAGTATGGCAAGTAAGGAAAGAAAGGAACCTCTAAGGATCCCGTGTTTTAGAGGACTGTAACCTTCGAGTTTTGTGAGAAGGGGTCGCGGACGGAAGGTCCATTGATATGTTTACGTATGTTAGGTGGTGGCCATGTGTGGCATCGTTGGTCTTGTGGAGTATTGACTGTTAGGCATAATATAGAGTTTATGCCGGAGTTTGTATAGCTTGACAACCGACTAAGAACATTCGGGGACGAATGTTTCTAAGAGGGGAAGAATGTTACACCCCGTAAGTCCAGGACATGTATAAGAAAATGTATGTAAGGAACCAAGAGTTGGAAATTGGTACGAAAGGAAGAATTGTTTTTAAACGGAAAAATCTTCCAAACGTCGGAAAGGAAAAATGTTCGTTGAGGAGAATTAGATTCTCAAAATGCATTATTTGAAGAATATGGAACTTATTAACATTATGAAATTTATTTTTACGGATTTGGTCACGTGGGGCCCACAGAAATTTTACGTTTTGCGGGGCCCACGAGGGTTACAGAATTTTATGGACGAATGAGAGGGCGACACGTGGCACCCCCTTATGTGGTCTTGGACGAAAATGCAAGGGTTAGAATGGTCATTTGACCATCAAGGAAGATAAGTCTTCAAGCTTGATATTATTGACCAAGTCAGCTTGTCCACTTGGCCATTATCCAAGTGTTCCTCATCCTAGCCACTCAAGTGTTGATATCTTGACCCTCCATTGTGTTTTATATACCACACTTGTAGCAAGACATGGTCTTCCACACTTAGAAAAATTAGACAAACTCTTGTGCACACTAGCATGCTCTCGGCTTTGATGAACTTTCCACACAAATTTTTTTTAGTTTGTTATCCATTATTCACAAGACTTAAACCCAAGGTCCCTAAGGGTATTGTAAGGATATCTCAATAGAAAGATTTCGGAAAAACGGCGTTTTCATATTAGTTGCAAGGCGGAAACTTAAGGAGTTCTTCAACTTTGAAGTTGGAACTTGAAGATGGGTTCTTCATAGGCTTCTAAGGAGTGCTTGGAGCGGTTTGGAACGTAAGGAAAGGAGCTAAGAATTTGCTAAGGAGCGACTTTGAATCTTGGAAATTTTAAGGGCTTATAAAGGTATAATCTTGTCGTTTTAGTAATTAAGGTTTACTTATGGTTGTAGCTATGGATATTAGCAAGCATGAGATATATAGTATGAAGTTTGATAATTATATTGGCTATTGGAACCCTAATCCGAAAACTAGCATGTTTAGCCTTAAGATTACAATTCAAGTTGATTATTAGTTTAAGTCGTCGCATGTTGTATAAAGAAGGAAATTGTAGTTGTGGAAGTTGTTTATGACTATATAACATGTTAGAACTTGGAATTGAAAAAGAATTGGAAAGGACTTGTGTTGAGTTATTGTTGGCCGAGAATGGCTAGTGAGTATTAAACTACTTGGTATGAATTGTGGGGCGGAATTTTACACGTATTGTAAGCCGTGTAATCCCCTTTGGTTGGTTGTTGTTTTGAGCCTTAAATGTGGCATGTTTGGTTATTGTATTCGGCCTTGAAAAAGGTGGCAAGGTGAGTAGAAACAAAGGAAGTGTTGCCCGATTTTCCGTAGAATTAGAGACCGTATACTTAGTATTATTCTACGTTAGAGACTAGAAGTTGATAGTCATGTTGTGACCATTATAGGTTGACACTTCTACGTGCGGCGTATTCGGCTTAGCTTGTGGATTTAGCCGAAAAGGTATGTGAACTATCTCCTCTTCTAGCATGATTCCTTAAGATAAAGAAAGTATGTCCTACTCCTTAAATGATCCATTCCTTGGTTGTATTTGGATTGCCTAAAATAGAAATTGTTCTATGTACTTCCTTGATTGTACTTTGATGTTTAAATTGTAAGTTGTATAATCCATTGCCTTAGTGAAGTTAGATTCGTAAAAGTGAAAGTATTTTACTTAAAGTACATAGAGTCTTGAAAAGGAAGTGGTTTCCAAATCTTTTGGCTAGTGCCTTAGTTCCAAAACCTAAGGGTCGTTATAATGACTTTAGGGGAGTCAAAGGAGTGATAGTTATATTTGAGTAGTGACTTTGAGGGCATGCATCCCTGACTTGATATGACTGCTTATGTATTGTGTACTGTAGGTTGGCTATCATACATGTCTCCTGTTTTGTTTAGACTGTTATGATTTCATTCTGATTTCATCTTTTTCACATACTTGGTACATTCTTCGTCTTGACCTCCTTGGGCTGCGTTCAATCCGCGAGTTTAGTCTGTGATTTGGTGATCTGGTGTAGGACCGCCTTTCGAGTTTTGGATAGCTCCATACATTCGAGTTTATCTTTTGGTATAGTTCCTTGATCTGTGCTTTTATGCGGTTATGGGTGCGCGGGGCCTTGTCCGTCATATTTGATAAAACTCTTAAGTGCGTATTCATATGTGGGATTGGACTCATGTACAGTGTAGTGTCTTTTGAGTATGTATATTATATGGCAGCCTTATCGGCCTTGCCCAGGTAGGGCACCAGTCACGGGCCCGGGGTTCGGGGCGTGACATATCACTTAAGTATACAACACAACTTAGTCTAACAACATGGTATGCCATTAAGTCAATTAAACATGATCTTCTAAGAGTTCATCACCATCTCAGACAGCTCATCACCTATCGAATATTCCAAATTAGCACAACTTGTATGCCTTGATGTGGATTCATTAAACTGTTTCATACCTTCCAACAATTATTAAAGCTTAACCAACTCATGATAACCCCAAATCACTTCAGACAACACACACATGGCCCTAATAAACATGTTTGTATAGATGTACATCATCATCGCACCTACTATACAATAATTTTACCAACCTATATACAAAGTCCATATATTCCCGCCACGGGCGTCGCATTCTTTGGAGGCATAGGCAACCACGCATGTCTGTTAGGGAGGGACCATCCTAACAACATAGCTCTATCGCACGACCTGAGAGTAAGTAAAAATAGAAACCAATCCTAAATGTATTGTAGCCTCATGTTTATAGGTGTGGTGCACAACACACCGATAACCAAGACTCTACTATAGCTATGCCTCAATTTATAGCTTCTAACGTAGAATAATACTAAGTATACGGTCTCTTATTCTACGGAAAATCGGGCAGCACTTCCTTTGTTTCTACATACTTTGCCACCTTTTTCAAGGCCGGATTCAATAACCAACACGCCACATTTAAGGCTCAAAACAACAACCAACCAAAGGGGATTACACGCCTTACAATACGTGTAAAATTCTGCCCCACAATTAATACCAACTAAGACCATAATCAAAGCCATTCTCGGCTAACTTATTCAACAATTCAAAGTCTTTTCCAATTCTTTTTCAATCCAAGTTCTTAGGTCAAACATGTTATATAGTCATAAACAACTTAACAACTAATATTCCTTCTTTATATAACATGTGACAACTTAAACTAACAATCAACTTGAATTGAAATCTTAAGGGCTAAATATACTAATTTTCGGATTAGGATTCCAATAGCCAATAAACTTATCAAACCTCATACTAAATACCTCATGCTTGCTAATATCCATAGCTACAACAACAAGTAATCTTAATTACTAAAACGATAAGAATTATACCTTTACAAGCCCTTAAAATTTCCAAGATTCAAAGTCGCTCCTTAGCAATTCTTAGCTCCTTTACTTATGTTCCAATCCGCTCCAAGCACTCCTTAGAAGCCTATGAAGAACCCATCTTCAAGTTCCAACTTCAAAGTTGAAGAACTCCTTAAGTTTCCGCCTTGCGACTAATACGAAAACGTCGTTTTTCCGGGATCTTTCTATTGATATAACCTTACAACATTCTTAGGAACCTTGGTTTAAAGTCTTGTGAATAATGGAACAAAATTGCAAAATTTTCTTGCTCACAAATGCTCAAAGCCGAGAGCCCTTTCTCTCCACAAGACTAGTTCTTGAAAAATTTCACTAATTATAGAATACTCAAGTCTTGCACTACTAGTATGCTTATATAACACATTGGAGGGCCTAGATTATAACACATGTTAGATTTGGATGGAAGAGATCAAGCCAAGTGGCCCTTGGACTTAGTCAACAATCTCAAGCTAGCAAGACTTATTCATCTTCAAGGGTCAATGACCATTTTACCCATGCATAAATTCGTCCAAGACCATGTGGAAGGGGTGCCACGTGTCTCCCTCTCATTCGTCCATAAAATTCCGTAACCCTCGTGGGCCCCACAAAATGTAAAATTCCTCGGGTGGGCCCCACGTGACCAAATCCGTAAAAATAAATTTCCATAATGTTAATAAGTTCCATATTCCTCAAATAATACATTTTGAGAATCCAATTGTCAACAACGAACATTTTTCCCTTCCGACGTTCGAAAGATTTTCCGTCGGAAAAATAATTCTTCCTTTCGTACCAATTTCAAGTCTTGTGTTCCTTACTCACCTTCTCTTATACATGTCCTGGACTTACGGGGTATAACATTATTCCCCCCTTAGAAACATTCGTCCCCGAATGTTCTTAGTCGGTTGTCAAGCTATACAAACTCCGGCACAGTCTCTATACTATGCCTAACAGTCAATACTCCACAAGACCAACGATGCCACACATGGCCACCACCTAACATACGTAAACATATCAATGGACCTTCTGTCCGCGACCCCTTCTCACAAAACTCGAAGGTTACAGTCTTCTAAAACACGGGATCCTTAGAGGTTCCTTTATTTTCTTACTTGTCATACTTTCTCGTACTTTCAAACTTATTTCTGTTATACCCCGTAGTTCCAGAGTATGTATGTGAGGATGTACGTACATTTTTACAAACCCTAATTAGGTTAAGGATGAAAATGTGAACTTCCAACGGAAAAGATTCCGAACCTTGTGAAGAAAATTTTACGCTTTTAATATTTTAACCGATTTCGGATTTTTCCGAGAGATGAAATATTTTGGACCAATAGGAGGGCGACATGTGTCACCCTTAGGTGGCATTGGTTGGACGAAAATGGTGGGCAAGTGGCCAAGTCAATAAGTCAAGTCTTGCAAGATATTTCTTTGGGATAGTGGGAGTAGGTGGACGTTTTTTGTGGGCAAGTGGGGGAGGCATTGTTGGACGGTTTTCTTGAGCAAGTGGATGGCCACATGGCTCATTGTTGTGGTGGACATATGTCCCAATGTTGTGGTGGACTAATGTCCCAATGTTGTGGTGGACACTTGGTGGAAGACTCCACTCACACAAGCTATCTAATCTACACCCTCCACTTGCTTTAATCTTGGCCATTGAAGGTTCTATAAATACCCCCCTCTAGTGCAAGACTTCTTCATTCACTTAACATTTCCAAGTCACAAAATCCTTGTCACGACCCGTTCCGGGGCCCGTGACTGGTGCCTTACCCCGGGCACCCTAGTGATACAACATCAGAGTAATCAGCGGAACATAAAACACATACATGAAACAAATGAAGTACAAGCGATGTCGAGGAAAACTTGCCTTCGGCATATATATAAATAACAACTTTTTCAACATGAGCAGTTTAATCCTTTTACAAACCACCTTGTGATGCTACGGACCTAAGAAATGATCGACAACAATGGCGGGACGGGGCCGCCATACCACGAATGTAAATACCTACAACAACGAGGACTATACGGCTGATAAGCCTCGGAGAAACGGAGCTTTCCCAACAATGGCTATGACCCTAAGAGCGAGGATCAATGGCGGTGTACCTTTACTGCGGCATGACGCGGCCCCGAAGGAAGTCGATACTGGTAGCAAGTATGTGGCGAAAATAAATCGTAAATGAAATCATAGTAGTCTATACAAAGCGGGAGACATGTATGATAACCAAATTACGATTCACGATAAATAGCGATCGTGTCAAGTAAAGGACTCACGCCTCAGTCATCACTCAAATTTAACAATGGGTCTCACGCCCACAACATCAATCGTGCGTGGAACACATTCCTCATTCTGGCGATCTATGATATGAAAGCACCAAGGAACACATGAATACGAGGTCCACTGTGTTATAATAAAGCATGCGGGTAAATGCGAAGGCATAGCCGACTACTAAAACCACGGTACCAACAAGGTCATAAAGCGTGTCATGATATCTGTCTGAACCGTCACATGATGAAAGCCGGTCACTCGCCCGCGATATCAAATGTGCGCGTCTAGCCACAGAACTCTCCGCGACTCCGCATAGGCCAACCTCGTAGGCGCATGAGGTATAACCCGCATCGGTAGCTACTCCGGCATCGTCACGGACTCGCGATCCGCGTAGCCACTGAACCGCGTGACCACAAGGCGTAAACTAACACGGAACTCCGTAGTTCGCATGGATCCCCGGACCGCATGAGGTATTCTCGAATCATGGTCCTGCATCGCTGAGTCTACCCGCGTCGGAGGCGGCTTAACCTCCGGACACAAGTCAAGGTGAGTGGTACAATACCAACATAACGGCTGATAGTCAAACAACTTTAAGCGCAGTCGAGGGGAAAACCGCTTTACACTAACATCACAAGATACTAACACACGTAGCATCCTAACATGTTTACTTATCAAATCAACAAGAAAGTATTACAAGGCTATCCCAAACCAATACAATCAAGTTATTCACACAAGGTACTTTCTATTAACAAGTTCGGGTATCCATCCCCAAATACTTCATACATTAAATCTTTAAAAGATCCGTTCCTTCCACATAAGTCACACAATACCCGTAGTATAAAATAGAGTGACTGTCTTTTTAAGTAAACCCAAAACACTTACCTTTGTAAAATCAAGTAACAACATTATTTTCCAAACGTCCAGTTTGCCTAATTTCAAAATGCTCAAGTTACTTATTTTAGAAAGGTTTCATAACTCATAGTCTTAATCTCTTTTAAAACATTTGTGTAACATAAGTCTTATGAGTGAATAGGTTATTCTTGTTTATAATAATCTTACTACTGACCATGACCTAGAAAATGTAATATCATTTTGTCTCATCTTAGTTTCTATGCGGATGGAGGTTTCTACTGGTTTTAATAATACAACTCATTAGTCGACATTTTCCTTTATTAACTGCGGTGGTTTGGCGATACATTCGATTTCGAAATCGGTAAAACATTCTTAAGCCGTTATACCTAACTTCCCATAAAGCTAGTATAACTCTTAAGTTTTCAAAAACCAAGTATTACTCTCCTTCAAAGCGATTTATAAATCTTTTGAAATACATCAAGTTCTTTATTATAACAAGCCGATTATAATTCACGTGATTACCTTTTAAAACCACAAAGTATTTTCTTACCTACATAAAGTCATTATAACCAACTTCCCATAAAGCCATTATAACACTTTATGTTTTAAAACAATCAAACACAGTTAACACGTATGCGTCTACCGTACTACATAGTTCACACATATCATGCTAGAAGAGATAGGAAGAGGTTCACATACCCGCGAGTATCGACAATAAGCAAAATGCTCCAAGTACTATAACCTTGCTAGCCCTTTCCACTCCTCAAGTAGAATACGCTACTCTTAGTACTTTCACCTAAAAAGGTCACAAACGTCTATTAACTTCAAAACACAAGGTTCCATTTCTCTCTGAAAATTCGGCACCTCACACCACAGCGTAAATCTCTCTCTATCGAGGCCGCCACCAAGCCAACCGGGGGTTTATATCTAACAGGACATGTACAATTCTACTCGAATACTACACAAGTCTCTGATCATGTACATCTGATTCGATTCTTTTCTTTATTCTTCAGCTTAAGTCAAAAGACATTGCGCGATACTAAGCTTAGTTACATATATAGTATACCTCAACTATATATTCTAACAACATGTAATTTCCAATTACAATTAGAGGACAAGATAATTACCTCGATAAGCCCATAATTATCCAAGTATAAATGTCGATCCTTAGCAACGCTTAGCTCTACTCGGTGCTCGACCCGCTCAAACAACCCTTAGAAGTTCTAACCAACTTCTACTTAAATACTTGATCAATCAATGAAGATTTCCTTAGGGTTTCGGTTTGAGACAAAAAGGACATACGGTAGTATTTCCGGGCTCTACGTATAGAGGTTTCTTTGGAATACTACAAGGTATACGGCTAAGGTAATTTGGGTATAGTAACAATACTTTTGAGAGTATTTCTACCAAGAGGGGGGGGTATTTATACGAGACAACACCACAAGGGGGGGGGTGTATACCCCTCGGCCTACCCCACTAGGGGGGGAAACTCTCGGCCAAGGGGGGGGAGGGTGCTCTCGGCCAAAGGCCTCACAAAGGGGGGGAGGGACTCTCGGCCAAGACACTCCACTCAGGGGGGAGGAAGAAGCTTTCAAGACTAAGAGATTTTGGGATGAAGAAGTCTTCTGAGGAGGGTATTTATAGGTCAAGCAAAGGCCAACCAATGGCCAAGATCTAGCCAAGTGCTAGGCAAGTGTAGGGCGAGATATGCCCAAGTGCCCTAGTCCCTACTCCTTAAAACCCTCACAAATATCTACCAAAAATATCTACCCACTGACACTAAATCGTCCAGTGCGCCCACTTGCTTCGATGTGAGGGTGACACATATCACCCTCCGTTGGTCCAAAATGTTCCGTCTCTCGGAAAAATCCGCAAAAATAAGAAAAGACATAGCGAATTTTCCCTGCAAAGTTATGTAAAGCGTTTAGTCGAAAACGACTCTAGCAGGGTGTTGTGCACAAATGTCATTCGGCGAGCCACTGGCGGGGGTGACACGTGTCACCCTCCTATTATTAAAATAAAACATCTTAGAAAATATCCTGATGGCCAAAATCTCAAAACAAAGTGGGCCCCAAAACCAGTAAATTTCTCAGTGGGCCCAGCGTGACCATTTCAGAAAATAAAATTCCATAATTCTCTAATATTCCAGAAGTCAGAATACCAAATCGGGAATCCATTCCCGTTAACGAACCTTTTTCCTTCACAAAAGCGGAAACTTTTAGTGGAAAAATCACTCTTTCTTCCTTTCCAATCTTTTACGTATTCTCAAATGCGTCGTCCTCGCATACATACCACGGAACTACGGGGTATAACATTCTTCCCTTAGAAACATTCGTCGAATGTTCCTTCTAAGTCCCCAAACATACTGGCGATATAGTCTACTACTATCTTACAGGAACAATCACGCCACGCTGGCCATGAAACACTGCGCAAAAACTTACATCCAAGTCCACGAGAAACACCTCTACATCACCACAAATCACTTCTCAGGGTCTAAAATATACTTCCCCGCGCTTCTCTTTACAAAAGAAAAGATCACATCTATGCTCGCCATACATGCTTCTCTCTTTACTCGTAGATACCACTTTGTCACTTTGCACGAGGCATTAACCTTCTCGAGCGACCCAACAAATGGTACCACTTTTGTCACTTTGTCGCGAGCCTTGCTCGGCGACCCGACAAATGGTGCCGGCTGCTTGCGATCCACGAGGATGTCGTGCACTCGAACTCTTACCACGTTAAATCGCCGGTTTCCAAAACTCGGGGTTACTATCCCTAACGTGGTCATCATTAAGCGGGGATACTGCGGATGGATCTCGGTACTTTCACGAACATAACAATACGAAGACCGGACGCTTGCGCCTCTACGTCGGACGACAAATGCTAACATATAGGCAACGCGCCTATTCTCACTGAACTCAAAAAGGCCCAAGTAACTCGGGCTAAGTTTCTCTGCTTTCCAAAGCTCGTCACACCACTGTCAGGGTGGTACATTCAAGAAGACCGACCGTCAACTCGAACTCTAAGCGTCGTCGCCGATTATCCGCACGATTCCTACGAGTGCGGAACTTCTTCTAGACAAGGTTCTCACTATCCACGATCTGTTGGAACAAGCTGAACCAGTATGCGAACCTTGCCAACATTGAACCAATCGGCCGTGACTTTACACTTCCGCCCTACAAGGCTTCAAAGGTGACATCAGAACCGAAATGGTAGCTTAAACACTCCTCCACAGGAGACAACAATCCCTACAACTATCCGCGAAATCCAATGGCGGCGAGGCGAATGCGGTCGAGACTTACGAGTTCTTAACCTGCACGGTAAAACTTCGAGAAACAAAACAGTAGTACCACAGGCTCGACATGCGCCATAAGGTGAAGGTAGGCACCGTGCGACCTTACAACCTTTACGATAAAATCAACAACTGCGAGTGAGCGGTCCGGCCGAAGAACACGATGGGCTGCCCCATCGGCCCGACCAGCGGTCGAACGCATCCACGAACTCGTCTGTTGGTTAACTAAACATGGGCCTAACACCCTCGTGACCCTAACACAAGGCGGGACCACCACAAACCGACCCGCCATAAAACGGTCGCGGGTTGACACGCGCGGCGTGGCCTCAACTCGACCGCAGCGCGCGAAACACTAGTTCCCGAAGGAACAATCTCACTAATCACGTTAGAAAACCTGGCGGTCTTAGCTCAACTACCCCTTTCATTCCACACTACTAGGGACCTATCCCACACATAGCTCACGTGCACTGCATACACTTACGATAAGGATCAAACATAACACTACACCTTTTCTTGAGATGGCCTGCTCTAAGGTCTCTACGTATAACACTCTAAGGCTCACACCTTCTCTATCCCCAAAATCTTACTCGGTTAACCCACCATGATTTCTATGTTCTCGGCTTTGATGCGCATAAGCCGTACAGGCCATGCTCAAGCCTAATCGAAGAATTACTCTTGCGACCCTCTCTTAGATAGCCATCAAGACTCGCGGTACATCGGTATACTCTCGGTAGCCAAATCCATAGCTAATGTACAGGTCGCCTCTTTGTAATCCATATTCTGCATTCACAGTCGTGGGCGAAGGTTCAAATATCATGGCGCGGTAGGAGCGCCGCGCCGTGCTAAACTTTCTTGGGGCTAGTGGCGTCGCGAAATCCCGAATGAAGCATTACCTAGGTAATGATTGGGCTGTGCCCACGTAACCCTCACGAACTCTACTCGCGGCTCCGCCGGCGCCTTGCCCTCACAGGCGGGTTGCCTGCGGAGGCATAGCGATAGGGAAAGAATTTCGTCGGAGGGTCGACTTACAACACGACTAAGGCACGATCTCGAGTGAGAAGAATAGAAACCAATCCTAAATATCCTATAGCCTCACGATTATTGGTGTAGTGCATAACACACCGATAATCAAGACTTCTTGGATACGATGCGTAGACACTTTCAGAGGATTAAGCGCTCACGATACCACTTTTTCACGACCCGTTCGGGGCGTGGTAGTGCCTTACCGGGCACCTAGTGATACAACATCAGTGTCGTGGAACATAAAACATACATGAAACAAATGAAGTACAAACGATGTCGAGAAAACTTGCCTTCGGCGTATATATAAATAACAACTTTTTCAACATGAGCAGTTTAATCCTTTTTACAAACCACACTTGGCGATACTACTGGACCTAAGAAATGATCGACAACAATGGCGGGACGGGGCCCGCCATACCACGAATGTAAATACCTACAACAGAGGACTATACGGCTGATAAGCCTCGGAGAAGCGGAGCTTTCCCAACAATGACTGTGACCACTAAGAGCGAGGATCAATGGCGGTGTACCTTTACTGCGGCATGAGCGCAGCCCGAAGAGTCGATCACAATTACAGTATGTGGCGAAAATAAATCAGTAAATGAAATCATAGTAGTCTATACAAAGCGGGAGACATGTATGATAACCAAATTACGATTCTGATAAATAAGCGATCATGTCAAGTCGGGGACTCACGCCTCAGTCATCACTCAAATTTAACAATGGGTCTCACGCCACAACATCAATCGTGCGTGGAACACATTCCTCACCGTGATCTATGATATAAGCACCAAGGAACACACGCATGAACACGGGTCCCGCGTGTTATAATAAAACTATACGGGTAAATACGAAGGCATAGCGACTACTAAAACCCACGGTACCAACAAGGTCATAAAGCGTGTCATGATATCTGTCTGGCCGTCACGTGATGAAAATGGTCACTCGCCGCGATATCAAATGTGCGCGTCTAGCCAGAACTCTCGCGTCTCGCATAGGCCAACCTCGTAGGCCGCGTGAGGTATAACCCCGCGTCGAGGGTAGCTACTCCTGGCATCGTCACGGACTCGCGATCGCGTAGCCACAAAGACCGCGTGACCACAAGGGCGTAAACTAACACGGAACTCCGTAGTTCGCGTGGATCCTGGACCCGCGTGAGGTATTCTCGAATCATGGTCCTGGACACTTTGAGTCTACCCGCGTCGGAGGCGACAACCTCGGACACAAGTCAAGGTGAGTGGTACAATACCAACATGCTTGGTGATAGTCAAACAACTTTAAGCGCGTTCGAGGGGAAAACCCTTTACACTAACGTCACAAGATACTAACACACGTAGCATCCTAACATGTTTACTTATCAAATCAACAAGAAAGTATTACAAGGCTATCCCAAACCAATACAATCAAGTTATTCACCTGAGTACTTTACTAACAAGTTCGGGTATCCATCCCAAAGTACTTCATACATTAAATCTTTAAAAGATCAGTTCCTTCCACATAAGTCACACAATACGTAGTATAAAATAGAGTGGTATCTTTTAAGTAAACCCAAAACACTTACCTTTGTAAAATCAAGTAACAACATTATTTTCCAAGCGTCCAAGTTTGCCTAATTTCAAAAATGCTCAAGTTACTTATTTTAGAAAGGTTTCATAACTCATAGTCTTAATCTCTTTTAAAACATTTGAGTAACATAAGTCTTATGAGTGAATAGGTTATTCTTGTTTATAATAATCTTACTACAGACCATGACCTAGAAAATGTAATATCATTTTGTCTCATCTTAGTTTCTATGCGGATGGAGGTTTCTCTTGGTTTTAATAATACAACTCATTAGTCGATACATTTTCCTTTATTAGCATTTGCGGTGGTTTGGCGATACACGTTACGATTTCGAAATCGGTAAAACATTCTTAAGCCGTTATACCTAACTTCCCATAAAGCTAGTATAACTCTTAAGTTTTCAAAAACCAAGTATTACTCTCCTTCAAAGCGATTTATAAATCTTTTGAAATACATCAAGTTCTTTATTATAACAAGCGATTTATAATTCACATGATTACCTTTTAAAACCACAAAGTATTTTCTTACCTACATAAAGTTGTTATAACCACTTCCCATAAAGCCATTATAACACTTTATGTTTTAAAAACAATCAAACACGATTAACACGTATGCGTCTACCGTACTACATAGTTCACATATCATGCTAGAAGAGATAGGAAGAGGTTCACATACCTCGCGGCAGTATCGACAATAAGCAAAATGCTCCAAGTACTATAACCTGCTAGCCCTTTCCACTCCTCAGTAGAATCGCTACTCTTAGTACTTTCACCTAAAAGGTCACAAACGTCTATTAACTTCAAAACACAAGGTTCCATTTCTCTGAGAAAATTCGGCACCTCACACACATGGCAGCGTAAATCTCCTCCTCTATCGAGGCCGCCACCAAGCCAACCGGGGGTTTATCGTCTAACGGGCGTGTACAATTCTACTCGATGTAATACTACAAGTCTCATGTCTGATCCTATGTACATCTGATTCGTTCTTTTATTTATTCTTCATGCTTAAGTCAAAATACATTCCCCAAGTACTAATCTTAGTTCAATATAAAGTATCCTTCAACTATCAATTCTAACAAAATGTCATTTCCAATTACAATAAGAGGGACAAGATAATTACCTCGATAAGCCCATAATTATCCAAGTATAAATGTCGATCCTTAGCAACGCTTAGCTCCTACTCGGTGCTCGACGGCTCAAACAACCAGAAGTTCTAACCAACTTACTTAAATACTTGATCAATCGTGAAGATTTCCTTAGGGTTTCGGTTTGAGACAAAAGGACATCTGATAGTATTTAAGGCTCTACGTAGAGAGGTTTCTTTGGAATACTACAAGGTATACGGCTAAGGTAATTTGGGTATAGTAACACTACTTTTGAGAGTATTTCTACCAAGAGGGGGGGTATTTATACGAGACAACACCACAAGGGGGGGTGTATACCCTCGGCCTACCCAGTGGGAAACTCGGCCAAGGGGAGGGTGCTCTCGGCCAAAGGCCTCACAAAAGGGGGGGAGGGACTCTCGGCCAAGACCCTACACCACGGCGGGAGGAAGAAGCTTTCAAGACTAAGAGATTTTGGGATGAAGAAGTCTTCACAAGGGAGGGGTATGTCTAGGTCAAGCAAAGGCCAACCAATGGCCAAGATCTAGCCAAGTGCTAGGCAAGTGTAGGGCCAAGATATGCCCGAGTGCCCTAGTCCCTACTCCTTAAAACCCTCAAATATCTATCAAAAATATCTACCCACTTGGCACCCCAAATCGTCAGTGCGCCCTTTGCTTCCGATGTGAGGTGACACATGTCACCCTCCGTTGGTCCAAGATGTTCGTCTCTCGGAAAAATCATAAAAATAAGAAAAGTCATAGCGGAATTTTCCCTGCGAAGTTATGTAAAGCGTTTAGTCAACGACTCTAGCAAGGTGTTGTGCACAAATGTCATTCGGCGAGCCACTAGGCGGGGTGACACGTGTCACCCTCCTATTGGCCCAAAATAAAACATCTTAGAAAATATCCACAATGGCCAAAATCTAGAAAACAAAGTGGGCCCACAGTAAATTTCTCGTGGGCCCAGCGTGACCATTCAGAAAATAAAATTCCATAATTCTCTAATATTCGAAGTCAGAATACCAAATATGGGAATCCAATTCCCATTAACGAACCTTTTCCTTCACAAAAACCGGAAACTTTTCCGTGGAAAAATCACCTCTTTCTTCCTTTCCAATCTTTCTGTCGTATTCTCGTACGTACGTCCTCGCATACATACCCTGGAACTACGGGGTATAACAATCCTTCCCCCTTAGTTGCTAGTTCTCGTCCTGTTATACCCCGTATTTCCAGAGTATGTATGCGAGGACGTACGTGCAATCTGGCGGCGGAAGAAGAAGAAGTGATTTTTCGCGAAAAGTTCATTTTGTGAAGGAAAGGTTCGTTAATGGTGGATTCGATTGTATTGAACTTCTGAATATTAGAGAATTATGGAATTTTATTTGGAAATGTCGCGTGGCACTGAGAAATTTACGATGCCCACTTTAGATTTTGGCCATTGTAATTTCGGAAGATGTTTTATTTTGGGCCAATAGGAAGGTGACACGTGTCACCCGCCTAGGTAACTTGTAACGCTTGATTAAATCGTTTTGACGAAGCGTTTGTAACTGCGAGAAAAATTCGGCTATGTCATTTAGTATTTTTGCGGATTTTCGAGACGAAATATTTTGGACCAGCGAGAGAACAACGGCACCTCACCGTTGGTGGACTTGAGGCGGAATTAGGAAGTAGAATGGATGGGCAAGTTGTGGTAGATATTTGTGTAGATATTTGTGAGGATTTGTGGAGTAGGGTTAGGGTGCACTTGGCTTGATCTTGGCCTTACACTTGCCTTGCACATGGCTTGATCTTGGCCATTGGTTGGCTTTTGGTTTTGCTATAAATACCACTTGGCAGAAGACTTCATTCATCAAATGTTCCAAGTCTTGCTATCCTTCCTCTCTCCTCTTGTTTGACTCTCGTCCAAGAGCCCCCTCCTAGTAAAGGCCCTTGGCAGAAACCCTCCCTTTGAGTGGCCTTGTGGCGAGAGGTTCCTCCCCTCACAGTGGTGTGTAGAGCCTACCCCACTTGGTAGAAAGTTGTCTTCCAAGTATTGTTATAATGCCCAAAATACCTTAGCCTTGTACCTTGTAGTATTCCAAAGATATCTCTATCGTAGAGCAGGAAATACTACCTTTTGTCCTTTGGTCTCAGCGAAACCTAAGGAAATCTTCGTAGTTGGTTGAAGTATTTGAGTGGAAGTTGGTTAGAACTTCTAAGGGTTGTTTGGAGGCGGATTGGGCGCGGAGTGGAGCTAAACCTTGCTCGGGATCGACATTATAACTTGGATAATTTTGGGCTTGTCGAGGTAAATATTCTTGTTCCTTATTGTAATTGGAGATTACATATTGTAGGAATATATAGTTGAGGTATACTATATAAGAATCGAATTGTATTTACATGGGGTGTATTGCGATGACTTGTGTAGTATTCTTGGTGTACGTCAGGTTAGGCGTGTAAACCCCACACTGGTTGGCTTGGTGGCCTCGATAGGAGGAGATTCTGTTTGTTTGGGGAGTCTTTGTCGAATTTTCTGTAGAGAAATGGAACTTTGTGTTTTGAGGTTAATAGAAGTTGTGGCCTTTTTAGGTGAAAGTACTAAGAGTAGCGTATTCTACTCGAGGAGTGGAAAGGGCTAGCAAGGTTGTAGTACTTGGAGCATTTTGCTTATTGTCGATAAATCGTCGCGAGGTATGTGAACCTCTTCCTATCCTTCGAGCATGATGTTTTGTAAACTATGTAGTACGGTAGACGTACATGTGCTAAATGAGTTGGTTGGTTTAAAACATAAGGTGTTATAATAGCTTTATGGGAAGTTAGTTATAACGACCTTATGTAGGTGAAAATGGTTTACTGATATTAGAAGTTAAGAGACTTGATCTTATAAGATAAGAGACTTAACTTATTTGTTTTAATGTGGATGTTTGTGTGAAACCTCATTCGTGAGTAATGAGTACTTGGTTTTTAAAGGGATAATGTTTCTTGATTTGGAAATCGAGAATGTGTATCGGCACCAACTGCGGCGTTAATAAAGGAAAATGTATTGAATAATGATGTGTTGTATTAAAACCGATGAAACCTCCAATGCGTAGAAGCTAAGATGAGACAAAATGATATTACATTTTCTAGATCATGGCTGCTGTAATAAGATCGTTATAAACAAGAATAAACTATTCACGTATATGACATATGTTACTCAATTGTTCTAAAAAGGAATCAAGTGATTAAGTTTGGAAAGTTTGTCTTATTGTTTCCCTTTGGACATACTGACACGATGCGTAGCGCACGGGTATGCGTCCATTTGGAAAGTTGTCTTATTGTTTCCCTTTGGACATACTGACACGATGCGTAGCGCACGGGTATGCTTCCATTTGGATTCTTTGTCTTGTTGTTATCATATCATCATTTGCGGCGGTGAGGAAGGTATTCCACGGGCATGATTGATGTTGTGGGCGTGAGACCCTGACTTGATATAACTGTTATATGTGGTGTGCTGTAGTTTGGCTATCATACATGTCTCTGCTGTATATTTATTATGATTTCATTCTGACATTATGATTCACATACTTGGTACTGTTATCTTGACCTCGTTCGCCCGGTTCATCTGCGAGTAGAGTGCGTCGATGCTCGTGATCCTCATGTAGGATCACGATTCGTAGCATTGTGAAGCTCCGTTTCTCGGAGGCTTATCTTTTGGTATGTGTTCCACAGTTGTAGGTTCTTGTACATTGAGTATGGCGGGCCTGTCGTCATAGTCATGTATATCTTAAGTGCATGTCTTTGTTGTGGCGGGGTTGTAAAAGGATTAAAGCTTCGAGTTTTATGTAGATACTAAGGCAATTGTTTTGGTTGGCCTATTCATTTATTATATCTCTTGTTAAATGACTCATGTTTTATGTTCGCTGATTTTCTACGATGTATGTATCACTAGGGCGGGTAAGGCACGATCAGGCCGATTTTCGGGGTGTGACATAGTGGTATCGAGCGATTAGTCCTCGGAAAGTGTCTCAGACCGTGTCTAGTAGAATCTTGATTATCGGTGTGTTGTGCACCACATCTATGTCGAGGCTGCAGGACATTTAGGATTAGTTTCCATTCTTCTCATTACGAGATCGTGCCTTAGGCTGTGTTGTAAGTTGGACCCCCGGCGTATCTTTTTACGATTATGCCTCGCGCGAAGCAGCGAGCCAGAAGGGCAAGCGAGGAGGCTAGTGAGATCTGAGGGAGTTCGAGAGCGCGAGCGGTCGATACACGGCAGTGTTAGCGGCCAGCGAGGAGTTTCGCGGCGTCGCGGCACGCGGCGATGGCTTTGAGTTCTGATACACGAGCCTCCGATCCACGATGGCGGGAGATGGTCGCGAGAGATGGCGATTATTGGCGGTCGTGGCGGATATGAAATCTGAGATAAATTTGGATCACGGCCAGTTCAGTTCAGTAGCAGATAGTTACTACGGGCGGATAGTTTGAGAGCGCGGGACTTTACGAGTTGTAGCACGAGGATGATCGCGTCGAGGGAGTTCATCGGCGATTCTGATGGATCATGCGGTGATCGAGGCTTGAGAGTCTGTGACCTTTGGTTCGCGTAAATTTGCGTGATACCGCATCGATTGGTTTGATTCATAGGAGCTTTCGGGAGAGCATGCACCTCAGCGGTATGGGTTGAGTTTTGGGGCTTTCCTCACTTCTTGCCTCATGAGATGAGGAGGCGGGTAAATGATTTTATTCTTGAGCAGAGAGGCGGCTGTTTAGGGAGTACAATGTCGAGTTCGATTCTTTGGCTCGATATGTCCTGCGCTAGTTGCGAATATGGAGGATAGGGTGCATCGCTACGTCACGGGCTAGATGATTATATGGTGAGTCTTGTGCGGGTGTTTCTCTTGTAGGGCATGGACATTGCCGCGTGCGAGCTCAGCACTAGGATGTGAGGCACGGAGGGTCGAAGGAATGACTGGATCGGCGAGAAGAGGGCCGGGGCGGCGAGGTCCTTTGGTGACTTTCGAGGCGGACCGCCTCGGCGAGCTAGTTATATACCCCGCTGATGCAGTGGTCCTCCACGTCTTGAAGCGGTCGGGCTCGAGGTTCAGATTTTGGAGAGCATGGGTGTTAACGGTGAAGCCACCCTACCTCGTTGTGACCGTTGTGGTAGACTCCATTTTGGTGAGTGTCGTGCTAGATTGGGAGTTTGTTTTGCATGCGGCCAGCGGGGCCATTTTGCGAGCTGTCCGACCAAGGAAGCGCGGATGTTCGACTCGACGCCAGGATTGTGGCTGGTTCATCACGCCCTACTATGCGCCTGCAGTGGGCCTATGATTAGAGTGGGTGTAGCGGTATATCATTACCCCTCTAGAGTTTTGGTATCTTTGTTATGATGATCTCATTATTATGTGCTATGTCACGAATAGCGTTGTGTTAATTTTGAGTTAGAAAACATGGTTAGTTAGGAGGATAAGTATGGGGCATGGTAAGTGTGAACCACAGACTATGTCACGATTAAGACCTTAGAGGTAAGGTCGTCTTGTGTAAAAGATTCGTTTTATATTTGACCTTTATCGAGTCGTAGTATACGTGGGATTTTATTTTGTGTGATAAGTCCATGGGTAGTGTGAGATGGAAGTGGTAGCTTTCATGATTTGAAATGGGTAAGATTGTTAGTGTCGGGAACAAGTGTTGAGCGATTGTGGAGTCGGGTTGATGGCGCTCGGCGAGTCGACCGTGGTTTTAGGTGGGGTTAGTTAGGGTGGTCGCCGGTGGTAGGGTCACGAGGGTGCTAGGCAGAGTTTAGACGACCATCGTATGAGTTTGTGGATGTGTTCGACCAGAATCGTTCGTGAAGGCCGGTAATGGCCTTAGGGGATATTACGGCTAGTAAGACGACCAAGTTTGGAGGTGGTGACTCCAAAGTTTTGGAAACGGAAGCGATGACTAAAGTGCGGTGCGTATACTAGAAGAGTTCATGTGTTCGAGGAGGGCACGACGAGTAAGGAAGGAGGAGAACGTGTGTTATTTCGTGGCCAAGTTGTGGCGTTGGCAATTTGTTAGAAGAGCTTCATCGATATCCGTCTTGTGAAGGAACATTCGGGACGAATGTTTCTAAGGAGGGGAGAATGTTATACCCCGTATTTCCAGAGTATGTATGCGAGGGCGTCGTGCGAGAATCTGACGAGAAAGATTGGAAGGGAAGAAAGAGGTGATTTTTCCACGGAAAAGTTTCGGTTTTGTGAAGGAAAAAGGTTCGTTAATGGGAATTGGATTCCCAGTTTGGTATTCGGACTTCTGGAATATTAGAGAATTATGGAATTTTATTTTGGAAATGGTCACGTGGGGCCACGGGAGACATTTACGGTGTTGTGGGGCCCACTTTGTTTTGAGATTTTGGCCATTGTGGATTTTTGGAAGATGTTTTATTTTGGGCCAATAGGAGGGTGACACGTGTCACCCACTAGGTGGCTTGGCGAAATGACATTTGTGCCTGACCTTTGGTTAAGTCGTTTTTGGCGAAGCGTTTTGCGTAACTGCGAAGGGAAAATTCCGGCTATGTCATTTAGTATTTTTGCGGATTTTTTCGAGAGACGAAATGTTTTGGACCAACGAGAGGGCAACACTTGGCACCCTCTCATTGGTGGACTTGAGGGCGGAATTAGGGCCGAATGGATGGGCAAGTTGTGGTAGATATTTGTGTAGATATTTGTGAGGGATTTGTGGAGTAGGGTTAGGGTGCACTTGGCTTGATCTTGGCCTTACACTTGCCTTGCACATGGCTTGATCTTGGCCATTGGTTGGCTTTTGGTTTTGCTATAAATACCCCCTTGGCTTGAAGACTTCATTCATCCAAAAATGTTCCAAGTCTTGCTATCCTTCCCCTCTCCTCTTGTTTGACTCTCGTCCAAGAGCCCCCCCCCTCCCTAGTAAAGGCCCTTGGCCGAGAAACCCCTCCCCCTTTGAGTGGCCTTGTGGCCGAGAGGTTCCCCTCCCCCCTCCTAGTGGTGTAGAAAGTTGTCTTCCAAGTATTGTTATAATGCCCAAAATACCTTAGCCTTGTACCTTGTAGTATTCCAAAGATACCTCTATACGTAGAGCCCGGAAATACTACCTTTTGTCCCTTTGGTCTCAAACCGAAACCCTAAGGAAATCTTCATAGTTGGTTGAAGTATTTGAGTGGAAGTTGGTTAGAACTTCTAAGGGTTGTTTGGAGCGGATTGGAGCGCACGGAGTGGAGCTAAACCTTGCTCAGGATCGACATTATAACTTGGATAATTTTGGGCTTGTCGAGGTAAATATTCTTGTTCCCTTATTGTAATTGGAGATTACATATTGTAGGAATATATAGTTGAGGTATACTATATAAAGAACTGAACTGTATTTACATAGGACTGTATTGCAGTAGACTTGTGTAGTATTACTGAGTAGAATTGTACACGTCCGGTTAGACGTGTAAACCCCCCCCCCTGGTTGGCTTGGTAGCCGGCCTCGTTAGAGGAGGAGATTTCTGTTGTTGCGGGAGAAGTCTTGTCGAATTTTACGTAGAAATGGAACTTTGTGTTTTGAGGTTAATAGAAGTTGTGGCCTTTTTAGGTGAAAGTACTAAGAGTAGCGTATTCTACTCGAGGAGTGGAAAGGGCTAGCAAGGTTGTAGTACTTGGAGCATTTTGCTTATTGTCGATAAATCGTCGCGAGGTATGTGAACCTCTTCCTATCCTTCGAGCATGATGTTTTGTAAACTATGTAGTACGGTGAGCGTCATGTGCTAAATGAGTTGGTTGGTTTAAAACATAAGGTGTTATAATAGCTTTATGGGAAGTTAGTTATAACGACCTTATGTAGGTGAAAATGGTTTACTGATATTAGAAGTTAAGAGACTTGATCTTATAAGATAAGAGACTTAACTTATTTGTTTTAATGTGGATGTTTGTGTGAAACCTCATTCGTGAGTAATGAGTACTTGGTTTTTAAAGGGATAATGTTTCTTGATTTGGAAATCGAATGTGTATCGACAGGACCCTGCGGCGTTAATAAAGGAAAATGTATTGAATAATGATGTGTTGTATTAAAACCGTAGAAACCTCCATCCGCATAGAAGCTAAGATGAGACAAAATGATATTACATTTTCTAGATCACGGTCTTTGTAATAAGATCGTTATAAACAAGAATAAACTATTCACGTATATGACATATGTTACTCAATTGTTCTAAAAAGGAATCAAGTGATTAAGTTTGGGAACTATGAAACCATTTGAAAATGAGAAGCTTGAGTAATTGAAACTAGGCAAACTGGAACTTAGGAAAGAATGTTGTTACTTGATTTTGAAAAGGAAGGTGGGTTGATCATTCTAATACTACGGGTATCGGGTGACTTTTATAAAAGTAATGGATCTCTTTTAAAAGAACTTAACGTATGTAGTACTTTGGGGTTAAAACCGGACTTTGGCATAAAATGAAAGTACTTTGAGTTGTGTGAAACTTGCCTATGCTTGTTGTTGTGAAACTTGCCTATGCTTGTGATGATAGCCTTTATTGTACAAGCGTTGTGTTTCGTGTTACGCGTCTCGATAGAGTCGGTTGGTAGTTGAGAACTTACTTGGGCGTCCGGCGTGTGGAGAAATTCCACGAATGCGTTCACGCTGATAGTATTATTGTTGTTAATCGCTTTGGACATACCGACCACGATCGTAGCGCGCGGGTATGCTTCCATTTAGTTAAGGTCTTGTGGTTAATCGCTTTGGATATATCGACACGATCGTAGCGCTGCGGGTATGTTTCCATTTTTATTATCGCCTTGTGATTTCCTTTTTGGACATCTTGACACGATCGTAGCGCACGGGTATCGTCCATTTGGAATCTTGTCCTATTGTTTCCCTTTGGACATCACGACACGATCGTAGCGCGCGGGTATCGTCCATTTGGAAAGTTTGTCTTATTGTTTCCCTTTGGACATCTCGACACGATGCGTAGCGCGCGGGTATCGTCCATTTGGAAAGTTGTCTTATTGTTTCCCTTTGGACATCACGACACGATCGTAGCGCGGGTATGCTTCCATTTGGATTCTTTGTCTTGTTGTTATCATATCATCATCGCCGGCGATGAGGAAAGGTATTCCACGGGCATGATTGATGTTGTGGGCGTGAGACCACGACTTGATATAATCGTTATATGTGGTGTCTTTGTAGTTTGGCTATCATACATGTCTCTGCTTTGTATGGATTATGATTTCATTCTGACATTATGCGATTTCCACATACTTGGTACTGTTATCGACCTCCTTGGGGCTGCGTTCATGCCGCGGTAGAAATACATCGATCGTGGATCCTCGCCATAGGATCACGATTGACGCATTGTGAAGCTCCGTTTCTCGGAGGCTTATCTTTTGGTATGTGTTCTCGAGTTGTAGGTTCTTGTACATTCGGGGTATGGCGGGGCCTGTCCGTCATAGTCATGTATATCTTAAGTGCTGTAATCTTGTTGTGGGCAGGGTTGTAAAAGGATTAAACTGTTCAGGTTTTATGTATATACTAAGGCAACTATTTTGGTTGGCCTATTCATTTATTATATCTCTTGTTAAATGACTCATGTTTTATGTTCCGCTGATTTTCTCTGATGTATGTATCACTAGGGTGCGGGGTAAGGCACGATCACGGGCCGATTTTGGGTGTGACACGTCCAAACCCCACTTTCCCTAGCTCTCGTCAAAACAAGTCCCCTTGGTAGAAAAGTTGTCTTCTAGTATTGTTACTATTCCAAATACCTTAGCCTACATCCCTTGTAGTATTCCAAAGTTACCTCTATACTAAAAGCCCGGAAATACTACTATATTTCCTTGAGTCACAAAACGAAACCCTAGGGAAAATCTTCATAGTTGGTTGAAGTACTAAGTAGAAGTTGTTTAGAAACTTCTGAGGGTTTCTTGGAGCTATCGGAGCATGCAGAATAGGAGCTAAACGTTGCTCAGGATCGACATATAAACTTGGATAATTTTGGGCTTATCGAGGTAAATATCTTTGTCCTTCTATTGTAATTGGAGATTACATATCGTAGTAATTTAGAATTAAGTATAAGTTATATAGAAGGATGGTATAAAAGAAGAGAATTGAACTGTACTTACATAGGACTGTATTTACAGTAGACTTGTGTAGTTTGGCGGGTAGAGAAATGCTGCCCAATTTTCTGTAGAATAGAGAACCTCTCGCTTAGAATATTCTCTGAGTAGTCTAGACGTTGATAGGCGTATTTGACTATTATAGGTTGATACTCTGCGCGACATATTCGACTTGGCGGTGGATTTACCGGAGGTATGTGATTCTTCCTATCCTCTTGAGCATGATATTTTTGATATATATATAGTACGGTAGACGTACGTGTGTTAACAAAAATTGGTTTTACTCTGATGTCTTTTGACTTGAGTTTTAAATAATAAGAATCTTGAAATATTTCAAAAGAGTTATGAATCATTTTTGAAAGAAAAGTAATACTTGATTTTTCAACAAGCTTAAGTGTTATACTAGCTTTATGGGAAGTTAGGTATAACGACTTAAGAAAGATAAGAGGAAACGGTTTACTTGTTTGTTTATAAAAGCCTTATAAATGATTTCTGAAGGTGTGGTAAGTTAGTTTGATAAGTAGACATATTATGATGCTACGTGTGTTAGTGTCTTGTAACGTTTGTGTAAAGGGGGTTCCCTTGTTGTGCTTATGTTGTTTAACGATAAGCAGTTATGCTGATATTATATCACTTACCCCCCTGACTTGTTATGCCGAGGGTTAGCCGCCCCCGATGCGAGGAATACCTCATGCGGGTCTGTGTGACCTATGCGGAGTTGCGGGAGTTCCAGCATGATCACTCCGGGTATGTTACCCGATGTGAGGAATACCTCATGCGGTCTGTGTGACTATGCGGACTGCGGGAGTCCAGGTTGATGCCGAGGGTTAGCTACCCCCGATGCGAGGAATACCTCATGCGGACCTAGGTGGTCTATGCGGACTGCGGGAGTCCAGGAATAGGCTCGCATAATGATACTATAGGCGATTGGCCTTGCTTCGATCATTAGCGGCCTAGAAAAGACCAGTTACATTATATCTATTTTGCTCTTGTTTATGTTGTGGCACTATGTGCGGTTAAATTGGTTGTATTTGTAAGTGGTTTTAAAATGCTTTGATTTCATTTCGATGCTTTCTGATTTCACATACTTGGTACTGTTATCGACCTCCTTGAGGCCGCGTTCATGCAGCAGGTAAGGAAGCGGTGGTAGATCCTCGTTCTTAGGATCCTTACTGCAGTGTCGAGCCCCATTTCTCGGAGGCTCGACTTTTAGTACGACTCTCCCTGTGTTGTAGATATTTTGTACATTCAGGGTATGGCGGGGCCCTGTCCCGCCATAGTTGTTTACATTCCTAGAGGTCTGTAGTCCTGTTGTAAAGTTGGGATGTAACTGTTCACTCTTGATGTATATATACATGCCGAAAGGTAATCTTTTCTTGGATAAATTGTTTCTCATTTCATAAGTGTTTCATGTCTTGTTTTTATATTCCGCTGGTTACTCTGATGTATGTCTACTTAGGTGCCCGGGTTAGGCACCAGTCACGGGCCCGGGTTCGGGTCGTGATAAAAGTGGTATCAGGGCATTGTTACACCCCGTAGTTCCAGGGTATGTATACGAGGACGTACGTACGAGAATACGACAGTAAAATTGGAAAGGAAGAAAGATGTGATTTTTCGACGGAAAAGTTTCCGGATTTTGTGAAGGAAAAATGTTCGTTAAAGGGAATTGGATTCCCAGATTTGGTATTTGGACTTTTTGAATATTTGAGAATTATGAAATTTTATTTCCGAAATTGGTCACGTGGGGCCCACGGGAGGAATTTACGGTTTGTGGGGCCAACTTTATTTTTTTCGGATTTTTGGCATTGCGGATATTTTCGGAAGATGAAATATTTTGGACGAGTAGGGGGGGCGACACGTGTCACCCCCATGTGGCCCTATGGCCGAAAGGGTGCCACTTGGACGTTTTTTAGTGGGGACAAGTGGCAAGCCACTTGTCCCATTTTTGTGGTGAACACTTGGTTGGCCAACTACCCACACACATGTACCCATCCTCACCACCCACTTGCATTAATCTTGACCCTTGATTCTTCTATATATACCCCCTTAGGTTGAAGACAATTTTCATCCCACACTTAAGCTTCCAAGGCAAAATACTCCCCTCCCCTTTGTAGTTGTTTTCGTCCCCCTTCCCCCACTTGAGTAGAAAATACTTTGGGTATTATTGTATAATCCCAAATACCTTGGCCTAGTATCCCTAGTAGTATTCCAAAGTTATTTCAATACTAGGAGCCCGGAAATACTACTTTATTCCAATAGTCGCAAAATGAAACCCTAGAAAATCTTCATAAGCTTGGTTGAAGTGTTAAGAGAAGTTGTTTAGAAACTTCTAAGGGTTGCTTGAAGCGGGTTGGAGCATAAGGAATTAGAGCTAAACGTTGCTCAGGATCGACTTATATCTTGGATAATTTTGGGCTTATCGAGGTAATGATCTTTATCCCCCTATTGTAATTGGATATTACATGTTGTAGTAATGTATAGTTGAGTATACTATATGTAGAATGATTATGGAAAAGAATTGAACTGTATTTACATAGGATTTGTATTCTGATAGACTTGTAGTATTATTGTGGGGAATTGTACGTCCGGTTAGGCGTGTAACCCACGGGATTATTGGTTTGTAACGGGCCTCGTTGGAGGAGGAGATTTATGTGGTTGCGGGGAGGTCTTTGCGAATTTTCCGTAGAATAAGGAATCTTGTATCTAGAATTATTCTACGAAGATATCTAGAGGTTGATAGACGTTTTGTGGCCTTTTTAGGTTGAAGTACTACGAGTAGCGTATTCTACTTGAAGGGTGGAAAAGGCGAGCAAAGTTAGAGTACGTGGAGCATTTTGCTAATTGTCGATAATCGTCGCGAGGTATGCGAACCTCTTCCTATCTTTTCTAGCATGATTGTTGTGAACTATGTAGTACGGTGAGCGTCACGTGTGCTAAATGAATTTGGTTGGTTTAAAACATAAAGTGTTATAACGGCTTTATGGGAAGTTTGCTATAACAACTTTATGTAGGTAAAGAAATGGTTTGTGGTTTTTAAAAGATAAGAGACTTGACTTATAAATGACTTGATGTGAAATATTAAGGAACTTGATTTCTAAAAGAAAAGAGACTTGAGGAATTGAAGAGTTTTTGGTTTAAAAAGAAAGACATGGTTTTGTCTTAAATTGGTTTAAAACATAAAGTGTTATAACAGCTTTATGGAAAGTTAGTTATAACGACTTTATGAAAACAAAAGAATGGTTTTATCATTAGTTTTAAAATGGTAACTTGACTTTAAAAGGAGAAGTGTTTTGGTCTAAAAAGAAGGCATAGTATTGTCTTAATTTGGTTTAAAAAGGAAAGTATGGAAGTTGTTTTGGTTTACATAAAATGTTAGTCACTCTATTTTTGATTATACGGGCATCGGGTGACCTTTGTAAAAGAAATGGATCTTTTAAAAAGAATTTAACGTACGTAGTACTTTGGGGTTAAAACCTGGACTTTGGCATAAAATGAAAGTACCTTGAGTTGTGTGTAACTTGCCTATGTTTGCGTGTGATAGCCTTGTTATGCAAGTATTGTATTTCTATACCACCGCGTCTCTCAATGGAGGGCCGGCTGATTTATTATGATCTTACTTGGACGTACCGACAGTGACGGAGGATTCCACGGGTGCGCTCCTGTTGATAGTGTTATTCCATGGACTAGCTCTCCATGAGGTTTTACTGATTCGGCCTTGATATCTGGTGGTTGGCTTTCGTACTTGCCCCGTCTCGTGGCTGATTCGGCCTTGGTGTCACGACCCGTTCCGGGGCCCGTGACTGGTGCCTTACCCGGGCACCCAAGTAGTCATACATCAGAGAAAAACCAGCGGAATATAAAACAACCAAGATATGAAATAGTATAAGTAAGACACAGTTTCTGGGAAAAAGTTGCCTTTCGGCATAATGTATATAAATAACCCAAAACGAACAGTTACATCCCAACCTTACAACAGGTCTACAGACCTGCAGAGTTTAAAACAACAATGGCGGGCGGGGCCCGCGTACCTGAATACAAATATCTACAACGACGAGGACCATACAAAATGCTAAGCTTAGGAGAAGCGGAGCTTTCCCAGCCAAGCGGTGATCCTAAACGAGGATCAACGGTAGGAGTACCTTTACTGCGGCATGAGCGGCCCCGAAGAGTCGATCTGGCAATTGCAGTATGTGGCGAAAATCGTAAATGAAATCATAGTAGTCTATATAAGGCGGGAAGCGGTATGATAAGCCAACACTACGATTCACAATAAATAGCGATCATGCGAGTCAGGGACGCATGCCCTCAAAGTCATCACACTAGAACCGTACGGGGTAAGGACGAAGGCGTCGCCGACTACTAAAACCCCCAGTACCATCAAGGTCAGAAACTGTCTCATGAGATCTGTCTCGACCGTCACAGGATCAAAGTTGGCCACTCGCGCGATATCTAATGTGCGCATCTAGTCTGGAACTTCCGCGACTCGCATAGGCCAAGCAGATAGGCCGCGTGAGGTATAACCCGCATCGAGGGTAGCTACTCCCGGCGGCGTCTGAACCGCGTCGTCCGCATGGCTCTGAGAACGCATGACCACAAGGGCGCGTACTAACACGGAACTCCGCGATTCCGCATAGGCCATCTGAGACCGCATAAGGTATTCTCGAATCATAGGTCCATCGACCGCTGAGTCTACCCGCGTGGAGGCGACTTAACCGGAGTTATGAATGATATAATATCAACATAACCGCTTATTGCTAAACAACATAAGCACAACAAGGAAAAACCCCTTTACACAAATATCACAAGATACTAACTCACGTAGCATCCTAACATGTTTACTTATCAAGTCAACAAGAAAATATTACAAGACTATCACAAATCAATACAATCAAGTTATTCACACAAGGTACTTTCTATCTTATGTTAACAAGTTGGGTTGTTAGCCCCAAAGTACTTCATGTATTACTCTTTTAAAGATCCGTTTCTTTTACAAAAGTCACACAATACAGTAGTATAAAAATAGAGTAATTATCTTTTGAAGTTCATTAAAACACTTCTCCTTGTAAAATCAAGTAACAACATTCTTTTCCTAACGTTCAAGTTTGCCTAATTTCAATTACTCAAGTTTCTCATTTTTGAAAGGGTTTGTAGTTCATAGTTTTAATCCTTTAAAACAATTTGAGAAACATATACCCTAAGTGTGAGTAGGTTATTATTATTAACAATCTTATTACTGACCATGATCTAGTAAATGTAATATCCTTTTGTCTCATCTTAGCTCCTATGGATGGAAGTTTCTACTAGTTTTAATAATACCTTATTAGTCAAAATAATTCCCTTTATTAGCTACTTTGTGGTTTGTTCGACATTTATTCTGATTGGTAAAACATCATTCCTTTTGAAAACCAAAAAATACTAATTACTCACTAATGAGGTTTCACACTTTTAAACAAAATTCATATTAGTATAATAAGTCAAGTCTCTTATTTACTTAAATCAATAAATCGTTCTTTTTATCACTCTTGGCCGTTATACCTAACCTCCCATAAAGCTAGTATAACTCTTGACTTTTAAAACCAAGTGTTACTCTTACATTAAAAATGATTGATTCTTTTGAAATGTTTTGATTCTTTATTATTGGGCTTAAGCGTGAGGCATTCCGTAGTATTATTCAGCTTAAGCGTGAGGCATTCTGTAAGTATTATCGGGCTTAAGTCAAAGACATTGCGTAGTTATTATTCGATTAACACGTACGCGTCTACCGTACTATATATATTGTAAAATATCATGCTTTAGGAAGAATCACATACCTTCTCGTGAAAACCTCTGCCCGAGGTGAATATGTCGTGCAGAGTATCGACCTATAACGATCAAATCGTCTATCAACGTCGGTATCTTGTACAAAGTTCTAAGCAGAGGGTTCGTTATTCTATGGTCATTTGGGCGCACTTCCCTACGGTGAGCTACTCAAGTCTCATTGTGAAAGCAGTCCTATGTAAATCTGATTCTATTATTCATCTTTTAAACCCTTCTTGTGATAACAATTGATTTATCTGCAATATCCTTCTAAGTATTTAATACTTATTCCTATACTTCTACGGTATATATATTCTAATTACAAAAGGAGGATAAGGTTATTTACCTCGGTAAGCCCAATAATATCCTAGATAAAAGTCGCCTTTGAGCAAGGTTTAGCTCCTATGTTGTGCGCTCGGTAGCTCGATAAAACCTTAGAAGTTCTTCACAACTTCTACTAAGGACTAAGGGATTTGGGCTAGGGTAATTCGGGCATTATAACGATACTAGAAGGCAACTTTTCTACCAAGGGAGGGGGTAGTGTTTGGCTAGGCTAGCTTTAGAGGGTTGCTCTCGGCTGGGGCTTCTCATGGGGAGGGTGTGTTTGGACGAAACAGAGAGGGAGAGGAGGGATTTGAGACTTAGATAGATTGCTCAATTTAGGATGAAATAACTCTTCACAAGGGGTATGTATAGGTCAAGACATGGCCAACCAATGGCCAAGATTATGCCACGTGCAAGGCAAGTGTAGGGGGAGGAGTTAGGCAAGTGTCCTTGGCCAACTTGCACACAAAATCTCCTACCAACTCGAGACAAAACAAGCCATCCCAATCGCCTATTGCGTGTGACATCCATCATGAGAGGGTAACAAGTGTCGCCCTCTCGTTGGTCCAACGTGTTGCGTCTCGGAAAAATCCGCAAAAATTAGAAACGACATAGCCGGAATTTATCCTCGCGAGTTGTGTAAAGCGTTTCGTCGAAAAACGACTCTAGCGGGTGTTGTGTACAAAGTGGAATTCGTCCCAAGCCAACTAGGGGTGACACGTGTCGCCCTACTCGTCCAAAATATTTCATCTTAGAAAATATCCTGATGGCCAAAATCTAGAAAACAAAGTGGGCCCCACAACCGTAAATTTTCTCGTGGGCCCACGTGACCATTCAGAAAATAAAATTCCATAATTCTCTAAAATTCCAAGAAGTCCGAATACCAAATCTGGGAATCCAATTCCCATTAACGAATCTTTTCCTTCACAAAAGCGGAAACTTTTCCGTGGAAAAATCACCTCTTTCTTCCATTCCATTCGATTCCAATGTCGTATTCTCAAATGCGTGCGTCCTCGCATACATACCTTGAAACTACGGGGTATAACATTCTCCCCTTAGAAACATTCGTCGAATGTTCCTTCTAGGTATCAAAACAAGCAGCGCAAGATAGTCCTGCTGCTATACTTACGGAAACAACCATGCCACACCTGGTCACAACTCAACAAGCGCGCATACTTATCTCCAAGTCCACGAGGAAACACCTCTATCACAAAATATTCCTACTCGAGATCTAAAAAGATACTCCCTTCGCCCTACTCTTTACAAGCGAATGATCACCTATGCTCGTGTACATGCTCGTTCTTCCCTTACTCGTCGTGATACCACTTTTGTCACTTTGTCGCGAGCCTGCTCGACGACCCAACAAATGGTACCGGGCTGCTTGCGATCCCTGAGGATGTCGTACACTTCTTGTACGCTCGAACTCTTACCACCCTTCTGTTACTGCTTAGTTTCCAAATCTCGGGGTTACTATCTCTAACGTGGTCATCATTAACTGGGAACACTCTGGGTGGATTTCCGATACTTTCCCGAACATAACAATACGAAAGACCGGACGTACTGCCTCCTAAGTCGGACGGCAATGCTAACATATAGGCAACCTGGCCTAATCTTCACATGAACTCAAAAAGGCCCAAAGTAACACGGCTAAGTTTCCTCTGTTTTCCAAAACTCGTCACACCCTATCCACAGTCTGCTGGAACAAACCTGAACCAACTATTCAACGCGCCAACATCGAACCAATCGATCGGCAACTTATACTTCCGCCCCTACAAGGCTTCCTAAGGCGACATCAGAATCACGAAAATGGTAGCTTAAACATTCCCTCTACGAGACAACAATCCCCAACTATTCACGAAATCCAAACATGCCAGAGGCGAATGCGGTCTGAGACTTACGAGTTCTTAACCTGCTGGTAAAACTTCCAAAAAAAACGGTACCACACTGGCTCCACATGCGTCATAAGGTGAAGGTAGGCACCCGTGCGACCTTACAACCTTTACGGCATAATCACCCCTACCGAGTACCGCGGTCTTTGCTAGAAGACAAGGCGGGCTGACCTCGCCGGCGACTCTGCGGTCGAATGTATCCACGAAGTCGTACGTTGGTTAACTAAACTTGGGCCTAACATCCTAGTGACCCTACCACCGTGGGGACCACCAAAAACTGCCCACCACCAAACAGGCCGCGGGTCGACCCGCCATGGCCTCAACCCAACCCGACAGCGCAAACACTAGCTCGCGATTCGGAATAATCTCACCAATCACGTTACGAAAACCTAGCGGTCTTCTACCTCTTTCATTCCACATTACTCGATTCATCCCACAAAATATCTCACGTATACTATGCACCTCGACAAGGGTCAAGCGCTAAGTACTTCTTTTACCAAAGATGGCCTCGCCTCTAAAGGTCTCTACGTACACATCCTAAGGCTCCCACTTTCTCTATCCCCAATCTTTCTGATTAACTAATCATGATTCCCAATCACGATTAACACAATGCTATCTGAAAATAATACTTAAGATATTCGCTACATATAAATCTCTAAAGGGTTAAGGATATACCGTATCTACGCGCAGACTTCCCTTAGGTCGTTCTAATCAAACCATACTTTGCGCATTGAGGAAGGTGATGAACTATCCACCGATCTGAAGGCGAGTCTCTACATCCGCACCACCCTTGGTGGACAATTCCTCGCAAAATGGCCTGCTGTCGCAAACATAACAAGGCGGAGGAGCGACACTCCCGCGATGACATCGACCACAGCAGCCACAGAGGTGGGGTGACCTCTCTGCTAACACCCTCCTCTCCGAACCACTGCATCCACAGTCTAGTAGGTGAGTCCTCGTGCTTGTATCCTTCCTCATAGAACATTCCCTTGCCATATGGCCACGGCGGCAATAAAAACAAGCACCGATAAAAAGCGGCACTTCCGGGATGACACACCTGCTGTGAACAACGAGAAAAAGCGAACCACGTGGAGGACACTGCTGCCGGCGAGGCGCATGTCTGTCTGCTGCGAGGCGGTCGCCTCGAGAGTTACCAAATGATCCCGCCAATCGGGCCTCTTACGCTCTCGGTCACTCGCCGATCTCTACCTCTCTCGGCCCGCACATAATCCTGAGCATGGCTGGCTCGTCACGATGAAGAGCTACTCCTCACAACCCTTTAGGTAAGCATCAATATCCTTGGAATACGGTACATAAAATACTCTCTGGTGCCAAGTCCTTTGCTAGCAACAGGCCGTCTCCTTCCAATCCATATTTTACGCTCCAAGCCGTGGGCGAAAGTCGGATGTCATGACGCGATGAGCTGCTTTGCCGTGCCAAACTCTCTTCTTGGCGACGTCTCGAGAACTCCCGCGTGAAGCATCACGGTGATGATTGGGCTGTGCCTTCTAAATCTCTGTACTCTACTCGCGACTCGGGTGCCTTGCCATTCGGGCCCGAGTTACTGGCGGAGGCATCATTGGTAAAGGAAAGGAATACGTTAGAGGGTCCAACTTATAACACGGCTCTAAAGCACGATCTCGAGTGAGAAGAATGAAACCAATCCTAAATATCCTATAGCCTCACGATTATTGGTGTGGTGCACAACACACCGATAATCAAGACTACTAGATACGATGCAGTAGACACTTTCAGGATTAGCGCTCACGATACCACTTTTGTCACGACGTTCGGGGCGTGGTCGTGCCTTACGGGCACCCAAGTAGTCATACATCAGAGAAAAACCAGCGGAATATAAAACAACCAAGATATGAAACGTATAAGTAAGACACGGTTTAGGAAAAAGTTGCCTTTCGGCATAATGTATATAAATAACCCAAAGCGAGCGATTTACATCGACCTTACAACAGGTCTACGGACCTGCAGAGTTTAAAACAACAATGGCGGGGCGGGGCCGCCATACCTGAATACAAATATCTACAACGGCGGGGACCATACCAAAATGCTAAGCTTAGGAGAAACGGAGCTTTCCCAGCTGGCGGTGATCCTAAACGAGGATCAACGGTAGGAGTACCTTTACTGCGGCATGAACGCGGCCCAGAAGGAGTCGATGACAGTAAGTACGTATGGCGAAAATCGTAAATGAAATCATAGTAGTCTATATAAGGCGAGAGCGGTATGATAAGCCAACACTGATTCACGATAAATAGCGATCATGCCAAGTCGAGGACTCATGCCTCAAAGTCATCACAATAGAGCAAATGCGGGGGTAAATGCGAAGGCATCGCCGACTACTAAAACCCACAGTACCAACAAAGTCATAAACTGTATCATGAGATCTGTCTATACCGTCACATGATCAAAGCTGGCCACTCGCCCGCAGTATCTAATGTGCGCATCTAGTCATGGAACTTCCCGCGACTCGCATAGGCCAAGCAGATAGGCCGCGTGAGGTATAACCCGCATCGAGGTAGCTACTCCCGGCGGCGTCTGAACACGTCGTCGCATGGCTCTGAAACGCGTGACCACAAGGGCGCGTACTAACACGGAACTCCGCGATTCCGCATAGGCCATCTGAGACCGCATAAGGTATTCTCGAATCATAGGTCCATCGACCGCTGAGTCTACCCGCGTGGGCGGCTTAACCGGAGTTATGAATGATATAATATCAACATAACCGCTTATTGCTAAACAACATAAGCACAACAAGGAAAAACCCCTTTACACAAATATCACAAGATACTAACTCACGTAGCATCCTAACATGTTTACTTATCAAGTCAACAAGAAAATATTACAAGACTATCACAAATCAATACAATCAAGTTATTCACACAAGGTACTTTCTATATTATGTTAACAAGTTCGGGTTGTTAGCCCCAAAGTACTTCATGTATTACTCTTTTAAAAGATCCGTTTCTTTTACAAAAGTCACACAATACCCGTAGTATAAAAATAGAGTAATTATCTTTTGAAGTTCATTAAAACACTTCTCCTTGTAAAATCAAGTAACAACATTCTTTTCCTAACGTTCAAGTTTGCCTAATTTCAATTACTCAAGTTTCTCATTTTCGAAAGGGTTTGTAGTTCATAGTTTTAATCCTTTAAAACAATTTGAGAAACATATACCCTAAGTGTGAGTAGGTTATTATTATTCGTAACAATCTTATTACAGCAGCCATGATCTAGTAAATGTAATATCCTTTTGTCTCATCTTAGCTCCTATGCAGATGGAAGTTTCTACTAGTTTTAATAATACCTTATTAGTCAAAATAATTCCCTTTATTAGCGTTGCTGTGGTTTGTTCGACATTTATTCTGATTGGTAAAACATCATTCCTTTTGAAAACCAAAAAATACTAATTACTCACTAATGAGGTTTCACACTTTTAAACAAAATTCATATTAGTATAATAAGTCAAGTCTCTTATTTCCTTAAATCAATAAATCGTTCTTTTTATCACTCTTAAGCCGTTATACCTAACCTCCCAAAGCTAGTATAACTCTTGACTTTTAAAACCAAGTGTTACTCTTACGTTAAAAATGATTGATATTCTTTTGAAATGTTTTGATTCTTTATTATTCAGCTTAAGCGTGAGGCATTCTGCAAGTATTATTCGAGCTTAAGCGTGAGGCATTCTGCGTAAGTATTATTCGAGCTTAAGTCAAAGACATTGTCGTAGTTATTATTCGATTAACACGTATGCGTCTACCGTACTATATATATTGTAAAATATCATGCTTTAGGAAGAATCACATACCTTCCGTGAAAACCTCTGCCAAGTTGAATATGTCGCGCAGAGTATCGACCTATAACGATCAAATCGTCTATCAACGTCGGTATGCTTGTACAAAGTTCTAAGCGGAGGGTTCGTTATTCTATGGTCATTTGGGCAGCACTTCCCTGCGGTGAGCTACTCGAGTCTCTTGTGAAAACGATCACATGTAAATCTGATTCTATTATTCATCTTTTAAACCCTTCTTTGTGATATGATTCAATTCTATTCTGATATCCTTCAAGTATTTAATACTTATTCCTATACTTCTACAGTATATATATTCTAATTACAAAAGGAGGATAAGTTTATTTACCTCGGTAAGCCCAATAATATCCTAGATAAAAGTCGCGCCTGAGCAAGGTTTAGCTCCTAAGTTGTGCGCTCAGGTGGCTCGATAAAACCTTAGAAGTTCTTCACACTTCTACTAAGGACTAAGGGATTTGGGCTAGGGTAATTCGGGCATTATAACGATACTAGAAGGCAACTTTTCTACCAAGGAGGGGTAGTGTTTCGGCTAGGCTAGCTTTGGGGGGTTGCTCTCGCCAGGGCTTCTCATAAGGGGAGGGTGTGTTTGGGACGAAACAACAAGAGGGAGAGGGAGGATTTGAGACTTAGATAGATTGCTCAATTTAGGATGAAATAACTCTTCAACAAGTGGGTATTTATAGGTCAAGACATGGCCAACCAATGGCCAAGATTATGCCAAGTGCAAGGCAAGTGTAGGGTGAGGATTTAGGCAAGTGTCCTTGGCCAACTTGCACACAAAATATCCTACCAACTCCAAGACAAAACAAGCCATCCCACTCGGCCCTATTGCCGTGTGACAGCCAGCAAGGAGAGGGTGACAAGTGTCGCCTCTCGTTGGTCCAACGTGTTGCGTCTCTCGGAAAAATCCGCAAAATTAGAAACGACATAGCCGGAATTTATCCTACGCGAGTTGTGTAAAGCGTTCGTCGAAAACGACTCTAAGCGGTGTTGTGTACAAAGTGGAATTCGTCCAAGCCAACTAGGGGGGGGGTGACACGTGTCGCCCTCCTACTCGTCCAAAATATTTCATCTTCCGAAAATATCCACAATGGCCAAAATCTCGAAAACAAAGTGGGCCCCACAAAACCGTAAATTTTCTCCCGTGGGCCCCACGTGACCATTTCCGAAAATAAAATTCCATAATTCTCTAAAATTCCAAGAAGTCCGAATACCAAATCTGGGAATCCAATTCCCATTAACGAATCTTTTTCCTTCACAAAAACCGGAAACTTTTCCGTGGAAAAATCACCTCTTTCTTCCATTCCAATTCCAATTCCAATGTCGTATTCTCGTACGTACGTCCTCGCATACATACCTTGAAACTACGGGGTATAACACTTGGTACCTGGTAGTTAGCCTTCGCACTTGCCCCGTTCAGTTTAGTGTTGAAGTCTCGTGATACGACGCGGTATCCGTAGTTAGCCAGACTTGCCGCCGACCACGTGACACGGCTTTGGTATCCGTAGTTGGCTTCAGACTTGCCCGTATCAGCCGTGGCGAAGTCTCGTGATCGGCCTTGGTATCTGGTAGTTAGCCCTCATTTGCCGGTCGGCCCACGTGACACGCGGCTTTGGTATCTGGTAGTTGGCTTCGTACTTGCCGTGACGCCGTGGTTTGGTTGTATAGTATTGTTAGTACGGCTTTGGTATCTGGTAGTTGGCTTTCGTACTTGCCCCGGTCAGTTGATGATGCGGCTTTGGTATCTGGTAGTTAGCCTTCGTACTTGCCCCTTACGGTTTTATGACTCAGGTGGGACCTGGTGTTTATGTGTACTCCTTGGTGTTTAAAGTTAGGCTAGGATCGAAATTTTGTTCACAAGTACCGAAAAGAGTCATTTTCCGACGAAACGTTTTACAAACTTTGCGAAGGGAAAAATAAGGCTATGTCATTTATTATTTTTGCGGATTTTTCCGAGAGACGAAATATTTTGGACCAACGGGAGGGTGACACTTGTCACCCTCAATGGACGGCAAAGAGGGCTTCCTTTGGCACGTTTTTTGTGCTATTTCTTGGTCAAGGGTTAGGTAGGATATTTTGTGTAGTAGATGGATAAGGACACATGGGTAAATCCTAGCCCTACACTTGCACCACACTTGTCTTCATCTTGGCCATTGGTTGGCCATTGCTTGACCTATAAATACCCCCCTTGCTTGAAGGTTTTCTTCATCCCTCAATCTTTCTAAGTCTTGAAAACCCTCTCCTCCTTTGAGTGTGGTTCTCGTCCAAAGCCACCCCCCTCCCCCTTGAAAAGGCCCTTGGCCGAAACCCCTCTCCCTTTGTAGTGTTCTAGCCGAGAACACCCCCCTAGCCTAGTTGTGCTAGCCGAAAATACACCCCCATTTGTGGTATAGAAATACTTCTCCAAGTATTGTTATAATGCCAAAATACTCTAGCCCAAATACCTTGTAGTATTCCAAAAGTTACCCCTATACGAAAAGCCCAAAAATACTATTATACTTCCCCTCAGTCACAAAAACGAAACCCTAAGGAAAACCTTCATAGTCGGTTGAAGTGTTAAGAAGAAGTTGAGTAGAACTTCTAAGGGTTGTTTGGAGCGGGTTGGAGCGCACGGAGTAGGAGCTAAACCTTGCTCAGGATCGACATTTAAACCTGGATAATTTTGGGCTTATCGAGGTAAATCATCTTGTCCCCCTATTGTTATTGGAAATTACATGTTGTAGGAATATATAGTTGAAGTATACTATATATAGAACTGAACATAGTTTTGCGGCAATGTCTTTTGACTTAAGCTTTGAATTTAAAGAAGAGAATCAATCGTAATTACATAGGATCAGACTGATAGACTTGTGTAGCATTACTGAGAAGTAGAATTGTACACGTCCGGATTAGACGTACAACCCCCCCTCTCTCGGGAGTTGTTGGCACATAGCGAGCCTCGATAGAGAGAGTTACGCGATTTGCGGGGAGGTCTTGCGAATTTTACGTATAATATTCTACGTTGAGATCTAGATGTTAATAGGCGCCTTGTGGCCTCTATAGGTTGAAGTACTACGTATGGCGTGATCTACTTGGCTTAAGGAGTAGCCGACGGTTTGAGGTACTTGGAGCGTTTTGCTATTAGTCGACAATCGTCGCGAGGTATGTGAACCTCTTCCTATCTTTTCTAGCATGATATGTGTATAACTATGTAGTACGGTAGACGTACATGTGTTAAATGTATTTGATTGGTTTAAAACATAAAGTGTTATAACGGCTTTATGGGAAGTTGGTTATAACAGCTTTATGTAGGTAAGAAAATGGTTGGTGGTTTTAAAAGGTAACTGATTTGACTTATAACTGACTTGATGTGTGATAATAAAGAACTTGAAGTATTTCAAAAGAATCATTTTGAAAGAAGAGTAATATTTGGTTTTTGAAAGCTTAAGAGTTATACTAGCTTTATGGGGAGTTAGGTATAACGTCTTAAGGAAGATAAAAAGGATAATGTTTTATTGATTTCGGGAATGAGAACAAGTATCGAACAAACCACTGCAGCGTTAATAAAGGAAAATGTACTGACTAATGAATTATTATAAATGTCACGACCCATTCCGGGGCCCGTGACTGGTGCCTTACCGGGGCACCCAAGTAGTCATACATCAGAGTAATCAGCGGAAATATAAAACAAGACATGAAACAGTTTATAAAATAAGACACAGTTTAAGTGAGAACATCGCTTTCGGCATATATATATAAACATGGTTTAGCGATTACATCCGATCTCGCATACATGACTACAGACCTCTAAGGAAATATACAACTATGGCGGACGGGCCGCCATACCGATCGCATACAAAACTATCTACAACGGGAGATCATACCCAAAAGTAGAGCCTCGGAAAGGATGGAGCTCACGACACCAACGTAGAGATCCTAAGAATGTGGATCTAGCACCTTTGCCCTTACTGCGGCATGAACGCCCCGAGGAGGTCGATTAACAGTACTAAGTATATGAAATCAGAAATACTTAAATGAAAACATATCATTTTAAAATCAGTTTTACAAGTATGTATGAAACAACGAGGGACCGCATAGTGCCACATCATAAACAAGAGCAACAATAGGTAAATCAGCGTGTCTTTTCTAGGCGCGAATGATCGAAGCAGGCCAATTTCGTAGTATCACCATGCAAGCCTAATCACGACTCGTAGTCCGCATGGGCCACTCACATAGGCCCGCATAGGGTACATAACCCCGCATCGAGGGTAGCTACTCCTCGGCATCGTCCTGGACTCGTAGTCCGCATGGCCACATAGACCGCATGAGGTATAACCCCGCATCACTAACCTGGAACTCCCGTAGCTCCGCATAGGTCCCTTGGACCCGCATGAGGTATTCTCGAATCATGGTCCCAGACCGCCTGAGTCTACCCCGCATCGGAGGGCAGCTTAACCCCCGGCAATATGTCAAGAGGTGAGTGATAGTACACTAACATAACAACTTATCTTTAAACAACATAAGCACAACAAGAATACTCTCCTATACAAACGTTACAAGACACTAACACACATAGCATCATATCATGTCTACTTATCAAACCATCTTATTATTCTTTTCACAATTCAATATAAGTCTGTTATAAACACATAGGCAAACTGTTTCTTTTATCATTCTTAGTGGATATACTTAACTTCCCATAAAGCTAGTATAACTCTTAAGCTTCTGTTTTAAAAACCAATTAGTTCTCTTCTGTTAAAAAAAATGATCCAGTATTCTTTTGAAATGCTTTCAGTTCTTTATTATTCAGGCTTAAGCCGTGAGGCATTGCCGTAAGTATTATTCAGGCTTAAGCCGTGAGGCATTGCCGTAAGTATTATTCAGGCTTAAGTCAAAGACATTGCCGTTGTTATACCCCGTATTTCCAGAGTATGTACGTAAGGGAATACGTACAAAAAGTCTAGCCTTAAAGTTTAGGCAAAATGTTTTTTTTGGGCACAACTCACAAAACGAATAGTTTTCCGACGCAACGCTTCCACGACTTCGTAGGTAAATTCCGCTATGCCATTTCTAATTTTGCGGATTTTTAGAGAGGCGAAACATTTTGGACCAACGGAGGGCGACACTTGGCACCTCCAATTGGTGGACTTCAAATCGTCCATTTGGACGAATTGGACTAACAATGGCACGTTTTTGTGCCTTGTGCACAAGTCAAGAGTTGGTAGGATATTTGTGTATAGTTAATCCTCACCTACACTTGCCTTGCACTTGTCTTAATCTTCGCCATTGGTTGGCCACTTGACCTATAAATACCCCTTAGAGATGAAGAGTTCTTCATCCACAAATCTTTCCAAGTCTTGAAAATCCTCTTCTCTCCTTTGTAGCTCTTTCGTCAACACCCCCTCCCTTGTGAAGTTTGGCGAGGCCTACCCCCCTAGCCTAGCCAAAATCTACCCCCCCTCCCGTGGTAGACAAGTTGCATTAGTGTATTGTTATAATACCCAAAATACCCTCGCCCAACTACCTAAGTACGTAGTAGAAGTTGTGAAGAACGTCTAAGGTTTCCTGGAGCATACAACTTAGGAGCAAAACCTTGCTCGGTAGCGACTTTTCTAGTATATTATTGGGCTTCCCGAGGTAACTACTCCTAACCCTCTTGTGAATTAGAGAATACTTACTGGAGTAGTATTAGATTAAGTATTACATACGTAGAAGATTATCACCGCATAGAATTGAACGGTTACCACAGTAGAAGCGGTTTAAAGAAGAATAATCAAAGCTGTACTTACATAGGGTGTTTTCACGATGAACTTATATAGCTCAAGGGTAGGGAAGTGCCCAACTTTCCATAGAATTGTGAACCCTCCGTTTAGAATGACCTTGAGTAGTCTTTGATAGATGTCGTGACTATTATAGGTGACTCTGCTGCGACATATTGACTTGGCGGTGGTTTTATTTGAGAAGGTATGTGATTCTTCCTAAAGCATGATATTTTACAATATATATAGTACGGTAGACGTATACGTGTTAACCGAATAATAACTACGGCAATGTCTTTGACTTAAGCTGAATAATACTTACGGAATGCCTCACTTAAGCTTTCGAATAACACTTACTAATGCCTCACTTAAGCTTTGAATAATAAAGATCCGAAAGCATTTCAAAAGAATCTTGAATCATTTTTATGAAGAGAACTAATTGGTTTTAAAGCAGTTTAAGAGTTATACTAGCTTTATGGGAAGTTAAGTATAACCACTTAAGAATGATAAAAGAAACAGTTTGCCTATGTGTTCATAACAGACTTATGTTGAATTGTGAAAAGAATAATAAGATGGTTTGATAAATAGACATGATATGATGCTATGTGTGTTAGTGTCTTGTAACGTTTGTGTAAAAGAGTATTCTTGTTGTGCTTATGTTGTTTAACGATAAGCTGTTAGGTTAGTGTAACATCACTCACCTCTTGACATATAGGGGTTAGTCGCCTCCGTGCGGGGTAGACTCGGCGATGCAGGACCATGATTCGAGAATACCTCATGCGGGTCCAAGGACCTACGCGAGCTACGAGAGTTCCAGGTTAGTGTGCTGGGTTATACCACATGCGGTCTATGTGGCCATCCGGACTACGAGTCAAGGACGATGCCTAGGAGTAGCTACCCTCGATGCGTGGGTATACACTATGCGCGCCTAAGTGAGTGTCCTATGCGGACTACGAGTCGAGATTAGGCTTGCGTGGTGATACTACGGGCAATTGGCCTGCCGATCATTTGCGACCTCGAAAAGACTCATTCTGATTTACCTATTGTTGCTCTTGTTTATGATGTGGCACTATGCGGTCCTCGTTGTTTCATACATACTTGCAAACCGATTTTAAAATGATATGTTTTCATTTAAGTATTTCTGATTTCATATACTTAGTACATGTTGTCTCGACCTCCTTGAGGGCTGCGTTCATGCCGCGGTAAGCGGCAGTGCTAGATCCACATTCCTAGGATCTCTACGTTGGTGTCGTGAGCTCCATCCTTTCGGAGGCTCTACTTTTGGGTATGATCTCCTGTTGTAGATAGTTTTGTATGCAGATCAGGTATGGCGGCCTGTCCGCCATAGTTGTATATTTCCTTAGAGTGCAGTCTGTTATGCGATATCGGATGTAGCGCTAAACCATGTTTTTATATATATCGAAAGCGATGTTTTCACTTAAATCGTGTCCTATTTTATAAATGTTTCATGTCTTGCTTTATATTTCCCGTGACACTGCGATGTATGACTACTTGGGTGCCGTGAGCACGATCCACGCCGGAATGGGTCGTGACAAAAGTGGTATCGAGCGATTAATCCTCGGAAAGTGTCTGACCGTATCTAGTAAGTCTTGATTATCGGTGTGTTGTGCACCACCAATAATCGAGAGGCTATAGGATATTTAGGATTGGTTTCCATTCTTCTCATTACGAGATCGTGCTTTAGAGTTGTGTTATAGGTTGGACCTCTAACGTATTCCTTTCTATGATTATGCCTCCACGTAAGGCAACCGGGCCCGAAGGGCAAGGCAGCGGAGGCGCTAGCGAGACACCCGAGTCACGAGGCTCGGGCCCGATCTATACGAGACGGCGAGTTCTATGACGCCGCTTGACCCAAGAGACCACGGTACCCACACCTCGTCCCGCGGCACGGGCGGAGAGTTAGGGTACAAGGAGATGGCCCGGCTATTGGCTAAAGTTGTGGCCCGTCTGAGGAGAGGCTGGATGCGGCGGTTCAGTTCAGCTCGGCTCGGTCGCGCCCGTGGTACCCGAGGCGAGATAGTTTGAGACTACGAGATTTCTTGAGTTGTAGCCCGCGAGTTTTATGGGTCGCGGGAGGATGATCCGCGAGAGTTCATCCGTCGACTCTGAGAAAATCATGAGGGTGATCAAGGCCTCGGAGGCAGTCCGTGACCTTTGGTTCGCATCGGCTGCGTGATACCGCAGTGGATTGGTTTGATTGATGGGAGTTCTCCCGGGGAGAGCACGCGACCCCAGGTAGTGGGGATGAGTTCTCAGATGCTTTCCTCACTCACTTCGTTCCTCCACAGATAAGGAGGCGCGGCCGATAGATTTTTCTTGCTAAGGCGAGAGACGGCCTTGTCGGGAGTACAATGTCGAGTTTGATTCATTGGCTCGATATGTCCCGGCATTGGTAGCGATATGGAGGATAGGGTGCCGCTATGTCACCGGCTAGACGACTATATGGCGAGTCATGTGCGGGTGTTTCTCTCGGCCGGGTATAGACATTACCGCATGCGAGCTCATGCTCTTGGATGTGAGGCGTAGAGATCGCCGGGTTGACGGCAGCGAAGAAGACCGGGGCGGCAGGTCGTTTGGTGGCTATCGTGGTGGCGGCCTCGGCCGATCTAGATTTGCACCACAGCCCGCACCGAGCACTCCTGCACCGTCCTCAGCACCGCCAGGATATTCGAGGCGCACCGGGGCCTCAGGACTTGAGATGTCGAGGCGGAGAATCGGCGATCGGGACCACCTCAGCCGGTGTGGCGTCGGTAGATCCCACGGGAGTTGTGGTACGGGAGTTTGTTTGATTGTAGCGGCCAGGTCACTATGCGGCCGTCCGACCAAGGCGATCTTGATGGTAGGGTCACCCTACGAGTTCTTTCACGTCCTTCATATCCTACGATTTACTCGCCCGGGCGCGGTACTCATGGGTCGGCCAGTCGCGGCGAGTCGTGCTCGGGTCGATTCTAGCGGTCCTCGACCGCATTTATGCTTTGTCCACCGGTAGAGATCGGGAGGCCTCACCGATATCGTCCACGGTACTTTATCGGTTTGGGTTTGATGTGTATGCTTTGATAGATCCGGTTCTACTCTGTCTATATATCTCCCTTGTTGCTAGTAGGATAGGGATAGAGCACGAATCCATAGACCCTTTCGAGGTAGCTACGCCATGGTGATTCGGTGGTAGCTCGGCGGGTATATAGAGCTTGTCTGTGACCATTTCTGATCGTCGGAACCTAGCCGACTTGATAGAGTTGGAGATGATTGACTTCGACGTGATTATGGGGACGGATTGGCTAGCTTCTTGCTACGCCAATGTAGACTGCGCAGAGAAAGTAGTGCAGTTCGGTTTCGGAGGCCGGTTGTTGAGTGGGAGAACGCGGTATCGCCGAGGGGTAGGTTTATTTCCTACCTCGAGGCTAGGAAGATGGTGCGAAGGGTATATCTACCATCTCGTTCGGGTGTTTGATCACGAAGGCTGCGGTGCCAGATTTTGATCGATTCGATGGTCGAGTTCCAGACGTGTTTCGGATGACCTCGGGTATCCTCACGAGAGGAGATCGAGTTTTGTATAGATGTGTTGCGGATACTCGGCCTATTTCCATTCCGCCATACGAACGGCACTGCGAGTTGAGAGAGTTGAAGGACGGTGAGGATTTCTTTGGAGAAGCGGCTTCATCGGGCCTAGTGTTTCTCCCCGGGAGCGCGGTATTGTTCGTGAAGAAGAAGGGCGGGGCCAGCTGCGCATGTGTTGATTCTGAGCGGTGAACAAGGTGACCATTAAATGAATACCCCCTTCCTGTGATTGATGATTTGTTCGACCGGATTGCGAAGTGCGAGATGTTTCTCAAGATTGATCTGCGATCGGGCTATCATCAGTGCGAGTCGAGAGGTGGATGTCCCTAGATCGCATTCGTGACCGTGCGGGCATTATGAGTTGAGGTCATGTCTTTTGGGTTGACCAATGCTCGTGTATTCATGGATTTGATGAACCGAGTGTTCAAACCATTTTTGGACGCGTTTGTGATAGTGTTCATTGATGATATCTTGGTTTATTCGCCAGAGCGGGAGCATGCGGAGCATTTGAGGATTGTCTTGTGATTCTCGAGACCAGGATTTACGCCAAGTTTTCCAAATATGAGTTTTGGTTGACTTGATGGCGTTTCTTGGGCATATTGTCGGGTGATGGCATTCGAGTGGATACGCCAAGATCGGCAATCGGGACTTGGCCTGAACCTACTACTCCGGAGAGGTTCGCAGCTCGGGCCTTGCAGGATATTATCGGTTCGTGGAGAAGTTTGCTTCTATCGCACCATTGACTAGGTGACTCGTAAGCGACCAAGTTTGATGGTGATGCTTGTGGCGGTGGTTTCGATTCTTGAAAGAGAGACGGCCGCGCCGTTCTTACTCTTCCAGATGGTTATGTCGTGTATTGTGATGCGTCAGGCATCGGGTTGGGATGTGTGTTGATGCAGCATGGCAGGGTTATAGCATATGCATCCCGGTGAAGAAACACGAGAGAACTACCCCACCCATGATTTGGAGTTAGCGGTAGTGATTCACGCTTTGAAGATCCGGAGGCACTATTTGTATGGGGTTCACGTGGATATTTATACAAACCACAAGAGCCTCGGTATATCTTCACGAGGAGAGTGAACTTACGGCGAGGCGGTGGTTAGAGTTGCTTAAGGATTACTATGTTGATATCTGTACCACGGGAAGGCGATGTTGTGGCGGATGCCTTAGTCGTAGGTCGATGGGAGCCTATCAGATGTGCGGCTAGAGAGGAGGACATGGTTCGTGATTTGCATCGATTAGCGAACCTTGGTGTCCGTTTGATTGATTACGATAGCGATGGGGTTAGAGTTCGTGAGGTTGCCGAGTCTTCCATCGTCGAGAGGTGAAGAGAAGCGATTCGAGGATCGGCATTTTTGATTTGATATCGTGATGACTCTTCGTGAGGCAAGGGTCCTTTTGAGGTAGCACTGATGTGGTGCTAAGGTTTGAGGCGGTGTGTGTTTGGATGTTTGAGGACTTGGCGGAGTTCTTGGGGAAGCACACGCGGCGTTACTCTATCCATCCGGGTTGACCAAGATGTACCACGACCTTAGATCTGTGTATTGGTGGGATGGCTTGAAGAGGGCGTTGCGAGTTCGTAGCTCGGTGCGTGTTGTCGGCGGTGAAGGTAGAGCACCGAGGCCCGGTGGTTTGTTCTACGATTGAGATCCCGAGCACGGAAGTGGGAGGTAATCAACATGGACTTCATCACGGGATTACCTCGCACTCGGAGGAGACATGATTCTATATGGGTTATAAATCGGCGGTGCGAAATCAGCCCACTTTCTTCCCGTCGGGGCGACCTTTTGGTGAGGATTATGCCGGACTTTACATCAGAGATCGTCGGTGCGCATGAGTCCCTACCCGATCATATCAGACGAGCCTGTTCTGACTAACTTCGGAGGTCCTTCCAGAGGGTTTAGGACGCAGTGAGCCCAGTCGCATTTCATCCACGCACGCCAGACGGACAGCGAGCGCACTATCCGCACTGCGAGGATATCTGCGAGCCCGTGTTATTGACCGATGGTAGTTGGGAGGATCATTTGCCTCTAGTTGAGTTCGCGATAATAATAGCTACCACTCCGGTATTCGGATGGCGCCTTATGAGGCCTTGTATGGGAGGAAGTGCAGTCGCCTATAGGTTGGTTCGATGTGGGCGAGTGCGGCTAGTGGAACCAGATTTGGTACAGGCGATGGATAAGTGAAGCTTATCCGAGCGCTATTGATGACTCGAGTCGCAAGTCGTACGCAGATCATCGTCGTCGGCATCTTGAGTTCGAGGTTCATGATTGGGTTTTCCTAAAGGTGTCACCCATGAAGGGTGTGATGAGATTCGGGAAGAAGGGGAAACTCACCAGGTACATTGGGCGCTTCAGATTGTCGCGTGGTAGGCAAGGTTGCTATGAGTTGGATCTCGCCGTCCGATCCGGAGGCGGTGCATCCGGTTTTCACGTATCTATCTTTGAGGAGATGTATCGGATCCATCTAGAGTACACCTGATTGACGATGTCGGTGACCAGGGGTTATCGTATGAGGAGATTCCCATAGCGATAGTCGATCGTCGTGTTAGGCGTCTGCGGACCAAGGCGTGGCTTCACAAAGTCTTGTGGCGGAACGAGCTCGGGGAGGAGGTGGCGTGGGAAGCCGAGGAGGACATGAGGCAAGTATCCTCACCTATTCCCACACCTCCGGGTAATTCACTTTCCTACTTGTAAATTTTTCGTTATCGTTTACGCCTAAGTGTTGTTACGTGGCGTGTGTGGCATTTGCAAGCTGTTTTAGTTATGAAGAATCTTATCGTTAATCGTCTTGGGAAGGAACATTCGACGAATGTTTCTAAGGAGGAGAATGTTATACCGTATTTCCAGTATGCGTAAGGAATATGTACAAAAGTCTAGCCTTAAAGTTTAGGCAAAACGCTTTTTTGGGCACAACTCACAAAACGAATAGTTTTCAGACGAAGCGTTTCCACAGCTTTCGTAGGGTAAATTCCGGCTATGCCATTTATAAATTTTGCGGATTTTTCAGAGACGAAACATTTTGGACCAACGGGAGGCGACACTTGGCACCCTCCATTGGTGGACTTCAAATCGCCCATTTGGACGAATTGGACTAAGATGGCACGTTTTTTGTGCCTTGTGCACAAGTCAAGGAGTTGGTAGGATATTTGTGTATAGTTAATCCTCACCCTACACTTGCCTTGCACTTGTCTTAATCTTGGCCATTGGTTGGCCACTTCTTGACCTATACATACCCCTTAGAGATGAAGAGTTCTTCATCCACAAATCTTTCAAGTCTTGAAAAATCCTCTCCTCTCCCTTTGTAGCTCTTTCGTCAACACCCCCTCCTTGTGAAGTTTGGCAGGGCCTACCCCCCCTAGCCTATCCAAAATCTACCCCCCTCCCTTGGTAGAAAAGTTGCATTCTTGTATTGTTATAATACCCAAAATACCCTAGCCCAAATACCTTAGCACTTAGTAGAAGTTGTGAAGAACTTCTAAGGTTTCCTTGTAGCATACAACTTAGGAGCAAAACCTTGCTCAGGCGCGACTTTTTCTAGGATATTATTGGGCTTACCGAGGTAACTAATCCTAACCCTCTTTTGAATTAGAGAATACTTACTGTAGTAGTATTAGATTAAGTATTAAATACTTAGAAGATTATCAGAATAGAATTGGTATTACGCAGATGAAGGGTTTAAAAGAAGAATAATCAAACTGTACTTACATAGGATCGTTTTCTGATGAACTTATATAGCTCACCGGGTAGGAAGTCGCAACTTTCCATAGAATTGTGAACCCTCTGCTTAGAATGACCTTGAGTAGTCTTTGATAGATGTCCGTGACTATTATAGGTGACTCTGCAAGGCGACATATTCACTTGGCGGTGGTTTTTGAGAAGGTATGTGATTCTTCCTAAAGCATGATATTTTACAATATATATAGTACGGTGAGCGTACGTGTGTTAGCGAATAATAACTACGGCAATGTCTTTGACTTAAGCTGAATAATACTTACGGCAATGCCTCACGGCTTAAGCTCGAATAACACTTACGGCAATGCCTCACGCTAAGCTTTGAATAATAAAGATCTGAAAGCATTTCAAAAGAATACTGAATCATTTTTAACAGAAGAGAACTAATTGGTTTTTAAAACAGAAGTTTAAGAGTTATACTAGCTTTATGGGAAGTTAAGTATAACCACTTAAGAATGATAAAAGAAACAGTTTGCCTATGTGTTTATAACAGACTTATGTTGAATTGTGAAAAGAATAATAAGATGGTTTGATAAATAGACATGATATGATGCTATGTGTGTTAGTGTCTTGTAACGTTTGTGTAAAAGAGTATTCTTGTTGTGCTTATGTTGTTTAACGATAAGCTGTTAGGTTAGTGTAACATCACTCACCTCTTGACATATTACCGGGGGTTAAGCTGCCCTCCGATGCGGGGTAGACTCAGGCGGTCTGGGACCATGATTCGAGAATACCTCATGCGGGTCCAAGGGACCTATGCGGAGCTACGAGAGTTCCAGGTTAGTGTGCGGGGTTATACCTCATGCGGTCTATGTGGCCATGCGGACTACGAGTCCAGGACGATGCCTAGGAGTAGCTACCCTCGATGCGGGGTTATGTACCCTATGCGGGCCTATGTGAGTGGCCTATGCGGACTACGAGAGTCCAGGATTAGGCTTGCGTGGTGATACTACGGGCAATTGGCCCTGCTTCGATCATTTGCAGCCTCAGAAAAGACCTGTAGTTTACCTATTGTTGCTCTTGTTTATGATGTGGCACTATGTGCGGTCCCCTTGGTTGTTTCATACATACTTGCAAAACTGATTTTAAAATGATATGTTTTCATTTAAGTATTTTACAGTTTCATATACTTAGTACATGTTGTACTGACCTCCTTCGGGGGGCTGCGTTCATGCCGCAGGTAAGGGCGGCAGTGCTAGATCCACATTCCTAGGATCTCTACGTTGGTGTCGTGAGCTCCATCCTTTCCGGAGCTCTACTTTTGGGTATGATCTCCTGTTGTAGATAGTTTTACTGATCGAGGTATGGCGGGGCCTGTCCCGCCATAGTTGTATATTTCCTTAAGTGGTAGTCTGTTATACAGTATCGGATGTAACCGCTAAACCATGTTTTTATATATATGCGAAAGCGATGTTTTCTCACTTAAATCAGGTCCTATTTTATAAATTGTTTCATGTCTTGCTTTATATTTCCGATTACTGATGTATGACTACTTGGGTGCCCGGTAAGGCACGATCCGCCCCGAATGGGTCGTGACAAAAGTGGTATCGTGAGCGCTTAATCTCGGAAAGTGTCTGCACCGTATCTAGTAGAGTCTTGATTATCGGTGTGTTGTGCACCACACCAATAATCGTGAGGCTATAGGATATTTAGGATTGGTTTCCATTCTTCTCATTACGAGATCGTGCTTTAGAGTTGTGTTATAGGTTGGACCTCTAACGTATTCCTTTCTATGTGCTTATGCCTCCACGTAAGGCAACCCGGCGAAGAAGGCAAAGCGAGGAGGCGCTAGCAGACACCCAGTCACGAGGCTCGTGCCCGGGCTATACGAGACGGCGAGTTCTATGACGCCGCCCAAAGAGACCACGCACCACACCTCGCCCCACGGCTGGGCGGAGAGTTAGGGTACAAGAGACGGCCCACTATTGGCAAAGTCAGGCCCGACACGGCGAGAGATTTGGACGCGGCGATTCGATTGGGCTCAGCTCGGCCGCACCGTGGTACACCCGAGGCGAGATAGTTTGAGACTACGAGATTTCTTGAGTTGTAGCCCGCGAGTTTTATGGGTCGAGGCGGAGGATGATCCGCAGGAGTTCATCCGCCGGCCAGAAAAATCATGAGGTGATCAAGGCCTCGGAGACAGTCTGTGACCTTTGGTTCGCATCGGTGCGTGATACCGCAATCGATTGGTTTGATTCACGGGAGTTATCCCGGAGAGCACGCGTCCCAGCTACTGGGATGAGTTCTCGAGGCTTTCTCACTCACTTCTTGCCTCCACAGATAAGGAGGCGCGGCCGATAGATTTTTCGCTAAGGCGAGAGACGCCGTCAGGAGTACAATGTCGAGTTTGATTCATTGGCTCGATATGTCCCAAAGTTGGTAGCGATATGGAGGATAGGTGCACCGCTATGTCACCGGCCAGACGACTATATGGCCGAGTCATGCGGGTGTTTCTCTCCGGGTATAGACATTACCCGCACGCAGCTCATGCTCTTGGATGTGAGGCGTAGAGATCGCCGGGTTGTGCAAAGAAGGCCAGGCGGCAGGTCGCTTGGTGGCTATCGTGGTGGCGGCCTCGGCGATCTAGATTTGCACCACAGCCAGCCCGAGCACTCCGCACCGCCCTCGGCCACGGCCGAGATATTCGGCGCACTGGGCCCTGGACTTGACGTCGAGCGGCAGAGTATCGGCGACGACCACCCGGTGTGGCCGTCACGGTAGATCCCACCGGGAGTTGTGAGTGCGGGAGTTTGTTTTGATTGTGGCGGCGAAGTCACTATGCGGCTGTCCGACCAAGGCGATCTTGATGGTAGGGTCACCATGAGTTCTTTCGGTCTTCTTCATATCCTACAGCTATCGCCCGGGGCGTGTACTCATGGGTCGCGGCAGAGGTCGTGGCTCGGGTCGATCTAGCGGTCCTCGAACCGCATTTATGCTTTGTCCACCGATAGGATCGTGAGGCCTCACCGATGTCGCCAGTACTTTATCGGGCTGGTTTGATGTGTATGCTTTGATAGATCCGGGTTCTACTCTGTCTATATATCTCCCTTGTTGCTAGTAGGATAGGGATAGAGCCCGAATCCATAGACCCTTTCGAGGTAGCTACGCGATGGGTGATTCGGTGGTAGCTCGGCGGGTATATAGAGCTTGTCTGCGACTATTTGATCGTCGTTTAACCCAGCCGACTTGATAGAGTTGGAGATGATTGACCGGCGTGATTATGGGGATGGATTGGCTAGCTTCTGCTACGCCAATGTAGACAGAGAGAGAGAGTAATGCAGTTCCAGTTTCGGAGGCCGGTTGTCGAGTGGGAGGAGCACGGTATCGCTGGAGGTAGGTTTATTTCCTACCTCGAGGCTAGGAAGACGGTGCAGAAGGGGTAAATCTAACATCTCGTTCGGGTGTATGATAAGGCTGCGGTGCAGATTTTCACCATTCGAGGTCAGTGAGTTCCCGGGCGTGTTTCGGATGACCTCGGGTATCCTCCCGAGAGGAGATCGAGTTTTGTATAGATGTGTTGCGGATACTCGGCTATTTCCATTCCGCCATACGAATGGCACTGCCGAGTTGAGAGAGTTGAAGGACCACCGAGGATTTCCGGAGAAGCGGCTTCATCGTGCCTAGTGTTTCTCCCAGGGGCCAGGTATTGTTCGTAAAGAAGAAGAAGGGCGGACGCTGCGCATGTGTGTTGATTACGGTGAACAAGGTGACCATTAAGAATGATACCCTTCCTGTGATTGATGATTTGTTCGACCGATTGCGAGTGCGAGATGTTTCTCAAGATTGATCTGCGATCGGGCTATCATCAAAGTGCGAGTCGAGAGGTGGATGTCCCAGATCGCATTCGTGACCCTGCGGGCATTATGAGTTCGTGGTCATGTCTTTTGGGTTGACCATGCTCGTGATATTCATGGATTTGATGAACAAGTGTTCAAACCATTTTGGACGCGTTTGTGATAGTGTTCATTGATGATATCTTGGTTTATTCTCGCCAGGCGAGGAGCACGGAGCATTCGAGATCTTGTCGATTCTCCAGACCAGCGATTATACGCCAAGTTTTCCAAATATGAGTTTTGGTTGACTTCTGGCGTTTCTTGGGCATATTGTCGGGCTGATGGCATTCGAGTGGATACGCCAAGATCGGCGAGCCAGACTTGGCCTAGACCTACTACTCGGCGAGGTTCGCATTTGGGCCTGCAGGATATTATCGGCGTTCGTGGAGAAGTTTGCTTCTATCTCGCAGTTGACTAGGTGACTCGTAAGGCGGCCAAGTTTGATGGTGATGCTTGTGGCGTGGTTTCGATTCTTGAAAGAGACCGCGATCGCCTCGTTCTTACTCTTCCGCAGGTCCAGATGGTTATGTCGCGTATTGTGACGCCGGGCATCGGGTTGGGATGTGTGTTGATGCGGATGGCAGGGTTATAGCATATGCATCCCGACACCAAGAAACACGAGAGAACTACCCCACCCATGATTTGAGTTAGCGTACTGATTCACGCTTAAGATCCGGAGGCACTATTTGTACGGGGTTCACGTGGATATTTATACAAACCACAAGAGCCTCCGATATCTTCAGAGCAGGAGCCGAACTTACGGCGAGACGGTGGTTAGAGTTGCTTAAGGATTACTATGTTGATATCTGTACCACCCGGAAGGCCATGTTGTGGCAGACGCCTCAGTCGTAGGTCGATGGGAGCCTATCGGATGTGCGGCTAGAGAGGAGGGACATGGTTCGTGATTTGCATCGCTTAGCGAACCTTGGTGTCCGCTTGATTGATTCCGATAGCAATGGGGTTAGAGTTCGTGAGGTTGCGAGTCTTCCATCGCCGAGAGGTGAAGAGGCAACAGCTCGAGGATCCACTTTGATTTGATATCGTGATACGCCTCTTCGTGAGGCAAGGGTCCTTTTGAGGTAGCACGATGTGGTGCTAAGGTTTGAGGCGGTGTGTGTTTGGATGTTTCAGACTTGGCCAGTTCTTGGGGAAGCACACAGCGCGTTACTCTATCCATCCGGGTTGACCAAGATGTACCACGACCTTAGATCGTGTATTGGTGGGATGGCTTGAAGAGGACGCTGCGAGTTCGTAGCTCGCCCGTGTTGTCGGCGAAGGCAGAGCACGTGAGGCCCGGTGGTTTGTTACGATTGAGATCCCGACCGGAAGTGGGAGGTAATCAACACGGACTTCATCACAGGATTACCTCGCACTCGCAGAGACATGATTCTATATGGGTTATCGCCGCCGGTGACGAAATCAGCCCACTTTCTTCCGTCAGGACGACCTTTCCGAGGATTATGCCGACTTTACATCCGAGAGATCGCCGATCGCATGGAGTCCCTACCGATCATATCATGTGGAGCCCGTTTTGCCTAACTTCCTGAGGTCCTTCCAGAGGGTTTAGTGACGCAGTGAGCCCGAGTCCGCATTTCATCCACAGCAGACGGACAGCAGAGCGCACTATCCGCACTTCGAGGATATCCGCGAGCGGTTATTGACTATGGTAGTTGGGAGGATCATTTGCCTCTAGTTGAGTTCGCGTATAATAATAGCTACCACTCAAGATTCGGATGGCGCCATGAGGCCTTGTATGGGAGGAAGTGCAGACGCCTATAGGTTGGTTCGATGTGGGCGAGTGCGGCTAGTGGAACCAGATTTGGTACAGCAGCAATGGATAAGGTGAAGCTTATCCGAGCGGCTATTGATAACTCGTAGTCGGCATGTGTCGACGCAGATCATCGTCGTCTGCATCTTGAGTTCGAGGTTCATGATTGGGTTTTCCTAGTGCCACCCACGGCGGTGTGATGAGATTCGGGAAGAAGGAAACTCCCTAGGTACATCGGGCGTTTGATTGTCCGCAGGTAGGCAAGGTTGCCTATGAGTTGATCCGCCGTCCGATCTGGAGGCGGGCATCCGTTTTCACGATCTATCGAGGAGATGTATCGGGATCCATCTGTAGTACACCGATTGACGATGTCCAGTGATCAGGGGTTATCGATGAGAGATTCCCATAGCGATAGTCGATCGTCAAAGTTAGGCGTCTCATGACCAAGGACGTGGCTTCAAAGTCTTGTGGCGCGAACGAGCTCGGGGAGGAGGACGTGGGAAGCCGAGGAGGACACGAGGCGAAGTATCTCACCTATTCCCACACCTCCGTAATTCACTTTCCTACTTGTAAATTTTCGTTATCGCTTCGCCAAGTGTTGTTTCGTGGCCGTGCGTGGCATTTGCAATCGCTTTAGTTATGAAGAATCTTATCGTTAATCGTTTGGGAAGGAACATTCGGGACGAATGTTTCTAAGGAGGAGAATGTTATACCGTATTTCCGCAGTATGTACGTAAGGAATATGTACAAAAGTCTAGCCTTAAAGTTTAGGCAAAACGCTTTTTGGGCACAACTCACAAAACGAATAGTTTTCCGACTAAAACGCTTCCACAACTTTCGTAGGGTAAATTCCGCCATGCCATTTCTAATTTTGCGGATTTTTCCGAGAGACGAAACATTTTGGACCAACGAGGCGACACTTGGCACCTCCAATGGTGGACTTCAAATCGCCCATTTGGACGACCGACTAGAATGGCACGTTTTTGTGCCTCGTGCACAAGTCGAGTTGGTAGGATATTTGTGTATAGTTAATCCTCACCCTACACTTGCCTTGCACTTGTCTTAATCTTGGCCATTGGTTGGCCACTTCGACCTATAAATACCCCAGAGATGAAGAGTTCTTCATCCACAAATCTTTCCAAGTCTTGAAAAATCCTCTCCTCTCCCTTTGTAGCTCTTTCATCCAACACCCCCTCCTTGTGAAGTTTGGCGAGGCCTACCCCCTAGCCTATCCAAAATCTACCCCTCCCTTGGTAGAAAAGTTGCATTCTTGTATTGTTATAATACCCAAAATACCTAGCCCAAATACCTTAGTACTTAGTAGAAGTTGTGAAGAACTTCTAAGGTTTCCTGAGCATACAACTTAGAGCAAAACCTCGCTCAGCGACTTTTCTAGGATATTATCGGGCTTACCGAGGTAACTAATCCTAACCTCTTTGAATTAGAGAATACTTCATCGTAGTAGTATTAGATTAAGTATTAAATACTTAGAAGATTATCACGTAATAGAATTGCTACCGCAGAAGGGTTTAAAGAAGAATAATCAAATCAGATTTACATAGGATGCTTTCACAAGAGACTTATATAGCACCTGGGTAGGAAGTCGCCCAACTTTCCATAGAATCGTGAACCTCTGCTTAGAATGACCTTGAGTAGTCTTTGATAGATGTCTGTGACTATTATAGTCGACTCGCGCGACATATTCACTTGGCGGTGGTTTTCACTGGTAGGTATGTGATTCTTCCTAAAGCATGATATTTTACAATATATATAGTACGGAGACATACGTGTTAATCGAATAATAACTACGGCAATGTCTTTGACTTAAGCTGAATAATACTTACAGAATGCCTCGGCTTAAGCTCGAATAACACTTACTAAGAATGCCTCACGCTTAAGCCTGAATAATAAAGATCTGAAAGCATTTAAAAAGAATACTGAATCATTTTTAACAAAAGAGAACTAATTGGTTTTTAAAACAGAAGTTTAAGAGTTATACTAGCTTTATGGGAAGTTAAGTATAACCACTTAAGAATGATAAAAGAAACAGTTTGCCTATGTGTTTATAATGCACTTATGTCAATCGTGAAAAGAATAATAAGATGGTTTGATAAATAGACACGATATGATGCTACGTGTGTTAGTGTCTTGTAACGCTTGTGTAAAAGAGTATTCTTGTCAGGCTTATGTTGTTTAACGATAAGTCGTTAGGTTAGTGTAACATCACTCACCTCTTGACATATTACCGGGTTAAGCCGCCTCCGACGCGGTAGACTCAGCGTCCGGGACCATGATTCGAGAATACTCATGCGGGTCCAAGGACCTACGCGAGCTACGAGTTCCGTGTTAGTGTGCGGGGTTATACCTCACGCGTCTATGTGGCCATGCGGACTACGAGTCCAGACGACGCCGAGGAGTAGCTACCCTCGACGCGGGGTTACGTATCTACGCGGGCTATGCGAGTGGCCTACGCGACTACGAGTCCGTGATTAGGCTTGCGTGGTGATACTACGCAATTGGCCCCGCTCGATCATTTGCACCTAAGAAAAGACACATACGCTTACCTATCGTTGCCTTGTTTATGATGTGGCACTATGCGCGTCCCTCGTTGTTTCATACATACTTGCAAAACCGATTTTAAAATGATATGTTTTCATTTAAGTATTTTGCTTTCATATACTTAGTACTGTATCGACTCTCCTTCAGTGCGCTCATGCCGCAGTAGGCGGCAAGGTGTGCTAGATCCACATTCCTAGGATCTCTACGCTGGTGTCGAGCTCCATCCTTTCCGAGGCTCTACTTTCGGGTATGATCTCCCGTTGTAGATAGTTTTGCATGGCCAGGTATGGCGGGGCCCTGTCCCGCCATAGTTGTATATTTCCTTAGAGGTCTGTAGTCTTGTTGTACAGTATCAGATGTAACTGCTAAACCATGTTTTTATATATATGCCTAAAGGCGATGTTTTCTCACTTAAACTGTGTCCTATTTTATAAACTATTTCATGTCTTGCTTTATATTTCCGCTGACACTGATGTATGACTACTGGGTGCCCTGCAGGCACTACCACGCCCCGAATGGGTCGTGACAGCCGTAGTTATTATTCGCTTAACATGTACGCTCACCGCACTACATATATATTGTAAAATATCATGCTTTAGGAAGAATCACATACCTTCTCAAAACCACCGCCAAGTTGAATATGTCGCGCGTAGAGAATCAAACTATAATAGTCAGACACGTCTATCAACGTTCAGAATACTTTGTAAACAGTTCTAAACTGAGGGTTCTATATCCTACGGAAATTTGGGCGTTTCCTACCCTGAGCTACCAAGTTCATCAGAAAACAACCCATGTAAGTACGCTTGATTATTCTTCTTAAACCCTTCTACCGTGATAATTCAATTCTATTCTCGCAATATTCTTCTAAGTATTTAATACTTATTCTTATACTACTACAGTAAGTATTCTCTAATTCAAAAGAGGGTTAGGATTAGTTACCTCAGAAGCCCAATAATATCCTAGATAAAGTCGCACTGAGCAAGGTTTTGCTCCTAAGTTGTATGCTCCATGAAACCTTAGAAGTTCTTCACAACTTCTACTAAGTACTAAGGGATTTGGGCTAGGGTATTTTGGGCATTATAACAATACAAGAAGGCAACCTTTCTACCAAGGGAGGTAGATTTCGGCTAGGCTAGTGGGCCTCGGCCAAACATCAAAGGGAGGGTAGGAGGCTTTGGACGAAAAGCTTTAGAGAGGGGAGGATTTTTCAAGACTTGAAATTGATTTGTGGACGAAGAACTCTTCATCCAAAGGGGTATTTATAGGTCAAGACATGGCCAACCAAGGGCCAAGATTTAGCCAAGTGCTAGGCAAGTGTAAGGTCAAGATTAGGCCGTTGTCTTTGGCCAACTTGCACACAAAATATCCTACCTAATCCTTGACTTGTGCAAAGGCACAAAAACGCACTTCATTGTCCAATTCGCCCAAATGGACGATTTCAAGTCCACCAATCGAGGGTGCCAAGTGTCGCCTCCCGCTGGTCCAAAATGTTTCGCCTCTGAAAAATCCGCAAAAATTAGAAATGGCATAGCCGAATTTACCCTACGAAGCCGTGGAAACGCTTTCGCCGGAAAACTATTCGCTTTGTGAGTTGTGCCCAAAAACGCTTTGTGCCTAAACTTTAAGGCTAGACTTTTGACGTATTCCTCACGCATATACCGGAAATACGGTATAACATTCTCCCTCTTAGAAACATTCGCCCAATGTTCCTTCCCAGACGCTTAATGATAAGATTCTTCATAACTTAAATAATTGCAAATGCCACACACGCCAGTAACAACACTTAGGCATAAACGAGCAACGAAGATTTACCAAGAGGGAAAATGAATTACCCGGAGGTGTGGGAATAGGTGAGGATACTTCGCCTCATGTCTTCTCGCTTCCCAAGTCATCTCCTCGTTCGAGCTCGCTCCGCCACAAGACTTTGACTAAGCCACGCCCTGGTCCGCAGACGCTTAACTCCGACGATCGACATCGCCATGGGAACCTCTCATACGATAACCCCTGGCCACATGGACATCGCCAATCGGTGTACTAGATGGATCCCGATACATCTCCTCAACATAGATACGTGAAAAACCGGATGCCGCTTCCAGATCGGACGGCAGATTCAACTCATAGGCAACGCCTACCGCGCGACAATCAAACGCCCAATGTACTTGGGTTGAGTTTCCTTCTTCCGAATCTCATCACACCTTCACGGGTGACACCTTTAGGAAAAACCCAATCATGAATCGCGAACTCGCATGCCGACGACGATGATCTGATACGACTTCGCCGACTCGAGCCGCAATAGCCGCCTCGGATAAGCTTCACTTATCCATCGCCGCACCAAATCGTCCCACTAGCCGCACTCGCCCACATCGAACCAACCTATAGGCGACCGCACTTCTCCCATACAAGGCCTCATAAGGCACCATCCGAATAATGGAGTGGTAGCTATTATTGTACGCGAACTCAACTAGAGGCAAATGATCCTCCCTACCCTCGGTCGATAACACAGGCTCGCAAAGATATCCTCAAGAGTCCGGATAGTGCGCCGGCCCGTCTGCTCGTGGATGGAATGCAAGATTGTGCTCACCGCGCCCCTAAACCTCTCAAAGCGACCTCTAAGCTTAGCCGTAACCGCTCCTCCGTCGATATGATCGAAATAGGGACTCCATGCACCGACGATCTCTGATGTAAAGTCCGCATAATCCTCACTAAAAGTCGCCCCGACGGAAGAAAGTGGGCTGATTTCACACCGCCGACGATAACCCATATAGAATCATGTCTCCTCCGAGTGCGAGGTAATCCCGTGATAAAGTCCATGTTGATTACCTCCCACTTCCGTGTCGATCTCAATCGCCCCAGAATAAACCACTGTGCCTCGGTGCTCTACCTTCACCACGACAACACGCATCGAGCTACGAACTTTGCAACGCCCCTCTTCAAGCCATCCCACCAATACACGCATCTAAGCGTCGTGGTACATCTTGGTCGACTTTGATGGATAGAGTAACGCGCGTGTGTGCTTCCTCAAGAACTCGCCAAGTCCTCAAACATCCGGAACACACAACCCGCTCTCAAACCTTAGCACCCCATCGATGCTACTCAAAAGGACTCTTTCTCACGTAAGAGTTGTATCACGATATCGAATCAAAGCCGATTCTCGAATGTTGCCTCTTCACCTCCTCGACGATGGAAGACTCGCAACCTCACGAACTCTAACCCCATCGCTATCGTAATCAATCAAACGACACCAAGGCTCGCTAACCGATGCAAATCACTAACCATGTCCTCCTCTCTAGCCGCACATCCGATAGGCTCCCCATCGATCTACGACTAAGAGCATCCGCTACAACATTGGCCTTCCCGTGGTACAGATATCAACATCGTAATCCTTAAGCAACTCTAACCACCGCCTTCGCCGAAGTTCACTCCTCCGGCTGAAGATATACCGAGGCTCTTGTGGTGTAAAAATATCCACGTGAACCCCATACAAATAGTGCCTCCAGATCTTCAAAGCGTGAATCACACCGCCAACTCCAAATCACGCGTGGGTAGTTCTCTCGTGTTTCTTCATGGCCGGATGCATATGCTATAACCCCGCCATGCCGCATCAACACACATCCCAACCCGGCGCCCGACGATCGCAATACACAACATAACCGTCGACCCTCCGGAAGAGTAAGAACGGGCGGCCGCGCCTCTTTCAAGAATCGAAACCCCGCCACAAGCATCACCATCAAACTTGGCCGCTTTCGAGTCACCCTAGTCAATGGTGCGTAGATAGAAGCAAACTTCTCCACGAACCGATAATATCTCGCAAGGCCTGAAATCGCGAACCTCTGCCGGAGTAGTAGGTCCAGGCCAAGTCCTCGATCGCTCGATCATGGCAGATCCACTCAATGCCATCACCGGCAATATGCCCAAGAAACGCCATCAAGTCAACCAAAACTCACATTTGGAAAATTTGGCGATAATCGCTGGTCCTCGAGAACTCACAAGACAGCCTCAAATGCTCCGCATGCTCGCTCGAGCGAGAATAAACCAAGATATCATCAATGAACACTATCACAAACGTGTCCAAAAATGGTTTGAACACTTGGTTCATCAAATCCATGAATACCACGAGCATTGGTCAACCCAAAAGACATGACCTCAACTCATAATGCCCGCACGTCCCGAATGCACCCTAGGGACATCCACATCTCGACTCAAGACTGATGATAGCCCGACCAGATCAATCTTCGAGAAGCATCTCGCAACCGGGTCGAACAAATCATCAATCTCGGGAAGGGGTATTCGTTTTAATGGTCACCTTGTTCACCGTCAGAATCAACACACACGCGCAAAGGCCCCGCCCTTCTTCTTCACGAACAATACCGCGCTCCCGTGGAGAAACACTAGGCCGATGAAGCCTCTTCTCCAAAGAAATCTCTAAGCCGATCCTTCAACTCTTTCAACTCGGCAGTGCCATTCAGATGGCGAAAAAGGAAATAAAGCCGAGTGTCTCGCAATATGTCAATACAAAACTCAATCTCCTCTCGTGAGGGATACCCGGAGGTCGCCCGAAACACGCCCGGGAACTCTCGACTCATCGAATCGACGGAAAATCTGGTACCGCAGCCTTCAGATCAAACACCCGAACGAGATGGTAGATATACCCTTCGCACCATCTTCCTAGCCTCGAGGTAGGAAATAAACCTACCCTCGGCGATACCGTGCTCCTCCCACTCAACAATCGGCCTCAGAAATCGAACCGCATTACTTTCTCTCTCTTTACATTGGCGTAGCAAGAAGTTAGCCAATCCATCCCTATGATCACGCCGGTCAATCATCTCCAACTCTATCAAGTCGGCCAGTGGTCCGACGATCGTAAATGGTCACAGACAAGCTCTATATACCCGCCGAGCTACCACCGAATCACCCATCGCGTAGCTACTCGAAAGGGTCTATGGACTCGTGCTCTATCCCTATCCTACTAGCAACAAGGGAGATATATAGGACCAGTAGAACCCGATCTATCAAGGCATAAACATCAAACCCGTAAATCGATAAGGTACCTGGACGACATCGCGAGGCCTCCGATCCCGCTTACCGGACAAAGCATAAATGCGTTCGAGGACCGCTAGAATCGACCCGCGCCACGACCTCTCGCGACCTGCTGGTCCACGAGTACCTCGCCTCCGTGCAGTAGTGCCGGGATGAAGAAGACCGCGAAAGAACTCGAGGTCGACTTACCATCAAGATCGCTCGGTGGACAAGCCGTGATAGTGACCCCGCTGCCACAATCAAACAAACTCGTAGCACCACAACTCACGGCGGATCTACCGTGACGCCACACCGGCGGGTGGTCCCGACCGCCGCACTTCGCCGCTCGACGCTCAAGTCCCGGGGCCTCGGTCCGCTCTCGAATGTCCGGCCAGGCCGGTGACGCAGAGTGCTCGAGCCGGCCGTGGTGCAAATCTAGATCAGCCGAGGCCGCCACCACGATAGCCACCAAAAGACCTCTCGCCCCGGTCTTCTCGCGCCGTCACAACTCAATCTCTACGCCTCACATCCAAGAGCACGAGCTCGCACGCGGTAATGTCCATACCCGGCCAAGAGAAACACCCGCATACGAATCGCCATATAATCATCTAGCCTGCTGACGCAACTGCACCCTATCCTCCATATCGCTACCACGCCGGGACGACGAGCCAATGAATCAAACTCGACATTGTACTTCGACAAGGCGCCCTCTCGCCTCGCCAGAAAAATCTATCACCGCGCTCTCATCCGCGGAGGCAAGAAGTGAGCGAGAAAGCCTCGAGAACTCATCCTGTAGTTGGGACGCGTGTTTCCCGAGATAATCGCCATGAATCAAACCAATCGATCGCAGTATCACGCAGCCGACGCGAACCGAAGCGTCACGCACTGCCTCCGAGGCCTTGATCACCCGTGATCCTTCAGAGCCGACGGATGAACTCGCGGATCATCCTCCGCCGACCAGAAACTCGGGCGGCTACAACTCAAGAAATCTCGTAGCCTCAAACTATTCGCTTCGGTGCACCAGCGCGACCGAGCCGAGCCGAATCGAATCGCCAGATCCAGCTTATCTCGATCGCCACAACTTCTAGCTAATAGTCCATCTCTCAGAGCCTAACTCCTCCGCCCAGTGTGGGACAGGAGGCGTGGTGTGGTCTCGCTGGGCCGGCGGCGCATAGAACTCGCTGTCATGCAGATAGATCGGGCTCGAGCCCTCGTGAATCCCTGTCCGATCGCGCCTCTCGGCGCCTTGCCCTTCTGGCCGGTTGCCTTACGCGAGGCATAATCAGGTAAAAGGAATACGTTAGAGGTCCAACTTTAACACAAATCTAAAGCACGATCTCGAGTAAGAAGAGTGGAAACCAATCCTAAATATCCTATAGCCTCCTCGATTATTGGTGTGGTGCACAACACACCGATAATCAAGACTTACTAGATACTTGCGTCAGACACTTTCCGAGGATTAATCGCTCGATACCACTTTTGTCACGACCCATTCCGGTTCGTGGATCGTGCCTTACCGGCACCAAGTAGTCATACATCGAGTAATCGGAAATATAAAACAAGACATGAAACAGCTTTATAAAATAAGACACGCTTTAAGTGAAAACATCGCTTTTCGGATATATATATAAACATGGTTTAGCAGCTATATCCGAGCATCGCATAACATGACTACGCACTTAAGAAATATATAACTATGGCGGACAGGGCCGCCATACCCCGATCGCATAAAACTATCTACAACAGGAGATCATACCCAAAAGCAGAGCCTCCGAAAGGACGGAGCTCCCGACACCAACGTAGAGATCCTAAGAACGTGGATCTAGCACTGCTGCCGCTCTTACCGCAGATGAACGCACTTCAAGGAGGTCAAGATAACAGTACTAAGTATATGAAATCAGAAATACTTAAATGAAAACATATCATTTTAAAATCGCTTTTACAAGTATGTATGAAACAACCATGGACCGCATATAGTGCCACATCATAAACAAGAGCAACAATAGTAAATCAGAATGTGTCTTTTCTAGGCCGCGAATGATCAAGCAGGCCAATTGCCCGTAATATCACCATGCAAGCCTAATCTCGACTCAGAGTCCGCATGGGCCACTCACATAGCCCGCATAGGGTACATAACCCCGCATCGAGGGTAGCTACTCCTGCATCGCCCCGACTCGTAGTCCGCACGGCCACATAGACCGCATGAGGTATAACCCCGCATCACTAACCTCGAACTCCCGTAGCTCGCATAGGTCCTCGGACCCGCATGAGGTATTCTCAATCACGGTCCTGCATCACCGAGTCTACCCCCGCATCGGAGGCGCCTTAACCCCTAATATGTCAAGAGCGAGTGATAGTACACTAACATAACAACTTATCTTTAAACAACATAAGCAAAACAAGAATACTCTCCTATACAAACGTTACAAGACACTAACACACATAGCATCATATCATGTCTACTTATCAAACCATCTTATTATTCTTTTCACAATTCAATATAAGTCTGTTATAAACACATAGGCAAACTGCTTCTTTTATCATTCTTAAGTGGATATACTTAACTTCCCATAAAGCTAGTATAACTCTTAAGCTTCGCTTTAAAACCAATTAGTTCTCTTCATTAAAAAAATGATCCAAAGATTCTTTGAAATGCTTTCATTCTTTATTATTCAAAGCTTAAGCCAGGCATCCGTAAGTATTATTCAAAGCTTAAGCTTGAGGCATTGCCGTAAGTATTATACAGCCTTAAGTCAAACACATTGCCGTAGTTATTATTCGCTTAACACATGTACGCTCACCGCACTACATATATATTGTAAAATATCATGCTTTAGGAAGAATCACATACCTTCTCAGCGAAAACCACCTGCCAAGTTGAATATGTCGCGTAGAGAATCAGCCTATAATAGTCAGACACGCCTATCAACGTTCAGACTACTTTGTAACCAGTTCTAAACAGAGGGTTCTATATCCTACGGAAATTTGGGCGATTTCCCTACCGTGAGCTACTCAAGTTCATCGTGAAAACAGTCTATGTAAGTACGCTTTGATTATTCTTCTTTAAACCCTTCATCGTGATATAGCTCAATTTATTCGCAATATTCTTCTAAGTATTTAATACTTATTCTTATACTACTACAAGAAGTATTCTCTAATTCAAAAGAGGGTTAGGATTAGTTACCCTGTAAGCCCAATAATATCCTAGATAAAGTCGCTCCCGAGCAAGGTTTTGCTCCTAAGTTGTATGCTCCATGAAACCTGAAGTTCTTCACAACTTCTACTAAGTACTAAGGATTTGGGCTAGGGTATTTTGGGCATTATAACAATACAAGAAGGCAACCTTTCTACCAAGGGAGGGGGTAGATTTCGGTTAGGCAGGGGGCCCTACCAAACTTCAAAAGGAGGGGGCAGGAGGCTTTGGACTAAAAGCTTTAGAGAGAGTGGAGGATTTTTCAAGACTTGAATTGATTTGTGGACGAAGAACTCTTCATCCAAAGGGGTATTTATAGGTCAAGACATGGCCAACCAAGGGCCAAGATTTAGCCAAGTGCTAGGCAAGTGTAAGGTCAAGATTAGGGCAAGTGTCCTTGGCCAACTTGCACACAAAATATCCTACCTAATCCTTGACTTGTGCAAAGGCACAAAAACGCACACTTCATTGTCCAATCATCCAAATGGACGATTTCAAGTCCACCAATCGGAGGTGCCAAGTGTCGCCTCCGCTGGTCCAAAATGTTTCGCCTCTAAAAATCCGCAAAAATTAGAAATGGCATAGCGGAATTTACCCTACGAAAGTCGTGGAAACGCTTCGCCGAAAAACTATTCGCTTTGCGAGTTGTGCCCAAAAACGCTTTGTGCCTAAACTTTAAGGCTAGATTTTAGACGATTCCTCACGCACATACTCCGAAATACGGGTATAACAATAAAAACCAGTAGAAACCTCCATCCGCATAAGCTAAGATAAGACAAAATGATATTACATTTTCTAGATCACGGTCGCTTAATAAATGGTTATAAACAAGTATAAACCGCCACACCTATGGCATATGTTACTCAATTGTTTCAAAAGGGATTAAGACATTGAACTATGAAACTTTTCTAAAATAAAGAGACTTGAGTAATTGAAATTAGGCAACCGAACTTTAGGGAAAAGAAAGGCATTGCTTTGTCTTAAATTGTTTAAAATATAAAGTGTTATAACAACTTTACGGGAAGTTAGTTATAACGACTTTATGAAAACAAAAGAAGGGTTTTATCATCGGTTTTAATGCGGTAACTTGACTTTAAAGAGAAGTGTTTTGGTTTACTTAAAAGACGTAAGTCACTCTATTTTTATACTAAGGGTATCGTGACTTTTATAAAAGGAATGGATCTCTTAAAAGGAATTTAACGACGTAGTACTTTAGGGTTAAAACCCTGACTTTGACATAAAATGAAAGTACCTTGAGTCAGGTATAACTTGCCTATGCTTGTTGTTGTGAAACTTGCCTATGCTTGTTGTGATAGCCTTTGTTGTGCAAGAATTGTGTTTCTATACTACCGCGCCTCTCTGGAGGCGGCTGACTTGTTGAGAACTTACTCGACGCATCAAAGGACGGAGAATTCCACTGTTACGCCTTGCTGATAGTGTTATTCAACGGACTAGCTCTCCACGAGGTTTCATCGCTCGCCTTGGTACCGTGGTCTGCCATACTTGCCCCGCCTCGTGGCTGATTCGGCCTGTACCGTAGTTAGCCCTCGCACTTGCCCCGCTCAGTGTAGTGATGAAGTCTCGTGATACGCCTGGTACCGTAGTTAGCCCTCGCATTTGCCCCGCCAGCTACGCGGCGGCCTTGGTATCCGTAGTCGCTTTCGATTTGCCTCGTGTCGCCGTGGTTTGGTTATATTGAATTGTTAGTACGGCTTTGGCATCGTAGACTTGGTGTTCAGTGTACTTCTCGGTGTTATCATATCATAGATCACGCGATGAGGAAGGTATTCCACGTGCATGATTGATATTATGGGCGCGAGACCCATCGTTATATTCGAGTAACGACTGGAGGGCATGAGTCCCGACTGATATAATCGTTATATGTGTATCGTAGTTTGGTTATCATACATGTCTCCCGCTTTATATAGACTATTATGATTTCATTTATGATTTACGCTTCACATACTTGGTACCGTTATCGACCTCTCCTGGGCCGCGCTCATGCCGCAGTAGAGGTACATCTACCGCCGATCCCCGCTTAGGATCACATTTCAACAGATTGGGAAGCTCCGCTCTTTCGAGGCTTATCTTTGCATGTTACCCGAGTCCGTAGGTTCTGTACATCTGTGGTATGGCGGCCCCGTCCGCCATAGTTGTCAGATAAATCTTAGAGGTCTCAGAGTAATGTGGGCAGGGTTGTAAGGATCATCGCTCAAATGTCGTTATATTTATATATGCTGAAAGGCAACCATTTTGGTTGGCCTATTTTCTTTTATCTTGATCCATATCTAAATTGTATGTTTAAGTTTTTATTTCCGCTGGTTTTTCTCTGATGTTGTATCTGTTACACCCCGTAAGTCCAAGACATGTATAAGAGAATGTACGAAAGGAAAAAAGACTTGAAAATTGGTACGAAAGGAAGAATTGTTTTTCCGACGGAAAATCTTCCGGACGACGGAAAGGAAAAATGCTCGTTGTTGAGAATTGGATTCTCAAAAGACAATATTTGTAAAATATGGAACTTATTAGCATTATGGAAATCTATTTTTACGGATTCGGTCACGTGGGGCCCACCCGAGGAATTTTACATTTTTGTGGGGCCCACGAGGGTTACGGAATTTTATGGACGAATGAGAGGGCGACACGTGGCACCCCCACATGGCTTGGTCGAAATTTATGCAAGGGTATAATGGTCATTGACCATGGTTGAAGATAAGTCTTCCAAAGCTTGACATTGTTGACAAGTCAACTTGTCCACCTAGGCTTGATCCAAGTGAAACTCATCCTAGCCTCACATTTGTTTAAGTCTAAGCCCTCCATTGTGTTATAAGTATACAACTAGTAGAAAGACAAGCTCATTTTACACTTAGAAAATTTAGAGAACTTGAGCTTAGCCTTATGAAGCTCTCGGGTTTCACCTATCTCCCACACAAAAAATTGTAGGTTTGATCCATTAGCCACAAGACTTTAACCCAATGTTCCTAAGGGTGTTGTAAGGTTATCTCAATAGAAAGATTTCGGAAAAACGGAGTTTTCACGTTAGTCGCAAGGCGGAAACTATTGGAGTTCTTCAACTTTGAAGTTGGAACTTGAAGATGGGTTCTTCATAGGCCTCTACGAGTGCTCGAGCGGATCGAACCTAAGGAAAGGAGCTAAGAATTGCTAAGGCGCGACTTTGGAATCTTGGAAATTTTAAGGGCTTTGAAAGGTATAAATTTTGTCGTTTTAGTAGTTAAGACTTACTTATTGTTGTAGCTATGGTTATTAGCAAGCATGATATGTATATTATATACTGATTAGTGTATCGCTATCGAACACTAAATCCAAATCTAGCATGTTTAGCTTTAAGATTTCAATTCAAGTCGATTGTTAGTTAAGTCGTTACACGTTGTATAAAGAAGAAAATTGTAGTTGTTAAGTTGTTTATGACTAAATAACATGTTGACCTAAGAACTTGAAATTGGAAAAGGATTGAAAAAGACTTAGTGTTGTTCTAGAGGTCGTCGAGAATGGCTTGGAGTTTTAAACTACTGTATGAATCATGGGCTGAATTTACACGCATTGTAAGGCGGTAATCCCCTTTGTTTGGTTGTTGTTCGAGCCTTAAACGTGGCTTGTCGTTATTGTATTCGCCTTGAAAAAGGTGGCAAAGTGAGTAGAAACAAAGGAAGTGATGCGATTTTCCGTAGAATTAGAGACCATATACTTAGTATTATTCTACGCTAGAGGCTAGAAGTCGATAGTCTTGTTGTGACCATTATAGGTTGACACTTCTACGTGACGCGCATTCGGCTTACCTTGTGGATTTAGCCAAAAGGTATGTGAACTATCTCCTCTTCTAGCATGATTCCTCGAGATTAAGAAAGTATGTTCTACTCCTTAAACGATCCATTCCTCGGTTGTATTTGGATTGCCTAGAATAGAATTTGTTCTATGAACTTCCTTGATCAGACTTTGATGTTTAAATTGTAAGTTGAAAAATCCATTTCTTAGCGAAGTTTGATTCTTAAAAGTGAAAGTATTTTACTTAAAGTACATGTAGTCTTGAAAAGAAGTGGTTTCAAATCTTTCGGCAAGGCCTTGTTAAAACCTAAAGGTCATTATAATGACTTTGTGAGTCAAAGGAGTGATTTACTTATTTGATTTAAAAGAGGAGAAAGTACATAGTTTAAGAGAAGTAACTTGTCTTAAAGGTGTGAGTTACTTGAAGTTTAAAAGTAGAAGAAACTTGTTTTCTTTATATTAAGAGACTCAAGTATTTTGAAAGTTAAGAACTTGATTTGTAAGATGTGATACTTGGTTTTAATAGTATAAGTCTCTTGGTTATAAAAGGAATGGATAGGTTTAAAACCATAAAGGGTTATAACGGCTTTATGGGAAGTTGGTTATAACGGCTTTATGGAAGGTTTAGAAAGTTGTCTATTTTGATTAAAGGGCATAAGTTGCCAAGATTGTGAAAATTTGAAGTTACTTGATTTCAAGCCTTGAAATCAGTAATCTAAAATCGTAATAACTTACTTTCAAAAATAGACATGTCTTGATACTACGTGTTAGTATCTTGGAATTTTACACTAAAAGGAGTCTTTTGAATTGAATGTACGTACGTAGTACTTTGGCCTATTTAATTGAGAATAATTCTATGTGATGCCTTTATTAGTACTTTGGCTTGATAAATTGAGAATTTGTCTAAGAGTGCCTTGATAAGTACTTTGGCTTGTTAAATGAGAATTATTCTATTTGTGCCCGGATAAGTACTTTGGCTTGTTAAATGAGAATTATTCTATTTGTGCCCGGATAAGTACTTTGGCTTGTTAAATGAGAATTATTCTATTTGTGCCCGGATAAGTACTTTGGCTTGTTAAATGAGAATTTTTCTATTTGTGCCCGGATAAGTACTTTGGCTTGTTAAATGAGATTTTTTCTATTTGTGCCCTGATAAGTACTTTGGCTTGTTAAATGAGAATTATTCTATGTGTGCCTTGATAAGTACTTTGGCTTGGTTAATTGAGAATTATTTCCATGTGTGCCTTGATAAGTACTTGGCCTGATTAGTTGAGAATTGCCTATGTGCCGAAATAGCCGTTGTGTGCTATTGGTATATCGTCATTTCGTGTCATTCCCGGTTTGTGGCATTTGCGCATTCCGCGGAATTGCTACCCACGATGCGCGGAATACCTCACGCGGTCCGTATGACTTACGCGGTGAAATAGTCCCACGCGCGGTCCAAATTACGCGAGGAATACCTCACGCGAGTCCGTAGCGGCTTACGCGGTGAAATAGTCCCATGCGAGGATACCTCACGCGTCCACGCGCCTACGCGGTGAAATAGTCCGGCGAGTAGGACGGCTAAATGATACCGCGCGATGGTCCTGCTTTGATCACGAGCTTCCTATTTTATATCAGAAGGATACTATCGCTTACTCTCATTGTTAGTAAGGCACAACGGTTGTAATTTGATTATTATATACGCCCCTGATTTGTTTGTGTTACCCTACGGTCATGCTTTTACGATGTGGGATTCCGGCACGACCACGTGGTATTTAGGACACGTGGGACTTGGTATTCATGTATCCTTATCGCGTTATTACATCACGGACTACCAAGAATGAGGGCGATTCCACGCACGATTGATATTACGGGCGCGAGACCCATAGTTATATCCGAGTAGTGACTTCGGCGGCCCGCGCCCCCGACTTGATATGACCGCTATATGTTATGTATCAGAGGTTGGCTATCATACATGTCTCCTGCTTTGTTTAGATGTTATGATTTCATTACGCATTTATTGTTCACATACTTGATACATTTTTCGCATCGACTTCTTCGGGCCGCGCTCATGCCGCAGTTTAGGTACGCAGTCGTGGCCTGGCAGTGTAGGATCCTCGCCGTGGTTTTGGGATAGCTCCTCCATTCCGAGTTTATCTTTGGTATATGTCCTTCAAGATGTGCTTTGTACAATTTTGGGTACGCGGCCTTGTCCCGGCCATAGTTCGCTTTAACTCCTAGAGGTTTGTATTCATACGTGGATCGACTCGTACATGATATTGTCTTTGTTTATGTATGTTATACGGCAGCCTAGTCGGCTTTGCCTTACACGCACGCTGGTTTTAAAAAAACGAAATGTTATTAATTTCCGCAATTTACTTAGTCATAGGCGCATGGTGCCCAGTAGGCACCACCACGCCCGGCTCGGGTGCGACAAGATCACCAGGTGCCCGGTAGGCACTACCACGCCCGGTTCGGGTCGTGACAAAAGTGGTATCATAGCAGTTAGTCCTCGGAAAGTGTCTACAGACCGTGTCTAAGTAGAGTCTTTATTATCGATGTGTTATGCACCACATCTATAATCAGGAGGCTATAGGACATTTAGGATTGGTTTTCCTTCTTCTCATTCAGTGGTCGTGCCTTAGAGCTGTGTTGTAAGTTGGACCCCTCTGACGTATCTCGTTTTTACTAGTTATGTACCTCCGCCAGTACAGAGTGGTCCTCCGCAGCCTTCGGGACCTTCGGGATATTCAGGAGCGTCGTGGCTCCTGTGTTTCAGATTTTCGTGAGTAGAGTGCTCGCCGGACGAGGTCGCCTTGTCTCAGTGTGGCCAGGGAAAACTTCATAAGGGAGAGTGTCGCACTAACTTGGGAGATTGTTATTCTTGCGCCAACAGGCCATCCGGCGAGAGATCGCACTGTGGTAGCTGGTAGATAGCACAAACTACTAGAGCCATGGTTCTTCACCTTCCATAGTTAGCAGATGTTCATACACCTACAGCCACTACAGAGGTCGCTGAAGTCCTCGCTTTAGCGGTCCTCAACCGCCTATCTTATCGTATATCCTTAACCTCTAGAGATTTGTATGTATTGATGTTATAATGATGCGCTTAGTGTTATGTTCGATAACTCAGGCTAAAATGTGATTTAGAAACTCGTTAGTGAAAAAGGGTAAGCCTGGGTAGAAAATGATGAACCTTAGAACATTACAATGAGACCTTAGATACAAGGCCGCTTTAAGTACAAGATTTTTCGGTGATCTTTGTCGAATGTATAAGTATACGCGAGTAATCGTGGGAAAATTCCTGGTGTAAAATGGAAGTAGTAGCTACGACCATAGGTAAGCATTGTTTCGGACGGAAATAAGAGCTACGCGTGTTGGTCGGTCAGCTATGTCGCGCCAACCCGCTACTGCTTCGGCGCTGGGTCACCGCGGTCCCGCCAGTGGTAGGGTCACGAGGGTGCTAGGCCCAAGTTTAGATGACCATCGATGAGTTCATGGATGTTCGACTAAGCAGATCGTGAAGGCCGGAATGGCCTTACGAAGATCGAGGCTAGTAAGATGACCAAGTTCGAGGTGGTGACTCCAAAGTTTTGGAACCGGCCGACGATCAAGTATGGTACGATACTAGAAGAGTTCTGTTCGGAAGCGGTACGACGAGTATGGAAGGAAGAGAACGCGTGCTATTTCGTGGCAGCGTGGCGCTGGCAACTTGTTAGAGGAACTTTATCGTTATCCGCCTCGAGAAGGAGCATTCGATGAATGTTTCGCGAGGGGAGAATGTTATACCTCAGATTTCCGCAGTATGTACGAGGACGACGAGAAAAGTTTGAGCCTTAAAGTTAGGCTAGATCAAAATTTTGTTCACAAGCACCGAAAGAGTCGTTTTCGACTAAACGCTTTACAAACTTTGCGTAAGGGAAAATACGGCTATGTCATTTATTATTTTTATGGATTTTTCCGAGAGACGAAATATTTTGGATTAACGGAGGGTGACACTTGTCACCTCAACGGACGCAAAGCGGCTTCCTTTGGCACGCTTTTGTGCTATTTCGTCAAGGGTTAGGTAGGATATTTTGTGTAGTAGATGGATAAGGACACATGGGTAAATCCTAGCCCTACACTTGCACCACACTTGTCTTCATCTTGGCCATTGGTTGGCCATTGCTTGACCTATAAATACCCCCCTTGCTTGAAGGTTTTCTTCATCCCTCAATCTTTCTAAGTCTTGATAACCCTCTCCTCCTTTGAGTGTGGTTCTCGTCCAAAGCCACCCCCCTCCCCCTTGAAAAGGCCCTTGGCCGAAACCCCTCTCCCTTTGTAGTGTTCTAGCCGAGAACACCCCCCCTAGCCTAGTTGTGCTAGCCGAAAATACACTCCCCTTTGTGGTATAGAAATACTTCTCCAAGTATTGTTATACTGCCAAAATACTCTAGCCCAAATACCTTGTAGTATTCCAAAAGTTACCCCTATACGAAAAGCCCAGAAATACTAGTATACTTCCCCTCAGTCACAAAAACGAAACCCTAAGGAAAACCTTCATAGTCGGTTGAAGTGTTAAGAAGAAGTTGAGTAGAACTTCTAAGGGTTGTTTGGAGCTGGTCGAGCGCACTGAGCAGAGCTAAACTCGCTCAGATCGACATTTAAACCTCGATAATTTTGGGCTTATCGAGGTAAATCATCTTGTCCCCTATTGTTATTGGAAATTACATGTTGTAGGAATATATAGTTGAAGTATACTATATATAGAATCAATATAGTTTTGGGCAATGTCTTTTGACTTAAGCCTTCAAATTTAAAGAAGAGAATCGAATCAGAATTACATAGGATCAGACAAGAGACTTGTGTAGCATTTTTGAGAAGTAGAATTGTACACGCCCGGACAGAAGTACAACCCCTCTCTGGGAGTTGTCTGCTCATAGCAGGCCTCGATAGAGAGAGTTACGCTGCCATGTGGGTGAGGCCGCGAATTTTCTGAGAATATTCTACGCTGAGATCTAGATGTTAATAGGCGCTGTGGCCTCTATAGGTCAAGTACTACGATGGCGTGATCTACTTGGCTTAAGGAGTAGCCGACGGTTTGAGGTACTTGGAGCGCTTTTGCTATTAGTCGACAATCGCCGCGAGGTACGTGAACCTCTTCCTATCTTTTCTAGCATGATACGTGTATAACTATGTAGTACGGTAGACGCATACGTGTGTTAAATGTATTTGATTATTTAAAACATAAAGTGTTATAACGGCTTTATGGGAAGTTGGTTATAACACTTTTACGTAGGTAAGAAAATGCTTGGTAGTTTTAAAAGGTAAATCGATTTGACTTATAACCGATTTGACGTGCGATAATAAAGAACTTGAAGTATTTCAAAAGAATCATTTTGAAAGAAGAGTAATATTTGGTTTTTGAAAGCTTAAGAGTTATACTAGCTTTACGGGAGTTAGGTATAACATCTTAAGGAAGATAAAAAGGATAATGTTTTATCGATTTCGAATGAGAACAAGTATCGAACAAACCATCGCAGCTAATAAAGGAAAATGTATCGACTAATGAATTATTATAAAACCAAGTAGAAACCTCCATCCGCATAGAAGCTAAGATAAGACAAAATGATATTACATTTTCTAGATCATGGTCGCTTTAATAAATGGTTATAAACAAGTATAAATCGCCACACCTATGGCATATGTTACTCAATTGTTTCAAAAGGGATTAAGACATCGAACTATGAAACTTTTCTAAAATAAAGAGACTTGAGTAATTGAAATTAGGCAAACCGAACTTTAGGAAAATAAAGGCATTGTTTTGTCTTAAATTGTTTAAAACATAAAGTGTTATAACAAATTTATGGGAAGTTAGTTATAACGACTTTATGAAAACAAAAGAAGGGTTTTATCATCGGTTTTAATGCGGTAACTTGACTTTAAAAAGAGAAGTGTTTTGGTTTACTTAAAAGACGTAAGTCACTTTATTTTTATACTAAGGGTATCGGTGACTTTTATAAAAGGAATGGATCTCTTAAAAGGAATTTAACGACGTAGTACTTTAGGGTTAAAACCCTGACTTTGACATAAAATGAAAGTACCTTGAGTCAGGTATAACTTGATATGCTTGTTGTTGTGAAACTTGCCTATGCTTGTCGTGATAGCCTTTGTTGTGCAAGAATTGTGTTTCTATACTACCGCCTCTCGCGGAGGCCTGGCTGACTTGTTGAGAACTTACTGACGCACGGCAGCGACGAGAATTCCACCGCTACGCCCCGCTGATAGTGTTATTCCACGGACTAGCTCTCCACGAGGTTTCACCGCTCGCCTGTACCGTGGTCTGCCAGATTTGCCCCGCCTCGTGGCTGATTCGCCTCGTACTGTAGTTAGCCCTCGACTTGCCCCGCTCAACAGAGTGACGGTCTCGTGATACGCCTCGTACCGTAGTTAGCTCGTGATTTGCCGCCGCCATACGCGGCGCCTGGTATCCGTAGTCGGCCAGATCGCCGCGTCGCCTTCGTGGTTTGGTTGTATTGAATTGTTAGTACGCTTTGGCATCGTGTAGACTTGGTGTTATCATATCATGATCGCCGATGCGAGGAAAGTATTCCACGCATGATTGATATTACATGGGCGAGACCCATCGTTATATTTGAGTAACGACTGAGGCGCGAGTCCCCGACTTGATATAATCGTTATACGCATCAGTAGTTTGCTTATCATACATGTCTCCCGCTTTATATAGACTATTATGATTTCATTTACGATTTACGGCTTTCACATACTGGTACTTGCCAGATCGACTCCTTTGGGAGGATGCTCACGCCGCAGTAGAGGTACATCTACCGCCGATCCTCGCTTAGATCACATTTCAACAGATTGGGAAGCTCCGCTCTTTCGAGGCTTATCTTTTGGTATATTACCCTCGAGTCCAGAGGTTCTGTACATCTGTGTGGTACGGGCCCCGTCCCGCCATAGTTGTCAGATAAATCTTAGAGGTCCAGAGTAATCACAAGTGTGGCTGTAAGGATCAGAATCGCTCAAATGTCGTTATATTTATATATACTAAAGGCAACCGCTTTGGTTGGCCTATTTTCTTTTATCTTGATCCATATCTAAATTGTATGTTTAAGTTTTTATTTCCGCCGTTTTTCTCTCGATGTCAGATCACCAGGTGCCCGGTAAGGCACTACCACGGGCCCGGTTCGGTCGCGACAAAAGTGGTATCAGAGCGCTTAGTCCTCTGAAAGTGTCTACGCACCGTGTCTATAGAGTCTTGATTATCGGCGTGTTGTGCACCACATCTATAATCGTGAGGCTATAGGACATTTAGGATTGGTTTCTCTTCTCATTCCGAGATCGTGCCTTAGAGTCAGGTTGTAAGTCGGACCCTCCGACGATCTCGCTTTTTACTAGTTATGCACCTCCGCCAAGCATGCAGTGGTCCTCCACACTTTCTGACCTTCGATATTCAGAGCAGTGTCGTGGCTCCTGTGTTTCAGATTTTCGCGGGAGTAGGAGTGCTCGCTTGACGAGGTCGCCCTTGTCTCAGGTGGCCGCTGTGGAAAACTTCATATGAGAGTGTCGACTAACTTGGGAGATTGTTATTCTTGCGCCAACAGGCCATCCGGCGAGAGACTGCCACTGTGGTAGCGCTGATAGATAGCATGCACTACTAGAGCAGCTATGGTTCTTCACCTTCCATAGTTAGAAGGATGTTCATACACTACAGCTACCAGAGGTCGCGCGAAGTTCCTAGCTTTTAGCGGCCCTTCAACCGCCTATCTTTTCGTGCATATCCTTAACCCTCTAGAGATTTGTATGTATTGATGTTATAATGATGCGCTTAGTGTTATGTTCTGATAGCCTTGTGCTAAAATGTGATTTAGAAACCCGTTGGAAAGCGAAGAAGACGTGATTTTTCGACTAAAAGTTTCCTGATTTCATAAGGAAAATGTTCGTTAAAGGGAATCGATTCCGATTTGGTATTTGGACTTTTGGAATATTTGATAATTATGAAATTTTATTTCCGAAATTGGTCACGCTGGGCCCACGAGGAATTTACTGGCCAGGGGCCCACTTTATTTTTTTCGGATTTTTGGCATCATGGATATTTTCTAAGATGAAATATTTTGACGAGCAGTGGGCGACACGCGTCACCCCACGTGGCCCCATGGCCGAAAGTGGTGCCACTGACGTTTAATGGGGACAAGGGCAAGCCACTTGTCCCATTTTTGTGCGAACACTTGGTCACAACTACCCACACACATGTACCCATCCTCACCACCCAATTGCATTAATATTGACCCTTGATTCTTCTATATATACCCCCTTAGGTTGAAGACAATTTTCATCCCACACTTAAGCTTCCAAGGCAAAATACTCCCCTCCCCTTTGTAGTTGTTTTCGTCCCCCTTCCCCCACTTGAGTAGAAAATACTTTGGGTATTATTGTATAATCCCAAATACCTTGGCCTAGTATCCCTAGTAGTATTCCAAAGTTATTTCAATACTAGGAGCCCGGAAATACTACTTTATTCCAATAGTCGCAAAATGAAACCCTAGAAAATCTTCATAAGCTTGGTTGAAGTGTTAAGAGAAGTTGTTTAGAAACTTCTAAGGGTTTCTTGGAGCGGGTTGGAGCGTAAGGAATTAGAGCTAAACGTTGCTTAGGATCGACTTATATCTTGGATAATTTTGGGCTTATCGAGGTAATGATCTTTATCCACCTATTGTAATTGGATATTACATGTCAGAGTAATGTATAGTCGAGTATACTATATGTAGAATGATTATAGAAAAGAATTGAATCAGATTTACATAGGATCGTATTTACAGAGACTTGTAGTATTATCATGGGAATTGTACACGCCCGTTAGACGGTAACCCCTCCTGTGATTATTGGTTCGTAACGCCCGCTGGAGAGGAGATTTACGTGGTCATGTGGGGAGGTGTCGCTAATTTTCCGTAGAATAAGGAATCTTGTATCTAGAATTATTCTACAAGAGATCTAGAGGTTGATAGACGCTTGTGGCCTTTTAGGTCAAGTACTACGAGTAGCGATTCTACCAAGCGGTGGAAAAGGCGAGCAAGCGTTAGAGTACGCGAGCGCTTTGCTAATTGTCGATAATCGCCGCGAGGTACGTGAACCTCTTCCTATCTTTTCTAGCATGATTTTTGTGAACTATGTAGTACGTAGACGCATGTGCTAAAATGAATTTGGTTGGTTTAAAACATAAAGTGTTATAACGGCTTTATGGGAAGTTTGCTATAACAACTTTATGTAGGTAAAGAAATGGTTTGTGATTTTTAAAAGATAAGAGACTTGACTTATAAATGACTTGATGTGAAATATTAAGGAACTTGACTTCTAAAAGAAAAGAGACTTGAGGAATTGAAGAGTTTTTGGTTTAAAAAGAAAGACATGGTTTTGTCTTAAATTGGTTTAAAACATAAAGTGTTATAACACCTTTATGGAAAGTTAGTTATAACGACTTTATGTAAACAAAAGAATGGTTTTATTATTATTTTTAAAATGGTAACTTGACTTTAAAAGGAGAAGTGTTTTGGTCTAAAAAGAAGGCATAGTATTGTCTTAATTTGGTTTAAAAAGGAAAGTATGGAAGTTGTTTTGGTTTACTTAAAATGTTAGTCACTCTATTTTTGATAATATGGGCATCGGGTGACCTTTGTAAAAGAAATGGATCTTTTAAAAGAATTTGACGACGTAGTACTTGGGGTTAAAACCGACTTTGGCATAAAATGAAAGTACTTGAGTCAGGTGTAACTTGCCTATGTTTGCGGTGATAGCCTTGTTATGCAAGTATTGTATTTCTATACCACCGCTCTCAACGAGGGCCGCTGATTTGTTATGATCTTACTTGACGCATCGCAAGCGACGAGGATTCCACTGCGCGCCCCGTTGATAGTGTTATTCCATGGACTAGCTCTCCACGAGGTTTTACCGATTCGCCTTGGTATCCGTGGTCAAGCTTTCGATTTGCCCCGCCTCGTGGCCGATTCGCCTCGTACTGGTAGTTAGCCTTCGCACTTGCCCCGCTCAGCTTTAGTGGCGAAGTCTCGTGATACTACTGGTATCCGTAGTTAGCCCTCAGATTTGCCCCTGGCCACCACGCGACACGACTTTGGTATCTAGTAGTTGGCCAGATTTGCCCCGTGACGCCTTCGTGGCGGTCTCGTGATACGGCCTTGGTATTCGTAGTTATGTCACGACCTGCCCGGGTTCGTGGATCGTGCCTTACCCGCACCCAAGTAGTCATACATCGTAGTAATCAATGAATATAAAAACAAGACATGAAACAATTGTAAACGAGACACATTTTTGCTGGAAAATGTCGCTTTCAAGATATATATATAAACATAGTTTTGCGCTACATCCCAACTGCATAACAGACTACTGCACTTAAGGAAATATACAACTATGGCGGATCGCCCCGCCATACCCCGAATGTACAAAACTATCTACAATACAGGAGATCATACCCAAAAGTAGAGCCTCCTATAAGATGGAGCTCCCGACACCAACGCAAAGATCCTAAGGATGGATCTTGCACCGCTGCCCTTACCGCAGCATGAACGCACTTCAAGGAGGTCGCATAACAGTACTAAGTATGTGAAACTATAAAATACTTAAATGAAATCAAAGTATTTCAAGCCATTGTAAATACAATCAGTTCAATTGCACATAGTGCCACAACATAAGCAAGATCAACATAGATATATCAGAATCGGTCTTTCCTAGGCCGCGAATGATCGGGCAAGGCCAATCGCCCATAGTATCATTATGCGTGCCTAGTCCCCGACTTCCCGCACCGCATAGTCACACACATGCACCGCATGAGGTATTCTCGCATCGGGGTAGCTAACCCCTGCATTCTCCTCGACTCCCGCACCGCATAGTCTCAATAGACCGCATAGTCACATTGCATCGCATAGGGCATCTCAAAGATCGGGCTAAAACACCGAATGATCAACTCGAGCTCCCGCAGCTCCGCATAGTCTCACCGACCGTGACAGGCCGATAGACCGCATCAAGTGGTGGCAAGCCCTCAGATAACCACTGGGGTAGGTGATATAATAATAAAGATAACCGACTTACCGCCTCAGCAACGTAAGCACAACAAGAATGACCCCTTTCACAACATCACAAGACACTAACACACATAGCATCATAGTATGTCTATTTATCAAACAATCTTAATATACCTTACGTAAATCAATACAAGGTTTTTATAAGAATTAAGTAAACAGCTTCTTTTATCATTCTTAAGTGGTTATACCTAACTTTCCATAAAGCTAGTATAACTCTTTAAGCTTTTGTTTAAAAACCAACTGCTTTCTTCTCGTTAAAAATGATTCAAGATTCTTTTGAAATGCTTCAAGATCTTTTATTATTCAAAGCTAAGTCAAGAGACATTGCCGTAGTTATTATTCAAAGCTTAAGTCAAAAGACATTGCCGTAGTTATTATTCGCTTAACACTCGTGACGCCTACCGCATCATATATTTAAAATATCATGCTCAAGAGTGTAGGAAGAATCACATACCTTCTCGGCGAAAACCACCGCCAAGTCAATATGTCGCAGAGAATCAACCTATAATAGTCGACACGCCTATCAACGCCTAGACTACTCTCTATAAACGCTTCTAAGCAGAGGTCCTTTATTCTACGGAAAATCGGGCAGACTTCCCTACCCGTGAGCTACTCAAGTTCATCAGTGAAAACAAATTCTAAGTAAGTACAGTTCTATATTCTTCTTTTAAACCCTTCTACTGTAATAACAGTTCAATTCTATTCTTAATATCCTTCTAAGTACTTATACTTATTCCTATACTTCTACAGTATGTATTCTCTAGTTACAAAAGAAGGATAAGATTATTTACCTCGGTAAGCCCAATAATATCCTAGATAAAAGTCGATCCGGAGCAAGGCTTAGCTCCTAATTTGTACGCTCCGATAGCTCCAAGGAACCCTTAGAAGTTCTTCACAACTTCTACTACGTACTAAGGGATTTGGGCTAGGGTATTTTGGGCATTATAACAATACTAGAAGGCAACTTTTCTACCAAGGAGGGGGTAGGTTTCGCCAGGCAGTGGGGTTTCTCGCCAAGCTTCTCTCAAAGGGGGAGTGTGTTGACTAAAAGGCTCAAGGGAGAGGAGAGGATTTTCAAGACTGGAGAAAGATTTGTGGATGAAGAACTCTTCATCTTAAGGGGGTATTTATAGTAAAGACGGCCAACCAATCGCCAATCGGGTGCACTATGATGGATCTCCGATACATCTCTCAAAGATAGAAACATGGAAAACCGGATGCATCGCTCCAGATCGGACGGCAGATTCAACTCATAGGCAACCTTGCCTACCTCGCGACAACTGATACGCCCAATGTACTTGGGCCGAGTTTCCTTTCTTCCCGAATCTCATCACACCCTTCATGGGTGACACCTTCAGAAAACCCAATCATCAACCTCGAACTCTGCATGCCGACAACGATGATCTCGCATATGACTTGCCGACTCGAGTCCGCCAAGAACCTCCCCGATAAGCTTCACCTTATCCATCGCCGCCGCACCAAACCGTCCTACTAATCGCACTCGCCACATCGAACCAAATTTATCGGCGACCGCACTTCTCCCATACAAGGCCTCATAAGGCGCCATCCGAATACCGGAGTGGTAGCTATTATTATACGCAAACTCAACTAGAGGCAATGATCCTCCTACTACCGAAGTCAACACAGCTCGCAAAGATATCCTCAAGAGTTCGATAGTGCGCCGCCCGTCCGTCTCGTGGATGGAATGCGCAGACTCATCACCGCCCCCAAACCTTCTTCGAAAGATTCCGTAAGTTAGCCAGAACCGGGCTCTCGTCGATATGATCAAAATAGACTCCACGCAGCCGACGATCTCTGATGTAAAGTCCGCATAATCCTCACCAAAAGTCATCCCGACGGAATAAAGTGCTGATTTCACACCACGATTTATAACCCATATAGAATCATGTCTCCTCCGAAAGCGAGGTAATCTCGTGATGAAGTCCATGTTGATCACCTCCCACTTCCGTGTCGATCTCTATCGTCAGAACAAACCACCGTGCCTCGTGCTCTACCTTCACCGCTAACAACACGCACCGAGCTACGAACTCGCAACGCCCTCTTCAAGCCATCCCACCAATACACGATCTAAGGTCGTGGTACATCTTGGTCGACCGACGGATAGAGTAACGCTACGCAGGCTTCCCAAGAACCCGCCAAGTCCTCAAACATCCGAACACACAACTCGCCTCAAACCTTAGCACCCCATCGTGCTACTCAAAAGGACCCTTCCTCACGAAGAGTCGTATCACGATAACGTGTCAAAATCGATCTCGAATCGCTGCTTCTTCACCTCGACGATGGAAGACTCGGCAACCTCACGAACTCAACCCCATCGCTATCGTAATCAATCAAACAGATACCAAGGCTCGCTAATCGATGCAAATCACAAACCATGTCCTCCTCTCGCCGCACATCCGATAGACTCCCATCGACCTACGACTAAGAGCATTCGCCACAACATCGCCTTCCCGGTGGTACAGATATCAACATCGTAATCCTTAAGCAACTCTAACCACCGCTCGCCGTAAGTTCACTCCCTCCGGCCGAAGATATACCTGAGGCTCTTGTGGTCTGTATAAATATCCACATGAACCCCATACAAGTAGTGCCTCCATCTTCAAGGCGTGAATCACCGCCGCTAACTCCAAATCACGGGTGGTAGTTCTCTCTTGTTTCTTCACCGCCGATGATACGCTTATAACCTTGCCCCGCCGCATCAACACACATCCCAACCCGATGCCCGACGCATCACAATACACGACATAACCGCTCGACCTCCGGAAGAGTAAGAACGGGCGGCCGCCGCCTCCTTCAAGAATCGAAACCCCGCCACAAGCATCACCCATCAAACTTAGCCGCTTTCCGAGTCACTTAGTCAATGGTGCAGCAGATAGAAGCAAACTTCTACGAACCGATAATAACTCGCAAGGCCTAAAATCGCGAACCTCTCGTCGAGTAAGAGTTCAGGCAAAGTCCCGATCGCTCGATCTTGGTCAGATTCACTGAATGCCATCAACCCCGACAATATGCCCAAGAAAAGCCATCGGGTTAACCAAAACTCACATTTGGAAAACTTGGTGTATAATCGCTGGTCCCGAGAATCGCAAGACAGCCTCAAATGCTCGCATGCTCCTTCTCCGAGCGAGAATAAACCAAGATATCATCGATGAACACTATCACAAACGTGTTCAAAATGGTTTGAACACTCGCTCATCAAATCCATGAATATCACGAGCATCGTCAACCCAAAAGACATGACCAACTCATAATGCCCGCATCGTCCTAATGCACCCTGTGGACATCCACCTCTCGACTGCACTGATGATAGCCCGATCGCAGATCAATCTTGAGAAACATCTCGCACTCGCACCGGTCGAACAAATCATCAATCCCGGGAAGCGGGTATTCGTTTTAATGGTCACCTTGTTCACCGCTCAGATCAACACATGCGCAGCTGCCCCGCCCTTCTTCTTCACGAACAATACGGCGCCCTGCGAGAAACACTAGGTCCGATGAAACCCTTCTCCAAAGAAATCTCTCACCGGTCCTTCAACTCTCTCAACTCGCAGTGCCATTCTCAGATGGCGAATGGAAATAGGCCGAGTGTCCGCAAAGACATCGATGCAAAACTCTATCTCCTCTCAGAGGATACCCGGAGGTCGCCCGAAATACGCGGGAACTCTCGATCATCGAATCGATCAAAATATGGTACCGCAGCCTTAGTATCAAACACCCGAACGAGATGGTTGATATACCCTTCGCACCATCTTCCTAGCCTCGAGGTAGGAAATAAACCTACCTCTGGCGATACAAAGGCTCTTCTCCCACTCAATAACCTGGCTCAGAAATCGAAACCGCATTACTCTCTCCCGCAGCTACATTGGCGTAGCAAGAAGCTAGTCAATCCATACCCATGATCACGCCGAAATCACCATATCCAACTCTATCAAGTCGCCAGATCCGACGATCAGAATGGTCACTGAACAAGCCCTATATACCCGCCGAGCTACCACCGAATCACCCACTGGCGTAGCTACCTCGAAAGGGTCTATAGACTCAGGCTCTATCCCTATCCTACTAGCAATAAGGGGAGATATATAGGACAGAGTAGAACACGGATCTATCAAGGCATACACATCAATATCGGAGACTGATAAGGTACTGCGATTTACATCGCGAGGCCTCCCGATCCGCCGGCTGACAGGCATAAATGCGGCTTCGAGGACCGCTAGAATCGACCCGCCACGACCGCCGCGACTGCTGGTCCATGAGTACCCCACCTCCGGGCGAGTAATCAGAGGAGATGATGAACCGGCAATGCACTCGTAGCCGAGCCTACTACCGCCGCCTGGTCTGACAAACTCGTGATAGTGACCTCGCCGCCACAAGTATAGCAAGCTCCGGAGTAGTACTACCTCCCGAATGGAATCTACCACAACGGGCACACCGAGCGCACTCGATCGTTAGAACCTCATACCCTCGAAATCAAGTCCTCGGGCCCCGACCGCCGAATACTCGTCAGATCGACAATGATGCTGAGTGCTCGAGCTGGCCGGGTGCAAATCCAGATCGCGTCGAGGCCGCCCACCCGAGAACTACCAAAAGAACCGCCGCCCTAGCCTTCTTCGATGCCGATATCTATCGACTCGCTTGCCTCGCGCCTCGCATCCAAGTGCATGCTCGCATACGTAATGTCCATGCTCGGTCAAGAGACACACCGCACAAGACTCGCCATATAATCATCTAGCCCGTTGACATAGCGATGCACCGCCCTCCATATCCGCTACCAATGCAGTGGACATATCGAGCCAAAGAATCGAACTCGACATTGTACTCTAATCGCAAGGCCCCTCTCGCCTCGCACAAAAATCTGCTTACCGCGCCTCCTCATCCGCGAGGCAAGAAGTGAGTGAGGAAAGCCTCCGAGAACTCATCCTAAGTAGCTAGGACGCTGCGGTTTCCCGGATAACTCCCACGAATCAAACCAATCGATCGCGTATCACGCAAATGACGCGAACCAAGATCACTGACCGGTCTCCGACGCCTAATCACTCTCATAATCCTCTCAGATGACGGATGAACTCACGCGGATCATCCTCCCGCCGACCAGAAAACTCGCGGGCTACAACTCAGAAGTCCCGTAGCCTCAAACTATTCCGCCTCGTGAACCACAGCGCCATCGGGCCGAATCGAATCACATCCACTGCCCTCATGTTCCGCCACAATCCTAGCCAATAGTCGGGCCATCTCCTTGTACTCCTAACCTCCGCCCCAGCCGTGGGACGAGGCGCGGTACCGTGGTCTCGCTGGGCCGGGCGGCGCTACGGAACTCGCCACCGAGGTATCGCTGTAAGAACTGCACGTGCCTCGTGAATCCCTGTCCTACTAGCAGCTCCTCGGCCGCCTTGCACTGGGCCCGGTTGCCTTACGTGGAGGCATAATCATACGGCAGATCTTTCGTTAGCCTGCTTTATTATCATATCTCTTGTTTCATGTTTAAGTTTTTATTTCCGCGATTTTCTCGATGTTGTATCACTAGGTGCCCGGTAAGGCACCACCACATCCCGGATCGGTCGAACATTAATCCTCGGAAAGTGTCTACGCATCGTATCTAGTAGAGTCTTGATTATCGGTTGTGCACCACACCAATAATCGTGAGGCTATAGGATATTTAGGATCGTTTCATTCTTCTCACTCGAGATCGCGCCTTAGAGTTGTGTTATAAGTCGACCTCTCTAACGCATTTCTTTCTGCACCCGCTTATGCCTCCACGCAAGGCAACCCGAGCCCGTAAGGGCAAGGCGAGGAGCCGCTAGTAGAGACACGTAGGGTCACGAGGCCTGTGCCCGCCTATACCCGAGGCGACACTCGACGGCGAGTTCCACGACGCCGCCGCTCCAACAGAGACCACAAGACTGCGCCCGGGCCCCACCGAGCAGCAGGAGATGGCCCACTACCAGCCAGATCGTGGCATACGAGGATAGGCCGATGCGCAGCCTCCAGCCCAGTAGTACCCGTGGTTCACCTGAGGTCGGATGGTTTGAGACTTCGGGATTTCCTGAGTTGCAGCCCGCCTGAGTTCTATGGGTCGAGACCTGAGGATGATCCACAGGAGTTCATCCGACGCCATAATGGATCAGAGAGTGATCAAGGCTTCGAGACCGAGTCGGTGGTCTGTTCAGACGGCCGCGTGATACCGCAATGATTGGTTTGATTCGCGAGCTATCCCGGAGAGCATGCGCCCAGCAGACGGGCGAAGTTCTTTGAGGCATTTCTCACTTATTTCTTGCCGCCACAGATGAGGAGAGCACAGGCCGACAAATTTTTGATGCTGAGGCAGAGGCGCATACCGAGTACAACGTGGAGTTCGACTCGCTCGAGCATGTCCTCGCATTGGTAGCAGATATGAGGACATGGTGCACCGCCACGCCACCGCTAGATGATTATTTGGCGTAGTCTTGCTCGTGTAGCTCTTCACGGCATGGACATTGCCCGTGACGCAGCTCATGCACTGGGTGTGAGGAGCGTAGAGGCCGACGGGTCGACAAATATCGCAGCAGGTAAGGCCAGACGGCAGGATCTTTTGGTAGCTCGTGGGGTGGACGGCCTCAGCAGCAGTCTAGATTTGCACCACAGCCAGCTCAGAGCACTCCTACACCGTCTTCGCAGATACCAGAGTATTGGGAAGGTCGTGGCACCGTGGTCACTTCTAGGTAGCAGAGCTAACCGATCGAGACCACACCCCTCGGGTGGCCGATGCAGATCTCATTACGAGTTGTGGTCCTACTTCAGAGTTTGTTATGCTTGCGGTCGGCGGTCACTTTGCAGGGACCGTCCACCGGGCGCCATGGATGGTAGGGTCACCACAGGTCCTTCGCCGGTCTTCATCTCCATACGCATCGCCTGAGGCGTGGTACTCATGGACCAGCCGACAGACCGTGAGGCGCCGGGATGTCGCCGGTGTACTTTATCGCTTTCTTGTCAGGACGTGTATGCCTTGATAGATTCGGGTTCTACTGGCCCTATATATCTCCCTTATCGCTGTAGGATAGGGATAGAGCTTGAGTCCATAGACCCTTTCGAGGTAGCTACGCCAAATGGGTGATCTGGTAGCTCTACGGTATATGTGGCTTGCCGACTTTATGCAGCCGACCAGCCGACTTGATAGAGTTGGATATGACCGATTTCGATGTGATCACGGGTATGGATTGGCTAGCTTGCTACGCCAATGTAGACCGCAGGAGAGAGTGGTACGGCCGCTCAGCTCGGGAGCCGCTATCGAGCGAGGGAACACCGTGGTCGCCGAGGTTTATTTCTTTCCTCAAGGCTAGGAAGACGGTATGGCGGGTATATCTATCATCTCATTCGTGTTTGATACCGAGGTCGCGATACCAGATTTTCACCGGCCCAGAGTCGAGAGTTCCCGACGTGTTTCCGACGACCTCCTGCATCCTCCCGAGAGGAGATAGAGTTTTGTATCGACATTGCGCCGACACTCGCCTATATCCATTCCGCCATACGTAATAGCACCCGCCGAGTTGAGAGAGTCAAGGACCACCGAGAGATTTGTCGAGAAGCGGCTTCATCGTGCCTAGTGTTTCTCCCAGGAGCGCCAGATTGTTCGCGTGAAGAAGGACTGACGCCGCGCACGCGTGTTGATTATAGGCGCTGAACAAGGTGACTATTAAGAGCGTATACCCTTCCTGTGATTGATGTTTTGTTCGACTGGGCCAGGTGGTGCGTAGATGTTTCTCCAAGATTGATCGCGATCGCTATCATCAAAAGTAGTTAGAGGCGGATGTCCCTAGATCGCATTCGGACCAGACGCACTATGAGTTCAGGGTTATGTCTTTCGGTTTGACCAATGCTCCGGCGGTATTTATGGACTTGATGAACCGAGTGTTCAAGCCATTTTTGGATACGTTTGTGATAGTATTCATTGATGACATCTTGGTTTATTCTCGCTCAGAGAAGGAGCATGCAGAGCATTTGGCGATCGCCGAGAGTTCTCCAGACTGCAACTTGTACGCCAAGTTTTCCAAATGTGAGTTTTGGTTGGCTTCAGTGGCTTTTCTTGGGCACATTGTCGGGGCCGATGGTATTCGGGTGGATACGACCAAGATCGAGGCAGTCAGGAGTTGGCCTAGACCTACTACTCCGACAGAGGTGCGCAGGTTTCTAGGCCTTGCACGTTATTATCGGCGGTTCGTGGAGAAGTTTGCTTCTATTTCGCACCATTGACTAGCCGACTCGTAAGGCAACTAAGTTTCAGTGGATCGATGTCAGGAGCGTGGTTTCCACCATCGAAGGAGAGATTGACGACCGCCCCGCTTCTTACTTTTCCGCAGGTCCGCATTATGTGGTGTATCAGGATAGTCGGCGTCGGGCTTGGATGTGTGTTGACGCAGCAGGTAAGGTTATAGTGTACGATCTCGCACTCAAGAAGCATGAGAAGAATTACCCCACCCATGATTTGAGTCGGCAATGGTGATTCACGCCAAGATCCTGAGGCACTATTTGTATGGAGTTCATGTGATATTTACACGCACCACAAGAGCCTCCAAGATATCTTCACCAGAGGGAGTTGAACTTACGACGCAGACGGTGGTTAGAGTTACTCAAGGATTATGATGTCGATATCCCGTACCACCCGGAAGGCCAATGTCAGGCGTATGCCCTTAGTCGTAGGTCACGGGGAGTCTATCGATGTGCAACAGAGACGAGGGCCCGGTTCGCGAGTTACATCGCCTAGCGAGCCTGGAGTCCGATTGATTGGTTCCGATAGCAGGGTTCGGTTCGAGAGGTTGCCAGTCTTCCATCGCCGGCGAGGTGAAGAGGCAACAGCTGAGGATCCAATTTGACATCAGACGCGATACCGCTCTTCATGCGGGAAGCGGTCCTGAGGTAGCACCGATGGGGTGCTAAGGTTTGAGGAAGGTTGTGTGTTCCAGATATTGCAGACTTCGCAGCAGTTCTAGGGGAAGCACACAACGCGCTATTTCATCCATCCGGGTCGACAAAGATGTACCACGACCTCGGACCGTGTATCAGCGGATGGCCCAAGAGGACGCTGCAGTTTGTTGCTCGCCGCCCGTGTTGTCGCAGTAAGGTAGAGCACCGCAGGCCCGGTGGATTATTGCGCACGATAGAGATCCCGACCGGAAGTGGGAGGTGATCAACATGGACTTTATCACGTGATTACCTCGCACTCGTAGGAAGCATGATTCTATCCGGGTTATCGCCGACAGTCGATTTAAATCAGCCCACTTTCTTCCCATCGTGACGACTTTTTCTACCGAGGATTATGCTAGACTTTACATCCGAGAGATCGTGAGACCGCACGGGTCCCTATTTCTATCATATCGCATGCAGGAGCCTGGGCTTACGGCTAACTTCGGAGGTCTTTCCGTATGGGATTAGGGACGCAGTGAGCCTCAAGATCGCATTCCATCCTCGCATGCAGACGGACAGCAGAGCGCATCATCCGCACTTCGAGGATACGCCGCGAGCCCGTGTTATTGATTTCGTGGGTACCGGGAGGATCATTTGTCGATAGTAGAGTTTATGATAATAACGCCTACCATTCCAAAGATCCGACGACGCCATGAGGCCTTATATGGGAGGAAGTGCAGGTCGCCGATAGGTTGGTTTGATGTGGGCGAGGTTCAGTTGGTTGGGCCGGACTTGATACAGCAGGCAGTGGATAAGGTGAAGCTTATCTAGGAGTGGTTATTGACAGCAGAGTCGCATGTAAGTCGACGCAGATCATCGGGCCGACATTTGGAGTTCGAGGTCACGATTGGGTTTTCTGAAGGTATCACCCACGGCGGTGTGATGAGATTCGGAAGAAAGGGAAACTCACCAAGGTACATCGGGCCTTATCGATTGTCCGCAGGTAGGCAAGGTTGCCTTTGAGTTGATCCGCCGTCCGATCCGGAGGCGCATCCGCTTTCCATGTTTCTACGCCGAGGAGATGTATCGAGATCCATCTATAGTGCACCCGATTGACGATGTCCAGTGACCGAGGGGTTATCGATGAGGAGATTCCCATAGCGATACTCGATCGTCAAAGTTAGCGATCACGACAAAGGACGTGGCTTCCACAAGGTCTTAAGGCGAACGAGCACGCAGAGGAGATGTCGCGGGAAGCAGAGGAGGACATGAGGCGTAAGATCCTCACCTATTCCCCACACCTCCAGGTAACTCACTTTCCTACTTGGTTTTAATTTTCATACGTACTTAAGTTTTGTATCAGGGCTACGCTGTGGCATTTGCAAACCGCTTAAGTCATGGCGAGCTATGTCGCTTCGATTTAATTGACCTAGAAGGAACATTCGACGAATGTTTCGGGCGAGGAGAATGTTATACCCCGTAGTTCCAGAGTATGTATGTGAGGACGTACGCACATTTGTACAAACCCTAATTAGGTTAAGGATGAAAATGTGAACTTCCAACTAAAAGATTCCAACCTTGTGAAGGAAATTTTACGCTTTTAATATTTTAACCGATTTCGGATTTTTCCGAGAGATGAAATATTTTGGACTCAATAGGAGGGCGTATACGTGTCACCCTTAGGTGGCATTGGTTGGACGAAAATGGTGGGCAAGTGGCTAAGTCAATAAGTCAAGTCTTGCAAGATACGCTCGGGATAGTGGGAGTAGTGGACGCTTTTGTGGGCAAGTGGGGAGGCCTTGTTGACGGTTTTCGAGCAAGTGGATGGCCACATGGCTCATTGTCAGTGGACATATGTCCCAATGTTGTGGTGGACACTTGGCGGAAGACTCCACTCACACAAGCTATCTAATCTACACCTCCACTTGCTTTAATCTCGCCATCAAGGTTCTATAAATACCCCTATAGTGCAAGACTTCTTCATTCACTTAACATATCTAAGTCACAAAATCCTTCCCCTTAGTTGCTAGTTCTCGCCCAAACCCCTTTCCCTAGCTCTCGTCCGAAATAAGTCCCCCCCCCCTTGGTAGTAATGTTGTCTTCTAGTATTGTTACTATTCCAAATACCTTAGCATACATCCCTTGTAGTATTACAAAGATACCTCTATACTAAAAGCACGGAAATACTACTATATTTACTTGAGTCACAAAACGAAACCCTAGGGAAAATCTTCATAGTTGGTTGAAGTACTAAGTAGAAGTTGTTTAGAAACTTCGAGGGTTTCGAGCTATCTGAGCGCAAGTGCAATAGGAGCTAAACGTTGCTCAGATCGACATATAAACTTGGATAATTTTGGGCTTATCGAGGTAAATATCTTTGTCCTTCTATCAGAATTGAGATTACATATCGTAGTAGTTTAGAATTAAGTATAAGTTATATAGAAGGATGGTATAAAGAAGAGAATTGAATCAGCATTTACATAGAGACTTGTGTAGTTTGGCGGGCAGAGAAATGCTGCCCAATTTTCTCAGAATAGAGAACCCTCTCGCTTAGAATATTCTACAGAGTAGTCTAGACGCTGATAGACGATTTGACTATTATAGGTTGATACTCGCGACATATTCGACTTGGCGTGTGGATTTCGCAGAGGTATGTGATTCTTCCTATCCTCTTGAGCATGATATTTTTGATATATATATAGTACGGTAGACGTATGTGTGTTAACAAAAATTGGTTTTACTCTGATGTCTTTTGACTTGAGTTTTAAATAATAAGAATCTTGAAGTATTTCAAAAGAGTTATGAATCATTTTTGAAAGAAAAGTAATACTTGGTTTTTCAACAAGCTTAAGTGTTATACTAGCTTTATGGGAAGTTAGGTATAACGACTTAAGAAAGATAAGAGGAAACGGTTTACTTGTTTGTTTATAAAAGCCTTATAAATGATTTCTGAAGGTGTGGTAAGTTAGTTTGATAAGTAGACATATTATGATGCTACGTGTGTTAGTGTCTTGTAACGTTTGTGTAAAGGGGGTTCCCTTGTTGTGCTTATGTTGTTTAATGATAAGCAGTTATGCTGATATTATATCACTTACCCCCCTGACTTGTTATGCCGAGGGTTAGCCGCCCCCGATGCGAGGAATACCTCATGCGGTCCGTGACCTATGCGAGCCGCGGAGTTCCAGATGATCACTCCGGTGTGTTACCCGACGCGAGGAATACCTCACGCGGTGCATGTGACTACGCGATCGCGGAGTCCGTTGATGCCGAGGTTAGCTACCCCCGATGCGAGGAATACCTCACGCGACCTAGGTGGTCTACGCGATGCGGAGTTCAGAATAGGCTCGCATAATGATACTATAGGCGATTGGCCTTGCTTCGATCATTAGCGCCTAGAAAAGACCGCTTACATTATATCTATTTTGCTCTTGTTTATGCTGTGTCACTATGTGCGGTTAAATTGGTTGTATTTGTAAGTGGTTTTAAAATTCTTTGATTTCATTTCAAGATTTTTACGCTTCACATACTTGGTACCGTTGTATCGACTTCGGGCCGCTCATGCCGCAGGCGGAAACAGTGGTAGATCCTCGTTCTAGGATCCTTACTCGTGTCGTGAGCCCCATTTCTCCGGAGGCTCGACTTTTGGTACGGCTCTCCCTGTGTTGTAGATATTTTGTACATTCAGGGTATGGCGGGGCCCTGTCCCGCCATAGTTGTTTACATTCCTAGAGGTATGTAATCCTGTTGTAAAGTTGAGATGTAACTGTTCACTCTTGATGTATATATACATGCCGAAAGGCAATCTTTTCTTGGATAAATTGTTTCTCATTTCATAAGTGTTTCATGTCTTGTTTTTATATTCCGCTGGTTACTCTGATGTATGTCTACTTAGGTGCCCGGATAAGGCACCAGTCACGGGCCCGGGTTCGGGTCGTGACAATTTCATATACGTACAAAATTTCAAATATTGTTCCTGTTCTCTAATCCTTGGAGTTACTATCCAAACTTGGCCATTATGCTACTTGAATTTCCGCTAAGGCTCTTCTCGGTCCTTACGACCTGATTCCGGTGGAACGCGTCCACAAACTCGTACAACGATTAACTAAACTTGGGCCTGGCATCCTCGTGACCCTATCACATAGCGGGACCATATCCAACTGACATCACCCCATTCTATACTATCGGTTGACCCTAAATGAGTCCATAACCCGACCCATCGTCACACTTAACTTCTCCTTCTTAGTCTGGAATAAAATTCTCTCTTACCTCAAGGTACTTCTCACCCTATCCCCCTATTCACTAGAGGTTCGTCACATAGGCCAAAGTATTTCTACTGTACAATCTTCCCTATTGGTCTTACACTGTTATGGGGCAATTACTACTTGTGAACTCTACACAACTATAGTCTCAGTTCACTTACCATTCTTGTCAACATTCTTAACTTTTCACTTTACTAATAAAAGTATTCATACCTCTGGGGTTACTATCACTTACAACTGCTAGCAATAAAGGGAAAACATATACGCTAGGGCAAAATCTGAATCTAACAATGCACGTATGATTCAAAAGAATCGACATATACCTGTAACCCCATGCGATGTTGCCTCCTGATCCTGCCCAGTAGTCACGTCATCTACGCGTTCAAGGACCGCCAGAACCATAACTCCACTCCGACCTCTACCACTACCGGGCCGACATCCAACACCCCGCCTCGGAGGCACATCTGTGGAGGAAAGGGAACCAACTACCGGCCTCATAGGCTGAGCCACCTTACCGGTGCTCTTTCTAACAGGATATTCCCACTGCTTGTGGCCCGGACGGTCACAATAATAACAAACACCTATGCCATGACCAAATTTCCCCAAATGACGCTTACTACATTGGAAACACTGAGGAATAGGTGGCCACGACTGAGAAAATCCTCTGCTCCTCTGAAAACTTCGACCCCTGGAGCTTGGAACGGCTCCTAAATACCTTGTGGAGTCCAATCTCCCACCTGTGAGCTGCGGGGGTATGTACTGGGTAGGATGGGATGAATATCTCACTCGCTGCTGAGGCTGCTCGTCCAAGAACACACCGGGATAACCAACCGGTCTAGCCCTCTTACGCTGATTCCCGCTGCCTCTCTACCCTCAGACACTGTCTGCATCGCCGAATAACCTCCTGTTGATGAAACTGTAGCACCGCTATCTTGGTCAATAACATAACGGCTTCCCTCATGACCCTATAGTCTTCTCCTAACTGAGAAACTGGAGGCTCTGGTGCTGGGGCCTCAAAACCTGGCGCAGAAGAACTCGTCGACTGTGGCACAATATCCGGTATACCCTGGGCATAGGCCCTATCAACTCTCTGAGTCTGACTAGTAGCTCTTGCTACTCCCTTGCCCTTCTGGGCGATCAAGGTTCTCCTCGAGGCATAGCAAAACATAATAATACGCAGAGAGGAATTATCTTAATAACACAACTCTATGGCACGATCTCGAGTGAGAAGAATAGAAACCAACTCATAAATGTCCCCGTAGCCTCGCTTTATGGGTGTGGCGTGCAACACACCGATAATCAAGACTCTACTAGACACGGTATGTAGACATTCCGAGGACTGACTGCTCTGATACCACTCTGTCACACCCCGAACCCCGGGCAGGATCGTGCCCTACCTGGGCACTCTTCTACCTTAACAACTAAGTAAATCGCGAAATTAAATAACACCTCATTTTTTTAAACCAACGACGCGGTAAGTGGCAAAGCCGATGCGTCGCCATATAATATACATAATCAAAAGACACTACACTGTACGTGAGTCCAATCCCACATATGAATATAGACCTCTAAGAGTTTTACTGAACCATGACGGGACAAGGCCCCGCCGCATCTACAATCGCATAAAAGCTCAGACAAGGAACTATACCAAAATGATAAACTCCTGAACAAATGGAGCTATCCAAAAACTCTGAGCAGGGTCCTACACCTGCAGATCACCAAACTGCGTACCTAAACCTGCGGCATGAACGCAGCCCCCCGAAGGAGGTCAGTACGAAGAATGTACCAAGTATGCGAAACTGAAAATACTGTAATGAAATCATAACAGTCTATACAAAACAGGAGACATGTATGATAGCCAAACTACAGTACACAATACATAAGCAGTCATATCAAGTCAGGGACGCATGCCCTCAAAGTCACTACTCAAATATAACTATCGGTCACACGCCCATAATATCAATCATGCCCGTGGAATCCTTCCTCACTGCCGGCAGTCCATGATATAATATAACACCAATAAGCATACATGAACACCAAGTCCCACCTGTGTCCTAAAATCAGACGCTAAGTAGGAAAATGAACCACCAGATCCAGCCTGCATCATAAAACTGACGGGGGAAAGTACGAAAGCTATCTACGATCCACCAAGGCTATCAATCGAAAGGGCAAGTACGAAAGCTAACTACCAGATCCAGCCTGTCGTCACGAGATATGACCGGGGCAAGTGCGAAAGCTATCTACCGGAGTCTACCGTACCAAACTGTTACACCCCGGAATTTCAGGATATGTTTATAAGAACGTACGTAGGAACTCAACAATGTTAAGGTTTGAGACGAGTAAAAATTTATCGGAATTATGGACTTGTCGGAAAACGAAATATTGCGACGAACGGGAGGGCGACACGTGTCACCCCCCTCTTTATGGACATGGACGAAAGGTGCAAGGGTGGAATGTTCATTTGACCATAATTTATGATGAAGTCTTGCAAAGCTTAGAGCTTGACAACCTTGACCAAGTCAATGACCCCACATAAGCTTGATATTTAGTGAATCTCATCCAAACCACACAAGTGTTCTAATCTTAACCCTCCATTTGATTATATTATCAACCTTAGTAGCAAGACAAGGCCATTTGCACTTAGAAAATTTTCAAGAAATTGTTCTTGCTCACTTGAAGGCTCACGACTTTAGGAGGGTTTCAAAAGAAAAAAATTCAATTGTTGTCCAATAATCTCCCCACTTTAAACCAAGGTACCTAAGGGTATTGTAAGTGTTTCTCAATAGAAAGATCCCGAAAAAATGATGTTTTCGTATTAGTCGCAAGGCAAAAACCTAAGGGGTTATTCAACTTTGAAGTTGAAACTTGAAGATGAGTCTTTTATAAGCTTCTAAGGGTTGCTTGGAGTGGATTGGAACGTCGAAAGGAGGAGCTAAAGTTGCTAAGGAGGGACTTGTGATCTTGGATCATAATTAGGCTATTTGAGGTATAATCTTCGTTTTACTTTTGTAATTAAAGATTTCACGTTATGATAAGTTATATGTGATCATGTGATTTGTGTTATGAAGTTTGATAAGTGACATGGATTGTAGAAGCCTAGAACCGAAAAGGACATGATTAGCCTTTTGAAATTGAAATACAATTTTGGTCATTAATTAGAATCGTCGCATGTTTACCTACTTGAGGATTGTAGTAGTTGTAATCGATTGCGGCTTGATATCATGTTATACTAAACCACTTGGATTAAAAAGGAATTGGAAACGATTTGTATTGTTGCCTAATTGCCCAATTGACATTATAGTTTAGACTAGTTTGTTATCGTTTGTGGTGAGCCAATTGGGGATGTTTGGTTATTCAATTGTATTGAACTACCTTATAATTGTGGTGAGCCAATTGGGGCTGTTTGGTTATTGTATTCGGCCTTGAAAAAAGTGGCAAAGTTAGTAAAAACAAAGGAAGTGCTGTCCGATTTTCCGTAGAATTTAGTGACTTGCACTTGGAATATTCTACGTTTGAAACTAGAATTTAATGACGCATTTACGGTCATTATAGGTTGACATACTACGACGCGATCGGACTTAGCAAGTGGATTAAACCGAAGAGGTATGTGGAACTTTCTTATCTCTTAAGCATGATTAAGTTGTAAATGTATAGTACGGTAGACGTACAAGATTTTTGACAAATCTAGTCTATTTGATATCCTTGGCTTATTTTAAGAATGCCCAAGTTGTTTGAGTTAGGGAATTAACTCACTTGATTAAATATTAAGGATATCTTGATTTTCAAAAGTTAATAGACTTTAAGTATGTTGAAAGTATTTTAATACTTGTTTGTTGGAAATTTTAAGTCTCTTGGTTATAAGGAAAACTGTAAATTGCTAATGTATAAGGCTAGTATAACGGCTTTATGGGAAGTTGGTTATAATAGCTTTATGGAAAGTTTAAAGAGTGGTTTACTCTAAGTAATTTAAGCATGTTAAGGGACTTGAAGAGTTTTAAAGAATGTGATACTTGTTTCGTTTTAAACGTATAGGTCTCTTGGATAGGAAATTGTACTTGACTTAGGTATAAAGTGAATATAACGACTTTATGGGGAGTTGGTTATATTGGCTTTATGGAAAGATAAATGGCTTGATTTATTGAAAGGCAATTTGATTTAAAGGTATCAATTGCCTAAGGCTTTTACGAGAGAAAAAGTCACTTGATTTAGAAGCCTAATTTTATTTCTAAAAGTATTGTGACTAGTCTTGAAAAGAAATTGTAACTTGATACTACGGTTATTAGTATCTTGGAAGTTTTATAATGAAATGAGTCATTTTAAAAGAATAGAAGTACGTAGTACTTTGGGTTAAATTCCCGGATTTTTATAAAGAACATGTTAGTGCCTTAAGTAAACTAAAATGAGAGTGTGTATGAAACAAAATAATAAGAAGTTAGGGGGTTGCTTAACTTGCTTATATATTGTATGATAAGCCGGTAGTGCTTATGTTATGTGTGATAGCCGGATTTGTGCTAGTAGTTCAAGAATAATTATGGTCATTCCCGTTTGTGGCATCGCATATTTCCGTGGATTTGCTACCCACGATGCGAGGAATACCTCACGTGAGTCCGTAGGCTTATGCGGGTGAAATAGTCCCACGCGGGCGGTCCACTATGCGAGGAATACCTCACGCGAGTCCGTAAGGGCTTACGCGGGTGAAATAGTCTCATGCGAGAATACCTCACGCGGTCCACGCGATCTACGGGTGAGATAGTCCTGCAAATAGGATTGCTTAATGACATCGCGGCGGGTGGTCCTGTTTTGATCGTGAGCTTCCTACTTTATATTGTAAGTATACACCTATTTCCTCTCATTGTTAGTAAGGCACAGTGTACTGTTAATTGAGTTATCATACATGTCTCCAGTTTTATTATTAGACTTATGATTTCATTACAAGATTTCGGGCCACATATTTGGTACATGTCAGATCGACTCCTCGGGCCGCTCACGCCGCAGTAGAGTACTGGTTGTTGATCCTCGCCTTAGGATCATCGCTCACCGTGAGAAGCTCCCTCCTTTCGGAGGCTTATCCCTGGTATTTTCAGTTGTTGTACATTCAGGGGTATGGCGGGGCCATGTCCCGCCAGGGTTGTTATTCTTAGAGATCTGTAGTCACATTGTGGATTGGGTTGTAAAGGACAAAAAATGCATCGCTTTATTGGTATAAGTTACGGAAGGTGGCCTTATCGGCTAGCCTGTTGTTATTATATGTTTAAGTATTTTATCAGTTGTTTATGTTCCGCTACTATTCTCTGATGTATGCCAAAAGGGGTTCCCAGGTAGGGCACCAGTCGCGGGCCCGGGGTCGGGTCGTGACAAAAGTGGTATCGTGAGCGCTTAGTCCTGGAAAGTGTCTGCATCGTGTCAGTAGTAGTCTTGATTATCGGTGTGTTGTGCACCACATCTATAATCGTGAGGTCGCAGGACATTTAGGATTGGTTTCCATTCTTCTCACTATAAGATCGTGCGATAGAGCTGTATGGTTAGGGTCGTCTCTCCCTAACAAGTTATGATTGTTTGCAGCTACGAGAAAGGCAGCAGTAACCCAGGAAGGATTATGTGGATTGCATATCCAGGTTGGTAATGTTTGTAGTATAGTTGGTATTGTGACATACAACTATACGGATTTATGTTTGGGGGTCACATATGTGTTGCCTATGATGATTTTAGATTACCAGGATTTGGTAAGGACTAAATAAATACCGGGAAGGTATGAGCAGTTAAGGAACTCTCATCAAGGTTTTACGTGCTAATTTGAGATAATTAGGTGGTGATGAGTTATGTGAGAATGAAATGGACCCTTAAGAAGTTAATTAAGAGACTAAGTGGAAGACTATGTTAGCAACTTAAGCTACGAGGTATGCTTAAGGGAATTGTACGGGCGAGATCCGGACGAAGAAAGTATGGTCGTTGTGGTCAAGACAACACGACTATGATTTTACGAGAAGTTTTTGTACCCGGTTACGGGGGGCTGATAAGTTAGGCTTGGAGCATGGAAATTGCGAGCCTGAGAATGTGATAACCGTCGAGACCTTAGGTATATAAGGCCTTCTCGGGTAGTAAAGTTAAGTCAGACCAAGGGTAAGAGTTAAGTGCGACGCCGAGTCGGGTTGGGGATCTATTAAGGGTCGCCTCATAGCTTGAAATGAAATGGGATCAGTTGGTAGTAGTCCCGCTACGTGACAGGGTCACGAGGGTGCAAGGCCCAAGTTTAGTTAGTCATTTTACGGGTTCGTGGACGTGTTCCACCGGAACCAGATTGTGAGAGCCGGAATGGGCCTTGTATTGTTTAATTTAGTAACTCCAGAGATTAGAGGCTCGAATCAGTATGAAGGCTATGTGCGCACGCTAGAATAAGTTTGGGAGTACGGGAAGAGTACGACCAGTGAAAAAGAGAGCAACCAAGTGTAAAGAAATGGAACCTGAATCCATGAGGACCTTTCAAGGTGATCACACCCGTGAGTGATGGGTGGTAGCTGAGCGAGTAGATAATAATTACCGGTAACGATACGCCGCTGGACCTTAGCACCTAGCAGAGCAAGTATGACAGACGTTGAGTTCATTATGAGACGACTAGTTGGCCTCTTGTGATGCCAACGTGACTACAGAGAGATTGATTTCGTACTCGCTCCGATAAGCCGGTTATCGAGTGGAAAGGAAGAGAAGTGGTGGTAACCAGTGAATTATTCTTCCTTCTTTGACATAATTCTTTTTAAGTCTGTGTGATTTGTTCATTTGAGGTGGATTGAGGCAGAAAGTAAGTAATAATTGAATTTGAAGGAATTTATGTTAAATGCCCTTGGAGGTACTTGGAGTTGGTTTGGTGTGGCGGTCAGGGCCACGACCTTCCAGATAATTTCAGGAAAATGTGCAAGGCATGAATAAATAAGTATGAATGCTGCCGGCGGAAAGCTGAGGGCAACTTTGGTAGGTTTTGAAAATCTACATGACTTTAAGGCGGTGCGTGATGATTAGATATTTACTGGCCCGCGAGGGGACCCTGTGATTGGGGTTGTGACGCCAAGGAAAGTTTAAGAAAGGGGAGATAAGTTTTCTCCCCCACAAATAGGACAGTTTTACGTATTATGGGGTTGCGTGTACCCATGTTGTTAGACGAAGGATATAAGACAGGTAAGGTCTTGTGATCGTACGCCATAGGTTACTGATTGTAGATAACCGTGGGAAAAGTGTTGTGTTGGGGTAATTAAGAACGACGCATTTAATTGGTCGAGGAAGTATCGTAAAGATATTAATGTAAGTTGCACGGGTCATGATTACCCCAGACGAGTGTAAAGACCATTAGTAGATAATGGGCAGTAAGAACATTTCGAGAAAATGTGGTAACACCTAGTTTTAGGCTCTACAGCTGGGAAAGGAGAAACCGGGTTACTACTTGACGAGATCAAGGAAAACCTCCCCCCCCTAAATTGTGATTGACAGTAAGTCTTAGCCATGAGGAAAGCAAATGAATTAAGTCTAAGTTGGTGACCAAGTTTGGTTGCAACAAAAAGGGAAATCAGGAACCATAAGTGAGGTTAAGGATACCCGAATACTTCGCAGGAATGAGAAAGGCTTTCAGTTATTGGAAGATAAGTTTACCACGACTACAGTTCTAACCCCTCCTGTGAGACTAGAGGGTTAGGTTATATTGATAACACGTTGGGTGTTGGGCTAGGTTGTGTGCTGACGCAACCCGAGAAGGATAGAGCCTATGTTTTCCCGGTAGTTAGGGAAGCATGAAAGGAAATTGCGCCACTCACGATTTAGAGCTGGCGGCAGTTAAATCATGCCTTGAAGATTTGGGGCGTGACGTATATACGCACTTCATGTGGATATTTGTGCAGACCACAAAGCCTCCCAGATATCTGCGGGCTGAGGCAGTAGAATTTGCGACAGCGATGGTGGCTAGAGTTACTCAGGGATTGTGATATTGATATCCTATACCATCCGGGGAAAGCCAAGACAGTTACAGATACTCCTTGTCGCGGACCTGAGGGTAGTCTGCCAGGTAGGCAGCCAGATAGACGGGACGTGGTCCGTGAGATTCTTCAGTTACCGAGCCTAGGGGTTCGATTAATTGCTTCCAAGTTAAGGAAGTTTAGATCCGAGAGGTTGCCGAGTCTTCCGTCATTGAGGAGTTAAAGAGGCGACAATATGAGGATCCAGTTATGATACGGTACCGAGATACGACTCTCCGAGAAGAGAAGAGCCTGTTTGAGTAGCACCGGATGAGGTGCTGTGAGATGAGGATAGATTGCGTGTACCCGGTACCGCAGGACTAGTCAGCAGGTCTTAGGGGAGGCACGCAGTGTTATTGTTCTAAATTGTACAGGGTCGACTAAGTCGTGTCGTGACCTCAGATGTATGTATGGGTAAGATGACCGGAAAAAGGGACATAGCGGAGTCATCGCTTAAGTGTCCGGGTTAGTAGCAGGTCATGGTTGAGCACCAGAAGCCCAGTGGGCTATTACAGGCGATTGAAATCCCAACCTAGAGATGAGGAGTATTTTATGGATCTTGTTATAGGGTGACATCGTACTCAGAGGAAGTGCGACCCCCTGGGGGTCATGGTAATTAAGCTGGCGAAACCAGTCGTGTTCTTTCGGATTGGGACCACTTACTCGGCTGAGGATTAGGCTTGCTTGTATAGCAGAGAGATTGTGAGACTGCACGGGGTTCCTACGTTTATGATGACAGACAGATGAGCTCGGTTGAGGATAACTTCTGGAGGTTTTTCAGAAGGGATTAGTGGCACAGGTGAGTCTCAGTATTGCACTACACCCTCAGACCGACGGACAGGCAGAACGTACTATCCAGGCGTTTAGGGATAGGTAGCGGGCCTGTGTTTTTGATTCCAGGGGTAGCTGGGAAGGTTATTTGCCTCTTGTTGTGTTACGTACGATAACAGATACCCTTCCAGTTTTCAGGTGGCCCGGTACGAGGCCTTGTGAGTAAGAAAGTGGAGATCGCCGGTCGGATGGTTCGACATAGGCGAGGTTCAGTTATTTGGTCCAGACTTGATTCAGCGGGCTATGGATAAGGCGAAGCTTATCCGGGGAAGATAGTAGTAAGCTTAGAGTCCGCAGAAGCTTTATGCAGATAACCGATGTTGACACGTGGGGTTCAGTTTGTTATTTTGGTATGAGTATTGTTATGTGGCCAAGTGTGGCATTATTGGCACGTAGGGGTTGTAAGGGGACTATGTCGCTATCTTAAGTTTGACTCCCGAGAGAACATTCGGGGACGAATGTTTCTAAGGGGGGAAGAATGTTACACCCCGGAATTTCAGGATATGTTTATAAGAACGTACGTAGGAACTCAACAATGTTAAGGTTTGAGACGAGTAAAAATTTATCGGAATTATGGACTTGTCGGAAAATGAAATATTGCGACGAACGGGAGGGCGACACGTGTCACCCCCCCCCCCCCTTTATGGACATAGACGAAAGGTGCAAGGGTGGAATGTTCATTTGACCATAATTTATGATGAAGTCTTGCAAAGCTTAGAGCTTGACAACCTTGACCAAGTCAATGACCCCACATAAGCTTGATATTTAGTGTATCTCATCCAAACCACACAAGTGTTCTAATCTTAACCCTCCATTTGATTATATTATCAACCTTAGTAGCAAGACAAGGCCATTTGCACTTAGAAAATTTTCAAGAAATTGTTCTTGCTCACTTGAAGGCTCACGGCTTTAGGAGGGTTTCAAAAGAAAAAAATTCAATTGTTGTCCAATAATCTCCCCACTTTAAACCAAGGTACCTAAGGGTATTGTAAGTGTTTCTCAATAGAAAGATCCCGGAAAAATGATGTTTTCGTATTAGTCGCAAGGCAAAAACCTAAGGGGTTATTCAACTTTGAAGTTGAAACTTGAAGATGAGTCTTTTATAAGCTTCTAAGGGTTGCTTGGAGTGGATTGGAACGTCGAAAGGAGGAGCTAAAGTTGCTAAGGAGCGACTTGTGATCTTGGATCATAATTGGGCTAATTGAGGTATAATCTTTGTTTTACTTTTGTAATTGAAGATTTCACGTTATGATAAGTTATATGTGATCATGTCATTTGTGTTATGAAGTTTGATAAGTGACATGGATTGTAGAAGCCTAGAACCGAAAAGGACATGATTAGCCTTTTGAAATTGAAATACAATTTTGGTCGTTAATTAGAATCGTCGCATGTTTACCTACTTGAGGATTGTAGTAGTTGTAATCGATTGCGGCTTGATATCATGTTATACTAAACCACTTGGATTAAAAAGGAATTGGAAACGATTTGTATTGTTGCCTAATTGCCGAATTGACATTATAGTTTAGACTAGTTTGTTATCGTTTGTGGTGAGCCAATTGGGGCTGTTTGGTTATTCAATTGTATTGAACTACCTTATAAATTGTGGTGAGCCAATTGGGGCTGTTTGGTTATTGTATTCGGCCTTGAAAAAGGTGGCAAAGTTAGTAAAAACAAAGGAAGTGCTGTCCGATTTTCCGTAGAATTTAGTGACTTGCACTTGGAATATTCTACGTTTGAAACTAGAATTTAATAGACGTACTATGGTCATTATAGGTTGACATACTACGTACGGAGACTGGACTTAGCAAGTGGATTAAACCGAAGAGGTATGTGGAACTTTCTTATCTCTTAAGCATGATTACGTTGTAAATGTATAGTACGGTAGACGTACAAGATTTTTGACAAATCTAGTCTATTTGATATTCTTGGCTTATTTTAAGAATGTCCAAGTTGTTTGAGTTAGGGAATTAACTCACTTGATTAAATATTAAGGATATCTTGATTTTCAAAAGTTAAGAGACTTTAAGTATGTTGAAAGTATTTTAATACTTGTTTGTTGGAAAGTTTAAGTCTCTTGGTTATAAGGAAAAATGTAAATTGCTAATGTATAAGGCTAGTATAACGGCTTTATGGGAAGTTGGTTATAATAGCTTTATGGAAAGTTTAAAGAGTGGTTTACTCTAAGTAATTTAAGCATGTTAAGGGACTTGAAGAGTTTTAAAGAATGTGATACTTGTTTCGTTTTAAACGTATAGGTCCCTTGGATAGGAAATTGTACTTGACTTAGGTATAAAGTGAATATAACGACTTTATGGGGAGTTGGTTATATTGGCTTTATGGAAATATAAATGGCTTGATTTATTGAAAGGCAATTTGATTTAAAGGCATCAATTGCCTAAGGCTTTTACGAGAGAAGAAGTCACTTGATATAGAAGCCTAATTTTATTTCTAAAATTATTGTGAATAGTCTTGAAAAGAAATTGTAACTTGATACTACGGTTATTAGTATCTTGGAAGTTTTATAATGAAATGAGTCATTTTAAAAGAATAGAAGTACGTAGTACTTTGGGTTAAATTCCCGGATTTTTATAAAGAACATGTTAGTGCCTTAAGTAAACTAAAATGAGAGTGTGTATGAAACAGAATAATAAGAAGTTAGGGGGTTGCTTAACTTGCTTATATATTGTATGATAAGCCGGTAGTGCTTATGTTATGTGTGATAGCCGGATTTGTGCTAGTAGTTCAGTAATAATTGCGGGGTCATTCCCCGGGTTTGTGGCATCGCATATTTCCGTGGATTTGCTACCCACGATGCGGAATACCTCACGCGAGTCCGTAGGGCTTATGCGGGTGAAATAGTCCCACGCGGGCGAGTCCGACCTATGCGAGGAATACCTCATGCGAGTCCGTAAGACTTACGCGGTGAAATAGTCCCATGCGAGAAATACCTCATGCGGGTCCACGCGATCTACGCGGTGAAATAGTCCCGAAATAGGATTGCTTAATGACATCGCGCGGGTGGTCCTGCTTTGATCGTGAGCTTCCTACTTTATATTGTAAGTATACACCTATTTACTCTCATTGTTAGTAAGGCACGATTATCGTTAATTGAGTTATCATACATGTCTCCGCTTTATTATTAGACTTATGATTTCATTACAAGATTTCGGGCCACATATTTGGTACATGTCAGATCGACCTCCGGGGTTGCTCACGCCGCAAGAGTATGCAGGTTGTTGATCCTCGCTCTTAGGATCACCGCTCACCGTGGAGAAGCTCCTCCTTTCGGAGGCTTATCCTCGGTATTGTCGGTTGTTGTACATTCGGGGTATGGCGGGCCCCGTCCCGCCAGTGGTTGTTATTCTTAAGTGCTGTAGTCACATTGTGGATTGGGTTGTAAAGGAAAAAAATGTCTCGCTTTTATTGGTATAAGTTACGGAAGGTGGCCTTATCGGCTAGCTCGTTGTTATTATATGTTTAAGTATTTTATCGATTGTGTATGTTCCGCTATTCTCGATGTATGCGAAAAGGGTGCCTGGTAGGCACCGGGCCGCGCCCGGTCGGGTCGTGACACAAACTGTGCAATGGCACTGACGGGGGCAAGTACGAAAGCCAACTACCAGATCCATCCTGCGTCAGCCACCGATGGGGGCAAGTACGAAAGCTAACTACCAGATCCATCCTACGTCACTAAGTCTCATGGAGGGCTAATCCATGGAATAAAAATATCTCACGTGGTCGCATGCCCCGGAATCCCACATCGTATAAGCATGACCATGGGGTAATACAAACAAATCCGGGAATCTAACCCGCCTCCTGGTCACATGCCCCGGAATCCCACATCGTATAAGCATGTCCAAGGAGTAATACAAATAATGGAAGCATACCCGTGGAATCCCACATCACTGTCGGTACGTCCAAGTAAACTTACAACAAGACAGCCGACCCTCCAACCGAGAGTCGCGGCAACGTAATAAAACATAATACTTGCACTCAAAGGCTATCACCAGCACACATAGGCAAGTTCATAAAATCTTTAGACTTTCATTTTATAAACTCAAGGCACTTATATAATAATTCTCAATTAAACAAGCCAAAGTACTTATCAAGGCACACATAGAATAATTCTCAATTAAACAAGCCAAAGTACTACGTACGTACATTCTTTTCAAAAGACTCCTTTTTATGTAAAACCCCAAGATACTAACACCCGTAGTACCAAGGTGTGTCTATTTTTCAAAGTAAGTTACTACACTTTTAGAAAACTCATTTCAAAGCTTGAAATCAAGTAACTTCAAATTTCACAACCTAGGCAACTTATGCCCATTAATCAAAATAGACAACTTTCTTAACCTTCCATAAAGCCGTTATAACCAACTTCCCATAAAGCCGTTATAACCCTTTTATGGTTTTAGACATATTCATTCCTTTTTATAACCAAGAGACTTATACTTAAAACCAAGTATCACATACTTACAAATCAAGTTTCTTAACTTTCAAAATACTTCAAGTCTCTTAATATTTAGAAAACAAGTTTCTTCTACTTATAAACCTCAAGTAACTCACACCTTTAAAACAAGTTACTTCTCTTAAATCATGTCATTTCTCCTCTTTTAATACAATTAAGTAAATCACTCCTTTAATTCCCCTAAAGTCATTATAACAACCCTTAGGTTTTGGAACTAAGGCACTAGCCAAAAGGTTTGGAAACCACTTCCTTTCAAGACTCTATGTACTTTAAGTAAAATACTTTCACTCTTAAGAATCCAACTTCACTAAGGCAATGGATTAAACAACTTACAATTTAAACATCAAAGTACAATCAAGGAAGTACATAGAACAAATTCTATTTTAGGCAATCCAAATACAACCAAGGAATGGAGCATTTAAGGAGTAGGACATACTTTCTTTATCTTAAGGAATCATGCTAGAAGAGGAGATAGTTCACATACCTTTTCGGCTAAATCCACAAGCTAAGCCGAATACGCCGTACGTAGAATTGTCAACCTATAATGGTCACAACATGACTATCAATTTCTAGCTTCTAACGTAGAATAATACTAAGTATACGGTCTCTTATTCTACGGAAAATCGGGCAACACTTCCTTTGTTTCTACATACTTTGCCACCTTTTTCAAGGCCGAATTCAATAACCAACATGCCACATTTAAGGCTCAAAACAACAACCAACCAAAGGGGATTACACGCCTTACAATACGTGTAAAATTCTGCCCCACAATTAATACCAACTAAGACCATAATCAAAGCCATTCTCGGCTAACTTATTCAACAATTCAAAGTCTTTTCCAATTCTTTTTCAATCCAAGCTCTTAGGTCAAACATGTTATATAGTCATAAACAACTTAACAACTAATATTCCTTCTTTATATAACATGTGACAACTTAAACTAACAATCAACTTGAATTGAAATCTTAAGGGCTAAACATACTAATTTTCGGATTAGGGTTCCAATAGCCAATAAACTTATCAAACCTCATAATAAATACCTCATGCTTGCTAATATCCATAGCTACAACAACAAGTAATCTTAATTACTAAAACGACAAGAATTATACCTTTACAAGCCCTTAAAATTTCCAAGATTCAAAGTCGCTCCTTAGCAATTCTTAGCTCCTTTACTTATGTTCCAATCCGCTCCAAGCACTCCTTAGAAGCCTATGAATAACCCATCTTCAAGTTCCAACTTCAAAGTTGAAGAACTCCTTAAGTTTCCGCCTTGCGACTAATACGAAAACGTCGTTTTTCCGGGATCTTTCTATTGAGATAACCTTACAACACTCTTAGGAACCTTGGTTTAAAGTCTTGTGAATAATGGAACAAAATTGCAAAATTTTCTTGCTCACAAATGCTCAAAGCCGAGAGCCCTTTCTCTCCACAAGACTAGTTCTTGAAAAATTTCACTAAGTATAGAATGCTCAAGTCTTGCACTACTAGTATGCTTATATAACATATTGGAGGGCCTAGATTATAACTCATGTTAGATTTGGATGGAAGAGATCAAGCCAAGTGGCCCTTGGACTTAGTCAACAATCTCAAGCTAGCAAGACTTATTCATCTTCAAGGGTCAATGACCATTTTACCCATGCATAAATTCGTCCAAGACCATGTGGAATGGGTGCCACGTGTCGCCCTCTCATTCGTCCATAAAATTTCGTAACCCTCGTGGGCCCCACAAAACGTAAAATTCCTCGGGTGGGCCCCACGTGACCAAATCTGTAAAAATAAATTTCCATAATGTTAATAAGTTCCATATTCCTCAAATAATACATTTTGAGAATTCAATTCTCAACAACGAACATTTTTCCCTTCCGACGTTCGAAAGATTTTCCGTCGGAAAAACAATTCTTCCTTTCGTACCAATTTCAAGTCTTGTGTTCCTTACGTACCTTCTCTTATACATGTCCTGGACTTACGGGGTGTAACATTAGACGTACGAGATTTTGATTAATTTAGTTTCATTTGATATCCTTGACTTGTTTTAAGAATGTCCAAGTTGGTTGAGTTAGGGAATTAACTCACTTATTTTAAAGATTAAGGATATCTTAGTTTCTAAAGTTAAGAGACTTGAAGTATTTTGAAAGTATATGATACTTGGTTTTTGAAAGTATAAGTATCTTGGTTATAAAAAAGAATGTAAGTGTCTAAAGCATAAAGTTAGTATAACGGCTTTATGGGAAGTTGGTTGTAATAACTTTATGGAAAGTTGAAAGAATGGTTTACTCTAGTGATGTAAATAAGGATAAATGACTTGAAATGAAGAAATACAAATTGATTTGAAGGCATCAATTGCTTAAAGTTTTAAATTAAAAAGTCACTTGATTTAGAAGCCTATAAATGTATTTCTAAAAGGTATTGTGACTTGTCTTGAAAAGTAGAAATGAATTGATACTATGGTTATTAGTATCTTGGAGTTTTATATGAAAAGGAGTCATTTTAAAAGAATAGAAGTACGTAGTACTTTGGGTTAAATTTCCGGATCTTTCATGATAAGATAGTGCCTTAAGTTAAAAGAAATGAGAGTGTATGCTAATTAAGTCAATGAGAAGTTAAGGGGTTTCTTAACTTGTTTATGTTATTTATAGTAGCCGGTTGTGCTTGTAATATATTGTTCATTACGGGGTCATTTCCCGGGCTTGTGGCATTTGCATATTCCGTAGATTTGCTACCCACGATGCGAGGAATACCTCATGCGAGTCCGTAGGGCTCATGCGGGTGAAATATGTTACACCCCATAGTTCTAGAGTATGTATATGAGGACGTACATACGAGAATACGACAGAAAAATTGGAAAGGAAGAACGATGTGATTTTTCGGCGGAAAAGTTTCCGGTTTTTGTGAAGGAAAAAGGTTCGTTAATGGGAATTGGATTTCCAGATTCGGTATTCGGACTTTTGGGATTATTTTAGAAGTATTGGAATCTTATTTCCGGAATTGGTCACGCAGGGCCCACGGGAGGATTTACGATTTTGTGGGGCCCACTTTATTTTCGGATTTTTGGCATTACGGATATTTTCGGAAGATGAAATATTTTGGACCAATAGGAGGGAGACATGTGGCACCCTTAGGTGGCATGTTGGACGAAATTGTGGGCTTGTGGAAAAGTCAATAAGTCAAGTCTTGCAAGATATTTTCTTTGGGTGAGTGGGAGTAGGTATGGGACGTTTTTTGTGAGCCATGTGGATGGCCACATGGCTCATTGTTGTGGGGGACATATGTTCCAATGTTGTGGTGGACATATGTCCCAATATTGTGGTGGACACTTAGTGGAAGACTCCACTCACACAAGCAACCCAATCTTCACCCTCCATTTGTTTTAATCTTGGCCATTGAAGGTTCTATAAATACCCCCCCTCTAGTGCAAGACTTCTTCATTCAATTAACATTTCCAAGTCACAAAATACTCCCTCCCTTTGTAGTTTTTCTCGTCCAAAACACTCCCTCCCCCTCTTAGAAGCTCGCCGAAATACCCCTTTGGTAGAAAAGTTGTCTTCTAGTATGGTTACTATTCCAAAATACCTTAGCCCAAATCCCTTGTAGTATTCCAAAGTTATTTCAATTATTAAGAGCCCGGAAATACTACTTTATTCCTATAGTCGCAAAACGAAACCCTAGGAAAATCTTCATAGTTGGTTGAAGTATTAAGTAGAAGTTGTTTAGAAACTTCTAAGGGTTTATTGGAGCGGATTGGAGCATACAGAATAGGAGCTAAACCTTGCTCAGGATCGACATTTAATCTTGGATAATTTTGGGCTTATCGAGGTAATGATCTTTATCCCCCTATTGTAATTGGAAAATACATGTTGTAGTAATGTATAGTTGAGTATACTATATGAAGAATGAATACGGATAATAATTGAACTGTATTTACATAGGACTATATTTACAGTAGACTGGTAGTATTATTGTGGAGTAGAATTGTACACGTCCGGTTAGACGTGTAACCCCCCCTGGGATTGTTGGTTTGGTAGCAGGCCTCATTAGAGGAGGAGATTTATGTGGTTGCGGGGGGGGAGGTGCTGCCGAATTTTCCGTAGAATAAGGAACCTGGTACTTAGAATTGTTCTACGAAGAGAGCTAGAAGTTAATGAACGTTTTATGGCCATTATAGGTTGAAGTACTACGAGTAGCGTATTCTACTTGAAGGGTGGAAAAGGCTAGCAGGATTATAGTACTATGGAGCGTTTTGCTAATTGTCGATAATCGTCGCGAGGTATGTGAACCTCTTCCTATCCTTTCTAGCATGATATTTGTGAAATATATTTAGTGCGGTAGACACACGTGTGTTTAAAGGAAATTGATTTTCCTTTTGTGTCCTTGACTTGATTCCAAAGTTAAGTGACTTGTTATGAAATATTAAGGACTTAAATTATGTTAAAAAGTTGTAAAACCTCACTCATGAGTAATGGGCGTGTGGTCTTTTAAAGAATAAAGTTATCTTGATTTCGAAAATAAGAATGGTTTTATCATTGGATTTAAAATGATAACTTGTCTTATAAACAACCTGATTTTGGGAAGGGAGAAGTAACTTGATTTAAAGGTATAGGTTACTTGTTTTTAAAAGAGTAAGACACTTGGTTTAAAAAGTATATTGCTACTTGACGTTTAAAGGAAAAAGTGCCTTTGTTTTAAAAGAAGGTATGGTTTTGTCTTAAGAATGGTTTGAAAAGAAGGTACAGAAATTGTTTTGGTTTTACTTTGATGTCCTTTGACTTGAGTTTTATATAATAAGAATCTTGAAGTATTTCAAAAGAGTATGAATCATTTTTGAAAGAAAAAAATACTTGGTTTTAAAAGCTTAAGTGTTATACTAGCTTTATGGGAAGTTAGGTATAACGACTTAAGGAAGATAGAAGGAACGGTTTACTTATTTGTTTATGAACGCCTTGTATTGATTTCTGGAAAGTGTAGTAAGATGGTTTGATAAGTAGAAATGTTATGATGCTACGTGTGTTAGTGTCTTGTGATGTGGTGTAAGGGGGTTATTATTGTTGTGCTTACGTTGTTAAACGTTAAGCCCGTTGTACTGTTATTATATCACATACCCCCTTGACTTGTTATACCGAGGCCTTGCCACCCTTGATGCGGGTCTATACGGCCTATGCGGTCTGTGTGACTATGTGGAGCTGCGGGAGTTCCAGGATTGATCATTCCGGGTGTATTATCCCGATGAGAGGAATGCCTCATGCGGTCTGTGTGACTATGCGGTCTGTGTGACTATGTGGACTGCGGGATTCCAGGAGGATACCGCGGGTTAGCTACCCCCGATGCGAGGAATACCTCATGCGGGTCTGTGTGTGACCTATGCGGACTGCGGGAGTTCCAGGATTAGGCTCGCATAATGATACTATGGGCGATTGGCCTTGCTTCGATCATTAGCGCCTAAAAGGACCGATTATGTTATATCTATTTTGCTTTTGGTTATCTTTGGCACTATGCGTTACATTGGTTGTTTCATACATATTTGTAAAATTGGTTTTAAAATGATATGATTTCATTTAAAGTACTTTCTGATTTCACATACTTGTACTGTTGTAGATCGACCTTCTTGGGCTGCGTTCATGCCGCAGTAGAGTACACGATCATCGATCCTCGCTCATAGGATCACAGTTCAGCATTTTGGGAAGCTCCATTTCTCCGGAGGCTTATCTTTGGTATGGTCCCCTGTCGTTGTAGGTACTTACATTTAGGGGTATGGCGGGGCCCTGTCCCGTCGTTGTTGTTATAACATTCTTAGAGTGTAGTCTGTAGTTCGCCAGGCGAGTTTGTAAAGTTGGGATGTAACTGTTCACTCTTTATGTATATACATGCCGAAGGGCAATCTTTTCTTGGTTACTGTTTCTCATTTCATATTGTTTCATGTGTATGTTTTTATATTCCGCTGATTTTCTCTGATGTTGTATCACTAGGGTGCCCGGGTAAGGCACCAATCACGGGCCCGGGTTCGGGTCGTGACAAAATAGTCCTATGCGGGGCGGACCAGTCCTATGCGAGGAAATTACCTCATGCGGGTCCATACGGCCTATGCGGGTGAAATAGTCCCAGGAGTAGGATTGCGTGATAATACGACGGGCGGATGGTCCTAGGTTAATCACAGGCTTCCTATTTTTAAGAACCGGAAATGCATATTTTACTCTCATTGTTAGTAAGGCACAGTATACTATTAATTTGATTATCATACATGTCTCCGGCTTTATTTTAGACTTATGATGTAAATTGCAGTATTATCTAGTTTTACATACTTGGTACATATTGTGTACTGACCCCCTTTCCTCGGGGGCTGCGTTCATGTCACGACCCGAACCCGGGACCGTGACTGGTGCCTTACCCCGGGCACCCAAGTAGACATACATCAGAGTAATCAGCGGAACATAAAACATGACATGAAATATCAAGAAGTGTAAAACAATTATCAGAGAAAATTCGCCTTTCGGCATAATATATAAAACTTCAATCCGAACAGTTACATCCCATGACAACCCTGCCCACAACGATTACTGCACTTACGAATGATATGACAACGACGACGACAGGCTCCGTCATACCACGAATGTAGCACCTACAACAACAGGGACTATACCAAGATAAGCCTCCGGAGGAACGGAGCTTCCCAACGCTGAATTGTGACCCTAAGAGCGAGGATCAACGACTGGTGTACCTTTACCTGCGGCATGAACGCAGCCCCGGGCGAGGTCGATAACAGTACCAAGTATGTGAAACTGAAAATAAATACTGTAAATGAAATCATAGTAGTCTATATAAAGAAGGAGACAAGTATGATAACCAAACTACAGTTCACAATAAATAAGCAGTCATGTCAAGTCAGGGACTCACGCCCTCAAAGTCATCACAATAGAACCGTACGGGGTAAGTACGAAGGCATAGCCGACTATTAAGACCCACAGTACCAAAAATGCCATAAACTGTATCACAAGGTCTTTCTAGACCGCACCACATGATCGAAGCTGGCCACTCGCCCGCAGTTCAGTTCTCTTCTTTAAATTCATTCTATATATAGTATACTTCAACTATATATTCTAACAATCATGTAATTTCCAATTACAATAGGGGGACAAGATTGTTATACCCCGTATTTTCAGAGTATGTACGTGAGGACGTACGTAGAAAATTTGAGCCTTAAGTTAGGCAAGTTTCGAAATTTGTACACAACACCCGATTAGAGTCGTTTTTCGACGAAACGTTTCCACAGCTTTTGTTGGGAAAATTCCGGCTATGTCATTTATAATTTTTGCGGATTTTTCCGAGAGACGAAACATTGTGGACCAACGGGAGGGTGACATGTGTCACCCTCACATTGGAACAAATGGGGCGGCAATGGTGGACGAAAAAGAGGGCTTTAGTTGGTAGGATATTTTTGTGCAAGTTGTGTGGTAGATGGATAAGGTACACATGGTGGAAATCTAACCCTACACTTGCACCACACTTGTCTTCATCTTGGCCATTGGTTGGCCATGGCTTGACCTATAAATACCCCCCTAAGCTTGAAGAGTTCTTCATCCAAAAATGTGCCTAAGTCTTGAAATCTCCTCCTCTCCTTGTAGTAGTCGTCCGCCACACCCTCCCCTTTGAGAAGGCCCTGGCCGAAAGTATCCCCTCCTAGTGGTGCTAACCGTGAGGTACCCCTAGCCTAGTTGTTTCGTATAATACCCCCTTTGTGGTATAGAAATACTCTCCTAGTATTGTTATCTTGTCCAAAATACTTTAGCCCAAATACCTTGTTGTACTTTCCAAGGTTATACTTATACTGGCTTGAAAATACTATTATACTTTCCTTTAGCCACTAAACGAAACCCTAAGGAAAATCTTCACCCGTAGTTGAAGTATTAAGTAGAAGTTGTGTAGACACTTCTAAGGGTTTCTTGGAGCGTTTTGGAGCGCACGGAGTAGAGCTAAACCTTGTTCAGAACACGTATAAACTCGGATAATTTTGGGCTTATCGAGGTAAACATTCTTGACCTTACGTTGTAATTGGAAATTACATGTTGTAGGAATTTATAGTTGAAGTATACTATATATAGAACTGAACATTATAATTGTGCGGCAATGTCTTTTGACTTAAGCTGAATAATACTTACGGCAATGTCTTGCGACTTAAGCTGAATTTAAATAAGAGAACCGAATCGTAATTACATAGACCGTATCTGACAAGAGACTTGTGTAGCATTCCGTGTAGTAGAATTGTACACGTCCGGTCGACGTGTTAACCCTCGGTTGGCTTGGTAGCCTCGATAGAGAGAGAGATTTACGCTGTTGCGGGGAGGTCTTTGCGAATTTTCTGTAGAATATTCTACGTCGGGATCTAAAGGTATTAATAGGCGCTTTGTGGCCTCTATAGGTTGTAGTACTACGTGTGGAGTGATCCAATTGTCTTAAGGAGTAGCCGGCGGTTTGAGGTACTTGGAGCGTTTTGCTATTAGTCGACAATCGTCGCGAGGTATGTGGACCTCTTCCTATCTCTTCTAGCATGATATGTGTGAACTATGTAGTACGGTAGATGTACATGTGCTAAATGTATTTGATTGATTTAAAACATAAAGTGTTATAACGCTTTATGGGAAGTTGGTTATAATAGCTTTATGTGGATAAGCACATACTTTGTGGTTTTAAAAAAGTAACCGATTTGAATAATAAGCGGCTTGATATGTGTTAATAAAGAACTTGAAGCATTTCAAAGATCTATGAATCGTTTTGAAAGAATGAGTATTACTTGGTTTTGAAAGCTTAAGAGTTATACTAGCTTTATGGGAAGTTAGGTATAACGGCTTAAGAATGTTTCTTGATTTGAAATCGAATGTGTATCGACAAACCATCGCGGCGTTAATAAAAGGAAAATGTATTGACTAAAGAAGTATTATTAAAACCAAGAGAAACCTCCATCCGCATTAAGCTAAGATGAGACAAAATGATATTACATTTCCTAGATCATGGTCGCTTAATAAGATTGATTATAAACAAGAATACCTACTCACTTATAAGACATAGGTTTCTCAAAACGTTTAAAGGAGAATTATTTTTTAAAGGATTTAAAACAATGAACTACGAAACCTTTTTCTAAAATGAGAACCTTGAGCATGCGAAATTAGGCAATCTGGAACGTTTGGAAAATAAGGTTGTCACTTGATTTTACAAAGGAAAGCATTTTGGTTTACTTAACAATGTTAGTCACTCAAATCTTATACTACGGGTATCGGGTGACCTTTGTAAAAGGAATGGATCTTAAAAGGAATTTAACGGACGTAGTACTTTAAGGTTAAAATCCGGACTTTGATATAAAATGAAAGTACCTTGAGTCGTGTGTAACTTGCTTATACTTGTTGTTATGAAACTTGACCATGTTACGTGTGATAGCCTTGTTGTGTAAGTACTGTGTTCTACTCGACTACCGGTTCATCCGGGAATGTATATCACTCGACTACCGGTTCATCCGGGAATGTATATCACTTGATTACCGGTTCATCCGGGAATGTATTTCACTCGACCGGGTCATCCGAATGTATATCACTTGATTACCGGTTCATCCGAATGTATTTCACTTGAGGACCGGTTCATCCGGAATGTATTTCACTTGAGGACCGGTTCATCCGGAATGTATTCCACTTCGACTACGGTTCATGGGATGAGCAGAATGTATTCCACCATTTTCTATATTGGGTCCATGAGACGCCGAGACACATTATACGTATCACATGATTTGTACCTAGATCGCGGTGAGGAAGGAGTTCCACGCATGAGGGATGACTTTGTGGCGTGAGTCCTCGACTTGACATGATCGCTTCTATGTTGTGAATCGTAGTTTGGTTATCATACATGTCTCCCGCTTTATATAGACTATTATGATTTCATTTACTGATTTTACGATTTCACATACTTGGTACTGATCGACCTCCTTCGGGCCGCTCATGCCGCAGTAAAAGGTACATCGTGCCGATCCCCGCTTTTAGGATCACCTTTCAGCGTATTGAAAGCTCCGTTCCTTCGAGGCTTATCTTTTGGTATGTTACCCGAGTCTCAGATGCTTATACATTCGTGGTATGGCGGCCCCGTCCGTCATAGTTGTTGTAAATCTTAGAGGTGCGTGGCCTTTGTTGTGTGTGGTTTGTAAAAAGGTTAAGCGTCGGGTTTTTATGTATATACTTGAAGGCAACTGCTTTGGTTGACTGTTTACTTATTATATCTCTTGTTTCATGACTCGTGTTTTATTTTTCCGGTTTTCTCTCGATGTTGTATCACTAGGGTGCCCGGTAGGCACGACCACGCCCGGATTCGGTCGTGACAAAAGTGGTATCGAGCGATTAGTCCTCGGAAAGTGTCTACGCACCGTGTCTAGTAAGTCTTGATTATCGGTGTTGTGCACCACATCTATAATCGTGAGGCTGCAGGACATTTAGGATTGGTTTCCATCCTTCTCATTCCGAGATCGTGCCTTAGAGCCGTGTGATAAATTGACCCTCCGACGTATTCCTTTCCTTTACCGATTATGCCTCGCAGAAGGGCAACGAGCCAGAGTGGGCAAGGCGATGAGGAGTCATAGTGAGATACAGAGGAGTACGAGGGCGCAGCCCTGGCCAAGACTGAGACAAGATTCGACGGCTGGTTTCGCGACGCCGCCAAAGACCAGAGAGTTTAGAGCCGCAGCGGTGGTCGCTGAGACTACAAGACTGAGCCTCCATCCCCACACTGAGCCGATGAGATGGGGTACAAGGAGATGGCGCCATCGCCGTGGTCGTGGCAGATATGAGGATAGGTCGACGCAGTCCAGCCCAAAGAGCACCCGTAGTACACCCCGAGCGCATGGTTTGAGGCTACGTGACTTCCCGAGTCAGAGCCTCCGGTGTTCTATGGATCGAGAACCGAGGACGACCTCGAGTTTATCCGACACCACTGGATCATGAGTGATCGAGCCCTGCAGGCGCAGTCGGTGGTATTGGTTCGCATCACCGCGTGATACTGCAGCTGATTGGTAGTTTGATTCGTGAGCTGTCCCGGAAGAGCATGCACTTCCAGCAGTTTGGGACGAGTTCTCGAGGCATTTCTTGCACATTTCTTGCCTCCACAGATGAGAGGCTCGGGCCGATGATTTTTGACGTTGAGGCGGGGCGCGGACGGTTAGAGAGTACAATGTGGAGTTCGACTCATTAGCTCGGTATGTTCCCGCCAGAGTAGCGGATATGGAGGACAGAGTACACCGCCACGTCACCGGCCGACGATTACTGGCAGAGGCTTGTACGGGTGTAGCTCTTCACCGGCATGGACATTGCCCGCACGCAAGCTCATGCACTAGGATGCGAGGCACGAGAGGTCGACGGAATGGCCGAGATCGTGAAGAGGGCCGCAAGCAGGTGGTCCTTTGGTAACTTTCGAGGCGGACCGCCAAGAAGAGCTTTAGTTATGTACCTCCACCAAGACAGAGTGGTCCCCTCGCCTTCGGACGCTCAGGTATTCGAACCGGTGAGCTCGAGGGCTTACGTTCGCGGTATACGTGAGTGCTAGCCGGATTCATGTCCCCTCGGTGCACGATGTGGCAAACATCATCCCGGGAATGTCGTCTTTTATCGGGTGCTTGTTTCACTGCGCCGTCGAGGCCATGTGACGAGAGCGTGCTTATAGGAGAGGTACCGCAGCTTGGCGCAGCTCACCGGATCGATGGTGTTCATCGCTTTCTACGATTACGCCTGCAGGCGGACTTATGATTAGAGTGAGCGGTAGCTTCGTATATCCTTAACCATCTTGAGTTTTGTTTGTTATGATAATGTGTTAAGTGTTATGTTCGGATAGCTTGGTGCTAAAATGTGATTTAGAAACATGCTTAGTGAAAGGGTAAGCATGGGGGTGAGAAAATGATGAACCTTAGAATATTACATTGAAACCTTAGATGTAAGGCCGTCTTGAGTACAAGATTTTGCGAGTGATCCTTGTCGAGTGCATTTTATGCCTAGAATGTATTGTGTGATAAGTCCTGGTTGGGTAAATGAAAGTGGTAGCTTTCATGATGTTTTAGCAAGATTGTTCCGTGTCGGCGAGCAAGAGTTGGCGCGATAGTGGTCGGGTTGGGGCCGTGTTGCGGCCAACCCGCGTCCGTTCGAGGAAAGGTCAGCTCGGGTGGTCCCGCCAGTGGCAGGTCACGCGGTGCTAGGCCTAAGTTTAGATGACCATCTTATGAGTTCGTGGATACGTTCGACCAGAATCAGTTCGTGAAGGCCGAGAGTGGCCTTAGAGGAAATCGAGGTTAGTAAGATGACCAAGTTTGGAGGTAGTGACTCCAAGGGTTGGAAACGAGCGTTGATGAAGTGTGGTGCGTGTCTTGGGAAGAGTTCGAGTGTTCGAGCAGTGCGACGAGGTAGGGAGAAGTGAGCGAGTGTGATCGCTTTCTTTTGTGATAACAGAGGTGATTCCTCGTGGACTTGGGATTTCGTATTTTGTGCATTTGTTATTTCATGGCCAGGTGTGGCATGATTGTTTTCGTACGTATAGCAGTGAAGACTATACTGGCGCATGTTTGTGTTGAGACTTGTGAAGGAACATTCGACGAATGTTTCTAAGGGGAAGAATGTTATACCGTATTTTGAGTATGTACGTGAGGACGTGCGTAGAAAATTTGAGCCTTAAGTTAGGCAAGTTTCAAATTTGTACACAACACCCGACAGAGTCGTTTTCGACTAAACGTTTCCTGACTTTTGTTGGGAAAATTCGGCTATGTCATTTATAATTTTTGCGGATTTTTCCGAGAGACGAAACATTGTGGACAACGGAGGGTGACATGTGTCACCTCACATTGGAACAAATGGGCGGCAATGGTGGACGAAAAAGAGGGCTTTAGTTGGTAGGATATTTTTGTGCAAGTTGTGTGGTAGATGGATAAGGTACACATGGTGGAAATCTAACCTACACTTGCACCACACTTGTCTTCATCTTGGCCATTGGTTGGCCATGGCTTGACCTATAAATACCCCTAAGCTTGAAGAGTTCTTCATCCAAAATGTGCCTAAGTCTTGAAATCTCCTCCCTCTCCTTGTAGTAGTCGTCCGCCACACCCTCCCCTTTGAGAAGGCCCCTTGGCCGAAAGTATCCCCTCCTAGTGCTAGCCATGGGGTACCCCCTAGCCTAGTTGTTTCGTATAATACCCCTTTGTGGTATAGAAATACTCTCCTAGTATTGTTATACTGTCCAAAATACTTTAGCCCAAATACCTTGTTGTACTTTCCAAGGTTATACTTATACGGCTTAAAATACTATTATACTTTCCTTTAGCCACTAAACGAAACCCTAAGGAAAATCTTCACCGTAGTTGAAGTATTAAGTAGAAGTTGTGTAGACACTTCTAAGGGTTTCTTGAGCGTTTTGGAGCGCACTGAGTAGAGCTAAACCTTGTTCAGAACGACGTATAAACTCGGATAATTTTGGGCTTATCGAGGTAAACATTCTTGACCTACATTGTAATTGGAAATTACATGTTGTAGGAATTTATAGTTGAAGTATACTATATATAGAACTGAACATTATAATTGTGCGCAAATGTCTTTTGACTTAAGCTGAATAATACTTACAGAATGTCTTGCGACTTAAGCCCAATTTAAATAAGAGAATCGAATCAGAATTACATGGACTGTATTACATGAGACTTGTGTAGCATTCTGTAGTAGAATTGTACACGTCCGTCAGACGTGTTAACCCCACTGGTTGGCAGTAGCCGGCCTCGATAGAGGAGGAGATTTACGCTGTCATGGGGAGGTGTCGCCAATTTTCTGTAGAATATTCTACGCCGATCTAAAGGTATTAATAGGCGCTTTGTGGCCTCTATAGGTTGTAGTACTACGTGTGGAGTGATCCACTTGGCTTAAGGAGTAGCCGGTTTGAGGTACTTGGAGCGTTTTGCTATTAGTCGACAATCGTCGCGAGGTATGTGGACCTCTTCCTATCTCTTCTAGCATGATATGTGTGAACTATGTAGTACGGTAGATGTACATGTGCTAAATGTATTTGATTGATTTAAAACATAAAGTGTTATAACGGCTTTATGGGAAGTTGGTTATAATAGCTTTATGTGGATAAGCACATACTTTGTGGGTTTTAAAAAAAGTAACTGATTTGAATAATAACTGGCTTGATATGTGTTAATAAAGAACTTGAAGCATTTCAAAAGATCTATGAATCGTTTTGAAAGAATGAGTATTACTTGGGTTTTGAAAGCTTAAGAGTTATACTAGCTTTATGGGAAGTTAGGTATAACGGCTTAAGAATGTTTCTTGATTTGAAATCGAATGTGTATCGACAAACCAACTGCGGTTAATAAAAGGAAAATGTATTGACTAAAGAAGTATTATTAAAACCAAGAGAAACCTCCATCCGCATGTAAGCTAAGATGAGACAAAATGATATTACATTTCCTAGATCATGGCTGCTTAATAAGATTGATTATAAACAAGAATACCTACTCACTTATAAGACATAGGTTTCTCAAAACGTTTAAAGGAGAATTATGTTTTAAAGGATTTAAAACTATGAACTACTAAACCTTTTTCTAAAATGAGAAACTTGAGCATTCAAATTAGGCAACTTGAACGTTTGGAAAATAAGGTTGTCACTTGATTTTACAAAGGAAAGCATTTTGGTTTACTTAACAATGTTAGTCACTCAAATCTTATACTACGGTATCGGGTGACCTTTGTAAAAGGAATGGATCTTAAAAGGAATTTAACGGACGTAGTACTTTAAGGTTAAAATGGACTTTGATATAAAATGAAAGTACCTTGAGTCGTGTAACTTGCTTATACTTGTTGTTATGAAACTTGACCATGTTACGTGTGATAGCCTTGTTGTGTAAATGCGTGTTCTACTCGACTACCGGTTCATCCGAATGTATATCACTTGACTACCGGTCATCCGAATGTATATCACTTGATTACCGGTTCATCCGAATGTATTTCACTCGCCACCGGGTCATCCGAATGTATATCACTTGATTACGGTTCATCCGAATGTATTTCACTTGAGGACCGGTTCATCCGAATGTATTTCACTTGAGGACCGGTTCATCCGGAATGTATTCCATTTCGACTACCGGTTCACGGGATGAGCAGGAATGTATTCCACCATTTTCTATATTGGGTCCATGAGACGCCGAGACACATTATACGTATCACATGATTTGTACCTAGATCGCAGCGGTGAGGAAGGAGTTCCACGCATGAGGATGACTTTTAGGCGTGAGTCACGACTTGACATGATCGCTTCTATGTTGTGAATCGTAGTTTGGTTATCATACATGTCTCCGCTTTATATAGACTATTATGATTTCATTTACGATTTTTACGCTTTCACATACTTGGTACTGCATCGACCTCCTTCGGGCCGCGTTCATGCCGCAGTAAAAGGTACATCGGCCGATCCCCGCTTTTAGGATCACCTTTCGGTATTGGAAAGCTCCGTTCCTTCGGAGGCTTATCTTTTGGTATGTTACCCTGAGTCTGTAGATGCTTATACATTCAGGGGTATGGCGGGGCCCTGTCCCGTCATAGTTGTTGTAAATCTTAGAGGTCTGTAGCACTGTTGTGGGCAGGGTTTGTAAAAAGGTTAACTGTTCGGGTTTTTATGTATATACTGAAGGCAACTGTTTTGGTTGGCCTGTTTACTTATTATATCTCTTGTTTCATGACTCGTGTTTTATTTTCCGCTGGTTTTCTCTGATGTTGTATCACTAGGGTGCCCGGGGTAAGGCACCAGTCACGGGCCCGGGATTCGGGTCGTGACAAAGATATTTACCTCGATAAGCCCAAAATTATCCAAGTTTAATGTCGCTCCTGAGCAAGGTTTAGCTCCTACTCCGTGCGCTCCAACCCGCTCCAAACAACCCTTAGAAGTTCTACGCAACTTCTACTTAACACTTCAACCGACTTATGAAGGTTTTCCTTAGGGTTTCGGTTTGAGACTCAAAGGACATAAGGTAGTATTTTCGGGCTCTACGCAAAGAGGTATCTTTGGAATACTACAAGGTATACGGCTAAGGTAATTTGGGTATAGTAGCAATACTATGGAGAGTATTTCTACCAAGAGGGGGGGTATATTTATACGAGACAACACCACAAGGGGGGGTGTATACCCCTCGTCCTACCCCACTAGGAGGGGGGGTACTCTCGGCTGGGAGGACTCTACCAAAGGGCCTTCCGAAGGGGAGGAGGCTAGGACGAGAGCAATAAGGAAGGGAGGGGAGGATTTCTAAGACTTAGAACATTTTAGGATGAATAAGTCTTCAAAAGCGGGGTATTTATAGGTCAAGCAAAGGCCAACCAATGGCCAAGATCATGCCAAGTAGTAGGCAAGTGTAGGGCTAGGATGTACCCATGTGTACCTTATCCATCTACCCTACCAACCAACACAAAATATCCTACCAACTATATTGCCCAAATCGTCCAAAGGGACGCCACATTTCCGCCAATGAGAGGGTGCCAAGTGTCGCCCTCTCGTTGGTCCAACATGTTTCGTCTCTCGGAAAAATCCGCAAAAATTAGAAATGACATAGCCGTAATTTACCCTTCGCAAGTTTAGTAAAACGTTTCGTCGAAAAACGACTCTAATCGGGTGTTGTGCACAAAAATAATCGGCCAAGCCTACTTTAAAGCCCAAACTTTTCTACGTACGTTCTTACGTACATACTCTGGAAATACGGGGTATAACATTCTCCCCTCCTTAGAAACATTCGTCCCGAATGTTCCTTCTAAGTCTCAAAACAAACGTGCGCCAGTATAGTCTTCACTACTATACTTACGAGAACAAATCCTGCCACACCTGGCCACAGAAACACCTGCGCAAATACTTACATCCATGTCCATGAGGAAACACCTCTAACCTCACAAAAGAAATGATCACATCTATGCTCGCCATACATGCTCGCTTCTTCCCTTACGTGTGCACTTTCTCGTACACTCGAACTCTTTCTCATAACTTACCATGTTTCTGTTACTGCATCAATTTCAAAAAAAATCTCTGGGTTACTGCCTCCAACTTGATCATCATAACTGGGAATACTCTGGATGGATCTCCGATACTTTTCCGAACCTAACAACATGAAGGACCGGACATACTGCCTCCCAAGTCGGACGACAAAAGCTAATATATAGGCAACCTGGCCTACTTTTCGCATGACCTAAAAAGGCCCAAAGTAACTCGGGCTAAGTTTCCTCTGTTTTCCAAAACTCGTCACACCCTTTCCGGGGTGGTACCTTCAAGAAGACCCACCGTCAACCTGAACTCCAAGCGTTGTCGCAGATTATCCGCACGACTTCTGTTGACTCTGAGCTGCCAATAACCTCTCCTGGATAAGCTTCACCCTATCCACATCCTGCTGAACACGTATGAACCAACTATCTGAACCTTGCCAACGTCGAACCAATCGACCGGCAACTTACACTTCCGCCCCTACCAGGCGTCACAAGGCGATATCCGAACACTGAAATGGTAGCTATAAAACATTTCCCCAACAGGAGACAACAATCCTCACAACTACCCCTGAAATCAAAACAACGCCCGAGGATTTAATACGATACGAGACTCACGCGAGTTCCTAACCTGCTGATAAAACTTCCGTAAAATGAAAAATAGTCAGAACTGGCTCCACCGCTCGACATAAGGTGAAAGCAGGCACCTCGTGCAGCCATACAACCTTCCTGATACGATCATCTCGCATAACCCTCTGCCGAGTAAACGGTCCTGACTGAAAGACACGACGGGCTGACCCCATCGGCCTGACTACTGGTTGAACGCATCCATGAACTCGTACGATGGTTAACTAAACTTGGGCCTAACACCCTTGTGACCCTACCACCTGGCGGGACCACCACAAACTGACCCCACCATAAAACAGGTCGCGGGTTGACCCGCGGCATGGCCTCAACCCGACCCACTCTCGCGTACAACACTTGCTCCCCGATCCGGAACAATCTCACTAATCCCTGTTACGAAAACCTAGCGGTCTTCTTAGCTCAACTACCCTCTTTCATTTCACACTACCCAGGGACTTATTATACAAACATAGCTTATGTGCACTATGCACTCCGATAAGGATCAAGCATAACAATACATCTTTACCCAAGATGGCCTTACCTCTAAGGTCTCCACGTATAACATTCTAAGGTTCACACCTTTCCTATCCCCCAATCTTTCCCGATTACTAACCATGATTTCTAATCACAACTAACACACTGCTATCAGAACATAGCACTTATGATATACCCATCTTAACACACATACTGATCTCTAGAGGGTTAAGGATAAACCTGTATCTACTGCTTCACTCCCCTATGTCGTTCTAATCAAACCTGCCCCGTAGGGCGCATATCTAAGGAAGGTGACGAACTGGTCACTGATCATGAAGGTTGAGTCATCCTACTTGCATCCCTCCTATTAGGACATCCTTACGACACATGGCCCTGACGGCCGTCGGTAGAACGAGCACCAACAAAAGACGACATTCCCCGGGATGACATCCACACCGCGGAATACCGAGGGAAAATCGAATCCGGCCGGCCGAGCCTACGTGTAGCGTGGAACCGGAAACTCGAGCTCGACCAACTCCTGACCGTGGATGTGCATATCTAATCTGGCCACGAGGCGGTTCGCCTCGAAAGTTACCAAAGGACCTTGGCTGCTCGCCCTCTTCGCTATCCTCGTTAACCCGTTGATCTCTACGTTACTTGGCTGCCGCGCATAAGCCCGCATACGTGCCATGCTCAAGCCTAATCGAAGAATTACTCTTGCACAACCTCTCTTAGATAGTCATCAAGACTCGCGACATCGGTATACTCTCCGCAACCAAATCCATAGCTAGTAATGTGGTCGCTTTGCAATCTATAGTCTCTGTTCCCGGTCGTGGAACTGAAGGTTCAAATATCATGGCCGCAGTAGGAACTGCCGCCGCCGTGCTAAACTCTGCTGGGGCAAGTGACGTCGCAAAACTCCCCGAATGTAAACACCACCCTAGTGATGATCGGGCTCAGCCTCGTAACCCTCTCAACTCTATTCGCAGCCTCCTCGGCCGCTTTGCCTCTCCTGCCCGGTTTGCCTACGCGAGGCATAGCGGTAAGGGAAAGAAATACGTTAGAGGTCCAACTGACAACACATCTCTAAGGCACGATCTCAGAATGAGGAGAATGGAAACCAATCCTAAATATCCTGTAGCCTCACGATTATTGGTGTAGTGCACAACACACCGATAATCAAGACTTCATCGATACGGCCTGTAGACACTTTCTCGAGGATTAATCGCTTTGATACCACTTTTGTCACGACCGAACCGGGCCCGTGGATCGTGCCTTACCCCGCACCCAAGTAGACATACATCGAGTAATCACGAACATAAAACAAGACATGAAATATCAAGAAGTGTAAAACAATTATCAGAGAAAATTCGCCTTTCGGCATAATATATAAAACGTCAATCCGAACAATTACATCCCATGACAACCCTGCCCACAACAGTACTACAGACCTCTACGAATGATATGACAACGACGACGGACGGGTTCGCCATACCCCGAATGTAGCACCTACAACAACAGTGGACTATACGAAGATAAGCTCCGAGGAACGAGCTTCCCAAACGCCGAATCGTGACCCTAAGAGCGAGGATCAACGATCGGTGTACCTTTACTGCGGCATGAACGCAGCCAAGCGAGGTCGATAACAGTACCAAGTATGTGAAACGAAAATAAATCAGAAATGAAATCATAGTAGTCTATATAAAGCAGAGACATGTATGATAACCAAACTACGCTCACAATAAATAGCGATATGTCGCCGTGACTCACGCCTCAAAGTCATCACAATAGAACCGTGACGGTAAATACGAAGGCATAGCCGACTACTAAGACCCACGCACCAAAAATGCCATAAATCAGATCACAAGGTCTTTCTAGACCGCACTACATGATCGGCCGCCACTCGCCCGCAGTATCACTGTGCGCGTCTATCCCTGGAACTTACCGCAGCTCCGCATAGGTCACACACCCGCATGAGGTATTCCTCGAATCATGGTCCTGCATCGCCGAGGTATACCCCGTGACGGAGGCGCCTTTAACCCCCGGTATCCGCCTGGACTTCCGCAGCCCGCATAGTCCCTCAAAGACCGCATAGTCCCTCAAAGACCGCATAGGGCATCCCCCGCATCGGGCTAAACACCCGGAATGATCAATCCTGGAGCATACCGCTGCTCCGCATAGTCTCATAGACCGCATAGGCCGTATAGACCCGCATCAAGGGTGGCAAGCCCTCGGTATAATAAGTCAAGGGGGTATGTGATACAATAACAGTACAACGGGCTTAACGTTTAACAACGTAAGCACAACAAGAATGACCCCCTTACATAACAATCACAAGATACTACACACGTAGCATCATAACATGTTCACTTTATCAAATCAATAAGAAAGTATTACAAGGTTATCACAAACCAACACAATCAAGTTATTCACACAAGGTACTTTATGCTAACAAGTTCGGGTATCTATCCCCAAAGTACTTCATACATTAACTCTTTAAAAGATCCGTTTCTTTCACAGAAGTCACACAATACCCGTAGTATAAAATAGAGTGACTATCTTTTTAAGTAAACCAAAACACTTCCCTTTGTAAAATCAAGTAACAACATTATTTTCCAAACGTCCAAGTTTGCCTAATTTCAAATGTTCACGTTTCTTATTTTAGAAAGGTTTCGTAGTTCATAGTCTTATTCATTTAAGAATATAATTCTCTTTTAAACAATCTGAGAAACATATGCCTTATATGTGATTAGGTTATTCTTGTTCATAATCAATCTTATTAAGCAGCCATGATCTAGGAAATGTAATATCATTTTGTCTCATCTTAGCTTCTATGCAGATGGAGGTTTCTACTGGTTTTAATAATACTTCATTAATCAAAACATTTCCCTTTATTAACGCTGCAGTGGTTTGTCGATACTCATTCTAATTTCCGAAATCAGTAACATATTATTTCTTTTAAAAACCAAGTACTCATTACTCACGAATGAGGTTTCACAAAATTCATTTTAATTCAATTGAGTCAAGTCTCTTATCTTTTAAGATCAAGTCTCTTAACTTTTAAAATTAATAAACCATTCTTTTTATCTCTCTTAAGTCGTTATACCTAACTTCCCATAAAGCTAGTATAACTCTTAAGCTTTTAAAACTTTTAAAACCAAGTGTTACTCTTATTTCAAAAAGGTTACTTAATTCTTTTGAAATACTTCACGATTCTTATTATTCAGGCTTAAGTCAAAAGACATTGCCGTAGTTATTATTCAGGCTTAAGTCCGAAGACATTGCCGTAATTATTATTCAGTTAAATCACGTACGTCTACCGTACTATATATATACTCATTTAAAATATCATGCTCAAGAGGATAGGAAGAATCACATACCTCGCGACGATTATCGACTATTAGCAAATCGCTCCACGGCTATAACCCGGCTAGCCTCGTCCACCTTTCAAGTAGCATAAGCTACTCGCAGAACATTCAACCTATAAAGGTTATACAGTCTATCAAAGTCTAGACTACTCGGTAGAATAATCTAGATACAAGATTCTACGGAAAATTGGGCAGTACCCTCCCCTACCCGTCAAACTACACAAGTCTACTGTAATACAGTCCTATGTAATTACAGTTCAGTTCTCTTCTTTAAATTCATTCTATATATAGTATACTTCAACTATATATTCTAACAATCATGTAATTTCCAATTACAATAGGGGGACAAGATATTTACCTCGATAAGCCCAAAATTATCCAAGTTTAATGTCGCTCCTGAGCAAGGTTTAGCTCCTACTCCGTGCGCTCCAACCCGCTCCAAATAACCCTTAGAAGTTCTACGCAACTTCTACTTAACACTTCAACCGACTTATGAAGGTTTTCCTTAGGGTTTCGGTTTGAGACACAAAGGACAAAAGGTAGTATTTCCGGGCTCTACGCAAAGAGGTATCTTTGGAATACTACAAGGTATACGGCTAAGGTAATTTGGGTATAGTAACAATACTATGGAGAGTATTTCTACCAAGAGGGGGGGTATATTTATACGAGACAACACCACAAGGGGGGTGTATACCCTTCGGCCTACCCCACTAGGAGGGGGGGTACTCTCGGCCAAGGGGGGAGGGACTCTCGGCCAAAAGGCCTTCTCAAAGGGGGAGGGGGAGGCTAGGACGAGAGCAATAAGGAAGGGAGGGGGAGGATTTCTAAGACTTAGAACATTTTTAGGATGAATAAGTCTTCAAAAGGGGGGTATTTATAGGTCAAGCAAAGGCCAACCAATGGCCAAGATCATGCCAAGTAGTAGGCAAGTGTAGGGCTAGGATGTACCCATGTGTACCTTATCCATCTACCCTACCAACCAACACAAAATATCCTACCAACTATATTGCCCAAATCGTCCAAAGGGACGCCCACAATTTCCGCCAATGAGAGGGTGCCAAGTGTCGCCCTCTCGTTGGTCCAACATGTTTCGTCTCTCGGAAAATCCGCAAAAATTAGAAATGACATAGCCGTAATTTACCCTTCGAAAGTTTAGTAAAACGTTTCGTCGAAAAACGACTCTAATCGGGTGCTGTGCACAAAAATAATCGGCCAAGCCTACTTTAAAGCCCAAACTTTTCTACGTACGTTCTTACGTACATACTCTGGAAATACGGGGTATAACAGTTCATGCCGCAGGTAGGGGTAAGCAGGTGGTGGATCCTCATTCTTAGGATCACTGATCAGTTGTTGGAAGCTCCATTTCTCCGGAGGCTTGTCTTTTGGTACGGTTTCCCTGATGTTATAGATTTATGTACATTCACGGGTATGGCGGGGCCCTGTCCCATCACAGTTGTTATTCTTAGAGGTCTGTAGTCATATCTTGTGGATTGGGTTGTAAGAACAAATATGTAACTGTTATTTTTGGTTATGTATATTTCACGGAAGGTGGCCTTATCGGCTAGCCTGTTGATATTTACTGTCTAGTACTTTATGATTTTTTGTATGTTCCGCTGCTATTCTCTGATGTATACCTGTAAGGGGTGCCCAGGTAGGGCACCAGTCGCAGGCCATGGGTCGGGTCGTGACAAAAATGGTATCAGAGCAGTTAGTCCTCGGAAAGTGTCTACAAACCGTGTCTAAGTAGAGTCTTGATTATCGGTGTGTTGTGCACCACATCTATAATCAGGAGGCTGCAGGACATTTAGGATTGGTTTCCATTCTTCTCACTCTGAGATCGTGCAGTAGAGCTGTCTTATTAGGTTGAATCATTTTTGAACTATTCTTTTGTATCAGTTATGCCTCCACGGAAGGCGACCAGGGCCCAGAAGGGCAAGGCAGCAGCAGGAGCTTCTAGTGGTATGCAGAGGGTTACTAGGACTCAGGCCCAGACTATGCCTGAGGTTGTGGGCGGGTCGGCGAGTTCAGCCACGCCGGCAATATTAGAGGAGCCGAGAGCGGTCGTAGCTCCAGAGGTTCCGATACCTGAGCCTCCAGTTCCGCAGCCAAGGGCAGAGTATAGATATTATGGAAAGCAGATCAGGTTATTGACTAGCATAGTGGCAGGGCAGCGCCGACAGGAGCAGGTAGCTAACCCTAGAGCCGATAGCTTGAGGATTCGGGATTTTCTGGGTTGTAATCCACAAGAGTTCTATGGTTCGAGATCTGAGGAGGATCCTCAGGAGTTTATTCGGCAGAGACAGTGGACTATGCAGGTGCTTAGGGCCTCAGAGACAAAGTCAGTTGTGTTAGCTTCTTACCGATTATGTGATATCGCGTTGAACTGGTTTGAGTCATGGGAGCTGTCTAGAGGTGTGGATGCTCTTCCAACTGTTTGGGATGAGTTCACAGAGGCCTTCCTTGATCACTTTTTGCCTCCTGAGATGAGGAGAGCCCGCGTGGATAGATTCTTGACATTGAGACAGAATGGGAGGACTATTAGAGAGTACAACCTGGAGTTTGACTCATTGTCCAGGTATGCGCTCACCATTGTGGCTGACATGGCGGACAGAGTTCATCGCTATGTGATGGGGCTAGATCGTTATATGATTACTGCATGCCTGAGAGTGGCCCTTCAACCAGGTATGGATATTGCCAGGATGCAGGCTTATACACAGGGGATAGAGGACAGAGAGAGAGAGGATCAGCCAGACCCAGGCCAGCCCAAGAGGCGGGGCAGCGAGGTTCCGTGTAATTTTCGAGGCGACGGCCTCGGCGAAACTAGGTCCACATTCCAGCCGGCACAGAGTGCTCCTTCTCGGTTTTCTGGCAGGTGGTTTGATCAGCATGGTTATTCAGAGCGGTCGTGGCTCCAGACTTGAGGTTTCGAGGAGCCGTCAGAACCGATCGAGACTGCCTGTATCTCGGTGTGTTCGATGCGGTAGATCTCACCCGGGCGAGTGTCGTACTATTTCGGGAGCTTGTTTCTCTTGTGGCCAGCAGGGCCATATGAAGAGGGATTGTCGGACTAGAGGCAGCGTGGGTGGTATGGTTCAACCGACAGGGTCAGTTGTTGGGTCTTCTTCTTCTGTGGTTATGCGCCTGCAGGCGGGTTGTTCCGCGAGCGGCGGCGCAGAGGTCGTGGTGGAGGTCCTAGTTCTAGCGGTCCACAGAACCGCATATATTCCTTAGCCAGCCGACAAGATCAAGAGGCTTCCCCGAATGTCGTAACAGGTACATTATTGATTTCATGCTGTGACGTTTATGCTTTGATAGATCCAGGTTCTACCTTGTCCTATGTGTCCCCTCTTATTGCTGGTAGAATAGGGATAGAGGCGGTGTCGATAGAGCATTTTGAGGTAGCTACGCCAGTGGGTGATTCGGTGTTAGCTGAGCGGGTGTACAAAGATTGCCTGGTGTTTATAGACAGTCCTAGCAGACTTGATAGAGTTGGAGATGACAGATTTTGACGTCATTATGGGTATGGACTGGTTGGCTTCTTGTTATGCCAACGTTGACTGTAGAGACAGGTTGGTCCGATTCCAGTTTCCTGGTGAGCCAGTTATCGAGTGGAAGGGCAATACAGCGTCGCCGAGAGGTAGGTTTATTTCTTACCTCAAGGCTAGGAAGATGGTGCAGAAAGGGTACATCTATCATCTGGTTCGGGTATTCGATACAGAGGCTGAGGTGTCAGTTCTTCAGTCAGTTCCGGTGGTTAGAGAGTTTCCGGATGTATTTCCAGATGATCTCCCAGGTATTCCTCCCGAGAGGGAGATAGAGTTCTGTATTGATACGTTGCCAGACACTCGGCCTATATCTATTCCGCCGTACAGGATGACACCTGCTGAGTTGAGGGAGTTGAAGGACCAGCTGAAAGATTTGCTGTAAAAAGGCTTTATTAGGCTTAGTATTTCTCCCTGGGGAGCGCCGGTTTTGTTTGTAAAGAAGAAGGATGGGACGCTGCGTATGTATGTTGATTACAGGCTGCTGAATAAGGTAACCATCAAGAACATATACCCCCTCCCCAGGATGATGATTTGTTTGACCAGTTGCAGGGTGCGAGGTGTTTCTCCAAGATAGACCTGCGGTCTGGTTATCATCAGGTGCGAGTTAGAGAAACAGATATCCCAAAGACTGCATTCAGGACCCGGTATGGGCACTATGAGTTCAGGGTGATATCTTTCGGTTTGAATAACGCTCCAGCAATATTTATGGATTTGATGAACCGGGTGTTCAAGCCATTTTTGGATACGTTTGTTATAGTATTCATTGATGACATCCTGGTTTATTCGCGCACATAGCAGGAGCATGCAGATCACTTGAGGACGGTACTTGGGGTCCTTCGGAGCCGGCAGTTGTTCACCAAGTTCTCCAAGTGTGAGTTTTGGTTGCCCTCAGTGGCATTCTTGGGGCACATTATCGGGGCTAACGGTGTTCAGGTTGATACGACAAAGATTGAGTTGTCATGTCTTGGCCGAGACCTACTACTCCGACGGAGGTGCACAGTTTCTTAGGGCTGCCAGGTTATTATCGTAGGTTTGTGGAGCAGTTTGCTTCGATATCAGCACCATTGACTAGGCTGACTCAGAAAGCAGCTAAGTTCCAGTGGACAGAAGCTTGTGAGAAGGGCTTCCAGTTACTGAAGGAAAAGTTGACGACGGCTCCAGTTCTTACTCTTTCCGAGGGGTTAGAGGGCTATGTGATTTATTGTGATGCCTCGGGTATCGGGCTAGGGTGCGTATTGATGCAGCACGACAAAGTTATAGCATATGCTTCCCGGTAGCTACGGAAGCATGAGAGGAATTACCCTACTCACGACTTAGAGTTGGCCGCAGTTATTCATGCCTTGAAGATTTGGAGACATTATTTATACGAGGTTCATGTGGGTATTTATACAGACCACAAGAGCCTCAAGTACATCTTCAGGCAGAGGGAGCTGAACTTGCGGCAGACACGGTGGTTAGAGTTGTTGAAGGATTATGATGTTGATATCCTATACCATCCGGGGAAAGCCAACGTGGTTGCAGATGATTTGAGTCGTAGATCTATGGGGAGTCTGTCAGAGGTGCAACCAGATAGACAGGACATGGTCCTTCAGATCCATCAGCTAGCGAGCCTTGGGGTTCGGTTGGTCGATACCGATGATAGTGGGGTACGGGTTCGTGAGATTGTCGAGTCTTTCATCGTTGAGGAGGTGAAGAGGCGACAGTATGAGGACCCAGTTATGATGCGGTATCGAGATACAGCTCTTCGAGAGGAGAAAAGTTTGTTTGAGGTAGCGCCTGATGAGGTGCTATGATTCGAGGGCAGATTGTGTGTCCCGATGTTGCAGGACTTCGTCAGCAGATTCTGTGTCACGACCCGAACCCGGGCCCGTGACTGGTGCATTACCCGGGCACCCAAGTAGACATACATCAGAGTAATCAGCGGAAAATAAAACAAGACATGACATAATATGAAATATGAAACAGTTCATCTGAGAAAACATGCCTTTCGGCATAAATATATATAACAACTAGAACAGTTACATCCCTTTTTACAACTCTGCCCACAACAGTGTTACAGACCTCTAAGAATGATATGACAACAATGGCGGGACAAGGCCCCGCCATACCTCTGAATGTAAGTACCTACAACGACAGGGGACTATACCACTGATAAGCCTCCGAAGAAACGGAGCTTCCCAACGCTTCAATGTGACCACTAGAGCGAGGATCAATGGCGGTGTACCTACTGCGGCATGAACGCGGCCTCGGGGAGGTCGCATAACAGGTACCAAGTACGTGAAACTGTAAAGTACTGAAGTAAAATCAAAGTATTTAAAACCATTTGCAAATACAATTAGTTCAATTTGCACATAGTGCCATATCACAAACAAGAGCAATAATAAGTAAACTGTAACAGGTCTTTCCTAGGCCGCGAATGATCGAAGCAAGGCCAATCGCCCATAGTATCATTATGCATGCCTAACCCTGGACTCCATGATCCGCATAGGTCACACATAGACCGCATGAGGTATTCCTCGCATCGGGGTAGCTAACCCTGTACCTACCGGACTCCGCGATCCGCATAGTCTCAATAGACCGCATAGTCACACAGACCGCATAGGGCATCCCCCGCATCGGGATAAAACATCCGGAATGATCAACCCTGGAACTCCCGCAGCTCCGCATAGTCACGCAGACCGCATAGGCCGTATAGACCCGCATCAAGGGTGGCAAGCCCTCGGTATAACAAGTCAAGGGGGTATGTGATATAATATCATAACAGCTTATCGTTAAACAACATAAGCACAACTAGGGGAACCCCTTTACACAAACATCACCAGATACTAACACACGTAGCATCCTAACATGTTTACTTATCAAATCAACAAGAAAGTATCACAAGGCTATCACAAACCAACACAATCAAGTTATTCACACAAGGTACTTTCTACTCTATGTTAACAATTTCGGGTTTTTATCCCCAAAGTACTTCATACATTAACTCTTTTTAAAAGATCCGTTTCTTTCAAAAAGTCACACAATACCCGTAGTATAAAAATAGAGTGACTATCCTTTTAAGTAAACTAAAACACTTCCCTTTGTATATCAAGTAACAACATTATTTTCCAAACGTTCAAGTTTGCCTAATTCCAAATGCTTAAGTTTCTCATTTTCGAAAGGTTTCGTAGTTCATAGTTTTAATCACTTAATGATATAGTTCTCCTTTAAAACAATTTGAGATACATATGCCTTATATGTGAGTAGGTTATTCTTGTTCAAAATCAATCTTATTTAAGCAGCCATGATCTAGGAAATGTAATATCATTTTGTCTCATCTTAGCTTCTATGCAGATGGAGGTTTCTACTGGTTTTAATAATACTTAATTAGTCAATACATTTCCCTTATTAACGCTGCAGTGGTTTGTTCGATACTTCTTCTGATTCCCGAAATCAGTAAAACATTATTCCTTTTAAAAAAAACCCAAATACTCATTACTCACGAATGAGGTTTAACACTTTTTAACAAAATTCAGATTAATTCAATTAAGTCAAGTCTCTTATCTTTTAAGATCAAGTCTCTTAACTTCTTAAATCAATAAACCATTCTTAAGTCGTTATACCTAACTTCCCATAAAGATAGTATAACTTTTAAGTTTTAAAACCAAGTACTACTCTTCTTTCAAAAAGGTTTCTTAATCCTCTTGAAATACTTCAAGATTCTTATTATTCAGGCTTAAGTCAAAAGACATTGTCGTAATTATTATTCAGTTAACACACGTACGTCTACCGTACTATACATATATTTTAAAATATCATGCTCAAGAGTATAGGAAGAATCACATACCTCGCGGCGATTATCGACTATAAGCAAAACGCTCCACCGCTATAACCCGGCTAGCCTCGTCCACCTTTCAAGTAGTACATGCTACTCGCAGAACATTCAACCTATAAAGGTTATATAGGTCTATCAACTTCTACACTAATAATCTTCTGATGTGATTTCAGTTCAAGTCTTTTCTGTAATATCCTTCTATTACAGTTCAAATCTCTTCTATGAATCTTATGTTCATTTCTAAACAACTACAGTATGTAATTTCCAATTACAATAGAAGGATAGGATTATTTACCTCGGTAAGCCCAAAATTATCCAAGTTTAATGTCGATCCTGAGCAACGTTTAGCTCCTACTCCGGGTGCTCCAACCCGCTCCAAACAACCCTTAGAAGTTCTACGCAACTTCTTCTTAATAGTCCAACCAACTATGGAGATTTTCCTTAGGGTTTCGTTTTTGTGACTGAAGGGAAGTATAATAGTATTTCTGGGTTTTTAGTATAAGTGTAATCTTGGAATACTACAAGGTATATGGGCCAAGGTATTTTGGAATAGTAACAATACTTGGAGAGTATTTCTATCAAGAGGGGGGGTGTATTTTACGAAAACAACTCAAGGTAGGGGGGGATACCCCTTGGCCAAGGCCACTAGGAGGGTGTACCCTGGCCAGGGCCTCTCAAAGGGGGAGGGTGCTCTGCCAGAGCTCTCGAGAGGGGAAGGGATTTCAAGACTTAGAACAATTTGTGGATGAAGAAGATCTTCAACTAAGGGGGGTATTTATAGGCCAACCAATGGCCAAGATCAAGACAAGTGGTAGGCAAGTGTAAGGTCAAGATTTGGACAAGTGTTTGTGGGTCCCACTTGCTCAACAACTAAACAAAATATCCTACCAACTCCCACTCTCCAATTCGTCCCATTTCCGCCCACACATCCGCCAATCAGAGGGTGACAAGTGTCGCCCTCTCGTTGGTCCAAAGTATTTCGTCTCTCGGAAAAATCCGCAAAAAATATAAATGACATAGCCGGAATTTTCCCTTCAAAAGTTTTGGAAGATGTTTCGTCGGAAAACGATTCTTTTTGGTAGTTGTGCACAAAATTTCGGTCCTAGCCTAACTTTAAGGCTTAAACTTTTATACGTACGCCCTCACGTACATACTCTGAAAATACGGGGTATAACATTCTCCCCTCCTTAGAAACATTCGTCCCGAATGTTTCTTCGAAGTCTCAAAACAACCATGCGCCAGTATAGTCTTCACTGCTATTTTTACGAAAACAATCATGCCACACCTGGCCACAATACCACACGTGCAAATACTTACATCCAAGTCCACGAGGAATCACTTCCATCACTACAACAGCTCCCATCCCAGGGCTAAAAGATACTCCCTTCGCACCTTCACTTTACAAAAGAAAAGATCACATCTATGTTCTTAACACATGCTCGCTTCCTCCCTTACTCGTCGTACCCTTCTCGTACACTCGAACTTTTTCTCATAACTTACCAAATTTATGTTACTGCATCAATTTCAAAAAAATCTCTGGGTTACTACCTCCAACTTGATCATCATTAACTGGGAATACTCTAGATGGATCTCCGATACTTTTCTGAACCTAACAACATGAAGGACCGGACATACTGCCTCCTAAGTCGGATGACAAAAGCTAACATATAGGCAACCTGGCCTACTCTTCACATGATCTGAAAGGCCCAAAGTAACTCGGACTAAGTTTCCTCTGTTTCCCAGACTCGTCACACCCTTTCCAGGGTGGTACCTTCAAGAAGACCCACCGTCAACCTGAATTCCAATCGTCGTCGCCGATTGTCCGCACGACTTCTGTTGACTCTGAGCTGCCAATAACCTCTTCTGGATAAGCTTCACCCTATCCATATCCTGCCGAGACAAGTATGAACCAACTATCTGAACTTTGCCAACATCGAACCAATCGACCGGCAACTTACACTTCCGCCCCTACGAGGCTTCGTAAGGCGATATCCGGATACTGAAATGGTAGTTATAAAAACACTCCCTCAACAGGAGGCAAAAATCCTCACAGCTACCCCTGAAATCCAAACACTGGCCCGAGGGTGAATGCGATACTGAGACTCACCTGAGTTCCTAACCCTGCCTGGTAAAACTTCCAGAAAAGAAATAGTCATAACCTGGGCTCCACTGCCTGTCATAAGGTGAAAGTAGGCACCTCGTGCAACCTTACAACCTTCCTGATATAACATCTCGCATAACCCTCTGCCGAGTAAAACGATCTTGACTGAAAGACAAGAGGGGCTGACCTCATCGGCCCGACTACTGGTCGAATGCATCCACGAACTCGTATGATGGTTAACTAAACTTGGGCCTAACACCCTCATGACCCTATCACCCAGCGGGACCACCACAAAACAGGCCGCGGGTTGACCCGCGATTGGTCCTCAACCCGACCCGCTATCGCGCAAAAACTCTTGTTCCCCGATCCGGAACAATCTCACTAATCAAGTCACGAAAAACCTAGTGATCTTCTTAGCTCAACTACCCTCTTTCATTTCATACCACTCAGGGATTTATCACACAAACACATCTCACGTGTACTATGCACTTCGATAAGGGTCAAACATAAAATACCTCTTTTACTCGAGATGGCCTCGCCTCTAAGGTCTCTACGTATAAAACTCTAAGGCTCACACTTCCTCTATCCCCCAATCTTACCTGGTTAACTAACCATGATTTCTAATCACAATTTACACAATGTTAACTGAACGTAACACTTAAGATATACTTATCTTATCACACATACAATCTCTAGAGGGTTAAGGATACACCTGTATCTACTGCTTCACTACCCTCTGTCGTTCCAATCAATCCTGCCCGGCTGGGCGCATAGCAAAACAAGCTGTCGAAGAAGTACGACACTCCCCCACAATGACACTTACCACAACGGCCACACCGAGGTGGGGGTGGCCTCCTCTGGCTAACACCCCTTCCTCTCCTAACTACTAAATCCGCAACTGATCTGGTAGGCTGAGTCCTTCTTCTTGCATCCCTCCTACTAGGACATCCTTTCGACACATGGACCTGACGGCCGTAGGTAAAACAAGTATCAACAAAAGATGACATTCCCCGGGATGACGCTTGTCACCCTGTGAACACTGGGGAGAAACTGAATCCGGCTGGCTGGACCTACGTGTATCTGTGCACCAGAAGCCCTGGAGCCTTGACCAACTCCTGCATACCCCGAACGTCCTGAACCCTGTGGAGGACCACTCTGCACTGGTGGAGGTGCATATCTAATCTGCTGCTGAGGCGGTTCGCCTCGAAAGTTACCAAAGGACCCTGTTGTTCTGGCCCTCTTCTGCTGATCTTGGTTAATCCGTCGATCTCTACGTTCCTCTGCGTGCTGCGCATAAGCCTGTACGCGGGCAATATCCATGCCTGACTGAAGAGCTACTCTTGCACAATCCTCTCTTAAATAGTCATTAAGACCCGTGATAAATCGGTACAGCATATACTCTCTGGTAGCTACATCCTTAGCTAGTAACAGGGTCGTTTCTTTGCAATCTATATTCTCTGTTTCCGGTCGTGGAACTGAAGGCGTAAATGTCATGGACGCAGTAGGAACTGCTGCCGCCGTGCTAAACTCTGTTGGGGCTAGCGACATAGCAGAACTCCCCGAATGAAGCACCACCCCAGGTGATGATTGGGCATGTGCCCTAGTAACCATATGTACTCTACTCGCAGCTCCCTCGGCTGCCTTACCCTTCTGGGCCCGGGTTGCCTTGCGCGGAGGCATAACAGGTACGGGAAAGAAATACGTTAGAGGGGTCCAACTTATAACACAGCTCTAAGGCACGATCTCAGAGTGAGAAGAATGGAAACCAATCCTAAATATCCTATAGCCTCCTGATTATTGGTGTGGTGCACAACACACCGATAATCAAGACTCTACTAGATACGGTCTGTAGACACTTTCCGAGGATTAACTGCTCTGATACCATTTTTGTCACGACCCGAACCCGGGCCTGTGACTGGTTCCTTACCCGAGCACCCAAGTAGACATACATCAGAGTAATCAGCGGAAAATAAAACAAGACATGACATAATATGAAATATGAAACAGTTCATCTGAGATAACTTGCCTTTCGGCATAAATATATATAACAACTAGAACAGTTACATCACTTTTTACAACTCGCCTTGCAAAGTTGTTCTGACTTAAGAATGATATGACAACAATGGCGGGACAGGGCCCGCCATACCACGAATGTAAGTACCTACAACGACGGGGACTATACCATGATAAGCCTCCAAGAAACGGAGCTTCCCAAACGAATTGTGACCCAAGAGCGAGGATCAATGGCGGTGTACCTCTACCGCGGCATGAACGCGGCGAGGTCGATAACAGTACCAAGTATGTGAAATAAAATCAAGTAAAATCATAGTATTTAAAACCATTTGCAAATACAATTAGTTCAATTTGCACATAGTGCCATATCACAAACAAGAGCAATAATAAGTAAATCTATGTGTCTTTCCTAGGCGCGAATGATCGAAGCAAGGTCAATCGCCCATAGTATCATTATGCATGCCTAACCACGGACTCCGCGATCGCATAGGTCACACATAGACCCGCATGAGGTATTCCTCGCATCGGGGTAGCTAACCCTGCATTCTCCCGGACTCCGCGATCCGCATAGTCTCGATAGACCGCGTAGTCACGCGGACCGCATGGGCATCCTCGCGACGGGATAAAACACCGGAATGATCAACCTCGGAACTCCGCGACTCGCGATAGTCACGCAGACCGCATAGGCTGTATAGACCCGCATCAAGGGTGGCAAGCCCTCGGTATAACAAGTCAAGGGGGTATGTGATATAATATCATAACAGCTTATCGTTAAACAACATAAGCACAACAAGGGGAACCCCTTTACACAAACATCACCAGATACTAACACACGTAGCATCCTAACATGTTTACTTATCAAATCAACAAGAAAGTATCACAAGGCTATCACAAACCAACAAAATCAAGTTATTCACACAAGGTACTTTCTACTTTATGTTAACAATTTCGGGTTTTTATCCCCAAAGTACTTCATACATTAACTCTTTTTAAAAGATCCGTTTCTTTCAAAAAGTCACACAATACCCGTAGTATAAAAATAGAGTGACTATACTTTTAAGTAAACCAAAACACTTCCCTTTGTATATCAAGTAACAACATTATTTTCCAAACGTTCAAGTTTGCCTAATTCCAAATGCTTAAGTTTCTCATTTTCGAAAGGATTCGTAGCTCATAGTTTTAATCACTTAATGATATAGTTCTCCTTTAAAACAATTTGAGATACATATGCCTTATATGTGAGTAGGTTATTCTTGATCAAAATCAATCTTATTTAAGCAGCCATGATCTAGGAAATGTAATATCATTTTGTCTCATCTTAGCTTCTATGCAGATGGAGGTTTCTACTGGTTTTAATAATACTTAATTAGTCAATACATTTCCCTTATTAACGCTGCAGTGGTTTGTTCGATACTTCTTCTGATTCCCGAAATCAGTAAAACATTATTCCTTTTTAAAAAAAACCAAGTACTCATTACTCACGAATGAGGTTTAACACTTTTTAACAAAATTCAGATTAATTCAATTAAGTCAAGTCTCTTATCTTTTAAGATCAAGTCTCTTAACTTCTTAAATCAATAAACCATTCTTAAGTCGTTATACCTAACTTCCCATAAAGATAGTATAACTTTTAAGTTTTAAAACCAAGTACTACTCTTCTTTCAAAAAGGTTTCTTAATCCTCTTGAAATACTTCAAGATTCTTATTATTCAGGCTTAAGTCAAAAGACATTGTCGTAATTATTATTCAGTTAACACACGTACGTCTACCGTACTATACATATATTTTAAAATATCATGCTCAAGAGTATAGGAAGAATCACATACCTCGCGACGATTATCGACTATAAGCAAAACGCTCCACGGCTATAACCCGGCTAGCCTCGTCCACCTTTCAAGTAGTACATGCTACTCGCAGAACATTCAACCTATAAAGGTTATATAGGTCTATCAACTTCTACACTAATAATCTTCTGATGTGATTTCAGTTCAAGTCTTTTCTGTAATATCCTTCTATTAAAGTTCAAATCTCTTCTATGAATCTTATGTTCATTTCTAAACAACTACAGTATGTAATTTCCAATTACAATAGAAGGATATGATTATTTACCTCGGTAAGCCCAAAATTATCCAAGTTTAATGTCGATCCTGAGCAACGTTTAGTGTAACGACCCGTTCCGGGGCCCGTTACTGGTGCCTTATCCCGGGCACCCTAGTGACACAACATCAGAGAAAACCAGCGGAAAATAAAACTTTAAACAAGAAACAAGATATATGATCATAAAACAGGCCAACCCAACGGTTACCTTCCAATAACATATATAAATACAACTCTTTCAAAACGAACAGTTTAATCCTTTTTACAAACCACACAAAGCGATTACTACGGACTTAAGATTTACAACAACTATGACGGACAGGGCCGCCATACCCCGAATGTACAAGAACCTACAACTCGTGAACACATACCAAAAGATAAGCCTCGGAGAAACGGAGCTTCCAAACGCTGGCGAGATCCTAAGAGCGAGGATCCACGACCGATGTACCTCTACCTGCGGCATGAACGCAGCCCCCCGAAGGAGGTCAGTACAACAGGTACCAAGTATGTGAAACTGTAAAATACTGTAAATGAAATCATACTAGTCTATATAAAGCAGGAGACATGTATGATAACCAAACTACAGTTCACAACATAAAAGCAGTCATGTCCAGTCAGGGACTCACGCCCTCGAGTCATCACTCAAATATAACTATGGGTCTCACGCCCACAACATCAATCATGTTTGCATCATGGCGCATGCCGGAATGCGCCGGTGTAGACATGTCCATGATGCAACAATAATACCAATGCCCCATGGCCACATGCCGGAATTCAGACGCCGGTGTGAACGCGTATGTGATATCAACAATAATATCTTGGGTGATCAACCCCGCGCGTGGCCACATGCCCCGAATTCTACCTCGGTGTAGACATGTCCATGTAACCACAATAACAATATATCGGTAATCAACCCCGCCGCACATGCCCCGAATTCTACCGGTGTAGACATGTCCATGTGACATCAACAACAAGACAAGAATCAAAATGGAAACATACCCGTGGAATTCTCCACATCGCCAACACGCCCAAGTAAGTTCTCAACAAGTCAACCCTCTATCGAGAGACGGTAACAGAAATACAACACTTGTACAACAAAGGCTATCATCATAAGCATAGGCAAGTTTCACACAACTCAAAGTACTTTCCCATAAGTCACACAATACCCGTAGTATATAAAAATAGAGTGACTATCTTTTTAAGTAAACCAAAATACTTCCCTTTGCAAAAATCAAGTAACCACATTATTTCCAAACATTCAAGTTGGCCTAATTTCAAATGCTCAAGTTTCTCATTTTAGAAAGGTTTTATAACTCATAGTCTTAATCCCTTTTAAAACAATTGAGTAACATATTTCTTATGTGTGGCGTTTATTCTTGTTTATAACGATCTTATTACAATGACCATGATCTAGAAAATGTAATATCATTTTGTCTCATCTTAGCTTCTATGCAGATAGAGGTTTCTACTGGTTTTAATACAACACATCATTATTCAATACATTTTCCTTTATTAACGTTGCAGTGGTCTGTCGATACACATTCTGATTTCCGAAATCAGTAAAACATTATCCCTTTAAAACCAAGTACTCATTACTCGCGAATGAGGTTTTACACAAACATCCACATTAAAACAAATAAGTTAAGTCTCTTAACTTCTAACATCAGTAAACCATTTTCTTACCTACATAAAGCTGTTATAACCAACTTCCCATAAAGCCGTTATAACACTTTATGTTCAAACAAATACACTTAGCACCTGTACGTCCACCGTACTACATAGTTACACACATATCATGCTAGAACAGATAGGAAGAGGTTCACATACCTCGCGACGAGTATCGACAATAAGCAAAATGCTCCAAGTACTACAACCTTGCTAGCCCTTTCCACTCCTCAAGTAGAATACGCTACTCTTAGTACTTTCACCTAAAAAGGTCACAAACGTCTATTAACTTTTAAACATACGGTTCCATTTCTCTACAGAAAATTCGGCAGCACCTCCCCCCCCCGCAACAGCGTAAATCTCCTCCTCTATCGAGGCCGGCCACCAAGCCAACCAGGGGGGGGTTTTACACGTCTAACCGGACGTGTACAATTCTACTCAGTAATACAACACAAGTCTCGCAATACCCTATGTAAATCTGATTCGATTCTTTTCTTTAAATTCAGTCTTAATTCAAAAGACATGGCCGCACAATAAGGTTCACTACTCTATATAGTATACTTCACCTATATATTCCTACCACATGTAATCTCCAATTACATCAAGAGGGATAAGATAATTACCTCGATAAGCCCATAATTATCCAAGTTAAATGTCGATCCTTAGCAACGTTTAGCTCCAACTCCGGGTGCTCCATCCCGCTCCAAACAACCCTTAGAAGTTCTAACCAACTTCTACTTAAATACTTCAATCAATCAATGAAGATTTCCTTAGGGTTTCGGTTTGAGACTAAAGGGACAAAAGGTAGTATTTCGGGCTCTACGTATAGAGGTATCTTTGGAATACTACAAGGTACAAGGCTAAGGTATTTTGGGCATTATAACAATACTTGGAAGACAACTTTCTACCAAGGGGGGGTAGGCTCGGCTAGCACAACTAGGCTAGGGGGAGGGGGTGTTCTCGGCCAAGGGCCTTTCTCTAAGGGGGAGAGGGGAGTTGGACGAGAGCAACAACAAGGGAGAGGGAGGGATTTCAAGACTTAGACAAAGTGAGGAGTGAATGAATAAGTCTTCACAAGGGAGGGGTATTTATAGGGAAACCAATGGCCTTGATCAAGCCAAGTGCAAGGCAAGTGTAAGGCCTTGATCAAGCCAAGTGCACCCTAACCCCTACACCACAAAACAAGGCACAAAACATGGCACCAAACAAGCCACAAAACAAGGCCAAAACAAGGAGCCAATTGGCCTTGAAAACGTGACCAATTCGTCCAAGGGTTGCCGCCCCTAGCTTCCAATATGAGGGTGACACATGTCACCCTCCCGTTGGTCCAAAATGTTTCGTCTCTCGGAAAAATCCGCAAAAAATATAAATGACATAGCCGGAATTTTCCCAACGTAAGCTGTGGAAACGTTTCGTCGAAAAATGACTCCAATCGGCACTTGTGCCCAAAATTCGGTTCTTTGCCTAACTTAAGGCTCAAATTCTCTACGTACGTCCTTACGTACATACTCTGGAAATACGGGGTATAACATTCTCCCCTCCTTAGAAACATTCGTCCCGAATGTTCCTTCTCAAGTCTCAACACAAACATGCGCTAGTATAGCCTTCACTGCTATACGCACGAAAACAATCATGCCACACCTGGCCATAAAATAACAAACGCACCAATACTTATGTTATACCCCGTATTTCCAGAGTATGTACGTGAGGGCGTACGTATACAATTTGAGCCTTAAAGTAGGCATAGATTCGAAATTTGTACACAACACCCGGTTAGAGTCGTTTTACTAAACGCTTCCACGACTTCGTAGGGAAAATTCCGGCTATGTCATTTATAATTTTTGCGGATTTTTCCGAGAGACGTAACATTTTGGACCAACGGGAGGGTGACATGTGTCACCCTCACATTGGAAGAGGTTGGACGGCAATTGGCCATTCTTGGCACGTTTTTGTTGCCCAATTTTGGTCAAGGGTTAGGTAGGATATTTTTGTGTAGATGGATAAGGTTGCACATGGCTTAATCTTGGCCTTACACTTGCCTTGCACTTGGCACCATCTTGGCCATTGGTTGGCCTTCACTTGACCTATAAATACCCCCTTAGTTGATGAACTTTCTTCATCCAAAATTGAGCAATCTACCTAAGTCTCAAAATACTCCCTCCCTCTTGTAGTTCTCGTCCAAAGCCTCTCCCCCTCCCCCTCCTAGTGGCCTTTGGCCGAGAGTTTCCCCCTCCCCCTTTGTAGTGGTTAGCCGTGGGGTACCCCCCCCCCTAGCCTAGTTGTCTCGTATAAATACCCCTTGTAGTGGTATAGAAATACTCTCCTAGTATTGTTATATTGTCCAAATACCTTGGCCCAAATACCTTGTAGTATTCCCAAGGTTACACTTATACTAGCCCAGAAAATACCATTATACTTTCCCTCAGTCGCTAAAACGAAACCCTAAGTAAATCTTCACCCGTAGTTGAAGTTATAAGTAGAAGTTGGTTAGAACTTCTAAGGGTTGTTTGGAGCGGATTGGAGCACTCGGAGTAGGAGCTAAACCTTGCTCAGGATCGACATATAAACTCGGATAATTTTGGGCTTATCGAGGTAAACATTCTTGACCTTCTGTTGTAATTGGAAATTACATGTTGTAGGAGTATATAGTTAAAGTATACTATATATAGAATTGAACATAGCTGTGCGGCAATGTCTTTTGACTTAAGCCTGAATAATACTTACGGCAATGTCTTGCGACTTAAGCCTGAATTTAAATAAGAGAATCGAATCAGTAATTACATAGGTATGTTTTACAATAGACTTGTGTAGTATTCTGTGAGTAAATTGTACACGTCCGGTTAGACGTGCAAACCCCCCCCCCCTGGTTGGCTTGGTAGCCGGCCTCGGTAAAGGAGGAGATTAACGCTGTTGCGGGGGGGGGGAGGTGCTGCCGAATTTTCTGTAGAATATGGAACGATGTTAATAAGCGCCTTGTGGCCTTATAGGTTGAAGTACTACGTGTGGTGCGATCTACGTGGCTTAAGGAGTAGCCGACGGTTTGAAGTACTTGGAGCGTTTTGCTATTAGTCGGCACTCGTCGCGAGGTATGTGAACCTCTTCCTATCTCTTATAGCATGATATGTGTGAACTATGTAGTACGGTAGACGCATACGTGTTGCGTGTTTGATTGTTTTTAAAACATAAAGTGTTATAACGGCTTTATGGGAAGTTGGTTATAACAGCTTTATGTAGGTAAGAAAATACTTTGTGGTTTTAAAAGGTAACTGATGTGAATTATAACTGGCTAGTTATAATAAAGAACTTGATGTATTTCAAAAGATTTATAAATCGTTTTGAAGGGAGAGTAACACTTGGTTTTAAAGGTTTTAAAAAGAGTTATACTAGCTTTATGGGGAGTTAGGTATAATGTCTTAAGAGAGGTAAAGAAAATGGTTTACTGATGTTAGAAGTTAAGAGACTTGATCTTATAAGATAAGAGACTTAACTTATTGTTTAATGTGAATGTTTGTGTGAAACCTCATTCGTGAGTAATGAGTACTTGGTTTTATTTAAAGGGATAATGTTTCTTGATTTGGAAATCGTAATGTGTATCGACAGACCACTGCAGCGTAATAAAGGAAAATGTATTAAATAATGATGTATCGTATTAAAACCAGTAGAAACCTCCATCTGCATAGAAGCTAAGATGAGACAAAATGATATTACATATCCTAGATCATGGCTGCTTAATAAGATCGATTATAAACAAGAATAACCTACTCACATATAAGGCATATGTTTCTCAAATCATTAAAGGAGAATTATGTTTTAAAGGATTAAAACTATGAACTAAGAGACCTTTTCTAAAAAGGAGAAACTTGTGCATTTGAAATTAGGCAAACTTGAACGTTTGGAAAATAAGGTTGTTACTTGATTTTTACAAAGGAAAGCATTTTTGTTTACTTAACAATGTTCGTCACTCTATTTTTTTATACTACGGACATCGGGTGACTTTTATAAAAGGAATGGATCTCTTTAAAAGGAATTTAACGTACGTAGTACTTTAGGGTTAAAAACCCGGACTTTGGCATAAAATGAAAATAGCTTGTGTTGTGTAACTTGCCTATACTGGTTGTTGTGTAACTTGCCTATGCTCGTGTTGTGTAACTTGCCTATACTGGTTGTTGTGTAACTTGCCTATGCTTGTTGTTGCGTAACTTGCTTATGCTTGTGATGATAGCCTTGGTTGTGCAAGAATTGTTATTTTTATGGACTAGCTCTCCATGAGGTTTCTTACTGTTCGGCCTTGGTCCCTGGTCGGCTCTCGTACTTGCCGCCTCATGACCAGTTCGGCCTTGGTACCGGTGGTCACCCTCGCACTTGCCTGCTCGATGTAGTGACGAAGTCTCGTGATACCTTGGTCCCCGTGGTCACCCTCGTACTTGCCGGTCGACTCGTGACCGCCTTGGTATCCGGTAGTCGGCTCGCACTTGCCGTATCGGCTTTGTGTTTTGGTTGCATTATATTATTGGTACGGTCGGATCCGGTAGTTATACTTGTCCTATACGGTTTTATGACACAGTGGGACTCGGTGTTCATGTATACTCCTTGGTATTGTCATATCATAAAGCGCCGTGATGAGGAAGAAATTCCACGCACAGTGATAATTTGGGCGTGAGTCACGACTTGATGTAACTAGTTATATGTTATGTCTTGTAGCTTGGTCATCATACATGTCTCTGCTTTATATAGACTATTATGATTTCATTTACGATATTCTGATTTCACATACTTGGTACTGTTATCGACCTCCTTGAAGTGCGTTCATGCCGCAGTAGAACATCGTCGCCGATCCCCTCTTAGGATCACCTTTCGCGTTGGGAAGCTCGTTCCTTGGAGGCTTATCTTTTGGTATGTGTTCCCGAGTTGTAGGTTCTTGTACATTCAGGTATGACGTGGCCCCGCCCGTCATAGTTGTTGTAAATCTTAAGTGCAGCCTTTGTGTAGGCGGGGTTTTGTAAAAAGGATTAAACTGTTCGTTTTGAAAGAGTTGTTTATATATATTTTATTGGAAGGTAACCGTTTGGTTGGCCTGTTTTATTATCTTGTCTCATGTTCATGTTTAAGTTTTTATTTCGCTGGTTTTCTACGATGTAGTATCACTAGGGTGCCCGGTAAGGCACGATCCACGGCCCGGATCGGTCGTGACAAAAGTGGTATCGAGCGCTTAGTCCTCGGAAAGTGTCTACAGACCGTGTCTAGTAGAGTCCTGATTATCGGTGTGTTGTGCACCACATCTATAATCAGGAGGCTGCACGACATTTAGGGTTGGTTTCCATTCTTCTCATTCTGAGATCGTGCCTTAGCCGTGTAATAAGATTGGACCCTCCGACATACTTCGTTTTTACGATTATGCCTCGCGTAAAACCCGGGCGAAGGGCAAGGCGGCGAGAGGAGGCTGCGAGTAGAGCGTGGCGAGACCACAAGACACGAGCCTCCATCCCGCGATGCAGGCGAGAGGAGATGAGTTACAAGGAGTGGGCCCGATTAACGGCGTGGTTGTGGCGGACTTGAGGATAGGCTGGACGCAGCGATTCAAAGAGCACCATGGTTCACCCTAGATCGAGATAGTTCGAGGCTACGGGATTTTACGAGTTGTAGGCCGCGAGTTTTATGGGTCGAGGCACGAGGATGATCCGCAGGAGTTCATCCGACGATTCTGCGGATCATGAGTGATCAAGGCATCGGAGACCGAGTCGGTGGTCTAGGTTCGCGTCGGCTGCGTGATACCAAATGATCGGTTTTGATTCGTGGGAGCTGTCGGGAGAGCATGCACTTCCGGCTTTATGGGACGAGTTCTCGAGGCCTTTCTTGCACATTTCTTGCCTCGCGGATGAGGGCTCGGGCCGACAAATTTTTGGTGTTGCGGCGAAGCAGGCGACGGTTCGAGTACAATGTGGAGTTCGACTCATTGGCCAGTCGTCCCGCGTTGGTAGCTAGTATGGAGGATCGAGTGCACCGATTTGTTCTGAGGCTCGATGATCACCTAGCGAGAGTTGTTCGGTGTAGCTCTTCGGGCATGGACATTGCCGCATGCGAGCTTACGACCGGGATGTGAGAGAGGATAAATCGCGGAATGACCAGTCGTGAGAAGAGGGCGTAACAGCAGGTCCTTTGGTGACTTTCGAGGCGGACCGCCTCGGCGAGCGATTATGCGCCTCCACGGACAGAGTGGTCCTCCACGCCGGGACGCCGAGATATTCGAGAGCGGTCGGGGCTCCTGTGTTTCAGATTTTCAGGGAAGCAGGAATGCTCGCCGGATGAGGTTGCCCTTGTCTCAGTGTGGCCGTTGTGGAAAGCTTCATAAAGGAGAGTGTCGTACTAACTTGGGGGATTGTTATTTTTGCGGCCAACAGGCCATCGGCAAGAGACCGTCCGACCAGTATGCTGGCGAGATAGCATGGACTACTAGAGCAGTTGCGGGTTCTTCACCTTCCATAGCCAGGCAGGATGTTCGTACACCGGCAGGCCCCGGTAGAGGTCGCGGTGGAAGTTCCCAGTTTTAGCGGTCCTTTGAACCGCCTATTTTCAGGTATATCCTTAACCCTCTAGAGTTTTGTATGTATTGATGTTATGATGATGTGTTTAGTGTTATGTTCGGATAGCCTTGTGCTAAAATGTGATTTAGAAACCTGGTTGGTAAAAAGGGTAAGCCTGGGGGCATGGAAAGTGTGAACTTTAGAATATTTCATGTTGAGACCTTAGATGTAAGGTCGTCTTGAGTACCAGATTTTGCAAGTGATCCTTGTCGGAATACATTTTATGCCTAGAATGTGTTGTGTGATAATTTCCTTGAGTAGTGTTAAATGGAAGTGGTAGCTTCCATGATGTCACGACCCGAAACTGGGCCCGTGACTGGTGCCTTACCCCGGGCACCCTAGTGACACAACATCAGAGTAATCAGCGGAACATAAAACGATACAAGACATATTATGAAATATGAAACAATAATATGAGAAGAACTTGCCTTACGGCATATATATAAATGACAACTTTAAACATGAACAGTTTAATCCTTTTTACAAACCCTGCCCACAACAGTACTACAGACCTCTAAGAATGATACGACAACAATGGCGGGACAGGGCCCCGCCAAACCCCTGAATGTAAACACTTACTACGACAGGGGACTATACCACTGATAAGCCTCCGGAGAAACGGAGCTTCCCAAACGCTGAACTGTGACCACGAGGCTAGGATCAACGGTGGTGTACCTCAACTGCGGCATGACGCGGCCCCGAAGGAGGTCGCATAACAGCAATGCAGTATGTGAAACTAAAATATAAATACTGTAAATGAAATCATAGTAGTCTATACAAAGCAGGAGACATGTATGATAACCAAACTACAGTTTTACCATAACTAAGCAAATATATCAAGTCGGGGACTCACGCCTCAAGTCATCACAAAGAACATAACAGTGGGTCTCACGCCCACAACATCAATCGTGCCCGTGGGACACATTCCTCACTGCCGGCAGTTTAGGATATAAAAGCACCAAGGAACACATATGAACACCAGGTCCCACCTGTGCCATAATAACACCGTACGGGGTAAGTACGAAGGCATAGCCGACTACTAACACCCACAGTACCAACAAGGTCATGAACTGTATCATGAGATCTGTCTAGACCGTCACATGATCAAAGCTGGCCACTTGCCCGCAGTATCTAATGTGCGCGTCTAGTCCTGGAACTTCCGCTGACTCGCATAGGCCAATCTCATCGGCTGCATGAGGTATTCCCGCATCGAGGGTAGCTACTCCGGCATCGCCCCGGACTCGCGTCCGCGTAGCCCACAAGGACCGCATGACCACAAGAGGCGCGTCAACTGGAACTCTCGCGATTCGCGATAGGCCGGGACTGCGTAGGTATCTCGAATCATAGGTCCATCGACCGCTGAGTCTACCCGCGTCGGAGGCGGCTTAACCGGAATCATCACAAGAGATGAATGCCACAATACTATCATAACGACAGATAGTTAATAAGCACAATCAAGGGAAACCCCTTTACACAAACATCACAAGATACTAACACACGTAGCATTCTAACACGTTTACTTATCAAAGCAACAAGAAAGTATTACAAGGCTATCACAAACCAATACAATCAAGTTGTTCACACAAGGTACTTTCTACTATATGTCAATAAGTTCGGGGTTTTATCCCCAAAGTACTTCATACATTAACTCTTTTAAAAGGTGCGTTACTTTCACAATGTCACATAATACGTAGTATAAAAATAGAGTGATCATCTTTTTAAAGTAAATCAATTACTTCTCTTTGTAAAATCAAGTAGCAACATTCCTTTCCAATGTTTAAGTTTGCCTAATTTCCAATGTTCAAGTTTCTCATTTTTTTTAGAAAGGATTCGTAGTTCATAGTCTTATTCATTTAAGAATATAATTCTCCTTTAAACTATCTGAGAAACATAAGCCTTATATGTGAGTAGGATATCTTCTTTATAACAATCTTATTACAGCAGCCATGATCTAGGAAATATCATTTTGTCTCATCTTAGCTTCTATGCAGATGGAAGTTTCTACTGGTTTTAATAATACTTAATTACTCAAAACATTTCCTTTTATTAACGCTGCAGTGGTTTGTCGATACACATTCTGATTTCCGAAATCAGTAAAACATTCTTAAGCCGTTATACCTAACTTCCCATAAAGCTAGTATAACTCTTAAGTTTTCAAAACCAAATATTGCTAATTCTTTCAAAATGATTCAAAATCTTTTGAAATACTTCAAGTTCTTTATTAACATATAACAAGCCAGTTATAGTTCAAATCAGTTACCTTTTAAAAACCACAAGTATTTTCTTAACAACATAAAGCTGTTATAACCAACTTCCCATAAAGCCGTTATAACACTTTATGTTTTAAACCAATCAAATACATTTAGCACATGTACGTCTACCGTACTACATAGTTCACACATATCATGCTAGAAGAGATAGGAAGAGGTTCACATACCTCGCGGCAGTATCGACTAATAGCAAAACGCTCAAGTACTTCCAAACGTCGGCTACTCCTTAAGCCAAGTAGATCGCGCCACACGTAGTACTTCACCTATAAGGCCACAAGGCGCTTATTAACATCTAGATCTTATCGTAGAACATTCTAAAGAAAATTCGAAGACCTCCCCGCAACAGCGTAAATCTCTCTCTCATCGAGTAGGCTACCAAGCCAACCGGGGTTATACAACTAACCCTATCGGGTACAATTCTACTCCACGGTCCTACTACACAAGTCTCAATACTGACCCTATGTAATTACTGATTCAAGATTCTTCTTTAAATTGGGCTTAAGTCGCAGGACATTGCCGATAACTACGTTCAATACTATATATAGTATACTTCAACTATAATATCTAACAACATGTAATTTCCAATTACAATAGGGGGACAAGATATTTACCTCGATAAGCCCATAATTATCCTAGCTTAAAGTCGATCGGGCAATCGTTTAGCTCGACTCCGAGCGCCCAACCCGCTCTAAACCACCCTTAGAAGTTCTAACCAACTTCTACACAAGATCTCCAACGGACTATGGAGATTTTCCTAGGGTTTCGGTTTTGTGGTGACGGGAAGTATAATAGTATTTACGGGTTTTCGTATAGGTATAACCTTAGAATACACAAGGTATCTGCTAAGGTAATTTGGGCATTATAACAATACTTTTGAGAGTATTTCTATCAAGAGGAGGGTATTTATACAACGACTAGGCTAGGGGTACCCACGGCCACTACTAGGAGAGGGGCACTACTCTGGCTAGCACCCCAGAGGGGGTGCTCTCGGCCACTGGGAGGCCCTGGCGAACTCAACACAAGGGAGGGAGGAGGATTTAACACTTAGAATTATTTTTGGAATGGATGAAGAAGTTCATCAAAGGGATGGGTATTTATAGCACAAGCCTTGGCCAACCAATGGCCAAGATCAATCCATGTGTTAGGCAAGTGTAGGGCTAGGATCAAGCCAAGTGCACCCTATCCCTACTCCACAAAACATGGCACAAAACAAGGCACAAAACAAGGCACAAAACAAGGCCAAGAAAGCTAGCCAAGACGTCCCACTTTCGGCCAAGCAAACCGCCAGGTGTTCGATGAGAGGGTGCAAAGTGGCGCCCTCTTGTTGGTCCAAATTTTTACGTCTCTCGTAAAAATCCGCAAAAATTAAAAAATGGCATAGTCGGAAATTCCCCTACGAAAGCTGTGAAAACGTTTCGTCGAAAAACGACTCTATTCGGGTATTGTGAACAAATAAATTTCGGCCAAGCCTAAATCACAAGTTCAAATTTTCACGTCGCCCTTACGTACATACTCTGGAAATACGGGGTATAACATTCTCCCGTCCTTAGAAACATTCGGCCCGAATGTTCCTTCTAAGTGTCTAAACAAACGTGCGCCAGTATAGTCTTCACTCCTATACTTACGAGCGAATCACGCCACATCCGCCACGAAACACTGCGCGCATAAAACTTACATCCAAGTCCACGAGGAAACACCTCTAATCATCACCAAAATGATACCACTTTGTCACTTTGTCGCGCCTTGCTCGACGACCCAACAAATGGTGCGGCTGCATCGATCCACGAGGTGTCGTGCACTCGAACTCTTACCATATTTACGATCGCCCGGTATCCACAACTCGGGGTTACTATCTCTAACGTGGTCATCATTAACTGGGAACACTCTGGATGGATCTTCGATACTTTCCGATCCTAACAATACGAAAGACCGGACGTACTGCCTCCTAAGTCGGACGGCAAATGCTAATATATAGGCAACCTGGCCTATTCCTCACATGAACTCAAAAAGGCCCAAAATAACTCGGGCTACGTTTCCTCGGTTTTCCAAAACTCGTCCCACCCTAACCGGGGTGGTACCTTGAAGACCGACCGTCGGCACGAACCCTAGCGTCGTGCCGATTATCCGCACGATACCTGCAGCTGCCAGAACTTCTTCTAGACAAGCTTCACTATCCACGATCTGCTGGAACAAGCTGAACCAGTATGCGAACCTTGCCAACATCGAACCAATCGACCGTGAACTTACACTTCCGCCCCTACCAGGTTTCAAAAGGCGACATCCGAACATTGAGATGGTAGCTTAAACACTCCCTCTACAGGAGACAACAATCCCCACAACTATCCCTGAAATCCAAACACTGGCCCGAGGGCGAATGCGATTCTGAGACTCACCTGAGTTCTTAACACATGCTTGGTAAAACTTCGGAAACAAAAACAGTAGTAACACAGGCTCCACTGCGTCATAAGGTGAAGGTAGGCACCCGTGCAGCCTTACAACCTTCGGATAACTCAACCACAGTAAACGGTCGGCCGAAGAACACGATGGGCTGCCCCATCGGCCCGACCATCGGTCGAACGCGTCCACGAACTCGTCTGTTTGGTTAACTAAACATGGGCCTAACACCCTCGTGACCCTACCACAAGGCGGGACCACCACAAACTGACCCCACCACCAAACATGCCGCGGGTTGACCCACAACGTGGCCTCAACTGACGACCAAGGTGCAAAATACTAGCTCCCCGAAGGAACAATCTCTCTAAACACGTTTACGAAAACCTAGCGGTCTTCTTAGCTCAACTACCCTCTTTCATTCCATACTTACTAGGGACCTATCCCAAACATAACTCACGGCCACTATGCACTTCCGATAAGGATCAAACATAACACTACACCTTTACTCGAGATGGCCTTACCTCTAAGGTCTTTACGTAAAACATTCTAAGGCTCACACCTTATCTATCCCCCAAAATCTTACTCGGTTAACCCACCATGATTTCTAAACACAACTAACACACCGCTATCAGAACATAGCACTTAAGGTATACTCACCTTATCACACATACTGATCTCTAGAGGGTTAAAGATATATCTATATCTCGCTTCACTCCCTTAGTCGTTCTAATCAAACTCGCCCGTAGGCGCATAGCTAGAAGATGACGAACTACCCACCGATCTGAAGGCTAAGTCCTCTACAAGGACACTCTATCGACATCGGACCACGGCGGTCGTAGGTACAACAAGTACCAACTAAGAGACGACATTCCCCGGGATGACGTCTGTCACACTGTGAACCGGAAGCCCTGGAGTTCTGACCAACTCCTGCATACTCCGAACGTCCTGATATCCGTGGAAGACCACTCTGCACTGGCGGAGGTGCATATCTAATCTGCTGGTGAGGCGACTCGCCTTGAAAGTTACTAAAGGACCTTGCTGCTCTGGCCCTCTTCTGCTGTCCTTTGTTAACCCGTCGATTTCTACGTTTCTCGGCCTGCTGCGCATAAGCCCGACCACAGGCCATGCTCAAGCCTAACTGAAGAATTACTCTTGCACAACCCTCTCTTAGATAGTCATCAAGACTCGCGGTACATCGGTATACTCTATACTCACTGTTCCCGGTCGCGGGCGAAGGTTCAAATATCATGGCGCGATGAGGCTGCGCCGCCGCTGCTAAACTCTGCTGGGGCTAGTGGCGTCGCAGAACTCCCGAATGAAGCACTACCCTAGGTAATGGTTGGGCTGAGCCTCTTGCCACCCTGAACTCTACTCGCGGCTCCGCCGGCGCCGCCTCCTCGGGCCCGGGTTGCCCTACGCGGAGGCATAACGGTAAGGGAAAGAAATACGCCAGAGGGTCCAACTTACAACACAGCTCTAAGGCACGATCTCAGAGTGAGAAGAATAGAAACCACTCCTAAATATCCTATAGCCTCCTGATTATTGATGTGGTGCACAACACCGATAATCAAGACTCTCTTGGATACGATGCGTAGACACTTTCCGAGGATTAATCGCTCGATACCACTTTTGTCACGACCAAATCGGGCGTGGCGGTGCCTTACCCCGGGCACCCTAGTGACACAACATCAGAGTAATCAGCGGAACATAAAACGATACAAGACATATTATGAAATATGAAACAATAATATGAGAAGAACTTGCCTTACGGCATATATATAAATGACAACTTTAAACATGAACAGTTTAATCCTTTTTACAAACCACACTTGCGATTACTCTACGGACCTCTAAGAATGATCGACAATGATGGCGGGACGGGGCCCAAACCCCGAATGTAAACACTTACTGACGGGGACTATACGTGATAAGCCTCCGAGAGCGGAGCTTCCCAAGCTGACTGTGACCACGAGAGCTAGGATCAACGGCGGTGTACCTCAACTGCGGCATGAACGCGGCCCCGAAGGAGTCAAGATAACAAAAATGCAGGTATGTGAAACTAAAATATAAATACGTAAATGAAATCATAGTAGTCTATACAAAGCGGAGACATGTATGATAACCAAACTACGCTTTACCATAACTAAGCGATCATATCAAGTCGGGGACTCACGCCTCAAGTCATCACAAAAGAACATAACAATGGGTCTCACGCCACAACATCAATCGTGCGTGGGACACATTCTCACCTGGCGATTTAGGATATAAAAGCACCAAGGAACACATATGAACACCAGTCCCACTGCCATAATAACACCGCACGGTAAATGCAAGGCATAGCCGACTACTAACACCTACGCACCAACAAGGTCATGAATCGTATCATGAGATCTGTCTAGACCGTCACATGATCAAAGCCGCCACTTGCCCGCAGATCTAATGCGCGCGTCTAGTCTCGAACTTCCCGCACCCGCATAGGCCAATCTCATCGGCTGCATGAGGTATTCCCGCATCGAGGGTAGCTACTCCGGCATCGCCCCGACTCGGCCCGCGTAGCCACAAGGACCGCATGACCACAAGGCGGCCGCATCCTAACACGGAACTCGCAGTTCCGCATAGGCCCCCGGGACCTGCATGAGGTATCTCGAATCATAGGTCCATCGACCTGCCTGAGTCTACCCCGCATCGGAGGGCAGCTTAACCCCCGGAATCATCACAAGAGATGAATGCCACAATACTATCATAACGACAGATAGTTAATAAGCACAATCAAGGGAAACCCCTTTACACAAACATCACAAGATACTAACACACGTAGCATTCTAACACGTTTACTTATCAAAGCAACAAGAAAGTATTACAAGGCTATCACAAACCAATACAATCAAGTTGTTCACACAAGGTACTTTCTACTATATGTCAATAAGTTCGGGGTTTTATCCCCAAAGTACTTCATACATTAACTCTTTAAAAAGGTACGTTACTTTCACAATGTCACACAATACCCGTAGTATAAAAATAGAGTGATCATCTTTTTAAAGTAAATCAATTACTTCTCTTTGTAAAATCAAGTAGCAACATTCCTTTCCAATGTTTAAGTTTGCCTAATTTCCAATGTTCAAGTTTCTCATTTTTTTAGAAAGGATTCGTAGTTCATAGTCTTATTCATTTAAGAATATAATTCTCCTTTAAACTATCTGAGAAACATAAGCCTTATATGAGTAGGATATCTTCTTTATAACAATCTTATTACATGACCATGATCTAGAAATATCATTTTGTCTCATCTTAGCTTCATGCGGATGGAAGTTTCTACTGGTTTTAATAATACTTAATTACTCAAAACATTTCCTTTTATTAACGCTGCAGTGGTTTGTCGATACACATTCTGATTTCCGAAATCAGTAAAACATTCTTAAGCCGTTATACCTAACTTCCCATAAAGCTAGTATAACTCTTAAGTTTTCAAAACCAAATATTGCTACTTCTTTCAAAATGATTCAAAAATCTTTTGAAATACTTCAAGTTCTTTATTAACATATAACAAGCCGCTTATAGTTCAAATCGATTACCTTTTAAAAACCACAAGTATTTTCTTAACAACATAAAGTCATTATAACCAACTTCCCATAAAGCCGTTATAACACTTTATGTTTTAAACCAATCAAATACATTTAGCACACGACGTCTACCGTACTACATAGTTCACACATATCATGCTAGAAGAGATAGGAAGAGGTTCACATACCTCGCGACGAGTATCGACTAATAGCAAAACGCTCAAGTACTTCCAAACGTCGGCTACTCCTAAGCCAAGTAGATCGCGCCACACGTAGTACTTCAACCTATAAGGCCACAAGTGCTTATTAACATCTAGATCTTATCGTAGAACATTCTACGTAAAATTCGCAAAGACCTCCCCGCAACAGCAGAAATCTCCTCCTCTATCGAGGCCGCTACCAAGCCAACCGGGGGTTATACATCTAACCCTATCGGTACAATTCTACTCCACGGACTACTACACAAGTCTCATGTAATACCCTATGTAATTACAACAAGATTCTTCTTTAAATTCAGCTTAAGTCGCAAGACATTGCCGATAACTACGCTCAATACTATATATAGTATACTTCAACTATAATATCTAACAACATGTAATTTCCAATTACAATAGGGGACAAGATATTTACCTCGATAAGCCCATAATTATCCTAGCTTAAAGTCGATCCCGGCAATCGTTTAGCTCGAACTCCGAGCGCCCAACCCGCTCTAAACCACCCTTAGAAGTTCTAACCAACTTCTACACAAGATCTAAATCGGACTATGGAGATTTTCCTGTGGTTTCGGTTTTGGATCGACGGGAAGTATAATAGTATTTCGGTTTTTCAGATAGGTATAACCTTAGAATACACAAGGTATCTGGCTAAGGTAATTTGGGCATTATAACAATACTTTTGAGAGTATTTCTATCAAGAGGAGGGTATTTATACGAAACGACTAGGCTGGGGAGGGTACCCCACGCCACACTACTAGGAGAGTGGGGCACTACTCTTGGCTAGCACCCCAGAGGGGGTGCTCTCGCCACTAGGGGAGGCCCTGGCCGAACTCAACACAAGGGAGGAGGAGAGGATTTAACACTTAGAATTATTTTTGGAATGGATGAAGAAGTTCATCAAAGGGATGGGTATTTATAGCACAAGCCTTGGCCAACCAATGGCCAAGATCAATCCATGTGTTAGGCAAGTGTAGGGCTAGGATCAAGCCAAGTGCACCCTATCCCTACTCCACAAAACATGGCACAAAACAAGGCACAAAACAAGGCACAAAACAAGGCCAAGAAAGCTAGCCAAAACGTCCCACTTTCGGCCAAGCAAACCGCCCAAGGTGTTCCAATGAGAGGGTGCCAAGTGGCGCCCTCTTGTTGGTCCAAAATGTTACGTCTCTCGGAAAAATCCGCAAAAATTAAAAAATGGCATAGTCGGAAATTCCCCTACGAAAGCTGTGAAAACGTTTCGTCGAAAAACGACTCTATTCGGGTATTGTGAACAAATAAATTTCGGCCAAGCCTAAATCACAAGTTCAAATTTTCTACGTACGTCCTTACGTACATACTCTGGAAATACGGGGTATAACACATGACCTGTTGAGGTAAGATTGTTCCGGGTCGGGGAACAAGAGCGTGATGCGTTAGTGGATCGGGTTGGGGCCATGATGAGGGCCAACCCGCGGCCGGTTTCAAAGTGGGGTCAGCTCTGGGTGGTCCCGCCAGGTGGTAGGGTCACGAGGGTGCTAGGCCCAGGTTTAGATGACCATAGTATGAGTTCGTGGGTATGTTCGACCAGAATCGGTTCGAGAAGGCCGGGAATGGCCTTAGTAAAGAAGTGAAGCTAGTAAGATGACCAAGTTTGGAGGTAGTGGCTCCAAGGGTTGGAAACAGAAGCGTTGACTAAAGTGTGGTACGTATACTAGAAGAGTTCAAGTGTTCGAGAAGAGTACGACGAGTAAGGGTAAAGGCGAGCATGTATTGCGAGCATAGATATGATCATTTCTTGTGACGGGAGAAGGTGCGAAGGATGTATATTTTAGACCTCAGGAATCGCATGCAGTCCGGTACCATTTGTTGGGTCGCCGGAGTGACACTAGAACCTCGCGGCAAGGTGACAAAAGTTTGTGATGTTAGAGGTGTTTCCTCGTGGACTTGGATGTAAGTATTTACGCGGGTGTTTCGTGGCCAGTTGTGGCATTGGCAACTTTTAGAAGAACTCTATCGTTATCTGTCTCGAGAAGGAACATTCGACGAATGTTTCTAAGGAGGGGAGAATGTTATACCGTATTTCCAGTATATGCGAGGGCGCACGATACAATTTGAGCCTTAAAGTAGGCATAGATTCGAAATTTGTACACAACACCTTAGAGTCGTTTTTCGACGAAACGTTTCCACGACTTTCGTAGGGAAAATTCGCTATGTCATTTATAATTTTGCGGATTTTTCCGAGAGACGTAACATTTTGGACCAACGGGAGGTGGCATGTGTCACCTCACATTGGAAGAGGTTGACGGCAATTGGCCATTCTTGGCACGCTTTTGTTGCCCAATTTTGGTCAAGGGTTAGGTAGGATATTTTTGTGTAGATGGATAAGGTTGCACATGGCTTAATCTTGGCCTTACACTTGCCTTGCACTTGGCACCATCTTGGCCATTGGTTGGCCTTCACTTGACCTATAAATACCCCTTAGTTGATGAACTTTCTTCATCCAAAATTGAGCAATCTACCTAAGTCTCAAAATACTCCTCCCTCTTGTAGTTCTCGTCCAAAGCCTCTCCTCTCCTCCTAGTGGCCTTTGGCCGAGAGTTTCCTCCCCTGTAGTGGTTGGCAGTGGGGTACCCCCTAGCCTAGTTGTCTCGTATAAATACCCCTTGTAGTGATATAGAAATACTCTCCTAGTATTGTTATATTGTCCAAATACCTTGGCCCAAATACCTTGTAGTATTCCCAAGGTTACACTTATACTAGCCCAGAAAATACCATTATACTTTCCCTCAGTCGCTAAAACGAAACCCTAAGTAAATCTTCACCCGTAGTTGAAGTTATAAGTAGAAGTTGGTTAGAACTTCTAAGGGTTGTTTGGAGCGGATTGGAGCACTCGGAGTAGGAGCTAAACCTTGCTCAGGATCGACATATAAACTCGGATAATTTTGGGCTTATCGACCTCCTTCGGGGGGCTGCGTTCATGCCGCAGGTAGAAGTACATTGGCTGTCGATCCCCGCTCTTAGGATCACCTTTCAGCGCATTGGGAAGCTCCGTTCCTTCGGAGGCTTATCTTTTGGTATGTGTTCCCTGAGTTGTAGGTTCTTGTACATTCAGGGGTATGACGGGGCCCCGTCCCGTCATAGTTGTTGTAAATCTTAGAGTGCAGCCTTTGTGCAAGGTGGTTTTGTAAAAAGGATTAAACTGTTCGTTTTGAAAGAGTTGTTTATATATATTTTATTGGAAGGTAACCGTTTGGTTGGCCTGTTTTATTATCTTGTCTCATGTTCATGTTTAAGTTTTTATTTCCGCTGGTTTTCTCTGATGTAGTATCACTAGGGTGCCCGGGGTAAGGCACCAGTCACGGGCCCGGGATCGGGTCGTGACAACTTAAACCCAAGTCAACGAGGAAACACCTCTAATCATCACAAAAACCCCTTACCAGAGGTCTAAAATATACCCCCTTCACACCTTCATTTCACAAAAGAAACGATCACACACGTTCACTTTTCCCCCATCTTGTTGTACCCTTCTCGAACACTCAAACTCTTTCTAGTATCCGTACCACACTTCCGTCAACGCTTCTGTTACCAACCCTTGGAGTCACTACCTCCAAACTTGGTCATCTTGCTAACCTCGATCTTCTCTAAGGCCGTTCCCGGCCTCCACGATCCGCTTCTGGTCGAACATATCCACCAACTCATACGATGGTCATACAAACTTGGGCCTAGCATCCTCGTGACCCTACCACCTGGCGGACCACCTAATCGACCCCACCTTAATCCGTTACGGTTGACCCGTATCACGTCCTCAACCCGACCCACAATCGCGTCACGCCCTTGTTCCCCGACACGGAACAATCCTGCTAAATCACATCATGAAAGCTACCACTTCCATCTCACATTACCCATGGACTGATCACTCACATAAAACCCACGTATACTACGCACTCTGATAAAGGTCAAACATAAAACGAATCTTTTACTCAAGACGACCTTACCTCTAAGGTCTCAATCGTGACAGTCTAGGGTTCACACTTACCATGCCCCCATACTTATCCTCCCAACTAAGCATGTTTTCTAACTCACAATTAACACAACGCTATTCGTACATAGCACATAATAATGAGACCATCATAACAAGCATACCAAAACTCTAGAGGGTTAAGGATATACACAAGCTACCGCCCACTCTAATCATAGGCACACTGCAGGCGCATAATCAGAGAAGGCGATGAACCAGCCATCGATCCAGAGGGTGAGTCGAACATCCGTGCTACCCTTGGTCGGACAGTTCCGCAAAATGGCCCCGCCGCCGCAAAAATAACAAGCTCCCGGCACCACGACATTCCCGAAATGCGGTCTACCACATCGACCACACCGAGGTAGGGGTGACCGTCCGCCAACACCCTTACTTCCCCGGAAACACGAACCTGGAGCCCGACCGCTCCGAATACTGGATGCTCTGAAGGTTGTGTAGGACCACTGCATCGGGCGGAGGTACAAAACTAGTATCTTCGAGGCGGTCCGCCTCGAAAGTCACCAAAGGACCTCGTTGTTCGCCTCTTCGCGATCTTGGTCATTCCGTCGACCGCTCCGTGCCTCACATCGGAGTGCATGAGCCTGCAGGCGGGCACTGTCCATGCCCTGAAGAGCTACTCCGAACATGCCTCGACATGTAATCATCGAGCCTCGTAACATATCGGTGCACTCGATCCTCCATACTAGCTACTAACGCTGGACGTCGCCAATGAGTGAACTCCACATTGTACTCCCGAACCGCACGCTCGCCTGTCTAAGCATCAAAATCTGTCGCCCGTGCCCTCCTCATATGCGGAGGCAAGAAGTGCGTGAGAAAGCCCCAAAACTCATCCCATACCGCTGGAGGTGCATGCTCTCCCGGAAAGCTCCATGAATCAAAGCAATCGATCGCGGTATCACGCGGCCGTCGCGAACCAAAGGTCCTGAACTCGGTCTCGAAGCCTTGATCACCCGCATGATCCAGAATCGCCGGATGAACTCCTGCGGATCATCCTCGTGCCTCGACCCATAAAACTCTGGCGGCTACAACTCGAGAAAGTCACGTAGCCTCAAACTATCTCGCCGAAGTGAACCATCGGTGCATCGAATCGAATCGCCAGATCCAGCCTATCTCATATCGGCCACGACCACGGCCAAGAATCGGGCCATCTCCTTGTAACCCATCTCTCCGCCTCTGCATCGTGATCGGAGGCTCGTGTATCTGCGGTCTCGGCGGCCATTCCGCGCTCTAACCTCTGGGCCGGGCGGCGCCACAAAACCTGTCGTCAAGCACAACTCAGTCTTGTCTGCGGGCTGCGCATTACTCCTCTCAGATCTCACTAGCGGTTCCCTCGCTGCCTTGCCCTTCGTGGCTCTGGTTGCTGCGCGAGCCATAATCGTAAAACGAGATACGTCGAGGAGGTCCAACTTACAACATGACTCTAAGGCACGATCTCGTAATGAGAAGAATGGAAATCAATCCTAAATGTCCTGCAGCCTCACGATTATAGATGTGGTGCACAACACATCGATAATCAAGACTCTACTAGACACGATGCAGACACTTTCCGAGGATTAAGCGCTCGATACCACTTTTGTAACGACCGTGCCCGGCCCGCATCGTGCCTTATCGGGCACCCTAGTGACACAACATCGAGAAAACCAAATGGAAAATAAAACTTTAAACAAGAAACAAGATATATGATCATAAACAGCCAACCCAACGGTTACCTTCCAATAACATATATAAATACAACTCTTTCAAAACGAATGATTAATCCTTTTACAAACCCCGCCCACAACAAGATTACTGCACTTCTAAGATTTACAACAACTATGACGGACAGGCCCGCCATACCTCGAATGTACAAGAACCTACAACTCGTGGAACACATACCAAAAGATAAGCCTCCTGAGAAACGGAGCTTCCCAAAACGCCGAATCGAGATCCTAAGAGCGAGGATCCACGGCCGATGTACCTCTACTGCGGCATGAACGCAGCCTCAAGGAGGTCGATAACAGTACCAAGTATGTGAAATCAGAAAATCAGAAATGAAATCATACTAGTCTATATAAAGCGGGAGACATGTATGATAACCAAACTACGATCACAACATAAAAGCGATCATGTCGATCGAGGACTCACGCCTCGAGTCATCACTAAATATAACTATGGGTCTCACGCCCACAACATCAATCATGTTCGCATCACGGCGCATGCCGAATTGCAGACGTGTAGACATGTCCATGATGCAACAATAATACCAATGCCCCACGGCCACATGCCGGACTGCAGCCGGTGTAGACACGTCCATGTGACATCAACAATAATATCTTGGGTGATCAACCACGCCGCGTGGCCACATGCCGAATTCTACCTCGGTGTAGACATGTCCATGTAACCACAATAACAATATATCGGGTAATCAACCCGCCGCATGGCCACATGCCGGAATTTACTTGGTGTAGACGTCCATGTGACATCAACAACAAGACAAGAATCAAAATGGAAACATACGTGGAATTCTCGTCACCGCCAAAGACGCCCAAGTAAGTTCTCAACAAGTCAACCGCCTCTATCGAGAGCGCCAGAACACGTAAATACAACACTTGTACAACAAAGGCTATCATCATAAGCATAGGCAAGTTTCACACAACTCAAAGTACTTTCCCATAAGTCACACAATACGTAGTATATAAAAATAGAGTGACTATCTTTTAAGTAAACCAAAATACTTCCCTTTGCAAAAATCAAGTAACCACATTATTTCCAAACATTCAAGTTGGCCTAATTTCAAATGCTCAAGTTTCTCATTTTAGAAAGGTTTTATAACTCATAGTCTTAATCCCTTTTAAAACAATTGAGTAACATATTTCTTATGTGTGAGCGTTTATTCTTGTTTATAACGATCTTATTACAACAGCCATGATCTAGAAAATGTAATATCATTTTGTCTCATCTTAGCTTCTATGCATGGAGGTTTCTACCGGTTTTAATACAACACATCATTATTCAATACATTTTCCTTTATTAACGCCGCGGTGGTGCTGTCGATACACATTACGATTTCCAAATCAAGAAACATTATCCCTTTAAAACCAAGTACTCATTACTCACGAATGAGGTTTTACACAAACATCCACATTAAAACAAATAAGTTAAGTCTCTTAACTTCTAACATCGAGAAACCATTTTCTTACCTACATAAAGTCATATAACCAACTTCCCATAAAGCCGTTATAACACTTTATGTTTAAACCAAACAAATACACTTAGCACCTGTACGTCCACCGTACTACATAGTTACACACATATCATGCTAGAACAGATAGGAAGAGGTTCACATACCTCGCGACGAGTATCGACAATAAGCAAAATGCTCCAAGTACTACAACCTTGCTAGCCCTTTCCACTCCTAAATTATAATACGCTACTCTTATTAATTTAACCTAAAAAGGTAAAAAACTTTTATTAAATTTTAAACATACGGTTCCATTTCTCTACATAAAATTCGGCAGCACCTCCCCCCCCCCCCCCGCAACAGCGTAAATCTCCTCCTCTATCGAGGCCGGCTACCAAGCCAACGGGGGTTTTACACGCCTAACCTGACGTGTACAATTCTACTCGAATACTACACAAGTTCATCGCAATACACCCATGTAAATACTGTTCGATTCTTTTCTTTAAATTCGTGCTTAAGTCAAAAGACATTGCCGACAATAATGTTCAAGACTATATATAGTATACTTCAACTATATATTCCTACAACATGTAATCTCCAATTACAACTAGAGGACAAGATAATTACCTCGATAAGCCCATAATTATCCAAGTTAAATGTCGATCCTTAGCAACGTTTAGCTCCAACTCCGGTGCTCCATCCCGCTCAAACAACCCTTAGAAGTTCTAACCAACTTCTACTTAAATACTTCAATCAATCAATGAAGATTTCCTTAGGGTTTCGGTTTGAGACTAAAGGGACAAAAGGTAGTATTTTCTGCTCTACGATAGAGGTATCTTTGGAATACTACAAGGTACAAGGCTAAGGTATTTTGGGCATTATAACAATACTTGGAAGACAACTTTCTACCAAAGGGGGTAGGCTCGGCTAGCACAACTAGGATAGTGAGGGGTGTTCTCGCCAAGGGCCTTTCTAAGGGGAGAGGAGTTGGGCGAGAGCAACAACAAGGGAGAGGGAGGATTTCAAGACTTAGACAAAGTGAGGAGTGAATGAATAAGTCTTCACAAGGGAGGGGTATTTATAGGAAACCAACGGCCTTGATCAAGCCAAGTGCAAGGCAAGTGTAAGGCCTTGATCAAGCCAAGTGCACCCTAACCCCTACACCACAAAACAAGGCACAAAACATGGCACCAAACAAGCCACAAAACAAGGCCAAAACAAGGAGCCAATTGGCCTTGAAAACGTGACCAATTCGTCGAGGTTGCCGCTAGCTTCCAATGTGAGGGTGACACATGTCACCCTCCCGTTGGTCCAAAATGTTTCGTCTCTCGGAAAAATCCGCAAAAAATATAAATGACATAGCCGGAATTTTCCCAACGTAGTCGTGGGAAACGCTTTCATGAAAAATGACTCCAATCGGCACTTGTGCCCAAAATTCGGTTCTTTGCCTAACTTAAGGCTCAAATTCTCTACGTACGTCCTTACGTACATACTCTGGAAATACGGGGTATAAAATTTAGCTCCTACTCCGGGTGCTCCAACCCGCTCCAAGCAACCCTTAGAAGTTCTACGCAACTTCTTCTTAATACTCCAACCAACTATGGAGATTTTCCTTAGGGTTTCGTTTTTGTGACTGAAGGGAAGTATAATAGTATTTCTGGGCTTTTAGTATAAGTTTAATCTTGGAATACTACAAGGTATATGGGCCAAGGTATTTTGGAATAGTAACAATACTTGGAGAGTATTTCTATCAAGAGGGGGGGTGTATTTTACGAAACAACTCAAGGTGGGGTACCTCGGCCAAGGCCACTAGAGTGGTGTACCTCGCCATGGCCTTCTCAAAGGGGAGGGTGCTCTGGCTAGAGCTCTCAAGAGAGGGGGGGGGGGGGAAGGGATTTCAAGACTTAGAACAATTTGTGGATGAAGAAGATCTTCAACTAAGGGGGGTATTTATAGACCAACCAATGGCCAAGATCAAGACAAGTGGTAGGCAAGTGTAAGGTCAAGATTTGGACAAGTGTTTGTGGGTCCCACTTGCTCAACAACTAAACAAAATATCCTACCAACTCCCACTCTCCAATTCGTCCCATTTCCGCCCACACATCCGCCAATTAGAGGGTGACAAGTGTCGCCCTCTCGTTGGTCCAAAGTATTTCATCTCTCGGAAAAATCCGCAAAAAATATAAATGACATAGCCGGAATTTTCCCTTCGCAAGTTTTGGAAGACGTTTCGTCGGAAAACGATTCTTTTTGGTAGTTGTGCACAAAATTTCGGTCCTAGCCTAACTTTAAGGCTTAAACTTTTATACGTACGCCCTCACGTACATACTCTGGAAATACGGGGTATAACATTCTGGGGGAGGCACACAGTGCTCGTTACTCTATTCATCCGGGGTCGACTAAGATGTACCATGACCTCAGATGTATGTATTGGCCTGAAGAGGGACTGTCACGACCCGACCTCGGGCCCGCGACTGGTGCCTTACCCCGGGCACCCTTAGTGATACAACATCAGAGAAAATCAGCGAAAATAAAAATTCTTAAACATGGAACAAGATAAACAAGAAACAGACTAACCAAAACGATTACCTTTCTGTATATAAATTAAAAACTTGAACAGTTACATCCCTTACAACCCTGCCACAACAGTACTACAGACCTCTAAGAATTGTTACCATAACTACGACGAGACAGGGCCCCGCCATACCCGTGAATGTAAGTACCTACAAAGACAGAGGACTATACCAAAAGATAAGCCTCCGGAGAAATGGAGCTTCCCAAAACGCTGAACTGTGATCCTATGAGCGAGGATCAACAACTGATGTACCTCTACCTGCGGCATGAACACAGCCCCCCGAAGGAGGTCAGTACAACAGGTACCAAGTATGTGAAACTGAAAATACTGTAAATAAAATCATAGTAGTCTATATAAAACAGGAGACATATATGATAACCAAACTACAATACACAATATGTAAGCAGTCATGTCAAGTCAGGGACTCACGCCCTCGAAGTCATCACTCAAATATAACTATGGGTCTCACGCCCACAACATCAATCATGCCCGTGGAATACCTTCCTCACTGCCGGCAGTCTACGATAACAACACTAAGGAGTACACATGAACACCAGGTCCCACATGTGTCATAAAAACCGTACGGGGCAAGTACGAAGGCATAGCTACCAGATCCAACCTGCATCATCAACTGACCGGGGCAAGTACGAAAGCCAGCTACCAGAACCTACCGTACCAATAAATACTAAATAGCTAACTCACGAAGCTGACACGGGGCAAGTACGAAGACCGACTACCAGATACCTACCACGCCACGTAGCTGACCGAGGCAAGTACGAAGACCAACTACCAGATACCAAATCTGTAATCACGAGACCGTCCACAAAACCGAACGGCAAGTACGGCTAACTACCGATACCAAAGCCGAATCGACCACGGCCGGCAAGTACGAGATCCAACTACGGATACCAAAGCCGAATCAAGAAACCTCGCGAGAGCTAGTCCATGGAATAATAATAATGGAAGCGCACTGCGGAATCCTCCACACCGCAGACGTCCAAGTAAGTTCATAACAAGTCAGCCGACCCTCCATCGAGAGACGCGGTGGTATAGAAATACAATACTTGCACAACAAAGGCTATCACAACCAGCATAGGCAAGTTCAACATACTCTTAGACTTCCATTAACATGTAATTTGATTCACCATTTATAAAAACTCAAGTACTCCATTTTATGCCAACAATCCGGGTTTTAACCCTAAAGTACTACGTACGTTAAATTCTTTCAAAAGATCCATTTCTTTTACAAAGGTCACACGATACCCGTAGTATCAGAATAGAGTGACTATCATTTTGAGTAAACCAAAACAATTTCCATACTTTCTTTTTAAACCAAATTAAGACAATACCATGCCTTCTTTTTAAACCAAATCACTTCTCCTTTTAAAGTAAAGTTGCCATTTTAAATCCAATGATAAAACCATTCTTTTATTTTCATAAAGTCGTTATAACTAATTTCCCATAAAGATATTATAACACTTTATATTTTAAACCAATTAAAGACAAAACCATGCCCTTTCTTTTAAACCAAAAACTCTTCAATTCCTCAAGTCTCTTTTCTTTTAAAAAATCAAGTTCCTTACTTTGGAAATTTAAGAAAATTAATACTTGTTTATAATGATTCTTATTAAAGTAGTCATGATCTAGGAAATGTAATACAATTTTGTCTTATCTTAGCTTCTATGCAGATGGAAGTTTCTACTTGTTTTAATATAGTTAATTGTCATTACTTTTTCCTTTATTAACGCTGCAATGTCTTGTTCGATAGTTATTCTCATTTCCGAAATCAATATAACTTATCCCTTTTCTTTTTAGACCAAATACTCATTACTCAAGAATGCGGTTTCATAACTTTTTAACACAAACCAAGTCCTTAATATTTCACATCAAGTCATTTATAAGTCAAGTCTCTTATCTTTTAAAATCAACAAACCATTCTTTTATTTACATAAAGTCGTTATAACCAACTTCCCATAAAGTCGTTATAACCCTTTATGTTTTGAACCTACCAAATTCGTTTAACACATGTACGTCTACCGTACTACATAGTTCACAACAATCATGCTAGAAAGGATAGGAAGAGGTTCACATACCTCGCGACGATTATCAACAATTAGGAAAACGCTCCAAAGTACTATAACCTTGCTAGCCCTTTTCCACCCTTCAAGTAGAATACGCTACTCGTAGTACTTCAACCTATAAAGGCCACAAAACGTCTATCAACTTCTAGATCTCTTCGTAGAATATTTCTAAGTACAAGGTTCCATATTCTGCGGAAAATTCGGCAGCACCTCCTTTGTTTCTACATACTTTGCCACCTTTTCCAAGGCCCGATAATAGTAACCAACATGCCATAAATAAGGCGCAATAATTCCGAAATTTAAAGAAGGGGATCACACGCCCAAACGGAACGCGATTAACAATCTTCCTCTTAACAACAACAATAATTAAAGAAGGGGATCACACGCCCAAACGGAACGCGATTAACAATCTTCCCCTTAACAACAATGTAAATACAGTCCAAAGTAAATACGGTCCAAAGTAAATACAGTCCTTAAGTTGGGGTCCTTGGCCAACTTTTACAATTTTACTTATCCAATTACTTCATTAGTCTTTCAACTTATATTCAAATCTTTATATAAGTTATAGTTTCTTTGTTGTTAACTTCTTAGTAAGTAATGGATACATTTTTACCATTTTAATGGCTAATATGCCAATTCTCGTTTTAACATCTTAACAAGATCCAAATATTTCCTTATGTCTCATACTTCATAATATACTTCCAATATATGTATAATATCCAATATACATAATAATTAACTTCACAAAGAGGTTAAGGTTCATTACGTCAATAATAGCCCAAAAATATCCAAGAACTTAAAGTCGTTCCAAAGCAAGTCTTAGCTCCAAATCTTTGTGTTCCAAACCACCACAAGTCACCCTTAGAAGTTCCTAACCAACTTCTATTCAAGAATTAACTCCAAAAAGTGAAGAACACTTAGGTTTCAAAACTGCCCACTCTCGGCTTTGTGGGGATTTTTGAGGCTAGGGGTGTGAAATCTTGTCTAACTCTTGGTTAATAATCTTCCTAATACATTAAGGAAGAACACTTATAAGTTTAAGAATTTTTGGACAACATTTGCTCAAGAAAGAGGGGGGTTGGACGAGAGCACTAGGGAGGGAGAGAAAAAATATTTTCAAGTCTTGAAATATTCTAAGTGTGGAAGATTTTCATCAACTAGAGGGGTTTATATAGTACAACCAAGGGTTAGGATTGAAATATGTGTATGGTATAGATTGTTTGTGTAGGTTCCTTTCTCCACTTGTCCCACAAATGCCATGCAAGACCATGCAAGACTTTGACCATTTGACTTGCCCACTAATTCTTGCAAAAAATCGTCCACTACCATGCAAAATGCCATGCAAGACTTTTGGCCACTTGTCTTGCCCACTAGTCTTGAAAAAAACGTCCAACATGGCTCTTGGGGTGACACATGTCGCCCTTTTATTGGTCCAAAATATTTATCTCTCGAAAAAATTCCAAAGTTGGTTAAAATATTGAAAACGTAAAATTTCCTTCACAAGGTTCGGAAATATTTTTCGTCGGAAAACAATTTTTTCATTCTTACCCTAATTAGGGCTTATACATTCGTACGTACTTCCTCACATACATACTCTGGAACTATGGGGTATAACATTCTTCCCCCCTTAGAAACATTCGTCCCGAATGTTCCTTCTAAGTCTCCAAACACGCTTGCGCCGGTATAGTCTTCACTACTATACTTACCAAACCAATCATGCCACCAATGACCATAGTATAACATACGCGCAAAAACTCAAATCCAAGCCAACGAGAAATCATCTCTAAAGCGTATACAACACTATTAGCTCCCACCCAAGGTCTAAAGGATACTCCCTTCGCATATTTACTTCATTAAAGGAACACTTCTATCTTCTTAACACATCTTCGCCTCTTTTCTTACTCGTCGTACCCTCCTTGTACACTCGAACTCTTTCTAGTATACGTACTATACTTCAGTCATTGCTTCAGTTTCCAAAACTTTGGAGTTACTACCTCCCAACTTGGTCATTTTACTAGTCTTACATTCCTCTAAGGCCATTCCCGGCCTTCACGACCCGATTCTGGTCGAACACATCCGCGAACTCGTACGATGGTTACCTAAACTCAGGCCTAACACCCAAGTGATCCTATCACCTGGCGGGACCACCCTAAACTGACCCCACCTCATTCCGGGCTGCGGGTTGACCCGCGATCTTGCCTCAACCCGACCCATTATCGCTCTAAATTCTTGTTCGACCTATGGAATTATCCCACAATACATTTCACGCAAACCAAGTACTTCGACAAAGACTAACTGTAAAATCTTCTACTCAAGACGGCCTTACATCTAAGGTCTCAACTGTTATAATATTCTAAGGCTCACAATTTTACACAGTGCTATCCAAACATAAAACTTTAACATAAAATCATCATCTCACACATACAAATCTCTAGAGGGTTAAAGATATACCTGTAACTACTTGTCACACCCCGAACCCCGGGCCCGTGACTGGTGCCCTACCTGGGCACTCTTCTACCTTAACAACTAAGTAAACTACGGAAATTAAATAACACCTCTTTTTATTTTATTTTTCAAAACCAACATACGCACAAGGGCAAAGCCGACAAGGCTGCCATATAATATACATAATAAAAAGACACTACACTGTACATGAGTCCAATCCCACATATGAATACAGACCTCTAAGAGTTTTACTGAACTACGACGGGACAAGGCCCCGCCATACCCATAATCGCATAAAAGCACATCGAAAGAACTATACCAAAAAGATAAACTCCTGAACAAATGGAGCTATCCAAAAACTCTGAGCAGGGTCCTACACGTGCAGATCACCAAACTACGTACCTAAACTCGCAGATGAACGCGGCCCAAGGAGGTCAAGAAGAATGTACCAAGTATGTGAAACGATGCATCAGAATGAAATCATAACATCTAAACAAACAGAGACATGTATGATAGCCAACCTACGACACAATACATAAGCGATTATATCAAGTCGTGACGACGCCTCAAAGTCACTACTCAAATAACGGTACACAGTGCCTTACTAACAATGAGAGTAATCAAAAGTATAGGTAGCAAATCCACGGAAACAGGTGTTATAACGATCTTTGGGGATTTACCCCTCATTTATACTCTTACCCTGAAGAAGGTGATAAAGCAGGTGGTATAACGATCTTTGGGGATACACCCCACATTTATACTCTTACCCTGAAGAAGGTGATAAAGCAGGTGGTATAACGATCTTTGGGGATACACCCCTCATTTATACTCTTACCCTGAAGAAGGTGATAAAGCAGGTGGTATAACGATCTTTGGGGATACACCCCTCATTTATACTCTTACCCCAAGAAGGTGATAAAGCGTGGTATAACGATCTTTGGGGATACACCCTCATTTATACTCTTACCAAGAAGGTGATAAAGCGGTGGTATAACAATCTTTGGGGATACACCCTCATTTATACTCTTACCCTACCTCAACTGCCATCATATACATATAAGCACTATCGGCTTATCACACAATAAGTAAGCAAGTTAAGAAATCCCCCTAACTTCTTATTAGTCTTATTCATGTACACTCTCATTTTGGTTTACTTAAGGCACTAATGGAATAATTCTCAATTAAACAAGCCAAAGTACTTATCAAGACACACATAGAATAATTCTCAATTAAACAAGCCAAAGTACTTACCAAGGCACACATATAATAATTCTCAATTAAACAAGCCAAAGTACTACGTACGTACATTCTTTTCAAAAGACTCCTTTATATGTAAAACCCCAAGATACTAACACCCGTAGTATCAAGGTGTGTCTATTTTTCAAAGTAAGTTACTACACTTTTAGAAAACTATTTTCAAAGCTTGAAATCAAGTAACTTCAAATTTTCACAATCTAGGCAACTTATGCCTAATAATCAAAATAGACAACCTGCTTAACCTTCCATAAATCCGTTATAACCAACTTCCCATAAAGCCGTTATAACCCTTTATGGTTTTAGACATATTCATTCCTTTTTTATAACCAAGAGACTTATACTTAAAACCAAGTATCACATACTTACAAAACAAGTTTTTAACTTTCAAAATACTTCAAGTCTCTTAATATTTAGAAAACAAGTTTCTTCTACTTTTAAACCTCAAGTAACTCACACCTTTAAAACAAGTTACTTCTCTTAAATCATGTCATTTCTCCTCTCTTAAAACAATTAAGTAAATCACTCATTTGACTCCCCTAAAGTCATTATAACGACCCTTAGGTTTTGGAACTAAGGCACTAGCCAAAAGATTTGGAAACCACTTCCTTTTCAAGACTCTATGTACTTTAAGTAAAATACTTTCACTTTTAAGAATCCAACTTCACTAAGACAATGAATTATACAACTTACAATTTAAACATCAAAGTACAATCAAGGAAGTACATAGAACAAATTCTATTTTAGGCAATACAAATACAACCAAGGAATGGATCATTTAAGGAGTAGGACATACTTTCTTTATCTTAAGGAATCATGTTAGAAGAGGAGATAGTTCACATACCTTTTCGGCTAAATCCACAAGCTAAGCCGAATACGCCGCACGTAGAAGTGTCAACCTATAATGGTCACAACATGACTATCAACTTCTAGTCTCTAACGTAGAATAATACTAAGTATACGGTCTCTAATTCTACGGAAAATCGGGCAGCACTTCCTTTGTTTCTACTCACTTTGCCACCTTTTTCAAGGCCGAATACAATAACCAAATATGCCACATTTAAGGCTCAAAACAACAACTAACCAAAGGGGATTACACGTCTTACAATACGTGTAAAATTCTGCCCCACAATTCATACGAAGTAGTTCCATATTTAAAGTCATTCTCGGCCAACTACATAACCAACAATTCAAAGTCTTTTCCAATCCTTTTCCAATTCCAAGTTCTAAGGTCTAACATGTTATATAGTCATAAACAACTTCAACAACTACAATTTCCTTCTTTATACAACATGCGATGACTTAAACTAATAATCAACTTGAATTGTAATCTTAAGGCTAACATGCTAGTTTTTGGATTAGGGTTCCAATAGCCAATATAATTATCAAACTTCATACTAAACATCTCATTCTTGCTAATATCCATAGCTACAACAATAAGTAAACCTTAATTACTAAAACGACAAGAATTATACCTTTACAAGCCCTTAAAATTTCCAAGATTCAAAGTCGCTCCTTAGCAAATTCTTAGCTCCTTTCCTTATGTTCCAATCCGCTCCAAGCACTCCTTAGAAGCCTATGAAGAACTCATCTTCAAGTTCCAACTTCAAAGTTGAAGAACTCCTTAAGTATCCGCTCATGACTAATACGAAACGCTGCTTTTTCGAAATCTTTCTATTGAGATATCCTTACAATACCCTTAGGGACATTGGGTTTAAGTCTTGTGAATAAAGGATCACAAACTAAAAAATTTTGTGTGGAACACAAGGTGAACCCGAGAGCACAATGGAAGAACAAGAAATGTTGTGATATTTTCTAAGTGTTTAAGACAAGCCTTGCACTAGTAGTATGCTTATATAACACAATGGAAGGCTTAGGTTATCACAAATGTGTGGCTAGGATGAGTTTCACTAGGATCAAGCCCAAGTGGCAAGTTGACTTTGGTCAATAATATCAAGCTTTGAAGACTTATCTTCCAAGATGGTCAATGACCATTTTACCCTTACTAAAAATCGTCCAAGACCATATGTGGGGGTGCCACGTGTCGCCCTCTCATTCATCCATAAAATTCCGTAACCCTCATGGGCCCCACAAAAATGTAAAATTCCTCGGGTGGGCCCCACGTGACCAAATCCGTAAAAATAAATTCCATAATGTTAAAAGTCCCATATTCCTCAAATAATACATTTTGAGAATCCAATTCTCATCAACAAACATTTTTCCTTTCCGACGTTCGGAAGATTTTCTGCCGGAAAAACAATTCTTCCTTTCGTACCAATTTCCAAGTCTTGATTCCTTACGTACATTCTCTTATACATGTCCTGGACTTACGGGGTGTAACATTCTTCCCCCCTTAGAAACATTCGTCCCCGAATGTTCTTAGTCGGTTGTCAAGCTATACAAACTCCGGCACAATCTCTATACTATGCCTACCAATCAAAACTGCACAAGACCAACGATGCCACACATGGCCACCACAACATACATAAACATATCAATGGACCTTCCGTCCGCGACCCCTTCTCACAAAACTCGAAGGTTACAGTCTTCTAAAACACGGGATCCTTAGAGGTTCCTTTATTTTCTTACTTGTCATACTTTCTCGTACTTCCAACTTATTTAGTAAACGTACAACATCTCAAATATTGTTTCTGTTCCCCAATCCTTGGAGTTACTAACCAAACTTGGCCATATTGTTACTTACATTCCCGTTAAGGCTCTTTCTCGACTTTACGACCTAGTTCCGGTGGAACGCATCCACGAACTCGTGCAACGATTAACTAAACTTGGGCCTTGCATCCTCGGGACCCTACCACATAACGGGACCATTTCTAACTGACATCACCCCATTCCATACTACCGGTTGACCCGAAATGGGTCCATAACCCGACTCATCGTCACACTTAACTTCTCGTTCTTAGTCTGAAATAAATCTCTCTCTTATCTCAAGGTACTTCTCACACTATCCCCCCCTATTCACTAGAGGTTCGTCACATAAGCCAAAGTATTTCTACTGTACAATCTTCCCTATTGGTTTTACATCACATGGGCAATTACTACGTGTGAACTCTACACAACTATAGTCTCAGTTCACTTACCATTCTTGTCAATATTCTTAACCTCTCACTTTACTAATCAAGGTATCCCTACCTCTGGGGTACTATCACTTTACAACTCTAGCAATAAAGGGAAAACATATACGCTAGGGTAAAATCTGAATCTATCAATGCACGTATGATTCAAAAGAATCGAGATATACCGGTAACCCCATGCGATGTCGCCTCCTGATCTTGTCCAGTAGTCACGTCATCTATGCGGTTCGAAGGACCGCCAGAACCATAAACTCCACCCTGACCTCTACCACGATCGGTCGACATCCAACACCTCGCTCGGGGACGACAGTGCGAGGAAGGGGAACTAACTACCGGCCTCAAAGGCTGAGCCACCTCACCGGTGCTCTTTCTAAAAGGACATACTCTCAGTATATGGCCCGGACGGCCACAACAAAAACAAGCATCTGTGCCATAACGGCATTTCCCCAAATGACGCTTACTACATCGGAAACACTGAGGAAAAAGTGGCCTCGACTGAGACAATCCTCTGCTCCTTTGAGAGCCTCGACCCCTGGAGCTTGGACCGACTCCTAAATACCTTGTGGGGTCAAACCTCCCACCTGTGGACTGCGGGGGTATGTACTGGGTAGGCTGGGATGAATATCTCACTCGCTGCTGAGGCTGCTCGTCCAAAAACTCACCGGGATAACCAATCGGTCTAGCCCTCTTACGCTGATCTCCGCTTTGGCCCTCTACCATCTGTACACCTGTCTGTACTGGCCGAATAACCTCCTACGGATGAAACTGTAGCACCGCTATCTTGGTCAATAACATAACTGCTTCCCTCATGACCCTATAGTCTTCTCCTAACTGAGAAACTGGAGGCTCTGGTGCTGGGGCCTCAAAACCTGGCGCAGAAGAACTCGCCGACTGCGGAACAACATACGGTATACCCTGGGCATAAGCCCTATCAACTCTCTGAGTCTGACTAGTAGCTCATGCTACTCCTTTGCCCTTCTGGGCGGTTGTTGCCTCTCGAGGCATAATCAGAACACAAAATCACGTCGAGAGGAATTATCTTACTAACACAATTTCATGGCATGATCTTAGAGTGAGAAGAATAGAAACCAACTCCTAAATGTCTCAGAGCTCGTGTTTATGGGTGTGGCGCAACACACCCATAAACAAGACTCTAGTAGACACTGCCTCAGACATTTCGAGGATCGATCGCTCGATACCACTCACACCTCAACCTCAAGCCCGTGGATCGGTGCCCTACCTGGGCACCCTTCTACCTTAACAACTAAGTAAACAGCGGAAATTAAATAACACCTCTTTTTATTTATTTTTTCAAAACCAACATACGCACAAGGGTAAAGCCGACAAGGCTGCCATATAATATACATAATAAAAAGACACTACACTGTACATGAGTCCAATCCCACATATGAATACTGCACTTCTAAGAGTTTTATCAACTATGACGGACAAGGCCCCGCTGCATAATCATGTACAAAATCACAGATCGAAAGAACTATACCAAAAGATAAACTCGAACAAATGGAGCTATCCAAAACTCGAGCAGGTCCTACACTGCAGATCACCAAATCACAGACCTAAACTCATGCAGATGAACGCAGCTTCAAGGAGGTCAAGACGAAGAATGTACCAAGTATGTGAAATGAAATCAGTAATGAAATCATAAGTCTAAACAAAACAGAGACATGTATGATAGCCAACCTACAATACACAATACATAAGTAGTTATATCAAGTCGTGGACGACGCCTCAAAGTCACTACTCAAATAACGAAGACACAAAGGCCTTACTAACAATGAGAGTAATCAAAAGTATAGGTAGCAAATCCACTAAGCGGTGGTATAACGATCTTTGGGGATTTACCCTCATTTATACCCTTACCCGAAGGTGATAAAGCAGGTGGTATAACGATCTTTGGGGATACACCCCTCATTTATACTCTTACCCTGAAGAAGGTGATAAAACAGGTGGTATAACGATCTTTGGGGATACACCCCTCATTTATACTCTTACCCTGAAGAAGGTGATAAAGCAGGTGGTATAACGATCTTTGGGGATACACCCCTCATTTATACTCTTACCCTGAAGAAGGTGATAAAGCAGGTGGTATAACGATCTTTGGGGATACACCTCTCATTTATACTCTTACCCTGAATAAGGTGATAAAGCAGGTGGTATAACGATCTTTGGGGATACACCCCTCATTTATACTCTTACCCTACCTCAACTGGCCATCATACATAACATAAGCACTACCGACTTATCACACAATAGAATAATTCTCAATTAAACAAGTCAAAGTACTTATCAAGGCACACATAGAATAATTCTCAATTAAACAAGCCAAAGTACTTACCAAGGCACACATAGAATAATTCTCAATTAAACAAGCCAAAGTACTACGTACGTACATTCTTTTCAAAAGACTCCTTGTTATGTAAAACCCCAAGATACTAACACCCGTAGTATCAAGGTGTGTCTATTTTTCAAAGTAAGTTACTACACTTTTAGAAAACTCTTTTCAAAGCTTAAAATCAAGTAACTTCAAATTTTCACAATCTAGGCAACTTATGCCTAATAATCAAAATAGACAACCTTCTTAACCTTCCATAAAGCCGTTATAACCAACTTCCTATAAAGCCGTTATAACCCTTTATGGTTTTAGACATATTCATTCCTTTTTTATAACCAAGAGACTTATACTTAAAACCAAGTATCACATACTTACAAAACAAGTTTTTTAACTTTCAAAATACTTCAAGTCTCTTAATATTTAGAAAACAAGTTTCTTCTACTTTTAAACCTCAAGTAACTCACACCTTTAAAACAAGTTACTTCTCTTAAATCATGTCATTTCTCCTCTCTTAAAACAATTAAGTAAATCACTCCTTTGACTCCCCTAAAGTCATTATAACGACCCTTAGGTTTTGTGTTATACCCCGTAGTTCCAGGGTATATAGGTGAGGATGTACGTGCGAGATTACGACAGAAATTTTGGAAAGAAAGAAAGATGTGATTTTTCGACGGAAAAGTTTCCGGTTTTTGTGAAGAAAAAGGTTCGTTAATGGGAATTGGATTCCCAGATTTGGTATTCGGACTTCTTAGAATATTTGAGAATTATGGAATTTTATTTAGGAAATGGTCACGTGGGCCCACGTGAAATTTACTGCTTTGTGGGCCCGCTTAGTTTTTGATTTTGGCCATTATGGATATTTTCGGAGATGAAATATTTTGATTTAGTAGGAGGCGACACGTGTCACCCCCTAGTGGCCCTTGGCCGAAATTAGCTAGATGTGGCAAGACAAGTGGCCAAGTCTTGCTAGATATTTTGTGTGGACAAGTTGGCTTGTGGGTCCCACCCACACTTGTCCCCAATCTCAACCACACACTTGCCTTCATCCTATCCTTGGTTGTCCTATATATGCACCCTTAGTTGATGAAATCTTCCACACTTAGACATTTGAAGACTTGAAAACCCTCCTTCTCCCTCGACCTAGAGCTCTGCTTTTGCCCCATTTCTTGAGCAAAATTTGTCCAACAATTCTTAAACTCTCAAGTGTTCTTCCCAAGGTGTTAGGAAGATTGTGTACCAAGAGTTGGAAAAGATTTCACACCCTAGCCTTGAAGGGACGCCTTGGCCGAAAGTTGTCATCTTGAAACCCTAAGTGTTCTTCACTTTTTGGAGTTGAATCTTGAAGAGAAGTTGGTTAGGAGCTTCATGGGTTGCTTGTAGCGGATTGGAACGTAAAGATTTGGAGCTAAGACTTGCTTGAGCGACTTTAAGAACTTGGATATTTTTGGGCTATTTGAGGTAGTGGAACTTAAACCTCTTTGTGAATTGGTTGTTATACATATATTATAAGTATATTATGGATTATATAATATATGGAGTAAGTTTGGAAGAGTTGGATCTTGTTAACTTGTTAAAAGAAAGGATTGGCCGTTTGCCATTAAAATGGTAAAACGTATCTTACTTGCTAAGAAGCTAATAACAAAGTAACTATAACTTATATTAAGAATGGAAATATAAGTTGGATGACTAATGAGTAAATTGGATAAGTAAATGGACAAAGTTGCCAAGGACCCCAACTTAAGGATCAGATTTACTTTGGACCGTATTTACTTTGGGTATTTACATTGATCGTATTTACATTTCATTAAGGGAAGATTTTTCAATCGCGTCCGTTTGGGCGTGTGATCCCCTTTTAATTATTGTATTGTTATGGCGTGATAGTAAACCGCGCACGGCCGCGCGTAATCCCCTTCTTTTACTTATTGTTGTTATGGAGGCGTGATAGTAAACGCGTTACCGTTTGGGGCGTGTAATCCCCTTCTTTATGTTGTTTAATTATTACGCCTTATATATATATATGGTATATATATTACGTTATTCGAGCCTTGGTAAAAGATGGAAAAGTGAGTATAAGCGGAAGGTCAGAAATTTCCGTAGATTTTGAGGGCTTTTATTGGTATAAGTCTTCAATGATAAGAAAGGTTTGATAGAGTACTATGACCATTTTAGGAGTGGAGTACTACGTGTGGCGTGATCTACTTGGCAAGGAGTAGCCGACGGGTCAAGTACTGAGCGTTTGCTTATTGTCGATAAATCGTCGCGAGGTATGTGAACCTCTTCCTATCTTTTCTAGCATGATTGTTGTGAACTATGTAGTACGGTAGACGCATACATGTGCTAAGTGATTTGGTTGGTTTAAAACATAGGGTGTTATAATAGCTTTATGGGAAGTTAGTTATAACGACCTTATGTAGTGAAAATGGTTTCTTGATGTTAGAAGTTAAGAGACTTGATCTTATAAGATAAGAGACTTAACTTATTTGTTTTAATGTGGATGTTTGTGTGAAACCTCATTCGTGAGTAATGAGTACTTGGTTTTTAAAGGGATAATGTTTCTTCGATTTCGAATCGTAATGTGTATCGGCAGCACCATTCCAAATAAGTAATAAAGGAAAATGTATTGAATAATGATGTGTTGTATTAAAACATTAGAAACCTCCATCTGCATAGAAGCTAAGATGAGACAAAATGATATTACATTTTCTAGATCACGGTCTGTAATAAGATCGTTATAAACAAAGAATAAACTACTCACATATATGACATATGTTACTCAATTGTTTTAAAAGAGATTAAGACTATGAGTTATGAAACCTTTCTAAAATAAGTGACTTGAGCATTTGAAAATGAGAAGTTTGAGTAATCAAACTAGGCAACCGGAACTTAGGAAAAGAATGTTGTTACTTGATTTTGAAAAGGAATGTGGGTTGGTCATTCTAATACTATGGGTATAGGTGACTTTTATAAAAGTAATGGATCTCTTTTAAAAGAACTTAACGATGTAGTACTTTGGGGTTAAAAACCGGACTTTGGCATAAAATGAAAGTACTTTGAGTTGTGTGAAACTTGCCTATGCTTGTTGTTGTGAAACTTGCCTATGCTTGTTGTTGTGAAACTTGCCTATGCTTGTGATGATAGCCTTTGTTGTGCAAGTGTGGTATTTCGTTACCGCCTCTCGATAGAGGCGGTCGACTTGTTGAGAACTTACTTGACGCGTCTTGTGATGGAGAATTCCACGTATGTTTCCATTTTGATTATCGCTTGTTGTTGATGTCACATGGACATGTCTACACCGACGCAGATTCCGGTACGCGTCGTTGATTACCCGATATATTGTTATTGTGGTTACATGGACATGTCTACACCGAGGTAGAATTCCGGGGCACGTGCTACGCGGCAGGTTGATCACCCAAGATATTATTGTTGATGTCACACGGGCGTGTTCACACCGAGGTAGAATTCCGGGCATGTGGCCGCCGGGCATTGGTATTATTGTTGCATCATGGACATGTCTACACCGATGCGAATTCCGGGGCATGCGCCGTGATGCGAACATGATTGATGTTGTGGGCGTAAGACCCATAGTTATATTTGAGTGATGACTTGAGGCGTGAGTCCCCGATCGACATGATCGCTTTTATGTTGTGAATCGTAGTTTGGTTATCATACATGTCTCCCGCTTTATATAGACTAGTATGATTTCATTCTGATTTTTTCTGATTTCACATACTTGGTACTTGCAGATCGACCTCCTTCGGGGCCGCGTTCATGCCGCAGTAGAGGTACATCGGCCGTGGATCCTCGCTCTTAGGATCTCGGCGTTTTGGGAAGCTCCGCTTTCCGAGGCTTATCTTTTGCATGTGTTCCCGAGTTGTAGGTTCTTGTACATTCGGGTATGGCGCCCCGTCCCGTCATAGTTGTTGTAAATCTTAGAGGTCCGTAATCTTGTTGTGGCGGGGTTTGTAAAGGATTAAACTGCTCGCTTTGAAAGAGTTGTATTTATTATGTTATTGGAAGGTAACCGTTGGGTTGGCCTGCTTTATGTTCATATATCTGCTTTCTTGTTTAAGTTTTATTTTCCGCTGGTTTTCTCGATGAATGTATCACCAGGGTGCGGGATAAGGCACGATGAACGCCCCGAACGGTCGTTACAAAAGTGGTATCGAGCGATTAATCCTTCGGAAAGTGTCTACGCATCGTGTCTAGTAGAGTCTTGATTATCGATGTGTTGTGCACCACATCTATAATCGTGAGGTCGCAGGACATTTAGGATTGGTTTCATTCTTCTCATTCCGAGATCGTGCCTTAGAGTTGTGTTGTAAGTTGGACCCTCCGACGTATCTCGCTTTTACCGATTATGCCTCCGCAAGAGCAACCAGAGCCCGGCGGCAAGACAGCCGAGGGAACCGCTAGTGAGATACAGAGGAGTACGAGGCGCGAGCCCGCATAAGACTGAGGTCAGGCTTGACGGGCGGGTTTCAGGACGCCGCCACCCAAAGAGAGGTTAGAGCCGCAGAATGGCCGCCGAGACCGCAGCACTGAGCCTCCACCCCCACACCGGGGGCGCAGGAGATGGGTTATAAGGAGATGGCCCGCTTGCCGCCGTGGTCGTGGCAGATATGAGGATAGGCCGACGCAGCAGTTCAGCCCAGAGCACCCGATGGTTCACCCCGAGCAGATAGTTTGAGGCTACGGACTTTACGAGTCAGCCCGCCAGAGTTTTATGGGTCGAGGCACGAGGATGATCCGCAGGAGTTCATCCCAGATTCTGCCGATCACGCGGTGATCAAGGCTTGAGACCGAGTCTGTGACCTTTGGTTCGCATCGGCCGCGTGATACCGCAATGATTGCTTTGATTCACGGAGCTTTCCGGGAGAGCATGCACCTCCAGCAAAGATGGGATGAGTTTTGGGCGTTCTCACGCACTTCTTGCCTCCGCAGATGGCGAGGGCACGGGCCGATTTTTGATGCTTAGACAGAGCGCGACGTTCGGGAGTACAATGTGAGTTCGACTCATTGGCGTGACGCCCCAGCGTTGGTAGCTAGTATGGAGGATCGAGTGCACCGATATGTTACAGTGGCTCGATGATTACATGTCGAGGCATGTTCGGGAGTAGCTCTTCACCGCATGGACATTGCCCGCATTCAGCTCATGACCGGGATGCGAGGCACGGAGAGGTCGACGGAATGACCAAGATCGCGAAGAGGCCGTAACAACAGTGGTCCTTTGTGACTTTCGAGGCGGACCGCCAAGAAGATACTAGTTTTGTACCTCCGCCAAGCAGAGTGGTCCTCCACAACCTTCAGAGTATTCGGAGCAGTCGTGGCTCCAAGGGTTCGTGTTTCGAGAAGTAAGGGTGTTGGCGACGCGTCACCCCTACCTCGGTGTGGTCGATGGTAGACCGCATTTCGGGAGTGTCGTGGTGCCAGGGGAGCTTGTTATTTTGCGGCCAGGCCATTTTGCGAGGAACTGTCACCAAGGGTAGCACGGATGTTACGACTCACCTACGGATCGGGCTGGTTCATCGCATTCTACAGCATGCGCACGCAGGCGTGCCTATGATTAGAGTGAGCGGTAGCTTCGGTATATCCTTAACCTCTAGAGTTTGGTTTGCGCGATATGATGATCTTATTATTGTGTGCTATGTACGGATAGCGTTGTGTTGTTTGTAAGTTAGAAAACATGGTTAGTTGGAAGGATAAGTGTGGGGGCATGGAAAGTGTGAACCTTAGAGTTTTATACGTGGAGACCTTAGAGGCGAGGCCGTCTTGAGTGGGTGATTTTACGGTTGGTCTTTGCCATGTACTTGGTATGCGGGAAATATTGTGGGATAATTACATGGGTAGTGTGAGATGGAAGTGGTAGCTTTCATGACGTGAATTAGTAAGATTGTTCGGATCGGAACAAGAGTCGCGCTAGGGGTCGGGTTGAGGCCATTTGCGGGTCAACCCGCAGCCCATATTGAGGTGGGTCGGTTCGAGGTGGTCCCGCGGTGGTAGGGTCACGAGGTGCTAGCCCAAGTTTAGGTAACCATCGTGACGAGTTCGTGGACGCGTTCAACGAGATCGGATCGTGAAGGCCGGAATGGCCTTAGAGTAAATCGCTAGTGGGAGCCGTTGTAAGATTAGAAATGATTCCTCGTTGGCTTGGATTTGAGTTTTGCGCACATGTTATATTCTGGCCATTGGTGGCATGATCGGTTTTGTAAGTATAGTAGTGAAGACTATACCGACACAAGTACGTTTGGAGACTTAGAATGAACATTCGGACGAATGTTTCTAAGGAAAATGTTATACCCGTAGTTCCGTGGTATATAGGTGAGGATGTACGCATAGATTACACGTAAATTTTGGAAAGAAAGAAAGATGTGATTTTTCGACGAAAAGTTTCCGCTTTTTGTGAAGAAAAAGGTTCGTTAATGGGAATTGGATTCCTGATTTGGTATTCGGACTTAGAATATTTGAGAATTATGGAATTTTATTTAGGAAATGGTCACGTGGGCCCACGTGAAATTTACGGTTTTGGGGCCCGCTTAGTTTTTGAGATTTTGGCCATTATGGATATTTTCGGAGATGAAATATTTTGATTTAGCAGAGGGCGACACGTGTCACCCCCAGGTGGCCCTTGGCGAAATTAGCTAGATGTGGCAAGCAAGTGGCCAAGTCTTGCTAGATATTTTGTGTGGACAAGTGGCTTGTGGGTCCCACCCACACTTGTCCCCAATCTCAACCACACACTTGCCTTCATCCTATCCCTTGGTTGTCCTATATATGCACCCTTAGTTGATGAAATCTTCCACACTTAGACATTTGAAGACTTGAAAACCCTCCTTCTCCTTGACCTAGAGCTCTCGGTTTGCCCCATTTCTTGAGCAAAATTTGTCCAACAATTCTTAAACTCTCAAGTGTTCTTCCCAAGGTGTTAGGAAGATTGTGTACCAAGAGTTGGAAAAGATTTCACACCCTAGCCTTGAAGGGATGCCGCCGAAAGTTGTCATCTTGAAACCCTAAGTGTTCTTCACTTTGAGTTGAATCTTGAAGAGAAGTTGGTTAGGAGCTTCATGGGTTGCTTGTAGCGGATTGGAACGTAAAGATTTGGAGCTAAGACTTGCTTGGAGCGACTTTAAGAACTTGGATATTTTTGGGCTATTTGAGGTAGTGGAACTTAAACCTCTTTGTGAATTGGTTGTTATACATATATTATAAGTATATTATGGATTATATAATATATGGAGTAAGTTTGGAAGAGTTGGATCTTGTTAACTTGTTAAAAGAAAGGATTGGCCGCTTGCCATTAAAATGGTAAAACGTATCTTACTTGCTAAGCTAATAACAAAGTAACTATAACTTATATTAAGAATGGAAATATAAGTTGGATGACTAATGAGTAAATTGGATAAGTAAAATGGACAAAGTCGCCAAGACCCCAACTTAAGGATCAGATTTACTTTGGACCGTATTTACTTTGGATCAGATTTACATTGGATCGTATTTACATTTCTTGGGGAAGATTTTTCAATCGCGTCCGTTTGGGCGTGTGATCCCCTTTTTAATTATTGTATTGTTATGGCGTGATAGTAAACCGCGCACGGCCGGGTCGCGTAATCCTTCTTTTACTTATTGTTGTTATGGAGGCGTGATAGTAAACCGTTACCGTTTGGGCGTGTAATCCCTTCTTTATGTTGTTTAATTATTACGCCTTATATATATATATGGTATATATATTACGGTTATTCGAGCCTTGGTAAAAGATGGAAAAGTGAGTATAAGCGGGAAGTCTTAAATTTCCGTAGATTTTGAGGGCTTTTATTGGTATAAGTCTTCAATGATAAGAAAGGTTTGATAGAGTACTATGACCATTTTAGGAGTGGAGTACTACGTGTGGCGTGATCTACTTGGCTTAGGAGTAGCCGACGGGTTGAAGTACTTGGGCGTTTTGCTTATTGTCGATAAATCGTCGCGAGGTATGTGAACCTCTTCCTATCTTTTCTAGCATGATTGTTGTGAACTATGTAGTACGGTGAGCATACATGTGCTAAGTGATTTGGTTGGTTTAAAACATAGGGTGTTATAATAGCTTTATGGGAAGTTAGTTATAACGACCTTATGTAGTGAAAATGGTTTCTTGATGTTAGAAGTTAAGAGACTTGATCTTATAAGATAAGAGACTTAACTTATTTGTTTTAATGTGGATGTTTGTGTGAAACCTCATTCGTGAGTAATGAGTACTTGGTTTTTAAAGGGATAATGTTTCTTGATTTGGGAATCGGAATGTGTATCGGCAGACCATTCCAGCGTTAATAAAGGAAAATGTATTGAATAATGATGTGTTGTATTAAAACCGGTAGAAACCTCCATCCGCATAGAAGCTAAGATGAGACAAAATGATATTACATTTTCTAGATCATATTTCTTTGTAATAAGATCGTTATAAACAAAGAATAAACTACTCACATATATGACATATGTTACTCAATTGTTTTAAAGAGATTAAGACTATGAGTTATGAAACCTTTCTAAAATAAGTGACTTGAGCATTTGAATATGAGAAGTTTGAGTAATTTAAACTAGGCAACCTCGAAGTTAGGAAAAGAATTTTGTTACGTGATTTTGAAAAGGAATGTGGGTTGGTCATTCTAATACTATGGGTATAGGGTGACTTTTATAAAAGTAATGGATCTCTTTTAAAAGAACTTAACGTATGTAGTACTTTGGGGTTAAAAACCCGGACTTTGGCATAAAATGAAAGTACTTTGAGTTGTGTGAAACTTGCCTATGCTTGTTGTTGTGAAACTTGCCTATGCTTGTTGTTGTGAAACTTGCCTATGCTTGTGATGATAGCCTTTGTTGTGCAAGTGTGGTATTTCTGTGTTACCGCGTCTCTCGATAGAGGGCCGGTCGACTTGTTGAGAACTTACTTGGACGTGCTGGCAGTGATGGAGAATTCCACGGGTATGTTTCCATTTTGATTACTGTCTTGTTGTTGATGTCACATGGACATGTCTACACCGATGCAGTATTCCGGGGGCATGCGGCCATGCGGCAGGGTTGATTACCCGATATATTGTTATTGTGGTTACATGGACATGTCTACACCGAGGTAGAATTCCGGGGGCATGTGGCCATGCGGCAGGGTTGATCACCCAGTATATTATTGTTGATGTCACATGGACGTGTCTACACCGAGGTAGAATTCCGGGGGCATGTGGCCATGGGGCATTGGTATTATTGTTGCATCATGGACATGTCTACACCGATGCAGAATTCCGGGGGCATGCGGCCATGATGCGAACATGATTGATGTTGTGGGCGTAAGACCCATAGTTATATTTGAGTGATGACTTGAGGGCGTGAGTCCCTGACTGGACATGACTGCTTTTATGTTGTGAACTGTAGTTTGGTTATCATACATGTCTCCTGCTTTATATAGACTAGTATGATTTCATTCTGATATTTTCTGATTTCACATACTTAGTACTGTTATCTTGACCTCGCCCGGGGCTGCGTTCATGCCGCAGGGAGAGGTACATCGGTCGTGGATCCTCGCTCTTAGGATCTCAGTTCAGCGTTTTGGGAAGCTCCGTTTCTCCGGAGGCTTATCTTTTGGTATGTGTTCCCTGAGTTGTAGGTTCTTGTACATTCAGGGGTATGGCGGCCACTGTCCGTCATAGTTGTTGTAAATCTTAGAGTGCTGTAATCTTGTTGTGGCGGGGTTTGTAAAAGGGATTAAAGCTCGTTTTGAAAGAGTTGTATTTATTATGTTATTGGAAGGTAAGTTGGGTTGCTTTGTTTATGTTCATATATCTGTTTCTTGTTTAAGTTTTATTTTCCGCTGGTTTTCTCTGATGAATGTATCACTAGGGTGCCCGGGATAAGGCACCAGTAACGGGCCCCGGAACGGGTCGTTACATTTTGGAACTAAGGCACTAGCCAAAAGATTTGAAAACCACTTCCTTTTCAAGACTCTATGTACTTTAAGTAAAATACTTTCACTTTTAAGAAGCCAACTTCACTAAGGCAATGGATTATACAACTTACAATTTAAACATCAAAGTACAATCAAGAAAGTACATAGAACAAATTTATTTTAGGCAATCCAAATACAACCAAGGAATTGATCATTTAAGGAGTAGGACATACTTTCTTTATCTTAAGGAATCATGCTAGAAGAGGAGATAGTTCACATATCTTTTCGGCTAAATCCACAAGCTAAGCCGAATACGCCGCACGTAGAAGTGTCAACCTATAATGGTCACAACATGACTATCAACTTCTAGTCTCTAACGTAGAATAATACTAAGTATACGGTCTCTAATTCTACGGAAAATCGGGCAGCACTTCCTTTGTTTCTACTCACTTTGCCACCTTTTTCAAGGCCGAATACAATAACCAAACATGCCACATTTAAGGCTCAAAACAACAACCAACCAAAGGGGATTACACGCCTTACAATACGTGTAAAATTCCGCCCCACAATTCATACGAAGTAGTTCCATATTTAAAGCCATTCTCGGCCAACTACATAACCAACAATTCAAAGTCTTTTCCAATCCTTTTCCGATTCCAAGTTCTAAGGTCTAACATGTTATATAGTCATAAACAACTTCAACAACTACAATTTCCCTCTTTATACAACATGCGACGACTTAAACTAATAATCAACTTGAATTGTAATCTTAAGGCTAACATGCTAGTTTTCGTATTAATAGCCAATATAATTAGCAAACTTCATACTAAACATCTCATTCTTGCTAATATCCATAGCTACAACAATAAGTAAACCTTAATTACTAAAACGACAAGAATTATACCTTTACAAGCCCTTAAAATTTCCAAGATTCAAAGTCGCTCCTTAGCAAACTCTTAGCTCCTTTCCTTATGTTCCAATCCGCTCCAAGCACTCCTTAGAAGCCTATGAAGAACTCGTCTTCAAGTTCCAACTTCAAAGTTGAAGAACTCCTTAAGTATCCGCCTTGCGACTAATACGAAAACGTCATTTTTCCGAAATCTTTCTATTGAGATATCCTTACAATACCCTTAGGGACATTGGGTTTAAGTATTTTGAATAAAGGATCACAAACTAAATTTTTTTTGTGTGGAACACTGTTATACCCCGTATTTCCAGAGTATGTACGTAAGGACGTACGTATAAAATTTGAGCCTTAAGATAGGCAAGATTCGAAATTTGTACACAACACCCGGTTAGAGTCGTTTTTCGACGAAACGTTTCCACAACTTTCGTAGGGAAAATTCCGGCTATGTCATTTATAATTTTTGCGGATTTTTCCGAGAGACGTAACATTTTGGACCAACGGGAGGGTGACATGTGTCACCCTCACATTGGAAGAGGTTGGACGGCAAATGGGCTAAGCTTGCACGTTTTTGGTGTTGAATTTGTGGTCAAGGGTTAGGTAGGATATTTTGTGTAGATGGATAAGGTTGCACATGGCTTAATCTTGGCCTTACACTTGCCTTGCACTTGGCACCATCTTGGCCATTGGTTGGCCTTCACTTGACCTATAAATACCCCCTTAGTTGATGAACTTTCTTCATCCAAAAATTGAGCAATCTATCTAAGTCTCAAACTACTCCCTCTTAGCAGAGCTTTCGTCCCTCTCCCCTCCTAGTTGAGCTTGGCGAGCCACCACACCTCCCCTTGTGAAGCCTTGGCCGAGGGGTACCCCCCCCTAGCCTAGTTGTCTCGTATAAATACCCCCCCCTTTGTGGTATAGAAATACTCTCCTAGTATTGTTTTAATGCCCAAAATACTTTAGCCCAAATACCTTGTAGTATTCCCAAAGTTACCTCTATACGTAGAGCAGGAAATACTACCTTTGTCCTTTTAGTCTCAAACCGAAACCCTAAGGAAATCTTCATAGTTGGTTGAAGTATTTAAGTAGAAGTTGGTTAGAACTTCTGGCGGTTGTTTGGAGCGGATCGAGCGCCGGAGTAGAGCTAAACCTTGCTCAGATCGACATATATACTCGGATAATTTTGGGCTTATCGAGGTAAACACTCACGACCTTCTATTGTAATTGGGAATTACATGTTGTAGGAATATATAGTTGAAGTATACTATATATATTCTCAACATTATAATTGCGCGCAATGTCTTTTGACTTAAGCTCGAAATACTTACGCAGAATGTCTTGCGACTTAAGCTCAATTTAAAGTGAAATGAATCAGAATTACATAGGATCAGACATGAGACTTGTGTAGTATTATCGTGGTAGAATTGTACACGCCCGGTTAGGCGTGCAAACCCCCGGTTGGCTTGGTAGCGCCTCGATAGAGAGGAGATTTACGCTGTCATGGGGAGTCACGAATTTTCTCAGAGATTATGGAACAATGAGATCTAGATGTTAATAAGCGCCTTGTGGCCTTATAGGTTGAAGTACTATGCAGGTGCGATCTACGTGGCTTAAGGAGTAGCCGACGGTTTGAAGTACTTGAGCGCTTTTGCTATTAGTCGATACTCGCCGAGAGGTATGTGAACCTCTTCCTATCTTTCTAGCATGATATGTGTGTAACTATGTAGTACGGAGACGCATACGTGTTAAAAGTATTTGATTGGTTTAAAACATAAAGGGTTATAACGCTTTATGGGAAGTTGGTTATAACGACTTTATGTAGATAAGAAAAAGCCCGTGATTGTTAAAAGGTAACCGATTTGAGTTATAATCGACTTGATGTGTGATGATAAAGAACTTGAAGTCTTTCATTAAGAAACCCTTTTGAAAGAAGAGTAATACTGCTTTGAGAACTTAAGAGTTATACTAGCTTTATGGAAAGTTAGGTATAACGTCTAAAAGAGATAAAAAAAAAGGAATGGCTATTTGATCTTAGAAGTTAAGAGACGTGATCTTATAAGATAAGGGACTTAACTTAATTAAATTGATTTGAATGTTGTAAGATGTGTGAAACCTCATTCGTGAGTAATGAGTACTTGGTTTTTGAAAGGAATAATGTTTTACTGATTTCGGAAATCAGAATGTGTATCGACAAACCACTGCAGCGTTAATAAAGGAAAATGTATTGAATAATTAAGTATTATTAAAATCAGTAGAAACCTCCATCCGCATAAGCTAAGATGAGACAAAATGATATTACATTTTCTAGATCATGGCCGCTAATAAGGTTGATTATGAACAAGAATAACCTACTCGCCTATGGCATATGTTACTCAATTGTTTTAAAAGAGATTAAGACATTGAACTATGAAACTTTTCTAAAAAGAGACTTGTGTAATTGAAATTAGGCAAACTGGAACTTTAGGGAAAAGAAAGGCATTGTGTTGTCTTAAAATGGTTTAAAACATAAAGTATGGAAGTTGTTTTGGTTTACTTAAAAGATGTAAGTCACTCTATTTTATACTACGGGTATCGGGTGACTTTTATAAAAAGAATGAATCTCTTAAAAGGAATTTAACGTACGTAGTACTTTAGGGTTAAAACCCGGACCTTGGCATAAAATGAAAGTACTTTGAGTTGTTGTGAAACCTGCCTGTGCTTGTTGTTGTGAAACCTGCCTATGCTTGTTGTTGTGAAACTTGCCTATGCTTGTTGTTGTGAAACTTGCCTATGCTTGTCGTGATAGCCTTTGTTGTGCAAGAATTGTGTTTCTATACTACCGCGCCTCTCGGAGTGGTCGGTTGACTTGTTGAGAACTTACTTGACGCGCTTGCAGCGACGAGAAATTCCACCGCACGCTCTCGCTGATTGTGTTACTTTTGCTAATCGCTTTGGACATACTGACACGATGCGTAGCGCACGGGTATGTTTCCATTTGGAATGCTGCTTTATTGTTTCCCTTTGGGCATACTGACACGATGCGTAGCGCACGGGTATGTTTCCATTTGGAATGATGTCTTATTGTTTCCCTTTGGACATACTGACACGATGCGTAGCGCACGGGTATGCTCCCATTTGGATTGTTGTCTTGTTGATATCATATCATAGACTGCCGGCGGTGAGGAAGGAATTCCACGGGCACGAGTGATGATTTGGAGGGCGTGAGTCCTCGACTTAATATATTTGTTTATATGTCAGATATCGTAGTTTGGTTATCATACATGTCTCCTGCTTTATATAGACTGCTATGATTTCATTTATAGTATTTTACAGTTTCACATACTTGGTACCTGTTGTACTGACCTCCTTCGGGGGGCTGCGTTCATGCCGCAGGTAAAGGTACATCGATCGTGGGTCCTCGCTCTTAGGATCACATTTCAGCGTGTTGGAAAGCTCCGTTCCTTCGGAGGCTTATCTTTGGTAGGTTTCCCTGAGTTGTAGTCTCTTGTACATTCAGGGGTATGGCGGGGCCCTGTCCCGTCATTGCTGTTAAAAAAATAATCTTAGAGGTCTGTAGCACTGTTGTGGGAAGGGTTTTGTAAAAAGGATAACTGTTCGGGTTTTTATGTATATATACTGAAGACAACTGTTTTGGTTGGCCTGTTTATCTATCATGTCTCTCATTTCATGTTTAAGGTTTTTTATTTCCGCTGGTTTTCTCTGATGTTGTATCACTAGGGTGCCCGGTAAGGCACGACCACGCCCGAACGGTCGTGACAAAAGTGGTATCGAGCGATAGTCCTCGGAAAGTGTCTACTGCACCGTGTTCAGTAGTCTTGATTATCGGTGTCAGGCACCACATCTATAATCGTGAGGCTATAGGACATTTATGATTGGTTTCCATTCTTCTCATTACGAGATCGTGCCTTAGAGCCGGTGTGATAAGTTGGACCCTCCGACGTATTCCTTTCCTTTACCGCTATGCCTCCGCGTAAGGCAACCCGGCCCGTGGCAAGGCAACAGGAGGCGTGAGTAAGCGGCGCAGCCTCTACAGAGACCACAAGACTGAGCCTCCACCCCACACCGAGCAGAGGAGATGGGTTACGAGAGATGGCGCCATCGCCGTGATCGTGGCGCATACGAGGATAGATCGACGCAGCAGCCCAGCCCAAGAGCACCCGTAGTTCACCCCGAGCGCATGGTTTGAGATTACGGGATTTTCTGAGATGTAACCCTCCAGAGTTTTATGGGTCGAGGCCTGAGGATGATCCGCAGGAGTTCATCCGGCAGTTACAGCGGATCATGAGAGTGATCAAGGCATCGGAGACCGAGTCAGTGGTCCTAGGTTCGCATCGGCTGCGTGATACCGCAGTCGACTGGTTTGATTCGTGGGAGCTGTCCCGGGGAGAGAATGCACTTCCAGCTTTATGGGACGAGTTCTCAAAGGCATTTCTTGCACACTTCTTGCCTCCACAGATGAGGAGGGCTCGGGCCGACAGATTTTTGGTGTTGCGAGTACAATGTGGAGTTCGACTCATTGGCGTGACGTCCCCGCATTAGTGGCTAGTATGGAGGATCGAGTGCACCGATATGTTACAGGGCTCGATGATTACCTAGCAGAGAGTTGTTCGGGTGTAGCTCTTCAGCCGGGCATGGACATTGCCCGCATACAGGCTTATGCACTTGGAGGTGAGGAGCGGAGAAATCGACGAAATGATCAAGGTCAGCAGAAGAGGGCCAGAACAGCAGGGTCCTTTGGTGACTTTCGAGGTGGACCGCCTCAGCAGCAGACTAGTTATGCGCCTCCGCCAGTACAGAGTGGTCCTCCACAATCTTCAGAGCATCCAGAGTATTCAGGAGCAGGTCAGGGCTCCAAGGGTTCAGATTTTCGGGAGAGCAGGGGTGTTAGCCACCAAGCCACCCTACCTCGTTGACAGGATCTGTGGTAGACTCGCGGTGAGTGTCGTGCTAGTCCGGAGTTTGTTTTACATGCGACAGGCCATTTTGGGAGAAACTGTCCACTGTGGGTAGACCGGTAGGATAGCACAGAATACGAGATCAGTTGTGGGTTCTTCACCTTCCATAGCCAGGCAGGATGTTCATACACCGGCGGGCCACGGTAGAGGTCGCGGTGGAAGTTTCCAGTTTTAGCGGTCCTCTGAACCGCCTACTTTCAGGTATATCCTTAACCCTCTAGAGTTTTGTATGTATTGATGTTGTGATTAGTGTTATGTTCGGATAGCTTTGTGCTAAAATGTGATGTAGGACCTGGTTAGTGAGAAGGGTAAGCTTGAGGTGAGGAAATGATGAACCCTAGAATATTCTGATGAGACCTTAGATATAAGGCCGTCTTGAGTACAAGTTTTTGCAAGTGATCCTTGTCGGAGTGCATTTTATGCCTAGAATGTATTGTGTGATAAGTCCCTGGGTAGTGTGAAATGGAAGTGGTAGCTTTCATGACCTGTAGAGGTAAGATTGTTCCGGATCGAGAAACGAGAGAGTCGGTGTGACAGATGCTCGGGTTGAGGACGTGTTGCGTATCAACCCGTGAGTCGGATTGAGGTAGTGGTCACCGGGTGGTCCCTCCAGGTGGCAGGGTCACGAGGGTGCTAGGCCCAAGTTTAGTTGACCATCGTATGAGTTCGTGGGTGTGTTCGACCAGAGGCAGATCGTGAAGGTCGGGGATGGCCTTAAGGAAGATTGAGGCTAGTAAGATGACCAAGTTTAGAGGTAGTGACTCCAAGGGTTGGAAACATAAGCGTTGACTGAAGTGTGGTACGTATACTAGAAGAGTTCAAGTGTTCGAGAAGAGTACGACGAGTAAGGGTAGAGGCGAGCATGTATTGCGAGCATAGATATGATCATTTCTTGTGAAGGAGAAGGTGCGAAGGATGTATATTTTAGACCTCGTGAATCGCACGCATCCGGTACAATTTGTTGGTCGCCGAGTGACACTAGAACCTCGCGCAAAGTGACAAAAGTTTGTGATGTTAGAGGTGTTTCCTCGTGGACTTGGATGTAAGTATTTACGCGGGTGTTTCGTGGCCAGTTGTGGCGTTGGCAACTTATTAGAAGAACTCTATCGTTATCCGTCTTGAGAAGGAACATTCGGACGAATGTTTCTGGCGAGGGGAGAATGTTATACCGTATTTCCAGTATGTACGTAAGGACGACGTATAAAATTTGAGCCTTAAGATAGGCAAGATTCGAAATTTGTACACAACACGGTTAGAGTCGTTTCGACTAAACGCTTTCCACAGCTTCGTAGGGAAAATTCGCTATGTCATTTATAATTTTTATGGATTTTTCCGAGAGACGTAACATTTTGGACCAACGAGGCGATACGTGTCACCCTCACATTGGAAGAGGTTGGACGGCAAATGGGCTAAGCTTGCACGTTTTTGGTGTTGAATTTGTGGTCAAGGGTTGTCACGACCCCTTTCGGGGCCCGTGACTGGTGCCTTACCCCGGGCACCCTAGTGATACAACATCAGAGTAATCAGCGGAACATAAAACGATACAAGACATATTATGAAATATGAAACAATAATCTGAGAAAAACTTGCCTTTTCTAAGATATATATAAATGACAACTTTTCCAACATGAACAGTTTAATCCTTTTACAAACCACGCCCACAACGGATTACTGCACCTCTACGAATGATATGACAACCATGGCGAACAGGGCCCCGCCAAACCCCGAATGTAAACACTTACTACGACGGGGACTATACCACGATAAGCCTCCGAGAAACGGAGTTTCCAACGCTGAAATCGTGGACTCGAGAGCTAGGATCAACGATCGTGTACCTCAACTGCGGCATGAACGCACTTCGGGCGAGGTCGACAACAAAAATTTGAGTATGTGAAATCAAAATATCAGAATGGAATCATAGTAGTCTATATAAAGCGGAGACATGTATGATAACAAAACTACGATCACAATAAACAAGCAAATATATCAAGTCGTGACTCACGCCCTCAAAGTCATCACTCAAACATAACAATGGGTCTCATGCCCACAACATCAATCATGCCCGTGGAATACCTTCTTCACTGCCGACAGTTTATGATATAAAAGCACCAAGGAACACACATGAACACCAGGTCCCACGTGCCATAATAACACCGCACGGGTAAGTAAGGCATAGCCGACTACTAACACCTACGCATCAACAAGGTCATGAATCAGATCATAAGATCTGTCTAGACCGTCACATGATCAAAGCTGGCCACTTGCCCGCAGTATCTAATGCGCGCGTCTAGTCCTGGAACTTCCCGCAGCTCCGCATAGGCCAATCTCATCGGCCCGCATGAGGTATTCCCCGCATCGAGGGTAGCTACTCCCCAGCATCGTCCTGGACTTCGCAGTCCGCATGGCCACATGGACCGCATGCCCATAAAGGACGCACACTAACCTGGAACTCTCGTAGCTCCGCATGGGCCCTCGACTGCGTGAGGTATCCTCGAATCATAGGTCCATCGACTACCGAGTCTACCCCGCGTCGGAGGCGACAACCGGAATCATCTCAAGAGATGAGTTATGTAAAATACTAACACAATGACTTATCGTTAAGCAACATAAGCACAACAAAGGAAACCCTTTACACAACATCACAAGATACTAACACACGTAGCATCCTAGCATGTTTACTTATCAATCAACAAGAAAGTACTACTGTGCTATCACAAACCAACACAATCAAGTTATACACACAAGGTACTTTCTTCTATATGCCAACAAGTTCGGGTTTTATCCCCAAAGTACTTCATACATTAACTCTTTAAAAGATCGTTACTTTCACAATGTCACACAATACCCGTAGTATAAAAATAGAGTGACTATCCTTTTAAAGTAAATCAATTACTTCTCTTTGTAAAATCAAGTAGCAACATTCTTTTCCAATGATCAAGTTTGCCTAATTTCCAATGTTCAAGTTTCTCATTTTAGAAAGGTTTCAGTAGTTCATAGTCTTATTCATTTAAGAATATAATTCTCCTTTAAACTATCTGAGAAACATAAGTCTTATATGTGAGTAGGATATTCTTGTTTATAACAATCTTATTACAGCAGCCATGATCTAGGAAATATCATTTTGTCTCATCTTAGCTTCTATGCAGATGGAAGTTTCTATCGGTTTTAATAATACTTAATTATTCAAAACATTTTCCTTTATTAACGCTCAGTTGGTTTGTCGATACACATTCTGATTTCCGACATCAGTAAAACATTCTTAAGCCGTTATACCTAACTTCCCATAAAGCTAGTATAACAGTTAAGTTTTGAAAAACCAAGTATTACTTCAAGTTCTCTATTAACACATAACAAGCCGCTTATAGTTCAAATCGATTACCTTTTAAAACCACAAGTATTTTCTTACCAACATAAAGTCATTTATAACCGACTTCCCATAAAGCCGTTATAACACTTTATGTTTTAAACCAATCAAATACATTTAGCACATGACGCTCACCGCACTACATAGTTCACACATATCATGCTAGAAGAGATAGGAAGAGGTTCACATACCTCGCGACGAGTATCGACTAATAGCAAAACGCCCAAGTACTTCCAAACGCCATTACTCCTAAGCCAAGTAGATCGCGCCACACGTAGTACTTCAACCTATAAGGCCACAAGGCGCTTATTAACATTTAGGTCTAATCGTAGAATATTCTACGTAAAATTCAAAGACTCTCCCCGCAACAGCAGAAATCTCCTCCTCTATCGAGGCCGCTACCAAGCCAACCGGGGGTTATACATCTAACCCTAACGGTACAATTCTACTCCACGGTACTACTACACAAGTTCATCGTAATACAGCCCTATGTAATTACGATTCAAGATTCTTCTTTAAATTCAGCTTAAGTCGCAAGACATTGCCGTAAGTTTCATTCAGAGCTTAAGTCGCAAGACATTGCGATAACAACGTTCAAGACTATATATAGTATACTTCAACTATATAATCTAACAACATGTAATTTCCAATTACAATAGGGACAAGATATTTACCTCGATAAGCCCATAATTATCCGAGTTTAAATGTCGATCCCGAGCAAGGTTTAGCTCCTACTCCGCAAGGCCCGACCCGCCTCCAAACAACCCTTAGAAGTTCTAACCAACTTCTACTTAATACTCCAACTAACTATGGAGATTTTCCTTAGGGTTTCGGTTTTGTGGTGAAGGGAAGTATAATAGTATTTCTGGGTTTTTCGTATAGGTATAACCTTAGAATACAACAAGGTATACGGCTAAGGTAATTTGGGCATTATAACAATACTTTGGAGAGTATTTCTACACCACAAAAAGAGGGGTATTATACGAAAGCAACTAGGCTAGGGGGGGGTACACTCTCGGCTAGCACCCCTAGAGGGGGGGGGGGTGCTCTCGGCCACAAAGGGGGGGGCCCTTGGCCGAACTCAACACAAGGGGAGGGAGAAGGAGAGCTTTCAAGACTTAGGCAAATTTATGGATGAAGAAGTTCATCAAAGGGAGGGGTATTTATACTACAAGCCAAGGCCAACCAATGGCCAAGATCTAGCCAAGTGCTATGCAAGTGTAGGGCCAAGATTCACCCAAGTACACCTTATCCATCTACCACCAAAATATCCTACCTACTACTTGACAAAAGCCACTCCAATCGCCCAAGCCATTTCCGCCATTCCTTCCCAATGAGAGGTGACAAGTGTCGCCTCTTGTTGGTCCAAAATGTTTCGTGTCTCGGAAAAATCCGCAAAAATTAAAAAGACATAGCGGAAATTCCCTACGAAAGTTGTGGAAAACGTTTCACTAAAAACGACTCTAACCGGTGTTGTGAACAAATAAATTTCGGCCAAGCCTAATTCTCAAGTTCAAATTTTCTACGACGCCCCACGCACATACTCGGAAATACGGTATAACATTCACTCTCCTTAGAAACATTCGTCCCGAATGTTCCTTCTAAGTCTCAAAACAAACGCGGCGCCAAGATGATCTTCACTACCATACTTACGAACAATCTCGCCACACGGTGGTCACGTAAACACTGCAGAACTACTTACATCAAAGTCCACGAGGAAACACCTCTAATCATCACCACAAACCACTTCTTACCGGGGTCTAAAATATACTTCCTTCGCACCTTCTCTTTACAAAAGAAATGATCACCTCTATGCTCGCCATGCATGCTCGCTCCTCTCTTTACTCGCCGTAGATACCACTTTGTCACCTTGCCTGAGGCATTAACCTTCTCAGGCGACCCAACAAATGGTACCACTTTTGTCACTTTGTCGCGAGCCTTGCTCCGACGACCCAACAAATGGTACCGGGCTGCTTGCGATCCCTGAGGATGTCGTACACTCGAACTCTTACCACATTCTGATACTGCTTCCGTTTCCAAAACTCGGGGTTACTATCCCTAACGTGGTCATCATTAACTGGGAATACTCTGGATGGATCTCCGATACTTTCCCGATCATAACAATACGAAAGACCGGACATACTGCCTCCTAAGTCGGACGGCAAAAGCTAACATATAGGCAACCTGGCCTATTCTTCACATGGACACAAAGGCCCAAAGTAACTCGGGCTAAGTTCCTCTCGTATTCCAAAACTCGCCACACCCACCCCGGTGGTACTTTCAAGACCGACCGTCAACTCGAACTCTAAGCGTCGCCGCCGATTATCCGCACGATTTCTCCGAGCCGCCGTAACCTCTTCTAGACAAGCTTTACTCTATCCACATACTGGAACAAGCTCAACCAACTATCTCGAATCTTGCCAACGTCGAACCAATCAACCAAGAACTTACACTTCCGCCCTACAAGGCGTCACAAGGCGATATCCGAACACCGAAATGGTATCTATAAAACACTTCCCAACAGAGATAACAATTCTCGCAACTATCCTCAAATTCAAACAACGCCCGAGGCGAATGTGATTCCGAGACTCACCGAGTTCCTAACCCCGCTGTAAAACTTACAGAAACAAAAACAGCCGTACCCTGGGCTCCACTGTCTGTCATAAGGTGAAGGTGGGCACCCCGTGCAGCCTTACAACTTTTCTGATATATCAACACTGCCGAGTGAACGGTCCCGATCAAGAACACGATGGGCTGCCCCATCGCCCGACCATCTGGTTGAACGATCCACGAACTCGCACTGGTCAACTAAACTTGGGCCTAACACCCTCGTGACCCTATCACAAGGCGGGACCACCACAAACTGACCCCACCACCAACCATGCCGCGGGTTGACCCGCAACGTGGCCTCAACCCGACCTGGCAACGCGCAAAACGCTAGCTCCACGAAGGAAAACTCTCACTAAACACGTTACGAAAACCTAGCGGTCTTCTTATCTCAACTACCCCCTTTCATTCCACACTACCAGGACCTATCCCAAACATAGCTCACGCGGCACTATGCACTTCCGATACGGATCAAACATAACACTACACCTTTTCTCGAGATGGCCTCACCTCTAAGGTCTCTACGTATAAAACTCTAAGGCTCACACCTTCTCTATCCCCCAAAATCTTACTTGGTTAAACAACCAAGATTTCTAATCACAACTAACACACTGCTATCAGAACATAGCACTTAAGGTATACTCACCTTATCACACATACAGATCTCTAGAGGGTTAAGGATATATCTATATCTACTGCTTCACTCCCCTTAGTCGTTCTAATCAAACCTGCCCCGTAGGGCGCATAGCTAAGGAAGGTGACGACTACCCATCGATCCTGAAGGCTAAGTCCTCCTACAAGGACACTCTTTCGACATCAGACCCTGACGGTCATAGGTACAACAAGTACCAACTAAAAGACGACATTCCCCGGGATGACGTCTGTCACACTGTGAACCGGAAGATCTGGAGCTCTGACCAACTCCTGCGTACCCCGAACGTCCTGAAATCCGTGGAAGACCACTCTGCATTGTGGATGTGCATAATCAAATCACGCGAGGTGACTCGCCTCGAAAGTTACCAAAGGACTCACGCTCGCCTTCCTCTCGCCTTCGTTAACCCGCCGATCTCTACGCTTTTCACTGCGCATAAGCCCGCATACGTGCCATGCTCAAGCCCAATGAAGAATTACTCTTGCACAACCTCTTTAGATAGTCCTCAAGACTCGCAGTACATCGGTATACTCTGCGTAGCCAAATCTATAGCTAGTAACAGTGGTCGCTTTGCAATCTAAATTCTCTGCTCTGGCCGTGGAAGGGTTCAAATGTCATGGCCGCAGAGGAATCGCCGCACAGACTTAAACTCTCTTGGGGCTAGTGACGTCGCAAAAACTCCCGAATGAAGCACCACCCTGTGATGATTGGGCTCAGGCCCACGTAACCTCTCTCAGATTTACTCCTCCCGCCGCCTTTGCCTCCCGGGCGGGTTGCCCTACGCGGAGGCATAACGGTAAGGGAAAGAAATACGTTAGAGGGTCCAACTTACAACACAGCTCTAAGGCACGATCTCAGAGTGAGAAGAATAGAAACCAATCCTAAAATATCCTATAGCCTCCTGATTATTGGTGTGGTGCACAACACACCGATAATCAAGACTTCATCGATACGGTGTCAGACACTTTCCGAGGATTAATCGCTTCGATACCACTTTTGTCACGACTGTTTGGGCCCGTGATCGTGCCTTACCCCGGGCACCCTAGTGATACAACATCAGAGTAATCAGCGGAACATAAAACGATACAAGACATATTATGAAATATGAAACAATAATCTGAGAAAAACTTGCCTTTCGGCATATATATAAATGACAACTTTTCCAACATGAACAGTTTAATCCTTTTTACAAACCCTGCCCACAACAGTACTACAGACCTCTACGAATGATATGACAACCATGGCGGAACAGGGCCCCGCCAAACCCCTGAATGTAAACACTTACTACGACAGGGGACTATACCACTGATAAGCCTCCGGAGAAACGGAGCTTCCCAACGCTGAAACTGTGACCCTGAGAGCTAGGATCAACGACTGGTGTACCTCAACCTGCGGCATGAACGCAGCCCCCCGAAGGAGGTCGGCATAACAAAAAGTATGTGAAATCAAAATATCGTAAATGGAATCATAGTAGTCTATATAAAGCAGGAGACATGTATGATAACAAAACTACAGTTCACAATAAACAAGCAGTCATATCAAGTCAGGGACTCACGCCCTCAAAGTCATCACTCAAACATAACAATGGGTCTCATGCCCACAACATCAATCATGCCCGTGGAATACCTTCCTCACTGCCGGCAGTTTATGATATAAAAGCACCAAGGAACACACATGAACACCAGGTCCCACCTGTGCCATAATAACACCGTACGGGGTAAGTACGAAGGCATAGCCGACTACTAACACCCACAGTACTAACAATGTCATGAACTGTATCATAAGATCTGTCTAGACCGTCACATGATCAAAGCTGGCCACTTGCCCGCAGTATCTAATGTGCGCGTCTAGTCCTGGAACTTCCCGCAGCTCCGCATAGGCCAATCTCATCGGCCCGCATGAGGTATTCCCCGCATCGAGGGTAGCTACTCCCCGGCATCGTCCTGGACTTCGCAGTCCGCATGGCCACATGGACCGCATGCCCATAAAGGACGCACACTAACTCGAACTCGTAGCTCCGCATAGCCCTGGGACTGCGTGAGGTATCCTCGAATCATAGGTCCATCGACCCTTTGAGTCTACCCCGCATCGGAGGCGCTTAACCCGGAATCATCTCAAGAGATGAGTGATGTAAAATACTAACACAGACTTATCGTTAAGCAACATAAGCACAACAAAGGAAACCCCTTTACACAACATCACAAGATACTAACACACGTAGCATCCTAGCATGTTTACTTATCAATCAACAAGAAAGTACTACCAGGCTATCACAAACCAACACAATCAAGTTATACACACAAGGTACTTTCTTCTATATGCCAACAAGTTCGGGGTTTTATCCCCAAAGTACTTCATACATTAACTCTTTAAAAGATACGTTACTTTCACAATGTCACACAATACGTAGTATAAAAATAGAGTGACTATCCTTTTAAAGTAAATCAATTACTTCTCTTTGTAAAATCAAGTAGCAACATTCTTTCCAATGATCAAGTTTGCCTAATTTCCAATGTTCAAGTTTCTCATTTTAGAAAGGTTTCAGTAGTTCATAGTCTTATTCATTTAAGAATATAATTCTCCTTTAAACTATCCGAGAAACATAAGTCTTATATGTGAGTATGATATTCTTGTTTATAACAATCTTATTACAATGCATGATCTAGGAAATATCATTTTGTCTCATCTTAGCTTCTATGCAGATGGAAGTTTCTCCGGTTTTAATAATACTTAATTATTCAAAACATTTTCTTTTATTAACGCTGCATGGTTTGTCGATACACATTCGATTTCAAATCAAGAAACATTCTTAAGCCGTTATACCTAACTTCCCATAAAGCTAGTATAACTCTTAAGTTTTCAAAACCAAGTATTACTTCAAGTTCTCTATTAACACATAACAAGCCGCTTATAGTTCAAATCGTTACCTTTTAAAAACCACAAGTATTTTCTTACCAACATAAAGTCATTTATAATCGACTTCCCATAAAGCCGTTATAACACTTTATGTTTTAAACCAATCAAATACATTTAGCACACGTACGCTCACCGTACTACATAGTTCACACATATCATGCTAGAAGAGATAGGAAGAGGTTCATATACCTCGCGACGAGTATCGACTAATAGCAAAACGCTCAAGTACTTCCAAACGTCGCCACTCCTGCCAAGTAGATCGCGCCACACGTAGTACTTCAACCTATAAGGCCACCAGGCGCTTATTAACATTTAGGTCTAATCGTAGAATATTCTACAGAAAATTCGAAGACCTCCCGCAACAGCGGAAATCTCCTCCTCTATCGAGGCCGGCTACCAAGCCAACCGGGGGGGTATACATCTAACCCTAACGGTACAATTCTACTCCACGGGACTACTACACAAGTCTCATGAATACAGCCCTATGTAATTACAGTTCAGTATTCTTCTTTAAATTCAGGCTTAAGTCGCAAGACATTGCCGTAAGTTTTATTCAGGCTTAAGTCGCAAGACATTGCCGATAACAACGTTCAGTACTATATATAGTATACTTCAACTATATAATCTAACAACATGTAATTTCCAATTACAATAGGGGGACAAGATATTTACCTCGATAAGCCCATAATTATCCGAGTTTAAATGTCGATCCTGAGCAAGGTTTAGCTCCTACTCCGTGCGCTCCGACCCGCTCCAAACAACCCTTAGAAGTTCTAACCAACTTCTACTTAATACTCCAACTAACTATGGAGATTTTCCTTAGGGTTTCGGTTTTGTGACTGAAGGGAAGTATAATAGTATTTCTGGGTTTTTCGTATAGGTATAACCTTAGAATACAACAAGGTATCTGACTAAGGTACTTTGGGCATTATAACACAACTTTGGAGAGTATTTCTACACCCCACAACGGGGGGTATTATACGAAAGCAACTAGGCTAGGGGGGGGGTACACTCTCGGCCACAAAGGGAGGGGGGGGGGGGGCCCTTGGCCGAACTCAACACAAGGGGAGGGAGAAGGAGAGCTTTCAAGACTTAGGCAAATTTATGGATGAAGAAGTTCATCAAAGGGAGGGGTATTTATACTACAAGCCAAGGCCAACCAATGGCCAAGATCTAGCCAAGTGCTATGCAAGTGTAGGGCCAAGATTCACCCAAGTACACCTTATCCATCTACCACCAAAATATCCTACCTACTACTTGACAAAAGCCACTCCAATCGTCCAAGCCATTTCCGCCCATTCCTCCCAATGAGAGGGTGACAAGTGTCGCCCTCTTGTTGGTCCAAAATGTTTCGTGTCTCAGAAAAATCCGCAAAAATTAAAAAAGACATAGCCGGAAATTCCCCTACGAAAGTCGTGGAAAACGCTTTCACTAAACACGACTCTAACCGGGTGTTGTGAACAAATAAATTTCGGCCAAGCCTAATTCTCAAGTTCAAATTTTCTACGTACGTCCTTACGTACATACTCGGGAAATACGGGGTATAACAAGGGTTAGGTAGGATATTTTGTGTAGATGGATAAGGTTGCACATGGCTTAATCTTGGCCTTACACTTGCCTTGCACTTGGCACCATCTTGGCCATTGGTTGGCCTTCACTTGACCTATAAATACCCCCTTAGTTGATGAACTTTCTTCATCCAAAAATTGAGCAATCTATCTAAGTCTCAAACTACTCCCTCTTAGCTTGAGCTTTTCGTCACTCTCACCCCCTCCTTGTTGAGCTTGGCCGAGAGCCACCACACCCTCCCCCCCTAGCCTAGTTGTCTCGTATAAATACCCCCCCTTTGTGGTATAGAAATACTCTCCTAGTATTGTTTTAATGCCCAAAATACTTTAGCCCAAATACCTTGTAGTATTCCCAAAGTTACCTCTATACGTAGAGCCCGGAAATACTACCTTTTGTCCTTTTAGTCTCAAACCGAAACCCTAAGGAAATCTTCATAGTTGGTTGAAGTATTTAAGTAGAAGTTGGTTAGAACTTCTAAGGGTTGTTTGGAGCGGATTGAGCGCCTGAGTAGAGCTAAACCTTGCTCAGATCGACATATATACTCGGATAATTTTGGGCTTATCGAGGTAAACACTCGACCTTCTATTGTAATTGGGAATTACATGTTGTAGGAATATATAGTTGAAGTATACTATATATATTCTCGAACATTATAATTGTGCGGCAATGTCTTTTGACTTAAGCTGAATAATACTTACTGAATGTCTTGCGACTTAAGCCCGAATTTAAAGGAAATGAACTGTAATTACATAGATCAGACATTACGAGACTTGTGTAGTATCGTGGTAGAATTGTACACGCCCGGTTAGACGTGCAAACCCCACGGTTGGCTTGGTAGCCACTCGATAGAGAGAGATTTACGCTGCCATGGGGAGGCGCCGAATTTTCTGTAGATTATGGAACAATGAGATCTAGATGTTAATAAGTGCCAGTGGCCTTATAGGTCAAGTACTACGTGTGGTGCGATCTACGTGGCTTAAGGAGTAGCCGACTTTGAAGTACTTGAGCGCTTTTGCTATTAGTCGATACTGCCGCGAGGTATGTGAACCTCTTCCTATCTTTCTAGCATGATATGTGTGTAACTATGTAGTACTAGACGCATACGTGTTAAAAGTATTTGATTGGTTTAAAACATAAAGGGTTATAACGCTTTATGGGAAGTTGGTTATAACGACTTTATGTAGATAAGAAAAAGCCCGTGATTGTTAAAAGGTAGCGATTTGAGTTATAACCGACTTGATGTGATGATAAAGAACTCAAGTCTTTCATTAAGAAACCCTTTTGAAAGAAGAGTAATACTGCTTTGAGAACTTAAGAGTTATACTAGCTTTATGGAAAGTTAGGTATAACGTCTAAAAGAGATAAAAAAAGGAATGGCTATTTGATCTTAGAAGTTAAGAGACGTGATCTTATAAGATAAGGGACTTAACTTAATTAAATTGATTTGAATGTTGTAAGATGTGTGAAACCTCATTCGTGAGTAATGAGTACTTGGTTTTTGAAAGGAATAATGTTTTACTGATTTCGGAAATCAGAATGTGTATCGACAAAACCACTGCAGCGTTAATAAAGGAAAATGTATTGAATAATTAAGTATTATTAAAACCAGTAGAAACCTCCATCTGCATAGAAGCTAAGATGAGACAAAATGATATTACATTTTTTAGATCACGGTCGCTTAATAAGGTTGATTATGAACAAGAATAACCTACTCGCCTATGGCATATGTTACTCAATTGTTTTAAAAGAGATTAAGACATTGAACTATGAAACTTTTCTAAAAAGAGACTTGTGTAATTGAAATTAGGCAAACTGGAACTTTAGGGAAAAGAAAGGCATTGTGTTGTCTTAAAATGGTTTAAAACATAAAGTATGGAAGTTGTTTTGGTTTACTTAAAAGATGTAAGTCACTCTATTTTATACTACGGGTATCGGGTGACTTTTATAAAAAGAATGAATCTCTTAAAAGGAATTTAACGTACGTAGTACTTTAAGGTTAAAACCCGGACCTTGGCATAAAATGAAAGTACTTTGAGTTGTTGTGAAACCTGCCTGTGCTTGTTGTTGTGAAACCTGCCTATGCTTGTTGTTGTGAAACTTGCCTATGCTTGTTGTTGTGAAACTTGCCTATGCTTGTCGTGATAGCCTTTGTTGTGCAAGAATTGTGTTTCTATACTATCGCGCCTCTCGATGGAGGGTCGGTTGACTTGTTGAGAACTTACTGACGCGTCTGCAGTGACGAGAAATTCCACTGCACGCCTCGCTGGATTGTGTTACTTTTGCTAATCGCTTTGGACATATCGACACGATCTCAGAACGACCCGCCCCGGGCCCGCATCGTGCCTTATCCCGCACCCTAGTGACACAACATCGAGAAAACCAGGAAAATAAAACTTTAAACAAGAAACAAGATATATGATCATAAACAAAGCAACCCAACGGTTACCTTCCAATAACATATATAATTACAACTCTTTCAAAACGAACAGCTTTAATCCTTTTTACAAACCCCGCCTACAACAGATTTCATGCACTTAAGATTTACAACAACTATGACGGACAGTGGCCGCCATACCCCGAATGTATAAGAACCTACAACTCAGTGGAACACATACCAAAAGATAAGCCTCGGAGAAACGAGCTTCCCAAAACGCCAATCGAGATCCTAAGAGCGAGGATCCACAACCGATGTACCTCTACTGCGGATGAACGCAGCCTCGGGCGAGGTCAAGACAACAGTACCAAGTATGTGAAATCAGAAAAATATCAGAATGAAATCATACTAGTCTATAAAAAGCAGAGACATGTATGATAACCAAACTACAGTTCACAACATAAAAGCAGTCATGTCCAGTCAGGGACTCACGCCCTCAAGTCATCACTCAAATATAACTATGGGTCTCACGCCCACAACATCAATCATGTTCGCATCATGGCCGCGTGCCCCGACGGTGATCGCAGACATGTCCATGATGCAACAATAATACCAATGCCCCATGGCCACATGCCCCGAATTCTACCTCTGTAGACACGTCCATGTGACATCAACAATAATATACTGGGTGATCAACCCTGCCGCATGGCCACATGCCCCCGGAATTCTACCTCGGTGTAGACATGTCCATGTAACCACAACAACAATACAGTAATCAAAATGGAAACATACCCGTGGAATTCTCCATCACTGCCAAAGACGCCCAAGTAAGTTCTCAATAAGTCGACCGCCTCTCTATCGAGAGACGCCAGAATACGTAAATACCACACTTGCACAACCAAGGCTATCCTCACAAGCATAGGCAAGTTTCACAACAACAAGCAGAGGCAAGTTTCACAACAACAAGCATAGGCAAGTTTCACACAACTCAAAGTACTTTCATTTTATGCCAAAGTCCGGGTTTTTAACCCCAAAGTACTACATACGTTAAATTCTTTTAAAAGAGATCCATTACTTTTATAAAAGTCACCCGATACCCGTAGTATTAGGATGACCAACCCACATTCCTTTTCAAAATCAAGTAACAACATTCTTTTCCTAAGTTCCAGTTTGCCTAGTTTCAATTACTCAAGCTTCTCATTTTCAAATGGTTTCATAGTTCCCAAACTTAATCACTTGATTCCTTTTTAGAACAATTGAGTAATATATGTCTTACGTGAGAGTAGGTTATTCTTGTTTACAACATTCTTATTACAGCAGCCATGATCTAGAAAATGTAATATCATTTTGTCTCATCTTAGTTTCTATGCAGATGGAGGTTTCTACTGGTTTTAATACGATACATCATTATTCAATACATTTTCCTTTATTAACGCTGCAATGGTCTGTCGATACACATTCTGATTCCCGAAATCAGTAAAACATTATCCCTTTAAAAACCAAGTACTCATTACTCACGAATGAGGTTTCGCACAAACATCCACATTAAAACAAATAAGTTAAGTCTCTTATCTTATAAGATCAAGTCTCTTAACTTCCAACATCAGTAAACCATTTTCACCTACCTAAGGTCGTTATAACTAACTTCCCATAAAGCTATTATAACACCCTATGTTTTAAACCAACCAAATCACTTAGCACATGTACGCTCACCGCACTACATAGTTCACAACAATCATGCTAGAAAAGATAGGAAGAGGTTCACATACCGCGACGATTTATCGACAATAAGCAAAATGCTCCAAGTACTACAACCTTGCTAGCCCTTTCCACTCCTCGAGTGTAATACGCTACTCTTAGTACTTTCACCTATAAAGGTCACAAACGTCTATTAACCCCAAAACACAAGTTTCTATCTTTCTACGTAAAATTCAAGAAGATTTCCCCCGCAACAACAGAAACCTCCTCCTCTATCGAGGCCGCTACCAAGCCAACCGTGGGGTTTACACGCCTAACCTGACGTGTACAATTCTACTCAAGAATACTACACAAGTCATCGCAATACGCCTTATGTAAATACATTAGCTTCGTTTTTATTCTTCAGCTTAAGTCAAAAGACATCACGAATACCAAGTAGTTCCATATATAGTATACTTCAACTATATATTCTAACAAACATGTAATTTCCAATTACAATAGAGAGACAAGATAATTACCTCGATAAGCCCAAAATTATCCAAGTTATAATGTCGATCCTGAGCAACGTTTAGCTCCTACTCGGCGCCCAAACAACCCTTAGAAGTTCTAACTAACTTCTACTCAAATACTTCAACCAACTATGAAGTTTTCCTGTGGTTTTGGTTGAGACTAAAAGGACAAAAGGTAGTATTTCCTGACTCTACGAAAGAGGTATCTTTGGAATACTACAAGGTACAAGGCTAAGGTATTTTGGGCATTATAACAATACTAGAGAAGTATTTCAATACCACAAGGAGGGTATTATATGAAAACAACTAGGCAGTGGGTACCCCACTGGCTAGCACCACAAAGGGGAGGAACCCTGGCCAAAGGCCACACGGTGGGGAGGGAAGGCTCTCGCCAAGAGCTCACAAAGGGGGAGGAGAGGGTTTCAAGACTTGGAAGTTTTTGAATGGATGAAGTCTTCACACTTAGTGGTATTTATAGCAAAACCAAAGGCCAACCAAGTGGCCAAGATCCTTCCAAGTGTATAGCAAGTGTAAGGGCAAGATTAAGCCAAGTGCACCCTAAACCCTACTCCACAAAACACTCCACAAAACAAGCCACAAAGCAAGGCATACTTGAGGGCCAATCGCCAAGTGCCAACCCACTCGACCGCCCTCCAAATCGCTAAACGAGGTGACAAGTGTCACCTCCCGCTGGTCCAAAAGGTTTCGCCTCTCGGAAAAATCCGCAAAAATACAAAACGACATAGCCGGAATTTTCCCTTCGCAGTTACGCAAAACGCTTCGTCGAAAAACGACTCTAACCTTGTGCCTGCACAAAGGTAAAATTCCGCCAAGAGTGCCACATGGGGTGACACGTGTCGCCCCGATTCGCCTGCAATATTTCGCCTTCCAAAAATATCCAAAATACCGAAATCTCAAAACAAAGCTGCCCACAAAATCAGAATTTCTCCGTGGCCCCACGTGACCATTTCCAAAATAAAATCTCAAAATTCTAATATAATCTATGAAGTCCAAATACCAAACTGGGAATCCAATTCCCATTAACGAACCTTTTTCTTCACAAATAACCTAAACTTTTCCGTTTAAAACTCACATCTTTCTTTCTTTTCAAAATTTCGCCGTACTTCGCACGCACGCCCTCACATACATACCCCGCAACTACGGGGTATAACATTCTCCCCTCCTTAGAAACATTCGTCCCGAATGTTCCTTCTCAAGACGGATATCGATGAAGTTCCTCTAACAAGTTGCCGACGCCACAGCTTGGCCACTAACTAACACACGTTCTCTTCTCCCTAACTCGTTGTACTTTCTCGAACACTCGAACTCTTTCTAGTATCCGTACCACACTTCCGTCAATGTTTCTGTTTCCAACCTTTGGAGTTACTACCTCCAAACTTGGTCATCTTACTAACCTCAAACTTCCTTAAGGCCATTCCCGGCTTTTACGAACCGCTTCTGGTCGAACGCGTCCACGAACTCATACGATGGTCACACAAACTGGGCCTAGCATCCTCGTGACTACCACCAAGTGACCACCCAGAACCGACCCCACCCCAAATCGGGTTACGGTTGACCCGCAAATGGTCCTCAACCCGACCCCCAACCGCAACCTCTTGTTCCTCGATCCTAACAATCTTACTAACTCACATCATGAAAGCTACCACTTCCATCTCACACTACCCACGGACTTATCACACAAATAAATCCCACGTATACCACTACTCTGATAAGGGTCAAACATAAAATAAATCTTTAACTCAAGACGACCTTACCCCTAAGGTCTCAGTCGTGACATAGTCTAAGGTTCACACTTACCATGCCCCCATATGTAACCTCCCAACTAAGCATGTTTTCTAACTCACAATTAACACAACGCTTATTCGTACCTAGCACACAATAATGAGACCATCATAACAAGCATACCAAAACTCTAGAGGGTTAAGGATATACCTGAAGCTACTGCTCCACTCTAATCATAAGCCCACTCGCAGGCGCATAATCAGGCGGCGATGAACCAGCCACCGATCCGTAGAGGGTCGAGTTGTAACATCCGTGCTACCCTTGGTCGGACAGCCTTCGCAAAATGGCCCCGCTGGCCGCAAAATAACAAGCTCCCCGCACCACGACACTCCCGAAATGCGGTCTACCACATCGACCACACCGAGGTAGGGTGACCGATCCGCCAACACCCTTACTTCCTCGAAACCTAAACCTCGAGCCCGACCGCCCCGAATACTCGAAGGTTGTGGAGGACCACTGCACCGGGCGGAGGTACAAAACTAGTATGCCGAGGCGTCCGCTCGAAAGTCACCAAAGGACCTCGTTGTTCGCCCTTCTCACGATCTTGTCATTCCGTCGACCTCTCCGTGCCTCACATCCCAGGCATGAGCTCGCATGCGCAATGTCTATGCCGGTGAAGAGCTACCCGAACATGCCTCGACATGTAATCATCGAGCCTCAGAACATATCGGCACTCGATCCTCCATACTAGCTACCAACGCTGACGCGTCGCCAATGAGTCGAACTCCACATTGTACTCCCAACCGCACGCCCGCCTCGTCTAAGCATCAAAAATTGTCGCCTGCGTCTCTCTCATCCGCGAGGCAAGAAGTGCGTGAGGAAAGCCCCAAAACTCATCCCATACCGCTGGAGTGCATGCTCTCCCGAAAGCTCCCATGAATCAAACCAATCGATCGCGGTATCACGCAGCCGATGCGAACCAAAGGTCACGCACTCGGTCTCAAGCCTTGATCACCCGCATGATCCGTCAGAATCGCCGATGAACTCCTCGCGATCATCCTCGTGCCTCACCCATAAAACTCAAGCGCTACAACTCGTAAAGTCCCGTAGCCTCAAACTATTCGCCGGGGTGAACCATCGTGCATCGAATCGAACCGCCAGATTCAAATTTATCCTCATATCTAGCTACGACTCGCCAAAGAATCGGGCCATCTCCTTGTAACCCATCTCTCCGCCTGCATCGTGGACCGAGGCTCGTATCATGCGGTCTCGGCAGCCTATTGCCGCGCTCTAACTCTCGCTGGGCCGGGCGCCACAAAACCCGCCGTCTCAAGCACAACTCGTGTATCGGGCTCGCGCTCGCACTCTCAGATCTCACTAGCGGTTCCTACTGCCTTGCCCTTCGTGGCTCTGGTTGCTCGCGCGGAGGCATAATCGGTAAAACGAGACACGCCGAGGGTCCAACTTACAACATGCCTTCTAAGGCACGATCTCAGAATGAGAAGAATGGAAACCAATCCTAAATGTCCTGCAGCCTCCTGATTATAGATGTGTGCACAACACATCGATAATCAAGACTCTACTAGACACGGTCTGTAGACACTTTTCGAGGATTAATCGCTCGATACCACTTTTGTAACGACTCCGCCCCGGCCCGCATCGTGCCTTATCCCGCACCCTAGTGACACAACATCGAGAAAACCAAATGGAAAATAAAACTTTAAACAAGAAACAAGATATATGATCATAAACAAAGCCAACCCAACTGCTACCTTCCAATAACATATATAATTACAACTCTTTCAAAACGAGCAGTTTAATCCTTTTTACAAACCCCGCCACAACGATTACATGCACTCTAAGATTTACAACAACTATGACGGACAGTGGCTCTCGCCATACCCCGAATGTATAAGAACCTACAACTCGGGGAACACATACCAAAAGATAAGCCTCCGAGAAACGGAGCTTCCCAAAACGCTGAACCGAGATCCTAAGAGCGAGGATCCACGACCGATGTACTTCTACCGCAGATGAACGCAGCCCCGGGCGAGGTCAAGACAACAGTACCAAGTATGTGAAATCAGAAAATATCAGAATGAAATCATACTAGTCTATAAAAAGGTGGAGACATGTATGATAACCAAACTACGATCACAACATAAAAGCGATCATGTCCAATGTGACTCACGCCTCAAGTCATCACTCAAATATAACTATGGGTCTCACGCCCACAACATCAATCATGTTCGCATCACGGCCGCATGCCCCTAATTCGCAGATCGGCAGACATGTCCATGATGCAACAATAATACCAATGCCCCATGGCCACATGCCCCCGGAATTCTACCTCGGTGTAGACACGTCCATGTGACATCAACAATAATATACTGGGTGATCAACCCTGCCGCATGGCCACATGCCCCCGGAATTCTACCTCGGTGTAGACATGTCCATGTAACCACAACAACAATACAGTAATCAAAATGGAAACATACCCGTGGAATTCTCCATCACTGCCAGCACGTCCAAGTAAGTTCTCAACAAGTCGACCGGCCCTCTATCGAGAGACGCGGTAACACAGAAATACCACACTTGCACAACAAAGGCTATCATCACAAGCATAGGCAAGTTTCACAACAACAAGCGTAGGCAAGTTTCACAACAACAAGCATAGGCAAGTTTCACACAACTCAAAGTACTTTCATTTTATGCCAAAGTCCGGGTTTTTAACCCCAAAGTACTACATACGTTAAATTCTTTTAAAAGAGATCCATTACTTTTATAAAAGTCACCCGATACCCGTAGTATTAGGATGACCAACCCACATTCCTTTTCAAAATCAAGTAACAACATTCTTTTCCTAAGTTCCAGTTTGCCTAGTTTCAATTACTCAAGCTTCTCATTTTCAAATGGTTTCATAGTTCCCAAACTTAATCACTTGATTCCTTTTTAGAACAATTGAGTAATATATGTCTTACGTGAGAGTAGGTTATTCTTGTTTACAACATTCTTATTACAGCAGCCATGATCTAGAAAATGTAATATCATTTTGTCTCATCTTAGTTTCTATGCAGATGGAGGTTTCTACTGGTTTTAATACGATACATCATTATTCAATACATTTTCCTTTATTAACGCTGCAATGGTCTGTCGATACACATTCTGATTCCCGAAATCAGTAAAACATTATCCCTTTAAAAACCAAGTACTCATTACTCACGAATGAGGTTTCGCACAAACATCCACATTAAAACAAATAAGTTAAGTCTCTTATCTTATAAGATCAAGTCTCTTAACTTCCAACATCAGTAAACCATTTTCACCTACCTAAGGTCGTTATAACTAACTTCCCATAAAGCTATTATAACACCCTATGTTTTAAACCAACCAAATCACTTAGCACATGTACGTCTACCGTACTACATAGTTCACAACAATCATGCTAGAAAAGATAGGAAGAGGTTCACATACCTCGCGACGATTTATCGACAATAAGCAAAATGCTCCAAGTACTACAACCTTGCTAGCCCTTTCCACTCCTCGAGTAGAATACGCTACTCTTAGTACTTTCACCTATAAAGGTCACAAACGTCTATTAATCCCAAAACACAAGTTTCTATCTTTCTACGTAAAATTCAAGAAGACCTCCCGCAACAACAGAAACCTCCTCCTCTATCGAGGCCGGCTACCAAGCCAACCAGTGGGGGTTTACACGCCTAACCTGACGTGTACAATTCTACTCAAAGAATACTACACAAGTCTACCGCAATACGCCTTATGTAAATACGATTCTGTTCTTTATTCTTCAGGCTTAAGTCAAAAGACATTGCCGAATACCAAGTCGTTCCATATATAGTATACTTCAACTATATATTCTAACAAACAAGTAATTTCCAATTACAATAGAGGGACAAGATAATTACCTCGATAAGCCCAAAATTATCCAAGTTATAATGTCGATCCTGAGCAAGGTTTAGCTCCTACTCCGGCGCCCAAACAACCCTTAGAAGTTCTAACTAACTTCTACTCAAATACTTCAACCAACTATGAAGTTTTCCTTGTGGTTTCGGTTTGAGACTAAAAGGACAAAAGGTAGTATTTCCGGACTCTACGTAAAGAGGTATCTTTGGAATACTACAAGGTACAAGGCTAAGGTATTTTGGGCATTATAACAATACTAGGAGAAGTATTTCAATACCACAAGGGAGGGGTATTATATGAAAACAACTAGGCTAGGGGTACCCCACTGGCTAGCACCACAAAGTGGGAGGGAACCCTCGCCAAAGGCCACACGAAAAGGGGAGTGGAAGGCTCTCGGCGAAGAGCTCACAAAGGGGGAGGAGAGGGTTTCAAGACTTGGAAGTTTTTGGAATGGATGAAGTCTTCACACTTAGGGGGGTATTTATAGCAAAACCAAAGGCCAACCAAGGGCCAAGATCCTTCCAAGTGTATAGCAAGTGTAAGGGCAAGATTAAGCCAAGTGCACCCTAAACCCTACTCCACAAAACACTCCACAAAACAAGCCACAAAGCAAGGCATACTTCAAGGGGCCAATCGGCCAAGGCCAACCCACCTTGACCGTTGTAACGCCCCATTTTCGACCGGAGCCGGAAACGGGATTACCGCTACGCATGGTTGGATTCCTGAAATGCTATTTAAAGGAGTCGCCACCTAATTATTATAGTGAATTAGGACACTAAAAAATGTAGCATAAAATACTACAAATGATCTCCATTTTAAAGGTCTGCGAAAGCTATGCGAGATTCTAGGTAAGGGTTCTTTATTATCCTAAAGGGAAGGGGTTAGGCACCCTAAAGGATCCGCTAACTCATGTTGTCCGTTCAAACTTAGGTTTTAAAATTATTGTGCTAAATATATCATGCAATTCTAAGGGTATTCTAATTATTAAACTAATCAAAAGATATTTAAACTAGACATGCAAATATTTAATATAGATATGTATTTAACAAGATAGTAATGAAAGAAAATAAACATAAAAGATGTAATGAAGATAAATTAGCAACATTTTGCTTTTATTTCATTTTTATGCGAATGATTCAACTTTGGGTGCGCCCGCACTGCAAAAAGACACTTAGTAGAAGAGTTAGTAAATGATAAATAAATTACCAAACAAACACAATATATGTATATATATAGATATATATGTAAAATATATTGTAAAAGATATATTTTTATATAGTGTGGGCTCAATAGTGTTATGCCAAGAATACTAAGACATGAGAAGCCAATATCGCTACGGCCATGGCCGACTCGCCTCCCGTGAACGATACTATGCATTCTCGCCTAATCTTTTTCACTTTCCTCCTCGCCCACATATTCCGTCTCGCTACCACTGAGGCCTCCAGATCGACGGATAAATCCTTCTTTGGCCAGCAGTAGTATCAAATTCAAAATCGCTTTAATGCCAAGTCAGAACTTGTTCAAAAATCAAGAAATACCAAGTGTAGTAACTTGTTCAAAATCGCTTTAATACCAACAAAATGTTAAAAACAGAGCAAGGTAACCAAAAATCAGTCCGATAATAGGCCAAAACAAGACAACATGACCCAAAGAATCACCCAAAATCGGATTGTAAGCAATTCTCGTAAATCATGGACAACAAAGGCGAACAAAGTGGAATAAACGACAAAGATAGCAACGAGAATAATCTAACATCACCGAAACAACAGCTTCACGAGTAAAACTCCACAGATACCCAAACATGAAATCAAACCATCCAACAAACAGACAACAAGATTTAATCAATCCAACACGCAACAAGAAACCAATGAATTAACCATCACGGAGTTTGAAGAACTCCGCGTATTCAAAAATAAAGGAAATCACCCAAATAAAAATATGCCAATAAATCAAAAATGGAACCAAACTCAGCAATGATGGTAATGGCGTTTCCACGGCGAACACCAGAGCGACGCCACCGATTTAACGCCGGAGAGTGACGGCACAAGTGTATGATGGCGATGGTGTAGTTCACGCGATGATGGGATAATGGAAGTGTCGACGACGACGGCGACAGAAAGTGAGAGAGGTGTTCACGCGATGTCGACGGAAGGCGCGGTGGCGACGGACGCGGTAACGGACGGTGGTAACGGAGCAATGCGGGCGATCATGGTGTTTAAAGAGGGTTCGCCGAGTTTTAGAACTCCGCGGGCGGCGCGAGGGCGCGGCGGCGGCAGCGGCGCGGCGGAGGGTGGCCGAGGTCCTCTTTTTAAATGAAAACGGGCTCACTTTATTTTTGTCGCTTCTCCTTAATCAACGCTCGCCTCTTTATTTTGTGCTTTGTCGACTTTTCAAAAGTGAACGCTGGGTCGCTTCCTCTGTGTTGCCTAATCATACGCCTCTCTTTATTTAAGGGGTAAGGTGTTTAGGGGAATGAAAAGTGGTTTGAAATTTAAAACGGCGGGAAATAAAAGTGTTTGGAATTTAAAACGGGGAAAATAAAAAGGGAGTGTTTGGATGATATAAAAATAGTGTTGATCAATTGATTTGGATTGGGTCTGCATCGATCGGTTTGACAAAATGCAACGCAAGTTAATTATTTAAAGAAAAATTATTTAAAAAGATGTAAAATTATTAAAATGCAAATGCCGACGCAAAAATGCAATATTTAAGACATGTTTAATGTCTGATTAAAATTAAAGCAGGACGTCAATTAATTATTTAAAGAGATGCAAAATATTATTATAATAGAAATATAATATTAACAAAAACATAATGCTTAAATAAAAATGAAAAGATGCAATGTCATTTTGTGAATAAATAAACATAGAATATTATACAAAATATGCAAAAATAACGATTAAAATGCGGTGTGCTAAAATACTTAAAATTGCACGAAAATATACAAAAATGGGTCAAAATTGATCACAAAGATGTCCCTCTTTGTACGGAGATGATGGAAGAGTCTTCGGACAAAGACGTTGACTCGTAGCCAATTTTGTCCTGTTTTATAAACTAGAACTCAAAAGTGGGACTGATGCAGACTCAGAATTGTCCCAGTGTCGAATTATGATGACACTGGGTCGTTGCGATGCTAAAGATAAAAAGTAAAGCTGACGCAGATTGAAAAATGTCCCAGTGTCGAATTATGATGGCACTGGATTGTTGCGATGCTAAAGTAAAAGTAAAGCTGATGCAGATTAAAAAAATGTCCCAGTGTCGAATTATGATGACACTGGGTTGTTGCGATGCTAAAGTAAAAAGTAAAGCTGACGCAGATTGAAAAATGTCCCAGTGTCGAATTATGATGACACTGGGTTGCTGTGATGCTAAAGTAAAAAGTAAAGCTGATGCAGATTAAAAAAATGTCCCAGTGTCGAATTATGATGACACTGGGTTGTTGGGAGGCTGAAAAATTAAAACCAAAGCGGGAGCAGATTTAAAAATTGTCACAATGTCGAATTATGATGACACTGGGGTCATTGGCGTTGCAGGATGCTGGAGGAGAGCGGATCGACATTCGAGGTACAAATTGCTTTGTCAGAAGAGGTAGTTCCACGCCAGGCTCGCTCTCAGATGCTAAGACTTAAACAAACGGTTAGTGCATAATCATAAGGCAAATGATAACGTATGAATTTATATGCAATGTAATCGTTGAGTATAAAATGCTATCCTCGCGAAATGTGACGCTCACGCAAATGCTGTGATTTCGCCCTTGCACGGACGTGTTATGATTGTGAATGCGGATATGTTGTCCTTGCTGCAACTGTCCCTGTAGACTAAAGCTCAAGAGAGAGTTAGTGCATAACTGCTAAGACAGAGTAATAAAGCATGAATAAGAAATGCAATTTCGAGAGTATAGAAATCGCCTCGTAGATGTGATATGCCGACGATAGCGCCATTTTCGACTTGTTAGCCGATAACGCCGCTGTTCGACGTGTTACTACCGGGCGCCGCGTAGACGCATTGCCGCCGGGCGCCGCTGCGCGGACTTGCTGCGGCCGATAACGCCGCCGGACGTGCCGCCGGGCGCCGCGGCAGACTTGCCGCGGCCGATAACGCCGCTGCACGGACGTGTTGCCGCCGTGTCGCTGCACGGACTTGATGCGCCGGTAACGCCGCACGCGACGGTCGCCGCCGGGCGCCATCGCGCACTTGCCGCGGCCGATAACGCCGCCGCCGACGATTGGCCGCCGCCGCTGCAGACTTGTTGCGGCCGATAACGCCGCTGCTCGACGTATTGCCGCCGGGCGCCGCTGGCGACGCACGCAATGGCGTCGCCGCTCGGACACAATGTTGACGCCGCTTCTCGGACGATTGCCGCCGGGCGCCGCAGACGCACGCCGACGGTGTCGCCGCTCGACACACGCCGATAACGCCGTTCGGACGATTGCCGGGCGCGCGCGCAGACGCAATGACGATGGTGTCGCCGTTCGACACACGCCGATAACGCCGCCGTTCGGACGTATTGCCGCCGGGCGCCGCTGCAGACGCAATGACGACGGTGTCGCCGTCGACACAATGTTGATAACGCCGCGTTCGGACGTATTGGCCGCCGGGCGCCGCTGCTGCAGACGCACGCCGACGGTGTCGCGTTCGACACACGCCGATAACGCCGCCGCTCGACGTATTGCCGGGCGCTGGCGTAGACGCAATGACGATGGTGTCGCCGCCGACACACGCCGATAACGCCGCCGTTCGGACGCTGCCGCCGCCGCCGCAGACGCACGCACGACGGTGTCGCCGTTCGACACACGCCGATAACGCCGCCGTTCGGACGTATTGCCGCCGGGCGCCGCTGCGCAGACGCACGCCGACGGTGTCGCTGTTCGACACACGCCGATAACGCCGCGTTCGGACGATTGGCCGGGCGCCGCTGGCAGACGCACGCCGACGGTGTCGCCGTTCGACACAATGCCGATAACGCCGCCGCCGGACGTATTGCCGCCGGGCGCCGCTGCGCAGACGCACGCCGATGGTGTCGCCGTCGACACACGCCGATAACGCCGCGTTCGGACGTATTGCCGCCGGGCGCCGCGCAGACGCACGCCGATGGGTGTCGCTGCTCGACACACGCCGATAACGCCGCTGTTCGGACGACGCCGCCGGGCGCCGCTGCGCAGACGCACGCCGACGGTGTCGCCGTTCGACACAATGCCGATAACGCCGCCGCTCGACGATTGCCGGGCGCCGCTGCAGACGCACGCCGACGGTGTCGCGTTCGACACACGCCGATAACGCCGCCGTTCGGACGACGCCGGGCGCCGCTGCAGACGCACGCCGACGGTGTCGCCGCTCGACACAATGCCGATAACGCCGCGTTCGGACGATTGCCGCCGGGCGCCGCTGGCGTAGACGCACGCCGATGGTGTCGCCGTTCGACACACGCCGATAACGCCGCTGTTCGGACGTATTGCCGCCGGCGCCGCTGCGCAGACGCACGCCGACGGTGTCGCCGCTCGACACAACGCCGATAACGCCGCTCGGACGATTGCCGCCGGGCGCCGCTGCAGACGCACGCCGACGGTGTCGCTGTCGACACACGCCGATGACGCCGCTGTTCGGACGATTGCCGCCGGGCGCTGCGACGCACGCCGATGGTGCCGCTCGACACACGCCGACGACGCCGCTTCGGACGATTGTGCCGCTCCCGTAGAATAAATGCTCCGCAAGCTCAACTTTGACCGCCGATTATCGATGCCCTTTTCCGCTGCCGCTTTGCCGCGACTTTGATTGTTGTCATCCTCCGCTTTGTTGCTTTTGTCGCTTTGCTAATACGAAGAAACTTTTGTCGATTTTCTCGCCTGCTAATATGAAAAGACCGCGCTTAAAAGAAAATTTGTGAGTTTTGGGAGGGTCGACCAGATTCGACTTCGCCGCTTGTCCCTTGACACCGCGCGTTCGCCTGCTTGGACTTGCAATCCTCGTCCGCTTCCTACATTGTCCCGCTTTGAAAAGGGTGTCCGCCTAAAGTGGGTCTCAATGTAGTTGTTTGTATGTAGTGATGTTTCGGCCTTGATTTCTACCGTAGGTTGCCATTTGTCGCGTAATCGGGCGAGGTGCTCGATTAGATCTACGCCGCTTTTTCTTTACGAGACCCCGATTTGCCTATAGGAACCAAGACAGTTCCGACTGCTCGCTTCAAATGCCCTTGAATGGCCACGCCTGGACCGTGTCTTTGATCTTGGAAAATATTGATGCTCACATTGCTTAGTCAAATACAAATCGACCTTTGGGGAGATGATAAATCCTTTAGAAAATGCAACAAACGGTGTTAGCATAAAACACATAATTTGCAGGTATGTAGCAGATATATTGCACATAGCACATTCAAACGTTTCCTAACATGCAGGGGACCGCTTTATGCCGCAGGTAAGCCTAAACGCCACTTATGCGAGATTATGACGGATTTGTCCAAGTCGTCCAACTATAATGCCTTTGTTGAAATGGCGACCAAACGACGGCGCACTTTTCCCAATTTCGCATGTCATGATTAGGCTTGGATTTGTCTGTCATCGCCACGCTACACATAATATCTTTGGTTGATCGTTGGGTTGAGAAACCCGTCGACAAGTTCGTGTCTTCCTAATTGGCGCCGATGCGCGACCGACTCACCTAAGGTAAATGCATGCATGCCCTAAAATAAGGGTGGTATAGCTCTATCTTAAGTTTCTAAGATTTGGCTTTTCTAGACGCAAGGTTCCCGAGTGGACAACTCGAGTGAGAAGGCTACGCGGCTGATCAGACGAACCGATCTAACTCCGCGCAGGCGCCAACTCTCCTAAAATTTGGATATTTTTGAAAGAAATTTGCGGGTGCGCGAAGCACACCAACGCGTGAGTGTGTGATAGTGTGAATTTTCCAGAATGGAAGAAATATGAGCGGAATGCCAGTTTAAGGAAAGCGGTAACAAATAGCAGTTAATACAATATGCAAATATTTATATGTAAAGTAGAATAATTTAGACAAAACATAAAAGCGAATGAATGTAAAACACAGAAGAAGCATTTTAAGCAGATAAGAAAAAATAAAGCACAGTAAATAACCTATGTTTGTTATGGTTAAGAACCTAAATATCCCCAGCAGAGTCGCCATCTGTAACGCCCCATTTTCGACCGGAGCCGGAAACGGGATTACCGCTACGCGTATGGTTGGATTCCTGAAATGCTATTTAAAGGAGTCGCCACCTAATTATTATAGTGAATTAGGACACTAAAAATGTAGCATAAAATACTACGAATGATCTCCATTTTAAAGAATGCCGAAAGCTATGCCGCATTCTAGGTAAGTGGTTCTTTATTATCCTAAAGGGAAGGGTTAGGCACCTAAAGGATCCGCTAACTCATGGTTGTCTGCTCAAACTTAGGTTTTAAAATTATTGTGCTAAATATATCATGCAATTCTAAGGGTATTCTAATTATTAAACTAATCAAAAGATATTTAAACTAGGCATGCAAATATTTAATATAGATATGTATTTAACAAGATAGTAATGAAAGCAAATAAACATAAAAGATGTAATGAAGATAAATTAGCAACATTTTGCTTTTATTTCATTTTTATGCGAATGATTCAACTTTGGGGTGCGCCTCCGGGTACCTGCAAAAGACACTTAGTAGAAGAGTTAGTAAATGATAAATAAATTACCAAACAAACACAATATATGTATATATATAGATATATATGTAAAATATATTGTAAAAGATATATTTTTTATATAGTGTGGGCTCAGCTAGTGTTATGCCAAGAATACTAAGACATGAGAAGCCAATATCGCTACGGTTGCGGTCGACTCGCCTCCTGGTGAACGATACTATGCATTCTCGTCTAATCTTTTTCACTTTCCTCCTCGCCCACATATTCCGTCTCGCTTACCACGGAGGCCTCCAGATCGACGGATAAATCCTTCTTTGGCCAAAGTGTAGTATCATATTCAAAATCAGCAAAATACCAAGTGTAGTAACTTGTTCAAAATCAGTAAATAAATTAAGCCAAATAGCCTAAAATTAATGCAGAAAACAATGAACAGCGGACAATATGTCGAACAAGATGGTTCGCGGAAACAATGCAATTCGCGAGCGATGGGAAGTCGTGAAACAGTCCCCAACAGATTTTCAACGTCGCGAGTCTTAAAACTCGGCCATAATACTAAAATGGTGCAAAATCAGCCCAACAAAAATGTATAAGCCGACGAACATAGCCGGAGTTTTGCAAACTCGGCCAAATACCAAAACTCCGTAAATCAGTCACAACCAACAACAGAACCGAAAATTAAACTAATGCGGGTCGCCGGGTTTAAAATTCGGCGAGATACAAAATTTCCAAATCACCAACCAAACCACAATATGTATAATAGCAACGAAGAGAAACAAATCAATGTCGCCGCCGAGTTCAAACTCGCAAGTTTCAACAACACAAAAGATAACAGCGGTGGCGTCACTTCAACGGCGCGAGGTCGCCGAGCGACGCCACCGCAGCGTGAGATTCGTCGGTGGCAATGGCGACGGTGTGGAGTTGAGGTGGTCGGTGATGGCAGCGTGGGTGCTGGGTGTTTTGAATGGAGGTTCGCCGAGTTTTTAGAACTCCCGCGAAGGCGGCGAATGGCGGCGACGGCGGCAAAAGGAGCCGAGGAGAGAAGGTTCCTTTAAAAAAAGTGGGCTCACTCTTATGACGCCAGGCCGGGTTGCTCTAAAAATGAACGCGTTGTGGCCGCCAAAGGAAAAAACGCGTTGGCCGCCTTCCTTTATTTTTTTTTGTTGCTGCTCTTTATTTTTGTGCTGCCTTTCCTTTAAAAACAAAAAAAAAAGAACGTATGGGCTGCCTTCCCTTTAAAAACGAAAAATGAACGTTGGTTTGCCGCTCTTGCGCTGGCCGTCCGATCTGTATGGGCCGCCTATTTTGCGCCGCTTTCGATTGTTGTTTTGTGCTCCTCTTTATTTTTTGTCTTCTTAACGTTAGCATTGCCTCTTTTAATAAAGGGGGGGGTAAGAATTAAATAATAGGGGGGTAGGTTAGGTTTGGTATTTTAGGGGGAAAGGTGGGTTTGAAATTTAAAAAATGAGGGGGAAATAAAGAGGGGGTGTTTGGATGAAAATAAAAGTGGTGTTGGATTGAATGATTTGGATTGGGTTCCGTACTGGACTGGTTTGACAAAATGCAATGCGAGTTAATTAATTAAAGAAAAATTATTTAAAAAGATGCAAAATTATTAAAATGCAAATGCCGACGCAAAAATGCAATATTTAAGACATGTTTAATGTCTGATTAAAATTAAAGCAGGACGTCAATTAATTATTTAAAGAGATGCAAAATATTATTATAATAGAAATATAATATTAACAAAAACATAATGCTTAAATAAAAATAAAAAGATGCAATGTCATTTTGTGAATAAATAAACATAGAATATTATATAAAATATGCAAAAATAACGATTAAAATGCGGTGTGCTAAAATACTTAAAATTGCACGAAATATACAAAAAACGGGTCAAAATTGACTGTCAACAGCTGTAACGCCCCATTTTCGACCGGAGCCGGAAACGGGATTACCGCTACGCGTATGGTTGGATTCCTGAAATGCTATTTAAAGGAGTCGCCACCTAATTATTATAGTGAATTAGGACACTAAAAAATGTAGCATAAAATACTACAAATGATCTCCATTTTAAAGGTCTGCGAAAGCTATGCGAGATTCTAGGTAAGGGTTCTTTATTATCCTAAAGGGAAGGGGTTAGGCACCCTAAAGGATCCGCTAACTTGCGGTTGTCCGTTCAAACTTAGGTTTTAAAATTATTGTGCTAAATATATCATGCAATTCTAAGGGTATTCTAATTATTAAACTAATCAAAAGATATTTAAACTAGGCATGCAAATATTTAATATAGATATGTATTTAACAAGATAGTAATGAAAGCAAATAAACATAAAAGATGTAATGAAGATAAATTAGCAACATTTTGCTTTTATTTCATTTTTATGCGAATGATTCAACTTTGGGGTGCGCCTCCGGGTACCTGCAAAAGACACTTAGTAGAAGAGTTAGTAAATGATAAATAAATTACCAAACAAACACAATATATGTATATATATAGATATATATGTAAAATATATTGTAAAAGATATATTTTTATATAGTGTGGGCTCATTAGTGTTATGCCAAGAATACTAAGACATGAGAAGCCAATATCGCTACGGTTGGGTCGACTCGCCTCACGTGAACGATACTATGCATTCTCGTCTAATCTTTTCACTTTCCTCGCCCACATATTCCGTCTTGCTTACCACGGAGGCCTCCAGATCGACGGATAAATCCTTCTTTGGCCAAAGTGTAGTATCATATTCAAAATCAGCAAAATACCAAGTGTAGTAACTTGTTCAAAATCAGTAAATAAATTAAGCCAAATAGCCTAAAATTAATGCAGAAACAATGAGCAATGGACAACATGTCGAACGATGGCGGTTCGCGGAAACAATGGCAATTCACGAGCAAAGGGGGAAGTCACGGAAACATCCCCAACAGATTTTCAAACGTCACGAGTCTTAAAACTCCGCCATAATACTAAAATGGTGCAAAATCAGCCCAACAAAAATGAAGCAAGCCGACGAACATAGCCTGAGTTTTGCAAACTCCGCCAAATACCAAAACTCAGAAATCAGTCCGACAACCAACAACAGAACCGAAAATTAAACTATCAGGTCGCCGGGTTTAAAATTCCGAGATACAAAATTTCCAAATCACCCAACCAAACCACAATATGTATAATAGCAACGAAAGAGAAACAAATCATGTCGTCGCCGAGTTCAAACTCCGCAAGTTTCAACAACACAAAAGATAACAGCGGTGGCGTTACTTCAACGGCGAGGTCGCCGAGCGACGCCACCGCATGGTGAGATTCGGTGGCGATGGCGGCGACGGGTGTGGAGTTGAGGTGGGTCGGTGATGGCAGCGTGGGGGTGCTGGGTGTTTTGAATGGAGGGTTCGCCGGAGTTTTTAGAACTCCGGCGAAAGGCGGCGAATGGCGGCGACGGGCGGCGGCAAAAGGGAGCTGAGGGAGAGAAGGTTCCCCTTTTAAAAAAAAGTGGGCTCAGCCCTTATGAACGTTGTGCTGGGTTGCTCTAAAAAAAATGAACGTTGTGGGGGGGCTGCCCCTTAAAGGAAAAAAAACGTTGGGGGGGCTGCTCCTTCCTTTATTTTTTTTTGTTGCTGCTCTTTATTTTTGTGCTGCCTTTCCTTTAAAAACAAAAAAAAAAGAACGTATGGGCTGCCTTCCCTTTAAAAACACAAAAAGAAACGTTGGGGCCTTGCCTCTCGCAAGGCCGTCACGATCTGTATGGGCTGCCCCTATTTTGTGCTGCTCGATTGTTGTTTTGTGCTCCTCTTTTATTTTTTGTCTTGCTGAACGTTGTGGCTGCCCCCCTCTTTTAATAAAGGGGGGGTAAGAATTAAATAATAGGGGGGTAGGTTAGGTTTGGTATTTTAGGGGGAAAGGTGGGTTTGAAATTTAAAAAATGAGGGGGAAATAAAGAGGGGGTGTTTGGATGAAAATAAAAGTGGTGTTGGATTGAATGATTTGGATTGGGTTCCGTACTGGACTGGTTTGACAAAATGCAATGCGAGTTAATTAATTAAAGAAAAATTATTTAAAAAGATGCAAAATTATTAAAATGCAAATGCCGACGCAAAAATGCAATATTTAAGACATGTTTAATGTCTGATTAAAATTAAAGCAGGACGTCAATTAATTATTTAAAGAGATGCAAAATATTATTATAATAGAAATATAATATTAACAAAAACATAATGCTTAAATAAAAATAAAAAGATGCAATGTCATTTTGTGAATAAATAAACATAGAATATTATATAAAATATGCAAAAATAACGATTAAAATGCGGTGTGCTAAAATACTTAAAATTGCACGAAATATACAAAAAACGGGTCAAAATTGACTGTCAACAACCGTCCCCTCCAAACCGCCAATAAGGGTGACAAGTGTCACCCTCCCGTTGGTCCAAAAGGTTTCGTCTCTCGGAAAAATCCGCAAAAATACAAAACGACATAGCCGGAATTTTCCCTTCGCAAGTTACGCAAAACGTTTCGTCGAAAAACGACTCTAACCGGGTGTTGTGCACAAAGGTAAAATCGGCCAAGAGTGCCACATGGGGGTGACACGTGTCGCCCCCCGATTCGCCCAGAATATTTCGTCTTCCGAAAATATCCAAAATACCGGAAATCTCAAAACAAAATGCCCCACAAAACAGAATTTCTCCGTGGGCCCCACGTGACCATTTCCGAAAATAAAATCTCAAAATTCTAATATAATCTATGAAGTCCAAATACCAAATCTGGGAATCCAATTCCCATTAACGAACCTTTTTCTTCACAAATAACCGGAAACTTTTCCGTCGAAAACTCACATCTTTCTTTCTTTTCAAAATTTCTGCCGTACTCTCGCACGTACGTCCTCACATACATACCCTGCAACTACGGGGTATAACAGATGCGTAGCGCACGGGTATGTTTCCATTTGGAATGCTGCTTTATTGTTTCCCTTTGGGCATACTGACACGATGCGTAGCGCACGGGTATGTTTCCATTTGGAATGCTGTCTTATTGTTTCCCTTTGGACATACTGACACGATGCGTAGCGCACGGGTATGCTCCCATTTGGATTGCTGTCTTGTTGATATCATATCATAGACTGCCGGCGGTGAGGAAGGAATTCCACGGGCACGAGTGATGATTTGGAGGGCGTGAGTCCCTGACTTAATATGACTGTTTATATGTTGTATACTGTAGTTTGGTTATCATACATGTCTCCTGCTTTATATAGACTGCTATGATTTCATTTACAGTATTTTACAGTTTCACATACTTGGTACCTGTTGTACTGACCTCCTTCGGGGGGCTGCGTTCATGCCGCAGGTAGAGGTACATCGATCGTGGGTCCTCGCTCTTAGGATCACATTTCAGCGTGTTGGAAAGCTCCGTTCCTTCGGAGGCTTATCTTTGGTAGGTTTCCCTGAGTTGTAGTCTCTTGTACATTCAGGGGTATGGCGGGGCCCTGTCCCGTCATTGCTGTTGAAAAAAAAATCTTAGAGGTCTGTAGCACTGTTGTGGGAAGGGTTTTGTAAAAAGGATAACTGTTCGGGTTTTTATGTATATATACTGAAGGCAACTGTTTTGGTTGGCCTGTTTATCTATCATGTCTCTCATTTCATGTTTAAGGTTTTTATTTCCGCTGGTTTTCTCTGATGTTGTATCACTAGGGTGCCCGGGGTAAGGCACCAGTCACGGGCCCGGAACGGGTCGTGACAAACACAAGGTGAACCCGAGAGCACAATGGAAGAACAAGAAATGTTGTGATATTTTCTAAGTGTTGAAGACAAGTCTTGTACTAGTAGTATGCTTATATAACACAATGGAAGGCTTAGGTTATCACAAATGTGTTGCTAGGATGAGTTTCACTAGGATCAAGCCCAAGTGGCAAGTTGACTTTGGTCAATAATATCAAGCTTTGAAGACTTATCTTCCAAGATGGTCAATGACCATTTTACCCTTACTAAAAATCATCCAAGACCATATGTGGGGGTGCCACGTGTCGCCCTCTCATTCGTCCATAAAATTTTGTAACCCTCGTGGCCCCACAAAAATGTAAAATTCCTCGGGTGGGCCCCATGTGACCAAATCCGTAAAAATAAATTTCATAATGTTAAAAGTCCCATATTCCTAAAATAATACATTTTGAGAATCCAATTCTCATCAATGAACATTTTTCCTTTCCGACGTTCGGAAGATTTTCTGCCGGAAAAACAATTCTTCCTTTCGTACCAATTTCCAAGTCTTGATTCCTTACGTACATTCTCTTATACATGTCCTGGACTTACGGTGTGTAACACTACTGCTTCACTCTAATCATAGGCATGCCCTGCAAGGCGCATAGCTAGAGAAGGCGATGAACCAGCCACTGATCCTGAAGGCCGAGTCTCTACATCCGCGCTACCTCTGGTCGGATAATTTCTCGCACAATGGCCCTGCTTGCCGCATGTAAAACAACCACCCGAACCAGCACGACACTCCCCCTTATGAATTTTACCGCAACGGTCACACTGAGGTAAGGGTGGCCTCATCTGGCCAACACCACTACTCCCCCGAAAACCTAAACCCTTGGAGCCCTGACCTGCTCCTGAATACTCTAGATGCCCTGAAGACTGTGGAGGACCACTCAATACTGGTGGAGGCGCATAACTAGTCTGCTGCTAAGGCAGTCCGCCTCGAAAGTTACCAAAGGACCCTGTTGTCCTGGCCTTCTTCTGCTGGTATTGGTCAATCCGTCGGCCTCTCCGTTCCTCACATCCAAGTGCATAAGCCTGCATGCGGGCAATGTCCATGCCCGGCTGAAGAGCTACACCCGAGCAAGCCTCTGCCAAGTAGTCATCGAGCCCTGTTACTTAGCGGTGCACTCTGTCCTCCATGTCTGCCACCAAAGCGGGGACGTACCGAGCCAATGAGTCAAAATCTACATTGTACTCCCGAACTGTCCGCCCGCTCTGTCTCAACATCAAAAATCTATCGGCCCGCGCTCTCCTCATCTGTGGCGGCAAGAAATGGCTGAGAAATGCCTCTGAGAACTCGTCCCAAACAGCTGGAGGTGCATGCTCCCCCCGGGACATCTCCCATGAATCAAACCAGTCGACTGCAGTATCACGCAGCCGATGCGAACCTAAGACCACCGACTCGGTCTCCGAAGACATGATCACTCTCATGATCCGCTGTAACTGTCGGATGAACTCCTGCGGATCATCCTTAGGCCTCGACCCATAGAACTCTGGTGGGCTGCAACTCAGAAAATCCCGAAGTCTCAAACTAACCGATCTCGGGTGAACTACGGGTGCTACCGGAACTGCTGTTTCCAGCCTATCCTCGTGCCTAGCCACGATCCTGGCTAATAACTGGGCCATCTCCTTGTAACCCATATCCTCTGCTCCAGGCTGTGTAACTGGAGGCTCAGGTATCGCGGTCTCAGTAGCCGCTGCTGCCGCCCCGAACTCTGCTGGGGGTGGCGACGTCGCGGAACTCGCCGTCTGAAACATCTCCTCAGGTAAAGACTGGGCCTGTGCCCTGGTAACCCTCGGTGTCCTACTAGTAGTTCCCTCTGCTGCTTTGCCCTTCTGGGCCGCGGTTGCCTTGTGTGGAGGCATAACTGATACATGAAAGTATGTCAGAGGGAGTTCAACCTATAACACAGCTCTATTGCACGATCTTAGAGTGAAAGAATGGAAACCAATCCTAAATGTCCTGCAGCCTCCTGATTATAGATGTGGTGCACAACACACTGATAATCAAGACTCTACTAGACACGGTCTGTAGACACTTTCCGAGGACTAACTGCTCTGATACCACTTTTGTCATGACCCGACCTCGGGCCCGCGACTGGTGCCTTACCCCGGGCACCCTAGTAATACAACATCAGAGAAAATCAGCGAAAATAAAAAAACTTAAGCATATGAACAATATGAAAAGAAACAGGCTAACCAAAACGGTCACCTTTCTGTATATAAACATAAAACCCGAACAGTTATATCATTTACAAACCCTGCCCACAACAGTACTACAGACCTCTAAGAATTGTTACCATAACTACGACGGGACAGGGCCCCGCCATACCCCTGAATGTAAGTACCTACAACGACAGGGGACTATACCAAAAGATAAGCCTCCGGAGAAATGGAGCTTCTCAAAACGTTGAATTGTGATCCTATGAGGGAGGATCAACAACCGGTGTACCTCTACCTGCGGCATGAACGCAGCCCGGGGAGGTCGAGACAACAGTACCAAGTATGTGAAATCAAAATATCAGAAATAAAATCTTAGTAGTCTATATAAAACAGGAGACATATATGATAACCAAACTACAGTACACAATATGTAAGCAGTCATGTCAAGTCAGGGACTCACGCCCTCGAAGTCACCACTCAAATATAACTATGGGTCTCACGCCCACAACATCAATCATGCTCGTGGAATACCTTCCTCACCGCCGGCAGTCTACGATAACAACACTAAGGAGTACACATGAACACCAGGTCCCACCTGTGTCATAAAAACCGTCTGACGGCAAGACGGCGCATAGCTACCAGATCCAACCTGCATCATCAACTGACCGGGGCAAGTACGAAAGCCAGCTACCAGAACCTACCGTACCAATCAATACTAAATAACTAACTCACGAAGCTGACACGGGGCAAGTACGAAGGCCGACTACCAGATACTTACCACGCCACGTAGCTGACGGAGGCAAGTACGAAGACCAACTACCAGATACCAAAGCCATAATCACGAGACTTCGTGTCACGACCCGACCTCGGGCCCGTGACTGGTGCCTTACCCCGGGCACCCTAGTAATACAACATCAGAGAAAATCAGCGAAAATAAAAAAACTTAAGCATATGAACAATATGAAAAGAAACAGGCTAACCAAAACGGTCACCTTTCTGTATATAAACATAAAACCCGAACAGTTATATCATTTACAAACCCTGCCCACAACAGTACTACAGACCTCTAAGAATTTTATAACAAAAATGACGGGACAGGGCCCCGCCATACCCCTGAATGTACAAGAACTTACAATCTCAAGGAATCATACCAAAAGATAAGCCTCCGGAGAAATGGAGCTTCCCAAAACGCTGAACTGTGATCCTATGAGCGAGGATCAACAACCGGTGTACCTCTACCTGCGGCATGAACGCACTTCAAGGAGGTCGATAACAGTACAAGTATGTGAAATCAAAATATCAGAAATGAAATCATGACAGTCTATATAAAACAAGAGACATGTGTGATAACCAGACTACAGTTCACAACATAAAAGCAGTCATGCCATGTCCGGGACTCACGCCCTCAAAGTCATCCCTCATGCCCGTGGAACTCCTTCCTCACTGCCGGCAGTCTAGGTATAAATCGTGTGATACGTAACATGTCTCGGCCCATCCCATGGGACTCGAGTGGAATCGCGTAGTCACATTCGGTCCATCTCATGGACTCGGTGTCGGATCGTATGGAATACATTCCCGGTCCATCTCATGGACTCGGTGTCGGATCGTATGGAATACATTCCCGGTCCATCTCATGGACTCGGTGTCGGATCGTGTGGAATACATTCCCGGTCCATCTCATGGACTCGGTGTCGGATCGTATGGAATACATTCCCGGTCCATCTCATGGACTCGATGTCGGATCGTATAGAATACATTCCCGGTCCATCTCATGGACTCGGTGTCAGATCGTGTGGAATACATTCCCGGTCCATCTCATGGACTCGGTGTAGAATCGGGTGGTATACATGTCTCGGCCCATCTCATGGGACTCGAGGTAGAATCGGCCATAACATTTAAACTCTCTTTTAAGACAGATTAAGATAATACCATGCTTTCCTTTTAAATCAAACTAAGGCAATATCATGCCCTCCCTTAAACCGAACACTTTCCTTTTTAAAATCAAGCAACAACATTCTTTTCCAAAAGTTCAAGTTGCATAATTTCAAATACTCAAGTCTTAGTTCATAGTCTTAATCACTTAATAACGTAATCTCTTTTAAAACAATTTGCGTAACATATGCCTATGTGTGAGTAGGTTATACTTGTTTATAACAATCTTATTAAAGCAGCCATGATCTAGGAAATATAATAAAATTTTGTCTTATCTTAGCTTCTATGCAGATGGAGGTTTCTACTGGTTTTAATATAATTAATTATTTGTCAATACATTTTCCTTTATTAACGCTGCAGTGGTTTGTTCGATACTTATTCTCATTTCCAAAATCAGTAAAACATTATTCTTTAAAAACTAAGTACTTATTACTCACGAATGAGGTTTCACAACTTTTTAACAAAATTCATATCAAGCCAATTAAGTTAAGTCTCTTATCTTTCAAGATCAAGTCTCTTAACTTCTAAAATCAATAAACCATTTTTTTACCTACATAAAGTCGTTATAACTAACTTCTCATAAAGCTATTATAACACTTTATGTTTTAAACCAACCAAACCTCGTTTAGCACACGTACGTCTACCGTACTACATAGTTCACAACAATCATGCTAGAAAAGATAGGAAGAGGTTCACATACCTCGCGACGATTATCGACAATTAGCAAAACTCTCCAAAGTATTATAACCCTGCTAGCCTTTTCCACCTTTCAAGTAGAATACGCTACTCGTAGAACTTCAACCTCGATAAGCCCAAAATTATCCAAGATTAATAAGTCGATCCTGAGCAATGTTTAGCTCCAATTTCTTACGTTCCAATCCGCTACAAGCGACCCTTAGATGCTCCTAACCAACTCCTCTTCAAGATCCAACTCCAAAAAGTGAAGAACACTTAGGCTACAATTTGGCAATGTTTCGGCCAAGGGGTATATCTAAGGCTAGGGGGTGAAATCTTTTCCAACTCTTGGTACACAATCTTCCTAACACCCTAAGGAAGAACACTTAAAACTTTAAGAATTTTTGGACCACTTTAGCTCACCAAAACAGCCCATGGCCGAGAGCTCACAAGGAAAGGGGAGGGAGTTTTGCCTTGGAAAATCTAAGTGTGGGATGAAGAATAAATCTTGCATTCATGGGGTATTTATAGAGAAATCAATGGTCAAGATCAAGGCAAGTGTGTGGTGAGATATTGGGACAAGTGTGTGTGGGTCCCACCCTCCAAATGGCTACCCAAAGATGAAGACAAGTGGCTTGCCACATGTTGGCCCATTTCGGCCAAGGGACACTTGTCAAGCCAATTCGGCCAACCTTGGCCACATGGGGGTGACACGTGTCGCCCCCCTACTTGCCCAAAATATTTCGTCTTCCGAAAAAATCCAAAATACCGAAAATCTCAAAAACAAAGTGGGCCCCACAAAACCGTAAATTTCTCCCGTGGGTCCCACGTGACCATTTCCGAAAATAAAATCTCATAATTCTAATATAATCCAAGAAGCCCAGATACCAAATCTGGGAATCCAATTCTCATTAACGAACCTTTTTCCTTCACAAAACCCGGAAACTTTTCCGTCGAAAAATCACATCTTTCTTTCTTTCCAATATTACTGTCGTATTCTCGTACGTACGTCCTCACATACATACCGTGGAACTACGGGGTGTAACATTCTTCCCCCCTTAGAAACATTCGTCCCGAATGTTCCTTCTAAGTCTTCAAACGTACATGCACCGGTAGTCTTCACTACTATACTTACGAAACCAACTATGCCACATATTGCCATAATATAACATACGCGCGAAACCCAAATCCAAGCCAACGAGGAATCAACTCTAAGATGTAAAACAACACTAACTCTCACTCCTGGTTCAAAGGATACTCTCTTCGCACCTTCACTTCACATAAATGATCACTTTCCGTTCTCATAACCCATGTTCGCTTCCTTTCTTACTCGTCGTACCTTTCTCGTACACCCGAACTCTTTCTAGTACACATACCATATTTCCGTCATCACTTCAGTTTCCAAAACCTGGGAGTCACTACCTCCAAACTTGGTCATCTTACTAGCCTCAAATTCCTTCAAGGCCATTCCCGGCCTTCACGATCTGATTCTAGTCGAACACATCCGCGAACTCGTGCGATGGTTACCTAAACTTGGGCCTAGCACCCTCGCGACCCTACCACCTGGCGGGAACACCTCGAACTGACCCCACCTCACTCCGGGCTGCGGGTTGACCCACAATATGGCCTCAACCCGACCCATCGTCGCGCCAAACTCTCTCGTTCCCCGATCCGGAACAAACTTACTAATTCACGTCATGAAAGCTACCACTTCCATCTCACACTACCCATGGAATTATCCCCCAATATAAATCACGCATACCAAGTACTTCGACAAAGACTAACCGTAAAATCATCCACTCAAGATGGCCTTGCATCCAAGGTCCTAACTGTTATAAATTCTAAGGCTCACACCTTCCACGTCCCCATACTCCTCTTTTCAACTACCCATGTTTTCTAATTCACAATTAACACAATGCTATCCGTATAGCACTCCACACGTATCCACCATAACAACATAACCAAGTCTCTTAAGGGCTAAAGGTATCTCTGTAACTACTGCCTTACTTCCTCTTTGTCGCTTTAACCATAATCCTGCCCTGCAGGGCGCCTATCTATATAAGGCGATGAACCAGCCACCGATCCCGAAGGCTGAGTCTCTACATCTGTTGTTATACCCCGTAGTTTCAGGGTATGTATGCGAGGACGTACGTACGAGAATACGACATTGAAATTGGAAAGGAAGAACGAGGTGATTTTTCCACGGAAAAGTTTCCGGTTTTTGTGAAGGAAAAAGGTTCGTTAATGGGAATTGGATTCCCAGATTTGGTATTCGGACTTCTTGGAATATTAGAGAATTATGGAATTTTATTTTCGGAAATGGTCACGTGGGGCCCACGGGAGAAAATTTACGGTTTTGTGGGGCCCACTTTGTTTTCGAGATTTTGGCCATTGTGGATATTTTCGGAAGATGAAATATTTTGGACGAGTAGGAGGGCGACACGTGTCACCCCCCCCCTAGTTTGCTTGGACGATTTCACTTTGTGCACAACACCCGTTTAGAGTCGTTTTCCGACGAAACGTTTTACTAAACTCGCGTAGGATAAATTCCAGCTATGTCATTTCTAATTTTTGCGGATTTTTCCGAGAGACGAAACACTTTGGACCAACGAGAGGGCGACACTTGTCACCCTCTCATTGGTGGACTTGTCACGGCATTAGGGCCGAATGGATGGCCATTCTTGTCATGTAGTTGGTAGGATATTTTGTGTGCAAGTTGGCCGCGACACTTGCCTAAATCCTCACCCTACACTTGCCTTGCACTTGGCACCATCTTGGCCCTTGGTTGGCCATCCTTGACCTATAAATACCCCTTGTTGAAGAGTTATTTCATCCTAAATTGAGCAATCTTTCTAAGTCTCAAATCCTCCCTCTCCTCTTGTTGTTTCGTCCAAACACACCTCCCCTTTGAGAAGCTCTGGCGAGAGCAACCCCTAGCCTAGCGAAACCTACCCCTCGTTATACCCGTAGTTGCAGGGTATGTATGTGAGGACGTACGTACGAGAGTACGACAGAAATTTTGAAAAGAAAGAAAGATGTGAGTTTTCGACGGAAAAGTTTCCGGTTATTTGTGAAGAAAAAGGTTCGTTAATGAGAATTGGTTTCCCAGATTTGGTATTTGGGCTTCTTAAATTATATTAGAATTTTGAGATTTTATTTTCGGAAATTGTCACGTGGGCCCACGGAGAAATTTACGATTTTGGGGCCCGCTTTGTTTTTGAGATTTCGGTATTGTGGATATTTTTCAAAAGACGTTTTATGAGGGCTAGGAGGGTGACACGTGTCACCCCGCCTGTGGCTTGGCCGAAGTGACCTTTGTGCACAACACCCGGTTAGAGTCGTTTTTCGACGAAACGTTTTGCGTAACTTGCGAAGGGAAAATTCCGGCTATGTCGTTTTGTATTTTTACGGATTTTTCCGAGAGACGAAACCTTTTGGACCAACGAGAGGGTGACACTTGTCACCCTCACATTGGAAGCGCGGCGCAACCGCGACGATTGGTTCACGCTTCGCCAATTGGCTCCTTGTTTTGGCCTTGTTTTGTGGCTTGTTTGGTGCCATGTTTTGTGCATTGTTTTGTGGAGTAGGGCTAGGGTGCACTTGGCTTGATCAAGGCCTTACACTTGCCTTGCACATGGCTTGATCTTGGCCATCGTTGGCTTTTGGTTTTGCTATAAATACCCCTAAGCTCAAGACTTCATTCATCCAAAACTTCCACGACTTGAAACCCTCTCCTCCCCCTTGGTGAGCTCTGAGCCGAGAGCCTTCCCCCTCTCCCTTTTCGTGTGGCCTTTGACCGAGGGGTTCCCTTCCCCTGTGGTGCTAGTGGGTACCCACTAGCCTAGTTGTTTTAGTATAATACCCTCCTCGTGGTATTGAAATACTTCTCCTAGTATTGTTATAATGCCCAAAATACCTTAGCCTTTACCTTGTTGTATTCCAAAAGTTACCTCTATCGTAGAGCAGGAAATACTACCTTTTGTCCTTTTAGTCTCAAACCAAACCCTAAGGAAATCTTCATAGTTGGTTGAAGTATTTGAGTAGAAGTTAGTTAAGAACTTCTAAGGGTTGTTTGGAGCGATTGAGCGCACTGAGTAGGAGCTAAACCTTGCTCGGATCGACATTATAACTTGGATAATTTTGGGCTTATCGAGGTAAATATTCTTGTCCCTTATTGTAATTGGAGATTACACGTTGTAGGAATATATAGTTGAAGTATACTATATGTAGAACTGAACTTTGTATTTGGCAATGTCTTTTGACTTAAGCTGAAGAGTAAAGAAAAGAATGAATCAGTATTTACATAGGATCAGATTGCAGTAGACTTGTAGTATTCTTGAGTAGAATTGTACACGTCAGGTTAGGCGTGTAAACCCCCTGGTTGGCTTAGTAGCCAGGCCAGATAGAGAGGAGATTTACGCTGCGGGGAGGTCTTGCCAATTTTCAGAGAACATGGAACCTTGTATTTTGAAGTTAATGAGCGTTTGTGACCTTTTTAGGTGAAAGTACTAAGAGTAGCGTATTCTACTTGAGGAGTGGAAAGGGCTAGCAAAGTTGTAGTACTTGGAGCATTTTGCTTATTGTCGATACTCGTCGCGAGGTATGTGAACCTCTTCCTATCTTTTCTAGCATGATTGTTGTGAACTATGTAGGCACGGTGACGTACATGTGCTAAGTGGTTTGGTTGGTTTAAAACATAGGGTGTTATAATAGCTTGATGGGAAGTTAGTTATAACGACCTTATGTAGGTGAAAATGGTTTACTGATGTTAGAAGTTAAGAGACTTGATCTTATAAGATAAGAGACGTAACTTATTTGTTTTAATGTGGATGTTTGTGTGAAACCTCATTCGTGAGTAATGAGTACTTGGTTTTTAAAGGGATAATGTTTTACTGATTTCGGGAATCAGAATGTGTATCGACAGACCATTGCAGCGTTAATAAAGGAAAATGTATTGAATAATGATGTGTTGTATTAAAACCATTAGAAACCTCCATCTGCATAGAAGCTAATATGAGACAAAATGATATTACATTTTCTAGATCATGGCTGCTGTAATAAGATCGTTATAAATAAGAATAAACTACTCACATATATGACATATGTTACTCAATTGTTTTAAAAGAGATTAAGACTATGAGTTATGAAACCTTTCTAAAATAAGTGACTTGAGCATTTGAAATTAGGCAAATTTGAACGTTTGGAAAATAATGTTGTTACTTGATTTTACAAAAGGGGAAGTGTCTTGTTTACTTAAAAAGATAGTCACGATTTTTATACTACGGGTATTGTGTGGCTTATGTGAAAGTACTTTGAGTTGTGTGAAACTTGCCTATGCTTGTGATGATAGCCTTTGTTGTACAAGTGTTGTATTTACGTTACCGCGTCTCGATGAGGTCGGTTGACTTGTTGAGAACTTACTTGGACATGCCGGTGATGGAGAAATTCCACGTGCGTTCGTTGATTGTGTTACTTTTGCTAATCGCTTTGGACATACCGACACGATCGTGGCGCGGGTATGCTTCCATGTTGATCTTTGCTTTATTGTTTCCCTTTGGGCATATCGACACGACGCGTAGCGCACGTATGTTTCCATTTGGAATCTTTGTCTTATTATTTCCTTTTGGACATCTCGACACGATCGTAGCGCACGTATGCTTCCATTTTGATTCTTGTCTTGTGGTTCCCTTTTGGAATCTTGACACGATCGTAGCGCGCGGGTATGCTTCCATTTGAATTGTTAATACTGACTTTGGCATCGTAGGACTTGGTGTCTTTGGTGTACTTCTTGGTGTTATCATATCATGATCGCCGATGAGGAAGGCATTCCACGCATGATTGATGTGAAGGGCGTGAGACCCTGACTTGATATAACTGATATATGTGTACTGTAGTTTGGTTATCATTCATGTCTCCTGCTTTATATAGACTGCTATGATTTCATTTCTGATATTTCTGATTTCACATACTTGGTACTGTTGTCTTGACCTCGCCCGAGGCTGCGTTCATGCGCGGTAGTAATACGTCGATCGTGGATCCTCGCTCTTAGGATCTCGATTCGACATTTTGGGAAGCTCCGTTTCTCGGAGGCTTATCTTTTGGTATGTGTTCCACGAGTTGTAGGTTCTTGTACATTCGGGGTATGGCGGGCCACTGTCCGTCATAGTTGTTGTAAATCTTAAGTGCGTAATCTTGTTGTGGCGGGGTTTGTAAAAAGGATTAAAGCTATTCGTTTTGAAAGAGTTGTATTTATTTATGTTATTGGAAGGTAACAGTTGGGTTGGCTTTGTTTATGTTCATATATCTTGTTTCTTGTTTAAAGTTTTATTTTCCGCTGGTTTTCTCGATGATTGTATCACTAGGGTGCGGGATAAGGCACCCGATAGCGGGGCGGGCAGTCGTTACAAAAGTGGTATCGAGCGATTAATCCTCGGAAAGTGTCTCTGACCGTGTCTAGTAGAGTCTTGATTATCGGTGTGTTGTGCACCACATCTATAATCAGAGGCTATAGGACATTTAGGATTGGTTTCCATTCTTCTCATTACGAGATCGTGCCTTAAAGGCGTGTTGTAAGTTGGACCCTCAGCGTATCTCGTTTTTACGGTTATGCCTCGCGCCAAGGCAACGAGCCCGGAAGGGCAAGGCGTAGGAGGCGCTAGTGAGATCTGAGAGAATGCGGCGCGAGCCGGTACTGAGATTGTGCTTGACGGCGAGTTTTGCGGCCGCCAGCCCAGCGAGTTTAGAGCGCGGCGGTGGGCTGCTGAGACCTGATACACGAGCCTCGATCTCGCGGCTGGAAGCGAGATGAGATAAGTACAAGGAGATGGCGATTCTTGGCGAAGTCGTGGCGAGCATGAGGATAAATTTGGATCTGGCCAGTTCGATTCGATGCACCCGATGGTTCACCGGCGAATAGTTTGAGGCTACGGGACTTTCGAGTTGTAGCGCGAGTTTTATGGGTGAGGCACGAGGATGATCGCGAGGAGTTCATCCGGCGATTCTGATAGTCGTGAGTGATCAAGGCGGAGACCGAGTCGGTGGTCTTAGGTTCGCATCGGTGCGTGATCCGCGATCGTGGTTTGGTCGTGGGAGTTGTCGGGAGAGCATGCGCTTCCAGCGATATGGGGCGAGTTCTCGAGGCATTCCTCGCTCACTTCTTGCCTCGCGGATGAGGAGAACGCGGCGACAGTTTATGATCTTTGGCGAGCGAGCGTCTGATTCGGGAGTACAACGTGGAGTTTGACTTCGTTGGCTCGGTATGTCCCGCTTTAGTGGCAACCATGGAGGATAGAGTGCACCGCTACGTCAGGGCTAGATGATTACTTGGCGAGGCTTGTTGGTGTAGCTCTTGGTAGGGCATGGACATTGCCGCATGCGAGCTCGTCTGCTGGGATGTGAGGCGCGGAGATCAGCGGAATGACCGGTCGGCAAAGAGGCGAGCAGCGGGGTCCTTTGGTGACTTCGAGCGAACCGCCTCGGCCAGCAGACTAGTTATGCGCCTCGCCCGGTGCATAGTGGTCTCCGCAATCTTCAAGGCATCGAGTATTCGAGGCGGTCGGGGCTCGAGGTTCAGATTTTCGGAGAAGCGGGGTGTTATTGTGGCGCCTCGAAACGGGCCGTCCTGGTGCCTTACCCCGGGCACCCTAGTGATACAACATCAGAGAAAACCTAGCGGAAATAAAAACTTTACACATGAAATGAGAGACATAAATAAATAAGCAGGCCAACCCAACCGTTGCCTTGGTATATATACATAAAACCCGACAGTTATCCTTTTTACAAACCTACCCGGCGATTACTCTGACCTCAAGATATCTGACAACTATGGCGGGACGGGGCCGCCGTACCACGAATGTACAAGTACCTCTGATGACGAGGACTATACAAAAGATAAGCCTCGGAGAAACGGAGCTTCCCAATGACTGCGATCCTATGGCGAGATCAACCAAGCTGGTGTACCTACACTGCGGCGTGAGCGGCCCGGAAGTCGATAACTGCAGGTACAGTATGTGGCGAAAATCGTAATGAAATCACATTTCATCATTTTATAAAACCATTTCGCAATAAGTAGTGATTATGTCAAGTAAGGGCGCGTATCCCGAATAATCACTCGCACATAATTATGGGTCTCACGCCCGTAATACCACTCAATGCGTGGAACTCATTCCTCAGCTGCCGTGATTACATGATGTAAACAACACCCGTATGTGAACACGAACACTAGATCACACTGCGTCATCAAAGCCGTCGGGCGAGTAGAATAGCCAACTACCGGTCAAAAGCTAGTCATATCCCATCACGGGCAAGTGCGGAAGCCAACTACCGATCCAGCTAGCCACGCATGGCCGAGGCAAGTATCTTAAGCTAACGTGCAATAGCCTACCGTCTCACAAGATATGGCCAGAGGCAAGTATCTTAAGCTATCTACGGAGGCTCTGCGAGAAAATGGCGAACAAGTATCCAAAGTGTGCACGAACCAGCGTACAAACCAAGCCGTGATCGCCGTCGCGCGGCAAGCTTCATGGATTAGCGGTCCGTGGACTAACGATCTGAACCTCGCGATGACCGCGTGCCGGCGTCTTACCTCGGAAGTCATGGCCATGAAACCATCCTCGGGCCGCGTGCGTGGAACATCCATCACGTCGGCATGTCGAAAGAAATAAATCGGATAAGCCTCGGAGAGTCGCGGCGATGCGAAACAACGATCGATACTCAAGTGGGCGCATACTCGTGGACCACCCAGCGTCGGTATGTCGGTCGATCAATCGGATAAGCGGCCCTCCCAGAGAGTCACGGCAGTACATCAACAAAACACTTGCACATCAAAGACTATCACAACAAGCATAGGCAAGTTTAACATACATTCATTTTAATCAACAATCGGGTTTCAAACCCAAATACTACATACTTTCCTTCTTTCAAAAGACCTCTTTCGTAAAAGCCACGTGATACTAATACTCGTAGTATATAAAGAAAACACGTTTACTTTTAAAACCAAATTACTTCACCGTAAAAATCTTTACAAGGCTTTTAAAATCAAGTACTCATACTTTATAAACCAAGTGCTTTTCTTTTAGAACAACATCAAGTATACTCTTTTAAAACCCAATTAACTTACTCTTTTCAAAACAAGTAACCTATACTTAAATCAAGTTACTTCTCTTTTAGAAAACAAGTCGTTATAAGTCAAGTCTCTTATCTTTCAAGATCAAGTCTCTTAACTTTCAAAATCAAGTCGTTTCTTGTCAAAACCAAATCTTTCTTTTATCTTCATAAAGTCGTTATAACTAACTTCCCATAAAGCCATTATAACACTTTATGTTTTAAAACAAACAAAAATCGTTTCACACTGCGTCGTCTACCGGTACTATATAGTTCTGACAATCATGCTCAAGAGTATAGGAAGAATCACATACCTTTAGCTTAAACCACAAGCCAAGTCAAGTATGTGGCGTAGAAAGATCCACTATAACAACCACGATATATAAATCAACTTCTAGCACTCTCGTAGAATATTCTAAACACAAGATTCCTTATTCTACGAAATTTGTGACACCTCCCCGCTATCACATAAATCTCCTCACTAACCGGGCCATTACGGGCCAACAACTCGAGGATTACACGTCTAACCGGGCGTGTTCAAATATCTTCACAATAATACTTACACAAGTCTCTTAAATGCGGTCAATGTAAATCTGATTCAATCCTTTATAATCATCCTTCCAATATAATATACTCAAGTATAACTACTACAACATGTAATATCCAATTCTGATAGGGGCGTAGATCATTACCTCGATAAGCCCAAAAATTATCCAAGTTATAAGTCGATCACGAGCAACGTTTGGCTCGATCCTTACGCTCGACCCGCTCAGCGACCCTTAGAAGTTTCTAAACAACTTCTGCAAATACTTCCACCAAGTAGGAAGATTTTTCTAGGGTTTCGTTTCTGACTATTGGAATAAAGTAGTATTTCAGGGCTCTAGTATTGAAATAACTTTGGAATACTACTAGGGATACTAGGCCAAGGTATTTGGGATTATACAACAATACACCAAGTATTTTCTACACAAGAGGAGAGGACGAAATCTACACAAAGGGAGGAAAACATTTGCTTTGGAAAGCTTTCAAGTGAGGATGATTTTACTCTTCAAGCGAGGGTATTTATAGAAGAACCAAGGGCCAAGATCAATATAAGTGTAGGGTCAAGATTGGGCCATGTGTGTGTGGGTCCCACCACATGGCCAAGCGAAAATGGTGCCAAGTGTGAGGGCCAAATCGGCGAGGGACAGTGGCCTAGCCACATCCACCATTCGACCAAGTGCCACATGGGGTGACACGTGTCGCCCCGATTAAATCAAAATATTTCGTCTTAGAAAATATCCAAAATCTGAAATCTCAAAAACAAAGCGGGCCCCAAACCGTAAATTTCTCCGTGGGTCCACGTGACCATTCTGAAAATAAAACCTCAAAATTCTAATATAATCCAGAAGTCCAAATACCAAATCTGGGAATCCAATTCCCGTTAACGAACCTTTTTCTTCACAAAAGCGGAACTTTTAGTCGAAAAAATCACATCTTCCTTTCTTTCCAAAATTTACATGCCGTATTCAAATGCGTCGTCCTCACATACATACCACGGAACTACGGGGTATAACATTCTTCCCCAGAAACATTCGTCGAATGTTCCTTCTAAATCTCCAAACGAGCGTGTGCGGTATAGTCTTCACTACTATACTTACGAAACCAATCACGCCATGATGGCCATAGTATAACATACAAATCCAAGCTAACGAGAAATCATTTCTAATCTCACAGACTCCTACTAGCTTCAATTTACTCTAAGGCCTATCTCGGCCTTCACGATCCGATCGATCGAACCGTCCCGAACTCATCGATGGTTACCTAAACTTGGGCCTAGCACGCCGTGACCTACCACCGTGGGACTACCTCGAATGACCCCTCAATCCGGCTGCGGGTTGACCCGCGACAGCCTCAACCCGACCATTATCGCTCGCGCCCTCTCTCGTTCCGTCCGGAACAATCTTACTAATTCACGTCATGAAAGCTACCACTTCCATCTTACACTACCCATGGAATTATCACACCAACATAATGCTATCGAACATAATAATTAAAAATATACTTATCTTAATACAAATGCATACTAGTCTCTTAGAGGTCAAGGATATACGATATCACAAAAACAAATAGGCGATTTCAAGGACGTATAGGGAACTTCCACGACCCACCTCGCAGCTGTAGTATATGAACACCACTTAGCTATCGAAGGCGAAGAACCCATGCAGATCCGAAGGTGAGTCTCAACATCCGCTACCTCAGGTAGGACAATTTCATAAAATGGCCCTGTCACATGTAAAACAAGTCCTCGACACTCCCGAATGGGGTTTACCTGTTAGTTACACTTAGGTCGGGGTGGCTTCATGCAGCGACACTGACTCCTGAAAACTGAACCATGGAGCCACGACTGCTCACGAATACTCTGGAGGCCACGAAGGCGTGAGGACCACTCTGTCTTGCGGCGTATAACTTGTCTGCTGCTGAGGCGGTCCGCCTTGAAAGTTACCAAAGGACCCTGCTGTCCTGGCCCTCTTCTGCTGATATTGGTCAATCCGTCGGTCTCTCGTGCCTCACACCTAGTGCATGAGCTGCGTGCGGGCGATGTCGCGCCCGGTGAAGCGATACACCCGAACAAGACTACGCCAAGTAGTCGTCAAGCCTGTGGCGTGGCGGTGCACTCTGTCCTCCATATTAGCTACTAACGCGAGGACATATCGAGCAACGAGTCGAACTACGTTGTACTCCCGGTATGCGTCCTCACTGTCTCGGCATCGAAACACAGCCGGCGTGCCCTCGCCATCTGGCGGCAAGAAATGGTGAGAAATGCCTCGAGAACTCGTCCCAACAGTGAGGCGCATGCTCCCCGGGACAACTCCGTGAATCAAACGATCATTGCGGTATCACGCAGCCGATGCGAACCGAAAATCACGGACTCGGTCTCCGAAGCCTTGCTCCCTCGCATGATCCTCTGTAACTGACGGATGAACTCCTGCGGATCATCCTCAGGCCTCGACCCGTAGAACGCTGGCGGGATCTGACTCGGAAAATCCGTAGCCTCAAACTATCCGATGCGGGATGAACTACGGGGCTCTGGGCCCAGGCTGCTGCGTCGGCCTCTCGCCGTGTCGGCCACGATCACGGCGATGGCGGGCCATCTCGCGTAACCCGTCTCCTGCTGCTCCGGTGTGGGGTGGAGGCTCAGTCTGCGTGGTCTCTGCGACCCGCTGCTGCGGCTCTAACCTCTCTTGAAATTTGGCGGCGTCAAAACTTCGCCGTCGAAGAACTATCTCGGGTAATGGCCAGGGCTGCGCCCTCGTACTCCTCTGTGTCCCACTAGCGGCTCCGGCTGCCTTGCCGCTACGGGCGGGTTGCCTTGCGGAGGCATAGCGGCGAGAAAGAACACGTCGGAAGAGTCGACTTACAACATCGCTCTAAGGCCGCGATCTCGAGTGAGAAGAATAGAAACCAATCCTAAATGTCTGCGGCCTCACGATTATAGATGTGGTGCACAACACACGATAATCAAGACTCTACTAGACACGGTGCAGACACTTTCCAGGATTAAGCGCTCGATACCACTTGTGGCGCCCGAAACCGGGCCGTCATCGGTGCCTTACCGGGCACCTGGTGATACAACATCGAGAAAACCTAGCGGAAATAAAAACTTTACACATGAAATGAGAGACATAAATAAATAAGCAGCCAACCCAATGTTGCCTTGGTATATATACATAAAACCCGACAGTTATCCTTTTTACAAACCACCGCCTGATTACTCTGGACCTCTAAGATATACAACAACTATGGCGGACGGGGCCGCCATACCACGAATGTACAAGTACCTCTGATGACGGGGACTATACAAAAGATAAGCCTCGGAGGCAGAGCTTCAGCTGACTGCGATCCTATGGCGAGGATCGACCAAGCGGTGTACCTCTACTGCGGCATGAACGCGGCCCGAGAAGGTCGATCTGTGGTACAGTATGTGGCGAAAATGCGTAATGAAATCACATTTCATCATTTTATAAAACCATTTCGCAATAAGTATGATTATGTCAAGTAAGGGGCGCGTATCCCGAATAATCACTCGCACATAATTATGGGTCTCACGCCCGTAATACCACTCATGCGTGGAACTCATTCCTCGCTGCCGTGATGCATGATGTAAAACAACACCCGTATGTGAACACGAACACTAGATCACGCTGCGTCATCAAAACCGTCGGGCGAGTAGAATAGCCAACTACCGGTCAAAGCTAGTCATATCCCATCACGGGCAAGTGCGGAAGCCAACTACCAGTCAAGCTAGCCACGCATGGCGGCGAGGCAAGTATCTTAAGCTAACGTCTGATAGCCTCAGTCTCACAAGATATGGCCAGGCAAGTATCTTAAGCTATCTACGGAGGCTACGGTACGAGAAAATGACGAACAAGTATCCAAAGTGTGCACGAACCACGCGTACAAACCAAGCGTGATCGCTCGTCGCGCGGCAAGCTTCATGGATTAGCGGTCCGTGGACTAACGATCTGAACCTCGCGATGACCGCGTGCCGGCATCTTACCTCGGAAGTCATGGCCATGAAACCATCCTGCGGGCGCGTGCGTGGAACATCCATCACGTCGGCATGTCGAAGGAAATAAATCGGATGGCGGCCCTCCGGAGAGTCACGGCGATCTGAAACAACCGATCGATACTCCAGTGGGCGCGTACTCGTGGACCACCCAACGTCGGTATGTCGATCAATCAATCGGATAGCGGCCCTCCCGAGTCACGCGACACATCAACAAAACAACGCACATCAAAGACTATCACAACAAGCATAGGCAAGTTTAACATACATTCATTTTAATCAACAATCGGGTTTCAAACCCAAAATACTACATACTTTCCTTCTTTCAAAAGACCTCTTTCTACGTAAAAGCCACGTGATACTAATACTCGTAGTATATAAAGAAAACACGTTTTACTTTTAAAACCAAATTACTTCACCTTCGTAAAAATCTTTACAAGGCTTTTAAAATCAAGTACTCTATACTTTATAAACCAAGTGCTTTTCTTTTAGAACAACATCAAGTATACTCTTTTAAAACCCAATTAACTTACTCTTTTCAAAACAAGTAACCTATACTTAAATCAAGTTACTTCTCCTTTTCGAAAACAAGTCGTTATAAGTCAAGTCTCTTATCTTTCAAGATCAAGTCTCTTAACTTTCAAAATCAAGTCGTTTCTTTGTCAAACCAAATCTTTCTTTTATCTTCATAAAGTCGTTATAACTAACTTCCCATAAAGCCATTATAACACTTTATGTTTTAAAACAAACAAAAATCGTTTCACACACGTCGTCTACCGTACTATATAGTTCACAACAATCATGCTCAAGAGTATAGGAAGAATCACATACCTTTAGCTTAAACCACAAGCCAAGTCAAGTATGCGTGGCGTAGAAAGATCCACCTATAACAACCACAATATATAAATCAACTTCTAGCACTCTCGTAGAATATTCTAAACACAAGATTCCTTATTCTCTGAAATTTGTGACACCTCCCCGCTATCACATAAATCTCTCCTCTAACCGGGCCCGCTACTGTGCCAACAACTCAGGGGATTACACGTCTAACGGACGTGTTCAAATATCTTCACAATAATACTTACACAAGTCTACGTAAGAAGTCCAATGTAAATACATTCAATCCTTTATAATCATCCTTCCAATATAATATACTCAAGTATAACTACTACAACATGTAATATCCAATTCTGATAGGGGACGTAGATCATTACCTCGATAAGCCCAAAATTATCCAAGTTATAAGTCGATCACGAGCAACGTTTGGCTCAATCCTACGCTCCAACCCGCTCCAAGCGACCCTTAGAAGTTTCTAAACAACTTCTAAATACTTCCACCAAGCTAGGAAGATTTTTCTAGGGTTTCGTTTCTGACTATTGGAATAAAGTAGTATTTCGGGCTCTAGTATTGAAATAACTTTGGAATACTACTAGGGATACTAGGCCAAGGTATTTGGGATTATACAACAATACACCAAGTATTTTCTACACAAGAGGAGGGGACAGAAATCTACACAAAGGGAGGAAAACATTTGCTTTGGAAAGCTTTCAAGTGAGGATGATTTTACTCTTCAAGCGAGGGTATTTATAGAAGAACCAGGGCCAAGATCAATATAAGTGTAGGGTCAAGATTGGGCCATGTGTGTGTGGGTCCCACCACACCACATGGCCAAAGTGAAATGGTGCCAAGTGTGAGGGCAAATCGGCCTAGCCACTTGTCCACCCATTCGACCAAGTGCCACATGGGGTGACACGTGTCGCCCCAATTAAATCCAAAATATTTCGTCTTAGAAAATATCCAAAATACGGAAATCTCAAAAACAAAGCGGGCCCCACAAAACCGTAAATTTCTCCCGTGGGTCCCACGTGACCATTTCTGAAAATAAAACCTCAAAATTCTAATATAATCCAAGAAGTCCAAATACCAAATCTGGGAATCCAATTCCCATTAACGAACCTTTTTCTTCACAAAAAACGGAACTTTTCCGTCGAAAAAAATCACATCTTCCTTTCTTTCCAAAATTTCTGTCGTATTCTCGTACGTACGTCCTCACATACATACCCTGGAACTACGGGGTATAACATTAGCCAACTGAAGCCACCCCTACCTCGTTGTGACCGCTGTGGTAGACTCTGATGCGATGGGAGTGTCGTCTTAGTCAGAGTTTGTTTTACATGCACGGCGGGCCATTTAGGCCATGTCAGGCCAGTGCTTGGTAGGATAGCACAGACTCACGAGAGTTGCGGGTTCTTCACCTTCCTGACTAGGCGGGATGTTCATACCGGCGGGCCACGGTAGAGTCGCGGTGGAAGTTCCGATCTTAGCGGTCTGGCAACCGCTTTATTTTTCAGTATATCTTTAACCCTCTAGAGACTTGTATGTATTGATGTTAAGATATTGTGTTAAGTGTTATGTTCGGATAGCTTTGTGCTAATATGTGATTGAGAAACCTGGTGAGTGTAGAAGGGTAAGCACAGGGGCGTGGAAGTGTGAACCTTAGACTATTTCACGATTGAGACCTTAGAGGTAGGGTCGTCGTCATGAGTAAAAGAATTATTTTATGTTTGACCTTTATCAGAGAGCGTCGTAAACGTGGGATTTATATGTGTGATAAGTCCATGGTTAGTGCGAGATTGAAGTCTTAGCTTTCATGGCGTGTGTTAGTTAGATTGTTCGTATCGGGGAACAAGAATGTGGCGCGGTTGTGGGGTCGGGTTGAGGACCATTTGAGGGTCAACCCGCGGCCCGGTTTGTGGTGGGGTCAGTTCGAGGTGGTTCCGCCAGGTGGTAGGGTCACGAGGATGCTAGGCCCCAGTTTAGGTGACCATCGTATGAGTTCGTGGATACGTTCTACCAGAATCGGTTCGTGGCGGGAAGTAGGGAATGGCCTTAGGGAGATCGAAGTTATTAAGATGACCAAGTTTGGAGGTAGTAACTCCAATGGTTGGAAACGAAGCATTGTGGAAGTGTGATACGGATACTAGAAAGAGTTCGAGTGTTGAGAAGAGGTACTACGAGTTAGGGAGAAGAGAGCGTGTGTTAGTTCGTGGCGGTGTGGCGTCGGCAACTTGTTAGAGGAACTTTATCGTTATCCGACTTGAGAAGGAACATTCGGACGAATGTTTCTAAGGAGGGAGAATGTTATACCCGTAGTTGCGGGGTATGTATGTGAGGACGTCACGTGCAGTCTGTGAGAAATTTTGAAAAGAAAGAAAGATGTGAGTTTTACGGAAAAGTTTCCGGTAATTTGTGAAGAAAAGGTTCGTTAATGAGAATTGGTTTCCCAGTTTGGTATTTGGGCTTCTTAAATTATATTAGAATTTTGAGATTTTATTTTGGAAATGGTCACGTGGGCCCACGGAGAAATTCTGGTTTTGTGGGCCCGCTTTGTTTTGAGATTTCGGTATTGTGGATATTTTTGAAAGATGTTTTATGAGGGCGATAGGAGGGTGACACGTGTCACCCCGCCAGTGGCTTGGCCGAAGTTACCTTTGCACTGACACCTTTAGAGTCGTTTTTCGGCGAAGCGTTTGCGTAACTGCGAAGGAAAATTCCGGCTATGTCGTTTTGTATTTTTGCGGATTTTTCCGAGGCGAAACATTTTGGACCAACGGGAGGGTGGCGTGTGTCACCCTCGCATTGAAGCAAGCGGCAACCTGGGCGATTGGTTCACGTTCTTGGCAATTGGCTCCTTGTTTTAGCCTTGTTTGTGGCTTGTTTGGTGCCATGTTTTGTGCATTGTTTTGTGGAGTAGGGGCTAGGTGCACTTGGCTTGATCAAGGCCTTACACTTGCCTTGCACATGGCTTGATCTCGCCGTTGGTTGACTTTTGGTTTTGCTATAAATACCCCTAAGCTTGAAGACTTCATTCATCCAAAACTTCCAAGTCTTGAAACCCTCTCCTCCCTTTGTGAGCTCTTAGCCGAGAGCCTTCCCACTTTTCGTGTGGCCTTTGGCGAGGGTTCCTTCCGCTTTGTGGTGCTAGTGGTACCCACAGCCTAGTTGTTTCGTATAATACCACTTGTGGTATTGAAATACTTCTCCTAGTATTGTTATAATGCCCAAAATACCTTAGCCTTTACCTTGTTGTATTCCAAAAGTTACCTCTATCGTAGAGCCGGAAATACTACCTTTTGTCCTTTTAGTCTCAAACCGAAACCACTAAGGAAATCTTCAGTTGGTTGAAGTATTTGAGTAGAAGTTGTTAAGAACTTCTAAGGGTTGTTTGGAGCGGATTGGAGCGCATGGAGGAGCTAAACCTTGCTCGGGATCGACATTATAACTTGGATAATTTTGGGCTTATCGAGGTAAATATTCTTGTCCCTTATTGTAATTGGAGATTACATGTTGTAGGAATATATAGTTGAAGTATACTATATGTAGACTGAACTTTGTATTTGGCAATGTCTTTTGACTTAAGCTGAAGAGTAAAGAAAGAAAGCTGTATTTACATGGGTTTGTATTGCGATAGACTTGTGTAGTATTCTTGAGTAGAATTGTACACGTCAGGTTAGGCGTGTAAACCCCCTGGTTGGCTTAGTAGCCCGATAGAGGAGGAGATTTACGCTGTTGCGGGGAGGTCTTTGCAATTTTACGTAGAACATGGAACCTTGTGTTTTGAAGTTAATAGACGTTTGTGACCTTTTTAGGTGAAAGTACTAAGAGTAGCGTATTCTACTTGAGGAGTGGAAAGGGCTAGCAAGGTTGTAGTACTTGGAGCATTTTGCTTATTGTCGATACTCGTCGCGAGGGCTGTGAACCTCTTCCTATCTTTTCTAGCATGATTGTTGTGAACTATGTAGTACGGTGAGGCGTCATGTGCTAAGTGATTTGGTTGGTTTAAAACATAGGGTGTTATAATAGCTTTATGGGAAGTTAGTTATAACGACCTTATGTAGTGAAAATGGTTTCTCGATGTTAGAAGTTAAGAGACTTGATCTTATAAGATAAGAGACTTAACTTATTTGTTTTAATGTGGATGTTTGTGTGAAACCTCATTCGTGAGTAATGAGTACTTGGTTTTTAAAGGGATAATGTTTTACTGATTTCGGGAATCAGAATGTGTATCGACAGACCATTGCAGCGTTAATAAAGGAAAATGTATTGAATAATGATGTGTTGTATTAAAACCGGTAGAAACCTCCATCTGCATGAAGCTAAGATGAGACAAAATGATATTACATTTTCTAGATCATGTTCTTTGTAATAAGATCGTTATAAACAAGAATAAACTACTCACATATATGACATATGTTACTCAATTGTTTTAAAAGAGATTAAGACTATGAGTTATGAAACCTTTCTAAAATAAGTGACTTGAGCATTTGAAATTAGGCAAATTTGAGCGTTTGGAAAATAATGTTGTTACTTGATTTTACAAAGGGAAGTGTCTTGTTTACTTAAAAGATAGTCACGATTTTTATACTACGGTATTGTGTGGCTTATGTGAAAGTACTTTGAGTTGTGTGAAACTTGCCTATGCTTGTGATGATAGCCTTTGTTGTACAAGTGTTGTATTTACGTTACCGCGTCTCGATAGAGGTCGGTTGACTTGTTGAGAACTTACTTGGACATGCGGCGGTGATGGAGAAATTCCACGCACGTTCGCTTGATTGTTACTTTTGCTAATCGCTTTGGACATCTCGACACGATCGTAGCGCGCGGGTATGCTTCCATGTTGATCGCTTTATTGTTTCCTTTGGGCATACCGACGATCGCGTAGCGCGCGGGTATGTTTCCATTTGGAATCTTTGTCTTATTGTTTCCTTTTGGACATACCGACACGATCGTGAGCGCACGGGTATGCTTCCATTTTGATTCTTGTCTTGTGGTTCCCTTTTGGAATCTTGACACGATCGTAGCGCAGGGTATGCTATTTGAATTGTTAATCTGACTTTGGCATCGGTAGGACTTGGTGTCTTTGGTGTACTTTGGTGTTATCATATCATGCCTGGCGGTGAGGAAGGCATTCCACGGGCATGATTGATGTGGAGGCGTGAGACACGACTTGATATAAGCGATATATGTGTATCGTAGTTTGGTTATCATTCATGTCTCTCGCTTTATATAGATCGCTATGATTTCATTTACGATTTTCACATACTTGGTACTGTATGCTTGACCTCGCCGAAGTGCGTTCATGCCGCGGTAGAGGTACATCGATCGTGGATCCTCGCTCTTAGGATCTCGGTTCAGCGTTTTGGGAAGCTCCGTTTCTCGGAGGCTTATCTTTTGGTATGTGTTCCACGAGTTGTAGGTTCTTGTACATTCGGGGTATGGCGGGGCCTGTCAAGTCATAGTTGTTGTAAATCTTAAGTGCATGTCTGCAAGTGTGGTTTGTAAAAGGATTAAAGCGTTCGTTTTGAAAGAGTTGTATTTATTTATGTTATTGGAAGGTAACAGTTGGTTGGCTTGTTTATGTTCATATATCTTGTTTCTTGTTTAAAGTTTTATTTTCCATGGTTTTCTCGATGATTGTATCACTAGGGTGCAGGATAAGGCACGATAACGGGGCCCGAGCAGTCGTTACACCCCTCCCTTGGTTGAAAAGTTGCCTTAGTATTGTTATAATGCCCAAAATACCTAGCCCAAATCCCTTAGTCCTTAGTAGAAGTTGTGAAGAACTTCAGGTTTTCTTAGACTCTGGAGCGCACAACTTAGGAGCTAAACCTTGCTCAGCGCGACTTTTATCTAGGATATTATTGGGCTTACCGAGGTAAATAACCTTATCCTCCTTTTGTAATTAGAGTATATATCTTTGTAGAAGTATAGGAATAAGTATTAAATGCTTAGAAGGATATTAAAGAATAGAATTGATTATCACAGTAGAAGGGTTTAAAAGATGAATAATAGAAGTACTTACATGGAATGTTTTCTGATGACTTGAGTAGCTCACGGGTAGGGAAGTGCTGCCCAAATGTCCATAGAATAATGAACCCTCTGCTAAGAGCTTTGTGCGATCTGATGCGGGCGTTGATAGGCGTGTTTGATTATAGTCGATTCTCTGCGCGACATATTGAACTTGGCGGTGGATTTCGCGAGAAGGTATGTGATTCTTCCTATCCTCTTGAGCATGATATTTTAAAGAATATGTATATAGTGCGGTAGGCGTCGTGTGTTAAGCGAATAATAATTACGGCAATGTCTTGGACTTAAGCACGAATAATAATTACGGCAATGTCTTGGACTTAAGCACGAATAATAATTACGGCAATGTCTTGGACTTAAGCCCGAATAATAATTACGGCAATGTCTTGGACTTAAGCACGAATAATAATTACGGCAATGTCTTGGACTTAAGCACGAATAATAATTACGGCAATGTCTTGGACTTAAGCACGAATAATAATTACGGCAATGTCTTGACTTAAGCCCGAATAATAATTACGGCAATGTCTTACGACTTAAGCTGAATAAAAAGAATGCAAGTAGTTCAAAAGAATTAAGAAACCTTTTTGAAAGAAGAGTAACACTTGGTTTTAAAAGCTTAAGAGTTATACTAGCTTTATGGGAAGTTAGGTATAACGGCAAGAGTGATAAAAAGAACGATTTATTGATTTAAGGAAATAAGAGACTTGACTTATTATACTAATATGAATTTTGTTAAAAGTGTGAAACCTCATTCGTGAGTAAATAGTATTTTGGTTTTCAAAAGGAATGATGTTTTACCGATCGGAATAAATGTCGAACAAACCAATAGCCGCTTAATAAAGGGAAATATTGTGACTAATAAAGTATTATTAAAACCGGAGAAACCTCCATCTGCATAGGAGCTAAGATGAGACAAAATGATATTACATTTACTAGATCATGGTCTTTGTAATAAGATTGTTACGAATAATAATAACCTACTCACACTTAGGGTATATGTTTCTCAAATTGTTTTAAAGGATTAAAGCTATGAACTACGAAACCTTTCGAAAATGAGAAACTTGAGTAATTGAAATTAGGCAAACTTAAGCGTTGGGAAAAGAATGTTGTTACTTGATTTTACAAAGAGAAATGTTTTGATTTACTTCAAAGGATAATCACTTTATTTTTATACTACTGTATTGTGTGACTTTTGTGAAAGAAGCGGATCTTTTAAAAGAGTAATACATAAAGTACTTTGGGGCTAAAAACCTGAACTTGTTAGCATAATGTAGAAAGTACCTTGTGTGAATAACTTGATTGTATTGATTTGTGTTAGTCTTGTAATACTTTCTTGTTGACTTGATAAGTAAACATGTTAGGATGCTACGTGAGTTAGTATCTTGTGATGTTTGTGTAGAGGGGTTTTCCCTTATTGTGCTTAGGTTGTTTAACGATAAAACTGTCATGTTGATATTATATCACTCATGATTCCGGGTTAAGCCCCTCCACGCGGGTAGACTCAGTGGTCTAGTGACCTATGATTCGAGAATACCTTATGCAGTGCATATGGCCTATCGCGAGCTACGGAGTTCGAGGTTAGTATCACGGCCCTTGTGGTCATGCGGTCTTTGTGGCTACGCGGACGACGAGTCGGGACGCTGCAGGGAGTAGCTACCCTCGATGCGGGAATACCTCATGCGGGACATTGGGTGGCCCGTGCGAGCTACGAAAGTTCGAGGCTAGACGCGCACATTAGAATCGCGCGAGTGGCGGCCTTTGATCATGTGACGATGCAGACAGATCTCATGATCTGATTTACGACCTTGTTATCTTGGGGTTTTAGTAGTCGGCTATGCCTCGCACTTACCGTGCACGGTTTTATGATGACTTTGAGGCGTGAGTCACGACTTGACATATTGTTTATTTATTGTGAATTGTAGTTTTGGTTATCATACATGTCTCCTGCTTTATATAGACTACTATGATTTCATTTACAGTATTTTCAGTTTCACATACTTGGTACCTGTTGTACTGACCTCCTTCGGGGGGCTGCGTTCATGCCGCAGGTAAAGGTACTCCTACTGTTGATCCCCGTTCTTAGGATCACCGTTTCAGCGTTGGGAAAGCTCCGTTTCTCCGGAAGCTTAGCATTTTGGTATGGTCCCCTGTCGTTGTAGATATTTGTATTCAGGGGTATGGCGGGGCCCTGTCCCGCCATTATTGTTTTAAACTCTTAGAGGTCTGTAGACCTGTAGTAAGGTTGGGATGTAACTGTTCATTTTGGGGTACTTATATACATATATGCCGAAAGGCAACTTTTTCCCAGAAACTGTGTCTTATTTATACTGTTTCATATTGTGGTTGTTTTATTTTCCGCTGATTTCTCTGATGTATGACTACTTGGGTGCCCGGGTAAGGCACGATCCACGCCCCGAACGGGTCGTGATGTATGGTATCGAGCAATTAATCCTCGGAAAGTGTCTACGCACCGTATCTAGAGTCTTGATTATCGGTGTGTTGTGCACCACACCAATAATCAGGAGGCTATAGGATATTTAGGATTGGTTTCCATTTTTCTCACTCTGAGATCGTGCTTTAGAGCTGTGTTATAAGTTGGACCCCTCTAACGTATTCCTTTCCTTTACCAGTTATGCCTCCACGCCAGACAACTCGGGCCCAGAAGGGCAAGGCAGCCGAAGGAGCTGCGAGTAGAGTACAGAGATTTAGAAGGGCACAGGCCCAATCATCACCTGGGGTGATGCTTCATGCGGGGAGTTCTGAGACGTCGCCAGATGGCGAGTTTGGCACGGCGGCGATTCCATCGCGCCATGACATCTGGACCTTCAGTTCCACGACTTGGAGCAGAAAATATGGATTGGAAGGAGACGGCCCTGTTACTAGCAAGGGACTTGGCAGCCAAAGAGTACTTTATGTACCGGTATACCAAGGATATTGATGCTTATCTAAATAAGGGTTGTGAGGGAGTAGCTCTTCAGTCAGGAACGAGCCAGGCTTGCGTTCAGATTATGCAATGGCCGAGAGGTAGAGATCGACAGATTAAACAAGATCATCAGAAGAGGGCCCGATTGGCAGGATCATTGGGTAACTCTCGAGGCGAACCGCCTCAGCAGATTAGACATGCGCCTCGCCGGCAGAGTGTCCTCCTCGAGGTTGATTTTCCTCGGTGTTCCACGGTGGCGGCGTCATCGGGAAGTGCCGTCTTTCACGGTGCTTGTTTTTATTGGCCGTCGGGCCGTATGGCGAGAATGTTCTATGAGGAAGGATGCAAGTAGGAAGACTCACCTACCAGATCGGGCCATGATTCGGTGCGGAAAGGAAGGGGTGTTAGCCAGGGGAGGTCACCCCCACCTCGGTGTGGCCGTTGTGGTCGATGTCATCGTGGGGAGTGTCGTGCTTCTGCGTCAGCTTGTTATGTTTGCGGCCAGCAGGGCCATTTTGTGAGAGATTGTCCAACCAGAGTTGGCGGGGATGTAGGGACTCAGCCTTCGGGATCAGTGGATAGTTCATCACCTTCCCGGTATATCGCCCGAGCGGGTTTGATTAGAACGACCTCGGGGAAGTGCCACGTAGATACAGGTATATCCTTAACCCTTTAGAGATTTATATGTGTAGCAAATATCTTAAGTATTGTTTTCGGTTAACATGGTGTTAGTGTGATTAGAATTGTTGATAAATTAATCGGGTGAGATTTGGGGACAGAGAGAGTGGGAGCCTTAGAATATTACGTAGAAGACCTTAGAGGCGAGACCATCTTTGGTAAAAGAATTATTTCGTGTTTGACCCTTATCGAAGTGCATAATATACGTGAGATATTTTTATGGGATGAATCCCTGAGTGTTGTGAAACGAAAGAGGGTGGTTGAGCTTAGAAGACCGCTAGGTTTTCGTAACGTGATTGGTAAGATTGTTAGGATCGGGAGCTAGTGTTTTGCGCGCGCCGATGCAGTTGAGGCCGTGTTGCGGGTCGACCCACGCCCTGTTTGGTGATGGGGTCAGTTTGTGGTGGTCCCGCTTTGTGTTAGGATCACGAGGGTGTTAGGCCCAGGTTTAGTTAACCATTGTACGAGTTCGTGGATGTGTTCGACCAGTAGTCGGGCCGATGGGGTCAACCCGTCTTATCTTTTAGTCAAACCGTGTACTCGGTAGTAAGTTGCGAGATGATTATTTCAAGAAGGTTGTAAGGCTGCACGGGGTGCCTACCTTCACCTTATGGCTGACAGGGGAGTCCAAGTTGCGGCTGTTTCTTTTCTGGAAGAGTTACCAGGCAAGGTTAGGAACTCAGGTGAATCTCAGTGTCGCATTCACCCTCGGGCCAGTGTTTGGATTTCGGGAGTAGCTGTAAGGACTCTTCGCCCCTTGTTGAGTATGTATTATATAGCTACCATTTCAGTATTCGGGTGTCGCCGTTTGGAGCCTTTTTATAAGCGCTAGTGTAAGATTGCCGATCGATTGATTCGATGTAAGCAAGGTGCAGACAGTTGGTTCGTACTTGTTCAGCAGGGCGTGGATAGGGTGGAGCTTACCCAGAAGAGGTTATTGGCAGCTCAGAGTCAGTGGGAAGCAGTACCAGAAACATGGTAAGTGATAAGGAAGAGTTCGAGTGTACGAGAAGGGTACGACGAGTAAGGCAAAGTGACAAAAGTGGTATGGGAAGAAGCGAGCATGTATTACAGGCATAGGTGTGATCATTTCGTTTGTAAAGAGTAGGTGCGAAGGGAGTATCTTTTTAGACCTCGAGTAGGAGTTTCTTTTGTGATTGAGGTGATTCCTCGTGGACTTGGAGATAAGTATGTGCGCTTGTTGTGTTGTGGCCAGGTGTGGCATGGTTGTTTCCGTAAGTATAGCAGTAAGGACTATACTGGCGCCTGTTTGTTTTGATACCTAGAAGGAACATTCGGGACGAATGTTTCTAAGGAGGGGAGAATGTTATACCCCATAGTTTCAGGGTATGTATGCGAGGACGTACGTACGAGAATACGACATTGAAATTGGAAAGGAAGAACGGGGTGATTTTTCCACGGAAAAGTTTCCGGTTTTTGTGAAGGAAAAAGATTCGTTAATGGGAATTGGATTCCCAGATTTGGTATTCGGACTTCTTGGAATATTAGAGAATTATGGAATTTTATTTTCGGAAATGGTCACGTGGGGCCCACGGGAGAAAATTTACGGTTTTGTGGGGCCCACTTTGTTTTCGAGATTTTGGCCATTGTGGATATTTTCGGAAGATGAAATATTTTGGACGAGTAGGAGGGCGACACGTGTCACCCCCCCTAGTTGGCTTGGACGATTTCACTTTGTGCACAACACCCGTTTAGAGTCGTTTTCCGACGAAACGTTTTACTAAACTCGCGTAGGATAAATTCCGGCTATGGCATTTCTAATTTTTGTGGATTTTTCCGAGAGACGAAACACTTTGGACCAACGAGAGGGCGACACTTGTCACCCTCTCATTGGTGGACTTGTCACGGCATTAGGGCCGAATGGATGGCCATTCTTGTCATGTAGTTGGTAGGATATTTTGTGTGCAAGTTGGCCAAGGACACTTGCCTAAATCGTCACCCTACACTTGCCTTGCACTTGGCACCATCTTGGCCCTTGGTTGGCCATCCCTTGACCTATAAATACCCCCCTTGTTGAAGAGTTATTTCATCCTAAATTGAGCAATCTTTCTAAGTCTCAAATCCCTCCCTCTCCCTCTTGTTGTTTTCGTCCAAACACACCCCCCCCTTTGAGAAGCTCTGGCCAGAGCAACCCCTAGCCTAGCCAAACCTACCCCCTCCCTTGGTTGAAAATTTGCCTTCTAGTATTGTTATAATGCCCAAAATACCCTAGCCCAAATCCCTTAGTCCTTAGTAGAAGTTGTGAAGAACTTCTAAGGTTTTGGAGCTCTGAGCGCCTGACTTAGGAGCTAAACCTTGCTCAGGCGCGACTTTTATCTAGGATATTATTGGGCTTACCGAGGTAAATAACCTTATCCTCCTTTTGTAATTAGAGTATATATACTGTAGAAGTATAGGAATAAGTATTAAATGCTTAGAAGGATATTAAAGAATAGAATTGAACTGTTATCACAGTAGAAGGGTTTAAAAGATGAATAATAGAACTCAGATTACATAGAATGTTTTCACGATGAACTTGAGTAGCTCACCGGGTAGGGAAGTGCTGCCCAAATGTCCATAGAATAACGAACCCTCTGCTAAGAGCTTTGTACAGTACAGTCTGGACGTTGATAGACGTATTTGACTGTTATAGGTCGATTCTCTGCGCGCGACATATTCAACTTGGCAGGTGGATTTCGCCGAGAAGGTATGTGATTCTTCCTATCCTCTTGAGCATGATATTTTAAAGAATATGTATATAGTACGGTAGACGTACGTGTGTTAACTGAATAATAATTACGGCAATGTCTTCGGACTTAAGCCTGAATAATAATTACGGCAATGTCTTCGGACTTAAGCCTGAATAATAATTACGGCAATGTCTTCGGACTTAAGCCTGAATAATAATTACGGCAATGTCTTCGGACTTAAGCCTGAATAATAATTACGGCAATGTCTTCGGACTTAAGCCTGAATAATAATTACGGCAATGTCTTCTGACTTAAGCCTGAATAAAAAGAATCTGAAGTAGTTCAAAAGAATTAAGAAACCTTTTTTTGAAAGAAGAGTAACACTTGGTTTTAAAAGCTTAAGAGTTATACTAGCTTTATGGGAAGTTAGGTATAACGGCTTAAGAGTGATAAAAAGAACGATTTATTGATTTAAGGAAATAAGAGACTTGACTTATTATACTAATATGAATTTTGTTAAAAAGTGTGAAACCTCATTCGTGAGTAAATAGTATTTTTGGTTTTCAAAAGGAATGATGTTTTACCGATCAGAATAAATGTCGAACAAACCACAGCAGCGCTAATAAAGGGAAATATTGTGACTAATAAAGTATTATTAAAACCAGTAGAAACTTCCATCTGCATAGGAGCTAAGATGAGACAAAATGATATTACATTTACTAGATCATGGCTGCTGTAATAAGATTGTTACGAATAATAATAACCTACTCACACTTAGGGTATATGTTTCTCAAATTGTTTTAAAGGATTAAAGCTATGAACTACGAAACCTTTCGAAAATGAGAAACTTGAGTAATTGAAATTAGGCAAACTTAAGCGTTGGGAAAAGAATGTTGTTACTTGATTTTACAAAGAGAAATGTTTTGATTTACTTCAAAGGATAATCACTTTATTTTTATACTACGGGTATTGTGTGACTTTTGTGAAAGAAACGGATCTTTTAAAAGAGTAATACATAAAGTACTTTGGGGCTAAAAACCCGAACTTGTTAGCATAATGTAGAAAGTACCTTGTGTGAATAACTTGATTGTATTGATTTGTGTTAGTCTTGTAATACTTTCTTGTTGACTTGATAAGTAAACATGTTAGGATGCTACGTGAGTTAGTATCTTGTGATGTTTGTGTAGAGGGGTTTTCCCTTATTGTGCTTAGGTTGTTTAACGATAAAATTGTCATGTTGATATTATATCACTCATGATTCCGGGGGTTAAGCTGCCCTCCGATGCGGGGAATACCTCATGCGGGCCATTGGAGTGGCCCATGCGGAGCTACGGAAAGTTCCAGGGCTAGACGCGCACATTAGATACTGCGGGCGAGTGGCCAGCTTTGATCATGTGACGGTCTAGACAGATCTCATGATCTGATTCTGACCTTGTTGTCGGGGGGTTTTAGTAGTCGGCTATGCCTCGTACTTACCGTGCGGTTTTATGATGACTTTGAGGCGTGAGTCACGACTTGACATATTGTTTATTTATTGTGAATCGTAGTTTTGGTTATCATACATGTCTCTGCTTTATATAGACTACTATGATTTCATTTACGTATTTTGATTTCACATACTTGGTACTGTTGTCTCGACCTCCTTCGTTGCTGTTCATGCCGCGAGTAAAGGTACTCCTTGTTGATCCGTTCTTAGGATCCGTTTGGCGTTGGGAAAGCTCCGTTTCTCGGAAGCTTAGCATTTTAGTATGGTCCCCGTCGTTGTAGATATTTGTATTCGAGGGTATGGCCCCTGTCCGCCATTGTTGTTTTAAACTCTTAGAGTGCAGAGACTGTAGTAAGGTTGGGATATGCTGTTCATTTTGGGGTACTTATATACATATATGCGAAAGGCAACTTTTTCCTAAAGCGTGTCTTATTTATACTGTTTCATATTGTGGTTGTTTTATTTTCCGCTGATTTCTCTGATGTATGACTACTTGGGTGCCCGGGTAAGGCACCAGTCACGGGCCCCGGAACGGGTCGTGACATCTGTGCTACCTCTAATCGGACAAACTCTCACCAAATGGCCCTGCTGGCCGCAAGCATAACAATCTCCCAAACTAGCATGACAGCCTGAGGATCATCCTCCGCTCTCTATCCATAGAACTCTGGCGAACTGCAACTCAAGAAATCCCGAAGTCTCAGACTATCGGATCTAGGGTGAATCATCGTGCTGCGAACCACCGGCTCCGCCCGTCCTCATTCCCACCACCACCTAGCTAGTAATCAGGCCATCTCTTGAACTCATATCCTCGCCCGCCGTGGAACTGAGGCTCTGGTATCGTGGCCTCGTGAAAGCTCCGCCGCTCTAAACTCTGCTGGGCTAGCGGCGTCATAAAACTCATCGTCAAGTACTATCTCAGGTAATGACCAGGCCTGTGCCCTCGTAACCCTCTGTGTTCAACTCGTAGCTCCCTCTGCTGCCTTGCCCATCTGGGCCCTGGTTGCCTTTCGCAGAGGCATAACTGGCACATACGAATACGTCTGAGGGAGTCCAACTTATAACACAGCTCTAAGGCACGATCTCAGAGTGAGAAGAATGGAAATCAATCCTAAATATCCTGTAGCCTCCTGATTATAGATGTGGTGCGCAACACACCGATAATCAAGACTCTACTAGACACGGTCTGTAGACACTTTCCGAGGATTAACTGCTCTGATACCACTTTTGTCACGACCCGACCTCGGGCCCGTGACTGGTGCCTTACCCCGGGCACCCTAGTGATACAACATCAGAGAAAATCAGCGGAAATAAAAAAACTTAAGCATATGAACAATATGAAAAGAAACAGGCTAACCAAAACGGTCACCTTTCTGTATATAAACATAAAACCCGAACAGTTATATCCTTTACAAACCCTGCCCACAACAGTACTACAGACCTCTAAGAATTTTATAACAACAATGACGGGACAGGGCCCCGCCATACCCCTGAATGTACAAGAACTTACAATCTCAGGGAATCATACCAAAAGATAAGCCTCCGGAGAAACGGAGCTTCCCAAAACGCTGAACTGTGATCCTATGAGCGAGGATCAACAACCGGTGTACCTCTACCTGCGGCATGAACGCAGCCCCCCGAAGGAGGTCAGTACAACAGGTACCAAGTATGTGAAACTGAAAATACTGTAAATGAAATCATGACAGTCTATATAAAACAGGAGACATGTATGATAACCAGACTACAGTTCACAACATAAAAGCAGTCATGCCATGTCCGGGACTCACGCCCTCAAAGTCATCCCTCATGCCCGTGGAACTCCTTCCTCACTGCCGGCAGTCTAGGTATAAATCGTGTGATACGTAACATGTCTCGGCCCATCCCATGGGACTCGAGGTGGAATCGCATGGTCACATTCCCGGTCCATCTCATGGACTCGGTGTCGGATCGTATGGAATACATTCCCGGTCCATCTCATGGACTCGGTGTCGGATCGTATGGAATACATTCCCGGTCCATCTCATGGACTCGGTGTCGAATCATGTGTAATACATTCCCGGTCCATCTCATGGACTCGGTGTCGGATCGTATGGAATACATTCCCGGTCCATCTCATGGACTCGGTGTCGGATCGTATGGAATACATTCCCGCTCCAGCTCATGGACTCGGTGTCGGATCGTGTGGAATACATTCCCGATCCATCTCATGGACTCGGTGTAGAATCGGGTGGTATACATGTCTCGGCCCATCTCATGGGACTCGAGGTAGAATCGGCCATAACATTTAAACTCTCTTTTAAGACAGATTAAGATAATACCATGCTTTCCTTTTAAATCAAACTAAGGCAATATCATGCCCTCCCTTAAACCGAACACTTTCCTTTTTAAAATCAAGCAACAACATTCTTTTCCAAAAGTTCAAGTTGCATAATTTCAAATACTCAAGTCTTAGTTCATAGTCTTAATCACTTAATAACGTAATCTCTTTTAAAACAATTTGCGTAACATATGCCTATGTGTGAGTAGGTTATACTTGTTTATAACAATCTTATTAAAGCAGCCATGATCTAGGAAATGTAATACAATTTTGTCTTATCTTAGCTTCTATGCAGATGGAGGTTTCTACTGGTTTTAATATAATTAATTATTTGTCAATACATTTTCCTTTATTAACGCTGCAGTGGTTTGTTTGATACTTATTCTCATTTCCTAAATCAGTAAAAACATTATTCTTTAAAAACCAAGTACTCATTACTCACGAATGAGGTTTCACAACTTTTTAACAAAATTCATATCAAGCCAATTAAGTTAAGTCTCTTATCTTTCAAGATCAAGTCTCTTAACTTCTAAAATCAATAAACCATTCTTTTACCTACATAAAGTCGTTATAACTAACTTCCCATAAAGCTATTATAACACTTTATGTTTTAAACCAACCAAACCTCGTTTAGCACACGTACGTCTACCGTACTACATAGTTCACAACAATCATGCTAGAAAAGATAGGAAGAAGTTCACATACCTCGCGACGATTATCGACAATTAGCAAAACGCTCCAAAGTATTATAACCCTTCTAGCCTTTTCCACCCTTCAAGTAGAATACGCTACTCGTAGAACTTCAACCTCGATAAGCCCAAAATTATCCAAGATTAATAAGTCGATCCTGAGCAACGTTTAGCTCCAATTTATTACGTTCCAATCCGCTACAAGCGACCCTTATATGCTCCTAACCAACTCCTCTTCAAGATCCAACTCCAAAAAGTGAAGAACACTTAGGCTACAATTTGGCAATGTTTCGGCCAAGGGGTATATCTAAGGCTAGGGGTGTGAAATCTTTTCCAACTCTTGGTACACAATCTTCCTAACACCCTAAGGAAGAACACTTAAAACTTTAAGAATTTTTGGACCACTTTAGCTCACCAAAACAGCCCATGGCCGAGAGCTCACAAGGAAAGGGGAGGGAGTTTTGCCTTGGAAAATCTAAGTGTGGGATGAAGAATAAGTCTTGCATTCATGGGGTATTTATAGAGAAATCAATGGTCAAGATCAAGGCAAGTGTGTGGTGAGATCTTGGGACAAGTGTGTGTGGGTCCCACCCTCCAAATGGCTACCCAAAGATGAAGACAAGTGGCTTGCCACATGTTGGCCCATTTCGGCCAAGGGACACTTGTCAAGCCAATTCGGCCAACCTTGGCCACATGGGGGTGACACGTGTCGCCCCCCTACTCGTCCAAAATATTTCGTCTTCCGAAAATATCCAAAATACCGAAAATCTCAAAAACAAAGTGGGCCCCACAAAACCGTAAATTTCTCCCGTGGGTCCCACGTGACCATTTCCGAAAATAAAATCTCATAATTCTAATATAATCCAAGAAGCCCAGATACCAAATTTGAGAATCCAATTCTCATTAACGAACTTTTTTCCTTCATAAAACCCGGAAACTTTTCCGTCGAAAAATCACATCTTTCTTTCTTTCCAATATTACTGTCGTATTCTCATACGTATGTCCTCACATACATACCCTGGAACTACGGGGTGTAACACTTCATCACAAAACTGAACGGGGCAAGTACGAAGGCTAACTACCAGATACCAAAGCCGAATCAGCCACGACCGGGGCAAGTACGAGAGCCAACTACCAGATACCAAAGCCGAATCAGTAAAACCTCATGGAGAGCTAGTCCATGGAATAATAATAATGGAAGCGTACCCGTGGAATCCTCCGTCACTGCCGGTACGTCCAAGTAAGTTCATAACAAGTCAGCCGGCCCTCCATCGAGAGACGCGGTGGTATAGAAATACAATACTTGCACAACAAAGGCTATCACAACCAGCATAGGCAAGTTCAACATACTCTTAGACTTCCATTAACATGTAATTTGATTCACCATTTATAAAAACTCAAGTACTCCATTTTATGCCAACAATCCGGGTTTTAACCCTAAAGTACTACGTACGTTAAATTCTTTCAAAAGATCCATTTCTTTTACAAAGGTCACATGATACCCGTAGTATCAGAATAGAGTGACTATCATTTTGAGTAAACCAAAACAATTTCCATACTTTCTTTTTAAACCAAATTAAGACAATACCATGCCTTCTTTTTAAACCAAATCACTTCTCCTTTTAAAGTCAAGTTGCCATTTTAAATCCAATGATAAAACCATTCTTTTGTTTTCATAAAGTCGTTATAACTAACTTCCCATAAAGATATTATAACACTTTATGTTTTAAACCAATTAAAGACAAAACCATGCCTTTCTTTTAAACCAAAAACTCTTCAATTCCTCAAGTCTCTTTTCTTTTAAAAAATCAAGTTCCTTACTTTGGAAATTTAAGAAAATTAATACTTGTTTATAATGATTCATTGTCACGACCCGAACCCGGGCCCGTGACTGGTGCCTTACCCGGGCACCCAAGTAGACATACATCAGAGTAACCAGCGGAATATAAAACAAGACATGAAACAATTATAGAATGAGAACAGTTTATCAAGAGAAGATTGCCTTTCGGCATGTATATATATACATAAAATTTTGAACCCGAACAGTTACATCCCTTTTACAAACTCTGCCCACAACAGTACTACAAACCTCTAAGATTTACAACAACTATGACGGGACAGGGCCCCGCCATACCCCTGAATGTACGAGAACTTACAAACTCGGGGAAACATACCAAAAGATAAGCCTCCGGAGAAACGGAGCTTCCCAATACGCTGAATGTGACCATGGCGAGGATCAACAATCGTGTACCTTCACTGCGGAATGAACGCAGCCCCCCGAAGGAGGTCAGTACAACAGGTACCAAGTATGTGAAACTGGAAAATACTGTAAATAAAATCATAACAGTTTATATAAAACAAGAGGCATGTATGATAATCAAACTACAGTTTACAACATAAAAGTAGTCATGTCAAGGCAGGGACTTACTCCCTCAAAGTCATCCCTCATGCCCGTGGAACTGCTCTCTCACCGCCAGTCTAGGTATAAATCGTATGATACGTATAACATGTCTCGGCCCATCCCATGGGACTCGAGGTGGAATCGTGTGGGATACATGTCTCGGCCCATCTCATGGGACTCGATGAAGAATCGTATGGAATACATGTCTCGGCCCATCTCATGGGACTCGATAAGAATCGTATGAAATACATGTCTCGGCCCATCTCATGGGACTCGATAGGAGTCTTATGGAATACATGTCTCGGCCCATCTCATGGGACTCGATAGGAATCGTATGAAATGCATGTCTCGGCCCATCTCATGGGACTCGATAGGAATCGTATGGAATACATGTCTCGGCCCATCTCATGGGACTCGATAGGAATCGTGTGGAATACATTCCCGGTCTATCTCATGGACTCGGTATCAAATCGGGTGGAATACATTCCCGGTCCATCTCATGGACTCGGTATCAAGTCGGCCATAACATTTAAACTTTCTTTTAAGACAGATTAAGATAATATCATACTTTCCTTTTTTAAAATCAAGTAGCAACATTCTTTTCAAAAAGTTCAAGTTTGCCTAATTTCAAATACTCAAGTCTCTCATTTTCGAAAGGTTTCGTAGTTCATAGTCTTAATCACTTAATAACATAATTCTCTTTTAAAACAATTTGAGTAACATATGCCTTATGTGTGAGTGGGTTATTCTTGTTTATAACAATCTTATTAAAGCAGCCATGATATAGGAAATGTAATACAATTTTGTCTTATCTTAGCTTCTATGCAGATAGAGGTTTCTACTGGTTTTAATATAATTAATTATTTGTCAATACATTTTCCTTTATTAACGCTGCAGTTGTTCGTTCGATACTTATTCTCATTTCCGAAATTAGTAAAACATTATTTTTTAAAAACCAAGTACTCATTACTCACGAATGAGGTTTCACACTTTTTAACAAAATTCATATCAATTCAATTAAGTCAAGTCTCTTATCTTTTAAGATCGAGTCTCTTAACTTCTAAAATCAATAAACCATTCTTTTACCTACATAAAGTCATTATAACTAACTTCCCATAAAGCTATTATAACACTTTATGTTTTAAACCAACCAAAACTCATTTAGCACATGTACGTCTACCGTACTACATAGTTTACAAAACATCATGCTAGAAAGGATAGGAAGAGGTTCACATACCTCGCGACGATTATCGAGAGTTAGCAAAACGCTTCACCATACTATAACCCTGCTGGCCTTGTCCTCCCTTCAAGTAGAACACGCTACTCGCAGAACTTCAACCTATAACGGCCATATACGTCTATCAACGTCTAGACTACTCTGTAGAATATTCTAAGCAGAAGGTTCTCTATTCTACGGAAAATTGGGCAGCACTTCCCTACCCGTCAAACTACTCAAGTCTACTGTAAATACATTCCTATGTAATTACAGTTCAATACTCTTCTCTTATACCATCCTTCTATATATCTTATACTCATTTCTATACTACTACAGTATGTAATTTCCAATTACAATAGAAGGACAAAGATATTTACCTCGATAAGCCCAAAATTATCCAAGTTTTAAATGTCGATCCTGAGCAAGGCTTAGCTCCTATTCTGTACGCTCCAATCCGCTCCAAGAAACCCTTAGAAGTTCTAAACAACTTCTACTTAATACTTCAACCAACTATGAAGATTTCCCTAGGGTTTCGTTTTGTGACTAAAGGATATAAGGTAGTATTTCCGGGCTTTTAGTATAGAGGTAATGTTATACCCCGTATTTCCAGAGTATGTACGTGAGGGCGTACGTATACAATTTGAGCCTTAAAGTAGGCATAGTTTCGAAATTTGTACACAAGTGCCGAAAAGAGTCGTTTTCCGACGAAACGTTTCCACAGCTTTCGTAGGGAAAATTCCGGCTATGTCATTTCTATTTTTTGCGGATTTTTCCGAGAGACGAAACATTTTGGACCAACGGGAGGGTGACAAGTGTCACCCTCACATTGGAAGGGCTTGGACGACAAACATGGCCATTGGCTTGGACGATTTGCTTGAGTGGGAGTAGGTAGGATATTTGTGCAAGTTGGTGTGGTAGATGGATAAGGTGCACATGGCTTAATCCTAGCCCTACACTTGCCTAAAACTTGGATGAATCTTGGCCATTGGTTGGCCATTTCATGACCTATAAATACCCCCCTAACTTGATGAACTTCTTCATCCAAAAATTGTCTAAGTCTTGAAAACCTTTCCCCCTCCCTCTTGCTTGCTCTCGTCCAATAGCCCCTCTCCCCCCTTTGAGAAGGCCTTGGCCGAAACCCCCTCCCCCTTTGTGGTGCCCTAAGCCGAGGGGTACCCCCCCCTAGCCTAGTGGTTTTCGTATAATACCCCTTTTTGTGGTATAGAGATACTCTCCTAGTATTGTTATAATGCCCAAAATACTTTAGCCTTATACCTTGTAGTACTTTCCAAAGTACCCTTTATACGAAAAGCCCAGAAAATACTATTATACTTCCCTCAGTCACAAAAACGAAACCCTAAGTAAATCTTCACCCGTAGTTGAAGTTATAAGTAGAAGTTGGTTAGAACTTCTAAGGGTTGGTTGGAGCGGGTCGGAGCGCACGGAGTAGGAGCTAAACCTTGCTCAGGATCGACATATAAACTCGGATAATTTTGGGCTTATCGAGGTAAACATTCTTGACCTTCTGTTGTAATTGGAAATTACATGTTATAGGAGTATATAGTTAAGTATACTATATATATAGAACTGAACATAGTTGTGCGGCAATGTCTTTCGACTTAAGCCTGAATAATACTTACGGCAATGTCTTGCGACTTAAGCCTGAATTTTAAGAAGTGAACTGAACTGTAATTACATAGGACTGTATTACAGTAGACTTGTGTAGTATTACTGTGTAGTAGAATTGTACACGTCCGGTTAGACGTGTTAACCCCCCCCTGGTTGGCTTGGTAGCCGGCCTCGATAGAGGAGGAGATTTACGTATGGGGGGAGGTGTCCGAATTTTCTGTAGAATATTCTACATTGAGATCTAAGATGTTAATAGGCGCCTTGTGGCCTGTATAGGTTGAAATACTACGTGTGGCGTGGTCTACTTGGCTTAAGGTGTAGCCGACGGTTTGAGGTACTTGGAGCGCTTTGCTATTAGTCGTGTCGTCGCGAGGTATGTGAACCTCTTCCTATCTGTTCTAGCATGATATGTGTATAACTATGTAGTACGGTAGACGTACATGTGTTTAATGTATTTGATTGGTTTGAAACATAAAGTGTTATAACGGCTTTATGGGAAGTCGGTTATAACAGCTTTATGTAGGTAAGAGAATGCTTTGTGGTTTCAAAGGGTAACTGATTTGACTTATAACGGATTTGATGGGTAGTAATAAAGAACTTGAAGTGTTTCAAAAAGACCTTTTTGAAAGAAGAGTAATACTTGGCTTTGAAAACATAAGAGTTGTACTAGCTTTATGGGAAGTTAGGTATAACGTCTTAAGAACGATAAAGAAGAATGGTTTACTGATTTTTAGAAGATAAGAGACTTGACTTAATGGTATTGATATGAATTTTGTTAAAAGTGTGAAACCTCATTCGTGAGTAATGAGTACTTAGTTTTAAAAGGAATAATGTTTTACTGATTTCGAAAATCAGAATGAGTATCGACAAACCACTGCAGCGTTAATAAAGGAAAATGTATTGAATAATGAAGTATGGTATTAAAACCAGTAGAAACCTCCATCTGCATAGAAGCTAAGATGAGACAAAATGATATCACATTTCCTAGATCATGGCTGCTTAATAAGATTGATTATAAACAAGAATAACCTACTCACATATAAAACATATGTTTCTCAAAATGTTTAAAGGAGAATTATGTTAAAACTATGAACTACGAAACCTTTTTCTAAAATGAGAAACTTGAGCATTTGAAATTAGGCAAACTTGAACGTTTGGAAAATAAGGTTGTTACTTGATTTTACAAAGGAAAGCATTTTGGTTTACCTAACAAAGTTAGTCACTCTAATTTTATACTACGGGTATCGGGTGACCTTTGTAAAAGAAATGGATCTTAAAAGGAATTTAACGTACGTAGTACTTTAGGGTTAAAATCCGGACTTTGACATAAAATGAAAGTACCTTGAGTTGTGTATAACTTGCCTATGCTTGTTGTTATGAAACTTGACCATGTTACGTGTGATAGCCTTGTTGTGCAAGTATTGTATTTCACTTGACTACCGGTTCATCCGGGAATGTATTTCACTTGACTACCGGTTCATCCGGGAATGTATTTCACTTGACTACCGGTTCATCCGGGAATGTATTTCACTAACTACCGGTTCATCCGGGAATGTATTCCACACGTTTCTATATTGGGTCCATAAGATGGGCCGAGACCTGTTATACGTATCATATGATTTGTACCTAGACTGCCGGCAGTGAGGAAGGAGTTCCACGGGCATGAGGGATGACTTTGAGGGCGTGAGTCCCTGACTTGACATGACTGCTTTTATGTTGTGAACTGTAGTTTGGTTATCATACATGTCTCCTGCTTTATATAGACTATTATGATTTCATTTACTGATTTTACGATTCACATACTGGTACTGTTATCGACCTCTTCGGGCCGCGTTCATGCCGCAGTAAAGGTACATCGATCGCCGATCCGCTTATAGGATCACATTCAGCGTGTTGGAAGCTCCGTTCCTTCGAGGCTTATCTTTGGTATGTTACCACAGTGCGTAGGTTCTTGTACATTCGAGGTATGGCGGCCCCGTCCCGTCATAGTTGTTGTCACTTCTTAGAGGTGCGTAGTACCGTTGTGGGCGTAGTGCGTAAAAAGGATAACTCGTCGTATTTATGTATATATCAAGGCAACTGTTTTGGTTGGATTGTTTATTTATCATGTCTCTTAATTCATGTTCATGTTTTTTATTTCTGATTTTCTCGATGATGTATCACTAGGGTGCCCGGTAAGGCACGATCCACGCTCGGTTCGGTCGTGACAAAAGTGGTATCGAGCGATTAGTCCTCGGAAAGTGTCTACGCACCGTGTCTAGTAGAGTCTTGATTATCGGTGTTTGGCACCACATCTATAATCGTGAGGCTATAGGACATTTAGGATTGGTTTCATTCTTCTCATTACGAGATCGTGCCTTAGAGCCGTGTGATAAGTTGGACCCTCTCGACGTATTCCTTTCCTTTACCGATTATGCCTCCGCGTAAGGCAACCCAGCCCGGATGGGCAAGGCGATCGAGGAGGCTTAGTGAGATACGTAAGAGTACGAGCGCAGCGGCCAAGACTGAGACAAGCCCGACGGGCGGGTTTCGCGACGCCGCCAAAGACACCAAAGAGAGTTTAGAGCGCGGCGATGGCTGCGAGACTACGATTCACGAGCCTCAGTCCCCACGGCTGGAGATGAGATGGGTAAAAGGAGATGGCCCACCATCGCGGCGGTCGTGGCGACATGAGGATAGGATGGATGCAGTGATTCGGCCCAGAGCACCGTAGTTCACCCCGGCGAGCGGTTTGAGGCTACGTGACTTTCTCGAGTTGTAGCCCGCATGTTCTATGGATCGAGCCGAGGCGACCCTCGTGGAGTTTATCCGACCTACTGACGGATCATGAGTGATCGAGTCTCGAGGCGAGTCGGTGGTATTGGGTTCGCATCACCGCGGATACCGCAGATTGGATTGGTTTGATTCGTGGGCGTTGTACCTGGAAGAGCATGCACTTCCAGCCGTTTTGGACGAGTTCTCGAGGCATTTCTTGCACATTTCTTGCCTCCACAGATGAGGAGGCTCGGGCCGCATTTTTGACGTTGAGGCAGATCGCGACGGTTAGAGAGTACAATGTGAGTTCGACTCATTAGCTCGGTATGTTCCTGTGGTAGCTGATATGGAGGACAGATTACACCGCTAAGTCACCGGGCTGGACGATTACTTGGCAGAGTCTTGTACGGGTCTAGATCTTCATCCGGGCATTGACATTGACCTCATGCAAGATCATCCACTAGGATGTTAGGAACGGAGAGGTCGGCGGAATGGCGAGATCGGCGAAGAGGCCGCAATGCAGGTCCTTTGGTAACTTTCGAGGCGGACCGCCAGAGCGTCTAGTTATGTACCTCCGCCCGATGCAGTGGTCCTCCCCGCCTCTTGAGGATGTTCAGGTATTCGAGCCGGTCGAGCTCCGTGGCTTAGTTCACGGTATACGTGAGTGCTAGCCACCGGATTCATGTCCCTCGCCGGCACGATGTGGCAAACATCATCCCGGGAATGTCGTCTTTATCGGTGCTTGTTTCACTGCGACCGTCGAGGCCATGTGACGAGATCGTGCTTATAGGAGAGGTACCGCACTGGCGCAGCCTGCCGGATCGATGGCGGTGTTCATCGCTTTCTACATTATGCGCCTGCAGTGGACTTATGATTAGAGTGGAGCGGTAGCCGTGTATATCCTTAACCTCAGAGGCTTGTATGTTTTGATGTTATGTTAATGTGTTAAGTGTTATGATCGGATAACTTTGTGCTAAAATGTGATTTAGGAACCCGTTGGGAAAAAGGGTAAGCACAGGGTGAGAAAATGATGAACCTTAGAATATTACGATTGAGACCTTAGATGTAAGGCCGCTTGAGTACAAGATTTTGCGAGTGATCCTTGTCGAGTGCATTTTATGCCTAGAATGTATTGTGTGATAAGTCCCCAGGTTGGGTAAATGAAAGTGGTATCTTTCATGATGTGATTTAGCAAGATTGTTCCGTGTCGGCGAGCAAGAGTTGCGCGATGGTCGGGTTGGGGCCGTGTTGCGCCAACCCGCAACCTGCTTCGGTGGGGTCACCGGGTGGTCCCGCCAGTGGTAGGGTCACGAGGGTGCTAGGCCCAAGTTTAGTTGACCATCGTATGAGTTCGTGTGTGTTCGACGAGCGGTCGTGAAGGCGGGAATGGCCTTGGAAGATTGAGGCTAGTAAAATAACCAAGTTGGAGGTGGTGACTTCAAGGGCTGGAAAACAGAAACGTTGACGGAAGTGTGGTACGGATACTAGAAAGAGTTCGAGTGTTCGAGAAGGGTACAACGAGATAGGGGAGAAGTGAACGTGTGTGATCATTTCTTGTAAAGGGAGAAGGTGCGAAGGATGTATATTTTTGACCTCAGGGATCGCATGCAGTCCGGTACCATATGTTGGGTCGCCGGAGTGACACTAGAACCTCGCGGCAAAGTGACAAAAGTTTGTGATGTTAGAGGTGTTTCCTCGTGGACTTGGATATAAGTATTTTGCGTGCATGTGTTATTTCGTGACCAATTGTGGCGTTGGCAACTTGTTAGAAGAACTTTATCGTTATCCGTCTTGAGAAGGAACATTCGGGACGAATGTTTCTAAGGAGGGGAGAATGTTATACCCCGTATTTCCAGAGTATGTACGTGAGGGCGTACGTATACAATTTGAGCCTTAAAGTAGGCATAGTTTCGAAATTTGTACACAAGTGCCGAAAAGAGTCGTTTTCCGACGAAACATTTCCACAGCTTTCGTAGGGAAAATTCCGGCTATGTCATTTCTATTTTTTGCGGATTTTTCCGAGAGACGAAACATTTTGGACCAACGGGAGGGTGACAAGTGTCACCCTCACATTGGAAGGGCTTGGACGACAAACATGGCCATTGGCTTGGACGATTTCCTTGAGTGGGAGTAGGTAGGATATTTGTGCAAGTTGGTGTGGTAGATGGATAAGGTGCACATGGCTTAATCCTAGCCCTACACTTTCCTAACACTTGGATGAATCTTGGCCATTGGTTGGCCATTTCTTGACCTATAAATACCCCCCTAACTTGATGAACTTCTTCATCCAAAAATTGTCTAAGTCTTGAAAACCTTTCCCCCTCCCTCTTGCTTGCTCTCGTCCAATAGCCCCTCTCCCCTTTGAGAAGGCCTTGGCGAAACCCTCCCCTTTGTGGTGCCCTAAGCCGAGGGGTACCCACTAGCCTAGTGGTTTTCGTATAATACCCTTTTGTGGTATAGAGATACTCTCCTAGTATTGTTATAATGCCCAAAATACTTTAGCCTTATACCTTGTAGTACTTTCCAAAGTACCCTTTATCTAAAAAGCCAGAAAATACTATTATACTTCCTCACCACAAAAACGAAACCCTAAGTAAATCTTCACCCGTAGTTGAAGTTATAAGTAGAAGTTGGTTAGAACTTCTAAGGGTTGGTTGGAGGCGGCCTGAGCGCAGAGTAGAGCTAAACCTTGCTCAGATCGACATATAAACTCGGATAATTTTGGGCTTATCGAGGTAAACATTCTTGACCTACATTTGTAATTGGAAATTACATGTTGTAGGAGTATATAGTTAAGTATACTATATATATAGAACTGAACATAGTTGTGCGGCAATGTCTTTCGACTTAAGCTGAATAATACTTACTGCAATGTCTTGCGACTTAAGCTCAATTTTAAGAAGTGAATCAATCAGAATTACATAGATCGTATTACGAGACTTGTAGTATTATCGTAGTAGAATTGTACACGCCCGGTTAGGCGTGTTAACCCCTGGTTGGCTTGGTAGCGGCACTCGATAGAGAGGAGATTTACGCCATGTGGAGGTGCCGAATTTTCTCAGAGTGGCCAAGCGATTTGAGGTACTGAGCGCTTTGCTATTAGTCGATAATCGTCGCGAGGTATGTGAACCTCTTCCTATCTGTTCTAGCATGATATGTGTATAACTATGTAGTACGCAGACGCATACGTGTTTAATGTATTTGATTGGTTTGAAACATAAAGTGTTATAACGGCTTTATGGGAAGTCGGTTATAACAGCTTTATGTAGGTAAGAGAATGCTTTGTGGTTTCAAAGGGTAAATGATTTGACTTATAACGGATTTGATGGGTAGTAATAAAGAACTTGAAGTGTTTCAAAAAGACCTTTTTGAAAGAAGAGTAATACTTGGCTTTGAAAACATAAGAGTTGTACTAGCTTTATGAGAAGTTAGGTATAACGTCTTAAGAACGATAAAGAAGAATGGTTTACTGATTTTTAGAAGATAAGAGACTTGACTTAATGGTATTGATATGAATTTTGTTAAAAGTGTGAAACCTCATTCGTGAGTAATGAGTACTTGGTTTTAAAAGGAATAATGTTTTACTGATTTCGGAAATCAGAATGAGTATCGACAAACCACTGCAGCGTTAATAAAGGAAAATGTATTGAATAATGAAGTATGGTATTAAAACCAGTAGAAACCTCCATCTGCATAGAAGCTAAGATGAGACAAAATGATATCACATTTCCTAGATCATGGCTGCTTAATAAGATTGATTATAAACAAGAATAACCTACTCACATTTAAAACTATGAACTACGAAACCTTTTTCTAAAATGAGAAACTTGAGCATTTGAAATTAGGCAAACTTGAACGTTTGGAAAATAAGGTTGTTACTTGATTTTACAAAGGAAAGCATTTTGGTTTACCTAACAAAGTTAGTCACTCTAATTTTATACTACGGGTATCGGGTGACCTTTGTAAAAGAAATGGATCTTAAAAGGAATTTAACGTACGTAGTACTTTAGGGTTAAAATCCGGACTTTGACATAAAATGAAAGTACCTTGAGTTGTGTATAACTTGCCTATGCTTGTTGTTATGAAACTTGACCATGTTACGTGTGATAGCCTTGTTGTGCAAGTATTGTATTTCACTTGACTACCGGTTCATCCGGGAATGTATTTCACTTGACTACCGGTTCATCCGGGAATGTATTTCACTTGACTACCGGTTCATCCGGGAATGTATTTCACTGACTACCGGTTCATCCGGGAATGTATTCCACACGTTTCTATATTGGGTCCATAAGATGGGCCGAGACCTGTTATACGTATCACATGATTTGTACCTAGATCGGCGGTGAGGAAGGAGTTCCACCGTACGTGAGGATGACTTTGAGGGCGTGAGTCCCTGACTTGACATGACTGCTTTTATGTTGTGAACTGTAGTTTGGTTATCATACATGTCTCCTGCTTTATATAGACTATTATGATTTCATTTACAGCATTTTACAGTTTCACATACTTGGTACCTGTTGTACTGACCTCCTTCGGGGGGCTGCGTTCATGCCGCAGGTAAAGGTACATCGACTGTCGATCCCCGCTTATAGGATCACATTCAGCGTGTTGGGAAGCTCCGTTCTTCTGAGGCTTATCTTTGGTATGTTACCCGAGTGCAGAGGTTCTTGTACATTCGTGGGTATGGCGGCCCCGTCCGTCATAGTTGTTGTCACTTAGAGGTCTGTAGTATCGCTGTGGGGCGTAGTCCGTAAAAGGATAACCGTTCGTATTTATGTATATATACCAAGGCAAATCGCTTTGGTTGGCCTGTTTATTTATCATGTCTCTTAATTCATGTTCATGTTTTTATTTCCGCTGATTTTCTCGATGATGTATCACTAGGGTGCCGGGTAAGGCACCGATCCACGGTCCGGTTCGGGTCGTGACAGTAACTTGGGAATACTACAAGGTATTTGGGCTAAAGTATTTTGGCATAGCAACAATACTTGAAGACAATTTTCTACCAATGGAGGGGTATGTTTGGCTAGAACACAAGGAAGTGGGGTTTCAGCCGAGGCTCAAAGGGGAGGGGTGGTTTGGACGAGAGCTTCAAGAGGGAGGGGGAAGGATTTTAAGACTTAGAAATTATTTTGTGGATGAAGAAGTCTTCAACTAAGGGGGGGGGGGGTATTTATAGGCCCTTCAAAGGCCAAGATCAAAGCAAGTGGATGGTGGGGATTTGGGCAAGTGTAACCTTATCCATCTACTCCATAAATATCACAAAATATCCTACCTAACCTTGACCAATGTTCAAGGCCTTTTCCTTGGAAAAAACGTGCCAAGAATCGTCCCCCATTTCCGCCAACTTGAGGGTGACACATGTCGCCCTCTCGTTGGTCCAAAATATTTCATCTCTCGGAAAAATCCGCAAAAATTATAAATGTCGCAACCGTAATTTTCCCTTCGCAAGGTTCGGAAAACTTTTCGTCGGAAAACAATTCTTTTCGTTAGTTGTGCACAATTTCGTCCCTTATGCCTAACTAAGGCTTAAACTTTTGTACGTACGTCCTCACATACTTACTCTGGAAATACGGGGTATAACATTCTCCCCTCCCTAGAAACATTCGTCCCGAATGTTCCTTCCCAAGACAAATAATGATAAAGTTCCTCATAACTTAAACAGTTTGCAAACGCCACACATGGCCACAATACAACACATGCGCAAAACTCTAATTCAAGCCAACGAGGAATCACCTCTAACATCACGAAAGCTCCCACCGTCGACCTGAACTCCAAGTGTCGACGCCGACTATCCGCACGACTTCTGTTGACTCTGAGCTGCCAATAACTTCTTCTGGATAAGCTCCACCTTATCCACACCCTGCTGAATCAAGTATGAACCAACAATCTGCACCTTTCCAACACCGAACCAATCGACTACCCTTACGCCCATACAAGGCTTCATAAGGCGATATCCGAATACTGAAATGACAGCTATAATGATACTCACTCAACAAGAGGCACATAATCCTTGCTGCAACCCCTGAAATCAAAACACTGGCCCGAGGGTGAATGCAATACTGGGACTCACCTAAGTTCCTAATCCCTCCTGGTCAAACCTCCAGAAAAAAGAAATAGCCATAAACTGGCTCCACTGCCTGTCATAAAGTAAGAGTAGGAACCCCGTGCAGTCTTACAACCTTCCTGATATAACATCTCGCATAACCCTCCGCCGTAAAAATCCGATCGATGAAAGACAAGATGGGCTAACCTCATTGGCCCGACTACTGGTCGAATGCATCCACGAACTCGTACGACGGTCATCTAAACTTGGGCCTAGCGCCCTCGTGACCCTACCATATGGAGGGACCACCTCGTACTGACCCCACCACATTACAGGCCGTGGGTTGACCCGCGATCGGTCCTCAACCCGACCCGCTATCGCGCCAAACTCTTGTTCCCCCGATCCGGAACAATCTCACTAATCAAGTCACGAAAACCTAGTGGTCTCCTTAGCTCAATTACCTTCTTTAATTTCATACCACTCAGGGACTTATCACACAAATGTATCCCACGTATACTATGCACTCCGATAAAGGTCAACATAAAAATAAATCTTTTACTCAAGATGGCCTCGCATCTAAGGTCTCTACGTATAATATTCTAAGGCTCACAATTTCCCTGTCCCCAATCTTACCCTTCTAACTAACCATGTTTTCTAAACACAATTTTTAACATAATGTTATCTGAACATAATACTTAGCACTTCATCATATCATCAACGCATACTAGTCTCTAGAGGGGTAAGAATATACCTGTAACATCTGCTTCATTTTCCCTTTGTCGCTTTAATCCTAATCCTGCCCTGCCGGGCGCATAGCTATAGAAGGCGATGAACCTGCCACTGACCCGGTAGGCTGCGTCATTCTACCTGTATCCCTCCTTCTAGGACAGTCCCTCGTCACATGGCCCTGACGGCCGCAGGTGAAACAAGCACCAGTAAGAAGACGACACTCCCCGGGATGACGTTTGCCGCATCGCGCACACTGAGGAAAACATGAACCCGACTGGCTAGAACCCATGTATACCTGTGAACCAAAAGCCTTGGAGCTCTGACCAGCTCCCGAATACCCCGAACGACCTGAAGACTGTGGAGGACCACTGCATCGGGCGAGGTACATAACTAACTCCGCCGAGGTGGTTCGCCTCGAAAGTTACCAAAGGACCCTGCTGTTCTGGCCCTCTTCTGCTGATCTCGGTCATTCCGTCGACCCCTCCGCTCCTCACATCCTAGTGCATAAGCCTGCATGCGGGCAATGTCCATGCCCGGCTGAAGGGCTACACCCGAACAAGCCTCTGCCAAGTAGTCATCCACCGCGACGTGGCGGTACTGGCCCTCCATACCAGCTACTAACGCGGGGACATACCGAGCCAATGAGTCGAACTCCACGTTGTACTCCCGAACCGTACGTGTTATACCCCGTATTCTCAAGGTATGTATGCGAGGACGTACGTACGAGAGTACGGCAGAAAAATTGGAAAGGAAGAAAGAGGTGATTCTTCCACGGAAAAAGTTTCCGGTTTTTGTAAGGAAAAATGTTCGTTGAAGGGAATTGGGTTCCCAGATTTGGAATTTGGGCTTCTTAGATTATATTAGAATTATGGAATTTTATTTTCGGAAATGGTCACGTGGGCCCACGAGAAATTTACTTTTGTGGGGACCACTTTGTTTTCTAGATTTTGGCCATTGTGGATATTTTTCTAAGACGCTTTATGAGGGCCATAGGAGGGTGACATGTGTCACCCCGCCAGTGGCTTGGCCGAATGACATTTGTGCACAACACCCGGTTAGAGTCGTTTTGACTAAACGTTTTACATAACTTGCGAGGGGAAAATTCCGGCTATGTCTTTTCTTATTTTTGGATTTTTCCGAGAGACGAAACATTTTGGACCAACGGGAGGGTGACATGTGTCACCCTCACAATGGAAGCAAGTGGGGCGGCACTTGGCCGATTGAAGGGGCAAGTTGATGGTAGATATTTGTGTAGATATTTGTGAGGGTTTTAAGGAGTAGGGACTAGGGTGCACTTGGCTTGATCTTGGCCTTACACTTGCCTTGCACATGGCTTGATCTTGGCCATTGGTTGGCCTTTGGTTTTGCTATAAATACCCCCCTAAGCTTGAAGACTTCATCCATTCCTAAAATCTTCCAAGTCTTGAGTCCCTCTCCCTCCCTTTGAGTGTGTTCTCGTCCTAAGCCTTCCACCCCTTGAGTGGCCTTGTGGCCGAGAGCCTCCCCCTCCCCCCTTTGTGGTGCTAGCCGTGGGGTACCCCCCCCCTAGCCTAGTTGTTTCGTATAATACACCCCCCCTCTTGGTAGAAATACTCTCCGAGTATTGTTATAATGCCCAAAATACCTTAGCCTTTACCTTGTTGTATTCCAAAAGTTACCTCTATACGTAGAGCCCGGAAATACTACCTTTTGTCCTTTTAGTCTCAAACCGAAACCCTAAGGAAATCTTCATAGTTGGTTGAAGTATTTGAGTAGAAGTTGGTTAGAACTTCTAAGGGTTGTTTGGAGCGGATTGGAGCGCTCAGAGTAGGAGCTAAACCTTGCTCAGGATCGACATTATAACTTGGATAATTTTGGGCTTGTCGAGGTAAATATTCTTGTCCCCTTATTGTAATTGGAGATTACATGTAGTAGGAATATATAGTTGAGGTATACTATATATAGAACTGAACATTATTGTGCGGCAATGTCTTTTGACTTAAGCCTGAATTTAAAGAAGAGAATCGAATCGTAATTACATAGGGTGTATTCATGAGACTTGTGTAGCATTGTTGTGTAGTAGAATGGTACACGTCAGGTTAGATGTAAACCCCCTGGTTGGCTTGCAGCTACTCGATAGAGAGAGGAGATTTACTGTCATGTGGGAGGAAGTCGCTAGAATTTTACGTAGAGAAATGGAACCTTGTGTTTTGAAGTTAATAGACGTTTGTGACCTTTTTAGGTGAAAGTACTAAGAGTAGCGTATTCTACGAGAGTGGAAAGGGCTAGCAAGGTTGTAGTACTTGGAGCATTTTGCTTATTGTCGATACTCGCGAGGTATGTGAACCTCTTCCTATCTGTTCTAGCATGATATGTGTGTAACTATGTAGTACGGTGGACGATGTACTAAGTGTATTTGTTTGGTTTAAACATAAAGTGTTATAACGCTTTATGGGAAGTTGGTTATAATAGCTTTATGTAGGTAAGAAAATGGTTTATCGATGTTAGAAGTTAAGAGACTTAACTTATTTGTTTTAATATGGATGTTGTGTGAAACCTCATTCGTGAGTAATGAGTACTTGGTTTTTAAAGGGATAATGTTTCCGATTTCGAATCGTAATGTGTATCGACTGCACCATCGCGTTAATAAAGGAAAATGTATTGAATAATGATGTGTTGTATTAAAACCAGAGAAACCTCCATCCGCATAGAAGCTAAGATGAGACAAAATGATATTACATTTTCTAGATCACGGTTTGTTGTAATAAGATCGTTATAAACAAGAATAAACTACTCACATATATGACATATGTTACTCAATTGTTTTAAAAGAGATTAAGACTATGAGTTATGAAACCTTTCCAAAATAAGTGACTTGAGCATTTGAAATTAGGCAAACTTGAACGCTTTGGAAAATAATGTTGTTACTTGATTTTACAAAAGGGGAAGTGTCTTGTTTACTTAAAAGATAGTCACGATGTTTATACTACGTATTGTGTGACTTATGTGAAAGTACTTTGAGTTGTGTGAAACTTGCCTATGCTTGTGATGATAGCCTTTGTTGTACAAGTGTTGTATTTCGTGTTACCGCGTCTCGATAGAGGGCGTTGACTTGTTGAGAACTTACTCGACGTCTTGGCATGACGAGAATTCCACGTATGTTTCCATTTTGATTCTTGTCTTATGGTGGTTACATGGACATGTCTACACCGAGGTAGAATTCAGGGCATGTGGCTACGCGCAGGTTGATCACCCAAGATATTGTTATTAATGTCACATGGACGGTTCTACACCGAGGTAGAATTCGGGGCATGTGGCCATGGGGCATTGGTATTATTGTTGCATCATGGACATGTCTACACCGGCGCAGTAATCTCGGCACGCGCCGTGATGCGAACACGATTGATGTTGGGCGTGAGACCCATAGTTATATTTGAGTGATGACTTGAGGCGTGAGTCCCCGATCGACATGATCGCTTTTATGTTGTGAATCGTAGTTTGGTTATCATACATGTCTCCCGCTTTATATAGACTAGTATGATTTCATTTACTGATTTTACGCTTCACATACTTGGTACTTGCCAGATCGACCTTTCGGGGCCGCTCATGCCGCAGTAGAGGTACATCGGCCGTGGATCCTCGCCATAGGATCACGCCAACAGATTGGGAAGCTCCGCTTTCTCCGAGGCTTATCTTTTGGTATGTGTTTCCCGAGTTGTAGGTTCTTGTACATTCTGTGGTATGGCGGGGCCCCGTCCGTCATAGTCGTTGTAAATCTTAGGTGCGTAGTAATCTGTTGTGGCGTGGTTGTAAAGGATTAAACTGCTCGTTTTATGTATATATCAAGGCAACCGCTGGTTGCTTTGCTTATTATTATATCTCTTGTTTCATGACTCATGTTTTATTTTCCGCGTTTTCTCGATGTTGTATCACTAGGGTGCGCCGGGTAAGGCACGATCACGCCCAATTCGGGGTGTGACATAGTAGTATCGAGCGCTTAGTCCTCGGAAAGTGTCTACTGCACCGTGTCTAGTAGTCTTGATTATCGGTGTGTTGTGCACCACATCTATAATCGTGAGGCTATAGGACATTTAGGATTGGTTTCCATTCTTCTCATTCGAGATCGTGCCTTAGAGTGTTGTAAGTTGGACCCTCCGACGTATCTCGCTTTTACCGATTATGCCTCCGCAAGGCAACCAGAGCCCGGCGGCAAGGCGCGAGGTGCCGCTAGTGAGATCTGAGGAGTACGAGGCGCAGCCCGGCAAGACTGAGGTTGTGCTTGACGGCGGGTTTTGTGGACGCCGCCACCAAAGATAGTTTAGAGCCGCAGCAGATGGCTGCCGAGACCACAACACGAGCCTCCAGCCCCACACCGGGCGGAGGAGATGGGTTACGGAGATGGCCCGATTCCGGGTCGTGGTCGTGGCCGATATAAGGATAGGCCGGATGCAGCAGTCAGCCGATTCAAAGATTGCACCGTAGTTGACCCCGAGCGATAGTTTGAGGTCGCGGGACTTTCGAGTCAGAGCCCGCGAGTTTTATGGGTCGAGGCACGAGGATGATCCGCAGGAGTTCATCCGGCGATTCTGGTCATGAGAGTGATCAAGGCTTCGAGACCGAGTCGGTGGTCTTAGGTTCGCATCGGCCGCGTGATACCGCAGCCGATCGTTTGATTCGCGAGTTGTCGGGAGAGCATGCGCTCCCAAAGAAGATGGGACGAGTTCTCAGAGGCATTCCTCACTCACTTCTTGCCTCCACAGATGATGAGGGCACGCCGACAGATTTGTGATGCCGAGGCGCAGAGGCATGGATTCGGGAGTACAACGTGGAGTTTGACTCGTTGGCTCGGTATGTCCCCGCTTTAGTGGCAACCATGGAGGATAGAGTGCACCGCTACGTCACCGGATTAGATGATTGCTTGACAGAGGCTTGTTCGAGTGTAGCTCTTCAGCCGGGCATGGACATTGCCCGCATGAAAGCTCATGCACTGGGATGTGAGGCACGGAGAGGTCGACGGAATGACCAAGATCAGCAGAAGAGGGCCAGAACAACAGGGTCCTTTGGTGACTTTCGAGGCGGACCGCCTCAGCAGCATACTAGTTTTGTACCTCCTCCAGTGCAGAGTGGTCCTCCACAACCTTCAGAGCATGCAGAGTATTCGGAGCGGTCGTGGCTCCAAGGGTTGTGTTTCGAGGAAGTGGGTGGCTGCTGACGGTCACCCTACCTCGTGTGGTCGATGTGGTAGACCGCATTTCGGGAGTGTCGTGGTGCCAAGGAGCTTGCTATTTTTGCGGCGGCGGGGCCATTTTGCGAGGAATCGTCCACCAAGGGTAGCACGGATGTTACGATCACCCTTCAGGATCGTGGTCGGTTCATCACCTTCACTACCGCATGCAGGCAGATCGTGATTAGAAAGCGGTAGAGATGTATATCCTTAACCTCTAGAGTTTTGTATCTTGATGTGTTTTAGTGTTATGTTCGGATAGCTTTGTGCTAAATGTGATTTAGACACCGTTATTGTAGAAGGGTAAGTATGGGGCATGGTAAGTGTGAACCACTAGATCATCACGATTGAGACCTTAGAGGTAAGGTCGTCTTGAGTAAAAGATTCGTTTTATGTTTGACCTTTATCAGAGTGCGTAGTATACGTGGGTTTTATTTGTGTGATAAGTCCATGGGTAGTGTGAGATGGAAGTGGTAGCTTTCATGATGTGATTTAGCAGGATTGTTCCGTGTCGGGGAACGAGGGCTTGACGCGATTGTGGGTCGGGTTGAGGACGTGATACGTCAACCCGTGAGTCCGGATTAGGTGGGTCAGTTCTGGGTGGTCCCGCCAGGTGGTAGGGTCACGAGGATGCTAGGCCCAAGTTTGTATGATCATCGTATGAGTTCGTGGACGCGTTCGACCAGAAGCGGTTCGTAAAGGCCGGGAATGGCCTTAAGGAAGTTTGAGGTTAGTAAGATGACCAAGTTTGGAGGTAGTGACTCCAGAGATTTTTGGGAACGGAAGTAATGACTGAAGTATGGTACGTACTGGGAGAGTTCAAGTGTTCGAGAAGGGCACGACGAGTAAGGAAGGAAGAGAACGTGTGTTATTTCGTGGCCAAGCTGTGGCGTTGACAACTTGTTAGAGGAACTTCATCGATATCCGTCTTGAGAAGGAACATTCGAGATGAATGTTTCTAAGGAGGGGAGAATGTTATACCCCGTATTCTCAGGGTATGTATGCGAGGACGTACGTACGAGAGTACGGCAGAAAAATTGGAAAGGAAGAAAGAGGTGATTCTTCCACGGAAAAAGTTTCCGGTTTTTGTAAGGAAAAATGTTCGTTGAAGGGATTTGGTTTCACTGATTTGGAATTTGGGCTTCTTAGATTATATTAGAATTATGGAATTTTATTTTCTGGAAATGGTCACGTGGGCCCACGAGAAATTTACTGTTTTGTGGGCCCACTTTGTTTTCTAGATTTTGGCCATGGTGGATATTTTTGGAAGACGTTTTATGAGGGCCATAGAGGGTGACACGTGTCACCCCGCCTAGGTGGCTCGCCGAATGACATTTGTGCACAACACCTTGTTAGAGTCGTTTTTGACGAAACATTTTACATAACTCATGTAGGAAAATTCGGCTATGTCTTTTCTTATTTTTGCGGATTTTTCCGAGAGACGAAACATTTTGGACCAACGGGAGGTGACATGTGTCACCCTCACAATGGAAGCAAGTGGGGCGGCACTTGGCCGATTGAAGGGGCAAGTTGATGGTAGATATTTGTGTAGATATGTGTGATGGTTTTAAGGAGTAGGGACTAGGGTGCACTTGGCTTGATCTTGGCCTTACACTTGCCTTGCACATGGCTTGATCTTGGCCATTGGTTGGCCTTTGGTTTTGCTATAAATACCCCCCTAAGCTTGAAGACTTCATCCATTCCTAAAATCTTCCAAGTCTTGAGTCCCTCTCCCTCCCTTTGAGTGTGTTCTCGTCCTAAGCCTCCCCCCTCCCCCCCTAGAGTGGTCTTGTGGCCGAGAGCCGACCCCCTCCCCCCTGGGTGGTGCTAGCATGGGTACCCCTAGCCTAGTTGTTTCGTATAATACACCCCCCCTCTTGGTAGAAATACTCTCCGAGTATTGTTATAATGCCCAAAATACCTTAGCCTTTACCTTGTTGTATTCCAAAAGTTACCTCTATAAGTAGAGCACGGAAATACTACCTTTTGTCCTTTTAGTCTCAAACCAAACCCCAAGGAAATCTTCATAGTTGGTTGAAGTATTTGAGTAGAAGTTAGTTAGAACTTAAGGGTTGTTTGGAGCGGATTGAGCGCACGAAGTAGAGCTAAACCTTGCTCAGGATCGACATTATAACTTGGATAATTTTGGGCTTGTCGAGGTAAATATTCTTGTCCCCTTATTGTAATTGGAGATTACATGTAGGAATATATAGTTGAGGTATACTATATAGAACTGAACATTATTGTGCGGCAATGTCTTTTGACTTAAGCTCAATTTAAAGAAGAAAAGCGAATCGTAATTACATAGGGTATCAGACATGAGACTTGTGTAGCATTGTTGTGTAGTAGAATGGTACACGTCCCAAGACGTGTAAACCCCCGGTTGGCTTGGTAGCCGGCATCGATAGAGGAGGAGATTTACGCTGTTGCGGGGGGGGGTTGCTGACGAATTTTCTGTAGAGAAATGGAACCTTGTGTTTTGAAGTTAATAGACGTTTGTGACCTTTTTAGGTGAAAGTACTAAGAGTAGCGTATTCTACTTGAGGAGTGGAAAGGGCTAGCAAGGTTGTAGTACTTGGAGCATTTTGCTTATTGTCGATACTCGCCGCGAGGTATGTGAACCTCTTCCTATCTGTTCTAGCATGATATGTGTGTAACTATGTAGTACGGTGGACGTACAGGTACTAAGTGTATTTGTTTGGTTTAAACATAAAGTGTTATAACGACTTTATGGGAAGTTGTTATAATAGCTTTATGTAGGTAAGAAAATGGTTTACTGATGTTAGAAGTTAAGAGACTTAACTTATTTGTTTTAATATGGATGTTGTGTGAAACCTCATTCGTGAGTAATGAGTACTTGGTTTTTAAAAGGGATAATGTTTCACCGATTTCGAATCGAATGTGTATCGATGCACCATCGCGCGTTAATAAAGGAAAATGTATTGAATAATGATGTGTTGTATTAAAACCAAGAGAAACCTCCATCCGCATAGAAGCTAAGATGAGACAAAATGATATTACATTTTCTAGATCATGGTCTTTGTAATAAGATCGTTATAAACAAGAATAAACTACTCACATATATGACATATGTTACTCAATTGTTTTAAAAGAGATTAAGACTATGAGTTATGAAACCTTTCCAAAATAAGTGACTTGAGCATTTGAAATTAGGCAAACTCAACGTTTGGAAAATAATGTTGTTACTTGATTTTACAAAAGGGAAGTGTCTTGTTTACTTAAAAGATAGTCACGATGTTTATACTACGTATTGTGTGACTTATGTGAAAGTACTTTGAGTTGTGTGAAACTTGCCTATGCTTGTGATGATAGCCTTTGTTGTACAAGTGTTGTATTTACGTATTACCGCTTCTCGATAGAGGCCGGTTGACTTGTTGAGAACTTACTTGACGGCCGGCGTGACGAGAATTCCACGTATGTTTCCATTTTGATTACTGTCTTATGGTGGTTACATGGACATGTCTACACCGAGGTAGAATTCCGGGGGCATGTGGCCATGCGGCAGGGTTGATAAACCAGTATATTGTTATTAATGTCACATTGACGTGTCTACACCGAGGTAGAATTCCCGGCATGTGGCCATGGGCATTGGTATTATTGTTGCATCATGGACATGTCTACACCGATGCACTCCGGCACGCGCCGTGATGCGAACACGATTGATGTTGTGGGCGTGAGACCCATAGTTATATTTGAGTGATGACTTGAGGGCGTGAGTCCCTGACTGGACATGACTGTTTTTATGTTGTGAACTGTAGTTTGGTTATCATACATGTCTCCCGCTTTATATAGACTAGTATGATTTCATTTACTGATTTACGCTTCACATACTTGGTACTGCCAGATCGACCTCGGCCGCGTCACGCCGCAGTGTAGGTACATCGGCCGTGGATCTCGCCATAGGATCACAGTCAACAGATTGGGAAGCTCCGCTTCTCCGAGGCTTATCTTTTGGTATGTGTTTCCCTGAGTTGTAGGTTCTGTACATTCGTGGTATGGCGGCCCCGTCCCGTCATAGTCGTTGTAAATCTTAGAGTCCGTAGCATCTTGTAAGTGTGGTTGTAAAGGATTAAACTATTCGTGTTTTATGTATATACCAAGGCAACCGCTTTTGGTTGGCCTGCTTATTATTATATCTCTTGTTTCATGACTCATGTTTTATTTTCCACGGTTTTCTCGATGTTGTATCACTAGGTGTGCCGGTAAGGCACGACCACGCCCGACCGGGTGTGATAAAGACGCCTCTCTGCCTCAAAGATCGTAAATGTTTACCATGCCTCTCATCTGCGGAGGCAAGATGTGGCTGAGAAATGCCTCCGAGAACTCGTCCCAAATAGCTGGAGGCGCATGCTCCCCCCGGGACAGCTCCTACGAATCAAACCAGTCGACTGCAGTATCACGCAGCCGATGCGAACCTAAGACCATTGACTCGGTCTCCGAAGCCTTGATCACTCACGATCCGTCAGACCGGATGAACTCCCGCGATCATCCTCGTGCCTCGATCCATAAAATACTTGCGGGTTGCAACTCGTAAAGTCCCGCAGCCTCAAACTATCCGCCTCGTGAACTACGGTACTGCAGACGGAATCGCCGTGATCGGCTTATCCTCGTGCCTTGCCACTATCCTGGCCAATAACTGGGCCATCTCCTTGTAACCCATCTCCTCTGCTCCAGGTTGTGGGACTGGAGGCTCAGGTACTGTGGTCTCAGTAGAGACCGCCGCTACTCTTCTCGCAGCTCCCTCTACTGCCTTGCCCTTCTGGGCCCTGATTGCCTTGCGTGGAGGCATAACTGACATAAAGGAATACGTTAGAGGGGTCCAACTTATAACACAACTCTAAGGCACGATCTCAGAATGAGAAGAATGGAAACCAATCCTAAATATCCTATAGCCTCCTGATTATTGGTGTGGTGCACAACACACCGATAATCAAGACTCTACTAGATACGATGCTCAGACACTTTCCGAGGATTAATCGCTCGATACCACTTTTGTCACGACCAACCGGCCCGTGGATCGTGCCTTACCCGGACACCCAAGTAGACATACATCAGAGTAACCAGCGGAATATAAAACAAGACATGAAACAATTATAGAATGAGAACAGTTTATCAAGAGAAGATTGCCTTTCGGCATGTATATATATACATAAAATTTTGAACCCGAATAGCATATCCCTTTTACAAACTCGCCACAACAAGATTACTGCACTTCTAAGATTTACAACAACTATGACGGGACAGGGCCCCGCCATACCCCTGAATGTACGAGAACTTACAAACTCGAGGAAACATACCAAAAGATAAGCCTCCGGAGAAATGGAGCTTCCCAATACGCTGAACTGTGACCCTATGAGCGAGGATCAACAACTGGTATACCTCTACCTGCGGCATGAACGCAGCCTCAAGGAGGTCGATAACAGGTACCAAGTATGTGAAACTGGAAAATACTGTAAATGAAATCAAAACAGTTTATATAAAACAGGAGGCATGTATGATGTCAAGACCCGAACCCGGGCCCGTGACTGGTGCCTTACCCCGGGCACCCTAGTGATACAACATCAGAGAAAACCAGCGGAAAATAAAACATGAGTCATGAAATAAGAGATATAATAAGTAAACAAAGCAACCAAAACAGCTTTTTCAAGATATACATAAAACCCAACAGCTTTAATCCTTTTGCAACCCCGCCACAACAAGATTTCATGCACTCTAAGATTTACAATGACTATGACGGACAGGCCCCGCCATACCCCGAATGTACAAGAACCTACAACTCGGGAACACATACCAAAAGATAAGCCTCCGAGAAACGGAGCTTCCAATACGCTGAATCGTGATCCTAAGAGCGGGATCCACGGCCGATGTACTCTACTGCAGATGAACGCACTTCGGGCGAGGTCAAGACAACAGTACCAAGTATGTGAAATCAAAATACTGCAGCTTAAATCATAATACTATATAAAGCGTGAGACATGTATGATAACCAACATACAAGACGCAACATAAAAGCGAGCCAAGTCGTGACTCACGCCTCAACGCCATCACTAATATAACTATGGGTCTCACGCCCACAACATCAATCATGCTTGCATCACGGCCACATGCCCCGAAATTCTCGTGACGGTAGACATGTCCATGATGCAACAATAATATCAACGCCTCATGGCCACATGCCCCGACTCGTGACGCAGAGCACGCCCATGTAACATCAACAACGATATCGGGTGATCAACCCTGCCGCATGGCCACATGCCCCCGGAATTCTACCTCGGTGTAGACATGTCCATGTAACCACAATAACAATATATCACACAACCAGGCTATCACAAACAAGCTCAAGCAAATTACCATACTTCTAGACGTTTATAAAAAAGATCCACTCTTTCTCAAGAAGTCACACAATACCCGCAGATAAAAATAGAGTGACTATCTTTTAAGTAAACCAAAATACTTCCCTTTGTAAAAATCAAGTAACCACATTATTTTCCAAACACTCAAGTTTGCCTAATTTCAAATGCTCAAGTTTCTCATTTTAGAAAGGTTTTATAACTCATAGTCTTAATCCCTTTTAAAACAATTGAGTAACATATGTCTTATGTGTGAGCGTTTATTCTTGTTTACAACAATCTTGTTACAAAGAGCCATGATCTAGAAATGTAATACAATTTTGTCTTATCTTAGCTTCATGCAGATGGAGGTTTCTACCGGGTTTTAATAACAATTAGTTATTTGTCAATACACCTTCCTTTATTAGCGCCTGCGTGGTTTGTTCGACACTTATTCTCATTTCAAATCAAGAAACATTATTCTTTTTAAAACCAAGTACTCATTACTCGCAAATGAGGTTTCACAACACTTTTAACAAAAATGTTAATTACCAAGTAAAACAAGTTAAGTCTCTTATCTTTCAAGATCAAGTCTCTTAACTTTTACAATCAATAAACCATTCTTACCTACATAGAGTCGTTATAACTAACTTCCCATAAAGCTATTATAAAACACTATGTTTTAAACCCACCAACTTATTTAGCACACGACGCTACCGTACTACATAGTTTACAAAACATCATGCTCGAAGGATAGGAAGAGGTTCACATACCTCGCGACGATTATTGACAATAAGCAAAACGCTCCACAGTACTATAACACGGCTAGCCGTTTCCACTCTTCAAGTAGAATACGCTACTCGTAGTACTTCCACCTATAAGGCCACAAACGTCTATTAACTTCTAACCGCACGGTTCCATTTTCTACAGAAAATTCGGCAAGACTTCCCGCAACAAACAGAAATCTCCTCCTCTATCGAGGCCGCTACCAAGCCAACCGTGGGTTTACACGTTTAACCGGACGTGTACCATTCTACTACACAACAATGCTACACAAGTCTACTGTAATACAGTCCTATGTAATTACAGTTCAGTTCTTTTCTTTAAATTCAGGCTTAAGTCAAAAGACATTGCCGCACAATAATGTTCAGTTCTTTATATAGTATACCTCAACTATATATTCCTACAACATGTAATCTCCAATTACAATAAGGGGACAAGAATATTTACCTCGACAAACCCAAAATTATCCAAGTTATAATGTCGATCCTGAGCAAGGTTTAGCTCCTACTCCGGGCGCTCCAATCCGCTCCCAACCACCGTTAGAAGTTCTAACCAACTTCTACGCAAAACCTTCAACCCACTATGCAGATTTCCTTAGGGTTTCGGTTTGAGACTTAAAGGACAAAAGGTAGTATTTCTGGGCTCTACATATAGAGGTAACTTTTGGAATACAACAAAGTAAAGGCTAAGGTATTTTGGGCATTATAACAATACTTGGAGAGTATTTCAATACCACAAGGGGGGGGGGGTACCTCACGAAAACACTCCAAGATAGGGGGGGGTTCTCGGCCAAAGGGCCTTGACATGAGGGGAACTCTACCAAGGCCTCACAAAGTGGGGGGAGTTGGACGAGAGCCAACAAGAGGGAGGAGAGGGTTTCAAGACTTAGACAAGTGAAGAGTGGATGAAGAAGTTCATCTCTAAGGGGGGGTATTTATAGGAAAGCCAAAAGCCAACCAATGGCCAAGATCAAGCCATGTGCAAGGCAAGTGTAAGGCCTTGATCAAGCCAAGTGCACCCTATCCCCTACTCCACAAAACATGGCTCAAAACAATGCACAAAACAAGGCCAAAACAAGGCACAAAACAAGGCACCAATAAGGCACAAGACGTGAGCCAATCGGCCATCAACTCTCCACCATGAGGTGACAAGTGTCACCCTCCCGCTGGTCCAAAATGTTTCGCCTCTCGGAAAAATCCGCAAAAATAGTAAATGACATAGCCGAATTTTCCTACGTAAGTCGTGGAAACGCTTCGCCGAAAAACGACTCTAACCGTGTTGTGCACAAAAGAATTCGCCAAGCCAATTTGAAATTGAATTTCACGCACGCCCCACGCATACTCCGAAATACGGGTATAACATACTCCCCCTCTTAGAAACATTCTTCCCGAATGTTCATACAAAAGACGGATATCGAACAAGTTCATTCTAACCAGTTGCCAACCCCACACATGGCCACGAAATAACACAAGTTCTCTTCTTCCTTCCTTACTCGCCGTGCCCTTCTCGAACACTTGAACTCTCCCAAGACGTACTCATACTTGACCATCGCCTTAGTTGTCAAAACGTTGGAGTCATCACCTCCAAACTTGGTCGTCTTACTAACCTCAATCTTCTTTAAGGCCATTCCCGACCTTCACGAACCGCTTCTGGTCGAACCTATCCACGAACTCATAAGATGGTCACCTAAACTGGGGCCTAGCACCCCCGTGACCCTACCATCTGGCGGGATCACCTAACGACCCCACCAAAATGGCTACGGGTTGACCCGCAAATGGTCCTCAACCCGACCCCACAATCGCGCCAAACCCTTGGTCCCTGATACGGAACAATCTTACTAACATACGTCATGAAAGCTACCACTTCCATCTCACACTACCCATGGACTTATCATACAAATAAAACCCACGTATACTACGCACTCTGATAAAGGTCATACATAAAATAAATCTTTTACACAAGACGACCTTACCTCTAAGGTCTCAATCGTGAAATATTCTAAGGTTCACACTTACCATGCCCCAGTGCTTACCCTTCTACACTAACTGGCTTCTAAATCACATTTTAGCACAAAGCTATCCGAACATAACACTAAACACATTATCATAACAAGCATACAAAACTCTAGAGGGTTAAGGATATACCTGTCTCTACCGCTTTTCTAGTCACGCTCACCGCAGGCGATAGCTAGAAGGCGTGATGAACCACCATCGATCTCGAAGGTCGAGTCAGAACATCCGTTACCTTGGTCGGACAGCTCGCAAAAATGGCCCCGCTGCCGCAAAATAACAAGCTCCTTGGCACCACGACACTTCAAATGCGGTCTACCACATCGACCACACCGAGGTAGGGTGATCGCATCCGCCAACACTTTACTTCCTCGAAATTAACCTCGAGCCTCGACCGCCTCAAGACGCGGAGGACCACTCAGATCGGGCGGTACATAACTAGCTCGCTGCGAGGCGGTCCGCCGAAAGTCGCCAAAGACCTCGATGTCCCGCCTCTTCGCTGATCCGTGTCATTCCGCCGACCTCTCCGCACTCACATCCTAGCGCATGAGTCTGACGCGGCAATGTCTATGCCCGGCCGCAGAAACACCCGCACAAGACTCACCATATAATCATCAAGCCCGTGACGTAGCGATGCACCCTATCCTCCATATTCGCAACTAGCGCAGTGGACATATCGAGCCAAAGAATCGAACTCGACATTGTACTCGACAAGCGCGCTCTCTCGCCTCAAGAATAAAAATCTATCTACCGCGCCCTCCTCATCTGCGAGGCAAGAAGTGCGTGAGGATTGCCCCAAAACTCATCCCATACCGCTGAGGTGCATGCTCTCCCGAAAGCTCCCACGAATCAAACCAATCGATCATGCGGTATCACGCAACGATGCGAACCAAAGGTCACGACTCGGTCTCAAGCCTTGATCACCCGCATGATCCGTCAGAATCGCCGGATGAACTCCTGCGATCATCCTCGTGCCTCGACCCATGAAACTCGCGGGCTACAACTCGAAGTCCCGTAGCCTCAAACTATCTCGCCGGGGTGAACCATCGTGCATCGAATCGAATCGCCAGATCCAAATTTATCCTCATATTTGGCCACGACCGCCAAAGAATCGGGCCATCTCTTGTACCCCATCTCATCTCGCCTAGGCCGTGGATCGAGGCTCGTGTATTGTGGTCTCAGCAGCCATCGCCGCGGCTAACTCTCGCTGGGCCAAGGCTACAAAACTCGCTGCCTCAAGCACAATTCGTAGTCGTCCGGCTCGCGCTCATTTCTCAGATCTCACTAGCGCCTCTCCGCTTTGCCTTCTGGCTCGTTGCCTTGCGCGAGGCATAATCGGTAAAAACGAGATACGCCGAGTGGGTCTAACTTACAACATGCCTCTAAGGCACGATCTCGTAATGAGAAGAATGGAAACTAATCCTAAATGTCTCGCAGCCTCCGATTATAGATATGGTGCACAACACATCGATAATCAAGACTCTACTAGACACGGTTCAGACACCTTCCGAGGATTAATCGCTCGATACCACTTTGTCAAGACCGAACCTGCCCGTGATCGTGCCTTACCCGCACCCTAGTGATACAACATCGAGAAAACCAATGGAAAATAAAACATGAGTCATGAAATAAGAGATATAATAAGTAAACAAAGCAACCAAAATAATGGTTTTCAAGATATACATAAAACCCGAATGCTTTAATCCTTTTGCAACCCCGCCACAACAAGATTACATGCACTTAAGATTTACAATGACTATGACGGACAGGGCCCCGCCATACCCCGAATGTACAAGAACTCTACAACTCAGTGGAACACATACCAAAAGATAAGCCTCGGAGAAACGGAGCTTCCAATACGCTGAATCGTGATCCTAAGAGCGGATCCACGATCGATGTACTTACTCGGCAGATGAACGCACTTCGGCGAGGTCAAGATAACAGTACCAAGTATGTGAAATCAAAATACTGCAGCTTAAATCATACAGCTTATATAAAGCAGAGACATGTATGATAACCAACATACAAAGACGCAACATAAAAGATAGCCAAGTCGTGGACTCACGCCTCAACGCCATCACTAATATAACTATGGGTCTCACGCCCACAACATCAATCATGCTTGCATCATGGCCACATGCCCGAATGCAGACGGTGTAGACATGTCCATGATGCAACAATAATATCAATGCCCCATGGCCACATGCCCCCGGAATTCTGCATCGGTGTAGGCACGTCCATGTAACATCAACAACAATATACTGGGTGATCAACCCTGCCGCATGGCCACATGCCCCCGAAATTCTACCTCGGTGTAGACATGTCCATGTAACCACAATAATAATATATCACACAACCAGGCTATCACAAACAAGCTCAAGCAAATTACCATACTTCTAGACGTTTATAAAAAAGATCCACTCTTTCTCAAGAAGTCACACAATACCCGCAGTATAAAAATAGAGTGACTATCTTTTTAAGTAAACCAAAATACTTCCCTTTGTAAAAATCAAGTAACCACATTATTTTCCAAACACTCAAGTTTGCCTAATTTCAAATGCTCAAGTTTCTCATTTTAGAAAGGTTTTATAACTCATAGTCTTAATCCCTTTTAAAACAATTGAGTAACATATGTCTTATGTGTGAGCGTTTATTCTTGTTTACAACAATCTTGTTACAGCAGCCATGATCTAGGAAATGTAATACAATTTTGTCTTATCTTAGCTTCTATGCAGATGGAGGTTTCTACTGGTTTTAATAACAATTAGTTATTTGTCAATACACTTTCCTTTATTAGCGCTTTGTGGTTTGTTCGACACTTATTCTCATTTCCAAATCAAGAAACATTATTCTTTTTAAAACCAAGTACTCATTACTCGCAAATGAGGTTTCACAACACTTTTAACAAAATGTTAATTACCAAGTAAAACAAGTTAAGTCTCTTATCTTTCAAGATCAAGTCTCTTAACTTTTACAATCAATAAACCATTCTTACCTACATAGAGTCGTTATAACTAACTTCCCATAAAGCTATTATAACACACTATGTTTTAAACCAACCAACTCATTTAGCACATGTACGTCTACCGTACTACATAGTTTACAAAACATCATGCTCGAAGGATAGGAAGAGGTTCACATACCTCGCGACGATTATCGACAATAAGCAAAACGCTCCACAAGATCAGAATCGGCTAGTCGCTTCCACTCTTCAAGTAGAATACGCTACTCGTAGTACTTCCACCTATAAGGCCACAAACGTCTCATTAACTTCTAACCGCACGTTCCCATGTTCTACGTAAAATTGGCAGACTCTCCCCGCAACAGCGTAAATCTCCTCCTCTATCGAGGCCGGCTACCAAGCCAACCAGGGGGGGGGGTTTACACGTCTAACCGGACGTGTACCATTCTACTACACAACAATGCTACACAAGTCTACTGTAATACAGTCCTATGTAATTACAGTTCAGTTCTTTTCTTTAAATTCAGGCTTAAGTCAAAAGACATTGCCGCACAATAATGTTCAGTTCTATATATAGTATACCTCAACTATATATTCCTACAACATGTAATCTCCAATTACAATAAGGGGACAAGAATATTTACCTCGACAAGCCCAAAATTATCCAAGTTATAATGTCGATCCTGAGCAAGGTTTAGCTCCTACTCCGTGCGCTCCAATCCGCTCCAAACAACCCTTAGAAGTTCTAACCAACTTCTACTCAAAAACTTCAACCAACTATGAAGATTTCCTTAGGGTTTCGGTTTGAGACTTAAAGGACAAAAGGTAGTATTTCCTGCTCTAATGATAGAGGTAACTTTTGGAATACTACAAGGTAAAGGCTAAGGTATTTTGGGCATTATAACAATACTTGGAGAGTATTTCAATACCACAGCTGGGGGTACCTCACGAAAACACTCCAAGATAGTGGGGTTCTCGCCAAAAGGCCTTGACAAGGAGGGGAACTCTCTACCAAGGCCTCACAAAGTGGGGGAGTTGGACGAGAGCCAACAAGAGGAGGAGAGGGTTTCAAGACTTAGACAAGTGAAGAGTGGATGAAGAAGTTCATCTCTAAGGGGGGGTATGTATAGGAAAGCCAAAAGCCAACCAATGGCCAAGATCAAGCCATGTGCAAGGCAAGTGTAAGGCCTTGATCAAGCCAAGTGCACCCTATCCCCTACTCCACAAAACATGGCTCAATACAATGCACAAAACAAGGCCAAAACAAGGCACAAAACAAGGCACCAATAAGGCACAAGACGTGAGCCAATCGCCACCAACTGCTCACCATGAGGGTGACAAGTGTCACCCTCCCATTGGTCCAAAATGTTTCGTCTCTGAAAAATCCGCAAAAATAGTAAATGACATAGCCGGAATTTTCCTACGTAAGTCGTGGAAACGCTTTCGTCGAAAAACGACTCTAACCGGTGTTGTGCACAAAAGAATTCGCCAAGCCAATTTGAAATTGAATTTCTACGCACGCCCCACGCATATACTGCGAAATACGGGTATAACATATGATAATCAAACTACAGTTTACAACATAAAAGTAGTCATATCAAGGCAGGGACTTACTCCCTCAAAGTTATCCCTCATGCCCGTGGAACTCATTCCTCACTGCCATAGCCTAGGTATAAATCGTATGATACGTATAACATGTCTCGGCCCATCCCATGGGACTCGAGGTGGAATCGTGTGGGATACATGTCTCGGCCCATCTCATGGGACTCGATGAAGAATCGTATGGAATACATGTCTCGGCCCATCTCATGGGACTCGATAAGAATCGTATGGAATACATGTCTCGGCCCATCTCATGGGACTCGATAGGAGTCGTATGGAATACATGTCTCGGCCCATCTCATGGGACTCGATAGGAATCGTATGGAATACATGTCTCGGCCCATCTCATGGGACTCGATAGGAATCGTATGAAATACATGTCTCGGCCCATCTCATGGGACTCGATAGGAATCGTGTGGAATACATTCCCGGTCTATCTCATCGACTCGGTATCAAATCGGGTGGAATACATTCCCGGTCCATCTCATGGACTCGGTATCAAGTCGGCCATAACATTTAAACTTTCTTTTAAGACATATTAAGATAATATCATACTTTCCTTTTTTAAAATCAAGTAGCAACATTCTTTTCAAAAAGTTCAAGTTTGCCTAATTTCAAATACTCAAGTCTCTCATTTTCGAAAGGTTTCGTAGTTCATAGTCTTAATCACTTAATAACATAATTCTCTTTTAAAACAATTTGAGTAACATATGCCTTATGTGTGAGTGGGTTATTCTTGTTTATAACAATCTTATTAAAGCAGCCATGATCTAGGAAATGTAATACAATTTTGTCTTATCTTAGCTTCTATGCAGATGGAGGTTTCTACTGGTTTTAATATAATTAATTATTTATCAATACATTTTCCTTTATTAACGTTGCAGTGGTTCGTTCGATACTTATTCTCATTTCCGAAATCTGTAAAACATTATTCTTTAAAAACCAAGTACTCATTACTCACGAATGAGGTTTCACACTTTTTAACAAAATTCATATCAATTCAATTAAGTCAAGTCTCTTATCTTTTAAGATCAAGTCTCTTAACTTCTAAAATCAATAAACCATTCTTTTACCTACATAAAGTCGTTATAACTAACTTCCCATAAAGCTATTATAACACTTTATGTTTTAAACCAACCAAAACTCATTTAGCACATGTACGTCTACCGTACTACATAGTTTACAAAACATCATGCTAGAAAGGATAGGAAGAGGTTCACATACCTCGCGACGATTATCGACAGTTAGCAAAACGCTCCACCGTACTATAACCCTGCTGGCCTTGTCCTCCCTTCAAGTAGAACACGTTACTCGCTGAACTTCAACCTATAACGGCCATATACGTCTATCAACGTCTAGACTACTCTGTAGAATATTCTAAGCAGAAGGTTCTCTATTCTACGGAAAATTGGGCAGCATTTCCCTACCCGTCAAACTACTCAAGTCTACTGTAAATTCATTCCTATGTAATTACAGTTCAATACTCTTCTCTTATACCATCCTTCTATATATCTTATACTCATTTCTATACTACTACAGTATGTAATTTCCAATTACAATAGAAGGACAAAGATATTTACCTCGATAAGCCCAAAATTATCCAAGTTTTAAATGTCGATCCTGAGCAAGGTTTAGCTCCTATTCTGTACGCTCCAATCCGCTCCAAGAAACCCTTAGAAGTTCTAAACAACTTCTACTTAATACTTCAACCAACTATGAAGATTTCCCTAGGGTTTCGTTTTGTGACTAAAGGATATAAGGTAGTATTTCCGGGCTTTTAGTATAGAGGTAACTTGGGAATACTACAAGGTATTTGGGCTAAAGAATTTGGCATAGCAACAATACTTGAAGACAATTTTTCTACCAAGGGAGGGGGGTATGTTTCGGCTAGAACACAAGGAAGGGGGGGGGGGGGGGTTTCGGCCGAGGGCTCACAAAGGGGGAGGGGTGGTTTGGACGAGAGCTTCAAGAGGGAGGGGGAAGGATTTTAAGACTTAGAAATTATTTTGTGGATGAAGAAGTCTTCAACTAAGGGGGGGTATTTATAGGCCCTTCAAAGGCCAAGATCAAAGCAAGTGGATGGTGGGGATTTGGGCAAGTGTAACCTTATCCATCTACTCCATAAATATCACAAAATATCCTACCTAACCTTGACCAATGTTCAAGGCCTTTTCCTTGAAAAAACGTGCCAAGAATCATCCCCCATTTCCGCCAACTTGAGGGTGACACATGTCGCCCTCTAGTTGGTCCAAAATATTTCATCTCTCAGAAAAATCCGCAAAAATTATAAATGTCGCAACCGTAATTTTCCCTTCGCAACGTTCGGAAAACTTTTCGTCGGAAAACAATTCTTTTCGTTAGTTGTGCACAATTTCGTCCCTTATGCCTAACTAAGGCTTAAACTTTTGTACGTACGTCCTCACATACATACTCTGGAAATACGGGGTATAACATTCTTATTAAAGCAGTCATGATCTAGGAAATGTAATACAATTTTGTCTTATCTTAGCTTCTATGCAGATGGAGGTTTCTACTTGTTTTAATATAATTAATTGTCATTACTTTTTCCTTTATTAACGCTGCAATGGCTTGTTTGATAGTTATTCCCATTTCAAAAATCAATATAACTTATCCCTTTTCTTTTTAGACCAAATACTCATTACTCAAGAATGCGGTTTCATAACTTTTTAACACAAACTAAGTCCTTAATATTTCACATCAAGTCGTTTATAAGTCAAGTCTCTTATCTTTTAAAATCAACAAATCATTCTTTTATTTACATAAAGTCGTTATAACCAACTTCCCATAAAGTCGTTATAACCCTTTATGTTTTGAACCTACCAAATTCGTTTAACACATGTACGTCTACCGTACTACATAGTTCACAACAATCATGCTAGAAAGGATAGGAAGAGGTTCACATACCTCGCGACGATTATCGACAATTAGCAAAATGCTCCAAAGTACTATAACCTTGCTAGCCCTTTTCCACCCTTCAAGTAGAATACGCTACTCGTAGTACTTCAACCTATAAAGGCCACAAAACGTCTATCAACTTCTAGATCTCTTCGTAGAATATTTCTAAGTACAAGGTTCCATATTCTGCGGAAAATTCAGCAGCACCTCCTTTGTTTCTACATACTTTGCGACCTTTTCCAAGGCCCGATAATAGTAACCAACATGCCATAAATAAGGCACAATAATTCCGAAATTTAAAGAAGGGGATCACACGCCCAAACGGAACGCGATTAACAATCTTCCCCTTAACAACAACAATAATTAAAGAAGGGGATCACACGCCCAAACGGAACGCGATTAACAATCTTCCCCTTAACAACAATGTAAATACAGTCCAAAGTAAATACAGTCCAAAGTAAATACGGTCCAAAGTAAATACAGTCCAAAGTAAATACGCTCCAAAGTAAATACAGTCCTTAAGTTGGGGTCCTTGGCCAACTTTTACAATTTTACTTATCCAATTATTTCATTAGTCTTCCAACTTATATTCCAATCTTTATATAAGTTATAGTTTCTTTGTTGTTAACTTCTTAGTAAGTAATGGATACATTTTTACCATTTTAATGGCTAATATGCCAATTCTCCTTTTAACATCTTAACAAGATCCAAATCTTTACTTATGTCTCATACTTCATAATATACTTCCAATATATGTATAATATCCAATATACTTAATAATCAACTTCACAAAGAGGTTAAGGTTCATTACCTCAATAATAGCCCAAAAATATCCCAGAACTTAAAGTCATTCCAAAGCAAGTCTTAGCTCCAAATATTTGTGTTCCAAACCACCACAAGTCACCCTTAGAAGTTCCTAACCAACTTCTATTCAAGAATTAACTCTAAAAAGTGAAGAACACTTAGGTTTCAAAACTGCCCACTCTCGGCTTTGTGGGGATTTTTTAGGCTAGGGGTGTGAAATCTTGTCTAACTCTTGGTTAATAATCTTCCTAATACATTAAGGAAGAACACTTATAAGTTTAAGAATTTTTGGACAACATTTTCTCAAGAAAGATGGGGGTTGGACGAGAGCACTAGGGAGGGAGAGAAAAAATATTTTCAAGTCTTGAAATATTCTAAGTGTGGAAGATTTTCATCAACTAGAGGCGTTTATATAGTACAACCAAGGGTTAGGATTGAAACATGTGTATGGTATAGATTGTTTGTGTAGGTTCCTTTCTCCACTTGTCCCACAAATGCCATGCAAGACCATGCAAGACTTTGACCATTTGACTTGCCCACTAATTCTTGCAAAAAACCGTCCACTACTATGCAAAATGCCATGCAAGACTTTTGGCCACTTGTCTTGCCCACTAGTCTTGAAAAAAACGTCCAACATGGCTCTTGAGGTGACACATGTCGCCCTCCTATTGGTCCAAAATATTTATCTCTCGGAAAAATTCCAAAGTTGGTTAAAATATTGAAAACGTAAAATCTCCTTCACAAGGTTCGGAAATATTTTCCGTCGGAAAACAATTTTTTCATTCTTACCCTAATTAGGGCTTATACATTCGTACGTACGTCCTCACATACATACTCTGGAACTACGGGGTATAACAGGGACGTGGCAGGGTTTGTTGCTCAGTGTCCGAATTGTCAGCAGGTCAATGTTGAGCACCAGAAACCCGGTGGGCTATTGCAGGCGATTGATATTCCGAAATGGAAGTGGGAGGTGATCAACATAGATTTTGTTACAGGGTTACCTCGTACTCAGAGGAAGTGTGATTCCATCTGGGTTATTGTAGATAGGCTGACGAAATCAACACATTTTCTTCCAGTTAGGACTACGTATTCGGCTGAGGATTATGCTAGATTGTATATCAGGGAGATTGTGAGACTGCACGGAGTTCCTTAATCGATTATGTCACGACCCGACCTCGGATCGCGATCGTTCCTACCCGGGCACCCTGCTCGTGTAAACATCGAGAATAGCAATGAACATACACAACATAAACACATGTGTAAATAATAAACATCACATGCTAGCCGATAAGGCCGTCTTCCATAATATAAACATAATCAAAAGTAAAACTGCATAACTCGCTTACAAATTTCAACCACATATGTGAATACGCACTTAGGAATAACAACTGTGGCGGGACAGGGCCCCGCCATACCCCTGAATATACATAAATCTACAACATCAGGGAAAAACTGTACCAAAAGAGACAAGCCTCCGGAGAAATGAAGCTTCTGACGTCTGATAAGTGATCCTAAGAATGAGGATCCACCACCTGCTTACCCTTTCCTGCGGCATGAACGCATCCCCCGATGATGGGGGTCAGTACACAATATGTACTAAGTATGTAAAACTGGAAAATACTGTAATTACATCATAGTTTAAAACAAAGCCGGAGACATGTATGATAATCAAATTACAATACACTGTGCCTAACTAACAATGAGAGTAAATAGTAGTATACTTACAATATAAAATAGGAAGCTCACGATCAAAGAAGGACCACCCGCCCGCAGTATCATTAAGCAACCCTACTCCTGGGACTATTTCACCCGCATAGGTCGCGTGGACCCGCATGAGGTATTCCTCGCATGGGACTGTTTCACCCGCATAAGCCCCTTACGTACTCGCATGAGGTATTCCTCGCATAGGCAGTACCCGCTCGCATGGGACTATTTCACCCGCATAAGCCCTTGCGGACTCGCATGAGGTATTCCTCGCATCGTGGGTAGCAAATCCACGGAATATGCAAATGCCACAAACCCGGGGAATGACCCCGTAATGAATAATATACCACTAGCACAAAACCGGCTATCATACAATATATAAGCAAGTTAAGAATCCCCTAACTTCTTATTATTCTTGTTCACATACACTCTCATTTTAGTTTACTTAAGGCACTAACATGTTTTTTTTAAAGATCCGGGAAGTTAACCCAAAGTACTACATACTTCCACTCTTTTAAAAATGACTTTCTTTCATATAAAACTTCCAAGATACTATTAACTATAGTATCAAGTCAAAATTTCTTTTCAAGACAAGTCACAATACCTTTAGAAATAAAGTTAGGTTTCTAAATCAAGTGACTCCTTTTCTTATAAAACCTTAGGCAATTGATGTCTTAAAATCAAATTGCCTTTTCATTACAATCAAGTCATTTATCTTTCCATAAAGCAAATATAACCAACTTCCCATAAAGTCGTTAAATTCACTTTATACATTAGCCAAATACAATTTCCTATCCAAGGGACTTATACGTTTAAAACAGAACAAGTATCACATACTTTAAAACTCTTCAAGTCCCTTAACTTTAATAAAACTTAAGACATCCTTAATACTTTCAAAGGAGCGAGTTAATCTCCTAACTCACCCGACTTGGTTATTCATAAAACTAGTAAAGGATATCAAGGTCTTGTACGTCTACCGTACTATATACGTACAACTAGTCATGCTCAAAAGATAGGAAAGTTCTACATACCTCGTCGGGTCAAACCACTCGCCAAGTACAATATCCCACCCGTAGTATGTCAACCTATAATATCCACAATACGTCTATTAACGCCTTACTTCAAACGTAGAATATTATAAGCGTCAAGTCGCTAAATTCTACGGAAAATCGGACAGCACCTCCTTTGTTTTTACTTACTTTGCCACCTTTTTCAAGGCCGAATACAATAACCAAACACGCCACATTTAAGGCCCAATCAATGCAATTAACAATAGGGGATTACACGCCTACTAGACGTGTAAAATTCTGCCCCACAATAGATATCAAACTAATACAACTACAAGTCCAATTTCGGCCACATTGAGTACAACAATACCAATTCTTATCCAATTTCCATTTCAATCCAAGTTGTTAGCAATACATGATATCAAGTCGCAATCGATTATAACTACTATAATCTTTAAGTAAGTAGCATGCGACGATTCTAATAAACGACTAAATTGTAATCCAACTTCACATGGCCTAAATGACATTTCGTATTTAAGGCTCAATCAATCCATAATACTTATCAACCTTCAACATATAAACTTTATGCTAGCAATATGTAAAGCTAACAACAAACAATATATATAATCTTGTAACATTTTTTAAGAGACAAGATTATACCTCAACGAATCTTAATCCAACTCCAAATCCGAAGTCGCTCCTTAGCAACTTAGAGCCTCTTCAAGACACTTCAATCCGCTACTTGAGACCCTTAGAACAACACCAACAAAGTTCCTTCAAACTTCCAAACAAAACCTAGAAAGAAAACTTGGTTTTCGCTTTGCGACTAACCCGAAAACTATCTTTTTCCGAGATTATTCTATTGAGATATGCTTACAATACACTCATGAACCTTGGTTTAAAGTGTGGAGCTTAATGGGCAATAAACAAATTTTTTTCTTTCTTGTTGGAGTGAACCCGAGAGCTCCTCAAATGGAGTCTTGAAATTCTTGAAAATATGGCTAAGTGTTGGACTATGTCTTGCTACTAGTAGTATTAAATAGCACAATGAAGGGTCAAGATGTAAACAAATGGGTGGTTTGGATGAGCTCTTGTTAAATATCAAGTGTTGTGGTCCCATTGACCAAGTCAATTCTCTCAAGCTTTCAAGTTGCAAGACTTGTCTTGCTAACAAAGGTCCAATGACCCTTTTTCCCTTGCCTATTTTCGTCCAAGGCACCATAAGGGGGGGTGACACGTGTCGCCCTCCCATTCGTCACAATAATACGTTTTCCGACAATTTCATAATTCCGATAATTTTTTTTACAAGTCTCAAATCTTAACACTTGTGAGTTCTTACGTACGTTCTTAAAACATGTCCTGAAAAAAATACGGGGTGTAACATTCTTCCCCCCTTAGAAACATTCGTCCCCGAATGTTCTTTCGGAGTCAAACTTATAATTAGCGACATAGTTTCCTTTCACAACCCCGACCTACCAATAATGCCACACATGGCCACATAAAAGCATTTAGTAAAAGAAATACTTCAAATAAAACTTGACAAGTAAGGGAAGATGAATTACCTAAAGGTATAGGGAATAAGTGAGGATACTTCCTCAACATGTCCTCCTCCGCTTCCCAAGTCATCTCCTCTCGGTTATCATTCCTCCACAAGACTTTGACGGAAGCCACATCCTTGGTCCGCAGTCGCCTGACCTGGCGATCGAGTATCGCTATGGGACTCTCCTCATATTATAACCCCTCTGTCACCTGGACCTCACTAGTAGGGAAAACTCTCATTGGATCACCGATACACTTCCGCAACATAGAAACATGGAAGACCGGATGTACCGCCTCTAACTCTGATGGCAGATCCAACTCGTAGGCAACCTTGCCCACTCTACGGACGATATGGTAGGGCCCAATGTACCTTGTGCTGAGTTTCCCCTTCTTATCGAATCTCATCACAACCTTCATAGGTGACACCTTCAAGAAGACCCAATCGTCTACCTGAAACTCCAAATGCCGACGCCGATTATCCGCATATGACTTCTGCCGACTCGAGCCGCTATCAGCCTCCTGGATAAGCTTCACCTTATCCACAGCCTGTTGAACCAAGTCTGGGCCAACTAACTGCACCTCGCCCACGTCGAACCAACCAATCGGCGACCTACATTTCCGCCCATATAAAGCCTCGTATGGCGCCATCTGTATACTGGAATGGTATCTGTTGTTATAAGCAAACTCTACAAGAGGAAAATGATCCTCCCAGCTACCCCTGAAATCAATCACGCAGGCTCGCAGCAAATCCTCAAGTGTCTGGATAGTACGCTCTGCCTGCCCGTCAGTCTGAGGATGAAATGTTGTACTGAGACTCACCTGTGTCCCTAATCCCTTTTGGAAAGACCTCCAGAAGTTAGCCGTAAACTGGGCTCCTCTATCTGATATAATCGACACCGGGACACCGTGCAGCCTCACAATCAATCTGATGTACAATCTGGCATAGTCCTCAGCCGAAAACGTCATCCTGACTGGAATGAAATGGGTTGATTTCGTCAGCCTGTCAACAATAACCCAAATGGAGTCGTACTGTTACACCCCATAAGTCCAGGACATGTTTAAGAGAATGTACGTAAGGAACATAAGACTTGAAAAGGGTACGAAAGGAAGAATTGTTTTTCCGACGGAAAATTTTCCGAACGTCGGAAAGGAAAAATGTTCGTTGGTGAGAATTAGATTCTCAAAAATGCATTAATTGAAGAGTATGGAGCTTATTATCATTTTGAAAATTTAATTTTACGGATTTGGTCGTGTGGGGCCTACCCGAGGAATTTTACATTTTGTGGGACCAACGAGGATTGCGGAATTTTTATGGACGAATGGGAGGGCGACACGTGGCACCCCCCACATGGCTTGGTCGAATTTTTTGCAAGGGCTAAAGGGTCATTTGACCATTGTGTAGATGAGCAAGACTTTGGCTTGATTTTATTGACTAAGTCCAAGTCAAAAGAGATTGATAATATTGACCACATCCTAGCCTTCCATTTGGTTTTATCCTAGCCTTTGATTTATTTATTTATACTACTACTACTACTACTAGTAGCAAGACTTCTACACTTAGAAAAAAATTGAAGAACATTTGTTCTTGTTCTTAGGAACTCTCGGCCAAAGGGGCTTTTGAGAGAAGAAATTTTTCGTTTGTGGTTCGTTAGCCACAAGACTTTAACCCAAGGTTCATGAGTGCATTGTAAGGATATCTCAATAGAAAAATCCCGGAAAAAGGTAGTTTTCGTATTAGTCGCAAGGCGAAAAATTGAGGGGTTCTTCAACTTTGAAGTTGGGACTTGAAGATGAGTTCTTCATAGGCTTCTAAGGAGTGCTTGGAGCGGATTGGAACATAATAAAAGGAGCTAACAATTTCTAGGGAGCGACTTTGAATCTTGGGAAGATTAAGGGCTTGAAAAGGTATAAATCTTGTCGTTTTAGCAATTATAGCTTTCTTATTGTTGTAGCTTTGGATTTTAGCAAGCATGAGGTATATGTGTTGAAGTTTTATAAGTGTTATGGATTGTTGTAGCCTAAAATCCGAATTGACATATTAGCCATTTGAAGTTGGATTACAAGTTGGTCGTAGTTAGAATAGTCGCATGTTACTTACTTAAAGATTATAGTAGTTATAATCAATTGCGACTTGATATCATGATATTCTAACAACTTGGATTGAAAAGGAAATTGGATAAGAATTGGTATTGTTGTATCCTAGATTGCCGGATTTGGCCTAATAGTTTGTATTAGTTTAATGTCAATTGTGGGGCGGAATTTTACACGTATTGTAAGGCGTGTAATCCCCTTTGGTTGGTTGTTTTATTGAGCCTTAAATGTGGCGTGTTTGGTTATTGTATTCGGCCTTGAAAAAGGTGGCAAAGTATGTAGAAACAAAGGATGTGCTGTCCGATTTTTCGTAGAATTTAGTGACTTTGCACTTAGAATATTCTACGTTCGAAGCTAGAGGTTAATGGACGTATTATGGCCATTTTAGGTTGAAGTACCAAGTATAGCGTATTCTACTTGAAGGATGGAATAGCTAGCAAGGTTGAAGTACTTTGGAGCATTTTTGCTATTTTGTCGACAATCGTCGCGAGGTATGTGAACCTCTTCCTTCCTTTGGCATGATTCTATGTATGGAATATACCTGTGGTATCATTTCATGTTTCCTTCTACTCTTAGAAGTTAAGAGGTAGTTGTGTGATTTACTCTATGTAGAATTTTTCCTATCTTTTGAGCATGACTAGTTAGACGATATAGTACCAGAGCGACAAGACCTTGATATCCTTTACTAGTTTTATGAATAGCCAAGTCGGGTGAGTTAGGAGATTAACTCGCTTCTTTGAAAGTATTAAGGATGTCTAATGTTTTATTAAAGTTAAGGGACTTGCAGAGTTTTAAAGTATGTGATACTTGTTCTGTTTTAAACGTATAAGTCCCTTGGATAGGAAATTGTATATGGCTAAGGTATAAAGCGAATGTAACGACTTTATGGGGAGTTGGTTATATTTTCTTTATGGAAAGATAAATGACTTGATTTTAATGAAAAGGAAACTTGATTTTAAGGCATCAATTGCCTAAGGATTTATAATAAAAGGAGTCACTTGATTTCTAAAGGTTAAGAGACTAATGGTATTTTGAAAGTTAAGAGAATTGATTTAAAAAGTATAAGTCTCTTGGTTATAAAAGGAATGAGTTTGTCTAAAACCATAAAGGGTTATAACGGCTTTATGGGAAGTTGGTTATAACGGCTTTATGGAAGGTTAAGAGAATGGTTTTTCTCTAATAAAGAAATCAAAGGAATAACTTGAATTAAGGAAGGGCAATTTGATTTAAAGGTATCACTTGCTTAAAGCTTTAAGGTAAGGGTCACTTGATTTAGAAGTCGAGAAATGTATTTCTAAAGTATAGTGACTTATGTGAAATGTACACAAGCCTTGATACTACGGGTGTTAGTATCTTGGGGTTTTATATGAAAATGAATCTTTTGAAAAGAATGTAAGCACGTAGTACTTGGGGTTAAATTCCCGAATTTTTATGTGTGAAACGAAAGTGCCATGAGTCTATAAAAATGGAAGTCTAAAGGTTTTATGAACTTGCCTAGGTTTGCTTGTGATAGCTATGAGTGCAAGTATTATATGTCTACGTTGTCGTGTCTCTCAGTTGGAGGGTCGGCTGTCTTGTTGTAAGTTTACTTGGACGTACCGACAGTGATGTGGGATTCCACGGGTATGCTTCCATTATGATTGACCCTTGGACATGCTTATACGATGTGGGATTCCGGGGCATGTGACCAGGATGCGGGTTAGATGCCCGGACATTTTATTGGACGTACCGGCAGTGACGGGGGATTCCACGGGTATTGTTATACCCCGTATTTCCAGAGTATGTACGTAAGGGAATACGTACAAAAGTCTAGCCTTAAAGTTTAGGCACAAAACGTTTTTTTTTGGCACAACTCACAAAACGAATAGTTTTCCGACGAAACGTTTCCACAACTTTCGTAGGATAAATTCCGGCTATGCCATTTCTAATTTTTGCGGATTTTTCCGAGAGACGAAACATTTTGGACCAACGGGAGGGCGACACTTGGCACCCTCCAATTGGTGGACTTGAAATCGTCCATCGACGAATCGACAAGGTTGGCACGTTTTTTGTGCCTTTTGCACAAGTCAAGGAGTTGGTAGGATATTTGTGTGTAGTAGATAGAATGGACACTTGCCTAAATCTTCACCCTACACTTGCCTTGCACTTGGCATCATCTTGACCCTTGGTTGGCCATGGCTTGACCTATAAATACCCCCTTAGATGAAGAGTTCTTCATCCACAAAATTACTTCCAAGTCTTGAAAAATCCTCTCCTCTCCTTAAAGCCATTTCGCCCAAACACCTTCCCCTCGAGTAAGTTGGCCGAGGCCTCCCCCTCTAGCCTAGCCGAAATCTACCCCCCCTCCCTTGGTAGAAAAGTTGCCTTCTTGTATTGTTATAATGCCCAAAATACCCTAGCCCAAATCCCTTAGTCCTTAGTAGAAGTTGTGAAGAAATTCTAAGGTTTCTGAGCCTCTGAGCGCATACAACTTAGGAGCTAAACCTTTCTCAGGCGCGACTTTATCTAGGATATTATTGGGCTTACCGAGGTAAATAACCCTAACCCTCTTTTGAATTAGAGAATACATACTGTAGTAATATAAGAATAAGTATTAAATACTTAGAAGAATATTGCATTAGAATTGAACTGTTATCACAAAGAGAGGGGTTTAAAAGAAGAATAATCAAATCAGATTTACATAGGACTGCTTTCACAATGAGACTTATATAGCTCACTGCAGGGAAGTGCTGCCCGACTTTCCATAGAATTGTGAACCCTCTGTTTAGAATGACCTTGAGTAGTCTAGACTTTGATAGATGTCCGTGACTATTATAGGTCGATTCTCTCGCGACATATTCAACTTGCGGTGGTTTTCATTGGAAGGTATGTGATTCTTCCTAAAGCATGATATTTTACAATATATATGTAGTACGCAGAGACGCATACGTGTTAATCGGACAATAACCACGGCAATGTCTTTGACTTAAGCTCGAATAATACTTACGGAATGCCTCACGCTTAAGCTCGACAATACTTACTAAGAATGCCTCACGCTTAAGCTCGAATAATAAAGAATCGAAAGCATTTCAAAAGAATATCAATCATTTTTAATGTAAGAGAACTAATTGGATTTTAAATGAAGCTTAAGAGTTATACTAGCTTTATGGGAAGTTAAGTATAACCACTTAAGAATGATAAAAGAAACAATGCACTATGTGTTTATAATGCACTTATATTGAATTGTGAAAAGAATAATAAGATGGTTTGATAAGTAGACATGATATGATGTTATGTGTGTTAGTGCCTTGTAACGTTCTTGTTGTGCTTATGTTGTTTAAAGATAAGCTGTTATGTTAGTGTACTATCACTCACCTCTTGACATATTAACGGGGTTGTCGCCTCGACGCGGGTAGACTCAAAGTCCGGGGACCATGATTCGAGAATACCTCATGCGGGTCCGTGGACCTATGCGAGCTACGGAGTTCCGTGTTAGTGATGCGGGGTTATACCTCACGCGGTCTATGTGGCCATGCGACTACGAGTCCAGGATTTACGCCGAGGAGTAGCTACCGACGCAGGGTTATGTACCCTATACGCCTATGTGAGTGGCCTATGCGACTACGAGTCCGTGATTAGGCTTGCATGGTGATACTACGCAATTGGCCCCGCTCGATCATTCGCAGCCTAGAAAAGACCTACGCTTTACCTATTGTTGCTCTTGTTTATGATGTGGCACTATATGTGTCCCCTGGTTGTTTCATACATACTTGCAAAACTGATTTTGAAATGATATGTTTTCATTTAAGTATTTTACAGTTTCATATACTTAGTACATGTTGTACTGACCTCCTTCGGGGGGCTGCGTTCATGCTGCAGGTAAGGGCAAACAGGTGCTAGATCCACATTCTTAGGATCTCTACGTTGGTGTCAGGAGCTCCATCCTTTCCGGAGGCTCTACTTTTGGGTATGATCTCCCGTTGTAGATAGTTTTGTATGCAGGTATGGCGGGCCCCGTCCCGCCATAGTTGTATATTTCAGAGGTCTGTAGTCATGTTGTACAAGATTTGATGTAAATCGCTAAACCATGTTTATATATATATGCCGAAAGGCGATGTTTTCTCACATAAATCGTGGTCTTATTTTATAAATCTGTTTCATGTCTTGTTTTATATTTCCGCCGACACTGATGTATGACTACTGGGTGCCGGTAGGCACGACCACGCCCCGAACGGGTCGTGACAAAAGTGGTATCGAGCGCTTAATCCTCGGAAAGTGTCTACGCATCAGATCTAGTAGAAGTTCGATTATCGGTGTGTTGTGCACCACACCAATAATCAGGAGGCTATAGGATATTTAGGATTGGTTTCCATTCTTCTCACTCTGAGATCGTGCTTTAGAGTTGTGTTAAAGTTGGACCCCTCTAACGTATTCCTTTTTCTGTAACAGTTATGCCTCCACGTAAGGCAACCCGGGCCCAGAAGGGCAAGGCAGCCGAGGGAGCTGCCAGTAGGACACCTAGAGTCACGAGGGCTCGGGCCCAGTCTATACCAGAGACGGCGAGTTCTACGACGCCGCAAATACAAAGAGACCACGCACTCCACACCTCATGTCCCACACCGCGGAGGAGTTAGGGTACAAGGAGATGGCCCACCATCGCCAGATCGTGGGCTGCACGAGGACAGCCGGATGCAGCAGATTCCCAGCCCACTGCATTCGCGTTCACCCGAGGCGCAGAGTTTGAGGCTACGAGACTTCCCGAGTTGTAGCCCGCCGTAGTTTTACGGTCTAGGCCGAGGATGATCCGCAGGAGTTCATCCGTCGCCACAGAGGATTCTCGAGAGTGATCGGGCGCCGAGACCGAGTCCGTGATCTTTGGTTCACATAGGCCGCGTGATACCGCAATCGATTGGTTTGATTCATGGAGTTATCCCGGAGAGCACGCGCCCCAACTACTGGGATGAGTTCTCGAGGCTTTCCTCACTCACTTCTTGCCTCCACATACGGCGAGGGCGCGGCCGATAGATTTTACCGCCGAGGCGAGGACGACCGCCGTGGAGTACAATGTCGAGTTTGATTCATCGCTCGATATGTCCCGTTGGTAGCAGATATGGAGGATAGGTGCACCGCCACGCCACCGGGCTAGATGATTATATGGCCGAGTCATGCGGTGTTTCTCACCGTAGGTATGGACATTACCCGCACGCAGCTCATGCTCTTGGATGTGAGAGCGTAGAGACCGACGGGTTGACAGCAGCAGCAGAAGACCAGACAACAGGTCTTTCGTGGCTATCGTGGTGGGCGGCCTCAAGAAGAATGAGATTTGCACCACGCCCACCGTGAGCACTTCGCACCGGCCCTCAAGACACCAGACATTCGAGAGCGCACTGTGGCCCCGTGACTTCGTGACATCCAGGCAGCAGAGGTATCGCCGATCGGGACCACCCCTCGCAGTGGCCGATGCGCGCAGATCCCACTTCGAGTTGTGCTACGGGGCTTGTTTGATTGGCCAGGCCGCAGGTCACTATGCGAGGAACCGTCCACCAAGGGCGGCGCGGCTGATGGTAGGGTCACCTACATGTTCTTTCACGTCTTCTTCATCCTCGACAGCTACTCGCCCGGAGGGCAAGGTACTCATGGACCAGCAGGTCGCGCAGAGGTCGTGGCGCGGTCTCGATTCTAGCGGTCCTCGAACCGCATTTATGCTTTGTCCACCGACAGATCGAGGCCTCACCGATGTCGCCACGTACCTTATCGGGCTGGGTTTGATGTTTATGCCTTGATAGATCCGGTTCTACTATGTCCTATATATCTCCCTTGTTGCTAGTAGGATAGGGATAGAGCCCGAGTCCATAAACCCTTTCGAGGTAGCTACGCCATGGGTGATTCAATGGTAGCTCGGCGGTATATAGAGCTTGTCCCGTGACCATTTACGCCGGACCAGCCGACTTGATAGAGTTGGAGATGATTGACTTCGACGTGATCATGGGGATGGATTGGCTAGCTTCTGCTACGCCAATGTAGACCGCAGAGAGAGAGTAGTACGGTTCCAGCTCTGCGAGCCGGTTGTTGAGTGGGAGGAGCACGGTATCGCCGAGGGTAGGTTTATTTCCTACCTCAAGGCTAGGAAGATGGTGCGCAGGCGGGTATATCTACCATCTCGCTCGTGTTTGATAACGAGGTCGGTATCAGATTTTCCGCACCCAGTGGTCGAGAGTTCCCGCACGTGTTTCCGCACGACCTCCCGTATCCTCCCGAGAGGAGATTGAGTTTTGTATTGACATATTGCGGACACTCCTATTTCCATTCCGCCATACGTAATGGCACCGCCGAGTTGAGAGAGTTGAAGGATCAGCTTAGGTATTTGGCCGGAGAAGCGGCTTCATCGTGCCTAGTGTTTCTCCCGGGAGCGCCAGATTGTTCGTGAAGAAGGACGACGCCGCACGTGTTGATTACAGTGCAACAACAAGGTGGCCATTAAGAATGTATACCCCTTCCTGTGATTGATGATTTGTTCGACCCAGGTGGCGCGAGGTGTTTCTCCAAGATTGATCTACGGTCGGGCTATCATCAAAGTGAAGTCGAGAGGTGGATGTCCCTAGATCGCATTCCGACCCAGACGGCATTATGAGTTCGTGGTCATGTCTTTGGTTGACCAATGCTCCGCGTATTCATGGATTTGATGAACCGAGTGTTCAAACCATTTTTGGGCACGCTTGTGATAGTGTTCATTGATGATATCTTGGTTTATTCTCGCCAGAGCAGAGCACGCGAGCATTTGGCGATGTGGCCGACGCTTCTCCGACCAAAGCATTTACGCCAAGTTTTCCAAATGTGAGTTTTGGTGACTTCGTGGCTTTTCGGGCATATTGTCGGGCCGATGGCATTCGAGTGGATACGCCAAGATCGAGGCAACAGACTTGCCTAGACCTACTACTCCGGCAGAGGTTCGCAGCTCGGGCCTTGCAGGATATTATCGCGGTTCGTGGAGAAGTTTGCTTCTATCTTCGCACCATTGACTAGGCCGACTCGTAAGGCACAAGTTTGATGGACCGATGCTTGTGAGCGTGGTTTCGATTCTTGAAAGAGAGACCGACGACCGCCTCGCTTCTTACTCTTCCGCAGGTCCAGATGGTTATGTCGTGTATTGTGACGCCGTGCATCGGGTTGGGATGTGTGTTGACGCAGCATGGCAGGTTATAGCATATGCATTCCGACACCAAGAAACACGAGAGGAACTACCCCACCCATGATTTGGAGTCGCACCGTGATTCACGCCAAGATCCGGAGGCACTATTTGTACGGGTTCACGTGGATATTTTTACTGCACCACAAGAGCCTCCAGATATCTTCACCAGGAGCCGAACTTACGGCGCAGACGGTGGTTAGAGTTGCTTAAGGATTACGATGTTGATATCTGTACCACCCGGGAAAGCCAATGTTGTGGCGTATGCCTTAGTCGTAGGTCGACGGGAGCCTATCGATGTGCGCAGCTAGAGAGGAGGACATGGTTCGTGATTTGCATCGCTTAGCGAGCCTTGTGTCCGCTTGATTGATCGATAGCAGGGGTTCGAGTTCGTGAGGTTGCCGAGTCTTCCATCGCCGGCGAGGTGAAGAGGCAACAGCTCGAGGATCCAGCTTTGACACGTTATCGTGATACTCTTTCGTGAGGGCAAGGGTCCTTGAGGTAGCACCACGAGGTGCTAAGGTTTGAGGGCGATTGTGTGTTCCAGATGTTTCAGTGACTTCGCAGCAGTGTTCTTGGGAAGCACACAACAAGCGTTACTCTATCCATCCGGTCGACCAAGATGTACCACGACCTTAGATCCGTGTATTGCGGATGGCTTGAAGAGGACGCTGCAGAGTTCGTAGCTCGCCCGTGTTGTCGCAGCGGTGAAGCAGAGCACCGCAGGCCCGTGGTTTGTTGCGCATTTATCGAGATCCCGACTGGAAGTGGAGGTAATCAACATGGATTTTATCACGGATTACCTCGCACTCGGAGGAGACATTATTCTATATGGGTTATCGCCGACAGTCGACGAAATCAGCCCACTTTCTTCCGTCAGACGACTTTTTCTACCGAGGATTATGCCGCACTTTACATCCGAGAGATCGTCGATCGCATGGAGTCCCTATTTCGATCATATCGCATGCAGGAGCCCGCCACGCTAACTTCGGAGGTCTTTCCAGAGGTTTAGGACGCAGTGAGCTCGAGCATCGCATTCCATCCACGCAGCACGACAGCCGAACGCACTATCCGCACTTCGAGGATATGCCGCGAGCCCGTTATCGACTTCGTGGGTAGCCGGAGGATCATTTGCCTCTAGTTGAGTTCGCGTACAATAATAGCTACCACTCCAAAGATTCGATGGCGCCTTATGAGGCCTTGTATGGGAGGAAGTGCAGACGCCTATAGGTTGGTTCGATGTGGCGAGGTGCGGCTAGTAGGACCAGATTTGGTGCAGCAGCGATGGATAAGGTGAATCTTATCCGAGAGCGGCTATTGTAGCTCGTAGTCGGCGAAGTCGATGCAGATCATCGCCGCCGACATCCGGAGTTCGCATGATGATTGGGTTTTCTGAAGGTGTCACCCACGGCGGTGTGATGAGATTCGGAAGAAGGAAACTCACCCAAGGTACATCGGGCCGCTTCAGATTGTCCGCAGGTAGGCAAGGTTGCCTACGAGTTGATCCGCCGTCCGATCCGGAGGCGGCATCCGTGTTTTACGTATCTACGCCGAGGAGATGTATCGGGATCCATCTAGTGGTACACCCGATTGACGATGTCCAGTGACCGAGGGGTTATCGTATGAGGAGATTCCCATAGTGATAGTCGATCGTCGGGTTAGGCGTCGCGACCAAGGATGTGGCTTCCACAAAGTCTTGTGGCGAACGAGCTTAGGGAGAGATGACGTGGAAGTCGGTGAGGACATGAGGCGAGGTATCCTCACCTATTCCCACACCTCCGGTAATTCACTTTTCCTACTTGTAAATCTTCATTATCGCTTATGCCTAAGTGTTGTTTCCGTGGTCGTGTGTGGCATTTGCAATCGCTTAAGTTATGAAGAATCTTATCGTTGATCGTTGGGAAGGACCATTCGACGAATGTTTCTGGGGAGAATTTTATACCGTATTTCCGCAGTATGTACGTAAGTGAATACGCATAAAAGTCTAGCCTTAAAGTTTAGGCACAAAACGTTTTTTTGGGCACAACTCACAAAACGAATAGTTTTCCGACTAAACATTTCCAGCCTTTCGTAGGTAAATTCCGCTATGCCATTTCTAATTTTTGCGGATTTTTCCGAGAGACGAAACATTTTGGACCAACGGGAGGGCGACACTTGGCACCCTCCAATTGGTGGACTTGAAATCGTCCATTGGACGAATTGGACAAGGTTGGCACGTTTTTTGTGCCTTTTGCACAAGTCAAGGAGTTGGTAGGATATTTGTGTGTAGTAGATAGAATGGACACTTGCCTAAATTTTCACCCTACACTTGCCTTGCACTTGGCATCATCTTGACCCTTGGTTGGCCATGGCTTGACCTATAAATACCCCCTTAGATGAAGAGTTCTTCATCCACAAAATTACTTCCAAGTCTTGAAAAATCCTCTCCTCTCCCTTAAAGCCATTTCGTCCAAACACCTTCCCCCCCCCCCCTTGAGTAAGTTGGCCGAGGCCTCCCCCCCTAGCCTAGCCGAAATCTACCCCCCCTCCCTTGGTAGAAAAGTTGCCTTCTTGTATTGTTATAATGCCCAAAATACCCTAGCCCAAATCCCTTAGTCCTTAGTAGAAGTTGTGAAGAAATTCTAAGGTTTCGAGCTACTGAGCGCATACAACTTAGAGCTAAACCTTGCTCAGCGCGACTTTATCTAGGATATTATTGGGCTTACCGAGGTAAATAATCCTAACCCTCTTTGAATTAGAAAATACATACTGTAGTAGTATAAGAATAAGTATTAAATACTTAGAAGAATATTGCAGAATTGAACTGTTATCACAAAGAGAGGGGTTTAAAAGAAGAATAATCAAATCAGATTTTACATGGACTGCTTTCACAATGAGACTTATATAGCTCACCGGGTAGGGAAGTGCTGCCCGACTTTCCATAGAATTGTGAACCCTCTGCTTAGAATGACCTTCAGAGTAGTCTAGACTTTGATAGATGTCTGTGACTATTATAGGTTGATTCTCTCGCGCGACATATTCAACTTGGCGTGGTTTTCACGAGAAGGTATGTGATTCTTCCTAAAGCATGATATTTTACAATATATATGTAGTACCAGAGACGTACATGTGTTAACTGGACAATAACCACGGCAATGTCTTTGACTTAAGCCTGAATAATACTAACGGAAATGCCTCACGGCTTAAGCCTGAATAAAACTTACTGAAATGCCTCACGGCTTAAGCCTGAATAATAAAGAATCAAAGCATTTCAAAAGAATACCGAATCATTTTTAATGTAAGAGAACTAATTGGATTTTAAATGAAGCTTAAGAGTTATACTAGCTTTATGGGAAGTTAAGTATAACCACTTAAGAATGATAAAAGAAACATCACTATGTGTTTATAACAGACTTTATATTGAATTTTGAAAATAATAATAAAATTGTTTGATTAGTAGATATGATATGATGATATGTGTTTTTGTGTCTTGTAACGTTATTGTTTTGCTTATGTTGTTTAAAGATAAGCTGTTATGTTAGTATACTATCACTCACCTCTTGACATATTACCGGGGGTTAAGCTGCCCTCCGATGCGGGGTAGACTCAGGCGGTCTGGGACCATGATTCGAGAATACCTCATGCGGGTCCAGGGGACCTATGCGGAGCTACGGAGTTCCGTGTTAGTGATGCGGGTTATACCTCACGCGGTCTATGTGGCCATGCGGACTACGAGTCCAGATCGACGCCGAGGAGTAGCTACTCTCGACGCAGGTTATGTACCCTATACGCCTATGTGAGTGGCCTACGCGACTACGAGAGTCCAGGATTAGGCTTGCATGGTGATACTACGGGCAATTGGCCCTGCTTCGATCATTCGCAGCCTAGAAAAGACCTGTTACAGTTTACCTATTGTTGCTCTTGTTTATGATGTGGCACTATGTGTGGTCCCCTTGGTTGTTTCATACATACTTGCAAAACTGATTTTGAAATGATATGTTTTCATTTAAGTATTTTACAGTTTCATATACTTAGTACATGTTGTACTGACCTCCTTCGGGGGGCTGCGTTCATGCCGCAGGTAAGGGCAAACAGGTGCTAGATCCACATTCTTAGGATCTCTACGTTGGTGTCGGGAGCTCCATCTTTTCCGGAGGCTCTACTTTTGGGTATGATCTCCCTGTTGTAGATAGTTTTGTATGCCAGGTATGGCGGGCCCCGTCCCGCCATAGTTGTATATTTCAGAGGTCTCAGTAGTCATGTTGTACAAGATCGGATGTAATCGCTAAACCATGTTTATATATATATGCCGAAAGGCGATGTTTTCTCACATAAATCGTGTCTTATTTTATAAATCGTTTCATGTCTTGTTTTATATTTCCGCCGATTACTCGATGTATGACTACTTGGGTGCCGGTAAGGCACCACCACGCCCCGAATGGGTCGTGACAAAAGTGGTATCGAGCGATTAATCCTCGGAAAGTGTCTACGCACCGTATCTAGTAGTTCGATTATCGGTGTTGCGCACCACACCAATAATCGTGAGGCTATAGGATATTTAGGATTGGTTTCCATTTTTCTCACTCGAGATCGTGCTTTAGAGTCGTGTTAAAGTTGGACCTCTAACGTATTCCTTTTCAGAACGCTTATGCCTCCACGTAAGGCAACCCGCCCGAAGGGCAAGGCGTAGGAGTCGCCATGAGACACCTAGAGTCACGATGGCTCGGGCCCGGGCCTATACCGAGACGGCGAGTTCTACGACGCCGCCACCCCAAGAGACCACGCACCCACACCTCATGTCCCACACCGCTGAGGAGTTAGGGTACAAGGAGATGTTCACCCATCGCCGTGATCGTGGCGCATACGAGGATGGATGGATGCAGTCAGCCTGGCCCCACCACTGCATGGCGTTCACCCGAGGCGAGAGTTTGAGGCTACGAGACTTCACGAGTCAGAGCCCGCGAGTTTTACTGGTCAGGCCGGAGGATGATCCGCAGGAGTTCATCCGCCGCCACAGAGGATTCTCGAGAGTGATCGGCGCCGAGACCGAGTCCGTGATCTTTGGTTCACATAGGCTGCGTGATACCGCAATCGATTGGTTTGATTCATGGGAGTTATCCCGGGAGAGCACGCGTCCCCGCCTACTGGGATGAGTTCTCGAGGCTTTCTCACTCACTTCTTGCCTCCACATACGGCGAGGGCGCGGCCGATAGATTTTTACCGCCGAGGCGCAGAGGACGACCGCCGTGAGTACAATGTCGACTTTGATTCAATCGCTCGATATGTCCCAGCGTTGGTAGCAGATATGGAGTATAGTGTGCACCGCTACGTCACTGGGCTAGATGATTATATGGCCGAGTCATGCGGTGTTTCTCTTCACCGTATGGACATTACCCGCATGCAGGCTCATGCTCTTGGATGTGAGAAGCGTAGGGACCGACGGGTTGACAGGCAACAGCAGAAGAAGACCAGGACAGCAGGGTCTTTTGGTGGCTATCGTGGTGGGCGACCTCAGCAGCAGTCGAGATTTGCACCACAGCCAGCTCAGAGCACTCCTGCACCGTCCTCAAGACACCAGACATTCGAGAGCGCACCAGTGGCCCCGGACTTGAGACATCCAGGCGGCAGAGGTATCGCCGACGGGACCACCCCTCAGTGTGGCCGATGCGGCAGATCCCACTTCGGGAGTTGTGGTGCTACGGGGGCTTGTTTCCATTGGCCGCAGGTCACTATGCGAGGAACCGTCCGACTGCGGCGATCTTGATGGTAGGGGTCAGCCTACAGGTTCTTTCGCCGGGTCTTCTTCATCCCCGACAGTTACTCGCCCTGGAGGGCAAGGTACTCATGGACCAGCAGGTCGCGGCAGGTCGTGGCGCGGTCGCTTCTAGCGGTCCTCGAACCGCATTTATGCTTTGTCCACCGACAGATCGTGAGGCCTCACCGATGTCGCTGGTACCTTATCGGGCACGGGTTTGATGTTTATGCCTTGATAGATCCGGTTCTACTGGTCCCATATATCTCCCTTGTTGCTAGTAGGATAGGGATAGAGCCCGAGTCCATAAACCCTTTCGAGGTAGCTACGCCAAATGGTGATTGATGGTAGCTCGGCGGGTATATAGAGCTTGTCCCGTGACTATTTACGATCGTCGGACCTCAGCCGACTTGATAGAGTTGGAGATGATTGACTTCGACGTGATCATGGGGATGGATTGGCTAGCTTCTGCTACGCCAATGTAGACCGCAGAGAGAGTAGTACGGTTCCAGCTTCGGCGAGCGGTTGTTGAGTGGGAGGGAAGCACTGTATCGCCGAGGGGTAGGTGTATTTCCTACCTCAAGGCTAGGAAGATGGTGCGGAAGGGGTATATCTACCATCTCGTTCGGGTGTTTGATACTGAGGTCGCGGTATCGATTTTCCGTCGATTCAGTGGTCGAGAGTTCCCGCACGTGTTTCCGCACGACCTCCGTATCCTCCCGAGAGGAGATTGAGTTTTGTATTGACATATTGCGGACACTCGCCTATTTCCATTCCGCCATACGTAATGGCACCCGCCGAGTTGAGAGAGTTGAAGGATCGCCTTAGGTATTTCCGGAGAAGGGCTTCATCAGGCCTAGTGTTTCTCCCCGGGAGCGCCAGATTGTTCGTGAAGAAGAAGGACGGACGCGCATGCGTGTGTTGATTACAGGCAGCTGAACAAGGTGGCCATTAAGAACAGATACCCCCTTCCCAGGATTGATGATTTGTTCGACCAGTTGCAGGGCGCGAGGTGTTTCTCCAAGATTGATCTACGGTCGGGCTATCATCAGTGCAGTCGAGAGGTGGATGTCCTAGGATCGCATTCGGACCCAGACGCATTATGAGTTCGTGGTCATGTCTTTTGGGTTGACCAATGCTCGGCGATATTCATGGATTTGATGAACCGAGTGTTCAAACCATTTTTGGGCACGCTTGTGATAGTGTTCATTGATGATATCTTGGTTTATTCTCGCCAGAGCGAGCACGCGAGCATTTGAGGATCTTGGCCGATTCCCGGGACCAGCAGCTTGTACGCCAAGTTTTCCAAATGTTTGTTTTGGTTGACTTCGTGGCTTTTCTTGGGCATATTGTCGGGCCGATGGCATTCAGTGGATACGCCAAGATCGGCGATCAGACTTGGCCTAGACCTACTACTCCGGCTGCAGGTTCGCAGCTCGGGCCTTGCAGATATTATCGGCGTTCGTGGAGAAGTTTGCTTCTATCTTCGCACCATTGACTAGTGACTCGTAGGCACCAAGTTTGATGGATCGATGCTTGGAGCGTGGTTTCCATTCTTCGAAGAGAGACCGACGACCGCTTCGTTCTTACTCTTCCGAGGGTCCGGATGGTTATGTCGTGTATTGTGATCGTCGTGCATCGGGTTGGGATGTGTGTTGATGCAGCATGGCGGGGTTATAGCATATGCATTCCGACACCAAGAAACACGAGGAACTACCCCACCCATGATTTGGAGTGGCACCGTGATTCACGCTTTGAAGATCTGAGGCACTATTTGTATGGGTTCACGTGGATATTTTTACTGCACCACAAGAGCCTCCAGATATCTTCACCAGAGGAGTGAACTTACGGCGAGACGGTGGTTAGAGTTGCTTAAGGATTACGATGTTGATATCCCGTACCACCCGGGAAAGCCAATGTTGTGGCGGATGCTCTTAGTCGTAGGTCGATGGGAGCCTATCGGATGTGCGCTAGAGAGGAGGACATGGTTCGTGATTTGCATCGATTAGCGAGCCTTGGTGTCCGCTTGATTGATTCCGATAGCGATGGGGTTCGAGTTCGTGAGGTTGCCGAGTCTTCCATCGTCGGCGAGGTGAAGAGGCAGCGATTCGAGGATCCAGCTTTTGACACGTTATCGTGATACGACTCTTCGTGAGGGCAAGGTCCTTTCGAGGTAGCACTGATGGGGTGCTAAGGTTTGAGGGCGATTGTGTGTTCCGGATGTTTCGTGACTTGGCGAGTTCTTGGGGAAGCACACAGCGCGCGTTACTCTATCCATCCGGTGTCGACCAAGATGTACCACGACCTTAGATCCGTGTATTGGTGGGATGGCTTGAAGAGGACGTTGCGCAGTTCGTAGCTCGGCCCGTGTTGTCGCGGTGAAGGTAGAGCACCGAGGCCCGGTGGTTTGCGAGCGATTGAGATCCCGACCGGAAGTGGGAGGTAATCAACATGGATTTTATCACGGGATTACCTCGCACTCGGAGGAGACATGATTCTATATGGGTTATCGTCGACAGCCGAAAATCAGCCCACTTTCTTCCCGTCGGACGACTTTTTCTGAGGATTATGCGGACTTTACATCCGAGAGATCGTCGATCGCATGGAGTCCCTATTTCGATCATATCGCATGCAGGAGCCCGCCACGCTAACTTCGGAGGTCTTTCCAGAGGTTTAGGACGCAGTGAGCACGAGTAATCGCATTCCATCCACGCATGCAGACAAAGCCGAGCGCACTATCCAGACTCTTGAGGATATGCTGCGAGCCTGTGTTATCGACTTCAGGGGTAGCTGGGAGTATCATTTGCCTCTAGTTGAGTTCGCGTACAATAATAGCTACCACTCCAGTATTCAGATGGCGCCTTATGAGGCCTTGTATGAGAGGAAGTGCAGATCGCCTATAGGTTGGTTCGATGTGGGCGAGGTGCAGCTAGTAGGACCAGATTTGGTGCAGCAGGCAGTGGATAAGGTGAATCTTATCCGAGAGCGGCTATTGGCAGCTCAGAGTCGACAGAAGTCGTATGCAGATCATCGTCGTCGACATCTGGAGTTCGCAGTTGATGATTGGGTTTTCCTGAAGGTGTCACCCATGAAGGGTGTGATGAGATTCGGGAAGAAGAAACTCACCAAGGTACATTGGGCCATTTCAGATTGTCCGCAGGTAGGCAAGGTTGCTCACGAGTTGGATCTGCCGTCCGACCGGAGGCGGTGCATCCGTGTTTTACGATCTATCTTTGAGGAGATGTATCGGATCCATCTAGTGGTACACCCGATTGACGATGTCCAGTGTGACCGAGGGGTTATCGTGAGGAGATTCCCATAGTGATAGTCGATCGTCAAAGTTAGGCGTCTGCGGACCAAGGATGTGGCTTCACAAAGTCTTGTGGCGAACGAGCTTAGGAGGAGATGACGTGGGAAGGCGAGGAGGACATGAGGCGAGGTATCTCACCTATTCCCACACCTCCGTGTAATTCACTTTTCCTACTTGTAAATCTTCATTATCGTTTATGCCTAAGTGTTGTTACGTGGCGTGTGTGGCATTTGCAATTGTTTAAGTTATGAAGAATCTTATCGTTGATCGTTGGGAAGGAACATTGGACGAATGTTTCTAAGGGGAGAATTTTATACCGTATTTCCGCAGTATGTACGTGAGGGAATACGCATAAAAGTCTAGCCTTAAAGTTTAGGCACAAAACGCTTTTTTGGGTACAACTCACAAAGCGAATAGTTTTCCGACGAAACGTTTGCACAGCTGTCGTAGGGTAAATTCCGGCTATGCCAGTTCTCATTTTTGCGGATTTTTCAGAGACGAAACATTTTGGACCAACGGGAGGCGACACTTGGCACCCTCCATTGGTGGACTTGAAATCGCCCATCCGTTGGACGAATTGGACAAGGTTGGCGTTTTTGTGCCTTTTGCACAAGTCAAGGAGTTGGTAGGATATTTGTGTGTAGTAGATAGAATGGACACTTGCCTAAATCTTCACCCTACACTTGCCTTGCACTTGGCATCATCTTGACCCTTGGTTGGCCATGGCTTGACCTATAAATACCCCCTTAGATGAAGAGTTCTTCATCCACAAAATTACTTCCAAGTCTTGAAAAATCCTCTCCTCTCCCTTAAAGCCATTTCGTCCAAACACCTTCCCCCCCCCCCCTTGAGTAAGTTGGCCGAGGCCTCCCCCCCCTAGCCTAGCCGAAATCTACCCCCCCTCCCTTGGTAGAAAAGTTGCCTTCTTGTATTGTTATAATGCCCAAAATACCCTAGCCCAAATCCCTTAGTCCTTAGTAGAAGTTGTGAAGAACTTCTAAGGTTTCTTGGAGCTACCGGAGCGTACAACTTAGGAGCTAAACCTTGCTCAGGCGCGACTTTATCTAGGATATTATTGGGCTTACCGAGGTAAATAATCCTAACCCTCTTTTGAATTAGAGAATACATACTGTAGTAATATAAGAATAAGTATTAAATACTTAGAAGAATATTGCAGAATTGAATTGAACTGTTATCACGAGAGGGTTTAAAGAAGAATAATCAAACTGTACTTACATAGGACTGTTTTCACAGTAGACTTATATAGCTCACCGGGTAGGGAAGTGCTGCCCGACTTTCCATAGAATTGTGAACCCTCTGTTTAGAATGACCTTCAGAGTAGTCTAGACTTTGATAGATGTCTGTGACTATTATAGGCTGATTCTCTGCGCGCGACATATTCAACTTGGCAGGTGGTTTTCGCTGAGAAGGTATGTGATTCTTCCTAAAGCATGATATTTTACAATATATATGTAGTACGGTAGACGTACATGTGTTAACTGGACAATAACCACGGCAATGTCTTTGACTTAAGCCTGAATAATACTTACGGCAATGCCTCACGGCTTAAGCCTGAATAATACTTACGGCAATGCCTCACGGCTTAAGCCTGAATAATAAAGAACTGAAAGCATTTCAAAAGAATACTGAATCATTTTTAACAGAAGAGAACTAATTGGATTTTAAAACAGAAGCTTAAGAGTTATACTAGCTTTATGGGAAGTTAAGTATAACCACTTAAGAATGATAAAAGAAACAGTCTGCCTATGTGTTTATAACAGACTTATATTGAATTGTGAAAAGAATAATAAGATGGTTTGATAAGTAGACATGATATAATGCTATGTGTGTTAGTGTCCTGTAACGTTCTTGTTGTGCTTATGTTGTTTAAAGAGAAGTTGTTATGTTAGTATACTATCACTCACCTCTTGACATATTACGGGGTTGTCGCCTCCGACGCGGGTAGACTCGGTGATGCAGGACCATGATTCGAGAATACCTCATGCGGTCCACGGACCTATGCGTAGCTACGGGAGTTCCGTGTTAGTGATGCGGGTTATACCTCATGCGGTCTATGTGGCCGTGCGACTACGAGTCGGGGACGACGCAGGAGTAGCTACCCTCGATGCAGGGTTATGTACCCTATGCGGGCCTATGTGAGTGGCCTATGCGGACTACGAGAGTCCAGGATTAGGCTTGCATGGTGATACTACGGGCAATTGGCCCTGCTTCGATCATTCGCAGCCTAGAAAAGACCTGTTGCAGTTTACCTATTGTTGCTCTTGTTTATGATGTGGCACTATGTGTGGTCCCCTTGGTTGTTTCATACATACTTGCAAAACTGATTTTGAAATGATATGTTTTCATTTAAGTATTTCTGATTTCATATACTTAGTACTGTTATCGACCTCGCCGGGCTGCGTTCATGCCGGTAAGGGCAACAGTGCTAGATCCACATTCTTAGGATCTCTACGTTGGTGTCAGGAGCTCCATCTTTTCCGGAGGCTCTACTTTTGGGTATGATCTCCCTGTTGTAGATAGTTTTGTACAGTCAGGGTATGGCGGGGCCCTGTCCCGCCATAGTTGTATATTTTCTTAGAGGTCTGTAGTCATGTTGTACAGTATCGGATGTAACTGCTAAACCATGTTTATATATATATGCCGAAAGGCGATGTTTTCTCACATAAACTGTGTTTTATTTTATAAACTGTTTCATGTCTTGTTTTATATTTCCGCTGATTACTCTGATGTATGACTACTTGGGTGCCCCGGTAAGGCACCAGTCACGGGCCCCGGAATGGGTCGTGACAGGTATGCTTCCGTTGTGATTGATCTTGGCCATGCTTATACGATGAGGGATGTCGGGACATGCTGCCAGGATGCGGGTTAGATGCCCGCGCGTTTTATTACTCCATGGCCATGCTTATACTATGTGGGATTCCAGGGTATGCGACCATATTAAATTTTACTCCATGGGCTAGCTCCCCATGAAGACATGTACCCACGATGAGGGATTTCGGGGGCATGTTATATTATTACTCCATGGGCTAGCTCCCCATGAAGACCTGCACCTACGATGAGGGATGCCGAGGGCACATTATGACCATGCTTATACGATGAGGGATTCCGGGGCATGCGGCCGCGTTATATCTATATATATATATATATATATATATATATGTTGTATATTCGTACGCCGACAGTGATGTGGGATGCCACGGGCGCGTCACATGGTTATATGTTACACTTATAGCTGTCGGCAGTGATGTAGGATTCCACGGGCAGGAGATATATATATATGTTGTGTTATACCCCGTATTTCCAGAGTATGTACGTAAGGGCGTACGTATAAAAGTTTAAAGCCTTGAGTAGGCAAAGTGACTTGGCCGATTTATGTTTGTGCACAACACCCGTTTAGAGTCGTTTTTAAAGCGTTTTCCACACTTTCGTAGGGAATTTCGGCTATGTCATTTCTAATTTTTGCGGATTTTTCCGAGAGACGAAATGTGTTGGACCAACAAGAGGGCGCCACTTGGCACCCTCTCATTGGTGGACTTCAAATCGTCCCATTGACGAAAATGGCTAAGCTTGGCACGCTTTTGTGCCTTGGCACAAAGTCAAGGGTAGGTAGGATATTTGTGTTTGGTAAATCCTAGCCCTACACTTGCCTAACACATGGATTGATCTTGGCCTTTGGTTGGCCATCCCTTGACCTATAAATACCCCTCTAAGGTTGAAGACTTCTTCATCCAAAATGCCTGAGTCTTGAGAGCCTTCCCCCTTTTCGTGAGGCCTCTTGGCCGAGATGTCCCTCCCCTTGCCTAGTGGCTCTCACGAGAACCCTCCTCCTAGTAGTAGTGTGTGGGGTACCCCTCAGCCTAGTTGCTTTCGTATAATACCCCTCTCTTGGTAGAAATACTCTCAAAAGTATTGTTATAATGCCCAAATTACCTTAGCCGTATACCTTGTTGTATTCTAAGGTTATACCTATCTGAAAAGCCCAAAATACTATTATACTCCCACCACCAAACCGAAACCCTAAGGAAAATCTCCATGGTTAGTTGGAGTTGTATGTAAGTTGGTTAGAACTTCTAAGGGTAGTTTGGAGCGGGTTGGAGCGCACGGAGTTGGAGCTAAACGATTGCCCAGGATCGACTTTATACTTGGATAATTATGGGCTTATCGAGGTAAATATCTTGTCCCTCTATTGTAAGTGGAAATTACATGTTGTTTGAATATATAGTTGAAGTATACTATATATAGTACTGAACGTAGTTAGTTGGCAATGTCTTTTGACTTAAGCCCGAAGAATCGAATCGAATGTAATTACATAGGTATCAGATGAGACTTGTGTAGTAATCTTGTGGAGTAGAATTGTACCCGTTCGGGTTAGATGATTAACCCCCCCCGGTTGGCTTGGTAGCCGGCCCCGTTAGAGGAGGAGATTTACGCTGTTGCGGGGGGGGGAGGTGCTGCCAAATTTTCTGTAGAATGTTCTACGTTAAGATCTAGATTTTAATAAGCGCCTTGTGGCCTTATAGGTTGAAGTGCTACGTGTGACGTAATCTTCTGGACTAAGGAGTAGTCGACGGTTTGAGGTACTCGGAGCGTTTTGCTATTAGTCGATAATCGTCGCGAGGTATGTGAACCTCTTCCTATCTCTTCTAGCATGAAATGTGTGAACTATGTGGTACGGTAGACGTACATGTGCTAAATGTATTTGATTGGTTTAAAACATAAAGTGTTATAACGGCTTTATGGGAAGTTGGTTATAACAGCTTTATGTTGGTGAGAAAATACATATGGTTTTTAATAAGTTAACTGATTTGAATTATAACTGGCTTGTTATGTGTTAATAAAGAACTTGAAGTATTTCAAAAGATTTTTGGAATCATTTTGAAAGAAGAAGTAATACTTGGTTTTTGAAAAACTTAAGAGTTATACTAGCTTTATGGGAAGTTAGGTATAACGACTTAAGAATGTTTTTACTGATTTCGGAAATCAGAATGTGTATCGACAAACCATCGGCGTTAATAAAAGGAAATGTTTTGACTAATTAAGTATTATTAAAACAGAGAAACTTCCATCCGCATAGAAGCTAAGATGAGACAAAATGATATTTCCTAGATCACTACTTTGTAATAAGATTGTTATAAACAAGAATATCCTACTCACATATAAGACTTATGTTTCTCGATTGTTTAAAGGAGAATTATATTCTTAAATGAATAAGACTATGAACTACGAAACCTTTCTAAAATAAGAAACGTGAACATTTGAAATTAGGCAAACTTGGACGTTTGGAAAATAATGTTGTTACTTGATTTTACAAAGGTAAGTGTTTTGGTTTATTTAAAAAAGACAGTCACTCTATTTTTATACTACGGGTATTGTGTGACTTATGTGAAAGCAACGGATCTTTTAAAAGATTTAATGTATGAAGTACTTTAGGGGTAGATACGAACTTGTTAGCTTAAAGTACCTTGTGTGAATAACTTGATTGTGTTGGGTTGAGATAGCCTTGTAAATACTTTCTTGTTGATGTGATAAGTGAAAATGTTAGGATGCTACGTGTGTTAGTATCTTGTGTGATCGTGATGTAAGGGGTCATTCTTGTTATGCTTACGTTGTTAAGCGTTAAGCGGTTGTACTATTATTGTATCACATACCCCTTTGACTTATTATACCGAGGGCTTGCCACCCTTGATGCGGGTCTTTACGGCCTATGCGGTCCTCGTGACTATGCGGAGTGCGGTAGCTCCAGGATTGATCATTCCGGGTGTTTAGCCTGATGCGGGGGATTCCCTATGCGGTCTGTTGAGACTATGCGGTCTTTTGAGACTATGCGGGTTGCGGGAGCCTAGGCGGATACCGAGGGTTAGCTGCCATCGGGGGTATACCTCGGTGATGCAGGACCATGATTCGAGGAATACCTCATGCGGGTCCGTGTGTGACCTATGCGGAGCTGCGAGAGTTCCAGGGATAGACACGCACATTGATATTGCGGGCGAGTGGCCAGCTTCGATCATGTGGTGCGGTCTAGAAAGACCTCGGGATACAGTTTGTGGTATTTTTGGTACTGTGGGTCTTAGTAGTCGGCTATGCCTTCGTACTTGCCCCGTACGGTTTTATTGTGATAACTTTGAGGGCGTGAGTCCCTGACTTGACATGACTGCTTATTTATTGGTGAACTGTAGTTTGGTTATCATACATGTCTCCTGCTTTATATAGACTACTATGATTTCATTTACGATTTATTTTCGCCACATACTTGGTACTGTTATCGACCTCCTTCGGGGGGCTGCGTTCATGCCGCAGGTAAAGGTACACCAGTCATTGATCCTCGCTCTTAGGGTCACAGTTCAGCATTTGGGAAAGCTCCGTTTCTCCGGAGGCTTATCAGTGGTATAGTCCCCTGTTGTTGTAGGTGTTTACATTCAGGGGTATGGCGGGGCCCTGTCCCGCCATTGTTGTCGTATCATTTCTTAGAGGTCTGTAGTACTGTCGTGGGCAGGGTTTGTGAAAAGGATTAAACTGTTCATTTGTAAAAGTTGTTATTTATATATGCCGAAAGGCAAGTTTTCCTCAGATTACTGTTTTGTACTTCACTTGTTTCATGTATATGTTTTATGTTCCGCTGATTACTCTGATGTTGTGTCACTAGGGTGCCCGGGGTAAGGCACCAGTCACGGGCCCAGTTTCGGGTCGTGACAAAAGTGGTATCAGAGCAGTTAATCCTCGGAAAGTGTCTACAGACCGTATCCAGTAGAGTCTTGATTATCGGTGTGTTGTGCACCACACCAATAATCAGGAGGCTATAGGGTATTTAGGATTGGTTTCTATTCTTCTCACTCTGAGATCGTGCCTTAGAGCTGTGTTGTAAGTTGGACCCTCTGACGAAATTATTTCCCTTATCGTTATGCCTCCGCATAGGGCAACCCGGGCCCAGGAGGGCAAGGCAGCCGAGGGAGCTGCGAGTAGAGTTCAGAGGGTGGCAAGGGCTCAGGCCCAACCATTACCTAGGGTAGTGCTTCATTCGGGGAGTTCTGCGACGTCACTAGCCCCAGCAGAGTTTAGCACGGCGGCGGCAGTTCCTACTGCGGCCATGATATTTGAACCTTCAGTTCCGCGACCGGGAACAGTGAGTATAGAGTATACCGATGTACCGCGAGTCTTGATGACTATCTAAGAGAGGGTTGTGCAAGAGTAATTCTTCAGTTAGGCTTGAGCATGGCCTGTGGTCGGGCTTATGCGCAGCAGGCGAAAGCGTAGATCGACGCGTTAACAAAGGGCGAGAAGGGGCGAGCGGCGAAGGTCCTTTAGTAATTTTCGAGGCCAGTCGCCACCAATTAGATATGCACCTCCTCGGTGCAGTGGTCTTCCACGGATTTCGGGGCGTTCGGGGTATGCGAGGAGTTGGTCGAACTCCGTGGCTTCGGTTCAGCGATGTGCACGCCATCGGGAATGTCGTCTTTTTGTTGGTACTTGTTGTACCTGCGGCCGTCAGGGCCATGTGTCGAGAGAGTGTCCTTGTAGGAGGACTTAGCCTTCAGGATTGGTGGGTAGTTCGTCATCTTCCTTAGCTATGCGCCCTACGGGGCAGGTTTGATTAGAACGACTAAGGGGAGTGAAGCAGTAGATATAGATATATCTTTAACCCTCTAGAGTTTCGTTTATGTGATAAGGTGAGTATACCTTAAGTGCTATGTTCTGATAGCAGTGTGTTAGTTGTGTTTAGAAATCATGGTGGGTTAACCGAGTAAGATTTTGGGGGATAGAGAAGGTGTGAACCTTAGAATGTTTTACGTAAAGACCTTAGAGGTAAGGCCATCTCGAGAAGAGGTGTAGTGTTATGTTTGACCCTTGTCGGAAGTGCATAGTGCACGTGAGTTATGTTGGGATAGGTCCCTAGTAGTGTGGAATGAAAGGGGGTAGTTGAGCTAAGAAGACCGCTAGGTTTTCGAAACGTGATTAGTGAGATTGTTCCGAATCGGGGAGCTAGTATTGTGCGCGTTGCCGGGTCGGGTTGAGGCCACGTTGCGGGTCAAACCGCGGTAGGTTTGGTGGTGGGGTCAGGTTGTGGTGGTCCCGCTTTGTGTTAGGGTTGTGAGGGTGTTAGGCCCAAGTTTAGTTAACCAGCGTACGAGTTCGTGGATGCGTTCGACCAGTGGTCGGGCCGATGGGGGCAGCCCATCGTGTTCTTCGGTCAGGACCGTTTACTCGGCTGTGTTGGGTTATCTGAAAGGTTGTAAGGCTGCACGGTGCCCGCCACCTTATGTCGCAGTGAAGCCCGAGTTGTGGCTATTTTCGTTTTCTAAAAGTTTTACCAGTGCGAGGATAGGCACTCGTGAGTCTCAGATCACATTCGCCTGCCGTTGTTTGGATTTCAGGGATAGTTGTGGGGATTGTTGTCTCCTGTGGAGGTAGTGTTTAAGCTACCATTTCAGTGTTCGGATATTGCCTTATGAAGCCTTGTAAGGGCGGAAGTGTAAGTTGACGGTCGATTGGTTCGATGTTGGCAAGATTCAGATAGTTGGTTGAGCTTGTTCCCAGATGTGGATAGTGAGAAGCTTGTCTAGAAGAAGTTACGCAGCTCGAGGAATTGTGCGGATAATCGGCGACGACGCTTAGAGTTCAGGTTGACGGTCGGTCTTCTTGAAAGCACCACCCCGGGTTGGGGGTGACGAGTTAGGAATACAGAGGGAACTTAGCCCGAGTTACTTTGGGCCTTTGTGAGTTCATGTGAAGGATAGGCCAGGTTGCCTATATGTTAGCTTTTGCCGTCCGACTTAGGAGGCAGTACGTCCGGTCTTTCGTATTGTTATGATCGGGAAAGTATCGGAGATCCATCCAGAGTGTTCCCAGTTAATGATGACCACGTTAGAGATAGTAACCCCGAGTTTTGGAAACTGAAGCAGTGTCAGAAATGTGGTAAGAGTTCGAGTGTACGACAGCCTTAGGGATCGCATGCAGTCCGGTACCGTTTGTTGGGTCGCCGGAGTGACACTAGAACCTCGCGGCAAAGTGACAAAAGTGGTATCAGTGGTATCGCGAGCATAGATGTGATCATTTCTTTTTTTTTTGTAAAAGAAGGTGCGAAAGAAGTATATTATAGACCCCGGTGAGAGGTGTTATGGTGATGATAGAGGTGTTTCCTCGTGGACTTGGATGTAGGCTTTTTGCGCAAGTTGTTTCTGTGGCCATGTGTGGCAAGGATTGTTCTCGTAAGTATAGTAGTGAAGACTATCCGCGGCGCTTGTCTTGAGATTTAAAGGAACATTCGGGACGAATGTTTCTAAGAGGGAGAATGTTATACCGTATTTCGGAGTATGTACGGAGGCGCACGTATAAAAGTTTAAAGCCTTGAGTAGGCAAAGTGACTTGGCCGATTTATGTTTGTGCACAACACCCGTTTAGAGTCGTTTTTCGACGAAACGTTTTCACAGCTTTCGTAGGGGAACTTCCGGCTATGTCATTTCTAATTTTTACGGATTTTTCCGGAGGCGAAATGTGTTGGACCAACAAGAGGGCGCCACGGCACCCTCTCATTGGTGGACTTCAAATCGTCCATTGACGAAAATGGCTAAGCTTGGCACGTTTTTGTGCCTTGGCACAAAGTCAAGGGTAGGTAGGATATTTGTGTTTGGTAAATCCTAGCCCTACACTTGCCTAACACATGGATTGATCTTGGCCTTTGGTTGGCCATCCCTTGACCTATAAATACCCTCTAAGGTTGAAGACTTCTTCATCCAAAATGCCTAAGTCTTGAGAGCCTTCCCTTTTCGTGAGGCCTCTTGGCCGAGAGATGTCCTCCCCTTGCCTAGTGGCTCTCGGCCGAGAACCCTCCCCTCCTAGTAGTGTGGCCGTGGGTACCCACTAGCCTAGTTGCTGTATAATACCCCCCCCTCTCTTGGTAGAAATACTCTCAAAAGTATTGTTATAATGCCCAAATTACCTTAGCCGTATACCTTGTTGTATTCTAAGGTTATACCTATACGAAAAGCCCAAAAAAATACTATTATACTCCGCTACCACCAAACAGAAACCCTAAGGAAAATCTCCATGGTTAGTTGGAGTTGTATGTAGAAGTTGGTTAGAACTTCTAAGGGTAGTTTGGAGCGGGTTGGAGCGCACGGAGTTGGAGCTAAACGATTGCCCAGGATCGACTTTATACTTGGATAATTATGGGCTTATCGAGGTAAATATGTTGTCCCTCTATTGTAAGTGGAAATTACATGTTGTTTGAATATATAGTTGAAGTATACTATATATAGTCTCAACGTAGTTAGTTGGCAATGTCTTTTGACTTAAGCACAAGAATCGAATCAATCGTAATTACATAGGGTGTATCAGACATGAGACTTGTGTAGTAATCTTGTGGAGTAGAATTGTACCGTTCGGGTTAGATGATTAACCCACACGGTTGGCTTGGTAGCCGCCGTTAGGAGGAGATTTACGCCGCGGGGGAGGTCTCGCCAAATTTTCTGTAGAATGTTCTACGTTAAGATCTAGATATTAATAAGCGCCTTGTGGCCTTATAGGTTGAAGTGCTACGTGTGACGTAATCTTCTGGACTAAGGAGTAGTCGACGGTTTGAGGTACTCGGTCGTTTTGCTATTAGTCGATAATCGTCGCGAGGTATGTGAACCTCTTCCTATCTCTTCTAGCATGAAATGTGTGAACTATGTGGTAGAGACGTACGTGTGCTAAATGTATTTGATTGGTTTAAAACATAAAGTGTTATAACGGCTTTATGGGAAGTTGGTTATAACGACTTTATGTTGGTGAGAAAATACATATGGTTTTAATAGGTTAAGCGATTTGAATTATAAGCGGCTTGTTATGTGTTAATAAAGAACTTGAAGTATTTCAAAAGATTTTTGGAATCATTTTGAAAGAAGTAATACTTGGTTTTTGAAAACTTAAGAGTTATACTAGCTTTATGGGAAGTTAGGTATAACGACTTAACAAGTCTTTTCTGATTTCGGAAATCGAATGTGTATCGACAAACCACCGCGTTAATAAAAGGAAATGTTTTGACTAATTAAGTATTATTAAAACCAAGAGAAACTTCCATCTGCATAGAAGCTAAGATGAGACAAAATGATATTTCCTAGATCACAATCACGTAATAAGATTGTTATAAACAAGAATATCCTACTCACATATAAGACTTATGTTTCTGATTGTTTAAAGGAGAATTATATTCTTAAATGAATAAGACTATGAACTACGAAACCTTTCTAAAATAAGAAACGTGAACATTTGAAATTAGGCAAACTTGGACGTTTGGAAAATAATGTTGTTACTTGATTTTACAAAGGTAAGTGTTTTGGTTTATTTAAAAAATACAGTCACTCTATTTTTATACTACGGGTATTGTGTGACTTATGTGAAAGCAACGGATCTTTTAAAAAGATTTAATGTATGAAGTACTTTAGGGGTAGATACCCGAACTTGTTAGCTTAAAGTACCTTGTGTGAATAACTTGATTGTGTTGGGTTGAGATAGCCTTGTAAATACTTTCTTGTTGATGTGATAAGTGAAAATGTTAGGATGCTACGTGTGTTAGTATCTTGTGTGATCGTGATGTAAGGGGGTCATTCTTGTTGTGCTTACGTTGTTAAACGTTAAGCCCGTTGTACTATTATTGTATCACATACCCCTTTGACTTATTATACCGAGGGCTTGCCACCCTTGATGCGGGTCTTTACGGCCTATGCGGTCCTCGTGACTATGCGGAGTGCGGTAGCTCCAGGATTGATCATTCCGGGTGTTTAGCCTGATGCGGGGGATTCCCTATGCGGTCTGTTGAGACTATGCGGTCTTTTGAGACTATGCGGGTTGCGGGAGCCTAGGCGGATACCGAGGGTTAGCTGCCTTCGATGCGGGGTATACCTCATGCGGGTCCGTGTGTGACCTATGCGGAGCTGCGAGAGTTCCAGGGATAGACGCGCACATTGATATTGCGGGCGAGTGGCCAGCTTCGATCATGTGGTGCGGTCTAGAAAGACCTCGGGATACAGTTTGTGGTATTTTTGGTACTGTGGGTCTTAGTAGTCGGCTATGCCTTCGTACTTGCCCCGTACGGTTTTATTGTGATAACTTTGAGGCGTGAGTCACGACTTGACATATCGCTTATTTATTGGTGAATCGTAGTTTGGTTATCATACATGTCTCTGCTTTATATAGACTACTATGATTTCATTTACGATTTATTTTCGGGCCACATACTTGGTACTGTTAGATCGACCTCCTTCGGGGCCGCGTTCATGCCGCAGTAAAGGTACACCGTCATTGATCCTCGCTCTTAGGGTCACAACAAGATTCGGGAAAGCTCCGTTTCTCGAGGCTTATCGATGGTATAGTCCTGTTGTTGTAGGTGTTTACATTCAGTGGTATGGCGGCGGCCCCGTCCCGCCATTGTTGTCGTATCATTTCTTAAGTGCGTAAATGCCGTAGGCGTGGTTTGTGAAAAGGATTAAACTGCTCATTTGTAAAAGTTGTTATTTATATATGCCGAAAGGCAAGTTTTCCTCGACATCTTGTTTTGTACTTCACTTGTTTCATGTATATGTTTTATGTTCCGCTGATTACTCTGATGTTGTGTCACTAGGGTGCCCGGGGTAAGGCACCAGTCACGGGCCCAGTTTCGGGTCGTGACATGTTGTATATGTGTACGCCGACAGTGAGGTGGAATGCCACGGGCGCGTCACATGGTTATATGTTACACTTATAGCTGTCGGCAGTGATGTGGGATTCCACGGGCAGGAGATATATATATGTATTGTGTATGTGTACGCCGACAGTGAGGTGGGATGCCACGGGCGCGTCACATGGTTATATTTTACACTTATAGCTGTCGGCAGTGATGGGGGATTCCACGGACACGCTTTGATATTTGTGTGACTTGATCGCGTCCCAGATTGGACCGGGTAGTATATGCGTCCCTCCATAAAGGGCCGGATTATGTTATGAAAGATAAGTAAGTTACATGGTAATGAACTTAATGACTTCTCCTAAGTATGTACGTAAGATATGGCTATAACTCTTAATGGAATGGAAAAGATAATGATGTGCAATTAAGTTCATAAGTGGTAATGACACGGCAGGATCTGGTATGTACTTTTTATACTTGGCCCTGTCATTCTTTTGTACAGTTATGATCTGTTTACTGTACTTTATTTCTGTTCCATATTCGCACTGTTGTAATCGACTTGGGGCTGCGTTAAATGTCCGCAGTTTAGGTATTACGATTGTGGATCCGCGAGCTTAGGATCCTGGTTCAGCATTTTGAGATGGCTCCAATGTTCCGGAGTTGTCATGACTATGTATAGTCAGGGGTACGGAGGGGACTTGTCCCGTCATAGTATGTGTTCAAATCTTAGAGGTCTGTATTCACATGTGGGCTGGACTGGTTAAAGTTGTAATTACATTTTTGGATAGTGTAAGCCCTTTTTGGGTTATTTATATTATGGCAGCCTTATCGGCTTTGCCTTGGTTTTAGAAAAAAAAATGTGTGTGTTACTTATTTTCCGCAGTTGTTTTGGTGTTGTATGTTTGGAAGGGTGCCCAGGTAGGGCACCAGTCGCGGCCCGGGGTCGGGTCGTGACAAAAGTGGTATCAGAGCAGTTAGTCATCGGAAAGTGTCTACAGACCGTGTCTAAGTAGAGTCTTGATTATCGGTGTGTTGTGCAACACATCTATAATCAGGAGGCTGCAGGACATTTAGGATTGGTTTCCATTCTTCTCACTCTGAGATCGTGCGATAGAGCTGTGTTGTTAGGGTCGTCTCTCCCTAACGAGTTACGTTGATTGCAGCTACGAGAAAGCGTGATGACCCAGGAAGGACTATGTGGATTGCGTATCCAGGTTGGTAATGATTATAGTATAGTTGGTATTGTGACATACATCTATACGGAGTTATGTATGAGGGTCAGACGCGTGTTGCCTAGAATGATTTAGATTACCAAGAATTGGTAAAGACTAATTAGATACCGGGAAGGTATGAAACAGTTAATGAATTCTCACCAAGGTCTTATGTTTTATTTTGAGATAATTGGGAAGGGATGAGCTGTCCGATAGGGTAGTGAACCCTTAAGGAGCCATGTTAAGGAACTTAATGGAATACCATGTTAATATATTAAGCTACGTGGTAGGCCTAAGAGAATTGTACGGATAAGGTCCGTATAGAGTAAGTAATGGTTGTTGTGATCGAGACAACATGGTTATGGTATTATGAGAAGTTTTTGTACCCATTACTGGGGGACTGGTAAGGTAGGCTTGGAGCATGGAAATTGCGAGCCTAAGAATATTGATAACTGCCGAGACCTTAGATATATAAGGCTCTCTCGGGCCATAAGATTTTAGGTCAGACCAAGGATAAGAGTTAAGTGCGACGGTGGGGCGGGGTGAGGACCTATTGCGGGTCGCCCCATAGCCTGAAATGGAGTGGGATCAGTTGGTAGTAGTTCCGCTACGTGACAGGGTCACGAGGGTGCAAGGCCCAAGTCTAGTTAATTGTTTTACGGGTTCGTGGACGCGTTCCACCGGAACCAGGTCATGAAAGCCGGAAATGGCCTTATATTGTTTTATAGAGTGACTCCAAAGATTAGAGGCCAGAATCGGTATGGAAGTTATGTATGTATGCTAGTATGAGTTGGAAGTACGGAAAGAGTACGGCCAGTAAGAAAGATAGCAACCAAGTGTAAAGGAATAGAGCCTGAATCCATAAGGACATTTCGGGGTAACTACACCCGTGAGTGTTTGGGGTGGTAGCTGAGCGGGTATATGAGATTGCCCGGTGATGATACAGTCGTCAGACCCTAGTAGACCTAGTAGAGATGATTACGACAGACTTTGTGGTCATTATGAGTATGGGCTAGTTGGCTTCGTGAGTGCCAAGGTTGACATTTTAGTATAAGTATTGTTATGTGGCCATGGGTGGCATATGTTGTAAGAAGGGTGTAGTAAAAGGAGACTATGTCGCGCCTTAATTAGATTGGACTCCGAAAGAACATTCGAGGACGAATGTTTCTAAGGGGGGAAGAATGTTACACCCCGTAAGTCCAGGACATGTTTAAGAGAATGTACGTAAGGAACATAAGACTTGAAAAGGGTACGAAAGGAAGAATTGTTTTTCCGACGGAAAATTTTCCGAACGTCGGAAAGGAAAAATGTTCGTTGGTGAGAATTAGATTCTCAAAAATGCATTAATTGAAGAGTATGAAGCTTATTATCATTTTGGAAATTTAATTTTACGGATTTGGTCGTGTGGGGCCTACCCGAGGAATTTTACATTTTGTGGGACCCACGAGGGTTGCGGAATTTTTATGGACGAATGGGAGGGCGACACGTGGCACCCCCCCCCCCCCCACATGGCTTGGTCGAATTTTTTGCAAGGGTTAAAGGGTCATTTGACCATTGTGTAGATGAGCAAGTCTTGCTAGACTTTGGCTTGATTTTATTGACTAAGTCCAAGTCAAAAGAGCTTGATAATATTGACCACATCCTAGCCTTCCATTTGGTTTTATCCTAGCCTTTGATTTATTTATTTATACTACTACTACTACTACTAGTAGCAAGACTTCCACAATTAGAAAAAAATTGAAGAACATTTGTTCTTGTTCTTAGGAACTCTCGGCCAAAGGGGCTTTTGAGAGAAGAAATTTTTCATTTGTGGTTCGTTAGCCACAAGACTTTAACCCAAGGTTCATGAGTGCATTGTAAGGATATCTCAATAGAAAAATCCCGGAAAAAGGTAGTTTTCGTATTAGTCGCAAGACGAAAAATTGAGGGGTTCTTCAACTTTGAAGTTGGGACTTGAAGATGAGTTCTTCATAGGCTTCTAAGGAGTGCTTGGAGCAGATTGGAACATAATAAAAGGAGCTAACAATTGCTAGGGAGCGACTTTGAATCTTGGGAAGATTAAGGGCTTGAAAAGGTATAAATCTTGTCGTTTTAGCAATTAAAGCTTTCTTATTGTTGTAGCTTTGGATTTTAGCAAGCATGAGGTATATGTGTTGAAGTTTTATAAGTGTTATGGATTGTTGTAGCCTAAAATACGAATTGACATATTAGCCATTTGAAGTTGGATTACAAGTTGGGCGTAGTTAGAATAGTCGCATGTTACTTACTTAAAGATTATAGTAGTTATAATCAATTTTGACTTGATATCATGATATGCTAACAACTTGGATTGAAAAGGAAATTGGATAAGAATTGGTATTGTTGTATCCTAGATTGCCGGATTTGGCCTAATAGTTTGTATTAGTTTAATGTCAATTGTGGGGCAGAATTTTACACGTATTGTAAGGCGTGTAATCCCCTTTGATTTGTTGTTTTATTGAGCCTTAAATGTGGCGTGTTTGGTTATTGTATTCGGCCTTGAAAAAGGTGGCAAAGTATGTAGAAACAAAGGAAGTGCTGTCCGATTTTCCGTAGAATTTAGTGACTTTGCACTTAGAATATTCTACGTTCGAAGCTAGAGGTTAATGGACGTATTATGGCCATTTTAGGTTGAAGTACCAAGTATAGCGTATTCTACTTGAAGGATGGAATAGCTAGCAAGGTTGAAGTACTTTGGAGCATTTTTGCTATTTTGTCGACAATCGTCGCGAGGTATGTGAACCTCTTCCTTCCTTTGGCATGATTCTATGTATGGAATATACCTGTGGTATCATTTCATGTTTCCTTCTACTCTTAGAAGTTAAGAGGTAGTTGTGTGATTTACTCTATGTAGAATTTTTCCTATCTTTTGAGCATGACTAGTTGTACGTATATAGTACGGTAGACGTACAAGACCTTGATATCCTTTACTAGTTTTATGAATAGCCAAGTCGGGTGAGTTAGGAGATTAACTCACTTCTTTGAAAGTATTAAGGATGTCTAATGTTTTATTAAAGTTAAGGGACTTGCAGAATTTTAAAGTATGTGATACTTGTTCTGTTTTAAACGTATAAGTCCCTTGGATAGGAAATTGTATATGGCTAAGGTATAAAGCGAATGTAACGACTTTATGGGGAGTTGGTTATATTTGCTTTATGTAAAGATAAATGACTTGATTTTAATGAAAAGGAAACTTGATTTTAAGGCATCAATTGCCTAAGGTTTTATAATAAAAGGAGTCACTTGATTTCTAAAGGTTAAGAGACTAATGGTATTTTGAAAGTTAAGAGAATTGATTTAAAAAGTATAAGTCTCTTGGTTATAAAAGGAATGAGTTTGTCTAAAACCATAAAGGGTTATAACGGCTTTATGGGAAGTTGGTTATAACGGCTTTATGGAAGGTTAAGAGAATGGTTTTTCTCTAATAAAGTAATCAAAGGAATAACTTGAATTAAGGAAGGGCAATTTGATTTAAAGGTATCACTTGCTTAAAGCTTTAAGGTAAGGGTCACTTGATTTAGAAGCCGAGAAATGTATTTCTAAATTATAGTGACTTATGTGAAATGTACACAAGCCTTGATACTACGGGTGTTAGTATCTTGGGGTTTTATATGAAAAATAATATTTTGAAAAGAATGTAAGCACGTAGTACTTGGGGTTAAATTCCTGAATTTTTATGTGTGAAACGAAAGTGCCATGAGTCTATAAAAATGGAAGTCTAAAGGTTTTATGAACTTGCCTAGGTTTGCTTGTGATAGCTTTGAGTGCAAGTATTATATGTCTACGTTGTCGTGTCTCTCAGTTGGAGGGCCGACTGTCTTGTTGTAAGTTTACTTGACGCGTCGAAGCGGTGATGTGGGATTCCACGGGTATGCTTCCATTATGATTGACCCTTGGACATGCTTATACGATGTGGGATTCCGGGGCATGTGACCAGGATGCGGGTTAGATGCCCGGACATTTTATTGGACGTACCGGCAGTGACGGGGGATTCCACGTGTATGCTTCCGTTGTGATTGATCTTGGCCATGCTTATACGATGAGGGATGCCGGGGCATGCTGCCAGGATGCGGGTTAGATGCCCGCGCGTTTTATTACTCCATGGCCATGCTTATACGATGTGGGATTCCAGGGTATGCGACCATATTATATTTTACTCCATGGGCTAGCTCCCCATGAAGACATGTACCCACGATGAGGGATTCCGGGGGCATGTTATATTATTACTCCATGGGCTAGCTCCCATGAAGACCTGCACCTACGATGAGGGATGCCGAGGGCACATTATGACCATGCTTATATGATGAGGATTAGGGGCATGCGTCGCGTTATATATATATATATATATATATATATATATATATATATATGTTGTATATTCGTACGCCGACAGTGAGGTGGGATGCCACGGGCGCGTCACATGGTTATATGTTACACTTATAGGTGTCGGCAGTGATGTAGGATTCCACGGGCAGGAGATATATATATATGTTGTATATGTGTACGCCGACAGTGAGGTGGGATGCCACGGGCGCTTCACATGGTTATATGTTACACTTATAGCTGTCGGCAGTGATGTGGGATTCCACGGGCAGGAGATATATATATGTATTGTGTATGTGTACGCCGACAGTGAGGTGGGATGCCTCGGGCGCGTCACATGGTTATATTTTACACTTATAGCTGTCGGCAGTGATGGGGGATTCCACGGACACGCTTTGATATTTGTGTGACTTGATCGCGTCCCAGATTGGACCGGGTAGTATATGCGTCCCTCCATAAAGGGCCGGATTATGTTATGAAAGATAAGTAAGTTACATGGTAATGAACTTAATGACTTCTCCTAAGTATGTACGTAAGATATGGCTATAACTCTTAATGGAATGGAAAAGATAATGATGTGCAATTAAGTTCATAAGTGGTAATGACACGGCAGGATCTGGTATGTACTTTTTTATACTTGGCCCTGTCATTCTTTTGTACAGTTATGATCTGTTTACTGTACTTTATTTCTGTTCCATATTCGGTACCTGTTGTACTGACCCCCTTCGGGGGGCTGCGTTCATGTCCGCAGGTTTAGGTACACAGTTGTGGATCCGCGAGCTTAGGATCCTGGTTCAGCATTTTGAGATGGCTCCAATGTTTCGGAGTTGTCATGACTATGTATATTCAGGGGTACGGCGGGGCCTTGTCCCGTCATAGTATGTGTTCAAATCTTAGAGGTCTGTATTCACATGTGGGCTGGACTGGTTAAAGTTGTAATTACATTTTTGGATAGTGTAAGCCCTTTTTGGGTTATTTATATTATGGCAGCCTTATCGGCTTTGCCTTGGTTTTAGAAAAAAAAATGTGTGTGTTACTTATTTTCCGCAGTTGTTTTGGTGTTGTATGTTTGGAAGGGTGCCTGTGGTAGGGCCGCGCCCGGGTCGGGTCGTGACAAAAGTCGTATCAGAGCAGTTAGTCCTCGGAAAGTGTCTACAGACCGTGTCTAAGTAGAGTCTTGATTATCGGTGTGTTGTGCAACACATCTATAATCAGGAGGCTGCAGGACATTTAGGATTGGTTTCCATTCTTCTCACTCTGAGATCGTGCGATAGAGCTGTGTTGTTAGGGTCATCTCTCCCTAACGAGTTACGTTGATTGCAGCTACGAGAAAGGCAGCAGTGACCCAGGAAGGACTATGTGGATTGTGTATCCAGGTTGGTAATGATTATAGTATAGTTGGTATTGTGACATACATCTATACGGAGTTATGTTTGAGGGTCAGACGCGTGTTGCCTAGAATGATTTAGATTACCAAGAATTGGTAAAGACTAATTAGATATCGGGAAGGTATGGAACAGTTAATGAATTCTCACCAAGGTCTTATGTTTTATTTTGAGATAATTGGGAAGGGATGAGCTGTCCGATAGGGTAGTGAACCCTTAAGGAGCCATGTTAAGGAACTTAATGGAATACCATGTTAATATATTAAGCTACGTGGTAGGCCTAAGAGAATTGTACGGATAAGGTCTGTATAGAGTAAGTAATGGTCATTGTGATCGAGACAACATGGTTATGGTATTATGAGATGTTTTTGTACCCATTACTGGGGGACTGGTAAGGTAGGCTTGGAGCATGGAAATTGCGAGCCTAAGAATATTGATAACTGCCGAGACATTAGATATATAAGGCTCTCTCGGGCCATAAGATTTTAGGTCAGACCAAGGATAAAAGTTAAGTGCGACGGTGGGGCGGGGTGAGGACCTATTGCGGGTCGCCCCATAGCCTGAAATGGAGTGAGATCAGTTGATAGTAGTTCCTCTACGTGACAGGGTCACGAGGGTGCAAGGCCCAAGTCTAGTTAATTGTTTTACGGGTTCGTGGACACGTTCCACCGGAACCAGGTCATGAAAGCCGGAAATGGCCTTATATTGTTTTATAGAGTGACTCCAATGATTAGAGGCCAGAATCGGTATGGAAGTTATGTATGTATGCTAGTATGAGTTGGAAGTACGGAAAGAGTACGACCAGTAAGAAAGATAGCAACCAAGTGTAAAGGAATAGAGCCTGAATCCATAAGGACATTTCGGGGTAACTACACCCGTGAGTGTTTGGGGTGGTAGCTGAGCGGGTATATGAGATTGCCCGGTGATGATACAGTCGTCAGACCCTAGTAGACCTAGTAGAGATGATTACGACAGACTTTGTGGTCATTATGAGTATGGGCTAGTTGGCTTCGTGAGTGCCAAGGTTGACATTTTAGTATAAGTATTGTTATGTGGCCATGGGTGGCATATGTTGTAAGAAGGGTGTAGTAAAAGGAGACTATGTCGCGCCTTAATTAGATTGGACTCCGAAAGAACATTCGAGGACAAATGTTTCTAAGGGGGGAAGAATGTTACACCCCGTAAGTCCAGGACATGTTTAAGAGAATGTACGTAAGGAACATAAGACTTGAAAAGGGTACGAAAGGAAGAATTGTTTTTCCGACGGAAAATTTTCCGAACGTCGGAAAGGAAAAATGTTCGTTGGTGAGAATTAGATTCTCAAAAATGCATTAATTGAAGAGTATGGAGCTTATTATCATTTTGGAAATTTAATTTTACGGATTTGGTCGTGTGGGGCCTACCCGAGGAATTTTACATTTTGTGGGACCCACGAGGGTTGCGGAATTTTTATGGACGAATGGGAGGGCGACACGTGGCATCCCCACATGGCTTGGTCGAATTTTTTGCAAGGGCTAAAGGGTCATTTGACCATTGTGTAGATGAGCAAGTCTTGCTAGACTTTGACTTGATTTTATTGACTAAGTCCAAGTCAAAAGAGCTTGATAATATTGACCACATCCTAGCCTTCCATTTGGTTTTATCCTAGCCTTTGATTTATTTATTTATACTACTACTACTACTACTAGTAGCAAGACTTCCACACTTAGAAAAAAATTGAAGAACATTTGTTCTTGTTTGGAGCTCTCGGCCAAAGGGGCTTTTGAGAGAAGAAATTTTTCGTTTGTGGTTCGTTAGCCACAAGACTTTAACCCAAGGTTCATGAGTGCATTGTAAGGATATCTCAATAGAAAAATCCCGAAAAAAGGTAGTTTTCGTATTAGTCGCAAGGCGGAAACTTGAGGGGTTCTTCAACTTTGAAGTTGGGACTTGAAGATGAGTTCTTCATAGGCTTCTAAGGAGTGCTTGGAGCGGATTGGAACATAAGAAAAGGAGCTAAGAATTGCTAGGGAGCGACTTTGAATCTTGGGAAGATTAAGGGCTTGAAAAGGTATAAATCTTGTCGTTTTAGCAATTAAAGCTTTCTTATTGTTGTAGCTTTGGATTTTAGCAAGCATGAGGTATATGTGTTGATGTTTTATAAGTGTTATGGATTGTTGTAGCCTAAAATCCGAATTGACATATTAGCCATTTGAAGTTGGATTACAAGTTGGTCGTAGTTATAATAGTCGCATGTTACTTACTTAAAGATTATAGTAGTTATAATCAATTGCGACTTGATATCATGATATGATAACAACTTGGATTGAAAAGGAAATTGGATAAGAATTGGTATTGTTGTATCCTAGATTGCCGGATTTGGCCTAATAGTTTGTATTAGTTTAATGTCAATTGTGGGGCGGAATTTTACACGTATTGTAAGGCGTGTAATCCCCTTTGATTGGTTGTTGTATTGAGCCTTAAATGTGGCGTGTTTGGTTATTGTATTCGGCCTTGAAAAAGGTGGCAAAGTATGTAGAAACAAAGGAAGTGTTGTCCGATTTTCCGTAGAATTTAGTGACTTTGCACTTAGAATATTCTACGTTCGAAGCTAGAGGTTAATGGACGTATTATGGCCATTTTAGGTTGAAGTACCAAGTATAGCGTATTCTACTTGAAGGATGGAATAACTAGCAAGGTTGAAGTACTTTGGAGCATTTTTGCTATTTTGTCGACAATCGTCGCGAGGTATGTGAACCTCTTCCTTCCTTTGGCATGATTCTATGTATGGAATATACCTATGGTATCATTTCATGTTTCCTTCTACTCTTAGAAGTTAAGAGGTAGTTGTGTGATTTACTCTATGTAGAATTTTTCCTATCTTTTGAGCATGACTAGTTGTACGTATATATTACGGTAGACGTACAAGACCTTGATATCCTTTACTAGTTTTATGAATAGCCAAGTCGGGTGAGTTAGGAGATTAACTCACTTCTTTGAAAGTATTAAGGATGTCTAATGTTTTATTAAAGTTAAGGGACTTGAAGAGTTTTAAAGTATGTGATACTTGTTCTGTTTTAAACGTATAAGTCCCTTGGATAGGAAATTGTATATGGCTAAGGTATAAAACGAATGTAACGACTTTATGGGGAGTTGGTTATATTTGCTTTATGGCAAGATAAATGACTTGATTTTAATGAAAAGGAAACTTGATTTTAAGGCATCAATTGCCTAAGGTTTTATAATAAAAAGAGTCACTTGATTTCTAAAGGTTAAGAGACTAATGGTATTTTGAAAGTTAAGAGAATTGATTTAAAAAGTATAAGTCTCTTGGTTATAAAAGGAATGAGTTTGTCTAAAACCATAAAGGGTTATAACGGCTTTATGGGAAGTTGATTATAACGGCTTTATGGAAGGTTAAGAGAATGGTTTTTCTCTAATAAAGTAATCAAAGGAATAACTTGAATTAAGGAAGGGCAATTTGATTTAAAGGTATTACTTGCTTAAAGCTTTAAGGTAAGGGTCACTTGATTTAGAGGCCGAAAAATGTATTTCTAAAGTATAATGACTTATGTGAAATGTACACAAGCCTTGATACTACGGGTGTTAGTATCTTGGGGTTTTATATGAAAAATAATATTTTGAAAAGAATGTAAGCACGTAGTACTTGGGGTTAAATTCCCGGATGTTTATGTGTGAAACGAAAGTGCCATGAGTCTATAAAAATGGAAGTCTAAAGGTTTTATGAACTTGCCTAGGTTTGCTTGTGATAGCTTTGAGTGCAAGTATTATATGTCTACGTTGTCGTGTCTCTCAGTTGGAGGGCCGGCTGTCTTGTTGTAAGTTTACTTGGGCGCAAGCGGTGATGTGGGATTCCACGGGTATGCTTCCATTATGATTGACCCTTGGACATGCTTATACGATGTGGGATTCCGGGGCATGTGACCAGGATGCGGGTTAGATGCCCGGACATTTTATTGGACGTACCGGCAGTGACGGGGGATTCCACGGGTATGCTTCCGTTGTGATTGATCTTGGCCATGCTTATACGATGAGGGATGCCGGGGCATGCAGCCAGGATGCGGGTTAGATGCCCGCGCGTTTTATTACTCCATGGCCATGCTTATACGATGTGGGATTCCGGGGCATGCGACCATGTTATATTTTACTCCATGGGCTAGCTCCTCATGAAGACATGTACCCACGATGAGGGATTCCGGGGGCATGTTATATTATTACTCCATGGGCTAGCTCCCCATGAAGACCTGCACCTACGATGAGGGATGCCGAGGGCACGTTATGGCCATGCTTATACGATGAGGGATTCCGGGGCATGCGGCCGCGTTATATATATATATATATATATATATGTATATATATATATATATGTATATATATATGTATATATATATGTACATATACATATATATATACATATACATATATGTATATATATATGTATATATATATATATATATATATATGTATATGTATATATATATATATATATATATATATGTATATGTACATATACCTATATATATATATATATATATATATGTATATGTATATATATATATATATATATATATGTACTGTAAACAGTGAGTGGGATGCCACGGCGCGTCACGTGGTTATATGTTACACTTATAGTCATCGGCAGTGATGTGAGGATTCCACGGCGGGAGATATATATATATCTTGTATATTTATGCGCGTGATGGTGGGATGCCACAGCGCGTCACATGGTTATATGTTACACTTATAGTATCAGCGATGTGGATTCCAGGCGTGAGATATATATATGTATTGTGTATGTGTACGCCGACAGTGAGGTGGGATGCCACGGGCGCGTCACGTGGTTTTATTTTACACTTATAGCTGTCGGCAGTGATGGGGGATTCCACGGGCACGCTTTGATATTTGTGTGACTTGATCGCGTCCAGGGCCGGGTAGTATATGCGTCCCTCCATAAAGGGCCGGATTATGTTATGAAAGATAAGTAAGTTAGATGGTAATGAACTTAATGACTTCTCCTAAGTATGTACGTAAGATATGGCTATAACTCTTAATGGAATGGAAAAGATAATGATGTGCAATTAAGTTCATAAGTGGTAATGACACGGAAGGATCTGGTATGTACTTTTTTATACTTGTCCCTGTCATTCTTTTGTACAGTTATGATACATTCTTTACTTTATTTACATTCCATATTCGGTACTGTTGTGACCGACTTCTTCGGGCTGCGTTCATGTCCGCATGTTTATGTACACAGTTGTGGATCCGCGAGCTTAGGATCCTGGTTCAGCATTTTAGGATGGCTCCAATGTTCCGGAGTTGTCATGGCTATGTATATTCAGGGGTACGGCGGGGCCTTGTCCCGTCATAGTATGTGTTCAAATCTTAGAGGTCTGTATTCACATGTGGGCTGGACTGGTTAAAGTTGTAATTAAATTTTTGGATAGTGTAAGCCCTTTTTGGTTATTTATATTTGTTACACCCCGTATTTACAAGACATGTTTTAAGGTAGTACGTAAGAACTCGCAAGTGTTAAGATTTGAGACTTGTAAAAAAATTTATCGGAATTATGGATTTGTCGGAAAAACGAAATATTGTGACGAATGGGAGGGCGACACGTGTCACCCCCCCTTATGTTGTCTTGGATGAATTGAAGCATGGACACAATGGTCATTTGACCCTTGTTAGAAAGACAAGTCTTGCTAGTAGTCAAGCTTGAGAAAGTTGACTAAGTCAAAGGGTCCAAAGTCTTGATATTTTATAAGATTTCATCCAAATCACCCATTTGTCCACACCTTGACCCTCCATGTCCCTTATTATACTACTAGTAGTGTGAGAGAGCCCAACACTTAGCAAAAATTTACAAAAATTGGATGAACATAGGCCTGAGCTCTGGTTCATCTATAGGAAGAAGGAAAAAAATTTCGTTTCTTGTTCATTCAACTCCACACTTTAAACCAAGGTTCTTGAGGGTAGTGTAAGCATATCTCAATAGAAAAATCCCGGAAAAAGAGAGTTTTCGTATTAGTCGCAAAGTGAAAACCTAGTGGCTTTCTAGGTTTTGGATAGGAAGTTTGAAGGAAAGTTGTTGGTAGGGTTCTAAGGGTCTCAACAAGCGGATTGAAGTGTCTTGGAGAGGCTCTAAACTACTAAGGAGCGACTTCGGATTTGGAATTGGATCAAGGATCGTTAAGGTATAATCTTGTCTTTTAAGGTGTTACAAGATTATATATTTATATTGTTGTTGTTAGCTTTGCATGTTGATAGCATGAAGTTGGTATGTTGAAGTTTATAAGTATTATGGATTGCTTGTAGCTTAATCCGAAATGTTGTGCAAGCCACTTGAAAATTGGATTACTATTTGGTCGTTTATTAGAAATCGTCGCATGTTACTTATTTAAAGATTATGGTTATTATGATCAAATGCGACTTGATATCATGTTATGCTACCAATTTGGATTGAAATGGAAATTTGATAAGAATTGGTATGGTTGAACTCAAGGTGGCCGAATTTGGACTTTTAGTTTGTTATTCATTGGTATTGGACTACTTTCTAAATTGTGAGCCAATTGGGGCTGTTTAGTTATTCATTTGTATTGGACTACCTTCTATATTGTTGTGAGCCAATTGGGGCTGTTTGGTTATTGTATTTCGGCCTTGAAAAAGGTGGCAAAGTAAGTAGAAACAAAGGAGGTGCTGTCCGATTTTCCGTAGAATTTAGTGACTTAGCACTTAGAATGTTCTACGTTTGAATTAAGAGGTTAATGGACGTATTGTGGCCATTATAGGTTGAAGTACTTTGGAGCCTTTTTGCAACTTGTCGCTAGTCGTCGTGAGGTATGTGAACCTCTTCTTTCTTTGGCATGATCCTACGTATGAAATCTCCATGTAATAGTATTTCAAGATTTCTTCTACTCTTAGAAGGTAAGAAGTATTTACATTGTTGAATCTAAGTTAAGAGTATGTTTAAATTGTCCTAAGTCCTTACCAAGTCTTATGGGAGATGTTGGTAAGAATGGTTAGGAAATTATGAGATTTGATTTAAAGCTATGTGTCTTGATGTATTTAAAGCAAGTAAGTGGATTTTATGTTCGAAAACGACTTGAATTTATATGTGAAAAGGGGATTGATTTTAAAAGTGGAAGTTATATGATTTTAAGAGAATAAGTTACTTGGTTTTGGAAGTGTATGGAACTATATTTTTTTTTTTATAAGTATAAGTAATTGGACTTTAAAGAATGTATGTTATGAAGTTTTAAGACTATGAACTTTGGTTGTCTCTTAAGGATTTTGAAACTTTATTTTTCAAGTTATGTGACTTGAGCTCTAAAAAGAAAGAAGTTTTATGATTCTTTTAAGTATGTAAGTATGTAAGTACGTAGTATTTTTGGGTTTAGTTTCCCTAATGTTGCAAGAATAAAAGGGCCTTAAGTTCTCTAAAATGAATGGTTGTTATAATAACTTTATGGGAAGTTGTTATGACGACTTAAGAAGAAGTGAAAAGATGGGTTAAAAATGTTATGTAAGGAAATATTACACCGAGCCTACAAATAGGCCGGATTACGTTATGAGATACACCGAGCCTACAAATAGGCCGAAATACGTTATGAGACACACCGAGCCTACAAATAGGCCGGAGTACGCCATATTACCCCGAGCCTTCACATAGGCCGGGTTACGTCATCTTACAAGGCCCGGCGGGCGGATTATGCTACATGATTCCACGATGCACCGAGGCCCACAGCGGGCGGATTATGTCACATGATTCATCGATTACCGTGTCCATAAATGGACCGGATTATGTTATGTAAGATATGTAAGTTATGTGAAAAAGAATGGATTAAACTCTTAAGTATGTATGTAAGAATATGTTGTTAAATTTTATTGAAAGAAGGAAAGGAACGGTTAATATATGATTGATTTCAGGAGTTAAAAGGGCATTCTTTTATACAGACATGATTTGGTTATTGCATTTTATTTACATTCCATACTAAATTTTTGTTATGCGGCCCCGCCGAAGCTGCGTTAAATGCCGCGGTGATAGGTACACGGTTGGTGATCCTTGCTCTTAGGATCTCTGTTGATTTTGGAAAGAAGCTCCTTTCACTCGGAGGCTTATCTTTTAGTACGGTTTCACGATATGGTAGACTTATGTACATTCGGGGTATGGCGAGCCTGTCACTTGTGATTATATTGTGGGTCGGTTTGTAAAAGGAAAGGGATGTGACTGCTGCTGTTATGTATATGTATATGTATATGGGTCCAGGAAGGTAGCCTTATCAGCTAACCTGTGATTTAATTTCTCGTTATTTTATTTTATAAGTTTTATGTATGTTCATTGCTATTCTCGATGTATACTGAGCAGGTGCCCGGGTAGGGCACGATCGCGAGCTTGGTCGGTCGTGACAATATTATGGCAGCCTTATCGGCTTTGCCTTGGTTTTAGAAAAAAAAATGTGTGTGTTACTTATTTTCCGCAGTTGTTTTGGTGTTGTATGTTTGGAAGGGTACCCAGGTAGGGCACCAGTCGCGGCCCGGGGTCGGGTCGTGACACGTACTTCCTCTGAGTACGAGGTAACCCTGTAACAAAGTCCATGTTGATCACCTCCCACTTCCAAGTCGGAATCTCAATAGATTGCAATAATCCACTGGGCCTCTGGTGCTCGACCTTGACCTGCTGGCAATTAGGACACTGTGCAACAAAACCTGCCACGTCACTCTTCAGGCCATCCCACCAATACAAACATCTGAGGTCATGGTACATCTTGGTCGACCCCGGATGAATAGAATAACGAGCAGCGCGCCTCCTAAAATCTGGCGTGAAGCCACATCGCATCGGGAACACACAACCGGCCCTCAAATCTTAGCACCCCATCAGGCGCTACCTCGAATAGACTCTTCTCCTCCCGAAGAGCTGCATCACGATACCGTACCAACACTGGGTCCTCAAAACTGTCGCCTCTTCACCTCATCAATGATGGAACACTCGGCAACCTCACAAACCCGTACCCCACTATCGTCGACATCGATCAATCGAACCCCAAGGCTCGCTAACTGGTGGATCTGACGGACCGTATCTGTCTCTGGTGTACCTCGGCGGGCTCCCCATCGATCACGACTCAATGCATCGGCAACTACGTTGGCTTTCCCGGATGGTATAGAATGTCGACATCATAATCTTTCAAAGACTCTAACCACCGTCTGCATCGCGAGTTCGGCTCCTCTGCTGAAGATATCTCGGAGGCTCTTGTGGTGCGTATAAACATCCACATGAACCCGTATAAATAATGTCTCCAAATATTCAAGGCATGAATAACTGCAGCCAACTCTAAGTCGTGGGTAGGGTAATTCCTCTCATTCTTCCGTAACTGCTGGGAAGCATAGGCTATAACCTTGCCATCTGCATCAAACACACCTAGCCCGATGCAGAGGCATCACAATAGATCACGTGCCGTCTAACCGCCGGAAAGAGTAGGCGGGTGTAGTCAACCTTTCCTTCAAAATCGGAAACCCTTCTCGCAAGCCTCGTCGCTGGAACTTGGCTGCCTTTTGAGTCGACTAGTCAGCGGTCTTTGAAATCGAAGCAACCGCTCCAACCTACGATAATAACCTGCCAGCCCTAAGAAACTGCGCACCTCGGTCGGAGTAGTAGGTCTCGGCCAAGACTTGACTGCCTCAATCTTTGTCGTATCCACCCGAACACCATCAGCCCCAATAATGTGCCCCAGGAATGCCACTGAGGCCAACCAAAACTCACACTTGGAGAACTTGGCGAATAGCTGACTCGGAGAATCCCAATCTGATCCTCAAGTGATCTGCATGCTCCTGCTCTGTCCGCGAATAAACCAGGATGTCATCAATGAATACTATCACAAATGTATCCAAAAATGGCTTGAACACCCGGTTCATCAAATCCATAAATATCGCTGGAGCGTTGGTCAAACCGAAAGACATAACCCTGAACTCATAGTGCCCATACCGGGTCCTGAATGCAGTCTTTGGGATATCTGCCTCTCAAACTCGTACCTGATGATAACCAGACCGCAGGTCTATCTTGGAGAAACACCTCGCACCCTGCAACTGGTCAAACAAATCATCAATCATGGGGAGGGGGTACATATTCTTAATGGTTACCTTATTCAGCTGCCTGTAATCAACACACATACGTAGCGTCCCATCCTTCTTCTTCACAAACAAAATCGACGCTCCCCAGAGAGATACACTAGGCCTGATAAAGCCTTTCTCCAGCAAATCTTTCAGCTGGTCCTTCAGCTCCCTCAACTCAGCAGGTGCCATCCTGTATGGAGGAATGGAAATAGGTCGAGTGTCTGGCAACGTGTCAATACAAAACTCAATCTCCCTCTCAGGAGGATACGAAAGATCATGCAGGAACATATCCGAAACTCCTAACCACCGCGGCGAAGAAGCGGCACCTCGACCTGCGTATCAAATACGAACCGGATGATAGATGTATCCTTTCGCACCATCTTCCTAGCCTTGAGGTAAGAAATAAACCTACCCGCCGGCGTATTTGTGTTGCCCCTCCACTCGATAACTGGCTCGCCAGGAAACTGGAACCGAACCAACCTGTCCCTACAGTCAACGTTGGCATAACAAGAATCCAACCAGTCCATACCCATAATGACATCAAAATCTGTCATCTCCAACTCTATCAAGTCTGCAAGGGTCTGACGACTGTAAATAAACATCGGACAACCTCTATACACCCGCTCAGCTAACACCGAATCACCCACTGGCGTAGCTACCTCAAAAGGCTCTATCGACACCGGCTCTATCCCGATTCTACCCGCAATAAGAGGGGACACATAGGACAAGGTAGAACCTGGATCTATCAAAGCATAAACATCACAGTCTGAAATCAATAATGTACCTGTGACGACGTCAGGGAAGCCTCCTGATCCTGGCGGTTGGCTAATGAATATATGCGGTTATGTGGACCGCTAGAACTGGAACCACCACCACGACCTCTACCGCGGCCTGCCGGTCCGTGAGCACCACGCCTCGGGGCGCATAACCTGAGAAGAAGAAGACCCGGCCAGCAGATCACGCCGTTTGCCGTACCACCCATGTTGCCTCTAGACGGACAATCTCTCTTCAAATGGCCCAGCTGGCCACAAGAGTAACAAGCTCCTGCAGGAACACGACACTCGCCTGGGTGAGATCTACCGCATCGAGCACACCGAGATGTGGGTGGTCTCGATCGGCGACGATCTCTGCCTCGCGAAACCACGAAGTCTGGAGCCACGACCGCTCCCGAATGACACAGGTGATCGGACCTCGCGGAAAACCGTGTGAGCACTCTGTCTTTGGGCGTAATGTGGACCCGATCTGCTGCCGAAATTTGTCGCCTCAGCGCCACGAGACCTGCTTGTCCCAGCCTCTTGGTGGCCGAGTCAATCTGGTCCTCCTCTCTCTATCCCCTATCCTCGCGCATAGGCTGCATCTGGCAATGTCCATACCGGGTGAAGAGCCACCCCAATGGCGATAATCATATGACGGTCTAGCCCCATCACATAACGATGAACTCTATCCGCCATGTCGCTACAATGGTGTGCGCGTTCTGGCCAGGAGTCAAACTCGGGCTATACTCACGATAGTCCTCCATTACGCCTCAAGGTCAAGAATCTATCTACAGGCTCTCCTCATCTCGGGAGTCAAAAGTGATCCATGAAGGCCTCGTGAACTCCTCCCAAATAGTGGAAGAGCATCCTCACCTCTCGACGGCTCACGGGACTCAAACCAGTTCAACGCAATATCGTAACGGTAGAGGCTAGAATAATGAACTCTGTCTCTGAAGCTCTAAGAACCTGCATAGTCCGCTGTAGCTGCCGAATGAACTCCTGCGGATCCTCCTCAGACCTCAAACCATAAAACTCGGGTGGATGACAACGCAGAAAATCCCTAATCCGCAAACTGTCGGCTCTAGGGTGGGTGCTGCTCTGTCTTGCCGGCTACTATCTTGGTCAATAACCGGATCGCTCCCGTAGTCTCTATACTCGGCACCGGTGCGGGGCGGAGGCTGCAGTGCAGGAACCTCTGAGCTACGCCTCTCGGCTCCTCTAATACTGCCGGCGTGGCTGAACTCGCCGACCCGCCTACTACCTCAGGCATAGTCCGTGCCTGAGTCCTGGTAACCCTCTGCGTACCGCTAGCAGCTCCTGCTGCTGCCTTGCCCTTCTGGGCCCTGGTCGCCTTCCGTGGAGGCATAACTGTTACATAAGACTAGGTCAGAGAGGTTTCAACCTAATAATACAACTCTATTGCACGATCTTTAGAGAGAGAAGAATGGAAACCAATCCTAAATGTCCTGCAGCCTCCTGATTATAGATGTGGTGCACAACACATCGATAATCAAGACTCTACTAGACACGGTCTGTAGACACTTTCCGAGGACTAAGCGCTCACGATACCACTTTTTCACGACCCGACCGGGATCGCGATCGTGCCCTACCTAGGCACCGTTCGGTATATGTCACGACCGAACTCGGGCGTGGTGGTGCCTTACCCCGGGCACCCTAGTGATACAACATCAGAGTAATCAGCGGAACATAAAACGATAACATGAAATAACAAGAAGTATGAAACAATAGTCTGAGAAAAATTGCCTTTCGGCATGTATAGATCAACTTTAAAACCGAACAGTTACATCCTATTACAACTCTGCCCACAACAGTACTACAGACCTCTAAGAATGATATGACAACAACGACGGGACAGGGCCCCGTCATACCCCTGAATGTAAGCACCTACAACAACGAGGACTATACGAATAAACCTCGGAGAAGCGGAGCTTCCCAACGCAATTTGTGACCCTAGAGCGAGGATCAACGGCGGTGTACCTCAACTGCGGCATGAGCGGCCCGAAGGAGGTCGAGACAACAGTACCAAGTATGGCTGAAAATCGTAAATGAAATCATAGTAGTCTATATAAAGCGGGAGACATGTATGATAACCAAACTACGATTCCTGATAAATAAGCGATCATGTCAAGTCGTGGACTCGCCCTCAGTCATCACTCAAATATAACAATGGGTCTCACGCCCAACATCAATCATGCGTGGCATACCTTACCTGCTGCGGCGATCTATGATATAATCACACCAAGAAGTACACATGAACACCAGGTCCCACATGTGTCATCATAAAAACCGTACGGGGTAAGTACGAAGGCATAGCCGACAACTAAAACCCACAGTACAAACAAGGTCGTAAACTGTATCATGAGATCTGTCTAGACCATCACATGATCAAAGCTGGCCACTCGCCCGCAGTATCTAATGTGCGCGTCTAGCCCTGGAACTTCCCGTAGCTCCGCATGGGCCACTCCAATGGCCCGCATGAGGTATTCCCCGCATCGAGGGTAGCTACTCCCCGGCGTCTGGACTCGCCGTCCGCGTAGCCTGAAAGACCGCATGACCACAAGGGCGCGATACTAACTGGAACTCCGCGATTCCGCATAGGCCATCTGCACTGCATAAGGTATTCTCGAATCATAGGTCACTAGACACTTTGAGTCTACCATGACGGAGGCGACTTAACCTCCGGAAACAAGTCAAGGTGAGTGGTATAATACCAACATAACGGCTGATCGTTAAACAACTTTAAGCGCAATCGAGGGAAAACCCCCTTTACACAAAACATCACAAGATACTAACACACGTAGCATCCTAGCATGTTTACTTATCAAATCAACAAGAAAGTATTACAAGGCTATCACAAACCAACACAATCAAGTTATACACACAAGGTACATTCTAATATATGATTAACAAGATCGGGTATCTATTCCCAAAGTACTTCATACATTATCTTTTAAAAGACACGTTACGCTTACAAAAGTCACACAATACCCGTAGTATATGAAAATAGAGTGATTATCTTTTGAAGTAAATCAAAACACTTCTCTTCGTAAAATCAAGTAACAACATTCTTTTCCAAATGTTTCAGGTTTGCCTAATTTCAATTACTCAAGTTTCTCATTTTCGAAAGGTTTCGTAGTTCATAATTTTAATCACTTAATGATATAATTCTCCTTTAAAAGCAATTTGAGAAACATATATACGTCGTGAGTAGGTTATTCTTGTTTATAACAATCTTATTTAAGCAGCCATGATCTAGGAAATGTAACATCATTTGTCTCATCTTAGTTTCTATGCAGATGGAAGTTTCTACAGGTTTTACTAATACATTATTAGTCAAAACATTTCCCTTTATTAGCGCTACGTGGTTTGTTCGATACTTATTCTGATTTCCGAAATCAGTAAAACATTATTGCTTTTAAAATCAAGTACTCATTACTCGCGAATGAGGTTTTACAACATTTTTAACAAAATGTTAATTACCAAGTAAAACAAGTTAAGTCTCTTATCTTTAAGATTAAGTCTCTTAACTTTTAAAATCAGTAAACCATTCTCTTTACCTCTCTTAAAACGTTATACCTAACTTCCCATAAAGCTAGTATAACTCTTCTTTATTATCACACATCAAGTCAGTTACCTTTTAAAACCACAAAGCATTTTACACATGTACGTCTACCGTACTACATAGTTATACACATATCATGCTAGAAAAGGTAGGAAGAGGTTCACATACCTCGCGACGATTATCGACTAATAGCAAAACGCTCCAAGTACCTCAAACCGTCGGCTACTCCTTAGCCAAGTAGATCGCGCCACGCGTGGTACTTCAACCTATAAGGCCACAAGTGACATTAATATCTAGGTCTATTCGTAGAACATTACGAGAAAATTCAAAGACCTCCCCATGACCGCGTAAATCTCCTCCTCTATCGAGGCCGGCTATCAAGCCAACCAGGGGGGGAGGTATATACATCTAACCGGACGTGTACAATTCTACTTCACAGTAATGCTACACAAGTCTCTGTCTGATCTATGTAATTACTGATTGATTCTATTCTTTATATTGAGCTTAAGTCAAAAGACATTGCCGCAAAGCTAGGTTGATTCTATATATAGTATACTTCAACTATATAATCTTACAACATGTAATTTCCAATTACAATAAGGGACAAGATATTACCTCGATAAGCCCAAAATTATCCTAGTTTAATGTCGCTCACGAGCAACGTTTAGCTCGACTCCGTGCGCTCCAACCCGCTCCAAACCACCCTTAGAAGTTCTAACCAACTTCTACATAATACTCCAACTATCTATGGAGATTTTCCTTAGGGTTTCGTTTTTGTGACTGACGGAAAGTATAATAGTATTTCTGGGCTTTTCGTATAAGTGTAACCTTGGAATACTACAAGGTATAAGACTAAGGTAATTTGGGTATAGTAACAATACTTTTGAGAGTATTTCTACCAAGAGGGGGGGTATTTATACGAGACAACACCACAAGGGGGGTGTATACCCCTCGGCCTACCCCACTAGGGGGGGTATTCTCGGCCAAGGGGGGAAGGGAACTCTCGGCCAAGGGGCCTCTCAAAGGGGGGATGGGGAGGCTATGTCACGACCCGATCCCGGGCCCGTGACTGGTGCCTTACTCCGGACACCCTAGTGATACAACATCAGAGAAAACCAGCGGAATATAAAACTTAAACAAGAAACAAGATATATGATCATAAAACAGGCCAACCAAACGGTTACCTTCCAATAAAATATATATAAACAACTCTTTCAAAACGAACAGTTTAATCCTTTTTACAAGCCCGGCCAGCGATACTACAGACCTCAAGAGTTTTTATACAACATGGCGGGACGGGGGCCGTCATACCCCGAATGTACAAGAACCTACAACTCGTGGGTAACATACCAAAAGATAAGCCTCGGAGAAGCGGAGCTTCCCAATCTGTTGGCTTGTGATCCTATGGCGAGGATCCACTACCGATGTACTCCTACTGCGGCATGAGCGGCCCGAGGAGTCGATCAGTACCAAGTATGTGAAATCGTAAAATCGTAAATGAAATCATACTAGTCTAAATAAAGCAGAGACATGTATGATAACCAAACTCTGATTCACATAAAAGCGATCATGTCGATCGGGGACTCGCGCCTCAAGTCATCACTCAAATATAACTATGGGTCTCACGCCCACAACATCAATCATGTTCGCATCATGGCGCGTGCCGGAATTCTGCCGGTGTAGACATGTCCATGATGCAACAATAATAACAATGCCCGGCCACATGCCGGTCTGCGCCGGTGTAGACACGTCCATGACATTAACAACAATATCTTGGGTGATCAACCCGCGCGTAGCACGCGCGCCGGAATTGCATCGGTGTAGACATGTCCATGTAACCACAATAACAATATATCGGGTAATCAACCTGCCGCGTGGCCACATGCCCCGGAGTCTGCGCCGGTGTAGACACGTCCATGTGACATTAACAACAATAATCGGGTGATCAACCCGCGCGTAGCCACACGCGCCCCGAATTCTGCGCCGGTGTAGACATGTCCATGTGACATCAACAACAATATACCGCACAACCAGGCTATCACAAACAAGCTCAAGCAAATTACCATACTTAGACTTTTATAAAAAGATCCACTCCTTCCCAAGAAGTCACGATATCAACACTTGCACAACAAAGGCTATCACAACAAGCATAGGCGAGTTACACAACAACAAGCATGGCGAGTTACACAACAACAAGCATAGGCAAGTTACACACAACGAGGTACTTCGTTTCGTATCAAAGTGCGGGTTTTAACCACAAGTACTACGTCATTAACTCTTTTAAAGGATCCGTTTCTTTCACAAAGTCACATAATACGTAGCATAAAATAGAGTGACTATCTTTTTAAGTAAACCAAAATACTTCCTTTGTAAAATCAAGTAACAACATTATTTTCCAAGCGTTCAAGTTTGCCTAATTTCAAATGCTCAAGTTTCTTATTTTAGAAAGGTTTCATAACTCATAGTCTTAATCTCTTTTAAAACAATTGAGTAACATATGTCTTGTCGTGAGCCGTTTATTCTTGTTTACAACAATCTTGTTCTGTGACCATGATCTAGGAAATGTAATACAATTTTGTCTTATCTTAGCTTACATGCGGATGGAGGTTTCTCTTGGTTTTAATAACAATTTGTCATTTGTCAATACACTTTCCTTTATTAGCGGCTTGTGGTTTGTTCGACACTTATTCTCATTTCGAAATCAATAAAACATTATTCTTTTAAAACCAAGTACTCATTACTCATGAATGAGGTTTCACAACACTTTTAACAAAATGTTAATTACCAAGTAAAACAAGTTAAGTCTCTTATCTTTTCTGATCAATAAACCAATCTTTTACCTACATAGAGTCGTTATAACTAACTTCCCATAAAGCTATTATAACACCCATGTTTTAAACCAACCAACTCATTTAGCACGTATCGTCTACCGTACTACATAGTTTACAAAGCATCATGCTAGAAGGATAGGAAGAGGTTCACATACCTCGCGACGATTATCGACAATAAGCAAAACGCTCCACGATCGTAACGGCTAGCCTTTTCCACTCTTCAAGTAGAATACGCTACTCGTAGTACTTCCACCTATAAGGCCACAAACGTCTATTAACTTCTAACCGCATGGTTCCATATTCTGAAGAAAATTGGCAAAGATCTCCCGCACATGGCAGCGTAAATCTCCTCCTCTATCGAGGCGGCTACCAAGCCAACCGAGGGTTTATCGTCTAACCGGACGTATACAATTCTACTACGGTAATACCACAAGTCTCGTCATACAACCCTATGTAATTCTGATTCGATTCTCTTCTTTATATTCGGGCTTAAGTCAAAAGACATTGCATGTTATGTTCAGTTCTATATATAGTATACTTCAACTATATATCCTACAACATGTAATTTCCAATTACAACAAGGGACAAGAATTTTTACCTCGATAAGCCCAAAATTATCCAAGTTATAAAAGTCGATCTGAGCGAGTTTAGCTCTACTCAGTGCGCTCAATCCGCTCCAAACAACCCTTAGAAGTTCTAACCAACTTCTTAAATACTTCAACCAACTATGAAGATTTCCTTAGGGTTTCGGTTTGAGACTAAAGGACAAAAGGTAGTATTTAGGGCTCTACGTATAGAGGTAACTTTTGGAATACTACAAGGTAAAGGCTAAGGTATTTTGGGCATTATAACAATACTTGGAGAGTATTTCTACCAAGAGGGGGGGTGTATTATACGAAACAACTAGGCTAGGGGGGGGCCTCTCGCCAAAGGCCACTAGGAGGGGAGGAGGCTCTCGGCCACAAGGCCTCACAAGGGGAGGAGAGGCTGGGGCGAGAACTACACTCGAAGGGAGGGAGAGGGACTCAAGACTTGGAAGATTTTGGATGAAGAAGTCTTCAAGCTTAGGGGGGTATTTATAGGAAAACCAAAGGCCAACCAATGGCCAAGATCAAGCCATGTGCAAGGCAAGTGTAAGGCCAAGATCAAGCCAAGTGCACCCTAACCCTACTCCACAAAACACTCCACAAAACAAGGCACAAAACAAGCCCCAAATCAAGGCCATTTGTCCAAGGCCAAACCGCCCACTTTAGGCGTCCACTTGAGGGTGACAAGTTTCACCCTCTCATTGGTCAAAAACATTTCGTCTCTCGGAAAAATCCGCAAAAATCAAAAAGGACATCGCCGGATTTTTCCCTGCGAACGTTTTTTAAACCGTTTGGGCTAAAAACGACTCTAACCGGGTGTTGTGCACAAATTTCGAACCTAAGCCAAACTTTAATTCTCAAACTTTCGTACGTACGTCTCCACGTACATACTCTGGAAATACGGGGTATAACATTCTCCTCGCGAAACATTCGTCCGAATGTTCCTTCCAAAGCGGATATCGATGAAATTCCTCTAACAAGTTGCCAGCGCCACGCGGCAGGCCGCGAAATAACACCGCGTTCTCTTCCTTCCTTACTCGTCGTGCGATACCACTTTTGTCACTTTGCGCGAGGTTCTAGTGTCACTCGGCGACCCAACAAATGGTACCGAATCGCATGCGATCCACGAGGTTCTAGTGTCTCGGGGCGTGCCATACTTCCGATCATCGCCAGTTCTCAAAGCGTGAGTCACTACCCCCAAACTTGGTCATCTTACTAACCTCAATCTTCTTTAAGGCCACTCCCGGCCTTCACGAACCGCTTCTGGTCGAACATATCCACGAACCCATACGATGGTCACCTAAACTGGGGCCTAGCACCCTCGTGACCCTACCACCTGGCGGGACTACCCAGAACTGACCCCACCCAAAACCGGGCTGCGGGTCGACCCGCGAGCGGCCATCAACCCGACCCACAATCGCGCCAATACTTGCTCCTCGAAACGGAACAATCTTACCTAATCAAGTCATGAAAGCTACACTTCCATCTCACACTACCCATGGACTTATCATACAAATAATTCCCACGTACTACTTACTCTGATAAGGGTCAAACATGAAATAAATCTTTTACTCAAGACGACCTTACCTCTAAGGTCTCAATCGTGACATAGCCTAAGGTTCACACTTACCATGCCCCCATACTTATCCTTCCAACTAACCACGTTTTCTAACTCACAATTAACACCCCGCTATCCGTACATATCACACAATAATGAGATCATCATAACAAGCATACCAAAACTCTAGAGGGTTAAGGATATACCTGTATCCACCGCGTCACTCTAATCATAGGCACGTAAATGCAGGCGCGTAAGCTATAGAAGGTGATGAACCACCACCGATCACGAAGGTGAGTCGTATCGTTATACCGTATTTCAGTATGCGTGAGGCGTGCGTATACAATTTGAGCCTTAAAGTTGGCTAGTTTGAAATTTGTACACAACACGAAAAGTCGTTTTCGACGAAGCGTTTCCACGACTTTGAAGGAAAATTCGGCTATGTCATTAATAATTTTGCGGATTTTTCGAGAGGCGAAACATTTTGGACCAACGGGAGGGTGACATGTGTCACCGCATTGGAAGAGGTTGGGCGGCAATTGGCTAAGCCTTGCGTTTTGGTGTGAAATTTTGGTCAAGGGTTAGGTAGGATATTTTTGTGTAGATGGATAAGGTAGCACATGGCTAAATCTTGGCCTTACACTTGCTATGCACTTGTCTTCATCTTGGCCATTGGTTGGCCTTCACTTGACCTATAAATACCCCTCTAAGTGATGAACTTTCTTCATCCAAAAATTGAGCAATCTTTCTAAGTCTCAAACCCTCCCTCTCCCTCTTGTGATCTCGTACACCACACACCCCTCCCCCTCCTTAAAGGCCCCTTGGCCGAAACCCACCCCCTCCCCCTTGTAGAGGCTTGGCCGAGGGGTACATACCCCCCCTCCTAGCCTAGTTGTCTCGTATAAATACCCCTTGTTGTGGTATAGAAATACTCTCCTAGTATTGTTGTTATGTCCAAATACCTTGGCCCAAATACCTTGTAGTATTCCCAAAGTTACACTTATACAAAAGCCCAGAAAATACTATTATACTTCCCTCAGTCACAAAAACGAAACCCTAAGTAAATCTTCACCCGTAGTTGAAGTTATAAGTAGAAGTTGGTTAGAACTTCTAAGGGTTGGTTGGAGCGGGTCGGAGCGCACGGAGTAGGAGCTAAACCTTGCTCAGGATCGACATTTAAACTCGAATAATTTTGGGCTTATCGAGGTAAACACTCTTGACCTTCTATTGTAATTGGAAATTACATGTTGTAGGAATATATAGTTAAAGTATACTATATATAGAACTGAACATTATAATTGTGCGGCAATGTCTTTTGACTTAAGCCTGAATAATACTTACGGCAATGTCTTGCGACTTAAGCCTGAATTTAAAGAAGAGAACTGAACTGTAATTACATAGGACTGTATTACAGTAGACTTGTGTAGCATTACTGGGTAATAGAATTTGTACACGTCCGGTTAGACGTGTTAACCCCCCCTGGTTGGCTTGATAGCCGGCCTCGATAGAGGAGGAGATTTACGCTGTTGTTGCGGGGAGAGTCTGCGAATTTTACGTAGAATATTCTCGTCGGGATCTAAAAGATATTAATAGGCGCTTTGTGGCCTCTATAGGTTGTAGTACTACGTGTGGGTGATGCCTTGGTGAGAGTGTAGCGACGGTTTGGGGTACTTGGGCGTTTTGCTATTAGTCGATACTCGTCGCGAGGTATGTGAACCTCTTCCTATCTGTTCTAGCATGATATGTGTATAACTATGTATGCGGTGAGCGTCATGTGTTAAATGTATTTGATTGCCTTTAAACATAAAGTGTTATAACAACTCTATGTAAATGAGAAATGCTTTGTGATTTTTAAAGATAAGCGATTTGACTTATAACCGACTTGATGTAAAAGAACCTTGAAGTATTCTAAGAGATTAAGAAACCTTTTTGGAAGAAGTGTATACCTGGTTTGAAAACATAAAAGTTATACGACTTTATGAAAAGTTAGGTGTAGCGCCTAAGAGAGATAAAAAGAATGGTTTAATGGTTTAGAAGTTAAGAGACTTGACTTAATATGGATGTTTGTGTGAAACCTCATTCGTGAGTAATGAGTACTTGGTTTTGGAAGGAATAATGTTTCTTGATTTGGAAATCGAGAATGTGTATCGACAAACCAACTGCAGCGTTAATAAAGGAAATGTATTGAATAATTAAGTATTATTAAAACCGGTAGAAACCTCCATCTGCATAGAAGCTAAGATGAGACAAAATGATATTACATTTTCTAGATCATGGTGCTTAATAAGATTGATTATGAACAAGAATAACCTACTACTTTATGGCATATGTTACTCAATTGTTTTAAAAGAGATTAAGACATTGAACTATGAAACTTTTAAAAAGAGACTTGCGTGAATAAAATTAGGCAAACTGGAACCTTAGGGAAAAGAAAGGCATTGTGTTGTCTTAAAATGGTTTAAAGCATAAGGTGTTATAACAGCTTTATGGGAAGTTGGTTATAATGACCTTATGAAAACAAAAGAAAGGTTTTATCATTGGTTTTAACGTGGTAACTTGACTTAAAAAAAAAAAAGGAAAGTATGGAAGTTGTTTTGGTTTACTTAAAGGATGTAAGTCACTCTATTTTATACTACGGGTATCGGGTGACTTTTATACAAAGAATGAATCTCTTAAAAGGAATTTAACGCGCGTAGTACTTTAGGGTTAAAACCCGGACCTTGGCATAAAAATGAAAGTACTTTGAGTTGTGGTGAAACACACTATGCTTGTTGTTGTGAAACTTGCCTATGCTTGTTGTTGTGAAACTTGCCTATGCTTGTTGTGATAGCCTTTGTTGTGCAAGAATTGTGTTTCTATACTCTGGCTCTCGATGGAGGATCGGTTGACTTGTTGAGAACTTACTTGGGCGTGGCCGGCGGTGGCGGATAAATTCCGCAGTGCGTTCTGCTGATAGTGTTACTTTTGTTAAATCACTTTGGACATCACGACACGATCGTAGCGCGCGGGTATGCTTCCACTTTGATTCTGCCTTGTTGCTTATTGTTTCCCTTTGGACATATCGACACGATCGTAGCGCTGCGGGTATGCTTCCATTTGGAATGTTGTCTTATTGTTTCCCTTTGGACATCTCGACACGATCGTGGCGCGGGTATGCTTCCATTTGGAATCTTTGTCTTATTGTTTCCCTTTGGACTCTCGACACGATCGTGGCGCTGCGGGTATGCTTCCATTTGGAATGTTGTCTTATTTGTTCCCTTTGGACATCACGACACGATCGTAGCGCTGCGGGTATGCTCCCATTTGGATTGCTATCTTGTTGTTATCATATCATGAAATGCCGGTGAGGAAAGGTACTCATGGGCGGGATTGATGTTGTGGCGTGAGACCACGAATTGATATAAGCGTTATGTGTATGTCTTGTAGTCCGGTTATCATACTGTCTCTGCTTTTATAGACTATTATGATTTGATTCTGATATTTCTGATTTCACATACTTAGTACTGTTATCGACCTCCTTGGGGCTGCGTTCATCTGCGGTAGAGTACATCATTGTCGATCCGCGTTTAGGATCTCATTTAGCGTTTTGGGAAGCTTCGTTCCTTGGAGGCTTATCTGTTGGTATGTTACCACAAGTGCTGTAGGTTCTTGTACATTCGGGGTATGGCGGGGCCACTGTCCGTCATAGTTGTTGTATAAATTCTTAGAAGTGCAGCCTTTGTGTGGCGGGGTTTGTAAAAGGATAAGCTGTTGGGTATTTATGTATATATATGATGAAGGTAGCTATTTTGGTTGGCTTTGTTTATTTATTTTGTCTCTAAATTCATGTTCATGTTTTTATTTCCGCTGATTTTCTCTGATGTTGTATCACTAGGGTGCCCGGGGTAAGGCACCAGTCACGGGCCCGGATTTGGGTCGTGACAAAGTGGTATCAGAGCAGTTAGTCCTCGGAAAGTGTCTACAGACCGTGTCTAGTAGAGTCTTGATTATCGGTGTGTTGTGCACCACATCTATAATCAGGAGGCTATAGGACATTTAGGATTGGTTTCCATTCTTCTCATTACGAGATCGTGCCTTAGAGGTGTGTGATGAGTTGAACCCCTCGGCGTATTCCTTTCCTTTACGATTATGCCTCGCGCAAGGCAACCGGGCGAGAAGGGCAAGCGGCGAGAAGGAAGATACGAGTAAAGCGTGGCGGTCTCTACGAGACCACGATACACGAGCCTCGATCCTACAGTGAGGCGAATGAGATAGGTTACAAGCGAGATGGCGATTAATGGCGAGTTGTGGCGAACTTGAGATAAGCTGACGCCAGCGGCGATTCGATCCAGTAGCACCGTAGATTCACCCCGGCGAGCGATTTGAGATTACGAGATTTTACGAGTGTAACGCGAGTTTTATGGGTGAGGCACGAGGATGATCGCGAGGAGTTCATCCGGCGATTCTGTGGATCATGAGTGATCAAGGCATCGGAGACCGAGTCGGTGGTCCTAGGTTCGCATCGGTAGTTTGATTCGTGGGAGCTGTCGGGAGAGCATGCACTTCCGGCTTTATGGGACGAGTTCTCGAGGCCTTTCTTGCACATTTCTTGCCTCCACGGATGAGGAGGCTCGGGCGACAGATTTTTGGGGTTGCGGCGAGCAGGCGTGACGGTTCGGGAGTACAATGTGGAGTTCGACTCATTGGCGATGCGTCCGCGTTAGTAGCTAGTATGGAGGATCGAGTGCACCGATATGTTACGGGGCTCGATGATTACCTAGCGAGAGTTGTTCGGGTGTAGCTCTTGTAGGGCATGGACATTGCCGCATGCGAGCTTATGCACTTGGAGGTGAGGCGGAGAAATCGGCGGAATAACGAGTCGTGAGAAGAGGGCGAGCAATGAGGTCCTTTGGTGACTTTCGAGGCGGACCGCCTCAGCAGGAACTAGTTATGCGCCTCCGCTTGATCTGAGTGGTCCTCCACAATCTTGAGCACCAGTATTCGGGGAGCGGTCGGGGCTCGAGGTTCAGATTTTCGAGAAGCGAGGTGTTAGCGGTGAAGCCACCCTACCTCGTTGTGGCCGTGTGGTAGACTCGCGGTGGGAGTGTCGTGCTAGTCGGGAGTTTGTTTTACATGCGGCGGCAGGGCCATTTGGGAGAAATTATCCGACCAGGGTGCGCTGGTAGGATAGCCTGACTCTGGGATCGGTTGCGGGTTCTTCCTCCCATAGTCGAGCGGGATGTTCATACACGGCGGAGCCACGGTAGAGAGTCGCGGTGGAAGTTCCCGATTTTAGCGGTCCTCTGAATCACCTATTTTCGGGTATATCCTTAACCTCAGAGTTTTGTATGTATTGATGATGTGATGATGTGTTTAGTGTTATGTTCGGATAAGCGTTATGCTAAAGCGTGATGTAGAACACGGTTGTGAGAAGGGTAAGCTTGAGGGTGAGAAAATGATGAACCTTAGAATATTACGATTGAGACCTTAGATGTAAGGCCGTCTTGAGTACAGTTTTGCAAGTGATCCTTGTCGGAGTGCATTTTTATGCCTAGAGCGTTTTGTGTGATAAAATCACAGGTAGTGTGTAATGGAAGTGGTAGCTTTCATGACTGTATAAATAAGATTGTTCGGATCGGGAACAAGAGCGTGATGCGTAAGTGGGTCGGGTTGGGGCCATGTTGAGGCCAACCGCGGCCATTTCAAAGTGGGGTCGGCTCTGGGTGGTCGCCGGTGGTAGAGGTCACGAGGCGCTTGGCCCGTGATTAGATAACCATCGTATGAGTTCGTGGATATGTTCGACGAAGCGGATCGTGAAGGCAGTGAAGCTAGTAAGATGACCAAGTTTGGAGGTTGTGACTCCAAAGTATTGGGAAGCTGAGGCGATGGCGAAGTGTGAAATGCGTATACTAGAAGAGTTCAAGTGTCCGAGAAGGGCACGGCGAGTAAGGAAGGAAGAGAGCGTGTGATATTTCGTGGCGGTGTGGCGTTGGCAACTTGTTAGAAGAACGTTATCTGTTCAGAAGGAACATTCGGAACGAATGTTTCTAAGGAGGAGAATGTTATACCGTATTTCCAGTATGCGTGAGGCGTGCGTATACAATTTGAGCCTTAAAGTTGGCTAGTTTGAAATTTGTACACAACACCCGAAAGAGTCGTTTTTTAAATGAAAGCGTTTCCACGACTTCGAAGGAAAATTCGGCTATGTCATTAATAATTTTTGCGGATTTTTGAGAGGCGAAACATTTTGGACCAACGGGAGGGTGACATGTGTCACCTCGCATTGGAAGAGGTTGGGCGGCAATTGGCTAAGCCTTGCGTTTTGGTGTGAAATTTTGGTCAAGGGTTAGGTAGGATATTTTTGTGTAGATGGATAAGGTAGCACATGGCTAAATCTTGGCCTTACACTTGCTATGCACTTGTCTTCATCTTGGCCATTGGTTGGCCTTCACTTGACCTATAAATACCCCTCTAAGTGATGAACTTTCTTCATCCAAAAATTGAGCAATCTTTCTAAGTCTCAACCCCTCCCTCTCCCTCTTGTGATCTCGTCCACCACACCTCCCCTCCCAAGGCCCTTGGCGAAACCCACCCTCCCTTGTAGAGGCTTGGCCGTGGGGTACATACCCCCCCCCTAGCCTAGTTGTCTCGTATAAATACCCCTTGTTGTGGTATAGAAATACTCTCCTATTATTGTTGTTATGTCCAAATACCTTGGCCCAAATACCTTGTAGTATTCCCAAAGTTACACTTATACAAAAGCCCAGAAAATACTATTATACTTCCTCGATCCACAAAACGAAACCCTAAGTAAATCTTCACAGTAGTTGAAGTTATAAGTAGAAGTTGGTTAGAACTTCTAAGGGTTGGTTGGAGGCGGGTCGGAGCGCCTGAGTAGGAGCTAAACCTTGCTCAGGATCGACATTTAAACTCGGATAATTTTGGGCTTATCGAGGTAAACACTCTTGACCTTCTATTGTAATTGGAAATTACATGTTGTAGGAATATATAGTTAAAGTATACTATATATAGAACTGAACATTATAATTGTGCGGCAATGTCTTTTGACTTAAGCCTGAATAATACTTACGGCAATGTCTTGCGACTTAAGCCTGAATTTAAAGAAGAAAGCGACTGTAATTACATGGGGTATTCTGATGAGACTTGTGTAGCATTCTTGGGTAATAGAATTTGTACACGTCAGGTTAGGCGTGTTAACCCCACTGGTTGGCTTGATAGCGGCCTCGATAGAGAGGAGATTTCTGTTTGTTGCGGGGAGGTCTGCGAATTTTACGTAGAATATTCTACGTCGGGATCTAAAAGATATTAATAGGCGCTTTGTGGCCTCTAGGTTGTAGTACTACGTGTGGAGTGATCCGCTTGGAGAGTGTAGCGAGACGGTTTGAGGGTACTTGGGCGTTTTGCTATTAGTCGATACTCGTCGCGAGGTATGTGAACCTCTTCCTATCTGTTCTAGCATGATATGTGTATAACTATGTAGTACGATAGACATACATGTGTTAAATGTATTTGATTGCCTTTAAACATAAAGTGTTATAACAACTCTATGTAAATGAGAAATGTTTTGTGATTTTTAAAGATAAGCGATTTGACTTATAACCGACTTGATGTAAAAGAACCTTGAAGTATTCTAAGAGATTAAGAAACCTTTTTGGAAGAAGTGTATACTGGTTTGAAAACATAAAAGTTATACGACTTTATGAAAAGTTAGGTGTAACGCCTTAAGAGATAAAAAGAATGGTTTAATGGTTTAGAAGTTAAGAGACTTGACTTAATATGGATGTTTGTGTGAAACCTCATTCGTGAGTAATGAGTACTTGGTTTTGGAAGGAATAATGTTTCTTGATTTGAAATCGAATGTGTATCGACAAACCAACTGCGGCGTTAATAAAGGAAATGTATTGAATAATTAAGTATTATTAAAACCAGTAGAAACCTCCATCTGCATAGAAGCTAAGATGAGACAAAATGATATTACATTTTCTAGATCATGGCTGCTTAATAAGATTGATTATGAACAAGAATAACCTACTCGCCTATGGCATATGTTACTCAATTGTTTTAAAAGAGATTAAGACATTGAACTATGAAACTTTTAAAAAGAGACTTGCGAGAATAAAATTAGGCAAACTGGAACCTTAGGGAAAAGAAAGGCATTGTGTTGTCTTAAAATGGTTTAAAGCATAAGGTGTTATAACAGCTTTATGGGAAGTTGGTTATAATGACCTTATGAAAACAAAAGAAAGGTTTTATCATTGGTTTTAACGTGGTAACTTGACTTTAAAAAAAAAGAAAGTATGGAAGTTGTTTTGGTTTACTTAAAGGATGTAAGTCACTCTATTTTATACTACGGGTATCGGGTGACTTTTATACAAAGAATGAATCTCTTAAAAGGAATTTAACGCGCGTAGTACTTTAGGTTAAAACCGGACCTTGGCATAAAATGAAAGTACTTTGAGTTGTGGTGAAACACCTATGCTTGTTGTTGTGAAACTTGCCTATGCTTGTTGTTGTGAAACTTGCCTATGCTTGTTGTGATAGCCTTTGTTGTGCAAGAATTGTGTTTCTATACTCTGGCGTCTCTCGATGGAGGATCGGTTGACTTGTTGAGAACTTACTTGGGCGTGGCCGCGGTGGCGGATAAATTCCGCAGATGCGTTCTGTTGATAGTGTTACTTTTGTTAAATCACTTTGGACATCACGACCGCGATCGTGGCGCGCGGGTATGCTTCCACTTTGATTACCGCCTTGTTGCTTATTGTTTCCCTTTGGACATCTCGACACGATCGTAGCGCGCGGGTATGCTTCCATTTGGAATCTTTGTCTTATTGTTTCCCTTTGGACATCACGACACGATCGTGGCGCGCGGGTATGCTTCCATTTGGAATGATGTCTTATTGTTTCCCTTTGGACCTCACGACACGATCGTAGCGCTGCGGGTATGCTTCCATTTGGAATGTTGTCTTATTTGTTCCCTTTGGACATCACGACACGATCGTAAGCGCGCGGGTATGCTCCCATTTGGATTGCTATCTTGTTGTTATCATATCATAGGCTGGCGGTGAGGAAGGTACTCAGGCGGGATTGATGTTGTGTCGCGTGAGACCACGAATTGATATAAGCGTTATGTGTATGTCTTGTAGTCGGTTATCATACTGTCTCCTGCTTTTATAGATTATTATGATTTGATTCTGATATTTCTGATTTCACATACTTGGTACTGTTATCTTGACCTCCTTGAAGCTGCGTTCATCTGCGCGGTAGGAGTACATCGGTTGTCGATCCGCGTTTAGGATCTCATTTCAGCGTTTTGGGAAGCCGTTCCTTGGAGGCTTATCTGTTGGTATGTTACCACAGTGCAGTAGGTTCTTGTACATTCAGGGGTATGGCGGGGCCCTGTCCCGTCATAGTTGTTGTATAAATTCTTAGAGGTCTGTAGCACTGTGTGGGCAGGGTTTGTAAAAAGGATAAATGTTCGGGTATTTATGTATATATATGATGAAGGCAACTGTTTTGGTTGGCCTGTTTATTTATTTTGTCTCTAAATTCATGTTCATGTTTTTATTTCCGCTGATTTTCTCTGATGTTGTATCACTAGGGTGCGGGGTAAGGCACGATCCACGGGCAGGTTGGTCGTGTGTGATAACATCCGTGCTTCCAGTCGGACAGTTCCTCGCAAAATGGCCTGTGCCGCAAAAATAACAAGCTCCTTGGCACCACGACACTCCCGAAATGCGGTCTACCATCGACCACAGAGGTAGGGTGTGCATCTGGACCACCGCCCTTGGCTGGAAATCTGAACCCACGAGCTCGACACGCTCCAGATCCCGGATTCCACGAAGGTTGTGGAAGACCACTCTGCTGGCGGAGGTACAAAACTAGTATCTTCTTGAGGCGGTCCGCCTCGAAAGTCACCAAAGTACCACTGTTGTTACGGCCTCTTCGCTGATCTTGGTCATTCGTCGACCTCTCCGTGCCTCACACCCGGTGCATGAGCTGCGTGCGGGCAATGTCCATGCGGTGAAGAGCTACACCGAACAAGCCTCTGTCAAGTAATCATCTAGCCGGTGATGTAGCGGTGCACTCTATCCTCCATGGTTGCCACTAAAGCGGGGACATCCGAGCCAACGAGTCAAACTCCACGTTGTACTCCGAACCGTCGCCTCTGCGTCTCGGCATCATAAATCTGTCGGCCGTGCCCTCCTCATGCGGAGGCAAGAAGTGAGTGAGAATGCCTCGAGAACTCGTCCCATCTTCTGGAAGCGCATGCTCTCCGGGGCGGCTTCCACGAATCAAACGATCGGCTGCGGTATCACGCGGCCGATGCGAACCTAAGACCAGCGACTCGGTCTCGAAGCCTTGATCACTCTCATGACCGAATGGCGCCGGATGAACTCCTGCGGATCATCCTCGTGCCTCGACCCATAAAACTGGCGGGCTCTGATTCGAGAAAGTCCGTAGCCTCAAACTATACGCTCGGGGTGAACCATCGGTGCTCTGGGCCCAGGCTGGCTGCGTCCGGCCTATCCTCATATCGGCCACGACCACGGCGGCAACGGGCCATCTCCTTGCCCCATCTCATCTGCTCCGGTGTGGGGTGGAGGCTCAGTCTGGTGGTCTCAGCAGCCCATGCTGCGACTCTAAACTCTCTTTGAAATTTGGCGGCGTCGCAAAACCCGCCGTCTGAAGCATAATCTCAGGCACTGACCGGGCCTGCGCCCTCGTACTCCTCTGTATCTCACTATCAGCACCCTCGGTTGTCTTGCCCTTCTGGGCTCACGGTTGCACTGCGGAGGCATAGCGGTAAAAGCGAGATACGTCGGAGGGTCCAACTTACAACTCTACAGGCACGATCTCGGAATGAGAAGAATGGAAACCAATCCTAAATGTCTGCGACCTCACGATTATAGATGTGGTGCAACACATCGATAATCAAGACTCTACTAGACACGGTGCGTAGACACTTTCAGAGGATTAAGCGCTCACGATACCACTTTTGTCACGACCGATCCGGGCCCATGGTAGTGCCTTACCGGGCACCTGGTGATACAACATCGAGAGAAAACGGCGGAATATAAAACTTAAACAAGAAACAAGATATATGATCATAAAGCAGGCCAACCAAGCGGTTACCTTCCAATAAAATATATATAAACAACTCTTTCAAAGCGAGCAGTTTAATCCTTTTTACAAGCGCACTGGCGATACTACAGGACCTCTAGAGTTTTATACAACATGGCGGGACGGGGCCGTCATACCTGAATGTACAAGAACCTACAACTCGGGTAACATGCAAAAGATAAGCCTCGGAGAAGCGGAGCTTCCAATCTGTTGAGCGTGATCCTATGGCGAGGATCCACTACGATGTACTCTACTGCGGCATGAGCGGCCCCGAAGGAGGTCGATCTGGCAAGTACCAAGTATGTGGCTGTAAAATCAGTAAATGAAATCATACTAGTCTAAATAAAGCGGGAGACATGTATGATAACCAAACTCTGATTCGCACATAAAAGCGATCATGTCGATCGAGGACTCACGCCTCAAGTCATCACTCAAATATAACTATGGGTCTCACGCCCATAACATCAATCATGTTCGCGTCATGGCGCATGCCGGAGTGCGCCGGTGTAGACATGTCCATGATGCAACAATAATAACAATGCCCAGCGCGTGCCGGAGTCTGCGCCGGTGTAGACGCGTCCGTATGACATTAACAACAATATCTTGGGTGATCAACCGCGCGTAGCCACGCGCGCGGAGTGCGCCGGTGTAGACATGTCCATGTAACCACAATAACAATATATCGGTGTCAACCACGCGCGTGGCCACATGCCGGAGTCTGCATCGGTGTAGACGCGTCCATGTGACATTAACAATAATCTTGGGTGATCAACCCGCGCGTAGCCACACGCCCCGGAATTGCGCCGGTGTAGACATGTCCATGTGACATCAACAACAATATACCGCACAACCAGGCTATCACAAACAAGCTCAAGCAAATTACCATACTTCTAGACTTTTATAAAAAAGATCCACTCCTTCCCAAGAAGTCACTTGATATCAACACTTGCACAACAAAGGCTATCACAACAAGCATAGGCGAGTTACACAACAACAAGCATAGGCGAGTTACAAAACAACACGCATAGGCAAGTTACACACAACTCAAGGTACTTCCATTTCGTATCAAAGTCTGGGTTTTAACCCTAAGTACTACGTACATTAACTCTTTTTAAAGGATCCGTTTCTTTCACAAAAGTCACATAATACCCGTAGCATAAAATAGAGTGACTATCTTTTTAAGTAAACTAAAATACTTCCCTTTGTAAAATCAAGTAACAACATTATTTTCCAAACGTTCAAGTTTGCCTAATTTCAAATGCTCAAGTTTCTTATTTTAGAAAGGTTTCATAACTCATAGTCTTAATCTCTTTTAAAACAATTGAGTAACATATGTCTTGTACGTGAGCCTTTTATTCTTGTTTACAACAATCTTATTCTGACCATGATCTAGGAAATGTAATACAATTTTGTCTTATCTTAGCTTCTATGCAGATGGAGGTTTCTACTGGTTTTAATAACAATTGTTATTTGTCAATACACTTTCCTTTATTAGCGCTGCTGTGGTTTGTTCGACACTTATTCTCATTTCCGAAATCAATAAAACATTATTCTTTTTAAAACCAAGTACTCATTACTCGCGAATGAGGTTTCACAACACTTTTAACAAAATGTTAATTACCAAGTAAAACAAGTTAAGTCTCTTATCTTTTACAATCAATAAACCAATCTTTTACCTACATAGAGTCGTTATAACTAACTTCCCATAAAGCTATTATAACACCCTATGTTTTAAACCAACCAACTCATTTAGCACGTATCGTCACCGTACTACATAGTTTACAAAGCATCATGCTAGAAGGATAGGAAGAGGTTCACATACCTCGCGACGATTATCGACAATAAGAAAAAGCGCTCGCGATCGTAACGGCTAGCCTTTTCCACTCTTCAAGTAGAATACGCTACTCGTAGTACTTCCACCTATAAGGCCACAAACGTCTATTAACTTCTAACCGCGTGGTTCCATATTCTCTGAGAAAATTCGCAAGATCTCCCCCACATGGCAGCGTAAATCTCCTCTCTATCGAGTAGGCTACAAGCCAACTGTGGGGTTTATCGTCTAACCGGACGTATACAATTCTACTACGGTAATACCACAAGTCTCATCATCTGACCTATGTAATTCTGATTCGATTCTCTTCTTTATATTCAGCTTAAGTCAAAAGACATTGCCGCAAAGCTATGTTGATTACATATATAGTATACTTCAACTATATATCCTACAACATGTAATTTCCAATTACAACAAGGGAGACAATTTTTACCTCGATAAGCCCAAAATTATCCAAGTTATAAAAGTCGATCTGAGCAAGGTTTAGCTCTACTCAGTGCGCTCAATCCGCTCCAAACAACCTTAGAAGTTCTAACCAACTTCTAAATACTTCAACCAACTATGAAGATTTCCTTAGGGTTTCGGTTTGAGACTAAAAGGACAAAAGGTAGTATTTCCGGGCTCTACGTATAGAGGTAACTTTTGGAATACTACAAGGTAAAGGCTAAGGTATTTTGGGCATTATAACAATACTTGGAGAGTATTTCTATCAAGAGGGGGGGTGTATTATACGAAACAACTAGTTGGGGACCTCTCGGCCAAAGGCCACTAGGAGGAGGGAGTGTGGCGCAAACCGGGCAGATCATCGGTGCCTTACCGGGCACCCTAGTGATACAACATCGAGAAAACCGGCGGAAATAAAAACTTTACATGAAATGAGAGACATAAATAAATAAGCAGTCAACCCAATGTTGCCTTGGTATATATACATAAAACCCGAGCAGTTATCCTTTTACAAACCACACTTGGCATGCTACTCTGAGACCTCTAAGATATACAACAACTATGACGGGACGGGGCCCGTACCACAGATGTACAAGTACCTCTGATGACGGGGACTATACCAAAGATAAGCCTCGGAGGAACGGAGCTTCCCAATGACTGCGATCCTATGGCGAGATCGACCAAGCGGTGTACCTCTACTGCGGCATGACGCGGCCCCAAGAGTCGATCTGGCAGTACAGTATGTGCGAAAATGCGTAATGAAATCACATTTCATCATTTTATAAAACCATTTCGCAATAAGTAGCGGATTATGTCAAGTAAGGGGCGCGTATCCCAGAATAATCACTCGCACATAATTATGGGTCTCGCCCGTAATACCACTCATGCAGTGGAACTCATTCCTCGCTGCCGTGATTACATGATGTAAAACAACACCCGTATGTGAACACGAACACTAGATCACACTGCGTCATCAAAGCCGTCGGGCGAGTAGAATAGCCAACTACGGTCAAAGCTAGTCATATCCATCACGGGCAGATGCGGAAGCCACTACGATCCAAAGCTAGCCACGCAAGTTGGCGAGGCAAGTATCTTAAGCTAACGTCTGATAGCCTACCGTCTCACAAGATATGGCCGAGGCAAGTATCTTAAGCTATCTACGGAGGCTCAGTGCGAGAAAATGACCGAACAAGTATCTAAAGTGTGCACGAACACGCGTACAAACCAAGCCCGTGATCGCTCGTCGCGCGGCAAGCCGTGGATTAGCGGTCCGTGGACTAACGATCTGAACCTCGCAATGACCGCGTGCCGGCGTCTTACCTCGGAAGTCATGGCCATGAAACCATCCTGCGGGCGCGTGCAGTGGAACATCCATCACGTCGGCATGTCGAAGGAAATAAATCGGATAGCGGCCCCGGAGAGTCACGGCGATCTGAAACAACGATCGATACTCAAAGTGGGCGCGTACTCGTGGACCACCCAGCGTCGGTATATCGGTCAATCAATCGGATAATGGCCTCGAGAGTCGCGGCGACATCAACAAAACACTTGCACATCAAAGACTATCACAACAAGCATAGGCAAGTTTAACATACATTCATTTTAATCAACAATCGGGTTTCAAACCCAAATACTACATACTTTCCTTCTTTCAAAAAGACCTCTTTCTACGTAAAGCCACGTGATACTAATACTGCGTAGTATATAAAGAAAACACGATTTAATTTTAAAACCAAATTACTTCACCTTCGTAAAAATCTTTACAAGGCTTTTAAAATCAAGTACTTTATACTTTATAAACCAAGTGCTTTTCTTTTAGAACAACATCAAGTATACTCTTTTTAAAACCCTTTTAACTTAATATTTTCATACCAAGTAACATATACTTAAATAAAGTTACGTCTCCTTTTAAGAAAATATGTCGTTATATGGCAAGTCTCTTATCTTTCTAGATCTAGTCTCTTAACTTTCAAAATCAAGTCGTTTCTTGTCAAAACCAAATCTTTCTTTTATCTTCATAAAGTCGTTATAACTAACTTCCCATAAAGCCATTATAACACTTTATGTTTTAAAACAAACAAAAATCGTTTCACACACGTCGTCTACCGTACTATATAGTTCCAACAATCATGCTCAAGAGTATAGGAAGAATCACATACCTCTGGCTTAAACCACAAGCCAAGTCAAGTATGCGTGGCGTAGAAAGATCCACCTATAACAACCACGATATATAAATCAACTTCTAGCACTCTCGTAGAATATTCTAAACACAAGATTCCTTATTCTACGAAATTTTGGACACCTCCCCATTATCACATAAATCTCCTCACTAACGGGCCCGCTACCGGGCAACAACTCAGGATTACACGTCTAACGGACGTGTTCAAATATCTTCACAATAATACTTACACAAGTCTCTGTAAATGCAGTCGATGTAAATACCGTTCAATCCTTTATAATCATCCTTCCAATATAATATACTCAAGTATAACTACTACTGACATGTAATATCTAATTCTGATAGGGGCGTAGATCATTACCTCGATAAGCCCAAAAATTATCCAAGTTATAAGTCGATCACGAGCAACGTTTAGCTCGATCCTTACGCTCCAACCCGCTCCAAGCGACCCTTAGAAGTTTCTAAACAACTTCTGCAAAAACTTCCACCAAGCTAGGAAGATTTTTCTAGGGTTTCGTTCTGGCTATTGGAATAAAGTAGTATTTAGGGCTCTAGTATTGAAATAACTTTGGAATACTACTAGGGATACTAGGCCAAGGTATTTGGGATTATACAACAATACACCAAGTATTTTCTACACAAGAGGAGGGACAGAAATCTACACAAGGGAGGAAAACATTTGCTTTGGAAAGCTTTCAAGTGAGGATGATTTTACTCTTGAAGCCAAGGGGTATTTATAGAAGAACCAAGGGCAAGATCAATATAAGTGTAGGGTCAAGATTGGGCCATGTGTGTGTGGGTCCACCACCACATGGCCAAACGAAATGGTGCCAAGTGTGAGGCCAAATCGGCGAGGACAAGTGGCCTAGCCAACATCCACCCATTCGACCAAGTGCCACATGGGGTGACACGTGTCGCCCCGATTAAATCAAAATATTTCGTCTTAGAAAATATCCAAAATCTGAAATCTCAAAAACAAAGCGGGCCCCAAAGCCAGTAAATTTCTCCGTGGGTCCAGTGACCATTTACGAAAATAAAACCTCAAAATTCTAATATAATCCAAGAAGTCCAAATACCAAATCTGGGAATCCAATTCCCGTTAACGAACCTTTTCTTCAAAGCAGGAACTTTTAGTGAAAAAATCACGTCTTCCTTTCTTTCCAAAATTTACAGCCATTATTCTCGTGCGTGCGTCCTCACATACATACCACGGAACTACGGGTATAACAGGAGGCTCTCGGCCTGAGCCTCACAGGGGAGGAGAGGCTGGGGCGAGAACTACACTCGAAGGAGGGAGAGGGACTCAAGACTTGGAAGATTTTGGATGAAGAAGTCTTCAAGCTTAGGGGGGTATTTATAGGAAAACCAAAGGCCAACCAATGGCCAAGATCAAGCCATTTGCAAGGCAAGTGTAAGGCCAAGATCAAGCCAAGTGCACCCTAACCCTACTCCACAAAACACTCCTGAAACAAGGCCGCAAACAAGCCCCAAATCAAGGCCATTCGTCGAGGCCAAACCGCCCACTTTAGGCGTCCACTTGAGGTGACAAGTGTCACCCTCTCGTTGATCAAAACATTTCGTCTCTCGGAAAAATCCGCAAAAATTAAAAAGGACATAGCGGAATTTTCCTTCATGAAGCTTTGTAAAACGTTTCGTCGAAAAACGACTCTAACCGGGTGTTGTGCACAAATTTCGAACCTAAGCCAAACTTTAAGTCTCAAACTTTCGTACGTACGTCTCCACGTACATACTCTGGAAATACGGGGTATAACAGGCTAGACGAGACCTCAAACACAAAGGGAGGGGAAGCTCTCAAGACTTAGAGATTTTTGGATGAAGAAGTTCATCAAAGGGGAGGGGTATTTATAGGTCAAGCCATGGCTAACCAATGGCCAAGATCAAGCCAAGTGTGGTGCAAGTGTAGGGCCAAGATGTGCCCAAGTGTACCTTATCCATCTACCCACAAAATATCCTACCAACTACTTGACAAAAGCCAACCCATTTCGTCCAAGCTTTACCGCCCACACTCCATCAATGAGAGGGTGCCAAGTGTCGCCCTCTCGTTGGTCCAAAATGTTTCGTCTCTCGGAAAAATCCGCAAAAATTAGAAATGACATAGCCGTAATTTACCCTACGCGCTTTGTGTAAAACGTTTCGTCGAAAAACGACTCTAACCGGGTGTTGTGCACAAAAATAATTCGGCCAAGCCACTTTAAAGTCCAAACTTTTCTACGTACGTCCTTACGTACATACTCTTGAAATACGGGGTATAACAGTATACATCAGAGAATAGCAGCGGAACATACACAACATAAACACATGTGTAAACAATAAACATCACAGGCTAGCCGATAAGGCCGCCTTCCATAATATAAACATAATCAAAAGTACAACTGTACAACTCAGTTCTTATAGCCCAACCACATATGTGAATACAGACCTGCAGGAATAACAAGCGTGGCGGGCGGGGCCGCCATACCACGAATGTACATAAATCTACAACATCGGGGAAGAGCGTACCAAAGAGACAAGCCTCGGAGAAATGGAGCTTACGACGTCGATAAGTGATCCTAGAATGAGGATCCACCACATACACTTTCTGCGGCATGAGCGCGGCCCGAGGGCGGTCGATTACCTGATATGTACTAAGTATGTAAAACTGGAAAATACTGTAATTACATCATAAGTTTAAAACAAAGCCGGAGACATGTATGATAATCAAATTACAGTACACTGTGCCTTACTAACAATGAGAGTAAATAGTAGTATACTTACAATATAAAATAGGAAGCTCACGATCAAAGCAGGACCACCCGCCCGCAGTATCATTAAGCAATCCTACTCCTGGGACTATTTCACCCGCATAGGTCGCGTGGACCCGCATGAGGTATTCCTCGCATGGGACTGTTTCACCCGCATAAGCCCCTTACGGACTCGCATGAGGTATTCCTTGCATAGCGTGCACGCCGCGTGGGACTATTTCACCGCATAAGCCCTTGCGGACTCGCGTGAGGTATTCTCGCGCATCGTGGGTAGCAAATCCACGGAATATGCAAATGCCACAAACCGGGAATGACCGTAATGAATAATATACCACTAGCAATTGTTATACCCGTATTTCCAGTGCGTGCGTGGGGAATACGTCTGAAAAAATCTAGCCTTAAAGTTTAGGCAAAGCGTTTTTGGGCACAACTCACAAAGCGAATAGTTTTCCCGAAAGCGTTTCCACGACTTTCGTAGGGTAAATTCCGGCTATGCCATTTCTATTTTTGCGGATTTTTAGAGGCGAAACATTTTGGACCAGCGGGAGGCGACACTTGTCACCTCCAATTGATGGACTTGAAATCGTCCATTTGGACGATTTGGACTATGGTGAACACGTTTTTTGTGCCTTGTGCACAAGTCAAGGAGTTGGTAGGATATTTGTGTATAGTTAATCCTCACCCTACACTTGCCTTGCACTTTTCTTAATCTTGGCCATTGGTTGGCCACTTCTTGACCTATAAATAATCCCCTTAAGATGAAGAGTTCTTCATCCACAAAGCTTTCCAAGTCTTGAAAATCCTCTCCTCTCCCTTTGTAGCCTTTTCGTCCAACACCTCCCCCTCCCCTTGTGAAGGCCCTTGGCGAATACACCCCTCTAGCCTAGTAGTTTGGCGAGGCCCCTGCTAGCCAAAAATCTACCCTCCCTTGGTAGAAAAGTTGCCTTCTTGTATTGTTATAATGCCCAAAATACCTAGCCCAAATACCTTAGTACTTAGTAGAAGTTGTGAAGAACTTCTAAGGTTTCATGGAGCATACAACTTAGGAGCAAAACCTTGCTCAGCGCGACTTTTCTAGGATATTATTGGGCTTACCGAGGTAACTAATCCTAACCCTCTTTTGAATTAGAGAATATATCTTTGTTGTAGTATAAGAATAAGTATAAATACTTAGAAGAATATCACGAGAATAGAATCAAATCTGTACTTACATGGGAATTTGTTTTCATGATGAACTTATATAGCTCATGGGTAGGAAGTCTTTGCCAACTTTCCATAGAATTGTGAACCCTCTGTTTAGAATGACCTTGAGTAGTCTTTGATAGATATCCGTGACTATTATGGTGACTCTCTTGCGACATATTGACTTGGCGGTGGTTTTATTTGAGAAGGTATGTGATTCTTCCTAAAGCATGATATTTTACAATATATATAGTGCGGTAGGCGTACATGTGTTAACTAAAATATAACTACGGCAATGTCTTTGACTTAAGCTGAATAATACTTACGGCAATGCCTCACGGCTTAAGCACGAATAACACTTACTGCAATGCCTCACGAACTTAAGCTTTGAATAATAAAGATCCGAAAGCATTTCAAAGAATCTTGAATCATTTTTAGAAGAGAACTAATTGGTTTTTAAGCGAAGCTTAAGAGTTATACTAGCCTTATGGGAAGTTAAGTATAACCACTTAAGATTGATAAAAGAAGCAGTTGCCTATGTGTTTATAACGGACTTATATTGAATTGTGAAAAGAATAATAAGATGGTTTGATAAGTAGACATGATATGATGCTATGTGTGTTAGTGTCTTGTAACGTTTGTGAAAAAGTATTCTTGTTGTGCTTATGTTGTTTAACGATAATTTGTTAGGTTAGTGTAGCATCACTCACCTCTTGACATATTACAGGGGTTAAGGCCCTCCGTCACGGGGTAGACTCGGTGATGCAGGACCGTGATTCGAGAATACCTCATGCGGGTCCAAAGGGACCTATGCGAGCTACGGGAGTTCAAGTTAGTGAGCGGGGTAATACCACATGCGGTCTATGTGTCCATGCGGACGACGAGTCAAGCACGATGCCGAGGAGTCTCTACCCTCGATGCTCGGTTATGTACCCTATCCGGGCCTATGTGATTGGCCTATGCGGACTACGGGAGTCCAGGATTAGGCTTGCATGGTGATACTACGGGCAATGGCCTGCGATCATTCGCGACCTAGAAAAGACATTCTGATTTACCTATTCTTTGCTCTTGTTTGTGATGTGGCACTATGTGCGGTTTCCTTGGTTGTTTCATACATACTTGCAAGCTGTTTTTAAAATGATATGTTTCATTTAAGTATTTCTGATTTCATATACTTAGTACTGTTATCGACCTCCTTGGCTGCGTTCATCCGCGGTAAGGCAGCAGTGCTAGATCCACATTCTTAGGATCTCTACGTTGGTGTCGGGAGCTCCATCTTTTAGGAGGCTCTACTTTTGGGTATGATCTCCTATTGTAGATAGTTTTATCTGATCGAGGTATGGCGGGGCCTGTCCGCCATAGTTGTATATTTCCTTAAGTGCATAGTCATGTTATGCGATGTCGGATGTAGCTTGCTAAACCATGTTTATATATATATGCAGAAAGCGATGTTTTCTCACATAAAGCGTGTCTTATTTTATAAAGCGTTTCATGTCTTGCTTTATATTTCCGATTACTCGATGTATGACTACTTGGGTGCCCGATAAGGCACGATCCACGGGCCGGAATGGGTCGTGACAAAAGTGGTATCGAGCGATTAATCCTCGGAAAGTGTCTGACCGAATCTAGTAGAGTCTTGATTATCGGTGTGTTGTGCACCACACCAATAATCGAGGAGGCTATAAGATATTTAGGATTGGTTTCCATTCTTCTCATTACGAGATCGTGCTTTAGAGGCGTGTTATAGGTTGGACCCTCTAACGTATTCCTTTCTGTATGATTATGCCTCGCGTAAGGCAACCGGGCGAGAAGGGCAAGGCGAGGAGGCGCTAGCGAGACACCTAGAGTCACGAGGGCTCGTGCCCGATCTATACGAGCGGCGAGTTCTATGACGCCGCCAGGCCCAGCGAGACCACAGTACCACACCTCACTGTCCCACGGCTGGGCGGAGAGTTAGGGTCTGAGAGATGGCCCGACTATTGGCTAAAGTTGTGGCCCGTCTGAGAGAGGCTGGATCTGGCGATTCGATTCTGACTCAGTAGCCGGTCGCACCGTGGTACACCCGAGGCGAGATAGTTTGAGGCTACGAGATTTCTTGAGTTGTAGCCCGCGAGTTTTCTGGTCGAGGGAGGATGATCCGCGGGAGTTCATCCGTCGGCCGGAGGATCATGAGGTGATCAAGGCCTCGAGGCAGTCTGTGACCTTTGGTTCGCATCGGTGCGTGATACGCGATCGATTGGTTTTGATTCATGGGAGTTATCCGGGAAAGCAGCGTCCCAGCTACTTAGGATGAGTTCTCGGAGGCTTTCCTCACTCACTTCTTGCCTCCACGGATGAGGAGGCGCGGTGATAGATTTTTACTGCGAGGCGAGAGGGCGCCGTCGAGGAGTAAAATGTCGAGTTTGATTCATTGGCTCGATATGTCCGGCATTGGTAGCGAATATGGAGGATAGGGTGCACCGCTATGTCACGGGCTGAAGCGACTATATGGCGATTCGTATGCGGGGTTTCTCTCGGCCGGGTATGGACATTACCGCATGCGACTCATGCTCTTGGATGTGAGGCGTAGAGACGCCGGGTTGTGACGGCAGCGAGAAGACCGGGGCGGCGGTCTTTTGGTGGCTATCGTGGTGGCGGCCTCGGCGATCTAGATTTGCACCACAGCCGGCCGAGCACTCTGCGCGTCCTCGGCCACGGCCGAGATATTCGGCGGACCGGGGCCCGAGGACTTGAGCGTCGAGGCGGCGAAATGCGGCGTCGGGACCACCACCGGTGTGGCGATGCGGTAGATCCGCCGGGAGTTGTGGTACGGGAGTTTGTTTGATTGTGTCGGCAGGTCACTATGCGGCTGTCCGACCAGGCGATCTTGATGGTAGAGTCGGCTACGAGTTCTTTTCACGGTCTTCTTCATCCCGCGATTACTCGCCACGGAGGGCAAGGTACTCATGGGTCGGCCAGGTCGCGGAGGTCGTGGCTCGGGTCGATTCTAGCGGTCCTCGAGAACCGCATTTATGCTTTGTCCGGTAAGCGGGATCGGGAGGCCTCACCGATGTCGTCCAGTACTTTATCGGTTCAGGTTTGATGTGTATGCTTTGATAGATCCGGGTTCTACTCTGTCCTATATATCTCCCACTTGTTGCTAGTAGGATAGGGATGAGCACGAGTCCATAGACCACTTTCTAGGTAGCTACGCGATGGGTGATTCGGTGGTAGCTCGGCGGGTATATAGAGCTTGTCTGTGACCATTCTGATCGTCGGACCTAGCCGACTTGATAGAGTTGGAGATGATTGACTTGGCGTGATTATGGGGATGGATTGGCTAGCTTCTTGCTACGCCAATGTAGGCTGAGAGAGAGAAGTAATGCAGTTCAGTTTCTGAGAGCCGATTGTTGAGTGGGAGGAGCACGGTATCGCCGAGGGTAGGTTTATTTCCTACCTCAAGGCTAGGAAGATGGTGCGAGAAGGGTATATCTACCATCTCGTTGGGTGTTTGATCTGAAGGCTGCGGTACCAGATTTTGATCGATTCGATAGTCGGCGAGTTCCCAGGCGTGTTTCGGATGACCTCCGGGTATCCCTCACGAGAGGAGATTGAGTTTTGTATTGACATATTGCGGACACTCGGCTTTATTTCCATTCCGCCATCTGAGAATGGCACTGCCGAGTTGAGAGTTGAAGGATCGGCTTAGAGATTTCTTTGGAGAAAGGGCTTTATCGGGCCTAGTGTTTCTCCGCAGGAAGCGCGGTATTGTTCGTGAAGAAGAAGGGCGGGGCGCTGCGCATGTGTGTTGATCTGACGGTGAACAAGGTGACCATTAAACGAATACCCCTTCCCAGGATTGATGATTTGTTCGACCAGTTGCAGGGTGCGAGATGTTTCTCCAAGATTGATCTGCGATCGGGCTATCATCAGGTGCGAGTCAGAGAGGTGGATGTCCCTAGGTGTTACACCCCATATTTACAGGACATGTTTTAAGAACGTACGTAAGATCTCGAAAGTGTTGAAAATTGAGACTTGTAAATTTTTTTTTATCGGAATTATGAAATTTGTCGGAAAACGAAATATTGCGACGAACGGGAGGGCGACACGTGTCACCCCCCTATATGGTCTTGGACGAAGTGACATGGAGGAAATGGTCTTTTGACCACAAATTAAAAGATCAAGTCTTGCAAAGACATTTAGCATGACATTGTTGACTAGGTCAATGCCACTTGGCTTGATCCATGTGAAAAGCATCCAAACCACCCATTTGTTCTAATCTTGACCCTCCATTTTTTTATATAAGCTCCCTAGTGCAAGACAAGGCTTAACACTTAGCATTTTTTTTCAAGAAATTGATGGGAAGCTCTCGGCCAACCTAGGTTTCCAAAGGAAAGATTTTCAATTGTTGTCGATAATTCCCACTTTAAACCAAGGTTCATGAGTGTTATGTAAGAGTATCTCAATAGAAAAATCCGGAAAAGAGAGTTTCGTATTAGTCGCAAAGGAAAACCTAATGGTCTTTCTTGGTTTTGTTTGGAGAATTGTAGGATAATTGTTGGTGTGGTTCTTAGGTCATCAACAAGCGGATTGATGTGTCTTGGAGAGGCTCTAAACTACTAAGGGCGACTTGGTTGGAATCGGATTAAGGAGCGTTAAGGTATAATCTTGTCTTTTAAGTTGTTACAAGATTATATATTTATTTTGTTGTTGTTAGCTTTACTTGTTGATAGCATGAAGTTGGTATGTTGAAGTTTATAAGTATTATGGATTGCTTGTAGTTTAATCCAGAAATGTTGTGCAAGCCACTTGAAAATTGGATTACTAGTTGGTCGTTTATTAGAAATCGTCGCATGTTACTTACTTAAAGATTATGGTTATTATAATCAAATACGACTTGATATCATGTTATGCTACCAATTTGGATTGAAATGGAAATTTGATAAGAATTGGTAAGGTTGAACTCAAGGTGGCGAATTTGGACTTTTAGTTTGTTTTTCATTTGTATTGGACTACTTTCTAAATTGTGAGCCAATTGGGGCATTTAGTTTTTATTTGTATTGGAGTACCTTATAGAAATTGTGAGCCAATTGGGGCTGTTTGGTTATTGTATTCGGCCTTGAAAAGGTGGCAAAGTAAGTAGAAACAAAGGAAGTCTTTGTCAGATTTTCCGTAGAATTTGGCGACTTAGCACTTAGAATATTCTACGTTTGAAGTAAGAGGTTAATGGACGTATTGTGACCATGATAGGTTGAAGTACTAAGTATAGCGTATCCTACTTGAAGAATGGAATAGCTCAAGGTTGAAGTACTTTGGAGCATTTTGCTACTTGTCGCTAGTCGTCGCGGTATGTGAACCTCTTCCTTCTTTAGACATGGTTCTATGTATGGAATATACATGTGGTATTATTTCATGATTCCTTCTATTCTTAGAAGTTAAGAAGTATGTATGTTGATTTACTCTACGTAAGGGTTATGTCTAAGTTACCCTAAATTATAAGTATGTTAAATTGTCCTAAGTCCTTACGAGTCTTATGGGTGATGTTGGTAAGAATGGTTATGAAAATATGATATTTGATTTAAAACTATGTGTCTTGATTTATTTAAAATAAGTAAGTGGATTTTACGTTCAAAAATGACTTGAATTTATATGTGAAAAGGGGATTGATTTTAAAAGTGAAAGTTATATGGTTTTAAGAGAATAAGTTACTTGGTTTTGGAAGTGTATGGAACTTTATATTTGTTTTGTATAAGTATAAGTAAGTGGATTTTTAAAGAATGTATGATATAAGGTTTTAAGACTATGAACTTTGGTTGTCTTCTAAGGATTATGAAACTTTATTTTTCAAGTTGTGGACTTGATTTCTAAAAATCTTGATGACATGATTTTTAGAGTATGTGACTTGAGTTTTAAAAAAAAGAAAGAAGTTTATGATTCTTTTAAATGCGTATATGCGTGGTATTTTTAGTCTAGTTTCCCTAATGTTGTAAGAATAAAAGTGCCTTGAGTTCTCTAAAATGAAGGTTGTTATAATAGCTTTATGGAAAGTTGTTATAACGACTTAAGAAAGAATAACAATACATTTTAAAATGTTACGTAAGGAAAATTACACCGAGCCTACAAATAGGCGGATTACGTTATAAATACAGGAGCCTACAAATAGGTCGGATTACGTTATGAAATACAGAGCCTACAAATAGGCGGATTACGTTATGAGATACACCGAGCCTACACATAGGCGGATTATGCCATATTACCCAGAGCCTACACATAGGGGTTACGTCATCTTACACCGAGCCCGGTGGGCGGATTATGCTACATGATTCCACGATGCAAGGCCGCGGTGGGCGGATTATGCTACATGATTCCACAAGTGCAAGGCCCCACGGGCGGGCGGATTATGTTATATGATTCCACGATGCAAGGCCCGGCGGGCGGATTATGTCACATGATTCATCGACACCGTGTCCATAAATGGGCGGATTATGTTATGTAAGATATGTAAGTTATGTGAAAAATTTGGATTAAGCTCTTAAGTAAGTATGTAAGAATATGTTGTTAAATCTTATCGAAAGAAGGAAGGAGCGGTTAATATATGATTGATTTCGGAGTTAAAGGGCGTTCTTTTATGCGATTATGATTTGATTATTGCACGTTATTTACATTCCATATTAAATTTTTGTTATGCGGCCGCCTTGAAGCTGCGTTAAATGTCCGCGAGTTTAGGTACCAGTGTGGATCCGCGAGCTTAGGATCTGGTTGGCATTTTAGATGGCTCGATGTTCGGAGTTGTCATGGCTATGTATATTCAGGTATGGCGGGGCCTGTCCCGCCACGATTATGTTAAAACTCTTAAGTGCAGTAGTCACATATTGTGGAGTCTGTTTGTAAAGAAAGAGGCAAGCGCCGTTCGTGTATGACGTCCGGGAAGGTAGTCTATCGGTGACTGTTGTTTATTTCTGTTGTTCTATGTTATAAGTTTCATGTATGTTCGCTGATTATCTCGATGTTTCGGTAAGGGTGCGGGTAGGGCACCGATCACGAGCAGTCGGGTCGTGACAAAAGTGGTATCGAGCGATTAGTCCTCGGAAAGTGTCTCTGACCGTGTCTAGTAGGGTCTTGATTATCGGTGTGTTGTGCACCACATCTATAATCGGAGGCTGGGACATTTAGGATTAGTTTCCATTCTTCTCACTCGAGATCATGCGATAGAGGCGTGTTGTTAGGGTCGTCCTCCCTAACGAGTTATGTTGATTGCATTACGAGAAAGCGTGATGACCGGGAAAGACTATGTGGATTGCGTATCGGGTTGGTAATGATTATAGTATAGTTGGTATTGTGACATACATCTATACGGAGTTATGTATGAAGTCGGGCGCGTGTTGCCTAGAATGATTTTAGATTACAGGAATTGGTAAAGACTAACTAGATACAGGAAGGTATGGAATAGTTAATGAATTTTCGCCAAGGTCTTATGTTTTATTTAAGGTAATTGGGAAAGGATGAGGTATGCGATAGGGTAGTGAACCCTTAAGAAGCCTTGATTAAGGAACTAACGGAATGTCATGTTAATAGATAAAGCTGCGTATTAAGCTTAAGAGAATTATACGGATGAAGTGCGGATAGAGTAAGTAATGGTTGTTGTGATCGAGACAACATGGTTATGGTTTTATGAGATGTTTTGTACCGATTCTTGGGGGATGGTAAGGTAGGCGTGGAGCATGGAAATTGCGAGCCTAAGAATATTGATTCTGCGAGACCTTAGGTATATAAGGTTTTCTCGTGATAAGATTTTAAGTCGGACGAGGATAAGAGTTAAGTGCGACCCGAGTCGGGTTGAGGACTATTACGGGTCTCCCATGGCCTGGAATGGAGTGGGATCAGTTGGTAGTAGTTAGCTACGTGGCGAGTCACGCAGTGCAAGGCCCAGTCTAGTTAATTGTTTCACGGGTTCGTGGGCGCGTTCCACCTAACCAGTCATGGCGGAAATGGCCTTATATTGTTTTATAGAGTGACTCCAAAGATTTGAGGCCAGAATTGGTATGGAAGTTATGTATGTATGCTAGTATGAATTGGAAGTACGAAAAGATAACCTCTTTTGGGCTTGATGGATGGATATGCGTGTGCGAGGTATTAGGGCTATGTGTGACATTATTAGTATGTCGGGGTTGTGAAAGGAAACTATGTCGCAAATTATAAAGGTTGGCTCCGAAAGAACATTCGGGGCGAATGTTTCTAAGGGGAAGAATGTTACACCGTATTTACAGACATGTTTTAGACCGTACGTAAGATCTCGAAAGTGTTGAAAATTGAGACTTGTAAATTTTTTTTTATCGGAATTATGAAATTTGTCGGAAAACGAAATATTGCGACGAACGGGAGGGCGACACGTGTCACCCCCCTATATGGTCTTGGACGAAGTGACATGGAGGAAATGGTCTTTTGACCACAAATTAAAAGATCAAGTCTTGCAAAGACATTTAGCATGACATTGTTGACTAGGTCGATGCCACTTGGCTTGATCCGTGTGAAAAGCATCCAAACCACCCATTTGTTCTAATCTTGACCCTCCATTTTTATATAAGCTCCTAGTGCAAGACAAGGCTTAACACTTAGCATTTTTTTAAGAAATTGATGGGAAGCTCTACGACCTAGGTTTCCAAAGGAAAGATTTTCAATTGTTGTCCAATAATTCCCCCACTTTAAACCAAGGTTCATGAGTGTTATGTAAGAGTATCTCAATAGAAAAATCCCGGAAAAAGAGAGTTTTCGTATTAGTCGCAAAGGGAAAACCTAATGGTCTTTCTAGGTTTTGTTTGGAGAATTGAAGGATAATTGTTGGTGTGGTTCTAAGGGCCTCAACAAGCGGATTGAAGTGTCTTGGAGAGGCTCTAAACTACTAAGGAGCGACTTGGATTGGAATCGGATTAAGGAACGTTAAGGTATAATCTTGTCTTTTAAGTTGTTACAAGATTATATATTTATTTTGTTGTTGTTAGCTTTACTTGTTGATAGCATGAAGTTGGTATGTTGAAGTTTATAAGTATTATGGATTGCTTGTAGCTTAATCCGAAATGTTGTGCAAGCCACTTGAAAATTGGATTACTAGTTGGTCGTTTATTAGAAATCGTCGCATGTTACTTACTTAAAAGATTATGGTTATTATAATCAAATACGACTTGATATCATGTTATGCTACCAATTTGGATTGAAATGGAAATTTGATAAGAATTGGTAAGGTTGAACTCAAGGTGGCCGAATTTGGACTTTTAGTTTGTTTTTCATTTGTATTGGACTACTTTCTAAATTGTGAGCCAATTGGGGCTGTTTAGTTTTTATTTGTATTGGAGTACCTTATAGAAATTGTGAGCCAATTGGGGCTGTTTGGTTATTGTATTCGGCCTTGAAAAAGGTGGCAAAGTAAGTAGAAACAAAGGAAGTCTTTGTCCGATTTTCCGTAGAATTTGGCGACTTAGCACTTAGAATATTCTACGTTTGAAGTAAGAGGTTAATGGACGTATTGTGACCATGATAGGTTGAAGTACTAAGTATAGCGTATCCTACTTGAAGAATGGAATAGCTCAAGGTTGAAGTACTTTGGAGCATTTTGCTACTTGTCGCTAGTCGTCGCGAGGTATGTGAACCTCTTCCTTCTTTAGACATGGTTCTATGTATGGAATATACATGTGGTATTATTTCATGATTCCTTCTATTCTTAGAAGTTAAGAAGTATGTATGTTGATTTACTCTACGTAAGGGTTATGTCTAAGTTACCCTAAATTATAAGTATGTTAAATTGTCCTAAGTCCTTACCAAGTCTTATGGGAGATGTTGGTAAGAATGGTTAGGAAAATATGAGATTTGATTTAAAACTATGTGTCTTGATTTATTTAAAATAAGTAAGTGGATTTTACGTTCAAAAATGACTTGAATTTATATGTGAAAAGGGGATTGATTTTAAAAGTGAAAGTTATATGGTTTTAAGAGAATAAGTTACTTGGTTTTGGAAGTGTATGGAACTTTATATTTGTTTTGTATAAGTATAAGTAAGTGGATTTTTAAAGAATGTATGATATAAGGTTTTAAGACTATGAACTTTGGTTGTCTTCTAAGGATTATGAAACTTTATTTTTCAAGTTGTGGACTTGATTTCTAAAAGTATTGATGACAGGATTTTAAGAGTATGTGACTTGAGTTTTAAAAAAAAGAAAGAAGTTTATGATTCTGTTAAGTACGTATGTACGTGGTATTTGGGGTCTAGTTTCCCTAATGTTGTAAGAATAAAAGTGTCTTGAGTTCTCTAAAATGAAAGGTTGTTATAATAGCTTTATGGGAAGTTGTTATAACGACTTAAGAAGAGGTAACAATACGTTTTAAAATGTTACGTAAGAAAATTACACCGAGCCTACAAATAGGCGGATTACGTTATGAAATACACCGAGCCTACAAATAGGCGGATTACGTTATGAAATACACCGAGCCTACAAATAGGCGGATTACGTTATGAGATACACCGAGCCTACACATAGGCGGATTATGCCATATTACCCGAGCCTACACATAGGCCGTTACGTCATCTTACCGAGGCCCACGGTGGGCGGATTATGCTACATGATTCCACGATGCAGAGCCGCGGGTGGGCGGATTATGCTACATGATTCCACATGCAAGGAGCCCCAGGCGGGCGGATTATGTTATATGATTCCACAAGATGCGAGCCCCACAGCGGGCGGATTATGTCACATGATTCATCAAGACACCGTGTCCGCAAATGGGCGGATTATGTTATGTAAGATATGTAAGTTATGTGAAAAGGTGGATTAAGCTCTTAAGTAAGTATGTAAGAATATGTTGTTAAATCTTATCGAAAGAAGGAAGGAGCGGTTAATATATGATTGATTTCGGAGTTAAAGGGCGTTCTTTTATGCGATTATGATTTGATTCTTGCGTTATTTACATTCCATATTCGATTTTTGTTATGCGGCCCCGCCGGGCATTTGCGTTCAATGTCCGCGAGTTTAGGTACAGTGTGGATCCGCGAGCTTAGGATCTGGTTGGCATTTTAGATGGCTCGATGTTCGGAGTTGTCATGGCTATGTATATTCGAGGGTATGGCGGGGCCCTGTCCACACAGTGATTATGTTAAAACTCTTAGAGGTCTGTAGTCACATATTGTGGGTCTGTTTGTAAAGAAAGGAAGCAACTGCTTCGTTCATGTATGTACGTCCAGGAAGGTAGTCCTATCGGCTGACCTGTTGTTTATTTATGTTGTTCTATGTTATAAGTTTCATGTATGTTCCGCTGATTATCTCTGATGTTTACCGGTAAGGGTGCCCAGGTAGGGCACGATCCACGAGCCCGGTCGGGTCGTGACACTAGATCGCATTCGGGACCGTGCGGGCATTATGAGTTCGGTCATGTCTTTTGGGTTGACCAATGCTCGTGGTATTCATGGATTTGATGAACCGAGTGTTCAAACCATTTTTGGACACTTTTGAGATAGTGTTAATAGATGATATCTTGGTTTATTCTCGCTCGAGCGGGAAGCATGCGGAGCATTTGAGGCTATCTTGTGATTCTCCAGACCAGTGATTTATGCGCCAAGTTTTCCAAATGTGAGTTTTGGTTGACTTGATGGCGTTTCTTGGGCATATTGCCGGCTGATGGCATTCGAGTGGATACGGCGAAGATCGAAGCGATCGGGACTTGGCCTGACCTACTACTCCGGCGAGGTTCGCGATTTTACGGGCCTTGCAGGATATTATCGGTTCGTAGAAGTTTGCTTCTATCTACGCACCGTTGACTAGGTGACTCGAAAGGCGCCAAGTTTGATGGAATGATACTTGTGGCGGGGTTTCGATTCTTGAAAGAGAGGCGGCCGCCGTTCTTACTCTTCCGAGAGGTCGGATGGTTATGTCGTGTATTGTGATCGTCGGGCATCGGGTTGGGATGTGTGTTGATGCGGCATGGCGGGGTTATAGCATATGCATCCCGACGGTGAAGAAACGAGAGGAACTACCCCACCCATGATTTGGAGTTGGCAGCTGTGATTCACGCTTTGAAGATCTGGAGGCACTATTTGTATGGGGTTCACGTGGATATTTATACAGACCACAAGAGCCTCCAGTATATCTTCAGCCAGAGGGAGCTGAACTTACGACAGAGACGGTGGTTAGAGTTGCTTAAGGATTACGATGTTGATATCCTGTACCACCCGGGGAAGGCCAATGTTGTGGCAGATGCTCTTAGTCGTATGTCGATGGGAGCCTATCAGATGTGCAGCTAGAGAGGAGGGACATGGTTCGTGATTTGCATCAGTTAGCGAGCCTTGGTGTCCGTTTGATTGATTCTGATAGCAGTGGGGTTAGAGTTCGTGAGGTTGCCGAGTCTTCCATCGTCGAGGAGGTGAAGAGGCAACAGTTCGAGGATCCGGCTTTGATTCGATATCGTGATACAGCTCTTCGTGAGGGCAAGGGTCCTTTTGAGGTAGCACCTGATGGGGTGCTAAGGTTTGAGGGCGGTGTGTTCCGGATGTTTGAGGACTTCGTGAGTTCTTGGGAAGCACACGGTAGCGTTACTCTATCCATCCGGGTCGACCAAGATGTACCACGACCTTAGATCCGTGTATTGGTGGGATGGCTTGAAGAGGACGTTGCGAGTTCGTAGCTCGGTGCGTGTTGTCGGCGGTGAAGGTAGAGCACGAGAGGCATGGTGGTTTATTCTGAGCGATAGAGATCCCGACACGGAAGTGGGAGGTAATCAACATGGATTTTATCACGGGATTACCTCGCACTCGGAGAGACATGATTCTATATGGGTTATCGTCGACGGTGGCGAAATCAGCCCACTTTCTTCCGTCGGACGACTTTTCGGTGAGGATTATGCGGACTTTACATCAGAGATCGTCGATGCATGGAGTCCCTACTGATCATATCGCAGGAGCCCGGTTACGGCTAACTTCGGAGAGTCCTTCGAGGGTTTAGGGGCGGTGAGCACGAAATGCGCATTTCATCCACGCATGCATGGACAGACGGAGCGCACTATCCGGACTCTTGAGGATATCTGCGAGCTTTGTGTTATTGACCATGGTAGTTGGGAGGATCATTTGCCTCTAGTTGAGTTCGCGTATAATAATAGCTACCACTCCAAGATTCGGATGGCGCCTTATGAGGCCTTGTATGGGAGGAAGTGCAGATCGCCTATAGGTTGGTTCGATGTGGGCGAGTGCGGCTAGTGGACCAGATTTGGTACAGCAGTGATGGATAAGGTGAAGCTTATCCGAGGCGGCTATCGACGGCTCGAGTCGGCAAGTCGTATGCAGATCATCGTCGTCGGCAGCTGGAGTTCGCAGTTGATGATTGGGTTTTCCTGAAGGTGTCACCCATGAAGGGTGTGATGAGATTCGGGAAGAAGGAACTTCGGCCAAGGTACATTGGGCGTTTGATTGTCCGCAGGGTAGGCAAGGTTGCCTATGAGTTGGATCTGCCGTCCGATCTGGAGGCAGTGCATCCGGTTTTTCACGTATCTATGCTGAGGAGATGTATCGGGGATCCATCTAGGGTACACCCGATTGACGATGTCGGTGTGACAGGGGTTATCGTGTGAGGAGATTCCATAGCGATAGTCGATCGTCGAGTTAGGCGTCTGCGGACGGGGCGTGGCCGTCAAAGTCTTGTGGCGGAACGAGCTCAGGGAGGAGATGACGTGGGAAGCCGAGGAGAACATGAGGCAGAAGTATCCTCACCTATTCCCCACACCTCCAGGTAAATTCACTTTCCTACTTGTAAATTTTCGTTATCGTTTCTGCCTAAGTGTTGCTCTGTGGTCGTGTGTGGCATTTACAACTGTTTAAGTTATGAAGAATCTTATCGTTAACTGTCTTGGGAAGGAACATTCGGAACGAATGTTTCTAAGGAGGGGAGAATGTTATACCGTATTTCAGTGCGTGCGTGAGGGAATACGTAAAAAGTCTAGCCTTAAAGTTTAGGCAAAGCGTTTTTGGGCACAACTCACAAAGCGAATAGTTTTCGGCGAAACGTTTCCACATCTTTCGTAGGGTAAATTCCGGCTATGCCATTTCTATTTTTGCGGATTTTTCCGAGAGGCGAAACATTTTGGACCAGCGGAGGCGACACTTGTCACCCTCCAATTGATGGACTTGAAATCGTCCATTTGGACGATTTGGACTATGGTGAACACGTTTTTTGTGCCTTGTGCACAAGTCAAGGAGTTGGTAGGATATTTGTGTATAGTTAATCCTCACCCTACACTTGCCTTGCACTTGTCTTAATCTTGGCCATTGGTTGGCCACTTCTTGACCTATAAATACTCCCCTTAAGATGAAGAGTTCTTCATCCACAAAGCTTTCCAAGTCTTGAAAATCCTCTCCTCTCCCTTTGTAGCCTTTTCGTCCAACACCTCCCCCTCCCCTTGTGAAGGCCCTTGGCCGAATACACCCCCCCTCTAGCCTAGTAGTGTCACGACCCGAACACGGGCCCGTGACTGGTGCCTTACCCCGGGCACCCAAGTAGCCATACATCAGAGTAATCAGCGGAACATAAAGACAATACATGAAACCAGTGTAATAAAACAGTGAAATAAGCAGACAGGCTAACCAAAAACGGTTACCTTCAGTATATATATAAATAACAACTCTTTCAACATGAACAGTTTAATCCTTTTACAAACCACGCCCACAACGATTACTACATACCTCTAAGAATGATACGACAACAATGGCGGGGCGGGGCCGTCAAACCACGAATGTAAACACTTACGGCGGCGGGGACTATACCATCGATAAGCCTCGGAAAGCGGAGCTTCCCAACAATGGCTGTGACCACGAGAGCTAGGATCAACGGCGGTGTACCTTTACTGCGGCATGAACGCGGCCCCGAAGGAGGTCGATCTGTACCAGTATGTATGAATCGAAAATAAATCAGAAATGAAATCATAGTAGTCTATATAAAGCAGGAGACATGTATGATAACCAAACTACAGTTCACAATAAATAGCAGTCATGTCAAGTCAGGGACTCACGCCCTCAAAGTTATCACAATAAAACCGTACGGGGCAAGTACGAAGGCATAGCCGACTACTAAGACCCACGGTGCCAAAAATACCACAAAGCGTATCTCGAGGTCTTTCTAGACCGCACCACATGATCGGCGGCCACTCGCCGCAATATCAATGTGCGCGTCTATCCACTGGAACTCTCGCGACTCGCATAGGTCACCCGGACCGCGCGAGGTATTCCTCGAATCATGGTCCTGGACCGCTGAGGTATACCGCGTCGAAGCGGCCCAACCCTCGGTATCCGCCTAGGCTCCGCGGCCGCATAGTCTCAAAAGACCGAATAGTCTCAACAGACCGCATACGGAATCCCTAGCATCAGTCTAAAAAACCGGAATGATCAATCCTGGAGCTACCGCACTCCGCATAGTCACAAGGACTGCATAGGCCGTATAGACCCGCATCAAGGGTGGCAAGCCCTCGGTATAACAAGTCAAGGGGGTATGTGATACAATAACAGTACAACGGGCTTAACGTTTGACAACGTAAGCACAACAAGAGTGACCCCCTTACACAATAATCACAAGATACTAACACACGTAGCATCCTAACATGCTTACTTATCAAATCAACAAGAAAGTATTACAAGGCTATCACAAACCAATACAATCAAGTTATTCACACAAGGTACTTTCTACTAACAAGTTCGGGTACCTATCCCCAAAGTACTTCATACATTAAATCTTTAAAAGATACGTTACTTCACAAAAACCACACAATACCTGTAGTATATGAAAAATAGAGTGATTATCTTTTTAAAGTAAATCAATTACTTCTCTTTGTAAAATCAAGTAGCAACCTTCTTTTCCAATGTTCAAGTTTCTTATTTTAGAAGGGTTTCGTAGTTCATAGTCTTATTCAGTTAAGAATATAATTCTCTTTTAACTATCTGAGAAACATAAGTCTTATATGTGAGTAGGATATTCTTGTTTATAACAATCTTATTACAGCAGCCATGATCTAGGAAATATCATTTTGTCTCATCTTAGCTTCTATGCAGATGGAAGTTTCTATTGGTTTTAATAATACTTAATTAGTCAAAACATTTCCTTTTATTAACGCTGCAGTGGTTTGTCGATACACATTCTGATTTCCGAAATCAGTAAAACATTCTTAAGCCGTTATACCTAACTTCCCATAAAGCTAGTATAACTCTTAAGTTTTGCAAAAACCAAGTATTACTTCTTTCAAAATGATTCAAAAATCTTTTGAAATACTTCAAGTTCTTTACTAACACATAACAAGCCAGTTATAGTTCAAATCAGTTACCTTTTAAAGACCACAAGTATTTTCTTACCAACATAAAGCTGTTATAACCAACTTCCCATAAAGCGTTATAACACTTTATGTTTTAAACAATCAAATACATTTAGCACGTATGCGTCTATCGTACTACATAGTTCACACATATCATGCTAGAAGAGATAGGAAGAGGTTCACATACCTCGCGACAGTATCGACTAATAGCAAAACGCTCAGTACTTCCAACCGTCGGCTACTCCTTAAGCCAAGTAGATCGCGCCACACGTAGTACTTGACCTATAAGGCCACAAGGCGCTTATTAACATTTAGATCTCATCGTAGAACATTCTACAGAAAATTCAGCACCTTCCCCATGACGGCAAATCTCCTCTATCGAGGCTACCAAGCCAACCAGGGGTTATACGTCTAACCCTAACGGTACAATTCTACTCCACGGTACTACTACACAAGTCTCATGTCTAATACTATGTAATTACTGATTCGATTCTTCTTTTAAATTCGGGCTTAAGTCGCAAGACATTGCGTAAGTATTATTCAGGCTTAAGTCAAAAGACATTGCCGATAACTACGTTGATTCTATATATAGTATACTTCAACTATATATTCTAACAATATGTAATTTCCAATTACAAAGAGGACAAGATAATTACCTCGATAAGCCCATAATTATCCTAGTTAAAGTCGATCCTGGGCAATCGTTTAGCTCCAACTCCGAGCGCTCCAACCCGCTCTAAACCACCCTTAGAAGTTCTAACTAACTTCTACACAATACTCCAACGGACTATGGAGATTTTTCCTAGGGTTTCGGTTTTGTGACTGACGGAAGTATAATAGTATTTCTGGGCATTATAACAATACTTTTGAGAGTATTTCTACCAAGAGGGGGGGTATATTATACGAGAACAACACCACTAGGAGGGTGAAGTCTCGGCCAAGCCACACAAGGGGAGGGCTCTCGGCGAGGGGAGGGGCGAGAACCACAACAAGAGAGGGATTTTTACACTTAGAGATTTGTGGAAAGGATGAAGAATTCATCAAAGGGAGAGGGGTATTTATAGGTCAAGGGATGGCCAACCAAAGGCCAAGATTAAACCAAGTGTTAGGCAAGTGTAGGGCTAGGATTTATTACACACAAATATCCTACCAACCCTTGACTTTAGCCAAGGCACAAAAGCGTGCCTTACTAGCCCATTTCGTCAATCTATCGCCACGATGAGAGGGTGCCAAGTGGCGCCCTCTTGTTGGTCCAAAATGTTCGTCTCTCGGAAAAATCCGCAAAAATTAAAAATGACATAGCGGAAATTCCCTACGAAAGTCGTGAAAGCGTTTAGTCAAAAACGACTCTAATCGGGTGTTGTGAACAAATAAATTTCGGCCAAGCCTAATTCTCAAGTTCAAATTTTCACGCACGCCCCACGTACATACTCGGAAATACGAGGTATAACATTCTCCTCGCTAGAAACATTCGTCGAATGTTCCTTCTAACCTCAAAACAAACGTGCGCCAGTATAGTCTTTACTACCATACTTACGAAACAATCCTGCCACAATGGCCACAGAAACAACTGCGCAAAATACTTACATCCAAGTCCACGAGGAATCACCTCTAACATCACCACAAACACCTCTCTCGGGGTCTAAAATATACTTCGCCGCCTTCTCTTTACAAAGAAATGATCACATCAATGCTCGCCATACATGCTCGCTTCTTCCGATACCACTTTTGTCACTTTGCGCGAGGTTCTAGTGCCACTCGGTGACCCAACAAATGGTACGGACTATACGCGATCCCCGAGGTATCGTTCACTCGAACTCTTACCACATTTCTGATACTGCTTCAGTTTCCAAAACTCGGGGTTACTAACTCTAACGTGGTCATCATTAACTGGGAACACTCTGGATGGATCTCCGATACTTTTCCGATCATAACAATACGAAAGACCGGTCATCGCCTCCTAAGTCGGACGGCAAAAGCTAACATATAAGCAACTGGCCTATTCTTCACATGGACTCAAAGGCCCAAAGTAACTCGGGCTAAGTTCCTCTGTCTTCCAAAACTCGTCACACCCACCCGGGGTGGTACTTTGAAGACCGACCATCAACTTGAACTCTGGCGTCGTCGCCGATTATCCATACGATTTCTACGGCTGCGAACCTCTTCTAGACAAGCTTTACTCTATCCACGATCTGCTGGAACAAGCTGAACCAATTATCCGAATCACGCCAACATCGAACCAATCGACCGTGACTCACATCCGCCCTACAAGGCTTCAAAGCGACATCCGAACACCGAAATGGTAGCTTAAACACTCCTTCAACAGGAGACAACAATTCGCAACTATCCCCGAAATCCAAACAACGGCCGAGGCGAATGCGGTCGGACTTACTCGAGTTCCTAACCTTGCTGGTAAAACCTCGGAAAAGAAACCGCAGCATCGTTATGCGACATAAGGTGAAGGTAGGCACCTCGTGCGACCTTACGACCTTTTACGATATATCATCTCGCATAACCCTCTGCCGAGTAAGCGGTCTTAGTTAGAAGACAACACGGTGACCTCGCCGGCCCAACTGCGGTCGAATCATCCACGAACTCGTCTGCGATTAACTAAACTTGGGCCTAACACCTCATGACCTAACACAAGGCGGGACCACCACAACCTGACCCCACGCCAAACCTACGCGGGTTGACCCAGCGTGGCCTCAACCCGACCGTGGCCGCGCAATACTAGCTCCCGATTGAACAATCTCACAAATCACGTTTGAAAACCTAGCGGTCTTCTTAGCTCAACTACCCCTTTCATTCCACACTAGGGACCTATCCCAAACATGACTCACGTGCACTATGCACTTAGATAAGGTCAAACATAACACTACACCTTTTCTCGAGATGGCCTCACCTCAAGGTCTCTACGTAAAAAGCTCTAAGGTTCACACCTTCTCTATCCCCCAAAATCTTACTCGGTTAAACAACCATGATCTAATCACGACTAACACACTGTTATCAGAACATAGCACTTAAGGTATACTCACCTTATCACACATATTGATCTCTAGAGGGTTAAAGATATATCTATATCTACTGCTTCACTCCCCTTAGTCGTTCAAATCAAACACGCCCGTAGGCGCATAGCTAAGGAAGATGACGAACTACCCACCATCTGAAGGCTAAGTCCTCCTGAGGACACTCTCGACCACATGGCCCGGCGGCGCAGTACAACAAGTACCAACTAAAAGCGACATTCCGGGATGGCGTGCATCTGTATGAGCCGGAAGCCACAGAGTTACGACCAACTCCTGCGCACCCGAACGTCCTGAAATTCGTGGAAGACCACTCTGCGCTGGCGGAGGTGCATATCTAATCTGCTTTGGTGAGGCGACTCGCGAAAGTTACTAAAGGACCTTCTTTGCTCGGCCTCTCCTGCGTCCTTTGTTAACGTAAATCTCTACGTTTCTTGGCTGCGCATAAGCCCGCATACGAGCCATGCTCGAGCCTAGCGAAGAATTACTCTTGCACTGACCCTCTCTTAGATAGTCATCAAGACCGTGGTACATCGGTATACTTTACGGTAGCCACATCCATAGCTAATGTGGTCGTCTTCTTTGCACTCTATATTCATTGTCGGTCGTGGGCGAAGGTTCAAATATCATGGCGCGATGGAAGCTGCTTGCCGTGCCAAACTCTGCTGGGGCTAGTGGCGTCGCAAAACTCCCGAATGAAGCACTACCTAGGTAATGATTGGGCGTGCCCTCGCCACCTCACGAACTCTACTCGCGGCTCGCCATTGCGCCTTGATCTCTGGGCGGGTTGCCTACGCGGAGGCATAGCGGTAAGGGAAAGAAATACGTCGGAGGTCCGACTTACAACACGGCTCTAAGGCACGATCTCGAGTGAGAAGAATAGAAACCAATCCTAAATACCTATAGCCTCACGATTATTGGTGTGGTGCGCAACAGCGATAATCAAGACTCTTGGAATCGATGCGTAGACACTTTCAGAGATTAAGCGCTCACGATACCACTTTTGTCACGACCGAACCGGGCGTGGTAGTGCCTACCGGGCACCCAGTAGCCATACATCAGTAATCGGCGGAACATAAAGACAATACATGAAACGGTGTAATAAAGCGGTGAAATAAGCGAGGCTAACCAAAAGCGGTTACCTTGGTATATATATAAATAACAACTCTTTCAACATGAGCAGTTTAATCCTTTTTACAAACCACGCTTGCAAGATTACTACGGACCTCTAAGAATGATACGACAACAATGGCGGGGCGGGGCCCGCCAAACCACGAATGTAAACACTTACGGCGGCGGACTATACGTGATAAGCCTCGGAGAAGCGGAGCTTCCCAAGCTGAAAGCGTGACCACGAGCTAGGATCAACGGCGGGTGTACCTTTACTGCGGCATGAGCGCGGCCCCGAAGGAGAGTCGATGCAACGGTACCAAGTATGTGGCGAAAATAAATCACGTAAATGAAATCATAGTAGTCTATATAAAGCGGGAGACATGTATGATAACCAAATACGATTCCTGATAAATAAGCGATCATGTCAAGTCGGGACTCGCGCCGCCGAAGTTATCACAATAAAACGTGCGGGGCAATGCGAAGGCATAGCGACTACTAAGACCCACGGTACCAAAAATACCTGGCGTATCTCGAGGTCTTTCTAGACGCGCACCATGTCGAAGGCGGCCACTCGCGCAATATCAATGTCGCGCGTCTATCCACTGGAACTCTCGCGACTCGCATAGGTCACCCGCGGACCGCGTGAGGTATTCCTCGAATCATGGTCCTGCACCGCTGAGGTATACCCGCATCGAAAGCGACCAACCCTCGGTATCCGCTAGGCTCCGCAGCCGCGTAGTCTCAAAAGACGCGTAGTCTCAGCGGACCGCATAGGAATCCCCGCGTCGGGCTAAACACCGGAATGATCAATCACGGAGCTCGCGCTCCGCGTAGTCACAAGGATTGCATAGGCCGTATAGACCGCATCAAGGGTGGCAAGCCCTCGGTATAACAAGTCGAGGGTATGTGATACAATAACGATTACAGCGGGCTTAACGTTTGACAACGTAAGCCTGACAAGAGTGACCCTTACACAATAATCACAAGATACTAACACACGTAGCATCCTAACATGCTTACTTATCAAATCAACAAGAAAGTATTACAAGGCTATCACAAACCAATACAATCAAGTTATTCACACAAGGTACTTTCTACTAACAAGTTGGTACCTATCCCCAAAGTACTTCATACATTAAATCTTTAAAAGATCGTTACTTCACAAAAACCACACAATACACGTAGTATATGAAAAATAGAGTGATTATCTTTTTAAAGTAAATCAATTACTTCTCTTTGTAAAATCAAGTAGCAACCTTCTTTTCCAATGTTCAAGTTTCTTATTTTAGAAGGGTTTCGTAGTTCATAGTCTTATTCGATTAAGAATATAATTCTCTTTTAACTATCGAGAAACATAAGTCTTATATGTGAGTAGGATATTCTTGTTTATAACAATCTTATTACTGACCATGATCTAGGAAATATCATTTTGTCTCATCTTAGCTTATGCGGATGGAAGTTTCTCTGGTTTTAATAATACTTAATTAGTCAAAACATTTCCTTTTATTAACGCTGCGGTGGTTTGTCGATACATTCGATTTCGAAATCGAGAAAACATTCTTAAGCCGTTATACCTAACTTCCCATAAACCTCGTATAACTCGTAAGTTTTGCAAAAACCAAGTATGACTTCTTCTTTCAAAATGATTCAAAAATCAATGGAAATACGTCAAGTTCTTTACTAACACATAACAAGCGATTATAGTTCAAATCGATTTACCTTTTAAAGACCACAAGTATTTTCTTACCAACATAAAGTTTTATAACCAACTTCCCATAAAGCCGTTATAACACTTTTTATGTTTTAAACAATCAAATACATTTAGCACATGTCGTCTATCGTACTACATAGTTCACACATATCATGCTAGAAGAGATAGGAAGAGGTTCACATACCTCGCGACGAGTATCGACTAATAGCAAAGCGCTCAGTACTTCCAAGTCGGCTACTCCTTAAGCCAAGTAGATCGCCACACGTAGTCTTGACCTATAAGGCCACAGCGCTTATTAACATTTAGATCTCATCGTAGAACATTCTACCGAAAATTCGGCACCTCCCCCATGACAGCGTAAATCTCCTCTATCGAGGCTGCAAGCCAACCGGGGGTTATCGTCTAACCACTGCGGTACAATTCTACTCACTGCTACTACACAAGTCTCTTGTAATACGCCCTATGTAATTCTGATTCGGTATTCTTCTTTTAAATTCGGGCTTAAGTCGCAAGACATTGCCGTAAGTATTATTCGAGCTTAAGTCAAAAGACATTGCGATAACTACGTTGATTCTATATAGTATACTTCAACTATATATTCTAACAATATGTAATTTCCAATTACAAAGAGAGGACAAGATAATTACCTCGATAAGCCCATAATTATCCTAGTTAAAGTCGATCCCGGGCAATCGTTTAGCTCAACTCCGGCGCTCAACCCGCTCTAAACCACCCTTAGAAGTTCTAACTAACTTCACACAATACTCAACGGACTATGGAGATTTTCCTAGGGTTTCGGTTTGTGGTAGCGAAAGTATAATAGTATTTACGGGCATTATAACAATACTTTTGAGTATTTCTACCAGAGGGGGTATATTATACGAGAACAACACCACTAGGAGTGGGGTGAAGTCTCGACCACAAGGCCACATGAGGGAGGGCTCTCGGCGAGGGGAGGGGCGAGAACCACAACAAGAGAGGGGATTTTACACTTAGAGATTTGTGGAAAGGATGAAGTCTTCATCAAAGGGAGAGTGGTATTTATATGTCAAGGGATGGCCAACCAAAGGCCAAGATTAAACCAAGTGTTAGGCAAGTGTAGGGCTAGGATTTATTACACACAAATATCCTACCAACCCTTGACTTTAGCCAAGGCACAAAAAACGTGCCTTCTTAGCCCATTTCGTCCAATCTACCGCCACCAATGAGAGGGTGCCAAGTGGCTCCCTCTTGTTGGTCCAAAATGTTTCGTCTCTCGGAAAAATTCGCAAAAATAAAAAATGACATAGCCGGAAATTCCCCTACGAAAGCTGTGAAAACGTTTCGTCAAAAAACGACTCTAATCGGGTGTTGTGAACAAATAAATTTCGGCCAAGCCTAATTCTCAAGTTCAAATTTTCTACGTACGTCCTTACGTACATACTCTGGAAATACGGGGTATAACAAGTAGTTTGGCCGAGGCCCCCCCCTAGCCTAGCCAAAAATCTACCCCCCCTCCCTTGGTAGAAAAATTGCCTTCTTGTATTGTTATAATGCCCAAAATACCCTAGCCCAAATACCTTAGTACTTAGTAGAAGTTGTGAAGAACTTCTAAGGTTTCCTTGGAGCATACAACTTAGGAGCAAAACCTTGCTCAGGCGCGACTTTTTCTAGGATATTATTGGGCTTACCGAGGTAACTAATCCTAACCCTCTTTTGAATTAGAGAATATATACTGTTGTAGTATAAGAATAAGTATAAATACTTAGAAGAATATCACAGAATAGAATCAAACTGTACTTAGGATTTGTTTTCACGATGAACTTATATAGCTCAGGGTAGGAAGTCTTGCCCAACTTTCCATAAATTGTGAACCCTCTGTTTAGAATGACCTTGAGTAGTCTTTGATAGATATACGTGACTATTATAGGTGACTCTCTTGCGCGACATATTCAACTTGGCAGGTGGTTTTCGCTGAGAAGGTATGTGATTCTTCCTAAAGCATGATATTTTACAATATATATAGTACGGTAGACGTACATGTGTTAACTAAAATATAACTACGGCAATGTCTTTGACTTAAGCTTGAATAATACTTACGGCAATGCCTCACGGCTTAAGCCTGAATAACACTTACGGCAATGCCTCACGGCTTTGAATAATAAAGATCGAAAGCATTTCAAAAGAATCTTGAATCATTTTTATGAAGAGAACTAATTGGTTTTTAAACAGAAGCTTAAGAGTTATACTAGCCTTATGGGAAGTTAAGTATAACCACTTAAGATTGATAAAAGAAACAGTTTGCCTATGTGTTTATAACAGACTTATATTGAATTGTGAAAAGAATAATAAGATGGTTTGATAAGTAGACATGATATGATGCTATGTGTGTTAGTGTCTTGTAACGTTTGTGAAAAAGAGTATTCTTGTTGTGCTTATGTTGTTTAAGGATAAGCTGTTAGGTTAGTGTAGCATCACTCACCTCTTGACCTATTACCGGGGGTTAAGCTGCCCTCCGATGCGGGGTAGACTCAGGCGGTCTGGGACCATGATTCGAGAATACCTCATGCGGGTCCAAGGGACCTATGCGGAGCTACGAGAGTTCCAGGTTAGTGTGCGGGGTTATACCTCATGCGGTCTATGTGGCCATGCGGACGACGAGTCCAGGACGATGCCGAGGAGTAGCTACCCTCGATGCGGGGTTATATACCCTATGCGGGCCTATGTGATTGGCCTATGCGGACTACGAGTCGAGATTAGGCTTGCGTGGTGATACTACGGCAATTGGCCTGCTTCATCACGACCCATTCCAGGGCCGTGGCGGTGCCTACTCAGGCACCCAAGTAGTCATACATCAGAGTAATCAGCGGAAATATAAAGCAAGACATGAAACAGTTTATAAAATAGAACACAGTTTAAGTGAGAAAACATCGCCTTTCGGCATATATATATAAAAACATGGTTTAGCAGTTACATCCGATACTGTACAACAGGACTACAGACCTCTAAGGAAATATACAACTATGGCGGGAGGGCCGCCATACCTGGATGTACAAAACTATCTACAACAGGGAGATCATACCCAAAGTAGAGCCTCGGAAAGGATGGAGCTCACGACACCAACGTAGAGATCCTAGGAATGTGGATCTAGCACTGCTTGCCCGCCTGCGGCATGAACGGCCCGAAGGAGAGTCGATAACAGTACCAAGTATGTGAAACTATAAAGAATCGAAATAAAATCAAAGTATTTAAAACCTTTTCACAAATACAATCGGTTCAATTGCACATAGTGTCACATCACAAACAACAATAATAGGAAAAGCGTAGCAGTCTATTCTAGGTCGCGAATGATCGAAGCAAGGCGATCGCCCATAGTATCATGCGTGCCTAGTCTGGACTTCCGCAGCCCGCATAGGTCACACACGGACCGCATGAGGTATTCCCGCATCGGGGCAGCCAACCCCGACATCCGCTAGGCTCCGCGGCCGCATAGCCTCGAAAGACCGCGTAGTCTCGGCGGACGCGTAGGAATCCCGCGTCGGGCTAAACACCGGAATGATCAATCACGGAGCATACCGCTGCTCGCATAGTCTCACAGACCGCATAGCCGTATAGACCCGCATCGAGGAAAGCCACCGGTATAACGATCGAGGGTAGGTGATACAATAACAGTACAACGGACTTACCGGTTAGCAACGTAAGCACAGCAAGAATGACCCTTTTACACAGCAATTCAAGACACTAACCCAGGTAGCATCATAATATGTCTACTTATCACACAAATCTTACTACACTTAACAGAAATCAATACAAGGCTTTTATAAACAAACAAGTAAACAGTTCCTTTTTATCTTCTTAAGTTGTTATACCTAACTTCCCATAAAGCTAGTATAACTCTTAAGCTTTTGTTTTAAAAACCAAATATTTATCTTCTGTTAAAAATGATTCAGTATTCTTTTGAAATGTTTTCAGTTCTTTGTTATTCAGGCTTAAGCCGTGAGGCATTGCCGTAAGTATTATTCAGGCTTAAGCCGTGAGGCATTGCCATAAGTATTATTCAGGCTTAAGTCAAAGACATTGCCGTAGTTATTATTCAGTTAACACATGTACGTCTACCGTACTATATATTGTAAAATATCATGCTTTAGGAAGAATCACATACCTTCTCAGCGAAAACCACCTGACAAGTTGAATATGTCGCGCGCAGAGAGTCAGCCTATAATAGTCACAGATATCTATCAAAGACTACTCTGAAGGTCATTCTAAACAGAGGGTTCATAATTCTACGGTAAGTCGGGCAGCACTTCCCTACCTGGTGAGCTATATAAGTCTACTGTGAAAACAGTCCTATGTAAGTACAGTTTGATTATTCTTCTAAGTATTTATACTTATTCTTATTCTACAACAGTAAGTATTCTCTAATTCAAAAGAGGGTTAGGATTAGTTACCTCGGTAAGCCCAATAATATCCTAGCAAAAGTCGCGCCTGCGCTAGGTTGTGCTCCTAAGGGGTCTGCTCCAAGAACCTTAGACGGTCCTCACAACTTCTACTAAGGCCTAAGGTATGTGGGCTAGGGTATTTTGGGCATTATACCAAAACAAGAAGGCAACTTTTCTCCCCAGGGCGGGGGGGTAGGTTTCGGCTAGGCTCGGGGGTGGGGTAGCCGCGGCCAGCTTCTCGAGGGGAGGGTGTTGGACGAGTGCTACAAAGGGAGAGGAAGGATTTTTAGACTTGGAAAGCTTTTGTGGATGAAGAACTCTTCATCTCAAGAGGGTATTTATAGCTCAAGCCTTCGCCAACCAATGGCCAAGATGAAGACAAGTGCAAGGCAAGTGTAAGGACAAGATCAAGCCAAGTGCACCCTAACCCCTACTCCACAAAACACTCCACAAAACACTCCACAAAACATGGCACAAAACAAGGCCTAAGCAAGGAACCAATCGGCGAGGCCAACACTTTTGGGCCTAATCGTCCAAAGCCACCACTTGCTTCCAATGTGAGGTGACACATGTCACCCTCCGTTGGTCCAAAATGTTCGTCTCTCGGAAAAATCCGCAAAAATAAGAAATGGCATAGCGGAATTTACTCTAAAGTCGTGGAAGCGTTTAGTCGGAAACGATTCTTTTAGTGAGTTGTGTACAAAAGAAAACGCCGAGGCTAACTAAGGCCAAACTTTTTATGCGTATTACCCACGTACATACTGAAATACGGGTATTACATTCTCCTCCTTAGAAACATTCGTCGAATGTTCCTTCTCAAACGATTAACGATAAGATTCTTCATAACTTAAGCGGTTTGCAAATGCCACACGCGCCACAAAACAACACTTAGGCATAAACGATAACGAAAATTTACAAGTAGGAAAGTGAATTACGGAGGTGTGGGGAATAGGTGAGATACTTCGCCTCATGTCCTCGCCGGCTTCCCACGTCATCTCCTCTGAGCTCGTTCGCCACAAGACTTTGTGGAAGCCACGTCCTTCGTCCGCAGACGCCTAACCTGACGATCGACTATCGCTATGGGAATCTCCTCATACGATAACCCCTCGGTCACCTGGACATCGCCAATCGGGTGTACCCTAGATGGATCCCCGATACATCTCCTCAGCATAGATACGTGAACAACCGGATGCCGTGCCTCCAGATCGGACGGCAGATCCAACTCATAGGCAACCTTGCCTACCTGCGGACAATCTGAAACGGCCCAATGTACCTAGGGCTGAGTTTCCCCTTCTTCCCAAATCTCATCACACCCTTCATGGGTGACACCTTAGGAAAACCCAATCACGAACCTCGAACTCAAGATGCCGACGCCGATGATCTGCATCGACTTACATCGACTACGGTATCAATAGCGCCTCGGATAAGCTTCACCTTATCCACTGCCTGCTGCACCAAATCTGGTCCCACTAGCTGCACCTCGCCCACATCGAACCAACCTATAGGCGATCGCACTTCCTCATACAAGGCCTCATAAGGCGCCATCGAATCTTGGAGTGGTAGCTATTATTATACGAACTCAACTAGAGGCAAATGATCCTCCCAACTACCAGAAGTCAATAACACGGGCTCGCGGCATATCCTCAAGAGTGCGGATAGTGCGCTCTGCTGTCCGTCTGCGTGGATGAAATGCGATTACTCGGGCTCACTACGCCCCTAAACCTCTCGGAAGGACCTCGAAGTTAGCCGTGGCGGGCTCCTGCATGCGATATGATCAAGTAGGGACTCCATGCGATCGGCGATCTCTCGGATGTAAAGTCCGCATAATCCTCAGAAAAAGTCGTCGGACGGGAAGAAAGTGGGCTGATTTCACACTGTCGACGATAACCCATATAGAATCATGTCTCCTCCGAGTGCGAGGTAATCTGTGATGAAGTCCATGTTGATTACCTCCCTTCCGTCGGGATCTCAATCGTCAGAACAAACCACGGGCCTCCGGTGCTCTACCTTCACCGCCGACAACACGGGCGAGCTACGAACTCGCAACGTCTCTCTTCAAGCCATCCCACCAATACGGATCTAAGGTCGTGGTACATCTTGGTCGACCGGATGGATAGTAACGCGCGCTGTGTGCTTCCCCAGAACTGCTGCCAAGTCACGAAACATCCGGAACACACGACCGCCCTCAAACCTTAGCACCCCATCGTGCTACCTCAAAGGACCCTTGCCCTCACGAAGAGTCGTATCACGATATCGAATCAAAGGCTGGATCCTCGAGCGTTGCCTCTTCACCTCGCCGACGATGGAAGACTCGGCAACCTCACGAACTCTAACCCCATCGCTATCGAATCAATCAAGCGGACACCAAGGCTCGCTAACGATGCAAATCACGAACCATGTCCCTCTCTCTAGTCGCACATCCGATAGGCTCCCCATCGACCTACGACTAAGAGCATCCGCCACAACATTGGCCTTCCGGGTGGTACAGGATATCAACATCGTAATCCTTAAGCAACTCTAACCACCGTCTCGCCGTAAGTTCGGCTCCTCTGGTGAAGATATCGGAGGCTCTTGTGGTGCGTATAAATATCCACGTGAACCCCATACAAATAGTGCCTCGGATCTTCAAAGCGTGAATTACTACGACTCCAAATCATGGGTGGGGTAGTTCCTCGTGTTTCTTGGTGTCGGGATGCATATGCTATAACCCCGCCATCTGCATCAACACATCCCAACCCGATGCCCGACGCGTCACAATACACGACATAACCGCGGACCTGCGGAAGAGTAAGAACGGGGCGATCGTCAATCTCTCCTTCAAATCGAAACCCCGCCACAAGCATCACCATCGAACTTGGCGCCTCGAGTCACCTAGTCAATGGTGCGAAGATAGAAGCAAACTTCTCTACGAACGCCGATAATATCTCGCAAGGCCCAAAATGCGAACCTCTGCCGGGTAGTAGGTCCAGGCCAAGTCTCGATGCCTCGATCTTGGCGTATCAACTCGAATGCCATCAGCCGACAATATGCCCAAGAAACGCCATCAAGTCAACAAAACACACATTTGGAAAACTTGGCGATAACCGCTGTCTGGAGAATCACGGCCTGGTCGCCAAATGCTCGCATGCTCTGCTCTCGGCGAGAATAAACCAAGATATCATCAATGAACACTATCACAAGCGTGTCCAAAAATGGTTTGAACACTCGGTTCATCAAATCCATGAATACACGGAGCATTGGTCAACCCAAAAGACATGACCACGAACTCATAATGCGTGCTGGTCGGAATGCGATCCTAGGGACATCCACCTCTCGACTCGCGCACTGATGATAGCCCGATCGCAGATCAATCTTGGAAACATCTCGCACTCGCAACCGGTCGAACAAATCATCAATCTCGGTGTAACGACGTTCGGGGCGTTCGCGGTGCCTTATCCTGGCACCCTAGTGATACAACATCAGAGAAAACCAGCGGAAAATAAAACATGAGTCATGAAACAAGAGATATAATAATAAACAGGCCAACCAAACCGGTTGCCTTCAGTATATACATAAAACCTGAACAGTTTAATCCTTTACAACCCTGCCCACAACAGTACTACAGACCTCTAAGATTTACAACGACTATGACGGGACAGGGCCCCGCCATACCCCTGAATGTACAAGAACCTACAACTCAGGGAACACATACCAAAAGATAAGCCTCCGAAGAAACGGAGCTTCCCAATACGTTGTTGTGATCCTAAGGCGGGGATCCACGGCCGATGTACCTCTACTGCGGCATGAACGCAGCCCCGAAGAGTCGATCTGGCAGTACCAAGTATGTGGCAGTAAAAATCAGAATGAAATCATACTAGTCTATATAAAGCAGGAGACATGTATGATAACCAAACTACAGTTCACAATATAAAAGCAGTCATATCCAGTCAGGGACTCACGCCCTCAAGTCATCACTCAAATATAACTATGGGTCTCACGCCCACAACATCAATCATGTTCGCATCATGGCGCGTGCCGGAATTCGCATCGGTGTAGACATGTCCATGATGCAACAATAATACCAATGCCCGTGGCGCATGCCGGAATTCTACCTCGGTGTGAACGCCCATGTGACATCAACAATAATATCTTGGGTGATCAACCCCGCGCGTGGCCATGCCCCGGAATTCTACCTCGGTGTAGACATGTCCATGTAACCACAATAACAATATATCGGTGTCGACCCGACCGCGTAACGCATGCCGAATTCTGCATCGGTGTAGACATGTCCATGTGACATCAACAACAAGACAAGAATCAAAATGGAAACATACCCGTGGAATTCTCCATCACCGCCAAAGACGCCCAAGTAAGTTCTCGACAAGTCGGCCCTCTATCGATCGAGACGCCAGAATACGTAAATACCACACTTGCACAACAAAGGCTATCAAGTTTCACACAAGAACAAGCATAGGCAAGTTTCACAACAACAAGCATAGGCAAGTTTCACACAACTCAAAGTACTTTCATTTTATGCCAAGGTCCGGGTTTTAACCCCAAAGTACTACATACGTTAAGTTCTTTTAAAGAGATCCATTACTTATAAAAGTCACCCGATACGTAGTATTAGAATGACCAACCCACATTCCTTTTCAAAATCAAGTAACAACATTCTTTTCCTAAGTTCGGTTTGCCTAGTTTCAATTACTCAAGCTTCTCATTTTCAAATGGTTTCATAGTTCCCAAACTTAATCACTGATTCCTTTTTAGAACAATTGAGTAACATATGTCATATATGTGAGTAGTTTATTCTTGTTTATAACGATCTTATTACAAGACCATGATCTAGAAAATGTAATATCATTTTGTCTCATCTTAGCTTATGCGGATGGAGGTTTCTCGGTTTTAATACAACACATCATTATTCAATTCATTTTCCTTTTATTAACGCGATTGGTGCTGTCGATACATTCGATTCGAAATCGGTAAAACATTATCCCTTTAAAAACCAAGTACTCATTACTCACGAATGAGGTTTCACACAAACATCCACATTAAAACAAATAAGTTAAGTCTCTTATCTTATAAGATCAAGTCTCTTAACTTCTAACATCATAAACCATTTTCACTTACATAAGGTCGTTATAACTAACTTCCCATAAAGCTATTATAACACCCTATGTTTTAAACCAACCAAATCACTTAGCACGTACGCGTCTACCGTACTACATAGTTCCACAACAATCATGCTAGAAAAGATAGGAAGAGGTTCACATACCTCGCGACGAGTATCGACGATAAGCAAAATGCTCCAAGTACTACAACGCACTAGCCCTTTCCACTCCTCAGTAGAATACGCTACTCATAGTACTTTCACCTATAAAGGTCACAAACGTCTATTAACCCCAAAACACAAGTTTCTATCTTTCTACGTAAAATTCGTGACACCTCACACAACAGCGTAAATCTCTCTCTATCGAGGCGGCTACCAAGCCAACCGAGGGTTTACACGTCTTACGGGCGTGTACAATTCTACTCGAATACTACACAAGTCTCTGCTGTCTGATTCTATGTAAATCTGATTGATTCGATTCTTTATTCTTCAGCTTAAGTCAAAAGACATTGCGAATACTAAGTATAGTTCCATATATAGTATACTTCAACTATATATTCTAACAAACATGTAATTTCCAATTACAATAGAGGGACAAGATAATTACCTCGATAAGCCCAAAATTATCCAAGTTATAATGTCGATCCTGAGCAAGGTTTAGCTCACTCAGTGCGCCCAAACCACTCCAACAACCCTAGAAGTTCTAACCAACTTCTACTCAAATACTTCAACCAACTATGAAGATTTCCTTAGGGTTTGGTTTGAGACTAAAAAGGACCAAAGGTAGTATTTTCGGAGTCTACGTAAAGAGGAATCGTTGGAATACTCCAAGGTGCCAGGCTAGGGTATTTGGGGAATTATCCCAATACTAGGGGAGTATTTCTATACCACAACACGGGGTATTATGCGAAAACAACTAGGCTAGGGGTACCAGGCTAGCACCACAGGGGAACCGCTCGGCCAAAGGCCACGAGGAGGAGGGGAGAGGCTTAGGACGAGAGCTACTAGAGGAGGAGGGAGTTCAAGACTTAGACAAAGTGAGGAGTGAATGAATAAGTCTTCACAAGGGAGGGGTATTTATAGCAAAACCAAAGGCCAACCAATGGCCAAGATCAAGCCATGTGCAAGGCAAGTGTAAGGCCAAGATCAAGCCAAGTGCACCTAGCCCCTACTCCTAAAACCCTCACAAATATCTACACAAATATCTAGCAACTTGCCCCTCAATTCGGCCAGTGCGCCCGTCTTCCGTTGTGAGGGTGACACATGTCACCCTCCGTTGGTCGAATGTTTCGCCTCTCGGAAAAATCCGCAAAAAACAAAACGACATAGTCGAATTTTCCGCCATGAAGCTACGCAAACGCTTCGTCAAAAACGACTCGGCCGGTGTTGTGCACAAAGGTAAAATCGGCCAGGGTGCCACATGGGGTGACACGTGTCGCCCCGGTCGCCGAATATTTCGTCTTCGAAAATATCCAAAATCTGAAATCTCAAAACAAAGCGGGCCACAAATCAGTAAATTTCTCCGTGGGCCCACGTGACCATTCAGAAAATAAAATCTCAAAATTCTAATATAATCTATGAAGTCCAAATACCAAATCGGGAATCCAATTCCCATTAACGAACCTTTTTCTTCACAAATAACCGGAAACTTTTCCGTGAAAACTCACATCTTTCTTTCTTTTCAAAATTTTCTGTGCACTCGCACGCACGCCCTCACATACATACCCTACAACTACGGGTATAACATTCTCCCCTTAGAAACATTCGTCCGAATGTTCCTTCTCAAGACGGATATCGATGAAGTTCCTCTAACAAGTTGTCAACGCTTACAGCCGCGAAATAACACACGTTATCTTCCTTCCTTACTCGTCGTGCCCTTCTCGAACACTTGAACTCTCGAAGACGCACCAAACTTCGTCATTACCCGTTCCCAAAATCTGCGGAGTCACTACCTCCAACTTGGTCATCTTACTAACCTCAACTTCCTTAAGGCCATTCCGGCCTTCTGAACCGCTTCGGTCGAACGCGGCCCACGAACTCATACGATGATCATACAAACTTGGGCCTAGCATCCTCGTGACCCTACCACTGGCGGGACCACCCAGAACTGCCCACCCCAAACCGGGTTCTGGGTTGACCCATAAATGGTTCTCAACCCGACTGACGCGCCAAACTCTTGTTCCCGATCGGAACAATCTTACTAATTCACATCATGGAAGCTACCACTTCCATCTCACACTACCCACAGACTTATCACACAAATAAATCCCACGTATACTACTACTCTGATAAGGGTTAAAAATAAATCTTTAACTCAAGACGACCTTACCCTAAGGTCTCGCCGTGACATAGTCTAAGGTTCACACTATGCCCCCATACGTATCCTCCCAACTAAGCATGTTTACTAACTCACAATTAACACAACGCTATTCGTACATAGCACATAATAATGAGACCATCATAACAAGCATACCAAAACTCTAGAGGGTTAAGGATATACCTGAAGCTACCGCTCACTCTAATCATAGGCACGCCTGCGGTATGCATCGTAGAAAGCGATGAACCACCATCGATCCGGTGGTGAGTCGTAACATCCGTGCTACCCTTGGTCGGACGATTACTGCCAAAATGGCCTGCTGCCGCAAAAATAACATGCTCCCTGGCACCACGACACTCCCGAAATGCGGTCTACCACATCGACCACACCGAGGTAGGGGTGACCGCATCCGCCAACACCGCACTTCCTGAAACTCGAACCTCGAGCCTCGACCGCTCCTCAAGACGGAGGACCACTGCATGCGGCGGGGTACAAAACTAGTCTGCATCGAGGCGGTCCGCCTCGAAAGTCGCTAAAAGACCACGATGTCCCGCCTCTCGCTGATCCGTGTCATTCGCCGACCTCTCCGCACCTCACATCCTAGTGCATGAGCTGCATGCGGGCAATGTCCATGCGGTGAAGAGCTACACCGAACAAGCCTCTGTTAAGTAATCATCTAATCCGTGGCGTGGCGGTGCACTCTATCCTCCATAGTTGCCACTAAAGCGGGGACATACCGAGCCAACGAGTCAAACTCCACGTTGTACTCGAACCGCACGCCCGCTCTGCCTAAGCATCAAAAATCGCCGGCCCGTGCCCTCCTCATCCGCGGAGGCAAGAAGTGCGTGAGAAAGCCCGAAAACTCATCCCATCTTGCTGGAGTGCATGCTCTCCCGAAAGCTCCCATGAATCAAACCAATCGATCGCGGTATCACGCACCGATGCGAACAAAGGTCACAGACTCGGTTTCAAGCCTTGATCACCCGTGATCCAGAATCGCCGGATGAACTCCTGCGGATCATCCTCGTGCCTCGACCCATAAAACTCGCGGGCTACAACTCGTAAAGTCCCGTAGCCTCAAACTATCTGCTCGGGGTGAACGGCTGGTGCTCACTGGGCTGAATCGCTGCGTCGGCCTATCCTCATATCGGCCACGACCACGGCAGCAAGCCGGGCCATCTCCTTGTAACCCATCTCCTGCGCCTCTGCATGGGGCTGGAGGCTCAGTATGCGGTCTCGGCAGCCATTCTTGCCGCTCTAACCTCTTTGGGGCGGCGTCACAAAACCCGCCGTCTCAAGCCTGACCTCGTCTTGCGGGCTGCGCCCTCGTACTCCTCTGTATCTCACTAGCGGTTCCCTCGGCTGTCTTGCCCTTCATGGCTCTGGTTGCCTGGCGGAGGCATAATCGTAAAACGAGATACGTCGAGAGGGTCCAACTTACTGACTCTAAGGCACGATCTCGGAATGAGAAGAATGGAAACCAATCCTAAATGTCCTATAGCCTCCGATTATAGATGTGGTGCACAACACACCGATAATCAAGACTCTACTAGACACGGTTCAGAGACACTTTCCGAGGATTAATCGCTCTGATACCACTTTTGTAACGACTGTTCGGGGCGTTCGGTGCCTTATCCCGCACCCTAGTGATACAACATCGAGAAAACCAGCGGAAAATAAAACATGAGTCGTGAAACAAGAGATATAATAATAAACAAAGCAACCAAAACGGTTGCCTTGGTATATACATAAAACTCGAGCAGTTTAATCCTTTACAACCCCGCCCACAGTATTACAGACTCTAAGATTTACAACGACTATGACGGACGGGCCGCCATACCACGAATGTACAAGAACCTACAACTCGGGAACACATACCAAAAGATAAGCCTCAAGAAACGGAGCTTCCCAATACGCTGGCGTGATCCTAAGAGCGGGGATCCACGATCGATGTACCTCTACCGCGGCATGAACGCAGCCCCGAGAGGTCAAGATAACAGTGTACTAAGTATGTGGCGTAAAAATCGTAATGAAATCATACTAGTCTATATAAAGCGTGAGACATGTATGATAACCAAACTACGATTCACAACATAAAAGCGATCATATCGATCGTGGACTCGCCTCAAGTCATCACTCAAATATAACTATGGGTCTCACGCCCACAACATCAATCATGTTCGTGATCACGGCGCATGCCGGAATGCTGATCGGTGTAGACATGTCCATGATGCAACAATAATACCAATGTCCGGCCACATGCCCCGGAATTCTACCTCGGTGTAGACACGCCCATGTGACATCAACAATAATATCTGGGTGATCAACCACGCGCGTGGCCACATGCCCGAATTCTACCTCGGTGTAGACATGTCCATGTAACCACAATAACAATATATCGTAATCGACCGACCGCGTGGCCGCATGCCGAATCTGCATCGGTGTAGACATGTCCATGTGACATCAACAACAAGACGATAATCAAAATGGAAACATACGTGGAATTCTCCATCACCGCCAAAGACGCCCAAGTAAGTTCTCAACAAGTCGAGGCCTGCATCGAGAGACGCGGTAATACGTAAATACCACACTTGCACAACAAAGGCTATCATCACAAGCATAGGCAAGTTTCACAAAGAACAAGCATAGGCAAGTTTCACAACAAGCATAGGCAAGTTTCACAACAACAAGCATAGGCAAGTTTCACACAACTCAAAGTACTTTCATTTTATGCCAAGGTCGGGTTTTAACCCCAAAGTACTACATACGTTAAGTTCTTTTAAAGAGATCCATTACTTATAAAAGTCACCCGATACCGTAGTATTAGAATGACCAACCCACATTCCTTTTCAAAATCAAGTAACAACATTCTTTTCCTAAGTTCCAGTTTGCCTAGTTACAATTAATCAAGCTTCTCATTTTCAAATGGATTAATATTTCCAAAACATAATCAATTGATTCCTGTTTATAACAATTGAGTAAAATATCTCATATATGTGAGTAGTTTATTCTTGTTTATAACGATCTTATTACTGACCATGATCTAGAAAATGTAATATCATTTTGTCTCATCTTAGCTTCTATGCAGATGGAGGTTTCTACTGGTTTTAATACAACACATCATTATTCAATTCATTTTCCTTTTATTAATGCTGCAGTGGTCTGTCGATACACATTCTGATTCCCGAAATCAGTAAAACATTATCCCTTTAAAAACCAAGTACTCATTACTCACGAATGAGGTTTCACACAAACATCCACATTAAAACAAATAAGTTAAGTCTCTTATCTTATAAGATCAAGTCTCTTAACTTCTAACATCAGTAAACCATTTTCACTTACATAAGGTCGTTATAACTAACTTCCCATAAAGCTATTATAACACCCTATGTTTTAAACCAACCAAATCACTTATACGTATGACGTCTACCGTACTACATAGTTCACAATCATGCTAGAAAAGATAGGAAGAGGTTCACATACCTCGCGACGAGTATCGACAATAAGCAAAATGCTCCAAGTACTACAACCTTGCTAGCCCTTTCCACTCCTCAAGTAGAATACGCTACTCATAGTACTTTCACCTATAAAGGTCACAAACGTCTATTAACCCCAAAACACAAGTTTCTATCTTTCTACAGAAAATTCGGCAAAGACCTCCCGCAACAGCGTAAATCTCCTCTCTATCGAGGCCTACCAAGCCAACCAGGGGTTTACACGCCTAACCGGACGTGTACAATTCTACTCAAGAATACTACAAGTCTCCGCACTGATCCCTATATGTAAATACATTCGATTCTTTATTCTTCAGGCTTAAGTCAAAAGACATTGCCGAATACTAAGTATAGTTCCATATATAGTATACTTCAACTATATATTCTAACAAACATGTAATTTCCAATTACAATAGAGGGACAAGATAATTACCTCGATAAGCCCAAAATTATCCAAGTTATAATGTCGATCCTGAGCAAGGTTTAGCTCCACTCCGTGCGCTCCAAACCACTCCAAACAACCCTTAGAAGTTCTAACCAACTTCTACTCAAATACTTCAACCAACTATGAAGATTTCCTTAGGGTTTCGGTTTGAGACTAAAAGGACAAAAGGTAGTATTTCCGGACTCTACGTAAAGAGGTATCTTTGGAATACTACAAGGTACAAGGCTAAGGTATTTTGGGCATTATAACAATACTAGGGGAGTATTTCTATACCACAACAAGGGGTATTATGCGAAAACAACTAGGCTAGGGGGGGGGGTACCCCACGGCTAGCACCACAAGGGGGGGGGAACCCTTCTCGGCCAAAGGCCACAAGGAGGAGGGAGGCTTAGGACGCGAGCTACTAGAGGGAGGGGAGGGATTTCAAGACTTAGACAAAGTGAGGAGTGAATGAATAAGTCTTCACAAGGGAGGGGTATTTATAGCAAAACCAAAGGCCAACCAATGGCCAAGATCAAGCCATGTGCAAGGCAAGTGTAAGGCCAAGATCAAGCCAAGTGCACCCTAGCCCCTACTCCTTAAAACCCTCACAAATATCTACACAAATATCTAGCACAACTTGCCCCCCAATTCGGCCAAGTGCGCGTCTTCCATTGTGAGGTGACACATGTCACCCTCCCGCTGGTCCGAATGTTTCGTCTCTCGGAAAAATCCAAAAAACAAAACGACATAGTCGGAATTTTCCTTCGCAGTTACGCAAACGTTTCGTCGAAACGACTCTAACCGGGTGTTGTGCACAAATGTAAAATCGGCCAAGGGTGCCACATGGGGGTGACACGTGTCGCCCCCCGATTCGCCCAGAATATTTCGTCTTCCGAAAATATCCAAAATACGAAATCTTAAAAACAAAGCGGGCCCACAAAACGTAAATTTCTCCGTGGGCCCCACGTGACCATTTCCGAAAATAAAATCTCAAAATTCTAATATAATCTATGAAGTCCAAATACCAAATCTGGGAATCCAATTCCCATTAACGAACCTTTTTCTTCACAAATAACCGGAAACTTTTCCGCCGAAAACTCACATCTTTCTTTCTTTTCAAAATTTTCTGCCGTACTCTCGTACGTACGTCCTCACATACATACCCTGCAACTACGGGGTATAACACCGGAAGGGGGTATCGTCTTAATGGTCACCTTGTTCACCGTAATCAACACATGCGCGCTGCCCCGCCCTTCTTCTTCACGAACAATACTGGCGCTCCCCAGGGAGAAACACTGGGCCTAATGAAGCCCTTCTCTAGCAAATCCCTAAGCTGATCCTTCAGCTCTCTCAACTCGGCAGGTGCCATTCTGTATGGCGGAATGGAAATAGGCCGAGTATCTGGCAACACATCTATACAAAACTCAATCTCTCTCTCGAGGATACCCGAGGTCATCCGAAACACGCCTGGGAACTCACGACCATCGAATCGATGAAAATCTGGCACCGCAGCTTCAGTATCAAACACCCGAACGAGATGGTAGATATACCCCTTCTGCACCATCTTCCTAGCCTTGAGGTATGAAATAAACCTACCTCTACGATACCGCTCCTCCCACTCAACAACCTGCCTCAGAAACCGAACCGCATTACTCTCTCTCAGCCTACATTGGCGTAGCAAGAAGCTAGCCAATCCATCCCCATAATCACGCCAAGTCAATCATCTCCAACTCTATCAAGTCGGCAGGTCCGACGATCAGAATGGTCACAGACAAGCTCTATATACCCGCCGAGCTACCACCGAATCACCCACTGGCGTAGCTACCTCGAACGGGTCTATGGACTCAGGCTCTATCCCTCTCCTACTAGCAACAAAGGGAGATATATAGGACAGAGTAGAACCCGGATCTATCAAAGCATACACATCAAACCAGAACCGATAAGGTACTGCGACGACATCAAAGTGAGGCCTCCGATCCCGCTTACCGACAAAGCATATACGCGCTCGAGGACCGCTAGAATCGACTGCGCCACGACTCGCCGCGACCCGCTGATCCACGTGTACCTTGCCCTCCGGCGAGTAATCGCTGGGATGAAGAAGCGGCAATGCACTCGTAGATCGCCCTACTACCGCCGCCCCGGCCGGACAAACTCGCGAAATGACCTCGTTGGCCACAAGTATAGCAGCTCCCGAGTACGCCTCCCGAATGGTATTCGCCACAACGGGCACACCGAGCGCACTCAACGTTAGCACCCCGCTACCGAAATCAAGTCCCGGGCCCCGACCGCTTCGATCGCTCGCCAGATCGAATGAGGTAGAGCGCTCGCGGGCCGTGGTGCAAATCGACTTCACGATGCCGCCACCCCGAGGACCACCAAAAGAACCGCCGCCTGGCCTTCTTCTCTCGCTGCCGATATCGCTCTACCCGCGTCTCTACGCCTCACATCCCAAGGCATGAGCTCGCATACGGTTATGTCCATGCTCGGGTCAAGGGACACACCCGCACAAGACTCGCCATGTAATCATCTAGCCTGACATAGCGATGCACCGCCCTCCATCTCGCTACGGTCGCGGGACATATCGAGCCAAAGAATCAAACTCGACATTGTACTCCTCATCAAGGCGCCCTCCTGCCTCAAAGAACAAGAATCTATCAGCCGTGCCCTCCTCATCCGCGAGGCAAGAAGTGTGTGAGAAAGCCTCAAAACTCATCCCATACCACGGAGGTGCATGCTCTCCCGAAAGCTCCCATGAATCAAACCAATCGATCGCGTATCACGCAGCCGATGCGAACCGAATGTCACACTCGGTCTCAAGCCACGATCACCCGTGATAATCCTCTGCGGTGACGGATGAACTCTCGCGATCATCTTCCCGCCGACCAGAAACTCGAGGGCTACAACTAAGGAAATCCCGTAGTCTCAAACTATTCGCCTCGGGTGCACTACGGGCGCGATCGAGCCGAGCCGAATCGAATCCGCCGATCCAGCCTCTCTCAGACGGGCCACAACTTTAGCCAAAAGTTGGGCCATCTCTCAGTACCCTAACTCTCCGCCTGTGTTGTGGGACAGAGGAGTGGGTACTGTGGTCTCTTTGGGCCGGGCGGCCATAGAACTCGCCGCCTCGTATAGACCGGGCTCGAGCCCTCGTGACTGGGTGTCTCGCTAGCAGCCTCCTACGCTTTGCCCTTCGGGCCCGGTTGCCTTACGTGAGGCATAATCATACAGAAAGGAATACGTTAGAGGGTCCAACCTATAACACGACTCTAAAGCACGATCTCGTAATGAGAAGAATGGAAACCAATCCTAAATATCCTATAGCCTCTCGATTATTGGTGTGGTGCACAACACACCGATAATCAAGACTTACTAGATACGGTCAGACACTTTCCGAGATTAATCGCTCGATACCACTTTTGTCACGACCCATTCTGTGTTCGTGATCGTGCCTCACCGGCACCCAAGTAGTCATACATCGAGTAATCGTGAAATATAAAGCAAGACATGAAACAGCTTTATAAAATAGAACATACGCTTTAAGTGAGAAAACATCGCTTTCGCATATATATATAAAAACATGGTTTAGCGCTACATCCGATATCGCATAACAGACTACTGCACTTAAGGAAATATACAACTATGGCGACAGGGCCCGCCATACCCTCGATCAGACAAAACTATCTACAACAGGAGATCATACCTAAAAGTAGAGCCTCGGAAAGGATGGAGCTCCCGACACCAACGTAGATCCTAGGAATGTGGATCTAGCACCGCTTGCTCTTACCATGCAGCATGAACGCACCCGGGCGAGGTCAAGATAACAGTACCAAGTATGTGAAACTATAAAGAATCAAATAAAATCAAAGTATTTAAAACCTTTTCACAAATACAATCCGTTCAATTGCACATAGTGTCACATCACAAACAACAACAAGAATAGGAAAATCAGAATGTGTCTATTCTAGGCCGCGAATGATCGGGCAAGGCCAATCGCCCATAGTATCATTCTGCGTGCCTAGTCCTCGACTTCCGCAGCCTCGCATAGGTCACACACGCACGCAGGTATTCCTCGCATCGGGCAGCAACCCCAAGATCCGCCTAGGCTCCCGCAGCCCGCATAGCCTCAAAAGACCGCATAGTCTCAACAGATCGCATAGGAATCCCCGTGATCGTGCTAAACACCCGAATGATCAATCGAGCATACCACGCTTCGCATAGTCTCACAGACCGCATAGCCGTATAGACCAAGATCAAGGCAAGCCCCGGTATAACAAATGGGGGTAGGTGATACAATAACATAAACGGACTTACGGTTAGCAACGTAAGCACAAAGCAAGAATGACCCTTTACACGAATTCAAGACACTAACCTGTAGCATCATAATATGTCTACTTATCACACAAATCTTACTACACTTAATGTAAATCAATACAAGGCTTTTATAAACAAACAAGTAAACAGCCTTTTTATCTTCTTAAGTTGTTATACCTAACTTCCCATAAAGCTAGTATAACTCTTAAGCTTTTGTTTTAAAACCAAATATTTATCTTCATAAAAATGATTCAAGATTCTTTGAAATGTTTTCGCTTCTTTGTTATTCAGTGCTTGAGGCATTGCCGTAAGTATTATTCAGCTTAAGCCGAGGCATTGCCATAAGTATTATTCAGCTTAAGTCAAAGACATTGCCGTAGTTATTATTCGCTTAACACATGACGTCTACCGTACTATATATTGTAAAATATCATGCTTTAGGAAGAATCACATACCTTCTCAAATAAAAACCACCGCCAAGTTGAATATGTCGCGCAGAGAGTCACCTATAATAGTCACAGATATCTATCAAAGACTACTCAAGGTCATTCTAAACAGAGGGTTCATAATTCTACAGAAGTCGGGCAGACCTCCCTACCCGTGAGCTATATAAGTTCATCGTGAAAACAAATTCTATGTAAGTACAGCTTTGATTATTCTTCTAAGTATTTATACTTATTCTTATTCTACAACAAGAAGTATTCTCTAATTCAAAAGAGGGTTAGGATTAGTTACCCGGTAAGCCCAATAATATCCTAGAAAAGTCGCTACTGAGCAAGGTTTTGCTCCTAAGTTGTATGCTCCAAGGAAACCTTAGAAGTTCTTCACAACTTCTACTAAGTACTAAGGTATTTGGGCTAGGTATTTTGGGCATTATAACAAAACAAGAAGGCAACTTTTCTACCAAGGAGGGGGTAGGTTTGGTGGCCAGTTAGGGTGGTAGCCTCGCCAAGCTTCTCAAGGGAGGGTGTTGGACGAATTGCTACAAAGGGAGAGGGAAGGATTTTTAGACTTGAAAGCTTTTGTGGATGAAGAACTCTTCATCTCAAGAGGGTATTTATAGCTCAAGCCTTGGCCAACCAATGGCCAAGATGAAGACAAGTGCAAGGCAAGTGTAAGGCCAAGATCAAGCCAAGTGCACCCTAACCCCTACTCCACAAAACACTCCACAAAACACTCCACAAAACATGGCACAAAACAAGGCCTAAGCAAGGAACCAATCGCCAAGGCCAACACCCTTTGACGCCCAATCGCCCAAAGCCACCCCACTTGCTTCAATGTGAGGTGACACATGTCCACCCTCCGTTGGTCCAAAATGTTTCGCCTCTCGGAAAAATCCGCAAAAATAAGAAATGACATAGCCGGAATTTACTCTACGAAGTTGTGGAAACGCTTTCGTCGAAACGATTCTTTAGTGAGTTGTGTACAAAAGAAAACGCCCAAGGCTAACTAAGGCCAACTTTTGACGTATTCCTTACGCATACTCTGGAAATACGGTATTACAGCGATCATTCGCAGCCTAGAAAAGACACGCTACGCTTTACCTATCACGCTCTTGTTTGTGATGTGGCACTATGCGTTTCTCGTTGTTTCATACATATTTGCAAACTGCTTTTAAAATGATATGTTTCATTTAAGTATTTTACGATTTCATATACTTAGTACTGTTAGATCGACTTCGGGGGCTGCGTTCATGCCGCAGTAAGGGCAAGCAGTGCTAGATCCACATTCTTAGGATCTCTACGTTGGTGTCGGAGCTCTATCTTTTCCGAGGCTCTACTTTTGGGTATGATCTCCTGTTGTAGATAGTTTTGTACGATAGTGGTATGGCGGGCCCGTCCCGCCATAGTTGTATATTTCAGAGGTCTGTAGTCATGTTGTACAAAGGTGGATGTAAATCGCTAAACCATGTTTATATATATATGCCAAAGGCGATGTTTTCTCACATAAATCGTGTCTTATTTTATAAACTGTTTCATGTCTTGCTTTATATTTCCACCGATTACTCGATGTATGACTACTTGGTGCGCCTGAAGGCACGACCACGGCTCGAACGGGTCGTGACAAGCACAAAACCGGCTATCATACAATATATAAGCAAGTTAAGAATCCCCTAACTTCTTATTATTCTTGTTCACATACACTCTCATTTTAGTTTACTTAAGGCACTAACATGTCTTTTTTAAAGATCCGGGAAGTTAACCCAAAGTACTACATACTTCCACTCTATTAAAAATGACTTTCTTTCATATAAAACTTCCAAGATACTATTAACCGTAGTATCAAGTCAAAATTTCTTTTCAAGACAAGTCACAATACCTTTAGAAATAAAGTTAGGTTTCTAAATCAAGTGACTCATTTTCTTATAAAACCTTAGGCAATTGATGCCTTAAAATCAAATTGCCTTTTCATTACAATCAAGTCATTTATCTTTCCATAAAGCAAATATAACCAACTTCCCATAAAGTCGTTATATTCACTCTATACATTAGCCAAATACAATTTCCTATCCAAGGGACTTATACGTTTAAAACGGAACAAGTATCACATACTTTAAAACTCTTCAAGTCCCTTAACTTTAATAAAACTTAAGACATCCTTAATACTTTCAAAGGAGCGAGTTAATCTCCTAACTCACCCGACTTGGTTATTCATAAAACAAGTAAAGGATATCAAGGTCTTGTACGTCTACGGTACTATATACGTACAACTAGTCATGCTCAAAAGATAGGAAAGTTCTACATACCTCGTCGGGTCAAACCACTCGCCAAGTACAATATCCCGCCCGTAGTATGTCAACCTATAATATCCACAATACGTCTATTAACGCCTTACTTCAAACGTAAAATATTATAAGCGTCAAGTCGCTAAATTCTACGGAAAATCGGACAGCACCTCCTTTGTTTTTACTTACTTTGCCACCTTTTTCAAGGCCGAATACAATAACCAAACACGCCACATTTAAGGACCAATCAATGCAATTAACAATAGGGGATTACACACCTACTAGACGTGTAAAATTCCGCCCCACAATAGATATCAAACTAATACAACTACAAGTCCAATTTCGGCCACATTGAGTACAACAATACCAATTCTTATCCAATTTCCATTTCAATCCATGTTGTTAGCAATACATGATATCAAGTCGCAATCGATTATAACTACTATAATCTTTAAGTAAGTAGCATGCGACGATTCTAATAAACGACTAAATTGTAATCCAACTTCACATGGCCTAAATGACATTTCGGATTTAAGGCTCAATCAATCCATAATACTTATCAACCTTCAACATATAAACTTTATGCTAGCAATATGTAAAGCTAACAACAAACAATATATATAATCTTGTAACACTTTTTAAGAGACAAGATTATACCTCAACGAATCTTAATCCAACTCCAAATCCGAAGTCGCTCCTTAGCAACTTAGAGCCTCTTCAAGACACTTCAATCCGCTACTTGAGACCCTTAGAACAACACCAACAAAGTTCCTTCAAACTTCCAAACAAAACCTAGAAAGACAACTAGGTTTTCGCTTTGCGACTAACCCGAAAACTATCTTTTTCCGAGATTTTTCTATTGAGATGCTTACAATACACTCATGAACCTTGGTTTAAAGTGTGGAGCTTAATGGGCAAGAAACAAAAAAAAAATTCTTTCTTGTTGGAGTGAACCCGAGAGCTCCTCAAATGGAGTCTTGAAATTCTTGAAAATATGGCTAAGTGTTGGACTATGTCTTGCTACTAGTAGTATTAAATAGCACAATGAAGGGTCAAGATGTAAACAAATGGGTGGTTTGGATGAGCTCTTGTTAAATATCAAGTGTTGTGGTCCCATTGACCAAGTCAATTCTCTCAAGCTTTCAAGTTGCAAGACTTGTCTTGCTAACAAAGGTCCAATGACCCTTTTTCCCTTGCCTATTTTCTTCCAAGGCACCATAAGGGGGGTGACACGTGTCGCCCTCCCATTCGTCACAATAATACGTTTTCCGACAATTTCATAATTCCGATAAATTCTTTTACAAGTCTCAAATCTTAACACTTGTGAGTTCTTACGTACGTTCTTAAAACATGTCCTGAAAAAAATACGGGGGGTAACAGATTATATCAGACAGAGGAGCCCAGTTTACGGCTAACCTCTGGAGGTCTTTCCAAAAGGGGTTAGGGACACAGGTGAGTCTCAGTACTGCGTTTCATCCTCAGACCGACGGGCAGGCAGAGCGTACTATCCAGACACTTGAGGATATGTTGCGAGCCTGTGTTATTGACTTTAGGGGTAGCTGGGAGGATCATTTTCCTCTTGTGGAGTTTTCTTATAACAACAACTACCATTCTAGCATTCAGATGGCGCCATATGAGGCTTTGTATGGGCGGAAGTGTATGTCACGCCCCAAAACCCGGGCCCGTGACTGGTGCTCCTACCTGGGCACCCTTCTACCTATACAACATAAATAAACCTCGGAAGAAAATAACACTATTTTTTTTAAAATAAAGGCAAAGCCGGAAAGGCTTCCGTATAAATATAAATCACCCGAAAGGGTCTACGCTGTACAAAAATGTAAATACAACTTACACCAGTCCAACCCACATATGAATACAGACCTCTAAGAAGGTGACAACAACTATGACGGGACAAGGCCCCGCCGTACCCCTGAATATACATAGCTATAATGACAAACTCCGGAACTTGGAGCCATCTCAAAATGCTGAACAAGGATCCTAAGCTCGCGGATCCACAACTGTGTATCTAGACATGCGGACATGAACGCACTTCTGCGGGTCCGCATAACAAGTACTAAGTATGGAACTAAATAAAGTACATTAAACAAGATCATAATCAGACAAAACAATGACGGGCAAGTATAAAAATTAAAATACCAGATCCTACTGCCATTTTAACTCATGAAATCAATCGACATTAATCATTCTTTTCCTTCTTTCAATAAGAATTAACATCATATTCTTACATACATACTTAAGAATTCGATCGAGTTTTTCCACATAACTTACATATCTTACATAACATAATCCGACCCTTTATGGAGGGACTTCTTATTTGGGAGCTTACTTTGATTACACATGCGTGATAACGAATCCGACCCATTTGGCGGACACGCGAATTCATAAAAGTCTTCCCACGGCGTATATCATCGCCCATTCTCGGGACGCGATAAAGTCATATAGTCCGCCCATAAAGGTATACCGCTCGCCCATTCTCGACGCGATAATGTCATATAGTCCGCCCATAAAGGTATATCGCCGCCCATTTACGGGACGCGATAATGTCATATAGTTCGCCCATAAAGGTATATCGCCTACCATTCTCGACGCGATAATGTCATATACCGCCCACGTGAAGGTATACCGCCCGCCCATTCTCGGATGCGATAATATCATATAGTCCGCCATAAAGGTATATTGCCCTACCATTCTCGACGCGATATCGTCACGAATTCTGCCCGGCGTGGATCGTGCCTTACCCGCACCCAAGTAGTCATACATCGAGTAATCGGAATATAAAACAACCAAGATATGAAACAAGATAAATTGAGACACGCTTATTCGAACAAAAGTTGCCTTTCGCATATATATATAAATACCCAAAGTGAATAGCATATCCCAACCTTTTAACAGTGGCTACAAACCTCTAATGATTTATAACAACAATGGTGGACAGGCCCCCATACCCCAATACAAATACCTACAACGGCAGGGACCATACCAAAAGCAAAGCCTCGAGAAACGGAGCTTTCCCAAACGTCAAACGATGATCCTAAGAGCTGGATCAACAACAGAGTACCTTTACTCGCGTGATGAACGCAGCCCAAGCGAGGTCAAGACAACAGTACCAAGTATGTGAAATCAGAAAGTACTTTAATCAAATCAAAGTATTTAAAACCATTTGTAAATACAATTAGTTCAATTTGCACATAGTGCCATATCACAAACAAGAGCAATAATAGGTAAATCAGAATGTGTCTTTCCTAGGCCGCGAATGATCGGGCAAGGCCAATCGCCCATAGTATCATTATGCATGCCTAACCTCGACTCCCGCAGTCCGCATAGGTCACACATAGACCCGCATGAGGTATTCTCGCCTGGTAGCTAACCCCTGCATTCTCCTCGACTCCCGCACCGCATAGTCTCAATAGACCGCATAGTCACACAGACCGCATAGGCATCCCCGTGATCGGGCTAATACACCCGAATGATCAACTCGAGCATACCGCCGCTCCGCATAGTCACACAGACCGCATAGCCGTAGAGACCCGCATCGCGGTGGCAAGCCCTGATAATAAGTCGGGGTATGTGATATAATAACAAGATAACCCGCTTAACGCTTAACAACGTAAGCACAACAAGAATAACATCACAAGACACTAACACACGTAGTATCATAACACGGGCACTTATCAAACCAGCAGAAGGTATCACAAGGCTATTACCAAAGAAACATAGACAAGCTAACCACACAAGGTACTTTAATGTTTACGTTAACAAAACCAAGTTCTAACTCCAAAGTACATACATTAATTCTTTAAGAGATCCATTTCTTTTATAAAGGTCACCCGATACCGTAGTAATAGAGTGACTAACATTTTTAAGTAAACCGTAACACTTTCCTTTTATAAATCAAGTAACAACATTCTTTTCTAAACGTTCAAGTTTGCCTAATTTCAGATGCTCAAGTTTCTCATTTTCGAAAGGTTTCGTAGTTCATAGTTTTAATCACATAATTATATAATTCTCCTTTAAAAAGATTTGAGAAACATATGCCTTATATGTGAGTAGGTTATTCTTATTTATAACAATCTTATTAAAGCAGTCATGATCTAGGAAATATGATTTTGTCTCATCTTAGCTTCTATGCAGATGGAGGTTTCTACTGGTTTTAATAATACTTCATTATTCAGTACATTTCCTTTTATTAGCGCTGCAGTGGTTTGTTCGATACTTATTCTGATTTCCGAAATCAGTAAAAGATTATTCCTTTTAAAAACCAAGTACTCATTACTCACGAATGAGGTATCACACTTTTTAACAAACTTCATGTTAATTCAATTAAGTCAAGTCTATTGTCTTATGAGATCAAGTCTCTTAACTTCTAAAATCAATAACCATTATTTTTATCTCTTACGTCGTTATACCTAACTTCCCATAAAGTCGTGATAACTTTTAAAACCAAGCATTACTCTTCTTTCAAAAGGTTTCTTATCTCTTTGAAATACTTCAAGATCTTTATTATTCAGCTTAAGTCAAGACATTGTCGTAGTTATTATTCAGCTTAAGTCAAAAGACATTCGTAATTATTATTCGCTTAACACTGTGACGCTCACCGTACTATATATATATTTAAAATATCATGCTCAAGAGTATAGGAAGAATCACATACCTTCTCGAAATCCACCGCCAAGTCGAATATGTCGCGCAGAGAATCGACTATAATACCAAATACGCCTATCAACGTCAGATCAGACTATACAAAGCTCTAAGCAGAGGGTTCTCTATTCTATGGAAATTTGGGCAGCACTTCCTACCCAAGAACTATACAACCATCAGAATACAATCTATGTAATGCAGTTCAATTATTCATCTTTATACCCTTCTACAGTGATAACAATTCAATTCTATTCTCAGAATACCTTCTAAGTATTTTATACTTATTCCTATACTTCTACAAGATGTATATTCTAATTACAAAAGGAGGATAAGATTATTTACCTCGATAAGCCCAATATTATCCAAGTATAAACGTCGATCCCGAGCGAGGTTTAGCTCCTAAATGCACGCCCGATAGCTCAAGAACCCTTAGAAGTTCTACACCACTTCTACTTAAATACTATAAGGGATTTGGGCTAGGTATTTAGGAATAGTAACTATACTTGGAAGACAACATTTCTACCAGGGAGGGGGTAGATTTGGCCAGGACTACTAGGCTAGAGGGGAGCTCTCACCGCCACTAGGCTAGAGGGGGAGGGTGTTGGACGAAATACTTCAAGAGAGGGAGGAAATTTCAAGACTTGGAAAGTTTGATTTGTGGATGAAGAACTCTTCAAGTGGGGTCTTTATAGGCCAACCAATGGCCAAGATGAAGCCAAGTGCTATGCAAGTGTAGGGTGAGGATTTAGGCAAGTGTCCATTCTATCTACTACACAAAAATATCCTACCAACTCCTTGACAAAAAGCCACACTTTTCGTCCCCTATTGCCGCCCCAACGTCCACCAATTAGAGGGTGACAAGTGTCGCCCTCTTGTTGGTCCAAAATGTTTCGTCTCTCGGACAAATCCGCAAAAATTATAAATGACATAGCCGTATTTTTCCCTTCGCAAGTTTAGTAAAACGTTTCGTTGAAAAACGACTCTAATCGGGTGTTGTGCACAAAAGTTTTCGGCCCTAGCCTACTTTAAGCTTCAACTTTTCTACGTACGTCCTCACGTACATACCCTGGAAGTACGGGGTATAACAGATAATGTCATATAGTCTGCCCATAAAGGTATACTGCCCGACCCATTCCTGGGACGCGATAATGTCATATAGTCTGCCCATAAAGGTATACTGCCCGGCCCATTCCTGGGATGTGATAATGTCATATAGTCTGCCCATAAAGGTATACTTCCCGGCCCATTCCTGGGATGCGATAATGTCATCTTTACATAACATTTTAAATCATCTTTTCCTTTCTTCTTAAGTCGTTATAACAACTTCCCATAAAGCTATTATAACAATCTTTCACTTTAGAGAACTTAAGGCATTTTATTTCTTTTTACACTAGGGAAAATTAAACCCAAAAGAACTACGTACATACATACTTAAAAAGAATCATAAAACTCCTTCTCTTTTTAAATCCATAAACTTCTTCTTTTAAAAACTCAAGTTACATTCGCTTTTGAAATCAAGCCGCTTAACCTTTGAAATAATTCATGGCAACCAAACTTTTTAAATCAAGTCACTCCTTCCTTTAAGAATCAAGTCCCATAACTTGAAAAATAATGTCTCATAACCTTTTTAGAAATCAAGGTTCATAGTCTTAAAACATCATAACATAAACTCTTTTAATTTAAGTAACATATACTTTTATGAGTTGTGAATAGGTTATACTCGTTTATAACGATCTTATTAAAGCAGTCATGATCTAGAAAATGTAATACAATTTTGTCTTATCTTAGTTTCTATGCAAATGGAGAATTCTACTCATTTTAATTTAATTGATTGTCGATACATTTTTTTTTATTAACGCTACAATGGATTGTTCGATACTTATTCTCATTCGTGCAGTAAATTAGCAAAGTCAACTCGACTCCAAATACTTCCTAACGACTCTTACCATCATCCCCCATAAGACTTGGTAAGAACTTAGGATATCTTAGACATAACTTTTACATAGAGTAAATCAACATACATACCTCTTAACTTCTAAGAGTAGAAGGAATCATGAAATAACACCACATGTATATTTCATATATAGAATCATGCCAAAAGAAGGAAGAGGTTCACATACCTCGTTGGCGACTAACCCAAACGACAAGTAGCAATACGCTCCAATGTACTTCAACCTTATTGGCTATTCCACAAGCCAAGTAGAATGTGCTACACGTAGTACTTCAACCTAAAATGACAATAGCACTTCTATCAACTACAAGCTATCAAGTGTAGGACTTATACCAAATAATGGCCCTCTAATTCTACGGAAAATCAAAAGACTTCCTTTGTTTCTACGTACTTTTCCACCTTTTTCAAGGTCCGTCTTCATCAACCAACAAGACACATTTAAGGCACAACCAACAGTTAGCCAAAGGGGATTATACGCCTAACTGGACGTGTAAAATTCTTCCCCACAGTTATACAAAACAGTCCACAAATCAGCCCATAAAAACAGTCCGCAATTCAACCATAACGAGGGTAAAATGTGAGGCCTTTTAACGCCTTTCCACACCCCTATTCCCTTAGGACTTTCATTAGCAACTACTACACTTAAACATGCATAACAACAACTAAATTTCCAGCATTTAATACCTCAAAACAGTCCACTAAACGACACAACAACGTCTAACAGTTTTGGGCAGTTTCTCGGCCACAACAACTACAACCCGATAACTCGTTCCTTAATCCATTTTATTCCAATTCGAGATCCAAAACTTCTACATAAGTTATAACAACTTATTAACAACAATATTAATCCATTATAACATGCAATAGGTGAAGATAACAACGACAATAACCAACGAATTCCATTTGCACCAAATCTGTCCCAAATCGGTTTTAGCCCCAAAAATGGCTCAAACACTTTTTATTCTTCATTATTTTCTAACACAAGTTCATCCATACATAATAACAATAAGTAATATCCAATTAATTTAAAAGAAGAAGGACTTTTACCTCATTTTTTGCCCAAAAACGCCCCAAAACAGTCCGGTCTTTATTGGTTCGCAATTTTCGTTTCGCTCCACTTCTTCAAATTCCAATCACATATATGTACCCCCTACAACCTTAGGAGCAACTTCTCTTTGAATCTCACTTCCAAAAAGTCGACGGAACCACTAGGGTTTTGGCATCAACTTTCGGCCAAGACAAGTAAAAACGTGTAGAATATTAATCTAGGCTTAGCACTTGGTTTAAGGGCTTAATCTTGGAGAAATAAATTGATCAACAATGGTTGTTCTTAGCCAAGGGGCTCTCGAAATTATGGAGCTAAAGGGGAGAAGATGAGAGCTTATTTTTTTTGTCTAAGTGTAAAGTGATTCAAGTCTTGCAAGACTTGGATATGTATAGCCAAGTGTAGTGGGACCCATGTCCACTTGTCCCCTCTCAAAATATCTAATTTGTTGTCATCTTAGCAAGACAAGTGGAGGGGTGCCACGTGTCGCCCTCCGATTGGTCCAAAATATTATAATTTTTCGAAAGTCCCCGCGAAATTGTGAAATTATCGGTGGACCCCATATTATCAATTCCAACACCTTATAATCTAATACTAAGTCCATAAATCCAATTAGAAGTATTATACTCCAAGTTAATAAGTTTTTCGTCGTCACATCTTTTCCGAAATTTTCCTTAAGAAAATGTAATTATTCTTTCCTTCCAAAATTCAAATCTTAAATCCTTAATCACGTTCTCAATTAGTAGCCCTGGTATTATGGGGTGTAACAGTGTAGGTCGCCGATCGGTTGGTTCGACGTGGGCGAGGTTCAGTTGGTTGGCCCAGACTTGATTCAGCAGGCTGTGGATAAGGTGAAGCTTATCTACGAGAGACTGTTGGCAGCTCAGAGTCGGCAGAAGTCTTATGCAGATAATCGGCGTCGACATTTGGAGTTTCAGGTAGACGATTGGGTATTCTTGAAGGTATCACCCATGAAGGGTGTGATGAGGTTCGGAAAGAAGGGGAAAGTTAGCCCAAGGTACATTGGGCCCTACCAGATCATCCGTAGAGTAGGCCAGGTTGCCTATGAGTTGGATCTGTCATCGGATTTAGAGGCGGTACACCCGGTCTTCTATGTTTCTATGTTGCGGAAGTGTATCAGAGATCCATCGAGAGTTTTCCCAGCTAGCGAGGTCCAGGTGACAGAGGGATTATCGTATGAGGTGAGTCCCATAGCGATACTCGATCGCCAGGTCAGGCGACTGCGGACCAAGAATGTGGCTTCCGTCAAAGTCTTGTGGCGGAATGATAATAAGGAGAAGATGACTTGGGAAGCAGAGGAGGACATGTTGAGGAAGTATCATCGCTTATTCTCTACACCTTCAGGTAATTCATTTCCCTTACTTGTCACGTTTTAATTGAAGTATTTTGCTTATGTGCTATTATGTGGCCACGTGTGGCATTATTGGTATGTAGGGGTTGTAAAAAGAGACTATGTCGCTATTTATAAGATTGACTCCGAAAGAACATTCGGGGACGAATGTTTCTAAGGGGGGAAGAATGTTACACCCGTAATTCCAGGACATGTTTATAAGAACGTACGTAAGAACTCAAAAACGTTAAGATTGGAGACTAGTAAAAATTTATCAGAATTATGGAAATGTCGGGAAATGAAATATTGCGACGAATGGGAGGGTGACACGTGTCACCCCCCTTGGTTGGTCTTGGTCGAATTAGACCATGGGTATAATGGTCATTTGACCAATGTAAAGATGAGCAAGTATTGCAACTAGAGCTTGACATATTTGACTAAGTCAAATGAGCCACTTGGCTAGATCTTTAAGTGAAATGCATCCAAGCCACACATTTGTTCTAATCTTGACCCTCCATATTGTTATATAACCACACTAGTAGCAAGACAAGCTTCCCACACTTAGAAAATTTAGAGAAATATTGTGCTTGTCTAAGGAGCTCTCGGGTTTGCTATGTATCCAACAAGAATTTTTTTTTTTTGTGGTTCAATAATCCCAATACTTTAAACCAAGGTTCCTAAGGGTATTTTAAGGGTATCTCAATAGAAAGATCCCGGAAAACTGTCGTTTGTGCATTAGTCGCAAGGTGAAAACCTAAGTCGCTTTCATAGGTTTTGATTGGAAATTGAAGGAAAGTTGTTTGTGAACTTCTAAGGGTTTCAAGTGGCGGATTGGAGTATCAAGGAGAGGCGCTAAGTTACTAGGGAGCGACTTCGGATCTTGAAGTTGGATTAAGGCTCGTCAAGGTAACAATCTTGTTCTCTTAGGTGTTATAAGATTACATATTGTTGTAGCTTTACATTTTGACAAGCATGAGGTATATGTATTGGAGATTATAAGTATTATGGGTATTGGAAGCCTAAATCCGAAAGGACCTTGTTAGCCATTTGATATTGAAATACAATTTGGTCGATAGTTAGAATCGTCGCATGTTATCTAATTGAAGATTGTAGTTGTTATAATCGATTGCGGCTATATAACATGTTAGACTAAACAACTTGGATTGAAAAAAGAATTGGAAAAGACTTTGTATTGTTGTACCTCAAATTGCCGAGAATGGCATTGTCTTTTGGACTAGTTTGATATCAATTGTGGGGCAAAATTTTACACGTCTTGTTAGGCGTGTAATCCCCTTTTGTTAGCTACATTATTGAGCCTTAAATGTGGCATGTTTGATTATTGAATTCGGCCTTGAAAAAGGTGGAAAAGTCCGTAGAAACAAAGAAAGTGTTGTCCAATTTTCTGTAGAATTTAGTGATTTTACACTTAGAATATTCTATGTTTGAAGCTAGAAGTTAATAGACGTGTTATGGTCATTATAGGTTGACATACTACGTACGACATGTTAGCCATTTGAAATTGAAATAAAATTTGGTCGATAGTTAGAATCGTCGCATGTTATCTAATTGAAGATTGTAGTTGTTATAATCAATTGCGGCTATATAACATGTTAGACTAAACAACTTGGATTGAAAAAGGAATTGGATAAGACTTTGCATTGTTGTACTTTATGGCCGAAAATGGCATTGGTTATTGAATTGCTTGGTACTAATTGTGGGCAGAATTTTACACGTCTTGTTAGGCGTGTAATCCACTTTTGATAACTACATTGTTGAGCCTTAAATGTGGCATGTTTGGTTATTGAATGTGGGCCTTGAAAAAGGTGGAAAAGTACGTAGAAACAAAGGAAGTGCTGTCCGATTTTCCGTAGAATTTGGTGACTTTACACTTAGAATATTCTACGTTTGAAGCTAGAAGTTAATAGACGTATTATGGTCATTATAGGTTGACATACTACGTACGGCATATTGGACTTAGCAAGTGGATTGAACCGAAGAGGTATGTGGAACTTTCCTATCTCTTGAGCATGAGTAGTTGTAAATATATAGTACGGTAGACGTACGAGATTTTGATGAATTTAGTTTCATTTGATATCCTTGACTTGTTTTAAGAATGTCCAAGTTGGTTGAGTTAGGGAATTAACTCACTTGTTTTAAAGATTAAGGATATCTTAGTTTCTAAAGTTAAGAGACTTGATGTATTTTGAAAGTATATGATACTTGGTTTTTGAAAGTATAAGTCTATTGGTTATAAAAAAGAATGTAAGTGTCTAAAGCATAAAGTTAGTATAACGGCTTTATGGGAAGTTGGTTATAATAATTTTATGGAAAGTTGAAAGAATGGTTTACTCTAGTGATGTAAATAAGGATAAATGACTTGAAATGAAAAAAGACAAATTGATTTGAAGGCATCAATTGCTTAAAGTTTTAAAGTAAAAAGTCACTTGATTTAGAAGCCTATAAATGTATTTCTAAAAGGTATTGTGACTTGTCTTGAAAAGTATAAATGACTTGATACTACGGTTATTGGTATCTTGGAGTTTTATATGAAAAAAAGTCATTTTAAAAGAATAGAAGTACGTAGTACTTTGGGTTAAATTCCCGGATCTTTCATGATAAGATAGTGCCTTAAGTTAAAAGAAATGAGAGTGTATGCTAATTAAGTCAATGAGAAGTTAAGGGGTTTGTTAACTTGTTTATGTTATTTATAGTAGTCGGTTGTGCTTGTGATATATTGTTCATTACGAGGTCATTCCCCGGGCTTGTGGAATTTGCATATTCCATGGATTTGCTACCCACGATGCGAGGAATACCTCATGCGTGTCCGTAGGGCTCATGCGGGTGAAATATTCCTATGCGGGGCGGACCAGTCCCATGCGAGGAAATTACCTCATGCGGGTCCATACGGCCTATGCGGGTGAAATAGTCCCAGGTGTAGGATTGCGTGATAATACTATGGGCGGATGGTCCTAGGTTAATCACAGGCTTCCTATTTTTAAGAACCGGAAATGTATATTTTACTCTCATTGTTAGTAAGGCACAGTATACTGTTAATTTGATTATCATACATGTCTCCAGCTTTATTTTAGACTTATGATGTAAATTGCAGTATTTTCCAGTTTTACATACTTGGTACATATTGTGTACTGACCCCCTTTCCTCGGGGGGCTGCGTTCATGCCGCAGGTAGGGGTAAGCAGGTGGTGGATCCTCATTCTTAGGATCACTGATCAGTTGTCAGAAGCTTCATTTCTCCGGAGGCTTGTATTTTGGTACAGTTTCCCTGATGTTATAGATTTATGTACATTCAGGGGTATGGCGGGGCCCTGTCCCGTCACAGTTGTTATTCTTAGAGGTCTGTAGTCATATCTTGTAGATTGGGTTGTAAGAACAAAGATGTAACTGTTATTTTTTGTTATGTATATTTCACGGAAGGTGGCCTTATCGGCTAGCCTGTTGATATTTATTGTCTAGTACTTTATGATTTTTTTGTATGTTCCGGTGCTATTCTCTGATGTATACCTGTAAGGGGTGCCCAGGTAGGGAACCAATCGCGGGCCCGGGGTCGGGTCGTGACATGTGCGTAGAGCCAAAACATTCAAAGTGTTTCTTTAGATCCGTCGAAAGGGAAACCGCTCCTCTAGAACTCATTCACACCGATATATGTGATCTGATGTTTGCATAAACTAGAGGGGGAAATAAGTACTTTGTGACTTTCATAGATGATAGCACAAGGTATTGTTACCTTTACTGTTACACCCCGTAGTTCCAGGGTATGTATATGAGGACGTACGTACGAGAATACGACATTAAAATTGGAAAGGAAGAAAGATGTGATTTTTCGTCGGAAAAGTTTTCGAGCTTCCTGAAGGAAAAAGGTTTATTATTGAGAATTGGATTCTCAACTTCGGTATTTAAGACTTTAAGAATTTATAAGAATTTTGGAATCTATTTTTATGGATTTGGTCATATGGGGCCCACCCGAGGAATTTTACGTTTTGTGGGGCCCACGAGGGTTACATAATTTTATGGACGAATGGGAGGGAGACACGTGTCACCCCCCCCCCCCTTAGTAGCTTGGACGATAATATGCAAGGATAAGATGGTCATTTGACCATTGTGGATGATAAGTCTTCAAGCTTGAGAATATTGACCAAGTCAACTTGCCACTTGTGTATGATCCAAGTGCTCTTCATCCTAGCCACCCATATGTGATTATCTTGACCCTCCATTGTTTTATATATACCCAACTAGTGCAAGACTAGTTCTTCAACACTTAGAATTATTTCACACATTTCTTGTTCTTCTTAAAAGCTCACGGGTTCAAGGTATTCCTCACACAAAATTTTTGTAGTTTTGGTCCATTATTCACAAGACTTTAACCCAAGGTTCCTAAGAGTATTATAAGGTTATCTCAATAGAAAGATCCCGGAAAAGTGGCGTTTTCGTATTAGTCGCAAGGCGGAAACTTAAGGAGTTCTTCAACTTTGAAGTTGGAACTTGAAGATGAGTTCTTCATAGGCTTCTAAGGAGTGCTTGGAGCGGATTGGAACATAAGGAAATGAGCTAAGAATTGCTAAGGAGCGACTTTGAATCTTGGAAATATTAAGGGCTTGCAAAGGTATAATTCTTGTCGTTTTAGTAATTAAGATTACTTATTGTTGTAGCTATGGATATTAGCAAGCATGAGGTATTTAGTATGAAGTTTGATAAGTGTATTGACTATTGGAACCCTAATCCGAAAACTAGCATGTTTAGCCTTAAGATTACAATTCAAGTTGATTATTAGTATAGGTTGTCACATGTTATATAAAGAAGGAAATTGTAGTTGTTGAAGTTGTTTATGACTATATAACATGTTTGACCCAAGAACTTGGATTGGAAAAGAATCGGAAGACTTTATGTTGTTGCACCTATTAGCCGAGAATGACATGGAAATTATTGGATTGTCTTGTATATTATGGGGCAGAATTTTACACGTATTGTAGGGCGTGTAATCCCCTTTGTATTTGCTGAATTGATTGAGCCTTAAATGTGGCGTTTGGTTATTGAATTCGGCCTTGAAAAAGGTGGCAAAGTGTGTAGAAACAAAGGAAGTGTTGTCCGATTTTCCGTAGAATTTAGGGACTTTGCACTTAGAATATTCTACGAAGAGAACTAGAAGTTGATAGATGTGTTGTGGTTATTATAGGTGGAAGTACTACGAGTAGCGTATTCTACTTGAAGGGTGGAAAAGGCTAGCAAGGGTATAGTACTTTGGAGCATTTTGCTAATTGTCGATAATCGTCGCGAGGTATGTGAACCTCTTCCTATCTTTTCTAGCATGATTGTTGTGAACTATGTAGTACGGTAGACGTACGTGTGCTAAACGAATTTTGGTTTGTTTAAAACATAAAGTGTTATAATAGCTTTATGGGAAGTTAGTTATAACGACTTTATGTAGGTAAAAGAATGGTTTGTTGTTTTTAAAAGATAAGAGACTTGACTTATATTTGACTTGATATGAAATGTGAAGAACTTTAATTGTGTTAAAAAGTGGTGAAACCTCATTCGTGAGAAATGAGTACTTTGTCTAAAGAAAAGGAAAAGGAGTAAGTTATATTGATTTCGGAAAATGGGAATAAGTATCGAACAACCCATTGCAGCGTTAATAAAGGAAAAAGTAACGACAATTAATTATATTAAAACAAGTAGAAACCTCCATCTGCATAGAAGCTAAGATAAGACAAAATTGTATTACATTTCCTAGATCATGGCTGCTTTAATAAGATCATTATAAACAAGTACAATTTTTATTAAATTCCAAAGTAAGGAACTTGATTTATAAAAGAGAGAGACTTGAGGAATTGAAGTGTTTTTGGTTTAAAAAGAAGGCATGGTTTTGTCTTAAATTGGTTTAAAAAGAAGGCATGGTTTTATCTTAAATTGGTTTAAAAAAGAAGGCATGGTTTTGTCTTAAATTGGTTTAAAAAGAAAGGCATGGTTTCGTCTTAAATTGGTTTAAAACATAAAGTGTTATAATAGCTTTATGAGAAGTTAGTTATAACGACTTTATGAAAACAAAAGAATGGTTTTATTATTGGATTTAAAAGGGTAACTTGGCTTTAAACGGAGAAGTGATTTGGTTTAAAAAGAAGGCACAGTATTGTCTTGGTTTATTAAAAAAGAAGGTATGGAAATTGTTTTGGTTTACTTAAAATAATAGTCACTCTATTGTGATACTACGGGTATCGTGTGACCTTTGTAAAAGAAATGGATCTTTTGAAAGAATTTAATGTACGTAGTACTTTAGGGTTAAAACCCGGATTGTTGGCATAAAATGGGAGTACTCGAGTTTATATAAATGGTGAATCTATTTACATGTTAATGAAAGTCTAAGAGTATGTTGAACTTGCCTATGCTAGTTGTGATAGCCTTTGTGTGCAAGTATTGTATTTCTATACCACCGCGTCTCTCGATGGAGGGCCGGCTGACTTGTTGTGAACTTATTTGGACGTACCGGCTGTGACAGAGGTGTCACGCCCCGAACCCCGGGCCCGCGACTGGTGCCCTACCTGGGCACCCTTCTACCTTAACAACTAAGAAAACTGCGGAATTTAAATAACACCCTTTTTTTTTTAAAAAACCAACATACGTACAAGGGCAAAGCCGACAAGGCTGCCATATAATATACATGAAAAAGACACTACACTGTACATGAGTCCAATCCCACATATGAATACAGACCTCTAAGAGTTATACTGAACTATGACGGGACAAGGCCCCGCCGTACCCATAACCGTACAAAATCCTGTACTGAAGGAACTATACCAAAAAGATAAACTCCTGAACAGGGGGAGCTATCCAAAAACTCTGAGCAGGGTCCTACACCTGCCGATCACCAAACAGCGTACCTAAACCTGCGACATGAACGCAGCCCCCCGAAGGAGGTCAGTACGAAGAATGTACCAAGTATGTGAAGCAGTAAGTACTGTAATGAAATCATAACAGTCTAATAAAACAGGAGACATGTATGATAGCCAACCTACAGTACACAACACATAAACAGTCATATCAAGTCAGGGACGCATGCCCTCAAAGTCATTACTCAAATATAACCATGGGTCTCACACCCATAATATCAATCATGCCCGTGGAATGCTTCCTCACTGCCGGCAGTCCATGATATAATACAACATCAGTAAGCACACTGAACCTTGCAATCATGAGAGTAAATAGTAGTATACTTACAATATAAACTAGGAAGCTCACGATCAAAGCAGGACCACCCGCCCGCAGTATCATTAAGCAATCCTACTCCTGGGACTATTTCACCCGCATAGGTCGCGTGGACCCGCGTGAGGTATTCCTCGCATGGGACTATTTCACCCGCATAAGCCCTTACGGACTCGCATGAGGTATTCCTCGCATTGTGGGTAGCAAATCCACGGAATATGCAAATTCCACAAACCCGGGGAATGACCCCGAAATGAATGATATACCACTAGCACACAACCGGCTAGTACCAAAGACACGAGGGCAATTCTCAATTAAACAAGCCAAAGTACTTATCAGGGCACACATGGAATAATTCCCAATTAAACAAGCCAAAGTACTTATCAAGGCACACGTGGAATAATTCTCAATTAATCAAGCCAAAGTACTTATCAAGGCACACTTAGACTAATTCTCAATTAATCAAGCCAAAGTACTTATCAAGGCACACTTAGAATAATTCTCAATTAATCAAGCCAAAGTACTTATCAAGGCACACTTAGAATAATTCTCAATTAATCAAGCCAAAGTACTTATCAAGGCACACTTAGAATAATTCTCAATTAATCAAGCCAAAGTACTTATCAAGGCATACTTAGAATAATTCTCAATTAATCAAGCCAAAGTACTTATCAAGGCACACTTAGAATAATTCTCAATTAATCAAGCCAAAGTACTTATCAAGGCACACTTAGAATAATTCTCAATTAATCAAGCCAAAGTACTTATCAAGGCACACTTAGACTAATTCTCAATTAATCAAGCCAAAGTACTACGTACGTACATTCTTTTCAAAAGACTCCTTTTTATGTAAAACCCCAAGATACTAACACCCGTAGTATCAAGGTGTGTCTATTTTTCAAAGTAAGTTACTACACTTTTAGAAACTCATTTCAAAGCTTGAAACCAAGTAACTTCAAATTTTCACAATCTAGGCAACTTATGCCTAATAATCAAAATAGACAACTTTCTCAACCTTCCATAAAGCCGTTATAACCAACTTCCCATAAAGTCGTTATAACCCTTTATGGTTTTAGACATATCCATTCCTTTTTATAACCAAGAGACTTATACTTAAAACCAAGTATCACAAACTTCCAAATCAAGTCTCTTAACTTTCAAAATACTTCGAGTCTCTTAATATATAGAAAACAAGTTTCTTCTACTTTTAAACCTCAAGTAACTCACACCTTTAAAACAAGTTACTTCTCTTAAATCATGTCATTTCTCCTCTTTTAAAACAATTAAGTAAATCACTCCTTTGACTCCCCTAAAGTCATTATAATGACCCTTAGGTTTTGGAACTAAGGCACTAGCCAAAAGATTTGGAAACCACTTCCTTTTCAAGACTCTATGTACTTTAAGTAGAATACTTTCACTTTTAAGAATCCAACTTCACTAAGGCAATGGATTATACAACTTACAATTTAAACATCAAAGTACAATCAATGGAAGTACATAGAACAAATTCTACTTTAGGCAATCCAAATACAACCAAGGAATGGATCATTTAAGGAGTAGAACATACTTTCTTTATCTTAAGGAATCTTGCTAGAAGAGGAGATAGTTCACATACCTTTTCGGCTAAATCCACAAGCTAAGCCGAATACGCCGTACGCAGAAGTGTCAACCTATAATGGTCACAACAAGACTATCAACTTCTAGTCTCTAACGTAGAATAATACTAAGTATACGGTCTCTAATTCTACGGAAAATCGGGCAGCACTTCCTTTGTTTCTACTTACTTTGCCACCTTTTTCAAGGCCGAATACAATAACCAACACGCCACATTTAAGGCTCAAAACAACAACCAAACAAAGGGGATTACACGCCTTACAATACGTGTAAAATTCCGCCCCACAATTCATACGAAGTAGTTTAATGCCCACTAGCCATTCTCGACCAACTTACATAACCAACAATTCAAAGTCTTTTCCAATCCTTTTCCAATTCCAAGTTCTAATGTCTAATCATGTTATATAGTCATAAACAACTTCAACAACTACAATTTCCTTCTTTATACAACATGCGACGACTTAAACTAATAATCGACTTGAATTGTAATCTTAAAGCTAAACATGCTAGTTTTCGGATTAGGGTTCCAATAGTCAATAAACTTATCAAACCTTATACTAATTACCACATGCTTGCTAATATCCAAAGCTACAACAATAAGTAAGTCTTAACTACTAAAACGACAAAATTTATACCTTTATAAGCCATTAAAATTTCCAAGATTTAAAGTCGCGCCTTAGCAATTCTTAGCTCCTTTCCTTATGCTCCAATCCGCTCCAAGCACTCCTTAGAAGACTATGAAGAACCCATCTTCAAGTTCCAACTTCAAAGTTGAAGAACTCCTCAAGTTTCCGCCTTGCGACTAATACGAAAACGCCGTTTTTCCGAAATCTTTCTATTGAAATATCCTTACAATACCCTTAGGGACATTGGGTTAAAGTCTTGTGAACAAAGGATCAAAACTACAAATTTTTCTAGTGTGGGAGGGCACAAAGCCGAGAGCTACTATTGTGGACAACAATGTTGTGCTTTTTTCTAAGTGTTGAAGAGCTAGTCTTGCACTAGTAGTATGTTTATATAACACATTGGAGGGCTAAGACTTAAACAAATGGGTGGCTAAGATGAAGATCACATGGATCAAACACAAGTGGCAAGTTGACTTGGTCAACAATCTCAAGCTTAATAACTTGAAAAATAATATCCCACGACCCTCAAGGAGTTAGAGAGAAGTTTCTCTCACTAAGAAAACGCTCTCAACGTTTCCCCTTAGTTGCTCCTTCGGTTTTTCCTCTTCTTCCCCTTAGATTTTCGTTTGTTTCACAATGGTTTAATTGTTATTGTTCACAATATGAAGAAGTCTAAACGCTACACACGTTCTAGCAATGATTCAGAGGCTCAGTGCTTCGCTAAAACTAGAACAAGGATGAAAAAAGAGTGGAGATCCAACAATTGCCGAGGAAAATCTTATTCCGGCAATCTCGGACCCGTCTGTCTTGGTTCATGTCACGCCAGACTCGCGATTTCCATTAGATAATGTAGTAGATGATTCTATGCTACAAAGGATACATGAATGGGGCAAAAATATAAAAATTGAAAGCTTGGACATTAGTGAATTTGAAGGCAAAACTTCCGGCAAGCAGTGTCTTTTTCCGATAGCCATTGACGCCTCTAATGCTTCTATGGTGGTCGACCATTCCACGGGCCAATTAGTTGGTAATGGGATCATTTCGGAAGAACAAAATAGTCACTCTAGCATTAATACCCGTCATTACCTGGAAATTCACTCAGGTTAGCCGGAAAAGGGCTTAATTCTGGGCCTGACATTGCTGTTGGAGGAACAAGGTACGATGGCATTCTTGGGTCTAAACCGGGTCAGGACGTGGGTCAGGAGTTCATGGCGGGTCGGGCAGGTGTTCATGGGTCCAAGAGTAATCAAGTCTTGCCTGATTCAAAGTCTGTTGAAAGCTTTGAAGGTAGTCCTATACCCAAGAAGTTTAACGCGGGTGTCAAGAAAGGAAACTTTAATGTCCCGAAACGATGACTCTCCTATTACGGGTCGGGGCTTGGGTCAGATGGACATGGCGGGTCAGGAGGATATCAATGACACTAGGAATATGAACTCTATGCATGGATCTAGGTCAGACGTGGGTTACCAAGGGGTTTCTACACCCAAGGACTCTAACGTTATTGTTGAAGGAGCCGAGGTGTCTTACATTAATATGGCGGGTACCAAGGATTCACTCACAACCACGGGCCTTTATGATGGCCTAATTTCCAAGACGGGACAGGGGGATAACCTAGGGACATTAACTACTCCCGTTATACAAAGAGTCAAGCCAGTTGAGAGTTCTAACGTTATTATTGAGGGTGCCGAGGCGTCATTCATTAATGCTGCGGGTACCAATGATTCACTCACTAGCACGGGACTTTATGATGGTCTGATTGCCAAGACGGGCCAGGGGCATAACCAAGGGACATTGAATATTCCCGTTATACAAGGAGCCAAGTCAATTGTGAGAAACAAAGCTAAGTCTATTTCCAAGGTGCCTAGGAACTACATGGCCTTTAATAACGCAAGAACCGAGGGGTCTGCCTTGAATGATGCGGGAACCCAAGAGTCCTCTCGTGTATTAAGACAACAACCTCTGATTCCTTTTAATGTCACAAATGAAGCCTTCCCTACTTTAGCTAGTTTGCTAAGTGGAGTCAATCTCAAGAACCAAAATAAGCCTTTCGTCTTTAATACTCCCCCAGATTCGAGTAAAGTCTTTAACTTACCCCCTCTCTCATCTAGTAACACTTCACTACTTTCTGGAAAACAAAACACTTCACCCCTTCTATCTACTCTTCCTTCTTTTCCCCCAGAAACCCAACACAACTTCCCTTCCCTTCCAAATGGCACGCGAATCATCCCTCCTATCGCGGGCACTAGCTCTTTTCCTTCTACCCATCCCCATCTGCCTATACCTCCAGAAATACCCACCAATGATTTACACACTAATGCATCTTCTAAACCACATCATATTCCTACCACGGCTACAACCCACAACAACCTTCCCCCAAACCATGGCAAAGGTACCCTCCCTCCCAAAAGGACTTATGCTGGAGTCTTTGCGGGAACCAGGATTGAGGCTAAAGGCATGAAGTTACAATTTATTGAACAACAAGGGGCGGAAGTAGATATAGAAGCTGAGGATGAAGTCCCTTTCATAGAAACTTGGGGCTATTGCTTAATAGGATGTTTCACGGGTCCTTTCCCGGGAAGGGAAGCATTGAATACGATTGTGAAAGGATGGGGAGTTAAATGTCGTATTATACCATATGGAAAAGGCTGGACAGTGTTCAAATTCATGACGGAGGAGGAGCGCACTAATGTACTTCACGGAGGCCCTTATATGGTCTACGGGAAAACCATGATGCTTAAGGCTATCAATAAAGGAGTTCTTATAACGAATGATTTGTTTATGGACATTCCTATTTGGGTCACTTTCCTGACATTCCCTTTCTATTTGAGTGCCACTGCCTTAGTAAGATTGCTTCACGTGTAGGAAAACCTCTTTACACCGACCAATATACTAAGGAAAGTTCTAAAATGAACTATGCAAGAGTTCTAGTGGAAGTGGATGTTAGCGAGGAGATAATGGATTTTGTCGTCAAACTCCCGATAATGTAAAGTATACTCAAAGGGTTAACTACGAGAATTACCCGGACTTTTGCTATCATTGTGCGGCTTTCGGACACAACCATTTGAAGTGTAGGAAGCTGAGGGATGATGTCAACAATGAAGAAGCTCCAAAACACGCAATCTTCGAGGTACCCTAACAACAACGATGATTCTACTCGTTTTAAGGTCAACAAAGGTACAGGTGGAACCAACCCTCCTCCCCCTCATCCACCAACTTCTCAACATCCCGTAGATGTCGATAACTTGATGGACATTGAACAAACTGAGCACACAACACCTCGCATGCGGAAGCTTGGGAGAAGTATCACATGCCGCGGGTCCTCCGGTTTTGGGTCATTCTGGCCCATCATGTTTGCGGGATTCTCTTGCTAAGTCCTCACTGCCTAATTCTCACAATGGCAGTTCACAACATGTTAGGATGAGGGGTAAGTCAAAACATTCTGATTCTGAAATGCCTATGAACCCGCCACCTTCATTGGAGGAAGTTACATACAACGGTGCTACGGATAAGGCTCAGCTTGTGTCAAGTAACGTTAACTTTGAACGAGGGGAGCATAGCTTGGCTGGTACACAAGTTATGGCTTCCAGCAACAAGGATGATGGATGGCAAGAGGTTTTGCCCAAAAAGAATGGGCCGAAAAGTAGTGGGAAAGCGAAGGCAGCTAAGCGCGGAGGTGCTAATAAAACCTCCTTTGTTTCCTAATGAAAATACTTTGTTGGAATGTCCGTGGTCTTTGCGGACAAAGGGATAGGGCTGCCACGCAAGCTCTAGTGTGTAGTATCACAAAGCGACATGACGGCTATGATTTGTCTATTGGAAACTAAGCTATCTCGGCCAAGGACAGAATCTTTCTCTACTCAAAGATTCAAAGGGTGGAAGTTTTGCTCTAATCTGGAATTCATTGGAGGCGGTAGAATGCTATTACTTTGGGATCCTTCCAGGATTTGTTGCGAAGTGCTTGGTATGGACTCTCAGCATATCCATGTCCAGGCAAGTTGCAATATAACACAAGTGTCCTTCCTTGCCACTTTTGTGTACCCGGTTTATAGCATATCGGATAGAAGGATGCTTTGGCATCACCTTTATCACTTGGGCGTTAGCATCACTAAGCCTTGGATGATTATGGGAGATTTCAACACTTACTGCAGCCCTAATGATAAGGTGGGGGGTCCACCTCTCACGCCTTATGCACTTAGGGATCTTGGAGATTTCAGGAATTCTCATGGACTAGAAGACGCTCCTTCTTCCGGTTCCTTCTACACTTGGACGAATGGTTCGATTTGGTCTAAGCTTGATAAAGTGTTGATGAATCAAAATTGGAGTGATTTGAACCTAGAATGCACAGCCAATTTCATGCCTATGGAACCTGTCTCAGACATTTGTCTGTGATAGCCACGATTATTGCATCCTATAATGTTGGGAAAGCCTTTCAAGTTCATGAATATGTGGCTTTCTCACCCAGTCTTTGAGAACATTATGACTTCATGTTGGGGACAAGACATATTGGGAACTGCTCAATTCGTCCTTGCCTCCAAATTGAAAGCCTTGAAGCAACCTCTAAGGGCTTTGAACATAAATGACTTTGGAGGTATCGAACAAAGAGCAAAAGGGGCAAACATAGAGTTCAAGGAGGCTATCAATGCACACATGGAAAATCCCTTTGATGAGGTGCTTAAAGCCAAGGTTAAGTCCTCAAGAGCTAGAGCAAACACCTTACTGGAAGCTGAAAGACACTTCATAAGGCAGAAGTCAAGACAGAAGCACTTGATTGGAAGTGATAGATGTTCCAAATACTTTCATAGCTTGATCAAAAGGAGTAATGTCAGGAACTCCATTAACTTTCTTGTTAAAGCTAATGGTACTATCACTACATCACCAGAAGAAGTTAGGAAGTTGCTTGTTGAATTTTACAAGGATCTATTAGGTACTTCCCGACCCACTACCAACTTTGATCCTGAGGTGTTCAACTATGGCCCAAAGCTGAGTGAAGAAGAGAGATTACAAATTTTGCATTTCATCACCCCAAAGGAGATTTGGGAAGCTCTCTCAGATATAGGCAATGACAAGCGTACTGGACCGGATGGTTATCTACCGCCTTCTTCAAGAATAGATGGAAAGATGTGGGCCATGATGTTGTAAGATGTGTCCAGGAGTTCTTCTCTACTGGAGTTCTTTTGAAGCAGGTAAATCATACCATCATTACCCTGCTACCAAAGACTGATCATGATCCCAAGGTAAATGATTTCAGGCCCATCGGATTGACTAATGTGATCTATAAGATCATCACAAAGATTCTAGCTAACAGAATGGCATTGATCCTTCCTTCACTCATCGACAAATCCCAAGGGGCTTTTGTGAAGGGAAGAAATATGATGGACAACGTATATGTGGCACAAGAGCTTGTGAGAAGATTTAATAGAGCCAGAGTCTCGCCAAGATGTATGCTTATGGTGGACCTTCGTAAAGCATTCGTCTGATCTCTTGGAGCTTCCTCGAATTGGTACTAAGAAGTCTAAAATTTCCAGACAGATTTACAGGATGGATCATGGAATGTGTTAGCTCAACCTCCTTCTCCCTTTCTATCAATGGTGAGCTACATGGATACTTCAAAGGAAAGCGCGGCCTAAGACAAGGTGATCCCATGTCCCCTACTCTCTTCATCTTGTGCATGGAATACCTCTCAAAGATGCTTAGAATGAAGGCTGAGTCAAGTACTTTCTCATATTTTCCAAAGTGTAAGAAATTGGGCATTACTCATCTGGCATTCGCGGATGACCTCATGCTTTTTGCCAAAGGAGATATATCTTCAGTTGAGATTCTTATGAATTGTCTGGAAGAGTTGGAGGCTGCCTAAGGATTAACTCTTAACCCTGCTAAATCCTCTGTCTACTTAGCAGGAATGCATTCTACAGTTCGGGACTTGATATTGTCCAGAGTGGGTTTCGCCATTGGAAGCTTTCCGGTACGATACTTGGGGATTCCTTTGTCCCCAATTTCAGTCTCAGTGGATCAATTTGCCCCTTTCATTAGTGCTATTTCGAATTACATTCAAAAATGGGGGCATCACACCCTTTCTTATGCTGGTAAGCTGGAACTAATTAGGTCGGTTGTCCAAGGGGTTGAGAGCTTTTGGTTCCGAGCTCTTCCTATCCCGGCCACTATTATCAACAAGATACGGTCTGCTTGTATTCAGTTCTTATGGGGAGGGAAACCACCAAGAGTTGCTTGGGATATCATTTGCTTGCCTCAAACTGAAGGTGGCTTGGGTCTTATGAACATCAAGGAATGGAATCATGCCTTGCTATCCAGGACGATTTGGCAAACTCACACGGAAGCTGATTCTCTTTGGGTCCAATGGATCAATAGCCACTATTTGAGAGGTATTACAATTTGGGACTATGAGTGCGCCCTAGGGACTCCCCCTTATTCAAAAAGATTTGTGGGATTCGCGACAAATTCTTTTCTATCTTTGGTAGCCATGGTGATGCTATTGACGGCTTTACAAAATGTTGTGCCAACGGTATATTTGATTCAAGCCTCGTGTATGATATCTTGCGCACTCCGCAAGCTAAAAAGCCTTGGATGTCACAAATTTGGAAAGGCTTCATTCCTCCCAAATTCTCTTTTAATATGTGGCTGATTTGCAGAAAGCGGTTAGCTACAAAGGATACTTTATCATTTCTCAACTTGGAGGATAAATCTTGCGGGTTCGCAAGCAGTGATGAAACAAGGAACACCTCTTCTTTGACTGCCCCTATACAAACATGATTTGGAAGAGCATAAAAGATTGGTTGGGTATTAGAAGAGAGATGACAACTATTGAAAGCTCCCTTAAATGGATTAAGAAAGAACACCGCGGGACAAGCATCCGAGCCAAAGCTATTTTGCTTACTTTTTGCATAATGGTTTATGAGATTTGGAGGGCAAGAAACACAATGCTCTTTGAAGGCACAAGCTTTCCGGTAGAAGTGGTCATTGCAAGAATCAAAACAACATCTTATAGAGTTCTCTATGATTTTATCCCCTCTTGTAATGGCACCTTTTGAGTGACCACCCCTCCCCTCTATCACTTCTTGTTTGCATTACGTTGAGGCTTGAGATACCTCAATGATTGATTGTAGCCACTTCTTTTTTTCGTTATTAGTAATAATATTTGCATTTACCTAAAAAAAAAAAAACAATCTCAAGCTTAGCAAGACTTATCTTCCACCATGGTCAATGACCATTTTACCCTTACAAATTTTCGACCAAGACCAAGTGTGGGGGTGCCACGTGTCGCCCTCTCATTCGTCCATAAAATTCTGTAACCCTCGTGGGCCCCACAAAACGTAAAATTCCTCGAGTGGGCCCCACGTGACCAAATCCGTAAAAATAAATTTCCATGAGGTTAAGAGTTCCATACTCTTCAAATAATGCATTTTGAGAATCTAATTCTCCTCAACGAACATTTTTCCTTTCCGACGTCCGAAAGATTTTCCGTCGGAAAAACAATTCTTCCTTTCGTATCAATTTCCAAGTCTTGATTCCTTACGCACATTCTCTTATACATGTCCTGGACTTACGGGGTGTAACATTCTTCCCCCCTTAGAAACATTAGTCCCCGAATGTTCTTAGTCGGTTGTCAAGCTATACAAACTCCGGCACAATCTCTATACTATGCCTATCAATCAATACTCCACAAGACCAACGATGCCACACATGGCCATCACCTAACATACGTAAACATATCAATGGACCTTCCGTCCGCGACCCCTTATCACAAAACTCGAAGGTTACAGTTGTCACGCCCCGAACCCCGGGCCCGTGACTGGTGCCCTACCTGGGCACCCTTCTACCTTAACAACAAAAGTAAACTGCGGAAATTAAATAACACCTTTTTTAAAAAAAAAAAAAAACAACATACGTGCAAGGGCAAAGTCGACAAGGATGCCATATAATATACATGAAAAAGACACTACACTGTACATGAGTCCAATCCCACATATGAATACAGACCTCTAAGAGTTATACTGAACTATGACGGGACAAGGCCCCGCCGTACCCATAACTGTACAAAAGCCTGTACTGAAAGAACTTATACCAAAAAGATAAACTCCCGAACAGGGGGAGCTATCCAAAAACTCTGAGCAGGGTCCTACACCTGCCGATCACCAAACAGCGTACCTAAACTTGCGGATGAACGCAGCCCGAAGAGTCGATGCGAAGAATGTACCAAGTATGTGAAGCGATGAAATGCGTAATGAAATCATAACGATCTAACAAAACAGAGACATGTATGATAGCCAACCTACGTACACACACACATAAACATATCAAGTCGTGGACGCGTGCCTCAAAGTCATTACTCAAATATAACCATGGGTCTCACGCCCATAATATCAATCATGCGTGGAATCCTTCCTCACCGGCGATCCATGATATAATATAACGCCAATAGACATACATGAACACCAAGTCCCACTGTGTCCTAAAAGCATGCGGGCAGTAGGAAGACGGCGGTGGTAAAGCGAGGTATAATGTCTTGGGGGTTTACCTCATTTATACTCTTACCGGAGAAGGTGGTATAGTGTCTTGGGGTTTACCTCACTTATACTCTTACCCTATCTCGACCGACCATCAAACAAAACAAGCAGGGGTATAATGTCTTGGGGTTTACCCCTCATTTATACTCTTACCCTGGAGAAGGTGGTATAGCGTCTTGGGGGTTTACCCCTCACTTATACTCTTACCCTATCTCGACCGACCATCAAACAAAACAAGCAGGGGGTATAATGTCTTGGGGGTTTACCCCTCATTTATACTCTTACCCTGGAGAAGGTGGTATAGCGTCTTGTGGGTTTACCCCTCACTTATACTCTTACCCTATCTCGACCGGCCGTCAAACAACACATAAGCACTACCAGGTCTTTTATAAAAATCCAGGAATTTAACCCATGTACTACAAATAACGGAAGCATACCCGTGGAATCCCACATCACCGTCGGTACGTCCAAGTAACTTACAACAAGACAGCCGGCCCTCCAACCGAGAGTCGCGGCAACGCAATAAAACATAATACTTGCACTCAAGGGCTATCACCAGCACACATAGGCAATTCTCAATTAACAAGCCAAAGTACTTATCAAGGCACAAATAGAATAATTCTCATTTAACAGGCCAAAGTACTTATCAAGGCACAAATAGAATAATTCTCATTTAACAAGCCAAAGTACTTATCAAGGCACAAATGGAATAATTCTCAATTAACAAGCCAAAGTACTTATCAAGGCACAAATAGAATAATTCTCATTTAACAAGCCAAAGTACTTATCAAGGCACAAATAGAATAATTCTCATTTAACAAGCCAAAGTACTTATCAAGGCACAAATAGAATAATTCTCATTTAACAAGCCAAAGTACTTATCAAGGAACAAATGGAATAATTCTCAATTAACAAGTCAAAGTACTACGTACGTACATTCTTTTCAAAAGACTCGTTTTTATGTAAAATCCCAAGATAATAACACCCGTAGTATCAAGGTGTGTCTATTTTTCAAAGTAAGTTACTACACTTTTATAAAACTCATTTCAAGCTTGAAATCAAGTAACTTCAAATTTTCACAATCTAGGCAACTTATGCCCAATAATCAAAATAGACAACTTTCTTAACCTTCCATATAGCCGTTATAACCAACTTCCCATAAAACCGTTATAACCCTTTATGGTTTTAGACATATTCATTCCTTTTTATAAATAAGAGACTTATACTTAAAACCAAGTATCACATACTTATAAATCAAGTTCTTAACTTTCCAAAATACTTCAAGTCTCTTAATATTTAGAAAACAAGTTTCTTCTACTTTTAAACCTCAAGTAACTCACACCTTTTAAACAAGTTACTTCTCTTAAATCATGTCATTTCTCCTCCTTTAAAACAATTAAGTAAATCACTCCTTTGACTCCCCTAAAGTCATTATAATGACCTTTAGGTTTTGGAACTAAGGCACTAGCCAAAAGGTTTGAAAACCACTTCCTTTTCAAGACTCTATGTACATTAAGTAAAATACTTTCACTTTTAAGAATCCAAACTTCACTAAGGAAATGGATTATACAACTTACAATTTAAACATCAAAGTACACTCAAGGAAGTACATAGAACAAATTCTATTTTAGGCAATCCAAATACAACCAAGGAATGGATCATTTAAGGAGTAGGACGTACTTTCTTGATCTTAAGGAATCATGCTAGAAGAGGAGATAGTTCACATACCTTTTCGGCTAAATCCACAAGTCGAGCGAATCGCCGTGCGTAGAAGTGTCAACCTATAATGGTCACAACAAGACTATCAACTTCTAGTCTCTAACGTAGAATAATACTAAGTATACGGTCTCTAATTCTACGGAAAATCGGGCAGCACTTCCTTTGTTTCTACTCCCTTTGCCACCTTTTTCAAGGTCGAATACAATAACCAACACGCCACATTTAAGGCTCCAAACAACAACCAAACAAAGGGGATTACACGCCTTACAATACGTGTAAAATTCCGCCCCACAATTTATACGAAGTAGTTTAATACTCACTAGCCATTCTCGGCCAACAACATAACCAACAATTCAAAGTCTTTTCCAATCCTTTTCCAATTCCAAGTTCTAAGGTCTAACATGTTATATAGTCATAAACAACTTCAACAACTACAATTTCCTTCTTACACAACATGCGACGACTTAAACGAATAATCAACTTGAATTCCAATCTTAAGGCTAAATATGCTAGTTTTCGGATTAGAGTTCCAATAGCCAATATAATTATCAAACTTCATACTATACATCTCATGCTTGCTAATATCCATAGCTACAATCAATAAGTAAACTTAATTGCTAAAACGACAAAATTTATACCTTTCCAAGCCCTTAAAATTTCCAAGATTCAAAGTCGCGCCTTAGCAATTCTTAGCTCTTTTCCTTAGGTTCCAATCCGCTCCAAGCACTCCTTAGAGGCCTATGAAGAACCCATCTTCAAGTTCCAACTTCAAAGTTGAAGAACTCCTTAAGTTTCCGCCTTGCGACTAATACGAAAACGTCGTTTTTCCGCAATCTTTCTATTGAGATATCCTTACAATACCCTAAGAGACATTGGGTTAAAGTCTTGTGGCTAATGGATCAAAACTACAAAATTTTCTTGTTGGAAATGGGACAAAGCCTAGAGCACTATAATGTGCAAGACAAGTCTCTCAAATTTTTCTAAGTGTAAAATGCCAAGTCTTGCTACTACTAGTATGCTTATATAACACATTGGATGGCCAAGATTATAACAAATGTGAGGCTTAGATGAAGATCACATGGATCAAGCCCATGTGGACAAGTTGACAAGTCAACAATGTCATGCTAGCAAGACTAATCTTCCAAGGTGGTCAATGACCATTTTACCCTTACTATAATTTCGACCAAGACCATGTGGGGGTGCCACGTGTCGCCCTCTCATTCGACCATAAAATTCCGTAACCCTCGGGGGCCCCACAAAACGTAAAATTCCTCGGGTGGGCCCCACGTGACCAAATCCGTAAAAATAAATTTCCAAAATGTTAAAAGTTCCATACTCTTCAAATAATGCATTTTGAGAATCCAATTCTCAACAACGAACATTTTTCCTTTCCGACGTCCGGAAGATTTTCCGTCGGAAAAACAATTCTTCCTTTCGTACCAATTTCCAAGTCTTGATTCCTTACGTACATTCTCTTATACGTGTCCTGGACTTACGGGGTGTAACAACAGTCTTCTCAAACACGGGATCCTTAGAGGTTCCTTTCTTTCCTTACTTGTCATACTTTCTCGTGCTTCTAAACTTATTTAGTAAACGTACAACATCTCAAATATTGTTTCTGTTCCCCAATCCTTGGAGTTACTAACCAAACTTGGCCATATTGTTACTTACATTCCCGTTAAGGCTCTTCTCGGTCCTTACGACCTAGTTCGGTGGAAACGATCCACGAACTCGCATAACAATTAACTCAACTTGGCTCGGCATCCTCGTGACCCTATCACATGGCGGGACCACTACCAACCGACATCACCCCATTCCATACTACGGTGACCGAAATGAGTCCACAACCCGACCCAGCGTCACACTTAACTTCTCATTCTTAGTCTGAAATAATTCTCTCTCTTATTTCAAGGTACTTCTCACCCTATCCTCCCATTCACTAGAGGTTCGTCACATAAGCCAAAGTATTTCTACTGTACATCCTTCCCTATCGGTCTATACACTGTTACGGGGTAATTACAACTTGTGAACTCTACACAACTATAGTCTCAGTTCACTTACCATTCTTGTCAATATTCTTAACTTCTCACCTTACTACTCAAGGTATCCCTACCTCTAGGGGTACTATCACTTACAACTGCTAGCAACACAGGGAAAACATATATGCTAGGGCAAAATCTGAATCTATCAATGCACGTATGTTTCGAAAGAATCGAAATATACCTGTAACCCCGTGCGATGTCGCCTCCTGATCCTGCCCAGTAGTCACGTCACCTCTGCGGTTCGAAGGACTGCCAGAACTATAAACTCCACCCTGACCTCTACCACGGCTGGCTAACATCCAACACCTTGCAGAGGCACGGTTGTGGAGGAAGGGAATCAACCATCGGCCTCATAGGGTGGCGACCACCGGTGCTCTTTCTAAAAGGACATACTCGAGAATATGGCGGACGGCCTGATAAAAACAAGCACTCGTGCCATAACGACATTCCCCCAAATGACGCTTACTACATCGGAAACACTGAGGAAAAAGTGGCCTCGACTGAGAAAATCCTCTGCTCCTCTGAGAACCTCGACCCCTGGAGCTTGGACCGGCTCCTAAATACCTTGTGGGATCAAATATCCCACCTGTGAGCTGCGGGGGTATGTACTGGGTAGGCTGGGACGAATATCTCACTCGCTGCTGAGGCAGCTCGTCCAAAAACTCAACGGGATAACCAACCGGTCTAGCCCTCTTACGCTGATCTCCGCGTTGGCCCTCTACCCTCTGTACACCTGTCTGTACTAGCCGAACAACCCCCTGCTGATGAAACTTTAGCACCGCTATCTTGGTCAATAACATAACTGCTTCCCTCATGACCCTATAGTCTTCTCCTAACGGAGAAACTGGAGGCTCTGGTGCTGGGGCCTCAAAACCTGGCGCAGAAGAACTCGCCGTGCGGACAACATCCGTATACCACGGCATAAGCCCTATCAACTCTCGAGTCGACTAGTAGCTCCTGCTACTCCTTTGCCCTTCAGGCGGTTGTTGCCCTCGGGAGGCATAATCAGAACACAAAATTACGTCGAGAGGAATTATCTTACTAACACGACTCTGAGGCACGATCTCGAGTGAGAAGAATATAAACCAACTCCTAAATGTCCTGTAGCCTCACTGTTTATGGGTGTGGCGCGCACACACCGATAATCAAGACTCTACTAGACACGGTGCAGTAGACATTCAGGACCGATTGCTCGATACCACTCTGTCACGCCCGAACCCGGGCGTGATCGTGCCCTACAGGCACCCTTCTACCTTAACAACTAAGCAAATCTGAATTTAAATAACACCCTTTTTTTTTTTTAAAACCAACATACGTGCAAAGGCAAAGACGCGTCGCCATATAATATACATGAAAAAGACACTACACTGCATACGTGAGTCCAATCCCACATATGAATACGGACCTAAGAGTTATCTTGAACTATGACGGGACAAGGCCCCAGTGCCCATGCAGTACAAAGCACATCTTGAAGGAACTATACCAAAAAGATAAACTCCTGAACAGGGGGAGCTATCCAAAAACTCTGAGTAGGGTCCTACACCTGCCGATCACCAAACAGCGTACCTAAACCTGCGGATGAACGCAGCCCCCCGAAGGAGGTCAGTACGATGAATATACCAAGTATGTGAAGCAGTAAGTACTGTAATGAAATCATAACAGTCTAACAAAACAGGAGACATGTATGATATCCAACCTACGATTACAACACATATGATCATATCAAGTCAGGGACGCATGCCCTCAAAGTCATTACTCAAATATAACCATGGGTGTCACGCCTATAATATCAATCATGCCCGTGGAATCCTTCCTCACTGCCGGCAGTCCATGATATAATACAACATCAGTAAGCACACTAAACCTTGCAATCATGAGAGTAAATAGTAGTATACTTACAATATAAACTAGGAAGCTCACGATCAGCAGGACCCGCCCGCAGAGATCAATAAGCAATCCTACTCGCGGGACTATTTCACGCGTAGGTCGCGTGGACCCGCGTGAGGTATTCCTCGCATGGGACTATTTCACCCGCGCGTAAGCCCTTACGGACTCGCGTGAGGTATTCCTCGCATAGGTGTACCGCGCGTGGGGACTATTTCACCCGCATTAGCCCTTACGGACTCGCGTGAGGTATTCGCCGCATAGTGGGTAGCAAATCCACTAATATGCAAATGCCAAACGGGAATGACCCGAAATGAATGATATACCACTAGCACACAACCGCTAGTACCAAAGACACGAGGTAATTCTCAATTAAACAAGCCAAAGTACTTATCAGGGCACACATGGAATAATTCCCAATTAAACAAGCCGAAGTACTTATCAAGGCACACATGGAATAATTCTCAATTAAACAAGCCAAAGTACTTATCAAGGCACACTCGGACTAATTCTCAATTAATCAAGCCAAAGTACTTATCAAGGCACACTTAGAATAATTCTCAATTAATCAAGCCAAAGTACTTATCAAGGCACACTTAGACTAATTCTCAATTAATCAAGCCAAAGTACTTATCAAGGCACACTTAGAATAATTCTCAATTAATCAAGCCAAAGTACTTATCAAGGCACACTTAGACTAATTCTCAATTAATCAAGCCAAAGTACTACGTACGTACATTCTTTTCAAAAGACTCATTTTTATGTAAAACCCCAAGATACTAACACCCGTAGTATCAAGGTGTGTCTATTTTTCAAAGTAAGTTACTACACTTTTAGAAACTCATTTCAAAGCTTGAAACCAAGTAACTTCAAATTTTCACAATCTAGGCAACTTATGCCTAATAATCAAAATAGACAACTTTCTTAACCTTCCATAAAGTCGTTATAACCAACTTCCCATAAAGCCGTTATAACCCTTTATGGTTTTAGACATATCCATTCCTTTTTATAACCAATAGACATATACTTAAAACCAAGTATCACAAACTTCCAAATCAAGTCTCTTAACTTTCAAAACACTTCGAGTCTCTTAATATATAGAAAACAAGTTTCTTCTACTTTTAAACCTCAAGTAACTCACACCTTTAAAACAAGTTACTTCTCTTAAATCATGTCATTTCTCCTCTTTTAAAACAATTAAGTAAATCACTCCTTTGACTCCCCTAAAGTCATTATAATGACCCTTAGGTTTTGGAACTAAGGCACTAGCCAAAAGATTTGAAAACCACTTCCTTTTCAAGACTCTATGTACTTTAAGTAGAATACTTTCACTTTTAAGAATCCAACTTCACTAAGGCAATGGATTATACAACTTACAATTTAAACATCAAAGTACAATCAATGGAAGTACATAGACCAAATTCCACTTTAGGCAATCCAAATACAACCAAGGAATGGATCATTTAAGGAGTAGAACGTACTTTCTTTATCTTAAGGAATCATGCTAGAAGAGGAGATAGTTCACATACCTTTTCGGCTAAATCCACAAGCTAAGCCGAATACGCCGTACCCAGAAGTGTCAACCTATAATGGTCACAACAAGACTATCAACTTCTAGTCTCTAACGTAGAATAATACTAAGTATACGGTCTCTAATTCTACGGAAAATCGGGCAGCACTTCCTTTGTTTCTACTTACTTTGCCACCTTTTTCAAGGCCGAATACAATAACCAACACGCCACATTTAAGGCTCAAAACAAAAACCAAACAAAGGGGATTACACGCCTTACAATACATGTAAAATTCCGCCCCACAATTCATACGAAGTAGTTTAATGCCCACTAGCCATTCTCGGCCAACTTACATAACCAACAATTCAAAGTCTTTTCCAATCCTTTTCCAATTCCAAGTTCTAAGGTCTAATCATGTTATATAGTCATAAACAACTTCAACAACTACAATTTCCTTCTTTATACAACATGCGACGACTTAAACTAATAATCGACTTGAATTGTAATCTTAAAGCTAAACATGCTAGTTTTTGGATTAGGGTTCCAATAGTCAATAAACTTATCAAACCTTATACTAATTACCACATGCTTGCTAATATCCATAGCTACAACAATAAGTAAGTCTTAACTACTAAAACGACAAAATTTATACCTTTATAAGCCCTTAAAATTTCCAAGATTTAAAGTCGCGCCTTAGCAATTCTTAGCTCCTTTCCTTATGCTCCAATCCGCTCCAAGCACTCCTTAGAAGCCTATGAAGAACCCATCTTCAAGTTCCAACTTCAAAGTTGAAGAACTCCTCAAGTTTCCGCCTTGCGACTAATACGAAAACGCCGTTTTTCCAAAATCTTTCTATTGAGATATCCTTACAATACCCTTAGGGACATTGGGTTAAAGTCTTGTGAACAAAGGATCAAAACTACAAATGTTTCTAGTGTGGGAGGGCACAAAGCCGAGAGCTACTATTGTGGACAACAATGTTGTGATTTTTTCTAAGTGTTGAAGAGCTAGCCTTGCACTAGTAGTATGCTTATATAACACATTGGAGGGCTAAGACTTAAACAAATGGGTGGCTAAGATGAAGATCACATGGATCAAACACAAGTGGCAAGTTGACTTGGTCAACAATCTCAAGCTTAGCAAGACTTATCTTCCACCATGGTCAATGTCCATTTTACCCTTAAAAATTTTCGACCAAGATCAAGTGTGGGGGTGCCACATGTCTCCCTCTCATTCGTCCATAAAATTACGTAACCCTCGTGGGCCCACAAAACGTAAAATTCCTCGGGTGGGCCCCACGTGACCAAATCCGTAAAAATAAATTTCCATAAGGTTAAGAGTTCCATACTCTTCAAATAATGCATTTTGAGAATCTAATTCTCCTCAACGAACATTTTTCCTTTCCGACGTCCGGAAGATTTTCCGTCGGAAAAACAATTCTTCCTTTCGTACCAATTTCCAAGTCTTGATTCCTTACGCACATTCTCTTATACATGTCCTGGACTTACGGGGTGTAACAGGAGGATTTCACGGGTATGCTTCCATTACGATTGATCTTGGCCATGCTTATACGATGAGGGATGCCGGGGCATGCGGCCAGGATGCGGGTTAGATCCCCTCGCGTTTCATTACTCCATGGCCATGCTTATACGATGAGGGATTCCGGGGCATGCGACCATGTTATATTATTACTCCATGGGATAGCTCCCCGTGAAGACATGTACCCACGATGAGGGATTCTGGGGGACATGTATATTGTTACTCCATGGGCTAGCTCCCGTGAAGACTGCACTCACGATGAGGACGCCGAGGCACGTTATGGCCATGCTTATACGATGAGGATTAGGGCATGCGTAGTATATATATATATATATATATTGTATATGTGTACGCCCACCGTGAGGTAGGATGCCACGGGCGTGTCACCTGGTTTTTATGTTACACCTGCATTTGCGATGATGGAGGATTCCACGCGGAGGTATATATATATGTATTGTATATGTACGCCGACGGTGAGGTAGGATGCCAGGCGCGTCACATGAGTATGATTTATGTCATAGACCGCAATGGCGGAAGGAATTCCACGGGCATGAGTGATGACTTTGAGGGCGTGAGTCCCTGACTTGACATGACCGCTTATATCTTGTGTACTGTAGTTTGGTTATCATACATGTCTCCTGCTTTATTTAGACTATTATGATTTCATTTACGATATTTTGATTTCACATAATTGGTACTGTTGTCGACCTCCTTGGGGCTGCGTTCACGCAGTAGAGGTACACCGTTGTTGATCCTCGCCATAGGATCACGATTGCGTTTTGGGAAGCTCCGTTTCTCCGGAGGCTTATCTTTGGTATAGTCCTCTGTCATTGTAGGTACTTGTACATTCAGGGGTATGGCGGGGCCCTGTCCCGTCATAGTTGTGGTTACATTCTTAGAAGTGCAGTAATCTTGTTGTGGCGTGGGTTTGTAAAAGGATATAAGCTCGGGTTTTATGTATATATCTGAGAAAGGTGACCGTTTTAGTTGCTTTGTTTTCTTATATTTCATTGTTTCATGTCTTTGAGTTTTTATTTCCTGGTTTTTCTCGATGTATTATCACGAGGTGCAGGGTAAGGCACCAGTCGCGGGCCTGAGGTCGGGTCGTGACAAAAGTGGTATCAGAGCAGTTAATCCTCAGAAAGTGTCTACAGACCGTATCTAGTAGAGTCTTGATTATCGGCGTGTTGTGCACCACCCCTATAATCAAGAGGCTATAGGATATTTAGGATTGGTTTCCATTCTTCTCACTCTGAGATCGTGCCTTAGAGTTGTGTTGTAAGTTGGACTCCCTCTGACGTATTCTTGTGTACCAGTTATGCCTCTACAGGCAACCAGAGCCCGAAGGCAAGCGGCAGAGGAGGCGCGAGTAAATCTGAGAGGGTTACCAGGGCACAGGCCCAGTCTTTACCTGAGGTGGTACTTCCGATGGGGAGTTCTGCGACGCCGTTAGCCCCAGCAGAGTTTAGAGCAGCAGCAGTAGCTACTGAGACCATGATACCTGAGTCTCCAGTTCCACGACCAGGAGCCGAGGATATGAGTTACAAGGAGATGGCCCAGTTACTAGCTAGGCTTGTGGCTAGGAATGAGGACAGACGAGAGTCAGAGGTTCCGATAGTACCAGTAGTTCACCCTAGATCCGATAGTTTGAGACTTCGGGACTTCTTGAGTTGCAGTCCACCCGAGTTCTATGGATCGAGAACTGAGGAAGATCCTCAGGAGTTTATTCGACAGCTGCAGCGGATCATGAAAGTGATCAAGGCCTCAGAGACAGAGTCGGTGGTATTAGGTTCACATCGGCTGCGTGATACTGCAGTCGACTGGTTTGATTCATGGGAACTATCCCGGGGGGAGCATGCGCTTCCAGCTGGTTGGGACGAGTTCTCAGAGGCATTTCTTACACACTTCTTGCCCTCGCAGATGAGGAGAGCTCGGGCAGATAGATTTATGATGTTGAGGCAGAACGGGCGGACGGTTCGGGAATACAGTATAGAGTTTGACTCGTTGGCTCGTTATGTCCCCGCTTTAGTGGCAGACATGGAGGATAGAGTGCACCGATATGTCACAGGACTTGACGATTATCTAGCAGAGAGTTGTACAGGAGTAGCTCTTCAGCCGGGCATGGACATTGCCCGTATACAGGCTTATGCACAGGGGATTGAGGAACGTAGAGACCGACGTAGGGACCAGGATCAGCATAAGAGGGCCAAGACAGCAGGGTCCTTTGGTAACTTTCGAGGCAGACAGCCTCAACAGCAGGCTAGGTCAACATTTCAGCCGACACAGAGTGCTCCTTCCCAGTCTTCTAGCAGGAGGTTTGATCGCCGGGGATATTCGGGAGCAGGTCAGGGCTCCAGGGCTGCAGGGTCACAGATGTTCGAGGGTAGTAGCCAGGGGAAGCCACCTTTACCTCGGTGTGGTCGCTGTAATAGATTCCATGTTGGGGAGTGTCGTACTACTTCGACCGCTTGTTATGCTTGCGGCCAACAGGGCCATTTGGCGAGAGACTGTCCGACCAGAGGTGGCACTGGTGGGATAGCACAGACTACGGGATCGGTTGCGGGTTCTTCGCCTTCAATAGCTAGGCAGGATGTTCATACACCGGCAGGCCACGACAGAGGTCGCGGTGGAAGTTCCCAGTTTTAGCGGTCCTTTGAACCGCCTATTGGATTTTCAGGTATATCCTTAACCCTCTAGAGACTAGTATGTATTAATGATATGATGATGTGTTAAGTGTTATGTTCGGATGGCATTGTGATAAAATATGATTTAGAAGCCTGGTTAGTGAAAAGGGTAAGTCTGGGGATGAGATAAATTGTGAACCTTAGAATTTATAACATTTGAGACCTTAGATGTAAGGCCGTCTTGAGTAAAAGACTTTACGGTTAATCTTTGTTGGAGTGCATAGTTTACGTGGAGTATTTGTGTGATAATTCCATGAGTAGTTTGAGATAGAAGTGGTAGCTTTCATGACATGAATTAGTAAGATTATTCCGGAGGGGGAACAAGAGTTTGGTACGTAATGGGTCGGGTTGAGGCAAGATCGCGGGTCAACCCGTAGCCCGGAACGAGGTGGGGTCAGTTTGTGGTGGTCCCGCTAGGTGGTAGGGTCACGAGGGTGCTAGGCCCAAGTTTAGATAACCATCGTACGAGTTCGCGGATGTGTTCAACCAGAATCATATCATGAAGGCCGGGAATGGCCTTAAAGGAATGTGAGGCTAGTAAGATGACCAAGGTTGGAGGTAGTAACTCCGAAGTTTTGGAAACTGAAGCAATGACGGAAGTATGGTACGTGTACTAGAAAGAGTTCGGGTGTTCGAGAAAGGTACGATGAGTAAGGGAAGAAGCGGACATGTGTTAAGAGAATGGAAGTGATCATTTTTGTGAAGGGAAGGTGCGAAGAAAGTAACCTATAGACCAGGAGTGGGAGTTAATTGAGATGTTACACTGTAGAGGTGATTCCTCGTTGGCTTGGATTGGAGTTTTGCGCATGTGTTATATTATAGCCAGGTGTGGCATAATTGGTTTTGTAAGTATAGTAGTGAATACTATATCGGCGCGTGTATGTTTTGAGACTTAGAAGGAACATTCGGGACGAATGTTTCTAAGGGGGGAAGAATGTTACACCCCGTAGTTCCAGGGTATGTATATGAGGACGTACGTACGAGAATACGACATTAAAATTGGAAAGGAAGAAAGATGTGATTTTTCGTCGGAAAAGTTTTCGAGCTTCGTGAAGGAAAAAGGTTTATTATTGAGAATTGGATTCTCAACTTCGGTATTTAAGACTTTAAGAATTTATAAGAATTTTGGAATCTATTTTTATGGATTTGGTCATATGGGGCCCACCCGAGGAATTTTACATTTTGTGGGGCCCACGAGGGTTACGAAATTTTATGGACGAACGGGAGGGCGACACGTGTCACCCCCCTAGTAGCTTGGACGAAAATATGCAAGGATAGGATGGTCAATTGACCATTGTGGATGATAAGTCTTCAAGCTTGAGAATATTGACCAAGTCAACTTGCCACTTGTGTATGATCCAAGTGCTCTTCATCCTAGCCACCCATATGTGATTATCTTGACCCTCCATTGTTTTATATATACCCAACTAGTGCAAGACTAGTTCTTCAACACTTAGAATTATTTCACACATTTCTTGTTCTTCTTAAAAGCTCACGGGTTCAAGGTATTCCTCACATAATTTTTTTGTAGTTTTGGTCCATTATTCACAAGACTTTAACCCAAGGTTCCTAAGAGTATTGTAAGGTTATCTCAATAGAAAGATCCCGGAAAAGTGGTGTTTTCGTATTAGTCGCAAGGCGGAAACTTAAGGAGTTATTCAACTTTGAAGTTGGAACTTGAAGATGAGTTCTTCATAGGCTTCTAAGTAGTGCTTGGAACGGATTGGAACATAAGGAAAGGAGCTAAGAATTGCTAAGGAGCGACTTTGAATCTTGGAAATATTAAGGGCTTGCAAAGGTATAATTCTTGTCGTTTTAGTAATTAAGATTACTTATTGTTGTAGCTATGGATATTAGCAAGCATGAGGTATTTAGTATGAAGTTTGATAAGTGTATTGACTATTGGAACCCTAATCCGAAAACTAGCATGTTTAGCCTTAAGATTACAATTCAAGTTGATTATTAGTATAGGTTGTCACATGTTATATAAAGAAGGAAATTGTAGTTGTTGAAGTTGTTTATGACTATATAACATGTTTGACCCATGAACTTGGATTGGAAAAGAATCGGAAGACTTTATTGTCACGACCCGTTCCGGGGCCCGTGACTGGTGCCTTACCCGGGCACCCAAGTAGTCATACATCAGAGTAATCAGCGGAATATAAAATAAGACATGAAACAATTATAAAATGAAAACAGTTTATCCATGAAAATATCGCCTTTCGGCATGTATATAATAAATCTTGAACAGTTACATCCCTTTTACAAACCCTGCCCACAACAGTACTACAGACCTCTAAGAATGTAACAACACCTATGACGGGACAGGGCCCCGCCATACCCCTGAATGTACAGAACCTACAACTCAGGGAAACATACCAAAAGATAAGCCTCCGGAGAAACAGAGCTTCCCAATACGCTGAACTGTGACCCTATGAGCGAGGATCAACAACCGGTGTACCTCTACCTGCGGCATGAACGCAGCCCCCCGAAGGAGGTCGATCTAACAGTACCAAGTATGTGGCGAAAAATACGAAAATGAAATCATAATAGTCTATATAAAGCGAAGACATATATGATAACAAAACTACGATTCATAAAAGCGATCATGTCAAGTCGTGACTCACGCCTCAAAGTCATCCTCATGCGTGGAACTCCTTCCTCACCGCTTGGCGATCTAGGTATAAGTTAGGTGATACGTGTCACATGTCTCGGCCCATCTCATGGACTCGAGGTGGAATCGTATGGAATACATGTCTCGGCCCATCTCATGGGACTCGATAGAAATCGCACATGTCTCGGCCCATCTCATGGGACTCGATAGAAATCGCACATGTCTCGGCCCATCTCATGGGACTCGATAGAAATCGCACATGTCTAGGCCCATCTCATGGGACTCGATAGAAATCGCATGGAATACATTCCCGGTTCATCCCATGAACGCGGTGTCGCATGAAATACATTCCCGGTCCATCTCATGGACTCGGTATCGAATCAGGTGAAATACATTCCCGGTTCATCCCATGAACGCGGTGTCGTGTGGCCCTAACATCTAAACGCTTTTTTAAGATAGATTAAGATAATACCATGTTTTCCTTTTAAATCAACTAAGGCAATATTATGCCCTCCTTTTTAAACCAACACACTTTCCTTCTGAAAGTCAAGTAACAACATTCTTTTCCAAAAGTTTCAGTTTGCCTAATTTCAAATATTCACGTTTCTTATTTTCGAAAGGTTTCATAGTTCATAATCTTAATAATTTAATAACATAATTCTCTTTTTAAAAACAGTTGAGTAATATATGTCTTATGTGTGAGTAGGTTATTCTTGTTTATAACAATCTTATTGGAGCAGCCATGATCTAGGAAATGTAATACAATTTTGTCTTATCTTAGCTTCTATGCAGATGGAGGTTTCTACTGGTTTTAATATAATTACTTATTTGTCAATACATTTTCCTTTATTAACGCTGCAGTGGTTCGTTCGATACTTATTCTCATTTCCGAATCAAGAAACATTATTCTTTTAAAAACCAAGTACTCATTACTCACGAATGAGGTTTCACACTTTTTAACAAAATTCATATCAATTCAATTAAGTCAAGCCTCTTATCTTTTGAGATCAAGTCTCTTAACTTCTAAAATCAATAACCCATTCTTTTTATTACTCTTAAGTCGTTATACCTAACTTCCCATAAAGCTAGTATAACTCTTAAACTTTCAAAACCAAGTATTACTCTTCTTTCAAAACGATTCTTAATTCTTTTTGAAATACTTCAAGATTCTTATTATTTAAAACTCAAGTCAGAAGACGTCAAGTAAAACCATGTTCAGTTAACACACGTCGCTCACCGTTCTATATATACTTTAAATTATCATGCTCAAGAGGATAGGAAGAATCACATACCTCGCGACGATTATCGACTATTAGCAAAACGCTCCAAAGTACTGTAATCCGGCTAGCCCTTTCCACCATTCGAGTAGAATACGCTACTTGCAGTACTTCAACCTATAACGGTCATACAAGTCTATCAACGTCTAGACTACTCTGTAGAATAATTCTAGATACAGATTCCTTATTCTACGGAAAATTGGGCAAAGACTTCCTACCACAAACTACACAAGTCTACTGTAAATACAGTCCTATGTAAGTACAGTTCAGTCTTCTTTAATATTCTTCTATTACAGTTCAATTCTCTTCTGTAATATCCTTCTATGAATCTTATATTCATTTCTATACTACTACAGTATGTAATTTCCAATTACAATAGAAGGTCAAGAGTATTTACCTCGATAAGCCCAAAATTATCCAAGTTTATATGTCGATCCTGAGCAACGTTTAGCTCTTATTCTGAACGCTCCAACCCGCTCCAAACAACCCTTAGAAGTTCTACGCAACTTCTTCTTAATACTTCAACCAACTGTGAAGATCTTCCTTAGGGTTTCGTTTTTGTGACTGAAGGGAAGTATAATAGTATTTCTGGGCTTTTAGTATAGGTGTAACCTTGGAATACTATAAGGTATATGGGCCAAGGTATTTTGGAATAATAACAATACTTGGAGAGTATTTTTCTACCAAGGGGGGGGGGTATTTTACGAGAGCTTCAAGGTAGTGGTACTTCTGCCAAGGGCCTCTCAAGGGGGATGGGTGATTTGGACGAGAGGTTTAAGAGGGAGGGAGAGGGATTTTTGCCTTGGATTTTCACAAGTGTGGATGAAGAAATGTCTTGCATTAGAGGGGTATTTATAGGCCAACCAACGGACAAGATTAAGACAAGTGGTAGGCAAGTGTAGGGTGGGGATTTGGACATGTGTGTGTGGTCCCACCTTATCAATCTACCACACAAATATCCTACCTAATCCTTGACAAAACACAAGGCAAAAACGTGCAACTCTAGCCCTTTTGTCGTCCACTTTGAGGTGACACATGTCACCCTCCCGTTGGTCCAAAATATTTCGTCTCTCGAAAAATCCGCAAAAATTATAAATGACATAGCCGTAATTTTCCTACGCGAGGTTTGGAAAACGTTTAGTGAAAAACAATTCTTTTGGTAGTTGTGCACAAATATTTTCGTTCCTAGCCTAACTTAAGGCCTAAACTTTGACGCACGTCCTCACGCATACTACTGAAATACGGGGTATAACATTCTCCCCTCCTTAGAAACATTCATCCCGAATGTTCCTTCTCAAGACGGATAATGATAAAGTTCCTCTTAACAAGTTGCCAACGCCACACCTGGCCACAACAATAACATATGCGAAAATACTTAACCCAAGTCCACGAGAAATCATTCCTACATCACAAAAGCTTCCACCCTGGTCTAAAGGATACTTCCTTCGCATCTTCACTTCACAACAAAATGATCTCATTTATTCTGCTAACACACGCTCTTCTTTTCTCACTGTCGTACTTCTCTAACACTTGAACTCTTTCTAGTATACGTACCATACTTCACCATCGCTCGCCTAAAATCTCCACAGTCACTACCTCCAAACTTGGTCATCTTACTAGCCTCAATCTCCTTTAAGGCCATTCTCGGCCTTAACGATCCGATTCTTGGTCGAACATATCCACGAACTCATACGATGGTTACCTAAACCTGGGTCTAGCACCCTCGTGACCCTACCACCCGGCGGGACCACCCAGAACTGACCCCACCTTAATCCGGGCTACGGGTTGACCCGCAATACGTCCTCAACCCGACCCTCCGTCGTGCCGAACTCTCTTGCTTCTCGATCCGGAACTATCTCACAAATCAAGTCACGAAAACCTAGTGGTCTTCTTAGCTCGACTACCCTCTCATTTTATACCTCTCAGGGACTTATCACACAAATATATCCCACGTATACTATGCACTCTGATAAACGTCAACACAAACATAAATCTTTTACTCAAGATGGCCTCGCATCTAAGGGTTCTATGTATAAAACTCTAAGGCTCACACTTTCCCTGTCCCCAAACTTACCCTTAACCATGTTTTCTAAACACAATTTTAACATAATGCTATCTGAACATAATACTTAGCACTTCATCATATCATCTACGCATACTAGTCTCTAGAGGGGTAAGAATATACCTGTACCATCTGCTCCACTCTAATCATAGGCACTCGCAGGCGATAGTCAGAAGGCGATGATCCCGCCATCGACCCTAGGGTCGTGTCATTCTACCAGATCCCTTCTTTTAGGACGTCCCTCGTCACATGGCTCGACGGCCGCAGTGAAACAAGCACCGCAGAAGACGACACTCTCGGGATGACGTCACGCATCGTGCACACCGAGGAAAGCATGAACCCGACCGGCCGAACCCACGTATACCGTGAGCGGAAGCCACGAGCTCGACCAGCCTCCCGAATACCGAACGCCCCAAGATCGTGGAGGACCACTGCATCGGGCGGAGGTACATAACTAGTTTTCACGAGGCGGTCCGCCGAAAGTTACCAAAGGACCTCGCTGCCCCGCCTCTTCGCCGATCTCGGCCATTCCGTCGACCTCTCTCTCTCACATCCAAGTGCATAAGCTCAGATGCGGCAATGTCCATGCCCGTGAAGAGCTACACCGAACAAGCCTCGCCAAGTAGTCATCGAGCCGGTGACGTGGCGGTGCACTCGCCCTCCATGTCGGCTACCAATGCGGGACGCATCGAGCTAATGAGTCAAACTCACATTGTACTCCGAATCGCACGCCGGCCTCGCCTCAACGAAAAATCTGTCGGTCGAGCCCTTCTCATCTGTGGAGGCAAGAAATGTGCAAGAAATGCCACGAGAACTCGCTCCATACTACCGAAGTGCATACTCTCCCGACAGCTCCCACGAATCAAACCCCGATCGCAGATCACGCAAATGCGAACCTAAGACCACCGACGGTCTCAAGCCTTGATCACCGTCATGATCCGTCAGAATCGCCGAATGAACTCGCGGATCATCCTCGTGCCTCGACCCAGAACTCGCGGCTACAACTCGAAAGTCCCGTAGCCTCAAACTATCCGATCTAGGTGAACCATGGGTACTACCGAACTGAATCGCCGTGTCACGACCCGACCCGGCCGCGATCGTGCCCTACACAGGCACCCTGCTCGTATACATCGAGAATAGCAAATGAACATACACAACTTAAACATATGTGTAAACAAAGACAACACAGCCGCCGATAAGGCCGTCTGCCATAATATAAACATGATCAAAAGTACAACTGTACAACTCAGTTCTTACATCCCAACCACATATGTGAATACAGACCTCTAGGAATAACGACTGTGGCGGGACAGGGCCCCGCCATACCCCTGAATATACATGAATCTACAACCTCAGGGAAAACCGTACCAAGAGATAAGCCTCCGGAGCAAATGGAGCTTTCTCTCAAACACTGAACCGAGATCCTACGAACAAGGATCACCAACCTAGGTACCTAAACTCATGGCATTTAACGCAGCTTCGGCGGGGTCGATAACAAAAATTTAATATGGAAATGTAAATAACGTCAAGAAATAGATCATAATCAGACAAAAGAATGACAAGGACAAGTATAAAAAAAACATACCAGAACCTGCCGTGTCATTACCACTTATGCACTTAATCGCACCTTATTATCTTTTCCCATTTTCAATAAAAGTTATAGCCACATTCTTACACACATGATGTTATACCCCGTATTTCCAGAGTATGTACGTGAGGGCGTACGTATGTTAATTTGAGCCTTAAGTTAGGCTTTGGTTCGAAATTTGGGCACAAGTGCTGACTAGAGTCGTTTTCCGACGAAACGTTTCCACAGCTTTCGTAGGGAAAATTCGCTATGTCCTTTTTAATTTTTATGATTTTTCCGAGAGACGAAACATTTTGGACCAACGGAGGGTGACATGTGTCACCTCACATTGAAGCTTGGGCGCCAGTGGACGATCGTTCACGAATTGGATTGATATTGTGGCTCACGTTTTTGGCCCTATTGGTTCCTTGTTTTGTGCCTTGTTTTGGCCTTGTTTTGTGGCTTGTCTTGTGCCATGTTTTGTGGAGTAGGGGTTAGGGTGCACTTGGCTTGATCAAGGCCTTACACTTGCCTTGCACATGGCTTGATCTTGGCCATTGGTTGGCATTTGGGTTTGCTATAAATACCCCCCCCCCCCCTTTGTGAAGACTTCATTCATCCACAAATGTTTCCAAGTCTTGAATCCTCTCCTCCTCTTGTTGACTCTCGTCCAAGAGCTCCTCTCCTTGAAAGTGGCCTTTGGCCGTGAGGTCTCCCCCTCCCCCGTGTGAGGTCTAGCCGTGGGTACCCCTAGCCTAGTTGTTTCAGATAATACACCCCCTTTGTGGTATTGAAATACTCCTCCAAGTATTGTTATAATGCCCAAATACCTTAGCCTTATACCTTGTAGTATTCCAAAGTTACCTCTATGCGTAGAGTCCTAAATACTACCTTTGTCCTTTGAGGCTCAAACCGAACCCCGAAGGACAACTTCATTGTTAGTTGAAGGATTTGAGTAGAAGGTGGTTACAACTTCTACGGGTTGTGTGCAGCGGGATGGAGCACTTGAGTTGAGCTAACGCTAAGGATCGACATTTAACTTGGATAATTATGGGCTCATCGAGGTAATTATCTTGTCCTCTATTGTAATTGGAAATTACATGTTTGTTGAATATATAGTTGAAGTATACTATATATAGAACTATACTTAGTATTCGCAATGTCTTTTGACTTAAGCCCAAGAATAAAGAAAAGAATCGAATCAGATTTACATAGGGTGTATTGCAGAGACTTGTGTAAGACATCGAGTAGAGTTGTACACGTCAGGTTAGGCGTGTAAGACTTCCGGTTGGCTTGGTAGCCTACCGATAAAGGAGGAGATTTACGCCTCATGTGGGGAGAGATGTCGAATTTTCTCAGAGAAAATAGAAACTTGTGTTTTGGGGTTAATAGACGTTTGTGACCTTTATAGGTGAAAGTACTAAGAGTAGCGTATTCTACTCGAGGAGTGGAAAGGGCTAGCAAGGTTGTAGTACTTGAGCATTTTGCTTATTGTCGATAATCGTCGCGAGGTATGTGAACCTCTTCCTATCTCTTCTAGCATGATATGTGTGAACTATGTAGTACGCAGACGCATACGTGTTAATCGTGTTTGATTGTTTTAAACATAAAGTGTTATAACGGCTTTATGGGAAGTTGGTTATAACAACTTTTATGTAGGTAAGAAAATGGGTTGTGGTTTTTCAAAGATAACGATTTGATTATAACCGCTTGAAAAGTTGAAGTATTTCAAAAGATTTGTAAATCGTTTTGAAAGAAAGAGTAGTACTTGGTTTTGAGAAACTTAAGAGTTATACTAGCTTTATGGGAAGTTAGGTATAACGCTTAAGAATGTGTTACCGATTTCTAAATCGGGATGTGTATCGACAAACCATCGCAGCGTTAATAAAGGAAAATGTATTGACTAATAATTGTATTATTAAAACCAAGAGAACCTCCATCCGCATAGAAACTAAGATGAGACAAAATGATATTACATTTTCTAGATCATGGTCGCTATAGTAAGAATGTTATAAATCGTAATAAACTACTCTCATGTTAGCGTATGTTTTAAGGGATTAAAACTATGAACTATGAAACCTTTCTAAAGTAAGAGGCTTGAATAATTGAAAGTAGGCAAACCGAACTTAGGAAAAGAATGTTGTTACTTGATTTTAAAAGGAAAGTGTTCGTTTACTTAATAATGTGAATCACTCTAGTTTTATACTACGGTATCGGGTGACTTTTATAAAAGGAATGTATCTCTTTAAAAGGACTTAACGACGTAGTACTTTAGTGGTTAAAACCGGACGTTGATATAAAGTGGAAGTACCTTGAGTCAGGTATAACTTGCCTATGCTTGTTGTTGTGTAACTCGCCGCTTGCTTGTGGATATCATTTGTTGTGCAAGTGTTGATATCGTGTGACTTCGAGAAAGAATGGATCTTTTATGAAAGTCTATAAGTATGGTATTTTGCTTGAGCTTGTGATAGCTGTTGTGTGATGTATTGTTATTGTGGTTACATGGACATGTCTACACCGACGCAAGATTCCGGGCATGTGGCTACGCCGGGTTGATTACCCGATATATGGTTATTATCGTTATACGGACGCGTCTACACCGACGCAAGATTCCGGCATGGCGTACGCCGGGTTGATTACCCGATATATGGTTATTATCATACATGGACGTGTCTACACCGACGCAGATTCCGGCACGTGGCCATACTACAGGTTGACCACCCAAAGATATTGTTGTTGAGGTTACACGGGCATGTCTACACCGGCGCAGATTCCGGTACGTGGCCACGCGCCTGTTATTATTGTTGCATCATGGACATGTCTACACCGATGCAAGATTCGGGGCATGTGGCCATGACGCGAACATGATGGATGTCGTGGGCATGACCCATAGTTATATTCGAGTGGTGACTTTGAGGCGTGAGTCCCCGACCGATCGCTTTATGTTGCATCGTATTTTGGTTATCATACCGCCTCCCGCTTTATAGGCCATTATGATTTCATTTACTGATTTTACGCTTCACATACTTGGTACTGTGCATCGACCTCCTTCGGGCCGCGTTCATGCCGCAGTAAGTACATCGTCCGCCGATCCCCGCCAGGATCACGTTTCGCTTTGGGAAGCTCCTCTTCTGAGGCTTATCTTTGGTAGGTTTCCGAGTTGTAGGTTCTTGTACATCTGTGGTATGGCGGCCCCGTCCCGCCATAGGTTGTTATTCTCTCTGTGAGGTCCGTAGCAATCGCAGGCGTGGTTTGTAAAAGGATAACTGCTCGGTTTTTTTTTTTATGTATACGCAGAAGGCAAATCGCTTTGGTTGGCGGTTTATTTATATTATCTCTTATTTCATGTTCATGTCAGATGTTCCGCTGATTTTCTCGATGTTGTATCACTAGGGTGCCGGTAAGGCACTACCACGCCCGGATTTGGGGTGTGACATATAGTGGTATCGTGAGCGCTTAGTCCTCTGAAAGTGTCTACGCACCGTGTTCAGTAGAGTCTTGATTATCGGTGTGTTGTGCACCACATCTATAATCGTGAGGCTATAGGACATTTAGGATTGGTTTCTATTTTTCTCATTCCGAGATCGTGCCTTAGTCAGTGTTATAAGTTGGACCCTCCGACGTGTCTCGCTTTTTACCGCTTATGCCTCCGCGCAGTGCAACCCGGCCCAGTGGGCAAGGCAATGAGGGAGTCGCTAGTGAGATACAGAGGAGTCCGAGGGCGCAGCCCTGGCCAAGACTGAGACAGTGCTCCCGACGGCGAAGTTTCGGACGCCGCCAAAGACCAAAGAGGTTTAGAGCCGCGGCCGTGGCGATGAGACTACGCACGAGCCTCCCGTCCCACACCGAGCAGGGAGATGGGTCACGCGAGATGGCGATTATCGCCGTGGTCGTGGCGATATGGCGACAGCCGGATGCGGCAGCCTGGGGCTCCAAAGAAGACTGTGGTGCACCCGAGAGCGAATAGTTTGAGGCTACGAGATTTTCCGAGTCAGAGCCCGCCAGAGTTTTACTGTCGAGGCTCGAGGATGATCCGCAGGAGTTCATCCGTCGCCTACAACGGATCACGCGGTGATCAAGGCTTCAGAGACCGAGTCAGTGACCTTGGTTCGCGACGGCCGCGTGATACCGCGATCGATTGGTTTGATTCGTGGGAGCTTTCCGGGAGAGCACGCACTCAGCAAGATGGGATGAGTTTTCGTGGGCTTTTTCACGCACTTCTTGCCTCCGCATGGCGAGAGGGCACGCCGACAGATTTTTGTTACCGAGGCAGAGGCGACCGTCGTGAGTACAATGTCGAGTTCGATTCTTTGCTCGATATGTCCCTCGCCTAGTTGCAGATATGGAAGATAGGTGCATCGCCACGCCACCGCTAGATGATTATATGGCCGATTCTTGTGCGGTGTTTCTTCACCGCATGGACATTGCCCGCATTCGTGCTCACGACTGCGCGGCGAGCGCAGAGATCGTCGCAGCGGACCGCCACAGGTAAGCGCCAAGACGGCCGGATATTTTGCGACCTTCGAGGCGGACCGCCTCAGCAGCATACTAGTTTTGTACCTCCGCCATTACAGAGTGGTCCTCCGCAGCCTTCGGGACCTCGGGATATTCAGTGAGCGTCGTGGCTCCTGTGTTTCAGATGTTCGCGAGTAGGGTGTTGGCAGATGCAGCCACCCCTACCGGTGTGGTCGATGTGGTAGACCGCATTTCGGAAAGGTCGTAGTACCAAGGGAGCTTGTTATTCTTGCGCCAACAGGCCATATGACGAGAGATCGTCCACTGTGGTAGCGCTGGTAGGATAGCACTGACTACTAGAGCAGCGATGGTTCTTCACCTTCCATAGCTAGACAGATGTTCATACACCGACAGCCACTACAGAGGTCGCGCGGAAGTTCCCGCTTAATGTCCTTGAACCGCCTAGTTTGTGTATATCCTTAACCCTCTAGAGACTTGTATGTATTGATGTTATGATGATGTGTTTAGTGTTATGTTCGATAGCTTTGTGCTAAAATGTGATTTAGAAGCTTGGTTAGTGAAAAGGGATAAGTCCAAAGTGAGGAAGTGATGAACCTTAGGCTATTTCACGATTGAGACCTTAGAGGTAAGGTCGTCTTGAGTAAAAGATGCATTTTATGTTTGACCCTTATCAGAGTGCGTAGTATACGTGGGTTATGTTTATGTGATAAGTCCATGGGTAATGTGAGATGGAAGTGGTAGCTTTCATGATGTGTTTAGCAAGATTGTTCCGTGTCGAGGAGAAAGAGTTGGCGCGACAAATGGTCGGGTCAGCCATGTTGCGCCAACCCGCGCCTGCTCGGCGCTGGGTCACCAGCGGTCCCGCCAGGTGGCAGGGTCACGAGGGTGCTAGGCCCAAGATTAGATGACCATCGTATGAGTTCGTGGATATGTTCGACCAGAAGCGGATCGTGAAGGCCGGGAATGGCCTTAAGGAAGAATCGAGGTTAGTAAGTTGACCAAGTTCGAGGTAGTGACTCGGCGGTCAGCGAAGCATTGACGAAATGTGGTACGGATACTAGTAAGAGTTCGAGTGTTCGAGAAGGGTACAACGAGATAGGGAGAAGTGGACGCGTGTGTGATCGCTTTCTTTTGTGAAGTGAAGATGCGAGGACGTGTTCCTTGGACCGGAGTGAGAATTTGTATTGTTTTGCATCGTCGAGGTGATTCCTAGTTAGCCCGGATTTAAGTATTTGGCGATGTTTGTCTTGAGACCTAGAAGGAACATTCGACGAATGTTTCTACGAGGAGAATGTTATACCGTATTTCCGCAGTATGTACGAGGGCGCACGTATGTTAATTTGAGCCTTAAGTTAGGCTTTGGTTCGAAATTTGGGCACAAGTGCCGACTAGAGTCGCTTTTTCCGACGAACGCTTTCCACGCTTTCGTAGGAAAATTCCGCTATGTCCTTTTTAATTTTTGGCGGATTTTTGCGAGAGCCGAAAAATTTTTGACCAACGGGAGGGTGACATGTGTCACCTCACATCGAAGCTTGTGGCGCCCAAGTGGACGATTGTTCACGAATTGGATTGATATTGTGGCTCACGCTTTTGGCCCTATTGGTTCCTTGTTTTGTGCCTTGTTTTGGCCTTGTTTTGTGGCTTGTCTTGTGCCATGTTTTGTGGAGTAGGGGTTAGGGTGCACTTGGCTTGATCAAGGCCTTACACTTGCCTTGCACATGGCTTGATCTTGGCCATTGGTTGGCATTTGGGTTTGCTATAAATACCCCTTTGTGAAGACTTCATTCATCCACAAATGTTTCCAAGTCTTGAATCCTCCTCCTCTTGTTGACTCTCGCCCAAGAGCTCCTCTCCTTGAAAGTGGCCTTTGGCCGTGAGGTCTCCCTCCTCATGAGGTTCAGCCGTGGGTACCCCTAGCCTAGTTGTTTCAGATAATACACCCCCTGTGGTATTGAAATACTCCTCCAAGTATTGTTATAATGCCCAAATACCTTAGCCTTATACCTTGTAGTATTCCAAAGTTACCTCTATGCGTAGAGTCCTAAATACTACCTTTTGTCCTTTAGTCTCAAACCGAAACCCTAAGGAAATCTTCATTGTTAGTCAAGGATTTGAGTAGAAGTTGGTTAGAACTTCTAAGGGTTGTTTGGAGCGATGGAGCACGGAGGAGCTAACGTTGCTAAGGATCGACATTTAACTTGGATAATTATGGGCTCATCGAGGTAATTATCTTGTCCTCTATTGTAATTGGAAATTACATGTTTGTTGAATATATAGTTGAAGTATACTATATATAACTATACTTAGTATTCGGCAATGTCTTTTGACTTAAGCCCAAGAATAAAGAAAAGAATCGAATCAGATTTACATAGGATCAGACAAAGAGACTTGTAGTATTATCGAGTAGAGTTGTACACGTCCGGTTAGACGTAAGACTTCCGGTTGGCTTGGTAGTACCGATAAAGGAGGAGATTTACGCTGTCATGTGAGGTCGCCAATTTTCTCAGAGAAAATAAACTTGTGTTTGGGGTTAATAGACGTTTGTGACCTTTATAGTGAAAGTACTAAGAGTAGCGTATTCTACTCGAGGAGTGGAAAGGGCCAGTGCGTTGTAGTACTTGAGCATTTTGCTTATTGTCGATAATCGTCGCGAGGTATGTGAACCTCTTCCTATCTCTTCTAGCATGATATGTGTGAACTATGTAGTACGGTAGACGCATACGTGTTAACCGTGTTTGATTGTTTTAAAACATAAAGTGTTATAACGGCTTTACGGGAAGTTGGTTATAACGACTTTATGTAGGTAAGAAACGGGTTGTGGTTTTTCAAAGATAACCGATTTGATTATAATCGCTTGAAAAGTTGAAGTATTTCAAAAGATTTGTAAATCGCTTTGAAAGAAAGAGTAGTACTTGGTTTTGAGAAACTTAAGAGTTATACTAGCTTTATGGGAAGTTAGGTATAATGGCTTAAGAATGTGTTACTGATTTCGGAAATCAGGATGTGTATCGACAAACCACTGCAGAGTTAATAAAGGAAAATGTATTGACTAATAATTGTATTATTAAAACCAGTAGGAACTCCATCCGCATAGAAACTAAGATGAGACAAAATGATATTACATTTTCTAGATCATGGTCGCTATAGTAAGAATGTTATAAATCGTAATAAACTACTCTCATGTTAGCGATGTTTTAAGGGATTAAAACTATGAACTATGAAACCTTTCTAAAGTAAGAGGCTTGAATAATTGAAAGTAGGCAAACCGAACTTAGGAAAAGAATGTTGTTACTTGATTTTAAAAGGAAAGTGTTCGTTTACTTAATAATGTGAATCACTCTAGTTTTATACTACGGTATCGTGACTTTTATAAAAGGAATGTATCTCTTTAAAAGGACTTAACGACGTAGTACTTTAGGTTAAAACCGGACATTGATATAAAGTGGAAGTACCTTGAGTTGTGTATAACTTGCCTATGCTTGTTGTTGTGTAACTCGCCTATGCTATTGTGATATCATTTGTTGTGCAAGTGTTGATATCGTGACTTCGAGAAAGAATGGATCTTTTATGAAAGTCTATAAGTATGGTATTTTGCTTGAGCTTGCTTGTGATAGCCCGTTGTGTGATGTATTGTTATTGTGGTTACATGGACATGTCTACACCGACGCAAGATTCCGGCATGTGGCTACGCGGCCGTTGATTACCCGATATATGGTTATTATCGTTATACGGACGGTCTACACCGACGCAGATTCCGGCACGTGGCCATGCGCCGTTGATTACCCTATATATGGTTATTACTGTTACATGGACGGTTCTACACCGACGCAAAGATTCCGGCACGTGGCCATACGGCAGGTTGACCACCCAAGATATTGTTGTTGAGGTTATACGGGCATGTCTACACCGGCGCAGATTCCGGGTACGCGCTACGCGCCTTGTTATTATTGTTGCATCATGGACATGTCTACACCGTCGCAGATTCCGGCATGTGGCCATGATGCGAACATGATGGATGTCGCGGTACGACCCATAGTTATATTCGAGTGGTGACTTTGAGGCGTGAGTCCTCGACCGATCGCTTTATGTTGCATCAGATTTTGGTTATCATACCTGTCTCCTGCTTTATAGGCCATTATGATTTCATTTATAGTATTTTACAGTTTCACATACTTGGTACTGCATCGACCTCCTTCGGGCCGCGTTCATGCCGCAGTAAGTACATCGCCGCCGATCCCCGCCAGGATCACGTTTCGCTTTGGGAAGCTCCGTTCCTTCGAGGCTTATCTTTGGTAGGTTTCCCTGAGTCAGGTTCTTGTACATTCAGTGGTATGGCGGGGCCCCGCCCGCCATAGGTTGTTATTCTCTCAGAGGTCCAGAGTAATCGCAAGTGTGGTTTGTAAAAGGATAACTGTTCGGGTTTTTTTTTTTTATGTATATGCAGAAGGCAACTGTTTTGGTTGGCCGGTTTATTTATATTATCTCTTATTTCATGTTCATGTTGTATGTTCCGCTGATTTTCTCTGATGTTGTATCACTAGGGTGCCCGGGGTAAGGCACCAGTCACGGGCCCGGATTTCGGGGTGTGACACATGATTAGGAAAAATCATTAAGTTCATTACTATATAACTTAACTTATCTTTCATAAGTATAATTCGGCCCTTTTAAGGAGGGCGCATATACTACCCGGCCCAATCTGGGACGCGATCAAGTCACACAAATATCAAAGCGTGTCCGTGGAATCCCCCATCACTGTCGACAACTATAAGTGTAAAATATAACCATGTGACGCGCCGTGGCATCCCACCTCACTGTCGGCGTACACATACACAACACATACATATCTCCTGCCCGTGGAATCCCACATCACTAAAACATGACCATAGGGTAACACAACCAAATCCGGGGACATATATGATAATCAAATTACAACACATTGTGCCTTACTAACAATGAGAGTAAACAGTAGTGTCTTTACAATATAAAATAGGAAGCTCATGATCAAAACAGGACCATCCACCCGCAGTATCATTTAACCATCCTATTCCTGGGACTATTTCACCGCGATAGGCCGCGTGGACCCGCGTGAGGTATTCCTCGCATGGGACTATTTCACCCGCATAAGCCCTTACGGACTCGCATGAGGTATTCCTCGCATGGGACTATTTCACCCGCATAAGCCCTTACGGACTCGCATGAGGTATTCCTCGCATCGGCTGGACCCGCCCGCATGGGACTATTTCACCAGCATAAGTCCTTACGGACCCGCATGAGGTATTCCTCGCATCGTGGGTAGCAATTCCACGGAATCTGCAAATGCCACAAACCCGGGGAATGACCCCGAAACGACTGATATACCAATAGCACACTACCGGCTATTTCCAGCACACATAGGCAGTTCTCAACTAAACAAGCCAAAGTACTAATCAAGGCATCACATAGAATAATTCTCATTTAACAAGCCAAAGTACTTATCAAGGCACACTTAGACAAATTCTCAATTTATCGAGCCAAAGTACTAATCAAGGCACAAATAGAATAATTCTCATTTAACAAGCCAAAGTACTTGCCAAGGCACATTTAGACTAATTCTCAATTAATCAAGCCAAAGTACTAATCAAGGCATCACATAGAATTATTCTCATTTAAACAGGCCAAAGTACTAATCAAGGCATCACATAGAATTATTCTCATTTAACAAGCCAAAGTACTTATCAAGGCACACTTAGACAAATTCTCAATTTATCGAGCCAAAGTACTAATCAAGGCACAAATAGAATAATTCTCATTTAACAAGCCAAAGTACTTGCCAAGACACATTTAGACTAATTCTCAATTAATCAAGTCAAAGTACTAATCAAGGCATCACTGTTATACCCCGTATTTCCAGAGTATGTACGTGAGGGCGTACGTATAATTTTTGCCTTAAGGTTTGGCAAGAATCGAAAATTTGGGCACAAGTGCCGGAAAGAGTCGTTTTCCGACGAAACGTTTCCACAGCTTTTGTAGGGAAAATTCCGGCTATGTCATATTTAATTTTTGCGGATTTTTCCGAGGGACGAAACATTTTGGACCAACAAGAGGGCGACACTTGTCACCCTCTAATTGGTGAAGGTGGACGGCAATGGTGGACGATTTGGGTGTCAATTTTTGTCAAGGAGTTGGTAGGATATTTTGTGTAGTTGTTAGAATGGACACTTGCCTAAATCCTAGCCCTACACTTGCCTAACACTTGGATGAATCTTGGCCATTGGTTGGCCATTTCTTGACCTATAAATACCCCTCTAACTTGATGAATTTCTTCATCCAAAAATTGCCTAAGTCTTGAAATCCTCCTCCTCTTGAAGAGTTCTCGCCCCAGAGCCTCTACCCCCTGAGAAGCTTTGGCGAGAGGGTACCCCAGCCTAGTTGGTTTCAGATAATACCCCCTTTGTGGTATAGAAATACTCTCCAAGTATTGTTGTAATGTCCAAATACCTTGCCCAAATACCTTGTAGTATTCCAAGGTTATACTTATCTAAAAGAAAGCTAAAATACCATTATACTTTCCTTTAGCCACTAAACGAAACCCTAAGGAAAATCTTCACCCGTTGTTGAAGTATGGAGTAGAAGTTGCGTAGAACTTCTAAGGGTTGTTTGGAGCGGATTGGAGCACTCGGAGTAGGAGCTAAACCTTGCTCAGGAGCGACATTAAACTCGGATAATTTTGGGCTTATCGAGGTAAACACTATTGTCCTTCTATTGTAATTGGAAATTACATGTTGTAAGAATATATAGTTGAAGTATACTATATATAGAACTAAACATAGTATGGTGGCAATGTCTTTTGACTTAAGCCTGAAGAATAAAGAACTGAACTGAACTGTAATTACATAGGACTGTATTACAGTAGACTTGTATAGCATTACTGTGTTGTAGAATTGTACACGTCCGGTTAGACGTGTAAACCCCCCCCCCCCTGGTTGGCTTGGTAGCCGGCCTCGATAGAGGAGGAGATTTACGCTGTTGCGGGGGGGGGAGGTGCTGCCGGATTTTCTGTAGAATATGGAACGTTGAGATCTAGATGTTAATAAGCGCCTTGTGGCCTTATAGGTTGGAGTACTACGTGTGGAGTGATCCACTTGGCTTAAGGAGTAGCCGACTGTTTGGAGCATTTTGCTATTAGTCGATACTCGTCGCGAGGTATGTGAACCTCTTCTTATCTTTTCTAGCATGATATGTGTGAACTATGTAGTACGGTAGACGTACATGTGTTAACTGTATTTGATTGTTTTAAAACATAAAGTGTTATAACGGCTTTGTGGGAAGTTGGTTATAACAGCTTTATGTAGGTAAGAGAATGTTTTGTGATTTTTAAAAAGGTAACTGATTTAAATTATAACTGGCTTGTTATGTATTAACAAAGAACTCGAAGTATTTCAAAAGATTTATGAATCGTTTTGAAAAGAAGGAGTAATAATTGGTTTTTGAAAACTTAAAAGGTTATACTAACTTTATGGGGAGTTAGGTATAACGGTTTAAGAATGGTAAATGGATTTCGGAAATGAGAACAAGTATCGAACAAACCACTGCAGCGTTAATAAAGGAAATGTATTGACTAATGAATTATTGGTAAAACCAAGAGAAACCTCCATCCGCATAGAAGCTAAGATAAGACAAAATGATATTACATTTTCTAGATCATGGTCTCTTTGTAATAAGAATGTTGTAAACAAGAATAACCTACTCACACATAAGACGTTTATTACTCAATTGTCTAAAAGGGATTACGTGATTAATACTTGAACTATGAACTCTTTCAAAAAGTGGAACTTGAGTAATTGAAACTAGGCAAACTGAACTTTAGGAAAAAGGATGTTGTTACTCGACTTTAAAAAGGAATGTGTGTTGGTCACTCCATACTACGGGTATCGGGTGACTTTTGTAAAAGGAATAGATCTTTTAAAAAGGGGTCTAAATGTATGTTGTACTTTAGAGTTAAAACCCGACTTTGATATGAAAGGGAAGTACTGAGTCAGGTATAGCTTGCCTATGCTTGTTGTTGTGTAACTCGCCTATGCTTGTTGTGTAACTTGCCTATGCTTGTTGAGATAGCCTTTATTGTGCACGTATTATGTTTCTATACCACCGTGTCTCTCGATGGGCGGTTGACTTGTGGAGAACTTACTTGACGCATCGCAGCGATGGAAGATTCCACGTATGCTTCCATTATTAGTGTTATTGTTGTTACATGGACGCGTTCACACCGACGCAAGATTCGGGCATGTGCCACGCGCAGGTTGATTACCCGATATATGGTTATTACTGCTACATGGACGGTTCTACACCGACGCAGATTCCGGGACACGTGGCTACGCGCGGGTTGACCACCCAAGATATATTGTTGTTGAGGTTACATGGGAATGTCTACACCGACGCAAGATTCCGGTACGTGGCCACGCGCCTTGTTATTATTGTTGCATCATGGACATGTCTACACCGATGCAAGATTCGGGCATGTGGCCGCGATGCGAACAGATTGATGTTGCGGGCGTGAGACCCATAGTTACACTTCGAGTGATGACCTCGAGGGCGTGAGCCCCTAACTTGATCGCGTTTATGTTGCGACTATTTTGGTTATCATACATGTCTCCCGCTTTGTATAGATCGTTATGATTTAACCGCAGATTTTCGTTTCACATACTCTGCACTGTTGCATCGACCTTCGGGGCCGCTCATGCCGCAGTGAGGTACATCGACCGCCGATCCCCGCCATAGGATCACGTTTGATGTATTGGGAAGCTCCGCTTCCTTGGAGGCTTATCTTTGCAGGTTTCCCGAGTTGTAGGTTCTTGTACATTCTGTGGTATGGGCCCCGTCCCCGCCATAGGTTGTTATTACGCTTAGAGGTGCAGAACACCGTTAAAGCGTGGTTGTAAAAAGGATTAAACTGCTCGTTTAGAAGTTTGTATATGTATGCACGAAGGCAACCGCTTTGGTTGGCCTATGTTATTGTCATAATCTGTTGTTATATTAAAGTCTTTATTTCCGCTGGTTTTTCTCTCGATGTTGTATGACTACTGGGTGCCCGGTAAGGCACTACCACGCCCGCCGGTCTTGACAAAGTGGTATCGTGAGCGCTTAATCTCTGGCGTGTCTACTGCATCGTTCAGTAGTAGTCTTGATTATCGTGTGTCAGGCACCACATCTATAATCGTGAGGTCGCAGGACATTTAGGATTGGTTTCCATTCTTCTCATTCGAGATCGTGCCTTAGAGCCGTGTGATAAGTTGGACCCTCCGACGATTTCGCTTTTACCGCTATGCCCGCGCTAGTGCAACCAGTGGCCCGGGCGGCAAGGCACCGGCGGAGTCGCTAGTGTGATTCAGAGGAGTACGGTGGCGCAGTCCTGGCCAAGACTGAGACAAGAAGCCCGACGGCGAGGTTCGCGACGCCGCCAAAGACCAAATAGGAGTTTAGAGCCGCACTGGGTCGATGAGACTACAAGACTGAGCCTCCACCCCACACCGAGCAGGGAGACGGGTCACGCGGAGATGGCCCGATTATCGCCGTGGTCAGGCCGATATGAGGATAGGCCGGACGCAGCTAGCCTCAGCTCCAAAGAAGACCGTGGTGCACCCGAGAGCGTATAGTTTGAGGCTACGAGATTTTCCGAGTCAGCCCGCCGAGTTCTACGGTCGAGGCCCGAGGATGACCCGCAGGAGTTCATCCGTCGATTTATAGAGATCACGCGTGATCAAGGCTTCAGAGACCGAGTCCGTGACCTTCGGTTCGCATCACCGCGTGATACCGCAATGATTGGTTTGATTCGCGGAGCTTTCGGGAGAGCATGCACTCCAGCAGATGGGATGAGTTTTCGGGCTTTCTCACGCACTTCTTGCCTCCGCAGATGGCGAGGCACGAGCCGGCGATTTTTGTTACCGAGGCGCAGAGGGCGACCGTCAGGAGTACAATGTCGAGTTCGATTCTTTGGCTCGATATGTCCCTCGCTTAGTACAGAGCATGGAGGATAGGTGCATCGCCACGCCACCGCTAGATGATTATATGGCCGAGTCTTGCGGGTGTTTCTCTTCACCGCATGGACATTGCCCGCATTCGTGCTCATGCACTGGGTGAGTGAGCGCAGATCGACGCGGACCGCCACAGGTTAAGGCCAAGACGGCCGGATATTTTGACGACTTTCGAGGCGACCGCCAAAGAAGCAGACTAGTTATGTACCGCCGCATGCAGCGCCTCCACAATCTTCGTGGCATCCAGAGTATTCGTGAGCAGGTCGTGGCTCCATGGGTTCGTGGTTCCGGAAGGGGTGTGGCTCGATGCAGCCACCCCTACCTCGGTGGTCGATGTGGTAGACCGCATTTCGGGAGTGTCGTGGTACCAAGGAGCTTGTTATTTTGCGCCAACAGGCCATCCGTGAGAGACCGTCCACCAGAGTGACGATGGTAGGATAGCACGATCACGGATCGATTATGGTTCTTCACCTTCCATAGCTAGGCAGATGTTCATGTACGCAGCCACTACGCAGAGGTCGCGGTGGAAGTTCCCGCTTTAGCGGTCCTTCAACCGCCTATTTTCGTGTACATCCTTAACCTTCAGAGACTTGCATGTGTTGATGCTATGTTGATGTGTTTAGTGTTATGTTCGGATAACTTTTGTGCAGATGTGATTTAGAAACCCGTTAGAGTAAAAATATGAACCTTAGAATATTACAATTGAGACCTTAGATGTAAGGCCATTTCGAGTACGCAGATTTTGCGGTGATCTTTGTCTCAAGGTATATGTATTCGTGGAGTTTTGTGGGAAAAATTTCTGGCCGGGTAAAATGGAAGTGGTAGCTTTCATGACCAGATAGGTAGGATTGTTCCGTGACGGGAACAAGGGTTTGGCGCGATAATGGTCGGTCAGCTATGTTGCGCCAACCCGTAGTCCGGCTGGGGTTGGGTCACCCGAGGTGGTCCCGCCAGTGGTAGGATCACGAGGTGCCGGGCCCAAGTTCGCTTAACCATCGCGAGTTGGTGGATACGCTCACCAGATCGGTTCGTGGAAGGCCGAATGGCCTTAGGGGGAAATCGAGGTTAGTAAGATGACCAAGTTTGGAGGTAGTGACTCCAAGGTTTTGGAAGCAGAAGCATTGACTGAAGTGTGGAACATGTACTAGAAGAGTTCAAGTGTCCGAGCAGGGCACGACGAGGAAGGAAGGAAGAGGACGATGTTATTACGTGGCCGTGTGGCGTGATTGTTCTCGTAAGTATGGTAGTGAAGACTATACTGGCGCATGTTTGTTTTGAGGCTTAGAAGGAACATTCGGGACGAATGTTTCTAAGGAGGGGAGAATGTTATACCCCGTATTTCCAGAGTATGTACGTGAGGGCGTACGTATAATTTTTGCCTTAAGGTTTGGCAAGAATCGAAAATTTGGGCACAAGTGCCGAAAAGAGTCGTTTTCCGACGAAACGTTTCCACAGCTTTTGTAGGGAAAATTCCGGCTATGTCATATTTAATTTTTGCGGATTTTTCCGAGAGACGAAACATTTTGGACCAACAAGAGGGCGACACTTGTCACCCTCTAATTGGTGAAGGTGGACGGCAATGGTGGACGATTTGGGTGTCAATTTTTGTCAAGGAGTTGGTAGGATATTTTGTGTAGTTGTTAGAATGGACACTTGCCTAAATCCTAGCCCTACACTTGCCTAACACTTGGATGAATCTTGGCCATTGGCCATTTCTTGACCTATAAATACCCTCTAACTTGATGAATTTCTTCATCCAAAATTGCCTAAGTCTTGAAATCCTCCTCCTCTCAAGAGTTCTCGCCCCAGAGCCTCTACCCCCTCGAGAAGCTTTGGCCGCAGGGTACCCCCCAGCCTAGTTGGTTTCGTATAATACCCCCTTTTGTGGTATAGAAATACTCTCCAAGTATTGTTGTAATGTCCAAATACCATGGCCCAAATACCTTGTAGTATTCCAAGGTTATACTTATACGAAAAGCCCGGAAAATACCATTATACTTTCCTTTAGCCACTAAACGAAACCCTAAAGAAAATCTTCACCCGTTGTTGAAGTATGGAGTAGAAGTTGCGTAGAACTTCTAAGGGTTGTTTGGAGCGGATTGGAGCACTCGGAGTAGGAGCTAAACTTTGCTCAGGAGCGACATTAAACTCGGATAATTTTGGGCTTATCGAGGTAAACACTATTGTCCTTCTATTGTAATTGGAAATTACATGTTGTAAGAATATATAGTTGAAGTATACTATATATAGAACTAAACATAGTATGGTGGCAATGTCTTTTGACTTAAGCCTGAAGAATAAAGAATCGAATCGAATCAGTAATTACATAGGATCAGACATGAGACTTGTATAGCATTCTTGTGTTAGAATTGTACACGCCCGTTAGGCGTGAAACCCCGGTTGGCTTGGTAGCCTCGATAGAGAGGAGATTTACGCTGTCATGTGGGAGGTGCCACGATTTTCTCAGAGAATATGGAACGTTGAGATCTAGATGTTAATAAGCGCTGTGGCCTTATAGGTTGGAGTACTACGTGGAGTGATCCACTTGGCTTAAGGAGTAGCCGACTGCTTGGAGCATTTTGCTATTAGTCGATACTCGTCGCGAGGTATGTGAACCTCTTCTTATCTTTTCTAGCATGATATGTGTGAACTATGTAGTACGGTAGACGCATACGTGTTAATCGTATTTGATTGGTGTAAAACATAAAGTGTTATAACGGCTTTGTGGGAAGTTGGTTATAACAGCTTTATGTAGGTACGAGAATGTTTTGTGATTTTTAAAAAGGTAACTGATTTAAATTATAACTGGCTTGTTATGTATTAACAAAGAACTCGAAGTATTTCAAAAGATTTATGAATCGTTTTGAAAAGAAGGAGTAATAATTGGTTTTTGAAAACTTAAAAGGTTATACTAACTTTATGGGGAATTAGGTATAACGGTTTAAGAATGGTAAATGGATTTCGGAAATGAGAACAAGTATCGAACAAACCACTGCAGCGTTAATAAAGGAAATGTATTGACTAATGAATTATTGGTAAAACCAGTAGAAACCTCCATCTGCATAGAAGCTAAGATAAGACAAAATGATATTACATTTTCTATATCATGGCTGCTGTAATAAGAATGTTGTAAACAAGAATAACCTACTCACACATAAGACGTTTATTACTCAATTGTCTAAAAGGGATTACGTGATTAATACTTGAACTATGAACTCTTTCTGTTACACCCCGTATTTCCAGAGTATGTACGTAAAGGAATACGTACAAAAAGTTTTGGTCTTAAAGTTAGGCCTTGGACGATTTTTAGGCACAACTCACAAAGCGAACGGTTTTCCGACGAAACGTTTCCACAGCTTTCATAGGATAAATTCCGGCTATGTCATTTCTTATTTTTGCGGATTTTTCCGAGAGACGTAACACTTTGGACCAATGAGAGGGCGACACTTTCCACCCTCTCATTGGTGGACTTGTCACGGCATTAGGGCCGATTGGATGCCAAGCCTTGTCATAAAGTTGGATAGATATTTTGTGTGCAAGTTGGCTAGGTACACTTGCCCTAATCTTGACCTTACACTTGCCTAGCACTTGGCTAAATCTTGGCCATTGGTTGGCCATGTCTTGACCTATAAATACCCCTCTTGAGATGAAGAGTTCTTCATCCACTAAAGCTTTCAAGTCTTGAAAACCCTCCCTCTCCCTTGTGAGCAATTCGTCCAAACACCCTCCCCTTTGAGTGAAGTCTTGACGAGGCTACCCCACCCCTAGCCTAGCCGAAACCTACCCCTCCCTTGATAGAAAAGTTGCCTTCTTGCATTGTTATAATGCCCAAAATACCCTAGCCCAAATACCTTAGTACTTAGTAGAAGTTGTGAAGAACTTCTAAGGTTTCTGGAGCATACAACTTAGAGCAAAACCTGCTCAGCGCGACTTTTCTAGGATATTATTGGGCTTACCGAGGTAACTAATCCTAACCCTCTTCGAATTAGAATTTATATATCGTTGTAGTATAAGAATAAGTATAAATACTTAGAAGGTTGTTAAGGAATAGAATTGAACTGTAACACCTTAGAAGCGGTATAAAAGAAGAATATACGAATCAGATTTACATAGACTGCTTTCACAAGAGACTTATATAGCTCACCGTAGGGTTGTACGCCCGACTTTCCGTAGAATTGAGGACCCTCTGCTTAGATTGACCTACGTAATAGTCTAGACTTTGATAGATATTCGTGACCATTATAGTCGATTCTTCATACGACATACCGACTCAGGTGGATTTCGCCGAGAAGGTATGTGATTCTTCCTAAAGCATGATATTTTACAATATGTATATAGTACGGTAGACGTACATGTGTTAACTGAATGATACTTACGGCAATGCCTCACGGCTTAAGCCTGAATAATACGTGACGGAATGCCTCACGCTTAAGCTCAATAATAAAGAATCAAAACATTTCAAAAGTGACTATCAACCATTTATTAAATGTAAGAGAACTAATTGGTTTTGAAATGAAGCTTAAGAGTTATACTAGCTTTATGGGAAGTAAGTATAACCACTTAAGATTGATAAAAGAAACAAGTTTGCCTATGTGTTATGACAGACTTATATTGTGAAAAGAATAATAAGATGGTTTGATAAAGTAGACATGATATGATGCTATGTGTGTTAGTATCTTGTAACGCTTGTATAGGTAGTATCCTTGTTGTGCTTATGTTACTTAAAGATAAGTTGTTATGTTAGTATACTATCACTCACCTCTTGAGATGATACCGGGTTAAGTGCCCTCCGACGCGGGTAGACTCAAAGGTCCGGGGACCATGATTCGAGAATACCTCACGCGGTCCAGGGGGCCTACGCGAGCTACGAGAGTTCCGTGTTAGTATGCGGGTTATGCCTCACGCGGTCAGTGGCCATGCGGACAATGAGTCCAGATTTACGCCGAGGAGTAGCTACCTCGACGCGGGTTACACCTCACGCGCCCACGTGAGTGGCCTATGCGACTCGAGTTCAGATTAGGCTTGCGAATGATGATACGGGCGAGTGGCCTGCTTTCGATCATTCGCAGCCTAGACAAGACCTATTACGCTTACCTATTGTTGATCTCGTTTATGATGTGACACTACGCACGGCGGTTTCTCGGTTGTTTCATACATATTTGTAAACCGGTTTTAAAATGATATGTTTTCATTTAAGTACTTTACGCTGCATACTTAGTACCGTTGTAATCGACCTCCTTCGGGGCCGCTCATGCCGCAGTAAGGGCAAGGTGTGCTAGATCCGCATCCTTAGGATCTCTACGTTGGTGTCGTGAGCTCCATCTCTTCCGAGGCTCTACTTTTGTATGATCTCCCGTTGTAGATAGTTTTTGTATACAGTGGTATGGCGGGCCCCGTCCCGCCATAGTGGTATATTTCAGAGGTCTGTAGTCATGATTGTACAAAGGTCTGATGTAAATCGCTAAAACATGATTATATATATATATGCCGAAAGGCGATGTTTTCTCACAAAATCGTGTCTTGTTTTATAAACTATTTTATGTCTTGCTTTATGTTTCCGATTACTCGATGTATGACTACTTGGGTGCCCCAGAAGGCACTACCACGGCCCCTGAATGGGTCGTGACAAAAGTGGTATCGAGCGCTTAATCCTGAAAGTGTCTACGCACCGTATCTAGTAGTCTTGATTATCGGTGTTGTGCACCACACCAATAATCGTGAGGCTATAGGATATTTAGGATTGGTTTCGCTTCTTCTCATTCCGAGATCGTGCTTTAGAAATGTGTTATAGGTCGACCCTCTAACGTATTCCTTTCCCCGTAATGCTTATGCCTCCACGTAAGGCGCAACCCGCCCGTGGCGGCAAGGCAGCGAGGAGTCGCTAGCAGTGACACCCAGAGTCACGAGGGCTCGTGCCCGCCTATACCGTAGACGGCGAAGTTCTATGACGCCGTCACCCCAAAGAGACCACAGCACCCACACCTCCCGCCCCACACCGGGCGAGGAGTTAGGGTACTGAGACGGCCCACTTTGGCAAAGTCAGGCCCGACACGGCGAGAGGCCGACGCGCAGCCTCCAGCCCAGCCACGGCCGCACCCGCTGCTTCACCCGAGGCGAGAGTTTGAGGCTACGAGACTTCGAGTCAGAGTTCACGGAGTTTTATGGGTCGAGGCCGAGGATGACCCGCAGGAGTTCATCCGCCGCCTTCAGAGGATTTTGAGAGTGATCGTATGCCGAGACCGAGTCCGTGATCTTTGGTTCACATAGGTCGCGTGATACCGCAATGATTGGTTTGATTCACGGAGTTATCCCGGGAGAGCACGCGCCCCGCCTACTGGGATGAGTTCTCGAGGCTTTCCTCACTCACTTCTTGCCTCCACAGATGGCGAGGGCGCGGCCGATAGATTTTTACCATCGAGGCAGAGACGACCGTCAGGAGTACAATGTCGAGTTTGATTCATTGGCTCGATATGTCCCAAAGATTGTAGCAGATATGGAGGATAGGGTGCACCGCTATGTCACCGCCAGACGACTATATGGCCGAAGTCATGTGCGGGGTTTTCCACCGGTATGGACATTACCCGCACGCAGCTCACGCTCGATGCGGCGAGCGCAGAGGTCGACGAGTGATGACAAAGCAGCAGAAGGCCGTGGACGGGAGGGTCTTCTGGTGGTTATCATGGTGGGCGGCCTCAGCAGCAGTCTAGATTCGCACCACGCCAAAGACAGAGCACTTCGCACCGCCCTCAAAGACACCACGCTGAGGGCGCACTGTGGCCCTGTGGCTTCAGACGCCCGTAGCAGAGGTACTGGCCGATCGGGACCACCCCCCCAGTGTGGCCGATGCGGTAGATCCCATTACGGAAGTGTGGTACTACTTTTGATCTTGTTACGCCAGGGCTGGCGGTCACTTTGCGAGGATCGTCCGACCGGGGCGCTGGTGGTAGGGCTCACCAGTTCTCTGCCGCTTCATCATCTCCTACAGCTTATCGCCCCGAGGCGTGGTGCTCATGGGTCGCCAGGTCGCGGCAGCAGGTCGTGGCTCGTGTCCAGCTTCTAGCGGTCCTCGAACCGCATTTATGCTTTGTCCACCGACAGATCGTGAGGCCTCACCGATGTCGCCAGTGTACCTTATCGCTCGGGTTTGATGTGTATGCTTTGATAGATCCGGTTCTACTCGCCCATATATCTCCCTTGTTGCTAGTAGGATAGGATGTGAGCCCGAGTCCATAGACCTTTTCGAGGTAGCTACGCCATGGTGATTCTGGTAGCTCTACGGTATTTAGAGCTTGTCCGTGATCATTTACGCCGTCGACTCAGCCGACTTGATAGAGTCGAGATGATTGACTTCGACGTGATTATGGGACGGATTGGCTAGCTTCGCTATGCCAATGTAGACCGCAGAGAGAGAGCGGTTCCGCCTGCAGGAGCCATTGTTGAGTGGGAGGAGCACGGTATCGCCGAGGGTAGGTTTATTTCCTACCTCAAGGCTAGGAAGATGGTGCGTATGGGTATATCTACCATCTCGCTCGGGTGTTTGATATCAAGTCGCGGTACCAGATTTTCCGTCGCCCAGAGTCGACGAGTTCCCGCACGTGTTTGCATGACCTCCTGCATCCTCCGAGAGGGAGATCGAGTTTTGTATAGATGTGTTGCGGATACTTACCTATTTCCATTCCGCCATACGTAATGGCACCGCCGAGTTGAGAGCCAAGGATCGCCTTAGGGATTTGCTAGAGAAGCGGCTTTCATTAGGCCTGTTTCTCCCCGGGGCGCCAGTATTGTTCGCAAGAAGAAGGGACGGACGCCGCATGTGTGTTGATTACAGTGCAACAACAAGGTGACCATTAAGAATGATACCCTCCTGTGATTGATGATTTGTTCGACCGGCCAGTGGTGCGAGATGTTTTCCAAGATTGATCCGCGATCGCTATCATCAAAGTGCGAGTCGAGAGGTGGATGTCCCTAGATCGCATTTCGACCCAGACGCATTATGAGTTCGTGGTCATGTCTTTGGTTGACCAATGCTCCGCCAGATTCATGGATTTGATGAACCGAGTGTTCAAACCATTTTGGACACGCTTGTGATAGTGTTCATTGATGATATCTTGGTTTATTCTCGCCAGAGCAGAGCACGCGAGCATTTGGCGATCGTGGCCGACAGCTTCCAGACTGAAGCAGACGCCAAGTTTTCCAAATGTGAGTTTTGGTGACTTGATGGCGCTTGGGCATATTGTCTGGCCGATGGCATTCGAGTTGATACGCCAAGATCGCAGCAATGACTTGCCTGCACCTACTACTCCGGCTGAGGTTCGCAGCTCGGCCTCGCAGGTATTATCGGCGTTCGTGGAGAAGTTTGCTTCTATCTTCGCACCATTGACTAGCCGACTCGTAAGGCGCCCAAGTTTCAGTGGACTGATGCTTGCGAGCAGGGTTTCCATTTGAAAAAAGAGACCGACGACCGCCTCGCTTCTTACTCTTCCGCAGGGTCCAGATGGTTATGTTGTATTGACGCCGTGCATCGGGTTGGGATGTGTGTTGATGCAGCATGGCAGGTTATAGCATATGCATCCCGACAGTTGAAGAAACACGAGAGAACTACCCCACCCATGATTCGAGTCGCGTACCGTGATTCACGCTTTAAAGATCCTGAGGCACTATTTGTACGGGTTCACGTGGATATTTTTACTGCACCACAAGAGCCTCCAAAGATATCTTCACCCAGGGAGCCGAACTTACGGCTGCAGACGGTGGTTGGAGTTGCTTAAGGATTACGATGTTGATATCCCGTACCACCCGGGAAGGCCAACGCCAGGCGTATGCCTTAGTCGTAAGTCGATGGGGAGCCTATCAGATGTGCAGCTAGAGAGGAGGGACATGGTTCGTGATTTGCACCAGTTAGCAAGCCTTGGTGTCCGTTTGATTGATTCTGATAGAGGGGTTAGAGTTCGTGAGGTTGCCGAGTCTTCCATCGCTGGCGAGGTGAAGAGGCAACAGCTCGAGGATCCACTTTGATTCGATATCGCGATACGCCTCTTCGTGAGGCGCGGTCCTTGAGGTAGCACCACGGGTGCTAAGGTTTGAGGGCGTTGTGTGTTCCGATGTTTCGTGACTTCGCAAGAGTTCTTGGGAAGCACATACAAGCATTTCATCCATCCGGTCGACCAAGATGTACCACGACCTTAGATCTATGTATTGGGGATGGCTCAAGAGGACGCTGCAGAGTTCGTAGCTCGCCCGTGTTGTCGCAGGTAAGGTAGAGCACCGAGACCGTGGTTTGTTACAGCGATAGAGATCCCGACCGGAAGTGGAGGTAATCAACATGGACTTCATCACGGGATTACCTCGCACTCGAGGAGACATGATTCTATATGGGTTATCGCCGACAGTCGATTTAAATCAGCCCACTTTCTTCCCGTCAGACGACTTTTTCTACCGAGGATTATGCCGCACTTTACATCCGAGAGATCGCCGATCGCATGGAGTCCCTACTTCGATCATATCGCATGCAGGAGCCCGCCACGCCAACTTGAGGTCCTTCCAGAGGGGTTTAGGGACGCAGTGAGCCCGAGTAATCGCATTTCATCCACGCATGCATCGACAGCAGAGCGCACTATCCGCACTTCGAGGATATGCCGCGAGCCCGTGTTATTGACTTCGTGGTAGTTGGGAGGATCATTTGCCTCGTTGAGTTCGCGATAATAATAGCTACCACTCCAAAGATTCGATGGCGCCTTATGAGGCCTTGTATGGAAGGAAGTGCAGATCGCCTATAGGTTGGTTCGAGGTGGGCGAGTGCGGCTAGTGGGACCAGATTTGGTGCAGCAGCAGTGGATAAGGTGAAGCTTATCCGAGCGCTATCGATACTCAGAGTCGCATGAAGTCGACGCAGATCATCGTCGTCGCATCTTGAGTTCGAGGTTCATGATTGGGTTTTCCTAGCGTGCCACCCACGGCGGTGTGATGAGATTCGGAAGAAGGGGAAACTCAGCCAGGTACATCGGGCCGCTTCGCATTGTCCGCAGGTAGGCGCGTTTATGAGTTGATCCGCCGCCGTCCGATCCGGAGGCGACATCCGCTTTTCACGTGTCTACGCCGGCGAGATGTATCGGATCCATCTAGTGGTACACCGATTGACGATGTCCAGTGACCGAGGGTTATCGATGAGGAGATTCCCATAGCGATAATCGATCGTCGTTAGCGCTCGCGACGGCGGACGTGGCTTCCACAAAGTCTTGTGGCGAACGAGCTCGCGGAGGAGATGACGCGGAAGCCGGCGAGGACATGAGGCGTAAGTATCCTCACCGCTCCCACCCTCCGTAATTCACTTTCCTACTTGTAAATCTTCATTATCGCTTATGCCTAAGTGTTGTTTATGGCGTGTGTGGCTTTTTGCAAACCGCTTAAGTTTTGAAGAACCTTATCGTTATCCTGCTTGGGAAGGAACATTCGACGAATGTTTCTGGCGAGGAGAATGTTACACCTCGTATTTCAGAGTATGTACGTAAAGGAATACGCATAAAAAGTTTTGGTCTTAAAGTTAGGCCTTGGACGATTTTTAGGCACAACTCACAAAGCTTAACGGTTTTCCCGACTAAACGCTTTCCACAGCTTTCATAGGATAAATTCCGGCTATGTCATTTCTTATTTTTGCGGATTTTTCCGAGAGACGTAACACTTTGGACCAATGAGAGGGCGACACTTTCCACCCTCTCATTGGTGGACTTGTCACGGCAATAGGGCCGATTGGATGCCAAGCCTTGTCATAAAGTTGGATAGATATTTTGTGTGCAAGTTGGCTAGGTACACTTGCCCTAATCTTGACCTTACACTTGCCTAGCACTTGGCTAAATCTTGGCCATTGGTTGGCCATGTCTTGACCTATAAATACCCCTCTTGAGATGAAGAGTTCTTCATCCACTAAAGCTTTCAAGTCTTGAAAAACCCTCCCCTCTCCCTTGTGAGCAATTCGTCCAAACACCCCTCCCCCTTTGAGTGAAGTCTTGGCCGAGGCTACCCCACCCCCTAGCCTAGCCGAAACCTACCCCCCCTCCCTTGATAGAAAAGTTGCCTTCTTGCATTGTTATAATGCCCAAAATACCCTAGCCCAAATACCTTAGTACTTAGTAGAAGTTGTGAAGAACTTCTAAGGTTCTCTTGGAGCATACAACTTAGAGCAAAACCTTGCTCAGCGACTTTTCTAGGATATTATTGGGCTTACCGAGGTAACTAATCCTAACCCTCTTCGAATTAGAATTTATATATCGTTGTAGTATAAGAATAAGTATAAATACTTAGAAGGTTGTTAAGGAATAGAATTGAACCGTAACACCTTAGAAGGGTATAAAAGAAGAATATACGAATCAGATTTACATAGACTGTTTTCACAGTAGACTTATATAGCTCACCGGGTAGGGTTGTGCTGCCCGACTTTCCGTAGAATTGAGGACCCTCTGTTTAGATTGACCTACAGAATAGTCTAGACTTTGATAGATATCTGTGACCATTATAGTCGATTCTCTAGCGACATACTCGACTTGGCGTGGATTTCGCGAGAAGGTATGTGATTCTTCCTAAAGCATGATATTTTACAATATGTATATAGTACGGTAGACGTATACGTGTTAACTGAATAATACTTACGGCAATGCCTCACGCTTAAGCCCGAATAATACGACGGCAATGCCTCACGCTTAAGCTCGAATAATAAAGAATCAAAACATTTCAAAAGGACTATCGAACCATTTATTAAACAGTAAGAGAACTAATTGGTTTTGAAATGAAGCTTAAGAGTTATACTAGCTTTATGGGAAGTAAGTATAACCACTTAAGATTGATAAAAGAAACAAGTTTGCCTATGTGTTATAAATGACTTATATTGTGAAAAGAATAATAAGATGGTTTGATAAAGTAGACATGATATGATGCTATGTGTGTTAGTATCTTGTAACGCTTGTATAGGTGAGTATCCTTGTTGTGCTTATGTTACTTAAAGATAAGTTGTTATGTTAGTATACTATCACTCACCTCTTGAGATGATACCGGGTTAAGCCGCCTCCGACGCGGTAGACTCAGCGGTGCAGGACCATGATTCGAGAATACCTACGCGGTCCAGGGGGCCTACGCGAGCTACGAGTTCCGTGTTAGTATGCGGGTTATGCCTCACGCGTCTGTGTGGCCATGCGACAATGAGTCCAGACGACGCCGAGGAGTAGCTACCTCGATGCGGTTACACCTCACGCGCCCACGTGAGTGGCCCATGCGACTCGAGTTCAGATTAGGCTTGCAGAATGATGATATGGGCGAGTGGCCTGCTTTCGATCATTCGCAGCCTAGACAAGACCTATTACGCTTACCTATTGTTGATCTCGTTTATGATGTGACACTACGTGCGCTTCTTGGTTGTTTCATACATATTTGTAAACCGGTTTTAAAATGATATGTTTTCATTTAAGTACTTTACGCTGCATACTTAGTACTGTTGCATCGACTCTTCGGGGCCGCGTTCATGCCGCAGGTAAGGGCAGCAGTGCTAGATCCGCATCCTTAGGATCTCTACGTTGGTGTCGTGAGCTCCATCTCTTCCGAGGCTCTACTTTTGGTATGATCTCCTGTTGTAGATAGTTTTTGTACAGAGGTATGGCGGCCCCGTCCCGCCATAGTGGTATATTTCAGAGGTCTGTAGTCATGATTGCACAAAGGTTTGGATGTAATCGCTAAAACATGATTATATATATATACGAAAGGCGATGTTTTCTCACAAAATCGTGTCTTGTTTTATAAACTATTTTATGTCTTGCTTTATGTTTCACGACATTACTGACAGATGACTACTTGGGTGCCCTTAAGGCACCACCACTGCCCGAATGGGTCGTGACACTTTCAAAAAGTGGAACTTGAGTAATCAAACTAGGCAAACCGAACTTTAGGAAAAAGGATGTCATTCGACTTTAAAAAGGAATGTGTTGGTCACTCCATACTACGGTATCGGGTGACTTTTGTAAAAGGAATAGATCTTTTAAAAAGGGGTCTAAACGTATGTTGTACTTTAGAGTTAATACCGGACTTTGATATGAAAGGGAAGTACACTTGAGTCAGGTATAGCTTGCCTATGCTTGTTGTTGTGTAACTTGCCTATGTCATTGTGTAACTTGCCTATGCTTGTTGAGATAGCCTTTATTGTGCACGATTATGTTTCTATACCACCGTGTTCTCGATGGAGGCGGTTGACTTCAGGAGAACTTACTTGGGACGCATCGCAGCGACGGAAGATTCCACGGTATGCTTCCATTATTAGTGTTATTGTTGTTACATGGACGTGTTCACACCGACGCGATTCGGGGGCACGTGGCTAAGCAGGTTGATTACCCGATATATGGTTATTACATTACATGGACGTGTCTACACCGTCAAGATTCCGGGACACGTGGCCACGCGCAGGTTGACCACCCGATATATTGTTGTTGAGGTTATACGGGCATGTCTACACCGATGCAAGATTCCGGGGGCATGTGGCCACGCGGCCTTATTATTGTTGCATCATGGACATGTCTACACCGGCGCAAAGATTCCGGCACGCGCCATGATGCGAACAGATTGATGTTGCGGGCGTGAGACCCATAGTTACACTTCGAGTGATGACCTCGAGGCGTGAGCCCTAACTTGACCGTTTATGTTGCGTACTATTTTGGTTATCATACATGTCTCCCGCTTTGTATAGATCGTTATGATTTAACCGCAGATTTTCGCCACATACTTGCACTGCATCGACCTTCCGGGCCGCGCTCATGCCGCAGGTAGGTACATCGACCGTCGATCCCCGCCGTAGGATCACGTTCAGCGTATTGGGAAGCTCCGTTCCTTGGAGGATTATCTTTGGTAGGTTTCCGAGTTGTAGGTTCTTGTACATTCTGTGGTATGGGCCTGTCCCGTCATAGGTTGTTATTACACTCTTAGAGTGCAGAACACCGCTAGGCGGGTTGTAAAAAGGATTAAACTGCTCGGTTTAGAAGTTTGTATATGTATGCACGAAGGCAACCGTTTTGGTTGGCCTATGTTATTGTCATAATCGTTGTTGTTATATTAAAGTCTTTATTTCCGCTGGTTTTTCTCGATGTTGTATGACTACTGGGTGCCCGGTAAGGCACTACCACGGCCCTTGCCGTCTTGACAATCACATAGAGTTGTACACGTCCGGTTAGACGTGTAACCCCCCCCCCCCCCGTGTTGGGGTGGTAGCCCGCCACGGTAGAGGCGGAGATTTACGCCGCTGCGGGTGGGGAGGTGTCGCAATTTTCGTAGAATATTCTACATTGAGATCTAGGATGTTAATAGGCGCCTTGTGGCCTCTATAGGTTGAAGTACTACGTGTGGCGTGATCTACTTGGCTTAAGGAGTAGCCGACGGTTTGAGGTACTTGGAGCGTTTTGCTATTAGTCGATACTCGTCCGAGGTATGTGAACCTCTTCCTATCTTTTCTAGCATGATATATGTATAACTATGTAGTACGGTAGACGTACAGGTGTTAAACGTATTTGATTGGTTTGAAACATAAAGTGTTATAACGGCTTTATGGGAAGTTGGTTATAACAGCTTTATGTAAGTAAGAAAATGCTTTGTGGTTTTAAAAGGTAACTGATTTGACTTATAACTGACTTGATGTGTAATAATAAAGAATCTTGAAGTATTTCAAAAGAATGCTGAATCATTTTTAACAGAAGAATAATACTTGGTTTTGAAAACATAAGAGTTATACTAGCTTTATGGGAAGTTAGGTATAACGTCTTAAGAATGGTAAAATGAATGGTTTATTGATTTTTAAAAGTTAAGAGACTTGATCTTAAAAGATAAGAGACTTGACTTGAATGAATTAATATGAGTTTTGTGTGAAACCTCATTCGTGAGTAATGAGTACTTGGTTTTTTTTTAAAAAGGAATAATGTTTTACTGATTCGGAAATCAGAATGTGTATCGACAAACCACTGCAGCGTTAATAAAGGAAAATGTATTGAATAAATGAAGTATTATATTTAAACCAGTAGAAACCTCCATCTGCATAGAAGCTAAGATGAGACAAAATGATATTACATTTCCTAGATCATGGCTGCTTAATAAGATTGATTATAAACAAGAATAACCTACTCACATATAAGACATATGTTTCTCAAATCCTTTAAAAGAGAATTATGTTTTAAAGGATTAAGACTATGAACAATGAAATCTTTCAAAAATGGGACTTGAGTAACTGAAACTAGGCAAACTGGAACTTTAGGAAAAAGGAATGTTGTTACTTGACTTTAAAAGAACGCGGGTTGGTTTACTTGAATACGTGGTTCACTCTATTCTTATACTACGTATCGGGTGACTTTTGAAAAAGGAATGGATCTTTTAAAAGGATTTAACGACGTAGTACTTTAGTGGTTAAAACCCGACCTTGTCAGAACATGAAAGTACTTTAAGTTATGTGTAACTGACCTATGTTTGCGTGTGATAGACTTGTTGTGCAAGGAATGTATGTCACTAGACTACCGGTTCATCCGAATGTATTTCACTCGACTCACCGGCTCATCCGAATGTATTTCACTCGACTACGGCTCATCCGGAATGTATTTCACTCGACTACCGGCTCATCCGGAATGTATTTCACTCGACCACGGCTCATCCGGAATGTATTTCACTCGACTACCGGCTCATCCGAATGTATTTCACTCGACTACCGGCTCATCCGGAATGTATTTCACTCGACTACGGTTCGTGGGATGAACCGAATGTATCCCACACGCTTCTATACTTGACATGATCGCTTTTATGTTGTGAATCGTAGTTTGGTTATCATACATGTCTCGCTTTATATAGACTATTATGATTTCATTTACGATTTTACGCTTTCACATACTTGGTAATTGCAGATCGACTCCTCGGGGCCGCGTCATGCCGCAGTAAAGGTACACCCGCCGTTGATCCTCGCCTAGGGTCACAGCTCGGCTTGAAGCTCCGCCTCCGAGGCTTATTCGTATAGTCCCCGTTGTTGTAGGTGCTACATTCAGGGGTATGACGGCCCCGTCCCGCCGTTGTTGTCATATCATTCTTAAAGGTCCAGTAGTATCGTTGGGCGTAGTCAGAAAGGGATGTAACTGTTCAAAGTGTTATTTATATATACTGACGGTAACCGTTTTTGGTTAGCCTGTCTTCTTATTTCACTGTCTTCTTACATTGGTTTCATGTATGTGTTTTATGTTCCGCTGATTACTCTGATGTTGTATCACTAGGGTGCCCGGGGTAAGGCACCAGTCACGGGCCCGGGTTCGGGTCGTGACAATTCACTAAATATCAAGCTTATGTGGGGTCATTGACTTGGTCAAAGTTGTCAAGCTCTAAGCCTTGCAAGACTTACTAACAAATTATGGTCAAGTGACCATTCCACCCTTGCACATTTCCTCCATGTCCATAAGGGGGGTGACACGTGTCGCCCTCCCGTTCGTCGCACTATTTCGTTTTCCGACAAATTCCAAAATTCCGATAAATTTTTACTCGTCTCAACCTTAACCTTTGAGTTCTTACGTACGTTCTTAAAACATGTCTTGTAAATACGGGGTGTAACATTCTTCCCCCCTTAGAAACATTCGTCCTCGAATGTTCTTTCGGAGTACAATCTGATTAACGCGCGACATAGTCTCCTTATACTACACCCTTTTTACAACATATGCCACCCATGGCCACATAACAATATTTATTCTAAGTCGCCTACCTCGCACTCACGGCCAACTAGCCCATACTTATATTGACCTCAAAGTCCGTCATAATCCTCTCTACTAGGTCTACTAGTGGTCCGACAACCAGATCATCACCGGAAAACCTCATATTTCCGCCGCTACCACCCCACACACTTACGGTGTAGTTACCTCGAAAGGTTCTTATGGATTCGTTTCTATTCCTTTACACTTGGTTGTTATCTTTCTTACCTGGCATTTCTTTTCGTATTTCCAACTCACACTAGTATACATAACTTCCATACCGATGCTGGCCTCCAATCTTTGGAGTCACTCTATAAGACAATATACGACCATTTCCGACTTTCACGACCTGGTTCCGGTGGAACGTGTCCACGAACCCGTAAAACAATTAACTAGACGTGGCCTTGCGCTCGTGGCCCCGCCACGAGCGGAACTACTACCAACTGATCCCACTCCATTCCGTGCCATGGGAGACCCGTAATGTGTCCCCACCCCGACCGCCGCACTTAACTCTTATTCTTGGTCTATAATAAATCTTATGGCCCGAGAGAGCCTTATATATCTAAGGTCTCGGCAGTTATCAATATTCTTAGGCTCGCAATTTTCATGCTCCAAGCCTACCTTACGACCCTCTGAACGGTACAAAACTTCTCATAAAACCAAAACCATGTTGTCTCTCGATCACAACAACCATTACTTACTCTATACGACCTCATCCAAGACAATTCTCTTAAGCCTACTACGCAGCCTTAATCTATTAACATGACATTCCGTTAGGTTCCTTAACATGGCTTCTGGGGTTCACTACCCTATCGCATACCTCATCTTTTCCCAATTATCTCGAAATAAAACACAAAACCTTGGCGAAAATCCTTTAACTACTCCATACCTTCCCAGATCTAGTTAGTCTTTACCAATTCCTGGTACTCTAAAATCATTCTAGGCAACACGCGTCTGACCCTCCTACATAACTCCGTATAGATGTATGTCGCAATACCAACTATACTATAATCATTACCAACCTGGATACGCAATCCACATAGTCATTCCTGGGTCACTGCTGTCTTTCTCGTAGCTGCAATCAACATAACTCGTTAGGGAGGGACGACCCTAACAATACAGCTCTATCGCACGATCTCAGAGTGAGAAGAATGGAAACCAATCCTAAATGTCTTGCAACCTCCTGATTATAGATGTGGTGCACAACACACCGATAATCAAGACTCTACTAGACACGGTCTGTAGACACCTTCCGAGACCAATCGCTCGATACCACTTTTGTCACGACCCGACCTCGGCCGCGATCGTGCCCTACCCGCACCCTTTTCGTATACATCAGAGAATAGCAGCGGAACATACACAACTTAAACATATGTGTAAACAAAAGACAACACAGGCTGGCCGATAAGGCCGCCGTCCATGCTATAAACATAATCAAAAGTACAATGCATAACTCGCTTCTACCAACCACATATGTGAATACGCACTTAGAATAATAACTGGCGTGGCGTTCCCGCCATACCCCGATATACATGAATCTACTACCTCGTGGAAACTGCACAAGAGATAAGCCTCCGAGCAAATGGAGCTTTCTCAAACATCAACCGAGATCCTACGAACAAGGATCACCAACCGGGTACCTAAACTCGCGGCATTTAACGCACTTCTGGCGGGTCGATAACAAAAATTTAATATGGAAATGTAAATAACGCATAAGAAACAAATCATAACTATACAAAAGAATGACAAGGACAAGTATAAAAACATACGGATCCGCCGTGTCATTACCACTTATGAACTTAATCGCACCTTATTATCTTTTCCCATTTTCAATAAAAGTTATAGCCACATTCTTACACACATGATTAGGAAAAATCATTAAGTTCATTACTATATAACTTAACTTATCTTTCATAAGTATAATTCGGCCCTTTTAAGGAGGGCGCATATACTACCCGGCCCAATCTGGGACGCGATCAAGTCACACAAATATCAAAGCGTGTCCGTGGAATCCCCCATCACTGTCGACAACTATAAGTGTAAAATATAACCATGTGACGCGCCGTGGCATCCCACCTCACCGCCGGGCGTACACATACACAACACATACATATCTCCTGCCCGTGGAATCCCACATCACTGTCGACAGCTATAAGTGTAAAATATAGCCATGTGACGCGCCCGTGGCATCCCACCTCACTGTCGGCGTACACATACACAACACATATATATCTCCTGCCCGTGGAATCCCACATCACTAAAACATGACCATAGGGTAACACAACCAAATCCGGGGACATATATGATAATCAAATTACAACACATTGTGCCTTACTAACAATGAGAGTAAACAGTAGTGTCTTTACAATATAAAATAGGAAGCTCATGATCAAAACAGAACCATCCACCCGCAGTATCATTTAACCATCCTATTCTCGACTATTTCACCCGTGATAGCCGCGTGGACCCGCGCGTGAGGTATTCCTCGCATGGGACTATTTCACCCGCATAAGCCCTTACGGACTCGCATGAGGTATTCCTCGACGGGACTATTTCACCCGCATAAGCCCTTACGACTCGCACGAGGTATTCTCGCATAGGTCGGACCCGCCCGCACGGGACTATTTCACCCGCATAAGTCCTTACGGACCGCACGAGGTATTCCTCAGATCGTGGGTAGCAATTCCACGGAATCGCAGAATGCCACAAACCCGGAATGACCGAATGATCGATATACCAATAGCACACTACCGGCTATTTCCAGCACACATAGGCAGTTCTCAACTAAACAAGCCAAAGTACTAATCAAGGCATCACATAGAATAATTCTCATTTAACAAGCCAAAGTACTTATCAAGGCACACTTAGACAAATTCTCAATTTATCGAGCCAAAGTACTAATCAAGGCACAAATAGAATAATTCTCATTTAACAAGCCAAAGTACTTGCCAAGGCACATTTAGACTAATTCTCAATTAATCAAGCCAAAGTACTAATCAAGGCATCACATAAAATTATTCTCATTTAAACAGGCCAAAGTACTAATCAAGGCATCACATAGAATTATTCTCATTTAACAAGCCAAAGAACTTATCAAGGCACACTTAGACAAATTCTCAATTTATCGAGCCAAAGTACTAATCAAGGCACAAATAGAATAATTCTCATTTAACAAGCCAAAGTACTTGCCAAGGCACATTTAGACTAATTCTCAATTAATCAAGCCAAAGTACTAATCAAGGCATCACATAGAATTATTCTCAATTAAACAGGCCAAAGTACTACGTACGTACATTCTTTTCAAAAGACTCCTTTCCAAATAAAACTTCTCCGATACTAACAACCGTAGTATCAAGTCCTATCCACCTTTCAAGACAAGTCACAATACCTTTTTAGAAATACAATTACCGGCTTCTAAATCAAGTGACTTCTTTATTAAAAACCTTAAGCAATTGGTACCTTTAAAACAATTTGCCCTTCCTTAACACAAGTTATTTCTTTGATTACTTTATTAGGGAAACCATTCTCTTAACCTTCCATAAAGCCGTTATAACCAACTTCCCATAAAGCCGTTATAACCCTTTATGGTTTAGACCAACACGTTCCTTTTATAACCAAGAGACTTCTACTTTTTGAAACCAAGTATTAAATACTTTCAAATCAATTCTCATAACTTTCAAAAATACAATTAGTCTCTTAACCTTTAGAAAACAAGTGACTCATTTTTATTACAAAACCTTAGGCAATTAATGCCTTAAAAACAAGTGGCCTTTTCACTAAAATCAAATCACTTATCTTTCCATAAAGCAAATATAACTTACTTCCCATAAAGCCGTTATATTCCCTTTATACCTTAGCCAAAAACAATTTCCTATCCAAGGGACTTATACGTTTAAAACGGAACAAGTATCACATACTTTAAAACTCTTCAAGTCCCTTAACTTTAATAAAACTTAAGACATCCTTTATGCTTTCCAAGAAGCGAGTTAATCTCCTAACTCACCCGACTTGGCTACTCACAAAACAAGTAAAAGGATATCAAGGTGTTGTACGTCTACCATACTACATACGTGCAACTAGTCATGCTCAAAGATAGGAAAAGTTCTACATAGAGTAGATCACACAACTACCTCTTAACTTCTAAGAGTAACAGGAAACATGAAATGATACCACAGGTATATTCCATACATAGAATCATGCCAAAGGAAGGAAGAGGTTCACATACCTCGCGACGATTGTCGACAAGTAGCAAAATGCTCCAAAGTACTTCAACCTTGAGCTATTCCATTCTTCAAGTAGGATACACTATACTTAGTACTTCAACCTATAATGGTCACAATATGTCCATTAACCTCTTATTTCAAACGTAGAATATTCTAGGTGCTAAGTCGCTAAATTCTACGGAAAATCGGACAGCACCTCCTTTGTTTTTACTTACTTTGCCACCTTTTCAAGGCCGAATACAATAACCAAACAGCCCCAATTGGCTCACCACAATCTATAAGGTAGTCCAATACAAATAATTAACTATACAGCCCCAATTGGCTCACCACAATATAGAAGGTAGTCTAGTTCAAATGAATAACAAACTATTACAAACTACAAGTACAAGTTCGGCCACCTTGAGTTCAACAATACCAATTCTTATCCAATTTCCATTTCAATCCAAATTGGTAGCATAACATGATATCAAGTCGCCTTTGATTATAACAACCATAATCTTTAAGTAAGTAACATGCGACGATTTCTAATAAACGACCAATTTGTAATCCAATTTCAAGTGGCTTGCATACATTTCGGACTTAGCTACAAGCAATCCATAATACTTATAACTTCAACCTATTAATCTTCATGCTAGCAACAAGTAAAGCTAACAACAACAATAAGAATATGTAATCTTGTAACACCTTTAAAAGACAAGATTATACCTTAACGATTCTTAATCCAACTCCAATCCGAAGTCGCTCCTTAGTAGTTTAGAGTCTCTCCAAGACACTTCAATCTGCTTGTTGAGACCCCTAGGACAACACCAACAATTATTCTTCAAATCTCCAAACCAAACCTAGAAAGACCCTTAGGTTTTCGTTTTGCGACTAACCCGTAAACTACTTTTTTCCAACATTTTTCTATTGAGATGTGTTTACAATACCCTTAGGTACCTTGGTTTAAAGTGGGGGAATTATTGGACAACATTTGAAAATTTTCCCCTTGGAAAAACCCAATTGTCATGAGCCCTATTGTGAGCAAGAACTAATTTCCAAAATATTTCTAAGTGTGGAGAATGGCAAGGTCTTGCACTACTTGTAAGCTTATATTACACAAGGAAGGGTTAAGATTTAGACACTTGTGTGGATTGGATGAGATTCACTAAATATCAAGCTTATGTGGGGTCATTGACTTGGTCAAAGTTGTCAAGCTCTAAGCCTTGCAATACTTACTCACAAATTATGGTCAAGTGGCCATTCCTCCCTTGCACATTTCGTCCATGTCCATAAGGGGGGGTGACACGTGTCGCCCTCCCGTTCGTCGCACTATTTCGTTTTCCGACAAATTCCAAAATTCCGATAAATTTTTACTCGTCTCAACCTTAACCTTTGAGTTCTTACGTACGTTCTTAAAACATGTCTTGTAAATACGGGGTGTAACATGCTGCATCCAGCCTATCCTCGTGTCTTGCCACTATCCTGGCCAATAACTGGGCCATCTCTTTGTACCCCAACTCCTCTGCTCCGTGTGTGGACCGAGGCTCGATCGCGTGGTCTTAGCAGCCACCGCCGCGCCCTAAACTCGCTGGGATGGCGGCGTCGCAAAACTCGCCGTCAAGCACTATCTCGTAAAGACCGGGCTGCGCCCGCATTCTCTCTCAGATCCTACTAGCGCCTTTCACTGTCTTGCCCATCTGCCCGGGTTTTCGCGGAGGCATAATCGTAAAATGAAATGCGTCAGAGGGGTCCAACTTACAACACAACTCTAAGGCACGATCTCAGAATGAGAAGAATGGAAACCAATCCTAAATGTCTTGCAGCCTCCTGATTATAGATGTGGTGCACAACACACCGATAATCAAGACTCTACTAGATTAGGTCAGACACTTTCCGAGGATTAATCGCTTCGATACCACTTTTGTCACGGCCTGCCCGGTTCGTGGATCGTGCCTTACCCGGGCACCCAAGTAGTCATACATCAGAGTAATCAGCGGAATATAAAATAAGACATGAAACAATTATAAAATGAAAACAGTTTATCCATGAAAATATCGCCTTTCGGCATGTATATAATAAATCTTGAACAACTACATCCCTTTTACAATCCCTGCCCACAACAGTACTACATACCTCTAAGAATGTAACAACACCTATGACGGGACAGGGCCCCGCCATACCCCTGAATGTACAGAACCTACAACTCAGGGAAACATACCAAAAGATAAGCCTCCGGAGAAACGGAGCTTCCCAATACGCTGAACTGTGACCCTATGAGCGAGGATCAACAACCGGTGTACCTCTACCTGCGGCATGAACGCAGCCCCCCGAAGGAGGTCAGTACAACAGGTACCAAGTATGTGAAACTGAAAAATACTGAAAATGAAATCATAATAGTCTATATAAAACAGAAGACATATATGATAACAAAACTACAGTTCATAAAAGCAGTCATGTCAAGTCAGGGACTCACACCCTCAAAGTCATCCCTCATGCCCGTGGAACTCCTTCCTCACTGCCGGCAGTCTAGGTATAAGTTAGGTGATACGTGTCACATGTCTCGGCCCATCTCATGGACTCGAGGTGGAATCGTGTGGAATACATGTCTCGGCCCATCTCATGGGACTCGATAGGAATCGCACATGTCTCGCCCATCTCATGGGACTCGATAGAAATCACACATGTCTCGGCCCATCTCATGGGACTCGATAGAAATCGCACATGTCTCGCCCATCTCATGGGACTCGATAGAAATCGCACATGTCTCGCCCATCTCATGGGACTCGATAGAAATCGCATGGAATACATTCCTGCTCATCCCATGAACGCGTGTCGCATGAAATACATTCCGGTCCATCTCATGGACTCGGATCGAATCGTGAAATACATTCCTGCTCATCCTATGAACGCGGTGTCGTGGCCCTAACATCTAAACGCTCTTTTAAGATAGATTAAGATAATACCATGTTTTCCTTTTAAATCAACTAAGGCAATATTATGCCCTTCTTTTTAAACCAACACACTTTCCTTCTTAAAGTCAAGTAACAACATTCTTTTCCAAAAGTTCCGGTTGCCTAATTTCAAATATTCACGTTTCTTATTTTGAAAGGTTTCATAGTTCATAGTCTTAATCATTTAATAACATAATTCTCTTTTGAAAAACAGTTGAGTAATATATGTCTTATGTGTGAGTAGGTTATTCTTGTTTATAACAATCTTATTAGAATGACCATGATCTAGGAAATGTAATACAATTTTGTCTTATCTTAGCTTATGCAGATGGAGGTTTCTCTTGGTTTTAATATAATTACTTATTTGTCAATACATTTTCCTTTATTAACGCTACATGGTTCGTTCGATACTTATTCTCATTTAGAATCATAAAACATTATTCCTTTTTAAAAACCAAGTACTCATTACTCACGAATGAGGTTTTACACAAAATTCATATCAATTCAATTAAGTCAAGCCTCTTATCTTTTGAGATCAAGTCTCTTAACTTCTAAAATCAATAACCCATTCTTTTTATTACTCTTAAGTCGTTATACCTAACTTCCCATAAAGCTAGTATAACTCTTAAACTTTCAAAACCAAGTATTACTCTTCTTTCAAAACGATTCTTAATTCTTTTTGAAATACTTCAAGATTCTTATTATTTAAAACTCAAGTCAGAAGACGTCAAGTAAAACCATGTTCAGTTAACACACGTGACGCTCTACGTACTATATATACTTTAAATTATCATGCTCAAGAGGATAGGAAGAATCACATACCTCGCGACGATTATCGACTATTAGCAAAACGCCCAATCTTGTCAGCTAGCCCTTTCCACCCTTCGAGTAGAATACGCTACTTGCGATTTCAACCTATAACGGTCATACAAGTCTATCAACGTCTAGACTACTCGTAGAATAATTCTAGATACGATTCCTTATTCTACGGAAAATTGGGCAAGACTTCCTACAGTCAAACTACAAGTCTCATGTAAATACAGTCTATGTAAGTCTGATTCAATCTTCTTTAATATTCTTCTATTACAGTTCAATTCCCTTCTGTAATATCCTTCTATGAATCTTATATTCATTTCTATACTACTACAGTATGTAATTTCCAATTACAATAGAAGGTCAAGAGTATTTACCTCGATAAGCCCAAAATCATCCAAGTTTATATGTCGATCCTGAGCAACGTTTAGCTCCTATTCTGAACGCTCCAACCCGCTCCAAACAACCCTTAGAAGTTCTACGCAACTTCTTCTTAATACTTCAACCAACTGTGAAGATCTTCCTTAGGGTTTCGTTTTTGTGACTGAAGGGAAGTATAATAGTATTTCTGGGCTTTTAGTATAGGTGTAACCTTGGAATACTATAAGGTATATGGGCCAAGGTATTTTGGAATAATAACAATACTTGGAGAGTATTTTTCTACCAAGGGGGGGGGGGGTATTTTACGAGAGCTTCAAGGTAGGGGGGGGTTCTTCTCGGCCAAGGGCCTCTCAAGGGGGAGGGGTGATTTAGACGAGAGGTTTAAGAGGGAGGGAGAGGGATTTTTGCCTTGGATTTTCACAAGTGTGGATGAAGAAATGTCTTGCATTAGAGGGGTATTTATAGGCCAACCAATGGCCAAGATTAAGACAAGTGGTAGGCAAGTGTAGGGTGGGGATTTGGACATGTGTGTGTGGGTCCCACCTTATCAATCTACCACACAAATATCCTACCTAATCCTTGACAAAACACAAGGCAAAAAACGTGCCAACTCTAGCCCTTTTGCCGTCCACTTTGAGGGTGACACATGTCACCCTCCCGTTGGTCCAAAATATTTCGTCTCTCGGAAAAATCCGCAAAAATTATAAATGACATAGCCGTAATTTTCCCTACGCAAGGTTTGGAAAACGTTTCGTCGGAAAACAATTCTTTTTGGTAGTTGTGCACAAATATTTTCGTTCCTAGCCTAACTTAAGGCCTAAACTTTTGTACGTACGTCCTCACGTACATACTCTGGAAATACGGGGTATAACATTTATGTTGTTGCACCTATTAGCCGAGAATGACATTGAAATTATTGGATTGTCTTGTATATTGTGGGGCGGAATTTTACACGTATTGTAGGGCGTGTAATCCCCTTTGTATTTGCTGAATTGATTGAGCCTTCAATGTGACGTTTGGTTATTGAATTCGGCCTTGAAAAAGGTGGCAAAGTGTGTAGAAACAAAGGAAGTGCTGTCCGATTTTCTGTAGAATTTAGGGACTTTGCACTTAGAATATTCTACGAAGAGAACTAGAATTTGATAGATGTGTTGTGGTTATTATAGGTGGAAGTACTACGAGTAGTGTATTCTACTTGAAGGGTGGAAAAGGCTAGCAAGGGTATAGTACTTTGGAGCATTTTGCTAATTGTCGATAATCGTAGCGAGGTATGTGAACCTCTTCCTATCTTTTCTAGCATGATTGTTGTGAACTATGTAGTACGGTAGACGTACGTGTGCTAAACGAATTTTGGTTGGTTTAAAACATAAAGTGTTATAATAGCTTTATGGGAAGTTAGTTATAACGACTTTATGTAGGTAAAAGAATGGTTTGTTGTTTTTAAAAGATAAGAGACTTGACTTATATTTGACTTGATATGAAATGTGAAGAACTTTAATTGTGTTAAAAAGTGGTGAAACCTCATTCGTGAGAAATGAGTACTTTGTCTAAAGAAAAGGAATTATACTGATTTCGGAAAATGGGAATAAGTATCGAACAAGCCATTGCAGCGTTAATAAAGGAAAAAGTAACGACAATTAATTATATTAAAACAAGTAGAAACCTCCATCTGCATAGAAGCTAAGATAAGACAAAATTGTATTACATTTCCTAGATCATGGCTGCTTTAATAAGATCATTATAAACAAGTACAAATTTTCTTAAATTCCAAAGTAAGGAACTTGATTTATAAAAGAGAGAGACTTGAGGAATTAAAGTGTTTTTGGTTTAAAAAGAAGGCATGGTTTTGTCTTAAATTGGTTTAAAAAGAAGGCATGGTTTTGTCTTAAATTGGTTTAAAAAAGAAGGCATGGTTTTGTCTTAAATTGGTTTAAAATGAAAGGCATGGTTTCGTCTTAAATTGGTTTAAAACATAAAGTGTTATAATAGCTTTATGGGAAGTTAGTTATAACGACTTTATGAAAACAAAAGAATGGTTTTATTATTGGATTTAAAAGGAGAAGTGATTTGGTTTAAAAAGAAGGCACGGTATTTGTTATACCCCGTATTTCCAGAGTATGTACGTGTGGGAGTACGTACAAAAGTTTAGGCCTTAAGTTAGGCTAAGGACGAAATTTTGTGCACAACTACCAAAAAAAATCGTTTTTCGACGAAACGTTTTCGAAACTTTGCGAAGGGAAAAATACGGCTATGTCATTTATTATTTTTGCGGATTTTTCCGAGAGATGAAATATTTTGGACCAACGAGAGGGCGACACTTGTCACCCTCAAGTTGGTGGATTTGTGGGCTTCATTTGGACGATTTCAAGGTCTTGGAGTAGGTAGGATATTTGTGATATTTTGTGTGGTAGTTGGATAAGGTACACATGGATGAATTCTCACCCTACACTTGCCTACCACTTGGCTTCATCTTGGCCATTGGTTGGCCTATAAATACCCCCCTAACTTGAAGGTTTTCTTCATCCACAAATTGTCTTCCAAATCTCAAAATTCCTCCCTCTCTTGTAGTGTTTAGTCAACACCCTCTCCCCTCTAGCCTAGTGGCTTCAGAGAGCCCCTTTGGTAGAAAGTTGTCTTCCAAGTATAGTTACTATTCCTAAATACCCTAGCCCAAATCCCTTATAGTATTTAAGTAGAAGTTGTTAGAAACTTCTAAGGGTTGTTTGGAGTGGGTTGGAGCGCCCAGAGTAGGAGCTAAACGTTGCTCAGGATCGACATTTAAACTTGGATAATTATGGGCTTATCGAGGTAAATATCTTGTCCCCCTATTGTAATTAGAGTTTACATACTGTTGAAGTATAAGAATTATGCATAAGTTATACTTACATAGGACTGTACTTACAGTAGACTTGTGAAGTTTGACGGGTAGGGAAGTGCTGCCCAATTTTCCGTAGAATCTTGTATCTAGATTTATTCTACAGAGTAGTCTAGACTTTGATAGACTTGTATAACCGGTATAGGTTGAAGTACTGCGAGTAGCGTGTTCTACTTGAAGGGTGGACAAGGCTAGCCGGGTTATAGCGGTGGAGCGTTTTGCTAATAGTCGATAATCGTCGCGAGGTATGTGATTCTTCCTATCCTCTTGAGCATGATATTTTAAAAGAATATATATAGTACGGTAGACGTACGTGTGTTAACTGAACGTAGTTTTACGGCAATGTCTTTTGACTTAAGCCTGAATAATAAGAATCTTGAAGTATTTCAAGAGAATTAAGAACCGTTTTTGAAAGAAGAAGTAATACTTGGTTTTAAAAGCTTAAGAGTTATACTAGCTTTATGGGAAGTTAGGTATAACGACTTAAGAGAGATAAAAAGAATGGTTTATTGATCTTAAAAGATAAGAGACTTGACTTAATTGAATTAATATGAATTTTGTTAAAAAATGTGAAACCTCATTCGTGAGTAATGAGTACTTGGTTTTTAAAAGGAATAATGTCTTACTAATTTCGGAAATCAGAATAAGTATCGAACAAACCACAGCAGCGCTAATAAAGGGAAATGTTTTGACTAATTAAGTATTATTAAAACCAGTAGAAACCTCCATCTGCATAGAAGCTAAGATGAGACAAAATGATATTACATTTCCTAGATCATGGCTGCTTTAATAAGATTGTTATAAACAAGAATAACCTACTCACACATAAGGCATATGTTTCTCAAATTGTTTTAAAGGAGAATTATATTATTAAGTGATTAAAACTATGAACTACGAAACCTTTCGAAAATGAGAAACTTGAGCATTTGAAATTAGGCAAACTTGAACGTTTGGAAAATAATGTTGTTACTTGATTTTACAAAAGGAAGTATTTTGGTTTACTTAAAAAGATAGTCACTCTATTTTTATACTACGGGTATTGTGTGACTTTTTGTGAAAGAAGCGGATCTTTTAAAGAGTTAATGTATGAAGTACTTTGGGGATAAAAACCCGAACTTGTTAACATAAAGTAGAAAGTACCTTGTGTGAATAACTTGATTGTGTTGGTTTGTGATAGCCTTGTAATACTTTCTTGTTGATTTGATAAGTAAACATGTTAGGATGCTACGGGTGTTAGTATCTTGTGATGTTTGTGTAAAGGGGTTTCCCTTGTTGTGCTTATGTTGTTAAACGGTAAGCCCGGTGTACTGTTATTATATCACCTACCCCCTTGACTTGTTATACCGAGGGCTTGCCACCCTTGATGCGGGTCTATACGGCTTATGCAGTCTGTGCGACTATGCGGAGCTGCGGGAGTTCCAGGATTGATCATTCCGGGTGTTTTATCCCGATGCGGGGGATGCCTTATGTCACGACCCGTTCCGGGGCCCGTGACTGGTGCCTTACCCCGGGCACCCTAGTGATACAACATCAGAGTAATCAGCGGAACATAAAACACGTACATGAAACAAATGAAGTACAAACAGAAATCTGAGGAAAACTTGCCTTTCGGCATATATATAAATAACAACTTTTTCAACATGAACAGTTTAATCCTTTTTACAAACCCTGCCCACAACAGTACTACAGACCTCTACGAATGACAACAACTATGACGGGACAGGGCCCCGCCATACCCCTGAATGTACAAGAACCTACAACTCAGGGAACACATACCAAAAGATAAGCCTCAGGAAACGGAACTTCCAATCTGAAAGGTGATCCTAAAAGCGGGGATCGACAACGATGTACTTACTGCGGCATGAACGCGGCCCCGAAGAGGTCGACAACAGTACCAAGTATGTGAAATCGTAAAATCAGAATCGAAATCATAATAGTCTATATAAAGCAGAGACATGTATGATAACCAAACTACGATTCCACAACATAAAAGCAGTCATGTCAAGTCGAGTGGAATACATTCCCGGATGAGCCGGTAGTCGAGTGAAATACATTCCCGGAATGAACCGGTAGTCAAGTGAAATACATTCCCGGATGAACCGGTAATCAAGTGAGATACATTCCCGGATGAACCGGTAATCAAGTGAGGTACATTCCCGGATGACCCGGTAGTCAAGTGAAATACATTCCCGGATGAACCAGAGTCGAGTGAAATACATTCCCGGATGAACCGGTAGTCGAGTGAAATACATTCCCGGATGAACCGGTAGTCGAGTGAAATACATTCCCGGATGAACCGGTAGTCGAGTGAAATACATTCCTTGCACAACAAAGGCTATCACAATAAGCATAGGCAAGTTTCACAACAACATGCATAAGCAAGTTACACAACAACAAACATAGGCAAGTTATACACAACTCAAGGTACTTTCATTTTATGCCAAAGTCCGGGTTTTAACCCTAAAGTACTACTTACGTTAAACCCTTTAAAGATCCGCTTCTTTCACATAAGTCACACAATACCCGTAGTATTAAAATAGTGACTATCTTATTAAGTAAACAAAATACTCCCCCTTTGGTAAAATCAAGTAACAACATTATTTTCCAAACGTTCAAGTTTGCCTAATTTCAAATGCCTAAGTCACTTATTTTAGAAAGGTTTCATAACTCATAGTCTTAATCTCTTTTAAAACATTTGAGTAACCTATGCCATATATGTGAGTAGGTTATTCTTGTTTATAACAATCTTATTACAACAACCATGATCTAGAAAATGTAATATCATTTTGTCTCATCTTAGCTTCATGCGGATGGAGGTTTCTCTTGGTTTTAATAATACTTCATTACTTAATACATTTTCCTTTATTAACGCTGCGATGGTTTGTCGATACATTACGATTTCAAATCAAGAAAACATCATTCCCTTTAAATAAAACCAAGTACTCATTACTCACGAATGAGGTTTCATACAAACATTCACATTAAAACAAATAAGTTAAGTCTCTTATCTTATAAGATCAAGTCTCTTAACTTCTAACACCAAGAAACCATTTTCTTTACCTCTCTTAAGACATTATACCTAACTCCCATAAAGCTAGTATAACTCTTTTTAAAACCTTTAAAACCAAGTGTTACTCTTTCTTTCAAAACGATTCACAAATCTTTTGAAATACTTCAACTTCTTCATTAACACATAACAAGCCGCTTATAACCAAATCGATTACCTTTTAAAAACCACAAAGTATTTGCTTATCCACATAAAGCTATTATAACGACTTCCCATAAAGCCGTTATAACACTTTATGTTTTAAACCAATCAAATACATTTAGCACGTATGACGTCTACGTACATAGTTCACATATCATGCTAGAAGAGATAGGAAGAGGTTCACATACCGCGACGATTTATCGACTATTAGCAAATCGCTCCTGGCTATAACCCTAGCTTTGGTCCACCTTCTCAAGTAGCACATGCTACTCGCAGAACATTCAACCTATACAGGTTACACAAGTCTATCAAAGTCTAGACTACTCGGTAGAATAAATCTAGATGCAAGATCCTACGGAAAATTGGGCACCCTTCCTACGTCAAACTAGTCTCATGTCTGACACCCTATGTAATTCTGATTCGATTCTCTTCTTTAAATTCAGGCTTAAGTCCAAGGACATTGCCACACAATACTAAGTTCAGTTCTATATATAGTATACTTCACCTATATATTCTAACAATAGGTAATTACCCATTCCCGTAGGGGGGGACAAGATAATTACCTCGATAAGCCCATCATTATCCGAGTATAAATGTCGCTCCTTCGCAACGCTTAGCTCCTACTCCGGGCGCACCAACCCGCTCCAAACAACCCTTAGAAGTTCTAACCAACTTCTACACAATACTCAACGGACTATGGAGATTTTCCTAGGGTTTCGGTTTTGTGGTGTGGAAAGTATAATAGTATTTCGGGCTTTTCAGATAGGTATAACCTTAGAATACAACAAGGTATACGGCTAAGGTAATTTGGGCATTATAACAATACTTTTGAGAGTATTTCTACACCAAAAAGGGGGGTATTATACGAAAGCAACTAGGCTAGGGGGTACCACGGCTAGCACCCAGGAGGGGGTGTACCCTCGGCCAAGGCCTCTAGGAGGGAGGCCTCTTGGCGAACTCAACATAAAGGAGGAGAAGATTTAACACTTAGAAACATTTAGGAATGGATGAATAAGTCTTCAAAGGGATGGGTATTTATAGCATGACCTTGGCCAACCAATGGGCAAGATCAATCCATGTGTTAGGCAAGTGTAGGGCTAGGATTTACCAAACACAAATATCCTACATACCCTTGACTTTGTCAAGGCACAAAAAACATGCCTTACCTTGTCCATTTCGTCCAAATGGACGATTTGAAGTCCACTATGAGAGGGTGCCAAGTGGCGCCCTCTTGTTGGTCCAACACGTTCGTCTCCGGAAAAATCCGCAAAAATTAGAAATGACATAGCGGAAATTCCCTACGAAAGTCGTGGAAACGTTTCGTCAACGACTCTAACCGGGTGTTGTGCACAAAGTGAAAATCGCCAAGCCTTACTTGAAGTTCGAAATTTCCTACGCACGTCCTCGCGTACATACTGCGGAAATACGGGTATAACATTCTCCTCGCCAGAAACATTCGTCCGAATGTTCCTTCTAAGTCTCAAAACAAACGCGCCCAAGATAGTCTTCACTACTATACTTACGAGAACAAACTCGCCACATGGACACGTAAACAAGCTGCAAGAAAATACTTATATCCAAGTCCACGAGAAACACCTCTAACATCACCACAACCACCTCTCTCCAGGGTATAAAATATACTTCCTTCGTACCTACTCTTAAAAAGAAATGATACCACTTTTGTCACTTTGCCTGAGGCATTAACCTTCTCAGGCGACCCAACAAATGGTACGGTGCGCACGATCACCGAGGTCGTGACACTCGAACTCTTTCACATTTCCGACATCGCTTGATTTCCAAAACTCGGGGTTACTATCTCTAACGTGGTCATCATAACTGGGAACACTCTGGATGGATCTTCGATACTTTCCTGAACACAACAATACGAAAGACCGGACATACTGCCTCCTAAGTCGGACGGCAAATACTAACATATCGGCAACCTGGCTTATTCTTCACATGAACTCAAAAAAAAAAGGCCCAAAATAACTCGGGCTAAGTTTCCTCTGTTTTCCAAAGCTCGTCACACCCTGTCCGGGGTGGTACTTTCAAGAAGACCGACCGTCCACCTGAACTCTAAGCGTCGTCGCCGATTATCCATACGATTCCTCGAGCTGCCGAACTTCTTCTAGACAAGCTTCACTATCCACGATCTGTGGAACAAGCTCGAACAATGCGAACCTTGCCAACATCGAACCAATCGACCAAGCAACTTACACTTCCGCCCTACAAGGTTTCAAAGCGACATCCGAACACCGAATCGGTAGCTTAAACACTCTCCACAGAGACAACAATCCCTACAACTACCTCGAAATCCAAACACCGGCGAGGCGAACGCGGTCTGAGACTCACCGAGTTCTTAACACATGTTTGGTAAAACTTCCGAGAAACAAAAGCGATCGTGCCACTGGCTCCATGCGTCATAAGGTGAAGGTAGGCACCCGTGCAGCCTTACAACCTTCGGATAACATCAACAACGCCGAGAACGACCACGACCGAAGAACACGATAGTTTGCCCCATCGGCCCGACCACTGGTCGAACGCATCCACGAACTCGTACGCTGGTTAACTAAATTTGGGCCTAACACCCTCATGACCCTATCACAAGGTGGGACCACCACAGACTGACCCCACCATCATACAGGCCGCGGGTTGACCCGCAACGTGGCCTCAACCCGACCTGGCAACGCGCAAAACACTAGCTTCCCGGAGGAAAACTCTCACTAATCACGTTACGAAAACCTAGCGGTCTTCTTAGCTCAACTACCCTTTCTCATATTACGCTACTCGGGGACTTATCCCAAAAACATAGCTCACGTGCACTATGCACTCCGATAAGGGTCAAACATAACACTACACCTTTTTCTCGAGATGGCCTCACCTCTAAGGTCTCTACGTATAAAGCTCTAAGGCTCACTTTCTCTATCCCCAAAATCTTACTCGGTTAAACAACCATGATTTCAAATCACAACTAACACACTGCTATCAGAACATAGCACCTAAGGTATACTCACCTTATCACATATACAAAACTCTAGAGGGTTAAGGATAGATCTATGTCTACTGCTTCACTCCCCTTAGTCGTTCTAATCAAACTGCCCGTGAGGCGTAGCTAAGGAAGGTGACGAACTACCCACCTGCGAAGGCAAAGTCCCCTACTAGGTCACCCATTCGACACTGCCCGACGGCCACAGTACAACAAGTACCAACTAAAAGACGACATTCCCCGGGATGACGTCTGTCCCACAGTGAATCGAAAACCCTGGAGTTCTGACCAACTCCTGCATACCCCGAACGTCCTGAACCCTGTGGAGGACCTTTCTGCACTGGTGGATGCGCATAATCTAATCTGCTGGTGAGGCGACTCGCCTCAAAAGTTACCAAAGGACCTTGCTGCTCTGGCCTCTTCCTGTCGCCCGTTAACCCGCCGATCTCTACGTTTCTCGGCTGCTGCGCATAAGCCCGCATACGTGCCATGCTCGAGCCTAATCAAGAATTACTCTTGCACAACCTTCTTAGGTAGTCATCAAGACTTGCGATACATCGGTATACTCTCGGTAGCCAAATCTATAGCTAATGTGGTCGCTCTTTGCAATCCATAATCTCTGCTCCTGTCGTGGGCGAAGGTTCAAATATCATGGCGCGATGGAGCGCCGCCGCCGTGCTAAACTCTGCTGGGCTAGTGACGTCGCAGAAATCCCGAATGAAGCACTACCTAGGTAAAGATTGGGCTGTGCCCTCATGACCCTCGAACTCTACTCGCGGCTCCGCCTTGCGCGCCTCCTGGGCGGGTTTGCCTACGCGGAGGCATAGCGGTAAGGAAAGAAATACGTCGGAGGTCTAACTTACAACGGCTCTAAGGCACGATCTCAGTGAGAAGAATAGAAACCAATCCTAAATATCCTATAGCCTCACGATTATTGGCGTGGTGCACAACACACCGATAATCAAGACTCTCTCGGATCTGATGCGTAGACACTTTCCGAGGATTAACTGCTCTGATACCACTTTTGTCACGACCCGTTCCGGGGCCCGTGACTGGTGCCTTACCCCGGGCACCCTAGTGATACAACATCAGAGTAATCAGCGGAACATAAAACACGTACATGAAACAAATGAAGTACAAACAATCTGAGAAAACTTGCCTTTCGGCATATATATAAATAACAACTTTTTCAACATGAACAGTTTAATCCTTTTTACAAACCCTGCCCACAACAGTACTACAGACCTCTACGAATGACAACAACTATGACGGGACAGGGCCCCGCCATACCCCTGAATGTACAAGAACCTACAACTCAGGGAACACATACCAAAAGATAAGCCTCGAAGGAAACGGAACTTCCAATCTGAAAGGTGATCCTAAGCGGGGATCGGCGACGAATGTACTTACTGCGGCATGAACGGCCCCGGAAGTCGAGGTCATAACAGTACCAAGTATGTGAAGCAGAAAATCAGAATCGAAATCATAATAGTCTATATAAAGCGGGAGACATGTATGATAACCAAACTACGATTCCACAACATAAAAGCGATCATGTCAAGTCGAGTGGAATACATTCCCGGATGAGCCGGTAGTCGAGTGAAATACATTCCCGGAATGAACCGGTAGTCAAGTGAAATACATTCCCGGATGAACCGGTAATCAAGTGAGATACATTCGGATGAACCGGTAATCAAGTGAGGTACATTCGGATGACCGGTAGTCAAGTGAAATACATTCGGATGAACCGTGAGTCGAGTGAAATACATTCCGGATGAACCGTAGTCGAGTGAAATACATTCGGATGAACCGTAGTCGAGTGAAATACATTCCGGATGAACCAAGAGTCGAGTGAAATACATTCCTTGCACAACAAAGGCTATCACAATAAGCATAGGCAAGTTTCACAACAACATGCATAAGCAAGTTACACAACAACAAACATAGGCAAGTTATACACAACTCAAGGTACTTTCATTTTATGCCAAAGTCCGGTTTTAACCTAAAGTACTACTTACGTTAAACCCTTTAAAAGATCCGTTTCTTTCACATAAGTCACACAATACGTAGTATTAAAATAGTGACTATCTTATTAAGTAAACAAAATACTCCCTTTGGTAAAATCAAGTAACAACATTATTTTCCAAACGTTCAAGTTTGCCTAATTTCAAATGCCTAAGTCACTTATTTTAGAAAGGTTTCATAACTCATAGTCTTAATCTCTTTTAAAACATTTGAGTAACCTATGCCATATATGTGAGTAGGTTATTCTTGTTTATAACAATCTTATTACTGACCATGATCTAGAAAATGTAATATCATTTTGTCTCATCTTAGCTTCATGCGGATGGAGGTTTCTCTTGGTTTTAATAATACTTCATTACTTAATACATTTTCCTTTATTAACGCTGCAGTGGTTTGTCGATACACATTCTGATTTCCGAAATCAGTAAAACATCATTCCCTTTAAATAAAACCAAGTACTCATTACTCACGAATGAGGTTTCATACAAACATTCACATTAAAACAAATAAGTTAAGTCTCTTATCTTATAAGATCAAGTCTCTTAACTTCTAACACCAAGAAACCATTTTCTTTACCTCTCTTAAGACATTATACCTAACTCCCATAAAGCTAGTATAACTCTTTTTAAAACCTTTAAAACCAAGTGTTACTCTTTCTTTCAAAACGATTCACAAATCTTTTGAAATACTTCAACTTCTTCATTAACACATAACAAGCCAGTTATAACCAAATCAATTACCTTTTAAAAACCACAAAGTATTTGCTTATCCACATAAAGCTATTATAACGACTTCCCATAAAGCCGTTATAACACTTTATGTTTTAAACCAATCAAATACATTTAGCACGTATGCGTCACCGTACTACATAGTTCACACATATCATGCTAGAAGAGATAGGAAGAGGTTCACATACCTCGCGACGATTTATCGACTATTAGCAAATCGCTCCACGGCCATAACCCGCTAGCTGGTCCACCTTCTCAAGTAGCACATGCTACTCGCAGAACATTCAACCTATACAGTTACACAAGTCTATCAAAGTCTAGACTACTCGGTAGAATAAATCTAGATGCAAGATCCTACGGAAAATTGGGCGACCGCCCTTCCAGTCAAACTACACAAGTTCATGTCTGAATACGCCCCATGTAATTACAGATTCGGTTCTCTTCTTTAAATTGGGCTTAAGTCCAAGGACATTGCCACACAATACTAAGTTCAGTTCTATATATAGTATACTTCACTATATATTCTAACAATATGTAATTTCCAATTACAATAGGGGACAAGATAATTACCTCGATAAGCCCATAATTATCCGAGTATAAATGTCGATCCTTAGCAACGCTTAGCTCCTACTGGCGCTCAACCGCTCCAAACAACCCTTAGAAGTTCTAACCAACTTCTACACAATACTCCAACGGACTATGGAGATTTTCCTAGGGTTTCGGTTTTGTAGTGACGGAAAGTATAATAGTATTTACGGGCTTTTAGATAGGTATAACCTTAGAATACAACAAGGTATACGGCTAAGGTAATTTGGGCATTATAACAATACTTTTGAGAGTATTTCTACACCAAAAAGGGGGGTATTATACGAAAGCAACTAGGCTAGGGGGGGTACCCCACGGCTAGCACCACTAGGAGGGGGGGTGTACCCCTCGGCCAAGGCCTCTAGGAGAGGGAGGCCTCTTGGCCGAACTCAACATAAAGGGGAGGGAGAAGATTTAACACTTAGAAACATTTAGGAATGGATGAATAAGTCTTCAAAGGGATGGGTATTTATAGCACAAGCCTTGGCCAACCAATGGCCAAGATCAATCCATGTGTTAGGCAAGTGTAGGGCTAGGATTTACCAAACACAAATATCCTACCTACCCTTGACTTTGTCAAGGCACAAAAAACGTGCCTTACCTTGTCCATTTCGTCCAAATGGACGATTTGAAGTCCACCAATGAGAGGGTGCCAAGTGGCGCCCTCTTGTTGGTCCAACACGTTTCGTCTCTCGTAAAAATCCGAAAAAATTAGAAATGACATCGCCGTAAATTCCCCTACGAAAGCTGTGGAAACGTTTCGTCGAAAAACGACTCTAACCGGGTGTTGTGCACAAAGTGAAAATCGGCCAAGCCTTACTTGAAGTTCGAAATTTCCTACGTACGTCCTCGCGTACATACTCTGGAAATACGGGGTATAACACCTTATGCGGTATGTGTGACTATGCAGTCTATGAGACTATGCGGACTGCGGGAGTCCAGGAGGGTACCGGGGGTTAGCTACCCCCGATGCGAGGAATACCTCATGCGGGTCTGTGTGTGACCTATGCGGACTGCGGGAAGTCCAGGATTAGGCACGCATAATGATACTATGGGCGATTGGCCTTGCTTAGATTATTCGCGGCCTAGAAAAGAACAGTTACATTATATCTACTTTGCTCTTGTTTATGTTGTGGCACTATGTGCAGTTGAACTGGTTGTATTTGCAAATGGTTTTAAATACTTTGATTTTACTTGATGCACTTTTCGATTTCACATACTTGGTACTGTTATCGACCTCGCCGAAGTGCGTTCATGCCGCAGTAGAGGTACACGATCGTCGATCCTCGCTCTTAGGATCACGATTCAGCGTTTGGGAAGCTCCGTTTCTCGGGAGGCTTATCTTTGGTATAGTCCCTGTTGTTGTAGGTGCTTACATTCGGGGTATGGCGAGGACATCCGTCGTTGTTGTTGTAAAACTCTTAAGTGCGTAGTCTGTTGTAAAGTTGGGATGTAGCTTTCATTCTTGAGATATTTATATACCGTTATACCGTATTTCGGAGTATATGCGTGAGGGCATACGCACAAAAGTTAAGCCTTAAGTAGGCAAAGTGGCGAAATTTGTGCACAACTAGCGAAAAGAGTCGTTTCCGACGAAACGTTTCGGACTTTGCGAAGGAAAAATACGGCTATGTCATTTTTAATTTTTGCGGATTTTTCCGAGACGAAATATTTTGGACAACGAGAGGGTGACAAGTGTCACCCTCAGTGGACGAAAGTTGGACGATTTGTGCGTTTTTGCCTTGGCTATTTTGTCAAGTAGTTGGTAGGATATTTTTGTAGTTGATGAGCAAGTGGGACCCACAAACACATGTCCAAATCCCCACCCTCCACTTGGAAAACACTTGGCTTGAGCTTGGCCATTGGTTGGCCTATAGATCCCCCCCCAGAGTTGATGAACTTCTTCATCCAACAATTGTATTAAGTCTTGAAAGCCCTCTTCCCCCCCTTTGTGTAGAGTTCTCGTCCTAGCCTCCCCCCTCCCCCTTTTTTCGTGAGGCCCTTGGCCGAGGGGTACACACTCCAGTGGCCTTGGCGAGAGCACCCCACTTGCCTAGTTGTTCTCGTAAAATACTACCCCCCTCTTGGTAGAAATACTCTCCAAGTATTGTTACTATTCCAAAATACCTTGGCCCAAATACCTTGTAGTATTCCAAGGTTACACTTATACTAAAAGCCCAGAAAAACTATTATACTTCCCTTTCAGTCGCAAAAACGAAATCCTAAGGAAAATCTACATAGTTGGTTGGAGTATTAAGAAGAAGTTGCGTAGAACTTCTAAGGGTTGTTTGGAGCGGGTTGGAGCACCCGGAGTAGGAGCAAAACGTTGCTCAGGATCGACATTAAACTTGGATAATTTTGGGCTTATCGAGGTAAATACTATTGACCTTCTATTGTAATTGGAAATTACATACTGTAATTGTATAAATGAATATAAGATTCATAGAAGAGAATTGAACTGTAATAGAAGGATATTACAGAATAGACTTGAACTGGAATCACATCAGAAGATTATTAATGTAGAAGTTGATAGACCTATATAACCTTTATAGGTTGAATGTTCTGCGAGTAGCATGTACTACTTGAAAGGTGGACGAGGCTAGCCGGGTTATAGCCGTGGAGCGTTTTTGTTATACCCCGTATTTTCCAGAGTATATACGTGAGGGCGTACGTATACAATTTGAGCCTTAAAGTAGGCATAGGTTCGAATTTGTGCATAGCTACCAAAAGGAGTCGTTTTTCGACGAAACGTTTCCACGACTTTGAAGGAAAATTCGGCTATGTCATTTATAATTTTTGCGGATTTTTCCGAGAGGCGAAACATTTTGGACCAACGGGAGGGTGACATGTGTCACCTCACATTGGCCGTGAAGTGGGCGGCAAAGGCAAGCAAATGCACGTTTTTGTGCCTTGGGTTAGGTAGGATATTTGTGCAAGTTGGTGTGGTAGATGGATAAGGTCCACATGGTTGAAATCTAGCCCTACACTTGCACCACACTTGTCTTCATCTTGGCCATTGGTTGGCTTTCACTTGACCTATAAATACCCCTACAGTTGAAGACATTCTTCATCCAAAATTGAGCAATCTTTCTAAGTCTCAAACCCTCCTCTCCTCTTGTGATCTCGTCCACCACACACCTCCCCCTCTTGAAGGCCCCCTTGGCGAAACACCCCTCCTCCTTTGTTGAGGCTTGGCGGTACACACCCCTAGCCTAGTTGTCTCGTATAAATACCCCTTGTTGTGGTATAGAAATAATCTCTAGTATTGTTGTTATGTCCAAATACCTTGGCCCAAATACCTTGTAGTATTCCCAAGTTACACTTATACAAGCCAGAAAATACCATTATCCTTCCCTCAGTCTCAAAAACGAAACCCAAAGTAAATCTTCACCCGTAGTTGAAGTTATAAGTAGAAGTTGGTTAGAACTTCTAAGGGTTGATTGGAGCGGGTTAGAGTGCACGGAGTAGGAGCTAAACCTTGCTCAGGATCGACATATAAACTCGGATAATTTTGGGCTTATCGAGGTAAACACTCTTGACCTTCTATTGTAATTGGAAATTACATGTTGTAGGAATATATAGTTGATGTATACTATATATAGTACAGAACATTATAATTGTGCGGCAATGTCTTTTGACTTAAGCCTGAATAATACTTACGGCAATGTCTTGCGACTTAAGCCTGAATTTTAAGAAGTGAACTGAACTGTAATTACATAGGGCGTATTACTGATGAAGCTTGTGTAGTATTCGTGAGTAGAATTGTACGCGTCCGGTTAGACGTGTTAACCCCCCCCCTGGTTGGCTTGGTAGCCGGCCTCGATAGAGGAGGAGATTTACGCTGTTGCGGGGGGGGGGAGGTGCTGCCGAATTTTCTGTAGAATATTCTACATTGAGATCTAAAGATATTAATAGGCGCTTTGTGGCCTCTATAGGTTGTAGTACTACGTGTGGAGTGATCGCTTGGTGAGAGTGTAGCGACGGTTTGAGTACTTGAGCGTTTGCTATTAGTCGATACTCGTCGCGAGGTATGTGAACCTCTTCCTATCTTTCTAGCATGATATGTGTATAACTATGTAAATGCGGTAAGCGTACATGTGTTAAATGTATTTGATTGGTTTAAAACATAAAGGGTTATAACGGCTTTATGGGAAGTGGGTTATATGACTTTATGTAGATAAGAAAAAGCCTTGTGATTTTTAAAAGATAAGCGATTTGACTGATAACCGATTGGATGTAAAAGAACCTTGGAGTATTCTAAAAAGATTAAGAAACCTTTTTGAAAGAAGTGTGTACTTGGTTTGAAAACATAAGAGTTATACCAGCTTTATGAGAAGTTAGGTGTAACGCCTTAAGAGAGATAAAAAGAATGGTTTAATGGTTTAGAAGTTAAGAGACTTATTCTTAAAGGATAAGAGGCTTGACTTAAAATGGATGTTTGTGTGAAACCTCATTCGTGAGTAATGAGTACTTGGTTTTTGGAAGGAATAATGTTTTACTGATTTCGGAAATCAGAATGTGTATCGACAAACCACTGCAGCGTTAATAAAGGAAAATGTATTGTATAATTAAGTATTATTAAAACCAGTAGAAACCTCCATCTGCATAGAAGCTAAGATGAGACAAAATGATATTACATTTTCTAGATCATGGCTGCTTAATAAGATTGATTATGAACAAGAATAACTGCTACTTTATGACATATGTTACTCAATTGTTTTAAAAGAGATTAAGACATTGAACTATGAAACTTTTCAAAAAGAGACTTGCGTAATTAAAAATTAGGCAAAGCTGGAACCTTAGGAAAAGAAAGGCATTGTGTTGTCTTAAAATGGTTTAAAGCATAAGGTGTTATAACGACTATGGGAAGTTGGTTATAACGACCTTATGAAAACAAAAGAAAGGTTTTATCATTGGTTTTAACGTGGTAACTTGACTTTAAAAAGAAAGTATGGAAGTTGTTTTGGTTTACTTAAAAGATATAAGTCACTCTATTTTTATACTACGGTATCGGGTGACTTTTATAAAAGGAATAAATCTCTTTAAAAGGAATTTAACGTCGTAGTACTATAGGAGTTAAAACCGAACTTGGGCATAAAATGGAAGTACTTGAGTTGTGTATAAACTTGCCTATGCTTGTTGTTGTGAAACTTGCCTATGCTTGTTGTGATAGCCTTTGTTGTGCAAAAATTGTGTTTCTATACTACCGCGTCTCTCGATGGAGGTCGGATGACTTGTTGAGAACTTACTTGGGCGTGACCGGCGTGTGACGGATAAATTCCGCAGATGCGTTCTGTTGATAGTGTTACTTTGTTAATCGCTTTGGACATATCGACACGATCGTGGCGCGGGTATGCTTCCACTTTGATTACCGCTTTGTTGTCTTATTGTTTCCCTTTGGACACGCGACACGATCGTAAGCGCTGCGGGTATGCTTCCATTTGGAATGATGTCTTATTGTTTCCTTTGGACATGCGACCACGATCGTGGCGCGCGGGTATGCTTCCATTTGGAATCTTGTCTTATTGTTTCCTCGGACATCGCGACACGATCGTAGCGCTGCGGGTATGCTTCTATTTGGAATGTTGTCTTATTTGTTCCCTTTGGACATACCGACACGATGCGTAGCGCGCGGGTATGCTCCATTTGGATTCTTGTCTTGTTGTTATCATATCATGAAGCTGCGATGAGAAAGGTACTCAGGCGGGATTGATGTTGTGGCGTGAGACCACAATTGATATAATCATTATGTGTGTGTCTTGTAGTTTGGTTATCATACTGTCTCTGCTTTTATAGACTATTATGATTTCATTTCTGATATTTCTGATTTCACATACTTGGTACTGTTATCTTGACCTCCTTGGGGCTGCGTTCATCTGCGCGGTAGAATCGTATTTGTCGATCCGCGTTTAGGATCTCATCTCGGCGTTTTGGGAAGCTCCGTTCCTTGGAGGCTTATCTGTTGGTATGTTACCAGTGCAGTAGGTTCTTGTACATTCGGGGTATGGCGGGGCCTGTCGTCATAGTTGTTATATAAACTCTTAAGTGCAGCCTTTGTGTGTGGCGGGGTTTTGTAAAAAGGATTAAAGCATTGCGTTTTAAAAAGAGTTGCTTATATATATTTTTTTGGAAGGTAACCGTTTGGTTGGCCTGTTTCATTATCTTGTCTCATGTTCATGTTTAAGTTTTTATTTCCGCTGGTTTTCTCTGATGTTGTATCACTAGGGTGCCCGGGGTAAGGCACCAGTCATGGGCCCGGGATCGGGTCGTGACAGTTTTGCTAATAGTCGATAATCGTCGCGAGGTATGTGATCCTTCCTATCCTCTTGAGCATGATATTTTAAAAGAATATATATATAGTACGGTAGACGTACGTGTGTTAACTGAATAATAATTACGGCAATGTCTTTTGACTTAAGCCTGAATAATAATTACGGCAATGTCTTTTGACTTAAGCCTGAATAAAAAGAATCTTGAAGCATTTCAAATGAATACTGAATCATTTTTAACAGAAGAGAAATATTTGGTTTTTAAACAAAAAGCTTAAGAGTTATACTAGCTTTATGGGAAGTTAGGTATAACGACTTAAGAGAGATAAAAAGAATGGTTTATTAATTTTAGAAGTTAAGAGACTTGATCTTAAAAGATAAGAGACTTGACTTAAGTAATTAATATGAGTTTTGTGTGAAACCTCATTCATGAGTAATGAGTACTTGGTTTGTAAAAGGAATAATGTTTTACTGATTTCGGAAATGAGAATAAGTATCGAACAAACCACAGCAGCGCTAATTAAGGGAAATGTATTGACTAATAAAGTATTATTAAAACCAGTAGAAACCTCCATCTGCATAGAAGCTAAGATGAGACAAAATGATATTACATTTCCTAGATCATGGCTGCTTAACTAAGATTGATTATGAACAAGAATAACCTACTCACATATAAGGCATATGTATCTCAAATTATTTTAAAGGAGAATTATATCATTAAGTGATTAAAACTATGAACTACGAAACCTTTCGAAAATGAGAAACTTAAGCATTTGAAATTAGGCAAACTTGAACGTTTGGAAAATTATGTTGTTACTTGATTTACAAAGGGAAGGGTTTTGGTTTACTTAAAAGGATAGTCACTCTATTTTTATACTACGGGTATTGTGTGTGTCACGACCCGAACCCGGGCCCGTGACTGGTGCCTTACCCCGGGCACCCAAGTAGCCATACATCAGAGTAATCAGCGGAATATAAAACAAGACATGAATAAAATGAAGTGTAAAACAGTTATCTGAGAAAAGTTGCCTTTCGGCATAAATATATAACAACTAGAACAGTTACATCCCTTTTTACAATTCTGCCCACAACAGTACTACAGACCTCTAAGAATGATATGACAACAATGGCGGGGCAGGGCCGCCATACCTGAATGTAGCACTTACAGCGACGGACTATACCACCGATAAGCCTCGGAGAAACGGAGCTTCCCAAGCTTGTGACCCTAAGGCGAGGATCAACAACGGTGTACCTCCACTGCGGCATGAACGCGGCCCAAGGAGGTCGAGACAACAGTACCAAGTATGTGGCTGAAAATATCGTAAATGAAATCATAGTAGTCTATATAAATCGGGAGACATGTATGATAACCAAACTACGATTCCTGATAAATAGCGATCATGTCAAGTCGTGGACTCACGCCTCAAAGTCATCACTCAAATACAACTATGGGTCTCACGCCCACAACATCAATCATGCGTGGAATATCTTCCTCACTTTGGATCTATGATATAAAAGCACCAAGGAATACACATGAACACGGGTCCTACGTGTCATAATAAAACCGCACGGGGTAAGTACGAAGGCATAGCGACTACTAAAACCCACGGTACCAACAAGGTCATAAATCGTATCATGAGATCTGTCTAGACCGCCACATGATCGGCGGCCACTCGCGCGAGATCTAATGTGCGCGTCTAGTCTGGAACTTCCGCGACTCCGCATAAGCCACTCCGATGGCCCGCATGAGGTATTCCCGCATCGGTAGCTACTCCCTGCAACGTCTGGACTCGCGATCGCGTGGCCACATAGACCGCATGACCATAAAGGCCGCACACTAACACGGAACTCTCGTAGCTCCGCATAGGTCACACAAACCGCATAGGTATTCTCGAATCATAGGTCACAGCACCCGCTGAGTCTACCCGCATCGGAGGGCGACAACCGGAATCATGTCAAGAGGTGAGTGATATAATACTAACATAACAACTTATCGTTAAACAACATAAGCACAACAAGAAACCCCTTTATACAAACATCACAAGACACTAAAACACGTAGCATCCTAACATGTCTACTTATCAAACCATCTTACTACACTTTCGAGAATCAATACAAGACTTTCATAAAAAAATAAGTAAACCGTTCTTCTATCTTCCTTAAGTCGTTATACCTAACTTCCCATAAAGCTAGTATAACACTTAAGCTTTTAAAACAAGTATTTCTTTTCTTTCAAAAATGGTTAATAACTCTTTTGAAATACTTCGATTCTTATTATTTAAACTCAAGTCAAAAGACATCAAAGTAAAACCAAAACAATTTCCATACCTTCTTTTAAAACAAAGGCACTTCTCCTTTAAAAGTCAAGTAGCAATATACTTTTTAAACCAAGTGTCTTACTCTTTTAAAAACAAGTAACCTATACCTTTAAATCAAATTACTTCTCCTTTCCCAAAATCAAGTTATTTATAAGTCAAGTTATCATTTTAAATCCAATGATAAAACCATTCTTATTTTGAAATCAAGATAACTTTATTCTTTAAAGACCACACACCCATTAATCATGAGTGAGATTTTACAACTTTTTAACATAATTCAAGTCCTTAATGTTTCATAACAAGTCACTTAACTTTGGAATCAAGTCAAGGACACAAAAGGAAAATCAACTTCCTTTAAACACACGTGCGTCTACCGCACTAAATATATTTCACAAATATCATGCTAGAAAGGATAGGAAGAGGTTCACATACCTCGCGACGATTATCGACAATTAGCAAAACGCTCCAAAGTACTCTAACCTTGCTCGCCTTTTCCACCCTTCAAGTAGAATACGCTACTCGTAGTACTTCAACCTATAAAGGCCACAAAACGTCTATCAACCTCTAGCTCTCTTCGTAGAATAATTCTAGATACAAGATTCCTTATTCTACGGAAAATTCAGCAGCACCTCCCATGACCACATAAAACTCCTCAAACGAGGCCTTCTACCAAACCAACAATTCCGGGAGGGTTACACGCCTAACGGACGTGTACAATTCTACTCCACAATAATACTACAAGTCTCTGCAAATACGGTCAATGTAAATACAGTTCAATTCCTTATAATTATACTTCCAATATATCTTATACTCAATGATTAACTACTACAACATGTAATTTCCAATTACAATAGGGGGACATAGATCATTACCTCGATAAGCCCAAAATTATCCAAGATTATAAGTCGATCATGAGCAACGTTTAGCTCCATTCCGACGCCCAACCCGCTCCAAGCAACCCTTAGAAGTTTCCAAATAACTTCTCTAACACTTCATCTAAGCTATGAAGATTTTTCTAGTGGCTTCGCTTTTGCGACTAAAGGAATAAAGTAGAATTTTCGGCTCCTAGTATTGAAATAACTTGGAATACAACTAGGATACTAGGCTAAGGTATTTGGGACTATATCAACACTTGAAGAACTTTTCCTACACCAAGGGGAGAGTAGGACGAGAACCTCAACAAAGGGGAGTATTTTGTGACTTAGAATCTCAAAGTGTGGATGAAATAAGTCTTGAAACAATGGGGTATTTATAGGAAAATCAATGGCCAAGATCTAGGCAAGTGTGTGGTGAGGATGGGGTACATGTGTGTGGGTAGTTGGCCAACCATTTGGCTACCACAAAAATGGGACAAGTGGCCACCACAAAATGGGCCACTTGTCCACCTAAAAACGCCCCACTCGCCTTCTCCACGGCTAACATGGCCACACGGGGTGACACGTGTCGCCCCGCACTGGCCCAAAATATTTCATCTTTCGAAAATATCCGCAATGCCAAAAATCCGAAAATAAAGTGGGCCCCACAAAACCGTAAATTCTCCCGTGGGCCCCACGTGACCAATTTCGGAAATAAAATTCCATAATTCTCAAATATTCCAAAAAGTCCGAATACCAAATCTGGGAATCCAATTCCCATTACCGAACATTTTTCCTTCTCAAAATTCGGAAACTTTTCCGTCGAAAAATCACATCTTTCTTCCTTTCCAATTTTAATGTCGTATTTACGTACGTACGTCCTCATATATATACACTGGAACTACGGGGTGTAACATTCTCCCCTCCTTAGAAACATTCGTCCCGAATGTTCCTTCTCAAGACAGATAACGATCAAGTTCCTCATAGCTTAACCAGTTTGCAAATGCCACACATGGCCACAGAAAACACCCGCGCAAAAATTTACATCAAAGTCCACGAGGAATCACCTCTAACATCACAAAAACTCCCACCCAAGGGCTAAAAGATACTCCCTTCGCACCTTCACTTTACAAACGAAATGATCACAACTATGTTCTTAACACATGCTCGCTTCTTCCTTACTGCCGCACTTTCTCGTCCACTCGAACTCTTTCTCACAACTTACCACATTTCTGCTACTGCTCCAGTTTCCAAATCTCGTCATACCCTTTCCGAGGTGGTACCTTCAAGAAGGCCCACCATCAACCTGAACTCTAAGTGTCGTCGCCGACTATCCGCACGACTTCTGTTGACTCTGAGCTGCCAAAAATCTCTTCTGGATAAGCTTCACCTTATCCACATCCTGCCGAAACAAGTATGAACCAACTATCTGAACTTTGCCAACATCGAACCAATCGACCGGCAACTTACACTTCCGCCCCTACAAGGCGTCATAAGGCGATATCCGAATACTGAAATGGTAGCTATAAAACACTCCCTCAACAGGAGGCAACAATCCTCACAGCTACCCCTGAAATCCAAACACTGGCCCGAGGGCGAATGCGATACTAAGACTCACCTGAGTTCCTAACCTGCTGGTAAAACCTCCAAAAGAAACAGTAAACTAGGCTCCATCTGTCATAAGGTGAAAGTAGGCACCTCGTGCAACCTTACAACCTTCCCGATATAACATCTCGCATAACCTCTCGCCGAGTAAACGGCCCCGATCGAAAGACAAGATGGTGACCTCATCGCCCGACCATCGGTCTAACGCTTACGAACTCGCACGATGGTTAACTAAACTTGGGCCTAACACCCTCGTGACCCTATCATCTAGCGGGACCACCTCAAACCGACCCCACCACTTTCCGGCCGCGGGTTGACTCGCGATATGGCCTCAACCCGACCCACCCGACTAAACTCGTTCCGATCCGGAACAATATTACCAATTCACGTCATGAAAGCTACCACTTTCATCTCACACTACCCATGGAATTATCCCATAAATACACCACGTATACCGAGTACTTCGATAAAGACCAACCGTAAAATCATCCACTCAGGACGGCCTTGCATCCAAGGTCCCAACTGTTATAAATTCTAAGGCTCCCTATTTTCTCGTCCCCAGACTTACCCTTTACAACTACCCATGTTTTCTAATCACAATTAACACAATGCTATCAGAACATAACACTTAAGGTATACTCATCTTATCACACATACAAATCTCTAGAGGGTTAAGGATATACCTGCATCTACTGCTTCACTTCCCTTTGTCGTTCTAATCAATCCTGCCCTGTTGGGCGCATAGCTAGGGAAGATGATGAATTAGCCACTGATCCTGAAGGCTGAGTCTCTACATCCGCGCCACATCTGGTCGGACAATTTCTCGCAAGATGGCCCTGCTGGCCGAGAGCAAAACAAGCTGTCGAAGAAGTACGACACTCTCCACAATGTCACTTACCACAATGGCCACATCGAGGTGGGGGTGGCCTCCTCTGGCTAACACCCCTTCCTCTCTGAACCATCAATCCGCGAATCGACAGTAGGCTAAGTCATCCCACCTGTATCCCTCCTACTAGGACATTCTCTCCTCACATGGCCCTGACGGCCACTGGTAAAACAAGCATTAGTAAAAAGACGACATTTCCTGGGATGACGTCTACCACATAGTGAACATAGAGGGAAAACTGAATCTGGCTGGCTGGAACCTATATAAATCTGTGAACCAGAAACCCTGGAGTTCTGACCAACTCCTAAATACCCCGAACGTCTTGAAGTCTGTGGAGGACCATTCTCATCTTGGCGGAGGCGCATAACCGGGCTACGAGAAGGTCCGCTCGAAAGTTACCAAAGGACCTGCTATTACGCCCTCTTCTCGCTGATCTTGGTTAGTCCGTCGATCTCTACGTTCTCACCACTGCGTGTAAGCATGTACGCGGCAATGTCCATGTCTCGATCAAGAGCTACTCTTGTACAACTCTGCTAGATAATCGTCATGTCCTGTGACATATCGGTGCACTCTATCCTCCATGTCTGCCACTAAAGCGGGGACATAACGAGCCAATAAGTCAAACTCTATAATGTATTCCCGAACCGTTCGCCTGCTCGCCTCAACCTCATAAATCTATGCGCGAGCTCTCTCATGGCGAGGGCAAAAGTGTGTAAGAAATGCCTCTGAGGTCTCGATCACTTTCATGATCCGCTGCAACTGTCGAATAAACTCCTGATGATCTTCCTCAATCCTCAATCCATAGAACTCGGGTGGACTGCAACTCAAGAAGTCCCGATGCCTCGAAACTATCGGATCTAGGGTGAACCATCGTATCGCTTAACCACCGGCCTCCGTCGTCCTCTCATTCCCACCACGGACTAGCTAGTAATGGCCATCTCCTTGTAACTCATATCCTTTGTTCTGGCCGTAGAGACTGGCTCGGGTCGTGGTCTCGATAGCTACGCCATCGCTCTAAACTCTCCAGGGCTAGCGGCATCGCAGAACTCCCGAATGAAGCGCTGTCTCGATAATGAATGGGCGTGTGCACGTAACCTTCATGCTCTACTCGCGGCTCCCTCGCCGCCTTGCCCTTCTGGCTCGCCTTTGCGTAGAGGCATAGCGGTGAAAAGAATACGTCAAAGGAGTCCAACTTATAACACGGCTAAGGCACGATCTCGAGTGAGAAGAATGAAACCAATCCTAAATATCCTGCAGCCTCACGATTATAGGTGTGGTGCACAACACACCGATAATCAAGACTCCACTAGATACGGTGCAGGACACTTTCCGAGGATTAAGCGCTCACGATACCACTTTTGTCACTTTGTCGCGAGCCTTGCTCGGCGACCCAACAAATGGTACCGGCTGCTTGCGATCCACGAGGCATGCCCTCACGCCATCTTCTCGGGGCGTGCCATACGGAGAGCCACGGTTGGTCTGTTCGTGGTAGAGCTCGCTTTATACGCCACTTCGGCCAAGGAGGTCAAGACAACAGTACCAAGTATGTGAACGAAAATCAGAAATGAAATCATAGTAGTCTATATAAATCGGAGACATGTATGATAACCAAACTACGATTCACAATAAATAGCGATCATGTCAAGTCGTGACTCACGCCTCAAAGTCATCACTCAAATACAACTATGGGTCTCACGCCCACAACATCAATCATGCCGTGGAATATCTTCCTCACCTGGCGATCTATGATATAAAAGCACCAAGGAATACACATGAACACCGAGTCCTACACGTGTCATAATAAAACCGCACGGGTAAGTGCGAAGGCATGGCATAGCCGACTACTAAAACCCACATGCACCAACAAGGTCATAAAGCGTATCATGAGATCTGTCTGACCACCACATGATCGAAGCCGCCACTCGCGCGGATCTAATGCGCGTCTAGTCTGGAACTTCCGCGACTCCGCATAAGCCACTCCGATGGCCCGCATGAGGTATTCCCGCATCGAGGGTAGCTACTCCCGCAACGTCCCGACTCGCGATCCGCGTAGCCACATAGACCGCGTGACCATAAAGGCCGCACACTAACACGGAACTCTCGTAGCTCCGCATAGGTCACACAAACCCGCATGAGGTATTCTCGAATCATAGGTCACAGGACACTTTGAGTCTACCCCGCGTCGGAGGACAACCGGAATCATGTCAAGAGGTGAGTGATATAATACTAACATAACGACTTATCGTTAAACAACATAAGCACAAAGAGAAACCCTTTATACAAACATCACGAGACACTAAAACACGTAGCATCCTAACATGTCTACTTATCAAACCATCTTACTACACTTTCGAATCAATACAAGACTTTCGTAAAAAAAATAAGTAAACCGTTCCTTCTATCTTCCTTAAGTCGTTATACCTAACTTCCGTAAAGCTAGTATAACACTTAAGCTTTTAAAACCAAGTATTTCTTTTCTTTCAAAAATGGTTAATAACTCTTTTGAAATACTTCGGATTCTTATTATTTAAACTCAAGTCAAAAGACATCAAAGTAAAACCAAAACAATTTCCATACCTTCTTTTAAAACAAAGGCACTTCTCCTTTAAAAGTCAAGTAGCAATATACTTTTTAAACCAAGTGTCTTACTCTTTTAAAAACAAGTAACCTATACCTTTAAATCAAATTACTTCTCCTTTCCCAAAATCAAGTTGTTTATAAGTCAAGTTATCATTTTAAATCCAATGATAAAACCATTCTTATTTTCGAAATCAAGATAACTTTATTCTTTAAAGACCACACACCCATTAATCATGAGTGAGATTTTACAACTTTTAACATAATTCAAGTCCTTAATGTTTCATAACAAGTCACTTAACTTTGGAATCAAGTCAAGGACACAAAAGGAAAATCAACTTCCTTTAAACACACGATGTCTACCGCACTAAATATATTTCACAAATATCATGCTAGAAAGGATAGGAAGAGGTTCACATACCTCGCGACGATTATCGACAATTAGCAAAGCGCTCCAAAGTACTCTAACCTTGCTCGCCTTTTCCACCCTTCAAGTAGAATACGCTACTCGTAGTACTTGAACCTATAAAGGCCACAAACGTCTATCAACCTCTAGCTCTCTTCAGAGAATAATTCTAGATACAAGATTCCTTATTCTACGGAAAATTCAGCGGACCTCCCGCATGACCACATAAAACTCCTCGCCAAGCGAGGCCTTCTACCAAACCAACAATTCGGGGTTACCGTCTAACGGGGCGTGTACAATTCTACTCCACAATAATACTACAAGTCTACTGCAAATACGGTCAATGTAAATACGGTTCAATTCCTTATAATTATACTTCCAATATATCTTATACTCGATGATTAACTACTACAACATGTAATTTCCAATTACAATAGGGACATAGATCATTACCTCGATAAGCCCAAAATTATCCAAGATTATAAGTCGATCACGAGCAACGTTTAGCTCGATTCCTCGACGCTCCAACCCGCTCCAAGCAACCCTTAGAAGTTTCCAAATAACTTCTCTTAACACTTCATCTAAGCTATGAAGATTTTTCTAGGGCTTCGTTTTTGCGACTAAAGGAATAAAGTAGAATTTTCTGCTCTAGTATTGAAATAACTTGGAATACAACTAGGATACTAGGCTAAGGTATTTGGGACTATATCAACACTTGAAGAATTTTTCCTACACCAAGGGGAGAGTAGGGCGAGAACCTCAACAAAGGGAGTATTTTGTGACTTAGAATCTCAAAGTGTGGATGAAATAAGTCTTGAAACAATGGGGTATTTATAGGAAAATCAATGGCCAAGATCTAGGCAAGTGTGTGGTGAGGATGGGGTACATGTGTGTGGGTAGTTGGCCAACCATTTGGCTACCACAAAAATGGGACAAGTGGCTTGCCCCTTGTCCCCCAATCAAACGTCCCACTTGGCCTTCTCCAATTCGGCCAACATGGCCACACGGGGGTGACACGTGTCGCCCCCGTACTCGTCCAAAATATTTCATCTTTCGAAAATATCCGCAATGCCAAAAATCCGAAAATAAAGTGGGCCCCACAAAACCGTAAATTCTCCCGTGGGCCCCACGTGACCAATTTCGGAAATAAAATTCCATAATTCTCAAATATTCCAAAAAGTCCGAATACCAAATCTGGGAATCCAATTCCCATTACCGAACATTTTTCCTTCTCAAAATTCGGAAACTTTTCCGTCGAAAAATCACATCTTTCTTCCTTTCCAATTTTAATGTCGTATTTACGTACGTACGTCCTCATATATATACACTGGAACTACGGGGTGTAACAGTGTGACTTTTTGAAAGAAACGGACCTTTTAAAAGAGTTAATGTATGAAGTACTTTGGGGATAAAAACCCGAAATTGTTAACATAAAGTAGAAAGTACCTTGTGTGAATAACTTGATTGTGTTGGTTTGTGATAGCCTTGTAATACTTTCTTGTTGATTTGATAAGTAAACATGTTAGGATGCTACGTGTGTTAGTATCTGGTGATGTTTGTGTAAAGGGGTTCCCCTTGTTGTGCTTATGTTGTTTAACGATAAGCTGTTATGTTATTATATCACATACCCCCTTGACTTGTTATACCGAGGGCTTGCCACCCTTGATGTGGGTCTATACGGCCTATGCGGTCTGCGTGACTATGCGGAGCTGCGGGAGTTCCAGGGTTGATCATTCCGGGTGTTTTATCCGTCGCGGGATGCCACATGCGGTCTGTGTGACTATGCGGTCTATTGAGACTATGCGGGCTGCGGGAGTCCAGGAGGGTACCGGGGTTAGCTACCCCCGATGCGAGGAATACCTCATGCGGGTCTATGTGTGACCTATGCGGACTGCGGGAGTCCAGGGTTAGGCATGCATAATGATACTATGGGCGATTGGCCTTGCTTCGATCATTCGCGGCCTAGGAAAGACCTGTTACAGTTTACCTATTATTGCTCTTGTTTGTGATGTGGCACTATGTGCAAATTGAACTAATTGTATTTGCAAATGGTTTTAAATACTTTGATTTCGTTTAAAATACTTTACAGTTTCACATACTTGGTACCTGTTGTACTGACCTCCTTCGGGGGGCTGCGTTCATGCCGCAGGTAGAGGTACACCAGTCGTTGATCCTCGCTCGTAGGGTCGATTCGGCATTTGGGAAGCTCCGTTTCTCGAGGCTTATCGGTGGTATAGTCCTGTCGTTGTAGGTACTTACATTCGGGGTATGGCGGGCCACGTCCCGCCATTGTTGTCTTATCATTCTTAAGTGCAGAACCTTTGTTGTGGCCAGAGTTGTAAAAAGGGATGTAACTGTTCTAGTTGTTATATATATTGATGCCGAAAGGCAAGTTTTCTCAGATGAACTATTTCATATTTCATATTATGTCATGTCTTGTTTTATATTCTGCTGATTACTCTGATGTATGTCTACTTGGGTGCCCGGGTAAGGCACCAGTCACGGGCCCGGGTTCGGGTCGTGACATATACTTGCCGAAAGGCACTCTTTTATTGGATAAATTGTGTCTCTTTTACATTGGTTTCATGTCTTGTTTTTATATTCCGCTGATTACTCTGATGTATGTCTACTTGGGTGCCCGGGTAAGGCACCAGTCACGGGCCCGGGTTCGGGTCGTGACAAAAGTGGTATCAGAGCAGTTAATCCTCGGAAAGTTTCTACAGACCGTATCTAGTAGAGTCTTGATTATCGGTGTGTTGTGCACCACACCAATAATCAGGAGGCTATAGGATATTTAGGATTGGTTTCCATTCTTCTCACTCTGAGATCGTGCCTTAGAGCTGTGTTATAAGTTGGACCCCTCTAACGTATTTCTTTCCCTTACCGATTATGCCTCGCGTAAGGCAACCCGCCCGAGGCAAGGCGAAGCGTAGGAGGCGCGAGTAGAGCACGAGAGGTTACTAGAGGCACAGCCCAATCATCACTGGGTGGTGCTTCGTTCGAGGACCTGCGGCGTCGCTAGTCCCAGATCTAGCACACGCGCAGATTCCTCTGCGGCCATGATATTTGAACCTTCGCCCACGACGATGGCGGAAGTATGGATTGCAAAGAGACGACCGCTTTCTAGCTATGGATTTAGCAACGAGAGTATTTTATGTATCGATTTATCGCGCCTTGATGAATATCTAAGGAAGGGTTGTTCAAGTAGCTCTTGATCGAGCATGAGTATGGCTGCGTGCGAGCTTATGCCAAAGCCGAGAAATGTAGGGATCGGCGAGTTAACCAAGATCGGCGAAGAGGCGAGCAGAGAGGTCCTGCGGTAACTTTCGAGCGGACCTTCCGGCCAGATTGGTTATGCTCCTCCGCCCGGTGCAGTGGTTCTCCGCGGGTTCGGGGCGTTCGGGTATGTAGGAGTTGGTGAGCTCGGGGTCGCTAGTTCGCGTAAACACGTAGGTTTCGGCCCGGATTGATTTTCCTCGGTGTTCACGGTGGCAAACGTCATCCCGGGGAATGTCGTCTTTTTGTTGGTACTTGTTTTACCTGCGGCCGTCAGGGCCATGTGTCGAAAAGATGTCCTATTAGGAGGACTCGGTCTACCAGATCAGTTGCGAAGTCAGTGGTTCGGAGAGGAAGGGGTGTTAGCCAGAGGAGGCCACCCCCACCTCGGTGTGGCCGTTGTGGTAGATGTCATTTTGGGGAGTGTCGTGCTTCTTCGACAGCTTGTTATGCTTGCGGCCAGCAGGGCCATTTTTCGAGAATTTGTCCGACCAGAGGTGGCGCGGATGTAGAGACCCAGCCTTCAGGATCAGTGGCTAGTTCATCACCTTCCCTAGCTATGCGCCCAACAGGGCAGGTTTGACTAGAACGACAAAAGGGGAGTGAAGCAGTAGATACAGGTATATCCTTAACCCTCTAGAGATTAGTATGTGTGATAAGATGAGTATATTTTAAGTGTTATGTTCAGATAGTATTGTGTTAATTATGAGCCTTAGAATATTATACGTAGAGACCTTAGATGTGAGGTCATCTTGAGTAAAAGATTTATTTTATGTTTGACCCTTATCGGAGTGCATAGTACATGTGAGATATGTTTTTGTGATAAGTCCCTGTGTAGTGTAAAATGAAAGAGGGTAGTAGATCTAAGAAGACCACTAGGTTTTCGTGACTTGATTATGAGATTGTTTCGGATCGGGGAACGAGAGTTTTGCGTGATAGCGGGTCGGGTGGCGGACCGATTGCGGGTCAACCCGCGACCTGTGTGGTGGTGGGGTCAGTTTGGGGTGGTCCCACTTTGTGATAGGGTCACGAGGGTGTTAGGCCCAAGTTTAGTTAACCAGCGTACGAGTTCGTGGATGCGTTCGACCAGTAATCGGGCCGATGAGGTCAGCCCATCTTGTCTTTTAGTCAATACCATTTTCTCGGCAGAGGGTTATGCGAGATGTTATATCAGGAAGGTTGTAAGGCTGCACGAGGTGCCTACTTTCACCTTATGTCAGGCAGTGGAGCCCAGGTTACGGCTATTTTCTTTTTTTTGGAAGTTTTACCAGGCAGGGATAGGAACGCAGGTGAGTCTCAGTATTGCATTCACCCTCGGGCCGGTGTTTTTGATTTCAGAGGTAGCTGTAAGGATTATTCGCCTCTTGGTTGAGTGTGTATTATAATAGCTACCATATCAGTATTCGGATGTCGCCTTATGACGCCTTGTAAGGGCAGAAGTGTAAGTTGTCGGTCGATTGGTTCGATGTTGGCAAGATTCGGATAGTTGGTTCATACTTGTTCCAGCAGACCGTGGATAGGGTGAAGCTTATCCAGGAGAGGTTATTGGCAGCTCAGAGTCAACAGAAGTCGTGCGGATAATCGGCGACGACGCTTGGAGTTCAGGTTGACGGTGGGTCTTCTTGAAGGTATCACCCCGGAAAGGGTGTGACGAGTTTTTGGAAAACGGAGGAAACTTAGCCTGAGGTACTTGGTGCATTTCCAGATCCTTCGGAGGATAGGCCAAGTTGCCTATAGGTTAGCATTGTCGTCCGACTTAGGAGGCAGTACGTCCGGCCTTTCGTGTTGTTATGTTCGGGAAAGTATCGGAGATCCATCCAGAGTGTTCCCAGTTAATGATGACCAAGTTGGAGATAGTAACCCCGAGATTTTGGAAACTGAAGCAGTAGAAAAATGTGGTAAGTTATGAGAAAGAGTTCGAGTGTACGAGAAGGGTACGACGAGTAAGAGAATAGAAGTGATCATTTCGTTTGTAAAGAGAAGGTGCGAAGGGAGTATATTTTAGACTTTGGGTGGGAGCTTTTGTGATGTTGGAGGTGATTCCTTGTGGACTTGGATTAAGTATTTGAGCGTGTGATATTTTATGGCCAGGTGTGGTGTGATTGTTTTCGTAAGTATAGCAGTGAAGACTATACTGGCACATGTATGTTTTGAGGCTTAGAAGGAACATTCGGGACGAATGTTTCTAAGGAGGGGAGAATGTTATACCCCGTATTTCCAGAGTATGTACGTGTGGGAGTACGTACAAAAGTTTAGGCCTTAAGTTAGGCTAAGGACGAAATTTTGTGCACAACTACCAAAAAGAATCGTTTTTCGACGAAACATTTTCCAAACTTTGCGAAGGGAAAAATACGGCTATGTCATTTATTATTTTTGCGGATTTTTCCGAGAGATGAAATATTTTGGACCAACGAGAGGGAGACACTTGTCACCCTCAAGTTGGCGGATTTGTGGGCTTCATTTGGACGATTTCAAGGTCTTGGAGTAGGTAGGATATTTGTGATATTTTGTGTGGTAGTTGGATATGGTACACATGGATGAATTCTCACCCTACACTTGCCTACCACTTGGCTTCATCTTGGCCATTGGTTGGCCTATAAATACCCCCTAACTTGAAGGTTTTCTTCATCCACAAATTGTCTTCCAAATCTCAAAATTCCCTCCCCTCTCTTGTAGTGTTTCGTCCAACACCCTCTCCCCCTCTAGCCTAGTGGCTTCGGCCGAGAGCCCCCCCCCCCCTTTGGTAGAAAGTTGTCTTCCAAGTATAGTTACTATTCCTAAATACCCTAGCCCAAATCCCTTATAGTATTTAAGTAGAAGTTGTTAGAAACTTCTAAGGGTTGTTTGGAGCGGGTTGGAGCGCCCAGAGTAGGAGCTAAACGTTGCTCAGGATCGACATTTAAACTTGGATAATTATGGGCTTATCGAGGTAAATATCTTGTCCCCCTATTGTTATTAGAGTTTACATATTGTTGAAGTATAAGAATTATGCATAAGTTATATACAAGGAAGGTATATAAGAAAGGAATTGAACTGTACTTACATGGGGTGTACTTACATGACTTGTGAAGTTTGTGTAGGGAAGTGCTGCCCAATTTTCCGTAGAATCTTGTATCTAGATTTATTCTACAGAGTAGTCTAGACTTTGATAGACTTGTATAACCGGTATAGGTTGAAGTACTGCGAGTAGCGTGTTCTACTTGAAGGGTGGACAAGGCTAGCCGGGTTATAACGGTGGAGCGTTTTGCTAATAGTCGATAATCGTCGCGAGGTATGTGATTCTTCCTATCCTCTTGAGCATGATATTTTAAAAGAATATATATAGTACGGTAGACGTACGTGTGTTAACTGAACGTAGTTTTACGGCAATGTCTTTTGACTTAAGCCTGAATAATAAGAATCTTGAAGTATTTCAAGAGAATTAAGAACCGTTTTTGAAAGAAGAAGTAATACTTGGTTTTAAAAGCTTAAGAGTTATACTAGCTTTATGGGAAGTTAGGTATAATGACTTAAGAGAGATAAAAAGAATGGTTTATTGATCTTAAAAGATAAGAGACTTGACTTAATTGAATTAATGTGAATTTTGTTAAAAAATGTGAAACCTCATTCGTGAGTAATGAGTACTTGGTTTTTAAAAGGAATAATGTCTTACTGATTTCGGAAATCAGAATAAGTATCGAACAAACCACAAATAGCTAATAAAGGGAAATGTTTTGACTAATTAAGTATTATTAAAACCAGTAGAAACCTCCATCTGCATAGAAGCTAAGATGAGACAAAATGATATTACATTTCCTAGATCATGGCTGCTTTAATAAGATTGTTATAAACAAGAATAACCTACTCACACATAAGGCATATGTTTCTCAAATCGTTTTAAAGGAGAATTATATTATTAAGTGATTAAAACTATGAACTACGAAACCTTTCGAAAATGAGAAACTTGAGCATTTGAAATTAGGCAAACTTGAACGTTTGGAAAATAATGTTGTTACTTGATTTTACAAAAGGAAGTATTTTGGTTTACTTAAAAAGATAGTCACTCTATTTTTATACTACGGGTATTGTGTGACTTTTTGTGAAAGAAGCGGATCTTTTAAAGAGTTAATGTATGAAGTACTTTGGGGATAAAAACCCGAACTTGTTAACATAAAGTAGAAAGTACCTTGTGTGAATAACTTGATTGTGTTGGTTTGTGATAGCCTTGTAATACTTTCTTGTTGATTTGATAAGTAAACATGTTAGGATGCTAGGGGTGTTAGTATCTTGTGATGTTTGTGTAAAGGGTTTCCCTTGTTGTGCTTATGTTGTTAAACGGTAAGCCCGTTGTACTGTTATTATATCACCTACCCTCGACTTGTTATACCGAGGGCTTCCCACCCGATGCGGTCTATACGGCTATGCGATGTGCGACTATGCAGGTGTGGGAGTTCGGATTGATCATTCCGGTGTTTTATCCGACGGGGATGCCCTATGCGATGCAGTGTGACTATGCGGTCTATGAGACTATGCGTGCCGAGTCGGAGTGCAGGGGTTAGCTACCCCGTCGCGAGGAATACCTCGTGCGGGTCTGTGTGTGACCTATGTGGACTGCGAGAAGTCCAGGATTAGGCACGCATAATGATACTATGGGCGATTGGCCTTGCTTCGATCATTCGCGGCCTAGAAAAGACCAGTTACATTATATATACTTTGCTCTTATTTATGTTGTGGCACTATGTGCAGTTGAACTGGTTGTATTTGCAAATGGTTTTAAATACTTTGATTTTACTTGATGCTTTTGATTTCACATACTTGGTACTGTTATGCGACCTCCTTCGGGGGGCTGCGTTCATGCCGCAGGTAGAGGTACACCAGTCGTCGATCCTCGCTCTTAGGATCACAGTTCAGCGTTTGGGAAACTCCGTTTCTCCGGAGGCTTATCTTTGGTATAGTCCCCTGTTGTTGTAGGTGCTTACATTCAGGGGTATGGCGGAGCCCTGTCCCGTCGTTGTTGTTGTAAAACTCTTAGAGGTCTGTAGTCCTGTTGTAAAGTTAGGATGTAACTGTTCATTCTTGAGATATTTATATACTTGCCGAAAGGCACTCTTTTATTGGATAAACTGTGTCTCTTTTACATTGGTTTCATGTCTTGTTTTTATATTCCGCTGATTACTCTGATGTATGTCTACTTGGGTGCCCGGGTAAGGCACCAGTCATGGGCCCGGGTTCGGGTCGTGACAGTATTGTCTTGGTTTATTAAAAAAGAAGGTATGGAAATTGTTTTGGTTTACTTAAAATAATAGTCACTCTATTGTGATACTACAGGTATCGTGTGACCTTTGTAAAAGAAATGGATCTTTGAAAGAATTTAATGTACGTAGTACTTTAGGGTTAAAACCCGGATTGTTGGCATAAAATGGGAGTACTCGAGTTTATATAAATGGTGAATCTATTTACATGTTAATGAAAGTCTAAGAGTATGTTGAACTTGCCTATGCTAGTTGTGATAGCCTTTGTGTGCAAGTATTGTATTTCTATACCACCGCGTCTCTCGATGGAGGGCCGGCTGACTTGTTGTGAACTTATTTGGACGTACCGGCTGTGACGGAGGATTCCACGGGTATGCTTCCATTATGATTGATCATGGCCATGCTTATACGATGAGGATCTTGCGGCACGCGAGATGCGTTAGATCCCCGCGCGTTTCATTACTCCATGGCCATGCTTATACGATGAGGGATTTCGAGGCATGCGACCATCTTATATTATTACTCCATAGGCTAGCTCCCCGTGAAGATATGTACCCACGATGAGGGATGCCGGGGGACATGTATATTGTTACTCCATGAGCTAGCTCCCCATGAAGACCTGCACCTACGATGAGGGATGCCGAGGGCACGTTATGACCATGCTTATATGATGAGGGATTCCGGGGCATGCGGCCGAGTATATATATATATATATATATATATATATGTATTGTATATGTGTACGCCGACAGTGAGGTAGGATGTCACGGGCGTGTCACCTGGTTTTTATATTACACCTACGACTGCCGGCAGTGATGGAGGATTCCACGGGCAGGAGGTATATATATATGTATTGTATATGTGTACGCCGACAGTGAGGTAGGATGCCACGGGCGCGTCACATGAGTATGATTTATGTCATAGGCTGCGATGAGGAAGGAATTCCACGGGTATGAGTGATGACTTTGAGGGCGTGAGTCCCTGACTTGACATGACCGCTTATATGTTGTGTATTGTAGTTTGGTTATCATACATGTCTCCTGCTTTATATAGACTATTATGATTTCATTTACAGTATTTTCAGTTTCACATACTTGGTACCTGTTGTACTGACCTCCTTCGGGGGGCTGCGTTCATGCCGCAGGTAGAGGTACACTGGTTGTTGATCCTCGCTCATAGGATCACAGTTCAGCGTTTTGGGAAGCTCCGTTTCTCCGGAGGCTTATCTTTGGTATAGTCCCCTGTCATTGTAGGTACTTGTACATTCAGGGGTATGGCGGGGCCCTGTCCCGTCATAGTTGTGGTTACATTCTTAGAGGTCTGTAGTACTGTTGTGGGCAGGGTTTGTAAAAGGATATAACTGTTCGGGTTTTATGTATATATACAGAAAGGTGACCGTTTTGGTTAGCCTGTTTTCTTATATTTCATTGTTTCATGTCTTTGAGTTTTTATTTCCGCTGGTTTTTCTCTGATGTATTATCACTAGGGTGCCCGGGGTAAGGCACCAGTCGCGGGCCCGAGGTCGGGTCGTGACATTTACTTATTAAAAAGTAAGGGTGAAGCCTTTGAAGCATTCAAACACTACAAAACAGAAGTTGAAAATCAACTAAGCGTACAGATTAAATCAATTTGTAGCGATAGAGTGGGAGAATACATAGCGTTTTTTGAATAATATTGTGCTCAGTCGGGAATTGTTCATCAAATGATGGCTCCTTACTCACCTCAATCAAACGGTGTAGCTGAATGCAAGAACCGTACATTAAAGGAAATGATGAATGCCTTGCTCATCAATTCCGGTATTCCCCAAAATATGTAGGGAGAAGTTGTCCTTACCGCTAATAAGATTCTTAACAGAGTCCCACATAAGGGTAAGGACAAAACACCATATGAGTTATGGAAGAGAAAGAAACCCACCTACAAATACTTGAAGGTGTGGGGTTATTTGGCAAAGGTTGAAGTACCTAAGCCAAAACAGGTCAAGATTGAGCCTAAGACTTTAGATTGCATATTTATCAGATATGCAAATAACAGTAGTGCTTATCACTTCTTAGTGCATAAGTGAGATGTACCAGACATCCATGTAGGTACAATTATGGAATCAAGTAATGCCAATTTCTTTAAAGACTCATTTCCTAGAAAGGAAAGAGACATAACCTCTCAGAAATGAAGTTATGAACAAAGCTCTCAAGATACATTGACTTCCCGAATCTAGGTGGTTCAGATCCAGTGGACTCCAAAGTGGATGATTATTCGGAATCTGGTGTTCCAGATTTTCAGGACTTGGAGGCTCCAGAGATAGAACCAAGACGAAGTAAAAAGGGCTAGGAAGGATAAGTTTTTCGCTCCTGACTTTGTAGATTATATGGTTCATGACGAATCATGAACAATTGTTGAAGCATTGTCAACTCCAGAAGCACTGCTCTGGAAAGAAGCTATAGAGAGTGAGATATACTCCATTCTGCACAACCATACTTGGGAGTTGGTTGATCTTCCTCCGGGAAACAAACCGTTTGGTTAATTTGATATTGGTTAATGTGACATTATCAGGTCTGCTTTAACTCTTCTATGTATGTTCTTGCTTGACTAAACCATTAATAGGGTTCGTTTCGAATGTAATAGTATTCATTGCCTATCTAAATAGCCTGATTAATTAAATACAACTAGATGCTAAGTAGTTAATAACTAAAAAAACTCATGTTGAACTTGTTTGAATTATTGAATGTTATTTAGGATCTACTTAGAATATCTATAGTTTTAAAAGTGACTAGAACATTTGTTGTTGTTAACTCTTGGGGATAATGATCTGTTTAGCTTCTGATTGACATCTACATCTGGTCGAAGGACCCTTAGTAGGGGTGGGATTAAAAACCAAAAACCAAACCGTTTGAGCTGAAAACCGAAATTCTAGCAAACCGAAACTGAAAACAATCCGAACCGATTGCTCCATTCAGTACGGGTTCAAATCCATGGCATAACCGATCCGAAATGGTACCGATTCTTGTATAGTATCATGACGAACATTGTCCATTCTTGTATCTATTTTTTTGCAATCTGCAATTGTAAGTTGTTATTACATGGAATGAAGTTTGGTTTTGTCTGGTCATTGATTTTTGGCTTCAAACTTGAATATTAAAACTTGTGTTGTTTTTCAAATCATTTTGAGAAAAATGAAAGCAAAATTATTGTCATTAAATTTGACACTAGTATATATATTTCAAGGGCTTCTAAAAGAGTATTACTGAACAGGTAAAAGAAAATATTGTTGGCTTTTTTTTTGTTCCAAGAAATAGTATTTGTTTTTTCAAAATTTCAGAATAGTGTACCCCAAAAGAGTGAGAGGTATACCTTCTTTGTTGAGTTTTTTTAGTGTCTTTGTGCTCTCAAACCTTTACAGAAAGTGTTTCAAGACATTACGTTTCTCACTTGTTTGCAAAATACTAGTACTAACGTAATGGTACAGAAGAAACACTATGTTCTTTGGAATTTTCTCCAGAAAGGCTTCCCTTTTTTCTTTAACTAATATTTTCATTCATATGTTCAATTAAAAAGATTGTAATTCACTTTTCACTTTCCAAAAAAACTAAAAAAAAAAACTAAAAGTCAGATTTTTGAAAAAGTAGCATTTGGTACCAAACAGATCCGAACCCATTCGGATCGGTTCAATTCGGGTTATATAGCCAAAAACTGAAGTAACGTACTGAACTCGTACCGAATTTTATTTCGGATTCGGCCCAAAACCTAACCGATCCCACCCCTAACCCTTAGGTTAAATATTGAATTTTGAAATGGGTTGTCTATGTTAGGAATAGTTAATGAGGCTATCTTAGTTCATGTTGTGTCCATCATGCATCTGTTAGGATTTACCTAGGTCTAGTATGAAATATCATATGTCGTGATGTTATTTGATTCATGTTAGGGTCTACATTATGTTGTATTACTAAATTTTGCGTTTGAATATGGTTCCATAGAGTCTTTAATGCATGCTTGAGTAATTAATGATGAGTCTTGTTGGCCTGTGTGCATTTGCTTTGTGTTCTTACCAAGTTCAGAATACATGTGTGCCTGAAATCATAGCATGTTGAATTTGTGTGAATTATTTCTGTCTATCTTGAAGTCATGGTGAGTAGGTAATCAAGTAATCACTTGTGTGCCCTATTTGTGACTATGTCATGCCTATCATATCATGTCTGCATGTTTGGTGTAGGCTGCTAATTTGTTAAGTTTTGACTCACCTATATTATTCATTGTTCGAACGAAGTTTAAACCCGCAATGATGTATATTGTGGTGGCTGATATCCATCTTTGAACTAACACATTCCTAGATTAGTTTGATGCTAAGTTTATGGTCCATGTGATCATTTGCTAACATGTGTGCTAAGTTATCTACTTATCTTTATTGGATGAAAATTACTCTATATCTATTAGTTTGAAAAGGTGGATGAAAAGATTAACATGCACATTGTTTGCCTAGTTTAAGTGATCTAATTGCTTTGGCTAAAATGCTATCATATGATCTGGATGTTAAAATCTAGGGCTGATCAGCTTGGGTTTTAGATTTAGGTTCTGTATGAGAAGCATGGGTACATGCCCCTATCTGCTTGCTTTCATTCTATCCTCTTATGGTGTTTGTTGTGAAGTATATTCTTGATATTCACTGGGATCTACAGACTGTATATATTCTGGGGTGTTGTATGTGTTTGGGCATGCCCATCATTTCTTTTAAAATCTAAAAATCACTGGCTGGGTTTATACTGCCTTGGGGCTGATTTATTCTCCTTTAAGTTTGATAATTGTTATATTGGGCATGTCTTTCCTTTTTCAGTGTTATTGGATGTAACCCAGAATCTGAAATGCATGATCTGGCCCTATTTTCAGTCGGAAAAACAATTATTTGGGCCTGCTTTCTTTTCTGTGTTTTATTTGCATTATCAAGGCCCAATATTGTGTTGAACAGTGTTGGAATTTCATTTGTTTGGACTCGTCATTTTATTTTGGGCAGCTACGACTATTAGAGCTTTAAACATACACATGTTAAATTTATATGAGCATTTTATATAGTTGCATTATTAAAGTTTTGGGGTGTTACTAATTTCTTTTCTCTTATATTTTTACATGAAACATAACGGGAGCCACGAGGAGTCTCGTGTGAGACTCGTTACGACTTCACCAAAACGATGCCCTACATCCACATCCATTGCATCCTCCTGCATTCGGAATTCCTAAACAAAATGGATGGGATGATATCGTCATCCGTCCTAGAGTCGCTGCTTTTTAATTCTTTAATTATGCTCATTTTATGTTGTTGTAATTTAATTAATGTACTTGTATACTTATTGAATTGTTTAGAATAGGTACATTTAGAACTAATAATTTAGAAAAGGTAGATTTAAAATCGGAAATCGCTAGTTTATTTATTTAGGACCGTCACTCATATTTCCAAAAGCTAGTTTATTATTTAGGCCCGTCGCCCATATTTTCAAAATGCTAGTTTATTTTTATACTATATCTACTTTGGCATAAAATAAAAAATCATGTTATTTTCTATTTTCATACTACATTTTATCAAACTTTACCAAAATAAATATATGTCATTTTACATAAAACCACTTTTGTATATATTTCTAAACGCATAAATTAACTCTTTGCAACAACCTTTTATTAACTGCATATTTTCAAAGCATATATTTTCTAAAGCGTGGTAAATAAGCCTAAGTTTGATCGGACAACCGCAAGTTAGCGGATCTTAGAGGATGCGTAACCCCTTCCCTTTAGACATATCCTAGACAATCCACATACTAAATGATATCGCAATTTTATATATTTAGATTTCTTGTTCTATTTAACAAGTAGGGAAGTACTTAAATGATTGTTTATGTTATACCCCGTATTTTCAGAGTATGTACGTAAGGACGTACGTAGAAAAGTTTGAGCCTTAAAGTAGGCAATGACCGAAAATTTTGTTCACAACTACCGAAAAGAATCGTTTTTCGACGAAACGTTTTGCACAACTTGCGAAGGGAAAATTACGGCTATGTCATTTATTATTTTTGCGGATTTTTCTGAGAGACGAAATATTTTGGACCAACGAGAGGGAGACACTTGTCACCCTCAAGTTGGTGGATGTGGGGCGGCTTTTGGACGAATTGGAAGTCAAGGGTTGGTAGGATATTTTGTGATAGTTGGTGTGGTAGATGGATAAGGTACACATGGGTAAATCCTCACCCTACACTTGCCTACCACTTGGCTTGATCTTGGCCCTTGGTTGTCCTATAAATACCCACCCCCCCCCCCCCCTTAGTTGATGAACTTCTTCATCCTAAAATAGTTTCTAAGTCTTGAAAGTTCTCCCCCCCTCTCTTGAGAGCTCTAGCCGAGAGCACCCCTCCCCCTTTGAGAAAGCTCGCCGAGTGGTACACCCCCTCCTGCTGGCCTTGGCCGAGGTACCCCTACCTAGAGTTGTTTAGTAAAATACACCCCTCTTGGTAGAAATACTCCAAGTATTGTTACTATTCCAAAATACCTCGCCCATATACCTTGTAGTATTCCAAGGTTACACTTATACTAAAAGCCCGTAAATACCATTATACTTCCCTTCACTACTAAACGAAACCCTTTGGAAAAATCTTCACAGTTGGTTGAAGTATTAGGAAGAAGTTTCGTAGAACTTCTAAGGGTTGTTTGGAGCGGGTTGGAGCACCCGGAGTAGGAGCTAAACGTTGCTCAGGATCGACATTAAACTTGGATAATTTTGGGCTTACCGAGGTAAATAATCGTATCCTTCTATTGTAATTGGAAATTGCATACTGTAGTTGTATAGAAATGAATATAAGATTCATAGAAGAGATTTGAACTGTAATAGAAGGATATTACAGAAAAGACTTGAATCAGACTTACATAGGATGTAGACATGAGACTTGTGAAGTTTGACGGGTAGGGAAGTGCTGCCCAAATTCCCGTAGAATCTTGTATCTAGATTTATTCTACAGAGTAGTCTAGACGTTGATAGACGTATATAACCTTTATAGGTTGAATGATCTGCGAGTAGCATGTTCTACTTGGAAGGTGGACAAGGCCAGCCGGGTTATAGCCGTGGAGCGTTTTGCTAATAGTCGATAATCGTCGCGAGGTATGTGATCCTTCCTATCCTCTTGAGCATGATATTTTAAAAGAATATATATATAGTACGGTAGACGACGTGTGTTAATCGAACGTAGTTGTACGGCAATGTCTTTTGACTTAAGCCCTGAATAATAAAAATCTTGAAGTATTTCAAAAGAATTAAGAAACCTTTTGTTAAGAGTAATACTTGGTTTTAAAAGCTTAAGAGTTATACTAGCTTTATGGGAAGTTAGGTATAACGACTTAAGAGAGATAAAAAGAATGGTTTATTAATTTTAGAAGTTAAGAGACTTGATCTTAAAAGATAAGAGACTTGACTTAAGTAATTAATATGAGTTTTTGTGTGAAACCTCATTCGTGAGTAATGAGTACTTGGTTTGTAAAAGGAATAATGTTTCTTGATTTGAAATGAGAATAAGTATCGAACAAACCACAGCAGCGCTAATAAAGGGAAATGTATTGACTAATAAAGTATTATTAAAACCAGTAGAAACCTCCATCTGCATTGAAGCTAAGATGAGACAAAATGATATTACATTTCCTAGATCATGGCTGCTTAAATAAGATCGGTTATGAACAAGAATAACCTACTCACATATAAGGCATATGTATCTCAAATTGTTTTAAAGGAGAATTATATCATTAAGTGATTAAAACTATGAACTACGAAACCTTTCGAAAATGAGAAACTTGAGCATTTGGAATTAGGCAAACTTGAACGTTTGGAAAATAATGTTTTTACTTGATTTACAAAGGGAAGTGTTTTGGTTTACTTAAAAGGATAGTCACTCTATTTTTATACTACGGGTATTGTGTGACTTTTTGAAAGAAGCGGATCTTTTAAAAGAGTTAATGTATGAAGTACTTTGGGGATAAAAACCCGAAATTGTTAACATAAAGTAAAAAGTACCTTGTGTGAATAACTTGATTGTGTTGGTTTGTGATAGCCTTGTAATACTTTCTTGTTGATTTGATAAGTAAACATGTTAGGATGCTACGTGTGTTAGTATCCGTGATGTTTGTGTAAAGGGGTTCCCCTTGTTGTGCTTATGTTGTTTAACGATAAGTCGTTATGTTATTATATCACATACCCTCGACTTGTTATACCGAGGGCTTGCCACCCTTGATGCGGTCTATACGGCTATGCGGTCTGCGTGACTATGCGGAGTGCGGGAGTTCGGGTTGATCATTCCAGTGTTTTATCCCGACGCGCGGATGCCCTATGCGCGGTCCGCGCGACTATGCGGTCTATTGAGACTATGCGGATCGCGGAGTCCGTGAGGGTACCGGGGTTAGCTACCCCGATGTGAGGAATACCTCACGCGGTCTATGTGTGACCTATGCGGATCGCGGGAGTCGAGGTTAGGCATGCATAATGATACTATGGGCGATTGGCCTTGCTTCGATCATTCGCGCCTAGGAAAGACACATACGCTTACCTATTATTGCTCTTGTTTGTGATATGGCACTATGTGCAAATTGAACTAATTGTATTTGCAAATGGTTTTAAATACTTTGATTTCATTTAAAGTACTTTACGATTTCACATACTTGGTACTGTTGTAATCGACTCCTTCCGGGCTGCTCATGCCGCAGTAGAGGTACACCGCGATCGTTGATCCTCGCTCTTAAGGTCACAGCGTTTGGGAAGCTCCGCTTCTTGAGTCTTATCGATGGTATAGTCTCCGTCGTTGTAGGTACTTACATTCGTGGTATGGCGGCCCCGTCCCGCCATTGTTGTCATATCATTCTTAGAGGTCTCAGAACATCGCTGTGGCGAGTTGTAAAAGGGTTGTAATCGTTTCTAGTTGTTATATATATTTATGCCGAAAGGCAAGTTTTCTCAGATTTAACTGTTTCATATTTCATATTATGTCATGTCTTGTTTTATATTCCACGACACTGTATGTCTACTTGGGTTCCCGGGTACCACCACGCTCGTTCGGTCGTGACAAAAGTGGTATCGAGCGATTAATCATCGGAAAGTGTCTACGCATCGTATCTAGTAGAGTCTTGATTATCGGTGTGTTGTGCACCACACCAATAATCGTGAGGCTATAGGATATTTAGGATTGGTTTCATTCTTCTCACTCGAGATCGTGCCTTAGAGTCGTGTTATAAGTTGGACCCTCTAACGTATTTCTTTCCTTACCGCTATGCCTCCGCGTAAAGCAACCCGCCCGAAGGCAAGGCGTGAGGAGTCGCGAGTAAAGTACAGAGGTTACTAGGGCACGTGCCCAATCATCACCAGGGTGGTGCTTTATTCGGGAGTTCGCACGCCGCTAGCCCCAGCAGAGTTTAGCACGGCGGCAGATAGCCTCTACCGCCATGACATTTACACCTTCGCCCACGACCAAGAGTGTGAAGTATAGTTTACAAAGAGACGACCCTGTTACTAGCTAAGGATGTAGCTACCAGAGAGTATATGATGTACCGATTTATCACGGGTCTTGATGACTATCTAAAGAATGATTGTGCAAGAGTAGCTCTTCAGTCAGGCATGGATATTGCCCGCGTACAGTCTTATGCACAGCACGCAGAGGAACGTAGAGATCGACGGATTAACCAAGATCAGCAGAAGAGGGCCAGAACAACAGGGTCCTTTGGTAACTTTCGAGGCAAACCACCTCAGCAGCAGATTAGATATGCACCTCCACCAGTGCAGAGTGGTCCTCCACAGGGTTCAGGACGTTCGGGGTATGCAGGAGTTGGTCAAGGCTCCAGGGCTTCTGGTGCACAGATACACGTAGGTCCAGCCAGCCGGATTCAGTTTTTCCCCAATGTTCACAGTGTGACAGGCGTCATCCCGGGGAATGTCATCTTTTGTTGATGCTTGTTTTACCTGCGGCCGTCAGGGCCATGTGTCGAAAGGATGTCCTAGTAGGAGGGATACAAGTAGGAGGACTCAGCCTACTGCATCGCCATGATTCAGAGTTCGGAGAGGAAGGGTGTTAGCGAGAGGCCACCCCACCTCGGTGTGGCCGTTGTGGTAAGTGTCATTGTGGGAGTGTCGACTTCTTCGACGGCTTGTTTTGCTATGCCACCAATGACAGGATAGATTGGAACCGTTATGCCCGTATTTCCAGTATGTACGGCGGACGACGAGAAAATTTGAAACTTTTAATTAGGCTTGGCCGAATTCATTTTGTGCACAACACCCGACAGAGTCGTTTTGACGAAACGTTTCCACGACTTTCGTAGGGGAATTTCCGGCTATGTCATTTTTAATTTTTACGGATTTTTCCGAGAGACGAAATGTGTTGGGCCAACAAGAGGGCGCCACTTGGCACCCTCTCATTGGGGGACGTGAGTGGGCGGTAAAGGGAGGGTTGGACGATTGGCCTTGTTGGTCAAGGGGAGTTGGTAGGATATTTTTTTGTGTGTTAGTTGGCTAGGGTGCACTTGGCAAGATCTTGGCCCTACACTTGCCTTGCACTTGGCAAGATCTTGGCCATTGGTTGGCCATTGGTTGGCCTATAAATACCACCCTATGTTGAAGACTTTCTTCATCCTAAAATCTTCTAAGTGTTAAAATCCCTCCCTCTTCCTTCTTGTGGTTCTCGTCCAAGAGTCTTCCCCCTCCCCCTTGGCCGAGAGCCCTCACCCCCCTCCTAGTAGTGTGGCCGTGGGGTACCCCCCCCCCCTAGCCTAGTTGTCTCGTATAATACACCCCCCCTCTTGGTAGAAATACTCTCAAAAGTATTGTTATAATGCCCAAATTACCTTAGCCATATACCTTGTAGTATTCTAAGGTTATACCTATACGAAAAACCCATAAATACTATTATCCTTCACTTGCGTCACAAAACCGAATCCCTAAGGAAAATCTCCATTGTTAGTTGGAGTAATAAGTAGAAGTTGGTTAGAACTTCTAAGGGTTGTTTGGAGCGGCCTGAGCGCACTGAGTAGAGCTAAACCTTGCTCAGATCGACATTTAAACTCGGATAATTATGGGCTTATCGAGGTAAATATCTTGTCCTCTATTGTAATTGGAAATTACATGATTGTTAGACTATATAGTTGAAGTATACTATATATAGAACTGAACGTTGTTATCGGCAATGTCTTTTGACTTAAGCCCAATATAAGAAACCTTTCGAAAGAAGAAATCGAATCAGTAATTACATAGATTGTATTACAGTAGACTTGTGTAGCTTTTCTGTGAGGTAGAATTGTGCACGTCCGGTTAGATGTATGAACCCCCCTCTGGTTGGCTTGATAGCAGGCCTCGATAGAGGAGGAGATTACGCGGTTGCGGGGAGGAAATCGCCGAATTTTCGGTAGAATGTTCTACGATGAGGTCTAAATGTTAATAGCGCCTTGTGGCCTTATAGGTTGAAGTACTACGTGGCGCGATCTACTTGACTTAAGGAGTAGCCGACGGTTGGAGGTACTTGAGCGTTTTGCTATTAGTCGATACTGCCGCGAGGTATGTGAACCTCTTCCTATCTCTTCTAGCATGATATGTGTGATCTATGTAGTACGGTAGACGCAAGTGCTAAATGTATTTGATTGGTTTAAAACATAAAGTGTTATAACGGCTTTATGGGAAGTTGGTTATAACGACTTTATGTTGGTAAGAAAATACTTGTGATTTTGAAAAGGTAATCGATTTGAACTATAAGCGGCTTGTTATGTGTTAATAAAGAACTTGAAGTATTTCAAAAGATTTTTGAATCATTTGAAAGAAGAAGTAATACTTGGTTTTGAAAACTTAAGAGTTATACTAGCTTTATGGGAAGTTGGGTAATAACGGCTTAAGAATGTTTCCGATTTCGAAATCGTAATGTGTATCGACAAACCATCGCAGCGTTAATAAAAGGAAATGTTTTGACAGATTAAGTATTATTAAAACCAAGAGAAACTTCCATCCGCATAGAAGCTAAGATGAGACAAAATGACATTTCCTAGATCATGGCTGCTTAATAAGATTGATTATAAACAAGAATAACCTACTCACTTATAAGACATAGGTTTCTCAAAACGTTTAATGGAGAATTATGTTTTAAAGGATTTAAAACTATGAACTACGAAACCCTTTCTAAAATGAGAAACTTGAGCATTTGAAAGTAGGCAAACTCAACGTTTGGAAAATAAGGTTGTTACTTGATTTTACAAAGGAAAGCATTTTGGTTTACTTAACAATGTTAGTCACTCTAATTTTATACTACGGGTATCGGGTGACCTTTGTAAAAGAAATGGATCTTAAAAGGAATTTAACGTACGTAGTACTTTAGGGTTAAAATCCGGACTTTGACATAAAATGAAAGTACCTTGAGTTGTGTATAACTTGCCTATGCTTGTCGTTATGAAACTTGACCATGTTACGGGTGATAGCCTTGTTGTGCAAATATTGTGTTCTACTCGACTACCGGTTCATCCGGGAATGTATTTCACTTGATTACCGGTTCATCCGGGAATGTATTTCACTTGATTACCGGTTCATCCGGGAATGTATTTCACTCGACTACCGGTTCATCCGGGAATGTATTTCACTTGATTACCGGTTCATCCGGGAATGTATTTCACTTGATTACCGGTTCATCCGGGAATGTATTTCACTCGACTACCGGTTCATCCGGGAATATATTTCACTTGATTACCGGTTCATCCGGGAATGTATTTCACTCGACTACGGTTCATCCGAATGTATTTCACTTGACTACGGTTCACCCGGAATGTAATTCATCGACTACCGTTCATCCGAATGTATTCCACACGCTTTCTATATTGGGTCCATAAGATGGGCCGAGACCGTTATACGTATCACAGATTTGTACCTAGATCGCGGTGAGGAAGGAGCTCCACGGCATAAGGGATGACTTTGAGGCGTGAGTCCCCGACTTGACACGATCGCTTATTTATTGTGAATCGTAGTTTGGTTATCATACATGTCTCCCGCTTTATATAGACTACTATGATTTCATTTATCGTATTTATTTCAGCCACATACTCGGTACTTGTTATCGACCTCTTCGGGCCGCGTTCATGCCGCAGTAAAGTTACATCGATCGTGATCCTCGCTCTTAGGGTCACAGCAAAGATTCGGGAAAGCTTCGTTTCTCGAGGCTTATCTTGGTATAGTCCCCGTTGATTGTAGGTGCTACATTCAGGTATGACGGCCCCGCCCCGTCGTTGTCATATTATTCGTAGAGGTTTGTAATCTTGCCAGGCAGAATTTGTAAGAGGGTTGTAACTGTTCAAATTGCTGTTTATATATATACTGAAGGTAACCGTTTTTGGTTAGCCTGTCTTCTTATTTCACTGTCATATCACATTGGTTTAATGTATTGTCTTTATGTTCCGCTGATTACTCTGATGTTGTGTCACTAGGGTGCCCGGTAAGGCACTGGCCGCGCCCGATTCGGTCGTGACAAAAGTGGTATCGAGCGATTAATCCTCCGAAAGTGTCTACGCATCAGATCCAAGAGTCTTGATTATCGGTGTGTTGTGCACCACACCAATAATCAGGAGGCTATAGGATATTTAGGATTGGTTTCTATTTCTTCTCACTCTGAGATCGTGCCTTAGAGCTGTGTTGTAAGTTGGACCCTCTAACGTATTTCTTTCCCTTACCGTTATGCCTCCGCGTAGGGCAACTGTTATACCCCGTAGTTGCAGGGTATGTATGTGAGGACGTACGTACGAGAGTACGGCAAAAATTTTGAAAAGAAAGAAAGATGTGAGTTTTCGACGGAAAAGTTTCCGGTAATTTGTGAAGAAAAAGGTTCGTTAATGAGAATTGGATTCCCAGATTTGGTATATGGGCTTCTTAAATTATATTAGAATTTTGAGATTTTATTTTCGGAAATGGTCACGTGGGCCCACGGAGAAATTTACTGATTTTGTGGGCCCGCTTTGTTTTTGAGATTTCGGTATTTTGGATATTTTCAAGACGAAATATTCGGCGAATCGGGGCGACACACGTGTCACCCCATGTGGCACCCTTGGCCGAATTTACCTTTGTGCACAACACCCGACAGAGTCGTTGACTAAACGCTTTGCATAACTGCGAGGGGAAAATTCGACTATGTCGCTTTGTATTTTTGCGGATTTTTCCGAGCGACGGAACATCTTTGCCAACGAGAGGTGACACTTGTCACCCTCAGTGGCGATTTAGTAAGCAAGGGGACGTCTTCCTCCCTTGTTTTGTGCCTTGTTTTGGCCTTGTTTGGTGCATTGTTTTGTGGCATGTTTTGTGGAGTAGGGTTAGGTGCACTTGGCTTAATCTTGCCCTTACACTTGCTATACACTTGGAAGGATCTTGCCCTCGTTGGCCTTTGGTTTTGCTATAAATACCCCTAAGTGTGAAGACTTCATCCATTCCAAAAACTTCCAAGTCTTGAAACCCTCTCCTCCCCTTTGTGAGCTCTTAGCCGAGAGCCTCCCTCCCCTTTTCGTGTGGCCTTTGGCCGAGGGTTCCTCCCCTGTGGTGCTAGCCGTGGGTACCCCTAGCCTAGTTGTTTTCGTATAATACCCTCCTGTGGTATTGAAATACTTCTCTAGTATTGTTATAATGCCCAAAATACCTTAGCCTTGTACCTTGTAGTATTCCAAAGATACCTCTTTACGTAGAGCAGGAAATACTACCTTTTGTCCTTTAGTCTCAAACCGAAACCCTAAGGAAATCTTCATAGTTGGTTGAAGTATTTGAGTAAGTTAGTTAGAACTTCTAAGGGTTGTTTGGAGCGCACTGAGTAGAGCTAAACCTTGCTCAGATCGACATTATAACTTGGATAATTTTGGGCTTATCGAGGTAATTATCTTGTCCTCTATTGTAATTGGAAATTACATGTTTGTTAGAATATATAGTTGAAGTATACTATATATGGAACTATACTTAGTATTCGCAAATGTCTTTTGACTTAAGCTGAAGAATAAAGAATCGAATCGAATCGTATTTACATAGATTGTATTGCGGTGAGACTTGTGTAGTATTATCGAGTAGAATTGTACACGTCCGGTTAGGCGTGTAGACCACCGGTTGGCTTGGTAGCGGCCTCGATAGAGAGGAGATTTACGCTGCCATGTGGAGGTGCCGCGAATTTTACAGAGAAAGATAGAAACTTATGTTTTGGGGTTAATAGACGTTTGTGACCTTTATAGGTGAAAGTACTAAGAGTAGCGTATTCTACTCGAGGAGTGGAAAGGGCTAGCAAGGTTGTAGTACTTGGAGCATTTTGCTTATTGTCGATAAATCGTCGCGAGGTATGTGAACCTCTTCCTATCTTTTCGAGCATGATAGTTGTGAACTATGTAGTACGGTAGACGTACCTGTGTTAAGTGATATTGTTGGTTTAAAACATAGGGTGTTATAATAGCTTTAATGGAAGTTATGTATAACGACCTTATGTAGTGAAAATGGTTTATCGATGTTAGAAGTTAAGAGACTTGATCTTATAAGATAAGAGACTTAACTTATTTGTTTTAATGTGGATGTTGTGTGAAACCTCATTCGTGAGTAATGAGTACTTGGTTTTAAAGGGATAATGTTTACCGATTTGGAAATCGAATGTGTATCGGCAGCACCACCGGCGTTAATAAAGGAAAATGTATTGAATAATGATGTGTTGTATTAAAACCAAGAGAAACCTCCATCTGCATAGAAGCTAAGATGAGACAAAATGATATTACATTTTCTAGATCATGGCTGCTGTAATAAGATCATTATAAACAAGAATAAACTACTCACATATATGACATATGTTACTCAATTGTTCTAAAAAGGAATCAAGTGATTAAGTTTGGGAACTATGAAATCATCCAAAATGAGAAGCTTGAGTAATTGAAACTAGGCAACCGGAACTTAGGAAAAGAATGTTGTTACTTGATTCTGAAAAGGAATGTGGGTTGGTCATTCTAATACTACGGGCATAGGGTGACTTTTATAAAAGTAATGGATCTCTTTTAAAAGAACTTAACGTATGTAGTACTTTGGGGTTAAAAACCCGGACTTTGGCATAAAATGAAAGTACTTTGAGTTGTGTGAAACTTGCCTATGCTTGTTGTTGTGAAACTTGCCTATGCTTGTTGTTGTGAAACTTGCCTATGCTTGTGATGATAGCCTTTGTTGTGCAAGTGTGGCATTTACGTTACCGCTCTCGATAGAGGCCTGGTCGACTTGTTGAGAACTTACTTGACGCGTCTGGCAGTGATGGAGAATTCCACGGGTATGTTTCCATTTTGATTACTGTCTTGTTGATGATGTCACATGGACATGTCTACACCGAGGTAGAATTCCGGGGGCATGCGGCCATGCGGTCGGGTTGATTACCCGATATATTGTTATTGTGGTTACATGGATATGTCTACACCGAGGTAGAATTCCGGGGGCATGTGGCCATGCGGCAGGGTTGATCACCCAGTATATTATTGTTGATGTCACATGGACGTGTCTACACCGAGGTAGAATTCAGGCGGCATGTGGCCATGGGGCATTTGTATTATTGTTGCATCATTGACATGTCTACACAGATGCATAATTCCGGCACGCGCACGATGCGAACATGATTGATGTTGTGGGCGTGAGACCCATAGTTATATTTGAGTGATGACTTGAGGCGTGAGTCCTCGATCGACATGATCGCTTTTATGTTGTGAATCGTAGTTTGGTTATCATACATGTCACGCTTTATATAGACTAGTATGATTTCATTACTGATTTTTACGCTTTCACATACTTGGTACTGTTATCGACTCCTTCGGCCGAGCGTATAAAGAGGCCGAGCTCTACCACGGAACAGACCAACCGTGGCTCTCCGTATGGCACGCCCCGAGAAGGTCCAAACCTCGTGGATCGATGCAGCCGGTACCATTTGTTGGGTCGCCGAGCAAGGCTCGCGCAAAGTTACAAAAGTGGTATCGAGCGATTAATCCTCGGAAAGTGTCTACGCATCGCGGTGTCAGTAGAGTCTTGATTATCGGTGTGTTGTGCACCACATCTATAATCGTGAGGTTGCGCAGGACATTTAGGATTGGTTTCCATTCTTCTCATTCTGAGATCGTGCCTTAGAGTTGTGTTGTAAGTTGGACCCCTCTGACGTGTCTCGTTTTTACCAGTTATGCCTCCGCGCAAGGCAACCAGAGCCCTGAAGGGCAAGACAGCCGAGGGAACCGCTAGTGAGATACAGAGGAGTACGAGGGCGCAGGCCGCATAAAGACTGAGGTTTTGCTTGAGACGGCGGGTTTTGTGGACGCCGCCCAAAGAGAGGTTAGAGCCGCAGAATGGCCGCCGAGACCGCAGCACTGAGCCTCCAGTCCCACACCGCGCAGGAGATGGGTTACGCGAGATGGCGATTCTTGGCCGCCGTGGTCGGGCCGATATGAGGATAGGTTGACGCAGCAGCCAGCCCAAAGAGCACCGTGGTTCACCCCGAGCAGATAGTTTGAGGCTACGGACTTTCCGAGTCAGAGCCCGCCAGAGTTTTATGGGTCGAGGCACGAGGATGATCCGCAGGAGTTCATCCGGCGATTCTGATCACGCGGGTGATCAAGGCTTCAGAGACCGAGTCAGTGACCTTTGGTTCGTGATCGGCCGCGCGTGATACCGCAATCGATTGGTTTGATTCATGGAGCTTTCCGGGAGAGCATGCACTCCAGCAGATGGGATGAGTTTTCGGGCTTTCTCACGCACTTCTTGCCTCCGCGGATGGCGAGGGCACGGCCGACGATTTTTGATGCTTAGACAGAGCGCGCACGGGTTCGAGTACAATGTGGAGTTCGACTCATTGGCCCAGACGCCCCATGTTGGTAGCTAGTATGGAGGATCGAGTGCACCGATATGTTACAGTGGCTCGATGATTACATGTCGAGGCATGTTCAGAGTAGCTCTTCACCGGCATGGACATTGCCCGCATGCAGCTCACGACCGGGATGTGAGGCACGGAGAGGTCAGCGGAATGACCAAGATCAGCGAAGAGGCCGTAACAACAGGGTCCTTTGGTGACTTTCGAGGCGGACCGCCTCAGCAGCATACTAGTTTTGTACCTCCGCCAGTGCAGAGTGGTCCTCCACAACCTTGAGTATTCGGAGCGGTCGGGGCTCGAGGTTGTGTTTCAGGAAGTGCGGTGTTGGCCAGATGCGGTCACCCCTACCTCGGTGTGGTCGATGTGGTAGACCGCATTTCGGGGAGTGTCGTGGTGCCAGGGGAGCTTGTTATTTTTGCGGCCAGCAGGGCCATTTTGCGAGGAACTGTCCGACCAAGGGTAGCACGGATGTTACGACTCAGCCTACCGGATCAGTGGCTGGTTCATCGCCTTCTACAGTTATGCGCCCTGCAGGGCAGGCCTATGATTAGAGTGGAGCGGTAGCTTCAGGTATATCCTTAACCCTCTAGAGTTTTGGTATGCTTGTTATAATGGTCTCATTATTATGTGCTATGTGCGAATAGCGTTGTGTTAATTGTGAGTTAGAAAACATGCTTAGTTGGGAGGATACGTATGGGGGCATGGTAAGTGTGAACCTTAGACTATGTCACGACTGAGACCTTAGGGGTAAGGTCGTCTTGAGTTGAAGATTTATTTTTGACCCTTATCAGAGTAGTAGTATACGTGGGATTTATTTGTGTGATAAGTCCGTGGGTAGTGTGAGATGGAAGTGGTAGCTTTCATGATGTGAATTAGTAAGATTGTTCCGGATCGGGGAACAAGAGTTTGGCGCGGTTGGGGGGTCGGGTTGAGGACCATTTGCGGGTCAACCCAGAACCCGGTTTGGGGTGGGTCAGTTGGGTGGTCCCGCCAGGTGGTAGGGTCACGAGGATGCTAGGCCCAAGTTTGTGTGACCATCGTATGAGTTCGTGGACGCGTTCGACCAGAAGCGGTTCGTAAAGGCCGGGAATGGCCTTAAGGAAGTTTGAGGTTAGTAAGATGACCAAGTTTGGAGGTAGTGACTCCAGAGATTTTCGGGAACGGAAGTAATGACTGAAGTATGGTACGTACTGGGAGAGTTCAAGTGTTCGAGAAGGGCACGACGAGTAAGGAAAGAAGAGGACGTGTGTTATTTCGTGGCCAAGCTGTGGCGTTGGCAACTTGTTAGAGGAACTTTATCGTTATCCGACTTGAGAAGGAACATTCGGGACGAATGTTTCTAAGGAGGGGAGAATGTTATACCCCGTAGTTGCAGGGTATGTATGTGAGGACGTACGTACGAGAGTACGGCAGAAATTTTGAAAAGAAAGAAAGATGTGAGTTTTTCGACGGAAAAGTTTCCGGTAATTTGTGAAGAAAAAGGTTCGTTAATGAGAATTGGATTCCCAGATTTGGTATATGGGCTTCTTAAATTATATTAGAATTTTGAGATTTTATTTTCGGAAATGGTCACGCGGGCCCACGGAGAAATTCTGATTTTGTGGGCCCGCTTTGTTTTTGAGATTTCCGGTATTTTGGATATTTTCTAAGACGAAATATTCATGGCGAATCGGGGCGACACGTGTCACCCCACGTGGCACCCTTGGCCGAATTTACCTTTGTGCACAACACCCGATTAGAGTCGTTTTTCGACGAAACCTTTTTCATAACTTGCGAGGGGAAAATTACGACTATGTCGGTTTGTATTTTTGCGGATTTTTCCGAGCGACGGAACAACTTTGGGCCAACGAGAGGGTGACACGTGTCACCCACAACTTGCGGTTTGGGTGCGAGGGACGTCTTCCTCCCTTGTTTTGTGCCTTGTTTTGGCCTTGTTTGGTGCATTGTTTTGTGGCATGTTTTGTGGAGTAGGGGTTAGGGTGCACTTGGCTTAATCTTGCCCTTACACTTGCTATACACTTGGAAGGATCTTGGCCCTTGGTTGGCCTTTGGTTTTGCTATAAATACCCCCCTAAGTGTGAAGACTTCATCCATTCCAAAAACTTCCAAGTCTTGAAACCCTCTCCTCCCCCTTTGTGAGCTCTTAGCCGAGAGCCTCCCCCCTCCCCCTTTTCGTGTGGCCTTTGGCCGAGGGGTTCCCCTCCCCCCCTTTGTGGTGCTAGCCGTGGGGTACCCCCCCCCTAGCCTAGTTGTTTTCGTATAATACCCCTCCCTTGTGGTATTGAAATACTTCTCCTAGTATTGTTATAATGCCCAAAATACCTTAGACTTGTACCTTGTAGTATGCCAAAGATACCTCTTTACGTAGAGCCCGGAAATACTACCTTTTGTCCTTTTAGTCTCAAACCGAAACCCTAAGGAAATCTTCATAGTTGGTTGAAGTATTTGAGTAGAAGTTGGTTAGAACTTCTAAGGGTTGTTTGGAGCGCACGGAGTAGGAGCTAAACCTTGCTCAGGATCGACATTATAACTTGGATAATTTTGGGCTTATCGAGGTAATTATCTTGTCCCTCTATTGTAATTGGAAATTACATGTTTGTTAGAATATATAGTTGAAGTATACTATATATGGAACTATACTTAGTATTCGGCAATGTCTTTTGACTTAAGCCTGAAGAATAAAGAATCGAATCGAATCAGATTTACATAGATCGTATTGCGATGAGACTTGTGTAGTATTCGAGTAGAATTGTACACGTCAGGTTAGGCGTGTAGACCACTGGTTGGCTTGGTAGCCGCCTCGATAGAGGAGAGATTTACGATGTTGCGGGGAGGTCTTTAATTTTACGTAGAAAGATAGAAACTTGTGTTTTGGGGTTAATAGACGTTTGTGACCTTTATAGGTGAAAGTACTAAGAGTAGCGTATTCTACTCGAGGAGTGGAAAGGGCTAGCAAGGTTGTAGTACTTGGAGCATTTTGCTTATTGTCGATAAATCGTCGCGAGGTATGTGAACCTCTTCCTATCTTTTCTAGCATGATTGTTGTGAACTATGTAGTACGGTAGACGTACATGTGCTAAGTGATTTGGTTGGTTTAAAACATAGGGTGTTATAATAGCTTTATGGGAAGTTAGTTATAACGACCTTATGTAGTGAAAATCGTTGTTGATGTTAGAAGTTAAGAGACTTGATCTTATAAGATAAGAGACTTAACTTATTTGTTTTAATGTGGATGTTGTGTGAAACCTCATTCGTGAGTAATGAGTACTTGGTTTTTAAAGGGATAATGTTTTACTGATTTCGGAAATCAGAATGTGTATCGACAGACCACTGCAGCGTTAATAAAGGAAAATGTATTGAATAATGATGTGTTGTATTAAAACCATAATAAACCTCCAACTGAATCTAAGCTAAGATTAGACAAAATGATATTAAATTTTCTAGATCATGGCTGCTGTAATAAGATCGTTATAAACAAGAATAAACTACTCACATATATGACATATGTTACTCAATTGTTCTAAAAAGGAATCAAGTGATTAAGTTTGGGAACTATGAAATCATCTGAAAATGAGAAGCTTGAGTAATTGAAACTAGGCAAACTGGAACTTAGGAAAAGAATGTTGTTACTTGATTTTGAAAAGGAATGTGGGTTGGTCATTCTAATACTACGGGTATAGGGTGACTTTTATAAAAGTAATGGATCTCTTTTAAAAGAACTTAACGTATGTAGTACTTTGGGGTTAAAACCCGACTTTGGCATAAAATGAAAGTACTTTGAGTTGTGTGAAACTTGCCTATGCTTGTTGTTGTGAAACTTGCCTATGCTTGTTGTTGTGAAACTTGCCTATGCTTGTGATGATAGCCTTTGTTGTACAAGTGTGGCATTTCTGTGTTACCGCGTCTCTCGATAGAGGGCCGGTCGACTTGTTGAGAACTTACTTGGACGTCTTTGGCGGTGATGGAGAATTCCAGGTATGTTTCCATTTTGATTACTGTCTTGTTGATGATGTCACATGGACATGTCTACACCGAGGTAGAATTCCGGGGGCATGCGGCCATGCGGTCGGGTTGATTACCCGATATATTGTTATTGTGGTTACATGGACATGTCTACACCGAGGTAGAATTCCGGGGGCATGTGGCGTGCGCGGCAGGTTGATCACCCAAGATATTATTGATGTCACATGGGCGTGTCACACCGAGGTAGAATTCCGGGGCATGTGGCCGGGGCATTGGTATTATTGTTGCATCATGGACATGTCTACACCAATGCAGAGTCGGGGCATGCGGCCATGATGCGAACATGATTGATGTTGTGGGCGTGAGACCCATAGTTATATTTGAGTGATGACTTGAGTGCGTGAGTCCCTGACTGGACATGACTGCTTTTATGTTGTGAACTGTAGTTTGGATATCATAAAACTCTACTGCTGTATATAGACTAGTATGATTTCATTCTGATTTTTACTGATTTCACATACTTGGTACTGTTAGATCGACCTCCTTCGGGGCTGCGTTCATGCCGCAGTAGAGGTACATCGGCCGTGGATCCTCGCTCTTAGGATCTCGCCGTTGGGTAGCTCCGTTTCTCCGGAGGCTTATCTTTTGGTATGTGTTCCCTGAGTTGTAGGTTCTTGTACATTCAGGGGTATGGCGGGGCCCTGTTCCGTCATAGTTGTTGTAAATCTTAGAGGTCTGTAGTACTGTTGTGGGCAGGGTTGTAAAAAGGATTAAACTGTTCGTTTTGAAAGAGTTGTATTTATTTATGTTATTGGAAGGTAACCGTTGGGTTGGCCTGTTTTATGTTCATATATCTTGTTTCTTGTTTAAAGTTTTATTTTCCGCTGGTTTTCTCTGATGATTGTATCACTAGGGTGCAGGATAAGGCACGATGAACGGGCCCCGAACGGTCGTTCTAAAGAACCCGGCCCAGGAGGGCAAGGCAGCCGAGGGAGCTGCGAGTAGAGTACAGAGGGTTACGTGGGCACAGGCCCAATCATCACCTGGGGTGGTTCTTCATTCGGGGAGTTTTGCGACGTCACTAGCCCCAGCAGAGTTTAGCACGGCGGCGGCAGTTCCTACTGCGGCCATGATGTTTGAACCTTCAGTTCCACGACCGGGAACAGAGAATATAGATTGCAAAAAGGGCGACCCTATTACTAGCTATGGATTTGGCTACCAGAGAGTATACCGATGTACCGCGAGTCTTGATGAATATCAACGAGAAGGTTGTGCAAGAGTAAGTTCTTCAGTTAGGCTTGGGCATGGCCTGTGTATGGGCTTATGCGCAGCAGGCCGAGAAACGTAGAGATCGACGGGTTAACGAAGGACAGCAGAAGAGGGCCAGAGCAGCAAGGTCCTTTGGTAACTTTCGAGTCGAGTCACCTCACCAGCAGATTAGATTATGCACATCCACCAGTGCAGAAAGGTCCTCCACAGGGTTCAGGACGTTCGGGGTATGCAGAAGTTAGTCAGAGCTCCAGAGCTTCCGGTTCACCATCACACGAAGGTTCCAGCCATCCGGATTCAGTTTTTCTCAGTGTTCACAGTGTGGCAGGCGTCATCCCAGGGAATGTCGCCTTTTAGTTGGTACTTGTTGTACCTATGACCGTCAGGGTCTGATGTCGAAAGAGTGTCCTTGCGGGAGGACTTAGCCTTCAGGATCGGTGGGTAGTTTGTCATCTTCCTTAGCTATGCGCCCTACGGGGCAGGTTTGATTTGAACGACTAAGGGGAGTGAAGCAGTAGATATAGATATATCCTTAACCCTCTAGAGATCGGTATGTGTGATAAGGTGAGTATACCTTAAGTGCTATGTTCTGATAGCAGTGTGTTAGTAGGGATTAGAAATCATGGTGGGTTAACCGAGAAAGATTTTGGGGGATAGAGAAGGTGTGAGCCTTAGAGTTTTATACGTAGAGACCTTAGAGGTAAGGCCATCTCGAGTAAAGGTGTAGTGTTCAGGTTTGACCCTTATAGGAGTGCATAGTGCACGTGAACTATGTTTACGGGATAAGTCCCTGAGTAGTGTGGAATGAAAGAGGGTAGTTGAGCTAAGAAGACCGCTAGGTTTTCGTAACGTGATTAGTGAGAGTTTTCCTTCGGAGAGCTAGCGTTTAGCGCGTTGCCGGGTCGGGTTGAGGCCGCGTTGCGGGTCAACCCGCGGCATGTTTGGTGGTGGGGTCAGTCTGTGGTGGTCCCGCCTTGTGGTAGGGTCACGAGGGTGTTAGGCCCAAGTTTAGTTAACCAGCGTACGAGTTCGTGGATGCATTCGACCAGTAGTCGGGCCGAGGAGGTCAGCCGTCTTGTTTTCTAACAAAGACCGTTTACTCGGCAGTTTTGATCTATCAGAAAGGTTGTAAGGCTGCACGAGGTGCCTACCTTCACCTTATGGCAGACAGTGGAGCCCAGGGTACGGCTGTTTTTGGTTTCTGGAAGTTTTACCAAGCAGGGTTAAGAACTCAGGTGAGTCTCAAAATCGCATTCGCCCTCGGGCCAGTGTGTGTATTTCAGAGGTAGTTGTGGGGATTGTTGTCTCCTGTGGAGGGAGTGTTTAAGCTACCATTTCAGTTTTTGAATGTCGCCTTATGAGGCCTTGTAGGGGCGGAAGTGTAAGTTGCCGGTCGATTGGTTCGATGTTGGCAAGATTCAGATAGTTGGTTCAGGCTTGTTCCAGCAGACTGTGGATAGGGTAAAGCTTGTCTAGAAGAGGTTACGCGGCTCGAGAAATCGCGGCGATAATCGGCGACGACGCCAGAGTTCGTGCCGACGGTCGGTCTTCTTGAAGGTACCACCCCGGTTTGGGTGTGACGAGTTTTGGAAAACAGAGGGAACTTAGCCCGAGTTACTTTGGGCCCTTTTGAGTTCATGTGAAGAATAGGCCAGGTTGCCTATATGTTAGCAGTTGTCGTCCGACTTAGGAGGCAGTACGTCCGGTCTTTCGTATTGTTATGTTCGGGAAGTATCGAAGATCCATCCAGAGTGTTCCCAGTTAATGATGACCACGTTAGGGATAGTAACCCCGAGTTTTGGATCAAGCGATGCTTAAATGTGGTAAGAGTTCGAATGCACGCAACGCCTTGATGATCGACGCAGCCCGGTACCATTTGTTGGGTCGCCTGAGAAGGTTAATGCCTCAGGCAAAGTGACAAAAGTGGTATCATTTTTTTGTGATGTTAGAGGTGTTTCCTCGTGGACTTGGATGTAAGCATTTTGCGCAGGTTGGTTCCGTGGCCATGTGTGGCAGGTTTGTTCTCGTAAGTATAGTGGTGAAGACTATACTGGCGCACGTTTGTTTCGAGACCTAGAAGGAACATTTGGGACGAATGTTTCTAAGGAGGGGAGAATGTTATGCCCCGTATTTCCAGAGTATGTACGAAGGGACGTACGTAGAAAATTTGAAACTTTTAATTAGGCTTGGCCGAATTAATTTTGTGCACAACACCCGATTAGAGTCGTTTTTAGACGAAACGTTTACACAGCTTTCGTAGGGGAATTTACGGCTATGTCATTTTTAATTTTTACGGATTTTTCCGAGAGACGAAACGTGTTGGGCCAACAAGAGGGCGCCACTTGGCACCCTCTCATTGGCGGACGTGAGTGGGCGGTAAAGGGAGGGTTGGACGATTGGCCTTGTTGGTCAAGGGGAGTTGGTAGGATATTTTTGTGTGTTAGTTGGCTAGGGTGCACTTGGCAAGATCTTGGCCCTACACTTGCCTTGCACTTGGCAAGATCTTGGCCATTGGTTGGCCATTGGTTGGCCTATAAATACCACCCTATGTTGAAGACTTTCTTCATCCTAAAATCTTCTAAGTGTTAAAATCCCTCCCTCTTCCTTCTTGTGGTTCTCGTCCAAGAGTCTTCCCCCTCCCCCTTGGCCGAGAGCCCTCACCCCCCCTCCTAGTAGTGTGGCCGTGGGGTACCCCCCCCCCCTAGCCTAGTTGTCTCGTATAATACACCCCCCCTCTTGGTAGAAATACTCTCAAAAGTATTGTTATAATGCCCAAATTACCTTAGCCATATACCTTGTAGTATTCTAAGGTTATACTATCTGAAAAACCCGTAAATACTATTATACTTCCCTTCCGTCACAAAACCGAAACCCTAAGAAAAATCTCCATGGTTAGTTGGAGTAATAAGTAGAAGTTGGTTAGAACTTCTAAGGGTTGTTTGGAGCGGGTCGGAGCGCACGGAGTAGGAGCTAAACCTTGCTCAGGATCGACATTTAAACTCGGATAATTATGGGCTTATCGAGGTAAATATCTTGTCCCTCTATTGTAATTGGAAATTACATGATTGTTAGACTATATAGTTGAAGTATACTATATATAGAACTGAACGTTGTTATCGGCAATGTCTTTTGACTTAAGCGTGAATTTAAGAAACCTTTTCGAAAGAAGAGTACTGAACTGTACTTACATAGATCTGACATGAGACTTGTGTAGCTTTTACGTGAGGTAGAATTGTGCACGTCGGTTAGATGTATGAACCCCCGGTTGGCTTGATAGCGGCCTCGATAGAGGAGATTTACGCGTCATGCGGGAGGAAATCCTGAATTTTCGGTAGAATTTTATACGATGAGGTGTAAATGTTAATAACCGCCTTTTGGCGTTATAGGTTGAATTACTACGTGTGGCGCGATCTACTTTACTTAAGGAGTAGCGACGGTTGGAGGTACTTGGAGCGTTTTGCTATTAGTCGATACTCGTCGCGAGGTATGTGAACCTCTTCCTATCTCTTCTAGCATGATATGTGTGATCTATGTAGTACGGTAGACGTACAAGTGCTAAATGTATTTGATTGGTTTAAAACATAAAGTGTTATAACGGCTTTATGGGAAGTTGGTTATAACAGCTTTATGTTGGTAAGAAAATACTTGTGATTTTGAAAAGGTAACTGATTTGAACTATAACTGGCTTGTTATGTGTTAATAAAGAACTTGAAGTATTTCAAAAGATTTTGAATCATTTCGAAGAAGTAATACTTGGTTTTGAAAACTTAAGAGTTATACTAGCTTTATGGGAAGTTGGGTAATAACGCTTAAGAATGTTTCTTGATTTGAAATCGAATGTGTATCGACAAACCACCTGCGTTAATAAAAGGAAATGTTTTGACAGATTAAGTATTATTAAAACCAGTAGAAACTTCCATCTGCATAGAAGCTAAGATGAGACAAAATGACATTTCCTAGATCATGGCTGCTTAATAAGATTGATTATAAACAAGAATAACCTACTCACTTATAAGACATAGGTTTCTCAAAACGTTTAAAGGAGAATTATGTTTTAAAGGATTTAAAACTATGAACTACGAAACCCTTTCTAAAATGAGAAACTTGAGCATTTGAAATTAGGCAAACTTGAACGTTTGGAAAATAAGGTTGTTACTTGATTTTACAAAGGAAAGCATTTTGGTTTACTTAACAATGTTAGTCACTCTAATTTTATACTACCGGTATCGGGTGACCTTTGTAAAAGAACTGGATATTAAAAGGAATTTAACGTACGTAGTACTTTAGGGTTAAAATCCGGACTTTGACATAAAATGAAAGTACCCTGAGTTGTGTATAACTTGCCTATGCTTGTCGTTATGAAACTTGACCATGTTACGTGTGATAGCCTTGTTGTGCAAATATTGTGTTCTACTCGACTACCGGTTCATCCGGGACTGTATGTCACTCGACTCACGGTTCATCCGGGACTGTATTTCACTTGATTACCGGTTCATCCGGGAATGTATTTCACTCGACTACCGGTTCATCCGGGAATGTATTTCACTTGATTACCGGTTCATCCGGGAATGTATTTCACTTGATTACCGGTTCATCCGGGAATGTATTTCACTCGACTACCGGTTCATCCGGGAATGTATTTCACTTGACTACCGGTTCATCCGGGAATGTATTTCACTCGACTACCGGTTCATCCGGGAATGTATTTCACTTGACTACCGGTTCACCCGGGAATGTAATTCACTGACTACCGGTTCATCCGGGAATGTATTCCACACGTTTCTATATTGGGTCCATAAGATGGGCCGAGACCTGTTATACGTATCACAGGATTTGTACCTAGACTGCCGGCAGTGAGGAAGGAGCTCCACGGGCATAAGGGATGACTTTGAGGGCGTGAGTCCCTGACTTGACATGACTGTTTATTTATTGTGAACTGTAGTTTGGTTATCATACATGTCTCCTGCTTTATATAGACTACTATGATTTCATTTACAGTATTTATTTCAGTTTCACATACTCGGTACCTGTTGTACTGACCTCCTTCGGGGGGCTGCGTTCATGCCGCAGGTAAAGTTACATCAGTCGTGATCCTCGCTCTTAGGGTCACAGTTCAGCATTTGGGAAAGCTCCGTTTCTCCGGAGGCTTATCTTGGTATAGTCCCCTGTTGATTGTAGGTGCTTACATTCAGGGGTATGACGGGGCCCTGTCCCGTCGTTGTTGTCATATTATTCGTAGAGGTCTGTAGTACTGTTGTGGGCAGAATTTGTAAGAGGGTTGTAACTGTTCAAATTGCTATTTATATATACTGAAGGTAACCGTTTTTGGTTAGCCTGTCTTCTTATTTCACTGTCATATTACATTGGTTTCATGTATTGTCTTTATGTTCCGCTGATTACTCTGATGTTGTGTCACTAGGGTGCCCGGGGTAAGGCACCAGTCGCGGGCCCGGATTCGGGTCGTGACAGGAACGACAGAGGGTAGTGAAGCAGTAGATACAGGTGTATCCTTAACCCTCTAGAGATTGTATGTGTGATAAGATAAGTATATCTTAAGTGTTACGTTCAGTTAACATTGTGTAAATTGTGATTAGAAATCATGGTTAGTTAACCAGGTAAGATTGGGGGATAGAGGAAGTGTGAGCCTTAGAGTTTTATACGTAGAGACCTTAGAGGCGAGGCCATCTCGAGTAAAAGATGTATTTTTTTTATGTTTGACTCTTATCAGAGTGCATGGTACACGTGAGATATGTTTGTGTGATAAATCCCTGAGTGGTATGAAATGAAAGAGGGTAGTTGAGCTAAGAAGATCACTAGGTTTTTCGTGACTTGATTAGTGAGATTGTTCCGGATCGGGGAACAAGAGTTTTTGCGCAATAGCGGGTCGGGTTGAGGACCAATCGCGGGTCAACCCGCGGCCTGTTTTGGGGTGGGGTCAGTTGTGGTGGTCCCGCTGGGTGATAGGGTCATGAGGGTGTTAGGCCCAAGTTTAGTTAACCATCGTACGAGTTCGTGGATGCATTCGACCAGTAGTCGGGCCGATGAGGTCAGCCCCTCTTGTCTTTCAGTCAAGATCGTTTTACTCGGCAGAGGGTTATGCGAGATGTTATATCAGGAAGGTTGTAAGGCTGCACGAGGTGCCTACCTTCACCTTATGACAGGCAGTGGAGCCCAGTTTACGGCTGTTTCTTTTCTGGAGGTTTTACCAGGCAGGGTTAGGAACTCAGGTGAGTCTCAGTATCGCATTCGCCCTCGGGCCAGTGTTTGGTGTTCAGGGGTAGCTGTGAGGATTGTTGTCTCCTGTTGAGGGAGTGTTTAATAACTACCATTTCAGTATTCGGATATCGCCTTACGAAGCCTCGTAGGGGTGGAAGTGTAAGTTGTCGGTCGATTAGTTCGATGTTGGCAAAGTTCAGATAGTTGGTTCATACTTGTTTTGGCAGGATGTGGATAGGGTGAAGCCTATCCAGGAGAGGTTATCGATGAGCTCGAGTCAGCGAAGTCGTGCGGATAATCGACGACGCTGGAGTTCGTGCCGGTGGGTCTTGAAGGTACCACCCCGGAAGGGTGTGACGAGATTCGGAAAACAGAGGAAACTTAGCCCGAGTTACTTTGGGCCTTTCCAGGTCATGTGAAGAATAGGCCAAGTTGCCTATAGTTAGCGTTGCCGTCCGACGTAGGAGGCAGTACATTCGATCCTTCATGTTGTTAAGTTCAGAAAAATATCGGAGATCCATCCGGAGTGTTCCCAGTTAATGATGACCAAGTTGGAGGTAGTAACCCAGAGTTTTTTTTTTAAATTGATGCAGTAACAGGAATGTGGTAAGTTATGAGAAAGAATTCGAGTGTACGAGAAGGGTACGACGAGTAAGGGAAGAAGCGAGCATGTGTTAAGAACATAGATGTGATCTTCTCTTTTGTAAAGTGAAGGTGCGAAGGGAGTATCTTTTATCCCTTGGGTGGGAGTTTTTGTGATGTTGAGGTGATTCCTCGTGGACTTGGATGTAAGTAATTGCGCGGGTGTTTTCTGTGGCCATGTGTGGAATTTGCAAACTGGTTAAGCTATGAGGAACTTGATCGTTATCTGTCGTGAGAAGGAACATTCGGGACGAATGTTTCTAAGGAGGGGAGAATGTTATACCCCGTATTTCCAGAGTATGTACGTAAGGACGTACGTAGAAAAGTTTGAGCCTTAAAGTAGGCAATGGCCGAAAATTTTGTTCACAACTACCGAAAAGAATCGTTTTTCGACGAAACGTTTTGCACAACTTGCGAAGGGAAAATTCCGGCTATGTCATTTATTATTTTTGCGGATTTTTCCGAGAGACGAAATATTTTGGACCAACGAGAGGGAGACACTTGTCACCCTCAAGTTGGTGGATGTGGGGCGGCTTTTGGACGAATTGGAAGTCAAGGGTTGGTAGGATATTTTGTGATAGTTGGTGTGGTAGATGGATAAGGTACACATGGGTAAATCCTCACCCTACACTTGCCTACCACTTGGCTTGATCTTGGCCCTTGGTTGTCCTATAAATACCCCCCCTTAGTTGATGAACTTCTTCATCCTAAAATAGTTTCTAAGTCTTGAAAGTTCTCCCCCCCTCTCTTGAGAGCTCTAGCCGAGAGCACCCCTCCCCCTTTGAGAAAGCCCTTGGCCGAGGGGTACACCCCCCCTCCTAGTGGCCTTGGCCGAGGGGTACCCCCCCCTACCTAGAGTTGTTTCCGTAAAATACACCCCCCTCTTGGTAGAAATACTCTCCAAGTATTGTTACTATTCCAAAATACCTTGGCCCATATACCTTGTAGTATTCCAAGGTTACACTTATACTAAAAGCCCAGAAATACCATTATACTTCCCTTCAGTCACTAAACGAAGCCCTTTGGAAAAATCTTCACAGTTGGTTGAAGTATTAGGAAGAAGTTTCGTAGAACTTCTAAGGGTTGTTTGGAGCGGGTTGGAGCACCCAGAGTAGGAGCTAAACGTTGCTCAGGATCGACATTAAACTTGGATAATTTTGGGCTTACCGAGGTAAATAATCCTATCCTTCTATTGTAATTGGAAATTGCATACTGTAGTTGTATAGAAATGAATATAAGATTCATAGAAGAGATTTGAACTGTAATAGAAGGATATTACAGAAAAGACTTGAACTGTACTTACATAGTACTGTATTACAGTAGACTTGTGAAGTTTGACGGGTAGGGAAGTGCTGCCCAAATTCCCGTAGAATCTTGTATCTAGATTTATTCTACATAGTCTAGACGTTGATAGACGTATATAACCTTTATAGGTTGAATGATCTGCGAGTAGCATGTTCTACTTGGAAGGTGGACAAGGCCAGCCGGGTTATAGCCGTGGAGCGTTTTGCTAATAGTCGATAATCGTCGCGAGGTATGTGATCCTTCCTATCCTCTTGAGCATGATATTTTAAAAGAATATATATATAGTACAGTAGACGTACGTGTGTTAACTGAACGTAGTTGTACGGCAATGTCTTTTGACTTAAGACTGAATAATAAGAATCTTGAAGTATTTCAAAAGAATTAAGAAACCTTTTTGAATGAAGAGTAATACTTGGTTTTAAAAGCTTAAGAGTTATACTAGCTTTATGGAAAGTTAGGTATAACGACTTAAGAGAGATAAAAAGAATGGTTTATTAATTTTAGAAGTTAAGAGACTTGATCTTAAAAGATAAGAGACTTGACTTAAGTAATTAATATGAGTTTTTGTGTGAAACCTCATTCGTGAGTAATGAGTACTTGGTTTGTAAAAGGAATAATGTTTCTTGATTTGGAAATGAGAATAAGTATCGAACAAACCACAGCAGCGCTAATAAAGGGAAATGTATTGACTAATAAAGTATTATTAAAACCAGTAGAAACCTCCATCTGCATAGAAGCTAAGATGAGACAAAATGATATTACATTTCCTAGATCATGGCTGCTTAAATAAGATCGATTATGAACAATAATAACCTACTCACATATAAGGCATATGTATCTCAAATTGTTTTAAAGGAGAATTATATCATTAAGTGATTAAAACTATGAACTACGAAACCTTTCGAAAATGAGAAACTTGAGCATTTGGAATTAGGCAAACTTGAACGTTTGGAAAATAATGTTGTTACTTGATTTACAAAGGGAAGTGTTTTGGTTTACTTAAAAGGATAGTCACTTTATTTTTATACTACGGGTATTGTGTGACTTTTTGAAAGAAGCGGATCTTTTAAAAGAGTTAATGTATGAAGTACTTTGGGGATAAAAACCCGAAATTGTTAACATAAAGTAGAAAGTACCTTGTGTGAATAACTTGATTGTGTTGGTTTGTGATAGCCTTGTAATACTTTCTTGTTGATTTGATAAGTAAACATGTTAGGATGCTACTTGTGTTAGTATCTGGTGATGTTTGTGTAAAGGGGTTCCCCTTGTTGTGCTTATGTTGTTTAACGATAAGCTGTTATGTTATTATATCACATACCCTCGACTTGTTATACCGAGGGCTTGCCACCCTTGACGCGGGTCTATACGGCCTATGCGCGTCTGCGTGACTATGCGGAGTGCGGGAGTTCCAAAGTGTTGATCATTCGGTGTTTTATCCCGACGCGGGGATGCCTATGCGATGCTGTGACTATGCGATCTATTGAGACTATGCGGACTACGGAAGTCAGGAGGGTACCGGGGTTAGCTACCCCCGATGCGAGGAATACCTCATGCGGGTCTATGTGTGACCTATGCGGACTGCGGGAGTCCAGGGTTAGGCATGCATAATGATACTATGGGCGATTGGCCTTGCCCGATCATTCGCGCCTAGGAAAGACACATACTTTACCTATTATTGCTATTGTTTGTGATATGGCACTATGTGCAAATTGAACTAATTGTATTTGCAAATGGTTTTCAATACTTTGATTTCATTTAAAGTACTTTACAGTTTCACATACTTGGTACCTGTTGTAGATCGACCTCCCCGGGCTGCGTTCATGCCGCAGTGAGGTACACCGCCGTTGATCCTCGCTCTAGGGTCACGATTCAGCGTTTGGGAAGCTCCGTTTCTTCGGAGGCTTATCAGTGGTATAGTCCCCTGTCGTTGTAGGTACTTACATTCAGGGGTATGGCGGGGCGCTGTCCCGCCATTGTTGTCATATCATTCTTAGAGGTCTGTAACACTGTTGTGGGCAGAGTTGTAAAAAGGGTTGTAACTGTTCTAGTTGTTATATATATTTATGCCGAAAGGCAAGTTTTCTCAGATGAACTGTTTCATATTTCATATTATGTCATGTCTTGTTTTATATTCCGCTGATTACTCTGATGTATGTCTACTTGGGTTCCCGGGTAAGGCACCAGTCACGGGCCCGGGTTCGGGTCGTGACAGTTTAACTTAAAATTAGCCAAAAGTTTATTTAAAGGAAGCTTTCTCAAGGTGCAGGGTCATGCTATCAAACATGTGTAACAAAAAGAGGTGAAAGTCTCCTAGGTCCAAGCAGATTGTATCCTAAGGGGTTCTCGGTGAGGAACTCCTCAGACAATTAGGCATACTCTTAACTCCAACGATATATTATTCCCTTGGAATAGGCATAACAGGACTGGTATGACACTTAAATAAACTTGAACCGATCATCTTATACCAAGCAGACCCTATACCAGATAAATCAGGTACAAAATCCTGATATAGGTAGACATATCTTATAGATTTTTTTTTAAAAAGAAACTTTGCAGCTTTAACAGGGGATTCATATAAAGAATTAACATTTAGCACCTATCATGACATAGTGTGTTTCATAAGCAAATAGAATAATCATAGATGATAAGTAGGGTGGGTAGCATGACCACAAAAAGGAAATGTTTCAAATAAATAAGGACAGTAATGCTAAAATCAACACACCATCATATTCAGGGCATACTTACAGCGATTCAAAACCAATTCAACCTATCATTTAGCATCTATAACAAAGGCAAATAAGTAGAGGTAATCCACACTGTCACGACCCGACCCCGGGGCCACGACTGGTGCCCTACCTGGGCACCCCTTTCAGGTATACATCAGAGAATAGCAGCGGAACATACACAACTCCCAAAATAAAAAGCATGTTTAGACAATAGACATCAACCGGCTAGCCGATAAGGCCGCCTTTCGTAAAATATACATAATACAAAATTAAAACGGTACATATCTGTTCATGCAAACCCAAACCACAACTGTGACTACAGACCTCTAAGAATAACAACTGTGGCGGGACAGGGCCCCGCCATACCCCTGAATGTACAACAACCGACCATACCAGGGATCTGTACTAAGGATAAGCCTCCGGAGTAATGGACCTTCTCAATAGCTGAACAGTGATCATAAGAGTGAGGATCAGCAACCTGTATACTCTACCTGCAGCATGAACGCAGCCCCCCGAAGGAGGTCAGTACAACATCTACCAAATATGTGAAACTGAAAGTACTATAATGAACTCATAAGTCTAAAATAAAGCTGGAGACATGTATGATAACTCAATTAACAGTACACTGTGCCTTACTAACAATGAGAGTAAACAAGAGTATACTTTACTGCATAAAAATAGGAGGCTCATGATCAACGTAGGGCCACCCGCCCGTAGTATCATTAAGCAATCCTACTCCTGGGACTACTTCACCCGCATAGGTCATGTGGACCCGCAATGAGGTCATCCGCCTCGCATGAGACTATTTCACCCGCATAGGTCATGTGGACCCGCAATGAGGTCATCCGCCTCGCATGGGACTATTTCACCCGCATAGGTCCTACGGACCCGCAATGGAGCGATACGCTCCGCATGGGACTATTTCACCCGCACAGGACTATTTCAGCCGCTTAGGCCCGGTGGGCCCGCAATGAGTACAAACGCCGCACTCGCATCATGGGTAGCACATCCATGGAATTAGTAGTAACCCGGGGCTTTACCCCCGCAAGAATAACATAAACTAGCACAACCGGCTATCATACATAACATAAGCGCTACCGGTTTATCCTAACATAACTGTTATACCCCGTAGTTCCAGGGTATGTATGCGAGGACGTACGTACGAGAATACGACATTGAAATTGGAAAGGAAGAAAGAGGTGATTTTTCCACGGAAAAGTTTCCGGTTTTTGTGAAGGAAAAAGGTTCGTTAATGGGAATTGGATTCCCAGATTTGGTATTCGGACTTCTTGGAATATTTGAGAATTATGGAATTTTATTTTCGGAAATGGTCACGTGGGGCCCACGGGAGAAATTTACGGTTTTGTGGGGCCCACTTTGTTTTCGAGATTTTGGCCATTGTGGATATTTTCGGAAGATGAAATATTTTGGACGAGTAGGAGGGCGACACGTGTCACCCCCCCCCCTAGGTGGCTTGGCCGAATATTATTTGTGCACAACACCCGATTAGAGTCGTTTTTCGACGAAACGTTTTACACAACTCGCGTAGGATAAATTCCGGCTATGTCATTTCTAATTTTTGCGGATTTTTCCGAGAGACGAAACATTTTGGACCAACGGGAGGGCGACACTTGTCACCCTCCAATTGATGGACTTGAGGCGTCATTAGGGCCGAATGGGTTGGCTATTTTGTCATGGAGTTGGTAGGATATTTTTGTGTAGTAGATAGAATGGACACTTGCCTAAATCCTCACCCTACACTTGCCTTGCACTTGGCATCATCTTGGCCCTTGGTTGGCCATGTCTTGACCTATAAATACCCCTCTTAAGATGAAGAGTTCTTCATCCACAAAATCTTTCCAAGTCTTGAAAATCCTTCCTCCCCTTGAGCTTGTTTTCGTCCAAAGCCTACTCACCCCCTTTGAGTAAAGTTGGCCGAGGCCCCCCCCTCTCTAAAGCAAGCCCTAGCCGAAACACTACCCCCCTCCCTTGGTAGAAATGTTGCCTTCTAGTATTGTTATAATGCCCAAATTACCCTAGCCCAAACCCCTTAGTACTTAGTTGAAGTTGTGAAGAACTTCTAAGGGTTCTTGGAGCTAGCGGAGCGTTCCAAATTAGGAGCTAAACCTCGTTCAGGATCGACGTTTATACTCGGATTATATTGGGCTTATCGAGGTAAATAATCTTACCCGTCTTTTATATATTAGAATATGCATACTGTAGAAGTTTAGGAATAAGTATTAAATACTTAGAAGGATATTGCAGAATAGAAATGAACTGTTATCACAGTAGAAGGGTTTAAAAGAAGAATAATTGAACTGTACTTACATAGGACTGTTTTCACAGTAGACTTGAGTAGCTCACCGGGTAGGGAAGTGCTGCCCAACTTTCCGTAGGATATAGAACCCTCTGCTTAGAGCTTTGTACAGTACAGTCTAGACGTTGATAGACGTATTTGACTGTTATAGGTCGATTCTCTGCGCGCGACATATTCAACTTGGCAGGTGGATTTCGCCGAGAAGGTATGTGATTCTTCCTATCCTCTTGAGCATGATATTTTAAAGAATATGTATATAGTACGGTAGACGTACGTGTGTTAACTGAATAATAATTACGGCAATGTCTTCGGACTTAAGCCTGAATAATAATTACGGCAATGTCTTTTGACTTAAGCCTGAATAAAAAGAATCTGAAGTAGTTCAAAAGAATTAAGAAACCTTTTTTAAAGAAGAGTAACACTTGGTTTTAAAAGCTTAAGAGTTATACTAGCTTTATGGGAAGTTAGGTATAACGGCTTAATAGTGATAAAAAGAATGATTTATTGATTTAAGAAAATAAGAGACTTGACTTAATTATACTAATGTGAATTTTGTTAAAAAGTGTGAAACCTCATTCGTGAGTAATGAGTATTTTTGGTTTTCAAAAGGAATGATGTTTTACCGATCAGAATGAATGTCGAACAAACCACAGCAGCGCTAATAAAGGGAAATGTTTTGACTAATAAAGTATTATTAAAACTAGTAGAAACTTCCATCTGCATAGGAGCTAAGATGAGACAAAATGATATTACATTTCCTAGATCATGGCTGCTGTAATAAGATTGTTATGAACAATAATAACCTACTCACACATAAGGTATATGTTTCTCAAATTGTTTTAAAGGATTAAAACTATGAACTACGAAACCTTTCGAAAACGAGAAACTTGAGTAATTGAAATTAGGCAAACTTGAACGTTGGGAAAAGAATGTTGTTACTTGATTTTACAAAGAGAAGTGTTTTGATTTACTTCAAGATAATCACTCTATTTTTATACTACGGGTATTGTGTGACCTTTGTGAAAGAAACAGATCTTTTAAAAGAGTAATACATGAAGTACTTTGGGGCTAAAAACCCGAACTTGTTAACATAATGTAGAAAGTACCTTGTGTGAATAACTTAATTGTATTGATTTGTGATAGTCTTGTAATACTTTCTTGTTGACTTGATAAGTAAACATGTTAGGATGCTACGTGAGTTAGTATCTTGTGATGTTTGTGTAAAGGGGTTTTCCCTTGTTGTGCTTAGGTTGTTTAACGATAAGCTGTTATGTTAGTATTATATCACTCATGATTCCGGGGGTTAAGCTGCCCTCCGATGCGGGGTAGACTCAGGCGGGTCTGTGTGACCTATGATTCGAGAATACCTTATGCGGGTCTGTATGGCCTGCGCGAATCGCGGAGTTCCAGTTAGTACGCGGCCTTGTGGTCACGCGCGGTCTGTGGCTACGCGGACGGCGAGACCAGACGCCGCGGGAGTAGCTACCCTCGATGCGGGGAATACCTCATGCGGGCCATTGGAGTGGCCCATGCGGAGCTACGGGAAGTTCCAGGGCTAGACGCGCACATTAGATACTGCGGGCGAGTGGCCAGCTTTGATCATGTGACGGTCTAGACAGATCTCATGATACAGTTTACGACCTTGTTTGTACTGTGGGTTTTAGTAGTCGGCTATGCCTTCGTACTTACCCCGTACGGTTTTATGATGGCACCGGTAGGACCTGGTGTTCATGTGTATTCCTTGGTGCTTTTATATCATAGACTGCCGGCAGTGAGGAAGGTATTCCACGGGCACGATTGATGTTGTGGGCGTGAGACCCATTGTTACATTTGAGTGATGACTTTGAGGGCGTGAGTCCCTGACTTGACATGACTGCTTATTTATTGTGAACTGTAGTTTTGGTTATCATACATGTCTCCTGCTTTATATAGACTACTATGATTTCATTTACAGTATTCGCCACATACTTGGTACTGTTGCATCGACCTCTCGGGCCGCGTCATGCCGCAGTAAAGGTACTCCTACCGTTGATCCGTTCTTAGGATCACCATTTCAGTTGGAAAAGCCGCTTTCTTCGAGGCTTAGCATTTTGGTATGGTCCTGTCGTTGTAGATATTTGCATTCAGGTATGGCGGCCCTGTCCCGCCATTGTTGATTTAAACTCTTAGAGGTCAGAGACTGTTGTAAGGTTGGGATGAATCGCTCATTTTGGGGTATTTATATACATATATGCCGAAAGGAAACTTTTTCCCAGAAACTGTGTCTTATTTATACTGTTTCATATCTTGGTTGTTTTATATTCCGCTGATTTCTCTGATGTATGACTACTTGGGTGCCCGGGTAAGGCACCAGTCACGGGCCCTGGAACGGGTCGTGACAAAAGTGGTATCAGAGCAGTTAATCCTCGGAAAGTGTCTACTGCGCGTTTCTTGTCGAGTCTTGATTATCGGTGTGTTGTGCACCACACCAATAATCAGGAGGCTATAGGATATTTAGGATTGGTTTCCATTCTTCTCACTCTGAGATCGTGCTTTAGAGTTGTGTTATAAGTTGGACCCCTCTAACGTATTCCTTTCCTTTACCAGTGATGCCTCCGCGCCAGGCAACTCGGGCCCAGAAGGGCAAGGCAGCCGAGGGAGCTGCGAGTGGAGTTCAGAGAGTTAGAAGGGCACAGGCCCAATCATCACCGATGATGCTTCACGCGGGAGTTCGAGACGCCGCCGGAAGCAGAGTTTGGCACGGCAATAGCGATTCCTACTGCGCCATGACATCCGGACCTTCGCCCACGGCTTGGAGCAGAAAATATGGATTGGAAGGAGACGACCCTGTTACTAGCAAGGGACTTGGCAGCCAGAGAGTATTTTATGTACCGGTATACCAAGGATATTGATGATTATCTAAAGAAGGGTTGTGAGGAAGTAGCTCTTCAGTCAGGAATGAGCCAGGCTTGCGTTCAGGATTATGTGCAGCGGGCTGAGAGATGTAGAGATCGACAGATTAACCAAGATCAGCAGAAGAGGGCCCGATTGGCAGGATCATTTGGTAACTCTCGAGGCGAACCGCCTCAGCAGCAGATTAGACATGCGCCTCCGCCGCAAGGCAGTGTCCTCCACAGGTGGCTTTTTCCTCAGTGTTCACAGTGTGGCAGGCGTCATCCCGGGAAATGTCGTCTTTTTACTGGTGCTTGTTTTACTTGCGGCCGTCAGGGCCATATGGCGAGGGAATGTTCTATGAGGAAGGATGCAAGTAGGAGGGCCCAGCCTACCAGATCAGTTGCGGATTCAGTGGTGCGGAGAGAAAGGGGTGTTAGCCAGAGGAGGCCACCCCCACCTCGGTGTGGCCGTTGTGGTAGGTATCATTCGGGGGAGTGTCGTGCTTCTTCGGCAGTTTGTTATGTTTGCGGCCAGCAGGGCCATTTTGCGAGAAATTGTCCGACTGGGTGGTGCGGATGTGGAGACTCGATTTTCGGGATCGATGGATAGTTCATCACCTTCCCACATGCACAGGCGGATTGATTAGATCGACCTAGGGGAAGTACATCGTAGATATAGGTATATCCTTAACCCTCTAGAGATTTTTTTTATGTATAGTAAGATGTGAATATCTTAAGTATTATTTTCAGATAGCATTGTGTTAACTGTGATTAGGAATCATGATTAGTTAATCGGGAAAGATTGGGGGATAGAGAAAGTGGGAGCCTTAGAATATATACGTAGAGACCTTAGAGGCGAGGCCATCTTTGGTAAAAGAATTATTTCATGTTTGACCCTTATCGAGGTGCATAGTATACGTGAGATATTTTTATGGGATAAGTCCCTGAGTAGTAGGAAATAAAAGAGGGTATTTGAGCTAAGAAGACCACTAGGTTTTCGTAACGTGATTAGTGAGATTGTTCCGGATCGGGGAGCTAGTGTTTTGCGTTGCGGGTCGTTAAGGCCATGTTCGGTCGACCCGCGGCTTTGTATGGTGGTGGGGTCAGTTTGTGGTGGTCCCGCTTTGTGTTAGGGTCACGAGGGTGTTAGGCCCAGGTTTAGTTAACCATTGTACGAGTTCGTGGATGCGTTCGACCTGTAGTCAGGCCGATGAGGTCAGCCCGTCTTATCTTTTAATCAAACCGTGTTCTCGGTAGTAAGTTGCGAGATGATTATTTCAGGAAGGTTGTAAGGCTGCACGAGGTGCCTACCTTCACCTTATGGCGCAGTGGAGCCCCGTTACTACTGCTTTCTTTCCGAAAGTTTTACTGTGCAAGGTTAGGAACTCAGGTGAGTCTCAGTGTCGCATTCACCCTCGGGCCAGCGTTTGGATTTCGGGGGTAGCAGTAAGGACTCTTCGCCTCTTGTTGAGTATGGCTGATATAGCTACCGCTTTGATTCGGTGTCGCCGTTTGGAGCCTTTTTATAAGCGCTAGTGTAAGATTGCCGATCGATTGATTCGATGTAAGCAAGGTACAGATAGTTGGTTCGTACTTGTTCAGTATGGCGTGGATAGGTGGAGCTTATCCGTAAGAGGTCATTGGCGGCTCGAGTCGGGAAGCGATGCGTAAATATGTCAAGTTTTGATAAAGAGTTCGAGGATACGAGAAGGGTACGACGAGTAAGGGAAGAAGCGAGCATGTATTAAAGGCATAGGTGTGATCATTTCGTTTGTAAAGAGTAGGTGCGAAGGGAGTATCTTCTTAGACCTCGAGTATGAGCTTTTGTGATAGAGGTGATTCCTCGTGGACTTGGAGATAAGTATATGCACTTGTTGTGTTGTGGCCAGGTGTGGCATGGTTGTTTCCGTAAGTATAGCAGTGAGGACTATACTGGCGCCTGTTTGTTTTGAGACTTAGAAGGAACATTCGGGACGAATGTTTCTAAGGAGGGGAGAATGTTATACCCCGTAGTTCCAGGGTATGTATGCGAGGACGTACGTACGAGAATACGACATTGAAATTGGAAAGGAAGAAAGAGGTGATTTTTCCACGGAAAAGTTTCCGGTTTTTGTGAAGGAAAAGGTTCGTTAATGGGAATTGGATTCCCAGATTTGGTATTCGGACTTCTTGGAATATTTGAGAATTATGGAATTTTATTTTCGGAAATGGTCACGTGTGTTATACCCCGTATTTCCAGAGTAGGTACGCAGGGACGTACGTAGGAAATTTCGAACTTCAAGTAGGCTTGGCCGATTTAATTTTGTGCACAACACCCGGTTAGAGTCGTTTTTCGGCGAAACGTTTTCACAGCTTTCGTAGGGGAATTTCCGGCTATGCCATATTTTATTTTTGCGGATTTTTCCGAGAGACGAAACATTTTGGACCAACAAGAGGGCGACACTTGTCACCCTCTCATTGGAACACCTTGGGCGGTCAAGCTTGGCCGAAAGTTGGCCATTTTTGTCATGGAGTAGGTAGGATATTTGTGTGTTAGTTGGTTAAGGGGCACTTGGCAAGATCTTGGCCCTACACTTGCCTTGCACTTGGCATGATCTTGGCCATTGGTTGGCCTTCACTTGACCTATAAATACCCACCCCTTTGGAAGACAAATTCATCCACAAATTTGCCTAAGTCTTGAAAGCTCTCCTTCTCCCTCCCCTTTGTGTTGAGTTCGGCCGAGGCCTCCTCAGGCCGAGAGCACCCCCCCCTCTAGGGGTGCTAGCCGAGAGTGTACCCCCCCTAGCCTAGTTGCCTTCGTATAATACCCCCTCTTGGTAGAAATACTCTCAAAAGTATTGTTATAATGCCCAAATTACCTTAGCCGTATACCTTGTAGTATTCTAAGGTTATACTTATACGAAAAGCCCAGAAATACTATTATACTTCCTTAGTCACAAAAACCGAAACCCTAAGGAAAATCTCCATAGTTAGTTGGAGTATTAAGTAGAAGTTGGTTAGAACTTCTAAGGGTTGTTTGGAGCGGGTCGGAGCGCAAGGAGTAGGAGCTAAACCTTGCTCAGGATCGACATTTAAACTCGGATAATTTTGGGCTTATCGAGGTAAATATCTTGTCCCTCTATTGTAATTGGAAATTACATGATTGTTAGACTATATAGTTGAAGTATACTATATATAAGATCGAACGTAGTTATCGCAATGTCTTTTGACTTAAGCCCAATAATAAGAAACCTTTTCGAAAGAAGAGTCTTGAATCAGATTTACATAGGATCTGACATGAGACTTGTGTAGCTTTTCGTGAGGTAGAATTGTGCACGTCCGTTAGACTTATAACCCCTGGTTGGCTTAGTAGCCCGATAGAGGAGAGATTTACGCTGTCATGCGGGGTGCCGAATTTTCTGTAGAATGTTCTACGAAGGGATCTAAATGTTAATAAACGCCTTGTGGCCTTATAGGTTGAAGTACTACGTGTGGCGCGATCTACTTGGCTTAAGGAGTAGCCGACGGTTGGAAGTACTTGGAGCGTTTTGCTATTAGTCGATACTCGTCGCGAGGTATGTGAACCTCTTCCTATCTCTTCTAGCATGATATGTGTGAACTATGTAGTACGGTAGACGTACATGGGCTAAATGTATTTGATTGGTTTAAAACATAAAGTGTTATAACGGCTTTATGGGAAGTTGGTTATAACAGCTTTATGTTGGTAAGAAAATACTTGTGGGTTTTAAGGTAACTGATTTGAACTATAACTGGCTTATTAAGTGTTAATAAAGAACTTGAAGTATTTCAAAAGATTTTTGAATCATTTCGAAAGAATAAGTAATACTTGGTTTTTGAAAACTTAAGAGTTATACTAGCTTTATGGGAAGTTAGGTAATAACGGCTTAAGAATGTTTTACTGATTTCGGAAATCAGAATGTGTATCGACAAACCACTGCAGCGTTAATAAAAGGAAATGTTTTGACAGATTAAGTATTATTAAAACCAGTAGAAACTTCCATCTGCATAGAAGCTAAGATGAGACAAAATGATATTTCCTAGATCATGGCTGCTGTAATAAGATTGTTATAAACAAGAATATCCTACTCACATATAAGACTTATGTTTCTCAGATAGTTTAAAAGAGAATTATATTCTTAAATGAATAAGACTATGAACTACTTAAACCTTTCTAAAATAAGAAACGTGAACATTTGAAATTAGGCAAACTTGGACGTTTGGATAATAATGTTGTTACTTGATTTTACAAAGATAAGTGTTTTGATTCACTTCAAAAGATAATCACTCTATTTTCATATACTACGGGTATTGTGTGACTTTTGTGAAAGTAACGTATCTTTTAAAAAGTTAATGTATGAAGTACTTTGGGGATAGAAACCCGAACATGTTGACATATAGTAGAAAGTACCTTGTGTGTATAACTTGATTGCGTTGGTTTGTGATAGCCTTGTAATACCTTCGTGATGCTTTGATAAGTAATCATATTAGGATGCTACGTGTGTTAGTATTCTGTGATGTTTGTGTAAAGCGGGTTTTCCTCGATTGTGCTTATGTTGTTTAAACGATAAACCGTTATGTTGGTATTATACCACTCACCGTGTTTCCGGGTTAAGCCGCCTCCACGCGGGGTAGACTTCGGTCCGGCAGGACCATGATTCGAGAATACCTCATGCGGGTCCCGGCCTATGCGGAGCTACGAGAGTTCCGTGTTAGTGTGCGGCCTTTATGGTCATGCGGTCATGTGGCCATGCGGATCGCGAGTCCGTGATGCCGGGAGTAGCTACCTCGATGCGGGGTTATACCTCACGCGCCTATGAGATCGCCTATGCGAGTGCGGGAGTTCGGGGCTAGACGCGCACATTTGATATTGCGCGGCGACGGCCTTTGATCATGTGACGGTTCAGACAGTTATCATTATACATTTTATGACATTGTTAAGACTGTGGTTGTTTGTAGTCGGCTATGCCTTCGACTTACCCCGCATCGCTTTATTTGGACACAGTGGACACCGTTGTTCATGTGTATTCCTTGGTGCTTTTCTATCATCGATCACGGCGTGAGGAAGGTATTCCACGCATGATTGATGTTGTGGCGTGAGACACATTGTTATATTGGAGTGATGACTTCGAGGGCGTGAGTCCCGACTTGATATGATCGCTATTTATCAGGAATCGTAGTTTGGTTATCATACATGTCTCCCGCTTTATATAGACTACTATGATTTCATTTTGATTTTCGCCACATACTGCACTTTTGTTATCGACCTCCTTCGGGCCGCTGCTCATGCCGCAGTAAAGGTACACCGCCGTTGATCCTCGCTCTAGGGTCATGATTCGGCGTTGGGAAGCTCCGTTCCTCCGGAGGCTTATCTTGGTATAGTCCCCTGTTGTTGTAGGTGCTTACATTCAGGGGTATGACGGGGCCCTGTCCCGTCGTTGTTGTCATATCATTCGTAGAGGTCTGTAGTACTGGTGTGGGCAGGGTTTGTAAAAAGGATTAAACTGTTCAGATTGAAAGAGTTGTTATTTATATATATACTGACGGTAATCATTTTTTTGTTAGCCTGTCTTCTTATTTCACTGTCTTTTTACATTGGTTTCATGTATTGTCTTTATGTTCCGCTGATTACTCTGATGTTGTATCACTAGGGTGCCCGGGGTAAGGCACCAGTCACAGGCCCCGGAACGGGTCGTGACAACGTGGGGCCCACGGGAGAAATTTACGGTTTTGTGGGGCCCACTTTGTTTTCGAGATTTTGGCCATTGTGGATATTTTCGGAAGATGAAATATTTTGGACGAGTAGGAGGGCGACACGTGTCACCCCCCCCCCTAGGTGCCTTGGCCGAATATTATTTGTGCACAACACCCGATTAGAGTCGTTTTTCGACAAAACGTTTTACACAACTCGCGTAGGGTAAATTCCGGCTATGTCATTTCTAATTTTTGCGGATTTTTCCGAGAGACGAAACATTTTGGACCAACGGGAGGGCGACACTTGTCACCCTCCAATTGATGGACTTAAGGCGTCATTAGGGCCGAATGGGTTGGCTATTTTGTCATGGAGTTGGTAGGATATTTTTGTGTAGTAGATAGAATGAACACTTGCCTAAATCCTCACCATACACTTGCCTTGCACTTGGTATCATCTTGGCCCTTGGTTGGCCATGTCTTGACCTATAAATACCCCTCTTAAGATGAAGAGTTCTTCATCCACAAAATCTTTCCAAGTCTTGAAAAATCCTTCCCTCCCCCTTGAGCTTGTTTTCGTCCAAAGCCTACTCACCCCTCGAGTAAAGTTGGCCGAGCCCCTCACTAAAGCAAGCCCTAGCCGAAACACTACCCCCCTCCCTTGGTAGAAATGTTGCCTTCTAGTATTGTTATAATGCCCAAATTACCCTAGCCCAAACCCCTTAGTACTTAGTTGAAGTTGTGAAGAACTTCTAAGGGTTCTTGGAGCTAGCGGAGCGTTCCAAATTAGGAGCTAAACCTCGTTCAGGATCGACGTTTATACTCGGATTATATTGGGCTTATCGAGGTAAATAATCTTACCCGTCTTTTATATATTAGAATATGCATACTGTAGAAGTTTAGGAATAAGTATTAAATACTTAGAAGGATATTGCAGAATAGAAATGAACTGTTATCACAGTAGAAGGGTTTAAAAGAAGAATAATTGAATCAGATTTACATACGATCGCTTTTCACGAGACTTGAGTAGCTCACCGGGTAGGGAAGTGCTGCCCAACTTTCCGTAGGATATAGAACCCTCTGCTTAGAGCTTTGTACAGTACAGTCTAGACGTTGATAGACGTATTTGACTGTTATAGGTCGATTCTCTGCGCGCGACATATTCAACTTGGCAGGTGGATTTCGCCGAGAAGGTATGTGATTCTTCCTATCCTCTTGAGCATGATATTTTAAAGAATATGTATATAGTACGGTAGACGTACGTGTGTTAACTGAATAATAATTACGGCAATGTCTTCGGACTTAAGCCTGAATAATAATTACGGCAATGTCTTTTGACTTAAGCCTGAATAAAAAGAATCTGAAGTAGTTCAAAAGAATTAAGAAACCTTTTTTTAAGAAGAGTAACACTTGGTTTTAAAAGTTTAAGAGTTATACTAGCTTTATGGGAAGTTAGGTATAACGGCTTAAGAGTGATAAAAAGAATGATTTATTGATTTAAGAAAATAAGAGACTTGACTTAATTATACTAATGTGAATTTTGTTAAAAAGTGTGAAACCTCATTCGTGAGTAATGAGTATTTTTGGTTTTCAAAAGGAATGATGTTTTACCGATCGAATGAATGTCGAACAAACCACAAAGTAGCTTAATAAAGGGAAATGTTTTGACTAATAAAGTATTATTAAAACCAGGAGAAACTTCCATCTGCATAGGAGCTAAGATGAGACAAACTGATATTACATTTCCTAGATCATGGCTGCTGTAATAAGATTGTTATGAACAATAATAACCTACTCACACATAAGGTATATGTTTCTCAAATTGTTTTAAAGGATTAAAACTATGAACTACAAAACCTTTCGAAAACGAGAAACTTGAGTAATTGAAATTAGGCAAACTTGAACGTTGGGAAAAGAATGTTGTTACTTGATTTTACAAAGAGAAGTGTTTTGATTTACTTCAAGATAATCACTCTATTTTTATACTACGGGTATTGTGTGACCTTTGTGAAAGAAACGGATCTTTTAAAAGAGTAATACATGAAGTACTTTGGGGCTAAAAACCCGAACTTGTTAACATAATGTATAAAGTACCTTGTGTGAATAACTTAATTGTATTGATTTGTGATAGTCTTGTAATACTTTCTTGTTGACTTGATAAGTAAACATGTTAGGATGCTACGTGAGTTAGTATCTTGTGATGTTTGTGTAAAGGGGTTTCCTTGTTGTGCTTAGGTTGTTTAACGATAATTTGTTATGTTAGTATTATATCACTCATGATTAGGGTTAAGTCGCCTCCGACGCGGGTAGACTCAAAGTGGTGCATGTGACCTATGATTCGAGAATACCTTATGCGGGTCTGTATGGCCTATGCAGAACTGCGAGAGTTCCAGGTTAGTATGCGGCCCTTGTGGTCATGCGGTCTTTGTGGCCATGCGGACGGCGAGTCCGTGGATTGTCGGGAGTAGCTACCCTCGATGCGGGGAATACCTCATGCGGGCCATTGGAGTGGCCCATGCGGAGCTACGGGAAGTTCCAGGGCTAGACGCGCACATTAGATACTGCGGGCGAGTGGCCAGATTTGATCATGTGATGGTCTAGACAGATCTCATGATACAGTTTATGACCTTGTTTGTACTGTGGGTTTTAGTAGTCGGCTATGCCTTCGTACTTACCGTGCGGTTTTATGATGGCACCGGTAGGACCTGGTGTTCATGTGTATTCCTTGGTGCTTTTATATGATAGACTGCCGGCAGTGAGGAAGGTATTCCACGGGCACGATTGATGTTGTGGGCGTGAGACCCATTGTTATATTTGAGTGATGACTTTGAGGGCGTGAGTCCCTGACTTGACATGACTGCTTATTTATCAGGAATCGTAGTTTTGGTTATCATACATGTCTCCCGCTTTATATAGACTACTATGATTTCATTTACGATTTTCGATTCACATACTTGGTACTGTTAGATCGACCTCCTTCGGGGGGCTGCGTTCATGCCGCAGGTAAAGGTACTCCTACTGTTGATCCCCGTTCTTAGGATCACCGTTTCAGCGTTGGAAAAGCTCCGTTTCTCCGGAGGCTTAGCATTTTGGTATGGTCCCCTGTCGTTGTAGATATTTGCATTCAGGGGTATGGCGGGGCCCTGTCCCGCCATTGTTGTTTTAAACTCTTAGAGGTTTGTAGACCTGTTGTAAGGTTGGGATGTAACTGTTCATTTTGGGGTATTTATATACATATATGCCGAAAGGCAACTTTTTCCCAGAAACTGTGTCTTATTTATACTGTTTCATATCTTGGTTGTTTTATATTCCGCTGATTTCTCTGATGTATGACTACTTGGGTGCCCGGGTAAGGCACCAGTCACGGGCCCCGGAACGGGTCGTGACAATAACATAAGTAAGTTAAGAAATCCCCCTAACTTCTTATTAGTCTTATTCTTATACACTCTTATTTTAGTTTACTTGAGGCACTAACATGTCAATATAAAAATCCGGGAATTTAACCCAAAGTACTACGTACTTCTATTTCTTTAAAATGACTCTTTTTCATATAAAACTTTCAAGATACTAATAACCGTAGTATCAAGTCATAACTACTTTTCAAGACAAGTCACAATATCTTTTAGAAATACATTTAGGCTTCTAAATCAAGTGACTTCTTTCTTTCAAAACCTTAAGCAATTGATATCTTCAAATCAATTTGCCTTTCATTATTCAAGTCCTTTTTCATACTTAACTTACTTAAGAGTAAATCACCCTTTTTAACTTTCCATAGAGCTATTATAACCGACTTCCCATAAAGACGTTATACTAGCTTTATACTTTAGAAACTTACATTCTTCTTTATAACCAAGAGACTTAAACTATCCAAACGAAACAAGTATCATATACTTTCGAAATACTTAAAGTCCCTTAACTTTTAAAAACCAAGATATCCTTAATATTTTTAAACAAGTGAGTTAATTTCTTAACTCAACCAACTTAATCATTCTTAAGATAAACCAAGGATATCAAATGGACTAGATTCGTCAAAATCTCGTACGTCTACCGTACTATACATTTACAACTTATTCATGCTCAAGAGATAAGAAAGTTCCACATACCTCTTCGGCTCAATCCACTTGCCAAGTCCAATATGTCGTACGTAGTATGTCAACCTATAATGACCATAATACGTTTATTAACTTCTAGCTTCAACGTAGAATATTCTAAGTGCAAAGTCACTAAATTCTACGGAAAATCGGACAGCACTTCCTTTGTTTCTACATACTTTTCCACCTTTTCAAGGCCCGAATTCAATAACCAAACACGCCACATTTAAAGCTCAACAATGAAGTTAACAATAGGGGATTACACGCCTACAAGACGTGTAAAATTCCGCCCCACAATTATATCAAACTAGTCCAAAAATACAACATCAATTCGGCCAAAGGTGTAACAACATATCAACCTTTCCAATTTCCTTTTCAATTTTAGTTGTTTAGTATAACATGTTATCAAGCAGCAATTGATTATAACTACTACAATCTTCAAGTAGGTAATATGCGACGATTCTAATTATCAACCAAATTGTAATTCAATTTCAAATGACTCAACTTGTCATTTTCGGATTTGAGCTTCTAAACTTCCATAACCCTTATCAATCTTCATAACACATATCACATGATCCTTTCTAACTTATCATAACATGAAATCTTCAAATACAAAAGTAAGACGAAGATTATTACCTCATTTAGCCCAAATATGATCCAAGATTACAAGTCGATCCTTAGCAACTTTAGCTCCTCTTTTTGACGTTCCAATCCACTCCAAGCAACCCTTAGAAGCTTATGAAGAACTTATCTTCAAGTTCCAACTTCAAAGTTGAAGAACTCCTTAAGTTTCCGCCTTGCGACTAATACGAAAACGCCACTTTTCCGGGATCTTTCTATTGAGATACCCTTACAATATCCTTAGGAACCTTGGTTTAAAGTGTGGAGCTTATTGGACAACAAACAAAAAATTTCCCCTTGAAAAATAAGCCATTGCCGTGAGCTTCAAAATAGAGAGCAAGAACAAGATTTCAAATTTTTCTCTAAGTGTAGAATGACAAAGTCTTGCTACTAGTAAGCTTATATAGCACAAGGAAGGGTTAAGATTAAAACAAATGGGTGGCTTGGATGCATTTGACAAGGATCAAGCCCAAGTGGCCCTTGGACTTTAGTCAACAATGTCAAGCTTAAGTCTTTGCAAGACTTGTTCATCCTAACATTGGTCAAATGACCACTTTACCCATGTATATTTCGTCCAAGACTAAGTAAGGAGGTGACACGTGTCGCCCTCCCGTTCGTCGCAATATTTCATTTTCTGACATTTCCATAATTCCGATAAATTTTCACTCGTCTAAAATCTTAACACTTTTGAGTTCTTACGTACGTTCTTATAAACATATCCTGGAATTCCGAGGTGTAACATTCTTCCCCCCTTAGAAATATTCGTCCCCGAATGTTCTTTTGGGAGTCAAACTTAAAGATAGCGACATAGTCTCCTTACAACCCCCACATACAATAATGCCACACGTGGCCACACAACAATACTCATACCAAAACGTCAACCTGAACTCCAAGTGTCGACGTCGGTTATCTGCATAAAGCTTCTGCTGACTCTGAGCTTACTAATAATCTTTCCTAGATAAGCTTCGCCTTATCCACAGCCCGCTGAATCAAGTCTGGACCAAATAACTGAACCTCACATACGTCGAACCAACCAACCGGCAATCTACACTTTCTTACATACAAAGCCTCATACAGGGTCATCCGAATACTGGAAGGGTATCTGTTATCATACGTAACTCAACAAGAGGAAAATAACCCTCCCAACTATCTCTGAAATCAAGAACACAGGCCCGCCACCTATCCTCAAGTGCCTGGATAGTACGTTCTGCCTGTCCGTCGGTCTGAGGGTGTAATGCAACACTGAGACCAATCTGTGTCCCTAATCCTTCATGAAAAACCTCCAGAAGTTAGCCGTAAACTGAGCTCATCTGTCTGACATAATAAATGTAGGAACCCCGTGCAGTCTCACAATCTCCCTGCTATACGCTAGCATAATCCTCAGCCGAGTAAGTGGTCCTAATCGGAAGAACACGACTGGTTTCGTCAGCCTGTTACTATGACCCCCAGGGAGTCGCACTTCCTCTGAGTACGATGCCACCCTGTAACAAGATCCATATTAATTACCTCCCATAACTAAGTCGGGATCTAAATCGCCTGCAATAGCCCACTGGGCTTCTGGGGTTCAACCTTGACCTGCTACTAATTCGGACATTAAGTAACAACTCTGTTACGTCCCTTTTCAGGCCAACTTACCAATACATACTTCTGAGGTCACGACACAACTTAGTCGACCCCGAACAATTTGAGCAATAAGCACTGCGTACCTCGCAAAACTCGCGACTAGTCTGCGCAAAGACCGTACACACGATCTATCCTCATATCACAGTACCCCATCCGGTGCTACTCAAACAGGCTTTTCTCTTCTCGGAGAGCCGTATCGCGATACCGTATCATAACTGGATCCTCATACTGTCGCCTTTTCACCTCCTCAACGACGGAAAACTCGGCAACCTCTCGGATCTAAACTTCATTAACCTTGGAAATAAATAATCGAACCCCTCGGCTCGGTAGCTGAAGAATCTCACGGACCACGTCCTGTCTATCTGGATGTCCATCTGACAGACTACCCATAAATCCACGACTAAGAGCATCTGTAACTGTCTTGGCTTTCCCTGGATGGTATAGAATATCAATATCACAATCCTTGAGTAACTCTAACCACCGTATCTGTCGCAAATTCAACCGCCTCTGTCTGAAGATATGCCGGAGGCTCTTGTGGTCTGCACAAATATCCACATGAAGTCTATATATACATCATGCCTCCAAATTTTCAAGGCATGATTAACTGCCGCCAACTCTAAATCGTGAGTGGCGTAATTTCCTTTCATGCTTCCCTAACTGCCGGGAAACATAGGCTCTAACATTATCGTGATGCGTCAGCACACAACCTAGCCCAACACCCAACGTGTTACAATAAATACCTAACCCTCTAGTCTCTCATGAGGGGCTAGAACTGTAGTCGTGGTTAACTTATCTTCCAATAACTGGAGGTCTTCCTTATAATTGTGAAGTATTCGGCATTCTTAATCTCAATTATGGTTCCTGTTTCCCTTTCTCTGTTGCAACCAACTTGGTCACCAACTTAGATTTGATTCCTTTGCTTGCCTCATGGCTAAGACTTCCTGTCAATCACAATTTAGGGGGGAGATTTCCTTGATCTCGTCAAGTAGTAACCCGATTATTCTCTCCCAGCTCGTAGAGCTTATAGTCAGGTGTTCAACCTCAAATCACGGTATTACATACTCCAATGACTTGTCAAGATTTCTTATCGTTCGAGTGTCTACTCGTCTTTCCTGTATAAGTTATTTCAAGTTGTCCTGGGGTCCCTTACCCCTCCATATTTTCTTACTATCTTTCTCACAAGATGATGCTACCACCTTTTCTCGAGGTGTTCTTACTGCCCAATAAACACTAATGGTCTTTACACTAGTCTGGGGTAATCATATCTCGTGTAACTTACATAACCATAGTTGTATTCTCTTTTATCATTCTGGTCATAACATTACCTTATGCTTATTATTAGCAAAAGTATTTCTATTTTGATCCGTAATCGTACAGTTTCATACATGCGTACTACCTGCATTTTTTTATCCTTACGACACTTCCTCGACCACTTCGTAATATCGTTCTTAATCACCCCAACGCAATACTTTTCCCACGGTTATCTAAAACTGTAACCTATGGCATGACGATACTGAAGACCTTACCCGTCTCCTATTCTTCATCTAACAACATGGGTACACGTAACCCCATAATACGTAAATCTGTCCTTTTACGTGGGGGAGAGAACTTATCTCCCTTAAATAAACTTTCCTTGGAGTCATAACCCTAATCACCGGGTCCTCTTGCGATCCTATAAATATCTAATCATCAAGAACCTCCTTAAAATTGTGTAGATTTTCAAAACCTACCAAAGATGTCTTTTGTTTTCCACAGGCAACACTCATACTTATCTTAATCTTGCTTGCGTGCTATCCTGAACCTATCCGGAAGGTCGTGGCCCTGAACGCCACACCAAACCAACTCCAAGTACCACCAAGGTCACTTAACATAAAATTCCTTCAAATTCCAGTATTAATTACCTTTTACATCAACTTACCTCAAATGAACAAGTCACACAGACTTATTAAAAACAATGATGCCAAAGAAGGAAGGATAATTCACTGGTTACCACCATTTTCTTCCTTTCCACTCGATAACCGGCTTACCGGGAAACTGGTACCGAATCAATCTCTCTCTGTAGTCCACGTTGGTATAACAGGAGGCCAACAAGCCCGTACTCATAATGACCTCAAGGTCTGTCATAATGTCTCTGCTAGGTCTGCTAGGGTCCAACGACTGCATCGTTACAGTCAATTATTATCTACCCGCTCAGCTACCACCCAACACTCATGGGTGTAGTCACCTCGAAAGGTTCTCATGGATTCAGGCTCTATTTCTTACACTTGGTTGCTCTCTTTTTCACTGGTCGTACGCTTTCCGTACTTCCAAATTTATACTAACATACGTACATAACTTCCATGCTACATCTGGCCTCCAATCTTTGGAGTTACTAAATTAAACAATATAAGGCCATATCCGGCTCTCACAACCTGGTTCCGGAATCGTCCACGAACGTAAAGCGATTAACTAGACTTGGGCCTTGCACCGTGACTCCACGTGGCGGACTACTATCAACTGATCCCATTCCATTTCAGGCTATGGGACGACCCTTAATAGGTCCTCAACCCGACTCGACGTCGTACTTAACACTTATCCTTGGTCTGACTTAACTTTTTACTATTCGAGAAGGCCTTATATACCTAAGGTCTCGGCGGTTATCAATATTCTTAGGCTCGCAATTTCCATGCTCCACGCCTACCTTATCAGTCCCCCCGTAAATGGGTACAAAAACTCCTCGTAATACCATAATCGTGTTGTCTTGACCACAACAACCATACTTACTCCATACGGATCTCATCTGTACCATTTTCTTAATCATACTACGTAGCTTAAGTTACTAACATAGTCTTCCATTAAGTACCTTAATTATAACCTCTTAAGGGTCCATTACCTTCTTAGACAACTCATCATCTCCTAATTATCTCAAATTAGTACGTAAAACCTTGATGAGAGTTCATTAAACTGTTCATACCTTCCCGGTATTTATTTAGTCCTTACCAATTCCTGGTAATGTAAAATCATTCCAGGAAACACATATGTGACCCTCATACATAAATCCGTATAGTTGTATATCATAATACCAACTATACTACAAATATTATCAACATGGACACGCAATCCACATAATCCTTCCTAGGTCACTGCTGTCTTTCTCGTAGTTGCAATCAACATAACTTGTTAGGGAGAGACGACCCTAACCACACAGCTCTACCGCACGATCTCAGAGTGAGAATAATGGAAACCAATCCTAAATGTCCTGCAGCCTCCTGGTGATAGATGTGGTGCACAACACACCGATAACCAAGATTCTACTAGACACGGTCTGTAGACACTTTCCGAGGACTAACTGCTCTGATACCACTTTTGTCATGACCCGACCCCGGGCCCGCGACTGGTGCCCTACAGGCACCTTTCAGTGTACATCGAGAATAGCAATGAACATACACAACTCCCAAAATAAATATCATGTTTAGACAATAGACATCAACTGGCTAATGATAAGGCCGCTTCGTAACATATACATAATACAAAATTTAAGCTGCATATATCTTGTTGCAAACCCAAACCACACGTGACTACGCACTCTAAGAATAACAAGCGTATGGACAGGGCCCCGCCATACCCCTGAATGTACAACAACCGACCATACCAGGGATCTGTACTAAGGATAAGCCTCCGGAGTAATGGAGCTTCTCAACAGCTGAACAATGATCCTAAGAGTGAGGATCAGCAACCTGTATACTCTACCTGCGGCATGAACGCAGCCCCCCGAAGGAGGTCAGTACAACATGTACCAAATATGTGAAACTGAAAGTACTGTAATGAACTCATAAGTCTAAAATAAAGCTGGAGACATGTATGATAACTCAATTAACAGTACACTGTGCCTTACTAACAATGAGAGTAAACAAGAGTATACTTTACTGCATAAAAATAGGACGCTCATGATCAACGTAGGGCCACCCTCCTCGCATGGGACTATTTCACCAGCATAGGTCCTACGGACCCGCAATGGAGCGATACGCTCCGCACGGGACTATTTCACCCGCTTAGGCCCGGTGGGCCCGCAATGAGTACAAACGCTGCACTCACATCATGGGTAGAAAATCCATGGAATTAGTAGTAACCCGGGGCTTTACCCCTGCAAGAATAACATAAACTAGCACAACCGGCTATCATACATAACATAAGCACTACCGGCTTATCATACATAACATAAGTGCTACCGGCTTATCCTAACATAACATAAGTAAGTTAAGAAATCCCCCTAACTTCTTATTAGTCTTATTCTTATATACTCTCATTTTAGTTTACTTGAGGCACTAAAATGTCAATATAAAAATCCGGGAATTTAACCCAAAGTACTACGTACTTCTATTTCTTTAAAATGACTCTTTTTCATATAAAACTTCTAAGATACTAATACCCGGAGTATCAAGTCATAACTACTTTTCAAGACAAGTCACAATATCTTTTAGAAATACATTTAGGCTTCTAAATCAAGTGACTTCTTTCTTTTAAAACCTTAAGAAATTGATACCTTCAAATCAATTTGCCTTTCATTATTCAAGTCCTTTTTCATACTTAACTTACTTAGAGTAAATCACCCTTTTTAACTTTCCATAGAGCTATTATAACCGACTTCCCATAAAGCCGTTATACTAGCTTTATACTTTAGAAACTTACATTCTTCTTTATAACCAAGAGACTTAAACTATCCAAACGAAACAGGTATCATATACTTTCGAAATACTTAAAGTCCCTTAACTTTTAAAAACCAAGATATCCTTAATATTTTTAAACAAGTGAGTTAATTTCTTAACTCAACCAACTTAATCATTCTTAAGATAAACCAAGGATATCAAATGGACTAGATTCGTCAAAATCTCGTACGTCTACCGTACTATACATTTACAACTTATTCATGCTCAAGAGATAAGAAAGTTCCACATACCTCTTCGGCTCAATCCACTTGCCAAGTCCAATATGTCGTACGTAGTATGTCAACCTATAATGACCATAATACGTTTATTAACTTCTAGCTTCAACGTAGAATATTCTAAGTGCAAAGTCACTAAATTCTACGAAAAATCGGACAACACTTCCTTTGTTTCTACATACTTTTCCACCTTTTTCAAGGCCCGAATTCAATAACCAAACACGCCACATTTAAGGCTCAATAATGAATTTAACAATACGGGATTACACGCCTACAAGACATGTAAAATTCCGCCCCACAATTATATCAAACTAGTCCAAAAATACAATGTCAATTCGGCCAAAGGTGTAACAACATATCAACTTTTCCAATTTCCTTTTCAATTCAAGTTGTTTAGTATAACATGTTATCAAGCCGCAATTTATTATAACTACTACAATCTTCAAGTAGGTAATATGCGACGATTCTAATTATCGACCAAATTGTAATTCAATTTCAAATGACTCAACTTGTCATTTTCGGATTTGAGCTTCTAAACTTCCATAACCCTTATCAATCTTCATAATACATATCACATGATCCTTTATAACTTATCATAACATGGAATCTTCAAATACAAATGTAAGACGATGATTATTACCTCATTTAGCCCAAATATGATCCAAGATTACAAGTCGATCCTTAGCAACTTTAGCTCATCTTTTTGACATTCCAATCCACTCCAAGCAACCCTTAGAAGCTTATGAAGAACTCATCTTCAAGTTCCAACTTCAAAGTTGAAGAACTCCTTAAGTTTCCGCCTTACGACTAATACGAAAACGCCACTTTTCCGGGATCTTTCTATTGAGATACCCTTACAATATCCTTAGGAACCTTGGTTTAAAGTGTGAAGCTTATTGGACAACAAACAAAAAATTTCCCCTTGAAAAATAAGCCATTTTCGTGAGCTTCAAAATAGAGAGCAAGAACAAGATTTCAAATTTTTCTCTAAGTGTAGAATGACAAAGTCTTGCTACTAGTAAGCTTATATAGCACAATGAAGGGTTAAGATTAAAACAAATGGGTGGCTTGGATGCATTTCACAAGGATCAAGCCCAAGTCGCCCTTGGACTTTAGTCAACAATGTCAAGCTTAAGTCTTTGCAAGACTTGTTCATCCTAACATTGGTCAAATGACCACTTTACCCATGTATATTTCGTCCAAGACTAAGTAAGGGGGGTGACACGTGTCGCCCTCCCGTTCGTCGCAATATTTCATTTTCCGACATTTCCATAATTCTGATAAATTTTCACTCGTCTAAAATCTTAACACTTTTGAGTTCTTACGTACGTTCTTATAAATATATCCTGGAATTCCGGGGTGTAACACACACATTCCCATATCAATCAAGAAATAGTTTCAATCCTTCACTTATTCACATAATAGTTCTTTCCCATGCATCCTAAAGGTATCATAAGTTCACATATATCCCATTCTTTACATATACCATACTGAGCATCATTTAAAACATCATATCCTTAACATAAGCAGTTGGGTTCAATCCCACATGACAAAATCCACAAATTTAAGAAATTTTGTCTAATATTATATCAAGACAACATCATTCCAACCCGTTCAGATTTCAGTTTAACTTAAACGGTCCCTATATGATCTTTTTAAAGCGTCATCAATTCATATTCAGGTTCCATGGATATTTAAGTACTTCACAACACATAAGTTCCTCCTAACTTCATGTTAAGGCTGATTTTATATCATATTTAATCCCAACTCCTCCATATGCATATCACTTAACCAAATATACAACCAAACAGACTTATGAAGCCTATCCAACAGACCTCTCAAATGAATACAGAGATCACATGTGTCAAACTAACAAAACATGAAAGGAAAACTGCATTATCTTCCTTACAGACTCGCACAAAGAGATGTATAAAAGACTAACTCATAAAAACTTAACACCTCAACTAGATATTAAAATGGATCAGGACAGTGCAACACATCAATGTCAGGGTAATTTCATATTTCACATATTCACACAAAATGAATTTTATAGAAGATAACACATACATTTATTTTTAAGCATCACCGTATTCTATAAACATCATATAGAATCAATTCTCAACCTTATCTATGTGCAGGGGTATAATTAAGATATTTTAGCAATCTGGTAAACATTTAGAAATCAATACACTTACCACATTATACACTTAATATCAAACAAAGGTAAAATACCAAATTCATGGAGAAATAGTGATTTCTTAGGTCATATACCCATATTCATTTCACATGGACATAAGACACACCAAGGAATAATCGTAACTATTATATTTCATACCACTTTAGATCATATAAAAACAAATTCATCTCTTCATAACATTAAGTAGTACAATAATCTTATCATTCCATACACAGTCCATTTATTTCTTGATTTCTTTAATGTGTAATCATGTAGCAAATACCAAATTCCATGAGCTCTCATGACACCCCTAATCCAATAAACCAACTCAAAATAGTTTTAAGAAGAAGCATTTAGATACTATTCATAACTCACAAGCATCACATATACCATATATTTCAACAAAATCAAGCGTCAAATACCCTATTCAAGGCATATCTATGGTCTCAACGGTTATCTAACATTCTAATATTCTCAGATATTCTGTGTCCCAAGCTTACATTATTTCCCCGTATACAAGTGATATAGCTTCTCATAATCTCAAAATCACTATATTCTATAAACATCATATAGAATCAATTCTCAATCTTATCTATGTGCAGGGGTATAATTAAGATATTCTAGCAATATGGTAAACATTTAGAAACCAATACACTTACCACATTATACACTTAATATCAAACAAAGGTAAAATACCAAATTCATGGAGAAATAGTGATTGCTTAGGTCATATACCCATATTCATTTCACCCGGACATAAGGGACACCAAGGAATAATCACAACTATTATATTTCATACCACTTTAGATCATATAAAAACATATTCATCTTTTCATAACATTAAGTGGTACAATAATCTTATCATTCCATACACAGTCCATTTATTTCTTGATTTCTTTAATGTGTAATCATGTAGCAAATACCAAATTCCATGAGCTCCCAAGACACCCCTAATTCAATAAACCAACTCAAAATAATTTTAAGAAGAAGCATTTAGATGTTATTCATAACTCACAAACATCACATATACCATATATTTCAACAAGATCAAGCGTCAAATACCCTATTCAAGGCATATCTATGGTCTCAACGGTTATCTAACATTCTAAGATTCTCATATATTCTGCGCCCCAATCTTATATTATTTCCCCGTATACGAGTGATATAGCTTCTCATAATCTGAAAGTCATGTTGCCCTTCTAGCATATCTGTTATACCCCGTAGTTCCAGAGTATGTATGTGTGGACGTACGTACAATTGTTTAAGCCCTAATTAGGTTTAGGATAAAATTGAGAACTTTCGACGGAAAAGATTCCGAACCTTGTGAAGGAAATTTTACGTTTTTAATATTTTAACCGATTATGAATTTTTTTCCGAGAGATGAATTATTTTGGACCAATAGGAGGGCGACATGTGTCACCCCACTTAGGCCCATGTTGGATGATTTGTATGGCCAAGTGGACAAGGTCAAGTGGTCAAAGTCTTGGAAGATATTTTTTGTTGGGATAGTGGGAGTAGGTGGGCGTTTTTTTTGTGGGCAAGTGGGAGAAGCTTGGACGGTTTTTGGAAGAACATGTGGCTAGCCACATGGCTCATTGTTGTGGTGGACATATGTCCCAATGTTGTGGTGGACATATGTCCCAATATTGTGGTGGACACTTGGTGGAAGACTCCACTCACACAAGCTATCTAATCTACACCCTCCACTTGCTTGAATCTTGGCCCTTGTTTGTTCTATAAATACCCCCCTCTAGTTGCAAGACTTCTTCATCCACTAAACATTTTCCAAGTCTCAAAATCCCTCTCCCCTTTTGAGAAGCTCTCGTCCAAACACCTCCCCTTCCTAGTAGCTCTCATGAAACCCCACCCCCCTTAGTAGAAAAATTCCTCCAAGTATTGTACTATTCCAAAATACCTTAGCCCAAATACCTTGTAGTATTCCAAAGTTACCTCTATACTAAGAGCCCGAAAATACTACTATATTTTCTTTAGTCACAAAACGAAACCCTAGGATAATCTTCATAGTTGGTTGAAGTATTAAGTAGAAGTTGTGTAGAAACTTCTAAGGGTTTCTTGGAGCGGATTGGAGCGTACAGAATAGGAGCTAAACGTTGCTCAGGAGCGACATTAAACCTTGGATAATTTTGGGCTTATCGAGGTAATTAATCTTGTCCTTCTATTGTAATTGGAGATTACATTTAATAGTAGTTAGAATTAAGTATAAGATATAGAAGGATAGTAAAGAAGAGAATTGAACTGTAATTACATAGGACTGTATTGCAATAGACTTGTGTAGTTTGACGGGTAGGGAAGTGCTGCCCAATTTTCCGTAGAAATAAGAACTTTCTGCTTAGAATATTCTACAGAGTAGTCTAGATGTTGATAGACGTATTTGACTATTATAGGTTGATACTCTGCGCGCGACATATTCGACTTGGCAGGTGGATTTCGCCGAGGAGGTATGTGATTCTTCCTATCCTCTTGAGCATGATATTTTTTATATAGTACGGTGAGCGTCGTGTGTTAGCGAACGTGGTTTTACTTCAATGTCTTTTGACTTGAGTTTTAAATAATAAGAATCTTGAAGTATTTCAAAAGAATTATGAATCATTTTTTAAAGAAGATTAATACTTGGTTTTAAAAGCTTAAGAGTTATACTAGCTTTATGGGAAGTTAGGTATAACGACTTAAGAAAGATAAAAGGAACGGTTTACAAAATTGTTTATGAAAGCCTTGTATTGATTTCGGAAAGGGGAAATAAGTATCGAACAAACCACTGCAGCGCTAATAAAGGAAAATGTATCGACTAAGTAAGTATTATTAAAACCAGTAGAAACCTCCATCTGCATAGAAGCTAAGATAAGATAAAATTGTATTACATTTCCTAGATCATGGCTGCTTTAATAAGATCATTAATAAACAAGTTTTGTTTTTCTTAAAAATTTCAAAGTAAGGACTTGATTTATAAAAGACAGAGACTTAAAAATTTGAAGTGTTTTCGTTTAAAAAGGAAGGCATGCTTTTGTCTTAAGTTGGTTCAAAAAGAAGGTAGGGAAATTGTTTTGGTTTACTTAAAAAGATAGTCACTCTATTTTGATACTACGGGTATCGTGTGACTTTTGTGAAAGAAACGGATCTTTTTAAAGAGTTAATGTATGTAGTACGTTGGGGATAAAAACCCGAACTTGTTGACATAAAATAGAAAGTACCTTGTGTGAATAACTTGACTATGTTGGCTTGTGATAGCCTTGTAATACTTTCTTGTTGGTTTGATAAGTAAACATGTTATGATGCTACGTGTGTTAGTGTCTTGTGATGTTTGTGTAAGGGGGTTATTCTTGTTGTGCTTACGTTGTTAAACGATAAGCCCGTTGTACTGCTATTATATCACATACCCCCCTAACTTGTTATGATGCCGAGGACTTGCCACCCTCGATGCGAGAGATACCTCATGCGGGTCTGCGTGACCTATGCGGAGCTGCGGGAGTTCGGGGCGGGATGATCACTTGGTGTGTTACGCCGCGAGGTATTATACCTTACGATCCCATAGGACTATGCGGACTTCGGGGGTCCAGGAGGATGCCGCGGGTTAGCTACCCCCGATGCGAGGAATACCTCATGCGGGCCTATGCGGAGCTGCGGTAAGTTCCAGGATTAGACGCGCACATTGATACTGAGGGCGAGTGGCCAGCTTCGATCATGTGGCGCGGTCTAGAAAGACCGCGTGATACAGTCTTATAGCATTGTTGGTACGGTGGGTTTTAGGAGTCGGCTATGCCTTCGTACTTACCCCGTACGGTTTTATTATGACACAGGTGGGACCTGGTGTTCAGGTGTATTCCTTGGTGCTTTTATATCATGGACTGCCGGCAGTGAGGAAGGAATTCCACGGGCATGATTGATATTGTGGGCATGAGACCCATGGTTATATTTGAGTGATGATTTTAAGGGCGTGAGTCCCTGACTTGACATGACTGCTTACATATTGTGTATCGTAAATTGGTTATCATATATGTCTTCTGTTTTATATAGACTATTATGATTTCATTCTGATTTTGATTTCATACTTGGTACTGTTATCGACCTCCTTCGGGGGGCTGCGTTCATGCCGCAGGTAGAGGTACACCAGTTGTTGATCCTCGCTCATAGGATCATAGTTCAGCGTTTTGGGAAGCTCCGTTTCTCCGGAGGCTTATCTTTGGTATAGTCCCCTGTCGTTGTAGGTACTTACATTCAGGGGTATGGCGGGGCCCTGTCCCGTCGTTGTTGTTATAACACTCTTAGAGGTCTGTAGTACTGTTGTGGGCAGGGTTTGTAAAAGGGATGTAACTGTTCAAGTTTTTATTTTTATATATAAATACAGAAAGGTAACCGTTTTGGTTAGCCTGTCTTCTTATTTCACTGTTTGTCGTTTATGAGTTTTTATTTTCCGCTGATTTTCTCTGATATTGTATCACTAGGGTGCCCGGGGTAAGGCACCAGTCGCGGGCCCGAGGTCGGGTCGTGACAAAAGTGGTATCAGAGCAGTTAATCCTCGGAAAGTGTCTACAGACCGTGTCTATTAGAGTCTTGATTATCGGTGTGTTGTGCACCACATCAATAATCAGGAGGCTATAGGATATTTAGGATTGGTTTCCATTCTTCTCACTCTGAGATCGTGCCTTAGAGTTGTGTTATAAGTTAGACCCCTCTAACGTATTTCTTTCCCTTACCAGTTATGCCTCCGCGCTAGGCAACCTAGGCCCAGAAGGCGGCCGAGGCGAGTAAGCGCAGAGGGTTACAAGGGCACGTGCCCAATCATCACCCGAGGTGGTGCTTCATTCGGGAGTTACGCACGTCGCCACCCAGAGTTTAGCAATGGCGGCGATCCCTACTGCGGCCATGATATCTGACCTTGATTCCCACGACGATGAGCGAAAGTATGGATTGCAAAGAGACGACCCTGTTACTAGCTAGGGATTTAGCAACCAGAGAGTATATTATGTACCGATTTATCGAGGGGTCTTGATGATTATCTAAAGAAGGGTTGTGCAAGAGTAGCTCTTGATCGAGCATGAGCATGGCTGCGTCACGCTCATGCGGCAGAGAAACGTAGGGATCGACGGGTTAACAAAGATCAGCAAAAGAGGGCCAGATCGGCAGGGTCCTTTGGTAACTTTCGAGGCGAATCGCCTCAGCAGCAGACTGGATATGCGTCTCCGCCAGTGCAGAGTGGTCTTCCACATGGTTCAGGACGTTCGGAGTATACATGAGTTGGTCAGAGCTCCAGGGCTTCTGGTTCACAACTATACATAGGTTCTAGCCAGCCGGGTTCAGTTTTCCCTCAGTGTTTACGATGTGGCAGGCATCATCCCGGGGAATGTCGTCTTTTTGTTGGTGCTTGTTTCACCTGCGTCGAGGGCCATGTGGAAAAGAATGTTCTAGTAGGAGGGATGCAAGTAGGAGGACTCAGCCTACCAAATCAGTTGCAGATTCAGTGGTTCGGAGAGGAAGGGGTGTTAGCCAGAGGAGGCCACCCCCACCTCGGTGTGGCCGTTGTGGTAGGTGTCATTGTGGGGAGTGTCGTACTACTGACTGACTTGTTTTGCTTGCGGCCAGGCCATTTGCGAGAAATTGTCCGAGGAGGTGGCGCGGATGTAAAGACTCGACCGAGGATCAGTGGCTAGTTCATCACCTTCTCTAACTATGCGCCCAACAGAGCAGGATTATGATTAGAGCGACAAAGGGGGAGTGAAGCCGTAGATACAGGTATATCCTTAACCCTCTAGAGATTAGTATGTGTGATAAGATGAGTATATTTTAAGTGTTATGTTCAGATAGCATTGTGTTAATTATGATTAGAAATCATGGTTAGTTAAAAGGGTAAGATTGGGGATAGGGAAATTGTGAGCCTTAGAGTTTTATACGTGGAGACCTTAGAGGCGAGGCCATCTTGAGTAAAAGATTTATTTTTATGTTTGACCCTTATCGGAGTGCATAGTATACGTGAGATATATTTGTGTGATAAGTCTCTGAGTAGTGTGAAATGGAAGAGGGTAGTTGAGCTAAGAAGACCACTAGGTTTTCGTGACTTGATGGTGAGATTGTTCCAGATCGGGGAACCAGAGCTTGGCGCGATAAATGGGTCGGGTTGAGGCCAGATTGCGGGTCAACCCGCAGCCCGGTTTGAAGTAAGGAAAATTTTTGGTGGTCCCGCTTTGTGATAGGGTCACGAGGGTGATAGACCCAAGTTTAGTTAACCATCGTACGAGTTCGTGGATGCGTTCGACCAGTAGTCAGGCCGATGAGGTCAGCCCATCTTGTCTTTCAGTCAGGACTGTTTACTCGGCAGAGGGTTATGCGAGATGTTATATATCAGAAAGGTTGTAAGACTGCACGGGGTTCCTACTTTTACTTTATGACGGGCAGTGGAGCCCAGTTTACGGCTATTTCTTTTCTGGAGGTTACCAGGCGGGGTTAGGAACTCAGGTGAGTCTCAGTATTGCATTCACCCTCGGGCCGAGGGCCAAACAGCGTGTTTTATCCAAACATTGGAGGATAGGTTGCGGGCCGATGTTTTGATTTCAGGGGTAGCTGTAAGGATTATTCGCCTCTTGTTGAGTGAGTATTATAATAGCTACCATTTCAGTATTCGGATGTCGCCTTATGAAGTCGGGTATGGGCGTAAGGGTAGGTTGCCAGTCGATTGGTTCGATGTTGGCAAGGTTCAGATAGTTGGTTCATACTTGATTCAGCAGGATGTGGATAATGTAAAGCTTATCCATGAGAGGTTATTGGCAGCTCAGAGTCAACAAAAGTCGTGCGGATAATCGGCGTCGACACTTGGAGTTCAGGTTGACGGTGGGTTTTCTTGAAGGTACCACCCTGGAAGGGCGTGACGAGATTTGGAAAGCAGGGGAAACTTAGCCCAAGGTACTTTGAGCATTTTCAGATCATTTGGAGATTAGGCCAGGTTGCCTATAAGTTAGCATTGTCATCCAACGTAGGAGGTAGTACGTCCGGTCTTTCATGTTGCTATGTTCGGAAAAGTATCGGAGAACCATCCAGAATATTCCCAGTTTATGATAACCAAGTTGGAGATAGTAACCCTGAGATTTTGGAAACTGAAGCAATAAATGTGGTAAGTTTATTAGGAAGAGTTCGAGTGTTCGAGGAGGGTACGACGAGTAAGGGAAGAAGTGAACTTGTGTTAGGAAAATAGAAGTGATCATTTCTTTTGTGAGGTAAAGGTGCGATGGGAGTATCTTTTAGACCTTGGGTGGGAGCTTTTGTGATGTTAGAGGTGATTCTTCGGGGACTTGGAGTTAAGTATTTTTGCGCGTGTGTTATATTATGGCCAGGTGCGGCATATTTGGTTCCGTAAGTATAATAGTGAAGACTTTACCGGCGCAAGCATGTTGGGGACTTAGAAGGAACATTCGGGACGAATGTTTCTAAGGAGGGGAGAATGTTATACCCCGTAGTTCCAGAGTATGTATGTGTGGACGTACGTACAATTGTTTAAGCCCTAATTAGGTTTAGGATGAAATTGAGAACTTTCGACGGAAAAGATTTCGAACCTTGTGAAGGAAATTTTACGTTTTTAATATTTTAACCGATTACGGATTTTTTTCCGAGAGATGAAATATTTTGGACCAATAGGAGGGCGACATGTGTCACCCCACTTATGTCACGACCCGAATCTGGGCCCGTGACTGGTGCCTTACCCCGGGCACCCTAGTGATACAACATCAGAGTAATCAGCGGAACATAAAACACATACATGAAACAAATGAAGTACAAAACAATAATCTGAGGAAAACTTGCCTTTCGACATATATATAAATAACAACTCCTACAAATGAACAGTTTAATCCTTTTTACAACCCCGCTTACAACGATTACTGCACCTCTAAGAAATGATACGACAACAATGGCGGACGGGGCCCGCCATACCACGAATGTAAATACCTACAACGAGGGACTATACGAAGATAAGCCTCGGGAGAAGCGGAGCTTTCCCAAACGCTGAATTGTGACCCTAAGGCGAGGATCAACGGCGGTGTACCTTTACTGCGGCGTGAACGCGGCCCCGGAGGTCGATAACAGTACCAAGTATGTGACGAAAATAAATCTGTAAATGAAATCATAGTAGTCTATATAAAGCGGAGACATGTATGATAACCAAACTACGATCACAATAAATAAGCGATATGTCAAGTCGGGGACTCACGCCTCAAAGTTATCACAATAAAACCGTGCGGGGCAAATGCGAAGGCATAGCCGACTACTAAGACCCACGACCAAAAATACCACAAGCGTATCCGAGGTCTTTCTAGACCGCACCACATGATCGGCCGCCACTCGCCCGCAATATCAATGTCGGCGTCTATCCACGAACTCTCGCAGCCCGCATAGGTCACCCACAGACCGCGTGAGGTATTCCTCGAATCATGGTCCTGCACCGCACGAGGTATACCCCGCATCGGGCGCTAACCCTCGGTATCCGCCTAGGCTCCCGCAGCCGCATAGTCTCAAAAGACCGCATAGTCTCAGCGGACCGCATAGGAATCCCCCGCATCAGGCTAAACACCCGGAATGATCAATCCTGGAGCTACCGCACTCTGCATAGTCACAAGGATTGCATAGGCCGTATAGACCCGCATCAAGGGTGGAAAGCCCTCGGTATAATAAGTTAAGGGGGTATGTGATACAATAACAGTACAACGGGCTTAACGTTTGACAACGTAAGCACAACAATAGTGACCCCCTTACACAACAATCACAAGATACTAACACACGTAGCATCCTAACATGCTTACTTATCAAATCAACAAGAAAGTATTACAAGGCTATCACAAACCAATACAATCAAGTTATTCACACAAGGTACTTTCTACTAACAAGTTCGGGTACATATCCCCAAAGTACTTCATACATTAAATCTTTAAAAGATCGTTACTTCACAAAACCACACAATACACGTAGTATATGAAAATAGAGTGATTATCTTTTTAGAGTAAATCAATTACTTCTTTTTGTAAAATCAAGTAGCCACATTCTTTTCCAATGTTCAAGTTTGCCTAATTTCCCATGTTCAAGTTTGCCTTTTTAGAAAGGTTTCGTAGTTCATAGTCTTATTCATTTAAGAATATAATTCTCCTTTAAACAATCTGAGAACATAAGCCTTATATGTGAGTAGGATATTCTTGTTTATAACAATCTTATTACAGCAGCCATGATCTAGGAAATATCATTTTGTCTCATCTTAGCTTCTATGCAGATGGAAGTTTCTACTGGTTTTAATAATACTTAATTATTAAAAACATTTCCTTTTATTAACGCTGCAGTGGTTTGTCGATACACATTCTGATTTCCAAAATCAAGAAACATTTTTAAGCCGTTATACCTAACTTTCCATAAAGCTAGTATAACTCTTAAGTTTTCTAAAAAAAATCAAGTACTACCTCCTCTTTCAAAATGATTCAAAAATCTTTTGAAATACCTCAAGTTCTTTATTATCACATAACAAGCCAGTTATAGTTCAAATCAGTTACCTTTTAAAAGCCACAAGTATTTTCTTACCAACATAAAGCTGTTATAACCAACTTCCCATAAAGTCGTTATAACACTTTATGTTTTAAACCAATCAAATACATTTAGCACATGTACGTCTACCGTACTACATAGTTCACACATATCATGCTAGAAGAGATAGGAAGAGGTTCACATACCTCGCGACGATTATCGACTAATAGCAAAACGCTCCAAGTACTTCCAACTGTCGGCTACTCCTTTAAGCCAAGTAGATCGCGCCACACGTAGTACTTCAACCTATAAGGCCACAAGGCGCTTATTAACATTTAGATCCCTTCGTAGAACATTCTACAGAAAATTCGGCGACCTCCCACGCAGCGTAAATCTCTCCTCTATCGGGGCTACCAAGCCAACCGGGGTTATACGTTTAATCCGGACGCGTGCACAATTCTACCTCACGAAAAGCTACACAAGTCTCATGTAATACACCCTATGTAAATCTGATTCGACTCTTCTTTGAAAAGGTTTCTTATTATTGGGCTTAAGTCAAAAGACATTGCCGATAACAACGTTCGATACTATACATAGTATACTTCAACTATATAATCTAACAACATGTAATTTCCAATTACAATAGGGACAAGATATTTACCTCGATAAGCCCATAATTATCCGAGTTTAAATGTCGATCTGAGCAAGGTTTAGCTCCTACTCCGTCAGGCTCAGACCGCTCCAAACAACCCTTAGAAGTTCTAACCAACCTCTACTTAATACTCCAACTAACTATGGAGATTTTCCTTAGGGTTTCGGTTTGTGGTGAAGGGAAGTATAATAGTATTCGGGCTTTTTGTAAAGGTATAACCTTAGAATACTACAAGGTATATGGCTAAGGTAATTTGGGCATTATAACAATACTTTTGAGAGTATTTCTAACAAGAGGGGTATTATACGAAGACAACTAGGCTAGGGGTACACTCTGGCTAGCACCCCAGAGGGGGTGTGCTCTGCCACGAGGGGAGGCCTCGGCGAACTCAACCTGAGGAGGGAGAAGGAGAGCTTTCAAGACTTAGGCAATTTTGTGGATGAATTAGTCTTCAAAGGGGTGGGTATTTATAGGTCAAGTGAAGGCCAACCAATGGCCAAGATCTTGCCAAGTGCAAGGCAAGTGTAGGGCCAAGATCTTGCCAAGTGCACCTTATCCATCTACCACCAAAATATCCTACCAACCCCTTGACCAAACAATGGCCATTCGGCCAACCCCCCTTTACCGCCCAAGGTGTTCCAATGAGAGGGTGACAAGTGTCGCCCTCTTGTTGTTCCAAAATGTTTCGTCTCTCGTAAAAATCCGAAAAAATTAAAAATGACATAGCCGTAATTTCCCCTACGAAAGCTGTGTAAACTTTTCGTCGAAAAACGACTCTAATCGGGTGTTGTGAACAAAAAGAATTCGGCCAAGCCTAAATCACAAGTTCAAATTTTTCTACGTACGTCCCACGCATACTACGGAAATACGGTATAACATTCTCCCCTCCTTAGAAACATTCGTCCCGAATGTTCCTTCTAAGCCTCAAAACAAACGCGCGCCAGTATAGTCTTCACTACTATACTTACGAGGACAAACCTGTCACACATGGCCACCGAAACAACTGCGCAAAATGCTTACATCCAAGTCCACTGGGAAGCACCTCTAACATCATAAAGCATACCACTTTTGTCACTTTGCCGCGAGGTTCTAGTGTCACTCCGGCGACCCAACAAATGGTACCGGGCTGCATGCGATCACTGAAGATGTCGTACATTCGAACTCTTACCACATTTAAATCGCCCGAGATCCAAAACTCGGGGTTATCATCTTCAACTTGGTCATCATTAGCTGGGAATACTCTGGATGGATCTCCGATTTCCTTTTCGAACATAACACGAAAGACTGGACGCACTGCCTCCTAAGTCGGACGGCAAATGCTAACATATAGGCAACCTGGCCTATTCTTCACATGAACTCAAAGGCCCAAAGTAACTCGGGCCAAGTTCCCTCTGTATTCCAAAACTCGTCACATGAACCCGGGGTGGTACTTTCGAAGACCGACCGTCCAACGAACTCTGGCGTCGTCGCCGATTATCCGCACGATTTCTACGAGTGCGGAACCTCTTCTAGACAAGCTTTACTCTATCCACGATCTTTGGAACAAGCTGAACCAACTATCTGAATCACGCCAACATCGAACCAATCGGCGCGACTCACATCCGCCCTACAAGGCTTCGTAAGGCGACATCAGAATCTTGAAATGGTAGCTTAAACACTCCTTCAACAGAGACAACAATTCGCAACTATCACGAAATCCAAACAACGGCCCGAGGCGAATGTGGTCGAGACTTACTTGAGTTCCTAACCTTGCACGGTAAAACCTCGAGAAAAGCAGTATGACACAGGCTCCACATGCGACATAAGGTGAAGGTAGGCACCTCGTGTAGCCTTACAACCTTTCTGATATATTGTTATACCCCGTATTTCCAGAGTATGTACGTGAGGGCGTACGTATTAAATTTTTGCCTTAAGAATTGGCTAGGACCGAATTTTGGGCACAAGTGCCGATTTGAGTCGTTTTTCGACGAAACGTTTCCACAGCTTACGTTGGGAAAATTCCGGCTATGTCATTTACTATTTTTGCGGATTTTTCCGAGAGACGAAACATTTTAGACCAACGGGAGGGTGACACTTGTCACCCTCATTGTGGACGGATTGGTGGCCGATTGGCTCACGTTTTTGTGCCTTATTGGTGCCTTGTTTTGTGCCTTGTTTTGGCCTTGTTTTGTGCATTGTTTTGTGCCATGTTTTGTGGAGTAGGGGTTAGGGTGCACTTGGCTTGATCAAGGCCTTACACTTGCCTTGCACATGGCTTGATCTTGTCCATTGGTTGGCCCTTGGCTTCCCTATAAATACCCCTCCCTTTGTTGAAGACTTCATCATCCAAATGTGTTCTAAGTCTTGCAATCCTTCCCTCCTCTTGTTGCTCGTCCTAAGCCTCCCCTCCCCTTTGAGTGGCCTAGTGGCCGAGAGTTCCCTCCTTGTCAAGGCCCTGGCGAGAACCCCACGTCTTGGAGTGTTTTCGTGAGGTACCCCTTGTGGTATTGAAATACTCTCCAAGTATTGTTATAATGCCCAAAATACCTTGGCCTCATATCTTGTAGTATTCCAAAGTTACCTCTATCGTAGAGCAGGAAATACTACCTTTTGTCCTTTAAGTCTCAAACCAAAACCCTAAGGAAATCTTCATAGTTGGTTGAAGTATTTAAGTAGAAGTTGGTTAGAACTTCTAAGGGTTGTTTGGAGCGCACGGAGTAGGAGCTAAACCTTGCTCAGATCGACTTTTATCTCGGATAATTTTGGGCTTATCGAGGTAAATAATCTTGTCCCCTTTTGTAATTGGAAATTACATGTTGTTTCATTATATAGTTGAAGTATACTATATATAGAATTAAGTTTAATCTTCTTGGCAATGTCTTTTGACTTAAGCTGAATTTAAAGAAAGAAGCGAATCAGAACTACATAGGTGTATTCTGATAGACTTGTGTAGCTTGTTGTGTAGTAGAAATTGTACACGCCCGGTTAGACGTATAAAACCCCCCCTGGTTGGCTTGGTAGCCGGCCTCAATAGAGGAGGAGATTTACGCTGTTGCGGGGGGGGGGAGGTGCTGCCGAATTTTCTGTAGAAAGATGGGAACTTGTGTTTAAGATTTAAATAGACGTTTGTGGCCTTTATAGGTGAAAGTACTAAGAGTAGCGTATTCTACTCGAGGAGTGGAAAGGGCTAGCAAGGTTGTAGTACTTGGAGCTTTTTGCTTATTGTCGATAATCGTCGCGAGGTATGTGAACCTCTTCCTATCTCTTCTAGCATGATATGTGTGAACTATGTAGCGGTGACGTACATGTGCTAAATGTATTTGATTGGTTTAAAACATAAAGTGTTATAACGGCTTTATGGGAAGTCGGTTATAATAGCTTTATGTGGATAAGCAAATACTTTGTGGTTTTTAAAAGGTAACTGATTTGAATAATAACTGGCTTGATATGTGTTAATAAAGAACTTGAAGTATTTCAAAAGATTTATGAATCGTTTTGAAAGAATGAGTATTACTTGGGTTTTGAAAGCTTAAGAGTTATACTAGCTTTATGGGAAGTTAGGTATAACGGCTTAAGAATGTTTTACTGATTTCGGAAATCAGAATGCGTATCGACAAACCCCTGCAGCGTTAATAACAGGAAAATGTATTGACTAAAGAAGTATTAAAACCAGTAGAAACCTCCATCTGCATAGAAGCTAAGATGAGACAAAATGATATTACATTTCCTAGATCATGGCTGCTTAATAAGATTGATTATAAACAAGAATAACCTACTCACATATAAGACATATGTTTCTCAAAACGTTTGAAGGAGAATTATGTTTTAAAGGATTAAAACTACGAACTACGAAACCTTTTCTAAAAATGAGAAACTTGAGCATTTGTAATTAGGCAAACCGGAACTTTAGGAAAGAATGTTGGTACTTGAGTTTAAAAAGAAAGTGTTAGTTTTACTTAATAATGTGAATCACTCTAGTTTTATACTACGGTATCGGGTGACTTTTATAAAAGGAATGTATCTCTTTAAAAGGACTTAACGTATGTAGTACTTTAGGGTTAAAACCGGACTTTGACATAAAATGAAAGTACCTTGAGTTGTGTGTAACTTGCTTATGCTTGTTGTTATGAAACTTGACCATGTTACGTGTGATAGCCTTGTTGTGCAAATCTTGTGTTCACTCGACTACGGTTCATCCGGAAATGTATTTCACTTGATTACACGGTTCATCAGGAATGTATCTCACTTGAGTACGGTTCATCCGAATGTATTTCACTTGATTACCGGTTCATCCGAATGTATCTCACTTGATTACCGGTTCACCCGAATGTATCTCACTTGACTCACGGTTCATCCGAATGTATTTCACTTGACTAGGTTCATCAGAATGTATTCCACACGTTTCTATATTGGGTCCATAAGATGGGCCGAGACACGTTATCGTATCACATGATTTATACCTAGGCTGGCGGTGAGGAAGGAGTTCCACGGGCATGAGGATGACTTTGAGGCGTGAGTCACGACTTGACATGATCGCTTTTATGTTGTGAATCGTAGTTTGGTTATCATACATGTCTCTGCATTATATAGACTATTATGATTTCATTTACTGATTTCACATACTTGGTACTGTTATGCGACCTTCTTGGAATTTGCGTTCATCTGCAGTAAAGGTACATCGACTGTCGATCCCCGCTTATAGGATCACATTCAGCGTGTTGGGAAGCTCCGTTTCCCCGGAGGCTCATCTTTTGGTATGTGTTCCCTGAGTTGTAGGTTCTTGTACATTCAGGGGTATGGCGGGCCCCGTCCGTCATAGTTGTTGTAAATCTTAAGTGCAGAGAACTGTGTAGGCGGGGTTGTAAAAGGATTAAACTGTTCGGGTTTTATGTATATATCAAGGCAAATCGCTTTGGTTGGCCTGTTTATTTATTATATCTCTTGTTTAATGATTCATGTTTTATTTTCCGCTGGTTTTCTCTGATGTTGTATCACTAGGGTGCCCGGGGTAAGGCACCAGTAACGGGCCCGGGTTCGGGGCGTTACAAAGTGGTATCAGAGCAGTTAGTCCTCGGAAAGTGTCTCTGCACCGTGTCTAGTAGAGTCTTGATTATCGGTGTGTTGTGCACCACATCTATAATCGTGAGGCTATAGGACATTTAGGATTGGTTTCCATTCTTCTCATTACGAGATCGTGTCTTAGATGTGTGATAAATTGGACCCTCCGGCGTATTCCTTTCCTTTACGATTATGCCTCGCGTAAGGCAACCCAGACCAGATGGGCAAGGCGATCGAGGAGCATTAGCGAGCTGAGATACAGAGCGAGTACGAGCGCAGCGGCGGGTTTCGCGACGCCGCCCGACCAAAGAGTTTAGAGCCGCGGCGATGGGCTGCGAGACTACATGCACTGAGCCTCGGTCCCACACTGGAGCCGATGAGATGGGTACAAGGAGATGGCGCCATCGCCGTGGTCGTGGCAGATATGAGGATAGGTGAATACAGCCTCCATTCAGATAGCACCCGTAGTTCACCCCGAGCGCATGGTTTGAGGCTACGTGACTTTACGAGTTGTAGCCCGATGTTCTATGGATCGAGCCGAGGACGACCTCGAGTTTATCCGACTCTACGGATCATGAGAGTGATCGAGTCTCGAGGCGTAGTCGGTGGTATTGGTTCGCATCAGTGCGTGATCTGCGATTGGTAGTTTGATTCGTGGGAGTTGTCGGGAAGAGCATGCACTTCCACCGTATGGGACGAGTTCTCAAGGGCTTTTCTTGCACATTTCTTGCCCTGCGAGATGAGAGGCTCGGGCCGGCAGATTTTTGACGTTGAGGCGGGGCGGGCGGGCGGTTAGAAGTACAATGTGAGTTCGACTCATTAGCTCGGTATGTCCCATTGTAATGGCCGATATGGAGGGCGAGTACACCGCTACGCCACCGGCTGGATGAGTACTTAGCGAGGCTTGTTGGTGTAGCCCTTCACCGGGCATGGACATTGCCCGCATGCGAGCTCATGCACTAGGATGTGAGGCACGGAGAGATCGGCGGAATGGCCGAGATCAGCGAGAAGAGGGCCAGCGGCGAGGTCCTTTGGTAACTTTCAGGCGGACCGCCTCAGTGAGCTAGTTATGTACCTCCGCGATGCGGGTGGTCCCCGCGATCGTCGGGGCGTTGGTATTCGAGCCTGGTCGAGCTCGGGGCTTCGTTCACGATATACATGGGTTCTAGCCAGCGAGATTCACGTCCCTCGGTGCGCGATGTGGCAAACATCATCGGGAATGTCGTCTTTTCGCGGTGCTTGCTTCACTGCGGCCGTCGGGCCATGTGACGAGCGTGCTTATAGGAGAATGCGGCGGCAGCGCGACTGCGGATCGATGGCGAGTTCATCGCGCCTACGGTTATCGCCCTACAGGCGGACTTACGATTAGAGTGGAGCGGTAGCTTCAGGTATATCCTTAAACCTCTAGAGGCTTGTATGTTTTGATGTTATGTTAATGTGTTAGGTGTTATGTTCGGATAGCTTTGTGCTAAAGTGTGATTTAGGAACCTGGTTTGGGAAAAAGGGTAAGCCTGGGGGTGAGGGAATGATGAACCTTAGAATATTCTGATTGAGACCTTAGATGTAAGGCCGTCTTGGGTACAAGATTTTTGCGAGTGATCCTTGACAGAGTGCATTTTATGCCTAGAAAGTATTGTGTGATAAGTCCCTGGGTTGGGTAAATGAAAGTGGTATCTTCCATGATGTGATTTAGCAAGATTGTTCCGTGTCGAGGAGCAAGAGTTGGCGCGACAGTGGGTCGGGTTGGGGCCATGTTGCGGGCCAACCCGCACTGCTTTCGAGTGGGTCAGCTCTGGGTGGTCCCGCCAGGTGGTAGGGTCACGAGGGAGCTAGGCCCAAGTTTTGGTAACCATCGTATGAGTTCGTGGATATGTTCGACCAGAAGCAGATCGTGAAGGCCGGGAATGGCCTTAAGGAAGATTGAGACTAGTAGATGACCAAGTTTGGAGGTGGTGACTCCAAAGTTTTGGAAACTAAAGCGATGACTGGAGTATGGTGAGTATACTAGAAGAGTTCAAGTGATCGAGGAGGCAGTAAGGAAGGAAGAGAACGTGTGTTATGTTTGTGGCCATGTGTGGCAGTGGAAACTTGTTAGAAGAACTTCATCTTTATCCGCCTTGAGAAGGAACATTCGTGACGAATGTTTCTAAGGAGGGGAGAATGTTATACCCCGTATTTCCAGAGTATGTACGTGAGGGCGTATGTATTAAATTTTTTGCCTTAAGAATTGGCTAGGACCGAATTTTGGGCACAAGTGCCGATTTGAGTCGTTTTTGACTAAACGTTTCCATTTACGTTGGGAAAATTCGGCTATGTCATTTACTATTTTTGCGGATTTTTCCGAGAGGCGAAACATTTTAGACAACGGGAGGGTGACACTTGTCACCTCGTGGTGACGGATTGATGGCCGATTGGCTCACATTTTTGTGCCTTATTGGTGCCTTGTTTTGTGCCTTGTTTTGGCCTTGTTTTGTGCATTGTTTTGTGCCATGTTTTGTGGAGTAGGGTTAGGGTGCACTTGGCTCGATCAAGGCCTTACACTTGCCTTGCACATGGCTTGATCTTGTCCATTGGTTGGCCCTCGCTTCCCTATAAATACCCTCCCTTTGTTGAAGACTTCATCATCCAAATGTGTTCTAAGTCTTGCAATCCTTCCCTCTCCTCTTGTTGCTCTCGTCCTAAGCCTCCCCTCCCCTTTGGTGGCCTAGTGGCCGAGAGTTCCCCTCCCTTGTCAAGGCCCTGGCCGAGAACCCCATCTTGGAGTGTTTTGTGAGGTACCCACTTGTGGTATTGAAATACTCTCCAAGTATTGTTATAATGCCCAAAATACCTTGGCCTCATATCTTGTAGTATTCCAAAGTTACCTCTATACGTAGAGCCCGGAAATACTACCTTTTGTCCTTTAAGTCTCAAACCAAAACCCTAAGGAAATCTTCATAGTTGGTTGAAGTATTTAAGTAGAAGTTGGTTAGAACTTCTAAGGGTTGTTTGGAGCGCACGAGTAGGAGCTAAACCTTGCTCAGGGATCGACTTTTATCTCGGATAATTTTGGGCTTATCGAGGTAAATAATCTTGTCCCCCTTTTGTAATTGGAAATTACATGTTGTTTCATTATATAGTTGAAGTATACTATATATAGAATTAAGTTTAGTACTGCGGCAATGTCTTTTGACTTAAGCCTGAATTTAAAGAAAGAAGCGAATCAGAATTACATAGACTCAGTATTCTGAGACTTGTGTAGCTTGTTGTGTAGTAGAAATTGTACACGCCGGTTAGGCGTATAAAACCCCTGGTTGGCTTGCAGCCGGCCTCGATAGAAGAGGAGATTTACGCTGTCATGCGGGGAGGTCTTTGCGAATTTTACGTAGAAAGATGGGAACTTGTGTTTAAGATTTAAATAGACGTTTGTGGCCTTTATAGGTGAAAGTACTAAGAGTAGCGTATTCTACTCGAGGAGTGGAAAGGGCTAGCAAGGTTGTAGTACTTGGAGCTTTTTGCTTATTGTCGATAATCGTCGCGAGGTATGTGAACCTCTTCCTATCTCTTCTAGCATGATATGTGTGAACTATGTAGTACGGTGACGCATACGTGCTAAATGTATTTGATTGGTTTAAAACATAAAGTGTTATAACGGCTTTATGGGAAGTCGGTTATAATAGCTTTATGTGGATAAGCAAATACTTTGTGGTTTTTAAAAGGTAACTGATTTAAATAATAACTGGCTTGATATGTGTTAATAAAGAACTTGAAGTATTTCAAAAGATTTATGAATCGTTTTGAAAGAATGAGTATTACTTGGGTTTTGAAAGCTTAAGAGTTATACTAGCTTTATGGGAAGTTAGGTATAACGGCTTAAGAATGTTTTACTGATTTCGGAAATCAGAATGCGTATCGACAAACCACTGCAGCGTTAATAACAGGAAAATGTATTGACTAAAGAAGTATTAAAACCAGAAACCTCCATCTGCATAGAAGCTAAGATGAGACAAAATGATATTACATTTCCTAGATCATGGCTGCTTAATAAGATTGATTATAAACAAGAATAACCTACTCACATATAAGACATATGTTTCTCAAAACGTTTAAAGGAGAATTATGTTTTAAAGGATTAAAACTACGAACTACGAAACCTTTTCTAAAAATGAGAAACTTGAGCATTTGTAATTAGGCAAACCGGAACTTTAGGAAAAGAATGTTGGTACTTGAGTTTAAAAAGAAAGTGTTCTGGTTTACTTAATAATGTGAATCACTCTAGTTTTATACTACGGGTATCGGGTGACTTTTATAAAAGGAATGTATCTCTTTTAAAAGGACTTAACGTATGTAGTACTTTAGGGTTAAAACCCGGACTTTGACATAAAATGAAAGTACCTTGAGTTGTGTGTAACTTGCTTATGCTTGTTGTTATGAAACTTGACCATGTTACGTGTGATAGCCTTGTTGTGCAAGTACTGTGTTCACTCGACTACCGGTTCATCCGGAAATGTATTTCACTTGATTACCGGTTCATCCGGGAATGTATCTCACTTGAGTACCGGTTCATCCGGGAATGTATTTCACTTGATTACCGGTTCATCCGGGAATGTATCTCACTTGATTACCGGTTCACCCGGGAATGTATCTCACTTGACTACCGGTTCATCCGGGAATGTATTTCACTTGACTACCGGTTCATCCGGGAATGTATTCCACACGTTTCTATATTGGGTCCATAAGATGGGCCGAGACCTGTTATACGTATCACATGATTTATACCTAGACTGCCGGCAGTGAGGAAGGAGTTCCACGGGCATGAGGGATGACTTTGAGGGCGTGAGTCCCTGACTTGACATGACTGCTTTTATGTTGTGAATCGTAGTTTGGTTATCATACATGTCTCTCGCTTTATATAGACTATTATGATTTCATTCTGATGTTTCTGATTTCACATACTTGGTACTGTTATCGACCTCCTTCGGGGGGGCTGCGTTCATGCCGCAGGTAAAGGTACATCGACTGTCGATCCCCGCTTATAGGATCACATTCAGCGTGTTGGGAAGCTCCGTTTCCCCGGAGGCTCATCTTTTGGTATGTGTTCCCTGAGTTGTAGGTTCTTGTACATTCAGGGGTATGGCGGGGCCCTGTCCCGTCATAGTTGTTGTAAATCTTAGAGGTCTCAGAAAGCATTTGTGGCGGTGGTTGTAAAAGGATTAAACTGTTCGGGTTTTATTTATATACTGAAGGCAACTGTTTTCGTTGGCCTGTTTATTTATTATATCTCTGGTTTAAAGATTCATGTTTTATTTTCCGCTGCTTTTCTCTGATGTTGTATAACTAGGGTGCACGGGTAAGGCACGATGCGGCCCGGTTCGGGCGCATATATATCATCTCGCATAACCTCGCCGAGTAAGCGGTCTTTGCTGAAGACAACACGGTGACTTCTCGCCCAACTACTGGTCGAATGCATCCATGAAATCGTACGTTGGTTAACTAAACTCGGGCCTAACACCCTCGTGGCCTACCACAAGGCGGACCACCACAACCGACCCACCACCATACATGCCGCGGGTTGACCCGCAAAGTGGCCTCAACCCGACCCGGCAACGCGCAAAACGCCAGCTCCCTGAAGGAAAACTCTCACTAATCACTTTACGAAAACCTAGCGGTCTTCTTAGCTCAACTACCCTCTTTCATTCGACACTACTCGGGACTAATCCCACAACATAACTCACGTGCACTATGCACTCCTATAAGGGTCAAACATAAACAATACCTTTTTTACTCGAGATGGCCTTACCTCTAAGGTCTCTACGTATAACACTCTAAGGCTCACACTTTCTCTATCACCCAAATCTTACTTGGTTAACTAACCTAGATTTCTAATCACCATTTACACAATGCTATCGAATAAACACTTAAGGTATACTCACCTTATCACACATACTAAACCCAGAGGTTAAAGATCTATCTCAGATTCATCCGCTTCACTCCTTAGTCGTTCTAATCAAACCCGCCCGTAGGCGCATAGCTAAGGAAGATGACGAACTACCCACCGATCTGAAGGCTAAGTCCTCCCGCAAGGACACTCTTTCGACAATGCACTCGACGGCCATAGGTACAACAAGTACCAACTAAAAGGCGACATTCCCGAGATGGCGCTGCCACTAATGAACACCGAGAAAAAACTGAATCGGATGGCCGGAACCTTCGCAGTGATCGCGGAACCTAAGCTCGGAGCTCGACCAACTCTGCATACCCGAACGTCCCGAACTCGTGGAGGACCTTTCGCACCGGTGGATGCGCATAATCTAATTCTGCCGTGAGGCGACTCGCCGAAAGTTACCAAAGGACCTTGCCGCTCGCCTCTTCTCGCCCTTCGTTAACCCGTCGATCTCTACGTTTCTCGGCACGCGCATAAGCCCGCATACGTGCCATGCTCAAGCCCAATCAAGAATTACTCTTGCACAACCTCTCGCCGTTGATATTCATCAAGACTCGCGGTACATCGGTATACTCTCCGTAGTCAAATCCAAAGTTAGTAACAGGGTCGCCTCCTTGAAATCTATATTCTCTGTTCCTGGTCGTGGAACTGAAGGTTCAAATATCATGGCCGCAGTAGGAAATGATGCCGCCGTGCTAAACTCTTTGGGGCTAGCAGCGACGCCGCAGAACTCCCGAATGAAGCACCACCCAAGGTGATAATTGGGCTGTGCCCACGTAACCCTCTCAGATTTACTCGCAGCCTCCTCGCCGCTTGCCTCTGGCCGGGTTGCCTACGCGGAGGCATAATGGTAAGGAAAGAAATACGTTAGAGGTCCAACTTACAACACTCTCTAAGGCACGATCTCGAGTGAGAAGAATAGAAACCAATCCTAAATATCCTATAGCCTCACGATTATTGGTGTGGTGCACAACAACACACCGATAATCAAGACCATCGGATACGGTCGTAGACACTTTCCGAGGATAACCGGCTCGATACCACTTTTGTCACGACCGAACTGGGCGTGGATCGGTGACTTACCCCGGGCACCCTAGTGATACAACATCAGAGTAATCAGCGGAACATAAAACACATACATGAAACAAATGAAGTACAAAACAGTAATCTGAGGAAAACTTGCCTTTCGGCATATATATAAATAACAACTCCTACAAATGAACAGTTTAATCCTTTTTACAACCATGCCCACAACAGTACTACAAACCTCTAAGAAATGATACGACAACAATGGCGGGACAGGGCCCCGCCATACCCCTGAATGTAAATACCTACAACGACAGGGGACTATACCAAGATAAGCGTGCGGAGATACTGAGCTTTCCCAATCGCTGAACTGTGACCCTAAGTGTGTGGATGAACGTCTGGTGTACCTTTACCTGCGGCATGAACGCAGCCCGAGAGTCGATCAACAGTACCAAGTATGTGGCGAAAATAAATCGTAAATGAAATCATAGTAGTCTATATAAAGCAGAGACATGTATGATAACCAAACTACGATTCACAATAAATAAGCGATCATGTCAAGTCGTGGACTCACACCTCAAAGTTATCACAATAAAACCGTGCGGGGCAAGTGCGAAGGCATAGCCGACTACTAAGACCCACGATACCAAAAATACCACAAATCGTATCCGAGGTCTTTCTACGCACCACATGATCGGCGGCCACTCGCCCGCAATATCAATGTCGCGTCTATCCTCGAACTCGCGACTCGCGCATAGGTCACCCGGACCCGCGTGAGGTATTCCTCGAATCATGGTCCTGCATCGCTCGAGGTATACCCGCGTCGAAGCGGCTAACCCTCGGTATCCGCCTAGGCTCCCGCAGCCCGCATAGTCTCAAAAGACCGCATAGTCTCAACAGACCGCATAGGGAATCCCCCGCATCAGGCTAAACACCCGGAATGATCAATCCTGGAGCTACCGCACTCCGCATAGTCACAAGGACTGCATAGGCCGTATAGACCCGCATCAAGGGTGGCAAGCCCTCGGTATAATAAGTCAAGGGGGTATGTGATACAATAACAGTACAACGGGCTTAACGTTTGACAACGTAAGCACAACAAGAGTGACCCCCTTACACAATAATCACAAGATACTAACACACGTAGCATCCTAACATGCTTACTTATCAAATCAACAAGAAAGTATTACAAGGCTATCACAAACCAATACAATCAAGTTATTCACACAAGGTACTTTCTACTAACAAGTTCGGGTACCTATCCCCAAAGTACTTCATACATTAAATCTTTAAAAGATACGTTACTTCACAAAAACCACACAATACCTGTAGTATATGAAAATAGAGTGATTATCTTTTTAGAGTAAATCAATTACTTCTCTTTTTAAAATCAAGTAGCCACATTCTTTTCCAATGTTCAAGTTTGCCTAATTTCCCATGTTCAAGTTTGCCTTTTTAGAAAGGTTTCGTAGTTCATAGTCTTATTCATTTAAGAATATAATTCTCCTTTAAACAATCTGAGAACATAAGCCTTATAGGTGAGTAGTATATTCTTGTTTATAACAATCTTATTACTGACCATGATCTAGGAAATATCATTTTGTCTCATCTTAGCTATGCGGATGGAAGTTTCTCCTGGTTTTAATAATACTTAATTATTAAAAACATTTCCTTTTATTAACGCTGCAGTGGTTTGTCGATACACATTCTGATTTCCAAAATCAGTAAAACATTCTTAAGCCGTTATACCTAACTTTCCATAAAGCTAGTATAACTCTTAAGTTTTCTAAAAAAAATCAAGTACTACCTCCTCTTTCAAAATGATTCAAAAATCTTTTGAAATACCTCAAGTTCTTTATTATCACATAACAAGCCGATTATAGTTCAAATCGATTTACCTTTTAAAAGCCACAAGTATTTTCTTACCAACATAAAGTCATTATAACCAACTTCCCATAAAGCCGTTATAACACTTTATGTTTTAAACCAATCAAATACATTTAGCACATGACGTCTCACCGTACTACATAGTTCACACATATCATGCTAGAAGAGATAGGAAGAGGTTCACATACCTCGCGACGATTATCGACTAATAGCAAAACGCTCCAAGTACTTCCAACTGTCGGCTACTCCTTTAAGCCAAGTAGATCGCGCCACGTAGTACTTCAACCTATAAGGCCACAAGGCGCTTATTAACATTTAGATCCCTTCGTAGAACATTCTACCGAAAATTCGGCAGCACCTCCCCCCTCCGCAACAGCGTAAATCTCCTCCTCTATCGAGGCCGGCTACCAAGCCAACCGGGGTTATACGTTAATCCGGACGTGCACAATTCTACCTCACGAAAAGCTACACAAGTCTCATGTACGATCCTATGTAAATACGATTCGATCTTCTTTCGAAAAGGTTTCTTATTATTGGGCTTAAGTCAAAAGACATTGCCGATAACAACGCTCAAGACTATATATAGTATACTTCAACTATATAATCTAACAACATGTAATTTCCAATTACAATAGGGGACAAGATATTTACCTCGATAAGCCCATAATTATCCGAGTTTAAATGTCGATCTGAGCAAGGTTTAGCTCTACTCCGTGCGCTCGACCGCTCCAAACAACCCTTAGAAGTTCTAACTTCTACTTAATACTCCAACTAACTATGGAGATTTTCCTTAGGGTTTCGGTTTTGTGACTGAAGGGAAGTATAATAGTATTTCTGGGCTTTGTAAATGTATAACCTTAGAATACTACAAGGTATATGGCTAAGGTAATTTGGGCATTATAACAATACTTTTGAGTATTTCTAACAAGAGGGGTATTATACGAAGACAACTAGGCTAGGGGGTACACTCGGCTAGCACCCCTGAGGGGGTGCTCTCGGCCACAAGGGGGAGGCCCTCGGCCGAACTCAACACAAGGGGAGGGAGAAGGAGAGCTTTCAAGACTTAGGCAATTTTGTGGATGAATTAGTCTTCAAAGGGGTGGGTATTTATAGGTCAAGTGAAGGCCAACCAATGGCCAAGATCTTGCCAAGTGCAAGGCAAGTGTAGGGCCAAGATCTTGCCAAGTGCACCTTATCCATCTACCACCAAAATATCCTACCAACCCCTTGACCAAACAATGGCCATTCGGCCAACCCCCCTTTACCGCCCAAGGTGTTCCAATGAGAGGGTGACAAGTGTCGCCCTCTTGTTGGTCCAAAATGTTTCGTCTCTCGGAAAAATCCGCAAAAATTAAAAATGACATAGCCGGAAATTCCCCTACGAAAGCTGTGGAAACTTTTCGTCGAAAAACGACTCTAATCGGGTGTTGTGAACAAAAAGAATTCGGCCAAGCCTAAATCACAAGTTCAAATTTTTCTACGTACGTCCTTACGTACATACTCTGGAAATACGGGGTATAACAACTTAGGCCCATGTTGGACGATTTGTATGGCCAAGTGGACAAGGTCAAGTGGTCAAAGTCTTGGAAGATATTTTTTGTTGGGATAGTGGGAGTAGGTGGGCGTTTTTTTTGTGGGCAAGTGGGAGAAGCTTGGACGGTTTTTGGAGGAACATGTGGCTAGCCACATGGCTCATTGTTGTGGTGGACATATGTCCCAATGTTGTGGTGGACATATGTCCCAATGTTGTGGTGGACACTTGGTGGAAGACTCCACTCACACAAGCTATCTAATCTACACCCTCCACTTGCTTGAATCTTGGCCCTTGTTTGTTCTATAAATACCCCCCTCTAGTTGCAAGACTTCTTCATCCACTAAACATTTTCCAAGTCTCAAAATCCCTCTCCCCCTTTGAGAAGCTCTCGTCCAAACACCTCCCCCCCCCCCCTTCCTAGTAGCTCTCGCCGAACCCCCCCCCCCCCCCTTAGTAGAAAAATTCCTCCAAGTATTGTACTATTCCAAAATACCTTAGCCCAAATACCTTGTAGTATTCCAAAGTTACCTCTATACTAAGAGCCCGGAAATACTACTATATTTCCTTTAGTCACAAAACGAAACCCTAGGATAATCTTCATAGTTGGTTGAAGTATTAAGTAGAAGTTGTGTAGAAACTTCTAAGGGTTTCTTGGAGCAGATTGGAGCGTACAGAATAGGAGCTAAACGTTGCTCAGGATCGACATTAAACCTTGGATAATTTTGGGCTTATCGAGGTAATTAATCTTGGCCTTCTATTGTAATTGGAGATTACATTTAATAGTAGTTAGAATTAAGTATAAGATATAGAAGGATAGTAAAGAAGAGAATTGAACTGTAATTACATAGGACTGTATTGCAGTAGACTTGTGTAGTTTGACGGGTAGGGAAGTGCTGCCCAATTTTCCGTAGAAATAAGAACCTTCTGATTAGAATATTCTACAGAGTAGTCTAGACGTTGATAGACGTATTTGACTATTATAGGTTGATACTCTGCACGCGACATATTCGACTTGGCAGGTGGATTTCGCCGAGGAGGTATGTGATTCTTCCTATACTCTTGAGCATGATATTTTTTATATAGTACGGTAGACGTACGTGTGTTAACTGAACGTGGTTTTACTTCAATGTCTTTTGACTTGAGTTTTAAATAATAAGAATCTTGAAGTATTTCAAAAGAATTATGAATCGTTTTTGAAAGAAGAGTAATACTTGGTTTTAAAAGCTTAAGAGTTATACTAGCTTTATGGAAAGTTAGGTATAACGACTTAAGAAAGATAAAAGGAACGGTTTACAAAATTGTTTAGGAAAGCCTTGTATTGATTTCGGAAAGGGGAAATAAGTATCGAACAAACCACTGCAGCGCTAATAAAGGAAAATGTATCGACTAAGTAAGTATTATTAAAACCAGTAGAAACCTCCATCTGCATAGAAGCTAAGATAAGATAAAATTGTATTACATTTCCTAGATCATGGCTGCTTTAATAAGATCATTAATAAACAAGTTTTGTTTTTCTTAAAAATTTCAAAGTAAGGACTTGATTTATAAAAGACAGAGACTTAAAAATTTGAAGTGTTTTCGTTTAAAAAGGAAGGCATGCTTTTGTCTTAAGTTGGTTCAAAAAGAAGGTAGGGAAATTGTTTTGGTTTACTTAAAAATATAGTCACTCTATTTTGATACTACGGGTATCGTGTGACTTTTGTGAAAGAAACGGATCTTTTTAAAGAGTTAATGTATGTAGTACGTTGGGGATAAAAACCCGAACTTGTTGACATAAAATAGAAAGTACCTTGTGTGAATAACTTGACTATGTTGGCTTGTGATAGCCTTGTAATACTTTCTTGTTGGTTTGATAAGTAAACATGTTATGATGCTACGTGTGTTAGTGTCTTGTGATGTTTGTGTAAGGGGGTTATTCTTGTTGTGCTTACGTTGTTAAACGATAAGCCCGTTGTACTGCTATTATATCACATACCCCCCTGACTTGTTATGATGCCGAGGACTTGCCACCCTCGATGCGAGGGATACCTCATGCGGGTCTGCGTGACCTATGCGGAGCTGCGGGAGTTCCAGGACAGGATGATCACTTCAGGTGTGTTACGCCGATGCGAGGTATTATACCTTATGCAGTCCATAGGACTATGCGGACTTAGGGGGTCCAGGAGGATGCCGCGGGTTAGCTACCCCCGATGCGAGGAATACCTCATGCGGGCCTATGTGTGGCCTATGCGGAGCTGCGGTAAGTTCCAGGATTAGACGCGCACATTGATCGAGGCGAGTGGCGGCCTTCGATCATGTGGCGCGGTCTAGAAAGACCTCGTGATCTGATCTTATAGCATTGTTGGTACGGTGGGTTTTAGGAGTCGGCTATGCCTTCACTTACCGTCACGGTTTTATTATGACACAGTGGGACCTGGTGTTCAGGTGTATTCCTTGGTGCTTTTATATCATGGACTGTCGGCAGTGAGGAAGGAATTCCACGGGCATGATTGATATTGTTGGCATGAGACCCATGGTTATATTTGAGTGATGATTTTAAGGGCGTGAGTCCCTGACTTGACATGACTGCTTACATATTGTGTATCGTAAATTGGTTATCATATATGTCTTCTGTTTTATATAGACTATTATGATTTCATTCTGATATTTTGATTTCACATACTTGGTACTGTTATCGACCTCCTTCGGGGGGCTGCGTTCATGCCGCAGGTAGAGGTACACCAGTTGTTGATCCTCGCTCATAGGATCACAGTTCAACGTTTTGGGAAGCTCCATTTCTCCGGAGGCTTATCTTTGGTATAGTCCCCTGTCGTTGTAGGTACTTACATTCAGGGGTATGGCGGGGCCCTGTCCCGTCGTTGTTGTTATAACACTCTTAGAGGTCTATAGTACTGTTGTGGGCAGGGTTTGTAAAAAGGATGTAACTGTTCAAGTTTTTATTTTTATATATAAATACAGAAAAGTAACCGTTTTGGTTAGCCTGTCTTCTTATTTCACTGTTTGTCGTTTATGAGTTTTTATTTTTCGCTGATTTTCTCTGATGTTGTATCACTAGGGTGCCCGGGGTAAGACACCAGTCGCGGGCCCGAGGTCGGGTCGTGACAATATCAATAGCCGGGGTATAAATCGCTCCTCTATTGTCTACGAGTATCAACTGACTGAAGTCATTTTTTTGGTAACCGGAGTTATTGAAACTGTAACATACCTTCCAAGCAATTACTAAAGCTTAAACAACTCATGATAACCCATAATCACTTCAGGCAACACACACATGGCCCTAATAAATATGTTCGTATAGATGTGCATCATCATCACACCAACTATACAAAAATCTTACCAACCTATATACAAAGTCTATATATTCCCTTTTGGGCCGCTGTCGCTTTCTTTTGAGGCATAGCTGAAAACACAATACTTCGTTAGAGAGGGATTATACTAATAACATAGCTCTATCTCACGATCTTAGAGTAAGAATAAAAGATGACATCTTAAATGTCCGGCAACCTCCTGCGTATAAGTATGGTGCACAACATACCCATACGCAAGACTCTACTAGACACGGTCTGTAGACATTCCGAGGACGAACTGCTCTGATACCACTTTTGTCATGACCCGACCTGACGGGCCGCGACTGGTGCCCTACTTGAACACCCTTATATGAACATGTTACATATAATCACACCGACACAAATGACAATGTAGAAATCTGTAACCCATATCAAAATAGGCAAGCCGACGTGGCTTCCACTATACACAAGAATATCCAAAACGAATTACAATAGTAAGGCTGACCAAAACACATCTATAATCCACACACGTCCAACCCACATATGACTACAAACCTCTAAGAGTATAACAATGAATTATTACGGGACAGGGCCCCGTCGTACCCCTTACTAGCACGAATATGCATGGTGCATAAGCCTATAATAGAAGATATGTACCAAAATAACTAGGCTCCGGAACAATGGAGATCTCCAAACAGCTGAGCAGAATCCTAGACTGGAGGACCACCAAACTGAGTATCTGTACCTGCAGGCATGAAACGCACCCCCCCCCGAGAAAAGGGGGTCAGTAAGAAATAATGTACTGAGTATATAAAACATGAAGTACTATAAATAACATCATAACTGACCAAAAGATAACATGAGACAAGTATAATAATTAAGATATCAATACACATGTGCCTTATGAAATGAGAGTCAAAACTTGTCCATATAAAATAAGTCATATCCGTGGATTCCTGTCCACATAAATCATATCCGGCCCTCTAGTGAGGGTCTCGGTGAACATATAATATGTACACATAGTCATGTCCGTGGATTCCTGTCCACATATATCATATCCGCGAATGTCTGTCCGCATATCTCATATTCGTGGATGCCTGTCCGCATATCTCATATTCGTGGATGACTGTCCATATATAAATCATCATATATATACATATCGGGCCCTCTAGTGAGGGACACGGTAAATAATGCAAGGAACTGCGCATAAACATTTCCGGCCCGGGACTCAGTGAAATGATATAAACACATTAACACGAGTAGATTATCATGAGCAATCATATGCAATGTAAATCATCATTTGAATCTCAATGGAATAAATAGAATAAACTATCACTTGTAAAACCAAAGGCAACTATCATATCAAGTATTACTAGAAATTAGGATTGAATGAAATTATGTACGTCCGTCGTACACTCATTTTATATAAATCATGCCAAAAAGAAGAAAATATAGTTTCACATACCTTATTGTCGAACTAACCAACTCAATATTTAGAATTCGTCTCGATTAGTACTTCGACCTATAACAATAGTAGCATGCCCATCAACTCTATGATTACGTAGTGTAAGTTATACACCAAATGATGACTCTGTTTCCATGTAAAAATTTGGGCACCATTTCCGCTACTTATACACATATCCACAACTTACAAACAAGACCAACAATACCAATAACAAGATACAACTCAAGGATATACCAAAACAGTCTCATATACTCCATATACGCGGCCATTATACATTTTTTATCTTTACGTTCATGTAATACAACAACCACAACGACCAAGATGATTAATACACATATTTCTCATGTTAATCCATACCCTTAATCCGTATCAAAACATCCCCTAAAATAGTCCATATATCAACAACAACGAGAATACAAAGTAACACCTTTTTACATCTTTATTCCTTTAGGACATACGTTAGAAATTACCACAATGTACATGCGTATTCATAACTAAATTTCCAGCATTCTAACTCCACAAAACAGCCCCTAAATTCGACACAACAATGTCCAACAATTTCAAGAAGGTCTCGGCCAACAACCATAATATCATAACTCTCTTCATAATTCCTTAAAATCCAATTCACCTTTCAATACTTTTATATAAATCATTTCAACATTAATTATCAAGATTTCCTTCAATCTTTAACATGTAATTAGTGACACTTTGCACCATTTTATCAACTTTTAATGACATGCATGCATTCTTTACAAGCTTGAAACCATCTTACTTACATGTTCTTCTTCTAAAATGTTCCTCTCCAAAGCTTAAAGTTTCTGGACTGATTCTTGGTCTAGTCACATTACTGAAACCCACTGGTTGGGGGTTTAACAAGGCTTGGAACTTGGTAGAGAACTTAATCTAGGAAGAGGGAGTTAATTAGAGCTTCTCTTGGCTATGGAAATGGTGAGAATCGGTTGGAGGGAGAGAGAAGGGATATGTGAAGATGTAATTTTAATTAAAGTGTAGAGATATGTTGGTATATGTGAGCATGGGGCTGAAAATTAATGAGTGTGTGCATGCCCACGGTTTTTGAGGCACAAGTCTCTAAAATTGTCCACTTATCATCATCCCCTCCACTAAAAATTAATCCCACAATTAATTAATCTCCCACATAATCAATCTTATATATAAAATCTAAAAATTCCATGTCCTAATCTCATAATACACGACACTTAGTCCAGCCTTATTAGGAATATACAACTATTAGTATTAATTCCCATCGTCACACTTGTAGTATTCAAAATTATTCTGTAATTACGTCTTTTGCATACTAATTTCCGTATTAGCATATATAAATATACTTTATATCCAATAATTGAATCTTATTTTCTTAATTACGTTCTCAAATTACCACCCTAAGATTACGAGGTGTAACAATACTGCAGAAAAAGTACAACGCACAAGATGTTGGTACTAAGAGTTCATCGTTGGAAATTTCTTAAATTTCAAATGGTGGATAGCAAAATTGTGATGTCCCAAGTCTAGGAATTTCAAATGATTCTGCATCACCTGGATTTGGAAGGAAAATGAAACCAAATGAGAAATTTCTAGTTTCATCATTAATTGAGAAGTTACCTCCCTCGTATAATGAGTTTATGAGTTACTTAAAACTAAAGACAAATGAGATGACCTTTGAGAAACTTATTATCAAATTCCAGATTCAGGATGATAATAAGATGGTCATGCCTAAAAGTAAGCAACCCGCTGAGTTAAATGCAAATCTGGCGGAGGTCAAAGAGAACACGAGCAAGAAGCGAAAGTTTCAGAAGGATGGTAAGGCTCCAACAACAGAGAAGTTTAATTGGAGTTTCCATCATTGTAGGAAACCTGCTCACATGATCAAAGAATACCACAAACTAGAGAGTGAGAACAAAGAGAAAGCCAAGGGTAAGGCTAAGGCTAACATTGTCGAAGACACACTTGACGATATGATTGAGGAGTTCTCGGCGGTGGTACTTGAAGAAACCCTCATTAAGAATCCTATGCAATGGTGGATGGACACGGGTGCTACCCGTCACATATGTTCCAACAGAGAAGCCTTCTCCATATATACACCAGCCACGAATAAGAAATTATTCATGGGAAACAATGTATCCTCTGAGGTGATGGGGGTAGGAAAGGTGATCTTGAAGATGACTTCTAGAAAAGAGCTTACTCTAAAAGAGGTGATGCATGTGCCTGATATTATCAGAAATTTAATTTCAGGACCTTTATTGATGAATGATGGTTTTAGGCTACTGTTTGAGCCCAATAAATTTATAATCACTAAGAATGAAACTTTTGTAGGAAAGGGCTTCATCTGTGAAGGCCTCTTTAAAGTTAACACATTATCTGTAATGCTTTCTATTAATAAAGTTGAAGTTTCCTCTTATTTTCTTGAGTCTTAAGGCATCATAGATTTGGACATGTAAACTATCAATCTATTCAAAAATTGGTAAATTTGGAGTTGTTTCCGTCTATCGACGTAAATCTTCAACGTAAGTGTGAGGTGTACGTAGAGGCAAATCTTTCAAAGAGTCCCTTTAGATCCGTCGAAAGGGAAATCGCTCCTCTAGAACTCATTCACACTGATATATGTGATTTGATGTTTGCACAAACTAGAGGGGGAACAAGTACTTTGTGACTTTAATAGATGATAGCACAAGGTATTGTTACATTTACTTATTAAAAAGTAAGGATGAAGCCTTTAAAGCATTCAAACGCTACAAAGCAGAAGTTGAAAATCAATTAACCGTACGAATTAAATCAATTTGTAGAGATAGAAGGGGAGAATTTGTAGAGCCTTTTGAAGAATATTGTGCCCAGTCGGGCATTGTTCATCAAGCGATGGCTCCTTACTCTCAATCGAATAGTGTTGTTGAACGCAAGAACCAAACATTAAAGAAAATGATGAATGTCTTGCTCATCAATCCGGTCTACCCCAAAATATATAGGGAGAAGTTGTCCTTACCGCTAATAACATTGTTAAAAGAGTCCCACATAAGGGTAAGGACAAAACACCATATGAGCTACGGAAGAGAAAGAAACTCATCTAAAAATACTTGAAAGTGTGGGTTGTTTGACAAAGGTTGAAGTACCTAAGCCAAAACATGTCAAGATTGGGCCTAAGACTTTAGATTGCATATTCATCGGATATGAAAATAACAGTAGTTCATATCGCTTCTTAGTGCATAAGTGAGATGTACCAGACATCCACGTAGGTACAATCATGGAATCAAGGAATGTCAATTTCTTTAAAGACTCATTTCCTAGAAAGGAAAGAGACATAACCTCTCGCAAACGAAGTTATAAAGAAAGCTCTCAAGATCCAGGAGTCATTGACTGCCCGGATCTAGGTGGTTTAGATCCAGTGGACTCTGAAGTGGATGATTATCCGGAATCTAGTGTTCCAGATTTTCAGGACTTGGAGGTTCCAGAGATGGAACCAACACGAATTAAAAGGGCCAGGAAGGATAAGTCCTTCGATCCTGAATTTGTAGCTTATATGGTTCATGATGAACCATGGACAATTGTTGAAGCATTGTCAACTCTAGAAGCACCGTTCTGGAAAGAAGTTATATAGAGTGAGATAGACTCCATTCTGCACAACCATACTTGGGAGTTGGTTGATCTTCCTCTGGGAAATAAAACGTTTGGTTAATTTGATATTGGTTAATATGACATTATTAGGTATGCTTTAACTAATATTTGTATGTTCTTGCTTGACTGAACCATTAATAGGGTTCATTTCGAATGTAATATTATTCAGTGCCTATCTAAAGTGACTGAATAATTAAAGACAGCTAGATGCTAAGTAGTTAATAACTAAAAAATCTCATGTTGAACTTGTTTGAATGACTGAATGTTATTTAGGATCTACTTAGAATATATATAGTTTTAAAAATGATTACAACATTTGTTGTTGTTAACTCTTGGGGATAATGATCTGTTTAGCTTCTGATTGACATCTACATCTGGTCGAAGGACCCTTAGGTTAAATATTGAATTTTAAAAAATGATTTGTCTATGTTAGGAATAGGTTAATGAGGCTATCTTAGTTCATGTTGTGTCCATCATGCATCTGTTAGGATTTACCTAGGTCTAGTATGAATATCATCTGATGTGATGTTATTTGATTCATGTTAGGGTCTACGTTGTGTTATATTACTAAATTTGCATTTGAATATGGTTCCATAGAGTCTTTAATGCATGCTTGAGTAATTAATGATGAGTCTTGTTGGTCTATTCGCATTTGCTTAGTGTTCTTACCAAGTTCATAATACATGTGTGCATGAAATCATAGCATGTTGAATTTGTGTGAATTATTTCTGTCTATCTTGAAGTCATGGTGAGTAGGTAATCAAGTAATCACTTGTGTGCACTTGTGTTCCCTGTTTGTGACTATGTCTAGCCTATCATATCATGTCTGCATGTTTGGTGTAGGCTGCTAATTTGTTAAGTTTTGAGTCGCCTAAATCAATCCTCGTTCGAACGAAGTTTAAATCTACAATGATGTATAATGTGGTGGCTAATATCCATCTTTGAACTAACACATACCTAGATTAGTTTCACGCTAAGTATAAGGTCCATGTTATCACTTGCTAACATCTGTGCTAAGTTATCTACTTATCTTTAGTGGATGAAAATTACTCTTATCTTTAGTTTAAATCTGCAATGATGTATAATGCAGGAGGTTACTAAGATAGCCTCATTAACCTATTCGTAAAGACTCGTTACGACTTCTCCAAAATGAAGCCCTACATCCACATCCATTGCATCCTCCTGCATTCGGAATTCCTAAACAAAATGGATGGAATGATATCGTCATCCGTCCTAGAGTCGCTGCTTTTTAATCTTTAATTATGCTCATTTTATGTTGTTGTTATTTAATTTATTGTACTTGTATAATTATTGAATTGTTTAGAATAGGTAGATTTAGAACTAATAATTTAGAAAAGGTAGATTTAAAATCGCAAATCGCTAGTTTATTTATTTAGGACCGTCACTCATATTTCCAAAATGCTAGTTTATTATTTAGGCCCGTCGCCCATATTTTCAAAATGCTAGTTTATTTTTATACTATATCTACTTTGGCATAAAACAAAAAATCATGTTATATTCTATTTTCATACTACATTTATCAAACTTTACCAAAATAAATATATGTCATTTTACATAAAACCACTTTATGTAAAGTTTCATTTTACATACTAGTTTATTATTTAGGCCCGTCGCCCATATTTTCAAACAACGCACAAGATGCTGGTACTGAGAGTTCATCGTTGGAAATTTCTTAAATTTCAAATGGTGGACAACAAAATTGTGATGTCCCAAGTCTAGGAATTTCAAATGATTCTGCATCACCTGGATTTGGAAGGAAAATGAAACCAAATGAGAAATTTCTAGTTTCATCATTAATTGAGAAGTTACCTCCCTCGTATAATGAGTTTATGAGTTACTTAAAACTAAAGACAAAGGAGATGACCTTTGAGGAACTTATTATCAAACTCCAGATTCAGGAGGATAATAAGATGGTCATGCCTAAGGGTAAGCAACCCGCTGAGTTAAATGCAAATCTGGCAGAGGCCAAAGAGAACACGAGCAAGAAGCGAAAGTTCCAGAAGGATGGTAAGGCTCCAACAACAGAGAAGTTTAAGGGGAGTTTCCATCATTGTGGGAAACCTGGTCACATGATCAAGGATTGCCGCAAACTCGAGAATGAGAACAAAGAGAAAGCCAAGGGTAAAACTAAGGCTAAGATTGTCGAACACACGCTTCTTGACGATATGATTGAGGAGTTCTAGGCGGTGGTACTTGAAGCAAACCTCGTTGAGAATGTGTTATACCCCGTTTTTCCAGAGTATGTACGTAAGGACGTACGTAGAAATTTGAACTTGTGATTTAGGCTTGGCCGAATTCTTTTTGTTCACAACACCCGATTTGAGTCGTTTTTCGACGAAACGTTTCCACAGCTTTCGTAGGGGACTTTCCGGCTATGTCATTTTTAATTTTTGCGGATTTTTCCGAGAGACGAAACATTTTGGACCAACGGGAGGGTGACATGTGTCACCCTCACATTGGAAGCAAGGGGCGGCAACCCTTGGCCGAATTGGGCTACTTTATGGCCTTGATTTGTGCCTTGTTTTGTGCCTTGTTTTGTGGAGTGTTTTGTGGAGTAGGGTTAGGGTGCACATGGCTTGATCTTGGCCCTACACTTGCTATGCACTTGGCAAGATCTTGGCCATTGGTTGGCCTTGGCTTGTGCTATAAATACCCCTCCCTTTGATGAATTCTTCATCCTTTCCACAAATCTTCTAAGTGTTAAAATCCTCCTCTCCCCTCTTGTTGACTCTCGTCCAAGAGCCCTCTCCCCTTTGAAAGGCCCCTTGGCGAGAGCCCTCTCTCCCCTCCTAGTAGTGTGGTAGTGGGGTACCCCTAGCCTAGTTTCTTTAGATAATACCCCCTGTGGTGTAGAAATACTCTCAAAAGTATTGTTATAATGCCCAAATTACCTTAGCCGTATACCTTGTAGTATTCTAAGGTTATACCTATCTGAAAAGCAGGAAATACTATTATACTTCCCGTCAGTCACAAAACCGAAACCCTAGGAAAATCTCCATAGTCCGTTGGAGTATTGTGTAGAAGTTGGTTAGAACTTCTAAGGGTGGTTTAGAGCGGGTTGGAGCGCTCGGAGTTGGAGCTAAACGATTGCCCAGGATCGACTTTATACTTGGATAATTATGGGCTTATCGAGGTAAATATCTTGTCCCTCTATTGTAATTGGAAATTACATGATTGTTAGACTATAGTTGAAGTATACTATATGTAGAACTGAACGTTGTTGTCGGCAATGTCTTTTGACTTAAGCCTGAATAATAAGAAACCTTTTCGAAAGAAGAGTACTGAACTGTATTTACATAGGACTGTATTACAGTAGACTTGTGTAGCTTTTCTGTGGAGTAGAATTGTACCGTTCGGGTTAGATGTGTAACCCCCCCCTGGTTGGCTTGGTAGCCGGCCTCGATAAAGGAGGAGATTTACGCTGTTGCGGGGGGGGGGAGGTGCTGCCGAATTTTCGGTAGAATGTTCTGCGATGAGGTCTAAATGTTAATAAGCGCCTTGTGGCCTTATAGGTTGAAGTACTACGTGTGGCGCGATCTACTTGGCTTAAGGAGTAGCCGACGGTTGGAAGTACTTGGAGCGTTTTGCTATTAGTCGATACTCGTCGCGAGGTATGTGAACCTCTTCCTATCTCTTCTAGCATGATATGTGTGAACTATGTAGTACGGTAGACGTACATGTGTTAAATGTATTTGATTGGTTTGAAACATAAAGTGTTATAACGGCTTTATGGGAAGTTGGTTATAACAACTTTATGTAGGTCCGAAAATACTTTGTGGTTTTTAAAAAGGTAAATGATTTGTTTATAACTGGCTTGATGTGTGATAATAAAGAACTTGAAGTATTTCAAAAGATTTCTAAATCGTTTTGAAAGAAGAGTGATACTTGGTTTCTTTTGAAAACTTAAGAGTTATACTAGCTTTATGGGAAGTTAGGTATAACGGCTTAAGAATGTTTCTTGATTTTGGAAATCGGGATGTGTATCGACAAACCAACTGCGGCGTTAATAAAAGGAAATGTTTTGAATAATTAAGTATTATTAAAACCGAGAAACTTCCATCTGCATAGAAGCTAAGATGAGACAAAATGATATTTCCTAGATCATGTCTTTGTAATAAGATTGTTATAAACAAGAATATCCTACTCACATAAGACTCATGTTTCTCGATTGTTTAAAAGAGAATTATATTCTTAAATGAATAAGACTACGAACTCTGAAACCTTTCTAAAATAAGAAACGTGAACATTTGAAATTAGGCAAACTTGGGCGCTTGGAAAATAATGTTGTTACTTGATTTTACAAAGGTAAGTATTTTGGTTTACTTAAAAGATAGTCACTCTATTTTTATATACTACGGTATTGTGTGACTTTTGACGTACCTTTTAAAAGAGTTATTGTATAAAGTACTTTGGGATTAATTCTAACTTGTTTACTTAAAGTAGAAAGTACCTTGTGTGAATAACTTGATTGTATTGAATTGTGATAGCACAGTAATACTTTCGTTGCTTTGATAAGTAATCATGTTAGGATGCTACGTGTGATAGTATCTTGTGATGTTTGTGTAAAGGGTTTTCCCTTGATTGTGCTTCTTAACCATCGATCGTTATGATAGTATTGTGCCACTCATCGTGACATATTCCGGAGGTTAAGTCGCCTCCGATCTGGGGTAGACTTCAGCGGGTCGATGGACTATGATTTGAGAATACCTTATGCGGGTGCAGTAGGGCCTATGCGGGCTGCGGGAGTTCCAGTTAGTGTGCGGCCGCTTGTGGTCACGCGGTCCTTGTGGCCCGTGCGGACGGCGAGTCCAGACGCCGGGAGTAGCTACCGACGCGGGTTATACCTCATGCGGGCCTATGAGTTTGGCCTATGCGAGTGCGGGAGTTCCAGGTTAGACGCGCGACATCGATCTGCGGGCAAGTGGCCGCTTGATCATGTGACGGTCTAGACCGATCTTATGATCTGATTCATGGCACGGTTGGTGCGTGGGTTTTTAGTAGTCGGCTATGCCTTCGTACTTACCCCGTACAGTTTTATTATGACACAGGTGGGACTTGGTGTTCATGTGTGTTCCTTGGTGCTTTTATATCATAGACTGCCGGCAGTGAGGAAGGTATTCCACGGGCATGATTGATGTTGTGGGCCTGAGACCCATTGTTATACTTGAGTGATGACTTGAGGGCGTGAGTCCCTGACTTGACATGACTGCTTTGTTGTAAACTGTAGTTTGGTTATCATACATGTCTTCTGCTTTATATGACTGCTATGATTTCATTTCTGATTTATTTTCGATTTCACATACTCGGTACCTATTATCGACCTCCTTGAAGTGCGTTCATGCCGTAGGTAAAGGTACACGATCGTTGATCCTCGCTCTTAGGAGTCACGATTCAGCGTTTGGGAAAGCTCCGTTTCTCCGGAGGCTTATCGTGGTATAGTCCCCTGTTGTTTTAGGTGCTTACATTCAGGGGTATGACGGGGCCCTGTCCCGTCGTTGTTGTCATATCATTCGTAGAGGTCTGTAGTACTGTTGTGGGCAGGGTTTGTAAAAGGGATTAAAATGTTCATTTGTAAGAGTTGTTATTTATATATATGCCGAAAGGAAAGTTTTCCTCAGATTACTGTTTTGTACTTCATTTGTTTCATGTATGTGTTTTATGTTCGTGATTACTCGATGTTGTATCACTAGGGTGCCCGGTAAGGCACGATCACGGCCCAGTTGGTCGTGACAAAAGTGGTATCAGAGCAGTTAATCCTCGGAAAGTGTCTACAGACCGTATCCAGTAGAGTCTTGATTATCGGTGTGTTGTGCACCACACCAATAATCAGGAGGCTATAGGATATTTAGGATTGGTTTCTATTTCTTCTTACTCTGAGATCGTGCCTTAGAGCTGTTGTAAGTTGGACCCTCTAACGTATTTCTTTCCCTTACCGATATGCCTCCGCGTAGGGCAAAACCCGGGCCAGGAGGGCAAGGCAGCCGAGGGAGCTGCGAGTAGAGTTCAGAGGGTTACGTGGGCACAGGCCCAATCATTACCTAGGGTAATGCTTCATTCGGGGATTTCTGCGACGTCACTAGCCCCAGCAGAGTTTAAGCACGGCGACGGCAGTTCCTACTGCGGCCATGATATGTGAACCTTCAGTTCCACGACCGGGAACAGAGAATATAGATTTCAAGGAGGCGACCCTGTTACTAACTATGGATTTGACTACCAGAGAGTATACCGATGTACCGCGAGTCTTGATGAATATCAACGAAAAGGTTGTGCAAGAGTAAGTTCTTGATTAGGCGAGCATGGCACGTATGCGGGCTTTGCGCGGCCGAGACGTGTAGAGATCGACGGGTTAACGAAGGACAGTAGAAGAGGGCCAGAGCAGCAAGGTCCTTTGGTAACTTTCGAGGCGAGTCGCCTCACCAGCAGATTAGATTTGCACATCCACCAGTGCAGGAGTTGGTTAGAACTCCAGGGCTTCCGGTTCACAGTTTGACAGACGTCATCCCGGGGAATGTCGTCTTTTAGTTGGTACTTGTTGTACCTGCGGCCGTCAGGGTCTGATGTCGAAAGAGTGTCTGGTAGAAGGACTTAGCCTTGAGGATCGGTGGGTAGTTCGTCACCTTCCTTAGCTATCGCCTACAGGCGGGTTTGATTAGACGACTAAGGGGAGTGAAGCAGTAGATATAGATATATCCTTAACCCTCTAGAGATCTGTATATGTGATAAGGTGAGTATACCTTAAGTGCTATGTTCTGATAGCAGTGTGTTAGTTGTGATTAGAAATCATGATGGGTTAACCGAGTAAGATTTTGGGGGATAGAGAAGGTGTGAGCCTTAGAGTTTTATACGTAGAGACCTTAGAGGTGAGGCCATCTCGAGAATAGGTGTAGTGTTATGTTTGATCCGTATCGGAAGTGCATAGTGCACGTGAGCTACGTTTGGGATAGGTCCCTAAGTAGTGTGGAATGAAAGGGGGTAGTTGAGCTAAGAAGACCGCTAGGTTTTCGTAGCGTGATTAGTGAGAGTTTTTCTTCGTGGAGCTAGCATTGTGCGCGTTGCCGGGTCGGGTTGAGGCCACGTTGCGGGTCAACCCGCGGCAGGTTTGGTGGTGGGGTCAGTTTGTGGTGGTCCCGTCTTGTGTTAGGGTCACGAGGGTGTTAGGCCAAGTTTAGTTGACCAGCGTACGAGTTCGTGGATGTGTTCGACCAGTGGTTGGGCCGATGGGGGCAGCCCATCGTGTTCTTCGGTCGGGACCGTTCACTCGGTAGTGTTGTTTTAACAGAAAGGTTGTAAGGCTGCACGGGGTGCCTACCTTCACCTTATGGCATACAGTGGAGCCCAGGGTACGGCTATTTTTGTTTCTGGAAGTTTTACCAAACATGTGTTAAGAACTCAGGTGAGTCTCAGAATCGCATTCGCCCTCGGGCCAGTGCTTGGATTTCAGGGATAGTTGTGGGGATTGTTGTCTCCTGTGGAGGGAGTGTTTAGGCTACCATTTCAGTGTTCGGATGTCACCTTTTGAAGCCTTGTAGGGGCGGAAGTGTAAAGTTGCCGGTCGATTGGTTCGATGTTGGCAAGGTTGACGATTAGTTCAGCTTGTTCCACAGATGTGGATAGTGTGAAGCTTGTCTAGAAGAAGTTCGCGGCTCGGAGGAATCGTGCGGATAATCGGCGACGACTTAGAGTTGAGTCGACGGTCGGTCTTCTTGAAAGTACCACCGGACAGTGTGACGAGCTTTGGAAAACAGAGGAAACTTAGCGAGTTACTTTGGGCCTTTGAGAGTTCATGTGAAGAATAGGCGGGTTGCCTATATGTTAGCATTTGTCGTCCGACTTAGGAGGCGGGGCGTCGGTCTTCGTATTGTTATGTTGGAAAGTATCGAAGATCCATCCGAATGTTCCCGATTAATGATGCCCACGTAAAGAGATAGTAACCGAGTTTTGGAAACTAAAGCGATGATCGAAATGTGGTAAGGGTTCGAGTGTACGACAACCGGTGATCGCATGCAACGGTACCATTTGTTGGGTCGTCGGAGCAAGGCTCGCGACAAAGTGACAAAAGTGGTATCATTTTGGTGATGTTAGAGTGTTTCCTCGTGGACTTGGATGTAAGTTTTTATGCGCGGGTGTTTCGTGGCGGATGTGGCGGGTTGGTTCGTAAGTATAGTAGTGAAGACTATCTTGGCGCACGTTGTTTTGAGACTTAGAAGGAACATTCGGACGAATGTTTCTAAGGAGAGAATGTTATACCCGTTTTCGGAGTATATGCGTGGGGCGTGCGTAGAAATTTGAACTTGTGATTTAGGCTTGGCGAATTCTTTTTGTTCACAACACGATTTGAGTCGTTTTTCGAAACGTTTCCACTTTCGTAGGGAATTTCCGGCTATGTCATTTTTAATTTTTGCGGATTTTTCCGAGAGGCGAAACATTTTGGACCAACGGGAGGGTGACATGTCACCTCACATTGGAAGCAAGGCGGCAACCTTGGCGAATTGGGCTACTTTATGGCCTTGATTTGGGCCTTGATTTGTGCCTTGTTTTGTGGAGTGTTTTGTGGAGTAGGGTTAGGGTGCACCTGGCTTGATCTTGGCCCTACACTTGCTATACACTTGGCAAGATCTTGGCCATTGGTTGGCCTTGGCTTGTGCTATAAATACCTCTCCCTTTGATGAATTCTTCATCCTTTCCACAAATCTTCTAAGTGTTAAAATCCCTCCCTCTCCCCTCTTGTTGACTCTCGTCCAAGAGCCCCTCTCCCCCTTTGAAAGGCCCCCTTGGCCGAGAGCCCTCTCCCCCCCCCTCCTAGTAGTGTGGCCGTGGGGTACCCCCCCCTAGCCAAGTTGCTTTCGTATAATACCCCCCCTTTGTGGTGTAGAAATACTCTCAAAGTATTGTTATAATGCCCAAATTACCTTAGCCGTATACCTTGTAGTATTCTAAGGTTATACCTATCTGAAAGCCCGGAAATACTATTATACTTCCGTCAGTCACAAAACCGAAACCCTAGGAAAATCTCCATAGTCCGTTGGAGTATTGTGTAGAAGTTGGTTAGAACTTCTAAGGGTGGTTTAGAGCGGGTTGGAGCGCTCGGAGTTGGAGCTAAACGATTGCCCAGGATCGACTTTATACTTGGATAATTATGGGCTTATCGAGGTAAATATCTTGTCCCTCTATTGTAATTGGAAATTACATGATTGTTAGACTATAGTTGAAGTATACTATATGTAGAACTGAACGTTGTTGTCGGCAATGTCTTTTGACTTAAGCCTGAATAATAAGAAACCTTTTCGACAGAAGAGTCTCGAATCAGTATTTACATAGGGTGTATTCTGATGAGACTTGTGTAGCTTTTCTGTGGAGTAGAATTGTACCGTTCGGGTTAGATGTGTAACCCCCCCCCCTGGTTGGCTTGGTAGCCGGCCTCGATAAAGGAGGAGATTTACGCTGTTGCGGGGGGGGGGAGGTGCTGCCGAATTTTCGGTAGAATGTTCTGCGATGAGGTCTAAATGTTAATAAGCGCCTTGTGGCCTTATAGGTTGAAGTACTACGTGTGGCGCGATCTACTTGGCTTAAGGAGTAGCCGACAGTTGGAAGTACTTGGAGCGTTTTGCTATTAGTCGATACTCGTCGCGAGGTATGTGAACCTCTTCCTATCTCTTCTAGCATGATATGTGTGAACTATGTAGTACGGTAGACGTACATGTGTTAAATGTATTTGATTGGTTTGAAACATAAAGTGTTATAACGGCTTTATGGGAAGTTGGTTATAACAGCTTTATGTAGGTCCGAAAATACTTTGTGGTTTTTAAAAGGTAAATGATTTGTTTATAACTGGCTTGATGTGTGATAATAAAGAACTTGAAGTATTTCAAAAGATTTCTAAATCGTTTTGAAAGAAGAGTGATACTTGGTTTCTTTTGAAAACTTAAGAGTTATACTAGCTTTATGGGAAGTTAGGTATAACGGCTTAAGAATGTTTTACTGATTTTGGAAATCAGGATGTGTATCGACAAACCACTGCAGCGTTAATAAAAGGAAATGTTTTGAATAATTAAGTATTATTAAAACCAGTAGAAACTTCCATCTGCATAGAAGTTAAGATGAGACAAAATGATATTTCCTAGATCATGGCTGCTGTAATAAGATTGTTATAAACAAGAATATCCTACTTACATAAGACTCATGTTTCTCAGATTGTTTAAAAGAGAATTATATTCTTAAATGAATAAGACTACGAACTACGAAACCTTTCTAAAATAAGAAACGTGAACATTTGAAATTAGGCAAACTTGGACGTTTGGAAAATAATGTTGTTACTTGATTTTACAAAGGTAAGTATTTTGGTTTACTTAAAAAGATAGTCACTCTATTTTTATATACTACGGGTATTGTGTGACTTTTGACGTACCTTTTAAAAGAGTTATTGTATAAAGTACTTTGGGGATTAATTCCCGAACTTGTTTACTTAAAGTAGAAAGTACCTTGTGTGAATAACTTGATTGTATTGAATTGTGATAGCACAGTAATACTTTCGTTGCTTTGATAAGTAATCATGTTAGGATGCTACGTGTGATAGTATCTTGTGATGTTTGTGTAAAGGGGTTTTCCCTTGATTGTGCTTCTTAACCATCAGTCGTTATGATAGTATTGTGCCACTCATCGTGACATATTCCGGAGGTTAAGCTGCCCTCCGATGCGGGGTAGACTCAGGCGGGTCGATGGACCTATGATTCGAGAATAACTTATGCGGTGCAGTAGGGCCTATGCGGGCTGCGGGAGTTCGAGTTAGTGTGCGGCCGCTTGTGGTCATGCGGTCCTTGTGGCTATGCGGACGGCGAGTCGGGGCAGCCGCCGGGAGTAGCTACCCTCGATGCGGGGTTATACCTCATGCGGGCCTATGAGTTTGGCCTATGCGGAGCTGCGGGAGTTCCAGGGTTAGACGCGTACATTGATACTGCGGGCAAGTGGCCAGCTTTGATCATGTGACGGTCTAGACCGATCTTATGATACAGTTCATGGCACGGTTGGTACTGTTGGTTTTTAGTAGTCGGCTATGCCTTCGTACTTACCGTCTGATTTTATTATGACACAGGTGGGACCTGGTGTTCATGTGTGTTCCTTGGTGCTTTTATATCATAGACTGCCGGCAGTGAGGAAGGTATTCCACGGGCATGATTGATGTTGTGGGCCTGAGACCCATTGTTATACTTGAGTGATGACTTGAGGGCGTGAGTCCCTGACTTGACATGAGTGCTTTGTTGTAAGCGTAGTTTGGTTATCATACATGTCTTCGCTTTATATGATCGCTATGATTTCATTCTGATGTTATTTTGATTTCACATACCGGCACTGTTATCGACCTCGCCGGGGCTGCGTTCATGCCGCAGGTAAAGGTACACCAGTCGTTGATCCTCGCTCTTAGGGTCACAGTTCAGCGTTTGGGAAAGCTCCGTTTCTCCGGAGGCTTATCGTGGTATAGTCCCCTGTTGTTTTAGGTGCTTACATTCAGGGGTATGACGGGGCCCTGTCCCGTCGTTGTTGTCATATCATTCGTAGAGGTCTGTAGTACTGTTGTGGGCAGGGTTTGTAAAAGGGATTAAACTGTTCATTTGTAAGAGTTGTTATTTATATATATGCCGAAAGGCAAGTTTTCCTCGACATCGTTTTGTACTTCATTTGTTTCATGTATGTGTTTTATGTTCCGCTGATTACTCTGATGTTGTATCACTAGGGTGCCCGGGGTAAGGCACCAGTCACGGGCCCAGGTTCGGGTCGTGACAGAATGCTATGCAATTGTGGATGGACACGGGTGCTACCCGTCACATATATTCCAACAGAGAAGCCTTCTCCACATATACACCAGTCACGGATAAGAAATTATTCATGGGAAACAATGTATCCTCTGAGGTGCTGGGGGTAGGAAAGGTGATCTTGAAGATGACTTCTAGAAATGAGCTTACTCTAAAAGAGGTGATGCATGTGCCTGATATTATCTGAAATTTAATTTCAGGATCTTTATTGGTGAATGATGGTTTTAGGCTAGTGTTTGAGTCCAATAAATTTGTAATCACTAAGAATGGAACTTTTGTATGAAGGGGCTTCATATGTGAAGGCCTCTTTAAAGTTAACGCATTATCTGTAATGCTTTCTATTAATAAAGTTGAAGCTTCCTCTTATTTGCTTGAGTCTTATGGCATCATAGATTTGGACATGTAAACTATCAATTGGTAAAGTTGGAGTTGTTGCCGTGTATGGACATAAACCCTCAACGTAAGTGTGAGGTGTACGTAGAGGCAAATCTTTCAAAGTGTCCCTTTAGATACGTCAAAAGGGAAATCGCTCCTCTAGAACTCATTCACACCGATATATGTGATCTGATGTTTGCATAAACTAGAGGGGGAAATAAGTACTTTGTGACTTTCATAGATGATAGCACAAGGTATTGTTACCTTTACTTATTAAAAAGTAAGGGTGAAGCCTTTGAAGCATTCAAACGCTACAAAACAGAAGTTGAAAATCAACTAAGCGTACAGATTAAATCAATTTGTAGCGATAGAGTGGGAGAATACATAGCGTTTTTTGAATAATATTTTGCTCAGTCGGGAATTGTTCATCAAACGATGGCTCCTTACCCACCTCAATCAAACGGTGTAGCTGAATGCAAGAACCGTACATTAAAGGAAATGATGAATGCCTTGCTCATCAATTCCGGTATTCCCCAAAATATGTAGGGAGAAGCTGTCCTTACCGCTAATAAGATTCTTAACAGAGTCCCACATAAGGGTAAGGACAAAACACCATATGAGTTATGGAAGAGAAAGAAACCCACCTACAAATACTTGAAGGTGTGGGGTTATTTGACAAAGGTTGAAGTACCTAAACCAAAACAGGTCAAGATTGAGCCTAAGACTTTAGATTGCATATTTATCGGTTATGCAAATAACAGTAGTGCTTATCACTTCTTAGTGCATAAGTGAGATGTACCAGACATCCATGTAGGTACAATTATGGAATCAAGGAATGCCAATTTCTTTAAAGACTCATTTCCTAGAAAGGAAAGAGACATAACCTCTCATAAACGAAGTTATGAACAAAGCTCTCAAGATCTAGGAGTCATTGACTGCCCGAATCTAGATGGTTCAGATCCAGTGGACTCCAAAGTGGATGATTATCCGGAATCTGGTGTTCCAGATTTTCAGGACTTGGAGGCTCCAGAGATAGAACCAAGACGAAGTAAAAAGGGCTAGGAAGGATAAGTCTTTCGGTCCTGACTTTGTAGATTATATGGTTCATGATGAATCATGAACAATTGTTGAAGCATTGTCAACTCCAGAAGCACCGCTCTGGAAATAAGCTATAGAGAGTGAGATAGACTCCATTCTGCACAACCATACTTGGGAGTTGGTTGATCTTCCTCCGGGAAACAAACCGTTTGGTTAATTTGATATTGGTTAATGTGACATTATCAGGTCTGCTTTAACTCTTCTATGTATGTTCTTTCTTGACTAAACCATTAATAGGGTTCGTTTCGAATGTAATAGTATTCATTGCCTATCTAAATAGCCTGATTAATTAAATACAACTAGATGCTAAGTAGTTAATAACTAAAAAAACTCATGTTGAACTTGTTTGAATTATTGAATGTTATTTAGGATCTACTTAGAATATCTGTAGTTTTAAAAGTGACTAGAACATTTGTTGTTGTTAACTCTTGGGGATAATGATCTGTTTAGCTTCTGATTGACATCTACATCTGGTCGAAGGACCCTTAGTAGGGGTGGGATTAAAAACCAAAAAACCAAACCGTTTGAGCTGAAAACCGAACCGAAATCCGAATTGGGCCGAACTGAACGACTTGGGCTTTCTAGCAAATCGAAACCGAAAACAATCCGAACCGATTGCTCCATTCAGTACGGGTTCAGATCCATGGCATAACCGATCCGAAATGGTACCGATTCTTGTATAGTATCATGACGAACATTGTCCATTCTTGTATCTATTTTTTTGCAATCTGCAAATGTAAGTTGTTATTACATGGAATGAAGTTTGGTTTTGTCTGGTCATTGATTTTTGGCTTCAAACTTGAATATTAAAACTTGTGTTGTTTTCCAAATCATTTTGAGAAAAATGAAAGCAAAATAATTGTCATTAAATTTTACACTAGTATATATATTTCAAGGGCTTCTAAAAGAGTATTACTGAACAGGTAAAAGAAAATACTGTTGGCTTTTTTTTTGTTCCAAGAAATAGTATTTGTTTTTTCAAAATTTCAGAATAGTGTACCCCAAAAGAGTGAAAGGTATACCTTCTTTGTTGAGTTTTTTTTAGTGTATTTGTGCTCTCAAACCTTTACAGAAAGTGTTTCAAGACATTGCGTTTCTCACTTGTTTGCAAAATACTAGTACTAACGTAATGGTACAGAAGAAACACTATGTTCTTTGGAATTTTCTCCAGAAAGGCTTCCCTTTTTTCTTTAACTAATATTTTCATTCATATGTTCAATTAAAAAGATTGTAATTCACTTTTCACTTTCCAAAAAACAAAAAAAAAGTCAGATTTTTGAAAAAGTAGCATTTGGTACCAAACAGATCTGAACCCATTCGGATCGGATCGGTTCAATTCGGGTTATATAGCCAAAAACTGAAGTAACGTACTGAACTCGTACCGAATTTTATTTCGGATTCGGCCCAAAACCTAACCGATCCCACCCCTAACCCTTAGGTTAAATATTGAATTTTGAAATGGGTTGTCTATGTTAGCAATAGTTAATGAGGCTATCTTAGTTCATGTTGTGTCCATCATGCATCTGTTAGGATTTACCTAGGTCTAGTATGAAATATCATATGTCGTGATGTTATTTGATTCATGTTAGGGTCTACATTATGTTGTATTACTAAATTTTGCGTTTGAATATGGTTCCATAGAGTCTTTAATGCATGCTTGAGTAATTAATGACGAGTCTTGTTGGCCTGTGTGCATTTGCTTTGTGTTCTTACCAAGTTCAGAATACATGTGTGCCTGAAATCATAGCATGTTGAATTTGTGTGAATTATTTCTGTCTATCTTGAAGTCATGGTGAGTAGGTAATCAAGTAATCACTTGTGTGCCCTATTTGTGACTATGTCATGCCTATAATATCATGTTTGCATGTTTGGTGTAGGCTGCTAATTTGTTAAGTTTTGAGTCACTTATATTATTCATTGTTCGAACGAAGTTTAAACCCGCAATGATGTATATTGTGGTGGCTGATATCCATCTTTGAACTAACACATTCCTAGATTAGTTTGATGTTAAGTTTATGGTCCATGTGGTTACTTGCTAAATGTGTGCTAAGTTATCTACTTATCTTTATTGGATGAAAATTACTCTATATCTATTAGTTTGAAAAGGTGGATGAAAAGATTAACATGCACATTGTTTGCTAAGTTTAAGTGATCTAATTGCTTTGGCTAAAATGCTATCATATGATCTGGATGTTAAAATCTAGGGCTGATCAGCTTGGGTTTTAGATTTAGGTTCTGTATGAGAAGCATGAGTACATGCCCCTATCTGCTTGCTTTCATTCTATCCTCTTATGATGTTTGTTGTGAAGTATATTCTTGATATTCACTGGGATGTACAGACTGTATATATTTTGGGGTGTTGTATGTGTTTGGGCATGCCCATCATTTCTTTTAAAATCTAAAAATCACTGGTTGGGTTTATACTGCCTTGGGGCTGATTTATTGTCCTTTAAGTTTGATAATTGTTATATTGGGCATGTCTTTCCTTTTCAGTGTTACTTGGATGAAACCCAGAATTTGAAATGCATGATCTGGCCCTATTTTCAGTCGGAAAAACAATTATTTGGGCCTGCTTTCTTTTCTGTGTTTTATTTGCATTATCAAGGCCCAATATTGTGTTGAACAGTGTTGGAATTTCATTTGTTTGGACTCGTCATTTTATTTTGGGCAGCTACGACTATTAAAGCTTTAAACATACACATGTTAAATTTATATGAGCATTTTATATATTTGCATTATTAAAGTTTTGGGGTGTTACTAATTTCTTTTCTCTTCTATTTTTACATGAAACATAACGGGAGCCACGAGGAGTCTCATGTGAGGCTCGTTACGACTTCACCAAAACGATGCCCTACATCCACATCCATTGCATCCTCCTGCATTCGGAATTCCTAAACAAAATGGATGGAATGATATCGTCATCCGTCCTAGAGTCGCTGCTTTTTAATTCTTTAATTATGCTCATTTTATGTTGTTGTAATTTAATTATTGTACTTGTATATTTATTGAATTGTTTAGAATAGGTACATTTAGAACTAATAATTTAGAAAAGGTAGATTTAAAATCGGAAATCGCTAGTTTATTTATTTAGGACCGTCACTCATATTTCCAAAACGCTAGTTTATTATTTAGGCCCTTCGCCCATATTTTCAAAATGCTAGTTTATTTTTATACTATATCTACTTTGGCATAAAACAAAAAATCATGTTATTTTCTATTTTCATACTACATTTTATCATACTTTACCGAAATAAATATATTTCATTTTACATAAAACCACTTTTGTATATATTTCTAAACGCATAAATTAACTCTTTGCAACAACCTTTTATTAACTGCATATTTTCAAAACATATATTTTCTAAAGTGTGGTAAATAAGCCTAAGTTTGATCGGACAACCGCAAGTTAGCGGATCTTAGAGGATGCCTAACCCCTTTCCTTTAGACATATCCTAGACAATCCACATACTAAATGATATCGCAATTATATATATTTAGATTTCTTGTTCTATTTAACAAGTAGGGAAGTACTTAAATGATTGTTTAACTTAAAATTAGCCAAAAGTTTATTTAAAGGAAGCTTTCTCAAGGTGCAGGGTCATGCTATCAAACATGTGTAACAAAAAGAGGTGAAAGTCTTCTAGGTCCAAGCAGATTGTATCCTAAGGGGTTCTCGGTGAGGAACTCCTCAGACAATTAGGCATACTCTTAACTCCAACGATATATTATTCCCTTGGAATAGGCATAGCAGGACTGGTATGACACTTAAATAGAGGGGGAGAATACGTAGCGCCTTTTGAAGAATATTATGCCCAGCCGGTCATTGTTCATCAAACTATGACTCATTTCTCACATCAATCAAACGGTGTCACTGAACGCAAGAACCGTACATTAAAGAAAATGATGAATGCCTTGATCATCAATTTCGGTCTTCCCCAAAATATGTAGGGAAAGTTGTCCTTACCGCTAATAAGATTCTTAATAGAGTCCCACATAAGGGTAAGGACAAAACACCATATGAGTTGTGGAAGAGAAAGAAACCCACCTACAAATACTTGAAGGTGTGGGGTTATTTGGCAAACGTTGAAGTATCTAAGCCAAAACAGGTCAAGATTGTGCCTAAGACTTTAGATTGCATATTCATCGAATATGCAAATAACAGTAGTTCTTATCGCTTCTTAGTGCATAAGTGAGATGTACCAGACATCCATGTAGGTACAATCATGGAATCAAGGAATGCCAATTTCTTTAAAGACTCATTTCCTAGAAAGGAAAGAGACATAACCACTCGCAAACGAAGTCATGAAGAAAGATCTCAAGATGCAGGAGTCATTGACTGCCCGAATCTAGGTGGTTCAAATCCAGTGGACTCCGAAGTGGATGATTATCTGGAATCTAGTGTTCAAGATTTTCAAGACTTTGAGGCTCCAGAGATAGAACCAAGACGAAGTAAAAGGGCCTGGAAGGATAAGTCCTTCGGTCCTGACTTTGTAACTTATATGGTTCATGACGAACCATGGAAAATTGTTGAAGCATTGTCAACTCTAGAAGCACCGCTCTGGAAAGAAGCTATTGAGAGTGAGATAGACTCCATTCTGCACAACCATACTTAGGAGTTGGTTGATCTTCCTCCGGAAAACAAATCGTCTGGTTAATATTATATTAGTTAATGTGAAATTATTAGGTATGCTTTAACTAATATATGTATGTTCTTGCTTGACTGAACCATTAATAGTGTTCGTTTCGAATGTAATATTATTCAGTGCCTATCTAAAGAGCCTGATTAATTAAATACAACTAGATGCTAAGTAGTTAATAACTAAAAAAATCTCATGTTGAACTTGTTTGAATTACCGAATGTTATTTAGGATCTACTTAGAATATATGTAGTTTTAAAAGTGATTAGAACATTTGTTGTTGTTAACTCTTGGGGATAATGATATGTTTAGCTTCTGATTGACATCAACATCTGGTCGAAGGACCCTTAGGTTAAATATTGAATTTTGTAAATTGGTTTGTCTATGTTAGGAATAGGTTAATGAGGCTATCTTAGTTCATGTTGTGTCCATCATACATCTGTTAGGATTTACCTAGGTCTGGTATGAAATATCATCTGCCTTGATGGTATTTGATTCATGTTAGGGTCTACGTTGTGTTGTATTACTAAATTTGTGTTTGAATATGGTTCCATAGAGTCTTTAATACATGCTTGAATAATTAATGATGAGTCTTATTGGTCTGTGTGCATTTGCTTAGTGTTCATACCAAGTTCATAATACATGTGTGCCTGAAATCATAGTATGTTGAATTTGTGTGAATTATTTGTGTCTATATTGAACTCATGGTGAGTAGGTAATCAAGTAATCACTTGTGTGCACTTGTGTTACCTATTTGTGACTATGTCATGCCTATCATATCATGTCTGCATGTTTGGTGTAGGCTTCTAATTTGTTAAGTTTTGAGTCACTTAAATTAATCCTTGTTCGAACGAAGTTTAAATCTGCAATGATGTATATTGTGGTGGCTGATATCCATCTTTGAACTAACTCATGCCTAGATTAGTTTCACGTTAAGTTTAAGTTCCATGTGATCACCTGGTAACATCTGTGCTAAGTTATCTACTTATCTTTAGTGGATGAAAATTACTCTATATCTATTAGTTTGAAAAAGTGGATGAAAAGATTAACATGCACATTATCTGCCTTGTTTAAGTGATCTAATTGCTTTGGCTAAAATGCTATCATGTGATCTGGATGTTAAAATCTAGGACTGATCTGCTTGGGTTTGAGATTATGAAGTATGTTGATAGATTTTGGTTCTGTATGAGATGCATGAGTACATGCCCCTATCTGCTTGCTTTCATTTTTATCCTCTTATGGTGTTTGTTGTGAAGTATATTCTTGATATTCACTGGGATGTACATACTATATATTCTGGGGTGTTGTATGTGTTTGGGCCTGCCCATCATTTCTTTTAAAATCTGAAAATCACTGGTTGGGTTTATACTGCCTTGGGGCTGATTTATCCTCCTTTAAGTTTGATAATTGTTATATTGGGCATGTCTTTCCTTTTTCAATGTTACTTGGATGAAATCCATAATCTGAAATGCATGATCTGGCCCTATTTTCAGTCTGAAAAATAATTATTTGGGCCTGCTTTCCTTTCTGTGTTTTATTTGCATTATCAAGGCCCAATATTGTGTTGAACAATGTTGGAATTTCATTTGTTTGGACTCGTCATTTTATTTTGGGCCGCTACGGCTATTAAATCTTAAAACATACACATGTTAAATTTACATGAGCATTTTATATATTTGCATTATTAAAGTTTTGGGGTGTTACTAATTTCTTTTCTCTTCTAATTACATGAAACATAACAGGAGCCACGAGGAGTCTCATGTGAGACTCGTTACGACTTCGCCAAAACGAAGTCCTACATCCACAACCATTGCATCTTCCCGCATTTGGAATTCCTGAACAAAATGGATGGGATGATATCGTCATCAGTCCAAGAGTCGATGCTTTTTAATTCTTTAATTATGCTAAATTTATGTTGTTGTAATTTAATGTATTGTACTTGTATAATTATTGAATTGTTTAGAATATGTAGAATTAGAACTAATAATTTAGAAACGATAGATTTAAAATCGAAAATCGCTAGTTTATTTATTTAGGACTGTCACAAATATTTCCAAAACGCTAGTTTATTTATTTAGGTCTGTCGCCCATATTTTGAAAATGCTAGTTTTTTTTATACTATATCTACTTTGGCATAAAACAAAAAATCATGTTATATTCTATTTTCATACTTCATTTTATCATACTTTACCAAAATAAATATATGTCATTTTAAATTAAACCAATTTTGTATATATTTCTAATGCATCTTTTTAATTAACTCTTTGCAACACCCTTTTATTAACTGCATATTTTCAAAACACATATTTTCTAAAGCGTGATAAATAAGCCTAAGTTTGACCGGACAACCACAAGTTAGCGGATCTTAGATGATGCCTAAACCTTCCCTTTAGGATAATAAAGAACCCTTACCCAGAATCTCATAAAGTTTCCAATAAAGCATTGCAGGTTAAATAACTTGGATTAGTCTATCCTAATCTCGCATATTTAGCGTTTTAGGTCCACCTCTGGCATAAAAGATGTCCCAAGCATATTAGAGCGCGCACTCGATTTGCACAAAATTTGTTTATTATTGTTTGTCACTTGCAATTCTGTACATATTATTTAAAATAACAATTACCCATGTTATACTAACTTGGTTTTCTTTATTTTTTTAGAAGGATTATTTTTGCCTAGTTTATTTCCCCAAAGGTTGATTCGCGTTGACTGTGTTACACCCCGTATTTATAGGACATGTTTTAAGAACGTACGTAAGAACTCAGAAATGTTAAGATTTGAGACTTGTAAAAAATTTATCGGAATTATGGAATTGTCGGAAAACGTAATATTGTAACGAATGGGAGGGCGACACGTGTCACCCCCCCTTATGTAGCCTTGGACGATTTTGGCATGGCCAAAAGGGTCATTTGACCCTTGTTAGGAAGACAAGTCTTGCAACTTGAAGAGCTTGAGAAAATTGACTTGGTCAATGGGACCACAAGTCTTGATATTTAATAGAAACTCATCCAAGCCTCACATTTGTACCCATCTTGACCCTCCATTGTGCTATATAGTGGTACTAGTAGCAAGACTTACTTCTACACTTAGAAAATTTTCAAGAAAATTTGGAAGAACACACAAGGTGCTCTCGGGTTCACTCCAAGAAGAAAAGAATTTTTTTTGTTTCTTGTCCATTAAGTTCCACACTTTAAACCAAGGTTCATGAGTGTATTGTAAGTGTATCTCAATAGAAAAATCCCGGAAAAAGTTAGTTTTCGTGTTAGTCGCAAGATGAAAACCTAGTTGCTTTTCTAGGTTTTGTTTGGAAGATTGAAGGAAAGTTGTTTGTGTTGTTATAAGGGTCTCAAGTAGCAGATTGAAGTGTCTAGAAGAGGCTCTAAGTTGCTAAGAAGCGACTTCGGATTTGAAGTTGGACTAAGAATCGTTGAGGTAATAATCTTGTCTCTTAAGTGTTACAAGATTATATATTGTTGTTAGCCTTACATGTTTGCTAGCATGAAGTATATGTGTTGAAGTTTTATAAGTATTATGGATTGATTGTAGCCTTAAATCCGAAATGTCATTTAAGCCATGTGAAGTTGGATTACAATTTGGTCGTTTATTAGAATCGTCGCATGTTACTTACTTGAAGATTATAGTAGTTATAATCGATTGCGACTTGATATCATGTTATGCTAACAACTTGGATTGAAATGGAAATTGGATAAGAATTGGTGTTATTGTACTCAATGTGGCCGAATTGGACTAGTAGTTTGTATTAGTTTGATATCTTTTGTGGGGCGGAATTTTACACGTCTAGTAGACGTGTAATCCCCTATTGTTAATTGCATTGATTGGGCCTTAAATGTGGCGTGTTTGGTTATTGAATTCGGCCTTGAAAAAGGTGGCAAAGTATGTAGAAACAAATGAGGTGTTGTCCGATTTTCCGTAGAATTTAGTGACTTTACACTTATAATATTCTACGTTTAAAGTAAGACGTTAATAGACGTATTGTGGACATTATAGGTTGACATACTACGGGCGGGATATTGTACTTGGCAAGTGGTTTGACCCGAAGAGGTATGTAGAACTTTCCTATCTTTTGAGCATGATTAGTTGCGTATATAGTACGGTGAGCGTCAAGACCTTGATATCCTTTACTTGTTTTAAGAATAGCCAAGTTGGGTGAGTTAGGAGATTAACTCACTTCTTTGAAAGTATTAAGGATGTCTTAAGTTTTTAAAGTTAAGGGACTTGAAGAGTTTTAAAGTATGTGATACTTGTTTCGTTTTAAACGTATAAGTCCCTTGGATAGGAAATTGTAGTTGGCTAAGGTATAAAGTGAATATAACGACTTTATGGGAAGTTGGTTATATTAGCTTTATGGAAAGATAAATGAGGATAAATGACTTGATTTAATGAAAGGCAATTTGATTTTAAGGCATCAATTGCCTATGGTTTTATAAGAAAATGAGTCACTTGATTTAGAAACCTAACTTTATTTCTAAAGGTATTGTGACTTGTCTTGAAAAGTAATTTTGACTTGATACTACGGTTAATAGTATCTTGGAAGTTTTATACGAAAAAGAGTCATTTTTAAAAGAGTGGAAGTATGTAGTACTTGGGTTAAATTCCCGGATTTTTATAAAAGACATGTTAGTGCCTTAAGTAAACTAAAATGAGAGTGTATATGAACGAGAATAATAAGAATTTAGGGGATTTCTTAACTTGCTTATATATTGTATGATAAGCCGGTAGTGCTTATGTTATGTATGATAGCTGGTTTATGCTAGTGGTATATTATTCATTACGGGGTCATTCCCCGGGTTTGTGGCATTTGCATATTCTGTGGATTTGCTACCCACGATGCGAGGAATACCTCATGCGAGTCCGTAAGGGCTTATGCGGGTGAAATAGTACCATGCGGGCGTCTGACCTATGCGAGGAATACCTCATGCGAGTCCGTAAGGGCTTATGCGGGTGAAATAGTCCCATGCGAGGAATACCTCATGCGGGTCCACACGACCTATGCGGGTGAAATAGTCCAGGAGTAGGATTGCTTAATGATACTGCGGGCGGGTGGTCCTGCTTTGATCGTGAGCTTCCTATTTTTATGTTGTAAGTATACTCCTATTTACTCTCATTGTTATTAAGGCACAGTGTACTGTAATTTGATTATCATACATGTCTCCGGCTTTGTTTTAATCTTATGATGTAATTCTGATATTTTCGATTTTACATACTTAGTACATATTGTGATCGACCCCCTTCTCGGGGCTGCGTTAAATCTGCGCGGTAGGGAGTAGCGGTGGTGGATCCTCATTCTTAGGATCACTTATCAGACGTCAGAAGCTCTATTTCTCCGGAGGCTTGTCTTTTTGGTACAGTCTCTCCCTGATGTTGTAGAGTTATGTACATTCAGGGGTATGGCGGGGCCCTTTTCATACGATTGTTATTCCTAGAGTGCGTAGTCACATTTTGTGGTTTGGTGTAAAAAACCGAGTTATGCAGATTCGCTTTTGATTATGCATATTTTATGGAAGACGGCCTTATCGGCTAGCTTTGTGATGTTATTGTCTAAACATGTTTTTATATTGTGTATGTTCATTGCTATTCTCGATGTATACAGGCAGGGTGCCCGGGTAGGGCACGATCGCGGCCGGTCGGGTCGTGACAAAAGTGGTATCGAGCGATTAGTCCTCGGAAAGTGTCTACAGCACCGTGTCTAGTAGAGTCTTGATTATCGGTGTGTTGTGCACCACATCTATAATCGAGGAGCACAGGACATTTAGGATTGATTTCCATTCTTCTCTCTCTGAGATCGTGCAGTATAGCTTTCTTATTAGGTTGAATCCTCTCTGACCTATTCTTATGAAACGATTATGCCTCGCGGAAGGCGGCCAGGCCCGAGAAGGGCAAAGCGGCAGAGGCGCTAGCGGTACTCGAGAGGTTACACGGACTCGAGCACGCACTATGCACGATGTAGTAGCGGGTCGGCGAGTTCACACGCCCGGCGATATTAGAGGCCGAGAGCGGCGGTAGCTCGAGAGGTTCCGCACTGCGAGCCTCGATTCCGCGGCAGTGCGAGTATAGAGACTACGAGAGCGGATCCGGTTATTGACCAAGATAGTAGCGAGCGGCAAGCGACAGAGCGGTAGCTAACCCAGAGCCGAGCGGTTTGCGGATTCGAGATTTTACAGGTTGTCATCCGCGAGTTTTATGGTTCGAGTGCGAGGAGGATCCGCAGGAGTTCATTCGCGGCTACGGACTATCACGAGTTCTTAGGGCTTCGGAGACAGAGTCTGTTATGCTAGCCTCTTATCGGTTACGCGATATTGCGTTGAACTGGTTTGAGTCATGGGAGCTGTCGAGAGGTGAGGATGCTCTTCCAGCTGTTTGGGAGGAGTTCACAGAGGCCTTCATGGATCACTTTTTGCCTCCTGAGATGAGGAGAGCCCACGTAGATAGATTTTTGACCTTGAGGCAGAATGGGAGGACTATCAGAGAGTATAGCCTGGAGTTTGACTCTTTGGCGAGCACGCGCACCATTGTAGGCGACATGGCGGGCGAGTTCATCGTTATGTGATGGGGCTAGACCGTCATATGATTACAGCATGCTTGGGAGTAGCTCTTCAGCGCGGTATGGACATTGCGGAGATGCAGCGTATGCGCGAGGATAGAGGATAGGAGAGGAGGATCAGATTGACTCGAGCGGCCAGAAGAGGCAGTGGCGGTAGGGTCTCAGGCGATTTTAGCGGGCGGCCTCGGCGCGAACTAAGTCCACATTCCGGCCCGGACAGAGTGCTCCTTCACGGTTTCGGCGGGAGGTCGATCGGCCAGTCATTCGGGAGCGGTCGTGGCTCCGGGACTTGAGGGTTTGAGGAGGCGAGATCGTCACCGATCAAGACCACCCACATCTCGGTGTGCTCGACGCGGTAGATCTCACCTGTGCTAGTGTCGTGTTCTGCTGGAGCTTGTTACTCTTGTGGCGGTGGGCCATTTGAGAGAAGCGTCAGACTAGGCGGCATGGGTGGTGCAGTGCGGTAAGCCGGATCGATTCTTTGGGTCTTCCTCTTCTTACGTGGTTATGTGCCGAGGCGGTGTTCACGACCGGCGAGCCACGGTAGAGGTCGTGGTGGTGGTTCGATTCTAGCGGTCCACGTAACCGCATATATTCATTAGCCACCGCCCGGGATCGGGAGGCTTCCACGGCGTCGTCGCGGTACATTATTGATTTCATCTTTGTAGCGTTTATGCTTTGATAGATCCGAGGTTCTATCTTGTCCTATGTGTCCTCTCTTGTGCGGGTAGAATCGGGATAGAACCGGTGTCGATAGAGCCTTTTGAGGTAGCTACGCGATGGGTGATTCATGTTAGTGGCGGGTGTATAGAGGTTGTCAGGTGTTTATTCTGATCGTCGGACCACTTGCAGACTTGATAGAGTTGGAGATGACAAATTTTGATGTCATTATGGGTATGGTGGTTGGCTTCTTGTTATGCCAATGTTGGTTGAGACAGTTGGTTCGGTTCAGTTTCTGGCGAGCGATTATCGAGTGGAAGGGGAATACTGAGTCGCCGAGGGGTAGGTTTATTTCTTACATCAAGGCTAGTAAGATGGTGCGAAAGGTACATCTATCATCCGTTCGGTATTTGATACGGTCGAGGTGCAGTTCTTGATCGGTGCCGATGGTTAGGGAGTTTCGGATGTGTTCCCGACGATCTTGGGTATCCTCCCGAGAGGAGATTGAGTTTTGTATTTACATGTTGCGGACACTCGACCTATTTCTATTCCGCCATACGAGGATGCTTTCTTGAGTTGAGGAGCTGAAGGACCAGCTGAAAGATCTGCTGGAAAAAGGCTTCATCAGGCCTAATGTTTCTCCCTGGGGAGCGCCGGTTTTGTTTGTGAAGAAGAAGGATGGGACGCTGCGTATGTGTGTTGATTACAGGAAGCTGAATAAGGTAACCATCAAGAATAGGTACCCTCCCGGGATTGATGATTTGTTTGACGATTCTGAGTGCGAGGTGTTTCTCAAGATAGACTGCTGATGCAGTTATCATCAGTGCGAGTTCAAGAGGCAGATATCCCAAAGACTGCATTCAGGACCCGGTATGGGCACTATGAGTTCAGGGTTATGTCTTTCGGTTTGACCAACGCTCCAGCGGTATTTATGGATCTGATGAACCGGGTGTTCAAGCCATTTTGGATACTTTTGTTATAGTATTCATTGATGACATCCTGGTTTATTCGCGACGAGCAGGAGCATGCAGATCACTTGAGGACGGTACTTGGGGTCCTCCGGAGCCGGCAGTTATTCGCCAAGTTCTCCAAGTGTGAGTTTTGGTTGGCCTCAGTGGCATTCCTGGGGCACATTATTGGGGCTGATGGTGTTCGGGTGGATACGGCAAAGATTGAGGCAGTCAAGTCTTGGCCGAGACCTACTACTCTGATCGAGGTGCGCAATTTCTTAGGGCTAGCAGGTTATTATCGTAGGTTTGTGGAGCATTTTGCTTCGATTTCAGCACCGTTGACTAGGCTGACTCAGAAGGCAGCCAAGTTCCAGTGGACAGAGGCTTGCGAGAAGGGTTTCCGATTCTTTGAAGGAAAGGTTGACTACGACTCGGTTCTTACTCTTCCCGAGGGTTAGGCCAGTGCGTGATCTATTGTGATACCTCGGGTATCGGGCTGAGTGTGTTTTGATGCGGACGACAAGGTTATAGCCTATGCTTCGGCGATTCACGGAAGCATGAGAGAATTACCCTACCGCGACTTAAAGTTGGCGCGATTATTCATGCCTTGAAGATTTGGAGACATTATTTGTATGGGGTTCATGTGGATATTTATACGACCACAAGAGCCTCAGATATCTTCGAGCGGAGGAGTGAACTTGCGGCGAGACGGTGGTTAGAGTTATTGAAAGATTATGATGTTGATATTCTATACCATCCGGGTAAAGCCAACGTAGTTGCTGATGCCTTGAGCCGTAGATCGATGGGGAGTCTGTCAGAGGTACAACCAGAGAGGCAGGACATGGTCCGTCAGATCCACCAGCTAGCGAGCCTTGGGGTTCGTTTGATCGATACCGACGATAGTAGGGTACGGTTCGTGAGGTTGTCGAGTCTTCCATTGTTTATGAGGTGAAGAGGCGACAGTTTGAGGACCCAGTGTTGGTACGGTATCGAGATGCAGCTCTTCGGGAGGAGAAGAGTCTATTCGAGGTAGCGCCTGATGGGGTGCTAAGATTTGAGGGCCGGTTATGTGTTCCCGATGTGACAGGACTTCGTCAATAGATTTTGGGGGAGGCACACAGTGCTCGTTATTCTATTCATCCAGGGTCAACCAAGATGTACCATGACCTCAGATGTTTGTATTGGTGGGATGGCCTGAAGAGGGACGTGGCAGGTTTTGTTGCACAGTGTCCTAATTGCCCGGCAGTCAGTCGAGCACGGAGGCCCGATGGATTATTGCGAGCTATTGAGATTCCGACTTGGAAGTGGGAGGTGATCAATATGGACTTTGTTACATGGTTACCTCATACTCGGAGGAAATCGACTCCATTTGGGTTATTGTTGTGGTGTGAAATCAGCCCATTTCCTTCGATCGGGGAGCGTTTTGGTGAGACTATGTCAGATTGTACATCAGAGAGATTTTTGTTACACCCCGTATTTACAGGACATGTTTTAAGAACGTACGTAAGAACTCACAAGTGCTAAGATTTGAGACTTGTAAAAATTTATCGGAATTATGAAATTGTCGGAAAATGTATTATTGTGACGAATGGGATGGCGACATGTGTCACCCCCCCTTAATGTGCCTTGGAAGAAATAGCATGGCTAAAATGGTCATTGACCATAGTCTTGTATGACTAAGTCTTGCAACTTGTGAGCATGAGATTATTGACTAAGTCAAAGGAGTCAATTAGTCTTGATATTTAGCTAGAGCTCATCCTAGCCACCCAAATGGTGGCATCTTGACCCTCCATGTCCCTTTATAATACTAGTAGTAGCAAGGCATTGTCTAACACTTAGAAAATTTTCAAGAAAATTGAGAGATGAGCAAGAATGCTCTCGGGTTCCATACTTTCAAAAGGAAATTTTTTTTGTTTCTTGTCCAATAATCTTCCCACTTTAAACAAAGGTTCCTAAGTGTATTGTAAGCGTATCTCAATAGAAAAATCCCGGAAAAAGATGGTTTTCGTGTTAGTCGCAAGAAGAAAACCTAGTTGTCTTTCTAGGTTTTGTTGAGAAGTTTGAGGGAAAAGTGTTGGAGTTGCTCTAAGGGTCTCAAGGAGCGGATTGAAGTGTCTTGAAGAGGCTCTAGATTGCTAAGGAGCGACTTCGGATTTGAAGATTTGGATTAAGATTCGTTGAGGTATAATCTTATTCTTTGAAAGTGTTACAAGATTATTTATATTGTTGTTAGCTATACTTGTTGCTAGCATGAAGTATATGTGTTGAAGTTTGTAAGGATTATGGATTGATTGTGGCCTTGGTAATCCGAAATGTAATGTGAGCCATGTAAGTTAGATTACAATTTGGTCGTTATTAGAATCGTCGCATGTTATTGACTTGAAAAGTATAGTAGTTATAATTGGTTGCGACTTGATATCATGTTATGCTAAGAACTTGGATTGAATTGGAAATTGGATAAGAATTAATGTTGTAGTACCTCTATGTAGCCGAATTGGCCAAGTATGTTGTATTGAGTTAATATCGTTTGTGGGGCGGAATTTTACACGTCTAGTAGGCGTGTAATCCCCTATTGTTGATTGCATTGTTTGGGCCTTAAATGTGGCGTGTTTGGTTATTGTATTCGGCCTTGAAAAAGGTGGCATAGTAGTAGAAACAAAGGAGGTGCTGTCCGATTTTCCGTAGAATTTGGCGACTTAGCAATTAGAATATTCTACGTTTGAAGTAAGAGGTTAATGGACGTATTGTGACCATGATAGGTTGAAGAACTAAGTATAGCGTATCCTACTTGAAGAATGGAATAGCTCAAGGTTGAAGTACTTTGGAGCATTTTGCTACTTGTCGACAATCGTCGCGAGGTATGTGAACCTCTTCCTTCTTTTGGCATGATTCTATGTATGGAATATACTTATGGTATCATTTCATGTGTCCTTCTACTCTTAGAAGTTACGAGGTAGTGGTGTGATTTACTCTATGTAGAACTTTTCCTATCCTTTGAGCATGAATAGTTGCACGTATGTAGTACGGTGAGCGTCTGAAGACCTTGATATCCTTTACTAGTTTTATGAATAGCCAGGTCGGGTGAGTTAGGAGATTAACTCACTTTCTTGAGAGTATTAAGGATGTCTAATGTTTTATTAAAGTTAAGGGACTTGAAGAGTTTTAAAGTATTTGATACTTGTTTCGTTTTAAACGTATAAGTCCCTTGGATAGGAAATTGTATTTAGCTAAGGCATAAAGTGAATATAACGACTTTATGGGGAGTTGGTTATATTTGCTTTATGGAAAGATAAATGACTTGTTTTTAGTGAAAAAGGCAACTTGATTTTTTTTAGGCATCAATTGCCTAAGGTTGTATAATAAAAGGAGTCACTTGATTTTTCTAAAGGTTAAGAGACTAATTGTATTTTTGAAAGTCAAGTGAATTGATTTGAAAGTATTTAATACTTGGTTTCAAAAAGTAGAAGTCTCTTGGTTAAAAGGAATGAGTTTTGTCTAAAACCATAAAGGGTTATGACGGCTTTATGGAAGGTTAATAGAATGGTTTTCTCTAATAATGTAATAAATGAAATAACTTGTATTAATGAAGGGCAATGTGATTTAAAGGTATCACTTGCTTAAAGCTTTTAAGTAAGAAGTCACGTAATTTAGAAACCGGTTATTGAATTTCTAAAAAGGGTAATGTGACTTGTCAAAAAAAAGTAGAGATGACTTGATACTGCGGTTGTCAGTGACTTGGAATTTTTATTTGAAAAGAGTCTTTCTAAAGAAGTAGAGGTGCGTAGTACGTTGGGTTAAATTCCCGGATTTTAATATGACATTATCGTCCCAGAAATGGGCCGGGCAGTATACCTTTACGGGAAGACTATATGACATTATCGTCCCAGAAATGGGCGGCGTATACCTTCTGGGCAGACTATATGACATTATCGTCCCAGAAATGGGTCGGGCAGTATACCTTTACGGGCAGACTATATGACATTATCGTCCCAGAAATGGGTCGGGCAGTATACCTTTACGGGCAGACTATATGACATTATCGTCCCAGAAATGGGCCGGCGATATACCTTCAGGCGGACTATATGGCGATATCGACCGAGAGATGGGCGGGCGGTATACCTTTATGGGCGGACTATAGGACATTATCGCGTCGAGAGATGGGTCGGACAAGTATACCTTTGAGGCGGACTATGTGACTTTATCGCGTCCCGAGTTGGTAGGCGGTATAGGTGTCCCCTCGTAAAGGCGGACTAGGTTGTGTAAGGTAAGTAGGTTATATGGTAGTGAACTTGATGATTTTCCGAAGTAAGTTCGTAAGGAAGTGACTATACCCTTTATTGAGAAATGGGAAAAGATAATAAGGTACGATTAAGTTCACGAGGGGGTAATGACATGGTAGGCTCAGGTATTTACTTCTTTTACACTTACCCCTGCCATGCTTTTATACAAATATGTTTTAATTGTTGTACATTATTTACATTTCCATATTAAATTTTTGTTATCGACCCCTTGAAGTGCGTTCAATGCCATGAGTTTTAGGTACCCAGGTTGGTGATCCTTGCTCTTAGGATCTCGGTTCAGTTTTTGGGAGAAAGCTCCATTTGCTCCGGAGGCTTATCCCTTGGTACGGTTTTCCCTGAGGTAGTAGTTCATGTATATTCAGGGGTATGGCGGGGCCCTGTCCCGCCACAGTTGTTATGTTAAAAATTCTTAGAGGTCTATAGTCACATATTGTGGGTAAGTTTGTAAAGAAAATGAGGCAACTGCTTCGGTTGTTTTTATATATATATGTCCAGGAAGGTAGCCCTATCGGCTAACATGTTGTTTTATTTCTGTTGTTTATTTTATAAGTTTCATGTATGTTCCGCTGATTATCTCTGATGTATACCTGTAAGGGTGCCCAGGTAGGGCACGATCGCGAGCTTGAGGTGGTCGTGACAATTGTGAGCCGCGGTGTCGGTGTCGATTATATCATATAAGGAGCCAGGTTCTGGCTAACCGGAGGTCTTTCCGAAGGGATTAGGGACAGTGAGTCTCATTCTGACATTTCATCCTCGGGTGGCGGGCGGCGGGCGTACTATCGACAACGAGGATATCTGCGAGCTGCGTGATTGATTTTAGGGTAGCGGGAGGATCATTTACCTCTTGTGGAGTTTGCTTATAGCATGGCTACCATTCGATATCTGAGATGGCGCGCCATACGAGGCTTTATATGGCGGAAATGTAGATCGCCGATTGGTTGGTTCGGCGTGGGCGAGTGCGATTAGTTGGCGGACTTGGTTGTGGTGTGGATAAGGTGAAACTTATCCAAGAGAGCGATAGCGGCTCGAGTCGGCGAGAAGTCATATCGCGGATAATCGTCGGCATTTGGAGTTTGGTGAGCGATTGGGTCTTCTTGAAGGTATCACCCATGAAGGGTGTGATGAGATTCGGAAAGAAGGGGAAACTCAGCCCAAGGTACATTGGGCCCTACCAAATCATCCGTCGAGTAGGCAAGGTTGCCTATGAGTTGGATCTGCCATCAGAGTTAGAGGCGGTACATCCGGTCTTCCATGTTTCTATGTTGCGGAAGTGTATCGGAGATCCAGCGAGAGTTTTCCCTGCTAGTGAGGTTCAGGTGACAGAGGGGTTATCGTATGAGGAGAGTCCCATAGCGATACTCGATCGCGAGTCGAGCATCGCGGACCAAGGATGTGGCTTCCGTCAAAGTCTTGTGGAGGAATGATAACCGGGAGGAGATGACTTGGGAAGCGGAGGAGGACATGTTGAGGAAGTATCCTCACTTATTCCCTACACCTTCAGGTAATTCATCTTCCCTTACTTGTCAAGTTTTAATTGAAGTATTTCTTTTTATTTAAATACTATTATGTGGCCATGTGTGGCATTATTGGTATGTCGGGGTTGTGAAAGGAAACTATGTCGCTAATTATAAGTTTGACTCCGAAAGAACATTCGGGGACGAATGTTTCTAAGGGGGGAAGAATGTTACACCCCGTATTTACAGGACATGTTTTAAGAACGTACGTAAGAACTCAAAAATGTTAAGATTTGAGACTTGTAAAAAATTTATCGGAATTATGGAATTGTCGGAAAACGTAATATTGTAACGAATGGGGGGGGGCGACACGTGTCACCCCCCTTATGTAGCCTTGGACGATTTTGGCATGGCCAAAAGGGTCATTTGACCCTTGTTAGGAAGACAAGTCTTGCAACTTGAAGAGCTTGAGAAAATTGACTTGGTCAATGGGACCACAAGTCTTGATATTTAATAGAAACTAATCCAAGCCTCACATTTGTACCCATCTTGACCCTCCATTGTGCTATATAGTGGTACTAGTAGCAAGACTTACTTCTACACTTAGAAAATTTTCAAGAAAAATTGGAAGAACACACAAGGTGCTCTCGGGTTCACTCCAAGAAGAAAAGAATTTTTTTTGTTTCTTGTCCATTAAGCTCCACACTTTAAACCAAGGTTCATGAGTGTATTGTAAGTGTATCTCAATAGAAAAATCCCGAAAAAAGTTAGTTTTCGTGTTAGTCGCAAGATGAAAACCTAGTTGCTTTTCTAGGTTTTGTTTGGAAGATTGAAGGAAAGTTGTTTGTGTTGTTCTAAGGGTCTCAAGTAGCGGATTGAAGTGTCTAGAAGAGGCTCTAAGTTGCTAAGAAGCGACTTCGGATTTTAAGTTGGACTAAGAATCGTTGAGGTAATAATCTTGTCTCTTAAGTGTTACAAGATTATATATTGTTGTTAGCCTTACATGTTTGCTAGCATGAAGTATATGTGTTGAAGTTTTATAAGTATTATGGATTGATTGTAGCCTTAAATCCGAAATGTCATTTAAGCCATGTGAAGTTGGATTACAATTTGGTCGTTTATTAGAATCGTCGCATGTTACTTACTTGAAGATTATAGTAGTTATAATCGATTGCGAATTGATATCATGTTATGCTAACAACTTGGATTGAAATGGAAATTGGATAAGAATTGGTGTTATTGTACTCAATGTGGCCGAATTGGACTAGTAGTTTGTATTAGTTTGATATCTTTTGTGGGGCGGAATTTTACACGTCTAGTAGGCGTGTAATCCCCTATTGTTAATTGCATTGATTGGGCCTTAAATGTGGCGTGTTTGGTTATTGAATTCGGCCTTGAAAAAGGTGGCAAAGTATGTAGAAACAAATGAGGTGTTGTCCGATTTTCCGTAGAATTTAGTAACTTTACACTTATAATATTCTACGTTTAAAGTAAGACGTTAATAGACGTATTGTGGACATTATAGGTTGACATACTACGGGCGGGATATTGTACTTGGCAAGTGGTTTGACCCGAAGAGGTATGTAGAACTTTCCTATCTTTTGAGCATGATTAGTTGCACGTATATAGTACGGTAGACGTACAAGACCTTGATATCCTTTACTTGTTTTAAGAATAGCCAATTTGGGTGAGTTAGAAGATTAACTCACTTCTTTGAAAGTATTAAGGATTTCTTAAGTTTTTAAAGTTAAGGGACTTGAAGAGTTTTAAAGTATGTGATACTTGTTTCGTTTTAAACGTATAAGTCCCTTGGATAGGAAATTGTAGTTGGCTAAGGTATAAAGTGAATATAACGACTTTATGGAAAGTTGGTTATATTAGCTTTATGGAAAGATAAATGAGGATAAATGACTTGATTTAATGAAAGGCAATTTGATTTTAAGGCATCAATTGCCTAAGGTTTTATAAGAAAAGGAGTCACTTGATTTAGAAACCTAACTTTATTTCTAAAGGTATTGTGACTTGTCTTGAAAAGTAATTTTGACTTGATACTACGGTTAATAGTATCTTGGAAGTTTTATACGAAAAAGAGTCATTTTTAAAAGAGTGGAAGTATGTAGTACTTGGGTTAAATTCCCGGATTTTTATAAAAGATATGTTAGTGCCTTAAGTAAACTAAAATGAGAGTGTATATGAACGAGAATAATAAGAAGTTAGGGGATTTCTTAACTAGCTTATATATTGTATGATAAGCTGGTAGTGCTTATGTTATGTATGATAGCCAGTTTGTGCTAGTGGTATATTATTCATTACGGGGTCATTCCCCGGGTTTGTGGCATTTGCATATTATGTGGATTTGCTACCCACGATGCGAGGAATACCTCATGCGAGTCCGTAAGGGCTTATGCGGGTGAAATAGTCCCATGCGGTAGTCTGACCTATCACGAGGAATACCTCATGCGAGTCCGTAAGGGCTTATGCGGGTGAAATAGTCCCATGCGGGTCCACACGACCTATGCGGGTGAAATTGTTATACCCCGTATTTCCAGAGTATGTACGTGAGGGCGTACGTATAAGAATTTGAGCCTTAAGATTAGGCAAGGTTCGAAATTGGGCACAAGTGCCGAAAAGAGTCATTTTCCGACGAAACGTTTCCACAGCTTACGTAGGGAAAATTCCGGCTATGTCATTAATAATTTTTGCGGATTTTTCCGAGAGACGAAACATTTTGGACCAACGGGAGGGTGACAAGTGTCACCCTCACATTGGAAGCAAGTGGACGGCAAAGCTAGACCATTGGCACGTTTTTTGTGTTGAAATTTTGGTCAAGGGTTAGGTAGGATATTTTGTGTAGATGGATAAGGTATCACATGGCTAAATCTTGGCCTTACACTTGCTATGCACTTGTCTTCATCTTGGCCCTTGGTTGGCCTTTGCTTGACCTATAAATACCCCTCTAGTTGAAGACATTCTTCTTCCAAAACTTGAGCATTTCTCTAAGTCTCAAACTACTCCTCCTCTTGTTCTTTCGTCCACCACACCCTCCCCATTTGAGAAGGCCCTTTGGCGAGAGCTTCCCTCCCTTTGTAGTGGTTAGTAGTGGGGTACCCCAACTAGTTGTCTCGTATAAATACCCCTTCTTGTGGTATAGAAATACTCTCCAAGTATTGTTCTAAGGCCCAAATACCTTGGCCCAACTACCTGGTAGTATTCCCAAGGTTACAACATACAAAAGCCAGAAAATACTATTATACTTCCTCAGTCACTTAAACGAAACCATAAGTAAATTTTCACCCGTAGTTGAAGTTATAAGTAGAAGTTGCGTAGAACTTCTAAGGGTTGTTTGGAGCGGGTTGGAGCGCACGGAGTAGGAGCTAAACCTTGCTCAGGATCGACATATAACTTGGATAATTTTGGGCTTATCGAGGTAATCACTCTTGACCTTCTATTGTAATTGGAAATTACATGTTGTAGGAATATATAGTTGAAGTATACTATATATAGATCTGAACATAATTGTGCGGCAATGTCTTTTGACTTAAGCCTGAATAATACTTACGGCAATGTCTTGCGACTTAAGCCTGAATTTTAAAAAAAGAACTGAACTGTAATTACATGGGTGTATTCAGAGAAGACTTGTGTAGCATTCTTTGTGTAGTAGAATTGTACACGTCAGGTTAGGCGTGCAAACCCCTCTAGGAGTTGTTGGCACATTAGCGAGCCCAGATGAAGAGAGGAGATTTCTGTTGCGGGGAAGTCTTTGCGAATTTTACGTAGATATTATACACTGAGATCTAAGATGTTAATAGGCGCCTTGTGGCCTCTATAGGTTGAAATACTACGTGTGGCGTGGTCTACTTGGCTTAAGGTGTAGCCGACGGTTTGAGGTACTTGGAGCGTTTTGCTATTAGTCGATAATCGTCGCGAGGTATGTGGACCTCTTCCTATCTTTTCTAGCATGATATGTGTGAACTATGTAGTACGGTAGATGTACATGTGTTAAATGTATTTGATTGGTTTAAACATAAAGTGTTATAACGGCTTTATGGGAAGTTGGTTATAACAGCTTTATGTAGGTAAGAAAATGCCGATGGTTTTAAAGGTAAGCGATTTGACTTATAAGCGACTTGATGTGTGATAATAAGGAACTTGAAGTATGTCACAAGAGTTAAGAAACCATTTTGAAAGAAGAGTAACACTTGGTTTTAAAAGGTTTTAAAAAAGAGTTATACTAGCTTTATGGGGAGTTAGGTATAACGTCTTAAGAGAGGTAAAGAAAATGGTTTACTGATTTTAGAAGTTAAGAGACTTAACTTAATTAATCGATTTGAAAGTGGTAAGATGTATGAAACCTCATTCGTGAGTAATGAGTACTTGGTTTCCAAAGAATAATGTTTTACTGATTTCGGAAATCAGAATGTGTATCGACAATCCACTGCAGCGCTAATAAAGGGAAATGTATTGAATAATGAAGTATTATTAAAACCAGTAGAAACCTCCATCTGCATAGAAGCTAAGATGAGACAAAATGATATTACATTTCCTAGATCATGGCTGCTTAATAAGATTGATTTTGAACAAGAATAACCTACTCTCATATAAGGCATATGTTTATCAGTTTGTTTAAAAGAGAATTATATTCTTAAATGAATAAGACTATGAACTACAAAACCTTTTTAAAATAAGAAACATGAATACTTGAAATTAGGCAAACTGGAACTTTAGGGAGAAGAAAGGCATTGTGTTATCTTAAATTGGTTTAAACCATAAAGTGTTATAACAGCTTTATGGGAAGTTAGTTATAACGACTTTATGAAAACAAAAGAAGGGTTTTATCATTGGTTTTAATGTGGTAACTTGACTTTAAAAAGAGAAGTGTTTTGGTCTAAAAAGAAGGCATGGTGTTGCCTTAATTTGGTTTTAAAAAGGATAGTATGGAAGTTGTTTTGGTTTACTTAAAAGATATAAGTCACTCTATTTTATGCTACGGGTATAGGGTGACTTTTATAAAAGGGAATGGATCTTTAAAAGGAACTTAACGTACGTAGTACTTTAGGATTAAAACCCGGACTTTGACATAAAATGAAAGTACCTTGAGTTGTGTGTAACTTGCCTATGCTTGTTGTTGTGTAACTTGCCTATGCTTGTTGTTGTGTAACTTGCCTATGCTTGTTGTGATAGCCTTTGTTATGCAAGAATTGTGTTCTATATTACCGCGTCTCTCAATGGAGGGCCGGTTGACTCGTTGAGGACTTACTTGGGCGTCTGGCGGTGATGGAAAATTCCACGGGTATGCTCCTGATGATAGTGTTATTCCATGGACTAGCTCTCCATGAGGTTTCTTACTGTTCGGCCTTGGTACCTGGTGGTCGGCTTTCGTACTTGCCCCGTCTCGTGGCTGATTCGGCCTTGGTACTGTAGTTAGCCTCGACTTGCCGGTTCGGTGTAGTGACGAAGTCTCGTGATCTGACCTTGGTACTGTGGTCACCCTCGTACTTGCCCGGTCGACTCGTGACCGGCCTTGGTATCTGGTAGTCGGCTCTCGCACTTGCCCCGTGTCAGCTTCGTGGTTTGGTTGTATTGTATTGTTATTACGGCTTTGGCATCAGGTAGGACTTGGTGTTCAGGTGTACTTCTTGGTGTTATCATATCATAGACTGCCGGCAGTGAGGAAGGTATTCCACGGGCATGACTGATGTTGTGGGCGTGAGACCCATAATTATATTTGAGTAAATGACCCGGAGGGCGTGAGACCCTGACTTGATATAACTGTTATATGTGTGTACTGTAGTTTGGTTATCATACATGTCTCCTGCTTTATATAGACTATTATGATTTCATTCTGATATTCTGATTTCACATACTTAGTACTGTTATCGACCTCCTTGGGGCTGCGTTCATGCCGCAGTAGAAGTACATCTTTGTCGATCCCGCTTTTAGGATCACCTTTGGCGTATTGGGAAGCTCCGTTCCTTGGAGGCTTATCTTTGGTATGTTACCTGGCATGCAGTAGGTTCTTGTACATTCGTGGTATGGCGGGGCCTGTCCGTCATAGTTGTAGTAAAAATCTTAAGTGCAGGACCTTTGTTGTGGCGGGGTTGTAAGGATTATGGCATTCAACGTTTATATATATATGTTGAAAGGCAACCGCTTTGGTTGCTTTGTTTATTTATAATATCTCTCATTTCATGTTCATGTTTTATTTATTGATCTTCTCGATGTTGTGTCACTAGGGTGCCCGGTAGGCACGATCCGGGCCCGTATTCGGTCGTGACAAAAGTGGTATCGAGCGATTAGTCCTCGGAAAGTGTCTACGAGACCGTGTCTAGTAAGTCTTGATTATCGGTGTGTTGTGCACATCTATAATCGGAGGCTTTAGGACATTTAGGGTTGGTTTCTATTCTTCTCATTCCGAGATCGTGCCTTAGAGGCGTGTGATAAGATGGACCCTCGACATACTTCGTTTTACGATTATGCCTCGCGTAAGCAACCCGGCCCGAGAAGGGCAAAGCGTGAAGGAGTCTGCGAGTAGAAGCGTGGCGAGACCACAATACACGAGCCTCGATCCGCGATGCGAGCGAGAGGAGATGAGTCACGAGTGAGCCGATTAATGGCGGGTTGTGGCAGACTTGAGATAGGGTGGGCGCAGCGGTTCGATAGCACGATGGTTCACACTAGATCGAGATAGTTCGAGGCTACGGGATTTTCCGAGTTGTAAACCGCGAGTTTTATGGGTCGAGACACGAGGATGACGCGAGAGTTCATCAAGCGATTCTGCGGCGGATCATGAGTGATCAAGGCATCGGAGACCGAGTCGATGGTCCTAGGTTCGCATCATTGCGTGATCCGCGATCGACGGTTTTGATTCGTGGGAGCTATCCGGGAGAGCATGCACTTCCGGCCGTATGGAACGAGTTCTCGAGGCCTTTCTTGCACATTTCTTGCCTCGCGGATGAGGAGGGCTCGGGCGAACAGATTTTTGGTGTTCTGGCGAGCAGGCGTGCGGTTGAGTACAATGTGGAGTTCGACTCATTGGCGTGACGTCCGCGTTGGTAGCTAGTATGGAGGATCGAGTGCACCGATTTGTTCTGAGGCTCGATGATCACCTAGCGAGAGTTGTTCGGTGTAGCTCTTGGTGGGCATGGACATTGCCGCGCGTGCGGCGTATGCACTTGGATGTGAGAGCGGATAATCGGCGGAATGACCAGTGGTGAAGAGGGCGAACAGCGAGGTCCTTTGGTGACTTTCGAGGCGGACCGCCTCGATGCGAGAGCGATTATGCGCCTCCACCAAGTCTGAGTGGTCCTCCGGCGCTTCGGGACCTTTGGGATATTCGGGAGGCAGTCGGGGCTCCTGTGTTTCAGATTTTGAGGAGTAGGAGTGCTCGCGGATGAGGTTGCCCTTGTCTCGGTGTGGCCATTGTGGAAAACTTCATAGGGAGAGTGTCGTCTTGACTTGGGAGATTGTTATTCTTGCGGCCAGGGCCATCTGGCGAGATTGTCCAGGCCGGGTAGCGCTGGTAGGATAGCCTGAACTACTAGAGCGATTCGGGTCTTTCACCTTTCATAGCTAGGCGGGATGTTCATACCGTGAGCCGGTAAGTCGCGGTGGAAGTTCCCAGCTTTAGCGGTCCTTTGAACCGCCTATTTTCAGGTATATCCTTAACCCTCTAGAGTTTTGTATGTATTGATGTTATGATGATGTGTTTAGTGTTATGTTCGGATAGCTTTGTGCTAAAATGTGATTTAGAAACCTGGTTGGTAAAAAGGGTAAGCCTGGGGGTGAGAAAATGATGAACCTTAGAATATTACCGTTGAGACCTTAGATGTAAGGCCATTTTGAGTACAAGATTTTGCGGGGGATCTTTGTCAGGATGTGTAAGTATGCGTGGTGTAATTGTGGAAAAATTTCCTTGGGTGGTGTAAATGGAAGTGGTAGCTTTCATGACCTGTATAGGTAAGATGGTTCCGGATCGAGAAATGAGAGAGTCGGCGTGACAGAGGCTCGGGTTGAGGACGTGTTGCGTGTCAACCCGTAGCCCGGAATGAGGTGGGGTCAGATCGAGGTGGTCCCGCCAGGTGTTAGGGTCACGAGGGTGCTAGGCCCAAGTTTAGATGACCGTCGTATGAGTTCGTGGTTATGTTCGACCAGAAGCGGACCGTGAAGGCCGGGAATGGCCTTAGAGAGAAGTGAAACTAGTAAGATGACCAAGTTTGGAGGTGGTGACTCCAAAGTTTTGGGAACTGTAGCGATGACTGAAGTGTGGTACGTATACTAGAAGAGTTCAGGTGTTCGAGAAGGGCACGACGAGTAAGAAAGGAAGAGAATGTGTGTTATTTCGTGGCCAGGTGTGGCGTTGGCAACTTGTTAGAAGAACTTCATCGTTATCCGTCTTGAGAAGGAACATTCGGGACGAATGTTTCTAAGGAGGGGAGAATGTTATACCCCGTATTTCAGTATATGCGTGAGGCGTGCGATAAGAATTTGAGCCTTAAGATTAGGCAAGGTTGAAATTGGGCACAAGTGCGAAAGAGTCGTTTTCCGCGAAGCGTTTCCACGACTTACGTAGGGAAAATTCTGGCTATGTCATTAATAATTTTTGCGGATTTTTCCGAGAGGCGAAACATTTTGGACCAACGGGAGGGTGACAAGTGTCACCTCACATTGAAGCAAGTGGGCGGCAAAGCTAGACCATTGGCACGTTTTTTGTGTTGAAATTTTGGTCAAGGGTTAGGTAGGATATTTTGTGTAGATGGATAAGGTATCACATGGCTAAATCTTGGCCTTACACTTGCTATGCACTTGTCTTCATCTTGGCCCTTGGTTGGCCTTTGCTTGACCTATACATACCCTCTAGTTGAAGACATTCTTCATCAAAACTTGAGCATTTCTCTAAGTCTCAAACTACTCCCTCCCGCTTGTTCTTTCATCCACCACACCCTCCCCTTTGAGAAGGCCCTTTGTGAGAGCTTCCCCCTTGTAGTGGTTAGCCGTGGGGTACCCCCCTAGCCTAGTTGTCTCGTATAAATACCCCCCTTTTTGTGGTATAGAAATACTCTCCAAGTATTGTTATAATGCCCAAATACCTTGGCCCAAATACCTTGTAGTATTCCCAAGGTTACACTTATACAAAAGCCCATAAAATACTATTATACTTCCCTCAGTCACTTAAACGAAACCCTAAGTAAATTTTCACCCGTAGTTGAAGTTATAAGTAGAAGTTGCGTAGAACTTCTAAGGGTTGTTTGGAGCGGGTTGGAGCGCACGGAGTAGGAGCTAAACCTTTCTCAGGATCGACATATAACTTGGATAATTTTGGGCTTATCGAGGTAATCACTCTTGACCTTCTATTGTAATTGGAAATTACATGTTGTAGGAATATATAGTTGAAGTATACTATATATAGATCTGAACATAATTGTGCGGCAATGTCTTTTGACTTAAGCCTGAATAATACTTACGGCAATGTCTTGCGACTTAAGCCTGAATTTAAAAAAGAGAACTGAACTGTAATTACATAGGACTGTATTACAGAAGACTTGTGTAGCATTGATGTGTAGTAAAATTGTACACGTCCGGTTAGACGTGCAAAACCCCCCTCTAGGGAGTTGTTGGCTGTTAGCGGCCAGATGAAGAGAGAGATTTCTGTTGCGGGAGAGTCTGCCAATTTTACGTAAGATATTCTACACTGAGATCTAAGATGTTAATAGGCGCCTTGTGGCCTCTATAGGTTGAAATACTACGTGTGGCGTGGTCTACTTGGCTTAAGGTGTAGCCGACGGTTTGAGGTACTTGGAGCGTTTTGCTATTAGTCGATAATCATCGCGAGGTATGTGGACCTCTTCCTATCTTTTCTAGCATGATATGTGTGAACTATGTAGTACGGTAGACGTACATGTGTTAAATGTATTTGATTGGTTTAAAACATAAAGTGTTATAACGGCTTTATGGGAAGTTGGTTATAACAACTTTATGTAGGTAAGAAAATGCGATGGTTTTAAAAGGTAAGCGATTTGACTTATAACCGACTTGATGTGTGATAATAAGGAACTTGAAGTATGTCACAAGAGTTAAGAAACCATTTTTGAAAGAAGAGTAACACTTGGTTTTAAAGGTTTTAAAAAGAGTTATACTAGCTTTATGGGAGTTAGGTATAACGTCTTAAGAGAGGTAAAGAAAATGGTTTATCGATTTTAGAAGTTAAGAGACTTAATTAATCGATTTGAAAGTGGTAAGATGTATGAAACCTCATTCGTGAGTAATGAGTACTTGGTTTCAAAGAATAATGTTTCTTGATTTGGAAATCGGAATGTGTATCGACAATCCATCGCGGCGCTAATAAAGGAAATGTATTGAATAATGAAGTATTATTAAAACCAGTAGAAACCTCCATCCGCATAGAAGCTAAGATGAGACAAAATGATATTACATTTCCTAGATCATGGCTGCTTAATAAGATTGATTTTGAACAAGAATAACCTACTCTCATATAAGGCATATGTTTATCAGTTTGTTTAAAAGAGAATTATATTCTTAAATGAATAAGACTATGAACTACAAAACCTTTTTAAAATAAGAAACATGAATACTTGAAATTAGGCAAACTGGAACTTTAGGGAGAAGAAAGGCATTGTGTTATCTTAAATTGGTTTAAACCATAAAGTGTTATAACAGCTTTATGGGAAGTTAGTTATAACGACTTTATGAAAACAAAAGAAGGGTTTTATCATTGGTTTTAATGTGGTAACTTGACTTTAAAAAGAGAAGTGTTTTGGTCTAAAAAGAAGGCATGGTGTTGCCTTAATTTGGTTTTAAAAAGGATAGTATGGAAGTTGTTTTGGTTTACTTAAAAGATATAAGTCACTCTATTTTATGCTACGGGTATAGGGTGACTTTTATAAAAGGGAATGGATCTTTAAAAGGAACTTAACGTACGTAGTACTTTAGGATTAAAACCCGGACTTTGACATAAAATGAAAGTACCTTGAGTTGTGTAACTTGCCTATGCTTGTTGTTGTGTAACTTGCCTATGCTTGTTGTTGTGTAACTTGCCTATGCTTGTTGTGATAGCCTTTGTTATGCAAGAATTGTGTTCTATATTACCGCGTCTCTCAATGGAGGGCCGGTTGACTCGTTGAGGACTTACTTGGACGTCTGCGGTGTGAGAAAATTCCACGGGTATGCTCCTGATGATAGTGTTGTTCCATGGACTAGCTCCCCATGAGGTTTCTTATTGTTCGGCCTTGGTACCTGGTGGTCGGCTTTCGTACTTGCCCCGTCTCGTGGCTGATTCGGCCTTAGTACACAGGTAGTTAGCCCTCGCACTTGCCCGTTCGGTGTAGTGTGAGAGTCTCGTGATCTGACGCGGTACACGGTGGTCACCCACCGTACTTGCCGATCGACTACGTGACCGGCCTTGGTATCTGGTAGTCGGCTCTCGCACTTGCCCCGTGTCAGCTTCGTGGTTTGGTTGTATTGTATTGTTATTACGGCTTTGGCATCAGGTAGGACTTGGTGTTCAGGTGTACTTCTTGGTGTTATCATATCATAGACTGCCGGCAGTGAGGAAGGTATTCCACGGGCATGACTGATGTTGTGGGCGTGAGACCCATAATTATATTTGGGTAAATGACCCGGAGGGCGTGAGACCCTGACATGATATAACTGTTATATGTGTGTACTGTAGTTTGGTTATCATACATGTCTCCTGCTTTATATAGACTATTATGATTTCATTTACAGTATTTACAGTTTCACATACTTGGTACCTGTTGTACTGACCTCCTTCGGGGGGCTGCGTTCATGCCGCAGGTAGAAGTACATCGGCTGTCGATCCCCGCTTTTAGGATCACCTTTCAGCGTATTGGGAAGCTCCGTTCCTTCGGAGGCTTATCTTTGGTATGTTACCACTGCATGCAGAGGTTCTTGTACATTCGGGGTATGGCGGGCCTGTCCGTCATAGTTGTAGTAAAAATCTTAGAGTGCAGCCTTTGTTGTGGGCGGGGTTGTAAGGATTGTAGCTATTCAAACGTTTATATATATGTTGAAAGGCAAGCTGTTTTGGTTGCTTTGTTTATTTATAATATCTCATTTCATGTTCATGTTTTATTTCATTGATCTTCTCGATGTTGTGTCACTAGGGTGCGGGGTAAGGCACGATCACGGGCAGTTCGTCGTGGCGAGAAATAGTCGAGAGTAGGATTGCTTGTAATCTGCGGCGGGTGGTCCTGCTTTGATCGTGATCTTCCTATTTTTATGTTGTAAGTATACTCCTATTTACTCTCATTGTTGGTAAGGACAGTGTACTGTAATTTGATTATCATACATGTCTCCGGCTTTGTTTTAAACTTATGATGTAATTACAGTATTTTCCAGTTTTACATACTTAGTACATATTGTGTACTGACCCCCTTCCTCGGGGGCTGCGTTCATGCCGCAGGTAGGGGTAAGCAGGTGGTGGATCCTCATTCTTAGGATCACTTATCAGACGTCAGAAGCTCCATTTCTCCGGAGGCTTGTCTTTTTTGTCTGATCTCTCACGATGTTGTAGAGTTATGTACATTCAGGGTATGGCGGGCCTGTCCATACGATTGTTATTCTAAGTGCAGTAGTCACATTTTGTGGTTTGGGCTGTAAAAAAACCGAGTTGTACAGTTCTGCCTTTGATTATGCATATTTTATGGAAGGCGGCCTTATCGGCTAGCATGTGATGTTATTGTCTAAACATGTTTTTATATTGTGTATGTTTCTTTGCTATTCTCGATGTATACGAGCAGGGTGCCGGGTAGGGCACCGATCGCGGCTCCGGTCGGTCGTCGTGATGGCGTAACATCTCCACTTCACAAAATCAAAGGCACGATCGTCCAACAAAATGACTAATTCAGGGTCATCTGAACAAACTGACCGGGACTTGTCGCTCTTCCAAGAGATAAACCAAAAAATTCAGAAAAGGGAAATACTACCATCCAATAGGAATTCCCCGCCCAATTGTTGCAACAGATGGCAACCATGCAGACTGAGATTGACCGACTTCGAAAGTCCACTAACCCACACCCACAAAGCCAACCACAAAATGATCCTATGACCCTCCCAACTCCATATATGTCTCAAGCTCCGCTTACCCAAACTACCCCACTCGTCCAAAATATCCCACTCGCCCACATTTACCAGGCAACTCAGCAAATGCCGACGGCACACATAGCTCACCAGAACAAGCAATATGTGCCACCGATATATGCAACTGAAGCCCAACCCTTTTCTACCACCATACCAAACCTACTTCCTCAAGAGACTGACCAATATGAGGAAATGGAGAGGCAGGCTTGATCTAGAGCTGATGAAAGTATGGAAATCGAAATCCATACTCTGAAAAAGACATTCAAAAGCATTCAGATAGGCAAAAAACATGAAGGGTTAGAATATGAAGATTTGTGTATGTACCCCCTACGTTGAATTGCCTGTGGGGTACAAGGTGCCCAAATTTGACATGTTCGACGGAAAAGGGAATCCCTGCGCCCACCTTTGGTCGGAGTAGGCAAAAATTAAGCCATAATTATTAAGTTATTCGTAATAAGCTTGACAGGTGAAACACTCGACTGGTACACCAACCAGGATCCACGGAAATGACATAGTTGGAGCGCAATGGTAGAAAGTGAAATGACTACTCTCTTCGTGCAATCTATGAAAGATGCAACGTGTTACGAGAGAATGATAAGTGTTATAGGCGGAGTTTCTCCGAAGTTGTGAGGATGAGAGACTTCATAGAAGATGGTATCAAAACAAGGAGAATAAAAACTTAGCAGCGTTGCAAGCAATGAGTAAGGTGATCCAGTCGGACTCGTTTGGGGTAGCAATCAAGAGGAAGAGGGACGGAGTATCCCCTGTCATGACAATCCAGGAATGCAGGTCAAACAAAATTCCAACCTACAAAAACACACAAAATTCTTAGCTTTAATATCTACACTCACCTGATCCATGCCCTTTCTATCATACTCAGCCAATATATAATACACCCCGGCCACGAATCCATCCACAAAATGCACACAGACCCAACATAAACTACAAAAGAATCTTGTCAAAACCTATATGCCTTTAGCTGAATCTACACCCCAACTATATGAGAGATTGAGGGCTGTAGAAATACTCCAGCCAATCCCAAGAAATACCCCCAATTCTTCTCCTAGAGGACACGACGAAACTAAACATTGTGCGTACCATTCTGGAGTTACTGGACACGACACGGGAAGTTGCTATACCCTCAAAGACAAAATTGAGGAATTGATCAAAGATGGAGTCATCTAACTAAAAGGATATCCCCATAATGTAAACAACAACCCTTTACCAAATCTTGGAAATACCCATGTAAACATGGTTACTGTAGAAGAAGAAAGCAGTTTGAAAGGGACTGTTGTGCCAGTCCAAAGAGGGAAGAAAGTTGAATCATTAACCAATCTCCAAAGGAAAAGAGATGCTCCTTTACCAGAGTTTGTTCCACCTGAATCAATCATTTATCAAAACATGCACTGCACAAGAATCAAAAGAAGACGATACAAAAAATCGTGTGAAAGGACTCAAAAGTCTTTTCATTTCTGAAAAAGAAGCAGAAATGCGATGTGATCTTGGATGATCCCGTTGGAGGGAGATAAAATAAATGAACCTGTGCCCCAGACTTGTTTCTCTGGGAAAGTTGCTGGAAATTGCATTTGCGCATTTTGCCACCACATTGTGAATGCTTAAACGATGAATTCACATTGTTTTGCTATTTCAAATTCATTTAAAAAACTTTTCCTTTTCTTGCAAACTAATAAGTCTGTCGATAATGTGAGTGGCATGCAATGTAATAAGCAAACAAAATCGCACTACAATCAGGGACTTCTACTGGGGGAACGTCACAAATACGGTGAAAGGATATTACATTTAGGATTTCTTCCATGTAATGTTTTTTTTCTTTGTATGTTGTAAAAGTTATCATTTATTTGTAATCGGAACTCGTTATGACCTGATTCCCTCGGCGGGATACGTAGGCGGCCACATCGGCTTCGGTCCCACTCCCAGAAAAACTCTATCATTCCCCTTTGTAATCTGAACTACGTTATGACCTGAATCCCTCAGAGGGATATGTAGGCGGTCCATACGGGCTTTGGTCCCACTTTTTGAAAACCTTACAATCCCTGTTATTTGTAACGAACTACGTTATGACCTGATTCTCTTACTAGGATACGTAGGCGGCCTATATCGGTTTCGGTCATACTATTAAAATTGTCTCTTCTTCGACCTCAGAGAGGAAATAGCCTTGGAGGCATCTTTGACCTCAGGGAGGAAATACCCTTAGAGGCATCTTCGACCTTAGGGAGGAAATACCCTTGGAGATATCTTCGACCTCAGGGAGGAAATACCCTTGGAGGCATCTTCGACCTCAGAGAGAAAACACCCTTGGAGGCATATACGACCTCATAGAGGAAATACCCTTGGAGACATCTTCGACCTCAGGGAGGAAATACCCTTGGAGGCATATTCGACCTCAAAGAGGAAATACCCTTGGAGGCATATTCGACCTCAGGGAGGAAATACCCTTAGAGGCATCTTAGACCTCAGGGATGAAATAACCTTGGAGGCACCTTCGACCTCATGGAGTAAATACCATTGGAGGCATCTTCGACCTCAGGGAGGAAATATCCTTGGAGGCATCTTCTACCTCAGGGAGGAAATACCCTTGGAGGCACCTTCGACCACAGAGAGGAAATACCCTTAGAGGCACCTTCGACTTCAGGGAGGAAATACCCTTAGAGGCAGCTTCGACCTCTGGGAGGAAACACCCTTAGAGGTATTTAAACACATTTGTCACCAAACACCGCTGGAAATATATTCTCCTTATTTTTGCATGTAACGAAACACACCCATCTGACCACCTTGATAAAATAAGCAAGCAACCCTCACATGACTTGACTCTGTCCAGATGAATGATCAGCATCCTCGTCTAAATGAAATCGGGGAATTTTAAGGGCTCACCGCAAGAAACACTGATGGACATGGAAAGTGATGGTCAACTAAGTCTTTAGTCAGAAGAAGCATTTTGGATAAATACGTTTGCTTTGTTTCACTGCATGTCACCATTCGAGAATTCGACATAATTTTTCCTCTTATTAAGCATATTATTTTACTGACAAACCCGCCAGGACCAGAAAATGAACAAAGGTTATGGGCCTGAAGCAGTTTGAACATACAAACGCCAAAGACCGAAGCTACAAAGTCAACGCGAATCAACCACCCCTCCCCAAAAATCACAAGTTTATTTGAGTGCATGTTTTTCATATCAGCAACACGTTCAGATAACGATGTCACAACAACATTATGCCCGACGACAAGAACCTCAACAACATGTCCATATAACGGCGTCATCAACAACACATCCATACAACGACATCATCAACAACACGTCCATACAAGGACATTGTTATACCCCGTATTTCCAGAGTATGTATGTAAGGACGTACGTACAAAAGTTTAAGCCTTAATTAGGCAAAGGGACGAAATTGTGCACAACTAGCGAAAAAGATTTGTTTTTCCGGCGGAAAATTTTCCGAACCTTGTAAAGGAATTTTACGTTTTCAGGAATTTATTTATTTTGGATTTTTCCGAGAGATGAAATATTTTGGACCGACGAGAGGGCGACATGTGTCACCCTTAGGTGGCAAAAGTTGGACGGTTTGGTGGAGGGAGTGTGGCACGTTTTTTAAATGTAAAATGCCTTAAACATTTGGTCAATGTTGGCTAGATATTTTGTGGGTAGATAGATAAGGTGGGACCCACACAACACTTGTCCAAATCTCATCCACACACTTGCTTGAATCTTGACCATTGAAGGCCCTATAAATACCCCCCCCCCCCTTAGTTGAAGGATTTCTTCATCCCTTAAATAAATTCTAAGTCTTAAAATCCTTCCCCCTCCCTCTCAAGCTCGTGACAAACCACGCCTCCCTCGAGAAGGCCCTACCAAGTACCCCTCTTGATAGTTCTCGTGAAATACCCTCCCCCCCCTTGGTAGAAAAGTATTCTCCAAGTATTGTTACAATTCCAAAATACCTTAGCCCAAATACCTTGTAGTATTCCAAAGTTATTTCAATACTAAGAGCCCGGAAATACTACTATACTTTCTTTAGTCACAAAACGAAACCCTAGGGAAAAATCTTCATAGTGGTTGAAGTATTAAGTAGAAGTTGTGTAGAACTTCTAAGGGTTTCTTGGAGCGAATTGGAGCGCACGGATTAGGAGCTAAACGTTGTTCAGGATCGACATTTAAACTTGGATAATTTTGGGCTTAACGAGGTAAATAATCTTATCCTTCTATTGTAATTGGAGATTACATATTGTAGAAGTTTAGAATTGAGTATAAGATGTATAGAAGGATGGTATAAGAGAAGAGAATTGAACTGTAATTACATAGGACTGTATTACAGTAGACTTGTGTAGTTTGACGGGTAGGGAAGTGCTGCCCGATTTTCCGTAGCAATAAGAACCTTCTGCTTAGAATATTCTACAGAGTAGTCTAGACGTTGATAGACGTATTTGACTATTATAGGTTGATACTCTGCGCGCGACATATTCGACTTGGCAGGTGGATTTCGCCGAGGAGGTATGTGATTCTTCCTATCCTCTTGAGCATGATATTTTAAAAAGCATATATATAGTACGGTAGACGTACGTGTGTTAACTGAACATGGTTTTACCTGACGTCTTTTGACTGAGTTTTAAATAATAAGAATCTTGAAGTATTTCAAAAGAATTAAGAATCGTTTTTGAAAGAAGAGTAATACTTGGTTTTAAAAGCTTAAGAGTTATACTAGCTTTATGGGAAGTTAGGTATAACGACTTAAGAGAGATAAAAGGAACGGTTTACTTAATTGTTTATGAAAGCCTTGTATTGATTTCGGAAATGAGAATAAGTATCGAACAAACCACTGCAGCGCTAATAAAGAAAAATGTATTGACTAATTGAGTATTATTAAAACCAGTAGAAACCTCCATCTGCATAGAAGCTAAGATAAGACAAAATTGTATTACATTTCCTAGATCATGGCTGCCTTAATAAGGTTGTTATAAACAAGAATAACCTACTCACACATAAGGCATATGTTACTCAAATTGTTTTAAAAAAAGAGATTACGTTATTAAGTGTTTAAAACTATGATCTATGAATCTCTTAAAAGATAAGAGACTTGACTTAATTGACTTGATATGAATTTTGTTAAAAAGCGTGAAACCTCATTCGTGAGTAATGAGTACTTGATTTTTAAAGAGTTAATGTATGAAGTACTTTGGGGATAAAAACCCGAACTTGTTGACATAAAGTAGAAAGTACCTTGTGTGAATAACTTGACTATGTTGGTTTGTGATAGCCTTGTAATACTTTCTTGTTGGTTTGATAAGTAAACATGTTATGATGCTACGTGTTATACCCCGTATTTCCAGTGTATGTACGTAAGGACGTACGTAGAAAAATTTTGAAGCTTAAGTAGGCTTGGCCGATTTTCACTTTGTGCACAACACCCGATTAGAGTCGTTTTTCGACGAAACGTTTTCACAGCTTTCGTAGGGAAAATTCCGGCTATGACATTTTTAATTTTTGCGGATTTTTCCGAGAGACGTAACATTTTGGACCAACGAGAGGGTGACAAGTGTCACCTACAAGGGCGAAGTTAGTGGCGTTTTTGGCTATGCACGTTTAACATTTTGTTGCCAAAAATGTTTGGTCACTGTTGGTTAGATATTTTGTGTAGATGATGACCAAATGGGACCCACACAACACATGGCTAAATCCACACCTTACACTTGCCTTGCACTTGGCATGATCTTGGCCATTGGTTGGCCTTCACTTGACCTATAAATACCCCCCCTTGTGATGAACTTCTTCATCCACTCTTCACTTGTTCTAAGTCTTGGAAACCCCTCTCCTCCCTCTTGTTGACTCTCGTCCAAGAGCCCCTCTCCCCCTTGTGAAGGCCTTTGGCCGAAACCCTCTCCCTTTGTGAGCATTAGCCGAGAACACCCCCCCCTCTTTTGAGTGTTGATCTCGTGTAACACACCCCCCACCCTTGGTTGAGAAATACTCTCCAAGTATTGTTATAATGCCCAAATTACCTTAGCCGTATACCTTGTAGTATTCCAAAGTTACCTCTCTACGTAGAACCCGGAAATACTACCGTATGACCTATTTGTCTCAACCCGAAACCCTAAGGAAAATCTCCATAGTTGGTTGAGTATTAAGAAGTTGCGTGGAACTTCTAAGGGTTGTTGGAGCGGGTTGGAGCACCCGGAGTTGGAGCTAAACGTTGCTAAGGATCGACATTTAACTTGGATAATTATGGGCTTATCGAGGTAATTATCTTGTCCCCCTATTGTAATTGGATATTACATGTTGTAGGAATATATAGTTGAAGTATACTATATATAATCGAACATAACTTGTGGCAATGTCCTTGACTTAAGCTGAATTTAAAGAAAATCTTGAATCGTAATTACATAGTGTATCAGACATGAGACTTGTGTAGCTTTCTGTGTAGTAGAGAATCGCACACGCCCGGTTAGGCGTGCAAACCCCTCGGTTGGCTTGGTAGCGCCTCGATAAAGGAGAGATTTACGCTGCCATGGGGGAGGTCACAATTTCTGTAGAATGTTCTACGATAAGATCTAAATGTTAATAAGCGCCTTGTGGCCTTATAGGTTGAAGTACTACGTGTGGCGCGATCTACTTGGCTTAAGGAGTAGCCGACGTTTGGAAGTACTTGGAGCGTTTTGCTATTAGTCGATACTCGTCGCGAGGTATGTGAACCTCTTCCTATCTCTTCTAGCATGATATGTGTGAACTATGTAGTACGGTAGACGTACATGTGCTAAATGTATTTGATTGGTTTAAAACATAAAGTGATATAACGGCTTTATGGGAAGTTGGTTATAACAGCTTTATGTAGGAAGAAAATACTTGTGGTTTTTAAAAGGTAACTGATTTGAACTATAACTGGCTTGTTATGTGATAATAAAGAACTTGAAGTATTTCAAAAGATTTTTGAATCATTTTGAAAGAAGCGTAATACTTGGGTTTTTGAAAACTTAAGAGTTATACTAGCTTTATGGGAAGTTAGGTATAACGGCTTAAGAATGTTTTACTGATTTCGGAAATCAGAATGTGTACCGACAAACCACTGCAGCGTCAATAAAAGGAAATGTTTTGAATAATTAAGCATTATTAAAACCAGTAGAAACTTCCATCTGCATAGAAGCTAAGATGAGACAAAATGATATTTCCTAGATCATGGCTGCTGTAATAAGATTGTTATAAACAAGAATATCCTACTCACATATAAGGCTTATCTTTCTCAGATTGTTTAAAGGAGAATTATATTCTTAAAAGTATAAGACTATGAACTACGAAACCTTTTTAAAATAAGAAACGGGAACATTTGAAATTAGGCAAACTTGGACGTTTGGATAATAATGTTGTTACTTGATTTTACAAAGATAAGTGTTTTGATTTACTTCAAAAGATAATCACTCTATTTTCATATACTACGGGTATTGTGTGACTTTTGTGAAAGTAACATATCTTTAATGAGTTATTGTATAAAGTACCTTGGGGATAAAAACCCGATCTCGTTAATCATATAGTAGAAAGTACCTTATGTGTGAATAACTTGATTGTATTGGTTTGTGATAGCCTTGTAATACCTTCGTGTTGATTTGATAAGTAATCATATTAGGATGCTACGTGTGTTAGTATTCTGTGATGTTTGTGTAAAAGGGTTTTCCCTTGATTATGCTTATGTTGTTTAAACGATAAACTGTTATGTTGGTATTATACCACTCACCGTGTTTCCGGGGGTTAAGCTGCCCTCCGATGCGGGGTAGACTCAGTGATGCAGGACCATGATTCGAGAATACCTCATGCGGGTCCCGGCCTATGCGAGCTACGAGTTCCGGTTAGTGTGCGCCTTTATGGTCACGCGGTCTATGTGCCACGCGATCGCGAGTCGGGGCGACGCCGGAGTAGCTACCCTCGATGCGGGTTATACCTCACGCGCAAATGAGATTGGCCTATGCGAGTCTGCGGAGTTCGAGGCTAGACGCGCACATTTGATATTGCGGCGGCGACGGCTTTGATCATGCGACGGTTCAGACAGATATCATAATCTGATTTATGACCTTGTTAGTCTTGCTAGGGTGTTAGTAGTCGGCTATGCCTTCGCATTTACCCTGTATTGTTTTATTTGGACACAGTGGACACGTTGTTCATGTGTATTCCTTGGTGCTTTTCTATCATTGATCGCGGTGAGGAAGGTATTCCGCGCATGATTGATGTTGTGGGCGAGACCCATGTTTATATTTGAGTGATGACTTTGAGGCGTGAGTCTCGACTTGATATGACCGCTTATTTATTGTGAATCGTAGTTTGGTATCATACATGTCTCCCGCTTTATATAGACTACTATGATTTCATTTACTGATTTTCGATTCACATACTCGGTGCACTCCAGATCGACCTCTCGGGCCGCGTTCATGCCGCAGTAAAGGTACACCCGTCGTTGATCCTCGCTCTTAGGATCACGTCATTGGAAAGCTCCGTTTCTCCGAGGCTTATCATGGTATAGTCCCCGCCGTTGTAGGTATTTACATTCGTGGTATGGCGGGGCCCGCCCGCCATTGTTGTCGTATCATTCTTAGAGGTGCAGAGTAATCACTTGTGGCGTAAATTGTAAGAGGTTTGTAATCGCTCAAATTACTATTGATATATATACGTAAGGTAACCGCTTTTGGTTAGCTTTTTCTTATTTTCACCGTCTTATTACATTGGTTTTATGTATTGTCTTTTTATTCCGTGATTACTCGATGTATGACTCTTTGGGTGCGGGTAAGGCACGACCACGCCCCCGAACGGGTCGTGACAAAAGTGGTATCGAGCGATTAATCTCGGAAAGTGTCTACGCATCAGATCCGCAGTCTTGATTATCGGTGTGTTGCACCACACCAATAATCGTGAGGCTATAGGATATTTAGGATTGGTTTCTATTCTTCTCACTCGAGATCGTGCCTTAGAGCGGTGTTGTAAGTTGGACCTCTAACGTATTTCTTTCCTTTACCGCTATGCCTCCGCGTAGGCAACCCGCCCAGAGGACAAAGCGGAGGAGGCGCGAGTAGAGTCTGAGGGTTACGAGGGCACAGGCCCAATCATCACTGGGTGGTGCTTCATTTGGGGAGTTCTGCGACGCCACTAGCCCAGAGAGTTTAGCACGGGCGGCGGTTCGCTGCGCCATGATATTTGAACCTTCGCCCACGGCCGGGGCAGAGAATATAGATTGCAAAGAGGCGACCACATTAGCTCTGGATGTGGCTACCAGAGAGTATACCGATGTACCGTTAGTCTTGATTACTATCTAAGAGAGGGTTGTTCAAGAATAATTCTTCAGTTAGGCTTGAGCATGGCCTGTGTACGGGCTTATGCGCAGCAGGCCGAGAAGCGTAGAGATCGACGGGTTAACGGCGACAGGAGAGGGCGAGCAAAGAAGGTCCTTTAGTAACTCTCGAGGCAAGTCGCCTCACCAAAGATTAGATATGCACTCCGCCCGGGCAGTGGACTTCCACGGATTTCGGGGCGTTCGGTATGCAGGAATTGGTCAGCTCCGTGGCTTCCGGCCCACGGTGGCGCACGCCATTCCGGGAATGTCGTCTTTTGTTGGTGCTCGTTTACGGCCGACCGCCGTGGTGCGATATAGTGAGAATGTCCTCAGGAGGACTTAGCCTTGAGATCGGTGGGTAGTTCGTCATCTTCCTTAATGGCGCCTACAGGCGAGTTTGATTAGAACGACTAAGGGAGTGAAGCAAGAGATATAGATATATCCTTAACCCTCAGAGATCGATGTGTGATAAGGTGAGTATACCTTAAGTGTTATGTTACGATAGCGGTGTGTTAGTTGTGATTAGAAATCATGGTGGGTTAACCGAGTAAGATTTTGGGGATAGAGAGGTGTGAGCCTTAGAGTTTTATACGTAGAGAGACCTTAGAGGTAAGGCCATCTCGAGAAAAGGTGTAGTGTTATGTTTGATCCTTATCGGAGTGCTTAGTGCACGTGAGATATTTTGTGTGATAAGTCCCCGAGTAGTGTGGAATGAAAGAGGGTAGTTGAGCTAAGAAGACCGCTAGGTTTTCGTAACATGATTAGTGAGTTTTTCCTTCAGGGAGCTAGCGTTTCGCGCGTTGCCGGGTCGGGTTGAGGCCACGTTGCGGGTCAACCCGCGGCATGTTTGGTGGTGGGGTCAGTTTGTGGTGGTCCCGCCTTGTGGTAGGGTCACGAGGGTGTTAGGCCCAAGTTTAGTTAACCAGCGTACGAATTCGTGGATGCATTCGACCAGTCGCCGGCGAGGTCACCGTCTTGTCTTCTAGCAAAGACCGTTTACTCGATGTTGATTTTATCGTAAAGGTTGTAAGGTCGCACGGTGCCTACCTTCACCTTATGACGCAGTGGAGCCAGTGGTACTGTTTTTGTTTCGGAAGTTTTACCAGCAGGTTAAGAACTCAGGTGAGTCTCGACCGCATTCGCCGGGGGCGTGTGGATTTCCGGTAGTTGTGGGATTGTTGTCTCTGTGGAGGAGAGTTTAAGTTACCATTTCTGTTCGGATGTCGCCTTATGAAGCCCGGTAGGGGCGGATGTGTAAGTCGCGGTCGATTGGTTCGATGTTGGCAAGATTCAGATAGTTGGTTGAGCTTGTTCCAGCAGACCGTGGATAGGTAAAGCTTGTCTAGAAGAGGTTCGGCAGCTCGGAGAAATCGTATGGATAATCGGCACGACTCTAGAGTTCGTGCCGACGGTCGGTCTTCTTGAAAGTACCACCCCGGGTTGGGTGTGACGAGTTTTTGGAAAACAGAGGGAACTTAGCCCGAGTTACCTTGGGCCCTTTTGGGTTCATGTGAAGAATAGGCCAGGTTGCCTATAGGTTAGCAATTGCCGTCTGACTTAGGAGGCGACGTCCGGTCTTTCGTATTGTTATGATCGGAAAGTATCAAGATCCATCCAGTGTTCCCGATTAATGATGACCACGTTAAAGATAGTGACCGAGTTTTGGAACCAAGCGCTTTGAAATGTGGTAAGAGTTCGAGTGTACGATACCTCGGGGATCGCATGCGGCCGGTACCAATTGATTGGTCACGGGTGACACTAGAACCTCGCGGCAAAGTGACAAAAGTGGTATCACGACGAGTAAAGGGAGAAGCGAGCATGTATGGCGAGCATAGATGTGATCATTTCTTTTGTAAGGAGAAGGTGCGAAGGAAGTATATTTTAGACCGGAGAGAGGTGTTTGTGGTAATGTTAGAGGTGTTTCTCGTGGACTTGGATGGAGGTATTTGCGCGGTGTTTCGTGGCCATGTGGCGGGATTGTTCTCGTAAGTATAGTAGTGAAGACTATCTTGGCGCCGCTTGTTTTGAGACTTAGAAGGAACATTCGGACGAATGTTTCTAAGAGGAGAATGTTATACCGTATTTCCGGTGTATGTACGTGGGGCGACGTAGAAAAATTTTGAAGCTTAAGTAGGCTTGGCGATTTTCACTTTGTGCACAACACCCGATTAGAGTCGTTTTTCGACTAAACGTTTTCCACGACTTTCGTAGGGAAAATTCGCTATGACATTTTTAATTTTGCGGATTTTTCCGAGAGGCGTAACATTTTGGACCAACGAGAGGTGACAAGTGTCACCTCAGTGGGCGAGTTGAGCGTTTTTGGCTAAGACGCTTTTAACATTTTTGTTGCCAAAAATGTTTGGTCAATGTTGGTTAGATATTTTGTGTAGATGATGACCAAATGGGACCCACACAACACATGGCTAAATCCACACCTTACACTTGCCTTGCACTTGGCATGATCTTGGCCATTGGTTGGCCTTCACTTGACCTATAAATACCCCCCCTTGTGATGAACTTCATCATCCACTCTTCACTGGTTCTAAGTCTTGAAATCCTCCCTCCGTTCTTGTTGCTCTCGTCCAAGAGCCCCTCTCCCTTGTGAAGGCCTTTGGCGAAAACCCTCTCCTCATGTGAGCATTAGCCGAGAACACCCCCTCTTTTGAGTGTTGTTCTCGTGTAACACACCCCCCACCCTTGGTTGAGAAATACTCTCCAAGTATTGTTATAATGCCCAAATTACCTTAGCCGTATACCTTGTAGTATTCCAAAGTTACCTCTCTACGTAGAACCCGGAAATACTACCGTATGACCTTTTTGTCTCAACCCGAAACCCTAAGGAAAATCTCCATAGTTGGTTGGAGTATTAAGAAGAAGTTGCGTGGAACTTCTAAGGGTTGTTTGGAGCGGGTTGGAGCACCCGGAGTTGGAGCTAAACGTTGCTAAGGATCGACATTTAACTTGGATAATTATGGGCTTATCGAGGTAATTATCTTGTCCCCCTTTTGTAATTGGATATTACATGTTGTAGGAATATATAGTTGAAGTATACTATATATATAACTAAACATAACTTGTGGCAATGTCCTTGGACTTAAGCCCAATTTAAAGAAGAGTCTTGAATCGTAATTACATAGATTGTATTCAGATGAGACTTGTGTAGCTTTGCTGTGTAGTAGAATCGTACACGTCCGGTTAGACGTGCAAACCCCCCCCCCCCCTGGTTGGCTTGGTAGCCGGCCTCGATAAAGGAGGAGATTTACGCTGTTGCGGGGGGGGGAGGTGCTGCCGAATTTTCTGTAGAATGTTCTACGATAAGATCTAAATGTTAATAAGCGCCTTGTGGCCTTATAGGTTGAAGTACTACGTGTGGCGCGATCTACTTGGCTTAAGGAGTAGCCGACGTTTGGAAGTACTTGGAGCGTTTTGCTATTAGTCGATACTCGTCGCGAGGTATGTGAACCTCTTCCTATCTCTTCTAGCATGATATGTGAACTATGTAGTGCGGTGACGCATACGTGCTAAATGTATTTGATTGGTTTAAAACATAAAGTGATATAACGGCTTTATGGGAAGTTAGTTATAACGACTTTATGTAGGAAGAAAATACTTGTGGTTTTTAAAAGGTAATCGATTTGAACTATAAGCGCTTGTTATGTGATAATAAAGAACTTGAAGTATTTCAAAAGATTTTTGAATCATTTTGAAAGAAGCGTAATACTGGTTTTTGAAAACTTAAGAGTTATACTAGCTTTATGGGAAGTTAGGTATAACGGCTTAAGAATGTTTCTCGATTTGAAATCAGAATGTGTACCACAAACCACCGCAGTCATTAATAAAAGGAAATGTTTTGAATAATTAAGCATTATTAAAACGAGAAACTTCCATCTGCATAGAAGCTAAGATGAGACAAAATGATATTTCTAGATCATGGTCAATGTAATAAGATTGTTATAAACAAGAATATCCTACTCACATATAAGGCTTATCTTTCTCAGATTGTTTAAAGGAGAATTATATTCTTAAAAGTATAAGACTATGAACTACTGAAACCTTTTAAAATAAGAAACGGAACATTTGAAATTAGGCAAACTTGGGCGTTTGGATAATATTGTTGTTACTTGATTTTACAAAGATAAGTGTTTTGATTTACTTCAAAAGATAATCACTCTATTTTCATATACTACGGGTATTGTGTGACTTTTGTGAAAGTAACATATCTTTAATGAGTTATTGTATAAAGTACCTTGGGGATAAAAACCCGATCTCGTTAATCATATAGTAGAAAGTACCTTATGTGAATAACTTGATTGTATTGGTTTGTGATAGCCTTGTAATACCTTCGTGTTGATTTGATAAGTAATCATATTAGGATGCTACGTGTTAGTGATACGTGATGTTTGTGTAAAGGGGTTTTCCTCGATTGTGCTTATGTTGTTTAAACGATAAACCGTTATGTTGGTATTATACCACTCACCGTGTTTCCGGGTTAAGCGCCTCCGTCGCGGGTAGACTTCGCGATGCAGGACCATGATTCGAGAATACCTCGCGGTCCCGGGCCTACGCGGAGCTACGAGTTCCGTGTTAGCGCGCCTTTATGGTCACGCGGTGCATGTGCTACGCGGATCGTGAGTCGGGGCGATGCCGGGAGTAGCTACCGCTTGATGCGGGTTATACATCATGCGGGCTAATGAGATTGGCCTATGCGAGTCGCGGAGTTCTGTGGCTAGACGCGCACATTTGATATCAGGCGGCGAGCCAGCCTTTGATCATGTGACGGTCAAGACAGATATCATGATACGATTTATGACCTTGTTAGTGCGCGGGTGTTAGTAGTCGGCTATGCCTTCGCATTTACCCCGTATTGTTTTATTTGGACACAGTGGACACGTTGTTCATGTATTCCTTGGTGCTTTTCTATCATTGATCACGGTGAGGAAGGTATTCCGCGCATGATTGATGTTGGGCGTGAGACCCATGTTTATATTTGAGTGATGACTTTGAGGCGTGAGTCACCGACTTGATATGATCGCTTATTTATTGTGAATCGTAGTTTGGTTATCATACATGTCTCCGCTTTATATAGACTACTATGATTTCATTTACTGATTTTCGCCACATACTTTGTGACTGCATCGACTCCTTCGGGCCGCGTTCATGCCGCAGGTAAAGGTACACCCGTCGTTGATCCTCGCTCTTAGGATCACAGTTCAGCGTTGGGAAAGCTCCGTTTCTCCGGAGGCTTATCAGTGGTATAGTCCCCTGCTGTTGTAGGTATTTACATTCAGGGGTATGGCGGGGCCCTGTCCCGCCATTGTTGTCGTATCATTCTTAGAGTGCAGAGTAATCTTGTGGGGCGTAAATTGTAAGAGGTTGTAAATCGCTCAAATTAATATTGATATATATACAGAAGGTAACAGTTTTTGTTGCTTTGTCTTATTTTCACTGTCTTATTACATTGGTTTTATGTATTGTCTTTTTTATTCCGCTGATTACTCTGATGTATGACTACTGGGGTGCCCGGGTAAGGCACCAGTCACGGGCCCCGGAACGGGTCGTGACACTACGTGTGTTAGTGTCTTATAATGTTTGTGTAAAGGGGTTTCCCTTGTTGTGCTTATGTTGTTTAACGATAAGCCGTTATGTTAGTATTGTACCACTCACCTCTTGACAAGTTATACCGGGGGTTAAGCTGCCCCCCGATGCGAGGTATACCTCAGGCAGTCTGTGTGACTATGATTCGAGAATACCTCATGCGGGTCCAGGGGACCTATGCGGAGCTACGAGAGTTCCAGGTTAGTGTGCGGGGAATACCTCATGCGGTCTATGTGGCCATGCGGACTACGAGAGTCCAGGACGATGCCGAGGAGTAGCTACCCTCGATGCGGGGAATACCTCATGCGGGCCTAGGTGGCCTATGCGGAGCTGCGGTAAGTTCCAGGATTTGACGCGCACATTGATACTGAGGGCGAGTGGCCAGCTTCGATCATGTGGCACGGTCTAGAAAGACCTCGTGATACAGTTTTATAGCATTATTGGTACTGTGGGTTTTAGTAGTCGGCTATGCCTTCGTACTTACCCCGTACAGTTTTATTATGACACAGGTGGGACCTGGTGTTCATGTGTATTCCTTGGTGCTTTTATATCATGGACTGTCGGCAGTGAGGAAGGAATTCCACGGGCTTGATTGATATTGTAGGCATGAGACCCATAGTTATATTTGAGTGACGACTTTAAGGGCGTGAGTCCCTGACTTGACATAACTGCTTACATATTGTGTATCGTAAATTGGTTATCATATATGTCTTCTGTTTTATATAGACTATTATGATTTCATTCTGATATTTTCGATTTCACATACTGTTATCTTGACCTCGCCGGGGCTGCGTTCATGCCGCAGTAGGTACACCAGTCGTCGATCCTCGCTCTTAGGATCACAGTTCAGCGTTTTGGGAAGCTCCGTTTCTCCGGAGGCTTATCTTTGGTATAGTCCCCTGTTGTTGTAGATACTTACATTCAGGGTTATGGCAGGGCCCTGACCCATCGTTTTTGTTATAACATTCTTAGAGGTTTATAGTACTGTTGTGTACAGAGTTTGTAAAAGGGATGTAACTGTTCGGGTTCAAGTTTTTATATATATATGCCGAAAGGCAACTTTTCTCAGATAAACTGTTTCTCACTTCATATTATTTCATGTCTTGTTTTATATTCATTGGTTACTCGATGTATGTCTACTGGTGCGGGTAAGGCACGATCACGGTCCCAGAACGTGCGTGACAAAAGTGGTATCGAGCGATTAATCCTCGGAAAGTGTCTGCAACCGTATCTAGTAGTCTTGATTATCGGTGTGTGCACCACACCAATAATCGTGAGGCTATAGGATATTTAGGATTGGTTTCCATTCTTCTCACTCGAGATCGTGCCTTAGAGTTGTGTTATAAGTTGTACCTCTAACGTATTTCTTTCCGCACGATTATGCCTCCGCGCAAGGCAACCGGACGAAGGGCAAGGCGTGAGGAGCGAAGTGAGCACGAGAGGTTACGAGGCACAGCCCAATCATCACCTAAGTGGTGCTTCATTCGGGAATTCTGCGACGTCCGCCAAATTTCAAAGCAGAGTTCAGCGGCAGATTCCTATTGCGGCCATGAGTGTTGAACCTTCGGCCCACGACGATGGCAAAGTATGGATTGCAAAGAGACGACCGTACTAGCTAGGATTTAGCAACCGGGAGTATATTATGTATCGATTTATCGCGGTCTTGATGATTATCTAAAGGAGGGTTGTGCAAGAGTAGCTCTTGATCGACATGAGCATGGCTGCGTGCGGGCTTATGCGGTGAGCCAGAAACGTAAGGATCGACGGGTTAACCAAGATCGCAGAAGAGGCGGTCGGCGGGGTCCTTTGGTAACTTTCGAGGCGAATCGCCTCAAGACGTATATGCGCCTCCGCCCGCTGAGTAGTCCTCGCTGAGGTTCGGGGCGTTCGGTATGCATGAGTTGGTCGGAGCTCGGGGTTTCGGTTCCGCGATACACGTAGGTTCGGCCAGGATTGATTTTCCTCGGTATTCACGGTGTGGCGGCGTCATCCCGGGAATGTCGTCTTTCGTTGGTGCTTGTTATGCTTGCGGCCAGGCCATTTGCGAGAAATTGTCCAGGCAGGTGGCGCGGATGTAGAGACTCACTTTTCAGGATCGGTGGCTAGTTCATCACCTTCCTAGCTATCGCCCAGCGAGCGGGATTGATTAGAACGACAAAGGGAGTGAAGCAGTAGATACAGGTTTATCCTTAACCCTCTAGAGATTAGTATGTGTGATAAGATGAGTATATTTTCAGTGTGATGTTCGGATAGCATTGTGTTAATTGTGATTAGAAATCATGATTAGTTAAAAGGGTAAGATTGGGGATAGGGAAAGTGTGAGCCTTAGAGTTTTATACGTGGAGACCTTAGAGGCGAGGCCATCTCGAGTAAAAGATTTATTTATATTGACCTTTATCGGAGTGCTTAGTATACGTGGGATAGATTTGTGGGATAAGTCCCTGAGTAGTGTGAAATGAAATAGGGTAGTTGAGCTAAGAAGACCTCTAGGTTTTCGTGACTTGATGGTGAGATTGTTCCGGATCGGAAAACAAGAGCTTGGCGCGAGAAATGGGTCGGGTTGAGGCCAGATTGCGGGTCAACCCGCAGCCCGGTTTGAAGTAAGGAAAAATTGTGGTGGTCCCGCTTTGTGATAGGGTCACGAGGGTGTTAGGCCCAAGTTTAGTTAACCATCGTACGAGTTCGTGGATGCGTTCGACGATGGTCGGGCGATGAGGTCAGCCCATCTTGTCTTTCAGTCAGGACCGTGTACTCGGCAGAGGGTTATGCGAGATGTTATATATCAGGAAGGTTGTAAGACTGCACGAGGTTCCTACTTTTACTTTATGACAGGCAGTGAAGCCCAGTTTACGGCTATTTCTTTTTCTGGAGGTTTTACCAGGCGGGGTTAGAAACTCAAGTGAGTCTCAGTATTGCATTCACCCTCGGGCCGGTGTTTTGATTTCAAGGGTGCAGTGAGGATTATGTGCCTCTTGTTGAGTGAGTATCATTATAGCTACCATATTCGATTCGGATGTCGCATTATGATGCCTTGTATGGGCGGAAGTGTAGGTTGTCGGTCGATTGGTTCGATGTTGGCAAGGTTCAGATAGTTGGTTCATACTTGATTCAGCAGGATGTGGGTAAGGTGAGGCTTATCCAGAGAAGGTTTTTAGCAGCTCAGAGTTAACAGAAGTCGTGCGGATAATCGACGTCGACACTTGGAGTTCAGGTTGACGGTGGGTTTTCTTGAAGGTACCACCCCGGAAGGCGTGGCGAGATTTGGAAGCGAGGGAAACTTAGCCCGAGGTACTATGGGCCTTTTCAGATTGTTTGTAGAATAGGCCAGGTTGCCTATAAGTTAGCATTTGCCGTCCGACGTAGGAAGCAGTACGTCCGGTCTTTCGTGTTGCTATGTTCGGAAAAGTATCGGAGATCCATCCAGAGTGTTCCAAGATAATGATGACCAAGTTGGAGTTAGTAGCCCTGAGATTTTAGGCGAAGCAATAGCGGCAATATGGTGCATTATAGTAGTGAAGACTATATCGACGCTTGTATGTTTTGAGACTTAGAAGGAACATTCGGGACGAATGTTTCTAAGGGGGGAAGAATGTTATACCCCGTATTTCCAGAGTATGTATGTAAGGACGTACGTAAGTTTAAGCCTTAATTAGGCAAAGGGACGAAATTGTGCACAACTAGCGAAAAAGATTTGTTTTTCCGGCGGAAATTTTTTCGAACCTTGTAAAGGAATTTTACGTTTTCAGGAATTTATTTATTTTGGATTTTTTCAAGAGATGAAATATTTTGGACCGACGAGAGGGCGACATGTGTCACCCTTAGGTGGCAAAAGTTGGACGGTTTGGTGGAGGGAGTGTGGCACGTTTTTTAAATGTAAAATGCCTTAAACATTTGGTCAATGTTGGCTAGATATTTTGTGGGTAGATAGATAAGGTGGGACCCACACAACACTTGTCCAAATCTCATCCACACACTTGCTTGAATCTTGACCATTGAAGGCCCTATAAATACCCCCCCTTAGTTGAAGGATTTCTTCATCCCTTAAATAAATTCTAAGTCTTAAAATCGTTCCCCCTCCCTCTTGAAGCTCTCGTCCAAACCGCCTCCCTCGAGAAGGCCCTACCAAGTACCTCTTGATAGTTCTCGTGAAATACCCCACTTGGTAGAAAAGTATTCTCCAAGTATTGTTACAATTCCAAAACACCTTAGCCCAAATACCTTGTAGTATTCCAAAGTTATTTCAATACTAAGAGCCCGGAAATACTACTATACTTTCTTTAGTCACAAAACGAAACCCTAGGGAAAAATCTTCATAGTGGTTGAAGTATTAAGTAGAAGTTGTGTGGAACTTCTAAGGGTTTCTTGGAGCAAATTGGAGCGCACGGATTAGGAGCTAAACGTTGTTCAGGATCGACATTTAAACTTGGATAATTTTGGGCTTAACGAGGTAAATAATCTTATCCTTCTATTGTAATTGGAGATTACATATTGTAGAAGTTTAGAATTGAGTATAAGATGTATAGAAGGATGGTATAAGAGAAGAGAATTGAACTGTAATTACATGACCGTATTCAGATGAGACTTGTGTAGTTTGTGGTAGGGAAGTCGCCTGATTTTCCGTAGCAATAAGAACCTTCTGCTTAGAATATTCTACAGAGTATTCTAGACGTTGATGGAAATATTTGACTATTATAGGTTGATACTCTGCGCGCGACATATTCGACTTGGCAGGTGGATTTCGCCGAGGAGGTATGTGATTCTTCCTATCCTCTTGAGCATGATATTTTAAAAAGCATATATATAGTGCGGTGAGCGACGTGTGTTAACTGAACATGGTTTTACCTGACGTCTTTTGACTGAGTTTTAAATAATAAGAATCTTGAAGTATTTCAAAAGAATTAAGAATCGTTTTTTAAAGAAGAGTAATACTTGGTTTTAAAAGCTTAAGAGTTATACTAGCTTTATGGGAAGTTAGGTATAACGACTTAAGAGAGATAAAAGGAATGGTTTACTTAATTGTTTATGAAAGCCTTGTATTGATTTCGGAAATGAGAATAAGTATCGAACAAACCACTGCAGCGCTAATAAAGGAAAATGTATTGACTAATTGAGTATTATTAAAACCAGTAGAAACCTCCATCTGCATAGAAGCTAAGATAAGACAAAATTGTATTACATTTCCTAGATCATGGCTGCCTTAATAAGATTGTTATAAACAAGAATAACCTACTCACACATAAGGCATATGTTACTCAAATTGTTTAAAAAAAAAGAGATTACATTATTAAGTGTTTAAAACTATGATCTATGAGTCTCTTAAAAGATAGGAGACTTGACTTAATTGACTTGATATGAATTTTGTTAAAAAGCGTGAAACCTCATTCGTGAGTAATGAGTACTTGATTTTTAAAGAGTTAATGTATGAAGTACTTTGGGGATAAAAACCCGAACTTGTTGACATAAAGTAGAAAGTACCTTGTGTGAATAACTTGACTATGTTGGTTTGTGATAGCCTTGTAATACTTTCTTGTTGGTTTGATAAGTAAACATGTTATGATGCTACGTGTGTTAGTATCTTATAATGTTTGTGTAAAGGGGTTTCCCTTGTTGTGCTTATGTTGTTTAACGATAAGCCGTTATGTTAGTATTGTACCACTCACCTCTTGACATGTTATACCGGGGGTTAAGCTGCCCCCCGATGCGAGGTATACCTCAGGCAGTCTGTGTGACTATGATTCGAGAATACCTCATGCGGGTCCAGGGGACCTATGCGGAGCTACGAGAGTTCCAGGTTAGTGTGCGGGGAATACCTCATGCGGTCTATGTGGCCATGCGGACTACGAGAGTCCAGGACGATGCCGAGGAGTAGCTACCCTCGATGCGAGGAATACCTCATGCGGGCCTAGGTGGCCTATGCGGAGCTGCGGTAAGTTCCAGGATTTGACGCGCACATTGATACTGAGGGCGAGTGGCCAGCTTCGATCATGTGGCGCGGTCTAGAAAGACCTCGTGATACAATTTTATAGCATTGTTGGTACTGTGGGTTTTAGTAGTCGGCTATGCCTTCGTACTTACCCCGTACGGTTTTATTATGACACAGGTGGGACCTGGTGTTCATGTGTATTCCTTGGTGCTTTTATATCATGGACTGCCGGCAGTGAGGAAGGAATTCCACGGGCATGATTGATATTGTGGGCATGAGACCCATAGTTATATTTGAGTGATGACTTTAAGGGCGTGAGTCCCTGACTTGACATGACTGCTTACATATTGTGTATCGTAAATTGGTTATCATATATGTCTTCTGTTTTATATAGACTATTATGATTTCATTCTGATATTTGATTTCACATACTTGGTACTGTTGTCGACCTCCTTGAAGCTGCGTTCATGCCGCAGGTAGAGGTACACCAGTCGTCGATCCTCGCTCTTAGTATCACAGTTCAGCGTTTTGGGAAGCTCCGTTTCTCCGGAGGCTTATCTTTGGTATAGTCCCCTGTTGTTGTAGATACTTACATTCAGGGGTATGGCGGGGCCCTGTCCCGTCGTTGTTGTTATAACATTCTTAGAGGTCTGTAGTATTGTTGTGTACAGAGTTTGTAAAAGGGATGTAACTGTTCGGGTTCAAGTTTTTATATATATATGCCGAAAGACAACTTTTCTCAGATAAACTGTTTCTCACTTCATATTATTTCATGTCTTGTTTTATATTCCGTTGGTTACTCTGATGTATGTCTATTTGGGTGCACGGGTAAGGCACCAGTCACGGTCCCCGGAACGGGTCGTGACAGACATCATCAACAACACGTCCATACAACGACGTCACCAGCCCCAACATTTACAACTATGATACGTCTATGCAAATATGTCATCGCAGCATCGCAATCATAACCCATCACGACTCGCAGGATTACCTTTCTCATGTATTCATGCTTTATCATTTTGTCTTAACAGTTATGCACTAATTTTTCTTAAGTTTTAGCCTGCATGAGCCATAATTTATAGGAGCAGGAGCACAACGTGGAACTATCTCTTACAGTGAACTGAAGAAATTTATTGGGGAGCCAAACTTCCCAACAAAAGACAAAGGTGGCCTCGAACGTCGATCCGCTCTCTCCAGCATCGCGCAACAACAATAACTCAGTGTCATCATAATTCGACGCTAAGATAAATTTTGAATATGCGTCTGCCCCGTCTTTAATTGTCTAGCATCACAGCAACCCAGTGACATCATAATTCGACACTAGGACAAAATTTTGAATATGAGTCAGTCCCGCCTTTACTTTTCTAACATCACAATAACCCAGTGTCATCATAATCCGACAATGGGACAATTTTTTTAAATATGCATTCAGCTTTGCGCTTAAATTCCTAGCATCAGAAATCTTTTTTTTTCTTCTTGAAAACTCTATTTACCCATGCATTTCCTAATATTTGACAGTCATGACAAAATTGGCTATAAGTCAACGTATTTATCCGAAAATTCTTTCATCGTCTTCAATAAAAGAGGGACAAGTTGTTGACACCCAATTTTGTCTCTCCCCTCCGATTATTATCAACAAAATTAAACTATTTTTTAACACCGCAAAAAATATTTTTATCATCATCTATTCTCAAATATCACTATTTATTACTATTATTATTCACATTTTTACTATCGGAGCATTTTTATCACAATCATAATTTTCATCCTAATATTCAGTTTCATTTACAAAATGGCATCACATTTTATATTAAGCATCAAATATTTCCTAAAATAAAATATTTTATTACATTGGTATTTTCATCCTTATAATTTATAGTTTTTGCAAAACATCTTTTTATAATAAATCATTTTTATACTATAATCTATTTTCCCCTTCTACTAAATTAAAAAAACCTAAAACCCCAAAACCCAAAAAGAAGGACAAAACCGGCCAGACCAAAAACCCAAGGCCAGTCGGTCCCCTTTTTGTTCCCTTACACCCCTTTTTACTTCTCTCTGTCTGAACAATTATACCCATTCCCAAACCCGCGAGCCCAAATGCCCCCAACCTTTCTCGTCTATTTCTCAAACAACAACCCTTCAAAGTTCAAACCCAACTAATACCCTACACCCCATCACCATCGACACCCCTCTCTGCCATACCAACCTCCCCTAACACCACACACCTCCCCATCACTTCACCCATACCCTTATCCCAAAAAATCCTCTCCATCACATCCATTTACCCCATCGAAACTACCACCTACAAAGAGACATGCGCCTAACATCGACCCTCAATGGTACCACACTTGTCTCCCATCAAACCCCATTTAATTCAAATTCATGAAGAAGGATTGGGGGTTCCAAAATGTAGTATAAATACAATCCCTTTGGGTTGTGATTGGGGATCAATTTTTCCGTTTTCAAAAGACCAAGAATAAAACCCATATTTGAGTCGTTGGAAAACCAGTGAAACACTCCCTCTGGACAGACCGGAGAAAACCCTCTCATTCACAAATTTCCATATTCTCATTCTCAGTTCCAGCTAACATAGCCATAAAAACATTCATCTTCATTCGCATAAATAACAATCTCCGAGCGGATTCGACGAGTAGAGACGACGACTCGGTTCGCTACCCGGAGAAGGTAAACTCAATTTACTCTCGATTTCAGTTAATTTTTTTGTATTCTGTGTGTTTTCTGCAAATTTTGTGTTGGTTAATTTGATATTACGTAATGCGACATTATTAGGCCTTCTTTAACTAATCTATGTATGTTCTTGCTTGACTGAACCATTAATAGCGTTCATTTCGAATGTAATATTATTCAGTTCCTAATAAAGAGCCTGTCACGACCCGAACCCGGGCCCGTGACTGGTGCCTTACCCGGGCACCCAAGTAGTCATACATCAGAGTAATCAGCGGAATATAAAATAAGACATGAAACGATTATAAAATGAAAACAGTTTATCCATGAAAATATCGCCTTTCGGCATGTATATATAATAAAACTTTGAACAGTTACATCCCCATTTACAAACCTGCCCACTGATGTCTGAGACCTCTAAGAATGTAACAATACCTATGACGGGACAGGGCCCCGCCATACCCCTGAATGTACAAGAACCTACAACTCAGGGAAACATACCAAAAGATAAGCCTCCGGAGAAACGGAGCTTCCCAATACGCTGAACTGTGATCCTATGAGCGAGGATCAACAACCGGTGTACCTCTACCTGCGGCATGAACGCAGCCCCAAGAGGTCGATAACAGTACCAAGTATGTGGCGAAAAATCAGTAAATGAAATCATAATAGTTTATATAAAACAGAAGACACATATGATAACAAAACTACAGTTCATAAAAGCAGTCATGTCAAGTCAGGGACTCACGCCCTCAAAGTCATCCTCGTGCGTGGAACTCCTTCCTCACTGTCGGCAGTCTAGGTATAAGTTAGGTGATATGTGTAACATGTCTCGGCCCATTTCATGGACTCGAGGTGGAATCGTGTGGAATACATGTCTCGGCCCATCTCATGGGACTCGATAGGAATCGTATGGAATACATATCTCGGCCCATCTCATGGGACTCGATAGAAATCGCACATGTCTCGGCCCATCTCATGGGACTCGATAGAAATCGCACATGTCTCGGCCCATCTCATGGGACTCGATAGAAATCGCACATGTCTCGGCCCATCTCATGGGACTCGATAGAAATCGCACATGTCTCGGCCCATCTCATGGGACTCGATAGAAATCGCACATGTCTCGGCCCATCTCATGGGACTCGATAGAAATCGCACATGTCTCGGCCCATCTCATGGGACTCGATAGAAATCGGATGGAATACATTCCCGGTTCATCCCATGAACGCGGTGTCGCATGAAGTACATTCCCGGTCCATCTCATGGACTCGGTATCGAATCAGGTGAAATACATTCCCGGTTCATCCCATGAACGCGGTGTCGTGTGACCCTAACATCTAAACGCTCTTTTAAGATAGATTAAGATAATACCATGTTTTCCTTTTAAAACAACTAAGGCAATATTATGCCCTCCTTTTTAAACCAACACACTTGCCTTCTTAAAGTCAAGTAACAACATTCTTTTCCAAAAGTTCAAGTTTGCCTAATTTCAAATATTCACGTTTCTTATTTTCGAAAGGTTTCATAGTTCATAGTCTTAATCATTTAATAACATAATTCTCTTTTTAAAAATAGTTGAGTAATATAAGCCTTATGTGTGAGTAGGTTATTCTTGTTCATAACAATCTTATTTAAAGCAACCATGATCTAGGAAATGTAATATCATTTTGTCTGATCTTAGCTTCTATGCAGATGGAGGTTTCTACTGGTTTTAATAATACTTTATTTGTCAATACATTTCCCTTTATTAACGCTGCTGTGGTTTGTTCGATACTTATTCTCATTTCCGAAATCAGTAAAACATTATTCCTTTTAAAAACCAAGTACTCATTACTCACGAATGAGGTTTCACACTTTAACAAATTTCATATCAATTCAATTAAGTCAAGTCTCTTATACTTATAAAATCAAGAAACCATTCTTTTTATCTCTCTTAGGACGTTATACCTAACTTCCCATAAAGCTAGTATAACTCTTACGTTTTCAAAACCAAGTACTACTCTTCTTTCAAAAATGATTCTTAATTGTTTTGAAATACTTCAAGGTTCTTATTATTCAGGCTTAAGTCAAAAGACATTGCCGTAAAACTACGTTCAGTTAACACACGTACGTCTACCGTACTATATATATATATACTTTTAAAATATCATGCTCAAAAGTATAGGAAGAATCACATACCTCGCGACGATTATCGACTATGAGCAAATAGCTCCAAAGTACTGTAATCCGGCTAGCCCTTTCCACCCTTCGAGTAGAATACGCTACTTGCAGTACTTCAACCTATAACGGTCATATAAGTCTATCAACGTCTAGACTATTCTGTAAAACATTTCTAGATACAGATTCCTTTATTCTATGGAAAATTGGACAGCACTTCCCTACCCGCCAAACTACACAAGTCTCATCAGAATACAGTCCCATGTAAATCTGATTCGATTCTTCTTTAATATTCTTCTGATGTGATCTATATTCATTTCTATACTACTACAGTATGTAATTTCCAATTACAATAGAAGGACAGTAGTATTTACCTCGATAAGCCCAAAATTATCCAAGTTTAATGTCGATCCTGAGCAACGTTTAGCTCCTACTCTGGGTGCTCCAACCCGCTCCAAACAACCCTTATAAGTTCTACACAACTTCTACTTAACACTTCAACTGACTATGAAGATTTTCCTTAGGGTTTCGTTTAGTGGCTAAAGGAAGTATAATAGTATTTCTGGGCTTTTAGTATAGGTATAACCTTGGAATACTACAAGGTATTTGGGCCAAGGTATTTTGGAATAGTAACAATACTTGGAGAGTATTTTCTACTGGGGGTACTCGCCAGCACCACTAGGAAGGGGGGGATACTCTCTCGGCCAAAAGGCCTCACAAAAGGGGGGAGGGGGAGGACTTGGACGAGAGAAACAAGAAGAGGGGAGGGAGTATTTCAAGACTTGAAATCTCTAAGTGTGGATGAAGAAGTCTTCAACAAAGGGGGGGTATTTATAGGCCAACCAATGGCCAAGATCAAGACAAGTGGTGGGCAAGTGTAGGGTGAGGATTTGGACAAGTGTTGAGTGGGTCCCACTTGCTCATCTACCACACAAAATATCTACAAAACATTGACCAAATGTTTTAGGCACAAAACATGAAAAAAACGTGCCACCAACTCCCATGGAATGCCGTCCAAGTTGAGGGACAAGTGTCGCCCTCTCGTTGGTCCAAAATATTTCGTCTCTCGGAAAAATCCGCAAAAATTATAAATGACATAGCCGGAATTTTCCCTTCGCAAAGTCTGGAAAACGTTTCGTCGAAAAACGATTCTTTTCGCTAGTTGAGCACAAAATTTCGTCTTTAATGCCTACTTTAAGGCTTAAACTTTTGTACGTACGTCCTCACGTACATACTCTGGAAATACGGGGTATAACATTCTCCCCTCCTTAGAAACATTCGTCCCGAATGTTCCTTCTAAGTCTTAAAACAACATGCGCCAGTATAGTCTTCATTGATATACTTACGAAAACAATCATGCCACACCTGGCCACAATACAACACGCGCAAATACTTACATCCAAGTCCACGAGGAATCACCTCCATCACTACAAAAGCTCCCACTCGAGGTCTAAATATACTCCCTTCGCACCTTCACTTTACAAAAGAAAGGATCACATCTATGCTCGTAACACATGCTCGCTTTTTCCCTTACTCGTCGTACCCTTCTCGTACATTTGAACATCTCTCTAGAATACGGACCATACTTCAGTCATCGCTTCAGTTCCCAAAATTTCTGGAGCCACTACCTCCAAACTTGGTCATCTTACTAGCCTCGATCTTTTTTAAGGCCATTCCCGGCCTTCACGATCCGATTCTGGTCGAACATATCCACGAACTCACACTATGGTCATCTAAACTTGGGCCTGGCGCCCTCGTGACCCTACCACCTGGAGGGACCACCCAGAACTGACCCCACCACAAAACAGGCCGCGGGTTGACCCGCGAATGGTCCTCAACCCGACCCGCTATCGCGCTAAACACTTGTTCCCCCGATCCGAAACAATCTCACTAATCAAGTCACGAAAACCTAGTGGTCTTCTTAGCTCGACTACCCTCTCATTATATACCACTCAGGGACTTATCACACAAATATATCCCACGTATACTATGCACTCTGATAAAGGTCAACACAACATAAATCTTTTACTCAAGATGGCCTCGCATCTAAGGGTTCTACGTATAAAACTCTAAGGCTCACACTTTCCCTGTCCCCAAACTTACCCTTAACCATGCTTTCTAAACACAATTTTAACATAATGCTATCTGAAAATAATACTTAGCACTTCATCAAATCATTACACATACTAGTCTCAAGAGGGGTAAGAATATACCTGTACCATCTGCTCCACTCTAATCATAGGCAGTGCAGCATAGCGCGTAATTGAAGGCGATGATCACGCCATCGACCCTGAGTCGTGTGTCATTCTACCTGTATCCCTTCTTTTAGGACAATCCCTCGTCACATGGCCCTGACGGCCGCAGGTGAAACAAGCACCAGTAAGAAGACGACACTCCCCGGGATGACGTTTGCCGCATCGTGCACACTGAGGAAAGCATGAACCCGACTGGCTAAAACCCATGTATACCTGTGAGCCAGAAGCCACGAGCTCGACCGCCCCGAATACCCGAGCGTCCCGAAGGCGCGGAGGACCACTCTGTCTTGCGGAGGTACATAACTAGCTTCTTTGAGGCGTCCGCTCGAAAGTTACCAAAGGACCTGCTGTCCGCCTCTCTTGGCGATCTCGGTCATTCCGTCGACCTCTCCGCCTCACATCCAAGTGCATAAGCTCAGATGCGGGCAATGTCCATACCGGTGAAGAGCTACACCAACAAGCTCGCCAAGAAGTCATCAAGCCGGTGGCGTGGCGGTGCACTCGCCCTCCATGTCGGCTACCAATGCGGGGCGCATCGAGCTAATGAGTCAAACTCCACATTGTACTCTCGAACCGTACGCCCGGCCTCGCTCAGCGTCAAAAATCTGGCGGCCGAGCCCTTCTCATCCGTGAGGCAAGAAATGTGCAAGAAATTCCCGAGAACTTCGTCCCAAACTACTGGAAGTGCATACTTCCTCGAGACGGCTCCCACGAATCAAACCACGATCGCGGTATCACGCACCGATGCGAACCTAAGACCACCAACTCGGTCTCCGCCTTGATCACTCACGATCCAGAATCGTCGAATGAACTCCTGCGGATCATCCTCGTGCCTCGACGTAGAACTCGCGGGCTACAACTCGAAAGTCCCGTAGCCTCAAACTATCCGATCTTGGGTAAACCATGGTATTATCGAATCGAATCCGCGATCCTATCCTCATGCCTTGCCACTATCACCGCCAATAATCGGGCCATCTCTTTGTAACCCATCTCCTCCGCTCCAGCCGTGGACTGAGGCTCAGTCTTGTGGTCTCGGCAGCCACCGCTGCGCCCTAAACTCGCTGGGGATGGCGGCCGCAAAACTCGCCGTCAAGCACTATCTCGTAATGTTCGGGCTGTGCCTCGTATTCTCCTCTGTATCCCACTAGCGACTCCTCCGCTTTGCCCATCTGGGCACAGGTTGCCTTGCGCGAGGCATAATCGTAAAAACGAAATACGTCGGAGGGTCCAACTTATAACACAACTCTAAGGCACGATCTCGGAATGAAGAATGGAAACCAATCCTAAATGTCTCGCAGCCTCACGATTATAGATGTGCACAACACACCGATAATCAAAACTCTACTAGACACGGTCAGACACGGTCAGACACTTTCCGAGGATTAATCGCTCGATACCACTTTTGTCACGACCAACCGGGCTCGTGATCGTGCCTACAGGCACCCAAGTAGTCATACATCAGAGTAATCAGCGAAATGTAAAATAAGACATGAAACGATTATAAAATGAAAACAGTTTATCCATGAAAATATCGCTTTTCGCATGTATATATAATAAAACTTTGAACAGTTACATCCCCATTTACAAACACGCCACAACAAGCATTCTGCACTTAAGAATGTAACAATACCTATGACGGACAGAGGCCCGCCATACCCCGAATGTACAAGAACCTACAACTCAGTGGAAACATACCAAAAGATAAGCCTTCGAGAAACGGAGCTTCCAATACGTGAATCGTGATCCTATGGCGAGGATCAACAACGGTGTACCTCACTGCGGCATGAACGCAGCCGGGCGAGGTCAAGATAACAGTACCAAGTATGTGAAACTGAAAAATACTGTAAATGAAATCATAATAGTCTATATAAAATAGAAGACACATATGATAACAAAACTACAGTTCATAAAAGCGATATGTCAAGTCGTGGACTCACGCCTCAAAGTCATCCTCATGCGTGGAACTCCTTCCTCACCGTCAGCCTAGGTATAAGTTAGGTGATATGTGTAACATGTCTCGGCCCATTTCATGGACTAGAGGTGGAATCGTGTGGAATACATGTCTCGGCCCATCTCATGGGACTCGATAGGAATCGTATGGAATACATGTCTCGGCCCATCTCATGAGACTCGATAGAAATCGCACATGTCTCGGCCCATCTCATGGGACTCGATAGAAATCGCACATGTCTCGGCCCATCTCATGGGACTCGATAGAAATCGCATGGAATACATTCCCGGTTCATCCCATGAACGCGGTGTCGCATGAAGTACATTCGGTCCATCTCATGGACTCGTATCGAATCAGTGAAATACATTCCTGTTCATCCCATGAACGCGGTGTCGTGTGGCCCTAACATCTAAACGCTCTTTTAAGATAGATTAAGATAATACCATGTTTTCCTTTTAAAACAACTAAGGCAATATTATGCCCTCCTTTTTAAACCAACACACTTGCCTTCTTAAAGTCAAGTAACAACATTCTTTTCCAAAAGTTCAAGTTTGCCTAATTTCAAATATTCACGTTTCTTATTTTCGAAAGGTTTCATAGTTCATAGTCTTAATCATTTAATAACATAATTCTCTTTTTAAAAATAGTTGAGTAATATAAGCCTTATGTGTGAGTAGGTTATTCTTGTTCATAACAATCTTATTTAAAGCAACCATGATCTAGGAAATGTAATATCATTTTGTCTGATCTTAGCTTCTATGCAGATGGAGGTTTCTACTGGTTTTAATAATACTTTATTTGTCAATACATTTCCCTTTATTAACGCTGCTGTGGTTTGTTCGATACTTATTCTCATTTCCGAAATCAGTAAAACATTATTCCTTTTAAAAACCAAGTACTCATTACTCACGAATGAGGTTTCACACTTTAACAAATTTCATATCAATTCAATTAAGTCAAGTCTCTTATACTTCTAAAATCAAGAAACCATTCTTTTTATCTCTCTTAGGACGTTATACCTAACTTCCCATAAAGCTAGTATAACTCTTACGTTTTCAAAACCAAGTACTACTCTTCTTTCAAAAATGATTCTTAATTCTTTTGAAATACTTCAAGGTTCTTATTATTCAGGCTTAAGTCAAAAGACATTGCCGTAAAACTACGTTCAGTTAACACACGTACGTCTACCGTACTATATATATATATACTTTTAAAATATCATGCTCAATAGTATAGGAAGAATCACATACCTCGCGACGATTATCGACTATAAGCAAATAGCTCCAAAGTACTGTAATCCGGCTAGCCATTTCCACTCTTCGAGTAGAATACGCTACTTGCAGTACTTCAACCTATAACGGTCATATAAGTCTATCAACGTCTAGACTATTCTGTAAAACATTTCTAGATACAGATTCCTTTATTCTATGGAAAATTTGGCAGCACTTCCCTACCCGCCAAACTACACAAGTTCATCAGAATACGATCCCATGTAAGTCTGATTCGATCTTCTTCTTTAATATTCTTCTGATGTGATCTATATTCATTTCTATACTACTACAGTATGTAATTTCCAATTACAATAGAAGGACAGTAGTATTTACCTCAATAAGCCCAAAATTATCCAAGTTTAATGTCGATCCTGGGCAACGTTTAGCTCCTACTCTGGGCGCTCCAACCCGCTCCAAACAACCCTTAGAAGTTCTACACAACTTCTACTTAACACTTCAACTGACTATGAAGATTTTCCTTAGGGTTTCGTTTAGTGGCTAAAGGAAGTATAATAGTATTTACGGCTTTTAGTATAGGTATAACCTTGGAATACTACAAGGTATTTGGGCCAAGGTATTTTGGAATAGTAACAATACTTGGAGAGTATTTTCTACCAAGGGGGGGGGGGTACTCTCAGCTAGCACCACTAGGAAGGGGGGGATACTCTCTCGGCCAAAAGGCCTCACAAAAGGGGGAGGGGAGGACTTGACGAGCAACAAGAAGAGGGAGAGTATTTCAAGACTTGAAATCTCTAAGTGTGGATGAAGAAATCTTGACAAAGGGTGGGTATTTATAGGCCAACCAATGGCCAAGATCAAGACAAGTGGTGGGCAAGTGTAGGGTGAGGATTTGGACATGTCACGACCCGAACCCGGGCCCGTGACTGGTGCCTTACCCCGGGCACCCTAGTGATACAACATCAGAGAAAATCAGCGGAAATAAAAACATGAATATGAATTAAGAGACAAGATAAATAAATAGGCTAACCAAAACAGTTGCCTTCATCATATATACATAAATACCCGAACAGTTATCCTTTTTACAAATCCACCACACGATTACTCTGAGACCTCTAAGATTTTTACAGACTATGACGGGACGGGGCCCCGCCATACCACGAATGTATAAGAATCTGGACTCAGTAACATACCAAAAGATAAGCCTCAGAAGAAATGGGGCTTCGACACGCAATGTGATCCTAAGGCGAGGATCCACAACCGATGTACTTCCACTGCGGCATGAACGGCCCGGCGTGGTCGATAACAGTACCAAGTATGAAAGCGTAAAAGCGTAAATGAAATCATAATAGTCTATATAAAGCATGAGACATGTATGATAACGGATGAAATACGTGTTCGGCCCGTCACGTGGCACTCGGTGTATAATCGGATAAAATACGTGTCCTCGCCCATCTCGTGGGACTCGGTGTAAAATCGGATGAAATACGTGTCCTGCCCATCTCGTGGGACTCGGTGTATAATCGGATGGAATACGTGTCCTGCCCATCTCGAGGACTCGGTGTATAATCGGATGAAATACGTGTCCTGCCCGTCGTGGGACTCGGTGTATAATTAAATGAAATCGTGTCCTGCCCATCTCGTGGGACTCGGTGTAGAATCGTTCATAACAAATCAACCGCCCTCCATCGAGACGCGAGTGCGTAGAAATACAACAAAGGCTATCACAACAAACATAGGCAAGTTTCACAACAACAAGCATAGGCAAGCTTCACAACAACAAGCATAGGCAAGCCACAACAACAAGCATAGGCAAGCTTCACAACAACAAGCATAGGCAAGTTATACACAACTCAAAGTACTTTCATTTTATGCCAAAGTCGGGTTTTAACCTAAAGTACTACGTCGTTAATTTCCTTTTAAAGATCCATTTATTTTACAAAGGTCACCCGATACGTAGTATAAAAATAGAGTGACTAACATTGTTAAGTAAACCAAAATGCTTTCCTTTGTAAAATCAAGTAACAACCTTATTTTCCAAACGCTCAAGTTTGCCTAATTTCAAATGCTCAAGTTTCTCATTTTAGAAAAGGTTTGTAGTTCATAGTTTTAATCCTTTAAAACATAATTCCCTTTAAACGTTTTGAGAAACATATGTCTTATATGTGAGTAGGTTATTCTTGTTTATAATCAATCTTATTAAGCGACCATGATCTAGGAAATGTAATATCATTTTGTCTCATCTTAGCTTATGCGGATGGAGGTTTCTCTTGGTTTTAATACCATACTTCATTATTCAATACATTTTCCTTCATTAACGCGATGGTTTGTCGATACTCATTCTGATTTCTGAAATCAGTAAAACATTATTCCTTTTAAAACCAAGTACTCATTACTCACGAATGAGGTTTCACACTTTTAACAAAATTCATATTAATACCATTAAGTCAAGTCTCTTATCTTCTAAAAATCAGCAAACCATTCTTTTTATCACTCTTAAGACGTTATACCTAACTTCCCATAAAGCTAGTACAACTCTTATGTTTTCAAAGCCAAGTATTACTCTTCTTTCAAAAAGGTCTTTTGAAACACTTCAAGTTCTTTGTTACTACACATCAAATCCGTTATAAGTCAAATCAGTTATCCTTTGAAACTACAAAGCATTTTCTTACCTACATAAAGTCATATAACCAACTTCCCATAAAGCCGTTATAACACTTTATGTTTCAAACCAATCAAATACATTAAACACCTGTACGTCTACCGTACTACATAGTTATACACATATCATGCTAGAACAGATAGGAAGAGGTTCACATACCTCGCGACGATTATCGACTAATAGCAAAGTGCTCCAAGTACCTCAAACCGTCGGCTACTCCTTAAGCCAAGTAGATCACGCCATACGTAGTACTTCAACCTATAGAGGCCACAAGGCGCCTATTAACATCCTAGATCTCAATGTAGAATATTCTACAGAAAATTCGGCAGCACCTCCCCCCCCCGCAACAGCGTAATCTCCTCCTCTATCGAGGCCGGCTACCAAGCCAACCCGGGGGGGGGGGTTTGCACGTCTAACCGGACGTGTACAATTCTACTCACAAGAATACTACAAGTTCATCAGAATACAGTCCTATGTAATTACAGTTCAGTTCACTTCTTAAAATTCAGGCTTAAGTCGCAAGACATTGCCGTAAGTATTATTCAGGCTTAAGTCAAAAGACATTGCCGCACAACTATGTTCAATTCTATATATAGTATACTTAACTATATACTCCTACAACATGTAATTTCCAAATACCACAGAAGGTTAAGAATGTTTACCTCGATAAGCCCAAAATTATTCGAGTATAAATGTCGATCCTGAGCAAGGTTTAGCTCCTACTCCGTGCGCTCCAACCCGCTCCAAACAACCCTTAGAAGTTCTAACCAACTTCTACTTATAACTTCAACTACGGGTGAAGATTTACTTAGGGTTTCGTTTTTGTGACTGAGGGAAGTATAATAGTATTTTCTGGGCTTTTGTAAAAGTGTAACCTTGGAAATACTATAAGGTATTTGGTCATTATAACAATACTAGGAGAGTATTTCTATACCACAAAAAGGGGGGTATTATACGAAAACAACTAGGCTAGGGGGGGGTACCCCACGGCTAACCACTACAAAGGAGGGGAAGCTCGGCCAAAGGGCCTTCTCAAAGGGGAGGTGTGGTGGACGAAAGAACAAGAGGGAGGGAGTATTTTGAGACTTAGGTAGATTGCTCAAGTGAGGATGAAGAAAGTCTTCAACTTAGAGGGGTATTTATAGGTCAAGTGAAGGCCAACCAATGGCCAAGATGAAGACAAGTGTGGTGCAAGTGTAGGGCTAGATTTCAACCATGTGGACCTTATCCATCTACCACAACCACTTGCACAAAAATATCCTACCTAACCAAGGCACAAAAACGCAAGTCTTGCCTTTGCCGTGCACTTTCACGCCCAATGTGAGGGTGACATATGTCACCCTCCCGTTGGTCCAAAATGTTTCGTCTCTCGGAAAAATCCGCAAAAATTATAAATGACATAGCCGGAATTTTCCCTACGTAAGATGTGGAAACGTTTCGTCGGAAAACGACTCTTTTCGGCACTTGTGTACAAATTTCGAAACTAGCCAACTTTAAGGCTCAAATTATAATACGTACGCGCTCACGTACATACTCTGGAAATACGGGGTATAACATTCTCTCCTCCTTAGAAACATTCGTCCCGAATGTTCCTTCTAAGCCTCAAAACAAACATGCGCCAGTATAGTCTTCACTACTATATTTACGAGAACAAATCCTGCCACACCTGGCCACAGAAACAACCGCGCAAATACTTACATCCAAGTCCACGAGGAAACACCTCTAACATCACAAACTTTTGTCACTTTGCCGCGAGGTTCTAGTGTCACTCCGGAAACCCAACAAATGGTACCGGACTGCATGCGATCCCTGAGGTCTAAAATATACATCCTTCGCACCTTCTCCCTTTACAAGAAATGATCATATCTATGCTCGCAATACATGCTCGCCTCTACCCTTACTCGTCGTACTTCCGAACACTTGAACTCTTCTAGTATCGTACCACACTTCACCAACGTTTCGTTTCCAACCCTCGAGTTACTACCTCCAAACTTGGTCATCTTACTAACCTCGATTTCTAAGGCCATTCCCGCCTTCACGATCTGCTCGTCGAACACACCCACGAACTCATCGATGGTCAACTAAACTTGGGCCTAGCACCCTCGTGACCCTACCACCGGCGTGACCACTGAGCTGACCCCACCTCGAACAGCCGCGGTTGGCCCGCAACATGGCCCCAACCCGACCCACTTAACGCATCACGCTCTTGTTTCCCGATCCGGAACAATCTTACCTATACAGGTCATGAAAGCTACCACTTCCATTTACCCAACCCAGGGACTTATCACACAATACATTCTAGGCATAAAATGCACTCTGACAAGGATCACTTGCAAAATCTTGTACTCAAGACGGCCTTACATCTAAGGTCTCAACTGTAATATTCTAGGGTTCATCATCTTCTCACCCCCAGACTTACCCTTTTTCACCAACCAGGTTCCTAAATCACATTTTAGCACAAAGATATCCGAACATAAAACTTAACACATTAACATAACATCAAAACATACAAGCCTCTAGAGGGTTAAGGATATACCTGAAGCTACCGCTCCACTCTAATCATAAGTACGCCTGCAGGCGTATAGTTGTAGGCGATGAACCCGCCATCGACCCAAGAGTGAGTCATTCTGTTTGCATCCTTCCTACTAGGGCGGTTTCGTCATATGGCTCGACGGCCGCAGAAAAACAAGCACCGCAAAAAGACGACATTCCCGATGACGTCGCCATCGCGCACACCGAGGAAAACTGAACCCGATCTAGAACCTATGTATATCTCGGAACGAAGCCCGAGCTCGACCAGCCCCGAATACCTGAGCGCCCCGACGATCGGGGACCACTGCATCGCGGTGGAGGTACATAACTAGATCGCGCCGAGGCGGTGCCGCTCGAAAGTTACCAAAGGACCTCGCTGCTCGCCTCTTCGCCGATCTCGGTCATTCCGTCGACCTCTCCGTGCCTCACATCCTAGTGCATGAGCTTGACGCGGCAATGTCCATGCGGTGAAGAGCTACACCTGCACAAGCCTCGCCAAGTAATCGCCCACCCGGTGGCGTAGCGGTGTACTCGTCCTCCATATCGGCTACCACAGCGGAACATACCGAGCTAATGAGTCGAACTCCACATTGTACTCTCTAACCGCCCGCCCGCCCCGCTCAACGTCAAAAATTTGTCGCCGAGCCCTCTCATCTCGGGGCAAGAAATGTGCAAGAAAAGCCTGAGAACTCGTCCCATACGGCCGAAGTGCATGCTCTTCCCGACAACTCCCACGAATCAAACTACCAATCGCGGTATCACGCAGCAGATGCGAACCCAATACCACCGACTCTGCCTATGAGACTCGATCACTCATGATCCGTCAGAGTCGGATAAACTCGAGGGTCATCTCGCTCTCGATCCATAACATCAAGCGCTACAACTCGTAAAGTCACGTAGCCTCAAACCGATCGCCGGGGTGAACTACGGTGCTATCGGGCCGGAATCGCGATCCAAATTATCCTCATATCTGCCACGACTCGCCAAGAATCGCCATCTCTCAGTACCCCATCTCATCCGCTCCAGTCAGGTGTCACACCCGAAATTGGCCGTGGATCGTGCCTTACCCCGGCACCCTAGTGATACAACATCGAGAAAATCAGCGAACATACAACATGAACATGAAATAAGAGATAATATAAATAAACCGCCAACCAAAACAGCTTTCTCAGATTTACATAAAAACCCGAACAGCTTATCCTTTTACAAACCCCGCCACAACAAGGCATGCACTTCTAAGAGAGAATAACAACCTATGACGGACAGGCTCCGCCATACCCCGAATGTACAAGAACCTACAACTCAGTGGAAACCTACCAAAGATAAGCCTCCAAGGAACGGAGCTTCCCAAACGTCAAACGTGATCCTATGGCGGATCGGCACCAACGATTTCTACTGCGGCAGATTTAACGCAGCTTCAAGGAGGTCGATAACAGTACCAAGTATGTGAAATCAGAATATCGCAGCTTAAATCATAACGATCATACAAAGCGGGAGACATGTATGATAACCAAAATACGACGCAACATAAAAGCGATCAAGTCCGTGACTCACGCCTCAAAGTCACCACTAAATATAACTATGGGTCTCACGCCCACCACATCCATCATGTTCGATTACATGGCCACATGCCCCGAATCATCAGACGGTAGACATGTCCATGATGCAACAATAATAACAAGGCCGCATGGCCACATGCCGAATCTTGCGACGGTGTAGACATGCCCATGTAACCTCAATAACAATATATCGGGTGGTCAACCCGCCGCACGCCACATGCCCGGAATATCAGACGGTGTAGACACGCCCATGTTGCGAATAACCATATATCGGTAATCAACCACGCATGGCCGCATGCCCCTAATATCAGACGGCAGACATGTCCATGTGACATCAACAACAAGACAAATCAAAATGGAAACATACCCGTGGAATTCTCCATCACCGCCAAAGACGCCCAAGTAAGTTCTCAACAAGTCAACCTACTATCGAGACGCCAGAATACGTAAATACCACACTTGCACAACAAAGGCTATCATCACAAGCATAGGCAAGTTTCACAACAACAAGCATCGGCAAGTTTCACAACAACAAGCATAGGCAAGTTTCACACAACTCAAAGTACTTTCATTTTATGCCAAAGTCGGGTTTTCAACCCCAAAATACTACATACGTTAAGTTCTTTTAAAAGAGATCCATTACTTTTATAAACGCCACCCGATAATTCGTAGTATTAGAATGACCAACCCACATTCCTTTTCAAAATCAAGTAACAACATTCTTTCCTAAGTTCGGCTTTTGCCTAGTTTCAATTACTCAAGCTTCTCATTTTCAAATGGTTTCATAGTTCCCAAACTTAATCACTGATTCCTTTTAGAACAATTGAGTAATATATGTCTCACGCGAGTAGGTTATTCTTGTTTACAACATTCTTATTACAAAGACCATGATCTAGAAAATGTAATATCATTTTGTCTCATCTTAGTTTCTATGCATGGAGGTTTCTACTGTTTTAATACGATACATCATTATTCAATACATTTTCCTTTATTAACGCCGCAGTTGGTGCTGCCGATACACATTCGATTTCCAAAATCAAGAAACATTATTCCTTTAAATAAAACCAAGTACTCATTACTCACGAATGAGGTTTCACACAAACATTCACATTAAAACAAATAAGTTAAGTCTCTTATCTCATAAGATCAAGTCTCTTAACTTCTAACATCAGTAAACCATTTTCTTTACCTTTCTTAAGACATTATACCTAACTCCCATAAAGCTAGTATAACTCTTTTTAAAACCTTTAAAACCAAGTGTTACTCTCCCTTCAAAACGATTTATAAATCTTTTGAAATACATCAAGTTCTTTATTATAACTAGCCAGTTATAATTCACATCAGTTACCTTTTAAAAACCACAAAGTATTTTCTTACCTACATAAAGCTGTTATAACCAACTTCCCATAAAGCCGTTATAACACTTTATGTTTTACAATCAAATACAATTAACACGTATGCGTCTACCGTACTACATAGTTCACACATATCATGCTAGAAGAGATAGGAAGAGGTTCACATACCTCGCGACGATTTAACGACAATAAGCAAAATGCTCCAAGTACTACAACCTTGCTAGCCCTTTCCACTCCTCGAGTAGAATACGCTACTCTTAGTACTTTCACCTATAAAGGTCACAAACGTCTATTAACCCCAAAACATAAGTTTCTATCTTTCTACAGAAAATTCGAAGACTCTCCCCGAATAACAGCGTAAATCTCCTCCTCTATCGAGGCCGGCTATCAAGCCAACCAGGGGGGGGTTAACACATCTAACCGGACGAGTACAATTCTACCACACAGTAATGCTACACAAGTCTACTGTATTACAGTCCTATGTAAAAACAGTTCAGTTCAGTTCTTCAGGCTTAAGTCAAAAGACATTGCCACAATCCAATGTTTAGTTCTATATATAGCATACTTCAACTATATAATCAACAACAGGTAAACTCCAATTACAATAGGGGGACAAGATTAATTACCTCGATAAGCCCAAAATTATCCGAGATAAAAGTCGATCCTGAGCAAGGTTTAGCTCCTACTCCGAGTGCTCCAATCCGCTCCAAACAACCCTTAGAAGTTCTAACCAACTTCTACTCAAATCCTTCAACTAACAATGAAGATTTCCTTAGGGTTTCGGTTTGAGACTAAAAGGACAAAAGGTAGTATTTCCGGATTCTACGTATAGAGGTATCTTTGGAAAACTACAAGGTATAAGGCTAAGGTATTTTGGGCATTATAACAATACTTGGAGGAGTATTTCAATACCACAAAGGGGGGGGTACCACACGAGAACAACACTGTGACGCCCCGAACCCGGGCCCGTCACTGGTGCCTTACCCCGGGCACCCTAGTGATACAACATCAGAGAAAACCAGCGGAAATAAAGACTTTACACAAGAAATAAGAGATATAATAAATAAACAGGCCAACCAAAACAGTTGCCTTCAGTATATACATAAAACCTGAACAGTTTAATCCTTTTACAACCCTGCCCACAACAGTACTACAGACCTCTAAGATTTATACAACAACTATGACGGGACAGGGCCGCCATACCTGAACGCACAAGAACTTACGGACTCGGGTAACATACCAAAGATAAGCCTCCGACGGGCGGAGCTTCCCAAACGGCAACCGAGATCCTAAATGCGGGGATCGGCGGTAGATGTACCTCTACTGCGGCATGAACGCGGCCGAAGGAGGTCGATAACAGTACCAAGTATGTGAAATCGTAAATACGTAAATGAAATCATAATAGTCTATATAAAGCAGAGACATGTATGATGACCAAACTACGATATATAACATATAACCGATTATATCAAGACAGGACTCACGCCTCAAATTATCACTCGTGCGTGGAATTTCTTCCTCATCGCCGTGCTTTATGATATAACCATACCAAGGATTATACATGAACACCATGTCCCACTGTGTTATAAAACCGTGAGACAAGTATAACTACCAGATCCGACCGTACCAATAATACAATGCAACCAAAACACGGCCGTCTGGGGCAAGTGCGGCCGACTCATCGGATACCAAGGCGGTCACGCGGTGGCCGGGGCAATCTAGGTGACCACGAGGACCAGGCGTATTACGAAACCGTCACTATCTGAGCCGGGCAAGTGCGGTCGACTACCGATACCAAGGCGAATCGACCACGAGGCGGGCAAATCAGAGCCGACCACCGGATACCGCCGAACAAGAAGAAACCTCATGGAGAGCTAGTCCATGGAATAACACTATCAGCGAGGAGCATACCCGTGGAATTCTCCATCACCGCCAAAGATGTCCAAGTAAGTTCTCAACAAGTCGACCGCCTACATCGAGACGCGGTGTCTGAAATACCACACTTGCACAACAAAGGCTATCATCACAAGCATAGGCAAGTTTCACAACAACAAGCATAGGCAAGTTTCACAACAACAAGCATATGCAAGTTTCACACAACTCAAAGTACTTTCATTTTATGCCAAACTCGGGTTTTTAACTCCAAAGTACTACATACGTTAAGTTCTTTTAAAGAGATCCATTACTTTTATAAAAGTCACCCGATACGTAGTATTAGAATGACCAACCCACATTCCTTTTCAAAATCAAGTAACAACATTCTTTTCCTAAGTTCGGTTGCCTAGTTTCAATTACTCAAGCTTCTCATTTTCAAAAGGTTTCATAGTTCATAAACTTAATCACTTGATTCCTTTTTAGAATAATTGAGTAAATTATGTAAATGCGTGAGTAGGTTATTCTTGTTTACAACATTCTTATTACTGACCATGATCTAGAAAATGTAATATCATTTTGTCTCATCTTAGTTTCTATGCGGATGGAGGTTTCTCGGTTTTAATACAATTCATCATTATTCAATACATTTTCCTTTATTAACGCTGCAGTGGTGCTGTCGATACACATTCGATTTCAAATCAAGAAACATTATCCCTTTAAATAAAATCAAGTACTCATTACTCACGAATGAGGTTTCACACAAACATTCACATTAAAACAAATAAGTTAAGTCTCTTATCTTATAAGATCAAGTCTCTTAACTTAACATGATAAACCATTCTTAAGCCGTTATACCTAACTTCCCATAAAGCTAGTATAACTCTTAAGTTTTCAAAGCACAATACTACACTTCTTTCAAAACGATTCATAAATCTTTTGAAATACTTCAAGTTTTATTATAACGCCCCAAGCCAGTTATAAATCAAATCAATTATCTTTTAAAAAAACCACAACCCATTTTCTTACCTACATAAAGCTGTTATAACCAACTTCCCATAAAGCCGTTATAACACTTTATGTTTCAAACCAATCAAATACATTAAACACGTATGCGTCTACCGTACTACATAGTTACACACATATCATGCTAGAAGAGATAGGAAGAGGTTCACATACCTCGCGACGAGTATCGACTAATAGCAAAACGCTCCAAACAGTCGGCTACTCCTTAAGCCAAGTAAATCGCGCCACACGTAGGTACTTCAACCTATAAGGCCACAAGGCGCCTATTATCATCTAGACCTGGCGTAGAATATTCTACGAAAATTCGGCGATCTCCCCGCCACGGCGTAAATCTCCTTCTATCGAGTAGGCTACCAAGCCAACCAGAGGGTTTCACACGCCTAACCTGACGTGTACAATTCTACTACACAAGAATACTACACAAGTCTTCATGTCTGATTCGATTCTTACTTCTTCAGCTTAAGTCAAAAGACATTGCCACAAGATTACTAAGTATAGTTCTATATATAGTATACTTCAACTATATATTCTTACAACATGTAATTTCCAATTTCAATAGAAGGACAGTAGTGTTTACCTCGATAAGCCCAAAATTATCCGAGTAATGTCGCGCCTGAGCAAGGTTTAGCTCTACTCAAGTGCTCCAAACCGCTCCAAACAACCCTTAGAAGTTCTATCCAACTTACTCCAAAACTTCAACCAACCGTGCAGGGGTCGTTAGGGTTGCGGTTTGTGACTCAAAGGACAAATGGTAGTATGTCCGGACTCTACGTGTAGTGGTAACTTTGGAATACTCCAAGGTATAAGGCTAAGGTATTTTGGGCATTATAACAATACTTGGAGGAGTATTTTAATACCACAGTGGTACCACACGAGAACAACACCCTAAGGGGGGTGTTCTCGCTTAGCTCACAAAGGGGGAAGGTTTCGCCAAAAGGCCTTCACAAGGGAGAGGCTCTTGGACGAGAGTCAACAAGAGGGAGGGGACGGGATCTCAAGACTTAGGCAAGTGAAGAGTGGATGAAGAAGTCTTCAAAGAGAGGGGGTATTTATAGCAAAACCAAAGGCCAACCAATGGCCAAGATCAAGCCATGTGCAAGGCAAGTGTAAGGCCAAGATCAAGCCAAGTGCACCCACAAAACACTCCACAAAACACTCCACAAAACAAGCCACAAAGCAAGGCACAAAAGAGGAGCCAATCGCCAAGGCCAAGCCTTCTCTTGTTGCCCAACGAGGGTGACAAGTGTCACCCTCCGTTGATCCAAAATGTTCCGCCGCCTGAAAAATCCGCAAAAATACTAAATGACATAGCCGGAATTTTCCCAACGTAGTCGTGGAAACGTTTCGTTTAAAACGACTCTTTCGCACTTGTGTACAAATTTCAAACTATGCCTACTTAAGGCTCAAATTGTACACGCACGCCTCACGCATACTCACGAAAACACGGTATAACATTCTTCCCCCCTTAGAAACATTCGTCCCGAATGTTCCTTCTAGGTCTCAAAACAAACAGGCGTCAGTATAGTCTTCACTGCTATACGTACGAAAACAATCATGCCACACCCGCCACAAAACCTGCGTTCACTTCTCCCTTCTCGTAGTACTCGTCACGAACACTCGAACTCGTTCTAGTATCCGTACCACACACATCCAACGCATTTACCAACCCTCGAGTCACTACCTCAAACTTGGTCATCTCACTAACCTCGATTTCCCCAAGGCCATTCGGCCTTCCGAACTGATTGGTCGAACACACCCACGAACTCATACGATGGTCAACTAAACTTGGGCTAGCACCCTCGTGACCCTACCACTGGCGGGACCACCGAAGCCCACCCCAAACGGGTTCTGGGTTGACCCGAAATGGTCCCCAACCCGACCCCAACGCGCAACTCTTGTTCCCGATCCGGAACAATCTTACTATTTCACATCATGAAAAGCTACCACTTCCATCTCACACTACCTGAGGACTTACCCTTTTCACTAACTGTGTTTCTAAATCACATTTTAGCACAAAGCTATCCAAACATAACATTAAACAGATCAGCCACATCAATACACACAAAACTCGAGAGGGTTAAGGATATACCTGAAACTAGGCGGTTCAAGGACCGCTAAAACTGGGAACTCCCACTGCGACCTCTCAGGGGCCTTAGGTGTACAAACATCTGCTCGCTACGGAAGGTGAAGAACCCATCGCCTAGTAGTCCATGCTATCCTACCGTGCTACCGCAGTCGGACGATCTCTTGCCGGATGGCCTGTTGGCGCAAAAATAACAATCTCCCGAGTTAGTACGACACTCTCCCTTATGAAGCTTTCCCTGGCGCCTTGCTGAGACAAGGGCAACCTCATCCGCGAGCACTCCCGCTCTCTTGAAAATCTGAAACACAGGAGCCAGGCACGCTTCCCGAATATCTGAAGGTCGAAAGGCTGTGGAGGACCACTGCATCTTGTGGAGGTACATAACTAGTCTGCTTTGTTGAGGCGGTCCGCCTCGAAAGTCACCAAAGGACCACTGCTGTTACGGCCTCTTACTGCGACTTTGGTCATTCCGTCGATTTATCCGCTCCTCATCCAAGTGTATACGCTGCGTGCGGCGATGTCCATGCGGTGAAGAGCTACCGAACAACTCTGCAAGGCAATCATCGAGCCACCTGTAACATATCGGTGCACTCGATCCTCCATACTAGCTACTAACGCGGGGCGTCTGGCCAATGAGTCGAACTCCACATTGTACTCCGAACCGTCGCGCTCTGCCGTAACACCAAAAATCATCGGCGAGCCCTCTAAATGCAGGAGGCAAGAAATGTGCAGAAAGGCCTCGAGAACTCGTTCCATACGGCTGGAAGTGCATGCTCTCCTGGACAGCTCCAAGAATCAAACACCGATCATTGCGGTATCACGCGATTGATGTGAACCTAGACCACCGACTCGATCTCCGATGCCTTGATCACTCTCATGATCCATGGCTTCGGATGAACTCCTGCGGATCATCCTCGTGCCTCGACCCATAAAACTCTGGCGGCTCTGACTCGAGAAAATCCGAAGCCTCGAACTATCGATCTAGGGTGAACCGCGGTGCTCTTTAGGCTGCGTGTGTCGGCCTATCCTCAAGTCAGCCTGACCACGGCCATTAATCGGGCCCGGCTCAGCGTAACTCATCTCCTGCTCCGGTGCGGATGGAGGCTCAGTCTTGTGGTCTCTGCCATTTGCTCTACTCGCGAGATCCTCTGCTTTGCCTTGCCCTACGGGCGGGTTGCCTTTCGCGAGGCATAATCGGTAAAAGCGAAACACGTCGGAGGGTCGATCTTATCACACGGCTACAGGCACGATCTCGAGAATGAGAAGAATGGAAACCAATCCTAAATGTCCTATAGCCTCACGATTATAGATGTGGTGCACAACACACCGATAATCAAGACTTACTAGACACGATGCGTAGACACTTTCAGAGATTAATCGCTCGATACCACTTGTGGCCGAACCGGGCCACATCTGGTGCCTTACCGCACCCTAGTGATACAACATCGAGAGAAAACGGAAATAAAGACTTTACACAAGAAATAAGAGATATAATAAATAAGCAAGCCAACCAAAACAGTTGCCTTCGGTATATACATAAAACACGAGCAGTTTAATCCTTTTACAACCACGCTTGGCGATTACTCTGAGACCTGCAAGATTTATACAACAACTATGACGGGGCGGGGCCGCCATACCACGAACGTCTAAGAACTTACGGACTCGGGGTAACATACCAAAGATAAGCCTCCGGCAGCGGAGCTTCCAACGCTGAATCGAGATCCTAAATGCGGGGATCGGCGGTAGATGTACCTCTACTGCGGCATGACGCAGCCCCGAAGTCGATCTGGCCAGTACTAAGTATGTGAAATCGTAAATCGTAAATGAAATCATAATAGTCTATATAAAGCGGGAGACATGTATGATGACCAAACTACGATATATAACATATAACGATTATATCAAGACAGGACTCACGCCTCCAATTATCACTCGTGCGTGGAATTTCTTCCTCATCTGCGGCGGTTTATGATATAACCATACCAAGGATTATACATGAACACCATGTCCCACGTGTTATAAAAGCAAATGCAGGACAAGTATAACTACGAGATCCGCCGTACCAATAATACAATGCAACCAAAACACGAAGCCGTCACGGGGCAAGTGCGAGCCGACTCAGGATACCAAGGCGGTCCGCGCGGTGGCAAGGGCAAATCTGGTGACCACGGGGACCAAGGTATCACGAAACCGTCACTATACCGAGCGGGGCAAGTCACGGTGACTACGGATACGAAGGCGAATCGGTCCACGAGGCGGGGCAAATGCGAGCCACCACGGATACCGGGCGAGCGGTAAGAAACCTCATGGAGAGCTAGTCCGTGGAATAACACTATCAGCGAGGAGCATACGTGGAATTCTCCATCACCGCCCGAGATGTCCAAGTAAGTTCTCAACAAGTCGACCAGGCCCTATCGAGGCAGCGGTGTCTGAAATACCACACTTGCACAACAAAGGCTATCATCACAAGCATAGGCAAGTTTCACAACAACAAGCATAGGCAAGTTTCACAACAACAAGCATATGCAAGTTTCACTGACTCAAAGTACTTTCATTTTATGCCAAAGTCGGGTTTTTAACTCCAAAGTACTACATACGTTAAGTTCTTTTAAAGAGATCCATTACTTTTATAAAAGTCACCCGATACAGTAGTATTAGAATGACCAACCCGTTCCTTTTCAAAATCAAGTAACAACATTCTTTTCCTAAGTTCCGGTTGCCTAGTTTCAATTACTCAAGCTTCTCATTTTCAAAAGGTTTCATAGTTCATAAACTTAATCACTTGATTCCTTTTAGAATAATTGAGTAAATTATGTAAATGCGTGAGTAGGTTATTCTTGTTTACAACATTCTTATTACTGACCATGATCTAGAAAATGTAATATCATTTTGTCTCATCTTAGTTTCTATGCGGATGGAGGTTTCTACTGGTTTTAATACAATTCATCATTATTCAATACATTTTCCTTTATTAACTGCGGTGGTGCGTCGATACACATTACGATTTCGAAATCGGTAAAACATTATCCCTTTAAATAAAATCAAGTACTCATTACTCACGAATGAGGTTTCACACAAACATTCACATTAAAACAAATAAGTTAAGTCTCTTATCTTATAAGATCAAGTCTCTTAACTTCTAACATCAAGAAACCATTCTTAAGCCGTTATACCTAACTTCCATAAAGCTAGTATAACTCTTAAGTTTTCAAAGCACAATACTACACTTCTTTCAAAGCGATTCATAAATCTTTTGAAATACTTCAAGTTTTATTATAACGCCCCAACGCTTATAAATCAAATCAATTATCTTTTAAAAAACCACAACCCATTTTCTTACCTACATAAAGTATTATAACCAACTTCCCATAAAGCCGTTATAACACTTTATGTTTCAAACCAATCAAATACATTAAACACGTATGCGTCTACCGCACTACATAGTTACACACATATCATGCTAGAAGAGATAGGAAGAGGTTCACATACCTCGCGACGAGTATCGACTAATAGCAAACGCTCCAAACGAAGGCTACTCCTTAAGCCAAGTAAATCGCGCCACACGTAGTACTTGACCTATAAGGCCACAAGGCGCCTATTATCATCTAGACCACAACGTAGAATATTCTACGAAAATTCGGCGATCTCCCCCGCGGCGTAAATCTCCTTCTCTATCGAGGCTACGAAGCCAACCAGAGGGGTTTCACACGCCTAACAGGGCGTGTACAATTCTACTACACGGTAATACTACACAAGTCTTCATGTCTGATTCGATTCTTACTTCTTGGGCTTAAGTCAAAAGACATTGCCACGATTACTAAGTATAGTTCTATATATAGTATACTTGACTATATATTCTTACAACATGTAATTTCCAATTTCAATAGAAGGATGAGTGTTTACCTCGATAAGCCCAAAATTATCCGAGTAATGTCGCGCTGAGCAAGGTTTAGCTCTACTCGAGTGCTCCAAACCGCTCCAAACAACCCTTAGAAGTTCTATCCAACTTCTACTCCAAAACTTCAACCAACGGTGAAGGGTTCCTTAGGGTTTCGGTTTGAGACTAAAGGACAAAAGGTAGTATTCGGACTCTACGTATAGAGGTAACTTTGGAATACTACAAGGTATAAGGCTAAGGTATTTTGGGCATTATAACAATACTTGGAGGAGTATTTTAATACCACAAAGGGGTACCACACGAGAACAACACCCTAAGGGAGGGGTGTTCTCGGCTTTAGGCTCGCAAAGGGAAGGTTTCGGCCAAAAGGCCTTCACGAGGGGAGAGGGCTCTTGGGCGAGAGTCAAGAGGGAGGAGGGTTCTCAAGACTTAGGCAAGTGAAGAGTGGATGAAGAAGTCTTCAAAGAGAGGGTATTTATAGCAAAACCAAAGGCCAACCAATGGCGAAGATCAAGCCATGTGCAAGGCAAGTGTAAGGCGAAGATCAAGCCAAGTGCACCCACAAACACTCCAAAACACTCCAAAACAAGCCACAAAGCAAGGCACAAAGAGGAGCCAATCGGCGAGGCGAGCCTTCTCTTTGGTCGATGAGGTGACAAGTGTCACCCTCCCGTTAATCCAAAATGTTAGTCGCTCGGAAAAATCATAAAAATACTAAATGACATAGCCGGAATTTTCCCAACGTAAATGGAAACGTTTAGTCGAAAACGACTCCTTTCGGCACTTGTGTACAAATTTCGAAACTATGCCTACTTAAGGCTCAAATTGTACACGTACGCCCTCACGTACATACTCTGAAAACACGGGGTATAACAAACACCCTAAGGGAGGGGGGGGGGTTCTCGGCTTAAGGCTCTCAAAGGGGGAGGGTTTCGGCCAAAGGCCAATTTCAAGGGGGGAGAGGGGCTCTTGGACGAGAGTCAACAAGAGGGAGGGGAGGGGTTTCTCAAGACTTAGGCAAGTGAAGAGTGGATGAAGAAGTCTTTAAAGAGAGGGGGTATTTATAGCAAAACCAAAAGCCAACCAATGGCCAAGATCAAGCCATGTGCAAGGCAAGTGTAAGGCCAAGATCAAGCCAAGTGCACCCACAAAACACTCCACAAAACACTCCACAAAACAAGCCACAAAACAAGGCACAAAAGAGGGAGCCAATCGGCGAGGCCAACGAGGCTCTTGGGCGCCCAAATCGTCGAAGCCAATCCATTTGCTTCGATGTGAGGTGACACATGTCACCCTCCGTTGATCCAAAATGTTTAAATCACGGAAAAATCCGCAAAAATTATAAATGACATAGCCGGAATTTTCTACGAAAAGTGGAAACGTTTAAATCGACGACTCTAATCGGCACTTGTGCCCAAATTTCGAATCCAATGCCTACCTTAAGGCTCAAATTTTCTACGTACGGCCTTACGTACATACTCTGGAAATACGGTATAACATTCTCCTCCTAGAAACATTCGTCCGAATGTTCCTTCTCAAGTCTCAACCAAACATGCGCTAGTATAGCCTTCCGCTATACGCGAAGCGATCATGCCACACCGCCATAAAAATAACAAACGCGCAATACTTAACCCAGTCAACGAGGAAACACCTCTAATCATCACAAAAACCCCTTACACGAGGTCTAAAATATACACCGCCTTCGCACCTACATTTCACAAAAGAAACGATCACACACGCGTTCTCCCCTATCTCGTCGTGCCATACCGAACACTCGAGCTCTTTCTAGTATCCGTACCATACTTAGTCAGCGTTTACGTTTCCAACCCTTGGAGTTACTACCTCCAACTTGGTCATCTTACTACCTCGATTTCCTCTAAGGCCATTCTCGGCCTTCACGAACTGATTACGGTCGAACGTATCCACGAACTCATACGATGGTCATCTAAACTTGGGCCTAGCACCCTCGTGACCACCGCCACTGGCGGGACCACCCGGCTGACCGCCGCCGAAGCGGGGCGGGTTGGCCCGCACATGGCCCCAACCCGACCACCGTAGCGCCAACTTCCGCCTCCGACACGGAACACATCATGAGCTACCACCTCCATCTCACACTAACCAGATTTTTAAATCACACTATAGCACAAAGCTATCCGAACATAACACTTAACACATCATTAACATCAATACATACAAGTATCTACGAGGTTAAGGATATATACGAAACTAGGCGGTTGAGGACCGCTAAAGCGGAACTTCCACGCGACCTCTGCGTGGCCCGCAATCTCTAGTAGTGCGTGTTATCCTACCCGCTACCACAGTGGACAGTCTCTCGTCATATGGCCTGTTGGCGCAAGAATAACAAGCTCCCTTGGTACTACGACCTTTCCCGAAATGCGGTCTACCACATCGACCACAGAGGTAGGGTATTGCATCGCCAACACCCTACTCCCGAACATTCGAAACACAGGAGCCACGACCGCTCCCGAATATCCCAAGGTCCCGAAGGCTGCGGAGGACCACTGCAATGGCGGAGGTACATAACCGATCTCTTCTTGGCGGTCCGCCTCGAAAGTCGCTAAAATATCCGGCCGTCTTGGCCTTAACCTGTGGCGGTCCACCTGCGTCGATCTGCGCTCGCCGCGCCCAGTCGTGAGCACGAATGCGAGCAATGTCCATGCCGGTGAAGAGAAACACCGCACAAGACTCGGCCATATAATCATCTAGCGGTGGCGTAGCGATGCACCTATCTTCCATATCTGACTTCGCGAGGGACATATCGAGCCAAAGAATCGAACTCGACATTGTACTCACGGCGGTGCGCCTCTGTCTCGATAACAAAAATCGCCGGCCGTGCCCTCGCCATCTGCGGAGGCAAAGTGCGTGAAAAAGCCCGAAAACTCATCCCATACGGCTGAGTGCATGCTCTCCCGGAAAGCTCCGCGAATCAAACCAATCGATTGCGGTATCACGCGGCCGATGCGAACCGAAGGTCACGACTCGGTCTCTGAAGCCTTGATCACCGCGTGATCCTCAGAATCGACGGATGAACTCCTGCGGATCATCCTCGAGCCTCGACCCATAAAACTCGGCGGGCTACAACTCGAGAAAGTCCGTAGCCTCAAACTATTCGCTCTCGGGTGCACCACGGTCGGCTGAAGCTGGGCTGCGCGTCGGCTGTCGCCGTGTCAGCCTGACCACGGCCAAAATCGGGCCATCTCGTGACCCATCTCCCGCTCCATGCGGGGTGGAGGCTCAGTCTTGTAGTCTCAGCAGCCACCGCTGCTGCGGCTCTAAACTCTCTTTGGTCTTGTGGCGTCGCAAAACTTCGCCGTCAAGCACTACCTCAGTCTTGGCCAGGGCTGCGCCTCGTACTCTCTGAATCCACTAGCAGCTCCGCCATTGCCTTGCCATCTGGGCCACTGGTTGCCTTTCGCGAGGCATAACTGGTAAAAACGAAACACGTTAGAGGGGTCCAACTTATAACACAGCTCTAAGGCACGATCTCAGAATGAGAATAATAGAAACCAATCCTAAATGTCATATAGCCTCCTGATTATAGATGTGGTGCCTGACACGCGATAATCAAGACTCTACTGAACCGCAGTGCATACACACTTTCCAGGACTAATCGCTCGATACCACTATGTCACACCCGAAATTGGGCGTGGTAGTGCCTTACCGGGCACCTAGTGATACAACATCGAGAGAAAATCAGCGGAACATCTGACATGAACATGAAATAAGAGATAATATAAATAAACCGCCAACCAAAGCAGTTGCCTTACGTATTTACATAAAAACCCGAACAGTTATCCTTTTACAAACCACGCCACGATTACTACGGACCTCTAGAGAGAATAACAACCTATGGCGGACAGGGCCCGCCATACCACGAATGTACAAGAACACCTACAACTCGGAAACCTACCAAAGATAAGCCTCGAAGAGGCGGAGCTTCCCAAAGCGAAGCGTGATCCTACTGGCGGGGATCGGCGGCGATGTACTTACTGCGGCATGAACGCGGCCCGAAGGAGGTCGATCTAACAGTACCAGTATGTGAAGCGTAAATCTGCGATTAAATCATAACGATCATACAAAGCGGGAGAGCGTATGATAACCAAAATACGATCTGTGACATAAGCGGTCAAGTCGTGGACTCACGCCTCAAAGTCACCACTCAAATATAACTATGGGTCTCACGCCCACCACATCCATCATGTTCGCATCGCGGCCACATGCCGGAATCTGCATCGGTGTAGACATGTCCATGATGCAACAATAATAACAAGGCGCGTGGCCGTACCGGAATCTTGCGCCGGTGTAGACATGCCCATGTAACCTCGATAACAATATCTTTGGGTGGTCAACCTGCGCGTAGCCACATGCCGGAATCTGCGTCGGTGTAGACCGTCCATGTTGCGGTAATAACCATATATCGGGTAATCAACGGCGCGTGGCCGCGTGCCGGAATCTGCGTCGGTGTAGACATGTCCATGTGACATCAACAACAAGGCAAATCAAAATGGAAACATACGGTGGAATTCTCCATCACGCGGCCGACGTCCAGTAAGTTCTCGACAAGTCAACGGCCCTCTATCGAGAGACGGTAACCGTAAATACCACACTTGCACAACAAAGGCTATCATCACAAGCATAGGCAAGTTTCACAACAACAAGCATAGGCAAGTTTCACAACAACAAGCATAGGCAAGTTTCACCTGACTCAAAGTACTTTCATTTTATGCCAAAGTCGGGTTTTCAACCCCAAAATACTACATCGTTAAGTTCTTTTAAAAGAGATCCATTACTTTTATAAACGTCACCCGATACGTAGTATTAGAATGACCAACCCACATTCCTTTTCAAAATCAAGTAACAACATTCTTTTCCTAAGTTCGGTTGCCTAGTTTGATTACTCAAGCTTCTCATTTTCAAATGGTTTCATAGTTCCCAAACTTAATCACTTGATTCCTTTTAGAACAATTGAGTAATATATGTCTCACGTGAGAGTAGGTTATTCTTGTTTACAACATTCTTATTACTGTGACCATGATCTAGAAAATGTAATATCATTTTGTCTCATCTTAGTTTCTATGCGGATGGAGGTTTCTCTTGGTTTTTAATACGATACATCATTATTCAATACATTTTCCTTTATTAACGCTGCAGTGGTCTGTCGATACACATTCTGATTTCCAAAATCAGTAAAACATTATTCCTTTAAATAAAACCAAGTACTCATTACTCACGAATGAGGTTTCACACAAACATTCACATTAAAACAAATAAGTTAAGTCTCTTATCTCATAAGATCAAGTCTCTTAACTTCTAACATCAGTAAACCATTTTCTTTACCTTTCTTAAGACATTATACCTAACTCCCCATAAAGCTAGTATAACTCTTTTTAAAACCTTTAAAACCAAGTGTTACTCTCCCTTCAAAACGATTTATAAATCTTTTGAAATACATCAAGTTCTTTATTATAACTAGCCAGTTATAATTCACATCAGTTACCTTTTAAAAACCACAAAGTATTTTCTTACCTACATAAAGCTGTTATAACCAACTTCCCATAAAGCCGTTATAACACTTTATGTTTTACAACAATCAAATACAATTAACACATGTACGTCTACCGTACTACATAGTTCACACATATCATGCTAGAAGAGATAGGAAGAGGTTCACATACCTCGCGACGATTTAACGACAATAAGCTAAATGCTCCAGTACTACAACCTTGCTAGCCCTTTCCACCGCCGGTAGAATACGCTACTCTTAGTACTTTCACCTATAAAGGTCACAAACGTCTATGAACCCAAAAACATAAGTTTATATCTTTCTACAGAAAATTCGGCACCTCACACACATGAGCGTAACTCTCCTCTCTATCAGTAGGCTATCAAGCCAACCGGGGGTTAACACATCTAACCGGACGAGTACAATTCTACCACGGTAATGCTACACAAGTCTCTTGTATTACGATCTATGTAAAAACGATTCGATTCGATTCTTGGGCTTAAGTCAAAAGACATTGCCACAATCCATGTTTAGTTCTATATATAGCATACTTCAACTATATAATCAACAGCGGGTAAACTCGATTACAATGATAGGGGACAAGATTAATTACCTCGATAAGCCCAAAATTATCCGAGATAAAAGTCGATCTGAGCAAGGTTTAGCTCACTACTCAAGTGCTCGATCCGCTCCAAACAACCCTTAGAAGTTCTAACTAACTTCTACTCAAATCCTTGACTAACATGAAGATTTCCTTAGGGTTTCGGTTTGAGACTAAAAGGACAAAAGGTAGTATTTAGGACTCTACGTATAGAGGTATCTTTGGAAAACTACAAGGTATAAGGCTAAGGTATTTTGGGCATTATAACAATACTTGGAGGAGTATTTCAATACCCTGAGGGGTACCACGAGAACAACACCCAAGGGAGGGTTCTCGGCAAGGCTCTCAAAGGGGAGGTTTCGGCCAAGGCCAATTTCAAGGGGAGAGGGCTCTTGGGCGAGAGTCGACAAGAGGAGGAGGGGTTTCTCAAGACTTAGGCAAGTGAAGAGTGGATGAAGAAGTCTTCAAAGAGAGGGTATTTATAGCAAAACCAAAAGCCAACCAATGGCCAAGATCAAGCCATGTGCAAGGCAAGTGTAAGGCCAAGATCAAGCCAAGTGCACCCACAAACACTCCACAAAACAAGCCAAAACAAGGCACAAAGAGGAGCCAATCGGCGAGGCCAACGAGGCTCTTGGGCGCCCAAATCGTCAAGCCAATCCATTTGCTTCGATGTGAGGGTGACACATGTCACCCTCCGTTGATCCAAAATGTTCGTCACGGAAAAATCCGCAAAAAATTATAAATGACATAGCGGAATTTTCTCTCGAAAAATGGAAGCGTTCGTCGAAACGACTCTGTCGGCACGTGCCCAAATTTCGAATCGATGCCTACCTTAAGGCTCAAATTTTCTACGTCGTCCCACGTGCATACTGGAAATACGGGGTATAACATGTGGGACCAGGAGGCTCAGTGCATGTAGTCTCGGCGGCTTCTTCGCGACTCTAAACTCTCTTTGGTCTTTGTGGCGTCGCGAAACTTCGCCGTCGGAAGCCTTTGTCTCGGCGGCCGGTCTGCGCCTCGTACTCCTCGTATCTCACTAACGAGTCCTCGATTGCCTTGCCCATCGGGCTGCAGGTTGCCTTACGCGGAGGCATAGCGGTAAAAGAAAGGAATACGTCGGAGGGTCGACTTATCACTGCGGCTACAGGCACGATCTCGGAATGAGAAGAATGGAAACCAATCCTAAATGTCCTATAGCCTCACGATTATAGATGTGGTGCCTGACATCGATAATCAAGACTCTACTAGACACGGTGCGTAGACACTTTCCAGAGGACTAATCGCTCCGATACCACTTTTGTCACGACCGAACGGCCCGTGGTGGTGCCTACCGGGCACCCTAGTGATACAACATCAGAGAAAATCAGCGGAAATAAAAACATGAATATGAATTAAGAGACAAGATAAATAAACAGGCCAACCAAAACAGTTGCCTTCATCATATATACATAAATACCGACAGTTATCTTTTTTACAAACCACCTTGTGATTACTCTACGGACCTCTAAGATTTTTACAATGGTATGGACAGTGGCCCCGCCATACCACGAATGTATAAGAATCCATGGACTCGGGGTAACATACCAAAAGATAAGCCTCAGAAGAAATGGGGCTTCGACCGCACGCTGTGATCCTAGGCGAGGATCCACAACCGATGTACTTCCACTGCGGCATGAACGCGGCCCAAGGAGGTCGATGAAGCAGTACCAAGTATGTGAAAGCGTAAAGGCGTAAATGAAATCATAATAGTCTATATAAAGCGGGAGACATGTATGATAACGGATGAAATCGTGTTCGGCCCGTCTGTGGCACTCGGTGTATAATCAGATAAAATACGTGTCCCTGCCTATCTCGTGGGACTCGGTGTAAAATCGGATGAAATACGTGTCCCTGCCCATCTCGTGGGACTCGGTGTATAATCAGATGAAATACGTGTCCCTGCCCATCTCGTGGGACTCGGTGTATAATCAGATGAAATACGTGTCCCTGCCCATCTCGTGGGACTCGGTGTATAATTAAATGAAATACGTGTCCCTGCCCATCTCGTGGGACTCGGTGTAGAATCGTTCATAACAAATCAAGGCCCTCCATCGAGAGGCGAGTGCGAAATACAACAAAGGCTATCACAACAAACATAGGCAAGTTTCACAACAACAAGCATAGGCAAGCTTCACAACAACAAGCATAGGCAAGCTTCGCAACAACAAGCATAGGCAAGCTTCACAACAACAAGCATAGTCAAGTTATACACAACTCAAAGTACTTTCATTTTATGCCAAAGTCTGGGTTTTAACCCTAAAGTACTACGTACGTTAATTTCCTTTTAAAGATCCATTTATTTTACAAAGGTCACCCGATACCCGTAGTATAAAAATAGAGTGACTAACATTGTTAAGTAAACCAAAATGCTTTCCTTTGTAAAATCAAGTAACAACCTTATTTTCCAAACATTCAAGTTTGCCTAATTTCAAATGCTCAAGTTTCTCATTTTAGAAAAGGTTTCGTAGTTCATAGTTTTAATCCTTTAAAACATAATTCCCCTTTAAACGTTTTGAGAAACATATGTCTTATATGTGAGTAGGTTATTCTTGTTTATAATCAATCTTATTAAGCAGCCATGATCTAGGAAATGTAATATCATTTTGTCTCATCTTAGCTTATGCGGATGGAGGTTTCTCTGGTTTTAATACCATACTTCATTATTCAATACATTTTCCTTCATTAACGCCGCAGTGGTTTGTCGATACTCATTCGATTTCAAATCAAGAAAACATTATTCCTTTTAAAACCAAGTACTCATTACTCACGAATGAGGTTTCACACTTTTAACAAAATTCATATTAATACCATTAAGTCAAGTCTCTTATCTTCTAAAAATCAAGAAACCATTCTTTTTATCACTCTTAAGACGTTATACCTAACTTCCCATAAAGCTAGTACAACTCTTATGTTTTCAAAGCCAAGTATTACTCTTCTTTCAAAAGGGTCTTTTTTGAAACACTTCAAGTTCTTTGTTACTACACATCAAATCCGTTATAAGTCAAATCAGTTATCCTTTGAAACCACAAAGCATTTTCTTACCTACATAAAGTCATATAACCAACTTCCCATAAAGCCGTTATAACACTTTATGTTTCAAACCAATCAAATACATTAAACACATGTACGCTCACCGCACTACATAGTTATACACATATCATGCTAGAACAGATAGGAAGAGGTTCACATACCTCGCGACGATTATCGACTAATAGCAAAGTGCTCCAAGTACCTCAAACCGTCGGCTACTCCTTAAGCCAAGTAGATCACGCCATACGTAGTACTTCAACCTATAGAGGCCACACGGCGCCTATTAACATCCTAGATCTCAATGTAGAATATTCTACGTAAAATTCGCAAAGACCTCCCACGCATGGCAGGCGTAAATCTCCTCCTCTATCGAGGCCGGCTACCAAGCCAACCAGGGGGGGGGTTTGCACGTCTAACCGGACGTGTACAATTCTACTCACAGTAATACTACACAAGTCTACTGTAATACAGTCCTATGTAATTACAGTTCAGTTCACTTCTTAAAATTCAGGCTTAAGTCGCAAGACATTGCCGTAAGTATTATTCAGGCTTAAGTCAAAAGACATTGCCGCACAACTATGTTCAATTCTATATATAGTATACTTAACTATATACTCCTACAACATGTAATTTCCAAATACCACAGAAGGTTAAGAATGTTTACCTCGATAAGCCCAAAATTATCCGAGTATAAATGTCGATCCTGAGCAAGGTTTAGCTCCTACTCCGTGCGCTCCAACCCGCTCCAAACAACCCTTAGAAGTTCTAACCAACTTCTACTTATAACTTCAACTACGGGTGAAGATTTACTCAGGGTTTCGTTTTTGTGACTGAGGGAAGTATAATAGTATTTTCTGGGCTTTTGTAAAAGTGTAACCTTGGGAATACTATAAGGTATTTGGGCATTATAACAATACTAGGAGAGTATTTCTATACCACAAAAAGGGGGGTATTATACGAAAACAACTAGGCTAGGGGGGGGTACCCCACGGCTAACCACTTCTGAGGGGAGGAAGCTCTCGGCCAAAGGGCCTTCTCAAAGGGGGAGGGGGGTGTGGTGGACGAAAGAACAAGAGGGAGGGAGTATTTTGAGACTTAGGTAGATTGCTCAAGTGAGGATGAAGAAAGTCTTCAACTTAGAGGGGTATTTATAGGTCAAGTGAAGGCCAACCAATGGCCAAGATGAAGACAAGTGTGGTGCAAGTGTAGGGCTAGATTTCAACCATGTGGACCTTATCCATCTACCACAACCACTTGCACAAAAATATCCTACCTAACCAAGGCACAAAAAACGTGCCAAGTCTTGCCTTTGCCGTGCACTTTCACGCCCAATGTGAGGGTGACACATGTCACCCTCCCGTTGGTCCAAAATGTTTCGTCTCTCGGAAAAATCCGCAAAAATTATAAATGACATAGCCGGAATTTTCCCTACGTAGTCGTGGGAAACGTTTCGTCGGAAAACGACTCTTTTCGGCACTTGTGTACAAATTTCGAAACTAGCCAACTTTAAGGCTCAAATTATAATACGTACGCGCTCACGTACATACTCTGGAAATACGGGGTATAACAGGACAAGTGTTGAGTGGGTCCCACTTGCTCATCTACCACACAAAATATCTACAAAACATTGACCAAATGTTTTAGGCACAAAACATGAACAAAACGTGCCACCAACTCCCATGGAATGTCGTCCAAGTTGAGGGACAAGTGTCGCCCTCTCGTTGGTCCAAAATATTTCGTCTCTCGGAAAAATCCGCAAAAATTATAAATGACATAGCCGGAATTTTCCCTTCGCAAAGTCCGGAAAACGTTTCGTCGGAAAACGATTCTTTTCGCTAGTTGAGCACAAAATTTCGTCTCTAATGTCTACTTTAAGGCTTAAACTTTTGTACGTACGTCCTCACGTACATACTCTGGAAATACGGGGTATAACAGAGCCTGACTAATTAAATACAACTAGATGCTAAGTAGTTAATGTCTAAAAAAATCTCATGTTAAACTTTTTTGAATTACTGAATGTTATTTAGGATCTACTTAGAATATCTGTAGTTTTAAAAGTGATTAGAACATTTGTTGTTGTTAACTCTTGGGGATAATGATATGTTTAGCTTATGATTGACATCTACATCTGGTCTTGAAGGACCTTGTAAAATTCCGAAATTTGTTGTGTGTCTATGTGATTATATTACGGTCTTATTCACATTCGAGGACGAATGTTGCTTAAGGAAGGGAGAATGTGAAGTCTCAAATTGTTGTTACAATTACAATAATAATAATAGTAGGGTGTATTAGAAAATGAAGGATTTAAGTTATACTATATTAACATAGTATTAACTTTTTTTACATTATCCTATAAAATAAAAGATGGTGACCTCTCATATTACATGATTGTGTTATACACTACAATGGTAAAATATGCACATCCCTTCCCTTCCCCCCTCCCCCCCCTCACTTGCATATTTTTTCCCTCCCCTTAATTCCCCTCAACCCTTGTCCTTCCACCTCCCATAGGTTACATACAAACACCTCAATTTATATATTGTACTTGGCACAAAATAAATCACCTAGCACAAAGAATATAAGATCAGAAAAATATCAAGTGAACAAGAAGAATAAAAATCAGAAAAATATGAAGAGAGCAAGAAGAACAAGAATCAGAAAATATTAGGGAGCAAGGATCACCTTTAGCAATCGAACAACAATCCTTTCGCGCTTACAAGGTGAGTTTTCTCACTCAAAAATTCTTAGTGAAATCCTTTATTTTAAGTTCGATACATGTTAGAATATAAATCGGGTGTTGAAAAGAAATCATGAACTTTTGATTATTTAAACAACTAGTTGAGTCATGAACATTCAAACTGTTTTTTACTGGGTTGTACTAGTTATAATTGAATGAAATTTGAAAGTGTTGTACACCTCTCTATTATGATCCGACTGAGCCAAATAGGGGATGAAACAAACTTACGGTTTAAGAGTTATCATAGTTTACAATTTCTGTTTCGGATTGATCGGAATCCGGAAAGACATAACACAAACGTAAAACTATATAAATCTATAGAGAATATGAAAATTTGTGCTAAATAAAAGTTCTATATTTCTCTGTTTTTTACATTTTGATACCTTACATAGGTCTATCCGACTTACGGGTTGAGAGTTATCACTGTTTAAAATTTCTGCCTTGGCTTGACTGAAACTCGGGAAGGCAGAACTTTACAACTTGTTTTTACTAGGTTATACTTGTTAGAATTTGGTGGAATTTGGAAGTGTTGTACATAGGCATGTGATGGTCATATTGAGACAAAGAGGGGATAAAACAGACTTACGGGTTGAGATTTATTTTAGTTTAAGTTTCTGTCTCGGATTGATCGGAATCCAGAAAGGCATAACACAAAAATGAGAAACTGCACCAACTGGTACAAAATCGGAATGGGTGGTTCACATGGGGTCATATAAATCTATGTTCTCGTCGTTTTGAGATCTTACGGGGCTTGATTGGGCTTACATCTTAGAAGTTATGACTATTTTAAGATTTGACCCTGTTTTAATAAAATTCTGGCGAGACTAGTTACATGTAGGTTTTGGGGATGAATTTGTACTAGTTATCCAAAGTATTTTCAAATGAAATTTGATACAGTGAAAGGTCCCCGTGTTACCTTCGTTTCAGAATAAGGAACACCTTTGTTGAAGTTATGGTTGAAAAGTTATGACCATTACAAGTATGAAAGGCATAATGTTGAATTTTTTTTTTATTTATTTGACCTTCTGAAAATACAAAGTGAATGTCACGACCCGAACCCGGGCCCGTGACTGGTGCCTTACCCCGGGCACCCTAGTGATACAACATCAGAGAAAATCAGCGGAAATAAAAACATGAACATGAATTAAGAGAAAAGATAAATAAACAGGCCAACCAAAACAGTTGCCTTCATCAAATATACATAAATACCCGAACAGTTATCCTTTTTACAAACCCTGCCCACAACAGTGCTACAGACCTCTAAGATTTTACAACCGCTATGACGGGACAGGGCCCCGCCATACCCCTGAATGTATAAGCATCTACAGACTGTGGTAACATACCAAAAGATAAGCCTCCAAGGAATGGAGCTTTCAATACGAAAGGTGATCCTAAAGCGGGATCGACAATGATGTACCTTTTACTCGCAGATGAACGCAGCCCAAGGAGGTCGATAACAGTACCAAGTATGTGAAATCAGAAATATCAGTAAATGAAATCATAATAGTCTATATAAAGCGGGAGACATGTATGATAACCAAACTACGATCACCACATAGAAGCGATCATGTCAAGTCCGGACTCACGCCTAAAAGTCATCCTCACGCCCGTGGAACTCCTTCCTCACCGCCAGTCTAGGTACAAATCATGTGATACGTATAATAGGTCTCGCCCATCTTATGGACCCAATATAGAAAAGGGTGGAATACATTCCTGTTCATCCATGAACCTAGAGTCGAGTGGAATACATTCGGATGAACCGGTTAGTCAAGTGAAATACATTCGGATGAACCGTAGTCAAGTGAAATACATTCGGATGAACCGGTCCTCAAGTGAAATACATTCGGATGAACCGGTAATCAAGTGAAACACATTCGGATGAGCCGTGAGTCGAGTGAAATACATTCTGGATGAGCGGTAATCAAGTGATATACATTCGGATGAACCGTAGTCGAGTAGAACACGACTTACACAACAAGGCTATCACACGTAACATGGTCAAATTTCATAACAACAAGTATAAGCAAGTTACACACGACTCAAGGTACTTTCATTTTATATCAAAGTCGGATTTTTAACCTTAAAGTACTACGTCCGTTAAATTTCTTTTAAGATCCATTTCTTTTACAAAGGTCACCCGATACCGTAGTATAAAAATAGAGTGACTAACATTGTTAAGTAAACCAAAATGCTTTCCTTTGTAAAATCAAGTAACAACCTTATTTTCCAAACGCTCAAGTTTGCCTAATTTGAATGCTCAAGTTTCTCATTTTAGAAAAGGTTTCGTAGTTCATGGTTTTAGTCCTTTAAAACATAATTCTCCTTTAAACGTTTTGAGAAACCTATGTATTATAAGTGAGTAGGTTATTCTTGTTTATAATCAATCTTATTAAGCAGCCATGATCTAGGAAATGTAATATCATTTTGTCTCATCTTAGCTTCTATGCAGATGGAGGTTTCTCCGGTTTTAATAATACTCTTTTAGTCAATACATTTTCCTTTTATTAACGCCGCAGTTGGTTTGTCGATACACATTCTGATTTCCGAAATCAGTAAAACATTCTTAAGCCGTTATACCTAACTTCCCATAAAGCTAGTATAACTCTTAAGCTTTCAAAACCCAAGTAATACTCATTCTCTCAAAACGATTCATAAATCTTTTGAAATTCTTCAAGTTCTTTATTAACACAGATCAAGCCAGTTATTATTCAAATCAGTTACCTTTTAAAAACCACAAAGTATGTGCTTATCCACATAAAGCTATTATAACCAACTTCCCATAAAGCCGTTATAACACTTTATGTTTTAAATCAATCAAATACATTAGCACATGTACGTCTACCGTACTACATAGTTCACACATATCATGCTAGAAGAGATAGGAAGAGGTTCACATACCTCGCGACGATTATCGACTAATAGCAAAACGCTCCAAGTACCTCAAACCGTCGGCGACACTCTCAGTCAAGCAGATCACTCCACACGCGATTACAACCTATAGAGGCCACAAAGCCTATTTATTAATACCTTTAGATCCCGACGTAATATTCTACGTAAAATTCGCAAAGACTCTCCCGCAACAGCGTAAATCTCCTCCTCTATCGAGGCCGGCTACCAAGCCAACCAGGGGGGGGGTTAACACGTCTGACCGGACGTGTACAATTCTACTACACAGCAATGCTACACAAGTCTACTGTAATACAGTCCTATGTAATTACAGTTCAGTTCTCTTATTTAAATTCAGGCTTAAGTCAAAAGACATTGCCGCACAATTATAATGTTCAGTTCTATATATAGTATACTTCAACTATATATTCCTACAACATGTAATTTCCAATTACAACAGAAGGTCAAGAATGTTTACCTCGATAAGCCCAAAATTATCCGAGTTTATATGTCGTTCCTGAACAAGGTTTAGCTCCTACTCCGTGCGCTCCAAAACGCTCCAAGAAACCCTTAGAAGTGTCTACACAACTTCTACTTAATACTTCAACTACGGGTGAAGATTTTTCCTTAGGGTTTCGTTTAGTGGCTAAAGGAAAGTATAATAGTATTTTCCGGGCTTCGTATAAAGGGTACTTTGGAAAGTACTACAAGGTATTTGGCTAAAGTATTTTGGGCATTATAACGATACTTGTAGAATACATTTCTACCAAGGGGGGTAGTATTTTGACTAGCACAACTAGGCTAGCGGTTGCTCTCGGCCAGAGCCACCAGCAAGGGGGGCTCGGCCGAGGGCCTTCAAGAGGGGGGACAGGGGTGGTGTTTGGACGAGAACAAGGTTGAGGGAGAGGGAGGGATTTTCAAGACTTAGACAATATTTGGATGAAGAAGTTCATCAACTAAGGGGGGTATTTATAGGTCAAGTGAAGGCCAACCAATGGCCAAGATGAAGACAAGTGTGGTGCAAGTGTAGGGCTAGATTTAAGCCAAGTGCACCTTATCCATCTACCACAACAACTTGCACAAAATATCCTACCTAACCCCACTCACCAATTCGTCCAAATTGCCGTCCCACTCCATCCAATGTGAGGGTGACACTTGTCACCCTCCGTTGGTCCAAAATGTTTCGTCTCGGAAAAATCCGCAAAAATTTAAACGACATAGCGGAAATTCCCTACGAAAGTCGTGGAAAGCGCTTTCGTGAAAACGACTCTAACCGGGTGTTGTGCACAAAAAGAATTCGCCAAGCCTAAAGAAGTTCGAAAATTTCTACGCACGCCCCCACGTACATACTCGGAAATACGGTATAACATTTTCCTCTCCTTAGAAACATTCGTCGAATGTTCCTTCTCAAGACGGATAACGATAAAGTTCTTCTAATAAGTTGCCAACGCCACAACCGCCACTAAACAACATATGCACGCAAATACTTATATCCAAGTCCACGAAAAACACCTCTAACATCACAAACTTTTGTCACTTTGCCGCGAGGTTCTAGTGTCACTCGGCGACCCAACAAGCTGCATCTGATCGCATGCGATTCACGAGGTCTAAAATATACATCCTTTGCACCTTCTCCCTTTACAAGAAATGATCAGATCTATGCTCGCAATACATGCTCGCCTCTACCCTTACTCGTCGTACTCTTCTCGAACTCTTGAACTCTTTTAGCATAATGCATCACACTTTAGTTTCAAACTTGGAGTCACTACCTCCCAACTTGGTCATCTTATTAGCCTCGATCTTCCTTAAGGCCATTCCCGGCCTTCACGATCTACTTCTGGTCGAACGTATCCACGAATTCATACGATGGTCATCAAAACTTGGGCCTAGCACTCTGGTGACCCTACCACCTGGCGGGACCACCCAGAGCTGACCCCACCTCATTCCGGGCTACGGGTTGACACGCAACACGCCCTCAACCCGACCCTCCGTCACGCCAACTCTCTTGTTTCTCGATCCGAAACAACCTTGCTAAATCACATCATGAAAGATACCTCTTTCATTTACCCAACCCAGAGACTTATCACACAATATTTTCTAGGCATAAAATGCACTCTGACAAGGATCACTCGCAAAATCTTGTACTCAAGACGGCCTTACATCTAAGGTCTCAACTGTAATATTCTAAGGTTCATCATTTCCTCACCCTGTGCTTACCCTTTTTCCCAACTGTGTTCCTAAATCACATTTTAGCACAAAGCTATCCGAACATAACACTTAACACATAAACATAACATCAAAACATACAAGCCTCTAGATGGTTAAGATATACTGAAGCTACCGCCCACTCTAATCATAAGTCCACTGCAGGCGCATAATCGTAGAAGGCGATGAACACGCCATCGATCCGTGAGGTCGCGCTGCCGGGTACTCTCCTATAAGCACGCCTTCACATGGCTCGACGGCCGCAGTGAAACAAGCACCGAAAGACGACATTCCGGGATGATGTTTGCCACATCGCGCACATCGAGGGGGACATGAATCCGCCGCTAGCACTCACGTATACCGTGGAACGGAAGCCCGAGCTCGACCAGCTCGAATACCTGAACGTCCCAAGATCGAGGGGGACCACTGCATTGGTGGAGGTACATAACTAGATCGCTGCCGAGGCGGTCCGCCTCGAAAGTTACCAAGGACCTGCTTACGCCCTCTTCTCGCGATCTCGGTCATTCCGTCGACCTCCGTGCCTCACATCCTAGTGCATGAGCTTGCATGCGGCAATGTCCATGCGGTGAAGAGCTACACCCGCAAGCCTCGCCAAGTAATCGTCCGGCCGTGACGTGGCGGTGTACTCTGTCTCCATATCCGCTATTACTGGAACATACCGAGCTAATGAGTCGAACTCCACATTGTACTCTCTAACCGTCCGCCCGCCCCGCCTCAACGTCAAAAATCTGTTTACCGAGCCCTCTCATCCGTGGAGGCAAGAAATGTGCAAGAAATGCCTCGAGAACTTCCCCAAATCGCTGGAAGTGCATGCTCTTCCCGACAGCTCCCACGAATCAAACGACCAAGCTGCAGATCACGCGGTGATGCGAACCCAATACCACCGACCGCCTCGAGGCTCGATCACTCACGATCCGTCAGTTGTCGCTTGATAAACTCCTGAGGGTCGTCCTCAGCTCTCGATCCATAGAACACTGGAGGGCTACAACTCATGAAGTCACGTAGCCTCAAACTGTCTTCTCGGGGGTGTACTACGGTGCTACTCGGGCTGGAATCTGCGATCCACCTATCCTCATATCTGCCACGACCGCCGAATCGGGCCATCTCTGTACCCATCTCATCGGCTCCAGTGTGGGATGGAGGCTCAGTATCAGAGTCTCAGCAGCCATCGCTGCGCTCTAAACTCGCTGGTGCCGGGCGGCGCGAAACCCGCCGCTTGGCATCTTCAGTCTCGATCGCTCGCGCTGCATTTCTCTGTATCTCACTAACAGCCTCGATCGCTTTGCCCATCCGGGCTCAGGTTTTACGCGAGGCATAATCGTAAATGAAAGGAATACGTCGGAGGGTCCAATTTATCACACACTCTAAGGCACGATCTCGGAATGAGAAGGATGGAAATCAATCCTAAATGTCTCGCACCTCACGATTATAGATGGTGCACAACACACCGATAATCAAGACTCTACTAGACACGGTTCAGACACTTTCCGAGGACTAATCGCTTCGATACCACTTTTGTCACGACCAACCGGCCCGTGGATCGTGCCTTACCGGCACCCTAGTGATACAACATCGAGAAAATCAGCGGAAATAAAAACATGAACATGAATTAAGAGAAAAGATAAATAAACAAAGCAACCAAAACAGCTTGCCTTCATCAAATATACATAAATACGACAGCTTATCCTTTTTACAAACCCCGCCACAACAAAGGCATGCACTCTAAGATTTTACAACCGCTATGACGGACAGGCCCCGCCATACCCCGAATGTATAAGCATCTACGGTTATACCGTATTTCCAGAGTATGTACGTAAGGACGTACGTAGAAAATTTGAACTTGAGAAAGTAGCTTGGCCGAAATTTATTTGTGCACAACACCCGGTTAGAGTCGTTTTTCGGCGAAAAGTTTTAACAGCTTTCGTAGGGGAATTTGGGCTATGTAATTTTTAATTTTTTCGGATTTTTACGATAGACGAAACAATTTGGACCAACAAGAGGTGACACTTGTCACCCTCTCATTGGAACACCTGGGCGGAAATTGTGTTGGTAAAGTGTGGCTTTTGTGGTCAAGGGTTGGTAGGATATTTTTGTGTTAGTTGGCTAGTGTGCACTTGGCAAGATCTTGCCCTACACTTGCTATGCACTTGGCATGATCTTGGCCATTGGTTGGCCTTGGCTTACACTATAAATACCCCCTTAGATGACTTCTTCATCCATTCCAAATATTTCCTAAGTGTTAAATCCCTCCCTCTCCCCTCTTGTTTGACTCTCGTCCAAGAGCCCCCTCCCTAGATAGGCCTTTATGGCGAGAGCCTCCTCTCCCCTGAGGTGTGGCGTGGGTACCCCTAGCCTAGTGTTTTCGTATAAATACCCCCTCTCTTGGTAGAAATACTCTCAAAAGTATTGTTATAATGCCCAAATTACCTTAGCCATATACCTTGTTGTATTCTAAGGTTATACCTATCTGAAAAGCCCGTAAAATACTATTATACTTCCCAGTCACAAAACCAAAACCCTAGGAAAATCTCCATAGTCCGTTGGAGTATTGTGTAGAAGTTGGTTAGAACTTCTAAGGGTGGTTTAGAGCGGGTTGGAGCGTTCAGAGTTGGAGCTAAACGATTGCCCAGGATCGACTTTAAGCTAGGATAATTATGGGCTTATCGAGGTAATTATCTTGTCCTCTATTGTAATTGGAAATTACATGTTGTTAGATTATATAGTTGAAGTATCGTATATAAAGCTGAACGTAGTTATCGGCAATGTCTTTTGACTTAAGCTGAATAAAACTTACTTGAATGTCTTGCGACTTAAGCTGAATTTAAAGAAGAATCTTGAATTGTAATTACATAGGATGTATTACATGAGACTTGTGTAGTAATCTTGTGGAGTAGAATTGTACAGTTAGGGTTAGATGTATAACCCCGGTTGGCTTGGTAGCCAGGTCTCGATAGAGGAGAGATTTACGCTGTCATGGGGGAGGTCACAAATTTCTCAGAGAAAGTTCTACGATGAGACCTAGATGTTAATAAGCGCCTTGTGGCCTTATAGGTGGAAGTACTACGTGTGGCGCGACCGCTTGGCTTAAGGAGTAGCCGACGGTTGGAGCGTTTGCTATTAGTCGATACTCGCGAGGTATGTGAACCTCTTCCTATCTCTTCTAGCATGATATGTGTGAACTATGTAGTACGGCAGACGATACGTGCTAAATGTATTTGATTGATTTAAAACATAAAGTGTTATAACGGCTTTATGGGAAGTTGGTTATAATGACTTTATGTTGGTAAGAAAATACATGTGGTTTTAAAGTGGTAATCGATTTGAACTATAAGCGGCTTGTTATGTGTTAATAAAGAACTTGAAGTATTTCAAAAGATTTTTGAATCATTTTGAAAGAAGAAGTAATACTTGGTTTGTGAAAACTTAAGAGTTATACTAGCTTTATGGGAAGTTAGGTATAACGGCTTAAGAATGTTTTCTTGATTTGAAATCGTAATGTATCGACATACCATCGCGGCGTTAATAAAAGGAAATGCTTTTGACTAATTAAGTATTATTAAAACCAAGAGAAACTTCCATCTGCATAGAAGCTAAGATGAGACAAAATGATGTTTCCTAGATCATGGTCTTTGTAATAAGATTGTTATAAACAAGAATATCCTACTCACATACGACTTATGTTTTTCAGATAGTTTTAAGGAGAATTATATTCTCAAATGAATAAGACTATGAACTATGAAACCTTTCTAAAATGAGAAACTTGAACATTGGAAATTAGGCAAACTTGATCATTGGAAAGAATGTTGCTACTTGATTTTACAAAGAGAAGTAATTGATTTACTTTAAAAGGATAGTCACTCTTTTTATACTACGTATTGTGTGACATTGTGAAAGTAACGATCTTTTAAAGAGTTAATGTATGAAGTACTTTGGGGATAAAACCCGATCTTGTTAATCAGATAGTAGAAGGTACCTTGTGTGAACAACTTGATTGTATTGGTTTGTGATAGCCTTGTAATACTTTCTTGATTGCTTTGATAAGTAAACGTGTTGGGATGCTACGTGTGTTAGTATCTTGTGATGTTTATGCGGGCGGGTTTCTGATTGTGCTTATTAACTATCGATCGTTATGATAGTATTGTGGCATTCATCTCTTGAGATGATTCCGGGTTAAGCCGCCTCCGATGCGGGGTAGACTCAAAGCGTCGATGGACCTATGATTCGAGAATACCTCATGCAGTCCCGGCCTATGCGAGCTACGAGAGTTCGAGTTAGTATCGTCCTTTATGGGCATGCGGTCCATGTGGCCATGCGATCGCGAAGTCGGGGCGATCGCCGGGAGTAGCTACCCTCGATGCGGGAATACCTCATGCGGGCCGATGAGATTGGCCTACGCGAGTGCGGGAGTTCGAGGTTAGACGCAGACATCGATCTGCGGGCAAGTGGCGGCTTTGATCTGTGGCGGTTTAGACAGATCTTATGATCTGATTCATGACCTTGTTGGTGCTGTGGGTTTTAGTAGTCGGCTATGCCTTCGCATTTACCCCGCACTGATTTTATTATGACACAGTGGGACACGTGTTCATGTGTTCCTTGTGCTTTTATATCATAGATCGCCAGCGATGAGGAAGGTATTCCACGGGCATGATTGATGTTGTGGGCACGAGACCCATTGTTATACTTGAGTGATGACTTGAGGCGTGAGTCACGACTTGACATGATCGCTTGGTTGTAAATCGTAGTTTGGTTATCATACATGTCTCTCGCTTTATATGATCGCTATGATTTCATTTACGATGTATTTTCGGGCCACATACTCGGCACTGTTGTTATCGACCTCGCCGGGCTGCGTTCATGCCGCAGTTGAGGTACACCGTCGTTGATCCTCGCTCTTAGGGTCACGATTCAGCGTGTGGAAGCTCCGTTCCTCCGAGGCTTATCATGGTATAGTCCCCTGTTGTTGTAGGTGCTACATTCGGGGTATGGCGGCCCCGTCCCGCCATTGTTGTCGTATCATTTCTTAGAGTGCAGAAATCTTTGTTGTGGCGGGGTTTGTAAAAAGGATTAAACTGTTCATTTGTAAAAGTTGTTATTTATATATGCCAAAGGCAAGTTTTCCTCGACATCGCTTTGTACTTCACTTGTTTCATGTACGTGTTTTATGTTCGCCGATTACTGATGTTGTGTCACTAGGGTGCCCGGTAGGCACGATCACGCCCGGTTCGGTCGTGACAAAAGTGGTATCGAGCGATTAATCCTCGGAAAGTGTCTAGGCATCGTATCGATGAGTCTTGATTATCGGTGTGTTGTGCACCACATCAATAATCAGGAGGCTATAGGATATTTTAGGATTGGTTTCTATTCTTCTCACTCTGAGATCGTGCCTTAGAGCTGTGTTGTAAGTTGGACCCTCTAACGTATTTCTTTCCCTTACCGATATGCCTCCGCGTAGGGCAACCCGAGCCCAGGAGGGCAAGGCAGCCGAGGGAGCTGCGAGTAGAGTACAGAGGGTGGCGAGGGCACAGGCCCAATCATTACCTAGGGTAGTGCTTCATTCGGGGATTTCTGCGACGTCACTAGCCCCAGCAGAGTTTGGCACGGCAGCGGCAGTCCCTACTGCGGCCATGATATATGAACCTTCAGTTCCACGACCGGGAACAGAGCATTTAGATTGCAAAGAGGCGACCCTGTTGCTAGCTATAGATTTGGCTACCAGAGTATACCGATGTCTGCGAGTCTTGAGGACTATCAACAAGAGGTTGTGCAAGAGTAATTCTTGATTAGGCTTGAGCATGGCACGTATGCGGGCTTATGCGCGCAGCCGAGACGTGTAGAAATCGGCAGTTAACGAAGGACACCAGAAGAGGGCCAGAGCAGCAAGGTCCTTTAGTAACTTTCGAGGCGAGTCACCTCACCAGCAGATCAGATTATGCACCTCCGCCAGTGCAGAGTGGTCTTCCACGGAGTTCAGGACATTCGGGGTATGCAGGAGTTGGTTAGAACTGTGGGCTTCCGGTTCACGCAGATGACGTCATCCCGGGAATGTCATCTTTTAGGTTGGTACTTGTTGTACATGGACCGTCGTGGTCAGTGTCGAAGAGTGTCCTTGTAGGAGGACTTAGCCTTCGGATCGATGGGTAGTCGTCACCTTCCTTAGTTATGCGCCTACAGGCGGGTTTGATTTGAGCGATTAAGGGAAAGCGGTAGATATAGATATATATTTAACCCTCTAGAGATCAGTATATTTGAAAAGGAGAGTATACCTGACGTGCTATGTTCTGATAGCAGTGTGATAGTTGTGAGTTGAAATCATGATTGTTTAACCGAGTAAGATTTTGGGGGATAGAGAAGGTTTGAGCCTTAGAGCTTTTTACGTAGAGACCTTAGAGGTGAGGCCATCTCGAGAAAAGGTGTAGTGTTATGTTTGACTTTATCGGAGTGCATAGTGCACGTGAGTTATGGTTGGGATAGGTCCCTAGTAGTGTGGAATGAAAGGGGGTAGTTGAGCTAAGAAGACCGCTAGGTTTTCGTAACGTGATTAGTGAGGTTGTTCGAATCGGGAACTAGTGTTGTGCTCGTTGACGGTCGGATTGAGGCCATGATGCGGTCAACCCGCGGCTGTTTGGTGGTGGGGTCAGTTGTGGTGGTCCCGCCTTGTGGTAGGGTCACGAGGGTGTTAGGCCCATGTTCGGTTAACGTCTGAGTTCGTGGACGATTCGGCCGGTGGTCGGTCGATGGGGCAGCCCATCGTGTTCTTCGTTCGACCGTTTACTGGTGTGTTGAGTTATCCGAAGGGTTGAAAGGCTGCACGGTGCCTACCTTTACCTTATGTCGCAGTGAAGCCCGGTTGTGGTTATTTTCGTTTTCTAAAAAGTTTACGAGCAGGTTAAGAACTGGTGAGTCTCAGACCGCGTTCGCCTCGCCGGTCGTGGATTTGAGGGTAGTTGTGAGGATTGTTGTCTCTGTGGAGGTAGTGTTTGATCTACCATTTCGGTGTTCGTATATCGCCTTATGAAGCCTTGTAGGCGGAAGTGTAAGTTCTTGGTCGATTGGTTCGAGGTTGGCAAGGTTCGGTTGGTTCAGCTTGTTCCGGTCGTGGATAGTGAAGCTTGTCTAGAAGAAGTTCGACGGCTCGGGGTGTGCGGATAATCGGTGGCGGCGCTTAGAGTTGAGTTGTGGTCGATCTTCTTGAAAGTACCACCCGGGTTTGGGTGTGAGTTTTGGAAAGCAGAGGAACTTAGCCCGAGTTACTTTGGGCCTTTGTGAGTTCATGTGAAGGATAGGCGGGTTGCCTATATGTTAGCATTTGCCGTCCGGCGTGGGAAGCGATCGTCCGGTCTTCGTATTGTGATGTTCGGGAAAAGTATCGGAGATCCATCCAGTGTTCCCACTTAATGATGACCACGTTAGAGATAGTGACCGAGTTTTAGATCGGCCGTATCGAGAATGTGGTAAGAGTTTGAGTGTACGACATCCTCGGGATCATGGCGGCCGGTACCATTTGTTAGTCGTCGGAGCAAGGCTCGCGACAAAGTGACAAAGTGGTATCTCGACGAGTAAAGAGAGAAGCGAGCATGTATGGCGAGCATAGATGTGATCATTTCTTTTGTAGAGAGAAGGTACGAAGGAAGTATATTTTAGACCCTGGAGAGAGGTGGTTGTGGTGATGTTAGAGGTGTTTCCTCGTGGACTTGGATGGGTATTTGTGCGGTTGTTTCTATGGCCATGTGTGGCAAGGATTGTTCTCGTAAGTATAGTAGTGAAGAATATACTGGCGCACGTTTGTTTTGAGACTTAGAAGGAACATTCGGGACGAATGTTTCTAAGGAGGGGAGAATGTTATACCGTATTTCAGTAGTATGCGTGGGGCGTACGTAGAAAATTTGAACTTGAGAAAGTGGCTTGGCCGAAATTTATTTGTGCACAACACCCGGTTAGAGTCGTTTTTCGACGAAAACTTTTCACAGCCTTAGGATGGGAAATTCCGGGGATGTAAATTTTAATTTTTTCGGATTTTTACGAGAGACGAAAAAATATGGACCAACAAAATGGTGACACTTGTCACCCTCTCATTGAACACTTGGGCGGAAATTGTGTTGGCCAAAAGTGTGGCTTTTGTGGTCAAGGGTTGGTAGGATATTTTTGTGTTAGTTGGCTAGTGTGCACTTGGCAAGATCTTGGCCCTACACTTGCTATGCACTTGGCAAGATCTTGGCCATTGGTTGGCCTTGGCTTACACTATAAATACCCCCCTTAGGATGACTTCTTCATCCATTCCAAATATTTCCTAAGTGTTAAATCCCTCCTCTCCCTCTTGTTTGACTCTCGTCCAAGAGCCCTCCTAGATAGGCCTTTATGGCGAGAGCCTCCCTCTCCCTTTGAGGTGTGGCCGTGGGTACCCCTAGCCTAGTGTTTCGTATAAATACCCCCTCTCTTGGTAGAAATACTCTCAAAAGTATTGTTATAATGCCCAAAGTACCTTAGCCATATCCCTTGTTGTAGTCTAAGGTTATACCTATCTGAAAAGCCCGTAAAATACTATTATACTTCCCGTCGATACAAAACCAAAACCTAGGAAAATCTCCATAGTCCGTTTGGAGTATTGTGTAGAAGTTGGTTAGAACTTCTAAGGGTGGTTTAGAGCGGGTTGGGCGTTGAGTTGGAGCTAAGCGATTGCCGGGATCGACTTTAAGCTAGGATAATTATGGGCTTATCGAGGTAATTATCTTGTCCTCTATTGTAATTGGAAATTACATGTTGTTAGATTATATAGTTGAAGTATCTGTATATAAAGCGAACGTAGTTATCGGCAATGTCTTTTGACTTAAGCTGAATAAAACTTACGGCAATGTCTTGCGACTTAAGCTGAATTTAAAGAAGAATCTTGTTGTAATTACATAGAATTGTATTCTGATGAGACTTGTGTAGTAATCTTGTGGAGTAGAATTGTACCGTTAGGGTTAGATGTATAACCCCTGGTTGGCTTGGTAGCCGGTCTCGATAGAGGAGGAGATTTCTGTTTGCGGGAGAGTCTTTAGAAATTTACGTAGAAAGTTCTACGATGAGACCTAGATGTTAATAAGCGCCTTGTGGCCTTATAGGTGGAAGTACTACGTGTGGCGCGATCTGCTTGGCTTAAGGAGTAGCCGACGGTTGGAGCGTTTTGCTATTAGTCGATACTCGTCGCGAGGTATGTGAACCTCTTCCTATCTCTTCTAGCATGATATGTGTGAACTATGTAGTACGGCAGACGTACATGTGCTAAATGTATTTGATTGATTTAAAACATAAAGTGTTATAACGGCTTTATGGGAAGTTGGTTATAACAGCTTTATGTTGGTAAGAAAATACATGTGGTTTTAAAGGGTAACTGATTTGAACTATAACTGGCTTGTTATGTGTTAATAAAGAACTTGAAGTATTTCAAAAGATTTTTGAATCATTTTGAAAGAAGAAGTAATACTTGGTTTGTGAAAACTTAAGAGTTATACTAGCTTTATGGGAAGTTAGGTATAACGGCTTAAGAATGTTTCTTGATTTGGAAATCAGAATGTGTATCGACATACCACTGCAGCGTTAATAAAAGGAAATGCTTTTGACTAATTAAGTATTATTAAAACCAGTAGAAACTTCCATCTGCATAGAAGCTAAGATGAGACAAAATGATGTTTCCTAGATCATGGCTGCTGTAATAAGATTGTTATAAACAAGAATATCCTACTCACATATGAGACTTATGTTTTTCAGATAGTTTTAAGGAGAATTATATTCTCAAATGAATAAGACTATGAACTATGAAACCTTTCTAAAATGAGAAACTTGAACATTGGAAATTAGGCAAACTTGATCATTGGAAAAGAATGTTGCTACTTGATTTTACAAAGAGAAGTAATTGATTTACTTTAAAAGGATAGTCACTCTTTTTATACTACGGGTATTGTGTGACATTGTGAAAGTAACGTATCTTTTAAAGAGTTAATGTATGAAGTACTTTGGGGATAAAAACCCGATCTTGTTAATCATATAGTAGAAGGTACCTTGTGTGAACAACTTGATTGTATTGGTTTGTGATAGCCTTGTAATACTTTCTTGATTGCTTTGATAAGTAAACGTGTTGGGATGCTACGTGTGTTAGTATCTTGTGATGTTTATGCGAAGGGGGTTCCTTGATTGTGCTTATTAACTATCGATCGTTATGATAGTATTGTGGCATTCATCTCTTGAGATGATTAGGGGTTAAGCCGCCTCCGTGCGGGGTAGACTCGGTGGTCGATGGACCTATGATTCGAGAATACCTCATGCAGGTCCCGGGGGCCTATGCGGAGCTACGAGAGTTCCAGGTTAGTATGCGTCCTTTATGGGCATGCGGTCCATGTGGCCATGCGGACTGCGAAGTCGGGGCGATGCGGAGTAGCTACCCTCGACGCGGGAATACCTCATGCGGGCGATGAGATTGGCCTATCGCGAGCTGCGGGAGTTCCAGGTTAGACGCGTACATTGATCTGCGGGCAAGTGGCGGCTTTGATCTGTGACGGTTTAGACAGATCTTATGATCTGATTCATGACCTTGTTGGTGCTGGGTTTTAGTAATCGGCTATGCCTTCGTACTTACCGTCTGATTTTATTATGACACAGTGGGACTGGTGTTCATGTGTGTGTTCCTTGGTGCTTTTATATCATAGGCATGGCGATGAGGAAGGTATTCCACGGGCATGATTGATGTTGTGGGCACGAGACCCATTGTTATACTTGAGTGATGACTTGAGGCGTGAGTCACGACTTGACATGCTTGGTTGTAAGCGTAGTTTGGTTATCATACATGTCTCTCGCTTTATATGATCGCTATGATTTCATTTCTGATATGTATTTTGATTTCACATACTCTTTTTGTTATCGACCTCCTCGAGGCTGCGTTCATGCCGAGTTGAGTACACGATCGTTGATCCTCGCTCTTAGGGTCACGATTCGTGTGGGAAGCTCCGTTCCTCGGAGGCTTATCATGGTATAGTCCTGTTGTTGTAGGTGCTTACATTCAGGGTATGGCGGGGCCATCGCCATTGTTGTCGTATCATTTCTTAGAGTGCAGTAATCTTGTTGTGGCGGGGTTTGTAAAAAGGATTAAACTGTTCATTTGTAAAAGTTGTTATTTATATATCACTAAAGGCAAGATTTCCTCAGATTACTGTTTTGTACTTCACTTGTTTCATATGCGTGTTTTATGTTCGATTACTCGATGTTGTGTCACTAGGGTGCGGGGTAGGCACGATCCACGGGCCGGTTCGGTCGTGACATCTGACTCAGTAACATACCAAAGATAAGCCTCCGAAGGAACGGAGCTTTCAATCTGTTGAAAGGTGATCCTAAGCGGGGATCGACGGCCGATGTACCTTTACTGCGGCATGAACGCAGCCCGAAGGAGGTCGATCTGGCCAGTACCAAGTATGTGAAAGCGTAAAATCGTAAATGAAATCATAATAGTCTATATAAAGCAGGAGACATGTATGATAACCAAACTACAGTTCACAACATAGAAGCAATCATGTCAAGTCAGGGACTCACGCCCTAAAAGTCATCCCTCATGCCCGTGGAACTCCTTCCTCACTGCCGGCAGTCTAGGTACAAATCATGTGATACGTATAACAGGTCTCGGCCCATCTTATGGACCCAATATAGAAAAGGGTGGAATACATTCCCGGTTCATCCCATGAACCGGTAGTCGAGTGGAATACATTCCCGGATGAACCGGTTAGTCAAGTGAAATACATTCCCGGATGAACCGGTAGTCAAGTGAAATACATTCCCGGATGAACCGGTCCTCAAGTGAAATACATTCCCGGATGAACCGGTAATCAAGTGAAACACATTCCCGGATGAACCGGTAGTCGAGTGAAATACATTCCTGGATGAACCGGTAATCAAGTGATATACATTCCCGGATGAACCGGTAGTCGAGTAGAACACAGTACTTACACAACAAGGCTATCACACGTAACATGGTCAAATTTCATAACAACAAGTATAAGCAAGTTACACACGACTCAAGGTACTTTCATTTTATATCAAAGTCCGGATTTTTAACCTTAAAGTACTACGTCCGTTAAATTTCTTTTAAGATCCATTTCTTTTACAAAGGTCACCCGATACCCGTAGTATAAAAATAGAGTGACTAACATTGTTAAGTAAACCAAAATGCTTTCCTTTGTAAAATCAAGTAACAACCTTATTTTCCAAACGTTCAAGTTTGCCTAATTTCGAATGCTCAAGTTTCTCATTTTAGAAAAAGGTTTCGTAGTTCATAGTTTTAGTCCTTTAAAACATAATTCTCCTTTAAACGTTTTGAGAAACCTATGTCTTATAAGTGAGTAGGTTATTCTTGTTTATAATCAATCTTATTAAGCAGCCATGATCTAGGAAATGTAATATCATTTTGTCTCATCTTAGCTTCTATGCAGATGGAGGTTTCTACTGGTTTTAATAATACTCTTTTAGTCAATACATTTTCCTTTTATTAACGCTGCAGTGGTTTGTCGATACACATTCTGATTTCCGAAATCAGTAAAACATTCTTAAGCCGTTATACCTAACTTCCCATAAAGCTAGTATAACTCTTAAGCTTTCAAAACCCAAGTAATACTCATTCTTTCAAAACGATTCATAAATCTTTTGAAATTCTTCAAGTTCTTTATTAACACAGATCAAGCCAGTTATTATTCAAATCAGTTACCTTTTAAAAACCACAAAGTATGTGCTTATCCACATAAAGCTATTATAACCAACTTCCCATAAAGCCGTTATAACACTTTATGTTTTAAATCAACCAAATACATTAGCACATGTACGTCTACCGTACTACATAGTTCACACATATCATGCTAGAAGAGATAGGAAGAGGTTCACATACCTCGCGACGATTATCGACTAATAGCAAAACGCCCAAGTACCTCAAACGTCGGCGACACTCTCGATCAAGCGGATCACTCACACGCGATTACAACCTATAGAGGCCACAAAGCGCCTATTAATACCTTTAGATCCCGGCGTAGAATATTCTACAGAAAATTGGCGACACCTCCCCGCAATGGCGTAAATCTCCTCCTCTATCGGTAGCTACCAAGCCAACCAGGGGTTAACACGTCGGCCGGACGTGTACAATTCTACTACGGCAATGCTACACAAGTCTCAGAATACTGATCTATGTAATTCTGATTCGATTCTCTTATTTAAATTCAGCTTAAGTCAAAAGACATTGCGCACAATTATAATGTTCGATTCTATATATAGTATACTTCAACTATATATTCCTACAACATGTAATTTCCAATTTCAACGAAGGTCAAGAATGTTTACCTCGATAAGCCCAAAATTATCCGAGTTTATATGTCGTTCTGAACAAGGTTTAGCTCCTACTCGTGCGCTCCAAACGCTCAGAAACCCTTAGAAGTGTCTACACAACTTCTACTTAATACTTCAACTACGGTGAAGATTTTTCCTTAGGGTTTCGTTTAGTGGCTAAAGAAAAGTATAATAGTATTTTAAGCCGTATAAAGGGTACTTTGGAAAGTACTACAAGGTATTTGGCTAAAGTATTTTGGGCATTATAACGATACTTGTAGAATACATTTCTACCAAGGGGTAGTATTTTGACTAGCACAACTAGGCTAGGGGGTTGCTCTCGGCAGAGCCACTAGGCAAGGGGGCTCGTGAGGGCCTTCAAGAGGGAGAGGGGTGGTGTTTGGACGAGAACAAGGTTGAGGAGAGGGAGGATTTTCAAGACTTAGACAATATTTGGATGAAGATGTTCATCAACTAAGGGGTATTTATAGGTCAAGTGAAGGCCAACCAATGGCCAAGATGAAGACAAGTGTGGTGCAAGTGTAGGGCTAGATTTAAGCCAAGTGCACCTTATCCATCTACCACAACAACTTGCACAAAATATCCTACCTAACCCCACTCACCAATTCGTCCAAATTGCCGTCCCACTCCATCCACTGTGAGGGTGACACTTGTCACCCTCCCGTTGGTCCAAAATGTTTCGTCTCTCGGAAAAATCCGCAAAAAATTTAAACGACATAGCCGGAAATTCCCCTACGAAAGCTGTGAAAACGTTTCGTCGAAAAACGACTCTAACCGGGTGTTGTGCACAAAAAGAATTCGGCCAAGCCTAAAGAAGTTCGAAAATTTCTACGTACGTCCCCCACGTACATACTCTGGAAATACGGGGTATAACAGTGAATATATGTTCACAAATATGTAAATGCCTCGGATCGGGTTGCATGCCACAAAAAATATGTAAATGCCTCGAATCGGGTTGCACGCCACAACAAATATGTAAATGCATCGGATTGGATTGCACGCCGCAACAAATATGTAAATGCATCGAATCAGGTTTCACGCCGCAACAAATATGTAAAGTCATCAGATCGGGTTACGCGCCGCAACAAATATGTAAAGGCATTGGATCGGGTTGCGCGCCGCAACAAATATGTAAAGACATTGGATCGTGTTGCGCGCCCCAACAAATCTGTAAATGCATTGCATCGGGTTGCACGCCGCAACAAAAATGTAAAAGAAAAATGCAAATGAATATCTTAATGTGTGATATGGGTTAAAACAGAATATTGGTTAAATTAAGAATTTCCTATAAGGAGTTGAGAGGAGATGTTGCATACTTGTATGATAAAGATGTTGTAACCTAATATGTTTTTTTACAACATGCTTATTATGTTATAATGTGATTATACTTAGAATATTGTGAGGTTACTTTGAATTGCAGGGCAAGGTTCTCACTCAGGCCCGGATGGTAGGGCTGACTCTTTATTTAACATGTTTCAGGAAATCGCGATAGAGGAAAAACTCCACATCAAGGCTAGCGATCGACCCGCAACCTCATTGTCGTACCAAATCCATTGCTTCAGACTTGGTACTTGTCGTGCTTAATATATAGTTGAAAGTTTAGTTTCAGTATCTCAAAAAATGCCCGTATGAGATTGTCTCCTTTCAAACTTGAAATATTCATTCTCATTAAGTCTAGATAGAAATAAAGTTTGCACGAGCATGGACTCGCACTATGATTAATGAAATTCTTACAAAAAAATCGTTACTTTTAATATTGTTACTATTTCCGCATTTAAATACACGTCCAAATTTAGAAAGAAAGAGAGTTAGATGGTGCTCCTGGAAAGAGATAGTTATCCAGGTGTCATCACGCCCTAACTGAAGAATTGAGAAAAGTTGGGGCCTGACAGACCCTTAGGTTAAAGATTGAATTTTGAAATGGTTTGTCTATGTTAGGAATAGGTTAATGAGGCTATCTTCGTGTCACGACCCAAACTCCGGGCCCGCGATTGGTGCCCTACCTGGGCACCCTTCTACCCATACAACACAAGTAACCCGCGGAAGCTAAATAACACTCATCATCATTTTTTTTCCAAGGGCAAAGCCGGAAAGACTGCCATAATATATAACACCCGAATGAGACTACAACTGTAGAAAAATATAAATACAACTCACGCAAGTCCAACCCATATATGAATACAGACCTGTAATAGTTTGGACAGTAAACTATGACGGGACAAGGCCCTGCCGTAACCTGAATATACCTAGCCATAATGGAAGACTTGTGCAAAAATGACAAGCTCCGAAACATTAGAGCTATTACAAAACGCTGAACAAGGATCCTAAGCTCACAGATCACCCAACTGAGTACCTAATACATGCGGGCATGAACGCAACCCCCCGAAGGGGGTCAGTACGACAAGGTACTAAGTATGTAAACATGAAGTACAATAAACAAGATTATAACAGGCCAAAAGGATAACAAGAGACAAGTATAATAATCAAATACCAGTATACTGTGCCTTTTCAAAATAGAGTAATGAGAGTCATCTTTACCTTTTTAAAATATTGTTTCAGATATTGTACTCCTATAGCTATCACAAGCAACTATGTACAATTTAAATAATCTTTGACTCTCATTAGCACAATTAGAATGAACTATCTTTTTAGAAAAACTCAAGGCATTATCAAACGAATAGGTAAACAACTTTCCTTTTATAAAACTCAAAGTACTATCAAGGGAAATATCACTAAGGATTAGGATCCACTCAGTTTATAAAGATCAAGTCAAGTATAGGATCCACTCGTCGTTTGTACCAACTCGATAATCTAATTCGTCTCGCTCCTCTGGATAACATTATGGAAACATTTACATGGTGATAACTGATCCGAATTGGCAAATTAATCCATTTTATGAGTCATTAGGTTATATATTAATAATGATCTTATCTAATCAGCTGTAAACCTAGAAAGTGTAAAACGAACTGGTTATATCTTAGCTTCTATGCAGATGGAAAATTCTACTCATTTCAATATAGTAGATTGTCGATTCCTTTTTCATTAACGCTGCAATGATTTGTTCGATACCGTTTCTTATTAGTGTTGTAACTAGCAAGATCAATTCGACTCCAACATTTACTAAAAGCTCTTACCAACATCTCACATAAGACTTGGTAAGGACTTAGGAATAATTTAGACATGCCTTTAGCATAGAATCAATAACGTAAATACTCCCTAACTCCTAAGTGTAGATAACTTTTGAAATAATACCACAGTTATGGTTCACACAAAGAACATGCCAAAAGAGAGAATGAAGAGGTTCACATACCGCATTGACGACTAACCAACACGACAAGTAGAATATGCCCCGAATAGGTACTTCAACCTTATCGGCTATTCCACACGCCAAGTAGAATATTCCACAAGTAGTACTTCAACCTATAACAACAATAATACTTCTATCAACTTCATACACACTAGTATACGACTTATACCAAGTAATGGTCCCCTTATTCTACGAAAATTTGGGCAGCACTTCCCCCGTTTATACGTACTTTTCCACATTTTCCAAGGCCCAAATTCAACAACAATCAAGCCTCATTTAAGGCACAACCAACAGTTAACCAAAGGTGATTACACACCTACTTGACGTGTAAAATTCATCCCCTTAATCTATCAAAACAGTCCATAAAAATCAGTCCAATATCCAACAACAACAACGGTACAAAGTGAAGCCTTTTAATACCTTTCTACACCCTTAATCTCTTAGGACTTCCATTAACAATCCCCATACTTAATCATGTAATAAGAGGGCTGAATTTTCAGAATTCCAATGCCCTAAAACAGTCCCTAAAAATTGTATAATAACGTCCAACAATTTTATAGATTCCACGGCCAACAACTACAATCCGATAACTCTTTCCTTAATCCATTATATTCCAATTCAAGTTCCAACACTTCTATATATGACATATCAACTTATCAACAACCATATTACTTCATTTTAACATGCAATAGGTGAAGATAACAACAACAATAACCAACAAACTCCAAAGACCCGAAAAATGGGCTATTCTCGGCCCAACCACCAAAATTGGTCCAAACACTTTTTAATCTTCATTCTTCTTAATACACGTTCATATACTAACTATAACAACATGTAATATCCAATTACTGCAAGAGGAAGAAGAATTGTTACCTTAAAAATGACCCAAAACGTCCAAAACAGTCCGCACCAATTTGGCCCACCGTTTTCGTTTTGCTCCACTTCTTCAAGTTTCAATCACACACAAGCATTCACTACAAGCTTATAACCAACTTTCCTTCACGTTTTACCTCCAAAAAGTCGACGAACAAGCTAGGGTTCTAATGGCCATTCTCGGCCCAAATGGTTTCTTGGAGGGTTTTGGAGAGTTAACTTGGTTTAAGACTTGATTAGGGTGCTTAACCTTGGATAATAATCAACTCTTATTCTTGGAAAATCTTGGGATTTTCGAAAATTAAGCAAGGAGAAGAGAGAAAGGAATGTCTAGGAAGATAATGAAATAATGAGCTAAGTCTTCAATCTCTAACTCTAATATAGATATTTTCCTTTCAAGACAAGTGGATGAGGATACATGTCACTCTCTCATTGGCCAAAATTTCCTTCTTTAGAAAAATATCTAGATATTTCCAAAATATCTTAAAATCGAAGGGCCCCGCGTAATTGTGAAATTCTCGGCGGACCCCATATTATAAATTCCAATTCTTCGTAATCAAATACTAATCCCATAAATCCAATTAGAAGTATTAAACTCCAAGTTAATAATTTTTTCGTCGTCACATTTTTCCAAAATTTTCCTAAGTCTTGGAAGATAATGAAATAATGAGCTAAGTCTTCAATCTCTATCTCTAATATAGATATTTTCCTTTCAAGACAAGTGGATGAGGACACATGTCACTCTCCCATTGGCCAAAATTTCCTTCTTTAGAAAAATATCTAGATATTTCCAAAATATCTTAAAATCGAAGGGCCCCGCGAAATTATGAAATTCTCGGCGGACCCCATATTATCAATTCCAATTCTTCGTAATCCAATACTAATCCCATAAATCCAATTAGAAGTATTAAACTCCAAGTTAATAATTTTTCCGTCGTCACATTATTCCGGAATTTTCCTTGAGAAAATGTAATAATTCTTTCCTTTCAAAATTCAAATCTTAAATCCTTAATCACGTTCTCAATTAATAGCCCTGATATTACGGGGTGTAACACTTGGTTCATGTTGTGTCCATCATGCATCTGTTAGGATTTACCTAGGTCTAGTATGAAATATCATCTGCCGTGATGTTATTTGATTCATGTTAGGGTCTACGTTGTGTTGTATTACTAAATTTGCGTTTGAATATGGTTCTGTAGAGTCTTTAATGCATGCTTGAGTAATTAATGATGAGTCTTGTTGGACTGTGTGCATTTTCTTAGTGTTCTTACCAAGTTCATAATACATGTATGCCTGAAATCATAACATTTTGAATTTGTGTGAATTATTTGTGTCTATTTTGAATTCATGGTGAGTAGGTAATGAAGTAATCACTTGTGTGCCCTATTTGTGACTATGTCATGCCTATCATATCATGTCTGCATGTTTGGTGTAGGCTGCTAATTTGTTAAGTTTCGAGTCACCTAAATTAATCCTTGTTCGAACGAAGTTTAAATCTGCAATGATGTATATTGTGGTGGCTGATATCCATCTTTGAACTAACACATGCCTAGATTAGTTTCACGCTAAGATTAAAGTCCATGTGATCACTTGCTAACATATGTGCTAAGTTATCTACTTATCTTTATTGGATGAAAATTACTCTATATCTATTAGTTTGAAAAGGTGGACGGAAAGATTAACATGCACATTGTTTGCCTTGTTTAAGTGATATAATTGTTTTGGCTAAAATGATATCATGTGATCTGTATGTTAAATCTAGGGTTGATCTGCTTGGGTTTGAGATTATGAAGTATGTTGATAGATTTAGGTTCTGTATAAGATGCATGAGTACATGCCCCTATCTTCTTGCTTTCACTATATCCTCTTATGGTGTTTGTTGTGAAGTATATTCTTGATATTCACTGGGATGTACAGACTGTATATATTCTGGGGTATTGTATGTGTTTGGGCATGCCCATCATTTCTTTTAAAATCTGAAAATCACTGGTTGGGTTTATACTACCTTGGGGCTGATTTATCCTTCTTTAAGTTTGATAATTGTTATATTGGGCATGTCTTTCCTTTTTCAGTGTTACTTGGATGAAACCCAGAATTTGAAATGCATGATCTGGCCCAATTTTCAGTCTGAAAAACAATTATTTGGGCCTACTTTCCTTTCTGTGTTTAATTTGCATTATCAAGGCCAATATTGTGTTGAATGTTGGAATTTCATTTGTTTGGACTCGTCATTTTATTTTTGGTGCCCTACCTGGGCACCCTTCTGCCTAACTGACACAAGTAAACTACGGAATTAAAATAACACCTCATTTTTTTTACCAACGTACGTGCAAGGGCAAAGCCGACAAGGCTGCCATATAATATACATAATCAAAAGACACTACACTGTACATGAGTCAAATACCACATATGAATACAGACCTCTAAGAGTTTTACTGAACTATGACGGGACAGGGCCCCGCCGTACAAATAACTGTACAAAAGCCTGTACTGGAGGATCTATACCAAAAAGATAAACTCCTGAACAGATGGGGCTATCCAAAAACTCTGAGCAGGGTCCTACATCTGCATATCACCAAACTGCGTACCTAAACCTGTGGCATGAACGCAGCCCTCCGAAGGAGGTCAGTACGAAGAATGTACCAAGTATGTGAAGCGATGAAATGCGTAATGAAATCATAACGATCTAAACAAAACAGAGACATGTATGATAGCCAACCTACGATTACAATACATAAGCGGTCATATCAAGTCGGGGACGCGTGCCTCAAAGTCATTACTCAAATATAACCATGGGTCTCACGCCCGTAATATCAATCATGCGTGGAATCCTTCCTCATCGCCGCGATCCATGATATAATACAACATCAGTAAGCACACTGAACCTTGCAATCATGAGAGTAATGCAATCTTTTTTATCTTTTAAGTTATGACTTTAACAATGAGAATTATTGTTCCACTTTAAATCATACACACACTGCACCTTTTCATTAATGAAATCACTACCGTTTCAAAACATGAAGGTCGTGCCAGTGCCAGGGTCAACCACCCTCTGTGTTATAATGCAACCTATCATAGGACTATTTCACCCGCAAGGGACTATTTCACCCACTTAGGTCATGAGGACCTGCAATGAGTCATCGGTACACGATACTCGCATCACAGATAGTTAATTCATGGCTTATATATATCCGGGAATTTAACCCGCCCGAGTCAAATACCGACCCGCCGTGAGTGTGTACCACTCACCCCCATGGGGAGCTAACCCATGGTATCCTTGAAACAAGTTGCCGGCCCTTTATGGAGGGATGCGGAGATGTGGAGATATGACACTTGCACGAATGTCTATATGAGCAACTCATATGCAAGCAAACAAAGACAATACCATGCCTTTCACACCAAGACAATACCATGCCTTTCCTTGTTACATAAACCAAGACAATACCATGCCTTTCCTTGTTACATAAACCAAGAAAATACCATGCCTTTACACAAACCAAGACAATTACCATGCCTTCTTTTTACATAAACCAAGACAATACCATGCCTTCTTTTTACATAAACCAAGAGAAATACTTATTCAAGCAAGCCAAAATACTATCAAGGCGCAAATAGAATAGTTCTCATCTAACAAGCCAAAGTACTTATCAAGGCACAAATAGAATAATTCTCATTTAACAAGCCAAAGTACTTATCAAGGCACAAATAGAATAATTCTCATTTAACAAGCCAAAGTACTTATCAAGGCACAAATAGAATAATTCTCTTTTATCAAGCCAAAGTACTACGTACGTACATTCTTTTCAAAAGACTCCTTTTTATGTAAAATCCCAAGATACTAACACCCGTAGTATCAAGGCGTGTCTATTTTTCAAAGTAATTTACTATACTTTTAGAAACTCATTTCAAAGCTTGAAACCAAGTAACTTCAAATTTTCACAATCTAGGCACCCTATGCCCATTAATCAAAATAGACAACTTTCTTAACCTTCCATAAAGCCGTTATAACCAACTTCCCACAAAGCCGTTATAACCCTTTATGGTTTTAGACATATTCATTCCTTTTATAACCAAGAGACTTATACTTTTAAAACCAAATATCACATACTTACAAATCAAGTTTCTTAACTTTCAAAATACTTCAAGTCTCTTAATCTTTAGAAATCAAGTTTCTTCTACTTTTAAACCTCAAGTAACTCACACCTTTAAAACAAGTTACTTCTCTTAAATCATGTCATTTATCCTCTTTTAAAACAATTAAGTAAATCACTCCTTTGACTCCCCTAAAGTCATTATAACGACCTTTAGGTTTTGGAACTAAGGCACTAGCCAAAAGATTTGGAAACCACTTCCTTTTCAAGACTCTACGTACTTTAAGTAAAATACTTTCACTTTTGAGAATCCAAACTTCACTAAGTAAATGGATTATAACAACTTACATTTAAAACATCACAGTACAATCAAGGAAGTATATAGAACAAATTCTATATTAGTCAATCCAAGTAAAACCAAGGAATGGATCATTTAAGGAGTAGGACATACTTTCTTTATCTTAAGGAATCATGCTAGAAGAAGAGGAGATGATTCACATACCTTTTCGGCTTAATCCATAAGCTAAGTCGAATACGCCGCACGTAGAAGTGTCAACCTATAATGGCCACAACATGACTATCAATTTCTAGCTTCTAACGTAGAATAATACTAAGTATACAGTCTCTTATTCTACGGAAAATTGGGCAGCACTTCCTTTGTTTCTACATACTTTGCCACCTTTTTCAAGGCTGAATTCAATAACCAAACATGCCACATTTAAGGCTCAAAACAACAACCAACCAAAGGGGATTACACGCCTTACAATACGTGTAAAATTCCGCCCCACAATTCATACCAAGTAGTTTAATAACCAAGCCATTCTCGGCTAACAATATAACCAATCCTAAGTCCTTTCCAATTCTTTTTCAATCCAAGTTCTTAGGGCTAACATGGTATATAGTCATAGGCAACTTTAACAACTTTAATTTCTTCTTTATATAACATGTGACGACTTAAACTAATAATCAACATGAATTGTAATCTTAAGGCTAAACATGCTAGTTTTCGGATTAGGGTTCCAATAGTCAATACACTTATCAAACTTCATACTACATACCTCATGCTTGCTAATATCCATAGCTACAATAATAAGTAATCTTAATTACTAAAACGACAAGAATTATACCTTTACAAGCCCTTAAAAATTCCAAGATACAAAGTCGCTCCTTAGAAATTCTTAGCTCCTTTCCTTTACGCTCCAATCCGCTATTTGAAGCATTTAGAAGCTCACAACCAACTTCTCTTCCATTTCCAATCCAAACTTGTGAAAATGACTTAGGTTTTCGCCTTGCGACTAACGTGAAAATGTCATTTTTCCGAAATCTTTCTATTGAGATATCCTTACAATACCCTTAGGGACCTAGGGTTAAAGTCTTGTGAATAATGGATCAAAACTACAAAATTTTTGTGTGGAAGGGAGGGTGAACCCGAGAGCTACTACAATGAACAAGAATGTGTGAAATTTTTTCTAAGTGTTGGAGACTTAGTCTTGCACTAGTGTAGTATTTATAACACAATGGAGGACTTAGATTAAAACACTTGTGGGCTAGGATGAAGAATAATTAATGTTAAGCCAAGTGGACAAGTTGACAAGTCAACAATCTCAAGCTAGCAAGACTTGATTTTCTACCATGGTCAATGACCATTATACCCTTGCATAATTTCGTCCAAGACCAAGTGGGGGAGGTGCCACGTGTCTCCCTCTTATTCGTCCATAAAATTACGTAACCCTCATGGGCCCCGCAAAACGTAAAATTCCTCGGGTGGACCCTACGTGACCAAATCCGTAAAAATAAATTTCCATAATGTTAATAAGTTCCATACTTCTTCAAATAATGCATTTTGAGAATCTAATTCTCCTCAACGAACATTTTTCCTTTCCGACGTTCGGAAGATTTTCCGTCGGAAAAACAGTTCTTCCTTTCGTACCAATTTCTCAAGTCTTGTGTTCTCGCGTCTATTCTCTTATACATGTCCTGGACTTACGGGGTGTAACGTTCTTCCCTCCTTAGAAACATTCGTCCCCGAATGTTCTTAGTCGGTTTCCAAGCTATACAAACTCCGGCATAGTCTCTATATTATGCCTAACAATCAATACTCCACAAGACCAACGATGCCACACATGACCATCACATAACATACGTAAACATATCAATGGACCTTCCGTCCGTGGTACCTTCTCACAATACTCGAAGGTTACAGTATTCTCAAACACGGGATCCTTAGAGGTTCCTTTATTTTCTTACTTGTCATACTTTCTCGTACTCCGAACTTACTTAGTATACATACAAAATTTCAACTATTGGTTCTGTTCTCCGATCCTTGGAGTTACTATCCAAACTTGGCCATTATGCTACTTGAACTTCCGCTAAGGCTCTTCTCGACCCTTACGACCTGATTCTGGTGGAACGCATCCACCAACTCGTACATCGATCAACTAGACTTGGGCCTTGCATCCTCGTGACCCTATCACATAGCGGTACCATATCCAACTGACATCACCCCATTCCATACTACCGGTTGACCCGAAATGAGTCCATAACCCGACCCATCGTCATACTTAACTTCTCATTCTTAGTCTGAAATAAATCTTTCTCTCATCTCAAGGTACTGCTCACCCTATCCCCCTATTCACTAGAGGTTCGTCACATAAGCCAAAGTATTTCTACTGTACATTCTTCCCTATTGGTCTTACATTGTTATGGGGAAATTACAACTTGTGAACTCAACACAACTATAGTCTCAGTTCACTTTACTAATCAAAGTATCCCTACCTCTGGGGGTAATATCACTTACAACTGCTAGCAACAAAGGGAAAACATATATGCTAGGGCGAAATCTGAATCTATCAATGCACGTATGATTCAAAAGAATCGAGATATACATGTAACCCCATGCGATGTCGCCTCCTGATCCTGCCCCGTAGTCACGTCATCTATGCGGTTAGAAGGACCGCCAGAACTATAAACTCCACCCTGATCTCTACCACGGCTGGCTGACATCTGAACACCCCGCTCGGGGGCCTGGTGTGGAGGAAAGGGAATCAACCATCGGCCTCATAGGCTGAGCCACCTCACCGGTGCTCTTTCTAAAAGGACATACCCTCCGTATATGGCCCGGATGGCCACAATAAAAACAAACATCTGTGCCATAACGACATTTCCCCATATGACGCTTACTACATCGGAAACACTGAGGAATAGGTGGCCTTGACCAATAAAATCATCTGCTCCTCTGAGAACCACGACTCCTGGAGCTTGGACCGGCTCTTAAATACCTCGTGGGGTCCAATCTCCCACCTGTGATCTGCGGGGGTATGTAATGGGTAGGTTGGGACGAATATCTCACTCGCTACTGAGGCTGCTCGTCCAAACACTCACCGGGATAACCAACCGGTCTAGCCCTCTTACGCTGATCTCCGCGTTGGCCCTCTACCCTCTGTACACCTGCCTGTACTGGCCGAATAACTTCTCTTGGTGAAATCAGCACCGCTATCTTGGTCAATAACATAATCGCTTCTCTTATGACCTATAGTCTTCTCTGGCGAAAGCTGGAGGCTCAGTCTTTGGGGCCTCAAAACTGTGTGAAGAACTTCGCCATCGGCACAACATCCGGTATACCCTGGGCATAAGCCCTATCAACACTCTGAGTCTGACTGGTAGCTCCTGCTACTCCCTTGCCCTTCTGGGCGACTGTTTCCTTCCTTGGAGGAATAGCTGTAACACAAAAATACGTCAGAGAGGAATTATCTTACTAACACAGCTCTATGGCACGATCTCAGAGTGAGAAAAATAGAAACCAACTCCTAAATGTCCTGTAGACTCCTGTTTATGGGTGTGGCGCGCAACACACCGATAATCAAGACTCTACTAGACACGGTCTGTAGACATTCCGAGGACTGACAGCTCTGATACCACTCTGTCACGCCCCGAACCCCGGGCCCATGACTGGTGCCCTACAGGCACCTTCGCTAATCGACACAAGTAAGCATGAATTTAATTAACACCTCATTTTTATTACCAACGTACGTGCAAGGGCAAAGCCGACAAGGTTGCCATATAATATACATAATCAAAAGACACTACACTGTACATGAGTCCAATCCCACATATGAATACAGACCTCTAAGAGTTTTACTGAACTATGACGGGACAGGGCCCCGCCGTACCCATAACTGTACAAAAGCATGTACTAGAGGATCTATACCAAAAAGATAAACTCCTGAACAGATGGAGCTATCCAAAAACTCTAAGCAGGGTCCTACACCTGCAGATCACCAAACTGCGTACCTAAACCTGCGGCATGAATCGGCCCGAAGAGTCGATGCGAAGAATGTACCAAGTATGTGAAGCGATGAAATCTTGTAATGAAATCATAACGATCTAAACAAAACAGAGACATGTATGATAGCCAACCTATAGTGCAATACATAGCGGTCATATCAAGTCGGGGACGCGTGCCTCAAAGTCATTACTCAAATATAACCATGGGTCTCACGCCCATAATATCAATCATGCCCGTGGAATCATTCCTCACTGCCGGCAGTCCATGATATAATACAACATCAGTAAGCACACTGAACCTTGAAATCATGAGAGTAATGCAATCCTTTTTATCTTTTAAGTTATGACTTTAACAATGAGAATTACAGGAGACATGTATGATAGCCAACCTATAGTGCACAATACATAAGCAGTCATATCAAGTCAGGGACGCATGCCCTCAAAGTCATTACTCAAATATAACCATGGGTCTCACGCCCATAATATCAATCAAGCCCGTGGAATCATTCCTCACTGCCGGCAGTCCATGATATAATACAACATCAGTAAGCACACTGAACCTAGAAATCATGAGAGTAATGCAATCCTTTTTATCTTTTAAGTTATGACTTTAACAATGAGAATTACTGTTCCACTTTAAATCATACACACACTGCACCCTTTCATTAATGAAATCACTACCGTTTCAAAACATGAAGGCCGTACCAGTGCAGGGTCAACCACTCTCTGTGTTATAATGCAACCTATCATAGGACTATTTCACCCGCAATGGACTATTTCACCCGCTTAGGTCATGAGGACCCGCAATGAGTCATCTGTACACGATACTCGCATCACATATAGCTAATCCATGGCTTATATATATCCGGGAATTTAACCCGCCCGAGTCAAATACCGACCCGCCGTGAGTGTGTACCACTCACCCCCATGGGGAGCTAACCCATGATATCTTTGAAACAAGTTGTCGGCCCTTTATGGAGGGACGCGGAGATGTGGAGATATGACACTTGCACGAATGTCTATATGAGCAACCCATATGCAAGCAAACCAAGACAATACCATGCCTTTCACACCAAGACAATACCATGCCTTTCCTTGTTACATAAACCAAGACAATACCATGCCTTTACACAAACCAAGACAATTACCATGCCTTCTTTTTACATAAACCAAGACAATACCATGCTTTCTTTTTACATAAACCAAGAGAAATACTTATTCAAGCAAGCCAAAATACTATCAAGGCGCAAATAGAATAGTTCTCATCTAACAAGCCAAAGTACTTATCAAGGCACAAATAAAATAATTCTCATTTAACAAGCCAAAGTACTTATCAAGGCACAACTAGAATAATTCTCTTTTATCAAGCCAAAGTACTACGTACGTACATTCTTTTCAAAAGACTCCTTTTTATGTAAAATCCCAAGATACTAACACCCGTAGTATCAAGGCGTGTCTATTTTTCAAAGTAATTTACTATACTTTTAGAAACTCATTTCAAAGCTTGAAACCAAGAACTTCAAATTTTCACAATCTAGGCAACCTATGCCCATTAATCAAAATAGACAACTTTCTTAACCTTCCATAAAGCCGTTATAACCAACTTCTCATAAAGCCGTTATAACCATTTATGGTTTTAGACATATTCATTCCTTTTATAACCAAGAGACTTATACTTTTAAAACCAAGTATCACATACTTACAAATCATGTTTCTTAACTTTCAAAATACTTCAAGTCTCTTAATCTTTAGAAATCAAGTTTCTTCTACTTTTAAACCTCAAGTAACTCACACCTTTAAAACAAGTTACTTCTCTTAAATCATGTCATTTCTCCTCTTTTAAAACAATTAAGTAAATCACTCCTTTGACTCCCCTAAAGTCATTATAACGACCTTTAGGTTTTGGAACTAAGGCACTAGCCAAAAGATTTGGAAACCACTTCATTTTCAAGACTCTATGTACTTTAAGTAAAATACTTTCACTTTTGAGAATCCAAACTTCACTAAGGAAATGGATTATAACAACTTACATTTAAAACATCAAAGTACAATCAAGGAAGTATATAGAACAAATTCTATATTAGTCAATCCAAGTACAACTAAGGAATGGATCATTTAAGGAGTAGGACATACTTTTTTTATCTTAAGGAATCATGCTAGAAGAAGAAGAGATGGTTCACATACCTTTTCGGCTTAATCCACAAGCTAAGTCGAATACGCCGCACTTAGAAGTGTCAACCTATAATGTCCACAACATGACTATCAATTTCTAGCTTCTAACGTAGAATAATACTAAGTATACGGTCTCTTATTCTACGGAAAATTGGGCAGCACTTCCTTTGTTTCTACATACTTTGCCACCTTTTTCAAGGCCGAATTCAATAACCAAACACACCATATTTAAGGCTCAATACAACAACCAACCAAAGGGGATTACACACCTTACAATACGTGTAAAATTACGCCCCACAATTCATACGAAGTAGTTTAATAACCAAGCCATTCTCGGCTAACAATATAACCAATCCTAAGTCCTTTCCAATTCTTTTTCAATCCAAGTTCTTAGGTCTAACATGGTATATAGTCATAGGTAACTTTAACAACTATAATTTCTTCTTTATATAACATGTGACGACTTAAACTAATAATCAACTTGAATTGTAATCTTAAGGCTAAACATGCTAGTTTTCGGACTAGGGTTCCAATAGCCAATACACTTATCAAACTTCATACTACATACCTCATGCTTGCTAATATCCATAGCTACAACAATAAGTAATCTTAATTACTAAAACGACAAGAATAATACCTTTACAAGCCCTTAAAAATTCCAAGATACAAAGTCGCTCCTTAGAAATTCATAGCTCCTTTCCTTTACGCTCAAATCCGCTATTTGAAGCATTTAGAAGCTCACAACCAACTTCTCTTCCATTTCCAATCCAAACTTGTGAAAATGACTTAGGTTTTCGCCTTGCGACTAATGTGAAAATGTCGTTTTTCCGAAATCTTTCTATTGAGATATCCTTACTGTCACGACCCGACCTCGGGCCCGCGACTGGTGCCTTACCCCGGGCACCCTAGTCATACAACATTAGAGAAAATCAGCGAAATTAAAAACTTAAACATATGAACAATATGAAAAGAAACAGGCTAACCAAAACGGTCACCTTTCTGCATATATATATATAAAATTGAACAGTTACATCCTTTACAAACCCTGCCCACAACAGTACTACAGACCTCTAAGAGTTTTTATAACCACTATGACGGGACAGGGCCCCGCCATACCCCTGAATGTACAAGTACCTACAATGACAGGGGACTATACCAAAAGATAAGCCTCCGGAGAAACGGAGCTTCCCAATCTGTGAACCGTGATCCTAAGAGCGAGGATCAACAATCGCGGTGTACCTACTGCGGCGTGAACGCAGCCAGAAGGAGGTCGATAACATGTACCAAGTATGTGAAACTAAAAAATATTGTAAATGAAATCATAACAGTCTATATAAAATAGGAGACATGTATGATAACCAAACTACAGTACACAATATATATAGCAGTCATGTTAAGTCAGGGACTCACGCCCGTAAAGTCATCACTCAAATATAGCAGAATTTAACCCGCGACGCGTGCCGGCAAGATCTTACCTCGGTATAAGCATGGCCATGGAACCATCCTAATGGACGCATACCCGTGGACCATCCATCGTGTCAGTATGTCCAAAGGAAATATCAATATAGCACTCATAGTGGAAGCATACTCGTGGGCCACCCAACGTGTCAGTATGTCCAAAGAAAATAGCAAGATAACACTCCTAGTGGAAGCATACCCGTGGGCCACCCATCGTGTCAGTATGTCCAAAGGAAATAACAAGATAACACTCATAATGGAAGCATACTCGTGGGCCACCCATCGTGTCAGTATGTCCAAAGCAAATAACAAGATAACACTCCTAATGGAAGCATACCCGTGGGCCACCCATCGTGTCAGTATGTCCAAAGCAAATAACAAGATAACACTCCTAATGGAAGCATACCCGTGGGCCACCCATCGTGTCAGTATGTCCAAAAGGATCGATATAGTGGAAGCATACCCGTGGGCCACCCATCGTGTCAGTATGTCCATCAATCAACCAGATAGCCGGCCCTCCATCGAGAGACGCGGTAGCACAGAAATACAACACTTGCACAACAAAGGCTATCACAACAAGCATAGGCAAGTTCAACATACTCTTAGACTTTCATTTTATGACCACAAATTCGGGTTTTAACCCCAAGGTACTACGTACTTAAATTCTTTCAACAGATCCAATTCTTTTATAAAGGTCACACGATACCCGTAGTATCAAAATAGAGTAACTATCTTTTTAAGTAAACCAAAAATCAATTTCCATACCTTCTTTTTAAACCAATTTATACTTCAATTCCTCAAGTCTCCTTTCCTTTAGAAATCAAATTCCTTACTTTGGAATTTAAGAAAATCAGTACTTGTTTATAATGATCTTAATAAAGCAGCCATGATCTAGGAAATGTAATACAATTTTGTCTTATCTTAGCTTCTATGCAGATGGAGGTTTCTACTTGTTTTAATATAATTAATTGTTATTACACTTTCCTTTATTAACGCTGCAATGACTTGTTCGATACTTATTCCCATTTCCGAAATCAATATAACATTATCCTTTTAAAGACCAAGTACCCATTACTCATGAATGCGGTTTCATAACTTTTTAACACAATTCAAGTTCTTAACATTAAAACAAGTCAAATATAAGTCAAGTCTCTTACCTTTTAAAATCAACAAACCATTCTTTTACCTACATAAAGTCGTTATAACTAACTTCCCATAAAGCTATTATAACACTTTATGTTTTAAACCAACCAAATTCGTTTAGCACATGTACGTCTACCGTACTACATAGTTCACAACAATCATGCTAGAAAGGATAGGAAGAGGTTCACATACCTCGCGACGATTATCGACAAATAGCAAAACGCTCCAAGTACTTCAACTTCGTCGGCTACTCCTTAAGCCAAGTAGATCACGCCACACGTAGTACTTCAATCCTAAAATGTAGTACTTCTATCAAACCTTACTTACCATTGAAGACTTATACCAATAAAAAGCCCTCTAATTCTACGGAAAATTGGGCAGCATTTCCCCCGTTTTTACATACTTTTCCACCTTTTTTTTAGGCCCGATAACAGTAACCAACATGCCACATTTAAGGCGCAACATTTCCGAAATTTAAAGAAGGGGATCACACGCCCAAACGGACGCGATTAACAATCTTCCCCTTAACAACAACAACAATTAACGAAGGGGATCACACGCCCAAACGGACGCGATTAACAATCTTCCCCTTAACAACAACAATAATTAACGAAGGGGATCACACGCCCAAACGGACGCGATTAACAATCTCCCCCTTAACAACAATGTAAATACAGTCCAATGTAAATACAGTCCAAAGTAAATACAGTCCTTTAGTTGGGGTCCTTGGCCAACTATTACAATTTCACTTATCCAATTACTTCATTAGTCTTCCAACTTATATTCCAATCTTAATATAAGTTATAGTTACTTTGTTATTAGTTTTACAACAAGATACGTTTTTACCATTTTGATGGCTTACTTGCCAATTTCCATTTTAGCAACTTAACAAGTTCCAAAACTTTCCAACCTTCATTCCACATATCTTATACTCCAAAATATACTCCCAATATACATATTAATCAACTTCACAAAGAGGTTAAGGTTCATTACCTCAAATAGCCCAAAAATATCCAAGAACTTAAAGTCGCTCCTTAGCAAGTTTAGCTCCAAATCCTTACATTCCAATCCACTACAAGCAACCCATAGAAGCTCCTAACCAACTTCTATTCAAGAATCAACTCCAAAAAGTGAAGAACACTTAGGGTTCCATCAAGACAACTTTCGGCCAAGGCAAACTAAATAGGCTAGGGGTGTGAAATCTTTTCCAACTCTTGGTACACAATCTTCCTAACACCTTAGGGAAGAACACTTAAGAGTTTAAGAATTGTTGGACAAATTTAGGTCAAGGTGAGGGCTCAAAAACGAGAGCAACAATGAAGGGAGAGGGAGGGTTTTTCAAGTCTTGAAATGGTTAAGTGTGGAAGATTTCATCAACTAGTAGTGTATATATAGGACAACCAAGGGATAGGATGAAGGCAAGTGTGTGGTTGAGATTGGGGACAAGTGTGTGTGGGTCCCACAAGCCACTTGTCCACACTAAAAATATCTTGCAAGACAAGGCCACTTGTCTTGCCACTTGTCAAGCAAATTTCGGCCAAGAGCCACCTAGGGGGTGACACGTGTCGCCCTCCTATTCGTCCAAAATATTTCATCTCCCGAAAATATCCATAATGGCCAAAATCTCGAAAACAAAGTGGGCCCCAGCCAGTAAATTTCTCCGTGGGCCCCACGTGACCAATTCCGGAAATAAAATTCCATAATTCTCTAATATTCCAAGAAGTCCAAATACCAAATCTGGGAATCCAATTCCCATTAACGAACCTTTTTCCTTCACAAAATCCGGAATCTTTTCCGTCGAAAAATCACATCTTTCTTCCTTTCCAATTTTAATGTCGTATTCTCGTATGTACGTCCTCGCATACATACCCTGGAACTACGGGGTGTAACACTTACAATACCCTTAGGGACCTAGGGTTAAAGTCATGTGAATAATGGATCAAAACTACAAGATTTTTGTGTGGAAGGGAGGGTGAACCCGAGAGCTACTACAATGAACAAGAATGTGTGAATTTTTTTCTAAGTGTTGGAGACTTAGTCTTGCACTAGTGTAGTATTTATAACACAATGGAGGGCTTAGATTAAAACACTTGTGGGCTAGGATGAAGAATAATTAATGTTAAGCCAAGTGGACAAGTTGACAAGTCAACAATCTCAAGCTAGCAAGACTTGATCTTCTACCATGGTCAAGGACCATTATACCCTTGCATAATTTCGTCCAAGACCAAGTGGGGGAGGTGCCACGTGTCGCCCTCTTATTCATCCATAAAATTCCGTAAGCCTCGTGGGCCGCGCAAAACGTAAAATTCCTCGGGTGGGCCCCACGTGACCAAATCCGTAAAAATAAATTTCCATAATGTTAATAAGTTCCATACTTCTTCAAATAATGCATTTTGAGAATCTAATTCTCCTCAACGAACATTTTTCCTTTCCGACGTTCGGAAGATTTTCCGTCGGAAAAAACAGTTCTTCCTTTCGTACCAATTTCTCAAGTCTTGTGTTCTCGCGTCTATTCTCTTATACATGTCCTGGACTTACGGGGTGTAACAGAGGAGTCTCATGTGAGACTCGTTACGATTTCGCCAAAACGAAGTCCTACATCCACAACCATTGCATCTTCCCGCATTCGGAATTCCTGAACAAAATGGATGGGATGATATCGTCATCAATCCAAGAGTCGATGCTTTTTAATTCTTTAATTATGCTAAATTTATGTTGTTGTAATTTAATTTATTGTACTTGTATAATTATTGAATTGTTTAGAATAGGTAGATTTAGAACTAATAATTTAGAAACGGTAGATTTAAAATCGGAAATCGCTAGTTTATTTATTTAGGACCGTCACTCATATTTCCAAAACGCTAGTTTATTTATTTAGGTCTGTCACCCATATTTTGAAAAAGCTAGTTTATTTTTATACTATATCTACTTTGGCATAAAACAAAAAATCATGTTATATTCTATTTTCATACTTCATTTTATCATACTTTACCAAAATAATTATATGTCATTTTACATAAAACCACTTTTGTAAATATTTCTAAACGCATCTTTTAAATTAACTCTTTGCAACACCCTTTTATTAACTGCATATTTTCAAAACACATATTTTCAAAAGCGTGATAAAAAAACCTAAGTTTGACCGGACAACCGCAAGTTATTCGGATCGTAGAGGATGCCTAATCCGTTCCCTTTAGGATAATACAGAACCCTTACCCAGAATCTCATAAAGTTTCGTAGACCTTTTAAATGGAGTTAATGTTGACATTACTTAGTTAACATTTTAGGTGTCCTAATTCACCTTAGAATAATTAGGTGGCGACTCCTTAAAATGGTGATTTAATTCATAAATCACCGGCATCCGTCGAGACCGCGGTGAAAAGCGGGCGCGACAGGCTTAATTGTTGAAACACACCAAAAATCAAATTTTCAGATCTTCTTTTTCTCTAAGCAATCTCTCACACACTCAACGGTTCTTATTTTAGTACACACTTGAGTTTTCTTTGTTCATTTGTTAGTTATTATTTTATCTTGGGAGACAAGTTGCCAATTACCGTAAAATGATATATACGGGGCAATATTGTCTTAAGGACAGAGTGAATATCACTCGACTTAGCAAACCTTGTTTTTGTTCTCATTTCCATATTGTAATCCTTGTAATAGTTTGTCACGACCCGTTCCAGGGCCCGTGACTGGTGCCTTACCGGGGCACCCAAGTAGTCATACATCAGAGTAATCAGCGAAAATATAAAGCAAGACATGAAACCGTTTATAAAATAAGACACAGTTTATGCGAGAAAACATCGTCTTTCGGCATATATATATAAACATGGTTTAGCAGTTACATCCGACACTGTACAACATGACTACAGACCTCTAAGGAAATATACAACTATGGCGGGACAGGGCCCCGCCATACCCTGACTGTACAAAACTATCTACAACAGGGAGATCATACCTAAAGTAGAGCCTCGGAAAAGATGGAGCTCAGACACCAACGTAGAGATCCTAAGAATGTGGATCTAGCACACCTTGCCGCCTGCGGCATGAACGCAGCCCCCCGAAGGAGGTCAGTACAACAGGTACTAAGTATATGAAACTGTAAAATACTTAAATGAAACATATCATTTCAAAAACAGTTTTGCAAGTATGTATGAAACAACCAAGGAAACCGCACATAGTGCCACATCACAAACAAGAGCGTGAATAGGTAAGCGTAACAGGTCTTTTCTAGGCTGCGAATGATCAAGCAGGCCAATTGCGTAGTATCACCATGCAAGCCTAATCTCGGACTCCGTAGTCGCGTAGGCCAATCACATAGGCCCGCATAGGGTATATAACCCCGCATCGAGGGTAGCTACTCTTCGGCATCGTCCTGGACTCGTCGTCCGCATGGCCACATAGACCGCATGAGGTATAATCCCCGCACACTAACCTGGAACTCCCGTAGCTCCGCATAGGTCCCTTGGACCCGCATGAGGTATTCTCGAATCATGGTCCTGCATCGCCGAGTCTACCGCGACGGAGGCGACTTAACCCCCGGTAATATGTCAAGAGGTAAGTGATGTTACACTAACCTAACAACTTATCGTTAAACAACATAAGCACAACAAGAATACTCTTTTTCACAAACGTTACAAGACACTAACACACATAGCATCATATCATGTCTACTTATCAAACCATCTTATTATTCTTTTCACAATTCAATATAAGTCTGTTATAAACACATAGGCAAACTGTTTCTTTTATCAATCTTAAGTGGTTATACTTAACTTCCCATAAGGCTAGTATAACTCTTAAGCTTCGCTTAAAAACCAATTAGTTCTCTTACATTAAAAATGATTCAAGATTCTTTTGAAATGCTTTGGATCTTATTATTGGGCTTAAAGCGTGAGGCATTCTTAGTAAGTGTTATTCGGGCTTAAGCGTGAGGCATTCGTAAGTATTATTCGGCTTAAGTCAAAGACATTGCCGTAGTTATATTTTAGTTAACACGTACGCGTCTACCGTACTATATATATTGTAAAATATCATGCTTTAGGAAGAATCACCTACCTTCTCAGCGAAAACCACCTGCCAAGTTGAATATGTCGCGCGCAGAGAGTCAGCCTATAATAGTCACAGATATCTATCAAAGACTACTCAAGGTCATTCTAAACAGAGGGTTCACAATTCTATGGAAAGTTGGGCAGCACTTCCCTACGGTGAGCTATATAAGTTCATCAGAAAACAATCCTATGTAAATCTGATTTGATTATTCTTCTTTAAACCCTTCTACTGTGGTAATAGTTCAATTCTATTCGTGATAATCTTCTAAGTATTTAATACTTATTCTAATACTACTACAAAGAAGTATTCTCTAATTCAAAAGAGGGTTAGGATTAGTTACCTCGGTAAGCCCAATAATATCCTAGAAAAGTCGCGCTGAGCAAGGTTTTGCTCTAAGTTGTATGCTCCAGGAAACCTTAGAAGTTCTTCACAACTTCTACTAAGTACTAAGGTATTTGGGCTAGGGTATTTTGGGCATTATAACAATACAAGAGGCAACTTTTCTACCAAGGGAGGGGGGGTAGGTTTTGGCTAGGGGGGGCCTCGGCCAAACTTCTTAGGCTAGAGGGGGGGGGGTATTCGGCCAAGGGCCTTCACAAGGGGAGGGGGAGGTGTTGGACGAAAAGGCTACAAAGGGAGAGGAGAGGATTTTCAAGACTTGGAAAGCTTTGTGGATGAAGAACTCTTCATCTTAAGGGGGGTATTTATAGGTCAAGAAGTGGCCAACCAATGGCCAAGATTAAGACAAGTGCAAGGCAAGTGTAGGGTGAGGATTAACTATACACAAATATCCTACCAACTCCTTGACTTGTGCACAAGGCACAAAAAACGTGTCATTGCTAGTCCATTTCGTCCAAATGGACGATTTGAAGTCCACCAATTGGAGGGTGCCAAGTGTCGCCCTCCCGTTGGTCCAAAATGTTTCGTCTCTCGGAAAAATCCGCAAAAATTAGAAATGGCATAGCCGGAATTTACCCTACGAAAGCTGTGGAAACGTTTCGTCGGAAAACTATTCGTTTTGTGAGTTGTGCCCAAAAAATCGTCCAAGCCTAAACTTTAAGGCTAAGTATTCCCTTACGTACATACTCTGGAAATACGGGGTATAACATTCTCCCCTCCTTAGAAACATTCGTCCCGAATGTTCCTTCCCAAGACAGTTAACGATAAGATTCTTCATAACTTAAACAGTTGTAAATGCCACACACGGCCACAGAGCAACACTTAGGCAGAAACGATAACGAAAATTTACAAGTAGGAAAGTGAATTTACCTGGAGGTGTGGGGAATAGGTGAGGATACTTCCGCCTCATGTCCTCCTCGGTTTCCCACGTCATCTCCTCCCTGAGCTCGTTCCGCCACAAGACTTTGACGGAAGCCACGTCCTTGGTCCGCAGACGCCTAACCTGACGATCGACTATCGCTATGGGAATCTCCTCATACGTGTTATACCCCGTATTTCCAGAGTATGTACGTGAGTGTGTACGTATTATAATTTGAGCCTTAAAGTAGGCTAGTTTCGAAATTTGTACACAAGTGCCGAAAGGAGTCGTTTTTCGATGAAACGTTTCCACAACTTTCGTAGGGGAATTTCCGGCTATGTCATTTTTAATTTTTGCGGATTTTTCCGAGAGACGAAACATTTTGGACCAACAAGAGGGCGACACTTGGCACCCTCTCATTGGTGAGAGTGTTGGGAGGTTTGGACGATTTGGGTGAGTGGGAGTAGGTAGGATATTTTGTGTTGTTTGGTGTGGTAGATGGATAAGGTGTACTTGGGTGAATCTTGGCCTTACACTTGTGTAGCACTTGGCTTAATCTTGGCCATTGGTTGGCCATTGGTTGGCCTATAAATACCACCCTAAGTTGAAGACTTCTTCATCCAAAAATATTTCCTAAGTGTTTAAGCCTTCCTCCCCTCTCTTGTGGTGTTCTCGTCCTAGTCTCCCTGCCCACCGAGAGCCCCTCCCCCGTGTGAAGGCCTTGTTGGCCGAGAGTAACCCCCCCCGAGCCTAGTTGTCTCGTATTAAGACCCCGGGTTGTGGTAGAGAAATACTCTGCTAGTATTGTTGTAATGTGCAAATAACTTGGCCCCAAATACCTTGTAGTATTCCCAAGGTTACACTTATAAAAGCCAGAAAATACCGTTATACTTTCCCTCAGTCACTAAAACGAAACCCTAAGGAAATCTTCACCCGTTGTTGAAGTTGTAAGTAGAAGTTGGTTAGAACTTCTAAGGGTAGTTTGGAGCGGGTTGGAGCGCACGGAGTTGGAGCTAAACCTTGCTCAGGAGCGACTTTAAACTAGGATAATTTTGGGCTTATCGAGGTAAATATCTTGTCCCCCTATTGTAATTGGAAATTACATAAGTGTTGAATATATAGTTGTTGTATACTATATATAGAACTGAACTTAGTATTGTGGCAATGTCTTTTGACTTAAGCCTGAAGAATGAAGAATTGAACAGTAATCACATAGAAGGATAATAAAGAGAAGAACTGAACTGTAATTACCTAGGGCTGTATTACAGTAGACTTATGTAGCATTACTGTGTAGTAGAGTATGCAGCGTCCGGTTAGACGTGTTAACCCCCCCCTGGTTGGCTTGGTAGCCGACCTCGATAAAGGAGGAGATTTACGCTGTTGCGGGGGGGGGGAGGTGCTGCCGAATTTTCTGTAGATTATGGAACGTTGAGATCTAGATGTTAATAAGCGCCTTGTGGCCTTATAGGTTGAAGTACTACGTGTGGAGTGATCCACTTGGCTTAAAGAGTAGCCGGCGGTTTGAGGTACTTGGAGCGTTTTGCTATTAGTCGACAATCGTCGCGAGGTATGTGAACCTCTTCCTATCTCTTCTAGCATGATATGTGTGTAACTATGTAGTACGGTAGACGTACATGTGTTTAATGTATTTGATTGGTTTGAAACATAAAGTGTTATAACGGCTTTATGGGAAGTTGGTTATAACAGCTTTATGTAGGTAAGAAAATACTTTGTGGTTTTAAAAGGTAACTGGTGTGAATTATAACTGGCTTGTTATAATAAAGAAACTTGATGTATTTCAAAAGATTTATAAATCGTTTTGAAGGGAGAGTAACACTTGGTTTTAAAGGTTTTAAAAAGAGTTATACTAGCTTTATGGGGAGTTAGGTATAATGTCTTAAGAGAGGTAAAGAAAATGGTTTACTGATGTTAGAAGTTAAGAGACTTGATCTTATAAGATAAGAGACTTAACTTATTTGTTTTAATGTGGATGTTTGTGTGAAACCTCATTCGTGAGTAATGAGTACTTGGTTTTATTTAAAGGGATAATGTTTCTTGATTTGAAATCAGAATGTGTATCGGCTGCACCAACTGCGGCGTTAATAAAGGAAAATGTATTGAATAATGATGTATCGTATTAAAACCAGTAGAAACCTCCATCTGCATAGAAACTAAGATGAGACAAAATGATATTACATTTTCTAGATCATGGTTGCTGTAATAAGAATGTTGTAAACAAGAATAACCTACTCTCACGTAAGACATATATTACTCAATTGTTCTAAAAGGAATTAAGTGATTAAGTTTATGAACTATGAAACCATTTGAAAATGAGAAGCTTGAGTAATTGAAACTAGGCAAACTGGAACTTAGGAAAAGAATGTTGTTACTTGATTTTGAAAAGGAATGTGGGTTGGTCATTCTAATACTACGTATCGGGTGACTTTTATAAAAGTAATGGATCTCTTTTAAAAGAATTTAACGACGTAGTAATTTAGGTTAAAACCGAATTTTGTCATAAAATGAAAGTACTTTGAGTTGTGTATAACTTGCCTATGCTTGTTGTTGTGAAACTTGCCTATGCTTGTTGTTGTGAAACTTGCCTATGCTTGTTGTGATAGCCTTTGTTGTGCAAAGCGTTGTATTTCTGTGTTACCGCGTCTCGATGGAGGTCGGTTGGTCGTTGAGAACTTACTTGGGCGTCTGCAGTGTCGGAGAAATTCCGCAGTGCGTTCGCTGATAGTATTATTGTTGTTAATCGCTTTGGACATACCGACACGATCGTAGCGCGCGGGTATGCTTCCATTTTGGTTGAGGTTTGTGGTTAATCGCTTTGGATATATCGACACGATCGTGCGCGCGGGTATGTTTCCATTTGATTATCGCCTTGTGATTTCCTTTTGGACATCTCGACACGATCGTAGCGCTGCGGGTATCGTCCATTTGGAATCTTTGTCTATTGTTTCCCTTTGGACATACCGACACGATCGTAGCGCGCGGGTATCGTCCATTTGGAATGTTGTCTTATTGTTTCCCTTTGGACATACGACACGATCGTAGCGCGCGGGTATGCTTCCATTTGGATTGCAGTCTTGTTGTTATCATATCATAGACTTCCTGCAGTGAGGAAGGTATTCCACGGGCATGATTGATGTTGTGGGCGTGAGACCCTGACTTGATATAACTGTTATATGTTGTGTACTGTAGTTTGGCTATCATACATGTCTCTGCTTTGTATCGTTATGATTTCATTCTGATATTATGCAGTTTCACATACTTGGTACTGTTATCGACCTCCTTGGGCTGCGTTCATGCCGCGGTAAGGTACACGGTCGTGGATCCCGCTCTTAGGATCTCATTTCAGCGTTGAAAGCTCCGTCCTTCGGAGGCTTATATTTGGTATGTTCCCTGAGTTGTAGGTTCTTGTACATTCAGGGGTATGGCGGGGCCCTGTCCCGTCATAGTTCTTGTAAATCTTAGAGTGCATGTCAGCCTTTGTTGTGGGCGTGGTTTGTAAAAAGGATAACTGTCGGGTTTTTATGTATATATCGAAGGCATTTGGTTGCTTTGTTTATTTATTATGTCTCTCATTTCATGTTTAAAGTTTTTATTTCCATTGGTTTTCTCACGATGTTGTATCACTAGGGTGCCCGGTAAGGCACGATCCGGGCGAATTGGGGTGTGACAATACGATAACCCCGGTCACTGGACATCGTCAATCGGGTGTACCACAGATGGATCCGATACATCTCCTCAAAGATAGATACGTGAAAAACCGGATGCGCCTCCGGTCGGACGGCAGATTCAACTCGTAGGCAACCTTGCCTACCTGCGGACAATCTGAAACGGCCCGATGTACCTGAAATTTGAGTTTCCCTTCTTCCGAATCTCATCACACCGCTTCATGGGTGACACCTTAGGAAAACCCAATCATGAACCTCGAACTCAAGATGCCGACGACGATGATCTGCATACGACTTGCCGACTCGAGTGTCAATAGCCGCCTCGGATAAGCTTCACCTTATCCAGCTCTTTGTACCAAATCTGGTCCCACTAGCCGCACTCGCCCACATCGAACCAACCTATAGGCGATCTGCACTTCCTCCCATACAAGGCCTCATAAGGCGCCATCCGAATCTTGGGTGGTAGCTATTATTATACGCGAACTCAACTAGAGGCAAATGATCCTCCCAACTACCATCGAAGTCAATAACACAGGCTCGCAGATATCCTCGAGTGCGGATAGTGCGCTCTGCACTGTCCGTGCTGCGTGGATGAAATGCGATTACTCGTGCTCACTGCGTCCCTAAACCCCTCGGAAGGACCTCGAAGTTAGCGTAACCGGGCTCTCTCTCGATATGATCGAAGTAGGGACTCCATGCACCGACGATCTCTCGGATGTAAAGTCCGCATAATCCTCAGAAAAAGTCGTCTGACGGGAAGAAAGTGGGCTGATTTAAATCGACTGTCGACGATAACCCATATAGAATCATGTCTCCTCCGAGTGCGAGGTAATCCGTGATGAAGTCCATGTTGATTACCTCCCACTTCCGGTCGGGATCTCAATCGTCAGTAACAAACCACCGGCCTCGTGCTCTACCTTCACTGCGCGACAACACGGGCGAGCTACGAACTCGCAACGTCCCTCTTCAAGCCATCCCACCAATACACGGATCTAAGGTCGTGGTACATCTTGGTCGACCGGATGGATAGAGTAACGCGCTGTGTGCTTCCCAAGAACTCCGCCAAGTCCTCAAACATCCGGAACACGCGATCGCCCTCAAACCTTAGCACCCCATCGTGCTACCTCAAGGACCCGCCCTCACGAAGAGTCGTATCACGATATCGAATCAAAGCCGGATCCTCGAACGTTGCCTCTTCACCTCCTCAACGATGGAAGACTCGGCAACCTCACGAACTCTAACCCCACCGCTATCGTAATCAATCAAACGGACACCAAGGCTCGTTAATCGGTGCAAATCACGAACCATGTCCCTCCTCTCTACCGCACATCCGATAGGCTCCCATCGACCTACGACTAAGAGCATACGCCTAACATTGGCCTTCCGGGTGGTACAGATATCAACATTGTAATCCTTAAGCAACTCTAACCACCGTCTCGCCGTAAGTTCACTCCTCCGGTGAAGATATCTGGAGGCTCTTGTGGTGTAAAAATATCCACGTGAACCCCAGACAACTAGTGCCTCCAGCTCTTCAAGGCGTGAAGCACAGCCGCCAACTCCAACACCTGGGTGGGGTAGGTCCGCGCGTGTTTCTTCAGCTGTCGGGAGGCATATGCTATAACCCGGCCATGCTGCATCAACACACATCCCAACCCGATGCCCGACGATCACAATACACATAACCATCCGACCTCCGGAAGAGTAAGAACGGGCGGTCGTCGATCTCTCTTTCAAAGAATCGAAACCCCGCCACAAGCATCATCCATCAAACTTGGCGCCTTCGAGTCGGCCTAGTCAATGGTGCGAAGATAAACAAACTTCTCCACGAACCGCCGATAATATCTGCAAGGCCCAAAATGCGAACCTCTATCGGAGTAGTAGGTCTAGGCCAAGTCCCGATCGCTTCGATCTTGGCGTATCCACCGAATGCCATCACCCGACAATATGCCCAAGAAACGCCATCAAGTCAACCAAAACTCATTTGGAAAACTTGGCGTACAATCAGTCTCGAGAATCACAAGATCCTCAAATGCTCGCATGCTCGCTCGGCGAATAAACCAAGATATCATCAATGAACACTATCACAAACGTGTCCAAAATGGTTTGAACACTCGGTTCATCAAATCCATGAATACCGTTGGAGCATTGGTCAACCCAAAGACATGACCACGAACTCATAATGCGTCTGGGTCCCGAATGCGATCCTAGGGACATCCACCTCTCGACTGCGCACTGATGATAGCCCGATCGCAGATCAATCTTGGAGAAACATCTCGCACTTCGCAACGGTCGAACAAATCATCAATCACGGGAAGGGTATCTGTTCTTAATGGTCACCTTGTTCACCGCTGTAATCAACACACGCGCAAAGATCCCGCCCTTCTTCTTCACGAACAATCTGGCGCTCCCGGGAGAAACACTAGGCCCGATGAAGCCCTTCTCCAAAGAAATCTCTAAGCCGATCCTTCACTCTCTCAACTCGGCAGTGCCATTACGTATGGCGGAATGGAAATAGGCGAGTGTCCGCAATATGTCAATACAAAACTCAATCTCCTCTCGGGAGAGGATACGGAGGTCATCCGAAACACGTCGGGAACTCGTGACTCATCGGCCGGTGAAAATCTGGTACGCAGCTTGAGATCAAACACCCGAACGAGATGGTAGATATACCCCTTCGCACCATCTTCCTAGCCTCGAGGTAGGAAATAAACCTACCCTCGGCGATACCGTGCTCCTCCACTCAACAACCGCTCCTCAAGAAACTAGAACCGTACTACTCTCTCTCTGCAGTCTACATTGGCGTAGCAAGAAGCTAGCCAATCCATCCCCATGATCACGTCGAAGTCAATCATCTCTAACTCTATCAAGTCGGCTAGGGTCCGACGACTGTAAATGGTCACAGGACAAGCTCTAAATACCCGCCGAGCTACCACTGAATCACCCACTGGCGTAGCTACCTCGAAAGGATCTATGGACTCAGGCTCTATCCCTATCCTACTAGCAACAAGGGGAGATATATAGGGGCAGTAGAACCGGATCTATCAAGGCATAAACATCAAACCGAACCGATAAGGTACGTGGCGACATCGGTGAGGCCTCACGATCTGTCGGTGGACAAAGCATAAATGCGGTTCGAGGACCGCTAGAATCGGGACCGCGCCACGACCTGCGCGACTGCCGGCCCATGAGTACTTGCCCTCGGGGCGAGTAGCTGTCGAGGATGAAGAAGACCGGCGAAAGAACTCGTGGTGACCCCTACCATCAAGATCGCCTTGGCCTGACAGTTCCTCGCATAGTGACCTCGGCCTGGCAATCAAACAAACTCCGTACCACAACTCCGAAGTGGGATCTACCGTGACGGCCACACCGAGGGGTCCGTCGGCGATACCTCTGCGCTACGGGCGTCAAGTCCCAGGGCCCCAGTCCGCCTCGAATATCTGGGTCTGAGGGCGGCGCAGGAGTGCTCTGGCTGGTGTGGTGCAAATCTAGGCTTCTCGAGGCCGCCACCACGATAGCCACCAAAAGACCTGCCGTCTGGTCTTCCTGCTGCCGCTGTCAACCGGCGGTCTCTACGCTCCTCACATCCAAGAGCATGAGCTGCATGCGGGTAATGTCCATACGGTGGAGAAACACCCGCACATGACTTCGGCCATATAGTCGTCTAGCCCGGTGACATAGCGGTGCACCTATCCTCCATCTTCGCTACCAATCCGGGACATATCGAGCTAATGAATCAAACTCGACATTGTACTCTCGACGGTCGTCCTCTCGCCTCGATGGTAAAAATCTATCGGCCGCGCCTCCTCATCCGTGGAGGCAAGAAGTGAGTGAGAAAGCCTCGAGAACTCATCCCAGTAGGCGGGGCGCGTGCTCTCCGGGATAACTCCCGTGAATCAAACCAATCGACTGCGGTATCACGCGCGGCCGATGCGAACCAAGGTCACGGACTCGTCTCGAGGCCTTGATCACCTCATGATCCTGCGAAGCCGACGGATGAACTCCTGCGGATCATCCTCGGCCGACCGAAAAACTCTGGCGGGCTACAACTCAAGAAATCTCGTAGCCTCAAACTATACGCCTCGGGTGTACCGCAGGTGCGGCCGTGGCTGAGCCGTGGGACGGGAGGTGTGGGTGCGTGGTCGTCTTTGGGCTGGCGGCGTACAGAACTCGCCGTCTCGGTATAGACGGGCACGAGCCCTCGTGACTCTGGGTGTCTCGCTAGCGCCTCCTCACGCCTTGCCGCCTCGGGCCGGGTTGCCTTACGCAGGCATAGCATTACAGAAAGGAATACGTTAGAGGGTCCAACCTATTACACAGCTCTAAAGCACGATCTCGAATGAGAAGAATGGAAACCAATCCTAAATATCCTATAGCCTCACGATTATTGGTGTGGTGCACACCGATAACCAACTACTAGATACGGTCTGTAGACACTTTCCGAGGATTAACTGCTCTGATACCACTTTTGTCACGACCCGTTCCGGGGCCCGTGACTGGTGCCTTACCGGGGCACCCAAGTAGTCATACATCAGAGTAATCAGCGGAAATATAAAGCAAGACATGAAACAATTTATAAAATAAGACACAGTTTATGCGAGAAAACATCGCCTTTCGGCATATATATATAAACATGGTTTAGCAGTTACATCCGACACTGTACAACATGACTACAGACCTCTAAGGAAATATACAACTATGGCGGGACAGGGCCCCGCCATACCCTGACTGTACAAAACTATCTACAACAGGGAGATCATACCCAAAAGTAGAGCCTCCGGAAAAGATGGAGCTCCCGACACCAACGTAGAGATCCTAAGAATGTGGATCTAGCACCTGCTTGCCCTTACCTGCGGCATGAACGCAGCCCCCCGAAGGAGGTCGATACACAGTACTAAGTATATGAAATCAGAAATACTTAAATGAAACATATCATTTCAAAACAGTTTTGCAAGTATGTATGAAACAACCAAGAAACCGCATAGTGCCATCACAAACAAGAGCGTGATAGGTAAATCAGAATAGTCTTTTCTAGGCTGCGAATGATCAGCAGGCCAATTGCGTAGTATCACCATGCAAGCCTAATCTCGGACTCCGTAATACGATAGGCCAATCACATAGGCCCGCATAGGGTATATAACCCGCATCGGGGTAGCTACTCCTCGGCATCGCCCCGACTCGTCGTCGCGCAGCCACATAGACCGCATGAGGTATAACCCGCACACTAACACGGAACTCCGTAGCTCGCATAGGTCCGCGGACCCGCATGAGGTATTCTCGAATCATGGTCCTGCATCACCGAGTCTACCGCGTCGGAGGCGACTTAACCCTGTAATATGTCAAGAGGTGAGTGATGTTACACTAACCTAACGACTTATCGTTAAACAACATAAGCACAACAAGAATACTCTTTTTCACAAACGTTACAAGACACTAACACACATAGCATCATATCATGTCTACTTATCAAACCATCTTATTATTCTTTCACAATTCAATATAAGTCCATTATAAACACATAGGCAAACTGTTTCTTTTATCAATCTTAAGTGGTTATACTTAACTTCCCATAAGGCTAGTATCACTCTTAAGCTTCGCTTAAAAACCAATTAGTTCTCTTACATTAAAAATGATTAAGTATTCTTTTGAAAAGCTTTCAGATCTTATTATTCGTGCTTAAGCGTGAGGCATTCTTAGTAAGTGTTATTCGGGCTTAAGCGTGAGGCATCAGTAAGTATTATTCAGCTTAAGTCAAAGACATTGCGTAGTTATATTTTAGTTAACACGTATGCGTCTACCGCACTATATATATTGTAAAATATCATGCTTTAGGAAGAATCACATACCTTCTCAAAACCACCGCCAAGTTGAATATGTCGCGCAGAGTCACCTATAATAGTCACAGATATCTATCATAGATTACTCTGAAGGTCATTCTAAACAGAGGGTTCACAATTCTATGGAAAGTTGGTCAGCACTTCCCTACCCGGTGAGCTATATAAGTCTACTGTGAAAACAGTCCTATGTAAGTACAGTTTGATTATTCTTCTTTTAAACCCTTCTACTGTGGTAACAGTTCAATTCTATTCTGTGATAATCTTCTAAGTATTTAATACTTATTCTAATACTACTACAGTAAGTATTCTCTAATTCAAAAGAGGGTTAGGATTAGTTACCTCGGTAAGCCCAATAATATCCTAGAAAAGTCGCGCTGAGCAAGGTTTTGCTCCTAAGTTTTATGCTCCAAGGAAACCTTAGAAGTTCTTCACAACTTCTACTAAGTACTAAGGTATTTGGGCTAGGGTATTTTGGGCATTATAACAATACAAGAAGGCAACTTTTCTACCAAGGGAGGGGGGGTAGGTTTTGGCTAGGCTAGGGGGCCTCACCAAACTTCTTAGGCTAGAGGGGGTATTCGGCCAAGGGCCTTCACAAGGAGGGGAGGTGTTGGACGAAAAGGCTACAAAGGGAGAGGAGAGGATTTTCAAGACTTGGAAAGTTTTGTGGATGAAGAACTCTTCATCTTAAGGGGGGTATTTATAGGTCAAGAAGTGGCCAACCAATGGCCAAGATTAAGACAAGTGCAAGGCAAGTGTAGGGTGAGGATTAACTATACACAAATATCCTACCAACTCCTTGACTTGTGCACAAGGCACAAAAAACGTGCCATTGCTAGTCCATTTCGTCCAAATGGACGATTTGAAGTCCAATTGGAGGTGCCAAGTGTCGCCTCCCGTTGGTCCAAAATGTTTCGTCTCGGAAAAATCCGCAAAAATTAGAAATGGCATAGCCGGAATTTACCCTACGAAAGCTGTGGAAACGTTTCGTCGGAAAACTATTCGTTTTGTGAGTTGTGCCCAAAAAATCGTCCAAGCCTAAACTTTAAGGCTAAACTTTTTGTACGTATTCCCTTACGTACATACTCTGGAAATACGGGGTATAACATAGTTACTTGATTCCCGTTCATCCAATTGTTGTAATTGTTGTATTCACAATTTTACTCACAATCTTAAGACAATATTTGTTGTAAGTACCAAGCAAGATGACTGGAGGAGAACAATTTGTTGTTGGATCTTCTGCTGCTGCCCAGGCACACCCAATGCATTCCCCTCTACTACCCAGGGTAACCCATCCGCCACTCTTCTCATTGCTACTCAAGGCACATCCAACGCCTTTCCTGCTGCCCAAGGGAACGTTACTAATCCTCCACCCTCCAGGTTCCACCATGAAGGCCCAGAAAAGTTCATGGGCTCTAATTTTAAGATATGGGAGCAAAAGGTGGTGTTCTATTTGACTGTTATGGGAATGACTCATTTCCTAACAGAAGATCCTCTACAAGCTGGAGATGAAATCGACTATCAGCCAATGAAATGGCTTGAGGGGGCCAAGGTATTCATGTTGTTAATAGCATAAAGATGGTTCTTGATGCATGGAGTCATAGTGATTTAATGTGTAAGAATTATAATCTGGACTGTTTGTCTGACCCTCTCTACACGGTATATTGCGTTGTTGGCGCTGCTAAAGAGTTGTTGGATAAATTGCAGAAAAAGTACAAAACACAAGATGCTGGTACTAAGAAGTTCATCGTTGGGACATTTCTAAAATTTCAAATGGTGGACAGCAAAACTGTTATGTCCCAAGTCAAGGAATTTCAAATGATTTTGCATTACCTAAATTTGGAAGGAATGAAACCAAATGAGCAATTTCTGGTTGCATCATTAATTGAGAAGTTACCTCCCTCGTGGAATGAGTTTATGAGTAACTTAAAACTCAAGACAAAAGAGATGACCTTTGAGGAACTTATTATTAAACTCCAGATTCAGGAGGATAATAAGATGTTCATACCTAAGGGTAAGCAACCCGCTGAGGCAAATGAAAATCTGGCGGAGGCCAAAAAGAACACGAGCAAGAAGCAAAAGTTCCAGAAGAATGGTAAGGCTCTAACAACAGAGAAGTTTAAGGGGAGTTGCTATCACTGTGGGAAACCTGGTCACATGATCAAAGATTGCCGCAAACTCAAGAATGAGAACAAAGAGAAAGCTAAGGGTAAGGATAAGGCTAACATTATCGAAGACACTCTTCTTGACGATATGGTTGAGGAGTTCTCGGAGGTGATACTTGAAGCAAACCTCATTGAGAATCCTATGCAATGGTGGATGGACACGGGTGCTACCCGTCATATATGTTCCAACAGAGAAACTTTTTCCACATATACACCAGTCACAGACAAGAAGTTGTTCATGGGAAATAACGCTTCCTCTGAGATGTTGGGGGTAGGAATGGTGATCCTGAAGATGACTTCTAGAAAGGAGCTTACTCTAAAGGAGGTGATGTATGTGCCTGATATTATCAAAAATTTAATTTCAGGACCTTTATTGGTGAATGTTGGTTTTAGGCTAGTGTTTGAGTCCAATAAATTTGTAATCACTAAGAATGAAACTTTTGTAGGAAGGGGTTTCGTTTGTGAAGGCCTTTTTAAAGTTAACGCCTTATCTATAATGTTTTCTATTAATAAATTTGAAGCTTCCTCTTATTTGCTTGAGTCTTCTAATTTATGGCATCATAAATCTGGACATGTAAAGTATCAATCTATCCAAAGGTTGATAAAGTTGGAGTTGTTGCCGTCTATCGACGTAAAATCTCAACGTATGTGTGAGGTGTGCGTAGAGGCAAAACTTTCAAAGAGTCTCTTTAGATTCGTCGAAAGGGAAACCACTCCTCTAGAACTCATTCACACCGATATATGTGATTTGATGTTTTCACAAACTAGAGGGGGGAACAAGTACTTTTTGACTTTCATAGATGATAGAGCAAGGTATTGTTACCTTTACTTATAAAAAAGTAAGGATGAAGCCATTGAAGCATTCAAACGCTACAAAGTAGAAGTTGAAAATCAACTAAGCGTATATATTAAATCAATTTGTAGTGATAGAGAGGAGAATACGTAGCGCCTTTTGAAGAATATTATGCCCAGTCGGGCATTGTTCATCAAACGATGACTCCTTACTCACCTCAATCAAACAGTGTCGCTCAACGCAAGAACCGTACATTAAATAAAATGATTAATGTGTTGCTCATCAATACTGGTCTTCCCCAAAACATATAGGGATGAGTTGTTCTTACCGCTAATAAGATTCTTAACAGAGTCCCCCATAAGGGTAAGGACAAAACCCCATATGATTTATGGAAGAGAAAGAAACCCACCTATAAATACTTAAAGGTTTGGGGTTGTTTGGCAAAGGTTGAAGTACCTAAGCCAAAGCATGTCAAGATTGGGCCTAAGACTTTAGATTGCATATTCATCGGATATGCAAATAACAGTAGTGCTTATCACTTCTTAGTGCATAAGTGAGATGTATCAGACATCCATGTAAGTACAATCATGGAATCAAAGAATGCCAATTTTTTTAAAGTCTCATTTCCTAGAAAGGAAAGAGACATAACCTTTCGCAAATGAAGTTATGAACAAAGCTCTCAAGATCCAGGAGTCATTGACTGCCCGGATCTAGGTGGTTCAGATCCAATGGACTCCGTAGTGGATGATTATCCTGAATCTAGTGTTCCAGATTTTCAAGACTTGGAGGCTCCAGAGATGGAACCAAGACGAAGTAAAAGTGCTAGGAAGGATAAGACCTTCGGTCTTGACTTTATAGCTTATATGGTTCATGGAGAACCATGGACAATTATTGAAGCATTGTCAACTCCAGAAGCACCGCTCTGGAAAGAAGCTATAGAGAGTGAGATAGACTTCATTCTGCACAACCATACTTGGGAGTTAGTTGATCTTCCTCCGGGAAACAAACCGTTAGGTTTTAAATGGATACTCAAACTGAAGTTGAAAGTAGATGGATCTATAGACAAGTACAAGGCCAGGTTGGTAGTCAAGGGCTATCGAAAAAAGGAGGACCCTGATTACATTGACACGTAATCCCCGGTGTCTAGAATGACGTCCGTATGAGTATTCATTGTGATCGCCGCGTTGCGGGACCTTGAGTTACATCAAATGGATGTCAAAACAACCTTCCTAAATGGTGATTTGGAAGAAGAAATATATATGGACTAACCCGCGGGGTATGTGGGTCCATCATAAGAGAATAAAGTTTGTCGGCTTGTCAAATCTCTGTACGGGCTGAAACAGGCCCCTAAGATATGACACTAGAAATTTGATAGTACTCTACTATCAAAAGATTTCGCCATTAATGAGTGTGACAAATGTGTCTACACGAAAGGGACTCATTCGTCATGATATGCCTTTACGTAGATGACATGTTGATCACAGGGAGCAGTCCTAAGTTGATCTTAGAGACTAAGAATATGTTGAAATAATTTTCGACATGAAGGATATGGGTATTTCAGATGTCATCTTAGGGATCAAGATCTCTAAGACATTTGACGGATTGGTCTTATCTCAGTCTCACAACATCGAGGATGTGCTGAGAAAGTTTGAGATGTTCGACAGTTCGCCGATAACGTCACCACTAGATATAAATCAAAAGATTGATAAAAATCGTGGTGCGCCCGTATGCCAGGAGCGATATGCACAGGTAATTGGTAGTTTGATGTACATAACAAACTGCACCCGACCTGATATCGCTTATGCAGTTAACAAATTAGCTAGGTTTACCCATAATCCAAGTGATGATCATTGGAAAGCGTTGAGTCGGGTACCTAAAATAAATGCAAAATTAAGGGTTGCATATTTTGAGATATTCAGCTGTACAAGAGGGGTACAGTGATGCAAACTGAAAATCTGATATAGAGACAAGTTCACCAGTGGGTATATATTTACAATTGGTGATGGGGTTATGTCTTGAAAATCCTCTATGCAAACTTGCATCGCCCGATCCACGATGGAATCATAATTCATTTCTTTAGACAAAGTAGAAGAAGAAGCTGAGTGGCTTCATGAATTCTTAGAGGATATCCCGTCTTGGGATTAACCTGTACCTTCTGTAATGATCCATTGTGACAACTAGTCAGCTCTAGGAAGAGCACATAGTTCTATGTACAACAGAAAATCTCGTCATATCCGACGGAGACATAAGACCGTTAAGCAGCTGATCACCATGGGTATTATTTTATTGATTATATAAAACCAAAGGAAAACATAACAGCCACTTTGACTAAGGGCATACCCAGAGATCAGATGTTCTGCATGTCTAAGGGAATTGGCTTAAAACCCAATCAATAAGAATTGATATGGTGGATACCCAACCTTACTGACTGGAGATCCCAGGAATTAGGTTCAATGGGAAAACTAAATCGTAAAGGTTCAGTTGAGCGCTTCGGTGGAAGCAAGAGCACTTCAAATGATGATTTCTATAAAGAAACATGAATCCAAAGTCGTTCTCGTGATAGACATTAAGTGCTATCTGCAGTGAGGGTAGAGGTTAAGTTTCCAAAACCTTTAATGATCCTCAGCTGTTGAGGTTAGGTTTGGGGAAACTTTTAATAGTTCCTAACACTTGTGAAGTGGGTATGGCAGGATACCTTGTAGAAGACCACCTATTTAGGTGCGAGGATAGGCCGCCTCAAATGAACGCACTTAAGAATCCAAGAAGTGTCCATGACCATAACAAACAAAATATTAAAGAAGAACAGAGTAAGGAAAGTTGTTGTGTTGGTACCATCGACTTGGCTTACACTAAACACTGACGGTTCAAGACATCACGTTCACCGCGCAGTAAGTATGTCTGATGGTATTCGACTATGGAAGGTTCAAAGCCACGGCTACCTATCCAGATACAACATCGATCCGCCAAAGGATTGCTAGAAAGGCACCTTGTGAGTGCGCTAAAATCTCTTTCAAGAGAGAATTGTTGGAAATTTATTAACGTGAAATCAAGTTTATCCTATTATTTATGACTCGAAAAATTGGGTCCGCACATAAAAAAACATTATTTACACACATGTGCACACATTGTACAAAGGATCGTAAATTTTCTTAGTGAAAGATATGAAATGATACGTAAACAAAATGTTTGAGACGTGAAATGATAGACGGGTGTTGGCCAAATGACGAGCGTTGGAAGTAAGAAGTGTGTGATGATGTTACACCCCGTAATTCCAGAACACGTGTAAGAGAACGTACGTGAGAAGTTACGACTTTAAATTTGAACAAAAGAAAGAATTGTTTTCCAAAGGAAAAAGTCTTCCGAACCTCGGGAAAGAATAATATTTGTAAATTGAGACTCGTAGAATTTATCAGAATTATGGAAATGTCGGAAAACGAAGTGTATGGGCGAATGGGAGGGTGACACGTGTCACCCCCTACATAGGCTTGGACGAATTGACTTGGAGATTGGTCAAGTCTTGAAAAGCCAAGGCTTGACATTGTTGACTAAGTCAACTAGCCAACTTGACATTAGATATTTTAACCCCAATGAATCTAGGCCACACAAGTGTTCTAATCTTGGCCATTGAAGGTAGTATATCATCACACTAGTTGCAAGACAAGTCTTACACTTAGAGAAATTTTTGCAAAACTTTAGGTGCTCTAAATGTTGCTCTCGGCAATGGCCATGAATGAACAAGAAATCTTTTCGTTTGTGGTTCATATTTCTCAATATTTAAACCCAAGATCCCTAAGGGTATTCTAAGGTTATCTCAATAGAAAGATTCCGGAAAAACTACGTTTCTACGTTAGTCGCAACGGGAAACCCTAAGGTGTTATTCATAAGATTGGAGTAGAACTTGAAGAGGAGTTCTTCATGAGATTCTAAGGAGTGCTTGGAGCGGATTGAAACGTGAGAAGGGGAGCTAGAAGTTGCTAAGGATCGACTTTTATGCTTGGACATTATAAGGGCTTATTCAGGTAGAATCTTCGTCTACTTATGTAATTAAAGATTACATGTTATAATAGTTGATTAATGAGAATGTGGTATATATATTGAAGTTTGAAAAAGATTTGGATCATGTCGACATGTTAAAAACCGAAAATGGGCATGTTAGCCTTTATTGTTGGAAACAACTTGGTTGTTAGTTACTATCGTCGCGTGTTAAGGAAAAAAGAATTATAGTTGTTGTAATTGTTATTATGTATATAACATGTTTGGAATAACAACTTGGATTGAAAAGGAATTGGAATGAACTATATGTTGTTACACATTATAGCCGAGAATGGCCATGGAATTATTGGACTGTTTTATACAATTGTGGGGGGGAATTTTACACGTCCGGCTAGGCGTGTAATCCCCTTTGATTAGATGATTGATTGAGCCTTAACTGTGGCATTTGGTTATTGATTTTCGGGCCTTGAAAAATGTGGAAAAGTGCGTAGAAACAAAGGAAGTGTTGCCCGATTTTCCGTAGAATAAGTGACTTTACACTTACAATATTCTACGTTTAAAGCTAGAAGTTGATAGACGTATTATGGTCATTATAGGTTGACATACTACGTGCGGCATATTGGACTTAGCAAGTGGATTGAACCGAAGAGGTATGTGGAACTTTTCTTATCTCTTGAGCATGAGTAGCTATAAATGTATAGTACGGTAGACGTACGAGATTTAAATAAATTTAATTTCATTTGGTATCCTTGACTTGTTTAAGAATGTCCAAGTTGGTTGAGTTAGAGAATTAACTCACTTGTTTTAAAGGTTAAAGATGTCTTAGTTTCTAAAACATAAAGTTAGTATAACGACTTTATGAGAAGTTGGTTATAACAACTTTATGGGAAGTTAAAAGAATGGTTTATTCTAATAAGGTAAGCAAAGATTTCTTGACTTAAAAATGTATAGAATACTTGATTTGGAAAGTATTGATTACTTGAACTATTCTAAAGTTATGAAACTTGATTTCTAAAGTTTAGAGACTTGAAGTATTCTGAAAGTTATGTAACTTGATCTGAAAGTATGATACTTGGTTTTAAAAGTATAAGTCTCTTGGTTATAAAAAGAATGAATTTGTCTAAAACATAAAGAGTTATAACGACTTTATGGGAAGTTAGTTATAACGGCTTTATGGAAGGTTAAGAGAGTGGTCTATTTGATTTATAGGCACGAATTGCCTAGGTTGTGAAAGTAGAAGTTACTTGATTTTAAAGCCTTGAAATGAATTCTAAAGGTGTAGCAACTTGATTTGAAAAATAGACATGCCTTCATACTACGGGTGTTAGTATCTTGGGGTTTTTATATAAAAGGGTTCTTTTTAAAGGAACGGAAGTACGTAGTACTTTGGGTTAAATTCCCGGATTTTTAATGACATGTTAGTGCCTTAAGTTAAATAAAATGAGAGTGCATGATAATTAAGGCTAATAAGAAGTTAGAGGATTTCTTAACTTGCTTATGATAATTATGATAAGCCGGTGGTGCTTATGTTATGTATGATAAGCCGGTGGTGCTTACGTTATGTATGATAGCTGGTTGTGCTAGTGTTATGTTATTTTTGCGGGATAAACCCCCGGGTTACTACTTATTCCATGGATTTGCTACCCATGATGCGAGTGCGGAGTTTGTACTCATCATGACCCACCGGCCTAAGCGGTGAAATAGTCTGTGCGGGTGAAATAGTCCTACGCGAAGCGGATGACCTCATCATGGGTCCACAGGACCTATGCGGTGAAATAGTCCTGTGAGTAGGATTGCTTAATGATACTACGGCGGTGTGTCACGACTGCCCGGTTCGTGATCGTGCCTCACGGCACCCAAGTAGTCATACATCGTAGTAATCGGAAATATAAAGCAAGACATGAAACAGCTTTATAAAATAAGCATACGCTTTATGTGAGAAAACATCGCTTTCGGCATATATATATAAACATGGTTTAGCAGCTACATCCGACATCGCATAAACATGACTACTGCACTTAAGGAAATATACAACTATGGCGGACAGGCCCGCCATACCCTCGATCAGATACAAAACTATCTACAACAGGGAGATCATACCCAAAAGTAGAGCCTCCGGAAAAGATGGAGCTCCCGACACCAACGTAGAGATCCTAGGAAAGTGGATCTAGCACCTGCTTGCCCTTACCTGCGGCATGAACGCAGCCCCCCGAAGGAGGTCAGTACAACAGGTACTAAGTATATGAAACTGTAAAAAAATACTTAAATGAAACATATCATTTTAAAAACAGTTTTGCAAGTATGTATGAAACAACCAAGGAAACCGCACATAGTGCCACATCACAAACAAGAGCAAAGAATAGGTAAATCAGAATGTGTCTTTTCTAGGCTGCGAATGATCAAGCAGGTCAATTGCCCGTAGTATCACCATGCAAGCCTAACTCGACTCCAGAGTCCGCATAGGCCAATCACATAGCCCGCATAGGGTATATAACCCCGCATCGAGGGTAGCTACTCCTCGCATCGCCCCGACTCGTAGTCCGCATGGCCACATAGACCGCATGAGGTATAACCCCGCACACTAACCTCGAACTCCGTAGCTCGCATAGGTCCCTTTGACCCGCATGAGGTATTCTCGAATCATGGTCCTGCATCACTGAGTCTACCCCCGCGACGGAGGCGCCTTAACCCCTGAATATGTCAAGAGGTGAGTGATGTTACACTAACCTAACAAATTATCGTTAAACAACATGAGCACAACAAGAATACTCTTTACACAAACTTTACAAGACACTAACACACATAGCATCATATCATGTCTACTTATCAAACCATCTTATTATTCTTTTCACAATTCAATATAAGTCCGTTATAAACACATAGGCAAACTGCTTTCTTTTATAAATCTTAAGTGGTTATACTTAACTTCCCATAAAGCTAGTATAACTCTTAAGCTTCGCTTAAAACCAATTAGTTCTCTTCATAAAAATGATTCAAGATTCTTTTGAAATGCTTTCGATCTTTATTATTCAAAGTGCTTGAGGCATCGCTGTAAGTGTTATTCGTGCTTAAGCGAGGCATTGCCGTAAGTATTATTCGTGCTTAAGTCAAAGACATTGCCGTAGTTATATTTCGCTTAACACACGTACGCCTACCGCACTATATATATTGTAAAATATCATGCTTTAGGAAGAATCACATACCTTCTCAAATAAAACCACCGCCAAGTCAATATGTCGCAGTAGAGTCACTATAATAGTCACGCACATCTATCAAAGACTACTCAAGGTCATTCTAAACAGAGGGTTCACAATTCTATGGAAAGTCAAGACTTCCCTACCCGGTGAGCTATATAAGTCATCATGAAAACAAATTCTATGTAAGTATAGTTTGATTATTCTTCTTTAAACCCTTCATCGTGGTAACAGCTCAATTCTATTCGTGATATTCTTCTAAGTATTTAATACTTATTCTAATACTACTACAAAGATGTATTCTCTAATTCAAAAGAGGTTAGGATTAGTTACATCGGTAAGCCCAAAAATATCCTAGATAAAGTCGCGCTGAGCAAGGTTTAGCTCCTAAGTTGTACGCTCCAGAGTCTAAGAAACCTTAGAAGTTCTTCACAACTTCTACTAAGTACTAAGGGATTTGGGCTAGGTATTTTGGGCATTATAACAATACTAGAAGACAACTTTTCTACCAAGGAGTGGGGTAGGTTTTGGCTAGGCTAGTGGGTAGGCCCGGCCAAACTTCACAAGTGGAGTGTTGGACGAAAGAGCTACAAAGGGAGAGGAGAGGATTTTTCAAGACTTGAAAGATTTGTGGATGAAGAACTCTTCATCTCTGGGGGTATTTATAGGTCAAGAAGTGGCCAACCAATGGCCAAGATTAAGACAAGTGCAAGGCAAGTGTAGGTGAGGATTAACTAAACACAAATATCCTACCAACTCCTTGACTTGTGCACAAGGCACAAAAACGTGCTCACCATTGCCCAAATCGTCCAAATGGACGATTTCAAGTCCATCAATTGGAGGTGACAAGTGTCGCCTCCCGCTGGTCCAAAATGTTTCGTCTCTGGAAAAATCCGCAAAATTAGAAATGGCATAGCGGAATTTACCCTACGAAAGTCGTGGAAACGCTTCGCCTGAAAACTATTCGCTTTGTGAGTTGTGCCCAAAAAAACGCTTTGCCTAAACTTTAAGGCTAGATTCTTTATACGTATTCCTCACGCACATACTGAAATACGGTATAACATTCTCCTCCTTAGAAACATTCGTCCCGAATGTTCCTTCCCAAGACGCTTAACGATAAGATTCTTCATAACTAAAACAGCTTGCAAATGCCACACACGCCACGTAACAACACTTAGGCGTAAACGATAACGAAAATTTACAAGTAGGAAAGTGAATTACCCGAGGTGTGGGGAATAGGTGAGGATACTTCGCCTCATGTCCTCCTGGCTTCCCACGCCATCTCCTCCCGAGCTCGTTCCGCCACAAGACTTTGACGGAAGCCACGCCTCGTCCGCAGACGCCTAACTCCGACGATCGACTATCGCTATGGGAATATCCTCATACGATAACCCCTGGTCACTGACATCGCCAATCGGGTGTACCTAGATGGATCCCCGATACATCTCATCAAAGATAGATACGTGAAAAACCGGATGCACCGCCTCCAGACGGACGGCAGATCCAACTCATAGGCAACCTTGCCTACCTCGCGACAATCAAACGCCCAATGTACCTAGGGCCGAAGTTTCCTTCTTCCCGAATCTCATCACACCCTTCATGGGTGACACCTTTAGGAAAACCCAATCATGAACCTTGAACTCAAGATGCCGACGACGATGATCCGTGATACGACTTATGTCGACTACGATTTGTCAATAGCCGCCTCGGATAAGCTTCACCTTATCCATCGTCATTGTACCAACCGTCCCACTAGCCGCACTCGCCCACATCGAACCAACCTATAGGCGATCCGCACTTCCTCCCATACAAGGCCTCATAAGGCGCCATCCGAATACCGGAGTGGTAGTTATTATTATACGCGAACTCAACTAGAGGCAAATGATCCTCCCAACTACCATCGGTCACAACACGGCTCGCAGATATCCTCGCAGTTCGATAGTGCGCTCGTCGTCTGGCTCTGTGGATGAAATGCGACTGTGCTCACTGGCCCCTAAACCCTCTCGAAGGACCTCCGTTAGCCGTAACCGGGCCTCGCTGCGATATGATCGAAGTAGGGACTCCATGCGATCGACGATCTCTCGGATGTAAAGTCCGCATAATCCTCACCAAAAAAGTCGCCCCGACGGAAGAAAGTGGGCTGATTTCGCCACCGTCGACGATAACCCATATAGAATCATGTCTCCTCCGAGTGCGAGGTAATCCCGTGATGAAGTCCATGTTGATTACCTCCCACTTCCGTGTCGGGATCTCAATCGTCAGAATAAACCACCGTGCCTCGTGCTCTACCTTCACCGCCGACAACACGCACCGAGCTACGAACTCGCAACGCCCCTCTTCAAGCCATCCCACCAATACACGCATCTAAGGTCGTGGTACATCTTGGTCGACTCGATGGATGAGTAACGCCGCCAGTGTGCTTCCCCAAGAACTCGCCAAGTCCTCAAACATCCGGAACACACACCGCCTCAAACCTTAGCACCCCATCGTGCTACCAAAAGGACCCTTGCCTCACGAAGAGTCAGATCACGATATCGAATCAAAGCCGATCCTCGAATCGTTGCCTCTTCACCTCCTCAATGATGGAAGACGCAACCTCACGAACTCTAACCCCACCGCTATCGTAATCAATCAAGCGGACACCAAGGCTCGCTAATCGATGCAAATCACGAACCATGTCCTCCTCTCTAGCCGCACATCCGATAGGCTCCCATCGACCTACGACTAAGAGCATCCGCCACAACATTGGCCTTCCCGTGGTACAGATATCAACATCGTAATCCTTAAGCAACTCTAACCACCGCTCTCGCCGTAAGTTCACTCCTCCGTCAAGATATACCGAGGCTCTTGTGGTGCGTAAAAATATCCACGTGAACCCCATACAAATAGTGCCTCCAGATCTTCAAAGCGTGAATCACACCGCCAACTCCAAATCATGCGGGGTAGTTCCTCAAGTGTTTCTTCACCGTCGGGATGCATATGCTATAACCTTGCCATGCCGCATCAACACACATCCCAACCCGATGCCCGACGATCACAATACACGACATAACCATCCGACCTCCGGAAGAGTAAGAACGGCGGCTGCCGCCTTCTTTTCAAAGAATCGAAACCCCGCCACAAGCATCACCATCAAACTTGGCCGCCTTTCGAGTCACCCTAGTCAATGGTGCGCAGATAGAAGCAAACTTCTCCATGAACCGATAATATCCTCGCAAGGCCCGTAAAATCGCGAACCTCTCGAGTAGTAGGTCAGGACAAGTCCCGATCGCCTCGATCTTGGCCAGATCCACTGAATGCCATCACCCGACAATATGCCCAAGAAACGCCATCAAGTCAACCAAAACTCACATTTGGAAAACTTGGCGCATAATCGCTGGTCCCGAGAATCACAAGATAGCCTCGTTGCTCCGCATGCTCCCGCTCGAGCGAGAATAAACCAAGATATCATCAATGAACACTATCACAAATGTGTCCAAAAATGGTTTGAACACTCGGTTCATCAAATCCATGAATACCACGAGCATTGGTCAACCCAAAAGACATGACTCGAACTCATAATGCCCTTACCGGTCCTCGAATGCACCCTGGGACATCCACCTCTCTCGACTGCACTGATGATAGCCCGACCAGAGATCAATCTTGAGAAGCATCTCGCACTCGCAACCGGTCGAACAAATCATCAATCCCGGAAGGGGTATTCGTTTAATGGTCACCTTGTTCACCGCTCGTAATCAACACACATGCGCAGCTGGCCCCGCCCTTCTTCACGAACAATACCGGCGCTTCCTGGGAGAAACACTAGGCCTCGATGAAGCCCTTCTCCAAAGAAATCTCTAAGCCGATCCTTCAACTCTCTCAACTCGCGGTGTCATTCTCAGATGGCGAATGGAAATAGCCGAGTGTCCGCAATATGTCAATACAAAACTCAATCTCCTCTCGTGAGGGATACCCGGAGGTCATCCGAAACACGCCTGGGAACTCACGACATCGAATCGATCAAAATCTGGTACCGCAGCCTTCAAAGATCAAACACCCGAACGAGATGGTAGATATACCCTTCTCGCACTATCTTCCTAGCCTTGAGGTAGGAAATAAACCTACCTCTGCGATATCGTGCTCCTCCCACTCAACAACCGCCTCGTGAAATCGGAATCGCATTACTACTCTCTCTCAGCCTACATTGGCGTAGCAAGAAGCTAGCCAATCCATCCCCATGATCACGTCAAGTCAATCATCTCCAACTCTATCAAGTCGGCCAGGTCCGACGATCAGAACGGTCACAAGACAAGCTCTATATACCCGCCGAGCTACCACCGAATCACCCATGGCGTAGCTACCTCGAAGTGGTCTATGGACTCGTGCTCTATCCCTATCCTACTAGCAACAAGGGGAGATATATAGATGCAGTAGAACCCGATCTATCAAAGCATACACATCAAACCTAAACGGATAAAGTACCGTGGATTTAAATCAGCGAGGCCTCACGATCCCGCTTACCGACAAAGCATAAATGCGGTTCGAGGACCGCTAGAATCGACCCGAGCCACGACCTCGCCGCGACTGGCCGACCCACGAGTACTCGCTCCGGCGAGTAAATCGTAGAGGAAGAAGACCGGCGAAAGAACTCGTAGTCGACCCTACCATCAAGATCGCCCTTGGCCTGACAAGCTCGCATAGTGACTCGCCGCCACAATCAAACAAACTCCCGCATCACAACTCCCGGCGGATCTACCGACGCCACACCGGCGGGTGGTCCCGACGCCGCACTTCGCCGCCTCGACGCTCAAGTCCCGGGCCCCGGTTCGCCTCGAATATCCCGCCAGGCCGAGGACGCGCAGAGTGCTCGGGCCGTGGTGCAAATCTAGATCGCCGAGGCCGCCACCACGATAGCTACCAAAAGACCTCGCCGCCCCGGTCTTCTTCTCGCCACTGTCAACCCCGGGTCTCTACGCCTCACATCCAAGAGCATGAGCTGCATGCGTAATGTCCATACCTGGCCGAGAGAAACACCCGCACATGACTCGGCCATATAGTCGTTTCAGCCCTGACATAGAGGTGCACCCTATCCTATATCTCGCTACTAATGCCGGGACATATCGAGCCAATGAATCAAACTCGACATTGTACTCCCGACGGCCCTTCTCGCCTCATCAAGAAAAAATCTATCACCGCGCCTCCTCATCCGCGAGGCAAGAAGTGAGTGAGGAAACCTCCGAGAACTCATCCCAAGTAGCCGGGACGCTGCGTTCTCCCGGATAACTCCCATGAATCAAACCAATCGATCGCGTATCACGCACCGACGCGAACCAAAGGTCACAGACTGCCTCCGAGGCCTTGATCACCCTCACGATTCTTCAGAATGACGGATGAACTCCTCGCGATCATCCTCCCGCCGACCAGTAAAACTCTGGCGGGCTACAACTCAAGAAATCTCGTAGTCTCAAACTATCTTTCCTCGGGTGTACCACGGTGCGATCGAGCCGAGCCGAACTGAACCGCCGATCCGGCCTCTCTCGATCGGGCCACAACTTTAGCCAATAGCCGGGCCATCTCTCAGACTCCTAACCTCCGCCCAGCCGTGGGACGAGGTGTGGGTACTGTGGTCTCGCTGGGCTGGCGGCGTCATAGAACTCGGGCTGCCTCGTATAGATCGGGCTTGAGCCCTCGTGACTCGGTGTCTCGCTAGCGCCTCCTACCGCTTTGCCCTTCTCGGGCCCGGTTGCCTTACGAGGCATAATCATACAGAAAGGAATACGTTAGAGGGGTCCAACCTATAACACTTTCTAAATCACGATCTCGGAATGAGAAGAATGGAAACCAATCCTAAATATCATATAGCCTCACGATTATTGGTGTGGTGCACAACACACCGATAATCAAGACTACTAGATACGGTCAGAAACACTTTCCGAGGATTAATCGCTCGATACCACTTTTGTCACGACTGCTCGGCCCGTGGATCGTGCCTCACCGGCACCCAAGTAGTCATACATCGAGTAATCGCGGAAATATAAAGCAAGACATGAAACAGCTTTATAAAATAAGACACGCTTTATGTGAGAAAACATCGCTTTCTAAGATATATATATAAACATGGTTTAGCAGCTACATCCGATAATCGCATAACATGACTACTGCACTTCTAAGGAAATATACAACTATGGCGGACAGTGGCCCCGCCATACCCTCGATCAGCATAAAACTATCTACAACAGGGAGATCATACCCAAAAGTAGAGCCTCCGGAAAAGATGGAGCTCCCGACACCAACGTAGAGATCCTAGGAAAGTGGATCTAGCACCTGCTTGCCCTTACCTGCGGCATGAACGCAGCCCCCCGAAGGAGGTCAGTACAACAGGTACTAAGTATATGAAACTGTAAAAATACTTAAATGAAACATATCATTTTAAAAAGCTTTGCAAGTATGTATGAAACAACCAAGGAAACCGCATAGTGCCACATCACAAACAAGAGCAAAGAATAGGTAAATCAGAATGTGTCTTTTCTAGGCTGCGAATGATCGAAGCAGGGCCAATTGCCCGTAGTATCACCATGCAAGCCTAATCCTGGACTCCCGTAGTCCGCATAGGCCAATCACATAGGCCCGCATAGGGTATATAACCCCGCATCGAGGGTAGCTACTCATCGGCATCGTCCTGGACTCGTAGTCCGCATGGCCACATGATCGCGTGAGGTATATAACCCCGCACACTAACACGAACTCCGTAGCTCCGCATAGGTCCCGGACCCGCATGAGGTATTCTCGAATCATGGTCCTGCATCACTCGAGTCTACCCCGCACGGAGGCGCCTTAACCCCTGAATATGTCTAGAGGTGAGTTATGTTACACTAACCTAACAGCTTATCGTTTAACAACATGAGCACAACAAGAATACTCTTTTACACAAACTTTACAAGACACTAACACAAATAGCATCATATCATGTCTACTTATCAAACCATCTTATTATTCTTTTCACAATTCAATATAAGTGCATTATAAACACATAGGCAAACTGTTTCTTTTATAAATCTTAAGTGGTTATACTTAACTTCCCATAAAGCTAGTATAACTCTTAAGCTTCATTTAAAAACCAATTAGTTCTCTTCATTAAAAATGATTCAAGATTCTTTGAAATGCTTTCGATCTTTATTATTCGTGCTTAAGCCGTGAGGCATCATTGTAACGACTGCCCGGTTCAAGCATCGTGCCTTACCCCGCACCCTAGTGATACATACATCGAGAAAATCACGAACATAAAACATGAGTCATTTAACAAGAGATATAATAAATAAACAAAGCAACCAAAAACAGTTGCCTTCAAGATATACATAAAACCCGAACAGCTTTAATCCTTTTACAACCCCGCCCACAACAAGATTCTGCACTTAAGATATACACGAGTATGACGACAGTGGCTCCGCCATACCACGAATGTACAAGAACCTACAACTCGTGGAACACCTACCAAAAGATAAGCCTCCGAGAAACGGAGCTTCAAACGCTACCGAATCGTGATCCTATGGCGAGATCCACGATCGATGTACTTACTCATGCAGATGAACGCACTCGGCGAGGTCAAGATAACAGTACCAAGTATGTGAAACTGCATAATATCAGAAATGAAATCATACTAGTCTATATAAAGCGAGACATGTATGATAACCAAACTACGCTCACAACATAAAACGATATCACTCCAATATAACTATGGGTCTCACGCCCACCACATCAATCGTTCGTGATATGGCCGCATGCCCCTGGAATCAGACGGTAGACATGTCCATGTTGCAACAATAATACCAATGTCCCATGGCCACATGCCCCGAATGCATCGGTGTAGACATGTCCATGTGACCTCAACAACAAGACAAAGAATCCAAATGGAAGCATACCCGCGCTTACGATCGTGTCGGTATGTCCAAAGGGAAACAATAAGACAACTTTCCAAATGGACGATACCCGCATGCGCCACGATCGTGTCGATGTCCAAAAGGAAATCACAAGCGATAATCGAAATGGAAACATACCCGCGCGCCACGCATCGTGTCGAGATATCCAAAGCGATTAACCACAAGACCTTAACCAAAATGGAAGCATACCCGCGCGCTACGATCGTGGTCGTGATGTCCAAAGCGATTAACAATAATACTATCAACAGAACGCACTGCGGAATTTCTCCGCCACCGCAAGACATCCAAGTAAGTTCTCAACTACCAACCGAATTTATCGAGACGCCAGAACACGTAAACACAACGCTTGTACAATAAAGGCTATCATCACAAGCATAGGCAAGTTTCACAACAACAAGCATAGGCAAGTTTCACAACAACAAGCATAGGCAAGTTTCACACAACTCAAAGTACTTTCATTTTATGCCAAAGTCGGGTTTTTAACCCCAAAGTACTACATCGTTAAGTTCTTTTAAAAGAGATCCATTTCTTTTATAAGAGTCACCCGATACCCGTAGTATTAGAATGACCAACCCACCTTCCTTTTCAAAACCAAGTAACAACATTCTTTCCTAAGTTCCGCTTGCCTAGTTTCAATTACTCAAGCTTCTCATTTTCAAATGGTTTCATAGTTCCCAAACTTAATCACTTGATTCCTTTTAGAACAATTGAGTAACATATGTCATATATGTGAGTAGTTTATTCTTGTTTATAACGATCTTATTACAAAGACCATGATCTAGAAAATGTAATATCATTTTGTCTCATCTTAGCTTCTATGCAGATGGAGGTTTCTACCGGTTTTAATACAACACATCATTATTCAATACATTTTCCTTTTATTAACGCCGCAGTTGGTCCTGTCGATACACATTCCGATTCCCAAATCAAGAAACATTATCCCTTTAAAACCAAGTACTCATTACTCACGAATGAGGTTTCACAAACATCCACATTAAAACAAATAAGTTAAGTCTCTTATCTTATAAGATCAAGTCTCTTAACTTCTAACATCAAGAAACCATTTTCATTTACATAAGTCGTTATAACTAACTTCCCATAAAGCTATTATAACACCCTATGTCTTAAACCAACCAAATAACTTAGCACATGTACGTCTACCGTACTACCTAGGTCACAACAATCATGCTAGAAAAGATAGGAAGAGGTTCACATACCTCGCGACGATTTATCGACAATAAGCAAAATGCTCCAAGTACTACAACCTTGCTAGCCCTTTCCACTCCTCGAGTAGAATACGCTACTCTTAGTACTTTCACCTATAAAGGTCAAAACGCCTATTAACCCCAAAACACAAGTTTCTATCTTTCTATAGAAAATTCGGCAAGATTTCCCCGCAACAGCGTAAATCTCCTCCTCTATCGAGGCCGCCACCAAGCCAACCAGTGGGGTTTACACGCCTAACCTGACGTACAATTCTACACAAGTCTATCGCAATACACCCATGTAAATACAGTTGATTCGCTTCTTTATTCTTCAGCTTAAGTCAAAAGACATTGCCGAATACTAAGTAGTTCCATATATAGTATACTTCAACTATATATTCAACAAACATGTAATTTCCAATTACAATAGAGGACAAGATAATTACCTCGATAAGCCCAAAATTATCCAAGTTATAATGTCGATCACGAGCAAGGTTTAGCTCCACTCGTGCGCCCAAACCACTCCAAACAACCCTTAGAAGTTCTAACCAACTTACTCAAATACTTCAACCAACTATGAAGATTTCCTTGTGGTTTCGGTTTGAGACTAAAGGACAAAAGGTAGTATTTCCGACTCTAAGTAAAGAGGTATCTTTGGAATACTACAAGGTACAAGGCTAAGGTATTTTGGGCATTATAACAATACTAGGGAGTATTTCTATACCACAACAAGGGTATTATACGAAACAACTAGGCAGTGGGTACCCCACTAGCCAAGGCACCACAGTGAGGAGGCTCTCGCCACAAGGCCACTCAAAGGGGAGAGGAGCTCTTGGACGAGAGTCAACAAGAGGAGGGAGGGATTCAAGACTTGGAAACATTTGTGGATGAATGAAGTCTTCACAAAGCGGGTATTTATAGCAAACCCAAATGCCAACCAACGGCCAAGATCAAGCCACGTGCAAGGCAAGTGTAAGGCCTCGATCAAGCCAAGAGCACCCTAACCCCTACTCCACAAAACATGGCACAAGACAAGCCACAAAACAAGGCCAACACAAGGCACAAAACAAGGAACCAATAGGGCCAAAAACGTGAGCCACAATATCAATCCAATCGTGAACCAATCGCCCACTGACGCCACAAGCTTCAATGTGAGGTGACACATGCCACCCTCCCGCTGGTCCAAAACGTTTCGCCTCTGAAAAATCCGCAAAATTAAAAAGGACATAGCCGAATTTTCCTACGAAAGTCGTGGAAACGCTTTAGTCGAAAAACGACTTCACGCAGACTGTGCCCAAATGTAACTTCGCCAAGTTACCTAGGCGGGGTGACACGTGTCACCTCCTATTGGCCCTCAAAACGCTCTTCAAAAAAATATCCACAATGGCCAAAATCTCAAAACAAAGTGGGCCACAAAACAGTAAATTTCTCCCGTGGCCCCACGTGACCATTTCCAAAATAAAATCTCAAAATTCTAATGTAATCTATGAAGTCCAAATACCAAACTGGGAATCCAATTCCCATTAACGAACCTTTTCTTCACAAATAACCGAAACTTTTCCAAAAACTCACATCTTTCTTTCTTTTCAAAATTTTCGCCAGACGCCGCACGCACGCCCTCACATACATACCACGCAACTACGGGTATAACATTCTCCTCCTTAGAAACATTCGTCCCGAATGTTCCTTCTCAAGACGGATATCGATGAAGTTCCTCTAACAAGTTGTCAACGCCACAGCTTGGCCACGAAATAACACACGTTATCTTCCTTCCTTACTCGTCGTGCCCTTCTCGAACACTTGAACTCTTCTAGTATACGTACCATACTTCACCATCGCCTGATTCCCAAAACCTTGGAGTCACCACCTCCAAACTTGGTCATCTCTAGCCGTAATATCCCCTAAGGCCATTCCCGCCTTCACGAACGATTCTGTCGAACGATCCACAAACTCATACGATGGTCGTACAAACTCTGCCTAGCACCCTCGTGACTTACCACCGGCGACCACCAGAACTGGCCCCACCCCAAATCGGGTTACGGTTTGACCTGCAAATGGTCCTAAACCCGACCCCCAACCGTGCAAACTCTTGTTCCCGATCCTAACAATCTTACTAATTCACATCATGAAAGCTACCACTTCCATCTCACACTACCCATGGACTTATCACACAAATAAATCCCACGTATACTACTCACCCTTATAAAGGTCAAACATAAAACGAATCCTTTACTCAAGACGACCTTACCTCTAAGGTCTCAGTCGTGAAATAGTCTAAGGTTCACACTTACCATGCCTCCATGCGTATCCTTCCAACTAACCATGCATTTTAACTCACACATATCACAATGCTATCCGTACATAGCACACAATAATGAGATCATCATAACAAGCATACCAAAACTCTAGAGGGTTAAGGATATACCTGAAGCTACCGCCCACTCTAATCATAGGCTCACTCGCAGGCGATAGTCGTAGGTGATGAACCAGCCACGATCCCGGCGTCGAGTCGTAACATCCGCGCTTCCTCGGTAGACGCTCGCAAATGGCCTCGCTGGCCGCATGCAAAACAAACTCCCAATCTAGCACGACACTCTCCAAAATGGAGTCTACCACAATGGTCACAACGAGGTGGGTGGCTTCACCGTTAACACCCCGCTCGCGAAAATCTGAACCATTGGAGCCCGACCGCCTTCCTCAAGACGATGGAGGACCACTGCATGCCGGTGGGGTATATAACTAGCTCGGCCGAGGCGGTCCGCCTCGAAAGCCACCAAAGGACCTCGCCGCCACGGCCCTCTTCTCGCGATCTGGTCATTCCGTCGACCCTCCGTGCCTCACATCCTAGTGCATGAGCTCGCATGCGGCAATGTCCATGCCCTCAAGAGAAACACCCGCACAAGACTCACCATATAATCATCTAGCCCGTGACGTAGCGATGCACCCTATCCTCCATATCTGCAACTAGCGCAGGACATATCGAGCCAAAGAATCGAACTCGACATTGTACTCCGACGGCGCCTCTGCTCTCAAGAATAAAATCTGTTTACCCGTGCCCTCCTCATCCGCGGAGGCAAGAAGTGCGAGGAAAGCCCCAAAACTCATCCCATACTGCTGGAGTGCATGCTCTCCCGAAAGCTCCTATGAATCAAACCAATCGATCGCGCGGTATCACGCACCGACGCGAACCAAAGGTCACAGACTCGGTCTGAAGCCTTGATCACCCGCATGATCCGTCAGAATCGCCGGATGAACTCCTCGCGATCATCCTCGTGCCTCGACCGTAAAACTCGCGGCTACAACTCGAAAGTCCCGTAGCCTCAAACTATCTCGCCGGGGTGAACCATCGGTGCTCGAACTGCGCCGGCACAAACTTATCTCATATCCGCCACAACCTCGCCAATAATCGGGCCATCTCTTGTGACCCATCTCCTTGCTGCATCGGACCTGAGGCTCGTGCATCAGAGTCTCAGCAGCCCATCGCCGCGCTCTAAACTCGCTGGCCGGGCGCGCCGCGAAACTCGCCGTCAAGCACTGCCTCGTATCGACCGCTCGCGCCTCGCATTCTCTCAGTATCTCACTAGCAGCACTTCGCCGCCTTGCCCTTCCGGGCTCACGGTTGCGCGAGGCATAACGGTAAAACGAGATACGCCGGAGGGTCCAACTTACAACACACTCTCTAAGGCACGATCTCGTAATGAGAAGAATGGAAACCAATCCTAAATGTCTCAGACCTCCTCGATTATAGATGTGGTGCACAACACATCGATAATCAAGACTCTACTAGACACGTCAGAGACACTTTCCGAGGATTAATCGCTCGATACCACTTTTGTAACGACTGCCCGGCCCGCATCGTGCCTTACCCCGCACCCTAGTGATACATACATCGAGAAAATCAGCGAACATAAAACATGAGTCATTTAACAAGAGATATAATAAATAAACAAAGCAACCAAAAGCTTGCCTTTCAAGATATACATAAAACTCCGAACAGCTTTAATCCTTTTACAACCCCGCCACAACAAGATTACATGCACTTCTAAGATATACATGACTATGACGGACAGTGGCCCCGCCATACCCCGAATGTACAAGAACCTACAACTCGTGGAACACCTACTAAAAGATAAGCCTCGGAGAAACGGAGCTTCAAATGCTGAATCGTGATCCCATGAGCGAGGATCCACGATCGATGTACCTACTGCGCATGAACGCAGCCCAAGGAGGTCGATAACAGTACCAAGTATGTGAAATCGCATAATATCAGAAATGAAATCATACTAGTCTATATAAAGCAGAGACATGTATGATAACCAAACTACAGCTCACAACATAAAACGATCATCACTCCAATATAACTATGGGTCTCACGCCCACCACATCAATCGTTCGCATTATGGGCCGCATGCCCGAATCTTGACGGTGTAGACATGTCCATGATGCAACAATAATACCAATGTCCCATGGCCACATGCCCCGAATCGTGACGGTGTAGACATGTCCACGTGACCTCAACAACAAGACAACAATCCAAATGGAAGCATACCCGCGCGCTACGATCGTGGTCGGTATGTCCAAAGGGAAACAATAAGACAACTTTCCAAATGGACGATACCCGCGCGCTACGATCGCGTCGTGATGTCCAAAAGGAAATCATGGCGATAATCGAAATGGAAACATACCCGCAGCGCCACGATCGCACAAGATATCCAAAGCGACAACCACAAGACCTTAACCAAAATGGAAGCATACCCGCGCGCTACGATCGTGTCGGTATGTCCAAAGCGATTAACAACAATAATACTATCAACAGAACGCACTGCGGAATTTCTCCGCCACCGCGACATCCAAGTAAGTTCTCAACTACCAACCGACTTCTATCGAGACGCCAGAACACGTAAACACAACGCTTGTACAATAAAGGCTATCATCACAAGCATAGGCAAGTTTCACAACAACAAGCATAGGCAAGTTTCACAACAACAAGCATAGGCAAGTTTCACACAACTCAAAGTACTTTCATTTTATGCCAAAGTCCGGTTTTTAACCCCAAAGTACTACATACGTTAAGTTCTTTTAAAAGAGATCCATTTCTTTTATAAGAGTCACCCGATACCCGTAGTATTAGAATGACCAACCCACCTTCCTTTTCAAAACCAAGTAACAACATTCTTTCCTAAGTTCCAGCTTGCCTAGTTTCAATTACTCAAGCTTCTCATTTTCAAATGGTTTCATAGTTCCCAAACTTAATCACTTGATTCCTTTTAGAACAATTGAGTAACATATGTCATATATGTGAGTAGTTTATTCTTGTTTATAACGATCTTATTACAAAGACCATGATCTAGAAAATGTAATATCATTTTGTCTCATCTTAGCTTCATGCAGATGGAGGTTTCTACCGGTTTTAATACAACACATCATTATTCAATACATTTTCCTTTATTAACGCTGCAGTTGGTCCTGTCGATACACATTCGATTCCCAAATCAAGAAACATTATCCCTTTAAAACCAAGTACTCATTACTCACGAATGAGGTTTCACACAAACATCCACATTAAAACAAATAAGTTAAGTCTCTTATCTTATAAGATCAAGTCTCTTAACTTCTAACATCAGTAAACCATTTTCACTTACATAAGGTCGTTATAACTAACTTCCCATAAAGCTATTATAACACCCTATGTCTTAAACCAACCAAATCACTTAGCACATGACGTCACCGTACTACATAGTTCACAACAATCATGCTAGAAAAGATAGGAAGAGGTTCACATACCTCGCGACGATTTATCGACAATAAGCAAAATGCTCCAAGTACTACAACCTTGCTAGCCCTTTCCACTCCTCGAGTAGAATACGCTACTCTTAGTACTTTCACCTATAAAGGTCAAAACGTCTATTAACCCCAAAACACAAGTTTCTATCTTTCTATAGAAAATTCGCAAAGACTCTCCCCGCAACAACAGAAATCTCCTCCTCTATCGAGGCCGGCTACCAAGCCAACCAGTGGGGTTTACACGCCTAACCTGACGTGTACAATTCTACACAAGTCTACCGCAATACCCCTATGTAAATACGATTCAGCTTCTTTATTCTTCAGCTTAAGTCAAAAGACATTGCGAATACTAAGTAGTTCCATATATAGTATACTTCAACTATATATTCAACAAACATGTAATTTCCAATTACAATAGAGGACAAGATAATTACCTCGATAAGCCCAAAATTATCCAAGTTATAATGTCGACTCGAGCAAGGTTTAGCTCCACTCAGTGCGCTCCAAACCACTCCAAACAACCCTTAGAAGTTCTAACCAACTTCTACTCAAATACTTCAACCAACTATGAAGATTTCCTTGGTTTTGGTTTGAGACTAAAGGACAAAAGGTAGTATTTAGGACTCTAAGTAAAGAGGTATCTTTGGAATACTACAAGGTACAAGGCTAAGGTATTTTGGGCATTATAACAATACTAGGAGTATTTCTATACCACAACAAGGGTATTATACGAAACAACTAGGCAGTGGGTACCGGCCAAGGCACCACAAGGAGTGGAGGCCTCACGCCAAAGGCCACTCAAAGGGAGAGGAGCTCTTGGACGAGAGTCAACAAGAGGGAGGGAGGGATTCAAGACTTGGAAACATTTGTGGATGAATGAAGTCTTCACAAAAGGGGTATTTATAAGAAACCCAACGCCAACCAACGGCCAAGATCAAGCCACGCAAGGCAAGTGTAAGGCCTTGATCAAGCCAAGTGCACCCTAACCCCTACTCCACAAAACACGGCACAAGACAAGCCACAAACAAGGCCAAAACAAGGCACAAAACAAGGAACCAATAGGCCAAAAACGTGAGCCACAATATCAATCCAATGCGGAACCAATCGCCCACTCGACGCCACAAGCTTCAATGTGAGGTGACATGTCACCCTCCCGCTGGTCCAAAACGCTTTCGCCTCTAAAAATCCGCAAAAATTAAAAAGGACATAGCCGAATTTTCCCTACGAAAGTCGTGGAAACGCTTTCGTCGGAAAACGACTTAGCTGCGACTGTGCCCAAATGTAACTTCGCCAAGCCACTGAGCGGGGTGACACGTGTCACCCTCCTATTGGCCCCTCAAAAACGTCTTCAAAAAATATCCACAATGGCCAAAATCTCAAAACAAAGTGGGCCTACAAAACCAGAATTTCTCCCGTGGCCCCACGTGACCATTTCCAAAAATAAAATCTCAAAATTCTAATGTAATCTATGAAGTCCAAATACCAAACTGGGAATCCACCCCATTAACGAACCTTTTTCTTCACAAATAACAGGAAACTTTTCCGTGAAAACTCACATCTTTCTTTCTTTCAAAATTTACGCCAGACGCCGCACGCACGCCCTCACATACATACCCGAAACTACGGGTATAACATTCTCCTCTCCTTAGAAACATTCGTCCCGAATGTTCCTTCTCAAGACGGATATCGATGAAGTTCCTCTAACAAGTTGTCAACGCCACACCGCCAATGCAAATAACACACGTTATCTTCCTTCCTTACTCGTCGTGCCCTTCTCGAACACTTGAACTCTTCTAGTATACGTACCACACTTCGCCATCGCTTGATCCCAAAACCTTGGAGTCACCACCTCCAAACTTGGTCATCTCTAGTCAATATCCCCTAAGGCCATTCCCGCCTTCACGAACGATTCGTCGAACGATCCACAAACTCATACGACGATCATACAAACTCGCCTAGCACCCTCGTGACTTACCACCAAGTGACCACCTAACTGGCCCCACCCCAAATCGGTTACGGTTTGACCCGCAAATGGTCCTAAACCCGACTTCAACCGTGCCAAACTCTTGTTCCCGATCCTAACAATCTTACTAATTCACATCGAAAGCTACCACTTCCATCTCACACTACCCATGGACTTATCACACAAATAAATCCCACGATACTACTCACCCTTATAAAGGTCAAACATAAAACGAATCCTTTACTCAAGACGACCTTACCTCTAAGGTCTCGCCGTGAAATAGTCTAAGGTTCACACTTACCATGCCTCCACGCGTATCCTTCCAACTAACCATGCATTTTAACTCACACATATCACAATGCTATCCGTACATAGCACACAATAATGAGATCATCATAACAAGCATACCAAAACTCTAGAGGGTTAACGATATACCAGAAGCTACCGCTCCACTCTAATAATAGGCCTCACTGCAGGCGCATAGTAGGGCGTGATGAACCAGCCATGATCCTCGGCGTCGAAGTCGTAACATCCGCGCTTCTTGGTAGACAGCCTCGCAAATGGCCCGCTGGCCGCATGCAAAACAAACTCCCAATCTAGCACGACACTCTCCAAAATGGAGTCTACCACAATGGTCACAACGAGGTAGGGTGGCTTCACCGGTTAACACCCCGCTCGCCAAAATCAACCTCGAGCCCCGACCGCCTCAAGACGGTGGAGGACCACTGCATCGCGGGGGTATATAACTAGCTCGGCCGAGGCGGTCCGCCTCGAAAGCCACCAAAGGACCCCGCCGCCCCGGCCCTCTTCTGGCGTCCAGTCATTCCGCCGACCCTCCGTGCCTCACATCCTAGCGCATGAGCTCGCACGCGGCAATGTCCATGCCCTACCAAGAGAAACACCCGCACAAGATTCACCATATAATCATCTAGCCCTGACGTAGCGATGCACCCTATCCTCCATATTCGCAACTAGCGCAGGACATATCGAGCCAAAGAATCGAACTCGACATTGTACTCCCGACAGCGCGCTCTCTCGCCTCAAGAATAAAAATCTGTTTACCGCGTTCTCCTCATCCGCGGAGGCAAGAAGTGCGTGAGGAAAGCCCCAAAACTCATCCCATACCGCTGGAGTGCATGCTCTCCCGAAAGCTCCTATGAATCAAACCAATCGATCGCGGTATCACGCAGCCGATGCGAACCAAAGGTCACAGACTCGGTCTCAAGCCTCGATCACCCGCATGATCCGTCAGAATCGCCGGATGAACTCCTCGCGGATCATCCTCGTGCCTCGACCAGAAAACTCGGGCGCTACAACTCGTAAAGTCCCGTAGCCTCAAACTATTCGCTCGGGGTGAACCATCGGTGCATCGAACCGAATGCTGCGTCAAATTTATCCTCATATCCGCCACAACTCGCCAATAATCGCCATCTCTCAGACCCATCTCTCGCCTGCATCGTGGACCTGAGGCTCAGCATCAGAGTCTCAGCAGCCACCGCCGCGCTCTAAACTCGCTGGTGCCGGGCGGCGCTACAAAACTCGCCGCTTAAGCACTGCTCGTGCATCACCGCTCGCGCTCTCGTACTCTCTCAGATCTCACTAGCGCACTCTCGCTTTGCCCTTCCGGGCTCGTTGCTTGCGCGCGAGGCATAATCGTAAAAACGAGATACGCGGAGGGTCCAACTTACAACACACTCTAAGGCACGATCTCGAATGAGAAGAATGGAAACTAATCCTAAATGTCTCGCAGCCTCTCGATTATAGATGTGGTGCACAACACATCGATAATCAAGACTCTACTAGACACGGTTCAGACACTTTCCGAGGATTAATCGCTCGATACCACTTTTGTAACGATTCGCCCGGCTGCATCGTGCCTTACCCCGCACCCTAGTGATACATACATCGAGAAAATCAGCGAACATAAAACATGAGTCATTTAACAAGAGATATAATAAATAAACAAACCAAAAACAGCTTTTTTCAAGATATACATAAAACTCGAACAGCTTTAACTCTTACAACCCCGCCACAACAAAGACTACTGCACTTAAGATATACACGACTATGACAGGACAGTGGCCCCGCCATACCTCGAATGTACAAGAACCTACAACTCGTGGAACACCTACTAAAAGATAAGCCTCGGAGAAACGGAGCTTCAAATGCTACTGAATCGTGATCCATGAGCGAGGATCCACGATCGATGTACTCACCTGCAGATGAACGCAGCTTCAAGGAGGTCAAGACAACAGTACCAAGTATGTGAAATGCATAATACTATAAATGAAATCATACTAGTCTATATAAAGCAGAGACATGTATGATAACCAAACTACGATTCACAACATAAAACGATCATCACTCAATATAACTATGGGTCTCACGCCCACCACATCAATCAGTTCGCATTATGGCCGCATGCCGGAATATCGTGACGGTAGACATGTCCATGATGCAACAATAATACCAATGTCCCATGGCCACATGCCGACTCGCGACGGTGTAGACATGTCCATGTGACCTCAACAACAAGACAACAATCCAAATGGAAGCATACCCGCGCGCTACGATCGTGTCGTGATGTCCAAAGGGAAACAATAAGACAACTTTCCAAATGGACGATACCCGCAGCGCTACGCATCGTGTCGCGATGTCCAAAAGGAAATCACAAGGCGATAATCGAAATGGAAACATACCCGCGCGCTACGATCGTGTCAAGATATCCAAAGCGACAACCACAAGACCTTAACCAAAATGGAAGCATACCCGCGCCACGATCGTGTCGGTATGTCCAAAGCGATTAACAACAATAATACTATCAGCGAACGCATCTGCGGAATTTCTCCGCCACGCCGCAAGACATCCAAGTAAGTTCTCAACTGGGCCAACCGACTCTATCGAGACGCCAGAATACGTAAACACAACGCTTGTACAATAAAGGCTATCATCACAAGCATAGGCAAGTTTCACAACAACAAGCATAGGCAAGTTTCACAACAACAAGCATAGGCAAGTTTCACACAACTCAAAGTACTTTCATTTTATGCCAAAGTCGGTTTTTAACCCCAAAGTACTACATACGTTAAGTTCTTTTAAAAGAGATCCATTTCTTTATAAGAGTCACCCGATACCCGTAGTATTAGAATGACCAACCCACCTTCCTTTTCAAAACCAAGTAACAACATTCTTTTCCTAAGTTCGGTTTTGCCTAGTTTCAATTACTCAAGCTTCTCATTTTCAAATGGTTTCATAGTTCCCAAACTTAATCACTTGATTCCTTTTAGAACAATTGAGTAACATATGTCATATATGTGAGTAGTTTATTCTTGTTTATAACGATCTTATTACAAAGAATGCATGATCTAGAAAATGTAATATCATTTTGTCTCATCTTAGCTTCTATGCAGATGGAGGTTTCTACCGTTTTAATACAAATACATCATTATTCAATACATTTTCCTTTTATTAACGCCGCAGTGGTCCTGTCGATACACATTCCGATTCCCAAATCAAGAAACATTATCCCTTTAAAACCAAGTACTCATTACTCACGAATGAGGTTTCACACAAACATCCACATTAAAACAAATAAGTTAAGTCTCTTATCTTATAAGATCAAGTCTCTTAACTTCTAACATCAGTAAACCATTTTCACTTACATAAGGTCGTTATAACTAACTTCCCATAAAGCTATTATAACACCCTATGTCTTAAACCAACCAAATCACTTAGCACATGTACGCTCACCGCACTACATAGTTCACAACAATCATGCTAGAAAAGATAGGAAGAGGTTCACATACCTCGCGACGATTTATCGACAATAAGCAAAATGCTCCAAGTACTACAACCTTGCTAGCCCTTTCCACTCCTCGAGTAGAATACGCTACTCTTAGTACTTTCACCTATAAAGGTCAAAACGTCTATTAACCCCAAAACACAAGTTTCTATCTTTCTATAGAAAATTCGGCAGCACCTCCCCCCCCCCGCAACAGCGTAAATCTCCTCCTCTATCGAGGCCGGCTACCAAGCCAACCAGTGGGGTTTACACGCCTAACCTGGACGTGTACAATTCTACACAAGTTCATCGCAATACAGTCCTATGTAAATACAGTTCAGTTCAGTTCTTTATTCTTCAGGCTTAAGTCAAAAGACATTGCCGAATACTAAGTAGTTCCATATATAGTATACTTCAACTATATATTCAACCAAACATGTAATTTCCAATTACAATAGGACAAGATAATTACCTCGATAAGCCCAAAATTATCCAAGATTATAATGTCGATCCCGAGCAAGGTTTAGCTCCATTCGCGCTCCAAACCACTCCAAACAACCCTTAGAAGTTCTAACCAACTTCTACTCAAATACTTCAACCAACTATGAAGATTTCCTTAGGGTTTCGGTTTGAGACTAAAAAGGACAAAAGGTAGTATTTCCGGACTCTACGTAAAGAGGTATCTTTGGAATACTACAAGGTACAAGGCTAAGGTATTTTGGGCATTATAACAATACTAGGGGAGTATTTCTATACCACAACAAGGGGTATTATACGAAAACAACTAGGCTAGGGGGGGGGGTACCCCACGGCCAAGGCACCACAAAGGGGAGGGGGAGGCTCTCGGCCACAAGGCCACTCAAAGGGGGAGAGGAGCTCTTGGACGAGAGTCAACAAGAGGGAGGGGAGGGATTCAAGACTTGGAAACATTTGTGGATGAATGAAGTCTTCACAAAAGGGGGGTATTTATAGCAAACCCAAATGCCAACCAATGGCCAAGATCAAGCCATGTGCAAGGCAAGTGTAAGGCCTTGATCAAGCCAAGTGCACCCTAACCCCTACTCCACAAAACATGGCACAAGACAAGCCACAAAACAAGGCCAAAACAAGGCACAAAACAAGGAACCAATAGGGCCAAAAACGTGAGCCACAATATCAATCCAATTCGTGAACCAATCGTCCACTGACGCCACAAGCTTTCCAATGTGAGGTGACACATGTCACCCTCCCGCTGGTCCAAAACGTTCGCCTCTCGGAAAAATCCGCAAAAATTAAAAAGGACATAGCCGGAATTTTCCTACGAAAGTGGAAACGCTTCGTCGGAAAAACGACTTAGCCTGCACCAGGCGCTCAAATGTAACTTCGCCAAGCCACTCAGGCGGGGTGACACGTGTCACCCTCCTATTGGCCCTCAAAAACGTCTTCAAAAAAATATCCACAATGGCCAAAATCTCAAAACAAAGCTGGCCCCACAAAATCAGAATTTCTCCCGTGGGCCCCACGTGACCATTTCCGAAAATAAAATCTCAAAATTCTAATGTAATCTATGAAGTCCAAATACCAAATCTGGGAATCCAATTCCCATTAACGAACCTTTTTCTTCACAAATAACCGGAAACTTTTCCGTCGAAAACTCACATCTTTCTTTCTTTTCAAAATTTCTGCCGTACGCTCGCACGTACGTCCTCACATACATACCCTGCAACTACGGGGTATAACAATTGCCGTAAGTGTTATTCAGGCTTAAGCCGTGAGGCATTGCCGTAAGTATTATTCAGGCTTAAGTCAAAGACATTGCCGTAGTTATATTTCAGTTAACACGTGACGCTCACCGCACTATATATATTGTAAAATATCATGCTTTAGGAAGAATCACATACCTTCTCAAATAAAACCACCGCCAAGTTGAATATGTCGCGCGCAGAGTCACCATAATAGTCACAGACATCTATCAAAGACTACTCGAAGGTCATTCTAAACAGAGGGTTCACAATTCTATGGAAAGTCACAAGACTTCCCTACCCGGTGAGCTATATAAGTCTACTGTGAAAACAGTCCTATGTAAGTATAGTTTGATTATTCTTCTTTTAAACCCTTCTACTGTGGTAACAATTCAATTCTATTCTGTGATATTCTTCTAAGTATCTAATACTTATTCTAATACTACTACAAGATGTATTCTCTAATTCAAAAGAGGTTAGGATTAGTTACCTCGGTAAGCCCAAAAATATCCTAGATAAAGTCGCCTGAGCAAGGTTTAGCTCCTAAGTTATGCGCTCAGAGCTAAGAAACCTTAGAAGTTCTTCACAACTTCTACTAAGTACTAAGGGATTTGGGCTAGGGTATTTTGGGCATTATAACAATACTAGAAGACAACTTTTCTACCAGGGAGGGTAGGATTTGGCTAGGCTAGGGGGGGTAGGCCCTCGGCCAAACTTCACAAGGGGAGGGGGGGGGGAGTGTTGGACGAAAGAGCTACAAAGGGAGAGGAGAGGATTTTTCAAGACTTGGAAAGATTTGTGGATGAAGAACTCTTCATCTCTAAGGGGGTATTTATAGATCAAGAAGTGGCCAACCAATGACCAAGATTAAGACAAGTGCAAGGCAAGTGTAGGGTGAGGATTAACTAAACACAAATATCCTACCAACTCCTTGACTTGTGCACAAGGCACAAAAAACGTGCTCACCATTGCCCAAATCGTCCAAATGGACGATTTCAAGTCCATCAATTGGAGGGTGACAAGTGTCGCCCTCCCGTTGGTCCAAAATGTTTCGTCTCTCGGAAAAATCCGCAAAAATTAGAAATGGCATAGCCGGAATTTACCCTACGAAGTCGGAAACGCTTTCGCCGAAAAACTATTCGCTTTTGTGAGTTGTGCCCAAAAAAACGCTTTTGCCTAAACTTTAAGGCTAGATTCTTTCAGACGTATTCCCACGCATATACTGAAATACGGTATAACAGGGTGGCCCTAATTTGATCATGAGCCTCCTATTTTTATGCAGTAAAGTATACTCTTGTTTACTCTGTTATACCCCGTAGTTCCAGGGTATGTATGCGACGCACGCATTGAGAATAACGTGAAAGATTGGAAAGGAAGAAAGAGGCGATTTTTCCACGGAAAAGTTTCCGGTTTTGTGAAGGAAAAAGGTTCGTTTATGGGAATTGGATTCCCGTGATTTGGTATTCTGACTTCCGAATATTAGAGAATTATGGAATTTTATTTTGAAAATGGTCACGTGGGCCCACGGAGAAATTTACGGTTTTGTGGGGCCCGCTTTGATTTTGAGATTTTGGCCGTTTTGGATATTTTCGGAAGACGAAATATTTTGGACGAATCGGGGGGCGACACGTGTCACCCCCATGTGGCACCTTTGGGCCGAAATATGTTTGTGCACAACACCCGGTTAGAGTCGTGTTTCGACGAAACGTTTTCACAGCTTTCGTAGGGGAATTTCCGGCTATGTCATTTAGTATTTTTGCGGATTTTTCCGAGAGACGGAACATTTTGGACCAACGAGAGGGCGGCACTTGGCACCCTCTCATTGGTGGGCAAAGTGGGCGGCACATGGACGATTGGGAAGGCAAGTGGGAGATATTTTTGGTAGATATTTTGTGTGCAAGTTGGCTAGGTACACATGGGTGAATCTTGGCCCTACACTTGCCTAACACTTGGTGTAATCTTGGCCATTGGTTGGCTTTCACTTGACCTATAAATACCCCTCCCTTGGAAGACTAATTCATTCACAAAATGCCTAAGTCTTGAGAGCCTTCCCCCTCCCCTTTTCGTGAGGCCCCCTTGGCCGAGAGTTCCCCCCCTAGTGGGGTAGGCCGAGGGGTAGCCACCCCCCCTCCTTTGTGGTGTGGGGTACCCCTAGCCTAGTTTGTTTTCATATAATACCCCCCCCCTCTTGGTAGAAATACTCTCCAAGTATTGTTATAATGCCCAAATTACCTTAGCCTTATACCTTGTTGTATTCTAAGGTTATACCTTTACGAAAAGCCCAGAAATACTATTATACTTCCGTCCACAAAACCGAAACCCTAGGAAAATCTCCATAAGTCCGCTGAGTATTGTGTGAAGTTGGTTAGAACTTCTAAGGGTGGTTTGGAGGCGGTTGGAGCGCCTGAGTCGAGCTAAACGATTGCCAGGATCGACTTTATACTTGGATAATTATGGGCTTATCGAGGTAATTATCTTGTCCCCTATTGTAATTGGATATTACATGTCAGAGGAGTATATAGTTGAAGTATACTATATATAATCGAATCTGTAATTACATAGGACGTATTACTGAGACTTGTGTAAGAGTACCGTGGAGTAGAATTGTACCGTTAGGGTTAGATGTATAACCCCGGTTGGCTTGCAGCCTCGATAGAGAGGAGATTTACGCTGCGGGGAAGTGTCCGAATTTTCCGTAGAAGTTCTACGATGAGAGCTTTATGTTAATAAGCGCCTTGTGGCCTTATAGGTGGATGTACCACGACGATGGCGCGATCTACGTGGCTTAAGGGGTAGCCGACGTTTGGAAGTACTTGGAGCGTTTTGCTATGAGTCGATACTCGTCGCGAGGTATGTGAACCTCTTCCTATCTCTTCTAGCATGATATGTGTGAACTATGTAGTACGGTAGACGATACGTGCTAAATGTGTTTGAGTGGTTTAAAACATAAAGTGTTATAACGCTTTATGGGAAGTTGGTTATAACGACTTTATGTTAGTAAGAAAATACATGTGGTTTTTAAAAGGTAATCGATTTGAACTATAATCGCTTGTTATATGATAAGAAAGAACTTGAAGTATTTCAAAAGATTTTTGAATCATTTTGAAAGGAGAAGTAATACTTGGTGTTTGAAAACTTAAGGGTTATACTAGCTTTATGGGAAGTTAGGTATAACGGCTTAAGAATGCTTTACTGATTTCGAAATCGAATGTGTATCGACAAACCATCGCGTTAATAAAAGGAAATGTTTTGGAATAATTAAGTATTATTAAAACCAGTAGAAACTTCCATCTGCATAGAAGCTAAGATGAGACAAAATGATATTTCCTAGATCATGGCTGCTGTAAGAAGATTGTTATAAACAAGAATATCCTACTCACATAAGACTTATGTTTCTCAGATTGTTTAAAAGGGAATTATATTCTTAAATGAATAAGACTATGAACTACGAAACCTTTCTAAAATAAGAAACGTGAACTTTTGAAATTAGGCAAACTTGGACGTTTGGAAAATAATGTTGTTACTTGATTTTACAAAGGTAAGAGTTTTGGTTTTCTTAAAAGGACAGTCACTCTATTTTATACTACGGGTATTGTGTGACTTATGTGAAAGAAACAGATCTTTTTTTTTGATTTTAATGTGTGAAGTACTTTGGGGATAGATACCCGAACTTGTTAGTAGAAAATACCTTGTGTGAATAACTTGATTGTATTGGTTTGTGATAACCTTGTAATACTTTCTTGTTGCTTTGATAAGTAAACGTGTTAGGATGCTACGTGTGTTAGTATCTTGTGATGTTTGTGTAAAGGGGTTTCCCTTGATTGTGCTTATTAACTATCAGTCGTTATGATAGTATGGTGGCATTCATCTCTTGAGATGATTCCGGTTAAGCCCTCCACGCGGGTAGACTCAGCGGTCGATGGACCTATGATTCGAGAATACCTCACGCAGTCCCGGGGCCTATGCGAGCTACGAGAGTTCCGTGTTAGTGACGCCCTTTATGGGCATGCGGTCCATGTGGCTACGCGATCGCGTTCGTGACGACGCCGGGAGTAGCTACCCTCGATGCGGGGAATACCTCACGCGGGCCGATGAGATTGGCCTATGCGGAGTGCGGAAGTTCCGTGACTAGACGCGCACATTAGGTACCGCGCAAGTGGCCGCTTTGATCATGTGACGGCCTAGACAGATCTTATGATCTGATTATGACCTTGTTGGTACTGGTGTTAGTAGTCGGCTATGCCTTCGCATTTACCCCGCAGCTTTATTAGGACACAGTGGGACTCGTGTTCATGTGTATTCCTCGTGCTTGTATATCATAAATCCGCCGGTGAGGAAGGTATTCCACGCACGATTGATGTAGTGGCGTGAGACCCATTGTTAAATCGAGTGATGACTTGAGCGTGAGTCACGACTTGACATGATCGCTATTTATGGTGAATCAGAGTTTGGTTATCATACATGTCTCCCGCTTTGTATAGACTACTATGATTTCATTTACGATTTATTTTTAGTTTCACATACTTGCACTTGTTATCGACCTCGGGCCGCGTTCACGCCGCAGTTGAGGTACATCGATCGTTGATCCTAGCTCTCGTGGTCACGTCATTTGGGAAGCTCCGTTTCTCGAGGCTTATCACCGTATAGTCCGTCGTAGTAAGTGTTTACATTCGTGGTTTGGCGGGCCCCGTCCCGCCATTGGGTCGTATCATTCTTAGAGGTCCGTAGAGTAATCGCCAGTGTGGAGTTGGTAAAAAGGATTAAGTCGCTCATTTGTAAAAGAGTTGATGGTTATATTTATGCCGAAAGGCAAGTTTTCGCTGATTATTGTTTTATATTTCGTTATCTCATGTTGTTGTTTATGTTCACTGATTTCCGATGTTGTGTCACTAGGGTGCCCGGTAAGGCACGACCACGCCCGCCGGTCGTGACAAAAGTGGTATCAGAGCAGTTAATCCTCGGAAAGTGTCTACAGACCGTATCCAGTAGAGTCTTGATTATCGGTGTGTTGTGCACCACATCAATAATCAGGAGGCTATAGGATATTTAGGATTGGTTTCTATTCTTCTCACTCTGAGATCGTGCCTTAGAGCTGTGTTGTAAGTTGGACCCTCTGACGAAATTCATTCCCTTATCGTTATGCCTCCGCGTAGGGCAACCCGGGCCCAGGAGGGCAGGGCAGCCGAGGGAGCTGCGAGTTGAGTTCAGAAGGTGGCGAGGGCACAGGCCCAATCATTACCTAGGGTAGTGCTTCATTCGGGGAGTTTTGCGACGTCACTAGCCCCAGCAGAGTTTAGCACGGCGGCAGCAGTGCCTACAATGACCATAATATTTGAACCTTCAGTTCCACGACCGGGAACAGAGAATATAGATTGCCAAGAGACAACCCTGTTACTAGCTATAGATTTGGCTACCAGAGAGTATACCGATGTACCACGAGTCTTGATGACTACCTAAGAGAGGGTTGTGCAAGAGTAATTCTTCAGTTAGGCTTGAGCATGGCCTGTGTACGGGCTTATGCGCAGCAGGCCGAGAAACGTAGAGATCGACGGGTTAACGAAGGACAACAGAAGAGGGCCAGAGCAGCAAGGTCCTTTGGTAACTTTCAAGGTGAGTATACCTTAAGTGCTATGTTCTGATAGCAGTGTGTTAGTTGTGATTAGAATCATGGTGGGTTAACCGAGTAAGATTTTGGGGGATAGAGAAGGTGTGAGCCTTAGAGTGTTATACGTAAAGACCTTAGAGGTAAGGCCATCTCGAGAAAGGTGTAGTGTTATGTTTGACCCTTATAGGAGTGCATAGTGCACGTGAGCTATGTTCGTGGGATAAGTCCCTGAGTAGCGTGATTTGAAAGAAGGTAGTCGAGCTAGGAAGACCGCTAGGTTTTCGTAATATGATTTGTGAAATTATTCCTTCGGGGAGCTAGTGTTTTGCGCAATGCCGGGTCGGGTTGAGGCCATGTTGCGGGTCAACCCGCGGCAGGTATGGTGGTGGGGTCAGTTTGTGGTGGTCCCGCCTTGTGGTAGGGTCATGAGGGTGTTAGGCCCATGTTTAGTTAGCCAGCGTGCAAGTTCGTGGATGCGTTCGACCAGTGGTCGGGCCGATGGGGGCAGCCTATCGTGTTCTTCGGTCGCGTCGCTCTGGCGGTGTTGTTGTTATCTAAAAAGGTTGTGAGGTTGCACGGTGCCTACCTTCACCTTATGACGACAGATGGAGCCAGTGGTACGCTGTTTCTCTTCCGGGAGTTTGTACGAGCGGGGCTAGAACTCGTAAGTCTCGACCGCATTCGCCTCGCCGTTGTTTTGATTTCAGGGGTAGCTGTGAGGATCGTTGTCTCCGGTTGGGGGAGTGTTTAAGCTACCATTTCAGTGTTCGGATGTCGTCTTGTGACGCCTTGTAGGGGCAGAAATGCAAGTTGCCGGTCGATTGGTTCGATGTTGGCAGGGTTCAGATAGTTGGTTCAGGCTTGTTACACAGACCGCTGGATAGTGAGAAGCTTGTCTAGAAGAAGTTCTGGCAGCTCAGAGGAATCGTGCGGATAATCGGCGACGACGCTTAGAGTTCAGGTTGACGGTCGGTCTTCTTGAAAGTACCACCCCGGTTAGGGTGTGACGAGTTTTGGAAACAAAGGGAACTTAGCCCGAGTTACTTTGGGCCTTTGTGAGTTCATGTGAAGAATAGGCCAGGTTGCCTATATGTTAGCATTTGCCGTCCGACTTAGGAGGAAGGACGTCCGGTCTTTCGTATTGTTATGTTCGGGAAAGTATCGAAGATCCATCCAGAATGTTCCCAGTTAATGATGACCACGTTAGAGATAGTAACCCCGAGTTTTGGATACTAAAGCAGTATCAGAAATGTGATAAGAATCCGAGTGTACGACAGCTTCAGTGATCGCATGCAGCCCGGTACCATTTGTTGGGTCGTCGGAGCAAGGCTCGCGACAAAGTGACAAAAGTAGTATTATTTGTGGTGATGTTAGAGGTGTTTCCTCGTGGACTTGGATGTAAGTATTTTACGTGGGTATTTCGCGCCACCGCGTGTGATTGTTTCGTAAGTATAAGTGAAGACTATACCGTCACGTGTTCGCTTTGAGACTTAGAAGGAACATTCGACGAATGTTTCTAAGGGGAAGAATGTTATACCCGTAGTTCCGTGGTATGTATGCGAGGACGACGCACGAGAATACGTAAAAGATTGGAAAGGAAGAAAGAGGCGATTTTTCCACGGAAAAGTTTCCGGTTTTGTGAAGGAAAAAGGTTCGTTTATGGAATTGGATTCCCGATTTGGTATTCGGACTTCTGGAATATTAGAGAATTATGGAATTTTATTTTCGAAATGGTCACGTGGGCCCACGGAGAAATTTACGGTTTTGGGGCCCGCTTTGATTTTGAGATTTTGGCCGTTTTGGATATTTTCTAAGACGAAATATTTTGATTTAATCGGGGCGACACGTGTCACCCCCATGTGGCACCTTTGGGCCGAAATATGTTTGTGCACAACACCCGGTTAGAGTCGTTTTTCGACGAAACGTTTTCACAGCTTTCGTAGGGGAATTTACGGCTATGTCATTTAGTATTTTTGCGGATTTTTCCGAGAGACGGAACATTTTGGACCAACGAGAGGGCGGCACTTGGCACCCTCTCATTGGTGGGCAAAGCGCATAATGGACGATTGGGAAGGCAAGTGGGAGATATTTTTGGTAGATATTTTGTGTGCAAGTTGGCTAGGTACACTTGGGTGAATCTTGGCCCTACACTTGCCTAACACTTGGTGTAATCTTGGCCATTGGTTGGCTTTCACTTGACCTATAAATACCCCTCCCTTGGAAGACTAATTCATTCACAAAATGCCTAAGTCTTGAGAGCCTTCCCTCCCTTTTCGCAGGCCCTCGTCGAGAGTTCCCCTAGTGGGTAGGTAGAGGTAGCCACCCCCTCCTTTGTGGTGTGGCACCCCCTAGCCTAGTTTGTTTTCATATAATACCCCCCCTCTTGGTAGAAATACTCTCCAAGTATTGTTATAATGCCCAAATTACCTTAGCCGTATACCTTGTTGTATTCTAAGGTTATACCTTTACGAAAAGCCCAGAAATACTATTATACTTCCCGTCAGTCACAAAACCGAAACCCTAGGAAAATCTCCATAAGTCCGTTGGAGTATTGTGTAGAAGTTGGTTAGAACTTCTAAGGTGGTTTGGAGGCGGGTTGAGCGCTTCGGAGTCGAGCTAAACGATTGCCCAGATCGACTTTATACTTGGATAATTATGGGCTTATCGAGGTAATTATCTTGTCCCTATTGTAATTGGATATTACATGTCAGAGAGTATATAGTTGAAGTATACTATATATAGTCTTGAATCAGAATTACATAGACTGTATTATGAGACTTGCAGTAAGAGTACCGTGGAGTAGAATTGTACTGTTAGGGTTAGATGTATAACCCCGGTTGGCTTGCAGCCTCGATAGAGGAGGAGATTTACGCTGTTGCGGGGGGGGGAAGTGCTGCCGAATTTTCTGTAGAAGTTCTACGATGAGAGCTTTAGGTTAATAAGCGCCGTGGCCTTATAGGTGGATGTACTACGTATGGCGCGATCACGTGGCTTGGCGGGTAGCCGACGTTTGGAAGTACTTGGAGCGTTTTCATGAGTCGATACTGTCGCGAGGTATGTGAACCTCTTCCTATCTCTTCTAGCATGATATGTGTGAACTATGTAGTACGGAGACGCATACGTGCTAAATGTGTTTGAGTGGTTTAAAACATAAAGTGTTATAACGGCTTTATGGGAAGTTGGTTATAACAGCTTTATGTTAGTAAGAAAATACATGTGGTTGTTACAAGGTACCTGATTTGAACACTAACTGGCTTGTTATATGAGAAGAAAGAACTTGAAGTATTTCAAAAGATTTTTGAATCATTTTGAAAGGAGAAGTACTACTTGGTGTTTGAAAACTTAAGGTTATACTAGCTTTATGGGAAGTTAGGTATAACGCTTAAGAATGCTTTCTTGATTTGAAATCGAATGTGTATCGACAAACCATCTGCGGCGTTAATAAAAGGAAATGTTTTGGAATAATTAAGTATTATTAAAACCAAGAGAAACTTCCATCCGCATGAAGCTAAGATGAGACAAAATGATATTTCCTAGATCATGGCTGCTGTAAGAAGATTGTTATAAACAAGAATATCCTACTCACATAAGACTTATGTTTCTCAGATTGTTTAAAAGGGAATTATATTCTTAAATGAATAAGACTATGAACTACGAAACCTTTCTAAAATAAGAAACGTGAACTTTTGAAATTAGGCAAACTTGGACGTTTGGAAAATAATGTTGTTACTTGATTTTACAAAGGTAAGAGTTTTGGTTTTCTTAAAAGCGATACCACTCTATTTTATACTACGGGTATTGTGTGACTTATGTGAAAGAAACAGATCTTTTTTTTTGATTTTAATGTGTGAAGTACTTTGGGGATAGATACCCGAACTTGTTAGTAGAAAATACCTTGTGTGAATAACTTGATTGTATTGGTTTGTGATAACCTTGTAATACTTTCTTGTTGCTTTGATAAGTAAACGTGTTAGGATGCTACGTGTGTTAGTATCTTGTGATGTTTGTGTAAAGGGGTTTCCCTTGATTGTGCTTATTAACTATCAGTCGTTATGATAGTATGGTGGCATTCATCTCTTGAGATGATTCCGGGTTGTCGCCCTCCGACGCGGGTAGACTCAGCGGTCGATGGACCTATGATTCGAGAATACCTCACGCAGTCCCGGCCTATCGCGGAGCTACGAGTTCCGGTTAGTGTCGTCCTTTATGGGCATGCGTCCATGTGGCCATGCGATCGCGAAGTCGGGGCGACGCCGGGAGTAGCTACCCTCGATGCGGGGAATACCTCACGCGGGCCGATGAGATTGGCCTATGCGGAGCTGCGGAAGTTCCAGGACTAGACGCGCACATTAGGTACTGCGGGCAAGTGGCCAGCTTTGATCATGTGACGGTGCAGGCAGATCTTATGATCTGATTATGACCTTGTTGCACTGTGGGTGTTAGTAGTCGGCTATGCCTTCGCATTTACCTGCATGCTTTATTAGGACACGGTGGACTCGTGTTCATGTATTCTCGTGCTTGTATATCATAAAGCTGGCGGTGAGGAAGGTATTCCACGCACGATTGATGTAGTGGGCGTGAGACCCATTGTTAAATTGAGTGATGACTTGAGGCGTGAGTCACCGACTTGACACGATCGCTTATTTATGGTGAAGCGTAGTTTGGTTATCATACATGTCTCTGCTTTGTATAGACTACTATGATTTCATTTACGATTTATTTTTAGTTTCACATACTCTGCACTGTTAGATCGACCTCGGGCTGCGTTCACGCCGCAGTTGAGGTACATCGATCGTTGATCCTAGCTCTCGTGGTCACGTCAGCGTTTGGGAAGCTCCGTTTCTCGAGGCTTATCATGTATAGTCCCTGTCGTAGTAAGTGTTTACATTCGGGGTTTGGCGGGGCCCCGTCCCGCCATTGTGTCGTATCATTCTGTGAGGTCTGTAGTGCCGTTGTGGCGGGGTTGGTAAAAAGGATTAAGCTGTTCATTTGTAAAAGAGTTGATGGTTATATTTATGCCGAAAGGCAAGTTTTCACAGATTATTGTTTTATATTTCTGTTATCTCATGTTGTTGTTTATGTTCCGCTGATTTCTCTGATGTTGTGTCACTAGGGTGCCCGGGGTAAGGCACCAGTCACGGGCCCAGTTTCGGGTCGTGACATACTCTCATTGTTAGTAAGGAATAGTGTATTGTTAATGTGGTTATCATACATGTCTCCAGCTTTATTTTAGACTATTATGATTTCATTACAGTACTTTCAGTTTCGCATACTTGGTACATGTTGTACTGACCTCCTTCGGGGGATGCGTTCATGCCGCAGGTAGAGCTATACAGGTTGTTGATCCTCACTCTTAGGATCACTGTTCAGCGGTTGAGAAGCTCCATTACTCCGGAGGCTTATCTTTGGTTCAGATCCCTGGTATTGTCGGTTGTTGTACATTTAGGGGTATGGCGGGGCCCTGTCCCGTCACAGTTGTTATGTCAAAATTCTTAGAGGTCTGTAGTCATATCTTGTGGGTCGGTTGTAAAGTAAAAGGATGTAGTTGATTTTGACTATTTATATATGTCCAGGAAGGCAGCCTTATCGGCTAGCCCATTGTTTACTTCTTATTGTTTTTAAGTTGTGTGTTTTTGTATGTTCCGCTGATTTTCTCTGATAGTTACCTGTAAGGGTGCTAGGTAGGGCACCAGTTGCGGGCCCGGGGTCGGGTCGTGACAGATGCGTAAGATGAAACGAGTCGGAAAGGGTCACGGAGCTGCGGCGCTTCATTGTCTGATGGTTACTGGAGCTCAGGCCCGTGACACTTCCCAGGCAGTAAAGGTCTGCGGGAGCTGAAATGTTTCTGACTCTTGGGCTGGTTTTGGAGCATTGAATCTCCATTACTTGACACATGAATTCAGCCATTATTTGGCTGACTGTAACCTCTCAATATGTTTCATTACATGGCTATTGATGGACATTAGATGGCTAGTTGAGAGGTCATTTATCTTACAATATAAATTGAGGACTTGGCTCAATTTGAGAGACACACCAAAAATCAGATTTTCAGATCTCTTCTTCTCTAAGCAATCTCTCACACACTCAAAGGTTCTTTTTTTAGTAAACACTTGAGTTTCCTTTGCTTATTTGTTAGTTGTTGTTTTATCTTGGGAGATAAGTTGCCAATTACCGTAAAAGGATATATACGGGGAAATATTTCTTAAGGACAAAGTGAATATCACTCGACTCAGCAAACCTTGTTTTGTTCTCATTTCCAGATTGTAATCTTTGTAATTACTTACTTCCCGTTCATCCAATTATTGCAATTGTTGTATTCACAATTTACTCACACCTCCATCTACAACACTGATTGACCCATGTAACCTAGCATAAAGTTGTCCAGAAATCATATAATAACATGTGTTTTGTTGATAATAGGATAAAATATGGTTGAATTACAAAATCTTGAAACTACACTAATAAAGTCCATATAAACCAAACATACACAGTTCAACATATAGATGATGACAATTGGAAAAAAACTACTCCCTATATTTTCTTATCAATTTTTGCAAATGATAATGAAGCCTAATACAACAACAACTCCAGTTTAATCCCACAAGTGGGGTCTAGAAAGCAGACCTTACCCCTACCTTCGGAGGTAAATAGACTGTTTTCGATAGACCGTCGTCAATTTACCACTTCCATTGACAACTTGTATACAATTCTGGTAGATAAATTTCCCGTAAGTTCTCACTCCAGCGTGTGAAATACTGAAATGTAATCATACTAGCTCTGATTCATAAACTTCAACAAGCATCCAATATGTCATTACAATCCACTTTATGCATTCGTAATTATAATCTTCCTTAAACCACCCTAAATGATTTAGTAATGTCATCTAATTGCAGGGAATTTCAAATAGATGTAAACAATGCTCACTACATATATCAGTTAATGAGGTAAAGGTAATAAAAAGAAAGATTTGTGCAAGGTAGTAAAGATAATGCATGTTAGGGGTCTTCCGCAAATTTGTTATACCCCGTATTTCCAGAGTATGTACGTATGGACGTACGTACGAAATTTGAGCCTTAAGTTAGGCATAGGACCGAAATTTGGGCACAAGTGCCGAATAGAGTCGTTTTTCGACGAAACGTTTCCACAGCTTTCGTAGGGAAAATTTCGGCTATGTCATTTATAATTTTTGCGGATTTTTCCGAGTGACTAAACATTTTTGGACCAACGGGAGGGTGACACTTGTCACCCTCATTGGACGGTTTAGGGGGGGCGGTCAAGGGTGGTTGGCCTTGGCCGATTGGTCCCTTAGTTTTGGCCTTGTTTTGTGCCATGTTTTGTGGAGTGTTTTGTGGAGTAGGGGTTAGGGTGCACTTGGCTTGATCTTGTCCTTACACTTGCTATACACTTGGAAGGATCTTGGCCCTTGGTTGGCCTTTGGTTTTGCTATAAATACCCCCCCTAGCCTAGTTGTTTTCGTATAATACCCCTTGTTGTGGTATAGAAATACTCTCCTAGTATTGTTATAATGCCCAAATACCTTGGCCCAAATACCTTGTAGTATTCCCAAGGTTACACTTATACAAAAGCCCAGAAATACTATTATACTTCCCTCAGTCACAAAACGAAACCCTAAGGAAAACCTTCATAGTCGGTTGAAGTGTTTAAGTAGAAGTTGCGAAGAACTTCTAGGGTTGTTGGAGGCGGATTGGGCGCGGAGTAGGAGCTAAACGTTGTTCAGGATCGACATATAACTTGGATAATTTTGGGCTTATCGAGGTAAACACTCTTGACCTTCTGTTGTAATTGGGAATTACATATTGTAGGAATATATAGTTAAGGTATACTATATATAGAAGTGAACATAATTGTGCGGCAATGTCTTTTGACTTAAGCCTGAATAATACTTACGGCAATGTCTTGCGACTTAAGCCTGAATATAAAGAAGAGAACTGAACTGTAATTACATAGGACTGTATTACAGTAGACTTGTGTAGCATTGATGTGTAGTAGAGTTGTACACGTCCGTTAGGCGTAAACCCCCGGTTGGTGGGTAGCCGACCTCGATAGAGGAGAGATTTCTGCCATGTGGGGAGGTGCTGCCGAATTTTCTGTAGAATATTCTACGTGGAGACCTTGATGTTAATAGGCGCCTTGTGGCCTCTATAGGTTGAAGTACTACGTGTGGCGTGATCTACTTGGCTTAAGGAGTAGCCGACGGTTTGAGGTACTTGGAGCGTTTTGCTATTAGTCGATAATCATCGCGAGGTATGTGAACCTCTTCCTATCTGTTCTAGCATGATATGTGTATAACTATGTAGTACGTTAGACGTACATGTGTTAACTGTATTTGATTGGTTTGAAACATAAGGTGTTATAACGACTTTATGGGAAGTTGATTATAACAGCCTTATGTAGGTAAGAAAATGCCTTGTGGTTTTAAAAGGTAACTGACTTGATATGTGTTAATAAAGAACTTGAAGTATTTCAAAAGATTCTTGAATCGTTTTGAAAGAATGAGTAGTACTTGATTTTTGAAAGCTTAAGAGTTATACTAGCTTTAAGGGAAGTTAGTATAACGGCTTAAGAATGTTTTATCGATTTGGAAATCGAATGTATCGACAAACCATCGCAGCGTTAATAAAAGGAAAATGTATTGACTAATGAAGTATTATTAAAACCAGTAGAAACCTCCATCTGCATAGAAGCTAAGATAAGACAAAATGATATTACATTTCCTAGATCATGGCTGCTTAATAAGATTGATTATGAATAAGAATAACCTACACTCATATAAGGCATATGTTACTCAATAGTTTTAAAAAGGGATTAAGACATTGAACTATGAAACTTTTCTAAAAAGAGACTTGTGTAATGAATATTAGGCAAACTGGAACTTTAGGGAAAAGAAAGGCGTTGTGTTGTCTTAAAATGTTTTAAAACTTAAAGTGTTATAACAGCTTTATGGGAAGTTGGTTATAACGACTTTATGAGAACAAAAGAAGGGTTTTTATCATTGGTTTTAAATGTGGAAACTTGGCTTTAATAAGAGAAGTTGTTTCTGTTTGCTTAAAAGATGTAAGTCACTCTATTTTTATACTACGGGTATCGGGTGACTTTTATAAAAGGAATGGATCTCTTTAAAAGGAATTTAACGTACGTAGTACTTTAGGGTTAAAAACCCGGACTTTGGCATAAAATGAAAGTACCTTGAGTTGTGTAACTTGCCTATGCTTGTTGACTGGTTGAGGACTTACTTGGACGTACCGGCAGTGACGGAAAATTCCACGGGTATGCTCCTGTTGATAGTGTTATTCCATGGACTAGCTCTCCATGAGGTTTCTTCGTTCGCCTTGGTACGGTGGTCGTCTTTCGTACCGCCTCGTGGCTGATTCGCCTTGTACACGGTATTTAGCCCTCGTGACTTGCCCCGATCAGTGTAGTGACGAAGTCTCGTGATCTGACCTTGGTACCCGGTGGTCACCGCACTTGCCGGTCGACACGTGACCGGCCTTGGTATCTGGTAGTCGGCTCTCGCACTTGCCCCGTGTCAGCTTCGTGTTTGTGGTTGCATTGTATTATTGGTACGGTCGGATCCGGTAGTTGTACTTGTCCTGTACGGTTTTTATGACACAGGTGGGACCTGGTGTTCATGTATACTCCTTGGTATTGTTATATCATAAACTGCCGGCAGTGAGGAAGAAATTCCACGGGCACGAGTGATAATTTGGAGGGCGGGAGTCCCTGACTTGATGTAACTGGTTATATGTTATGTACTGTAGTTTGGTCATCATACATGTCTCCTGCTTTATATAAACTATTATGATTTCATTTACGATATTCTGATTTCACATACTTGGTACTGTTATCGACCTCCTTCGGGCTGCGTTAAATGCCGCAGTAAGTACATCTACCGCCGATCCGCGTTTAGGATCTCATTTAGCGTTTGGGAAGCTCCATTCCGTCGGAGGCTTATCTTTGGTATGTTACCACAGTCCGTAAGTTCTTATGCGTTCAGGGTATGGCGGGCCTGTCCGTCATAGTTGTTGTATAAATCTTAGAGGTGCAGAGTACTGCCACAAGTGGGGTTGTAAGGATTAGAATCGCTCAAATGTCTTTATATATATATGTTGAAAGGCAAGCTGTTTTGGCCTGCTTTATTTTTAATATCTCTCATTTCATGTTCATGTTTTACTTTCCGCTGATTTTCTCGATGATTGTATCACTAGGGTGCCGGGTAAGGCACGACCACGCCCTGATTCGGGTGTGACAAAGTGGTATCGAGAGCGATTAGTCCTCGGAAAGTGTCTACGACGTGTCTAGTAGAGTCTTGATTATCGATGTGTTGTGCACCACATCTATAATCGGAGGCTGCAGACATTTAGGATTGGTTTCCATTCTTCTCATTACGAGATCGTGCCTTGAGCGTGTGATAAGATTGATCCTCTAACATACCGCTTTTACCGATTATGCCTCGCGTAAGGCAACCCGCCCGGCGGCAAGGCAACAGGAAGGCTGCGAGTAAGCAGCGCGAGACCACGATACACGAGCCTCCATCCCGCACCGAGCAGAGATGAGGCACAAGGAGTGGCCCGATTAATGGCCGAGTTTTGGCGAGACTTGAGGATAGGCCGGACGCAGTAGCCCAGAATACACGATGGTTCACCCTAGATCAGATAGTTCGAGGCTACGGGATTTTCTGAGTTGTAGGCCGCCAGAGTTTTATGGGTCGAGGCCTGAGGATGATCCGCAGGAGTTCATCCGACAGTTACAGCGGATCATGAGAGTAATCAAGGCATCGGAGACCGAGTCAGTGGTCCTAGGTTCACATCAACTGCGTGATACCGCAGTCGACTGGTTTGATTCGTGGGAGCTGTCCAGGGGAGAGCATGCACTTCCAGCTTTTTGGGACGAGTTCTCAGAGGCCTTTCTTGCACATTTCTTGCCTCCACAGATGAGGAGGGCTCGGGCAGACAGATTTTTGGTGTTACGGCAGAACGGGCGTACGGTTCGGGAGTACAATGTAGAGTTCGACTCATTAGCCCGGTACGTCCCCGCGTTGGTAGCTAGTATGGAGGATCGAGTGCACCGATTTGTTACAGGGCTCGATGATCACCTAGCCGAGAGTTGTTCGGGTGTAGCTTCACCGGCATGGACATTGCCGCACGCAGCGTATGCACTTGGATGTGAGGAGCGGATAAATCGACGAATGACTGTGGTCGATGAGAACAGGCCGTAACAGCAGGTCCTTTGGTGACTTTCGAGGCGGACCGCCAAGAAGAAAGCCGCGATGCGCCCACCAAGACTGAGTGGTCCTCCGCGGCCGGGACCTTTGGGATATTCAGTGCAGTCGTGGCTCCTGTGTTTCAGATTTTCGGGGAGTAGGAGTGCTCGCGGATGAGGTTGCCTTGTCTCGGTGTGGCGTTGTGGAAAACTTCATAAGGGGAGTGTCGATCGACTCGGAGATTGTTATTTTTGCGGCCAACAGGGCCATCTGGCAAGAGACTGTCCGACCAGGGGTAGCACTGGTAGGATAGCATGGACTACTAGAGCAGTTGCGGGTTCTTCACCTTCCATAGCTAGGCAGGATGTTCGTACACCGGCAGGCCCAGAGAGGTCGCAGAGTTCGATTTTAGCGGTCCTTTGAACCGCCGATTTTCAGGTATATCCTTAACCCTCTAGAGACTTATATGTATTGATGTTGATGATGTGTTTAGCGTTATGTTGGTTATGAGTTAGAAAGCTTGGCTAGTTGAAAGGATAGGTGTGGGGGCATGGAAAGTGCGAACCTTAGAATATTTCGTGTTGAGACCTTAGATGTGAGGTCATCTTGAATAAAAGATTTTACGGTTAGTCCTTGTTGAAATACTTGGTTTGCGTATAAATGTGTTGTGGGATAAGTCCATGGGTAGTGTGAAATGGAAGTGGTAGCTTTCCTGACCTATATAGGTAAGATTGTTCCGGATCGGGGAACAAGAGCTCACGCGTTAAGTGGGTCGGGTTGGGGCCATGTTGCGGGCCAACCCGCGGCTGTTTCGAGTGGGTCAGCTCTGGGTGGTCCCGCCAGGTGGTAGGGTCACGAGGGTGCTAGGCCCAAGTTTAGTTGACCATCGTATGAGTTCGTGGGTATGTTCGACCAGAAGCAGATTGTGAAGGCCGGGAATGGCCTTAAGGAAGATTGAGGCTAGTAGGATGACCAAGTTGGAGGTGGTGACTCCAAGGTTTCAAAATCAGGCGATGATCAAGTGTGGTACGATACTAGAAGAGTTCGAGTGTTCGAGAAGAGTACGACGAGTAAGGAAGGAAGAGAACGTGTGATATTTCGTGGCGGTGTGGCGTTGGCAACTTGCTAGAGGAACTTCATCGATATCCGCTTGAGAAGGAACATTCGGACGAATGTTTCTAAGAGGGAGAATGTTATACCGTATTTCGCAGTATGTACGTATGGACGACGCACGGAATTTGAGCCTTAAGTTAGGCATAGGACCGAAATTTGGGCACAAGTGTCGAATAGTCGTTTTCGAATAAACGCTTTCACGACTTTCGTAGGGAAAATTCCGCTATGTCATTTATAATTTTTGCGGATTTTTCCGAGTGACTAAACATTTTTGGACCAACGGAGGGTGACACTTGTCACCCTCGTTGACGGCGCAGTGGGCGGTCAGGTGGTTGGCGGCCGATTGGTCCCTTAGTTTTGGCCTTGTTTTGTGCCATGTTTTGTGGAGTGTTTTGTGGAGTAGGGGTTAGGGTGCACTTGGCTTGATCTTGTCCTTACACTTGCTATACACTTGGAAGGATCTTGCCCTTGGTTGGCCTTTGGTTTTGCTATAAATACCCCTAGCCTAGTTTGTTTCGTTTAATACCCCTTGTTGTGGTATAGAAATACTCTCCTAGTATTGTTATAATGCCCAAATACCTTGCCCAAATACCTTGTAGTATTCCCAAGGTTACACTTATACAAAAGCCCGTAAATACTATTATACTTCCTCACCACAAAACGAAACCCTAAGGAAAACCTTCATAGTCAGTTGAAGTGTTTAAGTAGAAGTTGCAAAGAACTTCTAAGGGTTGTTTGGAGCGGATTGGAGCGCCGGAGTAGGAGCTAAACGTTGTTCGGATCGACATATAACTTGGATAATTTTGGGCTTATCGAGGTAAACACTCTTGACCTTCATTGTAATTGGGAATTACATATTGTAGGAATATATAGTTAAGGTATACTATATAGAAGTGAACATAATTGCGCGGCAATGTCTTTTGACTTAAGCTCGAATAATACTTACGCAATGTCTTGCGACTTAAGCTGAATATAAAGAAGAGAACCGAATCTGTAATTACATAGGACTCAGACATGAGACTTGTGTAGCATTGATGTGTAGTAGAGTTGTACACGTCCGGTTAGGCGTGTAAACCCCCGGTTGGGTGGGTAGCCTCGATAGAGAGGAGATTTACGTTGCCATGGGGAGGTCTTTGCCGAATTTTCTCGTAGAATATTCTACGTGGAGACCTTGATGTTAATAGGCGCCTTGTGGCCTCTATAGGTTGAAGTACTACGTGTGGCGTGAACTACTTGGCTTAAGGAGTAGCCGACGGTTTGAGGTACTTGGAGCGTTTTGCTATTAGTCGATAATCATCGCGAGGTATGTGAACCTCTTCTTATCTGTTCTAGCATGATATGTGTATAACTATGTAGTACGTTAGACGCATACGTGTTAATCAGATTTGATTGGTTTGAAACATAAGGTGTTATAACGGCTTTATGGGAAGTTGGTTATAACAGCCTTATGTAGGTAAGAAAATGCCTTGTGGTTTTAAAAGGTAACTGACTTGATATGTGTTAATAAAGAACTTGAAGTATTTCAAAAGATTCTTGAATCGTTTTGAAAGAATGAGTAGTACTTGGTTTTTGAAAGCTTAAGAGTTATACTAGCTTTAAGGGAAGTTAGGTATAACGGCTTAAGAATGTTTTAATGATTTCGGAAATCAGAATGTGTATCGACAAACCACTGCAGCGTTAATAAAAGGAAAATGTATTGACTAATGAAGTATTATTAAAACCAGTAGAAACCTCCATCTGCATAGAAGCTAAGATAAGACAAAATGATATTACATTTCCTAGATCATGGCTGCTTAATAAGATTGATTATGAATAAGAATAACCTACACTCATATAAGGCATATGTTACTCAATAGTTTTAAAAAGGGATTAAGACATTGAACTATGAAACTTTTCTAAAAAGAGACTTGTGTAATGAATATTAGGCAAACTGGAACTTTAGGGAAAAGAAAGGCATTGTGTTGTCTTAAAATGTTTTAAAACTTAAAGTGTTATAATGACTTTATGGGAAGTTGGTTATAACGACTTTATGAGAACAAAGAAGGGTTTTTATCATTGGTTTTAAATGTGGAAACTTGGCTTTAATAAGAGAAGTTGTTTCTGTTTGCTTAAAAGATGTAAGTCACTCTATTTTTATACTACGGGTATCGGGTGACTTTTATAAAAGGAATGGATCTCTTTAAAAGGAATTTAACGTACGTAGTACTTTAGGGTTAAAAACCCGGACTTTGGCATAAAATGAAAGTACCTTGAGTTGTGTAACTTGCCTATGCTTGTTGTTGTGTAGCTTGCTTATGCTTGTGGTGATAGCCTTTGTTGTGCAAATGGTGTTCTATATAACCGTGTCTCTCAATGGAGTGCCGGTTGACTGGTTGAGGACTTACTTGGACGCATCTGCGTGACGGAAAATTCCACGTATGCTCTCGCTGATAGTGTTATTCCATGGACTAGCTCTCCATGAGGTTTCTTCTGTTCGCCTTGGTACCGTGGTGGTCGCCAGATTACTTGCCTCGCGTGGCTGATTCGGCCTTGGTACCTGGTAGTTAGCCCTCGCACTTGCCCCGTTCAGTGTAGTGATGAAGTCTCGTGATACGGCCTTGGTACCCGGTGGTCACCGTACTTTCCCGGCCCACGTGATCGGCCTTGTATCCGGTAGTCGGCTCTCGCACTTGCCCCGTGTCAACTTCGTGTTTGTGGTTGCATTGTATTATTGGTACGGTCGGATCCGGTAGTTGTACTTGTCCTGTACGGTTTTATGACACAGGTGGGACCTGGTGTTCATGTATACTCCTTGGTATTGTTATATCATAAACCGCCAGTGAGGAAGAAATTCCACCGCACGAGTGATAATTTGGAGGCGGGAGTCACGACTTGATGAATCGGTTATATGTTATGCATCGTAGTTTGGTCATCATACATGTCTCCCCGCTTTATATAAACTATTATGATTTCATTTACTGATTTTCTGATTTCACATACTTGGTACTGTTAGATCGACCTTCCTTCGGCCGCTCATGCCGCAGTAGAAGTCATCTACCGCCGATCCCCGCGTTAGGATCTCATTTCAGCGTTTTGGGAAGCTCCGCCCGTCGAGGCTTATCTTTGGTATGTTACCAGTCCGTAAGTTCTTGCACGCTCGGGGTATGGCGGCCCCTGTCCCGTCATAGTTGTTGTATAAATCTTAGAGGTGCATGCTTTGTTGTGGGTTGTAAGGATTAGAATCGCTCAAATGTCTTTATATATATATGTTGAAAGGCAACTGTTTTGGTTGGCCTGTTTATTTTTAATATCTCTCATTTCATGTTCATGTTTTACTTTCCGCTGATTTTCTCTGATGATTGTATCACTAGGGTGCCCGGGGTAAGGCACCAGTCACGGGCCCGGATTCGGGGTGTGACAAAGTGGTATCAGAGCAGTTAGTCCTCGGAAAGTGTCTACAGACCGTGTCTAGTAGAGTCTTGATTATCGATGTGTTGTGCACCACATCTATAATCAGGAGGCTGCAGGACATTTAGGATTGGTTTCCATTCTTCTCATTCTGAGATCGTGCCTTAGAGCTGTGTGATAAGATTGGATCCCTCTAACATACTTCGTTTTTACCAGTTATGCCTCCGCGTAAGGCAACCCGCCCGTGGCAAGGCGCAGAGAAGCTGCGAGTAGAGCAGCGGCAGAGACCACAAGACTGAGCCTCCCCCGCACCGGAGCAGAGGAGATGAGTCACGAGTGGCCCGATTAATGGCCGTGGTTGTGGCGGACTTGAGGATAGGCTGGACGCAGCAGCCCAGAATACCGATGGTTCACCCTAGATCGATAGTTCGAGGCTACGGATTTTACGAGTTGTAGGCGCGAGTTTTATGGGTCGAGGCCTGAGGATGATCCGCAGGAGGTCATCCAAGCGATAAATGATCATGAGTAATCAAGGCATCGGAGACCGAGTCAGTGGTCCTAGGTTCACATCAACTGCGTGATACCGCAGTCGACTGGTTTGATTCGTGGGAGCTGTCCAGGGGAGAGCATGCACTTCCAGCTTTTTGGGACGAGTTCTCAGAGGCCTTTCTTGCACATTTCTTGCCTCCACAGATGAGGAGGGCTCGGGCAGACAGATTTTTGGTGTTACGGCAGAACGGGCGTACGGTTCGGGAGTACAATGTAGAGTTCGACTCATTAGCCCGGTACGTCCCCGCGTTGGTAGCTAGTATGGAGGATCGAGTGCACCGATTTGTTACAGGGCTCGATGATCACCTAGCCGAGAGTTGTTCGGGTGTAGCTCTTCAGCCGGGCATGGACATTGCCCGCATGCAGGCGTATGCACTTGGATGTGAGGAGCGGATAAATCGACGGAATGACCAGGGTCAGCAGAAGAGGGCCGTAAGCAGGTCCTTTGGTGACTTTCGAGGCGGACCGCCCAAAGAAGAAAGCCGATTATGCGCCTCCACCAGTACAGAGTGGTCCTCCACAGCCTTCGGGACCTTTGGGATATTCAGGTGCAGGTCAGGGCTCCCAGGTTTCAGATTTTCAGGGGAGTAGGAGTGCTCGCCGGATGAGGTTGCCCTTGTCTCAGTGTGGCCGTTGTGGAAAACTTCAAGGGTGTCGATCGACTCGGGAGATTGTTATTTTTGCGGCCAACAGGGCCATCTGGCAAGAGACTGTCCGACCAGGGGTAGCACTGGTAGGATAGCATGGACTACTAGAGCAGTTGCGGGTTCTTCACCTTCCATAGCTAGGCAGGATGTTCGTACACCTACAGCCCTAGAGAGTCGCGGTGGAGTTCCCAGTTTTAGCGGTCCTTTGAACCGCCGATTTTCAGGTATATCCTTAACCCTCTAGAGACTTATATGTATTGATGTTGATGATGTGTTTAGCGTTATGTTGGTTATGAGTTAGAAAGCTTGGCTAGTTGAAAGGATAGGTGTGGGGGCATGGAAAGTGCGAACCTTAGAATATTTCGTGTTGAGACCTTAGATGTGAGGTCATCTTGAATAAAAGATTTTACGGTTAGTCCTTGTTGAAATACTTGGTTTGCGTATAAATGTGTTGTGGGATAAGTCCATGGGTAGTGTGAAATGGAAGTGGTAGCTTTCCTGACCTATATAGGTAAGATTGTTCCGGATCGGGGAACAAGAGCTTGATGCGTTAAGTGGGTCGGGTTGGGGCCATGTTGCGGGCCAACCCGCGGCCTGTTTCGAGGTGGGGTCAGCTCTGGGTGGTCCCGCCAGGTGGTAGGGTCACGAGGGTGCTAGGCCCAAGTTTAGTTGACCATCGTATGAGTTCGTGGGTATGTTCGACCAGAAGCAGATTGTGAAGGCCGGGAATGGCCTTAAGGAAGATTGAGGCTAGTAGGATGACCAAGTTGGAGGTGGTGACTCCAAGGTTTCGAAAACTGAAGCGATGACTGAAGTGTGGTACGTATACTAGAAGAGTTCGAGTGTTCGAGAAGAGTACGACGAGTAAGGAAGGAAGAGAACGTGTGATATTTCGTGGCCAGGTGTGGCGTTGGCAACTTGCTAGAGGAACTTCATCGATATCCGCCTTGAGAAGGAACATTCGGGACGAATGTTTCTCAGCGAGGAGAATGTTATACCGTATTTCCGAGTATGCGTATGGACGACGCGTCTAAATTTGAGCCTTAAGTTAGGCATAGACCGAAATTTGGGCACAAGTGCGAATAAGTCGTTCGACCTAAACGCTTTCCTGACTTCGTAGGGAAAATTCCGGCTATGTCATTTATAATTTGTGCGGATTTTTCCGAGTGACTAAACATTTTTGGACCAACGGGAGGGTGACACTTGTCACCCTCGTTGACTGATTTAGGGCGGTCGAGGTGGTTGGCCGTGGCCGATTGGTCCCTTAGTTTTGGCCTTGTTTTGTGCCATGTTTTGTGGAGTGTTTTGTGGAGTAGGGGTTAGGGTGCACTTGGCTTGATCTTGTCCTTACACTTGCTATACACTTGGAAGGATCTTGGCCCTTGGTTGGCCTTTGGTTTTGCTATAAATACCCCCCTAGCCTAGTTGTTTTCGTATAATACCCCTTGTTGTGGTATAGAAATACTCTCCTAGTATTGTTATAATGCCCAAATACCTTGGCCCAAATACCTTGTAGTATTCCCAAGGTTACACTTATACAAAAGCCCAGAAATACTATTATACTTCCCTCAGTCACAAAACGAAACCCTAAGGAAAACCTTCATAGTCGGTTGAAGTGTTTAAGTAGAAGTTGCGAAGAACTTCTAAGGGTTGTTTGGAGCGGATTGTAGCGCCCGGAGTAGGAGCTAAACGTTGTTCAGGATCGACATATAACTTGGATAATTTTGGGCTTATCGAGGTAAACACTCTTGACCTTCTGTTGTAATTGGGAATTACATATTGTAGGAATATATAGTTAAGGTATACTATATATAGAAGTGAACATAATTGTGCGGCAATGTCTTTTGACTTAAGCCTGAATAATACTTACGGCAATGTCTTGCGACTTAAGCCTGAATATAAAGAAGAGAACTGAACTGTAATTACATAGGACTGTATTACAGTAGACTTGTGTAGCATTGATGTGTAGTAGAGTTGTACACGTCCGGTTAGACGTGTAAACCCCCCCCCCTGGTTGGCTGGGTAGCCGGCCTCGATAGAGGAGGAGATTTACGCTGTTGCGGGGGGGGGAGGTGCTGCCGAATTTTCTGTAGAATATTCTACGTGGAGACCTTGATGTTAATAGGCGCCTTGTGGCCTCTATAGGTTGAAGTACTACGTGTGGCGTGATCTACTTGGCTTAAGGAGTAGCCGACGGTTTGAGGTACTTGGAGCGTTTTGCTATTAGTCGATAATCATCGCGAGGTATGTGAACCTCTTCCTATCTGTTCTAGCATGATATGTGTATAACTATGTAGTACGTTAGACGTACATGTGTTAACTGTATTTGATTGGTTTGAAACATAAGGTGTTATAACGGCTTTATGGGAAGTTGGTTATAACAGCCTTATGTAGGTAAGAAAATGCCTTGTGGTTTTAAAAGGTAACTGACTTGATATGTGTTAATAAAGAACTTGAAGTATTTCAAAAGATTCTTGAATCGTTTTGAAAGAATGAGTAGTACTTGGTTTTTGAAAGCTTAAGAGTTATACTAGCTTTAAGGGAAGTTAGGTATAACGGCTTAAGAATGTTTTACTGATTTCGGAAATCAGAATGTGTATCGACAAACCACTGCAGCGTTAATAAAAGGAAAATGTATTGACTAATGAAGTATTATTAAAACCAGTAGAAACCTCCATCCGCATGTAGAAGCTAAGATAAGACAAAATGATATTACATTTCCTAGATCATGGTCGCTTAATAAGATTGATTATGAATAAGAATAACCTACACTCATATAAGGCATATGTTACTCAATAGTTTTAAAAAAAGGGATTAAGACATTGAACTATGAAACTTTTCTAAAAAGAGACTTGTGTAATGAATATTAGGCAAACTGGAACTTTAGGGAAAAGAAAGGCATTGTGTTGTCTTAAAATGTTTTAAAACTTAAAGTGTTATAACAGCTTTATGGGAAGTTGGTTATAACGACTTTATGAGGACAAAGAAGGGTTTTTATCATTGGTTTTAAATGTGGAAACTTGGCTTTAATAAGAGAAGTTGTTTCTGTTTGCTTAAAAGATGTAAGTCACTCTATTTTTATACTACGGGTATCGGGTGACTTTTATAAAAGGAATGGATCTCTTTAAAAGGAATTTAACGACGTAGTACTTTAGGTTAAAACCGGACTTTGGCATAAAATGAAAGTACCTTGAGTTGTGTAACTTGCCTATGCTTGTTGTTGTGTAGCTTGCTTATGCTTGTGGTGATAGCCTTTGTTGTGCACATGGTGTTCTATATAACCGCGTCTCGATGGAGTGCGTTGGATCGTTGAGGACTTACTTGGACGTACCGGCAGTGACGGAGAATTTCACGGGTACGCTCCTGTTGATAGTGTTATTCCATGGACTAGATCTCCATGAGGTTTCTTACTGATTCGGCCTTGGTACCTGGTGGTCGGCTTTCGTACTTGCCCCGTCTCGTGGCTGATTTGGCCTTGATACCTGGTAGTTAGCCCTCGCACTTGCCCCGTTCAGTTTAGTGGTGAAGTCTCGTGATACGGCCTTGGTATCTGGTGGTCACCGCATTTTCCCGCCGCCACGTGACCGGCCTTGTATCTGGTAGTCGGCTCGCACTTGCCCCGTGTCAACTTCGTGTTTGTGGTTGCATTGTATTATTGGTACGGCCGGATCCGTAGTTGTACTTGTCCCAGACGGTTTTTATAACACGTGGGACTCGTGTTCATGTATACTCCTTGGTATTGTTATATCATAAATCGCCAGCGGTGAGGAAGAAATTCCACGCACGAGTGATAATTTGGAGGCGAGTCCCCGACTTGATGAATCGTTATATGTTATATCGTAGTTTGGTCATCATACATGTCTCCCGCTTTATATAAACTATTATGATTTCATTTACTGATTTACGCTTCACATACTTGGTACTGTTATCGACCTCCTTCGGGGCTGCGTCATGCCGCAGTAGAAATCTACCGCCGATCCACGCGTTTAGGATCTCATTTCAGCGTTTGGGAAGCTCCGTTCCGGAGGCTTATCTTTGCATGTTACCACAGTCCGTAAGTTCTTATGCTCGTGGTATGGCGGCCCTGTCCCGTCATAGTTGTTGTATAAATCTTAGAGTGCATGAGTGTTGTGGCGTGGTTGTAAGGATCAGAATCGCTCAAATGTCTTTATATATATATGTTGAAAGGCAACTGCTTTTGGTTGCTTATTTTTAATATCTCTCATTTCATGTTCATGTTTTACTTTCCGCTGATTTTCTCTGATGATTGTATCACTAGGGTGCCCGGGGTAAGGCACCAGTCACGGGCCCGGATTCGGGGTGTGACAAAATTGATCCCATGAGAAATGTTATGACATAAAAGTAATCCTGCAGCTAAATGATCAACCTCCCCTCCCCACATGAAGAAGAATAAAATTTACCTACTTCATTGTTAACTATATAATTTACGGATATTGATTGTTGATTGTGCGCAGAATAATTGATTGAATGAGAAGAGAAAAGAATATGCGAAGAGAAAAGAGAAGAACGGAGGTTTAGAGGAATTTGTTTGGAGTAAGAGAAAAATGAATTCTTATATTCAGATATCACATTACATGTGTATTTATACACTTGTCTACAATACTCAATCTATGAGATATTTATTTCATCTAAACTAACTTTGATCATGGTTAACTAAACCACAATTAACTAACTGCAACTAACAACTTGCAACATATATCTCAACACCCCCTCTCAAGCTAGGTACTGAAAATAGAGTTTTCAGTCCTAGATTGGTAACAATGGCAAAATAGGGTACTAAACGAACAATAAGAAACTAACATGTAGAGAGAGTAGCATATTGATAATGCAACCAATTCCCATTGGCAGGTCATGTTGAGGATTCTTCACCTCCTCAACTGTACTAGCAACTGAATCAAACCCAATGAAGGCAAAGAAGACAGTTGAAACACCAGCAAGCATTCCATCAACTCCGTAGGGAAAATAACCAACGAGAAGCTCATAGCCTGGCCATCCTGATTTGAAGCCCAGATATCTACCAATAACAATCACAAAAGCCATGACACATACATTAACTGAACATTGTACCATGGTACTCTCCTTGATTCCCACGCACAAAAGACCAGTAACAATAAAAAACCAAAATTGATATGCTTTATCATATGCAATTTTCTCTGATAATGTGCTTGCTGCTTTAGTTGTGGTGAACTCAGCTGTAAATAACTCGAAAGATCCATCACAGCACGTGTTTCATGTTTTGACTGATAAGATGAATCTTGGGGCTATGCAAGTTATGTTCAAGATGAAATATTATAGTGGAACACATATTGAAGTGAAGGTTGTTGAAGATTATAAGTTCTTGAACTCCCCTTATGTCCCTGTACTTAAGCAACTTGAATCTTCAAAGATGTTGCAGTTCTACTTTAATAATCAGCTTGAGAATGCAACCAAGGATACCAATACTATGAAATTCAGGAACCCCAAGTATCTGTCAATATTGAACCACCTTAGGTTCTATTTGCCCAAGCTGTACCCCAAGTTGCATAGGATATTATTCTTGGAAGATGATATAGTTGTTCAGAGAGATTTGACAGGCCTCTGAGAGGTAGATATGGATGGTAAGGTGAATGGAGCTGTAGAGACATGTTTTGGTTCGTTTCATTGATATGCACAATACATGAATTTCTCAAATCCATTGATCAAAAGAAGTGAAACTACAGAACCTCAAATTGTGTACTCCAATACTAATGCCCAATTGATCAGCTAAGCAACACCCTCTCCAACACAAATGTAAGAATAATGATAGGCACAACAAAAACTGGAGCACCACATTTCAAAAGTACTGAAACTGCTCCTACATTCTCATTGATTGCTACACTAGCAACGACAACGAAGAACCCATCGTTCTCTAGTCACACTCGGACTAGAGAATCCCTCGATTCTCAGCAACGAAGAACCCATCGTTCTCTAGTTGCACTCGGACTAGATAATACCTCGATTCTCCCTATGCAAGCTCTTAGAACAAGCTCGTATATGCGGTGGAGTCTCCCTCAATTTCTAGTCCAATTCCGGCTAGAAATTCCTCGGTTCTCCTGTCTTGAGCTAAACAAATAAAAACAGGCAATCGAACAGTTTATTGACCTGTAAAAGAAAACTCCGTAAATTGAGCTTCAACTCAATCCATATTGTTTCCGATGAAGTATCCCTCAGTTCTCAGTCGATTTGCAGATGAAAATTCATCGATCCTTCTATCTATCTATTATTACTAATGTGTTCTCCATCATTACTAACTACAACCTGATGTCTCACGTCTTTTATCAAACACCTGAGGTGTGTGACTTGCCTCAGCCCTCTCAATGGATTCTGATGACATTCTTGTCTCTATGAAAGGTGTTACTTTCACATCTTCAGCAAAACCATCATAGTTAACAGTAATGGTGCGTTCATGAAGTGGTGGATCAAATGCACGAACAGTGAAATTTCAGATTTCACCATCCTCCGCTTTGGTAGATGAAGCTCCACCAAGATCTCCCATATGAATCTCACTACCTTTAGTATCCATCATAATAGCTACAACAAATATGTTCTCCTCATTCAATCTCCTAACTCTCTCAATTACCATCTAATGCCACTCACGTGTTCCATGACACATATTTATCCTAGTTACATTCATTCCTTTCACAACCAAAGTCTCTAACTTCTCAAAACCACACGTTGCAGGACCAATTGTGCAAATTAACTTCATCCTACGTGTACTCCTAAAACCATTCTCCTTTAACTCTGCTTCCGTTTTAGTATCCACTTTAATCGAAGCCACATTATTACTACCATACTTCTGCATCACATTTGATAATACACCTCCCGAACTGTTATTCATAACTAACACTTTAGATGACTGTGACTCGTCGAGATCTGACGTCGACGCTTTCATAACTAACGTCTGTAACGATTTCTTCACTGGTAACTGTAAACTACCGGTTGATACAAACAGTAACAGCCTTGAGATTGTGAAATTTGACTGCGTTCGTGAAGACAAGGAAATGAAGAAGTTAATAGCGTGCGAGAAACTAGATCGAATTTTAGGTTCTCACATCATATGAACATGAACCCTAATTTTTCAGAAAATTTGAATCAATTAATCCATGAACTCAAATTGATCGAGCATGGCTTTGATACCATGTTAAATATATAATTTACGGACATTGATTGTTGATTGTGCGCAGAACAATTGATTGAATGAGAAGAGAAAAGAGATATGCGAAGAGAAAAGAGACGAACGGATGTGCAGAGGAAGAGAGATTTTTTGGGAGTAAGAGAAAAATGAATTCTTACATTCAGATATCACATTACATGTGTATTTATACACTTGTCTACAATACTCCATCTATGAGATATTTATTTCATCTAAACTAACTTTGATCATGGTTAACTAAACCACAATTAACTAACTGCAACTAACAACTTGAACATATATCTTAACATTCATAATTCGCAAAACCCAAAGCAGAACTCCACCTTGAAATTTCACAACTCAAATGTTTTCGCTCCCTGAAACTGTATAATCCAATATTTTGTTAGTGTATTGGCTCCAAATATCTTGTATGATCTAGAAATAGCATAGAAGGGAAAGTTGCTGCAATTTTGAAAGGGAAACATATAAATTTAGGTGAGCGACTCCCAACAAACACATTCCCATCACATACTAAATTTGAGCTACCATGCACATATTATTTATAAGAAAAAGCTTCAGTTATGCAAATCCGATAATACACTAATCATAGATCTTAATCTAAAAAAATATTTAAAATAGTAGAATACAAAGACCAAAACAACTTATAATCGGAGCTTGTAAAAGAAGATCGAAGAGAGATGGAAAGAACCTACTTAGATTTTAGATTGGATCGATGCATTATGTTGATAGCACACTGTTAAGAGAAGCTAAATGAAGAATAAAGTGGCAATCAATGTCAATGTGTTTGGTACGTTCATGAAAAATTAAATTAGCAGTATCTGAATGGCTGACTTTCTGTCGCAAAACACCAGGACATGCAAGTTCAAGCAAACTCCCAGTTTAGAAAATAAACCAACAATCCACACAATATCTGCTACCACTGAAGCCAAGCTCATATACTCAGCCTCAACTGAGCTTCTGGAAATAGTAGGATGCTTCTTGGACTTCCAAGAGATTAATGTACTTCCAAAGAAAACCACATAACCAGTCACTGATATTCTGGTATTGAGGCAGGATCCCCAGTCAGCATCACAGTATGCTGATAGATCATGACAGTCTCCCTTGGACATGAAAATTCCTAGCCCTGGGGATAACTTAAGATACCTGACTATCCTGCTAGATGCTGCCATGCGAGAAGCCTTTGGAACTTGCATAAACTGACTTAGACACTGCACAACTGTAACATCTCAAAATTTTGGACAATGATTTAAGCACTTTAACGTAGGCAATTGGACCCGGACCCCGGGAGGTGTATATTATATTTATGTATGCTAATAAGGAAATTAGTATACAAAAGGATGTGATCCCGAAATAATTTTGGACGTAACAAGCGTTACGATGGGGAGTAATAATAATAGTTGTATATTCCCAAGGAGGTTATGGATTAGTGTCATATCACAAAATTATGACATTGAGTATATGAAGGTTTTATAAGTTATGGAGATTTAAATGAATTGGGATCACGAAGTTAATTGTGTGTGTGATTGATTAATGGTGTGTGATTAATTATTAGTGGGGGTTATTATGTGCAGTGTTTAAATTAGTGCCTAAAGTGACTAAGGCAAATAAGTTAGAGATGTGGCAGCTCGTGGGATGATCACGTGAAGTGGGGAAACTCCTAAATTTGTCATTAAGAAAGGGATGACTATCTATTTTGCTAACAAAAATTTCATAGTCACTTCTAGCATTGTAATAACGTAGCAGCAACTGAATTTTAACTACTTCTCATCTAGCTATAGATTCAGTTCCATCTTTACATAGACTCGTAGCAACAAAAAGTTGTTGTACCTTCTTCAGTTCCTCTCGTTTTGTAAGAAACAAAGTGCGGCATCATATCCCAAGTTTCACTTTGCGCAATTCTCTCGAGGTATGTTAAGACAAATCCTTCTTTTTTTGGTATGTTCTATGTACGAAATATAATTGTGGTTGTGCTCCATAATTTATTCTACTCTTAGAAGTTAAGAAATATTCATGTTACTGATTCTATGCTAAAAGCATGTCTAAATTGTTCTTAAGTCCTTATTAAGACATATGTGAGAGATGTTGATAAGAGTTTTTAGTAAGCATTGAAGCCGAGTTAACTTTGCTAATTTAAAGTAACTGATAAGTATTAAGTGTTGAGACTGATTTAGTAAATAAATGGATATGTTTTAGTAGACGTGTTGAAATAAGCCATTGCAACGCTAAGTGAAAAAGGTATCGACAAACAAATTATGTTAAAATGAATTTGTGCCCTTAAGATGTTCACACTATTAGAAACATAGTTATTTCAAGATGTTAGAATGTCATCTGCATAAAAACTAAGATATAATCAATTGTTTTATATTTTCTAGTTCACAGTTGATTAGATAAGATTATTATAAATATAAATTACTCACGGCCCATATAAATAATTAATTAGGCAGTTCAGATCTGTTATCACCAATTAGATGTTCCCATAATGCTAACCAAATGAGAAAGGATATTATTGTCGTCCAATAAATTTAGGAAATATTTTATAGTCATTCATGCATTTCATTTGCATATTACCCTGGACCACGTGTGCTATGCACATTACTATCTGGTAAATATTATATATATATATGTAGGGGATATGTAGAAAGAGGGAAATGTGTTATATACGCACACCACCTGCAGCTGGTACAAATTATCACAAAAGAGACCTAAGAGGCCAACATTGAAGCCAACATGGCTTATATGATATAACCGAAAACCTGTGTGGCGGTTATGATTAGATCGAAAGCCTGTGTGGTGGTCATGGAAAGTAGAATTCTGATACTACCGAAAGCCTGTGTGGCGGTTATCGGAAAGTAGGATTCCAATATAAGTGAAAGCATGTGTGGCGGTTATGGGAAATAGATAGTATACTGTATTTGCATCATGCATGACAATTATTATATTATGCCCACAGAGGATGTTATAAAAAGAAAAATGCTTGTAGCCATCAATATACTGAATTTGCATTGCATAACATTTAGACATATGTATTGGGGTCTCAAAGGTATGTATTGTTGGTCAGTTGTTTCTGTTTTAGTTGTTGTTATACTCTTGTTATAATTTTATTCATGCCTAACATACTCAGTATATCAGTCGTACTGATGTCCCTTTTGTCGGGGGACGCTGCTATCATGCCCGCAAGTTCAGTTAAAAAGAATGTTGGTTCACGCTGGTAGATTGTTGGTTCAGCTGATATTGGAGCACTCTATTTGTTCCAGAGTTACAGTCTAGTCTTGGCATGATATTTTGTTGTTGTATACTCTTTAGAGTCTTGTATACATGTGTCCTGTGGATAGTGGTTTTGTATGGCTTTGTCGGCTTTGACGTGGGCAGGTATATATGTATAAGTCAGTTTTCTGGTCAAGAGCTTTAAAAATCTTTTTCGGCTTAGTCCGTGCTTATTGAGATTATACGGTGATTATGTGATTTGGGGTACCTGGCGGGTGAGATCCGGACGCCCATCGCGGCCCTCCGATTTGAGTCGTGACAAACTTGGTATCAGAGCATGTCTGTCCTAGGGAGTCTATAAGCCGTGTTTAGTAGAGTCTTGTGTTTGAGTATGTTGTGCACCATACTTATACGCAGGAGGCTACCTGGCATTTAGCAGTGGTTTCTATTTTTTCATCTCATAAATCGTGCAGTAGAGCTGAGTTTTAAGAATTCGAGTTTAATTCATGTCTGTTACCGTTTCGGTAACACCAATTACTAAAATACATCTGTTAGTTTATATTCGGAACCATTAAATGAGCGATTTCTATCAAAATGATTGATACGCCAGAAGGGTAGTAGTATGTTAAAAGTTTCAAGATTATAAGAAGTTGTCTCACGTATATACGAAAGAGATAATGCAAGCATGAGAAGTTGTTGAATGATATTGAAACTATAAGTAAATCCCTATATTTGAATAAAACCCAACCTCGAATTTTGATGTCTACGACTAGTAGTCGTTCTAAGTCTGTTGGGAGAGCGCATTTACCAGAGCCTTGATCGAAGAATAAAGACAATGGTAGAGATTTGTTAGACAAGGATGGTAATAAGAAGTCCATACAGAGTTGGAAGAGTTTAAAGTCGTTAACTCTAGTAATAAAAAACTGAAGGTTCAATTTCGATTTTTTACTTCAAGTACATTGCATTGAAGGGATACCGAGATTTTTTTTATGATCGTAGCCTTGTCATGCATCGGAGGAGGCAAGATGGTGAGTTGATGACATGTTGGGTTGTGGTTTCTGAAGGTGTAGCAGAGTTCGAGGAACAGTTGAGTTATACATGTTCTATATATGGGAGTAGGAGTGGTCCTCATCATTCAGCAAAGTATGAGGCAAAACATTGTTTGTTATATGCTTCAATTTATGCTACTCTTGAACTTGACTTGGGGAAGCATCGAGTTGACATTACTAGGTTGGTTCCTCTTACACTAGAAGAATTAGAGGATGAGAAGAGCTTAGGTAAGTTGACAACTAGTTTCAGGTTGTCAGGTAAGGCTAAAGGTGCAAGCATGAATATTAGTTTTGGGTATCTTATAGTTGGAAACGGGAACACATCTGCCATGCTTCCTAGCAATAAGTACGCTCTTGACGGGCGGAACTTGAGGCAGAACAGTGCAAGTGCTGCAAAGCTTCTTGCACAATCTGAGCAAAAGTGATGAGCAAGGCATAGAACTTCCCTTGAAGTAAATGGACGGAAAAGAAGATGATTCTGTGAAAACTGTTGATCATCCTGTGACAGAGATGCCTTGTACCTGATAGTACCTTGAAGGTGCCCATTGAAAAGGAGGCCCATCCTGTACTGTTGGCCAAGGGTATTGACAGTGAGAATGAAGACCTTGCAGTGAGCGCCAACAACGATGAATCAACAAAAGAGTTAATTATGAGAGAATTGGAGCCTGCATTGAACAGTGTCTCTGACTTGGCAAACGAGGGATTAGATTCTCAGGAACATGACAATGAAGATAGTTACTTGGATGCTAAAGCGAACTATAAAGAGCTTCGGAAGGGAAAATCCCTCAGCGTGAATCATGTTACTGAATCTGTGTCTAGTAATTTCCTGGATATGTTAGGTATCGAGCATAGTCCATTTAGACCAAGTTCTGAGAGAGAGCCTGATTTCCCATGAGAATGGTTATTGAGGCAGTTTGAGAAGGACACTCTGGCTAGAGGGTGTTCTTTGTTTAACCTTGATGTGGACATTGAAGAGTTTTCTTCTGATGCTCCAAGTGCATCTCAGTGGGGGAGCATATCTGATAATTTTGGTTATTCTTCTGCTGCACCGTCACATGAGGAGATGCCCGAGATAGAAATTGAGAAAACAAGTCACAAAACAAGAGCTTCCATGTTGGAGGATTTGGAGAGAGAGGCTTTGATGCGTGAATGGGGGCTTGAACGACAAGTCATTTGAATATTCTCCTCCTTAAAGATAAAGTGGTTTTGGCAGCCCAATTGATATGCCTCTTGAAGACCCTTACCAATTGCTTCCTCTCGGAAAAGGCATAGGAAACTTGCTACAAACTAAAAATGGAGGATTTTTAAGGACAATGAATCCTGCAATTTTCGAGAATGCTAAGAGTGGAGGGAGTTTAATTATGTAGGTATCCAGTCTGTTGGTGGTGCCTGCAGAAATGGAGTCTGGTACAATGGACATACTGTAGCACTTGGCCTCCATTGGAATAGAAAAGCTCTCGATGCAGGCAAGTAAATTAATGCCTTTGGAAGATATAACTGTGAAGATAGTAGAACAAATTGCCTGGGAAAATGCACCGAGCTTAGAAGGACCTGAAAGACAAGATTTATTGCAACCTGACTTTGAGATTAGGCAAAATATGGCAAGCCGTCAAAGTAGAAAGGGAAAATCGCGTGGACCAATGTCTGGTATGTTGGAATCAAGTTCTACCACTCACGTGGATGCTGAATATGTATCCTTGGGAGATCTTGCTCCTTTGACAATGGATATAATTGAAGCCCTTTCAATTGAATATTTGAGAATACAGACAGGCATGTCGGCTGAGTATGCACCTTCAAACATCAACTCTCAATATGTTGCTGAGTTTTCTGCCTTGAGGGACAGAAGATCAATTTGGGTAGAGCGGTAGGTCTGGAATGGGCAGATGGATTGAAGCTTCTGGACATTAAAGACAATGGGAGATGATTAATATGGGCTTCATTATGGGATTACCTCACTCCTATTGAATGTTTGATTCTATCTTGGTAGTTGATGACCGACTGACCAAATTAGCTTGTTTACTGCCAGTCAAAACAACCTACACAACTGAGGACTAAGGAGGTAGCTTCTGTGAAAGTCTTGTGGAGAAATACGAACGTGGAAGAAATGACATGGGAAGCGGAAGGGGAAGTGATGCAAAAATATTCACACCTATTCCAAACTAATGTTGAGAGTTCAAGAGGAGCTTAAGCTAAATTCTAATTTCTAATATTGTAATTAATGTTTGAATACTAAGAGAGGTCCGATGTAGCAAGGTATGTTATATGTCACCCAAATATTCGTGGACGAATATTTCTAAGGAGGGAAGGATGTAATGTCTCGAAATTTTGGACAACGATTTAAGCACTTTAACGTAGGCAAGTGGCCCCAGGCCCCAGGAGGTGTATGTTATATTTACGTATGCTAATAAGGAAATTAATATACAAAAGGATGTGATCCCGAAATAATTTTGGACGTAACAAGCGTGACGATAGGGAGTAATAATAATAGTAGTATATTTCCAAGGAGGTTATGGATTAGTGTCATATCAAAAAATTATGACATTGGGTATAGGATGGTTTTATAAGTCATGAAGATTTAAGTGAATTGGGATCATGAAGTTAATTATGCGTGTGATTGATTAATGGTGTGTGATTAATTATTAGTGGGGGTATTACGTGCAGTGCTTAAATTAATGCCTAAAGTGACTAAGGTAAATAAGTTAGAGATGTGGCAGCTCGTGGGATGATCACGTGAAGTGGGGAATCGCCTAACCTTGTCATTAAGAAAGGGATGGCTATCTATTTTGCTAACAAAAAATTCATAGTCACTTCTAGCATTGTAATAACGTAGAAGCAACTGAATTTTAACTACTTCTCATCTAGCTATAGATTCAATTCCATATTTACATAGACTCGTAGCAACAAAAAGTTGATGTACCTTCTTCAGTTCTCGTTTTCTAAGCAACAAAGTGCGGCATCATATCCCAAGTTTCACTTTGCGCAATTCTTTGGAGGTATGTTAAGACAAATCCTTCTTTCTTTTGACATGTTCTATGTACGAAATATAACTGTGGTTTTGATCCATAATTTGTTCTACTCTTAGAAGTTAAGGAATATTTATGTTACTTATTCTATGCTAAAAGCATGTCTAAATTGTTCTTAAGTCCTTATTAAGGTATATGGGAGAGATGTTGATAAGAGTTTTTAGTAAGCATTGAAGCCGAGTTGACTTTGCAAATTTAAAGTAACTGATAAGTATTAAGTGCTGAGACTGATTTAGAAAATAAGTGGGTATGTTTTAGTAGACGTGTTGAAATAAGCCATTGCAGCGCTAAGTGAAAAAGGTATCGACAGTTCGAATCTGTTATCACCAATCAGATGTTCCCATAATCCTAACCAAATGAGTAAGGATATTGTTGTCGTCCAATAAATTTAGAGAATATTTTATTGTCATTCATGCATTTCATTTGCATTGCATTTGCATATTACCCTGGACCACTTGTGCTATGCACATTACTATCTGGTAAATATTATATATATATATGTAGGGGATATGGAGAAAGAGGAAAATGTGTTATATACGCACACCACCTACAGCTGGTACAAATTATCACAAAAGAGACCTGAGATTGAAGCCAGCATGACTTATATGATATAACTGAAAGCCCGTGTGACGGTTATGATTAGACTGAAAGCCTGTGTGACGGTCATGAAAAGTAGGATTCCAATTGTCGCACCCTTTTTCGACCGCGACATTTTAGCGAATCTCCTGCTTAATGAAAATGTTAGAAAAATAAAATAAATGCTAAAAGAATGTTAAAGTGTCAAAAGGAGTTAAATGTTTAAAAAAAAAGGGCTAGCATATTAAAAGTGTTAAAAGGTGCTAAATGCTAGAAAGGGTTGCTAGGGAGTCGCCACCTAATTAATTTGGGTGAATTAGGACACCTAAATGTTAACTAGTTTAAAGTAAACATTAACTCCATTTTAATGGTCTGCTAAACTTTAATGAGATTCTGGGTAAGGGTTCTTTATTATCCTAAAGGGAAGGGGTCAGGCACCCTAAAGGATCCGCTAACTTGCGGTTGTCCGTTCAAACCTAGGGTTAATTATTTATGCTAAGAAAAAAAATGCATGTTCGAAAGATATTTGATAGGAAGTATTTTTGTTTAAAGATAAATAAGTTTAGTGCTATAAAACACATGTAAAGTTTAAAGCATGCCTTATATTATTTATAAAAAATATGTGATGCAAAATGAATTTATTGGCTAAAATGTATGCATTTATCTACTTAATTAATCTTGGTTATGATATACCCAATACTTAAGATGATTTCTTATTATACATAATAGATTTCCCATATAATGTTAGATAAGAGTTCAAGGGAAAATTTGTTATGGATTTAGTAAGAAATAAAGTGTTGATTTTATGATGCAAGTTAAATTGTTTATTTTTGTAAAAAATTAGACATGCCTAACAATCCTAAAAGGCAAATAAGGTAGAAGTGCATTTCTAAGTTTAAATTACCTTCCCCACCTCATATGTTCAAAGGCTAATTGCTCGAAATTCTCCTATTAATTACAAAGTTAAGTTACAACAACAAATAAGATAAAAAAAAAAGAATGAGATAAGGAGGTTAAGAGAGTGAAGAGATTGGAGCGGATGACTCCGTCCTATTTGTTTTTTCTAGGAATTGCCGAAGAGGGAACTCGATGATTGTAGATGCAGGCCTTTACGTTTGCCACGATGAGTTTCACTATGAGACTCTTTGTTGCTCCGGTGCGTTTCATGTAAAAATAAAGAAAGATAAGGATTAGTATATATCCAAGTCATATTAATAATGCAAGTAAACATGACCTATTTGTTAAACAAAATGGAGGAGACATGTACACATATTCTTACTCGGCCCAAACCAAGTGGACAGGTTTCAATAATGATTTTCAGATTATTTATTAGGAGAAATCGGCCTAAGTGAGATGGGCCTGGTGACAAGTATTCATATCCAACATGTGTGCACATTGACAACAACGAGACATGCATTGGGCCCAATCCATGCTAAACAGTAGTCGGACATTTCAGAAGTGGGGGGTAAACAGGGGTAGTGGGCTCTCAGGCCTGTCAGATCCTTGTGAAGGAAAAGGGAAGGTCATGATCCCTGCTAACTGCACATTTCAAATTCATTTCAGAAGCCCACATTTTAGCATATACACAGCCACTTAAAACAGGATATGTACGATATGTTAGGATATATATATGTGATGTGTCTTAGGTACATAACTAACCCCAATATCCATTAACTGTATACGACAATGTTCAGTACTGATTTAGAACAGAATATGGACATTTTTAGACCTTAAGGCTACCTGGAAAACTGGTCTAGCAAGCATCTAGTTATACAAAATGATCAACAAGCATGCAAATGAGTCCATGTCAAGAAGCATTAAGACACATTTAGTATACAGACAGCAGCTAAGAGGTATATTCCTCTCTAACTAATTGCGAAGCAGGTATAGACACATTTAACAGGGACAACCACAATAATATAATGCTCATGTAACTCCTTATACACACCGACTGCTCTGAACATATTTTTGAATATATCGGCAGACGAATCTTTATAATATTTATTTTGATTATGGAGGCATTTGAATAAGTCAACAGGCAAGCGTTCAACTATCGCAAATCAGAAACGAGACAAATCAGATTAATTACGACAGATGAGGGACCTTGAAAGACATGGTATAAACAACTTCAGTAGGCGTAGGAAAACTAATACCTACTGCCAATAATCTATAGCTATGACAAAAGGTTAAATGATGATGCAAGACAAATATCACTGGAGCCTATATGTACAAACAAATGATCAATGGTAACAAAGTATATAGACATGCAATCAACTTAAACCAAATACATATATCCAGACCATCCAATGGACTGACATGGCAAACCGAATGACTCATGAGGTACTGTATATTATCACGGGCATAATTTCAGCATTTAGATAGATAAATGCCAATGAATGGCTAATTCAGAAGACATGTTTCGGGATGGGAGTTTCATCTATCACAGGAAGAAGGGGATTCATTGATCCTGACTACATACTCATTTAGACATTTTTAAGCACAATTCTAGTTCTTCATTTGTATAATTTACATTTAATGAACAAGGACTCACAAAAACTGATTCGAACATTTTGCAGATTCATACAGTTTACCAAGCTATTTACTCAAGTCAACAATACGCCACATAAGATCTGTAATCAGCCAATTGAACCACACAAATGCACGTAGATTACAAAGCTTTCGCCACTTTGCCAAAAGTTTTAAAGGGACTGGTTAGGACACCAAATCCTATGATAGCAAGCTAACATAATATTTAATACAACTTTCAGTGATAGTGAGTACATTATACTTGGGTTCATGTCAAACCAAACACAGAAGGACAACTTTAAGCCTCAAGTATTCATGCTTCTAGTTACACAAGTTCTTTCCTATGTACTGTGAATATAAATACACTATTTCTGGATTGGTATAAGTATTATAACATTGGCAAATATAGTCAAAAAGCATTACAGTATTCATACACCCACAAAACATGCTTCACATTAGTTTAACATACCTAAGTAACAAACGACGTTTATACCAACATATTTCTCAATCAGTAGACATCACACAGACGTAAAAAAACTGTAAATTAACAGAAAGCTGGAAAAAGTGATGAATTTACCTTCTCCGGGCAGCGAACCGAGGCAGCGTATCAAGTCGTCGATCCGCTCGGGTTTTGGTTTTGCGATGCGAATAAAAGGGCAAAGCTTGTTTGCTGATTTCTTGATTGATATTGAAAGAAAGGGTTTCGGCTAAAGGATGCTAACAGGTTCCCTCAGGTTTCCCCTACGTTCTATGACAGTTGAGTCGATTTTTGTTCGTCTCAGGGTTTCAGAAAGGTGCTAGGTTCTGGACGATAGAAGATGCCATTGCATGTATGTTGATCGGCTTTTGTTAATTGAAAAGGAAAGGAGGTCTGGATTCTTTGGCTTTGAATCTTGGTTTCGAATTCTTGGTGATGCTAAGGATTCTTCCTGAGAGAGGCATGGGCTGCGGGTTGGGCTGGTTTTAAAGTTTTAATTTAAGTGGGTTATTAGTTTTAGGAATTAGTTTTAGGTATTAGGTATTTAATTAGTGGTGAGTTATTTAAATAAATTGTTATTAAATTATTTAGGTGTTTTATTAGTCTAAGTTTGAATTTAAATTATTATATAAAAAATAGAGACTGGCGTGCTATTTAATTAATGCTTAATATTTTAGAATGCGACGCTATTATTAAATTGTTTATTTATGCATGTATTAATGTATTATTGTTGCATTTTATTATAAGAAATCATAAAAATTATTTTGCAAAATTAGTGTAATTTTATAGCTACTGTCTGGATGGGAGGGTCAAAATTGGGTGTCAACAATTGTCCCTCTTTGTATGGAGATGATGGAAGAATCTTCGGACAAAGACGTTGACTCATAGCCAATTTTGTCTCGACCCTCAGAATTAAAATGTTGGGCAATTAGGCAAGGCTGATGCGGACTTAAAGCCCCCGGTCGAGTTATGACGACACTGGGCTACCATGGTCAAAACACCAAGGCGGGCTAACGCGGACTCAAAAGTTGTCCCAGTGTCGAGTTATGACGACACTGGGCTACCATGGTCAAAACACCAAGGCGGGCTAATGCGAACTCAAAATTTGTCCCAGTGTCGAGTTATGATGACACTGGGCTATGGTGTAAAAATAAAAAATAAATAAACTGGCTTGAACCTGGGTGTACCGCTATCGACTTATGATGCTGGGTGTATGGTGATGCGGAGTGAGTGGACCGACGCTTGAGGCCGCTTCTACCATTCGTCGGGAAGGTTGACCCCCCAAAAAATTGCCCCGGTTCGCTGTAAGAGAAAATCCACGTTGTGCTCCATCTTTTGCAGTTCCTGTAGATTGAAGCTAAGATAGAAGCATTAGTGCATAACTGTCAAAACAAAACAATGTAAGAATGTGAATTTTGTGTTGTGGTTGTAGTCAAATCGTATATACTATATAATGAAATGGTGTGATGATACGCCGTCTTGTATAGGCGAGATGCAGATGACGCCTTGTGTGGGCGTTGTCGTCTTGTATGGACGAAATGCAAATGACGCCTTGTATGGGCGTTATCGTCTTGTATGGACGAAATACAAATGACGCCTTGTATGGGCTGAATCATCTTGTATGGACGAAATGCAAATGACGCCTTGTATGGGCGTTATCGTCTTGTATGGACGAAATGCAAATGACGCCTTGTATGGGCGTTATCGTCTTGTATGGACGAAATGCAAATGACGCCTTGTATGGGCGGAATCGTCTTGTATGGACGAAATGCAAATGACGCCTTGTATGGGCGTTACCGTCTTGTATGGACGAAATGCAAATGACGCCTTGTATGGGCGTTATCGTCTTGTATGGACGAAATGCAAATGATGTCTCCTAAGGTTTAGATAAAAATTGTTCTATATGTGGAGTTGTGTCGTAATTCATGCGTAATCAAAACTAGATGAAATAATTAAAGTGTAAATGATGTAGCCTGAGTAAAGAAGATGTGGTTTTTTGCAAGATGTATTTGATGTAGACTTGTTGCAGTTTGACTTTGTGAGCGAATCTGTTGTATTGGAATGTTGCTATTGGCATCGTTTTCGGACTTGGCGTCGTTTTCGGACATGGCGTCGTTTTTGGACTTGTTGTGCTGATGTCGTCGTTTTTGGACTTGTTGTGTTGATGACGTCGTTGCCTGGACGTGTTGCTGCTGCCCCTGTAGACTAAAGCTCAAGAAAGAGTTAGTGCATAACTGCTAAGACAGAATAATAAAGCATTAATGAAAAAAAATGCAATTTTGAGAACAGAGAAAATCGTCCCTGCGTAGATGTGATATGTTGATGATGGCGTCGTTCTCGGACTTGGCGTCGTTTTCGGACTTGGCGTCGTTTTCAGACTTGTCGTCGTTTTCGGACGTGGCGTCATTTTCGGACGTGGAGTCGTTTTCGGACTCGGAGTCGTTTTCGGACTCGACGTCGTTTTCGGACTGGGCGTCGTTTTCGGACGTGGCGTCGTTTTCGGACGTGGCGTCGTTTTCGGACTTAGCGTCGTTTTCGGACGTGGCGTCGTTTTCGGACGTGGCGTCATTTTCGGACTTGGCGTCGTTTTCGGACGTGGCGTCGTTTTCGGACTTGTCGTCGTTTTCGGACGTGGCCTCGTTTTCGGACGTGGCGTCGTTTTCGGTCGTGGAGTCGTTTGAACTGAGTCGTTCCGGACTCGGCGTCGTTTTGGTGGCGTCGTTTTGGGCGTGGCGTCGTTTTGGACTTGGCGTCATTTTGGGCGTGGCGTCGTTTTGACGTGGCCTCATTTTCTGACTTGGCGTCGTTTTGGGCGTGGAGTCGTTTTGAACTTCGAGTCGTTTGGACCGACGCCGTTTTGGATGTGTCGCTTTCGGACTTAGCGTCGTTTTGGGCGTGGCGTCGTTTTAGACTTGGCGTCGTTTTGACGCGTGGCGTCGTTTTGACGCGTGGCGTCGTTTTGACGCGAGTCGTTTTGACCGAGTCATTTTCGACCGACGCCGTTTTGGGAGTCGTTTTCGGACGTGGCGTCGTTTTCGGACTTAGCGTCGTTTTCGGACGTGGCGTCGTTTTCGGACGTGGCGTCGTTTTCGGACGTGGAGTCATTTTCGGACTCAGAGTCGTTTTCGGACTCGACGTCGTTTTCGGACTAGGCGTCGTTTTCGGACGTGGCATCGTTTTCAAACTTAGCATCGTTTTCGGACGTGGCGTCGTTTTCGGACGTGGCGTCGTTTTCGGACGTGGAGTCGTTTTCGGACTCGGAGTCATTTTCGGACTCGACGTCGTTTTCGGACTGGGCGTCGTTTTCGGACGTGGCGTCGTTTTCGGACTTAGCGTCGTTTTCGGACGTGGCGTCGTTTTCGGACGTGGCAACATTTTTGGACTTGTTGTGCTGATAACGTCGTTGTCTGGACGTATTGCTGATGCTCCTGTATAATAAATGCTCCTGCAAGCTAAGTTTGAGAAAAATTAGTGTATAACTGTTAAAACACGATGATAAATATATGAGAAATGCAATTATGTGAATAGGGATGTCATCCCTGTATGATATGTGGGGTGTTGTGAATGCTGAGATGTTGTCCTTGGGCGGACATGCTAGATGCTGCCACTGACGAATTGTCATGATGACTTTGTTGTGATGCATTTGTGAACCATATGGATTGCCATGATGTCTTTGTTGTGTGTTTGTGCACTGCATGAGTTGCAATTTGACTCTAGGCCCGGGCTGATGCGCTAGAATTTGTTGCGAGATTTGAACTCTGATTGTTGATGTCTGTCTGCTTCTGCTGCTTCTGAAGAATTTTGTTGTATTTTCTGCTTCTACTAGTATGAAGAACTTTGTTGTACCTTCTGCTAATATGGAGGACCTGCGCTCAAAGAAAAATTTGTGAGTTTGAGGTGGGGCGGTTGATTCGCGTTGACTTTGTAGTTTTGACTCTTGATGCCGGACGTCTGCCTTGTTTGGGACTCATAACCCCTGCCTGGTTTCCTGCCTTGTCTCAGTTTTGAATTTGCAAAGGGCGTTTAGCCTAAAAGTGGGTTTCCATGGGGTTGCTTGTATATTATGTGTGTTTTCGTTATTTTCAAAAATATGGAAGGTTTCCTAATGGTGTGACCGAAGCCGATTTAGGCCGCCTACGTATCCCCATGAGAGAATCAGGTCATGACGTAGTTCATTACAAGCGAAATTGGGTGAAATTAAAAATTTCTAAAGGTGGGACCGGCTCGGCGCCGCCACGTATCCATCAAGGGAATCAGGTCAAACGTAGTTCCAATGGTTTGTGATATTTCGGAGCCTTTCTATTTCGGCTTGCATGACTTCCATTTGCTGCAATAGTTTGGCGAGGTGTTGATCATTGGTGTTTCTCATTTCTAACGCCTCTGCATCCTCTACGGGAACGGGGACGAGTCCTAAGTTGTTTCGTTTCGGTGCCTCTGGATTAGTCATTTATTGGATGATTGTGCTTCTACCAGTCAACGCGAATCAACCTTTTGGGGATAAGCTAGGCAAAATAACCTTCTAACAAATGAAGCAAACCAAGTTAGTATAATCAAAAAGTTGCGAGCAATATATAATAATAAGCAAATTGCAAATCAAGGGCGTGTTCTAACATGTTTGGGACCTCTTTATGCCAGAGGTAGGCCTAAACGTCACATCTGCGAGGTTATGATGGATTTGTCCCAGCCGCCCAACTGTAATGCTTTCGTTGGAAATGGCGACCAAATGACGGTGCACTTTTCCCAATTTTGGCATGTCATGATTAGGTTTGGATTTGTCTATCATTGTCACGCTACACATAGTATGCTGGTTGGTCGTTGGGTTGAGAAACCCGTCGACAAGTTTGGTGTCTTCCTAATTGTGGTGTCGATGCCAGGGACCGACCCACCTAAGGTAAATGCATGCATGCCCTAAAATAAAGGGTGGTATAGCTCTATCTTAAGTTTCTAAGATTTGGCTTTTCTAGACGCAAGGTTCCCGAGCGGACTACTCGAGTGAGAAGGCTACGCGACCACCGGTTGGACCGGATTCTCCGCGCAAAACATGCATTTACTCTCTTAAATTTGGCTGTTTGAAAGAAATTTGCAGGTGCGCGAAGCACACCCGCGTGTTGTGTGTGATAGTGTGAATTTTCCATAAGGGAGGAAGTATGAGCGGAATGTCAGTTTAAGGAAAGCAGTAAAGCACATAGCAATTAAAGCAAATAAACAAAATACAATACATAAAATTAAATGCAAAAAATAATGCCAAATAATAACCCTAGGTCTGTTGTGGTTAAGAGTCTTAAATCCCCAGCGGAGTCGCCATTCTGTCGCACCCTTTTTCGACCGCGACATTTTAGCGAATCTCCTGCTTAATGAAAATGTTAGAAAAATAAAATAAATGCTAAAAGAATGTTAAAGTGTCAAAAGGTGTTAAATGTTTAAAAAAAAAGGGGCTAGCATATTAAAAGTGCTAAAAGGTGCTAAATGCTAGAAAGGGTTGCTAGGGAGTCGCCACCTAATTAATTTGGGTGAATTAGGACACCTAAATGTTAACTAGTTTAAAGTAAACATTAACTCCATTTTAATGGTCTGCTAAACTTTAATGAGATTCTGGGTAAGGGTTCTTTATTAACCTAAAGGGAAGGGGTCAGGCACCCTAAAGGATCCGCTAACTTGCGGTTGTCCGTTCAAACCTAGGGTTAATTATTTATGCTAAGAAAAAAAATGCATGTTCGAAAGATATTTGATAGGAAGTATTTTTGTTCAAAGATAAATAAGTTTAGTGCTATAAAACACATGTAAAGTTTAAAGCATGCCTTATATTATTTATAAAAAATATGTGATGCAAAATGAATTTATTGGCTAAAATGTATGCATTTATCTACTTAATTAATCTTGGTTATGATATACCCAATACTTAAGATGATTTCTTATTATACATAATAGATTTCCCATATAATGTTAGATAAGAGTTCAAGGGAAAATTTGTTATGGATTTAGTAAGAAATAAAGTGTTGATTTTATGATGCAAGTTAAATTGTTTATTTTTGTAAAATTTAGACATGCCTAACAATCCTAAAAGGCAAATAAGGTAGAAGTGCATTTCTAAGTTTAAATTACCTTCCCCACCTCATATGTTCAAAGGCTAATTGCTCGAAATTCTCCTATTAATTACAAAGTTAAGTTACAACAACAAATAAGATAAAAAAAGAATGAGATAAGGAGGTTAAGAGAGTGAAGAGATTGGAGCGGATGACTCCGTCCTATTTGTTTTTTCTAGGAATTGTCGAAGAGGGAACTCGATGATTGTAGATGCAGGCCTTTACGTTTGCCACGATGAGTTTCACTATGAGACTCTTTGTTGCTCCGGTGCGTTTCATGTAAAAATAAAGAAAGATAAGGATTAGTATATATCCAAGTCATATTAATAATGCAAGTAAACATGACCTATTTGTTAAACAAAATGGAGGAGACATGTACACATATTCTTACTCGGCCCAAACCAAGTGGACAGGTTTCAATAATGATTTTCAGATTATTTATTAGGAAAAATCGGCCCAAGTGAGATGGGCCTGGTGACAAGTATTCATATCCAACATGTGTGCACATTGACAACAAACGAGACATGCATTGGGCCCAATCCATGCTAAACAGTAGTGGGACATTTCAGAAGTGGGGGGTAAACAAGGGTAGTGGGCTCTCAGGCCTGTCAGATCCTTGTGAAGGAAAAGGGAAGGCCATGATCCCTGCTAACTGCACATTTCAAATTCATTTCAGAAGCCCACATTTTAGCATATACACATCCACTTAAAACAGGATATGTACGATATGTTAGGATATATATATGTGATGTGTCTTAGGTACATAACTAACCCCAATATCCATTAATTGTATACGACAATGTTCAGTACTGATTTAGAACAGAATATGGACATTTTTAGACCTTAAGGCTACCTGGAAAACTGGTCTAGCAAGCACCTAGTTATACAAAATGATCAACAAGCATGCAAATGAGTCCATGTCAAGGAGCATTGAGACACATTTAGTATACAGACAACAGCTAAGAGGTATATTCCTCTCTAACTAATTGCGAAGCAGGTATAGACACATTTAACAGGGACAACCACAATAATATAATGCTCTTGTAACTCCTTATACACACCGACTGCTCTGAACAGATTTATGAATATATCGGCAGACGAATCTTTATAATAAGAGGTATATTCCTCTCTAACTAATTGCGAAGCAGGTATAGACACATTTAACAGGGACAACCACAATAATATAATGCTCTTGTAACTCCTTATACACACCGACTGCTCTGAACAGATTTATGAATATATCGGCAGACGAATCTTTATAATATTTATTTTGATTAGGGAGTCATTTGAATAAGTCAACAGGCAAGAGTTCAACTATCGCAAATCAGAAACGAGACAAATCAGATTAACTACGACAGATGAGGGACCTTGAAAAATATGGTATAAACAACTTCAGTAGGCGTAGGAAAACTAATACCTACTGCCAATAATCTATAGCTATGACAAAATGTTAAATGATGATGCACTGTGTAATAAAAGACAAATATCACTGGAGCCTATATGTACAAACAAATGATCAATGGTAACAAAGTATATAGACATGCAATCAACTTAAACCAAATACATATATCCAGACCATCCAATGGACTGACATGGCAAACCGAATGACTCAGGAGGTACTGTATATTATCACGGGCATAATTTCAGCATTTAGATAGATAAATGCCAATGAATGGCTAATTCAGAAGACATGTTTCGGGATGGGAGTTTCATCTATCACAGGAAGAAGGGGATTCATTGATCCTGACTACACACTCATTTAGACATTTTTAAGCATAATTCTAGTTCTTCATTTGTATAATTTATATTTAATGAACAAGGACTCACAAAAACTGATTCGAACATTTTGCAGATTCATACAGTCTACCAAGCTATTTACTCAAGTCAACAATACGCCACATAAGATCTGTAATCAGCCAATTGCACCACACAAATGCACGTAGATTACAAAGCTTTCGCCACTTTGCCAAAAGTTTTAAAGGGACTGGTTAGGACACCAAATCCTATGATAGCAAGCTAACATAATATTTAATACAACTTTCAGTGATAGTGAGTACATTATACGTGGGTTCATGTCAAACCAAACACAGAAGGACAACTTTAAGCCTCAAGTATTCATGCTTCTAGTTACACAAGTTCTTCCCTATGTACTGTGAATATAAATACACTATTTCTGGATTGGTATAAGTATTATAACATTGGCAAATATAGTCAAAGAGCATTACAATATTCATACACCCACAAAACATGCTTCACATTAGTTTAACATACCTAAGTAACAAACGACGTTTATACCAACATATTTCTCAATCAGTAGACATCACACAGACGTAAAAAACTGTAAATTAACAGAAAGCTGGAAAAAGTGATGAATTTACCTTCTCCGGGCAGCGAACCGAGGCAGCGTATCAAGTCGTCGATCCGCTCGGGTTTTGGTTTTGCGATGCGAATAAAAGGGCAAAGCTTGTTTGCTGATTTCTTGACTGATATTGAAAGAAAGGGTTTCGGCTAAAGGATGCTAACAGGTTCCCTCAGGTTTCCCCTACGTTCTATGACAGTTGAGTCGATTTTTGTTCGTCTCAGGGTTTCAGAAAGGTGCTAGGTTCTGGACGATAGAAGATGCCATTGCATGTATGTCGATCGGCTTTTGTTAATTGAAAAGGAAAGGAGGTCTGGATTGCTGGCTTTCGAATTGCTGGTTTCGGAATTCTTCAGTGATGCTAAGGATTCTTCCTGAGGTTCTCGGGTGTGGGCCAAGAGAGGCATGGGCTGCGGGTTGGGCTGGTTTTAAAGTTTTAATTTAAGTGGGTTATTAGTTTTAGGAATTAGTTTTAGGTATTAGGTATTTAATTAGTGGTGAGTTATTTAAATAAATTGTGATTAAATTATTTAGGTGTTTTATTAGTCTAAGTTTGAATTTAAATTATTATATAAAAAATAAAGACGGGCGTGCTATTTAATTAATGCTTAATATTTTAGAATGCGGCGCTATTATTAAATTGTTTATTTATGCATGTATTAATGTATTATTGTTGCATTTTATTATAAGAAATCATAAAAATTATTTTGCAAAATTAGTGTAATTTTATAGCTAGTGTCTGGACGGGAGGGTCAAAATTGGGTGTCAACACCAATACTACCGAAAGCATATGTGGCGGTTATCGGAAAGTAGGATTCCAATATAACCGAAAGCATGTTTGGCGATTATGGAAAATAGATAGTATACCGCATTTTCATCATGCATGACAGTTATGTATATTATGCCCACAAAGGCTGTTATGAAAAGAAAGACGCATGTGTGGCCATCAATATACTGCATTTGAATTGCATACCATTTAGACATATGTATTGGGGTCTCCATACAAGTAATTCCTCCAAATATTCAAGACAAACACAACAACAGCCAATTCCAAATCATGAACATGGTAATTCTTCTCGTTCACCTTCAACTACCTCAATTCATAAGCAATAACCTTACCCTCATGCGTCAACACATAGCCCAACCCAATAATAAAAGTATCACAATACACGGTGAAGTCCGTTTCCTCCACTGAAAAGGGTAAAATCAGGGTTGTGGTCAAAGAGTCTTGAGCTTTTAGAAGCTATGATCACACTCATCGGACCACTGGAACGGAACCTCCTTCTGAGTCAAACATGTTAGATATGAAGCAATAGAATAAAAACCCTTGATGAACCGGCGATACTAGCTAGCAAGACCCACAAAACTCTAAATGTCCATCATAGAAGTCGGACTAGGCCAGTCCTTGTCTGCCTCTATCTTCTTAGGGTCAACAATAATACCATACTTGGACACTACTCATCTCAAGAATGCCACATAATTCAACCAAAACTCACACTTCGAGAACTTAGCGTACAACTTCTTCTCATTTAAAATCCCAAGAACCACTCTTAGATGACGCTCATGGTCCTCCTGACTCTTCAAATATATTAGAATGTCATCAATAAACATATCACAAAGAATTCTAGGTACGACTTAAATATCTCATTTATCAAATCCATCAACGATGCAGGGGCATTGGTAAGCCCAAATGACATCACCAAGAACTCATAATGCCCAAGAATGTGTTGCTAGACCTCTGCTCTAGAAAGCGCTATTTTCAAATATGAACTATTGAGGAATAATGATGAATCGCGCATAGCGAATGAAAAAAACGTTCATCCTGGATTCTCTTCTTCAAGCAATGATAAAGCTCGGATTCCTTCGTTTAGAGTCAGAGTCCATCCATGGAGATTCTAGTCTTGATCCTCAAAGGTACTTGAAAAGGTCTCCATAGACAAAGAGACGATGACGATCGAAAGGGAGTCTGAAAAGACGTCTTGGGAAGATCTTGGGCCGGATCTTCAGCTGATGATACCCGGACCTCAAGTTATTCTTCAAAAATATAGAAGCGCCCTGAAGCTGATCGAGCAGGTCATCAATAAACAAAATTGGATACTTGTTTCTGATGGTGACCTTGTTCAACTGTCTGTAATCAATGAGCATATGTATAGTGCCATCATTTTTCTTCACGAATAAGATAGAACACCCCAAGGAGATACACTCGACTGAATGAAGCCCGTACCCAATAAATATTAAAGCTTCTCCTTGAACTCTTTTAACTCTGTTGGAGCCATACGGCCAAGAGGAATAGAAATAGGTCGCGTACCCATCTCGAGATAAATATAGAAGTCAATGTCTCTGTCTGGCGACATACTCGACAAATCTGAAGGAAAGACCTTCGCGAACTCACTAACCATTGGAACATACTAAAAAAAGTCTCTACAGCCAAACAACCCCAGTCCACGAACTTCCTAACATGAATGTAAGAAATGACTGTTACACCCCGTAACTCCAGGACATGTTTAAGATAATGTACGTAAGGAACTCAAGATTTGAAAAGGGTGCGAAAGGAAGAATTGTTTTTCCGACGGAAAATCTTCCGAACGTCGGAAAGGAAAAATGTTCGTTGGTGAGAATTAGATTCTCAAAATGCATTAATTGAGGATTCTGGAATGTTTTATCATTATGGAAATTTATTTGTACGGATTTGGTCACGTGGGGCCCACCCGAGGAATTTTACGTTTTGTGGGGCCACGAGGGTTACGGAATTTTATGGATGAATTGGAGGGAGACATGTGGCACCCCCCACATGGTGTTGGGTGAAATTGCAAGGTTAAAATGGTCTTTGACCATTGAAGAAGATTAGTCTTGCTAGCATGATATTATTGACCAAAGTCAACTTGCCACTTGTGTGTGATCCAAGTGCTTTTCATCTTAGCCACCCATTTGTTTAAGTCTTTACCCTCCATAGTGTTATAAATACATACTAGTAGCAAGACTAGTTCCACACTTAGTCATATTTCAAGAAAATATTGAAGAACAAGTTAGGGGGGCTCTCGGCTTTAGGCTATTTTGAAGACAAAATTTTGCAATTGTGGATGAAAATTCACAAGACTTAAACCCAAGGTCCCTAAGAGTATTGTAAGGTTATCTCAATAGAAAGATCCCGGAAAAGTGGCGTTTTCGTATTAGTCGCAAGGCGGAAACTTAAGGAGTTCTTCAACTTTGAAGTTGGAACTTGAAGATGAGTTCTTCATAGGCTTCTAAGGAGTGCTTGGAGCGGGTTGGAACATAAGAAAAGGAGCTAAGAATTGCTAAGGAGCGACTTTGAATCTTGGGAAGATTAAGGGCTTGAAAAGGTATAATTCTTGTCGTTTTAGTAATTGAGATTTACTTATTGTTGTAGCTATGGATATTAGCAAGCATGATGTTTATATTATGAAGTTGATAAGTGTTAGGGATATTGGAACCCTAATCCGAAAACTAGCATGTTTAACCCTTAAGATTTCAATTCAAGTTGATTATTAGTTTAAGTCGTCGCGTGTTATATAAGGAAGGAATTATAGTTGTTGAAGTTGTTTATGACTATATAACATGTTAGACCTAAGAATTTGGATTAAAAGAATTGGAAAAGACTTTGAGTTGTTGTTATGTTAGCCGAGAATGGCTTTAATTATGGAACTAGTTTCGTATTAATTTGTGGGGCAGAATTTTACACGTCCTGTTAAGGTGTGTAATCCCCTTTGGTTAGCTGAATTGTTGGGCCTTAAATGTGGCGTGGTTGGTTATTGAATTCGGCCTTGAAAAAGGTGGCAAAGTATGTAGAAACAAATGAAGTGTTGTCCGATTTTCCGTAGAATTTAGTGACTTTGAACTTAGAATATTCTACGTTCGAAGCTAGAGGTTAATGGACGTATTATGGCCATTTTAGGTTGAAGTACTAAGTATAGCGGATTCTACTTGAAGGATGGAATAGCTATCAAGGTTGAAGTACTTCAGAGCATTTTGCTATTTGTCGATAATCGTCGCGAGGTATGGGAACCTCTTCCTTCTCTTGACATGATTCTATGTATGGAATATACATGTGGTATTATTTCATGATTCCTTCTACTCTTAGAAGTTAAGAGGTATGTATGTTGATTTACTCTACGTAAGGGTTATGTCTAAGTTATCCTAAGTTCTTACCAAGTCTTATGGGGGATGTTGGTAAGAGTCGTTAGGAGGTATTTTGGAGCCAAGTTGACTTGGCTAAGTTACGGCACAAATGAGAATAAGTATCAAACAAGCCACTGCAGCGTTAATAAAGGAAAATGTAATGACAATCAATTATGTTAAAATGAGTAGAATTCTCCATCTGCATAGAAACTAAGATAAGACAAAATTGTATTACATTTTCTAGATCATGGCTACTTGAATAAGATCGTTATAAATAAGTATAACTTATTCACAACGCACCAATATATATGTTACTTAACTTATAAGAATTTACGTATGAAGTTTTAAGACTATGGATCTCAAATTCTTAAAAGTTAAGAGACTTTATTTTTCAAGTTATAGGACTTGATTCTTAAAGGAAGAAATGAATTGATTTACAAGTATAAAATACTTGATTTGGAAAGACTTGATTTCTAAAGTTAAGAAACTTGTTTTCTAAAAAGTTAAGAGACTTGAAGTATATTGAAAGCTATGTGATTTGATTTGAAAGTATAAGTCTCTTGGTTATAAAGGAATGAATTTGTCTAAGACATAAAGAGTTATAACGGCTTTATGGGAAGTTGGTTATAACAACTTTATGGAAGATTAAAAGAATGGGGTTTTTCAGTTATGTAAGCAAAGAAATGACTTGAAATAAAGAAGGGCAAATTGTTTTAAAGGTACCAATTGCTTAAGGTTTTAAAGAAAGAAGTCACGTGATTTAGAAGCCTATAATTGTATTTCTAAAAAGGTATTGTGACTTGTCTTGAAAAATAAGTATGACTTGATACTACGGTTATTAGTATCTTGGAAGTTTTATTTGAAAAAGAGTCATTTTAAAGGAGTAGAGGTGCGTAGTACGTTGGGTTAAATTCCCGGATTTCTATGTGTGAAAGGAAAGTGCCATGAGTTTATAAAAAATGGAAGTCTAAAGGTTTAATGAACTTGCCTATGTTTGCTTGTGATAGCTTTGAGTGCAAGTATTATATGTTTACGTTGTCGTGACTCTCAGTTGGAGGGCCGGCTGTCTTGTTGTAAGTTTGCTTGGACGCGTCGCAAGCGGTGATGTGGGATTCCACGGGTATGTTTCCATTATGATTGATCCTTGGACATGCTTATACGATGTGGGATTCCGGGGCATGTGACCAGGAGGCGGGTTAGATTCCCGGATTTGTTTTATTACCCATGGCCATGTTTATACGATGAGGGATTTCGGGGCATGCAACCATGCTATGTACGACTATTACTCCATGAGCTAGCTCCCCATGAAGACATGTACCCACGATGAGGGATTCCGGGGGCATGTTATATTATTACTCCATGGGCTAGCTCCCCATGAAGACCTGCACCTACGATGAGGGATGCCGAGGACACGTTATGGCCATGCTTATACGATGAGGATTCCGGCACGTTATATATATATATATATATATATATATATATATATATATATATATATATATATATGTTGTATATGTGTACGCCGGTGAGGTAGGATGCCACGCGTCACATGGTTATATGTTACACCTACTACCTGGCAGTGATGTAGGATTCCACGCAGAGATATATATATGTATTGTGTATATACGCCGACGGTGAGGTATGATGCCACGGGCGCGTCACATGGTTATATGTTACACTTATGATCGGCGGTGATGGGGATTCCACGCACGCTTTGATATTTGTGTGACTTGATCGCGTTCGATTGGGTAGTATACGTCCCTCCATAAGGGTCGGATTATGTTATGAAAGATAAGTAAGTTATATGGTAATGAACTTAATGATTTTTCCTAAGCATGTACGTAAGAAGGTGACTATAACTTTTATTGAAAAATGGGAAAAGATAATAAGGTATGATTAAGTTCACGAGATGGTAATGACACGGTAGGATCTGGTATGTACCCTTTTATACTTGCCCTGTCATTCTTTTGTCTGATTATGATTTGTTTATCGTACCTTATTTTCCGTTCCATATTAAATTTTTGTTATGCGGCCCCGCCGGGGCTGCGTTCATGTCCGCAGTTTAGGTACACGATTGTGGATCATGAGCTTAGGATCCTGATTCAACATTTTGAGATGGCTCCAATGTTCCGGAGTTGTCATGGCTATGTATATTCAGGGGTACGGCGGGGCCTTGTCCCGTCATAGTATTTGTTCAAATCTTAGAGGTCTGTATTCATCTGTGGGCTGGACTGGCTAGAGTTGTTTTGTTTACATTGTTAAACAGTGTAGCCCCTTTCGGGTAATTTTTATGATTTTGGCAGCCTTATCGGCTTGGCCTTAGTTTAAAAAAAATGTGTTATTTATCTTCCGCAGTTTACTATGTTGTATGATTAGAAGGGTGCCCAGGTAGGGCACTAGTCGCGGCCCGGGGTCGGGTCGTGACAAAAGTGGTATCAGAGCAGTTAGTCCTCGGAAAGTGTCTACAGACCGTGTCTAAGTAGAGTCTTGATTATCGGTGTGTTGTGCACCACATCTATAATCAGGAGGCTGCAGGACATTTAGGATTGGTTTCCATTCTTCTCACTCTGAGATCGTGCGATAGAGCTATGTTGTTAGGGTCGTCTCTCCCTAACGAGTTATGTTGATTGCAACTACGAGAAAGGCAGCAGTGACTCAGGAAGGACTATGTGGATTGCGTATCCAGGTTGGTAAAGATTATAGTATAGTTGGTATTGTGACATACATCTATACGGAGTTATGTATGAGGGTCAGACGCGTGTTGCCTAGAATGATTTTAGATTACCAGGAATTGGTAAAGACTAACTAGATACCGGGGAGGTATGGAACAGTTAATGAATTCTCATCGAGGTCTTATGTTTTATTTTGAGATAATTGGGGAAGGATGAGCTGTCTGATAGGGAAGTGAACCCTTAAGAAGTCATGTCAAAAACTTAATGGAATACCATGTTAATATATTAAGCTACGTGGTAGGCTTAAGAGAATTGTACGGATGAGGTCCGTATAGAGTAAGTAATGGTTGTTGTGATCAAGACGACACAATTATGGTATTATGAGAAGTTTTTGTACCCGTTTACTGGGGGACTGGTAAGGTAGGCTTGGAGCATGGAAATTGCGAGCCTAAAAATATTGATGACCACTGAGAACTTAGATGTACAAGGTCTTCTCGAGTAGAAAGATTTATTATAGACCAAGAATAAGAGTTAAGTGCGACGGTGGGACGGGGTGAGGACCTATTGTGGGTCGCCCTGATCGGTGTATTTTATATACACCTTTTGAGTCAGTTTTAGTTAGTCTTTTGTCCCATTTTGCACATATAAGTGTCGTATTAGGATGGTTTTTCTTTCTTTTGAGTCAAAATGGTTAAAATGGCCAAATGGCGGAAAAGGAGCAAAAAGAGGGCAAAAGAGGAGATGCCAGAGCCGAAAAAAGAGAAAGAGGCGAACGAGGCTAAAATCCGGACCAGCGCCGCGGCGCCTCCTGCAGCCTAAAAGGTGGCGCGCGCCCACTATTCGTGAGAGCGAAGACTCGGCACGCGGCGCTCGCAGCCAGATGCGGGTCGCGGCGCTGAACATCCGAGGAGCTACCGACGATACAGTACGCGCGCCTCGCAGCCAGATATCGGCCGCGCGCCAAAACACCCGACGGATCGCAGACTTCCGGCCGCGCGCTATCTACGCTGGCGCCGACGCTGAAAATTAGGTCTGTTGACGGATTTTTGGGCCAGCTGCGAGGAAAAGAAGGAGGCGTTTTAAACCTATATAAGGAGAACCCTAGGCGCTTTTGAGGTTCCTTTCTTGACAACACAAGATTTTCTTGCTAGAGATTGGAGACCTAAACTTAGTAATTTCTTTCCTTTTTCTTTTCTTTAATTCGGTTTTGCATGATGAACTTGGAATTAGTTCTTGTCATCTTTATGGCTAGGAACTAATTCTCCTATGTGGCTTTCTATGTTGAACTTCTTGAAACTTATGTTATAAATTAATGCATGCTTATGGTTATTTTTCTTATTGAGAGATCTATCCAATAATTGAGTTGAATTCTTGGTAGCTAATTGACAACTAGTTATCACTATATGATTTCTAATCGATTACGAAAGGGGATTGTGAATATCTTGTAAGTTGGGTAGACGTGCTTGAATTGGGGATGAAAATACCTCAATTAGTTTTGAAGCGTTGATGAGAGGCTTAACAACCCTAATTTTGCATCATGTGCGTGGCGGTCAACTAGGTTTTTGTTCTTAATCCTCCTATAGAGTTACCCTTATCGAAAGTTAGGTAAGGAACAATCTGGGTTGAGTGTTTATATAACCCTAACGGAGTATAAAACGATTTCAGAACCCGCTTTCTCCAAAAGAAGAACACCATAAGTAATGCATTAGTAAGTAGCATAAGCGGATAGTGAGGATACATAGAAGCCCTATTCTCATCACATCTGAAGTAATTCTTTATATTTACTTGTCTTTAATAATTCTTAGTTATAAACAAAACAATCAATCATTAATTCACCAAATAGATACTAGAAAATAGATAGTTGGTACTTGAACCCTAATCCTAGAGGACGATATTCGGTTTTATCTAAGACTATACTACTTGATACGATAACGTGCACTTGCGTTTAAAAGTGTGTGCGTATTACGCGCATCAAGTTTTTGGCGCCGTTGCCGGGGATTAGGCATTAGTTCAATATCAAATTTATCTATTTTTAATTTCTAATTTGGTTTTATGTATAGTTTTTTTTTTTAAAAATTTTGTTTGTTTTATGTATTTATTGTGTGAAAACAAGGGTGCCGTGATTCTTTGTTGGTTTGATGCATCTCAGGGATCCTGAAGATATGGATTACTACTGTCAATATGATCGAGCTCCAACCATAGAGGAAGAGAGGGAGGAATTACGAGAAACTCTACTCAGTCTCACGAGGTCCCAAGCTCAGTTCATGGACGAAATGAGGTTGGGTATAAAGAAGTTGGAAACGCAAATAGCAGAACTCGCGATCATATTCAACAGCGAACAGCAAGTTGAGGAGCCTGAATCACACCCAACTATTGAGGAATTTGGTGAGATAGTTGATGTAGAGAAGGAAAAGATTGCAGAAATCCAATTATTCACCTTCTTGGATTCTGTGGAAATTCTTTTTCATGCACCTATCACAGAAGAAACACCACTAGCTATCACGAATGACTCCCAATTAGGAATTGCACACCATCAAGGGCAACCCCCAGAGTCAAGAGATGTAGAGAATTTCACGGTTTCCTACAAAATAAGAAGCCTAAAAGACAAACCTATCTTGTGTATTTGGGGGACAATGGTATGTTTAAGGTTCTTGGTTGAGCAAATAGTTATAGGGAAATTGAGACCTATAGCAATAACTCTGCGGATTGCAAGCAGTTCGCAGAAGGGCCCAATGGGCACTCAGAAAGGTTAATTGCGTCCGGCTAAAAGACGTTAAAGACAGCGCTAGTTGGGAGGCAACCCAACGTTTTTCAATTATGTCATTTTAATTTCTGTTTTTAGTTTATTTTATTTTGTCTAGAACAATCTCACGGTCTTGGGTTCTTGTGTTTGTGCTGTGAGTGATAGGTACAGGGGAATGAACTGAAGGCGAAAAACTGAAAGAAAGTCAGGATTTCCAGAAAAGCGGGTAAGCGCCGCGGCGGTAGAATTCCAGAAAGTTTGCAGAAATTTAGGCGCGCGCCTGTGAGCAGTCACGGCGCAGAAAGTCCCGAAGGAGCGCAGATGTTTGGGCGCCGCGGCGCCCATTTGCAGGGCCGCGGCGCCACAACGGAAACGATGAGTCTGGAGGATACCCTGATCCGAAGGCCCTATCGCCAAATCAAAACATCAAGAATACTCCTCCCCTCACGGAATTCAAAGCATTATCCACCGCCACCACCACCATTTTAACCAAAGTTTGTAAGTGTCTTATTTTCTTTACTGTCTTTGAGTCTACACACATTGGGGACAATGTGTGATTTAAGTTTGGGGGTGTGTTTTTGTGTTTTAGTTTTTATTTGTGTGTCATGTTATGTTTTATTTAAATCTTTTTATTTGTTTTATGTTTATTTTGAGTCACCAAAAATTTTTCTTTCTTGAGTCATAATTGCCTGTCAAAGATCATGTATCTCAGAGTTGCTAGAAACACATAGTGAAGTAAGGTGGAATAATGTAAAGGAATTGAAGCAACTATCTAAACACTTAGGTTAGATATGCCAAAAGCTCACAGAATCTGTCTATTTGGAGTTTCTTGCTTGAGTTATGCATGCTAAATGATAAATGCTTATGTGTTATGATTGCTTGCTATTTGAGGCGAAATAGTTAGGATATGCATGCTAGGGAGATGACTCAGACATTTTTTTGATAGCCAATTCTTACCATTCTTTTCTATCCTGTACTTTAAAAATATCCCTAGTCAGCCCCATTGAGCCTAAATTTGAAACTTCTTCTTTGACACCCTATATTCCCACAAAATTGTGCCATAAGTGAAAATATGAAATAGTGGAGTACATTGTGTTAAAAAGAAGAAACAAAAAGAGTGAACAAGTTTGATGCACCCCAATGGAAAAGTAATAAGAAAGAGGCAAAAGCCTAAGTTTGGGGGTGCCTATTAGTATAATACACTTCACTCTCCCAAAACAAAAGAGGGGAAGGATAGAATTGAAGTGAAGGAAAGAATCAAAAGAAAAAGGGAAAAATTGAAAAGCCAAAGAGCTTATGGTACAGAAAAATGAGCCTAAATGCCTATCTTTACCAACCCCTACCTAAGCCTACATTACAACCCTCAAAGTCCTGAAGATCTCTTTTATGCATATCCAGAATTAGTGTAGAATAACAAGTAAGCATGCCATAGGAATTCTTGAATTTATATGCATGATTTAGTATATTGACTTCCATTAAGCATGATGAATATGAGTTTATAAATATTTAGCTTCACGTGTTTAGTGTCAAAATTTCATGCTATATGTTCCTGCATATTATTCTGCTAACCTTCATGTTTTTCTAGTTAACATTTATGCAGCAAAAGTGATTAATGACAGGGAGTCTTTTATTTTTCGTTCTTTGAGTCTTTTATTTTATTTCTTTCTATCTTTGCTCGAGGGCGAGCAAAGGTTAAGTTTGGGGGTATTTGATCGGTGTATTTTATATACACCTTTTGAGTCAGTTTTAGTTAGTCTTTTGTCCCATTTTGCACATATAAGTGTCGTATTAGGATAGTTTTTCTTTCTTTTGAGTCAAAATGGTTAAAATGGCCAAATGGCGGAAAAGGAGCAAAAAGAGGGCAAAAGAGGAGATGCCAGAGCCGAAAACAGAGAAAGAGGCGAACGAGGCTAAAATCTACATCAGCCGCGGCGCCTCGCAGCCTAAAAGCGAGCCGCGCGCCACTATTCGTAGAGGCAGAAGACTGGGCACGCGGGCGCTCGACAGCAGATGCAGGCGCGGTGCACGAACATCCGAGGAGCTACAGAAGATCTGGCCGCGCGCTCGCAGCCAGATATCGGGCGCGCGCCAAAACACCCGACGGATCGCGAACTTCAGCCGCGCGCGACGCGGAAAAATTAGGTCTGTTGACGGATTTTTGGGCCAGGCCTGCAGGGAAAAGAAGGAGGCGTTTTTAAACCTATATAAGGAGAACCCTAGGCAGTTTTTGAGGGTTCCCCTTTCTTGACAACACGAGATTTTCTTGCTAGAGATCAAGACCTAAACTTAGTAATTTCTTTCCTTTTTCTTTTCTTTAATTCAGTTTTTGCATGATGAACTTAGAATTAGTTCTTGTCATCTTTATGGCTAGGAACTAATTCTCCTATAGGGCTTTCTATGTTGAACTTCTTGAAACTTATGTTATAAATTAATGCATGCTTATGGTTATTTTTCTTATTGAGAGATCTATCCAATAATTGAGTTGAATTCTTGGTAGCTAATTGACAACTAGTTATCACTATATGATTTCTAATCAGATTCTGAAAAGGGGGGATTGTGAATATGCTGTAAGTTGGGTAGACAGGCTTGAATTGGGGATGAAAATACCTCAATTAGTTTTGTAGCGTTGATGAGAGGCTTAACAACCCTAATTTTGCGCATTGTGCGTGACGGTCAACTAGGTTTTTGTTCTTAATCCTCCTATAGAGTTACCCTTATCAGCGAAGGTTAGGTAAGGAACAATACTAGGGTTGAGTGTTTATATAACCCTAACGGGAGTATAAAACGATTTCGTAAACCTGCTTTCTCCAAAAGAAGAACACCATAAGTAATGCATTAGTTAGTAGCATAAGCGGATAGTGAGGATACATAGAAGCCCTATTCTCATCACATCTGAAGTAATTCTTTATATTTACTTGTCTTTAATAATTCTTAGTTATAAACAAAACAATCAATCATTAATTCACCAAATAGATACTAGAAAATAGATAGTTGGTACTTGAATCTTAATCCTAGAGGACGATATTCGGTCTTATCTAAGACTATACTACTTGATACGATAACGTGCACTTGCGTTTAAAAGTGTGTGCATATTACGCGCATCACGCCCCATAGCCTGAAATGGAGTGGGATCAGTTGGTAGTAGTTCCGCTACGTGACAGGGTCACGAGGGTGCAAGGCCCAAGTCTAGTTAATTGTTTTACGGATTCGTGGACGCGTTCCACCGGAACCAGGTCGTGAAAGCCGGAAATGACCTTATATTGTTTTATAGAGTGACTCCAAAGATTAGAGGCCATAATCAGTATGGAAGCTATGTATGTATGCTAGTATGAGTTGGAAATACGGAAAGAGTACGACCAGTAAGAGAGATAACAACCAAGTTTAAAGGAATAGAGCCTGAATCCATACGAACCTTTCGAGGTAACTACACCCGTGAGTGTGTGGGGTGGTAGCTGAGCGGGAATATGAGGTTTTCCCGGTGATGATACAGTCGTCAGACCCTAGTAGACCTAGTAGAGAGGATTATGACAGACTTTGAGGTCATTATGAGTATGGGCTAGTTGGCTTCGTAAGTGCCAAGGTTGACATCTTAGTATAAGTTGTTATGTGGCCATGGGTGGCATATGTTATATGAAGGGGGTAGTAAAAAGGAGACTATGTCGCTATCTAATTAGATTGGACTCCGAAAGAACATTCGAAGACGAATGTTTCTAAGGGGGGAAGAATGTTACACCCCGTAACTCCAGGACATGTTTAAGAGAATGTACGTAAGGAACTCAAGATTTGAAAAGGGTGCAAAAGGAAGAATTGTTTTTCCGACGGAAAATCTTCCGAACGTCGGAAAGGAAAAATGTTCGTTGGTGAGAATTAGATTCTCAAAATGCATTAATTGAGGATTCTGGAATGTTTTATTATTATGGAAATTTATTTGTACGGATTTGGTCACGTGGGGCCCACCCGAGGAATTTTACGTTTTGTGGGGCCACGAGGGTTACGGAATTTTATGGATGAATTGAAGGGCGACACGTGGCACCCCCCCACATGGTGTTGGGTGAAATTGCAAGGTTAAAATGGTCTTTGACCATTGAAGAAGATTAGTCTTGCTAGCATGATATTATTGACCAAAGTCAACTTGCCACTTGTGTGTGATCCAAGTGCTTTTCATCTTAGCCACCCATTTGTTTAAGTCTTTACCCTCCATAGTGTTATAAATACATAATAGTAGCAAGACTAGTTCCACACTTAGTCATATTTCAAGAAAATATTGAAGAACAAGTTAGGGGGGCTCTCGGCTTTAGGCTATTTTTGAAGACAAAATTTTGCAATTGTGGATGAAAATTCACAAGACTTAAACCCAAGGTCCCTAAGAGTATTGTAAGGTTATCTCAATAGAAAGATCCCGGAAAAGTGGCGTTTTCGTATTAGTCGCAAGGCGGAAACTTAAGGAGTTCTTCAACTTTGAAGTTGGAACTTGAAGATGAGTTCTTCATAGGCTTCTAAGGAGTGCTTGGAGCGGGTTGGAACATAAGAAAAGGAGCTAAGAATTGCTAAGGAGCGACTTTGAATCTTGGGAAGATTAAGGGCTTGAAAAGGTATAATTCTTGTCGTTTTAGTAATTGAGATTTACTTATTGTTGTAGCTATGGATATTAGCAAGCATGATGTTTATATTATGAAGTTGATAAGTGTTAGGGATATTGGAACCCTAATCCGAAAACTAGCATGTTTAACCCTTAAGATTTCAATTCAAGTTGATTATTAGTTTAAGTCGTCGCGTGTTATATAAGGAAGGAATTATAGTTGTTGAAGTTATTTATGACTATATAACATGTTAGACCTAAGAATTTGGAAGAAAAGAATTGGAAAAGACTTTGAGTTGTTGTTATGTTAGCCGAGAATGGCTTTAATTATGGAACTAGTTTCGTATTAATTTGTGGGGCAGAATTTTACACGTCATGTTAAGGCGTGTAATCCCCTTTAGTTAGCTGAATTGTTGGGCCTTAAATGTGGCGTGGTTGGTTATTGAATTCGGCCTTGAAAAAGGTGGCAAAGTATGTAGAAACAAAGGAAGTGTTGTCCGATTTTCCGTAGAATTTAGTGACTTTGCACTTAGAATATTCTACGTTCGAAGCTAGAGGTTAATGGACGTATTATGGCCATTTTAGGTTGAAGTACTAAGTATAGCGGATTCTACTTGAAGGATAGAATAGCTATCAAGGTTGAAGTACTTCGGAGCATTTTGCTATTTGTCGATAATCGTCGCGAGGTATGGGAACCTCTTCCTTCTCTTGACATGATTCTATGTATGGAATATACATGTGGTATTATTTCATGATTCCTTCTACTCTTAGAAGTTAAGAGGTATGTATGTTGATTTACTCTACGTAAGGGTTATGTCTAAGTTATCCTAAGTTCTTACCAAGTCTTATGGGGGATGTTGGTAAGAGTCGTTAGGAGGTATTTTGGAGCCAAGTTGACTTGGCTAAGTTACGGCACAAATGAGAATAAGTATCGAACAAGCCACTGCAGCGTTAATAAAGGAAAATGTAATGACAATCAATTATGTTAAAATGAGTAGAATTCTCCATCTGCATAGAAACTAAGATAAGACAAAATTGTATTACATTTTCTAGATCATGGCTACTTGAATAAGATCGTTATAAATAAGTATAACTTATTCACAACGCACCAATGTATATGTTACTTAACTTATAAGAATTTACGTATGAAGTTTTAAGACTATGGATCTCAAATTCTTAAAAGTTAAGAGACTTTATTTTTCAAGTTATAGGACTTGATTCTTAAAGGAAGAAATGAATTGATTTACAAGTATAGAATACTTGATTTGGAAAGACTTGATTTCTAAAGTTAAGAAACTTGTTTTCTAAAAAGTTAAGAGACTTGAAGTATATTGAAAGCTATGTGATTTGATTTGAAAGTATAAGTCTCTTGGTTATAAAGGAATGAATTTGTCTAAGACATAAAGAGTTATAACGGCTTTATGGGAAGTTGGTTATAACAACTTTATGGAAGATTAAAAGAATGGTTTTCTTCAGTTATGTAAGCAAAGAAATGACTTGAAATAAAGAAGGTGTCACGACCTGCCCGGTTCGTGGATCGTGCCTTACCGGCACCCAAGTAGTCATACATCGAGTAATCGGAAATATAAAGCAAGACATGAAACAGCTTTATAAAATAAGACATACGCTTTATGTGAGAAAACACGCTTTTCGCATATATATATAAATATGGTTTAGCGAGCTACATCCGATAATCGCATAACATGACTACTGCACTTAAGGAAATATACAACTATGGCGACAGGGCCGCCATACCCTCGATCAGCACAAAACTATCTACAACAGGAGATCATACCCAAAAGTAGAGCCTCCTAAAAGATGGAGCTCCCGACACCAACGTAGAGATCCTAGGAAAGTGGATCTAGCACTGCCGCTCTTACCGCAGATGAACGCAGCCCCAGGAGGTCAAGATAACAGTACTAAGTATATGAAATCAGAAAATACTTAAATGAAACATATCATTTTAAAAACAGTTTTGCAAGTATGTATGAAACAACCAAGGAAACCGCATAGTGCACATCACAAACAAGAGCAAGAATAGGTAAATCAGACAGTCTTTTCTAGGTCGCGAATGATCAAGCAGGCCAATTGCCCGTAGTATCACCATGCAAGCCTAACTCGACTCGTAGTCCGCATAGGCCAATCACATAGCCCGCATAGGGTATATAACCCCGCATCGAGGGTAGCTACTCCTCGCATCGCCCCGACTCGTAGTCCGCATGGCCACATAGACCGCATGAGGTATAACCCCGCACACTAACTCCGAACTCCGTAGCTCCGCATAGGTCCCTTGACCCGCATGAGGTATTCTCGAATCATGGTCCTGCATCACCGAGTCTACCCCAGACGGAGGACAAATTAACCCCTGAATATGTCAAGAGGTGAGTGATGTTACACTAACCTAACAGCTTATCGTTAAACAACATGAGCACAACAAGAATACTCTTTTACACAAACTTTACAAGACACTAACACACATAGCATCATATCATGTCTACTTATCAAACCATCTTATTATTCTTTTCACAATTCAATATAAGTCCATTATAAACACATAGGAAAATCGCTTTTTTTATAAATCTTAAGTGGTTATACTTAACTTCCCATAAAGCTAGTATAACTCTTAAGCTTCGCTTAAAACCAATTAGTTCTCTTACATTAAAAATGATTCAAGATTCTTTGAAATGCTTTCGATCTTTATTATTCAGCTTAAGCCGTGAGGCATTCTGTAGTGTTATTCAAAGCTTAAGCCGTGAGGCATTGCCGTAAGTATTATTCAGCTTAAGTCAAAGACATTGCCGTAGTTATATTTCGCTTAACACATGTACGCTCACCGCACTATATATATTGTAAAATATCATGCTTTAGGAAGAATCACATACCTTCTCAAATAAAACCACCGCCAAGTTGAATATGTCGCGCAGAGTCGGCCTATAATAGTCACGCATCTATCAAAGACTACTCAAGGTCATTCTAAACAGAGGGTTCACAATTCTATGGAAAGTTGGGCAAGACTTCCTACCCTGAGCTATATAAGTCTACAGGAAAAACAAATTCTATGTAAGTATAGTTTGATTATTCTTCTTTAAACCCTTCTACTGTGGTAACAGTTCAATTCTATTCGTGATATTCTTCTAAGTATTTAATACTTATTCTAATACTACTACAAGATGTATTCTCTAATTCAAAAGAGGGTTAGGATTAGTTACCTGTAAGCCCAAAAATATCCTAGATAAAGTCGCACTGAGCAAGGTTTAGCTCCTAAGTTGTACGCTCCCAGAGTCTCAAGAAACCTTAGAAGTTCTTCACAACTTCTACTAAGTACTAAGGGATTTGGGCTAGGTATTTTGGGCATTATAACAATACTAGAAGACAACTTTTCTACCAAGGGAGGGGTAGGTTTTGGCTAGGCTAGGGGGTAGGCCCTCGCCAAACTTCACAAGTGAGGGGGAGTGTTGACGAAAGAGCTACAAAGGGAGAGGAGAGGATTTTTCAAGACTTGAAAGATTTGTGGATGAAGAACTCTTCATCTCTAAGGGGTATTTATAGGTCAAGAAGTGGCCAACCAATGGCCAAGATTAAGACAAGTGCAAGGCAAGTGTAGGTGAGGATTAACTAAACACAAATATCCTACCAACTCCTTGACTTGTGCACAAGGCACAAAAAACGTGCTCACCATTGCCCAAATCGTCCAAATGGACGATTTCAAGTCCATCAATCGAGGGTGACAAGTGTCGCCTCCCGCTGGTCCAAAATGTTTCGCCTCTAAAAATCCGCAAAAATTAGAAATGGCATAGCCGGAATTTACCCTACGAAAGTCGTGGAAACGTTTTCGGAAAACTATTCGCTTTGTGAGTTGTGCCAAAAAAACGCTTTGCCTAAACTTTAAGGCTAGACTTTCAGACGTATTCCTCACGCACATACTGGAAATACGGTATAACATTCTCCTCCTTAGAAACATTCGTCCCGAATGTTCCTTCCCAAGACGCTTAACGATAAGATTCTTCATAACTAAAACAATTGAATCGCCACACACGCCACGTAACAACACTTAGGCGTAAACGATAACGAAAATTTACAAGTAGGAAAGTGAATTACCCGGAGGTGTGGGAATAGGTGAGGATACTTCGCCTCATGTCCTCCTGGCCGCACGCCATCTCCTCCCCGAGCTCGCTCCGCCACAAGACTTTGACGGAAGCCACGCCCTGGTCCAAGACGCCTAACCCGACGATCGACTATCGCCATGGGAATCTCTCACACGATAACCCCACACCGACATCGTCAATCGGTGTACCCTAGATGGATCCCCGATACATCTCCTCAAAGATAGATACGTGAAAAACCGGATGCACCGCCTCCGATCGGACGGCAGATCCAACTCATAGGCAACCTTGCCTACCTCGGCGACAATCAAACGCCCGATGTACCTAGGGCTGAGTTTCCCCTTCTTCCCGAATCTCATCACACCCTTCATGGGTGACACCTTTAGGAAAACCCAATCATGAACCTTGAACTCAAGATGCCGACGACGATGATCTGCATATGACTTATGTCGACTCTGAGCTGTCAATAGCCGCTCTCGGATAAGCTTCACCTTATCCATCGCTCTGTACCAACCGTCCCACTAGCCGCACTCGCCCACATCGAACCAACCTATAGGCGACCGCACTTCCTCCCATACAAGGCCTCATAAGGCGCCATCCGAATACCGGAGTGGTAGCTATTATTATACGCGAACTCAACTAGAGGCAAATGATCCTCCCAACTACCATCAAGTCAATAACACATGCTCGCATAATATCCTCAAGAGTCTGGATAGTGCGCTCTGCCTGTCCGTCTGTCTGTGGATGAAATGCAGTACTCAAGCTCACCTGCGTCCCTAAACCCTTCTGGAAGGACCTCCAGAAGTTAGCCAGAACCGGGCTCGTCTGCGATATGATCAGTAGGGACTCCATGCGCATCGACGATCTCTGATGTAAAGTCCGCATAATCCTCACCAAAAGTCGCCCCGACGGAAGAAAGTGGGCTGATTTCACACCGGTCGACGATAACCCATATAGAATCATGTCTCTCCGAGTTCGAGGTAATCCCGTGATGAAGTCCATGTTGATTACCTCCCACTTCCGTGTCGATCTCAATCGTCAGAATAAAACCACCGTGCCTCCGTGCTCTACCTTCACCGCCGACAACACGCACCGAGCTACGAACTCAAACGCCCCTCTTCAAGCCATCCCACCAATACACGATCTAAGGTCGTGGTACATCTTGGTCGACCGTGGATAGAGTAACGCGCTGTGTGCTTCCCCAAGAACTCCGCCAAGTCCCAAACATCCGGAACACACACCGCTCAAACCTTAGCACCCCATCAGTGCTACCTCAAAAGGACCTTGCCCTCACGAAGAGTCAGATCACGATATCGAATCAAAGCCGATCTCGAATCGCTGCTCTTCACCTCCTCAACGATGGAAGACTCGCAACCTCACGAACTCTAACCCCACCGCTATCGTAATCAATCAAACGGACACCAAGGCTCGCTAATCGATGCAAATCACGAACCATGTCCCTCCTCTCTAGCCGCACATCCGATAGGCTCCCATCGACTACGACTAAGAGCATACGCCACAACATTGGCCTTCCCGGTGGTACAGATATCAACATCGTAATCCTTAAGCAACTCTAACCACCGCCTCGCCGTGAAGTTCACTCCTCCGGTGAAGATATACCGAGGCTCTTGTGGTCCGTAAAAATATCCACGTGAACCCCATACAAATAGTGCCTCCAGATCTTCAAAGCGTGAATCACAACCGCCAACTCCAAATCACGCGGGTAGTTCCTCTCGTGTTTCTTGATTGTCGGGATGCATATGCTATAACCTTGCCATGCCGCATCAACACACATCCCAACCCGATGCCCGACGCATCACAATACACGACATAACCATCCGACCTCCGGAAGAGTAAGAACGGGCGGTCGTCGCCTCTCTTTCAAGAATCGAAACCCCGCCACAAGCATCACCATCAAACTTGGCCGCTTTCCGAGTCACCCTAGTCAATGGTGCGTAGATAGAAGCAAACTTCTCCACGAACCGCCGATAATATCCTCGCAAGGCCCGTAAAATCGCGGAACCTCTGCCGGAGTAAGAGGTCTAGGCCAAGTCTCGATCGCTTCGATCTTGCCGTATCCACTGAATGCCATCACCCACAATATGCCCAAGAAACGCCATCAAGTCAACCAAAACTCACATTTGGAAAACTTGGCGCATAATCTGCTGGTCCCGAGAATCACAAGATAGCCTCGTTGCTCCGCATGCTCATGCTCGAGCTAGAATAAACCAAGATATCATCAATGAACACTATCACAAACGTCCAAAATGGTTTGAACACTCGGTTCATCAAATCCATGAATACCGCGAGCATCGTCAACCCAAAAGACATGACCGAACTTCATAATGCCCGCATCGGGTCCCGAATGCAAATTCTAGGGACATCCACCTCTCGACTCGCACTGATGATAGCCCGACCAGATCAATCTTGGAGAAGTATTCGCACTCGCAATCGGGTCGAACAAATCATCAATCCCGGGAAGGGGTATTCGTTCTTAATGGTCACCTTGTTCACCGCTCGTAATCAACACACATACGCAGCTGGCCCCGCCCTTCTTCTTCATGAACAATACCGCGCTCCCTGTGGAGAAATACTAGGCCCGATGAAGCCCTTCTCCAAAGAAATCTCTAAGCCGATCCTTCAACTCTCTCAACTCGGCAGTGCCATTCGTATGGCGAATGGAAATAAAGCCGAGTGTCCGCAATATGTCAATACAAAACTCAATCTCCTCTCGTGAGGGATACCCGAGGTCATCCGAAACACGCCTGGGAACTCACGACCATCGAATCGATCAAAATCTGGTACCGCAGCCTTGAGATCAAACACCCGAACGAGATGGTAGATATACCCTTCGCACCATCTTCCTAGCCTTGAGGTAGGAAATAAACCTACCCCTGCGATACCGTGCTCCTCCCACTCAACAACCGCTCCTCAGAAACCGAACTGCACTACTCTCTATGCAGTCTACATTGGCGTAGCAAGAAGCTAGCCAATCCATCCCCATGATCACGTCGAAGTCAATCATCTCCAACTCAATCAAGTCGGCTAGTGTCCGACGACGGTAAATGGTAACAGGACAACCTCTATATACCCGCCGAGCTACCAACGAATCACCCATCGCGTAGCTACCTCGAAGTGGTCTATGGACTCGTGCTCTATCCCTATCCTACTAGCAACAAGGGGAGATATATAGGATGAGTAGAACCCGATCTATCAAAGCATACACATCAAACCCGAATCGATAAAGTACACTGCGATTTACATCGGTGAGGCCTCCGATCCCGTCACCGACAAAGCATAAATGCGTTCTCGAGGACCGCTAGAATCGGGACCCGAGCCACGACCGCCGCGACTGGCCGACCCACGAGTACCCTCGCCCGGCGAGTAATCGTAGGAGATGAAGACCGGCGAAAGAACTCAGTAGTCGACCCTACCATCAAGATCGCCTTTGGCCTGACAAGCCGCATAGTGACCTCGCCGCCACAATCAAACAAACTCCCGCATCACAACTACCGGCGGATCTACCGCGACGGCCACACCGGCGGGTGGTCTCGACGCCGCACTCTCGCCGCCTCGACGCTCAAGTCCCGGGCCCCGGTTCGCCTCGAATATCTCCGGGCCGCTGAGGACGGCGCAGAGTGCTCGGCCGGCCGCGTGGTGCAAATCTAGATCGCCGAGGCCGCCACCACGATAGCCACCAAAAGACCTCGACGCCCCGGGTCCTTCTCGCCGCTGTCACAACCCGGCGTCTCTACGCCTCACATCCAAGAGCATGAGCTCGCATGCGGTAATGTCCATACCCTACCGAGAGAAACACCCGCATACGACTCGGCCATATAGTCGTCAGCCCGTGACATAGCGGTGCACCCTATCCTCCATATCTTCTACCAACGCCGGGACATATCGAGCCAATGAATCAAACTCGACATTGTACTCCCGACAAGGCCCTCTCTCGCCAAGAAGAAAAATCTATCACCGCGCCCGCCTCATCCGCGAGGCAAGAAGTGAGTGAGAAAGCCTCGAGAACTCATCCCAAGTAGCCGGGGACGCGTGCTCTCCCGGATAACTCCCATGAATCAAACCAATCGATCGCGTATCACGCACCGACGCGAAACAAAGCGTCACAGACTCGCCTCCGAGGCCTTGATCAACCTCATGATTCTTCAGAATGACGGATGAACTCCTCGCGATCATCCTCCGGCCTCGACCCGTAAAACTCGCGGCTACAACTCAAGAAATCTCGTAGTCTCAAACTATCTCGCCTCGTGTACCACGCGCGACCGAGCCGAGCTGAACCGAACCGCCGCATCCAGCCTCTCTCAGACGGGCCACAACTTTAGCCAATAGCCGGGCCATCTCTCAGTTTCTAACTCTCCGCCCCAGCCGTGGGAGCGAGGTGTGTGTACCGTGGTCTCGCTGGGCTGGCGGCGTCATAGAACTCGCTGCCTCGGTATAGATCGGGCTTGAGCCCTCGTGACTCTGGGTGTCTCGCTAGCGCCTCGGCCGCTTGCCTTCTCGGGCCCGGTTGCCTTACGTGAGGCATAATCATACAGAAAGGAATACGTTAGAGGGTCCAACCTATAACACGCCTCTAAAGCACGATCTCGTAATGAGAAGAATGGAAACCAATCCTAAATATCCTATAGCCTCTCGATTATTGGTGTGGTGCACAACACACCGATAATCAAGACTTACTAGATACGGTCAGACACTTTCCGAGGATTAATCGCTCGATACCACTTTTGTCACGACTGCTCGGGTGGATCGTGCCTCACCGGCACCCAAGTAGTCATACATCGAGTAATCGGAAATATAAAGCAAGACATGAAACAGCTTTATAAAATAAGACATACGCTTTATGTGAGAAAACATCGCTTTTAAGATATATATATAAACATGGTTTAGCAGCTACATCCGACATCGCATAACATGACTACTGCACTTCTAAGGAAATATACAACTATGGCGACAGGCCCCGCCATACCCTCGATCGCATAAAACTATCTACAACAGGAGATCATACCCAAAAGTAGAGCCTCGGAAAAGATGGAGCTCCCGACACCAACGTAGATCCTAGGAAAGTGGATCTAGCACTGCCGCCTCTTACTGCGGCATGAACGCAGCCCTCAAGGAGGTCAAGACAACAGTACTAAGTATATGAAATCAGAAAATACTTAAATGAAACATATCATTTTAAAAACAGCTTTTGCAAGTATGTATGAAACAACCAGAAACCGCATAGTGCCACACATCACAAACAAGAGCAAAGAATAGGTAAATCAGAATGTGTCTTTTCTAGGCCGCGAATGATCGGGCAGGCCAATTGCCCGTAGTATCACCATGCAAGCCTAATCTCGACTCCAGAGTCCGCATAGGCCAATCACATAGGCCCGCATAGGGTATATAACCCCGCATCGGTGGTAGCTACTCGCATCGCCCCGACTCGTAGTCCGCATGGCCACATAGACCGCATGAGGTATAACCCCGCACACTAACTCGAACTCCCGTAGCTCGCATAGGTCCCTTGGACCCGCATGAGGTATTCTCGAATCATGGTCCTGCATCACCGAAGTCTACCCCGACGGAGGCGCCTAACCCCTGAATATGTCAAGAGGTGAGTGATGTTACACTAACCTAACAGCTTATCGTTAAACAACATGAGCACAACAAGAATACTCTTTTACACAAACTTTACAAGAAAATAACACACATATCATCATATCATGTCTACTAATAAAACAATCTTATTATTCTTTTCACAATTCAATATAACTCTGTTATAAACACATAGTCAAACTGTTTATTTTATAAATCTTAAGTGGTTATACTTAACTTCCCATAAAGCTAGTATAACTCTTAAGCTTCGCTTAAAACCAATTAGTTCTCTTCGTTAAAAATGATTCAAGATTCTTTGAAATGCTTTCAGTTCTTTATTATTCAGGCTTAAGCCGTGAGGCATTGCTGTAAGTGTTATTCGTGCTTAAGCGTGAGGCATTGCCGTAAGTATTATTCAGCTTAAGTCAAAGACATTGCCGTAGTTATATTTCGCTTAACACATGTACGCCTACCGCATCATATATATTGTAAAATATCATGCTTTAGGAAGAATCACATACCTTCTCAAATAAAACCACCGCCAAGTCAATATGTCGCTACAGAGTCACCTATAATAGTCACAGACATCTATCAAAGACTACTCAAGGTCATTCTAAACAGAGGGTTCACAATTCTATGGAAAGTTACAAGATTTCCTACCCTGAGCTATATAAGCTCATCTGGAAAACAAATTCTATGTAAGTATAGTTTGATTATTCTTCTTTAAACCCTTCTACTGTGGTAACAGTTCAATTCTATTCGTGATATTCTTCTAAGTATTTAATACTTATTCTAATACTACTAGATGTATTCTCTAATTCAAAAGAGGGTTAGGATTAGTTACCCTGTAAGCCCAAAAATATCCTAGATAAAGTCGCACTGAGCAAGGTTTAGCTCCTAAGTTGTACGCTCCCAGAGTCTAAGAAACCTTAGAAGTTCTTCACAACTTCTACTAAGTACTAAGGATTTGGGCTAGGTATTTTGGGCATTATAACAATACTAGAAGACAACTTTTCTACCAAGGAGGGGGTAGGTTTTGGCTAGCAGTGGGGGTAGCCCTACCAAACTTCACAAGGGAGTGGGAGTGTTGGACGAAAGAGCTACAAAGGGAGATGAGAGGATTTTTCAAGACTTGAAAGATTTGTGGATGAAGAACTCTTCATCTCTAAGGGGTATTTATAGGTCAAGAAGTGGCCAACCAATGGCCAAGATTAAGACAAGTGCAAGGCAAGTGTAGGTGAGGATTAACTAAACACAAATATCCTACCAACTCTCGACTTGTGCACAAGGCACAAAAACGTGCTCACTATTGCCCAAATCGTCCAAATGGACGATTTCAAGTCCATCAATCGAGGGTGACAAGTGTCGCCTCCCGCTGGTCCAAAATGTTTCGCCTCTGAAAAATCCGCAAAATTAGAAATGGCATAGCGGAATTTACCCTACGAAAGTCGTGGAAACGCTTCGCCGGAAAACTATTCGCTTTGTGAGTTGTGCCCAAAAAAACGCTTTGCCTAAACTTTAAGGCTAGATTTTTTGACGTATTCCTCACGCATATACTCCGAAATACTGGTGTAATGTATGGCAAATTGTTTTAAAGGTACCAATTGCTTAAGGTTTTAAAGAAAGAAGTCACGTGATTTAGAAGCCTATAATTGTATTTCTAAAAAGGTATTGTGACTTGTCTTGAAAAGTAAGTATGACTTGATACTACGGTTATTAGTATCTTGGAAGTTTTATTTGAAAAAGAGTCATTTTAAAGGAGTAGAGGTGCGTAGTACGTTGGGTTAAATTCCCGGATTTCTATGTGTGAAACGAAAGTGCCATGAGTTTATAAGAAATGGAAGTCTAAAGGTTTAATGAACTTGCCTATGTTTGCTTGTGATATCTTTGAGTGCAAGTATTATATGTTTACGTTGTCGTGACTCTCAGTTGGAGGGCCGGCTGTCTTGTTGTAAGTTTTCTTGGACGTACCGACAATGATGTGGGATTCCACGGGTATGCTTCCATTATGATTGATCCTTGGACATGCTTATACGATGTGGGATTCCGGCACGTGACTGTGAGGCGTTAGATTCTGATTTGTTTTATTACCCACGGCCATGCTTATACGATGAGATTCCGGCACGCGACCATGCATGTGTCACGACCCGACTCGCCCGCGATCGTGCCTTACCCCGCACCCTAGTGATACAACATCGAGAAAATCAGCGAAATAAAAACTAAAACATGAGACAAGACATAAAGTATGAAACAAAGCAACTAAAACGGTCACCTTCCCGAATATATACATATATATATATCAAATCGAATGCTTAAATCCTTTTACAAACCCCGCCACAACAAGATTACATGCACTTCTAAGAATGTAACCATAACTATGACGACAGTGGCTCCCGCCATACCCCGAATGTACAAGTAACTACACCGGCAGGGACTATACCAAAGATGAGCCTCCGAGAAACGGAGCTTCCCAAAACGCTGAATCGTGATCCTATGAGCGAGGATCCACAACCAATGTACTCTACTGCGGCATGAACGCAGCCTCGGGCGAGGTCAAGATAACAGTACCAAGTATGTGAAATCAAAATAATCAGAAATGAAATCATAGTAGTCTATATAAAACAGGAGACATGTATGATAACCAAACTACAAGACATAATATGTGGCAACACGCCAAGTCGTGGACTCACGCCTCAAAGTCATCACTCAAATATAACTATGGGTCTCACGCCCACAACATCAATCATGCCCGTGGAATACCTTCCTCACCGCCAGCCTATGATATAATAACACCAAGAAGTACACATGAACACGTGTCCCATCTGTGTCATAAAACCGTGACGGCAAGTGCGGCGCTAACTACTGATACCAAAGCCGCATCATCAATCGACCGGCAAGTACGAAAGCCAACTACCGATACCAAAGTCGTACTCAATAAATCTATATAACCATACCACGGCCGACCTGGCAAGTACGAAGCCAACTACCGATACCAAGCTGCGCCACGAGTCGGGTCGGCAAGTACGAAGACTAACTACCATATACCAAGCCGGAATCACGAGAATTCACAAAACTGAACGGGGCAAGTACGAAGGCTAACTACCAGATACTGTCGAAACACCACGACTTCGGGCAAGTACGAGAGCCAACTACCGATACCGCCGAATCAAGAAACCTCATGGAGAGCTAGTCCATGGAATAATCCTAATGGAAGCATACCCGTGGGCCACCCATCGTGTCAGTATGTCCAAAGGAAATAACAAAGTAACAATCAAAGTGGAAGCATACTCGTGGGCCACCCATCGTGTCAGTATGTCCATCAATCAACCAGCTAGTCGGCCCTCCAACGAGAGACGCGGTAGCACGGAAATACAACACTTGCACAACAAAGGCTATCACCACAAGCATAGGCAAGTTCAACATATTTTTAGACATTCTTTTTATTACAACAAAACCGGATTTTTAACCCCAAGGTACTACGTATTTTAACTCTTTTAAAAAAGATCTCTTTTTCGTAAAAGATACTAATACTCGTAGTATCAAAAACACATTTCCTTTTCAAAACAAATTACTTTACTTTCGTAAAAACCTTTACAAGGCTTTTAAAATCAAGTACTCTATACTTTTTAAACCAAGTGCCTTCCTTTTAAAACAACATCAAGTATACTCTTTTAAAACTCAAATACTTACTCTTTTCAAAACAAGTAACCTATACTTAAATCAAGTTACCATTTTAAAACCAATGATAAAACCATTCTTTTGCTTTCATAAAGTCGTTATAACTAACTTCCCATAAAGTTGTTATAACACTTTATGTTTTAAACCAATTTAAGACAAAACCATGTCTTTCTTTTAAACCAAAAACTCTTCAATTCCTCAAGTCTCTTTTCTTTTAGAAATCAAGTTCCTTTTAAAGACCAAATACCCATTTCTCATAAAAGCGGTTCACAACCTGCTTAACACAAACCAAGTCCTTAATATTTCCTATCAAGTCATTTATAAGTCAAGTCTCTTATCTTTCAAGATCAAGTCTCTTAACTTCAAAAATCAATAAATCATTCTTTTACCTACATAAAGTCGTTATAACTAACTTCCCATAAAGCTATTATAACACTTTATGTTTTAAACCAACCAATTCACTTAGCACGTGACGCTCACCGTACTACATAGTTCACAACAATCATGCTAGAAAAGATAGGAAGAGGTTCACATACCTCGCGACGATTATCGACAATTAGTAAAATGCTCCAAGTACTACAACCTTGCTAGCCTTTTCCACCCTTCAAGTAGAATACGCTACTCGTAGTACTTCAACCTATAATGGCCATGAAACGTCTATCAACTTCTAGATCTTTTCGTAGAATATTCTAAATACCAGATTCCTTTATTCTACAGAAAATTCGGCAGCACCTCCCCCCCCCCCCCCGCTATCACATAAATCTCCTCCCCTATCAAGGCCCGCTACTGTGCCAACAACTCAGTGGATTACACGCCTAACCGACGTGTTCAATTCTCGCTCACAAGAATACTACACAAGTCTACTGTAAGTACAGTCCAATGTAAATACAGTTCAATCCTTTATAATCATCCTTCCAATATAAAATACTCAAGTATAACTACTACAACATGTAATATCCAATTACAATAGGGGGACATAGATCATTACCTCGATAAGCCCAAAATTATCCAAGATTATAAGTCGATCCTGGGCAACGTTTAGCTCCACCCTTACGCCCAACCCGCTCCAAGCGACCCTTAGAAGTTTCTAAACAACTTCTCTTAACACTTCAACCAAGCTTATGAAGATTTTCTAGTGGTTTCGCCATGACTATTGGAATAAAGTAGCATTTCCGGGCTCCTAGTATTGAAATAACTTTGGAATACTACTAGGGATACTAGGCCAATGTATTTGGGATTATACAATAATACTCCAAGTATTTTCTACACAAGTGGGGGAGGGGGACGAAACAAGGCTAAAGGGGAGGGAGTATTTGTTTTGGAAAGTTTTCAAGTGTGAGATGAATTAGTCTTCAACCTTAAGGGGGTATTTATAGAAGAATCAAGGGCCAAGATCAATGTAAGTGTATGGTCAAGATTGGGCCATGTGTGTGTGGGTCCCACCACACCACATGGCCAACGAAAATCACTCCAAGTGTCATGGCCATTTCGGCCAAGGGGACAAGTGGCTAGCCACTTGTCCCTCCAATTTCGGCCAAGGTGCCACATGGGGGTGACACGTGTCGCCCCGACTGGCTCCAAAATATTTCGCCTTCCAAAATATCCAAAATACCGAAAATCTCAAAAACAAAGCGGGCCCACAAAATCAGTAAATTTCTCCCGTGGGCCCCACGTGACCATTTCCGAAAATAAAATCTCATAATTCTAATATAATCCAAGAAGTCCAAATACCAAATCTGGGAATCCAATTCCCATTAACGAACCTTTTTCCTTCACAAAACCCGGAAACTTTTCCGTCGAAAAAAATCACTTCTTTCTTTCTTTCCAAAATTTCTGTCGTATTCTCGTACGTACGTCCTCACATACATACCCTGGAACTACGGGGTATAACACTATATACGACTATTACTCCATGGGCTAGCTCCCCATGAAGACATGTACCCACGATGAGGGATTCCGGGGGCATGTTATATTATTACTCCATGGGCTAGCTCCCCATGAAGACCTGCACCTACGATGAGGGATGCCGAGGGCACGTTATGGCCATGCTTATACGATGAGGGATTCCGGGGCATGCGGCCACGTTATATATATATATATATATATATGTTGTATATGTGTACGCCGACAGTGAGGTAGGATGCCACGGGCGCGTCACATGGTTATATGTTACACCTACTACCGCTTAAGTGATGCGATTCCACGCAGGAGATATATATATGTATTGTGTATATGTACGCCGGCAGTGAGGTTGGATGCCACGGGCGCGTCACATGGTTATATATTACACTTATGACTGTCGGCAGTGATGGGGGATTCCACGGGCACGCTTTGATATTTGTGTGACTTGATCGCGTCCCAGATTGGGTCGGGTAGTATATGCTGTTGACACCCAATTTTGACCCTCTCGTCCCGTCATTAACTATAAAATTACACTAATTTTGCAAAATAATTTCTTATAATTGTTTATAATAAAATGCAGCGATAAAACATTAATACAGGCATAAATAAGCAATTTAATAATGGCACCGCATCTTACGTAGAAAATTAAGCACTTAGAGTCCCGCGCCCGCATTAATTAATTTTAAGCTTTGTCATGATTCTTAATTAATAATAAAATAAACAAATTAGCAATGACGTCGTGTCAAGTAGCATAGCCGCATTTATTAATACGCAAAGCAATTTCATAACTTATTTTAAATAATGATAAATATTGCAATAAATAAGATTTTAAATGATAGCGTCGCATTCTAAAATATTAAGCACTAATTAAATAGCACGCCCGCATTTATAACAATTAGACTAATAAAGCACCTAAATAATTTAATTTACCACTAATTAACTAATTAAATACCTAATTAATTAACTTCTAAATTCTACCCAGCCCATCTATTAATACACGCAACCCATACCCCGCAGGCCCAACTCGCCCCAGGCCCCTCATTTCCTTTCCATATCAGCCCAACTCGCCTCAGCCCTTATTTCCACGATCACCCTTATTTCCCTCTAGTCTTCACCTTGATTTTCTCAGCCAAAGAAATTTCATTTTCCTCACCGCCCATCCCCATCGTCTACAACAAGAACAAAACGCAGCCCTTAAACCTAACCCTAAAAGTTTCAATCGCCGCACCTCGTCCCAACACCCATGCCGGGATTCTCGTCGGAGAATCCGGCGAATCAGCTACCATATCAACACCCTGTCCTTACCATTCGCAACCAAGATCTCTCTTTAACACCTCAATCATTTCCTTACCTTACCGGTTCAAATCGCACGAATCATACACAAATCGTCCAAAATCAGCCTTTATTACTTACCAACATTAGAACTCGAATCAGGGCTATATAAAGCACATGCAATAGGCATTTAGAGGGGGGACAGTAGAGCTTATTCGAGCAGACGGGGGGAGGGCACAATAGAGCTCATTCGAAGAGCGAGCAGGGGAGAGCACAATACAACAGAGCATAGGCAGCAGAACATCGGGGAAGGAGCAAGGGCTCAGCACCCAAACCATTAGCATAGCACGAATAGGAAGTTCGAAACCCTTTCTTTCAATTCCAGCCAAGAAACCAGCAAACAAACCTGGCTCTTTCATTCGCATCGCAAAACCAAAACCCGTCGAGTGGACCGACGACTTGATACGCTGTCTCGGTCACGTCCGAGAAGGTAAAACTCCAACCCCTTTGAATTCTGTTGTATTTGTTCAGACCTATGTGTTTTGTTCTAGTATAATGTTAGTCTATTTATTTTGTTTAGTTCTGCCTGGATTAGATAAATGTAAGGTTATTTCGACAAGTAGTGAAGTCTGATTTAGTGGTAAACATTTGTTTGTTTGGTCGTGTGAATGTTGGCAGATATTTGTTATTGGAATACCTGTGACAACTGGGTAGAAGCATACAGTGGTATACCGTCTTTCAGATACATCGACGATACCGTAGTCAGATATCTTCGTATACTTTACGATATGTGAGTATGTGAGTCTTGTTATTTATGTGCGCTAAGTCTATATGAAGCATGTTTTGGTGTGTTTTTGAGTATTGCAGTGTCTCTCGGCTATATTTGCAAATATTATAATCTGAAAATAATATATTCGTATCTGGACAACCGGAGTTATGAATATCTGTCTTCTTTAAGTTGTCCTTCTATGTCCAGTTAGCATGAATCCATATAATGTATTCGATGTCACTGAAATCTGTCCAAATTGGCCGCGAAGGTGAGTAGCCAGATGATAACTGTTATACCCCGTATTTCCAGAGTATGTACGTGAGGGCGTACGTACAAAAGTGTAGCCTTAGTTAGGTACTTTGGACGAAATATTTGTGCACAACTCACTAAAAGAATCGTTTTCCGACGAAACATTTTCCAAACTTTGCGTAGGGAAAATTCCGGCTATGTCATTTAGTATTTTTGCGGATTTTTCCGAGAGATGAAATATTTTGGACCAACGAGAGGGTGACACTTGTCTCCCTCAAGTGGACGGCAAGAGGGCCAAGGTTGGCACGTTTTTTGTGCCCTTGCACAAAGTCAAGGAGTTGGTAGGATATTTGTGTAGTAGATGGATAAGGACACTTGCCTAAATCTCCACCTTACACTTGCCTACCACTTGGCTTCATCTTGGCCATTGCTTGGCCTATAAATACCCCCCTTAAGATGAAGAGTTCTTCATCCACAAATCAATTTCCAAGTCTCCAAAGTCCCTCCCCTCTCCTTATAGTTATCGTCCAAAGATCTCTTCCTCTAAAAGAGCCTAGCCAAACACCTCTCTCCCTCCCCTTCCTCAAGTCTCGCCAAAGTACCCCTTGGGTAGAAAAATACTCTCCAAAGTATTGTTACTATTCCCAAATACTTTAGCCTATACCTTGTAGTATTTCCAAAGTCACCTCTATACTAAAAGCCTAGAAATACTACCTTATCTCCATTTGTCACTAAACGAAACCCTAAGAGAAACTTCATTGTTGGTTGAAGTAGATAGTAGGTTGTGTAGAAACTTCTAAGGGTTTCTCGAGCTATCTGAGCGCAAATTAGGAGCTAAACCTTGCTCAGGATCGACATTTATACTTGGATAATTTTGGGCTTATCGAGGTAAATACTCTTGTCCTTCTATTGTAATTGGATATTACACACAAAGAATAGTTAAGACTTGAGTATAAGATATAGAAGGGTATAACAGAATAGAATTGAACTATAATCACATCAGAAGATTTAAAGAAGATAGAATCGCATTTACAAAGAGACTTGTATAGCTTACGCAGTGGAAGTGTCGCCCAATTTTCCGTAGAATAGAGAACCCTCTGCTTAGAATATTCTACAAGTATAGTCTAGACGCTGATAGACGTTATTGACTATTATAGGTTGATACTCTGCGCGACATACCGACTCAAGGTGGATTTCACGAGAAGGTATGTGATTCTTCCTACACTCTCGAGCATGATATTTTAAAGTATATATATATAGTACTAGACGACGTGTGTTAACTTAACGTAGCTTTACGGCAATGTCTTTTGACTTAAGCCCTAATAATAATAAAGATCTTAAAGTCTTTCAAAAGAATTATAAATCGCTTTGAAAGAAGTTAAGAATATTTGTTTTTAAACAAAGGTTTAAGAGTTATACTAGCTTTACGGGAAGTTAAGTATAACGACTTAAGAAAGATAAAAGGAACAGTTTACTTATGTGTTTATAAAAGACTTATATTGATTTGGAAAGTATAATAAGATGGTTTAATAAGTAGACATGATATGATGCTACGTGTGTTAGTGGCTTTCAGAACGCTTGTATAAGAGGTATCCTTGTCAGGCTTATGTTGTTTAACGATGTTCGTTATGTTAGTATTATATCACTCACCTCTTGACATGATACCGGGGTTAAGTCGCCTCCGATGCGGGTAGACTCGTGTGGTCCGGGACCATGATTCGAGAATACCTACGCGGGTCCAGGGACCTACGCGAGCTACGAGAGTTCCGTGTTAGCGCATGCCTTTATGGTCACGCGGTCTATGTGGCCACGCGGACTACGAGTCCAGTGACGATGCCGGGAGTAGCTACCCTGTTATACCCCGTAGTTCCGTGGTATGTATGCGAGGACGCACGCACGAGAATACGCAGTAAAGATTGGAAAGGAAGAAAGAGGCGAATTTTCCACTAAAAGTTTCCGTTTGTGAAGGAAAAAGGTTCGAACGGGAATTGATTCCCATATTTGGTTTTTGGACTTCTTAGATTATATTAGAATTATGGAATTTTATTTTCTGAATGGTCACTGGGCCCACGGAGAAATTTACTTTGTGGGGCCCGCTGATTTTGAGATTTTGGCCGTTATAGATATTTTCTAAGACGAAATATTTTGGATTTAATCGGGGCGACACGTGTCACCCCACGTGGCACCCTCGGGTAAATATGTTTGTGCACAACACCCTGCTAGAGTCGCTTTCGACTAAACGCTCTACCTAACTTCATGGGCGGTAAATTACGGCTATGTCATTTAGTATTTTTGGCGGATTTTTCCGAGAGACGCAAACGCTTTGGACCAACGAGAGGGCAACACTTGGCACCCTCTCGCCAGTGGACTCAAGGGCGTTAGGGCCGATTGAACGAGCAAGTCTTGGTTGATTTTTTGTGTAGATATTTCAGGGTTTTGGAGTAGGTCTGTGGGCACTTGGGTGAATCTTGGCCTTACACTTGCTATACGCTTGGCTAGATCTTGGCCATTGGTTGGCCTTGGCTTGTGCTATAAATACCCCTCTCCTTTGATGAACTTCTTCATCCTAAATATTTCCTAAGTGTTAGAATCCTCCCCCTCCCTTCCTTATGGTTTCGTCCCTCCCCCCTTCCTTTGTGAGGCCTTGGCCGAGGGGTGCACCCCCCTCCTAGAGGCCTTGGCCGAGGGGTACACCCCCCCCTCCTAGTAGTGGCCGGGTACCCCTAGCCTAGTTGCTTTCAGATAATACCCCTTTGTGGTGTAGAAATACTCTCAAGTATTGTTATAATGCCCAAATTACCTTAGCCAGATACCTTGTAGTATTCTAAGGTTATACCGATACGCAAAGCCCGGAACTACTATTATACTTCCCACTACAAAACCGAAACCCTAGGAAAATCTCCATAGTCCGTCGGAGTATTGTGTAGAAGTTGGTTAGAACTTCTAAGGTGGTTTAGAGCGGTCGAGCGCCGAGTCGAGCTAAACGATTGCCCAGATCGACATTAAACTCGATAATTATGGGCTTATCGAGGTAAATATCTTGTCCTCTATTTGTAATTGGAAATTACATGTCGTTAGATTATATAGTCAAGTATACTATATATATATAATCAACATAGCTTGTGGCAATGTCTCGACTTAAGCTCAAGAATCGAATCGAATCAGAATTACATAGGATCAGACATAAGAGACTCAGGTAGTAGTACCGTGGAGTAGAATTGTACCCGCTAGGTTAGATGTATAACCCCCGGTTGGCTTCGCAGCCTCGTTAGAGAGGAGGTTTACGCTGCCATGGGGAGGTGTCACGAATTTTCAGAGAATGTTCTACGATGAGATCTTAATGTTAATAAGTCGCTTGTGGCCTTATAGGTTGATGTACTACGTGTGGCGCGATCTACGTGGCTTAAGGGGTAGCCGACGCTTGGAAGTACTGAGCGCTTTGCTATGAGTCGATACTGCCGCGAGGTATGTGAACCTCTTCCTATCTCTTCTAGCATGATACGTGTGAAACTATGTAGTACGGCAGACGATACGTGCTAAATGTGTTTGAGTGGTTTAAAACATAAAGTGTTATAACGCTTTATGGGAAGTTGGTTATAATACTTTATGTTAGTAAGAAAATACACGTGGTTTTTAAAAGGTAATCGATTTGAACTATAACCGCTTGTTATATGATAAGAAAGAACTTGAAGTATTTCAAAAGATTTTTGAATCATTTTGAAAGGAGAAGTAATACTTGGTGTTTGAAAACTTAAGAGTTATACTAGCTTTACGGGAAGTTAGGTATAACGGCTTAAGAATGCTTTATCGATTTCGAAATCGAACGTGTATCGACAAACCATCGCAAATACATTAAAAGGAAATGTTTTGAATAATTAAGTATTATTAAAACCAAGAGAAACTTCCATCCGCATGAAGCTAAGATGAGACAAAATGATATTTCCTAGATCATGGTCATTGTGAATAAGATTGTTATAAACAAGAATATCCTACTCACATATAAGGCTTATGTTTCTGATTGTTTAAAAGAGAATTATATTCTTAAATGAATAAGACTATGAACTTAAACCTTTCTAAAATAAGAAACGTGAACATTTGAAATTAGGCAAACTTGACGCTTGGAAAATAATGTTGTTACTTGATTTTACAAAGGTAAGAGTTTTGGTTTTCTTAAAAGGATACCACTCTATTTTATACTACGGTATCAGGTGACTTACGTGAAAGAAACAGATCTTTTTTAGATTTTAATGTGAAGTACTTTGGGGATAGATACCGAACTTGTTAGTAGAAAGTACCTTGTGTGAATAACTTGATTGTATTGGTTTGTGATAGCCTTGTAATACTTTCTTGCCTTGATAAGTAAACGTGTTAGGATGCTACGTGTGTTAGTATCTTGTGATGTTTGTGTGGGGTTTCTTGATTGTGCTTATTAACTATCGGTCGTTATGATAGTATTGTGGCATTCATCTCGAGACGATTCCGGGTTAAGCCGCCTCCGACGCTGGGTAGACTCAGCGGTCCGGGGACCATGATTCGAGAATACCTCACGCGGTCCCGGGGCCTACGCGGAGCTACGAGTTCCGTGATAGCGCGCCCTTTACGGGCACGCGGCCTCGCGCTACGCGACTCGAAAGTCCGTGACGACGCCGGAGTAGCTACCTCGACGCGGGAATACCTCACGCGGGCCGAGATTGGCCTACGCGAGTCGCGGAAGTTCCAGGACTAGACGCGCGACATTAGATATCGCGCAAGTGGCCGCCTTTGATCATGTGACGGCCTAGACAGATCTTATGATACGCTTTATGACCTTGTTGGTACCGCTGGTGTTAGTAGTCGGCCAGGCCTTCGCATTTACTCCGCAGCTTTTTTTGGACACGTGGGACTCGTGTTCATATGTATTCCTCGTGTCAGATATCATAAACCGCCAAATGGAGTAAGGTATTCCACGCACGACGATTGATGTTGGGCGTGAGACCCATTGTTAAATCGAGTGACGACTGAGGTGCGAGTCCCCGACTTGACATGATCGCTATTTATGGTGAATCGTAGTTTGTTATCATACATGTCTCCCGCTTTGTATAGACTACTATGATTTCATTTACGTGATTTATCTTTAGTTTCACATACTGTGACCAGATCGACTCCTTCTGGGGCCGAGCGTATAAAGAGGCCGAGCTCTACCACGGAATGCACCAACCGTGGCTCTCCGTATGGCACGTCCTGAGAAGGTCCAAACCTCAGGGATCGCAAGCAGCCCGGTACCATTTGTTGGGTCCTCGGAGCAAGGCTCGCGACAAAGTGACAAAGTGGTATCAGAGCAGTTAATCCTCGGAAAGTGTCTACGCATCGTATCAGAGAGTCTTGATTATCGCGTGTTGCGCACCACACCAATAATCGTGAGGCTATAGGATATTTAGGATTGGTTTCTATTCTTCTCACTCGAGATCGTGCTCAGAGCCGGTTGTAAGTCGACCTCCGACGAAATTCATTCCCTTATCGCTATGCCTCCGCGCAGGCAACCCGCCTGTGAGGAGGTGGCAAGGCGAGCCGCGAGTTGAGTTCGTATGTCATGAGGGCACAGCCCAATCATTACCTAGGTAGTGCTTCATTCGGGATTTCGCGACGCCACTAGCCCCAAAGCAGAGTTTAGCACAGTTGACGGCAGCCTCACCGCGCCCACGATATTTGAACCTTCGCCCACGATCGAACATGGAATATAGATTGCAAAGAGGCGACCGCATTAGCTATAGATTTGGCTACCAGAGATTATACCGATGTATCACGAGTCTTGATGACTACCTAAGAGAGGGTTGTGCAAGAGTAATTCTTCATGCTTGAGCATGGCCTCGTAACGCTTATGTACAGCAGTCGAAAAACGAGAGATTGACGGTTAACCAAGGATGCAGGTAAGAGGCCAGCAGCAAGGTCCTTCAGAACTTTCTGGCGAGTATACCTTAAGTGCTATGTTCGATAGCAGCTGGTAGTTGGATGAGAAATCATGGTGGGTTAACCGAGTAAGATTTTGGGGAATGCAGGCGCGAGCCTTAGAGTGTTATACGCATGCACCTTGCAGGCGCCATCTCGAGTAAAGGTGTAGTGTTATGTTTGATCCTTATCGAAGTGCATAGTGCACGCGAGCTATGTTTGGGATAGTCCCTAAGTGGTATGAAATGAAAGAGGTAGTTGAGCTAAGAAGACCGCTAGGTTTTCGTAACGTGTTTAGCGAGATTGTTCCTTCGGAGCTAGTGTTTTGCGCAACGCCGGTCGGCCGAGGCTACGCCGCGGGTCAACCCGCCGCATGTTTGGTGGTGGGTCTGCTGTGGTGGTCCCGCCTTGTGTTAGGGTCACGAGGGTGTTAGGCCCAAGTTTAGTTGACCAAACAGACGAAGTTCGTGGACGCGCTCGACCGCTGGTCGGTCCGACGGGGCAGCCATCGTGTTCTTCGGCCGACCGCTCACTTACAGTTGTTGATTTGTCGAAGGTTGTAAGGCTGCACGGTGCCTACCTTCACCTTATGGCGCATGCGGAGCCTGTGTTACTACTGCTTTTGTTTCCGGAAGTTTTACCAGCAGGTTAAGGACTCAAAGCGAGTCTCGACCGCATTCGCCTCGCCAGCGTGGATTTCGCGGAAGTTGCGGCGATTGTTGTCTCGCGTGGGGAGCGCTTAGCTACCATTTCGTTGTTCGGATGTCGCCCACGGCCTTGTCAGCGTAAGTGTAAGTTGCCGGCCGATTGGTTCGATGTTGCGTGGTTCAGATAGTCGATCAGCTTGTTCCACAGATCGCGGATGTGGTAAAGCTCGCCTAGAAGAAGTTCCGCACTGAGGAATCGTGGGATGATCGGCGACGACGCTAGAGTTCGTGCCGACGGTCGGTCTTGAAAGTACCACCCCTGGCCGTGGTGTGACGAGTTTTGGAAATGTATGAACTTAGCCCGAAGTTACTTTGGGCCCTTAAGAGTTCATGGAAGAATAGGCCAGCCGTTTATATGTTAGCTTTTGCCGTCCGACTTAGGAGGCGTGACGTCCGCCTTTCAGATTGTTATGTTCGAAGGTATCAAGATCCATCCGTATCGTTCCCGCTAATGATGCCCACGTAAAGAGATAGTAACCCCAGTTTTGGAAACTAAAGCAGATCATAAACGTGGTAAGCGGTTCGAGCGCACGATACCTTCTGATCGACGCAGCCTGCACCATTTGTTGGGTCGTCGAGCAAGGCTCGCGACAAAGTGACAAAAGTGGTATTATTTGTGGTGATGTTAGAGGTGTTTCCTCGTAGCCTTGGATATAAGTATGTTGCGCAGTATTTCGCGCCGTGTACGGCAGATTGTTTCGTAAGTATAAGAGAAGACTATACCGCGCACGCTTGTTTTGAGATTTAGGGAACATTCGACGAATGTTTCTGCCGGGAAGAATGTTATACCCCGTAGTTCCGTGGTATGTATGCGAGGACGCACGCATTTGAGAATACGCACGTAAAGATCGGAGGAAGAAAGAGGCGAATTTTCCAATTAAAAGTTTCCGTTTTGTGAAGGAAAAGGTTCGTTAACGGAATCGATTCCATATTTGGTTTGGACTTCTTAGATTATATTAGAATTATGGAATTTTATTTTCTGAATGGTCACGCTGGGCCCACGAGAAATTTACGCTTTGTGGGGCCCGCTTTGATTTTGAGATTTTGGCCGTTATAGATATTTTCTAAGACGAAATATTTTGATTTAATCGGGGCGACACGTGTCACCCCCACGTGGCACTCGGGCCGAAATATGTTTGTGCACAACACCTGCTAGAGTCGTTCGACTAAACGCTCTACCTAACTTGGGCGGTAAATTACGGCTATGTCATTTAGTATTTTTGGCGGATTTTTCCGAGAGACGAAACGCTTTGGACCAACGAGGGCAACACTTGGCACCCTCTCGTCAGCGGACTCGGCGTTAGGCCGATTGAACGAGCAAGTCTTGCTGATTTTTTGTAGATATTTGTGAGGTTTTACGAGTAGGTCCAGGGGGCACTGGGTGAATCTTGCCTTACACTTGCTATACGCCATTAGATCTTGCCATTGGTTGGCCTTGGCTTGTGCTATAAATACCCTCTCCTTTGATGAACTTCTTCATCCTAAATATTTCCTAAGTGTTAGAATCCTCCTCCCTTCCTTATGGTTTCGCCCTCCTCTTCCTTTGCGAGGCCTCGCCGAGGGTGCACCCTCCCAGAGGCTTTGGCCTATGGTACACCCCCTCCTAGTAGCGTGGCCGGGGTACCCCTAGCCTAGTTGCTTTCAGATAATACCCCTTTCATGGTGTAGAAATACTCTCAAGTATTGTTATAATGCCCAAATTACCTTAGCCAGATACCTTGTAGTATTCTAAGGTTATACCTATACGAAAAGCCCGTAAATACTATTATACTTCCCACTACAAAACCAAACCCTAGGAAAATCTCCATAGTCCGCTGAGTATTGTGGTGTGGTTAGAACTTCTAAGGGTGGTTTAGAATGGTCGAGCGCCTGAGTCGAGCTAAACGATTGCCCAGATCGACATTAAACTCTGATAATTACGGGCTTATCGAGGTAAATATCTTGTCCTCTATTTGTAATTGGAAATTACATGTCGTTAGATTATATAGTCAAGTATACTATATATATATAATCAACATAGCGGGCAATGTCTCGACTTAAGCTCAAGAATCGAATCAGAATTACATAGACCGTGACATGAGACTTGTGTAGTAGTACCGTGGAGTAGAATTGTACCCGTAGGTTAGATGATAACCCCGGTTGGCTTCGTAGCCTACGTTAGCAGAGGAGGTTTACGCTGTCATGCGGGGAGGCGCCACAATTTTCTGAGAATGTTCTACGATGAGATCTTAATGTTAATGCGCGTGGCCTTATAGGTTGATGTACCACGCAGGCGCGATCCACGTGGCTTGGCGGGTAGCCGACGTCAGAAGTACTTGAGCGCTTTTGCTATGAGTCGATATCGCCGCGAGGTATGCGAACCTCTTCCTATCTCTTCTAGCACGATATGTGAAACTATGTAGTACGAGACGCATACGTGCTAAATGTGTTCGAGTGGTTTAAAACATAAAGTGTTATAACTTTATGGGAAGTTGGTTATAACACTTTATGTTAGTAAGAAAATACATGTGGTTTTTAAAAGGTAAATCGATTTGAACTATAACCGCTTGTTATATGATAAGAAAGAACTTGAAGTATTTCAAAAGATTTTTGAATCATTTTGAAAGGAGAAGTAATACTTGGTGTTTGAAAACTTAAGAGTTATACTAGCTTTATGGGAAGTTAGGTATAACGCTTAAGAATGCTTTATCGATTTCGAAATCGAATGTATCGACAAACCATCGCTACATTAAAAGGAAATGTTTTGAATAATTAAGTATTATTAAAACCAAGAGAAACTTCCATCCGCATGTAAGCTAAGATGAGACAAAATGATATTTCCTAGATCATGGTCATTGTAATAAGATTGTTATAAACAAGAATATCCTACTCACATATAAGGCTTATGTTTCCGTGATTGTTTAAAAGAGAATTATATTCTTAAATGAATAAGACTATGAACTACTTAAACCTTTCTAAAATAAGAAACGTGAACATTTGAAATTAGGCAAACTTGGACGCTTGGAAAATAATGTTGTTACTTGATTTTACAAAGGTAAGAGTTTTGGTTTTCTTAAAAGGATACCACTCTATTTTATACTACGGTATCAGGTGACTTACGGAAAGAAATGCATCTTTTTTAGATTTTAATGTGTGAAGTACTTTGGGGATGATACCCGAACTTGTTAGCAGTAAAGTACCTCAGGTGAATAACTTGATTGTATTGGTTTGTGATAGCCTTGTAATACTTTCTTTGCCTTGATAAGTAAACGTGTTAGATGCTACGTGTTAGTATCTTGTGATGTTTGTGTGCGGGTTTCTTGATTGTGCTTATTAACTATCGTTATGATAGTATTGTGGCATTCATCTCGAGATGATTCCGGGTTAAGCCGCCTCCGACGCGGGTAGACTCAGCGGTCCGGGACCATGATTCGAGAATACCTACGCGGGTCCCGGGGCCTACGCGAGCTACGAGTTCCGTGATAGCGCGCCCTTACGGGCACGCGTCCTCAGGCTACGCGCGACTGGAAGTCCGTGACGACGCCGGGAGTAGCTACCTCGACGCGGGAATACCTTACGCGGGCCGACGAGATTGGCCTACGCGGAGTCGCGGAAGTTCCGTGACTAGACGCGCACATTAGATATCGCGCAAGTGGCCGCCTTTGATCATGTGACGGCCAGACAGATCTTATGATACGCTTTATGACCTTGTTGGTACTGTGGTGTTAGTAGCCAGGCCTTCGCATTTACCCCGCATAGCTTTTTTGGACACGTGGGACCCGTGTTCATATGTATTCCTCGTGCCAGATATCATAAATCGCCAAAGTGGCGAAGGTATTCCACGCACGATTGATGCGGGCGTGAGACCCATTGTTAAATCGAGTGATGACTGGCGCGCGAGTCCTCGACTTGACATGATCGCTATTTACGGTGAATCAGAGTTCGCTATCATACATGTCTCCGCTTTGTATAGACTACTATGATTTCATTTACGTGATTTATCTTTAGTTTCACATACTGCACTGCCTGTAATCGACTCCTTCTGGCCGCTCATGCCGCAGTCGAGGCACATCGGGCCGCCGATCCTAGCTCTCGTGGTCACAGCTCGCTTGGGAAGCTCCGCTTTCTCCGAGGCTTATCACGTATAGTCCCCGTGCCGTAAGTGTTTACATTCGTGGTTTGGCGGGCCCGCCCCGCCATCGTGGTCGATCATTCTGAGGTCCGTAGTACCGCTGTGGGCAGGTTGGTAAAAAGGATTGCCGCTCATTTGTAAAAGAGTCGACGGTTATATATATGCCGAAAGGCAAGTTTTCACAGATTATTGTTTTATATTTCGTTATCTCATGTTGTTGTTTTATGTTCCCGATTACTCGATGTTGTGTCACTAGGGTGCCCGCTAAGGCACCGCCACGCCTGGGCCTGGTCGTGACACCTCGGCGCGAGGAATACCTCACGGGCCTGTGGCCTATGCGACTACGGAGTCCGTGATTAGGCTTCAGATAATGATACTATGGGCGATTGGCCCCGCTCGATCATTCGCACCTAGAAAAGACTCATAGCTTTACCTATTGTTGCTCTTGTTTATGATGTTGCACTATACGCGTTACATTGGTTGTTTCGCATATTTGTAAAATTGGTTTTAAAATGATATGATTTCATTTAAGTACTTTAAGCTGCATACTTAGTACCGTTGATCGACTTCCTTCGGGCCGCGCTCATGCCGCAGGTGGAAAGCAAAGTGCTAGATCCACATCCTTAGGATCTTTTGCTTTGGTGTCGTGAGCTCCATCTTCTCCCGAGGCTCGACTTTGGGGTATGATCTCCCCGTCAGGTAGATAGTTTTGTACATTCAGGGTATGGCGGGGCCCTGTCCCGCCATAGTTGTTTACTTCCTTAGAGGTCTGTAGTCCTATTGTAAAGTTGGGATGTAAACTGCCAGATTTTTATATATATATGCCGAAAGGCACCCTTTTCTCAGATAAAATGTGTCTCAATTACAATTGTTTCATGTCTTGTGTTTTTATATTCCGCTGATTACCCTGATGTATGACTACTTGGGTGCCCGGGTAAGACACCAGTCACGGGCCCCGGAACGGGTCGTGACAAAAGTGGTATCAGAGCAGTTAATCTTCGGAAAGTGTCTACAGACCGTATCTAGTAGAGTTCGATTATCGCTGTCATGCACCACACCTATAATCAGGAGGCTATAGGATATTTAGGATTGGTTTCCCTTCTTCTCACTCTGAGATCGTGCCTTAGAGCTGTGTTATTAGGACTCGCTTGCAATGTGACAATTTATGTGCAACATGTACTTGCTAAATGTTCTACACTTTTGCAAAATCACGTGCTTTACACTAACGCAGTTTGCTGCATTTTGTCTAAAAAAGATTTATCATCTCCCCCGAAGGTCGATTTGTATTTGACTAAGCAATGACAGAGCATCAATATTTCACATGATCAAAGGCACGGTCCCAAATGATACGACCGATCTGTGGCATTTGAGCAGTAACGAGCCTGAACCCGCCTTGGTTCCTATAGGCAAAGCAGGGTCTCAGAAGAAAAACAAGATAGATCGCTTGGAACTACGTGTGACTCGATTCCTCAAGGGGATACGAGGCGCCCATATCGCCGGGTCCCACCTCTTAGAAAATCCCAAATTCTCTTTTGCACCATCGAACTACGCTCGACCGATTCCTGGCGGATACGCAGGCGCCACATCGCCTGGCCCCACCTTTAGAATTTTACCCAATATTCGCCAGTAATGAACTACGCCATGACATGATTCCCGCTGGGATACGAGGCGCCTAATTCGCCTGGCCACACCATTGTAAGCTTTCCTTCACCAAAATAATGAGAATACACAAGCAACTCCATCAAACCCACTTTAGGCCAAACACCCTTTACGCATTCAAAACTGGGACAAGGTAGGAAACTGCATGCGGTCAGGGTCCAAGCAGTGCCGTACACGCAGATGTCAAGGAACACGCCGGCGAAGTCAAATGCGACCGACCCCTCCCAAACTCACAAATTTTCTTTGAGCGCAGTCTTTTCATATTAATGTAGGTAAAGTGCAATAGCCGGCGTAAAATACGAAAAAGTTTCTTCGCAAAAGCGTAGCAGAGGCAGAGGATATGACAACAATCCAAAATTCAAAGTCCGCATCAGAAGCAGCAGAAGTAGAAAAAGGCATCGACAATCAATAGTCAGAATTCTGAACTCCGCAACAAGGGCTAGCACATCAGCGCGGTCATAAAGTCAAATTTGCAACCAACGCATCGCGCCCAACAAAGGCATCATGGCAATTCGTAAGTTGCGGCATTTAGCATGTCCGTGCAAGGACAACATTTCAGTATTCATCGGGCGTATCAGGAACGACATCTCTACCCATAAAATTGCACTTCTCGTATGTGTTTATCATTTCATTTAAACAGGTATACACTAATGTTTTCTCAAGCTTAGCTTGCAGGAGCATTTATTCTACAGGACCAAAGAATACGCCCAAGCAACGACGCGACGCGACTATGTCAAGGCAACGACATCATCAGCATCGCGTCTACGCAACGACGCCAGCAGCAATACGTCCAGGCAACGACGTTATCAGCAATACGTCCAGGCAACGACGTCATCAGCATCGCGTCTACGCAACGACGCCAAAGAATACGCTCGTGCAACGACGCATCGCGAATACGCCCAGTGCAACGACGCCATCAAGATCGCTTCACGCAATGACGCCAAAGAAGAATACGCCCGTGCAACGACGCGACGCGATTATGTCAAGGCAACGACATCATCGCGATTGCGCTTCACGCAACGACGCCAAAGAACAACACGCCCAGCAACGACGCGACGCGATTATCTCCGTGCAACGACATCATCGCGATCGCGCCTACGCAACGACGCGAGCAACAATACGTCCAGGCAACGACGTTATCGTAAATACGCCCGTGCAACGACGCCATCGCGATCGCTCACGCAACGACGCCAAGAAAGAAACGCCCAGGCAACGACGTTATCAGCATTATGTCCAGGCAACGACATCATCAAGATTGGCCCACGCAACGACGCCAAAGAACAACACGCCCGTGCAATGACGCGATCGCGATTATGTCCAGTGCAACGACATCATCGCGATTGCGCCCACGCAACGACGCCAAAGAAAGAATACGTCCAGGCAACGACATTATCAGCATTATGTCCAGGCAACGACATCATCAGCATTGCATCTACGCAACGACGCCAGCAGCAATACGTCCAAGCAACGACGTTATCCACATTGTGTCTAGGCAACGACATCATCAGCATTGCGTCTACGCAACGACGCCAGCAGCAATACATCCAGGCAACGACGTTATTAGCATTATGTCCAGGCAACGACATCACCAAAGATCGCTTCACGCAACGACGCCAAAGCAAAGAATACGCCCGTGCAACGACGCGATCGCGATTATGTTCGTGCAACGACATCATCGCGATTGTGTTCACGCAACGACGCCAAAGATCAATACGCCCGTGCAACGACGCTATCGCATTATGTCCGTGCAACGACATCATCGCGATCGCTTCACGCAACGACGCCAGCAGTAAATACGCCCGTGCAACGACGCGACGCGATTATGTCCAGTAACGACATCATCGCGATTGGCCTACGCAACGACGCCAAAGAAAGAATACGCCCAGCAACGACGTTACGCGATTATGTCCAGTGCAACGACATCATCAAGATTGCGCTCACGCAACGACGCCAAAGAAAGAATACGCCCAAGCAACGACGTTATCGCGATTATGTCCGTAACGACATCATCAACATCAAGGCTTACACAATGACGCCAAAGAAGAATACGCCCGTGCAATGACGCGACGCGATTATGTCCAAGAAACGACATCATCAAGATCAAGGCTCACGCAACGACGCCAAAGAAGAATACGCCCGCATAACGACGCGATCGCATTATGTTCGTGCAACTACATCATCAAAGATTGCGTCACGCAACGACGCCAAAGAAGAACACGCCCGTGCAACGACGCCATCGTGATCGCGCTTCACGCAACGACGCCATCAGCATTGCGTCTACGCAACGACGCCATCAAGAATACGCCCAGTGCAACGACGTTATCGCGATTATGTCCAGCAACGACATCATCAAGACGGCTTCACGCAACGACGCCAGCAAAGAACACGCCCGTGCAACGATACGATCAAGACTACGTCTAGGCAACGACGTCAGCATCAACACGTCCAGGCAACGACGTGATCAGCACTACGTCTAGGCAACGACGTCAGCATCAACATGTCCAGGCAACGACGTGATCAACATTATAAGTGTTACACCCCGTATTTACAGGATATGTTTTAAGAACGTACGTAAGAACTCACAAGTGTTAAGATTTGAGGCTTGTAAAAATTTATCGGAATTATGAAATTGCTCGAAACGCTTTATCAGGATTTAACGGGAGGCGACACGTGTCACCCCCCTTAGTAATGCCTTGGTCGAATTTAGGCATGCCCATAATGGTCATTTACCATTAGTCTTGGATGAACAAGTCTTGCAAGTGTGGCTTGACAATTTTGTAACGCCCCGAACCCGGGCCCGTTACTGGTGCCTTACCCCGGGCACCTTAGTGATACAACATCAGAGAAAACCAGCGGAAAATAAAACACGAGTCATGAAACAAGAGATATAATAAATAAACAGGCCAACCAAAACAGCTTGCCTTCAAGATATACATAAAAACCCAACAGCTTATCCTTTTACAAACCCCGCCACAACAAAGGCATGCACTTAAGATTTTCAACAACTATGATGACAGGCCCGCCACACCCCGAATGTACAAGAACCTACAACTCAGAAAACATACCAAAGATAAGCCTCAAGGAACGAGCTTTCAACACGCCGAAATGAGATCCTACGAATGGGATCCACGCATCGACGTACTCTACCGCAGATGAACGCAGCCTCGGGCGAGGTCAAGATAACAGTACCAAGTATGTGAAATCAGAAATATCAGAAATGAAATCATACTAGTCTATATAAAGCAGAGACATGTATGATAACCTAACTACGCCACAACATAAAAGCAAATATGTTCAAATGTGACTCACGCCTCAAGTCATCACTCAAATATAACTATGGGTCTCACGCCACAACATCAATCATGTTCGTGATCACGGCCGCATGCCCCTGAATATCAGACGGTGTAGACATGTCCATGATGCAACAATAATAACAAGGCCGCACGCCACATGCCCCGGACATCGTGACGGTAGACATGCCCATGTAACCTCAATAACAATATACCGGGTGGTCAACTCGCCGCATGGCCACATGCCCCGGAATCAGACGGTGTAGACATGTCCATGTAGCCACAATAACACTATATCGTAATCAACCCGCCGCATGGCCACATGCCCCGGACATCGCAGACGGTGTAGACACGCCCACGCTGCAACACATAATAACAAGCGCCGCACGGCCACATGCCCCTAATATCAGACGGTGTAGACACGCCCATGTGACATCAACAACAAGACAAGAATCAAAATGGAAACATACCCGTGGAATTCTCCATCACCGCCAAAGACGCCCAAGTAAGTTCTCAATAAGTCAACCGCCTCTATCGAGACGCAGAATACGTAAATACCACACTTGCACAACAAAGGCTATCATCACAAGCATAGGCAAGATTCACAACAACAAGCATAGGCAAGTTTCACAACAACAAGCATAGGCAAGTTTCACAACAACAAGCATAGGCAAGTTTCACACAACTCCAAGTACTTTCATTTTATGCCAAAGTCCGGGTTCTTAACCCCAAAGTACTACATACGTTAAGTTCTTTTAAAAGAGATCCATTACCTTTATAAAAGTCACCCGATACCCGTAGTATTAGAATGACCAACCCACATTCCTTTTCAAAATCAAGTAACAACATTCTTTTCCTAAGTTCCAGTTTGCCTAGTTTCAATTACTCAAGCTTCTCATTTTCGAATGGTTTCATAGTTCATAAACTTAATCACTTGATTCCATTTTAGAACAATTGAGTAATATATGTCTCACGTGAGTAGGTTATTCTTGTTTACAACATTCTTATTACAAAGAGCATGATCTAGAAAATGTAATATCATTTTGTCTCATCTTAGTTTCTATGCAGATGGAGGTTTCTACCGGTTTTAATACGATACATCATTATTCAATACATTTTCCTTTATTAACGCCGCAGTTGGTCCTGTCGATACACATTCTCGATTTCCAAATCAAGAAACATTATCCCTTTAAATAAAACCAAGTACTCATTACTCACGAATGAGGTTTCACACAACATTCACATTAAAACAAATAAGTTAAGTCTCTTATCTTATAAGATCAAGTCTCTTAACTTCTAACATCAAGAAACCATTTTCTTTACCTCTTAAGACATTATACCTAACTCCCATAAAGCTAGTATAACCCTTTTTAAAACCTTTAAAACTAAGTGTTACTCTCCTTCAAAATGATTTATAAATCTTTTGAAATACATCAAGTTCTTTATTATAACTAGTCAATTATAATTCACATCAGTTACCTTTTAAAACCACAAAGTATTTTCTTACCTACATAAAGCTGTTATAATCAACTTCCCATAAAGCCGTTATAACACTTTATGTTTTAAGAACAATCAAACACGCTTAACACACGTACGCTCACCGCACTACATAGTTCACACATATCACGCTAGAAGAGATAGGAAGAGGTTCACATACCTCGCGACGATTGTCGACTAATAGCAAAACGCCCAAGTACCTCAAACCGCCGCTACTCCTTAAGCTGGATCACTCCACACGTAGTACTTCAACCTATAAGGCCACGCGCTTTATTAACATCTAGATCTCAACGCTCCATAATCTACGTAAAATTCGGCAAAGACTCTCCCCGCAACAACAGAAATCTCCTCCTCTATCGAGGCCGCTACCAAGCCAACCGGGGTTTACACGCCTAACCTGACGTACAATTCTACTACTCAAGAATGCTATACAAGCTCATCAGAATACACCCCATGTAATTACGCTCGGGCTTCTTTATTCTTCAGGCTTAAGTCAAAAGACATTGCCACAAGTATAATGTTCAGTTCTATATATAGTATACTTCAACTATATATTCCTACTACATGTAATTTCCAATTACAATAGAAGGTCAAGAGTGTTTACCTCGATAAGCCCAAAATTATCCGAGTTTAAATGTCGCTCCTGAGCAACGCTTAGCTCCTACTCCGAGTGCTCCAATCCGCTCCAAACAACCCTTAGAAGTTCTACGCAACTTCTACTAAACACTTCAACCGACTATGAAGGTTTTCCTTAGGTTTCGCTTTAGTGGCTAAAGGAAGTATAATAGTATTTGGGCTTTTGTAAAAGTGTAACTCGGGAATACTACAAGGTATTTGGGGCCAAGGTATTTGGACATTATAACAACACTAGAGAGTATTTCTATACCACAACAAGGGTATTTATACGAAACAACTAGGCTATGGGTACCCAATGCTAACCACTACAAGGAGTGGGGGAGCTCTCACCAAGGGGAGTCAGGTGACGAAAACTCATGGAGAGGAGGGATTTTTAACACTTAGAAAATATTTGGATGAAGAATTTCATCAACAAAGGGTGGGTATTTATAGGTCAAGGAATGGCCAACCAATGGCCAAGATTAAACCAAGTGTTAGGCAAGTGTAGGCTAGGATTTACTACACACAAATATCCTACCAACTCGACTTTAGCCAAGGCACCAAAAACGTGCTCACCTTGTCCATTTCGGCCCATTTGACGATTTCGCCACCAATTGGAGGTGCCAAGTGTCGCCTCCCGCTGGTCCAAAATGTTTCGCCTCTAAAAATCCGCAAAATTATAAATGGCATAGCCGGAAATTCCCCACGAAAGTCGTGGAAACGCTTCATTAAAAACGACTCTAATCCGTGTCAGGAACAAAGTTAATTCGCCAAGCCAAATCAAAGTTTCACTTCCTACGCACGCCTCGCGCATACTGGAAATACGGGTATAACATTCTCTCCTTAGAAACATTCGTCCGAATGTTCCTTCTAAGTCTCAAACAACGCGCAAAGATAGTCTTCACTACTATACTTACGAGAATCAAACATGCCACACCGCCACAAAATAACATGCGCCAAGAAACCCAAATCCACGCCAACGAGGAACCACCTCGCTTAGCACAAAAGTCCCCACCAAGGTCTAAAATATACCCCTTCGCACCTACATTTCACAAAAGAAACGATCACACACGCTCACTTCTCCCCTATCTCGCCGCACTTTCTCGAACACTCGAGCTTTTTCTAGTATCCGACCACACTTCCGTCAACGCTTGCTTTCCAACCCTTGGAGTTACTACCTCCAAACTTGGTCATCTTACAACCTCGATTTCCTAAGGCCATTCTCGGCCTTCACGAATCGATTCGTCGAACATATCTATGAACTCATACGACGGTCATCTAAACTGGCCTAGCACCCTCGTGACCGCCACCGGGCGACCACCTGAGCTGACCCTTCCTCGAACGGACGCTGGTTGGCCCGCAACATGGCCCCAACCCGACCCATCAGAGCGCCAACTCCCGCCTCCGACACGGAACACATCATGTAAGCTACCACTTCCATCTCACACTAACCAGATTTTTAAATTACACTATAGCACAAAGCTATCCGAACATAACACTTAACACATCAATACATACAAGTATCTACAGGGTTAAGGATATACCTGAAACTAGGCGGTTCAAGGACCGCTAAAATCGAACTTCCACCGCGACCTCTACCGTGGCCCGCAATCGCCTAGTAGTTCAGGCTATCCTACCGCATACTTCGCCTGACAGCTTCGCCATATGGCCTCGCTGGCCGCAAGAATAACAAGCTCCTCGTACTACGACACTCTCAAACGCGGTCTACCACATCGACCACACCGAGGTAGGGGTGATCGATCCGCCAACACCCCTACTTCCTCAACATTCGCAACCCGGGAGCCCGTGACCGCCTCCCGAATATCCTGGTGGTCCCGGCGTCGCGGAGGACCACTCAGAATGGCGAGGTACATAACTAGTTCGCTGGCCGAGGCGGTCCGCCGAAAAGTCGCTAAAATATCCATTGCCTTGGCCTTCTTCGCCGAAAGCGTCCACCTGCCGACCGCGCCTCGCACTCCAAGTGCATGAGCTCGAACGCGGCAATGTCCATGCCCTACCAAGAGAAACACCAACAACTCTCGCTAGGTAATCATCGAGCCTCAGAATATACTGCACTCGATCCTCCATACTAGCTACTAATGCGGAACATACCGCCAATGAGTCGAACTCACATCAGACTTCCCGAATCAGACGCCTGCTCGCCTCAACATCAAAAACTGTTTACCGAGCCCTCCTCATTTGTGCGAGGCAAGAAATGTGCCAGAAGGCCCCAAAACTCGCCCCAAACGGCCGGAAGTGCATGCTCTCCCGAAAGCTCCCACGAAGTCAAACCAATCGATCGCGTATCACGCAAACGACGCGAACTAAATGTCACAGACTACTTCAAGCCTCGATCACCCGTGACGATCTCTTCGCAGAATCGACGGATGAACTCCTCGCGGATCATCCTCCGCCGACCCGTAAAACTCAAAGTGGCTACAACTAAGGAAATCTCGTAGCCTCAAACCGTCGCCTCTGTACTACAGTGTGCCGCTGAATGGAACCGCCAAGGCCCAAATTATCTCATATCTCGCCACAACCTCGCCAATAATCGCCATCTCTTGTGACCCATCTCCCGCCTGCATCGTGGATCGAGGCTCGTATCAGAGTCTCGCAGCCATCGCCGCGCTTAAACTCACTGGCCGGGCGGCGCCGCAAAACTCGCCGTCAAGCACTACTCGTGTATCGATCGCTCGCGCTCGCACTTCTCCGATCCCACTAGCAGCCTCCTCGCTTTGCCCTTCGGGCCCCGTTGCCTTTCGCAGAGCATAATCGTAAAACGAAACACGCCGAGGGGTCCAACTTACAACACAAATTTCTAAGGCACGATCTCGTACGAGAAGAATGGAAACCAATCCTAAATGTCCTATAGCCTCCGACATAGACGTGGTGCACAACACACCGATAATCAAGACTCTACTAGACACGGCCTCAGACACTTTCCGAGGACTAATCGCTTCGATACCACTTTGTAACGCCCAACTCGGCTCATCGTGCCTTACCCCGCACCTTAGTGATACAACATCGAGAAAACCAGGAAAATAAAACACGAGTCATGAAACAAGAGATATAATAAATAAACAAAGCAACCAAAATAGCTGCTTCAAGATATACATAAAAACCCGAACAGCTTATCCTTTTTACAAACCCCGCCCACAACAAAGCATGCACTTAAGATTTTCAACAACTATGACGGACAGGCCCCGCCACACCCTCGAATGTACAAGAACCTACAACTCAGAAAACATACCAAAGATAAGCCTCAAGGAACGAGCTTTCCAACACGCTAAATGAGATCCTACGAGCGGATCCACGATCGATGTACTTACCGCAGATGAACGCAGCTCAAGGAGGTCAAGATAACAGTACTAAGTATGTGAAATCAGAAAATATCAGAAATGAAATCATACTAGTCTATATAAAGAAGGAGACATGTATGATAACCTAACTACGCTTCACAACATAAAAGCCATGTCCAAATGTGACTCACGCTCAAGTCATCACTCAAATATAACTACGGGTCTCACGCCCACAACATCAATCATGTTCGCATCACGGCCGCATGCCCCTAATATCGTGACGCAGACGGTGTATATGTCCATGATGCAACAATAATAACAAGGCCGCACGCCACATGCCCCGGACATCAGACGGGTGTAGACATGCCCATGTAACCTCAATAACAATATACCGGTGGTCAACCCCGCCGCATGGCCACATGCCCCGGACATCGTGACGGTGTAGACATGTCCATGTAGCCACAATAACACTATATCGTAATCAACCTCGCCGCATGGCCACATGCCCCGAATATCAGACGGTAGACACGCCCATGTTGCAACACATAACAAGGCCGCATGGCCACATGCCCCGGACATCAGACGGTAGATACGCCCATGTGACATCAACAACAAGACAAGAATCAAAATGGAAACATACCCGTGGAATTCTCCATCACCGCCAAAGACGCCCAAGTAAGTTCTCAACAAGTCAACCTACTCTATCGAGAGACGCCAGAACACGTAAATACCACACTTGCACAACAAAGGCTATCATCACAAGCATAGGCAAGATTCACAACAACAAGCATAGGCAAGTTTCACAACAACAAGCATAGGCAAGTTTCACAACAACAAGCATAGGCAAGTTTCACAACAACAAGCATAGTAAGTTTCACACAACTCCAAGTACTTTCATTTTATGCCAAAGTCCGGTTCTTAACCCCAAAGTACTACATACGTTAAGTTCTTTTAAAAGAGATCCATTACCTTTATAAAAGTCACCCGATACGTAGTATTAGAATGACCAACCCACATTCCTTTTCAAAATCAAGTAACAACATTCTTTTCCTAAGTTCCGTTTGCTCTAGTTTCAATTACTCAAGCTTCTCATTTTCGAATGGTTTCATAGTTCATAAACTTAATCACTTGATTCCTTTTAGAACAATTGAGTAATATATGTCTCACGCGAGAGTAGGTTATTCTTGTTTACAACATTCTTATTACAAAGAAATATGATCTAGAAAATGTAATATCATTTTGTCTCATCTTAGTTTCTATGCAGATGGAGGTTTCTACTGGTTTTAATACGATACATCATTATTCAATACATTTTCCTTTATTAACGCTGCAGTGGTCTGTCGATACACATTCTGATTTCCGAAATCAGTAAAACATTATCCCTTTAAATAAAACCAAGTACTCATTACTCACGAATGAGGTTTCACACAACATTCACATTAAAACAAATAAGTTAAGTCTCTTATCTTATAAGATCAAGTCTCTTAACTTCTAACATCAGTAAACCATTTTCTTTACCTCTCTTAAGACATTATACCTAACTCCCCATAAAGCTAGTATAACCCTTTTTAAAACCTTTAAAACCAAGTGTTACTCTCCCTTCAAAATGATTTATAAATCTTTTGAAATACATCAAGTTCTTTATTATAACTAGTCAGTTATAATTCACATCAGTTACCTTTTAAAACCACAAAGTATTTTCTTACCTACATAAAGCTGTTATAATCAACTTCCCATAAAGCCGTTATAACACTTTATGTTTTAAGAACAATCAAACACAGTTAACACATGTACGTCTACCGTACTACATAGTTCACACATATCATGCTAGAAGAGATAGGAAGAGGTTCACATACCTCGCGACGATTGTCGACTAATAGCAAAACGCCCAAGTACCTCAAACCGCGGCTACTCCTGCAAGCTGGATCACTCCACACGTAGTACTTCAACCTATAAGGCCACAAGGCGCTTTATTAACATCTAGATCTCAACGCTCCATAATCTACGTAAAATTCGGCAAAGACTTCCCCGCAACAACAGAAATCTCCTCCTCTATCGAGGCCGCTACCAAGCCAACCGGGGTTTACACGCCTAACCGACGTGTACAATTCTACTACTCAAGAATGCTATACAAGTCTCAGTAATACACCCCATGTAATTACATTCGCAGCTTTATTCTTCAGGCTTAAGTCAAAAGACATTGCCACAAGTATAATGTTCAGTTCTATATATAGTATACTTCAACTATATATTCCTACTACATGTAATTTCCAATTACAATAGAAGGTCAAGAGTGTTTACCTCGATAAGCCCAAAATTATCCGAGTTTAAATGTCGCTCCTGAGCAACGCTTAGCTCCTACTCCGAGTGCTCCAATCCGCTCCAAACAACCCTTAGAAGTTCTACGCAACTTCTACTAAACACTTCAACCGACTATGAAGGTTTTCCTTAGGGTTTCGTTTAGTGGCTAAAGGAAGTATAATAGTATTTGGGCTTTTGTAAAAGTGTAACCTGGGGAATACTACAAGGTATTTGGGCCAAGGTATTTGGACTTTATAACAACACTAGGAGAGTATTTCTATCCCACAACACGGGGTATTTATCCGAAACAACTAGGCTGTGGGTACCTACTGCCAACCACTACAAAGGGGAGGGGAGCTCTGCCAAAGGGGAGTTGTGTGACGAAAACTTCACAAGGGGAGAGGGAGGATTTTTAACACTTAGAAAATATTTGGATGAAGAATTTCATCAACAAAGGGTGGGTATTTATAGGTCAAGGAATGGCCAACCAATGGCCAAGATTAAACCAAGTGTTAGGCAAGTGTAGGGCTAGGATTTACTACACACAAATATCCTACCAACTCCTTGACTTTAGCCAAGGCACCAAAAACGTGCTCACCTTGTCCATTTCGTCCATTTGGACGATTTCAAGCCACCAATTGGAGGGTGCCAAGTGTCGCCCTCCCGTTGGTCCAAAATGTTTCGCCTCTAAAAATCCGCAAAATTATAAATGGCATAGCCGAAATTCCCTACGAAAGTCGTGGAAACGCTTTCATTTAAAAACGACTTAATCGGGTGTTGTGAACAAAGTTAATTCGCCAAGCCAAATCAAAGTTTCAATTTCCTACGACGCCTCGCACATACCGAAATACGGTATAACAAATTTTGACTAAGTCAAAGGAGACAATTAGCTTGATATTTAATAAGAGCTTATCCTAGCCACCCAAATGGTTGCATCTTGACCCTTCACTACCCTTTATAATACTAGTAGTAGCAAGACTTTGTCCAACACTTTGAAAAATTTCCAAGAATTTGAAGACTCCATATATGGTGCTCTCGGGTTTGGGTGCTACAAGGAGGAAAAAAAATTAGTTTCCTGTCCTATAAGCTCCACACTTTAAACCAAGGTTCTTGAGTGTTATGTAAGTGTATCTCAATAGAAAAATCTCGGAAAAAGAGAGTTTTCGTATTAGTCGCAAAGTGAAAACCTAGTGGCTTTCTAGGTTTTGGATTGTAAGTTGAAGGAAAGTTGTTGGTGTGGTTCTAAGGGTCTCGACAAGCGGATTGAAGTGTCTTGGAGAGGTTCTAACTACTAAGGAGCGACTTCGATCGAGTTGGATTTAGAGTCGCTGAGGTACAATCTTGTCTTTGAAAGTGTTACAAGATTATATATTTATATTATTGTTGTTAGTTTTACATGTTGCTAGCATGAAGTTGTTGTGTTGAAGTTTATAAGGATTATGGATTGATTGTAGCCTTGGAAATCCGAAATGAAATGTAAGCCATGTTAAGTTGGATTACTAATTGGTCGCTTTTTTAGAAATCGCCGATGTTACTTACTTAAAGATTATGGTTGTTATAATCAAATGAGACGTGATATCATGTTATGCTACCAATTTGGATTGAAATGGAAATTGGTTAAGAATTAGTATTGTTGAACTCAAGGTGGCCGAATTTGTACTTCTAGTTTGTAATAGTTTGTTTTCATTTGTATTGACTACCTTCTATATTGTGCGAGCCAATTGGGGCTGTATGGTCATTTATTTATATCGACTACCTTATAGATTGTGGTGAGCCAATTGGGGCTGTATTGGTTATTGTATTCGACCTTGAAAAAGGTGGCAAAGTTAGTAAAAACAAAGGAAGTCTTTGTCCGATTTCTCGTAGAATTAGTGACCTAGCACTTAGAAAAATTCTACGTTACGAGTGAAAGGTTAATGGACATATTGTGACCATTATAGGTTGAAGTACTAAGTATAGCGATCCCATCGGGAGAGTGGAATAGCTATCAAGGTTGAAGTACTTTGGAGCATTTTGCTACGTGTCGATAATCGTCGAGGTATGCGAACCTCTTCCTTCCTTTGGCATGATCCTATGTATGGAATATACTTGTGGTATCATTTCATGTTTCCTTCTACTCTTAGAAGTTAAGAGGTAGTTATGTGATTTACTCTATGTAGAACTTTTCCTATCTTTTGAGCATGACTTGTTGCACGATGTAGTACGTAGACGACAAGACTATGATATTCTTTACTTGTTTTATGTAATGCCAAGTCGGGTGGGTTAGGAGATTAACTCACTTCTTTGAAAATAGTAAGGATGTCTTAAGTTGATTTTAAGTTAAGGGACTTGAAGAGTTTTAAAGTATGTGATACTTGTCCCGTTTTAAACGTATAAGTCCCTTGGATAGGAAATTGTTTATGGCTAAGGTATAAAGTGAATATAACGGCTTTATGGGAAGTTAGTTATATTTGCCTTATGGAAAGATAAATGACTTGACTATGTAAAAAGGCAACCTGATTTTACGGCATCAATTGCCTAAGGTTTTATAATAAAAAGGAGTCGAGTTGATTTGGCTAATTTACGGCACAAATGAGAATAAATATCGAACAAGCCACTGCAGCGTTAATAAAGGAAAATGTAATGACAATCCATTATGTTAAAACAAGTAGAAATCCTCCATCTGCATAGAAGTTAAGATAAGACAAAATTGTATTACATTTTCTAGATCATGGCTACTTGAATAAGATCGTTATAAATAAGTATAACTTATTCACGACGCACCAAAGATTTGTTACTAATTTTGAAAGAGTTTACGTATGAAGCTTTTAAGACTTGAAACTTGTTTTCTTAAAAGTTAAGAGACTTGAAGTATTTTGAAAGTTAAGAGAATTGATTTGAAAGTATAAATCTCTTGGTTATAAAAGGAACGTGTTAGTCTAAACCATAAAGGGTTATAACGGATTTATGGGAAGTCGGTTATAACGGCTTTATGGAAGATTAAGAGAATGGTTTTCTCTAGTAAAGTAATCAAAGGAATAACTTGTATTAGGTAAGGGCAAATTGGTTTAAAGGTACCAATTGCTTAAGGTTTTAATAAAGAAGTCACTTGATTTAGAAGTTCGTAATTGTATTTCTAAAAAGGTATTGTGACTTGTCTTGAAAGGTGGATAGGACTTGATACTACGTGGTTAGTATCGGGAAGTTTTATTTGGAAAGGAGTCTTTGAAAAGAATGTACGCACGTAGTACTTTGGCTTGGTTAATTGAGATTTAGCCTATATGTCGGGTGATAGCCTTTGAGTGTAAGTATTATGTTTTATTACGCTCGCGACTCTCTTGGAGGGTCGATCGCCTTGTTATAAGTTACTTGGACGCATCGACGGTGATGTGGGATTCCACGCATGCTCGCTATTTGTAGCACTCGGGTTAAATTCTGATTTTATAAGAGACACGGTAGTGCTTATGTCTTGTTTGATGGTCACGAGCTAGGGTAAGAGTATAAATGAGGGGCAAGCCCCAAGACGTTATACCACCTTCTCTAGGGTAAGAGTATAAGTGAGGGGTAAACCCCCAAGACGCTGTACCACCTGCTTTATGTGTTGTTTGACGACCGGTCGAGATAGGGTAAGAGTATAAATGAGGGGCAAGCCCCAAGACGTTATACCACCTTCTCCGTGGTAAGAGTATAAATGGCGGGCAATCCCCAAGACGTTATACCCCCGCTTACCACCTTCTCCGTGGTAAGAGTATAAATGGCGGCAAGCCCCAAGACGTTATACCACCTGCTTTGATTGATATTATGGGCGTGAGACCTATGGTTATGTTTTACACTTTTAGTTGTCGATGATGGGGATTCCAGGCATGCTTTGATACGGGTGTAACTTGATCGCGCCCCATTGGGCGGGTAGTTTATGTGTCCTCCGTAGTGGGCGGACTATGTTATGAAAGATAAGTAAGTTAGATAGAAATGAACTTAATGACTTCTCCTAAGTAAGTACGTAAGATATGGCTATAACTCTTAATGGAATGGAAAAAGATATTGATGTGAAATTAAGTTCATAAGTGGTAATGACACGACAGGATCTGGTATGTATTTTTATACTTGTCCTTGTCATTCTTTTGTACAGTTATGATCCGCTTATCAGACGTTATTTCGCTCCATATTCTGCACTGTTGTGATCGACTTCTTCGGGGCCGCTCATGCCCGCAGGTTTTTAGGTACCTGTGTGGTGATTCTTGCTCCTAGGATCTCGTTCGCTTTTGAGAGAAAGCTCCATTTGCTCGGAGGCTTAGCTCTGGTACGGTTTCCCGAGGTAGTAGATTCATGTATATTCGTGGTATGGCGGGGCCCCGTCCCGCCACAAAGGGTTATGTTAAAACTCAGAGGTCTGTAGTCACCTATTTGTGGGTCGCTTTGTAAAAGAAATGAGGCAACCGCTTGGTTGTATTTACATATGTTCAGGAAGGTAGCCCTATCGGCTAACCTATTGTTTTACTTCCGATGTTTTATTTATAAGTTTCATGTATGTTCCGCTGATTTTCTCTGATGTTTACCTGTAAGGGTGCCCAGGTAGGGCACCAGTCGCGGTCCCGGGGTCGGGTCGTGACAAAAGTGGTATCGAGCGCTTAGTCCTCTGAAAGTGTCTACGCATGTTCAGTAGAGTCTTGATTATCGGTGTGTTGTGCACCACATCTATAATCGTGAGGTCGCAGGACATTTAGGATTGGTTTCCATTCTTCTCACTCGAGATCGCGCGATAGAGTCAGATTGTTAGTGGTCGTCCCTCCCTAACGAGTTATGTTGATTGCAGCTACGAGAAAGGCAGCAGTAACCCATGAAGGACTATGTGGATTGCGTATCCAGGTTGGTAATGATTATAGTATAGTTGGTATTGTGACATCTATACGGGTTATGTACAGGGTCGACGCCGCGTGTTGCCTAGAATGATTTTAGATTTTCGTGGATCGTAAAGACTAACTAGATACCGTGAAGGTATGGGATAGTTAATGAATTCTCGCCAAGATCTTATGTTTTATTTGAGATAATTGGGAAAGGATGAGTTGTCCGACAGGTAGTGAACCCTAAGAAGCCATGTTAAGAACCTAACTAATGTTAATAGATTAAGCCGCGTAGTAGGCTTAAGAGAATTGTATGGATGAGGTCCGTATAGAGTAAGTAATAGTTGTTCGATCGAGACAACATGGTTATGGTTTTACGAGAAGTTTTTATACCCGTATCGGGGATTGGTAAGGTAGGCTTGGAGCGTGGAAAGTGCGAGCATCGAATGTTGAAACCGCTAGACCTTAGTTGTATAAGGTCTTCTGCAGAAAGATTTATCAGAGACCAAGATAAGAGTTAAGTGCGACGACAGTCGGGCCGAGGACTGTTACGGGTCTCCCCATATCCCGGAATGGAGTGGGATCAGTTGGTAGTAGTTCCGCTATATGACGGGGTCACGAGGACGCAAGGCCCAAGTCTAGTTAATTGTTTTACGGGTTCGTGGACGCGTTCCACCTAACCGTGTCATGAAAGCGGAAATGGCCTTATATTGTTTTATAAAGTTACTCCAATGATTTGAGGCCAGAATCGGTATGGAAGTTATGTATGTATGCTAGTATGAGTTGGAAGTACGAAAAGAAAATCTCTTTTGGGCTTATGATGGACAAGTATGCGTGTGCGAGGTATTAGGGCCATGTGTGGCATTGTTAGCATGTCGGGTTGTGAAAGGAAACTATGTCGCTAATTATAAGTTTGACTCAAAGAACATTCGGGACGAATGTTTCTTGGGGAAGAATGTTACACCTCGTATTTACGTGACATGTTTTAAGAACGCACGTAAGAACTCACAAGTTGTTAAGATTCGAGGCTTGTAAAAATTTATCTAATTATGAAATTGTCTGAAAACGCTTTATCAGGATTTAATGGGAGGGCGACACGTGTCACCCCCCTTAGTAATGCCTTGGTCGAATTTAGGCATGCCCATAATGGTCATTTACCATTAGTCTTGGATGAACAAGTCTTGCAAGTGTGGCTTGACAATTTTGACTAAGTCAAAGGAGACAATTAGCTTGATATTTAATAAGAGCTTATCCTAGCCACCCAATGGTCAGATTCGACCCTTCACTACCCTTTATAATACTAGTAGTAGCAAGACTTTGTCCAACACTTTGAAAAATTTCCAAGAATTTGAAGACTCCATATATGGTGCTCTCGGCCTGGGTGCTACAAGGAGGAAAAAATTAGTTTCTGTCTATAAGCTCCACACTTTAAACCAAGGTTCTTGAGTGTTATGTAAGTGTATCTCAATAGAAAATCTCTAAAAAGAGAGTTTTCGTATTAGTCGCAAAGTGAAAACCTAGTGGCTTTCTAGGTTTTGGATTGTAAGTTGAAGGAAAGTTGTTGGTGTGGTTCTATGGTCTCATGTCGGATTGAAGTGTCTTGGAGAGGTTCTAACTACTAAGGAGCGACTTCGATCGAGTTGATTTAGAGTCGCTGAGGTACAATCTTGTCTTTGAAAGTGTTACAAGATTATATATTTATATTATTGTTGTTAGTTTTACATGTTGCTAGCATGAAGTTGTTGTGTTGAAGTTTATAAGGATTATGGATTGATTGTAGCCTTGGAACCGAAATGAAATGTAAGCCATGTTAAGTCGATTACTAATTGGTCGCTTTTTAGAAATCGTCGCATGTTACTTACTTAAAGATTATGGTTGTTATAATCAAATGCGACGTGATATCATGTTATGCTACCAATTTGGATTGAAATGGAAATTGGTTAAGAATTAGTATTGTTGAACTCAAGGTGGCCGAATTTGTACTTCTAGTTTGTAATAGTTTGTTTTCATTTGTATCGACTACCTTCTATATCAGGCGAGCCAATTGGGGCTGTATGGTCATTTATTTATATCGACTACCTTATAGATCAGGTGAGCCAATTGGGGCTGTATTGGTTATTGTATTCGACCTTGAAAAAGGTGGCAAAGTTAGTAGAAACAAAGGAAGTGCTGTCCGATTTCTCGTAGAATTAGTGACCTAGCACTTAGAAAAATTCTACGTTACGAGTGAAAGGTTAATGGACATATTGTGACCATTATAGGTTGAAGTACTAAGTATAGCGTATCCTACTGGGAGAGTGGAATAGCTATCAAGGTTGAAGTACTTTGGAGCATTTTGCTACGTGTCGATAATCGTCGCGAGGTATGTGAACCTCTTCCTTCCTTTGGCATGATCCTATGTATGGAATATACTTGTGGTATCATTTCATGTTTCCTTCTACTCTTAGAAGTTAAGAGGTAGTTATGTGATTTACTCTATGTAGAACTTTTCCTATCTTTTGAGCATGACTAGTTGCACGTATGTAGTACGGTAGACGTACAAGACTATGATATTCTTTACTTGTTTAATGTAAAGAAAAGTCTGGTGGGTTAGGAGATTAACTCACTTCTTTGAAAATAGTAAGGATGTCTTAAGTTGATTTTAAGTTAAGGGACTTGAAGAGTTTTAAAGTATGTGATACTTGTCCCGTTTTAAACGTATAAGTCCCTTGGATAGGAAATTGTTTATGGCTAAGGTATAAAGTGAATATAACGGCTTTATGGGAAGTTAGTTATATTTGCCTTATGGAAAGATAAATGACTTGACTATGTAAAAAGGCAACCTGATTTTACGGCATCAATTGCCTAAGGTTTTATAATAAAAAGGAGTCGAGTTGATTTGGCTAATTTACGGCACAAATGAGAATAAGTATCGAACAAGCCACTGCAGCGTTAATAAAGGAAAATGTAATGACAATCCATTATGTTAAAACAAGTAGAAATCCACCATCAGCATACAAGCTAAGATAAGACAAAATTGTATTACATTTTCTAGATCATGGCTACTTGAATAAGATCGTTATAAATAAGTATAACTTATTCACGACGCACCAAAGATTTGTTACTAATTTTGAAAGAGTTTACGTATGAAGCTTTTAAGACTTGAAACTTGTTTTCTTAAAAGTTAAGAGACTTGAAGTATTTTGAAAGTTAAGAGAATTGATTTGAAAGTATAAATCTCTCGTTATAAAAGGAACGTGTTAGTCTAAACCATAAAGCGGTTATAACGGCTTTATGGGAAGTCTTATAACGTCTTTATGGAAGATTAAGAGAATGGTTTTCTAGTAAAGTAATCAAAGGAATAACTTGTATTAGGTAAGGGCAAATTGGTTTAAAGGTACCAATTGCTTAAGGTTTTTAATAAAGAAGTCACTTGATTTAGAAGCCGGTAATTGTATTTCTAAAAAGGTATTGTGACTTGTCTTGAAAGGTGGATAGGACTTGATACTACCGACGTTAGTATCGGGGAAGTTTTATTTGGAAAGCAGTCTTTTGAAAAGAATGTACGTACGTAGTACTTTGGCTTGGTTAATTGAGATTTAGCCTATATGTCTGGTGATAGCCTTTGAGTGTAAGTATTATGTTTTATTACGCTGTCGCGACTCTCGGTTGGAGGGCCTATGCCTTTTTATAAGTTACTCGACGCATCGACGCTGATGTGGATTCCACGCATGCTTCCGCTATTTGTAGCACTCGGGTTAAATTCGGATTTTATAAGAGACATGGTAGTGCTTATGTCTTGTTTGATGGTCGGTCGAGCTAGGGTAAGAGTATAAACGGCGGCAAGCCCCAAGACGTTATACCACCTTCTCCAGTGGTAAGAGTATAAGTGAGGGGTAAACCCCAAGACGCCGTACCACCCGCTATGTGTTGTTTGACGACCGGTCGAGATAGGGTAAGAGTATAAATGAGGCAAGCCCCAAGACGTTATACCACCTTCTCCAGTGGTAAGAGTATAAATGGCGGGCAAGCCCCAAGACGTTATACCCCGCTTACCACCTTCTCCGTGGTAAGAGTATAAATGAGGGCAAGCCCCAAGACGTTATACCAATTTTTGATTGATATTATGGGCGTGAGACCTATGGTTATGTTTTACACTTTTACCGCTGATGGATTGGGGGATTCCACGCATGCTGTGATAGGGGTGTAACTTGATCGCGTCCCAGTTTGGGCCGGGTAGTATATGTGTCCCTCCGTAGTGGGCCGGACTATGTTATGAAAGATAAGTAAGTTAGATAGAAATGAACTTAATGACTTCTCCTAAGTAAGTACGTAAGATATGGCTATAACTCTTAATGTAATGGAAAAAGATATTGATGTGAAATTAAGTTCATGTGGTAATGACACGCGCAGATCCGTATGTATTTTTATACTTGTCCTTGTCATTCTTTGTACGATTATGATCCGCATCAGACGTTATTTCTGCTCCATATTCTGCACTGTTGATCGACTTCTTCGGGCTGCGTTCATGCCCGCAGGTTTTTAGGTACCCAGGTTGGTGATCCTTGCTCCTAGGATCTCGGTTCAGTTTTTGAGAGAAAGCTCCATTTGCTCCGGAGGCTTAGCTCTTGGTACGGTTTTCCCTGAGGTAGTAGATTCATGTATATTCAGGGGTATGGCGGGGCCCTGTCCCGCCACAGTGGTTATGTTAAAACTCTTAGAGGTCTGTAGTCACCTATTTGTGGGTCAGTTTGTAAAAGAAATGAGGCAACTGCTTCGGTTGTATTTATATATGTTCAGGAAGGTAGCCCTATCGGCTAACCTATTGTTTTACTTCCGATGTTTTATTTATAAGTTTCATGTATGTTCCGCTGATTTTCTCTGATGTTTACCTGTAAGGGTGCCCAGGTAGGGCACCAGTCGCGGTCCCGGGGTCGGGTCGTGATAATAAGTCCGAAAACGACGCCAGCAGCAATACGTCTAGGCAATGACGTCAGCATCAACACGTCCAGGCAACGACGTGATCAACATTATAAGTCCAAAAACGACGCCAGCAGCAATATGTCTACGCAACGACGCCAGCAGCAACACGCCAAGTCCGAAAACGACGCCAACACGCCAAGTCCGAAAACGACGCCAACACGCCAAGTCCGAAAACGACGCCAACACACCAAGTCTGAAAACGATGCCAGCAGCAATACGTCCAGGCAACGACGTCATCAGCATTGCGTCTACACAACGACGCCAGCAACAATATGGCTATGCAACGACGCCAGCAGCAACACACCAAGTCCGAAAACGACGCCAGCAACAATACGTCCAGGCAATGACGTCATCAGCATTGCGTCAACGCAACGACGCCAGCAGCAATTTGTCTACGCAACGACGCCAGCAGCAACACGCCAAGTCCGAAAACGACGCCATAACGCCAAAGTCCGAAAATGACGCCATCATCAGCATATCACATCTACGCAGGGATGATTTTCTCTGTTCTCAAAATTGCATTTTTTCTCATTCATGCTTTATTATTCTGTCTTAGCAGTTATGCACTAACTCTTTCTTGAGCTTTAGTCTACAGGCGATTGCAAGAAGGACAAAGATATCCGCATTCACAATCGCAACACGCCTGTACAAGGGCGAAATCACAACATTTGTAGCAGGCATCACATTTTTGCAGGATAACATTTTCTACTCACAGTTGCATTGCTTTTAAAAATTATGCATCATCATTTTGCCTTAACAGTTATGCACTAACCGTTTGTTTAAGTCTTAGCATGCAGGAGCAGGAGCACAACGTGGATTTTCTCTACAATAACCGGGGTAATTTGTTGGGCCAACCTTCCCAATGAATGGCGTATGCCTGCCGCCGGTCCACTCGCTTCGCATCACCATAAAACCCAAAGACCATAAGCCATAGCGTACACCTCGTGTTCAAGCCGCTTATTTTTATTTTTTACTTTTTGCACCACGGCAGTGTCGCCATAACTCGACATCGACAAATTTGAGTCCGTTAGCCCACCTCGTGTTTGACCATGGTAGCCCAAAGGTCGCCATAACTCGACATCGACAAATTTTGAGTCCGTTAGCCCGCTCGTATTTGACTGGCACCCGGTCGCCATAACTCGACACGTGACGATTTTGATTTTGCGCCACTTTGTCTACCCGCCCAACATTTTTGCACTCAAGATCGAGACAAAATTACATGAGTCAACGTCTTTGTCCGAAGATTCTTCCATCATCTCCATACAAAGAGGGACAAGTTGTTGACACCCAATTTTGACCCTCTCGTCCCGTCATTAACTATAAAATTACACTAATTTTGCAAAATAATTTCTTATAATTGTTTATAATAAAATGCAGCGATAAAACATTAATACAGTCATAAATAAGAAATTTAATAATGGCACCGCATCTTACGTAGAAAATTAAGCACTTAGAGTCTCGCGCCCGCATTAATTAATTTTAAGCTCTGTCATGATTCTTAATTAATAATAAAATAAACAAATTAGCAATGACGTCGTGTCAAGTAGCATAGCCGCATTTATTAATACGCAAAGCAATTTCATAACTTATTTTAAATAATGATAAATATTGCAATAAATAAGATTTTAAATGATAGCGCCACATTCTAAAATATTAAGCACTAATTAAATAGCACGCCCACATTTATAACAATTAGACTAATAAAGCACCTAAATAATTTAATTTACCACTAATTAACTAATTAAATACCTAATTAATTAATGTCACGACCCGTTCCGGGGTCCGTGACTGGTGCCTTACCCCGGGCACCCTAGTGATACAACATCAGAGTAATCAGCGGAACATAAAACGATACAAGACATATTATGAAATATGAAACAATAATCTGAGAAAAACTTGCCTTTCGGCATATATATAAATAACAACCTTTTCAACATGAACAGTTTAATCCTTTTTACAAACCCCGCCACAATAAAGATTACATGCACTTAAGAAATGATACGACAACAATGGCGGACAGGCCCCGCCATACCCCGAATGTAAATACCTACAACAGCAGGACTATACCATCGATAAGCCTCCGAGAAACGGAGCTTTCCCAACGCCGGATCGTGACCCTAAGAGCGAGGATCAACGATCGGTGTACCTTTTCTCGCAGATGAACGCAGCCCAAGGAGGTCAAGACAACAGTACCAAGTATGTGAAATCAAAAATATCAGAAATGAAATCATAGTAGTCTATAAAAACAGAGACATGTATAATAACCAAACTACGCTCACAATAAGCAAATATGTCAAGTCGTGACTCACGCCTCAAAGTCATCACAATAAAACCGCACGGTAAGTACGAAGGCGCATAGCCGACTACTAAGACCCCGCATCACAAATGCCATAAATCGTATCACAAGGTCTTTCTAGACCGCACTACATGATCGGCCGCCACTCGCCCGCAGATCACCGAGCGTCTATTCTCGAACTCTCGCAGCCCGCATAGGTCACACACGACCCGCATGAGGTATCCTCGAATCATGGTCCTGCATCGCTCGAGGTATACCCCGCATCGAGGGCAGCTTAACCCCCGATCCGCCTAGGCTCCCGCAACCCGCATAGTCTCAAAAGACACATAGTCTCAACAGACCGCATAGGGAATCCCCCGCATCAGGCTAAACACCGAATGATCAATCTCGAGCTACCGCGACTCGCGTAGTCACAAGGACCGTGATAGCCGTATAGACCGCATCAAGGGTGGCAAGCCCGGTATAATAAGTCAAAGGGGTATGTGATACAATAACAAGATAACCGGCTTAACGCTTAACAACGTAAGCACAACAAGAATGACCCCTTACATCACGATCACACAAGATACTAACACAAGTAGCATCCTAACATGTTTACTTATCACATCAACAAGAAAGTATTTACAAGGCTATCTCAAACCAACACAATCAAGTTATTCACACAAGGTACTTTATGCTAACAAGTTCGGTATCTATCCCTAAAGTACTTCATACATTAAATCTTTTAAAAGATCCGTTGCTTTCACATAAGTCACACAATACGTAGTATAAAATAGAGTGATCATCTTTTTAATTAAACTAAAACATTTACCTTTGTAAAATCAAGTAACAACATTATTTTCCAAACGCCCAAGTTTGCCTAATTTCAAATGTTCACGTTTCTTATTTTAGAAAGGTTTCAGAGTACATAGTCTTATTCATTTAAGAATATAATTCTCTTTTAAACAACTGAGAAACATAAGCCTTATATGTGAGTAGGATATTCTTGTTTATAACAATCTTATTACTGTAATTGTGATCTAGAAATATCATTTTGTCTCATCTTAGCTTCTATGCAGATGGAAGTTTCTCTGGTTTTAATAATACTTAATTAGTCAAAACATTTCCTTTATTAACGCCGCAGTTGGTTTGTCGATACACATTCGATTTCAAATCAAGAAACATTCTTAAGCCGTTATACCTAACTTCCCATAAAGCTAGTATAACTCTTAAGTTTTTCAAAACCAAGTATTACTTCTTCTTTCAAAATGATTCAAAAATCTTTTGAAATACTTCAAGTTCTTTATTAACACATAACAAGCCGCTTATAGTTCAAATCGCTTACCTTTTAAAGACCACAAGTATTTTCGTACAACATAAAGTCGTTATAACCAACTTCCCATAAAGCCATTATAACACTTTATGTTTTAGACCAATCAAATACATTTAACACGTGACGCTCACCGTACTACATAGTTACACACATATCATGCTAGAAGAGATAGGAAGAGGTTCACATACCGCGACGAGTATCGACTAATAGCAAAACGCTCCAAGTACTTCAAATCGTCGGCTACTCCTTAGCCAGAAGATCGCGCCATACGTAGTACTTCAACCTATAAGGCCACAAGGCGCTTATTAACAATTAGATCCCTTCGTAGAACATCCTACAGAAAATTCGCAAAGACCTCCCCGCAACAGCAGAAATCTCCTCCTCTATCTGGGCCGCTATCAAGCCAACCGGGGTTCATACATCTAACCTGACGCACAATTCTACCTCACGTAAAAGCTACACAAGTCTACTGTAATACAGTCCTATGTAAAAACAGTTCAGTACTCTTCTTTCGAAAAGATTTCTTATTATTCAGGCTTAAGTCCAAAGACATTGCCGACAACAACGTTCAGTTCTATATATATATAGTATACTTCAACTATATGGTCTAACAATCATGTAATTTCCAATTACAATAGAGGGACAAGATATTTACCTCGATAAGCCCATAATTATCCGAGTATAAAGTCGATCCTGGGCAATCGTTTAGCTCCAACTCCGTGCACTCCAACCCGCTCCAAACTACCCTTAGAAGTTCTAACCAACTTCTACATACTACTCCAACTAACCATGGAGATTTTCCCTAGGGTTTCGGTTTGGTGACTGACGGGAAGTATAATAGTATAACTGGCTTTTTGTAAGGTATGACCTTAGAATACAACAAGGTATACGGCTAAGGTAATTTGGGCATTATAACAATACTTTTGAGAGTATTTCTACCAAGAGGGGTATATACGAGACAACACCACAAGGGGTGTATACCTCTACTACCCCACTGTGGGTACTCTCGCCAAGGGTGGGAGGGCTCTCGCCAAAGTGCCAACTCAAAGGGGAGAGGGGTGTTGACGAAAACACCACACAAAGGGAGGGAGGATTTTTAACACTTAGGAAATATTTGGAATGGATGAAGAAGTCTTCAGGGGGTATTTATAGGTCAGCAAAGGCCAACCAATGGCCAAGATCATGCCAAGTGCATAGCAAGTGTAGGCCAAGATCTTGCCAAGTGCACCCTAACCAACTAACACACAAAATATCCTACCTACTACTTGACAAAATTGTCACCAAATCGCCCAAGCCAACCGCCACACTCCATCAATGAGAGGGTGACAAGTGTCGCCTCTCGTTGGTCAAAAATGTTTCGCCTCTCGGAAAAATCCGCAAAAATTAAAATGACATAGCCGTAAATTCCCTACGAAAGTCGTGGAAAGCGTTTCGTCCGAAAACGACTCTAAACGGGTGTTGTGAACAAAATAAATTCGCCAAGCCACTTTACACTTCAAAATTTTCTACGCACGCCCTACGCACATACTGGAAATACGGTATAACATTCTCCCCTCCTTAGAAACATTCGTCCCGAATGTTCCTTCTAAGTCTCAAAACAAACGCGCGCCGGTATAGTCCTTACTACTATACTTACGAAAACAATCCTGCCACGCATGGCCACGGAACCAACTTGCGCAAAATACTTACCTCCAAGTCCACGAGGAAACACCTCTAACATCACCACAAACACCTCCCTCCGGGGTCTAAAATATACTTCCTTCGCACCTTCTCTTTACAAAAGAAATGATACCACTTTTGTCACTTTGCCGCGAGGTTCACTCCGGCGACCAACAAATGGTACCGGCCGCACGCGATCCCCGAGGTCGACGTGACACTCGAACTCTTACCACATTTCGACATCGCTTCGCTTTCCAAAACTCGAGGTTACTATCTCTAACGTGGTCATCATTAATCGGGAACACTGGATGGATCTCCGATACTTTCCAAACATAACAATACGAAGACCGGACGTCTTGCCTCCCAAGTCGACGGCAAAAGCTAACATATAGGCAATCGGCCTATTCTTCACATGAACTTAAAAGGCCCAAAACAACTCGGGCTAAGTTTCTCTGTTTTTCCAAAGCTCGTCACACCTAATCCGGTGGTACTTTCAAGAAGACCAACCGCAACTCAACTCTGCGTCGTCGCGATTTTTCCGCACGATTTCTGAGCCGCCGTAACTTCTTCTAGACAAGCTTCACTATCCACAAATTACTGGAACAAGCTCAACCAATCGCTCAACCTTGCCAACATCGAACCACTCGACCAAGAACTTACACATCCGCCCTACAAGGCTTTATAAGGCGACATCCGAACACCGAAATGGTAGCTTAAACACTCCTCCACAGAGACAACAATCTCCACAACTACCCCGAAATTCAACCATCGCCGGAGGCGAATGCGATTCGAGACTCACTGAGTTCTTAACACATGCTTGGCAAAGCTTCCAAACAAAAACACCGTGAACTGGCTCCATCATTCGACATAAGGTGAAGGTAGGCACCTGCAGCCTTACAACCTTTACGATATAACAACACCACTGAGTACACGGTCTCGATCAAAACACGACGGCTGCCCCATCGCCCGACCATCGGTCGAACGCATCCACGAACTCGTCTGTTAACTAAACTTGGGCCTAACACCTCGTGACCACCACCCGGCGGACCACCACGAACTGACCCCACCAACAAGCGGGGCGGGTTGACCCGCGGCATGGCCTCAACCCGACCCACTCTCGCGTAAAACACTTGCTCCCCGGTCCGGAACAACTTTTCTAATCACGTTACGAAAACCTAGCGGTCTTCTTAGCTCAACTACCCCCTTTCATTCCACACTACTCAGGGACTTATCATACAATATATCTCACATGCACTAAGCACTCCGATAAGGATCAAACATAACACTACACCTTTACTCGAGATGGCCTTACCTCTAAGGTCTCTACGCATAGAACTCTAAGGCTCACACCTTCTCTATCCCCCAAATCTTACTCGGTTAAACAACCACGATCTAATCACAACTAACACACTGCTATCAGAACATAGCACTTAAGGTATACTCACCTTATCACATAAACAAAACTCTAGAGGGTTAAAGATATATCTATATCTACTGCTTCACTCCCCTTAGTCGTTCTAATCAAACCTGCCACGTAGGGCGCATAGCTAGGGAAGATGACGAACTACCCACCGATCCTGAAGGCTAAGTCCTCCTACAAGGACATTCTATCGACATCAGACCCTGACGGTCGTAGGTACAACAAGTACCAACTAAAAGACGACATTCCCCGGGATGACGTCTGTCACACTGTGAACCGGAAGCCCTGGAGTTCTGACCAACTCCTGCACACCCCGAACGTCCTGAAATCCGTGGAAGACCACTCTGCACTGGAGGAGGTGCATATCTAATCTGGCCGTGAGGTGACTCGCCAAAGTTACCAAAGGACCTGCCGCTCGCCCTTCGCCGCCCTTTGTTAACCCGTCGATCTCTACGCTTTCGGCTGCTGCGCATAAGCCCGCATACGTGCCATGCTCAAGCCCAATCAAGAATTACTCTTGCACAACCTCTTTATATAGTCCTCAAGACTCGCAGACGTCGGTATACTCTCGGTAGCCAAATCCATAGCTAGTAACAAGGTTGTCTCGCAATCTATATTCTCTGCTCTGGCCGTGGATGGGCGTTCAAATATCATGGCCGCAGAGGCACCGCCGCCGTACTAAACTCGCTGGGCTAGTGACGCCGCAGAACTCCCGAAAGAAGCACCACCCTAGGTAATGATTGGGCTGTGCCTCGCCACCCTCCGAACTCTACTCGCAGCCTCCTCGGCCGCTTGCCCTCTGGGCCCGGTTGCCTACGCGAGGCATAGCGGTAAGGAAAGAAATACGCCGAGGGTCCAACTTACAACACGCCTCTAAGGCACGATCTCGAGTGAGAAGAATTAGAAACCAATCCTAAATATCCTATAGCCTCACGATTATTGGTGTGGTGCACAACACACCGATAATCAAGACTTCCATCGATACGGTCAGACACTTTCCGAGGATTAATCGCTCGATACCACTTTTGTCACGACTGCCCGGTCCGTGATCGTGCCTTACCCCGCACCCTAGTGATACAACATCGAGTAATCACGAACATAAACGATACAAGACATATTATGAAATATGAAACAATAACTGAGAAAACTTGCCTTTCGGCATATATATAAATAACAACCTTTTCAACATGAGCAGTTTAATCCTTTTACAAACCCCGCCACAACGATTACATGCACTTCTAAGAAATGATACGACAACAATGGCGGACGGGCCCGCCATACCACGAATGTAAATACCTACAATGAGGACTATACCATCGATAAGCCTCCGAGAAACGGAGCTTTCCCAACGCTGGATCGTGACCAAGAGCGAGGATCAACGATCGTGTACCTTTTCTCGCGGCATGAACGCAGCCTCAAGGAGGTCGACAACAGTACCAAGTATGTGAAACGAAAATCAGAAATGAAATCATAGTAGTCTATAAAAGCAGAGACATGTATAATAACCAAACTACGCTCACAATAAGCGAATATGTCAAGTCGTGACTCACGCCTCAAAGTCATCACAATAAAACCGCACGGTAAGTACGAAGGCATAGCCGACTACTAAGACCCCAGCACCACAAATGCCATAAAGCGTATCACAAGGTCTTTCTAGACCGCACCACATGATCGGCCGCCACTCGCGCGCAGATCACCGAAGCGTCTATTCTCGAACTCTCGCGACTCCGCATAGGTCACACACGGACCCGCATGAGGTATCCTCGAATCATGGTCCTGCATCGCCGAGGTATACCCCGCATCGAGGCGCTTAACCCCGGATCCGCCAGGCTCCCGCAACCCGCATAGTCTCAAAAGACCGCATAGTCTCAGCAGACCGCATAGGAATCCCGCGTCGGGCTAAACACCGAATGATCAATCTCGAGCTACCGCGACTCCGCATAGTCACAAGGACCGCATAGCCGTATAGACCCGCATCAAGGGTGGCAAGCCCTGTATAATAAGTCAAAGGGGTATGTGATACAATAACAAGACAACCGCTTAACGCTTAACAACGTAAGCACAACAAGAATGACCCCTTACATCACGATCACACAAGATACTAACACAAGTAGCATCCTAACATGTTTACTTATCACATCAACAAGAAAGTATTTACAAGGCTATCTCAAACCAACACAATCAAGTTATTCACACAAGGTACTTTATGCTAACAAGTTCGTATCTATCCCTAAAGTACTTCATACATTAAATCTTTTAAAAGATCCGTTGCTTTCACATAAGTCACACAATACGTAGTATAAAATAGAGTGATCTTTTTTTAATTAAACTAAAACATTTACCTTTGTAAAATCAAGTAACAACATTATTTTCCAAACGCCCAAGTTTGCCTAATTTCAAATGTTCACGTTTCTTATTTTAGAAAGGTTTCAGAGTACATAGTCTTATTCATTTAAGAATATAATTCTCTTTAAACAACTGAGAAACATAAGCCTTATATGTGAGTAGGATATTCTTGTTTATAACAATCTTATTACAAAGAAATTGTGATCTAGGAAATATCATTTTGTCTCATCTTAGCTTCTATGCAGATGGAAGTTTCTCGGTTTTAATAATACTTAATTAGTCAAAACATTTCCTTTATTAACGCTGCGATGGTTTGTCGATACACATTCGATTCAAATCAAGAAACATTCTTAAGCCGTTATACCTAACTTCCCATAAAGCTAGTATAACTCTTAAGTTTTTCAAAACCAAGTATTACTTCTTCTTTCAAAATGATTCAAAATCTTTTGAAATACTTCAAGTTCTTTATTAACACATAACAAGCCGCTTATAGTTCAAATCGATTACCTTTTAAAGACCACAAGTATTTTCGTACCAACATAAAGTCGTTATAACCAACTTCCCATAAAGCCGTTATAACACTTTATGTTTTAGACCAATCAAATACATTTAACACACGACGTCTACCGTACTACATAGTTACACACATATCATGCTAGAAGAGATAGGAAGAGGTTCACATACCTCGCGACGAGTATCGACTAATAGCAAAACGCCCAAGTACTTCAAACCGTCGGCTACTCCTTAGCCGTAAGATCGCGCCATACGTAGTACTTCAACCTATAAGGCCACAAGGCGCTTTATTAACATTTATATCCCATCGTAGAACATCCTACGTAAAATTCGGCAAAGACTCTCCCGCAACAACAGAAATCTCTCCTCTATCGGGCCGGCTATCAAGCCAACCGTGGGGGTTCATACATCTAACCTGACGCACAATTCTACCTCACGTAAAAGCTACACAAGTCTATCAGAATACACCCTATGTAAAAACAGTTCGATTCTTCTTTCAAAAGATTTCTTATTATTCAGGCTTAAGTCCAAAGACATTGCCGACAACAACGTTCAGTTCTATATATATAGTATACTTCAACTATATGGTCTAACAATCATGTAATTTCCAATTACAATAGAGGGACAAGATATTTACCTCGATAAGCCCATAATTATCCGAGTATAAAGTCGATCCTGGGCAATCGTTTAGCTCCAACTCCGTGCGCTCCAACCCGCTCCAAACTACCCTTAGAAGTTCTAACCAACTTCTACATACTACTCCAACTAACCATGGAGATTTTCCCTAGGGTTTCGGTTTGGTGACTGACGGGAAGTATAATAGTATAACTGGGCTTTTTGTAAGGTATGACCTTAGAATACAACAAGGTATACGGCTAAGGTAATTTGGGCATTATAACAATACTTTTGAGAGTATTTCTACCAAGAGGGGGGGTATATACGAGACAACACCACAAGGGGGGTGTATACCCCTCGGCCTACCCCACTAGGGGGGGTACTCTCGGCCAAGGGGTGGGGAGGGGCTCTCGGCCAAAGTGCCAACTCAAAGGGGGAGAGGGGTGTTGGACGAAAACACCACACAAAGGGAGGGAGGATTTTTAACACTTAGGAAATATTTGGAATGGATGACGAAGTCTTCCAAGGGGGGGTATTTATAGGTCTAGCAAAGGCCAACCAATGGCCAAGATCATGCCAAGTGCATAGCAAGTGTAGGGCCAAGATCTTGCCAAGTGCACCCTAACCAACTAACACACAAAATATCCTACCTACTACTTGACAAAATTGTCACCAAATCGTCCAAGCCAACCGCCCACACTCCATCAATGAGAGGGTGACAAGTGTCGCCCTCTCGTTGGTCAAAAATGTTTCGTCTCTCGGAAAAATCCGCAAAAATTAAAAATGACATAGCCGTAAATTCCCCTACTAAAGCTTTTAAAAGTTTTCGTCTAAAAACGACTCTAAACGGGTGTTGTGAACAAAATAAATTCGGCCAAGCCACTTTACACTTCAAAAATTTTCTACGTACGTCCTTACGTACATACTCTGGAAATACGGGGTATAACAATTAACTCCTAAATTCTACCCAGCCCATCTATTAATACACGCAGCCCATACCCCGCAGGCCCAACTCGCCCCAGGCCCCTCATTTCCTTTCCTTATCAGCCCAACTCGCCTCAGCCCTTATTTCCACGATCACCCTTATTTCCCTCTAGTCTTCACCTTGATTTTCTCAGCCCAGCAGCCCTCATTTTCCCTCAGCCCTCGCCCATCCCCATCGTCTACAACAAGAACAAAACGCAGCCCTTAAACCTAACCCTAAAAGTTTCAATCGCCGCACCTCGTCCCAACACCCATGCCGGGATTCTCGCCGGAGAATCCGGCGAATCAGCTACCATATCAACACCCTGTCCTTACCATTCGCAACCAAGATCTCTCTTTAACACCTCAATCATTTCCTTACCTTACCGGTTCAAATCGCACGAATCATACACAAATCGTCCAAAATCAGCCTTTATTACTTACCAACATTAGAACTCGAACCAGGGCTATATAAAGCACATGCAATATGCATTTAGAGGGGGGACAGTAGAGCTTATTCGAGCAGACGGGGGGAGGGCACAATAGAGCTCATTCGAAGAGCGAGCAGGAGAGCACAATACAACAGAGCATAGGCAGCAGAACATCGGGGAAGGAGCAAGGGCTCAGCACCCAAACCATTAGCATAGCACGAATAGGAAGTTCGAAACCCTTTCTTTCAATTCCAGCCAAGAAACCAGCAAACAAACCTGGCCCTTTCATTCGCATCGCAAAACCAAAACCCGTCGAGTGGACCGACGACTTGATACGCTGCCTCGGTTCGCTGTCCGGAGAAGGTAAAACTCCAACCCCTTTGAATTCTGTTGTATTTGTTCAGACCTATGTGTTTTGTTCTAGTATAATGTTAGTCTATTTATTTTGTTTAGTTCTGCCTGGATTAGATAAATGTAAGGTTATTTCGACAAGTAGTGAAGTCTGATTTAGTGGTAAACATTTGTTTGTTTGGTCGTGTGAATGTTGGCAGATATTTGTTATTGGAATACCCTGTGATAATCTGGTAGAAGCATACAGGGTATACTGCCTTTCGTATACACTGGACGTATACCGTAGCTGTATATCTTCGTGTACTTTACGATATGTGAGTATGTGAGTCTTGTTATTTATGTGCGCTAAGTCTATATGAAGCATGTTTTGGTGTGTTTTTGAGTATTGCAGTGTCTCTCGGCTATATTTGCAAATATTATAATCTGAAAATAATATATTCGTATCTGGACAACCGGAGTTATAAATATCTGTCTTCTTTAAGTTGTCCTTCTATGTCCAGTTATCATGAATCCATATAATGTATTCGATGTCACTGAAATCTGTCCAAATTGGCCGCGAAGGTGAGTAGCCAGATGATAACCGGATAGATAATTTGGAAATGCCATGTTAAGTTTTTTGTCTATGTTGTAGGCTCAATTTAGTCTCATATAATGAGGTACGATGTGAGCTACCATATAAATGCAGAATTTCTATGCCAAAATGAAGATGGGTACCCTATTTGCCTAAACTATCCACTGATGCTATTATGAGGGCTTCATTCTAAAACATGCCATCATATTCTCATTTTTAGATTAATCATCTACTCGAAGGTCAAATGCTAAATACGCACCTGTAATAAGCTTAGCCTAGTGTTCATGTTTCATGCCTACGATATACTCTACAAGCATCTACTATGAATATGTTAGCACTAAAACACTCAGTGGCACATGGAATTGAAAACAGGGAAGCGGAATATATGTAGTGTTGGATGTCTGTTTATGTAGTGCGTACTTGGATGACCATATAACAATACAGGTTTGATATCCTATCTGTTGAGACTCATATTTAAGGCTAATGTGTGCCTGTTTGAATAACCAAACTGTGTCATATCAATACCCGCCTATTTGGACATCCCTGTGAATTCACTTAAATAAGGGCTGGTTTGTGGGTTGGACCTATCACATGTAGATTAATTGACCTCTCTTTGAAACTGAAAATGTTATGTTTTGGGGCTTATATCTATCCCCTGCCTACTGCCTACATCTGACTAGTGTATGTCCAGCATATTTGAGCACTTATTGTAGCAGATATGCAGGTATACTATATGTATTTTGGTGTACTTGACTGTTTCCCTCGGCGATCACCATCTGTTTACTTGATAAAATGACTTCAAGAAAAGGGAATCACTTCCTATTGCATACTTACCTATCACTTGAAATAAAAATGCTTGTCTTTCTGCATTTCAATCCTATGTGTGTGTCTGGATATGTGTAATGGTCGAAAATTTGGTGCAGTTTCGCATATACCTGTATTTCTGGATGCACATCTGAATAACTTCTCTGTTAAAACTGCGACAACTGCATTTATTGGCCTTCCAATTCTATGAACAAATGGACTAACTTGTATGATATTAAAAAATTGACATGTGCTGCCTGCATACCTGCCTATTCTCGTTTTTTTTTTACGTCTGCTGGCTGCATCGCCATCTGATGTTATCCTCTGTTGGGTCTTTTGTATGTGTTTTCTTAATACAAACTATGTGTCAAGTGCTTGTTATGGTTGAATGAATTTGGGCATATACTAATCCTTATCACTTTCTTTTTACATGGCACGCATCGGAGCGAAACGAAGAGTCTCACGGCGAGACTCATCACGAGCTACTTCAAATGGCAACCCGTGTCTATGTGCATCCGCATTCGCATTCCCGCTTCAGAAATTCCTAAGACAAAATAGGATAAGATGATGTCGCCACCCATCTTGAAAGCCGCGATCATATCCACCTTTTTTATCTTATTTGTTTAAATTGTTGCCTAATTATTTAACCTTGTAATTAATAGGTTGTCTAGAACAATTAATCCTTGAATACATGAAATGGAGTGTTTAGCTTTAAAACTTGAAATACATTGCTAATTTATCTATCTTAGGCTTGCCATTTCATATCTAATCCTTTGCCTAAATTATTAAAATTGCATATCTAAAACTAACGCATTACTTCTTTGATTTCGCAAATAAATGCATATCTATAGCCCATAAATCGACTTTGCACCATTGTTATACCCCGTATTTCCAGAGTATGTACGTAGGGCGTACGTATTTAAATTTGAGCCTTAAGGTTTTGGCAAGATTCGAAATTTGGGCACAAGTGCCGAAAAGAATCGTTTTTCGACGAAACGTTTTACTAAACTTGCGAAGGGAAAATTCCGGCTATGTCATTTATAATTTTTGCGGATTTTTCCGAGAGACGTAACATTTTGGACCAACGGGAGGGTGACATGTGTCACCCTCACATTGGAAGCTTAGGGACGGCAATGGGACGAAATAAGGGCACTTTAGTTGGTAGGATATTTTGTGCAAGTTGGTGTGGTAGATGGATAAGGTGCACATGGCTTAATCCTAGCCCTACACTTGCCTAACACTTGGAAGAATCTTGGCCATTGGTTGGCCATTCCTTGACCTATAAATACCCCCTTAGTTGATGAACTTTCTTCATCCAAAAATCATTTTCCAAGTCTTGAAATCTCTTCTTCTTTGTGAGTTAAAATTGTCCAAACCCTCCTTTGAGAAAGGCCCTGGCGAAAGCTTCCTCCCTTTGTAGTGTTCTAGCCGTGGGGTACCCCCCCTAGCCTAGTTGTCTCGTATAAATACCCCCCTTTTTGTGGTATAGAAATACTCTCCAAGTATTGTTATAATGCCCAAATACCTTGGCCCAAATACCTTGTAGTATTCCCAAGGTTACACTTATACAAAAGCCCAAATACTATTATACTTCCTTTAGCCACTAAACGAAACCCTTTGGAAAACTCTTCATAAGTAGTTGAAGTGTTTAGTAGAAGTTGAGTATAACTTCTAAGGGTTTATTGGAGCACTCGGAGCGTGCAATTAGGAGCTAAACCTTGCTCATGATCGACTTATAACTTGGATAATTTTGGGCTTATCGAGGTAAACACTCTTGACCTTCTATTGTAATTAGAAATTACATGTTGTTGGAATATATAGTTGAAGTATACTATATATAGAATTGAATAATACTTACGGCAATGTCTTGCGACTTAAGCCTGAACTTTAAGAAGAGAATCGAATCGTAATTACTTAGATCAGTACAAGAGATTTGTATAGCATTACTGTGAAGTAGAATTGTACACGTCCGGTTAAACGTGTAAAACCCCCCCTGGTTGGCTTGGTAGCCGGCCTCGATAGAGGAGGAGAATTACGCTGTTGCGGGGGGGGAGGTGCTGCCGAATTTTCTGTAGAATATTCTACGTCGGGATCTAAAGATATTAATAGGCGCCTTGTGGACTCTATAGGTTGTAGTACTACGTGTGGAGTGATCTGCTTGGCTTAAAGTGTATTCGACGGTTTGAGGTACTTGGAGCGTTTTGCTATTAGTCGATAATCGTCGCGAGGTATGTGAACCTCTTCCTATCTGTTCTAGCATGATATGTGTATAACTATGTAGTACGGTAGACGTACATGTGTTAAATGTATTTGATTGTTTTTAAACATAAAGTGTTATAACAACTCTATGTAAATGAGAGAGAAATGCTTTGTGGTTTTTTTAAAAAGATAACTGATTTGACTTATAACCGACTTGATGTGTGATAATAAAGAACCTTGAAGTATTCTAAAAGATTAAGAAACCTTTTTGAAAGAAGTGTATACTTGGCTTGAAAACATAAGAGTTATACCAGCTTTATGAGAAGTTAGGTGTAACGTCTTAAGAGCGATAAAACGAATGGTTTAATGGTTTAGAAGTTAAGAGACTTATTCTTAAAAGATAAGCGACTTGACTTAATATGGATGTTTGTGTGAAACCTCATTCGTGAGTAATGAGTACTTGGTTTTGAAAGGAATAATGTTTCTTGATTTGAATCGAATGTGTATCGACAAATCATGCAGCGTTAATAAAGGAAAATGTATTGAATAATTAAGTATTATTAAAACCAGTAGAAACCTCCATCCGCATAGAAGCTAAGATGAGACAAAATGATATTACATTTTCTAGATCATGGTGCTTAATAAGATTGATTATGAACAAGAATAACTACTACTTTATGGCATATGTTACTCAATTGTTTTAAAAGAGATTAAGACATTGAACTATGAAACTTTTCAAAAAGAGACTTGTGTAATTGAAATTAGGCAACCGGAACTTTAGGAAAAGAAAGGCATTGTGTTGTCTTAAAATGGTTTAAAACATAAGGTGTTATAACAACTTTATGGGAAGTTGGTTATAACGACCTTATGAAAACAAAAGAAAGGTTTTATCATTGGTTTTAATGTGGTAACTTAACTTTAAAAAGAGAAGTGTTTTGGTCAAAAAAGAAGGCATGGTGTTGCCTTAATTTGGTTTTAAAAAGGAAAGTATGGAAGTTGTTTTGGTTTACGTAAAAGATATAAGTCATTCTATTTTTATACTACGGGTATCGGGTGACTTTTATAAAAGGAATTTAACGTACGTAGTACTTTAGGGTTAAAACCCGGACTTGGGCATAAAATGAAAGTACTTCGAGTTGTGTATAAACTTGCCTATGCTTGTTGTTGTGAAACTTGTCTATGCTTGTTGTTGTGAAACTTGCCTATGCTTGTTGTGATAGCCTTTGTTGTGCAAGAATTGTGTTTCTATACTACCGCGTCTCTCGATGGAGGGTCGGTTGACTTGTTGAGAACTTATTTGGACGTCGCGTGATGCGGAGAAATTCCGCAGATGCGTTCGCTGATAGTGTTACTTTTGCTAATCGCTTTGGACATCACGACACGATCGTAGCGCTGCGGGTATGCTTCCACTTTGATTACGCCTTGTTGTCTTATTGTTCCCTTTGGACATACCGACACGATCGTAGCGCACGGGTATGCTTCCATTTGGAATCTTTGTCTTATTGTTTCCTCTGGACTCATCGACACGATCGTGGCGCTGCGGGTATGCTTCCATTTGGAATGTTGTCTTATTTGTTCCTTTGGACATACCGACGATCGTAGCGCACGGGTATGCTCCCATTTGGATTCTTTGTCTTGTTGTTATCATATCATGCATCGCCGTGATGAGAAAGGTACTCCAGGCGGGATTGATGTTGTGGGCGTGAGACCACGAATTGATATAATCGTTATGTGTGTGTATCGTAGTTTGGTTATCATACTTGTCTCCTTTTATAGACTATTATGATTTCATTCTGATATTTCTGATTCACATACTTGGTACTGTTGTCGACCTCGCCGAGGGGCTGCGTTCATGCCGCAGTAGAAATCATCATTTGTCGATCCCCGCGTTTAGGATCTCATTTCAGCATTTTGGGAAGCTCCGTTTCGTCGGAGGCTTATCTTTGGTATGTTACCCTGAGTCTGTAAGTTCTTGTACGTTCAGGGGTATGGCGGGGCCCTGTCCCGTCATAGTTGTTGTATAAATCTTAAGTGCATAGCTTTGTTGTGGGCGAGTGTAAGGATTATGCTTGTTCAAATTTTTATATATATATGTTGGGAGGCAGCCGTTTTGGTTGGCCTATTTGCTTTTATTTATCATGTCTCTTGTTTCATATTTATGCTTTATGTTCCGCTGATTTTCTCTGATGTTGTATCACTAGGGTGCCCGGGGTAAGGCACCAGTCACGGGCCCCGGTTCGGGTCGTGACAACCATAAACAATATAAATGCACACTTTAAAGCTTTTTATATATTTTTATAGCATTAGCATTTTTTATTCAACATGCCTCTTTTTACAAAATATTTTGAAGCATCCTTTATATTTTCAAAACAAGCATTTTTTAAGCATAATAATTAACCCTAGGTTTGGCAGGACAACCGCAAGTTAGCGGATCTTAGAGGATGCCTAACCCCTTCCCTCTAGATTAATAAAGAACTCTTACCCAGAATCTCATTAAGTTTAGCAGACCATTAAAATGGAGTTAATGTTTACTTTAAACTAGTTAACATTTAGGTGTCCTAATTCACCCAATTAATTAGGTGGCGACTCCGCGAACCCCTTAGCATTTAAGCCCCTTTTAGCACTTTTTAACATTCTAGCACCTTTTAAGCACCTTTTAATATTTTAGCATTTTAGCATTTATTTCCTAACATTTTTTATTTAAGCAGGAGTTTCTATATAAAAATGTCGCGGTCGAAAAAGGGCGTGACAAAAATGGCGACTCTGCTGGGGAATTTAGGTTCTTAACCACAACAGATCTAGGGTTATTGTTTGGCATTATTTTTGCATTTAATTTTATGTACCTTATTTTGTTTGCTTTAATCGCTATGTGCTTTACTGCTTTCCTTAAACTGGCATTCCGCTCATATTTCTTCCGCTCTGGAAAATTCACACAATCACACACTCACACGCGGGTGTGCTTTGCGCACCTGCAAATTTTTTTCAAACACCCACATTTAAGAGAGTTGGCATTTTGCGCGGAGAATCCGGTCCAACCGGTGGTCGCGTAGCCTTCTCACTCGAGTAGTCCACTCGGGAACCTTGCGTCTAGTAAGCCAAATCTTAGAAACTTAAGATAGAGCTATACCACCCTTTATTTTAAGGCATGCATGCATTTACCCTAGGTGGGTCAATCCTTGGCATTGACACCACAATTAGGAAGACACCAAACTTGTCGACGGGTTTCTCAACCCAACGACCAACCAGCATATTATGTGTAGCGTGACAATGATAGACAAATCCAAGCCTAATCATGACATGCTAAAATTGGAAAAAGTGCACCGTCATTTGGTCACCATTTCCAACAAAAGCATTACAGTTTGACGACTTGGACAAATCTATCACAGCCTCGCATATGCGACATTTAGGCCTACCTCTGGCATAAAGGGGTCCCCATGCATATTATGACTCACTTGCAATGTGACAATTTATGTGCAACATGTACTTGCTAAATGTTTTACACTTTTGCAAAATCACGTGCTTTACACTAACGCAGTTTGCTGCATTTTGTCTAAAAAAGATTTATCATCTCCCCCGAAGGTCGATTTGTATTTGACTAAGCAATGACAGAGCATCAATATTTCACAAGATCAAAGGCACGGTCCAGCGACATGACCGATTCAGGGGCATTTGAGCAGAACGAGTCGGAACCCGTCTTGGTTCCTATAGGCAAAGCAGGGGTCTCAGAGAAGAAAAACAGCATAGATCGTTTGGAACTACGTGTGACCTGATTCCCTCGTGGGGATACGTAGGCGTCCATATCGGCTTCGGTCCCACCTCTTAGAAAATCCCAAATTCTCTTTTGCACCATTGGAACTACGTTCGACCTGATTCCCTTGGCGGATACGTAGGCGGCCACATCGGCCTCGGTCCCACCTTTAGAATTTTACCCAATATTCGCTTGTAATGAACTACGTCATGACCTGATTCCCTCATGGGGATACGTAGGCGGCCTAATTCGGCTTCGGTCACACCATTAGGAAGCTTTCCCTTCGCCTGAAAATAATGAGAATACACAAGCAACTCCATCGAAACCCACTTTAGGCCAAACACCCTTTACGCATTCAAAACTGGGACAAGGTAGGAAACCAGACAGGGGTTGCAGGTCCAAGCAGGCCAGACACGCAGATGTCAAGGAACAAGGCGGCGAAGTCAAATGCGAATCGACCCCCCCAAACTCACAAATTTTCTTTGAGCGCAGGTCTTTTCATATTAACAGAAGCAGAAAGTGCAATAGCCGAAGCAGAAAATACGACAAAAAGTTTCTTCGCAAAAGCAGAAAGAAGCAGCAGAGGCAGAGGATATGACAACAATCCAAAATTCAAAGTCCGCATCAGAAGCAGCAGAAGTAGAAAAAGGCATCGACAATCAACAGTCAGAATTCTGAACTCCGCAACAAGGGCTAGCACATCAGCGCGGGCATAAAGTCAAATTTGCAACCAACGCATCGCGCCCAACAAAGACATCATGACAATTCGTCAGTTGCGGCATTTAGCATGTCCGTTCAAGGACAACATTTCAGTATTCATCGGGCGTATCAGGAACGACATCTCTACCCATAAAATTGCACTTCTCGTATGTGTTTATCATTTCATTTAAACAGGTATACACTAATGTTTTCTCAAGCTTATCTTGCAGGAGCATTTATTCTACAGGACCAGCAATACGTCCAAGCAACGACGTTATCAGCACTATGTCAAGGCAACGACATCATCAGCATCGCTTCTACGCAACGACGCCAGCAGCAATACGTCTAGGCAACGACGTTATCAGCAATACGTCCGAACGACGGCGTCATCGATCGCCGGCGTCGCAACGACGCCCGGCGAATACGTCCGAACGCGGCGTTATCGAATACGCCCGGCAACAACGTCATCAGCATCGCGTCTACGCAACGCCGCCAGCAGCAATACGTCCAGGCAACGACGTTATCAACATTATATCAAGGCAACGACATCATCAGTATTGCGTCTACGCAACGATGCCAGCAACAACACGTCCAGGCAACGACGTTATCAGCATTATGTCCAGGCAACGACATTATCAGCATCGCGTCTACGCAACGACGCCAACTACAATACGTCCGAACGCGGCGTTATCGCAATACGTCCGAGCAACGACGCCATCGCGATCGGCGTCTACGCGCAACGCCCGGCGGTAAAACGTCCAGGCAACGACGTTATCAGCATTATGTCAAGGGAACGACATCATCAGCATTGCTTCTACGCAATGACGCCAGCAACAACACGTCCACGCAATAACGTTATCAGCATTATGTCCAGGCAACGACATCATCAGCATTGCGTCTACGCAACGACGCCAGCAGCAATACGTCTAGGCAACGACGTTATCAACATTATGTCCAGACAATGACATCATCAGCATTGCGTCTACGCAACGACGCCAGCAGCAATACGTCCAAGCAACGACGTTATCAGCATTGTGTCCAGGCAACGACATCATCAGCATTGCGTCTACGCAACGACGCCAGCAGCAATACGTCCAGGCAACGACGTTATCAGCATTATGTCCAGCAACGACATCACGGGCTGCGTCTGCCAGCGATGCGGCGGCCAATACGTCCGAACGGCGGCGTTATCGGCGTATGTTCACGGCGACATCATCGGCGTGCGTCGCCAACGACGCCCGGCAATACGTCCAGCAACGGCGTTATCGGCGTATGTCCAGGCAACATCATCGGCGTGCGTCTGCCAGCGACGCCCGGCGGCAATACGTCCGAGCAACGGCGTTATCGGCGTATGTCCAGCAACGACATCATCGGCGTGCGTCTACGCAGCGACGCCAAAGAATATGTTATACCCGTATTTCCGGTATATGCGTGGGGCGTACGTAGAGGAGTTTGGGCTTTAAAGTTGGCTTGGACGATTTATTTTTGTGCACAATACCCGTTTAGAGTCGTTTTTCGACGAAACGTTTTGCATAACTTGCGAGGGGAAAATTCCGGCTATGTCATTTTTAATTTTTGCGGATTTTTCCGAGAGACGAAGCATGTTGGACCAACGAGAGGGCGACACTTGGCACCCTCTCATTGGCGGAAGTTGTGGGCGGTAAAGTGGACGATTTCAAGATAAGGTTTGGTAAGATATTTGTGAGGGTTTTAAGGAGTAGGGACTAGGGGGCACTTGGGCACATCTTGGCCCTCCACTTGCCCCCCACTTGGCTAGATCTTGGCCCTTGGTTTCCCTATAAATACCCCTCCCTTTGTGAAGCTTTCTTCATCCACTCCTCACTCCCTCAAGTCTTGAAAGCCCCTCCCCTTTTTGTGAGGCCCCCCTTGGCCGAGAGTAGCACCCCTCCCCCCTCCTTGTGGTGTGGCCGAGACCCACCCCCCTTCCTTTAGGGTTAAGCCGTGGGGGTACCCCCCTTGCCTTGTTGTTCTCGTAGAATACCCCCCCTCTTGGTAGAAATACTCTCCAAAGTATTGTTACTATACCCAAAATACCTTAGCCGTATACCTTGTAGTATTCCAAAGTTACCTCTACACGTAGAGCCCGGAAATACTACCTTATGTCCTTTTTGTCTCATAACCGAAACCCTAAGGAAAATCTTCATACTTGGTTGAAGTATTAAGTAGAAGTTGCGTAGAACTTCTAAGGGTTGTTTGAAGCGGGTTGGAGCACCCGGAGTAGGAGCTAAGCGTTACTCAGGACCGACATTTATACTTGGATAATTATGGGCTTATCGAGGTAAATATCTTGTCTCCCTTTTGTAATTAAGTGTGCATACTATTGAAGTATAAGAATTAAGTATAAGGTATATACAAGGAAAGTATATAGAAGAGAATTGAACTGAAATCACATCAGAAGATTAACCTGCAGAGTAATCTAGACTTTGATAGACTTGTATAACCGTTATAGGTTGAAGTACTGCGAGTAGCGTATTCTACTCGGAGGGTGGAAAAGGCTAGCCGGACTACAGTACGTTGGAGCGTTTTGCTTATAGTCGATAAATCGTCACGAGGTATGTGATTCTTCCTATACTCTTGAGCATGATATTTTAATGAATATATATATATAGTACGGTAGACGTACGTGTGTTAACTGAATATTAATCTCGGCAATGTCTTTTTGACTTAAGCCTGAATAATAATTACGGCAATGTCTTTTGACTTAAGCCTGAATAAAGAGAATCTGGTATTTCAAAGAATTAAGAAACCTTTTGAAAGAAGAGTAACACTTGGTTTTAAAAGCTTAAGAGTTATACTAGCTTTATGGGAAGTTAGGTATAACGGCAAGAGTGATAAAAGAATGATTTATTGATTTAAGAAGTTAAGAGACTTGATCTTAAAGATAAGAGACTTGACTTAATTGAATTTTGTTAAAAGTGTGAAACCTCATTCGTGAGTAATGAATACTTGGTTTTAAAGGAATAAATGTTTCTTGATTTGAAATCGAGAATAAGTATCGAATGCAGACCATGGCGCTAATAAAGGGAATGTTTTGACTAATAAAGTATTATTAAAACCAGTAGAAACTTCCATCTGCATAGAAGCTAAGATGAGACAAAATGATATTACATTTCCTAGATCATGGTCATTGTAATAAGATTGTTATGAACAAGAATAACCTACTCACATAAGGTATATGTTTCTCAAATTGTTTTAAAGGATTAAAACTATGAACTACGAAACCTTTGAAAATGAGAAACTTGAGTAAATAAAATTAGGCAAACTTGAACGTTTGGAAAAGAACGTGTTACTTGATTTTTACAAAGAGAAGTGTTTTGATTTACTTCAAAAGATAATCACTCTATTTTTTTATATACTACGGGTATTGTGTGACTTTTGTGAAAGTAACGTATCTTTTAAAGAGTTAATGTATGAAGTACTTTGGGGATAAAAACCCGATCTTGTTAATCATATAGTAGAAAGTACCTTGTGTGTATAACTTGATTGTGTTGGTTTGTGATAGCCTTGTAATACTTTCTTGTTGACTTGTTAAGTAAACATGCTAGGATGCTACGTATGTTAGTATCTTGTGATGATTGTGTAAAGGGGTTTTCCCTCGATTGCGCTTAAGTTGTTTAACGATCAGCCGTTATGTTGGTATTGTACCACTCACCTTAACATGTTACCGGGGGTTAAGCTGCCCTCCGATGCGGGGTAGACTCAGGCGGTCTGGGACCATGATTCGAGGATACCTCATGCGGGTCCCGGGGACCTATGCGGAGCTGCGAGAGTTCCAGGTTAGTGTGCGGCCTATATGGTCATGCGGTCTATGTGGCCATGCGGACTGCGAGTCCAGGACGTTGCCGGGGAGTAGCTACCCTCGATGCGGGGAATACCTCATGCGGGCCATTGGAGTGGCCTATGCGGAGCTGCGGGAAGTTCCAGGGCTAGACGCGCACATTTGATACTGCGGGCGAGTGACCAGCTTTGATCATGTGACGGTCTAGACATATATTATGATACAGTTTATGACCTTGTTAGTACTGTGGGTGTTAGTAGTCGGCTATGCCTTCGTACTTACCCTGTTCTGTTTTATTAGGACACAGGTGGGACCTGGTGTTCATGTGTATTCCTTGGTGCTTTATATCATAGACTGCCGGCAGTGAGGAAGGTATTCCACGGGCATGATTGATGTTGTGGGCGTGAGACCCATAGTTATATTTGAGTGATGACTTGAGGGCGTGAGTCCCTGACTTGACATGACTGCTTATTTATTGTGAACTGTAGTTTGGTTATCATACATGTCTCCTGCTTTATAGACTACTATGATTTCATTCTGATATCTTGATTTCACATACTTGGTACTGTTGTCTTGACCTCCTTCGAAGTGCGTTCATCCGCGAGTTGAGGTACACCGATCGTTGATCCTAGCTCTCGTGGTCACGATTCGGCGTTTGGGAAGCTCCGTTTCTCCGGAGGCTTATCCGTGGTATAGTCCCCTGTCGTAGTAGGTGCTTACATTCAGGGGTATGGCGGGGCCCTTTCCCGCCATTGTTGTCATGTCACTCTTAGAGGTCTGTAGTACTGTTGTGGGCAGAGTTGTAAGTGGGATGTAACTGTTCGGATTTAAATTGAATTATATATATGCCGAAAGACAAGTTTTCTCAGATTACTGTTTCTTACTTCATAATATTTTCATGTCTTGTTTTATGTTCCGCTGATTACTCTGATGTATGGCTACTTGGGTGCCCGGGTAAGGCACGATCCACGGGCCGGTTGGTCGTGACAAAAGTGGTATCGAGCGATTAATCCTCGGAAAGTGTCTGACCGTATCGATGAAGTCTTGATTATCGGTGTGTTGTGCACCACACCAATAATCAGGAGGCTATAGGATATTTAGGATTGGTTTCCATTCTTCTCACTCTGAGATCGTGCCTTAGAGTTGTGTTGTAAAGTTGGACCCTCTAACGTATTTCTTTCCCTTACCATTATGCCTCCGCGTAGGGCAAACCCGGGCCCAGGAGGGCAAGGCAGCCGAGGGAGCTGCGAGTAGAGTTCAGAGGGTTACGTGGGCACAGGCCCAATCATCACCAGGTGGTGCTTCATTCGGGGAGTTCGCGACGCCACTAACCCAGTGAGTTTAGCACGGCGGCGATTCCTCTGCGGCCATGACTTTGAACGCCGGTTCCACGGCCGAGAGAGAATATAAATTGCAAAGGCGACCTGTTACTAACTATGGATTTGGCTACGGAGAATATACCGATGTACCGCGAGTCTTGATGACTATCTAAGAGAGGTTGTGCAAGAGAAATTCTTGATTAGGCGTGAGCATGGCACGTATGCGGGCTTATGCGCGGCGAGCCAAGCGTAGAGATCGGCGGGTTAACGAGGGCAATGAAGAGGGCGAGCAATGAGTCCTTTGGTAACTTTCGAGGCGAATCGCCTCACGTGATTAGATATGCACATCCACCGGTGCAGTGGTCCTCGCGAGGTTCGGGATGTTTGGGGTATGCAGGAGTTGGTCGAGCTTGAGCTTCCGATTCACGCTACATAGGTTCGGCCAGGATTGATTTTCCCAGTGTTCACAATGTGACAGGCGTCATCCCGGGGAATGTCGTCTTTTAGTTGGTACTTGTTTTACCTGCGGCCGTCAGGGCCATGTGTCGAAAGAATGTCCTAGTAGGAGGGATATAAGTAGGAGGACTCAGCCTTCATGATCAGTGACCAGTTCATCATCTTTCCTAGCTATGCGCCCTACGGGGCAGGTTTGATTAGAACAACTAAGGGGAGTGAAACAGGAGATACAGGTGTATTCTTAACCCTCTAGAGATTGTAGGCGTGATGAGATGAGTATATCTTAAGTGTTATGTTCAGGTAACATAAGTATATTGTGATTAGAAATCATGGTTAGTTAACCGGGAAAGATTGGGGGATAAGAAAAAGCGTGAGCCTTAGAGCTTTATACGTAGAGACCTTAGAGGTAAGGCCATCTCGGGTAAAGATGTATTGTTATGTTTGATCCTTATCGGAGTGCATAGTGCACGTGAGATTTGTTTGTGTGATAAGTCCCTGAGTAGGGAGGAAGGAAAGAGTGTAGTTGAGCTAAGAAGACCGCTAGGTTTTCGTAACGTGATTAGTGAGATTGTTCCTTCGGGGAGCTAGTGTTTTGCACGTTGCCGGGTCGGGTTGGGGCCATGTTGCGGGTCAACCCGCGGCATGTATGGTGGTGGGGTCAGTTTGTGGTGGTCCCGCCTTGTGGTAGGGTCACGAGGGTGTTAGGCCCATATTTGGTTAACCAGCGTACGAGTCGTGGATGCATTCGACCAGTAGTCGGGCCGAGGAGGTCAGCCCGTCTTTTCTTCTAGTAAAGACCGTGTACTCGGTAGTAAGTTGCGGGATGATTATTTCAGGAAGGTTGCACGAGGTGCCTGCTTTCACCTTATGTCAGGCAGTGGAGCCAGTTCTGACTATTTTCGTTTTTTGGAAATTTTACCAGGCAGAGTTAGGAACTCAGGTGAGTCTCAGTAGTGCATTCGTCCTCGGGCCAGTGTTGTGATTTCAGGGGTAGCCGTGAGGATTGTTGTCGCCTGTGGAGGGAGTGTTTAAGCTACCATTTCAGTGTTCGGATGTCGTCTTATGAAGCCTTGTAGGGGCGGAAGTGTATGTTGCCGGTCGATTGGTTCGATGTTGGCAAGGTTCAGATAGTTGGTTCAGGCTTGTTCCAGCAGACTGTGGATAGGGTGAAGCTTGTCTTGAAGAGGTTATTGGAAGCTTAGAGAAATCGTGCGGATAATCGGCGACGACGGTTAGAGTTCAGGTTGACGGTCGGTCTTCTTGAAGGTGCCACCCCGGATAGGGTGTGACGAGTTTTGGAAACTGAAGCAGTAACAGAAATGTGGTAAGTTATGAGGAATAGTTCGAGTGTACAAGAAGGGTACGACACGTAAGGGAAGAAGCGAGCATGTATGACGAGCATAAATGTGATCATTTCTTTTGTAAAGAGAAGGTGCGAAGGAAGTATATTTTAGACCCCGGAGAGAGGTATTTGTGGTGATGTTAGAGGTGTTTCCTCGTGGACTTGGATGGAAGTATTTGCGCGGGTGTTTCTGTGGCCAGGTGTGGCAGGTTTGTTCTCGTAAGTATAGTAGTGAAGACTATACTGGCGCGCGTTTGTTTTGAGACTTAGAAGGAACATTCGGGACGAATGTTTCTAAGGAGGGGAGAATGTTATACCCCGTATTTCCAGAGTATGTACGTAAGGACGTACGTAGAGGAGTTTGGGCTTTAAAGTTGGCTTGGACGATTTATTTTTGTGCACAACACCCGTTTAGAGTCGTTTTTCGACGAAACGTTTTGCATAACTTGCGAGGGGAAAATTCCGGCTATGTCATTTTTAATTTTTGCGGATTTTTCCGAGAGACGAAGCATGTTGGACCAACGAGAGGGCGACACTTGGCACCCTCTCATTGGCGGAAGTTGTGGGCGGTAAAGTGGACGATTTCAAGATAAGGTTTGGTAAGATATTTGTGAGGGTTTTAAGGAGTAGGGACTAGGGGGCACTTGGGCACATCTTGGCCTCAGCTGCCCCACTTGGCTAGATCTTGGCCCTTGGTTTCCTATAAATACCCTCCTTTGTGAAGCTTTCTTCATCCACTCCTCACTCCTCAAGTCTTGAAAGCCCTCCTTTTGTGAGGCCCCCTTGGAGAGTAGCACCCCACTCCTTGTGGTGTGGCGAGACCCACCCCTTCCTTTAGGGTTAAGCCGTGGGGGTACCCCCCCTTGCCTTGTTGTTCTCGTAGAATACCCCCCCTCTTGGTAGAAATACTCTCCAAAGTATTGTTACTATACCCAAAATACCTTAGCCATATACCTTGTAGTATTCCAAAGTTACCTCTACACGTAGAGCCCGGAAATACTACCTTATGTCCTTTTTGTCTCATAACCGAAACCCTAAGGAAAATCTTCATACTTGGTTGAAGTATTAAGTAGAAGTTGCGTAGAACTTCTAAGGGTTGTTTGAAGCGGGTTGGAGCACCCGGAGTAGGAGCTAAGCGTTACTCAGGACCGACATTTATACTTGGATAATTATGGGCTTATCGAGGTAAATATCTTGTCTCCCTTTTGTAATTAAGTGTGCATACTATTGAAGTATAAGAATTAAGTATAAGGTATATACAAGGAAAGTATATAGAAGAGAATTGAACTGAAATCACATCAGAAGATTAACCTGCAGAGTAATCTAGACTTTGATAGACTTGTATAACCGTTATAGGTTGAAGTACTGCGAGTAGCGTATTCTACTCGGAGGGTGGAAAAGGCTAGCCGGACTCTGATGACGTTGGAGCGTTTTGCTTATAGTCGATAAATCGTCACGAGGTATGTGATTCTTCCTATACTCTTGAGCATGATATTTTAAAGAATATATATATATAGTACGGTAGACGTACGTGTGTTAACTGAATATTAATCTCGGCAATGTCTTTTTGACTTAAGCCTGAATAATAATTACGGCAATGTCTTTTGACTTAAGCCTGAATAAAGAGAATCTGGAGTATTTCAAAAGAATTAAGAAACCTTTTTGAAAGAAGAGTAACACTTGGTTTTAAAAGCTTAAGAGTTATACTAGCTTTATGGGAAGTTAGGTATAACGGCTTAAGAGTGATAAAAAGAATGATTTATTGATTTAAGAAGTTAAGAGACTTGATCTTAAAAGATAAGAGACTTGACTTAATTGAATTTTGTTAAAAAGTGTGAAACCTCATTCGTGAGTAATGAATACTTGGTTTTTAAAGGAATAAATGTTTTACTGATGTTATACCCCGTATTTCCAGAGTATGTACGTAAGGACGTACGTAGAAAATTTGAACTTGTGATTTAGGCTTGGCCGAATTCTTTTTGTTCACAACACCCGATTAGAGTCGGTTTTAAATAAACGTTTCCACGACTTTCGTAGGGGAATTTCCGGCTATGTCATTTTTAATTTTTGCGGATTTTTCCGAGAGACGAAACATTTTGGACCAACAAGAGGGCGACACTTGTCCCCCTCTCATTGGTTAGGCTTGGGCGGTAAAGGGTTGGCCGAAAGTGTGGTTAAAGTGGTCAAGGGTTGGTAGGATATTTGTGTGTTAGTTGGAAAGGGGCACTTGGCAAGATCTTGGCCCTACACTTGCCTTGCACTTGGCATGATCTTGGCCATTGGTTGGCCTTGGCTTATACTATAAATACCCCCCCTTAGGATGACTTCTTCATCCATTCCAAATATTTCCTAAGTGTTAGAAATCCTCCCTCCCTTGATAGAGTTGTTCTCGTCCTCCCCCTCCCCTTGGCGAGAGCCCTCCTCCTCTAGTAGTGTGGCCGTGGGGTACCCCCCCCTAGCCTAGTTGCTTTCGTATAATACCCCCCTCTCTTGATTGAAATACTCTCAAAAGTATTGTTATAATGCCCAAATTACCTTAGCCATATACCTTGTAGTATTCTAAGGTTATACCTATACAAAAGCCCAGTTATACTATTATACTTCCGTCGGTCACCACAAAACCCTAAGGAAAATCTCCATGGTTAGTTGGAGTAGTATGTAGAAGTTGGTTAGAACTTCTAAGGGTAGTTTGGAGCGGGTTGGAGCGCTCGGAGTTGGAGCTAAACGATTGCCCAGGATCGACTTTAACTAGGATAATTATGGGCTTATCGAGGTAATTATCTTGTCCCTCTATTGTAATTGGAAATTACATATTGTTAGAATATATAGTTAAAGTATACTATATATAGAACTGAACGTAGTTATTGGCAATGTCTTTTGACTTAATCCTGAATAATACTTACGGCAATGTCTTGCGACTTAAGCCTGAATTTAAAGAAGAATACTGAACTGTAATTACATAGGGCTGTATTACAGTAGACTTGTGTAGTAGTACCGTGGAGTAGAATTGTACCCGTTAGGGTTAGACGTATAACCCCCCCCTGGTTGGCTTGGTAGCCGGCCTCGATAGAGGAGGAGATTTACGCTGTTGCGGGGGGGGAGAGGTGCTGCCGAATTTTCGGTAGAATGTTCTACGATGAGATCTAAATGTTAATAAGCGCCTTGTGGCCTTATAGGTTGAAGTACTACGTGTGGCGCGATCTACTTGGCTTAAGGAGTAGCCGACGGTTGGAAGTACTTGGAGCGTTTTGCTATTAGTCGATACTCGTCGCGAGGTATGTGAATCTCTTCCTATATCTTCTAGCATGATATGTGTGAACTATGTAGTACGGTAGACGTACATGTGATAAACGTATTTGATTGATTTAAAACATAAAGTGTTATAACGGCTTTATAGGAAGTTGGTTATAACAGCTTTATGTTGGTAAGAAAATACTTGTGGTCTTTAAAAGGTAATTGATTTGAACTATAACTGGCTTGTTATGTGTTAATAAGGAACTTGAAGTATTTCAAAAGATTTTTGAATCATTTTGAAAGAAGAAGTAATACTTGGTTTTTGAAAAACTTAAGAGTTATACTAGCTTTATGGGAAGTTAGGTATAACGGCTTAAGAATGTTTTACTGATTTCGGAAATCAGAATGTGTATCGACAAACCACTGCAGCGTTAATCACAGGGCACGTATTGACTAATTAAGTATTATTAAAACCAGTAGAAACTTCCATCTGCATAGAAGCAGATGAGACAAAATGATATTTCCTAGATCACGGCTGCTGTAATAAGATTGTTATAAACAAGAATGTCCTACTCACATATAAGACTTATGTTTCTCAGATTGTTTAAAAGAGAATTATATTCTTAAATGAATAAGACTATGAACTACGAAACCTTTCTAAAATAAGAAACGTGAACATTTGAAATTAGGCAAACTTGGGCGTTTGGAAAATAATGTTGTTACTTGATTTTACAAAGGTAAGTGTTTTGGTTTATTTAAAAAGCGATCACTCTATTTTATACTACGGTATTGTGTGACTTATGTGGAAAACGGATCTTTTAAAAGATTTAATGTATGAAGTACTTTAGGGGTAGATACGAACTTGTTAGCTTAAAGTACCTTGTGTGAATAACTTGATTGTCTTTGGTTTGAGATAGCCTTGTAAATACTTTCTTGTTGATGTGATAAGTGAAAATGTTAGGATGCTACGTGTGTTAGTATCTTGTGTGATCGTGATGTAAGGGGTCATTCTTGTTGTGCTTACGTTGTTAAGCGTTAAGCCCGTTGTACTATTATTGTATCACATACCCTTTGACTTATTATACCAAGGGCTTGCCACCCTTGATGCGGGTCTTTACGGCTATGCGGTCCTCGTGACTATGCGGAGTGTGGTAGCTCGAGATTGATCATTCCGGTGTTTAGCCCGACGCGGGATTCCTATGCGGTCTGTTGAGACTATGCGGTCTTTTGAGACTATGCGGGTTGCGGGAGCCTAGGCGGATACCGAGGTTAGGCGCCCGATGCGGGGTATACCTCAGCGATGCAGGACCATGATTCGAGAATACCTCATGCGGGTCGTGTGTGACCTATGCGGGCTGCGAGAGTTCGAGGATAGACACGCACATTGATATTGCGGGCGAGTGCGGCCGATCATGTGGTGCGATGACAGACCTCGGGATCTGATTTGTGGTATTTTGATCGTGGGTCTTAGTAGTCGGCTATGCCTTCGTACTTGCCGTGCGGTTTTATTGTGATAACTTTGAGGCGTGAGTCCCGACTTGACATATTCGCTTATTTATTGTGAGCGTAGTTTGGTTATCATACATGTCTCCCGCTTTATATAGACTACTATGATTTCATTTCTGATATCTATTTTGATTTCACATACTTGGTACTGTTATCGACCTCGCCCGAAGTGCGTTCATCCGCAGTAAAGGTACACGATCGTTGATCCTCGCTCTTAGGGTCGCGATTCGGCGTTTGGGAAAGCTCCGTTTCTCGGAGGCTTATCTTCGTATAGTCCCTGTCATTGTAGGTATTTACATTCGTGGGTATGGCGGGCCCTGTCCCGCCATTGTTGTCATATCATTCTTAGAGTCGGTAATCTTGTTGTGGCGGGTATGTTTTAAAGATTAAACTGCTCATGTTGAAAAAGTTGTTATTTACATATATGCGAAAGGCAAGTTTTCTCAGTTATTGTTTCATATTTCATAATATGTCTTGTATCGTTTATGTTCCGTGATTACTCGATGTTGTATCACTAGGGTGCGGGGTAAGGCACGATCACGGGCCGGAATCGGTCGTGACAAAAGTGGTATCGAGCGATTAATCCTCGGAAAGTGTCTGACCGTATCGATGAAGTCTTGATTATCGGTGTGTTGTGCACCACACCAATAATCGTGAGGCTATAGGATATTTTAGGATTGGTTTCTATTCTTCTCACTCGAGATCGTGCCTTAGAGCCGTGTTGTAAGTTGGACCCTCTAACGTATTTCTTTCCACCGCTATGCCTCGCGTAGGCAACCCGGCCAGCGCGGGCAAAGCGGCGAGGAGGCTGAGTAAATCTGAGGAGGGTTACGTGGGCACAGCCCAATCATCACCGGGGTGGTGCTTCATTCGGGAGTTTTGCGGCGTCACTAGCCCAGTGAGTTTAGTCTGGCGGCGGTTCCTCTGCGGCCATGATATATGAACGCCCAGTTCCACGGCCAGGAGCGATGAATATAGAGTGCAAAGCGACCACATTACTAGCTATAGATGTGGCTACCAGAGAATATACCGATGTACCTCGAGACTTGAGGACTATCTCAAAAGAGGTTGTGTAAGTAGTTCTTGATCGGGCTTGAGCATGGCACGTATGCGGGCTTATGCGCAGCAGAAGCGTAGAGATCGGCGGGTTAACGAAGGACAGAGAAGAGGCGAGCGGCGAGGTCCTTTGGTAACTGCGGCGAGTCGCCTCGCCAGATTAGATTATGCGCATCCACGGTCACGAAGGGTCCTCGCGGGGTTCGGGACGTTCGGGGTATGCGAGGAGTTGGTCGAGCTCGAGCTTCCGGTTCACGATCTGCGAAGGTTCCGGCCATCCGATTGATTTTCTCGGTGTTCAGCGATGTGGCGTCGTCGTGGAATGTCGTCTTTTTGTTGGTACTTGTTGTACCTATGACCGTCAGGGCCTGATGTCGAAAGAGTGTCCTTGCGGGAGGACTTAGCCGAGGATCGGTGGGTAGTTTGTCATCTTCCTTAGCTATGCGCCTACGCAGGCGAGTTTGATTAGACGACTAAGGAGTGAAGCGGAGATATAGATATATCTTTAACCCTACAGAGATGAGTATGTGTGATAAGGTGAGTATACCTTAAGTGTTATGTTACGATAGCGATATGTTAGTTGTGATTAGAAATCATGGTGGGTTAACCGAGTAAGATTTTGGGGGATAGAGAAGGTGGGAGCCTTAGAGTTTTATACGTAGAGACCTTAGAGGTAAGGCCATCTCGGGTATAGGTGTAGTGTTATGTTTGATCCTTATCAGAGTGCATGGTGCACGTGAGCTATGTTTGTGGGATAAGTCCCTGGGTAGCGTGGAATGAAAGGGGGTAGTTGAGCTAAGAAGACCGCTAGGTTTTCGAAACGTGATTAGTGAGATTGTTCCGGATCGGGGAGCTAGTATTGTGCGCGTTGCCGGGTCGGGTTGAGGCCACGTTGCGGGTCAACCCGCGGTAGGTTTGGTGGTGGGGTCAGTTTGTGGTGGCCCCGCCTTGTGGTAGGGTCACGAGGGTGTTAGGCCCAAGTTTAGTTAACCAGCGTACGAGTTCGTGGATGCGTTCGACTAGTGGTCGGGTCGATGGGGGCAGCCCATCGTGTTCTTCGGTCAGGACCGTTTACTCATTGTGTTGAGTTATCGAAGGTTGTAAGGCTGCGGGGTGCCTACCTTCACCTTATGTGACAGATGGAGCCAGTTACTGGCTTCTTTTTCTGGAGGTTTTGCCAGGCAAGGTTAGGAACTCAGGTGAGTCTCAGAATCGCATTCGCCCTCGGGCCAGTGTTTGGATTTCAGGGATAGTTGTGGGGATTGTTGTCTCCTGTAGAGGTAGTGTTTAAGCTACCATTTCAATGTTCGGATGTCGTCTTATGAAGCCTTGTAGGGGCGGAAGTGTAAGTCGCCGGTCGATTGGTTAGATGTTGGCAAGATTCAGATAGTTGGTTCAGGCTTGTTCCAGCCGACTGTGGATAGAGTAAAGCTTGTCTAGAAGAGGTTCTGGCAGCTCAGAGAAATCGTGCGGATAATCGGCGACGACGCTTAGAGTTCAGGTTGACGGTCGGTCTTCTTGAAGGTACCACCCCGGTTTGGGTGCGACGAGTTTTGGAAAACAGAGGGAACTTAGCCCGAGTTACTTTGGGCCTTTGTGAGTTCATGAGAAGGATAGGCCAGGTTGCCTATATGTTAGCATTTGCCGTCCGACGTAGGAGGCAGTGCGTCCGGTCTTTCGTATTGTTATGATCGGGAAAGTATCGGAGATCCATCCAGAGTGTTCCCAGTTAATGATGACCACGTTAGAGATAGTAACCCCGAGTTTTGGATACTGAAGCCGTGTCAGAATGTGGTAAGAGTTCGAGTGTACGACATCCTCCGGGATCGCAAGCAGCCCGGTACCATTTGTTGGGTCGTCGGAGCAAGGCTCGCGACAAAGTGACAAAAGTGGTACCATTGGTCAGATCGCCTGAGAAGGTTAATGCCTCAGGCAAAGTGACAAAGTGGTATCTACGACGAGTAAAGAGAGAAGCGAGCATGTATGGCGAGCATAGATGTGATCATTTCTTTTGTAAAGAGAAGGTGCGAAGGAAGTATATTTTAGACCCCGTTGAGAAGTGTTTTGTGGGGATGATTAGAGGTGTTTCCTCGTGGACTTTGATGTAAGTATTTACGCAGGTGCTTCTGTGGCCAGCTGTGGCAGGATTGTTTCGTAAGTGTGGTAGTGAAGACTATACTGGCGCACGTTGTTTTGAGACTTAGAAGGAACATTCGGGACGAATGTTTCTAAGGAGGGGAGAATGTTATACCCCGTATTTCCAGAGTATGCGTGGGGCGTGCGTAGAAAATTTGAACTTGTGATTTAGGCTTGGCCGAATTCTTTTTGTTCACAACACCCGATTAGAGTCGTTTTTAGACGAAAAGTTTCCACAGCTTTGGGTGTGGAAATTACCGCTATGTCATTTTTAATTTTTGCGGATTTTTCAGAGAGACGAAACATTTTGTACCAACAAGAGGCGACACTTGTCCTCTCATTAGTTAGGCAGGCGGTAAAGGGTTGGCGAATGTGTGGTTAAAGTGGTCAAGGGTTGGTAGGATATTTGTGTGTTAGTTGGAAAGGGGCACTTGGCAAGATCTTGGCCCTACACTTGCCTTGCACTTGGCATGATCTTGGCCATTGGTTGGCCTTGGCTTATACTATAAATACCCCCCTTAGGATGACTTCTTCATCCATTCCAAATATTTCCTAAGTGTTAGAAATCCTCTCTCCCTTGATAGAGTTGTTCTCGTCCTCCCCTCCATGGCAGAGCCCTCCTCTAGTAGTGTGGCGTGGGGTACCCCACTAGCCTAGTTGCTTCGTATAATACCTCTCTTGATTGAAATACTCTCAAAGTATTGTTATAATGCCCAAATTACCTTAGCCATATACCTTGTAGTATTACAGGTTATACTATACAAAAGCCAGTTATACTATTATACTTCCGTCGGTCACCAAACGAAACCCTAGGAAAATCTCCATGGTTAGTTGGAGTAGTATGTAGAAGTTGGTTAGAACTTCTAAGGGTAGTTTGGAGCGGGTTGGGCGCTCGGAGTTGAGCTAAGCGATTGCGGGATCGACTTTAACTAGGATAATTATGGGCTTATCGAGGTAATTATCTTGTCCTCTATTGTAATTGGAAATTACATATTTTTAGAATATTTAGTTTAAGTTTAATATATATAGACGAACGTAGTTATTGGCAATGTCTTTTGACTTAAGCCCGAATAATACTTACAGCAATGTCTTTGCGACTTAAGCCCAATTTAAAGAAGAATCTTGTTGTAATTACATGGGGTGTATTACGATGAACTTGTGTAGTAGTACCGTGGAGTAGAATTGTACCCGTTAGGGTTAGACGTATAACCCCCCCCTGGTTGGCTTGGTAGCCGGCCTCGATAGAGGAGGAGATTTACGCTGTTGCGGGGGGGGGGAGGTGCTGCCGAATTTTCGGTAGAATGTTCTACGATGAGATCTAAATGTTAATAAGCGCCTTGTGGCCTTATAGGTTGAAGTACTACGTGTGGCGCGATCTACTTGGCTTAAGGAGTAGCCGACGGTTGGAAGTACTTGGAGCGTTTTGCTATTAGTCGATACTCGTCGCGAGGTATGTGAACCTCTTCCTATATCTTCTAGCATGATATGTGTGAACTATGTAGTACGGTAGACGTACATTTGCTAAACGTATTTGATTGATTTAAAACATAAAGTGTTATAACGGCTTTATGGGAAGTTGGTTATAACAGCTTTATGTTGGTAAGAAAATACTTGTGGTCTTTAAAAGGTAACTGATTTGAACTATAACTGGCTTGTTATGTGTTAATAAAGAACTTGAAGTATTTCAAAAGATTTTTGAATCATTTTGAAAGAAGTAATACTTGGTTTTGAAAAACTTAAGAGTTATACTAGCTTTATGGGAAGTTAGGTATAACGGCTTAGAATGTTTCTTGATTTGAAATCGTAATGTGTATCGACAAACCATCTGCAGCGTTAATAAAAGGGAATGTTTTGACTAATTAAGTATTATTAAAACCAAGAAACTTCCATCTGCATAGAAGCGAGATGAGACAAAATGATATTTCTAGATCACAATTTCTTTGTAATAAGATTGTTATAAACAAGAATGTCCTACTCACATATAAGACTTATGTTTCTCAGTTGTTTAAAAGAGAATTATATTCTTAAATGAATAAGACTATGAACTACGAAACCTTTCTAAAATAAGAAACGTGAACATTTGAAATTAGGCAAACTTGGGCGTTTGGAAAATAATGTTGTTACTTGATTTTACAAAGGTAAGTGTTTTAGTTTATTTAAAAAGACATCACTCTATTTTATACTACGGGTATTGTGTGACTTATGTGGAAGCAGCGGATCTTTTAAAAGATTTAATGTATGAAGTACTTTAGGGTAGATACGAACTTGTTAGCTTAAAGTACCTTGTGTGAATAACTTGATTGTCTTTGGTTTGAGATAGCCTTGTAAATACTTTCTTGTTGATGTGATAAGTGAAAATGTTAGGATGCTACGTGTGTTAGTATCTTGTGTGATCGTGATGTAAGGGGGTCATTCGTGTTGTGCTTACGTTGTTAAGCGTTAAGCGTTGTACTATTATTGTATCACATACCCTTTGACTTATTATACCAAGGGCTTGCCACCCTTGATGCGGTCTTCGGCTATGCGGTCCTCGTGACTATGCGGAGTCGCGGTAGCTCGGGATTGATCATTCGGGTGTTTAGCCCGACGCGGGGATTCCTATGCGATGCATTGAGACTATGCGGTCTTTTGAGACTATGCGGGTTGCGGGAGCCTAGGCGGATACCGAGGTTAGCGCCCGACGCGGGGTATACCTCGGCGATGCAGGACCATGATTCGAGGAATACCTCATGCGGGTCCGTGTGTGACCTATGCTGCGAGAGTTCGAGGATAGACACGCAGCATTGATATTGCGGGCGAGTGCCAACCGATCATGTGGTGCGATCTAGGCGGACCTCGGGATACGGATTTGTGGTATTTTGGTGCTGTGGGTCTTAGTAGTCGGCTATGCCTTCAGACTTGCCCGCACGGTTTTATTGTGATAACTTTGAGGCGTGAGTCACGACTTGACATATTTGCTTATTTATTGTGAGCGTAGTTTGGTTATCATACATGTCTCTGCTTTATATAGACTACTATGATTTCATTCTGATATCTATTTTCAGTTTCACATACTTGGTACTGTTATCGACCTCCTTCGGGCTGCGTTCATCCGCAGTAAAGGTACACGATCGTTGATCCTCGCTCTTAGGAGTCACGATTGGCGTTTGGGAAAGCTCCGTTTCTCCGGAGGCTTATCTTGGTATAGTCCCCTGTCATTGTAGGTATTTACATTCAGGGGTATGGCGGGGCCCTGTCCCGCCATTGTTGTCATATCATTCTTAGAGGTCGGTAGTACTGTTGTGGGCAGGGTATGTTTTAAAGGATTAAACTGTTCATGTTGAAAAAGTTGTTATTTACATATATGCCGAAAGGCAAGTTTTTCTCAGATTATTGTTTCATATTTCATAATATGTCTTGTATCGTTTTATGTTCCGCTGATTACTCTGATGTTGTATCACTAGGGTGCCCGGGGTAAGGCACCAGTCACGGGCCCGGAATCGGGTCGTGACAACTGATTTCGGAAATCAGAATAAGTATCGAACAGACCACAGCAGCGCTAATAAAGGGAATGTTTTGACTAATAAAGTATTATTAAAACCAGTAGAAACTTCCATCTGCATAGAAGCTAAGATGAGACAAAATGATATTACATTTCCTAGATCATGGCTGCTGTAATAAGATTGGTATGAACAAGAATAACCTACTCACGCATAAGGTATATGTTTCTCAAATTGTTTTAAAGGATTAAAACTATGAACTACGAAACCTTTCGAAAATGAGAAACTTGAGTAAATAAAATTAGGCAAACTTGAACGTTTGGAAAAGAACGTGTTACTTGATTTTTACAAAGAGAAGTGTTTTGATTTACTTCAAAAGATAATCACTCTATTTTTATATACTACGGGTATTGTGTGACTTTTGTGAAAGTAACGTATCTTTTAAAGAGTTAATGTATGAAGTACTTTGGGGATAAAAAACCCGATCTTGTTAATCATATAGTAGAAAGTACCTTGTGTGTATAACTTGATTGTGTTGGTTTGTGATAGCCTTGTAATACTTTCTTGTTGACTTGTTAAGTAAACATGCTAGGATGCTACGTATGTTAGTATCTTGTGATGATTGTGTAAAGGGGTTTTCCCTCGATTGCGCTTAAGTTGTTTAACGATCAGCCGTTATGTTGGTATTGTACCACTCACCTTGACATGTTACCGGGGGTTAAGCTGCCCTCCGATGCGGGGTAGACTCAGGCGGTCTGGGACCATGATTCGAGGATACCTCATGCGGGTCCCGGGGACCTATGCGGAGCTGCGAGAGTTCCAGGTTAGTGTGCGGCCTATATGGTCATGCGGTCTATGTGGCCATGCGGACTGCGAGTCCAGGACGTTGTCGGGGAGTAGCTACCCTCGATGCGGGGAATACCTCATGCGGGCCATTGGAGTGGCCTATGCGGAGCTGCGGGAAGTTCGGGGCTAGGCAGCGCGCATTTGATCTGCGAGCGAGTGACCGGCTTTGATCATGGCGATCTAGACATATATTATGATCTGATTTATGACCTTGTTAGTCTTGTAGGTGTTAGTAGTCGGCTATGCCTTCGTGCCTACTGCATTACATTTTATTAGGACACAGGTGGGACCTGGTGTTCATGTGTATTCCTTGGTGCTTTATATCATAGACTGCCGGCAGTGAGGAAGGTATTCCACGGGCATGATTGATGTTGTGGGCGTGAGACCCATAGTTATATTTGAGTGATGACTTGAGGGCGTGAGTCCCTGACTTGACATGAATGCTTATTTATTGTGAACTGTAGTTTGGTTATCATACATGTCTCCTGCTTTATAGACTACTATGATTTCATTCTGATATCTTGATTTCACATACTTGGTACTGTTATCGACCTCGCCCGGGGCTGCGTTCATCTTGATTGAGTACACGATCGTTGTCCTAGCTCTCAGGGTCACAGTTCAGCGTTTGGGAAGCTCCGTTTCTCCGGAGGCTTATCCGTGGTATAGTCCCCTGTCGTAGTAGGTGCTTACATTCAGGGGTATGGCGGGGCCCTTTCCCGCCATTGTTGTCATGTCACTCTTAAGTGCATGAAATCTTGTTGTGGCGAGTTGTAAGTGGGATGTAAATTCGGATTTAAATTGAATTATATATATGTCGAAGGCAAGTTTTCTCGATCTTGTTTCTTACTTCATAATATTTTCATGTCTTGTTTATGTTCGTGATTACTCGATGTATGGCTACTTGGGTGCGGGTAAGGCACGATCCGCGGGCGGGTTGGTCGTGACACAATACGTCCAGCGGCAGCGTTATCGGCGATTATGTCCAGTAACGACATCATCGGCGTGCGTCTACGCAACGACGCCCGGAAGCAATCGTCCAAGCAACGGCGTTATCGGCGTTATGTCGAACGCGACATCATCAGCATTGCGTCTACACAACGACGCCATCAGCAATACGTCCAGGCAACGACGTTATCAGCATTATGTCCAGGAAAAGACATCATCAGCATTGCGTCTACGCAACGACGCCAGCAGCAATACGTCCAGACAACGACGTTATCAGCATTATGTCCAGGCAACAGCATTGCGTCTACGCAACGACGCCAGCAGCAACACGTCCAGGCAACGACGTCATCAGCATCGCGTCTACGCAACGACGCCATCAGCAATACGTCTACGCAACGACGCCATCAGCAATACGTCCAGGCAACGACGTTATCAGCATTATGTCCAGGCAACGACATCATCAGCATTGCGTCTACGCAACGACGCCAGCAGCAACACGTCCAGGCAACGACGTGATCAGCACTACGTCTAGGCAACGACGTCAGCATCAACACGTCCAGGCAACGACGTGATCAGCACTACGTCTAGGCAACGACGTCAGCATCAACACGTCCAGGCAACGACGTGATCAACATTATAAGTCCGAAAACGACGCTAGCAGCAATACGTCTAGGCAATGACGTCAACATCAACACGTCCAGGCAACGACGTGATCAGCATTATAAGTCCGAAAATGACGCCATCAGCAATATGTCTACGCAACGACGCCAGCAGCAACACGCCAAGTCCGAAAATGACGCCAACACGCGAGTCCAAAGCAGCGCCAACACGCCAAGTCCGAAACGGCGCCCGGCAATACGTCGAGCAACGGCGTCGCCGGCGTGCGTCTACACAACGACGCCAGCAGCAATATGGCTACGCAACGACGCCAGCAGCAACACGCCAAGTCGGCAGCGCCCGGCAACAATACGTCCAGCGGCGGCGTCGCCGGCGTGCGTCAACGCAAGCGACGCCAAAGAAGCAATATGTCACGCCGCGGCGCCCAAAGAACACGCCAAGTCCGAAAACGACGCCATAACGCCAAAGTCCGAAAATAACGCCATCATCAGCATATCACATCTACGGAGGGACGATTTTCTCTGTTCTCAACATTGCATTTTTTCTCATCATGCTTTATTATTCTGTCTTAGCAGTTATGCACTAACTCTTTCTTGAGCTTTAGTACGAGGCGATTGCGGCAAGGGCGACATATCCGCATTCACAATCGCAACACGCCTGTGCAAGGGCGAAATCACAGCATTTGTAGCAGGCATCACATTTTTGCAGGATAACATTTTCTACTCACAGTTGCATTGCTTTTAAAAATTATGCATCATCATTTTGCCTTAACAGTTATGCACTAACCGTTTGTTTAAGTCTTAGCATGCGGGAAGCGAGAGCCTGGCGTGGATTTTCTCTTCAAATAACCGGGGTAATTTGTTGGGGTGCCAACCTTCCCAATGAATGGCAGAAGCAGCCTCAAGCGTCGGTCCACTCGTTCCGCATCACCATAAAACCCAGCACCATAAGCCATAGCGGTACACCTCAGGTTCAAGCCAGTTATTTTTATTTTTTTACTTTTTGCACCACAGCCCAGTGTCGTCATAACTCGACACTGGGACAAATTTCGAGTCGCGTTAGCCCACCAGTGTTTGACCATGGTAGCCCAGTGTCGTCATAACTCGACACTGGGACAAATTTTGAGTCCGCGTTAGCCCGCCTTGGTATTTGACCTGGCAGCCCAGTGTCGTCATAACTCGACAACGGGGATTTTGATTTGCGTCGATCTTGTCTACGCGCCAACATTTTTGCAATCGAAGATCGAGACAAAATTGGCTATGAGTCAACGTCTTTTTCCGAAGATTCTTCCATCATCTCCATACAAAGAGGGAAAAGTTGTTGACACCCAATTTTGACCCTCTCGTCCCGTCATTAACTATAAAATTACACTAATTTTGCAAAATAATTTCTTATAATTGTTTATAATAAAATGCATCGATAAAACATTATCTGAGGCATAAATAATCAATTTAATAATGGCACCGCATCTTACGTAGAAAATTAAGCACTTAGAGTCCCGCGCCCGCATTAATTAATTTTAAGCTCTGTCATGATTCTTAATTAATAATAAAATAAACAAATTAGCAATGACGTCGTGTCAAGTAGCATAGCCGCATTTATTAATACGCAAAGCAATTTCATAACTTATTTTAAATAATGATAAATATTGCAATAAATAAGATTTTAAATGATAGCGCCGCATTCTAAAATATTAAGCACTAATTAAATAGACACGCCCGCATTTATAACAATTAGACTAATAATGTCACGACCGAACCGGGCGTGGTAGTGCCTACCGGGCACCTAGTGATACACCATCGAGAGAAAATCAGCGGAAATAAAAACATGAACATGAATTAAGAGACATGATAAATAAACAGGTCAACCAAGCAGTTGCCTTGGTATATATACATAAATACGACGATTATCCTTTTACGGACTACGCCAGCGATACTACGGACCTCTAAGAAGTGACAACAACTATGACGGGACGGGGCCCGCCATACCCACGAATGTACAAGAACCTACGGACTCGGGGTAACATACCAAGATAAGCCTGCGGAAGGCGAAGCTTCCCAACGGCGAAATGTGATCCTATAAGCGGGGATCGGCGGTCGATGTACCTTTACTGCGGCATGAACGCAGCCCGAGAAGAGTCGATAACAGTACCAAGTATGTGAAAGCGTAAAATCAGTAAATGAAATCATAATAGTCTATATAAAGCGGGAGACATGTATGATAACAAACTACGATTCAACATAAGCGATCATGTCAAGTCGTGGACTCACGCTCAAAGTCATCCTCACGCGTGGAACTCCTTCCTCAGCTGCCGGCGATCTAGGTACAAATCATGTGATACGTATAACGAGTCTCGGCCCATCTTATGGACCCAATATAGAAAGCGTGTGGAATACATTCCGGTTCATCCGTGAACCGTGGTCGAAATGGAATACATTCGGATGAGCCGTAGTCAAGTGAAATACATTCCGGATGAACCGGTAGTCAAGTGAAATACATTCCGGATGAACCGTGAATCAAGTGAAATACATTCGGATGAACCGGTAATCAAGTGGAATACATTCGGATGAACCGGTAATCAAGTGGAATACATTCGGATGAACCGTAATCAAGTGGAATACATTCGGATGAGCCGTAATCAAGTGAAATACATTCGGATGAACGGTAGTCGAGTAGAACACGATACTTGCACAACAAGGCTATCACACGTAACATGGTCAAGTTTCATAACAACAAGCATAAGCAAGTTACACACAACTCAAGGTACTTTCATTTTATGTCAAAGTCCGGATTTTAACCCTAAAGTACTACGTACGTTAAATTCCTTTTAAGAGATCCATTCCTTTTATAAAAGTCACCCGTTACCCGTAGTATATATACATATATAAAAAAAAGAGTAACTTACATCTTTTAAGTGAACCAAAACAACTTCCATACTTTTCCTTTTTAAAACCAAATTAAGGCAATGCCATGCCTTCTTGTTGGACCAAAACACTTCTCTTTTTGAGTCAAGTTACCACATTAAAACCAATGATAAAAACCCTTCTTTTGTTCTCATAAAGTCGTTATAACTAACTTCCCATAAAGCTGTTATAACACTTTATGTTTTAAACCAATTTAAGACAAAACAATGCCTTTCTTTTCCCTAGAGTTCCAGTTTGCCTAATTTCAATTACTCAAGTCTCTTTACTTTAGAAAAGTTTCATAGTTCGATGTCTTAATTTCCTTTAAAACAATTGAGTAACATATGCCATAGGCGTGAGCAGTTTATTCTTGTTTATAACCATTTATTAAAGCAGCCATGATCTAGAAAATGTAATATCATTTTGTCTCATCTTAGCTTCTATGCAGATGGAGGTTTCTACTGGTTTTAATACAATACTTCATTATTCAATACATTTCCTTTATTAACGCTGCAGTGGTTTGTCGATACTCATTCTGATTTCCGAAATCAGTAAAACATTATTCCCTTTTAAAACCAAGTACTCATTACTCACGAATGAGGTTTCACACAAACATCCATATTAAGTCAAGTCTCTTATCTTTTAAGATTAAGTCTCTTAACTCCTAAATCCTTAAACCGTTCTTTTTACCACCCTTAAGACGTTATACCTAACTTCCCATAAAGCTAGTATAACACTTATGTTTTAAAACAACCAAATACAGTTAACACATGTACGTCTACCGTACTACATAGCTCACACATATCATGCTAGAAAAGATAGGAAGAGGTTCACATACCTCGCGACGATTATCGACTAATAGCAAAATGCTCCAAGTACCTCAAACCGTCGGCTACTCCTTAAGCCAAGTAGATCGCGCCACGCATGGTACTTCAACCTATAAGGCCACAAGGCGCTTATTAACATCTAGGTCTAATCGTAGAACATTCTACGAAAATTCTAAGACTCCCCACACAACAGCGTAAATCTCCTCCTCTATCGGGGCCGGCTACCAAGCCAACCAGGGGGGGGGGGGGGTTGTACGTATAAACCGGACGTGCACAATTCTAACACACTGAAAAGCTACACAAGTCTACTGTAATACGGTCCTATGTAATTCTGATTCAACCTCTTCTTTCGAAAATGTTTCTTATAATTCAGGCTTAAGTCAAAAGACATTGCCGATAACTACGTTCATTTCTATATATAGTATACTTCAACTATATATTCTAACAACATGAAATTTCCAATTACAATAGAAGGTCAAGAGTGTTTACCTCGATAAGCCCAAAATTATCCAAGTATAAATGTCGATCCTGGGCAACGTTTAGCTCCAACTCCGAGCGCTCCAACCCGCTCTAAACCACCCTTAGAAGTTCTAACCAACTTCTACATAATACTCCAACTGACTATGGAGATTTCCCTAGGGTTTCGGTTTTGTGGTGGGAAGTATAATAGTATTTTAGGCTTTTATAGGTATAACCTTAGAATACTACAAGGTATACGGCTAAGGTAATTTGGGCATTATAACAATACTTTTGAGAGTATTTCTACACCACAAAGGGGGGGTATTATACGAAAGCAACTAGGCTAGGGGGGGGTACCCCACGGCTAGCACCACTAGGAGGGGGGGGTACCCCTCGGCCAAGGCCTCTAGGAGAGGGGGAGGCCTCTCGGCCGAACTCAACACACAAAGGGGAGAAAGAGAGCTTTCAAGACTTAGGCAAATTTATGGATGAATTAGTCTTCCAAAGGGGTGGGTATTTATAGGACAAGCCAAGGCCAACCAATGGCCAAGATCTTGCCAAGTGCATAGCAAGTGTAGGGCCAAGATCTTGCCAAGTGCACACTAGCCAACTAACACAAAATATCCTACCAACCCTTGACCACAATGGCCATACTTTCGGCCACTATTACCGCCAAGGTGTTCCAATGAGAGGGTGACAAGTGTCGCCTCTTGTTGGTCCAAAATGTTTCGTCTCTCGGAAAAATCCGCAAAAATAAAAATGACATAGCGGAATTTTCCTACGAAAATTGGGAAACGTTTCGTCAAAAAACGACTCTAATCGGGTGTTGTGAACAAAGTTAATTCGGCCAAGCCTATGTAAAAGTTCAAATTTTCTACGTACGTCCTTACGTACATACTCTGGAAATACGGGGTATAACATTCTCCCCTCCTTAGAAACATTCGTCCCGAATGTTCCTTCTAAGTCTCAAAACAAACGCGCGCCAGTATAGTCTTCACTACTATACTTACGAGGACAAACCTGCCACAACTGGCCACAGAAACACCCACGCAAAATACTTACATCCAACTCCACGAGGAAACACCTCTAACATTACCAAAATGATACCACTTTTGTCACTTTGCCTGAGGCATTAACCTTCTCAAGCGACCCAACAAATGGTACTGGACTGCATGCGATCACTGAGGCTGTCATACACTCGAACTCTTGATACCGCTTCAGTTTTCAAAACTCGGGGTTACTATCTCTAACGTGGTCATCATTAACTGGGAACACTTTGGATGGATTTCCGATACTTTCCCGAACATAACAACACGAAAGACCGGACGTACTGCCTCCTAAGTCGGACGGCAATTGCTAACATATAGGCAACCTGGCCTATTCTTCACATGAACTAAAAAGGCCCAAAGTAACTCGGGCTAAGTTTCCTCTGTTTTCCAAAACTCGTCACACCCTAACCGGGGTGGTACCTTCAAGAAGACCGACCGTCAACCTGAACTCTAAGCATCGTCGCCGATTATCCGCATGATATCTCTGAGCTGCCAGAACCTCTTCTAGACAAGCTTCTCACTATCCACAGTCTGCTGGAACAAGCTCAACATCTGCGTCAACGCCAACATCGAACCAATCGACCGGCAACTTACACTTCCGCCCTTACAAGGCTTCATAAGGCGACATCCGAACACTGAAATGGTAGCTTAAACGCTCCCTCCACAGGAGACAACAATCCTCGCAACTACCCCTGAAATCCACACTGCCGGCGAGGCGAATGCGGTCTGAGACTCACCTGAGTTCTTAACCCTGCTTGGTAAAACTTTCAGAAACAAAACAGTCGTACCCTTGGCTCCACTGTCTGCCATAAGGTGAAGGTAGGCACCCCGTGCGGCCTTACAATCTTTCTGATATAACAACACTGCTGAGTATATGGTCCCGACCGAAAAACACGACGGGCTGCCCCCATCGGCCCGGCTATAGGTCGAACGCATCTACGAACTCGTACGCTGGTTAACTAAACTTGGGCCTAACACCCTCGTGACCCTATCACAAGGCGGGACCACCCCAAACTGACCCCACCACCAAATTATGCATCATCATTTTGCCTTAACAGTTATGCACTAACCGTTTGTTTAAGTCTTAGCATGCAGGAGCAGGAGCACAACGTGGATTTTCTCTTACAGCGAACCGGGGTAATTTGTTGGGGGGCCAACCTTCCCAATGAATGGCAGAAGCAGCCTCAAGCGTCGGTCCACTCGTTCCGCATCACCATAAAACCCAGCACCATAAGCCATAGCGGTACACCTCAGGTTCAAGCCAGTTATTTTTATTTTTTTACTTTTTGCACCACAGCCCAGTGTCGTCATAACTCGACACTGGGACAAATTTTGAGTCCGCGTTAGCCCACCTTGGTGTTTGACCATGGTAGCCCAGTGTCGTCATAACTCGACACTGGGACAAATTTTGAGTCCGCGTTAGCCCGCCTTGGTATTTGACCCTGGCAGCCCAGTGTCGTCATAACTCGACACTGGGACAGATTTTGATTTTGCGTCAGCCTTGTCTACCTGCCCAACATTTTTGCAATTCTGAAGATCGAGACAAAATTGGCTATGAGTCAACGTCTTTTTCCGAAGATTCTTCCATCATCTCCATACAAAGAGGGACAAGTTGTTGACACCCAATTTTGACCCTCTCGTCCCGTCATTAACTATAAAATTACACTAATTTTGCAAAATAATTTCTTATAATTGTTTATAATAAAATGCAGCGATAAAACATTAATACAGGCATAAATAATCAATTTAATAATGACACCGCATCTTACGTAGAAAATTAAGCACTTAGAGTCCCGCGCCCGCATTAATTAATTTTAAGCTCTGTCATGATTCTTAATTAATAATAAAATAAACAAATTAGCAATGACGTCGTGTCAAGTAGCATAGCCGCATTTATTAATACGCAAAACAATTTCATAACTTATTTTAAATAATGATAAATATTGCAATAAATAAGATTTTAAATGATAGCGCCGCATTCTAAAATATTAAGCACTAATTAAATAGCACGCCCGCATTTATAACAATTAGACTAATAATGTCACGACCCGAACCCGGGCCCGTGACTGGTGCCTTACCCCGGGCACCCTAGTGATACACCATCAGAGAAAATCAGCGGAAATAAAAACATGAACATGAATTAAGAGACATGATAAATAAACAGGTCAACCAAAACAGTTGCCTTCAGTATATATACATAAATACGACGATTATCCTTTTACTGGACTACGCCTAAGCGTACTACGGACCTCTAAGAAGTGACAACAACTATGGCGGGACAGGGCCCGCCATACCACGAATGTACAAGAACCTACTGACTCGAGGGTAACATACCAAGATAAGCCTCAGAAGGAAACGGAGCTTCCAACACGCTGAAATGTGATCCTATAAGCGGGGATCGGCGGTCGATGTACCTTTACTGCGGCATGAACGCGGCCCCGAGAGGTCGATTACAACGGTACCAAGTATGTGAAGCGTAAAATCACGTAAATGAAATCATAATAGTCTATATAAAGCGGGAGACATGTATGATTGCAAACTACGATTCACAACATAAAAGCGATCATGTCAAGTCGTGGACTCACGCCTCAAAGTCATCCTCATGCGTGGAACTCCTTCGCCACGCGATCTAGGTACAAATCATGTGATACGTATAACGGTCTCGGCCCATCTTATGGACCCAATATAGAAAGCGTGTGGAATACATTCCGGTTCATCCATGAACCGTGAGTCGAGTGGAATACATTCCCGGATGAACCGGTAGTCAAGTGAAATACATTCCCGGATGAACCGGTAATCAAGTGAAATACATTCCCGGATGAACCGGTAATCAAGTGAAATACATTCCCGGATGAACCGGTAATCAAGTGAAATACATTCCCGGATGAACCGGTAATCAAGTGAAATACATTCCCGGATGAACCGGTAATCAAGTGGAATACATTCCCGGATGAACCGGTAATCAAGTGAAATACATTCCCGGATGAACCGGTAATCAAGTGAAATACATTCCCGGATGAACCGGTAGTCGAGTAGAACACAGTACTTGCACAACAAGGCTATCACACGTAACATGGTCAAGTTTCATAACAACAAGCATAAGCAAGTTACACACAACTCAAGGTACTTTCATTTTATGTCAAAGTCCGGATTTTAACCCTAAAGTACTACGTACGTTAAATTCCTTTTAAGAGATCCATTCCTTTTATAAAAGTCACCCGTTACCCGTAGTATATATACATATATAAAAAAAAAGAGTAACTTACATCTTTTAAGTGAACCAAAACAACTTCCATACTTTTCCTTTTTAAAACCAAATTAAGGCAATGCCATGCCTTCTTGTTGGACCAAAACACTTCTCTTTTTGAGTCAAGTTACCACATTAAAACCAATGATAAAAACCCTTCTTTTGTTCTCATAAAGTCGTTATAACTAACTTCCCATAAAGTTGTTATAACACTTTATGTTTTAAACCAATTTAAGACAAAACAATGCCTTTCTTTTCCTAGAGTTCGGTTTGCCTAATTTCAATTACTCAAGTCTCTTTACTTTAGAAAAGTTTCATAGTTCGATGTCTTAATTTCCTTTAAAACAATTGAGTAACATATGCCATAAGCGTGAAGCGATTTATTCTTGTTTATAACCATTTATTAAAGCAGCCATGATCTAGAAAATGTAATATCATTTTGTCTCATCTTAGCTTCTATGCAGATGGAGGTTTCTACTGGTTTTAATACAATACTTCATTATTCAATACATTTCCTTTATTAACGCTGCAGTGGTTTGTCGATACTCATTCTGATTTCCAAAATCAGTAAAACATTATTCCCTTTTAAAACCAAGTACTCATTACTCACGAATGAGGTTTCACACAAACATCCATATTAAGTCAAGTCTCTTATCTTTTAAGATTAAGTCTCTTAACTCCTAAATCCTTAAACCGTTCTTTTTACCACTCTTAAGACGTTATACCTAACTTCCCATAAAGCTAGTATAACACTTATGTTTTAAAACAACCAAATACAGTTAACACATGTACGTCTACCGTACTACATAGCTCACACATATCATGCTAGAAAAGATAAGAAGAGGTTCACATACCTCGCGACGATTATCGACTAATAGCAAAATGCTCCAAGTACCTCAAACCGTCGGCTACTCCTTAAGCCAAGTAGATCGCGCCACGCATGGTACTTCAACCTATAAGGCCACAAGGCGCTTATTAACATCTAGGTCTAATCGTAGAACATTCTACAGAAAATTCGGCAGCACCTCCCCGCATGGCGTAAATCTCCTCTCTATCGGGCCGCTACCAAGCCAACGGGGTACGTATAAACCGGACGTGCACAATTCTAACACACTGAAAAGCTACACAAGTCTACTGTAATACGGTCCTATGTAATTACAGTTCAACCCTCTTCTTTCGAAAATGTTTCTTATAATTCAGGCTTAAGTCAAAAGACATTGCCGATAACTACGTTCATTTCTATATATAGTATACTTCAACTATATATTCTAACAACATGAAATTTCCAATTACAATAGAAGGTCAAGAGTGTTTACCTCGATAAGCCCAAAATTATCCAAGTATAAATGTCGATCCTGGGCAACGTTTAGCTCGACTCAGGCGCTCGACCATTCTAAACCACCCTTAGAAGTTCTAACCAACCTACATAATACTCACCGACTATGGATATTTCCTAGGGTTTCGGTTTGTATTGTGGGAAGTATAATAGTATTTTCAGGCTTTCGTATAGGTATAACCTTAGAATACTACAAGGTATCTGGCTAAGGTAATTTGGGCATTACAACAATACTTTTGAGTATTTCTACACCACAAAGGGGGTATTATACGAAACAACTAGGCTGGGGGTACCCACGGCTAGCACCACTAGGAGGTACCCTCGGCCAAGGCCGCTAGGAGAGGGAGGCCTCTCGGCCGACTCAACACACAAAGGGGAGAAAGAGAGCTTTCAAGACTTAGGCAAATTTATGGATGAATTAGTCTTCCAAAGGGGTGGGTATTTATAGGACAAGCCAAGGCCAACCAATGGCCAAGATCTTGCCAAGTGCATAGCAAGTGTAGGGCCAAGATCTTGCCAAGTGCACACTAGCCAACTAACACAAAAATATCCTACCAACCCTTGACCACAATGGCCATACTTTCGGCCACCACTATTACCGCCCAAGGTGTTCCAATGAGAGGGTGACAAGTGTCGCCCTCTTGTTGGTCCAAAATGTTTCGTCTCTCGGAAAAATCCGCAAAAAATAAAAATGACATAGCCGGAATTTTCCCTACGAAAAGCGTGAAACGTTTAGTCAAAAACGACTCTAATCGGGTGTTGTGAACAAAGTTAATTCGGCCAAGCCTATGTAAAAGTTCAAATTTTCTACGTACGTCCTTACGTACATACTCTGGAAATACGGGGTATAACATTCTCCCCTCCTTAGACTCATTCGTCCCGAATGTTCCTTCTAAGTCTCAAAACAAACGCGCGTCAGTATAGTCTTCACTACTATACTTACGAGGACAAACCTGCCACAACTGGCCACAGAAACACCCACGCAAAATACTTACATCCAAGTCCACGAGGAAACACCTCTAACATCACCAAAATGATACCACTTTTGTCACTTTGCCTGAGGCATTAACCTTCTCAAGCGACCCAACAAATGGTACTGGACTGCATGCGATCACTGAGGCTGTCATACACTCGAACTCTTGATACCGCTTCAGTTTTCAAAACTCGGGGTTACTATCTCTAACGTGGTCATCATTAACTGGGAACACTTTGGATGGATTTCCGATACTTTCCCGAACATAACAACACGAAAGACGGACGTCGCCTCTAAGTCGGACGGCAATTGCTAACATATAGGCAACCTGGCTTATTCTTCACATGAACTAAAAAGGCCCAAAGTAACTCGGGCTAAGTTTCCTCTGTTTTCCAAAACTCGTCACACCCTAACCGGGGTGGTACCTTTAAGACCGACCGTCAACCTGAACTCTAAGCGTCGTCGCCGATTATCCGCACGATATCTACGAGCTACGGAACCTCTTCTAGACAAAGCTTCTCACTATCCACGATCTGCTGGAACAAGCACGAACACATGCGAACCTTGCCAACATCGAACCAATCGGCCGGCAACTTACTCTCCGCCTTATACAAGGCTTCGTAGGCGACATCCGAACACTGAAATGGTAGCTTAAACGCTCCTCCACAGGAGACAACAATCCTCGCAACTACCCACGAAATCCACACGCGGCGAGGCGAATGCGATCGAGACTCACTGAGTTCTTAACCACCTTGGTAAAACTTTCAGAAACAAAACAGTTGTACCCTTGGCTCCACTGTCTGCCATAAGGTGAAGGTAGGCACCCCGTGCGGCCTTACAATCTTTCTGATATAACAACACTGCTGAGTACATGGTCCCGACCGAAAAACACGACGGGCTGCCCCCATCGGCCCGGCTATAGGTCGAACGCATCTACGAACTCGTACGTTGGTTAACTAAACTTGGGCCTAACACCCTCGTGACCCTATCACAAGGCGGGACCACCCCAAACTGACCCCACCACCAAACATGCCGCGGGTTGACCCGCAACGTGGCCTCAACCCGACCCGGCAACGTGCAAAACGCTAGCTCCCCGAAGGAAAACTCTCATTAACCACGTTACGAAAACCTAACGGTCTTCTTAGCTCAACTACCATCTTTCATTCCATACTACTCAGGGACTTATCCCATAAACAAAGCTCACGTGCACTATGCACTCCGATAAGGGTCAAATATAAACAATACATCTTTTACTCGAGATGGCCCTACCTCTAAGGTCTCTGTCACACCCCGAAATTCGGGCCCGTGACTGGTGCCTTACCCCGGGCACCCTAGTGATACAACATCAGAGAAAATCAGCGGAACATACAACATGAACATGAAATAAGAGATAATATAAATAAACCGGCCAACCAAAACAGTTGCCTTCTGCATTTACATAAAAACCCGAACAGTTATCCTTTTACAAACCACACTTACAACAAGGTCTCTGGACCTACAGAGAATAACAACCTATGGCGGGGCGGGGCCCGCCATACCCTGAATGTACAAGAACCTACAACTCGGAAACCTACCAAAGATAAGCCTCGAAGGAACGGAGCTTCCCAAACGCTGGCGTGATCCTGGCGGGGATCGGCGGCGATGTACTTCTACTGCGGCATGAACGCGGCCCCGGAAGTCGATCTACAGTACAGTATGTGGCGTAAATCTGAATATCGGTTAAATCATAACGATCTATACAAAGCGGGAGACATGTATGATAACCAAAATACGATGCAACATAAAAGCGATCAGTCGAGGACTCATGCCTCAAAGTCACCACTCAAATATAACTATGGGTCTCGCCCGCACATCCATCATGTTCGCATCATGGCCACATGCCCCGGAATCTGCGCCGGTGTAGACATGTCCATGATGCAACAATAATAACAAGGCGCGTGGCGCGTACCGGAATCTGCGCCGGTGTAGACATGCCCATGTAACCTCAATAACAATATCTTGGGTGGTCAACCACGCCGCGTAGCCACATGCCCCGGAATCTTGCGTCGGTGTAGACACGTCCATGTTGCGGTAATAACCATATATCGGGTAATCAACGACGCGCGTGGCCGCGTGCCGAATCTGCATCGGTGTAGACATGTCCATGTGACATCAACAACAAGGCAATCAAAATGGAAACATACGTGGAATTCTCCATCACGCCCGGCCGTCAAGTAAGTTCTCGACAAGTCAAGGCCTATCGAGAGCGGTAACGCAGAAATACCACACTTGCAACAAAGGCTATCATCACAAGCATAGGCAAGTTTCACAACAACAAGCATAGGCAAGTTTCACAACAACAAGCATAGGCAAGTTTCACACAACTCAAAGTACTTTCATTTTATGCCAAAGTCGGGTTTTCAACCCCAATACTACATACGTTAAGTTCTTTTAAAAGAGATCCATTACTTTTATAAGCGTCACGATACGTAGTATTAGAATGACCAACCCACATTCCTTTTCAAAATCAAGTAACAACATTCTTTTCCTAAGTTCCAGTTTGCCTAGTTTCAATTACTCAAGCTTCTCATTTTCAAATGGTTTCATAGTTCCCAAACTTAATCACTTGATTCCTTTTTAGAACAATTGAGTAATATATGTCTCACGTGAGAGTAGGTTATTATTCTTGTTTACAACATTCTTATTACAGTAGCCATGATCTAGAAAATGTAATATCATTTTGTCTCATCTTAGTTTCTATGCAGATGGAGGTTTCTACTGGTTTTAATACGATACATCATTATTCAATACATTTTCCTTTATTAACATTGCGGTGGTGCGCCGATACACATTCTGATTTCCAAAATCAGTAAAACATTATTCCTTTAAATAAAACCAAGTACTCATTACTCACGAATGAGGTTTCACACAAACATTCACATTAAAACAAATAAGTTAAGTCTCTTATCTCATAAGATCAAGTCTCTTAACTTCTAACATCAGTAGACCATTTTCTTTACCTTTCTTAAGACATTATACCTAACTCCCCATAAAGCTAGTATAACTCTTTTTAAAACCTTTAAAACCAAGTGTTACTCTTCCTTCAAAACGATTTATAAATCTTTTGAAATACATCAAGTTCTTTATTATAACTAGCGATTATAATTCACATCGATTACCTTTTAAAACCACAAAGTATTTTCTTACCTACATAAAGTTATAACCACTTCCCATAAAGCCGTTATAACACTTTATGTTTTACAACAATCAAATACAATTAACACGTATGCGTCTACCGTCTACATAGTTCACACATATCATGCTAGAAGAGATAGGAAGAGGTTCACATACCTCGCGACGATTTAACGACAATAAGCAAAATGCTCCAAGTACTACAACCTTGCTAGCCCTTTCCTCCTCGAGTAGAATACGCTACTCTTAGTACTTTCACCTATAAAGGTCCAAACGTCTATTAACCCCAAAACATAAGTTTCTATCTTTCTCTGAAAATTCAAGGCACCTCCCCAAAGACAGCGTAAATCTCCTCTATCGAGGCGGCTATCAAGCCAACCGGGGTTAACACATCTAACGGGCGAGTACAATTCTACCACACGGTAATGCTACACAAGTCTCTTGTATTACGGTCTATGTAAAAGCGATTGATTCGATTCTTGGGCTTAAGTCAAAAGACATTGCCACAATCGATGTTTAGTTCTATATATAGCATACTTCAACTATATAATCAACAACGAGTAAACTCCAATTACAATAGGGGACAAGATTAATTACCTCGATAAGCCCAAAATTATCCGAGATAAAAGTCGATCTGAGCAAGGTTTAGCTCCTACTCAAGTGCTCCATCCGCTCCAAACAACCCTTAGAAGTTCTAACCAACTTCTACTCAAATCCTTGACTAACAATGAAGATTTCCTTAGGGTTTCGGTTTGAGACTAAAAGGACAAAGGTAGTATTTAGGACTCTACGTATAGAGGTATCTTTGGAAAACTACAAGGTATAAGGCTAAGGTATTTTGGGCATTATAACAATACTTGGAGAGTATTTCAATACCACAAAGGGGGTACCACACGAGAACAACACCACAGGGAGGGGTTCTCGGCTTAGGATCTCAAGGGGAGGTTTCGGCCAAGGCCAATTTCAAGGGGAGAGGGGCTCTTGGGCGAGTCAACAAGAGGAGGAGAGGGTTTCTCAAGACTTAGGCAAGTGAAGAGTGGATGAAGAAGTCTTCAAAGAGAGGTATTTATAGCAAAACCAAAAGCCAACCAATGGCCAAGATCAAGCCATGTGCAAGGCAAGTGTAAGGCGAGATCAAGCCAAGTGCACCCAAAACACTCACAAAACACTCCACAAAACAAGCCACAAAACAAGGCACAAAAGAGGAGCCAATCGGCCAAGGCCAACGAGGCTCTTGGGCGCCCAAATCGTCCAAGCCAATCCATTTGCTTCGATGTGAGGGTGACACATGTCACCCTCCGTTGATCAAAATGTTCGTCACCGGAAAAATCCGCAAAAATTATAAATGACATAGCGGAATTTTCTCTCGAAAGTGGAAAGCGTTTAGTCGAAAACGACTCTAATCGGCACTTGTGCCCAAATTTCGAATCCAATGCCTACCTTAAGGCTCAAATTTTCTACGTACGTCCTTACGTACATACTCTGGAAATACGGGGTATAACATTCTCCCCTCCTTAGAAACATTCGTCCCGAATGTTCCTTCTCAAGTCTCAACACAAACATGCGCTAGTATAGCCTTCAGCGATATCGCGAAAGCGATCATGCCACACGCGCCATAAAATAACAAGCGCCAATACTTAAACCCAGTCAACGAGGAAACACCTCTAATCATCACAAAACCCTTACGAGGTCTAAAATATACACCGCCGACCTACATTTCACAAAAGAAAGCGATCACACGTTCACTTCTCCCTATCTCGTCGTACCGCTTCCGAACACTCGAGCTCTTTCTAGTATCCGTACCATACTTAGTCAACGTTTGTTTCCAACCCTTGGAGTTACTACCTCGAACTTGGTCATCTTACTACCTCGATTTCCTCTAAGGCCATTCTCGGCCTTGAACTGATTGGTCGAGCGTATCCACGAACTCATCGATGGTCATCTAAACTTGGGCCTAGCACCTCGTGACCTGCCACTGGCGGGACCACCCAGCTGACCGCCTCGAAGCGGGGCGGGTTGGCCCGCAACATGGCCCCAACCCGACCAGCGTGGCGCCAACTTCCGCTCGCCGACACGGAACACATCATGGAAGCTACCACCTCCATCTCACACTAACCAGATTTTTAAATCACACTATAGCACAAAGCTATCGAACATAACACTTAACACATCATTAACATCAATACATACAAGTATCTACAGGTTAAGGATATACGAAACTAGGCGGTTCAAGGACCGCTAAAGCGGAACTTCCACCGCGACCTACCGTGGCGCCATCGCTCTAGTAGTCTGTGTTATCCTACCAGCGCTACCACAGTCGACGGTCTCTCGTCATATGGCCTGTTGGCGCAAGAATAACAAGCTCCTTGGTACTACGACACTCCCGAAATGCGGTCTACCACATCGACCACACCGAGGTAGGGGTGTGCATCCGCCAACACCCTACTCGCGAACATCGAAACACAGGAGCCACGACACGCTCTGAATATCCCAGGTCCGAGAAAGGCTGCGGAGGACCACTCTGCAATGGCGGAGTACATAACTAGTCTGCTTGGCGGTCCGCCTCGAAAGTCGCCAAAATATCCGGCCGTCTTGGCCTTCCTGTGGCGGTCCGCTGCGTCGATCTCTGCGCTCGCCGCACCCAAGTGCATGAGCACGAATGCGGGCAATGTCCATGCCGGTGAAGAAAACACCCGCACAAGACTCGGCCATATAATCATCTAGCGGTGGCGTAGCGATGCACCTATCTTCCATATCTGCAACTAAGCGCAGGGACATATCGAGCCAAAGAATCGAACTTCGACATTGTACTCACGGCGGTCGCCTCTGCGTCTCGGTAACAAAAATCGCCGGCGTGCCCTCGCCATCTGCGGAGGCAAGAAGTGCGTGAAAAGCCCCGAAAACTCATCCCATACGGCTGAGTGCATGCTCTCCCGGAAAGCTCGCGAATCAAACGATCATTGCGGTATCACGCGGCCGATGCGAACGAAGGTCACGACTCGGTCTCTGAAGCCTTGATCACCGCGTGATCCTCAGAATGGCGGCGGATGAACTCCTGCGGATCATCCTCGTGCCTCGACCCATAAAACTCTGGCGGGCTACAACTCGTAAAGTCCGTAGCCTCAAACTATCGCTCTCGGGTGCACCACGGTCTGCTGAACTGGAGGCGCCGCATCCGGCTGTCGCCGTGTCGGCCTGACCACGGCCAAAGCGGGCCATCTCCGTGACCCATCTCCTGCTCGGTGCGGATGGAGGCTCAGTCTTGTAGTCTCGGCCCGCTGCTGCGACTCTAAACTCTTTGGTCTTTGGCGTCGCAAAACTCGCCGTCTGAGCACTACCTCAGTCTTGGCCGGGCTGCGCCTCGTACTCCTGAATCCCACTAGCGGCTCCTCGGTGCCTTGCCCGGGCCTGGTTGCCTTCGCGAGGCATAAGCGGTAAAAGCGAAACACGCGTCGGAGGGTCGACTTATAACACGGCTCTAAGGCACGATCTCGGAATGAGAAGAATAGAAACCAATCCTAAATGTCCTATAGCCTCACGATTATAGATGTGGTGCCTGACACACGATAATCAAGACTACTGAACACGATGCGTAAACACTTTCCGAGGACTAACTGCTCTGATACCACTATGTCACACCCCGAAATTCGGGCCCGTGACTGGTGCCTTACCCCGGGCACCCTAGTGATACAACATCAGAGAAAATCAGCGAAACATACAACATGAACATGAAATAAGAGATAATATAAATAAACCGGCCAGCAAAGCGATTTGCCTTGCATTTACATAAAAACCCGAGCAGTTATCCTTTTACAAACCACACGCAGCGATGCTCTGGACCTACAGAGAATAACAACCTATGACGGCGGGGCCGCCATACCACGAATGTACAAGAACCTACAACTCGGAAACCTACAAAGATAAGCCTCAGGAAGGAACGGAGCTTCCCAAGCTGAAACGTGATCCTACTGGCGGGGATCGGCGGCCCGATGTACTTACTGCGGCATGAACGCGGCCCGAAGGAGGTCGATCTAACGGTACCAAGTATGTGAAGCGTAAATCTGCGGTTAAATCATAACGATCTATACAAAGCGGGAGACATGTATGATAACCAAAATACGACGCATGACATAAGCGGTCAAGTCGGGGACTCATGCCTCAAAGTCACCACTCAAATATAACTATGGGTCTCGCCCACGCATCCATCATGTTCGCATCATGGCCACGTGCCGGAATCTTGCATCGGTGTAGACATGTCCATGATGCAACAATAATAACAACGCGTGGCCCACGTACCGGAATCTTTGCGACGGTGTAGACATGCCCATGTAACCTCAATAACAATATCTTGGGTGGTCAACCACGCGCGTAGCCACATGCCCGGAATCTTGCATCGGTGTAGACACGTCCATGTTGCGGTAATAACCATATATCGGGTAATCAACCCGCCGCATGGCCGCGTGCCGAATCTTGCGTCGGTGTAGACATGTCCATGTGACATCAACAAGGCGAAATCAAAATGGAAACATACGTGGAATTCTCCATCACGCGACCGCGTCCAGTAAGTTCTCAACAAGTCAGCCTCTATCGAGAGCGCAGTAACGTAAATACCACTTGCACAACAAAGGCTATCATCACAAGCATAGGCAAGTTTCACAACAACAAGCATAGGCAAGTTTCACAACAACAAGCATAGGCAAGTTTCACACAACTCAAAGTACTTTCATTTTATGCCAAAGTCCGGGTTTTCAACCCCAAAATACTACATACGTTAAGTTCTTTTAAAGAGATCCATTACTTTTATAAGCGTCACCCGATACGTAGTATTAGAATGACCAACCCACATTCCTTTTCAAAATCAAGTAACAACATTCTTTTCCTAAGTTCGGTTTGCCTACTTTCAAATACTCAAGCTTCTCATTTTCAAATGGTTTCATAGTTCCCAAACTTAATCACTTGATTCCTTTTTAGAACAATTGAGTAATATATGTCTCACGTGAGAGAAGGTTATTATTCTTGTTTACAACATTCTTATTACGTGATGATCTAGAAAATGTAATATCATTTTGTCTCATCTTAGTTTCTATGCGGATGGAGGTTTCTCTGGTTTTAATACGATACATCATTATTCAATACATTTTCCTTTATTAGCATTTGCGGTGGTCTGTCGATACACATTCTGATTTCCAAAATCAGTAAAACATTATTCCTTTAAATAAAACCAAGTACTCATTACTCACGAATGAGGTTTCACACAAACATTCACATTAAAACAAATAAGTTAAGAATCTTATCTCATAAGATCAAGTCTCTTAACTTCTAACATCGATGAGACCATTTTCTTTACCTTTCTTAAGACATTATACCTAACTCCCATAAAGCTAGTATAACTCTTTTAAAACCTTTAAAACCAGTGTTACTCTCCTTCAAAACGATTTATAAATCTTTTGAAATACATCAAGTTATTTATTATAACTAGCCTGTTATAATTCACATCAGTTACCTTTTAAAAACCACAAAGTATTTTCTTACCTACATAAAGCTGTTATAACCAACTTCCCATAAAGCCGTTATATCACTTTATGTTTTACAACAATCAAATACAATTAACACGTATGCGTCTACCGTACTACATAGTTCACACATATCATGCTAGAAGAGATAGGAAGAGGTTCACATACCTCGACGATTTAACGACAATAAGCAAAATGCTCCAAGTACTACAACGCACTAGCCCTTTCCACTCCTCGAGTAGAATACGCTACTCTTAGTACTTTCACCTATAAAGGTCACAAACGTCTATTAACCCCAAAACATAAGTTTCTATTTTTCTGAAAATTCGACACCTCCCATGGCGTAAATCTCCTCTCTCTATCGAGGCGGCTATCAAGCCAACGAGGGTTAACACATCTAAGGACGAGTACAATTCTACCACACAAGAATGCTACACAGTCTCGTATTACGATACCCTATGTAAAACGATTGATTCGATTCTTGAGCTTAAGTCAAAAGACATTGCCACAATCCAATGTTTAGTTCTATATATAGCATACTTCAACTATATAATCAACAGCGGTAAACTCAATTACAATAGAGGGACAAGATAATTACCTCGATAAGCCCAAAATTATCCGAGATAAAAGTCGATCCTGAGCAAGGTTTAGCTCCTACTCCGAGTGCTCCAATCCGCTCCAAACAACCCTTAGAAGTTCTAACCAACTTCTACTCAAATCCTTCACTATGATGAAGATTTTCTTAGGGTTTCGGTTTGAGACTAAAAGGACAAAAGGTAGTATTTCCGGACTCTACGTATAGAGGTATCTTTGGAAAACTACAAGGTATAAGGCTAAGGTATTTTGGGCATTATAACAATACTTGGAGGAGTATTTCAATACCACAAAGGGGGGTACCACACGAGAACAACACCCAGGGGGGGGGTTCTCGGCTTAAGGCTCTCAAAGGGGGAGGGTTTCGGCCAAAGGCCAATTTCACGGGGGGAGGGCTCTTGGACGAGAGTCAACAAGAGGGAGGAGGGTTTCTCACGACTTAGGCAAGTGAAGAGTGGATGAAGAAGTCTTCAAAGAGAGGGGGTATTTATAGCAAAACCAAAAGCCAACCAATGGCCAAGATCAAGCCATGTGCAAGGCAAGTGTAAGGCCAAGATCAAGCCAAGTGCACCCACAAAACACTCCACAAAACACTCCACAAAACAAGCCACAAAACAAGGCACAAAAGAGGGAGCCAATCGGCGAGGCCAACCAAGGCTCTTGGGCGCCCAAATCGTCAAGCTAATCCATTTGCTTCAATGTGAGGTGACACATGTCACCCTCCGTTGGTCCAAAATGTTTAAATCACGGAAAAATCCAAAAATTATAAATGACATAGCGGAATTTTCTCTCGAAGTCAGGAAACGTTTAAATCGAAACGACTCTAATCGGCACTTGTGCCCAAATTTCGAATCCAATGCCTACCTTAAGGCTCAAATTTTCTACGTACGTCCTTACGTACATACTCTGGAAATACGGGGTATAACAGTCTCCACGTATAACACTCTAAGGCTCACACTTTCTCTATCCCCCAATCTTCCCCGGTTACTAACCATGATTCCTAATCACAATTTACACACTGCTATCAGAACATAGCAATTAAGATATACTCATCTCATCATACGTACTAATCTCTAGAGGGTTAAGGATAAACTCAGTATCTCTGACTCCACTCCCAAGTCGTTCTAATCAAACATGCCCGTAGGCGATAGCTAAGGAAGGTGGCGACTACCCATCGATCACGAAGGCTAAGTCCTCCTACAAGGACACTCTTTCGACATCGGACCACGGCGGTCGTAGGTAAAACAAGTACTAACTAAAAGATGACATTCCCGGGATGGCGTCACACCGTAACGCTGGGAAAAAGCTGAATCCGGTGGTGGAACCTACGTGTGGCGTGAGCGGAAGCTCTGGAGCTCGACCAACTCCTGCATACCGAACGTCACGAACCATGTGGAGGACCTTTACTGTGGTGGATGTGCGTAATCTAATCCATTGGTGAGGCGACTCGCCTCAAAAAGTTACTAAAGGACCTTCATTACGGCCTCTTACATTGTCCTTCGTTAACCCGTCGATCTCTACGTTTCTCGGCCTGCTGTGCATAAGCCCGACCACAGGCCATGCTCAAGCCCAACTGAAGAATTACTCTTGCACAACCCTCTCTTAGATAGTCATCAAGACTCGCGGTACATCGGTATACTCTATACTCTCTGTTCCCGGTCGCGGAACTGAAGGTCCAAACATCGTGGCCGCAGTAGGAACTGCCGCCGCCGTGCTAAACTCTGCTGGGGCTAGTGACGTCGCAGAACTCCCCGAATGAAGCACTACTCTAGGTAATGATTGGGCCTGTGCCCTCGCCACCCTCTGAACTCTACTCGCAACTCCGCCGCCTTGCCTCCTGGGCCCGGGTTGCCCTACGCGGAGGCATAACGATGAGGGAAATAATTTCGTCAGAGGGTCCAACTTACAACACAGCTCTAAGGCACGATCTCAGAGTGAGAAGAATAGAAACCAATCCTAAATACCCTATAGCCTCCTGATTATTGGTGTGGTGCACAACACACCGATAATCAAGACTCTACTGGATACGGTCTGTAGACACCTTCCGAGGATTAACTGCTCTGATACCACTTTTGTCACGACCCGAACCCGGGCGTGATGGTGCCTACCGGGCACCTAGTGATACACCATCGAGAAAATTAGCGGAAATAAAAACATGAATTAAGAGACATGATAAATAAACAAAGCACCAAAACAGTTGCCTTGGTATATATACATAAATACCCGACAGTTATCCTTTTACAGACTACGCCAACGGTACTACAGACCTCTAAGTGATAACAACTATGACGGGGCGGGCCCGCCATACCACGAATGTACAAGAACCTACTGACTCGGTGGTAACATACCAAGATAAGCCTCAGAAAGCGGAGCTTCCCAACACGAAATGTGATCCTATAGCGGGGATCGGCGGTCGATGTACCTTTACTGCGGCATGAACGCGGCCCCGAAGTCGATGGCAACAGTACCAAGTATGTGAAGCGTAAAATCAGTAAATGAAATCATAGTAGTCTATATAAAACAGAAGACATGTATGATAACCAAACTACAGTTCACAACATAAAAGCAATCATGTCAAGTCAGGGACTCACGCCCTCAAAGTCATCCCTCATGCCCGTGGAACTCCTTCCTCACTGCCGGCAGTCTAGGTACAAATCATGTGATACGTATAACAGGTCTCGGCCCATCTTATGGACCCAATATAGAAACGTGTGGAATACATTCCCGGTTCATCCCATGAACCGTAGTCGATGGAATACATTCGGATGAGCCGGTAGTCAAGTGAAATACATTCCGGATGAACTCGTAGTCAAGTGAAATACATTCCGGATGAACCGGTAATCAAGTGAAATACATTCCGGATGAACCTAATCAAGTGAAATACATTCGGATGAACCGGTAATCAAGTGAAATACATTCCGGATGAACCGGTAGTCAAGTGAAATACATTCCCGGATGAACCTGAAATCAAGTGAAATACATTCCCGGATGAACCGGTAATCAAGTGAAATACATTCCCGGATGAACCGGTAGTCGAGTAGAACACAGTACTTGCACAACAAGGCTATCACACGTAACATGGTCAAGTTTCATAACAACAAGCATAAGCAAGTTACACACAACTCAAGGTACTTTCATTTTATGTCAAAGTCCGGATTTTAACCCTAAAGTACTACGTACGTTAAATTCCTTTTAAGAGATCCATTCCTTTTATAAAAGTCACCCGTTACCCGTAGTATATATACATATATAAAAAAAAAGAGTAACTTACATCTTTTAAGTGAACCAAAACAACTTCCATACTTTTCCTTTTTAAAACCAAATTAAGGCAATGCCATGCCTTCTTGTTGGACCAAAACACTTCTCTTTTTGAGTCAAGTTACCACATTAAAACTGTTACACCCCGTATTTACAGGACATGTTTTAAGAACGTACGTAAGAACTCATAAGTGTTAAGATTTGAGACTTGAATTTTTTTTTTTAGTATATTTATGGAATTGTCGGAAAACGTTTTATTGTGACGAATGGGAGGGCGACACGTGTCACCCCCCCTTAGCATTGCCTTGGACGAAATGGCATGGCCATTTTGGTCATTTACCTTATGTCTTGGATGACTAGTCTTGCAACTTGTATAGCTTGAGAAGGTTGACTAGTCTTGGTCAATAAGTCTTGATCTTTTGTAAGACCACATCTAAGCCTCACATTTGTAATTATCTTGACCATCCAATTCTCTATTTAATACTAGTAGCAAGAGATGTCTTGACACTTAGAAAATTTTACACAAATTTGGAGGAACATTGAGCAAGCTCACGGGTTCACTAAGAAGAAGAAAGAAAAATTTTCGTTTCTTGTCCATTTGATTCCACACTTTAAACCAAGGTTCTTAGGTGTATTGTAAACACATCTCAATAGAAAAATCTTGGAAAAAGATTGTTTTCGGGTTAGTCGCAAACGAAAACCTAAAGGGTCTTTCTAGGTTTTGCTTGGAATTTGAAAGGATAATTGTTGGTATTGTGCTAAGGGTCTCAACAAGCGGATTGAGGTGTCTTGGAGAGGCTCTAAACTACTAAGGAGCGACTTCGGATTGGAGTTGGATTACGAATCGTTAAGGTATAATCTTGTCTTTTAAAGGTGTTACAAGATTGCATATTTATATTGTTGTTGATAGCTTTGTATGTTGCGAGCATGAAGTTGTTTTATAGAGGTTATAAGAATTATGGATTGATTATAGCCTTGGAAATCCATAATGTAATTGTGAGCCAATTGGGGCTGTTTAGTTAGTCATTTGAATTGGACTACCTTCTTTATAATTGTGAGCCAATTGGGGCTGTTTGGTTATTGTATTTTCGGCCTTGAAAAGGTGGCAAAGTTAGTAGAAACAAAGGAGGTTCTGTCCGATTTTCCGTAGAATTGGTGACTTAGCACTTAGAATAATTCTACGTATGAAGTGAGAGGTTAATGGACGTATTGTGACCATTATAGGTTGAAGTACTATGTATAGCGTACCCTACTTGGAGAGTGGAATAGCTATCAAGATTTAAGTACTTTGGAGCATTTTGCTACTTGTCGACAATCGTCGCGAGGTATGTGAACCTCTTCCTTCCTTTGGCATGATTCTATGTATGGAATATACCTGTGGTATCATTTCATGTTTCCCGTTACTCTTAGAAGTTAAGAGGTAGTTGTGTGACCTACTCTATGTAGAACTTTTCCTATCTTTAAGCATGACTAGTTGCACGTATGTAGTGCGGTGAGCGTCAAGACTTTGACATTCTTTGCTAGCCTTATAAAATGCCAAGTCGGGTGAGTTAGGAAGTTAACTCACTTCTTTGAAAATATTAAGGATGTCTTAAGTCTTAGTAAAGTTAAGGGACTTGAAGAGTTTTGAAGTATGTGATACTTGTTCCGTTTTAAACGTATAAGTCCCTTGGATAGGAAATTGTTTTTGACTAAGGCATAAAGTGAATATAACGGCTTTATGGGAAGTTAGTTATATTTGCTTTATGGAAAGATAAATGACTTGTTTTTAATGAAAAGGCAACTTGATTTTAAGGCATCAATTGCCTAAAGTTTTATAATAAAAGAAGTCACTTGAGTTCAAAAGGTTAAGAGACTAATTGTATTTTTGAAAGTTAAGAGAATTGATTTGAAAGTATTTAATACTTGGTTTCAAAAAGTAGAAGTCTCTTGGTTATAAAAGGAATGAGTTGGTCTAAAACCATAAAGGGTTATAACGGCTTTATGGGAAGTTGGTTATAACGGCTTTATGGAAGGTTAAAAGAATGATTTTCTTCAGTAATGTAAGTAATGAGATGATTTTGAAATAAAGGAGGGCAAACTGTTTTTAAGGTACCAGTTGCTTAGGGTTTTTAAGAAAGAAGTCACTTGTTTTAGAAGCCGGTAATTGTATTTCTAAAAAGGTATTGTGACTTGTCTTGAAAGGTGGATAGGACTTGATACTATAGTTGTTAGTATCTGGGAAGTTGTAATTGAAAAAGAGTCTTTCTAAAGGAGTAGAGGCGCGTAGTACGTTGGGTTAAATTCCCGGATTCTTTATGACATTATCGACCCAGGAATGGGCCGGGCAGTATACCTATACGGGCAGACTATATGACATTATCGACCCAGGAATGGGCCGGGCAGTATACCTATACGGGCAGACTATATGACATTATCGACCCAGGAATGGGCCGGGCAGTATACCTATACGGGCAGACTATATGACATTATCGACCCAGGAATGGGCCGGGCAGTATACCTATACGGGCAGACTATATGACATTATCGACCCAGGAATGGGCGGGCGGTATACTATCTGCGCGAACTATATGACATTATCGACCGAGAATGGGCCGGCGATATACCTATACAGGCGCACTATATGACATTATCGACCGAGAATGGCAGGCGATATACGCTTACAGGCGCACTAGATGGCGTTATCGACCGAGTTGGGCGGGCGGTATACCTTCACGCGGACTATGTGACCTTGATCGCGTCTAGGTGGGCGGGTAGTATAGGTGCCCCTCCTTAAAAGGGCCGGATTATGCTTATGAAAGATAAGTGAGTTATATAGTAATGAACTTAATGATTCTTTTTCTAATAATGTACGTAAGAATGTGGCTGTAAATTTTATAAAGAATGAAAAAGATAATAAGGTGCGATTAAGTTCATAAGTGGTAATGACACGGCAGGATCTGGTATGTATTGTTTTATACTTGTCCTTGTCATTCTTTTGTCTGATTATGATCATTTCTTGACGTTATTTACATTCCATATTCGTACATGTTATCGACCCCGCCGAGGCTGCGTTCATGCCCGCAGTTTTAGGTACCAGGTTGGTGATCCTTGCTCTTAGGATCTCGGTTCGATTGTTGGGAAAAAGCTCCATTTGCTCGGAGGCTTTATCTCTTGATGCAGTTTTCCACTGAAGTAATAGATTCATGTATATTCAGGGTATGGCGGGCCACTGTCCCGCCAATGTTGTTATGTTAAAAACTCTTAAGTGCTGTAGTTACATTTTGTGGGTCGATTTGTAAAGAAAGGAGGCAAGCGCTTGGTTGTATATATGTATGTCGAAGGTAGCCACATCGGCTAACTTTGTTGTTTCAACATTGTTTATTTTATAAAGTTTCATGTATGTTCGCTGATTATCTCGATGTATACTGTAAGGGTGCCTGTGTAGGGCACGATCGCGATCCCGGGTCGGTCGTGACAAAAGTGGTATCGAGCGATTAGTCCTCGGAAAGTGTCTGAGCCGTGTCTAGTAGAGTCTTGATTATCGGTGTGTTGTGCACCACATCTATAATCGTGTGCGAGACATTTAGGATTTGGTTTCCATTCTTCTCTCTGCGAGATCGTGCGAGAGATTGTCTTATTAGGTTGAATCCCCTCTGACCTATTCTTATGAAACAGCTATGCCTCCACGGAAGGCGACTAAGGCCCAGAAGGGCAAGGCAGCGGCGAGGCGCGAGAGTCTGTGAGTTACCAGAGTCGAACGCAGACTATGCCCGAGGTAGTGGCGGGTCGGCGAGTTCAGCCACGCCGGCGGTATTAGAAGGCGAGGCGGCGGTAGCTCGAGAGGTTCGGTACGAGCCTCGATTCGCGGCCGGGTCGAGTATAGAGACTACGGGGAGCAGATCCGATTATTGACCAGTATAGTAGTCGGGCAGCGCCGACAGGAGCAGGCAACCCACCCCAGAGCCGACAGTTTGCGGATTAGGGATTTTCTAGGATGTCATCCACCTGAGTTTTATGGTTCGAGTGCGATGAGGATCCGCAGGAGTTCATTCGGCTCTGACGGACCACGCAGTTCTTAGGGCTTCAGAGGCAGTGCATTACGCTAGCCTCCTACAGGTTCTGCGACATCGCGTTGAACGGTTTGAGTCGTGGTTGCTTTCGAGAGGTGATGATGCTCGTCGGCGGTTTGGGATGAGTTCACATAGGCCTTTCTTGGTCACTTTTGCCTCCCGAGATGAGAGAGCCCGTGTTGATAGGTTCTTATCATTGAGGCGAGAATGGGAGGACCATCGAGTACACCACAGAGTTTGACTCGTTGGCTAGGTATCGCACACTATTGTGGCTAACATGGCGATAGAGTCCATCGCTATGTTATGGGACTAGACCGTTATATGATCACTACTTGCACGGAGTGGCCCGGCCGAGAATGGATATTGCGGAGATACGAACATATGCACGAGGATTGAGGCGAGAGAGAGAGGACCGACCAGACCAAGGCCAGCCCAAGAGGCGAGCAGCGAGGTTGGGGTGATATTCGGCGGAGAGCCTCGCAGCGAGCTAGGTCTGATTCAGCCCGACACAGTGCACCTCCACGCTTTTCAGCGGGGTTTTCACAACCGGGAATGCAGGGCGGTCAGTCTCTAGAGCTTGAGTCTCGAGGAGGTGGGGTTCGGTCGATCGAGGCCACCTTTGCCTCAATGTGCCCAGTGTGGTAGGTTACATTCTGGGGTATGTCGCGCCGGTACGGGTGCTTGTTTTTCTTGTGGTCGTCTAGGCCATATGTTAAGAGAGTGTCCTTATAGAGGGGGTCCTGGTGGGACAACACAGCCTACTGGATCTGTTGCGGGTTCTTCGCCTTCACTAGCTAGGCAGGATGTTCATGCACCGACAGGCCGTGGCAAAGGTCGTGGTGGGAGTTCCCAGTTTTAGCGGTCCTTGAACCGCCTATATGATTTCAGGTATGTCTTTGGCCTTTAGAAACTTGTTTACATGATAAGTTATGGTATGTTTAAGTTTTATGAACAGATTATATTGAGACTATGTATATGTTAGAAGGAGTTGGAAGTACGAAAAGATAATCCCTTTTTGGGCTTATGACGGACAGATATGTGGGTGCGAGGTATTAAGGCCATGTGCGGCATTGTTGGTATGTCGGGGGTGGTGAAAGGAAACTATGTTGTTAATTTTAAGTTTGACTCCGAAAGAACATTCGAGGGCGAATGTTTCTAAGGAGGGAAGAATGTTACACCCCGTATTTACAGGACATGTTTTAAGAACGTACGTAAGAACTCATAAGTGTTAAGATTTGAGACTTGAATTTTTTTTTAGTATATTTATGGAATTGTCGGAAAACGTTTTATTGTGACGAATGGGAGGGCGACACGTGTCACCCCCCCTTAGCATTGCCTTGGACGAAATGGCATGGCCATTTTGGTCATTTACCTTATGTCTTGGATGACTAGTCTTGCAACTTGTATAGCTTGAGAAGGTTGACTAGTCTTGGTCAATAAGTCTTGATCTTTTGTAAGACCACATCTAAGCCTCACATTTGTAATTATCTTGACCATCCAATTCTCTATTTAATACTAGTAGCAAGAGATGTCTTGACACTTAGAAAATTTTACACAAATTTGGAGGAACATTGAGCAAGCTCACGGGTTCACTAAGAAGAAGAAAGAAAAATTTTTGTTTCTTGTCCATTTGATTCCACACTTTAAACCAAGGTTCTTAGGTGTATTGTAAACACATCTCAATAGAAAAATCTTGGAAAAAGATTGTTTTCGGGTTAGTCGCAAACGAAAACTGTTATACCCCGTATTTTCAGAGTATGTACGTGAGGACGTACGTAGAAAATTTGAGCCTTAAGTTAGGCAAGTTTCGAAATTTGTACACAACACCCGATTAGAGTCGTTTTTCGACGAAACGTTTCTGACTTTTGTTGGGAAAATTCGGCTATGTCATTTATAATTTTTGCGGATTTTTAGAGAGGCGAAACATTTTGGACCAACGGGAGGGTGACGTGTGTCACCCTCGCATTGGAAGCAAAGGACGGCGAAATGGCCATTCTTGCACGTTTTGTTGCCCAATTTTGGTCAAGGGTTAGGTAGGATATTTTTGTGTAGTTGATGAGCAAGTGGGACCCACAAACACATGGCTTGATCTTGACCTTACACTTGCTATACACTTGGAAGAATCTTGGCCATTGGTTGGCCATTTCTTCACCTATAAATACCCTCCATGTTGATGAACTTCTTCATCCAAAATTGTTCTAAGTGTTAAAAATCTCTCCCTCCCTGACCTTGAAATCGTCCAACACCCCTCCCTTGGTTAAGGCCTTTGGCGAAACCTCCACTCCCCTTTGTGGTGTCTAGCCGTGGGGTATCCCCCCCCCCCTAGCCTAGTTGTTTTCGTATAATATCCCTTGTTGTGGTATAGAAATACTCTCCTAGTATTGTTGTAATGTCCAAATACCTTGGCCCAAATACCTTGTAGTATTCCCAAGGTTACACTTATACAAAAGCCGGAAAATACGATTATACTTCCTTTAGCCACAAAAACGAAACCTAAGGAAATCTTCACCCGTTGTTGAAGTTGTAAGTAGAAGTTGGTTAGAACTTCTAAGGGTTGTTGGAGCTCGGAGTAGGAGCTAAGCGTTGCTCGGGATCGACTTTATACTTGGATAATTTTGGGCTTATCGAGGTAAACACTTCTTGTCCTTCTATTGTAATTGGAAATTACATAAGTGTTGAATATATAGTTGTTGTATACTATATATAGAACTGAACTTAGTATTGTGGCAATGTCTTTTGACTTAAGCCTGAAGAATAAAGAATTGAACAGTAATCACATAGAAGGATAATAAAGAGAAGAAGCTGACGTAATTACCTAGAACGTATTACTGATGAGACTTATGTAGCATTCTTGTGTAGTAGAATTATGCGCGTCCGGTTAGGCGTGTTAACCCCTGGTTGGCTTGGTAGCCGACCTCGATAAAGGAGGAGATTTCTGTTGTTGCGGGAGAGTCTTTGAATTTTACGTAGAAAGATAGAAACTTGTGTTTTGGGGTTAATAGACGTTTGTGACCTTTATAGGTGAAAGTACTAAGAGTAGCGTATTCTACTCGAGGAGTGGAAAGGGCTAGCAAGGTTGTAGTACTTGGAGCTTTTTGCTTATTGTCGATAATCGTCGCGAGGTATGTGAACCTCTTCCTATCTCTTCTAGCATGATATGTGTGAACTATGTAGTGCGGTGAGCGTACATGTGTTAAGCGTGTTTGATTGTTCTTAAAACATAAAGTGTTATAACGGCTTTATGGGAAGTTGGTTATAATGACTTTATGTAGGTAAGAAAATACTTTGTGGTTTTAAAAGGTAACTGATGTGAATTATAAATGGCTAGTTATAATAAAGAACTTAATGTATTTCAAAAGATTTATAAATCGTTTTGGAAGGGAGAGTAACACTTGGTTTTAAAAGGTTTTAAAAAGAGTTATACTAGCTTTATGGGGAGTTAGGTATAATGTCTTAAGAGAGGTAAAGAAAATGGTTTCTTGATGTTAGAAGTTAAGAGACTTGATCTTATAAGATAAGAGACTTAACTTATTTGTTTTAATGTGAATGTTTGTGTGAAACCTCATTCGTGAGTAATGAGTACTTGGTTTTATTTAAAGGGATAATGTTTCTTGATTTGAAATCGAATGTGTATCGACAGACCAACTGCAGCGTTAATAAAGGAAAATGTATTGAATAATGATGAATTGTATTAAAACCGGTAGAAACCTTCTGCGTAGAAACTAAGATGAGACAAAATGATATACATTTTCTAGATCATGATTCTTTGTAATAAGAATGTTGTAAACAAGAATAACCTACTCTCACGTGAGACATATATTACTCAATTGTTCTAAAAGGAATCAAGTGATTAAGTTGGAAACTATGAAACCATTTGAAAATGAGAAGCTTGAGTAATTGAAACTAGGCAAAGCTGGAACTTAGGAAAAGAATGTTGTTACTTGATTTTGAAAAGGGAATGTGGGTTGGTCATTCTAACACTACGGTATCGGGTGACTTTTATAAAAGTAATAGATCTCTTTTAAAAGAACTTAACGTATGTAGTACTTTGGGGTTAAAAACCGGACTTTGGCATAAAATGAAAGTACTTTGAGTTTTGTGAAACTTGCCTTTACTTGTTATTGTGAAACTTGCCTTTCTTTGGTTGTTGTGAAACTTGTCTTTGCTTGTTGTTGTGAAACTTGCCTATGCTTGTTGTTGTGAAACTTGCCTATGCTTGTGATGATAGCCTTTGTTGTGCAAGTGTGGTATTTACGTGTTCTGGCGTCTCGATAGAGGTTGACTTGTTGAGAACTTACTTGGGCGTCTTTGGCGGTGATGGAGAATTCCACGGGTATGTTTCCATTTTGATTCTTGTCTTGTTGTTGATGTCACATGGACATGTCTACCGTCTGATATTAGGGGCACGCGGCCGTGCGGCGGGTTGATTACCGATATATGGTTATTCTTGCGCAACATGGGCGTGTCTACACGTCTGATTCCAGGGGCATGTGGCGTGCGGCGGGGTTGACCACCCGATATATTGTTATTGAGGTTACATGGGCATGTCTACACCGTCTGATGTCCGGGGCATGTGGCCATGCGGCCTTATTATTGTGTTGCATCATGGACATGTCTACACCGTCACGATATTCGGGGCACGCGGCCATGATCACGAACATGATGGATGTTGTGGGCGTGAGACCCATAGTTATATTTGAGTGGTGACTTTGAGGCGTGAGTCACGACTTGGCCGCTTTTATGTTGCGTCTTGTATTTTGGTTATCATACATGTCTCGCTTTTTAAGCTATTATGATTTCATTTACTGATGTTGTGATTTCACATACTTGGTACTGTTATCTTGACCTCCTTGAAGTGCGTTCATCTGCGAGTAGAGGTACATCGGTCGTGGATCCGCTCTTAGGATCTCATTTGGCGTGTTGGAAAGCTCCGTTCCTTGGAGGCTTATCTTTGGTATGTTTCCACGAGTTGTAGGTTCTTGTACATTCGGGGTATGGCGAGACCTGTCCGTCATAGTTGTTGTAAATCTTAAGTGCATGCCTTTGTTGTGGCGGGGTTTGTAAAAAGGATAAGCTGTTCGGGTTTTATGTATATTCGAAGGCAAGCTGTTTTGGTTGCTGTTTATTTATTATATCTCTTGTTTCATGACTCGTGTTTTATTTTCATTTGGTTTTCTACGATGTTGTATCACTAGGGTGCAGGGGTAAGGCACGATCCACGGGCCGAATCGGGCGTGACAAAGTGGTATCAGAGCAGTTAGTCCTCGGAAAGTGTCTACATATCGTGTCTAGTAGAGTCTTGATTATCGGTGTGTTGTGCACCACATCTATAATCGAGGAGGCTATAGGACATTTAGGATTAGTTTCCATTCTTCTCATTACGAGATCGTGCCTTAGAGTGTGTTGTAAGTTGGACCCTACGGCGTGTTTCGTTTTACGATTATGCCTGCGAAGGCAACCAGGCCCAGAAGGGCAAAGCGGCGAGGCGCTAGTGGGATTGAGAGAATGCAGCGCGAGCGGTCGATACGAGTAGTGCTTGACGGCGAGTTTTGCGGCGCCCGGCACAGCGAGTTTAAGCGCGGCGGTGGGCTGCTGAGACTCTGATACACGAGCCTCGGTCCCACGATGCAGGCGGGAGATGAGTCACAAGAGATGGCCCGATTATTGGCGAGTTGTGGCGAATATGAGGATAGGTGGGCCAGCGATTCGATTCAGCCGGCTATGTAGTGCACCCGGCGACGGTTTGAGGCTATGGGATTTCCTTAGTTGTAGCCGCTTTGAGTTTCTGGTGGCGGGAGGATGATCGCGAGGAGTTCATCCGTCGATTCTGAAGAGATCATGCGGGTGATCAAGCTTGGTAGTCTGTGACATTTAGTTCGCATCGGTGCGTGATACGCGATCGATTGGTTTGACTTCGTGGGAGCTTTCGGGAGAGCATGCACTTCCGGCCGTTTGGGGCGAGTTTTGAGGGCCTTCGGCACATTTCTTGCCTCCACAAATGAGGAGGCTCGGTAAACGATTTTTGATGTTGGCGAAACGAGGCGTCTGATTCGGGAGTACAATGTGAGTTCGACTCATTGGCGGTATGTTCCGCATTAGTAGCTAGTATGGAGGATCGAGTGCGGAAGTATGTTACGAGGCTCGATGATTACCTAGCGAGAGTTGTTGGTGTTTCTCTTGATAGGGCATGGACATACCGCATTGAGCTCATGCACTTGGGTGCGAGGCGCGGTCGGCAGGTGGACGGCTTTGTGAAGAAGGCGAGCAATGGCCGGATATTTTGGCGACTTTAGGCGGACCGCCTCGGCCAGCGAACTAGTTATGTACCTCGCCATTGCGAGTGGTCCTCCGCGACGCCGGGACCGCAGGATATTCGGGAAGCGGTCGGGGCTCGGGTTTGAATGTTGAGGAGTAGGGGTGTTGGCGGATCGATCACCCTACCTCGGTGTGGTCGATGTAGTAGACCGCATTTGAAGTGTCGTAGTACGAGGAGCTTGTTATTCTTGCGGCCAGCGGGGCCATATAACGAGAGGCCGACTGAGTAGCGCTGGTAGGATAGCACAGACTACTAGGCGATTGCGGGCCCACGGTAAGTCGCGGTGGAAGTTCGATTTTAGCGGTCCTTGAACCGCCTAGTTTGGTATATCCTTAACCACGTAGATACTTGTATGTATTGATGTTAATGATGTGTTAAGTGTTATGTTCGGATAGCTTTGTGATATAGTGTGATTAAAAATCTGGTTAGTGTGAGATGGAAGTGGTAGCTTAGCGATGTGTTCCGTGTCGAGGCGGAAGTTGGCGCTTCTGATGGGTCGGGTTGGGGCCATGTTGCGGGCCAACCCGCGTCCGTTCGAGGAAGGGTCAGCTCGGGTGGTCAGCGGTGGCGAGGTCACGAGGGTGCTAGGCCCAGTTTAGATGACCATCGTATGAGTTCGTGGATACGTTCGACGAGAATCAGTTCGTGAATGCCTAGAATGTCCTTAGAAATCGAGGTTAGTAAGATGACCAAGTTTGGAGTAGTGACTCGAGGGTTGGAAAGCGAGCGTTGGCTGAAGTGTGGTGCGTGTCTTGGGAAGAGTTCGAGTGTTCGAGCAGTGCGACGAGGTAGGGGAGAAGTGAGCGAGTGTGATCGTTTCTTTTGTGAAATGAAGGTGCGGAGGAGTATATGTTAGACCTTGGTGGGAACTTTTGTGATATGAGGTGATTCCTCGTGGACTTGGGATTTCGTATTTTGTGCATTTGTTATTTCATGGCGGTGTGGCATGATTGTTTAAATGCGTATAGCGGTGAAGACTATCTTGGCGCGTGTTTGTGTTGAGACTTGAGAAGGAACATTCGGGACGAATGTTTCTAAGGAAGAATGTTATACCGTATTTTGAGTATATGCGTGAGGGCGTGCGTAGAAAATTTGAGCCTTAAGTTAGGCAAGTTTGAAATTTGTACACAACACGATTAGAGTCGTTTTTAAATGAAGCGTTTCCGACTTTTGTTGGGAAAATTCGGCTATGTCATTTATAATTTTTGCGGATTTTTAGAGGCGAAACATTTTGGACCAACGGGAGGGTGACATGTGTCACCTCACATTGGAAGCAAAGGGGCAATGAAATGGCCATTCTTGGCACGTTTTTGTTGCCCAATTTTGGTCAAGGGTTAGGTAGGATATTTTTGTGTAGTTGATGAGCAAGTGGGACCCACAAACACATGGCTTGATCTTGACCTTACACTTGCTATACACTTGGAAGAATCTTGGCCATTGGTTGGCCATTTCTTCACCTATAAATACCCCTCCATGTTGATGAACTTCTTCATCCAAAATTGTTCTAAGTGTTAAAAATCTCTCCCTCCCCCTCAACCTTGAAATCGTCCAACCCCCCGCCCCTTGGTTAAGGCCTTTGGCCGAGAGCCTCCCCTCCCTTTGTGGTGTCTAGGCAGTGGGTATCCCCTAGCGTAGTTGTTTTAGTATAATACCCCTTGTTGTGGTATATAATTACTCTCCTAGTATTGTTGTAGTGTCCATATACCTTGGACCAATGACCTGGTAGTATTCCCAAGTTACACTTATACAAAAGCCAGAAAATACGATTATACTTCCTTTAGCCACAAAAACGAAACCCTAAGGAAATCTTCACCCGTTGTTGAAGTTGTAAGTAGAAGTTGGTTAGAACTTCTAAGGGTTGTTTGGAGCGCTCGGAGTAGGAGCTAAGCGTTGCTCAGGATCGACTTTATACTTGGATAATTTTGGGCTTATCGAGGTAAACACTACTGTCCTTCTATTGTAATTGGAAATTACATAAGTGTTGAATATATAGTTGTTGTATACTATATATAGAACTGAACTTAGTATTGTGGCAATGTCTTTTGACTTAAGCCTGAAGAATAAAGAATTGAACAGTAATCACATAGAAGGATAATAAAGAAGAAGCGAGCGTAATTACCTAGAACGTATTCTGATGACTTATGTAGCATTCTTGTGTAGTAGAATTATGCGCGTCAGGTTAGGCGTGTTAACCCCTGGTTGGCTTGGTAGCCGACCTCGATAAAGGAGGAGATTTCTGTTATTGGGGGAGGTCTTTGCGAATTTTATGTAGAAAGATAGAAACTTTTGTTTTGGGGTTAATAGACGTTTGTGACCTTTATAGGTGAAAGTACTAAGAGTAGCGTATTCTACTCGAGGAGTGGAAAGGGCTAGCAAGGTTGTTGTACTTGGAGCTTTTGCTTATTGTCGATAATCGTCGCGAGGTATGTGAACCTCTTCCTATCTCTTCTAGCATGATATGTGTGAACTATGTAATGCGGTGAGCGTACGTGTGTTAGCGTGTTTGATTGTTCTTAAAACATAAAGTGTTATAACGGCTTTATGGGAAGTTGGTTATAACGACTTTATGTAGGTAAGAAAATACTTTGTGGTTTTAAAAGGTAGCGATGTGAATTATAAATGGCTAGTTATAATAAAGAACTTAATGTATTTCAAAAGATTTATAAATCGTTTTGGAAGGAGAGTAACACTTGGTTTTAAAGGTTTTAAAAAGAGTTATACTAGCTTTATGGGAGTTAGGTATAATGTCTTAAGAGAGGTAAAGAAAATGGTTTCTTGATGTTAGAAGTTAAGAGACTTGATCTTATAAGATAAGAGACTTAACTTATTTGTTTTAATGGGAATCTTTGTGTGAAACTCATACGGGAGTAATGAGTACTTGGTGTTATTTTAAGGGATAATGTTTTACTGAGTTCGGAACTCAGAATGTGTATCGACAGACCACTGCAGCGTTAATAAAGGAAAATGTATTGAATAATGATGAATTGTATTAAAACCAGTAGAAACCTTCATCTGCATAGAAACTAGATGAGACAAAATGATATACATTTTCTAGATCATGTTTCTTTGTAATAAGAATGTTGTAAACAAGAATAACCTACTCTCACGTGAGACATATATTACTCAATTGTTCTAAAAAGGAATCAAGTGATTAAGTTGGAAACTATGAAACCATTTGAAAATGAGAAGCTTGAGTAATTGAAACTAGGCAAACTGGAACTTAGGAAAAGAATGTTGTTACTTGATTTTGAAAAGGGAATGTGGGTTGGTCATTCTAATACTACGGGTATCGGGTGACTTTTATAAAAGTAATGGATCTCTTTTAAAAGAACTTAACGTATGTAGTACTTTGGGGTTAAAAACACGGACTTTGGCATAAAATGAAAGTACTTTGAGTTTTGTGAAACTTGCCTTTACTTGTTATTGTGAAACTTGCCTTTCTTTGGTTGTTGTGAAACTTGCCTTTGCTTGTTGTTGTGAAACTTGCCTATGCTTGTTGTTGTGAAACTTGCCTATGCTTGTGATGATAGCCTTTGTTGTGCAAGTGTGGTATTTACGTATTCGCGTCTCTCGATAGAGGCGGTTGACTTATTGAGAACTTACTTGGGCGTCTTGGCGGTGATGGAGAATTCCACGGGTATGTTTCCATTTTGATTCTTGTCTTGTTGTTGATGTCACATGGGCATGTCTGCCGTCTGCGATGCAAAGCGTGCGGCCGTGCGGCGAGTTGATTACCGATATATGGTTATGCGCAACATGGGCGTGTCTACCGTCTGCGGTATTCAGGGCATGTGGCCGTGCGGCGGGTTGACCACCCATATATTGTTATTGAGGTTACATGGGCATGTCTACCGTCACGATGTCCGGGGCGTGTGGCCATGCGGCCTTTGTTGTGTGTTGCATCATGGGCGTATACCTACCGTCACGATATTAGGGGCATGCGGCCATGATGCGAACATGATGGATGTTGTGGGCGTGAGACCCATAGTTATATTTAGTGGTGACTTTGAGGCGTGAGTCACGACTTGGCTAACATGTTGCGTCGTATTTTGGTTATCATACATGTCTCCTGCTTTTTAAGCTATTATATTTGAGACTTGAATTTTTTTTTTTAGTATATTTATGGAATTGTCGGAAAACGTTTTATTGTGACGAATGGGAGGGCGACACGTGTCACCCCCCCTTAGCATTGCCTTGGACGAAATGGCATGGCCATTTTGGTCATTTACCTTATGTCTTGGATGACTAGTCTTGCAACTTGTATAGCTTGAGAAGGTTGACTAGTCTTGGTCAATAAGTCTTGATCTTTTGTAAGACCACATCTAAGCCTCACATTTGTAATTATCTTGACCATCCAATTCTCTATTTAATACTAGTAGCAAGAGATGTCTTGACACTTAGAAAATTTTACACAAATTTGGAGGAACATTGAGCAAGCTCACGGGTTCACTAAGAAGAAGAAAGAAAAATTTTCGTTTCTTGTCCATTTGATTCCACACTTTAAACCAAGGTTCTTAGGTGTATTGTAAACACGTCTCAATAGAAAAATCTTGGAAAAGATTGTTTTGGGTTAGTATAAGCGAAAACCTAAAGGGTCTTTCTAGGTTTTTCTTGGAATTTGAAAGGATAATTGTTGGTATTGTGCTAAGGGTCTCAACAAGCGGATTGAGGTGTCTTGGAGAGGCTCTAAACTACTAAGGAGCGACTTCGGATTGGAGTTGGATTACGAATCGTTAAGGTATAATCTTGTCTTTTAAAGGTGTTACAAGATTGCATATTTATATTGTTGTTGATAGCTTTGTATGTTGCGAGCATGAAGTTGTTTTATAGAGGTTATAAGAATTATGGATTGATTATAGCCTTGGAAATCCATAATGTAATTGTGAGCCAATTGGGGTCATTTAGTTAGTTAGTCATTTGAATTGGACTACCTTCTTTATAATTGTGAGCCAATTGGGGCTGTTTGGTTATTGTATTTTCGGCCTTGAAAAGGTGGCAAAGTTAGTAGAAACAAAGGAGGTTCTGTCCGATTTTCCGTAGAATTGGTGACTTAGCACTTAGAATAATTCTCATTATGAAGTGAGAGGTTAATGGACGTATTGTGACCATTATAGGTTGAAGTACTATGTATAGCGTGCCTACTTGGAGAGTGGAATAGCTATCAATATTTAAGTACTTTGGAGCATTTTGCTACTTGTCGACAATCGTCGCGAGGTATGTGAACCTCTTCCTTCCTTTGGCATGATTCTATGTATGGAATATACGTGGTATCATTTCATGTTTCAGATTACTCTTAGAAGTTAAGAGGTAGTTGTGTGACTACTCATGTAGAACTTTTCCTATCTTTAAGCATGACTAGTTGCACGTATGTAGTACGGTGAGCGTCTGAAGACTTTGACATTCTTTGCTAGCCTTATAAAATGCCAAGTCGGGTGAGTTAGGAAGTTAACTCACTTCTTTGAAAATATTAAGGATGTCTTAAGTCTTAGTAAAGTTAAGGGACTTGAAGAGTTTTGAAGTATGTGATACTTGTTCCGTTTTAAACGTATAAGTCCTTGGATAGGAAATTGTTTTTGACTAAGGCATAAAGTGAATATAACGGCTTTATGGGAAGTTAGTTATATTTGCTTTATGGAAAGATAAATGACTTGTTTTTAATGAAAAGGCAACTTGATTTTAAGGCATCAATTGCCTAAAGTTTTATAATAAAAGAAGTCACTTGAGTTCAAAAGGTTAAGAGACTAATTGTATTTTTGAAAGTTAAGAGAATTGATTTGAAAGTATTTAATACTTGGTTTCAAAAAGTAGAAGTCTCTTGGTTATAAAAAGGAATGAGTTGGTCTAAAACCATAAAGGGTTATAACGGCTTTATGGGAAGTTGGTTATAACGGCTTTATGGAAGGTTAAAAGAATGATTTTCTTCAGTAATGTAAGTAATGAGATGATTTTGAAATAAAGGAGGCAAAGCTTTTTAAGGTACGATTGCTTAGGGTTTTTAAGAAAGAAGTCACTTGTTTTAGAAGCCGGTAATTGTATTTCTAAAAAGGTATTGTGACTTGTCTTGAAAGGTGGATAGGACTTGATACTATAGTTGTTAGTATCTGGGAAGTTGTAATTGAAAAAGAGTCTTTCTAAAGGAGTAGAGGCGCGTACGTTGGGTTAAATTCGGATTCTTTATGACATTATCGACCGAGAATGGGCAGGCGGTATACTATCTGGGCGGACTATATGACATTATCGACCGAGAATGGCGGGCGATATACCTATCTGAGCGGTATATGACATTATCGACCGAGAATGGGCGGGCGGTATACCTATCTGAGCGGACTATATGACATTATCGACCGAGAATGGGCGGCGATATACTATCTGAGCGCACTATATGACATTATCGACCGAGAATGGGCGGGCGGTATACCTATCTGAGCGGACTATATGACATTATCGACCGAGAATGGGCGGGCGGTATACCTATCTGAGCGGACTATATGACATTATCGACCGAGAATGGGCGGGCGTTATACCTTCAGGCGGACTAGATGGCGTTATCGACCGAGATTGGGCAGGCGGTATACGCTACAGGCGGACTATGTGACCTTGATCGCGTCTAGATCGGTAGGGTAGTATAGGTGCCCCTCGCCCAAAGGGCGGATTATGCTTATGAAAGATAAGTGAGTTATATAGTAATGAACTTAATGATTCTTTTCTAATAATGTACGTAAGAATGTGGTAAATTTTATAAAGAATGAAAAAGATAATAAGGTGCGATTAAGTTCATAAGTGGTAATGACACGGCGAGGATGGTATGTATTGTTTTATACTTGTCCTTGTCATTCTTTTATCTGATTATGATCACATTTCGCACGTTATTTACATTCCATATTCGGTACTGTTATCTTGACCCCTTGGGCTGCGTTCATGCCCGCAGTTTTAGGTACCAGGTTGGTGATCCTTGCTCTTAGGATCTCGGTTGATTGTTGGGAAAAAGCTCCATTTGCTCGGAGGCTTTATCTCTTGGTGCAGTTTTCCACAGTAATAGATTCATGTATATTCAGGGTATGGCGGGGCCTGTCCATCATTTGTTATATGTTAAAAACTCTTAGAGGTCTGTAGTTACATTTGTGGGTCAGTTTGTAAAGAAAGGAGGCAAGCGCTTGGTTGTATATATGTATGTCGAAGGTAGCCCTATCGGCTAACTTTGTTGTTTCAACACATTGTTTATTTTATAAAGTTTCATGTATGTTCCGCTGATTATCTCTGATGTATACCTGTAAGGGTGCCCAGGTAGGGCACCAGTCGCGGTCCCGGGGTCGGGTCGTGACAAAAACCAATGATAAAAACCCTTCTTTTGTTCTCATAAAGTCGTTATAACTAACTTCCCGTAAAGCTGTTATAACACTTTATGTTTTAAACCAATTTAAGACAAAACAATGCCTTTCTTTTCCCTAGAGTTCCAGTTTGCCTAATTTCAATTACTCAAGTCTCTTTACTTTAGAAAAGTTTCATAGTTCGATGTCTTAATTTCCTTTAAAACAATTGAGTAACATATGCCATAGGCGTGAGCAGTTTATTCTTGTTTATAACCATTTATTAAAGCAGCCATGATCTAGAAAATGTAATATCATTTTGTCTCATCTTAGCTTCTATGCAGATGGAGGTTTCTACTGGTTTTAATACAATACTTCATTATTCAATACATTTCCTTTATTAACGCTGCAGTGGTTTGTCGATACTCATTCTGATTTCCGAAATCAGTAAAACATTATTCCTTTTCAAACCAAGTACTCATTACTCACGAATGAGGTTTCACACAAACATCCATATTAAGTCAAGTCTCTTATCTTTTAAGATTAAGTCTCTTAACTCCTAAATCCTTAAACCGTTCTTTTACCACTCTTAAGACGTTATACCTAACTTCCCATAAAGCTAGTATAACACATGTTTTAAAACAACCAAATCTGATTAACACGTATGCGTCTACCGTACTACATAGCTCACACATATCATGCTAGAAAAGATAGGAAGAGGTTCACATACCTCGCGACGATTATCGACTAATAGCAAAATGCTCTAAGTACCTCAAACCGTCGGCTACTCCTTAAGCCAAGTAGATCGCGCCACGCATGGTACTTCAACCTATAAGGCCACAGTGACTTATTAACATCTAGGTTTAATCGTAGAACATTCTACAGAAAATTCGGCACCTCCCCATGGCGGCGTAAATCTCCTCCTCTATCGGGGCCGGCCACCAAGCCAACCAGGGGTTATGCGTATAAACCGGGCGTGCACAATTCTAACACCTTTGAAAAGCTACACAAGTCTTTATGTCTGGTCCTATGTAATTACAGTTCAGCCCTCTTCTTTCGAAAAGGTTTCTTATAATTCAGGCTTAAGTCAAAAGACATTGCCGATAACTACGTTCATTTCTATATATAGTATACTTCAACTATATATTCTAACAACATGAAATTTCCAATTACAATAGAAGGTCAAGAGTGTTTACCTCGATAAGCCCAAAATTATCCAAGTATAAATGTCGATCCTGGGCAACGTTTAGCTCGACTCAGCGCTCGACCCGCTCTAAACCACCCTTAAGTTCTAACCAACTTCTACATAATACTCCAATGACTATGGAGATTTCCCTAGGGGTTAGGTTTTGTGGTGGGAAGTATAATAGTATTTTCCGGCTTTTCGTATAGGTATAACCTTAGAATACTACAAGGTATACGACTAAGGTAATTTGGGCATTACAACAATACTTTTGAGAGTATTTCTACACCACAAAGGGGGGGGGGTATTATACGAAAGCAACTAGACTAGGGGGGGGGTACCCCACGGCTAGCACCACTAGGAGGGTACCCTCGGCGAGCCTCTAGGAGAGGGAGGCCTCGGCCGAACTCAACACAAAGGGGAGAAAGAGAGCTTTCAAGACTTAGGCAAATTTATGGATGAATTAGTCTTCCAAAGGGGTGGGTATTTATAGGACAAGCCAAGGCCAACCAATGGCCAAGATCTTGCCAAGTGCATAGCAAGTGTAGGGCCAAGATCTTGCCAAGTGCACACTAGCCAACTAACACAAAATATCCTACCAACCCTTGACCACAATGGCCATACTTTCGGCCACCACTATTACCGCCCAAGGTGTTCCAATGAGAGGGTGACAAGTGTCGCCCTCTTGTTGGTCCAAAATGTTTCGTCTCTTGGAAAAATCCGCAAAAAATAAAAATGACATAGCCGGAATTTTCCCTACGAAAGTTGTGGAAACGTTTCGTCAAAAAACGACTCTAATCGGGTGTTGTGAACAAAGTTAATTCGGCCAAGCCTATGTAAAAGTTCAAATTTTCTACGTACGTCCTTACGTACATACTCTGGAAATACGGGGTATAACAAATAAAGCACCTAAATAATTTAATTTACCACTAATTAACTAATTAAATACCTAATTAATTAACTCCTAAATTCTACCCAGCCCATCTATTAATACACGCAGCCCATACCCCACAGGCCCAACTCGCCCTAGGCCCCTCATTTCCTTTCCTTATCAGCCCAACTCGCCTCAGCCCTTATTTCCACGATCACCCTTATTTCCCTCTAGTCTTCACCTTGATTTTCTCAGCCCAGCAACCCTCATTTTCCTCGGCCTCGCCCGTCCCATAAATCTACAACAAGAACAAAACGCGACCCTTAAACCTAACCACAAAAGTTTGATCGCGCTTTCGTCCCAACACCCATGCCGGGATTCTCGCCGGAGAATCCGGCGAATCAGCTACCATATCAACACCCTGTCCTTACCATTCGCAACCAAGATCTCTCTTAAACACCTCAATCATTTCCTTACCTTACCGGTTCAAATCGCACGAATCATACACAAATCGTCCAAAATCAGCCTTTATTACTTACCAACATTATAACTCGAACCAGGGCTATATAAAGCACATGCAATAGGCATTTAGAGGGGGGACAGTAGTGTTACACCCCGTAATTTCAGGACATGTTTTAAGAACATAAGTATGAACTCACAAGTGCTAGGATTTGAGACTTATAAATTTATCGGAATTATGAAATTGTCGGAAAACGTAAGTGTTGGGACGAATGGGAGGGCGACACGTGTCACCCCTTACTATGCCTTGGACGATTTTGGCAAGGGCATAAGGGTCATTTGACCTTTGTTGCAAGACAAGTCTTGCAACTTGAGGCTTGATATTATTGACTAAGGTCAAAGGTCCCACAATGGTCTTGATTTTAATGTAAGACTACATCTAAGCCATCCATGTGTTTATATCATAACCCTCCTAGGTGCTTTATATATTACTACTAGTAGAGGGAGAGTTTTACACTTAGAAAAAAATTTCAAAAATTGAAGACTACTCCATGGGAGCTCTCGGGTTCCTCTAAGGAAAAGAAGAAAGATTTTCGTTTCTTGTCCATTTGATTGCCCACTTTAAACCAAGGTTCTTAGGTGTATTGTAAACACATCTCAATAGAAAAATCGTGGAAAAAGATTGTTTTGGGTTGATATAGCGAAAACCTAAGGGTCTTTCTAGGTTTTGTTTGGAGTTGTGAAGGATAATTGTTGGTGTTGTTCTAAGGGTCTCAACAAGCGGATTGAAGTTTCTTGGAGAGGCTATAAACTACTAAGGAGTGACTTCGGATTGGAGTTGGATTAAGAATCATTGAGGTATAATCTTGTTCTTTGAAAGTATTACAAGATTATTTATTTTGTTGTTGTTAGCTTTGTATGTTGCAAGCATGGAGTTGTTATCTTGAGGTTAAGGATTATGGATTGATTATAGCCTTGGAAATCCGAAATGTAATGTAAGCCATGACTAAGTTGAATTACAATTTAATCGTTGTTAGAACAAATCGCATGTCATTGACTTAAGGATTATGGTTATTATAATCAAATGCGACTTGATATCATGTTATGCTACAAATTTGGTTTGAAATGGAAATTGTGAGCCAATTGGGGTTGTTTAGTTAGTCATTTGTATTGGACTACCTTCTATATAATTGTGAGCCAATTGGGCTGTTTAGTTAGTCATTTGTATTGGACTACCTTCTATATAATTGTGAGCCAATTGGGGCTGTTTGGTTATTGTATTTTCGGCCTTGAAAAAGGTGGCAAGTGAGTAAAAACAAAGGAGGTGCTGTCCGATTTTCCGTAGAATATAGAGACTTAACACTTATGATATTCTACGATTGAAGTAAGGCTTTAATAGACCTTGTGAATATTATAGGTTGACATACTACGGGCGGGACTTTGTACTTGGCAAGTGGTTTGACCCGACGAGGTATGTAGAACTTTTTCCTATCTTTTGAGCATGACTAATTTCGCGTATATAGTACGGTAGACGTACAAGTCTTTGACATTCTTTACTAGCCTTATAAAATGCCAAGTCGGGTGAGTTAGGAAGTTAACTCACTCCTTTGAAATATTAAGGATGTCTTAAGTCTTAGTAAAGTTAAGGGACTTGAAGAGATTTAAAGTATGTGATACTTGTGTCGTTTTAATCGTATAAGTCCCTTGGATAGGAAAATGTACTTGACTAAGGTATAAAGTGAATATAACGACTTTATGGGGAGTTGGTTATATTGACTTTATGCAAAGGTAAATGACTTGTGTTAATGAAAGGCAAATTGATTTTAAGGTATCAATTGCCCGAGTTTAATAAGAAAAGAGTCGTTTGATTTAGAAACCTACTTTAATTCTAAAGGTATTGTGACTTGCCTTGAAATGTACTTTGGACTTGATACTATGGTTAAATAGTGTCTTGGAAGCTTTCTACTAAAAAGAGTCATTTGTTTTAAAGAGTAGTCGTGGTACTTTGGGTTAAATTCGGATTCTTATAAAGACATGAAAGTGCCTTATGTAAACTAAAATGAGAGTGTAGATGAATAAGACTAATAAGAAGTTAGGGGATTGCTAACTTGCTTAATTATTGTATGTAGGTTTGAGATAGGGTAAGAGTATCGGTGAGGGCAAACCTCAGGCGCTATACCACCTTCTCGAGGATAAGAGTATAAATGAGGAAGCCCCAAGGCGTTATACCATGCGTTACTATCTTACAGGATAAGAGTATAAATGAGGCAATCCCCGAGACGTTATACCACGCCTTTGAGGTAAGAGTATAAATGAGGTAGGAACCCCAGACGTTATACCACTGTTTTTATGGGTTCGCTACCCATGGTATGACCGGGAGACTGCTATGGTGATGTTATACGTATTCTCTTGATGTACTCTCATTTTTTAGCAAGGCACTGTGTACTGTAATTTTGTTATCATACATGTCTCCGACTTTCTTTTAAACTTATGTTGTAATTACAGTACTTTCCAGTTTACATACTTAGTACATATTGTGTCACGGCCCCTTCTCGGGGCTGCGTTAAATGCCGAGAAAGGGTAGCGAGTTGTGGATCCACGCTCTTAGGATCACTTATCGGGCGTCGGAGCTCCGTTCTCGGAGGCTTGTCTTTCTTTAGTACGATCTTTCCACGATGTTGTTGATTATGTACATTCGGTGTATGGCGGGCCTGTCCATACAGTTATTATTCTAAGTGTATTCACCTATGTGGTTGAAATGTAGGCGAGTTGTAAAGTTGTACTTTTGACTTTGTTTATATTATGGAAGCGGCCTTATCGGCTAGCTTTGTGTTGTTATATTATTTACACATGTGTTTATGTTGTGTATGTTCATTGCTATTCTCGATGTATACAGAGCAGGGTGACCGGTAGGGCACCGATCGCGGCGAGGTCGGAGTCGTGACAAAAGTGGTATCGAAGCGATTAGTCTCGGAAAGTGTCTGACCAGTGTCTAGTAGAGTCTTGATTATCGGTGTGTTGTGCACCACGTATATATAATCGGGAGGCTGCGGGACATTTAGGATTGGTTTCCATTCTTCTCTCTGCGAGATCGTGCGATGAAGTTGTCTTATTATGTTGAATCCTCTCGACCTCTTCTTATGAAACGGCTATGCCTCGCGGAAGGCTACGGGGCCTGAAGGGCAAGGCGGCGGAGGCGCTGGCGGTACTCGAGGGTTACGGGCTCGAGCAGACTATGCACGAGGTAGTAGGCGGGTTGGCGAGTTCAGCCACACTGCGATTTAGAAGGCCGAGGCGGCGGTAGCTCGAAGGTTAGATGCGGACCCTCGATTCCCGGCCAGTGCGAGTATAGAGACTACGGGAAGCGGTCGGTTGTTGACCGATATAGTAGCGGCGGCGCCAGCGAGAAGCGGCCCACCTGGCCGACAATTTGAGGATTAGGGATTTTACGGGATGTCATCCACGAGTTTTATGGTTCAAGGTCGATGAGGATCGCGGGGAGTTCGTTCGATAGCTCTGACGGACCATGCGAGTTCTTAGTGCTTGACGAGTTTGTTACGCTGGCCTCTTACTAGGTTCGCGATATTGCGTTGGCCCGGTTTGAGTCGTGGTTGCTTTCAAGAGGTGATCTTTGCTCTTCCGGTGTTTGGGAGGAGTTCTGAGAGGCCTTCATGGATCACTTTTGCCTCACGAGATGAGAGAGCACAGGTAGGCAGTTCTTGACCTTGAGGCGAGCGGGAGGCTGTCGGGAGTATAGCAGTTTGACTCCTTGGCCAGGCACGCGCATACTATTGTAGCTAGCATGGCGGATAGAGTTCATCGTTATGTGATGGGACTAGATCGTCATATGATTCTGACATGCTTGGGGTGGCTCTTCACCGGTATGGACATTGCTAGGATGCGAGCCTATGCTCGGGGATAGAGGATAGAGAGAGGAGGACCCAGTTGTGAGCGGCCCAAGAGGCGAGGACATCGGGGTCTCGGGGAAGTTTCGGCGGGCGGCCTCGGCGAAATGAGTCCACATTCCGGCCCGGCCTGAGTGCTCCGTCCGGTTTTACGGCAGAAGTCGACTAGCGGTCGATCGGGGAAGCGGTCGAGGGCTCGGGGACTACGAGGATTTGAGGAGGCGAGAGCGTCACCGTCGGGACCACCCACGCCTCGGTGTGCTCGATGCGGTAGGTTCCACGAGGCGAGTGTCGCGAGCCGGAGCTTGTTACTCGTGTGGCAGCGGGGCCATTTGAAGAGATTGTCGTCTAGAAGCGGCATGGGTAGTGCAGCCGGTAGCGTGATCGATTCTTGGGTCTTCTCCTTACGTGGTTATGCGCCGGAGGCGAGGTATTCACGGACGAGCGGGCGCGGTAGAGGTCGTGGTGGTGGTTCGATTCTAGCGGTCCCGAACGCATATATTCTCTAGACGGCCGCCAATCGGGAGGCTTCCCAGCGTCGTCCGCGGGTACATTCGCGATTTCGGTGTGATGTTTATGCATTGATAGATCGAGTTCTACCTTGTCCTATGTGTCCCCTCTTATTGCGGGTAGAATCGGGATAGGCCGGTGTCGATAGAGCGTTTGAGGTAGCTACGCGATGGGTGATTCGGTGTTAGGCGGGTGTATAGAGGTTGTCGGTATTTATTCTGATCGTCGGACCACTTGCAGAACTTGATAAGTGGAGATGGCGATTTTGATGTCATTATGGGTATGGGTGGTTGGCTTCTTGTTATGCCAACGTTGGTGTAGGGACGAGATGGTTGGTTCGGTTTCTGGCGAGCGATTATCAGTGGAGGCAACACATCATCGCAGAGGGTAGGTTTATTTCTTACCTCAAGGCTAGGAAGATGGTACACAAGAATGCATCTATCATCCGGTTCGGGTATTCGTCTGGTGAGTGTCGATTCTTGATCGATGCGGTGGTTAGGAGTTTCGGATGTGTTCCCGGATGATCTTGGGTATCCTCTTGAGAGGAGATCGAGTTTTGTATTGACACGTTGCGGACACTCGACCTATTTCCATTCCGCCATACGAGGATGACACTGCTTGAGTTGAGGAGTGAAGGACCAGTGAAAGATTTCTTTGGAAAAGGCTTTATCGGGCCTAGTGTATCTCTCAGGGGCGCGGTGTTGTTGGTGAAGAAGAAGGATGGGGCCAGCTGCGTATGTGTGTTGACTTCTGACGGTGAATAAAGTAACCATTAAAACAGTACCCTCCCGGGATTGATGATTTGTTTGACGATTGCGAGTGCGAGGTGTTTCTCAAAGATAGACTGCGATGCAGTTATCATCGAGTTCGAGTTCGAAGCGGATATCCCAAAAGCGCATTCGGGACCGGTATGGGCACTATGAGTTGAGGTTATGTCTTTCGGCACGACCAACGCTCAGCGGTATTTATGGATTTGATGAACGGGTGTTCAAGCCATTTTGGATCGTTTGTGATTGTATTCATTGATGGCATCTGGTGTATTCACAGACGAGGCGGGAGCATGCAGATCAACGAGGGTATGCCAGGATTCTCGGGCCGGCAACTATTCGCCAAGTTCTCCAGTGTGAGTTTTGGTTGGCCTCGATGGCATTCACAGGGCATATTATTGGGGCTGATGGTGTTGGGTAGATCGGCAAAGGTGAAGCGATCCGGTCTTGGCGAGACCTACTACTCCGACGGAGTGCGCGATTTCTTAGGGTGGCGAGTTATTATCGCGAGTTTGTGGAGCGGTTGCTTGATTTATTGCAGATTGACTAGGTGACTCGGAAGCGGCCAAGTTCCGATGGGCGAGAGGCTTGCGAGAAGGGTTTCCGATTCTTTGAAGGAAAGGTTGACTACGACTCGGTTCTTACTCTTAGGAGGTTAGATGGGTACGTGATATATTGTGATGCCTCGGGTATCGGGCTAGGGTGTGTTTTGATGCAGCACGGCAAGGTAATAGCCTATGCTTCCCGGCAGTTACGGAAGCATGAAAGGAATTACCCTACCCATGACTTAGAGTTGGCGCGATTATACATGCCTTGAAGATTTGGAGACATTATTTATGCAGGGGTTCATGTGGATATTTATACAGACCACAAGAGCCTCGGTATATCTTGAGCGAGAGGAGTGAACTTGAGGCGAGGCGGTGGTTAGAGTTCTTTGAAAGATTATGATGTTGATATTCTATACCATCAGGGAAGGCCAGCGTAATTCTTGATGCCTTGAGTCGTAGGTCGATGGGAGCCTATCAGTGCGACGGAGAGGCGAGGACATGGTCGTCGGATCCACGATTAGCGAGCCTTGGGGTTCGATTGATCGATCTGAAGCGATAGTGTGATGCGAGTTCGTGAGGTTCGAGTCTTCCATCATTGATGAGGTGAAGATCACGGCGGTTTGAGGACCCGGTGTTGGTGCGGTATCGAGATGCAGCTCTTCGGGAGGAGAATAGTCTATTCGAGTAGCGCTGATAAGTCTTGAGATTTGAGGCGGTTGTGTGTTCCGATGTGGCGAGGACTCGGCGGTGCAGGGGAGGCACACGGTGCTCGTTATTCTATTCATCAAAGTCGACCAAGATGTACCATGACCTCGGATGTTTGTATTGGTGGGATGGCACGAAGAGGGCGTGGCGAGTTTCGTTGCCTGATGTCCTAATTGCGGCGAGTTAGGTCGAGCACGAGGCCCGATGGATTATTGCGATCTATTGAGATTCCGACTTGGAAGTGGGAGATGATCAACATGGACTTTGTTCTGAGGTTACCTCGTACTCGGAGGAAATCGACTCCATTTGGGTTATTGTTGTGGTAGCGAAATCAGCCCATTTTCTTCGATCGGGCGGCGTTTTGGTGAGACTATGCGGATTGTACATCAGTGAGATTGTGAGGCTGCATGGTGTCCCAGTGTCGATTATTTCGGATAGGGGAGCCCAGTTTACGTCTAACCGGAGGTCCTTCCGGAAGGGTTTGGGACACATGTGAGTCTCAAGACATCATTTCATCCTCGGTGGCCAGGCGGCGGGCGTACTATCCGACAACGAGGATATCTGCGAGCTGCGTGATTGATTCGATGGTAGTGGGAGGATCATTTGCCTCTTGTGGAGTTTGCTTATAATACGGCTACCATTCCGGTATCTGAGATGGCGCCATCGAGGCTTTATATGGCGGAAATGTAGATCGCCGATTGGGTGGTTCGGCGTGGGCGAGTACAATTAGTTGGCGGACTTGGTACAGGTGTGGATAAGGTGAAGCTTATCCAGGAGGCGATAGCGGCTTCAGTCGGCGAAGTCATATGCGGATAATCGGCGTCGGCATTTGGAGTTCGGTGAGCGATTGGGTCTTGAAGGTGTCACCCATGAAGGGTGTGATGAGATTGGTAGAAGAAACTCAGCCCAAGGTACATTGGGCCCTACCAGATCATCCGTAGAGTGGGCAAGGTTGCCTATGAGTTGGATCTGCCATCAGAGTTAGAGGCGGTACATCCGGTCTTCCATGTTTCTATGTTGCGGAAGTGTATCGGTGATCCAGCGAGGGTTTTTCCTACTAGTGAGGTCCAGGTGTGAGAGGGTTATCGTATGAGGAGAGTCCCATAGCGATACTCGATCGCCAGGTCAGGCGACTGCGGACCAATGATGTAACTTCCGTCAAAGTCCTGTGGAGGAATGATAGCCGAGAGGAGATGACTTGGGAGGCGGAGGAGGACATGTTGAGGAAGTATCCTCACTTATTTCCTATACCTTCAGGTAATTCATCTTCCCTTACTTGTCAAGTTTTAAATTGAAGTATCTCTTTTGCCTAAATGCTATTATGTGGCCATGTGTAGCATTTATTTTTGGTATGTCGGGGTTGTGAAAGGAAACTATGTCGCTAATTAAGTTTGACTCCGAAAGAACATTCGGGGACGAATGTTTACGAGGAAGAATGTTACACCAGTAATTTGGGACATGTTTAAGAACATAAGTATGAACTCACAAGTGCTAGGATTTGAGACTTGTAAATTTATCGAATTATGAAATTGTCGGAGCGTAAGTGTTGGGGCGAATGGGAGGCGACACGTGTCACCCTTACTATGCCTTGGGCGATTTTGGCAAGGGCATAAGTCGTTTGACCTTTGTTGCAAGACAAGTCTTGCAACTTGAGGCTTGATATTATTGACTAAGGTCAAAGGTCCCATGATGGTCTTGATTTTAATGTAAGACTACATCTAAGCCATCCATGTGTTTATATCATAACCCTCACAGGTGCTTTATATATTACTACTAGTAGAGGAGAGTTTTACACTTAGAAAAAAATTTCAAAAATTGAAGACTACTCCATGGGAGCTCTCGGGTTCCTCTAAGGAAAAGAAGAAAGATTTTCGTTTCTTGTCCATTTGATTCCCCACTTTAAACCAAGGTTCTTAGGTGTATTGTAAACACATCTCAATAGAAAAATCGTGGAAAGCGATTGTTTTGGGTTAGTCATGGCGAAAACCTAAGGGTCTTTCTAGGTTTTGTTTGGAGTTGTGAAGGATAATTGTTGGTGTTGTTCTAAGGGTCTCAACAAGCGGATTGAAGTGTCTTGGAGAGGCTATAAACTACTAAGGAAGGCGACTTGGAGTTGGATTAAGAATCATTGAGGTATAATCTTGTTCTTTGAAAGTATTACAAGATTATTTATTTTGTTGTTGTTAGCTTTGTATGTTGCAAGCATGGAGTTGTTATCTTGAGGTTAAGGATTATGGATTGATTATAGCCTTGGAAATCCGAAATGTAATGTAAGCCATGACTAAGTTGAATTACAATTTAATCGTTGTTAGAACCGTCGCATGTCATTGACTTAAGGATTATGGTTATTATAATCAAATGCGACTTGATATCATGTTATGCTACAAATTTGGTTTGAAATGGAAATTGTGAGCCAATTGGGGCTGTTTAGTTAGTCATTTGTATTGGACTACCTTCTATATAATTGTGAGCCAATTGGAAATTGTTTAGTTAGTCATTTGTATTGGACTACATACATATAATTGTGAGCCAATTGGGGATGTTTGGTTATTGTATTTTCGGCCTTGAAAAAGGTGGCAAGTGAGTAAAAACAAAGGAGGTGCTGTCCGATTTTCCGTAGAATATAGAGACTTAACACTTATGATATTCTACGATTGAAGTAAGGCTTTAATAGACCTTGTGAATATTATAGGTTGACATACTACGGGCGGGACTTTGTACTTGGCAAGTGGTTTGACCCGACGAGGTATGTAGAACTTTTCCTATCTTTTGAGCATGACTAATTTCGCGTATATAGTGCAGTGAGCGTCTGAGCCTTTGACATTCTTTACTAGCCTTATTGTCACGACCCGTTAGGGCCGTGGTAGTGCCTCAGGGGCACCCAGTAGTCATACATCGAGTAACGGTGGAATATAAAACAAGACGAAAGCAGTTTATAAAATAAGACACGATTTATACGAAGAAAAGCTTGCCTTTCGGCATAATATAAATAACTCAAGTTTTGCGATTACATCCCAATGTACAATAGTACTCTGAGACCTCTGGAAGTAAACAACTATGGCGGGGCGGGCCCGCCATATACCGATTGTACAAAACTATCTACAATACGGGAGATCATACCCAAGTAGAGCCTCGGAGAAGATGGAGCTCACACCAACGCAAAGATCCTAAGGATGTGGATCTAGCACTGCTTGCCCTTACTGCGGCATGAGCGCGGCCCAGAAGAGGTCGATGCAGTACCAAGTATGTGAAACTATAAAGTACTTAAATGAAATCGAGTATTCAAAACCTTTTCACAAATACAATCGGTTCAATTGCACATAGTGCCACATCACAAACAACAATGATAGGAAAGCGTAGCAGTGTCTAATTCTAGGCGCGAATGATCGAAAGCAAGGCGATCGCCCATAGTATCATTCTGCGTGCCTAGCCCTGGACTTCCGCAGCCCGCATAGGTCCGCACAGACCGCGTGAGATATTTCTCGCGAGGCAGCAACCCCCGGCATCCGCCTAGGCTCCGCAGCCGCATAGCCTCAAAGACCGCGTAGTCTCAGCGGACGCGTAGAATCCGCGTCAGGCTAAGCGCCGGAATGATCAATCCTGGAGCATACCGGCTGCTCGCATAGTCTCACAGACCGCATAGGCCGTATAGACCCGCATCGAGGGGCAAGCCGCGTATAACGATCGAGGGTAGGTGATACAATAACGATGCAATGGACTTACGGTTAGCAAGCGTAAGCCGCAAGAATGACCCGCTTACGGCATTACAAGACACTAACACGGGTAGCATCATAACATGTCTACTTATCAAACAATCTTACTACACTTAGAAATCAATACAAGGCTTTTATAAACAAACAAGTAAGCAGTTCCTTTTTATCTTTCTTAAGTTGTTATACCTAACTTCCCACAAAGCTAGTATAACTCTTAAGCTTTTGTTTTAAAACCAAGTATTTATCTTACGTTAAAAAATGATTCGATATTCTTTTGAAATGTTTTGATTCTTTGTTATTCACCTTAAGCGTGAGGCATTGCCATAAGTATTATTGGGCTTAAGTCAAAGACATTGCCGTAGTTATTATTCGATTAACACGTATGCGTCTACCGTACTATATATTGTAAAATATCATGCTTTAGGAAGAATCACATACCTTACCGTGAAAACCACCGCGAGTTGAATATGTCGTGTGAGAGTCGACCTATAATAGTCACAGATATCTATCAAAGATCGCTCGAGGTCATTCTAAGCAGGGGGTTCATAATTCTACGGAAAGTCGGGCAGCACAACTACGGTGAGCTATGTAAGTCTCTTGTGAAAGCGATCTATGTGAGTCTGATTCAATTATTCTTCTTTTAAACCGCCCTACTGTGATAACGATTCAATTCTAATACGTGATATTCTTCTAAGTATCTAATACTTATTCTAATACTACAACAGTAAGTATTCTCTAATTCAAAAGAGGTTAGGATTAGTTACCTCGGTAAGCCCAATAATATCCTAGATAAAGTCGCTGAGCAAGGTTTAGCTCACAAGTTATGCGCTCAGGTAGCTCGAGAAACCTTAGAAGTTCTTCACAACTTCTACTAAGGACTAAGGGATTTGGGCTAGGGTATTTTGGGCATTATAACGGTACTAGAAGACAACTTTTCTACCAGGAGGGGTAGATTTGGCTAGCTAGGGGGTAGGCCTCGGCGAGCTTCTCGAGGAGGGTGTTGGACGATTTGCTAACAAAGGGAGAAGAGGATTTTTAGACTTGGAAAGCTTTTGTGGATGAAGAACTCTTCATCTCAAGAGGGGTATTTATAGCTCAAGCCTTGCCAACCATGGCCAAGATGAAGACAAGTGCAAGGCAAGTGTAGGGTGAGGATTTAGGCAAGTGTCCTTGGCCAACTTGCACACAAAATATCCTACCAACTCCAAGACAAAAGAAGCCAACCCAATCGGCCCTATTGCGTGTCAAGTCCACGGATTGGAGGGTGACAAGTGTCGCCTCCGTTGGTCAAAATGTTCGTCTCTCGTAAAAATCCGCAAAAATACTAAATGACATAGTCGAATTTTCTCTCGAAAGTTGTGGAAGCGTTTGTCGGAAAGCGATTCTTTTAGTGTGTTGTGCACAAATAAAGCGTCGAAGGCTAACTTTAAAGCCAAACTTTTATGCGTATTCCCTTACGTACATACTGAAATACGGTATAACATTCTCCTCCTTAGAAACATTCGTCCCGAATGTTCCTTCTCAAACGATTATCGAAGAAGCTTAAGCAGTTAGCAAATGCCACACGGCCACAAAACAACACTTAGGCATAAATGATAATGGAAATTTACAAGTAGGAAAGTGAATTACACGGAGGTGTGGGAATAGGTGAGGATACTTCTGTCTCATGTCCTCCTCGGCTTCCCGTCATCTCCTCTCGAGCTCGTTCGCCACAAGACTTTGTGGAAGCCACGTCCTTCGTCATGAGCGCCTAACACGACGATCGACTATCGTATGGGAATCTCCTCATACGATAACCCCTCGGTCACTGGACATCGTCAATCGGGTGTACCACAGATGGATCCGATACATCTCGCCGGCATAGATCGTGAAACACGGATGCCTGCCTCCAGATCGGACGGCAGATCCACTCGTAGGCAACCTTGCCTACCTGCGGACAATCTGAAGCGGCCCGATGTACCGGTGAGTTTCCCCTCTTCCGAATCTCATCACACCGCCATGGGTGACACCTAGGAAAACCCAATCATCTACTGCGAACTCGGATCTGGATGGCGATGATCTGCATCGATACATCGACTACGGTATCGATAGTCGCTCTCGGATAAGCTTCGCCTTATCCATGCTTTGCACCGTCTGGTCCCACTACCTGCACCTCGCCCACATCAAACCAACCTATAGGCGATCGCACTTCCTCCCATACAAGGCCTCATAAGGCGCCATCCGAATCTGGGTGGTAGCTATTATTATCGCAAAACTCAACTAGAGGCAAATGATCCTCGACTACCACTGAAGTCAATAACACGGGCTCGCGGCATATCCTCGAGAGTGCGGATAGTGCGCTCTGCTGTCCGATGCATGCGTGGATGAAATGCGATTACTCGGGCTCACTGCGTCCCTAAACCCCTCTGGAAGGACCTCGGAAGTTAGCGTAAGCGGGCTCCTGCATGCGATATGATCGAACTAGGGACTCCATGCGATCGGCGATCTCTCGGATGTAAAGTGCGGCATAATCCTCGGTAGAAAGTCGTCCTAACGGGAAGATAGTGGGCTGATTTAGTCAGCCTGTCGACGATAACCCCTATAGCATCATGTCTCCTAGGAGTGCGAGGTAATCCTGTGATGAAGTCCATGTTGATTACCTCCCACTTCGGTCGGGATCTCGATAAATGCGTAACAAACCACGGGCCTGCGGTGCTCTACCTTCACTGCGACAACACGGGCGAGCTACGAACTCGCAGCGTCCTCTTCAGCCATCCCACCATACGGATCTAAGGTCGTGGTACATCTTGGTCGACCGGATGGATAGAGTAACGCTTGTGTGTGCTTCCCGAGAACTGCCGAAGTCACGAAACATCTGGAACACGATGCGCCCTCAAACCTTAGCACCCCATGGTGCTACCTCAAAGGACCCTTGCCCTCACGAAGGCGTATCACGATATCGAATCAAAGCCGGATCCTCGAGCTGTTGCCTCTTCGCCTCGCCGGCGATGGAAGACTCGGCAACCTCACGAACTCTAACCCCATCGCTATCGAATCAATCAAGCGGACACGAGGCTCGCTAAGCGATACAAATCACGAACCATGTCCCTCCTCTCTAGTTGCACATCGATAGGCTCCCATCGACCTACGACTAAGAGCATACGCCTGACATTGGCCTTCCGGGTGGTACGGGATATCAACATCGTAATCCTTAAGCAACTCTAACCACCGTCTCTGCCGTAAGTTCGGCTCCTACGGTGAAGATATCTTTGGAGGCTCTTGTGGTGCGTATAAATATCCACGTGAACCCCATACAAATAGTGCCTCGGATCTTCAAAGCGTGAATTACGTGCTAACTCCAAATCATGGGTGGGGTAGTTCCTGCCGTGTTTCTTGGTGTCGGGATGCATATGCTATAACCTGCCATCTGCGTCAACACACATCCCAACCCGATGCGGCGCGTCACAATACCGACATAACCGTGCGGACCTGCGGAAGAGTAAGAGCGGCGGTCGTCGATCTCTTTCAAGAATGGAAACCACGCTCCTGACATCGATCCAGAAACTTGGCCGCCTACGAGTCGGCCTAGTCAATGGTGCGAAGATAAAGCAAACTTCTCCACGAACGCGATAATATCTGCAAGGCCCGAGCTGCGAACCTGCAGCCGGAGTAGTAGGTCTAGGCCAAGTCCCGATGCCTCGATCTTGGCGTATCCACTCGAATGCCATCGGCCAGACAATATGCCCAAGAAGCGCCATCGAAGTCAACAAAACTCACGTTTGGAAAACTTGGCGTAGCTGCTGATCTGGAGAAGCTATCGGCCTGATCGCCAAATGCTCCGCGTGCTCTGCTCTGGCGAGAATAAACCAAGATATCATCAATGAACACTATCACAAGCGTGTCCAAAAATGGTTTGAACACTCGGTTCATCAAATCCATGAATCTGCACGGAGCATTGGTCGACCAAAAGACATGACCACGAACTCATAATGCGTCTGGGTCTGAATGCGATCCTAGGGACATCCACCTCTCGACTCGCACTTTGATGATAGCGATCGCGAGATCAATCTTGGAGAAACATCTCGCACCTGCAATGGTCGAACAAATCATCAATCACAGGAAGGGGTATACGTTCTTAATGGTCACCTTGTTCACATGTAATCAACACACATGCGCGGCGTCGTCCTTCTTCTTCACGAACAATCTGGCGCTCCCGGGGAGAAACACTAGGCCTAATGAAGCCGCTTCTCCGGCCAAATCCCTCGGTGGTCCTTGACTCTCTCAACTCGGCGGTGCCATTACGTATGGCGGAATGGAAATAGGCGAGTATCCGCAATACATCTATACAAAACTCGATCTCCTCTCGGGAGGATACGGGAGGTCATGCAGGAACACGTGCGGGAACTCGTGACTCTGAGGCGGTGAAAATCTGGTACGCGACCTCGATTATCAAACACTCGAACTAGATGGTAGATGTACCGCCTGCACCATCTTCCTAGCCTTGAGGTAGGAAATAAACCTACCTCGGCGTCTGGTGCTCCTCCCACTCAACAATGGCTCGCCGAGGCTGGAACCGTGCTACTCTCTCTCTGCGGTCTACATTGGCGTAGCAGAAGCTAGCCAATCCATCCCGTGATCACGTCAAAGTCAATCATCTCGACTCTATCAAGTCGGCTGGGTCCGACGGTGTAAATAGTCACAGACAAGCTCATATACGCCGAGCTACCAAGATCACCCTGGCGTAGCTACCTCGAAAGGGTCTATGGACTCGGGCCACATCCCTATCCTACTAGCAACAAGGGAGATATATGGGCGAGTAGAACCGGATCTATCAAAGCATACATCATACGAGCCCGATAAGGTACGTGGCGACATCGGTGAGGCCTCACGATCTGTCGGTGGACAAAGCATAAATGCGGTTACGAGGACCGCTAGAAGCTGGACTGCGCCCGCGACCTCTGCCGCGACCGCTGATCCATGTGTACCTTGCCCTCGGGCGAGTAAGCTGTCGAGGATGAAGAAGCGGCAGCAGACCTGTGGTGAGCCTACCACGCGCCGCCCCGGTCGGACAAACTCGCAAAGTGACCTGCGGCCACAAGTATAGCAAGCTCGGTCTGACTCCCGAATGGTATTCGCCACAGCGGGCACCGAGCGGACCTCGAGCAGTTAGCACCTGCTACCTCGAAATCAAGTCACAGGGCACGGCACGCCCGACCGCTCTGGCTGTGCTGAAAATGAGGTAGGAGCGCTCTGCGCCGGCTGTGGTGCAAATCTGGACTTCTGCTGATGCCGCCCACCCTGAGGACCACCAAAAGAACCGGCCGTCTTGGCCTTCTTCTGCTGCTGATATCGCTCTACCCGGCGGTCTCTACGCTCCTCACATCCTAGTGCATGAGCCTGCATCCGGGTAATGTCCATGCACAGGTGAAGGGACACACCCGCACAAGACTCGGCCATGTAATCATCGAGCCCAGTGACATAGCGATGCACCCGGTCCTCCATATCTGCTACCAGTGCAGGGACATATCGAGCCAAAGAATCAAACTCGACATTGTACTCCCTCACTGTGCGTCCTCCCTGTCTCAGCAACAAGAATCTATCAGCTCGGGCCCTCCTCATCTGCGGAGGCAAGAAGTGTGTGAGAAAAGCCTCCGAAAACTCCTCCCACTCTGCTGGAGGTGCATGCTCTCCCCGGGAAAGCTCCCATGAATCAAACCAATCGACTGCGGTATCACGCAGCCGTCTGAACGAATGTCACGGCCTCGGTCTACGAAGCCACGATCACCGCGTAATCCTCTGCGGTGACGGATGAACTCCTGCGGATCATCCTCGGCCTCGACCGTAAAACTACGGAGGGCTACAACTAAGAAATCCGTAGCCTCAAACTATACGCCTCGGGTGTACCACGGGTGCAATGGGTGGAGGCTGCTGCCGCATCCGGCCTCTCTCCGTGTCGGGCCTGACTTTAGCCAAAAGGTGGGCCATCTCCTTGCCCTAACTCCTCCGCGGTGTGGGGCGGGAGGTGTGGGTGCTGTGGTCTCTTTGGGGCGCGGCGTCATAGAACTCGCCGTCTACGGTATAGGCGGGCACGAGCCCTCGTAACTCTGGGTGTCTGCTAGCGACTCCTCATTGCCTTGCCGCCACGGGCGGGTTGCCTTACGTGGAGGCATAATCATTACGGGAAAGGAATTCGTTAGAGGGTCCAACCTATAACATGACTACAAAGCACGATCTCGGAATGAGAAGAATGGAAACCAATCCTAAATATCCTATAGCCTCACGATTATTGGTGTGGTGCACAACACGCGATAATCGAACTCTACTAGATACGGTGCGTAGACACTTTCAGAGGATTAGCGCTCGATACCACTTTTGTCACGACCGTTCGGGGCGTGGTGGTGCCTGCAAGGGCACCAAGTAGTCATACATCGAGTAACGGCGGAATATAAAACAAGGCAGAAACAGTTTATAAAATAAGACACAGTTTATCTTAAGAAAAGCTTGCCTTTCGGCATAATATAAATAACTCAAGTTTTGCAGTTACATCCCAACTGTACAATAGTACTACAGACCTCTAAGGAAGTAAACAACTATGGCGGGACAGGGCCCCGCCATACCTATCATACAAAACTATCTACAATACAGGAGATCATACCCAAAAGTAGAGCCTCGGAGAAGATGGAGCTCACGACACAACGCAAAGATCCTAAGGATGTGGATCTAGCACTGCTTGCCTTACTGCGGCATGAGCGGCCCGAAGGAGGTCGATAACAGTACCAAGTATGTGAAACTATAAAGTACTTAAATGAAATCGAGTATTCAAAACCTTTTCACAAATACAATCGGTTCAATTGCACATAGTGCACATCACAAACAACAATGATAGGAAAAGCGCCAGTGTCTAATTCTAGGCGCGAATGATCGAAGCAAGGCCAATCGCCCATAGTATCATTCTGCGTGCCTAGCCTGACTTCGCGACCGCATAGGTCCGCGCGAACCGCGTGAGATATTTCGCGTCGGAGGCAGCCAACCCCGGCGTCCGCCTAGGCTCCGCGGCCGCATAGCCTCAAAGACCGCGTAGTCTCAGCAGACGCGCATAGGGAATCCCGCGTCAGGCTAAGCGCCGGAATGATCAATCTGGAGCATACCGCTGCTCGCGCATAGTCTCGCGAGACCGCATAGGCCGTATAGACCGCGTCGAGGCAAGCCGCGGTATAACGATCGAGGGTAGGTGATACAATAACGATACAATGGACTTACGGTTAGCAGCGTAAGCACGGCAGAATGACCCTTACACGGCATTACAAGACACTAACACGGTAGCATCATAACATGTCTACTTATCAAACAATCTTACTACACTTAGCAATCAATACAAGGCTTTTATAAACAAACAAGTAAGCGGTTCCTTTTATCTTTCTTAAGTTGTTATACCTAACTTCCCACAAAGCTAGTATAACTCTTAGCTTTTGTTTTAAAACCAAGTATTTATCTTACATTAAAAAATGATTCGATATTCTTTTGAAATGTTTTGATTCTTTGTTATTGACCTTAAGCGTGAGGCATTGCCATAAGTATTATTGGGCTTAAGTCAAAGACATTGCGTAGTTATTATTGATTAACACGTATGCGTCTACCGTACTATATATTGTAAAATATCATGCTTTAGGAAGAATCACATACCTTCGTGAAAACCACCGAAGTTGAATATGTCGCAGAGAGTCGACTATAATAGTCACGAGATATCTATCAAAATCGCTCCGAGGTCATTCTAAGCGGGGTTCATAATTCTACGGAAAGTCGGGCAGCACAACCTACGGTGAGCTATGTAAGTCTCTTTGTAGCAGTCCTATGTAGTCTGATTCAATTATTCTTCTTTTAAACCCTTCTCTGTGATATGATTCAATTCTATACGTGATATTCTTCTAAGTATCTAATACTTATTCTAATACTACAACGATAAGTATTCTCTAATTCAAAAGAGGTTAGGATTAGTTACCTCGGTAAGCCCAATAATATCCTAGATAAAGTCGCGCTGAGCAAGGTTTAGCTCTAAGTTATGCGCTCAGGTAGCTCGAGAAACCTTAGAAGTTCTTCACAACTTCTAAGGACTAAGGGATTTGGGCTAGGGTAATTTGGGCATTATAACGGTACTAGAAGAAAACTTTTCTACCAAGGGAGGGGGGGTAGATATCGGCGAGCTCGGGGGGGGTAGGCCCTCGGCCAAGCTTCTCAAGGGGAGGGGGGGTGTTGGACGATTTGCTAACAAAGGGAGAAGAGAGGATTTTTAGACTTGGAAAGCTTTTGTGGATGAAGAACTCTTCATCTCGAGAGGTATTTATAGCTCAAGCCTTGTGACCAATGGCCAAGATGAAGACAAGTGCAAGGCAAGTGTAGGGTGAGGATTTAGGCAAGTGTCCTTGGCCAACTTGCACACAAAATATCCTACCAACTCCAAGACAAAAGAAGCCAACCCAATCGGCCCTATTGCCGTGTCAAGTCCACGATTGGAGGGTGACAAGTGTCGCCTCCGTTGATCCAAAATGTTTCGTCTCTCGTAAAAATCCGCAAAAATACTAAATGACATAGTCGGAATTTTCTCTCTGAAAGTTGTGGAAGCGTTTACGTCGGAAAGCGATTCTTTTAGTGTGTTGTGCACAAATAAAACGTCCAAGGCTAACTTTAAAGCCAAACTTTTTGTACGTATTCCCTTACGTACATACTCTGGAAATACGGGGTATAACACTTATAAAATGCCAAGTCGGGTGAGTTAGGAAGTTAACTCACTCCTTTGAAATATTAAGGATGTCTTAAGTCTTAGTAAAGTTAAGGGACTTGAAGAGATTTAAAGTATGTGATACTTGTGTCGTTTTAATCGTATAAGTCCATTGGATAGGAAAATGTACTTGACTAAGGTATAAAGTGAATATAACGACTTTATGGGGAGTTGGTTATATTGACTTTATGCAAAGGTAAATGACTTGTGTTAATGAAAGGCAAATTGATTTTAAGGTATCAATTGCCCAAGGTTTAATAAGAAAAGGAGTCGTTTGATTTAGAAACCTACTTTAATTCTAAAGGTATTGTGACTTGCCTTGAAATGTACTTTGGACTTGATACTATGGTTAAATAGTGTCTTGGAAGCTTTCTACTAAAAAGAGTCATTTGTTTTAAAGAGTAGAAGTACGTGGTACTTTGGGTTAAATTCCCGGATTCTTATAAAAGACATGAAAGTGCCTTATGTAAACTAAAATGAGAGTGTAGATGAATAAGACTAATAAGAAGTTAGGGGGATTGCTAACTTGCTTAATTATTGTATGACGGCCGGTTTTGAGATAGGGTAAGAGTATCAGTGAGGGGCAAACCCCCAAGACGCTATACCACCTTCTCCAGGATAAGAGTATAAATGAGGGGGAAGCCCCCAAGACGTTATACCACATGCGTTACTATCTTCTACAGGATAAGAGTATAAATGAGGGGCAATCCCCCAAGACGTTATACCACCTGCTTCAGGGTAAGAGTATAAATGAGGGGTAGGAACCCCAAGACGTTATACCACCTGTTTTTATGGGTTCGCTACCCATGGTATGATCGGGAGACTGCTATGGTGATGTTATACGTATTCTCTTGATGTACTCTCATTTTTTTAGCAAGGCACTGTGTACTGTAATTTTGTTATCATACATGTCTCCGGCTTTCTTTTAAACTTATGTTGTAATTACAGTACTTTCCAGTTTTACATACTTAGTACATATTGTGTCACGACCCTTCCTCGAAGTGCGTTCATCTGCGAGAAAGGGTAGCGAGTTGCGGATCCACACTCTTAGGATCACTTATCAGACGTCGGAAGCTCCATTCTCCGGAGGCTTGTCTTTCTTTTGGTACAGTCTTTCCCTGATGTTGTTGATTATGTACATTCAGGTGTATGGCGGGGCCCTGTCCACGATTATTCCTAAGTGCATGTATTCACCTATGTGGTTGGGCTGTAGAAGCGAGTTGTAAAGTTGTACTTTTGACTTTGTTTATATTATGGAAGCGGCCTTATCGGCTAGCTGTGTTGTTATATTATTTACACGTGTGTTTATGTTGTGTATGTTCATTGCTATTCTCGATGTATACGAGCAGGGTGACCGGTAGGGCACGATCGCGGCCGGGTGTCGTGACAAGTAGAGCTTATTCGGCGAGCGGGGAGGGCACAATAGAGCTCATTCGAAGAGCGAGCAGGGGAGAGCACAATACAACAGAGCATAGGCAGCAGAACATCGGGGAAGGAGCAAGGGCTCAGCACCCAAACCATTAGCATAGCACGAATAGGAAGTTCGAAACCTTTTCTTTCAATTCCAGCCAAGAAACCAGCAAACAAACCTGGCCCTTTCATTCGCGCATGAAACCAAAACCCGTCAGTGGACCGAAGCGACTTGATACGCCTCGGTTATTTGTCGGAGAAGGTAAAACTCCAACCCCTTTGAATTCTGTTGTATTTGTTCAGACCTATGTGTTTTGTTCTAGTATAATGTTAGTCTATTTATTTTGTTTAGTTCTGCCTGGATTAGATAAATGTAAGGTTATTTCGACAAGTAGTGAAGTCTGATTTAGTGGTAAACATTTGTTTGTTTGGTCGTGTGAATGTTGGCAGATATTTGTTATTGGAATACCCTGTGACAATCTGGTAGAAGCATACAGGGTATACTGCATTTCGTATACACTGGACGTATACCGTAGCTGTATATCTTCGTGTACTTTACGATATGTGAGTATGTGAGTCTTGTTATTTATGTGCGCTAAGTCTATATGAAGCATGTTTTGGTGTGTTTTTGAGTATTGCAGTGTCTCTCGGCTATATTTGCAAATATTATAATCTGAAAATAATATATTCGTATCTGGACAACCGGAGTTATGAATATCTGTCTTCTTTAAGTTGTCCTTCTATGTCCAGTTAGCATGAATCCATATAATGTATTCGATGTCACTGAAATCTGTCCAAATTGGCCGCGAAGGTGAGTAGCCAGATGATAACCGGATAGATAATTTGGAAATGCCATGTTAAGTTATTTGTCTATGTTGTAGGCTCAATTTAGTCTCATATAATGAGGTACGATGTGAGCTACCATATAAATGCAGAATTTCTATGCCAAAATGAAGATGGGTACCCTATTTGCCTAAACTATCCACTGATGCTATTATGAGGGCTTCATTCTAAAACATGTCAGCATATTCTCATTTTTAGATTAATCATCTACTCGAAGGTCAAATGCTAAATACGCACCTGTAATAAGCTTAGCCTAGTGTTCCTGTTTCATGCCTACGATATACTCTACAAGCATCTACTATGAATATGTTAGCACTAAAACACTCAGTGGCACATGGAATTGAAAACAGAGAAGCGGAATATATGTAGTGTTGGATGTCTGTTTATGTAGTGCGTACTTGGATTGACCATATAACAATACATGTTTGATATTCCTATCTGTTGAGGCTCATATTTAAGGCTAATGTGTGCCTGTTTGAATAACCAAACTGTGTCATATCAATACCCGCCTATTTGGACATCCCTGTGAATTCACTTAAATAAGGGCTGGTTTGTGGGTTGGACCTATCACATGTAGATTAATTGACCTCTCTTTGAAACTGAAAATGTTATGTTTTGGGGCTTATGTCTATCCCCTGCCTACTGCCTACATCTGACTAGTGTATGTCCAGCATATTTGAGCACTTATTGTAGCAGATATGCAGGTATACTATATGTATTTTGGTGTACTTGACTGTTTCCCTCGGCGATCACCATCTGTTTACTTGATAAAATGACTTCAAGAAAAGGGAATCACTTCCTATTGCATACTTACCTATCACTTGAAATAAAAATGCTTGTCTTTCTGCATTTCAATCCTATGTGTGTGTCTGAATATGTGTAATGGTCGAAAATTTGGTGCAGTTTCGCATATACCTGCATTTCTGGATGCACATCTGAATAACTTCTCTGTTAAAACTGCGACAACTGCATTTATTGGCCTTCCAATTCTATGAACAAATGGACTAACTTGTATGATATTAAAAAATTGACATGTCTTGCTGCGTACACTTTATTCATTTTTTTACGCCTGCTGGCTGCATCCCCATCTGATGTTGTCCTATGTTGGGTCTTTTGTATGTGTTTGCTTAATACAAACTATGTGTCAAGTGCTTGTTATGGTTGAATGAATTTGGGCATATACTAATCCTTATCACTTTCTTTTTACATGGCACGCATCGGAGCGAAACGAAGAGTCTCACGGCGAGACTCATCACGAGCTACTTCAAATGGCAACCCGTGTCTATGTGCATCCACATTCGCATTCCCGCTTCAGAAATTCCTAAGACAAAATAGGATAAGATGATGTCGCCACCCATCTTGAAAGCCGCGATCATATCCACCTTTTTTATCTTATTTGTTTAAATTGTTGCCTAATTATTTAACCTTGTAATTAATAGGTTGTCTAGAACAATTAATCCTTGAATACATGAAATGGGGTGTTTAGCTTTAAAACTTGAAATACATTGCTAATTTATCTATCTTAGGCTTGCCATTTCATATCTAATCCTTTGCCTAAATTATTAAAATTGCATATCTAAAACTAACGCATTACTTCTTTGATTTCGCAGATAAATGCATATCTATAGCCCATAAATCGACTTTGCACCATAAACAATATAAATGCACACTTTAAAGCTTTTTATATATTTTTATAGCATTAGCATTTTTTATTCAACTTGCCTCTTTTTACAAAATATTTTGAAGCATCCTTTATATTTTCAAAACAAGCATTTTTTAAGCATAATAATTAACCCTAGGTTTGGCAGGACAACCGCAAGTTAGCGGATCTTAGAGGATGCCTAACCCCTTCCCTCTAGATTAATAAAGAACTCTTACCCAGAATCTCATTAAGTTTAGCAGACCATTAAAATGGAGTTAATGTTTACTTTAAACTAGTTAACATTTAGGTGTCCTAATTCACCCAATTAATTAGGTGGCGACTCCGCGGACCCCTTAGCATTTAAGCCCCTTTTAGCACTTTTTAACATTCTAGCACCTGTTAAGCACCTTTTAATATTTTAGCATTTTAGCATTTATTTCCTAACATTTTTTATTTAAGCAGGAGTTTCTATATAAAAATGTCGCGGTCGAAAAAGGGCGTGACATATGCGTCCCTCCATAAAGGGCCGGATTATGTTATGAAAGATAAGTAAGTTATATGGTAATGAACTTAATGATTTTTCCTAAGCATGTACGTAAGAAGGTGACTATAACTTTTATTGAAAATGGGAAAAGATAATAAGGTACGATTAAGTTCACGAGATGGTAATGACACGGTAGGATCTGGTATGTACCCTTTTTATACTTGCCCCTGTCATTCTTTTATCTGATTATGATTTGTTTCTTGTACCTTATTTTCCGTTCCATATTAAATTTTTGTTATGCGGCCGCCCGAAGTGCATTAATGTCGCGAGTTTAGGTACACATTTGTGGATCATGAGCTTAGGATCTGATTGACATTTTGAGATGGCTCGATGTTCGGAGTTGTCATTGTCACGACCGAATCTGGGCGTGGAGTGCCTTACCGGGCACCTAGTGATACAACATCAGTAATCAGTGGAACATAAAACACATACATGAAACAAATGAAGTACAAAGCGATGTCTGAGGAAAACTTGCCTTTGGCGTATACATAAATAACAACTCCTATAAATGAGCAGTTTAATCCTTTTTACAACCGCCACCTTGTGGCTACTCTGAGACCTAAGAAATGATCGACAACAATGGCGGGACGGGGCCCGCCATACCCTGAATGTAAATACCTACAACGACGGGACTATACGAATAAGCCTCGGAGAAGCGGAGCTTTCCCAATATTGACTGTTTCCTAGGCGAGGATCAACGGCGGTGTACCTTTACTGCGGCATGAGCGCGGCCCAGAAGAGGTCGATACAGTGTACCAAGTATGAACTGGAAATAAATCGTAAATGAAATCATAGTAGTCTATATAAAGCGGAGACATGTATGATAACCAAACTACGATTCACAATAAATAGCGATCATGTCAAGTCGAGGACTCACGCCTCAAAGTTATCACAATAAAACCGTGCGGGGCAAATGCGAAGGCATAGCCGACTACTAAGACCACGATTACCAAAAATACCACAAGCGTATCCGAGGTCTTTCTAGACCGCACCACATGATCGAAGGCGGCCGCCGCGCAATATCAATGTGCGCGTCTATCCTGGAACTCTCGCGACTCGCATAGGTCACGCGGACCGCGTAGGTATTCCTCGAATCATGGTCCCATCGCTGAGGTATACCGCGTCGGCGGCTAACCCTCGGTATCCGCCTAGGCTCCGCGGCCGCGTAGTCTCAAAAGACCGCGTAGTCTCAGCCGGACCGCATAGGGAATCCCGCGTCGGGCTAAACACCGGAATGATCAATCCTGGAGCTACGCGCTCCGCGTAGTCACAAGGCTGCATAGGCGTATAGACGCATCAGGGTGGCAAGCCCTCGGTATAATAAGTCGAGGGTATGTGATACAATAACGATCTGCGGGCTTAACGTTTGACGGCGTAAGCACAACAAAGTGACCCCACACAATAATCACGGATACTAACACACGTAGCATCTAACATGCTTACTTATCAAATCAACAAGAAAGTATTACAAGGCTATCACAAACCAATACAATCCAGCTTATTCACACAAGGTACTTTACGCTAACAAGTTGGTACCTATCCCCAAAGTACTTCATACATTAAATCTTTAAAAGATCGTTACTTCACAAAAACCACACAATACGTAGTATATGAAAATAGAGTGATTATCTTTTAAAGTAAATCAATTACTTCTCTTTGTAAAATCAAGTAGCAACATTCTTTTCCAATGTTCAAGTTTGCCTAATTTCCAATGTTCAAGTTTGCCTTTTTAGAAAGGTTTCGTAGTTCATAGTCTTATTTATTTAAGAATATAATTCTCCTTTAAACAATCTGAGAAACATAAGCCTTATATGAGTAGGATATTCTTGTTTATAACAATCTTATTACAATGACCATGATCTAGGAAATATCATTTTGTCTCATCTTAGCTTACATGCGGATGGAAGTTTCTCTTGGTTTTAATAATACTTAATTATTAAAAACATTTCCTTTTAATGTATTGCGATGGTTTGTCGATACACATTCTGATTTCCAAAATCAGTAAAACATTCTTAAGACGTTATACCTAACTTTCCATAAAGCTAGTATAACTCTTAAGTTTTCAAAACAAATCAAGTATTACCTCTTCTTTCAAAATGATTCAAAAACCTTTTGAAATACTTCAAGTTCTTTATTAACACATAACAAGCCAGTTATAGTTCAAATCAGTTACCTTTTAAAAACCACAAGTATTTTCTTACCAACATAAAGCTGTTATAACCAACTTCCCATAAAGCCGTTATAACACTTTATGTTTTAACCCAATCAAATACATTTAGCACATGTACGTGTTGGGTACTACATAGTTCACACATATCATGCTAGAAGAGATAGGAAGAGGTTCACATACCTCGCGACGAGTATCGACTAATAGCAAAACGCTCAAGTACTTCCAGTCGGCTACTCCTTAAGCCAAGTAGATCGCGCCACATAGTACTTGACCTATAAGGCCACAAGTGACATTAACATTTAGACCTCGTCGTAGAACATTCTACGAAAATTCGGCGCACCCCACATGACGGCGTAAATCTCCTCGCTTTATCGAGGCGGCCACGAAGCCAACCGAGGGGTTATACATCTAACGAGCAGGTACAATTCTACTCATGAAAAGCTACACAAGTCTCGTAATGTCTGATCTATGTAAATCTGATTCGTACTCTTCTTTGAAAAGGTTTCTTATTATTGGGCTTAAGTCAAAAGACATTGCGATAACAACGTTCGATACTATATATAGTATACTTCAACTATATAATCTAACATCATGTAATTTCCAATTACAATAGAGAACAAGATAATTACCTCGATAAGCCCATAATTATCGATTAAAAATGTCGATCTGGACAACGTTTAGCTCGACTCAGCGCTCCAACCGCTCTAAACCACCCAGAAGTTCTAACCAACCTACTTATAACTTCAACTACGGGTGAAGATTTACTTAGGGTTTCGGTTTTGTGGTGAAGGTAAGTATAATAGTATTTACGGGCTTTTTGTCAGTATAACCTTAGAATACTACAAGGTATACGGCTAAGGTAATTTGGGCATTATAACAATACTTTTGAGAGTATTTCTACACCACAAAGGGGTATTATCTGAAGGCAACTAGGCTAGGGGGTACACTCTCGGCTAGCACCACAGAGGGGGTGCTCTCGGCCACAAGGGAGGCCTCGGCCGAACTCAACACAAAGGGAGGGAGAAGGAGAGCTTTCAGACTTAGGCAAATTTGTGGATGAATTTGTCTTCCAAAGGGGTGGTATTTATAGGTCAAGTGAAGGCCAACCAATGGCGAGATCATGCCAAGTGCAAGGCAAGTGTAGGGCGAGATCTTGCCAAGTGCCCTTAACCAACTAACACACAAATATCCTACCTACTCCATGACAAAATGGCCAACTTTCGCCAAGCTTGACATGAGGTGTTCCAATGAGAGGGTGACAAGTGTCGCCTCTTGTTGGTCCAAAATGTTCGTCTCTCGGAAAAATCCGCAAAATAAAATATGGCATAGCGGAAATTCCCTACGAAAATTTGTGAAAATGTTTCAGAAAAGCGACTCTAACAAGGTGTTGTGCACAAAATTAAATCGGCCAAGCCTACTTGAAGTTCGAAATTTCCTACGTCGTCCTGCGTGCATACTGGAAATCTGAGGTATATGATCATGGCTATGTATATTGAAGTGCGGCGGGGCCTTGTCCGTCATAGTATTTGTTCAAATCTTAGAGTGCGTATTAAATCGTAAATTTGGGTGGCTAGAGTTGTTTTGTTTACATTGTTAAACAGTGTATCCCCTTTCGGGTATTTTTTATGATTTTGGCAGCCTTATCGGCTTGGCCTTAGTTTAAAAAAAATGTGTTATTTATCTTCCGCAGTTTACTATGTTGTATGATTAGAAGGGTGCCCAGGTAGGGCACTAGTCGCGGCCCGGGGTCGGGTCGTGACAATGACCTTCCTAGGAGCAGGGCTAGGTGTTCCTCTCCACTCTAACCTCGGAAGACCAGAAATAGCTAGCGTGACCATCTTGAAATAGCAGTCCAGAATCACATGATATGGTGATAACAAATCCATACCCAAGATAACATTGAAATCCACCATATCTAAGATAACCAAATCTACCCAACTGTCGTAACCCATGAAAGTAAATACACACATGCGATAAACTCTATCTAAAATCATAGAATCATCGACTGGTGTAGATACACAGATAGGAATATCAAGTCACACCACATCTATAATTTAGTAGAAAAGTAGGTAGACACATAAGAGAAGGTAGACCCTATATCAAATAACACAATAGCAGATCGATGATCGACTAAGATAATACATGTGATGACTGTGTTGGATGTCTTAGCCTCGACCCTACAAGGTAATGCATAGCAATGGGTATGTCCTACCTCAGATTGAGTACCCTGTTGTCCACCTCTATTATAATGAGCTTCATATTTCCTCGACTGGGATCCACCACACCCTGACTGATGGCCACCACGACCCTAATAAGATCCTCCCCGACTACTCTGACTACCACATCTGTATAGTTGTGCTAGGGTACTGGGTGCACGGGATGTACTCGAAAACTGTTTGGGGCAGTCTCTCTTGAAATGCCTAACCTCTCCACAACTGAAAAAGTTTTGAATGATGAGGGTTGATGAATAGAGATAGAAGAACCTGAACCACCATAGTCAAAATATCTAGACAAAGAATCCATGGATGATTGGCCCCCACTGTAACTATTAGTAATTTGTAGAGCTACCTGAATCGGTCAACTGAGATGCGACTACTGATATATCCTCTGATACCCATAACCACAAAAAGTAGAATCACTAAACTAACCATGTCGTCTCGCCCTCTTATCGGGCTCATATTTGGACAAACCACCTCTCACAAACTCCACTATCCTAACATGTTCTGCTATAGTCTAAAAATAAGTTCCCGAAGCCACCAACTGCAACGTGGCCAACTATAGCGGAATACAGAAGCCTCTAACAAAATATCCCACTCGATCAGCTTCAGTAGGGAGCAGCAGTGCTACATAACGTAATAACGCATGAAAGTGAGTCTCATACTAACAACTGTAGAGTTACCTTGACTAATCTTCTGAAAATCATCACACTGGCGCAATCGCAAGCTCAAAGACATATACTTCTCCAAGAAGACCTTGTAGAACCTAACCCAAGTCAATAGAGGTGTCCCTGTAGCTAAGAAATCAACATACTCCATCCACCACTACTTTGCGTCTCCTCTAAGCTGAAGGGCCACAAAACTAACTATGTGTGACTCATGAATACCCAATGTATGCAACCACTCATGGATGCTCACGATGAACTAATACGCATCCTCCTCGGAATGTTCAATGAACTTAAGAGGCTTCATATTTGAAAAGTGCTCCCAAATCTTCCTCTCATTATGGGTCATAGTTGTCCCTACAATAGGCCAGATACCACACTCTAGAGCATGAACCTCAGAGATATGGGGCACTGACATCGCCGTTGGCTAAATATCGAGTGTACGAAACTCATGGTTTTGTGTCTTCCTCCTCCCACACGGGTCAGAGAACCACCCAGAGTAGTAGGATGTGTGTCTGTCTGAGTAAGATCATCGAGAACACTCAATAACCTGACCAACGTGTCCTGTAGAATTGGAGTATCAGTAAATTTAGGTTGATCCTGACTGGACCATCTACTCATCTAGCATATCATCATGAGGTTCAATATAGGGCTCTAGGGACTCTGATCTAGCACGATCCTGACCGGCTCTCTGTGATTTGCCCCAAACTATCACTACTAGTGTCGGTGTCGGTTGTCACACCCCGAATTCGGGCCCGTGACTGGTGCCTTACCCCGGGCACCCTAGCGATACAACATCAGAGAAAACCAGCGGAAATAAAAACTTTAAACATGAAATGAGAGACATGATAAATAAACAGGCCAGCAAGCGATTGCCTTGTATATATACATAAACCGACGATTATCCTTTTACAAACCACGCTTACAGTGATTACTGGACCTCTAAGATTTACAACAACTATGACGGGACAGGGCCCCGCCATACCCCTGAATGTACAAGAACCTACAACTCAGGGAAACATACCAAAGATAAGCCTCCGACGGAGCGGAGCTTTCCAACACGCTGAAATGAGATCCTAAGAGCGGGGATCCACGGCCGATGTACCTCTACTGCGGCGTGAACGCAGCCCGAAGGAGGTCGATCTGACAGTACCAAGTATGTGGCTGTCACAAATCGTAAATGAAATCATAATAGCCTAAAGCGGGAGACATGTATGATAACCAAAATACAAGATGCAACATAAAAGCGATCAGTCGGGGACTCACGCCTCAAGTCACCACTCAAATATAACTATGGGTCTCACGCCACAACATCCATCATGTTCGCGTCACGGCGCGTGCCGGAATCTGCGCCGGTGTAGACATGTCCATGATGCAACAATAATAACAGGGCGCGTGGCCACATGCCGAATCTTGCATCGGTGTAGACATGCCCGTGTAACCTCAATATGATATCTTTGGGTGGTCAACCTGCGCGTGGCCACGTGCCGGAATCTTGCGTCGGTGTAGAACCGTCCATGTTGCGGTAATAACCATGTCGGGTAATCAATCCGGCCGCGTGGCGCGTACCGGAATCTTGCGTCGGTGTAGACATGTCCGTGTGACATCAACAACAAGGCGATAATCAAAAATGGAAACATACCAGTGGAATTCTCCATCTGCCGACGTCCAAGTAAGTTCTCAACAAGTCAACGGCCCTCTATCGAGACGCGGTAACACGAAATACCACACTTGCACAACAAAGGCTATCATCACAAGCATAGGCAAGTTTCACCACAAGCATAGGCAAGTTTCACAACAACAAGCGCGTAAGTTTACTGACTTCAAAGTACTTTCATTTTATGCCAAAGTCCGGGTTTTTAACCCCAAAGTACTACATACGTTAAGTTCTTTTAAAAGAGATCCATTACTTTTATAAAAGTCACCCGATACCCGTAGTATTAGAATGACCAACCCACATTCCTTTTCAAAATCAAGTAACAACATTCTTTTCCTAAGTTCCAGTTTGCCTAGTTTCAATTACTCAAGCTTCTCATTTTCAAATGGTTTCAATGTTATACCCCGTAGTTCCAGGGTATGTATGCGAGGACATACGTACGAGAATACGACAGAAATATTGGAAAGAAAGGAAGATGTGATTTTTTTCGACGGAAAAGTTTCCGGTTTTTGTGAAGAAAAAGGTTCGTTAATGGGAATTGGATTCCCAGATTTGGTATTTGAACTTCTCGGATTATATTAGAATTTTGAGATTTTATTTTGGAAATGGCCACGTGGGGCCAGGAGAAAATTTACGGTTTTGTGGGGCCGCTTTGTTTTGAGGTTTAGGCTTTTGGATATTTTCGGAAGACGTAATATTTTGGACGAATCAGGGGGCGACACGTGTCACCCCCTTGTGTGGCCATGTGGGCCGAAATGGTGTGACAAGTGGCTAGCCACTTGTCACCTACTCACCTTGGCCGAAATGGCCTTACACTTGGCACCCAATTTCGTTGGCCATGTGGTGTGGTGGGACCCACACACACATGGCCCAATCTTGGCCATACACTTAGATGGATCTTGACCCTCCATTGTTCTATAAATAGACCCTTGGTTGATGAATAAGTTCATCTCACCAGAAAGCTTCCAAGAGCAAAATACTTCCCTCCCTTTGTATTGGTTTCGTCCCACCCCTCCCCCCTTGTGTAGAATACTTGGTGTATTGTGGTATAATTCCAAATACACTAGCCTAGTATCCCTAGTAGTATTCCAAAGTTGTTTAAATACTAGGAGCCCGGAAATCCTACTTTATTCCGAAAGTCGCAAAATGAAACCCTAGAAAAACCTTCAGAGCTTGGTTGAAGTGTTTAGAGAAGTTGTTTAGAAACTTCTAAGGGTCGCTTGGAGCGGGTTGGAGCGTAAGGACTTGGAGCTAAACGTTGCTCAGGATCGACATTTAATCTTGGATAATTTTGGGCTTATCGAGGTAATGATTTATGCCCCCCCTATTGTAATTGGATATTACATGTTGTAGTAATGTATAGTTGAGTATACTATATTTAGAATGAGTATTGATTGTATTTACATAGAAATGTATTCTGATGTTGTTGTATTATTGTGAAGCGATTTGAACACGTCAGGTTAGGCGTGTAATCCACAGGAGTTATTGGCACAGTAGCGGGCCTTGTTAGGGGAGGCTATTTATGTGATTTCGGGGAGGTCTGCCGAATTTCTTTGTAGAAAATGGAACCGTGTGTTTAGAAGTTAATAGGCGTTTGTGGCCTATATAGGTGGAAGTACTACGAGTAGCGTATTCTACTTGATGAGTGGAAAAGGCTAGCGGGGTTCTGATCTTGTGGGCGTTTTGCTTATTGTCGATAATCGTCGCGAGGTATGTGAACCTCTTCCTATCCTTTCTAGCATGATGTTTTGTAAACTATGTAGTACGGTGAGACGTCATGTGCTAAGTGTTTTGGTTGGTTTAAACATAGGGTGTTATAATAGCTTCTGGGAAGTTAGTTATAACGACTTTATGTAGGTAAAAGAATGGTTTATTGATTACGAAAGTTAAGAGACTTGATCTTCAAAGATAAGAGACTTGACTTATAGACAACTTGATTTTGAAAGTTAAGAGACTTGATCTTCAAAGATAAGAGACTTGACTTATAACGACTTGTTTTGGAAAAGAGAAGTAACTTGATTTTAAGTATAGGTTACTTATTTTGAAAAGAGTACATTATTTGGGTTTTAAAAGAATACTTATGGTTTTAAAAGGAAAGAGACTTGTAGAATTGAAGAGTTTTGGTTTAGAACATAAAGTGTTATAACGACTTTATGGGAAGTTAGTTATAACGACTTTATGAAAACAAAGGAATGGTTTTATCATTGGTTTTAAAATGGTAATTTGACTTTAAAGGGAGAAGTGGTTTGGTCTAAAAGGAAGGCATGTTATTGTCTTAATTTGGTTTAAAAGGAAAGTGCGGGCGTTGTTTTGGTTTAATTAAAATATTAGTCACTTTATTTTCTTATACTACGGGTATTGTGTGACTTTTGTAAACGTAACGTATCTTTTAAGAGTTAATGTATAAAGTACTTTGGGGATAAAAACCCGATCTTGTTAATCATATAGTAGAAAGTACCTTGTGTGTATAACTTGATTGTGTTGGTTTGTGATAGCCTTGTAATACTTTCTTGTTGATTTGTTAAGTAAACATGCTAGGATGCTACGTGTGTTAGTATCTTGTGATGTTTGTGTAAAGGGGTTTCCCCTCGACTGCGCTTAAGTTGTTTAACTATCAGCCGTTATGTTGGTATTGTACCGCTCACCTTGACATGTTTCCGGAGGTTAAGCTGCCCTCCGATGCGGGGTAGACTCAGGCGGTCTGGGACCATGATTCGAGAATACCTCATGCGGGTCCAGGGGACCTATGCGGAGCTACGAGAGTTCCAGGTTAGTGTGCGGCCTTTATGGTCATGCGGTCTATGTGGCCATGCGGACTGCGAGTCCAGGCGGATGCCGGGGAGTAGCTACCCTCGATGCGGGGTTATACCTCATGCGGGCCTATGAGGTTGGCCTATGCGGAGCTGCGAGGAGTTCCAGGGCTAGACGCGCACATTGGATACTGCGGGCGTGTGACCAGCTTTGATCATGTGACGGTCTAGACAGATCTCATGATACAGTTTATGACCTTGTTAGTACTATGGGTGTTAGTAGTCGGCTATGCCTTCGTACTTACCCTGTACGGTTTTATTATGACACAGGTGGGACCTGGTGTTCATGTGTACTCCTTGAATGTTTTATATCATGGACTGCCGGCAGTGAGGAAGGTATTCCACGGGCATGAGTGATGTTGTGGGCGTGAGACCCATTGTTATATTTGAGTAATGACTTTGAGGGCATGAGTCCCTGACTTAACATGACTATTTATGTATTGTGGACTGTAGTTTGGTTATCATACATGTCTCCTGCTTTATATAGACTATTATGATTTCATTTACAGTATTTTTACAAGTTTCACATACTTGGTACTGTTATCGACCTCGCCCGGGCTGCGTTCATCTGCGCAGGTAGAGGTACATCGGTTGTGGATCCGCGCTCTTAGGATCACAGTTCAGCTTTTTGGGAAGCTCCGTTTCTTCGGAGGCTTATCTTTGGTATAGTCCCCTGTCAGTGTAGTTACTTGTACATTCAGGGGTATGGCGGGGCCCTGTCCCGTCATAGTTATGGTTACATTCTTAGAGGTGCAGAAATGCTTGTTGTGGGCGGGGTTGTAAAAGGATTTAAGCTGTTGAGTTGATATATATATGTATATATTCAGGAAGGTGACCGTTTTGGTTAGCCTGGTTCATGCTTTATGACTTGTCTCATGTTTTAGTTTTTATTTCCGCTGATTTTCTCTGATGTTGTATCACTAGGGTGCCCGGGGTAAGGCACCAGTCACGGGCCCGGGATCGGGTCGTGACAAAAGTGGTATCAGAGCAGTAGTCCTCGGAAAGTGTCTACAGACCGTGTCTAGTAGAGTCTTGATTATCGGTGTGTTGTGCACCACATCTATAATCAGGAGGCTGCAGGACATTTAGGATTGGTTTCCATTCTTCTCATTCTGAGATCGTGCCTTAGAGCTGTGTTGTAAGTTGGACTCCCTCTGGCGTATTCTTATGTACCCGTTATGCCTCCGCACAAGGTAACCAAGGCCCAGATGGGCAAGCGTGAGAGAGCTACGAGTTGAACACGAGAGGTTACGAGGCACAGGCACGGTTCTTACCTGAGATAGTACTTCAGACGACGAGTTTTTATGATGCCGCTAGCCCAGCAGAGTTAGAGCGGCAGCAGTTTCTATTGAGGCCACGATACCTGAGCCTCCAGTTCCACGGCCAGGAGCCGAGGATATGAATTCAAGGTGATAGCCCAGTTACTAGCTAGGCTAGTGGCTGGGAATGAGGCAGACGGGGCCGGTGGTTCCGGCGATATCGATGATTCCCTAGATCCGATGATCCGAGACTTAGGGATTTCTTGAGTTGCGATTCGCGAAATTCTATGGATAGAGATCGAGGATGATCGCCGAGTGTCGTACTTGTTGGGAGATTGTTATACTGTGGCCGTCGGGGCCGTGTGATGGGAGGATGTCGGTAGGAGGTTACGGAGGATGACTCGGCTGTCGGGTCAGTCGCGGGTTCAGTTGTTCGGGAGAAGGGGGTGTTAGTCAGATGAGGTCACCCCTACCTCGTTTCGGCCATAGTAGTAGACTCCATTATGAGTGTCGTCTTGCCGGCGACTTTTGTGTTTGCGGCCAATAGGGCAATTTGGTGAGAGTTTGTCGACCCGGTAGTAGCAGATGTAGAGCCTCGACGCCGGGATCGATGGTGGTTCACCTTATATAGCTAGGCGCCTGCGGTGATTATGATTAGAACGGCAAAGGGAAAGTGAGGCGATAGTTGCAGAGATATCTTTAGCCCTTAGGAGATTTTGTTTATGATATTATGGTGGGTACATGTTAGGTGCTATGCGGATAGCATTGTGTTAAGTGTGAATTAGAAAACATGGTTAGTTGAAAGGATAAGTATGGGGTCATGGAAGGTGTGAACCTTAGAATAGTACACGTTGAGACCTTAGATGTAAGGCCGTCTTGAGAAAAGGATTTTACGGTTAATCTTTGTCGAAACACTTGGTATGCATGAAATGTTTTGAGGGATATTTTCCTTGGGATGTGTAAGGTGAAAGTGGTAGCTTTCATGACTTGGATAGGTAAGATTGTTCCGGATCGGGGAACAAGAGTGTGGTGCGATTCTGGGTCGGGTTGAGGACCGGTCGCGGGTCAACCCGCGGCGAAAGGAGATGTGGTCAATTTGTGGTGGTCCGCTTTGTGATAGGATTACGAGGGTGTTAGGCCCAAGGTTAGTTAACCATCGTACGAGTTCGAGGATGCGTTCGACCAGTAGTCAGGCTGATGAGGTCAGCCCATCTCGTCTTTCAGGCAGGACTATTTACTCGGCGGAGGGTGGCGATATGTTATATATCGGGAAGGTTGTAAGGCTGCACGGGATTCCTACTTTTTATGACAGGCAGTGGAGCCCAATTTTTCGGCTATGTCTTTTGTGTATGCGAAGGTGTTACGAGCGGGGTTGGAACTTCGGGTGAGTCTCGATGTGCATTCACCTCGGTAAGCGGAAGAACGGCAGCGTTTTACGGATAGTTAAGAATAGGTTGCGGGCCGATGTTTTGATTTCAGGGGTAGCCGTGAGGATTGTGTGCCTCTTGGGTAAGTGAGTTTTATGATAGCTACCTTTACAGTATTCGGATGTCGCCTTATGAAGCCTTGTATAGGCGGAAGTGTAGGTTCTTGCGTCGATTGGTTCAAGGTTGGCAAGGTTCGGATAGTTGGTCCCTACTTGTTTCACGGGATGTGGATAGGGTGAAGCTTATCGGAGGAAATTGTTAGCGGCTCGAGTCAGCGAAGCGTGGTGCGTTTATTAGGAGGTTCGAGTTACGAGGAGAATGGCGAGTAAGGGAAGAAGTGAACATATGTTATGAGAGCGGAAGTGGTCATTCTGTTGTGAAGATGCGAAAGGAGTATCGTTTGATCATGGGTGAGAGCTTTTGAGATGATTGAGGTGATTCCTCGTTAGCATGAAATGTAGTTTTGCGCACATGTTATATTCTGGCCATTGGTGGCATGATCGGTTTTGTAAGTGTATTAGTGGAGACTACACCGACATATGTATGTTTAGAGACTTAGAAGGAACATTCGGGACGAATGTTTCTAAGGAAGAATGTTATACCCGTAGTTCCGTGGTATGTATGCGAGGACATACGTGCGAGAATCTGACGTAAATATTGGAAAGAAAGGAAGATGTGATTTTTTCGACGGAAAAGTTTAGGTTTTGTGAAGAAAAAGGTTCGTTAATGGGAATTGGATTCCCAGATTTGGTATTTGAACTTCTCGGATTATATTAGAATTTTGAGATTTTATTTTCGGAAATGGCCACGTGGGGCCCACGGGAGAAATTTACGGTTTTGTGGGGCCGCTTTGTTTTGAGGTTTAGGCTTTTGGATATTTTCGGAAGACGTAATATTTTGGGCGAATCGGGCGACACGTGTCACCCCTGTGGCCATGTGGGCGAAATGGTGTGACAAGTGGCTAGCCACTTGTCACCTACTCACCTGGCGAAATGGCCTTACACTTGGCACCCAATTTCGTTGGCCATGTGGTGTGGTGGGACCCACACACATGGCCCAATCTTGGCCATACACTTAGATGGATCTTGACCTCCATTGTTCTATAAATAGACCCTTGGTTGATGAATAAGTTCATCTCACCAGAAAGCTTCCAAGAGCAAAATACTTCCTCCCTTTGTATTGGTTTAGTCCACCCCTCCCTTGTGTAGAATACTTGGTGTATTGTGGTATAATTCCAAATACACTAGCCTAGTATCCCTAGTAGTATTCCAAAGTTGTTTAAATACTAGGAGCCCGTAAATCCTACTTTATTAGAAAGTCGCAAAATGAAACCACAGAAAAACCTTCATGCTTTGGTTGAAGTGTTTGAGAAGTTGTTTAGAAACTTCTAAGGGTCGCTTGGAGCGGGTTGGGCGTAAGGACTTGGAGCTAAACGTTGCTCGGGATCGACATTTAATCTTGGATAATTTTGGGCTTATCGAGGTAATGATTTATGCCCCTATTGTAATTGGATATTACATGTTGTAGTAATGTATAGTTGAGTATACTATATTTAGAATGAGTATTGAATTGTATTTACATAGAATTTGTATTCTGATGATTGTATTATTGTGAAGCAGATTTGAACACGTCAGGTTAGGCGTGTAATCCCCAGGAGTTATTGGCACAGTAGCGGGCCTTGTTAGGAGGAGATTTATGTGATTTCGGGGAGGTCTTTGCGAATTTTACGTAGAAAATGGACCGCAGTGTGTTTAGAAGTTAATAGACGTTTGTGGCCTATATAGGTGGAAGTACTACGAGTAGCGTATTACTGATGAGTGGAAAAGGCTAGCGAGTTACTGATCTTGTGGGCGTTTTGCTTATTGTCGATAATCGTCGCGGTATGTGAACCTCTTCCTATCCTTTCTAGCATGATGTTTTGTAAACTATGTAGTACGGTGAGCGTACATGTGCTAAGTGTTTTGGTTGGTTTAAACATAGGGTGTTATAATAGCTTCATGGGAAGTTAGTTATAACGACTTTATGTAGGTAAAAGAATGGTTTATTGATTACGAAAGTTAAGAGACTTGATCTTCAAAGATAAGAGACTTGACTTATAGACAACTTGATTTTGAAAGTTAAGAGACTTGATCTTCAAAGATAAGAGACTTGACTTATAACGACTTGTTTTGGAAAAAGAGAAGTAACTTGATTTTAAGTATAGGTTACTTATTTTGAAAAGAGTACATTATTTGGGTTTTAAAAGAATACTTATGGTTGTTTTAAAAGGAAAGAGACTTGTAGAATTGAAGAGTTTTGGTTTAGAACATAAAGTGTTATAACGACTTTATGGGAAGTTAGTTATAACGACTTTATGAAAACAAAGGAATGGGTTTATCATTGTTTTTAAAAAGGTACTTTTACTTAAAAGGGAGAAGAGTTTTGTTCTAAAAGTGAAGGCATGTTATTGTCTTAATTTGGTTTCAAAAGGAAAGTCTGGACGTTGTTTTGGTTTAATTAAAATATTAGTCACTTTATTTTCTTATACTACGGGTATTGTGTGACTTTTGTGAAAGTAACGTATCTTTTAAAGAGTTAATGTATAAAGTACTTTGGGGAGAAAAACCGATCTTGTTAATCATATAGTAGAAAGTACCTTGTGTGTATAACTTGATTGTGTTGGTTTGTGATAGCCTTGTAATACTTTCTTGTTGATTTGTTAAGTAAACATGCTAGGATGCTACGTGTGTTAGTATCTTGTGATGTTTGTGTAAAGGGGTTTCCCTCGATTGCGCTTAAGTTGTTTAACTATCACCGTTATGTTGGTATTGTACCGCTCACCTTGACATGTTTCCGGAGGTTAAGCTGCCCTCCGATGCGGGGTAGACTCAGGCGGTCTGGGACCATGATTCGAGAATACCTCATGCGGGTCCAGGGGACCTATGCGGAGCTACGAGAGTTCGTGTTAGTGTCGCGGCCTTTATGGTCATGCGTCTACATGTGGCCATGCGGATCGCGAGTCCAGCGGACGCCGGGAGTAGCTACCTCGATGCGGGATATACCTCATGCGGGCCTATGAGGTTGGCCTATGCGAGCTGCGAGGAGTTCGTGGCTAGACGCGCATTGGATCTGCGGGCGTGTGACCAGCTTTGATCATGTGTGTCTAGACATATCTCATGATACGATTTATGACCTTGTTAGTACTATGGTGTTAGTAGTCGGCTATGCCTTCGCATTACTACCATGCGGTTTTATTATGACACAGTGGGACTGGTGTTCATGTGTACTCCGAATGTTTTATATCATGGATCGCCGGTGAGGAAGGTATTCCACGGGCATGAGTGATGTTGTGGGCGTGAGACCCATTGTTATATTTGAGTAATGACTTTGAGGCATGAGTCACGACTTAACATGACTATTTATGTATTGTGGATCGTAGTTTGGTTATCATACATGTCTCTCGCTTTATATAGACTATTATGATTTCATTTACGATATTTTTACAAGTTTCACATACTTGGTACTGTTATCGACCTCGCCCGGGCTGCGTTCATGCCGCAGTAAGGTACATCGGTTGTGGATCCGCGCTCTTAGGATCACGATTCACTTTGGGAAGCTCCGTTTCTCGGAGGCTTGTCTTTGGTATAGTCCCTCGGTGTAGTTACTTGTACATTCGGGGTATGGCGGGCCCTGTCGTCATAGTTATGGTTACATTCTTAGAGGTCTGTAGTACTGTTGTGGGCAGGGTTGTAAAAGGATTTAACTGTTCAGGTTGATATATATATGTATATATTTCAGGAAGGTGACCGTTTTGGTTAGCCTAGTTCATGCTTTATGACTTGTCTCATGTTTTAGTTTTTTTATTTCCGCTGATTTTCTCTGATGTTGTATCACTAGGGTGCCCGGGGTAAGGCACCAGTCACGGGCCCGGGATCGGGTCGTGACAGTTTCATAGTTCCCAAACTTAATCACTTGATTCCTTTTTAGAACAATTGAGTAATATATGTCTCACGTGAGAGTAGGTTATTCTTGTTTACAACATTCTTATTACAGCAGCCATGATCTAGAAAATGTAATATCATTTTGTCTTATCTTAGTTTCTATGCAGATGGAGGTTTCTACTGGTTTTAATAATACAATTCATTAGTCAGTACATTTTCCTTTTATATCGCTGCAGTGGTTTGTCGATACACATTCTGATTTCCGAAATCAGTAAAACATTCTTAAGCCGTTATACCTAACTTCCCATAAAGCTAGCATAACTCTTAAGTTTTCAAAACACAGTACTACACTTCTTTCAAAACGATTCATAAATCTTTTGAAATACTTCGAGTTTTATTATAACGCCCAAGCCAGTTATAAATCAAATCAGTTATCCTTTAAAAGCCACAACCCATTTTCTTACCTACATAAAGCTGTTATAACCAACTTCCCATAAAGCCGTTATAACACTTTATGTTTTACAACAATCAAATACAATTACCACGTATGCGTCTCACCGTCTACATAGTTCACATATCATGCTAGAAAAGATAGGAAGAGGTTCACATACCTCGCGACGACTATCGACAATAAGCAAAAAGCTCCAAGTACTACAACCTTGCTAGCCCTTTCCACTCCTCGAGTAGAATACGCTACTCTTAGTACTTTCACCTATAAAGGCCACAAACGTCTATTAACTCTTAAACACAAGTTTCTATCTTTCTACAGAAAATTCGGCCTCACCTCCCCATGGCAGTAAATCTCCTCCTCTATCGAGGCCGGCTACCAAGCCAACCAGGGGGGGGTTTACACGTCTAACCGGACGTGTACCATCCTACTCAGTAACTCTACACAAGTCTACTGCAATACGATCCATGTAATTCTGATTCGATTCGATTCTTTATTCTTCAGGCTTAAGTCAAAAGACATTGCCACAATACTAAGTATAGTTCTATATATAGTATACTTCAACTATATATTCTAACATGTAATTTCCAATTACAATAGAAGGACAGTAGTGTTTACCTCGATAAGCCCAAAATTATCCAAGTATAAAGTCGATCATGAGCAAGGTTTAGCTCCTACTCCGTGCGCTCCAATCCGCTCCAAACAACCCTTAGAAGTTCTTAACCAACTTCTACTCAAATACTTCAACCAACTATGAAGATTTCCTTAGGGTTTCGGTTTGAGACTAAAAGGACAAAAGGTAGTATTTCCGGGCTCTACGTAAAGAGGTAACTTTTGGAATACAACAAGGTAAAGGCTAAGGTATTTTGGGCATTATAACAATACTTGGAGAAGTATTTCAATACCACAAGGGAGGGGTATTATACGAAAACAACTAGGCTAGGGGGGGGGTACCCCACGGCTAGCACCACAAAGGGGGGAGGGGGAAGCTCTCGGCCACAAGGCCACCTGAGGGGGAAGGCTTAGGACGAGAACACACACAAAGGGAGGGAGAGGGACTCAAGACTTGGAAGATTTTTGGATGAAGAAGTCTTCAAGCTTAGGGGGGTATTTATAGGAAAACCAAAGGCCAACCAATGGCCAAGATCAAGCCATGTGCAAGGCAAGTGTAAGGCCAAGATCAAGCCAAGTGCACCCTAGCCCCTACTCCTTAAAACCCTCACAAATATCTACACAAATATCAACCAACAACTTGCCCCTTCAATCGGCCAAGTGCCGCCCCACTTGCTTCCATTGTGAGGGTGACACATGTCACCCTCCCGTTGGTCCAAAATGTTTCGTCTCTCGGAAAAATCCGCAAAAATAAGAAAAGACATAGCCGGAATTTTCCCCTCGCAAGTTACGCAAAACGTTTCGTCGAAAAACGACTCTAACCGGGTGTTGTGCACAAAGGTAAATTCGGCCAAGGGTGCCACATGGGGGTGACACGTGTCGCCCCGTCATCGAGAATATTTCGTCTTCCGAAAATATCCAAAATACCGGAAATCTCAAAAACAAAGCGGGCCCCACAAAACCGTAAATTTCTCCCGTGGGCCCCACGTGACCATTTCCGAAAATAAAATTCCATAATTCTAATATAATCTAAGAAGCCCAAATTCCAAATCTGGGAACCCAATTCCCTTCAACGAACATTTTTCCTTACAAAAACCGGAAACTTTTTCCGTGGAAGAATCACCTCTTTCTTCCTTTCCAATTTTTCTGTCGTGCTCTCGTACGTACGTCCTCGCATACATACCCTGAGAATACGGGGTATAACATTCTCCCCTCCTTAGAAACATTCGTCCCGAATGTTCCTTCTCAAGACGGATATCGATGAAGTTCCTCTAACAAGTTGCCAACGCCACAGCTTGGCCACGAAATAACACACGTCCTCTTCTTTTCTTACTCGTCGTGCCCTTCTCGAACACTTGAACTCTCCCAGTACGTACCATACTTCAGTCATTACTTCCGTTCCCAAAAATCTCTGGAGTCACTACCTCCAAACTTGGTCATCTTACTAACCTCAAACTTCCTTAAGGCCATTCCCGGCCTTTACGAACCGCTTCTGGTCGAACGCGTCCACGAACTCATACGATGATCATACAACCTTGGGCCTAGCATCCTCGTGACCCTACCACCTGGCGGGACCACCTAACTGACCCCACCTTAATCCGGCACGGGTTGACCCGTATCACGTCCTCAACCCGACCCACAATCGCGTCAAGCCCTCGTTCCCCGACACGGAACAATCCTGCTAAATCACATCATGAAAGCTACCACTTCCATCTCACACTACCCATGGACTTATCACACAAATAAAACCCACGTATACTACGCACTCTGATAAAGGTCAAACATAAAACGAATCTTTTACTCAAGACGACCTTACCTCTAAGGTCTCAATCGTGACAGTCTAGGGTTCACACTTACCAGATTTTTAAATCACACTATAGCACAAGGCTATCCGAACATAACACTTAACACATCATTAACATCAATACATACAAGTATCTACAGGGTTAAGGATATACCTGAAACTAGGCGGTTCAAGGACCGCTAAAACTGGGAACTTCCACCGCGACCTCTACCGTGGCCCGTAACTGCTCTAGTAGTCTGTGCTATCCTACCAGCGCTACCACAGTCGGCGGTCTCGTCATATGGCCCTGTTAGCCGCAAGAATAACAAGCTCCCTTGGTACTACGACACTCCCCGAAATGCGGTCTACCACATCGACCACACCGAGGTAGGGGTGACTGCATCTGGCCAACACCCCTACTCCCGAACATCGAAACACAGGAGCCACGACCGCTCTGAATATCCCACGGGTCCCGAAGGCTGCGGAGGACCACACTGCAATGGCGGACCTACATCACTAGTCTGCTGCAGAGGCGGTCCGCCTCGAACGTCGCCAAAATCTCCGCCCGGCTTGGCCGTCTTCACGAGCGGTCCACCTGCGTCGATCTGCGCTCGCCGCGCCAAGTGCATGAGCACGAATGCGGGCAATGTCCATGCCCGGTGAAGAAACACCCGCACAAGACTCGCCATATAATCATCTAGCGGTGGCGTAGCGATGCACCTATCCTCCATATCTGCAACAAGCGCAGGGACATATCGAGCCAAAGAATCGAACTCGACATTGTACTCGACAAGGTCGCCTCTCTCTCTCAAGAACAAAAATTTGTCGGCGTGCCCTCTCATCCGCGGAGGCAAGAAGTGCATGAGAAAAGCCCCAAAACTCATCCCATACTGGAGGTGCATGCTTTCCCGAAAGCTCCACGAATCAAACCAATCGATCGCGGTATCACGCAGCCGACGCGAACCGAAGGTCATGACTCGGTCTCTGAAGCCTTAATCACCCGTGATCCTTCATGGCGACGGATGAACTCCTGCGGATCATCCTCGTGCCTCGACCCATAAAACTCGGGCGGGCTACAACTCGTAAAGTCCCGTAGCCTCAAACTATTCGCTTCGGGTGCACCACAGGTCCGCTGAACCGAATCGCCGTGATCCGGCTGTCATATCTCGCCACAACTCGCCAATAATCGGGCCATCTCTCGTGACCCATCTCCCGCCTCGGTGTGGGGACCGGAGGCTCGATCTTGTAGTCTCATCACCACGGCCGCGGCTCTAAACCTCTTTGGTCTTTGGCGGCGTCGGCTTCGTCGGAAGCATCTCAGTCTTGGCCAGGCTGCGCCTCGGACTCCTCTGTATCTCACTAGCAGCTCCCTCGGCTGCCTTGCCCACCTGGGCCCGGGTTGCCTTGCGCGGAGGCATAACTGGTAAAAACGAGACACGTCAGAGGGGTCCAACTTATAACACAGCTCTAAGGCACGATCTCAGAATGAGAAGAATAGAAACCAATCCTAAATGTCCTATAGCCTCCTGATTATAGATGTGGTGCACAACACACCGATAATCAAGACTCTACTAGACACGGTGCAGACACTTTCCGAGGACTAATCGCTCGATACCACTTTGTCACACCCCGTCGGGCGTGGATCGTGCCTTACCCCGGGCACCCTAGCGATACAACATCAGAGAAAACCAGCGGAAATAAAAACTTTAAACATGAAATGAGAGACATGATAAATAAACAGGCCAACCAAAACAGTTGCCTTCAGTATATATACATAAAAACCCGAACAGTTATCCTTTTTACAAACCACGCCACAACAAGCATGCACCTCTAAGATTTACAACAACTATGACGGACAGGGCCCGCCATACCCCGAATGTACAAGAACCTACAACTCAGTGGAAACATACAAAGATAAGCCTCCGACGGAGCGGAGCTTTCAACACGCTGAAATGAGATCCTAAGAGCGGGGATCCACGACCGATGTACTCTACTGCGGCATGAACGCAGCCCCCGAAGGAGGTCGATAACAGTACCAAGTATGTGAATCAAATCAGTAAATGAAATCATAATAGCCTAAAAAGCGGAGACATGTATGATAACCAAAATACGACGCAACATAAAAGCGATCAGTCGTGGACTCACGCCTCAAAGTCACCACTCAAATATAACTATGGGTCTCACGCCCACAACATCCATCATGTTCGCATCATGGCGCATGCCCGGAATCGTGATCGGTGTAGACATGTCCATGATGCAACAATAATAACAAGGCCGCGTGGCCACATGCCGGAATCGTGACGGTGTAGACATGCCCATGTAACCTCAATAACAATATCTGGGTGGTCAACCTGCGCGCACGCCACATGCCGGAATCTGCGACGGTGTAGACACGCCCATGTTGCGAATAACCATATATCGGGTAATCAACGCCGCGTGGCCGCGTGCCGAATCTGCGTCGGTGTAGACATGTCCATGTGACATCAACAACAAGCGGTAATCAAAAATGGAAACATACCCGTGGAATTCTCCATCACCGCCAAAGACGCCCAAGTAAGTTCTCAACAAGTCAACCGCTCTATCGAGACGCGGTAACACAGAAATACCACACTTGCACAACAAAGGCTATCATCACAAGCATAGGCAAGTTTCACCACAACAAGCATAGGCAAGTTTCACAACAACAAGCATAGGCAAGTTTCACACAACTCAAAGTACTTTCATTTTATGCCAAAGTCCGGGTTTTTAACCCCAAAGTACTACATACGTTAAGTTCTTTTAAAAGAGATCCATTACTTTTATAAAAGTCACCCGATACGTAGTATTAGAATGACCAACCCACATTCCTTTTCAAAATCAAGTAACAACATTCTTTTCCTAAGTTCCAGTTTGCCTAGTTTCAATTACTCAAGCTTCTCATTTTCAAATGGTTTCATAGTTCCCAAACTTAATCACTTGATTCCTTTTTAGAACAATTGAGTAATATATGTCTCACGTGAGAGTAGGTTATTCTTGTTTACAACATTCTTATTACAGCAGCCATGATCTAGAAAATGTAATATCATTTTGTCTTATCTTAGTTTCTATGCAGATGGAGGTTTCTACTGGTTTTAATAATACAATTCATTAGTCAGTACATTTTCCTTTTATATCGCGGTGGTTTGTCGATACACATTCGATTTCAAATCAAGAAACATTCTTAAGCCGTTATACCTAACTTCCCATAAAGCTAGCATAACTCTTAAGTTTTCAAAACACAGTACTACACTTCTTTCAAAACGATTCATAAATCTTTTGAAATACTTCGAGTTTTATTATAACGCCCAAGCCAGTTATAAATCAAATCAGTTATCCTTTAAAAGCCACAACCCATTTTCTTACCTACATAAAGCTGTTATAACCAACTTCCCATAAAGCCGTTATAACACTTTATGTTTTACAACAATCAAATACAATTAACACATGTACGTCTACCGTACTACATAGTTCACACATATCATGCTAGAAGAGATAGGAAGAGGTTCACATACCTCGCGACGACTATCGACAATAAGCAAAAAGCTCCAAGTACTACAACCTTGCTAGCCCTTTCCACTCCTCGAGTAGAATACGCTACTCTTAGTACTTTCACCTATAAAGGCCACAAACGTCTATTAACTCTTAAACACAAGTTTCTATCTTTCTACAGAAAATTCGCAAAGACTCTCCTTCCCGCAACAACAGAAATCTCCTCCTCTATCGAGGCCGGCTACCAAGCCAACCAGGGGGGGGGGGGGTTTACACGTCTAACCGGACGTGTACCATCCTACTCAGTAACTCTACACAAGTCTACTGCAATACAGTCCTATGTAATTACAGTTCAGTTCAGTTCTTTATTCTTCAGGCTTAAGTCAAAAGACATTGCCACAATACTAAGTATAGTTCTATATATAGTATACTTCAACTATATATTCTAACATGTAATTTCCAATTACAATAGAAGGACAGTAGTGTTTACCTCGATAAGCCCAAAATTATCCAAGTATAAAGTCGATCCTGAGCAAGGTTTAGCTCCTACTCCGTGCGCTCCAATCCGCTCCAAACAACCCTTAGAAGTTCTTAACCAACTTCTACTCAAATACTTCAACCAACTATGAAGATTTCCTTAGGGTTTCGGTTTGAGACTAAAAGGACAAAAGGTAGTATTTCCTGCTCTACGTGAAAGAGGTAACTTTTGGAATACAACAAGGTAAAGGCTAAGGTATTTTGGGCATTATAACAATACTTGAGAAGTATTTCAATACCACAAGGAGGGTATTATACGAAAACAACTAAGCTAGGGGGTGTACCCACCTAGCACCACAAAGGGGAGGGAAGCTCGCCACAAGGCCACTCAAGGGGGAGGGGGAAGGCTTAGGACGAGAACACACACAAAGGAGGAGGAGAGGACTCAAGACTTGGAAGATTTTGATGAAGAAGTCTTCAAGCCAGTGGGTATTTATAGGAAAACCAAAGGCCAACCAATGGCCAAGATCAAGCCATGTGCAAGGCAAGTGTAAGGCCAAGATCAAGCCAAGTGCACCCTAGCCCCTACTCCTTAAAACCTCACAAATATCTACACAAATATCAACCAACAACTTGCCCTTCAATCGCCGTGTCGCCCACTTGTTTCCATTGCAGGGTGACACACGCCACCCTCCCGTTGGTCCAAAATGTTTCGCCTCTCGGAAAAATCCGCAAAAATAAGAAAAGACATAGCCGGAATTTTCCTCGCAAGTTACGTGAAAACGTTTCGCCGAAAAACGACTCTAACCGTGTTGTGCACAAAGGTAAATTCGCCAAGGGTGCCACGTGGGGTGACACGTGTCTCCCGATTCGCCAGAATATTTCGTCTTCCAAAAATATCCAAAATACCGAAATCTCAAAAACAAAGCGCCCACAAAACCAGAATTTCTCCGTGGGCCCCACGTGACCATTTCCGAAAATAAAATTCCATAATTCTAATATAATCTAAGAAGCCCAAATTCCAAATCTGGGAACCCAATTCCCTTCAACGAACATTTTTCCTTACAAAAACCGGAAACTTTTTCCGTGGAAGAATCACCTCTTTCTTCCTTTCCAATTTTTCTGTCGTGCTCTCGTACGTACGTCCTCGCATACATACCCTGAGAATACGGGGTATAACATCGGTGCCTCATCTCTCACCGCATCGGCATGAGTCCTCACCATCTGTGAGAGAATAGAAACAATAGTCAGATACAAATTTGATTCAACTTAGCATGAAAGGAATGAAGAAAAGGAAATTTCCTAAATGTCTATAGCCTCCCGAAGATAAGTACGGATGTCTCCGCGCTGATTCGTGAGACTCTACTAGATATTGCTCTTGTACTTAAGACCGTGTAACCTCTGACTCTAATACCAATTTTGTCATGACCCCTTTTCTAGAAATCGTGGTGGCACCTATATAATCTCACCACATAGGCGAACCACTTCCAACTCATACTCGTGATATGACATAAGCAAAAGTAAAAGATAACAAATTCTACATAAAATGTCTTATAATATAAATGCGGAAGAAGTAAGAAGTCTAATGCGTTAACAATAACCCCCAAGCGATCAAGTTTGTGGGTACAAGAGCACTAGCAAATCTGATAAAATGGACACGCAGGTCAAAACCAATATATAGTCTAAACATGTCTCTCAAATGCAAATAAAGTATGTGATAGAGATGGAGCATCCAAAGGTATGCTGGAGATAGCATCCTCACCCTGAATACTGATGATCAACTCCTCGAACTCAACCACGTGGTCTCTACATCAAGAAAATATGCAGTAAGTGTAGCATGAATATACAACGTACCCCCGTAGACATCATAAGTTGATAATGATGAAAGATACACAAAAAGAGATAAATACCAAATTGACACCAAGTAGTCCTATACTATTATGTTCAATAATTTATATAATGTCACATATTCCACATAATACTTCATAGAGTCCACATATTTCCTTATTTCAATAAGAGTCCATAATCACTTACGTTGTCCAATTTCCAAGTGTTCAACAATAATTCAAGTATCAAGTACAATCCAATCATGTCCAAAATTTAATCAAGTCATCAACAAACACTTCAAATACAATTCCATCCATAAGTAATTAATGAAATAGCATATATATGAATGCAATGCATATGTTAGGTACCTTTATCAATCAGGTATACAGTACGTCAAAGTTTTATTATGATCCTTACACCCATGGGGGACCCGCGAATTCCATATACCCTCCGCTCTGGAATAACTCATCGAATCATGGAGCCCAGCTCTTGGCTGAATAATATTGTGTTGCAGGAGTGCAACTCTGTTCCCCGTATATCAATCATCTTAGTGTTTCCATAATTCATAAGTCTTCTTACCTTTACGACATATTGGCCCATGAGTGTATGAATGCAAATGACAATATAAGGCAAAATATCATGATATAATGAGATGCAACCAATAAAGAGATGAAATATCACATGTTTTCCAAAATTCAATACACATATACAAATCCAGGTACAACTCAGGATATCATATCGAAAACATGTGTGATGAGTAAACATATCAAGCAACTATGACGACAAGCCCACATATAACGACAAACCTAAATAATCAGCAGTCAGAACCAACACAAGACTGATTCTCCAAATCTCATCATCACAGTTCAACGCCACTACCCACTCATCACAACCGTCTGAGTGGGACCCCCAAACACGCCCAATACCTCTCAGTATTTATAACTAATTACGCACATTTATCAAAGTCTCAAAAAATTAAACTGTAGACTACCTCAAAACTGAGATAGAGCGCTACACGATCAAGTCTCGGTGACAACCTTGCCCTTCCTTCACGCCTTGTGATGGTCAAAGTCTATCCACGTATATATACTATTCGTTAATATAAAGCTTACGCAAACATACAAGGATATAAACCTTACAAACAAGACTTTAAGATACCAATTCGGGCCCACATCACCAAGAATCGAAATTTAACACCTGAAGATCACGAATACATATTATGTAGTCATATTCTTAACTTAATTAAAAAACTATACACATTTGAACCCTCAATTAAATAATATTCAAAAAGCCCCAAATTAAAACCTAGAAATTTTTCAATTGAAAATAGGTTTATATTCTTAAATTAAGGCTTACAACATGATAATCTAACATATTTCAGTACTAATTTATGATATTAACATAATTTAATTCATAAAACCTCTATAAAATTCAATAACATAGCTATCTTATTTTCATAGAAACTTGAAATTCATTTTTCCCAACTTAAAAATATGCTAGACCACCATTAAAGAATTTAGAAACATAAACTTAAGTCATAAAGGAAAGCAACTCTTACCTCAAGGATGAAATTGCTCCTAGGGTTATGAAAATGGTTAAAAGTGGCTCTGGTCTCGAAGTATTCTATTTTGGGAAAGAAAATTCTGACCTAATGAATTTATAGGACATCTGATACAGTACTTTCGCCCAGTGAAATCGACTCTGCTGGAGTGGACCCGTTGCCACAGATGAAAAACATTGTTGTGGCAGTGTCACTTTATACCTTGTCTCAGCGCCACGACTCTCCAGGAGCATACTCGTCCCTACGGACAGACCCTCTGCCACGATGGAAATTCAAACTTTTCTGACTCCCTCTTTGGCGAGCCAACCTCTCACCGAGGCGCACACGTCGGAGCGGAAACTGGTGCCATCGAGGCGGACACCGGACACCAGATTGTAGAAAACAATTCAAAACCTCTACCAAACACCCGAAACATTCCGGAGACCCCCCGGACACAAACTAGACATGCTCGTCTATGGTAAACAGTGTTACGGACTCGCTCATACCCTCAAATTTCACAATTAACTAAGATAATGCATACTTTTCTAAAGAATTGTCCGGAAAAACTAAATATCCAATCTTTACACATAAAGCCACAAAATACATCTGGTTGCCTTGGGAAGCAAACCAATGACTCGTCTAAGTCATAAATGACCCTCCGGAACTTCTGGAAGCGACGAAATTCGGAAATGAACTCATCTAGCTAAAAGTCAACTTTGAGTCAAACTAACCAACTCTAAATTTCTAGTTTTGTGTTATTCATCCGATACTCATATAAATGGATCTCAGAATCCGTGCCACCAATCCCCGTATTACAAACTCCACATAGAGCCTCGGGGAATGGTCAAATAAGCAAATAAGAGTCTTTAGGTAAATAAAAGTCTTTGGGTAAAAAGACTAGTGAGTCATTGCAAAGGTGAAAGAATTCTTCGAAACAAATAAGAATTATTATATTATTAATGGACGCTTAGATTGTGTTAACCCCAACAACTCTACAGTTCATACAGAAGTTGAAATTACTTACCAAATTACTCTTCAGTTGAGAAAAATTGGAATAGTTTTCACCACCAACATCATCTTGAATGAATTCGATAATTACAGTATCATCGAAAAATAATATTTTTATATATAATTATTTACTCAAAATTTTATTTAAATAATATTAATATTTATAATATTGTACACCATTACATTTTTCATTCATGTGCAACACACGTGCCGCAAAACTAGTTATTATAAAAGGATGAATATAAATGTTGATTGAAACTTTTATGCCTTTCAAAAAGGTAAATTATCTCTTTAATGAAGCAATTCCAACTTTGAATAAAACTGTAATTATTTAAGATTGTGCCTAATGTTTACGTGTTGAGATAACTACAAACGGGCCTTTTAGATTTGTAGTGTAATAGACTACAATTTTCAATTGATTATACGTAGGTGGGCTGAAATTTGGAATGGATGTACTTGACGATATGAATCATTTGAAAAATAAATGTATTCGTTCTGTAGCAGATCTTTTACAAGATCAATTCGGATTGACTCTGGTTCGTTTAGAAAATGTGGTTAGGGGGAGTCAGATTTTAATAAAGACGAAAAAAAAACAGCGTGAATATGTGTTCTTATATTTGAGATAAGTTTTCAAATCTGAAGCAACTTAAAACAGTAAGCTTAAGAGAATTAAGAGTTCCATCAAATCTTAAAAGTTGTCGAAGAGTTGGTTTGCTACGTCTGACTTGATCTGGGTAATTCCCCCTTGTGCTAATAGCTCTCCGTTAACGGTTTAATTTTTTTATTTTTTTTGTCATACTTCGTATGTTTGAATGACTGGAAATATATTATAAGTTTTTATTATATAGATTTTTTTTTCTTCTATTGTTTTTGGTTTAGTGAATAAGGTGATGGTATTCATTACGATTGAGTTAATATTAACTTATTGCATTTAAACCACTCTAAGAAATTTTTAGATGCCATAATACGTGTAATAGTTACTGATGATGGAATTAATCACTTTTAGTTATGAAAATTGATGTTGTTTAGACTTCAAGAATTGCTCTTTTGGGATTGAAAACAAAACTTATTTTAAGAAATAAATAAAAAGGTTTTCTCGAAAACAAAAGTTAGATATATTTTTTTTGACAACTAAAGTTAGATTTGACTAATTAATTTTACACAAAGCTAATTACCTGTTTGACAAGATTTTAATTGGGAAAAAATCTTAAATAGAAAAGTGACTTTAATAAGGACTTAAAAATTGCGTATAGTAAGACAGAACATATACGAAATTACTCAATCTAATATAGAATGGGCAATTAAACAATGAGGAAACTGGAAAAGCATGAGCTGAATAACCAATGTTTCTTTCTTTTCTTTCAGCAGTATTATATTCCCTACACTTCCTTCTGATCTATTAAAGTTTTGTTGGTTTTTCTTCTTAATTAATTTTATTAAATATGTGTGACTACTGATTATGCAGTGCATAACTGTAGAAGACAAATTATTTATCAAAAGAAGAAACACAAACAAATTATTTTTTTATATGACTGAATCGCAAAAATATTGATAGAGTAGTATTTCTTTTTTCTTTTCTCCTTCTAATGTTTGGGTTTTGTAAATAATGTACTGAATTTATTTTAAAATGCTCTAGGGAAACTGGAGGTTAACAATACATGTAATAGTTGTTAATATGTAATTACTACGTAATCACTTTTTAGCGTAAAAAATTGAGGTGATTTGCTTAGACGCTTAAGAACATATCTCCAAGAATTGTTTCATTTCGATTGAGGATTTTGTTTATAATTTTGAAAAACTTAGATTTAAAAGCAAAAAGGTTAGATTTGATTGATTATATGTTCAAAAAGGTAACTACATGTGGAATATAATTTCACGAAGATCCATGTCCATTATCATGAAACTTTTGTAGCTCACGTATCCTCAATTTGAATAGGAATCTGTTGTAATTTTTTCTTACCTTGGCTATGTGACAAATAATATGTATTAATAAGAAAATGGAAATGTAACAACAAGTGTGTTAGAAATATGGAAATTAACAAAGTAATTGCCTTGCTGAGTCGATTGTCGGTTCAATCTATCCTTAAGATTATCTTGTCCCGTATAATCCTTTAAACGATGTAATAGCAATTTATCTTCCAAGATAAAACATCAATCAAACAAGTGAGCAAAGGAGACTCAAGTATTCGCTTAGGAAAGAAAGATCTTAAGTGTATTGGTGATTGAAAGAGAGGAAGAAGATTGACAACAATCTGAAAATGAGGTGTTAGATGTATTGTGAATTGAGCTATAGGTCTCAATTTATAGCAAGATGAATGTGTCTTTCAAAATAGCCTAATAAAGGTCTTCAATTCCATGTAATGGCCATCGATTTAGGAGTTACAATTCAGCCAAGTAATGACTGAATTCATGAGGCAAATAATGGAGACTTAATGCTCCAAAGTCAGCCCAAACGTCAGGTGAAATTCGTGTCCAACGGTCATACTGGAGTCGAAGCAACGCGACCCTTCGGGAGGGCGCTGCGGCGCCTCAGGTCGTGGAGCCGAGGCGCCTAAACTCCAGTAGCTCCAGTGCCTTTTTACCGTAATTAGAGTCGCGACCCTTCCGGGAGGCTTCGCGGCGCTTCAGGTGCTGCGGCTCCACGGCCCTTCACCCATTTCCTGACTCGTTTCATTTTTACACATCGTACACTTCTTCCTTCATTTACCAACGTGAAACCATTGTCATTTGGCCAATAACCGTTTATTATCTTACGTCCCAAACAATTTGTATACGTATCAATATCTCTTCCATTAAGGAAATTACGATCCTTGACACTTTATGTGCACGTGTCTGGAAACCACGTTTCCGACGTGTGGGTCCCCAATTGTTCGAGTCATAATTAATAGGTTAACTTTATTTCACGTTTAATAAATATGTCCAACAATCCCCTTTTGGAAGAGATTTTGGCGCACGCACATGGTGCATTTCTAGCAATCATCTGGCGGAACGATGTTGCATCTGGAGAGGTAGTCATAGCTTTGAACCTTCCATAGTAGAATACCATGAGATATTTACTGCGCGGTGAACGTGATGTCTTGAACCGTCAGTGTTTAGTATAAGCCAAGACAATGATATCAACACAACATTTTTCCTTACTCTATCTTCCTTAAATGTTTTGTCCGTCGTGGGCCGTGGACACCCTTGAATTCTTAAGTGCGTTCATTTGAGGCGGCTTGTCCTCACACTTAAATAGGTGGTCTCCTATAAGGTATCCTGCAATACCCCACTACACAAGTGTCAAGAACCATTAAAAGTTTTCCCAACCTAACCTCTATATTGAGGATCATTAAAGGTTTGGAAACATATCCTTTACCCCTCTACAGGTAGCACTTTATGTCTATCACGGGAACGACCTTGAATTATGTTTCTTAAGAAGAAATCATTATCCGAAGTGTTCTTGCATCCTCCTGTTATGCCCCGTAACTTCAAGAGAATAAGATGAGAACGTACAAAAGGAATTAAGATTTGAATTTGGAAAGATAAGTTGGAAAAAATGTTTTAGGCATATTTTCAGTCAACTTTGGAGCGGTATATCACCTAGTTCATTAGGAGTTTTTAGGTGTTTCAAAATCCTAGTATGAAGTTCGTTGAGCCTAGTTTCCAACGCAACAAACCGCTCGTCGACAAGACATCGGAGTTAAAAGTTATGGACGTTAGAAGTTCTGTCGACGGAGAAGAAAAAAAGCTTCAGTCAGGAGCCACAGCGCCACGGCGCCGGCTGCAGGGCCGCGGCGCCAAGGCGGGATTTTTCGCGGAAAAAGGGTAAAATCAGAAGATATTTTTGTAGAGAGCCTATGGGAGGGCGACAAGTGTCCCTCCCAACTTGCAAGGCAAGCTAGAACTTATATTATGGCCAAAGTCTTGCAAGACTTGACCATTTGCAAGATTTCATTCCAAGAAATTCCCTTCTCTTCTCTCTCAAAAGTTGAGAAAAACCCTAAGCCTAGATGAAATTTTGGAAAGGCGACAAGAAGGAAATATGTTGGCAAGCCTGTAGAGGGTTCGTGTGGGTGATTTTAAGGTGAAAAAGAATTGCGGAAAGAGGGCTAAAGTGGGCGAGTTGTTGGACTGTTTTGGGCTTATCAATGTAACAATCTTGTCATCTTAGTGATTAAAGATTTTATGTTGTTGTAGTTATACGTGTTAACAAGCATGAGAAATATGTATTGGAGTTTTATAAGTGTTATGGATGTTGGAAGCCTAAATCCGAAAATGACCTTGTTAGCCCTTGAGATTGAAATACAATTTGGTCGATAATTAGAATCGTCGCATGTTAAGAAAGAAAGGATTTGTAGTTGTTATAATTGTTATAGGGTATATAACATATTAGAATAACAACTTGGATTGAAAAAATAATTGAAAGGAAATTGATATTATTGCGGCATTGATTGTAGCCGAGAAAAGCTTAAGTTGTTGATAGTTTTTATATTAATTGTGGGGCAGAATTTTACACGTCCGGTTAGGCGTGTAATCCCCTTTGAATTGTTGAATTGATGATCTTTTTATGTGGCATTTGGTTATTGATTTTCGGGCCTTGAAAAAAAGTGGAAAAGTACGTAGAAACAAAGGAAGTGCTGCCCGATTTTCCGTAGAATTAAGAGTCCTTATACTTAGGAATATTCTACGTTGAAAGCTAGTAATTGATGGACGTATTATTGTCACGACCCGAATCTGGGCCCGTGACTGGTGCCTTGCCCCGGGCACCCTAGTGACACAACATCAGAGTAATCAGCGGAACATAAAACACATACATGAGACAAATGGAGTACAAAACAGTAATCTGAGGAAAACTTGCCTTTCGGCATATATATAAATAACAACTCCTACAAATGAACAGTTTAATCCTTTTTACAACCCTGCCCACAACAGTACTACAGACCTCTAAGAAATGATACGACAACAATGGCGGGACAGGGCCCCGCCATACCCCTGAATGTAAATACCTACAACGACGGCGGACTATACGAAGATAAGCCTCGGAGAAGCGGAGCTTTCCCAAGCAGCTGTGACCCTAAGTGCGAGGATCAACGACTGGTGTACCTTTACCTGCGGGATGAACGCAGCCCGGGAGGTCGAGACAACGGTACAGTATGTGAAACGAAAATAAATCACGTAAATGAAATCATAGTAGTCTATATAAAGCGGGAGACATGTATGATAACCAAACTACGATTCCAATAAATAGCGATCATGTCAAGTCGGGGACTCACGCCTCAAAGTTATCACAATAAAACCGTGCGGGGCAGAAATGCGAAGGCATAGCCGACTACTAAGACCAGCGGTACCAAAAATACCACAAAGCGTATCCGAGGTCTTTCTAGACCGCGCACATGATCGAAGGCGGCCACTCGCCGCAATATCAATGTCGCGTCTATCCTCGAACTCTCGCGACTCGCGTAGGTCACCCAGACCGCGTGAGGTATTCCTCGAATCATGGTCCTGCATCGCTGAGGTATACCCGCGTCGGCGGCTAACCCTCGGTATCCGCCTAGGCTCCGCGGCCGCGTAGTCTCAAAAGACCGCATAGTCTCAGCGGACCGCATAGGAATCCCCGCGTCGGGCTAAACACCGGAATGATCAATCTGGAGCTACCGCTCCGCATAGTCACAAGTTGCATAGGCCGTATAGACCGCGTCGAGGTGGCAAGCCCTCGGTATAATAAGTCGAGGGTATGTGATACAATAACGATCTGACGGGCTTAACGTTTGACAACGTAAGCACAACAAGAGTGACCACACACAATAATCACAAGATACTAACACACGTAGCATCCTAACATGCTTACTTATCAAATCAACAAGAAAGTATTACAAGGCTATCACAAACCAATACAATCAAGTTATTCACACAAGGTACTTTCTACTAACGAGTTCGGGTACCTATCCCCAGAGTACTTCATACATTAAATCTTTAAAAGATACGTTACTACACAAAAACCACACAATACCTGTAGTATATGAAAATAGAGTGATTATCTTTTTAGAGTAAATCAATTACTTCTCTTTATAAAATCAAGTAGCAACATTCTTTTCCAATGTTCAAGTTCGCCTAATTTCCAATGTTCAAGTTTGCCTAATTTCCATGTTTAAGTTTGCCTTTTTAGAAAGGTTTCGTAGTTCATAGTCTTATTCATTTAAGAATATAATTCTCCTTTAAACAACTGAGAAACATAAGCCTTATATGTGAGTAGGATATTCTTGTTTATAACAATCTTATTACAATGACCATGATCTAGGAAATATCATTTTGTCTCATCTTAGCTTACATGCGGATGGAAGTTTCTCTTGGTTTTAATAATACTTAATTATTAAAAACATTTCCTTTATTAACGCAGATGGTTTGTCGATACACATTACGATTTCCAAAATCGTAAAACATTCTTAAGACGTTATACCTAACTTTCCATAAAGCTAGTATAACTCTTAAGTTTTCAAAACAAATCAAGTATTAACTCTTCTTTCAAAATGATTCAAAAACATTTTTAAATACTTCAATTTCTTAATTAACACATAACAAGCCAGTTATAGTTCAAATCATTTACCTTTTAAAAACCACAAGTATTTTCTTAACAACATAAAGCTGTTATAACCAAATTTCCATAAAGCCGTTATAACACTTTATGTTTTAAACCAATCAACTACATTTAGCACGTATCGTCTGGTACTACATAGTTCACACATATCATGCTAGAAGAGATAGGAAGAGGTTCACATACCTCGCGACGAGTATCGACTAGTAGCAAACGCTCAAGTACTTCCAACCTGGCTACTCCTTTAAGCCAAGTAGATCGCGCCACACGTAGTACTTCACCTATAAGGCCACAAGGCGCCATTAACATTTAGATCCGCCGTAGAACATTCTACGAGAAAATTCGCACACCTCCCCGCATGGCAGCGTAAATCTAAATCCTCTATCGGGTGGCTACGAAGCCAACCGGGGTTATACGTTTAATCGGACGTGCACAATTCTACCTCAGAAAAGCTACACAAGTCTCATGTCTGATCCTATGTAAATCTGATTCGATTACTCTTCTTCGAAAAGGTTTCTTATTAATCGGGCTTAAGTCAAAAGACATTGCGATAACAACGTTCGATCTATATATAGTATACTTCAACTATATAATCTAACAACATGTAATTTCCAATTACAATAGGGACAAGATATTTACCTCGATAAGCCCATAATTATCCGAGTTTAAATGTCGCTCTGAGCAAGGTTTAGCTCCTACTCGTGCGCTCAGGCCGCTCCAAACAACCCTTAGAAGTTCTAACCAACTTCTACTTATAACTTCAACTACGGGTGAAGATTTACTTAGGGTTTCGGTTTTGGGGTGAAGGAAGTATAATAGTATTTCTGGCTTTTGTAAGGTATAACCTTAGAATACTACAAGGTATATGGCTAAGGTAATTTGGGCATTATAACAATACTTTTGAGAGTATTTCTAACAAGAGGGGGTATTATACGAAGACAACTAGGCTAGGGGGTACCCACGGCTAGCACCCAGGAGGGGGTGTATACCCTCGGCCTACCCACTGGGGAACTCTCGGCCAAGGGAAGAGGGCTCTCGGCCAAGACACTACACTAAGGGGAGGAAGAAGCTTTCAAGACTTAGGCAATTTTGTGGATGAATTAGTCTTGAAAGGGTGGGTATTTATAGGCCAAGTGAAGGCCAACCAATGGCCAAGATCTTGCCAAGTGCAAGGCAAGTGTAGGGCCAAGATCTTGCCAAGTGCACCTAACCAACTACACACAAAATATCCTACCAACCCTTGACCAATTTAACCACACTTTCGCCACCTTTACGCCTGAAGCCTAACTAATGAGAGGGTGACAAGTGTCGCCCTCTTGTTGGTCCAAAATGTTTCGTCTCTCGGAAAAATCCGTAAAAATTAAAAATGACATAGCGGAAATTCCCTACGAAGGCGTGAAAACGTTTAGTCGAAAACGACTCTAATCGGGTGTTGTGAACAAAAGAATTCGCCAAGCCTAAATCACAAGTTCAAATTTTTCTCGTCGTCCTACGTACATACTGGAAATACGGTATAACATTCTCCTCGTAGAAACATTCGTCGAATGTTCTAAGTCTCAAAACAAGCGTGCGCCCGAGATAGTCTTCACTACTATACTTACGAGAATCAATCTGCGCTTTGGCGAAACAACTTGCGCAAAATGCTTACATCCAAGTCCACGAGGAAACACCTCTAACATCACCAAAATGATACCACTTTTGTCACTTTGCTCGAGGCATTAACCTTCTGGCGACCCAACAAATGGTGCCGGTGCGTCGATCACGAAGGTATCGTGCATTCGAACTCTTACCACATTTAAATCGCTTGATTATCAAAACTCGGGGTTATCATCTTCAACTTGGTCATCATTAGTGGGAATACTCGGATGGATCTCGATTTCCTTCTCGAACATAACACGAAAATCGGACGCTTGCCTCACAAGTCGGACGGCAAATGCTAACATATAGGCAACGGCCTATTCTTCACATGAACTCAGGCCCAAGTAACTCGGGCTAAGTTCCTCTGTATTCCAAAACTTGTCACATGACCCGGGTGGTACTTTCAAGAAGACCGACCGTCGGCACGAACTCTGGCGTCGTCGCCGATTATCCATACGATTTCTGCAGTGCTAGAACCTCTTCTAGACAAGCTTTACTCTATCCACGATCTGCTGGAACAAGCTGAACCAACTATCGAATCACGCCAACATCGAACCAATCGGCGACTCGCACATCCGCCCCTACAAGGCTTCATAGGCGATATCCGAACACTGAAATGGTAGCTTAAACACTCCTGACAGGAGACAACAATTCTCGCAACTATCACGAAATCAAACAACGGCCGAGGCGAATGTGGTCTGAGACTTACTTGAGTTCCTAACCTTGCACGGTAAAACCTCCGAGAAAAGCGGTATGACAGGCTCCATGCGACATAAGGTGAAGGTAGGCACCTCGTGCGACCTTACAACCTTTACGATATAACATCTCGCATAACCTCTGCCGAGTAAGCGGTCTTTGCTAGAAGACAAGGCGGTGACCTCGCCGGCGACTCGGTCGAATCGTCCACGGTGCGTCGTTGGTTAACTAAACTGGGCCTAACACCCTCGTGACCTACAACAAGGCGGGACCACCACAACTGACCCCACCAAACATGCCGCGGGTTGACCCGCAGGCGTGGCCTCAACCCGACCGGCGCCGCAAACGCTAGCTCGCAAGAAAAACTCACTAATCACGTTACGAAAACCTAGCGGTCTTCTTAGCTCAACTACCCTCTTTCATTCCACACTACTCAGGGACTAATCCCACAAACATAACTCACGTGCACTATGCACTCCTATAAGGGTCAAACATAAACAATACATCTTTTACTCGAGATGGCCTTACCTCTAAGGTCTCTACGTATAACACTCTAAGGCTCACACTTTCTCTATCCCCCAAATCTTACTTGGTTAACTAACCAAGATTTCTAATCACCATTTACACAATGCTTATCAGAATATAACACTTAAGGTATACTCACCTTATCACACATACTAAACCCTAGAGGGTTAAAGATCTATCTGTATCTCTTTCGCTCCTTAGTCGTTCTAATCAAGCACCTTGCGTAGCGCATGCGCTAAGGAAGATGACGAACTATCCACCGATCACGAAGGCTAAGTCCTCCGCGAGGACACTCTTTCGACATCGGACCAGCGGTCATAGGTCAACAAGTACCAACTAAAAGGTGACATTCTGAGATGGCGCACGCTGTGAACAGAAAAAGCGAATCGGATGGTGGAACGCCGTGTATTGTGAGCGGAAGTTACGGAGCTCGACCAACTCCTGCATACCCCGAACGTCCTGAACCCTGTGGAGGACCTTTCTGCACTGGTGGATGTGCATAATCTAATCTGCTGGTGAGGCGACTCGCCTCGCAAGTTACCAAAGGACCTTGCTACTCTGGCCCTCTTCTGCTGTCCGTCGTTAACCCGTCGATCTCTACGTTTCTCGGCCTGCTGCGCATAAGCCCGCTACGAGCCATGCTCAAGCCCAATGAAGAATTACTCTTGCACAACCTTCGTTGATATTCATCAAGACTCGCGGTACATCGGTATACTGCAGTAGTCAAATCCATAGTTAATGTGGTCGCCTCCTTGAAATCTATATTCTCTGTTCGATCGTGGGCGAAGGTTCAAATATCATGGCGCGATGGAGCTGCTGCGCCGTGCTAAACTTCTGGGGCTAGTGGCGTCGCAGAACTCCCGAATGAAGCACCACGAGGTGATAATTGGGCTGTGCCCACGTAACCCTCGTACTCTACTCGCGGCTCCGCCGGCGCGCGCCTCACGGGCGGGTTGCCTACGCGGAGGCCTATCGGTAAGGGAAAGAAATACGTTAGAGGGTCCAACTTACAACACAACTCTAAGGCACGATCTCAGAGTAAGAAGAAATAGAAACCAATCCTAAATATCCTATAGCCTCCTGATTATTGGTGTGGTGCACAACACACCGATAATCGAACTCTTGGATCTGATGCGTAGACACTTTCCGAGGATTAAGCGCTCGATACCACTTTTGTCACGACCGAATGCGGGCGTGGATGGTGCCTGCCGGGCACCCTAGTGACACAACATCAGTAATCGTGGAACATAAAACACATCATGAGACAAATGGAGTACAAAGCGATGTCGAGGAAAACTTGCCTTTCGGCATATATATAAATAACAACTCCTACAAATGAGCAGTTTAATCCTTTTTACAACCACGCCCACAGCGATTACTACGGACCTCAAGAAATGATCGACATGATGGCGGGACGGGGCCCGCCGTACCACGAATGTAAATACCTCTGACGACGGGACTATACGAAGATAAGCCTCGGGAGAAGCGGAGCTTTCCCAAACGCTGACTGTGACCCTAGAGCGAGGATCAACGGCGGTGTACCTTTACTGCGGCATGAGCGCGGCCCGAAGGAGGTCGATGCAACAGTACCAAGTATGTGGCGAAAATAAATCGTAAATGAAATCATAGTAGTCTATATAAAGCAGAGACATGTATGATAACGAACTACGATTCCTGATAAATAGCGATCATGTCAAGTCGGGGACTGCGCCTCAAAGTTATCACAATAAAACCGTGCGGGGCAGTGCGAAGGCATAGCCGACTACTAAGACCAGCGATGCAAAATACCACTGGCGTATCCCGAGGTCTTTCTAGACCGCGTAATCGAAGGCGGCGCCGCCCGCAATATCAATGTCGCGTCTATCCACTGGAACTCTCGCGACTCGCATAGGTCACCCAGACCGCATGAGGTATTCCTCGAATCATGGTCCTGACGCTGAGGTATACCGCGTCGAAGCGGCTAACCCTCGGTATCCGTCTAGGCTCCGCGGCCGCGTAGTCTCAAAAGACGCATAGTCTCAGCCGGACCGCATAGGAATCCCGCGTCGGGCTAAACACCGGGAATGATCAATCCTGGAGCTACCGCACTCCGAATAGTCACAATGTCTGCATAGGCCGTTTAGACCCGCATCAAGTGTGGCAAGCCATCGGTATAATAAGTCGAGGGTATGTGATACAATAACGATCTGACGGGCTTAACCTTTGACAACGTAAGCACAACAAGAGTGACCACTTTACACAATAATCACAAGATACTAACACACGTAGCATCCTAACATGCTTACTTATCAAATCAACAAGAAAGTATTACAAGGCTATCACAAACCAATACAATCAAGTTATTCACACAAGGTACTTTCTACTAACGAGTTCGTACCTATCCAGAGTACTTACATTAAATCTTTAAAAGATACGTTACTACACAAAACCACACAATAATTGTAGTATATGAAAATAGAGTGATTATCTTTTTAGAGTAAATCAATTACTTCTCTTTATAAAATCAAGTAGCAACATTCTTTTCCAATGTTCAAGTTCGCTAATTTCGATGTTCAAGTTTGCCTAATTTCCATGTTTAAGTTTGCCTTTTTAGAAAGGTTTAGTAGTTCATAGTCTTATTCATTTAAGAATATAATTCTCCTTTAAACAATCGAGAAACATAAGCCTTATATGTGAGTAGGATATTCTTGTTTATAACAATCTTATTACTGACCATGATCTAGGAAATATCATTTTGTCTCATCTTAGCTACATGCAGATGGAAGTTTCTCGATTTTAATAATACTTAATTATTAAAAACATTTCCTTTTAATGTAGCAGATGGTTTGTCGATACACATTCGATTTCCAAAATCGATAAAACATTCTTAAGACGTTATACCTAACTTTCCATAAAGCTAGTATAACTCTTAAGTTTTCAAAACAAATCAAGTATTACCTCTTCTTTCAAAATGATTCAAAACCTTTTGAAATACTTCAAGTTCTTTATTAACACATAACAAGCCGTTATAGTTCAAATCGTTACCTTTTAAAAACCACAAGTATTTTCTTACCAACATAAAGTTATAACCAACTTCCCATAAAGTCGTTATAACACTTTATGTTTTAAACAATCAAATACATTTAGCACGTATCGTCTCTGGTACTACATAGTTCACATATCATGCTAGAAGAGATAGGAAGAGGTTCACATACCTCGCGACGAGTATCGACTAGTAGCAAAACGCTCAAGTACTTCCAATCGGCACTCCTTTAAGCCAAGTAGATCGCGCCCTGCGTAGTACTTCAACCTATAAGGCCACAAGGCGCTCATTAACATTTAGATCCGCCGTAGAACATTCTCAGAAAATTCGGCACCTCCCCCCATGGCGTAAATCTCATCCTCTATCGGGGCGGCTACCAAGCCAACGGGGTTATACGTTTAATCCGAACGTGCACAATTCTACCTCGAAAAGCTACACAAGTCTCATGTCTGATCCTATGTAAATCTGATTCGAGACTCTTCTTTGAAAAGGTTTCTTATTAATCGGGCTTAAGTCAAAAGACATTGCGATAACAACGTTCGATTACTATATATAGTATACTTCAACTATATAATCTAACAACATGTAATTTCCAATTACAATAGGGGGACAAGATATTTACCTCGATAAGCCCATAATTATCCGAGTTTAAATGTCGCTCCTGAGCAAGGTTTAGCTCATACTCCGTGCGCTCCGACCCGCTCCAAACAACCCTTAGAAGTTCTAACCAACTTCTACTTATAACTTCAACTACGGGTGAAGATTTACTTAGGGTTTCGGTTTTGTGACTGAAGGGAAGTATAATAGTATTTCTGGGCTTTTTGTAAAGGTATAACCTTAGAATACTACAAGGTATATGGCTAAGGTAATTTGGGCATTATAACAATACTTTTGAGAGTATTTCTAACAAGAGGGGGGGTATTATACGAAGACAACTAGGCTAGGGGGGGTACCCCACGGCTAGCACCCCAAGGAGGGGGGGGTGCTATACCCCTCGGCCTACCCCACTAGGGGGGAACTCTCGAGGGGCTCTCGGCCAAGACACTACACTAAGGGGGGAGGAAGAAGCTTTCAAGACTTAGGCAATTTTGTGGATGAATTAGTCTTCAAAGGGGTGGGTATTTATAGGCCAAGTGAAGGCCAACCAATGGCCAAGATCTTGCCAAGTGCAAGGCAAGTGTAGGGCCAAGATCTTGCCAAGTGCACCCTAACCAACTACACACAAAATATCCTACCAACCCTTGACCAATTTAACCACACTTTCGGCCACCCCTTTACCGCCCAAGCCTAACCAATGAGAGGGTGACAAGTGTCGCCCTCTTGTTGGTCCAAAATGTTTCGTCTCTCGGAAAAATCCGTAAAAATTAAAAATGACATAGCCGGAAATTCCCCTACGAAAGCTGTGAAAACGTTTCGTCGAAAAACGACTCTAATCGGGTGTTGTGAACAAAAAGAATTCGGCCAAGCCTAAATCACAAGTTCAAATTTTTCTACGTACGTCCCTACGTACATACTCTGGAAATACGGGGTATAACAATTATGGTCATTATAGGTTGACATTCTACGTGCGGCATATTCAAGTTAGCAAGTGGATTAAGCCGAAGAGGTATGTGGAAATTTTCTTACCTCTTGAGCATGAGTAGTTATAAATGTATAGTACGGTAGACGTACGAGATTTAAATGAATTCTGTTCATTGATATCCTTGGCTTGTTTTAAGAATGTCTAAGTTGGTTGAGTTAGAGAATTAACTCACCTGTTTTTAAAGGATAGAAATGCCTTGGTTTCAAAAGAATAAAGTTGGTTATAATAACTTTATGGAAAGTAAAAAGAATGGTTTATTCTAATAAGGTAAACAAAGATTTCTTGACTTGAAACTATATAGAATACTTGGATTGGAAAGTATTGATTACTTGAACTATTCTAAAGTTAAGAGACTTGAAGTATTTTGAAAGTATATGATACTTGGTTTTTTTTTGAAGTATAAGTCTCTTGGATATAAAGAAGAATGTAATTGTCTAAAGTATAAAGTTAGTATAACGACTTTATGGGAAGTTGGTTATAATAGCTTTATGGAAAGATGAAAGAGTGGTTTACTCTAGTAATGTAAATAAGGATAAATGACTTGAAATGAAGAAAGGAAAATTGATTTGAAGGCATCAATTGCTTAAGGTTTTAAAGAAAGAAGTCACTTGATTTAGAAGTCTTTAAATGTAGTTCTAAAAGGTATTGTGACTTGTTTTGAAAAGTAAATATGACTTGATACTATGGTTTTTAGTATCTTGGAAGTTTTATATGAAAAAGAGTCATTTAAAAAAATAGAAGTACGTAGTACTTTGGGTTAAATTCCCGGATTTTATAATGACATGATTGTGCCTTAAGTAAACTAAAATGAGAGTGTATACGAACAAAGCTAATAAGAAGTTAGGAGATTTCTTAACTTGCTTATGTTATGTATGATAAGTCGGTAGTGCTTATGTTATGTATGATAAGCCGGTAGTGCTTATGTTATGTATGATAGCCGGTTGTGCTAGGTTATGTTATTCTTACGGGGTAAACCCCCGGGTTACTACTTATTCCATGAATTTGCTACCCATGATGCGAATGCGGCGTTTGTACTCATTGCGGGCCCACCAAGCCCATGCGGGTGAAATAGTCCTATGCGGGTGAAACAGTCCTATGTGGGTGAAATAGTCCTATGATCCACAGGACCTATGCGGGTGAAATAGTCCCATGCGAGACGGATGACCTCATTGCGGGTCCACAGGACCTATGCGGGTGAAATAGTCCCATGCGAGGCGGATGACCTCATTGCGGGTCCACAGGACCTATGCGGGTGAAATAGTCCCAGAAGTAGGATTGCTTAAAGATACTACGGGCGGGTGGCCCTACTTGATCATGAGCCTCCTATTTTTATGCAGTAAAGTATACTCTTGATTACTCTCATTGTTAGTAAGGCACAATGTACTGTTATTTGAGTTATCATACATGTCTCCAGCTTTATTTTAGACTTTATGATTCCATTACAGTACTTTCAGTTTCACATACTTGGTACATGTTGTACTGACCTCCTTTGAAATGCGTTAAATCTGCGGTAGAGTTATCTGAGTTCTTGATCCTCACTCTTAGGATCACTTTGTTGGTGTTGAGAAACTCCATTACTCGGAGGCTTATCCTGGTCGGATCCACGGTATTGTCGGTTGTTGTACATTCGAGGTATGGCGGGGCCTGTCGTCCACAATTGTTATTCTTAAGTGCATAGTAAGTATGCTTGTGGATTGGATTGTAAAGAAAAAAAAAAGATGAGCTGATGTTTTTGGGATATATATATTTCACAGAAGGTGGCCTTATGTTACACCCCGTAAGTCCAGGACATGTATAAGAGAATGGACGCGAGAACACAAGACTTGATATTGGTACGAAAGGAAGAATTGTTTTTCCGACGGAAAATATTCCGAACGTCGGAAAGGAAAAATGTTCGTTGATGAGAATTAAATTCTCAAAATGCATTATTTGTGGAATATAGAATATATTATGCATTATGGAAATTTATTTTCACGGATTTGGTCACGTAGGGCCCACCCGAGAAATTTTACGTTTTTGTGGGGCCCACGAGGGTTACAGAATTTTATGGACGAATGGGAGGGCGACACGTGTCATCCCCCCCCCCCCACATGGCTTGCACGAAATGGGACCATGGTTAATGGTCAAGTGACCAAGGTTAGTAGTCAAGTGGATGATCAAGTCTTGCTAGCTTGAGATAATTGACCAAGTCAATAAGCCACTTGTCTAGATAATTAATTACTCTTCATCCTAGCTACACATATGTTGTTATCTTGACCCTCCATTGTGTTATATATACTACACTAGATGCAAGACAAGCTCTTCAACACTTAGAAAAATTTCACAACATTTTGTTCCTAAAGTGTGCTCTCGGGTTGGCTATTTTCCACACAAGAAAATTTTGCAATTTTGGTTCATTATTCACAAGACTTTAACCCAAGGTCCCTAAGGGTATTGTAATGATATCTCAATAGAAATATCTTGGAAAAATGACGTTTTCACGTTAGTCGCAAGGCGAAAACCTAAGTCGTTTTCATAGTTTTGGATTGGAAATGGAAGAGAAGTTGGTTGTGAACTTCTAAAGGCTTCAAATAGAGGATTGGAGTGTAAAGGAAAGGAACTAAGAATTTCTAAGGAGCGACTTTGAATCTTGGAATTTATAAGGGCTTATAAGGTAACAATCTTGTCGTTTTAGTAATTAAGATTACTTATTGTTGTAGCTATGGATATTAGTAAGCATGTGTAACGACCCGTTCCGGGCCCCGTTACTGGTGCCTTACCCCGGGCACCCTAGTGATACAACATCAGAGAAAACCAGCGGAAAATAAAACATGAGTCATGAAACAAGAGATATAATAATAAACAGGCCAACCAAACGGTTGCCTTGGTATATACATAAAACACGAGCAGTTTAATCCTTTACAACCACGCTTGGCAGTACTACGGACCTCTAAGATTTACAACGACTATGACGGACGGGGCCGCCATACCACAGATGTACAAGAACCTACAACTCGGGGAACACATGCAAAAGATAAGCCTCGAAGAAAGCGGAGCTTCCCAATCTGTTGGCGTGATCCTAAGGCGGGGATCCACGGCCGATGTACCTCTGCGGCATGAACGCAGGCCAGAAGAGTCGATAACAGTACCAAGTATGTGAAGCTGTAAAAATCAGTAATGAAATCATACTAGTCTATATAAAGCGAGAGACATGTATGATAACCAAACCTGATTCACAACATAAAGCGATCATGTCGATCGAGGACTCACGCCTCAAGTCATCACTCAAATATAACTATGGGTCTCACGCCACAACATCAATCATGTTCGCATCACGGCGCGTGCCGGAATCTGCATCGGTGTAGACATGTCCATGATGCAACAATAATACCAATGCCCGTACGCGTGCCGGAATTCTACCTCGGTGTAGAACGCGTCCATGTGACATCAACAATAATATCTTTGGGTGATCAACCTGCCGCGTGGCCACGTGCCCGGAATTCTACCTCGGTGTAGACATGTCCATGTAACCACAATAACAATATATCGGGTAATCAACCCGACCGCATGGCCGCATGCCCCCGGAATTCTACCTCGGTGTAGACATGTCCATGTGACATCAACAACAAGACAGTAATCAAAAATGGAAACATACCCGTGGAATTCTCCATCACTGCCAGCACGTCCAAGTAAGTTCTCAACAAGTCGACCGGCCCTCTATCGAGAGACGCGGTAACACAGAAATACCACACTTGCACAACAAAGGCTATCATCACAAGCATAGGCAAGTTTCACAACAACAAGCATAGGCAAGTTTCACAACAACAAGCATAGGAAAGTTTCACACAACTCAAAGTACTTTCATTTTATGCCAAAGTCCGGGTTTTTAACCCCAAAGTACTACATACGTTAAGTTCTTTTAAAAGAGATCCATTACTTTTATAAAAGTCACCCGATACCCGTAGTATTAGAATGACCAACCCACATTCCTTTTCAAAATCAAGTAACAACATTCTTTTCCTAAGTTCGGTTGCCTAGTTTCATTACTCAAGCTTACCGTTTTCAAATGCTCAAGTCACTTATTTTAGAAAGGTTTCATAACTCATAGTCTTAATCTCTTTTAAAACAATTGAGTAACATATGTCATATATGTGAGTAGTTTATTCTTGTTTATAACGATCTTATTACAATGACCATGATCTAGAAAATGTAATATCATTTTGTCTCATCTTAGCTTCTATGCAGATGGAGGTTTCACTTGGTTTTAATACATCATTATTCAATACATTTTCCTTTATTAACGCTGCAATGGTCTTTCGATACATTCGATTCCGAAATCGGTAAACATTATCCCTTTAAAAACCAAGTACTCATTACTCACGAATGAGGTTTCATACAAACATCCACATTAAAACAAATAAGTTAAGTCTCTTATCTTATAAGATCAAGTCTCTTAACTTCTAGCATCGATGAAACCATTTTCACTTACATAAGGTCGTTATAACTAACTTCCCATAAAGCTATTATAACACCCTATGTTTTAAACCAACCAAATCACTTAGCGTATGCGTCTACCGTACTACATAGTTCACAACAATCATGCTAGAAAAGATAGGAAGAGGTTCACATACCTCGCGACGATTTATCGACAATAAGCAAAATGCTCCAAGTACTACAACCTTGCTAGCCCTTTCCACTCTCGAGTAAAATACGCTACTCTTAGTACTTTCACCTATAAAGGTCACAAACGTCTATTAACCCCAAAACACAAGTTTCTATCTTTCTGAGAAAATTCGCAAGACCTCCCCATGGCGTAAATCTCCTCTCTATCGAGGCTGGCTACCAAGCCAACCAGGGGGTTTACGCCTAACCGGGCGTGTACAATTCTACGATATCTTACACAAGTCTGCTGTCTGATCTATGTAAATCTGATTCGATTCTTTATTCTTCAGCTTAAGTCAAAAGACATTGCCACAATAATGTTGATTCTATATATAGTATACTTCAACTATATAATCCTACAACATGTAATCTCCAATTACAATAGAGGACAAGATAATTACCTCGATAAGCCCAAAATTATCCAAGTTATAATGTCGATCCTGAGCAAGGTTTAGCTCTACTCCGTGCGCTCAATCCGCTCAAACAACCCTTAGAAGTTCTAACCAACTTACTCCAATACTTGACCAACCATGAAGATTTCCTTAGGGTTTCGGTTTGAGACTAAAAGGACAAAAGGTAGTATTTTTGGGCTCTACGTATAGAGGTATCTTTGGAATACTACAAGGTACAAGGCTAAGGTATTTTGGGCATTATAACAATACTAGGAGAAGTATTTCAATACCACGAGGAGGGTATTATACGAAAACAACTAGTCTAGGGGTACCCACTAGCACCACAAACGGGAGAGGAACCCTCGGCCAAAGGCCACACGAAAGGGGAGGAAGGCTCGGCTAAGAGCTCACAAGGAGGGAGAGTTTTCAAGGCTTAGACAAGTGAAGAGTGGATGAAGAAGTTCATCTCTAAGGGGTATTTATAGGAAACCAAAAGCCAACGATGGCCAAGATCAAGCCATGTGCAAGGCAAGTGTATGGCCTTGATCAAGCCAAGTGCACCCAACCCCTACTCCACAAAACAAGGCCAAAACATGGCACCAAACAAGCCACAAAACAAGGCCAAAACACGGAGCCAATAGGCCTCCAACCCGTGACCAACCTGCCAACCCATTATCGCCCGAATGAGGGTGACAAATGTCACCCTCCGTTGATCCAAAACATTTCGTTGCTCGTAAAAATCCGCAAAAATACTAAATGACATAGCGGTAATTTTCCCAACTTAAGCTGTAAACGTTTCGTCATAAAACGACTCTAATCGGCACTTGTGCCCAAAATTGATCCTTTGCCTAACTTAAGGCTCAAATTCTCACGTCGTCCTTACGTACATACTGCAAATGCGGGGTATAACATTCTCCTCTTAGAAACATTCGTCCGAATGTTCCTTCTCAAGTCTCAACACAAACATGCGCTAGTATAGCGCCCCGCTATCTGTGCGAAAACAATCATGCCACACTGGACATAAAAATAACAAACGCACAATACTTAAACCCAGTCAATGAGGAAAAACCTCTAATCATCACAAAACCCCTTACCCGAGGTCTAAAATATACTCCCGTCACACCTTCCTTTCCCCAAAAGAAAGCGATCACACACGTTCACTTTTCCCTATCTTGTTGTACTTTCTCGAACACTCAAACTCTTTCTAGTATTTGTACCATACTCCAGTCAACGCTGTTTCCAACTCTTGGAGTCACTACCTCCAAACTTGGTCATCTTACTAACCTCGATCTTCTCTAAGGCGTTCCGGCCTCGCGATCCGCTTTTGGTCGAACACGTCCACGAACTCATACGATGATCATACAAACTTGGGCCTAGCATCCTCGTGACCTACCACTGGCGGGACCACCCAGCGGCCCACCCCAAACCGGGTTCTGGGTTGACCCAAATGGTCCTCAACCCGACCCCGACGCGCCAAACTCTTGTTCCCGATCCGGAACAATCTTACTAATTCATCATGAAAAGCTACCACTTCCATCTCACACTACCCACTGACTTATCACACAAATAAATCCCACGTATACCACTACTCGATAAGGTCAAACATAAAATAAATCTTTAACTCAAGACGACCTTACCACTAAGGTCTCGGTCGTGACATAGTCTAAGGTTCACACTTACCATGCCCCCATACGTATCCTCGACTAAGCATGTTTTCTAACTCATAATTAACACAACGCTATTATTACATAGCATAATAATGAGACCATCATAACAAGCATACCAAAACTCTAGAGGTTAAGGATAAACACGAAGCTACCGCTCCACTCTAATCATAGGCACGCCTGCAGGCGCATGCTCAGAAAGCGATGAACCACCATCGATCCGGTGGTGAGTCTTAACATCCGTGCTACCCTTGGTGACAGTTCCTCGCAAAATGGCCCTGCCGCAAAAATAACAAGCTCCCTGGCACCACGACACTCCCGAAATGCGGTCTACCACATCGACCACCGAGGTAGGGTGACCGCATCCGCCAACACCCTTACTTCCTCGAAACTCGAACCTCGAGCCACGACGCTCCGAATACTCTGAAGGTTGTGGAGGACCACTCTGCCGTGGCGGAGGTACAAAACTAGTATCTTCTTGAGGCGATCCGCCTCGAAAGTCACCAAAGGACCTGTTGTTCGCCTCTTCGCTGATCTTGGTCATTCGTCGACCTCTCCGTGCCTCACATCGGTGCATGAGCTGCGCAGCAATATCCATGCCGGTGGAGAGCTACTCTGAACATGCCTCGACATGTAATCATCTAATCCGGTGACGTGGCGGTGCACTCTATCCTCCATGGTTGCCACTAAAGCGGGGACATACCGAGCCAACGAGTCAAACTCCACGTTGTACTCTCGGCATGCGCCCTCTGTCTCAAAGATCATAAATCGTCGGCCCGTGCCCTCGCCATGCGGAGGCAAGAAGTGCGTGAGAAAGCCCGAAAACTCATCCCATCTGCTGGAGTGCATGCTCTCCCGGAAAGCTCAGTAGATCAAACCAATCATTGCGGTATCACGCGGCCGATGCGAACCAAAGGTCGCGGACTCGGTCTCAAGCCTTGATCACCGCGTGATCCAGAATCGCCGGATGAACTCCTGCGGATCATCCTCGTGCCTCGACCCATAAAACTCGCGGGCTACAACTTCGAGAAAGTCCGTAGCCTCAAACTATCTGCTCGGGGTGAACCTGGTGCTCTGGAATCGGCCCAGGCTGCTGCATCGGCCTATCCTCATATCGGCCACGACCACGACCAGCAATCGGGCCATCTCGCTTGTAACCCATCTCCTGCGCCCGGTGTGGGTGGAGGCTCAGTCTTGTGGTCTCGGCGACCATCGCTGCGGCTCTAAGCTCTGCTGGGGGCGGCGTCACAAAACCGCCGTCTGAAGCCTGACCTCAGTCTTGTCGGGCTGCGCCTCGTACTCCTCAGTATCTCACTAGCGGCACCTCGGCTGCCTTGCCCTCTGGGCTCTGGTTGCGCTGCGCGGAGGCATAATCGGTAAAACGAGATACGTCGGAGGTCCAACTTACAACATCTAAGGCACGATCTCGAATGAGAAGAATGGAAACCAATCCTAAATGTCCTATAGCCTCACGATTATAGATGTGGTGCACAACACACCGATAATCAAGACTCTACTAGACACGATGCGTAGACACTTTCCGAGGATTAAGCGCTCGATACCACTTTTGTAACGACCGTTCGGGCCCGATTCGGTGCCTTACCGGGCACCCTAGTGATACAACATCGAGAAAACCAGCGGAAAATAAAACATGAGTCATGAAACAAGAGATATAATAATAAGCAGGCCAACCAGCGGTTGCCTTGGTATATACATAAAACACGAGCAGTTTAATCCTTTTACAACCACGCCCACAGTACTACGGACCTCTAAGATTTACAACGACTATGACGGACGGGGCCCGCCATACCACGAATGTACAAGAACCTACAACTCGGGGAACACATACCAAAAGATAAGCCTCAGAAGAAATGGAGCTTCCCAATCTGAATGTGATCCTAAGAGCGGGGATCGGCCGATGTACCTCTACTGCGGCATGAACGCGGCCCCGAAGGTCAAGATAACAGTACCAAGTATGTGAAGCGTAAAAATCGTAATGAAATCATACTAGTCTATATAAAGCGGGAGACATGTATGATAACCAAACCGATTCACAACATAAAAGCGATCATGTCGATCGGGGACTCACGCCTCAAGTCATCACTCAAATATAACTATGGGTCTCACGCCCACAACATCAATCATGTTCGCATCACGGCGCGTGCCGGAATTGCATCGGTGTAGACATGTCCATGTGTCAACAATAAGACCAATGCCCCATGGCCACATGCCACCGGAAGTCTACCTCGGAGTAGACACGTCCATGTGACATCAACAATAATATCTTGGGTGATCAACCTGCGCGTAGCCACATGCCCGGAATTCTACCTCGGTGTAGACATGTCCATGTAACCACAATAACAATATATCGGGTAATCAACCCGACCGCATGGCCGCATGCCCCCGGAATTCTACCTCGGTGTAGACATGTCCATGTGACATCAACAACAAGACAGTAATCAAAAATGGAAACATACCCGTGGAATTCTCCATCACTGCCAGCACGTCCAAGTAAGTTCTCAACAAGTCGACCGGCCCTCTATCGAGAGACGCGGTAACACATAAATACCACACTTGCACAACAAAGGCTATCATCACAAGCATAGGCAAGTTTCACAACAACAAGCATAGGCAAGTTTCACAACAACAAGCATAGGCAAGTTTCACACAACTCAAAGTACTTTCATTTTATGCCAAAGTCCGGGTTTTTAATCCCAAGGTACTACATACATTAAGTTCTTTTAAAAGAGATCCATTACTTTTATAAAAGTCACCCGATACCCGTAGTATTAGAATGACCAACCCACATTCCTTTTCAAAATCAAGTAACAACATTCTTTTCCTAAGTTCCAGTTTGCCTAGTTTCAATTACTCAAGCTTCTCATTTTCAAATGCTCAAGTCACTTATTTTAGAAAGGTTTCATAACTCATAGTCTTAATCTCTTTTAAAACAATTGAGTAACATATGTCATATATGTGAGTAGTTTATTCTTGTTTATAACGATCTTATTACAGCAGCCATGATCTAGAAAATGTAATATCATTTTGTCTCATCTTAGCTTCTATGCAGATGGAGGTTTCTACTGGTTTTAATACATCATTATTCAATACATTTTCCTTTATTAACGCTGCAATGGTCTGTCGATACACATTCGATTCGGAAATCAAGAAACATTATCCCTTTAAAACCAAGTACTCATTACTCACGAATGAGGTTTCACACAAACATCCACATTAAAACAAATAAGTTAAGTCTCTTATCTTATAAGATCAAGTCTCTTAACTTCTAACATCAGTAAACCATTTTCACTTACATAAGGTCGTTATAACTAACTTCCCATAAAGCTATTATAACACCCTATGTTTTAAACCAACCAAATCACTTAGCACATGTACGTCTACCGTACTACATCGTTCACAACAATCATGCTAGAAAAGATAGGAAGAGGTTCACATACCTCGCGACGATTTATCGACAATAAGCAAAATGCTCCAAGTACTACAACCTTGCTAGCCCTTTCCACTCTCGAGTAAAATACGCTACTCTTAGTACTTTCACCTATAAAGGTCACAAACGTCTATTAACCCCAAAACACAAGTTTCTATCTTTCTACGTAAAATTCAGAAAGACCTCCCGCACCAGCGTAAATCTCCTCCTCTATCGAGGCCGGCTACCAAGCCACCCAGGGGGGGTTTACACGTCTAACCGGACGTGTACAATTCTACACAGTAATACTACACAAGTCTACTGCAATACAGTCCTATGTAAATACAGTCGCTTCTTTATTCTTCAGCTTAAGTCAAAAGACATTGCCACAATAATGTTCATTCTATATATAGTATACTTCAACTATATAATCCTACAACATGTAATCTCCAATTACAATAGAGGACAAGATAATTACCTCGATAAGCCCAAAATTATCCAAGTTATAATGTCGATCCCGAGCAAGGTTTAGCTCCTACTCCGTGCGCCCAATCCGCTCCAAACAACCCTTAGAAGTTCTAACCAACTTCTACTCCAATACTTCAACCAACCATGAAGATTTCCTTAGGGTTTGGTTTGAGACTAAAAGGACAAAAGGTAGTATTTTCTGCTCTACGATAGAGGTATCTTTGGAATACTACAAGGTACAAGGCTAAGGTATTTTGGGCATTATAACAATACTAGAGAAGTATTTCAATACCACAAGGAAGGGTATTATACGAAAACAACTAGGCAGTGGGGTACCACGGCTAGCACCACAAACGGGGAGAGGAACCTCGCCAAAGGCCACACGGTGGGGGAGGGAAGGCTCGGCTAAGAGCTCACAAAGGAGGAGAGTTTTCAAGGCTTAGACAAGTGAAGAGTGGATGAAGAAGTTCATCTCAAGGGGGTATTTATAGGAAACCAAAGCCAACCAATGGCCAAGATCAAGCCATGTGCAAGGCAAGTGTATGGCCTTTATCAAGCCAAGTGCACCCTAACCCCTACTCCACAAAACAAGGCACAAAACATGGCACCAAACAAGCCACAAAACAAGGCCAAAAAAAGGAGCCAATAGGCCTCCAACCCGTGACCAACCGCCAACCCATTATCGCCCAAATGAGGTGACAAATGTCACCTCCCGTTGATCCAAAACATTTCGTTGCTCGGAAAAATCCGCAAAAATACTAAATGACATAGCCGAATTTTCCCAACGTAAGTCGTGGAAACGTTTAAAAACGACTCCAATCGGCAATTGTGCCCAAAATTCGGTCCTTTGCCTAACTTAAGGCTCAAATTCTCTACGCACGCCCTTACGCATATACTGGAAATGCGGGTATAATAAAGATGAGATATATATATATATATATATATATATATATATATATATATATATATATATATTATGAAGTTTGATAAGTGTGTTGGCTATTGGAACCCTAATTCGAAAACTAGTATGTTTAGCCTTTGAGATTGCAATTCAATTTGGTTATTAGTTTAGTCGTCGCATGTTATATAAAGAAGAAATTGTAGTTGTTGAAGTTGTTTATGACTATATAACATGTTAGACCTAATAACTTGGATTGAAAAAGAATTGGAAAAGACTTTTGTTGTTGTACAAGTTAGCCGAGAATGGCTTTGAATATGGAACTAGTTGGTATTAATTGTGGGGCAGAATTTTACACGTATTGTAAGACGTGTAATTCCCCTTTGATTGGTTGATGTATTGAGCCTTAAATGTGGCATGTTGGTTATTGATTATCGGACCTTGAAAAAGGTGGAAAAGTACGTAGAAACAAAGGAGGTGCTGCCCGATTTTCCGTAGAATAAGAGTCCTTATACTTAGTATGATTCTACGTTTAAAAGGGAGGAGTTGATAGACATATTATGATTAATATAGGTTGAAGTACTACGAGTAGCGTATTCTACTTAAAGGATGAAATAGCTATCAAGGTTGAAGTACTTTGGAGCATTTTGCTACTTGTCGATAATCGTCGCGAGGTATGTGAACCTCTTCCTTCTTTTGGGCATGATTCTATGTATGAAATATACATGTGGTGTTATTTCATGATTCCTTCTACTCTTAGAAGTTAAGAGGTATGTATGTTGATATACTCTATGTAAAAGTTATGTCTAATTTATTGTTATACCCCGTATTTCCGGAGTATGTACGTGAGGGAGTACGTACGAAAGTTTAGCCTTAAAGTTAGGCCAAGTTCGAAATTTGTGCACAACTCGCTAAAAGAATCGTTTTACGACGAAACGTTTCCACAGCTTTCGTAGGGAAAATTCCGGCTATGTCATTTAGTATTTTTGCGGATTTTTCCGAGAGACGAAACATTTTGGACCAACGGGAGGGCGACACTTGGCACCCTCCAATTGGTGGACTTAGATCGATCCATGGGACGAATTGGAGTAAGTTTGTACGTTTTGTGCCTTGCACAAAGTCAAGGAGTTGGTAGGATATTTGTGTTTAGTTAATCCTCACCCTACACTTGCCTTGCACTTGTCTTAATCTTGGCCATTGGTTGGCCACCTCTTGACCTATAAATACCCCCTTAGAGATGAAGAGTTCTTCATCCACAAATTACTTTCAACTCTTGAAAAACCCTCTCCTCTCCCTTGTAGCCTCTTTCGTCCAACACTCCCCCCCCTCCCCTTGTGAAGTTTGGCCGAGGGACTACCCCCCTAGCCTAGCCGAAATCTACCCCCCCTCCCTTGGTAGAAAAAGTTGCCTTCTAGTATTGTTATAATGCCCAAAATACCCTAGCCCAAATCCCTTAGTACTTAGTAGAAGTTGTGAAGAACTTCTAAGGTTTCCTTGGAGCATACAACTTAGGAGCAAAACCTTGCTCGGTAGCGACTTTATCTAGGATATTATTGGGCTTACGAGGTAACTAATCCTAACCCTCTTTTGAATTAGAGAATACTTCTGTAGTAGTATAAGAATAAGTATTAGATACTTAGAAGAATATTGCGAGAATAGAATTGGCTGTTATCACGATGAAGGGTTTAAAGAAGAATAATCAAATTGTACTTACATAGGACTATTTTCACGATGAACTTGAGTAGCTCACGGGTAGGGAAGTGCTGCCCAATTTTCCGTAGGATATAGAACCCTCTGTTTAGAATCTGTTTACAAAGTAGTGCGAGCGTTGATAGGCGTGTCGACTATTATAAGTGATTCTCTGCGCGACATATTCAACTTGGCGGTGGTTTTATTTGAGAAGGTATGTGATTCTTCCTAAAGCATGATATTTTACAATATATATGTAGTACGGTGACGCGTACATGTGTTAACTGAATAATAACTACGGCAATGTCTTTGACTTAAGCCTGAATAATACTTACGGCAATGCCTCACGGCTTAAGCCTGAATAATACTTACGGCAATGCCTCACGGCTTAAGCCTGAATAATAAAGATCTGAAAGCATTTCAAAAGAATACTGAATCATTTTTAACAGAAGAGAACTAATTGGTTTTTAAAACAGAAGCTTAAGAGTTATACTAGCTTTATGGGAAGTTAAGTATAACCACTTAAGAATGATAAAAGAAACAGTTTACCTATGTGTTTATAACAGACTTATATTGAATTGTGAAAAGAATAATAAGATGGTTTGACAAGTAGACATGATATGATGCTATGTGTGTTAGTGTCTTGTAACGTTTGTATAGGAGAGTATTCTTGTTGTGCTTATGTTGTTTAAAGATAAGCTGTTATGTTAGTGTACTATCACTCACCTCTTGACATTTTACCGGGGGTTAAGCTGCCCTCCGATGCGGGGTAGACTCAGGCGGTCTGGGACCATGATTCGAGAATACCTCATGCGGGTCCAGGGGACCTATGCGGAGCTACGGGAGTTCCAGGTTAGTGATGCGGGGTTATACCTCATGCGGTCTATGTGGCCATGCGGACTACGAGTCCAGGACGATGCCGAGGAGTAGCTACCCTCGATGCGGGGGTACATACCCTATGCGGACCTATATGAGTGGCCTATGCGGACTCTGAGTCGAGATTAGGCTTGCATGGTGATACTACGGGCAATTGGCCTGCTTGATCATTCGCGACCTAGAAAAGACACATTGCGGTTACCTATCGTTGCTCTTGTTTATGATGTGGCACTATATGCGGTCCCTTGGTTGTTTCATACATACTTGCAAAACTGATTTTAAAATGATATGTTTTCATTTAAGTATTTCTGATTTCATATACTTAGTACTGTTATCGACCTCCTTGGGGCTGCGTTCATGCCGCGGTAAGGGCAAGCAGTGCTAGATCCACATTCCTAGGATCTCTACGTTGGTGTCGTGAGCTCCATCCTTTCCGAGGCTCTACTTTTGGGTATGATCTCACTGTTGTAGATAGTTTTGTCTGATCGGTATGGCGGGGCCCCGTCCGCCATAGTTGTATATTTCCTTAGAGTGCTGTAGTCATGTTATGCAAGATTTCGGATGTAATTGCTAAACCATGTTTATATATATATCTTAGAAAGACGATGTTTTCTCACTTAAAGCGTATGTCTTATTTTATAAAGCTGTTTCATGTCTTGTTTTATATTTCCGATTACTCGATGTATGACTACTTGGGTGCCGGTAAGGCACGATCCACGGGCCGGAATGGGTCGTGACAAAAGTGGTATCGAAGCGATTAATCCTCGGAAAGTGTCTCTGACCGTATCTAGTAGAGTCTTGATTATCGGTGTGTTGTGCACCACACCAATGTCGAGGCTATAGGATATTTAGGATTAGTTTCCATTCTTCTCCACCGAGATCGTGCTTTAGAGCTGTGTTTAAGTCGGACCCTTCTAACGTATTCCTTTTACATGCTGATTATGCCTCGCGTAAGGCAACCCGGGCGAGAAGGGCAAAGCGGCGAGAGCGCGATCGGACACCGGAGTTACGAGGCTCGTGCCCGATCTATACCGCAGACAGCGAGTTCTATGACGCCGCCGGCCCCGCGAGACCACAGTACCCACACCTCTGTCCCACGGCTGGGCGGAGAGTTAGGGTACTGAGAGACGGCCCGACTATTGGCTAGAGTTGTGGCGAATCACGAGATAGGATGGATCTGGCGATTCGGTTCAGCTCGGCTCCGTCGCACCGTGGTGCACCCGAGGCGAATAGTTTGAGGCTACGAGATTTCTTGAGTTGTAGCCCGCGAGTTTCTGGTGGCGGAGGATGATCCGAGGAGTTCATCCGTCATTCTGAAGGATCATCACGGGTGATCAAGGCCTCGAGAGGCAGTCGTGACGCCCGGTTCGCATCGCTGCGTGATACCGCGATCGATTGGTTTGATTCATGGGAGTTATCCGGGAGAGCACGCGTCCCGGCTACTTGGGATGAGTTCTCGGAGGCTTTCCTCACTCACTTGCCTCGCGGATGAGAGGCGCGGGTGATAGATTTTTCTTTGAGGCGGAGAGGGCCTTGTCGGGAGTACAATGTCGAGTTTGATTCATTGGCTCGATATGTCCGGATTGGTAGCAGATATGGAGGATAGGGTGCACCGCCACGTCAGGGCTGAAGCGACTATATGGCGAGTCATGTGCGGGTGTTTCTCTTCACCGGGTATGGACATTACCCGTGCGAGCTCATGCTCTTGGATGTGAGGCGTAGAGACCGCCGGGTTGTGACGGCGGCGAGAAGACCGGGGCGGCGAGGTCTTTTGGTGGCTATCGTGGTGGCGGCCTCGTGAGCCTAGATTTGCACCACGGCCGGCTCGAGCACTCTGCCGTCGCCGGCCTCGGCCAGGACATTGAGAGCGCACCAGGGCCCGGGACTTGAGACATCGGGGGCAGAGTGCGGCGATCGGGACCACCCCCTCGGTGTGGCCGTCGGTAGATCCGCCGGGAGTTGTGGTGCTACGAGTTTGTTTCATTGTGGCGGCAGGTCACTATCGCGAGAACCGTCAGACCAAAGCGATCTTGATGGTAAGTCGACCTACGAGTTCTTTCGCCGGGTCTTCTTCATCCCCGACGATTACTCGCCCGGAGCGAAGGTACTCATGGGCGGCCAGTCGCGGCAGAGGTCGTGGCACGGGTCCCAGCTCTAGCGGTCCTCAAAACCGCATTTATGCCTTGTCCAGCCGACAGGATCAGGAGGCCTCACCTGATGTCGTCACAGGTACCTTATCAGTTTCTGGGTTCGATGTTTATGCCTTGATAGATCCGGGTTCTACTGCATCCTATATATCTCCCTTGTTGCTAGTAGGATAGGGATAGAGCACGAGTCCATAGACCCTTTCGAGGTAGCTACGCGATGGTGATTCGGTGGTAGCTCGGCGGGTATAGGGCTTGTCTGTGACCATTCTGATCGTCGGACCCTGGCCGACTTGATAGAGTTGGAGATGATTGACTTCGACGTGATTATGGGGATGGATTGGCTAGCTTCATTACGCCAATGTAGACTGCAGAGAGAGAGTAATGCGGTTCAGTTTCTGAGGGCGGTTGTTGTGTGGGAGCACGCGGTATCGCGAGGGTAGGTTTATTTCCTACCTCGAGGCTAGGAAGATGGTGCGAGAAGGGTATATCTACCATCTCGTTCGGGTGTTTGATCTCGAGGTCTGCGGTACGGACTTTCCGTCGATTCAGAGTCACGAGTTCCCAGGACGTGTTTCGGATGACCTCCGGGTATCCCTCACGAGAGGAGATCGAGTTTGTATAGATGTGTTGCGGATACTCGGCCTATTTCCATTCCGCCATACAGAATGGCACCTGCCGAGTTGAGAGAGTTGAAGGACCAGCTGAGGGATTTGCTGGAGAAGGGCTTCATTAGGCCTAGTGTTTCTCCCTGGGGAGCGCCGGTATTGTTCGTAAAAAAGAAGGACGGGACGCTGCGCATGTGTGTTGATTCTGAGCGGTGAACAAGGTGACCATTAAGAACGAATACCCCTTCCCGTGATTGATGATTTGTTCGACCGATTGCGAGTGCGAGATGCTTCTCCAAGATTGATCTACGGTCGGGCTATCATCAAAGTCGAAGTCGAGAAGGTGGATGTCCCAGGATCGCATTCGGGACCGTGCGGGCATTATGAGTTCGTGGTCATGTCTTTTGGGTTGACCATGCTCGTGTATTCATGGATTTGATGAACCGAGTGTTCAAACCATTTTGGACACGTTTGTGATAGTGTTCATTGATGATATCTTGGTTTATTCTCGCTCGAGCGAGAGCATGCGGAACATTTAAGGCTGTCTTGTGATTCTCCAGGACCAGCGATTACGCCAAGTTTTCCAAATGTGAGTTTTGGTTGACTTGATGGCGTTTCTTGGGCATATTGCCGGTGATGGCATTCGAGTGGATACGGCCAAGATCGGCGATCGGGACTTGGCCTGACCTACTACTCCGAAGAGGTTCGCGATTTTACGGGCCTTGCAGGATATTATCGGCGGTTCGTGGAGAAGTTTGCTTCTATCTACGCACCATTGACTAGGGTGACTCGGAAAGCGGCCAAGTTTGATGGTGATGCTTGTGGCGGGGTTTCGATTCTTGAAAGAAGGCGGCGATCGCCTCGTTCTTACTCTTCCAGAGGTTCCAGATGGTTATGTCGTGTATTGTGATGCGTCAGGAATCGGGTTGGGATGTGTGTGGATGCTGCATGGCAGGGTTATAGCATATGCATCCCGGTGAAGAAACACGAGAGGAACTACCCACCCATGATTTGGAGTTGGCGGTGTGATTCACGCTTTGAAGATCTAGAGGCACTATTTGTATGGGGTTCACGTGGATATTTTTACGCACCACAAGAGCCTCGGTATATCTTGACGAGGAGAGTGAACTTACGGCGAGACGGTGGTTAGAGTTGCTTAAGGATTACGATGTTGATATCTGTACTACGGGAAGGCCAATGTTGTGGCGGATGCTCTTAGTCGTGAGTCGATGGGAGCCTATCGGATGTGCGGCTAGAGAGGAGGAGGACATGGTTCGTGATTTGCATCGATTAGCGAGCCTTGGTGTCCGTTTGATTGATTCCGATAGCGATGGGGTTAGAGTTCGTGAGGTTGCGAGTCTTCCGTCGTCGAGAGGTGAAGAGGCAACGATTCGAGGATCGGCTTTGATTCGATATCGTGATCTGACTCTTCGTGAGGAAAGGGTCCTTTTGAGTAGCACGATGGGGTGCTAAGGTTTGAGGCGGTGTGTGTTCGGATGTTCGAGGACTTGGCGGAGTTCTTGGGAAGCACACGGTAGCGCGTTACTCTATCCATCAAATTCGACCAAGATGTACCACGACCTTAGATCGTGTATTGGTGGGATGGCTTGAAGAGGACGTTGCGAGTTCGTAGCTCGGTGCGTGTTGTCGCGGTGAAGGTAGAGCACCGAGGCACGGTGGTTTTATTCTGACGATTGAGATCCCGACCTGGAAGTGGGAGGTAATCAACATGGACTTTATCAAAGGATTACCTCGCACTCAGAGGAGACATGATTCTATATGGGTTATCGTCGACAGGCTGACGAAATCAGCCCACTTTCTTCCCGTCAGGACGACTTTCTCGGTGAGGATTATGCCGACTTTACATCAGAAGATCGTCGATCGCATGGAGTCCCTATTTCGATCATATCGACGAGAGCCCGGTTTCGGCTAACTACGGAGGTCTTTCGAGAGGTTTAGGGGCGGTGAGCACTGATCGCATTCCATCCACAGACAGACGGACAGGCCGAGCGCACTATCCAGACTCTTGAGGATATGCTGCGAGCCTGTGTTATCGACTTCAGGGGTAGCTGGGAGGATCATTTGCCTCTAGTTTAGTTTGCGTATAATAATAGCTACAACTCCAGTATTCAGATGGCGCCTTATGAGGCCTTGTATGGGAGAAAGTGCAGATCGCCTATAGTTTGGTTCGATGTAGGCGAGGTGCAGCTAGTGGGACCAGATTTGGTGCAGCAGGCAGTGGAGAAGGTGAAGCTTATCCGAGAGCGGCTATTGACAGCTCAGAGTCGACAGAAGTCGTATGCAGATCATCGTCGTTGGCATCTTGAGTTCGAGGTTCATGATTGGGTTTTCCTAAAGGTGTCACCCATGAAGGGTGTGATGAGATTCGGGAAGAAGAAACTTCGGCCCAGTACATTGGGCGTTTGATTGTTCGCGAGGTAGGCAAGGTTGCCTATGAGTTGAATCTGCCGTCCGATCCGGAGGCGGTGCATCCGTGTTTCACGTTTCTATCTTTGAGGAGATGTATCGGGGATCCATCTAGAGTGCACCCGGTGGCGATGTCGGTGGCCAGGGGTTATCGTATGAGGAGGTTCCCATAGCGATAATCGATCATCAGGTTAGGCGTCTGCGGATGAAGGACGTGGCTTCCGTCAAAGTCTTGTGGCGGAACGAGCTCAGGGAGGAGATGACGTGGGAAGCTGAAGAGGACATGAGGCAGAAGTATCCTCACCTATTCCCCACACCTCCAGGTAATTCACTTTCCTACTTGTAAATTTTCATTATCGTTATGCCTAAGTGTTGTTTTGTGGCCGTGTGTGACATTTGCAAACTGTTTAAGTTATGAAGGACCTTATCGTTAACTGTCTTGGGAAGGAACATTCGGGACGAATGTTTCTATGGAGGGGAGAATGTTATACCCCGTATTTCCGGAGTATGTACGTGAGGGCGTACGTACGAAAGTTTAGCCTTAAAGTTAGGCCAAGTTCGAAATTTGTGCACAACTCGCTAAAAGAATCGTTTTCCGACGAAACGTTTCCACAGCTTTCGTAGGGAAAATTCCGGCTATGTCATTTAGTATTTTTGCGGATTTTTCCGAGAGACGAAACATTTTGGACCAACGGGAGGGAGACACTTGGCACCCTCCAATTGGTGGACTTGAATCGTCCATGGGACGAATTGGAGTAAGTTTGGCACGTTTTTGTGCCTTGCACAAAGTCAAGGAGTTGGTAGGATATTTGTGTTTAGTTAATCCTCACCCTACACTTGCCTTGCACTTGTCTTAATCTTGGCCATTGGTTGGCCACCTCTTGACCTATAAATACCCCCTTAGAGATGAAGAGTTCTTCATCCACAAATTACTTTCAAGTCTTGAAAAACCCTCTCCTCTCCCTTGTAGCCTCTTTCGTCCAACACTCCCCCCCTCCCCTTGTGAAGTTTGGCCGAGGGCCTACCCCCCCTAGCCTAGCCGAAATCTACCCCCCTCCCTTGGTAGAAAAAGTTGCCTTCTAGTATTGTTATAATGCCCAAAATACCCTAGCCCAAATCCCTTAGTACTTAGTAGAAGTTGTGAAGAACTTCTAAGGTTTCCTTGGAGCATACAACTTAGGAGCAAAACCTTGCTCAGGCGCGACTTTATCTAGGATATTATTGGGCTTACCGAGGTAACTAATCCTAACCCTCTTTTGAATTAGAGAATACTTACTGTAGTAGTATAAGAATAAGTATTAGATACTTAGAAGAATATTGCAGAATAGAATTGAATTGTTATCACGATGAAGGGTTTAAAGAAGAATAATCAAATTGTACTTACATAGAATTTGTTTTCTGATGAGACTTGAGTAGCTCACCGGGTAGGGAAGTGCGCCCAATTTTCCGTAGGATATAGAACCCTCTGTTTAGAATCATTTTACAAAGTAGTCGAACGTTGATAGGCGTGTCGACTATTATAAATTTGATTCTGCGCGACATATTCAACTTGGCGGTGGTTTTATTTGAGAAGGTATGTGATTCTTCCTAAAGCATGATATTTTACAATATATATGTAGTACGGTGAGCGTACATGTGTTAATCGAATAATAACTACGGCAATGTCTTTGACTTAAGCTGAATAATACTTACGGCAATGCCTGCGGCTTAAGCTCGAATAATACTTAGCGATGCCTCACGGCTTAAGCACGAATAATAAAGATCTGAAAGCATTTCAAAGAATCTTGAATCATTTTTAATGAAGAGAACTAATTGGTTTTAAAGCGAAGCTTAAGAGTTATACTAGCTTTATGGGAAGTTAAGTATAACCACTTAAGAATGATAAAAGAAACAGTTTACCTATGTGTTTATAACAGACTTATATTGAATTGTGAAAAGAATAATAAGATGGTTTGACAAGTAGACATGATATGATGCTATGTGTGTTAGTGTCTTGTATAGCGTTTGTATAGGAGAGTATTCTTGTTGTGCTTATGTTGTTTAAAGATAATTTGTTATGTTAGTGTACTATCACTCACCTCTTGACATTTCTGGGGTTAAGGCGCCTCCGTCTGGGGTAGACTCGAGTGATGCAGGACCATGATTCGAGAATACCTCATGCGGGTCCAAGGGACCTATGCGAGCTCGGGAGTTCGGTTAGTGATGCGGGGTTATACCTCATGCGGTCTATGTGGCCATGCGGACTACGAGTCGGGGCGATGCAGGAGTAGCTACCCTCGATGCGGGGTTATGTACCTATGCGGGCCTATGTGAGTGGCCTATGCGGACTACGAGTCGAGGATTAGGCTTGCATGGTGATACTACGGGCAATTGGCCTGCTTGATCATTCGCGACTAGAAAAGACACATTGCGGTTTACCTATCGTTGCTCTTGTTTATGATGTGGCACTATATGCGGTCCCCTTGGTTGTTTCATACATACTTGCAAAACCGATTTTAAAATGATATGTTTTCATTTAAGTATTTCTGATTTCATATACTTAGTACACATTGTCTGACCTCCTTGGGGCTGCGTTCATGCCAGGTAAGTGGCAGTGCTAGATCCACATTCCTAGGATCTACGTTGGTGTCGGGAGCTCCATCCTTTCGGAGGCTCTACTTTTGGGTATGATCTCACTGTTGTAGATAGTTTTGTCTGATCGAGGTATGGCGGGCCTGTCCGCCATAGTTGTATATTTCCTTAGAGTGCAGTAGTCATATTTATGCGATATCGAATATAATCGCTAAACCATGTTTATATATATACGAAAGCGATGTTTTCTCACTTAAACTGTGTCTTATTTTATAAACTGTTTCATGTCTTGTTTTATATTTCCGCTGATTACTCTGATGTATGACTACTTGGGTGCCCCGGTAAGGCACCAGTCACGGGCCCCGGAATGGGTCGTGACATTTATCCTAAGTCCTTACCAAGTCTTATGGGGGATGTTGGTAAGAGTCGTTAGGAAGTTTTTGGAGTCGAGTTGACTTTGCTAATTTACTGCACGAATGAGAATAAGTATCGAACAAGCCATTGCAGCGTTAATAAAGGAAAATGTATCGACAATCAATTATATTAAAATGAGTAGAATTCTCCATCTGCATAGAAACTAAGATAAGACAAAATTGTATTACATTTTCTAGATCATGACTGCTTTAATAAGATCGTTATAAACAAGTATAACTTATTCACAACGCACTAATATATATGTTACTTAATTTAAAGAGATTACGTTATGAAGTTTTAAGACTATAAACCTTAAATTCTTAAAAGGTTAAGAGACTTTATTTTCAAGTTATGAGACTTGATTCTTAAAGGAAGAAATGACATGATTTAAAGTTAAGAGACTTGATTTCTAAAGTTAAGAAACTTGATTTCTAAAGTTAAGAGACTTGAAGTATTTTGAAAGTTAAGAAAATTGATTTGAAAGTATATGATACTTGGTTTTAAAAGTATAAGTCTCTTGGTTATAAAATGAATGAATTTGTCTAAAACTATAAAGGGTTATAACGGCTTTATGGGAAGTTGGTTATAACGGCTTTATGGAAGGTTAAGATAATTGTCTATTTTGATTGATAGGCACGAGTTGCCTAGGTTGTGAAATTTAAAGTTACTTAGTTTCAAAGCCTTGAAATGAATTTCTAAAGGTGTAGTAACTTATTTTGAAAAATAGACATGCCTTGATACTACGGGTGTTAGTATCTTGGGGCTTTGTATAAAAATGAGTCTTTTGAAAAGAATGGACGTACGTAGTACTTTGGCTTGTTTAAATGAGAATTTTTCCATTTTATGCCTTGATAGTACTTTGGCTTGTTTAAATGAGAATTATCCTATTTGTGTCTTGATAGTACTTTGGCTTGCTTAAATAAGGATTTCTCTTGGTTTATGTAAAAAAGAAGGCATGGTAATTGTCTTGGTTTATGTAAAAAGAAGGCATGGTAATTGTCTTGGTGTGTAAAGGCATGGTATTGTCTTGGTTTGCTTGCATATGGGTTGCTCATATAGACATTCGTGCAAGTGTCATATTTCCACATCTCCGCGTCCCTCCATAAAGGGCCGACAACTTGTTTCAAGGATATCATGGAGTAGCTCCCCATGGTGGTGAGTGGTACACACTCACGGCGGGTCGGTATTTGACTCGGGCGGATTAAATTCCCGGAATATATATAAGCCATGGATTAGCTATCCGTGATGCGAGTATCGTGTACCGATGACTCATTGCGGGTCCACATGACCTAAGCGGGTGAAATAGTCCCTTGCGGATGAAATAGTCTCATGATAGGTTGCATTATAACACAGAGAGTGGTTGACCCTGACACTGACATGGCCTTCATGTTTTGAAACGGTAGTGATTTCATTAATGAAAGGGTGCAGTGTGTTTATGACTTAAAGTGAAACATTTGGTCTCATTGTTAAAAGCATAACTTAAAAGATAAAAATGATTGCATTACTCTCATGACTGCAAGATTCAGTGTGCTCATTGATGTAATATATTATATCATGGACTGCCGGCAGTGAGGAAGGATTTCACGGGAATGATTGATGTTATGGGCGTGAGACCCATGGTTATATTTGAGTAATGACTTTGAGGGCATGCGTCCCTGACTTGATATGACTGCTTATGTATTGTGTACTGTACTTTGTCTATCATACATGTCTCCTGTTTTGTATAGACTGTTATGATTTCATTCTGATATTTTGATTTCACATACTTGGTACATTCTTCGTCGACCTCCCGGGCTGCGTTCATCGCCGCAGTTTAGGTACGCGATTTGGTGATCTGCAGTGTAGGACCGCTCGGAGTTTTGGATAGCTCCATCTGTTGAGTTTATCATTTTGGTATAGATCCTTGATGCAGTGCTTTTATGCGATTATGGGTGCGGCGTTGTCCCGTCATAGTTCAGTAAAACTCTTAGAGGTCTGTATTCATATGTGAGATTGGACTCATGTACAGTGTAGTACCTTTTATTATGTATATTATGTGGCAGTCTGTCGGCTTTGCCCTTGCATGTTCGTTGGTTTTAAAAAAAAACGAGGTGTTATTTAGTTCCGCGGTTTACTTGTGTCAGTTAGGTAGAAGGGTGCCCAGGTAGGGCACCAGTCACGAGCCCGGGGTTCGGGGCGTGACACCTTATCGGCTAGCCTGTGGATATTTTTTGTCTAAGTATTTTATGAGTTTTTGTATGTTCCGTTTCTATTCTCTGATGTATACATGTAAGGGGTGCCCAGGTAGGGCACCAGTCGCGGTCTCGGGGTCGGGTCGTGACACCTCCGAAGCGCTCAACTGAACCTTTACGATTTAGTTTTCCCATTGAACCTACTTTCTGGGATCTCCAGTTGGTAAGGTTGGGTATCCACCGTATCAGTTCTTATTGATTGGGTTTTAAGCCCATTCCCCTGGACGGGGCAGTACATCTGATCTCTGGTCATTCCCTTCGTCAAGGGATCGGCGAGATTTTCCTTAGATTTAACGTAATCAATGGAAATATCACCCGATGTGATCAGATGCCTAACAGACTCATGTATCTGTCGAATATGATGAAACTTGTCGTTATACATAGAATTTCGTCCCTTCCTAGAGCCAACTGACTGTCGCAGTGGATCATTACAGAAGACACGGGTTTATCCCAACATGGGACATACTCTAAGAAACCATGAAGCCACTCAGATTCTTCTCCCGCTTTATCTAAAGCGATAAATTCCGACTTCATCGTGGATAGGGCAATAAGGGCTTGCCTAGAGGATTTCCAAGACACAACTCCACCACCGATTGTAAAAATATATCCGCTGGTGGACTTGATGTCTTCACTATCAATTATCCAATTTGCATCACTGTACACCTCTAGTACCGCTGGATATCTAGAATAATGTAACCCGACCTTTAGCGTGAACTTCAGGAACCTTAGTACCCTATTCAACGCTTTCCAGTGATCATCACTCGGATTACGGGTGAACCCAGCCAATTTATTGACTACATAAGAGATATCAGGATGAATGCATTTTGTGAGATACATCAGACTACCAATCACCTGCGCATATCGCTCCTTGCGTACGGGCACACCAAGATGTTTGTCAATTTTTTGACTTCTATCCAATGGTGTCGTTACCGGTGAACTGTCGAACATCTCAAATTTCTTCAGCACATTCTCAATGTAGAGATTGAGACAAGACTAGTCCATTAGATGTCTTAGAGATCTTGACACCCATATCTTTTATGTCAAAACATTATTTTAGCATGTTCTTAGTCTCTGGGATTATACTAGGACTGCTTCCAGTGATCAACAAATTATCTACATAGAGGCATATCATGACGAAAGAATCGGCATTTCATTTCATTTAAACGCATTTGTCACACTTGTTAATAGTGAACCCTTTCGATAGTAGGGTACTGTCAAATTTCTCGTGTCATTGTTTAGGGGCCTGTTTCTGCCCGTACAATGATTTGACAAGTCGACACACTTTTGTCTCTTTTCCTGAAACCACATACCCCTCGGGTTGGTCCATATATATTTCTTCTTCCAAATCACCATTTAGGAAGGTTGTCTTGACATTCATTTGGTATATTTCAAGATCCCGCAAGGCGGCGATAGCTTATGAACATACGTATGGATGTCATTCTAGATATCAGTGAGTAGATGTCATAGTGATCAAGGTCCTCCTTTTGATGATGACCCTTGACTACCAAAATAACCAAGTACTTGTCTATAAATCCATCTGCTTAGTTGGTTCTTAACTTCATCTTTGTAGCATTTAAGCTCTTCAAAGCCTTCATCTTTACTTTTAAGTAAGTAAAGGTGGAAAAATCTTGTGCCATCATCTTAGAACATTACTAAGTACTTGGTCCCCCCTCTAGTTTGAGCGAACTTTAGATCTCATACATCGGTATGAGTTCTTAGAGGAGTGATTTCCCTTGAGGGACTTTTGGAGTTATTTTGCCTCTATGCACACCTCATACTTACGTTAAGGATTTATGTTGATAGAAGACAGTAATTCCAACTTTACCAATCTTTGAATAGATTGATAGTTAACATGTTCTAATCTATGGTGCCATAAATTAAAAGACTCAATCAAGTAAAAGAGGGAAGGGTTAGTTTTATTGATAGTTTAAGTAGAAGGCATTACAGGTGTAATATTTGTCTTAAGGAGCCTTCACAGGCGAAGCCCATTCCTAAGTAGAAGGCATTACATATGTAGCATTAACCTTAAGGAAGCCTTCACATGTGAAGCCCCTTCCTACAAAAGTTCTATTTTTAGTGATTACAAACTTATTAGCCTCTAACACTAGCTTAAAACCAGCATTAACTAATAAATTTCCAGAAATTAAATTTCTTCTAATTTCTGGGACATGCATCACTTCCTTCAGAATCAGCTCCTTTCCGGACTTCATCTTGAGGACTACCTTTCCTACCCTAGCACCTCTGAAGAAGAATTGTTGCACATGAATAATTTCTTGTTTGTGACTGGTGTATAAATGGATAAGGAATCTTGATTGGAACAAATTTGACGGGTAGCACCCGTGTCCAACCACCATTGTGTCGGATTTTCAAAAAGGTTGGCTTCTGTCACGACCCGTTCCGGGGCCTGTGACTGGTGCCTTACCCCGGGCACCCTAGTGATACAACATCAGAGTAATCAGCGGAACATAAAGATAATACATGAAACCAATGTAATAAGACAGTGAAATAAGAAGACAGGCTAACCAAAAATGATTACCGTCAGTATATATATAAATAACAACTCTTTCAATCTGAACAGTTTAATCCTTTTTACAAACCCTGCCCACACCAGTACTACAGACCTCTACGAATGATATGACAACAACGACGGGACAGGGCCCCGTCATACCCCTGAATGTAAGCACCTACAACAACAGGGGACTATACGAATAAGCCTCGGAGGAACGGAGCTTCCCAATGGCTGAACTGACCACTAGAGCGAGGATCAACGGCGGTGTACCTTTACTGCGGCATGAACGCAGCCCAAGAGAGTCGATTGCAACGAGTATGTGGCGAAAATCACGTAAATGAAATCATAGTAGTCTATATAAAGCAGGAGACATGTATGATAACCAAACTACAGTTCACAATAAATAAGCAGTCATATCAAGTCAGGGACTCACGCCTCAAGTCATCACTCGATATAACAATGGGTCTCACGCCCACAACATCCATCAGGCCCGTGGAATACCTTCCTCACTGTCGGCAGTCAATGATAGAAAAGCACCAAGGACTACACCTGAACAACCGGTCCCACCTGTGTCCAAATACAACAGTACGGGGTAAGTACGAAGGCATAGCCGACTACTAACACCCACATGTACTAACAAGGTCATAAAATGTATCATGATATCTGTCTGCACCGTCACATGATAAAGGCGTCGCCGCCCGCAATATCAAATGGCGCGTCTAGCCTCGAACTCCGCGACTCGCATAGGCGATCTCATAGGCGCGTGAGGTATAACCCGCATCGAGGTAGCTACTCCGGCATCGCCCCGGACTCGCGATCCGCGTAGCCACATGACCGCATGACCATAAAGGCCGCTAACACGGAACTCTCGTAGCTCCGCATAGGCCCCCAGGACCCGCATGAGGTATTCTCGAATCATGGTCCCAGACCGCCTGAGTCTACCCCGCATCGGAGGGCAGCTTAACCCCCGGAAACACGGTGAGTGGTATAATACCAACATAACAGTTTATCGTTTAAACAACATAAGCACAATCAAGGGAAAACCCCTTTACACAAACATCACAGAATACTAACACACGTAGCATCCTAATATGATTACTTATCAAAGCATCACGAAGGTATTACAAGGCTATCACAAACCAACGCAATCAAGTTATACACACAAGGTACTTTCTACTATATGTCAACATGTTTGGGTTTCTATCCCCAAAGTACTTCATACATTAACTTTTTAAAAGATCGTTACTTTCACAAAAGTCACACAATACCCGTAGTATATGAAAATAGAGTGATTATCTTTTGAAGTGAATCAAAACACTTATCTTTGTAAAATCAAGTAACAACATTATTATCCAAACGTCCAAGTTTGCCTAATTTCAAATGTTCACGTTTCTTATTTTAGAAAGGTTTCGTAGTTCATAGTCTTATTCATTTAAGAATATAATTCTCTTTTAAACTATCTGAGAAACATAAGTCTTATATGTGAGTAGGATATTCTTGTTTATAACAATCTTTTACAATGACCATGATCTAGGAAATATCATTTTGTCTCATCTTAGCTTCTATGCGGATGGAAGTTTCTACTGGTTTTAATAATACTTAATCTGTCAAAACATTTCCTTTTATTAACGCTGCAGTGGTTTGTCGATACACATTCTGATTTCCGAAATCAGTAAAACATTCTTAAGCCGTTATTACCTAACTTCCCATAAAGCTAGTATAACTCTTAAGTTTTCAAAAAACCAAGTATTACTTCTTCTTTCGAAATGATTCAAAAATCTTTTGAAATACTTCAAGTTCTTTATTAACACTTAATAAGCCAGTTATAGTTCAAATCAGTTACCTTAAAACCCACAAGTATTTTCTTACCAACATAAAGTTGTTATAACCAACTTCCCATAAAGCCGTTATAACACTTTATGTTTTAAACCAATCAAATACATTTAGCCCGTATGTCTGCCGTACTACATAGTTCACACATATCATGCTAGAAGAGATAGGAAGAGGTTCACATACCTCGCGGCAGTATCGACTAATAGCAAAACGCTCAAGTACTTCCAACCGTCGGCTACTCCTTAAGCCAAGTAGATCGCGCCACACGTAGTACTTGACCTATAAGGCCACTGGCGTTTATTAACATTTAGATCCGCCGTAGAACATTCTACGAGAAAATTCGAAGACCTCCCACATGCAGCGTAAATCTCCGCCTCGATCGGGGCCGGCTAACAAGCCAACCAGGGGGGGGGGTTAAAAGACAAAACCGTACGTGCACAAATCTACCACACAGAAAAGCAACACAAGTCTCATGTCTGATCTATGTAAATCTGATTCGATACTCTTCTTTCGAATATGTTTCTTATTATTGGGCTTAAGTCAAAAGACATTGCCGATAACTACGTTCGAGACTATATATAGTATACTTCAACTATATAGTCTAACAATCATGTAATTTCCAATTACAATAGAGGGACAAGATATTTACCTCGATAAGCCCAAAATTATCCGAGTTTAAATGTCGATCCTGAGCAAGGTTTAGCTCCTACTCCTTGCGCTCCGACCCGCTCCAAACAACCCTTAGAAGTTCTAACCAACTTCTACTTAATACTCCAACTAACTATGGAGATTTTCCTTAGGGTTTCGGTTTTTGTGACGGAAGGGAAGTATAATAGTATTTCTGGGCTTTTCGTATAAGTATAACCTTAGAATACTACAAGGTATCTGCTAAGGTAATTTGGGCATTATAACAATACTTTTGAGTATTTCTACCAAGAGGGGTATTATCTGAAGGCAACTAGGCTAGGGGTACACTCGGCTAGCACCCTAGAGGGGTGCTCGACCATGAGGAGGCCTCGGCGAACTCAACACAAAGGGAGGGAGAAGGAGAGCTTTCATGACTTAGGCAAATTTGTGGCTGAATTTGTCTTCCAAAGGTGGTATTTATAGGTCAAGTGAAGGCCAACCAATGGCCAAGATCATGCCAAGTGCAAGGCAAGTGTAGGGCCAAGATCTTGCCAAGTGCCCTTAACCAACTAACACACAAATATCCTACCTACTCCATGACAAAATGGCCAACTTTCGGCCAAGCTTGACCGCCAAGGTGTTCCAATGAGAGGGTGACAAGTGTCACCTCTTGTTGATCCAAAATGTTTCGTCTCGGAAAAATCCGCATAAAAATAAAATATGGCATAGCGGAAATTCCCTACGAAAGTGGAAAAGCGTTTAGCTAAAAAGCGACTCTAACCGGGTGTTGTGCACAAAATTAAATCGGCCAAGCCTACTTGAAGTTCGAAATTTCCTACGTGCGTCCTGCGTACCTACTGCGGAAATACGGGTATAACATTCTCCTCGTAGAAACATTCGTCCGAATGTTCCTTCTAAATCTCAAAACAAACGCGCGCGATATAGTCTTCACTATTATACCTACGAGAATCAATCACGCCACCGCCACGAAACAACTTGCGCAAAAATGCTTACATCAAAGTCCACGAGGAAACACCTCTAATCACCACAAAACACTTCTCACCGGGGTCTAAAATATACTTCCTTCGCACCTTCTCTTTACAAAAGAAATGATCACATCTATGCTTGCCATACATGCTCGCTTCTCTTTACTCGTAGATACCACTTTGTCACTTTGCACGAGGCATTAACCTTCTCGAGCAACCCAACAAATGGTGCCGAACAACTGCGTTCACGAGGATGTCGTACACTCGAACTCTTACCACATTACGATCGCTTGGTTTCCAAAACTCGGGGTTACTATCCCTAACGTGGTCATCATTAGCGGGAATACTCTGGATGGATCTCCGATACTTTCCCGAACATAACAAAACGAAAGACCGGACGCACTGCCTCCTACGTCGGACGGCAAATGCTAACATATAGGCAATCTGGCCTATTCCTCACATGAACTCAAAAAGGCCCAAGTAACTCGGGCTAAGTTCCTCTGTATTCCAAAACTCGTCACACTGACCGGGGTGGTACTTTCAAGACCGACCGTCGGCACGAACTCTGGCGTCGTCGCCGATTATCCGCGATTTCTCGAGCTGCCGAACCTCTTCTAGACAAGCTTTACTCTATCCACGATCTGTGGAACAAGCTGAACCAACTATCGAATCACGCCAACATCGAACCAATCGACCGGCGACTCACACATCCGCCCTACAAGGCTTCATAAAGCGACATCCGAACCGAAATGGTAGCTTAAACACTCCTTCAACAGGAGACAACAATTCGCAACTATCCACGAAATCAAACAACGGCGAGGCGAATGTGGTCGAGACTTACTTGAGTTTCTAACCTTGCTGGTAAAACCTCCGAGAAAAGCGGTAGCAACCTGGGCTCCACATGCGCCATAAGGTGAAGGTAGGCACCTCGTGCGCCTTACAACCTTTCGATATATCTTCTCGCATAACCTCTGCCGAGTAAGCGGTCTTTGCTAGGAGACAAGGCGGTGACCTCGCCGGCCCGACTCTTTGGTCGAATCGTCCACAATTAAGATGCGTTGGTTAACTAAACTCGGGCCTAACACCCTCGTGACCTATCATGGCGGGACCACCACAACCGACCCCACCACCAAACAGGCCGCGGGTTGACCCGCAACGTGGCCTCAACCCGACCCGGCAACGCGCACCATACTAGCTCCCCGAACCGGAATCTCACTAATCACGTTACGAAAACCTAGCGGTCTTCTTAGCTCAACTACCCTCTTTCATTCCACACTACTCAGGGACTAATCCCACAAACATAACTCACGTGCACTATGCACTCCTATAAGGGTCAAACATAAACAATACATCTTTTACTCGAGATGGCCTTACCTCTAAGGTCTATACGTATAAAACTCTAAGGCTCACACCTTCTCTATCCCCCAAAATCTTACTCGGTTAACCCACCATGATTTCTAATCACAACTAACACACTGCTATCAGAACATAGCACTTAAGGTATACTCACCTTATCACATAAACAAAACTACAGAGGTTAAAGATATATCTATATCTCTTGCTTGCTCCTTAGTCGTTCTAAACAAACCCGCCCGTAGGCGTAGCTAAGGAAGATGACAAACTACCCACCGATCACGAAGGCTAAGTCCTCTACTAGGACACTCTTCCGACATCGGACCACGGCGGTCATAGTACAACAAGTACCAATCTAACAAGACGACATTCCGGGATGGCGTGCGCCATCTGTGAACCGGAAGATGCGGGGCTCAGACCAACCCTGCATACCCGAACGTCACGAACCCCGTGGAGGACCTCTGCATTGGTGGATGTGCATAATCTAATCTCGGTGAGGTGACTCGCCTCGAAAGTCACCAAAGGACCTTGCCGCTCGGCCCTCTTCTCGCCCGTTAACGTCGATCTCTACGTTTTCGGCTGCTGCGCAAGCGTACGAGGCCATGCTCAAGCCTAAGCGAAGGATTACTCTTGCACAACCTTCTTGGTAGTCATCAAGACTCGCGATACATCGGTATACTCTCGGTAGCCAACTCCATAGCTAATGTAACGGTCGCCTCTGCAATCAAAATTCTATTCGGCCGTGGGCGAAGGTTCAAATATCATGGCGCGATGAGAACCGCGCCGTGCTAAACTTTACGGGGCTAGTGGCGCCGCGAAATCCCGAATGAAGCATTACCTAGGTAATGATTGGGCTGTGCCCACGCAACCTCTGCACTCTACTCGCAGCTCCGCATTTGCCTTGCCTCTGGGCGGGTTGCCTGCGGAGGCATAGCGGTAAGGAAAGAAATACGTTAGAGGTCCAACTTACAACACGGCTCTAAGGCACGATCTCGAGTGAGAAGAATAGAAACCAATCCTAAATATCCTATAGCCTCACGATTATTGGTGTGGTGCACAACACACCGATAATCAAGACTCTTGGATCTGATGCGTAGACACTTTCAGAGATTAATCGCTCGATACCACTTTGTCACGACCGTTCGGGGCGTGACTGGTGCCTTACCGGGCACCCTAGTGATACAACATCGTGTAATCGGAACATAAAGATAATACATGAAACCAATGTAATAAGACAGTGAAATAAGAAGGCAGGCTAACCAAAAATGATTACGTCGGTATATATATATAAATAACAACTCTTTCAATCTGAGCAGTTTAATCCTTTTTACAAACCACGCGCAAGATTACTACAGACCTCTACGAATGATATAACAACAACGACGGGACGGGGCCGTCATACCTGAATGGCACCTACAACAACAGGGACTATACCAAGATAAGCCTCGGGAACGGAGCTTCAACGTTGAGCTGACCCAGGCGAGGATCAACGGCGGTGTACCTTTACTGCGGCATGAACGCAGCCGAAGAGGTCGATCTGTACAGTGCAGAGTATGTGGCCCGAAAATCGTAAATGAAATCATAGTAGTCTATATAAAGCAGGAGACATGTATGATAACCAAACTACAGTTCACAATAAATAAGCAGTCATATCAAGTCAGGGACTCACGCCCTCGAAGTCATCACTCCAATATAACAATGGGTCTCACACCCACAACATCAATCATGCCCGTGGAATACCTTCCTCACTGCCGGCAGTCAATGATAGAAAAGCACCAAGGAATACACATGAACAACAGGTCCCACCTGTGTCCAAATAAAACAGTACGGGGTAAGTACGAAGGCATAGCCGACTACTAACACCCACAGTACTAACAAGGTCATAAAATGTATCATGATATCTGTCTAGACCGTCACATGATCAAAGGATCGCCGCTCGCATGATATCAAATGTGCGCGTCTAGCCACGAACTCCGCGACTCCGCATAGGCGGTCATAGGCGCGTGAGGTATAACCCGCATCGAGGGTAGCTACTCCCGGCGTAAATCGCGGACTCGCGATCCGCATGGCCACATAGACCGCATGACCATAAAGGCGCGCACTAACACGGAACTCGTAGCTCGCATAGGCCGGGACCGCGTGAGGTATTCTCGAATCATGGTCCTGCATCGCTGAGTCTACCCGCGTCGGAGGCGGCTTAACCCGGAAACACGGTGAGTGGTATAATACCAACATAACAGTTTATCGCTTAAACAACATAAGCACAATCGAGGAAAACCCTTTACACAAACATCACGAATACTAACACACGTAGCATCCTAATATGATTACTTATCAAAGCATCATGAAGGTATTACAAGGCTATCACAAACCAACGCAATCAAGTTATACACAAGGTACTTTCTACTATATGTCAACATGTTGGGTTTCTATCCCCAAAGTACTTCATACATTAACTTTTTTAAAAGATACGTTACTTTCACAAAACTCACACAATAACCGTAGTATATGAAAATAGAGTGATTATCTTTTGAAGTGAATCAAAACACTTATCTTTGTAAAATCAAGTAACAACATTATTATCCAAACGTCCAAGTTTGCCTAATTTCAAATGTTCACGTTTCTTATTTTAGAAAGGTTTCGTAGTTCATAGTCTTATTCATTTAAGAATATAATTCTCTTTTAAACTATCTGAGAAACATAAGTCTTATATGTGAGTAGGATATTCTTGTTTATAACAATCTTATTACAACAACCATGATCTAGGAAATATCATTTTGTCTCATCTTAGCTTCTATGCAGATGGAAGTTTCTACTGGTTTATATAATACTTAATCTGTCAAAACATTTCCTTTTATTAACGCTGCAGTGGTTTGTCGATACACATTCTGATTTCCGAAATCAGTAAAACATTCTTAAGCCGTTATTACCTAACTTCCCATAAAGCTAGTATAACTCTTAAGTTTTCAAAAACCAAGTATTACTTCTTCTTTCGAAATGATTCAAAAATCTTTTGAAATACTTCAAGTTCTTTATTAACACTTAATAAGCCAGTTATAGTTCAAATCAGTTACCTTAAAACCCACAAGTATTTTCTTACCAACATAAAGCTGTTATAACCAACTTCCCATAAAGCGTTATAACACTTTATGTTTTAAACCAATCAAATACATTTAGCCCGTATGCGTCTACCGTACTACATAGTTCACACATATCATGCTAGAAGAGATAGGAAGAGGTTCACATACCTCGCGGCAGTATCGACTAATAGCAAAACGCTCAAGTACTTCCAACCGTCGGCTACTCCTTAAGCCAAGTAGATCGCGCCACACGTAGTACTTCAACCTATAAGGCCACAAGGCGCTTATTAACATTTAGATCCGCCGTAGAACATTCTACGAGAAAATTCGGCAAGACTCCCCATGGCGGCGTAAATCTCCTCCTCTATCGGGGCGGCTACCAAGCCAACCAGGGGTTATAAGTCTAAACGGACGTGCACAATTCTACCTCACGTAAAAGCTACACAAGTCTCATGTCTGATCCTATGTAAATCTGATTCGAGACTCTTTCTTCGAAAATGTTTCTTATTATTGGGCTTAAGTCAAAAGACATTGCGATAACTACGTTCGACTATATATAGTATACTTCAACTATATAGTCTAACAATCATGTAATTTCCAATTACAATAGAGGGACAATATATTTACCTCGATAAGCCCATAATTATCCGAGTTTAAATGTCGATCCTGAGCAAGGTTTAGCTCCTACTCATGCGCTCCGACCCGCTCAAACAACCCTTAGAAGTTCTAACCAACTTCTACTTAATACTCCAACTAACTATGGAGATTTTCCTTAGGGTTTGGTTTTTGTGTGGAAGGAAGTATAATAGTATTTCGGGCTTTTAGTATAAGTATAACCTTAGAATACTACAAGGTATCTGGCTAAGGTAATTTGAGCATTATAACAATACTTTTGAGAGTATTTCTACCAAGAGGGGGTATTATCTGAAGGCAACTAGGCAGGGGGTACACTCTCGGCTAGCACCCCAGAGGGTGCTCTCGGCCTGAGGGAGGCCTCGCGAACTCAACACAAAGGGGAGGGAGAAGGAGAGCTTTCAAGACTTAGGCAAATTTTTGGATGAATTTGTCTTCCAAAGGGGTGGGTATTTATAGGTCAAGTGAAGGCCAACCAATGGCCAAGATCATGCCAAGTGCAAGGCAAGTGTAGGGCCAAGATCTTGCCAAGTGCCCCTTAACCAACTAACACACAAATATCCTACCTACTCCATGACAAAAATGGCCAACTTTCGGCCAAGCTTGACCGCCCAAGGTATTCCAATGAGAGGGTGACAAGTGTCTCCCTCTTGTTGGTCCAAAATGTTTCGTCTCTCGGAAAAATCCGCAAAAATAAAATATGGCATAGCCGGAAATTCCCCTACGAAAGCTGTGAAAACGTTTCGCCGAAAAACGACTCTAACCGGGTGTTGTGCACAAAATTAAATCGGCCAAGCCTACTTGAAGTTCGAAATTTCCTACGTACGTCCCTGCGTACCTACTCTGGAAATACGGGGTATAACAACTTCTAGCACCACTGCTGAGAATTCTTCAATCATATCGTCTAGGAGTGTGTCTTCGACGATGTTTGCCTTATCCTTACCTTTGGCCTTATCATGTTTGATCTTGCGGCAGTCTTTGGCCATGTGACCAACTTTACCACAATAGTTGTAAGTTCCCTTAAACTTTTCAGTAGTTTGGGTTTGGCCAACCTTCTGGAACTTTCGCTTTTTTCTTGGGTTCCCTTTGACTTCCGCCAGATTCCCCTTAGCCTCGGTGGGTTGTTTTCCCTTTGGCATGGCTTTCTTATTGTCCTCCTGGATCTGGAGTTTGACAATAAGTTCGTCTAAGGTCATCTCCTTCGTTTTGAGTTTCAAGTAATTCATGAACTCAGTCCACGAGGAAGGCAATTTTTCGATTAACGCCCCAACCAAGAATTGCTCGTTAGGCTTCAATCCTTCCAAGTCTAGGTGATGAAGAATCATTTAAAATTTCTGTACTTGGGATAACATACTTTTGTTGTCCACCATTTCAAATTTTAAAAATTTCTCAATGACGAACTTCTTGGCACCCGCATCTTGGGTGTTATACTTCTTTTGTAATTTGTCCAACAACTGCTTGGCAGTTTCAACGGTACAGTATACCATGTAGAGAGTATCAGACAAACTATTTTGAATGTAGTTCCTGCATATGAAATCACTATGTTTCCATGCATCACGAACCAACATCATGTCGTCAATGACATGGATACCTTGGCCCCCTCCCGCCATATCATTTGGCTGAGGGTCCTTGTCTTTCCCAACTTGTGGAGGGTCTTCGGTTATGAAACGTGACATTCCCATAACCGTCAGAAAAAACAACATATTTTGTTACCATCGCTTGAAATGTGCCCCCATGAACTTCCCGGGACGTTCATGGTGAAACCCAAAGGGAGTTGGAATAGTGGCGCTCCCTTGAACAGTAATAAAGGCGTTGGGAACGCCTTGAGAAGCTGTTAGGAAGGCATTCGGAATGCCTTGAGCAGTGAGGTTGGAAGCAGTGTTGTTGCTTCCAGTGGCAGTGGTGAAGGCAATAGGATTGCCTTGAGCAGTGGCGTTGTTCATAACATTGATTTGATCTTCAGTAGTCATGTTGTTGTTGAAACAGCTAAGATTATCTTAAGCTTGTGAGAAATAATATGTATTAATAAGAAAATGGGAATGTAACAACAACAACAAGTGTGTTAGAAATCTGGAAATTAACAAAATTACTTGCTGAGTCGATTGTTGGTTCAATCTATCCTTAAGGTAATCTTGCCCCGTATAATCCTTTAAACAGTGTAATAGCAATTTATCTCTCAAGATAAAATAGCAATCAAACAAGTGAGCAAAGGAGACTCAAGTGTTCGCTTAGAAAAGAAAGATCTTGAGTGTATTGGTAATTGAAAGAGAGGAAGACGATTGAAAACAATCTGAAAATGAGGTGTTAGATGTATTTTGAATTGAGCCAAAGGTCTCAATTTATAGCAAGATGAATGTTTCTTCCCAAATAGCCTAATAATGTCCTTCAATGTCATCTAATGGCCATTGATTTAGGAGTTACAATTCAACCAAGTAATGGCTGAATTCATGAGACAAATAATAGAGACTTAATGCTCCAAAGTTAGCCCAAACGTCAGGTGAAATTCGTGTCCAACGGTCATACTGGAGTCAAAGTGCTGCGACCCTTCCGGGAGGCGCCGCGGCGCTTCAGGTGCCGCGGCTCAGCCATCGCGGCGCCGCGGTCCTTCACCCATTTCCTGACTCGTTTCATCTTTACACATCGTACACTTCTTCCTTCATTTACCAACGTGAAACCATTGTCATTTCGCCAATAACTGTCTATTATCTTCGTCTCAAACAATTCGTATACGTACCAATATCTCTTCCATTAAGGAAATTACGGTCCTTGGCACTTTATGTGCACGTATGTGAACCACGTTTCCGACGTGCGGGACCCCAATTGTTCGAGTTATAACTAATAAGTTAACTTTATTTCACGTTTAATAAATATTTCCAACAGACTAATCAACTTTTAAGCTAATTTAAATATAACGATGAATTGTCTCAAGCGTTCTAGGATTTAGTCAGTATACTATATAATGAAGACAGAATCATGAAGATGTTTTCCTATTCTAGAGCATCACACTTAAGGGAATGTGATCTATTCTTCTAGCGGACTTAAATCGTGTTGCTTATGAACAATTTTAATTTTTTTATTTAGTTTGTTTATTCATTGTACCAACAAAAAAAAAAAAAACGTTTCAAGCACAACTTGTGACGGGATTGATTTTTTTTTAATTTACAAGTTTGCGTTCTTTTCAAAATCATTTAACCTCCTTCAAATAATGCATAAAGCTCTAGATAAGAATTTTACTTAGAAAATTATTACTTTGGATACATGTTTATATTCTTGATTATCATGGGATATACGTGCATTTGCACGTAAATAGAGACCCTTAATTATTTCATTACTCTGGATAAGAATATACAAGGAAAGGACACAATAGGATAAAAAATTGTACTCGTATTAGTGTAGGAAACTTAACTCACTATTATAAACTCTAATAGTATTAGGAACATAATCAGCTCACGTTATACGGAATTTTTGGACAACAATGACGCAACGACGCAATTATGAAATATTCAATAACCGTGCTCAATTGGATATTCGAGAGAACATTCAACTTCTCAGTGATATTAGGTCGACCAAGTCATTGGCCAATGCAAGAGACATATTTAGAATATGGTCTAGTTGTCGACTAATATAAATGAGATAAAGTGATCAAACCATTTGGATAGACACATGGAAAATCCTAAGCTTGATCGAGTGTGTCACGAATGAAATAAATTTATCATCTCAAATAAAAATTATGTTTGCTGGATTCAAGTAAACGTACTTCACATATTGAGTTCGTCGTACAGCGCAGTCTAGAAGTTCCGTATGGACATTAATTATATTAGTGTCAACATGTGAATGCCTATAGGGTCACATTATGTCGATTGTCTCTTCAATCTAAGGGTGTATTAAATATTCGATCTGGAATTGAGATATTTAAATTGATAATAACTATGGGATAATTTCTATTTGATGAAAATTATTTAATTAAGTTATGGGATAATTTCTATTTGATGAAAATTATTTAATTAAGTCAAAATTGGATTTAAGATTTAATTAAATGTGTTGAATATATGTTGACGAAATGGCACGTAAGGAGCCACGGCTCCGATCCTTGTCTTAATGACTACTAGGCTTAGCCGCGCGCCACCGGCGATGGACCAGTCAGTTGACCCATCGCACTCGATTTTAGGTCGCTTGAGCTCAACCCTAATCCATTTTGTGACCTAAATTCAACTATAAATACAACACTAAATCTTATTATCAACACACTAATTGAAAATCATTTTCTAGACTTAGAGTTTAGAAAAGAAACTCTCTCAAACCTCTGCCAAGATTTCCTGGCTTTCTTGACAGGGGAATACACTGTAGCAAGGCGCTTGCAATCGAAGGGACAACCGCGTGTAATACCTAAGTGAAGATTTCAAATTAAAACAACCTGTATGTTTTATTGCTTAAAGTAATTACAGGTTTGACTGTCATATAACCATACCAGAATGTATTGTTGGGGTAAGTAAGCAAATAAATTCTAAACTTTCGTTGTGCCTTACTTATACGTTTTGAACACAACAAACCCTACATTGATATCAGAGCCCAGGATAGTTCAATGATTATATAACAATTGAATAGAATAATAATGTGGATTAAAACATAAAATTGGTTTTTAAACTAAATTAAAATAAGGCTCCTTGAAATTGTACATTCCTTGACTGAACCATCAACCTTTTGATGTCACATAAATTATCAACTACGCTAAATCGAGGAAGTCATTCTGTTCTAACACGAACTAAGAGAAGTGCAGATAACCGGTTCATTGCGAACATGGTGCACGATGAAGAACGGGTAGGAATGGATGATGCTCGATATGTGCATTATTGATATTGGTGGGTGATGGTAAAGGATCTGTGATCTGATCCCTAAATAGATTTAGGTTTGGACGATTTTTAGAAAATCAACACGGATACGTTCTGTCAGACATCAGCGTCGCGATCCTATGCTGGGAGCCGCGGTGCCTGCTAGGGTTTTAAGGCAGCGTAGCGACTCCATAGTGGAGCACTGCGGTTCCTGTCAAGGTGAAAGGCAGGATCCGCGACTCCAGTTCAAAATCCGCAATTTAAAGCTTCGTTTTAAAATTCTAGACTTACTGGACAGTAGGCGCCACAACTCCATGGTGGAGCACTGCGGCCCTAATTGCACGACAGAAGCCGAAAGGCTTCTGCCATGCTAGCGCCATGGCGGCGGCGTGTCTCCATTGTAGAGGCCCGCAGTGCATTCATTACAGAAGCCGAAAAACTTTTGCCTCACTGGCGCCGCGCCGCAGCGCCAATCAGAAAACAAAATTTTTTGGAGTTCAGAATATTTAACCCACGATTATTATTATTATTATACAGTGTATTATTTTATAAGTATATTATTTATGTGCTAAATGTCAACAAGTTTGTCATTTAAATTACTAGAATAGCGTCCACGTATAATTGTTTGGGTAGGCGGCGCCCAGTATGTGTTTAACCGCTTAATAGTATGCTTGAGAAGGCGGTACCCATATGTGCTTAAATGATTTTACATGATAGTTAAGATGCTTTATTTGATAAAGCATGCTAGAGTTGATCTTGGTTAAGACCCTAAGTTAAAAATGTTCCCCAAAATTTAATACAAGTCTCATTTAAAATGATTGTGTCATTCATTATAATTGATTGTAGTACAAAATCCTTTTCTGCGAGATGAGTATTTATGCCACAATATTTGCTCTATGTCTACGAATACTTAGACTCATTCATAGATGCATGTTAAATGTAGAAAAGGGTGATAAACCTTCATGAGTATTTACACCACAATGTTTGCTCTATAAGGCAAAAGACACTTAGATACACAATTGCAATCGCATAAAATGGTTGACTTGCTAGGCTGTTTTGGCGCCACAGCGCCGGACAAGCCGAGGGACGCAGATCGTTTGTTTAGAACATTCGGTCAAACAAGAGTTATAAATTATTTGTAATTGGTTTGGAGACCTACCAAGTTGTGTTGTTGAAGTTATCAGCCACATAAAACGCGGAGACAACATGAACGTGGATCTTGACCCATTATGACCGTATTTATTATGAGTTTGTATTATTCCATGGGGTCGAAGAGTATGTTAAAATAGTGAGAGCTAATTACACTAAAGGCCATGTTAATTAGTCAAACGAATGCGTTCAATACAAATTGTATTAGAGTTTAATTTCAAGTCTATATATTTCTTCAGTATAAAATGTCGAATCTATCGCTGAAAATATTGGTCGAAACAAACAAGTTGACTAGGGCAAACTACCCTGACTGGTTAAGAAATTTGCGACTGGTGTTAAGACTGGAAAGAATTAAGTATGTGTTAGACAAAGTGTTCCCCACAGTCCCTGCTGAAGATTCTGCTGAGTATGCCTTATTTGACAAGGTGGCTTATCAGAAACATCTAGACGATGCTACCTCGTCACAATGTGTAATGTTGTCCTCCATGACTGTGGAGGTACAGAGGCAACATGGAAAAACGGGCCCCAATGAGATGCTTGAACACTTGAAGAGTCTCTATGACTCACAGTCTCAGACAATGGAGTATGAACTATTGAGAGACCTTTTCAAGTGTAAGATGAACGAAGGGAGTCAAGTTTCATCGCATGTTCTGAAGGTGATTAGGTTAATAGAAAGGTTGGCTTCGATTAGAACGAAGCTGCCTATAAATATTTCTGTCAACCTGATGTTGAATTCACTTCCTGGTTCATTTGAAAATTTCATAGTGAACTTCAGTATGAATGGAACAAAGGCGAGTCTTCCAGAGCTTCACAACATATTGAAGACGTTTGAATCGTCCACCTCTAAAGGAAAAGTTGTGCTCATGGTGTGCTCATCTAGCAAGTTTAAACCCAAGGGTAATAACATGCAGAAGAAGAAGGGTAAGATAGTTTTTTGCACCCATAGTTTAGAAACCTAGAGGAGGTGTTCAAAAGAAGGCAAAGGTAGATGTGGATGTATGCCTCAAATGCAAGAAGAAGGGGCACTGGAAGAAGGACTGCACAGCTCCAAGAGGAGGCAAATCACTAGTGCTTCTGGCTCAACTGTAGAATGTATGCTTGTCGTTGAAATAAATATGTCCATAAGTAACTCTCACTATTGGGTATTAGATACCGCTTGTGGCTCATACATTTATAATGATGTGTAGGGTCTGACTGACAACAGAAAGGTTGGACTATGGGAGGTAGAGATGCGCATTGGAAATGGAGCACGAGTGGATGTTGAACGCGTGGAAAATTATAGAATAGATTTACCTTCACGCTTTTTTTAGAACTAAATAATTATTATTTTGTTCCCTCGTTAACGACGAATATTATTTATATCCCAGTGTTAGAAATTGAGGGGTTTTCCTCATTTATTGCCAATGGCAGTTATGTACTGTCTTTTAATGGTTTTGTTTGTGGAAATGCTCCACTCGTGGATGGTTTGTATGTTCTAAACTGTAGTCGTGAAATTTTCAATGTGCAAAATAAGCGATCTAAGATAAGTAATCCAAGAAACCCCACCTACTTATGACATTGTAGACTTGGTCACATCAATGAATCAAGGATAGCAAGATTAAGGAAGTTAGACTACCGGAACCATTTCACTTAGAGTCCTATGGTAACTGTGAATCTTTCTTGAGAGGAAAGATGACCAATAAGACACTTTCTTGGAAGGGTGTGCGAGCCAAAGATATGTTTGAGTTGTACATACTGATGTATGTGGGCCATTTTCAACTCAAGTTAAGGGAGGCTTCCCTTACTTCATCATTTTTACAGAAGATTTCACAAGGTTTGGGCATGTGTATCTTATGAAACACAAGTCCGAAGCCTTTGAGAAATTCAAGAAGTACAAGTCAGAAGTAGAGAAGCAACTTAAAACAAGTATCAAGACCATTCGATCAAATTGAGGAGGTGAATACTTAAGTAAAAAAATTCTAGATTACTTGAAGCTTTATGGAGTCCAATCACAATGGATACCTCATGGAACGCCACAAATAAATGGTATTGCTGAAAGGTGAAATCGAATCCTGTTAGATATGGTTAGATCCATGATGAGTTTCTAAGCTCTACCAATATACCAAAGCTCAATTTATATTCTAAACAGGGTTCCTTCAAAGTTAGTAGAGAAAACTCCATATGAGATATGGAATGGCAAGAAGTCAACACTCACATGCGACCCTGAGGGTGCCCTGCATATGTATAGAAGATGCTTACTGACAAGTTGGAATCTAAAAGTGAGAAAATATTATTTTGTGGGGTATCCAAAGGAAACCAAGGGATACGATTTCTATCTTCTTGGAGAACATAAGGTCATTGTTTCCAGAAATGCAACTTTCCTTGAAGAAAACTATGTCTACAAGGAACATAGCTACAATGAGATAGAACTTGAAGAAATTCAAGAACCATAAGATAACACGGAAGTTGAGCCCTTGTCGAATGACTTAGACAAAGATTCAGTGGGAGTATTTGGTAAAGATTGAGTACTTATAGTACGCCCTTCAGCTAGTGGGAGTGTTGTGAGAGATAGTGCAGAAATGCAAGGCTCTCATACACAACCAATGGAAAATGATACAATGGTTGTACATCATTTCATTCAGGAAATACATTAAAATGACATTCTTGAAAGCTTTCAAAGTGGTGGATTGTCCAACACACAAATACCTTATCACAATCAGAATGTAAATAACACTGAAACACAGAATAATCAACTCTATAGGACCACTAGGACTCATCATCCGCCTGAAAGACTTAATCTCCTTGCTAAAATATACAATAAGATAGATATTCCTAATGAAGATGAACCTAAAACCTACATTGAAGCTATGTTAGACATTGATTCACAGAGATGTCAAGAAGCTATGAAATCTGAGATGGACTCGATGTACATCAATCAAGTATGGAACTTGGTTGATTTGCCAACAGGGGTTAGACCCATAGGATAAAAATGGGTCTTCAAGAAGAAGATTGATGCATATGGAAAGGTACATACTTATAAGGCAAGATTGGTGGCTAAATATTATAATCAACGGCCTGGGGTCGATTATGATGGAGCTTTTTCACCTTTTGCGAAAATTAAGTCCATTCAGATTTTTCTTGCAATAGTCGCATACTATGATTATAATATTTGGCAAATGGATGTTAAAACTTCTTTCTTCAATGGTAACCTAATTGAGAAGGTTTATATGATACAACATGAGGGTTTTACATCCAAGACTAAGCCCAAAGCAGTATGCAAGCTACATACATCCATTTATGGACTTAAGCAAACCTCAAGGAGTTGGAATATTTGCTTTGACAAAGTAGTCAAATCGTTTGACTTTTTTAGAAGCAAAGATCCCTGCGTTTATAGTAAGCAAAAGGAATGGAGTATTGTTTTCATTATTATATATGTAGATGACATATTAATAATGAGAGACAATAATACTCTCATGCAATCAGTCAAGGAATGGTTATCCAGCACCTTCGTGATGAAGGCCTTGGGTGAAGCCTGCTACATTCGTGGAAGTAGGATTTATAGAGATAGACCTAATAAATTTTTGGGGATGTCACAGTCCATATACATAGACAAAGTGCTAAGACGATTCTCTATGAAAAATTCCAAGAAGGGAGGTCTTCTTATAGGTCAAGGCATCAAGTTATCAAATAAGGACAATCCTTCTACTGTTGCAGAACTTGAATGCATGAAAAGAATCTCATATGTTTCAGCTATAGGATCAATCATGTATTGCATAACCTGGCCTATGCACTTAGTATGACTTGCAAATTCCAGCAGAATCCTGTAGAGGAACACTGAAAAGCAATGAAGAGTATTCTTAAGTATCTTAGACGAACTGAAGAATATTCCTTAGTCTATGGTGGACAAGAGAAACTAGTGGCTACTGGGTACACTGATGCTAGCTTCCAAACAGATCTTGATGACTTCAAGTCTCAGTCTGGATATACATTCATTTTCAATGATGGAGCAGTGAGTTGGAAAAGTTCCAAGCAAGCAACAACTGATGATTCAACAACTGAAGTCGAGTACATTGCTCGATCAGAAGCTGATAAAGAAGTTGTCACGATATCTGAGTTTCTGAATTAACTAGGGGTTGTTCCAAGTGCCACTTGTCCAATAATGATTTATTGTGACAACACTGGTGCGATTGCGCAAGATAAGGAACCAAGATCAACAAACAGAAACAAACATGTACTGAGGAAATACCACATACTCAGGGAGATGGTGGTAGCTGAAGAAATAAGATTAGCCTATTTTTCCACAGATGATAATCTAGATGACCCGTTTACTAAACCATTAAGCTTAGTTAAGCATAATTATCATTTTGAAAACATGGGTATTAGATACGTCGGAGATTGGCTCTAGGCCAAGTGGGAGATTGAAAATATGTATATCCTAGAGACAATCATTATTAGGGACAAATGTACTTGAACACATTCATATTATTAATAAGATTAATATATTTATGACATTTGAAATTATTGAATTATTATTTGATTGTTTGTAATTATTCATTAATGTACATCCTTTGAGCTTACGTGTCATTAATAGAGTCAGATTGTTACACCCTGTAATTTTAAGACATGTGTATAAGAACGTACGTAAGAACTCAAAAATGTTAAGAATTGAGACTAGTAAAAATTTATCGGAATTTTGGAAATGTCGGGAAACGAAATATTGCGACGAACGGGAGGGTGACACGTGTCACCCCTAGTTGGTCTTGGACAAAATGGACATGGATTTAATGGTCATTTGACCAAGGTTAAGATGACCAAGTCTTGCTAGGCTTAGAGCTTGATAATGTTGACTAAGTCCAAAGGCCACTTGGCTTGATCTTTTAGAAGAATGCATCCAAGCCACCCATATGTGCTAATCTTGACCCTCCATTATGTTATTTAAACATACTAGTAGCAAGACAAGGCTTCTATACTTAGAAAAATTTCAAGAAACTTTGAAGTCTCTTAATGTTGCTCTCGGGTTAGGGTTCAAGGAGAGAAGAAATTTTTTCGTTTGTTGTTCTATAATCTCCACACTTTAAACCAAGGTTACTAAGGGTATTGTAAGGGTATCTCAATAGAAAGATTCCGGAAAAGTGTCATTTTTGTATTAGTCGCAAGGTGAAAACCTAAGTCCCTTTCATAGGTTTGGTTTGGAAATTGAAGGAAAGTTGTTTGTGATCTTCTAAGGGCTTCAAGTGGCGGATTGGAGTGTCAAGGTGTCACGACCCGAACCCGGGCCCGTGATTGGTGCCTTACCCCGGGCACCCTAGTGATACAACATCAGAGAAAACCAGCGGAAATAAAAACTTAAACATTCAAATAGATATGGATCAAGATAAAAGAAAATAGGCCAACCAAAACGGTTGCCTTTCTGCATATATATATACATCGATAACTGAACAATTACAATCCTTACAACCCTGCCCACAACAGTGCTACAGACCTCTAAGATTTTTACAACAACTATGACGGGACAGGACCCCGCCATACCCCTGAATGTACAAGAACCTACAGACTCAAGGTAACATACCAAAAGATAAGCCTCCGAAGGAACGGAGCTTCCCAATATGCTGAAATGTGATCCTAAAATGGATCGAGTACCGATGTACTCTACTGCGGATGAACGCAGCCCAAGGAGGTCGACAACATGTACCAAGTATGTGAAATCAAAATATCAGAAATGAAATCATAATAGTCTATATAAAGCGGGAGACATGTATGATAACCAAACTACAAGACACAACATATAAACAAATATATCAAGTCAGGGACTCACGCCCTCCAAATCATCACTCGTGCCCGTGGAATTCCCTCCTCACTGCCGGCAGTCTATGATATAACAACACCAAAGAGTATATATGAACACCAGGTCCCACATGTGTCATAAAACCGTGACGGCAAGTATAACTACCAGATCCGACCGTACCAATAATACTGTACAACCATATCATGAAGCTGACACGTGGCAAGTGCAATAGCCTCCACCAGCTCCTCCCTGCGCCACGTAGCTGACGGGGGCAAGTGAATCGGCTACGCACCAGATCACAACCGTAAGTCACGAAGCTCCATCCACACACTGACTCGCCGGCCGACACGCGGGCAAGTGCACTAGCCTCCACCAGCTCCTCCCTGCGCCACGTAGCTGACGGGGGCAAGTGAATCGGCTAAGCACCAGATCACAACCGTAAGTCACGATACTCGCCGCGAAGCTGACACGTGGCAAGTGCAATAACCTCTACCAGATCCACCTGCGTCACGTAGCTGACGGGGGCAAGTAAACAGGCTACGCACCCGATCACAACCGTAAGTCACGATACTTCGCCATAAATAACCATAATGGTCACATGTCCACAGAATCCACTATCGGTGTAGACATGCCCATGTAACAATAATAATGGAAGCATACCCATGGAATCTCCCGTCTGTCACGACCCGACCCCGGATCCGTGACCGGTGCCTTGACCCGGGCACCCTTGTGACACAACATCAGAGAAAACCACTGGAATATAAACTCAAAATAAAACAACCATAATGGTATAAATAGTCTAGCCCAAAATGGCTATCCCAAAAGTACATCAAATTGAACAGCTATATCCTTAAACAACCCAAGTTATGACAAGACTACAGGCCTCTAAGAATAAGTAACACTATGACGGGACAGGGCCCCGTCATGCCCCTGAATGTACAAAATATCACAACACCGGGGAGAACCATACCAAAAGTCGAGCTTCCGAAGAAATGGAGCTCCTGACACCTGAGTAAGAGATCCTAGGAATGAGGATCTACCACCTGCTTTCCCTTACCTACGGCATGAACGCAGCCCCGGCGGGCGGGGTCGAGACACAACGCATCATGTAAAATGAAAAATATCAGAGTAATATCACAAGTCAAAGATAATTTGGAGTCATAGATAAAAATCAATTTCTCAGACTTGTGCCTTACTAACAATGAGAGTAACAAATATAAAACTTATAGCATAACAATAGGACGCTCACGCTCACAACAGGCTACCTCGCCCGGAGTATCGTTAAGCAGTCCTACTCCGCCGACTATTTCACCCGCATGGGTCCTGTGGACCCGCATGAGGTCATCCGCCTCGTCATGGGACTATTTCACCCGCATGGATCCTGTGGATCCACATGAGTACCATCGTCGTACTCGCATGGGACTATTTCACCCGCATGGATCCCGCGTCCGATCCGCATGAGTGCAAGCCGCGACTCGCATCATGGGTAGCAAATCCATGGCATAGATAATAACCCGGGGTTTACCCCGTAATAATACAAATATATAACATAACTCATCCGGCTATCATACATAACATAAGCACTACCGGCCTATCATATCATACATAAGCACTACCGGCCTATCATATCATACACAAGCACTACCGGCTTATCATAACATAAGCAAGTTAAGAAATCCCTTAACTTCTTATTAACATTATTAATATATCCTCTCATTTTAGTATCCTAAGGCACTAACATGTCTTTTAATAGAAAATTAGAATTCAACCCAAGTACCATGTACTTCTAACTTTTTAAGAAAAACTCTTTTTATACAAAGATTCCAAGATACTAATCACCATAGTATCAAGTTACAATTTCTTTTCAAAACAAGTCACATTTTCTTTTAGAAATATAATAGGCTTCTAAATCAAGTGACTTCATTTCCTTTAAAACCTTAGGCAACCAATGCCTAAAAATCAATCCACCTTCCATAGTTTCAAATCCTTTACCCGTACTTATTTTAGTTAGAGTAAACCATTCTTTGTGAACCTTTCCAAAAACTAATATAACCAACTTCCCATAAAGTCATTATATTAGCGTTATACCTTTGTCAAATACATTTTCCTTAAATCCAAAGGACTTATACTTTTGAAATGAGACAAGCATCATATACTTTAAAACAAGTGTAGATTATCAAATCTTGTACGTATACCGTACTACATAGATACAACTACTCATGCTCAAGAGATAGGAAAGCTCTACATACCTCCTTGGTCAATCCACTTGCTAAGTCCAACTACCGCAAGTAATATGTCAACCTATAATAACCATAGTGTGTTTATTAACCTTTAATTCCAATGTAGAAATTCCAAATTCAAGTTATCAATTCCTAAGGAAAATTGGGCAGCATTTCCTTTGTTTCTACTCACTTTGCCACCTTTTCAAAGGCCGATTTTTCAACATTTAAACGCCTTATTAAGGCCCAACAATCAAACCAACACAAAGGGGATTACACACCTAATCTTGGGTGTGTAAAATTCTGCCCCATAAGTTATAATAGTACACTTAACAATTCTAAGGTGGTTTTTAGGCTACAACATCCTCATAATATTTCTTTAGCCAAATCCTTCATATTCAACCCACATTTCTAGCATGCAATAACTCTAAGAACATTATTTACCACCATAAGTATCTTCTTCATAACATGCAACTCTATAAACTAATAATAGAGGAAGAATCATTACCTTAGAGCTTTAGCCAAATTTTATCCAACAATTTGCTAGCCTTTCTACCAAGAATACCACCACCACCACCTTCACAAGCTAGCCACAAGCTTCCTTCTTGTCTTTTAATTTTTCAGATTTTTCTTAAGGCTAGAATCCTCTTGGATTTTTAGAGAGAAGGAGGAGCTTGAAATGTTTAGAGAGAAGGAAGAGGTTTTTCAAAGAGAGAGATGACAAATGACCAAGTCTTTAAGACTTGGTCAATATATAGCATGTAAAAATCAGATGGGGGGACACTTGTCCCCACTCAGCCCTTTCAAAATAAAAATCGACTTTTCCAAGTTAAGTTTTTCCGCCTCGGCGCTGGGCGCTTCCCCTACGGCCGCGGCAACTCCGCGAACCCTGATCTTCCGCGGCCAGCCTCGAACTTCAGCGACCGCGCTCGATTTCCGGCCATGCGCCCTACTGCTTACCGCTGGCGCGCTCGGCCCACGGCTGAGACCCGACCGAGGTCCCGGCCTAACCACGGGTATAACATTCTCCTTAGAAACATTCGTCCCGAATGTTCCCTCTAGGCTTACTCAAATTACAATATCGGCATAGACTCAAATAAAGACGCTTCACACGGCCACAACAAAACTCAAGCATAAATACTAAATCTAAAGACCAACAATTTTAGAACGTGGGTTACCTGGAGGTTTAGGGAATAAGTGAGGATATTTCTTCTTCATGTCATCCTCCGCTTCCCACGTCATTTCCTCCCTGTTCACATTCCGCCATAGACTCGACGGAAGCCACGTCTTTCGTCCGAACTCGTCTAACCTGACGATCGAGTATCGCTATGGGACTCGCCTCATACGATAACTCCTCTGTCACTAGGACATTCTGAACCGGGTGCACTCTAGATGGATCTCCAATACATTTCCGTAACATGGACACATGGAAAACTGGATGTACCGCCTCCAGATCGGACGGCAGATCCAACTCATAAGCAACCTTGCCTACCCTCCGACAATCCGTAAGGCCCAATGTACTGGGCTAAGCTTCCCTTCTTTCCAAATCTCATCACGCCTTCATGGGCGATACCTTTAGAAAAATCCAATCACCTAACTCAAATTCCAAGTGTCGACGCCGATGATCCGTGATACGACTTCGCCGACTGAAGCCGCTAACAACCGCCTCTGGATAAGCTTCACCTTATCCACCGTCACGAACTAAGTCCGCCCGACCAATGAACTTCTCCCACCTCGAACCAGCCTATAGGTGATCCGCACTTCCTCCCGTATAAGGCCTCATAAGGCGCCATCGAATCCGGAATGGTAGCCGTTGTTGTAAGCAAACCACAAGAGGCAAATGATCCTCCCACTACCTCGAAATCGATAACACAAGCCCGCAGATATCCTCAAGTGTCCGGATAGTGCGCCGCCCGTCCGCTTCGATCGAGGATGAAATGTCGTCGAGACTCACCCGTGTCCCTAATCCTTCCGAAAGGACCTCCAAAGTTAGCCGAGAACCGGCTCTCTATCTCGATATAATCGACACCGACACCGTGCGCCTCACAATCTCTAATATATAATCCGCATAGTCTCACCGAGAACGCCGCTCGATCGGAAGAAAATGGGCTGATTTCGTCAGCCTGTCGACAATCACCCAAATGGAATCATGCTTCCTCTGAGTGGTAGGTAGTCCTGTAATAAAATCCATATTTATCACCTCCCACTTCCAAGTCGGAATATCAATATCCTGCAACAGCCCACCGGGCTTCTGGTGCTCAATCTTAACCTGCTGACAATTCGGGCACTGTGCCACGAACTCCGCAACGTCCCTCTTTAGGCCATCCCACCAATACACGCATCTGAGGTCACGATACATTTTAGTCGATCCCGGATGAATAGAATAACGAGAACTGTGTGCCTCCCTCAGAATCTGCTGACGAAGTCCTGTCACATCGGGAACACACAACCGGCCCTCGAATCTTAGCACCTCATCAGGCGCTACCTCAAACAGACTCCTCTCTTTCTGAACAGCGGCATCTGCATCGCACTGCAAAATCGGATCCTCATATCGCCGCTTCTTCACCTCTTCGACGATGGAAGACTCGCAACCTCTCGAACCCAAATTCCACACCAACAGAATCAACCAAACGAACCCCAAGGCTCGCTAGCCGATGTAACTCCGGACCATATCCCTTTTCTCCGGTGAACAATGCAGACTACCCATCGATTTGCGACATAGCGGCATCCGCAACTACATCGCCTTCCCTGGGTGGTATAAAATATCAACATCGTAATCCTTAAGTAGCTCCAACCACCGTCTCTGCCGCAAGTTCAGTTCCCTCTGGCTGAAGATGTACTGGAGACTCTTGTGGTCTGTGTAAATGTCCACGTGAACTCCATATAAATAATGCCTCCAGATCTTCAAGGCATGAATCACACCGCCAACCTGTGTCATGTGTGGATAGTTCTTCTCATGCTTCCTAAGCCGCCGAGATGCATAAGTTATAACCTTGCCGCGGCCGCATCAAAGACGCACTCCAAGCCCGACACCGACGGCCACAATAAACCACATATCCATCTAAACCTGCGAAGAGTAAGAATCGGGCCGTCAACCTCTCATTTAGCAATTGGAAACTTTCCTCATAAGTATCCGTCCACCGGAACATAGCTGCCTTCTGAGTCAGCTTAGTCAAAGGTGCTGAAATAAAAGCAAACTTTTCCACAAACCTCCGATAATAGCCTGCAAGGCCCAAAAGCGCGCACTCCGGTGTAGCTGGTCCGCCAAGTCTGATCGCCTCAATCTTAGTCAGACAACCCGATTACCATCGGCCCGATAACATGCCCCAATAAAGCCACAAGCTAACTAACTCGCGATTTCGAGAACTTGGCATACAATCGCGGCCTCGGAGGACTCTAATACCGCCTCAAATGACCAGATGCCTCGCTCAGGCGCGAATACACCAAGATATCATCAATAAACACTATAACGAACATATCCAAGAATGGCTCGAACACCCTATTCATCAAATCCATGAATACCGCTGGGCGTTGTCAACCCGAAAGACATCACCGAACTCATAGCCCATACCGGTCCCGAATGCGCTTTGGGATGTCTATCTCTAACTCGCACTGATGATAGCTGCACCGCAGTCTATCTTGGAAAACACTTTGCACCCCGTGAATCGGTCAAACAAATCGTCAATCCCGGGAGGATACCGTTCTTGATAGTAACCTTGTTCATTTCTTGTAATCAATACACATACGCAGCTGGCCCCATCCTTCTTCTTTACAAATAACATCGGCGCTTCAAGGAGAAACACTTGGCCTAATAAAGCCTTTCTCCAAAGAAATCTTTCACCGATCCTTCAATTCCTTCAATCGGGCCTGCCATCCTGTATGGCTAATAGATATCGGCCGAGTGTCCGTGCCAAATCGATGCAAAACTCAATCTCCTCTCGTGAGGATACCCTAAGCTCGCCCTGGGAATACGTCTGAAACTCTCTAACAACCGAATCGATCAAGGTCCTAGATCTCACCGTGATTTAATACCCGAACCAAATGGTAGATATACCCTTCCGTACCATCTTCCTAGCCTTGAGGTAAGAAATAAACCTACCCTGGCGACGCAAGATTCCCTTCCACTCGATAACCGGCCACCAGAAACCGAACCGAACTAACCTCTCTCTCAAATCCACATTGACATAGCAAGACGCTAGCCAATCCATACCCATAATCACATCGGTCTGTCATATCCAACTCTATCAAGTCGCCAGAGTCCGACGACCATCTATAGTCACCGGGCAAGCCTTATATACCCACTCGCCTACCACCGAAGCACCTACGGCGTAGCCACCTCAAAGGATTCTATGGACTGCTCTATCCCTATTCTACCAAGAATATGAGGAGATATATAGGACAAGGTAGAATCCGGATCTATCAAAGCATAAACATCACAAAGAAGAGACCAACAATGTACTGACGACATCGTGACGCCCCGTCCCGGGCCGACATAACATAAATGCGGTTCGAGGACCGCTGAATCGAACCCCGCCACGACTCGCCGCGCTCTGGCCCGCGGAACACCCGCCCGGCGCCAACCATCAAGATGAAGACCAAAGAATCAACTCGCTTACCGAGCCATGGCACTCCCGCCGACTCGACGGACAATCTTCTTCAAATGGCCTCGCGCCACAAGAGTAACAAGCTCTGGAGGAATACGACACTTCTATAATGGCAATCACCACATCGACCACACCGAGGAATAGGGGCCTCATCCGACCGGAACTCGTCCTCCAAAACCCGGCCCCGAACCCCGCCCCGCCTCAATACTCAGACGCCCCAAGATGGTGGAGGAGCGCTCGACCGTGTGGTGCAAATCCGTCTGGCTTTGGGTTGTCTACCCTTAAAACTACCAGAGGACCTCGCCCCGCCCTCTTCGCCGAGCACTGCCGATCCGCCGCCCCGCTCACACCTGTACGGCTCGCACGCGGCAATGTCCATGCCCTACCAAGAGCCACCCTGCAACTCTCGCCAAGTGATCATCGAGTCTCGTGACATAGCGGCACCCCGCCCTCCATGTTCGCTACCAAAGCGGCACATACCTAGCCAATGAATCAAACTCCATGTTCTATTCCCGACCGCCCGCCCATTCTGTCTCGGGCCACAAAAACCTATCGCCCGAGCCCTCATCTCATCGGCGAGGCAAGAAATGGCCATAACGCCTCGAGAACTCGTCCCAAATACCGGAAGCGCATGCTCCCCGACGCTTCCTATGAATCATACCACCAATCGCAGTGTCCCGCACCGATGCGAACCTAGTACCACCGACTCGGTCTCCAAGCCCGATCACCCTCATGATCCACAGAATCGGATGAACTCCCGAGATCATCCTCGTGCTCGACCCATAAAACTCGCGGTCGCAACTCAAAAGTCCTCGCCTCAAGCTAGCAGCTCAGGTCGAACTATGGTACAAATGAATCGCTGCCACTTATCCTCATGTTCGCCACAACTCGCTAGTAATCGCCATCTCTTGTAGCCCATATCCTTCGCCCCGGCCGCTGGATCGAGGCTCGTACCGCGTCTCGTGAGCGCCGCCGCTCGCATTTCACCGGGTTGGCGACGTGGTAGAACTCGCCGTCCAAACACCTCATCCGTAAGGATCGCCTATGCCTCGTAACCCTGCGTTCTACTAGTAGTTCCTCCACCGCTTGCCCTTCGGGCCGCGGCCGCCATGCGGAGGCATAATCGATACACACAAAGTTTACGCCGAGGAAATTCAACCTATAACACAACTCTATTGCACGATCTAGAGTGAAAGAAATGGAAACCAATCCTAAATATCCAGTAGCCTCCCGACATAGATGTGGTGCACAACACACCGATAATCAAGACTTACTAGATACGGCTCAGACCCTTCCGAGGATTAATCGCTCGATACCACTTTTGTCACGCCCGACTCGATCCGTGACCTGCCTTGACCCGGCACCTCGTGACACAACATCGAGAAAACCAATGAATATAAACACAAAATAAAACAACCATAATGGTATAAATAGTCTAGCCCAAAATGCCTATCGCAAAAGTACATCAATTTGAACACCTATATCCTTAAACAACCCAAGTTATGAAAAGACTACATGTGCCTCTAAGAATAAGTAACACTATGACGGACAGGCCCCGCCATGCCCTCGAATGTACAAAATATCACAACACCGGGAGAACCATACCAAAAGTCGAGCTCAAGAAATGGAGCTCCCGACACCGAGTAAGAGAGATCCTAGGAATGACGATCTACCACCGCTTCCTTACTCGCAGATGAACGCAACCGAGAAAGGGGGTCAAGACACAACGCACTCAAGTATGTAAAATCGAAAATATCAGAGTAATATCACAAGTCAAAGATAAGCCGGAGTCATAGATAAAAATCAATTTCTCAGACCGTGCCTTACTAACAATGAGAGTAACAAGTATAAAACTTATAGCATAAAAATAGGAGGCTCACGATCAAAACAGGTACCTCGCCTGTAGTATCGCGTTAGCCCCTACTCGGGACTATTTCACCCGCACGGGTCCCGTGGACCCGCACGAGGTCATCCGCCTCGCTACGGGACTATTTCACCCGCATGGATCCCGTGGATCCGCATGAGTACCATCGCCGCACTCGCACGGGACTATTTCACCCGCACGGATCCCGTGGTCCGATCCGCATGAGCGCAAGCACACACTCGCATCACGGGTAGCAAATCCATGACATAGATAATAACCCTGGTTTACCCGTAATAATACAAATATATAACATAGCTCATCCGGCTATCATACATAACATAAGCACTACCGCCTATCATATCATACATAAGCACTACCTACTTATCATATCATACACAAGCACTACCGGCTTATCATAACATAAGCAAGTTAAGAAATCCCCTAACTTCTTATTAACATTATTAATATATCCTCTCATTTTAGTATCCTAAGGCACTAACATGTATTTTAATAGAAAATTCGGGAATTCAACCCAAGTACCATGTACTTCTAACTTTTAAGAAAACTCTTTTTATACAAAGATTCCAAGATACTAATCACCATAGTATCAAGTTACAATTTCTTTTCAAAACAAGTCACATTTCCTTTTAGAAATATAATAGGCTTCTAAATCAAGTGACTTCATTTCCTTTAAAACCTTAGGCAACCAATGCCTAAAAATCAATCCACCTTCCATAGTTTCAAATCCTTTACCCGCATTTGTTTTAGTTAGAGTAAACCATTCTTTGTGAACCTTTCCAAAAACTAATATAACCAACTTCCCATAAAGTCATTATATTAGCGTTATACCTTGTCAAATACATTTTCCTTAAATCCAAAGGACTTATACTTTTGAAATGAGACAAGCATCATATACTTTAAAACAAGTGTAGATTATCAAATCTTGTACGATACCGCACTACATAGATACAACTACTCATGCTCAAGAGATAGGAAAGCTCTACATACCTCCTTGGTCAATCCACTTGCTAAGTCCAACTACCGCAAGTAATATGTCAACCTATAATAACCATAGTGTGTTTATTAACCTCTAATTCCAATGTAGAAATTCCAAATTCAAGTTATCAATTCCTAAGGAAAATTGGCAAGATTTCCACGCACTGCCCGGCCCGTGGATCGTGCCTCACGGCACCCAAGTAGTCATACATCGAGTAATCGGAAATATAAAGCAAGACATGAAACAGCTTTATAATATAAGACACGCTTTATGTGAGAAAACATCGCTTTTCTAAGCATATATACATAAACACGGTTTAGCGCTACATCCGACATCGCATAAATATGACATGCACTTAAGGAAATATACAACTATGGCGACAGTGGCCCCGCCATACCCTCGATCAGACAAAACTATCTACAACAGGAGATCATACCCAAAAGTAGAGCCTCCTAAAAGATGGAGCTCCCGACACCAACGTAGATCCTAAGAATGTGGATCTAGCACTGCCGCTCTACCTGCAAGATGAACGCAGCCTCGCGAGGTCAAGACAACAGTACTAAGTATATGAAACTTGTAAAATACTTAAATGAAACATATCATTTTGAAAACGCTTTTGCAAGTATGTATGAAACAACCATGAAACCGCATAGTGCCACATCACAAACAAGAGCAAAGAATAGGTAAATCAGAACAGTCTTTTCTAGGCCGCGAATGATCGGGCAGGCCACCGCCCGTAGTATCACCATGCAAGCCTAACTCGACTCTCAGAGTCCGCATAGGCCAATCACATAGGCCCGCATAGGGTACATAACCCCGCATCGAGGTAGCTACTCCTAAGCATCGCCCCGACTCGCCGTCCGCACGCCACATGTAATCGCATGAGGTATAACCCCGCACACTAACTCGAACTCCGTAGCTCGCATAGGTCCCTTGGACCCGCATGAGGTATTCTCGTATCACGGTCCTGCATCACCGAGTATACCCCGTGACGGAGGCGCCTTAACCCCTGCATGTCAAGAGGCGAGTGATGCTACACTAACCTAACAAATTATCGTTAAACAACATAAGCACAACAAGAATACTTTTTCACAAACGCTACAAGACACTAACACACATAGCATCATATCATGTCTACTTATCAAACCATCTTATTATTCTTTCACAATTCAATATAAGTCCGTTATAAACACATAGGCAAATCGCTTTCTTTTATCAATCTTAAGTGGTTATACTTAACTTCCCATAAGGCTAGTATAACTCTTAAGCTTCGCTTAAAAACCAATTAGTTCTCTTTAAAAATGATTCAAAGATTCTTTGAAATGCTTTCGCATCTTTATTATTCGCTTAAGCCGTGAGGCATTGCCGTAGTTGTTATTCGTGCTTAAGCCGTGAGGCATCGCGTAGTGTTATTCAAAGCTTAAGCCGTGAGGCATTGCCGTAGTTATATATATTGTAAAATATCATGCTTTAGGAAGAATCACATACCTTCTCAAATAAACCACCGCCAAGTCAATATGTCGCACAGAGAGTCACCATAATAGTCACGTATATCTATCAAAGACTACTCGCGTCATTCTAAACAGAGGGTTCACAATTCTACGAAAGTCGGGCAGCACTTCCCTACCCGTGAGCTATATAATTCTATCGTGAAAACAAATTCCATGTAAGTACAGCTTGATTATTCTTCTTTAAACCCTTCACCGTGGTAACAGCTCAATTCTATTCGCAATATTCTTCTTTAATACTTATTCTTATACTACTACAGTATGTATTCTCTAATTCAAAAGAGGGTTAGGATTAGTTACCTCGGTAAGCCCAATAATATCCTAGAAAAAGTCGCGCCTGAGCAAGGTTTTGCTCCTAAGTTGTATGCTCCAAGGAAACCTTAGAAGTTCTTCACAACTTCTACTAAGTACTAAGGTATTTGGGCTAGGGTATTTTGGGCATTATAACAATACAAGAAGGCAACTTTTCTACCAAGGGAGGGGTAGATTTTTGGCTAGGCTAGGGGTATTCGCCAAGGGCCTTCACAAGGGAGGGGAGGTGTTGGACGAAAAGGGCTACAAAGGGAGAGGAGAGGATTTTCAAGACTTGGAAAGATTTGTGGATGAAGAACTCTTCATCTCTGGGGTATTTATAGGTCGAAGTGGCCAACCAATGGCCAAGATTTAGACTAGTGCAAGGCAAGTTTAGTGTGAGGATTAACTATACACAAATATCCTACCAACTCCTCGACTTGTGCACAAGGCACAAAAACGTGTTCTCTATTGTTCAAATCGTCCCAAATGGACGATTTCAAGTCCATCAATCGGAGGGTGACAAGTGTCGCCTCCCGCTGGTCCAAAATGTTTCGCCTCTAAAAATCCGCAAAAATTAGAAATGGCATAGCCGGAATTTACCCTACGAAAGTCGTGGAAACGCTTCGCCGGAAAACTATTCGCTTGTGAGTTGTGCCCAAAAAAACGCTTTGCCTAAACTTTAAGGCTAGATTTTTAGACGTATTCCTCACGCATACTCCGGAAATACGGTATAACATTCTCCTCCTTAGAAACATTCGTCCCGAATGTTCCTTCCCAAGACGCTTAACGATAAGATTCTTCATAACTTAAACAGCTTGTAAATGCCACACACGCCACGAGCAACACTTAGGCGTAAACGATAACTAAAATTTATAAGTAGGAAAGTGAATTACCCGGAGGTGTGGGAATAGTGAGGATACTTCGCCTCATGTCCTCCTCGGCCCCACGCCATCTCCTCCCCGAGCTCGCTCCGCCACAAGACTTTGACGGAAGCCACGCCCCGTCCGCAGACGCCTAACTCCGACGATCGACTATCGCTATGGGAATCTCCTCATACGATAACCCCTGGCCACACTGACATCGCCAATCGGTGTACTCCTAGATGGATCCTCGATACATCTCCTCAAAGATAGATACGTGAAAAACCGGATGCACCGCCTCCAGATCGGACGGCAGATCCAACTCATAGGCAACCTTGCCTACTCATGACAATCAAACGCCCAATGTACCTAGGGTCGAAGCTCTTCTTCTTCCGAATCTCATCACACCCTTCATGGTGACACCTTTAGGAAAACCCAATCATGAACTCGAACTCAAGATGCCGACGACGATGATCTCGTGATACGATTGCCGACTCGAGTCAATAGCCGCCTTGATAAGCTTCACCTTATCCATCGTCCGTATCAAATCCGTCCCACTAGCCGCCGCCCACATCGAACCAACCTATAGGCGACCGCACTTCCTCCCATACAAGGCCTCATAAGGCGCCATCCGAATACCGGAGTGGTAGCTATTATTATACGCGAACTCAACTAGAGGCAAATGATCCTCCCAACTACCATCGGTCAATAACACAAAGCTCGCAAAGATATCCTCAAGAGTCCGATAGTGCGCTCGCTCGTCCGTCTCGTGTGGATGAAATGCAGACTTCAGCTCACCGCCCCTAAACCCCTCTCGAAGGACCTCCAAGTTAGCCGAAACCGGCTCTCGTCTGATATGATCGGGTAGGGACTCCACGCACCGACGATCTCTGATGTAAAGTCCGCATAATCCTCACCAAAAAGTCGCCCGACGGGAAGAAATGGGCTGATTTTGTCACCGCCGACGATAACCCATATAGAATCATGTTCCTCCGAGTGCGAGGTAATCTCGTGATAAAATCCATGTTGATTACCTCCCACTTCCGTGTCGATCTCTATCGCCGCAACAAACCACCGTGCCTCCGTGCTCTACCTTCACCGCCGACAACACGCACCGAGCTACGAACTCGCAACGCCCTCTTCAAGCCATCCCACCAATACACGATCTAAGGGCGTCGTGGTACATCTTGGTCGACTCGACGGATAGAGTAACGCGCTACCGTGGTGCTTCCCCAACAACTCCGCCAAGTCCTCAAACATCCGGAACACACACCGCCAAACCTTAGCACCCCATCGTGCTACCTCAAAAGCGACCCTTGCCCTCACGAAGAGTCAGATCACCAGATTTAATCAAAGCCGGATCCTCGAATCGCTTCTTCACCTCCTCGACGATGGAAGACTGCAACCTCACGAACTCTAACCCCATCGCTATCGTAATCAATCAAACGGACACCAAGGCTCGCTAATCGATGCAAATCACGAACCATGTCCCTCCTCTCTAGCCGCACATCCGATAGGCTCCCATCGACCTACGACTAAGAGCATCCGCCACAACATCGCCTTCTCCGTGGTACAGATATCAACATCGTAATCCTTAAGCAACTCTAACCACCGCCTCGCCGTAAGTTCAGCCTCCTCCGTCAAGATATACCGAGGCTCTTGTGGTCCGTAAAATATCCACGTGAACCCCATACAAATAGTGCCTCCGCATCTTCAAAGCGAATCATAGCCGCCAACTCCAAATCACGCGGGTAGTTCTCCGTGTTTCTTCACCGCCGATGCATATGCTATAACCCCGCCATGCCGCATCAACACACAACCCAACCCGATGCCCGACGCATCACAATACACGACATAACCATCCGACCTCCGGAAGAGTAAGAACGGGCGGCCGCTCTCTTTCAAGAATCGAAACCCCGCCACAAGCATCACCATCAAACTTGGTCGCTCGAGTCACTTAGTCAACGGTGCGTAGATAAGCAAACTTCTACGAACCGCCGATAATATCCTCGCAAGGCCCGTAAAATCGCGAACCTCGGCTGAGTAAGAGGTTCAGGCCAAGTCCCGATCGCTTCGATTCGCCGTATTCACTGAATGCCATCACCCATAATATGCCCAAGAAACGCCATCAAGTCAACCAAAACTCACATTTGGAAAACTTGGCGCATAATCGCTGGTCCCGAGAATCACAAGACAGCCTTTCAAATGCTCCGCATGCTCCCGCTCGAAGCGAATAAACCAAGATATCATCAATGAACACTATCACAAACGTGTCCAAAATGGTTTGAACACTCGGTTCATCAAATCCATGAATACCACGAGCATTGGTCAACCCAAAAGACATGACTCGAACTCATAATCTCGCACGGTCCCGAATGCAGTCTAGGGACATCCACCTCTCGACTCGCACTGATGATAGCCCGATCGCAGATCAATCTTGAGAAACATCTCGCACTCGCAACCGTCGAACAAATCATCAATCCCGGAAGCGGGGTATTCTGTTTAATGGTCACCTTGTTCACCGTCAGATCAACACACATGCGCAGCTGCCCCGCCCTTCTTCTTCTTCACGAACACACCGGCGCCCTCTGGAGAAACACTAGGCCCGATGAAGCCCTTCTCCAAAGAAATCTCTAAGCCGATCCTTCAACTCTCTCAACTCGGCAGTGCCATTCTCAGATGGCGGAATGGAAATAGGCCGAGTGTCCGCAATATGTCAATACAAAACTCAATCTCCTCTCGTGAGGATACCCGGAGGTCATCCGAAACACGCCTGGGAACTCGTGACTCATCGAATCGATCAAAATCTGGTACCGCAGCCTTCAGATCAAACACCCGAACGAGATGGTAGATATACCCTTCGCACCATCTTCCTAGCCTCGAGGTAGGAAATAAACCTACCCCTACGATACCGTGCTTCTCCCACTCAACAACCGGCCTCAGAAACTGAACTGCATTACTCTCTCTCAGCCAACATTGGCGTAGCAAGAAGCTAGCCAATCCATCCCCATAATCACGCCGGTCGCCATCTCCAACTCTATCAAGTCGCCAGTGGTCCGACGATCAGTAAATGGTCACAGACAAGCTCTATATACCCGCCGAGCTACCACCGAATCACCCATCGCGTAGCTACCTCGAAAGCGGTCTATGGACTCGTGCTCTATCCCTATCCTACTAGCAACAAGGGGATATATAGACAGTAGAACCCGGATCTATCAAAGCATACACATCAAACCCGAACCGATAAGGTACCGTGACGACATCGGTGAGGCCTCCGATCTTGTTTACCGGACAAAGCATAAATGCGTTCGAGGACCGCTAGAATCGACCCGAGCCACGACCTCCGCCGCGACTGGCCGACCCACGAGTACCTTGCCCTCCGGCGAGTAATCGCTGGGATGAAGAAGACCCGCGAAAGAACTCGTAGTCGACTTACCATCAAGATCGCCTTGGCCTGACAGCCGCATAGTGACTCCGGCCGCCACAATCAAACAAACTCCCGTAGCACCACAACTCCCGGTGGGATCTACCAGACGGCCACACCGGCGGGGTGGTCTCGACGCCGCATTTCCGCCGCTCGACGCTCAAGTCCCGGGGCCCCGGTTCGCCTCGAATATCCCGGCCAGGCGAGGACGGCGCAGAGTGCTCGGGCTGGCCGTGGTGCACCCAGATCGCCGCCAGGCCGCCACCACGATAGCCACCAAAAGACCCCCGCCGCCCCTTCTTCGCCGTCACAACCCGGCGGTCTCTACGCCTCACATCCAAGAGCATGAGCTCAGACGGTAATGTCCATACCCTACCGAGAGAAACACCCGCACATGACTCGCCATATAGTCGTTTCAGCCTGACATAGCGGTGCACCCTATCCTCCATATCGCTACCAATGCCGGAACATATCGAGCCAATGAATCAAACTCGATATTGTACTCCCGACAAGGCCCTCTCGCCTCGAGAGTAAAAATCTATCACCGCGCCTCTCTCATCCGCGAGGCAAGAAATGAGTGAGAAAGCCTCGAGAACTCATCCCAAGTAGCCGGGACGTGCTTTCCCGGATAACTCCCATGATCAAACCAATCGATCGCGTATCACGCGGCCGATGCGAACCGGGTCACAGACTGCCTCGAGGCCTTGATCACCCTCACGATCCTTCCTCAAGCCGACGGATGAACTCCTCGCGATCATCCTCCGCCGACCAGTAAAACTCGGGCTACAACTCAAGTCTCGTAGCCTCAAACTATTCGCCTCGGTGTACCACGGGCGCGACTTTGGCCGAGCTGAACCGAATCGCCGCGATCCGGGCCTCTCAGACGGGCCACAACTTTAGCCAAAAGTCGGGCTATCTCTCAGAGCCCTAACTCTCCGCCTGTGCCGCGGGACGAGTGTGGTACTGTGGTCTCGCTGGGCCGGGCGGCGTCATAGAACTCGCCGCCTCGTATAGACCGGGCTCGAGCCTCGTGACTGGGTGTCTCGCTAGCAGCCTCCTGGCCGCTTTGCCCTTCGCCCGGGTTGCCTTACGTGGAGGCATAATCTACAGAAAGGAATACGTTAGAGGGTCCAACCTATAACACGCCTCTAAAGCACGATCTCGTAATGAGAAGAATGGAAACCAATCCTAAATATCTTATAGCCTCTCGACATTGTGTGGTGCACAACACACCGATAATCAAGACTCTACTAGATACGGCCTCAGACACTTTCCGAGGATTAATCGCTCGATACCACTTTTGTCACGACTGCCCGGCCCGTGATCGTGCCTTACCGGGCACCCAAGTAGTCATACATCGAGTAATCACGGAAATATATAGCAAGACATGAAACAATTTATAATATAAGACATACGCTTTATGTGAGAAAACATCGCTTTCTAAGATATATACATAAACATGGTTTAGCGCTACATCCGATTAATCGCATAACATGACTACTGCACTTAAGGAAATATACAACTATGGCGGACAGGGCCCCGCCATACCCGATCAGACAAAACTATCTACAACAGGAGATCATACCCAAAAGTAGAGCCTCCTAAAAGATGGAGCTCCCGACACCAACGTAGAGATCCTAAGAATGTGGATCTAGCACTGCCGCTCTTACCATGCAGATTTAACGCAGCCCGGGCGAGGTCGATAACAGTACTAAGTATATGAAACTTGTAAAATACTTAAATGAAACATATCATTTTGAAAACAGCTTTTGCAAGTATGTATGAAACAACCAAGGAAACCGCATAGTGCCACATCACAAACAAGAGCAAAGAATAGGTAAATCAGAATGTGTCTTTTCTAGGTCGCGAATGATCAACAGGCCAATTGCGTAGTATCACCACGCAAGCCTAATCTCGACTCCGTAGTCCGCATAGGCCAATCACATAGGCCCGCATAGGTACATAACCCCGCATCGAGGGTAGCTACTCCTCGGCATCGCCCCGACTCGCCTTCCGCACGCCACATAGACCGCACGAGGTATAACCCCGCACACTAACTCGAACTCCCGTAGTTCGCATAGGTCCCTTGACCCGCATGAGGTATTCTCGAATCACGGTCCTGCATCACCGAGTATACCCCGTGACGGAGGGCGCTTAACCCCTGCAATATGTCAAGAGGTGAGTGATGCTACACTAACCTAACACTTATCGTTAAACAACATAAGCACAACAAGAATACTCTTTTCACAAACGTTACATAAAGACACTAACACACATAGCATCATATCATGTCTACTTATCAAACCATCTTATTATTCTTTTCACAATTCAATATAAGTCTGTTATAAACACATAGGCAAATCAAGCTTTCTTTTATCAATCTTAAGTGGTTATACTTAACTTCCCATAAAGCTAGTATAACTCTTAAGCTTCTGTTTAAAAACCAATTAGTTCTCTTTAAAATGATTCAGTATTCTTTTGAAATGCTTTCAGATCTTTATTATTCAGGCTTAAGCCGTGAGGCATTGCCGTAAGTGTTATTCAGGCTTAAGCCGTGAGGCATTGCCGTAAGTGTTATTCAGGCTTAAGCCGTGAGGCATTGCCGTAGTTATATATATTGTAAAATATCATGCTTTAGGAAGAATCACATACCTTCTCAAATAAAACCACCGCCAAGTCAATATGTCGCAGAGTCAGCCTATAATAGTCACAGATATCTATCAAAGACTACTCTGAAGGTCATTCTAAACAGAGGGTTCACAATTCTACGGAAAGTCGGGCAGCACTTCCCTACCCGGTGAGCTATATAAGTCTACTGTGAAAACAGTCCTATGTAAGTACAGTTGATTATTCTTCTTTTAAACCCTTCTACTGTGGTAACAGTTCAATTCTATTCTGCAATATTCTTCTTTAATACTTATTCTTATACTACTACAATATGTATTCTCTAATTCAAAAGAGGGTTAGGATTAGTTACCCGGTAAGCCCAATAATATCCTAGAAAAGTCGCACTGAGCAAGGTTTTGCTCCTAAGTTGTATGCTCAGGAAACCTTAGAAGTTCTTCACAACTTCTACTAAGTACTAAGGTATTTGGGCTAGGTATTTTGGGCATTATAACAATACAAGAAGGCAACTTTTCTACCAAGGAGGGGTAGATTTTTGGCTAGGCTAGGGGTATTCGCCAAGGGCCTTCATGGGAGGGGGAGGTGTTGGACGAAAAGGGCTACAATGGGAGTTTAGAGGATTTTCAAGTCTTGGAAAGTTTTGTTGATGAAGAACTCTTCATCTCTAAGGGGGTATTTATAGGTCAATAAGTGGCCAACCAATGAACAAGATTAAGACAAGTGCAAGGCAAGTGTAGGGTGAGGATTAACTATACACAAATATCCTACCAACTCCTCGACTTGTGCACAAGGCACAAAAACGTGTTCTCTATTGTTCAAATCGTCCTACTGGACGATGTCACGTCCATCAATTGGAGGGTGACAAGTGTCGCCTCCCGTGGTCCAAAATGTTTCGCCTCTGAAAAATCCGCAAAAATTAGAAATGGCATAGCCGGAATTTACCCTACGAAAGTCGTGGAAACGCTTTCGCCTAAAAACTATTCGTTTTGTGAGTTGTGCCAAAAAAAAAACGTTTTGCCTAAACTTTAAGGCTAGACTTTTTGTACGTATTCCCTTACGTACATACTCTGGAAATACGGGGTATAACAATTTCCTTTGTTTCTACTCACTTTGCCACCTTTTCAAAGGCCGATTTTTCAACATTCAAACGCCTTATTAAGGCCCAACAACCAAACCAACACAAAGGGGATTACACACCTAATCTTGGGTGTGTAAAATTCTGCCCCATAAGTTATAATAGTACACTTAACAATTCTAAGGTGGTTTTTTTAGGCTACAACATGCTCATAATATTTCTTTAGCCAAATCCTTCATATTCAACCCACATTTCTAGCATGCAATGACTCTAAGAACATTATTTACCACCATAAGTATCTTCTTCATAACATGCAACTCTATAAACTAATAATAGAGGAAGAATCATTACCTTAGAGCTTTAGCAAAATTTTATCCAACAATTTGCTAGCCTTTCTACCAAGAATACCACCACCACCACCTTCACAAGCTAGCCACAAGCTTCCTTCTTGTCTTTTAATTTTTCAGATTTTTCTTAAGGCTAGAATCCTCTTGGATTTTTAGAGAGAAGGAGGAGCTTGAAATGTTTAGAGAGAAGGAAAAGGTTTTTCAAAGAGAGAGATGACAAATGACCAAGTCTTTAAGACTTGGTCAATATATTGCATGTAAAAATCAGATGGGGGGGACACTTGTCCCCCACTCAGGCCCTTTCAAAATAAAAATCTGACTTTTCCTAAGTTTTTTCACGCTGCCCCGCTTCCCGCAGCGGCGCCGCAACTCTGCGAACCCTGATCTTCCGGCCGCGAAACTTCACCGACCAGTTTTCCCGGCTGCTTCGATCGGGCGCCCTATAATTACCCGCTTGGCGCGCTTCTCGCGCCGCAAGGCCATGAGACCTCGACCGAGGTCCCGGCCATAACCACGGGGTATAACACCGTCACTGCCGGTACGTCCAAGTAAGTTCTCAACAAGTCAACCGACCCTCCATCGAAAAACGCGATAGTATAGAAACACAATTCGTGCACACCAAGGCTATCAAAGCAAGCATATGCAAGTTACACAACAACAAGCATAGGCAAGTTACACACAACTCAAGGTACTTTCATTTATGCCAAAGTTCGGGTTTTAACCCTAAAGTACTACATACGTTAAATTCCTTTTTAAAGAGATCCATTCCTTTTATAAAAGTCACCCGATACCCGTAGTATAAAAATTAGAGTGACTCACATTTTTAAGTAAACCAGAACACTTCTTTTTTTTCTAAAATCAAGTAACAACATTCTTTTCCTAAAGCTCCAGTTTGCCTAATTTCAATTACTCAAGTCTCTTTATTTTAGAAAAGTTTCATAGTTCAATGTCTTAATCTCTTTTAAAACAATTGAGTAACATATGCCATATGTGTGAGCAGTTTATTCTTGTTTATAACCATCTTATTAAAGCAGCCATGATCTAGAAAATGTAATATCATTTTGTCTTATCTTAGCTTCTATGAAGATAGAGGTTTCCACTGGTTTTTATAATAATTCATTAGTCAGTACATTTTCCTTTATTAACGCCGCAAATGTTTTGTTCGATACTTGTTCTCATTCCCAAATCAAGAAACATTATCCCTTTTATCTTCCTTAAGACGTTATACCTAACTCCCCATAAAGCTAGTATAACTCTTAAGCTTTCAAAAACCAAATATTACTCTTCTTTCAAAATGATTCTTTTGAAATACTTCAAGTTCTTTATTATCACACATCAAGTCAGTTATAAGTCAAATCGCTTACCTTTTAAAACCACAAAGCATTTTCTTACCTACATAAAGTCATATAACCAACTTCCCATAAAGCCGTTATAACACTTTATGTTTTAAACCAATCAAATACATTTAACACATGTACGTCACCGCACTACATAGTTATACACATATCATGCTAGAAAAGATAGGAAGAGGTTCACATACCTCGCGACGATTATCGACTAATAGCAAAACGCTCCAAGTACCTCAAACCGTCGGCTACTCCTTAAGCCAAGTAGATCACGCCATACGTAGTACTTCAACCTATAGAGGCCACAAGGTGCCTATTAACATCTAGATCTCAACGTAGAATATTCTACGTAAAAATTGGCAAAGACCTCCCGCAAATCGCAGAATTCTCCTCTCATCGAGGCACGCTAATGTGCCAACAACTCCCGAGAGAGGGGGGGGTTGTACGTCTAATCCGAACGTGTACAATTCTACTTCACAGTAATGCTACACAAGTCTACTGTAATACAGTCCTATGTAATTACAGTTCAGTTCTCTTCTTTAAATTCAGGCTTAAGTCAAAAGACATTGCCGCAAAACTATGTTCAGTTCTATATATAGTATACTTCAACTATATATTCCTACAACATGTAATTTCCAATAACAATAGGGGGACAAGATGATTTACCTCGATAAGCCCAAAATTATCCAAGTTTAAATGTCGATCCTGAGCAAGGTTTAGCTCCTACTCCGTGCGCTCCAACCCGCTCCAAACAACCCTTAGAAGTTCTAACCAACTTCTACTTAAATACTTCAATCAACTATGAAGATTTTTTTAGGGTTTTGTTTAGTGGCTAAAGGAAGTATAATAGTATTTTCCGGGCTTTTCGTAAAGAGGGTACTTGGAAATACTACAAAGGTTTTGGGCTAGAGTATTTTGGCATTATAACAATACTTGGAGAAATATTTCTATACCACAAAGGGGGGTGTATTTTCGGCTAGCACAACTAGTTGGGGGTGTTCTCGCCAGAACACTCCCAAGGGAGAGGGGTTTCGGCCAAGGGCCTTTTCAAGGGGGAGGGGGGTGGCTTTGGACGAGAACCACACTCAAAGGAGGAGAGGGTTTTCAAGACTTAGAAAGATTTGAGGGATGAAGAAAACCTTCAAGCAAGGGGGGTATTTATAGGTCAAGCAATGGCCAACCAATGGCCAAGATGAAGACAAGTGTGGTGCAAGTGTAGGGCTAGGATTTACCCATGTGTCCTTATCCATCTACCACACAAAATATCCTACCTAACCCTTGACCAAGAACAACACAAAAAACGTGCCAAGAAGTGCCCACTTTGCCGTCCATTGAGGGTGACAAGTGTCACCCTCCCGTTGGTCCAAACAATTTCGTCTCTCGGAAAAATCCGCAAAAATAATAAATGACATAGCCGTATTTTTTCCTTCGCAAAGTTTGTAAAACGTTTCGTCGGAAAACGACTCTTTTCGGTACTTGTGAACAAAATTTTCGGCACTAGCCTACTTTAAGGCTTAACTTTAATACGTACGCCCTCACGTACATACTCTGGAAATACGGGGTATAACACAAGGAGAGGCTCTAAGTTGCTAAGGAGCGACTTCGGATCTTGAAGTTGGATTAAGGCTCGTCAAGGTAACCATCTTGTTCTCTTAAGTGTTATAATATTACATATTGTTGTGGCCTTACATTATAACTAGCATGACGTATATGTATTGAATATTGATAAGTGTTATAGATATTGGAAGCCTAAATCCGAAATGACATTGCTAGCCATTTGAAATTGAAATACAATTTGGTCGATAATTAGAATCATCGCATGTTATCTACTTGAAGATTGTAGTAGTTATAATCGATTGCGGCTTGATAACATGTTATACTAAACAACTTGGATTGAAAAGGAATTGGAAAAGACTTTGTGTTGTTGTCCCTCAAATTGCCGAAAATGACATTGTCTTTTGGACTAGTTTGATATCAATTGTGGGGCTGAATTTTACACGTCTTGTTAGGCGTGTAATCCCCTATTGTTAACTACATTGTTGAGCCTTAAATGTGGCGTGTTTGGTTATTGAATTCGGGCCTTGAAAAAGGTGGAAAATTATGTCGAAACAAAGGAAGTGTTGTCCGATTTTCCGTAGAATTTAGTGACTTTGCACTTAGAATATTCTACGTTTAAAGTTAGAAGTTAATAGACGTATTATGGTCATTATAGGTTGACATACTACGTACGTCATATTGGACTTAGCAAGTGGATTGAACCGAAGAGGTATGTGGAACTTTCCTATCTCTTGAGCATGAGTAGTTGTAAATATATAGTACGGTAGACGTACGAGATTTTGATGAATCTAATTTCATTTGATATCCTTGACTTGTTTTAAGAATGTCCAAGTTGGTTGAGTTAGGGAATTAACTCACTTGTTTTAAAAAAAGATTAAGGATGTCTTAGTTTCTAAAAGTTAAGGGACTTGAAGTATTTTGAAAGTATATGATACTTGTTTCATTTTGAAAGTATAAGTCTCTTGGATATAAATAAGAATGTAATTGCCTAAAGTAAAAAGTTAGTATAACGACTTTTTGGGAAGTTGGTTATAATAGCTTTATGGAAAGATGAAAGAGTGGTCCACTCTAGCAATGTAAATAATGATAAATGACTTGAAATAATGATAGGCAAATTGATTTGAAGGCATCAATTGCTTAAGGTTTTAAAAGAAAGAAGTCACTTGATTTAGAAGCCTATAAATGTATTTCTAAAAGGTATTGTGACTTGTCCTGAAAAGTAGATATGACTTGATACTACGGTTATTAGTACTTGGAAGTTTTATATGAAAAATAGTCATTTTAAAAGAGTAGAAGTACGTAGTACTTTGGGTTAAATTCCCGGATTTTTATAATGACATGTTAGTGCCTTAAGTAAACTAAAATGAGAGTGTATATGAACAAAGCTAATAAGAAGTTAGGGGATTTCTTAACTTGCTTATGTTATGTATGATAAGCCGGTGGTGCTTATGTTATGTATGATAAGCCGGTAGTGCTTATGGTACGTATGATAGCCGGTTGTGTTAGGTTATGTATTCTTACGGGGTAGACCCCGGGTTACTACTTATTCCATGGAATTGCTACCCATGATGCGAGTGCGGCGTTTGTACTCATTGCGGGCCCACCGGGCCCATGCGGGTGAAATAGTCCTATGCGGATGAAATAGTCTCATGCGAGGCGGATGACCTCATTGCGGGTCTACAGGACCTATGCGGGTGAAATAGTCCCATGAGTAGGATTGCTTAATGATACTACGGGAGTGTGACCCTACTTTGATCATGAGCCTCCTATTTTTATGCAGTAAAGTATACATTTGTTTACTCTTATTGTTAGTATGGCACACTGTACTGTAATTTGATTATCATACATGTCTCCAGCTTTATTTTAGACTTATGATGTAAATTGCATTATTTTCCAGTTTTACATACTTGGTACATATTTTGTATCGACTTTCTTGGGGATCGCTCATACCGCAGTAGGGTAAGAGTGGTGGATCCTCATTCTTAGGATCACTGATCAGGTGTCAGAAGCTCCATTTCTCCGGAGGCTTGTCTTTTGGTACGGTTTTCCCTGATGTTGTAGATTTATGTACATTCAGGGGTATGGCGGGGCCCTTGTCAAGACCCGAACCCGGGCCCGTGACTAGTGCCTTACCCCGGGCACCCAAGTAGACATACATCAGAGTAATCAGCGGAATATAAAACAAGACATGAAATAAAACAGTTTATCTGAGAAAAGTTGCCTTTCGGCCTATATATATATATATAAACTTGAACAGTTACATCCCCTATTACAAACCCTGCCCACAACAGTACTACAGACCTCTAAGAATGATATGACAACAATGGCGGGACAGGGCCCCGCCATACCCCTGAATGTAAGTACCTACAACGACAGGGGACTGTACCACTGATAAGCCTCCGGAGAAACGGAGCTTCCCAAACGCTGAACTGGGACCCTATGAGCGAGGATCAACAATCGGTCTACCTCTACCGCGGATGAACGCAGCCCAAGGAGGTCAAGACAACAGTACCAAGTATGTGAAATCAAAATATCGTAAATGAAATCATAGTAGTCTATATAAAGGTGAGACATGTATGATAATCAAACTACAGCTCACAATAAATAAGCAAATATGTCAAGTCGTGACTCACGCCTCAAAGTCATCACTCAAATACAACTGGGTCTCACGCCCACAACATCAATCATGCGTGGAATACCTTCCTCACCGCGATCTATGATATAAAAGCACCAAGGAATACACATGAACACCAAGTCCCACTCGTGTCATAATAAAACCGCACGGGTAAGTACGAAGGCATAGCCGACTACTAAAACCTACGCACCAACAAGGTCATAAATCGTATCATGAGATCTGTCTGACCGCCACATGATCGGCCGCCACTCGCTCGCAGATCTAATGCGCGTCTAGTCCTCGAACTTCCCGCACCCGCATAGGCCACTCCAATGGCCCGCATGAGGTATTCCCGCATCGAGGTAGCTACTCCGAACGCCCCGACACGCAGTCCGCATGGCCACATAGACCGCATGACCAAAAAGGCCGCACACTAACCTGGAACTCTCGTAGCTCCGCATAGGTCACACAGACCCGCATGAGGTATTCTCGAATCATAGGTCACACAGACCCGCATGAGTCTACCCCGCATCGGAGGGCAGCTTAACCCCCGGAATCATGTCAAGAGGTGAGTGATATAATACTAACATAACAGCTTATCGTTAAACAACATAAGCACAACAAGGGAAACCCCTTTACACAAACATCACAAGATACTAACACACGTAGCATCCTAACATGTTTACTTATCAAATCAACAAGAAAGTATTACAAGGCTATCACAAACCAACACAATCAAGTTATTCACACAAGGTACTTTCTACTATATGTTAGCAAGTTCGGTTTTTTTTTATCCCCAAAGTACTTCATACATTAACTCTTTAAAAGATCTGTTTCTTTCACAAAAGTCACACAATACCCGTAGTATAAAAATAGAGTGACTATCTTTTTAAGTAAATCAAAACACTTCCCTTTGTAAAAATCAAGTAACAACATTATTCTCCAAACGTTCAAGTTTGCCTAATTTCAAATACTCAAGTTTCTCATTTTCGAAAGGTTTCGTAGTTCATAGTCTTAATCACTTAAGAATATAATTCTCCTTTAAACAATTTGAGAAACATATGCCTTATATGTGAGTAGGTTATTCTTGTTTATAACAATCTTATTAGAGCAACCATGATCTAGGAAATGTAATATCATTTTGTCTCATCTTAGCTTCTATGCAGATGGAGGTTTCTACTGGTTTTAATAATACTTAATTAGTCAATACATTTCCCTTTATTAGCGCTGTTGTGGTTTGTTCGATACTTATTCTGATTTCCGAAATCAGTAAAACATTATTCCTTTTAAAAACCAAGTATTCATTACTCACGAATGAGGTTTCACACTTTTTAACAAAATTCATATTAATTCAATTAAGTCAAGTCTCTTATCTTTTAAGATCAAGTCTCTTAACTTCTAAAATCAATAAACCATTCTTTTTATCTCTCTTAAGTCGTTATACCTAACTTCCCATAAAGCTAGTATAACTCTTAAGCTTTTAAAACCAAGTATTACTCTTCTTTCAAAAACGGTTCTTAATTCTTTTGAAATACTTCAAGATTCTTATTATTAGACTCAAGTCAAAAGACATCGCAGTAAAACCACGTTCAGTTAACACACGTACGTCTACCGTACTATATATATTCTTTTAAAATATCATGCTCAAGAGGATAGGAAGAATCACATATCTAGCGACGATTTATCGACTATTAGCAAATAGCTCCAAAGTACTGTAATCCTGCTAGCCTTTTCCACCCTTCGAGTAGAATACGCTACTCGCAGTACTTCAACCTATAACGGTTATACAAGTCTATCAAAGTCTAGACTACTCTGTAGAATATTCTAAGCAGTAGGTTCTCTATATTACGGAAAATCGGGCAGCACTTCCCTACCCGTTAAGCTACACAAGTCTATTGTAAATACAGTCCTATGTAAGTACATTTTAATCTTCTTCTTTAATATTCTTCTGATGCGATTTCAGTTCAATTCTCTTCTGTAATATCCTTCTATATCTTATACTCAATTATATACTACTACAGTATGTAATTTCCAATTACAATATAAGGACAAGAGTATTTACCTCGATAAGCCCAAAATTATTCAAGATTTAAGTCGATCCTGAGCAAGGTTTAGCTCCTCTTCTGAATGCTCCAATTCACTCCAAGAAACCCTTAGAAGTTCTACACAACTTCTACTTTAATACTTCAATCACTTATGAAGATTTTTCCATAGGGTTTCGTTTAGTGGCTAAAGGAAAGTATCGTAGTATTTTTCCGGGCTTTTCGTATAGAGGGTTCTTGGAAATACTACAAAGGTTTTTGGGCTAGAGTATTTGGCATTATAACAATACTTGGAGAAGTATTTCTACCAAGGGGGTATGTCTCGCTAAGCTTGACAAAGGGAGAGGGTGGTTTCTGCCAAGGCTCAAAGGGAGGGGAGGCTTGACGAGAACTACTAAAAGGGGAGGGATTTTAAGACTTGAAATGTCTAAGTGTGGATGAAGAAGTTCATCAACTAAGTGGGTATTTATAGGCCAACCAATGGCCAAGATCAAGACAAGTGGGGGCAAGTGGATGGTGTGGATTAGGACATGTGTTAAGTGGGTCCCACTTGCTCATCTACCACACAAATATCTCACAAATATCCTACCTAACCTTGACCAATGTTTTAGGCAACAAAAGGCCAAAACGTGCTGTGAATCGTCTTCCATTCCGCTAACTGAGGTGATCACACGACCCAACCGGGTTCGTGGATCGTGCCTTACCCCGCACCCTAGTGATACAACATCGTAGAAAATCAGCGGAAATAAAAACATGAACATGAAACAAGAGATATGATAAAAATAGGCCAACCAAAAGTTGCTTTGCGTATATATACTGAGAATCAAGCATTACATCCTTTACAACCCCGCCACAACAAGATTATAGACCTTTAAGAAAGTGATAACAACTATGACGGATAGGGCCCCGCCATACCTCGAATGTACAAGAACCTGCACTGTGTGGTAACATACCACAAGATAAGCCTCCAAGAAACGGCTTCCTAACACGTGAATCGTGATCTCATGGCGAGGATCCACAACCGATGTACTTCTACTGCAGATGAACGCAGCTTCAAGCGAGGTCAAGCATAACAGTACCAAGTATGTGAAATCAAATATCAGAATGAAATCACGATACTATATAAAACAGAGACATGTATGATAGCCAAACTACGATTACAACATAAAAGTAATCATGTCAAGTCGTGACTCACACCTCAAGTCATCCTCACGCCCGTGGAACTCCTTCCTCACCGCTAGCCTAGGTATAAATCGTATGATACGTATAACATGTCTCGGCCCATCCCATGGGACTCGATAAGAATCGTGTGGAATACATGTCTCGGCCCATCTCATGGGACTCGATAGGAATCGGATGAAATACGTGTCCAGGCCCATCTCATGGGACTCGGTAAAGAATCAGATGAAATACGTGTCCCGGCCCACCCCGTGGGACTCGGTAAAGTATGGAATATATGTCCCGGCCCATCCCGTGGGACTCGGTGAAGAATCAGATGGAATACGTGTCCCGACCCATCCCGTGGGACTCGGTGAAGAATCATTCATAACAAATCAGTCGGCCCTCCATCGAGAGACGCGGTGGTATAGAAATACAGTACTTGCACAACAAGGCTATCCCACGCAAACATAAGCAAGTTACACACAACTCAAGGTACTTTCATTTTATGACAAGTCCAGGTTCTGACCCCAAAGTATTACGTACGTTAAATTCCTTTTAAAAGATCCATTTCTTTTATAAAGGTCACCCGATACCCGTAGAATTAAAATGGAGTGACTCACATTTTTAGGTAAACCAAAACACTTTCCTTTTCAACATCAAGTAACAACATTCTTTTCCATAAGTTCAAGTTTGCCTAATTTCAAGTACTTAAGTCTCTTATTTTAGAAAGGTTTCGTAGTTCATAGTCTTAATCACTTAAGAATATAATTCTCTTTTAAACAATTTGAGAAACATAAGCCTTATAAGTGAGTAGGTTATTCTTGTTCATAATCAATCTTATTAAAACAGCCATGATCTAGGAAATGTAACAAAATTTTGTCTTATCTTAGCTTCTATGCAGATGGAGGTTTCTACTGGTTTTAATATAATTAATTAGTCAATACATTTCCTTTATTAACGCTGCAATGGTTTGTTCGATACTTATTCTCATTTCCGTAATCAGTAAAACATTGTTCTTTAAAAGCCAAGTACTCATTACTCACGAATGAGGTTTCACAACTTTTTAACAAAATTCATAGTCCTTAATCATTTCATAAAACGTCATTTATAAGTTAAGTCTCTTATCTTTTAAGATCAAGTCTCTTAACTTCTAATATCAATAAACCATTCTTTTACCTACATAAAGTCGTTATAACTAACTTCCCATAAAGCTATCATAACACCTTATGTTTTAAACCAACCAAAACTCGTTTAGCACACGTACGTCTACCGTACTACATAGTTCACAACAATCATGCTAGAAAAGATAGGAAGAGGTTCACATACCTCGCGACGATTATCGACAAATAGCCAAACGCTCCAAGTACTTCAACCCGTCGGCTACTCCTAAGCCAAGTAGATCACGCCACACGTAGTACTCCACTCCTAAAATGGTCATAGTACTTCTATTAAACCTTTCTTACCATTGGAGACTTATATCAATAAAAAGCCCTCTAATTCTACGGAAAATTGGGCAAAGACTTCGCTTTTACTCACTTTTCCATCTTTCTCCAAGGCCCGAATAACCGTAATATATATACCATATATATGGCGTAATAATTAAACAACATAAAGAAGGGGATTACACGCCCAAACGGTAACGCGGTTTACTATCACGCCTTCATAACAACAATAAGTAAAAGAAGGGGATTACGTGCTCAACCGGTAACGCGGTTTACTATCACGCCTTCATAACAATACAATAATTAAAAAGGGGATCACACGCCCAAACGGAACGCGATTGAACAATCTCCCTTAATGTAAAATGTAAATACACCCAAAGTAAATACCAAAGTAAATACAAATTCTAAGTTGGGGTCCTTGGCCAACTTTGTCCATTTTACTTATCCAAATTACTCATTAGTCATCCAACTTATATTTCCATTCTTAATATAAGTTATAGTTACTTTGTTATAAACTTCTTAGCAAGTAAGATACATTTTTACCATTTTAATGGCTAACGGCCAATCCTTTCTTTTAACAAGTTAACAAGATCCAACTCTTCCAAAATTTACTCCATATATTATATAATCCATAATATACTTATAATATATGTATAATGACCAATTCACAAAGAGGTTTAAGATTCACTACCTCAAATAGCCCAAAATATCCAAGAACTTAATGTCGCTCCAAGCAAGTCTTAGCTCCAAATCCTTTGTGTTCCAACCCACCACAAATCACCCTAAGAAGCTCCTAACCATCATCTCTTCAAGAACCAACTCAAACAAGTGAAGAACACTAAGGTTATCCTTCCAAGAGCTCTCGGCCAAGGTGGCTTTTTGTGGCTAGGGATGTGAAATCTTTCCTAACTTTTGGTTAATAGTCTTCCTAATACACTAGGGAAGAACACTTAGGAGCTTAGGAATTATTGGACAAATTTAGGTTAGAGAGGGAGGGGTTCGACGAGAGCTAGGAGAGAGGGATGGAGATGAAAATATTTCTCAAGTCTTGAAATATCTAAGTGTGCAAGATTTCATCAACAAAGGGTGCATATATAGGACAACCAAGGGCTAGGATGAAGGAAAATGTGTGGTTGAGATTGGGCATAAGTGTGTGTGGGCCCCACAAGCCACTTGTCCAACTAAAATATCTTGCAAGACTTGGCCACTTGTCTTGGCCACTTGTCACATGAATTTCGGCCAACCTAGCCCACCTAGGGGTGACACGTGTCTCTCACCTATTGGTCCAAAACATTTCATCTTCCGAAAATATCCATAAAGGCCAAAATCTCGAAAACAAAGTGGGCCCCACAAAACCGTAAATTTCTCCCGTGGGCCCCACGTGACCAATTCCGGAAATAAAATTCCATAATTCTAATATAATTCAAGAAGCCCAAATACCAAATCTGGGAATCCAATTCCCATCAACGAACCTTTTTCCTTCACAAAACCCGAAAACTTTTCCGTCGAAAAATCACATCTTTCTTTCTTCCCAATATTTCTGTCGTATTCTCGTACGTACGTCCTCACATACATACCCTAGAACTACGGGGTATAACATTCTTCCCCCCTTAGAAACATTCGTCCCGAATGTTCCTTCTAAGTCTCCAAACGCATTTGGCGCTTGCAGATAGTCTTCACTACTATACTTACAAAACCGATCATGCCACCAATGGCCAAAATATAACATGTGCGCAAAACTCAAATCCAAGCCAACGAGGAATCATTTCTAATCTCACAACAGCTCCTACTAGCTTCAATTTACTCTAATCCATTTCCGGCATTCGCAATCCGACTCAGGTCGAACGCATCCACGAACCCGTACGATGGTTACCTAAACCTGGGCCTAGCGCCCTCGTGACCCTACCACCTGGCGGGACCACCACAAACTGACCCCACCATATTCCGGGCTACGGGTTGACCCGCGAATGGTCCTCAACCCGACCCTTAACCGCGCCAAGCTCTTGTTTCCCCCGATCCGGAACAATCTCACTAATCAAGTCACGAAAACCTAGTGGTCTTCTTAGCTCAACTACCCTCTTATAATTCACACCACTCAGGGACTTATCACACAATTATACCCCTCGTATACTATGCTCTCTGACAAAGGTCAATTGTAAACAAAATCTTTTACCCAACTTCCCCTTACTAACCAGGCCCCTAAATCATCATTTAACAAAATGCTATCGGAACATAATACATAGCACATCATCATATCAACAACGTATACCAGTCTCTAGAGGGGTAAGAATATACCTGTATCAACTGCTTCATTTTCCTTCGTTGCTCTAATCATAATCCTGCCCTGCCGGGCGCATAGCTATAGAAGGCGATGAACTCGCCATCGACCGAGGTCGAGTCATTCGTCTGCATCCTTCCTATTAGACGCTCATCACACGGTTCCGACGGCCGCAGCAAAACAAGCACCGCAAAAGACGACATTCCCGACGACGCCGCCACATCGCGCACACCGAGGGAAACATGAACCCGATCGCTAGAACCTATGTATACTGTGGAACTAAGCCACGGATCTCGATCAGCTCCCGAATACCCGAACGCCCCAAGATCGCGGAGGACCACTGCATCGGGCGAGGCGCATAACTAACGCCGCCGAGGCGCCCGCCGAAAGTTACCAGCGACCTCGCTATTCTCGCCTCTCTTCGCTGATCTCGGCCATTCCGTTGACCCATCCGCCTCACATCTAAGTGCACGAGCTCGCACGCGGCAATGTCCATGCTCGTCAAGAGCTACACCGAACAAGCCTCGCCAAGTAATCATCGAGCCCGTGACGTAGCGGTGCACTCGCCCTCCATATATGTCACTAAAGCGGGACATACCGAGCCAACGAGTCAAACTCCACGTTGTACTTCCCTAACCGTGACGCCGGCCCGCTTTAACGCCAAAAATTTGTCACCGAGCCCTCCTCATCCGCGAGGCAAGAAATGTGCAAGAAATGCCCTGAGAACTCGTCCCAACTCTTTGGCCGAGCGTGCTCTCCTCGACGCTTCCCATGAATCAAACCAATCGACCGCCAGACGCGTGATCCGATGTGAACTCAGACTCATCGACTCGGTCTCCGGCTCGATCACTCACGATCCGGTCAGAATCGCTTGATGAACTCCCGCGATCATCCTCGTGCCTCGACCCATAAAAATCTGGCGTCGCAACTCGTAAAGTCCCGCAGCCTCAAACTATCCGATCTCGTGAACTACGGTACTACGGCATCGAATTGCCGTGATCCAAATTTATCCTCGTGCCTTGCCACTATCTCCGCCAATAATCGCCATCTCCTTGTAACCCATCTCCTCGCTCTTGCCGCGGTCCGACGCCTCGTGCATCGGCCTCGCAGAGACCGCCGCTACTCCACTCGCAGCCTCACCGCCTCGCCTCCGGGCCCCGATTGCCTTGCGTGAGGCATAATCGCACATAAGAATACGCGGAGGAGTCCAACTTACAACACAACTCTAAGGCACGATCTCGTAATGAGTAGAATGGAAACCAATCCTAAATATCCAGTAGCCTCGACATTATAGATGTGGTGCACAACACACCGATAATCAAGACTCTACTAGATACGGTCAGACACTTTCCGAGGATTAATCGCTCGATACCACTTTTGTCACGACCAACCGGCCCGTGGATCGTGCCTTACCAGGAACCCTAGTGATACAACATCGAGAAAATCAGCGGAAATAAAAACATGAACATGAAACAAGAGATATGATAAAAACAAAGCAACCAAAGCAAATTTTTCTTGCATATATACAGACCGAATAAGCATATCCTTTACAACTCGCCACAACAAGATTTCATGCACCTTTTAAGAAAGTGACAATAACTATGACGGACAGTGGCCCCGCCATACCACGAATGTACAAGAACCCATGCACTGTGGTAACATACCACAAGATAAGCCTCAAGAAATGGGCTTCCAACACGCTGAATTGTGATCCATGGCGAGGATCCACAACCGATGTATTCTACTCGCAGATTAACGCAGCCCTCAAGGAGGTCAAGATAACAGTACCAAGTATGTGAAATCAAATATCAGAATGAAATCACGATACTATATAAAGCAGAGACATGTATGATAGCCAAACTACGATTTACAACATAAAAGTAGTCATGTCAAGTCGTGGACTCACACCTCAAGTCATCCTCACGCCCGTGGAACTCATTCTCACCGGCAGTCTAGGTATAAATCGTATGATACGTATAACATATCTCGGCCCATCCCATGGGACTCGATAAGAATCGTGTGGAATACATGTCTCGGCCCATCTCATGGGACTCGATAGGAATCGGATGAAATACGTGTCCCGGCCCATCTCATGGGACTCGGTAAAGAATCAGATGAAATACGTGTCCCGGCCCACCCCGTGGGATTCGGTAAAGTATGGAATACATGTCCCGGCCCATCCCGTGGGACTCGGTGAAGAATCGATAGACACGTGTCCCTACCCATCCCGTGGACCTTGAAGAATCATTCATAACAAATCAGCCTACTCCATCGAGACGCGGTGGTATAGAAATACAAGATTGCACAACAAGGCTATCCCACACAAACATAGGCAAGTTACACACAACTCAAGGTACTTTCATTTTATGACAAGTCCAGGTTCTGACCCCAAAGTATTACGTACGTTAAATTCCTTTTAAAAGATCCATTTCTTTTATAAAGGTCACCCGATACCCGTAGTATTAAAATGGAGTGACTCACATTTTTAGGTAAACCAAAACACTTTCCTTTTCAACATCAAGTAACAACATTCTTTTCCATAAGTTCAAGTTTGCCTAATTTCAAGTACTTAAGTCTCTTATTTTAGAAAGGTTTCGTAGTTCATAGTCTTAATCACTTAAGAATATAATTCTCTTTTAAACAATTTGAGAAACATATGCCTTATAAGTGAGTAGGTTATTCTTGTTCATAATCAATCTTATTAAAGCAGCCATGATCTAGGAAATGTAACAAAATTTTGTCTTATCTTAGCTTCTATGCAGATGGAGGTTTCTACTGGTTTTAATATAATTCATTAGTCAATACATTTCCTATATTAACGCTGCAATGGTTTGTTCGATACTTATTCTCATTTCCGTAATCAGTAAAACATTGTTCTTTAAAAGCCAAGTACTCATTACTCACGAATGAGGTTTCACAACTTTTTAACAAAATTCATAGTCCTTAATCATTTCATAAAACGTCATTTATAAGTTAAGTCTCTTATCTTTTGAGATCAAGTCTCTTAACTTCTAAAATCAATAAACCATTCTTTTACATACATAAAGTCGTTATAACTAACTTCCCATAAAGCTATCATAACACCTTATGTTTTAAACCAACCAAAACTCGTTTAGCACACGTACGTCTACCGTACTACATAGTTCACAACAATCATGCTAGAAAAGTGTCACGACCAAATGGGCCTGGATCGTGCCTTACCCCGCACCCTAGTGACACAACATCGTAGTAATCAATGAACATAAAACACATACATGAAATGCATGTATACAAAACAAGAACTGAGGAAAACTTGCCTTTCTAAGATATATAAATAACAACTTTACAAATGAACGCTTAATCCTTTTACAAACCCCGCCACAACAAGATTTCTGCACTTCTAAGAATGATATGACAACAACGGACAGTGGCCCCGCCAAACCCCGAATGTAAACACTTACTACGACAGGACTATACCATCGATAAGCCTCCGAGAAACGGAGCTTCCCAAACGCCGAATTGTGACCGAGAGCTAGGATCAACGATCGTGTACCTCAACTGCGGCGTAACGCACTTCAAGCGAGGTCGCATAACAAAACAGTATGTGAAACTAAAGAATCAGTAAATGAAATCATAATAGTCTATAAAGCAGAGACATGTATGATAACCAAACTACGCTTTTACAATAACTAAGCAAATATATCAAGTCGTGGACTCACGCCTCAAGTCATCACAAAAGAACATAACAGTGGTCTCACGCCACAACATCAATCGTGCGTGGGACACATTCTCATCGCCAGCTTTATGATATAAAAGTTCCAAGGAACACACATGAACACTGTGTCCCACTGTGCCATAATAACACCGCACGGGGTAAGTAAGGCATAGCCGACTACTAACACCTACGCATCAACAAGGTCGCGAATCAGATTATAAGATCCGCTCTGACCGCCACATGATCAAAGCCGCCACTTGCCCGCAGATCTAATGCGCGTCTAGTCCTCGAACTTCCCGCAGCTCCGCATAGGCCAATCTCATCGCCCGCATGAGGTATCCCCGCATCGAGGGTAGCTACTCCCAAGATCGCCCCGACTTTCGAGTCCGCACGGCCACGCGACCGCATGCCCATAAAGGACGACACTAACACGAACTCGTAGCCCGCATAGGCCCTCAGACCCGCATGAGGTATTCTCGAATCACGGTCCTGCATCACCGAGTCTACCCCAGACGGAGGCGCTTAACCCCTAATCATCTCAAGAGATGAGTGATGTAAAATATTAACACAACAAATTATCGTTAACCAACATAAGCACAACAAAGGAACACCCTTTACACAACATCACAAGATACTAACACACGTAGCATCCTAACACGCTTACTTATCAAAGCAACAAGAAAGTATTACAAGGCTATCACAAACCAATACAATCAAGTTGTTCACACAAGGTACCTTCTACTATATGATTAACAAGATCGGGTTTTTATCCCCAAAGTACTTCATACATTAACTCTTTAAAAGATACGCATTTTCACAAAAGTCACACAATACCCGTAGAGTATACGAAAAATAGAGTGATTATCTTTTTAAGGTAAATCAATTACTTACCTTTGTAAAATCAAGTAGCAACATTCTTTTCCAATGTTCAAGTTTGCCTAATTTCCAATGTTCAACTTTGCCTAATTTCCAATGTTCAAGTTTCATTTTAGAACGGTTTCGTAGTTCATAGTCTTATTCATTTAAGAATATAATTCTCCTTTAAACAACTGAGAAACCTAAGCCTCCCATGAGTAGGATATTCTTGTTTATAACAATCTTATTACAAAGACCATGATCTAGGAAATATCATTTTGTCTCATCTTAGCTTCTATGCAGATGGAGGTTTCTCTGGTTTTATTAGTACTTAATTAGTCAAAACATTTCCTTTTATTAACGCCGCAGTTGGTTTGTCGATACACATTCGATTCAAATCAAGAAAACATTCTTAAGCCGTTATACCTAACTTCCCATAAAGCTAGTATAACTCTTAAGTTTTCAAAAACCAAGTATTACTTCTTCTTTCAAAATGATTCAAAATCTTTTGAAATACTTCAAGTTCTTTATTAACACACAAGCCGCTTATAGTTCAAATCGCTTACCTTTAAAACCACATGTATTTTCTTACCGACATAAAGTCGTTATAACCAACTTCCCATAAAGCCGTTATAACACTTTATGTTTTAAACCACTCAAACACATTTAGCACATGACGCTCACCGCACTACATAGTTCACACATATCATGCTAGAAGAGATAGGAAGAGGTTCACATACCTCGCGATTTAGTATCGACTAATAGCAAAACGCCCAAGTACTTCCAACCGCCGGCTACTCCTAAGCCACGTAGATCGCGCCACACGTAGTACATCACCTATAAGGCCACAAGGCGCTTATTAACATTTAGATCTCATCGTAGAACATTCTACCAAAATTCGCAAAGACTCTCCCGCAACAACAGTAAAACTCCTCCTCTATCGAGGCCGGCCACCAAGCCTACTGCGGGGTTATACATCTAACCCTAACGGCACAATTCTACTCCACTGCACTACTACACAAGTCTACTGTAATACAACCCTATGTAATTACTGCTCAAGATTTTCTTTAAATTCAGCTTAAGTCGCAAGACATTGCCGTAAGTATTATTCAGTTCTATTATATAGTATACTTCAACTATATATTCACAATCATGTAATTTCCAATTACAATAGAGGACAAGATAATTACCTCGATAAGCCCATAATTATCCTAGTTTAAATGTCGATCCCGAGCAATCGCTTAGCTCCAACTCCGCGCCCAACCCGCTCCAAACCACCCTTAGAAGTTCTAACTAACTTCTACACAATACCCCAACCGACTATGGAGATTTCCCTGTGGTTTCGGTTTTGTGACCGACGGAAGTATAATAGTATTTCGGCTTTTCAGATAGGTATAACCTTAGAATACAACAAGGTATATGGCTAAGGTAATTTGGGCATTATAACAATACTTTGAGAGTATTTCTACACCACCGTGGTACCACGAGAACACCCCAAGGCAGTGGTGTGCTCGGCCAAGGCCACTAGGAGTGGGGAGTACCCTCTCGGCCACTAGGCCTCACGGTGGGAGGGGGAAGCTCACGGCCAGAGCACAAGAAAGGGAGGAAGGCTTTCAAGACTTGGTGATTTTGGAACGGATGAAGTCTTCAAGCTTGGGGTATTTATAGCAAAACCAAAGGCCAACCAACGGCCAAGATCAAGCCATGTGCAAGGCAAGTGTAAGGCCAAGATCAAGCCATGTGCACCCTAACCCTACTCCACAAAACACTCCACAAAACAAGGCACAAAACAAGGCACAATTCAAGGCCATAAAGTGGTCCATTTCGCCATGGTTTCCGCTCTGTTTAATGTGAGGTGACACACGTCACCCTCCCGTTGGTCCAAAATGTTTCGCCTCTAAAAATCCGCAAAATTAAAAATGACATAGCCGAAATTCCCTACGAAAGTCGTGGAAAACGCTTTCGAAAAACGACTCAAAACGGGTGTTGTGAACAAAATTAATTCGCCAAGCCTTAGTACAAGTTTCAAATTTTCTACGCACGCCCCACGCATATACCGGAAATACGGGTATAACATTCTCTCCTTAGAAACATTCGTCCCGAATGTTCCTTCTAAGTCTCAAAACAAACGCGTGCAAGATAGTCTTCACTACTATACTTACGAGAACAAACCCGCCACATCCGCCACGTAAACACCCACGCAAGTACTTACATCCAAGTTCACGAGGAAACACCTCCAACATCACCAACATGATACCACCTTTGTCACTTTGCTCGAGGCATCAACCTTCTCAGCGACCCAACGCGGTACCGGCCGCATGCGATCACGTAGTTCGCCGCGACACTCGAACTCTTACCACATTTCGTGCTGCATCGATATCCAAAACTCGGGTTACTATCTCTAACGGGTCATCATTGATCGGAACACTGGATGGATTTCGATACTTTCCGATCATAACAATACGAAAGATCGGACGCATCGCCTTCCTAAGTCGGACGGCAAAGCTAACATATAGGCAACCCGCCTATTCTTCACATGAACTCAAAAGGCCCAAAGTAACTCGCTAAGTTCCTCTCAGATTCCAAACTCATCACACCCAACCCGGGTGGTACTTTCAAGAAAACCGACCGTCGACCAACTCTCGCCATTGCCACCGATTATCCGCAGACGATTTCTCCGACCGCCGTAACTTCTTCTAGACAAGCTTCAGACTATCCACTACCGGAACAAGCTCAACCAATCGTTCATCTTGCCAACGCCGAACCAATCGACCGCAATTTACACTTCCGCCTACGAGGCTTTTAAAAAAACGACATCCGAACACCGAAATGGTAGCTTAAACACTACCTCCACAGAGACAACAATCCCCACAACTATCCCCGAAATCCAAACACCGCCCGGCGGCGAACGCGATTCGAGACTCACCGAAGTTCTTAACACATGCTTGGTAAAACTTCCAAACAAAACAACCAGAACTGGCTCCACTCGTCGCCATAAGGTGAAGGTAGGCACCCCGCGCAGCCTCACAACCTTTCGATAACTCAACACAACCGAGTAAACGGCCCCGATCAAGAACACGATGGCTGCCCCATCGGCCCGACATCGGTCGAACGCCTACGAACTCGCACATGGTTAACTAAACTGGGCCTAACACCTCACAACCCTAACACAAGTGACCACCACAACCTGACCCCACCACCAAAACTACCGCGGGTTGACCCGCAACGGCCTCAACCCGACCCAAGAATGCGCACAATACTAGCTCCCGATCCGAACAATCTTACTAATCACGCTTCAAAACCTAGCGGTCTTCTTAGCTCAACTACCCTCTTTCATTCCACACTACTAGGACCTATCCCAAACATAACTCACGTGCACTATGCACTCCCAATAAGGGTCAAACATAACACTACACCTTTCTCGAGATGGCCTCACCTCTAAGGTCTCTAGGTAAAAGCTCTAAGGCTCACACCTTCTCTATCCCCAAAATCTTACTCTGCTAAACAACCATGATCTAATCACGACTAACACACCGCTATCGTAACATAGCACTTAAGGTATACTCACCTTATCACAAAACAAAACTCTAGAGGGTTAAAGATATATCTATATCTCATCGCTTCACTCCCTTAGTCGTTCTAGTCAAACCTACCCGTAGGCGATAAATGGTGGAGATGACAAACTACCCACCGATCCTCAAGGCTAAGTCCTCCTACAAGGACACTCTTCGACACTGCACTCGATGGTCATAGGTACAACAAGTACCAACTAAAAGACGACATTCCCGGACGACGCCTCATACATCGTGAACCGAAGCCCCGGAGTTCGACCAACTCCTACATAACCCGAACGCCCCAAATCCGTGGAAGACCACTCGCACCGTGGATGTGCATAATCAAATCTGCTTTGAGGTGACTCGCCTCGAAAGTTACCAAAGGACTCACGCTCTCGCCCTCTTCTCGCCTCGTTAACCCGCCGATCTCTACGCTTTCTTGCTACGCATAAGCCCGCATACGTGCCATGCTCAAGCCTAACTGAAGGATTTCTTGCACAACCTTCTCTTAGGTAGTCATCAAGACTCGCGATACATCGGTATCTCTCTGGTAGCCAAATCCATAGCTAGTAACAGGGTCGCTTCTTTACAATCCATATTCTCTGTTCCTGGTCGTGGAACTGAAGGTTCAAATATCATGGCCGCAGTAGGAACTGCCGTCGCCGTGCTAAACTCTGCTGGGGCTAGTGACGTCGCAGAAATCCCCAAATGAAGCACTACCCTAGGTAAAGATTGGGCCCGTGCCCTCGTGACCCTCTGTACTCAACTCGCAGCTCCCTCGGCTGCCTTGCCCTCCTGGGCCCGGGTTTGCCCTACGCGGAGGCATAACGATAAGGAAAGAAATACGTTCAGAGGATCCAACTTACAACACAGCTCTAAGGCACGATCTCAGAGTGAGAAGAATAGAAACCAATCCTAAATATCCTATAGCCTCCGACATTGCGTGGTGCACAACACACCGATAATCAAGACTTCATCGATACGGTTCAGACACTTTCCGAGGATTAATCGCTCGATACCACTTTTGTCACGACCAAATCGGGCCCGTGGATCGTGTCTTACCCCGCACCCTAGTGACACAACATCGAGTAATCACGAACATAAAACACATACATGAAATGATGTATACAAAACAAGAACTGAGGAAAACTTGCCTTTCTAAGATATATAAATAACAACTTTACAAATGAATGCTTTAATCCTTTTTACAAACTCCCGCCACAACAAAGATTACATACCTCTAAGAATGATATGACAACAATGGCGGGACAGGCCCCGCCAAACCCCGAATGTAAACACTTACTACGCAGGGACTATACCACCGATAAGCCTCCGAGAAACGGAGCTTCCCAAACGCTGAATCGTGACTCGAGAGCTAGGATCAACGATCGGTGTACCTCAACTCGCGCATTTAACGCAGCTCGGGCGAGGTCGATAACAAACCAGTATGTGAAACTAAAGAATCAGAAATGAAATCATAATAGTCTATAAAGCAGAGACATGTATGATAACCAAACTACGCTTTACAATAACTAAGCATATATCAAGTCGTGACTCACGCCTCAAGTCATCACAAAAGAACATAACATGGGTCTCACGCCACAACATCAATCGTGCCGTGGGACACATTCTCACCGCCAGCTTTATGATATAAAAGTTCCAAGGAACACACATGAACACCGTGTCCCACTGCATAATAACACCGCACGGGTAAGTACGAAGGCATAGCCGACTACTAACACCCACAGCACTAACAAGGTCATGAATCAGATTATAAGATCCGCCTGACCGTCACATGATCAAAGCCGCCACTTGCTCGCAGATCTAATGCGCGTCTAGTCCTCGAACTTCCCGCAGCCCGCATAGGCCAATCTCATCGCCCGCATGAGGTATCCCCGCATCGAGGGTAGCTACTCCCTGCATCGCCCCGACTTTCGAGTCCGCACGGCCACGCGACCGCATGCCCATAAAGGACGCACACTAACTCGAACTCTCGTAGCTCCGCATAGGCCCTCAGACCCGCATGAGGTATTCTCGAATCACGGTCCTGCATCACCGAGTCTACCCCGCAGACGGAGGGCGCTTAACCCCTAATCATCTCAAGAGATGAGTGATGTAAAATATTAACACAACAAATTATCGTTAACCAACATAAGCACAACAAAGGAACACCCTTTACACAACATCACAAGATACTAACACACGTAGCATCCTAACACGCTTACTTATCAAAGCAACAAGAAAGTATTACAAGGCTATCACAAACCAATACAATCAAGTTGTTCACACAAGGTACCTTCTACTATATGATTAACAAGATCGGTTTTTATCCCCAAAGTACTTCATACATTAACTCTTTAAAAGATACGTTACTTTCACAAAAGTCACACAATACGTAGTATACGAAAAATAGAGTGATTATCTTTTAAGGTAAATCAATTACTTACCTTTGTAAAATCAAGTAGCAACATTCTTTTCCAATGTTCAAGTTTGCCTAATTTCCAATGTTCAACTTTGCCTAATTTCCAATGTTCAAGTTTCTCATTTTAGAACGGTTTCAGTAGTTCATAGTCTTATTCATTTAAGAATATAATTCTCCTTTAAACAACTGAGAAACCTAAGCCTCCATGTGAGTAGGATATTCTTGTTTATAACAATCTTATTACAAAGACCATGATCTAGGAAATATCATTTTGTCTCATCTTAGCTTCTATGCAGATGGAGGTTTCTATCGTTTTATTAGTACTTAATTAGTCAAAACATTTCCTTTTATTAACGCTGCAGTTGGTTTGTCGATACACATTCGATTTCAAATCAAGAAACATTCTTAAGCCGTTATACCTAACTTCCCATAAAGCTAGTATAACTCTTAAGTTTTCAAAAACCAAGTATTACTTCTTCTTTCAAAATGATTCAAAATCTTTTGAAATACTTCAAGTTCTTTATTAACACATAACAAGCCGCTTATAGTTCAAATCGCTTACCTTTTAAAACCACATGTATTTTCTTACCGACATAAAGTCGTTATAACCAACTTCCCATAAAGCCGTTATAACACTTTATGTTTTAAACCACTCAAACACATTTAGCACACGTACGCTCACCGCACTACATAGTTCACACATATCATGCTAGAAGAGATAGGAAGAGGTTCACATACCTCGCGACGAGTATCGACTAATAGCAAAACGCCCAAGTACTTCCAACCGCCGGCTACTCCTTAAGCCACGTAGATCGCGCCACACGTAGTCCCTCCACCTATAAGGCCACAAGGCGCTTATTAACATTTAGATCTCATCGTCGACCATTCTACCGAACATTCGAAAGACCTCCCCGCAACAACAGAAACTCCTCCTCTATCGAGGCCGCTACCAAGCCTACCAGTGTGGGGTTATACATCTAACCCTAACGGTACAATTCTACTCCACTACTACTACACAAGTCTACCGTAATACAACCCTATGTAATTACGATTCAAGATTTTCTTTAAATTCAGCTTAAGTCGCAAGACATTGCCGTAAGTATTATTCATTCTATTATATAGTATACTTCAACTATATATTCACAATCATGTAATTTCCAATTACAATAGAGGACAAGATAATTACCTCGATAAGCCCATAATTATCCTAGTTTAAATGTCGATCCCGAGCAATCGCTTAGCTCCAACTCCGCGCCCAACCCGCTCCAAACCACCCTTAGAAGTTCTAACTAACTTCTACACAATACCCCAACCGACTATGGAGATTTCCTAGGGTTTCGGTTTGTGGACCGACGGAAGTATAATAGTATTTCGGCTTTTCAGATAGGTATAACCTTAGAATACAACAAGGTATATGGCTAAGGTAATTTGGGCATTATAACAATACTTTGAGAGTATTTCTACACCACTGTGGTACTCACGAGAACACCCCAAGGCAGTGGGTGTGCTCTCCAAGGCCACTAGGAGTGGAAAGTACCTCTCGGCCACTAGGCCTCACGAAAGTGGAGGGGAAGCTCACGGCCAGAGCACAAGAAAGGGAGGAAGGCTTTCAAGACTTGGTGATTTTGGAATGGATGAAGTCTTCAAGCTTAGGGGTATTTATAGCAAACCAAAGGCCAACCAATGGCCAAGATCAAGCCATGTGCAAGGCAAGTGTAAGGCCAAGATCAAGCCATGTGCACCCTAACCCTACTCCACAAAACACTCCACAAAACAAGGCACAAAACAAGGCACAATTCAAGGCCATAAAGTGGTCCATTTCGCCAAGGGTTTCCGCCTTGCTTCCAATGCGAGGGTGACATGTCACCCTCCCGTTGGTCCAAAATGTTTCGCCTCTCGGAAAAATCCGCAAAAATTAAAATGACATAGCCGGAAATTCCCTACGAAAGTCGTGGAAAACGCTTTCGTAAAAACGACTCAAAACGGGTGTTGTGAACAAAATTAATTCGCCAAGCCTTAGTACAAGTTTCAAATTTTCTACGCACGCCCCACGCATATACCGAAATACGGGTATAACATTCTCCTCCTTAGAAACATTCGTCCCGAATGTTCCTTCTAAGTCTCAAAACAAACGCTGCGCAAGATAGTCTTCACTACTATACTTACGAGAACAAACCTGCCACATCTGGCCACACAAACACCCACGCAAGTACTTACAGCCAAGTTCACGAGGAAACACCTCCAACATCACCAACATGATACCACCTTTGTCACTTTGCCGAGGCATCAACCTTCTCAGCGACCTAACGCGGTACCGCCGCACGCGATCACGTATCGCCGCGACACTCGAACTCTTACCACATTTCGCATCGCGCAAGATCCAAAACTCGGGTTACTATCTCTAACGGTCATCATCGATCGAACACTGATGGATTTCGATACTTTCCGATCATAACAATACGAAAGATCGGACGCATCGCCTCCTAAGTCGGACGCAAAAGCTAACATATAGGCAACCCGCCTATTCTTCACATGAACTCAAAAGGCCCAAAGTAACTCGCTAAGTTCCTCTCGTATTCCAAACTCATCACACCCAACCCGGTGGTACTTTCAAGAAAACCGACCGCCGACCAACTCTCGCCGCCACCGATTATCCGCACGATTTCTCCGACCGCCGTAACTTCTTCTAGACAAGCTTCGACTATCCACAAATTACCGGAACAAGCTCAACCAATCGTTCGATCTTGCCAACGTCGAACCAATCGACCGGCAATTTACACTTCCGCCCCTACGAGGCTTTAAAAAAAAACGACATCCGAACACTGAAATGGTAGCTTAAACACTACCTCCACAGGAGACAACAATCCCCACAACTATCCCTGAAATCCAAACACTGGCCCGAGGGCGAATGCGATTCTGAGACTCACCTGAGTTCTTAACACATGCTTGGTAAAACTTCCAGAAACAAAAACAGCCGTAACCTGGGCTCCACTGTCTGCCATAAGGTGAAGGTAGGCACCCCGTGCAGCCTCACAACCTTTCAGATAACTCAACACAACCGAGTAAACGGTCCTGACCGAAGAACACGATGGGCTGCTTCATCGCCCGACCATCGGTCGAACGCCCACGAACTCGCATTTGGTTAACTAAACTTGGGCCTAACACCCTCACAACCCTAACACAAGGCGGGACCACCACAACCTGACCCCACCACCAAAACTACCGCGGGTTGACCCGCAACGGGGCCTCAACCCGACCCGGCAATGCGCACAATACTAGCTCCCCGATCCGGAACAATCTTACTAATCACGTTTCGAAAACCTAGCGGTCTTCTTAGCTCAACTACCCTCTTTCATTCCACACTACTAGGGACCTATCCCAAACATAACTCACGTGCACTATGCACTCCCAATAAGGGTCAAACATAACACTACACCTTTTCTCGAGATGGCCTCACCTCTAAGGTCTCTAGGTAAAAAGCTCTAAGGCTCACACCTTCTCTATCCCCCAAAATCTTACTCGGTTAAACAACCATGATCTAATCACGACTAACACACTGCTATCAGAACATAGCACTTAAGGTATACTCACCTTATCACAAAAACAAAACTCTAGAGGGTTAAAGATATATCTATATCTACTGCTTCACTCCCCTTAGTCGTTCTAGTCAAACCTGCCCCGTAGGGCGCATAGCTGAGGGAGATGACAAACTACCCACCGATCCTGAAGGCTAAGTCCTCCTACAAGGACACTCTTCGACACCAGACCCTGATGGTCATAGGTACAACAAGTACCAACTAAAAGACGACATTCCCCGGGATGACGTCTGTCATACTGTGAACCGGAAGCCCTGGAGTTCTGACCAACTCCTACATAACCCGAACGTCCTGAAATCCGTGGAAGACCACTGCGACCGGTGGATGTGCATAATCAACCGCTTTTGAGGTGACTCGCCGAAAGTTACCAAAGGACCTTGCCGCTCGCCTCTTCTCGCCCTTGGTTAACCCGCCGATCTCTACGCTTTCACTACGCATAAGCCCGCATACGTGCCATGCTCAAGCCTAACTGAAGGATTTCTCTTGCACAACCTTCTCTTAGGTAGTCATCAAGACTCGCGATACATCGGTATCTCTCTGGTAGCCAAATCCATAGCTAGTAACAGGGTCGCTTCTTTACAATCCATATTCTCTGTTCCTGGTCGTGGAACTGAAGGTTCAAATATCATGGCCGCAGTAGGAACTGCCGCCGCCGTACTAAACTCTGCTGGGGCTTGTGACGTCGCAAAACTCCCCGAATGAAGCACTACCCTAGATAAAGATTGGGCCCGTGCCCTCGTGACCCTCTGTACTCAACTCGCAGCTCCCTCGGCTGCCTTGCCCTCCTGGGCCCGGGTTGCCCCTACGCGGAGGCATAACGATAAGGGAAATAATTTCGTCAGAGGGTCCAACTTACAACACAGCTCTAAGGCACGATCTCAGAGTGAGAAGAATAGAAACCAATCCTAAATACCCTATAGCCTCACGATTATTGTGGTGCACAACACACGATAATCAAGACTTCATCGATACGGTCTGTAGACACTTTCCGAGGATTAACTGCTCTGATACCACTTTTGTCACGACCCGAAACTGGGCCCGTGACTGGTGTCTTACCCCGGGCACCCTAGTGACACAACATCAGAGTAATCAGCGGAACATAAAACACATACATGAAATGCATGTATACAAAACAAGAACTGAGGAAAACTTGCCTTTCTAAGATATATAAATAACAACTTTACAAATGAACAGTTTAATCCTTTTTACAAACCCTGCCCACAACAGTACTACAGACCTCTAAGAATGATATGACAACAATGGCGGGACAGGGCCCCGCCAAACCCCTGAATGTAAACACTTACTACGACAGGGGACTATACCACTGATAAGCCTCCGGAGAAACGGAGCTTCCCAAACGCTGAATCAGTGACTCGAGCTAGGATCAACGATCGTGTACCTCAACTGCGGCATGAACGCAGCTTCGGCGAGGTCAGTACAACAGGTACCGAGTATGTGAAACTAAAAAATACTGTAAATGAAATCATAATAGTCTATAAAGCAGGAGACATGTATGATAACCAAACTACAGTTTTACAATAACTAAGCAGTCATATCAAGTCAGGGACTCACGCCCTCAAGTCATCACAAAAGAACATAACAGTGGGTCTCACGCCCACAACATCAATCGTGCCCGTGGGACACATTCCTCACTGCCGGCAGTTTATGATATAAAAGTTCCAAGGAACACACATGAACACCAGGTCCCACCTGTGCCATAATAACACCGTGACGGTAAGTACGAAGGCATAGCCGACTACTAACACCTACGCATCAACAAGGTCATGAATCGTATCATAAGATCTGCTGCACCGTCACATGATCAAAGCCGCCACTTGCTCGCAGATCTAATGCGCGCGGCCTAGTCCCGAACTTCCCGCAGCTCCGCATAGGCCAATCTCATCGGCCCGCATGAGGTATCCCCCGCATCGAGGGTAGCTACTCCCCGGCATCGTCCTGGACTTTCGAGTCCGCATGGCCACAAGGACCGCATGCCCATAAAGGACGCACACTAACTCGAACTCGTGAGCTCGCAAGATAGGCCCTCAGACCCGCATGAGGTATTCTCGAATCATGGTCCTGCATCGCCGAGTCTACCCGCGACGGAGGCGCTTAACCCGGAATCATCTCAAGAGATGAGTGATGTAAAATATTAACACAACAGATTATCGTTAACCAACATAAGCACAACAAAGGAACACCCCTTTACACAACATCACAAGATACTAACACACGTAGCATCCTAACACGTTTACTTATCAAAGCAACAAGAAAGTATTACAAGGCTATCACAAACCAATACAATCAAGTTGTTCACACAAGGTACCTTCTACTATATGATTAACAAGATCGGGTTTTTATCCCCAAAGTACTTCATACATTAACTCTTTAAAAGATACGTTACTTTCACAAAAGTCACACAATACCCGTAGTATACGAAAATAGAGTGATTATCTTTTTAAGGTAAATCAATTACATACCTTTGTAAAATCAAGTAGCAACATTCTTTCCAATGTTCAAGTTTGCCTAATTTCCAATGTTCAACTTTGCCTAATTTCCAATGTTCAAGTTTCTCATTTTAGAACGGTTTCAGTAGTTCATAGTCTTATTCATTTAAGAATATAATTCTCCTTTAAACAATCTGAGAAACCTAAGCCTCCTATGTGAGTAGGATATTCTTGTTTATAACAATCTTATTACAGCAGCCATGATCTAGGAAATATCATTTTGTCTCATCTTAGCTTCTATGCAGATGGAGGTTTCTACTGGTTTTATTAGTACTTAATTAGTCAAAACATTTCCTTTTATTAACGCTGCAGTGGTTTGTCGATACACATTCTGATTTCCGAAATCAGTAAAACATTCTTAAGCCGTTATACCTAACTTCCCATAAAGCTAGTATAACTCTTAAGTTTTCAAAAAACCAAGTATTACTTCTTCTTTCAAAATGATTCAAAAATCTTTTGAAATACTTCAAGTTCTTTATTAACACATAACAAGCCAGTTATAGTTCAAATCAGTTACCTTTTAAAACCACATGTATTTTCTTACCGACATAAAGCTGTTATAACCAACTTCCCATAAAGCCGTTATAACACTTTATGTTTTAAACCACTCAAACACATTTAGCACATGTACGTCTACCGTACTACATAGTTCACACATATCATGCTAGAAGAGATAGGAAGAGGTTCACATACCTCGACGAGTATCGACTAATAGCAAAACGCCCAAGTACTTCCAACCGTCGGCTACTCCTAAGCCACGATCGCGCCACACGTAGTACATCACCTATAAGGCCACAAGGCGCTTTATTAACATTTAGATCTCATCGTAGAACATTCTACCAAAATTCGCAAGATTTCCCCGCAACAACAGAAACTCCTCCTCTATCGAGGCCGGCCACTGCTCACCGGTGGGGTTATACATCTAACCCTAACGGGTACAATTCTACTCCACGGTACTACTACACAAGTCTACTGTAATACAACCCTATGTAATTACAGTTCAGTACTCTTCTTTAAATTCAGGCTTAAGTCGCAAGACATTGCCGTAAGTATTATTCAGTTCTATTATATAGTATACTTCAACTATATATTCAAGCAATCATGTAATTTCCAATTACAATAGAGGGACAAGATAATTACCTCGATAAGCCCATAATTATCCTAGTTTAAATGTCGATCCTGAGCAATCGTTTAGCTCCAACTCCGCGCGCTCCAACCCGCTCCAAACCACCCTTAGAAGTTCTAACCAACTTCTACACAATACCCCAACTGACTATGGAGATTTCCCTGTGGTTTCGGTTTTGTAGGACCGACGGAAGTATAATAGTATTTCGGCTTTTCAGATAGGTATAACCTTAGAATACAACAAGGTATATGGCTAAGGTAATTTGGGCATTATAACAATACTTTTGAGAGTATTTCTACACCACCATGGGGTACCTCACGAGAACACCCCAAGGCAGTGGGTGTGCTCTCGGCCAAGGCCACAAGGAGGGGGGGAAAGTACCCTCTCGGCCACTAGGCCTCACGACACGGGGGAGGGGGAAACTCACGGCTAGAGCACAAGAGGGAGGAAGGCTTTCAAGACTTGGTGATTTTGGAATGGATGAAGTCTTCAAGCCAGTGGGGTATTTATAGCAAAACCAAAGGCCAACCAATGGCCAAGATCAAGCCATGTGCAAGGCAAGTGTAAGGCCAAGATCAAGCCATGTGCACCCTAACCCTACTCCACAAAACACTCCACAAAACAAGGCACAAAACAAGGCACAATTCAAGGCCATAAAGTGGTCCATTTCGGCCAAGGGTTGCCGCCCCTTGCTTCCAATGTGAGGGTGACACATGTCACCCTCCCGTTGGTCCAAAATGTTTCGTCTCTCGGAAAAATCCGCAAAAATTAAAAATGACATAGCCGGAAATTCCCCTACGAAAGCTGTGAAAACGTTTCATCGAAAAACGACTCAAAACGGGTGTTGTGAACAAAATTAATTCGGCCAAGCCTTAGTACAAGTTTCAAATTTTCTACGTACGTCCTTACGTACATACTCTGGAAATACGGGGTATAACAAAAATATAGGAAGAGGTTCACATACCTCGCGACGATTATCGACAAATAGCAAAACGCTCCAAGTACTTCAACCCGTCGGCTACTCCTAAGCCAAGTAGATCACGCCACACGTAGTACTCCACTCCTAAAATGGTCATAGTACTTCTATTAAACCTTTCTTACCATTGGAGACTTATATCAATAAAAAGCCCTCTAATTCTACGGAAAATTGGGCAGCACTTCCCCCGTTTTTACTCACTTTTCCATCTTTCTCCAAGGCCCGAATAACCGTAATATATATACCATATATATGGCGTAATAATTAAACAACATAAAGAAGGGGATTACACGCCCAAACGGTAACACGGTTTACTATCACGCCTTCATAACAACAATAAGTAAAAGAAGGGGATTACGCGCCCAACCGGTAACGCGGTTTACTATCACGCCTTCATAATAATACAATAATTAAAAAAGGGATCACACGCCCAAACAAAACGCGATTGAACAATCTTCCCCTTAACAGAAATGTAAATACAGTCCAAAGTAAATACAATCCAAAGTAAATACAGTCCTTAAGTTGGGGTCCTTGGCCAACTTTGTCCATTTTACTTATCCAAATTACTCATTAGTCATCCAACTTATATTTCCATTCTTAATATAAGTTATAGTTATTTTGTTATAAGCTTCTTAGCAAGTAAGATACGTTTTTACCATTTTAATGGCTAACGGCCAATCCTTTCTTTTAACAAGTTAACAAGATCCAACTCTTCCAAACTTTACTCCATATATTATATAATCCATAATATACTTATAATATATGTATAATGACCAATTCACAAAAAGGTTTAAGATTCACTACCTCAAATAGCCCAAAATATCCAAGAACTTAATGTCGCTCCAAGCAAGTCTTAGCTCCAAATCCTTTGTGTTCCAACCCACCACAAATCATCCTAAGAAGCTCCTAACCATCATCTCTTCAAGAACCAACTCAAACAAGTGAAGAACACTAATGTTATCCTTCCAAGAGCTCTCGGCCAAGGTGGCTTTTTGTGGCTAGGGATGTGAAATCTTTCCTAAATTTTGGTTAATAGTCTTCCTAATACACTAGGGAAGAACACTTAGGAGCTTAGGAATTATTAGACAAAGTTAGGTTAGAGAGGGAGGGGTTCGACGAGAGCTAGGAGAGAGGGAGGGAGATGAAAATATTTCTCAAGTCTTGAAATATCTAAGTGTGCAATATTTCATCAACAAAGGGTGCATATATAGGACAACCAAGGGCTAGGATGAAGGCAAGTGTGTGGTTGAGATTGGGGACAAGTGTGTGTGGGCCCCACAAGCCACTTGTCCAACTAAAATATCTTGCAAGACTTGGCCACTTGTCTTGGCCACTTGTGTTACACACCGTAAGTCCAGGACATGTATAAGAGAATGTACGTAAGGAAACAAGACTTGGAAATTAGTATGAAAGGAAGAATTGTTTTTCCGACGGAAAATCTTCCGAACGTCGGAAAGGAAAAATGTTCGTTGTTGAGAATTGGTTTCTCATAATACATTATTTAAAGAGTATGGGACTTATTAACATTATGGAATTTTACTTGTTCGGATTTGGTCATGTGGGGCCCACCCGAGGAATTTTACATTTTTGTGGGGCCCACGAGAGTTACAGAATTTTATGGACGAATGGGAGGGCAACACGTGGAACCTCCCCCACTTGATGTTGGACGAAATTTTCAAGGGTGTTATGGTCATTTGACCTATGTAGATGATAAGTCTTGCTAATTAAGAGCTTGAGATTGTTGACAAGTCAACTTGTCCACCTAGGCTTGATCCAAGTGAAACTCATCCTAACCTCACATTTGTTTAAGTCTAAGCCCTCCATTGTGTTATGAGTATACTACTAGTAGCAAGACAAGGTCTTGAACACTTAGAAAAATATTAGAGAAGCCTTGTTCTTCATGTGAAGCTCTCGGGTTTGCCCACTTTACCCACACAAAATTTTGTAGTTTTGATCCTTTGTTCACAAGACTTTAACCCAATGTCCCTAAGGGTATTGTAAGGATATCTCAATAGAAAGATTTCGGAAAAAACGTATTTTTACGTTAGTCGCAAGGCGGAAACTAAGTGAGTTCTTCAACTTTGAAGATGAAACTTGAAGATGGAGTCTTCATAGGCCTCTAAAGAGTGCTTGGAGCGGATTGGAACTTAAGGAAAGGAGCTAAGAATTGCTAAGGCGTGACTTTGAATCTTGGAAATTTTTAAGGGCTTTGAAAGGTATAATCTTGTCGTTTTAGTAATTAAGTTTACTTATCATTGTAGCTATGGATATTAGCAAGCATGAGTTATATATTATGTAGTTGGACTAGTGTATTGGCTATTGGAACCCTAATCCGAAAAACTAGCATGTTAGCCTTAAGACTACAATTCAAGTTGATTATTCGTTTAAGTCGTCGCATGTTGTGTATGAAGGAAATTGTAGTTGTTGATGTTTTTTATATCTATATAACATGTTAGACCTTAGAACTTGGAATTTGGAAAAGGATTGGAAAAGATTTTGAATTGTTGGTTGTAGTTGGCCGAGAATGGCTTGGAGTTTTAAACTACTTGGTATGAATTGTGGGGCGGAATATTACACGTATTGTAAGGCGTGTAATCCCCTTTGGTTGGTTGTTGTTTGGAGCCTTAAATGTGGCATGTTTGGTTATTGTATTCGACCTTGAAAAAGGTGGCAAAGTGAGTAGAAACAAAGGAAGTGCTGCCCGATTTTCCGTAGAATTAGAGACCGTATACTTAGTATTATTCTACGTTGAGACTAGAAGTTGATAGTCTTGTTGTGACCATTATAGGTTGACACTTATACGTACGGCGTATTCGGCTTAGCTTGTGGATATTAGCCGAAAAGGTATGTGAACTATCTCCTCTTCTAGCATGATTCCTTAAGATTAAGAAAGTATGTTCTACTCCTTAAATGATCCATTCCTTGGTTGTATTTGGATTGCCTAGAATAGAATTTGTTCTATGTACTTCCTTGATTGTACTTTGATGTTTAAATTGTAAGTTGTAAAATCCATTTTCTTAGTGAAGTTTGGATTCTTAAAAGTGAAAGTATTTTACTTAAAGTACATAGAGTCTTGAAAAGGAAGTGGTTTCCAAATCTTTTGGGCTAGTGCCTTAGTCCCAAAATCCTAAAGGTCATTATAATGACTTTAGGGGAGTCAAAGGAGTGATTTACTTAATTGTCTTAAAAGAGGAGAAATGACATGATTTAAGAGAAGTAACTTGTTTTAAAGGAGTGAGTTACTTGAGGTTTAAAAGTAGAAGAAACTTGTTTTCTATATATTAAGAGACTTGAAGTGTTTTGAAAGTTAAGAACTTGATTTATAAGTATCTGATACTTGGTTTTAATAGTATAAGTCTCTTGGTTATAAAAGGAATGGATATGTCTAAAACCATAAAGGGTTATAACGGCTTTATGGGAAGTTTGTTATAACGGCTTTATGGAAGGTTTAGAAAGTTGTCTATTTTGATTAAAGGGCATAAGTTGCCTAGATTGTGAAAATTTGAAGTTACTTGATTTCAAGCTTTGAAATGAGTTTTCTAAAAGTGTAGTAACTTACTTTGAAAAATAGACACGCCTTGATACTACGGGTGTTAGTATCGTGGGGCTTTACATAGAAAGGAGTCTTTTGAAAAGAATGTACGTACGTAGTACTTTGGCCTGCTTAATTGAGAATAATTCTATGTGATGCCTTGATTAGTACTTTGGCTTGATAAATTGAGAATTTGTCTAAGTGTGCCTTGATTAGTACTTTGGCTTGATAAAATGAGAATTATTCTATTTGTGCCTTGATAAGTATTTTGGCTTGTTAATTGAGAATTATTCTATTTGTGCCTTGATAAGTACTTTGGCTTGTTAATTGAGAATTATTCTATTTGTGCCTTGATAAGTACTTTGGCTTGATTAATTGAGAATTAGTCTAAGGGTGCCTTGGTAAGTACTTTGGCTTGATAAATTGAGAATTTGTCTAAGTGTGCCTTGATTAGTACTTTGGCTTGATAAAATGAGAATTATTCTATTTGTGCCTTGATAAGTACTTTGGCTTGTTAATTGAGAATTATTCTATTTGTGCCTTGATAAGTACTTTGGCTTGATTAATTGAGAATTAGTCTAAGGGTGCCTTGGTAAGTACTTTGGCTTGATAAATTGAGAATTTGTCTAAGTGTGCCTTGATTAGTACTTTGGCTTGATAAAATGAGAATTATTCTATTTGTGCCTTGATAAGTACTTTGACTTGTTAATTGAGAATTATTCTATTTGTGCCTTGATAAGTACTTTGGCTTGATTAATTGAGAATTAGTCTAAGGGTGCCTTGGTAAGTACTTTGGCTTGCTAAATGAGAATTTTTCCATGTGTGCCTTGAAAAGTACTTGGCCTGATTAGTTGAGAATTGCCTATGTGTTCTGGAAATAGCCGGTTGTGTGCTATTGGTATATCAGTTGTTTCGGGGTCATTCCCCGGGTTTGTGGCATTTGCAGTTTCCGTGGAATTGCTACCCACGATGCGAGGAATACCTCATGCGGGTCCGTAAGGACTTATGCGGGTGAAATAGTCCCATGCGGGCGAGTCCAGCCTATGCGAGGAATACCTCATGCGAGTCCGTAAGGGCTTATGCGGGTGAAATAGTCCCATGCGAGGAATACCTCACGCGGGTCCACGCGCCTACGCGGGTGAAATAGTCCCGCGAGTAGGATGGCTAAATGATCCGCGGGCGATGGTCCCGCTTTTGATCATGAGCTTCCTATTTCATATTGTAAGGATACCATCGCTTACTCTCATTGTTAGTAAGGCACAATGTGTTGTAATTTGATTGTCATATATGTCCCCGAATTTGTTTGTGTTACCCTATGGTCATGCTTTTCACGATGTGGGATTCGGGCATGAGACCACGTGGTATTTAGGACACGTGGGACTTGGTGTTCATGTATCCTTATTGGTGTTATTACATCATGTATCACGGCAGCGATGAGGAAGGATTCCACGCATGATTGATATTATGGGCGTGAGACCAATAGTCATATTTGAGTAGTGACTTTGGCGGTCAAGGCCCCCCGACTTGATATGATCGCTTATGTGTTATGTCTTCGTAGGTTGTCTATCATACATGTCTCCTGCTTTGTTTAGACTATTATGATTTCATTACAAGATTTCATCGCTCACATACTTGGTACATTCTTCGATCGACCTCCTTCGGCCGCGTTCACGCCGCGAGTTTAGGTAATGCAGATTTGGTGATCGGCAGTGTAGACCCTCGCCGAGTTTTTGGATAGCTCCTCTGCTCAGAGTTTATCATTTTGGTATAGTTCCTTCAAGATGCTCTTTGTATGCTTATGGTACGGCGGGGCCTTGTCCGTCATATTTCAAGAAACTCTTAGGTGCGTATTCATATGCTGGATTGGACTACGTATGCTGTAGTGTCTTTTATTATGTATATTACATGGCAGCCTTGTCGGCTTTGCCTTGCACGTACGATTGGTTTTAAAGAAAAAAAAAAGAGGTGTTATTACATTTCCGCAGTTTACTTAGTGGTTAAGGTAGAAGGGTGCCCAGGTAGGGCACCAGTCACGGGCCCGGGGATCGGGGTGTGACAACTAGTCACATGAATTTCGGCCAACCTAGCCCACCTAGGGGTGACACGTGTCGCCCACCTATTGGTCCAAAACATTTCATCTTCCGAAAATATCCATAAAGGCCAAAATCTCGAAAACAAAGTGGGCCCCACAAAATCAGAATTTCTCCGTGGCCCCACGTGACCAATTCCGGAAATAAAATTCCATAATTCTAATATAATTCAAGAAGCCCAAATACCAAATCTGGGAATCCAATTCCCATCAACGAACCTTTTTCCTTCACAAAACCCGGAAACTTTTCCGTCGAAAAATCACATCTTTCTTTCTTCCCAATATTTCTGTCGTATTCTCGTACGTACGTCCTCACATACATACCCTGGAACTACGGGGTATAACAGTGACACATGTCGCCCTCTCGTTGGTCCAAAATATTTCATCTCTCGGAAAAATCCGCAAAAATAATAAACGTCATAGCCGTAATTTTCCCTTCGCAAAGTTTGGAAAACGTTTCGTCGGAAAACAATTCTTTTTGGTAGTTGTGCACAATTATTTTCGTCCCTTGCCTAATCTTAAGGCTTAAACTTTCGTACGTACGTCCTCACGTACATACTCTGGAAATACGGGGTATAACATTCTCCCCTCCTTAGAAACATTCATCCCGAATGTTCCTTCTCAAGACAGATAATGATCAAGTTCCTCAGAGCTTAACCAGTTGCAAATGCCACACATGGCGACAGAAGACACCCGCGCAAATTACTTAAATCCAAGTCCACAAGGAATCACCACAAAAGCTCCCACCCAAGGGCTAAAAGATACTCCATTCGCACCTTTTCTTTACAAACGAAATGATCACTTCTATTCTCTTACTCGTCGTACCCTTCTCGTACACTCGAACTCTTTCTCATAACTTACCACATTTCTGTTACTGCTTCAGTTTCCAAAATCTCGGGGTTACTAACTCCAACTTGGTCATCATTAACTGGGAACACTCTGGATGGATCTCCGATACTTTTCCGAACATAACAACATGAAAGACCGGACATACTGCCTCCTACGTCGGACGGCAAAGTTAACATATAGGCAACCTGGCTTATTCTTCACATGATCTGCAAAGGCCCAAAGTAACTCGGGCTAAGTTTCCTCTATTTTCCAAAACTCGTCACACCCTTTTCCGGGGTGGTACCTTCAAGAAGACCCACCGTCAACCTGAACTCCAAGCGTCGTCGCAGATCATCCGCACGACTTCTGTTGACTCTGAGCTGCCAATAACCTCTTCTGGATAAGCTTCACCCTATCCACATCCTGCCGAAACAAGTATGAACCAACTATCTGAACCTTGCCAACATCGAACCAATCGACCGGCAACTTACACTTCCGCCCCTACAAGGCGTCATAAGGCGATATCCGAATACTGAAATGGTAGCTATAAAACACTCCCTCAACAGGAGGCAACAATCCTCACAATACCCTGAAATCCAAACACTGGCCCGAGGGCGAATGCGATACTGAGACTCACCTGAGTTCCTAACCCTGCCTGGTAAAACCTCCAGAAAAGAAACAGCCGTAACCTGGGCTCCACTGCCCGCCATAAGGTGAAAGTAGGCACCTCGTGCAGCCTTACAACCTTTCTGATATAACATCACGCATAACCCTCTGCCGAGTAAACGGTCCTGACTGAAAGATAAGATGGGTTGTCCTCATCGGCCCGACTACTGGTCGAACGCATCCACGTACTCGTACGATGGTTAACTAAACTTGGGCCTAACACCCTCGTGATCCTGACACATAGCGACCACCACTTAACCGACCTCACCAAACCGGGCTGCGGGTTGACCCGCGACATGGCCTCAACCCGACCCACTTCACGCCAAGCTATTGTTCCCCGACCCGGAACAATCTCATCGATCAAGTTACGAAAACCTAGTGGTCTTCTTAGCTCAACTACCCTCTTTCATTCCACACTACTCAGGGATTTATCACACAAACATATCTCACGTGTACTATGCACTCCGATAAGGGTCAAACACAAATATAATCTTTTACTCAAGATGGCCTCGCCTCTAAGGTCTCCACGTATAAAACTCTAAGGCTCACACTTTCCCTAACCCCAATATTACCCTTTTAACTAACCATGATTTCTAATCACAATTAACACTTAAGTTATCTGAATATAACACTTAAGATATACTCATCTTATCCCACATACTAATCTCTAGAGGGTTAAGGATAAACCTGTATCTACTGCTTCACTCCCCCTTTATCCTTCTAATCCATCCTGCCCGGCTGGGCGCATAGCTAGGGAAGGTGACGAACTAGCCACTGATCCTGAAGGCTGAGTCCTTCTACTTGCATCCCTCCTACAAGGACACCCTTTCGACACATGGCCCTGATGGCCGTAGGTAAAACAAGTACCAACAAAAAGATGACATTCCCCGGGATGACGCCACTGGGGAAAAACTGAATCGGCCGGGCCGAACCTACGTGTATCTGCAGGCACCGAAGCCCCGAGCTCTGACCAACTCCGGCATACTCCGAACGTCCTGAACCCTGTGGAGGACCACTCTGCTCTGGTGGAGGCGCGTAACCAGTCTGCTGCGGAGAGGTCCGCCTCGAAAGTTACCAGCGACCCCGCCGATCCGCCTCTTCTCACGATCTTGGTTAATCCGCCGATCTCTACGTTCCTCCGCAGGCCGCGCATAAGCCCGCACGCGGCAATATCCATGCTCGATCAAGAGCTACTCTTGTACAACCATTTACTAGATAATTGTCTAGACCCGTGATATATCGGTGCACTCTATATTCTCTGGTTGCTAAAATCCTAGCTAGTAACAGGTCCATTCCTTTGTAATCCATATTCTTTGTTCCCATTGGGCGAAGGCTCATATCCCGGCGCAGCGGAAGCTGCTGCGTGCTAAACTCTCTTTGGGCGACGCCGCAAAACTCCCGAATGAAGCACCACCCGGTGATGATTGGGCTGTGCCTAGTAACCCTCCGTGCTCTACTCGCAGCTCCTACTGTCTTGCCATACGGGCGGGTTGCCTTACGCGGAGGCATAACGGTAAGGGAAAGAAATACGTTAGAGGGGTCCAACTTATAACACAGCTCTAAGCACGATCTCAGAGTGAGAAGAATGGAAACCAATCCTAAATATCCTATAGCCTCCTGATTATTGGTGTGGTGCACAACACACCGATAATCAAGACTCTACTGGATACGGTCTGTAGACACTTTCCGAGGATTAACTGCTCTGATACCACTTTTGTCACGACCCGAACCCGGGCCCGTGACTGGTGCCTTACCCCGGGCACCCAAGTAGACATACATCAGAGTAATCAGCGGAATATAAAACAAGACATGAAATAAAAACAGTTTATCTGAGAAAAGTTGCCTTTCGGCCTATATATATATATATAAACTTGAACAGTTACATCCCCTATTACAAACCCTGCCCACAACAGTACTACAGACCTCTAAGAATGATATGACAACAATGGCGGGACAGGGCCCCGCCATACCCCTGAATGCAAGTACCTACAACGACAGGGGACTGTACCACTGATAAGCCTCCGGAGAAACGGAGCTTCCCAAACGCTGAACTGTGACCCTATGAGCGAGGATCAACAACTGGTGTACCTCTACCTGCGGCATGAACGGCCCGAAGGAGAGGTCGCATAACGGTACCAAGTATGTGGCGAAATCATCGTAAATGAAATCATAGTAGTCTATATAAAGCGGGAGACATGTAAGATAATCAAACTACGATTCCTGATAAATAAGCGATCATGTCAAGTCGTGGACTCACGCCTCAAAGTCATCACTCAAATACAACTATGGGTCTCACGCCCACAACATCAATCATGCGTGGAATACCTTCCTCATCACGGCGATCTATGATATAAAAGCACCAAGGAATACACATGAACACCAGGTCCCACCTGTGTCATAATAAAAGCGTACGGGGTAAGTACGAAGGCATAGCCGACTACTAAAACCCACAGTACCAACAGGGTCATAAACTGAATCATGAGATCTGTCTAGACCGCCACATGATCGAAGCTGGCCACTCGTCCGCAGTATCTAATGTGTGCGTCTAGTCCTGAAACTTCCCGCAGCTCCGCATAGGCCACTCCAATGGCCCGCATGAGGTATTCCCCGCATCGAGGGTAGCTACTCCCCGGCAACGTCCTGGACTCGCAGTCCGCATGGCCACATAGACCGCATGACCACAAAGGCCGCACACTAACCTGGAACTCTCGTAGCTCCGCATAGGTCACACAGACCCGCATGAGGTATTCTCGAATCATAGGTCACACAGACCCGCCTGAGTCTACCCCGCATCGGAGGGCAGCTTAACCCCCAGAATCATGTCAAGAGGTGAGTGATATAATACTAACATAACAACTTATCGTTAAACAACATAAGCACAACAAGGGAAACCCCTTTACACAAACATCACAAGATACTAACACACGTAGCATCCTAACATGTTTACTTATCAAATCAACAAGAAAGTATTACAAGGCTATCACAAACCAACACAATCAAGTTATTCACACAAGGTACTTTCTACTTTATGTTAGCAAGTTCGGTTTTTTTATCCCCAAAGTACTTCATACATTAACTCTTTAAAAGATCCGTTTCTTTCACAAAAGTCACACAATACCCGTAGTATAAAAATAGAGTGACTATCTTTTTAAGTAAACCAAAACACTTCCCTTTGTAAAAATCAAGTAACAACATTATTCTCCAAACGTTCAAGTTTGCCTAATTTCAAATACTCAAGTTTCTCATTTTCGAAAGGTTTCGTAGTTCATAGTCTTAATCACTTAAGAATATAATTCTCCTTTAAACAATTTGAGAAACATATGCCTTATATGTGAGTAGGTTATTCTTGTTTATAACAATCTTATTAGAGCAGCCATGATCTAGGAAATGTAATATCATTTTGTCTCATCTTAGCTTCTATGCAGATGGAGGTTTCTACTGGTTTTAATAATACTTAATTAGTCAATACATTTCCCTTTATTAGCGCTGTTGTGGTTTGTTCGATACTTATTCTGATTTCCGAAATCAGTAAAACATTATTCCTTTTAAAAACCAAGTACTCATTACTCACGAATGAGGTTTCACACTTTTTAACAAAATTCATATTAATTCAATTAAGTCAAGTCTCTTATCTTTTAAGATCAAGTCTCTTAACTTCTAAAATCAATAAACCATTCTTTTTATCTCTCTTAAGTCGTTATACCTAACTTCCCATAAAGCTAGTATAACTCTTAAGCTTTTAAAACCAAGTATTACTCTTCTTTCAAAAACGGTTCTTAATTCTTTTGAAATACTTCAAGATTCTTATTATTAGACTCAAGTCAAAAGACATCGCAGTAAAACCACGTTCAGTTAACACACGTACGTCTACCGTACTATATATATTCTTTTAAAATATCATGCTCAAGAGGATAGGAAGAATCACATACCTCGCGACGATTTATCGACTATTAGCAAATAGCTCCAAAGTACTGTAATCCTGCTAGCCTTTTCCACCCTTCGAGTAGAATACGCTACTCGCAGTACTTCAACCTATAACGGTTATACAAGTCTATCAAAGTCTAGACTACTCTGTAGAATATTCTAAGCAGTAGGTTCTCTATATTACGGAAAATCGGGCAGCACTTCCCTACCCGTTAAGCTACACAAGTCTACTGTATATACAGTCCTATGTAAGTACAGTTTAATCTTCTTCTTTAATATTCTTCTGATGCGATTTCAGTTCAATTCTCTTCTGTAATATCCTTCTATTACAGTTCAATCTTCTTCTTTAATGCCCTTCTATATCTTATACTCAATTCTATACTACTACAGTATGTAATTTCCAATTACAATATAAGGACAAGAGTATTTACCTCGATAAGCCCAAAATTATCCAAGATTTAAGTCGATCCTGAGCAAGGTTTAGCTCCTCTTCTGAATGCTCCAATTCGCTCCAAGAAACCCTTAGAAGTTCTACACAACTTCTACTTTAATACTTCAATCACTTATGAAGATTTTTCCATAGGGTTTCGTTTAGTGGCTAAAGGAAAGTATAGTAGTATTTTTCCGGGCTTTTCGTATAGAGGGTACTTGGAAATACTACAAAGGTTTTTGGGCTAGAGTATTTGGCATTATAACAATACTTGGAGAAGTATTTCTCTACCAAGGGGGGGTATGTCTCGGCTAGGCTTGACAAAGGGAGAGGGGGTGGTTTCGGCCAAGGCTCACAAAGGGGGAGGGGGAGGCTTGGACGAGAACTACTAAAAAGGGGGGAGGGATTTTTAAGACTTGGAAATGTCTAAGTGTGGATGAAGAAGTTCATCAACTAAGGGGGGTATTTATAGGCCAACCAATGGCCAAGATCAAGACAAGTGGGGGGCAAGTGGATGGTGTGGATTAGGACATGTGTTAAGTGGGTCCCACTTGCTCATGTACCACACAAATATCTCACAAATATCCTACCTAACCTTGACCAATGTTTTAGGCAACAAAAAGGCCAAAAACGTGCCATGAATTCGTCTTCCATTCCGCCAACTTTAGGGTGACACATGTCGCCCTCTCGTTGGTCCAAAATATTTCATCTCTCAGAAAAATCCGCAAAAATAATAAACGTCATAGCCGTAATTTTCCCTTCGCAAAGTTTGGAAAACATTTCGTCGGAAAACAATTCTTTTTGGTAGTTGTGCACAATTATTTTCATCCCTTGCCTAATCTTAAGGCTTAAACTTTCGTACGTACGTCCTCACGTACATACTCTGGAAATACGGGGTATAACAGCCCTGTCCCGCCACAGTTGTTATTCTTAGAGGTCTGTAGTCATATTTGTGGATTGGGTTTTAAGAACAAAGATGTACTGATTTATTTTTGGATAATGTATATTTTACGGAAGGTGGCCTTATCGGCTAGCCTGTTGTTGTTTATTGTCTAAGTATTTATGTTATACCCCGTAGTTCTGGAGTATGTATATGAGGACGTACGTACAAATGTATACGCCCTAATTAGGGTAAGATTGATAGAATTGTTTTCCGACGAAAATTATTCCGAACCTTGTGAAGGAAATTTTATGTTTTCAACATTTTTACGATTATGGAATTTTTCCGAGAGATTAAATATTTTGGACCAATAGGAGGGCGACAAGTGTCACCCCTAGATTGGGCCATGTGGACGAAAATGAGTGGACAAGTGGGCAAGACAAGTGGCCAAAAGTCTTGCATGACATTGGCATGGCCTATGTTGGACGATTTTTGTGACATTAGTGGGCAAGTCTTGCATGGTCAAGTCTTGCATGGTCTTGCATGGCTTTTGTAAGACAAGTGTGGGAAGGAACCTTCACATATGATCTCTACCTTACACATGTGTTAATCTCAACCCTTGGTTGTGCTATATAAACCCACTTAGTGGATGAAAATCAGCCACACTTAACATATTACAAGACTTGAAAAACATTTCCTCTCCCTCCTTCTCTATCTTGATTTCGTCCAACCCCCCCTTCCCCTAACCAAATGTTGTCCAAAAATTCTTAAACTTATAAGTGTTCTTCCTTAATGTGTTAGGAAGATTATTAACCAAGAGTTAGACAAGATTTCACACCCCTAGCCTCAAATATCCCTTCCCTTGGACGAGAGTAGGCAGTTTTTCGAAACTGTTTTGGGCAGATTGTTTTAGTCAAGTTTGGAAGGGAATATCTCCTAACATATAAGGAGTTTTTGGGTGTTTCAAAAGCCTAAAATGAAGATCGTCGAATCTAGTTTCCAACGCAATAAACCACTCATCGATAGGATACTGGAGTAGAGAGTTATCGACGTTTCCAGTTCAGCTGACGAAGCAGTAGCTAAAAATCTGGACAATCACGTTTTTGGGCTATCTTGAGGTAATGAACCTTAACCTCCTTGTGAAGTTGATTTATTATGTATATATGGATATTATACATATATTGGATGTATATTATGGACTATGAGATATAAAGAAAGATTTGGATCTTGTTAAGATATTAAAAAGAGAATTGGCATGTTAGCCATTAAAATGGTAAAATGTATCCATTACTTGCTAAGAAGTTAACAACAAGGAAACTATAACTTATATAAAGATTGGAATATAAGTTGAAGGACTAATGAAGTAATTGGATAAGTATTATTGTAAAAGTTGGCCAAGGACCCCAACTTAAGGACCGTATCTACTTTGGACTTTTTACTTTGGAATTCTTTACTTATTGTTATTATGAAGGGAGATAGTAAACCGCGTTACCGTTTGGGCGTGTTATCCCCTTATTTTACTTATTGTTATTATGAAGGGAGATAGTAAACCGCGTTACCGTTTGGGCGTGTTATCCCCTTCTTTACTTATTATTGTTATGAAGGAGAGATTGTTAATCGCGTTCCGTTTGGGCGTGTTATCCCCTTCTTTACTTATTATTGTTATGAAGGAGATATTGTTAATCGCGTTCCGTTTGGGCGTGTTATCCCCTTCTTTAAATTTCAGTATTATTGCACCTTAATTATATTAGGTTAATCACGGTTATCGGGCCTTGGAAAAGGTGGGAAATTGAGTAGAAACGGGGGAGGTGCTGCCGAATTTTCCGTAGGATATGGAACTTGTCCTTAGAAATATCCTACGAAGAGATCTAGAGGTTAATGGACGTTTCGTGGCCATTATAGGTGGAAGTACAACGAGTAGCGTATTCTACCTGAAGGGTGGAAAAGGCTAGCAAGGTCATAGTACTTGGGAGCGTTTTGCTAATAGTCGATAATCGTCGCGAGGTATGTGAACCTCTTCCTATCTTTTCTAGCATGATATTTTGTAAAATATATATAGTACGGTAGACGTACGTGTGTAAAAGGAATTTGGTTTATTTAAAACATAAAGTGTTATAATGGCTTTATGGGAAGTTAATTATAACAACTTTATGTAGGTAAAAGAATGGGTTATTGATTTTTTAAAAAAAGATAAGAGACTTGACTTATATCTGACTTGACTTGATATGTGAAGAACTTGAATTGTGTGGAAAGTTGTGAAACCTCATTCGTGAGTAATGAGTACTTGGTTTCGAATAATAATGTTATATTGATTTCGGAAATGAGAATAAGTATCGAACAAACCACTGCAGCGTTAATAAAGGAAAATATATTGACAAATAATTAATATTATTAAAACAAGTAGAAACCTCCATCTGCATAGAAGCTAAGATAAGACAAAATTGTATTACATTTCCTAGATCACGGTTGCTTTAATAAGGTCATTAATAACAAGTATTGATTTTTCTTAAATTCCAAGGTAAGGAACTTGATTTCTAAAAGAAAAGAGACTTGAGGAATTGAAGTGTTTTTGGTTTAAAAGAAAGGCATGGTTTTGTCTTAAAATGGTTTAAAAAGAAGGTATGGAAATTGTTTTGGTTTACTTAAAAATAATAGTCACTCTATTTTGATACTACGGGTATCGTGTGACCTTCGAAAAAGGAAATGGATCTTTTGAAAGAATCTAATGTACGTAGTACTTTAGGGTTAAAACCCGGATTGTTGGCATAAAATGGGAGTACTTGAGTTTATATAAATGGTGAATCTATTTACATGTTAATGAAAGTCTAAGAGTATGTTGAACTTGCCTATGCTAGTTATGATAGCCTTTGTTGTGCAAGTATTGTATTTCTATACCACCGCGTCTCTCGATGGAGGGCCGGCTGACTTGTTGTGAACTTATTTGGACGTACCGGCTGTGACGGAGGATTCCACGGGTATGCTTCCATTGTGAGTGATCTTGGCCATGCTTATACGACGAGGGATTCCGGGGCATGCGGCCAGGATGCGGGTTAGATGCCCGCGCGTTTCATTACTCCATGGTCATGCTTATACGATGAGGGATTCCGGGGCATGCGACCATGTTATACTTTACTCCATGGGCTAGCTCCCCGTGAAGACATGTACCCACGATGAGGGATTCCGGGGGCATGTTATATTATTATTCCATGGGCTAGCTCCCCATGAAGACCTGCGCCTACGATGAGGGATTCCGAGGGCACGTTATGGCCATGCTTATACGATGAGGGATTCCGGGGCATGCGGTCGAGTATATATATATATTTATATGTATTATATATGTGTACGCCGACAGTGAGGTAGGATTCCACGGGCGCGTCACATGAGTATGATTTATGTCATAGACTGCCGGCAGTGAGGAAGGAATTCCACGGGCATGATTGATGTTATGGGCGTGAGACCCATTGTTATATTTTGAGTGATGACTTTGAGGGCGTGAGTCCCTGACTTGACACGATTGTTTTAGATTGTGAAATGGTATCTTTTTAGAGACAATGTTGATGTTCATTACTCTTGTTGTTAGCCGGGCTTTGTGAAACACATTTTTTTATTATCATACTTGTCTCCTGTTTTATATATAGACTATTATGATTTCATTACAGTATTTTCAGTTTCACATACTTGGTACCTGTTGTACTGACCTCCTTCGGGGGGCTGCGTTCATGCCGCAGGTTGAGGTACGTAGCTTGCTGATCCGCTCTCTTAGGATCACTGTTCAGTTCTGGGAAAGCTCCATTTCGCCGGAGGCTTGTCTTTTGGTACGGTTCCCTGAGGTCATATACTTGTGTACATTCAGGGGGTATGGCGGGGCCCTGTCCCGTCATAGTTGATTTCATTCTTAGAGGTCTGTAGTACTGTTGTGGGTAAGTTTTGTAAAAAGGATTTAACTGTTCAAGTTTTTAGTTTATATACAGAAAGGTAACCGTTTTGGTTAGCCTGTTTCTTATTCTATCTTGTTTCATGTTTAAGTTTTTATTTCCGCTGATTTTCTCTGATGTTGTATCACTAGGGTGCCCGGGGTAAGGCACCAGTCGCGGGCCCATGGTCGGGTCGTGAAAAAAGTGGTATCAGAGCAGTTAGTCCTCGGAAAGTGTCTACAGACCGTGTCTAGTAGAGTCTTGATTATCGGTGTGTTGTGCACCACATCTATAATCAGGAGGCTGCAGGACATTTAGGATTGGTTTCCATTCTTTCACTCTAAGATCGTGCAATAGAGCTGTGTTATAGGTTGAACTCCCTCTGACATACTTTCCTGTATCAGTTATGCCTCCACGAAAGGCAACCAGGGCCCAGAAGGGCAAGGCAGCTGAGGGAGCTGCTAGTAGGACGCCGAGAGTTACGGGGGCACAGGCCCAGTCTTTACCTGAGGAGATGTTTCAGACGGCGAGTTCCACGACGTCGCCACCCCCAGCAGAGTTCGGGGCGGCAGCAGCAGCTACTGAGACCGCGATACCTGAGCCCCCAGTTACACAGCCTGGAGCGGAGGATATGGGCTACAAGGAGATGGCCCAGTTATTAGCCAGGATCGTGGCTAGGCACGAGGATAGGCTGGAAACAGCAGTTCCGGTAGCACCCGTAGTTCACCCGAGGTCGGATAGTTTGAGACTTCGGGACTTTCTGAGTTGCAGCCCGCCAGAGTTTTATGGGTCGAGGCCTGAGGATGATCCGCAGGAGTTCATCCGGCAGTTACAGCGGATCATGAGAGTGATCAAGGCTTCGGAGACCGAGTCAGTGGTCTTAGGTTCGCATCGGCTGCGTGGTACTGCAATGATCGGTTTGATTCACGAGCTGTCGGGGAGCATGCGCCTCACTGTTTGGGACGAGTTCTCGAGGCATTTCACCCACTTCGCCTTGCAGGCGAGAGAGCGCGGGCGGATAGATTTTTGATGTTGAGGCAGAACGGGAGGACGGTTCAGGAGTACAATGTAGAGTTTGACTCATTGGCTCGGTATGTCCCCGCGTTAGTGGAAACCATGGAGGATAGAGTGCACAGTTATGTCACAGGGCTCGATGAATACTTAGCAGAGAGTTGCACGGGGGTAGCTCTTCAGCCGGGCATGGACATTGCCCGCATGCAGGCTTATGCACTTGGATGTGAGGAACGTAGAGACCGACGTAGGGACCAGGATCAGCATAAGAGGGCCAAGACAGCAGGGTCCTTTGGTAACTTTCGAGGCAGACAGCCTCAACAGCAGGCTAGGTCAACATTTCAGCCGACACAGAGTGCTCCTTCCCAGTCTTCTAGCAGGAGGTTTGATCGCCGGGGATATTCGGGAGCAGGTCAGGGCTCCAGGGCTGCAGGGTCACAGATATTCGAGGGTAGTAGCCAGGGGAAGCCACCTTTACCTCGGTGTGGTCGCTGTAATAGATTCCATGTTGGGGAGTGTCGTACTACTTCGACCGCTTGTTATGCTTGCGGCCAACAGGGCCATTTGGCGAGAGACTGCCCGACTAGAGGTGGCACTGGTGGGATAGCACAGACTACGGGATCAGTTGCGGGTTCTTCGCCTTCAATGGCTAGGCAGGATGTTCATACACCGGCAGGCCACGGCAGGGGTCGCGGTGGAAGTTCCCAGTTTTAGCGGTCCTTTGAACCGCCTATTTGATTTTCAGGTATATCCTTAACCCTCTAGAGACTAGTTTGTATTGATGATATGATGATGTGTTAAAGTGTTATGTTTGGATAGCACTGTGTAAAATTGTGAGCCTTAGAGTATTATAACAGTTGAGGCCTTAGATGTAAGGCCGTCTTGAGTAGAAGATTTTACGGTTAGTCTTTGTCGGAGTGCATAGTATACGTGGGGTGTATTCATGTGATAAATCCATGGGTAGTTTGAGATAGAAGTGGTAGCTTTCATGACGTGAATTAGTAAGATTGTTCTGGATCGGGGAACGAGAGAGTTTGGCGCGATAATGGGTCGGGTTGAGGCCATTTCGCGGGTCAACCCGCAGCCCGGATTGAGGTGGGGTCAGTTTGAGGTAGTCCCGCTAGGTGATAGGATCACGAGGGTGTTAGGCCCAAGTTTAGGTAACCATCGTACGAGTTCGTGGATGCGTTCGACCAGTAGTCGGGCCGATGAGGTCAGCCCATCTTGTCTTTCAGTCAGGACTGTTTACTCGGCGGAGGGTTATGCGAGATGTTATATATCAGGAAGGTTGTAAGGCTGCACGAGGTTCCTACTTTTTATTTTATGACAGGCAGTGGAGCCCAGTTTACGGCTATTTTCTTTTTCTGGAGGTTTTACCAGGCGAGGTTAGGAACTCAGGGGAGTCTCAGTATTGCATTCACCCTCGGGCCGACGGACAAACAACGCGTTTTATCCAGATATTTGAGGATAGGTTACGGGCCGGTGTTTTGATTTCGGGGGAGCGGTGAGGATTATTTGCCTCGTGTTGAGTAGGTATTATAATAGCTACCATTTCAGTGTTCGAATGGCGCCTTACGAAGCCTTGTATGGGCGGAAGTATAGGTTGCCGGTCGATTGGTTCGATGTTGGCAAGGTTCAGATAGTTGGTCCATACTTGATTCAGCAGAATGAGGATAAGGCGAAGCTTATCCAGAGGAGGTTATTAGTAGCTCAGAGTCAACAGAAGTCTTGCAGATAATCGACATCAACACTTGGAGTTCAGGTTGACGGTGGGCCTTCTTGAAGGTACCACCCCGGAAGGGTGTGACGCGATTTGGAAAGCAAGGGAAACTTAGCCCGAGGTACTTTGGGCCTTTTCAGATCGTTTGTAGAATAGGCCAGGTTGCCTATAAGTTAGCACTGCCGTCCGACTTAGGAGGCAGTACGTCCGGTCTTTCATGTTGCTACGATTCGGAAGAGTATCAGAAATTCATCCAGAGTGTTCCCAATTAATGACGACCAAGTTAAGGATAGTAACCCCGAGATTTTAAAAACTGAAGTAATGACAGAAATGTGATACGTATATTAGGAACAGTTCGAGTGTACTAGGAGAGTACGATGAGTAAGAAAAGAGGCGAAGATGTGTTAAGAAGATGGAAGTGTTTTTTTTTATATAAGTAAGGATGTGGAGAAAGTATCCTTTGGACCATGGGTGGAGCTAATAGTGTTGTATACGCTGTAGAGATGATTCTTCGTTGGCTCGGATATGAGTTCTTGCGCGTACGTGGTATTATGGCCATGAGTGGCATAATTGATTTCGTAAGAATAAAGGGAAGACTATACCGGCACCGGTATGTTTTGAGACTTAGAAGGAACATTCGGGACGAATGTTTCTAAGGGGGGGAGAATGTTATACCCCGTAGTTCCGGAGTATGTATATGAGGACGTACGTACGAATGTATACGCCATAATTAGGGTAAGATTGATAGAATTGTTTTCCGACAAAAATTATTCCGAACCTTGTGAAGGAAATTTTACGTTTTCAACATTTTTACGATTATGGAATTTTTCCGAGAGATTAAATATTTTGGACCAATAGGAGGGCGACAAGTGTCACCCGTAGATGGGCCATGTGGACGAAAATGAGTGGACAAGTGGGCAAGACAAGTGGCCAAAAGTCTTGCATGGCATTGGCATGGCCTATGTTGGACGATTTTTGTGACATTAGTGGGCAAGTCTTGCATGGTCAAGTCTTGCATGGTCTTGCATGGCTTTTGTAAGACAAGTGTGGGAAGGAACCTTCACATATGATCTCTACCTTACACATGTGTTAATCTCAACCCTTGGTTGTGCTATATAAACCCCCTTAGTGGATGAAAATCAGCCACACTTAACATATTACAAGACTTGAAAAACCTTTCCTCTCCCTCCTTCTCTCTCTTGATTTCGTCCAACCCCTAACTAAATGTTGTCCAAAAATTCTTAAACTTTTAAGTGTTATTCCTTAATGTGTTAGGAAGATTATTAACCAAGAGTTAGACAAGATTTCACACCCCTAGCCTCAAATATCCCTTCCCTTGGCCGAGAGTAGGCAGTTTTTCGAAACTGTTTTGGGCAGATTTTTTAGTCAAGTTTGGAAGGGAATATCTCCTAGCATATAAGGAGTTTTTGGGTGTTTCAAAAGCCTAAAATGAAGTTCGTCGAGTCTAGTTTCCAACGCAATAAACCACTCGTCAATAGGATATTGGAGTAGATAGTTATCGACGTTGCAAGTTCAGCTGACGAAGCAGTAGCTAAAAATCTGGACAATCACGTTTTTGGGCTATCTTGAGGTAATGAACCTTAACCTCCTTGTGAAGTTGATTTATTATATATATATGGATATTATATATATATTGGATGTATATTATGGACTATGAGATATAAAGAAAGTGTTATACCCCGTATTTCCAGAGTATGTACGTAGGGACGTACGTAGAAAAGTTTGAACTTTAAAGTAGGCTTGGCCGATTTTATTTTGTGCACAACCCCCGATTAGAGTCGTTTTTCGACGAAACGTTTTGCAAAACTTGCGAAGGGAAAATTCCGGCTATGTCATTTTTAATTTTTGCGGATTTTTCTGAGAGACGAAACATTTTGGACCAACGAGAGGGCGACACTTGTCACCCTCAAGTTGGTGGAGTGTGGACGGCAAGCCTTGCACGATTTGGGGGCTTTAGTTGGTAGGATATTTGTGAGGGATTTGTGGAGTAGGGACTAGGGGGCACTTGGGCAAATCTTGGCCCTCCACTTGCCCCCCACTTGGCTAGATCATGGCCATTGGTTTCCCTATAAATACCCCTCCCTTTGTGAAGCTTTCTTCATCCACTCCTCACTTCCTCAAGTCTTGAAAACCCCTCCCCCATTTCGTGAAGGCCTTTGGCAGGGAGTCCCTCCCCTCCCCCTTTGTGAGGCCCCTTGGCCGAGAGCCCCTCCCTTGGCCGAGTTTCCTCCTAGTGGGGTTGGCCGAGGGGTACACCCCCCCTCCTTGTGGTGTTGTCTCGTATAAATACCCCCCTCTTGGTAGAAATACTCTCCGAAGTATTGTTACTATACCAAAATACCTTAGCCTTATACCTTGTAGTATTCCAAAGTTACCTCTATACGTAGAGCCCGGAAATACTACCTTATGTCCCTTTTGTCTCAAACCAAACCCTAAGGAAAATCTTCACAGTTGGTTGAAGTATTAAGAAGAAGTTGCGTAGAACTTCTAAGGGTTGTTTGGAGCGGGTTGGAGCACCCGGAGTAGGAGCTAAGCGTTGCTCAGGATCGACATTTAACTTGGATATTTATGGGCTTGTCGAGGTAAATATCTTGTCCTTTTATTGTAATTGGAAATTACATACTGTAGTAATATGGAAATGAATATAAGATTCATAGAAGAGAATTGAACTGTAATAGAAGGATATTACAGAAAAGACTTGACTGAAATCACATCAGAAGATTAACCTGCAGAGTAGTCTAGTCTTTGATAGACTTGTATAACCGTTATAGGTTGAAGTACTGCGAGTAGCGTATTCTACTCGGAGGGTGGAAAAGGCTAGCCGGACTACAGTACGTTGGAGCGTTTTGCTAATAGTCGATAAATCGTCACGAGGTATGTGATTCTTCCTATACTCTTGAGCATGATATTTTAAAGTATATATAGTACGGTAGACGTACGTGTGTTAACTGAATAATAATTACGGCAATGTCTTTTGACTTAAGCCTGAATAATAATTACGGCAATGTCTTTTGACTTAAGCCTGAATAATAATTACGGCAATGTCTTTTGACTTAAGCCTGAATAAAAAGAATCTGAAGTATTTCAAAAGAATTAAGAAACCTTTTTGAAAGAAGAGTAACACTTGGTTTTAAAAGCTTAAGAGTTATACTAGCTTTATGGAAAGTTAGATATAACGGCTTAAGAGTGATAAAAAGAATGATTTATTGATTTAAGAAGTTAAGAGACTTGATCTTAAAAGAAAAGAGACTTGACTTAATTGAATTTTGTTAAAAAGTGTGAAACCTCATTCGTGAGTAATGAGTACTTGGTTTTTAAAAGGAATAATGTTTTACTGATTTCGGAAATCAGAACAAGTATCGAACAAACCACAGCAGCGCTAATAAAGGAAAATGTTTTGACTAATAAAGTATTATTAAAACCAGTAGAAACTTCCATCTGCATAAAAGCTAAGATGAGACAAAATGATATTACATTTCCTAGATCATGACTGCTGTAATAAGATTGTTATGAACAAGAATAACCTACTCACACATAAGGTATATGTTTCTCAAATTGTTTTAAAGGATTAAAACTATGAACTACGAAACCTTTCGAAAATGAGAAACTTGAGTAATTGAAATTAGGCAAACTTGAACGTTTGAAAAAGAATGTTGTTACTTGATTTTACAAAGAGAAGTGTTTTGATTTACTTCAAAAGATAATCACTCTATTTTTATATACTATGGGTATTGTGTGACTTTTGTGAAAGTAACGTATCTTTTAAAGAGTTAATGTATGAAGTACTTTGGGGAGAAAACCCTATCTTGTTAATCATATAGTAGAAAGTACCTTGTGTGAATAATTTGATTGTGTTGGTTTGTGATATCCTTGTAATACTTTCTTGTTGATTTGATAAAGAAACATGCTAGGATGCTACGTGTAATAGTATCTTGTGATGATTGTGTAAAGGGGTTTCCCTCGATTGTGCTTAAGTTGTTTAAACGATCAGCCGTTATGTTGGTATTGTACCACTCACCTTGACATGTTCCCGGAGGTTAAGCGCCTCCGACGCGGGTAATACTCAGCGATGCGTGTGACTATGATTCGAGGATACCTCATGCGGGTCCCGGGGACCTATGCGGAGCTACGAGAGTTCCAGGTTAGTGTGCGACCTTTATGGTCATGCGGTCTATGTGGCCATGCGGACTGCGAGTCCAGGCGGATGCCGAGGAGTAGCTACCCTCGATGCGGGGAATACCTCATGCGGGCCATTGGAGTGGCCTATGCGGAGCTGCGGGAAGTTCCAGGGCTAGACGCGCACATTAGATACTGCGGGCGAGTGGCCAGCTTTGATCATGTGACGGTCTAGACAGATTTCATGATACAGTTTATGACCTTGTTTGTACTGTGGGTTTTAGTAGTTGGCTATGCCTTCGTACTTACCCCGTACGGTTTTATGATAACACAGGTGGGACCTGGTGTTCATGTATATTCCTTGGTGTTTTTATATCATAGACTGCCGGCAGTGAGGAAGGTATTCCATGGGCATGATTGATGTTGTGGGCGTGAGACCCATTGTTATATTTGAGTGATGACTTTGAGGGCGTGAGTCCCTGACTTGACATGACTGCTTATTTATTGTGAATTGTAGTTTGGTTATCATACATGTCTCCTGCTTTATATAGACTGCTATGATTCATTTACAGTATTTTCAGTTTCACATACTTGGTACCTGTTGATCGACCTCCGGGCCATGCGTTCATGCCGCAGTTGAGGTACACGATCGTTGATCCTAGCTCGTGGTCACGATTCGGCGTTTGGGAAGCTCCGTTTCTCCGGAGGCTTATCAGTGGTATAGTCTCCTGTCGTAGTAGGTACTTACATTCAGGGGTATGGCGGGGCCCTGTCCCGCCATTGTTGTCATGTCACTCTTAGAGGTCTGTAGTATTGTTGTAGGCAGAGTTGTAAGTGGGATGTAACTGTTCGGATTTAAGTTTTCATATATACATGCGAAAAGGCAATTTTTCTCAATTATTATTTCATACTTCATGTTATTTCATGTTATTGTTTTATATTCCGTGATTACTCGATGTTGTATCACTAGGGTGCCCGGTAAGACACGATCCACGGGCGAAGTTCGGTCGTGACAAAAGTGGTATCGTGAGCTTAATCCTCGGAAAGTGTCTGAGCCGTATCTAGTAGAGTCTTGATTATCGGTGTGTTGTGCACCACACCAATAATCAGGAGGCTATAGGATATTTAGGATTGGTTTCCATTTTTCTCCCTCTGAGATCGTGCCTTAGAGCTGTGTTGTAAGTTGGACCCTCTAACGTATTTCTTCCCCTTACCGTTATGCCTCCGCGTAGGGCAAACCCGGGCCCAGGAGGGCAAGGCAGCCGAGGGAGCTGCGAGTAGAGTACAGAGGGTTACGTGGGCACAGGCCCAATCATCACCTGGGGTGGTGCTTCATTTGGGGAGTTCTGCGACATCGCCAGCCCCAGCAGAGTTTAGCACGGCGGCATCAGTTCCTACTGCGGCCATGATATTTGAACCTTCAGTCCCACGACCGGGGACAGAGAATATAGATTGCAAAGAGGTGACCCTGTTACTAGCTATGGATTTGGCTACCAGAGAGTATACCGATGTACCGCGAGTCTTGATGAATATCTAAGAGAGGGTTGTGCAAGAGTAATTCTTCAGTTGGGCTTGAGCATGGCCTGTGTACGGGCTTATGCGCGTGAGCCAAAACGTAGAGATCGACGGGTTAACCAAGGACAGCAGAAGAGGGCCAGAACAACAAGGTCCTTTGATAACTTTCGAGGCAAATCACCTCAGCAGCAGACTGGATACACACCTCCGCCAGTGCAGAGTGGTCCTCCACAGAGTTCAGGACGTTCGGGGTAAGCCGGAGTTGGTCAGAGCTCCAGAGCTTCCGGTTCACAGCTACACGTAGGTTCCAACCAGCCGGATTCAGTTTTCCCCAGTGTTCACAGTGTGATAGACGTCATCCCGGGGAATGTCGTCTTTTAGTTGGTACTTGTTTTACCTGCGGCCGTTAGGGCCATGTGTCGAAAGGATGTCCTAGTAGGAGGACTCAGCCTTCAGGATCGGTGGGTAGTTCGTCATCTTCCCTATCTATGCGCCCTACGGGGCAGGTTTGATTAGAACGACTAAGGGGAGTGAAGCAGTAGATACAGATATATCCTTAACCCCCTAGAGATTAGTTTGTGTGTAAGATGAGTATATCTTAAGTGTTATGTCAGATAACATAAGTGTAAATTTGTGGTTAGAAACCATGGTTAGATAGAAAGGGTAAGATTGGGGATAATGGAAAGTGTGAGCCTTAGAATGTTACGAAGAGACCTTAGAGGCAAGGCCATCTCGAGAGAAAGATTTATTTTTGACCCTTATCAGAGTGCATAGTGCACGTAAGCTATGTTTTTGGGATAAGTCCCTGAGTAGTGTGGAATGAAAGAGGGTAGTTGAGCTAAGAAGACTGCTAGGTTTTCGTAACGTGGATTAGTGAGATTTTTCCGGATCGGGGAGCTAGTGTTTTGCGCGTTGCCGGGTCGGGTTGAGGCCATGTTGCGGGTCAACCCGCGACCTGTATGGTGATGGGGTCAGTTTGTGGTGGTCCCGCCAGGTGGTAGGGTCACGAGGGTGTTAGGCCCAAGTTTAAGTTAAACATCGTACGAGTTCGTAGATGCGTTCGACCAGTAGTCGGGCCGATGAGGTCAGCCCATCTTGTCCTTGATCGGGGTATTTACTCGGCAGAGAGTTATACGAGATGTTTTTATCAGGAAGGTTGTAAGGCTGCACGGGGTGCCTACTTTCACCTTATGGCAGACAGTGAAGCCCAGGTGGTGGCTATTTCGTTTTCTGGAAGTTTTACCAGGCAGGGTTAGGAACTCAGGTGAGTCTCAGTAGCGCATTCGCCCTCGGGCCAGTGTTTGGATTTCAGGGGTAGCTGTGAGTATTGTTGCCTCCTGTTGAGGGAATGCTTTTATAACTACCATTTCAGTATTCGGATATCGCCTTACCAAGCCTCGTAGGGGCGGAGGTGTAAATTGCCGGTCGATTGGTTCGATGTTGGCAAAGTTCAGATAGTGGGTTCATACTTGTTTCGGAAGGATGGGGATAGGGTGAAGCCTATCCAGGAGAGGTTATCGACAGCTCAGAATCAACAAAAGTCGTGCGGATAATCGACGTCGACACTTAAAGTTCAGGTTGACGGTCGGAATTCTTGAAGGTACCACCCCGGATAGGGTGTGACGAGTTTTGGAAAACAGAGGAAACTTAGCCCGAGTTACTTGGGCCTTTTCAGATTATGTGAAGAGTAGGCCAGGTTGCCTATATGTTAGTATTGTCGTCCGACTTAGGAGGCAGTACGTCCGGTCTTTCATGTGGCTATGTTCGGAAAAGTATCGGAGATCCATCCAGAGTGTTCCCAGTTAATGATGACCAAGTTGGAGATAGTAAACCCGAGATCTTGGAAACTGAAGCAGTAGCGAAAATGTGGTAAGTCATGAGAAAGAGTCCGAATGTACGAGAAGGGTATGACGAGTAAAGGAAGAAGCGAGCATGTGTTAAGAACAGTGATGTGATCATTTCTTTTGTAAAGTGAAGGTGCGAAGGGAGTATATTTTAGACTTCGGGTGGGAGCTTTCGTAGTGATGGAAGTGATTCCTCGTGGACTGGGATGTAAGTGTTTGCGCGTGTGTTATTTTGTGGCCAGGTGTGGCATGATTGTTTTCGTAAGTACAGCAGTGAAGACTATACTGGCGCATGTGTGTGTTGAGACTTAGAAGGAACATTCGGAACGAATGTTTCTAAGGAGGGGCGAATGTTATACCCCGTATTTCCAGAGTATGTACGTAGGGACGTACGTAGAAAAGCTTGAACTTTAAAGTAGGCTTGGCCGATTTTATTTTGTGCACAACCCCCGATTAGAGTCGTTTTTTGACGAAACGTTTTGCAAAACTTGCGAAGGGAAAATTCCGGCTATGTCATTTTTAATTTTTGCGGATTTTTCCGAGAGACGAAACATTTTGGACCAACGAGAGGGCGACACTTGTCACCCTCAAGTTGGTGGAGTATGGACGGCAAGCCTTGCACGATTTGGGGGCTTTAGTTGGTAGGATATTTGTGAGGGATTTGTGGAGTAGGGACTAGGGGGCACTTGGGCAAATCTTGGCCCTCCACTTGCCCCCCACTTGGCTAGATCATGGCCATTGGTTTCCCTATAAATACCCCTCCCTTTGTGAAGCTTTCTTCATCCACTCCTCACTTCCTCAAGTCTTGAAAACCCCTCTCCCATTTCGTGAAGGCCTTTGGCGAGTCCCCTTTGTGAGGCCCTCGGCGAGAGCCCTCCCTTGGCGAGAGTTTCCTCCTAGTGGGGTTGGCGAGGGTACACCCCTCCTTGTGGTGTTGTCTCGTATAAATACCCCCCTCTTGGTAGAAATACTCTCCGAAGTATTGTTACTATACCAAAATACCTTAGCCTTATAGCTTGTAGTATTCCAAAGTTACCTCTATACGTAGAGCCCGGAAATACTACCTTATGTCCCTTTTGTCTCAAACCAAACCCTAAGGAAAATCTTCACAGTTGGTTGAAGTATTAAGAAGAAGTTGCGTAGAACTTCTAAGGGTTGTTTGGAGCGGGTTGGAGCACCCGGAGTAGGAGCCAAGCGTTGCTCAGGATCGACATTTAACTTGGATATTATGGGCTTGTCGAGGTAAATATCTTGTCCTTTTATTATAATTGGAAATTACATACTGTAGTAATATGGAAATGAATATAAGATTCATAGAAGAGAATTGAACTGTAATAGAAGGATATTACAGAAAAGACTTGAACTGAAATCACATCAGAAGATTAACCTGCAGAGTAGTCTAGACTTTGATAGACTTGTATAACCGTTATAGGTTGAAGTACTGCGAGTAGCGTATTCTACTCGGAGGGTGGAAAAGGCTAGCCGGACTACAGTACGTTGGAGCGTTTTGCTAATAGTCGATAAATCGTCACGAGGTATGTGATTCTTCCTATACTCTTGAGCATGATATTTTAAAGTCTATATAGTACGGTGAGCGTCGTGTGTTAATCGAATAATAATTACGGCAATGTCTTTTTGTTATACCGTATTTCCGGTATGTATGCGTAAGGGAATACGTTAAAGTCTTGCCTTAAAGATAAGCCTTGAACGTTTTTTTAGGCACAACTCACAAAGCGAATAGTTTTCGGCAAACGTTTCCACGACTTTCGTAGGGTAAATTCCGCTATGCCATTTCTAATTTTTGCGGATTTTTCCGAGAGACGAAACATTTTGGACCAACGGGAGGCGACACTTGGCACCCTCCAATTTGTGGACTTGAAATCGCCCATTTGGACGATTTGAAGAAGTGGCACGCTTTTTGGTGCCTTGTTCAAAGTCAAGGAGTTGGTAGGATATTTGTGTATAGTTAATCCTCACCCTACACTTGCCTTGCACTTGTCTAAATCTTGGCCATTGGTTGGCCACTTCTTGACCTATAAATACCACCAAAAGATGAAGAGTTCTTCATCCACAAATTACTTTCCAAAGTCTTGAAAATCCTCCTCCTCCCTTGTTAGCCAATTCGCCCAAAGCCCTCTTCCCTCTAGCCTAAGTGGCCTTGGCCGAATACCCCCCCCCTAGCCTAGCAAAAAATCTACCCCCCTCCCTTGGTAGAAAAGTTATCTTCTTGTATTGTTATAATGCCCAAAATACCCTAGCCCAAATACCTTAGTACTTAGTAGAAGTTGTGAAGAACTTCTAAGGTTCTGGGAGCAGACACCTTAGGAGCAAAACCTTGCAGCGCGACTTTTCTAGGATAATATTGGGCTTACCGAGGTAATAAACCTAACCCTCTTTAGAATAATAGAATACTTACTGTTGTAGACTAACAATAGTATAAATACTAATAAGTATATCACATAATACAATTGAAGTGTTAATCAATTAGAAGTTTTTAAAAGAAGAATAATCAAACTGTACTTACATAGGACTGTTTTCACAGTAGACTTATATAGCTCACCGGGTAGGGAAGTGCTGCCCGACTTACCGTAGAATTATGAACCCCCCTGTTTAGAATGACCTTCAGAGTAGGCTTTAATAGATATCTGTGACTATTATAGGTCGACTCTCCTTGCGACATATTCAACTCGGTGGTTTTCACGGTGAGAAGGTATGTGATTCTTCCTAAAGCATGATATTTTACAATATAACTACGGCAATGTCTTTGACTTAAGCCCGAATAATACTTACGGCAATGCCTCACGCTTAAGCTGAATAATACTTACGGAATGCCTCACGCTTAAGCTGAATAAAACTTACGGAATGCCTCACGCTTAAGCCCGAATGATAAAGAATCAAAACACTTCAAAAGACTATCAATCATATAAATGTAAGAGAACTAATTGGTTTTTAAAGCGAAGCTTAAGAGTTATACTAGCTTTATGGGAAGTGAGTATAACCACTTAAGTTTTATAAAAGAAACAGGTTTGCCTATGTGTTTATAATGCACTTGTATTGTGAAAAGAATAAAGATGGTTTGATCAATAGACATGATATCTCGCTATGTGTTAGTATCTTGTAACGTTTGTATAGGTGAGTATCCTTATTGTGCTTATGTTGTTTAAAGATAAGTTGTTATGTTAGTATACTATCACTCATCTCTTGAGACGATCACCGGGTTGGCGCCTCCGACGCGGGTAGACTCAGCGATGCAGGACCATGATTCGAGAATACCTCATGCGGTCCAGGGGGCCTATGCGGAGCTACGAGTTCCGAGTTAGTATGCGGGTTATACCTCACGCGGTGCGTGGCCATGCGACAATGAGTCGGTGCGACGCCGAGGAGTAGCTACCTCGACGCGGGTTTTACCTCACGCGCCCACGTGAGTGGCCTATGCGGACTCGAGTCGTGATTAGGCTTGCGAATGATGATGGGGCGAGTGGCCTGCTTTCGATCATTCGCGGCCTAGACAAGACTCATTCTGATTACCTATTGTTGCTCTTGTTTGTGATGTGGCACTATGTGCGGTTTCTCGGTTGTTTCATACATATTTGTAAACCGGTTTTAAAATAATATGTTTCATTTAAGTACTTTACTTCGCATACTTAGTACTGTTATCTTGACTCCTTCGGGCTGCGTTCATGCCGCAGTAAGGGCAGCAGTGCTAGATCCGCATTCTTAGGATCTCTACGTTGGTGTCGGAGCTCCATCTCTTCCGAGGCTCTACTTTTGGTATGATCTCCTGTTGTAGATAGTTTTGTATCGGGGTATGGCGGGCCCCGTCCCGCCATAGTTGTATATTTCCAGAGGTCAGTAGTCATGTTGCGATGGTCGGATGTAATCGCTGAACTATGATTATATATATATGCCGAAAGCGGTGTTTTCTCACATAAACCGTGGTCTTACTTTATAAACTGCTTTCATGTCTTGCTTTATATTTCCGCCGATTACTCGATGTATGACTACTTGGGTGCCCAGAAGGCACGATCACGCCCCGCACGGTCGTGACAAAAGTGGTATCGTGAGCGCTTAATCCTCGGAAAGTGTCTACGCACCGTATCTAGTAGAGTCTTGATTATCGGTGTGTTGTGCACCACGCCAATAATCGTGAGGCTATAGGATATTTAGGATTGGTTTCCATTCTTCTCATTACGAGATCGTGCTTTAGAGTCGTGTTATAGTCGACCTCTAACGTATTCCTTTCCTTTCCCGTAATCAGCTTATGCCTCCACGAAGGCAACCCGCCCGTGGCGGGCAAGGCACGAGGAGTCGCTAGCAGACACCCAGAGTCACGAGGGCTCGTGCCCGCCTATACCAGAGACGGCGAGTTCTATGACGCCGCCACCCCAAATAGAGACCACGGCACCCACACCTCCCGCCCCACACCGCTGGAGGAGTTAGGGTACAAGGAGATGGCCCGACTTTTGGCTAAAGTCAGGCCCGACACGAGGAGAGATCGACGCGGCAGCCTGGTTCCAGCCCAGCTCCATCTGCACGTTGTTCACCCGAGGGCAGAGAGTTTGAGGCTACGAGACTTCGAGTCAGAGCCCACGGAGTTTTATGGGTCGAGGCCGAGGATGATCCGCAGGAGTTCATCCGTCGCCAGAGGATTTTGAGAGTGATCGTGCCGGAGACCGAGTCCGTGATCTTTGGTTCACATAGGCCGCGTGATACCGCAATGATTGGTTTGATTCATGGAGTTATCCCGTGGAGAGCACGCGTCCCCGCCTACTGGGATGAGTTCTCGAGGCTTTCCTCACTCACTTCTTGCCTCCACAGATGGCGAGGGCGCGGCCGATAGATTTTTACCGCCGAGGCAGAGGACGACCGTCGGGAGTACAATGTCGAGTTTGATTCTTTGGCTCGATATGTCCCAAAGATTGGTAGCAGATATGGAGGATAGGTGCACCGCTATGTCACCGGCTAGACGACTATATGGCCGAAGTCATGTGCGGGGTTTTCCACCGTATGGACATTACCGTATGCAGCTCACGCCTGATGCGGCGAGCCGAGGTCGACGAGTGGACAGACAGCAGCAGAAGAGGCCGTGACGGAGGGCCTTCCGTAGTTATCGTGCGGGCGGCCTCAGCAGCCTAGATTCGCACCACGCCCACCAGAGCACTCGCACCGCCCTCAAGACACCAGAGTTTTCGAGGGCGCATCGGGCCCTGAGCTTGACGCCCAGAGTAGAGAGGTATCGCCGACGGGACCACCCCGGTGTGGCCGACGCGGGGATCCCATTACGGGAAGTGTGGTACTACTTATGGATCTTGTTGTTGTGGCCAGCGCAGGTCACTTTGCGAGGATCCCCGACCGGGGCCACGGTGGTAGGGCCCACCTTCGTGTTCTGTGGGCCGCTTCATCATCTCCTACGATTACTCGCCCGAGGCGTGGTGCTCACGGGTCAGCAGGTCGCGGCAGGTCGTGGCTCGGTCCAGCCTAGCGGTCCTCGAACCGCATATATGCTTTGTCCACCGACAGATCGTGAGGCCTCACCGATGTCGCCAGTGTACCTTATCGGTTCGGGTTTGATGTTTATGCCTTGATAGATCCGGTTCTACTCCCCATATATCCCCTTGTTGCTAGTAGGATAGGGATAGAGCACGAGTCCATAGACCCTTTCGAGGTAGCTACGCCTGGGTGATTCGTGGTAGCTCGGCGGTATATGAGCTTGTCCCGTGACTATTTACAAATGCCGGACCCAGCCGACTTGATAGAGTTGGAGATGATTGACTTCGACGTGATTATGGGATGGATTGGCTAGCCTCTTGCTATGCCAATGTAGACCGCAGAGAGAGTAGTACGGTTCCAGCTTCTGAGAACCGGTTGTTGAGCGGAGGGAGGAGCACCAGACGCCGGCGGGGTAGGTTTATTTCCTACCTCAAGGCTAGGAAGATGGTGCGTAAGGTACATCTACCATCTAGTTCGAGTGTTTGATAATCGAGGTCGCGTACCAGATTTTGATCGGCCCCGTAGTCACGAAGTTCCCAGACGTGTTCCTGCATGACCTCGGGTATCCCTCCCGAGAGGAGATTGAGTTTTGTATTGACATATTGCGATACTTACTATTTCCATTCCGCCATACGTAACGGCACCGCCGAGTTGAGAGAGTCAAGGATCGGCTTAGGATTTGCTAGAAAAGGGCTTCATTAGGCCCAGTGTTTCTCCCCGGGGGCGCCAGATTGTTCGTGAAGAAGAAGGACGACGCCGCGCATGCGTGTGTTGATTACGGTGAACAAGGTGACCATTAAGAACGAATACCCTTCCTGTGATTGATGATTTGTTCGACCGTTGCAGTGGCGCGAGATGTTTCTCCAAGATTGATCTGCGTCGCTATCATCGTTCGTGTCGAGAGGATGTCCCTAGATCGCATTCAGACCCTGCACGCATTATGAGTTCGTGGTCATGTCTTTGGTTGACCAATGCTCCGCGGTATTCATGGATTTGATGAACCGAGTGTTCAAACCATTTTGGACACGTTTGTGATAGTGTTCATCGATGATATCTTGGTTTATTCTCGCCAGAGCGAGCACGCGAGCATTTCGGCGATCTTGTGATTCTCAGACCAGTGATTGCACGCCAAGTTTTCCAAATGTGAGTTTTGGTTGACTTGATGGCGTTTCTTGGGCATATTGTCGGCCGATGGCATTCGAGTGGATACGCCAAGATCGAGGCAGCGAGACTTGGCCTAGACCTACTACTCCGGCAGAGGTTCGCAGATTTCGGGCCTTGCAGATATTATCGGCGTTCGTGGAGAAGTTTGCTTCTATCTTCGCACCATTGACTAGCCGACTCGAAGGCGCCAAGTTTGATGGATCGATGCTTGTGAGCGTGGTTTCGATTCTTTGAAAGAGAGATCGACGACCGCCTCGTTCTTACTCTTCCGCAGGGTCGGATGGTTATGTCGTGTATTGTGACGTCGAGCATCGGGTTGGGATGTGTGTTGATGCAGCATGGCGAGTTATAGCATATGCATCCCGACACCAAGAAACACGAGAGGAACTACCCCACCCATGATTTGAGCCGGCGGTGATTCACGCTTTGAAGATCCGAGGCACTATTTGTATGGGTTCACGTGGATATTTATACGCACCACAAGAGCCTCCAAGATATCTTCAGCCAGAGGAGCGAACTTACGGCGAGACGGTGGTTAGAGTTGCTTAAGGATTACGATGTTGATATCCTATACCACCCGGAAGGCCAATGTCAGGCGTATGCTCTTAGTCGTAGAGTCGATGGGGAGCCCATCGGATGTGCAGCTAGAGAGGAGGACATGGTTCGTGATTTGCATCGCTTAGCGAGCCTTGTGTCCGCTTGATTGATTCCGATAGCAGTGGGGTTAGAGTTCGTGAGGTTGCCGAGTCTTCCATCGCCGGCGAGGTGAAGAGGCAACGATTCGAGATCCGCCTTTTGATTCGATATCGTGTCTGACTCTTCGTGAGGGCGGTCCTTTTGAGGTAGCACGACGGGTGCTAAGGTTTGAGGCGCATCGTGTTCCGGATGTTTCGTGACTTGGCGAGGTTCGGGGAAGCACACGGTACAAGCGTTTCTATCCATCCGGTCGACCAAGATGTACCACGACCTTAGATCCGTGTATTGGTGGGATGGCTTGAAGAGGACGTTGCAGAGTTCGTAGCTCGCGCCCGTTGTCGCAGTGAAGGTAGAGCACCGCAGGCCCGGTGGTTTGTTACGCGATTTATCGAGATCCCGACCGAAGTGGGAGGTAATCAACATGGACTTCATCACGGATTACCTCGCACTCGAGGAGACATGATTCTATATGGGTTATCGCCGACAGTCGATTTAAATCAGCCCACTTTCTTCCCGTCCGACGACTTTTTCTACCGAGGATTATGCCGCACTTTACATCCGAGAGATCGCCGATTGCATGGAGTCCCTACCGATCATATCGCATGCAGGAGCCCGGTTTACGCTAACTTCGAGGTCCTTCCAGGGGTTTAGGGACGCAGTGAACCCGAGTAATCGCATTTCATCCACGCATGACTGACAGCAGAGCGCACTATCCGCACTCTCGAGGATATCCGCGAGCCCGTGTTATTGACTTTAGTGGTAGTTGGGAGGATCATTTGCCTCTAGTTGAGTTCGCATATAATAGCTACCACTCCAAAGATTCGATGGCGCCTTATGAGGCCTTGTATGGGAGGAAGTGCAGACGCCTATAGGTTGGTTCGATGTGGCGAGGGACACTAGTGGGACCAGATTTGGTACAGCAGCAGTGGATAAGGTGAAGCTTATCCGAGAGCGGCTATCGATACCGTAGTCGATGTAAGTCGATGCAGATCATCGTCGTCGGCATCTTGAGTTCGAGGTTCATGATTGGGTTTTCCTAGGTGTCACCCACGAAGGTGTGATGAGATTCGAAGAAGGGGCTCACCCAAGGTACATCGGGCCGCTTCAGATTGTCCGCAGGTAGGCAAGGTTGCCTACGAGTTGATCCGCCGTCCGACCGAGGCGGCATCCTGTTTCACGTATCTATGCCGGCGAGATGTATCGGATCCATCTAGTGGTGCACCCGATTGACGATGTCCAGTGACCAGGGGTTATCGTATGAGAGATTCCCATAGCGATAGTCGATCGTCGTGTTAGCGTCTGACGAAGGACGTGGCTTCCACAAAGTCTTGTATGAACGAGCTTAGGAGGAGATGACGTGGGAAGCTGAGGAGGACATGAGGCAGAGGTACCCTCACCTATTTCCCACACCTCCAGGTAATTCACTTTCCTACTTGTAAATTTTCGTTATCGTTTTTACCTAAGTGTTGCTCTGTGGCCGTGTGTGGCATTTACAACTGTTTAAGCTTCTTCGATAACTGTCTTGGGAAGGAACATTCGGGACGAATGTTTCTGGGCGAGGAGAATGTTATACCAGTATTTCAGAGTATGTACGTAAGGGAATACGATTTAAAGTCTTGCCTTAAAGATAAGCCTTGAACGTTTTTTTTAGGCACAACTCACAAAACGAATAGTTTTCCGACGAAACGTTTCCACAGCTTTCGTAGGGTAAATTCCGGCTATGCCATTTCTAATTTTTGCGGATTTTTCCGAGAGACGAAACATTTTGGACCAACGGGAGGGCGACACTTGGCACCCTCCAATTTGTGGACTTGAAATCGTCCATTTGGACGATTTGAAGAAGTGTGGCACGTTTTTGGTGCCTTGTTCAAAGTCAAGGAGTTGGTAGGATATTTGTGTATAGTTAATCCTCACCCTACACTTGCCTTGCACTTGTCTAAATCTTGGCCATTGGTTGGCCACTTCTTGACCTATAAATACCCCCTTAAGATGAAGAGTTCTTCATCCACAAATTACTTTCCAAAGTCTTGAAAATCCTCCCTCCTCCCTTGTTAGCCAATTCGTCCAAAGCCCTCTTCCCCCTCTAGCCTAAGTGGCCTTGGCCGAATACCCCCCCCCTAGCCTAGCAAAAAAATCTACCCCCCTCCCTTGGTAGAAAAGTTATCTTCTTGTATTGTTATAATGCCCAAAATACCCTAGCCCAAATACCTTAGTACTTAGTAGAAGTTGTGAAGAACTTCTAAGGTTCTTGGAGCATACAACTTAGAGCAAAACCTTGCAGCGCGACTTTTCTAGGATATTATTGGGCTTACCGAGGTAATAATCCTAACCTCTTTTGAATTAGAGAATACTTATCGTTATAGTATAAGAATAAGTATAAATACTTAGAAGTATATCACGTAATAGAATTGAAGTATTAATCACTTAGAAGGGTTTAAAAGAGGAATAATCAAACTGCATTTACATAGGATCGTTTCACAATGAGACTTATATAGCTCACCGGTAGGGAAGTGTTGCCCGACTTCATCAGAGAATTATGAACCCCCTGTTTAGAATGACCTTGAGTAGGCTTTAATAGATATCTGTGACTATTATAGGTCGACTCTCTCACGCGACATATTCAACTCAAGGTGGTTTTCATGAGAAGGTATGTGATTCTTCCTAAAGCATGATATTTTACAATATAACTACGCAATGTCTTTGACTTAAGCTCGAATAATACTTACGGCAATGCCTCACGCTTAAGCTCGAATAATACTTACGGAATGCCTCACGCTTAAGCTCGAATAAAACTTACTGAATGCCTCACGCTTAAGCTCGAATGATAAAGAATCAAAACACTTCAAAAGACTACCAATCATATAAATGTAAGAGAACTAATTGGTTTTTAAAATGTAAGCTTAAGAGTTATACTAGCTTTATGGGAAGTGAGTATAACCACTTAAGTTTTATAAAAGAAACAGTTTGCCTATGTGTTTATAATGCACTTGTATTGTGAAAAGAATAAAGATGGTTTGATCAATAGACATGATATCTCGCATGTGTGTTAGTATCTTGTAACGCTTGTATAGGTGAGTATCCTTATTGTGCTTATGTTGTTTAAAGATAAGTTGTTATGTTAGTATACTATCACTCATCTCGAGATGATACCGGGGTTGCCGCCTCCGACGCGGGTAGACTCAGTGATGCAGGACCATGATTCGAGAATACCTACGCGGGTCCAGGGGCCTATGCGAGCTACGAGAGTTCCGTGTTAGTATGCGGGGTTATACCTCATGCGGTCTGGTGGCCATGCGACAATGAGTCCGTGACGACGCCGAGGAGTAGCTACCTCGACGCGGGTTTTACCTCACGCGCCCACGTGAGTGGCCTATGCGGACTCGAGTCGAGATTAGGCTTGCAATGATGATGGGGCGAGTGGCCTGCTTCGATCATTCGCGGCCTAGACAAGACTCATTACGATTACCTATTGTTGCTCTTGTTTGTGATGTGGCACTATGCGGTTTCTCGTTGTTTCATACATATTTGTAAACCGGTTTTAAAATAATATGTTTCATTTAAGTACTTTACGCTGCATACTTAGTACCGTTATCGACCTCCTTCGGCTGCGCTCATGCCGCAGGTGGGCAAGCAGTGCTAGATCCGCATTCTTAGGATCTCTACGTTGGTGTCGGGAGCTCCATCTCTTCCGAGGCTCTACTTTTGGTATGATCTCCTGTTGTAGATAGTTTTGTACGATAGGTATGGCGGCCCCGTCCCGCCATAGTTGTATATTTCAGAGGTCTGTAGTCATGTTTGCATTGTCGGATGTAATCTGAACTATGATTATATATATATGCCGAAAAGGCTGTTTTCTCACATAAATCGTGGTCTTACTTTATAAACTGTTTCATGTCTTGCTTTATATTTCCTGATTACTCGATGTATGACTACTGGTGCCCTAAGGCACCAATCACGCCCAGACGGTCGTGACACTTTGACTTAAGCTCGAATAATAATTACGTAATGTCTTTTGACTTAAGCTCGAATAATAATTACGCAATGTCTTTTGACTTAAGCACGAATAAAAAGAATCAAGTATTTCAAAAGAATTAAGAAACCATTTTGAAAGAAGAGTAACACTTGGTTTTAAAGCTTAAGAGTTATACTAGCTTTATGGGAAGTTAGGTATAACGGCAAGAGTGATAAAAGAATGATTTATTGATTTAAGAAGTTAAGAGACTTGATCTTAAAAGATAAGAGACTTGACTTAATTGAATTTTGTTAAAAGTGTGAAACCTCATTCGTGAGTAATGAGTACTTGGTTTTAAAAGGAATAATGTTTTATCGATTTGAAATCGTAACAAGTATCGAACAAACCACAAGCGCTTAATAAAGGGAAATGTTTTGACTAATAAAGTATTATTAAAACCATTAGAAACTTCCATCCGCATAGAAGCTAAGATGAGACAAAATGATATTACATTTCCTAGATCATGGCATTGTAATAAGATTGTTATGAACAAGAATAACCTACTCACACATAAGGTATATGTTTCTCAAATTGTTTTAAAGGATTAAAACTATGAACTACTAAACCTTTCAAAATGAAACTTGAGTAATTGAAATTAGGCAAACTTGAACGTTTGGAAAAGAATGTTGTTACTTGATTTTACTTAGTGAAGTGTTTTGTTTTACTTCAAAATATAATCACTCTATTTTTCATATACTACTGGTATTGTGTGTCTTTTGTGAAAGTAACGTATATTTTAAAGAGTTAATGTATGCAGTACTTTGGGGATAAAACCCGATCTTGTTAATCATATAGTAGAAAGTACCTTGTGTGAATAATTTGATTGTGTTGGTTTGTGATAGCCTTGTAATACTTTCTTGTTGATTTGATAAAGAAACATGCTAGGACGCTACGTGTGATAGTATTTGTGGTGATTGTGTAAAGGGGTTTCTCGATTGAGCTTAAATTGTTTAAACGATCAGCCGTTATGATGGTATTGTACCACTCACCTTGACATGTTCCCGAGGTTAAGCCGCCTCCGACGCGGGTAATACTCGTGCGCCGTGTGACTATGATTCGAGGATACCTCACGCGGTCCCGGGACCTATGCGCGAGCTACGAGTTCCGTGTTAGTGCGGCCTTTATGGTCATATGGTTCATGTGCTACGCGATCGCGAGTCGAGCGGATGCCGGGAGTAGCTACCTCGATGCGGGAATACCTCATGCGGGCCATTGAAGTGGCCTACGCGGAGTCTGGAAGTTCCAAGGCTAGACGCGCACATTAGATATCTGCGCGAGTGGCGGCCTTTGATCATGTGACGGCCAGACAGATCTCATGATACGCTTTATGACCTTGTTTGTACTGTGGGTTTTAGTAGTCGGCTATGCCTTCGCATTTACCCCCGCACGGTTTTATGATTACAGGTGGACTCGTGTTCATGTATATTCCTTGTGCTTTTATATCATAGATCGCCAGCGATGGAAGGTATTCCACGCATGATTGATGTTGTGGCGTGAGACCCATTGTTATATTTGAGTGATGATTTTGAGGCGTGAGTCCCGACTTGACATGATCGCTATTTATCAGGAATCGTAGTTTGGTTATCATACATGTCTCCCGCTTTATATAGATCGCTATGATTTTATTTATAGTATTTTTAGTTTCACATACTTGGTACTGTTATCTCGACCTCGCCGGGGCCGCGTTCATGCCGCAGTTGAGGTACTCCGATCGTTAATCCTAGCTCTCGTGGTCAGCGTTTGGGAAGCTCCGTTTCTCGGAGGCTTATCGGTGGTATAGTCCCTCCGTAGTAGTACTTACATTCGGGTATGGCGGAACCTGTCCCGCCATTGTTGTCACTCTTAGAGGTCAGAGTAATGCTTGTTGAGGCGAGTTGTAAGTGGGATGTAAATCGCTGATTTAAGTTTTCATATATACATGCCGAAAGGCAATTTTTCTCAGATTATTATTTCATACTTCATGTTATTTCATGTTATTGTTTTATATTCCGCTGATTACTCTGATGTTGTATCACTAGGGTGCCCGGGGTAAGGCACCAGTCACGGGTCTGGGTTCGGGTCGTGACAGAAAGATTTGGATCTTGTTAAGATATTAAAAAGAGAATTGGCATGTTAGCCATTAAAATGGTAAAATGTATCCATTACTTGCTAAGAAGTTAACAACAAGGAAACTATAACTTATATAAAGATTGGAATATAAGTTGAAGGACTAATGAAGTAATTGGATAAGTATTATTGTAAAAGTTGGCCAAGGACCCCAACTTAAGGACCGTATCTACTTTGGACTTTTTACTTTGGACTTCTTTACTTATTGTTATTATGAAGGGCGATAGTAAACCGCATTACCGTTTGGGCGTGTTATCCCCTTCTTTTACTTATTGTTATTATGAAGGGAGATAGTAAACCGCGTTACCGTTTGGGCGTGTTATCCCCTTCTTTACTTATTATTGTTATGAAGGAGAGATTGTTAATCGCGTTCCGTTTGGGCGTGTTATTCCATTCTTTACTTATTATTGTTATGAAGGAGAGATTGTTAATCGTGTTCCGTTTGGGCGTGTTATCCCCTTCTTTAAATTTCAGTATTATTGCACCTTAATTATAGTAGGTTAATCACGGTTATCGGGACTTGGAAAAAGTGGGAAATTGAGTAGAAACGGGGGAGGTGCTACCGAATTTTCCGTAGGATATGGAACTTGTCCTTAGAAATATCATACGAAGAGATCTAGAGGTTAATGGACGTTTCGTGGCCATTATAGGTGGAAGTACAACGAGTAGCGTATTCTACCTGAAGGGTGGAAAAGGCTAGCAAGGTCATAGTACTTGGGAGCGTTTTGCTAATAGTCGATAATCGTCGCGAGGTATGTGAACCTCTTTCTATCTTTTCTAGCATGATATTTTGTAAAATATATATAGTACGGTAGACGTACGTGTGTAAAAGGAATTTGGTTTATTTAAAACATAAAGTGTTATAATGGCTTTATGGGAAGTTAATTATAACAACTTTATGTAGGTAAAAGAATGGGTTATTGATTTTTAAAAAAAAGATAAGAGACTTGACTTATATTTGACTTGACTTGATATGTGAAGAACTTGAATTGTGTGGAAAGTTGTGAAACCTCATTCGTGAGTAATGAGTACTTAGTTTCGAATAATAATGTTATATTGATTTCGGAAATGAGAATAAGTATCGAACAAACCACTGCAGCGTTAATAAAGGAAAATATATTGACAAATAATTAATATTATTAAAACAAGTAGAAACCTCCATCTGCATAGAAGCTAAGATAAGACAAAATTGTATTACATTTCCTAGATCACGGTTGCTTTAATAAGGTCATTAATAACAAGTATTGATTTTTCTTAAATTCCAAGGTAAGGAAAAGAGACTTGAGGAATTGAAGTGTTTTTGGTTTAAAAGAAAGGCATGGTTTTGTCTTAAAATGGTTTAAAAAGAAGGTATGGAAATTGTTTTGGTTTACTTAAAAATAATAGTCAATCTATTTTGATACTACGGGTATCGTGTGACCTTCGAAAAAGGAAATGGATCTTTTGAAAGAATCTAATGTACGTAGTACTTTAGGGTTAAAACCCGGATTGTTGGCATAAAATGGGAGTACTTGAGTTTATATAAATGGTGAATCTATTTACATGTTAATGAAAGTCTAAGAGTATGTTGAACTTGCCTATGCTAGTTATGATAGCCTTTGTTGTGCAAGTATTGTATTTCTATACCACCGCGTCTCTCGATGGAGGGCCGACTGACTTGTTGTGAACTTATTTGGACATACCGGCTGTGACGGAGGATTCCACGGGTATGCTTCCATTGTGAGTGATCTTGGCCATGCTTATACGACGAGGGATTCCGGCACGCGCCAGACGCGTTAGATGCCCGCGCGTTTCATTACTCCATGGTCATGCTTATACGATGAGGGATTCCGGGGCATGCGACCATGTTATACTTACTCCATGGGCTATCTCCCCGTGAAGACATGTACCCACGATGAGGGATTCCGGGGGCATGTTGTCACGACCCGAACCCGGGCCCGTGACTGGTGCCTTACCCCGGGCACCCTAGTGATACAACATCAGAGAAAAACCAGCGGAAATGAAAACTTAAACATGTAAATAGATATAGATCAAGATGAAAGAAAATAGGCCAACCAAAACGGTTGCCTTTCAGCATTTATATATATATCGACCTTTGAACAGTTACAATCCTTACAACCCTGCCCACAACAGTGCTACAGACCTCTATGATTTTTACAACAACTATGACGGGACAGGGCCCCGCCATACCCCTGAATGTACAAGAACCTACACTGTGGTAACATACCAAAGATAAGCCTCCAAGGAACGGAGCTTCCCAACACGCTGAAATGTGATCCTAAAAGCGGGATCGACACCGATGTACTCTACCGCGGCATGAACGCACCGGGCGAGGTCAAGACAACAGTACCAAGTATGTGAAATCAGAATATCAGAAATGAAATCATAATAGTCTATATAAAGCGGGAGACATGTATGATAACCAAACTACAAAGACACACATATACGCTTATATCAAGTCAGGGACTCACGCCCTCCAAGTCATTACTCAAATATAACGATGGGTCTCACGCCCATAACATCAATCATGCCCGTGGAATACCTTCCTCACTGCCGGCAGTCTATGATATGATAACACCAAGAAGTACACCTGAACACCAAGTCCTACCTGATGCCAAATCCGTACTAACAATACAATACAACCAAACCACGAAGCTGACACGGGGCAAGTACGAAAGCCGACTACCAGATACCAAGGCCGGCCACGTAGCTGACCGGGGCAAGTACGAGGGCTAACTACCAGGTACCAAGGCCGTATCACGAGACTTCGTCACTACACTGAACGGGGCAAGTGCGAGGGCTAACTACCAGGTACCAAGGCCGAATCAGCCACGAGACGGGGCAAGTACGAAAGCCGACCACCAGGTACCAAGGCCGAACAGTAAGAAACCTCATGGAGAGCTAGTCCATGGAATAACACTATCAACAGGAGCGTACCCGTGGAATTCTCCGTCACTGCCGGTACGTCCAAGTAAGTTCTCAACAAGTCAACCGGCCCTCCATCGAGAGACGCGGTAGTATAGAAACACAATTCTTGCACAACAAAGGCTATCACAACAAGCATAGGCAAGTTTCACAACAACAAGCATAGGCAAGTTATACACAACTCAAGGTACTTTCATTTTATGTCAAAGTCCGGGTTTTAACCCTAAAGTACTACGTACGTTAAATTCCTTTTAAGAGATCCATTCCTTTTATAAAAGTCACCCGATACCCTTAGTATAAAAAATAGAGTGACTTACATCTTTTAAGTAAACCAAAACAACTTCCATACTTTCCTTTTTAAAAACCAAATTAAGGCAATACCATGCCTTCTTTTGGACCAAAACACTTCTCTTTTTAAAGTCAAGTTACCACATTAAAACCAATGATAAAACCCTTCTTTTGTTCTCACAAAGTCGTTATAACTAACTTCCCATAAAGCTGTTATAACACTTTATGTTTTAAACCAATTTAAGACAAAACAATGCCTTTCTTTTCCCTAAAGTTCCAGTTTGCCTAATTTCAATTACTCAAGTCTCTTTATTTTAGAAAAGTTTCATATTTCAATGTCTTAATCTCTTTTAAAACAATTGAGTAACATATGCCATATGTGTGAGCATTTTTATTCTTGTTTATAACCATCTTATTAAAGAAACCATGATCTAGAAAATGTAATATCATTTTGTCTCATCTTAGCTTCTATGCAGTTGGAGGTTTCTACTGGTTTTAATAATACTTCATTAGTCATTACATTTCCCTTTATTAACGATGCAGTGGTTTGTCGATACTCATTCTGATTTCCGAAATCAGTAAAACATTATTCCTTTTTTAAAAACCAAGTACTCATTACTCACGAATGAGGTTTCACACAAAATTCATATTAATTTATTTAAGTCAAGTCTCTTATCTTTTAAGATCAAGTCTCTTAACTTTTAAAATCAATAAACCATTCATTTTACCTCCCTTAAAACGTTATACCTAACTTCCCATAAAGCGAGTATAACTCTTATGTTTTCAAAACCAAGTATTACTCTTCTTTCAAAAAGGATTCTTAATTCTTTTGAAATACTTCAAGATTCTTATTATTCAGGCTTAAGTCAAAAGACATTGCCGTACAACTACGTTCAGTTAGCACACGTACGTCTACCATACTATATATATATATATTATTCAGGCTTAAGTCAAAAGACATTGCCGTACAACTACGTTCAGTTAACACACGTACGTCTACCGTACTATATATATATATATTCTTTTAAAATATCATGCTCAAGAGTATAGGAAGAATCACATACCTCGCGACGATTATCGACTATTAGCAAAACGCTCCTCGTCTATAACCCGGCTAGCCTTGTCCACCTTCCAAGTAGTACATGCCACTCGCAGAATACCAACCAATAAAGGTTATAAGACTATCAGAATACGGTCCTATGTAAGTACGCTTTAATCTTCTACTTAAATATTCTTACGATGCGATTTCATTCAAGTCTTATCTGTAATATCCTTCTATTACGATTCAATCTCTTCTATGAATCTTATATTCATTTCAATACAACTACTGATGTAATTTCCAATTACAATAGAAGGATATGATTATTTACCTCGGAAGCCCCAAAATATCCAAGTTTAAAGTCGATCTGAGCAAGGTTTAGCTCCTACTCCGTGCGCTCCACCCGCCTCCAAGAAACCCTTAGAAGTTCTACACAACTTCTACTTAGTACTCCAACCAATTATGGAGATTTTTCCATAGGGTTTCGTTTAGTGGCTAAAGGAAGTATAATAGTATTTTCCGGGCTTTTCGTAAAGAGGGTACTTAGAAATACTACAAAGGTTTTGGGCTAGAGTATTTTGGCATTATAACAATACTTGAGAAGTATTTCTATACCACAAAAGGGGGTGTATTTTGGCTAGCACAACTAGGCTAGGGGGTTGGTTTCGCTAAAGCTCACAAGGGAGGGTTTCGCCAAGGTCTCCAAGGGTTGGACGAGAACCTTTCTAAGAGTGGGGGAGGATTTTAACACTTAGAAATTATTTTGTGGATGAAGAAGTTCATCAACTAAGGGGTATTTATAGGTCAAGCAATGGCCAACCAATGGCCAAGATGAAGACAAGTGTGGTGCAAGTGTAAGGCCAAGATTTACCCAAGTACACCTTATCCATCTACCACCAAAATATCCTACCAACTATTGACCAAACTTTAGGCACAAAAAACGTGCCAAGCTTGGTTTGCCGTCCACTTTTGAGGGTGACACATGTCACCCTCCCGTTGGTCCAAAATATTTCATCTCTCGGAAAAATCCGCAAAAATAATAAATGATATAGCCGGAATTTTCCCTTTGCAAAGTTTGTAAAACGTTTCGTCGGAAAACGACTCTTTTCGGTACTTGTGAACAAAATTTTCGGCACTAGCCTACTTTAAGGCTCAAACTTTTCTACGTACGTCCTCACGTACATACTCTGGAAATACGGGGTATAACATTCTCCCCTCCTTAGAAACATTCGTCCCGAATGTTCCTTCTCAAGACAGATAACGATCAAGTTCCTCATAGCTTAACCAGTTTGCAATTGCCGCAATGATCACAGAATACACGCGCGCAAATACTTAAATCCAAGCCAACGAGGAATCACCTCGACGATGCAAAACAGTACCAATTCTCGCTTCTGGTCCAAAGGATACTCCCTTCGCACACTCGTTTCACAAAAATGATTAATTCCATCTTTCAGCACAAGTTCACTTCTTTCCTTACTCGTCGTGCCCTTCTCGACCACTAGAACTCTTCTAGTATACGTATCACACTTCAGTCATCGCTTCGGTTCCCAAAACTTTGGAGTCACCACCTCCAAACTTGGTCATCTTACTAACCTCAATCTTCCTTAAGGCCATTCCCGGCCTTCACGATCCGCTCGTCGAACATATCCACGAACTCATACGATGGTCATCTAAACTGGGCCTAGCACCTCGTGACCCTACCACCTAGCGGGACCACCCAGAGTGACCCCACCTCCAACAGCCGCGGGTTGGCCCGCAACATGGCCCCAACCCGACCCACTTAACGCATCAAGCTCTTGTTTCCGATCCGAACAATCTTACCTATACAGTCATGAAAGCTACCACTTCCATTTTACACCACCCAAGGAATTTTCCCACAATTACCCTAATGATACTTATACCTTCCGACAAAGATCACCCGCAAAATCTTGTACTCAAGACGGCCTTACATTTAAGGTCTCAATCAGAATATTCTAAGGTTCATCATTTTCTCACCCCAGCTTACCCTTTTCACTAACTGCACGCCTAAATCACATTTTAGCACAAAGCTATCCGAACATAACACTAAACATATCATCATAACATCAATACATACAAATCTCTGTAGGTTAAGGATATACTGAAAATAGGCGGTTCAAAGGACCGCTAAAATCGGGAACTTCCACCGCGACTTACCGTGCCGCCAGGTGTATGAACATCCCGCCTAGCTATGGAAGGTAAAGAACCCGCAATCGCTCTAGTAGTCATGCTATCCTACCGCAGCTACCTGGTCGGACAGCCTTCACCGGATGGCCTGTTGGCCGCAAGAATAACAATCTCCCAAGTTAGTACGACACTCTTCCTTATGAAGTTTTCCACAACGCCACACCGAGACAAGGGCGACTCATCCGCGAGCACTTACTCCTCAAAAATATGAAACACAGGAGCCCCGACCGCCTCGAATATCCCGGCGTCCCGGCGTGCGGAGGACCACTCAGCATCGGGCGGAGGTACATAACTAGTTCACCGAGGCGGTCCGCCTCGAAAGTTATCAAAGGACCTCGCCGCTCGCCCTCTTCGCCGATCTTGGTCATTCCGCCGATTTCTCCGCCTCACATCCAAGTGCATAAGCTGCACGCGGCAATGTCCATGCCCTACCAAGAGCTACACCAACAACTCTCGCTAGGTAATCATCGAGCCCTCAGAATATCGGTGCACTCGATCCTCCATACTAGCTACTAACGCGGGACGCATCGCCAATGAGTCGAACTCCACATTGTACTCCCGAACCGCACGCCCGCTCGCCGCAACACCAAAAATTGCCGCCCGAGCCCTCCTCATCTGTGAGGCAAGAAATGTGCAAGAAATGCCCCGAGAACTCGCCCCATAAAGCCGGAAGTGCATTCTCTCCCGACGCCTCCCACGATCAAACCCGATCAGCGGTATCACGCGGACGCGAACCTAGGACCACCGACTCGGTCTCGATGCCTTGATCACTCTCACGATCCAGAATCGCTTCGGATGAACTCCTGCGGATCATCCTCGTGCCTCGACCATAAAACTCGGCGGCCTACAACTCGGAAAATCCCGTAGCCTCAAACTATCTCGATCTAGGGTGAACCACGGTGCTCTTTGGGCTGCTGCGTCCACCTATCCTCAAGTCGCCACAACCTCGGCCATTAATCGGGCCCACTCGCGTAACCCATCCTCTCGCTCCCGGTGCGGGTGGAGGCTCAGCATCGTGGTCTCTATAGAGACCGCGCGAGAACGACCCGTTCGGGCCCGCATCGGTGCCTTACCGGGCACCCTAGTGACACAACATCGAGTAATCGGTGGAACATAAAGACAATACATGAAACCAATGTAATATGACGGTGTAATAAGGAGACAAACCAAAAGCGGTTACCTTGGTATATATATAAATAGCAATTTGAGCGATTATAACCTCTTACAAATTCTGCCCACAAGATTACTGCACCTCTACGAATAATATGACAACAACGACGGACAGGGCCGCCATACCTGAATGTAAGCACCTACCACAACAGGACTATACGAAGATAAGCCTCCGAGAAACGGAGCTTTCCCAAACGCTCTGTGACCCTAAGAGCGAGGATCAACGGCGGTGTACCTTTACTGCGGCATGAATGCCCCGAAGGAGGTCGATGCAGTGCAAAGTATGTGGCTGAAATAAATCGTAAATGAAATCATAGTAGTCTATATAAAGTAGGAGACATGTATGATAACCAAACTACGATTCACAATAAATAAACGATCATGTCAGTCGTGGACTCACGCCTCAGTCATCACTTAAGCATAACAATGGGTCTCACGCCCACAACATCAATCGTGCCCTCGAACACATTCCTCAGCTGAAGCGATCTATGATATGAAAGTACCAAGGAACACATGAACACCAGTCCCACTGTGTTATAATAAAACCGTGCGGGGTAAATGCGAAGGCGTGGCCGACTACTAAAACCACAGTACCAACAAGGTCATAAATCGTATCACGAGATCTGTCTGGCCGTCACATGATCAAAGCCGCCACTCGCGCGATATCTAATGCGCGCGTCTAGCCTCGAACTTCCGCGACTCGCATAGGCCAATCTCATCGGCCGCATGAGGTATAACCGCGTCGGTAGCTACTCCGGCGTCCGCTGGACCGCGATCCGCGTGGCCCACATGGACGCATGCCCATAAAGGACGCACTCTAACTGGAACTCGTAGCTCCGCATAGATCACTGGACCCGCATGAGGTATTCTCGAATCATAGGTCACTAGACACTTTGAGTCTACCCCGACGGAGGCGACAATCCTCGGAATCATCTCAAGAGATGAGTGATGAATAATACTAACATAACAACTTATCGTTAAACAACACAAGCCAAACAAGGGAAAAACCCCTTTACACAAACATCACAAGATACTAACACACGTAGCATCCTAGCATGTTTACTTATCAATCAAACAAGAAAGTATTACAAGGCTATCACAAACCAACACAATCAAGTTATACACACAGGTACTTTCTACTATATGTCAAGTTCGGGTTTTATCCCCAAAGTACTTCATACATTAACTCTTTAAAAGATACGTTACTTTACAAAACCACACAATACCCATGATATATAAAAATAGAGTGATTATCTTTTGAAGTAAATCAAAACACTTACCTTTGTAAAATCAAGTAACAACATTATTTTCCAAACGTCCAAGTTTGCCTAATTTCAAATGTTTACGTTTCTTATTTTAGAAAGGTTTCGTAGTTCATAGCCTTATTTATTTAGGAATATAATTCTCTTTTAACAATCTGAGAAACATAAACCTTATGTGTGAGTAGGACATTCTTGTTTATAACAATCTTATTACAGCAGCCATGATCTAGGAAATATCCTTTTGTCTCATCTTAGCTTATGCAGATGGAAGTTTCTCTTGGTTTTAATAATACTTAATCACAAAACATTTCCTTTTATTAACTGCAGTTGGTTTGTCGATACACATTCTAATTTCCGAAATCAGTAAAACATTCTTAAGCCGTTATACCTAACTTCCCATAAAGCTAGTATAACTCTTAAGTTTTCAAAAACCAAGTATTACTTCTTCTTTCAAAATGATTCAAAAATCTTTTGAAATACTTCAAGTTCTTTATTATCACATAACCAACCGCTTATAGTTCAAATCGCTTACCTTTTAAAAACCACAAGTATTTTCTTACCTACATAAAGTCAAGTTATAACTAACTTCCCATAAAGCCGTTATAACACTTTATGTTTTAGACCAATCAAATACATTTAACACGTGACGCGTCACCGCACTACATAGTTACACATATATCATGCTAGAAGAGATAGGAAGAGGTTCACATACCTCGCGGCAGTATCGACTAATAGCAAAACGCTCAAGTACTTCCAACGTCGGCTACTCCTAAGCCAAGTAGATCGCGCCACGTAGTACTTCAACCTATAAGGCCACGCGCTTATTAACATTTAGATCTCTTCGTAGAACATTCTACGAGAAAATTGGCGACTCCCCGCAACAGCGTAAATCGCCTCCTCTATCGGGGCGGCTACCAAGCCAACCGGGGGTTATACGCCTAATCCGGACGTGCACAATTCTACCTCACGAAAAGCTACACAAGTCTCATGTCTGATCCCATGTAATTCTGATTCGATTACTCTTCTTTCGAAAAGGTTTCTTATTATTCAGCTTAAGTCAAAAGACATTGCGATAACAACGCTCGATTCTATATATAGTATACTTCAACTATATAGTCTAATAATCATGTAATTTCCAATTACAATAAAGGGACAAGATATTTACCTCGATAAGCCCATAATTATCCAAGTATAAAGTCGATCCTGGGCAACGTTTAGCTCCACTCGTGCGCTCAACCGCTCTAAACCACCCTTAGAAGTTCTAACCAACTTCTACATACTACTCCAACTAACCATGGAGATTTTCCTTAGGGTTTCGGTTTGGTGACTGACGGGAAGTATAATAGTATAACTGGGCTTTTGTATAGGTATAACCTTAGAATACTACAAGGTATACGGCTAAGGTAATTTGGGCATTATAACAATACTTTTGAGAGTATTTCTACCAAGAGGGGGGGTGTATACCCCTCGGCCTACCCCACTAGGGGGGGGATTCTCGGCCAAGGGGGGGGAATGAACTCTCGGCCACAAGGCCTTCTCAAAGGGGGAGGGTGGGACGAAACAACTACACAAAGGGAAGGGAGGATTTTAACACTTAAGGAATTTTAGGAATGGATGAAGAAGTCTTCCAAAGGGGGGTATTTATAGTACAAGCCAAGGCCAACCAATGGCCAAGATCTAGCCAAGTGCTATGCAAGTGTAGGGCCTAGATCATGCCAAGTGCACCTTATCCATCTACCCACAAAATATCCTACCAACTACTTGACAAAAGCCAAGCAATTCGTCCACTCTACACGCGATGAGAGGGTGCCAAGTGGCGCCCTCTTGTTGGTCCAAAATGTTTCGTCTCTCGGAAAAATCCGCAAAAATTAAAAATGACATAGCCGGAATTTTCCCTACGAAAGCTGTGGAAACGTTTCGTCGAAAAACGACTCTAACCGGGTGTTGTGCACAAAAACAATTCGGCCAAGCCTTATTCTCAAGTTCAAATTTTCTACGTACGTCCTTACGTACATACTCTGGAAATACGGGGTATAACATTCTCCCCTCCTTAGAAACATTCGTCCCGAATGTTCCTTCTAAGTCTCAAAACAAACATGCGCCAGTATAGTCTTCACTGCTATACTTGCGAGAACAATCTGCCACATGGCCACGGAACCAACTTGCGCAAAATACTTACCTCCAAGTCCACGAGGAAACACCTCTAACATCACCATAAAACACCTCTCACCTGGGTCTAAAAAATAATTCATTCGTGACCTTCTTTACTAAAAAAATGATCACATCTATGCTCGCGATACCACTGATACCACCTTTGTCACTTTGCCGCGAGGTTCTAGTGTCACTCCGGCGACCCAACAAATGGTACCGGACTGCATGCGATCCCTGAGGTTGTCGTACACTCGAACTCTTACCATATTTCTGATACTGCTTCAGTTTCCAAAACTCGGGGTTACTATCTCTAACGTGGTCATCATTAACTGGGAACACTCTGGATGGATCTCCGATACTTTCCCGAACCTATCAATACGAAAGACCGGATGTACTGCCTCCTAAGTCGGACGGCAAAAGCTAACATATAGGCAACCTGGCCTATTCTTCACATGAACTCAAAAGGGCCCAAAGTAACTCGGGCTAAGTTACCCCTGTTTTCCAAAACTCGTCACATGACCCGGTGGTACTTTCAAGAAGACCGACCGTCAACTCTAAGCGTCGTCGCCGATTATCCGCACAATTTCTGAGCTGCGGAACCTCTTCTAGACAAGCTTTACTCTATCCATACCGTGGAACAAGCTGAACCAACTATCCGAATCTTGCCAACATCGAACCAATAGGCCGGCGACTTACATCCGCCCCACAAGGCTTCATAAGGCGACATCCGAACACCGAAATGGTAGCTTAAACACTCCTCCACAGAGACAACAATCCTCACAACTACCCCTGAAATCCACACACTGGCCTGAGGGCGAATGTGATTCTGAGACTCACCTGAGTTCTTAACCCTGCTTGGTAAAACTTCCAGAAACAAAAACAGCCGTACCCTGGGCTCCACTGTCTGACATAAGGTGAAGGTAGGCACCTCGTGCAGCCTTACAACCTTTCTGATAAAATCAACACTGCCGAGTAAACGGTCTTTGCTAGAAGACAAGACGGTTGACCTCGCCGGCGACATCGGTCGAACGATCCACGAGTTCAATGTGGTTAACTAAACTTGGGCCTAACACCCTCGTGACCCTACCACAAGGCGGGACCACCACAAACTGACCCCACCACCATACATTCCGCGGGTTGACCCGCAACGTGGCCTCAACCCGACCCGGCAACGCGCAAAACACTAGCTCCCCGAAGGAAAACTCTCACTAATCACGTTACGAAAACCTAGCGGTCTTCTTAGCTCAACTACCCTCTTTCATTCCACACTACTCAGGGACTTATCCCAAGACATAGCTCACGTGCACTATGCACTCCTATAAGGGTCAAACATGAACACTACACCTTTACTCGAGATGGCCTTACCCCTAAGGTCTCCACGTATAAAACTCTAAGGCTCACACCTTCTCTATCCCCCAAATCTTACTTGGTTAACTAACCAAGATTTCTAATTACAATTTACACCATGCTATCAGAATATAACACTTAAGGTATACTCACCTTATCACACATACTAAACCCTAGAGGGTTAAAGATCTATCTGTATCTACTGCTTCACTCCCCTTAGTCGTTCTAGTCAAACCTACCCCGTAGGGCACATAGCTAGGGGAGATGACGAACTACCCACCGATCCTGAAGGTTGAGTCCTCCTACTAGGACATCCTTTCGACACATGGCCCTGATGGCCGCAGGTAAAACAAGTACCAACTAAAAGAGGACATTCCCCGGGATGACGTCTTTCACACTGTGAACACTGGGAAAAAGCAATCCGGGCCGAACCTACGTGTAGCGTGAACGGAAGCTCGAGCTCGACCAACTCTGCGCATACCCCGAACGTCCTGAACCCTGTGGGAGGACCTTTCTGCACTGGTGGATGCGCATAATCTATTCTGCTGGTGAGGCGACTCGCCTCGAAAGTTACCAAAGGACCTTCACGCTCGGCCTCTTCGCGTCGCCGTTAACCCGTCGATCTCTACGTTTCTCGGCTGCCGCGCAAGCCCGCATACGTGCCATGCTCAGCCTAATCAAGAACTTACTCTTGCACAACCTTCTCGTTGATATTCATCAAGACTCGCGGACACCGGTATACTCTCCGGTAGTCAAATCCATAGTTAATGTGGTCGCCTCGCGAGATCTATATTCTCTGTTCCCGGTCGTGGAACTGAAGGTTCAAACATCATGGCCGCAGTAGGAACTGCTGCCGCCGTGCTAATCTCTGCTGGGGCTAGTGACGTCGCAAAACTCCCCGAATGAAGCACCACCCCAGGTGATGATTGGGCCTGTGCCCTCGTAACCCTCTGTACTCTACTCGCAGCTCCCTCGGCTGCCTTGCCCTCCTGGGCCGGGTTGCCCTACGCGGAGGCATAACGGTAAGGGAAAGAAATACGTTAGAGGGTCCAACTTACAACACAGCTCTAAGGCACGATCTCAGAGTGAGAAGAATGGAAACCAATCCTAAATATCCTATAGCCTCCTGATTATTGGTGTGGTGCACAACACACCGATAATCAAGACTTCATGGATACGATGCAGACACTTTCCGAGGATTAACTGCTCTGATACCACTTGTAACGACCCGTTCCGGGGCCCGTTACTGGTGCCTTACCCCGGGCACCCTAGTGACACAACATCAGAGTAATCAGCGGAACATAAAGACAATACATGAAACCAATGTAATATGACAGTGAAATAAGAAGACAGGCTAACCAAAAACGGTTACCTTCAGTATATATATAAATAGCAATTTGAACAGTTACAACCCTCTTACAAATTCTGCCCACAAAGATTACTCTGCACTTACGAATAATATGACAACAACGACGGGGCGGGGCCGCCATACCTGAATGTAAGCACCTACCACAACAGGGGACTATACCAAGATAAGCCTCCGGAGAAACGGAGCTTTCCCAAACGCTGAACTGTGACCCTAAGAGCGAGGATCAACGACTGGTGTACCTTTACCTGCGGCATGAACGCAGCCCCCCGAAGGAGGTCAGTACAACAGGTACCGAGTATGTGAAACTGAAATAAATACTGTAAATGAAATCATAGTAGTCTATATAAAGCAGGAGACATGTATGATAACCAAACTACAGTTCACAATAAATAAACAGTCATGTCAAGTCAGGGACTCACGCCCTCAAGTCATCACTTAAGCATAACAATGGGTCTCACGCCCACAACATCAATCGTGCCCGTGGAACACATTCCTCACTGCCGGCAGTCTATGATATGAAAGTACCAAGGAACACACATGAACACCAGGTCCCACCTGTGTTATAATAAAACCGTACGGGGTAAGTACGAAGGCATAGCCGACTACTAAAACCCACAGTACCAACAAGGTCATAAACTGTATCATGAGATCTGTCTAGACCGTCACATGATCAAAGCTGGCCACTCGCGCGAGATCTAATGTGCGCGTCTAGCCCCGAACTTCCGCGACTCTGCGTAGGCCAATCTCATCGCCCGCATTAGGTATAACCCGCATCGAGGGTAGCTACTCCGGCGTCCGCTCGACTTCGCGATCGCATGGCCCATGGACGCATGCCCATAAAGGACGCACTAACACGGAACTCGTAGCTCGTATAGATCACCCGGACCGCGTAGGTATTCTCGAATCATAGGTCACTAGACACTTTGAGTCTACCCGCGACGGAGAGCAACTTATCCTCGGAATCATCTCAAGAGATGAGTGATGAATAATACTAACATAACAACTTATCGTTAAACAACACAAGCAAAACAAGGGAAAAACCCCTTTACACAAACATCACAAGATACTAACACACGTAGCATCCTAGCATGTTTACTTATCAATCAAACAAGAAAGTATTACAAGGCTATCACAAACCAACACAAATCAAGTTATACACACAGGGTACTTTCTACTATATGTCAGCAAGTTCGGGTTTTTATCCCCAAAGTACTTCATACATTAACTCTTTAAAAGATACGTTACTTTCACAAAAACCACACAATACCCGCAGTATATAAAAATAGAGTGATTATCTTTTGAAGTAAATCAAAACACTTACCTTTGTAAAATCAAGTAACAACATTATTTTCCAAACGTCCAAGTTTGCCTAATTTCAAATGTTTACGTTTCTTATTTTAGAAAGGTTTCGTAGTTCATAGCCTTATTTATTTAGGAATATAATTCTCTTTTAACAATCTGAGAAACATAAACCTTATGTGTGAGTAGGACATTCTTGTTTATAACAATCTTATTACAGCAGCCATGATCTAGGAAATATCCTTTTGTCTCATCTTAGCTTCTATGCAGATGGAAGTTTCTACTGGTTTTAATAATACTTAATCTGTCAAAACATTTCCTTTTATTAACGCTGCAGTGGTTTGTCGATACACATTCTAATTTCCGAAATCAGTAAAACATTCTTAAGCCGTTATACCTAACTTCCCATAAAGCTAGTATAACTCTTAAGTTTTCAAAAACCAAGTATTACTTCTTCTTTCAAAATGATTCAAAAATCTTTTGAAATACTTCAAGTTCTTTATTATCACATAACCAACCAGTTATAGTTCAAATCAGTTACCTTTTAAAAACCACAAGTATTTTCTTACCTACATAAAGCTGTTATAACCAACTTCCCATAAAGCCGTTATAACACTTTATGTTTTAGACCAATCAAATACATTTAACACGTGTACGTCTACCGTACTACATAGTTACACATATATCATGCTAGAAGAGATAGGAAGAGGTTCACATACCTCGCGACAGTATCGACTAATAGCAAAACGCTCAAGTACTTCCAACCGTCGGCTACTCCTGCCAAGTAGATCGCGCCACACGTAGTACTTCAACCTATAAGGCCACGGCGCTTATTAACATTTAGATCTCTTCGTAGAACATTCTACGTAAAATTCGGCAAGACTCCCCATGGCGTAAATCGCTCCTCTCTATCGGGCGGCTACCAAGCCAACCGAGGGGTTATACGCCTAATCCGGACGTGCACAATTCTACCTCGCGAGAAAAGCTACACAAGTCTCATCAGATACGTCCTATGTAATTCTGATTCGGTACTCTTCTTCGAAAAGGTTTCTTATTATTCAGCTTAAGTCAAAAGACATTGCGATAACAACGTTGATTACATATATAGTATACTTCAACTATATAGTCTAATAATCATGTAATTTCCAATTACAATAAAGGGACAAGATATTTACCTCGATAAGCCCATAATTATCCAAGTATAAAGTCGATCCTGGGCAACGTTTAGCTCCAACTCCGTGCGCTCCAACCCGCTCTAAACCACCCTTAGAAGTTCTAACCAACTTCTACATACTACTCCAACTAACCATGGAGATTTTCCTTAGGGTTTCGGTTTGGTGACTGACGGGAAGTATAATAGTATAACTGGGCTTTTGTATAGGTATAACCTTAGAATACTACAAGGTATACGGCTAAGGTAATTTGGGCATTATAACAATACTTTTGAGAGTATTTCTACCAAGAGGGGGGGTATACCCCTCGGCCTACCACTAGGGGATTCTCGGCCAAGGAGGGGGAAAGAACTCTCGGCCACAAGGCCTTCTCAAAGGGGGAGGGTGGGACGAAACAACTACACGAAGGGAAGGGAGGATTTTAACACTTAAGGAATTTTAGGAATGGATGAAGAAGTCTTCCAAAGGGGGGGTATTTATAGTACAAGCCAAGGCCAACCAATGGCCAAGATCTAGCCAAGTGCTATGCAAGTGTAGGGCCTAGATCATGCCAAGTGCACCTTATCCATCTACCCACAAAATATCCTACCAACTACTTGACCAAAGCCAAGAAATTCGTCCACTCGACCGCCTTTGATGAGAGGGTGCCAAGTGGCGCCCTCTGTTGGTCCAAAATGTTTCGTCTCTGGAAAAATCCGCAAAAATTAAAAATGACATAGCCGGAATTTTCCTACGAAAGTGGAAACGTTTCGTCGAAAAACGACTCTAACCGGTGTTGTGCACAAAAACAATTCGCCAAGCCTTATTCTCAAGTTCAAATTTTCTACGTACGTCGTTACGTACATACTCTGGAAATACGGGTATAACGCCGCTTGCTACTCGCAGCTCCTCTTCGCCTTGCCGCCGGGCGGGTTGCCTTGCGCGGAGGCATAACTGGTAAAAACGAGATACGTCAGAGGGGTCCAACTTACAACACAGCTCTAAGGCACGATCTCAGAATGAGAAGAAGGGAAACCAATCCTAAATGTCCTATAGCCTCCTGATTATAGATGTGGTGCACAACACATCGATAATTAAGACTCTACTAGACGGTGCGTAGACACTTTCAGAGACTAATCGCTCGATACCACTTTTGTCACGACCCGAACCCGGGCCCATGACTGGTGCCTTACCCCGGGCACCCTAGTGATACAACATCAGAGAAAAACCAGCGGAAATGAAAATTTAACATGTAAATAGATATAGATCAAGATGAAAGAAAATAGGCCAACCAAAACGGTTGCCTTTCAGCATTTATATATATATCGACCTTTGAACAGTTACAATCCTTACAACCCTGCCCACAACAGTGCTACATACCTCTAAGATTTTTACAACAACTATGACGGGACAGGGCCCCGCCATACCCCTGATTGTACAAGAACCTACAGACTCAGGGTAACAAACCAAAGATAAGCCTCCGAAGGAACGAAGCTTCCCAACACGCTGAAATGTGATCCTAAAAGCGGGGATCGACAGCCGATGTACCTCTACCTGCGGCATGAACGCAGCCAAGCGAGGTCGATCTAACAGTACAGTATGAAATCAGAATACGTGAATGAAATCATAATAGTCTATATAAAGCGAGACATGTATGATAACCAAACTACGATACACATATAATGATTATATCAAGTCGTGGACTCACGCCTCCAAGTCATTACTCAAATATAACGATGGGTCTCACGCCATAACATCAATCATGCGTGGAATACCTTCCTCACGGCTGATCTATGATATGATAACACCAAGAAGTACACCGAACACCAAGTCCTACGATGCCAAATCCGTACTAACAATACAATACAACCAAACCACGAAGGCGACCGCAGGCAAGTCTGAAGCCGACTACGGATACCAAGGCGCCACGTGGTGGCCGGCAAGTACGAGGGATAACTACTAGGTACCAAGGCCGTATCACGAGACTTCATCACTACACTGAACGGGGCAAGTGCGAGGGCTAACTACCAGGTACCAAGGCCGAATCAGCCACGAGACGGGCAAATCTGGCCACCACCGGTACCAAGTAGAACGAAGAAACCCCATGGAGAGCTAGTCCATAGAATAACACTATCAGCGAGCGCATGCGCGGAATTCTCCGTCACCGCCGGTACGTCCAAGTAAGTTCTCAACAAGTCAACCGGCCCTCCATCGAGAGACGCGGTAGTATAGAAACACAATTCTTGCACAACAAAAGCTATCACAACAAACATAGGCAAGTTTCACAACAACAAGCATAGGCAAGTTATACACAACTCAAGGTACTTTCATTTTATGTCAAAGTCCGGGTTTTAACCCTAAAGTACTACGTACGTTAAATTCCTTTTAAGAGATCCATTCCTTTTATAAAAGTCACCCGATACCCTTAGTATAAAAAATAGAGTGACTTACATCTTTTTAAGTAAACCAAAACAACTTCCATACTTTCCTTTTTAAAACCAAATTAAGGCAATACCATGCCTTTTTTTTGGACCAAAACACTTCTCTTTTTAAAGTCAAGTTACCACATTAAAACCAATGATAAAACCCTTCTTTTGTTCTCACAATGTCGTTATAACTAACTTCCCATAAAGCTGTTATAACACTTTATGTTTTAAACCAATTTAAGACAAAACAATGCCTTTCTTTTCCCTAAAGTTCCAGTTTGCCTAATTTCAATTACTCAAGTCTCTTTATTTTAGAAAAGTTTCATAGTTCAATGTCTTAATCTCTTTTAAAACAATTGAGTAACATATGCCATATGTGTGAGCAGTTTTATTCTTGTTTATAACCATCTTATTAAAGCAGCCATGATCTAGAAAATGTAATATCATTTTGTCTCATCTTAGCTTCTATGCAGATGGAGGTTTCTACTGGTTTTAATAATACTTCATTAGTCATTACATTTCCCTTTATTAACGCTGCAGTGGTTTGTCGATACTCATTCTGATTTCCGAAATCAGTAAAACATTATTCCTTTTTAAAAACCAAGTACTCATTACTCACGAATGAGGTTTCACACAAAATTCATATTAATTTATTTAAGTCAAGTCTCTTATCTTTTAAGATCAAGTCTCTTAACTTTTAAAATCAATAAACCATTCATTTTACCTCCCTTAAAACGTTATACCTAACTTCCCATAAAGCTAGTATAACTCTTATGTTTTCAAAACCAAGTATTACTCTTCTTTCAAAAAGGATTCTTAATTCTTTTGAAATACTTCAAGATTCTTATTATTCAGGCTTAAGTCAAAAGACATTGCCGTACAACTACGTTCAGTTAGCACACATACGTCTACCATACTATATATATATATATATATTATTCAGGCTTAAGTCAAAAGACATTGCCGTACAACTACGTTCAGTTAACACACGTACGTCTACCGTACTATATATATATATATTCTTTTAAAATATCATGCTCAAGAGTATAGGAAGAATCACATACCTCGCGACGATTATCGACTATTAGCAAAACGCTCCTCGGCTATAACCCGGCTAGCCTTGTCCACCTTCCAAGTAGTACATGCTACTCGCAGCGATACCAACCAATAAAGGTTATAAGACTCATCAGTAAATACGGTCTATGTAAGTCTGCTTTAATCTTCTACTTAAATATTCTTCTGATGCGATTTCAGTTCAAGTCTTATCTGTAATATCCTTCTATTACAGTTCAATCTCTTCTATGAATCTTATATTCATTTCAATACAACTACAGTATGTAATTTCCAATTACAATAGAATGATAGGATTATTTACCTCGGTAAGCCCCAAAATATCCAAGTTTAAAGTCGATCCTGAGCAAGGTTTAGCTCCTACTCCGTGCGCTCCAATTCGCTCCAAGAAACCCTTAGAAGTTCTACACAACTTCTACTTAGTACTCCAACCAATTATGGAGATTTTTCCATAGGGTTTCGTTTAGTGGCTAAAGGAAGTATAATAGTATTTTCCGGGCTTTTCGTAAAGAGGGTACTTGGAAATACTACAAAGGTTTTGGGCTAGAGTATTTTGGCATTATAATAATACTTGGAGAAGTATTTCTATACCACAAAAGGGGGGGTGTATTTTCGGCTAGCACAACTAGGCTAGGGGGGGGGGGTTGGTTTCGGCTAAAGCTCACAAGGGGGAGGGGTTTCGGCCAAGGTCTCTCCAAGGGTTGGACGAGAACCTTTCTAAGAGGGGGGGAGGATTTTAACACTTAGAAACTATTTTGTGGATGAAGAAGTTCATCAACTAAGGGGGTATTTATAGGTCAAGCAATGGCCAACCAATGGCCAAGATGAAGACAAGTGTGGTGCAAGTGTAAGGCCAAGATTTACCCAAGTACACCTTATCCATCTACCACCAAAATATCCTACCAACTATTGACCAAACTTTAGGCACAAAAAACGTGCCAAGCTTGGTTTGCCGTCCACTTTTGAGGGTGACACATGCCACCCTCCCGTTGGTCCAAAATATTTCATCTCTCGGAAAAATCCGCAAAAATAATAAATGATATAGCCGGAATTTTCCCTTTGCAAAGTTTGTAAAACGTTTCGTCGGAAAACGACTCTTTTCGGTACTTGTGAACAAAATTTTCGGCACTAGCCTACTTTAAGGCTCAAACTTTTCTACGTACGTCCTCACGTACATACTCTGGAAATACGGGGTATAACACATGTTATATTATTATTCCATGGGCTAGCTCCCCATGAAGACATGCGCCTACGATGAGGGATTCCGAGGGCACGTTATGGCCATGCTTATACGATGAGGGATTCCGGGGCATGCAGCCGAGTATATATATATATTTATATGTATTGTATATGTGTGCGCCGACATTGAGGTAGGATTCCACGGGCGCGTCACATGAGTATGATTTATGTCATAGACTGCCGGCAGTGAGGAAGGAATTCCACGGGCATGATTGATGTTATGGGCGTGAGACCCATTGTTATATTTTGAGTGATGACTTTGAGGGCGTGAGTCCCTAACTTGACACGATTGTTTTAGATTATGAAATGGTATCTTTTTAGAGACAATGTTGATGTTCATTACTCTTGTTGTTAGCCGGGCTTTGTGAAACACATTTTTTGATTATCATACTCGTCTCCTGTTTTACGTATAGACTATTATGATTTCATTACAGTATTTTCAGTTTCACATACTTGGTACCTGTTGTACTGACCTCCTTCGGGGGGCTGCTTTCATGCCGCAGGTTGAGGTACGTAGCTTGCTGATCCGCTCTCTTAGGATCACTGTTCAGTTCTGGGAAAGCTCCATTTCGCCGGAGGCTTGTCTTTTGGTACGGTTCCCTGAGGTCATATACTTGTGTACATTCAGGGGGTATGGCGGGGCCCTGTCCCGTCATAGTTGATTTCATTCTTAGAGTCCGTAATCATTTGTGGGTAAGTTTTGTAAAAAGGATTTAACTGTTCAAGTTTTTAGTTTATATACAGAAAGGTAACCGTTTTGGTTAGCCTGTTTCTTATTCTATCTTGTTTCATGTTTAAGTTTTTATTTCCGCTGATTTTCTCTGATGTTGTATCACTAGGGTGCCCGGGGTAAGGCACCAGTCGCGGGCCCAGGGTCTGGTCGTGAAAATTTATATGTGTTGTGTATGGTCCGCTGCTATTCTCTGATGTATACCTTAAAGGGGTTCCCAGGTAGGGCACCAGTCGCGGGCCCGGGGTCGGGTCGTGACAAAAGTGGTATCAGAGCAGTTAGTCCTCGGAAAGTGTCTACAGACCGTGTCTAGTAGAGTCTTGATTATCGGTGTGTTGTGCACCACATCTATAATCAGGAGGCTGCAGGACATTTAGGATTGGTTTCCATTCTTCTCTCTCTGAGATCGTGCTATAGAGCTGCCTTATTAGGTTGAATCCTCTCTGACCTATTCTTATGTATCAGTTATGCCTCCACGGAAGGCGACCAGGGCCCAGAAGGGCAAGGCAGCAACATGAGCTGCTAGTGGTACGCAGAGGGTTACTAGGACTCAGGCCCAGACTATGCCTGAGGTTGTGGGCGGGTCGGCGAGTTCAGCCACGCCGGCAGTATTAGAGGAGCCGAGAGCGGCCGTAGCTCCAGAGGTTCCGATACCTGAGCCTCCAGTTTCGCATCCAGGAGTAGAGTATAGGGATTACGGAAAGCAGATCAGGTTATTGACTAGCATAGTGGCAGGGCAGCGCCGACAGGAGCAGGTAGCTAACCCTAGAGCCGACAGTTTGCGGATTCGGGATTTTCTGGCTTGTCATCCACCCGAGTTTTATGGTTCGAGAGCTGAGGAGGATCCTCAGGAATTTATTCGACAGTTACAGCGGACTATGCATTGCTTAGGGCCTCGGAGACAGAGTCAGTTGTGTTAGCCTCTTACCGGTTACGTGATATTGCGTTGAACTGGTTTGAGTCATGGGAGCTGTCTAGAGGTGTGGATACTCTTCCAGCTGTTTGGGATGAGTTCACAGAGGCCTTCCTTGATCACTTTTTGCCTCCTGAGATGAGGAGAGCCCACGTGGATAGATTCTTGACATTAAGGCATAATGGGAGGACTATCAGAGAGTACAACCTGGAGTTTGACTCATTGGCCAGGTAAGCGCTCACCATTGTGGTTGACATGGAGGACATAGTTCATCGCTATGTGATGGGGCTAGACCGATGATTACTGCATGCTTGGGAGTGGCCCTTCAGCCAGGTATAGATATTGCCAGGATGCAGGCTTATGCACAGGGGATAGAGGACAGAGAGAGAGAGGACCAGTCAGACTCATGCCAGCCCAAGAGGGCGTGACAATGAGGTTTGAGTGATTTTCCGTTATACCGTATTTCCGCAGTATATGCGTGAGGCGTGCGTAGAAGTTTGAGCCTTAAGATAGGCAAGGGTCGAAATTTTGTTCACAACCCCCGAAAAGAATCGTTTTTCGACGAAACGTTTTACAAAACTTGCGAAGGGAAAATTACGGCTATGTCATTTATTATTTTTGCGGATTTTTCCGAGAGACGAAATATTTTGGACCAACGAGAGGGCGACACTTGTCACCCTCAAGTGGACGGTTGTGGTGGCCGAGAATGTGCACGTTTTGTGCAATGTTTTGTGCCTAAATCATGGGTCAATGTTTGTGAGGGATTTGTGGAGTAGGGTTACGGTGCACTTGGGCAAATCTTGACCCTCCACTTGCCCCCCACTTGGCTTGATCTTAGCCATTGGTTTCCCTATAAATACCCCCCCCCCCCTTTGTGAAGACTTCTTCATCCTCACAATGTTTTCTAAGTCTTGAAAGCCCTCTCCCCCTTAGTGTAGTGTTTTCGTCCAAGCCTCCCCCTCCCCCCTTTGTGAGGCCTTTGGCCGAGGGGTAACCCCCCTTTTCCTAGTGGCGCTAGCCGTAGCACACCCCCTCCCCCTGCCTAGTTGTTCTCGTAAATACCCCCCCCTCTTGGTAGAAAAGTATTCTCCAAGTATTGTTACTATTCCAAAATACCTTAGCCTTATACCTTGTAGTATTCCAAAGTTACCTCTATACGTAGAGCCCGGAAATACTACCTTATATTCCACCACACAAAACGAAACCCTAAGGAAAATCTTCATAGCCGGTTGAAGTATTAAGAAGAAGTTGCGTAGAACTTCTAAGGGTTGTTTGGAGCGGGTTGGAGCGCCCAGAGTAGGAGCTAAACGTTGCTCAGGATCGACATTTAAACTTGGATAATTTTGGGCTTATCGAGGTAAATAGCTTGTCTCCCTATTGTAATTGAGTTTATATATTATTGAAGTATAAGAATTAAGTATAAGTTATATACCAGGAAGGTATATAAGAAGGGAATTGAACTGTACTTACATAGGATTTGTATTCTGATGAGACTTGTGAAGTTTGACGGGTAGAGAAGTGTTGCCCAATTTTCCGTAGAATCTTGTATCTAGATTTATTCTACCGAGTAGTCTAGACTTTGATAGACTTGTATACCCGTTATAGGTTGAAGTACTGCGAGTAGCGTATTCTACTCGAAGGGTGGAAAAGGATAGCAAGATTACAGTACTTTGGAGCTATTTGCTAATAGTCGGTAATCGTCGCGAGGTATGTGATTCTTCCTATCCTCTTGAGCATGATATTATAGAAGAATATATTTAGTACGGTAGACGTACGTGTGTTAACTGAACGTAGTTTTACGGCAATGTCTTTTGACTTAAGCCTGAATAATAAGAATCTTGAAGTATTTCAAAAGAATTAAGGAACCTTTTTGAAAGAAGAATAATGCTTGGTCTTAAAAGCTTAAGAGTTATACTAACTTTATGGGAAGTTAGGCATAACGACTTAAGAGAGATAAAAAGAATGGTTTATTGATTTTAGAAGTTAAGAGACTTGATCTTAAAAGATAAGAGACTTGACTTAATTGAATTGATATGAATTTTGTTAAAAAGTGTGAAACCTCATTCGTGAGTAATGAGTACTCGATTTTAAAAGGAATAATGTTTCTCGATTTGAAATCGAATGAGTATCGAGCAACCATCGCAGCGTTAATAAAGGGAAATGTTTTGACTAATAAAGTATTATTAAAACCAGTAGAAACCTCCATCTGCATAGAAGCTAAGATGAGACAAAATGATAGTACATTTCCTAGATCATGGCTGCTTTAATAAGATTGTTATGAACAAGAATAACCTACTCACACATAAGGCATATGTTTCTCAAATTGTTTTAAAAGAGAATTATATTCTTAAGTGATTAAGACTATGAACTACGAAACCTTTCAAAAATGAGAAACTTGAGCATTTGAAATTAGGCAAACTTGAACGTTTGGAAAATAGTGTTGTTACTTGATTTTGCAAAGGAAAGTATTTTTGTTTACTTAAAAAGATAGTCACTCTATTTTTTTTATATACTACGGGTATTGTGTGACTTTTGTGAAAGAAACGGATCTTTTAAAGAGTTAGTGTATGAAGTACTTTGGGGATAAAAACCCGAACTTGTTAACATAAAGTAGAAAGTACCTTGTGTGAATAACTTGACTATGTTGGTTTGTGATAGCCTTGTAAATACTTTCTTGTTGGTTTGATAAGTAAACATGTTAGGATGCTACGTGTGTTAGTATCTTGTGATGTTTGTGTAAAGGGGTTTCCCTTGTTGTGCTTATGTTGTTTAATGATAAGCCGTTATGTTAGTATCATATCACTCACCTTGACTTGATCCCGGGGGTTAAGCTGCCCTCCGATGCGGGGTATACCTCATGCGGGTCTGTGTGACCTATGATTCGAGAATACCTCATGCGGGTCTGTGTGACCTATGCGGAGCTACGAGAGTTCCAGGTTAGTGTGCGGGGTTATACCTCATGCGGTCTATGTGGCCATGCGGACTGCGAGTCCAGGACGTTGCCGGGGAGTAGCTACCCTCGATGCGGGGAATACCTCATGCGGGCCATTGGAGTGGCCTGTCACGACCCGAACCCGGGCCCATGACTGGTGCCTTACCCCGGGCACCCTAGTGATACAACATCAGAGAAATCAGCGGAATATAAAACAATAACATGAAACAACATGAAGTATGAAATAATAATCTGAGAAAAATTGTCTTTCGGCATGTATATGAAAACTTAAATTCGAACAGTTACATCCCATGACTACAGACCTCTACGAATGATATGACAACCACGACGGGACAGGGCCCCGTCATACCCCTGAATGCAAGCACCTACAACAACAGAGGACTATACCAAGATAAGCCTCCGGAGGAACGGAGCTTCCCAAACGCTGAACTGTGACCCTAAGAGCGAGGATCAACGACTGGTGTACCTTTACCTGCGGCATGAACGCAGCCCCGGAAGAGTCGATCTAACAGTACAGTATGTGGAATCGAAAATCGTAAATGAAATCATAGTAGTCTATATAAAGCAGGAGACATGTATGATAACCAAACTACGATTCACAATAAATAAGCGATCATGTCAAGTCGTGGACTCACGCCTCAAAGTCATCACTAAATATAACAATGGGTCTCACGCCACAACATCAATCATGCGTGGAATACCTTCCTCATCACCGGCGATCTATGATATAAAAGCACCAAGGAATACACATGAACACCGTGTCCCACTGGGTCATCATAAAACCGTGCGGTAAGTACGAAGGCATAGCCGACTACTAAAACCCACAGACAACAAGATCATAAATCGTATCATGATCTGTCTGCATCCGTCACATGATCAAAGCCGCCACTCGCCCGCAGATCTAATGTGGCGTCTAGCCCGAACTTCCCGTAGCTCGCACGGGCCACTCAATGGCCCGCATGAGGTATTCCGCATCGAGGTAGCTACTCCCGACAACGCCTGGACTCGCCGTCCGCACGCCACTGCACCGCATGACCACAAAGGCCGCACACTAACCTCGAACTCCGCGATTCCGCAGGCCACCTGCACCCGCATAAGGTATTCTCGAATCATAGGTCACACAGACCGCTGAGTCTACCCGCGACGGAGGCACTTAACCGGAATCATGAGTGATACAATACTAACATAACGACTTATCGTTTAAACAACATAAGCACAATCAAGAAACCCTTTACACAACATCACAAGATACTACACACGTAGCATCCTAGCATGTTTACTTAACAAATCAACAAGAAAGTATTACAAGGCTATCACAAACCAACACAATCAAGTTATACACACAAGGTACTTTCTACTATATGATTAACAAGATCGGGTTTTATCCCCAAAGTACTTCATACATTAACTCTTTAAAAGATCGTTACTTTCACAAAAGTCACACAATACGTAGTATATGAAAATAGAGTGATTATCTTTTGAAGTAAATCAAAACACTTCTCTTTGTAAAATCAAGTAACAACATTCTTTTCCAAACGTTCCAAGTTTGCCTAATTTCAATTACTCAAGTTTCTCATTTTGAAGGTTTGTAGTTCATAGTTTTAATCCTTTAAAACAATTTTGAGAAACATATACCTTATGTGTGAGTAGGTTATTCTTGTTCATAACAATCTTGATACAACATGACCATGATCTAGAAATGTAATATCATTTTGTCTCATCTTAGCTTCTATGCAGATGGTAGTTTCTCTGGTTTAATAATACTTTATTAGTCAAAACATTTCCTTTATTAGCGCTTCTTGTGGTTTGTTCGATACTTATTCGATTTCCAAAATCAAGAAACATAATTCCTTTTGAAAACCAAGTACTCATTACTCATGAATGAGGTTTCACACTTTTAACAAAATTCAATTAAGTCAAGTCTCTTATCTTTTTAGATCAAGTCTCTTAACTTCTTAAATCAATAAATCATTCGTTTTATCTCTCTTAAGACGTTATACCTAACTTCCAATAAAGCTAGTATAACTATTAAGCTTTTAAAATCAAGTATTACTCTTACATTAAAATGATTCAAGATTCTTTGAAATACTTCAAGATTATTCAGGCTTAAGTCCGGAGACATTGCCGTAATTATTATTCAGTTAACACACGTACGTCTACCGTACTATATATATATATATTCTTTAAAATATCATGCTCAAGAGGATAGGAAGAATCACATACCTCGCGACGATTATCGACTATTAGCAAAACGCTCCACGGCTATAACCCGGCTAGCCTTGTCCACCTTTCAAGTAGCACATGCTACTCACAGAACATTCAACCTATAAAGGTTATACAAGTCTATCAAAGTCTAGACTACTCGGTAGAATAAATCTAGATACAAGATTCTACGGAAATTTGGGCAGCCCTTCCCTACCCGTCAAACTTCACAAGTCTACTGTAATACAGTCCTATGTAAGTACAGTTCAATTCTCTTCTTTAAATTCAGGCTTAAGTCAAAAGACATTGCCGCACAACTATGTTCAGTTCTATATATAGTATACTTCAACTATATATTCCTACAACATGTAATTTCCAATTACAATAGAAGGTCAAGAGTGTTTACCTCGATAAGCCCAAAATTATCCAAGTATAAAGTCGATCCTGAGCAACGTTTAGCTCCTACTCCGGGTGCTCCAAACCGCTCCAAATAACCCTTAGAAGTTCTACGCAACTTCTTCTTAATACTCCAACCAACTATGGAGATTTTCCTTAGGGTTTCGTTTTTGTGACTGAAGGGAAGTATAATAGTATTTCTGGGCTTTTCGTATAAGTGTAATCTTGGAATACTACAAGGTATATGGGCTAGAGTATTTGGGCATTATAACAATACTTGGAGAGTATTTTTATACCACAAATGGGGGGTATTATACGAAAACAACTAGGCTAGGGGGGGGGGTGCTCTCGGCTAAAGCCTCACAAGGGGGGGACGAGAACACTACAAGAGAGGGGAGGGAGGATTTCTAGACTTAGCACAATTTTTGGATGAAGAAGTTCATCAAAGGGGAGGGGTATTTATAGGTCAAGCCATGGCCAACCAATGGCCAAGATCATGCCAAGTGCAAGGCAAGTGTAGGGCTAGGATTCACCCAAGTGTACCTTATCCATCTACCCACAAAATATCCTACCAACTACTTGACAAACAAGGCCACACTTTCGACCACTTTACCGCCCAACATCCTCCAATGAGAGGGTGACAAGTGTCGCCCTCTCGTTGGTCCAAAATGTTTCGTCTCTCGGAAAAATCCGCAAAAATTAGAAATGACATAGCCGTAATTTACCCTACGCGAGTTGTGTAAAACGTTTCGTCTAAAAACGACTCTAACCGGGTGTTGTGCACAAAATATTTCGTCCAAGCCAACTTTAAAGTCCAAACTTTTCTACGCACGCCCCACGTACATACTCCGAAATACGGTATAACATTCTCCCCTCCTTTGAAACATTCGTCCTGAATGTTCCTTCTAAGTCTCAAAACATACGTGCGCCAGTATAGTCTTCACTACTATACTTACGAGAACAAACCTACCACACCTGGCCACAGAATCACCTGCGCAAAATACTGACATCCAAGTCCACGAGGAAACACCTCTGACATCACAAAACCCCCTTACCCGAGGTCTAAAATATACTTCTTTCGCACCTTCATTTTACAAAAGAAATGATCACATCTATGCTCGCAATACATGCTCGCTTCTTCCCTTACGCGTCGTACCCTTCTCGTACACTCGAACTCTTTCTTACCATATCTCTGTTACTGATTCAGTTTCCAAATCTCTGGGTTACTACCTCTAACTTGGTCATCATTAACTGGGAACACCTTGGATGGATCTCCGATACTCTTCCGAACATAGCCACATGAAAGATCGGACGTACTGCCTCCTACGTCGGACGGCAAGCTAACTTATAGGCAACCTGGCCTATTATTCACATGATTAGAAAGGGCCCAAAGTAACTCGGGCTAAGTTTCTTCTGTTTTCCAAAACTCGTCACACCCTATCCGGGGTGGTACCTTTAAGAATTCCGACCGTCAACCTGAACTTTAAGTGTCGACGTCGATTATCCGCACAACTTCTGTTGATTCTGAGCTGTCGATAACCTCTCCTGGATAGGCTTCACCCTATCCCCATCCTGTCGAAACAAGTATGACCCCACTATCTGAACTTTGCCAACATCGAACCGATCGACCGGCAATCTACACTTCCGCCCCTACGAGGCTTCGTAAGGCGATATACGAATACTGAAATGGTAGTATAAAAGCATTCCCTCAATAGGAGGCAACAATATTCACAGCTACCCCTGAAATCCAAACACTGGCCCGAGGGCGAATGCGCTACAGAGACTCACCTGAGTTCCTAACCCTGCCTGGTAAAACTTCCAGAAAACGAAATAGCCACCACTGGCTTCATGCGTCATAAGGTGAAGATAGGCACCCCGTGCAGCCTTACAACCTTCCTGAAATAATCATCTCGCAACTTACTACCGAGAACACGGTTCGATTAAAAGATAAGACGGGCTGACCTCATCGGCCCGACTACAGGTCGAACGCATCCACGAACTCGTACGATGGTTAACTAAACCTGGGCCTAACACCCTTGTGGCCCTAACACAAAGCGGGACCACCACCATACAGGCCGCGGGTCGACCCGAAACATGGCCTCAACCCGACCCGGCAACGCGCAAATCACAAGCTCCCCGATCCGGAACAATCTCACTAATCACGTTACGAAAACCTAGCGGTCTTCTTAGCTCAACTACCCTCTTTTATTTCCTACTACTCAGGGACTTTTTATACAAACATAGCTCACGTGCACTATGCACTCCGATAAGGATCAAACATAACAATACATCTTTTTCTCGAGATGGCCTTACCTCTAAGGTCTCTACGTATAAGACTCTAAGGTTCACACTTCCTCTATCCCCCAAATCTTACTCGGTTAACTAACCATGATATCTAATCATAATTTCCACTTATGTTATCTGAACATAATACTTAAGATATACTCATCTTACACGTACTAATCTCTAGAGGGTTAAGGATATACCTGTATCTACTGCTTCACTCCCCGTAGTCGTTCTAATCAAACCTGCCCCGTAGGGCGCATAGCTAGGGAAGATGATGAACTGGTCACTGATCATGAAGGCTGAGTCCTTCTACTAGGACATCCTTTCGACACATGGCCCTGACGGCCGCAGGTAAAACAAGTACCAACTAAAAGACGACACTCCCCGGGAGGACGTCTGTCGCTTGAACACTGGAACAATCAATCCGGCCTGGAACCTACGTGTAGCGTGGAACCGGAAACTCGGAGCTCGACCAACTCGGCTTACCGAACGTTACAACGTGGAGGACCACTCGACACTGGTGGATGTGCATATCCAGTCTGCTGCTGAGGCGATTCGCCTCGAAAGTTACTAAAGGACCACTGCTCGGCCCTCTTCGCGTCCTGGTTAACCCTTCGATCTCTACGTTTCTTGGCCTGTTGCGCATAAGCCTGTACACAGGCCATGCTCAAGCCTAACTGAAGAATACTCTTGCACAACCCTCTCTTAGGAATTCATCAAGACTCGCGGTATATCGGTATACTCTCTAGTAGCCAAATCTATAGCTAGTAACAGGGTCGCCTCTTTGCAATCTCTATTCTCTGTTCCCGGTCGTGGAACTGAAGGTTCAACTTATCATGGCCGCAGTAGGAACTGCTGCCGCCGTGCTAAACTCTGCTGGGGCTGGTGATGTCGCAGAACTCCCCAAATGAAGCACCATGTCAGGTGATGACTGGGCCTGTGCCCACGCAACCCTCTGTGCTCTACTCGCAGCTCCCTCGGCTGCCTTGCCCTCCTGGGCTCGGGTTTGCCCTACGCGGAGGCATAACGGTAAGGGAAAGAAATACGTTAGAGGGGTCCAACTTATCACACAGCTCTAAGGCACGATCTCAGAATGAGAAGAATGGAAACCCATCCTAAATATCCTATAGCCTCCTGATTATTGATGTGGAGCACAACACACCGATAATCAAGACTCTACTAGATACGGTCTGTAGACACTTTCCGAGGACTAACTGCTCTGATACCACTTTTGTCACGACCCGAACCCGGGCCCGTGACTGGTGCCTTACCCCGGGCACCCTAGTGATACAACATCAGAGAAATCAGCGGAATATAAAACAATAACATGAAACAACATGAAGTATGAAATAATAATCTGAGAAAAATTGCCTTTCGGCATGTATATGAAAACTTAAATTCGAACAGTTACATCCCATGACAACCCCGCCATTACTCTGAGACCTATACGAATTATATGACAACCACGACGGGACAGGGCCCCGTCATACCCCTGAATGCAAGCACCTACAACAACAGAGGACTATACCAAGATAAGCCTCCGGAGGAACGGAGCTTCCCAAACGCCGAGCGTGACCCTAAGGCGAGGATCAACGATCGGTGTACCTTTACTGCGGCATGAACGCAGCCCGAAGGAGGTCGATAACAGTACCAAGTATGTGGCCCGAAAATCACGTAAATGAAATCATAGTAGTCTATATAAAGCGGGAGACATGTATGATAACCAAACTACGATTCCAATAAATAAGCGATCATGTCAAGTCGTGGACTCACGCCTCAAAGTCATCACTCAAATATAACAATGGGTCTCACGCCCACAACATCAATCATGCGTGGAATACCTTCCTCACCTGGCGATCTATGATATAAAAGCACCAAGGAATACATACGAACACCGTGTCCCACTGGTCATCATAAAACCGTCTGCGGGGTAAGTACGAAGGCATAGCCGACTACTAAAACCCACGCGATAACAAGGTCATAAATCAGATCATGATCTGTCTGACCGTCACATGATCAAAGCCGCCACTCGCGCGATATCTAATGTGCGCGTCTAGCCCCGAACTTCCCGTAGCTCGCACGGGCCACTCAATGGCCCGCATGAGGTATTCCCGCATCGAGGGTAGCTACTCCCGACAGCGTCTGGACTCGCCGTTCGCGTGGCCGCGGCCGCGCATGACCACAAAGGCGCACACTAACACGGAACTCCCGCAGATTCGCGCATAGGCCTGTGCACCGCATAAGGTATTCTCGAATCATAGGTCACACAGACACTTTGAGTCTACCCCGTCGGAGGCGGCTTAACCCGGAATCATGAGTGATACAATACTAACATAACAGCTTATCGTTTAAACAACATAAGCACAATCAAGGGAAACCCCTTTACACAAACATCACAAGATACTACACACGTAGCATCCTAGCATGTTTACTTAACAAATCAACAAGAAAGTATTACAAGGCTATCACAAACCAACACAATCAAGTTATACACACAAGGTACTTTCTACTATATGATTAACAAGATCGGGTTTTTATCCCCAAAGTACTTCATACATTAACTCTTTAAAAGATACGTTACTTTCACAAAAGTCACACAATACCCGTAGTATATGAAAATAGAGTGATTATCTTTTGAAGTAAATCAAAACACTTCTCTTTGTAAAATCAAGTAACAACATTCTTTTCCAAACGTTCCAAGTTTGCCTAATTTCAATTACTCAAGTTTCTCATTTTCGAAAGGTTTGTAGTTCATAGTTTTAATCCTTTAAAACAATTTTGAGAAACATATACCTTATGTGTGAGTAGGTTATTCTTGTTCATAACAATCTTGATACAACAGCCATGATCTAGGAAATGTAATATCATTTTGTCTCATCTTAGCTTCTATGCAGATGGTAGTTTCTACTGGTTTTAATAATACTTTATTAGTCAAAACATTTCCCTTTATTAGCACTGCTGTGGTTTGTTCGATACTTATTCTGATTTCCAAAATCAGTAAAACATAATTCCTTTTGAAAACCAAGTACTCATTACTCACGAATGAGGTTTCACACTTTTTAACAAAATTCAATTAAGTCAAGTCTCTTATCTTTTAATATCAAGTCTCTTAACTTCTTAAATCAATAAATCATTCTTTTTATCTCTCTTAAGCCGTTATACCTAACTTCCCATAAAGCTAGTATAACTCTTAAGCTTTTAAAATCAAGTATTACTCTTCTGTTAAAATGATTCAGTATTCTTTTGAAATACTTCAAGATTATTCAGGCTTAAGTCCGGAGACATTGCCGTAATTATTATTCAGTTAACACACGTACGTCTACCGTACTATATATATATTCTTTAAAATATCATGCTCAAGAGGATAGGAAGAATCACATACCTCGCGACGATTATCGACTATTAGCAAAACGCTACATGGCTATCAAAGTCTAGACTACTCGGTAGAATAAATCTAGATACAAGATTCTACGAAAATTTGGGCAGCCCTTCCCTACCCGTCAAACTTCACAAGTCTACTGTAATACAGTCCTATGTAAGTACAGTTCAATTCTCTTCTTTAAATTCAGGCTTAAGTCAAAAGACATTGCCGCACAACTATGTTCAGTTCTATATATAGTATACTTCAACTATATATTCCTACAACATGTAATTTCCAATTACAATAGAAGGTCAAGAGTGTTTACCTCGATAAGCCCAAAGTTATCCAAGTATAAAGTCGATCCTGAGCAAAGTTTAGCTCCTACTCCGGGTGCTCCAACCCGTTCCAAATAACCCTTAGAAGTTCTACGCAACTTTTTCTTAATACTCCAACCAACTATGGAGATTTTCCTTAGGGTTTCGTTTTTGTGACTGAAGGGAAGTATAATAGTATTTCTGGGCTTTTCGTATAAGTGTAATCTTGGAATACTACAAGGTATATGGGCTAGAGTATTTGGGCATTATAACAATACTTGGAGAGTATTTTTATACCACAAATGGGGGGTATTATACGAAAACAACTAGGCTAGGGGGGGGTGCTCTCGGCTAAAGCCTCACAAGGGGGGGACGAGAACACTACAAGAGAGGGGAGGGAGGATTTCTAGACTTAGCACAATTTTTGGATGAAGAAGTTCATCAAAGGGGAGGGGTATTTATAGGTCAAGTGTTATACCCCGTATTTCCAGAGTATGTACGGAAAGGAATACGTACAAAAAAGTTTGGTCTTAAAGTTAGGCCTTGGACGTTTTTTTGGGCACAACTCACAAAGCGAATAGTTTTCCGACGAAACGTTTCCACAGCTTTCGTAGGGTAAATTCCGGCTATGCCATTTCTAATTTTTGCGGATTTTTCCGAGAGACGAAACATTTTGGACCAACGGGAGGGCAACACTTGTCACCCTCCAATTGATGGATGTGAGGCGTCCATAAGGCCGATTGGAGTTGCCAACTTGGTCAAGTTGTTGGTAAGATATTTTGTGTGCAAGTTGGCTAGGTACACTTGCCCTAATCTTGACCTTACACTTGCCTAGCACTTGGCTAAATCTTGGCCATTGGTTGGCCATCCCTTGACCTATAAATACCCCCCTTAAGATGAAGAGTTCTTCATCCACAAATTACTTTCCAAGTCTTGAAAATCCTCCCTTCTCCCTTGTTAGCCATTTCGTCCAAGCCCTCTTCCCCCTCTAGCCTAAGTGACCCTTGGCCGAGGCTTACCCCCCCCCTAGCCTAGCCGAATCTACCCCCCCTCCCTTGGTAGAAAAGTTGCCTTCTAGTATTGTTGTAATGCCCAAAAATACCCTAGCCCAAATCCCTTAGTCCTTAGTAGAAGTTGTGAAGAACTTCTAAGGTTTCCTTGGAACTATCGGAGCGTTCAACTTAGGAGCTAAACCTTGCTCAGGCGCGACTTTTATCTTGGATATTATTGGGCTTACCGAGGTAAATAAACTTACCCTTCTTTTATAATTAGAGAATATATTCTGTAGAAGTATAAGAATAAGTATAAATACTTAGACGAATATTACAGAATAGAATTGAACTGTTATCACAGTAGAAGGGTTTAAAAGAAGAATAATTGAACTGTACTCACATAGGATTTGTTTACACAAGAACTCATATAACTCACGGTAGGGTTGTGCTGCCCGACTTTCCGTAGAATTGTGAACCCTCTGTTTAGAATGACCTTGAGTAGTCTAGACTTTGATAGATGTGCGTGACTATTATAGGTGATTCTGCATGCGCGACATATTCAACTTGGCAGAAGGTTTTGTAGAAGGTATGTGATTCTTCCTAAAGCATAATATTTTAAATATATATAGTACGGTGAGCGTACATGTGTTAACCGAATAATAACTACGGCAATGTCTTTCGACTTAAGCTGAATAATACTTACGGCAATGTCTTGCGACTTAAGCTGAATAATAAAGATCTTAAAAAGTCTTTCAAAAGAATTATAACACGCTTTTGAAAGAAGAAGAATAGTTGTTTGTTTTAACAAGAAGCTTAAGGGTTATACTAGCTTTATGGGAAGTTAAGTATAACGGCTTAAGCTTTATAAAAGGACAGTTTACTTATGTGTTTGATAAAAGACTTGTATTGATTTCGAAAGGTATAATAAGATAGTTTTGGTGAGTAGACATATTGTGACCCTATGTGTTAGTATCTTGTAACGCTTGTGTAAAGAGGTCGGTCTTACTTATGCTTATGTTGTTTGAACTATAAGCTGTTGTGTTAGTACTATATCACTCACCTCTTGAGATGATACCGGGGTTAAGTCGCCTCCGTGCGGGGTAGACTCAGCGATGCAGGACCATGATTCGAGAATACCTCATGCGGGTCCAGGGCCTATGCGAGCTACGAGAGTTCCGTGTTAGTATGCGGGGTTATGCCTCATGCGGTCTATGTGGCCATGCGGACAACGAGTCGGGGACGATCGAGGAGTAGCTACCCTCGACGCGGTCATACCTCACGCGGGCCCACGTGAGTGGCCTATCACGGACTCGAGTCGAGATTAGGCTAGCAGAATGATGATGTGGGCGAGTGGCCCTGTTTTGATCATTCGCAGCCTAGACAAGACCTATTACAGTTTACCTATTGTTGCTCTTGTTTGTGATGTGGCACTATGTGCGGTTTCCTTGGTTGTTTCACACATATTTGTAAACTGGTTTTAAAAATGATATGTTTTCATTTAAGTACCTTACAGTTTCGCATACTTAGTACTGTTATCGACCTCCTTGGGCTGCGTTCATGCCGCAGGTAAGGGCAAGCAGGTGCTAGATCCACATCCTTAGGATCTCTTTGCATTGGTGTCAGGAGCTCCATCTTCTCCGGAGGCTCTACTTTTGGTATGATCTCCCTGTATTGTAGGTAGTTTTGTACAGTCAGGGTATGGCGGGGCCCTGTCCCGCCATAGTTGTTTACTTCCTTAGAGGTCCAGTAGTACTATTATGCAGTTGGGATATCGCAAAACTTGAGTTATATATATTATGCCGAAAGGCAAGCTTTTCATCGAATAAAGCTGTTTCGTTTTACTATGTTTCTGCCTTGTTTTATATTTCCGTTGGTTACTCTGATATATGACTACTTGGATGCCCCGGTAAGGCACGATCCACGGGCCGGGCAGTCGTGACAAAAGTGGTATCGAGCGATTAATCCTCGGAAAATGTCTGCACCGTATCTAGTAGAGTCTTGATTATCGGTGTGTTGTGCACCACACCAATAATCGTGAGGCTATAGGATATTTAGGGTTGGTTTCCATTCTTCTCATTCCGAGATCGTGCTTTAGAGTCGTGTTATAGGTTGGACCTCTAACGTATTCCTTTCTGTATGCTGATTATGCCTCCACGTAAGGCAACGGGCCCAGAAGGCAAGCGGCGAGGAGCCGCTAGCAGACACCCAGAGTCACGAGGCTCGTGCCCGATCTATACGAGAGACGGCGAGTTCTATGACGCCGCCCGGCCCAGCGAGACCACGTACCCACCTCCCGTCCCACGGCTGGGGCGGAGAGTTAGGTACTGAGAGATGGTCGGCTATTGGCTAGAGTTGTGGCAGATCGAGAGTAGGCTGGAGGCGATTCAGCTCAGCTCGGCCGCACCGTGGTACACCCGAGGCGTATAGTTTGAGACTACGAGATTTCTTGAGTTGTAGCCCGCGAGTTTTACTGGTCGAGGCGGAGGATGATCCGCAGGAGTTCATCCGTCGCCTTGAAGGATCACGGGTGATCAAGGCCTCGAGAGACAGTCCGTGACGCCCGGTTCGCGACGGTGCGTGATACCGCAATCGATTGGTTTGATTCATGGGAGTTATCCGGGAGAGCACGCGTCCCCAACTACTGGGATGAGTTCTCGAGGCTTTCCTCACTCACTTCTTGCCTCGCAGATGAGGAGGCGCGGTGATAGATTTTTACTGCGAGGCGAGAGGGACCGTCGGGAGTACAATGTCGAGTTTGATTCATTGGCTCGATATGTCCCAAAGATTGGTAGCAGATATGGAGGATAGGGTGCACCGCCACGCCACCGGCTAGATGATTATATGGCGAGTCATGTGCGGGTGTTTCTCTCGGCCGGGTATGGACATTACCGTATGCAGCTCACGCCTTGGATGCGAGGCGCAGGTCGGCGAGTGGGCGACAGCGGCGAAGAAGGCGGGGCGGGAGGGTCTTCGGTGGCTATCGTGGTGGCGGCCTCGGCAGCGATCTAGATTTGCACCACGGCCGGCTCGAGCACTCTTGCACCGCCCTCGCCGGCCAGAGTATTCGAGGCGCATCGTGGCCCTGGGCTTCAGACGTCGAGTAGCGAGTGCGGCGATCCGGGACCACCCCCAATGTGGCCGTCGGTAGATCCATTACGGGAAGTGTGGTGCATTTTTGGAGCTTGTTACGATTGTGGCGGCGGGTCACTTTGCGGGATGTCAGGCCGAAGCGTGGCGGTGGTAGGGCTCGGCCGAGTTCTTGCCGCCATCATCTCCTACGATTACTCGCCGGGCGTGGTACATGGGTCAGCCAGGTCGCGGCAGGTCGTGGCTCGGGTCGATTCTAGCGGTCCTCGAACGCATTTATGCTTTGTCGGTAAGCGGATCGTGAGGCCTCACCGATGTCGCCACAGTACCTTATCGCTTTTAGGTTTGATGTTTATGCTTTGATAGATCCGGTTCTACTGTCTATATATCCCCTTGTTGCTAGTAGGATAGGGGTAGAGCTCGAGTCCATAGACCACTCGAGGTAGCTACGCGATGGGTGATTCGGTGGTAGCTCGGCGGGTATATAGAGCTTGTCTGTGACCATTTAAAGTCGTCGGACCACTGAGCTTGATAGAGTTGGAAATGATTGACTTCGACGTGATTATGGGGATGGATTGGCTAGCTTCTGCTACGCCAATGTAGACCGCAGAGAGAAGTAGTACGGTTCGGTTTCTGAGGCGGTTGTTGAGTGGGAGGAGCACGGTATCGCCGAGGGTAGTTTTATTTCCTACCTCAAGGCTAGGAAGATGGTGCAGAAGGGGTATATCTAAAATCTCGTTAGGGTGTTTGATACTGAGGCGCATGCAGATTTTCGATCGACCGATGAGTCAGAGAATTCCCAGACGTGTTTCCAGACGACCTCCCGGGTATCCCTCCTGAGAGGGAGATTGAGTTTTGTATAGACACATTGCCAGACACTCGGCCTATTTCCATTCCGCCATACAGAATGGCACCTGCCGAGTTGAGAGAGTTGAAGGATCAGCTTAGGGATTTGCTGGAGAAGGGCTTCATCAGGCCTAGTGTTTCACCCTGGGGAGCGCCGGTATTGTTCGTGAAGAAGAAGGACGGGACGCTGCGCATGTGTGTTGACTACAGGCAGCTGAACAAGGTGACCATTAAGAAAAGATACCCCCTTCCCAGGATTGATGATTTGTTCGACCAGTTGCAGGGCGCGAGATGTTTTTCCAAGATTGATCTACGGTCGGGCTATCATCAGGTGCGATTCAGAGAGGTGGATGTCCCTAGATCGCATTCAGACCCAGACGGGCATTATGAGTTCGTGGTCATGTCTTTTGGGTTGACGATGCTCGTGGTATTCATGGATTTAATGAACCGAGTGTTCAAACCATTTTGGACACGTTTGTAATAGTGTTCATTGATGATATCTTGGTTTATTCTCGCCAGAGCGGGAGCACGCGGAGCATTTGAGGCGATCTTGCCGATTCTCGGGATCGCGATTATCGCCAAGTTTTCCAAATGTGAGTTTTGGTTGACTTGATGGCGTTTCGGGCATATTGTGGCTGATGGCATTCAGTGGATACGGCCAAGATTGAGGCGATCGGGACTTGGCCTAGACCTCTACTCCGCGAGAGGTTCGCATTTTCGGGCCTTGCAGGATATTATCGGCGGTTCGTGGAGAAGTTTGCTTCTATCTTCGCACCATTGACCAGGTGACTCGTAAGCGGCCAGTTTGATGGTGATGCTTGTGGCGGGGTTTCGATTCTTGAAAAGAGGCGACGACCGCCTCGTTCTTACTCTTCCGAGGTCGACGGTTATGTTGTGTATTGTGATGCGTCGCATCGGGCTGGGATGTGTGTTGATGCAGCATGGTAGAGTTATAGCGTCGCATCCCGACGGCTTAAGAAACACGAGGAACTACCCGCATGATTTGGAATTGGCGTGATGATTCACGCTTTGAAGATCCGGAGCACTATTTGTATGGGGTTCACGTGGATATTTATACAGACCACAAGAGCCTCGGTAAATCTTGCCGAGAGGAGCCGAACTTACGGCGAGACGGTGGTTAGAGTTGCTTAAGGATTACGATGTTGATATCCCGTACCACGGGGAAGGCCAATGTTGTGGCGAGATGCTCTTAGTCGTAGGTCGATGGGAGCCTATCGGATGTGCAGCTAGAGGAAGGGACATGGTTCGTGATTTGCACGCTTAGCGAGCCTTGGTGTCCGTTTGATTGATTACGATAGCGGTGGGGTTAGAGTTCGTGAGGTTGCCGAGTCTTCCATCGTCGAGGAGGTGAAGAGGCAACGATTCGAGGATCGGCTTTGATTCAATATCGTGATCTGACTCTTCGTGAGGCAAGCGGTCCTTTTGAGGTAGCACGATGGGGTGCTAAGGTTTGAGGGCGTTGTGTGTTCGGATGTTTCAGGACTTGGCGGTGTTCTTGGGAAGCACACAGCGCGTTACTCTATCCATCGGTCGACCAAGATGTACCACGACCTTAGATCCGTATTGGTGGGATGGCTTGAAGAGGGACGTTGCGAGTTCGTAGCTCGGTGCGTGTTGTCGGCGGTGAAGGTAGAGCACCACACACCTGGTGGTTTGTTGCAGGCGATAGAGATCCCGACCTGGAAGTGGGAAGTAATCAACATGGACTTCATCACAGGATTACCTCGCACTCAGAGGAGACATGATTCTATATGGGTTATCGTCGACGGTCGCGAAATCAGCCCACTTTCTTCCGTCGGGACGACTTTTCGGTGAGGATTATGCCGACTTTACATCCGAGATCGTCGATGCATGGAGTCCCTACTTGATCATATCGCATGAGAGCCCGATTACGCCAACTGGAGGTCTTTCGAGAGGGTTTAGGGGCGCAGTGAGCACAGTCGCATTTCATCCACGCATGCAGACGGACAGCGAGCGCACTATCCGACTCTTGAGGATATCTGCGAGCCCGTGTTATTGACCGATGGTAGTTGGGAGGATCATTTGCCTCTAGTTGAGTTCGCGTATAATAATAGCTACCACTCAAAGATTGAGATGGCGCCTTATGAGGCCTTGTATGGGAGGAAGTGCAGATCGCCTATAGGTTGGTTCGAGGTGGGCGAGTGCGGCTAGTGGGACCAGATTTGGTGCAGCAGCGATGGATAAGGTGAGGCTTATCCGAGGCGCTATTAATGGCTCGAGTCGGCCAAGTCGTATCAGATCATCGCCGCCGACATCCGAGTTCGCGATTGATGATTGGGTTTTCTGAAGGTGTCACCCATGAAGGGTGTGATGAGATTCGGGAAGAAGGGAAACTTCGGCCCAAGGTACATTGGGCGTTTGGATTGTCCGCAGGTAGGCAAGGTTGCTATGAGTTGAATCTGCCGTCCGACCGGAGGCGATGCATCCGGTGTTTCACGTTTCTATCTTTGAGAGATGTATCGGGGATCCATCTAGGTACATCCGATTGACGATGTCGTGTGACCAGGGGTTATCGTATGAGAGATTCCATAGCGATAATCGATCGTCGTTAGGCGTCTGCGGACGAAGGACGTGGCTTCCGTCAAAGTCTTGTGGCGGAACGAGCTCAGGGAGGAGATGACGTGGGAAGCCGAGGAGGACATGAGGCAGAAGTATCCTCACCTATTCCCCACACCTCCAGGTAATTCACTTTCCTACTTGTAAATCTTCATTATCGTTTATACCTAAGTGTTGTTTTATGGCCGTGTGTGGCTTTTGTAAACTGTTTAAGTTTTGAAGAACCTTATCGTTATATGTCTTGGGAAGGAACATTCGGGACGAATGTTTCTAAGGAGGGGAGAATGTTATACCCCGTATTTCCAGAGTATGTACGTAAAGGAATACGTACAAAAAAGTTTGGTCTTAAAGTTAGGCCTTGGACGTTTTTTTGGGCACAACTCACAAAGCGAATAGTTTTCCGACGAAACGTTTCCACAGCTTTCGTAGGGTAAATTCCGGCTATGCCATTTCTATTTTTTGCGGATTTTTCCGAGAGACGAAACATTTTGGACCAACGGGAGGGCAACACTTGTCACCCTCCAATTGATGGATGTGAGGCGTCCATAAGGCCGATTGGAGTTGCCAACTTGGTCAAGTTGTTGGTAAGATATTTTGTGTGCAAGTTGGCTAGGTACACTTGCCCTAATCTTGACCTTACACTTGCCTAGCACTTGGCTAAATCTTGGCCATTGGTTGGCCATCCCTTGACCTATAAATACCCCTTAAGATGAAGAGTTCTTCATCCACAAATTACTTTCAAGTCTTGAAAATCCTCCCTTCTCCTTGTTAGCCATTTCGTCCAAGCCCTCTTCCCCTCTAGCCTAAGTGACCCTTGCCGAGGCTTACCCCTAGCCTAGCCGAATCTACCCCCTCCTTGGTAGAAAAGTTGCCTTCTAGTATTGTTGTAATGCCCAAAAATACCCTAGCCCAAATCCCTTAGTCCTTAGTAGAAGTTGTGAAGAACTTATAAGGTTTCCTTGGAACTATCGGAGCGTTCAACTTAGGAGCTAAACCTTGCTCAGCGACTTTTATCTTGGATATTATTCGGCTACCGAGGTAAATAAACTTACCCTTCTTTTATAATTAGAGAATATATTACGTAGAAGTATAAGAATAAGTATAAATACTTAGACGAATATTCTGAATAGAATTGAATATTATCACGGTAGAAGGGTTTAAAGAAGAATAATTGAACTGTACTCACATAGAATTTGTTTACACATGAGACTCATATAACTCACGGTAGGGTTGTGCTGCCGACTTTCAGTAGAATTGTGAACCCTCCGTTTAGAATGACCTTGAGTAGTCTAGACTTTGATAGATGTCGTGACTATTATCTGATTCTGCATGCGCGACATATTCAACTTGGCAGAAGGTTTTCGCCGAGAAGGTATGTGATTCTTCCTAAAGCATGATATTTTAAATATATATAGTACGGTAGACGTACATGTGTTAACTGAATAATAACTACGGCAATGTCTTTCGACTTAAGCCTGAATAATACTTACGGCAATGTCTTGCGACTTAAGCCTGAATAATAAAGATCTTAAAAAGTCTTTCAAAAGAATTATAACACAGTTTTGAAAGAAGAAGAATAGTTGTTTGTTTTAACAAGAAGCTTAAGGGTTATACTAGCTTTATGGGAAGTTAAGTATAACGGCTTAAGCTTTATAAAAAAGGAACAGTTTACTTATGTGTTTGATAAAAGACTTGTATTGATTTCTGAAAGGTATAATAAGATAGTTTTGGTGAGTAGACATATTGTGACCCTATGTGTTAGTATCTTGTAACGCTTGTGTAAAGAGGTCAGTCTTACTTATGCTTATGTTGTTTGAACTATAAGCTGTTGTGTTAGTACTATATCACTCACCTCTTGAGATGATACCGGGGGTTAAGCTGCCCTCCGATGCGGGGTAGACTCAGGCGGTCTGGGACCATGATTCGAGAATACCTCATGCGGGTCCAGGGGGCCTATGCGGAGCTACGAGAGTTCCAGGTTAGTATGCGGGGTTATGCCTCATGCGGTCTATGTGGCCATGCGGACAACGAGTCCAGGACGATGCCGAGGAGTAGCTACCCTCGATGCGGGGTCATACCTCATGCGGGCCCATGTGAGTGGCCTATGCGGACTCCGGGAGTCCAGGATTAGGCTAGCAGAATGATGATGTGGGCGAGTGGCCCTGTTTCGATCATTCGCAGCCTAGACAAGACCTATTACAGTTTACCTATTGTTGCTCTTGTTTGTGATGTGGCACTATGTGCGGTTTCCTTGGTTGTTTCACACATATTTGTAAACTGGTTTTAAAAATGATATGTTTTCATTTAAGTACCTTACAGTTTCGCATACTTAGTACCTGTTATCGACCTCGCCTGGCTGCGTTCATCTGCGCAGTAAGAGGCGGCAGTGCTAGATCCACATCCTTAGGATCTCTTTGCATTGGTGTCGTGAGCTCCATCTTCTAGGAGGCTCTACTTTTGGTATGATCTCCTGTATTGTAGGTAGTTTTATGCGATCGGTATGGCGGGGCCTGTCCGCCATAGTTGTTTACTTCCTTAGAGGTCTGTAGTACTATTGTACAGTTGGGATGTAACTGCAAAACTTGAGTTATATATATATGCCGAAAGGCAAGCTTTTCATCAGATAAACTGTTTCTGTTTTTACTATGTTTCCTGTCTTGTTTTATATTTCCGCTGGTTACTCTGATATATGACTACTTGGGTGCCCCGGTAAGGCACGATCCACGGGCCGGGCAGTCGTGACATCAAGCCATGTGACCATGGCCAAGATCATGCCAAGTGCAAGGCAAGTGTAGGGCTAGGATTCACCCAAGTGTACCTTATCCATCTACCCACAAAATATCCTACCAACTACTTGACAAACAAGGCCACACTTTCGGCCACTTTACCGCCCAACATCCTCCAATGAGAGGGTGACAAGTGTCGCCCTCTCGTTGGTCCAAAATGTTTCGTCTCTCGGAAAAATCCGCAAAAATTAGAAATGACATAGCCGTAATTTACCCTACGCGAGTTGTGTAAAACGTTTCGTCGAAAAACGACTCTAACCGGGTGTTGTGCACAAAATATTTCGTCCAAGACAACTTTAAAGTCCAAACTTTTCTATGATTCGAGAATACCTCATGCGGGTTTGTGTGACCTATGCGGAGCTACGAGAGTTCCAGGTTAGTGTGCGGGGTTATACCTCATGCGGTCTATGTGGCCATGCGGACTGCGAGTCTAGGACGTTGCCGGGGAGTAGCTACCCTCGATGCGGGGAATACCTCATGCGGGCCATTGGAGTGGCCTATGCGAAGCTGCGGGAAGTTCCGGGACTAGACGCGCACATTAGATACTGCGGGCGAGTGGTCAGCTTTGATCATGTGGCGGTCTAGACAGATCTCATGATACAGTTTATGACCTTGTTGGTACTGTGGGTTTTAGTAGTAGGCTATGCCTTCGATTTACCGTCTGATTTTATTATGACACAGGTGGGACCTGGTGTTCATGTGTATTCCTTGGTGCTTTTATATCATAGACTGCCGGCAGTGAGGAAGGTATTCCACGGGCATGATTGATGTTGTGGGTGTGAGACCCATAGTTATATTTGAGTGATGACTTTGAGGGCGTGAGTCCCTGACTTGACATGACTGCTTATATTGTTGTGAACTGTAGTTTGGTTATCATACATGTCTCCTGCTTTATATAGACTACTATGATTTCATTTACAGTATTTTTTCAGTTTCACATACTTGGTACCTGTTGTACTGACCTCCTTCGGGGGGCTGCGTTCATGCCGCAGGTAGAGGTACACCAGTCGTCGATCCTCACTCTTAGGATCACAGTTCAGCGTTTTGGGAAGCTCCGTTTCTCCGGAGGCTTATCAGTGGTATAGTCCCCTGTCGTTGTAGGTATTTACATTCAGGGGTATGGCGCTACCCGCCATTGTTGTCATATCATTCTTAGAAATTGTAATCTGTTGTGGGCAGAGTTTGTAAAAGGGATGTAACTGTTCGGATTTAAGTTTTTATATATATGTGTCTTAAGGCAACTTTTCGCAGAAAAACTGTTTTACACTTCATATTATTTCATGTCTTGTTTTATATTCCGCTGATTACTCTGATGTATGTCTACTTGGGTGCCCGGGGTAAGGCACGATCCACGGGCCGGGTTGGTCATGACAAAAGTGGTATCGAAGCGATTAATCCTCGGAAAGTGTCTGAGACCGTATCTAGTAAGTCTTGATTATCGGTGTGTTGTGCACCACACCAATAATCAGGAGGCTATAGGATATTTAGGATTGGTTTCCATTCTTCTCACTCGAGATCGTGCCTTAGAGGCGTGTTATAAGTTGGACCCTCTAACGTATTTCTTTCCACTACCGCTATGCCTCGCGTAAAGCGGCAGCGAAGGCGAGGCGGCGGAAGGCGAGTAGAGCACGAGAAGGTTACGAGGCACAGCCCAATCATCACCAGGGTGGTGCTTCATTCGGAGAGTTCTGCGATGACGCCATCCCAGAAGTCTAGCACGCGGCGGCGATTCCCTCTGCGGCCATGATATTTGAACCTTCGCCCACGACCCGATGCGAAAGTATAGATTGCAAAGGCGACCTTGTTACTAACTAAGGATGTAGCTACGGAGAGTATATGATGTACCGTTTTATCACGGGTCCCGATGACTATCTAAGAGAGGTTGTGAAAGAATAGCTCTTGATCGAGCATCGGCGCGCTGCGTACGGGCTTATGCGCAACAGGCCGAGAAACGTAAGGATCGACGGGTTAACCAAAATCAGCAGAAGAGGGCCAGATCAGTAGGGCCATGTTGCGAGAAATTGTCCGGCAGTGGCGCGGATGGAGAGACTTCGGCCGAGGATCGGTGGCTAGTTCGCCACCTTCCTTAGCTATGCCCGATGAGGCGTGATTGATTAGAACGACAAAGGGAGTGAAGTCAGAGACACAGGTAGATCCTTAACCCTCTAGAGATTAGTACGTATGATAAGATGAGTATACCTTAAATGTTATGTTCACATAGCATTGTGTAAATTGTGATTAGAAATCATGGTTAGTTAACCGGGTAAGATTGGGGATAAGGAAAGTGTGAGCCTTAGAGTTTTATACGTGGAGACCTTAGAGGCAAGGCTATCTTGAGTAAAAGATTACATTTATGTTTGACCCTTATCGGAGTGCATAGTACACATGAGATATGTCTGTGTGATAAGTCCCGGGTGGTATGAAATGAAAGAGGGTAGTTGAGCTAAGAAGACCACTAGGTTTTCGTGACTTGATTATGGGATTGTTCCGGATCGGGGAGCAAGTGTTTGGCGCGATAGCGGGTCGGATTCTTGGACGATTGCGGGTCAACCCGCGGCCTGTATGGTGGTGGGGTCAGTTTGGGGTGGTCCCGCTTTGTGATAGGGTCACGAGGGTGTTAGGACCAAGTTTAGTTAACCAGCGTACGGGTTCGTGGATGCGTTCGACCAGTAGTCGGGCCGATGAGGTCAGCCCATCTTATCTTTCAATCAAAACCGTGTACTCGGCAGTGGGTTATGCGAGATGATTATATCAGGAAGGTTGTAAGGCTGCGTGAGGTGCCTAATTTCACCTTATGACAGGCAGTGGAGCCCAGGTTACGGCTATTTCTTTCTGAAAGTTTTACCAGGCAGGGTTAGGAACTCAGGTGAGTCTCCGTATCGCATTCATCCTCGGGCCAGTGTTTGGATTTCAGGGGTAGCTGCGAGGATGGTTGCCTCCTGTTGAGGGAGTGTTTTAATAGCTACCATTTCAGTATTCGAATGTCGCTTTATGACGCCTTGTAGGCGTAGTGTAAGTTCTTGGTCGATTGGTTCGATGTTGGCAAGGTTCAGATAGTTGGTTCATACTTGTTCAGCAGGATGCGGATAGGGTGAAGCTTATCCAGAAGAAGTTGTTGGCAGCTCAGAGTCAACAGAAGTTGTGCGGATAATCGGCGACGACGCTTGGAGTTCAGGTTGAAGGTGGGTCTTCTTGAAGGTACCACCCCGGAAAAGGGTGTGACGAGTTTTGGAAAAACAGAGAAAACTTAGCCCGAGTTACTTTGGGCCTTTCAGATCATGTAAAGAGTAGGCTAGGTTGCCTATAGTTAGCATTGCCGTCCGACGTAGGAGGCAGTATGTCCGACCTTTCGTGTTGCTATGTTCGGGAAAGTATCGGAGATCCATCCAGAGTGATCCCAGTTAATGATGACCAAGTTGGAGATAGTAACCCCGAGATTTTTGGAAAAGCAACGATGGCAAATGTGGTAAGTTATGAGAAAGAGTTCGAGTGTACGAGAAGGGTATGACGAGTATGAAAATAGAAGTGATCATTGCGTTTGTAAAGAAAAGGTGTGAAGGGAGTATCTTTTAGCCCTTGGGTGGGAGCTTTTGTGGTGATAGAGGTGATTCCTCGTGGACTTGAAGTTGAGCAATTGCGCGTGTGTTATGTCCAGGTACGGCATGTTTGTTTCGTAAGTATAGTAGTGAAGACTATACGGGCGCATGCGTGTTTTGAGACTTAGAAGGAACATTCGGGACGAATGTTTCTAAGGAGGGGAGAATGTTATACCCCGTATTTCCAGAGTATGTACGTGAAGGCGTACGTAGAGAAGTTTGAGCCTTAAGATAGGCAAGGGTCGAAATTTTGTTCACAACCCCCGAAAAGAATCGTTTTTCGACGAAACGTTTTACAAAACTTGCGAAGGGAAAATTACGGCTATGTCATTTATTATTTTTGCGGATTTTTCCGAGAGACGGAATATTTTGGACCAACGAGAGGGCGACACTTGTCACCCTCAAGTCGACGGTTGTGGCGGCCGAGAATGTGCACGTTTTGTGCAATGTTTTGTGCCTAAATCATGGGTCAATGTTTGTGAGGGATTTGTGGAGTAGGGTTAGGGTGCACTTGGGCAAATCTTGACCTCCACTTGCCCCCCACTTGGCTTGATCTTAGCCATTGGTTTCCCTATAAATACCCCCCCTCCCCCTTTGTGAAGACTTCTTCATCCTCACAATGTTTTCTAAGTCTTGAAAGCCCTCTCCCCCTTAGTGTAGTGTTTTCGTCCAAGCCTCCCCCTCCCCCCTTTGTGAGGCCTTTGGCCGAGGGGTACCCCCCCTTTTCCTAGTGGCGCTAGCCGTAGCACACCCCCCTGCCTAGTTGTTCTCGTAAATACCCCCCCCCCCTTGGTAGAAAAGTATTCTCCAAGTATTGTTACTATTCCAAAATACCTTAGCCTTATACCTTGTAGTATTCCAAAGTTACCTCTATACGTAGAGCCCGGAAATACTACCTTATATTCCCTTCAGTCACAAAAACGAAACCCTAAGGAAAATCTTCATAGCCGGTTGAAGTATTAAGAAGAAGTTGCGTAGAACTTCTAAGGGTTGTTTGGAGCGGGTTGGAGCGCCCAGAGTAGGAGCTAAACGTTGCTCAGGATCGACATTTAAACTTGGATAATTTTGGGCTTATCGAGGTAAATATCTTGTCTCCCTATTGTAATTGAGTTTATATACTATTGAAGTATAAGAATTAAGTATAAGTTATATACCAGGAAGGTATATAAGAAGGGAATTGAACTGTACTTACATTGGACTGTATTTACAGTAGACTTGTGAAGTTTGACGGGTAGGGAAGTGCTACCCAATTTTCCGTAGAATCTTGTATCTAGATTTATTCTACCGAGTAGTCTAGACTTTGATAGACTTGTATGCCCGTTATAGGTTGAAGTACTGCGAGTAGCGTATTCTACTCGAAGGGTGGAAAAGGATAGCAGTATTACAGTACTTTGGAGCTATTTGCTAATAGTCGGTAATCGTCGCGAGGTATGTGATTCTTCATATCCTCTTGAGCATGATATTTTAGAAGAATATATTTAGTACGGTAGACGTACGTGTGTTAACTGAACGTAGTTTTACGGCAATGTCTTTTGACTTAAGCCTGAATAATAAGAATCTTGAAGTATTTCAAAAGAATTAAGGAACCTTTTTGAAAGAAGAATAATGCTTGGTCTTAAAAGCTTAAGAGTTATACTAACTTTATGGGAAGTTAGGCATAACGACTTAAGAGAGATAAAAAGAATGGTTTATTGATTTTAGAAGTTAAGAGACTTGATCTTAAAAGATAAGAGACTTGACTTAATTGAATTGATATGAATTTTGTTAAAAAGTGTGAAACCTCATTCGTGAGTAATGAGTACTTGATTTTTAAAAGGAATAATGTTTTACTGATTTCAGAAATCAGAATGAGTATCGAACGAACCACTGCAGCGTTAATAAAGGGAAATGTTTTGACTAATAAAGTATTATTAAAACCAGTAGAAACCTCCATCTGCATAGAAGCTAAGATGAGACAAAATGATAGTACATTTCCTAGATCATGCATTTGCTTTAATAAGATTGTTATGAACAAGAATAACCTACTCACACATAAGGCATATGTTTCTCAAATTGTTTTAAAAGAGAATTATATTCTTAAGTGATTAAGACTATGAACTACGAAACCTTTCAAAAATGAGAAACTTGAGCATTTGAAATTAGGCAAACTTGAACGTTTGGAAAATAGTGTTGTTACTTGATTTTGCAAAGGAAAGTATTTTTGTTTACTTAAAAAGATAGTCACTCTATTTTTTTTATATACTACGGGTATTGTGTGACTTTTGTGAAAGAAACGGATCTTTTAAAGAGTTAGTGTATGAAGTACTTTGGGGATAAAAACCCGAACTTGTTAACATAAAGTAGAAAGTACCTTGTGTGAATAACTTGACTATGTTGGTTTGTGATAGCCTTGTAAATACTTTCTCGTTGGTTTGATAATTAAACATGTTAGGATGCTACGTGTGTTAGTATCTTGTGATGTTTGTGTAAAGGGGTTTCCCTTGTTGTGCTTATGTTGTTTAACGATAAGCCGTTATGTTAGTATCATATCACTCACCTTGACTTGATCCCGGGGGTTAAGCGCCTCCGACGCGGTATACCTAAATGCAGTGCAGTGTGACCTATGATTCGAGAATACCTCATGCGGGTCTGTGTGTCCTATGCGGAGCTACGAGAGTTCCAGGTTAGTGTGCGGGGTTATACCTCATGCGGTCTATGTGGCCATGCAGACTGCGAGTCCAGGACGTTGCCGGGGAGTAGCTACCCTCGATGCGGGGAATACCTCATGCGGGCCATTGGAGTGGCCTATGCGGAGCTGCGGAAGTTCGGGACTAGACGCGCATTAGATCTGCGGCGAGTGGTCGATTTGATCATGTGGCGGTGCAGACAGATCTCATGATACGATTTATGACCTTGTTGATGCGTGGGTTTTAGTAGTCGGCTATGCCTTCGTGCTTACCGTGCGGTTTTATTATGACACAGTAGGACACGGTGTTCATGTGTATTCCTTGGTGCTTTTATATCATGAGGCCAGCGGTGAGGAAGGTATTCCAGGCGCATGATTGATGTTGTTGGCGTGAGACCCATAGTTATATTTGAGTGATGACTTTGAGGCGTGAGTCACGACTTGACATATTCGCTTATATTGTTGTGAGCGTAGTTTGTGTTATACCGTATTTCCAGTATGTACGTGGCGCGTGCGTATTATAATTTGAGCCTTAAAGTTGGCTAGTTTCGAAATTTGGGCACAAGTGCCAAAAGAATCGTTTTCGACGAAGCGTTTTACTAAACTTGCGAAGGAAAATTCCGGCTATGTCATTTTTAATTTTTTCGGATTTTTCAGAGTGTCGAAACAATTTGGACCAACGGGAGGGTGGCATGTGTCACCTCACATTGGAAGGAAGAATGGGGCGGCATGGACGATTGGGTCAAGGGTGGTTGGTAGGATATTTTGTGCAAGTGGTTGTGGTAGATGGATAAGGTCCACATGGTTAAAATCTAGCCTACACTTGCCTTACACTTGGAAGAATCTTGGCCATTGGTTGGCCATTTCTTGACCTATAAATACCCTCTAGTTGAAGACTTTCTTCATCCAAACTTGAGCAATCTTTCTAAGTCTCACACTACTCCCTCCTCTCGAGTGTTCTCGCCCAAAGAGTCTACCCCCTTTGAGTGAGCCTTGCCGAGAGCCTCCTCCCTGTAGTGCCCTAGCCGTAGGGTACCCCCCCTAGCCTAGTTGTCTCGTATAAATACCCCCCTTTTGTGGTATAGAAATACTCTCCAAGTATTGTTATAATGCCCAAATACCTTGGCCCAAATACCTTGTAGTATTCCCAAGGTTACACTTATACAAAAGCCCAGAAAATACTATTATACTTCCTCGGTCCACAAAACGAACCCAAGGAAAACCTTCATAGTCGGTTGAAGTGTTTAAGTAGAAGTTGCGTAGAACTTCTAAGGGTTGTTTGGAGCGGATTGGAGCGCCCTGAGTAGGAGCTAAACGTTGTTCAGGATCGACATTTAACTTGGATAATTTTGGGCTTATCGAGGTAAACACTCTTGACCTTCTGTTGTAATTGGAAATTACATGTTGTAGGATTATATAGTTAAAGTATACTATATATAGAATTGAACATAGTTGTGCGGCAATGTCTTTTGACTTAAGCCTGAATAATACTTACGGCAATGTCTTGCGACTTAAGCCTGAATTTAAATAAGAGAACTGAACTGTAATTACATAGGACTGTATTACAGTAGACTTGTGTAGCATTCTTTGTGTAGTAGAATTGTGCACGTCAGGTTAGGCGTGCAAACCCCACCCTACAGGGAGTTGTTGGCTGTTAGCGTGCCTCGATGGAAGGAGGAGATTTCTGTTGTTGCGGGAGGTCTTCCGAATTTTACGTAGAATACTTCTACATTGAGCTCGGATGTTAATAGGCGCCTTGTGGCCTCTATAGGTTGAAGTACTACGTGTGGCGTGATCTACTTGGCTTAAGGTGGAGCGGTTTGAGTTACTTGGGCGTTTTGCTATTAGTCGATAATCGTCGCGAGGTATGTGAACCTCTTCCTATCTTTTCGGCATGATATGTGTATAACTATGTTGTAAGGTAGAATTACATGTGTTAAATTTATTTGATTGGTTACAACGACTTTATGTAGGTAAGAAAATGCACGTGGTTTTAAAAGGTAACGATTTGACTTATAAGCGACTTGATGTGTGATAATAAGGAACTTGAAGTATGTCAAGAGTTAAGAAACCATTTTGGAAGAAGAGTAACACTTGGTTTTAAAAGGTTTTAAAAGAGTTATACTAAGCTTTATGGGAGTTAGGTATAACGTCTTAAGAGGTAAAGAAAATGGTTTACTGATTTTAGAAGTTAAGAGACTTGATCTTATAAGATAAGAGACTTAACTTAAATAAATTAATATGAATTTTGTGTGAAACCTCATTCGTGAGTAATGAGTACTTGGTTTTGAAAGGAATAATGTTTCTTGATTTGGAAATCGTAATGTGTATCGACAACCCACTGCAGCGTTAATAAAGGAAAATGTATTGAATAATTAAGTATTATTAAAACCAGTAGAAACCTCCATCTGCATAGAAGCTAAGATGAGACAAAATGATATCACATTTTCTAGATCATGGCTGTTTAATAAGATTGATTATGAACAAGAATAACCTACTCGCCTATGGCATATGTTACTCAATTGTTTTAAAAAGGGATTAAGACATTGAACTATGAAACTTTTCTAAAAAGAGACTTGTGTAATTGAAATTAGGCAAACTGGAACTTTAGGGAAAAGAAAGGCATTGTGTTGTCGTAAAATGGTTTAAAACATAAAGTGTTATAACAGCTTTATGGGAAGTTGGTTATAACGACTTTATGGAAACAAAAGAAGGGTTTTATCATTGGTTTTAATGTGGTAACTTGACTTTAAAAAGAGAAGTGTCTTGGTCTAAGAAGAAGGCATGGTGTTGCCTTAATTTGGTTTTAAAAAGGAAAGTATGGAAGTTGTTTTGGTTTACTTAAAAGATATAAGTCACTCTATTTTTATACTACGGGTATCGGGTGACTTTTATAAAAGAATGGATCTTTAAAAGGAACTTAACGTAGTAGTACTTTAGGGTTAAAACCCGGACTTTGGCATGAAATGAAAGTACCTTGAGTTGTGTAACTTGCCTATGCTTGTTGTTGTGTAACTTGCCTATGCTTGTTGTTGTGTAACTTGCTTATGCTTGTGGTGATAGCCTTTGTTGTGCAAGAATTGTGTTCTATATAACCGCGTCTCTCAATGGAGTGCCGGTTGACTTGTTGAGGACTTACTTGGACGTACCGGCAGTAACAGGAGAATTCCACGGGTATGCTCCTGTTGATAGTGTTATTCCATGGACTAGCTCTCCATGAGGTTTCTTCGTTCGCCTTGGTACCGGTGGTCGGCTTCAGACTTGCCCGCCTCGTGGCTGATTCGGCCTTGGTACCTGGTAGTTAGCCCTCGCACTTGCCCCGTTCAGTGTAGTGACGAAGTCTCGTGATACGGCCTTGGTACCTGGTGGTCAGCCCTCGTACTTGCCCCGGTCAGCTACGTGACCGGCCTTGGTATCTGGTAGTCGGCTCTCGCACTTGCCCCGTGTCAGCTTCGTGTTTTTGGTTGCATTGTATTATTGGTACGGTCGGATTCGGTAGTTATACTTGCCCCGTACGGTTTTTATGACACAGGTGGGACCTGGTGTTCATGTATACTCCTTGGTATTGTTATATCATAAACTGCCGGCAGTGAGGAAGAAATTCCACGGGCACGAGTGATAATTTGGAGGGCGTGAGTCCCCGACTTGATGTAACTGGTTATATGTTATGTACTGTAGTTTGGTTATCATACATGTCTCCTGCTTTATATAGACTATTATGATTTCATTTACTGATATTCTGATTTCACATACTTGGTACCTGTTGTACTGACCTCCTTCGGGGGGCTGCGTTCATGCCGCAGGTAGAGGTACATCGGCTGTCGATCCCCGCTTTTAGGATCACATTTCAGCGTGTTGGGAAGCTCCGTTCCTTCGGAGGCTTATCTGTTGGTATGTTACCCTGAGTCTGTAGGTTCTTGTACATTCAGGGGTATGGCGGGGCCCTGTCCCGTCATAGTTGTTGTATAAATCTTAGAGGTCTGTAGCACTGTTGTGGGCAGGGTGTAAGGATTGTAACTGTTCAGATGTTTATATATATATATGTTGGAAGGAAACCGTTTTGGTTGGCCTATTTTCTTTTATTTATCACGTCTCTTGTTTCATATTTATGTTTTATGTTCCGCTGATTTTCTCTGATGAGTGACTACTTGGGTGCCCGGGTAAGGCACCAGTCACGGGCCCCGGTTCGGGTCGTGACAAAAGTGGTATCAGAGCAGTTAGTCCTCGGAAAGTGTCTACAGACCGTGTCTAGTAGAGTCTTGATTATCGATGTGTTGTGCACCACATCTATAATCAGGAGGCTGCAGGACATTTAGAATTGGTTTCCATTCTTCTCATTCTGACATCGTGCCTTAGAGCTGTGTGATAAGATTGGACCCTCCGACATACGCCGTTTTACGCTTATGCCTCGCGTAAGGCAACCCGGCCTGAAGGGCAAGGCGGCGAGAGGAGGCTGCGAGTAGTGCGTGGCAGAGACCACAAGACGAGCCTCGATCCGCCCGATGCAGGCGAGAGAGATGAGTTACAAAGTGGGCCCGATTAATGGCGAGTTGTGGCGGACTTGAGGATAGGCTGGGCCAGCCAGTTCGAGCACGATGGTTCACCCTAGATCGAGATAGTTCGAGGCTACGGGATTTTCCGAGTTGTAGGCGCGAGTTTTATGGGTCGAGGCACGAGGATGATCCGCATGAGTTCATCAAGCGATTCTGACGGATCATGAGAGTAATCAAGGCATCGGAGACCGAGTCGGTGGTCCTAGGTTCACATCACCGCGTGATACCGCAATGATCGGTAGTTTGATTCGTGGGAGCTGTCGGGAGAGAATGCACTTCGGCTATATGGGACGAGTTCTCGAGGCATTCTTGCACATTTCTTGCCTCGCGGATGAGGAGGGCTCGCGCAACAAATTTTTAGTGTTGCGGCGAGCAGGCGTGCGGTTGGAGTACAATGTGGAGTTCGACTCATTGGCGTGCGTCCGCGTTGGTAGCTAGTATGGAGGATCGAGTGCACCGATATGTTACGAGGCTCGATGATCACGTAGCGAGAGTTGTTGGTGTAGCTCTTCAGGGCATGGACATTGCCAGCGTGCGAGCCTATGCACTTGGATGTGAGAGGATAAATCGACGGAATGACGAGTCGGCGAGAAGAGGCCGTACAGCAGTCCTTTGGTGACTTTCGAGGCGGACCGCCTCGGAAGCCAGCGATTATGCGCCTCGCCCGAGACATAGTGGTCTCCGGCCTTCGGGACCTTTGGGATATTCAGGAGCAGGTCAGGGCTCCCATGTTTCAGATTTTCAGGGGAGTAGGAGTGCTCGCCGGATGAGGTTGCCCTTGTCTCAGTGTGGCCGTTGTGGAAAACTTCATAAGGGAGAGTGTCGTACTGACTTGGGAGATTGTTATTCTTGCGGTCAACAGGGCCATCTGGCAAGAGACTGTCCGACTGTAGGGTGGTAGGATAGCACAGACTACTAGAGCAGTTGCGGGTTCTTCACCTTCCATAGCCAGGCAGGATGTTCGTACACCGGCAGGCCCCGGTAGAGGTCGCGGTGGGAGTTCCCAGTTTTAGCGGTCCTTTGAACCGCCTATTTTCAGGTATATCCTTAACCCTCTAGAGACTTATATGTATTGATGTTGATGATGTGTTTAGTGTTATGTTCGGATAGCTTTGCACTAAAATGTGATTTAGAAACCTGGTTAGAAAAAAAAAAGGGTAAGTCCCTGGGTAGTGTGAAATGGAAGTGGTAGCTTTCATGACCTGTATAGGTAAGATTGTTCCGGATCGGGGAACAAGAGCTTGATGCGTTAAGTGGGTCGGGTTGGGGCCATGTTGCGGGCCAACCCGCGGCCTGTTTCGAGGTAGGGTCAGCTCTGGGTGGTCCCGCCAGGTGGTAGGGTCACGAGGGTGCTAGGCCCAAGTCTAGATGACCATCGTGTGAGTTCGTGGATGTGTTCGACCAGAAGCAGACCGTGAAGGCCGGGAATGGCCTTAAGGAAGATTGAGGCTAGTAAGATGACCAAGTTTGGGAGTGATGACTCTAAAGTTTTGGAAACTGAAGCGATGACTGAAGTGTGGTACGTATACTAGAAGAGTTCAAGTGTTCAAGAAGGGCACGACGAGTAAGGAAGGAAGAGAACGTGTGTTATTTCGTGGCCAGGTGTGGCGTTGACAACCTGTTAGAAGAACTTCATCGTTATCCGTCTTGAGAAGGAACATTCGGGACGAATGTTTCTAAGGAGGGGAGAATGTTATTGTCACGACCCGATTCCGGGCCCGTGACTGGTGCCTTACCCCGGGCACCCTAGTGATACAACATCAGAGTAATCAGCGGAACATAAAACAATACAAGACATATTATGAAATATGAAACAATAATCTGAGAAAAACTTGCCTTTCGGCATAAATATAAATAACGACTTTTTCCAACATGAACAGTTTTAATCCTTTTTACAAACCACACTTGCTGATTACTGGACCTCTAAGAAATTATCGACAACAATGGCGGGACGGGGCCCGCCATACCCGAATGTAAACACCTACAACAACGAGGAACTATACCATCGATAAGCCTCGAGCAACGGAGCTTTACAAAACGACGTGACCCTAAGAGCGAGGATCAATGATCGGTGTACCTTTACTGCGGCATGAACGCAGCCCCGAAGGAGGTCGATCTAACAGTGCAAAAGTATGTGAAACTAAAAATCGTAAATGAAATCATAATAGTCTATAAAGCGGGAGACATGTATGATAACCAAACTACGATTCACAATAATAAGCGATCATGTCAAGTCGTGGACTCACGCCTCAAGTCATCACTCAAATATAACAATGGGTCTCACGCCCAACATCAATCATGCGTGGAATACCTTCGCCAGCTGGCGATTTATGATATAAAAGCACCATGAACACATGAACACGAGTCCCACTGTGCCATAATAACACGTCTGAGGTAAATGCGAAGGCATAGCCGACTACTAACACCCAGTACCAACAAGGTCATGAAGCGTATCATAAGATCTGTCTAGGCCGTCACGTGATCAAAGCGACCACTTGCCCGCAGATCTAATGTGCGCGTCTAGCCTCGAACTTTCCGTAGCTCGCATAGGCCAATCGGTCGGCTGCATGAGGTATAACCCGCGTCGGTAGCTACTCCCCGAGCGTCTGGACTCGCCGTCCGCGCCAGCGCAAGGACCGCATGACCACAAGGGCGCGTCTAACACCGAACTCCCGCGATTCGCGCCGACCCCTGGACCGCGTAGAGGTAGTCTCGAATCATAGGTCCATCGACCGCTGAGTCTACCCCGCGTCGGAGGCGGCTTAACCGGAATCATCTCGAGATGAGTGATGTATAATACTATCATAACGACTTATCGTTAAACAACATAAGCACAACAAAGGAAAAACCCCTTTACACAAACATCACAAGATACTAACACACGTAGCATCCTAGCATGTTTACTTATCAAATCAACAAGAAAGTATTACAAGGCTATCACAAACCAACACAATCAAGTTATACACACAAGGTACTTTCTACTATATGCTAACAAGTTGGGTTTTATCCCCAAAGTACTTCATACATTAACTCTTTAAAAGATACGTTACTTTCACAAAAGTCACACAATACGTAGTATATGAAAATATAGTGATTATCTTTTGAAGTAAATCAAAACACTTCTCTTTGTAAAACTCAAGTAACAACATTATTCTCCAAGCGTCCAAGTTTGCCTAATTTCAAATGTTCATTTTTCTTATTTAGAAAGGTTTAGTAGTTCATAGTCTTATTCATTTAAGAATATAATTCTCTTTTAAACTATCTGAGAAACATAAGTCTTATATGTGAGTAGGATATTCTTGTTTACAACAATCTTATTACAACAGCCATGATCTAGGAAATATCATTTTGTCTCATCTTAGCTTCATGCAGATGGAAGTTTCTCTGGTTTTAATAATACTTAATCACAAAACATTTCCTTTTATTAACGCAGTGGTTTGTCGATACATTACGATTTCCAAAATCAAGAAAACATTCTTAAGACGTTATACCTAACTTTCCATAAAGCTAGTATAACTCTTAAGTTTTCAAAACAAATCAAGTATTACTTCTTCTCTCAAAATGATTCAAAACTCTTTTGAAATACTTCAAGTTCTTTATTAACACATAACAAGCGATTATAGTTCAAATCGATTACCTTTTAAAAACCACATGTATTTTCTTACCAACATAAAGCCGTTATAACCAACTTCCCATAAAGCCGTTATAACACTTTATGTTTTACACCAATCAAATACATTTAGTACGTATGCGTCACCGTACTACATAGTTCACACATATCATGCTAGAAGAGATAGGAAGAGGTTCACATACCTCGCGACGAGTATCGACTAATAGCAAAACGCTCAGTACTCCCAACCGCCGGCTACTCCTTAAGCCAAGTAGAGCGCCAGACGTAGTACTTCAACCTATAAGGCCACAAGGCGCTTATTAACATTTAGACCTTATCGCAGAACATTCTACCGAAAATTCGGCAGCACCTCCCCCCCCCGCAACAGCGTAAATCTCCTCCTCCAACGGGGCCGGCTACCAAGCCAACCAGGGGGGGGTTATACATCTAATCCGAACGGGTACAATTCTACTCCACAGTACTACTACACAAGTCTCATGTCTGATTCGATTCGATTCTTGGGCTTAAGTCAAAAGACATTGCCAATTAACCACGTTCAGTTCTATATATAGTATACTTCAACTATATATTCTAACAACATGTAATTTCCAATTACAATAGAGGGACAAGATATTTACCTCGATAAGCCCATAATTATCCAAGTATAAAGTCGATCCTGGGCAATCGTTTAGCTCGACTCAGCGCTCAACCCGCTCTAAACCACCTTAGAAGTTCTAACCAACTTCACACAATACTCCACTGACTATGGAGATTTTCCTAGGGTTTCGGTTTTGTATCGGGGAAGTATAATAGTATTTCGGGCTTTCGTATAGGTATAACCTTAGAATACAACAAGGTATACGGCTAAGGTAATTTGGGCATTATAACAATACTTTAGAGAGTATTTCTACACCACACCCGGGGGTATCATACCAAAGCAACTAGGCAGGGGGTACACTCTCGGCTAGCACCCTAGAGAGGGGTGCTCTCGGCCTGAGGGAGGCTCTTGCCGAACTCAACCTGAGGAGGGAGAAGGAGAGCTTTCAAGACTTAGGCAAATTTATGGATGAAGAAGTTCATCAAAGGGAGGGTATTTATACTACAAGCCAAGGCCAACCAATGGCCAAGATCTAGCCAAGTGTTACACAAGTGTAGGGCCAAGATATGCCCAGTGCCCCTAGTCCCTACTCTTAAAACCCTCACAAATATCTACCAAAAATATCTACCACTGACACCCCAAATCGTCAGTGCACGCCACTTTGCCCACTGATGAGAGGTGCCAAGCCCTCTCGTTGGTCCAAAATGTTAGTCTCTCGGAAAAATCCGCAAAAATAAGAAAAGACATAGCGGAATTTTCCTCTCGCAAGTTATGTAAAGCGTTTAGTCGAAACGACTCTAGCAGGGTGTTGTGCACAAATGCCATTCGACTAAGCCACCTAGGCGGGGTGACACGTGTCACCCTCCTATTGGCCCAAAATAAAACATCTTAGAAAATATCCACAATGGCCAAAATCTCGAAAACAAAGTGGGCCCAAAACCGTAAATTTCTCAGTGGGCCCAGCGTGACCATTCAGAAAATAAAATTCCATATTTTTCTAATATTCGGGAAGTCCGAATACCAAATCTGGGAATCCAATTCCCATTAACGAACCTTTTCCTTCACAAAACCGGAAACTTTTCCGTGGAAAAATCACCTCTTTCTTCCTTTCCGATCTTTACGTCAGATTCTCGCACGTGCGCCCTCGCATACATACCGGGAACTACGGGTATAACATTCTTCCCTTAGAAACATTCGTCGAATGTTCATTCTAAGTCTCAAAACATCGTGCGCGATTATAGTCTTCACTTCATACTTACGAAACAATCGCCATACCGCCACGAGAAAATACTGCGCAACATACTTATATCCAAGTCTACGAGGAAACACCTCTAACATCACCACAAATACACTTTTGTCACTTTGCCGCGAGCCTAGCTCGACGACCCAACAAATGGTACCGGCTGCGTGCGATCACCGAAGTCGCTGCTCGAACCACTTACCATATTTACGATCTTGCTTTAGTTTCCAAAACTCGGGGTTACTATCTCTTTACGTGGGCATCATTAATCGGGAACATTCGGATGGATCTTCGATACTTTCGAACATAACAATCTGAAAGACCGGACGTCTCGCCTCTAAGTCGGACGGCAATTGCTAACATATAGGCAACCGGCCTATTCTTCACATGAACTCAAAAGGCCCAAGTAACTCGGGCTAAGTTCATTCGTTTCCACAACTCGTCACACCCTGTCCGGGTGGTACTTTCAAGAAGACCGACCGTCGGCACGAACTCTGCGTCGCCGCCGATTATCCGCACGATTCCTCAGCTGCGAACTTCTTCTAGATGAGCTTTTCCCATCCACGGTCTGCCGGAACAAGCTCAACCAATCGTGCGAACCTTGCCAACATCGAACCAATCGGCCGGCAACTTACATACGCCCTACAAGGCTTCGTGGCGACATCCGAACACCGAAATGGTAGCCGCGCTCCTCCACAGGAGACAACAATCCTCACAACTACCGCGAAATCCACACCGCCCGGGGCGAACGCGGTCTCGAGACTCACTGAGCCCTTAACCCCGCTGGTAAAACTTCCGAAACAAAAACAGTAGTAACACTGGCTCCACATGCGCCATAAGGTGAAGGTAGGCACCCCGTGCAGCCTTACAACCTTTCTGATAAAATCAACACTGCCGAGTGAACGGTCCCGACCGAAGAACACGATGGGCTGCCCCCATCGACCGACCACTGGTCGAACGCATCCACGAACTCGTACGCTAGTTAACTAAACTCGAGCCTAACACCCTCGTGACCCTACCACAAGGCGGGCCCACCACACAGACCCCACCAAACATGCCGCGGGTTGACCCGGCGTGGCCTCAACCCGACCGGCGGCGCAAAATACTATCTCAGAAGAACAATTTTACTAAACATGTTACGAAAACCTAGCGGTCTTCTTAGCTCAACTACCCTCTTTCATTTCATACCACTTAGGGACCTATCCCAAACATAGCTCACGTGCACTATGCACTCCGATAAGGATCAAACATAACACTCTAAGGCTCACACCTTCTCTATCCCCCAAAATCTTACTCGGTTAACCCACCATGATTTCTAATCACAACTACCACACTGCTATCAGAACATAGCACTAAAGGTATACTCACCTTGAAAGTTACCGTATGTCCCTGGTTGTCTTGGCCTCTCCTGCTGTCCTTGGTTAACCCGTCGATCTCTACGTTTTTCGGCCTGCTGTACATAAGCCCGCATATACGTGCCATGCCAACCAATGAAGAATTACTCTTGCACAACCTGCTCGTAGGTAGTCATCAAGACTCGCGATACATCGGTATACTCTCTGGTAGCCAAATCCATAGCTAATGTGGTCGCCTCTTTGCGATCCATATTCTTTGTTCCCGGTCGTGGGCGAAGGTTCAAATATCATGGCGCAGAGGAGCGCCGCCGTGCTAAACTTTCATGGGGCTAGTGGCGTCGCAGAAATCCCGAATGAAGCACCATCCAAGGTGATAATGGGCTGTGCCCACGTAACCCTCACGAACTCTACTCGCCTCCGCCGCCTTGCCCTCTGGGCGGGTTGCCTACGCGAGGCATAACGATAAGGGAAATAATTTCGTCAGAGGGTCCAACTTACAACACAGCTCTAAGGCACGATCTCAGAGTGAGAAGAATAGAAACCAATCCTAAATACCCTATAGCCTCCTGATTATTGGTGTGGTGCACAACACACCGATAATCAAGACTCTACTGGATACGGTCTGTAGACACTTTCCGAGGATTAACTGCTCTGATACCACTTTTGTCACTTTGCCGCGAGGTTCTAGTGTCACTCCGGCGACCCAACAAATGGTACCGGGCTGCATGCGATCCCATACACAGCGGACGTGCCATACGGAGAGCCACGGTTAGTGCATTCGTGGTAGAGGCTCTGGCCTCTTTATACGCTCAGCCCCCCGAAGGAGGTCAGTACAACAGGTACCGAGTATGTGAAACTAAAAATACTGTAAATGAAATCATAATAGTCTATAAAGCAGGAGACATGTATGATAACCAAACTACAGTTCACAATAATAAGCAGTCATGTCAAGTCAGGGACTCACGCCCTCAAGTCATCACTCAAATATAACAATGGGTCTCACGCCCACAACATCAATCATGCCCGTGGAATACCTTCCTCATCGCCGGCGGTTTATTATATAAAAGCACCAATGAACACACATGAACACGAGTCCCACGTGCCATAATAACACGTCTGAGGTAAACGAAGGCATAGCCGACTACTAACACCCACAGTACCAACAAGGTCATGAAGCGTATCATAAGATCTGTCTGACCGGCCACATGATCAAAGCCGACCACTTGCGCGAGTATCTAATGTGCGCGTCTAGCCACGGAACTTTCCGCGACTCGCATAGGCCAATCAGATCGGCTGCATGAGGTATAACCCGCATCGAGGGTAGCTACTCCGGCAGCGTCTGGACTCGCCGTCGCGTAGCCACAGACCGCGTGACCACAAGCGCGATCCTAACACGGAACTCCGCGATTCCGCAAAGGCCCCTGGACCCGCAGAGGTAGTCTCGAATCATAGGTCCATCGACACTTTGAGTCTACCCGCGTCGGAGGCGGCTTAACCCGGAATCATCTCAAGAGATGAGTGATGTATAATACTATCATAACGACTTATCGTTAAACAACATAAGCACAACAAAGGAAAAACCCCTTTACACAAACATCACAAGATACTAACACACGTAGCATCCTAGCATGTTTACTTATCAAATCAACAAGAAAGTATTACAAGGCTATCACAAACCAACACAATCAAGTTATACACACAAGGTACTTTCTACTATATGCTAACAAGTTCGGGGTTTTATCCCCAAAGTACTTCATACATTAACTCTTAAAAGATACGTTACTTTCACAAAAGTCACACAATACCCGTAGTATATGAAAATATAGTGATTATCTTTTGAAGTAAATCAAAACACTTCTCTTTGTAAAACTCAAGTAACAACATTATTCTCCAAACGTCCAAGTTTGCCTAATTTCAAATGTTCATGTTTCTTATTTAGAAAGGTTTCGTAGTTCATAGTCTTATTCATTTAAGAATATAATTCTCTTTTAAACTATCTGAGAAACATAAGTCTTATATGTGAGTAGGATATTCTTGTTTACAACAATCTTATTCTGTGACCATGATCTAGGAAATATCATTTTGTCTCATCTTATTACATGCGGATGGAAGTTTCTCTGGTTTTAATAATACTTAATCTGTCAAAACATTTCCTTTTATTAACGCCGCGGATGGTTTGTCGATACACATTCGATTTCCAAAATCAAGAAAACATTCTTAAGACGTTATACCTAACTTTCCATAAAGCTAGTATAACTCTTAAGTTTTCAAAACAAATCAAGTATTACTTCTTCTCTCAAAATGATTCAAAACTCTTTTGAAATACTTCAAGTTCTTTATTAACACATAACAAGCCGGTTATAGTTCAAATCAGTTACCTTTTAAAAACCACATGTATTTTCTTACCAACATAAAGCCGTTATAACCAACTTCCCATAAAGCCGTTATAACACTTTATGTTTTACACCAATCAAATACATTTAGTACGTATGCGTCTCTGGTACTACATAGTTCACACATATCATGCTAGAAGAGATAGGAAGAGGTTCACATACCTCGCGGCGAGTATCGACTAATAGCAAAACGCTCAAGTACTCCCAGCGTCGGCTACTCCTAAGCCAAGTAGAACGCGCCACACGTAGTACTTCAACCTATAAGGCCACAAGTGACTTATTAACATTTAGACCTTATCGCAGAACATTCTACAGAAAATTCGCGGCCTCCCGCAACAACGTAAATCTCCTCTCCAACGGGGCGGCTACCAAGCCAACCGGGGGTTATACATCTAATCGAACGGTACAATTCTACTCCACGATCTTACTACACAAGTCTCATGAATACGATTCAGTTCGATTCTTGGGCTTAAGTCAAAAGACATTGCCAATTAACCACGTTGATTCTATATATAGTATACTTCAACTATATATTCTAACAACATGTAATTTCCAATTACAATAGAGGACAAGATATTTACCTCGATAAGCCCATAATTATCCAAGTATAAAGTCGATCCCGGGCAATCGTTTAGCTCCAACTCGGCGCTCAACCCGCTCTAAACCACCCTTAGAAGTTCTAACCAACTTACACAATACTCCAACGGACTATGGAGATTTTCCTAGGGTTTCGGTTTGTGGTGACGGGAAGTATAATAGTATTTCGGGCTTTTCAGATAGGTATAACCTTAGAATACAACAAGGTATACGGCTAAGGTAATTTGGGCATTATAACAATACTTTAGAGAGTATTTCTACACCACAAAGGGGGTATCATAAAGCAACTAGGCTAGGGGTACACTCTCGGCTAGCACCCTAGAGAGGGGTGCTCTCGACATGAGGAGGCCCTTGCCGAACTCAACACTGAGGAGGAGAAGGAGAGCTTTCAAGACTTAGGCAAATTTATGGATGAAGAAGTTCATCAAAGGGAGGTATTTATACTACAAGCCAAGGCCAACCAATGGCCAAGATCTAGCCAAGTGCTACACAAGTGTAGGGCCAAGATATTCCCAAGTGCCTAGTCCCTACTCCTTAAAACCTCAAATATCTACCAAAAATATCTACCACTGACACCCCAAATCGTCCAGTCGCCCACTTTGCCCACCAATGAGAGGGTGCCAAGTGCGCCCTCTCGTTGGTCCAAAATGTTAGTCTCTCGGAAAAATCCATAAAAATAAGAAAAGACATAGCCGAATTTTCCTCTCGAAGTTATGTAAAACGTTTAGTCAAAAACGACTCTAACGGGTGTTGTGCACAAATGCCATTCGGCGAGCCACTAGGCGGGGTGACACGTGTCACCCTCCTATTGGCCCAAAATAAAACATCTTCAGAAAATATCCACAATTTCCAAAATATCGAAAACAAAGTGGGACCCACAAAAACGTTAATTTCTACCTTGGTCCCAACGTGACCATTTCCGAAAATTAAATTCAATATTTTTCTAATATTCGGGAAGTCCGAATACCAAATCTGGGAATCCAATTCCCATTAACGAACCTTTTCCTTCACAAAACCGGAAACTTTTCCGTGGAAAAATCACCTCTTTCTTCCTTTCCAATCTTCATGTCGTATTCAGACGCGTGCGTCCGCATACATACCAGAACTACGGGTATATGATTATACCCGTATTTCCGTATGTGCGTGGCCAGCGTCACGTATTATAATTGAGCCTTAAAGTTGGCTAGTTTCGAAATTTGGGCACAAGTGCCAAAAAGAATCGTTTTTCGACGAAACGTTTTACTAAACTTGCGAAGGGAAAATTCCGGCTATGTCATTTATAATTTTTGCGGATTTTTCCGAGAGACGAAACATTTTGGACCAACGGAGGGTGACATGTGTCACCCTCACATTGGAAGGAAGAATGCGGCGTGGACGATTGGGTCGAGGTGGTTGGTAGGATATTTTGTGCAAGTGGTTGTGGTAGATGGATAAGGTCCACATGGTTAAAATCTAGCCCTACACTTGCCTTACACTTGGAAGAATCTTGGCCATTGGTTGGCCATTTCTTGACCTATAAATACCCTCTAGTTGAAGACTTTCTTCATCCAAACTTGAGCAATCTTTCTAAGTCTCACACTACTCCCTCCTCTTGAGTTTTCTCGTCCAAAGTCTACCCCCTTTGAGTGAGCCTTGGCGAGAGCCTCACTCCCCTTTGTAGTGCCACTGGTAGGGTACCCACTGCCTAGTTGTCTCGTATAAATACCCCCTTTTGTGGTATAGAAATACTCTCCAAGTATTGTTATAATGCCCAAATACCTTGGCCCAAATACCTTGTAGTATTCCCAAGTTACACTTATACAAAAGCCAGAAAATACTATTATACTTCCTCGATCACAAAAACGAAACCCTAAGGAAAACCTTCATAGTCGGTTGAAGTGTTTAAGTAAAGTTGCGTAGAACTTCTAAGGGTTGTTTGGAGCGGATTGGGCGCCACGAGTAGGAGCTAAACGTTGTTCGGGATCGACATTTAACTTGGATAATTTTGGGCTTATCGAGGTAAACACTCTTGACCTTACATTGTAATTGGAAATTACATGTTGTAGGATTATATAGTTAAAGTATACTATATATAGAATTGAACATAGTTGTGCGGCAATGTCTTTTGACTTAAGCACGAATAATACTTACGGCAATGTCTTGCGACTTAAGCTGAATTTAAATAAGAATCGAATAATTACATAGGGTGTATTCTGAGACTTGTGTAGCATTCTGTGTAGTAGAATTGTGCACGTCAGGTTAGGCGTGCAAACCCCATAGGAGTTGTTGGCTGTTAGCGGGCCTCGATGGAGAGGAGATTTCTGTTGCGGGGAGGTGTTGCGAATTTTACGTAGAATACTTCTACATTGAGCTCCAGATGTTAATAGGCGCCTTGTGGCCTCTATAGGTTGAAGTACTACGTGTGGCGTGATCTACTTGGCTTAAGGTGGGCCAAGCGGTTTGAGTTACTTGAGCGTTTTGCTATTAGTCGATAATCGTCGCGAGGTATGTGAACCTCTTCCTATCTTTTCGGCATGATATGTGTATAACTATGTAGACGGTAGGCGTACATGTGTTAAATGTATTTGATTGGTTACAACAGCTTTATGTAGGTAAGAAAATGCCTGTGGTTTTAAAAGGTAACTGATTTGACTTATAACTGACTTGATGTGTGATAATAAGGAACTTGAAGTATGTCAAGAGTTAAGAAACTATTTTTGGAAGAAGAGTAACACTTGGTTTTAAAAGGTTTTAAAAAGAGTTATACTAAGCTTTATGGGGAGTTAGGTATAACGTCTTAAGAGAGGTAAAGAAAATGGTTTACTGATTTTAGAAGTTAAGATACTTGATCTTATAAGATAAGAGACTTAACTTAAATAAATTAATATGAATTTTGTGTGAAACCTCATTCGTGAGTAATGAGTACTTGGTTTTTGAAAGGAATAATGTTTCTTGATTTGAAATCGAATGTGTATCGACAAACCAACTGCGGCGTTAATAAAGGAAAATGTATTGAATAATTAAGTATTATTAAAACCCATTAGAAACCTCCATCTGCATAGAAGCTAAGATGAGACAAAATGATATTACATTTTCTAGATCATGGTCGCTTAATAAGATTGATTATGAACAAGAATAACTCACTACTTTATGGCATATGTTACTCAATTGTTTTAAAAGGGATTAAGACATTGAACTATGAAACTTTTCTAAAAAGAGACTTGTGTAATTGAAATTAGGCAAACTGGAACTTTAGGAAAATAAAGGCATTGTGTTGTCGTAAAATGGTTTAAAACATAAAGTGTTATAACGACTTTATGGGAAGTTGGTTATAACGACTTTATGGAAACAAAGAAGGGTTTTATCATTGGTTTTAATGTGGTAACTTGACTTTAAAAGAGAAGTGTCTTGGTCTAAGAAGAAGGCATGGTGTTGCCTTAATTTGGTTTTAAAAGGAAAGTATGGAAGTTGTTTTGGTTTACTTAAAAGATATAAGTCACTCTATTTTTATACTACAGTATCGGGTGACTTTTATAAAGGAATGGATCTTTAAAGGAACTTAACGTCGTAGTACTTTAGGGTTAAAACCGGACTTTGGCATGAAATGAAAGTACCTTGAGTTGTGTAACTTGCCTATGCTTGTTGTTGTGTAACTTGCCTATGCTTGTTGTTGTGTAACTTGCTTATGCTTGTGGTGATAGCCTTTGTTGTGCAAGAATTGTGTTCAATATAACGCGTCTCTCGATGGAGTCTTGGGTTGACTTGTTGAGGACTTACTTGGGCGTGCGCGAGAACGGAGAATTCCACGGGTATGCTCGCGGTGATAGTGTTATTCCATGGACTAGCTCTCCATGAGGTTTCTTCTTGTTCGCCTTGGTACACGGTGGTCGGCTTCGTACTTGCCGATCTCGTGGTGATTCGGCCTTGGTATCGGTAGTTAGCCCTCGCACTTGCCGTTCGGTGTAGTGACGAAGTCTCGTGATCTGACGCCTTGGTACACGGTGGTCGACCCTCGTACTTGCCGGTCCACTCACGTGACCGGCCTTGGTATCTGTAGTCGGCTCGCACTTGCCGTGTCGACCGTGTTTTTGGTTGCATTGTATTATTGTACGGTCGGATTCGGTAGTTATACTTGCCGTCACGGTTTTTATGACACAGGTGGGACTCGGTGTTCATGTATACTCCTTGGTATTGTTATATCATAACCGCTAGGCGGTGAGGAAGAAATTCCACGCACAGTGATAATTTGGGCGTGAGTCCCGACTTGACGAATCGGTTATATGTTATGTCTTGTAGTTTGGTTATCATACATGTCTCTGTTTTATATAGACTATTATGATTTCATTTCTGATATTCTGATTTCACATACTTAGTACTGTTATCTTGACCTCCTTGAGTGCGTTCATCCGCGAGTAAAGGTACATCGTTTGTCGATCCCCGCTTTTAGGATCACATTTCAGCGTGTTGGGAAGCTCCGTTCCTTGAGGCTTATCTGTTGGTATGTTACCACAGTCATAGGTTCTTGTACATTCGAGGGTATGGCGGGGCCTGTCCGTCATAGTTGTTGTATAAATCTTAGAGTGCAGCTTTGTTGTGGGCGAGTGTAAGGATTATGCTTGTTCGAATGTTTATATATATATGTTGGAAGGCAACCGTTTTGGTTGGCCTATTTTCTTTATTTATCATGTCTCTTGTTTCATATTTATGTTTTATGTTCCGCTGATTTTCTCGATGAGTGACTACTTGGGTGCGGGTAAGGCACGATCCACGAGCTCGGTCAGTCGTAGCAGTTTGGTTATCATACATGTCTCTGCTTTATATAGACTACTATGATTTCATTTACGATATTTTTGATTTCACATACTTGATACATGTTATCGACCTCCTTGAAGTGCGTTCATGCCGCGGTAGAGGTACACTGGCGTCGATCCTCGCTCTTGGATCACGGATTCGACGTTTTGGGAAGCTCCGTTTCTCGGAGGCTTATCAGTGGTATAGTCCTGTCGTTGTAGGTATTTACATTCGGGGTATTGTTATACCGTAGTTGCGAGTATGTATGTGAGGGCGTGCGTGCGAGTACGGCGAAATTTTGAAAAGAAAGAAAGATGTGAGTTTTTGCGGAAAAGTTTCCGGTAATTTGTGAAGAAAAGGTTCGTTAATGGAATGGATTCCCAGTTTGGTATTTGGACTTCATAGATTATATTAGAATTTTGAGATTTTATTTTGGAAATGGTCACGTGGGGCCACGGGGAGAAATTTGCGGTTTTGTGGAGCAGCTTTGTTTTTGAGATTTCCGGTATTTTGGATATTTTGGAAGACGAAATATTCAGGCGAATCGAGGCGACACGTGTCACCCCATGGCACCCTTGGCGAAATATTTATTGTGCCTGACACCCGATTAAGTCGTTTTCGACGAAACGTTTTACTAAACTACGAAGGAAAATTCGGCTATGTCATTTAGTATTTTTGCGAATTTTTCCGAGAGGCGGACGTTTTGGACCAACGAGAGGGCAACACTTGGCACCTCTCGTTGGTGGACTGAAAAGGCGGTAGGGCCGAATGGATGGGCAAGTTGTGGTAGATATTTGTGTAGATATTTGTGAGGATTTGTGGAGTAGGGTTAGGGTGCACTTGGCTTGATCTTGGCCTTACACTTGTGTAGCACTTGGCTAGATCTTGGCCGTTGGTTGGCCTTTGGCTTTGCTATAAATACCCCTCCCTTGTGAAGACTTATTCATTCCCTCCTCACTTTGTCTAAGTCTTGAAATCCCTCCCTCTCCCTGGTTGTTGCTCTCGTCCACCTCCCTTCTCCCCCTTAGAAAGAGGCCCTTGGCGAGAACACCCCCTCCTAGCCTAGTTGTGCTAGCCGAGCCTACCCCGCGGTAGAAAGTTGTCTTCCAGTATTGTTATAATGCCCAAAATACCTTAGCCTTGTACCTTGTAGTATTCCAAGATACCTCTATCGTAGAGCAGGAAATACTACCTTTTGTCCCTTTGGTCTCAAACCAAAACCACAAGAAAATCTTCATTGTTGGTGGAAGTATTTAAGTAGAAGTTGGTTAGAACTTCTAAGGGTTGTTTGGAGCGCGGAGTAGGAGCTAAACGTTGCTAAGGATCGACATTTAACTTGGATAATTTTGGGCTTGTCGAGGTAATTATCTTGTCCCTCTATTGTAATTGGAAATTACATGTTTGTTAGAATATATAGTTGAAGCATACTATATATGGAACCATACTTAGTATTCGGATGTCTTTTGACTTAAGCTGAAGAATCTGAGCTGTATTTACATAGGGGTGTATTGCAGTAGACTTGTGTAGTATTCGAGTAGAATTGTACGTCAGGTTAGGCGTGTAAAACCCCTGGTTGGCTTAGTAGCGGCCTCGATAGAGGAGGAGATTTCTGTTGTTGGGAGAGTCTTTGCAATTTTCTATAGAAAGATAGAAACTTGTGTTTTGGGGTTAATAGACGTTTGTGACCTTTATAGGTGAAAGTACTAAGAGTAGCGTATTACTCGAGGAGTGGAAAGGGCTAGCAAGGTTGTAGTACTTGGAGCATTTTGCTTATTGTCGATAAATCGTCGCGGTATGTGAACCTCTTCCTATCTTTTCTAGCATGATTGTTGTGAACTATGTAGTACGGTGAGCGTACATGTGCTAAGTGATTTGGTTGGTTTAAAACATAGGGTGTTATAATAGCTTTATGGGAAGTTAGTTATAACGACCTTATGTAAGTGAAAATGGTTTACTGATGTTAGAAGTTAAGAGACTTGATCTTATAAGATAAGAGACTTAACTTATTTGTTTTAATGTGGATGTTTGTGTGAAACCTCATTCGTGAGTAATGAGTACTTGGTTTTAAAGGGATAATGTTTCTTGATTTGGGAATCAGAATGTGTATCGACAGACCACTGCAGCGTTAATAAAGGAAAATGTATTGAATGATGATGTGTTGTATTAAAACCAGTAGAAACCTCCATCTGCATAGAAGCTAAGATGAGACAAAATGATATTACATTTTCTAGATCATGGCTGCTGTAATAAGATCGTTATAAACAAGAATAAACTACTCACGTATATGACATATGTTACTCAATTGTTCTAAAAAGGAATCAAGTGATTAAGTTTGGGGAACTATGAAACCATTTGAAAATGAGAAGCTTGAGTAATTGAAACTAGGCAAACTGGAACTTAGGAAAAGAATGTTGTTACTTGATTTTGGAAAGGAAGGTGGGTTGGTCATTCTAATACTACGGGTATCGGGTGACTTTTATAAAGTAATGGATCTCTTTTAAAAGAACTTAACGTATGTAGTACTTTGGGGTTAAAAACCCGGACTTTGGCATAAAATGAAAGTACTTTGAGTTGTGTGAAACTTGCCTATGCTTGTTGTTGTGAAACTTGCCTATGCTTGTGATGATAGCCTTTATTGTACAATCGTTGTGTTTTACGTGTTACGCGTCTCGATAGAGAGTCGGTTGGTAGTTAAGGTCTTGTGGTTAATCGCTTTGGATATCTTGACACGATCGTAGCGCGGGTATGTTTCCATCTTGATTATCGCCTTGTGATTTCCACTTTGGACATCTTGACACGATCGTAAGCGCGCGGGTATCGTCCATTTGGAATGTTGTCTTATTTTCCCTTTGGACATCACGACACGATCGTAGCGCGCGGGTATGCTTCCATTTGGTTAAGGTCTTGTGGTTGTCGCTTTGGATATCTTGGCGATCGTGGCGCGCGGGTATGTTTCCATTTGATTATCGCCTTGTGATTTCCCTTTGGACATCACGACCACGATCGTGGCGCTGCGGGTATCGCCCATTTGGAATGTTGTCTTATTTTCCCTTTGGACATACCGACCACGATCGTGGCGCGCGGGTATGCTTCCATTTGGATTGATGTCTTGTTGTTGAGGTCACGTGGACATGTCTACACCGATCTGAATTCCGGGGCATGTGGCCATGGGACATTGGTATTATTGTTGCATCATGGACATGTCTACCGTCACGATATTAGGGGCATGCGGCCATAATGCGAACTGATTGAGGTTGTGGGCGTGAGACCCATAGTTATATTGGGTGATGATTTTATGTTGTGAAGCGTAGTTTGGTTATCATACATGTCTCTGCTTTGTATAGACTAGTATGATTTCATTCTGATATTATGCAGTTTCACATACTTGGTACTGTTATCTTGACCTCCTTGAGGCTGCGTTCATCTGCGAGTAAGTACATCGATCGTGGATCCTCGCTCATAGGATCCTGATTCAGCGCATTAGAAACTCCGTTTCTCGGAGGCTTATCTTTTAGTAGGTGTTCCACTGAGTTGTAGGTTCTTGTACATTCGAGGTATGGCGGGGCCACTGTCCGTCATAGTCGTGTATATCTTAAGTGCTGTAGTACTATTGTGGCGGGGTTGTAAAAGGATTAAAGCTGTTGAGTTTTATGTATATCTTGAAGGCAAGCTGTTTTTAGTTGCTTTGTTTATTTATTATATCTCTTGTTAAATGACTCATGTTTTATGTTCGCTGATTTTCTACGATGTATGTATCACTAGGGTGCGAGGTAAGGCACGATGCTTGACCGGGCAGTCGTTACACAGTATGGCGATTAATCCTGTCCATTGTCATATCATTCTTAGAGGTATGTAAATCTTGTTGTGGCGAGTTTGTAAAAGGATGCTTTCGGATTTAAGTTTTTATATATATGTGCCTTAAGGCAACTTTTCGCAGAAAAACTGTTTTACACTTCATATTATTTCATGTCTTATTTTATATTCCGCTGATTACTCTGATATATGTCTACTTGGGTGCCCGGGGTAAGGCATCAGTCATGGGCCCGGGTTTGGGTCGTGACATTTTCGAGGCGGATAGCCTCGGCGATGAACCAGTCAGTTTGGTAGCTGAGTGCTCCTTCTCGATTTCTGGCGGGAGGTTTGATCGATGCAGTTATTGAGGCGGTCGGGCTCGCGGCCGGGTTCCCGGAGGCACCGGTCCCGATCAGATGGCCACCTTTACCTCGGTGTAGTCGGTGTAGTAGTTCCCGTGGGAGTATCGTATTCTCTGGGAGCTTGTTACTATTGTGGCGGCGAGCCGTTTGAAGAAGATTGTCAGGCGGCGGCATGGGTGGTATGGTTCGGTAGCGGTCGCTTGTCGAGTCTTCTACGTAGTTATGCGCCCGGGGCGAGGTGTTCAGCGGTGACAGGCGGAAGATCGTAGCGGAGGCCCTAGTTCTAGCGGTCCCGAGCCGCGTATATTCCGGTGGCGGGATCGGGGAGCTTCGGATGTAAATCACGGGTACATTATTGATTTCATCTTTGTGGCGTTTATGCTTGATAGATCCAAGTTCTACCTTGTCCTATGTGTCCTCTCTTATTCTGGTAGAATCGGGATAGGCGGTGTCGATAGAGCCTTTTGAGGTAGCTACGCGATGGTGATTCGGTGTTAGGCGGGTATACAAAGGTTTCTGGTGTTTATTTGATCGTCGGACCTATGAACTTGATAGAGTTGGAGATGACATATTTTGGCGTCATTATGGGTATGGTGGTTGGCTTGTTATTCCAACGTTGACTATAAAGCAGGTTGGTCCGATTCGATTTCTGGTGAGCCGGTTATCAGTGGAAAGGCAACACGGCGTCGTAGAAGTAGGTTTATTTCTTACCTCAAGGCTAGGAAGATGGTGCGAGAAAGGCATCTATCATCCGTTGGGTATTGATCTGGTGAGGTGCCACTCTTGTCGATTCGGTGGTTAGAGAGTTTCGGATGTATTCCCGGACGATCTCGGGTATCCTCCGAGAGGAGATTGAGTTTGTATTGATATGTTGTCGGACTTCGGCTATATCTATTCGCGTGCGAGGATGCTTTCTTGAGTTGAGAGTTGAAGGACCAGTGAAAGATTTCTTTGGAAAAAGGCTTTGCTCGAGGCCTAGTGTTTCTCCACAGGAAGCGTCGGTTTTGTTTGTAAAGAAGGATGGGGCCAGCTGCGTATGTGTGTTGACTACAAGCTGAATAAGATGACCATGAAGCAGATACCCCTCCCGGGATTGATGATTTGTTTGACGATTCACGTGGAGTGAGGTGTTTCTCAGAGACATGCGATGCGGTTATCATCAGTGCGAGTTAGAGGTAGATATCCCAAAATGGCGCATTCGGGACCGGTATGGGCACTATGAGTTCAGTGATGTCTTGGTTTGACCAACGCTCAGCAGTATTTATAGATTTGATGACGGGTATTCAAGCCATTTTGGATCGTTTGTTATAGTATTCATTGATGACATCTGGTCTGGTTTATTCGCGCCTGAAGCGAGCATAGTCACTGAGGACCGGGTCCTCCGCGAGGCGATTGTTCGCGAGTTCTCCAAGTATGAGTTTAGTTTGGACTCGGTGGCATTCTTGACGCACATTATTGGGGATAGCGGTGTTCATATTGATCGACAAAGATTGAGGCGGTCAAGTCTTGGCGAGACCTACTACTACGACGAGTGCGCGATTTCTTAGAAATTTCTGTGAGTTATTATCGAGGTTTTTGTGGAAGCGATTTGCCGCTTCGAGCATGCACCGCTGACTAGGCGACTGGCTTCGGTAAGTTCCAAGCTTGGAGAAGCTTGTGAAGGGCTTCCGATTCTGAGGAAGAAAAGTTGGACGGCTCGGTTCTTACTCTTTCAGAGGTTAGAAGGCTCGTGATTTATTATGATGCCTCTATCGGGCTAAGTGCGTATTGATGCGTACGTCAAGGTAATAGCCTATGCTTCGTGATTCTGAAGCATGAAAGGAATTGTTATACCCGTAGTTGCGGGGTATATATGTGAGGGCGTGCGTGCGAAAAGCATGAAAATTTTGAAAAGAAAGAAAGATGTGAGTTTTTCAGCGGAAAAGTTAGGTTATTTGTGAAGAAAAGGTTAGTTAATAAGAATTGGATTCCCAGTTTGGTATGTGGGCTTCTTAAATTATATTAGAATTTTGAGATTTTATTTTGGAAATGGTCACGTGGGGCCACGGGAGAAATTCTGACTTTGTAGAACCACTTTGTTTCGAGATTTTGGCCATTGTGGATATTTTTGAAGGCGTTTTTGAGGGCCAATAGGAGGGTGACACGTGTCACCCCGCCTAGGCTAACGGCGAAGTTACCTTTGTGCCTGACACGGTTAGAGTCGTTTTGGCGAAGCGTTTTGCGTAACTTGCGAAGGAAAATTCCGGCTATGTCGTTTTGTATTTTGCGGATTTTTCGAGAGGCGAAACATTACGGACCAGCGGGAGGGTGACATGTGTCACCCTCACATGGAAGCATGTGGGCGACTTGGCCGAATTGAGGGGCAAGTGGTGCTAGATTTTGTGTAGATATTTGTGAGGTTTTAAGGAGTAGGGTCTAGGGTGCACTTGGCTTGATCTTGGCCTTACACTTGCCTTGCACTTGGCTAGATCTTGGCCGTTGGTTGGCCTTTGGGTTTGCTATAAATACCCTTAGTTGATGAACTTTCTTCGTCAAAATCATTTTCAAGTCTTGAAATCTCTCCCTTTGTGAGTTGAAATCGTCCAAAGCCCTCCCCACTTTGTGGAGCTTTGGTAGAGGCCCCTTTGAGTGAGGCTTGGCGTGGGGTACCCAGCCTAGTTGTTTCGTATAATACCTCTTGTTGTGGTATAGAAATACTCCTAGTATTGTTATAATGCCCAAAATACCTTAGCCTTGTACCTTGTAGTATTCCAAAGATACCTCTTTCACGTAGAGTCGGAAATACTACCTTTTGTCCTTTAGTCTCAAACAGAAACCACTAAGGAAATCTTCATCGTTGGTTGAAGTATGTGAGTAGAAGTTGGTTAGAACTTCTAAGGGTTGTTTGGAGTGGTTTGGGCGCCGCGGTGGAGCTAAACCTTGCTCGGGAGGCGACATTAAACTCGGATAATTTTGGGCTTATCGAGGTAATTATCTTGTCCTCTATTGTAATTGGAAATTACATGTTTGGTTGAATATATAGTTGAAGTATACTATATATGGAACTACTTAGTATTCGTGATGTCTTTTGACTTAAGCTGAAGAATAAAGAAGCCCAGGCTGTATTTACATGGGGTGTATTGCGGTAGACTTGTGTAGTATTCTTGAGTAGAATTGTACACGTCAGGGTAGGCGTGTAAACCCCCACGGTTGGCTTGGTGGCCGGCCTCGATAGAGGAGAGATTCTGTTGTTGCGGGGAGGTCTTTGAATTTTCTATAGAAAGATAGAAACTTGTGTTTTGGGGTTAATAGGCGTTTTGACCTTTATAGGTGAAAGTACTAAGAGTAGCGTATTCTACTCGAGGAGTGGAAAGGGCTAGCAAGGTTGTAGTACTTGGAGCATTTTGCTTATTGTCGATAAATCGTCGCGAGGTATGTGAACCTCTTCCTATCTTTTCTAGCATGTTGTTGTGAACTATGTAGTACGGTAGGCGTCATGTGCTAAGTGATTTGGTTGGTTTAAAACATAGGGTGTTATAATAGCTTTATGGGAAGTTAGTTATAACGACCTTATGTAAGTGAAAATGGTTTCTTGATGTTAGAAGTTAAGAGACTTGATCTTATAAGATAAGAGACTTAACTTATTTGTTTTAATGTGGATGTTTGTGTGAAACCTCATTCGTGAGTAATGAGTACTTGGTTTTAAAGGGATAATGTTTCTTGATTTGGGAATCGAGAATGTGTATCGACAGGACCACTGCGGCGTTAATAAAAGGAAAATGTATTGAATAATGATGTGTTGTATTAAAACCGGTAGAAACCTCCATCTGCATAGAAGCTAAGATAAGACAAAATGATATTACATCTTCTAGATCATGGTCTTTGTAATAAGATCGTTATAAACAAGAATAAACTACTCACATATATGACATATGTTACTCGATTGTTCTAAAAGGAATCAAGTGATTAAGTTTGGGAACTATGAAACCATTTGAAAATGAGAAGCTTGAGTAATTGAAACTAGGCAAAGCTGGAACTTAGGAAAGAATGTTGTTACTTGGTTTTGAAAAGGAAGGTGGGTTGGTCATTCTAATACTACGGTATCGGGTGACTTTTATAAAATAAATGGATCTCTTTTAAAAGAACTTACGTATGTAGTACTTTGGGGTTAAAACCGGACTTTGGTATAAAATGAAAGTACTTTGTGTTGTTGTGAAACTTGCCTATGCTTGTTGTTGTGAAGCTTGGCTATGCTTATTGTGATAACCTTTGTTGTGCAAAGCGTTGTATTTACGTGTTACGCGTCTCTCGATGGAGGTCGGTTGACTTGTTGAGAACTTACTTGGGCGTCTGGCGGTGGCGGAGAAATTCCGCAGATGCGTTCTGTTGATAGTATTATTGTTGTGCATCGCTATGGGCGTCTTGACACGATCGTAAGCGCGCGGGTATGCTTCCATTTAGATTACCGCCTTGTTGTTTCCCTTTGGACATCACGACACGATCGTAGCGCTGCGGGTATCGTCCATTTGGAATGTTGTCTTATATTTCCCTTTGGACATCACGACCGCGATCGTGGCGCTGCGGGTATCGTCCATTTGGAATGTTGTCTTATTTTCCCTTTGGACATCACGACACGATCGTAGCGCGCGGGTATGCTTCCATTTGGATTCTTTGTCTTGTTGTTGAGGTCACATGGACATGTCTACACCGATCACGATTCGGGGCATGTGGCCATGGGACATTGGTATTATTGTTGCATCATGGACATGTCTACCGTCACGATATTAGGGGCATGCGGCCATAATGCGAACGATTGATGTGGTGGGCGTGAGACCCATAGTTATATTGGAGTGATAGTATTTTATGTTGTGAGCGTAGTTTGGTTATCATACATGTCTCTGCTTTATATAGACTAGTATGATTTCATTCTGATATTATGCAGTTTCACATACTAGGTACTGTTGTCTTGACCTCCTTGGTGAGCGTATAAGAGGCGAGCCTCTACCACGAAACAGACCGAACCGTGGCTCTCCGTATGGCACGTCACGAAGGTCCAAACCTCGAGGATCGCGCAGCCGGTACCATTTGTTAGTCGTCGGAGCAAGGCTCGCGGCAAAGTGACAAAAGTGGTATCAGAGCAGTTAATCCTCGGAAAGTGTCTACCGTGTCTAGTAGAGTCTTGATTATCGGTGTGTTGTGCACCACATCTATAATCAGGAGGCTATAGGACATTTAGGATTGGTTTCCATTCTTCTCATTCGAGATCGTGCCTTAGAGGCATGTTGTAAGTTGTACCCTACAGCGTATCTCGTTTTTACGATTATGCCTCGCGCGAAAGCCCAGAGCCCGAAGGCAAAGCGTGAGTGCTGCTAGTGAGATCTGAGGAGTACGAGCGCGAGCCCGACGATGCACGAGGTTGTGCTTGAGCGGCGGGTTTAGCGCGCCGCCCGGCAAGCGAGTTTAGGCGCGGCGATGGGCGTGAGACTCTGATGCACGAGCCTCAGTCCGCGATGCAGGCGGGAGATGGGTCCTGAGAGATGGCGATTATTGGCGAGGTTGTGGCGGATATGAGAGCAGTGGATCGGCGATTCGGTTCGATGCACTGATGGTTCACCCGAAGCGAATAGTTTGAGGCTACGGGACTTTACGAGTTAGCCCGCGAGTTTTATGGGTCGAGCACGAGGATGATCGCGAGGAGTTCATCCGGCGATTCTGACGGATCATCACGGGTGATCAAGCTTGAAACCGAGTGCGTGACCTTTGGTTCGCATCGGTGCGTGATACCGCGATCGATTGGTTTTGATTCATAGGAGCTTTCGGGAGAGCACGCACCTCAGCGGTATGGGATGAGTTTTGGGGCTTTCTCACGCACTTCTTGCCTCGCAGATGAGAGGCGGTAAATGATTTTTGTTCTCGAGGCGAGAGAGGCGCCTTTGTCGAGTACAATGTCGAGTTCGATTCTTTGGCTCGATATGTCCTGCGCTTAGTTGCGAATATGGAGGATAGGGTGCATCGCTCGTCACGGGCTTGATGATTATATGGCGAATCTTGTGCGGGTGTTTCTCTTGGTAGGGCATGGACATTGCCCGCATGCGAGCTCATGCACTAGGATGTGAGGCACGGAGGGTCGACGGAATGACTGGATCGAGAAGAGGGCCGGGGCGGCGGTCCTGGTGGCTTTCGAGGCGGACCGCCTCGGCGAGCTAGTTATATACCCCACCGATGCAGTGGTCCTCCACGTCTTGAGGCGAGTCGGGGCTCGAGGTTCAGATTTTCGGCGAGCGGGGTGTTAACGGTGAAGCCACCCCTACCTCGTTGTGACCATTGTGGTAGACTCCATTTTGGAGAGTGTCGTGCTAGATTGGGAGTTTGTTTTGCATGCGGCCAGCGGGCCATTTGCGAGGCTGTCCTACGAGGGAAGCGCGGATGTTACGACTTCGACCTTGGGATCTGTGGCTGGTTCATCACCTTCTACGGTATCGCCTGCAGTGGGCCTATGATTAGAGTGGGCGGTAGCTTGGTATATCCTTAACCCTCAGAGTTTTGGTATGCTTGTTATGATGATCTCATTATTGTGTGCTATGCGGATAGCATTGTGATATGTGTGAGTTAAAATGCATGGTTAGTTGGAAGGATACGTATGGAGGCATGGTAAGTGTGAACCTTAGACTATTTCACGTGAGACCTTAGAGGTAAGGTCGTCTTGAGTAAAAGATTCGTTTTATGTTTGACCTTTATAAGGGTGAGTAGTATCGTGGGATTTATTTGTGTGATAAGTCCGTGGGTAGTGTGAGATGGAAGTGGTAGCTTTCGTGATGTGAATTAGTAAGATTGTTAGAATCGGGAACAAGAGTTTGCACGGTTGGGGGTCGGGTTTAGGACCATTTGCGGGTCAAACCGTAACCCGATTTGGGGTGGGGCCAGTTCTGGTGGTCATGAGGTAAGTCACGAGGGTGCTAGGCAGAGTTTGAGCGACCGTCGTATGAGTTTGTGGATCGTTCGACGGAATCGTTCGTGAAGGCGGGAATGGCCTTAGGGGATATCTGACTAGAGATGACCAAGTTTGGAGGTGGTGACTCCAAGGTTTTGGGAAGCCCAGGCGATGACTGATGTGTGGTACGTATACTAGAAGAGTTCAAGTGTTCGAGAAGGGCACGACGAGTAAGGAAGGAAGATAACGTGTGTTATTTCGTGGCCAAGCTGTGGCGTTGACAACTTGTTAGAGGAACTTCATCGATATCCGTCTTGAGAAGGAACATTCGGGACGAATGTTTCTAAGGAGGGGAGAATGTTATACCCCGTAGTTGCAGGGTATATATGTGAGGACGTACGTGCGAAGTACGTGAAATTTTGAAAAGAAAGAAAGATGTGAGTTTTTCACGGAAAAGTTAGGTTATTTGTGAAGAAAAGGTTCGTTAATAAGAATTGGATTCCCAGTTTGGTATGTGGGCTTCTTAAATTATATTAGAATTTTGAGATTTTATTTTGGAAATGGTCACGTGGGGCCCACGGGAGAAATTCTGACTTTGTAGCCCACTTTGTTTGAGATTTTGGCCATTGTGGATATTTTTCGAAATCGTTTTTGAGGGCCAATAGGAGGGTGACACGTGTCACCCCGCCTAGGTAACTTGGCGAAGTTACCTTTGTGCCTGGCCTTTGGTTAAGTCGTTTTTCGACGAAGCGTTTTTGCGTAACTTGCGAAGGAAAATTAGGCTATGTCGTTTTGTATTTTTGCGGATTTTTCCGAGAGGCGAAACATTCGGACCAGCGGGAGGGTGACATGTGTCACCCTGCAATGAAACATGTGGCGACTTGGCCGAATTGAGGGCAAGTGGTGCTAGATTTGTGTAGATATTTGTGAGGTTTTAGGAGTAGGGTCTAGGGTGCACTTGGCTTGATCTTGGCCTTACACTTGCCTTGCACTTGGCTAGATCTTGGCCATTGGTTGGCCTTTGGGTTTGCTATAAATACCCTTAGTTGATGAACTTTCTTCATCAAAATCATTTTCCAAGTCTTGAAATCTCTCCCTTTGTGAGTTGAAATCGTCCAAAGCCCTCCCCACTTTGTGGAGCTTTGGTAGAGGCCCCTTTGAGTGAGGCTTGGCAGTGGGGTACCCACTGCTAGTTGTTTCGTATAATACCCTTGTTGTGGTATAGAAATACTCCCCTAGTATTGTTATAATGCCCAAAATACCTTAGCCTTGTACCTTGTAGTATTCCAAAGATACCTCTTTACGTAGAGTCCGGAAATACTACCTTTTGTCCTTTTAGTCTCAAACCGAAACCCTAAGGAAATCTTCATCGTTGGTTGAAGTATGTGAGTAGAAGTTGGTTAGAACTTCTAAGGGTTGTTTGGAGTGGTTTGGAGCGCACGGTGGAGCTAAACCTTGCTCGGGAAGCGACATTAAACTCGGATAATTTTGGGCTTATCGAGGTAATTATCTTGTCCCTCTATTGTAATTGGAAATTACATGTTTGGTTGAATATATAGTTGAAGTATACTATATATGGAACTACTTAGTATTCGGCAATGTCTTTTGACTTAAGCCTGAAGAATAAAGAACTGAACTGAACTGTATTTACATAGGACTGTATTGCGGTAGACTTGTGTAGTATTACTGAGTAGAATTGTACGTCAGGGTAGGCGTGTAAACCCCACACGGTTGGCTTGGTGGCGGCCTCGATAGAGGAGGAGATTTCTGTTGTGCGGGGAGGTCTTCGAATTTTCAATAGAAAGATAGAAACTTGTGTTTTGGGGTTAATAGCCGTTTTGACCTTTATAGGTGAAAGTACTAAGAGTAGCGTATTCTACTCGAGGAGTGGAAAGGGCTAGCAAGGTTGTAGTACTTGGAGCATTTTGCTTATTGTCGATAAATCGTCGCGAGGTATGTGAACCTCTTCCTATCTTTTCTAGCATGTTGTTGTGAACTATGTAAATACGGTAGGCGTACATGTGCTAAGTGATTTGGTTGGTTTAAAACATAGGGTGTTATAATAGCTTTATGGGAAGTTAGTTATAACGACCTTATGTAAGTGAAAATGGTTTCTTGATGTTAGAAGTTAAGAGACTTGATCTTATAAGATAAGAGACTTAACTTATTTGTTTTAATGTGGATGTTTGTGTGAAACCTCATTCGTGAGTAATGAGTACTTGGTTTTTAAAGGGATAATGTTTCTTGATTTGGGAATCGAATGTGTCGACAGGACCACTGCAGCGTTAATAAAAGGAAAATGTATTGAATAATGATGTGTTGTATTAAAACGGTAGAAACCTCCATCCGCAGAAGCTAAGATAAGACAAAATGATATTACATCTTCTAGATCATGGTCTTGTAATAAGATCGTTATAAACAAGAATAAACTACTCACATATATGACATATGTTACTCAATTGTTCTAAAAAGGAATCAAGTGATTAAGTTTGGGAACTATGAAACCATTTGAAAATGAGAAGCTTGAGTAATTGAAACTAGGCAAAGCTGGAACTTAGGAAAAGAATGTTGTTACTTGGTTTTGAAAAGGAAGGTGGGTTGGTCATTCTAATACTACGGGTATCGGGTGACTTTTATAAAAGAAATGGATCTCTTTTAAAAGAACTTACGTATGTAGTACTTTGGGGTTAAAACCCCGGACTTTGGTATAAAATGAAAGTACTTTGTGTTGTTGTGAAACTTGCCTATGCTTGTTGTTGTGAAGCTTGGCTATGCTTATTGTGATAACCTTTGTTGTGCAAAGCGTTGTATTTACGTGTTCTGGCGTCTCAATGGAGAGTCGGTTGACTTGTTGAGAACTTACTTGGGCGTCTGCGGTGACGGAGAAATTCCGCAGTGCGTTCACGCTGATAGTATTATTGTTGTGCATCGCTATGGGCGTCTTGACACGATCGTAGCGCGCGGGTATGCTTCCATTTAGATTACGCCTTGTTGTTTCCCTTTGGACATACTAACACGATCGTGGCGCGCGGGTATCGTCCATTTGGAATGTTGTCTTATATTTCCCTTTGGACATACCGACCGCGATCGTAGCGCGCGGGTATCGTCCATTTGGAATGTTGTCTTATTTTCCCTTTGGACATCGCGACGATCGTGGCGCTGCGGGTATGCTTCCATTTGGATTCTTGTCTTGTTGTTGAGTCACATGGACATGTCTACACCGATGCAATTCGGGGCATGTGGCCATGGGACATTGGTATTATTGTTGCATCATGGACATGTCTACACCGTCACGAGATTCGGGGCATGCGGCCATGTCTGAACTGATTGATGTGGTGGGCGTGAGACCCATAGTTATATCGAGTGATGATGTTTTATGTTGTGAGCGTAGTTTGGTTATCATACATGTCTCACGCTTTATATAGACTAGTATGATTTCATTCTGATGTTATGCAGATTTCACATACTTGGTACTGTTATCGACCTCCTTGGGCTGCGTTCATGCCGCGGTAGAGTACATCGATCGTGGATCCTCGCCATAGGATCACGATTCAGCGCATTTGAAGCTCCGTTTCTCGGAGGCTTATCTTTTAGTAGGTGTTCCTGAGTTGTAGGTTCTTGTACATTCGTGGGTATGGCGGGCCCTGTCCGTCATAGTCGTGTATATCTTAGAGTGCAGAATCTTGTTGTGGCGAGGGTTGTAAAAGGATTAAAGCTATTCGAGTTTTATGTATATCTTGAAAAATCGTTTTTGGTTGCTTTGTTTATTTATTATATCTCTTGTTAAATGACTCATGTTTTATGTTCGCTGATTTTCTCGATGTATGTATCACTAGGGTGCCTGGTAAGGCACGATGCTGCCCCGGGCAGTCGTTCTGAGAATTACCCTACTCACGACTTAGAGTTGGCCGCAGTTATTCATGCCTTGAAGATTTGGAGACATTATTTATACGGGGTTCATGTGGATATTTATACAGACCACAAGAGCCTCCAGTACATCTTCAGGCAGAGGGAGCTGAACTTGCGGCAGAGACGGTGGTTAGAGTTGTTAAAGGATTATGATGTTGATATCCTATACCATTCGGGAAAAGCCAACGTGGTTGCAGATGCTTTGAGTCGTACATCGATGGGGAGTCTGTCAGAGGTACAGCTAGACAGCCAGGACATGGTCCGTCAGATCCATCAGCTAGTGAGCCTTGGGGTTCGATTGGTCGATACCGATGATAGTGGGGTACGGGTTCGTGAGATTGTCGAGTCTTCCATCGTTGATGAGGTGAAAAGGCAAGGTAGGACCCAGTTATGATACGGTATCCAGATACGGCTCTTCGAGGGGAGAAGAGTCTATTTGAGGTAGCGCCTGATGGGGTGCTAAGATTTGAGAGCAGATTGTGTGTTCCCGATGTTGCAGGACTTCGTCAGCAGATTCTGGGGGAGGCACACAGTGCTCGTTACTCTATTCATCCGGGGTCGACTAAGATGTACCATGGCCTCAGATGTATGTATTGGTGGGATGGCCTGAAGAGGGACGTGGCAGGTTTTGTTGCTCAGTGTCCTAATTGTCAGCAGGTCAAGGTTGAGCACCAGAAGCCCGGTGGGCTATTGCAGACTATTGATATTCCGACATGGAAGTGGGAGGTGATCAACATGGATTTTGTTACAGGGTTACCTCGTACTCAGAGGAAGTGTGATTCCATCTGGGTTATTGTCGGCAGGCTGACGAAATCATCCCACTTTCTTCCAATCAGGACTACGTATTCGGCTGAGGATTATGCCAGATTGTATATCAGGGAGATTGTGAGACTACATGGAGTCCCTATATCGATTATATCAGACAGAGGAGCCCAGTTTACGGCTAACTTCTGGAGGTCTTTCCAGAAGGGGTTAGGGACACAGGTGAGTCTCAGTACTGCGTTTTATCACCAGACCGACGGGCAGGCAGAGCGTACTCTTCCTCGGGTGGGCCCCACATGACCAAATCCGTAAAAATAAATTTCCATGAGGTTAAGAGTTCCATACTCTTCAAATAATGCATTTTGAGAATCCAATTCTCAACAACGAATATTTTTCCTTTCCGACGTTCGGAAGATTTTCCGTCGGAAAAACAATTCTTCCTTTCGTACCAATTTCCAAGTCTTGATTCCTTACGCACATTCTCTTATACATGTCGTACGGGGTGTAACATTCTTCCCCCCTTAGAAACATTCGTCCCCGAATGTTCTTAGTCGATTGTCAAGCTTTACAAACTCCGGCATAAACTCTATACTATGCCTATCAATCAATACACCACAAGACCAACGATGCCACACATGACCACCACATAACATACGTAAACATATCAATGGACTTTCCGTCCGCGACCCCTTCTCACAAAACTCGAAGGTTACAGTCTTCTAAAACACGGGATCCTTAGAGGTTCCTTTATTTCTTACTTGTCATTCTTTCTCGTACTTCTAAACTTATTTAGTAAACGTACAACATATCAATTATTGTTTCTGTTCCCCAATCCTTGGAGTTACTAACCAAACTTGGCCATATTGTTACTTACATTCCCGCTAAGGCTCTTCTCGGTCCTTACGACCTAGTTCCGGTGGAACGCATCCACGAACTCGTACAACGATTAACTAAACTTGGGCCTTGCACACTCGGGACCCTATCACATAGCGGAACCATTTCTAACTGACATCACCCCATTCCATACTATCGGCTGACCCGAAATGAGTCCATAACCCGACCCAGCGTCGCACTTAACTTCTCATTCTTAGTCTGAAATAAATCTTTCTCTTATCTCAAGGTACTTCTCACCCTATCCCCCTATTCACTAGAGGTTCGTCACATAAGCCAAAGTATTTCTACTGTACATCCTTCCCTATCGGTCTTACACTGTTACGGGGTAATTACAACTTGTGAACTCTACACAACTACAGTCTCAGTTCACTTATCATTCTTGTCAACATTCTTAACTTTTCACCTTACTAATCAAAGTATTCCTACCTCTGGGGTACTATCACTTACAACTGCTAGCAACCAAGGGAAAACATATATGCTAGGGCGAAATCTGAATCTATCAATGCACGTATGATTCAAAAGAATCGAGATATACCTGTAACCCCATGCGATGTCGCCTCCTGCTCCTGTCCAGTAGTCACGTCATCTATGCGGTTCAAAGGACCGCCAGAACTATAAACTCCACCCTGACCTCTACCACGGCTGGCTGACATCTGAACACACCTTGCAGGGGGCCTTGGTGTGGAGGAAGGGGAACCAACTACCGGCCTCAAAGGCTGAGCCACCCTACCGGTGCTCTTTCTAAAAGGACATACCCTCAGAATATGGCCCGGACGGCCACAATAAAAACAAACACCTGTGCCATAACGGCATTTCCCCGAATGACGCTTACCACATCTGAAACATTGAGGAAAAAGTGGCCTCGACTGAGAAAATCCTCTGCTCCTCTGAGGACCTCGACCCCTGGAGCTTGGACCGGCTCCTAAATACCTTGTGGGGTCCAATCTCCCACCTATGGGCTGCGGGGGTATGTACTGGGTAGGCTGGGACGAATATCTCACTCGCTGCTGAGGCTGCTCGTCCAAAAACTCACCGGGATAACCAACCGGTCTAGCCCTCTTACGCTGATCTCCGCTCTGGCCCTCTACCCCCTGTACACCTGTCTGTACTGGCCGAGTAACTTCCTGCTGGTGAAACTGTAGCACCGCTATCTTGGTCAATAACATAACTGCTTCCCTCATGTCCCTATAGTCTTCTCCTAACTGAGAAACTGGAGGCTCTGGTGCTGGGGTCTCAAAACCTGGCGCAGAAGAACTCGCCAACTGCGGCACAACATCCGGTATACCCTGGGCATAAGCCCTATCAACTCTCTGAGTCTGCCTAGTAGCTCCTGCTACTCCTTTGCCCTTCTGGGCGACTGTTGCCCTCCTTGGAGGCATAACTGTAACACAACAATACGTCAGAGAGGAATTATCTTACTAACACAGATCTATGGCACGATCTTAGAGTGGGAAGAATAGAAACCAACTCCTAAATGTCCTGTAACCTCTTGTTTATGGGTGTGGCGCGCAACACACCGATAATCAAAACTCTACTAGACACGGTCTGTAGACATTAGAGGACCGCTCGATACCACTCTGTCACGCCCGAACCGGGCGTGGTGGTGCCCTACCGGCACCGCCCTTGCATAACAAGTAATCGCGAATTTAAATAACACCTCTTTTTTTTTTTTTAAACCAACATACGTGCAAGGGCAAAGCCAAGGTGCCATATAATATACATCAACAAAAGACACTACACCGCATGAGTCCAATCCGCATATGAATACGGACCTCAAGAGTTTTATGAAATATGACTAACAAGGCCCCGTACCCATAAAGCACAAAAGTCTTGAAAGAACTTATACCAAAAGATAAACTCACGAACAAAAGGAGCTATCCAAAACTCGAGCAGGTCCTACTGCCGATCACCAAACAACGTACCTAAACTGCGGCGTATGAATCGGCCGAAGGAGGTCGATCTGAAGAATGTACCAAGTATGTGAAGCGGTAAGTACTATAATGAAATCATATGATCTAACAAAGCAGAGACATGTATGATAGCCAACCTACGATTACAATACATAAGCATCATATCAAGTCGAGGACGCGTACGCCAAAGTCATTACTAAAATAAAACAATGGGTCTCACGCCCATAATATCAATCATGCGTGGAATCCTTCCTCACGCGGCGATCCATGATATAATACAACATCAGTAAGCACACTGAACCTTGCAATCATGAGAGTAAATAGTAGTATACTCACAATATTAACTAGGAAGCTCCCGATCAAAGCAGGACCACCCGCTCGCAGTATCATTAAGCAATCCTTCTCCTGGGACTATTTCTCCCGCATAGGTCGCGTGGACCCGCATGAGGTATTCCTCGCATGGGACTATTTCACCCGCATAAGCCCTTACGGACTCGCATGAGGTATTCCTCGCATAGGCTGGACCCGCCCGCATGGGACTATTTCACCCGCATAAGCCGCGCGGACTCGCGTGGTATTCCTCGCATCGTGGGTAGCAAATCCACGGAATATGCAAATGCCACAAACCCGGGGAATGACCCCGAAATGAATGATATACCACTAGCACACAACCGGCTATTACCAGCACACATAGGCAATTCTCAACTAAACAAGCCAAAGTACTTATCAAGGCACACATGGAATAATTCTCAATTAATCAAGCCAAAGTACTTATCAAGGCACACTTAGAATAATTCTCAATTAATCAAGCCAAAGTAATTATCAAGGCACACTTAGACTAATTCTCAATTAATCAAGCCAAAGTACTTATCAAGGCACACTTAGACTAATTCTCAATTAATCAAGCCAAAGTACTTATCAAGGCACACTTAGAATAATTCTCAATTAATCAAGCCAAAGTACTTATCAAGACACACTTAGACTAATTCTCAATTAATCAAGCCAAAGTACTTATCAAGGCACACTTAGACTAATTCTCAATTAATCAAGCCAAAGTACTTATCAAGGCACACTTAGAATAATTCTCAATTAATCAAGCCAAAGTACTTATCAAGACACAGTTAGAATAATTCTCAATTAATCAAGCCAAAGTACTTATCAAGGCACACTTAGACTAATTCTCAATTAATCAAGCCAAAGTACTTATCAAGGCACACTTAGAATAATTCTCAATTAATCAAGCCAAAGTACTACGTACGTACATTCTTTTCAAAAGACTCCTTTTTATGTAATACCCCAAGATACTAACACCCGTAGTATCAAGGTGTGTCTATTTTTCAAATTAAGTTACTACACTCTTAGAAAACTCATTTCAAAGCTTGAAATCAAGTAACTTCAAATTTTCACAATCAAGGCAATTTATGCCCATTAATCAAAATAGACAACTTTCTAAACCTTCCATAAAACCGTTATAACCAACTTCCCATAAAGCCGTTATAACCCTTTATGGTTTTTAGACAATTTCATTCTTTTTATAACCAAGAGACTTATACTTAAAACCAAGTATCACAAACTTTCAAATCAAGTTTCTTAACTTTCAAAAATACTTTGAGTCTCTTAATATATAGAAAACAAGTTTCTTCAACTTTTAAACCTCAAGTAACTAACACCTTTAAAACAAGTTACTTCTCTTAAATCATGTCATTTCTCCTCTTTTAAAACAATTAAGTAAATCACTCATTTGACTCCCCTAAAGTCATTATAATGACCCTTAGGTTTTGGAACTAAGACACTAGCCAAAAGGTTTGGAAACCACTTCCTTTTCAAGACTCTATGTACTTTAAGTAAAATACTTTCACTTTTAAGAATCCAACTTCACTAAGGCAATGGATTATACAACTTACAAATTAAACATCAAAGTGCAATCAAGGAAGTACATAGAACAAATTCTATTTTAGGCCATCCAAATACAACCAAGGAATGGATCATTTAAGGAGTAGGACGTACTTTCTTTATCTTAAGGAATCATGCTAGAAGAGGAGATAGTTCACATACCTTTTCCGCTAAATCCACAAGCTAAGCCGAATACGCCGTACGTAGAATTGTCAACCTATAATGGTCACAACAAGACTATCAACTTCTAGTCTCAAACGTAGAATAATACTAAGTATACGGTCTCTAATTCTACGGAAAATCGGGCAGCACTTCCTTTGTTTCTACTCACTTTGCCACCTTTTTCAAGGCCGAATACAATAACCAACAATTCAAAGTCTTTTCCAATCCTTTTCCAATTCCAAGTTCTAAGGCCTAACATGTTATATAGTCATAAACAACTACAATTTCCTTCTTTATACAACATGCGACGACTTAAACTAATAATCGACTTGAATTGTAATCTTAAGGCTAAACATGCTAGTTTTCGGATTAGGGTTCCAATAGCCAATATAATTATCAAACTTCATACTATACATCTCATGCTTGCTAATAACCATAGCTACAACAACAAGTAATCTCAATTACTAAAACGACAAAATTATACCTTTATAAGCCCTTAAAATTTCCAAGATTCAAAGTCGCGCCTTAGCAATTCTTAGCTCCTTTACTTATGTTCCAATCCGCTCCAAGCACTCCTTAGAAGCCTATGAAGAACCCATCTTCAATTTCCAACTTCAAAGTTGAAGAACTCCTTAAGTTTCCGCCTTGCGACTAATACGAAAACGTCGTTTTTTCGAAATCTTTCTATTGAGATATCCTTACAATACCCTAAGGGACATTGGGTTAAAGTCTTGTGGCTAATGGATCAAAACTACAAATTTTTTTGTGTGGAGGGGAGGCAAACCCGAGAGCTTCCTTGGCTAAGCTCAATGTTCTCTCAATTTTTCTAAGTGTAAAAATGCCAAGTCTTGCACTAGTATGATATATAAAACACATTGGAGGGTCTAGATTATCACAAATGTGTGGCTAGGATTAGTTTCACTAGGATTAAGACCAAGTGGCAAGTTGACTTTGGTCAAATATATCAAGCTTGCAAGACTTATCTTCCAAGATGGTCAATGACCATTTTACCCTCCCTCTAATTCGTCCAAGACCATATGTGGGGGTGCCACGTGTCGCCCTCTCATTCGTCCATAAAATTCCGTAACCCTCGTGGGCCCCACAAAACGTAAAATTTCTCGGGTGGGCCCCACATGACCAAATCCGTAAAAATCAATTTCCATGAGGTTAAGAGTTCCATACTATTCAAATAATGCATTTTGAGAATCCAATTCTCAACAACGAACATTTTTCCTTTCCGACGTTCGGAAGATTTTCCGTCGGAAAAACAATTCTTCCTTTCGTACCAATTTCCAAGTCTTGATTCCTTACGCACATTCTCTTATACATGTCACGACTTATGGGTGTAACATTCTTCCCCCCTTAGAAACATTCGTCCCCGAATGTTCTTAGTCGGTTGTCAAGCTTTACAAACTCCGGCATAAACTCTATACTATGCCTATCAATCAATACACCACAAGACCAATGATGCCACACATGACCACCACATAACATACGTAAACATATCAATGGACTTTCCGTCCGCGAATTTCTTCTCACAAAAATCGAGGTTACATTTTCTAAAACACGGATCCTTAGAGGTTCCTTTATTTCTTACTTGTCATTCTTTCTCGCATTTCTAAACTTATTTAGTAAACGATAACATCTCAATTATTGTTTCGTTCCCAACTCTGGAGTTACTAACCAAACTTGGCCATAATGTTACTTACATTCCCGCTAAGGCTCTTCTCGGTCCTTACGACCTAGTTCCGGTGGAACGCATCCACGAACTCGTACAACGATTAACTAAACTTGGGCCTTGCACACTCGGGACCCTATCACATACGAACCATTTCTAATCGACATCACCCCATTCCATACTATCGGTGACCGAAATGAGTCCATAACCCACCCAAATACGCACTTAACTTCTCATTCTTAGTCTGAAATAAATCTTTCTCTTATCTCAAGGTACTTCTTACCCTATCCCCCTATTCACTAGAGGTTCGTCACATAAGCCAAAGTATTTCTATCAGACATCCTTCCCTATCGGCCTTACATCACATGGGTAATTACAACTTGTGAACTCTACACAACTACGCCTCGATTCACTTAGCATTCTTGTCAACATTCTTAACTTTTCACCTTACTAATCAAAGTATTCCTACCTCTGGGGTACTATCACTTACAACTGCTAGCAACCAAGGGAAAACATATATGCTAGGGCGAAATCTGAATCTATCAATGCACGTATGATTCAAAAGAATCGAGATATACCTGTAACCCCATGCGATGTCACCTCCCGCCCCGCCCAAAGAGTCACGTCATCTATGCGGTCAAAGGACCGCCATAACTATAAACTCCACCGACTCTACCACTACCGGGGTGACATCTAAACACCCCGCTGGGGACGACACCTTGTGGAGGAATGGGAACCAACCACAGCCTCAAAGGTGAGCCACTACCTGTGTTTCTTCTAAAAGGACATACCCTCGAATATGGCCCGACGCCACAATAAAAACAAACACTGCGCATACGACATTTCCCGAACGACGCTTACCACATCTCAAACATTGAGGAAAAAGTGGCCTCGATCGAGAAAATCCTCTTCCTCTGAGACTCGACCTGGAGCTTGACCGGCTCCTAAATACCTTGGGTCCAATCTCCCACCTATGGGCTGCGGGTATGTACCGGGTAGGTGGGACGAATATCTCACTTCCGAGGCCGCTCGTCCAAAACTCACCGATAACCAACCGGTCTAGCCTCTTACGCCGATATCCGCCTGCCCTCTACCTCGTACACTGCCTGCATCGCCGAGTAACTTCCTTGGTGAAACAGAGCACCGCTTATCTTGGTCAAAACATAATCGCTTCCTCATGTCCCTATAGTCTTCTCCTAATCGAGAAACCGGAGGCTCGTGCTGGGTCTCAAAACTGGCGCAAGAACTCGCCAATCGCGGACAACATCCGGTATACCACGGGCATAAGCCCTATCAACTCTCGAGTCTTCCTAGTAGCTCGCTACTCCTTTGCCCTTCTCGGGCATCGGTTCTCCTCGAGGCATAATGGTAACACAACAATACGTCGAGAGGAATTATCTTACTAACACGCCTCATGGCACGATCTTAGAGTGAGAAGAATAGAAACCAACTCCTAAATGTCCTGTAGCCTCCTGTTTATGGGTGTGGCGCGCAACACACCGATAATCAAGACTCTACTAGACACGGTCAGTAGACATTTCGAGGATCGATCGCTCGATACCACTGTCACGCCCGAACCCCGGCCCGTGATCGTGCCCTACCAGGCACCTTCTACCTTAACAACACAAGTAATCGCGAATTTAAATAACACCTTTTTTTAAAACCAACATACGTGCAAGGGCAAACCGAAGGCCGCCATATAATATACATCAACAAAAGACACTACACCGCATACGAGTGCAATCCCACATATGAATACTGCACTCTAAGAGTTTCTTGAACTATGACGGACAAGTCCCCGCTGCACCCATAATCGTACAAAAGCTCAGATCGAAAGAATTTATACCAAAAAGATAAACTCCTAAACAGAAGGACCTATCCAAAACTCTGAGCAGGGTCCTACACCTGCCGATCACCAAACAACAGACCTAAACTGCAGATGAACGCAGCCTCAAGGAGGTCAAGACGAAGAATGTACCAAGTATGTGAAGCAGCATCTGTAATGAAATCATAACAGTCTAACAAAACAGGAGACATGTATGATAGCCAACCTACAGTACACAATACATAAACAGTCATATCAAGTCAGGGACGCATGCCCTCAAAGTCATTACTAAAATATAACCATGGTTCTCACGCCCATAATATCAATCATGCCCGTGGAATCCTTCCTCACTGCCGACAGTCCATGATATAATACAATATCAGTAAGCACACTGAACCTTGCAATCATGAGAGTAAATAGTAGTATACTTACAATATAAACTAGGAAGCTCCCGATCAAAGAAGGACCACCCGTCCGCAGTATCATTAAGCAATCCTTCTCCTGGGACTATTTCACCCGCATAGGTAGCGTGGACCCGCATGAGGTATTCCTCGCATGGGACTATTTCACCCGCATAAGCCCATACGGACTCGCATGAGGTATTCCTCGCATAGGCTGGACCCTCCCGCATGGGACTATTTCACCCGCATAAGCCCTTGCGGACTCGCATGAGGTATTCCTCGCATCGTGGGTAGCAAATACACGGAATATGCAAATGCCACAAACCCGGGGAATGACCCCGAAATGAATGATATACCACTAGCACACAACCGGCTATTACCAGCACACATAGGCAATTCTCAACTAAACAAGCCAAAGTACTTATCAAGGCACACATGGAATAATTCTCAATTAATCAAGCCAAAGTACTTATCAAGGCACACTTAGAATAATTCTCAATTAATCAAGCCAAAGTAATTATCAAGGCACACTTAGACTAATTCTCAATTAATCAAGCCAAAGTACTTATCAAGGCACACTTAGAATAATTCTCAATTAATCAAGCCAAAGTACTTATCAAGGCACACTTAGACTAATTCTCAATTAATCAAGCCAAAGTACTTATCAAGGCACACTTAGAATAATCCTCAATTAATCAAGCCAAAGTACTTATCAAGGCACACTTAGAATAATTCTCAATTAATCAAGCCAAAGTACTTATCAAGGCACACTTAGACTAATTCTCAATTAATCAAGCCAAAGTACTTATCAAGGCACACTTAGAATAATTCTCAATTAATCAAGCCAAAGTACTTATCAAGGCACACTTAGAATAATTCTCAATTAATCAAGCCAAAGTACTTATCAAGGCACACTTAGACTAATTCTCAATTAATCAAGCCAAAGTACTTATCAAGGCACAATTAGAATAATTCTCAATTAATCAAGCCAAAGTACTACGTACGTACATTCTTTTCAAAAGACTCCTTTTTATGTAATACCCCAAGATACTAACACCCGTAGTATCAAGGTGTGTCTATTTTTCAAAGTAAGTTACTACACTCTTAGAAAACTCATTTCAAAGCTTGAAATCAAGTAACTTCAAATTTTCACAATCAAGGCAATTTATGCCCATTAATCAAAATAGACAACTTTCTAAACCTTCCATAAAACCGTTATAACCAACTTCCCATAAAGCCATTATAACCCTTTATGGTTTTTAGACAATTTCATTCTTTTTATAACCAAGAGACTTATACTTAAAACCAAGTATCACAAACTTTCAAATCAAGTTTCTTAACTTTCAAAAATACTTCGAGTCTCTTAATGTATAGAAAACAAGTTTCTTCAACTTTTAAACCTCAAGTAACTCACACCTTTAAAACAAGTTACTTCTCTTAAATCATGTCATTTCTCCTCTTTTAAAACAATTAAGTAAATCACTCCTTTTACTCCTCTAAAGTCATTATAATGACCCTTAGGTTTTGGAACTAAGGCACTAGCCAAAAGGTTTGGAAACCACTTCCTTTTCAAGACTCTATGTACTTTAAGTAAAATACTTTCACTTTTAAGAATCCAACTTCACTAAGGCAATGGATTATACAACTTACAAATTAAACATCAAAGTATAATCAAGGAAGTACATAGAACAAATTCTATTTTAGGCCATCCAAATACAACCAAGGAATGAATCATTTAAGGAGTAGGACGTACTTTCTTTATCTTAAGGAATCATGCTAGAAGAGGAGATAGTTCACATACCTTTTCGGCTAAATCCACAAGCTAAGCCGAATACGCCGTACGTAGAATTGTCAACCTATAATGGTCACAACAAGACTATCAACTTCTAGTCTCAAACGTAGAATAATACTAAGTATACGGTCTCTAATTCTACGGAAAATCGGGCAGCACTTCCTTTGTTTCTACTCACTTTGCCACCTTTTTCAAGGCCGAATACAATAACCAACAATTCAAAGTCTTTTCCAATCCTTTTCCAATTCCAAGTTCTAAGTCCTAACATGTTATATAGTCATAAACAACTACAATTTCCTTCTTTATACAACATGCGATGACTTAAACTAATAATCGACTTGAATTGTAATCTTAAGGCTAAACATGTTAGTTTTCGGATTAGGGTTCCAATAGACAATATAATTATCAAACTTCATACTATACATCTCATGCTTGCTAATAACCATAGCTACAACAACAAGTAATCTCAATTACTAAAACGACAAAAATTATACCTTTATAAGCCCTTAAAATTTCCAAGATTCAAAGTCGCGCCTTAGCAATTCTTAGCTCCTTTCCTTATGTTCCAATCCGCTCCAAGAACTCCTTAGAAGCCTATGAAGAACCCATCTTCAATTTCCAACTTCAAAGTTGAAGAACTCCTTAAGTTTCCGCCTTGCGACTAATACGAAAACGTCGTTTTTTTGAAATCTTTCTATTGAGATGTCCTTACAATACCCTTAGGGACATTGGGTTAAAGTCTTTTGGCTAATGGATCAAAACTACAAATATTTTTTTGTGGAGGTGAGGCAAACCCGAGAGCTTCCTTGGCTAAGCTCAATGTTCTCTCAATTTTTCTAAGTGTAAAAATGTCAAGTCTTGCACTAGTATGATATATAAAACACATTGGAGGGTCTAGATTATCACAAATGTGTGGCTAGGATTATTTTCACTAGGATTAAGACCAAGTGGCAAGTTGACTTTGGTCAAATATATCAAGCTTGCAAGACTTATCTTCCAAGATGGTCAATGACCATTTTACCCTCCCTCTAATTCGTCCAAGACCATATGTGGGGGTGACACGTGTCTCCCTCTCATTCGTCCATAAAATTCTGTAACCCTCGTGGGCCCCACAAAACGTAAAATTCCTCGGGTGGGCCCCACATGACCAAATCCGTAAAAATAAATTTCCATGAGGTTAAGAGTTCCATACTCTTCAAATAATGCATTTTGAGAATCCAATTCTCAACAACGAACATTTTTCCTTTCCGACGTTCGAAAGATTTTCCGTCGGAAAAACAATTCTTCCTTTCGTACCAATTTCCAAGTCTTGATTCCTTACACACATTCTCTTATACATGTCCTGGACTTACGGGGTGTAACACTACGGGCCTATGTTATTGATTTCAGGGGTAGCTTGGAGGATCATTTGCCTCTTGTAGAGTTTGCTTATAACAACAACTACCATTCTAGCATTCAGATGGCGCCATATGAAGCTTTGTATGGGCGGAAGTGTAGGTCGCCGATCAGTTGGTTCGACGTGGGTGAGGTTCAGTTGGTTGGCCCAGACTTGATTCAGCAGGTTGTGGATAAGGTGAAGCTTATCCAGGAGAGACTGTTATCAGCTCAGAGTCAGCAAAAGTCTTATGCGGATAATCGGCGTCGACATTTGGAGTTTCAGGTAGACGATTGGGTCTTCTTGAAGGTGTCACCCATGAAGGGTGTGATGAGGTTCGGAAAGAAGGGAAAACTCAGACCAAGGTACATTGGGCCTTACCAGATCATCCGTAGAGTAGGCAAGGTTGCCTATGAATTGGATCTGTCATCGGATTTAGAGGCGGTACATCCGATCTTCCATGTTTCTATGTTACGGAAGTGTATCGGAGACCCATCGAGAGTTTTCCCAGCTAGAGAGGTCCAGGTGACAGAGGGTTTATCGTATGAGGAGAGTCTCATAGCGATACTCGATCGCCAGGTCAGGCGACTGCGGACCAAATATATGGCTTCCGTCAAAGTCTTGTGGCGGAATGATAATAGGGAGGAGATGACTTGGGAAGCGGAGGAGGACATGTTGAGGAAGTATCCTCACTTATTCCCTACACCTTCAGGTAATTCATTTCCCTTACTTGTCAAGTTTTAATTGAAGTATTTTGCTTAAGTGTTATTATGTGGCCACGTGGGGCATTATTGCTATGTAGGGGTTGTAAAATGAGAACTATGTCGCTAATTATAGATTGACTCCGTAATCGAGAAGTTATCTGTAATCGAGCTCATCTGTCTGACATCATAAACGTAGGAACCCCGTGCAGTCTCACAATCCCCCTGCTATAAAAGCTAGCATAATCCTCAGCCGAGTAAGTGGTCCTAACCGAAAGAACACGACTGGTTTCGCCAGCCCATTTACCATGACCCCCAGGGAGTCGCACTTCCTCCGAGTACGATGCCACCCTGTAACAAGATCCATATTAATTACCTCTCATATCTAGGTTGGGATTTCAATCGCCTGCAATAGCCCACTGGGCTTCTGGTGCACAACCATGACCTGCTACTAACTCGGACACTAAGCAGTAAACTCCGCTATGTCCCTTTTCCGGTCCTCTTACCCATACATACATCTGAGGTCACGACACAACTTAGTCGACCCCGAACAATTAGAACAATAAGCACCGTGCCTCTCCTAAAACCTGCTGACTAGTCCTGCAGTACCGGGTACACGCAATCTATCCTCATCTCACAGCACCCCATCCGGTGTTACTCAAACAGGCTCATCTCTTCTCGGAGAGCTTTATATCGATACCGTATCATCACTAGATCCTCATATTGTCGCCTCTTTACCTCCTCAACGATGGAAGACTGGCAACCTCTCAGATCTAAACTTCCTTAACTGTGGAAACACATCGAACCCTCACTGAGTCGATGAATCTTACGGACCACGCCCCGTCTATCCGCTGCCTATCCGCACTACCCTTAGATCCATGTTAAAGAGTATCTGTAACTGTCTTGGCTTTCCCCGGATGGTATAGGATATCAATATCACAATCCTTGAGTAACTCTAACCACCATCGCTGTCGCAAATTCTACTGCCTCAGTCTGCAGATATACCGGAGGCTTTTGTGGCTTGCACAAATATCCACATGAAGTCTATATATACGTCATGCTCCCCAAATCTTCAATGCATGATTTAACTGCCGCCAGCTCTAAATCGTGAGTGGCGTAATTTCCTTTCCTGTTTCCCTAACTACCGGGAAAACATAGGCTCCATCCTGATCGGGTTGCGTCAGCACACAACCTAGCCCAACACCCAACGTGCTACCATAATAACCTAACCCTCTAGTCTCACATGAGGCGTTAGAACTGTAGTCGTGGTCAACTTATCTTCCAATAACTGAAAGCCTTTCTCATTCCTGCGAAATATTCGGGTATTCTTAATCTCACCTATGGTTCCTGTTTCCTTTTCTCTGTTGCAACCAAACTTGGTCATTAACTTAGATTTGATTCTTTTGCTTGCCTCCTGGCTAAGACTTCCTGTCAATAATAATTTAGGGGGGGGGGAGATTTCATTGATCTCGCCAAGTAGTAACCCGATGCTACCACCTTTCCTCGAGGTGTTCTTACTGTCACGACCCGTTCCCGGGCCCGTGACTGGTGCCTTACCCGGACACCCAAGTAGCTAAACATCAGAGTAACCAGCGGAACATAACCAAGACATGAAATAATAAAAGTAAGAATAGTCTATCCAAGGAAAAGTTGCCTTTCGGCATATATATATCATTACCCAATAGTGAGCGACATAATCCCAAAATGCGACAGACTACTGCACTTCTAAGAAAATGTAAACACTACGACGGGACAGGGCCCCGTCATACTCCTGAATGTACAAAACATCTACAACACCAGGGAAAACCATACCAAAAGTCGAGCCTCCGGAAAAATGGAGCTCCTGACACCAGAGTAAAGATCCATGACTGAGGATCCGCTACCTACTTCCCTTTACTGCAGATGAACGCAGCCCGGGCGAGGTCAAGATAACAGTACCAAGTATGTGAAATCAGAAAGCACGGATATATACACATATATAAAACCATAACATTTTTAAAACCAATTCACAAGTATGTATGAAAACAACCGAGTTAATCGCACATAGTGCCACATCACAACCAAGAGCAATAATATATCGTAATGTGTCTTTTCTAGGCCGCGAATGATCAAGCAAGGCCAATCGCCCATAGTATCATTATGCATGCCTAATCTTGGACTCGCACCGCATAGGCCACCTAGGCCCGCATGAGGTATTTCTCGCATCGAGGGTAGCTACTCCTCGGCATCATCCTGGACTCTCGTAGTCCGCATGACCACATAGACCGCATGAGGTATTCCTCGCACACTAACCTGGAACTCCCGTAGCTCCGCATAGGTCCCCTGGACCCGCATGAGGCATTCCTCGCATCGAGGCGCTTAACCCCTGTATAACATGTCAAGAGGTGGGTGGTACAATACTAGCATAACGGCTTATCGTTAAACAACATAAGCACAATAAGAATAACCTCTTTATACAATCATCACAATAATCGAGCATAACGACTAATCGTTGAACAATATAAGCATAACAAGAATAACCTCCTTACGTAGGCGTTACAAGATACTAACACACGAGGTATCATAACATGTCTATCTGTTATACCCCGTATTTCCAGAGTATGTACGTAAGGACGTACGTAGAAAATTTGAACTTGAGAATTAGGCTTGGCCGAATTAACTTTGTTCACAACACTCGGTTAGAGTCGTTTTTCGACGAAACGTTTTCACAGCTTTCGTAGGGGAATTTCCGGCTATGTCATTTTTAATTTTTGCGGATTTTTCCGAGAGACGAAACATTTTGGACCAACAAGAGGGCGACACTTGTCACCCTCTCATTGGAACACCTTGGGCGGAAATTGTGGTGGCCGAAAGTGTGGCCTTTGTGGTCAAGGGTTGGTAGGATATTTTTTGTGGTAGTTGGCTAGTGTGCACTTGGCAAGATCTTGGCCCTACACTTGATATGCACTTGGCAAGATCTTGGCCATTGGTTGGCCTTGGCTTGTGCTATAAATACCCTCTCCCTTTGATGAATTCTTCATCCTTTCCACAAATCTTCTAAGTGTTAAAATCCTCTCCTCTCCTCTTGTTGACTCTCGCCCAAGAGCCCCTATCCCCTTTGAAAGGCCCTCGCCGAGAGCCCTCTCCCCTCCTAGTAGTGTGGCCGTGGGTACCCCTAGCCTAGCGCTGTGATAAATACCCTCTTGTTAGAAATACTCTCAAAAGTATTATTATAAGTCCCAAATTACCTTCGCAGTATAGCTTGTAGTATTCTAAGGTTTTACTTATCTAAAAGCCCGTAAATACTATTATACTTCCTTCCGTCACAAAACCGAAACCCTAAGGAAAATCTCCATGGTTAGTTGAGTAATAAGTAGAAGTTGGTTAGAACTTCTAAGGGTTGTTTGGAGCGGTTGAGCGCACTGAGTAGAGCTAAACCTTGCTCAGATCGACATTTAAACTCGGATAATTATGGGCTTATCGAGGTAAATATCTTGTCCTCTATTGTAATTGACATTACATGTTGTATGATTATATAGTTGAAGTATACTATATATAGAATCGAACGTAGTTATCGGCAATGTCTTTTGACTTAAGCCCAATAATAAGAAACCTTTTCGAAAGAGTACCGAATCAGATTTACATAAGCGTATCAGACATGAGACTTGTGTAGCTTTTCCGTGAGTAGAATTGTACTGCTCGTTAGATGTATAACCCTCGTTGGCTTGGTGGCCTCGATAAAGGAGGAGATTTACGCTGCCATGGGGGGAGTCGCGAATTTTCTCGTAGAATGTTCTACGTAGGATCTAAATATTAATAAGCGCTGTGGCCTTATAGGTTGAGTACTACGCGTGGCGCGATCTACTTGGCTTAAGGAGTAGCCGACGGTTGAGGTACTGAGCGCTTTTGCTATTAGTCGATACTCGCCGCGAGGTATGTGAACCTCTTCCTATCTCTTCTAGCATGATATGTGTGAACTATGTAGTACGGTGACGCATACGTGCTAAATGTATTTGATTGGTTTAAAACATAAAGTGTTATAACGCTTTATGGGAAGTTGGTTATAACGACTTTATGTTGGTAAGAAAATACTTGTGGTTTTTAAAAGGTAACTGATTTGAACTATAAGCGCTTGTTATGTGTTAATAAAGAACTTGAAGTTTTTCAAAAGATTTTTGAATCATTTGAAAGAAGAAGTAATACTTGGTTTTGAAAACTTAAGAGTTATACTAGCTTTATGGGAAGTTAGGTATAACGGCTTAAGAATGTTTTATCGATTTGAAATCGAATGTATCGACAAACCACCGCAGTTAATAAAAGGAAATGTTTTGACAGATTAAGTATTATTAAAACCAGAGAAACTTCCATCCGCATGTAAGCTAAGATGAGACAAAATGATATTTCCTAGATCATGGTTGTAATAAGATTGTTATAAACAAGAATATCCTACTCACATATAAGGCTTATGTTTCTCGATAGTTTAAAAGAGAATTATATTCTTAAATGAATAAGACTATGAACTACGAAACCTTCCTAAAGTAAGAAACGTGAACATTTGAAATTAGGCAAACTTGGACGTTTGAGAAATAATGTTGTTACTTGATTTTACAAAGAGAAGTGTTTTGCTTTACTTCAAAAGATAATCACTCTAGTTTTCATATACTACGGGTATTGTGTGACTTTTGTAAACGTAACGTATCTTTTAAAAGATAATGTATGAAGTACTTTGAGAATAGATACTCGATCTTGTTAATCATACAATATAATGTACCTTGTGTATAATCGATTGTGTTGGTTTGTGATAGCCTTGTAATACCTTCGTGTTGATTTGATAAGTAATCATATTAGGATGCTACGTGTGTTAGTATTCGTGATGTTTGTGTAAAGCGGATTTTCCTTGATTGTGCTTATGATGTTTAAACGATAAACTGTTATGTTGGTATTATACCACTCACCGTGTTTCCGGGGGTTAAGCTGCCCTCCGATGCGGGGTAGACTCAGGCGGTCTGGGACCATGATTCGAGAATACCTCATGCGGGTCCTGGGGGCCTATGCGGAGCTACGAGAGTTCCAGGTTAGTGTGCGGCCTTTATGGTCATGCGATGCATGTGCCATGCGCGATCGCGAGTCGGTGATACGCCGGGAGTAGCTACCCTCGACGCGGGTTATACCTCATGCGGCCTATGAGATTGGCCTATGCGCGAGTCGCGGGAGTTCGAGGCTAGACGCGCACATTTGATATTGCGCGAGTGACCGCCTTTGATCATGTGACGGCTCAGACAGATATCATGATTCGATTTACGACCTTGTTAATCGCTGGTGTTAGTAGTGGCTATGCCTTCGCATTTACCTGCATCGCTTTAGTTGGGCACAGGTGGGACCTGTTGTTCATGTGTGTTCCTTGGTGCTTTTCTATCATTGACTGCCGGCAGTGAGGAAGGTATTCCACGGGCATGATTGATGTTGTGGGCGTGAGACCCATATTTATGTATTTGAGTGATGACTTCGAGGGCGTGAGTCCCTGACTTGATATGATCGCTATTTATCAGGAATCGTAGTTTGGTTATCATACATGTCTCCCGCTTTATATAGACTACTATGATTTCATTTACGTGATTTTCGCCGCATACTTTGCACTGTCAGATCGACCTCTTCGGGCCGCTCATGCCGCAGTAAAGGTACACCGCCGTTGATCCTCGCTCTAGGGTCATAGTTCGCGTTGGGAAAGCTCCGCTTCTCCGAGGCTTATCTTGTATAGTCCTGTCGTTGTAGGTATTTACATTCGTGGTATGGCGGGCCCCGTCCCGCCATTGTTGTCGATCTTTTCTTGCAGGTCCGTAGTAATCTTGCAAGTGTGGTTTGTAAAAAGGATTAAACTGTTCATTTGTAAGAGTTGTTATTTATATATGCCTCAGGAAAGTTTTCCTCAGATTACTGTTTTGTACTTCATTTGTTTCATGTATGTGTTTTATGTTCCGCTGATTACTCTGATGTTGTATCACTAGGGTGCCCGGGGTAAGGCACCAGTCACGGGCCCAGGTTCGGGTCGTGACAAAAGTGGTATCAGAGCAGTTAATCCTCGGAAAGTGTCTACTGCATCGTATCCAAGAGTCTTGATTATCGGTGTTTGTGCACCACACCAATAATCGTGAGGCTATAGTGGTATTTAGGATTGGTTTCTATTCTTCTCACTCTGAGATCGTGCCTTAGAGCTGTGTTGTTAGTTGGACCCTCTGACGAAATTATTTCCCTTATCGTTATGCCTCCGCGTAGGGCAACCCGGGCCCAGGAGGGCAAGGCAGCCGAGGGAGCTGCGAGTAGAGTTCAGAGGGTGGCGAGGGCACAGGCCAAATCATTACCTAGGATAGTGCTTCATTCGGGGAGTTCTGCGACGTCACTAGCCCCAGCAGAGTTTTAGCACGGCGGCGGCAGTTCCTACTGCGGCCACGATGTTTGGACCTTCAGTTCCGCGACCGGGAACAGTGAGTATAGAGTATACCGATGTACCGCGAGTCTTGATGACTATCTAAGAGAGGTTGTGCAAGAGTAATTCTTGATAGGCGAGCATGGCTCGTACGGGCTTTTGCGCAGCAGCCGAGACGCGTGTAGATCGACGTTAACGGCGACGAGAAGAGGGCGTAAGCAAGGTCCTTTGGTAACTTTCGAGGCGAGTCGCCTCACCGCAGATTAGATTTGCACATCCACCAAGCAGAGGTTCACGGGGTTCGTGACGCTCGGTATGCAGGAGTTGGTCGAGCTCCAGCTTCCGCTCACGCCTACACGTAGTTCCAAACACCGGATTCGCTTTTCTCGGTGTTCATTAGCGATGCACGTCCATCCCGGGAGTGTCGTCTTTTAGTTGGTACTTGTTGTACTCGCGTCGCCGGGCCATGTGTCGAGAGAGTGTCTTTGTAGGAGGACTTAGCCTTCGTGATCGGTGGGTAGTTCGTCATCTTCCTTAGCATGCGCCTCACGGCAGTTTGATTAGAACGACTAAGGGAGTGAAGTAGTAGATATAGATATATCCTTAACCCTCAGAGATCTCAGATATGTGATAAGGTGAGTATACCTTAAGTGCTATGTTCGATAGCAAGGTGTTAGTTGTGATTAGAAATCATGATGGGTTAACCGAGTAAGATTTTGGGGGATAGAAGGTGTGAGCCTTAGAGTTTTTACGTAGAGACCTTAGAGGTAAGGCCATCTCGAGCATAGGTGTAGGGTTATGTTTGACCCTTATCGGAAGTGCATAGTGCACGTGAGTTATGTTTGGGATAGGTCCCAGTAGTGTGGAATGAAAGGGTAGTTGAGCTAAGAAGACCGCTTGGTTTTCAAACGTGATTAAGTGAGATTGTTCGGATCGGGAGCTAGTATTGTGCGCGCGTCGGGTTGAGGCCGCTTTGCGGGTCAACCCGCGACCGGTTTGTTGGTGGGGTCAGTGTGTGGTGGTCCCGCCGGGTGGTGGGCTCACGAGGGTGTTGGGCCCATGTTTAGTTAACCAGCGTACGAGTTCGTGGATACGTTCGACCGGTGGTCGGTCGATGGGGCAGCCATCGTGTTCTTCGCTCGACCGCTTTCGGCAGGTTATGCGAGATGTTGCATCGTAAAGGTTGTAGGGCTGCACGAGGTGCCTACCTACACCTTAAGATGCATGGAGCCTGTGTTACTACCGCTTCTTTTCTCGAGGTTTTGCGAGTGCAAGGTTAGGAACTCAGTGAGTCTCGTAATCGCATTCTCCTCGGCCGATGGTTGGATTTCGGGGTAGTTGTGGAGATTGTTGTCTCTGTGGAGGAGTATTTAATCTACCATTTCAGTGTTCGGGTGTCGCCTTATAAAGCCTTGTAGGGGCGGATGTGTAAGTCGCCGGTCGATTGGTTCGATGTTGGCAAGATTCAAATAGTTGGTTCAGGCTTGTTCCAGCAGACTGTGGATAGAGTAAAGCTTGTCTAGAAGAGGTTCGGCACTCGTAGAAATCGTGCGGATAATCGGCGGCGACGCTTAGAGTTCGAGTTGACGGTCGGTCTTCAAGATACCACCGGTTTGGGTGTGACGAGTTTTGGAAAACAGAGGGAACTTAGCCCGAGTTACTTTGGGCCTTACAGATCTGGTGCAGAGTAGGCCAGGTTGCCTATATGTTAGCTTTTGCCGTCCGACTTAGGAGGCAGTACGTCCGGTCTTTCGTATTGTTATGTTCGGGAAGGTATCGGAGATCCAGCCAGTGTTCCCGTTAATGATGGCCACGTTAGAGATAGTAACCCGAGTCTTGGAAGCGACGATGCTCGAAGTGTGGTAAGAGTTTGAGTGTACGACAGCCTCAGGGATCGCATGTAGTCCGGTACCATTTGTTGGGTCGCCGGAGTGACACTAGAACCTCGCGGCAAAGTGACAAAAGTGGTATCGGGAAGAAGCGAGCATGTATGGCGAGCATAGATGTGATCATTTCTTTTGTAAGGAGAAGGTGCGAAGGAAGTATATTTTAGACCCCGGAGAGAGGTGGTTGTGGTAATGTTAGAGGTGTTTCCTCGTGGACTTGGATGTAAGTATTTTTGCGCAGTTGTTTCTGTGGCCATTGTGGCAGGATTGTGTCGTAAGTATGGTAGTGAAGACTATACTGGCGCGCGGTTGTTTTGAGACTTAGAAAGAACATTCGGGACGAATGTTTCTAAGGAGGGGAGAATGTTATACCGTATTTCGAGTATGTACGTAAGGACGTACGTAGAAAATTTGAACTTGAGAATTAGGCTTGGCCGAATTAACTTTGTTCACAACACCCGGTTAGAGTCGTTTTTCGACGAAACATTTTCACAGCTTTCGTATGGGAATTTCCGGCTATGTCATTATTACTTTTTGCTGATATTTCCGAGAGACGAAACATTTTGGACCAACAAGAGGGCGACACTTGTCACCCTCTCATTGGAACACCTTGGTCGGAAATTGTGGTGGCCGAAAGTGTGGCCTTTGTGGTCAAGGGTTGGTAGGATATTTTTGTGGTAGTTGGCTAGTGTGCACTTGGCAAGATCTTGGCCTACACTTGCTATGCACTTGGCAAGATCTTGGCCATTGGTTGGCCTTGGCTTGTGCTATAAATACCCTCTCCCTTTGATGAATTCTTCATCCTTTCCACAAATCTTCTAAGTGTTAAAATCCCTCCCTCGCCCTCTTGTTGACTCTCGCCCAAGAGCCCTCTCCCCTTTGAAAGGCCCTCGCCGAGAGCCCTCTCCTCCTCACAGTAGTGTGGCCGTGGGGTACCCCACTAGCCTAGTAGTTTTCGTATAAATACCCCTCTTGTTAGAAATACTCTCAAAGTATTGTTATAATGCCCAAATTACCTTAAGTATACCTTGTAGTATTCTAAGGTTATACTTATCTGAAAAGCCGAAATACTATTATACTTCCTTAGTCACAAAACCGAAACCCTAAGGAAAATCTCCATGGTTAGTTGGAGTAATAAGTAGAAGTTGGTTAGAACTTCTAAGGGTTGTTGGAGCGGGTTGGAGCGCCAGTAGTAGAGCTAAACCTTGCTCGGGATCGACATTTAAACTCGGATAATTATGGGCTTATCGAGGTAAATATCTTGTCCTCTATTGTAATTGGAAATTACATGTTGTATGATTATATAGTTGAAGTATACTATATATAGAATCGAACGTAGTTATCGCAATGTCTTTTGACTTAAGCCCAATAATAAGAAACCTTTCGAAAGAAGAGTAATCTTGTATTTACATAAGGCGTATCAGATGAGACTTGTGTAGCTTTTCTGTGGAGTAGAATTGTACCCGTTCGGGTTAGATGTATAACCCCCCCCTGGTTGGCTTGGTGGCCGGCCTCGATAAAGGAGGAGATTTACGCTGTTGCGGGGGGGGAGGTGCTGCCGAATTTTCTGTAGAATGTTCTACGTAGGGATCTAAATATTAATAAGCGCCTTGTGGCCTTATAGGTTGAGTACTACGCGTGGCGCGATCTACTTGGCTTAAGGAGTAGCCGACGGTTGGAGGTACTTGGAGCGTTTTGCTATTAGTCGATACTCGTCGCGAGGTATGTGAACCTCTTCCTATCTCTTCTAGCATGATATGTGAACTATGTAGTACGGTGAGCGATACATGTGCTAAATGTATTTGATTGGTTTAAAACATAAAGTGTTATAACGGCTTTATGGGAAGTTGGTTATAACAGCTTTATGTTGGTAAGAAAATACTTGTGGTTTTTAAAAGGTAACTGATTTGAACTATAACTGGCTTGTTATGTGTTAATAAAGAACTTGAAGTTTTTCAAAAGATTTTGAATCATTTGAAAGAAGAAGTAATACTTGGTTTTGAAAACTTAAGAGTTATACTAGCTTTATGGGAAGTTAGGTATAACGGCTTAAGAATGTTTCTTGATTTGAAATCGAAATGTGTATCGACAAACCATCGCAGCGTTAATAAAAGGAAATGTTTTGACATTAAGTATTATTAAAACCAGAGAAACTTCCATCTGCATAGAAGCTAAGATGAGACAAAATGATATTTCTAGATCATCTTTGTAATAAGATTGTTATAAACAAGAATATCCTACTCACATATAAGGCTTATGTTTCTCAGATAGTTTAAAAGAGAATTATATTCTTAAATGAATAAGACTATGAACTACGAAACCTTCCTAAAGTAAGAAACGTGAACATTTGAAATTAGGCAAACTTGGACGTTTGAGAAATAATGTTGTTACTTGATTTTACAAAGAGAAGTGTTTTGCTTTACTTCAAAAGATAATCACTCTAGTTTTCATATACTACGTATTGTGTGACTTTTGTAAACGTAACGTATCTTTTAAAAGATAATGTATGAAGTACTTTGAGAATAGATACCGATCTTGTTAATCATACAATAGAATGTACCTTGTGTGTATAATCGATTGTGTTGGTTTGTGATAGCCTTGTAATACCTTCGTGTTGATTTGATAAGTAATCATATTAGGATGCTACGTGTGTTAGTATTCGTGATGTTTGTGTAAAGGGATTTTCCTCGATTGTGCTTATGATGTTTAAACGATAAAGTTATGTTGGTATTATACCACTCACCGTGTTTAGGGGTTAAGCCCTCCGACGCGGGGTAGACTTCGGTGATGCAGGACCATGATTCGAGAATACCTCACGCGGGTCTGGGGCCTATGCGAGCTACGAGTTCGAGTTAGTGTGCGGCCTTTATGGTCACGCGATGCATGTGGCGTGCGGACTGCGAGTCGGGGCGATGCCGGGAGTAGCTACCCTCGATGCGGGTTATACCTCATGCGGGCCTATGAGATTGGCCTACGCGGAGCTGCGGGAGTTCGGGGCTGAGCGCGCACATTTGATATTGCGGGCAGTGACCGCTTTGATCATGTGACGGCCAGACAGATATCATGATTCGATTTGACGCTTGTTAGTCTTGCAGGTGTTAGTAGTCGGCTATGCCTTCGCACTTACCTCGCATCGCTTTATTTGGGCACAGTGGGACACATTGTTCATGTGTGTTCCTTGGTGCTTTTCTATCATTGATGCCGGCGGTGAGGAAGGTATTCCACGCATGATTGATGTTGTGGGCGTGAGACCCATATTTATGTATTTGAGTGATGACTTCGGCGTGAGTCCACGACTTGATATATCGCTTATTTATTGTGAGCGTAGTTTGGTTATCATACATGTCTCGCTTTATATAGACTACTATGATTTCATTTCTGATATTTTCAGTTCGCATACTAAATTTTGTTATCGACCTCGCCCGAGTGCGTTCATGCCGCAGTAAAGGTACACGATCGTTGATCCTCGCTCTTAGGAGTCCGATTCGGCGTTTGGGAAAGCTCCGTTCTCGGAGGCTTATCTTGGTATAGTCCTGTCGTTGTAGGTATTTACATTCAGGGTATGGCGGGCCACTGTCGCCATTGTTGTCGTATCTTTTCTTAGAAGTGCAGAATCTTGTTGTGGCGGGGTTTGTAAAAAGGATTAAACTGTTCATTTGTAAGAGTTGTTATTTATATATGCCGAAAGGCAAGTTTTCCTCAAATTACTGTTTTGTACTTCATTTGTTTCATGTATGTGTATTATGTTCCGCTGATTACTCTGATGTTGTATCACTAGGGTGCCCGGGGTAAGGCACCAGTCACGGGCCCAGGTTCGGGTCGTGACACTATCAAACCAACTTACCATACCTTCAGACAATATTTCAAGCATTTGATAAACAAATAATAAAAACCGTTTCTTATCTTTTAAGTCGTTATACTTAACTTCCCACAAAGCTAGTATAACCCTTAAGCTTTTTGTAAAACCCAGTATTACTTTTCTTCCGAAAATGATTCATAACTCTTTTTGAAATATTCAAGATTCTTATTATTTAGAACCCCAGTCCAAAGATATCAAAGTAAAACCAAGTTCAATCTAACACCCGTACGTTTACCGTACTATATATATTTGGAAAATATCATGCTCAAAGGGATAGGAGGAATCACATACCTCCTCGGCTAAATCTGTCACAACCCGAACCCGGGCCCGTGACTGGTGCCTTACCCCGGGCACCCAAGTAGACATACATCAGAGTAATCAGCGGAACATAAAACAAGACATGAAATAATATGAAGTGTAAAACAGTTATCTGAGAAAAGTTGCCTTTCGGCATACATATATAAAAACTTAAATCCGAACAGTTACATCCCATTTACAAACTCTGCCCACAAGCATTTACTACTGCACCTCTAAGAATGATATAACAACAATGGCGGGACAGGGCCCCGCCATACCCCTGAATGTAAGTACCTACAACGACAGGGGACTATACCCAAGATAAGCCTCCGGAGAAACGGAGCTTCCCAAAACGCTGAACTGTGATCCTAAGAGCAAGGATCGACGACTGGTGTACCTCTACCTGCGGCATGAACGCAGCCCCCCCCGAAGGAGGTCGATAACAGTACCAAGTATGTGAAATCGAAATATCAGTAAATGAAATCATAGTAGCCTATATAAAGCGGGAGACATGTATGGTAACCAAACTACGATTCACAATAAATAGCGATCATGTCAAGTCGTGAATCACGCCTCAAAGTCATCACTCAAATATAACTATGGGTCTCACGCCCACAACATCAATCATGCGGTGGGATACCTTCCTCACCGCTGGCGATCATGATAAAAGCACCAAGGAATACACATGAACACCAGGTCCCACCTGTGTCATAATAAAGTCGTACGGGGTAAGTACGAAGGCATAGCCGACTACTAACACCCACAGTACCAACAAGGTCATAAACTGTATCACGAGATCTGTCTAGACCGCCACATGATCGGCCGCCACTCGCCGCAATATCAAATGTCGCGTCTAATCCTCGAACTTCGCGACTCGCATAGGCCACTCCATAGGCCCGCATGAGGTATTCTCGCGTCGAGGGTAGCTACTCCCGGCATCGCCCCGACTCGCGATCCGCATGGCCACATAGACCGCATGACCACAAAGGTCGCACACTAACCTGGAACTCTCGTAGCTCCGCATAGGTCCCCTGAACCCGCATGAGGTATTCTCGAATCATAGTCACACAGACTGCCTGAGTATACCCCGCATCGGAGGGCAGCTTAACCCCCGATATCATGTCAAGAGGTGTGTGATGTAATACTAACATAACGGCTTACCGTTAAACAACATAAGCACAACAAGGAAAACCCCTTTACACAACCATCACAAGACACTAACACACGTAGCATCCTAACATGTTTACTTATCAAATCAACAAGAAAGTATTACAAGGTTATTACAAACCAACATAGTCAAGTTATTCACACAAGGTACTTCATACATTATCTCTTAAAAAAAAATTCTGTTTCTTTCACAGAGTCACACAATACCCGTAGTATTAAAATAGAGTGACTATCTTTTTAAGTAAACCAAAACACTTCCCTTTGTAAAATCAAGTAACAACATTATTTTCCAAACGTTCAAGTTTGCCTAATTTCAAATACTCAAGTTTCTCATTTTCGAAAGGTTTCGTAGTTCATAGTCTTAATCACTTAATAATATAATTCTCTTTTAAAACCATTTGAGAAACACATGCCTTATGTGTGAGTAGGTTATTCTTGTTCATAACAATCTTATTAAAGCAGCCATGATCTAGGAAATGTAATATCATTTTGTCTCATCTTAGCTTCTATGTAGATGGAGGTTTCTACTGGTTTTAATACTTAATTAGTCAATACATTTCCCTTTATTAACGCTGCAGTGGTTCGTTCGATACTTATTCTGATTTCCGAAATCAGTAAAACATTATTCCTTTTAAAAACCAAGTACTCATTACTCACGAATGAGGTTTCACACTTTTTAACAAAATTCATATTAATTCAATTAAGTCAAGTCTCTTATCTTTTAAGATCAAGTCTCTTAACTTCTAAAATCAATAAACCATTCTTTTTATCTCTCTTAAGTCGTTATACCTAACTTCCCATAAAGCTAGTATAACTCTTAAGCTTTTAAAACCAATTATTACTCTTCTTTCAAAAAGGTTTCTTAACTCTTTTGAAATACTTCAGATTCTTATTAATTAGACTCAAGTCAAAAGACATCGCAGTAAAACCACGTTCAGTTAACACACGTACGTCTACCGTACTAGATATATATTCTTTTTAAAATATCATGCTCAAGAGGATAGGAAGAATCACATACCTCGCGACGATTATCGACAATTAGTAAAACGCTCCACGGCTATAACCCGGCTAGCCTTGTCCACCTTTCAAGTAGAACATGCTACTCGCAGAACATTCAACCTATAAAGGTCATATACGTCTATCAACGTCTAGACTACTCTGTAGAATATTCTAAGCAGGGGGGTTCTCTATTCTACGGAAAATCGGGCAGCACTTCCCTACCCGTTAAGCTACACAAGTCTACTGTAAATACAGTCCTATGTAAGTACAGTTTAATTATTTTCTTTAATATCCTTCTATGTATCTTATATACATTTCTATACTACTACAGTATGTAATTTCTAATTACAATAGAAGGAAAAGAATATTTACCTCGATAAGCCCAAAATTATCCAAGTTTAAATGTCGATCCTGAGCAACGTTTAGCTCCTACTTTGGGCGCTCCAACCCGCTCCAAACAACCCTTAGAAGTTCTGCGCAACTTCTTCTTAATACTTCAACCAACTATGAAGATTTTCCTTAGGTTTCGTTTTGTGACTGAAGGGAAGTATAATAGTATTTATGGGCTTTTAGTATAGGAGTAACCTTGGAATACTACAAGGTATTTGGGCCAAGGTATTTTGGAATAGTAACAATACTTGGAGAATACTTTCTACCAAGAGGGGGGGTATTTTACGAGAACAACTAGGCAAAGGGGGGGGGGGGGTACTCTCGGCTAGCACCACTAGGAAGGGGGGGGAGTACTTCTCGGCCAAAAGGCCTCAAAGGGGATGGGTGCTCTTTGGACGAGAGCAACAAGAAAGAGGGAGGATTTCAAGACTTAGAAAGTGTTTGAGGGATGAAGAAAGTCTTCAACTAAGGGGGGTATTTATAGGGAATTCAATGGCCATGATCAAGACAAGTGGGGGGGCAAGTGGAAGGTGAGGATTTGCCCAAGTGCCCCCTAGCCATCTACTCCACAATTCACTCCAAACATTGACCCATGGTTTAGGCCATAAAACATGCCACGAAAAGAGCACCCAATCGGCCACCACAAACTGCCAACTTGAGGGTGACAAGTTTCGCCCTCTCGTTGGTCCAAAATATTCCATCTCTCGGAAAAATCCGCAAAAATTATAAATGTTGCAACCGTATTTTTCCCTTCGCAAATTCCGGAAAACGTTTCGTCGGAAAACGATTCTTTTCGCTAGCTGTGAACAAATTTCGCCCCTTTGCCTACTTAAGGCTTAAACTTTTGTACGTAAGCCCTCACGTACATACTCTGGAAATACGGGGTATAACATTCTCCCCTCCTTAGAAACATTCGTTCCGAATGTTCCTCCTCAAGACGGATAACGATAAAATTCCTTTTAACTTAAACAAGTTGCCAATGCCACACATGGCCACAAAATAACACACGCGTAAATACTTACATACAAGTCCACGAGGAATCACCTCTAACATCACAAAAACTCCCAATCAAAGTCTAAACGATACTCCCTTCGCACGTTCTCTTTACAAACGAAATGATCACTTCTATTCTCTTACTCGTCGTACCCTTCTCGTACACTCGAACTCTTTCGCATATCTTACCACATTTCTGTTACTGCTTCAGTTTCCAAATCTCGGGGTTACTATCTCCAACTTGGTCATCATTAACTGGGAACACTCTGGATGGATCTCCGATATTTTTCCGAACATAACAACATGAAAGACCGGACGTACTGCTTCCTACGTCGGACGGCAATGCTAACTTATAGGCAACCTGGCCTATTCTCCAAAGGATCAGAAAATGCTCCAAGTACCTCAGGCTAAGTTTCCTCTGTTTTCCAAAACTCGTCACACCCTTTCCGGGGTGGTACCTTCAAGAAGACCCACCGTCAACCTGAACTCCAAGCGTCGTCGCCGATTATCCGCACGACTTCTGTTGACTCTGAGCTGCCAATAATCTCTTCTGGATAAGCTTCACCCTATCCACATCCTGCCGAAACAAGAATGAACCAGCTATCTGAACCTTGCCAACATCGAACCAATCGACCGGCAACTTACACTTCCGCCCCTACAAGGCGTCATAAGGCGATATCCGAATACTGATATGGTAGCTATTAAACACTCCCTCAACAGGAGACAACAATCCTCACAGCTACCCCTGAAATCCAAACACTGGCCCGAGGGCGAATGCGATACTGAGACTCACCTGAGTTCCTAACCCTGCCTGGTAAAACTTCCAGAAAAAGAAATAGCCGTAACCTGGGCTCCACTGCCTGTCATAAGGTGAAAGTAGGAACCTCGTGCAGCCTTACAACCTTTTTGATATAACATCTCGCATAACCCTCTGCCGAGTACACGGTCCTGACTGAAAGATAAGATGGGCTGACCTCATCGGCCCGACTACTGGTCGAACGCATCCACGAACTCGTACGATGGTTAACTAAACTTGGGCCTAACACCCTCATGACCCTATCACAAAGAGGGACAACCACAAACTGAACCCACCACAATACAGGCCGCGGGTTGACCCGCGATCGGTCCTCAACCCGACCCGCTATTGCGCAAAACACTTGTTCCCCGATCCGGAACAATCTCACTAATCAAGTTACGAAAACCTAGTGGTCATTCTTATATCAACTACCCTCTTTCATTACACACTACTCAGGGACTTATCACACTAATATATCTCACGTATACTATGCACTCCGTTAAGGGTCAATATAAAAATAAATCTTTTACTCGAGATGGCCTTACCTCTAAGGTCTCCACGTATAAAATTCTAAGGCTCACACTTTCCTTATCCCCAATCTTACCCTTTTAACTAACCATGATTTCCAATCACAATTAACACAATGCTATCTGAACATAACACTTATACAAATCTCTAGAGGGTTAAGGATATATATGTATCTACTGCTTCACTCCACTTTGTCGTTCTAAACAATCCTGCCCTGCTGGGCGTATAGCTAGGAAAGGTGATGAACTAGCTGCTGATCCTGAAGGATGAGTCTCTATATCTGCGCCACCTCTGGTCGGACAATTTCTCGCAAAATGGCCCTGCTGGCCGCAAGCATAACAAGTTGTCGAAGAACTACGACACTCCCCAGAATGACACTTACCACAACGGCCACACCGAGGTGGGGGTGGCCTCCTCTGGCTAGCACCCCTTCCTCTCCGAACCACTGAATCATGGCCCGATTTGGTAGGTGAGTCCTCCTACTTACATCCTCCTACTAGGACATCCTTTCGACACATGTGGCGGCGCGGGTAAAACAAGTACCAACTAAAAACGACATTCCTCGGGATGGCGCGCCTGTTGTGAACACCGAGGAAAATCGGGTCGGTGGTGAACCGACGTGTATCTGCGAATCGAAGCCACGAGCTCACGACCAACTCCTGCGTACCCGAACGTCCCGAACCCCGCGGAGGACCACTGCAGTTGGTGGAGTGCGTCTTCTAATCTGCTGCTGAGGCGGTTTGCCTCGAAAGTTACCAAAGGATCCTGCCGATCTGGCACTCTTCTGCTGATCTTGGTTAACCCGTCGATCCCTACGTTTCTCGGCCTGCTGCGCATAAGCCCGTACACAGGCCATGCTCAAGCCTGACTAAAGAGCTACTCTTGCACAACCCTCTCTTAGATAGTCATCAAGACTCGTGATAAATCGATACATAATATACTCTCTGGTAGCCAAATCCATAGCTAGTAACAGGGTCGCCTCTTTGCAATCCATACTTTCCGTTACTGGTCGTAACTGAAGGTTCAAATATCATGGCGCGGAGGAGCTGCCGCTGCGCTAGACTCTGCTGGGACTGGCGACGTCGCAGAACTCCCTGAATGAAGCACCACCTCAGGTGATGGTTGGGCCTGCGCCCTCGTAACCCTCTGTACTCTACTCGCAGCTCCCTCGGCTGCCTTGCCCTTCTGGGCCCGGGTTGCCTTACGCGGAGGCATAACTGGTAAAGGAAAGAATTTCGTTAGAGGGGTCCAACTTATAACACAGCTCTAAGGCACGATCTCTGAGTGAGAAGAATAGAAATCAATCCTAAATATCCTATAGCCTCCTGATTATTGGTGTGGTGCACAACACACCGATAATCAAGACTATACTAGATACGGTCTGTAGACATTTTCCGATGATTAACTGCTCTGATACCACTTTTGTCACAACGAACCGGGCGCGTGATCGTGCCTTACCCCGGGCACCCAAGTAGACATACATCAGAGTAATCAGCGGAACATAAAACAAGACATGAAATAATATAAAGTGTAAAACAGTTATCTGAGAAAAGTTGCCTTTCGGCATATATATATAAAAACTTAAATCCGAACAGTTACATCCCATTTACAAACTCTGCCCACAACAGTACTACATACCTCTAAGAATGATATAACAAGCGGGACAGGGCCCCGCCATACCCCTGAATGTAAGTACCTACAACGACAGGGGACTATACCCAAGATAAGCCTCCGGAGAAACGGAGCTTCCCAAAGCTGACCGTGATCCTAAGAGCAGGATCGACGATCGGTGTACCTCTACTGCGGCATGAACGCAGCCCCGAAGGAGGTCGATGCAAGTACCAAGTATGTGGCGAAAATCACGTAAATGAAATCATAGTAGTCTATATAAAGCGGGAGACATGTATGATAACCAAACTACGATTCACAATAAATAGCGATCATGTCAAGTCGTGGACTCACGCCTCAAAGTCATCACTCAAATATAACTATGGGTCTCACGGCCACAACATCAATCATGCGTGGGATACCTTCATCACTGGCGATGCATGATATAAAAGCACCAAGGAATACATGAACACGGGTCCCACGTGTCATAATAAAGTCGTCTGGGGTAAGTGCGAAGGCATAGCCGACTACTAACACCAGCAGTACCAACAAGGTCATAAATCGTATCAAGAGATCTGTCTGAACCGCCACATGATCGGCCGCCACTCGCCCGCGATATCAAATGTGTGCGTCTAATCTCGAACTTCCGCGACTCTGCATAGGCGCCACATAGGCCCGCATGAGGTATTCCTCGCGTCGGTAGCTACTCCCGGCGTCGCCCCGGACTCGCGATCCGCATGGCCACATAGACGCATGACCACAAAGGCCGCACACTAACACGGAACTCGTAGCTCGCATAGGTCCTCGGACCGCATGAGGTATTCTCGAATCATAGTCACCGCATCGCTGAGTATACCCGCGTCGGAGGCGCCTTAACCCCGGTATCATGTCAAGAGGTGAGTGATGTAATACTAACATAACGGCTTACCGTTAAACAACATAAGCACAACAAGGAAAACCCCTTTACACAACCATCACAAGACACTAACACACGTAACATCCTAACATGTTTACTTATCAAATCAACAAGAAAGTATTACAAGGTTATTACAAACCAACATAGTCAAGTTATTCACACAAGGTACTTCATACATTATCTCTTAAAAAAAATATTCTGTTTCTTTCACAGAGTCACACAATACCCGTAGTATTAAAATAGAGTGACTATCTTTTTAAGTAAACCAAAACACTTCCCTTTGTAAAATCAAGTAACAACATTCTTTTCCAAACGTTCAAGCTTGCCTAATTTCAAATACTCAAGTTTCTCATTTTCGAAAGGTTTCGTAGTTCATAGTCTTAATCACTTAATAATATAATTCTCTTTTAAAACCATTTGAGAAACACATGCCTTATGTGTGAGTAGGTTATTCTTGTTCATAACAATCTTATTAAAGCAGCCATGATCTAGGAAATGTAATATCATTTTGTCTCATCTTAGCTTCTATGCAGATGGAGGTTTCTAATGGTTTTAATACTTAATTAGTCAATACATTTCCCTTTATTAACGCTGCAGTGGTTCGTTCGATACTTATTCTGATTTCTGAAATCAGTAAAACATTATTCCTTTTAAAAACCAAATACTCATTACTCACGAATGAGGTTTCACACTTTTTAACAAAAGTCATATTAATTCAATTAAGTCAAGTCTCTTATCTTTTAAGATCAAGTCTCTTAACTTCTAAAATCAATAAACCATTATTTTTATCTCTCTTAAGTCGTTATACCTAACTTCCCATAAAGCTAGTATAACTCTTAAGCTTTTAAAACCAATTATTACTCTTCTTTCAAAAAGGTTTCTTAACTCTTTTGAAATACTTCAGATTCTTATTAATTAGACTCAAGTCAAAAGACATCGCAGTAAAACCACGTTCAGTTAACACACGTACGTCTACCGTACTAGATATATATTCTTTTTAAAATATCATGCTCAAGAGGATAGGAAGAATCACATACCTCGCGACGATTATCGACAATTAGCAAAACGCTCCACGGCTATAACCCGGCTAGCCTTGTCCACCTTTCAAGTAGAACATGCTACTCGCAGAACATTCAACCTATAAATGTCATATACGTCTATCAACGTCTAGACTACTCTGTAGAATATTCTAAGCAGGGGGGTTCTCTATTCTACGGAAAATCGGGCAGCACTTCCCTACCCGTTAAGCTACACAAGTCTACTGTAAATACAGTCCTATGTAAGTACAGTTTAATTCTTCTTCTTTAATATCCTTCTATGTATCTTATATACATTTCTATACTACTACAGTATGTAATTTCTAATTACAATAGAAGGACAAGAATATTTACCTCGATAAGCCCAAAATTATCCAAGTTTAAATGTCGATCCTGAGCAACGTTTAGCTCCGACTCTGGGCCCTCTAACCCGCTCCAAACAACCCTTAGAAGTTCTACGCAACTTCTTCTTAATACTTCAACCAACTATGAATATTTTCCTTAGGGTTTCGTTTTGTGACTGAAGGGAAGTATAATAGTATTTCTGGGCTTTTAGTATAGGGGTAACCTTTGAATACTGCAAGGTATTTGGGCCAAGGTATTTTGGAATAGTAACAATACTTGGAGAATACTTTCTACCAAGAGGGGGGGTGGTATTTTACGAGAACAACTAGGCAAAGGCGGGGTACTCTCAAAGCACCACTAGGAAGGGGGTATTTTACGAGAACAACTAGGCAAAGGGGGGGTACTCTCGGCTAGCACCACTAGGAAGGGGGGGAGTACTTCTCGGCCAAAAGGCCTCACAAAGGGGGAGGGGTGCTCTTTGGACGAGAGCAACAAGAAGAGGGGAGGGGGATTTCAAGACTTAGAAAGTGTTTGAGGGATGAAGAAAGTATTCAACTAAGGGGGGTATTTATAGGGAATTCAATGGCCATGATCAAGACAAGTGGGGGGCAAGTGGAAGGTGAGGATTTGCCCAAGTGCCCCCTAGCCATCTACTCCACAATTCACTCCAAACATTGACCCATGGTTTAGGCCATAAAACATGCCACGAAAAGAGCACCCAATCGGCCACCACAAACCGCCAACTTGAGGGTGACAAGTGTCGCCCTCTCGTTAGTCCAAAATATTCCATCTCTCGGAAAAATACGCAAAAATTATAAATGTTGCAACCGTATTTTTCCCTTCGCAAAGTCCGGAAAACGTTTCGTCGGAAAACGATTCTTTTCCCTAGCTGTGAACAAATTTCGCCCCTTTGCCTACTTAAGGCTTAAACTTTTGTACGTACGCCCTCACGTAAATACTCTGGAAATACGGGGTATAACAAAATCAACTTGCCAAGTCGGATATATCGCGTGCAGAGTGTCAACCTATAATAGTCAAAACATGACTATTAACTTCTAGTTTTTCGTGGAATTCTTCTAAGTGAGACTTCTCTTAGTTTACGGAAAATTGGGCAGCACTTCCCCCGTTTTTACTCAATTCTTCATTTTTAACAAAGCCCGATAATAGTAACTAACGTGGCGCAAAAATTCCGATAAGTAAGGAAGGGGATAACACGCCCAAACGGAACGCGATTAACAATCTCTCCTTCATAAATATAATAAGTAAAGAAGGGGATTACGCCCTGCAAATCTGTAACGGTTTACTATGTCACCTTCAAAATAACAATAAGTAAAAGAAGGGGATTACGCGCCCAAACGGTAACGCGGTTTACTATCTCGCCTTCAAAATATCAATAAGTAAAAGAAGGGGATTACGCGCCCAAACGGTAACGCGGTTTACTATCTCGCCTTCAAATTAACAATAAGTAAAAGAAGTCCAAAGTAACAAGTCCGTAAAATACTTCCAATATATGTATAATATCATATATACATAACAATCAAATTCACAAAGAGTCTAAGGCGCATTACCTTAATACTAGCCCAACAATATCCAAGATTTTAAAGTCGTTTCAAAGCAAGTCTTAGCTCCAAACCTTTGTGTTTTAGCTCCAAGTTTTTGTGTTCCAACTCACCATAGTTTACCCTTAGAAGTTCCAACCAACTTCTATTCAAGAATTTGACTCCAAAAGGTGAAGAACTGTCACGCCCCAAATTTTTCTAAGTCTTTACTTAGAGCGTGATGGCACCTGGACAATTATTTCCCACCAGGAGCACCATTTAACTCTCTTTATTTAGAAATTTGAACTTATATTCAAATACGGAGCTATTAATAAAAATAACAATAAAGAGATCTGTTTATGACTTTATTAAAAACATAACGCTAGCCCATGCTCGTGCAAATATTGTTTCTACATAGACATACTGACAAAGATTATTCTAAGTTGGAAGGGAGACCATTCCATACGGGCATTTCCCGAGACACTGGAACTGACATCCTGAACCTGACGAATACCAAGCCCGAAGCAATGGACTTGGTATGACAAGAGGCTGCGGGACGATCGCTAGCCTTGGCGTGGAGTCTTTCCTCTATCACGCTTTCCTGAAACATGTTAAATAAAGAGTCAGCCCTATCATCCAATGGTGAGAACTACCTCGCAATTCAAAGTAACACCACAATATTCCAAGTGCAATCACATTATAACGTAATAAGCATATTGCAAAAACATATCAGGTTACAACATTTTTAATTATGCAACAACTCCTCATAGGAAATTCTCGGTTTAACTAACACTTCATTTTATCTCGTATTATACGTTAAGACATTCCCCTGCATTTTCACATGTTTATTACATTTATATATTTGTGAACGCGTATTCACTTTTCATATTTATATATAGATGAACATGTATTCATCTTTCATATTTGTTGCGGCATGCAACCCGATCCATTATATTTACGTATTTGTGAACACGTATTCACTTTACGTTTTGTTGCGGCGTGCAACCCGATCCATTATGTTTACGTATTTGTGAACGCGTATTCACTTTACGTTTTGTTGCGGCGTGCAACCCGATCCATTATATTTACGTATTTGTGAACACATATTCACTTTACGTTTTGTTGCGGCGTGCAACCCGATCCATTATGTTTACGTATTTGTGAACGCGTATTCACTTTACGATTTGTTGCGGCGTGCAACCCGATCCATTATATTTACGTATTTGTGAACACATATTCACTTTACGTTTTGTTGCGGCGTGCAACCCGATCCATTATGTTTACGTATTTGTGAACGCGTATTCACTTTACGTTTTGTTGCGGCGTGCAACCCGATCCATTATATATTTATATATTTATGTGAACACGTATTCACTTTTCATATTTTTCAGAAGATTGAATAAATACTATTCTCTTTTCTAACATTCTCATTCATACTTGTAACGATTATAACTTTTTAACCATAACTCCAACTAAGGTGTTTCTCAAGCGGAAACTAAGGTAATACGGGGATCTTTCACTGTACCAAATTTCATTTAAAACTACTTTGGGTAACTAACACAAATTTATCCTCAAAACAGCCACATGAAATTTATTTCGGCAGAATTTTTATTAAACAACACCCAATCTTAGAATAGTCATAACTCCTAATCAGAAACCCGTTCAAGCCCCATAAAATCTCAAAACGACGATAACAGAGATCTACATGTCTCCATGTGAACCATACTTTCATATTCTGTACCATTTGGTACAGTTTTACCCTTTTATTCGCTGCCCTTCCTGGATCTCGATAGATCCGAGGCAGAAACTTTAAACAGCGATAAATCTCAATCCGTAAGTCGGATAGACCCCCGTAAGGTCTCAAAATGTCCACAACAGAGAGATCTAGAACTTTTATTTAGCAACAATTTTCATATTCCCAACATATTAGTACAGTTTTACGTTTCAACGTCCTGCCCTTCTGGATTCCGATGAATCCGAGGCAGCAACTTCAAACTACAATAACTATCAACTCGTAAGTCCGTTTTAATAACTATTTATCTATATCTGTCCGTAACAGAGATGTTTACAACCATGTAAATTTTCATATAATTCTAATAAGTAAAACTCAATAAAATCAGTCCGTAATTATGCCTTTCCGAATTTCGGCCAAATCTAAGGCAGGAACTTTGAACTATGATAACTTTCAAACCGTATGTCCATTTTACCTCATTTTTGGTTCTATATGATCATATTAGAGAGGTGTACCACTCCTCCGAATTTCATCAAATTCTAACAATTATAACTCAGTGGGAACAGTTCGTAAAGTTCATGACGCAACTAGTTGTCTAAACAATCAAAAGTTCAATATTTCTTTTCAACACTCAATTCTTATTCTAACATGTATTGAACTTAAAATAAAGGATGTTACCAAGAATTTCTGAGTGAGAAAACTCACCTTGTAAGCGTGAAAAAGATTGTTGTTTTGTTGCTACAAGTGATCCTTGCTCCCTAGTATTCCTATTTTTGTTCTCCTTCATCTCTTGATGTTTTTCAGATTTTTCCTCTTCTTGTTCACTTGTTTTTTCTGATTTTGTATTCTTTGTGCTAGGTATTTTATTTGTGTCAAGTACAATGTATAAGTAGAAGTGTGGGAGGTGGAAGGTGGAAGGTGGAAGGGTAAGAGTTGAGAGGAATTAAGGGGAGGGGGTAGGGTAGTGGACATTTTCAGTCCAAGTGCCCAGGTGAAGACAATTAGTCTACTCCATTTTCTAAACATAAATATATAGGGTAATGCTAGTTGATGAGATTTATGACAAGGCTAACAAGTCTAGAATTCAATTGTCATAATGCTAATTTTCATTCAATTTTTTTCCGTATGCAAAATGTAAGTCATAGCAAGTGTTTTTTTTTGTTTTTTTTTATTTTAAAAGTTCAATAATAGTATATTACTTTCACCTTCTTAATTACCAAAAACTAATATGACCAATCACTTAAGAGTGAAAATGTCATTTTCGGATGTGTTGCACATTCCTTTACTAAAGAATGAATTGAAGACTGCAAATCCATTTGTTGGAACTAATTAACGTATATATATATTTTTATTAACCCAACCACAACTATATATTATTATTTTTTTCCGGATTTTACATTCTCTCCTCCTTAAGCAACATTCGTCCTCGAATGTGAATAAGGTCGTAACATAATCACATAGACACAATAATAACATAATCACATAGACACAATAATGTTTATTGTTATTGTAACAAATTTGGGGCTTCACATTCTCCCTTCCTTAAGAAGCATTCGTCCTCGAATGAGAATAAGGTTGTAACACATGCATATAGACACGCAAATGGCACACATATGAAGTACTATGTAACACATTTTTTTTATTACCTTAGTCAAATAGGAATGGATATTTGACTTTCATCGCCTCTTCAGCTTCCCAGGTGGCTTCCTCTGTGGAGTGATTCTTCCATAGGACTTTCACGGAAGCAATATCTTTATTTCTAAGGCGTTGGACCTTTCTATCAAGTATTTCTACCGGAGCCTCTTCATATTGAAGCTCTTTATTAAGAACTATCTCCTGGGGAAGGATGACGTGACTTGGATCGTGCAAGTATTTTCGTAACATTGACACATGAAATACCGGATGCACTGCTTCCAGCTCTTGTGGAAGTGCTAATTCGTAAGCCACATTCCCCACTCTTCGCAAGATCTCATATGGCCCAATAATCCTTGGGCTCAATTTCCCTTTCTTACCAAAACGCATCACTCCCTTCATTGGGGACACTTTTAAAAATACTTTCTCCCCCTCTTGGAATTCAAGATCTCTTTTCCGATGATCCGCATAGGACTTTTGACGGCTATGAGCTGTTTTGATCCGCTCCCGAATCATCTGTACCTTATCATTTGTTTCTTGAATGACTTCCGGTCCGAACAGTTGCGTCTCAACCATCCAAGTGTAGACCTACATTTTCGTCCATATAATGCTTCAAACGGGGTCATTTGTATGCTAGAGTGAAAACTATTGTTGTAGGCGAACTCAATTAGACATAGATGGTCCAACCAGCTTCCCTGAAAATCCAACACACAAGATCGCAACATGTCCTCAAGTGTTTGAATTGTTCGCTCAGCCTGCCCATCTGTTTGCGGGTGGAAAGCCGTGCTTAACTTTAACTTTTGTCCCGAGACCCCGCTGGAAACTTTGCCAAAAGTGTGAGGTGAACTGGGAACCCCTATCTGAAATAATTTGTAAAGGAATCCCGTGTAACCGCACAATCTCCTTCAAATAAATCTGTGCGTACTGTGGTGCGCGATACGTAGTCTTGACCGGTAAGAAATGGGCTGACTTTGTAATCCGATCAACAATCACCCAAATAGAATCATACCCTTCTCGAATTTTGGTGGGCCGATTCTGAAATCCATATGAATCACCTCCCACTTCCACATGGGGACTCCATGTCTGAAGTAATCCGCGAGTTTTGATGTTCACTTTCACCGATGACATATAAGACACCTCGGACAAACTCTGCAATGTCTTTCTTCATCCCGTCCCACTAGTAATTTGCCTTGAGGTCCTGATACATTTTTGTTGACCCTGGATGAATGGAATATCTTGTGTTTTGACCCTTATCTAAGATCTTCCTCCTTAGATCCTTTACCTTAGGAACACATAACCTACCCTTATCTGAAAGAGTTCCGTCATTATCTCCCAATGGCTGTGAAGGTTTTCCTGTTGGATCCTCTCCGAAATCCAACAAACTCGTATCCTCAATGACTTTCTTTTATTTAAAGCTAAGGCGATGCGAGGTATCATGTACCACCACCCTACCTTCACCGATCTCGATTAAGCTAACCGAGGTTTCCCAATCTTTGTACCTCACGAACAATACCCCTCTTTTGCATTGCCAAATGGGCCAAGCTGCCCATTGGTCTCCTACTGAGTGCGTCGGCCACCACGTTGGCTTTCCCAGGATGGTAAAGAATACTAAGGTCATAATCCTTAAGCAACTCTAACCATCTTCTTTGTCGGAGATTCAAATCTTTCTGCGTGGTTATGTACTGCAAACTCTTATGATCTGTAAATATGTCCACATGCACACCATACAAATAATGTCTCCATATTCGTAAGGCAAACACCACCACAGCTAATTCCAAGTCATGAGTTGGGTAATTCTTCTCATGTATCTTCAATTGTCTAGATGCATACACAACAACCTTTCCAAATTGCATCAAGACACATCCTAACCCAACTCTAGAGGCATCGCAATAGACTGTGAACCCTTCTTGTCCCGATGGTAAGGTTAGGACTGGTGCAGTAGTCAACAATTTCTTTAGTTTTTGAAAACTTGCTTCACATGCTTCTGACCACTGGTACTTAACCGCTTTTTGAGTCAACCGGGTCAAAGGAGCAGCAAGACTAGAAAAACCTTTTACGAATCTTCTATAATACCCAGCCAAACCCAAGAAACTTCTAACCTCTGTCGGAGTGGTCGGTTTTGGCCAGTTCTTCACTGCTTCTATCTTCTGGGGGTCTACCATAATTCCATCCCTTGACACAACATGACCCAAAAAGGCTACCTCTTCCAACCAAAATTCACACTTTGAAAATTTAGCATATAGTTTCTCCTGTTTCAAGACTTGAAGCACTACCCTCAGATGTTCTTCATGTTCTTCAACACTCTTACTGTAGATTAGGATATCATCTATGAACACAATCACGAACAAATCTAGGAATGGTTTGAAGATTATGTTCATTAAATCCATAAAAGCTGCTGGGGCATTGGTTAACCCAAAAGACATGACCAAGAACTCATAATGGTCGTATCGGGTTCTAAAGGCTGTTTTGGATATATCATCTGGATTTATTTTCAGCTGGTGATATCCCGAACGGAGATCAATCTTAGAAAAATAGCTAGCTCCTTGAAGTTGGTAAAAAAGATCATCGATTCTTGGTAATGGGTACCGGTTCTTGATCGTGACCTTATTGAGCTGCCGATAATCGATGCACATTCGGAGCGATCCGTCTTTCTTTTTCACAAACAAGACTGGTGCACCCCAAGGGGAAACACTAGGCCTTATAAAGCCTTTATCCAGAAGATCCTTCAATTGTTCTTTTAACTCCCTCAATTCAGCTGGGGCCATTCGATATGGAGGAATAGAAATGGGTCTTGTACCCGGAATTAACTCTATAGCAAACTCCACTTCTCTATCCGGAGGAAGGCCTGGAAGATCTTCAGGAAAAACCTCCGGAAAATTTCGAACAATAGGAACATCATTCACTGCTGGGGATTCCTTTTGGGTATCCACTATATTAGCCAGATATGCATACTCCACTCTGTGACTTCTCAATAACTTTTGAGCCCCAAGGTAGGAAATAAACTGACCTGAGGATATTCCAATCCTACCCCTTATAACAACTTCTGGTTCTCCGGGAAAAGTTAATCTCACTATCTTCGCCGACAATCTAACATGGCATAACATGCCGACAACCAATCCATACCCAAAATGACGTCGAAGTCTACCATATCAAGTAGTACTAGGTTCACCATTGTTCCCCTGCCATTCACTTCTAATGGGAAATTATTTACCACCCGAGAGGCCCAAATGGAGGCCCCTACTGGTGTCATAACCTCAAAAGGTTCACTTAAATAAGAAGGTTCTACGTGTAAATTCTTAGCAAAGCCCATTGACACATATGAAAATGTAGAGCCGGGATCGTATAATACAAATGCAGGAATACTCGAGACTAGCAAAATACCTGTGACCACCGCATTAGATGCTTCTGCCTCATTCCTCTGGGGCAAAGCATAGAGCCGATTAGAATTGTTGGGTTGTTGACCTCCCTGACTCTGGCGGGGTTGGTTTCCCTGATTTCCCCTGTAGGCAGTTGTGGTTGCTTCTGACCTCCCCTGAATAGATTGTATTTGAGTCCTCTTTTTGCAATCTCCGACATAGTGGCCTGATTCTCCACAGTTATAACATGACTTCGTTAAGAGCTGACATTCTCCAGCGTATTTCCTTTGACAAATCTTACAAACCGGTTTGTCCCCTCCTGTGTTAGGATTGGTGGCCTTGTCCTTGCTCACTTGGTGATTAAACCAACTGTTCCCCTTAGGCTTGAAATAAGACTGGCCCATAGATTGGTTCGGTCTTGAAGATCCCTTACTAAACTCCTGCTTCTGATTTTGACTCTGACTAAATGATCCTGACGTCCGAAACCTTTTCTGCGAATACTTTTTTTTTGTTGCTTTAGCAAAACCTTCTATCCTCATTGTCATACCGACGATCTGAAGGTATGCCCGATAATGGGCTAATGCCACTACCTTCTCTTCCAAGTTTGGGTTTAAACCCTTAACAACTCTTTTGACCTTCTCCCTTTCTGTAGGAATAATATGTGCGTTGTATGCTGACAATCGGATGAATTAGGTATTGTATTATATCACATTGCGGTCTCCTTGTTTCAACAGTTCAAACTCACGTCTGAGCGCATCTTTTCGGGAGTTAGGCATGTACTTTTCACTGAATGCGGCTCTGAACTCCCCCCACGTCATCGGTGGTGACATCGGAAAAATGATTTCTTCTAAAATTTCTCCACCACACCCGTGTGTCGTCCACTAACCGTGCGATTACCAAATTGACGTCATGCGTCTCCACACATCCTCGTGTAAACAGTAGGTTTTCTACCTCATCGAGAAATACTATTGGGTTAGACTTGTAGTCCTTCCCTGTATAGATATGTTCCCTTCTTCTCACAAAATTTGCCCCATAGTCTATCTGGTACCTCTCCTACCTTTTCGGTCGGTGGTGCAGTCACATCTGGTTATTTTATCGTTGTACACTCCATTCCACAACCCTTTGAAGGAGGTAGTACGAGAACCAAGTCTTTGAAAAGACTCAAGATAGGCACGAGAAGAGTATGAAAGAAGTGAAACTTTAGGATGTTATTCCGTTTACTTATTACTAAGGTGGCGCGCTGCCGTCGCAATAAGTAACCGTTCAAACACCCAACTCGAAGAAACTTCCTAGAATCTCCTAACCTGGTTTAGCTTTGATACCAACTTGTCACGCCCCAAATTTTCCTAAGTCTTTACTTAGAGCGTGATGGCACCTGGACAATTATTTCCCACCAGGAGCACCATTTAATTCTCTTTATTTAGAAATTTGAACTTATATTCAAATACGGAGCTATTAATAAAAATAACAATAAAGAGATCTGTTTATGACTTTATTAAAAACATAACGCTAGCCCATGCTCGTGCAAATATTGTTTCTACATAGACATACTGACAAAGATTATTCTAAGTTGGAAGGGAGACCATTCCATACGGGCATTTCCCGAGACACTGGAACTGACATCCTGAACCTGACGAATACCAAGCCCGAAGCAATGGACTTGGTATGACAAGAGGCTGCGGGACGATCGCTAGCCTTGGCGTGGAGTCTTTCCTCTATCACGCTTTCCTGAAACATGTTAAATAAAGAGTCAACCCTACCATCTGGGGCTGAGTGAGAACCTTACCCTGCAATTCAAAGTAACGCCACAATATTCCAAGTGCAATCACATTATAACGTAATAAGCATATTGCAAAAACATATCAGGTTACAACATTTTTAATTATGCAACAACTCCTCATAGGAAATTCTCGGTTTAACTAACACTTCATTTTATCTCGTATTATACGTTAAGACATTCCCCTGCATTTTCACATGTTTATTACATTTATATATTTGTGATATCGTATTCACTTTTCATATTTATATATAGATGAACATGTATTCATCTTTCATATTTGTTGCGGCATGCAACCCGATCCATTATATTTACGTATTTGTGAACACGTATTCACTTTACGTTTTGTTGCGGCGTGCAACCCGATCCATTATGTTTACGTATTTGTGAACGCGTATTCACTTTACGTTTTGTTGCGGCGTGCAACCCGATCCATTATATTTACGTATTTGTGAACACATATTCACTTTACGTTTTGTTGCGGCGTGCAACCCGATCCATTATGTTTACGTATTTGTGAACGCGTATTCACTTTACGTTTTGTTGCGGCGTGCAACCCGATCCATTATATTTACGTATTTGTGAACACATATTCACTTTACGTTTTGTTGCGGCGTGCAACCCGATCCATTATGTTTACGTATTTGTGAACGCGTATTCACTTTACGTTTTGTTGCGGCGTGCAACCCGATCCATTATATATTTATATATTTATGTGAACACGTATTCACTTTTCATATTTTTCAGAAGATTGAATAAATACTATTCTCTTTTCTAACATTCTGTCATTCATACTTGTAACGATTATAACTTTTTAACCATAACTCCAACTAAGGTGTTTCTCAAGCGGAAACTAAGGTAATACGGGGATCTTTCACTGTACCAAATTTCATTTAAAACTACTTTGGGTAACTAACACAAATTTATCCTCAAAACAGCCACATGAAATTTATTTCGGCAGAATTTTTATTAAACAACACCCAATCTTAGAATAGTCATAACTCCTAATCTGTAAACCCGTTCAAGCCCCATAAAATCTCAAAACGACGATAACAGAGATCTACATGTCTCCATGTGAACCATACTTTCATATTCTGTACCATTTGGTACAGTTTTACCCTTTTATTCGCTGCCCTTCCTGGATCTCGATAGATCCGAGGCAGAAACTTTAAACAGCGATAAATCTCAATCCGTAAGTCGGATAGACCCCCGTAAGGTCTCAAAATGTCCACAACAGAGAGATCTAGAACTTTTATTTAGCAACAATTTTCATATTCCCAACATATTAGTACAGTTTTACGTTTCAACGTCCTGCCCTTCTGGATTCCGATGAATCCGAGGCAGCAACTTCAAACTACAATAACTATCAACTCGTAAGTCCGTTTTAATAACTATTTATCTATATCTGTCCGTAACAGAGATGTTTACAACCATGTAAATTTTCATATAATTCTAATAAGTAAAACTCAATAAAATCAGTCCGTAATTATGCCTTTCCGAATTTCGGCCAAATCTAAGGCAGGAACTTTGAACTATGATAACTTTCAAACCGTATGTCCATTTTACCTCATTTTTGGTTCTATATGATCATATTAGAGAGGTGTACCACTCCTCCGAATTTCATCAAATTCTAACAATTATAACTCAGTGGGAACAGTTCGTAAAGTTCATGACGCAACTAGTTGTCTAAACAATCAAAAGTTCAATATTTCTTTTCAACACTCAATTCTTATTCTAACATGTATTGAACTTAAAATAAAGGATGTTACCAAGAATTTCTGAGTGAGAAAACTCACCTTGTAAGCGTGAAAAAGATTGTTGTTTTGTTGCTACAAGTGATCCTTGCTCCCTAGTATTCCTATTTTTGTTCTCCTTCATCTCTTGATGTTTTTCAGATTTTTCCTCTTCTTGTTCACTTGTTTTTTCTGATTTTGTATTCTTTGTGCTAGGTATTTTATTTGTGTCAAGTACAATGTATAAGTAGAAGTGTGGGAGGTGGAAGGTGGAAGGTGGAAGGGTAAGAGTTGAGAGGAATTAAGGGGAGGGGGTAGGGTAGTGGACATTTTCAGTCCAAGTGCCCAGGTGAAGACAATTAGTCTACTCCATTTTCTAAACATAAATATATAGGGTAATGCTAGTTGATGAGATTTATGACAAGGCTAACAAGTCTAGAATTCAATTGTCATAATGCTAATTTTCATTCAATTTTTTTCCGTATGCAAAATGTAAGTCATAGCAAGTATTTTTTTTTGTTTTTTTTTATTTTAAAAGTTCAATAATAGTATATTACTTTCACCTTCTTAATTACCAAAAACTAATATGACCAATCACTTAAGAGTGAAAATGTCATTTTCGGATGTGTTGCCCATTCCTTCACTAAAGAATGAATTGAAGACTGCAAATCCATTTGTTGGAACTAATTAATGTATATATATATTTTTATTAACCCAACCACAACTATATATTATTATTTTTTTCCGGATTTTACAAGAACACTTAGTCTTCAAAACTGTCCAGTTTCGGTTTTGGTGGTGTTTTAGAGGCTATGGGTGTGAAAATCTTATCTAACTCTTGGTTGGTGATCTTCCTAACATACTAAGGAAGAACACTTATAAGTTTAAGAGTTTTTGGACAACTTTAGGTAGGGGAGGGGGCTGTTTAGACGAGATCAACTAGGGATGAAGGGAGAGGAAAATATTTTCCAAGACTTGTAATGTTTAAGTGTGGATGATTTCATCTACTTAGGGGGTTTATATAGCACAACCAAGGGAGGGGATTAACACAAGTGTAGGGTGGAGATGAAGTGTATAAGATCCTTCCCACACTTGTCTTACAAAAGTTAGGCAAGTCTTGACTAAGCAAGACTTGCCCAAATCCTTCCATTTTGCCTTCCAAGCCATGCCAACTTGGCAAGACTTGTTGGCCACTTGTCTTGCCAAGTTGTCCACCCATTTTCGTCCACTTGGACCAATCCATGGGTGACACATGTCGCCCTCCTATTGGTCGAAAATATTTTATCTTTCGAAAAATTCCATAGTCGTAAAAATATTGAAAGCGTAAATTCCTTCACAAGGTTCGAAATAACTTTCGTCGGAAAACAATTCTATCATTCTTACCCTAATTAGGGAATATACATTCGTACGTACGTCCTCACATACGTACTCCGGAACTACGGGGCATAACATTCTCCCCCCCTTAGAAACATTCGTCCCAAATGTTCCTCCAAGATTCAAAATAACTCAGATAACGACATAGTCTCCCATAATTCGAACAATTAGCAAAATGCCACATATGGCCACAACAGAATACCTAAGTACATATGACAATTTAAATTAACCGGTATGAAAGTGAGTTACCTCGAGGTGTGGGGAATAGGTGGGGATACTTCTGCCTCATGTCCTCCTCTGCTTCCCACGTCATTTCCTCTCTGTTCTCGTTCCGCCACAAGACCTTGACGGAAGCCACATCCTTTGTCCGCAGTCGTCTAACAGCCGGTCAAGTATCATTCTGAGGATCTCCTCATACGATAATTCCTCTGTCACCTGGACATCATCAACCGGGTTCACTCTAGACGGATCTCTGATACATCTCCTCAGCATAGAAACATGAAAAACTGGATGTACTGCCTCCAGATCGGACGGCAGATCCAACTCATAGGCAACCTTGCCTACTCTACGGACAATCTGATAAGGCCCAATGTACCTTGGGCTGAGCTTCCCCTTCTTGCCAAAACTCATCACATCCTTCATGGGTGATACCTTCAGAAAAACCCAATCAGCAACCTCAAACTCCAAATGTCGACGCCGATGATCTGCGCATCGACTTACATGCGACTACGGTATCGATAACCGCTCTGGATAAGCTTCACGCCTTATCGGCTGCTTGAACTAAGTCTGGACCGACTAACTGTACCTCCCCTACATCAAACCAGCCTATCGGTGACCTGCACTTCCTCCCATATAAGGACTCGTAAGGCGCCATCTGGATACTGGAGTGGTAGCTGTTGTTATACGCAAACTCTACCAGCGGCAAATGATCCTCCCAGCTACCTCTGAAGTCAATAACACAGGCTCGCAGCATATCCTCAAGTGTCTGGATAGTACGCTCTGCCTGTCCGTCGATGCAGGGATGGAATGCGATCGAGGCTCACTGCGTCCCTAATCCCTTGCGGAAAGACCTCCGGAAGTTAGGTATGGCGGGCTCCTCGGTCAGATATGATAGATATAGGGACCCCATGCAGTCTTACGATCTCTCGGATGTAAAGTCTGGCATAATCCTCGGCCGAAAAAGTCGTCCTGACGGGAAGAAAGTGGGCTGATTTCGTCAGCCTGTCGACGATAACCCAGATAGAATCATGCTTCCTCTGAGTGCGAGGTAATCCTATAATGAAGTCCATGTTGATCACCTCCCACTTCCATGTCGGAATCTCTATAGCCTGCAACAACCCACTGTGCCTGCGGTGCTCTACCTTGACCTGCTGACAACTCGGGCACTGAGCAACAAATTCTGCAACGTCTCTCTTTAGGCCGTCCCACCAATACAAAGATCTGAGGTCGTGGTACATCTTTGTCGACCACGGATGGATAGAGTAGCGCGCGCTGTGTGCTTCCCCTAGAACCTGCTGTCGAAGTCCTGCAATATCTGGAACACACAACCTGCCCTCAGCCTTAGCACCCATGGTGCTACCTCAGGACCCTTCCCCTCATGAAGAGTCGTATCACGATACCGTGTCATAACCGGATCCTCATACTGTCGCCTCTTCACCTCCTCGATGATGGAAGACTCGGCAACCTCTCGAACCCGAACCCCGTTATCTACTGCCCCTCCTATCTGGCTGAACATCCGATAGACTACCCATCGACCTACGACTAAGGGCATCTGCCACTACATTGGCCTTCCCTGGGTGGTATAAGATATCGACATCATAATCCTTGAGTAGCTCCAACCACCGTCTCTGTCGCAAGTTCAGCTCCCTCTGGCTGAAGATGTACTGGAGGCTCTTGTGGTCGGTGTAAATGTCCACGTGAACTCCATACAAATAATGTCTCGGATCTTGGCGTGAATCACTGCGCGACTCAAGTCATGTGTGGGGTAGTTCTTCTCATGCTTCTTGGTGTCGAGATCGTAGCTATAACCTTGCCTGTGCATCAACACACATCCAAGCGACGCGGCGTGTCACAATAAATCGCATAGCCGTCCGCCCTCGGAAGAGTAAGCTGGGCGGTTGTCAACTTCTCCTTTAATCGAAATCCTTCTCGCAAGCATCCCTCCACTGAAACTTAGCGCCACGAGTCGGTTTGGTCAAAGTCTTGAAATAAAGCAAACTTTTCCACAAACCTCCGGTAGTAACCCATGAGCCCAAAGCTGCGCACCTCGTCGGGGTAGTAGGTCTAGGCCAACTCTTGGCCTCGATCTTTGCGTATCTACCGAATACCATCGGTCCTACAATGTGTCCTAAGAACTCCACCGCAGCTAACCAAAACACACATTTTGAAAACTTGGCGTATAGCTTCTTTGGTCGGGAGGACTCTCCGACCGTCCTCAAATGCTCTACATGGTCTGCTCGGCGAGAATAAATCAAGATGTCGAGAATGAATACTATGATGAACGTATCCAAAAATGGTTTGAACACTCGGTTCATCAAATCCATGAATACCGCAGGAGCATTGGTCAAGCCGAAAGACATGACCCTAAACTCATAGTGCCGTCTGCAGGGTCGGAACGCGATCTAGGGATATCCGACTCCCTAACTCGCACCTGATGGTAACCAGATCGTAGTTCTATCTTAGAGAAACATCTCGCGCCCTGCAACTGGTCGAACAAGTCATCGATTCTAGGAAGGGGGTATCTGTTCTTAATAGTCACCTTGTTCAGCTGCCTGTAATCAACGCACATACGCAGCATCCCATCCTTTTTCTTCACGAACAATACTGGCGCTCCCCAGGGAGAAACACTAGGCCTAATGAAGTCTTTCTCCAAAGAAATCGCTCGGTGGTCCTTGATTCTCTCGGCTTCGGCAAGTGCCATTCGGTATGGCAGAATGGATATAGGTCGAGTATCAGGCAGAATATCAATGCAAAACTCTATCTCCCTCTCCGGATGGATACCCGGGAGGTCGTCTGGAAACACATCTGGAAACTCTCTGACTATCGGGCCGGCGTAGGTGCGGTGTCGCCGCCTCGTATCAAATACCGGATGAGATGGTAGATACACCCGCCGAACCATCTTCCCGGCCTTGAGGTAGGAAATAAACTTACCACGGCGACAAAGTGTTCCTCCCACTCGATAATGGCTCCCGGAAACTGGAACCGTACCAATCGTTTCCTACAGTCTACATTGGCGTAACAAGAAGATAGCCAATCCATACCCATGATCATATCAAAATCGGTCATATCCAACTCTATCAAGTCGGCTAGGGTCTGACGACTGCATATAGTCACTGGGCAAGCTCTATATACCTTTCACCGCTCAAGATCCCCATGGCGTAGCTACCTCAAAAGGGTCTATAGACTCAGGCTCTATCCCTATCCTACTAGCAATAAGGGGGGATATATAGGACAAGGTAGAACCTGGATCTATCAAGGCATATACGTCGCAACAAGAAATTGATAAAGTACCTGTGATGACATCCGGAGACGCCTCCTGGTCCTGGCGGCTGGACATGGCATAAATGCGGTTCTGAGGACCACTGGAACTAGAACCCCTGCCACGACCTCTGCCGCGACGTGCTGGCCCATGAGAACCCTGCCCTCCGGGGCGAGTAACTGTAGGAGATGAAGATCCGGCAAAAGACCCTGTAGGATGAACTCTACTATCTGCGCCGCCCTTAGTCGGACAGTCCCTCGCAAAGTGACCCTGCTGGCCACAAGTGAAACAAACTCCCGCAGCAGTACCACATTTCCCGAAATGGGATCTCCCACATCGAACACACTGAGAGGAAGGTGGTCTCGATTGGTTAGCACCTTTGCTACCCTGGAAGTCTGAAGTCACAGGGCCACGACGCCCGAATACCATCGGTCCCGAAGATGGTGTGGGAGTGCTCAGCCGGTGAGGTGCAAATCTACTCGTTCTTGGTCGTCCACCTCGAGGACTACCAAAGGACCACGACATCTGGCGCCTTCCTGGCGATATCATCGGCAATGCGCCTCGCTCTCACACCCAGTGCATGAGCTGCGTGCGGGCAATGTCCATGCCCGGCTGAAGAGCTACACCTGAGCAAGACTCCGCCAAGTAGTCGTCAAGACCTGTGACGTAACGGTGCACTCGGTCCTCCATATCTGCTACCAGTGCGGGGACATACCGAGCCAACGAGTCGAACTCTACATTGTACTCCCGAACTGTGCGCCCTCTCTGCCTTAGCATCAAAAATATGTCAGCTCGTTCCCTCCTCATCTGCGGAGGCAAGAAGTGAGCAAGAAATGCCTCTGAGAACTCATCCCAAATGGCTGGAGGCGCCTGCTCCCCCCGGGACAGCTCCCAAGAATCAAACCAGTCGACTGCGGTATCGCGCAGCCGATGTGAACCTAAGACCACTGACTCGGTCTCCGACGCCTTGATCACTCTCATGATCCACTGTAACTGTCTGATGAACTCCTGTGGATCATCCTCAGGCCTCGACCCATAAAACTCTGGCGGTCCGCAACTCAGAAAGTCCCGAAGTCTCAAACCATCTGACCTCGGGTGAACCACGGGTACTACTGGGACTGGAACTGCTGCATCCAGCCTATCCTCGTGCCTCGCCACGACTCTGGCCAATAACTGGGCCATCTCCTTGTAACCCATGTCCTCTGTCCCAGGCTGTGGGGTTGGGGGCTCCGGTGCCGTGGCCTTAGCAGCCTCTACTGCGGCCCTAAACTCTGCTGGGGCCGGCGACATCGTGGAACTCGCCGTCGGAGGTATCACCTCGGGTAAGGGTTGGGCCTGAGCCCTCGTGACTCTCTGTGTACTACTAGCGACTCCTCATTTGCCTTGCCATTCGGGCCGGGTTGCCTTACGTGGAGGCATAACTGGTAAGAATGAGAAATTTGTCAGAAGGGTCTAACCTATAACACCGCTCTAAGGCACGATCTCAGAGTGAGAAGAATGGAAACCAATCCTAAATGTCCTGCAACCTCCTGATTATAGATGTGGTGCACAACACACCGATAATCAAGACTCTACTAGACACGGTCTGTAGACACTTTCCGAGGATTAACCGCTCTGATACCACTTTTGTCACGACCCGGTCCCGGGCCTGTGACTGGTGCCTTACCCGGACACCCAAGCTAAACATCAGAGTAACCAGCGGAACATAACCAAGACATGAAATAATAAAAGTAAGAATAGTCTATCCAAGGAAAAGTTGCCTTTCGGCATATATATATCATTACCCAATAGTGAACAGTTACAATCCCAAAATGCGACAGGACTACAGACCTCTAAGAAAATGTAAACACTACGACGGGACAGGGCCCCGTCATACCCCTGAATGTACAAAACATCTACAACACCAGGGAAAACCATACCAAAAGTCGAGCCTCCGGAAAAATGGAGCTCACGACACGAGTAAAGATCCTAAGGCGAGGATCCGCTACCTTCCCTTTACTGCGGCATGAACGCAGCCCCGAAGGAGGTCGATCTGCAAGTACCAAGTATGTGAAGCGTAAAGCACGGATATATACACATATATAAAACCATAACATTTTTAAAACCAATTCACAAGTATGTATGAAAACAACCGAGTTAATCGCACATAGTGCCACATCACAACCAAGAGCAATAATAGGTATCTTGAATGAGTCTTTTCTAGGCGCGAATGATCGAAGAAAGGCCAATCGCCCATAGTATCATTATGCATGCCTAATCTTGGACTCCGTAGTCGCATAGGCCACCTAGGCCGCGTGAGGTATTTCTCGCATCGAGGGTAGCTCTTTCGCCGGCATCGCCTGGACTCTCGTAGTCCGCATGGCCACATAGACCGCATGAGGTATTCCTCGCACATTAACCTGGAACTCCCGTAGCTCCGCATAGGTCCCCTGAACCCGCATGAGGCATTCCTCGCATCGGGGGGCAGCTTAACCCCCGGTATAACATATCAAGAGGTGGGTGGTACAATACTAGCATAACGGATTATCATTAAACAACATAAGAACAATAAGAATAACCTCTTTATACAATCATCACAATAATCGAGCACAACGACTAATCGTTGAACAATATAAGCATAACAAGAATAACCTCCTTACGTAGGCGTTACAAGATACTAACACACGAGGTATCATAACATGTCTATCAAACCAACTTACCATACCTTCAGACAATATTTCAAGCATTTGATAAACAAATAATAAAAAACGTTTCTTATCTTTTAAGTCGTTATACTTAACTTCCCACAAAGCTAGTATAACCCTTAAGCTTTTTGTAAAACCCAGTATTACTTTTCTTCCGAAAATGATTCATAACTCTTTTTGAAATATTCAAGATTCTTATTATTTAGAACTCCAGTCCAAAGATATCAAAGTAAAACCAAGTTCAATCTAACACCCGTACGTCTACCGTACTATATATATATTTGGAAAATATCATGCTCAAAGGGATAGGAAGAATCACATACCTCCTAGGCTAAATCTGTCACGACCCGAACCCGGGCCCGTGACTGGTGCCTTACCCCGGGCACCCAAGTAGCCATACATCAGAGTAATCAGCGGAATATAAAACAAGACATGAATAAAGTGAAGTGAAAAACAGTTATCTGAGAAAAACTTGCCTTGCGACATATATATATATATCAACTAGAACAGTTACATCCCTTTTTACAATTCTGCCCACAACAGTACTACAGACCTCTAAGAATGATATGACAACAATGGCGGGACAGGGCCGCCATACCACGAATGTAAGTACTACTACGACGGGGCACTATACCACCGATAAGCCTCGGAGAAACGGAGCTTCCCAATGTTGTGACCACTAAGAGCGAGGATCAACGGTGTACCTCTACATGCGGCATGACGCGGCCCCGAAGGAGGTCGATGCAAGTACCAAGTATGTGGCGAAAATCACGTAAATGAAATCATAGTAGTCTATATAAAGCGGGAGACATGTATGATAACCAAACTACGATTCCTGATAAATAGCGATCATGTCAAGTCGTGGACTCACGCCTCAAAGTCATCACTCAAATATAACTATGGGTCTCACGCCCACAACATCGATCAGAGTGAAATAGATATATCATCGGTCTTTTCTAGGCCGCTAATGATCGAAGCAAGGCGATCGCCCATAGTATCATTATGCGTGCCTAATCTCGGACTTCCGCAACGCATAGGTCACATAGACCGCGTAGGTCGTATAGACGCGTCGGGGTAGCTAACCCGGTACCCTCACGGACTCCCGCAATCCGCATAGTCTCAATAGACCGCATAGTCGCGCACGCGTAGGGCATCCCGCATCGGGATAAAACACCGGAATGATCAATCACCGGAGTATACCGCGCTCGCGTAGTCACATAGACCGCGTAGGCCGTATAGACCGCGTCGGTGGCAAGCCTCGGTATAATAAGTCGAGGGTATGTGATATAATAACATAACGACTTATCGTTAAACAACATAAGCACAACAAGGAAACCCTTTACACAAACATCACGGATACTAACACACGTAGCATCCTAACATGTTTACTTATCAAATCAACAAGAAAGTATTACAAGGCTATCACAAACCAACACAATCAAGTTATTCACGCAGGTACTTTCTACATTATGTTAACACTTTGGGTTTTATCCCCAAAGTACTTCATACATTAACTCTTTAAAGATCCGTTTCAAAAGTCACACAATACGTAGTATTAAAATAGAGTGACTATCTTTTTAAGTAAACCAAAACACTTCCTTTTGTAAAATCAATTAACAACATTATTTTCCAAGCGTTCAAGTTTGCCTAATTTCAAATGCTCAAGTTTCTCATTTTGAAGGTTTCGTAGTTCATAGTTTTAATCACTTAATGATATAATTCTCCTTTAAACGATTTGAGAAACATATGCCTTATATGTGAGTGGGTTATTCTTGTTTATAACAATCTTATTAAGCGACCATGATCTAGGAAATGACATATCATTTTGTCTCATCTTAGCTACATGCAGATGGAGGTTTCTACTGGTTTTAATAATACTTAATTATTCAGTACATTTCCTTTTATTAGCGCTGCAATGGTTTGTTCGATACTTATTCTGATTTCCGAAATCAGTAAAACATTATCCCATTTTAAAAACCACGTACTCATTACTCACGAATGAGGTTTCACACTTATTAACAAAATTCATATTAATTCCTTTAAGTCAAGTCTCTTATCTTTTAAGATCAAGTCTCTTAACTTCTAAAATTAATAAACCATTCTTTTTATCTTTCTTAAGCCGTTATACCTAACTTTCCATAAAGCTAGTATAACTCTTAAGTTTTAAAACCAAGTATTACTCTTCTGTTAAAAATGATTCAGAATTCTTTTGAAATACTTCAAGATTCTTATTATTCAGGCTTAAGTCAAAAGACATTGCCGCAATTATTATTCAGTTAACACACGTACGTCTACCGTACTATATATATATTCTTTAAAATATCATGCTCAAGAGGATAGGAAGAATCACATACCTCGCGACGATTATCGACTATTAGCAAATCGCTCCACGGCTATAACCCGGCTAGCCTTGTCCATCTCTTAAGTAGCACATGCTACTCGCAGAACATTCAACCTATAAAGGTTATACGAGTCTATCAATAGCTAGACTACTCTGCATAATAATCAGTAGGTTCTCTATTTACGGAAAATCGGGCGTGACTTCCCTGCAGTTAAGCTACACGATCTCGTAAATCTGATCCTATGTAAATCTGATTTAGTCCTTCTTCTTTAATATTCTTCTATAACAGTTCAACTCCCTTCTATGAATCTTATATTCATTTCTATACTACTACAGTATGTAATTTCCAATTACAATAAAAGGACAAGATATTTACCTCGGTAAGCCCAAAATTATCCAATGTTTAATGTCGATCCTGAGCAACGTTTAGCTCATACTCGGGTGCTCGACCGCTCCAAACAACCCTTAGAAGTTCTACGCAACTTCTTCTTAATACCCCATCCAACTATGGAGATTTCCTTAGGGTTGTGTTTTGTAGTGAAGGAAGTATAATAGTATTTACGGGCTTTTCAGTATAAGTGTAACCTTGGAATACTACAAGGTATATGGGCCAAGGTATTTTGGAATAGTAACAATACTTAGAGAGTATTTCTACCAAGGTGGGGGTGTATTTTTGAGAACAACTAGGCAAGGGGGGTACCCCTCGGCTAGCACCACTAGGAGGGGGGGATACTTTCGGCCAAGGGGAGGGCTCTCGGCGAGGGCCTTCTCGAAGGGGAGGGTGTTTGGACGAAACACTACCAAGAGGGAAGGGATTTTCAAGACTTAGAAAATGGTTTGTGGATGAAGAAATGTCTTGACTAAGGGGTATTTATAGGTCAAGCAATGGCCAACCAATGGCCAAGATCATGCCAAGTGCAAGGCAAGTGTAGGGTCAAGATTCATCCATGTGCACCTTATCCATCTACCACACAAATATCACAAAATATCCTACCTACTCCCACTCTCCATTTCGTCCAAATGCCGCCCCAAAGTCCACCAATTAGAGGGTGCCAAGTGTCGCCCTCTTGTTGGTCCAAAATATTTCGTCTCTCGGAAAAATCCGCAAAAATACTAAATGACATAGCCGGAATTTTCCGCATGAAGTTATGTAAAACGTTTCGTCGAAAAACGATTCTAATCGGGTGTTGTGCACAAAATATTTTCGTCCAAGCCTACTTAAAGTTCAAACTTTTCTACGTACGTCCTCACGTACATACTCTGGAAATACGGGGTATAACAAAATCCACTTGCCAAGTCGGATATATCGCGTGCAGAGTGTCAACCTATAATAGTCAAAACATGACTATTAACTTCTAGTTTTTCGTGGAATTCTTCTAAGTGAGACTTCTCTTAGTTTACGGAAAATTGGGCAGCACTTCCCCCGTTTTTACTCAATTCTTCATTTTTAACAAAGCCCGATAATAGTAACTAACGTGGCGCAAAAATTCGATAAGTAAGGAAGGAGATAACACGCCAAACGAACGCGATTAATCATCACGACCGAACCGGGCGTGGTAGTGCCTTACCCGAGCACCCTAGTGATACAACATCGAGAGAAAATCGTGAACATAAAACAAGACATGAAATATCAAGAAGTGTAAAGCAGTTATCGAGAAATCTTGCCTTTCGGCATATATATATAAAACTTTAATCCGAGCGATTACAATCGCAACCACACTTGCAGCAGTCTACTGACCTCTAAGATTTATACAACAACTATGACGGACGGGGCCGCCATACCACGAATGTACAAGGACCTCTGGACTCGGGGTAACATACAAAGATAAGCCTCAGAAGGAACGGAGCCTCCCAATCTGAAAGGTGATCCTAAGCGAGGATCGGCGGCCGATGTACCTCTACTGCGGCGTGAACGCAGCCGAAGGAGGTCGATCTGAGTACCAAGTATGTGGCGGAAATCGTAAATGAAATCATAATAGTCTATATAAAGCGGGAGACATGTATGATAAACAAACTACGATTACATGACATAAAAGATCATATCAAGTCGAGGACTCACGCCTCCAAATCATCACTCGTGCGTGGAATTCCTTCCTCACCGTGATCGATGATATAACAACCCCAAGGAGTATACATGAACACCAGGTCTCACCTGTGTCAATAAAACCGTACTGGGCAAGTATAATTACCAGATCCGACCGTACATCACGAAGCTCCATCCAAACACTGACTCGCGAAGCTGACACGTGGCAAGTGCACTAGCCTCCACCAGATCCACCTGCGTCACGTAGCTGACGGGGGCAAGTGAATCGGTCGGGCACCCGATCACAACCGTAAGTCACGATACTTCGCCATAACCAAAATGGTCACATGTCCACAGAATCCATCAACGGTGTAGACATGCCCATGTAACAATGCTAATGGAAGCATACCCGTGGAATCTCCCGTCCGCCGATGCGTCCAAGTAAGTTCTCCACAAGTCAACCGGCCCTCCATCGAGAGACGCGGTAGTATAGAAACACAATTCTTGCACAACAAAGACTATCATCATAAGCATAGGCAAGTTACACAACAACAAACATAGGCAAGTTACATAACAACAAACATAGGCAAGTTATACATAACTCAAGGTACTTTCATTTTATGACAAAGTCCGGGTTTTAACCCTAAAGTACTACGTTCGTTAAATTCCTTTTAAAGAGATTCATTCCTTTTATAAAAGTCACCCGGTACCCGTAGTATAAAATAGAGTGACTCACATTTTTAGGTAAACCAAAACACTTTCTTTTTCAATAACATTCTTTTCCGTAAAGTTCCAGTTTGCCTAATTTCAATTACTCAAGTCTCTTTATTTTAGAAAAGTTTCATAGTTCGATGTCTTAATCTCCTTTAAAACAATTGAGTAACATATGCCATAGGCGTGAGCAGTTTATTCTTGTTTATAACCATTTATTAAAGCAGCCATGATCTAGAAAATGTAATATCATTTTGTCTCATCTTAGCTTCTATGCAGATGGAGGTTTCTACTGGTTTTAATACAATACTTCATTATTCAATACATTTTCCTTTATTAACTGCGGTGGTTTGTCGATACTCATTCGATTTAGAAATCAGTAAAACATTATTCCTTTTAAAACCAAGTACTCATTACTCACGAATGAGGTTTCACACTTTTAACAAACTTCATATCAATACAATTAAGTCAAGTCTCTTATCTTTTAAGATTAAGTCTCTTAACTTCTAAAAATCAGTAAACCATTCTTTTTATCTCTCTTAAGACGTTATACCTAACTTCCCATAAAGCTAGTATAACTCTTATGTTTTCAAAACCAAGTATTACTCTTCTTTCAAGAAGGTTTCTTATCTCTTTTGAAATACTTCAAGATTCTTCTTATTCAGGCTTAAGTCAAAAGACATTGCCGTAACACTACATTCAGTTAACACACGTACGTCTACCGTACTATATATATATTCCTTTTAAAATATTTCAAGGTTCTTGTTATTCAGGCTTAAGTCAAAAGACATTGTCGTACAACTATATTCAGTTAGCACACGTACGTCTACCATATTATATATATATTCCTTTTAAAATATTTCAAGGTTCTTGTTATTCAGGCTTAAGTCAAAAGACATTGTCGTACAACTATATTCAGTTAGCACACGTACGTCTACCATATTATATATACATATTATTCAGGCTTAAGTCAAAAGACATTGCCACACGTACGTCTACCGTACTATATGTATTCTTTTAAAATACTTCATGCTCAAGAGTATAGGAAGAATCACATACCTCGCGACGATTATCGACTATAAGCAAAACGCTCCACGGCTATAACTCGGCTAGCCTTGTCCTCCTTCCAAGCAGTTCATGCTACTCGCAGAACATTCAACCAATAAGGTTATAAGTCTACTGTAAATACAGTCCTATGTAAGTACAGTTTAATATTCTACTCTAATATTCTTCTGATGTGATTCAGTTCAAGTCTATTCTGTAATATCCTTCTATTATAGTTCAATTCTCTTCTATGAATCTTATATTCATTTCAATCCAACTACAGTATGTAATTCCCAATTACAATAGAAGGACAGTAGTATTTACCTCGATGAGCCCAAAATTATCCAAGTTTAATGTCGCTCCTGAGCAACGTTAAGCTCCTACTCCGTGCGCTCCAACCCGCTCCAAGCAACCCTTAGAAGTTCTACGCAACTTCTACTTAACACTTCAACCGACTATGAAGGTTTTCCTTAGGGTTTCGTTTTGTGGCTGAGGGAAAGTATAATAGTATTTCCGGGCTCTACGTATAGAGGTAACTTTGGAAAGTACTACAAGGTATAAGGGCTAAAGTATTTGGGCATTATAACAATACTTGGAGAGTATTTCTATACCATAAAAAGGGGGTATTTATACGAGACAACTAGGCAAGGGGGGGGGGTACCCTCTCGGCCAAGCCTCACTCAAGGGGGGGGGGAAGGCTCTCGGCCAAGGCTTATCAAAGGGGGTTTGGACGAACTCAACTCAAAAGTGAGGAGGATTTCAAGACATGGAAAATGATTTTAGGATGAAGAAGTTCATCAACTTAGAGGGGGTATTTATAGGTCAAGAAATGGCCAACCAATGGCCAAGATCCATCCAAGTGTTAGGCAAGTGTAAGGCTAAGATTAAGCCATGTGCACCTTATCCATCTACCACACCAACTTGCACAAAATATCCTACCAACTCAAGCCCCTTGCCGTCCACTTTGCGCCCAACACGTCGATGTGAGGTGACACATGTCACCCTCCCGTTGGTCCAAAATGTTTCGTCTCTCGGAAAAATCCGCAAAAATTATAAATGACATAGCCGGAATTTTCCCTTCGCAAGTCTTGTAAAACGTTTCGTCGAAAAACGACTCTTTTCGGCACTTGTGTACAATTTTCGAAACTTGCCAAATCTTTAAGGCTCAAATTTTTATACGTACGCCCTCACGTACATACTCTGAAAATACGAGGTATAACATTCTCCCCTCCTTAGAAACATTCGTCCCGAATGTTCCTTCTCAAGACGGACAACGATGAAGTTCTTCTTAACAAGTTGCCAATGCCACACCTGGCCATAAAATAACACACGTTCTCTTCCTTCCTTACTCGTCGTACCCTTCTCGAACACTTGAACTCTTTTAGTATACGTACCACACTTTAGTCATCGCTTTAGTTTCCAAAACTTTGGAGTCACCACCTCCAAACTTGGTCCTCTTACTAGCCTCAATCTCCCTTAAGGCTATTCCCGACCTTCACGATCCGCTTCTGGTCGAACATATCCATGAACTCATACGATGGTCATCTAAACTTGGGCCTAGCACCCTCGTGACCCTACCACCTGGCGGGACCACCCAGAGCTGACCCCTCCTCGAAACAGGCCGCGGGTTGGCCCGCAACATGGCCCCAACCCGACCCCCTTAACGCATCAAGCTCTTGTTCCCCGATCCGGAACAATCTTACCTATACAGGTCATGAAAGCTACCACTTCCATTTTACACTACCCAATGAATTTTCCCACAATTACTCCACGTATACCTATACGTTCTGTCAAGGATCACTCGCAAGAACTTGTACTCAAGACGGCCTTACATCTAAGGTCTCAACTGTAATATTCTAAGGTTCATCATTTTCTCACTTTGAGCTTACCCTTTCTCACTAACCAGGTTTCTAAATCACATTTTAGCACAAAGCTATCCGAACATAACACTAAACACATCATCACAACATCAATACATACAAAACTCTAGAGGGTTAAGGATATACCTGAAAATAGGCGGTTCAGAGGACCGCTAAAACTGGGAACTTCCACCGCGACCTCTACCGTGGCTGCTTGGTGTATGAACATCCTGCCTAGCTATGGAAGGTGAAGAACCCGTAACTGCTCTAGTAGTCTGTGCTATCCCACCGGTGCTACCCCTGGTCGGACAGTCTCTTGCCAAATGGCCCTGTCGGCCGCAAGTATAGCAATCTCCCAAACCAGTACGACATTCCTCATGGGCTTTACCATGATGGTCACACTTTGAGATACGGTGGCCTCGTCCGTGAACACTTCTACTCCACAAAAATCTGAAACACGGGAGCCCCAGGCGCTCCGAATATCGAAAGTCCCGGCTGTGGAGGACCACTCTGTACTGGCGGAGGTACATAACTAGTCTGCTGCTGAGGCGGTCCGCCTCGAAAGTCACCAAAGGACCTGCTCGGCCTCTTACGATCTCGGTCATTCCGTCGATTCCTCCGCTCACATCCAAGTGCATAAGCTGCGTGCGGCAATGTCCAAGCTTGGTGAAGAGCTACACGAACAACTCTGCTAGGTAATCATCGAGCCACGTAACATATCGGTGCACTCGATCCTCCATACTAGCTACTAACGCGGGGACGTGTCGAGCGATGAGTCGAACTCCACATTGTACTCCCGAATCGTGCGCGGATTCTGCGCTGACACCAAAAATCTGTCGGCCCGAGCCCTCCTCATCTGTGGAGGCAAGAAGTGTGCAAGAAATGCCTTTGAGAACTCATCCCATATAGCTGAAAGTGCATTCTCTCCCGGGCGGCTCGCGAATCAAACCGATCATTGCGGTATCACGCAGCCAATGCGAACCTAGGACCACCGACTCGGTCTCCGATGCCTTGATCACTCTCATGATCCGCTGTAACTGCCGGATGAACTCCTGCGGATCATCCTCAGGCCTCGACCCATAAAACTCTGGCGGGTTACATCTCAGAAAATCCCGTAGCCTCAAACTATCTGATCTAGGGTGAACCACTGGTGCTACTGGAACTGCTGCGTCCATCCTATCCTTAAGTCTGGCCACAACCCTGGCCATTAACTCGGCCCACTCCTTGTAACCCATCTCCTCTGCTCCGCATGCGGGGTGGAGGCTCAGTCTTGTGGTCTCTGTAGAGGCGCCATTTGCTACTCGCGGCTCCTCACGCCTTGCCGCCACGGGCGGGTTGCCTTGCGGCGGAGGCATAAGCGGTAAAGCGAAATGCGTCGGAGGGTCCAACTTATCACCTGGCTACAGGCACGATCTCGGAATGAGAAGAATGGAAACCAATCCTAAATGTCTGCGGTTTCACGATTATAGATGTGTTGCACAACACATCGATAATCAAGACTCTACTAGACACGATGCGTAGACACTTTCAGAGGCTAATCGCTTCGATACCACTTTTGTCACCACCCGAACCCGGGCCCGTGACTGGTGCCTTACCCCGGGAACCCTAGTGATACAACATCAGAGAAAATCAGCGGAACATAAAACAAGACATGAAATATCAAGAAGTGTAAAGCAGTTATCTGAGAAATCTTGCCTTTCGGCATATATATATAAAACATTAATCCGAGCGATTACAATCCTTACAACCACGCCCATGCGATTACTCTGGACCTCTAAGATTTATCTGACAACTATGACGGGACGGGGCCCCGCCATACCACAGAATGTACAGGACCTCGGACTCGGGGTAACATACCAAAGATAAGCCTCGAAGGAACGGAGCCTCCCAATCTGTTGAAGGTGATCCTAAGCGGGGATCGACAACCGATGTACCTCTACTGCGGCATGAGCGGCCCCGAAGGAGTCGATCTGCGGTACCAAGTATGTGCTGAAATCTTTGTAAATGAAATCATAATAGTCTATATAAAGCGGGAGACATGTATGATAACCAAACTACGATTACCTGACATAAGCGATCATATCAAGTCGGGGACTCACGCCTCCAAATCATCACTCGTGCGTGGAATTCCTTCCATCGCCGTGATCATGATATAACAACCCCGAGGTATACATGAACACGGTCTCACTGTGTCAATAAAACCGTCTGGGGCAATTATAATTACGGATCGGCCGTGCGTCACGGCTCCATCCAAACACCGACTCGCGAAGGCGACCGTGGCAAGTGCACTAGCCTCCACCAGATCCACTGCGTCCGCGTGGCGGCGGGGCAAGTGAATCGCCGGGCACCCGATCACAACCGTAAGTCACGATACGCCGGCGAAGGCGACACGTGGCAAGTCACGATAACACATGCGGATCCACTGCGTCACGTGGGCGGGGGCAAGTAAGCTACGCGCGATCACAACCGTAAGTCACGATGCTTCGCCATAACCAAAATGGTCACATGTCCACGAGAATCCATCAACGGTGTAGACATGCCCATGTAACAATGCTAATGGAAGCATACAGTGGAATCTCCGTCGCTGCATGCGTCCAAGTAAGTTCTCCACAAGTCAACCGACCATCGAGACGCAGCGGTAGTATAGAAACACAATTCTTGCACAACAAAGACTATCATCATAAGCATAGGCAAGTTACACAACAACAAACATAGGCAAGTTACATAACAACAAACATAGGAAAGTTATACATAACTCAAGGTACTTTCATTTTATGACAAAGTCCGGGTTTTAACCCTAAAGTACTACGTTCGTTAAATTCCTTTTAAAGAGATCCATTCCTTTTATAAAAGTCACCCGGTACCCGTAGTATAAAATAGAGTGACTCACATTTTTAGGTAAACCAAAACACTTTCTTTTTCAACAACACTCTTTTCCTTAAAGTTCCAGTTTGCCTAATTTCAATTACTCAAGTCTCTTTATTTTAGAAAAGTTTCATAGTTCGATGTCTTAATCTCCTTTAAAACAATTGAGTAACATATTCCATAGGCGTGAGCAGTTTATTCTTGTTTATAACCATTTATTAAAGCAGCCATGATCTAGAAAATGTAATATCATTTTGTCTCATCTTAGCTTCTATGCAGATGAAGGTTTCTACTGGTTTTAATACAATACTTCATTATTCAATACATTTTCCTTTATTAACGCTGCAGTGGTTTGTCGATACTCATTCTGATTTCCGAAATCAGTAAAACATTATTCCTTTTAAAACCAAGTACTCATTACTCACGAATGAGGTTTCACACTTTTAACAAACTTCATATCAATACAATTAAGTCAAGTCTCTTATCTTTTAAGATTAAGTCTCTTAATTTTTAAAAATCGGTAAACCATTCTTTTTATCTCTCTTAAGACGTTATACCTAACTTCCCATAAAGCTAGTATAACTCTTATGTTTTCAAAACCAAGTATTACTTTTCTTTCAAGAAGGTTTCTTATTTCTTTTGAAATACTTCAAGATTCTTCTTATTCAGGCTTAAGTCAAAAGACATTGCCTTAACACTACATTCAGTTAACACACGTACGTCTACCGTACTATATATATATTCCTTTTAAAATATTTCAAGGTTCTTGTTATTCAGGCTTAAGTCAAAAGACATTGCCGTACAACTATATTCAGTTAGCACACGTACGTCTACCATATTATATATACATATTATTCAGGCTTAAGTCAAAAGACATTGCCACACGTACGTCTACCGTACTATATGTATTCTTTTAAAATACTTCATGCTCAAGAGTATAGGAAGAATTACATACCTCGCGACGATTATCGACTATAAGCAAAACGCTCCACGGCTATAACTCGGCTAGCCTTGTCCACCTTCCAAGCAGTTCATGCTACTCGCAGAACATTCAACCAATAAGGTTATAAGTCTACTGTAAATACAGTCCTATGTAAGTACAATTTAATCTTCTACTCTAATATTCTTCTGATGTGATTCAGTTCAAGTCTATTCTGTAATATCCTTCTATTATAGTTCAATTCTCTTCTATGAATCTTATATTCATTTCAATCCAACTACAGTATGTAATTCCCAATTACAATAGAATGACAGTAGTATTTACCTCGATGAGCCCAAAATTATCCAAGTTTAATGTCGCTCCTGAGCAACGTTAAGCTCCTACTCCGTGCGCTCCAACCCGCTCCAAGCAACCCTTAGAAGTTCTACGCAACTTCTACTTAACACTTCAACCGACTATGAAGGTTTTCCTTAGGGTTTCGTTTTGTGGCTGAGGGAAAGTATAATAGTATTTTCGGGCTCTACGTATAGAGGTAACTTTGGAAAGTACTACAAGGTATAAGGGATAAAGTATTTGGGCATTATAACAATACTTGGAGAGTATTTCTATACCACAAAAAGGGGGTATTTATACGAGACAACTAGGCAAGGGGTACCCTCTCGGCCAAGCCTCGCTCGAGGGAGGCTCTCGGCGAGCTTCTCAAAGAGGGGTTTGTGAACTCAACTCACAAAAGGGGGAGGGATTTCAAGACTTGGAAAATGATTTTAGTATGAAGAAGTTCATCAACTTAGAGGGGTATTTATAGGTCAATAAATGGCCAACCAATGGCCAAGATCCATCCAAGTGTTAGGCAAGTGTAAGGCTAAGATTAAGCCATGTGCACCTTATCCATCTACCACACCAACTTGCACAAAATATCCTACCAACTCCAAGCCCCCTTGTCGTCCACTTTGCCGCTGACACGTCGATGTGAGGGTGACACATGTCACCCTCCCGTTGGTCCAAAATGTTTCGTCTCTCGGAAAAATCCGCAAAAAATATAAATGACATAGCCGGAATTTGCCCTTCGCAAGTCTTGTAAAACGTTTCGTCGAAAAACGACTCTTTTCGGCACTTGTGTGCAATTTTCGAAACTTGCCAAATCTTTAAGGCTCAAATTTTTATACGTACGCCCTCACGTACATACTCTGGAAATACGGGGTATAACATTAACAATCTCTCCTTCATAAATATAATAAGTAAAGAAGGGGATTATGCGCCCAAACGGTAACGCGGTTTACTATGTCGCCTTCAAAATAACAATAAGTAAAAGAAGGGGATTACGCGCCCAAACGGTAACGCGGTTTACTATCTCGCCTTCAAAATATCAATAAGTAAAAGAAGGGGATTACGCGCCCAAACGGTAACGCGGTTTACTATCTCGCCTTCAAAATAACAATAAGTAAAAGAAGTCCAAAGTAACAAGTCCGTAAAATACTTCCAATATATGTATAATATCATATATACATAACAATCAAATTCACAAAGAGTCTAAGGCGCATTACCTTAATACTAGCCCAACAATATCCAAGATTTTAAAGTCGTTTCAAAGCAAGTCTTAGCTCCAAACCTTTGTGTTTTAGCTCCAATTTCTTGTGTTCCAACTCACCATAGTTTACCCTTAGAAGTTCCAACCAACTTCTATTCAAGAATTTGACTCCAAAAGGTGAAGAACACTTAGTCTTCAAAACTGTCCAGTTTCGGTTTTGGTGGTGTTTTAGAGGCTATGGGTGTGAAAATCTTATCTAACTCTTGGTTGGTGATCTTCCTAACATACTAAGGAAGAACACTTATAAGTTTAAGAGTTTTTGGACAACTTTAGGTAGGGGAGGGGGCTGTTTAGACGAGATCAACTAGGGATGAAGGGAGAGGAAAATATTTTCCAAGACTTGTAATGTTTAAGTGTGGATGATTTCATCTACTTAGGGGGTTTATATAGCACAACCAAGGGAGGGGATTAACACAAGTGTAGGGTGGAGATGAAGTGTGTAAGAGCCTTCCCACACTTGTCTTACAAAAGTTAGGCAAGTCTTGACTAAGCAAGACTTGCCCAAATCCTTCCATTTTGTCGTCCAAGCCATGCCAAATTGGCAAGACTTGTTGGCCACTTGTCTTGCCAAGTTGTCCACCCATTTTCGTCCACTTGGACCAATCCATGGGTGACACATGTCGCCCTCCTATTGGTCCAAAATATTTTATCTTTCGGAAAAATTCCATAGTCGTAAAAATATTGAAAGCGTAAATTCCTTCACAAGGTTCGAAATAACTTTCGTCGGAAAACAATTCTATCATTCTTACCCTAATTAGGGCCTATACATTCGTACGTACATCCTCACATACGTACTCCGGAACTACGGGGCATAACACTTACTGCCCATTATTTACTAATGGTCTTACACTAGTCTGGGGTAAACATATCTCGTACAACTTACATAACCATAGTTGTATTCTCTTTTATCATTCTGGTCATAACCTTACCTTATGCTCATTATTAACAGAAGTATTTCTATCTTGATTCATAATCGCACAGTTTCATACAAGCGTACAACCTGCATTTATATCTTTACGATATTCCCGACCAATTAAATGCGTCGTTCTTAATTTCCCAACACAACACTTTTCCACGGTTATCCACAATTGTAACCTATGGCATGGCGATCTGAAGACTTTACGTCGTATCCTTTGTCTAACAACATGGGTACATGACCCCATAATACGTAAATCTGTCCTTTACGTAGGGGAGAGAACTTATCTCCTTACTTAAACTTTCCTTGGAGTCACAACCCTAATCACGGGGTCCTCGCGGTCGATAAATATCTAATCATCATGCACCTCCTTAAAGTCATGTAGATTTTCAAAACCTACCAAAGATGCCCTCAGCTTTCCGCCGGCAGCACTCGTACTTATTTTATTCTTGCCTTGTACATTTTCCTGAAATTATCCGGAAGGTCGTGGCCTTGACCGCCACACCAAACCAACCCCAAGTACCTTCAAGGGCACTTAACATAAATTCCTTCAAATTCAATTATTACTTACTTTCTGCGTCAATTTTCCTCAAGTGAACAAGTCACACATACTTAAAAAAAAACATGATGCCAAAGAAGGAAGGATAATTCACTGGTTACTACCACTTCTCTTCCTTTACCTTTGGATAATCGACTTACGGAAAAGCGGAATCGAGCCAATCTCTCTCTGCAGTCAACGTTAGCATAACAAGAGGCCAACTAGTCCGTACTCATAATGACCTCAATGTCTGTCATATCAGCTCTGCTAGGTCCAACGAATGTATCGTTACCGGTGATTATTATCTAACCGCTCAGCTACCACCCAACACTCACGGGTGTAGTCACCTCGAAAGGTTTTCATAGATTCCGGCTTTATTTCTTTACACTTGGTTGCTCTCTTTCTTACTGGTCGTACCCCTCCCGCACTTCCAAACTTATTCTAGCGTACGTACATAGCCTTCATACTGATTCGGGCCTCCAATCTTTGGAGTTACAATTCTAAACAACTTAAGGCCATTTCCGGCTCTCTCAACCTGGTTCCGGTGGAACGCGTCCTGAACAGTAAAATGATTAACTAAACTTCGGCCCTGCACCCACGTGACAATGTCACGAAGCGGGACTACTACCAACTGATCCCATTACATTTCAAGCTATGGTGCGACACTTAATAGATCTGACCCGACTCGGCGTCGTATTTAACTCTTTTCCTTGTCTGTCTTAACTTTTTACTACGAGAAGGCCTTATATATCTAAGGTCTCGGTGGTTATCACATTCTCGTGCTCGCAATTTCCATGCTCCATGCCTACCTTATCGATCCACCCGTAGCGGGTACAAAACTTATCGTAATACCATGATCGTGTTGTCTTGACCACAACAACCATACTTACTCCATACGGATCTCACCCGTACCATTCTCGAAATCCTACTACGTAGCTTAATCTATTAACACAGTCTTCCATTAATTCCCTTAATAATAACTTCTTAAGGGTCCATTTCCTTCTCGAATGACTCATCATTTCCTAACTATCTCAAATTAGTCGTAAAACCTTGATGAGAATTCATTAAAGCTATTTCATACCTCCCCGGTATTTATTTAGTCCTTACCAAATCCTGGTAATCTAAAATCATTCTAGGCAACACGCGTCTGACCCTCATACATAAATCCGCATAGTTGTATGTCACAATACCAACTACAAACATTACCAACCTGGATACGCAATCCACATAATCCTTCCTGGGTCACTGCTGCCTTTCTCGTAGCTGCAAACAATCATAATTTGTTAGGGAGAGACGACCCTAACCATACAGCTCTATCGCACGATCTTAGAGTGAGAAGAATGGAAACCAATCCTAAATGTCCTACAACCTCCTGATTATAGATGTGGTGCACAACACACCGATAATCAAGACTCTACTAGACACGGTCTGTAGACACTTTCTGAGGACTAACTACTCTGATACCACTTTTGTCACGACCCAGGCCGGGCGCGGTGCCTACTACAGGCACCCCTTCGATATACATCGAGAGAATAGCGGCGGAACATACACCGGATAAAATGCTTAAACATAAAAATAACAACGAGGCTAGCCGATAAGGCCACGCCAGTAAAATATACGTAATAGGGCGATACGCTTTTTTTACAACCCAATCCACAATGTGACTACAGACCTAAGAATAACAACTCGGAGGGACGGGGCCGCCATACCCCGAATGTACAACAACCGACAATACCGAGGATAAGCCTCGGAATAAAGAAACTTCTCAGCGGTGAGCGGTGATCCTAAGGCGAGGATCGAAACCGTACTCTACTGCGGCGTGAACGCAGCCCCAAAGGAGTCGATCTGACATGTACCAAATATATGGCCAGAAATCGTAATGAAATCATAAGTCAATAATAAAACTGGAGACAGGTATGATAACTCAATTAACAGTACACAGTGTCTTACTAACAATGAGAGTAATCAAAAGTATAGGTAGCAAATCCACGGAAATAGGTGGTATAACTATCTTGGGGATCTACCCCTCAGATATACTCTTACCCTGGAGAAGGTGGTAAAGCAGGTGGTATAACTATCTTGGGGATCTACCCCTCAGATATACTCTTACCCTGCAGAAGGTGGTACAGCAGGTGGTATAACTATCTTGGGGATCTACCCCTCAGATATACTCTTACCTTGGAGAAGGTGGTACAGCAGGTGGTATAACTATCTTGGGGATCTACCCCTCAGATATACTCTTACCCTGTCTCAACTGGCCATCAAACAAAACATAAGCACTACCAGCCTATCATACAACAAGTAAGCAAGTTAAGAAATCCCCCTAACTTCTTATTAGTCTTATTCATATACACTCTCATTTTAGTTTACCTAAGGCACTAACATGTCATTATAAATCCGGGAGTTTAACCCAAAGTACACGTACTTCTATTCTTTTAAAATGAATCATTTTCATATAAACTTCCAAGATACTAATAACCGTAGTATCAAGTCATAACTACATTTTAAGACAAGTCACAATACCTTTTTAGAAAATACATTTTCGGGCTTCTAAATCAAGTGACCTCTTTCTTTTAAAAACCTTAAGCAATTGATGCCTTTAAATCAATTTGCCTTTCGTTATTTCAAGTCATTTAACATACTTAAATTACTTAGAGTAAACCACTCTTTTCTTAACTTTCCATAAAGCTATTATAACCAACTTCCCATAAAGCCGTTATACTAGCTTTATACATTAGCAACTTACATACTTCTTTATAACCAAGAGACTTAAACTTTCCAACAAAACAAGTATCAATAATACTTTCAACATACTTAAAGTCTCTTAACTTTTGAAAACCAAGATATCCTTAATATTTAAACAAGTGAATTAATTCCCTAACTCAATCAACTTGGACATTCTTAAAATAAGCCAAGGATATCAAATGGACCTATATTGTCAAAATCTTGTACGTCTACCGTACTATACATTTACAACCTATTCATGCTCAAGAGATAAGAAAGTTCCACATACCTCTTCGGTTTAATCCACCTGTTAAGTCCAATTCGCCGTACATAGTATGTCAACCTATAATGACCATAGTACGTTTATTAACATTTTACTTCAAACGTAGAATATTATAAGTGTAAAGTCTCTAAATTCTACGGAAAATCGGACAGCACCTCCTTTGTTTCTACTCACTTTGCCACCTTTTTCAAGGCCGAATTCAATAACCAAACACGCCACATTTAAGGCCCAATCAATGCAATTAACAATAGGGGATTACACGCCTACTAGACGTGTAAAATTCCGCCCCACAAAAGATACCAAACTAATACAAACTACTAGTCCAATTCGGCCACATTGAGATGCAACAATACCAATTCTTATCCAATTTCCATTTCAATCCAAGTTGTTAGCATAACATGATATCAAGTCGCAATCGATTATAACTACTATAATCTTCAAGTAAGTAACATGCGACAATTCTAATAAACAACCAAATTGTAATCCAGCTTCACATGGCTTAAATGACATTTCAGATTTAAGGCTACAAGCCATCCATAATACTTATAAAACTTCAACACATAAACTTCATGCTAGCAACATGTAAAGCTAACAACAATATATATATAATCTTGTAATACTTTTAAGGGACAAGATTATACCTCAACGAATCTTAATCCAACTCCAAATCCGAAGTCGCTCCTTAGCAACTTAGAGCCTCTTCAAGACACTTCAATCCTCTACTTGAGACCCTTAGAACAACACCAACAAATTTCCTTCAAACCTCCAAACAAAACCTAGAAAACAACTAGGTTTTCACCTTGCGACTAATACGAAAACTATATTTTTCCGAGATTTTTCTATTGAGATACACTTACAATACACTCAAGAACCTTGGTTTAAAGTGTGGAGCTTAATGGACAAGAAACAAATTTTTTTCCTTTTCTTCTTGAGTGAACCCGAGAGCTAGCAAGGTGAGCTCTTCAATTTCTTGAAATTTTTTCTAAGTGTTAAGCTTGTTGTTACACCCCGTAAATTCAAGGAGTTAAGATAAGAACATACCAAGGAAAATAAGTTTTGAGAGACGATAGATAAGTTGGCACACATGTGTTGGACAGATTTGAGTTTACCTTGGAGTGTTGTACCCCAGTTGTTAATAGTTTCAAGGTGTTTAAAAGCCTAGTGTGTAGTTCGTTAAATCTAGATCCCAACGCAACAAACCGTTCGTCGATAGGACATCGGAGTCAAAAGTTATGGAAGTTACAAGTTTGGTGTGATCAGCCGGGTGTGCAGGTGCAGTGGTACAGCTGGCGCACGGGATCGCAGGGCGCGCCAGCTTGTACTGGGGGTCACAGGGTTGCAGCGCCGCGCTGGAATGCAGGTCGCGGCATGCGGAAGATTTATTTTTGGAAGTGGAAGCGCCGCGGCGCCGGCGGCGGGGCCGCGGCGCCGAGGCGGGATTTTTGCGCAGTAAGTGACGAAAAACAGGGGATATTTCGTTTATAACCTATGGGAGGGTGACAAGTGTCCCTCCCATCCTTTATCGATAAGTGGTCTATTTTAGGCTAAGTCTTGGAAGACTTGGCCATTCCATTTCATTTCATTTCAAAACCCTCCTAAGAAAAACCCTCTCCCTTCTCTCTAGTTTTTGGAAGGAAACCTAGCTTTAGAGGAGATTGTTGGAGCGGCGGCAAGAAGAAAAAGTGTGGGTAACGCTGGTGGACGATTTTTGACGGAAAGAGGTGGAAGAAAAAGGGGCTTTTGTGGGCTATTCCTTAAGGTAAAAGTTTCCCCTTTCTCTTGGTTATGAGCCTAAGGCTGTTTTATTTTAGTAGTATAGATGTGAGCCTGAGGCTATTTTATTTTAGTAGTTTAGAGTTGAGCCTAAGGCTGTTATATTGTAGTAGTATAGAGTTGAGCCTGAGGCTGTTTTATATTGTATAGATTTGGATCTTGTTGTCTTGTTAAAAACTGAAATGGGCATGTCAGCCTTAAGATTGTAACTTCAATTGGATTTCTAATTGGGACGTCGCATGTTGTAAAGGGAGATTGTAATTGTTGAAGATGTCTAGGGCTAGATATCATGTTGGACCTAAGAACTTGGATTGGAAAGATTTGAAAGGGGTTTATTGTGGGGCGTTGGGTTATTGAATTCGACCTTAGCAAAGGTGGCAAGTTAGTAGAGACAAAGGAAGTGCCGTCCAAATTGTCGTAGGATTTGGGGACTTTGCACTTAGTTATTCTACGTTCGAAGCTAGAGTTTGATAGACGTTTTATGACCCTTATAGGATTGAAGTACTACGGTAGCATATTCTACTTAAGGGCGATAGTACTGTGGAGCATTTTGCTTATTGTCAACAATCGTCGCGAGGTATGTGATTCTTCCTATCCTCTTCAGCATGACTATTTGTGAAACATATAGTGCAGTAGATGCACGTGTGTTAAAGGAATTAAAATTCCCTTTTGTGCCTTGACTTGATATGAATTGTAAGGGTCTTGATTGTTGAAAGAATAGGAAAATCTTATTCGTTAGTAATAAGTACTTGGTTGTTAAAGAATAAGCCCTCTTGATCTCATAAGGGCTTATAGTTGTAATTGGTTGGGTTAAAACATAAAGTGTTATAACGGCTTTATGGGAAGTTGGTTATAACCACTTTATGTAAGTAAAAGAATGTTTTGTTGATTTTAAAGGACAAGTGATTTGACTTAAATGGTGTCAAAAAGTGTGAAACCTAATTCGTGAGAAATGAATACTTTTTAAAGAATAATGTTACAAATTTGGAAATGGGAATAAGGATCGAACAAGTCAATGCGTCGATAAAGGAAAGAAGTAATGACTATTAATCATATTAAAACCAAGAGAAACCTCCATCCGCATAGAAGCTAAGATAAGACAAAATTGTATTACATTTCCTAGATCATGGCTGCTCTAATAAGAATTAGTGTAATCAGGTTTTGATCTTCTTAAAAATTCCAAAGTAAGGAATTCGATTTTCTAAAAGAAAAGAGACTTAAGAATTGGAAGTGTTTTGTTTTAAAAGAAAGGCATGGTTTTGTCTTGTATTGTTTTAAAACATAAAGTGTTATAATAGCTTTATGGGAAGTTAATTATAACGACTTTACGAAAACAAAGGAATGGTTTTTATAATTGGATTTAGATTGGGATACTTGGCGTTGTGATAAAAGTGTTTAGAGTGCTTGATTTAAACTCGAATGTGTTCGATACTACGGTGTTAGTATCGGGTGGCGTTTGCGTAGGAAGAGGTCTTTGTTTTGAAGGAATGAAATCACGTTGAACCGCCTATGCTTGTTGTGATAGCTTTTGTTGTGCAAGTGTTGTATTCTTTGTGCTACCGCGTCTCGTTGGAGGGCGGCTATCCGTTGATTGGTGGACATGCCGACACGTTGGGTAGCCCACGTATGCTTCCACGGTGAGTATTATCTTGTGGTTGATTGATGGACATACCGACACGTTGGGTAGCCCACGGGTATCGTCCACGATGAGTATTATCTGTTAGTTGTTTGGACATACCGACGCGTTGGGTGGCCCACGTATCTTCCACAGGATTGTTATCTTGTTGACTCCTTTGGGCATACCGACACGCTGGATGGTCCACGGGTATGGGCCCACTAGGATGGTTCCATGGCCATGCTTATACCGAGGTGAGATCTTGCCGGCATGCGGCCATTGTGCGGTTAAATTCGGGTTGTATTTGAGTGATGACTTTACGCGTGAGTCCACGATTTGACGTGATATTATGTGTTGTATCTTTGTAGTTTGGTTATCATACATGTCTCTGCTTTATATAGACTATTATGATTTCATTTACGATTTTTCTGATTCACATACTTAGTACTGTTATCTTGACCTCCTTCGGCCGCGTTCATGCCGCAGTTGAGGTACATAGCTTGGCGATCCACTCTCTTAGGATCATTGTTCGGTTCTCGAAAGCTCCATATCTCGGAAGCTTGTCACGTGGTACGGTTCCACAAGTAGTAGGCTTTTGTATATTCGGGCATGGCGGGGCCCTGTCCGTCATTATGGTTTCAAAATTCTTAGAGTGCATGCCTTTGTTGTGGGCAAGTTTGTAAGGGATATCGCTCAAGTTTTAAATTATGTACAAAAAGGTAATCGTTGGGTTAGCTCGCTTTCTTATTTCACTGTTTTATATGTTTAAGTTTTTATTTCCGCTGGTTTTCTCTGATGTTGTATCACTAGGGTGCCCGGGGTAAGGCACCAGTCACGGGCCCGGGTTCGGGTCGTGACACTTGTCTTGCTACTACTAGTATTATATAGCACAATGGAGGGTCAAGATGTGAACAAATGGGTGGCTTGGATGAGCTCTTATTAAAAATCAAGACTTTGTGGACCCTTTGACTTAGTCAATATTCTCAAGCTCACTACTTGCAAGACTTAGTCATCCCACAAAGGTCAAATGACCATTAAGCCCTTGCCCATTTCGTCCAAGGCAACCATAAGGGGGGTGACACGTGTCGCCCTCCTATTTGTCACAATATTTCGTTTTCCGACAATTCCATAATTCCGATAAATTCTTACTCGTCTCAAATCTTAACATTTTTAAGTTCTTACGTACGTTCTTATAAACGTATCCTGAAATTCCGGGGTGTAACAACAAGGCTTCTATACTTAGAAAAATTTCAAGAAACTTTGAAGTCTCTTAATATTGCTCTCGGGTTAGGGTTCAAGGAGAGAAGAAAAATTTTCGTTTGTTGTTCTATAATCTCCACACTTTAAACCAAGGTTACTAAGTGTATTGTAAGGGTATCACAATAGAAGGATCCCGGAAAAGTGTCGTTTTTGTATTAGTCGCAAGGTGAAAACCTAAGTCGCTTTCATAGGTTTGGTTTGGAAATTGAAGGAAAGTTGTTTGTGATATTCTAAGGGCCTCAAGTGGCGGATTGGAGTGTCAAGGAGAGGCTCTAAGTTGCTAAGGAGCGACTTCGGATCTTGAAGTTGGATTAAGGCTCGTCAAGGTAACCATCTTGTTCTCTTAAGTGTTATAAGATTATATATTGGTGTGGCCTTACATTATAACTAGCATGAAGTATATGTATTGAAGATTCATAAGTGTTATGGATATTGGAAGCCTAAATCCGAAATGACATTGCTAGCCATTTGAAATTGAAATACAATTTGATCGATAATTAGAATCGTCGCATGTTATCTACTTGAAGATTGTAGTAGTTATAATCGATTGCGGCTTGATAACATGTTATACTAAACAACTTGGATTGAAAAGGAATTGGAAAAGACTTTGTGTTGTTGTCCCTCAAATTGCCGAAAATGACATTGTCTTTTGGACTAGTTTGATATCAATTGTGGGGCGGAATTTTACACGTCTTGTTAGGCTTGTAATCCCCTATTGTGAACTACATTTTTTAGCCTTAAATGTGGCGTGTTTGGTTATTAAATTCGGGCCTTGAAAAAGGTGGAAAAGTATGTAGAAACAAAGGAAGTGATGTCCGATTTTCCGTAGAATTTAATGACTTTGCACTTAGAATATTCTACGTTTAAAGTTAGAAGTTAATAGACATATTATGGTCATTATAGGTTGACATACTACGTACGGCATAATGGACTTAGCAAGTGGATTGAACCGAAGAGGTATGTGGAACTTTCCTATCTCTTGAGCATGAGTAGTTGTAAATATATAGTACGGTAGACGTACGAGATTTTGATGAATCTAATTTCATTTGATATCCTTGACTTGTTTTAAGAATGTCCAAGTTGGTTGAGTTAGGGAATTAACTCACTTGTTTAAAAAAAGATTAAGGATGTCTTAGTTTCTAAAAGTTAAGGGACTTGAAGTATTTTGAAAGTATATGATACTTGTTTCGTTTTGAAAGTATAAGTCTCTTGGATATAAATAAGAATGTAATTGCCTAAAGTATAAAGTTAGTATAACGACTTTATGGGAAGTTGGTTATAATAGTTTTATGGAAAGATGAAAGAGTGGTTCACTCTAGCAATGTAAATACTGATAAATGACTTGAAATAATGATAGGAAAATTGATTTGAAGGCATCAATTGCTTAAGGTTTTAAAAGAAAGAAGTCACTTGATTTAGAAGCCTATAAATGTATTTCTAAAAGGTATTGTGACTTGTCCTGAAAAGTAGATATGACTTGATACTACGGTTATTAGTATCTTGGAAGTTTTATATGAAAAAAAGTCATTTTAAAAGAGTAGAAGTACGTAGTACTTTGGGTTAAATTCCCGGATTTTTATAATGACATGTTAGTGCCTTAAGTAAACTAAAATGAGAGTGTATATGAACAAAGCTAATAAGAAGTTAGGGGATTTCTTAACTTGCTTATGTTATGTATGATAAGCCGGTGGTGCTTATGTTATGTATGATAAGTCGGTAGTGCTTATGGTACGTATGATAGCCGGTAGTGCTTATGGTACGTATGATAGCCGGTTGTGCTAGGTTATGTATTCTTACGGGGTAGACCCCGGGTTACTACTTATTCCATGGAATTGCTACCCATGATGCGAGTGCGACGTTTGTACTCATTGCGGGCCCACCGGGCCCATGCGGGTGAAATAGTCCCATGCGAGGCGGATGACCTATGCGGGTGAAATAGTCCCAGGATTAGGATTGCTTAATGATACTACGGGCGGGTGACCCTACTTTGATCATGAGCCTCCTATTTTTATGCAGTAAAGTATACATTTGTTTACTCTCATTGTTAGTAAGGCACAGTGTACTGTAATTTTATTATCATACATCTCTCCAGCTTTATTTTAGACTTATGATGTAAATTGCAGTATTTTTCAGTTTTACATACTTGGTATATATTGTGTACTGACCCCCTTTCCTCTGGGGGCTACGTTCATGCCGCAGGTAGGGGTAAGCAGGTGGTGGATCCTCATTCTTAGGATCACTGATCAGGTGTCAGAAGCTCCATTTCTCCGGAGGCTTGTCTTTTGGTACGGTTTTCCCTGATGTTGTAGATTTATGTACATTCAGGGGTATGGCGGGGCCCTGTCCCACCACAGTTGTTATTCTTAGAGGTCTGTAGTCATATTTGTGGATTGGGTTTTAAGAACAGAGATGTACTGATTTATTTTTGGATTATGTATATTTTACGGAAGGTGGCCTTATCGGCTAGCCTGTTGTTGTTTATTGTCTAAGTATTTATATGTGTTGTGTATGTCCCGCTGCTATTCTCTGATGTATACCTGAAAGGGGTGCCCAGGTAGGGCACCAGTCGCGGGCCCGGGGTCGGGTCGTGACACAGATATTGATGATAGAGCGTAACTCTTAGAGTTGCCTCGACTAATGATCATCGAGAATAGGATATCGATGATATGTTATAAGTTGGCATGTGGTCTGCATCACATTCTTGGAGAATGTAGTATGTCTCACCTGCAACTAGTAATGGTTACTAGTGATGGACACGTTGATGCTTTTGAAAAGTATTGGTATACCCTGCTGATAAACTATTTATTATACATGTGTAGAGTTTTATTAGTGTGTGGGAGATGAAGGTCCTTTGACTTGAGGTCAATACGCACCTTGTTTACAGAGTAATGTACTTTGACCCTGTCCTAAGCTTAAACTCCTTATAGGATAAGATACGGCTTGTGTTGGGTACATTATGATATGAACTAATGTGGTTGTTGAGCCAATAATAGGATTCATTCCTCGATTGGATATTCGAGAGAACACTCAGTTTCTCAGTGATATTAGGTCAACCAAGTCATTGGCCAATGCAAGAGACATATTTAGAATATGGTCTAGTTGTCGAATAATATAAATGAGATAAATTGATCAAGACATTTGGATAGACACATGACAAATCCTAAGCTTGATCGAGTGTATCACGAATGAAAGAAATTTATGATCTCACATAAAAATTATGTTTGCTGGATTCAAGTAAACGTACTTCACATATTGAGTTCGTCGTACGACGCAGTCTAGGAGTTCCGTATGGACCTTAAGTGGATTAGTGTCAATATGTGAATGCCTATAGGGTTACACTATGTCGATTGTCTCTTCGATCTAAGGGTGTATCAAATATTCGATTTGAAATTGAGATATTTAAATTGATAATAACTATGGGATAATTTCTATTTGATGAAAATTATTTAATTAAGTCAAAATTAGATTTTGGATTTAATTAACGTGTTGAATATATGTTGACGAAACGAGGCATAAGGAGTCGCGGCGCCTACCAGGCTGAGCCGCGGCTCCGACCCGCACCGCGGCGCCTACTAGGCTGAATTGTGGCGCCCTCCCGATAGTGGGCCCAGTCAGACTGGCCCACTGCACCTCAGGTTTTGGTTCAGGATTGAAGCCCAACCCTAATCCATTTTGTGACCTTAATTCAACTATAAATACAACACTAAACTTTATTATCAACACACTAATTGAAAATCATTTTCTAGACTTAGAGTTTAGAAAAGCAACTCTCTCAAACCTCTGCCAAGATTTCTTGGCTTTCTTAACATAGGAATACACTGTAGCAAGGTACTTGTAATCGAAGGGACAACCACATGTAATCCCTAAGTGAAGATTCCAGATTAAATCAACCTGTAAATTTTATTGCTTAAAGTATTTAGAGGTTTGATTGTCATTTAACCATACCAGAATGTATTGTTGGGGTAAGTAAGCAAATAAATTTTAAACTTCCGTTGTGCCTTACTTATACCTTTCCATACTTCTTGATCAAAAAAACAGTCAGTACTCTCCATGGGTGGAACTATTTTGCATTCATGCATATGTCTATAACGTGCTTAATCATATCGATTACTCTCTCCCTCGCCCCTCGGAGGTTGATGATTCTACATGGCTTCGTCTCGACGCCATCGTCAAACAGTGGATATATGGTAGTATTTCTCAGGATCTACTTCTCACTATCATCAAATCTGGTGCCTCAGCCCGCGACTTATGGATTCATTTGGAGGAAATATTTCAAGACAACAAACATACACGCGCTGTGTATTTGGAGGAACAATTTAACAACACACGTCTTGATAATTTCTCCAACATGAATGAGTGCTGCAAACAGTTAAAACTTGTGGTGGATCAACTCTCCAACGTCTGTACGCCTGTCTCGGAAACTAAAATGGTGTTACAATTGATCGCATGCCTTCCGAAAGGCGAATATGATAATTTGGCCAAAATGATTCAACAGGCGGATCCGTTACCTAGTTTTAACAAAGCTCGCTCGCCGTTGTTGCTCAAAGAAACCCATCATGATAAGAAGGATGAGCAGAATCAGAAGGTGTTAGATGTCGAAACGCAACCCCAAAATCAAATTCCTGCCGGCCAAACCCCGCCGAAAAATTCCCAACCGCGACAGGGCCACGGCGGCAGAGGTGGCAAGGGTCACGGAGGCAGAAGAGGCCATGACCGTGGCAAGGGTCGCGACCAGCAGAACTAGCAGCAGCAGCCACTGCCCAGTTCCCATGTCGGTTGGGCCGCGGTGCCTCAACAGTTCCAGCAGAGCGTCGCGGCGCCCCAACATTTCCAGTACTAGCAGCAACAACTTTACCCGTATGCTCAGCAAGGGCTGTTGGGTCCCGCACCAACCCCACGGCCAGCCCAGTACCAACAGCAAGCCCACTTCATGCAAGGCCAGTTCTAGCAGCCCGCATCCAATATGGCCCCTATTGATTTGGGTCAGGCTTTTAGTAGCCTAAATTTTCAGCAACCGGACAACACTTGGTACATGGACTCGGGCGCCTGATGCGCGATTTATACACACGCTAAACGCAAGTGCACGTATCTAGACAAGTAATATAGTCTAGATGACCGAGTTATCGTCCTCAGGGATTAGTGTCAAATTACCAACCTCTATTCTGTAGTATCTATTTGGTGACCGATAATTTGATGGTTTGTTTATAGCTATGATTATAGACGCTAACTAAATTACTTTACTTTACTTCAGATATGGTGGAAATAGGGCTTCCAAATCTCCTCGACTATCCGTTCGCTTTACTCGTTAAAGAAAATAATTAAGGTTCTTCTTCTATGTTGAGATAACAGGTTAACTAAGTCGTTTTATACTCCTGTTAAGGTAATATAAACACTCAACCCCATTGTAGAACCCTTCTATCTTTCGATGACAAGATTGACTACAAAGGAGGATTAAGAGCAATAACCTATTAAGCTACACAAGTATCGAGTACTTTCGTCCACGATTTAAACCTATGTTTATTCAACTATAGCATATTCACAATCTCCCCTTTCGGATTTCGATTAGAAATCATATAAGTGATGATAATTAGTGATCAATTAATTACCAAGCAATCAAAATAATTATTGAATAAATCTCAACAATAATAAGAAGAAACCAAAATCTTGCATTAATTCATAAAACGAGGTTCAAGCGATTCGACATGGAAAGCCCTAAATTAAGTTAGTTCCTAGCCATAGACATGCCAAGAACTAAAATAGTATCCAACATATACTAGAAAGAAATAAAGTAAAGAACAAGAAATTACTCAAAAATAAGTCTCCAATCTTGATCTAATGTTGTGATGAATGGTAAGGTGTGGAACCCCTCAAAATAGACCTAAAATGCCCTATTTATATACCCAAAACATGTAAAACTTTTTCCTCTTTGGTCTTGGCCCAGTCCTATTCGGATTTTTCAAATTTCCCGTGTCGGCGCCGCGGCGCCGAAACTTCTGCGGCTGGTCTGCTTCTTGGACGTCGTGGCTCTGCTGCTGCTGGTTGGTTGGCGCCATGGCGCCGCCCTGAATTACGCCCGGGTTGCCAACTTTTCAGCTTTTTGAGCTCTGGAACCTCTGTTTCTGTCCTCTTTTCGCTCCTTCTCACCAATGTGCCACTTTAAACCACTGTGACTCAAAAGAATGATAATTTATCCTAACACGACACATATTTGTACAAAAATGGGCAAAAGACTAACTAAAAATGAATCAAAAGGTGTATATAAAATACACCGATCAAACACCCCCAAACTTAACCTTTGCTCGCCCTCGAGTAAAGATCAAAAATAGAAACAAATACACTAAAGAAAAGAAAATAAAATGACTCAAAGACATTGATCAATTTGCTGCATCATTGTTACTTAGAAAAGCATGAAGGTTAGTAGAATAATATGCAGGAACATATAGCATGTATTTTAGCATTCTAAACACATCAAGTCAGATATTTCACAAATTCAATTTAATCATGCTCAATGGAAGTAAGAATACCTAACTATGCATGTTAATTTCCAAATCCTATGGCCTGTTTACTTGCTATTCTCCACTAATCATGGATACACACATTAGAGATCTTCAAGGCTTTTTCAGGGTTGTAATGTAGGCTTAGGCAGGGGTAGGTAAAAATAGGCTTTTAGGCTCAATCTTACGTACCATAAGCTCTTTTGCTTTCGATTCTTCCCTTTTCTTTTGATTTTCTTTTTAACCTCATACCTATCTTTTCCCTCTTTTGTTTGGAGAGAATAAGGTGTCTGATGAATAGTAGGCACCCCCAAACTTAGGTTTTTGCCTATTTATGATTACTTTTCATTGGGGTGCATCAAAATTGTTCACTCTCTTTTTGTCTCTTTTCAACACTTTATATTCCAAACACATCAATTTCTTCACTTATGGCACAAGTATGGAATTATAGGGTGTCAAAGAAAGATCTTATTTTTAGGCTCAAAGGGGCTGACTAAGGATACAATTTTAATGTCAGGGATAGGTAAAAAAATGGTAAGAAAAGGCTAACAAAGAAATGTCTGAGTCATCTCCCTAACATGCATATCCTAACTATTTCGCCTCAAATAGCAAGCTAGCAGACACATAGGTTTAATCAGTAACAATGCATAAATCAAGCAAGATACCCCAAATAGTTTGACTTCATGAATTTTTGGCATATCTAACCTACGTGTTCAGATGGTTGCTTCTAATTCCATTACATTATTCAACTTTACTTCACTAGGCGTTTCAAGTAACTACAACATGCATGATCATAAAAAAAAAAATTAGACTCAAATAAACATAGAAAATAACACAAAAAGACTCAAAAACACATAAAAAAATAACTAAGAACTCCCCCCCAAACTTAAATCACACATTGTCCCTAATGTGTGCAAGACTCAAAAATAAAAGAAAAACGGGACAACTTACAAACTTGGTTTAAAATGGTGGCGGTGGAGGCGGATAATGCATGGGCCACTGGTTGAACAAGGAACTCATCTCATCAAATCTCTGGTTCAACACTTCAACTGTTGTTGCTCCTGCCTTATTTCTTGTTGTCATTGCCTCAGGTCCTGTTGACCTTGTATAATTGTGTCAAAACTCTGCATCATCCTCCGCTGGTTCATGAGCAACTGCTCCATCATAGGCACCGGAGGTTCCATTCCTGTGGCCGGGCGGTTATTACCGCCTCATGCCGAGCCTCGTCTCATGCTCATCTCATCCATGGCGACCTCATTGCCGCCGATCTGAGTCTTTGGTCTCCTTCTTGCTGCTGCTAGAGGGACTGGTTCTGGGAAGGCATGCACTATCCCATATGTCACAGAAGGTTGACCCTTCTCATATGTATCAGTAGCTAGGGTTGGGACTCCATGTCTAGAACATAAACTGCAAATAAGTGATCCGTGTCCCAACCCACCTGTAGTGACCAACCTACTAGTTTCTCTAATGTTCTGCAATATCTCCTTCCCAACATCAATCGCCTTCCATTCCATAATTCCATATACCATATTTATTCTATCCGTTGGCACTCTGGTAAAGTGCGTCGATGGAATCAGGCGGGCACTGACGAAATATAACCAACCCTTGGCTGTTTTGTTGAACTGACATATGCTCAGTCCTCTTGATCTATTTCGTGCAATATCATACTCAGCCCCAGGGTAGCATAATGTGCTTGCGACGATATCCCAATCGATGTTGTTGGCATCTCTAGACCAAGTTCTGAAATAGCTTTGATCATCGCATCTTTCTTCAACATCAGCTGTTCTTAATAGCTCATTCACCACCTCAGCCGTCACAGGCACATATTGTCCTCTCACAAAACATCTACTATTTACCCGTTCCGGAAAGTTAGCATAGAATTCTTTTACCATTATAGTGTTTTGTGGTACTATTCTCTCCGGATTAACAAATCTCTTCCACCCAATGGCCTCTATCATTTCCCGAATAGGCTCATAGACATCGCCATCCTCAAATGACTCCCTTTGGTACTTCATTCCTCGCTCAGGTATCAAATGTCTAGTACTAAGTTTGTAATATCTGTCTTCTGCTTTTTGACTAACAAACCTAGTAGTGTCATATTGGGGAACGAAAGCGGATGTGGAAGCTCTCCTTTTCCTGGAAGACATTTTGGAAAAAAATTCAGCAGCATTTCCTCTGTTTCAGTGAGATTACCCAGCAACTTTCAATCACACCAATCAACACACAGCGTAATCAGCAGAATACAACACCATTCAACTCCCAAACTTCACTCAAATCACAGGTACAACACCCCACATCACTACGTACAATCTTGCCGCGAAATTTCCAACACCAAACTTCAACACACCCCACAATATTCACTCATAAAGCACATCCCCAAAATTATGAATTACCTCCCTAATTGCTTTGAAAATTTCAAGAAAAATGATGAAAGTTACCTTGGAAGGTGTTCTTCAAAATTTTCTTGTTCCTAGTGATGGATTGAGGCAATGGAATGAGGGTTGTTGTTTGAAATGGTTAAGGGTGCAAGGAATTGAAGTACTTTGGTTGTGATTGAGTTTAGTTTGTGGAAGATTTTGAGTAATGGAGGCTGATTTCGTGGGTTTTGGAGAGAGGAATGGTTTTGGGTTTTTGATTTGGAGAAGGGAAATCGAATTAGGGCTCTTTTAATTTCAGTTTTTCCTTCGTGGCGCCACGGTCCTGAGATCGGCGTCGTGGCGCCCAAACATCTGCGACCCGCTGAACTTCTGGCGCCGTGGCGCTCTGATTTGGCGCTGTGGCGCCCAAACTTCAGAGACCTTCTAGTCTTTCGGCGCCGTGGCGCCCAACTTCCTGCGACTTTCTGCATTTTCGGCACCATGGCTCTCTGCTGGGCGTCGTGGAGCCGAGCTGATTTTCTTATTCTCTCACGTTTTTCGTCCTCCACTTTTTAGCCCTGTACATGTCATCACAATATGTAAACAATACCTTCCATGAGACTGTTCTAACTAAAACTAATGTCACGAACCGACCCCGGGCCCGCGACTGGTGGCCTACCTGGGCACCCTTACAGGTATACATCAGAGATAACCAGCGGAACATACATGAAACTTATAAAATAATACAACAGAAGTAAAACAACAGGTTAGCCGATAAGGCTACCTTCCTGGATATATATACATACAACCGAAGCAGTTGCCTCATTCCCTTTACAAACTGACCCACAATATGTGACTACAGACCTCTAAGAGTTTTAACATAACAACTGTGGCGGGACAGGGCCACGTCATACCCCTGAATATACATGAATCTACAACCTCAGGGGAAACCGTACCAAGAGATAAGCCTCCGGAGCAAATGGAGCTTTTTCCCAAAAACTGAACCGAGATCCTAAGAGCAATGATCACCAACTTGTGCACCTAAATACCTGCGGGCATGAACGCAGCCCCCCGAAGGGGGTCAGTATAACAGGTATCGAATATGGAACGGAAATAAGGTACATTAAACAAAACATTTATGTATAAAAGCATGACAGGGGTAAGTATAAAAAGGGTAAATACCTGAACCTACCATGTCATTACCATCACGTGAACTTAATCGTACCTTATTATCTTTTCTCATTTCTCAATAAAAGTTATAGTCACTTTCTTACGTACTTACTTCGGAAAATCATCAAGTTCACTACCATATAACTTACTTACCTTACATAACCTACTCCGGCCCTTTATGGAGGGACGCCTATACTGCCCGGCCCAATCTGGGACGCGATAAGGTCACATAGTCTGCCCATACAGGTATACTGCCCGGCCCATTTCTGGGACGATAATGTCATATAGTCTGCCCGTAAAGGTATACTACCCGGCCCATTTCTGGAACGATAATGTCATATAGTCTGCCCGTAAAGGTATACTGCCCGGCCCATTTCTAGGACGATAATGTCATATAGTCTGCCCGTAAAGGTATACTTGTCACGACCCGTTCCGGGGCCAGTGACTGGTGCCTTACCCGGGCACCCAAGTAGTCATACATCAGAGAAAATCAGCGGAATATAAAAACAAGACATGAAACAATGTAAATTGAGACACAGTTTATCTGAGAAAAGTCGCCTTTCGGCATATATATATAAACCAAAATCGCGATACATCCCAATCGCATAATAGGCTCTGCACCTCTAAGGAAGTAAACAACTATGGCGGGACAGGGCCCCGCCATACCCTGAATGTACATATATCTACCACATCAGGGAGAACCATACCAAAAGTCGAGCCTCCGGAGAAGATGGAGCTCCTGACACCAAAGCAAAAGATCCTAATGATGCGGATCTAGCACCTGCTTCCCTTACTGCGCATGAACGCACTTCAAGGAGGTCGATAACAGTACCAAGTATGTGAAATCAGAAAGTACTTAAATGAAATCATATCATTTTAAAGCCAATTTTACAAATATGTATGGAATAACCAATGTAACCGCACATAGTGCCACATCACAAACAAGAGTAACAACAGGTAAACTGTAACAGGTCTTTTCTAGGCTGCGAATGATCGAAGCAAGGCCACTCGCCCATAGTATCATTATGCATGCCTAATCCTGGACTCCGTAGTCCGCATAGCCACCTAGGCCCGCATGAGGTATTCCCGCATCGAGGTAGCTACTCCCGGCATCGCCCCGACTCGTAGTCCGCATGGCCATATAGACCGCGTGGCCACATGGACCGCACACTAACACGAACTCGTAGCTCGCATAGGTCCCTGGACCCGCGTGAGGTATTCTCGAATCATAGTCCTGCATCGCTCGAGGTATACCCCGCATCGGAGGGCAGCTTAACCCCCGGTATATCATGTCAAGAGGTGAGTGATGTAATACTAGCATAACGGCTTATCGTTAACAACATGAGCACAAATAAGAATATCCTCCTGACACAAACGTTTACAAGATACTAACACACATAGCATCACAATATGTCTACTCAACAAACCATCTCACTGTACTTTCCAGAAATCAATACAAGTCTTTTATAAACACATAAGTAAACCGTTCCTTTTATCTTTCTTAAGTCGTTATACCTAACTTCCCATAAAGCTAGTATAACTCTTAAGCTTTTGTTTAAAAACCAAGTATTACTCTTCTTTCAAAAATGATTCATAATTCTTTTGAAATACTTCAAGATTCTTGTTATTTAGACTCAAGTCAAAAGACGTCAAGTAAAACCATGTTCAGTTAACACACGTACGTCTACCGTACTATATATATACTTTAAAATATCATGCTCTAGAGGATAGGAAGAATCACATACCTTCTTGGCGAAATCCACCTGCCAAGTCGAATATGTCGCGCGCAGAGTATCAACCTATAATAGTCAAATACGTCTATCAACGTCTAGACTACTCTGTAGGATAATGTAAGCAGAGAGTTCTCTATTCTACGGAAAATCGGGCAGCACTTCCCTACCAGAACTATACAAGTCTCATCAGAATACAATCTATGTAAGTCTGATTCAATCTTCTTTAATATACTTCCGATGTAATTACAGTTCAATTCTCTTCTGTAATACCCTTCTATGTATTTTATACTTATTTCTATACTTCTACAGTATGTATTCTCCAATTATAATAGAAGGATAAGATTATTATTTACCTCGATAAGCCCAAAATTATCCAAGATATAAGTCGATCCTGAGCAAGGTTTAGCTCCTAATCTGTACGCTCCAATCCGCTCCAAGAAACCCTTAGAAGTTTCTACACAACTTCTACCTTCTACTTCAACCAACTATGAAGTTTCTCTTAGGGTTTCGTTAGTGACTAAAGGAATATAAGGTAGTATTTCCGGACTCTACGTATAGAGGTAACTTTGGAAATACTATAAGGGATTGGCTAAGGTATTTTTGGGGATAGTAACAATACTTGGAGAGTATTTTCTACCAAGAGGGGGCTTTTGCCGAGACTACTAGGAAAGGGGGGGGGGAGTGTTTCGGCTTAGCTCTCTAGAGGGGGAGGGAAAGTGAGGCTTGGACGAGAAGCTCACAAGGGGGAAGGGAGATTTCAAGACTTGGAAAGTATTTTGTGGATGAAGAAATCTTCATCTTAAGGGGGGTATTTATAGGGCTTTCAAGGGCTAAGATGAAGGCAAGTGGAGGGCAAGTGGAGGGTGGGGATTTGCACAAGTGCACCCTATCCCTACTCCCCAAATCCCTCACAAACATTGACCCATGGATTAGGCCCTAAAATCGTGCCAATCGTGGCCTCTTTACCGTCCACTTGAGGGTGACAAGTGTCACCCTCTCGTTGGTCCATAATATTTCATCTCTCGGAAAAATCCGCAAAAATTATAAATGACATAGCCGTAATTTTCCCTACGCAAGTTTTGGAAAACGTTTCGTCGGAAAACAATTCGTTTCGTGGGTTGTGCACAAATTTTTCATCCCTATGCCTACTTTAAGGCTTAAACTTTTACGACGCCACTTACGCATACTGAAATACGGTATAACATCTTGCCTGCCCATTTCTGGGACGATAATGTCATATAGTCTGCCCGTAAAGGTATACTGCCCGGCCCATTTCTGGGACGATAATGTCATATTGTCTGCCCGTAAAGGTATACTGCCCGGCCCATTTCTGGGACGATAATGTCTTATAAAATCCGGGAATTTAACCCAACGTACTACGCACCTCTACTTCTTTAGAAATACTCTTTTTCAAATAAAACTTCCCAGATACTAACAACTATAGTATCAAGTCCTATCCACCTTTTAAGACAAGTCACAATACCTTTTTTAGAAATACACTTACCGGTGTGCTGTCTTCTTCATGAAGGTTCCACCTGCAGCTGCGTCAATGATGGTTCTTGTGGTCCCACTTAGCCCATTGTAGAAAATATGGACCAAATTCCACAGCTCAATGCTATGATGTGGAAACTTTCTCTGCAGATCTTTAAATCTCTCTCATGCCTCATAAAGTGACTCTCCATCAGCCTGGTAAAATTGTTCAGTTCTCCTCTCAACTTAGTTGCTTTGGACGGTGGAAAGAACTTTGCCAAGAACTTCTGTGGCAACTCCTGCCATGTGAATATAGAATCTGTAGGCAGGGAATTCAACCAAACATTTGCTCTTTCCCTAAGTGAGAAGGGAAAGAGCCTCAATCGGATGGCGGCGTCAGTAACGCCATTATACTTGAAAGTTGCACACAGCTCCAAGAAATTTGCTATGTGCATATGAGGGTCTTCAGATGGCAACCCTCCAAATTGAACTGTATTCTGCACCATACTCAGGATCGCAGGCTTGATTTCGAAATTATTTTCTCCTATTGTTGGGAGCCTGATGCAAGTCTGTGCTCCATTTACCCTTGGCAGCACATAATCTCTCAAGCTTCTCTCAGCTTGGACCTGGACACTTTCTTCCACATCCATTGGTAACCTCTAGGGCATCCTCTGGTTAGGTTGATGATCACCTAACCCTTCGTTCATCTCATTGTTATTCTGCAAGCCTCTCATTGCTATTAAGGCCAAGATTCGTTTGTTTCTCCGGTTCTGCTTGCAAGTCTTTTCAATCTCCGGGTTGAAGGGAACAAGTGTATCTGCTCCTCTTCTCCTTCGCATAAACTAGATGCCTGCAACATATCAAAATCAACAAACGGATCACGGCGCACGGTTTCACCAATACAAAAAATAATAAAACAAAAAATAAAAACCAAATTAGAAATTAAGAATAGATAGAATGATATTGAACTACGCCAATCCCCGGCAACGGCGCCAAAAACTTAATGCGCGATTTATACACGCTAAACGCAAGTGCACGTATCGTGACAAGTAATATAGTCTAGAAGACCGAGTTATCGTCCTCAGGGATTAGTGTCAAATTACCAACCTCTATTCTGTAGTATCTATTTGGTGACCGGTAATTTGATGGTTTATTTATAGCTATGATTATAGACGCTAACTAAATTACTTTACTTTACTTCAGATATGGTGGAAATAGGGCTTCCAAATCTTCTCGACTATCCGTTCGCTTTACTCGTTAATGAAAATAATTAAGGTTCTTCTTCTATGTTGAGATAGCAGGTTAACTAAGTCGTTTTATACTCCTGTTAAGGTAATATAAACACTCAACCCCATTGTAGAACCCTTCTATCTTTCGATGACAAGATTGACTACAAAGGAGGATTAAGAGCAATAACCTATTAAGATACACAAGTATCGGGGTACTTTCGTCCACTATTTAAACCTGTGTTTATTCAACTCTAACATATTCACAATCTCCCATTTCAGATTTTGATTAGAAATCATATAAGTGATGATAATTAGTGATCAATTAATTACCAAGCAATCAAAACAATTATTGAATAAATCTCAACAATAATAAGAAGAAACCAAAATCTTGCATTAATTCATAAAACGAAGTTCAAGCGATTCGACATGGAAAGCCCTAAATTAAGTTAGTTCCTAGTCATAGACATGGCAAGAACTAAAATAGTATCCAACATATTAGAAAGAAGTAAAGTAAAGAACAAGAAATTACTCAAAAATAAGTCTCCAATCTTGATCTAATGTTGTGATGAATGATAAGGTGTGGAACCCCTCAAAACTGACCTAAAAGGCCCTATTTATATCCCTAAAAACGTGTAAAACCTTTTCCTCTTTTGTCTTGGCCCAGTCCTATTCGGATTTGTCAAATTTCCCGCGTCGGCGCCACGGCAGAACCGGCGCGCGCCAAACTTCGCGCTGGTCTGCTTCTTGGGCGCCGTGACTCTGCTGCTGCTGGTTGGTTGGCGCCACGGCGCCGCCCTGAATTACGCCCGGGTTGCCAACTTTTCTGCTTTTTGAGCTCTGGAACCTCTGTTTCTGTCCTCTTTTCGCTCCTTCTCACCAATGTGCCACTTTAAACCACTGTGACTCAAAAGAAAGACAATCTATCCTAAAACAACATATATTTGTACAAAAATGGGCAAAAGACTAACTAAAAATGACTCAAAAGGTGTATATAAAATACACCGATCAGCGACACGTCTCATTTCACCCGGTCTGCAGGTAATATTCCCAAACTGCTTCGTCTAAAGCATCCTCAATATATTACCATTGGAAATAACCATCGCATTCTAATACAGGGCTATGATACATCCTACACACAACTACCTCATCCACCATTTTCCCTTAAAAATGTCATATATGCCCCTTATATAATTAAAAAACGTAATTTTTGTCCGCAAATTTACTCGGAATAATTATGTCTCTATTGAATTTGACCCATTTGGATTTACTGTGAAGGATCTTCATACGGGGACACCTCTTACGAGATGCAATATCACGGGGGATCTCTATCCATTCTCATCCACCTCCGCTGCCAGATTTTGCTCTCTTGTCTCTCTAGCGGCTATTTCTCCATCCACGTGGCATAATAGTCTTGGTCATCCAGGAACCCCAATTTTTAATTTTGTTAGAGGCAATAATCTTATTCTATGTAATAATGGGAACTTGCCCAACACTGTGTTTCTTGTTCTTTAGGCAAACATACTTGTGTTCCGTTTAAATCATCTACTAGTGTTACTTTTGCATCGTTTGATATTATACATGTCGATTTATGAACATCTGTTATCTCTAGTTCCCTCTGTCATAAATATTATCTTGTGTTGCTAGATGTTTTTTCTCACTACATTTGGGTTTATCCTCATAAATTCAAATTGGAAGTGTTTGCCAAATTTCTTGAGTTTTGAACTTTTATCCAAACACAGTTTTAAAAAGGTATAAAATATTTTCAGTGCGATAATGGTCTTGAATTCAATAACTCCACCTTTCACCGGTTTTGTACAAATAATTACATGGTTTTTTTATTCTCATGTCCTCACACCTCCCCACAAAACGATAAGGCTGAATGAATCATTCACACCATTAACAATATGATTCGTACTTTATTGATTCATGCATCTCTTCCTCTGTCATTCTGGATATATGCCGTAAAAATGTCAGAATACATTCTAAATATTCTCCTGACAAGTACCCTTCACAATCTGACCCCCACCAAAATCCTCTATCGTAGAATTCCTTCTTACGATCATCTATGGATATTCGGTTGTCTATGTTATCCTAACCTTGCCTCCACCGCCCCTCACAAACTAGCCCCCCAGACCACTTCTTGTGTCTTTGTATGCTTCCCGCCGAACCATATGAGTTATCTCTGTTATGACTTGTCCACTCGTCAAATCCATATTTCCCGTCACGTCACGTTCGATGAGACCATATTCCCATTTTAGAATCCTAAGAAATTCTGAAAATCGTATTACTCATTTCTTGACGAGTCTGTCATCTCTTCCATCATTCTCAGTCAACTCGATCATAGCACCACCGAAATATTCCCTCTGCCACCCGTGTCCACAGTTTCGTCTCCTCCTTTCCAGTCATCACCGTCGTTAGCGCCGCGGCCCATCGGGGAGGCTCCGCGGCGCCTACCTTCCAGTGAACACAGTGAACATCGTCGTCAGCGCCGCATCCCATCATGAAGGCATTACTTTCCAGTAGCCATAGTGATTCCACATCGACCTCAGGCACCGCAACCCTAGATAGCGGCGCCGCGACACCTTCGACGGAATGTCCACCACCCTTCTCATATCTGACCATACCATCTATCTCGGATACTGCCACGCATCCGCTGCAACCACCCACTGTCCGCACTCACCAGATGGAAACTCGTGCCAAACAAAGGATTTTCAAACTCAAAATCCAATTTAACTTGTCTGTCCAAACCATCTCTCTAATTTCCAAAACCCCAAATTGGCCAAACAAGACCCGAATTGGAATGCAGCTATGTACGAGGAATTCAATGCTTTAACTAAGTAGCACACGTGGGATCTAGTACCTAGATCTGGGGGAGAGGGGGTGAATATGATCTGTTGTATGTGGTTATTTCACCACAAATTTAGGGACAGTGGAGATCTAGAGAGGTATAAGGCACGACTTGTGGCCAATGACACAAATCAGCAGGAGAGCATTGATTGTGGTGAGACATTCTGCTCGGTTGTCAAACCGGCTACCATTCACACAGTTCTGAGCATAGTCATGGGCAAACACTGGTCGATACATCAACTTGATGTGAAAAATGCATTTTTACATGGGGACTTAAAAGAAACAGTCTACATGGATCAGTCGCCTGGGTTCGTGATCGATGTATATATACACCTTTTGAGTCATTTTTAGTTAGTCTTTTGCCCATTTTGTACAAATATGTGTCGTCTTAGGATAGATTTTCTTTCTTTTGAGTCATAATGGTTTAAAGTGGCACATTGGTGAAAAGGAGCAAAAAGAGGGCAGAAACAGAGGTTCCAGAGCTCAAAAAGCTAAAAAGTTGACAACCCGGGTGAGCAATAGGGCGGCGCCGTGGCGCCACCAACCAGCAGTAGCAGAGCTCCACGGCGCCCAAAGAGCAGAGAATCACAAAAGTTTAGCTTGGCTGATTCTGAGCATGGCGCCAAGGCGGGAAAATTGCCAAATCCGAATTGGAATGGGCCAAGGCCAAGAAGGAAAAGGTTTGGGACATTTTTGAGGTTATAAAAAGGACCTTTTAGGTCAGATTTTGGGGATCCCACACTTGACAATTCATCACAATTTGGAGATCAAGATTGGAGACTTACTTTTGTGTAATTTCTTGTTCTTTATTTTATTTCTTTTTAGTTTATGTTGGATATTAGTTTAGTTCTTGGCATGTCTATGGCTAGGAACTAACTTAATTTAGGGCTTTCCATATCGAATCACTTGAACCTCGTTCTTATGAATTAATGCATGTTTTGGTTTCTTCTTATTATTGTTGAGATTTAATCAATATTTGTTTTGACTGCTTGGTAATTAATTGATCACTAATTATCATAACTTATATGATTTCTAATCGAAATCTGAAAGGGGAGATTGTGAATATGCTATAGTTGAATAAACATAGGTTAAATCGTGGACGAAAGTACCCCGATACTTGTGTAGTTTGATAGGTTATTGCTCTTAATCCTCCTTTGTAGTCAATCTTGTCATCGAAAGATAGAAGGGTTCTACATTGGGGTTGAGTGTTTATATTACCTTAACAGGAGTATAAAATGACTTAGTTAACCTGCTATCTCAAAATAGAAGAAGAACCATAATTATTTGCATTAACGAGTAAGGCGAGCGGATAGTTGAGGAGATTTGGAAGCCCTATTCCCAACATATCTGAAGTAAAGTACAGTAATTTAGTTAGCATCTATAATCATAGATATAAATAATTCATCAAATTATCGGTTACCAAATAGATACTACAGAATAGAGGTTGATAATTGAACACTAATCCCTGAGGAAGATAATGTTACACCCCGTAAGTCCAGGACATGTATAAGAGAAGGTATGTAAGGAATCAAGACTTGGAAATTAGTACGAAAGGAAGAATTGTTTTTCCGACGGAAAAATCTTCCGAACGTCGGAAAGGAAAAATGTTCGTTGGTGAGAATTGGATTCTCAAAATGCATTATTTGAAGAATATGGAACTTATTAACATTATGGAAATTTATTTTTACGGATTTGGTCATGTGGGGCCCACCCGAGGAATTTTACATTTTTGTGGGGCCCACGAGGGTTACGGAATTTTATGGACGAATGGGAGGGCGACACGTGGCACCTCCCCCACATGGTCTTGGTCGATAATAGTAAGGGTAGAATGGTCATTGACCATCAAGGAAGACAAGTCTTGCTAGCTTGAGATTGTTGACCAAGTCAACTTGTCCACTTGGCTATTTAATTAATTGTTCTTCATCCTAGCCCACAAGTGTTTTAATCTAAGCCATCCAATGTGTTATATAAGCATACTACTAGTTCAAGACAAGGTCTCCCAACACTTAGAAAAATCACACATTCTTGTTCTTGCAAGATGAGCTCTCGGGTTGGTGTTATCTCCCACACAAAATATTTGTAGTTTTGATCCATTGTTCACAAGACTTAAACCCAAGGTCCCTAAGGGTGTTGTAAGGATATCTCAATAGAAAGATTTCGGAAAAACGACGTTTTCGTATTAGTCGCAAGGCGGAAACTTAAGGAGTTCTTCAACTTTGAAGTTGGAACTTGAAGATGGGTTCTTCATAGGCTTCTAAGGAAGTGCTGCCCGATTTTCCGTAGAATTAGAGACCGTATACTTAGTATTATTCTACGTTAGATACTAGAAGTTGATAGTCATGTTGTGACCATTATAGGTTGACACTTCTACGTACGGCGTATTCGACTTAGCTTGTGGATTTAGCCGAAAAGGTATGTGAACTATCTCCTCTTCTAGCATGATTCCTTAAGATAAAGAAAGTATCCTACTCCTTAAATGATCCATTCCTTGGTTATATTTGGATTGCCTAAAATAGAATTTGTTCTATGTACTTCCTTGATGGTACTTTGATGTTTAAATTGTAAGTTGTATAATCCATTGCCTTAGTGGAGTTTGGATTCTTAAGAGTGAAAGTATTTTACTTAAAGTACATGAAGTCTTGAAAAGGAAGTGGTTTCCAAACCTTTTGGCTAGTGCCTTAGTTCCAAAACCTAAGGGTCATTATAATGACTTTAGGGGAGTCAAAGGAGTGATTTACTTAATTGTTTTAAAAGAGGAGAAATGACATGATTTAAGAGAAGTAACTTGGTTTTAAAAGTATAAGTCTCTTGGTTATAAAAGGAGTGAATATGTCTAAAACCATAAAGGGTTATAACGGCTTTATGGGAAGTTGGTTATAACGGTTTTATGGAAGGTTAAGAAAGTTGTCTATTTTGATTAATGGGCATAAGTTGCCTAGGTTGGGAAATTTGAAGTTACTTGATTTCAAGCCTTGAAATGAGTTTTCTAAAAGTGTAGTAACTTACTTTGAAAAATAGACACACCTTGATACTACGGGTGTTAGTATCTTGGGGTTTTACATAGAAAGGAGTATTTTGAAAAGAATGTACGTACGTAGTACTTTGGCTTATTTAATTGAGAATTATTCTATGTGTGCCTTGATAAGTACTTTGGCTTGTTTAATTGAGAATTATTCTATGTGTGCCTTGATAAGTAATTTGGCTTGTTTAATTGAGAATTGCCTATGTGTGTTGGTGATAGCTTTTGAGTACAAGTATTATGTTTTATTACGTTGCCGCGACTCTCGGTTGGACGGCCGGCTGTCTTGTTGTAAGTTTACTTGGACGTACCGACAGTGATGTGGGATTCCACGGGTATGCTTCCATTATTTGTATTACCCCATGGTCATGCTTATACGATGTGGGATTCCGGGGCATGCGACCACGAGGGATACTCCTTGGACATGCTTATACGATGTGGGATTCTGGGGCATGTGACCAGGAGGCGGGTTAGATTCCCGTATTTGTTTGTATTACCCCATGGTCATGCTTATACGATGTGGGATTCCGGGGCATGTGACCAGGAGGCGGGTTAGATTCCCGGATTTGTTTGTATTACCCCATGGTCATGCTTATACGATGTGAGATTTCGAGGCATGCGACCACGAGGGATACTCTTTGGACATGCTTATACGATGTGGGATTCCGGGACATGTGACCAGGAGGCGGGTTAGATTCCCGGATTTGTTTGTATTACCCCATGGTCATGCTTATACGATGTGGGATTCCGGGGCATGCGACCACGAGGGATACTCCTTGGACATGCTTATACGATGTGGGATTCCGGGGCATGTGACCAGGAGGCGGGTTAGATTCCCGGATTTGTTTGTATTACCCCATGGTCATGCTTATACGATGTGGAATTCCGGGGCATGCGACCACGAGGGATATTGTTATTCCATGGATTTGCCCTCCCTGAGATTGAGTGACGCAGGCTGGATCTGGTAGATAGCTTTCGTACTTTCCCGTCGCTTTATGATCTGAGTTGGATCCGGTGGTTCGCTTTTCCTACTGGCCCGCATGATTTTTAGGACACAGTGGGACTTGGTGTTCATGTATGCTTATTGGTGTTATATTATATCATGGATCGCGCGTGAGGAAGGATTCCACGGGCATGATTGATATTATGGGCGTGAGACCCATAGTTATATTTGAGTAGTGACTTTGAGGGCATGCGTCCCTGACTTGATATGACTGCTTATGTTTTGTGTACTGTAGGTTGGCTATCATACATGTCTCCTGTTTTGTTTAGACTGTTATGATTTCATTCTGATTTCATCGTTTCACATATTTGGTACATTCTTCGCATCGACCTCCTTGGCCTGCGTTCATGCCGCTTGAGTTTAGGTCACGCATTTGGTGATCTGCAGTGTAGGACCGCTCGAGTTTTGGATAGCTCCTCTGCTCGGGAGTTTATCTTTTGGTATAGTTCCTTGATGTGCTGGTATGCATGGGTACGGCGGGCCTTGTCCGTCATATTTGATAAAACTCTTAGAGGTGCGTATTCATATGTGGGATTGGACTCGTATGCGGTAGTGTCTTTTGATTATGTATATTATGGCGCCTTGTCGGCTTTGCCCTCAGACGTATGTTGGTTTTGAAAAAATGAGGTGTTATTTAATTTCCGCAGATTTACTTAGTTGTTAAGGTAGAAGGGTGCCTGTAGGCACCACCACGCCCGGGTTCGGGCGTGACAGAGTGGTATCTGGCGATCAATCCTGAATGTCTATGACCGTGTCTAGTAGAGTCTTGATTATCGGTGTGTTGCGCGCCACACCCATAAACAGAGGCTACAGGACATTTAGGAGTTGGTTTCTATTCTTCTCACTCTAAGATCGTGCCATAGAGTGTGTTAGTAAGATAATTCCTCTCTCGACGTAATTTTTGTTACGCCTATGCCTCAGGAGGGCAACACCGCCGCAGAAGGGCAAAGGAGTAGCAGAGCTACTAGTCGACTCGAGAGTTGATAGGGCTAATGCCCAGGGAATGCCGGATGTTGTGCCGCAGTCGGCGAGTTAACCTTCGCCGAGTTTTGAGGCCCAAAGACTGAGCCTCCAGCTTTCGATTAGGAGAAGACTATAGGGTCATGAGGGAAGCAGTTATGAATGTTGACAAGAATGGTAAGTGAACTGAGACTATAGTTGTGTAGAGTTCACAAGTTGTAATTACCCCGTAACAGTGTAAGACCGATAGGGAAGAATGTGCAGTAGAAATACTTTGGCTTATGTGACGAACCTCTAGTGAATGGGAGGATAGGGTGAGAAGTACCTTGAGATAAGAGAGAGATTTATTTCAGACTAAGAACGAGAAGTTAAGTGTGACGATGAATCGGGTTATGGACTCATTTAGGGTCAACCGGTAGTATGGAATGGGGTGATGTCAGTTAGAAATGGTCTCGTTATGTGGTAGGGTCCCGAGGATGCAAGGCCCAAGTTTAGTTAATCATTGTACGAGTTCGTGGATGCGTTCCACCGGAACTAGGTCGTAAGGACCGAGAAGAGCCTTAGCGGAAATTCAAGTAACATAATGGCCAAGTTTGGATAGTAAATCCAAGGATTGGGGAACAGAATCAATATTTGAAATTTTGTACGTATGCTCAAATAGGTTTGGGAGTACGAGAAAGTATGACAAGTAAGGAAAGAAAGGAACCTCTAAGGATCCCGTGTTTGAGAAGACTATAACCTTCGAGTAGTGTGAGAAGGGACCACAGACGGAAGGTCCATTGATATGTTTACGTATGTTACGTGGTGGCCATGTGTGGCATCGTTGGTCTTGTGCAGTTTTGATTGATAGGCATAGTATAGAGTTTGTGCCGGAGTGTGTATAGCTTGAAAACCGACTAAGAACATTCGGGGACGAATGTTTCTAAGGGGGGAAGAATGTTACACCCCGTAAGTCCAGGACATGTATAAGAGAAGGTATGTAAGGAATCAAGACTTGGAAATTAGTACGAAAGGAAGAATTGTTTTTCCGACGGAAAAATCTTCCGAACGTCGGAAAGGAAAAATGTTCGTTGGTGAGAATTGGATTCTCAAAATGCATTATTTGAAGAGTATGGAACTTATTAACATTATGGAAATTTATTTTTACGGATTTGGTCATGTGGGGCCCACCCGAGAAATTTTACATTTTTGTGAGGCCCACGAGGGTTACGGAATTTTATGGACGAATGGGAGGGCGACACGTGGAACCTCCCCCACATGGTCTTGGTCGATAATAGTAAGGGTAGAATGGTCATTGACCATCAAAGAAGATAAGTCTTGCTAGCTTGAGATTGTTGACCAAGTCAACTTGTCCACTTGGTTATTTAATTAATTGTCCTTCATCATAGCCCACAAGTGTTTTAATCTAAGCCATCCAATGTGTTATATAAGCATACTACTAGTGCAAGACAAGGTCTCCCAACACTTAGAAAAATCACACATTCTTGTTCTTGCAAGATGAGCTCTCGGGTTGGTGCTATCTCCCACACAAAATATTTGTAGTTTTGATACATTGTTCACAAGACTTAAACCCAAAAGCTTAACCTTAGTTAGGCATTATGGACGAAAAAGTTTGTGCACAACTCACTTAAAGAATCGTTTTTCGACGAAACGTTTTACTAAACTCGCGTAGGGTAAATTCCGGCTATGTCATTTCTAATTTTTGCGGATTTTTCCGAGAGACGAAACATTTTGGACCAACGGGAGGGTGACACTTGTCACCCTCATTGGACGGCAACTTGAGGCTTGGATTGGCACGTTTTTTGTGCCTTTGCACAAGTCAAGGAGTTGGTAGGATATTTGTGTCACGACTGCCCGGTTCGTGGATCGTGCCTTACCCGCACCCAAGTAGTCATACATCGAGTAATCGGAACATAAAATAATACATGAAACAAAATGTGAAATGAGACACATTTTACCGAGAGAAAATCGCCTTTACGGCATATATATATATATAATTACCAAAGTTGAGCAGTTTAATCCTTACAACTCGCCACAACAAAGCATGCACTCTAAGATTTATACAACAACTATGACGGACAGTGGCTCCGCCATACCACGAATGTACAAGAACCTACAAACTCGTGGTAACATACCAAAAGATAAGCCTCAAGGAAGGAGCAGACTTAATACGCTGAAAAGTGATCCTAAACGCCGGGATCGACAGCCAATGTACCTCTACCTGCGGCATGAACGTAGCCCCCCGAAGGAGGTCGATCAACAGTACCAAGTATGTGAATCAGAATATCAGAAATGAAATCATAATAGTCTATATAAAGCGGAGACATGTATGATAACCAAACTACGACACACATATAACGATTATATCAAGTCGGGACTCACGCCTCCAAGTCATTACTCAAATATAAATATTGGGTCTCACGCCCACAACATCAATCATGCGTGGAATACCTTCCTCACCGCCGATACCATGATATGATAACACCAAGAAGTACACTGAACACCAAGTCCTACCGATGCCAAAGCCGTATTAACAATACAATACAACCAAACCACGGCGACACGGCAAGTACGGCCGACTACGGATACCAAGGCCGCCACGTGACCGGCAAGTACGAGGGCTAACTACGGTACCAAGGTCAGATCACGAGACCGTCACTACAATCGAGCGGGCAAGTGTGAGGGCTAACTACCGTGCCAAGGCCGAATCACCACGAGGCGGGCAAGTACGAAAGCCACCACCGGTACCAAGGCGAACGAAGAAACCTCATGGAGAGCTAGTCCATGGAATAACACTATCAACAGGAGCGTACCCGTGGACTTCTCCGTCACTGCCGGTACGTCCAAGTAATATCATAACAAATCAGCCGGCCCTCCATTGAGAGTCGCGGTGGTATAGAAATACAATGCTAGCACGACAAGGCTATCACACGCGAACATAGGCAAGTTTCACAACAACAAGCATAGGTAAGATATACATGACTCAATGTACTTTCATTTTATGTCAAAGTCCGGGTTTTAACCCAAAAGTACTACGTACGTTAAATTCCTTTTAAAGATCCATTTCTTTTACAAAGGTCACCCGATACCCGTAGTATAAAAATAGAGTGACTAACATTGTTAAGTAAACCAAAATGCTTTCCTTTGTAAAAATCAAGTAACAACATTATTTTCCAAACGTTCAAGTTTGCCTAATTTCAAATGCTCAAGTTTCTCATTTTCGAAAAGGTTTCGTAGTTCATAGTTTTAATCCTTTAAAACTTAATTCTCTTTTAAACAATTTGAGAAACATATGCCTTATATGTGAGTAGGTTATTCTTGTTTATACTCAATCTTATTAAAGCAGCCATGATCTAGGAAATGTAATATCATTTTGTCTCATCTTAGCTTCTATGCAGATGGAGGTTTCTACTGGTTTTAATAATACTTAATTATTCAATACATTTTCCTTTATTAACGCTGCAGTGGTTTGTCGATACTCATTCTGATTTCAAATCAAGAAACATTTCTCCTTTTAAAAACCAAGTACTCATTACTCACGAATGAGGTTTCACACAAAATTCATATTAATTCATTCAAGTCAAGTCTCTTATCTTTTAAGATCAAGTCTCTGAACTTCTAAAAATCAGTAAATCATTCTCTTTATCTCTCTTAAGACGTTATACCTAAATTCCCATAAAGCTAGTATAACTCTTATGTTTTCAAAACCAAGTATTACTCTTCTTTCAAAATGGTTTCTTAATCTTTGAAATACTTCAAGATTCTTTATTATTCAGGCTTAAGTCAAAAGACATTGCCGTAACACTACATTCAGTTAACACACGTACGTCTACCGTACTATATATATGTTCCTTTAAAATACTTCAAGATTCTTTATTATTCAGGCTTAAGTCAAAAGACATTGCCACACGTACGTCTACCGTACTATATATATATTCTTTTAAAATACTTCATGCTCAAGAGTATAGGAAGAATCACATACCTCGCGACGATTATCGACTATAAGCAAAACACTCCACGGCTATAACCCGGCTAGCCTTGTCCACCTTCCAAGTAGCACATGCTACTCGCAGAACATTCAACCAATAAGGTTATAAGTCTACTGTAAATACGGTCCTATGTAAGTACAGTTTATTCTTCTACTTATATATTCTTCTGATGTGATTTCAGTTCAAGTCTTTTCTGTAATATCCTTCTATTACAGTTCAATTCTCTTCTATGAATCTTATATTCATTTCTATACAACTACAGTATGTAATTCCCAATTACAATAGAAGGACAGTAGTATTTACCTCGATGAGCCCAAAATTATCCAAGTTTAATGTCTCTCCTGAGCAACGTTAAGCTCATACTCCGTGCGCTCCAACCCGCTCCAAACAACCCTTAGAAGTTCTACGCAACTTCTACTTAACACTCCAACCGACTATGAAGGTTTTCCTTAGGGTTTCGTTTAGTGGCTAAAGGAAGTATAATAGTATTTCTGGGCTTTTCGTATAGGGGTAACTTTTGGAATACTACAAGGTATTTGGGCTAGAGTATTTAGGGCATTATAACAATACTTGGAGAAGTATTTCTCAACCAAGGGGGCGGTAGGCTCGGCTAGAACCACTAGGCAAGGGGGGAGGGGGTAGGCTTGGCCAAGGGCCTCACAAGGGGGATGGGACTTTGGACGAGAACTCTCACTAAGAGGGGAGGGATTTTTGCCTTAGAAATTATCAAGTGAGGATGAAGAAAGTCTTCAACTTAGAGGGGTATTTATAGGTCAAGCAAGGGCCAACCAATGGCCAAGATCAATCCAAGTGTTAGGCAAGTGTAAGGCCAAGATTAAGCCAAGTACACCTTATCCATCTACCACCAAAATATCCTACCTAACCAAGACCCCATTTTCGTCCCACTTGCCGCCCCAAACACGCCCAATGTGAGGGTGACACATGTCACCCTCCCGTTGGTCCAAAATGTTTCGTCTCTCGGAAAAATCCGCAAAAAATATAAATGACATAGCCGGAATTTTCCCTTCGCAAGTCTTGTAAAACGTTTCGTCGAAAAACGATTCTTTTCGGCACTTGTGCCAAAATTTCGATCCTTGCCAATCCTTAAGGCTTAAATTATTATACGTACGCCCTCACGTACATACTCTGGAAATACGGGGTATAACACTTTTGTAGTAGATGGATAAGGACACTTGGATGAATCTCCACCCTACACTTGCCTTGCACTTGGCTTCATCTTGGCCATTGGTTGGCCATTTCTTGACCTATAAATACCCCCCTTAAGATGAAGAGTTCTTCATCCACAAATCAATTTCCAAGTCTTGAAAAATCCCTCCCTCTCAGTAGTGTTTTCGTCCAAACACTTCCTCCCTTGTGAAGGCCTTGGCGAAACACCCCCTCTAGCCTAGTAGTCCTAGCGAAACCTACCCCTCCCTTGGTAGAAATGTTGTCTTCCAAGTATAGTTACTATTCCTAAAATACCCTAGCCCAAATTCCTTAGTACTTAGTAGTAGTTGTGAAGAACTTCTAAGGGTTCTTGGAGCTATCGGAGCGTACAAGTTAGGAGCTAAACCTTGCTCAGAAGCGACTTTTAACTTGGATAATTTTGGGCTTATCGAGGTAAATACTCTTTTCCTTCTATTGTAATTGGATATTACATATAAGAATAGTTAAGACTTGAGTATAAGATATGAAAGAATATTAATGAATAGAATTGAACTGTACTTACATAGGACTGTTTTCACAGTAGACTTGAGTAGCTTGGCGGGTAGGGAAGTGCTGCCCAATTTTCCGTAGAATAGAGAACCCTCTACTTAGAACTGTTTACAGAATAGTCTAGACGTTGATAGACGTGTCTGACTATTATAGGTTGATTCTCTGCGCGCGACATATTCGACTTGGCAGGTGGTTTTCGCCGAGAAGGTATGTGATTCTTTCTATACTCTTGAGCATGATATTTTAAATATATATATAGTACGGTAGACGTACGAGTGTTAACTGAATAATAATTACGGCAATGTCTTTTGACTTAAGCCTGAATAATAAAGATCTTGAAGCATTTCAAAAGAATACTGAATCATTTTTAACAGAAGAGAAACAGTTGGTTTTTAAACAAAAGCTTAAGAGTTATACTAGCTTTATGGGAAGTTAGGTATAACAACTTAAGAAAGATAAAAAGAACTGTTTACTTATTTACTTATAAAAACCTTGTATGGATTTCTATAAAGTGTAGTAAGATTGATTGATAAATTGACATATTATGATGCTACGTGTGTTAGTGTCTTGTGATGTTGTGAAAGGGGGTCATTCTTGTTATACTTACGTTGCTAAACGGTAAGTCAGTTGTACTGTTATTATATCACCTACCCCCTTGACTTGTTATACCGAGGGCTTGCCACCCTTGATGCGGGTCTATACGGCCTATGCGCGGTGCGTGAGACTATGCGAGGCTGCGGAGTTCGAGATTGATCATTCCGGGTGTTTTAGCCCGATGCGGGGGATGCCCTATGCGGTCTGTGTGACTATGCGGTCTATTGAGACTATGCGGACTGCGGGAGTCCAGGAGGGTACCGGGGGTTAGCTACCCCCGATGCGAGGAATACCTCATGCGGGTCTGTGTGTGACCTATGCGGACTGCGGGAAGTCCAGGACTAGGCACGCATAATGATACTATGGGCGATCGGCCTTGCTTCGATCATTCGCGGCCTAGGAAAGACCAGTTACATTATATCTATTTTGCTCTTGTTTATGTTGTGGCACTATGTGCAGTTAAACTGGTTGTATTTACAAATGGCTTTAAATACTTTGATTTTACTTCAGTACTTTACAGTTTCACATACTTGGTACCTGTTGTACTGACCTCCTTCGGGGGGCTGCGTTCATGCCGCAGGTAAGGGAAAGCAGGTGCTAGATCCACATCCTTAGGATCTCTTTGCTTTGGTGTCAGGAGCTCCATCTTCTCCGGAGGCTCGACTTTTGGGTATGATCTCCCTGTTGTTGTATATAGTTTTGTACATTCAGGGTATGGCGGGGCCCTGTCCCGCCATAGTTGTTTATCTTCTTAGAGGTCTGTAGTCCTATTGTACAGTTGGGATGTAACTGCAAAACTATGTTTATATATATATGCCGAAAGGCGACATTTTCTCACATAAAACTGTGTCTCATTTTACAACTGTTTCATGTCTTGTTTTTATATTCCGCTGATTACTCTGATGTATGACTACTTGGGTGCCCGGGTAAGGCACCAGTCACGGGCCCCGGAACGGGTCGTGACAAAAGTGGTATCAGAGCAGTTAATCCTCGGAAAGTGTCTACAGACCGTATCTAGTAGAGTCTTGATTATCGATGTGTTGTGCACCACACCAATAATCAGGAGGCTATAGGATATTTAGGATTGGTTTCCATTCTTCTCACTCTGAGATCGTGCCTTAGAGTTGTGTTATAAGTTGGACCCCTCTAACGTATTCCTTTCTCAGAATGATTATGCCTCCACGTAAGACAACCCGCCCGGCGGCAAGGCAAACAGGGAGTCGCTAGTAGGAAACCGAGTTACGAGGGCTCGTGCCCGCCTATACCCGAGACGGCGAGTTCCATGACGCCGCCCCATCAGAGACCACGCACCCGCACCTCGTCCCACACCGGGCGCAGGAGTTAGGTACAAGGAGATGGCCCATTCATCGCCAGATCGTGGCGAACATGAGGATAGGCCGGATCGCAGCCCAGCCCACCCCGTAGTACCCGTGGTTCACCCGAGGCGAATAGTTTGAGGCTACGAGATTTCTGAGTTGTAGCCCGCGAGTTTTACGGTCGAGGCCGGAGGATGATCCGCAGGAGTTCATCCGTCGATTCTGAGGATTATGAGGGTGGTCGGGCGTCGGAGACCGAGTCCGTGATTCGGTTGCATCGATTGCGTGATACCGCGATCGATTGGTTTGATTCGTGGAGTTATCCCGGGAGAGCACGCGTCCCAGCTACTTGGGATGAGTTCTCGAGGCTTTCCTCACTCACTTCTTGCCTCCACGAGATGAGGCGCGGGCGACATATTTTTGTTAATGAGACAGAGGGACGACGCCTAGGAGTACAATGTCGAGTTCGATTCTTTGGCTCGATATGTCCTGCATTGGTAGCAGATATGGAGGATGTGGTGCATCGCTACGTCACCGGGCTAGATGATTATATGGCGAGTCTTGTGCGGGTGTGGCTCTTGACGAGCATGGACATTACCGTATGCAGCTCATACACTTGGATGCGAGGAGGCGAGACCGACGAGTCGCCAGATATCAGCATCAGAAGAAGGCCAAGACGGCCGGTTCTGTTGGTAGTTCTCGGGTGGGCGGCCTCGGCGATCTAGATTTGCACCCACCAGCTGAGCACTCCCACATCATTGTCAAGACAGCCAGAGTATTCGGGGGCAGGTCAGGGCCCCAGGACTTCAGATTTCCAGGGTAGCAAGGGTGCTAACCGATCGAGGTCTGCTCAGTGTGTCCGTTGTGGTAGATTCCATTCAGGGAGCTGTAGTACTACTCCGGGAGCTTGCTATACTTGTGGCCAGCAGGGTCATTTTGCGAGGGCTTGTCCGACCGGGGGCAGCGCTGGTGGTAGGGCTCAGCCTACAGGATCTGTTGCCGGTTCATCGTCTCCTACAGTTACTCGCCCCGGAGGGCAGGGTACTCATGGGCCAGCAGGTCGCGGCAGAGGTCGTGGCGCGGGTCCCAGTTCTAGCGGTCCTCAGAACCGCATTTATGCCTTGTCCAGCCGGCAGGACCAGGAGGCCTCACCTGATGTCGTCACAGGTACCTTATCAGTCTCCGATTTTGATGTGTATGCCTTGATAGATCCGGGTTCTACTCTGTCCTATATATCTCCCCTTGTTGCTAGTAGGATAGGGATAGAGCCTGAGTCCATAGACCCTTTCGAGGTAGCTACGCCAGTGGGTGATTCGGTGGTAGCTCGGCGGGTATTTAGGGCTTGCCCAGTGACTTTATGCAGTCGTCGGACCCTAGCCGACTTGATAGAGTTGGACATGACTGATTTCGACGTGATCATGGGTATGGATTGGTTAGCTTCCTGCTATGCCAATGTAGACTGCAGAGAGAGAGTGGTACGGTTCCATTTTCCTGGGGAGCCGGTTATTGAGTGGGAGGGGAACACGGTGTCGCCGAGGGGTAGGTTTATTTCCTACCTCAAGGCTAGGAAGATGGTGCAGAAGGGGTACATCTACCATCTCGTTCGGGTGTTTGATACTGAGGCTGCAGTGCCAGATTTTCGATCGATTCCGGTAGTCGAGAGTTCCCGCACGTGTTTCCGCACGACCTCGGTATCCTCCGCAGAGGAGATAGAGTTTTGTATTGATGTGCTGCCAGACACTCGACCTATTTCCATTCCGCCATACAGGATGGCACCTGCTGAGTTGAGAGAGTTGAAGGACCAGCTGAGAGATTTGCTGGAGAATGGCTTCATCAGGCCTAGTGTTTCTCCCTGGGGAGCGCCGGTATTGTTCGTGAAGAAGAAGGGCGACGCCGCGCGCGTGTGTTGATTACGAGCGGTGAACAAGGTGACCATTAAGAACGATACCCTTCCTGTGATTGATGATTTGTTCGACCACCGCAGTGCGAGATGTTTCTCCAAGATGGATCTGCGATCGGGCTATCATCAGTACGAGTCGAGAGGCGGATGTCCCTAGATCGCATTCGGACCGCAGACGCATTATGAGTTCAGGGTCATGTCTTTTGGGTTGACCAATGCTCCGGCGGTATTCATGGATTTGATGAACCGAGTGTTCAAACCATTTTTGGACACGTTTGTGATAGTGTTCATTGATGATATCTTGGTTTATTCTCGCTCAGAGCAGGAGCATGCGGAGCATTTGAGGACTGTGCTGACAGTTCTCCGGGACCAGCAGTTATACGCCAAGTTTTCCAAATGTGAGTTTTGGTTAGCTTCGGTGGCTTTTCTTGGGCATATTGTCGGGGCCGATGGTATTCAGGTGGATACGGCCAAGATCGAGGCAGTCAGGACTTGGCCTCGACCTACTACTCCGACAGAGGTTCGCAGTTTTCTGGGCCTTGCAGGTTATTATCGGCGGTTCGTAGAGAAGTTTGCTTCTATCTCTGCCCCATTGACTAGGCTGACTCAGAAGGCAGCTAAGTTTCAGTGGACTGATGCTTGTGAGCAGGGTTTCCAGTTGCTGAAAGAGAGACTGACGACCGCCCCCGTTCTTACTCTTCCAGAGGGTCCAGACGGCTATGTCGTGTATTGTGATGCGTCAGGCATCGGGTTGGGATGTGTGTTGATGCAGCAGGGCAAAGTTATAGCGTACGCATCCCGACAGCTTAAGAAGCATGAGAGGAACTACCCCACCCATGATTTGGAGTTGGCAGCGGTGATTCACGCCTTGAAGATCTGGAGGCACTATTTGTATGGGGTTCATGTGGATATTTATACAGACCACAAGAGCCTCCAGTATATCTTCAGCCAGAGGGAGCTGAACTTACGACAGAGACGGTGGTTAGAGCTGCTCAAGGATTATGATGTTGACATCCTGTACCACCCGGGGAAGGCCAATGTTGTGGCAGATGCTCTTAGTCGTAGATCGATGGGTAGCCTATCAGATGTGCGCAGAGAGAGGGGCATGGTTCGCGATTTGCATCGATTAGCGAGCCTTGGTGTCCGCTTGATTGATTACGTAGCGATGGGTTCGAGTTCGAGAGGTTGCCGAGTCTTCCATCGTCGAGGAGGTGAAGAGGCAACAGTTTGAGGATCCGGTTTTGATTCGGTATCGTGATACGGCTCTTCGTGAGGGCAAGGGTCCTTTTGAGGTAGCACCTGATGGGGTGCTAAGGTTTGAGGGCAGGTTGTGTGTTCCAGATGTTTCAGGACTTCGGCAGCAGGTTCTAGGGGAAGCACACAACGCGCGTTACTCTATCCATCCAGGGTCGACCAAGATGTACCACGACCTTAGATCTGTGTATTGGTGGGATGGCTTGAAGAGGGACGTTGCAGAGTTCGTAGCTCGATGCGTGTTGTCGCAGTGAAGGTAGAGCACCGAGGCACGTGGTTTGTTGCAGACGATAGAGATCCCGACCTGGAAGTGGGAGGTGATCAACATGGATTTTATCACGGGATTACCTCGCACTCAGAGGAGACATGATTCTATTTGGGTTATCGTCGACAGGCTGACGAAATCAGCCCACTTTCTTCCCGTCAGGACGACTTTTTCAGCTGAGGATTATGCCCGACTTTACATTCGAGAGATCGTCAGACTGCATGGAGTCCCTATTTCGATCATATCGCATGCAGGAGCCCGGTTACGCTAACTTCTGGAGGTCCTTCCAGAAGGGTTTAGGGACGCAGGTGAGTCTGAGTACTGCATTCCATCCACAGACAGACGGCGTCTCTTTTTTTTTTTTTTCGTTTTCATATTGAAAAAGTAATAAGAATGAGAGGAGGCAGAGCGCACTATCCAGACTCTTGAGGATATGCTGCGAGCCTGTGTTATCGACTTCAGGGGTAGCTGGGAGGATCATTTGCCTCTAGTTGAGTTTGCATATAATAATAGCTACCACTCCAGTATTCAGATGGCGCCTTATGAGGCCTTGTATGAGAGGAAGTGCAGATCGCCGATAGGTTGGTTTGATGTAGGCGAGGTGCAGTTAGTGGGACCAGATTTGGTGCAGCAGGCAGTGGATAAGGTGAAGCTTATCCAGGAGAGGTTGCTGACAGCTTAGAGTCGACATAAGTCATATGCAGATCATCATCGTCGGCATCTGGAGTTCGAGGTTGAGGATTGGGTTTTCCTGAAGGTGTCACCCATGAAGGGTGTGATGAGATTCGGGAAGAAAGGGAAACTCACCTGCGTACATGGACCGTATCGATTGTCCGCAGGTAGGCAAGGTTGCCTATGAGTTGGATCTGTCGTCCGATCCGAGGCGATGCATCCGTGTTTCATGTTTCTATCTTTGAGAGATGTATCGGGATCCATCTAGAGTGCATCCGATTGGCGATGTCCAGTGTGATCAGGGGTTATCGTATGAGGAGATTCCCATAGCGATAATCGATCGTCAGGTTAGGCGTCTGTGGACCAAGGACGTGGCTTCCGTCAAAGTCTTATGGCGGAACGAGCTCAGGGAGGAGATGACGTGGGAAGCTGAGGAGGACATGAGGCAGAAGTATCCTCACCTATTCCCCACACCTCCAGGTAATTCACTTTCCTACTTGTAAATTTTCATTGTCATATATGCCTAAGTGTTGTTTTGTGGCCGTATGTGGCATTTGTAAACTGTTTTAGTTATGAAGAACCTTATCGTTAACTGTATTGGGAAGGAACATTCGGGACGAATGTTTCTAAGGAGGGGAGAATGTTATACCCCGTATTTCCAGAGTATGTACGTGAGGGTGTACGTACAAAAGCTTAACCTTAGTTAGGCATTATGGACGAAAAAGTTTGTGCACAACTCACTTAAAGAATCGTTTTTCGACGAAACATTTTACTAAACTCGCGTAGGGTAAATTCCGGCTATGTCATTTCTAATTTTTGCGGATTTTTCCGAGAGACGAAACATTTTGGACCAACGGGAGAGTGACACTTGTCACCCTCATTGGACGGCAACTTGAGGCTTGGATTGGCACGTTTTTTGTGCCTTTGCACAAGTCAAGGAGTTGGTAGGATATTTGTGTAGTAGATGGATAAGGACACTTGGATGAATCTCCACCCTACACTTGCCTTGCACTTGGCTTCATCTTGGCAATTGGTTGGCCATTTCTTGACCTATAAATACCCCCTTAAGATGAAGAGTTCTTCATCCACAAATCAATTTCCAAGTCTTGAAAAATCCCTCCCCTATCTTGTAGTGTTTTCGTCCAAACACTTCCCCCTCCCCTTGTGAAGGCCTTGGCCGAAACACCCCCTCTAGCCTAGTAGTCCTGGCAAACCTACCCCCTCCCTTGGTAGAAATGTTGTCTTCCAAGTATAGTTACTATTCCTAAAATACCTAGCCCAAATCCCTTAGTACTTAGTAGAAGTTGTGAAGAACTTCTAAGGGTTCTGAGCTATCTGAGCGCAAGTTAGAGCTAAACCTTGCTCAGGAGCGACTTTTAACTTGGATAATTTTGGGCTTATCGAGGTAAATACTCTTGTCCTTCTATTGTAATTGGATATTACATATAAGAATAGTTAAGACTTGAGTATAAGATATGAAAGAATATTAAAGAATAGAATTGAACTATAGTTACATAGGACTGTTTTCACAGTAGACTTGAGTAGCTTGGCGGGTAGGGAAGTGCTGCCCAATTTTCCGTAGAATAGAGAACCCTCTACTTAGAAGCTATTTCTGAGAATAGTCTAGACGTTGATAGACGTGTCTGACTATTATAGGTTGATTCTCTGCGCGCGACATATTCGACTTGGCAGGTGGTTTTCGCCGAGAAGGTATGTTATTCTTCCTATACTCTTGAGCATGATATTTTAAATATATATATAGTACGGTAGACGTACGAGTGTTAACTGAATAATAATTACGGCAATGTCTTTTGACTTAAGCCTGAATAATACTTACGGCAATGTCTTTTGACTTAAGCCTGAATAATAAAGATCTTGAAGCATTTCAAAAGAATACTGAATCATTTTTAACAGAAGAGAAACAGTTGGTTTTTAAACAAAAGCTTAAGAGTTATACTAGCTTTATGGGAAGTTAGGTATAACAACTTAAGAAAGATAAAAAGAACTGTTTACTTATTTACTTATAAAAACCTTGTATGGATTTCTGTAAAGTGTAGTAAGATTGATTGATAAATAGACATATTATGATGCTACGTGTGTTAGTGTCTTGTGATGTTGTGAAAGGGGGTCATTCTTGTTGTACTTACGTTGCTAAACGGTAAGTCAGTTGTACTGTTATTATATCACCTACCCCCTTGACTTGTTATACCGAGGGCTTGCCACTCTTGATGCGGGTCTATACGGCCTATGCGGTCTGTGAGACTATGCGGAGCTGCGGGAGTTCCAGGATTGATCATTCCGGGTGTTTTAGCCCGATGCGGGGGATGCCCTATGCGGTCTGTGTGACTATGCGGTCTATTGAGACTATGCGGATTGCGGGAGTCCAGGAGGGTACCGGGGGTTAGCTACCCCCGATGCGAGGAATACCTCATGCGGGTCTGTGTGACTATGCGGTGCGAGAAGTCCGGACTAGGCACGCATAATGATACTATGGGCGTCGGCCTTGCCCGATCATTCGCGCCTAGAAAGACCGATTAGATTATATCTATTTTGCTCTTGTTTATGTTGTGGCACTATGTGCAGTTAAACTGGTTGTATTTACAAATGGCTTTAAATACTTTGATTATACTTGATGCTACTGCTTTCACATACTTGGTACTGTTATCGACCTCCTTCTGGGCCGTTCATGCCGCGGTAAGGGCAAGCAGGTGCTATATCCACATCCTTATGATCTCTTTGCTTTGGTGTCAGGAGCTCCATCTTCTCCGGAGGATCGACTTTTGGGTATGATCTCCCTGTTATTGTATATAGTTTTGTACATTCAGGGTATGGCGGGGCCCTGTCCCGCCATAGTTGTTTATCTTCTTAGAGATCTGTAGTCCTATTGTACAGTTGGGATGTAACTGCAAAACTATGTTTATATATATATGCCGAAAGGCGACATTTTCTCACATAAAACTGTGTCTCATTTTACAACTGTTTCATGTCTTGTTTTTATATTCCGCTGATTACTCTGATGTATGACTATTTGGGTGTCCGGGTAAGGCACCAGTCACGGGCCCCGGAACGGGTCGTGACAAAAACGACGTTTTCGTATTAGTCGCAAGGCGGAAACTTAAGGAGTTCTTCAACTTTGAAGTTGGAACTTGAAGATGGGTTCTTCATAGACTTCTAAGGAAGTGCTGCCCGATTTTCCGTAGAATTAGAGACCGTATACTTAGTATTATTCTACGTTAGAGACTAGAAGTTAATAGTCATGTTGTGACCATTATAGGTTGACACTTCTACGTACGGCGTATTCGGCTTAGCTTGTGGATTTAGCCGAAAAGGTATGTGAACTATCTCCTCTTCTAGCATGATTCCTTAAGATAAAGAAAGTATCATACTCCTTAAATGATCCATTCCTTGGTTATATTTGGATTGCCTAAAATAGAATTTGTTCTATGTACTTCCTTGATGGTACTTTGATGTTTAAATTGTAAGTTGTATAATCCATTGCCTTAGTGGAGTTTGGATTCTTATGAGTGAAAGTATTTTACTTAAAGTACATGGAGTCTTGAAAAGGAAGTGGTTTCCAAACCTTTTGCCTAGTGCCTTATGTTATACCCCGTATTTCCAGAGTATGTACGTGAGGACGTACGTACAAAAGTTTAAGCCTTAAGTTAGTCAAGAGTCGAAATTTGTGCACAACCCCCGAAAAGAATCGTTTTTTGACGAAACGTTTTCCGAACTTTGCGAAGGGAAAATTACGGCTATGTCATTTATTATTTTTTTGCGGATTTTTCCGAGTGATGAAATATTTTGGACCAACGAGAGGGCGACACTTGTCACCCTCAAGTGGGCGGTCAAGGTGGCCGAATTGGTGCCCATTTCGTGGCATGTTTTATGGCCTAATCCATGGGTCAATGTTTGTGAGGGAATTGTGGAGTAGGGTTAGGGTGCACTTGGGCAAATCTTGGCCCTCCACTTGCCCTCCACTTGGCTTAATCTTGGCCATTGATCTCCCTATAAATACCCCCCCCCCCCTTTGTGAAGACTTCTTCATCCACAAAAACTTCTAAGTCTTGAAATCCCCCTCTCCCTCTTTGTAAGTTTTCGTCCAAGCCTTCTCCCTTGCAGAAAGCCTTGGCAGAGGGTACCCCACTCCCTAGTGGTGCTAGCCGAGGTACCCCTACCTTGAGTTGTTCTCATAAAATACACCCCCCCTTGGTAGAAAGTATTCTCCAAGTATTGTTACTATTCCAAAATACCTTAGCCTTATACCTTGTAGTATTCCAAAAGTTACCTCTATACGTAGAGCCCGAAAATACTACCTTATGTCCTTTTAGTCTCAAACGAAACCCTAAGGAAAATCTTCATAGTTGGTTGAAGTGCTAAGTAGAAGTTGTTTGGGAACTTCTAAGGGTTGTTTGGAGCGGGTTGGAGCGCCCAGAGTAGGAGCTAAACGTTGCTCAGGATCGACATTTAACTTGGATAATTTTGGGCTTATCGAGGTAAATACTCTTGACCTTCTTTTGTAGTAAGAGTTTACATACTTGAAGTATAAGAATTAAGTATAAGTTATATACAAGGAAGGTATATAAGAAGGGAATTGAACTGTACTTACATAGGATTTGTATTCTGAGACTTGTGAAACTTGACTGCAGTGGAAGTCACGCCCAATTTTTCCGTAGAATCTTGTATCTAGATTTATTCCACAGAGTAGTCTAGACATTAATAGACTTGTATAACCGGTATAGGTTGAAGTACTGCGAGTAGCGTGTTCTACTTGAAAGGTGGACAAGGCTAGCAGGATTCTGATTTTGGAGCTTTTTGCTTATAGTCGATAATCGTCGCGAGGTATGTGATTCTTCCTATACTCTTGAGCATGATATTTTAAAAGAATATATATATAGTACGGTAGACGTACGTATGATTAACTGAACGTAGTTTTACGGCAATGTCTTTTGACTTAAGCCTGAATAATAAGAATCTTGAAGTATTTCAAAATATTAAGAACCGTTTTTGAAAGAAGAGTAATACTTGGTTTTGAAAGCTTAAGAGTTATACTAGCTTTATGAGAAGTTCGGTATAACGACTTAAGTAAGATAAAATGAATGGTTTATTGATTTTAGAAAGTTAAGAGACTTGATCTTAAAAGATAAGAGACTTGACTTAATTGAATTAATTTAAAGTCTGTTAAAGTGTGAAACCTCATTCGTGAGTAATGAGTACTTGAATTTAAAAAAAAAAAAAAAAAAGAATAATGTTTTACTTATTTCGGAAATGAGAATAAGTTATTATATTAAAACCATTAGAAACCTCCTTCCGCATAGAAGCTAAGCTAAGACAAAATTTTATTACATTTCCTAGATCATGGCTGCTTTAATGAGAATCAGTATAAACAAGCATTAATTTTCTTAAATTTTCAAAGTAAGGAACTTGGTTTCTAAAAGAAGAAAGACTTGAGGAATTGAAGAATTTTTCTTAAAAAGAAAGACATTGTTTTGTCTTAAATTGGTTTAAAACATAAAGTGTTATAACAGCTTTATGGGAAGTTAGTTATAACGACTTTATGAAAACAAACGAGTGGTTTTATCATTGGTTTTAAAGTGGTAACTTGACTTTAAAAAGGAGAAGTGTTTTGGTCTAAAAAGAAGGCATGGTATTGCCTTAATTTGGTTTTAAAAGGAATGTATGGAAGCTGTTTTGGTTTACTTAAAAATGTTAGTCACTCTATTTTAATACTGCGGGTATCGGGTGACCTTTGTAAAAAGAAATGGATCATTTAAAAAGGGGTTAACGTACGTAGTACTTTGGGGTTAAAACCTGGACTTTGGCATAAAATGAAAGTACCTTGAGTTGTGTATGTTTGCGTGTGATAGCCTTGTCGTGCTAGTATTGTATTTCTATACCACCGCGTCTCTCAATGGAGGGCCGGCTGATTTGTTATGATATTACTTGGACGTACCGGCAGTGACGGAGAATTCCATGGGTACGCTCCAGTTGATAGTGTTATTCCATTGACTAGCTCTCCATGAGGTTTTACTGATTCGGCCTTGGTATCTGGTGGTCTGCTTTCGTACTTGCCCCATCTCGTGGCTGATTCGGCCTTGGTACGTGGTAGTTAGCCCTCGCACTTGCCCCGTTCAGTTTAGTGGCGAAGTCTCGTGATACGGCCTTGGTACCTGGTAGTTAGCCCTCGTACTTGCCCCGGACAGCTACGTGACACGGCCTTGGTATCCGTAGTCGGCTTCAGACTTGCCCGTGTCGCCTTCGTGGTTTGGTTGTATGGTATTGTTAGTACGGTTTCATGACTCGTAGGAATTGGTGTTCATGTGTACTCGTGGTGTTATTATATCATAGATCGCCGTGATGAGGAAGGTATTCCACGCATGATTGATGTTGAGGCGAGACCCATAGTTATATTTGAGTGATGACTCGGAGGCGAGTCACGACTTACATGATCGCTTTTTACTATGGATCGTAGTTTGGTTATCATACATGTCTCTCGCTTTATATAGATCGCTATGATTTCATTTACGATTTTCGGGCCACATACTTGGTACTGTTATCGACCTCCTCGGGCTGCGTTCATGCCGCAGGTAGAGGTACATCGGTTGTTGATCCTCGCTCATAGGATCACAGTTCAGCGTTGGGAAGCTCCGTTTCTCCGGAGGCTTATCTTTTGGTATGTTACCCTGAGTTGTAGGTTCTTGTACATTCAGGGGTATGGCGGGGTCCTGTCCTGTCATGTTGTATAAAAACTCTTAGAGTTCTGTAGTACTATTGTGGGCAGGGTTTGTAAAAGGATTAAACAGTTCGGTTTGAAAGATTTGTATATATATTTTATTGGAAGGTAACCGTTTGGTTGGCTTGTTTTATTATCTTATCTCTTGTTTCATGTTTAAGTTTTTATTTCCGCTGATTTTCTCTGATGTTGTATCACTAGGGTGCCCGGTAGGCACGATCACGCCCGGGATCGGGTCGTGACAAAAGTGGTATCAGAGCAGTTAATCCTCGGAAAGTGTCTACAGACCGTGTCTAGTAGAGTCTTGATTATCGATGTGTTGTGCACCACATCTATAATCAGGAGGCTGCAGGACATTTAGGGTTGGTTTCCATTCTTCTCATTCTGAGATCGTGCCTTAGAGCTGTGTTATAAGTTGGACCCCTCTGACGCATTTCGTTTTTACCAGTTATGCCTCCGCGCAAGGCAACCCGGGCCCAGATGGGCAAGGCAGCCGAGGGAGCTGCTGGTAAGATACAGAGGAGTACGGGGGCGCAGGCCCGGTCTTTACCTGAGATAGTGCTTCAGACGACGAGTTTTGCGATGCCGCCACTGATAGAGTTTAGAGCCGCAGCGGTCTGCTGAGACCACGCACTGAGCCTCCCGCCCCACACCGGAGCAGGAGATGGGTTACAAAGAGATGGCCCGATCGCCGTGATCGTGGCGCATACGAGGATAGGCCGGACGCAGCAGTTCGAAGACCCGTGGTTCACCCGAGATCAGATAGTTTGAGGCTACGGGACTTTCTGAGTTACAGCCCGCCAGAGTTCTACGTCAAGGCACGAGGATGATCCGCAGGAGTTCATCCGACGATTCTGACGGATCATGAGAGTGATCAAGGCTTGAGAACGAGTCGATGGTCTTGGTTCACATCGGCCGCGTGATCCGCAGTTGATCGTTTGATTCGTGGGAGCTGTCCCGGGGAGAGCATGCACTTCCAGCCGTATGGAACGAGTTCTCAGAGGCATTTCTTGCACATTTCTTGCCTCCACAGACGAGGAGGGCTCGGGCCGACAGATTTTTGGTGTTGAGGCAGAGCGGGCGTACGGTTCGGGAGTACAATGTGGAGTTCGACTCATTGGCTCGGTATGTCCCCGCGTTAGTAGCTTGATATGGAGGACGAGTGCACCGCCACGCCACCGGCTCGATGACTACTTGGCGAGGCTTGTTCGGTGTAGCTCTTGACGGCATGTACATTGCCCGCATGCAGGCTTATGCACTTGGATGTGAGGAGCGGAGAGGTCGACGGAATGACCAAGATCAGCAGAAGAGGGCCAGAACAGCAGGGTCCTTTGATAACTTTCGAGGCGGACCGCCTCAGCAGCAGACTAGTTATGTACCTCCGCCAGTACAGAGTGGTCCTCCGAAGCCTTCGGGACCTTCGGGATATTCAGGAGCAGGTTAGGGCTCCCAGGTTTCAGATTTTCAGGGTAATAGGAGTGCGCGCCGGATGAGGTCGCCCTTGTCTCAGTGTGGCCGTTGTGGAAAACTGCATAAGGGAGAGTGTCGTACTAACTTGGGAGATTGTTATTCTTGCGGCCAACAGGGCCATCTGGCGAGAGACTGTCCGACTAGGGGTAGCAGTAGGATAGCCTGACTACGAGATCAGTTGCGGGTTCTTCACCTTCCATAGCTAGGCAGGATGTTCATACACCGGCAGGCCACGGCAGAGGTCGCGGTGGAAGTTCCCAGTTTTAGCGGTCCTTTGAACCGTCTATGTTTCAGGTATATCCTTAACCCTCTAGAGTTTTGCATGCTTGATACGATGATTGTATGTTGAGTACTATGTACAGATAGCATTGTGTATATTGTGGTTTAGAGACATGGATAGTTGAAAGAATAAGTGTGGGGACAGGGAAGGTATGAACCTTAGAATATTACACGTTGAGACCTTAGATGTAAGGCCGGCTTGAATAAAAGATTTTACGGTTAGTCTTTGTCGAAATACTTGGTTTGCGTATAAATGTATTGTGGGATAATTCCATGAGTTGTGTAAGATGAAAGTGGTATCTTTCTGGACTTGAATAGGTAAGAATGTTCCGGGTCGGGAGAACAAGTGTTTGGCGACGGAGGGTCGGGTTGAGGACGTGTTGCGGGTCAACCGAGTCTGATTAAGACGGGTCGATTCTGGGTGGTCCCGCCAGGTGGTAGGGTCACGAGGGTGCTAGGCCCAGGTTTAGATGACCATCATATGAGTTCGTCTATATGTTCGACCAGAAGCTAATCGTGAAGGCCGGGAATGGCCTTAAAGAAGATCGAGGCTAGTAAGATGACCAAGTTTGGAGGTAGTGGCCCCAGAAATTTTGGGAACTGAAGTAATGACCGAAGTATGGTACATACTAGAAGAGTTCAAGTGTTCGAGCAGAGTACGACGAGTAAGGAAAGAAGTGAACGTGGGTTAGCAGAATAAAGAAGTCATTTTGTTGTGAAGTGAAGGTGCGAAGGGGATATCTTTTAGACCTTGGGAGGGAGCTTTTGTAATACTAGAGGTGATTCCTCGTGGACTTGGATAGAATATTTGTGCGTGTGTTATTTTGTGGCCAGGTGTGGCATTGGCAACTGGTTTAAGTTAAGAGGAACTTATCATTATCTGTATCGAGAAGGAATATTCGGGACGAATGTTTCTAAGGAGGGGAGAATGTTATACCCCGTATTTCCAGAGTATGTACGTGAGGACGTACGTACAAAAGTTTGAGCCTTAAGTTAGGCAAGAGTCGAAATTTGTGCACAACCCCCGAAAAGAATCGTTTTTTGACGAAACGTTTTCCGAACTTTGCGAAGGGAAAATTACGGCTATGTCATTTATTATTTTTTTGCGGATTTTTCCGAGTGATGAAATATTTTGGACCAACGAGAGGGCGACACTTGTCACCCTCAAGTGGGCGGTCAAGGTGGCCGAATTGGTGCCCATTTCGTGGCATGTTTTATGGCCTAATCCATGGGTCAATGTTTGTGAGGGAATTGTGGAGTAGGGTTAGGGTGCACTTGGGCAAATCTTGGCCCTCCACTTGCCCCCCACTTGGCTTGATCTTGGCCATTGATCTCCCTATAAATACCCCCCCCCCCCTTTGTGAAGACTTCTTCATCCACAAAAACTTCTAAGTCTTGAAATCCCCCTCTCCCCCTTTGTAAGTTTTCGTCCAAGCCTTCTCCCCCCACCCCTTTTGAGAAAGCCTTGGCCGAGAGGGTACCCCCCCCTCCCTAGTGGTGCTAGCCGAGGGTACCCCCACTACCTTGAGTTGTTCTCATAAAATACACCCCCCCTTGGTAGAAAGTATTCTCCAAGTATTGTTACTATTCCAAAATACCTTAGACTTATACCTTGTAGTATTCCAAAAGTTACCTCTATACGTAGAGCCCGGAAATACTACCTTATGTCCTTTTAGTCTCAAAACGAAACCCTAAGGAAAATCTTCATAGTTGGTTGAAGTGCTAAGTAGAAGTTGTTTGGGAACTTCTAAGGGTTGTTTGGAGCGGGTTGGAGCTCCCAGAGTAGGAGCTAAACGTTGCACAGGATCGACATTTAACTTGGATAATTTTGGGCTTATCGAGGTAAATACTCTTGACCTTCTTTTGTAGTAAGAGTTTACATACTGTTGAAGTATACGAATTAAGTATAAGTTATATACAAGGAAGGTATATAAGAAGGGAATTGAACTGTACTTACATAGGACTGTATTTACAGTAGACTTGTGAAGCTTGACGGGTAGGGAAGTGCTGCCCAATTTTTCCGTAGAATCTTGTATCTAGATTTATTCCACAGAGTAGTCTAGACATTAATAGACTTGTATAACCGGTATAGGTTGAAGTACTGCGAGTAGCGTGTTCTACTTGAAAGGTGGACAAGGCTAGCAGGATTACAGTACTTTGGAGCTTTTTGCTTATAGTCGATAATCGTCGCGAGGTATGTGATTCTTCCTATACTCTTGAGCATGATATTTTAAAAGAATATATATATAGTACGGTAGACGTACGTATGATTAACTGAACGTAGTTTTACGGCAATGTCTTTTGACTTAAGCCTGAATAATAAGAATCTTGAAGTATTTCAAAAGATTAAGAACCGTTTTTGAAATAAGAGTAATACTTGGTTTTGAAAGCTTAAGAGTTATACTAGCTTTATGGAAAGTTCGGTATAACGACTTAAGTAAGATAAAAGGAATGGTTTATTGATTTTAGAAAGTTAAGAGACTTGATCTTAAAAGATAAGAGACTTGACTTAATTGAATTAATTTAAAGTCTGTTAAAGTGTGAAACCTCATTCGTGAGTAATGAGTACTTGAATTTAAAAAAAAAAAAAAAAAAAAGAATAATGTTTTACTGATTTCGAAAATGAGAATAAGTTATTATATTAAAACCAGTAGAAACCTCCTTCCGCATAGAAGCTAAGATAAGACTGTTATACCCCGTATTTCCGGAGTATGTACGTGAGGGCGTACGTACGAAAGTTTAGCCTTAAAGTTAGGCCAAGTTCGAAAATTGTGCACAACTCGCTAAAAGAATCGTTTTCCGACGAAACGTTTCCACAGCTTCCGTAGGGAAAATTCCGGCTATGCCATTTCTAATTTTTGCGGATTTTTCCGAGAGACGAAACATTTTGGACCAACGGGAGGGCGACACTTGTCACCCTCCAATTGATGGACTTGAATCGTCCATTGGACGAATTGGACTTTGGATGGCACGTTTTTTGTGCCTTTGCACAAGTCAAGGAGTTGGTAGGATATTTGTGTGTAGTAGATAGAATGGACACTTGCCTAAATCTTCACCCTACACTTGCCTTGCACTTGGCATCATCTTGACCCTTGGTTGGCCATGGCTTGACCTATAAATACCCCCTTAAGATGAAGAGTTCTTCATCCACAAATTCCTTTCCAAGTCTTGAAAATACTCTCTCCTCGAGCTTGTTTCGTCCCAACACCTCTCCCTTTGAGAAGCTTAGCCGAGGCTACCCCTCCCCCTAGCCTAGCCGAAATCTACCCCCCCTCCCTTGGTAGAAAAGTTTCCTTCTAGTATTGTTATAATGCCCAAAATACCCTAGCCCAAATCCCTTAGTCCTTAGTAGAAGTTGTGAAGAACTTCTAAGGTTTTCTTGGAGCTATCGGAGCGCATAACTTAGGAGCTAAGCCTTGCTCTGATCGACTTTTATCTAGGATATTATTGGGCTTACCGAGGTAAATAATCCTAACCTCTTTTGTAATTAGAGAATACATCCGTAGAAGTATAGAAATAAGTATAAATACTTAGAAGGATATTAAAGAATAGAATTGAACTGTTATCACAGAGAAGGGTTTAAAAGAAGAATAATCAAATCAGATTTACTTAGACTGTTTTCACATGAGACTTGAGTAGCTCACCGTAGGGAAGTGCTGCCCAATTTTCCGTAGAATAGAGAACCCTCCGCTTAGAATCATTTGAGTAGTCCAACGTTGATAGACGTGTCTGACTATTATAGGTTGATTCTCTGCGCGCGACATATTCAACTTGGCAGGTGGTTTTCGCTGAGAAGGTATGTGATTCTTCCTAAAGCATGATATTTTAAAATATATATGTAGTACGGTAGACGTACACGTGTTAACTGAATAATAACTACGGCAATGTCTTTTGACTTAAGCCTGAATAATACTTACGGCAATGTCTTGCGACTTAAGCCTGAATAATAAGGATCTGAAAGCATTTCAAAAGAATACTGAATCATTTTTAACAGAAGAGAACTAATTGGTTTTTAAAACAGAAGCTTAGGAGTTATACTAGCTTTATGGGAAGTTAGGTATAACCACTTAAGAAAGATAAAAGGAACAGTTTACATATGTGTTTATAACAGACTTATATTGATTTGTGAAAAGAATAATAAGATGGTTTGATAAATAGACATGATATGATGCTATGTGTGTTAGTGTCTTGTAACGTTTGTATAAGAGAGTATTCTTGTTGTGCTTATGTTGTTTAACGATAAGCAGTTATGTTAGTGTAATATCACTCACCTCTTGACATGTTACCGGGGGTTAGGCGCCTCCGACGCGGGGTAGACTCAGCGATGCAGGACCATGATTCGAGAATACCTCATGCGGTCCAGGGACCTATGCGCGAGCTACGGAGTTCCAGTTAGTGTGCGGGTTATACCTCACGCGGTCTATGTGGCCATGCGGACTACGAGTCGGGGCGATGCCGAGGAGTAGCTACCCTCGATGCGGGTTATATACCCTATGCGGCCTACGTGAGTGGCCTATGCGACTACGGAGTCGAGGATTAGGCTTGCATGGTGATACTACGCAATTGGCCCGCTCGATCATTCGCAGCCTAGAAAAGACCTCGCATAGCTTTACCTATTGTTGCTCTTGTTTATGATGTGCACTATATGCGGTTACTCGTTGTTTCATACATATATGTAAACCGATTTTAAAATGATATGTTTTCATTTAAGTACTTACAGCTTTCACATACTTAGTACATGTTGTATCGACCTCCTGGGGCTGCGTTCATGCCGCGGTAAGGGCAAAGGTGTGCTAGATCCACATCCAGGATCTCTTGCGTTGGTGTCGGAGCTCCATCTTCTCCGAGGCTCTACTTTTGGGTATGATCTCCACTGTCAGAGATAGTTTTGTCTGATCGAGGTATGGCGGGCCCCGTCCCGCCATAGTTGTTTATTTCCTTAGAGGTCTGTAGTCATGTTGTATACTGGGATGTAATCGCAAACCTTGGTTTATGTATATATGCCGAAAGGCAACCCTTTTCTCGTAAAGCGTATCATTTACAATTATTTCATGTCTTGTTTTATATTCCGTGATTTTCTCGATGTATGACTACTTGGGTGCGGGTAAGGCACGCCACGCCCCGAACGGGTCGTGACAAAAGTGGTATCGAGCGATTAATCCTCGGAAAGTGTCTACACCGTATCTAGTAGAGTCTTGATTATCGGTGTGTTGTGCACCACCCAATAATCGTGAGGCTATAGGATATTTAGGATTGGTTTCCATTCTTCTCATTCGAGATCGTGCCTTAGAGTTGTGTTATAAGTTGGACCCTCTTACGTATTCCTTTGCATATGATTATGCCTCCACGTAAGGCAACCCGCCCGGGCGGCAAGGCAAGGCGGAGCCGCCACTGGACACCGAGAGTTACGAGGGCTCGTGCCCGATCTATACCTCGACGGCGAGTTCTATGACGCCGCCGCCCCAAAGAGACCACGCACCCACACCTCCCGTCCCACACCTGGGCGGAGGAGTTAGGGTACAAGGAGATGGCTCAGCTACTGGCCAGGATCGTGGCTGCATGAGGACAGCCGGATGCAGCAGTTCAGCCCCATCGTGCACCGTGGTTCACCCGAGGCGTAGAGTTTGAGGCTACGAGACTTCGAGTTGTAGCCCGCGAGTTTTACGGTCGAGGCGGAGGATGATCCGCATGAGTTCATCCGCTACCAGAGGATTTTGAGAGTGATCGGGCATCGGAGACCGAGTGCGTGATCTTTGGTTCACATAGGCGCGTGATACCGCGATCGATTGGTTTGATTCGTGGGAGTTATCCCGGGGAGAGCACGCGTCCCCAGCTACTTGGGATGAGTTCTCAGAGGCTTTCCTCACTCACTTCTTGCCTCCACAGAGGAGGAGGGCGCGGGCTGATAGATTTTTACTGCTGAGGCAGAGAGGACGCACTGTCAGGGAGTACAATGTCGAGTTTGATTCATTGGCTCGATATGTCCCAGCGTTGGTAGCAGATATGGAGGATAGGGTGCACCGCTACGTCACCGGGCTAGATGATTATATGGCCGAGTCATGTGCGGGTGTTTCTCTTCAGCCGGGTATGGACATTACCCGCATGCAGGCTCATGCTCTTGGATGTGAGGAGCGTAGAGACCGACGGGTTGACAGCAAGAAGCAGGAAGACCGTGACGGCAGTGGTCTTTGGTGGCTATCGTGGTGGGCGGCCTCAGCAGCAGTCTAGATTTGCACCACAGCCAGCTCAGAGCACTCCTGCACCATCGTAGATCCCACTTCGGGAGTTGTGGTGCTGCTACGGGAGCTTGTTTCAGTTGTGGCCAGCAGGGTCACTATGCGAGGAACTGTCCGACCAAGGGCGAGGCCGATAGTAGGGTCACCTACAAGTTCTTTCGCCGGGTCTTCTTCATCCCCGACAGCTACTCGCCCCGGAGGGCAAGGTACTCATGGACCAGCAGGTCGCGGCAGAGGTCGTGGCGCGGGTCCCAGTTCTAGCGGTCCTCAGAACCGCATTTATGCTTTGTCCAATGACAGATCGGAGGCCTCACCGATGTCGCCAGTACCTTATCGGGCTCGGGTTTGATGTGTATGCTTTGATAGATCCGGGTTCTACTGGCCCCATATATCTCCCTTGTTGCTAGTAGGATAGGATAGAGCACGAGTCCATAGACCCTTTCGAGGTAGCTACGCCAAATGGTGATTCGTGGTAGCTCGGCGGGTATATAGAGCTTGTCACGTGACCATTTACGATCGTCGACCAGCCGACTTGATAGAGTTGGAGATGATTGACTTCGACGTGATCATGGGGATGGATTGGCTAGCTTGCTACGCCAATGTAGACCGCAGAGAGAGTAGTACGGTTCCAGCTCGAGGAGCGGTTGTTGAGTGGGAGGAGCACGGTATCGCCGAGGGTAGGTTAATTTCCTACCTCAAGGCTAGGAAGATGGTGCGAAGGGTATATCTACTATCTCATTCGTGTTTGATATCAAGTCCGCGGTACCAGATTTTCCGTCAGTTCCAGTGGTCAGAGAGTTCCCAGACGTGTTTCCAGACGACCTCCCGGGTATCCCTCCTGAGAGGGAGATTGAGTTTTGTATAGACATATTGCCAGACACTCGGCCTATTTCCATTCCGCCATACAGAATGGCACCTGCCGAGTTGAGAGAGTTGAAGGATCAGCTTAGAGATTTGCTGGAGAAGGGCTTCATCAGGCCTAGTGTTTCTCCCTGGGGAGCGCCGGTTTTGTTCGTGAAGAAGAAGGACGGGACGCTGCGCATGTGTGTTGATTACAGGCAGCTGAACAAGGTGACCATTAAGAACAGATACCCCCTTCCCAGGATTGATGATTTGTTCGACCAGTTGCAGGGTGCGAGATGTTTCTCCAAGATTGATCTACGGTCGGGCTATCATCAGGTGCGAGTCAGAGAGGTGGATGTCCCTAGGACTGCATTCCGGACCCTGACGCATTATGAGTTCGTGGTCATGTCTTTTGGGTTGACCAATGCTCGCGGTATTCATGGATTTGATGAACCTAGTGTTCAAACCATTCTTGACACGCTTTGTGATAGTGTTCATCGATGATATCTTGGTTTATTCTCGCCAGAGCGCGAGCACGCGAGCATTTGAGGATCAGGCCGACGCTTCCAGACCAGCTTGTACGCCAAGTTTTCCAAATGTGAGTTTTGGTGACTTCGTGGCTTTTCTTGGGCATATTGTCGGCCGATGGCATTCGAGTGGATACGCCAAGATCGAGGCGCAGACTTGGCCTAGACCTACTACTCCGGCAGAGGTTCGCAGATCGGGCCTTGCAGTTATTATCGGCGTTCGAGAGAAGTTTGCTTCTATCTCTCGCACCATTGACTAGGTCGACTCGTAGCGGCCAAGTTTGATGGATGATGCTTGTGGCGGGGTTTCGATTCTTGAAAGAGAGATCGACGACCGCCTCGTTCTTACTCTTCCGCAGGTCTAGACGGTTATGTCGTATTGTGATCGTCGAGCATCGGGTTGGGATGTGTGTTGATGCAGCAGGGCAAGGTTATAGCGTATGTATCCCGACAGCTGAAGAAACACGAGAGGAACTACCCCACCCATGATTTGGAGTTGGCAGCGGTGATTCACGCCTTGAAGATCTGGAGGCACTATTTGTATGGGGTTCATTTGGATATTTATACGCACCACAAGAGCCTCCGTATATCTTGACCAGAGGAGCCGAACTTACAGAGACGGTGGTTAGAGTTGCTTAAGGATTACGATGTTGATATCTGTACCACCCGGGAAGGCCAATGTCAGGCAGATGCTCTTAGTCGTAGGTCGATGGGAGCCATCGATGTGCAGCTAGAGAAGAGGACATGGTTCGTGATTTGCATCGATTAGCGAGCCTTGGTGTCCGCTTGATTGATTACGATAGCGATGGGGTTCGAGTTCGTGAGGTTGCCGAGTCTTCCATCGCCGTCGAGGTGAAGAGGCAACAGCCGAGGATCCGGTGTTGACACGGTATCGTGATGCGGCCCTTCGTGAGGGAAAGGGTCCTTTTGAGGTAGCACCTGATGGGGTGCTAAGGTTCGAGGGCAGGTTGTGTGTTCCGGATGTTTCAGGACTTCGGCAGCAGGTTCTAGGGGAAGCACACAGCGCGCGTTACTCTATCCATCCGGGGTCGACCAAGATGTACCACGACCTTAGATCTGTGTATTGGTGGGATGGCTTGAAGAGGGACGTTGCAGAGTTCGTAGCTCAGTGCCCGTGTTGTCAGCAGGTGAAGGTAGAGCACCAGAGGCCTGGTGGTTTGTTGCAGACGATTGATATCCCGACCTGGAAGTGGGAGGTAATCAACATGGATTTTATCACAGGATTACCTCGCACTCAGAGGAGACATGATTCTATATGGGTTATCGTCGGCGGTCGACGAAATCAGCCCACTTTCTTCCCGTCAGGACGACTTTTTCGGCTGAGGATTATGCCAGACTATATATCCGAGAGATCGTCAGACTGCATGGAGTCCCTATTTCGATCATATCAGAAAGAGGAGCCCAATTTACGGCTAACTTCTGGAGGTCTTTCCAGAGGGGTTTAGGGACGCAGGTGAGCACGAGCATCGCATTCCATCCACGCATGCATCGACATGCCGAGCACACTATCCAGACTCTTGAGGATATGCTGCGAGCCTGTGTTATCGACTTCAGGGGTAGCTGGGAGGATCATTTGCCTCTAGTTGAGTTTGCATACAATAATAGCTACCACTCCAGTATTCAGATGGCGCCTTATGAGGCCTTGTATGGGAGGAAGTGCAGATCGCCTATAGGTTGGTTCGATGTGGGCGAGGTACAGTTAGTGGGACCAGATTTGGTGCAGCAGGCAGTGGATAAGGTGAAGCTTATCCAGGAGAGGTTGTCGACACCGTAGTCGGCGAAGTCATACGCAGATCATCGTCGTCGCATCCGGAGTTCGAGGTTCATGATTGGGTTTTCCTAGCGTGTCACCCATGAAGGGTGTGATGAGATTCGAAGAAAGGAAACTCACCAAGGTACATCGGGCCCTATCGATCGTCCGCAGGTAGGCAAGGTTGCCTACGAGTTGGATCTGCCGTCCGATCTGGAGGCGGTGCATCCGTGTTTCACGTTTCTATCGAGGAGATGTATCGGATCCATCTAGTGGTACATCCGATTGACGACGCCCGTGTGACCGAGGTTATCGTATGAGGAGATTCCCAGCGATAGTCGATCGTCGAGTTAGCGTCTGCGACCAAGGATGTGGCTTCCACAAAGTCTTGTGGCGAACGAGCTTAGGAGGAGATGACGTGGGAAGCGAGGAGGACATAAGGCGAGGTATCCTCACTTATTCCCACACCTCCGGGTAACTTACTTTCCTTTTGGCCGTTTAATTTTCGTAAATTGTTAAGTGTTATATTATGGCCATGAGTGGCACTTGCAAACTGTTTAAGCTTTATCGATAACTGTCTTGGGAAGGAACATTCGGGACGAATGTTTCTAAGGAGGGGAGAATGTTATACCCCGTATTTCCGGAGTATGTACGTGAGGGCGTACGTACGAAAGTTTAGCCTTAAAGTTAGGCCAAGTTCGAAAATTGTGCACAACTCGCTAAAAGAATCGTTTTCCGACGAAACGTTTCCACAGCTTCCGTAGGGAAAATTCCGGCTATGCCATTTCTAATTTTTGCGGATTTTTCCGAGAGACGAAACATTTTGGACCAACGGGAGGGCGACACTTGTCACTCTCAATTGATGGACTTGAATCGCCCATCGACGAATCGACTTGGATGGCACGTTTTTTTGTGCCTTTGCACAAGTCAAGGAGTTGGTAGGATATTTGTGTGTAGTAGATAGAATGGACACTTGCCTAAATCTTCACCCTACACTTGCCTTGCACTTGGCATCATCTTGACCCTTGGTTGGCCATGGCTTGACCTATAAATACCCCCGGAAGATAAAGCGTTCTTCCGCCACCAATTCCATTCCAAGTCTTGAAAATCCTCCCCTATCCGTTGAGCTTGTTTCGTCCAACACCGCTCCCCCCCCCACCCCTTTTGAGAAGCTTAGCCGAGGCTACTCCCTAGCCTAGCCGAAATCTACCCCCCCTCCCTTTGTAGAAAAGTTGCCTTCTAGTATTGTTATAATGCCCAAAATACACTAGCCCAAATCCCTTAGTCCTTAGTAGAAGTTGTGAAGAACTTCTAAGGTTTTCTTGGAGCTATCGGAGCGTACAACTTAGGAGCTAAGCCTTGCTCCGGATCGACTTTTATCTAGGATATTATTGGGCTTACCGAGGTAAATAATCCTAACCCTCTTTTGTAATTAGAGAATACATATTGTAGAAGTATAGAAATAAGTATAAATACTTAGAAGGATATTAAAGAATAGAATTGAACTGTTATCACAGTAGAAGGGTTTAAAAGAAGAATAATCAAATCAGATTTACTTAGACTGTTCACTGAGACTTGAGTAGCTCACCGCAGGGAAGTGCTGCCCAATTTTCCGTAGAATAGAGAACCCTCTCGCTAGAATCGTTTTTGAGTAGTCCAACGTTGATAGACGTGTCGACTATTATAGGTTGATTCTCGCGCGACATATTCAACTCGCGGTGGTTTTCCGAGAAGGTATGTGATTCTTCCTAAAGCATGATATTTTAAAATATATATGTAGTACGGTAGACGCATACGTGTTAATCGAATAATAACTACGCAATGTCTTTTGACTTAAGCCCGAATAATACTTACGGCAATGTCTTGCGACTTAAGCCCTGAATAATAAGGATCCAAAGCATTTCAAAAGAATCTCGAATCATTTTTAACAGAAGAGAACTAATTGGTTTTTAAAACAGAAGCTTAGGAGTTATACTAGCTTTATGGGAAGTTAGGTATAACCACTTAAGAATGATAAAAGGAACAGTTTACCTATGTGTTTATAACAGACTTATATTGATTTGTGAAAAGAATAATAAGATGGTTTGATAAATAGACATGATATGATGCTATGTGTGTTAGTGTCTTGTAACGCTTTGTATAAGAGAGTATTCTTGTTGTGCTTATGTTGTTTAACGATAGTTGTTATGTTAGTGTAATATCACTCACCTCTTGACATGTTACTGGGGTTGTCGCCTCCGACGCGGGTAGACTCAGCGATGCAGGACCATGATTCGAGAATACCTCATGCGGGTCCAGGGGACCTATGCGGAGCTACGGGAGTTCCAGGTTAGTGTGCGGGGTTATACCTCATGCGGTCTATGTGGCCATGCGGACTATGAGTCCAGGACGATGCCGAGGAGTAGCTACCTTCGATGCGGGGTTATATACCCTATGCGGGCCTACGTGAGTGGCCTATGCGGACTACGGGAGTCCAGGATTAGGCTTGCATGGTGATACTACGGGCAATGGCCCCGCTCGATCATTCGCACCTAGAAAAGACTCATGCTTACCTATTGTTGCTTTTGTTTATGATGTGGCACTATGCGCGTTACCTCGTTGTTTCATACATATATATAAACCGATTTTAAAATGATATGTTTTCATTTAAGTACTTACAGCTTCACATACTTAGTACTGTTGTAGATCGACCTCCTTCTGGGCTGCGTTCATGCCGCAGTAAGTGGCAAGGTGTGCTAGATCCACATCCTTAGGATCTCTTGCGTTGGTGTCAGGAGCTCCATCTTCTCCGGAGGCTCTACTTTTGGGTATGATATCCCTGTTGTAGATAGTTTTGTACAGTCAGGGTATGGCGGGGCCCTGTCCCGCCATAGTTGTTTATTTCCTTAGAGGTCTGTAGTCATGTTGTACAGTTGGGATGTAACTGCAAACCTTGGTTTATGTATATATGCCGAAAGGCAACCCTTTTCTCAGAAACTGTGTATCATTTACAATTATTTCATGTCTTGTTTTATATCCCGCTGATTTTCTCTGATGTATGACTACTTGGGTGCCCGGGTAAGGCACCAGTCACGGGCCCCGGAACGGGTCGTGACAAAGACAAAATTTTATTACATTTCCTAGATCATGGCTGCTTTAATGAGAATCAGTATAAACAAGCATTAATTTTCTTAAATTTTCAAAGTAAGGAACTTGGTTTCTAAAAGAAGAAAGACTTGAGGAATTGAAGAATTTTTCTTAAAAAGAAAGACATTGTTTTGTCTTAAAGTGGTTTAAAACATAAAGTGTTATAACAGCTTTATGGGAAGTTAGTTATAACGACTTTATGAAAACAAAAGAGTGGTTTTATCATTGGTTTTAAAGTGGTAACTTGACTTTAAAAAGGAGAAGTGTTTTGGTCTAAAAAGAAGGCATGGTATTGCCTTAATTTGGTTTTAAAAGGAAAGTATGGAAGCTGTTTTGGTTTACTTAAAAATGTTAGTCGCTCTATTTTAATACTGCGGGTATCGGGTGACCTTTGTAAAAAGAAATGGATCCTTTAAAAAGAGTTTAACGTACGTAGTACTTTGGGGTTAAAACCTGGACTTTGGCATAAAATGAAAGTACCTTGAGTTGTGTATGTTTGCGTGTGATAGCCTTGTCGTGCTAGTATTGTATTTCTATACCACCGCGTCTCTCAATGGAGGGCCGGCTGATTTGTTATGATATTACTTGGACGTACCGGCAGTGACGGAGAATTCCACGGGTACGCTCCTATTGATAGTGTTATTCCATGGACTAGCTCTCCATGAGGTTTTACTGATTCGACCGGTATCCGTGGTCGGCCAGATTTGCCCCGCCTCGTGGTCGATTCGCCTTGGTACTGTAGTTAGCCCTCGACTTGCCCTGCTCGGTTTAGTGGCGAAGTCTCGTGATACGGACTTGCACCGTAGTTAGCCCTCGTATTTTCCCGGTCACCACGTGACACGCCTTGGTATCCGTAGTCGGCCAGACTTGCCGTGCGTCGCCTTCGTGGTTTGGTTGTATGGTATTGTTAGTACGATTTCATGACTCAGGTAGGACTTGGTGTTCATGTGTACTCCGTGGTGTTATTATATCATAGACTGCCGGCAGTGAGGAAGGTATTCCACGGGCATGATTGATGTTGAGGGCGTGAGACCCATAGTTATATTTGAGTGATGACTCGAGGCGAGTCCTCGACTTACATGATCGCTTCTTTATTATGGATCGTAGTTTGGTTATCATACATGTCTCCCGCTTTATATAGACCGCTATGATTTCATTTACTGATTTTCGTTTCACATACTTGGTACTGTTATCGACCTCCTTCGGCCGCTGCTCATACCGCAGTAGAGGTACATCGGTTGTTGATCCTCGCCATAGGATCACAAGCGTTGGGAAGCTCCGTTTCTCCGGAGGCTTATCTTTTGGTATGTTACCCTGAGTTGTAGGTTCTTGTACATTCAGGGGTATGGCGGGGCCCTGTCCCGTCATGTTGTATAAAAACTCTTAGAGGTCTGTAGTACTTGTTATACCCCGTATTTCCAGAGTATGTACGTAAGGACGTACGTAGAAAAGTTTGGGCTTTAAAGTTAGGCATAGGTTCGATTTTTGTGCACAACACCCGGTTAGAGTCGTTTTTAGACGAAAAGTTTTAAAAAAATTTCGAAGGGAAAAATACGGCTATGTCATTTTTAATTTTTTCGGATTTTTACGAGAGACGAAACATTTTTGACCAACGGGAGGGTGACAAGGGTCACCTCATATCAAGGCGTTGTGGTGGGCGGCTCTTGGACGAAATGGGAGTCAAGGTTGGTAGGATATTTGTGATGGTTTTAAGGAGTAGGGGCTAGGGGGCACTTGGGCACATCTTGGCCCTCCACTTGCCCCCCACTTGGCTAGATCATGGCCCTTGATTTCCCTATAAATACCCATCCCCCTTTGAAGACTTCTTCATCCAAAAAAACTTTCCTAAGTCTAAAAATCCTTCCCCCCTCTTCTTGTGTTCTCGCCCCAGCCTCCCTCCCCCTTTGTGAGGCCCCTTGGCCGAGAGTCCCCTCCCCCTTGGCCGAGAGTACCCCCCCTCCTAGTGGGGTTGGCCGAGGGGTACACACCCCCCTCCCATTGTGGTGTTGTCTCGTATAAATACCCCCCCTCTTGGTAGAAATACTCTCCATAGTATTGTTACTATACCCAAAATACCTTAGTCGTATACCTTGTAGTATTCCAAAGATACCTCTATACGTAGATCCCGAAAATACTACCTTATGTCCTTTTTGTCTCAAACCGAAACCCTAAGGAAAATCTTCACAGTTGGTTGAAGTATTAAGAAGAAGTTGCGTAGAACTTCTGAGGGTTGTTTGGAGCGGGTTGGAGCACCCGGAGTAGGAGCTAAGCGTTGCTCAGGATCGACATTTAACTTGGATAATTTTGGTCTTATCGAGGTAAATATCTTGTCCCCCTATTGTAATTGGAAATTACATGTTGCATAATATATAGTTGAAGTATACTATATATAGAATGAATATGGAAACGAATTTGAATCAGCATTTACATAGATCAGATTTACAGTAGACTTGTGTAGTATTACTGTGAAGTTAAATTGTTCACGTCCAGTTAGACGTATAAACCCCCCCTGGTTGGCTTGGTAGCCGGCCTCGATAGAGGAGGAGATTTACGCGGTTGCGGGGGGGAGGTGCTGCCGAATTTTCTGTAGAATATGGAACCGTGCGTTTAGATGTTAATAGACGTTTGTGGCCTATATAGGTGGAAGTACTACGAGTAGCGTATTCTACTTGAAGAGTGGAAAAGGCTAGCAGGGTTACAGTACTGTGGAGCGTATTGCTAAGTGTCGATAATCGTCGCGAGGTATGTGAACCTCTTCCTATCCTTTCTAGCATGATGTTTTGTAAACTATGTAGTACGGTAGACGTACATGTGCTAAATGAGTTTGGTTGGTTCAAAACATAGGGTGTTATAATAGCTTTATGGGAAGTTAGTTATAACGACTCTATGTAGGTAACAGAATGGTTTATTGTAGAAGTTAAGAGACTTGATCTTGAAAGATAAGAGACTTGACTTAGTTTGACTTGTTATGAATTTTGTTAAAATGTTGTAAAAACCTCCGTCGCGAGTAATGAGTAGTTGGTTTTAAAAAGAATAATGTTTTACTGATTTCGGAAATCAGAATGAGTATCGAACAAACCACAGCAGCGCTAATAAAGGGAAGTGTATTGACTAATAAAGTATTATTAAAACCAGTAGAAACCTCCATCTGCATAGAAGCTAAGATGAGACAAAATGATATTACATTTCCTAGATCATGGCTGCTTTAATAAGATTGTTATAAACAAGAATAACCTACTCACATGTAAGGTATATGTTTCTCAAATTGTTTTAAAGGATTAAAACTATGAACTACAAAACCTTTCGAAAAATGAGAAACTTGAGTATTTGAAATTAGGCAAACTTGAACGTTTGGAAAAGAATGTTGTTACTTGATTCTACAAAGAGAAGTATTTGATTTAATTCAAAAGATAGTCACTCTATTTTTATACTACGGGTATTGTGTGACTTTTGTGAAAGAAATAGATCTCTTAAAGAGTTAATGTATGAAGTACTTTGGGGATACAAACTCGAACTTGTTGACATATAGTAGAAAGTACCTTGTGTGTATAACTTGATTGTGTTGGTTTGTGATAGCCTTGTAATACTTTCTTGTTGATTTGATAAGTAAGCATGCTAGGATGCTACGTGTGTTAGTATCTTGTGATGTTTGTGTAAAGGGGTTTCCCCTCGACTGCGCTTAAGTTGTTTGATTATCAGCCGTTATGTTGGTATTGTACCACTCACCTTGACATGCTCCCGAGGTTGTCGCCTCCGACGCGGTATATCTCAGCGGTCCGGGACCATGATTCGAGAATACCTACGCGGGTCCAGGGACCTATGCGAGCTACGAGAGTTCCGGTTAGTGTGCGGCCTTTATGGTCATGCGCGTTCATGTGGCCATGCGGATCGCGAGTCCAGCGGACGCCGGGAGTAGCTACCGATGCGGGGTTATACCTCACGCGAGCCTATGAGGTTGGCCTACGCGGAGTGCGCGAGAGTTCTGTGGCTAGACGCGCACATTTGATATCGCGGCGAGTGACCGCTTTGATCATGTGACGGCCTAGACAGATATCATGATACGCTTTATGACCTTGTTAGTACCGGGTGTTAGTAGTCGGCTATGCCTTCGCATTTACCTCGCATCGTTTTATATGGACACAGTGGGACCCGTGTTCATGTGTATTCCTTGGTGCTTTTATATCATAGCAGCTGGCGGTGAGGAAGGTATTCCACGCATGATTGATGTTGTGGGCATGAGACCCATAGTTATATTTGAGTGATGACTTTGAGGCGCGAGTCACGACTTGACATGATCGCTTATTTATCAGGAATCGTAGTTTGGTTATCATACATGTCTCCCGCTTTATAGACTACTATGATTTCATTTACGATTTTTCGCCACATACTTGGTACCGTTGTAATCGACCTCCTTCGGGCCGCGTTCATGCCGCAGTAGAGGTACCCAGTGTTGATCCTCGCCGTAGGGTCACGTCATTGCTGGGAAGCTCCGCTTCCGAGGCTTATCTTGGTATAGTCCCCTGTTGTTGTAGGTGCTTACATTCAGGGGTATGACGGGGCCCTGTCCCGTCGTTGTTGTCATATCATTCTTAGAGGTCTGTAGTACTGTTGGGGGCAGAATTGAAAAAATAAAAAGGGGATGTAACTGTTTTAGTTGATATATATATATGCCGAAAGGCAAGTTTTTCTCAGATTACTGTTTTACACTTCTGGATATTTCATGTCTTGTTTTATGTTCCGCTGATTACTCTGATGTATGTCTACTTAGGTGCAGGGTAGGCACCACCACGCCCGTTCGGGTCGTGATACTATTTGGCGTGGTTTGTAAAAGGATTAAACTGTTCGGTTTGAAAGATTTGTTTATATATTTTATTGGAAGGTAACTGTTTGGTTGGCTTGTTTTATTATCTTATCTCTTGTTTCATGTTTAAGTTTTTATTTCCGCTGATTTTCTCTGATGTTGTATCACTAGGGTGCCCGGGGTAAGGCACCCGTCACGGGCCCGGGATCGGGTCGTGACACCTTAGTTCCAAAACCTAAGGGTCATTATAATGACTTTAGGGGAGTCAAATGAGTGATTTACTTAATTGTTTTAAAAGAGGAGAAATGACATGATTTAAGAGAAGTAACTTGGTTTTAAAAGTATAAGTCTCTTGGTTATAAAAGGAGTGAATATGTCTAAAACCATAAAGGGTTATAACGGCTTTATGGGAAGTTGGTTATAACGGCTTTATGGAAGGTTAAGAAAGTTGTCTATTTTGATTAATGGGCATAAGTTGCCTAGGTTGGGAAATTTGAAGTTACTTGATTTCAAGCCTTGAAATGAGTTTTCTAAAAGTGTAGTAACTTACTTTGAAAAATAGACACACCTTGATACTACGGGTGTTAGTATCTTGGGGTTTTACATAGAAAGGAGTATTTTGAAAAGAATGTACGTACGTAGTACTTTGGCTTGTTTAATTGAGAATTATTCTATGTGTGCCTTGATAAGTACTTTGGCTTGTTTAATTGAGAATTATTCTATGTGTGCCTTGATAAGTACTTTGGCTTGTTTAATTGAGAATTGCCTATGTGTGTTGGTGATAGCTTTTGAGTACAAGTATTATGTTTTATTACGTTGCCGCGACTCTCGGTTGGAGGGTCTACCGCCTTGTCAGAAGTTTACTTGACGCATCGACAAGCTGATGTGGATTCCACGGTATGCTTCCATTATTTGTATTACCCCACGGTCATACTTATACGATGTGGGATTCCGGCACGCGACCACGAGGATACTCGACACGCTTATACGATGTGGGATTCCGGCACGTGACTGCGAGGCGTTAGATTCCTGATTTGTTTGTATTACCCCATGGTCATGCTTATACGATGGGATTCCGGCATGTGACCGTGAGGCGGGTTAGATTCCTGATTTGTTTGTATTACCCCATGGTCATGCTTATACGATGTGGATTCCGGCACGCGACCACGAGGATACCCTCGACACGCTTATACGATGTGGATTCGGGCACGTGACTCAGAGGCGGGTTAGATTCGGATTTGTTTGTATTACCCCATGGTCATGCTTATACGATGTGGGATTCCGGCACGTGACCACGAGGATACTCCTCGACACGCTTATACGATGTGGGATTCCGGCACGTGACTGCGAGGCGTTAGATTCCCGGATTTGTTTGTATTACCCCATGGTCATGCTTATACGATGTGGGATTCCGGGGCATGCGACCACGAGGGATATTGTTATTCCATGGATTTGCCCTCCATGAGATTGAGTGACGCAGTCGATCCGTAGATAGCTTTCGACTTGCCCCGCCGCTTTATGATACAGTTGGATCCGGAGGTTCGTTTTCCTACTGCCCGCATGCGCTTTTTAGGACACATGTGGGACTTGGTGTTCATGTATGCTTATTGGTGTTATATTATATCATGGACTGCCGGCAGTGAGGAAGGATTCCACGGGCATGATTGATATTATGGACGTGAGACCCATAGTTATATTTGAGTAGTGACTTTGAGGGCATGCATCCCTGACTTGATATGACTGCTTATGTATTGTGTACTGTAGGTTGGCTATCATACATTTCTCCTGTTTTGTTTAGACTGTTATGATTTCATTACGATTTCATCGCTTCACATACTTGGTACATTCTTCGTACTGACCTCCTTCGGGGGGCTGCGTTCATGCCGCAGGTTTAGGTACGCAGTTTGGTGATCTGCAGGTGTAGGACCCTGCTCAGAGTTTTTGGATAGCTCCCTCTGTTTAGGAGTTTATCTTTTTGGTATAGTTCCTTCAGTACAGGCTTGTGTACGGTTATGGTTACGGCGGGGCCTTGTCCCGTCATATTTCAGTAAAATTCTTAAGGTCTGTATTCATATGTGGGATTGGACTCATGTACAGTGTAGTGTCTTTTGATTATGTATATTATGGCAGCCTTGTCGGCTTTTCCCTTGTACGTATGTTGGTTTTGAAAAAAAAAATGAGGTGTTATTTAATTTCCGCAGTTTACTTAGTTGTTAAGGTAGTAGGGTGCCCAGGTAGGGCACCAGTCACGGGCCCGGGGTTCGGGGCGTGACAGATAACTCGGTCTTCTATACTATATTACTTGTCATGACACGTGCTCTTGCGTTTAGTGTGTGCATAAATCGCGCATCAAGTTTTTGGCGCCGTTGCCGGGGATTGACGTAGTTCGATATCATTCTTTCTATTCTTAATTTCTAATTTGGTTTTTATTTTTTCTTTGTATTATTTTATATATATATATATATATATTGGTAGAACCGTGCGCCGTGATCCGTTTGTTGGTTTTGATTCATCTCAGGGACCTTGCAAGCATGGATTACAACCATCAACAATGTAATCCCCCTGCCCCACATGAAGAGCAGGATGGGCTACGAGCAGCCATACTCAGGATAACTAAGCACCAAACTCAGTTCATGGACAAGACGAGAGTGTCCCTAAAGAATTTGGAAACGCAAATAGGACAACTCGAGGGCATGCTAAGAAACTGAATACAAGGGAATCACCCTGAACATATTGGGGAGACTGTAAAAGAGCAATGCCAGGCGATTGACCTGAGAAATAGTGAACCAGTGCAAGCAAACTCGCCACCACCGTGTCCAGAAAAGAAGGGCCCAAATTTTTCGCAGAAATTGCAGCGCCACGGCGCCATTGAGCAGCGCCACGACACCGAAAATCCTGAGACATTGCAGAAATTTGGGCACCACGGCGCCGAATCTCAGGGCCGCGACGCCCAGGGTTCAGAGGGTACAATGAGTCTGGGAGCTGTTGTGGACGCACCCCAGGTGAAGATACCGTACCCCCAGAAGCTAAAAACAAGTTCTCTTGACAAACAGTTCTCTAAATTCCTGGAAGTTCTAAAATAATTGCAACTCAACATCCCGTTTACTGAGGAACTAGAGCAGATGCCGAGTAATGTAAAGTTCATGAAAGAGATTCTCAGCAAAAAGAGGAGGATAGATGACTATGAAACAGTGGTGTTGACTGAAGAATGCAGTGCCATCCTATAGAGAAAGCTACCTCAGAAGTTGAAAGATCCGGGAAGTTTCACCATCTCATGCACTATAGGAAAGTTTGAGTGTCAGAAGGCGTTGTGTGATCTGGGGGCAGGTATAAATTTGATGCCCTATCTGGTGTTTTGCAAACTTGGAATGGGAGAAGCCAGACCTACAAACATCACTTTTCAGCTAGCTGACCGCTCCATCGTCCACCCTAGAGGAGTCATCGAGGATGTGTTGGTTAAGGTGGACAAGTTCATCTTTCCCGCTGATTTCATCATCTTAGACATGAGATATAATGACATGATCCCCATTATCCTTGGCAGACCTTCCTAGCCACAGGACAGACACTCATTGATGTTTGAAAAGGTGAGTTGAGACTTCGTGTGGAAGAAGAAGAGGTGATTTTCAATGTTTTTCGAGCAGCAACCTTCCCAGAGGCAAGTGACAACTGCTTCGCCATTGATGTGATCGAAGAAGCAGTGTCGGAAAATGGGTTCAGAAATACTGATGCGCTTGAAGAAGTGCTGACACGATGGGATGAGGATAATAGCAATGACCCGAATCTGATGGAATATGCAAATTGGATGAATTCTTATGAGCGGTGTGATCAGAAGAGATATGAAGAACTTGGGCAGATACCAGAGAGATAAGTACCATCCACAGAAAAAGCTCCAGAGTTAGAGTTGAAGACTCTACCAGATCATTTGCAGTACCGATATCTAGGTGAGAATCAATCCCTACCAGTGATCATCTCATGTCATCTATCCACAGTAGATAGTGAGAAGCTATTGAGAGTACTGAGGGCTCACAAGCGTGCCATTGGGTGGACATTAGCAGATATAAGGGGGATAAGTCCATCAACAGTGATGCATAAGATCCGTCTAGAAGAAGAGAGCAGACCCTCCATTGAGGCACAGAGGAGACTGAATCCAAACATGAAGGAGGTAGTCAGAAAAGAAATCATGAAATGACTTGATGCTGGGGTAATTTATCCTATCTCTGACAGTGCATGGGTGAGTCCGGTGCAAGTGGTGCCCAAAAAGGGTGGTATGACAGTAGTGACCAACGAAAAGAACAAGCTCATTCCATCTAGAACAGTTACTGGGTGGAGAATTTGCATTGACTATCGCAAGTTGAACAAGGCAACCAGAAAAGATCACTTTCCGTTGCCATTTCTAGATCAGATGTTGGATAGACTTGCAGGGCACAATTACTACTGCTTTTTGGATGGTTACTCAGGGTATCATCAGATTGTCATAGCACCAGAAGATCAGGAAAAGACAACATTCACCTGCCCCTTTGGTACGTTTGCATTAAGAAGGATGACATTTGGGCTTTGCAATGCACCTGCGACCTTTCAGAGGTGTATGATGGCAATTTTCTTGGATATGGTGGAGAGGACTATAGAGATTCTCATGGATGATTTCTCGGTCTTTGGATCCTCATTCGACGAGTGTTTGACGCACTTGGAAGCAGTGTTGAAACGGTGTGAAGAATCCAACCTTGTGCTGAATTGGGAGAAGTGTCACTTCATGATAAAAGAGGGGATTGTCCTTGGACACAAAATATCCAACCAAGGTATTGAGGTGGACAAAGCAAAGATTTCAGTAATCGAAAATCTACCACCTCCAGTATCAACAAAAGGGGTCAGAAGTTTCCTTGGGCATGCTAGTTTTTATAGAAGGTTCATCAAGGACTTCTCAAAAGTTTCAAAACCTCTTTTCACCTTACTAATGACGGGGGTTACTTTTGAATTCAATAAGGAATGCATGACCGTTTTCAGACACTCAAGGAGAAGTTTATCTCAGCACCCATAGTCATTGCACCAAACTGGAGCTCCCATTTGAACTAATATGTGATGCAAATGATTATGTAGTGGGAGCAGTGCTTAGGCAGAGGGTCGATAAGGCATTCAGATCCATTTACTATGCTAGTAAAACTCTTAATGACACACATTTGAATTATGCTACTACAGAAAAAGAATTGCTAGCAATAGTATATGCATTTGAGAAATTCTGGACATACTTAATTGGGAATAAGGTGATAGTATACACTGACCACTCTGCCATAAATTATTTGATGACAAAGAAGGATGCAAAACCTCGCCTCATTCGATGGGTTCTGCTATTACAAGAATTTGACATAGAGATTCGTGACAAGAAGGGGACATAGAACTCAGTTGCGGACCGCTTGTCGAGACTTGAAAACATAGAGAGCCAGAACACCAAGGATGTGCAGATAAATGATCACTTCCTAGATGAGCAATTGTTTCAAGTAAGTGTTGTCTTTAAGTTACCTTGGTACGCTGATCTTGTTAATTTTCTTGCAGCTAAGGTAGTACCCCCAGGATTGACAAGACAGCAAGTGAAGAGGTTCTACTCCGAAGTAAAACACTACTATTGGGAGGAGCCAATGTTATACAAGCATTGCGTCGATCAAGTCATCAGGCGATGTATACCAGAGGATGAGATGCACCAGATTCTCACCCATTGTCACACCTTACAATGTGGTGGACATTTTGGGGCATCAAGAACACCGCAAGCGTATCGCAAAGTGGGTTCTATTGGTCAACCCTCTTCAAGGATGCCCACACCTTTGTGAAGAACTGTGATCGTTGTCAACGAAAAGGGAACATATCTGTCACGACCCGAACCCGGGCCCGTGACTGGTGCCTTACCCCGGGCACCCTAGTGACACAACATCAGAGTAATCAGCGGAACATAAAACAAGACATGAAAATATTATGAAGTAAGAAACAATGTCGAGAAAACTTGCCTTACGGCATATATATATAAATCAATTTTAAAACCGAACGCGATATCCCATTACAACTCGCCACAACAAGATTACTGCACTTCTAAGAATGATACGACAACAATGGCGGACGTGGCCCCGCCATACCCCGAATGTAAATACCTACAACGCATGCGGACTATACCACTGATAAGCCTCCGGAGAAACGGAGCTTCCCATACGCTGAACTGTGACCCCGAGAACTAGGATCAACGACTGGTGTACCTCAACCTGCGGCATGAACGCAGCCCCCCGAAGGAGGTCAGTACAACAGGTACCAAGTATGTGAAACTGTAAAGTACTAAAATGAAAACATATCATTTTAAAATCAGTTTTGCAAGTATGTATGAAACAACCAAGGTAACCGCACATAGTGCCATATCATAAACAAGAGCAACAATAGTTAAACTGTAACAGGTCTTTTCTAGGCTGCGAATGATCGAAGCAGGGCCAATTTCCCGTAGTATCACCATGCAAGCCTAATCCTGGACTCTCGTAGTCCGCATAGGCCACTCACATAGGCCCGCATAGGGTACATAACCCCGCATCGAGGGTAGCTACTCCTCGGCATCGTCCTGGACTCGTAGTCCGCATGGCCACATAGACCGCATGAGGTATAACCCCGCATCACTAACCTGGAACTCCCGTAGCTCCGCATAGGTCCCTTGGACCCGCATGAGGTATTCTCGAATCATGGTCCTGCATCGCCGAGCCTACCCCGTGATCGGAGGCGCCTAACCCCAGAAAGTCAAGAGGTGAGTGATATCATACTAACATAACAGCTTATCGTTAAACAACATAAGCACAACAAGAATACTCTCTTTCACAAACATTACAAGACACTAACACACATAGCATCATATCACGTCTACTTATCAAATCAACAAGAAAGTATTACAAGGCCAACACAATCAAGTTATACACACAAGGTACATTCTATTATATGATTAACAAGATCGAGTATCTATTCCCAAAGTACTTCATACATTATCTTTTAAAAGATACGTTACGTTTACGAAAGTCACACAATACCCGTAGTATATGAAAATAGAGTGATTATCATTTGAAGTAAATCAAAACACTTCTCTTCAGAAATCAAGTAACAACATTCTTTCCCAAATGTTTCAAGTTTGCCTAATTTCAATTACTCAAGTTTCTCGTTGAAAGGTTTCAGAGTTCATAATTTTAATCACTTATTGATATAATTCTCCTTTAAAAGCAATTTGAGAAACATACGTCCGATACGTGAGTAGGTTATTCTTTTTATAACAATCTTATTTAAGCACCATGATCTAGGAAATGTAACATCATTTTGTCTCATCTTAGTTTCTATGCAGATGGAAGTTTCTACCGGTTTTATCGATACATTATTAGTCAAAACATTTCCTTTATTAGCGCTGTGGTTTGTTCGATACTTATTCGATTTCAAATCAAGAACATTCTCGCTTTTAAAATCAAGTACTCATTACTCGCGAATGAGGTTTTACAATATTTTTTAACAAAATTTTAATTACCAAGTAAAACAAGTTAAATCTCTTATCTTTTAAGATCAATAAACCATTCATTTTACCATTCTTAAGACGTTATACCTAACTTCCCATAAAGCTAGTATACCTCTTATGTTTTCAAAACCAAGTATTATTCTTCATAAAAATGATTCAAAGATTCTTTTGAAATACTTCAAGATTCTTTATTATTACACATTAAGTTAGTTATAAGTCAAATCGCTTACCTTTAAAACCATAAAGCATTTTCTTACTTACATAAAGTCGTTATAACCAACTTCCCATAAAGCCGTTATAACACTTTATGTTTCAAACCAATCAAATACGTTTAACACACGTACGCTCTACCGCATACTACATAGTTATACACATATCATGCTAGAAAAGGTAGGAAGAGGTTCATACCTCGCGACGATTATCGACTAATAGCAAAACGCTCCAAGTACTTCCAACCGCTTCGCTACCTTAAGCCAACGTAGATCGCGCCATACGTAGTACTTCAACCTATAAGGCCACAAGGCGCTTATTAACATTTAGATCTCTTCAGAACATTCTACGTAAAATTCGGCAAAGACCTTCCCGCAACAGCGTAAATCTCCTCCTCTATCGGGGCCGCTACCAAGCCAAACTGCGGGGTTATACGCCTAAACCGGACGCACAATTCTACCTCACGTAAAAGCTACACAAGTCATCAGAATACGTCCTATGTAATTACATTCAAGATTCTTCTTTCGAAAAGGTTTCTAATTATTCGTGCTTAAGTCGCGAGACATTGCCGTAAGTATTATTCAGCTTAAGTCCAAAGACATTGCCGATAACAACGCTCAGTTCTATATATAGTATACTTCAACTATATAGTCTAGCAATCATGTAATTTCCAATTACAATAGAGGACAAGATATTTACCTCGATAAGCCCATAATTATCCAAGTATAAAGTCGATCCCGGCAACGTTTAGCTCCAACTCCGCGCCCAACCCGCTCTAAACCACCCTTAGAAGTTCTAACCAACTTCTACATACTACTCCAACTAACCATGGAGATTTTCCTTAGGGTTTCGGTTTGGACCGACGGGAAGTATAATAGTATAACTGGCTTTTGTAGAGGTATTACCTTAGACTACTACAAGGTATACGTCTAGGGTACTTTGGGCATTCTAACAATACTTGTGAGAGTATTTCTCCGAAGAGGAGGGGATTTATTCGTAATCTCCTAGGCTAGGGGGGGTAGCCCACGGCTAGCACCACAAGGAGTGGGTGTATACCCTCGCCTACCCCACTAGGGGAACTCTCGCCAAGGGGAGAGGGACTCCCGCTAAGGCCTCAAGGGGGAGAAAGAGGCCTTTCCAGACTTAGGCAAATTTATGGATGAATTAGTCTTCCAAAGGGGTGGGTATTTATAGGACAAGCCAAGGCCAACCAATGGCCAAGATCTTGCCAAGTGCATAGCAAGTGTAGTGTTATACCCCGTATTTCCAGAGTATGTACGTAAGGACGTACGTAGAAAATTTTTGAAGTGTAAAGTGGCTTGGCCGAATTTATTTTGTTCACAACACCCGTTTAGAGTCGTTTTTCGACGGCAAGTTTTCACAGCTTTCGTCTGGGAATTTCCGGCGATGTCATTTTTAATTTTATGGATTTTTCCGAGAGACGAAACATTTTGGGACCAACGAGAGGCGACACTTGTCACCCTCTCATTGATGGAGCGCGTTGGCTTGGACGATTTGGTGACAATTTTGTCAAGTAGTAGGTAGGATATTTTGTGTGTTAGTTGGTTAGGTGCGCTTGGCAAGATCTTGCCCTACACTTGCCTTGCACTTGGCATGATCTTGGCCATTGGTTGGCCTTTGCTAGACCTATAAATACCCCCCCTTGGAAGACTTCTTCATCCATTCCAAATATTTCCTAAGTGTTAAAAATCCTCCCTCCCTTTGTGTGGTGTTTTCGTCCAACACCCCTCTCCCCCTTTGAGTTGGCACTTTGGCCGAGAGCCCCTCCCCACCCCTTTGGCCGAGAGCCCCTCCCCACCCCTTGGCCGAGAGTACCCCCCCTAGTGGGGTAGGCCGAGGGGTATACACCCCCCTTGTGGTGTTGTCTCGTATATACCCCCTCTTGTAGAAATACTCTCAAAAGTATTGTTATAATGCCCAAATTACCTTAGCCGTATACCTTGTTGTATTCTAAGGTCATACCTACAAAAAGCCCGCTTATACTATTATACTTCCCGTCACCACCAAACCGAAACCCTAGGGAAAATCTCCATGGTTTGTTGGAGTAGTATGTAGAAGTTGGTTAGAACTTCTGGGTAGTTTGGAGCGGGTTGGAGCGCACGAGTCGAGCTAAACGATTGCAGATCGACTTTATACTCGGATAATTATGGGCTTATCGAGGTAAATATCTTGTCCCTCTATTGTAATTGGAAATTACATGATTGTTAGACCATATAGTTGAAGTATACTATATATATAGAACTGAACGTTGTTGTCGGCAATGTCTTTGGACTTAAGCCTGAATAATAAGAAATCTTTTCGAAAGAAGAGTACTGAACTGTTTTTACATAGGACTGTATTACAGTAGACTTGTGTAGCTTTTCTGTGAGGTAGAATTGTGCACGCATTTGTTAGATGTATGAACCCTCGGTTGGCTTGATAGCCTACCGATAGAGAGGAGATTTACGTTGTCATGCGGGGAGGCCGAATTTTCGTAGGATGTTCTACGGCGGATATAAATGTTAATAAGCGCCTTGTGGCCTTATAGGTTGAAGTACTACGTATGGCGCGATCTTACGCAAGGAGTAGCCGACGGTTTGAAGTACTTGAGCGCTTTGCTATTAGTCGATACTGCCGCGAGGTATGTGAACCTCTTCCTATCTCTTCTAGCATGATATGTGTGTAACTATGTAGTACGGTAGACGTACATGTGTTAAATGTATTTGATTGGTCTAAAACATAAAGTGTTATAACGGCTTTATGGGAAGTTGGTTATAACAGCTTTATGTTGGTACGAAAATACTTGTGGTCTTTAAAAGGTAACTGATTTGAACTATAACTGGCTTGTTATGTGTTAATAAAGAACTTGAAGTATTTCAAAAGATTTTTGAATCATTTTGAAAGAAGAAGTAATACTTGGTTTTTGAAAAACTTAAGAGTTATACTAGCTTTATGGGAAGTTAGGTGTAACGGCTTAAGAATGTTTCTTCGATTTCGAAATCGTAATGTATCGACAAACCATCGCAAATAATTAAAAGGAAATGTTTTGACTAATTAAGTATTATTAAAACCAAGAGAAACTTCCATCCGCATGTAAGCTAAGATGAGACAAAATGATATTTCCTAGATCACTACTGTAATAAGATTGTTATAAACAAGAATATCCTACTCACATATAAGGCTTATGTTTCTCGATTGTTTAAAAGAGAATTATATTCTTAAATGAATAAGACTATGAACTACTGAAACCTTTCTAAAATAAGAAACGTGAACATTTGAAATTAGGCAAACTTGACGTTTGGAAAATAATGTTGTTACTTGATTTTACAAAGGTAAATGTTTTGGTTTAATTAAAAAGACATACCACTATTTTATACTACGTATTGTGTGACTTATGTGAAAGCAACAGATCTTTTAAAAGATTTAATGTATGAAGTACTTTAGGATAGATACAGAACTTGTTAGCATAAAGTACCTTGTGTGAATAACTTGATTGTGTTGGTTTGAGATAGCCTTGTAAATACTTTCTTGTTGATGTGATAAGTAAACATGTTAGAGGCTACTTGTGTTAGTATCTTGTGTGATCGTGATGTAAGGGGGTCATTCTTGTGTGCTTACGTTGTTAAACGCGTTAAGCCCGTTATCATATTGTATCACATACCCCTTTGACTTATTATACCGAGGGCTTGCCACCCTTGATGCGGGTCTCTACGGCCTATGTGGTCCTTGTGACTATGCGGAGTGCGGTAGCTCCAGGATTGATCATTCCGGGTGTTTAGCCCGACGCGGGGATTCCTATGCGGTCTGCTGAGACTATGCGGTCTTTTGAGACTACGCGGGCGGAGCCTGCGGATACCGGGGTTAAGCCGCCGACGCGGTATACCTCAGCGATGCGGGACCATGATTCGAGGATACCTCATGCGGGTCCGTGTGTGACCTATGCGAGTCGCGAGAGTTCCAGGAATAGACGCGCTGATATCGCGCGAGTGGCCGCCTTCGATTACGTGCGCGTCAGAAAGACCTTGTGATACGCTTTATGGCATTTGTGGTACCGGGGTCTTAGTAGTCGGCTATGCCTTCGCATTTACCCCGCACGGTTTTATTGTGATGACTTTGAGGGCGTGAGTCCCTGACTTGACATGACTGCTTATTGTGAACTGTAGTTTGGTTATCATACATGTCTCCTGCTTTATAGACTACTATGATTTCATTTACAGTATTTTCAGTTTCACATACTTGGTACCTGTGCATCGACTCTTCGGGCCGCGTTCATGCCGCAGAAAAGGTACACCGCCGTTGATCCTCGCTCTAGGGTCACAGTCATTGGGAAAGCTCCGCTTTCTCCGAGGCTTATCATGGTATAGTCCTCGCTGTTGTAGGTATTTACATTCGTGGGTATGGCGGGCCCCGTCCCGCCATTGTTGTCGATCATTTCTTAGAGGTCTGTAGTACTGTTGTGGGCAGGGTTTGTAAAAAGGATTAAACTGTTCATGTTGAAAAGGTTGTTATTTATATATATGCCGAAAGGCAAGTTTTTCTCAGATTATTGTTTCATATTTCATAATATGTCTTGTATCGTTTTATGTTCAGCTGATTACTCTGATGTTGTATCACTAGGGTGCCCGGGGTAAGGCATCACCACGCCCCGAACGGTCGTGACAAAAGTGGTATCGTGAGCGCTTAATCCTGGAAAGTGTCTACACCGCATCGATCCAAGAAGTCTTGATTATCGGTGTCGCGCACCACACCAATAATCGTGAGGCTATAGGATATTTAGGATTGGTTTCTAATTCTTCTCACCGAGATCGTGCCTTAGAGCCGTGTTGTAAGTCGACCCTCCGACGTATTTCTTTCCCTTACCGCTATGCCTCCGCGTAGGGCAACCCGGTCCGTGAGGGCAAGGCACCGAGGAGTCATGAGTAGAGTTCGGAGGGTGGCGAGGCACAGCCCAATCATTACCTAGGTAGTGCTTTTTCGGGAGTTCTGCGACGCCACTAGCCCCAAAGAGTTTAGTACGGCAGCAGAAGGCTCATCGCGCCATGATATTTGAACCTTCACCCCACGACCGAACAGAATATAGATTGCCAAGAGACAACCTCATTACTAGCTATGGATTTGGCTACCAGAGAGTATACCGACGCATCGCGAGTCTTGAGGACTATCTAAAAGAGGGTTGTTCAAGAGTAATTATTCAGTTGGGCTTGAGCATTGCCTGTGTACGGGCTTATGCGCAGCAGGCCGAGAAACGTAGAGAGCAACGGTTTAACAAAGGATGCGAAGGGCCAGAGCAAAGAAGGTCCTTTGGTAACTTTCGAGGCGAGTCACCTCACCAGCAGATTAGATATGCACCTCCGCAAGTGAAGAGTGGTCTTCCACGGATTTCAGGACGTTCGGGGTGCAGGAGTTGGTCGAACCTGTGGCTTCCGCTCATTGCAGATGCACGCCATCCCGGGGAATGTCGTCTTTTAGTTGGTACTTGTTGTACCTACGACCGTCAGGGTCTGATGTCGATAGAATGTCCTTGCAGGAGGACTTAGCCTTCAGGATCGGTGGGTAGTTCGTCATCTTCCCTAGCTATGCGCCCTACGTGGCAGGTTTGATTAGAACGACTAAGGGGAGTGAAGCAGTAGATATAGATATATCTTTAACCCTCTAGAGTTTTGTTTATGTGATAAGGTGAGTATACCTTAAGTGCTATGTTCTGATAGCAGTGTGTTAGTTGTGATTAGATCGTGGTTGTTTAACCGAGTAAGATTTGGGGGATAGAGAAGGTGTGAGCCTTAGAGTTCTATGCGTAGAGACCTTAGAGGTAAGGCCATCTCGAGTAAAGGTGTAGTGTTATGTTTGATCCTTATCGGAGTGCTTAGTGCATGTGAGATATATTGTGTGATAAGTCCCTGAGTAGTGTGGAATGAAAGGGGGTAGTTGAGCTAAGAAGACCGCTAGGTTTTCGTAACGTGATTAGAAAAGTTGTTCCGGACCGGGGAGCAAGTGTTTTACGCGAGTGGGTCGGGTTGAGGCTACGCGGTCAACCCGCTACCGCTTGTTGGTGGGTCGGTTCGTGGTCCCGCCAGTGGTGGTCACGAGGGTGTTAGGCCCAAGTTTAGTTAACCAACACGAGTTCGTGGATGCGTCGACCGATGGTCGGGCGACGGGGCAGCCCGTCGTGTTTTTCGGTCAGACCATGTACTCGCAGTGTTGTTATATCGTAAAGGTTGTAAGGTCGCACGGTGCCTACCTTCACCTTATGTCGCATGGAGCCTGTGTTACGGCTGTTTTTGTTTCGAAGCTTTGCCAAGCATGTGTTAAGAACTCGGTGAGTCTCAGACCGCATTCGCCTCGCCGCTGGTTGAATTTCGAGGGTAGTTGTGGAGATTGTTGTCTCTGTGGAGGAGTGTTTAAGCTACCATTTCGTGTTCGGATGTCGCCTTATAAAGCCTTGTAGGCGGATGTGTAAGTTGCGGCCGAGTGGTTCGATGTTGGCAAGGTTCAGACAGTTGGTTCAGGCTTGTTCCAGCAGACTGTGGATAGTGAGAAGCTTGTCTAGAAGAAGTTCTGGCAGCTCAGAGAAATCGTGCGGAAAAATCGGCGACGACGCTTAGAGTTCAGGTTGACGGTCGGTCTTCTTGAAAGTACCACCCCGGATTGGGTGACGAGCTTTGGAAAACAGAGGAAACTTAGCCCGAGTTGTTTTGGGCCTTTAAGTTCATGTGAAGAATAGGCCGATTGCCTATATGTTAGCTTTGCCGTCCGACTTGGGAGGCGACGTCCGGTCTTTCAGATTGTTATGTTTGGAAAGTATCGAGATCCATCCAGAGTGTTCCCGATTAATGATGACCACGTTAGAGATAGTAACCTCGAGTTTTGGAAATCAAGCGATTTAAATGTGGTAAGAGTTCGAGTGCACGTCACCTCGTGGATCGATGCAGCCGGTACCATTTGTTGGGTCGCGGAGTGAACCTCGCGGCAAAGTGACAAAAGTGGTATCATTTCTATTGTAAAGCGAAGGTGCGAATGAAGTATATAATAGACAACGGAGAGAGGTGTGTTTGGTCATGTTAGTGGTGTTTCCTCGTGGACTTGTAGGTAAGTATTTTGCGCAAGTTGGTTCCGTGGCTACGCGTGGCGTGATTGTTTTCGTAAGTATAGCGGTGAGGACTATACCGGCGCGTTTGTTTTGAGACTTAGAAGGAACATTCGACGAATGTTTCTGGCGAGGGAGAATGTTATACCGTATTTCCAGTATGCGTAAGGGCGTGCGTAGAAAATTTTGAAGTGTAAAGTGGCTTGGCCGAATTTATTTTGTTCACAAGACCCGATTAGAGTCGTTTTTCGACGAAACGTTTTCACTTTCTTCGTAGGGAATTTCCGGCTATGTCATTTTTAATTTTTGCGGATTTTTCCGAGAGACGAAACATTTTGGACCAACGAGAGGCGACACTTGTCACCCTCTCATTGATGGAGTGTGGCGGTTGGCTTGACGATTTGGTGACAATTTTGTCAAGTAGTAGGTAGGATATTTTTGTGTGTTAGTTGGTTAGGGTGCACTTGGCAAGATCTTGCCCTACACTTGCTATGCACTTGGCATGATCTTGGCCATTGGTTGGCCTTTGCTAGACCTATAAATACCCCTGGAAGACTTCTTCATCCATTCCAAATATTTCCTAAGTGTTAAAAATCCTCCCTCCCTTTGTGTGGTGTTTCGGCCCAACACCCCTCTCCCCTTTGAGTTGGCACTTTGCCGAGCCCTCCCCACCCCTTTGGCCGAGAGCCCTCCCCACCCTTGGCCGAGTACCCCCAGTGGGGTAGGCCGAGGTATACACCCCTTGTGGTGTTGTCTCGTATATACCCCCTCTTGGTAGAAATACTCTCAAAAGTATTGTTATAATGCCCAAATTACCTTAGCCGTATACCTTGTTGTATTCTAAGGTCATACCTACAAAAAGCCCGCTTATACTATTATACTTCCCGTACCACCAAACCGAAACCCTAGGGAAAATCTCCATGGTTAGTTGGAGTAGTATGTAGAAGTTGGTTAGAACTTCTAAGGTAGTTTGGAGCGGTTGAGCGCACGGAGTCGAGCTAAACGATTGCCCAGATCGACTTTATACTCGGATAATTATGGGCTTATCGAGGTAAATATCTTGTCCTCTATTGTAATTGGAAATTACATGATTGTTAGACCATATAGTTGAAGTATACTATATATATAGAATGAACGTTGTTGTCGGCAATGTCTTTGGACTTAAGCCCAATAATAAGAAATCTTTTCGAAGAAGAGTCGAATCGCTTTTTACATAGGATCAGACATGAGACTTGTGTAGCTTTTCTGTGAGGTAGAATTGTGCACGTACGGTTAGATGTATGAACCCCCCCCCCCCGGTTGGCTTGAAAGCCGGCCCCGAAAGAGGAGGAGATTTACGCTGCGGGGGAGTGCCGAATTTTCTGTAGGATGTTCTACGAAGAGATATAAATGTTAATAAGCGCCTTGTGGCCTTATAGGTTGAAGTACTACGTATGGCGCGATCTTCTGGCTAAGGAGTAGCCGACGGTTTGAAGTACTTGAGCGCTTTTGCTATTAGTCGATACTGCCGCGAGGTATGTGAACCTCTTCCTATCTCTTCTAGCATGATATGTGTGTAACTATGTAGTACGTGCATATGTGTTAAATGTATTTGATTGGTCTAAAACATAAAGTGTTATAACCGCTTTATGGGAAGTTGGTTATATGACTTTATGTTGGTACGAAAATACTTGTGTCTTTAAAAGGTAATCGATTTGAACTATAATCGCTTGTTATGTGTTAATAAAGAACTTGAAGTATTTCAAAAGATTTTTGAATCATTTTGAAAGAAGAAGTAATACTTGGTTTTGAAAAACTTAAGAGTTATACTAGCTTTATGGGAAGTTAGGTGTAACGCTTAAGAATGTTTTATCGATTTCGAAATCGAATGTGTATCGACAAACCACCGCAGTTAATAAAAGGAAATGTTTTGACTAATTAAGTATTATTAAAACCAAGAGAAACTTCCATCCGCATAGAAGCTAAGATGAGACAAAATGATATTTCCTAGATCACTACTTTGTAATAAGATTGTTATAAACAAGAATATCCTACTCACATATAAGGCTTATGTTTCTCGATTGTTTAAAAGAGAATTATATTCTTAAATGAATAAGACTATGAACTACTTAAACCTTTCTAAAATAAGAAACGTGAACATTTGAAATTAGGCAAACTTGGACGTTTGGAAAATAATGTTGTTACTTGATTTTACAAAGGTAAATGTTTTGGTTTAATTAAAAAGATACCACTCTATTTTATACTACGTATTGTGTGACTTATGTGAAAGCAACGGATCTTTTAAAAGATTTAATGTATGAAGTACTTTAGGGATAGATACCCAACTTGTTAGCATAAAGTACCTTGTGTGAATAACTTGATTGTGTTGGTTTGAGATAGCCTTGTAAATACTTTCTTGTTGATGTGATAAGTAAACATGTTAGAGGCTACTTGTGTTAGTATCTTGTGTGATCGTGATGTAAGTGGTCATTCTTGTTGTGCTTACGTTGTTAAACGTTAAGCCCGCTGTAATCGTTATTGTATCACATACCCTTTGACTTATTATACCGAGGGCTTGCCACCCTTGATGCGGGTCTATACGGCCCATGCGGTCCTTGTGACTACGCGGAGCGCGGTAGCTCCAGGATTGATCATTCCGGTGTTTAGCCCGACGCGGGGATTCCTATGCGGTCCGTTGAGACTATGCGGTCTTTTGAGACTATGCGGGTTGCGGAGCCTAGCGGATACCGGGGTTAAGCCGCTCGACGCGGGTATACCTCAGCGATGCAGGACCATGATTCGAGGGATACCTACGCGGGTCCGTGTGACCTATGCGAGTCGCGAGAGTTCCAGGAATAGACGCGCCGGTGATCTGCGCGCAGTGGCCTTCGATCATGTAGTGCGGTCTAGAAAGACCTTGTGATACGCTTTATGGCATTTGTGGTACTGGGGTCTTAGTAGTCGGCTATGCCTTCGCATTTACCCGCACGGTTTTATTGTGATGACTTTGAGGCGTGAGTCACGACTTGACATGATCGCTATTGTGAATCGTAGTTTGGTTATCATACATATCTCTGCTTTATAGACTACTATGATTTCATTTACTGATTTTGAGCCACATACTTGGTACTGTTATCGACCTCGCCGGGCCGCGTTCATGCCGCAGAAAAGGTACACCGTTGATCCTCGCTCTTAGGGTCACATTCAGCGTTGGGAAAGCTCCGTTTCTCCGAGGCTTATCGATGGTATAGTCCCCGCTGTAGGTATTTACATTCGTGGTATGGCGTGGCCCCGTCCCGCCATTGTTGTCGTATCATTTCTTAGAGGTCCGTAGTAATCGCTGCAAGTGTGGTTTGTAAAAAGGATTAAACTGCTCATGTTGAAAAGGTTGTTATTTATATATATGCCGAAAGGCAAGTTTTTCTCGATTATTGTTTCATATTTCATAATATGTCTTGTATCGCTTTATGTTCCGTGATTACTGATGTTGTATCACCAGGGTGCCCGGTAAGGCACTACACGGCCCCGAACGGTCGTGACATGTAGGCCAAGATCTTGCCAAGTGCACACTAGCCAACTAACACAAAATATCCTACCAACCTCGACCACAATGGCCATACTTTCGCCACCACTATTACCGCCAAGGTGTTCCAATGAGAGGTGACAAGTGTCGCCTCTTGTTGGTCCAAAATGTTTCGTCTCTCGGAAAAATCCGCAAAAATTAAAAATGACATAGCCGAATTTTCCCTACGAAAGTCGTGGGAAACGTTTCACAAAAACGACTTAATCGGGTGTTGTGAACAAAGTTAATTCGCCAAGCCTATTTAAAAGTTCAAATTTTTCACGCACGCCCCACGCATATACTCCGAAATACGGTATAACATTCTCCCTTCCTTAGAAACATTCGTCCCAATGTTCCTTCTAAGTCTCAAACAAACGTGCGCCAAGATAGTCTTCACTACTATGCTTACGAGAACAATCCTGCCACAAATGGCCACAGAAACAACTGCGCAAAATACTTACATCCAAGTCCACGAGGAATCACCTCTAACATCACCACAAACACCTCTCTCCGGGGTCTAAAATATACTTCCTCCACACTTTTTCCAAACAAAAGAAATGGTCACATCTCTGCTCGCAATACATGCTCGCTTCTCCCTTACTCGTGATACCACTTTTGTCACTTTGCCGCGAGGTTCTAGTGTCACTCCGCGACCTAACAAATGGTACCGGCCGCACGCGATCCCCGAGGTCGCCGTGACACTCGAACTCTTACCACATTTCGATATCGTCGCTTTCCAAAACTCGGTTACTATCTCTAACGTGGTCATCATTAATCGGGAACACTGATGGATCTCCGATACTTTCCCGCCATAACAATACGAAAGACCGGACGTATTGACTCCTAAGTCGGACGGCAAAGCTAACATATAGGCAACCCGCCTATTCTTCACATGAACTTAAAAGGGCCCAAAGTAACTCGGGCTAAGTTCCTCTGCTTCTCCAAAACTCGTCACACCCAACCCGGTGGTACTTTCAAGACCGACCGCCAACTCAACTCTGGCGCCGCCGATTATCCGCACGATTTCTCCGAGCCGCCGAACCTCTTCTAGACAAGCTTCACCGCCCACATCCCGCCGAACACGTATGAACCAACTATTCGAACCTTGCCAACGCCGAACCAATCGACTAAGAACTTACACTTCCGCCCCTACAAGGCGTCACAAGGAGATATTCGAACACTGAAATGGTAGCTATAAAACATTTCCCCAACAGGAGATAACAATCCCCACAACTACCCCTGAAATCCACACACTGGCCCGAGGGCGAATGCGATTCTGAGACTCACCCGAGTTCTTAACCCTGCTTGGTAAAACTTCCAGAAACAAAAACAGTGCACTGGCTCCACTGCATTCACAAGGTGAAGGTTAGGCACCCTGCAGCCTTTACAACCTTTCCGATAAATCAACACTGCCGAGTAAACGGTCTTTGCTAGAAGACAAGACGGCTGACCTCCTCGGCCCGACCACTGGTCGAATGCATCCACGAACTCGTACGCTGGTTAACTAAACTTGGGCCAAACACCCTTATGACCCTAGCACAAGGCGGGACCACCACAAACTTGTAACGACCCGTTCCGGGGCCCGTTACTGGTGCCTTACCCCGGGCACCCTAGTGACACAACATCAGAGAAAACCAGCGGAAAATAAAACTTTAAACAAGAAACAAGATATATGATCATAAAACAGGCCAACCCAACGGTTACCTTCCAATAACATATATAAATACAACTCTTTCAAAACGAACAGTTTAATCCTTTTTACAAACCCTGCCACAACAAGATTTCATGCACTTCTAAGATTTACAACAACTATGACGGACAGGCTTCGCCATACCCCGAATGTACAAGAACCTACAACTCAGTGGAACACATACCAAAAGATAAGCCTCGGAGAAACGAGCTTCCCAAAACGCGAACCGAGATCCTAAGAGCGAGGATCCACGGCCGATGTACCTCTACTGCGGCATGAACGCAGCCTCAAGGAGGTCAAGACAACAGTACCAAGTATGTGAAATCAGAAATATCAGAATGAAATCATACTAGTCTATATAAAGCAGAGACATGTATGATAACCAAACTACTGCTCACAACATAAAAGCAACATGTCGATCGTGGACTCACGCCTCAAGTCATCACTCAAATATAACTATGGGTCTCACGCCCACAACATCAATCATGTTCGCATCACGGCCGCATGCCCCGACTGCGCAGATCGGCAGACATGTCCATGATGCAACAATAATACCAATGCCCCACGGCCACATGCCCCGAATTCTACCTCGGTAGACACGCCCATGTGACATCAACAATAATATCGGGTGATCAACCCTGCCGAATGGCCACATGCCCCCGGAATTCTACCACGCTGAAGACCTTTCCATGTAACCACAATAACAATATATCGGGTAATCAACCCTGCCGCATGGCCACATGCCCCTAATTCTACCTCTGTAGACATGTCCATGTAACATCAACAACAAGACAAAGAATCAAAATGGAAACATACCCGTGGAATTCTCCACACCGCCAAAGACGTCCAAGTAAGTTCTCAACAAGTCAACCGCCTCTATCGAGACGCCAGAATACGTAAATACAACATTTGCACAACAAAGGCTATCATCACAAGCATAGGCAGGTTTCACACAACTCAAAGTACTTTCACATAAGTCACATAATACCCGTAGTATAAAAATCGTGACTTTCTTTAAGTAAACCAGACACTTCCCCTTTTGTAAAATCAAGTAACAACATTATTTTCCAAACGTTCAAGTTTGCCTAATTTCAAATGCTCAAGTCACTTATTTTAGAAAGGTTTCATAACTCATAGTCTTAATCTCTTTTAAAACAATTGAGTAACATATGTCATATATGTGAGTAGTTTATTCTTGTTTATAACGATCTTATTACAAAGACCATGATCTAGAAAATGTAATATCATTTTGTCTCATCTTAGCTTCATGCAGATGGAGGTTTCTACCGTTTTAATACAACACATCATTATTCAATACATTTTCCTTTATTAACGCTGCATGGTCCTGTCGATACACATTCGATTTCCAAATCAAGAAACATTATCCCTTTAAAAACCAAGTACTCATTACTCACGAATGAGGTTTCACACAACATCCACATTAAAACAAATAAGTTAAGTCTCTTATCTTATAAGATCAAGTCTCTTAACTTCTAACATCAGTAAACCATTTTCTTACCTACATAAAGTCGTTATAACTAACTTCCCATAAAGTCGTTATAACACTTTATGTTTAAACCAAACAAATACACTTAGCACTGTGACGTCCACCGCACTACATAGCTACACACATATCATGCTAGAACAGATAGGAAGAGGTTCACATACCTCGCGACAGTATCGACAATAAGCAAAATGCTCCAAGTACTACAACCTTGCTAGCCCTTTCCACTCCTCAAGTAGAATACGCTACTCTTAGTACTTTCACCTAAAAAGGTCACAAACGTCTATTAACTTCAAAACACAAGGTTCCATTTCTACGTAAAATTCAAACATTTTCCCGCAACAACAGTAAATCTCCTCTCTATCGAGGCCGCTACCAAGCCAACCAGTGGGGGTTTACACGCCTAACCTGGACGTGTACAATTCTACTCAAAGAATACTACACAAGTTCATCGCAATACACCCATGTAAATACAGATTCTTTTCTTTACTCTTCAGCTTAAGTCAAAAGACATTGCCAAATACAAAGTTGATTCTACATATAGTATACTTCAACTATATATTCCTACAACATGTAATCTCCAATTACAATAAGGGACAAGAATATTTACCTCGATAAGCCCAAAATTATCCAAGTTATAATGTCGATCTGAGCAAGGTTTAGCTCCTACTCCGCGCTCCAATCCGCTCCAAACAACCCTTAGAAGTTCTTAATCAACTTCTACTCAAATACTTCAACCAACTCTGAAGAGTTCCTTAGGGTTTCGGTTTGAGACTAAAAGGACAAATGTTAGTATTTTCGGGCTCTCCGTATAGCGGTAACTTTTGGAAATACAACAAGGTAAAGGCTAAGGTAGTTTGGGCATTATAACAATACTTGGAGAAGTATTTCAATACCATGAGGAGGGTATTATACGAAAACAACTAGGCTGTGGGTACCCCACTGCTAGCACCACAAAGGGGAGGACCTTCTCGCCAAAGGCCACAAGGAGGACGGAGGGGGAGAGGCTTAGGACGAGAGCCACTAGAGGGAGGGGAGGGATTTCAAGACTTAGACAAAGTGAGGAGTGAATGAATAAGTCTTCACAAGGGAGGGGTATTTATAGGGAAATCAATGGCCTTGATCAAGCCAAGTGCAAGGCAAGTGTAAGGCCTTGATCAAGCCAAGTGCACCCTAACCCCTACTCCACAAAACAAGGCACAAAACATGGCACCAAACAAGCCACAAAACAAGGCCAAAACAAGGAGCCAATAGGGCACAAAACGTGAGCCAAAAGATCAAGCCAAACGTGAACCACATCGTGCACTTGGACGCCCACTTGCTTCCAATGTGAGGGTGACACATGTCACCCTCCCGTTGGTCCAAAATGTTTCGTCTCTCGGAAAAATCCGCAAAAATTAAAAAGGACATAGCCGGAATTTTCCCTACGAAAGCTGTGGAAACGTTTCGTCGAAAAACGACTCTAACCGGGTGTTGTGCACAAAGGTAAATTCGGCCAAGGGTGCCACATGGGGGTGACACGTGTCGCCCCCCGATTCGCCCAGAATATTTCGTCTTCCGAAAATATCCAAAATACCGGAAATCTCAAAAACAAAGCGGGCCCCACAAAACCGTAAATTTCTCCCGTGGGCCCCACGTGACCATTTCCGAAAATAAAATCTCAAAATTCTAATATAATTTAAGAAGCCCATATACCAAATCTGGGAAACCAATTCTCATCAACGAACATTTTTCTTTACAAAAACCGGAAACTTTTTCCGTGGAAAAATCACCTCTTTCTTCCTTTCCAATCTTTCTGTCGTGCTCTCGTACGTACGTCCTCGCATACATACCCTGAGAATACGGGGTATAACAAAACTGACCCCACCACCAAACATGCCGCGGGTTGACCCGCAACGTGGCCTCAACCCAACCCGGCAACGCGCAAAACGCTAGCTCCCCGAGGGAAAACTCTCACTAATCACGTTACGAAAACCTAGCGGTCTTCTTAGCTCAACTACCCTCTTTCATTCCACACTACTCAGGGACTCATCCCACAAACATAATTCACGTGCACTATGCACTCCTATAAGGGTCAAACATAAACAATACATCTTTTACTCGAGATGGCCTTACCTCTAAGGTCTCCACGTATAACACTCTAAGGCTCACACTTTCTCTATCCCCCAATCTTCCCCGGTTACTAACCATGATTTCTAATCACAAATTACCCACTGCTATCAGAACATAGCACTTAAGATATACTCATCTCATCATACGTACTAATCTCTAGAGGGTTAAGGATAAACCTGTATCTACTGCTCCACTCCCTTAAGTCGTTCTAATCAAACCTGCCCCGTAGGGCGCATAGCTAAGGAAGGTGACGACTACCCATCGATCCTGAAGGCTAAGTCCTCCTACAAGGACACTCTTTCGACATCAGACCCTGACGGTCGTAGGTAAAACAAGTACTAACTAAAAGATGACATTCCCCGGGATGACGTCTGTCACACTGTGAACACTGGGGAAAAACTGAATCCGGCTGGCTGGAACCTACGTGTAGGCGGAACCTAAGCTTTGGAGCTCTGACCAACTCCTGCATACCCCGAACGTCCTGAATCCTGTGGAGGACCTTTCAGACCGTGGATGTGCATAATCTAATCACGTGAGGTGACTCGACTGAAAGTTATCAAAGGACTCGCCGCTCGCCCTCTTCTGCTGTCCTTCGTTAACCCGTTGATCTCTACGTTTCTTGGCCTGCTGCGCATAAGCCCGTACACAGGCCATGCTCAAGCCTAACTGAAGAATTACTCTCGCACAACCCCTTCTAAGATATTCATCAAGACTCGCGGTACATCGGTATACACTCGTAGCCAAATCCATACTAGTAATGTGGTTGTCTTTTCACAATCTATATTCTCTGCTTCGGCCGTGGAACCGAAGGTTCAAATGTCGTGGCCGCAGAGGAATCGCCGCGTGCTAAACTCGCTGGGCTGGTGGCGTAGCATAACTTCCCGAACGGCACCTAACTCGTGATGGTTGGGCTGTGCCCTCGTAACCCTCACGAACTCTACTCGCAGCCTCCTCGCCGCCCGCCTCGCGGGCCCGGGTTGCCCTACGCGGAGGCATAACGGTAAGGGAAAGAAATACGTGAGAGAGTCCAACTTACAACACAGCTCTAAGGCACGATCTCAGAGTGAGAAGAATAGAAACAAATCCTAAATATCCTATAGCCTCCTGATTATTGGTGTGGTGCACAACACACCGATAATCAAGACTTCATCGATACGGTCTGTAGACACTTTCCGAGGATTAACTGCTCTGATACCACTTTTGTCACGACCCGAACCCGGGCCCGTGACTGGTGCCTTACCCCGGGCACCCTAGTGACACAACATCAGAGTAATCAGCGGAACATAAAACAAGACATGAAAATATTATGAAGTAAGAAACGATGTCGGAGAAAACTTGCCTTTACGGATATATATATAAATCAATTTTTAAAACCGAACGTTACATCCCATTACAACTCGCCACAACAAGATTACTGGACTTAAGAATGATACGACAACAATGGCGGGGCGGGGCCCCGCCATACCACGAATGTAAATACCTACAACGACAGGGGACTATACCACTGATAAGCCTCCGGAGAAACGAGCTTCCATACGCTGAATGTGACCAGAACTAGGATCAACGATCGTGTACCTCAACTGCGGATGAACGCACTTCAAGGAGGTCAAGACAACAGTACCAAGTATGTGAAATCAGAAAGTACTAAAATGAAAACATATCATTTTAAAATCAGTTTGCAAGTATGTATGAAACAACCAAGGTAACCGCATAGTGCCATATCATAAACAAGAGCAACAATAGTTAAATCAGAATGGTCTTTTCTAGGTCGCGAATGATCAAGCAGGCCAATTTCGTAGTATCACCATGCAAGCCTAATCTCGACTCTCGTAGTCCACATAGGCCACTCACATAGGCCCGCATAGGGTACATAACCCCGCATCGAGGGTAGCTACTCCTCGGCATCGTCCTGGACTCGTAGTCCGCATGGCCACATAGACCGCATGAGGTATAACCCCGCATCACTAACACGAACTCCGTAGCTCGCATAGGTCCCTTGGACCCGCATGAGGTATTCTCGAATCATGGTCCTGCATCACCCGAGCCTACCCCCAGACGGAGGCGACAACCCCCAGAAAAAGTCAAGAGGTGAGTGATATCATACTAACATAACAGCTTATCGTTAAACAACATAAGCACAACAAGAATACTCTCTTTCACAAACATTACAAGACACTAACACACATAGCATCATATCACGTCTACTTATCAAATCAACAAGAAAGTATTACAAGGCCAACACAATCAAGTTATACACACAAGGTACATTCTATTATATGATTAACAAGATCGAGTATCTATTCCCAAAGTACTTCATACATTATCTTTTAAAAGATACGTTACGTTTACGAAAGTCACACAATACCCGTAGTATATGAAAATAGAGTGATTATCATTTGAAGTAAATCAAAACACTTCTCTTCGTAAAATCAAGTAACAACATTCTTTCCCAAATGTTTCAAGTTTGTCTAATTTCAATTACTCAAGTTTCTCGTTTTCGAAAGGTTTCGTAGTTCATAATTTTAATCACTTAATGATATAATTCTCCTTTAAAAGCAATTTGAGAAACATATGTATGATACGTGAGTAGGTTATTCTTGTTTATAACAATCTTATTTAAGCAGCCATGATCTAGGAAATGTAACATCATTTTGTCTCATCTTAGTTTCTATGCAGATGGAAGTTTCTACTGGTTTCTTGATACATTATTAGTCAAAACATTTCCCTTTATTAAGCTACTTTGTGGTTTGTTCGATACTTATTCGATTTCAAATCAAGAACATTATCGCTTTAAAATCAAGTACTCATTACTCGCGAATGAGGTTTTACAACATTTTTTAACAAAATGTTAATTACCAAGTAAAACAAGTTAAATCTCTTATCTTTTAAGATCAATAAACCATTCATTTTACCATTCTTAAGACGTTATACCTAACTTCCCATAAAGCTAGTATAACTCTTATGTTTTCAAAACCAAGTATTATTCTTCTGTTAAAAATGATTCAGCATTCTTTTGAAATACTTCAAGATTCTTTATTATTACACATTAAGTTAGTTATAAGTCAAATCAGTTACCTTTTAAAACCATAAAGCATTTTCTTACTTACATAAAGCTGTTATAACCAACTTCCCATAAAGCCGTTATAACACTTTATGTTTCAAACCAATCAAATACGTTTAACACATGTACGTCTACCGTACTACATAGTTATACACATATCATGCTAGAAAAGGTAGGAAGAGGTTCACATACCTCGCGACGATTATCGACTAATAGCAAAACGCTCCAAGTACTTCCAACCGTCGGCTACTCCTTAAGCCAATGTAGATCGCGCCATACGTAGTACTTCAACCTATAAGGCCACAAGGCGCTTATTAACATTTAGATCTCTTCGTAGAACATTCTACAGAAAATTCGGCAGCAAATGGCAGCGTAAATCTCCTCTCTCTATCGGGCCGCCACTGCCAAGCCAACCGGGGTTATACGTCTAAACCGACGTGCACAATTCTACCTCACGTAAAAGCTACACAAGTCTCATCTGAATACACCCTATGTAATTACAGTTCAGTACTCTTCTTTCGAAAAGGTTTCTAATTATTCAGGCTTAAGTCGCGAGACATTGCCGTAAGTATTATTCAGGCTTAAGTCCAAAGACATTGCCGATAACAACGTTCAGTTCTATATATAGTATACTTCAACTATATAGTCTAGCAATCATGTAATTTCCAATTACAATAGAGGGACAAGATATTTACCTCGATAAGCCCATAATTATCCAAGTATAAAGTCGATCCTGGGCAACGTTTAGCTCCAACTCCGCGCACTCCAACTCGCTCTAAACCACCCTTAGAAGTTCTAACCAACTTCTACATACTACTCCAACTAACCATGGAGATTTTCCTTAGGGTTTCGGTTTGGTGACTGACGGGAAGTATAATAGTATAACTGGGCTTTTGTATAGGTATAACCTTAGAATACTACAAGGTATACGGCTAAGGTAATTTGGGCATTATAACAATACTTTTGAGAGTATTTCTACCAAGAGGAGGGTATTTATACGAAAACTACTAGCAGTGGTACCCTACGGCTAGCACCACAAGGAGTGGTGTATACCCTCGCCTACCCCAGTGGGGAACTCTCGCCAGGGGGAGAGGGACTCTCGGCTAAGGCCTCACAAGGGGGAGAAAGAGGGCTTTCAAGACTTAGGCAAATTTATGGATGAATTAGTCTTCCAAAGGGGTGGGTATTTATAGGACAAGCCAAGGCCAACCAATGGCCAAGATCTTGCCAAGTGCATAGCAAGTGTAGGGCCAAGATCTTGCCAAGTGCACACTAGCCAACTAACACAAAATATCCTACCAACCCTTGACCACAATGGCCATACTTTCGGCCACCACTATTACCGCCCAAGGTGTTCCAATGAGAGGGTGACAAGTGTCGCCCTCTTGTTGGTCCAAAATGTTTCGTCTCTCGGAAAAATCCGCAAAAATTAAAAATGACATAGCCGGAATTTTCCCTACGAAAGTCAGGAAACGTTTCAAAAAAACGACTCTAATCGGGTGTTGTGAACAAAGTTAATTCGGCCAAGCCTATGTAAAAGTTCAAATTTTTCTACGTACGTCCTTACGTACATACTCTGGAAATACGGGGTATAACAATATCAAGGCGATGAAATGTCTTCGAATGAGATCTTGGAGATGGAACTATTTGATGTATGGGGGATCGACTTCATAGGTCCATTCCCGTCGTCCTTTGGGAATCAGTACATTCTTTTTGCAGTAGATTATGTGTCCAAATGGGTAGAAGCAGTAGCCACTAAAGAAAATGAGAGTAAGACTGTCCAAAGGTTCCTTCAAAAGAATATATTCACAAGGTTTGGTACTCCTAGGGCCATCATCAGTGATGAAAGAAGACTCTTTTGCAACAAGCAGCTCGATACACTGCTTTCCCGATATGGAGTCTACCACCGCACCACATTTCCCTATCACCCTCAAGCGAATGGGCAAGCATAAGTTTCAAATAGGGAAGTGGAGAGCATATTGGAAAAAACGGTGGATGGCTCAAGGAAGGATTGGTCTATCAAATTGGATGACGCACTATGGGCATACAGAACAACATTCAAAACCCTCATTGGAATGTCACCATATAAGTTAGTTTTTGGTAAAGCATGCCATCTGTCAGTAGAGTTGGAACACAGGGCGTATTGGGCAATGAGAAAGCTAAACATGGATGTCAAAGCAGCAGGGCAGAAGAGGTTGCTACAGTTGAGAGAGTTGGATGAATTCAGAAACAATGCCTATGAGAATGCAAGGATCTACAAGGAACGAACTAAAGTATGACATGATAAGATGTTGATCCCAAAAGACTTCCAAGCAGGACAACAAGTGCTTTTATTCAACTCAAGGTTGAGGTTGTTCCCAGGCAAGCTTAAATTGCGTTGGTCAGGACCGTACACTGTTGTAAGAGCATTCCCCTATGGTGCAGTTGAAGTGAAAGGGAGAGAGGGAACCCCTTTCAAGGTAAACGGACAGAGGTTGAAACCCTATGTGATCAATGAAACGAAATACATGAGCCTAGTGACCCATCTCACTCCAAAATGAGTAGGGAACCTGCGTCCGACTAAAAGACGTTAAAGACAGCGCTACTTGGGAGGCAACCCAAGGTTATTTTATTTTATTTTATGCAAATTAGTTTTAGTTAGAACAGTCTCACGGGAGGTATTATCTACATGTTGTGATGACAGGTACAGGGCTAAAAATGGAAGACGAAAAATGTGAAGAGGCGCAGGAAGTTTGGGTGCCGCGACGCCAAATCAGAGCGCCACGGCGCCTGAAGTTCAGAGGGGCGCAAATGTTTGGGCGCCACGGCGCCGATTTCAGGGCCACGGCGCCGAAATGAAAAATCTGAAAAATAAAAGAGCCCTAGAAACAATTTCCCTCTTCCATTCTGACGTTATCTGCCATGCATTATCCGCCGTCACCGCCACCATTTTAAACCAAGTTTGTAAGTTGTCCCGTTTTTCTTTTATTTTTGGAGTCTTGCACACATTAGGGACAATGTGTGATTTAAGTTTGGGGGGTGTTTTATTGTTTTAAGTCTTTGTGATTTGTTTTGTGTATTTTTGAGTCATAATTTTTTTTAAGAGCATGCATGCTGTAGTTACTTGAAACACCTAGTGAAGTAAAGTTGAATAATGTAATGGAATTAGAAGCAACCATCTGAACACTTAGGTTAGATATGCCAAAAATTCATGAAATCGAACTATTTGGGTAATCTTGCTTGATTTATGCATTGTTAAGTGATTAAACCTATGTTTCTGCTTGTTTGTTATTTGAGACGAAATAGTTAGGATATGCATGTTAGGGAGATGACTCAGACATTTCTTTATTAGCCCTTTCTTACCATTTTTACCTATCCCTGACATAAAGTGTGAAGAATAGACAAAAAGAGAGTGGACAATTTTGATGCACCTCAATGAAAATATAATCATAAATAGGCAAAAGCCTAAGTTTGGGGGTTCCTGTTATTCATAATACACCTCATTTTCTCAAAACAAAAGAAGGGAAAGATAGGTATGAGGTTAAAAAGAAAATCAAAAGAAAAGGGAAGAGTTGAAAGAAAAAGAGCTTATGGTACGTAAATTGAGCCTAAAATCCTATTTTTACCTACCCCTGCTTAAGCCTACATTACAACCCTGAAAAGCCCTGAAGATCTCTAATATGTGTACCCATGATTAGTGGAGAATAGCAAATGAACAGGTCATAGGATTTTGAAATTGACATGCATAGTTAGGTATTCTTACTTCCATTGAGCATGATTAAATTGAATTTGCGAAATATTTGACTTGATGTGTTTAGAATGCTAAAAATTCATATTATATGTTCCAGCATATTATTCTCCTAACCTTCATGCTTTTCTAAGTAACAATGATGCAGCAAATTGATCAGTGTCTTTGAGTCATTTTATTTTCTTTTCCTTCGTGTCTTTATTTCTTTCTTTTGATCTTTACTCGAGGGCGAGCAAAGGTTAAGTTTGGGGGTATTTGATTGGTGTATTTTATATACACCTTTTGAGTCATTTTTAGTTAGTCTTTTGCCCATTTTTGTACAAATATGTGTCGTCTTAGGATATATTTTCTTTCTTTTGAGTCATAATGGTTTAAAGTGGCACATTGGTGAAAATGAGCGAAAAGAGGGCAAAAACAGAAGTTCCAGAGCTCAAAAAGCTAAAAAGTTGGCAACTCGGGCGAGAAACAGGGCGGCGCCACCAACCAGCAGCAGCAGAGCGCCACGGCGCCAGTTGCAGGGCCGCGGCGCCAAGGCGGGAAAATTTCCAAATCCGAATTGGAATGGGCCAAGGCCAAGAAGGAAAAGGTTTGGGACGTTTTTGAGGTTATAAAAAGGACATTTTAGGTCAGATTTTGGGGATCCCACACTTGACAATTCATCACAACTTGGAGATCAAGATTGGAGACTTACTTTTGTATAATTTCTTATTCTTTATTTTATTTCTTTTTAGTTTATGTTGGATATTAGTTTAGTTCTTGGCATGTCTATGGCTAGGAATTAACTTAATTTAGGGCTTTCCATATCGAATCGCTTGAACCTCGTTCTTATGAATTAATGCATGTTTTGGTTTCTTCTTATTATTGTTGAGATTTATTCAATATTTGTTTTGACTGCTTAGTAATTAATTGATCACTAATTATCATAACTTATATGATTTCTAATCGAAATCCGAAAGGGGAGATTGTGAATATGCTATAGTTGAATAAACATAGGTTAAATCGTGGATGAAAGTACCCCGATACTTGTGTAGTTTGATAGGTTATTGCTCTTAATTCTCATTTGTAGTCAATCTTGTCATCGAAAGATAGAAAGGTTCTACATTGAGGTTGAGTGTTTATATTACCTTAACAGAAGTATAAAACGGCTTAGTTAACCTGCTATCTCAAAATAGAAGAAGAACCATAATTATTTGCATTAACGAGTAAGGCGAGCGGATAGTTGAGGAGATTTTGAAGCCCTATTTCCAACATATCTGAAGTAAAGTACAGTAATTTAGTTAGCATCTATAATCATAGATATAAATAATTCATCAAATTATCGGTTACCAAATAGATACTACAGAATAGAGGTTGATAATTGAACAATAATCCCTGAGGACGATAACTAGGTCTTCTAGACTATATTACTTGTCACGACACGTGCACTTGCGTTTAGTGTGCATAAATCGCGCATCAGTTCGCCCATCCAGTAGTCCCTCACTATGTATGTCGTCTCCGTAAGTCACTGTATGGCCTGAAACAGACCCCCCCCCCCCCCGTGTGTGTTATAATCGCTTTGCTAGGTATATTTTGTAGATTGGGTTTATATGCAGCATTTCATTTTTCATCGAGGTAGAAGCATTGCTTACTTACTACTATATGTGGATGATATTGTCCATACTGCCTCATCTGATGGGTTGAAAAATGAGATTATTGTTTTATTTAAGATCGAATTTGCAATGACTGATTTGGGCAAGTTGAGCTACTTTTTGGGGATATCAATGACCACGTCTGCTAATCACATGTTCTTGTGTCAGCGTAAGTATGCAGAGGAGATTGTGTACAGGGTTAAGATGGCAAATTGCAAAATCATGCCCACTCCGGTTGATTCAAAATCCAAGCTCAGTGCTATGGATGGTGCTCATGTCTCTGATCCTACTCTTTATAGGAGCCTTGCAGGTTCACTTCAGTATCTCACATTTACCAGGTCAGATATTGCTTATGCTGTTAAGCATGTATGCCTCTTTATGCACGCCCCCAAGGAGTCTCATTTCATTGCTCTTAAGTGTATCATCTGATACATTAAGGGCACGCTCGATTATGGTTTGCACCTATATCCCTCTGCACCAAACAGTTTACTCTCTTATACGGATGTAGATTGGGCAGGGTGCCCAGACACGCGACGCTCCACCTCCGGCTATTGTGTTTTTTAGGGGATAATCTGATTTCATGATCTACCAAGCAACAGGCCACCCTATCTCGTTCCAGTACCGAGGCTGAGTACAGAGGCGTTGCAAACGTGGTAGCTGAGATTTGTTGGATTGAAAATTTATTGTTAGAGCTCCAGTGTCCTTTGCGTCAGACATCTATTGTGTACTGTGATAACATATCTAAGATTTATCTTTCTCACAACCCGGTTCAACATTAGAGAACCAAGCACATTGAGATAGACATACATTTCGTCCATGAGAAAGTTGCTCTAGGACATGTCAGAGTGTTACATGTGCCCTCATCATATCAGTACGCAAATATATTTACCAAAGGACTTCCCGAGAGTTATTTCTTGACTTCAGATCCAGTCTCAGCGTCCGGCCTCTTCCCACTCCGACTGAGGGGGTGTGTAAACATGTATAACTTATATCCCTACCATAATTAGAATATACCTCATATATTGTGTAAATATTTAGTGATTTATAATTATGATAAACTATGATTCCTCTTGTAATTAGGACTATGATTCTTATTGTATTAGGGATGTATATTATACACTATATATATATATATATATATATTGATATTAATGAGAAAGACTCCTCAGGGGAGATTAATATCATCTTACAAAAACCAAGGAGCATCTGAAATGTTATTACTTTTCGTAGAGATACATACGACAAATTAAAGGAGATGCGTTCATACTATTATCAATTTCTAAAAAAAATTATTTATTTTTTAATAATTATGTTTTAAAATATTTAGTTACGGACTAAAATCAGTAAGATTGAAATGCTATGATGCATAATAATTTTAAGGGCCAAAACTTCCTATAATTGAGTTGTTGGTTTATATGCAAATTCACTTTAGATTACTATCTAATTATATTTTGATACTATATAAAACATCTTTTGATTCAAAACAATTGCTAATAATTGATATGGTATTAACGTGCAAGGCACATTCGTAAAAACTAGTATTATTTTAAAAGCATGAATATAAATATTCATTGACCAAAATATTTTTTAAATATTGAACGATTTTTATACCCTTAATTATTTCATTACATTATACAAGAAAAGGACACAAAGTGAATTGTGCACGTTGGAAAACAAAATTGTAGTAGATTATGAACTTAACTAACTCTAATCCTATTTTGAACTAATTGACTCACGTTAATAGCAAGTCAATTTCAAAAACATATTACACTAATCTGATACGATTTTAATACCTAAAGTACTCTAAGCCTATTAGGAACCTATGTTAATAGCAACTTAACTCAAAGAGAATATTACACGAATATGATACCAGCTAACACCTAAATTTTCCTGTTAAAATAAATTTAAGTTTTTTAAAATTAATTATTCAGCGTTGCTACAATTAAAATATAAGAGAGAAAAAAGCACATATAAGAAACGAAAAGAAAAGAAACTCAGGGTCATTTGGTTATTGATTAGAGTTATATATGCATGTAGTATTAATGTAGGAATTAAGTATTTATGTATTAGTTACTCTAATGTGGATTACTGAAATAATAAAATAATCAAAGAACGTATATTGAAGTAAAATAAGATCTGTAACTAAAACAATCAATGGAAATATACTAAAGCAAAATAAGAGATTATTACTATCAGACCAAAATTGTGACCAACTAATTTTACATCCATCAAAATTAAATTGTTATTTTGGTATTCCGTAAACTTATAATAATTAAGGCCTTAAAGTCAACTAATAATATATTTGTAAAAAAATATAATGAAAATGAAGTTCTAATACCATAGAAATACTACCTATATACAATATATATTTTTGCCAAAATATAATGTTCAAATACATGAGCAAGATTTCAATAGACAATGATAGTTAATCATGGGCAAAAATATGCTTGCAAGACTATATAGCAAAAATAAATTTTGGGTATAAGTATGATAGTTCTATCTCGATGGATTTGGATGAACTAGAAATACGTTCATGTATCAAATATTGCTTCCAAGTGTTTGACCAAGAAGCATGATAGTGTTAGCAACAATAAGTTGTATAGTAGTGTTAATTTTACTAAGGGGACGTACGATTCATACCTCTATTGTTAATATTTACAACATTCAAATAAGGATCAGACAAATCCATGAGTATATCATGAAATTACAAAAAAATGTAAATTAAGACAACCATCACAAATATGTTAAAACAAAATAGGGTGCTAAACTAATAAGAAAATAAATTTTAATAATACGGGGAACACCTATGGCGAAACATTAAATAATTGAAACAATTATGTGGTTATTATTATAATTGTTATTGTTGTTATTATAAAAATATGAATCTAGAAGACACTTTATTGATTTATTATATATGTAGGTGTAGGAATATTAACGTACAAAGTACGTAGAAACTAGTTATTTTAAAGGTATAAATATAAATGTTGGTTTATGAAAATATTGAACGAATTTTATACTATTTAAAAACGAAAACATTCTTGAGTAAAACTATTTAATAAAGTAGTAATATCCTAATATGTAAGATTTCCCCACATATCTATAACTTTGAATCCAACTAAAAATTTGCTATTTGACTACAATTCTGTGATCAGAATCCTAATTAAATACTATCTCTGGATTTTTTATGCCTAAATAAGATGGGTTACTAATGTTTTTTTGCGCTCAACATTGGTGTTTGTTTTTTCTTCCAAATCTCAAGATTAAGATGAAGAATATGATGTTCGATCTAAGTATATTTTATTCTGACGTATTTTTCCTTTTAGTATTCTTTCATTGTTCCAAACGTGGATGAGATCTATAATAAGCTTTATGATGTAGAATAGATGGGAGGATTCTTTTCCAAGTAGTTAATTGAGGTTAACTTTCTCTTAGTTTTGTTGTTTTTATAAAGCACGAGATAGTATGTAATATTGATCCCAACGTATAACTTTCAATAAGTGAATAATTCTTTCAAATATATAATTCTATGTTTGATTAAATTATAAGATTTAATATTTTACCTAAATTTAGGATTTTAAAATAAACAAAGATTTTGCTTATATGATTTAATTTTACGTTGGATAAACTTTGTGTTTGATCATGTATAATCAAGAAAAATGATTTTCCTTTCCATATATGTTCTTCTTTATTACAGATTTTTCCAAAGAGGTGATGGAGACAACTATCACGACCAAGTTATTATTATTAATATTATTATTATTAAAATTTGAATTTGTCCGTATATGTACGTGATATTCCTTTGTTTTTAATCACAAATTTAGGGTTCGCGTTCTGGGTATGAAGTCGTTTTTTTATGGTACTCCAAATGTGAAACTTTTCGATGTAAATCTGGATTTAGTCGGACCTCAATGTGGGTATTCGACACCAGTTGAAAAATAAAAAAATTATAATCGACTAAACATCAACGTTCAATTATTAGCATGCAACGCACGTTTCACAGGGACTAGTATTATGCTTTATAATATGATGGGTAGTACCCTTCCTGGTGGGATTATACTGAGTATGTTGTTGTTGTTGAATGGTATAAAAGTCGTTCAATAATTAAAGGATATTTTAGTCAACTAATATTTATATTCATGCTTTTATAATGATACTAGTCTTTATAAACGTGCAGTTGCACGTTATTCCCAATCATAATAAAATAATATTTTTTGTAAATATATGTATTTATCTTACACTACTACATTTGACCTAATGCGACGACTTATATAGGTCTAATTCAACGCCAATTGTAGTACCGTCACATTAGATGTGGCTAATGCGACGTGTTCAAGTTATAATTTGTGTGTCGTTGCATTAGATAGGCTAATGCAACAGCTCATATCGTATAATGCAACACCCGAACATGACCGTCGCATTAGCCTATCTAATGCAACGGCTGTCCAGGGCTAATGCGACGGTTCATTTGTTTTAATATCCCCAAAATACACGACGGGTTGAATTTCATCTCAGCACCCGTGATTACTTAGCACTTCTCTTCTTCCTAATCCCTAGCTGTCGCATCCCCTTCCCCCAGCTCGTCGTCACATTACCATACCTCGTTGTCTCCGTCGTCTTTGATGCGCGAAAAGATGCACACACTTTAACACAAGTGCACGTTATCGTGATAAGTAATATAGTCTTGATAAGACCGAATATCGTCCACAAGGATTAGGGTTCAAGTACCAACTATCTATCTTTTGGTATCTATTTGGCAATTGATATTTGATTTTGTGGTTTATAACTAATAATTATAAAAGCTAATTAACTATAAGTTTACTTCAGTTGTGATGGGAATAGGGCTTCCATGTCTCCTCAACTATCCGCTTATGTTATTTATTAATGCAATGAATTATGGTCTTCTTCTCTCAGAGCTAGCAGGTTTACGAAATCATTTTATATTCCCGTTAAGGATATATAAACACTCAACCCCAGTATTGCACCTTACCTACCTTTCGGTGATAAGGATAACTCTATAGGAGGATTAAGAACAAAAACCTAGTTAACCGTCACGCACCATGCGCAAAATTAGGGTTGTTAAGCCTCTCATTAACGCTACATAAATAATTGAGGTATTTTCATCCCCAACCCAAATATGTCTACCCAACTTACAGCATATTCACAACCTCCTCCTTTCGAAGTTTGATTAGAAATCATATAATGATAATTAGTTGTCAATTAATTACCAAGCATTCAAAACAATTATTGGATAAATCTCTCAAAGAAGAATAATCACCATAGACATGCATTAATTCATAACATAAGTTTCTAGTGAATCAACATGGAAAGCTTATAAAAGAATTAGTTCTAGCCATTGACATGACAAGAACTAATTCAAAGTTCATCATACAAAACTGAAATAAAAAGAAAGAAAAAGGAAAGAAATTACTAAGTTTAGGTCTCCAATCTTCAATCCAAGAAAACCTTGTGTTGTGCAAGAAGGGAAACCCTTAAAATCTGCCTAGGGTTCTCCTTTTATAGGCTGAAAACCGCACTTAACTTTTCCTGCGAGCATGGCCTGTAAATTCGTCATAAAACCTGATTTTCCAGCGGCGGCCATGTTCGCTTCAGCGCCGGAACTCTGCGATGCGGGTGATTTGGCACCGCGGCCCTGATCTCTGTACGTGTGGCGCCGCGACTGAACCTCTGCAGCCTCTACGATGATTGGCGTCGCGCTCGCTGGACGCAGGAGGCGCCGTGCGCTAGTTCGGTTTCTTCCTGCTCGCCACTTTCTGCTTAGCTCTGGAACCTCCTCTTTTGCCCTCTTTTAGCTTCTTTTCCGCCATTTGGCCATTTTAACCACTTTGACTCAAAAGAAAAAAAATCTATCATAATACGACACTTATTTGTACAAAAAGGGACAAAAGATTAACTAAAAATGACTCGAAAAGTGTATATAAAATACACCGATCAAATACCCCCAAACTTAACCTTTGCTCGCCCTCGAGCAAAGATGGAAAGAAAGAAATAAAAGACTCAAGAAACGAAAATAAAAGACTCACTGACATTGATCACTTTTGCTGCATTAGTGTTATCTAGAAAAACATGAAGGTTAGCAGAATAATATGCAGGAACATATAGCATAAAGTTTTAGCACACTAAACACATTAAGCTAGATATTTCGCAAACTCATTTTTATCATGCTTAATGGAAGTCAACTTACTAAATCATGCATATAAATTCAAAAATCCTATGACATTTTTACTTGCTATTCTCCACTAATCTTGGATATGCATAAAAGAGATCTTCAGGACTTTAAGGGTTGTAATGTAGGCTTAGGTATAGGTAGGTAAAAATAGACATTTTAGGCTCCTTCTGTGTACCATAAGCTTTTTAGCTTTTCCATTTTTCCCTTTTCTTTTGGTTCTTTTCTTCACTTCAACTCTATATTTTCCCTCTTTTGTTTTGGAAGAGTGAAGAGTATTATAATAACAAGCACCCCCAAACTTAGGCTTTTGCCTATTTATTACTTTTTTTTATTGGGGTGCAACACGCTTGTTCACTCTTTTTGTCTTTTTTTTTAACACAATTTATTCCACTATTTCATATTTTTACTTATGGCACAATTTGTGGGAATATAGGGTGTCAAAGAAGAAGTTTCAATTTTTAGGCTCAATGGGGCTGACTAGGGATACTTTTAAAGTCTGGGATAGAAAAAAGTGGTAAGAATTGGCTATCAAAGAAATGTCTGAGTCATCTCCCTAACATGCATATCCTAACTATTTCGCCTCAAATAGCAAGCAATCATATAACATAAGTATTCATCATTTAGCATGCACAATTCAAGCAAGAAACTCCAAATAGACAGATTATGTGAGTCTTTGGCATATCTAACCTAGGTGTTTAGATAGTTGCTTTTAATTCCATTACATTATTCCACCTTACTACACTAGGTGTTTCTAGTAACTACATCATACATGATTTTTGCCAGATAATTATGACTCAAAAGAAAAAAAAAATTATGACTCAAAAATACATAAAAACAACAAAAACACAAATAAAACACAAATAAGACACAAATAAAACACCCCCCAAACTTAAATCACACATTGTCCCCAATGTGTGTAGACTCAAAGATAATAAAAGAAATAAGACACTTACAGACTTTGGCTAAAATGGTGGTGGTGGCGGTGGCATGGGATAGTGCATGGACCACTGGTTGAACAAGGAACTCATCTCAATAATTTGCTGCTGCGTTTCTTGCTGTCCTTGTATCACTGTGTCCAAACTTTGCATCATCCTCATCTGATTCTGAAGCAATTGCTCCATCATGGGCACTGAAGGTTCTGAATCTGTGGTAGGCTGGTGGCTAGGCCCAGCCGCATATTGAGCCTCTATTTCAGGCTCATCTTCGTTCATTGCGGCCTCTGCTGCTGGTGGTGGTGGTTGTGCCCTTCTTCTTGCTGCTGGGGGACTTGGGTCTGGGAAAGAGTGCACTATCCCATATGTCACAGGCAGTTGGTTTCTCTCATTAGTATCAGTGGGTAGGACTGGGACCCCATTCATGTGGCATAAACTGGTGATAAGTGAGCCATGTCCCAATCCTCCTGTTGTCACCAACCTGCTGATTTCTTCAATGCTCTGCACTATCTCTTTCCCCACATCAATCGTCAATCCCCTCATAATTCCATATATCAGCTTAATCCTATCTTCTGACACTCTGGTGAAGTGCGTGGAAGGAATCATGCGGGCACTGACGAAATATAGCCAACACTTGGCTGATTGTTGAATTGGCACCTGCTCAGCGCTCTTGACCCATTTCTCGCAATATCAAAAGCAGCCCCAGGGTAGCTCACTGTGTTTGCGACGGTATCCCAGTTGATGTTGTCGGTGCTCCTAGACCATGTTCTAAAATGGCTCCGATCACCAATTCCTCCTTCAACATCAACTGTTTTTAGAGTCATATTTATTGCGTCTGCCGTCACAGGCATATATCTTCCCCTTACAAAGCATTCGTTGTCCACCCTCTCCGGGAATTTGGCATAGAATTCACGCACCATTGTTGTGTTCATTAGTGCTATCTTCTACGGATTTACAAATCTCCTCCACCCCATTATCTCAATCATTGCCCGAATGGGCTCATAAACATCCCCTTCCTCAAACGACTCCCTCTTATAGTCCATTCCCCTTTCAGGGATTAAGGGTCTAGTACTATGTTTTTTGTATCTTTGGAAAGCTTCGTAGCTCACAAACCTAGTATTATCGTAATGTGGGGCTGGGGTGGATGTGGAGGCTCTTCTCTTTCTGGTGGACATGGTTAAAATACTTTCTGCAGCTTATAACTTAGTAGCACAAATGTTTCCCAACACAATCAACAATCTAGCAGCTAAAACACAAACACCCCCAAACTTCAACTCTACTACCCAATACACACACCCTCCTTGTCTACTCCTTCTCCAAACTTCACAATCAATTTTTCAGCACCCAAACTACTTCACAATGCAACACTTCTCCCCACTATTACCTCCTTTGACTACCAGCAACTTTCAAGAAAAAGGTGAAGATTACCTTTTTGATGGTGTCTCCACGATGTTCTTGCTTCCAATGGTGATTTGAGGCTATGGAATGGAGCTTTGTTGGTTGAGATAGCTAAGGGTTTTTAGGAATTTAAGAGTTTTGGTTGTGGTTGGGTTTGATTTGTGGATAATTTGTGGGTAATTTGTGGATTTTCGTGGAGAAGAAGGGTTAGGTTTTGGTTTTTGAAATTGGGACAAATCTGATTTCTGGGCGTTTTTAAGTTTCTGGATTTCCGCTTCGGCGCCGCGGCCCTGCTTTTGGCGCCGCGGCGCCCAATGTTCTGCACTCATTCGGTAATTTCTGCGCCGCGGTACCTAGACTTGGCATTTTTTCTGGATTTTTGGCGCCGCGGCCCTGCTCCTGGGCGCTTATCCGTTTTTTCTGAAAATCCTGGCTTTTCTTCAGTTTTTCGCCCTTCAGTTTATTTGTCTGCACCTGTCAATCACAACACAAACACTACCTCCGTGAGACCGTTCTTAATAAAAATTACTAAAGTAAAATAAATTAAAATACCTTGGGTTGCCTCCCAAGTAGCGCTGTCTTTAACGTCTTTTAGCCGGACGCAAGTTCCTTAGTTTAATAAATGTGGGGTGGGTCAAGCCCACAACTAACCCATTTTCTCCACATTTTTCGTTTTCTTTTTCTTCTTTTCCTCTTAGCATTATCATTAAGGGAGAGTTCAGGAACACATACCTGCTGTTGTGGAGGTTTGGCAAACCATGCCTGCTTTCGTGGGCTCATCTCCCTTTTGTTGACTTGTACGGGCTCACTGGGGGGGGTTGATAGTGCTGATTGCAAAGCACCTAGTCATGGTTGGTGGCTCAATGATGTGTTTAAAAACTTTAAACACCATTTATTCCTTCTCCACCCTCAATGTCAACTCTCCTCGTTCTATATCGATCAAGGCTCTCCCTGTTGCTAGGAATGGTCTCCCCAATATGATAGGGATTTCTGCATCCTCTTCCATGTCAAGAATGAGGAAGTCCGCAGGAAAAAAAAAATTCCTACTTTGACAATCACGTCCTCAATCTTCCCTCTTGGATGAACCACTGTCCTATCGGCCAGCTGCAGGCTCACTGTGGTTGGTTTGGCTTCACCCAACTCCAATCGTTTGAATACCGATAAGGGCATCAGATTTATACTTGCCCCTAAATCACACAGAGCCCTGTTGCATGTCACCGCCCATTTGTGCGTAGTGTAAAGCTCCCTGGGTCTTTTAGTTTTGGTGGCAACTTCTTCTGCAAGATAGCACTACACTCCTCCGTCAGTGCTACTATTTCGTACTCTGCCAGTATCTTCTTCTTCCCTAAGATCTCCTTCATGAACTTAAAATAGGAGGGCATCTGCTCTAATGCTTCTATAAAAGGTATGTTGATATGCAGTTTCCTGAATGTCTCTAAGAATTTGGAGAATTGTTTATCAACCGCCTTTCGCTGTAATCTCTGGGGGAATGGGATCTTCTCTGTATACTCCTTCTCTGGAGTTTTCTCTACTACTGGGCTAGGTTGAACCACCTTCTCTTTTTCTATCTCGCCTCTTTTTCAACTCTCGGGTGAGGTGATCGCTCCAATTGTTTTCCACTTCTCAATTGTCCGCTGGCATTGCTCCCTGGATTTACCTGTGTTACTTGGGTGTACCTCGTGGCTCGCTGTTTGCTCGCTTTGCTAGTGACCCACTTGTGTTTCCAATTTCTGAACGAGGATCTAGCTTCACTACGAATCGGTGCAGGCGTTGGTTAGTGCCAACAAAGCCGCTCTCGCTCGTCAGCTTCTCTTTGCCGAGGTGCATTGAATCGCTGAGGCTATGGGGCCGAGTGAAGGGTCACGACTCAGTTCTGCTGGTTACGCATCGCCCCTATATTGATTATGCTGCCCCTGGTCTCCTCTCCATGAGAAATTTGGGTGATTCTCCACCCTGGATTATATGTGTTGAGTAGGGTTGTTTGTGGCCTCTGATAGTTACCCACGGCCTGACACTCTACCTGCTCCATTGGTATATTATTAGGATCAGCTGAAGGACACCTATCGAATGTATGTGGGCCACCACATATTTCACAGCTCTTAGGCATCTGCACCGCATTCACTGACACTGTATGTTGCTGCAACTGTTTCGCCAAAAGGGCCACTTGGACATTCAAGGCAGCAATAGTATCTATTTCTTGGACTCCCACTGTTCTCCTCCCATTTGTCGACCTCTCTTCTGTGACATGGTTGTTGGTGGCCATATCTTCTAATAACTCGTGAGCGTCGTGGGCTGTTTTCCTCATGAATGCCCCACATGCTGCTGCATCTATGATGGTTCTGGTTGTACTGCTCAGCCCGTTATAGAAGATGTGGACCAAGTTCCACAACTCAATGCAATGGTGTGGACATTTTCTCTGTAAATCCTTGAACCTTTCCCAAACTTCATACAAGGACTCTCCATCTGCTTGGTAGAAGTTGTTCAACTCTCCTCTCAATTTTGCTGCCTTGCATGGGGGAAAGAACTTGGCTAGGAATTTCTGGGCCAGCTCTTGCCATGTAAAAATCGAATCGGCCGGCAGGGAATTCAACCATACTTTTGCTCTATCCCTGAGTGAGAAAGGAAAGAGCCTCAATCTGACGGCATCATCAGTAACACCGTTATATCTGAAAGTTGCACATAGCTCCAAGAAATTAGCTATGTGCATATGTGGATCCTCCGATGGCAGTCCTCCAAATTGCACTGTGTGCTGTACCTTGCTCAGAATCGCCGATTTTATCTCAAAGGTGTTCGCTCATATGGCAGGGAGCCTAATACATGTCTGTGCTCCATTCACTCTCGGCAGCACATAGTCTCCCAAGCTTCTTTCTGCCTGGACTTGAACTCTTTCCTCGACATCCATAGGTACTTGCCGAGGTATTCCTGGATTGGGCTGATTTTCACCTAACCCTTCTCTCATCATGTTGTTGTTTTGAACACCGTCCATCTCTATCAAGGTTGCAATCCGCTGATTCTTTCTGTTATGTTTGCAGGTTTTCTCAATCTCTGGATTGAAGGGAACAAGAGTGTCTGCCCCTCATCTCCTTCGCATAAACTGATTTCCTGAAATAGATCAAAAACAGACAACAAATCACGGCACCCTGATTTTTACCGAAAATAACGAAAAAAAATGTAAACATAAAATAAAAATTAAAAACCAAATTAGAAATTAAAAATAGATAAATTTGATATTGAACTATGCCTAATCCCCGGCAACGGCGCCAAAAACTTGATGCGCGAAAAGATGCACACACTTTAACGCAAGTGCACGTTATCGTGATAAGTAATATAGTCTTGATAAGACTGAATATCGTCCACAAGGATTAGGGTTCAAGTACCAACTATCTATCTTTTGGTATCTATTTGGCAATTGATATTTGATTTTGTGGTTTATAACTAATAATTATAAAAGCTAATTAACTATAAGTTTACTTCAGTTGTGATGGGAATAGGGCTTCCATGTCTCCTCAACTATCCGCTTATGTTATTTATTAATGCAATGAATTATGGTCTTCTCGGAGCTAGCAGGTTTACGAAATCGTTTTATATTCCCGTTAAGAATATATAAACACTCAACCCCAGTATTGCACATTACCTACCTTTCGGTGATAAGGATAACTCTATAGGAGGATTAAGAACAAAAACCTAGTTAACCGTCACGCACCATGCACAAAATTAGGGTTGTTAAGCCTCTCATTAATGCTACATAAATAATTGAGGTATTTTCATCCCCAACCCAAATATGTCTACCCAACTTACATCATATTCACAACCTCCTCCTTTCGAAGTTTGATTAGAAATCATATAATGATAATTAGTTGTCAATTAATTACCAAGCATTCAAAACAATTATTGGATAAATCTCTCAAAGAAGAATAATCACCATAGACATGCATTAATTCATAACATAAGTTTCTAGTGAATCAACATGGAAAGCCCTATAAAAGAATTAGTTCCTAGCCATTGACATGACAAGAACTAATTCAAAGTTCATCATACAAAACTGAAATAAAAAGAAAGAAAAAGGAAAGAAATTACTAAGTTTAGGTCACCAATCTTCAATCCAAGAAAACCTTGTGTTGTGCAAGAAGGGGAACCCTTAAAATCTGCCTAGGGTTCTCCTTTTATAGGCTGAAAACCGCCCTTAACTTTTCCCTGCAGGCCTGGCCCAGAAATTCGTCATAAAACCTGATTTTCCCGCGTCGGCGCCGCGGCCCTGCTTTCGGCGCCGCGGCGCCGGAACTCCTGCGGTACTTCGGGTGATTTGGCGCCGCGGCCCTGATCTCTGTTGTCTGTGGGCGCCGCGACGCTGGAACCTCTGCAGCCTCTCTGATGATTGGGCGCCTCGCTGATCGGCAGGAGAGCGCGGCGCCTGGATCCTTCGCGACCGGGTGTTTAGGCGTCGCGGCCGCTTCGATGCAGGAGGCCGCGGCCTGGTTCGTTTACGCCTCGTCGCCACTTTCTCTGCTTTTAGCTCTGGAACCTCCTCTTTTGCCCTCTTTTAGCTCATTTTCCGCCATTTGACCATTTTAACCACTTTGACTCAAAAGAAAGAAAATTTATCCTAATACGATACTTATTTGTACAAAAAGGGACAAAAGATTAACTAAAAATGACTCGAAAAGTGTATATAAAATACACCGATCAGTCTTACCCTTCCTGTTACACCCCGTATTTACAGGACATGTTTTAAGAACGTATGTGAGAATCTCAAATGATAAGATTAGAGACTTGTAAAAATTTATCGGAATTATGAAATTGTCGGAAAACATAATATTGTAACGAATGGGAGGGCGACACGTGTCACACCCCCCTTATGGTGCCTTGGACGAAATTAGGCAAGGACAAAAGGGTCATTTGACCTTTGTTAGGATGACTAAGTCTTGCAACTTGAAGAGCTTGAGAAAATTGACTTGGTCAATGGGACCACAAGTCTTGATATTTAATAGAAACTCATCCAAGCCTCACATTTGTACACATCTTGACCCTCCATTGAACTATATAGTAGTACTAGTAGCAAGACTAAGTTCAACACTTAGAAAAAATTTCAAGAATTTCAAGAACACATTTAGGGTGCTCTCGGGTTTGGCTAGCTCCCAACAAAAAAAAATTGTTTGTTGTCCATTTAGCTCCACACTTTAAACCAAGGTTCATGAGTGTATTGTAAGTGTATCTCAATAGAAAAATCCCGGAAAAAGATAGTTTTCGTGTTAGTCGCAAGATGAAAACCTAGTTGCTTTTCTAGGTTTTGTTTTGAAGATTGAAGGAAAGTTGTTTGTGTTGTTCTAAGGGTCTCAAGTAGTGGATTGAAGTGTCTAGAAGAGGCTCTAAGTTGCTAAGGAGCGACTTCGGATTTGAAGTTGGACTAAGAATCGTTGAGGTAATAATCTTATCTCTTAAGTGTTAGAAGATTATATATTGTTGTTAGCCTTACATGTTTGCTAGCATGAAGTATATGTGTTGAAGTTTTATAAGTATTATGGATTGATTGTAGCCTTAAATCCGAAATGTCATTTAAGCCATGTGAAGTTGGATTACAATTTGATCATTTATTAGAATCGTCGCATGTTACTTACTTGAAGATTATAGTAGTTATAATCGATTGCGACTTGATATCATGTTATGCTAACAACTTGGATTGAAATGGAAATTGGATAAGAATTGGTGTTATTATATCTCAATGTGGCCGAATTGGACTAGTAGTTTGTATTAGTTTGATATCTTTTGTGGGGCGGAATTTTACACGTCTAGTAGGCGTGTAATCCCCTATTGTTAATTGCATTGATTGGGCCTTAAATGTGGCGTGGTTGGTTATTGAATTCGGCCTTGAAAAAGGTGGCAAAGTATGTAGAAACAAAGGAGGTGCTGTCCGATTTTCCGTAGAATTTAGTGACTTTACAGTTATAATATTCTACGTTTGAAGTAAGACGTTAATAGACGTATTGTGGACATTATAGGTTGACATACTACGGGCGGGATATTGTACGTGGCGAGTGGTTTGACCCGAAGAGGTATGTAGAACTTTCCTATCTTTTGAGCATGATTAGTTGCACGTATATAGTACGGTAGACGTACAAGACCTTGATATCCTTTACTTGTTTTAAGAATAGCCAAGTTGGGTGAGTTAGGAGATTAACTCACTTCTTTGAAAGTATTAAGGATGTCTTAAGTTTTTAAAGTTAAGGGACTTGAAGAGTTTTAAAGTATGTGATACTTGTTTCGTTTTAAACGTATAAGTCCCTTGGATAGGAAATTGTATTTGGCTAAGGTATAAAGTGAATATAACGACTTTATGGGGAGTTGGTTATATTAGCTTTATGGAAAGATAAATGAGGATAAATGACTTGATTTAATGAAAGTCAATTTGATTTTAAGGCATCAATTGCCTAAGGTTTTATAAGAAAAGAAGTCACTTGATTTAGAAGCCTAATTTTATTTCTAAAAGTATTGTGACTTGTCTTGAAAAGTAATTGTGACTTGATACTACGGTTAATAGTATCTTGAAAGTTTTATACGAAAAAGAGTCATTTTTAAAAGAATGGAAGTATGTAGTACTTGGGTTAAATTCCCGGATTTTTATAAAAGACATGTTAGTGCCTTAAGTAAACTAAAATGAGAGTGTATATGAACGAGAGTAATAAGAAGTTAGGGGATTTCTTAACTTGCTTATATATTGTATGATAACCCGGTAGTGCTTATGTTATGTATGATAGCCGGTTTGTGTTAGTGGTATATTATTCATTACGGGGTCATTCCCCGGGTTTGTGGCATTTGCATATTCCGTGGATTTGCTACCCACGATGCGAGGAATACCTCATGCGAGTCCGTAAGGGCTTATGCGGTGAAATAGTCCCACGCGCGGTAGTCTGACCTATGCGAGGAATACCTCATGCGAGTCCGTAAGGGCTTATGCGGGTGAAATAGTCCCATGCAAGGAATACCTCATGCGGGTCCACACGACCTATGCGGGTGAAATAGTCCCAGGAGTAGGATTGCTTAATGATACTGCGGGCGGGTGGTCCTGCTTTGATCATGAGCTTCCTATTTTTATGTTGTAAGTATACTCCTATTTACTCTCATTGTTAGTAAGGCACATTGTACTGTAATTTGATTATCATACATGTCTCCGGCTTTGTTTTAAACTTATGATGTAATTACAGTATTTTCCAGTTTTACATACTTGGTACATATCAGTCGAATTTCTTCGGGGCTGCGTTCATGCCGCAGGTATGGGTAAGCAGGTGGTGGATCCTCATTCTTAGGATCACTTATCAGACGTCAGAAGCTCCATTTCTCCGGAGGCTTGTCTTTTTGGTACAGTCTTTCCTTGATGTTGTAGATTTATGTACATTCAGGGGTATGGCGGGGCCCTGTCCCGCCACAGTTGTTATTCCTAGAGGTCTGTAGTCACACTTTGTGGTTTGGGCTGTAAGAACCGAGTTGTACAGTTTTTTCTTTTGATTATGCATATTTTATGGAAGCGCGCCTTATTTGGCCAGCTCGTGATGTTATTGTCTAAACATGTTGTATGTTGTGTATGTTCCGCTGCTATTCTCTGATGTATACCTGAACGGGGTGCCCATGTAGGGAACCAGTCGCGGCCCCGGGGTCGGGTCTTGACACTTCCACTGCTCTCCGTCGCGTTCAGCTGCAACACCACTGATCGTCGAACTACTTTTCCCTCTTCTCCAAGGTTAGATTATGTTTTACCGTCGTTTTACCTTCCCCTTTCATTTTTTATCATTGTTAATTCAAGGTTAGATTACTGTATGTGTATAGATTTGCTCAGATTTTACCGTCGATGCGTCGTCGAACTACTCAAATAGAATTGCTCAGATTTTATCCATTGTTCTTTCATATTTTGTTTATTTGTAAATTGTATTTCCAAATTAAATTACAGAGAATGTAATTTAATTTGTTTACTGTATGTATTTCCAGATTTTGTTTATTAGTCTCCTAAATATTACATTGAGGAAATGGATTGTGGAACTAAGGAGTTGTGGATGGCTGCCAAATGGAGTGATGAATATGAACGAGGAGTAGACGAGTCTATTAAAAAGGCTTTTGCTACAAAGTCTCAAGGAAACAAAATTTGTTGTCCATATGATAGTTGTCACTATCTGTCACACCCCGAACCCGGGGCCCGTGACTGGTGCCCTACTTGGACACCCTCCTATTCAAAAAATACAATATACCGCGGAAGATAAATGACACTTTTTTTTTTCTTAAAACCAAGGCAAGCCGATAAGGCTGCCATAATATAAATCACCCAAAAAGGGTCTACACTGTCCAACAATGTAAATACAACTTTAGTCAGTCCAACCCACATATGAATACAGATCTCTAAGATTTTGGACAAATACTATGATGGGACAAGGCCCCGTCGTACCTCTGAATATACCTATCCATAATGACAAGCTCCTGAACCTTGGAGCTATCCCAAAATGCTGAACAAGGATCCTAAGCTCACGGATCCACAACTGTGTACCTAGACCTGCGGACATGAATGCAGCCCCCCGAAGGGGGTCAGTACAATAAACAAGATCATAATTGTACAAAAAAATGACAGGGGCAAGTATGAAAATCAAATACCATATCCTACTGTGTCATATAACAATCAGAGCCAACTGTACCTTGTATCACTGTACTACTATAACACCGTACCACTTTCACAAATGAAAGCCATGTCAAAATCAGGGACACCTGCCCTCAGCAGATAATATCACAGAAGCATGCTCGTGGAATACAACATCACTGTCAGCATGTAACGAGCATAATATATAACCGGTTATGTCAAAGTTAGGGACACATTCCCTCAAAGTCATTATACAATTCTAACCATGGGTCTATTTTACCCGCATATGTCACGTGGACCCGCATGAGGCAATTTCCTCGCATAGGACTGATTCACCCGCATAGATCACGTGGACCCGCATGATGTATTCCTCGCATAAGACTATTTCACCCGCATAGGATTATTTCATCCGCATGGACCCTGTGGGCCCGCAATGAGTATATCCGCCATACTCGCATCATGGGTAGCAAATCCATGGAAATGTATAATGTCTTGGGGGTTTACCCACAATTATACTCAGAAGGTGTATAACGTCTTGAGGGTTTACCCCACATTTATACTCCTAACACTAGCACCAATGGCTATCACGAACAACATATACAAGTTAAGATAATCCTTGACTCACATCATGATAAAATGAATAAACCATTATTTTAGCAAACCAAGACAATACCATGCCTTTCCTTTTTAACAAACCAAGACAATTTCCATGTCTTCCTTTTTAAACAAATCAAGACAATACCATGCCTTCCTTTTCAACAATTCAAGACACTTACCATTTAAGCAAGTCAAAGTACTATCAAGGCACAAGATAGAATGACTATCATTTAAGCAAGCCAAAGTACTATCAAGACACTAACACACCTTGCATCACTAAGGATTAAACTCCATTTCGAAAATGTACGTGAGCCGTACATTCACTTTATAAACTAAATTTCCATTTTAGGAAAACCCAAGTACTACATGTATCGTTAGGAAGTAGGATCCAATACATGTATCATTTTGAAACCATCATTTAGGAGATCGAGACACTTATCATTCTAAGTATCTTTCTAAGATATGATTTTGGCAAATCAAGGTACTAGACCTCACGTGCTACTTTAAAACATCTTTGAACATCAAAGTGTCACATATCATGTATTATATTGAGGACTTAATCATGGACATTCTCACACAATTTCCTTATAAGATTTTAAACCATCCCTTGACTTTCCACAAAACTTGTTATAACAACTTCCCATAAAGCCGTTATAACCACCTTCATTTTAGAAAACTAAAGTACTACCACATCTTTCCTTTTAATACAACCAAGGCATTATCATGTCATGTAAGGGAATTGAACCCAAAGTACTTTGTACATCTATTCTTTATAAAAGAATCGTTTCATGAAATATTAGGGCGTTGGACCCAAAAGTACTTTCACTATTAAAACCAAGTTACTTACTCTTTTAAACTCAAGTAACTTATACTTTTAAAACCAAGTAACTTATGCCTTTAAATCAAGTCACTTACTCTTTCCAATCAAATCATTTATTCTCTTTAAATTATACCTGTCTAACGGGCCGAACCGGTAGCCCCTCAAGGTTAAACGGTTCGGATCGATTACGGCACGGTTTCACTGACCACGCCAACCGTCGTTCATTACCAGATTTCAGTCGGCCCAAGGTCCGGGTTCAACCGGCCTACTGGTCTGTTTTTTTTTAATTTCTAGTATTTATTTTCTATAATGTAAACTAAATTCAATTTAAATATGTAATATAATAATATAATATATAATATAGTTTTATATATTAAAATTGAAACTTTAAAGTTAACTTTCTATTTTATAGTTTATAACTTTATACTTTATAGTTTATAGTTTATAGTTTATAACTTTATACTTTATCTTTATTTTATAGTTTACTTTATAGTACTGTTATAATTATACTTTATAGTTTATAACTTTATATTGTAATTATACTTTTATTAATTTATTAGATTAGTAGATATAAGGTAACAAATAAGTAATAACAGATTAACAACTAAATAGATAGTAAAATTAAAACTAATGATAAGATGTAAACTTTTGAACTTTCATAATGTTAATAAGAGTACATAATGAAGTAATAATAATGCATCCTTCTTGCAAGTTCTTCGTAATCTATAGGTTGATTGAATTGGTTATGCTCCATAGCCTCTAAATCTGGAGTATTAATTCCAGTCCCGCCTTCCAAAATATTGCATATTTCTTAACGTCTCCACACCCTTGATTTCTTCTCTCTGATCTGATCCAATCCCTTAAGCAGACTAACACTTCTAATGTGCTCCACCCAATGAGTGACGTGTGTCTCCTATTTGATCTCGTGCTTGGCTAAATGCACTTTCAGAAGCCACTGTTGAGATCGACACATTAAGAACATCTCGGGCCATCGCTGCAAGTACCGAGAATTTCCTTTTGTTATTCTGCCACCATTGTAAAAGGTCAAAACTTTTCTTCGGCTCCGCTGGCTTTTGCAAATAAAATTGCATCTCATCGCAAGATCGACTTGTGGTTGCTTGTGTTGTAAAAGTGCTCCATATGTCTAAAGATTCTTCTTCATCGTCATCTTCATTGAATCCTGAAGGTTTAGACACAGAAGCAGAACTCGAATGAATATTAGTAGCAGAGTTGTTGTTATCATGTAATGTAGCATAATATTCATATAATGTAGTTAAATTAGTATCAAGTGTACTTATGCAATCAAATGAAGATGGAGTTTCTGTTGCACCTACTTCCATATAAGTATATAAACTACATATTAAATTATGACAATCTACTTTTTTAATAGAAGGATTTAAGACTGCACCAATACAATAAATATCAGAAATAGGGAAAAAATATTTTTTTAATTTTTCAAACATAAGTGTAACTGCATCTTTATATTTCACATTTGATTTTAAACCATAAAGTAAATATGAAATTTAAGCTATATGAGCTAAAGCATTACAAACTGTTGTGTAATAAGATCCTGAAAATTCAACAGTAGCAGTGTAAAATTTACGTAAATTTTTTAAAAGTTCACCAATTGATTTCCAATGTTCGTCGGTTAACATATACATCACGTTCTTACAATGCGCATTTGCAACATGTGTTATGGGGTCTTTATACTTATAACATTCTTTTAACAATAAATAAGTATAATTCTACCGTGTAATAATCTCTTCTGGCATGAATTTAGGTCTCAAATTAAATTGTTTACATTTTTCTTTAAATTCTATAATTCTATTTTTCCTATTATTACCCTGAATAACTCCAACAACTCTTTTGACAAGTTTTATTTCAGGTGAAAATAAATCAAGACCACTTTTAACAATTAAATTATAAATATGACAAACACAACGAACATGAAATATATGAGGAAGTGGTGATTGTACTTCCGCTTTTAAAAGATCTACAACAGTAGTATTATTAGATGCATTATAAAATGATACACAAAGTATTTTATTATAAAGATTATATTTTTGGGCATAAGAACAAATAGTTTCGCTTATATATTTTCCAGTATGACTTTGATCCTCGTCATACGCAAAAGCAATAATACGTTTTTCCATTCTAAAATTTTCATCAATCCAATGACAAGTAATTGTTAAATAATCATAATCGTTTAAAGCATGTCCAATGTCTGAAGTAAAACTATCTAGGCATGGAAGGTTAGCAAAAAAATAACATAATCATTATGAAGTCTAAAAATATCGGCTCTAGTAGTACTACGAGGAACACCTTTAAAAAAAGGATTATATACTCTTTGAATATATGTAATTAAATATGAAGAAGAAGCAAAAGAAAAAGGTAAACAACCTCCGACAATCATTTTTGCTAATTCAATGCGATCCTTTTTTGGATCGTACTTAGCCGCCACCCCAGTTAATGGATTAAGTTGTTGTTGACCGAGTTATAATTAGAGACAACATTTCATTGTGTCGTATGATCATGTTTTATATGTCTACCAATAGTGCTCGTCCCCCCGTCACCACCCCATGTCTTATGTTTATAAGTTCTCCCACAAATATTACATCTAACTCTATCAGTACCCACAACTTTATCATAAAAGAGCCACACTTTACTCCTTTTTTTTTGCTACTGGTTCTGGTAAAGGAGGTCTATGACTACGACTACCACTAGTTGTACCAACATTGACAGAAGGAACACTAGTAGGTGTAGGAGGTTCATTTTCTTCAAGTTCAACAATATTATCTAATTGAACGTTATCATATTCATTATCTTCTATTCCAAAATCTTCTTGCATTTGATCATAATCTATATTTTGATTAGATGATGAAGAACCTATAGATTTTTTACCCCTTGAACTAGATTTACGGCGTAGTCCCGATAAATTAGCCCTTATTGAAGACATTATAAAATATTTAAATAATAAACAAATAAATATGACAATTTAATAAAATAATTAGAGAATGAAACGAGTGTACCAAACTTCGGGATTCAGAATTCAATTGAAACTCGAAGCTCGAAGTCTTGCGTCTTGCTACTTTGAATTTGAAAACTAATAATAATAATAACTTGAAAATTGATAATAAAGATAATTAAGAGAGTATGAGAAATTGAGAATTAGAGAATTGAGAGAATTGTTGTGTGATAAAAATGAAAAAAATGTAGAGAATTTATAGATTTTTTAAAGGGTAAAATGTAATTAAAAAAAAAAATTTAAAAAAACTCCGAAATGACCGTTGCACTTCACGCCCCACCCTCCCCAAGCGGAACATTACCGCTATTTTTTAAAAAATTGTGTTACGGTCCTGGCCCGACTGCTAACCAGAATGTAGCGGTTTCGCACTGGTCTAGCCGATTTTAACATAACAGTGCGGGTTGGGGTTGGAGTGCCAACTCAACCCCAACCCAGAGTTCTTAACGGTCGGTCCGACGAATTTCTATCGTCAACGGTTCCGGTCAACCGGACCGTTAGACAGGTTTACTTTAAATCAATCAAGTAACTTATACCTTTAACTCAAGTTACTTCCCCTTTCAAAATCAAGTAACATATACTTATAAAATTAATACTTTTATGAGCCGTGAATAGGTTATACTCGTTTATAACGATCTTGTTAAATCAACCATGATCTAGAAAATGTAATACAATTTTGTCTTATCTTAGTTTCTATGCAGATGGAGAATTCTACTTATTTCAATATAATTTATTGTCGATACATTTTCATTAACGCTGCAATGGCTTGTTCGATACCTATTCTCGTTAGTGTAGTAAATTATCAAGGTCACTCGACTCCAATACTTCCTAACGACTCTTACCAACATCCCCCATAAGACTTGGTAAGAACTTAGGAATATTCTAGACATGCCTTTAGCATAAAATCAATAACACGAATACTTCCTATGACAAGGAAACTATACTCAAGAACAAGTCATGTACACTCATAACAACAAGGCAAGTATACCTCAAATATCCAATCATGTATACTCTTAACAACAAGGCAAGTATACTTCAAACAACAAGTCATGTATACTCCTAACAACAAGCCAAGTATACTCCTAACAACAGGGCAAGCATACTTCAAATATCAAGTCATGTATACTCCTAATAACAAGGCAAGTATACCATAAAAATACTCATGTCTATAGAAAGAAGAAGTTAACATACCTCGTGACGACTAACCAATACGACAAGTAGTAAAATGCTCCAAAGTACTTCAACTTCATCGACTATTCCTTAAGCCAAGTAGACTCTGCTACACATAGTACTTCAACCTAAAATGGCCATGGTACTTCTATCAATATCATACTTACTATTGTAAGACTTATACCAAATAATTGCCCTCTAATTCTACGGAAAATCGGGCAGCACTTCCTTTGTTTCTACGTACTTTTCCACCTTTTCTAAGGCTCGTATTCATCAACCAACAAGCCACATTTAAGAGCAACCAACAGTTAACCAAATGGGATTACACGCCTAACTGGACGTGTAAAATTTTGCCCCACAATTTATATAAAATAATCCACAAAACAGTCCACAATTAATCCATTATTAAGGGTACAATGTGAAGCCTTTAACACCCTTATTATTTAGGACTTCCATTAGCCAACTACTACATTAATCATGCATGTTTAGGGGCTGATTCTCCAGCATAATAACACCCCAAAATAGTCCATAAAATGACACAACGACGTCTAACAGTTTTAGGCAGTTTTCGGCTAACAACAACTACAACAATACAAAGTCCTTTACCTTGATTCCTTTTAACCCAATTCTCATTACAACATGTTATATAAGTTATATAATCTATATCCAACAATATTTCCTTCATTATATAACATGCAATACGTGAATAACGACAATAAAAATCAACGAATCTATTATCGACAAAAGTGCTACTCTCGGCCCACTCTTCCAAAATAGGGCATGCACACTTTATTTTCCATATCTTCCTTAATACAAGTTCATCTATATACTATAAAAATGAGTAATATCCTGTTATACCCCATATTTCCAGAGTATGTACGTAAGGACGTACGTAGAAAAGTTTGAAGCTTAAAGTAGGCTTGGCCGATTTTATTTGTGCACAACCCCCGATTAGAGTCGTTTTTCGACGAAACGTTTTAGACAACTTGCGAAGGGAAAATTCCGGCTATGTCATTTTTAATTTTTGCGGATTTTACCGAGAGACGAAACATTTTGGACCAACGAGAGGGCGACACTTGTCACCCTCTAATTGGAGGATGTTTGGGCGGTAAAGGGGCCGAAAGTGTGGTTGGTTTGTCAAGGAGTTGGTAGGATATTTGTGTGGTAGATGGATAAGGTACACATGAGTGAATCTTGACCTTACACTTGCCTTGCACTTGGTATGATCTTGGCCATTGGTTGGCCATGGCTTGACCTATAAATACCCCCCCTTTGTGAAAACTTCTTCATCCAAAAACTTTCCTAAGTCTTGAGAGCTCTTCCCCCCCTTTGTGTTGATGTCTCGTCCTAGCCACCCCCTCCCCCCTTTGTGAGGCCCCTTGGCCGAGAGTCCTCCCCGTCGAGAGTACCCCCTCCCAGTGGGGTTGGCCGAGGGTACACCCCCTGTGGTGTTGTCTCGTATAAATACACCCCTCTTGGTAGAAATACTCCAAAGTATTGTTACTATACCCAAATTACCTTAGCCGTATACCTTGTAGTATTCCAAGGTTACACTTATACGAAAAGCCCAGAAATACTATTATACTTCCCTTCAGTCACAAAACACAACCCTAAGGAAATCTCCATAGTTGGATGGAGTATTAAGAAGAAGTTGTAGAACTTCTAAGGGTTGTTTGGAGCGGTGGAGCACCGAGTAGGAGCTAAACGTTGCTCGAGGCGACATTATAACTTGGATAATTTTGGGCTTATCGAGGTAAATACTCTTGTCCTTATATTGTAATTGGAAATTACATACTGTAGTTATAGAAATGAATATAAGATTCATAGAAGAGAATTGAACTGTAATAGAAGGATATTACAGAAAAGACTTGAACTGGAATCACATCAGAAGAATAATCTACAGAGTAGTCTAGTCATTGATAGACTTGTATAACCTTTATAGGTTGAATGATCTGCGAGTAGCATGTTCTACTTGGAAGGTGGACAAGGCTAGCCGGGTTATAGCCGTGGAGCGTTTTGCTAATAGTCGATAATCGTCACGAGGTATGTGATTCTTCCTATACTCTTGAGCATGATATTTTTAAAGTATATATAGTACGGTAGACGTACGTGTGTTAACTGAATAATAATTACGGCAATGTCTTTTGACTTAAGCCTGAATAATAATTACGGCAATGTCTTTTGACTTAAGCCTGAATAAAAAGAATCTGAAGTATTTCAAAAGAATTAAGAAACCTTTTTGAAAGAAGAGTAACACTTGGTTTTAAAAGCTTTAGAGTTATACTAGCTTTATGGGAAGTTAGGTATAACGGCTTAAGAGTGATAAAAAGAATGATTTATTTATTTAAGAAGTTAAGAGACTTGATCTTAAAAGACAAGAGACTTGGCTTAATTTTATTAATGTGAATTTTGTTAAAAAGTGTGAAACCTCATTCGCGAGTAATGAGTATTTTGGTTTTCAAAAGGAATGATGTTTTACTGATTTCGAAAATCAGAATGAATGTCGAACAAACCATGTAGCGCTTAATAAAGGGAAATGTATTGACTAATAAAGAATTATTAATAACCAGTAGAAACCTCCATCTGCATAGAAGCTAAGATGAGACAAAATGATATTACATTTCCTAGATCATGGCTGCTGTTATAAGATTGTTATAAACAAGAATAACCTACTCACATATAAGGCATATGTTTCTCAAATGGTTTTAAAAGAGAACTATATCATTAAGTAATTAATACTATGAACTACGAAACCTTTCGAAAAATGAGAACTTGAACATTTGAAATTAGGCAAACTTGAACGTTTGGAAAATAATGTTGTTACTTGATTTTACAAAGGGAAGTGTTTTGGTTTACTTAAAAGGATAGTCACTCTATTTTTATACTACGGGTATTGTGTGACTTTTGTGAAAGTAACATATCTTTTAAAGAGTTAATGTATGAAGTACTTTGGGGATAAGAACCCGAACTTGTTTATCATAAAGTAGAAAGTATCTTGTGTGAATAACTTGATTGTGTTGGTTTGTGATAGCCTTGTAATACTTTCTTGTTGGTTTGATAAGTAAACATGTTAGGATGCTACGTGTGTTAATATCTTGTGATGTTTGTGCAAAGGGGTTTTCCCTCGATCGCGCTTATATCGTTCAAACTATCAGCCGTTATATTGGTATTGTACCACTAACATTGACATGATCCCGGGGGTTAAGCTGCCCTCCGATGCGGGGTATATCTCAGGCGGTCTGGGACCATGATTCGAGAATACCTCATGCGGGTCCAGGGACCTGCGCGAGCTACGAGTTCGTGTTAGTGCGCCTTTATGGTCACGCGTCTACATGTGGCCATGGAAATCGCGAGTCCAGCGGATGCCGGGAGTAGCTACCTTCACGCGGGAATACCTCATGCGGGCCATTGGAGTGGCCTATGCGAGTGCGGAAGTTCGAGGCTAGACGCGCACATTAGATATCGCGCGAGTGGCGGCTTTGATCATGTGTCGGTCTAGACTGATCTCATGATACTGTTTATGACCCTTTTTGTACTGTGGTTTTTAGTAGTCGGCCATGCCTTCGCATTTACCCCATACGGTTTTATGATGACACAGTGGGACACGTGTTCATGTGTATTCCTTGTGCTTTTATATCATAGATCGCCGGCGGGAAGGTATTCCACGGCATGATTGATGTTATGGGCGTGAGACCCATAGTTATATTTGAGTGATGACTTTGAGGCGTGAGTCCCCGACTTGACATGATCGCTTATTTATTGTGAATCGTAGTTTGGTTATCATACATGTCTCTCGCTTTATATAGACTACTATGATTTCATTTACTGATTTTCGCCACATACTTGGTACTGTTATCGACCTCCTTCGGGCTGCGTTCATGCCGCAGGTAGGTACACCGATGTTGATCCTCGCCTAGGGTCACGATCAGCGTATGGAAGCTCCGTTTCTCCGAGGCTTATCAGTGGTATGGTCCCTGTCGTTGTAGGTACTTACATTCGTGGTATGGCGGCCCTGTCCCACCATTGTTGTCGTATCATTCTTAGAGGTCTCAGAGTATCTTGTGTGGCGAGTTGTAAAAAGGATGTAAATCGGTTTTAAATTGATTTATATATGCGAAAGGCAAGTTTTCTCGACATCGCTTACTTCATAATATTTTCATGTCTTGTTTTATGTTCCACTGATTTCTACGATGTATGGCTACTGGGTGCGGGTAAGGCACGATCACGCCCGGTTCGGTCGTGACAAAAGTGGTATCGAGCGATTAATCCTCGGAAAGTGTCTCTGCACCGTATCTAGTAAGTCTTGATTATCGGTATGTTGTGCACCATACCAATAATCGTGAGGCTATAGGATATTTAGGATTGGTTTCCATTCTTCTCACTCGAGATCGTGCTTAGAGCCGTGTTATAAGTTGGACCTCTAACGTATTTCTTTCCTTACCGTTATGCCTCCACGTAGGCGTCCGCCCGAAGGGCAAGGCGGCGGAGTCGCGAGTAGAGTACAGAGGTTACGTGGGCACGCCCAATCATCACCGGGTGGTATTTCATTCGGGAGTTATGCCACGCCCCAACCCAGCAGAGTTTACAGCAGCAGCGATGCATCTGCGACCATGATATATGAACCTTCGGGCCCAGGAGCGGAGAATATAGATTGCAAAGAGGCGACCACATTAGCTATGGATTTGGCTACCGCAGAGTATACCGATGTACCGCGAGTCTTGAGAATATCTAAGAGAGGGTCGTGCAGAGTAATTCTTGATTAGGCGTGAGCATGGCCTGTGTACGGGCTTATGCACAGCAGGCCGAGAAACGTAGAGATCGACGGGTTAACCAAGGACAATAGAAGAGGGCCAGAACAACAAGGTCCTTTGGTAACTTTCCAGGCGAACCACCTCAGCAGCAGATTAGATATGCACATCCACTAGTGCAGAGTGGTCCTCCACAGGGTTCAGGACGTTCGGTATGCGGGAGTTGGTGAACTCCGAGCTTCCGTTCACGGCTACACGTAGTTCCAAACACCGGATTGATTTTTCCCAGTGTTCACATTATGACAGACGTCATTCCGGGGAATGTCGTCTTTTGTTGGAACTTGTTTTACCTGCGGCCGTCAGGGCCATGTGTCGAAAGGATGTCCTAGTAGGAGGACTCAGCCTACCAGATCAATTGCAGATTCAGTAGTTCGGAGAAGAAGGGGCATTAGCCAGAGGAGGCCACCCCCACCTCGGTGTGGCCGTTGTGGTAAGTGTCATTATGGGGAGTGTCGTATTTCTTCGACAACTTGTTATGCTTGCACCCAGCAGGGCAGGATTGATTGGAACGACAGAGGGGAGTGAAGCAGTAGATACATGTATATCCTTAACCCTCTAGAGATTAGTACGTATGATGAGATGAGTATATCTTAAGTATTATGTTCAGATAACATAAGTGAAAAATTGTGATTAGAAATCATGGTTAGAAACCGGGGAAGATTGGGGGATAGGAAAAGTGGAGACCTTAGAGGCGAGGCCATCTCGAGTAGAAGATTTATATTTTTTTTTTATGTTTGACCCTTATCGGAGTGCATAGTGCACGTGAGATATATTGGTATATAAGTCCCTGAGTTGTGGGAAATCAAAGAGGGTAGTTGAGCTAAGAAGACCGCTAGGTTTTCGTAACGTGGATTAGTGAGATTGTACCGGATCGGGGAGCTAGTGTTTTGCGCATTGCCGGGTCGGGTTGAGGCCATATTGCGGGTCAACCCGCGGCCTGTATGGTGCGGTCGGTTGTGGTGGTCCCGCTTTGTGTTAGGGTCACGAGGGTGTTAGGCCCAAGTTTAGTTAACCATCGTACGAGTTCGTAGATACATTCGACCAGTAGTCGGGCCGATGAGGTCAGCCCATCTTGTCCTTCAGTCAGGACTGTTTACTCGGCAGAGGGTTATGCGAGATGTTATATCAGGAAGGTTGTAAGGCTGCACAAGGTGCCTACCTTCACCTTATGATGCAGTGGAGCCTGTGTTACTGTTTCTTTTTCTGGAAGCTTTACCAGGCAGGGTTAGGAACTCAGGTGAGTCTCAGTAGCGCATTCGCCCTCGGGCCTGTGTTTGGATTTCAGGGGTAGCTATGAGGATTGTTGCCTCCTGTTGAGGGAGTGCTTTTATAACTACCATTTCAGTATTCGGATATCGCCTTACGAAGCCTCGTAGGGGCGGAAGTGTAAGTTGCCGGTCGATTAGTTCGGTGTTGGCAAAGTTCAGATAGTGGGTTCATACTTGTTTCGGCAGGATGGGGATAGGGTGAATCCTATCCAGGAGAGGTTATCGACAACTCAGAATCAACAGAAGTCATACGGATGATCGGCAACGACGCTTGGAGTTCAGGATGACAGTGGGTTTTCTTGAAGGTACCACCCCGGAAGGGTGTGACGAGAGTCGGAATCAGAGGAAACTTAGCCCGAGTTACTTTGGGCCTTTTCAGGTCATGTGAAGAGTAGGCCAGATTGCCTATATGTTAGCTTTTGCCGTCCGACTTAGGAGGCAGTATGTCCGGTCCTTCCTGTTGTTAGGTTCGGAAAAGTATCGGAGATCCACCCAGAGTGTTCCTAGTTAATGATGACCAAGTTAGAGATAGTGACCCAGCGATTTGGAAACCGAATCAGTAACAAAGTTATGGTAAGAAAGAGTTCGAGTGTACGAGAAGGTGTCACACCCCGATCCCCGGGCCCGTGACTGGTGCCCTACCTGGGCACCCTTCTACCTTAACCACTAAGTAAACTGCGGAAATGAAATAACACCTCTTTTTTTTTTACCATACCAATCGTACGTGCAAGGCAAAGCCGACAAGGCTGCCATGTAATATACATAATAAAAGACACTACACTGTACATGAGTCCAATCCCACATATGAATACAGACCTCTAAGAGTTTTACTGAAATATGACGGGACAAGGCCCCGCCGTACCCATAACTGTACAAAAGCCTGTACTAAAAGAACTTATACCAAAAAGATAACTCCCGAACAGAAGGAGCTATCCAAAAACTCTGAGCAGGGTCCTACACCTGCCGATCACCAAACAACGTACCTAAACCTGCGGCATGAACGCAGCCGGGCGAGGTCGACGAAGAATGTACCAAGTATGTGAGCGATGAAATGCGTAATAAAATCATAACGATCTAAACAAAACAGAGACATGTCGATAGCCAACCTACAAGACATAACACATAAGCAAATATATCAAGTCGTGACGCACTTCAAAGTCACTACTCAAATATAATTATGGTCTCACGCCCATAATATCAATCATGCCGTGGAATCCTTCCTCACCGGCTGATCACGATGTAATAACACCAATAAGGATACATGAACACCAAGTCCCACTGTGTCCTAAATGCCTCGTGGTCTCATGCCCTAATCCCACATCGTAAAAGCATGACCATAGGGTAACACAACCAAATCCGGGACATATATGATAATCAAATTACAACACATTGTGCCTTACTAACAATGAGAGTAAATGAGTATCCTTACAATATAAAATAGGAAGCTCATGATCAAAACAGACCATCCGCCCGCAGATCATTTAATCATCCTACTCGGGACTATTTCACCCGATAGGCGCGTGGACCCGCGTGAGGTATTCCTCGCATGGGACTATTTCACCGCATAAGCCCTTACGACTCGCGTGAGGTATTCCTCGCATAGGTCGGACCCGCCGCACGGGACTATTTCACCCGCATAAGTCCTTACGGACCTCATGAAGTATTCTCCGATCGTGGGTAGCAATTCCACGGAATCGCAAATGCCACAAACCCGGAATGACCTCAAACGACTGATATACCAATAGCACACAACCGGCTATTTCCAGCACACATAGGAAATTCTCAACTAAACAAGCCAAAGTACTTATCAAGGCACACATAGAATAATTCTCAATTAATCAAGCCAAAGTACTTATCAAGGCACACTTAGACAAGTTCTCAGTTTATCAGGCCAAAGTACTTATCAAGGCACAAATAGAATAATTCTCATTTAACAGGCCAAAGTACTTATCAGGGCACAAATAGAATAATTCTCATTTAACAAGCCAAAGTACTTATCAGGGCACAAATAGAATAATTCTCATTTAACAAGCCAAAGTACTTATCAGGGCACAAATAGAATAATTCTCATTTAACAAGCCAAAGTACTTATCAAGGTACTCTTAGAAAAATTCTCAATTTATCAAGCCAAAGTACTAATCAAGGCATCACATAGAATTATTTTCAATTAAACATGTCAAAGTACTACGTACGTACATTCTTTTCAAAAGACTCTTTTTTGTGTAAAATCCCAAGATACTAAAACCCGTAGTATCAAGGCATGTCTATTTTTCAAAGTAAGTTACTACGCGTTTAGAAAACCCATTTCAAGGCTTGAAATCAAGTAACTTCAAATTTTCACAATCTAGGCAACTTATGCCCTTTAATCAAAATAGACAACTTTCTAAACCTTCCATAAAGCCGTTATAACCAACTTCCCATAAAGCCGTTATAACCCTTTATGGTTTTAGACATATCCATTCCTTTTATAACCAAGAGACTTATACTATTAAAACCAAGTATCACATACTTACAAATCAAGTTCTTAACTTTCAAAACACTTCAAGTCTCTTAATATATAGAAAACAAGTTTCTTCTACTTTTAAACCTCAAGTAACTCACTCCTTTAAAACAAGTTACTTCTCTTAAATCATGTCATTTCTCCTCTTTTAAAACAATTAAGTACATCACTCCTTTGACTCCCCTAAAGTCATTATAATGACCTTTAGGATTTTGGGACTAAGGCACTAGCCCCAAAAGATTTGGAAACCACTTCCTTTTCAAGACTCTATATACTTTAAGTAAAATACTTTCACTTTTAAGAATCCAAACTTCACTAAGAAAATGGATTTCACAACTTACAATTTAAACATCAAAGTACAATCAAGGAAGTACATAGAACAAATTCTATTCTAGGCAATCCAAATACAACCAAGGAATGGATCATTTAAGGAGTAGAACATACTTTCTTAATCTTACGGAATCATGCTAGAAGAGGAGATAGTTCACATACCTTTTCGGCTAATATCCACAAGCTAAGCCGAATACGCCGTACGTAGAAGTGTCAACCTATAATGGTCACAACAAGACTATCAACTTCTAACCTCTAACGTAGAATAATACTAAGTATACGGTCTCTAATTCTACGGAAAATCGGGCAGCACTTCCTTTGTTTCTACTCACTTTGCCACCTTTTTCAAGGCCGAATACAATAACCAAACACGCCACATTTAAGGCTCCAAACAACAACCAACCAAAGGGGATTACACGCCTTACAATACGTGTAAAATTCCGCCCCACAATTCATACAAAGTAGTTCCATAATTAAAGCCATTCTCGGCTAACTACATACTAACAATTCAAAGTCTTTTCCAATCTTTTTTCAAATTCCAAGTTCTAAGGTCTAACATGTTATATAGTCTAAACAACTTCAACAACTACACTTTCCTTCTTTATACAACATGCGACGCTTAAACTAATAATCGACTTGAATTGTAATCTTAAGGCTAAACATGCTAGTTTTCGGATTAGGGTTCCAATAGCCAATATAATAATCAAACTTCGTAATATATAACTTATGCTTGCTAATAACCATAGCTACAATCAATAAGTAAACTTAATTGCTAAAACGACAAAATTTATACCTTTCAAAGCCCTTAAAATTTCCAAGATTCAAAGTCGCGCCTTAGCAATTCTTAGCTTCTTTCCTTAGGTTCCAATCCGCTCCAAGCACTCCTTAGAGGCCTATGAAGAACCCATCTTCAAGTTCCAACTTCAAAGTTGAAGAACTCCCTTAGTTTCCGCCTTGCGACTAACGTAAAAACTCCGTTTTTCCGAAATCTTTCTATTGAGATATCCTTACAACACTCTTAGGGACATTGGGTTAAAGTATTGTGGCTAATGGATCAAAACTACAAAAATTTCATGTGAGAGATTAGCCAAACCCGAGAGGTCTCCTTTGAAAAACAAGGGTTCTCTAAAATTTCTAAGTGTAAATGAGCTAGTCTTGCAGTAGTAGTAACCTTATAAGACACAATGGAGGGTTTAGATGTCCACAAATGTGAGGTTAGGATGGGTTTCACTTGGATCAAGCCTAGGTGGACAAGTTGACTTGTCAACAATATCAAGCTTAGAAGACTTATCATCTACATAGGTCAAATGACCATAACACCCTTGCAATTTCGTCCAACACCACATGTGGGAGTGCCACGTGTCGCCCTCTCATTCGTCCATAAAATTCCGTAACCCTCGTGGGCCCCACAAAAATGTAAAATTCCTCGGGTGGACCCCACGTGACCAAATCCGTAAAAATAAATTTCCATAATTTTTAATAAGTTCCATAATCTTCAAATAATGCCTTTTGAGAATCCAATTCTCAACAACGAACATTTTTCCTTTCCGACGTTCGGAAGATTTTCCGTCGGAAAAACAATTCTTCCTTTCGTACTAATTTCCAAGTCTTGTTTCCTTTCGTACATTCTCTTATACATGTTCTGGACTTACGGGGTGTAACATTCTTCCCCCCTTAGAAACATTCGTCCCCGAATGTTCTTAGTCGGTTGTCACGCTATACAAACCCAGGCACAATCTCTATACTATGCCTATCAATCAATACTCCACAAGACTAACGATGCCACACCTGGCCATCGCCTAACATACGTAAACATATCAATGGACCTTCCGTCCGCGACCCCTTCTCCCAAAACTCGAAGGTTACAGTCTTCTAAAACACGAGATCCTTAGAGGTTCCTTTCTTTCCTTACTTGTCATACTTTCTCGTACTTTCAAACTCATCTAGTACACGTATAAAATCTCAAATTCTGTTTGCTCCCAACTCGAGTTACTAACCAAACTTGGCCATTATGCTACTTGAATTTTTCTGCTAAGGCTCATCTCGGTCCTTACGACCTAGTTCCGGTGGAACGCATCCACCAACTCGTACAACGATTTAACTAAACTTGGGCCTGGCATCCTCGGGACCCTACCACATAACATAACGGGACCATTTCTAACTGACATCACCCGATTCCATACAATCGGTTGACCCGAAATGAGTCTACAACCCGACTCATCGTCACACTTAACTTCTCGTTCCTAGTCTGAAATAAATCTCTCTCTTATCTCAAGGTACTTCTTACCTTATCCCCCTATTCACTAGAGGTCCGTCACATAAGTCAAAGTATTTCTCATGCATCCTTCCCTGTCGGTCTTACATCATTTGGGTAATTACTACGTGTGAACTCTACACAACTATAGTCTCAGTTCACTTATCATTCTTGTCAACATTCTTAACTTTTCACTTTACTAATCAAGGTATCCCTACCTCTGGGGTACTATCACTTACAACTGCTAGCAACAAAGGGAAAACATATACGCTAGGGCGAAATCTAAATCTATCAATGCACGCATGATTCAAAAGAATCGAGATATACCTGTAACCCCGTGCGATGTCGCCTCCTGATCCTGCCCAGTAGTCACGTCATTTCGCGGTTCAAGGACCGCCAGAACTATAAACTCCACTCGACTTCCACCACTACCGGTGGTGACATCCGAACACCGCTTCGGGACGACACTTGTGGAGGAAAGGAACCAACTACCGACCATAAGGTGAGCCACCTCACGGTGCTCCTTCTAAAAGGACATACCCTCAGAATATGGCCCGGACGGCCACAATAAAAACAAAGACCCATGCCATAACGGCATTTCCCCGAATGACGCTTACCACATCTGAAACACTGAGGAATAGGTGGCCTTGACTGAGAAAATCCTCGGCTCCTCTGAGAACCTCGACCCCTGGAGCTTGGACCGGCTCCTAAATACCTTGTGGGGTCCAATCTTCCACCGTGAGCTGCGGGTATGTCCGGGTAGGTCGACGAATATCTCACTCGCCGAGGCATTTCGTCCAAAAACTCACCGAATAACCAACCGGTCCTAGCCTCTTACGCAAATCTACGCTACCGGCCTCTACCCTCTGACACTGTCAGATTGCCGAATAACCTCCTGGCGATTTAAGCTGCAGACCGCTTATCTTGGTCAATAACATAATGGCTTCCTTCATGACCCTAAAGTCTTCCCTTAATCGAGAAACTGGAGGCTCGTGGGGCCTCAAAACTCGCGAAGAAGAACTTCGATCGCGAACAACATCCGGTATAACACGGCATAAGCCATATCAACTCTCGAGTCGACTAGTAGCTCTCGCTACTCCTTTGCCCTTCAGGCGCTGTTCTCCTCTGGAGGCATAAGCAGAACACAACAATACGTCAGAGAGGAATTTATCTTACTAACACAGCTCTATGGCACAATCTCAGAGTGAGAAGAATAGAAACCAACTCCTAAATGTCCTGTAGCCTCCTGTTTATGGGTGTGGCGCGCAACACACCGATAATCAAGACTCTACTAGACACGGTCTGTAGACATTCCGAGGACTGACTGCTCTGATACCACTCTGTCACACCCGAACCGGGCGTGGATCGGTGCCCTACCTGGGCACCCTTCTACCTTAACCACTAAGTAAACTGCGGAAATGAAATAACACCTCTTTTTTTTTACCATACCAATCGTACGTGCAAGGCAAAGCCGACAAGGCTGCCATGTAATATACATAATAAAAGACACTACACTGTACATGAGTCCAATCCCACATATGAATACAGACCTCTAAGAGTTTTACTGAAATATGACGGGACAAGGCCCCGCCGTACCCATAACTGTACAAAAGCCTGTACTGAAAGAACTTATACCAAAAAGATAACTCCCGAACAGAAGGAGCTATCCAAAACTCGAAAGGTGGTCCTACACTGCCGATCACCAAACAACAGACTAAACTGCGGCATGAACGCAGCCGAAGAAGGTCGGACGAAGAATGTACCAAGTATGTGAGCGATAATGCGTAATAAAATCATAACGATCTAAACAAAGCAGAGACATGTCGATAGCCAACCTACGATACATAACACATAAGCAGTCATATCTAGTCAGGGACGCAGGCACTCAAAGTCACTACTCAAATATAAGTAAGGGTCTCACTCGCATAATATCAACCATGCCCGTGGACTCCTTCCTCACCGCGATCATGATGTAATAACACCAATAAGGATACATGAACACCAAGTCCCACCGTGTCCTAAATGCCTCGTGGTCTCATGCCCCTAATCCCACATCGTAAAAGCATGACCATAGGGTAACACAACCAACCGGACATATATGATAATCAAATTACAACACATTGTGCCTTACTAACAATGAGAGTAAGCGAGAGTATCCTTACAATATAAAATAGGAAGCTCATGATCAAACAGACCATCCGCGCGCAGATTATTTAACCATCCTACTCCCGGGACTATTTCACCCGATAGGCGCGTGGACCCGCGTGAGGTATTCCTCGCATGGGACTATTTCACCCACATAAGCCCTTACGGACTCGCATGAGGTATTCCTCGCATAGGTGGACGCCGCGTGGGACTATTTCACCCGCATAAGTCCTTACGGACCGCGTGAGGTATTCCTCGCATCGTGGGTAGCAATTCCACGAATCAGTAAATGCCACAAACCAGGAATGACCCCAAACGACCGATATACCAATAGCACACAACCGCTATTTCCGACACATAGGCAATTCTCAACTAAACAAGCCAAAGTACTTATCAAGGCACACATAGAATAATTCTCAATTAAGCCAAAGTACTTATCAAGGCACACTTAGACAAGTTCTCGGTTTATCGGGCCAAAGTACTTATCAAGGCACAAATAGAATAATTCTCATTTAACGTGCCAAAGTACTTATCGGAGGCACAAATAGAATAATTCTCATTTAACAAGCCAAAGTACTTATCAGGGCACAAATAGAATAATTCTCATTTAACAAGCCAAAGTACTTATCAGGGCACAAATAGAATAATTCTCATTTAACAAGCCAAAGTACTTATCAAGGTACTCTTAGACAAATTCTCAATTTATCAAGCCAAAGTACTAATCAAGGCATCACATAGAATTATTCTCAATTAAACATGTCAAAGTACTACGTACGTACATTCTTTTCAAAAGACTCTTTTTTGTGTAAAATCCCAAGATACTAACACCCGTAGTATCAAGGCATGTCTATTTTTCAAAGTAAGTTACTACGCGTTTAGAAAACTCATTTCAAGGCTTGAAATCAAGTAACTTCAAATTTTCACAATCTAGGCAACTTATGCCCTTTAATCAAAATAGACAACTTTCTAAACCTTCCATAAAGCCGTTATAACCAACTTCCCATAAAGCCGTTATAACCCTTTATGGTTTTAGACATATCCATTCCTTTTATAACCAAGAGACTTATACTATTAAAACCAAGTATCACATACTTACAAATCAAGTTCTTAACTTTCAAAACACTTCAAGTCTCTTAATATATAGAAAACAAGTTTCTTCTACTTTTAAACCTCAAGTAACTCACTCCTTTAAAACAAGTTACTTCTCTTAAATCATGTCATTTCTCCTCTTTTAAAACAATTAAGTACATCACTCCTTTGACTCCCCTAAAGTCATTATAATGACCTTTAGGATTTTGGGACTAAGGCACTAGCCCCAAAAGATTTGGAAACCACTTCCTTTTCAAGACTCTATGTACTTTAAGTAAAATACTTTCACTTTTAAGAATCCAAACTTCACTAAGAAAATGGATTTCACAACTTACAATTTAAACATCAAAGTACAATCAAGGAAGTACATAGAACAAATTCTATTCTAGGCAATCCAAATACAACCAAGGAATGGATCATTTAAGGAGTAGAACATACTTTCTTAATCTTAAGGAATCATGCTAGAAGAGGAGATAGTTCACATACCTTTTCGGCTAATATCCACAAGATAAGCCGAATACGCCGTACGTAGAAGTGTCAACCTATAATGGTCACAACAAGACTATCAACTTCTAACCTCTAACATAGAATAATACTAAGTATACGGTCTCTAATTCTACGGAAAATCGGGCAGCACTTCCTTTGTTTCTACTCACTTTGCCACCTTTTTCAAGGTCGAATACAATAACCAAACACGCCACATTTAAGGCTCCAAACAACAACCAACCAAAGGGGATTACACGCCTTACAATACGTGTAAAATTCCGCCCCACAATTCATACAAAGTAGTTCCATAATTAAAGCCATTCTCGGCTAACTACATACTAACAATTCAAAGTCTTTTCCAATCTTTTTTCAAATTCCAAGTTCTAAGGTCTAACATGTTATATAGTCTAAAAAACTTCAACAACTACACTTTCCTTCTTTATACAACATGCGACGCTTAAACTAATAATCGACTTGAATTGTAATCTTAAGGCTAAACATGCTAGTTTTCGGATTAGGGTTCCAATAGCCAATATAATAATCAAACTTCGTAATATATAACTTATGCTTGCTAATAACCATAGCTACAATCAATAAGTAAACTTAATTGCTAAAACGACAAAATTTATACCTTTCAAAGCCCTTAAAATTTCCAAGATTCAAAGTCGCGCCTTAGCAATTCTTAGCTTCTTTCCTTAGGTTCCAATCGCCCAAGCACTCCTTAGAGGCCTATGAAGAACCCATCTTCAAGTTCCAACTTCAAAGTTGAAGAACTCCCTTAGTTTCCGCCTTGCGACTAACGTGAAAACTCCGTTTTTCCGAAATCTTTCTATTGAGATATCCTTACAACACTCTTAGGGACATTGGGTTAAAGTCTTGTGGCTAATGGATCAAAACTACAAAAATTTCATGTGAGAGCTTAGCCAAACCCGAGAGGTCTCCTTTGCAAAACAAGGGTTCTCTAAAATTTCTAAGTGTAAATGAGCTAGTCTTGCACTAGTAGTAACCTTATAAGACACAATGGAGGGTTTAGATGTCCACAAATGTGAGGTTAGGATGGGTTTCACTTGGATCAAGCCTAGGTGGACAAGTTGACTTGTCAACAATATCAAGCTTAGAAGACTTATCATCTACATAGGTCAAATGACCATAACACCCTTGAAATTTCGTCCAACACCACATGTGGGAGTGCCACGTGTCGCCCTCTCATTCGTCCATAAAATTCCGTAACCCTCGTGGGCCCCACAAAAATGTAAAATTCCTCGGGTGGGCCCCACGTGACCAAATCCGTAAAAATAAATTTCCATAATTTTTAATAAGTTCCATAATCTTCAAATAATGCCTTTTGAGAATCCAATTCTCAACAACGAACATTTTTCCTTTCCGACGTTCGGAAGATTTTCCGTCGGAAAAACAATTCTTCCTTTCGTACTAATTTCCAAGTCTTGTTTCCTTTCGTACATTCTCTTATACATGTTCTGGACTTACGGGGTGTAACAGAAGGGTACGACGCGTAAGGGAAGAAGCGAGCATGTATTGCGAGCATAGATGTGATCATTTCTTTTGTAAGGAGAAGGTGCGAAGGAAGTATATTTTAGACCTCGGGTAAGGGCTTTTGTGTTGCTAGAGGTGTTTCCTCGTGGACTTGGATGTAAGTATTTTTTTTGCGCAGGTGTTTCTGTGGCCAGGTGTGGCAGGATTGTTCTCGTAAGTATAGTAGTGAAGACTATACTGGCGCACGTATGTTTTGAGACTTAGAAGGAACATTCGGGACGAATGTTTCTAAGGAGGGGAGAATGTTATACCCCGTATTTCCAGAGTATGTACGTAAGGACGTACGTAGAAAAGTTTGAAGCTTAAAGTAGGCTTGGCCGATTTTATTTGTGCACAACCCCCGATTAGAGTCGTATTTCGACGAAACGTTTTAGACAACTTGCGAAGGGAAAATTCCGGCTATGTCATTTTTAATTTTTGCGGATTTTTCCGAGAGACGAAACATTTTGGACCAACGAGAGGGCGACACTTGTCACCCTCTAATTGGAGGATGTTTGGGCGGTAAAGGGGCCGAAAGTGTGGTTGGTTTGTCAAGGAGTTGGTAGGATATTTGTGTGGTAGATGGATAAGGTACACATGGGTGAATCTTGACCTTACACTTGCCTTGCACTTGGCATGATCTTGGCCATTGGTTGGCCATGGCTTGACCTATAAATACCCCCCTTTGTGAAGACTTCTTCATCCAAAAACTTTCCTAAGTCTTGAGAGCTCTTCCCCCCCTTTGTTTTGAAGTCTCGTCCTAGCCTCCCCCTCCCCCCTTTGTGAGGCCCTCGCCGAGAGTCCTCCTCGCCGAGTACCCTCCTAGTGGGGTTGGCCGAGGTACACTCCTCTTGTGGTGTTATCTCGTATAAATACACCCCCCTCTTGGTAGAAATACTCTCCAAAGTATTGTTACTATACCCAAATTACCTTAGCCATATACCTTGTAGTATTCCAAGGTTACACTTATACGAAAAGCCCAGAAATACTATTATACTTCCCTTCAGTCACAAAAAATAACCCTAAGGAAATCTCCATAGTTGGATGGAGTATTAAGAAGAAGTTGCGTAGAACTTCTAAGGGTTGTTTGGAGCGGGTTGGAGCACCCGGAGTAGGAGCTAAACGTTGCTCAGGATCGACATTATAACTTGGATAATTTTGGGCTTATCGAGGTAAATACTCTTGTCCTTATATTGTAATTGGAAATTACATACTGTAGTTATAGAAATGAATATAAGATTCATAGAAGAGAATTGAACTGTAATAGAAGGATATTACAGAAAAGACTTGAACTGGAATCACATCAGAAGAATAATCTACAGAGTAGTCTAGTCATTGATAGACTTGTATAACCTTTATAGGTTGAATGATCTGCGAGTAGCATGTTCTACTTGGAAGGTGGACAAGGCTATCCGGGTTATAGCCGTGGAGCGTTTTGCTAATAGTCGATAATCGTCACGAGGTATGTGATTCTTCCTATACTCTTGAGCATGATATTTTTAAAGTATATATAGTACGGTAGACGTACGTGTGTTAACTGAATAATAATTACGGCAATGTCTTTTGACTTAAGCCTGAATAATAATTACGGCAATGTCTTTTGACTTAAGCCTGAATAAAAAGAATCTGAAGTATTTCAAAAGAATTAAGAAACCTTTTTGAAAGAAGAGTAACACTTGGTTTTAAAAGCTTAATAGTTATACTAGCTTTATGGGAAGTTAGGTATAACGGCTTAAGAGTGATAAAAAGAATGATTTATTGATTTAAGAAGTTAAGAGGCTTGATCTTAAAAGACAAGAGACTTGGCTTAATTTTATTAATGTGAATTTTGTTAAAAAGTGTGAAACCTCATTCGTGAGTAATGAGTATTTTGGTTTTCAAAAGGAATGATGTTTTACTGATTTCGGAAATCAGAATGAATGTCGAACAAACCACAGCATCGCTAATAAAGGGAAATGTATTGACTAATAAAGAATTATTAATAACCAGTAGAAACCTCCATCTGCATAGAAGCTAAGATGAGACAAAATGATATTACATTTCCTAGATCATGGCTGCTGTTATAAGATTGTTTTAAACAAGAATAACCTACTCACATATAAGGCATATGTTTCTCAAATGGTTTTAAAAGAGAACTATATCATTAAGTAATTAATACTATGAACTACGAAACCTTTCGAAAAATGAGAACTTGAACATTTGAAATTAGGCAAACTTGAACGTTTGGAAAATAATGTTGTTACTTGATTTTACAAAGGGAAGTGTTTTGGTTTACTTAAAAGGATAGTCACTCTATTTTTATACTACGGGTATTGTGTGACTTTTGTGAAAGTAACGTATCTTTTAAAGAGTTAATGTATGAAGTACTTTGGGGATAAGAACCCGAACTTGTTTATCATAAAGTAGAAAGTATCTTGTGTGAATAACTTGATTGTGTTGGTTTGTGATAGCCTTGTAATACTTTCTTGTTGGTTTGATAAGTAAACATGTTAGGATGCTACGTGTGTTAATATCTTGTGATGTTTGTGCAAAGGGGTTTTCCCTCGATCGCGCTTAAATCGTTCAAACTATCAGCCGTTATGTTGGTATTGTACCACTCACCTTGACATGATCCCGGGGGTTGGCGCCCTCCGACGCGGGTATATCTCCGTGATGCGGGACCATGATTCGAGAATACCTCATGCGGGTCCAGTTGACCTATGCGGATCTATGAGAGTTCCAGGTTTGTGTGCGGCCTTTATGGTCATGCGGTCTATGTGGCTACGCGATCGCGAGTTTAGGCGGATGCCGGAGTAGCTACCCTCGATGCGGAATACCTCATGCGGGCCATTGGAGTGGCCTATGCGAGTCTGGGAAGTTCGGGGCTAGACACGCACATTAGATATCTGCGCGAGTGGCGGCTTTGATCATGTGATGGTGCAGACAGATCTCATGATCTGATTTATGACCTTGTTTGTACTGTGGGTTTTTAGTAGTCGCTATGCCTTCGTACTTACCTGACGGTTTTATGATGACACGTGGGACTGGTGTTCATGTGTATTCCTTGGTGCTTTTATATCATAGATCGCGGCGGAGGAAGGTATTCCACGCATGATTGATGTTATGGGCGTGAGACCCATAGTTATATTTGAGTGATGACTTTGAGGCGTGAGTCCACGACTTGACATGATCGCTTATTTATTGTGAATCGTAGTTTGATTATCATACATGTCTCTGCTTTATATAGACTACTATGATTTCATTTACGGTATTTTCGATTTCACATACTTGGTACTGTTGTAATCGACCTCCTTCGGGCTGTTTATGCCGCAGTAGAGGTACACGATGTTGATCCTCGCTCTTAGGGTCACGATCAACAGTATGGAAGCTCCGTTTCTCGAGGCTTATCGATGGTATGGTCCTCGTTGTCAGAGGTACTTACGACCCGACCCGCCCGCGATCGTGTCCTACTGGGCACCACTACAGTAACCATCGGAGAAAGCCGTGGAACATACATAAAACACACAACTTAAATCGTAAGTAATCAATCAAAATGAGCCGAAGTGCCGCTTTCACGAATATATATACATAATTAGTCAAAAGCAGTTACATCCTTTTTTTTTTACAAACTGACACACATACATGACTACAGACCTCTAAGAATTTTGACATAACAACTGTGACGGGACAGAACTCCGCCATACCCCTGAATGTACAACAACCGACAATACCAGGGATCTGAACCAAATATAATCCTCCGGAGTAATGGAGCTTCTCAACAGATGAACAGTGATCCTAAGAGTGAGGATCAGCAACCTGTATAACTCTACCTGCGGCATGAACGCAGCCCCCCGAAGGAGGTCAGTACAACAGGTACCAAGTATGTGAAACTGAAAGTTCTGTAATGAAATCATAATAGTCTAAAATAAAGCTGGGGACATATATGATAACCACATTAACAGTACACTGTGCCTTACTAACAATTAGAGTAATCAAAATGAAACATTTCCGGTTCTTAAAATAGGAAGCCTGTGATTAACCTAGGGCCATCCGCCCGTAGTGTTATCACGCAATCCTACTCCTGGGACTATTTCACCTGCATACGCCGAGTAGACCCGCATGAGGTAATTTCCTCGCATAGGACTGGTCCGCCCCGCATAGGACTATTTCACCCGCATGAGCCCTACGGACTCGCATGAGGTATTCCTCGCATCGTGGGGAGCAAATTCACGGAATATGCAAATGCCACAAGCCCGGGGAATGACCCCGTAATGAACAATATATCACAAGCACAACCGGCTATCATAAATTACATAAGCACCACCGGCTTATCATACACAATATAAGCACCACCGGCTTATCATAATTATCATAAGCAAGTTAAGAATTCCCCTAACTTCTTATTAACCTTAATTATCATGCACTCTCATTTTATCTAACTTAAGGCACTAACATGTCATTAAAATTCTGGGAATTTAACCCAAAGTACTATGTACTTCCGTTCCTTTAAAAAGAACTTTTTTTATATAAAAACCCCAAGATACTAACACCCGTAGTATCAAGGCATGTCTATTTTTCAAATCAAGATACTACACCTTTAGAAATTCATTTCAGGGCTTAAAACCAAGTAACTTCTACTTTCACAACCTAGGCAACTCGTGCCTATAACTCAAGTAAACGCTCTCTTAACTTTCCATAAAGCCGTTATAACTAACTTCCCATAAAGCCGTCATAACTCTTTATGTTTTAGACAATTACATTCTTTTGAAACCAAGAGACTTATACTTTTTAAAACCAAGTGTCATATACTTTCAAAATACTTCAAGTCTCTTAACCTTAGACATCAAGTAATCAATACCATTTCAAATCAAGTATTCTATACTTTTCAAGACAAGTAATCTGTTACACCCCGTAATCCCAGTACATGTATATAAGAACATACGTATGAAATCAGGACGTTAAGATTTGAGGCTTGTAGAATTTATCGGAATTTTGGAAATGTCGGGAAACGAAATATTACGACGAATGGGAGGGTGACATGTGTCACCCCCCCTGGATGGTCTTGGTCGAATTAGACCAATGATAGAATAGTCATTTGACCAAAACAAAGATGATCAAGTCTTGAAAGCTCAAGCTTGAGATTATTGACTAAGTCAAAGAGCCACTTGACTTGAGATATTTAAATCCCTTCAACTAAGACCACACAAGTGTATTGATCTAGACCCTCAATTTGATTTTATAAGCACACTAGTAGCAAGACAAGTCTTCCAACACTTAAAAGAATTTAGAGAACTTGTGTGTTCTTATTGATAGCTCTCGGGTTTGCCCCTTTGTGAACAAGAAAGATTTTCGTTTATGGTTCAATAATCCTAATACTTTAAACCAAGGTTCCTAATGGTATTGTAAGGATATCTCAATAGAAAGATCCCGGAAAACCCGCATTTTTACGTTAATCGCAAGGCAAAAACCTAAGGTGTTCTTCAACTTTGAAGTTGGAAATAGAAGAGGAGTTTTTCACAAGCTTCTAAGGGTTGCAAATAGCGGATTGGAACGTCAAGAAAAGGAGTTGAAGTTGCTAAGGATCGACTTTAGGTTTTGGATTGTTTTGGGCTTAAAGAGGTAATAATCTCTGTCTTGCTATTGTAATTCAAGATTTCATGTTGTAGTAGTTAGAAATGATCATGTGAAATATATTATGAAGATTGATAAGTGTTACGGAATATTTGGATGGAATCCGAAAGTTGCATGATTTAGCCTTTAAGATTGTAATTCAATTTAGTTACTAGTTTAGTCGCCGCATGTTATCTAAAGAGTTGATTAAAGTGGTTATAATTGTTACAACTAGTTGTGACTATAGGACATGTTAGACGTAACAACTTGTATTGAAAATGAATTGGATAAGACTTTGTAGTATGATACATTATAGCCGAGAATGGCATGGAATTATTGGATTGTTTTGTATTATTGTGGGGCAGAATTTTACATGTCCTGTTAAGGAATATAATCCCCGTTGGATAGCTGAATTATTGGGCCTTAAATATGGCATGTTTGGTTGTTAAATTCGGGCCTTGAAAAAAGTGGAAAAGTACGTAGAAACAAAGGAAGTGTTGTCCAATTTTCCGTAGAATTTGGTGACTTTACACTTAGAATATTCTACGTTTGAAGCTAGAGGTTAATAGACGTATTATGACCATTATAGGTTGAAGTACTACGTATAGCGTATTCTACTTAAAGGATGGAATAACTATCAAGGTTGAAATACTTTGGAGCATTTTGCTACTTGTCGATAATTGTCGCGAGGTATGTGAACCTCTTCCTTCTTTTGGCATGATTCTATGTATGGAATATACATGTGGTGTTATTTCATGATTCCTTCTACTCTTAGAAGTTAAGAGGTATGTATGTTGATTTACTCTATGTAAAAGTTATGTCTAAGTTATCCTAAGTTCTTACCAAGTCTTATGGGGGATGTTGGTAAGAGTCGTTAGGAAGTATTTGGAGTCGAGTTGAGTTTGCTAATTTACTGCACGAATGAGAATAAGTATCGAACAAGCCATTGCAACGTTAATAAAAGAAAATGTATCGACAATCAATTATATTAAAATGAGTAGAATTCTCCATCTGCATAGAAACTAAGATAAGACAAAATTGTATTACATTTTCTAGATCATGGCTGCTTTAATAAGATCGTTATAAACGAGTATAACCTATTCACAACTCATAAAAGTATATGTTACTTAATTTAAGAAGTTTACGTTATGAAGTTTTAAGACTATGAACCTTGAACTCTTAAAAGGTTAAGAGACTTTATTTTTCAAGTTATGAGACTTGATTTTTAAAGGAAGGAATGACTTGATTTAAAAGTATATGTTACTTAATTTAAGGAGTTTACGTTATGAAGTTTTAAGACTATGAACTTGAATTCTTAAAAGGTTAAGAGACTTTATTTTCCAAGTTATGGGACTTGATTTTTAAAGGAATGAATGACTTGATTTAAAAGTATATGTTACTTGATTTGGAGAGTATTGATTTCTTGATATTCTAAAGATAAGAGACTTGATTTCTAAAGTTAAGAAACTTGATTTCTAAAGATAAGAGACGTGAAGTATTTTGAAAGTTATGCAACTTGATTTGAAAGTATAAGTCTCTTGGTTATAAAAAGAATGAATTTGTCTAAACCATAAAGAGTTATAACGGCTTTATGGGAAGTTAGTTATAACGGCTTTATGGAAGGTTAAGGGAGTTGTCTATTTTGATTGATAGGCATGAGTTTCCTAGGTTTTGAAATTTGAAGTTACTTGGTTTCAAAGTCTTGAAATGAATTTCTAAAGGTTTAGTAACTTACTTTGAAAAATAGACATGTCTTGATACTACGGGTGTTAGTATCTTGGGGTTTTATATAAAAAAGAGTTTTTTGAAAAGAATGGAAGTACGTAGTACTTTGAGCTAAATTCCCGGATTTTTATCTGTTATGAAAGTTCCTTGAGTTATGAAATGAGATTCATTTTAGTATGCTAATGAAAGTCTAAAAGATTTTATGAACTTGCCTATGCTTGCTTGTGATAGCCTTTGAGTGCAAGTATTATATTTTTACGCTGCCGTGACTCTCAGTTGGAGGGCCGGCTGTCAGTCGTGAATTTACTTGGACGTACCGACAGTGACGGAGGATTCCACGGGTATGCTTCCATTGTGATTGATCCTTGGACATGCTTATACGATGAGGGATTCCGGGGCATGCGACCAGGATGCAGGTTAAATTCCCGGATGCTATTATTACCCCATGACCATGCTTATTCGATGAGGGATTTTGGGGCGGCATGTGACCATGTTATGTACTATTACTCCATGGACTAGCTCCCCATGAAGACATGTACCCGAGATGAGGAATTCCACGGGCATGTGATATACGATTATTACCCCATATTAGCTCTCCATGAAGTCATGTAACCGAGATGAGGAATTCCACGGACATGAGATATATATATATATATATATTACATATGTGTACGCCGACAGTAAGGTAGTGTCACGACCCGACCCCGGGCCCGCGACTGGTGCCCTACCTGGCACCCTTACAGGGATACATCAGAGATAATCAGCGGAACATACATAAACTTAACAGGAAATAAATAACAGGCTAGCCGATAAGGCCACCTTCCAAAAATATACACGTAACCCAAAAAGCAAACTACCTCTTTTTTTTTCTTTACACAACCCAATCCACAAGATATGACTACAGACCTCTAAGAATTCTTGACATAACAACTGTGACGGGGCAGGGCCCCGCCATACCCCTGAATGTACATAGACCTACAACCTCAGGGAACTGTACCAAAATACAAAGCCTCCGAAATAATGGAGCTTTCCAACCAGCTGAACAGTGTCCTAAGAATGAGGATCAGCAAGCTATGTACCTCAACCTGCGGCATGAACGCAGCCCCCCGAAGGAGGTCAGTACGAAATATGTACCAAGTATGTGAAACTGAAAATACTGTAATGAAATCATAACAGTCTATAATAAAGTTGTAGACATGTATGATAACCAAAATAACAGTACATTGTGCCTTGCCGAAGTGAAAGTAATGAAAGTCAGTTTTACCTTGTACAGACTATTTCAACACATGAACAATAGTCACACCAGGGCTATGGACACAAGCCCTCAAATATCATCACACAATCCAGTAAGGGTCTCAAGCCCACAAATATCAAAGCGTGCCCGTGGAATCCCCCATCACTGCCGACAGCTGTAAGTGTAAAATATAACCATGTGACGCGCCCGTGGCATCCTACCTCACTGTCGGCGTACACACATACAATATATATATATATATATATATATATATATATATATCCCCGCCTGGAATCCCTCATCACCGCAGTAGTAAGTGTAAAATATAACCATGTGACGCGCTCGTGGCATCCTACCTCACTGTCGGGGTACACACATATGCAATATATATATATATATATATCTCATGCCCATGGAATCCCTCATCTCGGGTACATGACTTCATATAGAGCTAATTCATGGGGTAATAATCGTATATAACATGTGATCGGTGTATTTTATATACACCTTTTGAGTCAGTTTTAGTTAATCTTTTGTCCCATTTTGCACATATAAGTGTCGTATTAGGATAGTTTTTCTTTCTTTTGAGTCAAAGTGGTTAAAATGGCCAAATGGCGGAAAAGGAGCAAAAAGATGGCAAAAGAGGAGATGCCAGAGCTGGAAACAGAGAAAGTGGCGAACGAGGGTAAAATTCAGACCAGCAACGCGGCGCCTCCTGCAGTCAGCGACGCGGCGCCACTATTCGAAGAGGTCGCAAAGATCCGGCCGCGGCGCGCATGCCAGATGCAGGGCGCGCGCCTAAACATCCGAAAGCTACAGAGTTCCAGCGCGCGCTCGCATGCCAGATATCGTGGCCGCGACGCCAAAACACCCGACGGACAGAGAACTTTCGTGGCCGCGCGCATGCTGCAGGCGCGCGCCGACGGAAAAATTAGGTCTTTTGACGAAATTGCAGGCAGGCTCAAGGAAAAGAGGAGGCGGTTTTCAAATTTATAAAAGGAGAACCCTAGGCGCTTTTAAGGGTTCCCTTCTGCACAACACAAGACTTTTGCTTGGAGATTGGATACCATTAGTTTAGTAATTTCTTTTCCCTTTCTTGTTTTTTATTTCTATTTTGTATGATGAACATGGAATTAGTTCTTGTCATGACAATGGCTAGGAACTAATTCTCTTATAGGGCTTTCCATGTTGAATTGCTAGAAACTTATGTTATAAATTAATGCATGCTTATGGTTATTTTTCTTATTGTGAGATCTATCCAATAATTGAGTTGAACTCTTGGTAATTAATTGACAACTAATTATCACTATATGATTTTTAATCAGATTCCGAAAGGGGAGGATTGTGAATATGCTGTAAGTTGGGTAGACATTCTTGGATTGGGGATGAAAATACCTCAATTATTTATGTAGCGTTGATGAGAGGCTTAACAACCCTAATTTTGCGCATTGTGCGCGATACCAACTAGATTTTTGTTCTTAATCCTCCTATAGAGTTATCCTTATCACGAAAGGTAGGTAAGGCGCGATCTTGAGGTTGAGTGTTTATATAACCTAACGGGAGTATAAAACGATTTCAGAACCCGCTTTCTCCAAAAGAAGAATACCATAAGTTAATGCATTAGTAAGTAGCATAAGCGGATAGTAAGGATACATGGAAGCCCTATTCTCATCATCACTGAAGTAAATCTTTATAGTTAAAATAGCTTTTATAATTCTTAGTTATAAACAACACATTCAATTATCAATTTACCAAATAGATACCAAAAAATAGATAGTTGGTAATTGAACCCTAATCCTTGAGGACGATATTCGGTCTTATCAAGACTATACTACTTGTCACGATAACGTGCACTTGCGTTTAAAGTGTGTGCATCTTATCGCGCACCAAGTTTTTGGCGCCGTTGCCGGGGATTAGGCAATAGTTCAATATCAAATTTGTCTATTTTTAATTTCTAATTTGGTTTTTAATTTTTACGTTTTTTTTCTTTTGAAAATTCGAGGTGCCGTGATTTGTTGTCTGTTTTTGATCTATTTCAGGAAGTCAGTTTATGCGAAGGTGTCACGACCCGAACCCGGGCCCGTGACTGGTGCCTTACCCCGGGCACCCTAGTGATACAACATCAGAGAAAAACCAGCGGAAATAAAAACTTAAACATACAAATAGATATGGATCAAGATAAAAGAAAATAGGCCAACCAAAACGGTTGCCTTTCTGCAAATATATATATATCGACATTTGAACAGTTACAATCCTTACAACCCTGCCACAACAAAGCATGTGCCTCTAAGATTTTTACAACAACTATGACGGGACAGGGCCCCGCCATACCCCTGAATGTACAAGAACCTACAGATTCATGGTAACATACCAAAAGATAAGCCTCCGAAGGAACGGAGCTTCCCAGTACGCTGAAATGTGATCCTATAAGCGGGGATCGACAGCCGATGTACCTCTACCTGCGACATGAACGCAGCCCAAGGAGGTCGATAACAGGTACCAAGTATGTGAAACTAAAAATACTGTAAATGAAATCATAATAGTCTATATAAAGCAGAAGACATGTATGATAACCAAACTACAATACACACATATAAACAGTTATATCAAGTCAGGGACTCACGCCCTCCAAGTCATTACTCAAATATAACTATGGGTCTCACGCCCACAACATCAATCATGCCCGTGGAATACCTTCCTTACTGCCGGCAGTCTATGATATGATAACACCAAGAAGTACACCTGAACATCAGGTCCCACATGTGTCATAAAGAGACCAGACGGGAAATAATCATAACACGGTCGACACGTGGCAAGTGCGCGATAACCTATACCAGATCCACCTGCGTCACGTAGCTGACGGGGGCAAGTAAACAGGCTATGCTCCAGATCACAACCGTAAGTCACGAAGCTTCATCCAAATACTGACTCGCGAAGCTGACACGTGGCAAGTGCAATAGCCTCCACCAGATCCTCCCAGCGCCACGCAGATGACGGGGGCAAGTAACCAGACTAAGCACCAGATCACAACCGTAAGTCACGATACTTCGCCGCAAAGCTGACACGTGGCAAATGCGATAACCTATACCAGATCCACCGCTGCCACGTGGGCGACGGGGCAAGTAAACAGCTATGCACCCGATCACAACCGTAAGTCACGATATTTCGCCATAAATAACCATAATGGTCACATGCCCACGTAATCCATCATCTGTAGACATGTCCATGTAACAATAATGGAAGCATACCCGTGGAATCTTCCACACCGCCGCAGACGCCCAAGTAAGTTCTCAACAAATCAACCGCCTCCATCGAGACGCAGAGTATAAAACACAATTCTTGCACAACAAAGGCTATCACAACAAGCATAGGCAAGTTACACAACAACAAGCATAGGCAAGTTATACACAACTCAAGGTACTTTCATTTTATGTTAAAGTCCGGGTTTAACCCTAAAGTACTACGTACGTTAAATTCCTTTTTAAAGATCCATTTCTTTTACCAAGGTCACCCGATACCCGTAATATAAAAATAGAGTGACTAACATTGTTAAGTAAACCAAAACACTTCCTTTTGTAAAATCAAGAAAAAATATTATTTTCCAAACGTTCAAGTTTGCCTAATTTCAAATGCTCAAGTTTCTCATTTTCGAAAGGTTTCGTAGTTCATAGTTTTAGTCCTTTAAAACAATTTGAGAAACATATGCCTTATATGTGAGTAGGTTATTCTTGTTCAAAACAATCTTATTAAAGCAGCCATGATCTAGGAAATGTAATATCATTTTGTCTCATCTTAGCTTCTATGCAGATGGAGGTTTCTACTGGTTTTAATAATACTTCATTATTCAATACATTTCTCTTTATTAGCGCTGCAGTGGTTTGTTCGATATTTATTACGATTCAAATCAAGAAACATTATTCCTTTTAAAAACCAAGTACTCATTACTCACGAATGAGGTATCACACTTTTTAACAAACTTCATGTTAATTTAATTAAGTCAAGTCTCTTATCTTATAAAAATCAAATAACCATTCTTTTTATCTTTCTTAAGTCGTTATACCTAACTTCTCATAAAGCTAGTATAACTCTTAAAACCAGGCATTATTCTTCTTTCAAAAAGGTTTCTTATCTCTTTTGAAATACTTCAAGATTCTTTATTATTCAGGCTTAAGTCGAAAGACATTGCCAATAAACTACGCTCGCTTAACGACGACGCTCACCGTACTATATATATACATATACTTCAAGATTCTTTTTATTCAGGCTTAAGTCGAAAGACATTGCCAATAAACTACGTTCAGTTAACGCACGTACGTCTACCGTACTATATATATACATATACTTCAAGATTCTTTTTATTCAGGCTTAAGTCGAAAGACATTGCCAATAAACTACGTTCAGTTAACGACGACGTCACCGCATTACTATATATATACATATATACTTTTAAAATATCATGCTCAAGAGTATAGGAAGAATCACATACCTCGCGACGATTATCGACTATTAGCAAAACGCTCCACGGTTATAACCCGGCTAGCCTTGTCCACCTTTCAAGTAGCACATGCTACTCGCAGAACATTCAACCTATAAAGGTTATACCAGTCTATCAAAGTCTAGACTACTCTGTAGAATATTCTTCTGACGTGATTTCAGTTTAATTCTTTTCTGTAATATCCTTCTATTACAGTTCAATTCTCTTCTATCAATCTTATTCATTTCTATATAACTACAGTATGTAATTCCCAATTACAATATAAGACAAGAGTATTTACCTCGATAAGCCCAAAATTATCCAAGTTTAATGTCGATCCTGAGCAACGTTTCGCTCCTACTCCGGGTGCTCCAACCCGCTCCAAACAACCCTTAGAAGTTCTACACACTTCTACTAAGTATTCCAACCAATCATGGAGACTTTTCCACAGGGTTTCGTTTAGTGGCTAAAGGAAAGTATAGGGTATTTTCCGGGCTTTTCGTATAAAGGGTACTTTGGAAAGTACTACAAGGTATACGGGCTAAGGTATTTTGGCATTATAACAATACTTGGAGAAGTATTTCTATACCACAAAGGGGGGGGTGTATTTCTCGAAACCAACTAGGCAAGGGAGGGTTCTCGCCGAGGGCCTCTATAAGGGGGAGGGGGAGAGGGCTTGGACGAGAGCTCTTACTAAGAGGGGGGGGAGGATTTTAACACTTAGAAAACATTTTGTGGATGAAGAAGTTCATCAACTAAGGGGGGTATTTATAGGCCAACCAATGGTCAACCAATGGCCAAGATGAAGCCAAGTGCTAGGCAAGTGTAAGGCCAAGATTTACCCAAATACACCTTATCCATCTACTCCACAAATATCCTACCTAACCTTGACTAAGCAAAAGCCACAAAAAATCGTCCAACCATGGCCCAAGTTGCCGTCCATTGAGGGTGACAAGTGTCACCCTCCCGTTGGTCCAAAATATTTCATCTCTCGGAAAAATCCGCAAAAATAATAAATGACATAGCCGTATTTTTCCCTTCGCAAAGTTTGGAAAACATTTCGTCGGAAAACGATTCTTTTCGAGTGTTGTGCACAACATTTCGTCCTTAGCCTAACCTAAGACTTAAACTTTTATACGTAGGTCCTCACGTACATACTTTGGAAATACGGGGTATAACATTCTCCCCTCCTTAGAAACATTCGTCCCGAATGTTCCTTCTCAAGACAGATAACGATCAAGTTCCTCATAGCTTAACCAGTTTGCAAATGCCGTACATGGTCACAGAATAACACGCGCGCAAATACTTAAATCCAAGCCAACGAGGAATCACTTCGATGATGCAAAACAGTACCAACTCTCGCTTCTGGTCCAAAGGATACTCCCTTCGCACATTCATTTCTCAAAAATGATTACTTCCATCTTTCAGCACAAGTTCACTCCTTTGCTTTCTCGTCGTACCCTTCTCGAACACTTGAACTCCTCTAGTATACGTACCATACTTCAGTCAATGCTTCTGTTGCCAAAACTTTGGAGTCACAACCTCCAAACTTGGTCATCTTACTAGCTTCACTTTCTTCTAAGGCCATTCCCGGCCTTCACGAACCGATTCTGGTCGAACGCACCCACAAATTCATACGATGGTTACCTAACTTGGGCCTAGCACCCTCGTGATCCTACCACCTGGAGGGACCACCTCGAACTGACCCAACCCCAAACCGTGCTACGGGCTGACCCGCAACATGGCCCCAACCCGACCCACTTAACGCATCAAGCTCTTGTTTCCCGATCCGGAACAATCTTACCTATACAGGTCATGAAAGCTACCACTTCCATTATACACCACCCAAGGAATTTTTCCACAATTACTCCACGTATACTTATACATTCTGACAAAGATCACCCGCAAAATCTTGTACTCAAGACGGCCTTACATCTAAGGTCTCAATTGTAATATTCTATGGTTCATCATTTTCTCACCCCCAGGCTTACCCATTTTACTAACCAGGCTTCTAAATCACATTTTAGCACAAAGCTATCCGACATAACACTAAACACATCATCATAACATCAATACATACAAATCTCTAGAGGGTTAAGGATATACCTGAAAATAGGCGGTTCAAAGGACCGCTAAAACTGGGAACTTCCACCGCGACCTCTACCGTGGCCTGCCGGTGTATGAACATCCTGCCTAGCTATGGAAGGTGAAGAACCCGCAATCGATCCAAAGAGTTCTGGCTATCCCACCAGCTACCCCGTCGGACAGCCTCAAATGGCCTGCCGGCCGCAAGTATAGCAATCTCCCAAACCAAGACGACATTCCCCCATGGGCTTTACCACAACGCCCACACCGAGATACGGTGGCCTCATCCGCGAGCACTTCTACTCCCTAAAATCTGAAACACGGGAGCCCCGACCGGCCTCGAATATCCTGCCGTCCCGACGACGGTGGGGACCACTTGCATCGGGCGAGGCGCATAATCGCTCTATCACGAGGCGGTCCGCCTTGAAAGTCACCAAAGGACTCGCTTGCTCGCCCTTCTTCTCGATCTTGGTCATTCCGTCGATCTCTCCGCCTCACATCCAGTGCATAAGTCAGATGCGGCAATGTCCATGCCCACAAGAGCTACACCGAACAACTCTCTCGCTAGGTAATCATCGAGCCTCAGAACATATCGGTGCACTCGATCCTCCATACTAGCTACTAACGCGGGACGCACGCCAATGAGTCGAACTCACATTGTACTCCCGAATCAGACGCCTGCTCGCCGCAACACCAAAAATCTGGCCCGAGCCCTCCTCATCCGCGAGGCAAGAAATGTGCAGGAATGCCTCGAGAAATCGTCCCATATACCGAAGTGAATTCTCCCGACAGCTCCTATGAATCAAACCGATCGCAGGTATCACTCACCGATGCGAACCTAGGACCACCGACTCGGTCTCCGATGCCTTGATCACTCTATGATCCACAGAATCGCTTCGGATGAACTCCTGCAGATCATCCTCAGGCCTCGACCCATAAAACTCTAGCGGGCTACAACTCAGAAAATCCCGTAGCCTCAAACTATCTGATCTAGGGTGAACCACTGGTGCTGTTAGAATACCGGCCCGGCCTTATCCTCAAGTCCGCCACAACCCCGCCGATGGGCCAACTCCTTGTAACCCATCTCTCCGCCTCCGCATCGTGGACCTGAGGCTCGTGCATCGTGGTCTCGTAGAGATCCGCCGCTTCTACTCGCAGCCTCCATCGCCGCCTTGCCTCTTCGCCCGGGTTGCCAAGGCGAGGCATAAGTGGTAAAAACGAAATCCGTCAGAGGGGTCCAACTTATCACACAGCTCTAAGGCATGATCTCAGAATGAGAAGAATGTAAACCAATCCTAAATGTCCTGCAGCCTCCTGATTATAGATGTGGTGCACAACACATCGATAATCAAGACTCTACTAGACACGGTCTGTAGACACTTTCCGAGGACTAATCGCTCGATACCACTTTTGTCACGACCGAACCTGGCCCGTGGATCGTGCCTTACCGGGCACCCTAGTGATACAACATCGAGAAAAACCAAATAAAATAAAAACTTAAACATACAAATAGATATGGATCAAGATAAAGAAAATAGGCCAACCAAAACGGTTGCCTTTCCGCAAATATATATATATCGACATTTGAATAGCGATAATCCTTACAACCCCGCCACAACAAAGCTGCACTTAAGATTTTTACAACAACTATGACGGACAGGGCCCCGCCATACCCCGAATGTACAAGAACCTCTGCACTGTGGTAACATACCAAAAGATAAGCCTCCAAGGAACAGAGCTTCCTAATACGCTGAAATGTGATCCTATGGCGGATCGACAACCGATGTACTTACTGCGGCATGAACGCAGCCCGAAGGAGGTCGATAACAGTACCAAGTATGTGAAATCAAAATATCAGAAATGAAATCATAATAGTCTATATAAAGCGTACATGTATGATAACCAAACTACAGATACACATATAAACGATTATATCAAGTCGTGGACTCACGCCCAAGTCATTACTCAAATATAACTATGGGTCTCACGCCACAACATCAATCATGCCCGTGGAATACCTTCCATCATCGCCATTCATGATATGATAACACCAAGAAGTACACTGAACATCGTGTCCCACCTGTGTCATAAAGAGACCGGACGGGAAATAATCATAACATGAAGCTGACACGTGGCAAGTGCGATAACCTATACCAGATCCACCTGCGTCACGTAGCTGACGGGGGCAAGTAAACAGGCTATGCTCCAGATCACAACCGTAAGTCACGAAGCTTCATCCAAATACTGACTCGCGAAGCTGACACGTGGCAAGTGCAATAGCCTCCATCAGATCCTCCCAGCGCCACGTAGATGACGGGGGCAAGTAACCAGACTAAGCACCAGATCACAACCGTAAGTCACGATACTTCGCCGCGAAGCTGACACATGGCAAGTGCGATAACCTATACCAGATCCACTGCCCACGTAGGCGACGGGGCAAGTAAACAGGCTATGCACCCGATCACAACCGTAAGTCACGATACTTCGCCATAAATAACCATAATGGTCACATGCCCACAAAATCCATCATCGGTGTAGATATGTCCATGTAACAATAATAATGGAAGCATACCCGTGGAATCTTCCGTCACTGACGGTACGTCCAAGTAAGTTCTCAACAAATCAACCGGCCCTCCATCGAGAGACGCGGTAGTATAGAAACACAATTCTTGCACAACAAAGGCTATCACAACAAGCATAGGCAAGTTACACAACAACAAGCATAGGCAAGTTATACACAACTCAAGGTACTTTCATTTTATGTTAAAGTCTGGGTTTTAACCCTAAAGTACTACGTACGTTAAATTCCTTTTTAAAGATCCATTTCTTTTACCAAGGTCACCCGATACCCGTAATATAAAAATAGAGTGACTAACATTGTTAAGTAAACCAAAACACTTCCTTTTGTAAAATCAAGTAACAATATTATTTTCCAAACGTTCAAGTTTGCCTAATTTCAAATGCTCAAGTTTCTCATTTTCGAAAGGTTTCGTAGTTCATAGTTTTAGTCCTTTAAAACAATTTGAGAAACATATGCCTTATATGTGAGTAGGTTATTCTTGTTCATAACAATCTTATTAAAGCAGCCATGATCTAGGAAATGTAATATCATTTTGTCTCATCTTAGCTTCTATGCAGATGGAGGTTTCTACTGGTTTTAATAATACTTCATTATTCAATACATTTCTCTTTATTAGCGCTGCAGTGGTTTGTTCGATATTTATTCTGATTTCCGAAATCAGTAAAACATTATTCCTTTTAAAAACCAAGTACTCATTACTCACGAATGAGGTATCACACTTTTTAACAAACTTCATGTTAATTTAATTAAGTCAAGTCTCTTATCTTATAAAAATCAAATAACCATTCTTTTTATCTTTCTTAAGTCGTTATACCTAACTTTCCATAAAGCTAGTATAACTCTTAAAACCAGGCATTATTCTTCTTTCAAAAAGGTTTCTTATCTCTTTTGAAATACTTCAAGATTCTTTATTATTCAGGCTTAAGTCGAAAGACATTGCCAATAAACTACGTTCAGTTAACGCACGTACGTCTACCGTACTATATATATACATATACTTCAAGATTCTTTTTATTCAGGCTTAAGTCGAAAGACATTGCCAATAAACTACGTTCAGTTAACGCACGTACGCTCACCGCATCATATATATACATATACTTCAAGATTCTTTTTATTCAGGCTTAAGTCGAAAGACATTGCCAATAAACTACGTTCAGTTAACGCACGTACGTCTACCGTACTATATATATACATATATACTTTTAAAATATCATGCTCAAGAGTATAGGAAGAATCACATACCTCGCGACGATTATCGACTATTAGCAAAACGCTCCACGGCTATAACCCGGCTAGCCTTGTCCACCTTTCAAGTAGCACATGCTACTCGCAGAACATTCAACCTATAAAGGTTATACCAGTCTATCAAAGTCTAGACTACTCTGTAGAATATTCTTCTGACGTGATTTCAGTTTAATTCTTTTCTGTAATATCCTTCTATTACAGTTCAATTCTCTTCTATCAATCTTATTCATTTCTATATAACTACAGTATGTAATTCCCAATTACAATATAAGACAAGAGTATTTACCTCGATAAGCCCAAAATTATCCAAGTTTAATGTCGATCCTGAGCAACGTTGCGCTCCTACTCCGGGTGCTCCAACCCGCTCCAAACAACCCTTAGAAGTTCTACACACTTCTACTAAGTACTCCAACCAATCATGGAGACTTTTCCACAGGGTTTCGTTTAGTGGCTAAAGGAAAGTATTGTGGTATTTTCCGGGCTTTTCGTATAGAGGGTACTTTGGAAAGTACTACAAGGTATACGAGCTAAGGTATTTTGGCATTATAACAATACTTGGAGAAGTATTTCTATACCACAAAGGGGGGGGTGTATTTCTCGAAACCAACTAGGCAAGGGAGGGTTCTCACGAGGGCCTCTCTATGGGAGGAGAGGGCTTGGACGAGAGCTCTTACTAAGAGGGGGGGGGGGGAGGATTTTAACACTTAGAAAACATTTTGTGGATGAAGAAGTTCATCAACTAAGGGGGGCATTTATAGGCCAACCAATGGTCAACCAATGGTCAACCAATGGCCAAGATGAAGCCAAGTGCTAGGCAAGTGTAAGGCCAAGATTTACCCAAGTACACCTTATCCATCTACTCCACAAATATCCTACCTAACCTTGACTAAGCAAAAGCCACAAAAAATCGTCCAACCATGGCCCAAGTTGCCGTCCATTGAGGGTGACAGGTGTCACCCTCCCGTTGGTCCAAAATATTTCATCTCTCGGAAAAATCCGCAAAAATAATAAATGACATAGCCGTATTTTTCCCTTCGCAAAGTTTGGAAAACGTTTCGTCGGAAAACGATTCTTTTCGAGTGTTGTGCACAACATTTCGTCCTTAGCCTAACCTAAGGCTTAAACTTTTATACGTACGTCCTCACGTACATACTTTGGAAATACGGGGTATAACATTCTCCCCTCCTTAGAAACATTCGTCCCGAATGTTCCTTCTCAAGACAGATAACGATCAAGTTCCTCATAGCTTAACCAGTTTGCAAATGCCGCATACGGTCACGTATAACACGCGCGCAAATACTTAAATCCAAGCCAACGAGGAATCACTTCGACGATGCAAAACAGTACCAACTCTCGCTTCTGGTCCAACGGATACTCCCTTCGCACATTCATTTCTCAAAAATGATTACTTCCATCTTTCAGCACAAGTTCACTCCTTTCCTTTCTCGTCGTACCCTTCTCGAACACTTGAACTCCTCTAGTATACGTACCATACTTCAGTCAATGCTTCTGTTGCCAAAACTTTGGAGTCATAACCTCCAAACTTGGTCATCTTACTAGCTTCACTTTCTTCTAAGGCCATTCCCGGCCTTCCCGAACCGATTCTGGTCGAACGCACCCACGAATTCATACGATGGTTGCCTAACTTGGGCGTAGCACCCTCGTGATCCTACCACCTGGCGGGACCACCTCGAACTGACCCAACCCCAAACCGGGCTACGGGCTGACCCGCAACATGGCCCCAACCCGACCCACTTAACGCATCAAGCTCTTGTTTCTCGATCCGGAACAATCTTACCTATAAAGGTCATGAAAGCTACCACTTCCATTATACACCACCCAAGGAATTTTTCCACAATTACTCCACGTATACTTATACATTCTGACAAAGATCACCCGCAAAATCATGTACTCAAGACGGCCTTACATCTAAGGTCTCAACTGTAATATTCTAAGGTTCATCATTTTCTCACCCCCAGGCTTACCCTTTTTACTAACCAGGCTTCTAAATCACATTTTAGCACAAAGCTATCCGACATAACACTAAACACATCATCATAACATCAATACATACAAATCTCTAGAGGGTTAAGGATATACATGAAAATAGGCGGTTCAAAGGACCGCTAAAACTGGAAACTTCCACCGCGACCTCTACCGTGGCTCACGTGTATGAACATCCCGCCTAGCTATGGAAGGTGAAGAACCCGCAATCGATCCATGAGTTCGTGCTATCCCACGGTGCTACCCGGTCGATCTCTCGTCAAATGGCCCTGTCGGCCGCAAGTATAGCAATCTCCCAAACCAGTACGACATTCCCCCTATGGGCTTTACCACAACGGCTACACTGAGATACGGGTGGCCTCATCCGGCGAGCACTTCTACTCCCCTAAAAATCTGAAACCTGGGAGCCCTGATCGGCTCCTGAATATCCCAAGCGTCTCGACGACGATGTAGGACCACTTGGTACTGGCGGAGGCGCATAAATGGCCTGCTGCTGAGGCGGTCCGCCTTGAAAGTCACCAAAGGACCTCGCTGCTCGCCTCTTCACGATCTCGTCATTCCGTCGATCTCTCCGCCTCACATCCAAGTGCATAAGCTCAGTATGCGGCAATGTCCATGCCCACCAAGAGCTACACCGAACAACTCTCTCGCTAGGTAATCATCGAGCCTCGTAACATATCGGTGCACTCGATCCTCCATACTAGCTACTAACGCGGACGTCACGCCAATGAGTTGAACTCCACATTGTACTCCCTAACCGTACGCCCGTTCTGCCGCAACACCAAAAATCTGTCGGCCCGAGCCCTCCTCATCTGTGGAGGCAAGAAATGTGCAAGAAATGCCCCTGAGAACTCGTTCCATATAGCTGGAAGTGCATTCTCTCCCCGGGACAGCTCCCATGAATCAAACCAGTCGACTACGGTATCACTCAGCCGATGCGAACCTAGGACCACTGACTCGGTCTCCGATGCCTTGATCACTCTCATGATCCGCTATAATCGCTTGATGAACTCCTCGCGATCATCCTCGTGCCTCGACCCATAAAACTCGCGGGCTACAACTCGTAAAATCCGTAGCCTCAAACTATCTCGATCTAGGGTGAACCATCGCGCTTCTGAACGATCGTCCAGCCTATCCTCAAGTCTGACCACAACCACGGCAAGAATCGGCCAACTCCTTGTAACCCATCTCTCTCGCTCCGCATCGGGATGGAGGCTCGTGCTGCGGTCTGTAGAGATCGCTGCCGCTTCTACTCGCAGCCTCTCTGCCGCACGCTTTGCCTTCTCGCCCGGTTGCCTTGCGCGGAGGCATAACTGGTAAAAACGAAATACGTCAGAGGGGTCCAACTTATCACACAACTCTAAGGCACGATCTCAGAATGAGAAGAATGGAAACCAATCCTAAATGTCCTGCAGCCTCCTGATTATAGATGTGGTGCACAACACATCGATAATTAAGACTTACTAGACACGGTCTGTAGACACTTTCCGAGGACTAACTGCTCTGATACCACTTTTGTCACGACCGAACTCGCCCGGATCGTGCCTTACCGGGCACCCTAGTGATACAACATCGAGAAAACCAATGGAAATAAAAACTTAAACATACAAATCGATATGGATCAAGATAAAAGAAAATAGGCCAACCAAAACGATTGCCTTTCTGCAAATATATATATATCGACATTTGAACGAGCATAATCCTTACACCGCCCACAACAAAGGCTGCACTCTATGATTTTTACAACAACTATGACGGACAGGGGCTCGCCATACCCCGAATGTACAAGAACCTCTGCACTGTGGAAACGCATCAAAATATAAGCCTCCAAGGAACGGAGCTTCCCAATATGCTGAAATGTGATCCTATAAGCGGATCGACGGTAGATGTACCTACCCATGCGTGAAACGCAGCTTCAAAGGAGGTCTAACAACAGGTACCAAGTATGTGAAACTGAAAATACTGTAAATGAAATCATAATAGTCTATATAAAGCAGGAGACATGTATGATAACCAAACTACAGTACACACATATAAACAGTTATATCAAGTCAGGGACTCACGCCCTCCAAGTCATTACTCAAATATAACTATGGGTCTCACGCCCACAACATCAATCATGCCCGTGGAATACCTTCCTTCCTGCCGGCAGTCTATGATATGATAACACCAAGAAGTACACCTGAACATCAGGTCCCACCTGTGTCATAAAGAGACCGGACGAGAAATAATCATAACATGGGCGACACGCGGGCAAGTGCGATAACCTATACCAGATCCACCGCGGTCACGTGTCGACGGGGCAAGTAAACAGGCTATGCTCCAGATCACAACCGTAAGTCACGAAGCTTCATCCAAACACTGACTCGCGAAGCTGACACGTGGCAAGTGCAATAGCCTCCACCAGATCCTCCCAGCGCCACGCAGATGACGGGGGCAAGTAACCAGACTAAGCACCAGATCACAACCGTAAGTCACGATACTTCGCCGCGAAGCTGATACGTGGCAAGTGCGATAACCTATAGCAGATCCACCTGCATCACGTAGCTGACGGGGGCAAGTAAACAGGCTATGCACCCGATCACAACCGTAAGTCACGATACTTCGCCATAAATAACCATAATGGTCACATGCCCACATAATCCATCATCGGTGTAGACATGCCCATGTAACAATAATAATGGAAGCATACCCGTGGAATCTTACATCACCGCAGACGCCCAAGTAAGTTCTCAACAAATCAACCGCCCTCCATCGAGACGCGTAGTATAGAAACACAATTCTTGCACAACAAAGGCTATCACAACAAGCATAGGCAAGTTACACAACAACAAGCATAGTGTTATACACAACTCAAGGTACTTTCATTTTATGTTAAAGTGCGGGTTTTAACTCAAAGTACTACGTGACGTTAAATTCTTTTTAAAGATCCATTTCTTTTACCAAGGTCACCCGATACGTAATATAAAAATAGAGTGACTAACATTGTTAAGTAAACTAAAACACTTCCTTTGTAAAATCCAAGAATAACATTATTTTCCAAACGTTCAAGTTTGCCTAATTTCAAATGCTCAAGTTTCTCATTTTCGAAAGGTTTCGTAGTTCATAGTTTTAGTCCTTTAAAACAATTTGAGAAACATATGCCTTATATGTGAGTAGGTTATTCTTGTTCATAACAATCTTATTAAAGCAGCCATGATCTAGGAAATGTAATATCATTTTGTCTCATCTTAGCTTATGCAGATGGAGGTTTCTACCGGTTTTAATAATACTTCATTATTCAATACATTTCTCTTTATTAGCGCTAGATGGTTTGTTCGATATTTATTACGATTCTAAATCAAGAAAACATTATTCCTTTTAAAAACCAAGTACTCATTACTCACGAATGAGGTATCACACTTTTTAACAAACTTCATGTTAATTTAATTAAGTCAAGTCTCTTATCTTATAAAAATCAAATAACCATTCTTTTTATCTTTCTTAAGTCGTTATACCTAACTTTCCATAAAGCTAGTATAACTCTTAAAACCAGGCATTATTCTTCTTTCAAAAAGGTTTCTTATCTCTTTTGAAATACTTCAAGATTCTTTATTATTCAGGCTTAAGTCATTCAGGCTTAAGTCGAAAGACATTGCCAATAAACTACGTTCAGTTAACGCACGTACGTCTACCGTACTATATATATACATATACTTCAAGATTCTTTTTATTCAGGCTTAAGTCGAAAGACATTGCCAATAAACTACGTTCAGTTAACGCACATACGTCTACCGTACTATATATTTACATATACTTCAAGATTCTTTTTATTCAGGCTTAAGTCGAAAGACATTGCCAATAAACTATGTTCAGTTAACGCACGTACGTCTACCATACTATATATATACATATATACTTTTAAAATATCATGCTCAAGAGTATAGGAAGAATCACATACCTCGCGACGATTATCGACTATTAGCAAAACGCTCCACGGCTATAACCCGGCTAGCCTTGTCCACCTTTCAAGTAGCACATGCTACTCGCAGAACATTCAACCTATAAAGGTTATACCAGTCTATCAAAGTCTAGACTACTCTGTAGAATATTCTTCTGACGTGATTTCAGTTTAATTCTTTTCCGTAATATCCTTCTATTACAGTTCAATTCTCTTCTATCAATCTTATTCATTTCTATATAACTACAGTATGTAATTCCCAATTACAATATAAGACAAGAGTATTTACCTCGATAAGCCCAAAATTATCCAAGTTTAATGTCGATCCTGAGCAACGTTTCGCTCCTACTCCGGGTGCTCCAACCCGCTCCAAACAACCCTTAGAAGTTCTACACACTTCTACTAAGTACTCCAACCAATCATGGAGACTTTTCCACAGGGTTTCGTTTAGTGGCTAAAGGAAAGTATAGTGGTATTTTCCAAGCTTTCAGATAGAGGTACTTTGGAAAGTACTACAAGGTATACTGGGCTAAGGTATTTTGGCATTATAAAAATACTTGGAGAAGTATTTCTATACCACACAGGGGGTGTATTTCTAAACCAACTAGGCAAGGAGGGGTTCTCACCGAGGCCTCTCTGGGGAGGAGAGGGCTTGGACGAGAGCTCTTACTAAGAGGGGGGGGGGGGAGGATTTTAACACTTAGAAAACATTTTGTGGATGAAGAAGTTCAACAACTAAGGGGGGTATTTATAGGCCAACCAATGGCCAAGATGAAGCCAAGTGCTAGGCAAGTGTAAGGCCAAGATTTACCCAAGTACACCTTATCCATCTACTCCACAAATATCCTACCTAACCTTGACTAAGCAAAAGCCACAAAAAATCGTCCAACCATGGCCCAAGTTGCCGTCCATTGAGGGTGACAAGTGTCACCCTCCCGTTGGTCCAAAATATTTCATCTCTCGAAAAAATCCGCAAAAATAATAAATGACATAGCCGTATTTTTCCCTTCGCAAAGTTTGGAAAACGTTTCGTCGGAAAACGATTCTTTTCGAGTGTCGTGCACAACATTTCGTCCTTAGCCTAACCTAAGGCTTAAACTTTTATACGTACGTCCTCACGTACATACTTTGGAAATACGGGGTATAACAGAAGGAGAAGAGGAGCAGACACTCTTGTTCCCTTCAATCCAGAAATTGAGAAAACCTGCAAACAGAACAGAAAGAATCAGCGGATTGCAACCTTGTTAGAAATGAACGGCATTCAGAACAACAACGGGATGGGAGAAGGGTTAGGAGAGAATCAACCCCATCCAGGAATACCTAGGCAAGCGCCAATAGACGTGGAAGAGAGAGTCCAAGTCCAGCCAGAACGAAGTTTGGGAGACTATGTGTTGCCAAGAGTAAATGGAGCACAGACATGCATTAGGCTCCCTGCAATAGGAGCTAACAACTTCGAGATACAACCGGCAATCGGTACATGGTACAACACACGGTAGCTTCGGAGGATCGCCGAGGATTCACATACGCACATAGCTAATTTCTTGAGCTATGTGCAACGTTCGTATAACGGCGCATCGATGATGCCGTCAGATTGAGGCTCTTTCCCTTCTCACTTAGGGATAGAGCAAAAGTATGGTTGAATTCCCTGCCGGCCGATTCGATTTTTACATGGCAAGAGCTGGCACAGAAATTCCTTGCCAAGTTCTTTCCCCCGTGTAAAGCAGCAAAATTGAGAGGGGAGTTGAACAACTTTTACCAAGCAGATGGAGAGTCCTTATATGAAGCTTGGGAAAGGTTCAAAGATCTACAGAGAAAGTGCCCACACCATTGCATTGAGTTGTGGAACTTGGTCCACATCTTCTACAACGGGCTGAGCAGTAAAACCAGAACCATCATAGATGCAGCAGCGGGTGGAGCATTCATGAGGAAAACAGCCCACAACGCTCATGAGTTATTAGAAGATATGGCCACTAACAACCATGTCACGGAAGAGAGGTCGACAAATGGGAGAAGAACAGTGGGAGTCCACAAAATAGATGATATTGCTGCCTTGAATGCCCAAGTGGCCCTTCTAGCGAAACAGTTGCAGCAACATACAGTGTCAGTAAATGCGGTGCAGATGCCTAAAAGCTGTGAGATATGTGGTGGCCCACATACATTTGATAGGTGTCCTTCAGCGGATCCCAACAATATACCCATGGAGCAGGCAGAGTGTCAGGCCATAGGTAATTATCAGAGGCAACAGAACAACCCCTACTCCAACACTTATAATCCAGGGTGGAGGAACCACCCAAATTTCTCATGGAGAGGAGACCAGAACCAGCAGAATCCAGCAGACCGCACTACGGGCAGCAGAATCCAGATAGGGCGATGCAACGGCAGAGCGAATCAACAACCCTTCATTCAAGCCCCACAGCCTCAATACCAATGCACCGGTCAAGAAGAAAAGCGGATGAGCTGAAGCAGGATAAAGACTTGCCAACGCCTGCAGCGATTCATGACAGAAGCTAGATCCTCGTTCAGAAACTTGGAGACACAGGTGGGTCAGCTAGCAAAACAGGCAAACAGCAGGCCACATGGGACATTGCCAAGCAATACAGAGGTAAATCCGAGGGAGCAGTGTCAGGCAGTGCAGTTGAGAAGTGGAAGATACTGAGCAAGATCACCTCACCAAGAGTTGAGAAGAAAGCGAGTTAGAAAGAGAAGGTGATTGAGCCTAGCCCAACAAGAGAGAATACTCCGCAGAAGGAGTATACAGAGAAGATCCCTTTCCCAGAGACTACAAATGAAAGGAGGTTGATAAACAATTCTCCAAATTTTGGAGACATTCAGAAGTCGTGATATCAACATACCTTTCATAGAAGCATTAGAGCATGCCTCCTATTTCAAGTTTATGAAGGATATTTTGGGGAAAAGAAGAAGTCGCGTAATCTGAAATAGTAGCAGTGACCGAGAAGAGTGTAGTGCTATCTTGCGAAAAAAGTTGCCACCAAAGCTAAAAGATCCAGGAGCTTTACACTACCTTGCACAAGGTGGTAACTTGCAACAGAGTTTCATGTGATTTGGGGCAAGTATAAATCTAATGCCCCTATCGGATTTAAAAGATTGGAGTCAGGTGAGCCAAACCAACCACAAGAAGCCCGCAACTAGCCGACAGATGGTTCATCCAAGAGGCAAGATCGAGGACGTGATTGTGAAATTAGGAAAATTCTTCTTTCCCGCAGACTTCCTCATTCTTGATATGGAAGAAGACGCGAAATCCCTATCATATTGGGAGGCCATTCCTAGCAACGGGCGAGCTTTGATTGATGTTGAAAGAGGAAAATTAACACTAAGGGTGGAGTTCGAAGAAATGGTGTTTAAAGTTTTAAACACGTCATCGAGCCACCAACATGAGTGGGTGCTTTGTAATCAGCACCATCAAACCCCATGCGAGCCAATACAAGTCAATCAAAGAGCGATGAGCCCAAGAAAGGTGCATGGTTTCTTTGAAATGCCACTAAAGGAGGTGAGTATTCTGAACTCCCTTACCGATAATGCTAAGAAGAAAAGAAGAAAAGAAACGTCAAATGTGGAGGAAATGGATAGGTTGGGGCTTAATCCACCCTGTGGTTATTAAGGATAAGGAACTTGCGTCCCGCTAAAAGACGTTAAAGACAACGCTACTTGGGAGGCAACCCAACGCTTTTCAATTATGTTATTTTAATTTCTCGTTTTAGTTTATTTTATTTTGTCTAAGAACGCCTCACGGTCTTGGGTTCTTGTGTTTCAGTCTGTGATTGATAGGTACAGGAAATAAATCAAGGCGAAAATCAAGAAAATCTGCACTTTCTAGAAATGTAGCCGCGCGCCAGAGCGAGCAGCTGGCGCTAAAAGAATCGCAGCGCAGTTAAGCGAGGCCATGCACAGACAGAGCAGGGCCGCGGCGCCAAAAATTCCAGAAAATTTGCCAAATTTAGCCAACCAGAATGTGGCCGCGCGTAAAATCCCGGCGAGCGAGAGCAGAGTTGGGCGCCATGCCAAAAACAGACTGCGCCGAGGCGGGAATCCAGAAACTTAAAAACGCCCAAAAATCAGATTTTCCCCAAATTCAAAAACCTAACCTTCCCTCTCCAAAAACCCACGAAATTCCAGAAATTTGCCCACAAATCCTCCACAAATCCAACCCAACCACAACCTAAACTCTTAAATTCCCAAAAAGCCTTAGCCATCTCAACCAACAAAGCTCCATTCCATAGCCTCAAACCACCAATTGAAACAAGAACAAGCTTGAAGCTTCTCATAAAAAGGTAATCTTTTTATGTTCTTGAATCTTTATCAAGTCACGGAGGTAGTAGTTTGAAGGAGTATTGTAGTTGAAGTAATTGGGTCTTGAAAAGTTGATTGTGAAGTTTAGAGAAAAGTAGAAAAAGAGTGTGGGTATTGGGTAGAAAAGTTGAAGTTTGGGGTGTTGTGGTTCACGCTAGTTGTCAATTGTGTAGGAAACATTTGTGCCACTAAATTGTAAGCTCTAAACTGCTTTTAACCATGGCCACCAGAAAATAAGAGGCTCCACATCCACCCCAACCCCATAATCTGATGAAAATAGGTTTGTGAGCTACCAAGCCTACCAAAGATACAAAAGCTTGATACTGCACTTAATACCGAAAGGGAATGGACTACGGAGGAGTCATATGGGAAGAAGATGTTTATGAGCCCATTCGGGCGATGATTGAGTTAAGGGATTGGAGGAAATTTGTGAATCCGGAGAAGATAGCACCAGTAAACACAACAATTGTGCGTGAATTTTATGCCAATTTTCCGGAGAAGGTAGAAAGGGGATGCTTTATAAGGAGACGTTATGTGCCTGTGACAGCAGAGGATATAAATATACAATTGAAAACAGTTGATGTTGAAGAAAGAAGTGATTGAAATCACTTTAGAACATGGTCTAGAAGCATTGACCACATCGACTGGAATGCCGTTGCAGACACCGTGAGCTACCATGGGGCTGTTTTTGATATTGGAAGAAATGGGTCAAGAGCACTGAACAGGTGCCAATTCAACAAAGTAGCCAAAGGTTGGCTATATTTCATCAGCGCCCGCATGATTCCATCCACGCACTTCACCAGAGTGCCAGAGGATAGGATTAAACTGATATATGGAATTATGAGGGGGTTGACGATTGATGTGGGGAAAGAAATAGTGCAGAGCATTGAGGAAATCAGCAGGTTGGTAACAACAGGCGGATTAGGACATGGCTCAGTTATCACCAAGCTATGTCACATGAGTGCGGTCCCAAAACTACCCACTGACACTCATGAGAGAAACCAACTGCCCGTGTCCTATGGGATAGTGCACTCTTTCCCGGACCCAAGCCCCCCAGCAGCCAGACGGAGAGTACAACCAGCAGCAGCAGCAGCAGAGGCCGCCATGGACGAAGATGAGCCTGAAATAGGGGCTCAATATGAGGCAGGACCTAGCCACCGGCCAACCACAGGAGCAGAACCTCCAACGCCCACGATGGAGCAATTGTATCAAAATCAGGTGAGGATGATGCAGACCTTGGACACAGTAGTACAAGGACAGCAAGAAACAAGGCAACAAATCAACGAGTTGAGTTCCTTGTTCAACCAATGGTCGATGCATTATCCACCGCCACCACCACCATTTTAGCCAAAGTTTGTAAGTGTCTTATTTCTTTTACTGTCTTTGAGTCTACACACATTGGGGACAATGTGTGATTTAAGTTTGGGGGTGTTTTATTTGTGTTTTATTTTCTTTGTGTCATGTTATGTGTTACTTAAGTCTTTTTGATTGTTTTTATGTTTATTTTGAGTCACCAATTTTTTTTTGAATTTTGAGTCATAATTGTCTGTCAAAGATCATGTATGCTGTAGTTGCTAGAAACACCTAGTGAAGTAAGGTGGAATAATGTAACGGAATTGAAGCAACTATCTAAACACCTAAGTTAGATATGCCAAAAACTCACAGAATCTGTCTATTTGGAGTTTCTTGCTTAAATTATGCATGCTAAATGATAAATGCTTATGTGTTATGATTGCTTGCTATTTGAGGCGAAATAGTTAGGATATGCATGTTAGGGAGATGACTCAGGCATTTCTTTGATAGCCAATTCTTACCATTCTTCTCTATCCCGTACTTTAAAAATATCCCTAGTCAGCCCCATTGAGCCTAAATTTGAAACTTCTTCTTTGACACCCTATATTCCCACAAATTGTACCATAAGTGAAAATATGAAATAGTGGAATACATTGTGTTAAAAAAAAAAGAGTGAATAAGTCTGTTGCACCCCAATACAAAAGTAATAAGAAATAGGCAAAAGCCTAAGTTTGGGGGTGCTTGTCATTATTATATATTTCACTCTCCCAAAACAAAAGAGGGAAAAGATAGAATCGAAGTGAAGAAAAGAACAAAAAGAAAAAGGGAAATATTGAAAAGCTAAAAAGCTTATGGTACACGAAATGAGCCTAAATTGCCTATTTTTACCTACCCCTACCTAAGCCTACATTACAACCCTTAAAGTCCTGAAGATCTCTTTTATGCATATCCAAAATTAGTGGAGAATAGCAAGTAAGCATGCCATAGGAATTCTTGAATTTATATGCATGGTTTAGTATATTGACTTCCATTAAGCATGATGAATATGAGTTTGCGAAATATTTAGCTTCATGTGTTTAGTGTGCCGAAATTTCATGCTATATGTTCCTGCATATTATTTTGCTAACCTTCATGTTTTTCTAGTTAACACTAATGCAGCAAAAGTGATCAATGGCAGTGAGTCTTTTATTTTTCGTTCCTTTGAGTCTTTTATTTTATTTCTTTCTATCTTTGCTCGAGGGCGAGCAAAGGTTAAGTTTGGGGGTATTTGATCGGTGTATTTTATATACACCTTTTGAGTCAGTTTTAGTTAATCTTTTGTCTCATTTTGCACATATAAGTGTCGTATTAGGATAGTTTTTCTTTCTTTTGAGTCAAAGTGGTTAAAATGGCCAAATGGCGGAAAAGGAGCAAAAGGATGGCAAAAGAGGAGATGCCAGAGCTGGAAACAGAGAAAGTGGCGAACGAGGGTAAAATTGGACTGGCCATGGCGCCTCCTGCAGGATCAGGTCGCGACGCCACTATTCGAGAGGTCGCAGAAGATCCAGCGTCACGGCGCTCGCAGCCAGATGTAGGGCGCGCGCTAAACATCCGAGAAGCTACAGAGTTCCAGCGTCGCGCGCCTCGCATGCCAGATATCGGGTCGCGCGCCAAAACACCCGACGGATTGCAGAACTTTGGCGCCGCGCGCTTTCGTGGCGCGCGCCGACGCGAAAAATTAGGTCTTTGACGAAATTTCGCCAGCCTCAAGGAAAAGAGGAGGCGGTTTTCAAATTTATAAAAGGACAACCCTAGGCGCTTTTAAGGGTTCCCTTCTTGCACAACACAAGACTTTTGCTTGGAGATTGGATACCATTAGTTTAGTAATTTATTTTCCCTTTCTTGTTCTTTATTTCTATTTTGTATGATGAACATGGAATTAGTTCTTGTCATGACAATGGCTAGGAACTAATTCTCTTATAGGGCTTTCCATGTTGAATTGCTAGAAACTTATGTTATAAATTAATGCATGCTTATGGTTATTTTTCTTATTGTGAGATCTATCCAATAATTGAGTTGAACTCTTGATAATTAATTGACAACTAATTATCACTATATGATTTCTAATCGATTAGAAAGGGGATTGTGAATATGTTGTAAGTTGGGTAGACATTCTTGGATTGGGGATGAAAATACCTCAATTATTTATGTAGCGTTGATGAGAGGCTTAACAACCCTAATTTTGCGCATTGTGCGTGACGGTCAACTAGGTTTTTGTTCTTAATCCTCCTATAGAGTTATCCTTATCACCGAAAGGTATGTAAGGTGCGATACTGGGGTTGAGTGTTTATATAACCCTAACGGGAGTATAAAACGATTTCGTAAACCTGCTTTCTCCAAAAGAAGAATACCATAAGTTAATGCATTAGTAAGTAGCATAAGCGAATAGTAAGGATACATGGAAGCCCTATTCTCATTATCACTGAAGTAAATCTTTATAGTTAAAATAACTTTTATAATTCTTAGTTATAAACAACACATTCAATTATCAATTTACCAAATAGATACCAAAAAATAGATAGTTGGTAATTGAACCCTAATCCTTGAGGACGATATTCGGTCTTATCAAGACTATACTACTTGTCACGATAACGTGCACTTGCGTTTAAAGTGTGTGCATCTTACCGCGCAACAACATGCCCGTGGAATCTCTCATCTCGGGTACATGTCTTCATGGGGAGCTAGTCCATGGAGTAATAATCGTATATAACATGGTCGCATGCCCCGGAATCCTTCACCGTATAAGCATGGCCATGGGGTAATAAAACAAATCCGGGAATCTAACCCGCCTCCTGGTCGCATGCCCCGGAATCCCACATCGTATAAGCATGTCCAAGGAATAATAAAAACAATCCGGGAATCTAACCCGCATCCTGGTCGCATGCCCCATAATCCCACATCGTATAAGCATGTCCAAGGATCAATCACAATAGAAGCATACCCGTGGAAGCCTCCGTCACTGTCGGTACGTCCAAGTAAATTCACAACAAGACAGTCGGCCCTCCAACTGAGAGTCACGGCAGCGTAACCATATAATACTTGCACTCAAGGCTATCACAAGCAAGCATAGGCAAGTTCATAAAATCTTTAGACTTTCATTTTATATACTCAAGGCACTTTTCGTTTCACATAAAAGTCCGGGAATTTAACCCAAAGTACTACGTACTTCCATTCTTTTCAAAAGACTCATTTTCATATAAAACCCCAAGATGCTAACACCCGTAGTATCAAAGCATGTCTACATTTCAAACAAGTCACTATATTTTTAGAAATACATTTCTAGGCTTCTAAATCAAGTGACCCTTACTTTAAAACTTTAAGCAATTGATACCTTTAAATCAAATTGTCCTTCCTTATTTCAAGTTATTTCTTTGTTTACATTACTAGAGAAAACCATTCTTCTAACCTTCCATAAAGTTGTTATAACCAACTTCCCATAAAGCCGTTATACTAACTTTATGCCTTAGACTAATTCATTCTCTTTTTTTTTAACCAAGAGACTTATACTTTCAAATCAAGTTACATAACTTTCAAAATACTTCAAGTTTCTTAACTTTAGAAATCAAGTTTCTTAACTTAGAATATCAAGTCTCTTTAACTTATAATTTCAAGTCTCTTAACTTTAAAAATAAAGTCTCTTATCTTTAAAAATAAAGTCTCTTAACCTTTTTAGAATTTAAGGTTCATGGTCTTAAAACTTCATAACGTAAACTCTTTAATATTAAGTAACATATACTTTTATGTGTTGTGAATAGGTTATACTTGTTTATAACGATCTTATTAAAACAGTCATGATCTAGAAAATGTTATACCATTTTGTCTTATCTTATTTTCTATGCAGATGGAGAATTCTACTCATTTTAATATAATTGATTGTCGATACATTTTCTTTTATTAACGCTGCAATGGCTTGTTCGATACCTATTCTCATTCGTGCAGTAAATTAGCAAAGTCAACTCGACTCCAAATACTTCCTGATGACTCTTACCAACATCCCCCATAAGACTTGGTAAGAACTTAGGATAACTTAGACATAACTTTCACATAGAGTAAATCAACATACATATCTCTTAACTTCTAAGAGTAGAAGGAATCATGAAATAACACCACATGTATATTTCATACATAGAATCATGCCAAAAGGAGGAAGAGGTTCACATACCTCGCGACGATTATCGACAAGTAACAAAATGCTCCAAAGTACTTCAACTTTGATAGCTATTCCATCCTTTAAGTAGAATACGCTATACGTAGTACTTCAACCTATAATGGCCAGAATACGTCTATTAACCTCTAGCTTCAAACGTAGAATATTCTAAGTGTAAAGTCACCAAATCCTACGGAAAATCGGACAGCACTTCCTTTGTTTCTACGTACTTTTCCACCTTTTTCAAGGCCCGAAAATCAATAACCAAACGCCACATTTAAGGCCCACCAATTCAGCAAATACAAAGGGGATTACACGCCTAATAGAACGTGTAAAATTCTGCCCCACAATCAATATAAAACTGTCCATTCCTTAAGGCACATTCTCGGCAATAACACTATCCATAACAATATCAATTCTCTTTCGATTTCCTTATTCAATCCAAGTTGTTATTCCAACATGTTATATACATAATAACAATTACAACAACTATAAATCATTTCTTCCTTAACATGCGACGATTGTAACTATCGACCAAATTGATTACAACATTAATGACTAACTTTTCCATTTTCGGTTTTAACACGTCGACATGATCCAAATCTTTTCAAACTTCAATATATATACCACATGCTCAATTCTTAACTACTATAACATGTAATCTTCAATTACATTAAGAAGATGAAGATTTTACCTCAAAAGCCCTAATAATGTCCAAGCGTAAAAGTCGATCCTTAGCAACTTTTAGCTCCTCTTCTTATGTTCCAATCCGCTCCAAGCACTCCTAGAAGCTCATGAAGAACTCCTCTTCAAGTTCCATCTTCAAAGTTGAAGAACACCTTAGGTTTTCGCCTTGCGACTAATGTGAAAACGTCGTTTTTCTGGGATCTTTCTATTGAGATATCCTTACAATACCCCTAGGAACCTTGGGTTAAAGTCTTGTGAATATTGGACAACAATTGAAAAAAATTGTGTGGATTAAGTGCCTAAAGCCGAGAGCAACATTGTGAACTCCTAAAGTTTTCTCAAATTTTTCTAAGTGTGTAGACTTGTCTTGCACTAGTGTAGTATATATAAAACAATGGAGGGTCAAGATTATAACACTTGTGTGGTCTTAGATGAAGGGATTTAAATATCAAGCCAAGTGGGCTCATTGACTTAGTCAATTATCTCAAGCTTGTCATCCACTTGACTACTAACCTTGGTTACACTTAACCTTGGTCACTTGACTACTTAACCATGGTCCAATTTCGAACAAGCCCATGTGGAGGGGTGACACGTGTCGCCCTCTCATTCGTTCATAAAATTTTGTAACCCTCGTGGGCCCCACAAAACGTAAAATTTCTCGGGTGGGCCCTACGTGACCAAATCCATAAAATATATTTCCACAATAATAATAAATTTCATACTCCACAAATAATGTATTCTGAGAATCTAATTCTCATCAATGAACATTTTCCTTCCCGAGGTTCGAAAGATTTTCCTTCGGAAAAACAATTCTTTCTTTCGTACCAATTTTCAAGTCTTGTATTCTCGCGTCTATTCTCTTATTCATGTCCTGAAATTACGGGGTGTAACAGGTAGGATACCACGGGCGCGTCACATGGGTATATTTTACACCTACGGCTGTCGGCAGTGATGGGGGATTCCACGGGCATGAGATATATATATGTATTGCATATGTGTACGCCGACAGTGAGGTAGGATGCCACGAGCGCGTCACATGGTTGTATTTTACACTTACGGATGTCGGCAGTGATGGGGGATTCCACGGGCACGCTTTGATATTTGTGGGCTTGAGACCCCTACTGGTCTGTGTGATGACATTTGAGGGCTTGTGTCCATAGCCCTGGTATGACTATTGTTCATGTGTTGAAATAGTCTTTAAAAGGTAAAACTGACTTTCATTACTTTCACTTCGACAAGGCACAGTGTACTGTTATTTTGGTTATCATACATGTCTCCAGCTTTATTTTAGACTATTATGATTTCATTACAGTACTTTCAGTTTTACATACTTGGTACATATTTCGTACTGACCTCCTTCGGGGGGCTGCGTTCATGCCGCAGGTTGAGGTATATAGCTTGCTGATCCGCACTCTTAGGATCATTGTTCAGTTCTTGGAAAGCTCCATTTCTCCGGAGGTTTTGTCTTTTGGTACGGTTCCCTGAGGTTGTAGATTTATGTACATTCAGGGGTATGGCGGGGCCCTGTCCCGTCACAGTTGTTATGTCAAAACTCTTAGAGGTCTGTAGTCAAATCTTGGGGGTCGCTTTGTAAAAAAAAGGGAGGTAACTGCTTTTGGATTTATATATATATCCCGGGAGGTAGCCTTATCGGCTAACCTGTTATTTATTTCTTGTTAAGTTCATGTATGTTCCGCTGATTATCTCTGATGTATACCTGTAAGGGTGCCCAGGTAGGGCACCAGTCGCGGGCTCAGGGTCGGGTCGTGACATAATCTTTCCATGTAATCTCAAGTCACATATACTTTTAAAAGCCAAGTTACCTCACTTTTCGTAATCAAGGCAAAAGATTCCAAAATGAAACCGAATTCATTTTAAACGTGTACATCCACCGTACTATACATTTATAAAACTCATGCTCAAGAAGATAGGGAAAGTTCCACATACCTCTTCGGTTCAATCCACTTGCTAAGTCCAATATGCCGTACGTAGTATGTCAACCTATAATGACCATAATACGTCTATTAACTTCTAGCTTCAAACGTAGAATATTCTAAGTGTAAAGTCACTTATTCTACGAAAAATTGTGCAGCACTTCCTTTGTTTCTACATAATTTTCCACCTTTTTCAAGGCCCAAAATCAATAACCAAATGCCACATTTAAGGCTCAACACATCAACCAATCAAAGTGGATTACACGCCGCACAGGACGTGTAAAATTCTGCCCCACAATCGATATCCAAATAGTCCAACATTTCAATTCCATTATCGGCTACAATGTAACCACAATGTAAAGTCTTTTCCAATTCCTTTTTAATCCACGTTGTTTAGTCTAACATGTTATATAGCCACAATCGATTATAACAACTACAATCTTCTCTTTAGATAACATGCGACGACTAAACTAGTAACTAAATTGAATTACAATCTTAAAGGCTAAATCATGCTAGTTTCGGATAGTGGTTCCAATATCCATTTTCCCTATCACAAAACCCTTCTCCAACTTCTACAACACGTGACATATTTTACTTCAAGAAGGAGAATGAATTTACCTTGGTATTTCGCCCAAAAATAGTCCAACAATCTCGCCCACTTTAGCCCTCTTTCCGCAATCCTTCTTCACGTTGAAATCACCCACACGAACCCTTTACAAGCTTGCCAACATATTGCCTTCCTGTCTCCTTTCCAATAATTTCATTAGGCTTAGGGTTTTATAAATTTTGAGAGAGAAGAGGAGAGAAGAGAAATCTTTTAGGAACAAGCCTTGCAAATGGCCAAGTCTTGCAAGACTTGGTCATAATATAAGATCTTACTTGCTCTACAAGTTGGGAGGGACACTTGTCGCCCTCCCATAGGTCCTTTACATAAATATCTTCTAATTTTTACCCATTTTCCGCAACAATCCCGCCTCGGCGCCGCGGCCCTGCAGCCGGCGCCGTGGCGCTGCAACTTCAGAAAGTTTCAGGGCTTACGGCGCCGCGGCCCTGCAGCCGGCGCCGTGGCGCTGCAACTCGTAAAGTTCAGGGCTTCTGGCGCGCTGCGCAGTATGGCCGTGGCATACTGTGGCACTGATCAAACATTTTTCCTTCTCTTCTGCCAGCTGAACTTCAAACGTCCATAATTCTCTGCTCTGATGTCCTATCGATGAGCGGTTTGTTGCGTTGGAAACTAGACTCAACGAACTTCATATTAGGCTTTTAAAACACCTAAAACTCTTAATATACTAGGATATATAGCACTCCAAAGTTGACTAAAAATCAGTCTAAAAACATTCTGCCAACTTATCTTTCCAAATTCAAAATCTTATTTCCTTTCGTACGTTCTCATCTCATTCTCTTGGAATTACGGGATGTAACAGTTCATTACCTTCTGAACATTCCAAATTAGTACATAAATAAAGCATAGATGTGGGTTCAATAAACTGTTTCACACCTTCCAAGTAATTACTAAGGATTAACAAACTCCTGCTAAACCATAACCATTCTAGCTAACATACATACGGCTCCAAATAAATACATTCGTACAGATATACTTCCTCAATATACCTACTATACGATAATTGTTTTACCAACCTGGATACGCAATCCATAAAATATGTTTTGGGCCACTGTTGCCTTTGTCAAAGCTGCAATCACAATAACTGTTAGGGAAAGACCATCCTAACAACACAGCTCTATCGCACGACCTTAGAGTAAGAAGAATAGAAATCAATCCCAAATATCCTATAGCCTCTTGTGTATAAGTATGGTGCACACATACACATACCCAAGACTCTACTAGACACGGTCTGTAGACATTCCGAGGACTAACTGCTCTGATACCACTTTGTCACATCCCGAACCCCGGGCACGTGACTGGTGCCCTACCTGGGCACCATCCTATTCATACAATACAATATACCGCGGAAGATAAATGACACTAATTTTTTTCTTCTTAAAACCAAGGCAAAGCCGATAAGGCTGCCATAATATAAATCACCCAAAAGGGGTCTACACTGTCCAACAATGTAAATACAACTCTAGCCAGTCCAGCCCACATATGAATACAGACCTCTAAGATTTTGGACAAATACTATGACGGGACAAGGCCCCGTCGTACCTCTGAATATACCTATCCATAATGACAAGCTCCAGAACATTGGAGCTATCCCAAAATGCTGAACAAGGATCCCAAGCTCACAGATCCACAATCGTGGTACATGACTCGCGGACATGAACGCCGCTTCTCGGCGGGGTCATAACAGGTACCAAGTATGGAACGAAAATACAGTACAGTAAACAAGATCATAACTGTACAAAATAATGACAGGGGCAAGTATGAAAATCAAATATCAAATCCTACCGTGTCATATAACAATCAGAGCCAACTGTACCTTGTATCACTGTACTACTATAACACCGTATCACTTTCACAAATGAAAGCCATGTCAAAATCAGGGACACCTGCCCTCAGCAGATAATATCACAGAAGCATGCTCGTGGAATACAATATCACTGTCAGCATGTAACGAGCATAATATATAACCAGTTATGTCAAAGTTAGGGACACATTCCCTCAAAGTCATTATACAATTCTAACCATGAGTATATTTCACCCGCATAGGTCACGTGGACCCGCATGAGGCGATTTCCTCGCATAGGAATGTTTCACCCGCATAGGTCACGTGGACCCGCATGAGGTATTCCTCGCATAGGACTATTTCACCCGCATGGATCCTGTGGGCCCGCAATGAGTATATCCGTCATACTCGCATAATGGGTAGCAAATCCATAGAAATATATAATGTATTGGGGGTTTACCCCGCAATTATACTCAGAAGGTGTATAACGTCTTGGGGGTTTACCCCGTATTTATACTCAAGAGGTGTATAACATCTTAGGGGTTTACCCCGCATTTATACTCATAACACTAGCATCAATGACTATCATGAACAACATATACAAGTTAAGATAATCCTTGACTCTCATCATCATAAAATGAATAAACCATTATTTTAGCAAACCAAGACAATACCATGCCTTTCCTTTTTAACAAACCAAGACAATTCTCATGCCTTCCTTTTTAAACAAATCAAGACAGTACCATGCTTTCCTTTTCAACAATTCAAGACACTTACCATTTAAGAAAGCCAAAGTACTATCAAGACACAAGATAGAATGACTATCATTTAAGCAAGCCAAAGTACTATCAAGACACTAACACACCTTGCATCACTAAGGATTAAAGTCCATTTCGAAAATGTACGTGATCCGTACATTCAATTTATAAACTAAATTTCCATTTTAGGAAAACCCAAGTCCTACATGTATCATTAGGAAGTAGGATCCAATACATGTATCGTTTTGAAACCATCATTTAGGAGATCGAGACACTTATCATTCCAAATATCTTTCTAAGATATGATTTTGGCAAATCAAGGTACTAGACCGCACGTGCTACTTTAAAACATCTTTGAACATCAAAGTGCCACATATCATGTATTGTATTGAGGACTTAATCATGGACATTCTCACACAATTTCCTTACAACATTTTAAACCATCCCTTGACTTTCCACAAAACTTGTTATAACAACTTCCCATAAAGCCGTTATAACCACCTTCATTTTAGAAAACTAAAGTACTACCACGTCTTTCCTTTTAATACAACCAATACATTATCATGTCATGTAAGGGAATTGAACCCAAAGTACTTTGTACATCTTTTCTTTATAAAAGAATCGTTTCATGAAATATTAGAGCGTTGGACCCAATAGTACTTTCACTATTAAAACCAAGTTACTTACTCATTCAAACTCAAGTAACTTATACTTTTAAACCCAAGTAACTTATGCCTTTAAATCAAGTCACTTACTCTTTCCAATCAAATCATTTATTCTCTTTAAATCAATCAAGTAACTTATACCTTTAACTCAACTTACTTCCCCTTTCAAAATCAAGTAACATATACTTACAAAATTAATAATTTTATGAGTTGTGAATAGGTTATACTCGTTTATAACGATCTTGTTAAATCAGCCATGATCTAGAAAATGTAATACAATTTTGTCTTATCTTAGTTTCTATGCAGATTGAGAATTCTACTTATTTCAATATAATTGATTGTCGATACATTTTCATTAACGCTGCAATGGCTTGTTCGATACCTAGTCTCATTAGTGTAGTAAATTAGCAAGGTCACTCGACTCCAATACTTCCTAACGACTCTTACCAACATCTCCCATAAGACTTGGTAAGAACTTAGGAATATTCTATACATGCCTTTAGCATAAAATCAATAACATGAGTACTTCCTATGACAAGGAAAGTATACTCAAGAACAAGTCATGTATACTCCTAACAACAAGGCAAGTATACCTCAAATATCCAGTCATGTATACTCCTAACAACAAATCAAGTATACTTCAAACAACAAGGCAAGTATACTTCAAACAACAAGTCATGTATACTCCTAACAACAAGGCAAGTATACTTCAAATAACAAGGCAAGTATACTCCTAACAACAGGGCAAGTATACTTCAAATATCAAGTCATGTATACTCCTAATAACAAGGCAAGTATACCAAAAAAATACTCATGTCTATAGAAAGAACAAGTTCACATACCTCGTGACGACTAACCAATATGACAAGTAGTAAAATGCTCCAAAGTACTTCAACTTCATCGGCTATTCCTTAAGCCAAGTAGACTCTGCTACACGTAGTACTTCAACCTAAAACGGCCATAGTACTTCTATCAATATCATACTTACTATTGTAAGATGTATACCAAATAATTGCCCTCTAATACTACGGAAAATCGGGCAGCACTTCCTTTGTTTCTACGTACTTTTCCACCTTTTCTAAAACCCCCGTATGCATCAACCAACAAGCCACATTTAAGGCACAACCAACAGTTAACCAAAGGGGATTACACGCCTAACTGGACGTGTAAAATTCTGCCCCACAATTTATATAAAAGAGTCCGCAAAACAGTCCACAATTAATCCATTATTAAGGGTACAAGGTGAAGCCTTTAACACCCTTATTCTTTAGGACTTCCATTAGCCAACTACTACATTAATCATGCATGTTTAGGGGCTGATTTTCCAGCATAATAACACCCCAAAACAGTCCATAAAATGACACAACGACGTCTAACAGTTTTAGGCAGTTTTCGGCTAACAACAACTACAACAATACAAAGTCATTTCCCTTAATTACTTTTAACCCAATTCTCATTCCAATATGTTATATAAGTTATATAATCTATATCCAACAATATTTCCTTCATTATATAACATGCAATACGTGAAAATAACGACAATAAAAATCAACGAATCTATTGTCGACAAAAGTGCTACTCTCGGCCCACTCTTCCAAAGTAGGGCATGCACACTTTATTTTTCATATCTTCCTTAATACAAGTTCATCTATATACTATAACAATGAGTAATATCCAATTACTGCTGAAAAAGAAGAATCATTACCTCATTTTTGTGCCCAAAAACGTCTCTGGCAGAATGCTACGCTTTGGTCCGCATTTTTCGTTTCGCTCCACTTCTTCAAGTTCCAATCACATATATGTATCCTCTACAACCTTATGAGAAACTTATATTCACGTTTCTCTTCCAAAAAGTTGACGGAAACCCCTAGGGTTTCATCACCATTCTCGGCCCAATGAATATTTGAGGTTAGTGGTGTGTTATCTTGGCTAATCACTAGGTTAGGGACCCTAATCATGTGTTAATAAACTAACTTGGAAGGTTTAAGAATTTTTGTCCAAGAATCTTAGCCAAAACCGAGAGCAACAATATAGAGAGGGGAAATATATTTCTTGAAAATGTTCTATGTGTTGGAAGACTTGTCTTCCACCTCCTCTCTTGTATATATAATATATCTCTAAGGTTGGATGCTTGACAAGTGTATGGCCTTATGTGTAGCAAGACAAGTGGAGTGAGACCCACCTCCACTTGTCTCCAAAATATCTAAAATGGTCAAAGTCTTCCAAGACCAAGACAAAGGGGTGGGGGTGTGCCACGTGTCACCCTACCATTCGTCTAAAATATTTTCACCCTTCAAAAAGTCCATAATTGGCCAAAATATTGAAAAACTTGTGGGTCCCACAAAATTATAAAATTTCTCGGGTGGGCCCCACATGACCAAATCCGAAAATAAAATTCCATAATTCTAATATATTCTATGAATCCCACATACCAAATTTGAGAATTATATTCCAATTAATGAACCTTTTTCCTTCACGAGGTTCCGAGATTTTTCCGGAATTTTTCATTCTTTCTAAAATTCAAATCCCAATTTCTCACGTACGTTCTTATCTCAAATTGTTGGAAATACGGGGTGTAACACTATCGTTATTGGCAGCATGAGAATGTTGTGAGAGATCACCTAATATGTAATGGTTTTGTGCCAAGAACAGATAAGTTATCTGAATTAGGGATCGAAATTGAAAGAGAAAGAACTAATCTGGATCAAGATGAACAATCAAATATGGATGATTGCAATGATGACATAGAAGAGTTTTTGAATGATGCTCGTGATGTTTTTATAGAGGGGTCGAATGACTAGGCAAAAACGTTTTTCAAGTTAATTGAAGAAGGTCAGGATGAACTATATCCCGGATGCAAGAAACATTCAAAGTTTTTCTTTATGATTCGACTATTTATTTTGAAGTGTGATCACAGGCTTACCAATGTTTCATTTGCTGATATATTAGAGCTTGTAAGAGAGGTGTTACCCGATGCAAAATTGCCTAAGTCTTTTAATGAAGCGAAGAGTATTTTAAAAGTACTAGGGTTGGATTATACTAAGATAAATGTATGCCCTAATGATTGCATGTTGTATTGGGAAGAACATGCAAATGCTACAAGCTTCCGATGCCAAGATGGAAGTCGAATGATACAGATAATGACACACAACATGAAAATGGAAATATCCATAGGATTCCTAATAAGAAGATCCTTAGGTACTTTCCAATAAAGAAAAGATTGCAAAGGTTATTTATGTGCGAAGAGACGGCGAAGTACATGACATGGCATGCTGATGGGCGTGAAAAAGATCGAATTTTACAACTTCCAGTGGATTGTCAAGCTTGGAAAGAGTTTGATTCTGTATGCTCAAAGTTTGCAGAAGATCCGCGCAATGTGAGGTTGGGGTTAGCCACATATGGATTTAGCCCATTCAACTCGATGAGCATTGTTCATAGTACATGGCCTGTATATTGATCAATTATAATTTGCCTCCATGGATGATTATGAAGCCAGAATTTTTTATATTGACTTTACTTATCTCTGATCCTTCTTCCCCGGGTAATGATATTGACATCTATTTGCAGCCACTAATCAAGGATTTGAAGGATTTGTGGGTGTCTGGGTTGAAAACTTACGATTCTTCAAGTAATCAAATGTTTGACATGTGTGTAGCTTTGATGACTACTGTTAGTGATTTTCCAGCTTATGCAATGTTGTCCGGGTGGAGCAAAAAAGGATATTTGGCATGCCCTTCATGTCATTATGAAACAAATTCTGAGAGATTGTCTTATAGTAATAAGAATTGCTATAGGGTAACTCGTAGATTTCTTGATCCAACTCACCCTTGGCGTCAAAATAAGAGGAATTTCGATGGAAAATTGAGGAAAGAAGTGAATCTATTCCTTTGAAAGGAATTGATATTGAGAATATGTTGTGTGATTTTCCAAATGAATTTAGAAAGAAGCGAAAGAAAAAGAGGATTAATGATAATGATGATCCAAATCCATAGATAAAGATATCCATATTTTTTCAGTTGTCATACTGAAAGCATTTTTTTAATCGTCATAATCTCGACCCAATACATATCGAGAAAAATATATTTGATAATGTCATTGGAATATTGTTAGACATACCGGGGAAGACTAGAGATCATGTAAGTGCTCATCGAGATTTGATAGAACTTAAAATTATGTCAGAGCTTCAACCAATAGAATTAGAAGATGGTAGCGAAGAAATTCCATGCTCTCGCTTCTGGATGTCACTTAAAGAAAAGCGCAAGTTCTGTCAAGTCATAAAAAATTCTAAGTTACCACAAGGTTATGCTTCTAATATTGCTCGATGTGTGCATGTTGAAGAAAGGAAATTCATAGGCTACAAAAGTCATGATGCTCATTTTATGATGCATTACTTGCTCCCTATTGCTGTGAAAACAACATTACCCAAAGATGGTGCTACTCCATTGATAAGACTTTGTGCTTTTTTTAGAGGCATATGGAATAAAGCTATTGATCCTCGACATCTTGGCAAACTCAAGTCAAAGATAGTTGAAAACATTGTCTGTTTGAATAAATTTTTCCACCCGCATTTTTCGACGTAATGGTGTATTTACCTATACATCTAGTGGACCAAATTAAGATGGGTGGACCGGTTAGTTCAAGGTGTATGTATGGGATTGAGAGGTATCTTCGAGAGTTAAAGTTGGATGTTCGAAACAAGAGCCGTCCAGAAAGCTCAATGGCAGAAGGATACCAAGCTAAATAATGTATTACCTTCATTGCTAGACATCTGAAACGATCAAAATCGTCCACACCTAATGTTAATAAGGATAGTGTCGCACAATCATTTTTACCTAATATTGGGCGTCCTATCAAGGGAAAGGGAAGGATCTAAAAAAAAGCATTGTGGACACATGATTGATCAAACCACATGGACACAAGCACATCGCTATGTCTTATTCAATTGCAATTGTGAGGAAGTTGAGAGATACATAAAGTAAGATGACAAACCATCATGTAATTTTTTACCTTATTTTTTATATGTATTATTCAATTGTATTGTGTTATTAAGATATTTGTTTTTCTATATTTTATCACAGTGAACACAAAATGTGTGTAAGCACCAAACGGAAAAGAAAATCGGATATTGCACAAGATCACCAATAAGGATTTCATTGATTGGTTTAGGGAGAAAATTGAAGTGAAACATCAAGAAGGTCAAGACATTATTTCGAATCATATATTATGGTTACGGAAAGGACCTTCTGACGTTGTTAAAAAGTACACAGGGTACTATACTAACGGATATAGGTTTCATACCATGAAGCGTAATGTGAAGTGTGTAACTCAAAAAAATGGAGTCACTCTCACAGCCGTAACACATAGCTTTGCGAGTTCCAAAGATCAAAATCGTATACTGGGAAATGTCAATTATTATGGTTCAATACAAGACATCATTGAGATATCTTATCATGGGCATTTTAGTGTTGTCTTGTTCAAATGTTTGTGGTTTCACTCGGAAAAAGATGATGATTAGTTTATCATGGTTAATATGAATAAGACAATTTATGCAGAAGAACCATTTATCTTGGCATCTCAGACACATCAAGTTTTTTTGTTGAAAATTTAAACAAAAAGGGTTGGCACTATGCTGTTGAAATCCCTCCTAGGGAAATTTTTTATGGTATTAAAATATCTAATTATTTACTCATGTTTTAACTTATTTTTACTTTCTAATTAATTTGTATCACATTGACTTATGTACTTATTTTTATATTATTTGATTGTCCAGATGAAAGCTAATAAGTCCAAATTTTCTACTTCGCAAAGTCAGATTCCAGAGTATGAGCTGTCACGACCCGATCCCGGGCCCGTGACTGGTGCCTTACCCCGGGCACCCTAGTGATACAACATCAGAGAAAATCAGCGGAAATAAAACTTTAAACATGAAACAAGAGATAAGATCATAAAACAGGCCAACCAAACGGTTACCTTCCAATAAATATATGTATACAAATCTTTCAAACCGAACAGTTTAATCCTTTTTACAAACCCTACCCACAACAGTACTACAGACCTCTAAGAGTTTTTATACAACATGACGGGACAGGGCCCCGCCATACCCCTGAATGTACAAGAACCTACAACTCAGGGTAACATACCAAAGATAAGCCTCCGGAGAAACGGAGCTTCCTAACGCTGAATTGTGATCCTAAGAGCGAGGATCGGAATCGATGTACCTCTACTGCGCATGAACGCAGCCCGGGCGAGGTCAAGACAACAGTACCAAGTATATGAAATCAAAATATCAGAATGAAATCATAGCACTATATAAAGCGTGAGACATGTATGATAACCAAACTACGATTCACCATAAATAAGCGAATATGTAAGTCGTGGACTCACGCCTCGAGTCATCACTCAAATATAACTATGGGTCTCACGCCCGCAACATCAATCATGCGTGGAATACCTTCCTCACCGCCAGCTTCATGATATAATAACACCACAGAGTACACATGAACACCAAGTGCGTACTAACAATACTATACAACCAAACCACGAAGGCGACACGGCAAGTACGAAAGCCGACTACCGATACCGCGCCGTGTCACGTGGCCGATCGGGGCAAGTACGAGGCTAACTACTGTGTACCAAGGTCGTGTCACGAGACTTCATCACTACACCGAGCGGGCAAGTGCGAGGGCTAACTACTAGGTACCAAGGCCGAATCACCACGAGACGGCAAGTACGAAAGCCACCACCGATACCAAGGCCGATCAAGAAAACCTCGTGGAGAGCTAGTCCATGGAATAACACTATCAACGGAAACGAACCTCATCATAGCCGCATACCCGTGGACCATCCATCGAGTCAAGATGCCCATGGACTATCATAGTGGAAGCATACCCGGGCCACCCATCGTGGTCGGTATGTCCAAAATGATCAAGAATAACACGACCGGCCCTCCATTCGAGAGACGCGGTAACATAAGAATACAACACTTTGCACAACAAGGCTATCATACACAAACATAGGAAAGTCACACACAACTCAAGGTACTTTCATTTTATGCCAAAGTCCAGGTTTTAACCCCAAAGTACTACGTATGTTAAACTCTTTTTAAAGGATCCATTTCTTTTACAAAGGTCACCCGATACCCGCAGTATAGAGTGACTAACATCTTTTAAGTAAACCAAAACAATTTCCATACTTTCCTTTTAAAACCAAATTAAGGCGATACCATGCCTTCTTTTTAGACCAAAACACTTCTCCGTTTAAAGTCAAGTTAACACTTTAAAACCAATGATAAAACCATTCCTTTGTTTTCATAAAGTCGTTATAACTACTTCCCATAAAGCTGTTATAACACTTTATGTTTTAAACCAATTTTAAGACAAAACAATGCTTTTCTTTTAAGTACAGTTCAATTCTCTTCTTATATACCTTCCTTGTATATAACTTATACTTAAATCTTATACTTCAACAGTATGAAAACTCTAATTACAAAAGAAGGTCAAGCGTATTTACCTCGGTAAGCCCAAAATTATCCAAGTTTAAATGTCGATCCTGAGCAACGTTTAGCTCCTACTCTGGGCGCTCCAACCCACTCCAAACAACCCTTAGAAGTTTCTAAACAACTTCTCTTAACACTTCAACCAAGCTTATGAAGATTTCCTTAGGGTTTCGGTTTGAGACAAAAAGGACATAAGGTAGTATTTCCGGGCTCTACGTATAGAGGTAACTTTTGGAATACTACAAGGTATAAGGCTAAGGTATTTTGGTATAGCAACAATACTTGGAGAGTATTTCTCTACAAAAAAAGAGGTATTACACGAGAACCATACAAGGCAAGGGGGGGGGAGGGTGTACCCCTCGGCTTAGCACCACTAGGAAGGGGGGGTACCCTCTCGGCCACAAGGCCTAACAAAGGGGGAGGGGGAAGGCTAGGACGAGAAACTCATAAAGGTGGGGAGAAGGGATTTCAAGACTTGGAGATTTGTGGAGTGGATGAATAAGTCTTCAAAGGGGGGGGGGGGGTATTTATAGGGAAACCAATGGCCATGATCAAGCCAAGTGGGGGGCAAGTGGAGGGCCAAGATTTGCCCAAGTGCCCCCTAACCTACTCCTCAAATCACTCCACAAACAATGGCCCATGTTTTAGGCCCCAAATTCATGCCATTCGTCCAAGGCAAACCGCCCTTTGGCCGTCCACTTGAGGGTGACAAGTGTCACCCTCTCGTTGGTCCAAAATATTTCATCTCTCGGAAAAATCCGCAAAAATTATAAATGACATAGCCGGAATTTTCCTTCGCAAGTTCTCAGAAACGTTTCACAAAAACGATTCTTTACGGGGGTTGTGCACAAATTTCGAATCTTGCCTAACTTTAAGGCTCAAACTTTTCTACGTACGCCCACACGTACATACTCTGGAAATACGGGGTATAACATTCTCCCCTCCTTAGAAACATTCGTCCCGAATGTTCCTTCTCAAAACAGATAATGATCAGTTCCTCATAACTTAAACCAGTTGCCAATGCCACACCTGGCCACAAAATAACACACGCTCAAATATTTAATCCAAGTCCACGAGAATTCACCTCAAGCATAACAAAAGCTCCCACCCAAGGTCTAAAAGATATTCCCTTCGCACCTTTACTTCACAACAAAATTATCACTTCTATGCTCTTAACACATGCTCGCTTTTTCCCTTACTCGTCGCACCCTTCTCGAACACTTGAACTCTACTACTATACGTACCATACTTCAGTCGTTACTTCAGTTTCCAAAATCTCTGGAGTCACTACCTCCAAACTTGGTCATCTTACTAACCTCAATCTCCTTTAAGGCCGTTCCCGGCCTTCACGATCCGATTCTGGTCGAACATATCCACGAACTCATATGATGGTCATCTAAACTTGGGCCTAGCACCCTCGTGACCCTACCATCTGGCGGGACCACCCAGAACTGACCCCACCTACATCCGGGCTACGGGTTGACCCGCAATACGCCCTCAACCCGACCCTCCGTCGCGCCAACTCTTGCTCCTCGATACGGAACAATCTTACTAATTCACATCATGAAAGCTACCACTTTCATTTTACACAACTCACTGATTTATCCCACAATACATTATACGCAAACCAAGTATTTCGACAAAGACTAACCGTAAAATCTTTTATTCAAGCCGGCCTTACATCTAAGGTCTCAACGTGTAACATTCTAAGGTTCATATCTTCCCTGCCCCCATACTTATTCTTTCAACTATCCATGTCTCTAAACCACAATACACACAAAGCTATCTGTACATAGCACTCAACATACAATCATCGTATCACGCATGCAAAACTCTAGAGGGTTAAGGATATACCTGAAAAGATAGGCGGTTCAAAGGACCGCTAAATCTGGGAACTTCCACCGCGACCTCTGCCGTGGCCTGCCGGTGTATGAACATCCTGCCTAGCTATGGAAGGTGAAGAACCCGCAACTGATCTCGTAGTCTGTGCTATCCTACCAGTGCTACCCCTGGTCGGACAGTCTCTTGCCAGATGGCCCTGTTGGCCGCAAGAATAACAATCTCCCAAGTTAGTACGACACTCTCCCTTATGAAGTTTTCCACAACGGCCACACTGAGACAAGGGCGACCTCATCCGGCGAGCACTTACTCCTCAAAATCTGAAACACAGGAGCCCCGACTGCCTCGAATATCCCGGCGTCCCGGCGGCCGTGGAGGACCACTGCATCGACGGAGGTACATAACTAGTTCTGCTGAGGCGGTCCGCCTCGAAAGTTATCAAAGGACCTGCTGTTCTCGCCTCTTCGCTGATCTTGGTCATTCCGCCGACTTACGCCTCACATCCAAGTGCATAAGCTCGCGTGCGGCAATGTCCATGCCCTACCAAGAGCTACACCGAACAAGCCTCGCCAAGTAGTCATCGAGCCGGTGACGTGGCGTGCACTCTATCCTCCATATGGCTACTAACGCGGGACATACCGAGCCAATGAGTCGAACTCACATTGTACTCCCAACCGCACGCCCGCTCGCCTCAACACCAAAAATCGGCCCGAGCCCTCCTCGCTGTGGAGGTAAGAAATGTGCAAGAAATGCCTCGAGAACTCATTACATACGGCCGAAGTGCATGCTCTCCCGGACAGCTCACGAATCAAACCACGATCGCAGATCACGCAATGATGCGAACCCAAGACCACCGACTCGGTCTCCAAGCCTTGATCACTCTCACGATCCGTCAGAATCGCTTGATGAACTCCTCGCGATCATCCTCGTGCCTCGACCAGTAGAACTCGCGGCTACAACTCGTGAAAGTCCCGTAGCCTCAAACTATCCGATCTCGTGAACCACGGGTGCATCGAATCGCTGGCCCAAATTTATCCTCATGTTTGGCCACGATCCCGCCGAATCGCCATCTCTTTGTAACCCATCTCCTCTCGCTTCCAGCCGTGGACCGAGGCTCGTGTATCGTTGTCTCATCACCATCCGCGCTCTAAACTCTGCTGGCCGGGCGGAAACTCGCCGTCAAGCAATATCTCAGTCTATCGACTGCTCGCGCTTTGTACTTCTCTCAGATCTCACCAGCAGCCTGCTGGCCGCCTTGCCCACTGCCCGGTTGCCTTGGCGGAGGCATAATCGTAAAACGAGATACGTCGGAGGGTCCAACTTACAACACCTTCTAAGGCACGATCTCGTAATGAGAAGGCGGAAACCAATCCTAAATGTCCTGCAACCTCCCGATTATAGATGTGGTGCACAACACACCGATAATCAAGACTCTACTAGACACGGTCGTCAGACACTTTCCGAGGATTAATCGCCTGATACCACTTTTGTCACGACCGATCCGGCCCGTGGATCGTGTCTTACCGGGCACCCTAGTGATACAACATCGAGAAAATCAGCGGAAATAAAACTTTAAACATGAAACAAGAGATAAGATCATAAACAAAGCCAACCAAACGGCACCTTCCAATAAATATATGTATACAAATCTTTCAAACCGAATGCTTTAATCCTTTTTACAAACCCTACCCACAACAAGATTACTGCACCTCTAAGAGTTTTTATACAACATGACGACAGGCCCGCCATACCCCTGAATGTACAAGAACCTACAACTCAGGGTAACATACCAAAGATAAGCCTCCGGAGAAACGGAGCTTCCCAACGCTGAACTGTGATCCTAAGAGCGAGGATCAGCAATCGATGTACCTCTACCTGCGGCATGAACGCTGTTATACCCCGTATTTCCAGAGTATGTACGTAAGGACGTACGTAGAAAATTTGAAACTTGTACTAAGGCTTGGCCGAATTAATTTTGTTCACAACACCCGTTTTGAGTCGTTTTTCGACGAAACGCTTTCCACGTAGGGAATTTCCGCTATGTCATTTTTATTTTTGCGGATTTTTCCGAGAGACGAAACATTTTGGACCAACGGGAGGGTGACATGTGTCACCTCACATTGGAAGCAAGGGCGCAACCTCCGAAATGGACCACTTTATGGCCTTGAATTGTGCCTTGTTTTGTGGAGTGTTTTGTGGAGTAGGGTTAGGGTGCACATGGCTTGATCTTGGCCTTACACTTGCCTTGCACATGGCTTGATCTTGGCCATTGGTTGGCCTTTGGTTTTGCTATAAATACCCCCCCTAAGCTTGAAGACTTCATCCATTCCAAAAATCACCAAGTCTTGAAAGCCTTCCTCCCTTTCTTGTGCTCTAGCCGTGAGCTACCCTCCCCTTTCGTGAGGCCTAGTGGCCGAGAGGTACTTTCCCTCCTAGTGGCCTTCGGCCGAGAGCACACCCCCCCCCCTACCTTGGGGTGTTCTCGTGAGGTACCCCCCTTAGTGGTGTAGAAATACTCTCAAAAGTATTGTTATAATGCCCAAATTTCCTTAGCCAATACCTTGTAGTATTCTAAGGTTATACCTTTACAAAAAGCCCAGATATACTATTATACTTCCCGTCAGTCACAAAACCGAAACCCTAGGGAAATCTCCATAGTCCGTTGGAGTATTGTGTAGAAGTTGGTTAGAACTTCTAAGGGTGGTTTAGAGCGGGTTGGAGCGCTCGGAGTTGGAGCTAAACGATTGCCCAGGATCGACTTTAAGCTAGGATAATTATGGGCTTATCGAGGTAATTATCTTGTCCCTCTATTGTAATTGGAAATTACATGATTGCTTGAATATATAGTTGAAGTATACTATATAATAGAACTGAACATAGTTATCGGCAATGTCTTTTGACTTAAGCCTGAATTTAAAGAAGAGTACGAATCGTAATTACATAGGTTGTATTACAATGAGACTTGTAGTAATACCGTGGAGTAGAATTGTACAGTTAGGGTTAGATGTATAACCCCCTGGTTGGCTTGGTAGTCGGCCCGATAGAGAGGAGATTTACGCCGCCATGCGGTGTCTTTGAATTTTCGGTAGAATGTTCTACGATGAGATCTATATGTTAATAAGCGCCTTGTGGCCTTATAGGTTGCAGTACTATGCGTGGCGCGATCTACTCGGCTTAGGAGTAGCCGGTTTGAGGTACTGAGCGCTTTTGCTATTTAGTCGATAATCGTCGCGAGGTATGTGAACCTCTTCCTATCTCTTCTAGCATGATATGTGTGAACTATGTAGTACGGTGACGCATACGTGCTAAATGTATGTGATTGGGTTAAAACATAAAGTGTTATAACGACTTTATGGGAAGTTGGTTATAACAGCTTTATGTTGGTAAGAAAATACATGTGGTTTTTAAAAGGTACTGATTTGAACTATAACTGGCTTGTTATGTGTTAATAAAAAACTTGAAGTATTTCAAGAGATTTTTGAATCATTTTGAAAGAAGAAGTAATACTTGGTTTTTGAAAAACTTAAGAGTTATACTAGCTTTATGGGAAGTTAGGTATAACGGCTTAAGAATGTTTTACTGATTTCGGAAATCAGAATGTGTATCGACAAACCCCTGCAGCGTTAATAAAAGGAAATGCTTTTGATTATTAAAACCAGTAGAAACTTCCATCTGCATAGAAGCTAAGATGAGACAAAATGATATTTCCTAGATCATGGCTGCTGTAATAAGATTGTTATAAACAAGAATATCCTACTCACATATAAGACTTATGTTTTTCAGATAGTTTTAAGGAGAATTATATTCTCAAATGAATAAGACTGTGAACTACGAAACCTTTCTAAAATGAGAAACTTGAACATTGGAAATTAGGCAAACTTGATCATTGGAAAAGAATGTTGCTACTTGATTTTACAAAGAGAAGTAATTGATTTACTTTAAAGGATAGTCACTCTATTTTATACTACGGGTATTGTGTGACATTGTGAAAGTAACGATCTTTAAAGAGTTAATGTATGAAGTACTTTGGGGATAAAAACCCGATCTTGTTAATCATATAGTAGAAGGTACCTTGTGTGAACAACTTGATTGTATTGGTTTGTGATAGCCTTGTAATACTTTCTTAATTGCTTTGATAAGTAAACGTGTTGGGATGCTACGTGTGTTAGTATCTTGTGATGTTTGTGTGAAGAGGTTTCTTGATTGTGCTTATTAACTATCGGTCGTTATGATAGTATTGTGGCATTCATCTCTTGAGATGATTCCGGTTAAGCCGCCTCCGACGCGGGTAGACTCAGCGGTCGATGGACCTATGATTCGAGAATACCTCACGCAGTCCCGGGCCTACGCGGAGCTACGAGAGTTCCGTGTTAGTATCGCCTTTATGGGCATGCGGTCCATGCGCCACGCGGATCGCGTTCGTGACGACGCCGGGAGTAGCTACCTCGACGCGGGAATACCTCACGCGGCCGATGAGATTGGCCTACGCGAGTCGCGGGAGTTCGAGGTTAGACGCGACATCGATATCGCGGGCAAGGGCCGCCTTTGATCATGTGACGGTCAGACAGATCTTATGATCTGATTATGACCTTGTTGGTACCGTGGGTTTTTAGTAGTCGGCTATGCCTTCGCATTACTTACCCCGCAGACAGCTTTATCATGACACAGGTGGGACACGTGTTCATGTGTGTTCCGTGCTTTTATATCATAGATCGCCAAGATGAGGAAGGTATTCCACGGGCATGATTGATGTTGTGGGCCCGAGACCCATTGTTATACTTGAGTGATGACTTGAGGCGTGAGTCCTCGACTTGACATCGCTTTGTCAGAATCGTAGTTTGGTTATCATACATGTCTCCCGCTTTATATGATCGCTATGATTTCATTTACGATGTATTTTCAGCCACATACTCGTGCACTGTTATCGACTCCTTCGGGCCGCGTTCATGCCGCAGTTGAGGTACACCGCCGTTGATCCTCGCTCTTGGTCACAGTCAGCGTGTGGAAGCTCCGCCTCCGAGGCTTATTCGTATAGTCCCCTGTTGTCAGAAAGCCATATCTGTGGGTATGGCGGCCCCGTCCCGCCATTGTTGTCGTATCATTTCTTAGGTGCAGTAGTACATTGTGGCGGGGTTTGTAAAAAGGATTAAACTGTTCATTTGTAAAGTTGTTATTTATATATGCCGAAAGGCAAGTTTTCCTCAGATTACTGTTTTGTACTTCTGTCATTTCACGTATGTGTTTTATGTTCCGCTGATTACTCTGATGTTGTGTCACTAGGGTGCCCGGGGTAAGGCACCACCACGCCCAGCCGGTTGTGACAAAAGTGGTATCGAGCGATTAATCCTGAAAGTGTCTGACCGTATCCAAGAGAGTCTTGATTATCGGTGTCGCGCACCACATCAATAATCGTGAGGCTATAGGATATTTAGGATTGGTTTCTATTCTTCTCACTCGAGATCGTGCCTTAGAGCCGTTGTAAGTTGGATCCTCCGAACGTATTTCTTTCCTTATCGTTATGCCTCCGCGTAGGGCAAACCCGGGCCCAGGAGGGCAAGGCATCCGAGGGAGCTGCGAGTTGAGTACAGAGGGTCACGAGGGCACGCCCAAATCTTTACCTAGGGTAGTGCTTCATTTGGGGAGTTCTGCGACGTCACTAGCCCCAGCAGAGTTTAGCACGGCGGCGGCAGTTCCTACTGCGCCATGATATTTGAACCTTCAGTCCCACGACCAGAGCAGAGAATGTGGATTGTAAAGCGACCACATTAGCTATGGATTTGGCTACCAGAGAGATACCGATGTATCGCGAGTCTTGATGACTACCTAAGAGAAGCGTCGCAAAGAGAAATCCTTCGATTAGGCTTGAGCATGGCACGTATGCGCTTATGCGCGGCAGCCGAGAAACGTAGAGATCGACGGGTTAACGAGGCGACGGCGAAGAGGCCGAGCAAAGAAGGTCCTTTGGTAACTTTCGAGGCGAGTCACCTCACCAGCAGATTAGATATGCACCTCCGCGGTCGCAGAGTGGTCTTCCGCGCATTTCGGGACGTTCGGCGTGCAGGAGTTGGTCGAACCTGTGGCTTCGGTTCACAGCATGCACGCCATCCCGGGAATGTCATCTTTTAGTTGGTACTTGTTGTACACTGTGGCCGCTGTGTGTCGAATGGGTGACCTAGTAAGGGGACTTTGCCTTCAGTATCGGTGGGTAGTTCGTCATCTTCCTTAGCTATGCGCCCTACGGGGCAGGTTTGATTAGAACGACTAAGGGGAGTGAAGCAGTAAATATAGATATATCTTTAACCCTCTAGAGATCGGTATGATAAGGTGAGTATACCTTAAGTGCTATGTTACGATAGCAGTGTTAGTCGTGATTAGATCATGGTTGTTTAACCGAGTAAGATTTTGGGGGATAGAGAAGGTGTGAGCCTTAGAGCTTTTTACCTAGAGACCTTAGAGGTGAGGCCATCTCGAGAAAAGGTGTAGTGTTATGTTTGACCCTTATTGGGAGTGCATAGTGCACGTGAGTTATGTTTGGGATAGGTCCCTAGTAGTGTGGGATGAAAGAGGGTAGTTGAGCTAAGAAGACCGCTAGGTTTTCGAAACGTGATTAGTAAGATTGTTCCGGATCGTGGAGCTAGTATTGTGCGCGTTGAAGGGTCGGGTAGGGGCCCCGTTGCGGCTCAACCCGCGGCAGTTTCAGTGCGGGTCGGTTTGTGGTCCCGCCTTGTGGTAGGTCACGAGGTGTTAGGCCCATGTTCGCTAACTGCAGACGAGTTCGTGGATGCGATTCGACCGGTGGTCGGTCGATGGGGCAGCCCATCGTGTTCTTCGCTCGACCGTTTACTTACCGTGTGTTGAGTTATTCAAGCGGTTGAAAGGCTGCACGGGTGCCTACCTTTACCTTATGTCGCATGAAGCCTGTTGTGGTTATTTTCGTTTTCTAAAAAGTTTACCAGCAGGTTAAGAACTCAGTGAGTCTCAGACGCATTCGCCTCGGGCCAAGCGTGGATTTCGAGGATAGTTGTGGGATTGTTGTCTCTGTGGAGGTAGTGTTTGATCTACCATTTCGGTGTTCGGATATCGCCTTATGAAGCCTTGTAAGGCGGAAGTGTAAGTTGCCGGTCGATTGGTTCGAGGTTGGCAAGGTTCGCATACCGTTGAGCTTGTTCCGGCAGATCGTGGATAGTGAAGCTTGTCTAGAAGAAGTTCGCGGCTCGGAGAAATCGTCGCGGATGATCGGCGACGACGCTTAGAGTTCAGCCGGTCGGTCTTCTTGAAAGTACCACCCCGGGTTTTGGGTGTGGCATGTTTGGAAAACAGAGGGAACTTAGCCCGAGTTACTTTGGGCCTTTGTGAGTTCATGTGAAGGATAGGCCAGGTTGCCTATATGTTAGCTTTTGCCGTCCGACTTAGGAGGCAAGACGTCCATCTTTCGTATTGTTATGATCGGAAAGTATCGGAAATCCATCAGTGTTCCCATCAATGATGACCCCGTTAGAGATAGTAACCCCGAGTTTTGGATACTGACGCAGTACCAGAAATGTGGTAAGAATTCGAGCGGCGATACCGTGATCGTGACGCAGCCCTGCACTTGTTGGGTCGCCTGAGAAGGTTGATGCCTCAGGAAAGGTGACAAAGGTGGTATCATGTTGGTGATGTTGGAGGTGTTTCCTCGTGAACTTGGATGTAAGTACTTGCGTGGTGTTTCGTGGCGGATGTGGCGTGTTTGTTCTCGTAAGTATAGTAGTGAAGACTATACCGCACGCGCTTGTTTGAGACTTAGAAGGAACATTCGGGACGAATGTTTCTAAGGAGGGGAGAATGTTATACCCCGTATTTCCAGAGTATGTACGTAAGGACGTACGTAGAAAATTTGAAACTTGTACTAAGGCTTGGCCGAATTAATTTTGTTCACAACACCCGCTTTGAGTCGCTTTTCGACGAAACGTTTTCACGACTTTCGTAGGGAATTTCCGCTATGTCATTTTTATTTTTGCGGATTTTTCCGAGAGGCGAAACATTTTGGACCAACGGGAGGGTGACATGTGTCACCTCACATTGAAGCAAGGGCGGCAACCTGGCCTAAATGGACCACTTTATGGCCTTGAATTGTGCCTTGTTTTGTGGAGTGTTTTGTGGAGTAGGGTTAGGGTGCACATGGCTTGATCTTGGCCTTACACTTGCCTTGCACATGGCTTGATCTTGGCCATTGGTTGGCCTTTGGTTTTGCTATAAATACCCCTAAGCTCAAGACTTCATCCATTCCAAAAATCACCAAGTCTTGAAAGCCTTCCTCCCTTTCTTGTGCTCTAGCCGAGCTACCCTCCCCTTTTCGTGAGGCCTAGTGGCCGAGAGGGTACTTTCCCCTCCTAGTGGCCTTGGCCGAGAGCACACCCCTACCTGGGGGTGTTCTCGAGTACCCCCTTAGTGGTGTAGAAATACTCTCAAAAGTATTGTTATAATGCCCAAATTTCCTTAGCCAATACCTTGTAGTATTCTAAGGTTATACCTTTACAAAAAGCCCAGATATACTATTATACTTCCCGTCAGTCACAAAACCGAAACCCTAGGGAAATCTCCATAGTCCGTTGGAGTATTGTGTAGAAGTTGGTTAGAACTTCTAAGGGTGGTTTAGAGCGGGTTGGAGCGCTGAGTCGGAGCTAAACGATTGCCTGGGATCGACTTTAAGCTTGGATAATTATGTGATTATCGAGGTAATTATCTTGTCCCTATATTGTTATTGGAAATTACATGATTGCTTGAATATATAGTTGAAGTATACTATATAATAGAACTGAACATAGTTATCGGCAATGTCTTTTGACTTAAGCCTGAATTTAAAGAAGAGTACTGAACTGTAATTACATAGGGTTGTATTACAGTAGACTTGTGTAGTAATACCGTGGAGTAGAATTGTACCGTTAGGGTTAGATGTATAACCCCCCCCTGGTTGGCTTGGTAGCCACTCGATAGAGAGAGATTTACTGCCATGCGGGAGGTGTCTTGAATTTTCGGTAGAATGTTCTACGATGAGATCTATATGTTAATGTCGCTTGTGGCCTTATAGGTTGAAGTACTATGCGTGGCGCGATCTACTTGGCTTAGGAGTAGCCGCGGTTTGAGGTACTTGAGCGTTTTGCTATTTAGTCGATAATCGTCGCGAGGTATGTGAACCTCTTCCTATCTCTTCTAGCATGATATGTGTGAACTATGTAGTACGGTAGACGTACATGTGCTAAATGTATGTGATTGGGTTAAAACATAAAGTGTTATAACGACTTTATGGGAAGTTGGTTATAACAGCTTTATGTTGGTAAGAAAATACATGTGGTTTTTAAAATGTACTGATTTGAACTATAACTGGCTTGTTATGTGTTAATAAAAAACTTGAAGTATTTCAAGAGATTTTTGAATCATTTTGAAAGAAGAAGTAATACTTGGTTTTTGAAAAACTTAAGAGTTATACTAGCTTTATGGGAAGTTAGGTATAACGGCTTAAGAATGTTTTACTGATTTCGGAAATCAGAATGTATCGACAAACCCCTGCAGCGTTAATAAAAGGAAATGCTTTTGATTATTAAAACCAGTAGAAACTTCCATCTGCATAGAAGCTAAGATGAGACAAAATGATATTTCCTAGATCATGGCTGCTGTAATAAGATTGTTATAAACAAGAATATCCTACTCACATATAAGACTTATGTTTTTCAGATAGTTTTAAGGAGAATTATATTCTCAAATGAATAAGACTGTGAACTACGAAACCTTTCTAAAATGAGAAACTTGAACATTGGAAATTAGGCAAACTTGATCATTGGAAAAGAATGTTGCTACTTGATTTTACAAAGAGAAGTAATTGATTTACTTTAAAGGATAGTCACTCTATTTTATACTACGGGTATTGTGTGACATTGTGAAAGTAACGTATCTTTTAAAGAGTTAATGTATGAAGTACTTTGGGGATAAAACCCGATCTTGTTAATCATATAGTAGAAGGTACCTTGTGTGAACAACTTGATTGTATTGGTTTGTGATAGCCTTGTAATACTTTCTTAATTGCTTTGATAAGTAAACGTGTTGGGACGCTACGTGTGTTAGTATCTTGTGATGTTTGTGTGAAGAGGTTTCTTGATTGTGCTTATTAACTATCGGTCGTTATGATAGTATTGTGGCATTCATCTCTTGAGATGATTCCGGTTAAGCCGCTCCGACGCGGGTAGACTCAGCGTCGATGGACTATGATTCGAGAATACCTCACGCAGTCCCGGCCTATGCGCGAGCTACGAGTTCGAGTTAGTATCGTCCTTTATGGGCACGCGGTCCATGGGCCACGCGGATCGCGAAGTCGGTGACGATGCCGGGAGTAGCTACCGACGCGGGGAATACCTCATGCGGGCCGATGAGATTGGCCTACGCGGAGTCGCGGAGTTCCGGTGGTTAGACGCGACATTGATCTGCGGGCAAGTGGCGGCTTTGATCATGTGACGCCTAGACAGATCTTATGATCTGATTCATGACCTTGTTGGTGCCGTGGGTTTTTAGTAGTCGGCTATGCCTTCGTACTTACCTCAGACAGCTTTATCATGACACGTGGGACACGTGTTCATGTGTGTTCCTCGGTGCTTTTATATCATAGATCGCGGCATGGGAAGGTATTCCACGGGCATGATTGATGTTGTGGGCCGAGACCCGTTGTTATACTTGAGTGATGACTTGAGGCGTGAGTCACCGACTTGACATGATCGCTTTGTTGTAAATCGTAGTTTGGTTATCATACATGTCTCCCGCTTTATATGATCGCTATGATTTCATTTACGATGTATTTTGATTCACATACTCGGCACTGCTATCGACTCCTTCCGGGGCCGTTCATGCCGCAGTTGAGGTACACCGCCGTTGATCCTCGCTCTTAGGGTCACGATTCAGCGTGTGGAAGCTCCGTCCCGAGGCTTATCTTGTATAGTCCTCGTTGTTGTAGGTGCTTACATTCGTGGGTATGGCGGCCCCGTCCGCCATTGTTGTCGTATCATTTCTTAGAGGTGCGTAGTAATGCCAAGTGTGGTTTGTAAAAGGATTAAACTGTTCATTTGTAAAGTTGTTATTTATATATGCCGAAAGGCAAGTTTTCTCGACATCGTTTTGTACTACGCCATTTCACGTATGTGTTTTATGTTCCATTGACACTCGATGTTGTGTCACTAGGGTGCCCGGTAAGGCACCACCACGCCCAGCTGGTCAGGACAAACGCACTGGCGAGGTCGATCAACAGTACCAAGTATATGAATCAAAAATATCAGAATGAAATCATAGCGATATATAAAGCGGAGACATGTATGATAACCAAACTACGATTCACCATAAATAGCGATCATGTAAGTCGAGGACTCATGCCTCGAGTCATCACTCAAATATAACTATGGGTCTCACGCCCGCAACATCAATCATGCCGTGGAATACCTTTCCTCACCGCATAGCCATGATATAATAACACCACAGAGTACACATGAACACTAAGTCTGTACTAACAATACTATATAACCAAACCACGAAGCTGACACGGGGCAAGTACGAAAGCCGACTACCAGATACCAAGGCCGTGTCACGTAGCTGATCGGGGCAAGTACGAGGGCTAACTACCAGGTACCAAGGCCGTGTCACGAGACTTCGTCACTACATCGAGCGGGCAAGTGCGAGGGCTAACTACCAGGTACCAAGGCCGAATCAGCCACGAGATGGGGCAAGTACGAAAGCCGACCACCAGATACCAAGGCCGATCAGTAAAAACCTCATGGAGAGCTAGTCCATGGAATAACACTATCAACAGGGAAACGAACCCTCATCATGGCGCATACCCGTGGACCATCCATCGAGTCAGTATGCCCATGGACTATCATAGTGGAAGCATACCCGTGGGCCACCCATCGTGTCAGTATGTCCAAAATGATCAAGAATAACACGACCGGCCCTCCATTCGAGAGACGCGGTAACATAAGAATACAACACTTTGCACAACAAGGCTATCATACACAAACATAGGAAAGTCACACACAACTCAAGGTACTTTCATTTTATGCCAAAGTCCAGGTTTTAACCCCAAAGTACTACGTATGTTAAACTCTTTTTAAAAGATCCATTTCTTTTACAAAGGTCACCCGATACCCGCAGTATAGAGTGACTAACATCTTTTAAGTAAACCAAAACAATTTCCATACTTTCCTTTTAAAACCAAATTAAGGCGATACCATGCCTTCTTTTTAGACCAAAACACTTCTCCTTTTAAAGTCAAGTTACCACTTTAAAACCAATGATAAAACCATTCCTTTGTTTTCATAAAGTCGTTATAACTACTTCCCATAAAGCTGTTATAACACTTTATGTTTTAAACCAATTTTAAGACAAAACAATGCTTTTCTTTTAAACCAAAGACTCTTTAATTTCCTCAAGTCTCTTTTTTGAAATCAAGTTCCTTACTTATTCTCATTTCTGAAATCAGTAAAACATTATTCTTTAAAAACCAAGTACTCATTACTCACGAATGAGGTTTCACACTTCTTAACAACTTTCACATCAATTCAATTAAGTCAAGTTTCTTATCTTTTAAGATCAAGTCTCTTAACTTTTTAAAAGCAATAAACCATTCTTTTTATCTCTCTTAAGTCGTTATACCTAACTTCCCATAAAGCTAGTATAACTCTTAAGCTTTCAAACCAAGTATTATTCTTCTTTCAAAAAGGATTCTTAATTCTTTTGAAATACCTCAAGATTCTTATTATTCAGGCTTAAGTCAAAAGACATTGCCGTAACACTACATTCAGTTAACACATGTACGTCTACCGTACTATATATATATTATTGTAAAATACTTCCAGATTCTTATTATTCAGGCTTAAGTCAAAAGACATTGCCGTAAAACTATATTCAGTTAACACACGTACGTCTACCGTACTATATATATACTCTTTAAAATACATCAAGATTCTTATTATTCAGGCTTAAGTCAAAAGACATTGCCACACGTACGTCTATCGTACTATATATATTCCTTTAAAATATCATGCTCAAGAGTATAGGAAGAATCACATACCTCGCAACGATTATCGACTATCAGCAAATAGCTCCAAAGTACTGTAGTCCTGTTAGCCTTTTCCACCCTTCGAGTAGAATTCGCTACTCGCAGTACTTCAACCTATAACGGTTATACAAGTCTATCAATGTCTAGACTACTCGGTAGAATAAATCTAGATACAAGATTCTTACGGAAAATTGGGCAAAGACTTCCCTACCCACAAACTTCACAAGTCATCAGATACATCTTTATGTAAATCTGTTCAATTCTCTTCTTATATACCTTCCTTGTATATAACTTATACTTAAATCTTATACTTCAACAGTATGAAAACTCTAATTACAAAAGAAGGTCAAGCGTATTTACCTCGGTAAGCCCAAAATTTTCCAAGTTTAAATGTCGATCCTGAGCAACGTTTAGCTCCTACTCTGGGCGCTCCAACCCGCTCCAAACAACCCTTAGAAGTTTCTAAACAACTTCTCTTAACACTTCAACCAAGCTTATGAAGATTTCCTTAGGGATTCGGTTTGAGACAAAAAGGACATAAGGTAGTATTTCCGGGCTCTACGTATAGAGGTAACTTTTGGAATACTACAAGGTATAAGGCTAAGGTATTTTGGTATAGCAACAATACTTGGAGAGTATTTCTCTACCAAAAAGGAGGTATTATACGAGAACCATACAAGGCAAGGGGGGGGTGTACCCCTCGGCTTAGCACCACTAGGAAGGGGGGGTACCCTCTCGGCCACAAGGCCTAACAAAGGGGGAGGGGGAAGGCTAGGACGAGAAGCTCACAAAGGGGGGGAGAAGGGATTTCAAGACTTGGAGATTTGTGGAGTGGATGAATAAGTCTTCAAAGGGGGGGGGGGGGTATTTATAGGGAAACCAATGGCCATGATCAAGCCAAGTGGGGGGCAAGTGGAGGGCCAAGATTTGCCCAAGTGCCCCCTAACCTACTCCTCAAATCACTCCACAAACAATGGCCCATGTTTTAGGCCCCAAATTCATGCCATTCGTCCAAGGCAAACCGCCCCTTGGCCGTCCACTTGAGGGTGACAAGTGTCACCCTCTCGTTGGTCCAAAATATTTCATCTCTCGGAAAAATCCGCAAAAATTATAAATGACATAGCCGGAATTTTCCCTTCGCAAGTTCTGTAAAACGTTTCGTCGAAAAATGATTCTTTACGGGGGTTGTGCACAAATTTCGAATCTTGCCTAACTTTAAGGCTCAAACTTTTCTACGTACGCCCACACGTACATACTCTGGAAATACGGGGTATAACATGAGCGACAACGAATCGAGAATTTGAAAATGAATGCAGATATAATGAATGCTCAAGGTGCTGGATATTTGGCAAACAAAATACTACGTAAAAAGGTTCTTAGTTTGGATCGTCCAAGTAGATGTGGACATCGCAATGACTTGTTGGAAGAAAGAGATGATGAGTCCACATCTGAATATGATGGAGACGGTAACGAGGAGGAAACCACTAGCAATATGGGTGCAAAAAGGAAGGTAAACTTTTGAACTTTGAACCTGAAAACATACTGCAGTTGTTGTGAAAACCTGAGGCTTGGTGCTACTGCTGAACTTTTGAACCTGCTTCTTTGCGATGTTGGCAAATGCGAGGCAATCGCCGCCGGGCCGTGCTTGAGGCGCCGTTGCATCTTGGTTGTTGAAGTTGTTGAAGATGTTGCTGAGGTTGATTCTCATGTTGTTGCTATTGCCGCCAAAGAAGAGCGGCAATAAAGATAACAACGGCGAAGAAAAGAACAAGTAGCGAAGCAAAGAAGGAAGCGAAGCAAGCGAAAGCGAAGAAAGAGTAGGCAAAGAAGAAGAAGAAGCAAAGAACAGTAGAAACAGCAAGAAGAAGAGGCAACAATACGCCGCTCAACCTTCACTCGGCGATGGCTGTTGCCTCGACAACTGTTGCCTCATCGATAGGTTCAGCCTCGACAGCAGTTGCTGCCTCGTCGAAAGCTTCATCCTACGATACTAAATTTTAAGGCTGATGGAATGTCTATAAAACATACTCTAATTTTATCCATTACAGGTTTTAGCTCGGCCAAAACTATAGAGGATTTAGTGAAAAAGAATAATCCAAAACAGAAGCATCATCAAGTTGAGAAAAATCAACAATATTTTGACTATCCTAATTCTGAGATTGAGTATTGTAGGCTTGTACCGCAAAAGCAATAGAAAAAGAGGTCATTTTGTTCTACAGGTTCTATGTCAGCATATCTTGAATGGCGAAAAAAACAAGTAGAAAAAAATGAAATGATTGCAACAAGGAATGACATTGTCACTCATACTGAAAGAGATGATAATGATGATGTCCAACTAAATGATAATGTCAATGATGAGGGACATGACCATGCAGATTGTGATTTGGAATCAGCGGCTGAAGACGAAAATGAAGGTACACATTATTATTTATTAATCATTTAGCTTATTATCATACTAAATTAATACATGAATTAACACTTGAATCTAAAACAGCTGCAAAAAAATAAGAAGCATCGAGGGCCAACAAAGCTTACAAAGGTTCATGCGCGTACAAAAGAGGAGCGCCAAGTTATTATCTTGAAATCGTTAGGCCAGCCAGTTGGACCTACGAAGGAAATAGTTGATGAATTTAAATATTTCTTGGGAACTTTGGGGAAGGATTCCGAGCTTGTGCCACTGATATACTAGTTTTCCAAGTCTTCCCACACATGACAAAATATGAGATTATGTTTTGGTATGTTGCAATATTGTTCTTTGAAATATTACGAGTATATTCTTGGTTCTAGACCTTTATCTATTACTAATGTGTCGCTTTAATGATTGATATAGGAAAAATATATGGTTGCTGAAGACGGAAGGAAATGTGTAATGGAGGAAGTTAATGCAAGTTGGCGTAGTTATAAATGCAGATTTAAGAAGAATCACTTCTATAAATATGATAGTGTTGAGTTAATATGGTTTCACAAACCTGACACTATTTCAGTACCTCAGTTTCAGGACCTCTTAAATTATTGGCATTGTGAAAAAATTGAGGTATTCAATTAAATTTGCTTAAGTTTTTGTGTAATAATGAGGTAATATTTGTAACGCCCCGAACCCGGGCCCGTTACTGGTGCCTTACCCCGGGCACCCTAGTGATACAACATCAGAGAAAACCAGCGGAAAATAAAACACGAGTCATGAAACAAGAGATATAATAAATAAACAGGCCAACCAAAACAGTTGCCTTCAGTATATACATAAAAACCCGAACAGTTATCCTTTTACAAACCCCGCCACAACAATTACTGCACTCTAAGATTTACAACAACTATGACGGACAGGCTTCGCCATACCCCGAATGTACAAGAACCTACAACTCAGTGGAAACATACCAAAGATAAGCCTCGAAGGAACGGAGCTTTCCAACACGCCGAAATGAGATCCTAAGAGGGGGATCCACGGCCGATGTACTTCTACTGCGGCATGAACGCAGCCCAAGGAGGTCAAGACAACAGTACTAAGTATGTGAAATCACAAATCAGTAAATGAAATCATAATAGCTTAAAAAGCGTGGAGACATGTATGATAACCAAAATACGACGCAACATAAAAGCGATCAAGTCGTGGACTCACGCCTCAAAGTCACCACTCAAATATAACTATGGGTCTCACGCCCACAACATCCATCATGTTCGCATCATGGCGCGTGCCCGGAATCTTGCGACGGTGTAGACATGTCCATGATGCAACAATAACAAGGCCGCGTGGCCACATGCCGGAATCAGACGGTGTAGACATGCCCATGTAACCTCAATAACAATATATCTGGTCAACTCGCCGCACGCCACATGCCCCGGAATCAGATCGGTGTAGACACGTCCATGTTGCGTAATAACCATATATCGGTAATCAACCCGCCGCGTGGCCGCATGCCGGAATCATCGTGACGGTAGACATGTCCATGTGACATCAACAACAAGACAGTAATCAAAATGGAAACATACCCGTGGAATTCTCCATCACTGCCAGCACGTCCAAGTAAGTTCTCAACAAGTCAACCGGCCCTCTATCGAGACACGCGGAATACGTAAATACCACACTTGCACAACAAAGGCTATCATCACAAGCATAGGCAAGTTTCACAACAACAAGCATAGGCAAGTTTCACAACAACAAGCATAGGCAAGTTTCACAACAACTCAAAGTACTTTCATTTTATGCCAAAGTCCGGGTTTTTAACCCCAAAGTACTACATATGTTAAGTTCTTTTAAAAGAGATCCATTACTTTTATAAAAGTCACCCGATACCCGTAGCCTTAGAATGACCAACCCACATTCCTTTCCTAAGTTCCAGTTTGCCTAGTTTCAATTACTCGAGCTTCTCATTTTCAAATGGTTTCATAGTTCATAAACTTAATCACTTGATTTCTTTTTAGAACAATTGAGTAATATATGTCTCACGTGAGAGTAGGTTATTCTTGTTTACAACATTCTTATTACAGCAGCCATGATCTAGAAAATGTAATATCATTTTGTCTCATCTTAGTTTCTATGCAGATGGAGGTTTCTACTGGTTTTAATACGATACATCATTATTCAATACATTTTCCTTTATTAACGCTGCAGTGGTCTGTCGATACACATTCTGATTTCCGAAATCAAGAAACATTATCCCTTTAAATAAAACCAAGTACTCATTACTCACGAATGAGGTTTCACACAAACATCCACATTAAAACAAATAAGTTAAGTCTCTTATCTTATAAGATCAAGTCTCTTAACTTCTAACATCATTAAACCATTTTCTTTACTTCTCTTAAGACATTATACCTAACTCCCCATAAAGCTAGTATAACTCTTTTTAAATCCTTTAAAACCAAGTGTTACTCTCGATTTATAAATCTTTTGAAATACATCAAGTTCTTTATTATAACTAGCCAGTTATAGTTCACATCAGTTACCTTTTAAAACCACAAAGTATTTTCTTACCTACATAAAGCTGTTATAACCAACTTCCCATAAAGCCGTTATAACACTTTATGTTTTAAGAACAATCAAACACGATTAACACACGTACGCTCACCGTACTACATAGTTCACACATATCATGCTAGAAGAGATAGGAAGAGGTTCACATACCTCGCGACGATTGTCGACTAATAGCAAAACGCCCAAGTACCTCAAACCGCGGCTACTCCTAAGCCAAGTGGATCACTCCACACGTAGTACTTCAACCTATAAGGCCACGGCGCTTATTAACATCTAGATCTCAACGTTCCATAATCTGAGAAAAATTCGGCGCCTCCCCGCAACAACAGAAATCTCCTCCTCTATCGAGGCCTGGCTACCAAGCCAACCGTGGGGGTTTTACACGCCTAACCTGACGTGTACAATTCTACTACACAAGAATGCTATACAAGTCTCCGTAATACACCCTATGTAATTACGATTCGGTTCTTTATTCTTCAGGCTTAAGTCAAAAGACATTGCCACAATACTATGTTCAGTTCTATATATAGTATACTTCAACTATATATTCTAACAACATGTAATTTCCAATTACAATAGAAGGATGAGTGTTTACCTCGATAAGCCCAAAATTATCCAAGTATAATGTCGCTCCCGAGCAACGTTTAGCTCCTACTCCGAGTGCTAATCCGCTCCAAACAACCCTTAGAAGTTCTAACCAACTTCACTTACAACTTCAACTACGGTGAAGATTTCCTTAGGGTTTCGTTTAGAGGCTAAAGGAAAGTATAATCGTATTTTCCGGCTTTTCATACAAAGGGTACTTTGGAAAGTACTACAAGGTATTTGGGCTAAAGTATTTTGGACATTATAACAATACTAGGAGAGTATTTCTATACCACAACAAAGGGTATTATACGGAAACAACTAGGCTAGGGGTACCCACGCCAAACACCACAAAGTGGGGGTGGCTCTCGCCAAGGCTCACCTGGCTCGGGGGGTAGTGTGGCGAATTGCTCACAAGAGGGAGGAGTATTTTTCTTGGAATTTCACAAGTGTGGATGAAGAATAACTCTTGCATTAGAGGGTATTTATAGGTCGAGGATGGCCAACCAATGTCCAAGATTATGCCAAGTGCAAGGCAAGTGTAAGGCCAAGATTTGGGCAAGTGTCCTAAGCCAACTTGCACACAAAATATCCTACCAACTCCAAGACAAAACAAGCCACCTTGTTCGTCCCTTTGCCGCCCACTCGAGGCGATGTGAGGTGACACTTGTCACCCTCCCGTTGGTCCAAAATGTTTCGTCTCTCGGAAAAATCCGCAAAAATTATAAATGATATAGCCGGAATTTTCCCAACAAAAGCTGTGGAAACGTTTCGTCGAAAAACGACTCTAATCGGGTGTTGTGTACAAATTTCGAAACTTGCCTAACTTAAGGCTCAAATTTTCTACGTACGTCCTCACGCACATACTCTGAAAATACGGGTATAACATTCTCCTCCTTAGAAACATTCGTCCGAATGTTCCTTCTAAAGACGGACACGAAGATCTTCTAACAAGTTGCCAATGCCACACATGGCCACAAACATAACACACGTTCTCTTCCCTCCTTACTCGTAGTGCCCTCCTCGAACACTTGAACTCTTCTAGTATACGTACCATACTTCAGTCATCATTTCAGTTCCCAAAACTTTGGAGTCACTACCTCCAAACTTGGTCATCTTACTCGCCTCAATCTTCCTTAAGGCCATTCCCGGCCTTCACGATCTACTTCTGGTCGAACGTATCCACGAACTCATACGCTGGTCATCTAAACTTGGGCCTAGCACCCTCGTGACCCTGCCACCTGGCGGGACCACCCAGAGCTGACCCTTCCTCGAAACGGGACGCGGGTTGGCCCGCAACATGGCCCCAACCCGACCCACTATCGCGCCAACTCTTGCTCCTCGACACGGAACAATCTTGCTAAATCACATCGAAAGCTACCACTTTCATTTACTCAACCTGTGACTTATCACACAATACATTCTAGGCATAAAATGCACTCGACAAGGATCACTTGCAAAAACTTGTACTCAAACGGCCTTACATCTAAGGTCTCCTCGTAATATTCTAAGGTTCATCATTTTCTCACCCTGAGCTTACCTTTCACTAAGCATGCTTCTAAGTCACATTTTAGCACAAAGCTATCCGAACATAACACTTAACACATTATCATAACATACAAAACTCTAGATGGTTAAGATATACCGAAAGTAGGCGGTTCAAAGGACCGCTAGAATCGATCTCCCACCGCGACCTCTACCGGCTCACGGTACGAACATTCTGGCTATGGAAGGTGAAGAACCCGCAATCGCTTCCAAAGAGTTCGTGCTATCCTACCGCTACTACCTGGTCGGACAGTCTCGTCATATGGCCTGTTGGCGCAAGAATAACAAGCTCTCGTACTACGACACTTCAAATGCGGTCTACTACATCGACCACACCGAGGTAGGGTGATGCGATCCGCCAACACCCTACTCCCCGAACATCAAGCACGAGCCCGACCGCTTCCTGAATATCCTGAGGTCCGAAGGCTGCGGGGACCACTCTGCAATGGCGGAGGTACATAACTAGTCTGGCCGAGGCGGTCCGCCTCGAAGTCGCCAAAATATCCGACCGCTCGCCTTCTTCTCGCCAAAGCGGTCCACCTGCCGATCTGCGCTCGCCTCGCACCCATGCGTGAGCACGAACGCGGCAATGTCCATGCGGTAAGAGAAACACCAACAACTCTGCGCTAGGTAATCATCGAGCCTGTAACATATCGGTGCACTCGATCCTCCATACTAGCTACTAATGCGGAACATACCGCCAATGAGTCGAACTCACATTGTACTCGAATCAGACGCCTGCTTCGCCTCAACATCAAAAATTTGTCCGAGCCCTCTCATTTGTGGAGGCAAGAAATGTGCCGAAGGCCCTCAAAACTCGTCCCAAACGGCCGGAAGTGCATGCTCTCCCGGAAAGCTCCACGAGTCAAACCAATCGATCGCGGTATCACGCACCGATGCGAACAAATGTCACAGACTTCGGTCTGAAGCCTTGATCACCCGTGATGATCCTGCAGAATCGACGGATGAACTCGCGGATCATCCTCCGCCTCGACCAGAAAACTCAAAGCGGGCTACAACTAAGAAATCCGTAGCCTCAAATGCTCGCCTCGTGCACTACAGTCTGAGCCAGGCTGAACTGGAATCGCCGCGGCCTATCTCATATTCGCCACAACCACGCCAATAATCGGGCCATCTCTTGTGACCCATCTCCCGCTCTGCATGGGGACTGGAGGCTCAGTGTATCAGTAGTCTCGGCAGCCATCGCTGCGCTCTAAACTCGCTGGCCGGGCGGCGTCGCAAAACTCGCCGTCAAGCACTACCTCGTGATCGACCGCTCGCGCTCGCATTCTCTGAATCCCACTAGCAGCCTCCTACGCTTTGCCTTCTTCGCCCTGGTTGCCTTTCGCAGAGGCATAATCGTAAAACGAAACACGTCGGAGGGTCCAACTTACAACACGCCTCTAAGGCACGATCTCGAATGAGAAGAATGGAAACCAATCCTAAATGTCCTATAGCCTCACGATTATAGATGTGGTGCACAACACACCGATAATCAAGACTTACTAGACACGGTCGTAGACACTTTCCGAGGACTAATCGCTCGATACCACTTTGTAACGCCCAACCGGGCCCGCATCGTGCCTTACCGGGCACCCTAGTGATACAACATCGAGAAAACCAGCGGAAAATAAAACACGAGTCATGAAACAAGAGATATAATAAATAAACAGCAACCAAAACAGCTTGCCTTGATATACATAAAAACCCAACAGTTATCCTTTTTACAAACCCCGCCCACAACAAAGGCATGCACTTAAGATTTACAACAACTATGACGGACAGGCTCCGCCATACCACGAATGTACAAGAACCTACAACTCGTGGAAACATACCAAAGATAAGCCTCAAGGAACGGAGCTTTCCAACACTTGAAATGAGATCCTAAGAGCGGATCCACGACCGATGTACTCTACTGCGCAGATGAACGCAGCCCGAAGGAGGTCGATAACAGTACAGTATGTGAAATTGTCAAATCAGAATGAAATCATAATAGCTTAAAAAGGTGAGACATGTATGATAACCAAAATACAAGACGCAACATAAGCGATCCAAGTCGTGGACTCACGCCTCAAAGTCACCACTAAATATAATCGTGGGTCTCACGCCCACAACATCCATCATGTTCGCATCATGGCGCGTGCCCTAATCATCGACGGTGTAGACATGTCCATGATGCAACAATAATAACATGCCGCATGGCCACATGCCCCCGGAATACTGCATCGGTGTAGACATGACCATGTAACATCAATAACAATATACTCGGTGGTCAACCCTGCCGCATGGCCACATGCCGGAATCTCAGACGGCAGACACGTCCATGTTGCGGTAATAACCATATATCGGTAATCAACCCGCCGCACGGCCGCGATGCCCCTAACATCGTGACGGTGTAGACATGTCCATGTGACATCAACAACAAGACGATAATCAAAATGGAAACATACCCGTGGAATTCTCCATCACCGCCAAAGACGCCCAAGTAAGTTCTCAACAAGTCAACCGCCTATCGAGAGACACGCAGAATACGTAAATACCACACTTGCACAACAAAGGCTATCATCACAAGCATAGGCAAGTTTCACAACAACAAGCATAGGCAAGTTTCACAACAACAAGCATAGGCAAGTTTCACAACAACTCAAAGTACTTTCATTTTATGCCAAAGTCCGGGTTTTTAACCCCAAAGTACTACATCTGTTAAGTTCTTTTAAAAGAGATCCATTACTTTTATAAAAGTCACCCGATACCGTAGCCTTAGAATGACCAACCCACATTCCTTTCCTAAGTTCCAGCTTGCCTAGTTTCAATTACTCGAGCTTCTCATTTTCAAATGGTTTCATAGTTCATAAACTTAATCACTTGATTTCTTTTAGAACAATTGAGTAATATATGTCTCACGTGAGTAGGTTATTCTTGTTTACAACATTCTTATTACAAAGACATGATCTAGAAAATGTAATATCATTTTGTCTCATCTTAGTTTCTATGCGGATGGAGGTTTCTACTGGTTTTAATACGATACATCATTATTCAATACATTTTCCTTTATTAACGCTGCAGTTGGTGCTGCCGATACACATTCGATTTCCAAATCAAGAAACATTATCCCTTTAAATAAAACCAAGTACTCATTACTCACGAATGAGGTTTCACACAAACATCCACATTAAAACAAATACGTTAAGTCTCTTATCTTATAAGATCAAGTCTCTTAACTTCTAACATCATTAAAGCATTTTCTTTACTTCTCTTAAGACATTATACCTAACTCCCATAAAGCTAGTATAACTCTTTTTAAATCCTTTAAAACCAAGTGTTACTCTCGATTTATAAATCTTTTGAAATACATCAAGTTCTTTATTATAACTAGCGATTATAGTTCACATCGATTACCTTTTAAAACCACAAAGTATTTTCTTACCTACATAAAGTCGTTATAACCAACTTCCCATAAAGCCGTTATAACACTTTATGTTTTAAGAACAATCAAACACGATTAACACGTACGTCTACCGTACTACATAGTTCACACATATCATGCTAGAAGAGATAGGAAGAGGTTCACATACCTCGCGACGATTGTCGACTAATAGCAAAACGCCCAAGTACCTCAAACCGGCTACTCCTAAGCTGGATCACTCCACACGTAGTACTTCAACCTATAAGGCCACAAGCGCGCTTATTAACATCTAGATCTCAACGTTCCATAATCTACAGAAAAATTTGGCAAAGACTCTCCCCGCAACAGCGTAAATCTCCTCCTCTATCGAGGCCGGCTACCAAGCCAACCAGGGGGGGGGTTTTACACGTCTAACCGGACGTGTACAATTCTACTACACAGTAATGCTATACAAGTCTACTGTAATACAGCCCTATGTAATTACGATTCGATTCTTTATTCTTCAAAGCTTAAGTCAAAAGACATTGCCACAATACTATGTTCAGTTCTATATATAGTATACTTCAACTATATATTCTAACAACATGTAATTTCCAATTACAATAGAAGGACAGTAGTGTTTACCTCGATAAGCCCAAAATTATCCAAGTATAATGTCGCTCCTGAGCAACGTTTAGCTCCTACTCCGAGTGCTCCAATCCGCTCCAAACAACCCTTAGAAGTTCTAACCAACTTCTACTTACAACTTCAACTACGGGTGAAGATTTCCTTAGGGTTTCGTTTAGAGGCTAAAGGAAAGTATAATCGTATTTTCTGGGCTTTTCGTACAAAGGGTACTTTGGAAAGTACTACAAGGTATTTGGGCTAAAGTATTTTGGACATTATAACAATACTAGGAGAGTATTTCTATACCACAACAAAGGGTATTATACGGAAACAACTAGGCTAGGGGGGGGGTACCCCACGGCCAAACACCACAAAGGGGAGGGGGGGTGGCTCTCGGCCAAGGCTCACTCAAGGGGGGGTAGTGTGGCGGACGAATTGCTCACAAGAGGGAGGGAGTATTTTTCTTGGAATTTCACAAGTGTGGATGAAGAATAACTCTTGCATTAGAGGGGTATTTATAGGTCAAGGGATGGCCAACCAATGGCCAAGATTATGCCAAGTGCAAGGCAAGTGTAAGGCCAAGATTTGGGCAAGTGTCCTAAGCCAACTTGCACACAAAATATCCTACCAACTCCAAGACAAAACAAGCCACCTTGTTCGTCCCTTTTGCCGCCCACTCAAGGCCAATGTGAGGGTGACACTTGTCACCCTCCCGTTGGTCCAAAATGTTTCGTCTCTCGGAAAAATCCGCAAAAATTATAAATGATATAGCCGGAATTTTCCCAACAAAAGCTGTGGAAACGTTTCGTCGAAAAACGACTCTAATCGGGTGTTGTGTACAAATTTCGAAACTTGCCTAACTTAAGGCTCAAATTTTCTACGTACGTCCTCACGTACATACTCTGAAAATACGGGGTATAACAATATTATTCTAACTTATTATTTTTATCTCACAGGCAGAATGTAAGAGAAATAGATACAATCATCTATTGATGGATGATATGCACACGATGGGTCGTAAGTCATTTGCAATGTTACGTCATGAATTAGTATACACTTTTCTTTTTCATAATTGAATTATCTTTTTGCTTCAATTAATTCTCACTAATTTTAATTTGTAAAAATTTAAGGCTTAGGTATTTGTGTGATTTGTGTGCTAAATTTCATTTTATTTTTTACAGCAATAAAAGGATCCGAATAAGGAAGAACCTTCTCAAGCAAAGGTCTACAAAGAATCGAGGAAAGGAGTTCCAGGGAGAACATACCATAGCATCAATGAGAAAACTGAACAGAATATTGTGAGTTAACAAATTGTATTATCATATATTTGCGTACTATTGATAATTTAGTAAGACAATGACTTAACATTCTATAAATAGGCAAAGATAGATGCTATGGAGTCCACCCAATACGGAGAAGGTAGCAACTCTAAAGATCTAGTTCTTTACTCTGAAGTGCTTCAAGGTCCCAAAAGCAAAGATCGCTTACGACTTGTCGAAAAAGGTGTGACAAAGACTGATTTGAAGAAAAAGAGAAAAATCATGTTTCATAATTCCGGAGGAATTCTTGCAGAGTATGAAAGCTGAGTTAGTGCAACAGCTTGCACCGACCGTTGCATCAGTGATTATATCACAACTTCAAGAAGCTAATCCTGAAATAAATCTTGTCATTCCTTCTTTTGTGAGTCCATCAATTTCAAATGATTCATCTAGTGCACCGCATGTCAGTGTACCAAATGGGCAGTCTGCTGGGACAGTTAATCAGGTAATTTTTGTGTTTCCCTTCTTTCCAACACATAGTAATATTCTGGAGCTTGAAATTTTAAATATTATTATACTGTAAATTATATGTTTTTATATGAGTAAACAACATTGAATTTATTATTTATGATGTTTTGGCTAGTCTACCATTTTTTTACTTATGACTATTCATTATGTTAACTTGTAGGTGTCTGGTGAGCTAAATGGAGAAGAAATCTAGCAATCTAACAAATGGACGTGTGTGTGGAGACTTATGTAGATACTTTTATGAACAATTATTTTGTAATATATCCTATGGGGTCTAATATTGTAATATTGTAATATTGTACATTTGTGAACAATTAGTAATAAAATCATTTTTATTATTATTTTTCTCTTTTTATTATTTATTTTGTCATTTTGCAATATTGTGAGCTAATCCTTTTGTAATATTGTACATTTTGTAATTTGTGAACAATCTAGCAATCAAACATGTGCATATCTAATGCGACGGATGTACCTAGTCGTCACATTAGGTGTTCTGGCCGTTGCATTAGGTGGATAAATTACCTCTCAAACAGTCGCATATCTAATGTGACGGCTATACCTGGTCGTCGCATTAGGGGGTAGGAGCAGTTACATTAGTCATGCAGCTAATGCGACGGCTAAATACAGCCGTCGCATTAAGTGCACATCTAATGCGACGACTGTAACAGTCGTCGCATTAGGGCCTTCTAGTCGTTGCATTAGGTCTAATGCAACGGCCAGAAGGCCCTAATACGATGATTTTGAGGCGTCGCATTAGCCTAGAAATGTAGTAGTGTTATGAGTTACAAATATTACTATAGTATATTGTATCTACTTAATACCTCTTTAAAATTGATGTTTTCCATGCAAAAAATATGTTATGATTAAGATAAATTCAATATTAGAGATTACGTATAATAATCAGAAAAATAATTTAACAAAGAAACGTAGATTTTTCTTGTTCAATGTTTGATCAATGTCTACGGCCTTTAACGAATAGCAATAGAGAATTAATAATATATTTCTACAAGTTTGCCTTGACGTAACTGGTTGTCACGCACAGAACCCCCGGGCCCGCGACTGGTGCCCTACCTGGACACCCATCTATTCATACAACACAATAAACCGCGGAAGATAAATAACACTCATTTTTTTAAAACAAAGGCAAAGCCGATAAGGCTGCCATAATATAAATCACCCGAAAGGGGCTACACTGTTCAACAATGTAAATACAACTCTAGTCGGTCCAGCCCACATATGAATACAGACCTCTAAGATTTTAGACAAATACTATGACGGGACAAGGCCCCGCCGTACCTCTGAATATACCTAGCCATAACGACAAGCTCCGGAACATCGGAGCAATCCCAAAATGCTGAACAAGGATCCTAAGCTCGCGGATCCACAACTGAGTACCTAGACCTGCGGACATGAACGCAGCCCCCCGAAGGGGTCAACAGATACTAAGTATGGAACGGAAATAAAGTACAGCAAATAAGATCATAACTGTACAAAGGAATGACAGGGGCAAGTATGAAAATCAAATACCAGATCCTACCATGTCATATAAAATCAGAGTCAATCAGACCTTGTATCATCAGACTCATCAGAATAACACCGTATCACTTTCAAATATGAAAGCCATGTCAAAATCCAAGACATCTGCCCTCAACATATAATATCATAGAAGCATGCTCGTGGAATACAATATCACTGTCAGCATGTAACAAGTATAATATACAACCATCATCAGATAAGCATGCCCGTGGAATTCCCACACCATTGTCGGCATGTAATAAGTATAATAATCAACTACCAGTACACTATGCCTTTTTAACAATGAGAGTAATAAGAGTAAACTTTACCGTTTTAAAATATGAAGCTTATGATTAATTTAGGGCCGCCCGCCCGTAGTATCATTATGCAATCCTATTCAAGGAACTATTTCACCCGCATAGGTCTTGTGGACCCGCAATGGAGCAATTTGCCCCGTATAGGACTATTTCATCCGCATAGGTCTTGTGGACCCGCATAGGAGCAATTTGCCACGCATAGGACTATTTCACCCGCATAGGCTCTACGGACCCGCAATGAGCATATACGTCATACTCGCATCGTGGAGAGAAAATCCACGGATATGTAATGTCCCGGGGGATTGACCCCGCAATAAATAATATAACACTTGCACTACTGGCTATCATGAACAACATATGCAAGTTAAGTAATATTTAACTCTCATTAGATCCAAGTGAATTGTTATACCCCGTATTTCCAGAGTATGTACGTGAGGGCGTACGTATAAAAATCTAAGCCTTAAAGTTAGGCTAGGACCGAAATTTTGTGCACACCACACGAAAAGAATCGTTTTCCGACGAAACGTCTTCCAAAGCTTGCGAAGGGAAAATTCCGGCTATGTCATTTATATTTTTTGCGGATTTTTCCGAGAGACGAAATATTTTGGACCAACAAGAGGGCAACACTTGTCACCCTCTATTTGGTGGATGTGTGGGCGTCTATTGGACGAATTGGAGAGTGGGAGTTGGTAGGATATTTTGTTTAGTTGTTGAGCAAGTGGGACCCACAAACACTTGTCCAAATCTTGACCTTACACTTGCCTACCACTTGTCTTGATCTTGGCCATTGGTTGGCCTATAAATACCCCCCCTTTGTGAAGACTTATTCATCCACAAAAATCCCTAAGTATTGAAATCCCTTCCCCCCCTCTCTTGAGAGCTCTAGCCGAGAGCACCCCTCCCCCTTTGAGAAGGCCCTTGGCCGAGGGGTACACCCCCCCTCCTAGTGGCCTTGGCCGAGGGGTACCCCCCCTACCTTGAGTTGTTTTCGTAAAATACACCCCCCCTCTTGGTAGAAATACTCTCCAAGTATAGTTACTATTCCAAAATACCTTGGCCCATATACCTTGTAGTATTCCAAGGTTACACTTATACTAAAAGCCCAGAAATACTATTATACTTCCCTTCAGTCGCAAAAACGAAACCCTAAGGAAAATCTCCATAGTTGGTTGGAGTATTAAGAAGAAGTTGCGTAGAACTTCTAAGGGTTGTTTGGAGCGGGTTGGAGCACCCGGAGTAGGAGCTAAACGTTGCTCAGGATCGACATTAAACTTGGATAATTTTGGGCTTACCGAGGTAAATAATCCTATCCTTCTATTGTAATTGGAAATTACATACTGTAGTTGTATAGAAATGAATATAAGATTCATAGAAGAGAATTGAACTGTAATAGAAGGATATTACAGAATAAACTTGAACTGGAATCACATCAGAAGAATATTCTACAAGAGTAGTCTAGGCATTGATAGACTTGTATAACCCTTATAGGTTGATTGATCTGCGAGTAGCACGTACTACTTGAAAGGTGGACGAGGCTAGCCGGGATATAGCCGTGGAGCGTTTTGCTAATAGTCGATAATCGTCGCGAGGTATGTGATTCTTCCTATCCTCTTGATCATGATATTTTAAAGAATATATATATAGTACGGTGAGCGACGTGTGTTAACGAACGTAGTTATGCGGCAATGTCTTTTGACTTAAGCCTGAATAATAAGAATCTGGAAGTATTTTAAAAGAATATATATATAGTACGGTAGACGTACGTGTGGTAACTGAATAATAATTACGGCAATGTCTTTTGACTTAAGCCCGAATAATAAGAATCTTGAAGTATTTCAAGAGGATTAAGAAACCTTTTTGAAGAAAGAGTAGTACTTGGTTTTAAAACTTTAAAGTTATACTAGCTTTATGGGAAGTTAGGTATAACGACTTAAGGAAAGTAAAAAGAATGGTTTATTGATTTAAGAAGTTAAGAGACTTGATCTTAAAAGATAAGAGACTTGACTTAAATTGAATTAATCTGAATTTTGTTAAAAAGTGTGAAAACCTCATTCGTGAGTAATGAGTACTTGGTTTTTAAAAGGAATAATGTTTCTTGATTTGGAAATCGGAAGAAGTATCGAACAAACCATCGCGGCGTTAATAAGGGAAATGTATTGACTAATTAAGTATTATTAAAACCAAGAGAAACCTCCATCTGCATAGAAGCTAAGATGAGACAAAATGATATTACATTTCCTAGATCATGTTCGCTTAAATAAGATTGATTATGAACAAGAATAACCTACTCACATATAAGGCATATGTATCTCAAATTGTTTTAAAGGAGAACTATATCATTAAGTGATTAAAACTATGAACTACGAAACCTTTCGAAAATGAGAAACTTAAGCATTTGGAATTAGGCAAACTTGAACGTTTGGAAAATAATGTTGTTACTTGATTTACAAAGGGAAGTGTTTTGGTTTACTTAAAATGATAGTCACTCTATTTTTATACTACGGGTATTGTGTGACTTTTTGAAAGAAACGGATCTTTTAAAAAGAGTTAATGTATGAAGTACTTTGGGGATAAAAACCCGAAATTGTTAACATAAAGTAGAAAGTACCTTGTGTGAATAACTTGATTGTGTTGGTTTGTGATAGCCTTGTAATACTTTCTTGTTGATTTGATAAGTAAACATATTAGGATGCTACGTGTGTTAGTATCTGGTGATGTTTGTGTAAAGGGGTTCCCCTTGTTGTGCTTATGTTGTTTAACGATAAGCTATTATGTTATTATATCACATACCCCCTTGACTTGTTATACCGAGGGCTTGCCACCCGACGCGGTCTATACGGCTATGCGGTCTGCGTGACTATGCGAGTGCGGAGTTCCGTGGTTGATCATTCCGGTGTTTTATCCCGACGCGGGATGCCCTATGCGGTCCGTGTGACTACGCGGTCTATTGAGACTATGCGGTGCGGAGTCCGGGAGGGTAGGGGTTAGCTATCCCCGATGCGAGAATACCACGCGGTCTATGTGTGACTATGCGGATGCGGAGTCGAGGTTAGGCATGCATAATGATACTATGGGCGATTGGCCTTGCTTCGATCATTCGCGCCTAGGAAAGACACACTGATTTACCTATTATTGCTCTTGTTTGTGATATGGCACTATGTGCAAATTGAACTAATTATATTTGCAAATGGTTTTAAATACTTGATTTCATTGAAAGTACTTTACAGTTTCACATACTTGGTACTGTTATCGACTCGCCGGGCTGCGTCATGCCGCAGTAGAGGTACACGATGCCGTCGATCCTAGCTCGTGGTCACGATTAGCGTTGGGAAGCTCCGTTTCTCCGGAGGCTTATCAGTGGTATAGTTCCCTGTCGTTGTAGGTGCTTACATTCAGAGGTATGGCGGGGCCCTGTCCCGTCATTGTTGTCATATCATTCTTAGAGGTGCAGTAGTAATCTTTGTAGGCGAGTTGTAAAGGGATGAATCGTTCTAGTTGTTATATATATATGTCGCAAGGCAAGTTTTCTCGGATGAACTATTTTTATTTCATGTCTTGTTTTATATTCCGACATTACTGATGTATGTCTACTGGGTGCAGGGTAAGGCACGATCACGCCCAGTTCGGTCGTGACAAAAGTGGTATCGAGCGATTAATCCTCGGAAAGTGTCTACGCACCGTATCTAGTAGTCTTGATTATCGGTGTGTTGTGCACCACACCAATAATAAGGAGGCTATAGGATATTTAGGATTGGTTTCCATTCTTCTCACTCTGAGATCGTGCCTTAGAGCTGTGTTATAAGTTGGACCCCTCTAACGTATTTCTTTCCCGTACCTGTTATGCCTCCGCGCAAGGCAACCCGGGCCCAGAAGGGCAAGGCAGCCGAGGGAGCTGCGAGTATAGCACAGAGGGTTACTAGGGCACAGGCCCAATCATCACCTGGGGTGGTGCTTCATTCGGGGAGTTCTGCGACGCCAAATTTCAGCAGAGTTTAGCACAGCAATAGCCTCCATCGCGCCATGATATATGAGCCTTCAGTTCCACGACCGGGAACAAAGAATATGGATTAAAAGAAATGGACCTGTTACTAGCTAGGATTTTAGCAACCAGAGAATATAGAGTGCACCGATATATCACGGGTCTTGATGACTATCTAAAGAAAGGATGTGCAAGAGTAGCTCTTCAGTCAGGCTTGAGCATGGCCTGTGTACGAGCTTATGCGCAGCAGGCCGAGAGACGTAGGGATCGGCGGGTTAATCAAGATCAGCAGAAGAGGGTCAGAACAGCAGGGTCCTTTGGTAACTTTCGAGGCGAACCACCTCAGCAGCAGATTAGATATGCACCTCCACCAGTGCAGGAGTTGGTCAAGGCTCCAGGGCTTTTGGTGCACAGATACACGTAGGTCCAGCCAGCCGGATTCAGTTTCTCCCCAGTGTTCACAGGGTGACAGGCGTCATCCCGGGGAATGTCATCTTTTGTTGATACTTGTTTTACCTGCGGCCGTCAGGGCCATGTGTCGAAAGGATGTCCTAGTAGGAGGGATGCAAGTAGGAGGACTCACCTACGGATCGATTCATGGATTCGCACTGAGAGGAAGGGTGTTAGCTTGAGAGGCCACCCCACTGTGGCCGTTGTGGTAAGTGTCATTGTGGGGGAGTGTCGTACTTCTTCGACAGCTTGTTTTGCTATGCGCCCAGTCGGGCAGGATTGATTGGAACGACAGAGGGTAGTGAAGCAGTAGATACAGGTGTATCCTTAACCCTCTAGAGATTGTATGTGTGATAAGATAAGTATATCTTAAGTGTTACGTTCAGTTAACATTGTGTAAATTGTGATTAAAAATCATGGTTAGTTAACCAGGTAAGTTTGGGGGATAGAGGAAGTGTGAGCCTTAGAGTTTTATACGTAAAGACCTTAGAGGTAAGGCCATCGCGAGTATAAGATGTATTTTTATGTTTGACCCTTATCAGAGTGCATAGTGCACGTGAGATATACTTGTGTGATAGGTCCCTGAGTGGTATGAAATGAAAGAGGGTAGTTGAGCTAATAAGACCACTAGGTTTTTCGTGACTTGCTTAGTGAGATTGTTCCGGATCGAGGAACAAGAGTTTTTGCGCGATAGCGGGTCGGGTTGAGGACCAATCGCGGGTCAACCTGCGACCTGTTTTGTGGTGGGGTCAGTTCGGGGTGGTCCCGCCAGGTGGTAGGGTAATGAGGGTGTTAGGCCAAAGTTTAGTTAACCATCGTACGAGTTCTTAGATGCGTTCGACCAGTAGTCGGGCCGATGAGGTCAGCCCATCTTGTCTTTCAGCCAGGACCGTTTACTCGGCAGAGGGTTATGCGAGATGTTATTCAGGAAGGTTGTAAGGTTGCACGAGGTGCCTACTTTCACCTTATGACAGGCAGTGGAGCCCAGTTTACGGCTGTTTCTTTTCTGGAGGTTTTACCAGGCAGGGTTAGGAACTCAGGTGAGTCTTAGTATCGCCTTCGCCCTCGGGCCAGTGTTTGGATTTCAGGGGTAACTGTGAGGATTGTTGCCTCCTGTTGAGGGAGTGTTTTTATAACTACCATTTCAGTATGCGGATATCGCCTTACAAAGCCTTGTAGGGGCGGAAGTGCAAGTTGTCGGTCGATTGGTTCGATGTTGGCAAAGTTCAGATAGTTGGTTCATACTTGTCTCGGCAGGATATGGATAGGGTGAAGCTTATCCAGAAGAGGTTATTGGCAGCTCAGAGTCAACAGAAGTCGTGCGGATAATCGGCGACGACACTTGGAGTTCAGGTTGACGGAGGGTCTTCTTGAAGGTACCACCCCGGAAGGGTGTGACGAGTTTCGGAAAACAGATGAAACTTAGCCCGAGTTACTTGGGACCTTTTCAGGTCATGTGAAGAATAGGCCAAGTTGCCTATGGTTAGCATTGTCGTCCGACGTAGGAGGCAGTACGTCCGGTCTTTCATGTTGTTATGATCAGAAAATATCGGAAATCCATCCAGAGTGTTCCCAGTTAATGATGACCAAGTTGGAGGTAGTAACCCAGAGATTTGGAAACTGAAGCAGTAACAGAAATGTGGTAAGTTATGAGAAAGAGTTCGAGTGTACGAGAAGGGTACGATGAGTTAGAGAAGAAGCGAGCATGTATTACGAGCATGGTTGTGATCATTTCGTTTGTAAAGAGAAGGTGCGAAGGGAGTATCTTTTAGCCCTTGGGTGGGAGTTTTTGTAGTGATGGAGGTGATTCCTCGTGGACTTGGACGTAAGTATTTGCGCGTGTTGTATTGTGGCCAGGTGTTGCATGATTGTTTTCGTAAGTATAGCAGTGAAGACTATACTGGCGCATGTTTGTTTTGAGACTTAGAAGGAACATTCGGGACGAATGTTTCTAAGGAGGGGAGAATGTTATACCCCGTATTTCCAGTAGTATGCGTGAGGCGACGATAAAAATTTAAGCCTTAAAGTTAGGCTAGGACCGAAATTTTGTGCACACCACACGAAAAGAATCGTTTTCCGACGAAACGTCTTCCAAAGCTTGCGAAGGGAAAATTCCGGCTATGTCATTTATATATTTTGCGGATTTTTTCGAGAGACGAAATATTTTGGACCAACAAGAGGGCGACACTTGTCACCCTCTAATTGGTGGATGTGTGGGCGTCTATTGGACGAATTGGAGAGTGGGAGTTGGTAGGATATTTTGTTTAGTTGTTGAGCAAGTGGGACCCACAAACACTTGTCCAAATCTTGACCTTACACTTGCCTACCACTTGTCTTGATCTTGGCCATTGGTTGGCCTATAAATACCCCCCCTTTGTGAAGACTTATTCATCCACAAAAATCCCTAAGTCTTGAAATCCCTTCCCCCCTCTCTTGAGAGCTCTAGCCAAGAGCACCCCTCCCCCTTTGAGAAGGCCCTTGGCCGAGGGGTACACCCCCTCTCCTAGTGGCCTTGGCCGAGGGGTAAACCCCCCTACCTTGAGTTGTTTTCGTAAAATACACCCCCCCCTCTTGGTAGAAATACTCTCCAAGTATAGTTACTATTCCAAAATACCTTGGCCCATATACCTTGTAGTATTCCAAGGTTACACTTATACTAAAAGCCTAGAAATACTATTATACTTCCCTTCAGTCGCAAAAACGAAACCCTAAGGAAAATCTCCATAGTTGGTTGGAGTATTAAGAAGAAGTTGCGTAGAACTTCTAAGGGTTGTTTGGAGCGGGTTAGAGCACCCGGAGTAGGAGCTAAACGTTACTCAGGATCGACATTAAACTTGGATAATTTTGGGCTTACCGAGGTAAATAATCCTATCCTTCTATTGTAATTGGAAATTACATACTGTAGTTGTATATAAATGAATATAAGATTCATAGAAGAGAATTGAACTGTAATAGAAGGATATTACAGAATAAACTTGAACTGGAATCACATCAGAAGAATATTCTACAAGAGTAGTCTAGGCATTGATAGACTTGTATAACCCTTATAGGTTGATTGATCTGCGAGTAGCACGTACTACTTGAAAGGTGGACGAGGCTAGCCGGGATATAGCCGTGGAGTGTTTTGCTAATAGTCGATAATCGTCGCGAGGTATGTGATTCTTCCTATCCTCTTGAGCATGATATTTTAAAGAATATATATATATGCGGTGACGACGTGTGTTAGCGAGCGTGGTTGTACGGCAATGTCTTTTGACTTAAGCCTGAATAATAAGAATCTGGAAGTATTTTAAAAGAATATATATATAGTACGGTAGACGTACGTGTGGTAACTGAATAATAATTACGGCAATGTCTTTTGACTTAAGCCCGAATAATAAGAATCTTGAAGTATTTCAAGAGGATTAAGAAACCTTTTTGAAGGAAGAGTAGTACTTGGTTTTAAAACTTTAAAGTTATACTAGCTTTATGAGAAGTTAGGTATAACGACTTAAGGAAGGTAAAAAGAATGGTTTATTGATTTAAGAAGTTAAGAGACTTGATCTTAAAAGATAAGAGACTTGACTTAAATTGAATTAATCTGAATTTTGTTAAAAAGTGTGAAAACCTCATTCGTGAGTAATGAGTACTTGGTTTTTAAAAGGAATAATGTTTTACTGATTTCGGAAATCAGAAGAAGTATCGAACAAACCACTGCATCGTTAATAAGGGAAATGTATTGACTAATTAAGTATTATTAAAACCAGTAGAAACCTACATCTGCATAGAAGCTAAGATGAGACAAAATGATATTACATTTCCTAGATCATGGCTGCTTAAATAAGATTGATTATGAACAAGAATAACCTACTCACATATAAGGCATATGTATCTCAAATTGTTTTAAAGGAGAACTATATCATTAAGTGATTAAAACTATGAACTACGAAACCTTTCGAAAATGAGAAACTTAAGCATTTGGAATTAGGCAAACTTGAACGTTTGGAAAATAATGTTGTTACTTGATTTACAAAGGGAAGTGTTTTGGTTTACTTAAAAGGATAGTCACTCTATTTTTATACTACGGGTATTGTGTGACTTTTTGAAAGAAACGGATCTTTTAAAAAGAGTTAATGTATGAAGTACTTTGGGGATAAAAACCCGAAATTGTTAACATAAAGTAGAAAGTACCTTGTGTGATTAACTTGATTGTGTTGGTTTGTGATAGCCTTGTAATACTTTCTTGTTGATTTGATAAGTAAACATGTTAGGATGCTACGTGTGTTAGTATCTGGTGATGTTTGTGTAAAGGGGTTCCCCTTGTTATGTTTATGTTGTTTAACGATAAGTTGTTATGTTATTATATCACATACCCTCGACTTGTTATACCTGAGGCTTGCCACCCTTGATGCGGGTCTATATGGCCTATGCGGTCTGCGTGACTATGCGGAGCTGCGGGAGTTCCAGGGTTGATCATTCCAGGTGTTTTATCCCGCTGCGGGGGATGCCCTATGCGGTCTGTGTGACTATGCAGTCTATTGAGACTATGCGGTGCGGAGTCCGGAGAGTGCAGGGGTTAGCTATCCGTCACGAGAATACCTCATGCGGTCTATGTGACATATGCGATTGCGGGAGTCGAGGTTAGGCATGCATAATGATACTAGGGCGATTGGCCTTGCTTGATCATTCGCGGCCTAGGAAAGACTGCTGATTTACCTATTATTGCTCTTGTTTGTGATATGGCACTATGTGCAAATTGAACTAATTGTATTTGCAAATGGTTTTAAATACTTGATTTCATTGAAAGTACTTTACAGTTTCACATACTTGGTACCTGTTGTACTGACCTCCTTCGGGGGGCTGCGTTCATGCCGCAGGTAGAGGTACACGAGTCGTCGATCCTAGCTCGTGGTCGCGATTCGGCGTTGAAAGCTCCGTTTCTCGGAGGCTTATCGATGGTATAGTCCTGTCGTTGTAGGTGCTTACATTCAGGTATGGCGGGGCCTGTCCGTCATTGTTGTCATATCATTCTTAGAGTGCATGTGTAATCTTGTGGCGAGTTGTAAAAAAGGATGTAACTGTTCTAGTTGTTATATATATATGCCGCAAGGCAAGTTTTCTCAGATGAACTATTTTTATTTCATGTCTTGTTTTATATTCCGCTGATTACTCTGATGTATGTCTACTTGGGTGCCCGGGGTAAGGCACCAGTCACGGGCCCGGGTTCGGGTCGTGACATGAATGAACCACCATTTTAGACGACCAAGGCACTATCATATCTTTCATTTTAAAACAACCAAGGCAAATACCATGCCTTCCTTTTAAAATAAACAAGACAATACCATGCCTTCCTTTTTAAATAACCAAGACAATACCATGTCTTCCTTTCTAAAATGACCAAGACAATACCATCATGCGAGGTACGACATGTCTCGGCCCATTTGTTATACCCCGTATTTCCAGAGTATGTACGTAAGGGAATACGTACAAAAGTCTAGCCTTAAAGTTTAGGCACAAAACGTTTTTTTTGGGCACAACTCACAAAACGAATAGTTTTCCGACGAAACGTTTCCACAGCTTTCGTAGGGTAAATTCCGGCTATGCCATTTCTAATTTTTGCGGATTTTTCCGAGAGACGAAACATTTTGGACCAACGGGAGGGCGACACTTGGCACCCTCCAATTGGTGGACTTGAAATCGTCCATTTGGACGAATTGGGCAAAGAAGTGCACGTTTTTTGTGCCTTTGCACAAGTCAAGGATTAGGTAGGATATTTTGTGTGCAAGTTGGCCAAGGACACTTGCCCTAATCTTGACCTTACACTTGCCTAGCCCTTGGCTAAATCTTGGCCCTTGGTTGGCCATGTGTCTTGACCTATAAATACCCCTTAAGATGAAGAGTTCTTCATCCACAAATTCCTTTCCAAGTCTTGAAAATCCTCTCCTCTCCTTTGTAGCCTTTTCGTCCAAACACCCTCCTTTTGAAGTTTGGCGAGGCCCCCTAGCCTAGCCAAAATCTACCCTCCCTTGATAGAAAAGTTGTCTTCTAGTATTGTTATAATGCCCAAAATACCCTAGCTCAAATCCCTTAGTTGTCACGACGTTGGGGCAGTGGATAGTGCTCACCAGGGCACCCAAGTAGTCATACATCGAGTAACCGGAATATAAAACAAGGCAGAAACAGTTTATAAAATAAGACACGCTTTATCGATGAAAAGCTTGCCTTTCGGCATAATATAAATAACTCAAGTTTTGCGATTCATCCCAACTGTACAATAGTACTCTGGACCTCTGGAAGTAAACAACTATGGCGGACAGGCCCGCCATACCTCGATCTGACAAAACTATCTACAATACAGGGAGATCATACCCAAAAGTAGAGCCTCCGGAGAAGATGGAGCTCCTGACACCAACGCAAAGATCCTAAGGATGTGGATCTAGCACCTGCTTGCCCTTACCTGCGGCATGAACGCAGCCCCCCGAAGGAGGTCAGTACAACAGGTACCAAGTATGCGAAACTATAAAGTACTTAAAATGGAATCAAAGTATTTAAAACCTTTTCACAAATACAATCAGTTCAATTGCACATAGTGCCACATCACAAACAACAACAGTAATAGGAAAAGCGTAGCAGTCTATTCTAGGCGCGAATGATCGCAAGGCCAATCGCCCATAGTATCATTCTGCGTGCCTAGTCACGGACTTCCGCGGCCGCATAGGTCCCACGCACCGCGTGAGATATTTCGCGCATCGGGGCAGCTAACCCCAGATCCGCCTAGGCTCCCGCACCGCATAGCCTCAAAAGACCGCATAGTCTCAGCGGACCGCGTGAGAGTCCGCGTCAGGCTAAACGCCGGAATGATCAATCTGGAGCATACCGCTGCTCCGCGTAGTCTCACAGATCCGCATAGCCGTATAGACCCGCATCAGGGGCAAGCCGCGGTATAACGATCGAGGGTAGGTGATACAATAACGATACAATGGACTTACGGTTAGCAGCGTAAGCACGGCAAGAATGACCACTTACACGCATTACAAGACACTAACACAGTAGCATCATAACATGTCTACTTATCAAACAATCTTACTACACTTAGCAAATCAATACAAGGCTTTTATAAACAAAACAAGTAAATTCCTTTTATCTTCTTAAGCTGTTATACCTAACTTCCCATAAAGCCAGTATAACACTTACGCTTTTTTTTTAAAAAACAAATATTTATATACTGTTAAAAATGATTCAGTATTCTTTTTAAATGTTTTGATTCTTTGTTATTGAGCTTAAGCCGTGAGGCATTAGTAAGTATTATTCGAGCTTAAGCGTGAGGCATTACCATAAGTATTATTCAGCTTAAGTCAAAGACATTGCCGTAGTTATTATTCGATTAACACGTATACGTCTACCGTACTATATATTGTAAAATATCATGCTTTAGGAAGAATCACATACCTTCTCAAATAAAACCACCGCTAAGTTGAATATGTCGCGCGCAGATAGTCATCCTATAATATTCACAGATATATATCAAAGACTACTCGAGGGTTATTCTAAGCAGGGGTTCATAATTCTACGGAAAGTCGGACAGACAACCCTACCGGTGAGCTATGTAAGTCTCTTGTGAAAGCAGATCCATGAGTCTGATTCAATTATTCTTCTTTAAACCCTTCTCGTGATAACAGTTCAATTCTATTCTGTGATATTCTTCTAAGTATCTTATACTTATTTTAATACTTCAACATTAAGTATTCTGTAATTCAAAAGAGTTTTAGGATTAGTTACCTCGGTAAGCCCAATAATATCCTAGATAAACTCGCGCCTGAGCAAGGTTTAGCTCTCCAAGTTATGCGCTCGGTAGCTCGAGAAACCTTAGAAGTTCTTCACAACTTCTACTAAGGACTAAGGGATTTGGGCTAGGGTATTTTGGGCATTATAACGATACTAGAAGACAACTTTTCTACCAAGGAGGGTAGATTTCGGCTAGGCTAGGGGGTAGGCTCTCGGCCACACTACCTGAGGAGGAAGAGGTGTTGGACGAAAAGCTTAAGGGAGAGGAGAGGATTTTTAGACTTGGAAGATAACTTTGTGGATGAATAACTCTTCATCTCTAAGGGGGGTATTTATAGCTCAAGCCTTGGCCAACCAATGGCCAAGATGAAGACAAGTGCAAGGCAAGTGTAGGGTGAGGATTAACTAAACACAAATATCCTACCAACCCTTGACTTGTGCACAAGGCACAAAAAACGTGCCTTGGCTCTTCAATTTCGTCCATGGACGATTCACGTCCACCAATGGGAGGGTGCAAGTGTTGCCCTCCGTTGGTCCAAAATGTTCGTCTCTCGGAAAAATCCGCAAAAATTAGTAATGGCATAGCGGAATTTTCCCTACGAAGGCGTGGAAGCGTTTCGTCTGAAAACGATTCTTTAAGCGAGTTGTGTACAAAAAAAACCGCCAAGGCTAACTTGAAAGCCAAACTTTTTGTACGTAGTCCCTTACGTACATACTCTGGAAATCCGGGGTATAACATTCTCCCCTTAGAAACATTCGTCGAATGTTCCTTCTCAAAACGATTATCGAAGAAGCTTAAGCGATTAGCAAATGCCACACGGCCACAAAACAACACTTAGGCATAAATGATAATGGAAATTTACAAGTAGGAAAGTGAATTACACGGAGGTGTGGGGAATAGGTGAGGATACTTACGTCTCATGTCCTCCTCGGCTTCCGCGTCATCTCTCTCGAGCTCGTTCGCCACAAGACTTTGTGGAAGCCACGTCCTTCGTCATGAGCGCCTAACGACGATCGACTATCGCTATGGGAATCTCCTCATCGATAACCGCCGGTCACTGGACATCGTCGTCAATCGGGTGTACCACTAGATGGATCCCGATACATCTCCTCGGCATAGATACGTGAAACACGGATGCACCGCCTCCGGATCGGACGGCAGATCCAACTCGTAGGCAACCTTGCCTACCACCTGCGGACAATGCGAAGCGGCCCGATGTACCTTGGTGAGTTTCCTTCTTCGAATCTCATCACACCGCCATGGGTGACGCTAGGAAAACCCAATCATCTCTGCGAACTCCGGATGCGGCGGCGATGATCTGCATCGACCATGCGACTACGAGTGTCGATAGTCGCTCTCGGATAAGCTTCGCCTTATCCATCACTGCTTGCACCGTCTGGTCCCACTTTGCACCTCGCCCACATCGAACCAACCTATAGGCGATCTGCACTTCCTCCCATACAAGGCCTCGTAAGGCGCCATCTGAATCTTTGGAGTGGTAGCTATTATTATCGCAAACTCAACTAGAGGCAAATGATCCTCCCAACTACCACTGAAGTCAATAACACGGGCTCGCGACATATCCTCGAGAGTGCGGATAGTGCGCTCTGCTGCTGTCATGCATGCGTGGATGAAATGCGATACTCGAGGCTCACTGCGTCCCTAAACCCTCTGGAAGGACCTCCGGAAGTTAGCGTGGCGGGCTCCTGCATGCGATATGATCGGTAGGGACTCCATGCGATCGGCGATCTCTCGGATGTAAAGTGCGGCATAATCCTCGGTGAAAAAGTCGTCTGGCGGGAAGAAAGTGGGTTGATTTCGTCGACTGTCGGCGATAACCCATATAGAATCATGTCTCCTCCGAGTGCGAGGTAATCTGTGATGAAGTCCATGTTGATTACCTCCCTTCGATCGGGATCTCGATAAATGCGTAACAAACCACGGGCCTCGGTGCTCTACCTTCACTGCGACCACGGGCGCGAGCTACGAACTCTGCAGCGTCCTCTTCAAGCCATCCCACCAATACAGATCTAAGGTCGTGGTACATCTTGGTCGACCGGATGGATAGAGTATGCTTGTAGCGTGTGCTTCCCGAGAACCTGCCGAAGTCACGAAACATCTGGAACACGATGCGCCCTCAAACCTTAGCACCCGTGGTGCTACCTCAGGACCGCTTGCCCTCACGAAGAGGCGTATCACGATATCGAATCAAAGCGGGATCCTCGAGCTGTTGCCTCTTCACCTCGCCAGCGATGGAAGACTCGGCAACCTCACGAACTCTAACCCTTGCTATCGAGAATCAATCAAGCGGACACCAAGGCTCGCTAAGCGATGCAAATCACGAACCATGTCCCTCTCTCTGCACTGCATCGATAGGCTCCCATCGACCTACGACTAAGGCATACGCCACAACATTGGCCTTCCGGGTGGTACGGGATATCAACATCGTAATCCTTAAGCAACTCTAACCACCGTCTGCGCCAAGTTCGACTCCTGCGGTGAAGATATCTTTGGAGGCTCTTGTAGTGCGTATAAATATCCACGTGAACCCCATACAAATAGTGCCTCGGATCTTGGCGTGAATCACGGTGCGACTCCAAATCATGGGTGGGGTAGTTCCTCGTGTTTCTTGGTGTCGGGATGCATATGCTATAACCTGCCATCTGCATCAACACACATCCCAACCCGATGCACGGCGTCACAATACACGACATAACCATCGGACCTGCGGAAGAGTAAGAAGCGAGGCGGTCGTCGGTCTCTCTTCGACAGCTGGAAACCACGCTCCAAGCATCGATCCGGCGAAACTTGGCGCCTTACGAGTCGACCTAGTCAATGGTGCGAAGATAGAAGCAAACTTCTCCACGAACGCCGATAATATCTGCAAGGCCCGAGCTGCGAACCTCTGCCGGAGTAGTAGGTCTAGGCCAAGTCTGGCGCCTCGATCTTGGCGTATCCACTCGACTGCCATCAGCCCAGACAATATGCCCAAGAAACGCGACTGAAGTCAACCAAAACTCACATTTGGAAAACTTGGCGTACAAGCTAGTCTGGAGAAGCTATCGGCCTGACCGCCAAATGCTCGCGTGCTCCTGCTCTGGCGAGAATAAACCAAGATATCATCAATGAACACTATCACAAGCGTGTCCAAAAATGGTTTGAACACTCGGTTCATCAAATCCATGAATACCGCGGAGCATTGGTCAACCAAAGACATGACCACGAACTCATAATGCGTCTGGGGTCTGAATGCGATCTAGGGACATCCACCTCTCGACTACTTTGATGATAGCCCGATCGCAGATCAATCTTGGAGAAACATCTACGCACCACTGTAGTCGAACAAATCATCAATCACAGGAAGGGTATACATTCTTAATGGTCACCTTGTTGTTGCTTAATCAACACATGCGCGGCGTCGAGTCCTTCTTCTTCACGAACAATCTGGCGCTCCCGGGGAGAAACACTAGGCTGATGAAGCCGCTTCTCCGGCCAAATCTCTGGTGATCCTTGACTCTCTCAACTCGGCGGTGTCATTACGTATGGCGGAATGGAAATAGGCCGAGTGTGCGCAATATGTCAATACAAAACTCAATCTCCCTCTCGGGAGGATACCCGAGGTCATGCGGAAACACGTCTGGGAACTCGTGACTCTGGCCGGTGAAAATCTGGTACGCGACTTGATATCAAACACGACGAGATGGTAGATATACCGCCTGCGCACCATCTTCCTAGCCTTGAGGTAGGAAATAAACCTACCGCCGGCGTCTGTGCTCCTCGCTCAACAATGGCTCCTCGGAAGCTGGAACCGTACTACTCTCTCTGCGGTCTACATTGGCGTAGCAGAAGCTAGCCAATCCGTCCCCATAATCACGTCGAAGTCAATCATCTCCACTCTATCAAGTCGGCTAGGGTCCGGCGTAAATAGTCACAGGACAAGCTCTATATACCGCCGAGCTACCAGAATCACCTGGCGTAGCTACCTCGAAAGGGTCTATGGACTCGGGCTCTATCCCTATCCTACTAGCAACAAGGGGAGATATATGGGGCCAGTAGAACCGGATCTAACAAGCATACACATCAAACCCGAGCGATAAGGTACAGGGCGACATCAGTGAGGCCTCACGATCTGTCGGTTTGGACAAAGCATATATGCGGTTACGAGGACCGCTAGCGGGACTGCGCCACGACCTGCCGCGACCGGCTGATCCATGTGTACCTTGCCCTCCGGCGAGTAGCTGTCGGGGATGAAGAATCGGCAGCAGACCACGTAAGGTGAGCCCTACCGCAGCGCCGCCCGGTCGGACAAACTCGCAAAAGTGACCTGCGGCCACAAGTATAGCAAGCTCGGGCGGCTCCCGGAATGGTATCTGCCACAGCGGGCTGCTGAGCGGACCTCGAGCGGTTAGCACCCCTGCTACCGAAATCGAAGTCACAGGGCCACGGACACGCCCCGGCCGCTCTGGTATCTTGAAAATGAGGTAGGGCGCTCTGCTGGGCTGTGGTGCAAATCTGGACCTGGCGATGCCGCCACCACGAGGACCACCAAAAGAACCGGCCGTCTTGGCGCCTGCTTGCTGATATCGCTCTGCCGTGGTCTCTACGCTCCTCACAACCCGGTGCATGAGCTGCATACGGGTTATGTCCATGCACTGGTGAAGGACACACGCGCAGAACTTCGGCCATGTAATCATCTAGCCAGTGACATAGCGATGCACCTGTCCTCCATCTGCTACGGTCACGGGGACATATCGAGCCAAAGAATCAAACTCGACATTGTACTCCTCGCATGCGTCCTCACTGCCTCGGCAACAGAATCTATCGGCTCGTGCCCTCGCCATCTGCGGAGGCAAGAAGTGTGTGAGAAAAGCCTCACGAAAACTCATCCCATCTGCTGGAGGTGCATGCTCTCCGGAAAGCTCATGAATCAAACCAATCATTGCGGTATCACGCGGCCGTCTGAACCGAATATCACGACCTCGGTCTGAAGCCACGATCACGCGTAATCCTCTGCGGTGACGGATGAACTCCTGCGGATCATCCTCCGGCCTCGACCGTAAAACTCTGGCGGGCTCTGACTCGAAATCTCGTAGCCTCAAACTATACGCCTCGGGTGCACTACGGGTGCGGCTGGGTGGAGGCTGGGCATCGCATCGGCCTCTCCTCGTGTCGGGCCTGACTTTAGCCAATAGTGGGCCGTCTCCTTGTACCCTAACTCCTCCGCCCGGTGTGGGGCGGGAGGTGTGGTGCTGTGGTCTCTTTGGGGCGTGGCGTCATAGAACTTCATTGTCTGGTATAGGCGGGCACAGGCCCTCGTAACTCTGGGTGTCACGCTAGCGACTCCTCATTTGCCTTGCCGCCACGGGCGGGTTGCCTTGCGTGGAGAGCATAAGCATTACGGAAAGGAATACGTTAGAGGTCGACCTATAACCGACTCTAAAGCACGATCTCGGAATGAGAAGAATGAAACCAATCCTAAATATCCTATAGCCTCACGATTATTGGTGTGGTGCACAACACGATAATCGAACTCTACTAGATACGATGCAGACACTTTCCGAGGATTAAGCGCTCACGATACCACTTTTGTCACGACCGTTCGGGGCGTGGTAGTGCCTGCCGAGGCACCCAGTAGTCATACATCGAGTAACGTGAATATAAAACAAGGCGAAGCGATTTATAAAATAAGACACGATTTATCGATGAAAAGCTTGCCTTTCGGCATAATATAAATAACTCAAGTTTTGCGATTACATCCCAAGCGTACAATAGTACTCTGAGACCTCTAAGGAAGTAAACAACTATGGCGGGACGGGGCCGCCATACCTGTATACAAAACTATCTACAATACGGGAGATCATACCCAAAGTAGAGCCTCAGGAGAAGATGGAGCTCACGACAGCGCAAAGATCCTAAGGATGTGGATCTAGCACTGCTTGCCCTTACTGCGGCATGAGCGGCCCCGAAGAAGTCGATAACTGTACCAAGTATGCGAAACTATAAAGTACTTAAAATGGAATCAAAGTATTTAAAACCTTTTCACAAATACAATCAGTTCAATTGCACATAGTGCCACATCACAAACAACAACAGTAATAGGAAAAGCGTATGAGTCTATTCTAGGCGCGAATGATCGAAGCAAGGCCAATCGCCCATAGTATCGTGCGTGCCTAGTCACGGACTTCCGCGGCCGCATAGGTCCCGCGGACCGCGTGAGATATTTCGCGCCGAGGGCAGACCCCGGCGTCCGCCTAGGCTCCGCGGCCGCATAGCCTCAAAAAGACGCATAGTCTCAGCGGACCGCATAGAGTCCCCGCGTCAGGCTAAGCGCCGGAATGATCAATCTGGAGCATACGGCTGCTCGCGTAGTCTCGCGAACCGCGTAGGCCGTATAGACCGCGTCGAGGCAAGCCGCAGTATAACGATCGAGGGTAGGTGATACAATAACGATACAATGGACTTACGGTTATGCGTAAGCGCAGCAAGAATGACCCCTTACCGCGGCATTACAAGACACTAACACGGTAGCATCATAACATGTCTACTTATCAAACAATCTTACTACACTTAGCAATCAATACAAGGCTTTTATAAACAAAACAAGTGCAGTTCCTTTTTATCTTCTTAAGTTGTTATACCTAACTTCCCGTAAAGCGAGTATAACTCTTACGCTTTTGTTTTAAAAACCAAATATTTATCTTACATTAAAAATGATTGATATTCTTTTGAAATGTTTTGATTCTTTGTTATTGAGCTTAAGCGTGAGGCATTCTGTAAGTATTATTGAGCTTAAGCGTGAGGCATTACCATAAGTATTATTCGAGCTTAAGTCAAAGACATTGCGTAGTTATTATTCGATTAACACGTATGCGTCTGCAGTACTATATATTGTAAAATATCATGCTTTAGGAAGAATCACATACATACCGTGAAAACCACACCTAAGTTGAATATATGTGATGAGTCGACCTATAATAGTCACAGATATCTATCAAAGACTACTCGAGGTTATTCTAAGCGGGGTTCATAATTCTACGGAAAGTCGGACAGCACAACCTACCGGTGAGCTATGTAAGTCTCTTTGAAAGCTTGATCTATGTGAAGTCTGATTCAATTATTCTTCTTTTAAACCCTTCTACTGTGATAGATTCAATTCTAATACGTGATATTCTTACAAGTATCTAATACTTATTCTAATACTACTGATAAGTATTCTCTAATTCAAAAGAGGTTAGGATTAGTTACCTCGGTAAGCCCAATAATATCCTAGATAAAGTCGCTGAGCAAGGTTTAGCTCTAAGTTGTATGCGCTCGGTAGCTCAGAAACCTTAGAAGTTCTTCACAACTTCTACTAAGGACTAAGGGATTTGGGCTAGGGTATTTTGGGCATTATAACGATACTAGAAGACAACTTTTCTACCAAGGGAGGGGGTAGATTTCGGCTAGGCTAGGGGGGGTAGGCTCTCGGCCACACTACCTGAGGAGGGAAGAGGTGTTGGATGAAAAGCTTAAGGGAGAGGAGAGGATTTTTAGACTTGGAAGATAACTTTTTGTATGAATAACTCTTCATCTCTAAGGGTATTTATAGCTCAAGCCTTGGCCAACCAATGGCCAAGATGAAGACAAGTGCAAGGCAAGTGTAGGGTGAGGATTAACTAAACACAAATATCCTACCAACCCTTGACTTGTGCACAAGGCACAAAAAACGTGCCTTGGCTCTCGATTTCGTCCATGGGCGATTCAAGTCCACCAATGGGAGGTGCCAAGTGTTGCCCTCCGTTGGTCAAAATGTTCGTCTCTCGGAAAAATCCATAAAAATTAGTAATGGCATAGCGGAATTTTCCTACGAAAGTTGTGGAAGCGTTTCGTCGGAAAACGATTCTTTAAGCGAGTTGTGTACAAAAAAAAAACGTCCAAGGCTAACTTTAAAGCCAAACTTTTTGTACGTATTCCCTTACGTACATACTCTGGAAATACGGGGTATAACATTAGTACTTAGTAGAAGTTGTGAAGAACTTCTAAGGTTTCCTTGGAGCATACAACTTAGGAGCAAAACCTTGCTCAGACGCGACTTTATCTAGGATATTATTGGGCTACAGAGGTAACTAAAACTTACCCTCTATTCAATTATAGAATACTTACTGTATTAGTATAAGAATAAGTATTAGATACTTAGAAGAAAATTGCGAGAATAGAATTGGTATTATCACGATAGAAGGGTTTAAAGAAGAATAATCAATTGTACTTACATGGAATTTGTTTTCTGATGAACTTGAGTAGCTCGGGTAGGAAATCTTGCCCAATTTTCCGTAGGATATAGAACCATCTGTTTAGAAGCCCATTTTACAAAGTAGTGCGAGCGTTGATAGGCGTGTCGACTATTATAGGTGATTCTCTCTGCGCGCGACATATTGACTTGGCGGTGGTTTTATTTGAGAAGGTATGTGATTCTTCCTAAAGCATGATATTTTACAATATATATGTAATGCGGTAGGCGTACATGTGTTAAGCTGAATAATAACTACGGCAATGTCTTTGACTTAAGCTGAATAATACTTACGGCAATGCCTCGGCTTAAGCTTTGAATAATAAAGAAGCGAAAGCATTTCAAAGAATCTTTGGATCATTTTTATGAAGAGAACTAATTGGTTTTAAGCGAAGCTTAAGAGTTATACTAGCTTTATGGGAAGTTAAGTATATCCACTTAAGAATGATAAAAGAAGCAGTTTGCCTATGTGTTGATAAGACTTATATTGAATTGTGAAAAGAATAATAAGATGGTTTGATAAGTAGACATGATATGATGCTATATGTGTTAGTGTCTTGTAACGTTTGTATAGGAGAGTATTCTTGTTGTGCTTATGTTGTTTAAAGATAATTTGTTATGTTAGTGTACTATCACTCGCCTCTTGACATTTCTGGGGTTAAGTTGCCTCCGTCTGGGGTAGACTCGGTGATGCAGGACCGTGATTCGAGAATACCTCATGCGGGTCCAAGGGACCTATGTGGAGCTACGGGAGTTCGGGTTAGTGATGCGGGGTTATACCTCATGCGGTCTATGTGGCCATGCGGACTACGAGTCGGGGCGATGCAGGAGTAGCTACCCTCGATGCGGGGTTATGTACCTATGCGGGCCTATGTGAGTGGCCTATGCGGACTACGAGTCGAGTTAGGCTTGCATGGTGATACTACGGGCAATTGGCCTACTTGATCATTCGCGACCTAGAAAAGACACATTGCGATTTACCTATTGTTGCTCTTGTTTATGATGTGGCACTATATGCGGTCCTTGGTTGTTTCATACATACTTGTAAAGCGATTTTAAAATGATATGTTTTCATTTAAGTATTTCTGATTTCATATACTTAGTACTGTTGTACTAACCTCCTTGAGGCTGCGTTCATCCGCGGTAAGAGCGGCAGTGCTAGATCCACATTCTTAGGATCTACGTTGGTGTCGGAGCTCCGTCCTTTCAGGAGGCTCTACTTTTAGGTATGATCTCCTGTTGTAGATGGTTTTGTCTGATCGAGGGTATGGCGGGGCCTGTCCCACCATAGTTGTATATTTCCTTAGAAGTGCAGTCATATTTGTCTGCGATGCGGATGTAGCTGCTAAACCATGTTTATATATATATCTTAGAAAGCGATGTTTTCACTTAAAGCGTATGTCTTATTTTATAAAGCTGTTTCATGTCTTGTTTTATATTTCTTGATTACTACGATGTATGACTACTTGGGTGCCCGGTAAGGCACGATCCACGAACCGGAATGGGTCGTGACAAAAGTGGTATCGAGCGATTAATCCTCGGAAAGTGTCTGAGCCGTATCTAGTAGAGTCTTGATTATTGGTGTGTTGTGCACCAATGTCGAGGAGGCTATAGGATACTTAGGATTAGTTTCCACTCTTCTTACGAGATCGTGCTTTAGAGTTGTGTTAAGTTGGACCCCTAACGTATTCCTTTTACGTAACAATTATGCCTCGCGTAAGGCAGCACGGGCCCGAAGAAGGCAAAGCGGTGAGGCGCGGTCGGACCCGAGTTCTGAGGCTCGAGCCCGATCTATCTGCATGACGGCGAGTTCTATGGCGCCGCCGGCCCAGCGAACCACGGTACCACGCTCGCATCGCGGCTGGGCGGATGAGTTAGGTACAAGAGATAACCCGACTATTGGCTAGAGTTGTGGCGAATCGAGAGATAAGTGGAATTGGCGATTCGATTCGGCTCGGCTCGTCGCGCACCGTGGTGCACGGCGAATAGTTTGAGGCTCGAGATTTCTTGAGTTGTAGCCGCGAGTTTTCTGGTCGAGGCGGAGGATGATCGCGAGAGTTCATCCGTCATTCTGAAGGATCATGCGGGTGATCAAGGCCTCGAGGCAGTCTGTGACGCCGGTTCGCGTCGGTGCGTGATACCGCGATCGATTGGTTTTGATTCATGGGAGTTATCCGGGAGAACCGCGTCCCGGCTACTTGGGATGAGTTCTCGGAGGCTTTCTCGCTCACTTCTTGCCTCGCGGATGAGGAGGCGCGGTGATAGATTTTTCTTTGCGAGAGAGGGCGCCTTGTCGAAGTACAATGTCGAGTTTGATTCATTGGCTCGTCGTCCCGGCATTAGTAGCGATATGGAGGATAGGGTGCAGTTACGTCACTGGGCTAGATGATTATATGGCGAGTCGTATGCGGGTGTTTCTCTTGGGGTATGGACATTACCGCGTGCGAGCTCATGCTCTTGGATGTGAGGCGTAGAGATCGGCAGGTTGTGACGGCGGCGAGAAGGCCGGGGCGGCGAGGGTATTTTGGTGGCTATCGTGGTGGCGGCCTCGGCGGCGATCTGGGTGCACCACGGCCGGCTCGAGCACTCTGCCGTCGCCGGCGCGGCCCGAGATATTCGAGGCGAACCGGGGCCCCGGGACTTGAGCGTCGAGCGGCGAAGTGCGGCGATCGGGACCACCCCGCCGGTGTGGCCGTCGGCGAATCCGCCGGGAGTTGTGGTGCTACGGGAGTTTGTTTGATTGTGGCCAGCGAGTCACTATGTGAAGCTTGTCAGGCCAAGCGATCTTGATGGTGAAGTCGACTCTGAGTTCTTTTTGGGTCTTCTTCATCCCCGCGGCTACTCGCCACGGAGGCAAGGTACTCATGGACGGCGAGTTGCGGCGAGAGTCGTGGCGCGGGTCCCGATTAGCGGTCCTCGAGCGCGTATATGCTTTGTCGGCCAGCGGGATCGGAGGCCTCGCGATGTAAATCACGGGTACCTTATCGATTCTGGGTTTGATGTGTATGCTTTGATAGATCGGGTTCTACTCATCCTATATATCTCCACTTGTTGCTAGTAGGATAGGGATAGAGCACGAGTCCATAGACCCTTTCGAGGTAGCTACGCGATGGGTGATTCGGTGGTAGCTCGGCGGGTATATAGAGCTTGTCTGTGACCATTCTGATCGTCGGACCACTGGACTTGATAGAGTTGGAGATGATTGACCGGCGTGATCATGGGGATGGATTGGCTAGCTTCTACGCCAATGTAGGCTGAGAGAAAGTAATGCAGTTCGATTTCTGAGGCCGGTTGTTGAGTGGGAGGAGCACGGTATCGCCAGGGTAGGTTTATTTCCTACCTCAAGGCTAGGAAGATGGTGCGAGAAGGGTATATCTACTATCTCGTTCGGGTGTTTGATCTTTGAAGGCTGCGGTACAGATTTTCCGTCGATTCGATAGTCGAGAAGTTCCCAGGCGTGTTTCAGGCGACCTCGGGTATCCCTCACGAGAGGAGATTGAGTTTTGTATTGACATATTGCGGACACTCGGCCTATTTCCATTCGCCATCTGAGAATGGCACTGCGAGTTGAGAGAAGTGAAGGATCGGCTTAGAGATTTCTTTGGAGAAGGGCCATCGGGCTAGTGTTTCTCCACTGAGGCGCCGGTATTGTTCGTGAAGAAGAAGGGCGGGGCAGCTGCGCGTGTGTTGATTCTGAGCGGTGAACAAGGTGACCATTAAAACAGATACCCTCTTCCCGGGATTGATGATTTGTTCGACGATTTGCGAGTGCGAGATGCTTCTCGAGATTGATCTGTCGGGCTATCATCAGTGCGAGTCGAGAGGTGGATGTCCTAGATTGCATTCGGGACCAGTGCGGGCATTATGAGTTGAGGGTCATGTCTTTTGGGTTGACGATGCTCGTGGTATTCATGGATTTGATGAACCGAGTGTTCAAACCATTTTTGACACGTTTGTGATAGTGTTCATTGATGATATCTTGGTTTATTCTCGCTCAGGCGAGGAGCATGCGGAGCATTTGAGGGCTATCTTGTGATTCTCGAGACCAGCGGTTATGCGCCAAGTTTTCCAAATGTGAGTTTTGGTTGACTTGATGGCGTTTCTTGGGCATATTGCCGGTGATGGCATTCAGTGGATCTGGCCAAGATCGAAGCGATCGAGGACTTGGCCTGAACCTACTACTCGGCGAGAGGTTCGCGATTTTACGGGCCTTGCGAGGATATTATCGGTTCGTGGAGAAGTTTGCTTCTATCTACGCACCGTTGACTAGTGACTCGGCGACGGCCAAGTTTGATGGTGATGCTTGTGGCGGGGTTTCGATTCTTTGAAAAGAGGCGGCGACGCCCGTTCTTACTCTTCCGGAGGTCGGATGGTTATGTCGTGTATTGCGATCGTCGGGCATCGGGTTGGGATGTGTGTTGATGCGGCATGGCGGGGTTATAGCATATGCGTCAGCGGTGAAGAAACACGAGAGGAACTACCCGCGTGATTTGGAGTTGGCGGTGTGATTCGCTTTGAAGATGCGGAGGCACTATTTATATGGGGTTCACGTGGATATTTTACAGACCACAGAGCCTCGGTATATCTTGACGGAGGAGCTGAACTTACGGCGAGAGCGGTGGTTAGAGTTGCTTAAGGATTACGATGTTGATATCTGTACCACGGGAAGGCGATGTTGTGGCGAGATGCTCTTAGTCGTAGGTCGATGGGAGCCTATCGGATGTGCGAGATAGAGAGGAGGACATGGTTCGTGATTTGCATCGATTAGCGAGCCTTGGTGTCCGTTTGATTGATTACGATAGCGGTGGGGTTAGAGTTCGTGAGGTTGCGAGTCTTCCATCGTCGAGGAGGTGAAGAGGCAACGATTCGAGATCGGCTTTGATTCGATATCGTGATCTGACTCTTCGTGAGGGCAAGGTCGCTTTGAGGTAGCACGATGGGGTGCTAAGGTTTGAGGGCGGTGTGTGTTCGGATGTTTGAGGACTTGGCGGAGTTCTTGGGGAAGCACAGCGCGTTACTCTATCCATCGTCAGTCGACCAAGATGTACCACGGGAAGGCCAATGTTGTGGCGGATGCTCTTAGTCGTAGGTCGATGGGAGCCTATCGGATGTGCGAGATAGAGAGGAGGACATGGTTCGTGATTTGCATCGATTAGCGAGCCTTGGTGTCCGTTTGATTGATTACGATAGCGATGGGGTTAGAGTTCGTGAGGTTGCGAGTCTTCCATCGTCGAGAGGTGAAGAGGCGATTCGAGATCGGCTTTGATTCGATATCGTGATCTGACTCTTCGTGAGGCAAGGGTCCTTTTGAGGTATCACTGATGGGGTGCTAAGGTTTGAGGCGGTGTGTGTTCGGATGTTTGAGGACTTGTGATTTCTTGGGGAAGCACACAGCAGCGTTACTCTATCCATCCGGGTCGACCAAGATGTACCACGACCTTAGATCGTGTATTGGTGGGATGGCTTGAAGAGGGGCGTTGCGAGTTCGTAGCTCGGTGCCCGTGTTGTCGGCGGTGAAGGTAGAGCACGGAGGCACGGTGGTTTGTTGCGGCGATAGAGATCCCGACACGGAAGTGGGAGGTGATCAACATGGACTTCATCACGGGATTACCTCGTACTCGGAGGAGACATGATTCTATATGGGTTATCGTCGACGGTGTGAAATCAGCCCACTTTCTTCCGTCGGGGCGACTTTTGGTGAGGATTATGCGGACTTTACATCAGAGATCGTCGGTGCGTGAGTCCCTATTTCGATCATATAAGGCGAGGAGCCCGATTTACGGCTAACTTACGGAGAGTCTTTCGAGAGGTTTAGGGGCGGTGAGCTTTAATCGCATTCCATCCGCAGAGCAGACGGGCGAGCGCACTATCCGGACCGCGAGGATATCTTGCGAGCACGTGTTATCGACCCGAGTGTTGCCAGGAGGATCATTTGCCTCTAGTTGAGTTCGCGTACAATAATAGCTACCACTCCGGATTGAGATGGCGCCTTATGAGGCCTTGTATGGGAGGAAGTGCAGATCGCCTATAGGTTGGTTCGATGTGGCGAGTGCGGCTAGTGGGACGGTTGGTGCGTGAGGCGATGGATAAAGTGAAGCTTATCAGGCGGCTATTAATGACTCGAGTCGGCAAGTCGTATCACGAGATCATCGTCGTCGGCATCCGAGTTCGCGATTCATGATTAGGTTTTCCTAAAGGTGTCACCCATGAAGGGTGTGATGAGATTCGGGAAGAAGGAAACTTCGGCCCAGTACATTGGGCGTTTGAGTTGTCGCGAGGTAGGCAAGGTTGTCTATGAGTTGGATCTGCCGTCCGTCTGGAAGCGATGCATCGGTTTTCACGTATCTATCTTTGAGGAGATGTATCGGGGATCCATCTAGGGTACACCCGATTGGCGATGTCGGTGGCCGAGGTTATCGTATGAGGAGGTTCCCATAGCGATAATCGATCGTCGGAGTTAAGCGTCTGCGGACGAGGGCGTGGCTTAGTCAAAGTCTTGTGGCGGAGCGAGCTCGAGAGGAGATGACTTGGGAAGCCGAGGAAGACATGAGGCAGAAGTATCCTCACCTATTCCCCACACCTCCAGGTAATTCACTTTTCCTACTGGTAAATCTTCATTATCGTTTATGCCTAAGTGTTGTTACGTGGCGTGTGTGGCATTTGCAAGCTGTTTAAGTTATGAAGAATCTTATCGTTAAGCGTCTTGGGAAGGAACATTCGGGACGAATGTTTCTAGAGAGGAGAATGTTATACCAGTATTTCGGAGTATGTGCGTAAGGGAATACGTCTAAAAGTCTAGCCTTAAAGTTTAGGCACAAGCGTTTTTGGGCACAACTCACAAAGCGAATAGTTTTAGGCGAAGCGTTTCCACGACTTTCGTAGGGTAAATTCCGGCTATGCCATTTCTAATTTTTGCGGATTTTCCGAGAGACGAAACATTTTGGACCAACGGGAGGGCGACACTTGGCACCCTCCAATTGGTGGACTTGAAATCGTCCATTTGGACGAATTGGGCAAAGAAGTGCACGTTTTTTTGTGCCTTTGCACAAGTCAAGGATTAGGTAGGATATTTTGTGTGCAAGTTGGCCAAGGACACTTGCCCTAATCTTGACCTTACACTTGCCTAGCCCTTGGCTAAATCTTGGCCCTTGGTTGGCCATGTCTTGACCTATAAATACCCCCCTTAAGATGAAGAGTTCTTCATCCACAAATTCCTTTCCAAGTCTTGAAAATCCTCTCCTCTCCCTTTGTAGCCTTTTCGTCCAAACACCCCCTCCTTTTGAAGTTTGGCGAGGCCCCACTAGCCTAGCCAAAATCTACCCCCTCCTTGATAGAAAAGTTGTCTTCTAGTATTGTTATAATGCCCAAATACCTAGCTCAAATCCCTTAGTACTTAGTAGAAGTTGTGAAGAACTTCTAAGGTTTCCTTGGAGCATACAACTTAGGAGCAAAACCTTGCTCAGTGCGACTTTATCTAGGATATTATTGGGCTTCGAGGTAACTAATCCTAACCCTCTTTTGAATTAGAGAATACTTCTGTAGTAGTATAAGAATAAGTATTAGATACTTAGAAGAAAATTGCAGAATAGAATTGAGCTGTTATCACGGTAGAAGGGTTTAAAGAAGAATAATCAAACTGTACTTACATGAATTTGTTTTCACGATGAACTTGAGTAGCTCACGGGTAGGGAAGTGCGCCCAATTTTCCGTAGGATATAGAACCCTCTGTTTAGAAGCTGTTTACAAAGTAGTCGAGCGTTGATAGGCGTGTCGACTATTATAAATTGATTCTCTGCGCGACATATTCAACTTGGCGGTGGTTTTATTTGAGAAGGTATGTGATTCTTCCTAAAGCATGATATTTTACAATATATATGTAATGCGGTGAGGCGTACATGTGTTAGCGAATAATAACTACGGCAATGTCTTTGACTTAAGCTTTGAATAATACTTACGGCAATGCCTCACGCTTAAGCTTTGAATAATAAAGAAGCGAAAGCATTTCAAAAGAATCTTGGATCATTTTTATGAAGAGAACTAATTGGTTTTAAAAGCGAAGCTTAAGAGTTATACTAGCTTTATGGGAAGTTAAGTATATCCACTTAAGAATGATAAAAGAAGCAGTTTGCCTATGTGTTGATAACGGACTTATATTGAATTGTGAAAAGAATAATAAGATGGTTTGATAAGTAGACATGATATGATGCTATGTGTGTTAGTGTCTTGTAACGTTTGTATAGGAGAGTATTCTTGTTGTGCTTATGTTGTTTAAAGATAATTTGTTATGTTAGTGTACTATCACTCACCTCTTGACATTTCACAGGGGTTAAGCGCCTCGATGCGGGGGTAGACTTCGGTGATGCAGGACCGTGATTCGAGAATACCTCATGCGGGTCCAAGTGACCTATGCGGACTCTGGGAGTTCGAGGTTAGTGATGCGGGGTTATACCTCATGCGGTCTATGTGGCCATGCGGACTACGAGTCGGGGCGATGCAGGAGTAGCTACCCTCGATGCGGGGTTATGTACCTATGCGGGCCTATGTGAGTGGCCTATGCGGACTACGAGTCGAGATTAGGCTTGCATGGTGATACTACGGGCGGTTGGCCTGCTTGATCATTCGCGACTAGAAAAGACATTGCGGTTTACCTATTGTTGCTCTTGTTTATGATGTGCTTATATGCGGTCCCTTAGTTGTTTCATACATACTTGTAAAACTGATTTTAAAATGATATGTTTTCATTTAAGTATTTCTGATTTCATATACTTAGTACTGTTGTCTTGACCTCCTTGGGCTGCGTTCATGCGCTTGGTAAGAGCGGCAGTGCTAGATCCACATTCTTAGGATCTACGTTGGTGTCGGGAGCACCGTCCTTTCGGAGGCTCTACTTTTGGGTATGATCTCCTGTTGTAGATAGTTTTGCTGATCGGGGTATGGCGGGCCACTGTCGCCATAGTTGTATATTTCCTTAGAGTGCGTAGTCATGTTATGCGATTATCGGATGTAGCGCTAAACCATGTTTATATATATATCTTAGAAAGGCGATGTTTTCTCACTTAAACTGTGTCTTATTTTATAAACTGTTTCATGTCTTGTTTTATATTTCCGCTGATTACTCTGATGTATGACTACTTGGGTGCCCCGGTAAGGCACCAGTCACGGGCCCCGGAATGGGTCGTGACACCATTTTTGGGACTTGGTGCAAATATAAAGGATTGTACACATATAGCTATCACAAGCAACTATGTACCATTTAAATCATCTTCAAGTCTCATTAGCACAAATAGAATGAACTATCATTTTTAGAGAAACCAAGACACTAACAAGTCTTTCATTTTATAACACCAAGGCACTATCACATAGTTTATTAAGGATTAAGATCCATTACAACAATGTACGTCCGTCGTACATTCACTTTATAAACTCAAGGCACTTTCATTTCATGTACTATATTAAGTACTTAATCATGGACATTCTGACATGATTTCCTTATAACCTTTTATACTATCTCTTGACTTTCCACAAACTGTTATAACCAACTTCCCATAAAGCCGTTATAACATCTTTCATTTTAGAAAACTAAAGCACTACCACATCTTTCCTTTTAATACAACCAAGGCATTACCACGTCATGTAAGGGAGTTGAACCCAAAGTACTACGTACATTCACTTCTTTACAAGAAGACTCAACTCATGTAATGTTAGGGGATTAAACCCAAAATTACTACATACATCTATTCTTTATAAAAAGAATCATTTCATGAAATTTTAGGGAGTTGAACCCCAAGAATACTTTTGCTATCAAAATCAAGTTACTTACACTTTTAAACTTAAGTAACTTATACCTTTAACACCAAGAACTTCTTCTTTCAACATTAAGTCTTTTATTCTCTTTAAATCAATCAAGTAACTTATACCTTTAAATCAAGTTACTTCTCTTCTTTAAAATCAAGTAAGCTTGTACTTTTCAAATCAAGTACTATAACTTTCAAAATAAATCAAATCTCTTAACTCTAGAAATCAAGTCCCATAACTTGAAAAATAAAGTCTCATAATCTTTTAAAGAAATCAAGTCTCATAACTTTAAATCAAATCTCTTAACTTTAGAAATCAAGTCTCATAACTTGAAAAATAAAGTCTCATAATCTTTTAAAGAAATCAAGTCTCATAACTTTAAATCAAATCTCTTAACTTTAGAAATCAAGTCCCATAACTTGAAAAATAAAGTCCCATAATCTTTTAAAGAAATCAAGTCTCATAACTTTAAATCAAATCTCTTAACTTTAGAAATCAAGTCTCATAACTTGAAAAATAAAGTTTCATAATCTTTTAAAAAAATCAAGTCTCATAACTTTAAATCAAATCTCTTAACTTTAAAGTAATTCAAGTAACTTATACATTTCAAACCAAGTCACTCATACTTTCATAATTAAGACTCATATACTTTCAAAATCAATTCATTTACTTCAAATAAATCAAGTCACATAGACTCACCAAAATCAAGTCACATAGGCTTTCCAAATAATCATGTCAAAAGAAGGAAGGATAGTTCACATACCTCGTGACGACTAACCAATACGACAAGTAGCAATACGCTCCAATGTACTTCAACCTTAGCGTCTATTCCACACTCCAAGTAGAATATGCTACACGTAGTTCTTCAACCTATAATGACGATAGCACTTCTATCAATATCATATTTACTAGTATAAGACTTATACCAAATAATGGCCCTTTAATTCTACGGAAATTTGGGCAGCACTTCCTTTGTTTCTACGTACTTTTCCACCTTTTTCCAAGGCCCGTATTCAATAAACAACAAGCCACATTTAAGGCACAATCAACAGTTAACCAAAGGGGATTACACGCCTAACTGGACGTGTAAAATTCTGCCCCAATCTATCAGCGATCCACAATTTATCGACATTAAAGTGCGATGTGAAGCCTTTAACACTCTATTCCTTAGGACTTTCATTAGCCAATTACTACATTAATCATGCATGTTTAGGGGATGATTTTACAGCATAGCGACACCCCAAAACAGTACATAAAAACGACACGATAACGTCTAACAGTTTTATGCAGTTTTCGGCCAACAACAACTACAACAATCCAAAATCCTTTTCCTTAATTCATTTTAATCCAATTCTCATTACAACATGTTATATAAGTTATAATAACTATCAATAACAATATTTCCTTCATTATAAAACATACAACACGTGTAAATAACGACAATAAAAACCAACGAATCCAATGGCGACAAAAGTGTTACTCTCGGCCAACTTGCCAAAAATGGCTCAAATACTTTTCAATCTTCATTCTTTTTAGTACATGCTCATCCATACATATCAACAATAAGTAATATCCAATTACTTTAATTTAAGAAGAACTATTACCTCATTTTTGTGCCAACAATCGTCCAAGCGACCGTATAGATTGGCATGATTTTCATTTCGCTCCACTTCTTCAAGTTCCAATCACATGTATGTGACCCCTATGAACTTATACACAACTTCACTTTGTATTTCACTTCCAAAAAGTCGACGGAACCTTAGGGTTTCACACCCTCATTTTCGTCCAACCTATTGTTCTTGGGGTTTAAGGGGTTATCTTTGCTTAGCACTTCATTAGGGAGCTTAGTCTTAAGTTTGAGGATTTATCACCAAATATTGAAGAATTTGTCTCCAAAAGAGGCTCAAAACCGAGAGCCCTCACTGAGAGAAAGAGATATGAAATATGGCTAAGTGTTGAGTGAAGTCTTGCACTCCTCTATGTATAATATAATGTATCCCATGTAGTGAGATCTTGCCAAGTGTATGGCCGCAAGACCAAGTGGGGGTGACACGTGTCGCCCTCCCATTTGTCCAAAATATTTCCTTCCCCCAAAATATCTATAATTGGTCAAAATATCGAAAATCTTGTGGGCCCCACAAAATCGTAAAATTTCCCGGGTGGGCCCCACATGACCAAATCCGAAAATAAAAATCCAAAAATCCAATATATTCCAAAAGTCTCAAATACCAAATTTGAGAACCAAATTCCAATTAATAAACTTTTTCCTTCACAATTTCTCGATATTTTTCCTTAAGAAAAAGTAATCCTTCATTCTTTCCAAAATTCAACTCTCAATTTCTTACGCACATTCTCATCTCATTGCCTTGGAAATACGGGGTGTAACACTGGTAAAGTTGATGTCATGTACTCAGGAGGTCATGAGTTTAAACCGTGAAAATAATTTTTTTAAGAAATACAGGATAAGACTGCGTACAATAAGCCCTTGAGGTCCGGCTATTATTGTTATTATTATTATTATTATTATTATTATTGTTATTATTAAAATTTGAATTTGCCTATATATGTACGTGATATTCCTTTGTTCTTAATCACAAATTTAGGGTTCAAGTTCTAGGTATGAAGTCGCTTTTTTATGGTACTCCCAATGTGAAATTTTTCGATGTAAATCTGAATTTAGTCGGACCTCAATGTGGGTATTCGACACCAGTTGAAAAATAAAAAAAATTATAATCGACTAAACATCAACGTTCAATTATTAACATGCAACGCACGTTCGTAGAGACTAGTATTATTATCAAAGCATGAATATAAATGTCACGACCCAAATCACGGACGTCATGGTGGAACCTACACTATCCCCGGTAGATGAACCAGTCCCAAATCTTTTACAACCATAATTGTTTAACAATGCGGAAATAATGGAAAACTACAAATGTAACAAATCTCTTTAATAACATTATAACATCATATAACCCTTACAACACTTCCTCCCAAAACCTGATCTGACTTGTACAAGAACTCTAAAATACAATGTAAGGAAAGAAATAACAACACTGTCCTGAATGAATAAGGGCGGTCTGACTAGGATGAAGACCAAGACTACCAATGATAAGTAGCATGCCTTAACCTTCCCGTGATGCAACCTGAATCGACCGAATATCTGCATCCACTTAAAGATGCAGTAAGCATAGCATGAGTACACAACGTACTTCCGTAGTCATCATAGACTGACAACGCGAAAGTTACGTAACATGCATAAACATCATGTTGACTCTCAAGTACTTCCTATTCTAGCCAATTCAAAGAGTCACATAAGTGACCTTATTCACATAACAGTTCAATCAATGTCAAGTACAATTCAATTCATATCGCACACATGGATCTTACACTTAATACCCACCGATTATTAAACTATGTCCAAGTCATGTTCATATTTGTCTTCACTTACCCAATCTAACAAATCCAATAAGACAAGTTGACACTTAGTACACGCCATCATTTAGGAATGTTTTCCAAGAGTATTATAATTAGTTTGACCATATCGATATTTACTCATTTACTATCTCTAACTCTTATACGTGTTTACGGCTCTATACAATTAAGGGTATGACACGTAATAGTTCATTTAACGTACTCATTATACTCTAAGTAGAAGTCTATGTCGTACATCCTTAGATTAGGGAGGGAATATACACATGCAAAGCATACAGGTCATTAACTGCAACAACAACTCGAAAAATTCTTTATTAGACTCCCTACCAAATAAAGCTATCAATCACCAAGCAATACAAGACACACAGTGCTCTATGATCTACATGATACTTCTATCATTAGAATTCACTAACTACAATACAGTTCGACATCGAGTAGGTGTAAATCACATAATCCAATTCAAAGAAAACAAGTAAAATTATGGCAATCAATCCAAAGCAATAGAATTATTCCAATCATCTAAGTCCATTCAATCATGAAAATCACTCAAGTTCAAATAATCATTCCAATCATGTTACCAATCAACAGGTAATCAATGTATAAATATATGTATGATATGAATGCAAATATAAATGCCAAGTACCTTTTATAATCAGTATACACGCGCTCAAATTCTTTGTACTTCCACTCATGGGGACTCGCTCCATCCATACACTCATCCGAAATTTCTCAACGGATCCCAACTCTTGATTGTAATAACATTTGTTGAAGGCGTGAAACCCGAGCCCTTCGTAATATCATCCTTACTATCAAACTAAGACCCATTTGGAGTCATATCAATCATCTCAATGTTTTCAACCATCTCATAATATATCCTTACCTTTCCTGGTCTCATTGGATCCACACTATTTTCATACCACTCTCATTTCAAGATCATCATAACCATGAGTGTATGAATGCAAATGACAATACAAGGCAAGTAATCGGGATGTATGAGATGTAATCAAGTATAAGAGATGACTTATCATATACTTTCAGAAATTCATTAACACGTAATCCATGTAAAGCCAAGATATCATATCGAAAGCAATGTGATGAAAAAACACAACAATATTAACAATGGTTACAAGCCGACATAAAGGCGACAAGCCCAAACAACAACAGTCGAAATCAGCTTAAGGCTGATTCCCCAAATCACCCATCATCACAGTTCAACACTAGCACCTACCCAAGCATTCATCACAACTACTAAGGTGGGACTCCCAAACACGCCCAATACCCCTCAATATTTATAACTAATACACACTTCTATCAGAGTCTACAAAATAAAAATTGTAGCCTACCTCAATGCTGAGCAGGAGCTACGAATCGTCGACCCTCAACGCATGCCTTGAAGTTTTGGAGTGCCTCCAAATACTCGTAGTCTAACAAATATAAATTATACATTAAAAGTAATCTAATACAAATACAATAACTTAGTCCTTTCAAGCAATACAAAGATTCATCCCCAAAATTTACCCCAGGCCTACGATAGCAAAAATTGAACTTTATTACTCAAAAAGTATGATAACATACTAAATAATCATATCCTTAAGTCAATTTGAAAACTAAACCCGATTGGCCCCTCAATTGCAAGATTATGTAAAAACTCCAATTCTAAGCCCTAAGTTTTTCCCTAATTTCAAAAGGGTTTCCAATACCAAATTAATCATCACAACTTCATCATCTATCATTAATCAAATACTAGATTACAATATTATAATCATTTAATCAACATACAATCCCCAAACCTTGATTCTTATCCTCTTATTATTAACATGAAAACTTAGTCTATCTTCTTCCCCAAATAGAATCTACGCTAAGATTAGAAGACTAAAGATACATAGTAATTAAAAAGAGATAAAAGTATACCTCCAATGAAGAACAATGATGGAATACTCAAGAAGTCCCCTCTTAGCCGAGCTCTAATCCCAAGAGAATATTTTGTGGAAATGAATTTGTTTTAGGGCATTTAAGATTCTGATATGAAATAGCGATTCCGCTTCGGTGGAATCGACTTCACCTAAGCGGACACGCTTCGACGGAAAAATAGGTCGCTGATGCAGAGTCACTTAATATTCGGGATGTGCGCTGGGGCAGGAACAACTCCGCAGAGACGCCATCACCTCTGCGAGAAAATATTTCCAGAAGTGAAAAATTCAACATTGCATATGGCGCACATCTGCGAGCCAACCTCTGCAGAGGCGGACACGTAGAAGCGGTTAGAAGGTCGCTGATGCGGACATCAGAAAATGGCAGCTCTAAACTTAGTCGATTCTCCACCAAACACCCAAAACATTCCTGGGATCCCCGGATACAAACAAAATGCACATATCAAGTGTAAACAACGCTACGAACTCACTCGCACACTCAGATTTTTCATATGACCAGCTTAAGGTCTACTTTTCTACGAAACACCGCAGAATATTTCAACTTTCACAAATTTAGAACTTGTGACACGAAATACATCCGAACGCATCGGGAAGCGAACTAAGAACTCAACTAAGTCATAAATGACGCTTCAGACCTATGGGAGCGACGAAACCCGAAAACGAACTCATATACTCAAAAGTCAACTATTCGTCAACACTTTTTCACTTATTCAACTTAATAGCTTCTAATTTCCTCAAAATCAATCAAGACACACCCGACTACCTCAGGAACTACTCCACCCATGCCCGCTAGTCGAACACACTCTAACGGCGCTAGGGAAGGGTCAACAAGGGTAAAAGGGTAAATGCCTAAACGACCAAACGGGTCGTTACAATAAATGTTGGTTGACCGAAGTTTTCTTCAAATATTGAATGACTTTTATAGCCTTTTAGTTTAACATACAATATTTTTATTGGGTATTTTTGGTAATAAAAGAATATCATATTGTGTACTTAATTGAGTTAGGGTTATCAGCCATGAATTTGATTCCAATGCAAATTGTATATGGTAAGAGTAAGACTTCTATTAGGAAAACATGAGTATTCTTACGTTTACAGGTAACGTTTGTTTATTTACTTTAACAGGCTAACTTATTCTCCACGGGTGCATATTGGTGAATTGATATATACTTATTTATGGATTGTTGGATGTATTTTTTTTATGTATGTACTTGATTGTTTTAATAGAAAACATTATTACATTTTACTTTTCTAATCAATTTAATTATATTTTTTAAAGATAAATAACTATCTTAAAAGTGAATGATATTTAATGTAATTTTGTTTAGGAACGATTTATAACACATTTGTATCTGTAAATGACAATAAATAAATATATGATCACTTAATTTCTAGCCAATATTGAATTATCTTAATTGTAACATGTTTTATATGGGAAAAAGGTAAAAGAATAAATACCGAGAACATCAAATTCAAATAAGTATTAAGTAGATATAGTCCTATACTATAGTAATATTTTTGTAACTCATAAAATAAAAATATATAAATACAAATAATATTATCTATTTTTTTTACTATGATTGAGAATAACGTGCAGCTGCACGTTTATAGAAAATAAAAGCATAAATATAAATGTTGATTGACCAAAATATTTTTCAAATATTGATCGATTTTTATATCCTTAAACTGATAAGTTTAACTTGTACTAAAAAGGAAAGATTTGTCATTAAAAAGAAGCCATAAATGACCGGTTATTGATGTAAAAACAAATCCTAAATTGTCCAATCCCATTAAGTTAGAGTCTATACATTTTATAGAAATTGTGTTGGTCTCTGCCTTCAGCGTGCATGGCCTTAACGTCTGACCAAGTTCCTTCAAGGATGCCACATATTTTTTTAATTTTTTTTATATATATTTTAAATTTACAATGAGAGTCTTTTGGATTTTTTCTTTTATTTACATTAGGAATTATTAGAAAACGTTCATAGTTCCAAGTTCTTTTGTTGAAGCTTTGGTGATAATAAAATTCGCAAATTAAACTTGTAGAAAGATATTATTAATTCTCTATTGCTATTCGTTAAAGGCCGTAGACAATGATCAAACATTGAACAAGAAAATGTACGTTTCTTTGTTAATTTTCTGATTATTATATGTAATCTCTAATATTGGATTATCTTAATCATCATATGTTTTTTGCATGGAAAACATCAATTTTAAAGAGGTATTAAGTAGATACAACATACTATAGTAATATTTGTAACTCATAAGATAAATACATATTTTTACAAAAAATATTATTTTACTATGATTGAGATGATTGGGAATAACGTGTAATTGCACGTTTATAGAGGCTAGTATTATTAAAAAGCATGAATATAAATGTTGGTTGACCAAAATATCCTTTAAATATTGAACGACTTTTATACCATTCAACAACAACAACATACCCAGTATACTCCCACCAGGTGGAGTCTAGGAAGGGTAGAGTGTACGTAGACCGTACCCCTACATTTTGATAGATAGGGAGGTTGTTTCCGATAGATTCCTGGCTCAAGTAGAAATGAAAGCATCCATGATAATAAGAAGTAACTGCAACAAGAAAATAAGATAACAAAGTGAAAGAAACAAGCATGGACGATAATCAAAGCACACAAAATAATAAATAGTAACAGAAATCGAATGATAAGGAACCACCAGGATAATATTATGACTACTAGCATGAAAGAATAAGTAGTACAACACTCAATTACTTCCTAACCCTCTACTATAATATGTGTCCTCCATAACCCCTATCTAAGGTCATGTCCTCTGTAAGCTGGACCTACACCATGTTTTGTTTAATCACCTCACCCCAATACTTTTTCGGCCAACCTCTGTCTCTCCTGAAATCATTCATAGCCAGCCTATCACACTTTCGCACGGGGACATCCGTGCATCTCCTCTGCACAAGTTATACCATTCAAAAATAATTTATTTCTTCAACAATATAATTCTATATTGGATAAAATTGTAATACTTGAGACTTCAACTAACATAGAGACTTTGAGATCGTCTAGAACTTCTACTTTATTCCTACTGCAGCCATATTTCATGCCTTACATCCTTTAATGTTCAAACCACCCTGTGCCTTTGGTTTACACACTTTTTACCAAGCTACCAATGAAACTTTCTTCTTGTCCTTAGTGCTTTCCCACAAAAATTTCCTACATTTTCTATCCAGTCTTCAACACACTTTGAGGGAGGATAAAGACACTACCCCAAAAGTTATGTAAGGAGAACAACACTGAATTTATAACTTGCAGTCTACCAGCATACGATAAATGCCTAGCAGAACAAGCTCTAATATTTTTAGTGATCTTAATACCCAGTTGATGGCACTCAATTTTACTACATTTATTTGGGAAGACAGGGAGGCCCAAGTATCTGATAGGGAAAGTCCCTGCAGCAAAACCTGTCAAAATCAACAACCTATCCTTAGTTTCTGCATCTACTCCTGCTACAAATATGTTGAATTTGTCTAGGTTTGATTCCAGTCATGTCACAACTGAGCAGTGTTTCAAAGCTACCATTACCCTCTTGATAGAGTTCACATTTGTCTTGCAAATGATCATCAAATCATCAGTAAAGACTAAATGAGTTAGCTGCTGTTATTTACACATTGGATGAAATCTGAAGTCAGGCAGTTGTCCCATATTCTTCATGATCCTTGATAGATAATCCATAATCATGAAAAATAAAAGTGGTGACATAGGGTCACCCTGTCTTAACTCCCATTTCCCTTCAATATATACATACCTCTCCTCATTGACTTTCCACAGTAAACTTTGTGGAAGTAACACATGTCATTACTATCTGAGTAAACCTTCTATAAAATCCATTATCGTTCAATATTTCTTCCAAAAAACTCGTCTCATCATATAAGCTTTTCTCAAATTAATCTTCATCAAATATCTTGCAGAAGCATTCTTCCTATTATAATGTCTCATCAAGTCATCATAAATCAAGACATTCTGGATGAGAGACCTTCCATGTACAAATGCTGCTTGTGATTCATCTACCATACATGGCAATACACACTTCAACCTTGGCACAATATCTTGGAAATGCATTTATACACTACATTACAATAAGATATTAGCCTGAACTGATCATCTTCCAAAGAATTGTTCACTTTTGATATCAAAGTGATGATAGTAGCTTCACTTGTTTAAGTAGTTTGCTTGAGTTCAAAAAATCCAGCACTGTCTTACATATATCCTGCCCCGCTATGTCCCAAGCCTCTCTGAAAAAATCACAACCAAAATCATCAGGACCTGGACTCTTATTCACATTGATCCCCATTACTACATAATGTACATTCTTTCCTGAGTAAGGTTCAAGTAAAGCCAATTGCTCAGTCAAGTTGAGCTTGGGTCCACAACTTAAAAAACACTCTGCAACTTCCCTTCTATACCCTCCTATTTCACCTAGAAAATCAGTATAGAACTGGACAAATACATTAGCAATAGCCTCAGGATCATATTTCATTTGTCCATTCCGATCCTTTAACTGTGTAACTGATTGCAACAATTTTCTCTGCTTGATGATAGAGAAGAAATATCTTATATTGTCATCACCTAGTCTCAACCAGGTGGCCTTACTTCTTTGCTGAAGAAACACCTCAGCCATATAATTGGATTTCTTGAACTTAATCCCAATAGCTTTCTCCTAGTGCTGTAATTTAATATTTAAAGGGTCCTATTGCAACCTGTCTTGAAACCTACTTTGTTCTGTCTACTGCAGCTTCCTGAATCACATTGTTAAAGTGGGTAGAGTGCAGCTCCCTTAGCCTATGTTTCAGCATTTTCACCACTTGAAACATTGTACACCCAGTGATAGTTGAGTTTCATACATTTTGCATCACCTCTTTAAACTTGGGGTGTGCACTCCACATATTACTGTGACGACATTTACTATTGGATTAGCTTCGTTCCCTTTTTAGTTGGTGTTAATGTTGGGTTTTATGTTATGACATTTTTCCTAACACAATATTTTCAGTACTAAGTTAAAAACCAAAATGTTGGAACAAATGTATTTGACATTCGGACCAACATTCTGGTAACAGTTTTATCCTTTCTTCACTGAAACTTATCTCGTGAGATTTTTACCACGATGGTAAAGTGACTTGGCAAGGAACTTTAAGCAGAATAAAAACATGGGAGAACAAGTCAAAGCTTGGAGAGCAAGACGAGTGAAGAACAAGTCAAATCAGTTGAGAGAATCACGCCTCAAGCTACTGCTTCACGTGCCCACTTTTAGCTCAACCTCCACAACCAATCGATGAGCTTTTCTAGGACGACTTTCTACTATAAATAGAGAAGGAAGAAGATTGATTCGATATCCAGAAAATTACAAAGAAAAAGATCGAGAGAGCTCTCCAGATTTGAGAACAAAAACTGGATCAACAAGTGTTACCTGAGTTTGTGACGACATTCTGTCTAACATTATAATTGCTGCTAAGATTCTAGATTTTTTCTTTCATTGAAGCAATTGTAATGAGATGTCATGCACCTCTATTTAGATAGATTTTTCAGGCATAAGTCATTGCGACTTAACCTTTTTTATTCCTTTTGTATCATCTTGTAATATTGTAAAGAATGAATATATCAATTATATATATATATATATATACAATACTTGGTCAGTGACCATCATAGGTTATATTAATAAATAATCTATGAAAAATTAAACATTTGTGTCTTTATTATCCGTTGCAATTTAACTCTTCAAAGATTTTTCTGTTTTCATCTTCAGTGTCGGCAGTTCTATCAGACGACATTTTTAACGACATTTGCAAATTGTTTCAAGCGTACAAGTATTTTACTTACTGTTTGTTTTTGTTTATTCCATAGTATAACCCCCGGAACCCAACAAGTAGTATTAAAGTCTACACTTGACATAATAAGTGTTTGGTTCTTTTACATAAACTATGGATCCGGCTAATCCAACAATTGGTAGACTTCCTATTTTAGATTGATCAAATTATGCCTATTGGAAAATTCGCATACGCTCTCATATCAAATTCATTGATATTAGAGCATGGAGATCTATTACCAATGGATATACTATCCCCATGTTGCCACCAGATGAGGAAGGTGATATATTTCCTAAGCCTGAGGCCGAATGGAGTGTAGAAGAAACCAATAATGCAATCTTCAATGAAAAGGCCTTAAATGCTATTTTGCATGGGTTGATCTCTACATGTTCAAGCTCATACAAAATTGCTCTACAGGCAAGGATTCTTGGGATACTTTGCAAACCCATTGTGAAGGTAGCTCAAGTGTTCGACGAACGAAGCTCTGTCGGCTCATAAGTAAATATAAACGTTTAAGGATGGAAGAGACGGAGGATATAAAAACATATTTTGAAAAGTTGATCGACATTTCAAATGAATGTCAAGTTCTTGGATCTCCACTGACCAACAATCAACTTGTAGAAAAGGCACTTCGTTCCCTTCCTGAAGTTCAATATAAATATATCTGTGATTGAAGAAGCTCACAGTCTTGCTACAATGGACCTTCATACTTTAATGAGTATTCTCAAAACTTATGAGATGAATATAGAGAATCAAAAGATATTGTACAAAAGCAAAGATATAGCACTTCAAGCTAAATCCTTAGAGTGTCACATCGATGATGAGGATGAAAGTCTTGACGAAATTGGTGATGGTGCAAATGTTGCCCTCCTTACTCGAAAATTCAATTCGATGGTGAGGAAGTTCAACAACAAAAATAGTAATTTTAAATCCAAAATGCACCAAAACCAAAGTGTTACACCCCATAATTTCAGGACATGTATACGAGAATAGACGTGAGAGCACAAGACTTATACATTTGAACGAAAGAAAGAATTGTTTTCCAAAGGGAAAAGTTTTCCGAGCCTCGGGAAGAAAAATTGTTCGTTAATGAGAATTGAGTTCCCGAATTTGATATTTGAGACTTGTAGGATTTATCGGGATTATGGAAGTTATTTTACAGAGTTGGATACGTGGGGCCCACCCGAGAAATTTTACATTTTGCGGGGCCCACGAGGGGTACGAAATTTTATAGACGAATGGGAGGGCGACACGTGTCACCCCCACATGGGCTTGCTCGAAATTGGACCATGGTTAAGTGGTCAAGTGTCACGGCCCGACCCCGGGCCGCGACTGGTGCCCTACCTGGGCACCCTTCTAATCATACAACATAATAAACTGCGGAAGATAAATAACACCCCTTTTTTTTTAAAACCAAGGCCAAGCCGATAAGGCTGCCATAATCATAATAATTACGAAGGTCTACATAATATAACAATGTAAAAAAACAACTCTAGCCACCCATTACGATGAATACTGCACTCTAAGATTTGAACAAATACTATGGCGGGACAAGGCCCCGCCACTCTCGAATATACATAGCCATGACAACTCGGAACATTGGAGCCATCTCAAAATGCTGAACCAGATCCTAAGCTCGCGGATCCACAATCGTACCTAAACTGCGGACATGAACGCGGCTCGGGCGAGGTCGATCTAACAAGTACAAGATATGGAGTAAATAAGGTGCGATAAACAAATCATAACTGTACAAAAGAATGACAGAGGCAAGTATAAAAAGGGTGCATATCAGATCCTACTGTGTCATTATCATCTCGTGAACTTAATCGTACCTTATTATCTTTTCCCATTTTTCAATAAAAGTTATAGTCACTTTCTTACGTACATACTTAGGAAAATCGTCAAGTTCATTACCATATAACTTACTTACCTTGCATAACATAATCCGACACTTTATGGAGGGATGCCTATACTGCCCGGCCCAATCTGGGACACGATAAAGTCACATAGTCTGCCCATAAAGGTATACTGCCCGGCCCATTCCTGGGATGCGGTAAAGTCACATAGTCTGCCCATAAAGGTATCGTCCGCCCATTCACGGGGCGGTAAAGTCACATACCGCCCATAAAGGTATCTTGCCGGCCCGTTCTGGGACGCGGTAAAGTCACATAGTCTGCCCATAAAGGTATACTGCCCGGCCCATTTCTGGGACGCGGTAATGTCATATAGTCTGCCCATAAAGGTATACTGCCCGGCCCATTTCTGGGACGCGGTAAAGTCATATAAAAATTCGGGAATTTAACCCCACGTACTACGTACCTCTACTCCTTTAAACAGAATGACTCTTTTTCAAATAAAACTTCTAAGATACTAACAACCGTAGTATCAAGTCATATCTACTTTTCAAGACAAGTCACAATACCTTTTAGAAATACATTTACCGGCTTCTAAATCAAGTGACTTCTTTCTTAAAAAACCTTAAGCAATTGGTACCATAAAAACAATTTGCCCTTCTTTATTCCAAGTCATTTCTTTGCTTACATTACTGAAGAAAACCATTATTTTAATCTTCCATAAAGTTGTTATAACCAACTTCCCATAAAGCCGTTATAACTCTTTATGTCATAGACAAATTCATTCCTTTTATAACCAAGAGACTTATACTTTCAAATCAAATCACATAGCTTTAAAAAATACTTCAAGTCTCTTAACTTTTAAGAAAACAAGTTTCTTAACTTTAGAATGGCAAGAAATCAATACTTTCCAAATCAAGTATTATATACTTTTAAATCAATTCATTTCTTCCTTTAAGAATCAAGTCCCATAACTTGAAAAATAAAGTTCCTTAACCTTTTAAAAATTTGAGGTTCATAGTCTTAAAACTTCATACGTAAATTCTTATAAATTAAGTAACATATACTTTGGTGCGTTGTGAATAAGTTATACTTATTTATAACGATCTTAATCGAGTAGCCATGATCTAGAAAATGTAATACAATTTTGTCTTATCTTAGCTTCTATGCAGATGGGGAATTCTACTCATTTTAACTTAATTGATTGTCATTACATTTTTCTTTATTAACGCTGCAGTGGCTTGTTCGATTCTTATTCTCATTTGTGCCGTAACTTAGCCAAGTCAACTTGGCTCCAAAATACCTCATAACGACTCTTACCAACATCCCCCATAAGACTTGGTAAGAACTTAGGATAACTTAGACATAACCTTTACGTAGAGTAAACCAACATACATACCTCTTAACTTCTAAGAGTAGAAGGAATAATGAAATAGCACTACATGTATATTCCATACATAGAATCATGTCAAAAGAAGGAAGAGGTTCACATACCTCGCGACGATTATCGACAAATAGCAAAATGCTCCGAAGTACTTCAACCTTGATAGCTATTCCATCCTTCAAGTAGAATACACTATTCTTAGTACTTCAACCTATAATGGTCATAACACGTCCATTAAACCTCTAGCTTCAAACGTAGAATATTCTAAGTGCAAAGTCACTAAATTCTACGGAAAATCGGACATCACTTCCTTTGTTTCTACATACTTTGCTACCTTTTTCAAGGCCGAATTCAATAACCAAACATGTCACATTTAAGGCTCAATACAACAACCAAAGGGGATTACACGCCTTAACAGGACGTGTAAAATTCCGCCCCACAAATTAATACGAAACTAGTTCCATATTTAAAGTCATTCTTGGCTAAACATATACAACAACACAAGGTCCTTTTCCAATTCTTTTTCAATCCAACTTCTTAGGCCTAACATGTTATATAGTCATAAACAACTTAACAAATATAATTCCTTCTTTATATAACATGTGACGATTAAACTAATAATCCAATTGAATTGAAATCTTAAAGGCTAAATCATGCAACTTTTAGGATTCCATCCAAATGTCACGACCCGAACCCGGGCCCGTGACTGGTGCCTTACCCCGGGCACCCTAGTGATACAACATCAGAGTAATCAGCGGAACATAAAGCAAGACATGAAAATATTATGAAGTAAGAAACAATAATCTGAGAAAACTTGCCTTTCGGCACATATATAAATCAATTTAAATCCGAACAGTTACATCCCATTACAACTCTGCCCACAACAGTACTACAGACCTCTAAGAGTGACATGACAACAATGGCGGGACAGGGCCCCGCCATACCCCTGAATGTAAGCACCTACTACAGGACTATACCACCGATAAGCCTCCGAGAAACGGAGCTTCCAAACGCTGAATCGTGACCACGAGATCTAGGATCAACGATCGTGTACCTCAACTGCAGATGAACGCAGCCCAAGGAGGTCGATAACAGTACCAAGTATGTGGAATCAAGATATCAGAATTGAAATCATAGTAGTCTATATAAAGCAAGAGACATGTATGATAACCAAACTACGCTTCCCAATAAATAAGCGATCATGTCAAGTCCGGACTCACGCCTCAAAGTCATCACTCAAATATAACAATGGGTCTCACGCCCACAACATCAATCACGCCGTGGAATACCTTCCTCACCGCTGCATCTATGATATAAAAGCACCAAGGAATACACATGAACACGAGTCCCACTGTGTCATCATAAAACCGCACGGTAAGTACGAAGGCATAGCCGACTACTAAAACCTACGATAAGCAAGGTCATAAATCAGATTATGAGATCTGTCTGCACCGTCACATGATCAAAGGCCGGTCACTCGCCGCAGATATCAAATGTGCGCGTCTAGCCTCGAACTTCTGCGACTCCGCATAGGCCACTCGATGGCCCGCATGAGGTATCCCCGCGAGGGTAGCTACTCCCGCAACGCCCCGACTCGCGATCGCGTAGCCACATGCACCGCATGACCATAAAGGCCGCACACTAACACGGAACTCGTAGCTCGCACGGGCCCCGTGACCCGCATGAGGTATTCTCAAATCATGGTCCTGCATCACCGAGTCTACCCCGTGGAGGCGCCAACCCCGGAAACATGTCAAGAGGTGAGTGATGTAATACTAGCACAACGGCTTACCGTTAAACAACATAAGCACAACAAGGGAAACCCCTTTACACAAACATAACAAAATACTAACACACGTAGCATCCTAATATGTTTACTTATCAAATCAACGAGAAGGTATTACAAGGCTATCACAAACCAATACAATCAACTTATTCACACAAGGTACTTTCTTCTTTATGTTAACAAGTTCGGGTTTTTATCCCCAAAGTAATTCATACATTAAATCTTTAAAGATCCGTCCCTTTCACAAAAGTCACACAATACCCGTAGTATAAAAATAGAGTGACTAACTTTTTAAGTAATTCAAAACACTACTCTTTGTAAAATCAAGTAACAACCTTCTTTTCCAAACGTTCAAGTTTGCCTAATTTCAATTACTCAAGTTTCTCATTTTCGAAAGGTTTTGTAGTTCATAGTATTAATCACTTAATAATATAAATCTCCTTTAAAACAATTTGAGAAACATATACCTTATATATGAGTAGGTTATTCTTGTTTATAACAATCTTATAACAGCAGCCATGATCTAGGAAATGTAATATCATTTTGTATCATCTTAGTTTCTATGCAGATGGAGGTTTCTACTGGTTTTAATAATACTGGATTAGTCAATACATTTCCCTTTATTAGCGCTGCTGTGGTTTGTTCGATACTTATTCTCATTTCCGAAATCAGTAAAACATTATTCTTTTAAAATCAAGTACTCATTACTCGCGAATGAGGTTTTACAACATTTTTAGCAAAATGTTACATATCAAGTCAATTAGGTTAAGTCTCTTATCTTTCAAGATCAAGTCTCTTAACTTCTACAATAAATAAACCATTACGTTACTTACATAGAGTCGTTATAACTAACTTCCCATAAAGTTATTATAACACCCTATGTTTTGAACCAACCAAACTCATTTAGCACATGTACGTCTACCGTACTACATAGTTTACAAAACATCATGCTAGAAAGGATAGGAAGAGGTTCACATACCTCGCGACGATTATCGACAATTAGCAATACGCTCCACAGTACTGTACCCCTGCTAGCCTTTTCCACTCATCAAGTAGAATGCGCTACTCGTAGTACTTCCACCTATATAGGCCACAATCGTCTATTAACTTCTAAACACTCGGTTCCATATTCTACAGAAAATTCGAAGACTCCCCGCAACAGCGTAAATCTCCTCCTCAATCGAGGCCGGCTACCAAGCCAACCAGGGGGGGGTTTATACGTCTAACCGGACGTATAAAATTCTACTACGCAGTAATACCACACAAGTCTACTGTAATACAGTCCTATGTAATTACAGTTCATTTCTTTTCTTTATTCAGGCTTAAGTCAAAAGACATTGCCGCAAAGCTATGTTCAGATCTATATATAGTATACTTCAACTATATAATCATACAACATGTAATTTTCAATTACAACAAGGGGACAAGAATATTTACCTCGATAAGCCCAAAATTATCCAAGTATAAAGTCGATCTTGAGCAACGTTTAGCTCCCACTCCGGGTGCTCCAACCCGCTCCAAACAACCCCTAGAAGTTCTACGCAACTTCTTCTTAATACTCCAACCAACTATGGAGATTTTTCCTTAGGGTTTCAGTTTGAGACAAAAAGGACATAAGGTAGTATTTCCGGGCTCTACGTATAGAGGTATCTTTGGAATACTACAAGGTATACGACTAAGGTATTTTGGGTATAGTAGCAATACTTTGGAGAGTATTTCTACCAAGAGGGGGGTATTTATACGAGACAACACCACAAGGGGGGGGTGTATACCCCTCGGCCAACCCCACTAGGAGGGGGGTACTCTCGGCCAGGGGGGGAGGGGTTCTCGGCCAAGGGGCCTCACCAAGGGGGGGAGGGACGAGACCACTACAAGAGGGGAGGATTTTAGACTTAGGAAATTATTTTGGATGAAGAAGTCTTCAAAGGGGGAGGGTATTTATAGGCCAAGCAAAGGCCAACCAATGGCCAAGATCTAGCCAAGTGCTATGCAAGTGTAGGGCCAAGATGTGCCCAAGTTCCCCCTAGTCCCTACTCCTTAAAACCCTCACAAATATCTTGCCAAACCTTATCTTGAAATCGTCCACTTGACCGCCCACAACTTTCGCCAATGAGAGGGTGTCAAGTGTTGCCCTCTCGTTGGTCCAACATGCTTCGTCTCTCGGAAAAATCCGCAAAAATTAAAAATGACATAGCCGGAATTTTCCCTTCGCAAGTTACGTAAAACGTTTCGTCGAAAAACGACTCTAACCGGGTGTTGTGCACAAAATAATTCGGCCAAGCCTACTTTAAGCTTCAAACTTTTCTACGTACGTCCTTACGTACATACTCTGGAAATACGGGGTATAACATTCTCCCCTCCTTAGAAACATTCGTCCCGAATGTTCCTTCTAAGTCTCAAAAACAACCATGCGCCAGTATAGTCTTCACTACTATACTTACGAGAACAAACCTGCCACACCTGGCCACAGAAACACCTGCGCAAAATGCTTACATCCAAGTCCACGAGGAAACACCTCTGACATCACAAAACCCTTACTCGAGGTCTAAAATATACTTCCTTCATACCTTCTCCTTACAAAAGAAATGATCACCCCTATGCTCGCAATACATGCTCGTTTCTTCCCTTACGTGTCGTACCCTTCTTGTACACTCGAACTCTTTCTCATATCCGGGGTGGTACCTTCAAGAAGACCGACCGTCAACCTGAACTCTAAGCGTCGTCGCCGATTATCCGCACGATTTCTCTGAGCTGCCAATAACCTCTACTAGACAAGCTTCACCCTATCCACACCTGGAACAAGCTCAACTCACTATCCAACCTTGCCAACATCGAACCAATCGACCGGCAACTTACACTTCCGCCCCTACCAGGCTTCATAAGGCAACATCCGAACACTGAAATGGTAGCTTAAACACTCCCTCCACAGGAGACAACAATCCTCACGGCTACCCCTGAAATCAAAACACTGGCCCGAGGACGAATACGATACGGAGACTCACCTGAGTTCCTAACCCTGCCTGGTAAAACTTCCAGAAAACGAAAATAGTTGTAACCTGGGCTCCACTGCCTGACATAAGGTAAAAGCAGGCACCTCGTGCAACCTTCCTGAAATAATCATCCCGCAACTTACTACCGAGTACACGGTCTTTACCAAAGACAAGACGGGCTGACCTCCTCGGCCCGACTACTGGTCGAATGCATCCACGACTCGTACGCTGGTTAACCAAACATGGGCCTAACGCCCTCATGACCCTATCACAAGGCGGGACCACCACAAACTGACCCCACCACCATACAGGCCGCGGGTTGACCCGCAACGTGGCCTCAACCCGACCCGGCAACGCGCAAAACACTAGCTCCCCGATCCGGAAAACTCTCACTAATCACGTTACGAAAAACCTAGCGGTCTTCTTAGCTCAACTACCCTCTTTCATTTCACACTACTCAGGGACTTATTATACAAACATAGCTCACGTGCACTATGCACTCCGATAAGGATCAAACATAACAATACATCTTTACCCGAGATGGCCTTACCTCTAAGGTCTCTACGTATAAAGCTCTAAGGCTCACACTTTTTCTTATCCCCCAATCTTACCCCTTTTTACTAACCATGGTTTCTAATCCCAACTAACACACTGCTATTAGAACATAGCACTTATGATATACTCGTCTTATCACACATACTGATCTCTAGAGGGTTAAGGATATACCTTTTTCTACTGCTTCACTCCCCTTAGTCGTTCTAATAAAACCGCCTGCAGGCGCATAGCTAGGGAAGGTAACGAACTACCCACCGATCCTGAAGGCTGAGTCCTCCTACTAGGATACCCTTTCGACACCTGGCCCTGACGGCCGCAGGTACAACAAGTACCAACAAAAAGACGACATTTCCCGGGATGACGTCTGTCACATTGTGAACCGGAAGCCCTGGAGCTCTGACCAACTCCTGCCTACCCCGAACGTCCTGAACCCTGTGGAGGACCTCTCTGCACTGGTGGATGTGCATAATCAATCACGCGTGAGGTGATTCGCCAAAAGTTACTAAAGGACCTTGTTGTTCGCCTCTTCTCGCCCTTGGTTAACCCGTCGATCTCTACGTTTCTCGGCCTGCTACGCATAAGCCCGTACACAGGCCATGCTCAAGCCTAACTGAAGAATTACTCTTGCACAACCCTCTCTTAGATAGTCATCAAGACTCGCGGTACATCGGTACTCTCTAGTAGCCAAATCCATAGCTAGTAACAGGGTCGCCTCCTTGCAATCTATATTCTCTGTCCCCGGTCGTGGAACTGAAGGTTCAAATGTCATGGCCGCAGTAGGAACTGCCGCCGCCGTGCTAAACTATGCTGGGGCTGGTGATGTAGCATAACTCCCCGAATGAAATACCACCCCAGGTGATGATTGGGCCTGTGCCCTCGTAACCCTCTGAACTCTACTCGCAGCTCCTCGCCGCTAGCCTCCAGGCCCAGGTTGCCCTACACGGAGGCATAACGGTAAGGGAAAGAAATACGTTAGAGGGTCCAACTTTACAACACAACTCTAAGGCACGATCTCAGAGTGAGAAGAATGGAAACCAATCCTAAATATCCTATAGCCTCCTGATTATTGGTGTGGTGCACAACACACCGATAATCAAGACTCATCGATACGATGCGTAGACACTTTCCGAGGATTAACTGCTCTGATACCACTTTTGTCACGACCCGAACCCGGGCCCGTGACTGGTGCCTTACCCCGGGCACCCTAGTGATACATCATCAGAGTAATCAGCGGAACATAAAGCAAGACATGAAAATATTATGAAGTAAGAAACAATAATCTGAGAAAACTTGCCTTTCGACACATATATAAATCAATTTAAATCCGAACAGTTACATCCCATTACAACTCTGCCCACAACAGTACTACAGACCTCTAAGAGTGACATGACAACAATGGCGGGGCGGGGCCGCCATACCTCGAATGTAAGCACCTCCTACGACAGGGGACTATACCCCTGATAAGCCTCCGGAGAAAGGGAGCTTCCCAAACGCCGAATGACTGACCACGAGCTAGGATCAACGCGGTGTACCTCGACTGCGGCATGAACGCGGCCCGGGAGGTCGATAACAGTACCAAGTATGGAATCAAGATCAGTAATTGAAATCATAGTAGTCTATATAAAGCAGTAGACATGTATGATAACTAAACTACAGTTCCCAATAAATAAGCAGTCATGTCAAGTCCGGGACTCACGCCCTCAAAGTCATCACTCAAATATAACAATGGGTCTCACGCCCACAACATCAATCATGCCCGTGGAATACCTTCCTCACCGCAGCGATCTATGATATAAAAGCACCAAGGAATACACATGAACACGGTGTCCCACGTGTCATCATAAAACCGTCGGGGTAATGCGAAGGCATAGCGACTACTAAAACCCACGGTACAAGCAAGGTCATAAAGCGTATCATGAGATCTGTCTAGCCGTCACATGATCAAAGCCGGTCACTCGCCCGTGAGATCAAATGCGCGTCTAGCCTCGGAACTTCCGCGACTCCGCATAGGCCACTCCAATGGCCCGCATGAGGTATCCCCGCATCGAGGGTAGCTACTCCGGCAATGTCCCGGACTCGCGATCGCGTAGCCCACATAGACCGCATGACCATAAAGGCCGCACACTAACACGGAACTCGTAGCTCGCACGGGCCCCGTGACCGCGTGAGGTATTCTCGAATCATGGTCCTGCATCGCTCGAGTCTACCCGCGACGGAGGCGGCAACCCGGAAACATGTCAAGAGGTGAGTGATGTAATACTAGCACAACGGCTTACCGTTAAACAACATAAGCACAACAAGGGAAACCCCTTTACACAAACATAACAAAATACTAACACACGTAGCATCCTAATATGTTTACTTATCAAATCAACGAGAAGGTATTACAAGGCTATCACAAACCAATACAATCAACTTATTCACATAAGGTACTTTCTTCTTTATGTTAACAAGTTCGGGTTTTTATCCCCAAAGTACTTCATACATTAAATCTTTAAAGATCCGTCCCTTTCACAAAAGTCACACAATACCCGTAGTATAAAAATAGAGTGACTAACTTTTTAAGTAATTCAAAACACTACTCTTTGTAAAATCAAGTAACAACCTTCTTTTCCAAACGTTCAAGTTTGCCTAATTTCAATTACTCAAGTTTCTCATTTTCGAAAGGTTTTGTAGTTCATAGTATTAATCACTTAATAATATAAATCTCCTTTAAAACAATTTGAGAAACATATACCTTATATGTGAGTAGGTTATTCTTGTTTATAACAATCTTATAACAGCAGCCATGATCTAGGAAATGTAATATCATTTTGTCTCATCTTAGCTTCTACATGCGGATGGAGGTTTCTCTGGTTTTAATAATCGGATTAGTCAATACATTTCCCTTTATTAGCGCTGCTGTGGTTTGTTCGATACTTATTCTCATTTCCGAAATCAGTAAAACATTATTCTTTTAAAATCAAGTACTCATTACTCGCGAATGAGGTTTTACAACATTTTTAGCAAAATGTTACATATCAAGTCAATTAGGTTAAGTCTCTTATCTTTCAAGATCAAGTCTCTTAACTTCTACAATAAATAAACCATTCTGTTACTTACATAGAGTCGTTATAACTAACTTCCCATAAAGTTATTATAACACCCTATGTTTTGAACCAACCAAACTCATTTAGCACATGTACGTCTACCGTACTACATAGTTTACAAAACATCATGCTAGAAAGGATAGGAAGAGGTTCACATACCTCGCGAAGATTATCGACAATTAGCAATACGCTCCACAGTACTGTACCCCTGCTAGCCTTTTTCACTCATCAAGTAGAATGCGCTACTCGTAGTACTTCCACCTATATAGGCCACAACCGTCTATTAACTTCTAAACACTCGCCCATATTCTACGTAAAATTCGGAAGATTTCCCGCAACAACAGTAAATCTCCTCCTCAATCGAGGCCGCTACCAAGCCAACAAGGGGGTTATACGCCTAACGGACGTATACAATTCTACTATGCGATAATACCACACAAGTCTCAGAATACACCCTATGTAATTACAGTCGATTCTTTTCTTTATTCAGGCTTAAGTCAAAAGACATTGCCGCAAAGCTATGTTCAGATCTATATATAGTATACTTCAACTATATAATCATACAACATGTAATTTCCAATTACAACAAGGGACAAGAATATTTACCTCGATAAGCCCAAAATTATCCAAGTATAAAGTCGATCCTGAGCAATGTTTAGCTCCCACTCCGGGTGCTCCAACCCGCTCCAAACAACCCCTAGAAGTTCTACGCAACTTCTTCTTAATACTCCAACCAACTATGGAGATTTTTCCTTAGGGTTTCAGTTTGAGACAAAAAGGACATAAGGTAGTATTTGCTCTACGATAGAGGTATCTTTGGAATACTACAAGGTATCTGGCTAAGGTATTTTGGGTATAGTAACAATACTTTGAGAGTATTTCTACCAAGAGGGGGTATTTATACGAGACAACACCACAAGGGGGTGTATACCCTCGCCAACCCCACTAGGAGGAGGGTACTGGGCGGGGAGGGTTCTCGGCCAGGGCCTCACGAGGGGAGGGACGAGAACACTACAAGAGAGGGGGGGGGAGGATTTTAGACTTAGGAAATTATTTTGTATGAAGAAGTCTTCAAAGGGGGAGGGTATTTATAGGCCAAGCAAAGGCTAACCAATGGCCAAGATCTAGCCAAGTGCTATGCAAGTGTAGGGCCAAGATGTGCCCAAGTGCCCCCTAGTCCCTACTCCTTAAAACCCTCACAAATATCTTGCCAAACCTTATCTTGAAATCGTCCACTTGACCTCCCACAACTTTCGCCAATGAGAGGGTGCCAAGTGGCGCCCTCTCGTTGGTCCAACATGCTTCGTCTCTCGGAAAAATCCGCAAAAATTAAAAATGACATAGCCGAAATTTTCCCTTCGCAAGTTACGTAAAACGTTTCATCGAAAAACGACTCTAACCGGGTGTTGTGCACAAAATAATTCGGCCAAGCCTACTTTAAGCTTCAAACTTTTCTATGTACGTCCTTACGTACATACTCTGGAAATACGGGGTATAACACCAAATATTCCATAACACATATCATTCTTCACAATATAATCCACATGATCAAAGCCGAAATCTTTCTATTGAGATATCCTTACAATACCCTTAGGGACCTTGGGTTAAAGTCTTGTGAATAATGGAACAAAATTACAATTTTTTCTTGCTCACAATTGCTCAAAGCCGAGAGCCTCTTTTAAGTGCACAAGTTTTTCTCAGTTTCTCTAAGTGTAAAATGCCAAGTCTTGCTACTTAGGATGATATATAACACATTGGAGGGTCTAGATTACAACACATGGTAAGTTTGGATGAAAGGGATCAAGCCAAGTGGCTCTTGACTTAGTCAACAATCTCAAGCTCAAGCCTAGCAAGACTTTCTCATCTTTACAATGGTCAAATGACCCTTTTGAACTTGCATTAATTCGACCAAGCCATGTGGGAGGGTTGCCACGTGTCTCCCTCCCATTCGTCCATAAAATTCCGTAACCCTCGTGGGCCCCACAAAACGTAAAATTTCTCGGGTGGGCCCCACATGACCAAATCCGTACAAATAAATTTCCATAATGATAATAAGTTCCATACTCTTCAATTAATGCATTTTGAGAATCTAATTCTCACCAACGAACATTTCTCCTTTCCGACGTTCGGAAGTTTTTCCGTCGGAAAAACAATTCTTCCTTTCGTACCAATTTCAAGTCTTGTGTTCCTTACATACATTCTCTTAAACATGTCCTTGAACTACGGGGTGTAACATTCTTCCCCCCTTAGAAACATTCATCCTCGAATGTTCTTTCGGAGTCCAATCTAATTAGAGCGCGACATAGTCTCCTTTTACTACACCCTTCTTACAACATATGCCACCCATAGCCACATAACAATACTTATACTAAAATGTCAACCTTGGCACTTACGAAGCCAACAAGCCCATACACATAATGACCTCAAAGTCCGTCATAAACATCTCTACTAGGTCTACTAGGGTCTGACGACTGTATCATCACCGGGCGAATCTCATATACCCGCTCAGCTACCACCCCAAATACTTACGGGTGTAGTTACCTCGAAAGGTCCTTACGGATTCAGGCTCTATCCCTTTACACTTGGATGTTATCTTTCTTACTGGTCGTACTCTTTCCGTACTTCCAAATCATACTAGCATACATACATAACTTCCATACCGATTCTGGCCCCCAATCTTTTGGAGTCACTCTTTTAAAAAACATAAGGCCATTTCCGGCCACGACTGGTTCGGTGGAACGCGTCCACGAACCCGTAAAACAATTAACTAGACTTGGGCATTGCACCTCGTGACCTGCCACGTGGCGTAACTACTACCAACTGATCCCACTCCATTTCAGGCTATGGGGCGACCCGCAATAGGCCCTCACCCCGTCCCACCGTCGCACTTAACTCTTATTCTTGGTCTATAATAAATCTTTCTACCCTAGAAGACCTTGTACATCTAAGGTCTCAGCGGTCATCAACATTCTTAGGCTCGCAATTCCCATGCTCCAAGCCTACCTTACGATCCCGTAGCGGTACAATAACTTCTCACAATACCATAATCGTGTCGTCTTGATCACCACAACCCTTACTTACTCTATACGGATCTCATCCGTACAATCCTCTTACGCATACCACGTAGCTTAATCTATTAACACGACATTCCATTAAGTTTCTTAACATGACTTCTTAAGGGTTCACTACCCTATCAGACAGCTCATCCTTTCCCAATTTTCTGAAAATAAAACACAAGACCTTGGCGAGAATTCAGCAACTATTCCATACCTTCCCGGTATCTAGTTAGTCTTTACCAACTCTTGGTAATCTAAAATCATTCTAGGCAACACGCGTCTGACCCTCATACATAACTCTGTATAGTTGTATGTCATAATACCAACTATACTATAATCATTACCAACCTGGATACACAATCCACATAGTCCTTCCTGGGTCATCACGCTTTCTCATACCGCAATCAACATAACTCGTTAGGGAGACGACCTAACAACACACTCTATCGCACGATCTCGAGTGAGAAGAATGGAAACCAATCCTAAATGTCCTGCAGCCTCGATTATAAATGTGGTGCACAACACACCGATAATCAAGACTCTACTAGACACGGATGCAGTAGACACTTTCCGAGGACTAATCGCTTCGATACCACTTTTGTCACGACCGACCGACGCGCGATCGTGCCCTACCTGGGAACCCTTCTAATCATACAACATAATAAACTGCGGAAGATAAATAACACCCCTTTTTTTTAAAACCAAGGCCAAGCCGATAAGGCTGCCATAATCATAATAATTACCCGAAAGGGTCTACACTGTATAACAATGTAAAAACAACTCTAGCCAGTCCAGCCCACAGATGAATACAGACCTCTAAGATTTGAACAAATACTATGACGGGACAAGGCCCCGCCGTACCCCTGAATATACATAGCCATGACAACTCCGGAACATTGGAGCCATCTCAAAATGCTGAACCAGGATCCTAAGCTCGCGGATCCACAACTGTGTACCTAAACCTGCGGACATGAACGCAGCCCCCCGAAGGGGGTCAGTACAACAGGTACCGAATATGGAACATAAATAAGGTACAGTAAATAAATCATAACTGTACAAAAGAATGACAGAGGCAAGTATAAAAAGGGTGCATACCAGATCCTACCGTGTCATTACCATCTCGTGAACTTAATCGTACCTTATTATCTTTTCCCATTTTTCAATAAAAGTTATAGTCACTTTCTTACGTACATACTTAGGAAAATCGTCAAGTTCATTACCATATAACTTACTTACCTTGCATAACATAATCCGGCCCTTTATGGAGGGACGCCTATACTGCCCGGCCCAATCTGGGACACGATAAAGTCACATAGTCTGCCCATAAAGATATACTGCTCGGCCCATTCCTGGGACGCGGTAAAGTCACATAGTCTGCCCATAAAGGTATACTGCCCGGCCCATTCCTGGGACGCGGTAAAGTCACATAGTCTGCCCATAAAGGTATAATGCCCGACCCATTCCTGGGACGCGGTAATGTCATATAGTCTGCCCATAAAGGTATACTGCCCGGCCCATTCCTGGGACGCGGTAAAGTCATATAAAAATTCGGGAATTTAACCCCACGTACTACGTACCTCTACTCCTTTAAACATAATGACTCTTTTTCAAATAAAACTTCCAAGATACTAACAACCGTAGTATCAAGTCATATCTACTTTTCAAGACAAGTCACAATACCTTTTAGAAATACATTTACCGGCTTCTAAATCAAGTGACTTCTTTCTTAAAAAACCTTAATCAATTGGTACCATAAAAACAATTTGCCCTTCTTTATTCCAAGTCATTTCTTTGCTTACATTACTGAATAAAACCATTCTTTTAATCTTCCATAAAGTTGTTATAACCAACTTCCCATAAAGCCGTTATAACTCTTTATGTCTTAGACAAATTCATTCCTTTTATAACCAAGAGACTTATACTTTCAAATCAAATCACATAGCTTTCAACAATACTTCAAGTCTCTTAACTTTTAAGAAAACAAGTTTCTTAACTTTAGAATGGCAAGAAATCAATACTTTCCAAATCAAGTATTATATACTTTTAAATCAATTCATTTATTCCTTTAAGAATCAAGTCCCATAACTTGAAAAATAAAGTTCCTTAACCTTTTAAAAATTTGAGGTTCATAGTCTTAAAACTTCATACGTAAATTCTTATAAATTAAGTAACATATACTTTGGTGCGTTGTGAATAAGTTATACTTATTTATAACGATCTTAATCGAGTAGCCATGATCTAGAAAATGTAATACAATTTTGTCTTATCTTAGCTTCTATGCAGATGGAGAATTCTACTCATTTTAACTTAATTGATTGTCATTACATTTTCCTTTATTAACGCTGCAGTGGCTTGTTCGATTCTTATTCTCATTTGTGCCGTAACTTAGCCAAGTCAACTTGGCTCCAAAATACCTCCTAACGACTCTTACCAACATCCCCCATAAGACTTGGTAAGAACTTAGGATAACTTAGACATAACCTTTACGTAGAGTAAATCAACATACATACCTCTTAACTTCTAAGAGTAGAAGGAATAATGAAATAGCACTACATGTATATTCCATACATAGAATCATGTCAAAAGAAGGAAGAGGTTCACATACCTCGCGACGATTATCGACAAATAGCAAAATGCTCCGAAGTACTTCAACCTTGATAGCTATTCCATCCTTCAAGTAGAATACGCTATTCTTAGTACTTCAACCTATAATATCCATAACACGTCCATTAAACCTCTAGATTCAAACGTAGAATATTCTAAGTGCAAAGTCACTAAATTCTACGGAAAATCGGACAGCACTTCCTTTGTTTCTACATACTTTGCCACCTTTTTCAAGGCCGAATTCAATAACCAAACATGCCATATTTAAGGCTCAATACAACAACCAAAGGGGATTACACGCCTTAACAGGACGTGTAAAATTCCGCCCCACAAATTAATACGAAACTAGTTCCATATTTAAAGCCATTCTTGGCTAAACATATACAACAACACAAGGTCCTTTCCAATTCTTTTTCAATCCAACTTCTTAGGCCTAACATGTTATATAGTCATAAACAACTTAACAATTATAATTCCTTCTTTATATAACATGTGACGATTAAACTAATAATCCAATTGAATTGAAATCTTAAAGGCTAAATCATGCAACTTTTCGGATTCCATCCAAATATTCCATAACACATATCATTCTTCACAATATAATCCACATGATCATTTCTAACTACTACAACATGAAATCTTGAATTTTAATAGCAAGACGGAGATTATTACCTCCTTAAGCTCAAAATGATCCAAAACCCTAAGTCGATCCTTAGCAACTCCAACTCCTTTTCTTGACATTCCAATCCGCTATTTGAAGCCTTTAGAGCTCACAACCAACTTCTCTTCCATTTCCAATCAAAACCTATGAAAATGCCTTAGGTTTTCGCCTTGCGACTAACGTGAAAACGTCGTTTTTCCGAAATATTTCTATTGAGATATCCTTACAATACCCTTAGGGACCTTGGGTTAAAGTCTTGTGAATAATGGAACAAAATTACAAATTTTTCTTGCTCACAATTGCTCAAAGCCGAGAGCCTCTTTTAAGTGCACAAGTTTTTCTCAATTTCTCTAAGTGTAAAATGCCAAGTCTTGCTACTTAGGATGATATATAACACATTGGAGGGTCTAGATTACAACACATGGTAAGTTTGGATGAAAGGGATCAAGCCAAGTGGCTCTTGACTTAGTCAACAATCTCAAGCTCAAGCCTAGCAAGACTTTCTCATCTTTACAATGGTCAAATGACCCTTTTGCCCTTGCATTAATTCGACCAAGCCATGTGGGAGGGTTGCCACGTGTCGCCCTCCCATTCGTCCATAAAATTTCGTAACCCTCGTGGGGCCCACAAAACGTAAAATTCCTCGGGTGGGCCCCACATGACCAAATCCATACAAATAAATTTCCATAATGATAATAAGTTCCATACTCTTCAATTAATGCATTTTGAGAATCTAATTCTCACCAATGAACATTTCTCCTTTCCGACGTTCGGAAGTTTTTCCGTCGGAAAAACAATTCTTCCTTTCGTACCAATTTCAAGTCTTGTGTTCCTTACATACATTCTCTTAAACATGTCTTTGAACTACGGGGTGTAACATCAAGTGACCAAGGTTAAGTGTGACCAAGGTTAGTAGTCAAGTGGATGACAAACTTGAGATAATTGACTAAGTCAAGAGCCCACTTGGCTTGATATTTAAATCTCTTCATCTAAGACCACACAAGTCTTATAATCTTGACCCTCAATTGTTTTATATATACTACACTAGTGCAAGACAAGTCTTCACACTTAAAAAAAATTGAAAAACATTGAGCTAGCTTAAGGGTGCTCTCGGATTTGAGCTTTTCCCACACAAAAAAATTTGCAAATGTGGATCATAATTCACAAGACTTTAACCCAAGGTTCCTAGAGGTATTGTAAGGATATCTCAATAGAAAGATCCCGGAAAAACGACGTTTTTACGTTAGTCGCAAGACGAAAACCTAAGGTGTTCTTCAACTTTGAAGATGGAACTTGAAGAGGAGTTCTTCATGAGCTTCTAAGGAGTGCTTGGATCTGATTGGAACATAAGAAGAAGAGCTAAAAGTTGCTAAGGATCGACTTTTACGCTTGGACATTATTAGGGCTTATTGAGGTAAAATCTTCATCTTCTTAATGTAATTGAAGATTACATGTTATAGTAGTTAGGAAATGAGCATGTGGTATATATATTGAAGTTTGAAAAGATTTGGATCATTTCGACGTGTTAAAACCGAAAATGGACAAGTTAGCCATTAATGTTGTAATCAATTCGGTCGATAGTTACAATCGTCGCATGTTAAGGAAGAAAGGAATTATAGTTGTTGTAATTGTTATTATGTATATAACATATTGGAATAACAACTTGGATTGAAAAAGGAATTGAAAGGAAATTGATATTGTTATGGATAGTGTTATTGCCGAGAATGTGCCTTAAGGAATGGACAGTTTTATATTGATTGTGGGCCAGAATTTTACACGTCCTATTAGGCGTGTAATCCCCTTTGTATTTATGAATTGTTGGGCCTTAAATGTGGCGTTTGGTTATTGATTTTAGGGCCTTGAAAAAGGTGGAAAAGTACGTTGAAACAAAGGAAGTGCTGCCCGATTTTTCGTAGAATAAGAGACCTTACACTTAATATGATTCTACGTTAAAAAGTTAGGAGTTGATAGACATGTTTTGATTAATATAAGTTGAAGTACTACGAGTAGCGTATTCTACTTAAAGGATGGAATAGCTATTAAGGTTGAAGTACTTTGGAGCATTTTGCTACTTGTCGATAATCGTCGCGAGGTATGTGAACCTCTTCCTCCTTTTGGCATGATTCTATGTATGAAATATACATGTGGTGTTATTTCATGATTCCTTCTACTCTTAGAAGTTAAGAGGTATGTATGTTGATTTACTCTATGTAAAAGTTATGTCTAAGTTATCCTAAGTTCTTACCAAGTCTTATGGGGGATGTTGGTAAGAGTCGTTAGGAAGTATTTGGAGTCGAGTTGACTTCGCTAATTTACTGCACGAATGAGAATAAGTATCGAACAAGCCATTGTAGCGTTAATAAAAGAAAATGTATCGACAATCAATTATATTAAAATGAGTAGAATTCTCCATCTGCATATAAGCTAAGATAAGACAAAATTGTATTACATTTTCTAGATCATGGCTTCTTTAAGAAGATCGTTATAAACGAGTATAACCTATTCACAATGTATAAAAGTATATGTTACTTAATTTAAAGAGTTTACGTTATGAAGTTTTAAGACTATGAGCCTTGAATTCTTAAAAGGTTAAGAGACTTTATTTTTAAAGTTAAGAAACTTGATTTCTTAAAGTTAAGAAACTTGATATTCTAAGTTAAAGAGACTTGATATTCTAAGTTAAGAAACTTGAGTTCTTAAAGTTAAGAGACTTGAAGTATTTTGAAAGTTATGTAACTTGATTTGAAAGTATAAGTCTCTTGGTTATAAAAAAGAATGAATTTGTCTAAGACATAAAGAGTTATAACGGCTTCATGAAAGGTTAAAGATGTCTTAGTTTTAAAGCATAAAGTTAGTATAACGGCTTTATGGGAAGTTGGTTATAGCAACTTTATGAAAGGTTAAAGGAATGGTTCTCTCTAGTAATGTAAACAGGGATTAATGACTTGAAATAAGGAAGGGAAATTGGATTTAAAGGCATCAATTGCTTAAAGTTATAACTAAGGGTCACTTGATTTAGAAGCCTAAAAATGTATTTCTAAAAGTGTAGTGACTTATGTGAAATGTAGACAAGCCTTGATACTACGGGTGTTAGTATCTTGGGATTTTATATGAAAAAGAGTCTTTTAAAAAGAATGGAAGTACGTAGTACTTTGGGTTAAATTCCCGGATTTTTATGTAAAACGAAAAGTGACTTGAGTTGATAAAATGAAATTCATTTTTGTATGATAATGAAAGTCTAAGGACTTTATGAACTTGCCTATTCTTGCTTGTGATAGCCTTGAGTGCAAGTATTATATGTTTACGCTGCCGTGACTCTTAGTTGGAGGGTCGGCTGTCTTGTAGTGAATTTACTTGGACGTACCGACAATGACTGAGGCTTCCACGGGTATGCTTCCATTGTGATTGATCCTTGGACATGCTTATACGATGTGGGATTCCGGGGCATGCGACCCGGATGCGGGTTAGATTCCCGGATTGTTTTTATTACTCCTTGGACATGCTTATACTATGTGGGATTCCGGGGCATGCGACCAGGAGGCGGGTTAGATTCCCGGATTTATTTTATTACCCCATGGCCATGCTTATACAATGAGGGATTCCGGGGCATGCGACCATGTTATATACGATTATTACTCCATGGATTAGCTCTCCATGAAGACATGTACCCGAGATGAGGGATTCCACGGGCATGTTATATACGATTATTACCCCATGGATTAGCTCTCCATGAAGTCATGTACCCAAGATGAGGGATTCCACGGGAATGAGATATATATATATATATATATATTGCATATGTCTGGTAAATGAGGTAGGATGCCACAGCGCGTCACGTGGTTATATTTTACACCTACTACTGCCAGTGATGGGATTCCACAGGCAGAGATATATATATATATATATATATATATATATATATATATATATATATATATATATATATATATATATATATGTTTAGTATATGTGTCTGTAAACGGTGAGGTAGGATGCCACGGGCGCGTCACATGGTTATATTTTACACTTACGGCTGTCGGCGGTGATGGGGGATTCCACGGGCACGCTTTGATATTGTGGGCTTGAGACCCTTACTGGACTGTGTGATGATATTTGAGGGCTTGTGTCCATAGCCCTGGTGTGAATATTGTTCATGTGTTGAAATAGTCTTTAAAAAGGTAAAACTGACTTTCATTACTTTCACTTCGGCACATCATTTATCGTTATTTTGGTTATCATACATGTCTCCACTTTATATGATATTATGATTTTATTACAGTATTTTCAGTTTCACATACTTGGTACATATTTCGTACTGACCTCCTTCGGGGGGCTGCGTTCATGCCGCAGGTTGAGGTACATAGCTTGCTGATCCTCATTCTTAGGATCACTGTTCAGTTCTTGGAAAGCTCCCTTTCTCTGGAGGCTTTGTCGTTTGGTACAGTTCTCTGAGGTTGTAGATTTATGTACATTCAGGGGTATGGCGGGGCCCTATCCCGTCACAGTTGTTATGTCAAAAATTCTTAGAGGTCTGTAGTCATATCTTGTGGATTGGGTTATGTAAAGAAAAAAAAGGGAGGTAACTGCTTTTGGTTTTACGTAGTTATATGTATCCAGGAAGGTAGCCTTATCAGCTAACCTGTTATTTACTTCTTGTTAAGTTTATGTATGTTCCGCTGATTGTCTCTGATGTTTACCTGTAATGGTGCCCAAGTAGGGCACCAGTCGCGGGCCCGGGGTCGGGTCGTGACAAAAGTTGTATCAGAGCAGTTAGTCCTCGGAAAGTGTCTACAGACCGTGTCTAGTAAAGTCTTGATTATCGGTGTGTTGTGCACCACATCTATAACCAGGAGGCTGCAGGACATTTAGGATTAGTTTTCATTCTTCTCACTCTGAGATCGTGCGATAAAGCTGTGTTGTTAGGGTCGTCTCTCCCTAACGAGTTATGTTGATTGCAGCTATGAGAAAGGCAGCAGTGACCCAGGAAGGGCTATGTGGATTCCGTATCCAGGTTGGTAATGATTGTAGTATAGTTGGTATTATGACATACAACTATACGGAGTTATGTATGAGGGTCAGACGCGTGTTGCCTAGAATGATTTTAGATTACCAGGATTTGGTAAGGACTAAATAGATACCAGGAAGGTATGAAACAGTTAATGAATTCTCGCCAAGGTCTTATGTTTTATTTTGAGATAATTGGGAAACGATGAGATGTCTGATAGGGTAGTGAACCCTTAAGAATTCATGTTAAGGAACTTAATGGAATGTCATGCTAATAGATTAAGCTATGTGGTAGGCTTAAGATAATTGTACGGATGAGATCCGTATGGAGTAAGTAATGGTTGTTGTGATCAAGACAACACGATTATGTTATTATGAGAAGTTATTGTACCCGTTTACGGGTGGGGACTGGTAAGGCAGGCTTGGGGCATGGAAATTGCGAGCCTAAGAATATTGATAACCGCCGAGACCTTAGGTATATAAGGCCTTCTCGGGCAATAGGATTTTATTCAGACTAAGGGTAAGAGTTAAGTGCGACGGTGGGTCAGATTGAGAACCTATTACGGGTCTCCCCATAGCCTGAAATGAAGTGGAATCAGTTGGTAGTGGTCCCGCTACGTGACAGGGTCACGAGGGTGCAAGGCCCAAGTCTAGTTAATTGTTTTACGGGTTCGTGGACGCGTTCCACCAGAACCGGGTTGTGAGAGCCAAAAATGACCTTATATAGTTCGATTTAGTAACTCCAAAGATTGGAGGCCAGAATCAGTATGGAGGTTATGTACGTATGCTAGTATAAGTTGGAGGTACGAAGAGATAATCCTTTTAGGCCATGAATGGGAGTAAATAGTGATGGTGCACACTTTGTTTTCTCGTTTGACTTATGATGGATGGATACGCATGTGTGATGTATTAGGGCCATATGTGGCATAATTGGATTTCATTAAGTGTAGTTTTATGAGACTATACCGAGAAATGCTAGATTGGACTCCGTAAGAACATTCCGGGATGAATGTTTCTAAGGGGGGAAGAATGTTACACCCCGTAATTCTAGGACATGTATACGAGAATAGACGTGAGAGCACAAGACTTATACATTTGAACGAAAGAAAGAATTGTTTTCCAAAGGGAAAAGTTTTCCAAGCCTCGGGAAGAAAAATTGTTCGTTAATGAGAATTGAGTTCCCGAATTTGATATTTGAGACTTGTAGGATTTATCGGGATTATGGAAGTTATTTTACAGAGTTGGATACGTGGAGCCCACCTGAGAAATTTTACGTTTTGCGAGGCCCACGAGGGTTACGAAATTTTATAGACGAATGGGAGGGAGACACGTGTCACCCCCACATGGGCTTGCTCGAAATTGGACCATGGTTAAGTGGTCAGGTGACCAAGGTTAAGTGTGACCAAGGTTAGAAGTCAAGTGGATGACAAGCTTGAGATAGTTGACTAAGTCAAGAGCCCACTTGGCTTGATATTTAAATCTCTTCATCTAAGACCACACAAGTCTTATAATCTTGACCCTCCATTGTTTTATATATACTACACTAGTGCAAGACAAGTCTTCACACTTAAAAAAATTTGAGAAAACTTTGAGCTAGCTTAAGGGTGCTCTCGGCTTTGAGCTTTTCCCACACAAATTTTTTTTGCAAATGTGGATCATAATTCACAAGACTTTAACCCAAGGTTCCTAGAGGTATTGTAAGGATATCTCAATAGAAAGATCCCGGAAAAACGACGTTTTTACGTTAGTCGCAAGACGAAAACCTAAGGTGTTCTTCAACTTTGAAGATGGAACTTGAAGAGGAGTTCTTCATGAGCTTCTAAGGAGTGCTTGGATCTGATTGGAACATAAGAAGAAGAGCTAAAAGTTGCTAAGGATCGACTTTTACGCTTGGACATTATTAGGGCTTATTGAGGTAAAATCTTCATCTTCTTAATGTAATTGAAGATTACATGTTATAGTAGTTAGGAAATGAGCATGTGGTATATATATTGAAGTTTGAAAAGATTTGGATCATTTCGACGTGTTAAAACCGAAAATGGACAAATTAGCCATTAATGTTGTAATCAATTCGGTCGATAGTTACAATCGCCGCATGTTAAGGAAGAAAGGAATTATAGTTGTTGTAATTGTTATTATGTATATAACATATTGGAATAACAACTTGGATTGAAAAAGGAATTGAAAGGAAATTGATATTGTTATGGATAGTGTTATTGCCGAGAATGTGCCTTAAGGAATGGACAGTTTTATATTGATTGTGGGGCAGAATTTTACACGTCCTATTAGGCGTGTAATCCCCTTTGTATTTATGAATTGTTGGGCCTTAAATGTGGCGTTTGGTTATTGATTTTAGGGCCTTGAAAAAGGTGGAAAAGTACGTTGAAACAAAGGAAGTGCTGCCCGATTTTTCGTAGAATAAGAGACCTTACACTTAGTATGATTCTACGTTAAAAAGTTAGGAGTTGATAGACATGTTTTGATTAATATAAGTTGAAGTACTACGAGTAGCGTATTCTACTTAAAGGATGGAATAGCTATTAAGGTTGAAGTACTTTGGAGCATTTTGCTACTTGTCGATAATCGTCGCGAGGTATGTGAACCTCTTCCTCCTTTTGGCATGATTCTATGTATGAAATATACATGTGGTGTTATTTCATGATTCCTTCTACTCTTAGAAGTTAAGAGGTATGTATGTTGATTTACTCTATGTAAAAGTTATGTCTAAGTTATCCTAAGTTCTTACCAAGTCTTATGGGGGATGATGGTAAGAGTCGTTAGGAAGTATTTGGAGTCGAGTTGACTTCGCTAATTTACTGCACGAATGAGAATAAGTATCGAACAAGCCATTGTAGCGTTAATAAAAGAAAATGTATCGACAATCAATTATATTAAAATGAGTAGAATTCTCCATCTGCATATAAGCTAAGATAAGACAAAATTGTATTACATTTTCTAGATCATGGCTTCTTTAAGAAGATCGTTATAAACGAGTATAACCTATTCACAACGTATAAAAGTATATGTTACTTAATTTAAAGAGTTTACGTTATGAAGTTTTAAGACTATGAGCCTTGAATTCTTAAAAGGTTAAGAGACTTTATTTTTAAAGTTAAGAAACTTGATTTCTTAAAGTTAAGAAACTTGATATTCTAAGTTAAAGAGACTTGATATTCTAAGTTAAGAAACTTGAGTTCTTAAAGTTAAGAGACTTGAAGTATTTAAAAAGTTATGTAACTTGATTTGAAAGTATAAGTCTCTTGGTTATAAAAAAGAATGAATTTGTCTAAGACATAAAGAGTTATAACGACTTCATGAAAGGTTAAAGATGTCTTAGTTTTAAAGCATAAAGTTAGTATAACGACTTTATGGAAAGTTGGTTATAGCAACTTTATGGAAGGTTAAAGGAATGGTTCTCTCTAGTAATGTAAACAAGGATTAATGACTTGAAATAAGGATGGGCAATTGGATTTAAAGGCATCAATTGATTAAAGTTATAACGTAAGGGTCACTTGATTTAGAAGCCTAAAAATGTATTTCTAAAAGTGTAGTGACTTATGTGAAATGTAGACAAGCCTTGATACTACGGGTGTTAGTATCGTGGGATTTTATATGAAAATGAGTCTTTTGAAAAGAATGGAAGTACGTAGTACTTTGGGTTAAATTCCCGAATTTTTATGTAAAACGAAAAGTGACTTGAGTTGATAAAATGAAATTCATTTTTGTATGATAATGAAAGTCTAAGGATTTTATGAACTTGTCTATGCTTGCTTGTGATAGCCTTGAGTGCAAGGATTATATGTTTACGTTGCCGTGATTCTCAGTTGGAGGGCCGTCTATCTTGTAGTGAATTTACTTGGACGTACCGACAGTGACGGAGGCTTCCACGGGTATGCTTCCGTTGTGATTGATCCTTGGACATGCTTATACGATGTGGGATTCCGGGGCATGCGACCAGGATGCGGGTTAGATTCCCGGATTGTTTTTATTACTCCTTGGACATGTTTATACGATGTGGGATTACGGGGCATGCGATCAGGAGGCGGGTTAGATTCCCGGATTTATTTTATTACCCCATGGCCATGCTTATACGATGAGGGATTCCGGGGCATGCGACCATGTTATATACGATTATTACTCCATGGATTAGCTCTCCATGAAGACATGTACCCGAGATGAGGGATTCCACGGGCATGTTATATACGATTATTACCCCATGGATTAGCTCTCCATGAAGTCATGTACCCGAGATGATGGATTCCACGGGCATGAGATATATATATATATATTGCATATGTGTACGCCGACAGTGAGGTAGGATGCCACGGGCGCGTCACATGGTTATATTTTACACCTACGGCTGTCGGCAGTGATGGGGGATTCCACAGGCATGAGATATATATATATATATTGCATATGTGTACGCCGACAGTGAGGTAGGATGCCACGGGCGCGTCACATGGTTATATTTACACATACGGCTGTCGGTAGTGATGGGGGATTCCACGGGCAGGAGATATATATATATATATGTATTGTATATGTGTACGCCAACAGTGAGGTAGGATGTCACGGGCGCGTCACATGTTTATATTTTACACTTACGGCTGTCGGCGGTGATGGGGGATTCCACGGGCACGCTTTGATATTGTGGGCTTGAGACCCTTACTGTCACGACCCGATCTCGGGCCCGTGACTGGTGCCTTACCCGGGCACCCAAGTAGACATATATCAGAGTAACCAGCGGAATATAAAAACAAGACATGAAGCAATTATAGAATGAGAACAGTTTATCAGGAGAAGATTGCCTTTCGGCATGTATATATACATAAAATTTTGAACCCGAACAGTTACATCCCTTTTACAAACTCTGCCCACAACAGTACTACAGACCTCTAAGATTTACAACAACTATGACGGGACAGGGCCCCGCCATACCCCTGAATGTACGAGAACTTACAAACTCGGGGAAACATACCAAAAGATAAGCCTCCGGAGAAACGGAGCTTCCCAATACGCTGAACTGTGACCCTATGAGCGAGGATCAACGACTGGTGTACCTCTACCTGCGGCATGAACGCAGCCCCCCGAAGGAGGTCAGTACAACAGGTACCAAGTATGTGAAACTGGAAAATACTGTAAATGAAATCATAACAGTTTATATAAAACAGGAGGCATGTATGATAATCAAACTACAGTTTACAACATAAAAGTAGTCATGTCAAGGCAGGGACTTACTCCCTCAAAGTCATCCCTCATGCCCGTGGAACTCGTTCACCGCGGCGATCTAGGTATAAATCGTATGATACGTATAACATGTCTCGGCCCATCCCATGGGAATCGAGGTGGAATCGTGTGGAATACATGTCTCGGCCCATCTCATGGGACTCGATGAAGAATCGTATGGAATACATTCCCGGTCCATCTCATGGACTCGGTGTCAAATCGTGTGGAATACATTCCCGGTCCATCCCATGGACTCGGTGTCAGATCGTATGAAATACATTCCCGGTCCATCTCATGGACTCGGTGTCAAATCGTGTGGAATACATTCCCGGTCCATCCCATGGACTCGGTGTCAAATCGTGTGGAATACATTCTCGGTCCATCCCATGGACTCGGTGTCAAATCGTGTGGAATACATTCCCGATCCATCCCATGGACTCGGTGTCAAATCGTGTGGAATACATTCCCGGTCCATCACATGGACTCGGTGTCAAATCGTGTGGAATACATTCCCGGTCCATCCCATGGACTCGGTGTCAAATCGGCCATAACATTTAAACTCTCTTTTAAGACAGATTAAGATAATACCATACTTTCCTTTTAAATCAAAACACTTTCCTTTTTAAAATCAGGTAACAACATTCTTTTCCAAAAGTTCAAGTTGCCTAATTTCAAATACTCAAGTCTTTTATTTTCGAAAGATTTCATAGTTCATAGTCTTAATCAAATAACGAAATCTCTTTTTAAAACAATTGAGTAACATATGCCTTATGTGTGAGTAGTTATTCTTGTTTATAACAATCTTATTAAAGCAGCCATGATCTAGAAAATGTAATACAATTTTGTCTTATCTTAGCTTCTATGCAGATGAAGGTTTATACTGGTTTTAATATAGTTAATTAGTCAATACATTTCCCTTTATTAACGCTGCAGTGGTTTGTTCGATCTTATTCTCATTTCCGAAATCAGTAAAACATTATTCTTTAAAAGCCAAGTACTCATTACTCACGAATGAGGTTTCACAACTTTTTAACAAAATTCATAGTCCTTAACATTTCATAAAACGTCATTTATAAGTTAAGTCTCTTATCTTTTAAGATCAAGTCTCTTAACTTCTAAAATCAATAAACCATTCTTTTACTTACATAAAGTCGTTATAACTAACTTCCCATAAAGCTATTATAACTCTTAAGCTTTTAAAACTAAGTATTACTCTTCTTTCAAAAATGATTCATAATTCTTTTGAAATACTTCAAGATTCTTATTATCTAAAACTCAAGTCAACAGACATCAGAGTAAAACCCTTTTTAGTTAACACACGTACGTCTACCGTACTATATATATATATATATCAAAAATATCATGCTCAAGAGGATAGGAAGAATCACATACCTCCTCGGCGAAATCCACCTGCCAAGTCGAATATGTCGCGCGCAGAGTATCAACCTATAATAGTCAAATACGTCTATCAACGTCTAGACTACTCTGTAGAATATTCTAAGCAGAAGGTTCTCTATCCTACGGAAAATTGGGCAGCATTTCCCTACCCGTCAAACTACACAAGTCTACTGTAAATACAGTCCTATGTAAGTACAGTTCAATCTTTTTTAATATTCTTCTGATGTGAATTCAGTTCAATTCTCTTCTTTAATATCCTTCTATATCTTATACTCAAATCTAAACTACTCTTATATGTAATCTCCAATTACAATAGAAGGACAAGGGTATTTACCTCGATGAGCCCAAAATTATCCAAGTTTAAATGTCGATCCTGAGCAAGGTTTAGCTCCTAATTTGCACGCTCCGATAGCTCTAAGAAACCCTTAGAAGTTCTACGCAACTTCAACTTAAATACTTCAACCAACAATGAAGATTTTCCTAGGGTTTCGTTTTGTGACTAAAGGATATAAAGTAGTATTTCTGGGCTTTTAGTGTAGAGATAACTTTGAAATACTACAAGATATTTGGCTAAGGTATTTTGGCATAGTAAAAATACTTGGAGAATATTTTTCTACCAAGGGGGCATTTCAACGAGAACAGTGATGGGGAAGGGTGTTTGGACGAGAATTAGGGAAAGGGGGGGTGGGGGGAAAGAGGGCTTGGACGAGAACACTACAAGGGAGAGGGAGTTTTTTGAGACTTTGAAATTGTGTTTGTGGATGAAGAAGTCTTGCACAAGAGGGGGGTATTTATAGAGCCCTCAATGGCCAAGATTAAAACAAATGGAGGGTGGGGATTAGGATCCATGTGAAGAGTGAGGTCTTCCAACCAAGTGTCCACCACAATGTTGGGACATATGTCCATCACAACATTGGGACATATGTCCCCCACAACAATGAGCCATGTGGCCTCCACTATCTCAAGGAAACTGTCCAACCTACCTACCCCCACTACCCAAAAATATCTTTGCAAGACTTGACCATTTGACCTTGTCCACTTTGCCATATTTTCGTCCAACCCATGCCAACTAAGGGTGACACATGTCGCCCTCCTATTGGTCCAAAATATTTCGTCTCTCGGAAAAATCCGTAATCGGTTAAAATATTAAAAACGTAGAATTTCCTTCACAAGGTTCGGAATCTTTTTCCGTCGAAAGTTCACAATCTCATCCTTAACCTAATTAGGGTTTAAACAATTGTACGTACGTCCTCACATACATACTCTAGAAATACGGGGTATAACATTTTTCCCCCCTTAGAAACATTCGTCCCGAATGTTCCTTCTAAGTCTCCAACGTACATGCACCGGTATAGTCTTCACTACTATACTTACGAAACCAACTATGCCACATATTTCCATAACATAACATACACGCGAAACCCAAATCCAAGCCAACGAGGAATCACCTCGAAGATGTAAAACAACACCAACTCTCGCTCCTGGTCCAAAGGATACTCCCTTCGCACATTCACTTCACAAAAATAATCACTTCCATCTCTCAGCACATGTTTACTTCCTTCCTTACTCGTCGTACCCTTCTCGAACACCCGAACTCGTTCTAGCACTGCACCACACTTCCCATCACTTCGGTTCCAAAACCTGTGAGTTACTACCTCCAACTTGGTCATCTTACAAGCCTCAAATTCCTTCAAGGCCATTCCTGGTCTTCACGATCTGATTCTAGTCGAACACATCCGCGAACTCGTACGATGGCTACCTAAGCCTGGGCCTAGCACCCTCGTGACCCCACCACCTGGCGGGACCACCTCAAACTGACCACCTCTCCTTCCGGGCTGCGGGTTTACCCGCGAATGGTCCTTAACCCGACCCAAAATCGCGCCAAACTCTTGTTCCCCCGATCCGGAACAATCTTACCTATTCAAGTCCTGAAAGCTACCACCTTTATCTTACACAACCCAAGGAATTATCCCACGATGCATTTCACACATACCAAGTATTTCGACAAAAACTAACCGTAAAAATCTTTTACTCAAGACAGCCTTACATCTAAGGTCTCAACGTATAATGTTCTAAGGTTCACACCTTCCGTGTCCCCATACTTATCTATATCATAAATAATACGATGTTATCCAATCATAACATTTAAACATAAGATCAACATATCATGCATACTAGTCTCTAGAGGGTTAAGGATATACCTGCACCTACTGCTTCTCTTTCCCATTGTCGCTCTAATCATAATCTCACTGCCGCGCATAGCTATAGAAGGTGATGAACTCGCCATCGACCGTAGGTGTGGTCATTCGCCTGCACTCTCCTACTAGACGCTTCGTCACATGGCTCGACGGCCGCAGTGAAACAAGCACCCGAAAAAGATGACATTCCGGGATGACGCCGCCACATCGCGCACACCGGTGGGACATGAATCTCGCGGCGTAACCCATGTATATTCAGAAACCGAAGCCTCGAGCCCGACCAGCCCCGAATACCAACGCCCCGAAGATCGCGGAGGACCACTGCATCTTGGCAGAGGTGCATAACTAACATTCGAGGCGGTCCGCCTCGAAAGTTGCCAAAGGACCTCGCTGCTCGCCTCTTCGCCGATCTCGGCCATTCCGCCGACCCTCCGCCTCACATCCAAGTGCATAAGCTCGCATGCGGGCAATGTCCATGCCGGCCAAGAGCTACACCGAGCAACTCGCTAGATAATCGCCAAGTCTCGTGACATATCGGTGCACTCTATCCTCCACATTGTACTCCCGAACCGCACGCCGGTCGCTCAACGCCGAGAATTGCCGCCCGAGCCCTCCTCATCTGTGGAGGCAAGAAATGCGCAAGAAATGCCCCTGAGAACTCGTCCCATATGGATGGCAGTGCATACTCTCCCCGGGACAGCTCCCACGAAACAAACCAGTCGACTGCAGTATCACGCAGCTGATGCGAACCTAAGACCACCGACTCGGTCTCTGAAGCCTTGATCACTCTCATGATCCGTCAGAATCGCTTGGATGAACTCCTCGCGGATCGCCCTGCCTCGACCCATAAAACTCGCGGCTACAACTCGTAAAATCTCGTAGTCTCAAATCGTCCGATCTCGTGAACCACGGTGCATCGAACTGCGATCCACCTATCCTCATGTTCGCCACGATCCCGGCGAATCGGGCCATATCTTTGTAACCCATCTCCTACTCCAAGCCGTGGAACCGAGGTTCGTGTATCGTGGTATCAGCAGCCACCGCCGCGCTCTAAACTCGCTGGGCCGGGCGCCGCAAAACTCGCCGTCAAGCACTATCTCGTAATGACCGGCTCGCGCCCGCATTCTCTCAGATCCTACTAGCGCCTCCTCGCTGCCTTTCCCTTCTGGGCCCGGGTTGCCTTGTGCGGAGGCATAACTGGTAAAAACGAAATACGTTAGAGGGGTCCAACTTATAATACAACTCTAAGGCACGATCTCAGAGTGAGAAGAATGGAAACCAATCCTAAATATCCTATAGCCTCCTGATTATTGGTGTGGTGCACAACACACCGATAATCAAGACTCTACTAGATACGTTCTGTAGACACTTCCCGAGGATTAACTGCTTTGATACCACTTTTGTCACGACCCGATCACGGGACCGTGACTGGTGCCTTACCCGGGCACCCAAGTAGACATATATCAGAGTAACCAGCGGAATATAAAAACAAGACATGAAACAATTATAGAATGAGAACAGTTTATCAAGAGAAGATTGCCTTTCGGCATGTATATATACATAAAATTTTGAACCCGAACAGTTACATCCCTTTTACAAACTCGCCACAACAAGATTACATGCACTTAAGATTTACAACAACTATGACGGGACAGGGCCCTGCCATACCCCTGAATGTACGAGAACTTACAAACTCGGGGAAACATACCAAAAGATAAGCCTCCGGAGAAACGGAGCTTCCCAATACGCTGAACTGTGACCCTATGAGCAAGGATCAACGACTGGTGTACCTCTACCTGCGGCATGAACGCAGCTTCAAGGAGGTCAAGATAACAGTACCAAGTATGTGAAATCGAAAATATCAGAATGAAATCATAACAGTTTATATAAAACAGGAGGCATGTATGATAATCAAACTACAGTTTACAACATAAAAGTAGTCATGTCAAGGCATGGACTTACTCCCTCAAAGTCATCCCTCATGCCCGTAGAACTCGTTCCTCACTGCCGGCAGTCTAGGTATAAATCGTATGATACGTATAACATGTCTCGGCCCATCCCATGGGAATCGAGGTGGAATCGTGTGGAATACATGTCTCGGCCCATCTCATGGGACTCGATGAAGAATCGTATGGAATACATTCCCGGTCCATCTCATGGACTCGGTGTCAAATCGTATGGAATACATTCCCGGTCCATCACATGGACTCGATGTCGGATCGTATGAAATACATTCCCGGTCCATCTCATGGACTCGGTGTCAAATCGTGTGGAATACATTCCCGGTCCATCCCATGGACTCAGTGTCAAATCGTGTGGAATACATTCCCGGTCCATCCAATGGACTCGGTGTCAAATCGTGTGGAATACATTCCCGGTCCATCCCATGGACTCGGTGTCAAATCGTGTGGAATACATTCCCGGTCCATCCCATGGACTCGGTGTCAAATCGGCCATAACATTTAAACTCTCTTTTAAGACAGATTAAGATAATACCATACTTTCCTTTTAAATCAAAACACTTTCCTTTTAAAATCGTAACAACATTCTTTTCCAAAAGTTCAAGTTGCTTAATTTCAAATACTCAAGTCTTTTATTTCCGAAAGATTTCATAGTTCATAGTCTTAATCAAATAACGAAATCTCTTTTAAAACAATGGAGTAACATATGCCTTATGTGTGAGTAGTTATTATAACAATCTTATTAAAGCAGCCATGATCTAGGAAATGTAATACAATTTTGTCTTATCTTAGCTTCTATGCAGATGGAGGTTTCTACTGGTTTTAATAATACTTAATTAGTCAATATATTTCCTTTATTAACGCAGTGGTTTGTTCGATACTTATTCTCATTTCAAATCAAGAAACATTATTCTTTAAAAGCCAAGTACTCATTACTCACGAATGAGGTTTCACAACTTTTTAACAAAATTCATAGTCCTTAACATTTCATAAAACGTCATTTATAAGTTAAGTCTCTTATCTTTTAAGATCAAGTCTCTTAACTTCTAAAATCAATAAACCATTCTTTTACTTACATAAAGTCGTTATAACTAACTTCCCATAAAGCTATTATAACTCTTAAGCTTTTAAAACTAAGTATTACTCTTCTTTCAAAAATGATTCATAATTCTTTTGAAATACTTCAAGATTCTTATTATCTAAAACTCAAGTCAACAGACATCAGAGTAAAACCCTTTTTAGTTAACACACGTACGTCTACCGTACTATATATATATATATATCAAAAATATCATGCTCAAGAGGATAGGAAGAATCACATACCTCCTCGGCGAAATCCACCTGCCAAGTCGAATATGTCGCGCGCAGAGTATCAACCTATAATAGTCAAATACGTCTATCAACGTCTAGACTACTCTGTAGAATATTCTAAGAAGAAGGTTCTCTATCCTACGGAAAATTGGGCAGCATTTTCCTACCCGTCAAACTACACAAGTCTACTGTAAATACAGTCCTATGTAAGTACAGTTCAATCTTTTTTTAATATTCTTCTGATGTGAATTCAGTTCAATTCTCTTCTTTAATATCCTTCTATATCTTATACTCAAATCTAAACTACTCTTATATGTAATCTCCAATTACAATAGAAGGACAAGGGTATTTACCTCGATGAGCCCAAAATTATCCAAGTTTAAATGTCGATCCTGAGCAAGGTTTAGCTCCTAATTTGCACGCTCCGATAGCTCCAAGAAACCCTTAGAATTTCTACGCAACTTCTACTTAAATACTTCAACCAACAATGAAGATATTCCTAGGGTTTCGTTTTGTGACTAAAGGATATAAAGTAGTATTTATGGGCTTTTAGTGTAGAGATAACTTTGGAATACTACAAGGTATTTGGCTAAGGTATTTTGGCATAGTAATAATACTTGGAGAATATTTTTCTACCAAGGGGGGGGGGAGGAGGGATTTCAACGAGAACAACAAGGATGGGGGGGGGGGGGGGAAGGGTGTTTGGACGAGAACTAGGGAAAGGGGGGGGGGGGGGGGAAAGAGGGCTTGGACGAGAACACTACAAGGGAGAGGGAGTTTTTGAGACTTGGAAATTGTGTTTGTGGATGAAGAAGTCTTGCACAAGAGGGGGGTATTTATAGAGCCCTCAATGGCCAAGATTAAAACAAATGGAGGGTGGGGATTAGGATCCATGTGAAGAGTGAGGTCTTCCAACCAAGTGTCCACCACAATGTTGGGACATATGTCCACCACAACATTAGGACATATGTCCCCCACAACAATGAGCCATGTGGCCTCCAATATCTCAAGGAAACCATCCAACCTACCTACCCCCACTAGCCAAAAATATCTTTGCAAGACTTGACCATTTGACCTTGTCCACTTGGCCACATTTTCGTCCAACCCATGCCAACTAAGGGTGACACATGTCGCCCTCCTATTGGTCCAAAATATTTCGTCTCTCGGAAAAATCCGTAATCGGTTAAAATATTAAAAACGTAGAATTTCCTTCACAAGGTTCGGAATCTTTTTCCGTCGAAAGTTCACAATCTCATCCTTAACCTAATTAGGGTTTAAACAATTGTACGTACGTCCTCACATACATACTCTGGAAATACGGGGTATAACACTTACTGGACTGTGTGATGATATTTGAGGGCTTTTGTTCATAGCCCTGGTGTGACTATTGTTAATGTGTTGAAATAGTCTTTAAGAAAGTAAAACTGACTTTCATTACTTTCATTTCGGCAAGGCATAATGTACTGTTATTTTGGTTATCATACATGTCTCCAGCTTTATATAGACTGTTATGATTTCATTACGATTTTCGGGCCACATACTTGGTACATATTTCATCGACCTCTTCTGGGCCGCGTTCATGCCGCAGTTGAGGTACATAGCTTGTCGATCCTCATTCTTAGATCACTGTTCGTTCTTAGAAAGCTCCTTTCTCCGAGTCTTTGTCGCTTGGTACGCCCCGAGGTTGTAGATTTATGTATATTCGTGGGTACGGGCCCCGTCTCCGCCACGCTTGTTATGTCAAAAATTCTTAGAGGTCTGTAGTCATATCTTGTGGATTGGGTTGTGTAAAGAAAAAATAAGGAGGTAACTGCTTTTGGTTTTACGTAGTTATATGTATCCAGGAAGGTAGCCTTATCGGCTAACCTGTTATTTACTTCTTGTTAAGTTTATGTATGTTCCGCTGATTGTCTCTGATGTTTACCTGTAAGGATGCCCAGGTAGGGCACCAGTCGCGGGCCCGGGGTCGGGTCGTGACACAAAGCTTCAATCAAAAGTCCACTAACCCCCTTCTTATAGTACTAAGAGGAAACCAACTAAGGAGAACAAACTCAGATCGAACCAAGTTTGATCCCAGGAAACTCGAATCTGTGCAATGCCATGCGTGTTCAGGAATGGGTCATTATTGTCACGACCCGAACCCGGGCCCGTGACTGGTGCCTTACCCCGGGCACCCAAGTAGACATACATCAGAGTAATCAGCGGAATATAAAACAAGACATGAAATAATATGAAGTGTGAAAGCTTTATTCATAAAAGTTGCCTTTAAGATATATAAACATAAACTTGAACAGCATATCCCTTTACAAACTCGCCCACAACAAGATTACATGCACTTCTAAGAGTTTTATAATAACAACGACAGCAAGGTCTTCGCCATACCCCGAATGTAAGTACCTACAATGACAGGACTATACCAAAGATAAGCCTCCGAGAAACGGAGCTTCAAAACGCTGAATCGTGATCCTAAGAGCGAGGATCGACGATCGTGTACTTACACGCGGCATGAACGCACTTCAAGCGAGGTCGCATAACAGTACCAAGTATGTGAAATCAAAAATATCAGTAAATGAAATCATAGTAGTCTATATAAAGCAGAGACATGTATGATAACCAAACTACGCTCACAATAAATAAGCAAATATGTCAAGTCGTGACTCACGCCTCAAAGTCATCACTCAAATATAACTATGGGTCCGACGCCCACAACATCAATCATGCCCGTGGAATACCTTCCTCACCGCCAGCCTATGATATAAAAGCACCAAGGAATACACATGAATACCGTGTCCCACCTGTGTCATAATAAAATCAGACGGTAAGTACAAGGCATAGCCGACTACTAAAACCTACGCATCAACAACAATGTTATAAAATCAGATCACGAGGCCTTTCTAGACCGCGCCATATGATCGGCGGGCCACTCGCCTCGATATCAATGTGCGGCACAAATCTCGAACTCACCGCACCAAGATAGGCCACCTAGCCCGCATGAGGTAATCCCCACATCGAGGGTAGCTACTCCGGCATCGCCCCGACTTTCGTAGTCCGCATGGCCACATGGACCGCATGAGGTATCCCCCGCACACTTACCTGGAACTCTCGTAGCTCCGCATAGGTCACACAGACCCGCATGAGGTATCCCTCGCATCGGGGGGCAGCTTAACCCCCGGTATATCATGTCAAGAGGTGAGTGGTACAATACTAACATAACAGCTTATCGTTAAACAACATAAGCACAATCAAGGGATACCCCTTTACACAAACATCACAAGACACTAACACACGTAGCATCCTAACATGTTTACTTATCAAACCAACAAGAATGTATTACAAGACTATCACAAACCAACATAGTCAAGTTGTTCACATAAGGTACTTTCTATTTTATGCCAACAAGTTCGGGTTTTTATCCCCAAGGTACTTCATACATTATCTCTTTAAAAAGATCATGTTTCTTTCACAAGAGTCACACGATACCCGTAGTATTAAAATAGAGTGACTATCTTTTTAAGTAAACCAAAACAATTTCCCTTTTTAAAGACAAGTAACAACCTTCTTTTTCCAAGTTCAAGTTTGCCTAAGTTCAAAGACTCAAGTCTCTTATTTTCGAAAGGTTTCGTAGTTCATAGTCTTAATCACTTAATAATATAATTCTCTTTTAAAACAATTCGAAAAACATATGCCTTATGTGTGAGTAGGTTATTCTTGTTCATAACAATCTTATTAAAGCAGCCATGATCTAGGAAATGTAATATCATTTTGTCTCATCTTAGCTTCTGTGCAGATGGAGGTTTCTACTGTTTTTAATAATACTTAATTAGTCAATACATTTCCCTTTATTAGCGCTGCAGTGGTTTGTTCGATACTTATTCTCATTTTCGAAATCAATACAAGGCGTTCATAAACAATTAAGTAAACTGCCTTTTATCTCTCTTAAGTCGTTATACCTAACTTCCCATAAAGCTAGTATAACTCTTAAGCTTTTAAAACCAAGTATTACTCTTCTTTCAAAAACGATTCTTAATTCTTTTGAAATACTTCAAGATTCTTATTATTAGACTCAAGTCAAAAGACATCGCAAAGAAACCACGCTCGCTAACACACGACGTCTACCGTACTATATATATTCTTTTAAAATATCATGCTCAAGAGGATAGGAAGAATCACATACCTCGCGACGATTATCGACAATTAGCAAAACGCTCCACCGCTATAACTCGGCTAGCATTGTCCACCTTTCAAGTAGAACATGCTACTCGCAGAACTTTCAACCTATAAAGGCCATATACGTCTATCAACGTCTAGACTACTCTGTAGAATATTCTAAGTGGAGGCTTCTCTATTCTACGGAAAATTGGGCAGCACTTCCCTACCCGTTAAACTACACAAGTTCATCAGAATACAAATCCTATGTAAGTACAGTTCAATCTTCTTCTTTAAAATCTTCTGATGATGATTTCAATTCAATTCTCTTCTCTTATACCATCCTTATATATATCTTATACTCATTTCTATACAACTACAGTATGTAATTTCCAATTACAATAGAAGGACAAGAGTATTTACCTCGATAAGCCCAAAATTATCTAAGTTTAAATGTCGATCCTGAGCAACGTTTAGCTCCTACTCTGGGCGCTCCAACCCGCTCCAAACAACCCTTAGAAGTTCTACGCAACTTCTCCTTACTACATCAACCAATTATGAAGATTTTCCTTAGGGTTTCGTTTAGTGACTAAAAGGATATAAGGTAGTATTTCCGGGCTCTACGTATAGAGGTAACTTTAGAATACAACAAGGTATAAGGCTAAGGTATTTTGGAATTATAACAATACTTGGAGAGTATTTTTCTACCAAGGGGGGGGGTTTGTATTTCGGCTAGCACCACTAGGAAAGGGGGGGTACTTCTCGGCCAAGAGTCTCTCAAAGGGGGAGGGGGAGCTCTTGGACGAGAGCTACACTAAGGGGGAGAGGGATTTTCAAGACTTAGAAAGTGTGGAGTGGATGAAGAAGTCTTCAACTAAGGGGGGTATTTATAGGACTTTCAATGGCCAAGATTAAGGCAAGTGGAGGGCAAGTGGAGGGTGTAGATTTGTACATGTGCACCCTAGCCATCTATTCCACAAATCACTCTAAACATTGACCCATGTTTTAGGCCTCAAAATCGTGCCAAGCCATGCCCTCAATGTCGTCCACTTGAGGGTGACAAGTGTCGCCCTCTCGTTGGTCCAAAATATTTTATCTCTCGGAAAAATCCGCAAAAATAATAAATGTCACAACCGTAATTTTCCCTACGCAAGTTTTGGAAAACGTTTGCCTGAAAAACAATTCTTTTCGGGGGTTGTGCACAAATTTTCGTCCCTTGCCTAACTTAAGGCTTAAACTTTTGTACGTACGTCCTCACGTACATACTCTGGAAATACGGGGTATAACATTTATACAAATAAATGTGCGAATACCTTGAGAAAATCTAGTAAGAATCTGTGGATCTCTCTTAGTGATGACGAAAGAGAAGAGGAAGGAGACCAAGAAATTGAGTCACAAGCAATGCTGGCCACTGTTTACGAACAGTCACTCTCAGAAGATGAAAATGTCATCGACAATGTTGTCCCAGATGTCACCACATTTGCGTCAACATCCGTGACAACATCTGCAGGTCCAGAAACATCCAAAAGGTATGAATACTTTAACTATCCTGATGTTAATTGCTTTACTGTTGTTATTTCTTGTAGTGAGACTAGCTTTGATGATCAAGTTGATCCTAAAGATGACATGATTAAGGACTTGCAAAAACTTTGTAAGGACTTGATTCTAGAATCGAAACAACTTGAATAAAAGTTAAAATCTTTAACTCTTGAGAATGCAGGTTTAAAAGGAACAATAACCCGCTTAGAGATTGCATTTACCAAAAAGGATCTTGATTTTGGTAAGATTAGTGCAAAGTTGGACTTAGCTGAAGCAACTTTCCATAAGCTAAATACAGGTACCTCCAAACTGGATGAAATACTGAATGCTTGTCAATCATCACATGCAGGTTTGGGTTACAAGAATTCTCTTAATGCCATATGCTTCAATCTGTTTGACAAAAACGAGAAAATGGGTTTTGTAAAAGAAAGGAAGTTTTTGTGCCATCACTTTAACAAGACTGGACACTTAAAAACTTATTATTCTAAACTGGAAAAATCCAGGAGCAGAATATTGCCAAGACAATATGCTCGACATTCCGCATACCGTTATACCTCGTATTTGCAGTATGTACGTGTGGGCGACGAGAAAGTTTGAGCCTTAAAGTTAGGCGGTTTCAAATTTTGTGCACAACCCCGTAAAGAATCGCTTTGACTAAACGCTTTTTCGAACTTGCGAAGGGAAAATTCCGGCTATGTCATTTATTATTTTTGCGGATTTTTCCGAGCGACGGAACATTTTTGGACCAACGAGAGGGTGACACTTGTCACCCTCACTTGGATGGTCTTGTGGCCGAGAAGGTGGACGATTTATGGCATGTTTTGTGCCTTATTTTGGCCTTGTTTTGTGCCTTGTTTTGTGCCATGTTTTGTGGAGTAGGGTTAGGGTGCACTTGGCTTGATCTTGGCCTTACACTTGCCTTGCACATGGCTTGATCAAGGCCATTGGTTTCCCTATAAATACCCCTCCCTTGTTGAAGACTTCTTCATCCTAAAATCTTCCTAAGTCTTGAAATCTCCCTCCCCTCTTCTTGTTGTGTTCGTCCACCACACCCCTCCCCCTTTGTAGTGTCTAGCCGAGGGGTACCCCCCCTACCTTGTGTTGTTCTTGTAAAATACACCCCCCCCTTGGTAGAAAGTATTCTCCAAGTATTGTTATAATGCCCAAAATACCCTAGCCGTATACCTTGTAGTATTCCAAAAGTTACCTCTATACGTAGAGTCTAAATACTACCTTTTGTTCTTTTAGTCTCAAACCAAAACCCTAAGGAAATCTTCATAGCGAGTTGAAGTATATAGAAGAAGTTGTGTAGAACTTCTAAGGGTGTTTGAGCGGGTCGAGCGCACTGAGTAGAGCTAAACCTTGCTCAGGATCGATATTATAACTTGGATAATTTTGGGCTTATCGAGGTAAATATTCTTGTCCCCTTATTGTAATTGGAAATTACATGTTGTAGAATTATATAGTTGTAGTATACTATATATAGAACTGAACATAGCTTTGCGGCAATGTCTTTTGACTTAAGCTCAATATAAAGAAGAGGATCGAATCAGAATTACATAGGTATCAGACATGCAGACTTGTGTGGTATTCTGTAGTAGAATTGTATACGTCGTTAGACGTATAACTCCCCGGTTGGCTTGGTAGTCGGCCTCGATAGAGAGAGATTTACGCGGCCATGGGGAGGTGCCGAATTTTCTCAGAGAATATGGAACCGTGCGTTTAGAAGTTAATAGACGTTTGTGGCCTATATAGGTGGAAGTACTACGAGTAGCGTATTCTACTTGAATAGTGGAAAGACTAGCAGGGTTACAATACTGTGGGGCGTTTTGCTTATTGTCGATAATCGTCGCGAGGTATGTGAACCTCTTCCTATCCTTTCTAGCATGATGTTTTGTAAACTATGTAGACGTAGAGGTATTTGTGCTAAATGAGTTTGGTTGGTTCAAAACATAGGGTGTTATAATAGCTTTATGGGAAGTTAGTTATAACGACTCTATGTGGGTAAAAGAATGGTTTATTGATTGTAGAAGTTAAGAGACTTGATCTTGAAAGATAAGAGACTTAACTTATTTGACTTGTTATATAACATTTTGTTTAAAATGTTGTGAAACCTCATTCGTGAGTAATGAGTACTTGGTTTTAAAAGAATAAGGTTTTACTGATTTCTGAAATGAGAATAAGTGTCGAACAAACCACAGCAGCGCTAATAAAGGAAAATGTATTGACAAATAACTAATTGTTATTAAAACCAAGAGAAACCTCCATCCGCATAAGCTAAGATAAGACAAAATTGTATTACATTTCCTAGATCATGGCTGTTGTAGCAAGATTGTTATAAACAAGAATAAACGACTCAAGACATATGTTACTCAATGGTTTTAAAAGGGATTAAGACTATGAGTTATGAAACCTTTCTAAAATGAGAAACTTGAGCATTTGAAATTAGGCAAACTGGAACGTTTGGAAAATAATGTTGTTACTTGATTTTACAAAGGAAAGTATTTTGGTTTACTTAAAAAAGATAGTTACTCTATTTTTATACTACGGGTATCATGTGACTTGTTGTGAAGGAAATGGATCTTTTAAAGAGTTAAAATACGTAGTACCTTGGGGTTAAAATCCGGTTGTGTTGTAATAAGAAGAATGTCTAAAAGTATGTTGAACTTGCCTATGCTTGTGGTGATAGCCTTTGTTGTACAAGTGTTGTATTTCTGTGCTACCGCGTCTCGCCGAGGGGCTATCTGTTGATTGATGGACATACCGACACGATGGGTGGCCCACGGTATGCTTCCACTATATCGATCCTTTGACATACCGACACGATGGGTGGCCCACGTATGCTTCCATTAGGAGTGTGATCTTGTTATTTGTTTTTGACATACCGACACGGGGTGGCCCACGAGTATGCTTCCACTTTGATTGTTATTTTGTTATTTCCTTCGACATGCCGACACGATGGGTGGCCCACGAGTATGCTCCATTTCGATTGCTATCCGGATATTTCCTTCGACATACCGACACGATGGGTGGCCCACGGGTATGCTTCCATTAGGATGGTTCCATGGCCATGCTTATACCGAGGTGAGACGCCGGCACGCGGCGTTGTGCGGATAAATTCCGGTTATATTTGAGTGATGACTTGAGGCGTGAGCCCCCGACTTGACATGATCGCTTTTATGTTGTGAATCAGAGTTTTGTTATCATACATGTCTCTGCTTTTATGTAGATCGTATGATTTCATTTACAATATTTTTCGTTTCACATACTTGGTACTGTTGCAGATCGACTTCTGGGCCGCGTCACGCCGCAGTAGAGGTACACGGTTGTGGATCCTCGCCATAGGATCACAGTCAACAGATTGGGAAGCCCCGCTTTCTCCGGAGGCTTATCTTGTGGTATGTTACCCCGAGTGCAGAGGTTCTTGTACATTCTGTGGTATGGCGGGGCCCCGCCATAGTTGTTGTCACTTTCTTAGAGGTGCAGAGTAATCGCAGGCAAGTGGTTGTAAAGGATGTAACTGTTCAGATTATGTATTTATGCAAGAAGGCAACTGTTTGGGTTGGCCTGTTTTATTATCATATCTCTTGTTTCATGTTCATGTTTTTTTTATTTTCGCTGATTTTCTCTGATGTTGTATCACTAGGGTGCCCGGGGTAAGGCACTACCACGCCCCGGTCGGTCGTGACAAAAGTGGTATCGAGCGATTAATCCTCTGAAAGTGTCTACGCACCGTGTCTAGTAGAGTCTTGATTATCGGTGTGTTGTGCACCACATCTATAATCGTGAGGCTATAAGACATTTAGGATTGGTTTCATTCTTCTCATTACGAGATCGTGCCTTAGAGTCAGTGTTATAAGTTGGACCCTCCGACGTATTTCATTTTACGATTATGCTCTCCGCAAGGCAACCGTGAGCCTGTGGCAAGGCAGCCGAGGGTGCTGCTAGTAAGATACAGAGGAGTACGAGGGCGCAGGCCCGGTCAGTACCTGAGATTGTGCTTCAGACGGCAAGTTTTGCGACGCCGCCAGCCCCAGCAGAGTTTAGAGCCGCAGCAGTGGCTGCTGAGACCACAAGACTGCGGCTCTCCGCCCCACACCGGAGCAGATGAGACGGGTACAAGGAGATGGCGATTGTTGGCGCCGTGGTCGTGGCCGATATGAGGATAGCCGACGCAGCAGCTCAGTTCGAGAAGACTGTAGTACACCCCGAGCAGATAGTTTAAGGCTACGACTTTACGAGTCAGAGCCCGCCATAGTTTTATGGGTCGAGGCACGAGGATGATCCGCAGGAGTTCATCCGGCGCCAAAGGGGTCGCGAGAGTGATCAAGGCTTGGAGACCGAGTCGGTGGTCTTAGGTTCGCATCGGCCGCGTGATACCGCAATGATCGTTTGATTCGCAGGAGCTGTCCCGGGAGAGCATGCGGCGCCAAGATGGGACGAGTTCTCGAGGCATTCTCGCTCACTTCTTGCCTCCGCAGATGAGGAGGGCACGCCGGCAGATTATGATCTTTGAGACAGCAGAGGGCGACGGTTCGGGAGTACAACGTGGAGTTTGACTCGTTGGCTCGGTATGTCCCCGCTGGTGGCAACCGTGGAGGATAGAGTGCACCGCCACGCCACCGGCTAGATGATTACTTGACAGAGGCTTGTTCGTGTAGCTCTTCAGCCGGCATGGACATTGCCCGCATGCAGCTCATGCACTAGGATGTGAGGCACGAGAGGTCGATGGAATGACCGGATCGCCAGAAGAGGCCAGACAGCAGGTCTTTGGTGACTTTCGAGGCGGACCGCCTCAAAGAATAGTTACTTATGTACCCCGCCAAGACAGAGTGGTCCTCCACCGCCTTCGTGAGCGTCGTGGCTCCAAGGGTTCAGATTTTCGGAGAGCAGGGTGTTAGCCACCAAGCCACCCCTACCTCGTTGTGACCATTGTGGTAGGCTCCATTTTGGGAGTGTCGTGCTAATTTGGGAGTTTGTTTTACATGCGACAGCAGGCCATTTTACAGAAATTGTCCGACTGCAGGTAGCGCGGATGTAGAGACTCGCCTTCGTGGATCTATGGCTGGTTCATCACCTTCATTAGCATACGCCTGCAGGCGTGCCTATAATTAGAGTAAAGCGGTGGATACAGGTATATCCTTAACCCTCTAGAGTTTTGGGTATGCTTGATATGATGATCTTATTATTGTGTGATATGTACGGATAGCGTTGTGTTATTTGTGAGTTAGAAAACATGGTTAGTTGGAGGGATAAGTATGGGGGCATGGTGGGTGTGAACTTTAGAATATTTCACGATTGAGACCTTAGAGGTAAGGTCGTCTTGAGCAAAAGATTTATTTTATGTTTGACCTTTATCAGAGTGCGTAGTTTACGTGGGAGATATGTTACACCCCGTAAGTTCAGGACATGTGTAAGTGAATGTACGTAAGGAACACAAGACTTGGAAATTAGTACGAAAGGAAGGATTGTTTTTCCGACGGAAAGTCTTCCGGACGTCGGAAAGGAAAAATGTTCGTTGTTGAGAATTGGATTCTCAAAATGTATTATTTGTAAAGTATAGAACTTATTAACACTATGGAAATTTATTTTTACGGATTTGGTCACGTGGGGCCCACCCGAGGAATTTTACATTTTTGTGGGGCCCACGAGGGTTACGGAATTTTATGGACGAATGAGAGGGCGACACATGGCACCCCAACAAGTGGTATTGGACGAAAATGTTAAGGGTAAAATGGTCATTTACCATGGTGGAAGATAAGTCTTGCTAATTAAGAGCTTGAGATTGTTGACCAAGTCAAGGGCCATTTGGCTTGATCCCTATCATCCAATTAATACAAGTGTTTTTATCTAAGCCCTCCATTGTGTGTTATAAGCTTACTACTAGTGCAAGACTTGCCATTTAACACTTAGAAAAAAAATCACACTAGTTGTTCTTCATGGAGTAGCTCTCGGCTTTGTTGAATATCCCACACAAAAATTTTGTGATTTTGATCCATTAGCCACAAGACTTTAACCCAATGTCCCCAAGGGTGTTGTAAGGTTATCTCAATAGAAAGATTTCGGAAAAACGGAGTTTTCACGTTAGTCGCAAGGCGGAAACTATTGGAGTTCTTCAACGTTGAAGTTGGAACTTGAAGATGGGTTCTTCATAGGCCTCTAAGGAGTGCTTGGAGCGGATTGGAACCTAAGGAAAGGAGCTAAGAATTGCTAAGGCGCGACTTTGGATCTTGGAAATTTTAAGGGCTTTGAAAGGTATAAATTTTGTCGTTTTAATAGTTAAGGCTTACTTATGATTGTAGCTATGGTTATTAGCAAGCATGAGATATATAGTATGAGTATTGATAAGTATATCGTTATCGAACCCTAATCCAAAACTAGCATGTTAGCCTTAAGACTACAATTCAAGTTGATTATTCGCTTAAGCCATCGCATGTTGTATAAGGAAGGAAATTGTAGTTGTTGAAGTTGTTTAGACTATATAACATGTTAGACCTTAGAACTTGGAATTGTAAAAAGAATTGAAAGGACTTGTGTTGAGTCATTGTTGGTCGAGAATGACTAAGTAAGTATCAACTACTTTATGAATTGTGGGGCGGAATTTTACACGTATTGTAAGGCGTGTAATCCCCTTTTGTTTGGTTGTTGTTTGGAGCCTTAAATGTGGCTTGTTGGTTATTGTATTCGCCTTGAAAAGGTGGCAAAGTGAGTAGAAACAAAGGAAGTGCCCTCGATTTTCCGTAGAATTAGAGACCAAATACTTAGTATTATTCTCGTTAGAGACTAGAAGATTGATAGTCTTGTTGTGACCATTATAGGTTGAAACTTCTACGCACGCGATTCGCTTAGCTTGAGGAATTAGCCAAAAGGTATGTGAACTATCTTCTCTTCAGCATGATTCCTTAGAATAAAGAAAGTAGGTTCTACTCTCGAATGATCCATTCCTTGCTTGTATTTGGATTGCCTAAAATAGAATTTGTTCTATGTACTTCCTTGAGTGTACTTTGATGTTTAAATTGTAAGTAGTATAATCCATTTCCTTAGGGAAGTTTGGATTCTTAAAAGTGAAGGTATTTTTCTTAAAGTACATAGAGACTTGAAAAAGAAATGGTTTCCAAATCTTTTGGCTAGTGCCTTAGTTCTAAAACCTAAAGGTCATTATAATGACTTCAGGGGAGTCAAAGGAGTGATTTACTTATTTGATTTAAAAGAGGAGAAAGGACATGATTTAAGAGAAGTAACTTGCGTTAAGGGTGAAGTTACTTGAGGTTTAAAAAGTAGAAGAAAACTTGTTTTCTAACTATTAAGAGACTTGAAGTATTTTGAAAGTTAAGAACTTGTTTTGTAAGTATGTGATACTTGGTTTTAATAGTATAAGTCTCTTGGTTATTGAAGGAATGGATACGTCTAAAACCATAAAGGATTATAACGGCTTTATGGGAAGTTGGTTATAACGGCTTTAGGGAAGGTTTTGAAAGTTGTCTATTTTGATTAATCGGCATAAGTTGCCTAGATTGTGAAAATTTGGAGTTACTTGATTTCAAGCTTTGAAATGAGTTTTCTAAAAGTGTAGTAACTTACTTTGAAAAATAGACACGCCTTGATACTACGGGTGTTAGTATCTTGGGGCTTTACATAGAAAGGAGTCTTTTATAAAAGAATGTACGTACGTAGTACTTTGGCTTGATAAATTGAGAATTTGTCTAAGTGTGCCTTGATAAGTACTTTGACTTGTTAAAAGAGAATTATTTTATGTATGCCTTGATTAGTACTTTGGCTTGATAAATTGAGAATTTGTCTAAGTGTGCCTTGATAAGTACTTTGACTTGTTAAAAGAGAATTATTCTATGTATGCCTTGATTAGTACTTTGGCTTGATAAATTGAGAATTTTTCTAATTGTGCCCTGATAAGTACTTTGGCTTGTTAAATGAGAATTTATCCTATGTGTGCCTTGATAAGTACTTTGGCTTGGTTAATTGAGAACTTGCCTATATGTGCTGGTAATAGCCTTGAGTGCAAGTATTATGTTTTATTAAGTTGTCGACTCTCGGTTGAAGGTCGGTGTCTTGTCAGAAGTTCTCGACGCACTGACGTGATGTGGGATTCCACGGGTATGCTTCCGTTACTTGTAGTACTTGGGTTAAATTCCCGGATTTTTATTTTTAAGACATGGTAGTGCTTATGTCTTGTTTGATGGTCGGTCGAGATAGGGTAAGAGTATAAGTGAGGGGTAAACCCCCAAGACGCTGTACCACCTTCCCCAGGGTAAGAGTATAAGTGAGGGGTAAACCCCCAAGACACGTACCACCCGCTTTATGTGTTGTTTGACCACGGTTGAGATAGGTAAGAGTATAAATGAGGGCAAGCCCCAAGACGTTATACCACCTTCTCCAGTGTAAGAGTATAAATGAGGGCAAGCCCCAAGACGTTATACCCCGCTTACCACCTCCTTCGTGGTCGAGTATAAATGAGGGTAAACCCCAAGACGTTATACCACCGCTCGCTTGCCTACTCGCCCAGCAGCTTTTTAGAACACGTGGGACTTGGTGTTCATGTATGCCTATTGGTGCTATGTTATATCATGGATCACGGCATGAGGAAGGATTCCACGCATGATTGATATTACGGGCGTGAGACCCATAGTTATATCCGAGTAGTGACTTTGAGGGCTTGCCCCTCGACTGATATGACCGGTTATGTGTTATATCAGTAGGTTGGCTATCATACATGTCTCCCGCTTTGTTTAGATCGTTATGATTTTATTACGCATTTCATCGCTCACATACTTGGTACATTCTTCGATCGACCTCCTCGGGCCGCGTTCATGCCGCAGTTTAGGTACGCATTGGTGCTCGGCAGTGTAGGAATCGCCGTAGTTTTGGATAGCTCCTTTGTTCGTGAGTTTATCATTTTGGTATGGTTCCTTCAAGATGTGCTTTTGTACATTTATGGGTACGCGGGCCTTGTCCTGGCCATAGTTCGCTTTAACTCCTAGAGGTCCGTATTCATATGTGGATTGGACTGCGTGTTCGCAGTAAGGTCTTTTGTTCATATTATAATACGGCGACCTAGTCGGCTTGCCTCAGACGCACGCTGGTTTTAAAAGAAAAAATGAGTCGTTATTAATTTCGCAATTGTTATACCCCGTAGTTCCGTGGTATGTATGTGAGGACGGCGCATTTGCGAGAATACGCATGTAAATTTTGGAAAGAAAGAAAGATGTGATTTTTCGACGAAAAGTTTCCGCTTTTGTGAAGAAAAAGGTTCGTTAATGGGAATTGGATTCCCAGATTTGGTATTTGGACTTCTTGGATTATATTAGAATTATTGGATTTTATTTTCTGAATGGTCACGTGGGCCCACGGAGAAATTTACGCTTTGTGGGCCCACTTTGTTTTTGAGGTTTTCGGTATTTTGGATATTTTCGAAGACGAAATATTTTGATTTAGTCGGGGCGACACGTGTCACCCCATGTGGCACCTTGGCGAAATGGGGACAAGTGGCCAGACACTGTCCCTCGTCGAATGGGCTAACAAGTGGCAAGCCACTTGTCTAGCAATTTCGTTGGCCATGTGGTGTGGTGGGACCCACACACACATGGCCCAATCTTGACCATACACTTGATAAGATCTTGGCCCTTAATTCCTCTATAAATACCCCTTAAGGTCAAGAGTATTTCATCCTCACTTGAAGATTTTCCATAGCAAATACTCCCTCCCTTTAGCCCTATTTCGTCCCCCCCTCCTTTTGTGTAGAAAATACTTGGTGTATTGTTTTATAATCCCAAATACCTTGGCCTAGTATCCCTAGTAGTATTCCAAAGTTATTTCAATACTAGAGTCCTAAATACTACTTTATTCCAATAGCCAGAAACGAAACCCTAGAAAAATCTTCCTAGCTTGGTGGAAGTATTTAGAAGTTGTTTAGAAACTTCTAAGGGTCGCTTGAGCCGGGTTGAGCGTAAGGATCGAGCTAAACGTTGCTCGTGATCGACTTATAACTTGGATAATTTTTGGGCTTATCGAGGTAATGATCTACGCCCCCTATCAGAATTGGATATTACATGTTGTAGTAGTTATACTTGAGTATATTATATTGGAAGGATGATTATAAAGGTTTGAATCAGATTTACATTGACTGCATTTACATGAGACCCGTAGTATTATTGTGAAGAATTGAACACGCCAGGTTAGACGTGTAATCCTCGGGAGTTGTTGCCTAGTAGCGGCCCGTAAGGAGGAGATTTATGTGATAGCGGGGAGGTCTTTGCGAAATTTCGTAGAATAAGGAATCTTGTGTTTAGAATATTCTACGAGAGTGCTAGAAGTTGATTTATATATTATGGTTGTTATAGGTGGATCTTTCTACGCACGCATACTTGACTTGGCTTGTGGTTTAAGCTAAAGGTATGTGATTCTTCCTATACTCTTGAGCATGATTGTTGTGAACTATATAGTACGGTAGACGACGTGTGTGAAACGATTTTTGTTTGTTTTAAAACATAAAGTGTTATAATGGCTTTATGGGAAGTTAGTTATAACGACTTTATGAAGATAAAAGAAAGATTTGGTTTTGATAAAGAAACGACTTGATTTTGAAAGTTAAGAGACTTGATCTTGAAAGATAAGAGACTTGACTTATAACGACTTGTTTTCTAAAAGGAGAAGTAACTTGATTTAAGTATAGGTTACTTGTTTTGAAAAGAGTAAGTTAATTGGGTTTTAAAAGAGTATACTTGATGTTGTTCTAAAAGAAAAGCACTTGGTTTATAAAGTATAGAGTACTTGATTTTAAAAGCCTTGTAAAGATTTTTACGAAGGTGAAGTAATTTGGTTTTAAAAGTAAAACGTGTTTTCTTTATATACTATGAGTATTAGTATCACGTGGCTTTTACATAGAAAGAGGTCTTTTGAAAGAAGGAAAGTATGTAGTATTTTGGGTTTGAAACCCGGATTGTTGATTAAAATGAATGTATGTTAAACTTGCGCTTGTTGTGATAGTCTTTGATGTGCAAGTGTTTTGTTGATGTGTCGCCGTGACTCTGGGAGGCCGGCTATCCGATTGATCGACCGACATACCGACGTTGGGTGGTCCACGAGTATGCGCCCACTTTGAGTATCGATCGGTTGTTTCAGATCGCCGTGACTCTCGGAGGGCCGCTATCCGATTTATTTCCTCGGGACACGCCGGGCGTGATGGATGTTCCACGCACGCGCCCAAAGAGATGGTTTCATGGCCATGACTTCCGAGGTAAGATGCCGGCACGCGGTCATTGTGAGGTTCAGATCGTTAGTCCACGGACCGCTAATCCACGGCTTGCCGCGCGACGAGCGATCACGCTTGGTTTGTACGTGTGGTTCGTGTACACTTTAGATACTTGTTCGTCATTTTCTCGCACCGTAGCCTCGGTAGATAGCTTAAGATACTTGCCTCTGGCCATATCTTGTGAGACGGTAGGCTATCAGACGTTAGCTTAAGATACTTGCCTCGCCATTGCGTGGCTAGCTTTGGATCGTAGTCGCTTCCGCATTTGCCCGTGATGGGATATGACTAGCTTTGGACCGTAGTTGGCTATTCTACTCGCCCGATCGGTTTTGACGACGCAGTGTGGATCTAGTGTTCGAGTTCACATACGGGTGTTGTTTTACATCATGTACCGCAGATGAGAATGAGTTCCACGGCACGAGTGGTATTATGGGCGTGAGACCCATAATTATGCGTGAGTGATTATTCGGGATATCGTCCCTTACTTGACATAATCGCTTTATGGCGAAATGGTTTTATAAAATGATGAAATGTGATTTCATTACGCATTTTCGCCACATACTTGGTACTGCCAGATCGACTCCTTCGGGCCGCTCACGCCGCAGTAGAGGTATACCGATTGGTTGATCCTCGCCATAGGATCGCATTCAGCGTTGGAAGTCCGTTCCTCCGAGGCTTATCTTTCGTATAGTCCCATCATTGTAGGTACTTGTACATTCGTGGTATGGCGGGCCCCGTCCGGCCATAGTTGTCAGATATCTTAAGGTGCAGAGTAATCACAAGGCGTGGTTTGTAAAAGGATAACTGTCGTTTTATGTATATATACCAAGGCAACATTGGGTTGGCCTGCTTATTTATTTATGTCTCTCATTTCATGTGTAAAGTTTTTATTTCCGCTGGTTTTCTCGATGTTGTATCACTAGGGTGCCCGGTAAGGCACGATGACGCCCGGTTTCGGTCGCACAAAGAATGTACTTAGTTGTTAAGGTAGGCGGTGCCTGTGTAGGCACTACCACGCCCGGTTCGGGGCGTGACAAGATATTTGTGTGATAAGTCCATGGGTTGTGTAAAATGAAAGTGGTGGCTTTCATGATGTGAATTAGTAAGATTGTTCCGTATCGAGGAGCAAGAGTGGGCGCGACGGAGGTCGGGTTGAGGGCGATTGCGGGTCAACCCGCAGTCTTGCTTAGGTGGTCGGGCCTGGTCGTCCCGCCAGACGGTAGGGTCACGAGGTGCTAGGCCCCGCTTTAGGTGACCATCGATGAGTTCGTGGATATGTTCGACTGCAGCGGTTCGTGAAGGCCGGAATGGCCTTAAAGAAGATTGAGGTTAGTAAGATGATCAAGTTTGAGGTAGTGACTCGCAGAGATTTTGGAACCAAGCGATGACTATAGTATGGCACGTGTACTAGAAAGAGTTCAAGTGTACGAAGCGGTACGACGAGTAAGAAAGGAAGCGAACCTGTGTTATGAGAACGGAAGTGATCATTTTTTTTTGTGTAGTGAGGGTGCGAGGGGAGCACTCTTTAAACCATAGGTGGAGGCTTGTTGTGATGTTAGAGGTAGTTCCTCGGGCTTGGGTTTAAGTATTTGGCGCTTGTTATTTTATGGCCATGTGTGGCATTGGCAACTTGGTTAAGTTAGAAGAACGTTATCGTTATCTGTCGTGAGAAGGAACATTCAGGACGAATGTTTCTAAGGAGGGGAGAATGTTATACCCCGTATTTCCAGAGTATGTACGTGTGGGCGTACGTAGAAAGTTTGAGCCTTAAAGTTAGCGTGTTTGAAATTTTGTGCACAACCCCGTAAAGAATCGTTTTCGACGAAACATTTTTCGAACTTGCGAAGGAAAATTCCGGCTATGTCATTTATTATTTTTATGGATTTTTCCGAGCGACGAACATTTTGGACCAACGAGAGGTGACACTTGTCACCTCACTGACGGTCTTGTGGCCGAGAAGGTGGACGATTTATGGCATGTTTTGTACCTTATTTTGGCCTTGTTTTGTGCCTTGTTTTGTGCCATGTTTTGTGGAGTAGGGTTAGTGCACTTGGCTTGATCTTGGCCTTACACTTGCCTTGCACATGGCTTGATCAAGGCCATTGGTTTCCTATAAATACCTCTCCTTGTCAAGACTTCTTCATCCTAAAATCTTCCTAAGTCTTGAAATCTCCCTCCTCTTCTTGTTGTGTTCGGCCCACCACACCTCCTCCCCTTGTAGTGTCTAGTCGAGGGGTACCCCCCCTACCTTGTGTTGTTCTTGTGAAATACACCCCCCCCCTTGGTAGAAAGTATTCTCCAAGTATTGTTATAATGCCCAAAATACCCTAGTCGTATACCTTGTAGTATTCCAAAAGTTACCTCTATACGTAGAGCCCGGAAATACTACCTTTTGTTCTTTTAGTCTCAAACCGAAACCCTAAGGAAATCTTCATAGCGAGTTAAAGTATATAGAAGAAGTTGTGTAGAACTTCTAAGGGTTGTTTGGAGCGGGTTGGAGCGCACGGAGTAGGAGCTAAACCTTGCTCAGGATCGACATTATAACTTGGATAATTTTGGGCTTATCGAGGTAAATATTCTTGTCCCCTTATTGTAATTGGAAATTACATGTTGTAGGATTATATAGTTGAAGTATACTATATATAGAACTGAACATAGCTTTGCGGCAATGTCTTTTGACTTAAGCCTGAATATAAAGAAGATGACTGAACTGTAATTACATAGGACTGTATTACAGTAGACTTGTGTGGTATTCTGTGTAGTAGAATTGTATACGTCCGGTTAGACGTATATCCCCACAGTTGGCTTGGTAGCCGCCTCGATAGAGAGGAGATTTACGCGTCATGTGGGGAGTTGCCGAATTTTCTTCAGAATATGGAACCGCGGCGTTTAGAAGTTAATAGACGTTTGTGGCCTATATAGGTGGAAGTACTACGAGAGCGTATTCTACCTTGAAGAGTGGAAAGGCTAGCGGTGGTTACGATCTTGTGGCGCTTTTGCTTATTGTCGATAATCGTCGCGAGGTATGTGAACCTCTTCCTATCCTTTCTAGCATGATGTTTTGTACACTATGTAGTACGGTAGACGATATGTGATAAATGAGTTTGGTTGGTTCAAAACATAGGGTGTTATAATAGCTTTATGGGAAGTTAGTTATAACGACTCTATGTGGGTAAAAGAATGGTTTATTGATTGTAGAAGTTAAGAGACTTGATCTTGAAAGATAAGAGACTTAACTTATTTGACTTGTTATATAACATTTTGTTTAAAATGTTGTGAAACCTCATTCGTGAGTAATGAGTACTTGGTTTTAAAAGAATAAGGTTTCCGATTTGAAATGAGAATAAGTGTCGAACAAACCACAAAGGCGCTTAATAAAGGAAAATGTATTGACAAATAACTAATTGTTATTAAAACCAAGAGAAACCTTCATCCGCATGAAGCTAAGATAAGACAAAATTGTATTACATTTCCTAGATCATGGTCTTGTAGAAAGATTGTTATAAACTAGATTAAACGACTCAAGACATATGTTACTCAATGGTTTTAAAAGGGATTAAGACTATGAGTTATGAAACCTTTCTAAAATGAGAAACTTGAGCATTTGAAATTAGGCAAACTGGAACGTTTGGAAAATAATGTTGTTACTTGATTTTACAAAGGGAAGTATTTTGGTTTACTTAAAAAAATAGTTACTCTATTTTGATACTACGGGTATCATGTGACTTGTTGTGAAGGAAATGGATCTTTTAAAGAGTTAAAATACGTAGTACCTTGGGGTTAAAATCCGGTTGTGTTGTAATAAGAAGAATGTCTAAAAGTATGTTGAACTTGCCTATGCTTGTGGTGATAGCCTTTGTTGTGCAAGTGTTGTATTTCTGTGCTACCGCGTCTCTCGTTGGAGGGTCGGCTATCTGGTTGATTGATGGACATACTGACACGATGGGTGGCCCACTGCATGCTTCCACTATATCGATCCTTTTGACATACCGACACGATGGGTGGCCCACGTATGCTTCCATTAGGAGTGTGATCTTGTTATTTGTTTTTGGACATACTGACACGATGGGTGGCCCACGAGTATGCTTCCACTTTGATTGTTATTTTGTTATTTCCTTTTGGACATGCTGACACGATGGGTGGCCCACAAGTATGCTTCCATTTCGATTGCTATCTGGATATTTCCTTTGGACATACTGACACGATGGGTGGCCCACGGGTATGCTTCCATTGGGATGGTTCCATGGCCATGCTTATATCGAGTGAGATGCCGGCATGCGTCGCAGCGGGATAAATTCCCGGGTTATATTTGAGTGATGACTTGAGGGCGTGAGCCCCTGACTTGACATGACTGCTTTTATGTTGTGAACTGTAGTTTTGTTATCATACATGTCTCTTGTTTTTATATAGACTGTTATGATTTCATTTACAGTATTTTTCAGTTTCACATACTTGGTACCAGATCGACCTCCTTCGGGGGGCTGCGTTCATGCCGCAGGTAGAGGTACATCGGTTGTGGATCCTCGCTCATAGGATCACAGTTCAGCGTATTGGGAATCCCCGTTTCTCCGGAGGCTTATCTTGTGGTATGTTACCCTGAGTCTGTAGGTTCTTGTACATTCAGGGGTATGGCGGGGCCCTGTCCCGTCATAGTTGTTGTCACTTTCTTAGAGGTTTGTAGTACTGTTGTGGGCAGGGTTGTAAAGGATGTAACTGTTCAGATTATGTATTTATGCAAGAAGGCAATTGTTCGGGTTGGCCTGTTTTATTATCATATCTCTTGTTTCATGTTCATGTTTTTTTTATTTCCGCTGATTTTCTCTGATGTTGTATCACTAGGGTGCCCGGGGTAAGGCACCAGTCACGGGCCCCGGTTCGGGTCGTGACAACAGCACTCGAAGCAACACTCCTAAGCCTAGTAACAGAAAAGGTTTAAAGAGAGTTTGGATTCCTAAAATGAATGTGCGATGTAATGTTTCTATAACTGCTTTAAGAACTAACATTTCAGGTTCATGGTACTTTGACAGTGGGTGCTCTCGTCACATGACAGGGACAAAGGACTACCTAAGGAACTACGAGTCACTCAGTTGGGGAAACGTTACTTATGGAGGTGGAAGCAAAAGTAAAATCATAGGAAAATGAACCTTAAATGTTCCAGGAGTTCCAGCCTTGAAAAATATCTTACATATTGATGGATTATTGGCTAACCTAGTCAGTATAAGTCAATTGTGTGATGACGATTTAGAGGTGAAGTTTAATAAGCATGCTTGTATAGTTACAAATGATGCTAACCAATGTGTAATAACATGTACAAGAACAGACGACAATTGCTATCTAGTAGGAGAACAAGAGATATGCAATAATGTTAGGACTGATGACACCACTTTGTGGCATAAAAAATTAGGACATGTCAACTATCGTAACCTTGAAAGATTAATTTCTTATAAGGCTGTAAGACGCATCCCAAAATTGAGTCCTAAAGATAAAACAGTGGTTTGTGAAGATTGTCTAAAAGGTAAGCAAACCCGTGTCTCCCATAATGTTACTCAAAGTGACGGACAATATTCAGGTACGTCTCATTGTTTTCAGCTTTTGCACATGGATCTTATGGGTCCAATTGAGGTAGATAGCCTAGGAGGCATAAGGTATTCTTATGTGATTGTAGATGACTTTTCCAGTTACTCATGGATATTCTTTTTGAAAGAAAAGTCTCAAACTTTTGACATGTCCAAAGTGTTGCACTCTAGGATAAAAAATCTATATCATTCTTCCATTTTTCGAATAAGGTCAGATCATGGAAAGGAATTTGAGAATAATATGTTCTTAACATTATGTGAGAAAAAGGAAATTTTCCATGAGTTTTCAGCCCCCAAAACTCCCCAACAGAATGGTGTGGCAGAAAGGAAAAATAGGACTTTACAAGAGATGGCTAGAGTCATGTTGAGTTCAAAGAAATTGTCAAAACGTTTTTGGGCTGAAGCCTTGAATACTGCGAGTCACATAACAAATAGAGTCTATCTTAGGCCTGACACTAGAATGACATCCTATGAGTTGTTAAATGGGAAGAAGTCAAATCTGCGTTATTTCCATGTGTTTGGGTGTGTGTGTTTCATCTTGAATGATAGGGAACAACTAGCCAAGTTTGACTCTAAAAGTGACAAAGGAATTTTTGTCGGTTATTCTCAAAATAGTCATGCTTACCGTGTGTATAATGTTAGAACAAAAACTATACAAGAGTTTGTTAACGTTGTTTTCGATGATTGTGCTGATCTTGCAGGAAATAGGCCTGAAAATAATGTTGTGATAACAGTGGAGAATAAGCAGAATGCAGAAGATTCAGATGTTGCCCCAAATGTCACCACATCTGAAGCAACACCTGAGTCTGAACCCGAGAACACAGAAGGTGAAACTGAGGGATCAAATACTGAATTGTAAGACCCAATACGCAGGGATCCCTCATCCAGGATTAGAAAGAATCATCCTACTGGACAAGTGATAGGAGAAGTGTTCGAAGGGCTAATAACAAAAAAAAAGCCTCAGAATTATAAAGATATGGTCAGATATGTGTGTATGTCTACCATGTATCAGAAGGTAAGTCTTTCTTGTTATGTATCTACTCTAGAACCAAAGAATGTTGTAGAATCACTCAAGGACAATTGTTGGATACAAGCTATGCAATAAGAACTAGAACAGTTCACCAGAAATGAAGTTTGGGATTTAATTCCTCGTCAAGAAGATACGAATGTTATTGGAACTAAGTGGATCTTTAAGAACAAGGCTGATGAATCTGGAACTGTGGTAAGAAACAAGGCGAGACTAGTTGCTCAAGGATACACACAAGTCGAAGGAATTGACTACGATGAGACATTTCTCTTGTGGCCAGAATTGAGTCGATTAGGCTGTTACTTGTTGTAGCTTGATGTTTGAAGATTACTCCCCATCAGATGGATGTCAAAGGCGCATTCTTGAATGGCTATCTTGACAAAGAATTCTATGTTGCAACCTAAAGGATTTGAAGATCCTCACCATCCACATTTTGTATACAAGCTGAGAAAGGTCATGTATGGTTTAAAACAAGCACCTCGAGCATGGTATGGTCATTTAACTCGGTTTCTTATTGAATTTGGTTTTAAGGGTGGTGAAGCTGATTGTACACTGTTTATAAAACATCACGGAGTAGATATGGTCATTGCTCAAATCTATATAGATGACATAGTATTTGGTTCGACTTCAAAGTCCCACCTTAAGACATTTGTCGATGTTATGTCCTCCACATTTGAGATGAGCATGATAGGGGAATTAACCTTTTTCTTACCCATGAGTACAAGTTCACCCATATGCACAGACATCGTGCTCATCATTTATCAAGAACCCCTTGAAACGGAATATCCAGGAGATAATAAAAGCCTTATTGATCTCGATGACACATCCGATGTCACTATGTTAGGAAGAAGGGAAGGCACATCTACATTCCCTACAAGAAGATCAAAAAAGATGTTTGAAAAAGTTTTTAACCCTCCAACCGTTGCAAAGAAATCAAAAGTTGATGCTTCTGTACCTGCTAGTCCTACCTATAGTTGGGACGATTTTGACTCTAACTGGTCCATTGATGAAGATGCAGAGGAAACCCCTTCAGTTGAAGAGCAAGATGAACCCCCAATCTCTCCAACTCAGTTTGTACCCCCTGTTCCTATTGTTGAAGAGTCGTCTGATGAGGAAATTCCAGATGACACACCATTGAAGAGATTTTGTTCAAAGAAAGTTCACAGATCACCAAAACCAAGTGTTGACCCAGATGTTGCCACAAATGTCACAACACCTGAAGCAACATTCCAGCCATCATCTGAACAGACTCAATCTCCATCCTCTTCTGCAAACAGCGAATCAGAACCAGAAAATGAGGTAACTGCTTTCTCTAAGAGAATTTATTCCAAGCTTAAGAATGATAGATGGGGTTGGTACAGAAATAGAATGATAAAGGCAGAAAAAGTGATAGATTTCACTTCGTGTTCTGAGTATGGTTTAGTAGAGTTTCTTGAGATAAGACATCTTCTTGGTTCGATTACTGATAAGGAACCGTATGTAGATGAGATTGTAAGGTTGTTTTATGCAAACCTGAATGCGGCTATAGTAGAAACCTCTTCAAAGAAATTTGGAAAGGTTTATATCTATAACAAAATTTATGAGTTTACACCTTCAATCATCAATCAGTGTCTAGGTATCTCTGAAGAGCATGTGTTAGAAACAGAAAAAGTGACAACCAATAGGGATATTGTGATAGAATACCTGACTGGAGGTATACTCAAGAAATAGATCCCTAGGTGTCAATTATTAAAACTCACTGCTCTATTTTCCATACTTCAAAAAATTGCAATCAACAATTGGCTGCCCTCAATGAATGAATCAATTGTCACAGCCGAACAAGCCTCACTCATGTTTAAGATAGGTAAAGAATTTAAAGTTGATATTGGAAAGGTTATTTTCTATCAAATTGCAAATTTGGCCGAAAAAGAATCAACTTCAATTCTTCCATTTCCTTATCTGATTTTCAAAGTTTTAACTAGTCAAGGACTAAAGCCTTTAAGAGGGGATATCTTAGGGAAAACTCTTGAACTCTACACAATGAACAAAGCCATTTAAAGAGTAAGGAAAGGCTAATTGATCTTCCCTGGACCAAAGAAGAAGATAAAGAAAATGTTGTCAGGAATGTTACTCACATTCAGAGCAACATCAGTCCAAAACAGTATGATCGTTCGACAACTTGTCTAGTGGATGAGATTGCTAAAACAAACTCTCAAATTATTGGAGTTGATAAAGTAAGAGAAGATCTAGTTACTGCAAGAGATCATTATCTATTTTTGCTTTCTTCCCAAAAAGAGTGAGAAGATGTTGCACAGGGGGGAGCAAAGAAAGGCATGAGAAGGTTCGAGTAGAGAAGCTGAAGAAGTTGTGGATAGTGCTATACAAAGAGAAGAAGCAGTTGGCAGAAAAGTCTTACTAACAATACTAAGGCTTAGGGCAGAAGCAGATGATGCAAGACAACAAGTTGAGACTGAAGCAGAATTGGCAAGACAGAAGAAAGAGAAAGCTGAGGTCTTGCGAAGGTAAAAGCTATCGGTGATATGTTGCTGCTGAAAGTTGAAAATGGGATGAGTCGAAGACAATTTAATTGGTTACACCTTGGGCATGTTTTCTGATTGGTTACTACTTGGATGATTTTTTCTTGGGCTGTAAAGTTGGACAAAGTAATTCTATAATTGTAGGTTCATCTAATCCTATGTATGTATAGCATATGTTTTGTCTTGTATATGCTGTTTGTATGCTATTACAGGTTGAGGGGGAGATACGTATAACTATACATTGCCATAAGTCACTCGCACTGAAATGTTTGGTTTTGTGAAGAAAGACAAAAAGGGGGAGAATGTTAATGTTGAGTTTTATGTTATGGGATTTTCCTAACACAACATTTTCAGTACTCAGTTAAAAACCAAAATGTTGGAACAAATGTTTTTGACATTCGGACCAACATTCTGGTAAGAGTTTTGCCCTTTCTTCACGGACTGAAACTTATCTCGTGGGATTTTTACCACGATGGTAAAGTGACATGGCAAGGAAATTTGAGCAGAATAAAAACGTGGGAGAGCAAGTCAAAGCTTGGAGAGCAAGCTGAGTGAAGAACAAGTCAAATCAGTTGAGAGAATCACGCCTCAAGCTACTGCTTCACGTGCCCACTTTTAGCTCAACCTCCATAACCAATCGATGAGCTTTTCTAGGATGACTTTCTACTATAAATAGAGAAGGCAGAAGAGTGATTCGATATCAAAAAAATTACAAAGAAAAAGATCGAGAGAGCTCTCCAGATTTGAGAACATAAACTGGATCAACAAGTGTTGTCTGAGTTTGTGACGACATTCTGTCCAACATTATAATTGCTGCTTAGATTCTAGATTTGTTCTTTCATTGAAGCAATTGTAATGAGATGTCATGCACCTCTATTTAGATAGATTTTTCAGACATAAGTCATCTGCGACTTAACCCTTTTTATTCCTTTTGTATCATCTTGTAATATTGTAAAGAAGGAATATATCAATTGTGTATATATATATATATATATAATACTTGGTTATTGACCATCATAGGTTATATTAATATATAATCTATGAAAATTAAACCTTTGTAGCTTTATTATCCGCTGTAATTTAACTCTTCAAAGGTTTTTCTGTTTTTATCTTCACTGTCGGCAGTTCTATCAGACGACATTTTTAACTACATTTGCAAACTGTTTCAAGCGTACAAGTATTTTACTTATTGTTTGTTTTTGTTTATTCCATAGTATAACCCGCGAGACCCAATAGTTGGAATTATTGGTATGACATTATGTACATTGTTCTTTTCGGTGATTTTCTGTGCCAAATTCCCAGCTTGGACCAAGGGTTTAGCTCTCTTCCCATGGATGTCGTACATTAGGGCTAATGTGCGCTGAGAGAACTCACGCCCCTCATAATAATTAAGTGTATGCTAATATGAGTGCATAAGTAATTTTCATAATCAATAAATTAACCATATTAAATTGGTACTGTTTAGTGAAAATTCTTTTTTACTTTCTAGGGAGGACTGATTTCTGGGTGTAACCATATAATATTCTTAATAAAAATAAATAAGACCTAATACATAACAAACTAGTAAAATTGTCGGCCATTAAAGTAAAATTAAAATAAAAATATTATTAAGTAATTATTGTTAAAAAAAATTAGTTAAAAATATTAATATCCACTTATCAATAAAATTTACCTTTTCTCTATTCTTTAATTATAACACTATTGTTGTTTTAAATATATTTTTAAAGTTGATAGCAAATGAAAAAAGAAAATTCAATTCAACAAATTTAATATCAATCAAATAGCCCTCCTTAGTTTTGATCATATTCACATTTCCTTCTTGAAATTTTGATCTACTTTACATATTTTTATAATAGAAAAAATATTTTTCCTATTCTACTTCTAAAACCCTATTCTATTTGAAGACTAACTATACAATTATGGTAAGAGTACAAGCCTAATTATAGACCAATTATACTTACAATATTATATCAATATACACAACCATATATATCTTATACACAGACTGGGCCAGCCCGAGATGGGCTTTTTCCGTGTTCAATATCCCACAAGTCCCGTGATATACACTATGTATAACACGTGTATATCACGGGATATTATGTATATTTAACACACACCCACAATCATAGCGGACGATCTTCGTATGCTGAGACTGTCTCTGAAATATTCAAAAAGGACTGAGGGAAGACTCTTTGTAAAGATGTCTGCAATTTGGTACCTGGAAGGGACATGGCAGACGCGTACGTGACCCCGAGCGACCTTTTTGCAAACAAAGTGAATGTCCATATCGATAATAAACCAAGGTCGCTTTCTAAATGGACAATGAAGCTCTAGAAAAAGATTACGTACCAACAGGATTCAGAAACCACATTGGATACCTCTCGATACTCGGCCTCTGAACTCGAGCGGGATAATATCGACTGACGTTTTGCAGACATGAGACCAAGTTATTACCAAGAAACATGCAATAGCTAGACGTAGACCGTCTGGACAACCACCGCAATCAGCATCTGTATACGAGACAAGTGTAGATGTTGACGAAGGATATAAATGTAATCCATAGTCAAGTATCCCCTAGATGTACCAAATGATGCATTTTTGTGCATTCATGTGCTCAACCCTGGGATCATGCATAAACAAACATACTGCTCTATTGCATACGTATTATCTGGTTTCGTGAACGTAAGATACTAAAGGGCCCCTGCAAGACTGCGATAGCGTGTCAGATCCTCATACGGTGAGCCAAGCGCAACACCCAACTTGGGTTTAGTATCAACCGGAGTGGAAGTGGAATTACAAGATGACATTCCAGCGCTCTCGATGATCTCAGCTGCATACTTTCTCTGCGATAAGAACAACCCACCTGCATGACGAGTGACAACAATCCCAAAAAAATAACTCAAGGGCCCCAAGTCTTTCATAGCAAACTCAAAACTGAGCATTGTCATGATAGACTTGTGTAATGCATCAGAAAAGGCAGTCAAGATAATATCATCCACATATAATAGTATATAAGATAAGGATGAACCATGACGATATATGAACAATGAATTATCTGACCTGCTGTGAGTGAACCCAATAGTCTACACATAGTCTGCAAACCTCTTATACCATGCATGTGGGGAATGATTAAGCCCATATAAGGACTTCTTTAACAAACACACATGATGAGGATATTTGGGATCCTTAAAATCTAAGGGCTGATGCATATAGATTGTCTCCTTGATATCAGCATGTAAGAAAGCATTCTTCACATCTAACTGATGAATGAGTCATGCTTTCGAAAGAGTCAAGATGAGAATAGTGTGAATGGTAGTCGGCTTGAACATCGGACTAAATGTCTCACCACAATCTACACCAACCTACTGAGTCTTACCGTCACCTACAAAACGAGTCATATGCCTTGCAAAAGAACCGTCAAAATTATCCTTATGAGCAAAAATCCATATAGATCGAATAATATTAACATCAGATGGACGACGCACCAACTACCACGTCTTATTATCAATAAGAGCATTATATTATTCGGTCATAGCAATTTTCCAATTTGGTATATTTAAAGGAGACATTGGGTTACGGGGAGAGGAGATTTAAGAACATTACAATTTAAATTAAAATGTATTTTTGGTTTAAAAATACTCTGTTGACTACGAGTGACCGGTCTATGACTCGGAGGATAATTGAGCGACTTTTGAGAATTTTCTGGACTGGTGACAGACGGGCGAGCAGCTGCTGGCCGCCCAAAGACGATACTGAAATCATCGACGCTGAATTGGGCGGAATCGGTAGTATCGATGGCCCAGTTCTAGGAGCGATACTGTGACGGGAGGGCCAGCGGGTCCGAATTTTTGGCGCGGGACATGTCCGATAAATGGTAGATAATATATGGGGAGCTACCGTCATCCAAAAAATTATACGAACTAGACACTGGATTACTAACCTTAGCGAACAGAAATTGGGACTTATCAAAAATAATATGGCGACTAATGATGATTTTATTATATGATAAATCAAAACATTTGTAACCACGACGATTAGACGAAAAACTTAAAAACACACAAGGAGTAGAACGGGTCTGAAGTTTGCTAATTGTGGTGGACGAAAACAATGGATAACATAAGCACCCAAAGACCCTAAGATGTGAATACGAAAGAGTCTTATTTAAATAAAATTTGAAGGGGGGGGGGGGGGGGGGACGAATATGTCAATCCTTTGAAAGGAAGAATGTCAAGAAGATATGTAGTCATTTGTAGAGCATGATGCCAAAAATACGGGGGTACGGAAGCATAAATTAATAACGTTCGGACAATGTTATTAATGGTACGAATTTTGCATTCGACTTTCTCATTTTGTGAAGACGTATGAGGACAAGAAAACAAAAATTAATCCCATTATTAGCACAAAATTCCCGAAATACCCCATTATCATATTCTTTGCCATTATCACATTGGATATTTTTATTTCCCATTCGAATTGAGTTCTAATAAATTCTCTAAATTTTACGAAGATGGAAAAAAATTGAGTTTTTTTTGCTATCGGAAAAGTCCTAAAAATTTAGAATACTCATCCAAAAATAGAACATAATATCGATGACCCACAGAACTTAGAACAGGAGACGTCCATAAATCACTATGAATAATATCAAATGGCATTAACGTATGGGAATTAGAGTCTACAAATGGCAACTTAACAATTTTCCCTAAAGAACATGATTGAAAATTTGGAGTACTATGCGTACCCTTACATGAATAACTTTATTTTTAGCTAAAAAAGATAAAATAGACGACCCCAGATGACCTAGAGGAGCATGCCACAAGGAAGGAGCAAGAGCTGCAAAAGTTGAAGGCATGACTTGACTCGAGAAATCGAAACGTGATGTGATAAGATAAAGATCTCCCCTGCTATCACATATCATGAAAGGGTTCCCCGTCTTGAAATACTTCACAGAAAACCCAAAAGGATCAAAATCAACATAAATCCAATTATCAGTGGTAAATTTCCGAACACACCAAATTTTTAATCAATTTTGGGGCATGAAGGGTATTTTTCAAGACAAGTGGTGGATGGGGGGAGACAAAGTTTTATGACCATAACCACGAATTAGAATAGAATTACCATTACCAACAATTATACCACAATTACTGCTCAAATTGGAATAAGACAAAAGAGTACCTTGGTCGGACGTCATGTGGGTAGTGGCACCGGTGTCCATGTACCAATTCGGGCCTGGGAGATTCAATCCAAGTGTGTGCATTGCGGCTTCGACGTCAGTAGAAATGGGTCCCGCTGCATGAAGAGCTTGCGGGAGCCGAGGCCCAAGCACCCCTACTTGCTGCCTCGGCCCAGTGAAATTACCGAAACTAGGCCATTGCCCACTGTTGGGCCAAGAATCGGCCGCACCATCGGGCCGGAACCGCATACACGCGGGTACCGGATTCGTGGTTGTTGGGCCACAGCCCACTAGTCTAGGCCCACGACCAATTGTCCCAAGCTGGGACCAGTTGGGTCGTGGCCCACTGCTGTTGGAATTGGGCCCGCTGCCGTCGTTACTGTCGCTAGAACCACTGCGTTTGGCGCCATGATTTTTCCCATTATTTTTACGATTAGTTTTGCCTCTACCATGAGCACAGTTTTGGCCCGAATTATCAATAAAACTTGGAGAATTTATGGAGGACGTCATCATGACTACAGGGCTAGTACCGGTAGTCGTCTTCTTAGCCAAATCGGCTTCTTCCAACGTAAGCATGGAGCGGGCTTGATAGAATTCCGGTAGAGGGTTACTTTGAAGAAGGATCGAAACAATGTTGTTATAGGCCTCTGACAGGCCTACAACCATCTATAGAATGAGACGACTATTGCTAACAGGAGCACCCACGTTGCGAAGTTGATCCACCAAGTCCTTGAGTCGTTTGAAATAAGTTGAAACATTCGGAAAATTCTCCATAGCGACCTGAGAAAATTCCTGTTCAAGGGTGACAATGCGGGAATGACTGTTATCCTAGAATATATCATGCAATCTATTCCAAGTAGTCATAGCTGAAGAGTTAGGTTCCATAATCGTCTGTAAGAGGTCGAGGGAGATAGTGACATAAATCCACTGGAGAACTTTAGCATTAAGAGTAATCCATAATTTAGGATCTTCATCCTTGGTGGGCACACCTGTTGCGATTTTTCTATATGCTACGCAAGTGAACGTATCAAAATGTAGTAATAATCTCAGTAAGACCAAGTATCGTCCACAAAGACTGAATTATCAAGTACCGATTAACGAACCTTTAGTTTCTATTTGACAAACGTTAATGAGTGTTGGTAACTAAACTAAGAACTAACAACTAAGCAATAAGCAAGAATAAACTAAGGATGATAATACTTGGAATTTAAATCAGTTATGAAGGTAATTAGGGCTTCCAATCTCATCAACTATCCACTCTATCACTTGTTAATGCAAGACTAATGAATTTTCTCCTTATTAAGATAGCAGGTTAACGAAGATGTTCTATATTCCGGTTAGGACATATAAAAACTCAATCTAAGTGGAATTTTTTTATATTTCTATAATATATTCTACCACATAGGAGGATTAAGATCAATAACCTAAATACTACATAGGCAATCGTGATACTGTCGTTCAAGATTAAACCTACGTCTAAACAACTATAGCATATTCAAATCTTTCTTTTCAGATCTTGATTTGAAATCATATAAGTAATGAGAATTAATGGTCAGTTAATTATCATACAATCATCACAAGTTGAATAGATCTCAATATACGAAGAAGAAATACTAGCAATGCATTAATTCATGAAAAAGGTTCAAGTGATTCGACGGAAAACCCTAATAAAAGTGATTAGCTCATAGACATGCTAAGAACTAATTCAATATCCAACATAACTAAATTAAATTAAAAAGAAAAAAAGAACTTGAACAACAACGATCTCTAATTATTTCCTAGCCTTCGTTTTCTCATCCAAATATATGATATGAGATGAGATGAAAAAACAACATAACACGCATAATATTGTACAAAACAATTAAAGGATAACAAAAGACTCCCTAAAACACACTCTAAAATAGTACTAAATTAGACTTAACAACACCCTCCGTATCAGGAGCCGAAGGGATGATGTGATGAAGGACTTGATGTGCTAGGGGATGAATTTTGAACAACTCTGTCCACGTCCCATATTGAAAATTTTCTAAGTCAAGAACAATAAAAAGAACGCTCTTAATGTTAGAAATCATTCGGGTAAGATAAAACATGTTTTTATCAGACATGGTGAATAGAATAAGGAGATTTGGAGAAGGGAACTTTTGGAGGGAGGGTCTCGGTTTTGATAAAGAAGAGCCGAGAGGGTCTCGGGTTTGGGAGGTATATAGAAGTAAGAAATCACCTAGACTTGTGATACCATTGGGTTCACTCACATCAGGTCGGATAATTCATTGTTCATATATCATCGTGGTTCATCCTTAGCTTATATACTATTATATGTGAATGATATTATCTTGACTGCCTCTTCTGATGTATTATTTTGTTATTTATTTTGTTATTGCACGTTTAACAAACCCTTATTTGATGTATATGTTTAACTTGTTATGGTTGTGTATTTGTAAATAACGTATCTAGTAGTAAAATTTACATTTTTGTAGTTGTTATTGTTCTCCTTTTGTCACGACCCAAACTCCGGGCCCGCGACTGGTGCCCTACCTGGGCACCCTTCTATCCATACATCACATATAACCAGCGGAAGCTAAAATAAAACTCAAAATCTCATAAAAATAAAAGCAGGCGAGCCGACAAGACCGCCACTTACATAGAATTGTCCAAACGGACTACAACTGTACATGACCAACCCACACATGACTACAGGCCTCTAAGAGTAAAAAACAACTATGACGGGACAAGGTCCCGCCGTACCCCTGAATATACATGATTTATAATGGAAGACCTGTACCAAAATGACTAGGCTCCGAAACAATGGAGCTGTCTCAACAAGCTGGCAAGGATCCTAAGCTCTCGGATCACCCAACTGAGTACCTATACCTGCGGCATGAACGCAGCCCCCCGAAGGGGGTCACAGTACAACAAGTACTAAGTATGTAACCAGGAAGTACAGTAAACAAGATCATAACTGTACAAAAGAATGACAGAGACAAGTATGAAAATCAAATACCATATCCAACCGTGCCATATAAAATAAGAGTTAACTGTACCTTTTTCCACTGTATCACTGTACCACTGTATCACTGTACCACTGTACCACGGTACCAATATACTTTATAGAAATGAGAGTCATCGTATCTGTTTTCATATAACGCATCCCGACCCTTTAGTGAGGGACTCGGTGAACTCACTATAATGTATTCCGGCCCTTTAGTGAGGGACTCGGGGAAATGGAATAATAACACTTGCACGAATAGCTACCATAAGAAACCTTGTGCAAGTTAACTCATCTTTTGACTCTCAAAGGAATAAAACCAAGGTACCAACATCTCATGTACCAATCACATATACGAACTTTTCATTTTAGCTATGCCAAGGTACCAACATATCATGTACCAAACACATATAAAATCTTTCATTTTAACTATGCCAAGGTACCAACATATCATGTACCAAACACATATACAATCTTTCATTTTAATTAAACCTAGGTACCAACATCTCGTGTACCAAATATTAAAATGAACTTTCCTTTTAGAAATGCGTGGTACCAACATATCATATACCAGTCACATATAATAAACTTTTCCTTTTAGAAATGTGTGGTACAAACATATCATGTACCAATCACATATAATAAACGTTTCCTTTTAGAAATGTGTGGTACCAAGATATCATGTACCAATCACATATAATAAACTTTTCCTTTTAGAAATGTGTGGTACCAACATATCATGTACCAATCACATATAAAAAACCTTTTCCTTTTAGAAATACCGAGGCACTCTCATATGTTTCATTTTTAAATCCTCATTTGGAAAATCAAGACACTTATCATATCAAGTACCATTTTAAATCCTCTTTTGGAAAATCAAGAAACTTATACTTTTACAACCAAGTGACTCATACTTTTAAAATCAAGTCAATTATACTTTTAAAATCAAGTTACTATCGCCTCATGTACCACATGAAATCTAGATTCATTTAAAACATGTATGTCCACCGTACACTCATTTTATAAAGTTCATTCTCAAAGAAGAAAGGAATAGTCACATACTAACACTTGTCGTCTGTACCAACTCGATAATCTAAATTTGTCTCGCTCCTCTGGCTAACATTATGGAAACATTTGAATGGTTATAACATATTCGAATTGTCAAATTAATTCATTTTATGATCCGTTAGTAGGTTATATATTTAATAATGATCTTATCTAATCAGTTGTGAACCTAGAAAATGTAAAACAAACAGGTTATATCTTAGCTTCTATGCAGATGGAAATTCTACGCATTTCAATATAATTGATTGTCGATACCTTTTTCATTTAACGTTGTAATGGCTTATTCGATACATTTTCTCATTAGTGATGTAACTTAGCAAGATCAACTCGACTACAATGCTTACTAAAAACGCTTACCAACATCTACCAAACCTTGTTGATTTGGATCTTCCTTCTTTTCTTGTATGTACGTCGCCTATTATCTCTCCTACTTCAACGTTAATTTCATGTGTTCAACTTATGGTAAGGATTTTCTATGCTTAAACTATGAATCCTCATAGAATATGAATCAGTCACTTTCCAATTATCCTAGTCAGTTATGAAATTGATTCTCGATGGTCTCATATGTTGTTAAGGATAAGTTCCTTTGAGTAGTTCTTTTGTTGATATGACTGCTTCACTAAATCCGTTGGATATATCATTCCTAAAAATGTCTTTCTTATATCTTTATTGATTCTTTTTGGGTTGTTTTTCAAATCATCAAACAATATTTTAAGCTCTGCATCTATTATTGAGCCAGCAGCTACTCAACAATTTTTTGAACCTTTTAAATTTTCTTTTTGTAATTTCTATGTAAATGACTTGTTTTGGACCAACATATTTAGTATAAACCATAGACAATTAGCTTGGTATGTGTGATGAGGGCTAACCTAGTGTCACACCCCAACCTTGGGAGGTGTGACTGACATCCGACGTCTGAGCGACCTGAGCGTACTACCTGTATATCATAACATGAACAAATAACCATAAGGGCCGATAAGTCCTCAAGAGACTATTTTACGAAAGATCAGAATTAAACAACCCGTATAAGTGACAACAACCCCAATATGTACATATATCATAAGGTCGACAAGGCTATAAAAAGTACACTAACAGCTAATGAGGAGTACGACATGGTCGAACAAAATATATATACAACAACCTCTAGTCTACAATCCTCTAAGAGTATTGTAGTATGTCACCAGGTTGGGACAGGGCACCGCCATACCCAAAATAGCTGTAAATATACACAATAGTGCCTACCAACTTTATACAGCAACCCCAAAGAAGTGGAGTGCAAAAACCAATAAATGAAATCAGATAACCTACTATATTGGTGCATTTGTCTATCTATATGTACCTGCGAGCATGAAATACTGCGCCCCAGCAAGGGACATCAGTATGAAAGATTTAACTAAATATGTAAGGCAAGTAAAGCGTATAAATAAAGAATGTAATACAAGGAAAATGATACAAAAGTCAACCTAAAACTTAGAAAGGCCACTGAGGGTGTACAACTGACATAACCATGATCATATGCATAATAATAAAATCAGGCCACTCTATGTGGCCATATATTATAGTATCAAGCCTTTCTGTGGGGGCAAATGTCATCATACAATATGTCACCATAATAAGACTCGGTAATAGCGTACCTAACTGTAGTGCTTTACACATATAAGTGTTGTACCCGATCGACTATAGCACGACTCGGTAGAACATACATATATATATATATATATATATATATATATCTCTATCTATATATATATCTGTGTGTGTGTGAGAGTGTGTGTGTGTGTGTGATGCATGAAAGACTTTAGAATCTCAATATGAATGGGGTGGAGTAACCTAAGGTCATTAACTGTCGCCTATCGTTATGAAATCATGTACAACGATCGTTACAATCCAATAAGTGTCTCGAAATTTCTCATATAACAAGGAACATCATAGTATGCAGAATTTACCGCCGAAAAAGGGACACATAATATTCATATAACAATTTAAAACAAGGATAGATATGCTCTTATGATCAAAAATCGGATTTACTCAAAGGAAAATTCAAGTCATAACATCTTTTATTGAAATGTAGTCTTACATACCTTGTTGCTTAGCTTACACGGATTTCACAAGTACTCGAATATTCTATGAGTGATTATCTATATTATACGAATGACTTGTATCAATAATGAATCCATAACTTATAAATAAAACACTCATTTAATTCATCGAACACCTCTCGGGCATAGAAGCTTCACAAATATTAACAATGACATCTATTTACCAAAACTATCTATGCACCATTTCACAATTTCCCTACCTTATCCATACAACAATCAACAATATCCAATCATTTCATATCCATAAACATCCCATATAACAACCCAACATCAATACAATATCATCCAAGTCTTTTTCTAAGGATTAAGCTAACAAACCTTATGAGAATCGATTTACTAATGCTTGTAGATACTTAATTTGAACAACAAGAGGATATAAATTGTCACGACCCGACCCCGGGACCGCGACTGGTGCCCTACCTGGGCACCCTTACAGGTAAACATCAGAGAAAATCAGCGGAACATACATGAAACTTATTAATAAAACATCGGAAGTAAAACAACAGGTTAGCCGATAGGGCTACCTTCCTGAACATATATAAATACAACCGAAGCAGTTGCCTCATTTCTTTTACAAACCGACCACAAAATGTGAATACGGACTAGGAATAACAATCGAACAATCGTGGACAAGGCCCCGCCGCACCTGAATATACATAGCCACGACAACTCGGAACATTGAGCCATCTCAAAATCTTGAACCAGGATCCTAAGCTCGCGGATCCATAATCGTGTACCTAAACTCATGACATTTAACGCAGCCTGAGGGGTCGATAACAAAAATTTAGAATATGGAATGAAATAACGCACAAGAAATGATCATAACTGTACAAAAGAATGACAAGGACAAGTATAAAAATACATACGGATCTGCCGTGTCATTACCACTTATGAACTTAATCGTACATTAATCATTCTTTTCCTTCTTTCAATAGGAATTAACATCATATTCTTACATACATACTTAAGAATTCAATCAAGTTTTTCCACATAACTTACATCAATATCTTTTTCCATTCCATTAAGAGTTATAGTCATATCTTACGTACTTACTTAGGAGAAGTCATTAAGTTCATTTCTATCTAACTTACTTATCTTTCATAACATAGTCCGCCCACTACGAGGGACACATATACTACCCGCCCAAACCGACGCTATCAAGTCACACCAATATCAAAGCATGCGTGGAATCCCCTATCACCGCCGATACTAAAAGTGTAAAACATAACCATGGGTCTCACGCCCATAATATCAATCAAAACAGTGGTATAACGTGCGGGGCTTGCCCTCATTTATACTCTTACCGGAGAAGGTGGTAAGCGAGGTATAACGTCTTGGGGCTTGCCTCATTTATACTCTTACCCGGAGAAGGTGGTATAACGTCTTGGGCTTGCCTCATTTATACTCTTACCCTATCTCGACCGGTCGTCAAATAACACATAAAGCGGTGTGGTACAGCCTGGGATTTACCCTCACTTATACTCTTACCCTGGAGAAGGTGGTATAACGTCTTGGGGCTTGCCCCTCATTTATACTCTTACCCTAACTCAACCGGCCATCATACATAACATAAGCCCTACCGTCTTATCATACATAACATAAGTACTACCGACTTATCATACATAACATAAGCAAGTTAAGAAATCCCCTAACTTCTTATTAGTTTGTTCATACACTCTCATTTTTGTTTACTTAAGGCACTAACATGTCATTATAAAATCCGGGAATTTAACCCAACGTACTACGTGCCTCTATTCCTTTAAAATGATTCTCTTTCAAATAAAACTTCCAAGATACTAATAACCGTAGTATCAAGTCATATCTACTTTTCACGACAAGTCACAATACTTTTTTTTTTTAGAAATACATTTATAGGCTTCTAAATCTAGTGACTTCTTTCTTTGAAACCTAAAGCAATTGGTACCTTTAAAACAATTTGCCCTTCTTTATTTCAAATCATTTATTTGCTTACTTTACTGAAGAAAACCATTCTTTTAAATCTTTCATTAGGTTGTTATAACCAACTTCCCATAAAGCCGTTATAACTCTTTATTTCTTAGACAAATACATTCATTTGATAACCAAGAAACTTATACTTTCAATTCAAATCGCATAGCTTTCAAAATACTTCAAGTCTCTTAACTTTTAGGAACACAAGTTTCTTAACCTTTTAACACTTTGAGGTCCATAGTCTTAAAACTTCATACGTAAATCCTTATAAATTAAGTAGCAAATACTTGGTGCGGTGTGAATAAGTTATACTTATTTATAACTATCTTAATCAAGTAGCCATGATCTAGAAAATGTAATACAATTTTTTCTTATCTTAGCTTCTATGCAGATGGAGAATTCTACTTGTTTTAACATAATTAATGTCATTACATTTTCCTTTATTAACGCTGCAATGGCTTGTTCGATACTTATTCTCATTTGTGTCAGTAAATTAGCCAAGTCAACTTGCTCCAAATACCTCTAACGACTCTTACCAACATCCCCATAAGACTTGGTAAGAACTTAGGATAACTTAGACATAACCTTTACGTGAGTAAAATCAACATACATACCTCTTAACTTCTAAGAGTAGAAGGAATCATGAAATAGTACTACACGTATATTCCATACATAGAATCATGTCAAAAGAAGGAAGAGGTTCACATACCTCGCGACGATTGTCGACAAGTAGCAAGATGCTCCAAAGTACTTCAACCTTGAGCTATCACAATCTTCCAAAGGATACGCTATACTTAGTTCTTCAACCTATCATGGTCACAATCGTCCATTAACCTCTTACTTCAAACGTAGAATATTCTAAGTGCTAAGTCGCCAAATTCTATGGAAAATCGGACAAAGACCTCCTTTGTTTCTACTCACTTTGCCACCTTTTCAAGGTCGACATAATAACCAAACAGCCCCAATTGGCTCACAATTAAGTAGAAGATAGTCCAATACAAATGACTAACTAAACAGCCCCAATTGTCTCACAATTAAATAGAAGATAGTCCAATACAAATGACTAACCAACTAGTACAAACTACAAGTCCAAAATCGGCCACCTTGAGTTCAACCAAACTAATTCTTATCCAATTTCCATTTCAATCCAAATTGGTAGCATAATAAGATATCAAGTCGCATTTGGTTATTACTACCATAAGCTTCAAGTCAATAACATGCGACGATTCTAACAACGATCAAATTGTAACCCAACTTAACATGGCCTACATTTCATTTCGAATTTCAAAGACTACAATCGATCTATAATCCTTATAAACTTCAACATATACTTCATGCTAGCAACAAGTAAAGCTAACAACAAAATAAATAATTTTGTAATACTTTCAAAGAACAAGATTATACCTCAACGCTTTTTAATCCAATCTTCAAAACCGAAGTTGCTCTTTAGCAACCTAGAGCCTCCTTAAGACACCTTAATCCGCTTGTTGGGACCCTTAGAACAATACCAACAATTATCCTTCAAACTCCAAGTAAAACCTAGAAAGACCCTTTAGGTTTTCACTTTGCGACTAACCCGAAAACTATCTTTTTCCGGGATTTTTCTATTGAGATACACTCACAATACACTTAGGAACCTTGGTTTAAAGTGGGGAAATTATTGGACAACAAACAAATTTTTTTGCAAAGAGAGCTTAGCCAAACCCGAGAGCCCCTCTTGTGGTTCTTCCAATTTTTGTGATTTTTGGCTAAGTATGGAACTTGTCATACTACTACTAGTGATATAAAGTGTATTGGAGGGTCATGATACACACAAATGGGTGGTTTGGATGATCTCTTACTAAATATCAAGTCTAGTGGGACCTTTGACTTAGTCAATATTCTCATGCTACTACTTGCAAGATTAATTCATCCTACCAAAGGTCAAATGACCATTAGGGACATGCCCAAATCGACCAAGGCATACTAAGGGGGTGACACATGTCGCCTTCCCATTCACAATAATACGTTTTCCGACAAACTCCAAACTTCCGATAACTTTTACAAGTCTCAAATCTTGACACTTTAAAGTTCTTACGTATGTTCTTAAAACATGTCCTGTAAATACGGGGTGTAACATTCTTCCCCCCTTAGAAACATTCGTCCTCGAATGTTCTTTCGGAGTCAAACTTAAAATTAACAACATAGTTTCCTTTCACCACCCCCGACATACCAACAATGCCACACATGGCCCTAATACCTTGTACACGCATACCCGTCCATCACAAGCCCAAAAGAGATTATCTTTTCATACTTCCAACTCATACTAGCATACATACATAACTTCCATACCGATTCTGGCCTCAAATCTTTGGAGTAACTCTATAAAACAATATAAGGCCATTTTCGGCTTCATGACTGGTGGTGGAACGCGTCCACGAACCCGTAAAATAATTAACTAGACTTGGGCCTAGCGCCTCGTGACTTCACGTGGCGGAACTACTACCAACTGATCCCACTCCATTCCGGGATATGGGAGACTCGAATGTGTCCTCGACCCTACTCGGGTCGCACTTAACTCTTATCCTTGGTCTGACTTAAAATCTTATTGCCAGAGAAAGCCTTATACATCTAAGGTCTCGGCAGTTATCAATATTCTTAGGCTCGCAATTTCCATGCTCCAAGCCTACCTTACCAATCCCCAATAACGGTATAAAACTTCTCATAAAATCATAACCATGTTGTCTCGATCACAACAACCATTACTTACTCTATACAGGCCTCATCCGTATAATTCTCTTAAGCATACTACGCAGCTTAATCTATTAACATGACATTCCGTTAGGTTCCTTAATATGTCTTCTTATGGGTTCACTACCCTATCAGACAGCTCATCCTTTCCCAAAAATCTCAAAATAAACCACAAGACCTTGGCGAAATTTCATTAACTATTCCATACCTTCCCGGTATCTAGTTAGTCTTTACCGATTCCTGGTAATCTAAATTCCTTCTAGGCAACACGCGTCTGACCCTCATACATAACTCCGTATAGATGTATGTCACAATATCAACTATACTATAATCAATACCAACCTGGATACGCAATCCACATAGTCATTCCTGGTCATCGCGCTTTCTCGTAATGCAATCAATATAACTCGTTAGGAGAGACGACCCTAACAACACGGCTCATGGCACGATCTCGAGTGAGAAGAATGGAAACCAATCCTAAATGTCCTGCGGCCTCCTCGATTATAGATGTGGTGCACAACACACCGATAATCAAGACTCTACTAGACACGGCCCGTAGACACTTTCGAGGACTAATCGCTCGATACCACTTTTGTCACGACCCGACCGGGATCGCGATCGTGCCCTACACAGGCACCCTTACTGTAAACATCGAGAAAATCAGCGGAACATACATGAAACTTATTAATAAAACATCGGAAGTAAAACAGCGGGTTAGCCGATAGGCTACCTTCGAACATATATAAATACAACCAAGCGGTTGCCTCATTTCTTTTACAACCGACCCACAAAATGTGAATACGCACTTAGAATAACAATCGAACAATCGTGGACAAGGCCCCTGCACTTGAATATACATAGCCACGACAACTCGGAACATTGAGCCATCTCAAAATCTTGAACCAGATCCTAAGCTCGCGGATCCATAATCGTACCTAAACTGCAGACATGAACGCAGCTCGGCGGGTCAAGATAACAAAAATTTGAATATGGAATGAAATAACGTCTGAAATGATCATAATCGTACAAAAGAATGACAAGGACAAGTATAAAAATACATACGGATCCTCGCCGTGTCATTACCACTTATGAACTTAATCGTACATTAATCATTCTTTTCCTTCTTTCAATAGGAATTAACATCATATTCTTACATACATACTTAAGAATTCAATCAAGTTTTTCCACATAACTTACATCAATATCTTTTTTCCATTCCATTAAGAGTTATAGTCATATCTTACGTACTTACTTAGGAGAAGTCATTAAGTTCATTTCTATCTAACTTACTTATCTTTCATAACATAGTCAGCCCACTACGAGGGACACATATACTACCCTACCCAAATGGATGCGATCAAGTCACACCAATATCAAAGCATGCGTGGAATCCCTATCACCGTCGATACCTAAAAGTGTAAACATAACCATGGGTCTCACGCCCATAATATCAATCAAAACAGTGGTATAACGTGCGGGCTTGCCCTCATTTATACTCTTACCGGAGAAGGTGGTAAAGCGGGGGTATAACGTCTTGGGCTTGCCCTCATTTATACTCTTACCCCGAGAAGGTGGTATAACGTCTTGGGGCTTGCCCTTATTTATCTCTTACCCTATCTCGAGGTCGTCAAATAACACATAAAGCAGGTGGTACAGCGTCTTGGGGATTTACCCCTCACTTATACTCTTACCCTGGAGAAGGTGGTATAACGTCTTGGGGCTTGCCCCTCATTTATACTCTTACCCTAACTCAACCGGCCATCATACATAACATAAGCCCTACCGGCTTATCATACATAACATAAGTACTACCGACTTATCATACATAACATAAGCAAGTTAAGAAATCCCCTAACTTCTTATTAGTTTGTTCATACACTCTCATTTCTGTTTACTTAAGGCACTAACATGTCATTATAAAATCCGGGAATTTAACCCAACGTACTACGTGCCTCTACTCCTTTAAAATGATTCTCTTTCAAATAAAACTTCCAAGATACTAATAACCGTAGTATCAAGTCATATCTACTTTTCACGACAAGTCACAATACTTTTTTTAGAAATACATTTATAGGCTTCTAAATCTAGTGACTTCTTTCTTTGAAACCTAAAGCAATTGGTACCTTTAAAACAATTTGCCCTTCTTTATTTCAAATCATTTCTTTGCTTACTTTACTGAAGAAAACCATTCTTTTAAATCTTCCATTAGGTTGTTATAACCAACTTCCCATAAAGCCGTTATAACTCTTTATTTCTTAGACAAATACATTCATTTGATAACCAAGAAACTTATACTTTCAATTCAAATCGCATAGCTTTCAAAATACTTCAAGTCTCTTAACTTTTAGGAACACAAGTTTCTTAACCTTTTAACACTTTGAGGTCCATAGTCTTAAAACTTCATACGTAAATTCTTATAAATTAAGTAGCAAATACTTGGTGCGGTGTGAATAAGTTATACTTATTTATAACTATCTTAATCAAGTAGCCATGATCTAGAAAATGTAATACAATTTTTTCTTATCTTAGCTTCTATGCAGATGGAGAATTCTACTTGTTTTAACATAATTAATGTCATTACATTTTCCTTTATTAACGCTGCAATGGCTTGTTCGATACTTATTCTCATTTGTGCCGTAAATTAGCCAAGTCAACTTGGCTCCAAATACCCCCTAACGACTCTTACCAACATCCCCCATAAGACTTGGTAAGAACTTAGGATAACTTAGACATAACCTTTACGTAGAGTAAAATCAACATACATACCTCTTAACTTCTAAGAGTAGAAGGAATCATGAAATAGTACTACACGTATATTCCATACATAGAATCATGTCAAAAGAAGGAAGAGGTTCACATACCTCGCGACGATTGTCGACAAGTAGCAAGATGCTCCAAAGTACTTCAACCTTGAGCTATCACAATCTTCCAGTAGGATACGCTATACTTAGTTCTTCAACCTATCATGGTCACAATACGTCCATTAACCTCTTACTTCAAACGTAGAATATTCTAAGTGCTAAGTCGCCAAATTCTATGGAAAATCGGACAACACCTCCTTTGTTTCTACTCACTTTGCCACCTTTTTCAAGGTCGATTACAATAACCAAACAGCCCCAATTGGCTCACAATTAAGTAGAAGATAGTCCAATACAAATGACTAACTAAACAGCCCCAATTGGCTCACAATTAAATAGAAGATAGTCCAATACAAATGACTAACCAACTAGTACAAACTACAAGTCCAAAATCGGCCACCTTGAGTTCAACCAAACTAATTCTTATCCAATTTCCATTTCAATCCAAATTGGTAGCATAATAAGATATCAAGTCGCATTTGGTTATTACTACCATAAGCTTCAAGTCAATAACATGCGACGATTCTAACAACGATCAAATTGTAACCCAACTTAACATGGCCTACATTTCATTTCGAATTTCAAAGACTACAATCGATTTATAATCCTTATAAACTTCAACATATACTTCATGCTAGCAACAAGTAAAGCTAACAACAAAATAAATAATTTTGTAATACTTTCAAAGAACAAGATTATACCTCAACGCTTTTTAATCCAATCTTCAAAACCGAAGTTGCTCTTTAGCAACCTAGAGCCTCCTTAAGACACCTCAATCCGCTTGTTGGGACCCTTAGAACAATACCAACAATTATCCTTCAAACTCCAAGTAAAACCTAGAAAGACCCTTTAGGTTTTCACTTTGCGACTAACCCGAAAACTATCTTTTTCCGGGATGTTTCTATTGAGATACACTCACAATACACTTAGGAACCTTGGTTTAAAGTGGGGAAATTATTGGACAACAAACAAATTTTTTTGCAAAGAGAGCTTAGCCAAACCCGAGAGCCCCTCTTGTGGTTCTTCCAATTTTTGTGATTTTTGGCTAAGTATGGAACTTGTCATACTACTACTAGTGATATAAAGTGTATTGGAGGGTCATGATACACACAAATGGGTGGTTTGGATGATCTCTTACTAAATATCAAGTCTAGTGGGACCTTTGACTTAGTCAATATTCTCATGCTACTACTTGCAAGATTAATTCATCCCACCAAAGGTCAAATGACCATTAGGGACATGCCCAAATCGACCAAGGCATACTAAGGGGGGGTGACACATGTCGCCTTCCCATTCGTCACAATAATACGTTTTCCGACAAATTCCAAAATTCCGTTAAATTTTACAAGTCTCAAATCTTGACACTTTAAAGTTCTTACGTATGTTCTTAAAACATGTCCTGTAAATACGGGGTGTAACATAAATTACCTTGAAAGCTTTCAAATACTACTTGTCACACTTTTCCTCTTATTCACATAGATTCCACAACATCGAAATGAGGGAGAAGGGTATTAGCTTAAGTTTATGATTATCCAAGTGGGATAATCACATGGTTTAGCTTCCAAATTATACTTGGTTCACTAGGATGACTTAGAGAGACTTGAGAGAGCTTCTTAGAGCTTCTGATCGAAGGAAGATATATTTAAACAATTTCAAAAATAATTCCAATGCCTCAATGTATGGCTGAATGTAAGGTCCGCACATTGGACCGTACTTCTAGACATAAATCTCCAAATGTTAGACAACTACGTATGACCATGATACACGTTTTATTTTGTCCGTACAATGATGTACGGTCCGTACATTGTAGGATACTTTTGAAAAATTGTCTAACTTCGTCAAAATCGTTCCCTGGATGGATGTGATATCCTGCAAGGCCTCTGCAAGGCTGCGGTAATGTGATATATCGACATATGGCTTGCTGGAAGAAGCACTCAACTTCGGTTTAGTGTCAACCGGGGTGGCAGATGACCTACACACTGTTAGAGCCAAGCAGTGACATGATAGACTTGTTCAGATCTTTTTTGGCAAGTTTCGAAGAAAGCGCCTATAAGATACAACTTCCGAGCGAAGATAAAGGTTCAAAATGTTATGAAGTGTCCTCACATTTAGAAGACGCAAATTTAAGGAAAAATTCTTTCAAATAAGGGGAGAATGATGCAAGAAAGCCCACAGACTTAAAATCTCAAACTAAGTCGAGAGGTGTTTTGCAAAGAGTGCCAACAATGGTATGTCATTATACACTTAGATGCCTAACATGGCAAGGAAAATGGAATGGAGTTGGATTTATTATGAAGGTGAAAAGGAGAAGAATGATCTAGAAGTTAGGGCCTCAAAGAAGACAATTCATGAACCACTTAGTTCATGTATTTGGCTACATTGAAGACTTCAAAATTGGCCAAGGGAAGTTCAAGAGTTGGCCAAAATGGTTTGTTACACCCTGTAATTCAAGGACATTTTTAAGAGAATGTACGAAGGAATCAGGACTCTAAAATTGGTACGAAAGAAAGAATTGTTTTTCCGAAGGAAAATCTTCCGAACTTCGGAAAGGAAAAATGTTCGTTGATGAGAATTAGATTCTCAAAATGCATTATTTTAGGAGTATGGAATTTATTATCATGGTGGAGAATTATTTACGGATTTGGTCACGTAGGGTCCACCCGAGAAATTTTATGTTTTGTGGGGGCCACGAGGGTTTCGATATTACGATGAATGAGAGGGCGACACGTGTCACCCCCTTGCATGGTCTTGGACGATTTGGACCAAGGGTATTATGGTCAATGGCCAATGTAGATGATCAAGTCTTGACAAGCTTGATAAAATTGACCAAGTCAACTAAGCCAAGTTGGCACTTGATATTTAATCTCCTTCATCCAAGCCACACAAGTGTTTTGATCTAAGCCCTTCATTGTGTTATATATACTACACTAGTAGCAAGACAAGCTCCCAACACTTAGAAAAAAATTAGAGAACTTTGTGCTAGTCTTGAGAGCTCTCGGGTTCATGCCCATTCCCACACAAAAAAATTTAGTTTGTGGTTCATAATTCACAATACTTTAACCCAAGGCCCCTAGGGGTATTATAAGGATATCTCAATAGAAATATCCCGGAAAAACGACGTTTTTACGTTAGTCGCAAGGCGAAAACCTAAGGTGTTCTTCAACTTTGAAGTTGGAAATGGAAGGGAAGTTTTTTGTGAACTTCTAAGGGCTTCAAAGCGGATTGGAGCATGAAGGAAAGGAGCTAAGATTTCTAAGGAGCGACTTTGAATATTGGAATTTTATAAGGGTTTATCAAGGTAACAATCTTGTCGTTTTAGTGATTAAAGATTACTTATTGTTGTAGTTATGGATATAAACAAGCATGAGATCTATATATTGAAGTTTGATAAGTGTTATGGATATTGGAGCCCCTAATCCGAAACTAGCATGTTTAGCCTTTGAGATTGAAATTCAATTTGGTTATTAGTTTAGTCGTCGCATGTTATATAAAGAAGGATTTATAGTTGTTAAAGTTGTTTACGACTATATATAACATGTTAGACTTAACAACTTGGATTGAAAAGAATTGGAAAAGACTTTGTGTTGTTGTACATTGTTAGCCGAGAATGGCATTGTCTATGGAACTACTTGGTATTAATTGTGGGGCAGAATTTTACACGTCCTGTTAAGGCGTGTAATCCCCTTTGAATTGTTGATTTGTTGCGCCTTAAATGTGGCATGTTGGTTATTGATTTCGGGCCTTGAAAAAAGTGGAAAAGTACGTAGAAACAAAGGAAGTGCTGCCCAAATTTCTGTAGAATAAGAGACATTACACTTAGTATGATTCTACCTTAAAAGGCTAGGAGTTGATAGACGTATTATGGTTATTATAGGTTGAAGTGCTACGTATAGCGTATTCTACTTGAAGGGTGGAATAGCTATCAAGGTTGAAGTACTTTGGAGCATTTTGCAACTTGTCGATAGTCGTCGCGAGGTATGTGAACCTCTTCCTTCTTTTGGCATGATCCTACGTATGAAATATCCATGTGATATTATTTCATGATTCCTTCTACTCTTAGAAGTTAAGAAGTATCCACGTTGTTGATTCTAAGTTAAAGGTATGTCTAAATTATCCTAAGTCCTTACCAAGTCTTATGGGAGATGTTGGTAAGAATGGTTAGGAAGTTATGAGGTTTGATTTAAAGCTATGTGCCTTGATTTATTTGAAGTAAGTAAGTTGATTTTATATTTGAAAATGACTTGAATTTATAATTGAAAAGGGACTTGTTTTTATAAGTGAAAGTTATATGATTTTAAAGAGGATAAGTTACTTGGTTTTGGAAGCATATGAAACTTTATTTTTCAAGTTATGGGACTTGATTTCTAAAGTATAGATGACATGATTTTACTGTTATACCCCGTAGTTGCAGGGTATGTATGTTATACCCCGTATTTCCAGAGTATGTACGTGAGGACGTACGTAGAAAATTTGAACTTGAGAAAGTGGCTTGGCCGAAATTTATTTGTGCACAACACCCGGTTAGAGTCGTTTTTCGACGAAACGTTTTCACAGCTTTCGTAGGGGAATTTCCGGCTATGTCATTTTTAATTTTTGCGGATTTTTCCGAGAGACGAAACATTTTGGACCAACGGGAGGGCGACACTTGTCACCCTCCAATTGATGGATGTGAGGCGTTATTGTGGCCGATTGGAATGGCTTTAGTTGGTAGGATATTTGTGTGTTAGTTGGTTAAGGGGCACTTGGCAAGATCTTGGCCCTACACTTGCCTTGCACTTGGCAAGATCTTGGCCATTGGTTGGCCATTGGTTGGCCTATAAATACCACCCTATGTTGAAGACTTTCTTCATCCTAAAATCTTCTAAGTGTTAAAATCCCTCCTCTCCTTCTTGTGGTTCTCGTCCAAAAGCCTTCCTCCCCTCGCCGAGAGTTCCCCAAGTGGTAGCCGGCGGGTATACACCCCTCTTGGGGTGCTAGCCGTGGGTACCCCTAGCCTAGTTGTTTTCAGATAATACCCCTCTTGGTAGAAATACTCAAAAGTATTGTTATAATGCCCAAATTACCTTAGCCGTATACCTTGTAGTATTCTAAGGTTATACTTATACGAACACCCCAGAAATAAGATTCTACTTACCGTCACTCACCAAACCGAAACCCTAAGGAAAATCTCCATGCTTAGTTGGAGGTGTATGTAGACGTTGGTTAGAACTTATAAGGGTAGTTTGGAGCGGGTTGAGCGCACGAGTCGAGCTAAACGATTGCCCAGGATCGACTTTATACTTGGATAATTATGGGCTTATCGAGGTAATTATCTTGTCCCTCTATTGTAATTGGATATTACATGTTGTATGAATATATAGTTGAAGTATACTATATATAGAACTGAACGTAGTTATCGGCAATGTCTTGCGACTTAAGCACGAATAATACTTACGGCAATGTCTTGCGACTTAAGCCCAATTTAAAGAAGAATACCGAACTGTAATTACATAGGCTGTATTACAATGAGACTTGTGTAGTAGTACCGTGGAGTAGAATTGTACGTTAGGTTAGATGTATAACCCCGGTTGGCTTGGTAGCCTACCGATAGATGAGGAGATTTACGCCGCCATGGGGAGGTCTTCGAATTTTCTCAGAGAATGTTCTCACGGGATCCAAATGTTAATAAGCACCGTGTGGCCTTATAGGTTGAAGTACTACGTATGGCGCGATCTTCTGGCTAAGGAGTAGCCGACGATTTGAAGTACTTGGAGCGTTTTGCTATTAGTCGATACTCGTCGCGAGGTATGTGAACCTCTTCCTATCTCTTCTAGCATGATATGTGTGAAATATGTAGTACGGTAGACGTACATGTGCTAAACGTATTTGATTGGTGTAAAACATAAAGTGTTATAACGGCTTTTTGGGAAGTTGGTTATAACAGCTTTATGTTGGTAAGAAAATACAGTAACTGATTTGAACTATAACTGGCTTGTTATGTGTTAATAAAGAACTTGAAGTATTTCAAAAGATTTTTGAATCATTTTGAAAGAAGAAGTAATATTTGGTTTTTGAAAACATAAGAGTTATACTAGCTTTATGGGAAGTTAGGTATAACGGCTTAAGAATGTTTCTTGATTTGAAATCGAATGTATCGACAAACCATCGCAGCGTTAATAAGGAAATGTTTTGAATAATTAAGTATTATTAAAACCGAGAAACTTCCATCCGCATAGAAGCTAAGATGAGACAAAATGATATTTCCTAGATCATGGTCATTGTAATAAGATTGTAATAAACAAGAATATCCTACTCACATATAAGGCTTAGGTTTCTCAGATTGTTTAAAGGAGAATTATATTCTTAAATGAATAAGACTATGAACTACGAAACCTTTCTAAAAATGAGAAACTTGAACATTGGAAATTAGGCAAACTTGAACATTGGAAAAGAATATTGCTACTTGATTTTACAAAGAGGAGTAATTGATTTACTTAAAAAAATAATCACTCTATTTTCATATACTACGGGTATTGTGTGACTTTTGTGAAAGTAACGTATCTTTTAAAGAGTTAATGTATGAAGTACTTTGGGGATAAAACCCGATCTTGTTAATCATATAGTAGAAGTACCTTGTGTGAACAACTTGAATGTATTGGTTTGTGATAGCCTTGTAATACTTTCTTGTTGCTTTGATAAGTAAACGTGTTAGGACGCTACGTGTGTTAGTATCTTGTGATGTTTGTGTAAAGGGGTTTCCTTGATTGTGCTTATTAACTATCATCGTTATGATAGTATTGTGGCATTCATCTCTTAAGATGATTCCGGGGTTAAGCCCTCCACGCGGGTAGACTCAGCGGTCGATGGACCTATGATTCGAGAATACCTCACGCAGTCCTGTGGGCCTACGCGAGCTACGAGTTCCGTGTTAGTGTCGTCCTTTATGGGCATGCGGTCCTTGTGGGCTACGCGGACTCGGAAGTCCGTGACGACGCCGGGAGTAGCTACCTCGATGCGGAATGCCTCACGCGGCCGAAGAGATTGGCCTACGCGAGTGCGGAAGTTCGAGGACTAGACGCGACATTAGATATCGCGGGCAAGTGGCGGCTTTGATCATGTGACGATGCAGACAGATCTTATGATACGATTCATGACCTTGTTGGTACTGCTGGTGTTAGTAGTCGGCTATGCGCCTTTACCCCGTGACGGTGTTATTATGGCAGTGGGACCCGTGTTCATGTGTTCTTGGTGCTTTTATATCATAAACCGCCGGTGAGGAATGTGTCCCACGCACGATTGATGTTGTGGGCGTGAGACCCACCGTTATGTTCTTTTGTGATGACTTGAGGCGTGAGTCACGACTTGATATGATCGCTAGTTATTGTAAAATCGTAGTTTGGTTATCATACATGTCTCCCGCTTTGTATAGACTACTATGATTTCATTTACTGATTTATTTTCGTTCCACATACTCTGCAATTGCATCGACCTCGGGGCCGCGTTCATGCCGCAGTAAAGGTACACCGCCGTTGATCCTCGCTCTAGTGGTCACAGCTGGGAAGCTCCGCTTTCTCCGAGGCTTATCTTCGTATAGTCCCCTGTTGTAAGCTTACATTCGTGGTATGACGGCCCCTGCCCGTCGTTGTTGTCGTATCATTTCTTAGAGGTCCGTAGTAATCGCAAGTTGTGGTTTGTAAAAAGGATTAAACCGTTCTTTTGTAAAAAGTGGTTATTTATATATGCCAAAGGCAAGCTTTCCTCGATTGCTTTGTACTTCACTTGTTTCATGTATGTTTTATGTTCGTGATTACTCGATGTTGTGTCACTAGGGTGCCCGGTAAGGCACCACACGCCCGGTTTGGGTCGTGACAAAAGTGGTATCGAGCGATTAATCCTCGGAAAGTGTCTACGCATCAGATCCAGAGTCTTGATTATCGGTGTGTTGTGCACCACACCAATAATCGTGAGGCTATAGGTATTTAGGATTGGTTTCTATTCTTCTCACTCGAGATCGTGCCTTAGAGCCGTGGTTGTAAGTTGGACCCTCCGACGTATTTCTTTCCTACCGTTATGCCTCCGCGTAGGCAACCCGCCCGTGAGGCAAAGGCGGCGAGGCAGAGTAGCAGAGGGTTACGTGGCACAGTGCCCAATCATCACCGGGTGGTGCTTCATTCGGGAGTTTTGCGACGCCACTAGCCCCAACAGAGTTTAGCACCACGGCGGCGCTTCATCGCGGCCATGACATTTGAACCGGTTCGCCCACGACCGGAAACAGAGAATTTAGATTGCAAAGAGGCGACCCTGTTACTAGCTATAGATTTGGCTACCAGAGAGTATACCGATGTACCGCGAGTCTTGAGGACTATCTAAAAGAGGGTTGTGCAAGAGTAATTCTTTAGTTGGGCTTGAGCATGGCACGCTTATGCGCAGCAGTGCGCGAGAAGCGCAGAGATCGACGGGTTAACGGGCGACAGAGGCGAGGGCGAGCAAAGAAGGTCCTTTGGTAACTTTCGAGTAGTCGCCTCCCAAAGAGTTAGATATGCACCTCCAGCGCAGTGGTCTTCACAAATTTCGGGACGTTCGCGCAGGAGTTGGTCGAACTATAGGGCTTCGGTTCATGCGATGCACGCCATCCCGGGAATGTCGTCTTTTAGTTAGTACTTGTTGTACCTACGACCGTCAGGGTCTGATGTCGATAGAGTGTCCTCAGGAGGACTTAGCCTTCAGATCGGTGGGTAGTTCGTCATCTTCCCTAGCTATCGCCTACGGGCAGGTTTGATTAGAACGACTAAGGGAGTGAAGGTAGATATAGATATATCTTTAACCCTCAGAGATCGGTATGTGTGATAAGGTGAGTATACCTTAAGTGTTATGTTCGATAGCGGTGTGTTAGTTGTGTTTAGAAATCATGGTGGTTAACCGAGTAAGATTTTGGGGATAGATAAGGTGTGAGCCTTAGAATGTTTTACGAAAACCTTAGAGGTAAGGCCATCTCGAGTAAAGGTGTAGTGTTATGTTTGATCCTTATAGGAGTGCATAGTGCACGTGAGCTATGTTTGTGGGATAAGTCCTGAGTAGTGTGGAATGAAAGAGGTAGTTGAGCTAAGACCGCTAGGTTTTCGTAACGTGATTAGTGAGAGTTTTCCTTCGGGAGCTAATATTGTGCGCGCAGGGTCGGGTTGAGGCCACGTTGCGTCAACCCGCGAGTTTGGTGGTGGGGTCGGTTGTGGGGTCCCGCGTGTTAGGGTTGTGAGGGTGTTAGGCCCAAGTTTAGTTAACCTGCGAGTTCGTGGATGCGTTCGACCAGTGGTCGGGCCGATGGGGGCAGCCCATCATGTTCTTCGGTCAGGACCGTTTACTCGGTTGTGTTGAGTTATCAGAAAGGTTGTAAGGCTGCACGGGGTGCCTACTTTCACCTTAAGACGCGATGTCGAGCCTGTGCGGCTGTTTTTGTTTCGAAGTTTTACAGGTGGTTAAGAACTCGTGAGTCTCAGACCGCATTCGCCTCGCCGCCGGTGTGTGTATTTCAGAGGAAGTTGTGGGGATTGTTGTCTCCTGCGGAGGGAGTGTTTAAGCTACCATTTCAGTTTTCGAGTGTCGCCTTATGAGGCCTTGTTGGGGCGGAAGTGTAAATTGTCGGTCGATTGGTTCGATGTTGGCAAGGTTCAGTTAGTTGGTTCAGGCTTGTCCCAGCAGACTGTGGATAGGGTAAAGCTTGTCTAGAAGAGGTTCTGGCAGCTCTGAGAAATCGTGCGGATGATCGGCGACGACGCTTAGAGTTCAGGTTGACGGTCGGTCTTCTTGAAAGTACCACCGGTTAGGTGTGACGAGTTTTGGAAACAGAGGGAACTTAGCCGAGTTACTTTGGGCCTTTTGAGTTCATGTGAAGAATAGGCCAGGTTGCCTATATGTTAGCTTTTGCCGTCCGACTTAGGAGGCTGTACGTCCGGTCTTTCGTATTGTTATGATCGGGAAAAGTATCGGAGATCCATCCAGAGTGTTCCCACTTGATGATGACCAAGTTGAAGATGAAAACCCCGAGTTTTGGATACTGAAGCAGCATCAGAAATGTGGTAAGAGTTCGAGTGTACGACAGCCTCTCGAGGATCGCAGCGGCCGCACCATTTGTTGGGTCGTCGAGCAAGGCTCGCGACAAAGTGACAAAAGTGGTACCGGTGACTAAAGAAGTATATTTTTGACCCGGGAGAGGTATTTGTGGTGATGTTAGAGGTGTTTCCTCGTGGACTTGGATGGAGGTATTTTTGCGGTTGTTTACGCGGCGTGGCGGGTTTGTTCTCGTAAGTATAGTAGTAAAGACTATACCGACGACGCTTGTTTTGAGACTTAGAAGGAACATTCGACGAATGTTTCTACGAGGAGAATGTTATACCGTATTTCCGCAGTATGCGTGAGGACGTGTAGAAAATTTGAACTTGAGAAAGTGGCTTGCCGAAATTTATTTGTGCACAACACCGGTTAGAGTCGTTTTTAAACGCTTTTCACACTTTCGTAGGGAATTTCCGCTATGTCATTTTTAATTTTTGCGGATTTTTCCGAGAGACGAAATATTTTGGACCAACGGGAGGGCGACACTTGTCACCCTCCAATTGATGGATGTGAGGCGTGATTGTGGCCGATTGGAATGGCTTTAGGTGGTAGGATATTTGTGTGTTAGTTGGTTAAGCGGCACTTGGCAATATCTTGGCCCTACACTTGCATTGCACTTGGCAAGATTCGCCATTGGCCATTGGTTGGCTATAAATACCACCCTATGTTGAAGACTTTCTTCATCCTAAAATCTTCTAAGTGTTAAAATCCTCCCTCTCCCTCTTGTGGTTCTCGTCCAAAAGCCTTCCTCCTCCCCTTGGCGAGAGTTCCCCACAGTGGGGTAGGCTATGGTATACACCACTCCTTGGGTGCTAGCCGTGGGTACCCCAGCCTAGTTGTTTTCGTATAATACCCCCCCTCTTGGTAGAAATACTCTCAAAAGTATTGTTATAATGCCCAAATTACCTTAGCCGTATACCTTGTAGTATTCTAAGGTTATACTTATACGAAAAGCCCAGAAATACTATTATACTTACCGTCAGTCACCAAACCGAAACCCTAAGGAAAATCTCCATGGTTAGTTGGAGTTGTATGTAGAAGTTGGTTAGAACTTCTAAGGGTAGTTTGGAGCGGGTTGAGCGCACTTGAGTCGAGCTAAACGATTGCCCAGGATCGACTTTATACTTGGATAATTATGGGCTTATCGAGGTAATTATCTTGTCCCTCTATTGTAATTGGATATTACATGTTGTATGAATATATAGTTGAAGTATACTATATATAGAACTGAACGTAGTTATCGGCAATGTCTTTTGACTTAAGCCTGAATAATACTTACGGCAATGTCTTGCGACTTAAGCCCAATTTAAAGAAGAATCGAATCGTAATTACATAGGGCTGTATTACGAGAGACTTGTGTAGTAGTACCGTGGAGTAGAATTGTACAGTTAGGTTAGATGTATAACCCCGGTTGGCTAGCCGCCTACCGATAGAGGAGATTTACGCTGTGTTGCGAATTTTACGTAGAATGTTCTACGGGATCCAAATGTTAATAAGCGTAGTGGCCTTATAGGTTGAAGTACTACGTATGGCGCGATCTTCTGGCTAAGGAGTAGCCGACGGTTTGAAGTACTTGGAGCGTTTTGCTATTAGTCGATACTCGTCGCGAGGTATGTGAACCTCTTCCTATCTCTTCTAGCATGATATGTGTGAAATATGTAGTACGGTGACGCATACGTGCTAAACGTATTTGATTGGTGTAAAACATAAAGTGTTATAACGGCTTTTTGGGAAGTTGGTTATAACAGCTTTATGTTGGTAAGAAAATACAGTAACTGATTTGAACTATAACTGGCTTGTTATGTGTTAATAAAGAACTTGAAGTATTTCAAAAGATTTTTGAATCATTTTGAAAGAAGAAGTAATATTTGGTTTTTGAAAACATAAGAGTTATACTAGCTTTATGGGAAGTTAGGTATAACGGCTTAAGAATGTTTTACTGATTTCGGAAATCAGAATGTGTATCGACAAACCACTGCAGCGTTAATAAAAGGAAATGTTTTGAATAATTAAGTATTATTAAAACCAGTAGAAACTTCCATCTGCATAGAAGCTAAGATGAGACAAAATGATATTTCCTAGATCATGGCTGCTGTAATAAGATTGTAATAAACAAGAATATCCTACTCACATATAAGGCTTAGGTTTCTCAGATTGTTTAAAGGAGAATTATATTCTTAAATGAATAAGACTATGAACTACGAAACCTTTCTAAAAATGAGAAACTTGAACATTGGAAATTAGGCAAACTTGAACATTGGAAAAGAATGTTGCTACTTGATTTTACAAAGAGGAGTAATTGATTTACTTAAAAAAATAATCACTCTATTTTCATATACTACGGGTATTGTGTGACTTTTGTGAAAGTAACGTATCTTTTAAAGAGTTAATGTATGAAGTACTTTGGGGATAAAAACCCGATCTTGTTAATCATATAGTAGGAAGTACCTTGTGTGAACAACTTGAATGTATTGGTTTGTGATAGCCTTGTAATACTTTCTTGTTGCTTTGATAAGTAAACGTGTTAGGATGCTACGTGTGTTAGTATCTTGTGATGTTTGTGTAAAGGGGTTTCCCTTGATTGTGCTTATTAACTATCAGTCGTTATGATAGTATTGTGGCATTCATCTCGAGATGATTCCGGGTTGTCGCCTCCACGCGGGTAGACTCAAAGTGTCGATGGACCTATGATTCGAGAATACCTCACGCAGTCCCGAGGGCCTACGCGAGCTACGAGTTCGAGTTAGTGTCGTCCTTATGGGCATGCGGTCCTTGTGGGCTATGCGACTCGGAAGTTCGGGGCGATGCCGGGAGTAGCTACCCGACGCGGAATGCCTCGTGCGGGCGAAGAGATTGGCCTACGCGAGTGCGGAAGTTCGAGGACTAGACGCGCGACATTAGATCATCGCGCAAGTGGCGGCTTTGATCATGTGACGGTGCAGACAGATCTTATGATACGATTCATGACCTTGTTGGTGCGTGGGTGTTAGTAGTCGGCTATGCCTTCGCACTTACCCCGCACGGTGTTATTATGGCACAGTGGGACACGTGTTCATGTGTGTTCCTTGGTGCTTTTATATCATAAACCGCCGGCGATGAGAATGTGTCCCACGCACGATTGATGTTAATGGGCGTGAGACCCACCGTTATGTTCTTTTGTGATGACTTGAGGCGTGAGTCACGACTTGATACGATCGCTTAGTTATTGTAAAGCGTAGTTTGGTATCATACATGTCTCCCGCTTTGTACTACTATGATTTCATTTACTGATTTATTTTCGATTCACATACTCGGTAAATTTTGTTATGCGACCTCCTTCGGGGCTGCGTTCATGCCGCAGTAAAGGTACACCCGATCGTTGATCCTCGCTCTTAGGGTCATGATTCACTTTTGGGAAGCTCCGTTTCTCGAGGCTTATCTTGGTATAGTCCTGTTGTTGTAAGTGCTTACATTCGTGGTATGGCGGCCCCGTCCGTCGTTGTTGTCGTATCATTTCTTAGAGTCAGAGTAATCTTGTTGTGGGGGGTTTGTAAAAGGATTAAAGTGTTCTTTTGTAAAAAGTGGTTATTTCTCGATGCCGAAAGGCAAGCTTTCTCAGATTGCTTTTGTACTTCACTTGTTTTGTATGTGTTTTATGTTCGTGATTACTGATGTTGTGTCACTAGGGTGCCGGGTAAGGCACGATCCACGCCCAGTTTGGGTCGTGACAATGTATGTGGGACGACGAGAGTACGGCAGTAAATTTTGAAAAGATAGATAGCTGTGAGTTTTCGTCGGAAAATTTTCCTGTTATTTGTGAAGAAAAAGGTTCGTTAATGGGAATTGATTCCCAGATTTGGTATTTGGACTTCATAGATTATATTAGAATTTTGAGATTTTATTTTGGAAATGGTCACGTGGCCCACGGAGAAATTTACTGTTTTGGGGCCCACTTTGTTTTGAGATTTTGGCCATTGTGGATATTTTTGAAGACGTTTTTGAGGGCCAATAGGAGGGTGACACGTGTCACCCCGCCAGTGGCTTGGCGAATGACATTTGTGCACAACACGGTTAGAGTCGCCGACTAAACGTTTTCAGTAACTGCGAGGGAAAATTCCGCTATGTCGTTTTGTATTTTGCGGATTTTTCCGAGCGACGAAACATTTTGGACCAACGAGGTGACACTTGTCACCGCCGAGTGTAGCAGTAAAGTGAAGCCAGTGGGGACAATTCATGCCTTGTTTTGGCCTTGTTTTGTGCAATGTTTTGTGCAATGTTTTGTGGCTTGTTTTGTGAGTAGGGTCTAGGTGCACTTGGCTTGATCTTGGCCTTACACTTGCCTTGCACATGGCTTGATCTTGCCGTTGGTTGGCTTTTGGTTTTGCTATAAATACCCCCCTTATGTTGATGAACTCTTCATCCACAAATGAAACCTTCCAAGCCTAAAATCCCTCCCTCCTCTAGTGTTGAGTTCGTCCAACTCATCCCCTCTTTTGAGAGTCTTGCCGAGGCCTCCCTCCCCCCTTTGTGGTGCCTTGGCCGTGGGGTACCCCCCCTAGCCTAGTTGTTTTCGTATAATACCCCTTGTTGTGGTATAGAAATACTCCCCTAGTATTGTTATAATGCCCAAAATACCTTAGCCTTGTACCTTGTAGTATTCCAAAGATACCTCTATACGTAGAGCCCGGAAATACTACCTTTTGTCCTTTTTAGTCTCAAACCGAAACCCTAAGGAAATCTTCATAGTTGGTTGAAGTATTTGAGTAGAAGTTGGGTAGAACTTCTAAGGGTTGTTTGGAGTGGTTTGGAGCGCACGGAGTAGGAGCTAAACCTTGCTCAGGATCGACATTATAACTTGGATAATTTTGGGCTTGTCGAGGTAATTATCTTGTCCCTCTATTGTAATTGGAAATTACATGTTTGTTAGAATATATAGTTGAAGTATACTATATATGGAACTATACTTAGTATTCGGCAATGTCTTTTGACTTAAGCCTGAAGAATAAAGAATCGAATGCATTTGTATTTACATAGGATCAGCAGTATACTTGTGTAGTATGGCTGTGTAAAATTGGACCCGTCGGGTTAGACGTGTAAACCCCCCCCCCCCCTGGTTGGCTTGGTAGCCGGCCTCGATAGAGGAGGAGATTTACGCTGTTGCGGGAGTCGCCGAATTTTACGTAGAAAGATAGAAACTTGTGTTTTGGGGTTAATAGACGTTTGTGACCTTTATAGGTGAAGTACTAAGAGTAGCGTATTTTACTCGAGGGTGGAAAGGGCTAGTGCGTTGTAGTACTTGAGCATTTTGCTTATTGTCGATAAATCGTCGCGAGGTATGTGAACCTCTTCCTATCTTTTCTAGCATGATTGTTGTGAACTATGTAGTACGAGACGCATACGTGCTAAGTGATTTGGTTGGTTTAAAACATAGGTGTTATAATAGCTTTATGGGAAGTTAGTTATAACGACCTTATGTAGTGAAAATGGTTTATCGATGTTAGAAGTTAAGAGACTTGATCTTATAAGATAAGAGACTTAACTTATTTGTTTTAATGTGGATGTTTGTGTGAAACCTCATTCGTGAGTAATGAGTACTTGGTTTTAAAGGGATAATGTTTCTGATTTGGAAATCGGAAGGTGTATCGACAGACCAACGCGGCGTTAATAAAGGAAAATGTATTGAATAATGATGTGTTGTATTAAAACCAAAGAAACCTCCATCCGCATAGAAGCTAAGATGAGACAAAATGATATTACATTTTCTAGATCATGGTGATGTAATAAGATCGTTATAAACAAGAATAAACTACTCACATATATGACATATGTTACTCAATTGTTTTAAAAGATTAAGACTATGAGTTATGAAACCTTTCTAAAATAAGTGACTTGAGCATTTGAAAATGAGAAGCTTGAGTAATTGAAACTAGGCAAGCGGAACTTAGGAAAAGAATGTTGTTACTTGATTTTGAAAAGGAATGGGTTGGTCATTCTAATACTACGTATCGGGTGACTTTATAAAAGTAATGGATCTCTTTAAAAGAACTTAACGTATGTATTACTTTGGGATTAAAAACCCGGACTTTGGCATAAAATGAAAGTACTTTGAGTTGTGTGAAACTTGCCTATGCTTGTTGTTGTGAAACTTGCCTATGCTTGTTGTTGTGGAACTTGCCTATGCTTGTGATGATAGCCTTTGTTGTGCAAGTGTGGTATTTCTGTGTTACCGCGTCTCTCGATAGAGGGCCGGTCGACTTGTTGAGAACTTACTTGGACGTGCTGGCAGTGATGGAGAATTCCACGAGTATGTTTCCATTTTGATTACTGTCTTGTTGTTGATGTCACATGGACATGTCTACACCGATGCAGTATTCCGGGGGCATGCGGCCATGCGGTCGGGTTGATTACCCGATATATTGTTATTGTGGTTACATGGACATGTCTACACCGAGGTAGAATTCGGGGCGTGGCGTGCGCGTGGTTGATCACCCGATATTATTGTTGATGTCACATGGGCGTGTCACACCGAGGTAGAATTCGGGGCATGTGGCCATGGGGCATTGGTATTATTGTTGCATCATGGACATGTCTACACCGATGCAATCCGGCACGCGCCATGACGCGAACATGATTGATGTTGTGGGCGTGAGACCCATAGTTATATTTGAGTGATGACTTGAGGCGTGAGTCACGATCGACATGATCGCTTTTATGTTGTGAATCAGAGTTTGGTTATCATACATGTCTCTGCTTTATATAGACTAGTATGATTTCATTCTGATTTTTCTGATTTCACATACTTGGTACTTTGTTATCGACCTCCTTCGGGCTGCGTTCATGCCGCAGTAGAGGTACATCGGTCGTGGATCCTCGCCTAGGATCTCGATTCAGCGTTTTGGGAAGCTCCGTTTCTCCGAGGCTTATCTTTCGGTATGTGTTCCCCGAGTCAGGTTCTTGTACATTCGGGGTATGGCGGCCCTGTCCGTCATAGTTGTTGTAAATCTTAAGGTGCTGTAATCTTTGTTGCGGGTGGTTGTAAAGGATTAAACTGCTCGTTTTGAAAGAGTTGTATTTATTTATGTTATTGGAAGGTAACCGTTGGGTTGGCTGCTTTATGTTCATATATCTTGTTTCTTGTTAAAGTTTTATTTTCCATTGGTTTTCTCGATGATTGTATCACTAGGGTGCCGGATAAGGCACGATGCCCCGAACGGGTCGTTACAAAAGTGGCATCGAGCGATTAATCCTCGGAAAGTGTCTACGCATCGTGTCTAGTAGGTTCTGATTATCGATGTGTTGTGCACCACATCTATGTCGAGAGGTCGCAGACATTTAGGATTAGTTTCCATTCTTCTCATTCCGAGATCGTGCCTTAGAGTGTGTTGTAAGTTGGACCCTCCGACGTATCTCGTTTTTACCGATTATTCCTCCGCGCAGGCAACGAGCCCGGAGGCAAGGCACCGAGGTGCTGCTAGTGAGATCTGAGAGAGTACGAGGCGCAGTCGGACAACACCGAGGTCAGTGCTTCAGACGGCGGGTTTTGTGACGCCGCCAAACCAAAGAGATTTAGAGCCGCAGCAGTCGGCCGAGACCACAAGACCGAGCCTCCACCCGATGCAGGCGGAGGAAATGGGTTACGCGAGAGAATGGCCCGATTCTTTGGTCGTGTGGCCGATATGAGGATAGGCCGACGCAGCAGTTCAGTTCAAAGTAGACCGCGTGCACCCGAGCAGATAGTTTGAGGCTACGGGACTTTCCGAGTTGTAGCCCGCGAGTTTTATGGGTCGAGGCACGAGGATGATCCGCAGGAGTTCATTCGGCGATTCACGGATCACGCGGTGATCAAGGCTTCAGAGACCGAAGTGCGTGACCTTTGGTTCGCGGCCATTTGCGTGATACCGCGATCGATTGGTTTGATTCATGGGAGCTTTCTGTAACGACCCGTTCGGGTTCGCATCGTGCCTTATCGGGCACCCTAGTGATACAATCATCGAGAAAACCGGCGGAAAATAAAACTTAAACAAGAAACAGATATATGAACATAAAACAAAGCCAACCCAACGGTTACCTTCCAATAACATAATAAATACAACTCTTTCAAAACGAGCTTTAATCCCTTTTACAAACCACGCCACAACAAGATTACTGCACTTAAGATTTACAACAACTATGACGGACGGGCTCGCCATACCCCGAATGTACAAGAACCTACAACTCAGGAACACATACCAAAAGATAAGCCTCGAGAAACGAGCTTCCCAAAACGCTGAATCGAGATCCTAAGGCGAGGATCCACGACCGATGTACCTACTGCGCAGATGAACGCAGCCTCAAGGAGGTCGATGCAACAGTACCAAGTATGTGAAATCAGAAAATATCAGAATGAAATCATACTAGTCTATATAAAGCAGAGACATGTATGATAACCAAACTCTCACAACATAAAAGCGACATGTCGATCGGGACTCACGCCCTCAAGTCATCACTCAAATATAACTATGGGTCTTACGCCCACAACATCAATCATGTTCGCATCATGGCCGCATGCCCCCGGAATTCTGCAGACGGCAGACATGTCCATGATGCAACAATAATACCAATGCCCCACGGCCACATGCCCCATGAATTCTACGTCGGTGTAGACACGTCCATGTGTCATCAACAATAATATACTGGGTGATCAACCCTGCCGCATGGCCACATGCCCCCGGAATTCTACCTCGGTGTAGACATGTCCATGTAACCACAATAACAATATATCGGGTAATCAACCGGGCCGCATGGCCGCATGCCGAATCATCGCGACGGTAGACATGTCCATGTGACATCAACAACAAGACGAGAATCAAAATGGAAACATACCCGTGGAATTCTCCATCACCGCCAAAGACGCCCAAGTAAGTTCTCAACAAGTCGACCGCCTCTATCGAGACGCCAGAACACGAAATACCACACTTGCACAACAAAGGCTATCATCACAAGCATAGGCAAGTTTCACAACAACAAGCATAGTAAGTTTCACACAACTCAAAGTACTTTCATTTTATGCCAAAGTCGGTTTTTAACCCCAAAGTACTACATACGTTAAGTTCTTTAAAAGAGATCCATTACTTTTATAAAGTCACCCGATACGTAGTATTAGAATGACCAACCCACATTCCTTTTCAAAATCAAGTAACAACATTCTTTCCTAAGTTCGGCTTTGCCTAGTTTCAATTACTCAAGCTTCTCATTTTCAAATGCTCAAGTCACTTATTTTAGAAAGGTTTCATAACTCATAGTCTTAATCTCTTTTAAAACAATTGAGTAACATATGTCATATATGTGAGTAGTTTATTTTTGTTTATAACGATCTTATTACAAAGACCATGATCTAGAAAATGTAATATCATTTTGTCTCATCTTAGCTTCATGCAGATGGAGGTTTCTCTTGGTTTTAATACAACACATCATTATTCAATACATTTTCCTTTATTAACGCTGCAATGGTCTGTCGATACACATTCTGATTCCCGAAATCAGTAAAACATTATCCCTTTAAAAACCAAGTACTCATTACTCACGAATGAGGTTTCACACAAACATCCACATTAAAACAAATAAGTTAAGTCTCTTATCTTATAAGATCAAGTCTCTTAACTTCTAACATCAGTAAACCATTTTCACCTACATAAGGTCGTTATAACTAACTTCCCATAAAGCTATTATAACACCCTATGTTTTAAACCAACCAAATCACTTAGCACATGTACGTCTACCGTACTACATAGTTCACAACAATCATGCTCGAAAAGATAGGAAGAGGTTCACATACCTCGCGACGATTTATCGACAATAAGCAAAACGCCCAAGTACTTCAACCCGCTGGCTACTCCTTAAGCCAAGTAGATCACGCCACACGTAGTACTCCACTCCTAAAATGGTCATGGTACTCCTATCAAACCTTTCTTATCATTGAAGACTTATACCAATAAAAAGCCCTCAAAATCTACGGAAATTTCGGCAGCACTTCCCCCGTTTATACTCACTTTTCCATCTTTTACCAAGGCCCGAATAACCGTAATATATATACCATATATATATATAAGGCGTAATAATTAAACAACATAAAGAAGGGGATTACACGCCCAAACGGTAACGCGTTTACTATCACGCCCATAACAACAATAAGTAAAAGAAGGGGGATTACGCGCCAACCCAGAACGCGTTTACTATCACGCCTTCATAACAATACAATAATTAAAAAGGATCACACGCCCAAACTAACGCGATTGAAAAATCTTCCCTTAATGTAAATGTAAATCTGATCCAATGTAAATACAGTCCAAAGTAAATACAGTCCAAAGTAAATACAGTCCTTAAGTTGGGGTCCTTGGCCAACTTTGTCCATTTTACTTATCCAATTTACTCATTAGTCATCCAACTTATATTTCCATTCTTAATATAAGTTATAGTTACTTTGTTATTAGCTTCTTAGCAAGTAAGATACGTTTTTACCATTTTAATGGCAAACGGCCAATCCTTTCTTTTAACAAGTTAACAAGATCCAACTCTTCCAAACTTACTCCATATATTATATAATCCATAATATACTTATAATATATGTATAACAACCAATTCACAAAGAGGTTTAAGTTCCACTACCTCAAATAGCCCAAAAATATCCAAGTTCTTAAAGTCGCTCCAAGCAAGTCTTAGCTCCAAATCTTTACGTTCCAATCCGCTACAAGCAACACATATAAGCTCCTAACCAACTTCTCTTCAAGATTCAACTCCAAAAAGTGAAGAACACTTAGGTTTCAAGATGACAACTTTCGCCAAGGCATCCCTTCAAGGCTAGGGGTGTGAAATCTTTTCCAACTCTTGGTACACAATCTTCCTAACACCTTAGGGAAGAACACTTGAGAGTTTAAGAATTGTTGGACAAATTTTGCTCAAGAAATGGGGGCAAAACCGAGAGCTCTAGGTCAAGGGAAGGAGGGTTTTTCAAGTCTTCAAATGTCTAAGTGGAAGATTTCATCAACTAAGGGTGCATATATAGACAACCAAGGGATAGGATGAAGGCAAGTGTGTGGTTGAGATTGGGGACAAGTGTGGGTGGGACCCACAAGCCACTTGTCCACACAAAATATCTAGCAAGACTTGGCCACTGTCTTGCCACTTGTCTAGCTAATTTCGGCCAAGGGCCACCTAGGGGTGACACGTGTCGCCTCCTACTGGCCCAAAATATTTCATCTCCGAAAATATCCATAATGGCCAAAATCTCAAAAACTAAGCGCCCCACAAAACCAGAATTTCACCCGTGGCCCCACGTGACCATTTCGGAAATAAAATTCCATAATTCTCAAATATTCTAAGAAGTCCGAATACCAAATGGGAATCCAATTCCCATTAACGAACCTTTTCTTCACAAAACCGAAACTTTTCCGTGAAAAATCACATCTTTCTTTCTTTCCAAAATTTCCGTAATCTCGCACGCATATCCTCACCTATATACCGGAACTACGGGTATAACATTCTTCCTCTTAGAAACATTCGTCCCGAATGTTCATTCTAAGTCTCCAAACGATTTGTGTCGGATAGTCTTCACTACTATACTTACAAACCGATCACGCCACCAATGGCCGGAATATAACATGTGCGCAAAACTCAAATCCAAGCCAACGAGGAATCATTTCTAATCTTACAACAGCTCCCACTAGCTTCAATTTACTCTAAGGCCATTCCCGCCTTCACGATCCGATTCGTTGAACGATCCACGAACTCGCACGATGGTTACCTAAACTGGGCCTAGCACCTCGTGACCCTACCACCGGCGACCACCTCGAACCGACCCCACCTCAATATGGGCTGCGGGTTGACCCGCAAATGGCCCTCAACCCGACCCCTAAACGCGCCAACTCTTGTTCCGATCCGAACAATCTTACTAATTCACGCCATGAAAGCTACCACTTCCATCTCACACTACCCATGTAATTATCCCACAATATTTCCCGCATACCAAGTACATCGGCAAAGACCAACCGTAAAATCACCCACTCAAGACGGCCTCGCCTCTAAGGTCTCCACGTATAAAACTCTAAGGTTCACACTTTCCATGCCCCACACTTATCCTTCCAACTAACCATGTTTTCTAACTTACAAACAACACAACGCTATCCGGTACATAGCACACAATAATAAGATCATCATATCGCGCAAACCAAACTCTAGAGGTTAAGGATATACAAGCTACCGCCCACTCTAATCATAGGCACGCTGCAGGCGCATAATCGTAGAAGGCGATGAACCAGCCATCGATCCAGAGGCTAAGTCAGAACATCCGTGCTACCTTGGCCTGACAGCTCGCAAATGGCCCCGCTGGCCGCAAAAATAACAAGCTCCCGCACCACGACACTTCCCGAAATGCGTCTACCACATCGACCACACCGAGGTAGGTGACCGATCCGCCAACACCCTTACTTCCTCGAAACTCGAACCTCGAGCCCCGACCGCTCCCGAATACTCTGAAGGTTGTGGAGGACCACTGCACCGCGGAGGTACAAAACTAGTATGCCTTGAGGCGGTCCGCCTCGAAGTCACCAAAGGACCTGTTGTTCGCCTCTTCGCGATCTTGGTCATTCCGTCGACCTCTCCGTGCCTCACATCCTGCCAGATGAGCTGCGTGCGGGCAATGTCCATGCGGTGAAGAGCTACTCACGAACATGCCTCGACATGTAATCATCGAGCCACAGAACATATCGGTGCACTCGATCCTCCATACTAGCTACCAACGCTGACGCACGCCAATGAGTCAAACTCACATTGTACTCCCGAACCGCACGCCCGCTCGTTTAAGCATCAAAATCTGCCGCCCGTGCCCTCTCATCCGCGGAGGCAAGAAGTGCGTGAGAACGCCGAAAACTCATCCCATACCGCTGGAGTGCATGCTCTCCCGAAAGCTCCCATGAATCAAACCAATCGATCATGTATCACGCGGCCGATGCGAACCAAAGGTCACAGACTCGGTCTCAAGCCTTGATCACCCGCATGATCCGTCAGAATCGCCGATGAACTCCTCGCGATCATCCTCGTGCCTCGACCCACAAAACTCGGGCGCTACACTCGTAAAGTCCCGTAGCCTCAAACTATCTCGCTCGGGTGAACCATCGTGCATCGAATCGAATCACAGTGATCCGGCCTTATCTCATATCGGCCACGACTCGCCAAAGAATCGCCATCTCGCTTATAACCCATCTCCTCCGCCTGCATCGGGATGGAGGCTCGTGTATCATGTCTCGCAGCCATTGCTGCGCTTCTAACCTCTCGCTGGGCCGGGCGGCGCCACAAAACTCCGTCAAGCACAACCTCGTGTATCGCTCGCTCGCGCTCGCACTTCTCTCAGATCTCACTAGCGGTTCCTCGGTTGTCTTGCCCTTCGTGGCTCGCGTTTGCCTTAGCGGAGGCATAATCGTAAAACGAGATACGCCGGGGGTCCAACTTACAACACAGCCTCTAAGGCACGATCTCGAATGAGAAGAATGGAAACCAATCCTAAATGTCTCGCAGCCTTCTCCGATTATAGATGTGGTGCACAACACATCGATAATCAAGACTCTACTAGACACGGTCTCAGACACTTTCCGAGGATTAATCGCTCGATGCCACTTTTGTAACGACCGCTCGGCCCGCATCGTGCCTTATCCCGCACCCTAGTGATACAATCATCGAGAAAACCAAATGAAAATAAAACTTAAACAAGAAACAGATATATGAACATAAAACAAAGCAACCCAACGGTTACCTTCCAATAACATAATAAATACAACTCTTTCAAAACGCAGCTTTAATCCTTTACAAACCCCGCCACAACGATTACATGCACTTAAGATTTACAACAACTATGACGGACAGTGGCCCCGCCATACCCCGAATGTACAAGAACCTACAACTCAGGAACACATACCAAAAGATAAGCCTCCGAGAAACAGAGCTTCCCAAAACGCTGAACCGAGATCCTAAGGCGAGGATTCACGGCCGATGTACTCTACTGCGCATGAACGCAGCCCCGGCGAGGTCGATAACAGTACCAAGTATGTGAAATCAGAAAATATCAGAATGAAATCATACTAGTCTATATAAAGCGGAGACATGTATGATAACCAAACTACGATTCACGACATAAAAGCGATCATGTCGATCGGGACTCGCGCCTCAGTCATCACTCAAATATAACTATGGGTCTTACGCCCACAACATCAATCATGTTCGCATCACGGCGCATGCCGGAATGCAGACGGTGTAGACATGTCCATGATACAACAATAATACCAATGCCCCACGGCCACGTGCCTCGAATTCTACCTCGCAGACACGCCCACGTGACATCAACAATAATATCTTGGGTGATCAACCACGCCGCACGGCCACATGCCCGGAATTCTACCTCGGTGTAGACATGTCCATGTAACCACAATAACAATATATCGGTAATCAACCCGCCGCACGGCCGCATGCCCCGAATCAGACGGCAGAGACATGTCCATGTGACATCAACAACAAGACAAGAATCAAAATGGAAACATACCCGCGGAATTCTCCATCACCGCCAAAGACGCCCAAGTAAGTTCTCAACAAGTCGACGCCTCTATCGAGACGCAGAATACGTAAATACCACACTTGCACAACAAAGGCTATCATCACAAGCATAGGCAAGTTTCACAACAACAAGCATAGGCAAGTTTCACAACAACAAGCATAGGCAAGTTTCACACAACTCAAAGTACTTTCATTTTATGCCAAAGTCAGGTTTTTAACCCCAAAGTACTACATACGTTAAGTTCTTTAAAAGAGATCCATTACTTTTATAAAAGTCACCCTATACCCATAGTATTAGAATGACCAACCCACATTCCTTTTCAAAATCAAGTAACAACATTCTTTCCTAAGTTCCAGTTTGCCTAGTTTCAATTACTCAAGCTTCTCATTTTCAAATGCTCAAGTCACTTATTTTAGAAAGGTTTCATAACTCATAGTCTTAATCTCTTTTAAAACAATTGAGTAACATATGTCATATATGTGAGTAGTTTATTTTTGTTTATAACGATCTTATTACAAAGACCATGATCTAGAAAATGTAATATCATTTTGTCTCATCTTAGCTTCTATGCAGATGGAGGTTTCTACCGGGTTTTAATACAACACATCATTATTCAATACATTTTCCTTTATTAACGCTGCAATGGTGCGTCGATACACATTACGATTCCCAAATCAAGAAACATTATCCCTTTAAAACCAAGTACTCATTACTCACGAATGAGGTTTCACACAAACATCCACATTAAAACAAATAAGTTAAGTCTCTTATCTTATAAGATCAAGTCTCTTAACTTCTAACATCAAGAAACCATTTTCACTACATAAGGTCGTTATAACTAACTTCCCATAAAGCTATTATAACACCCTATGTTTTAAACCAACCAAATCACTTAGCACATGTACGCCTACCGCACTACATAGTTCACAACAATCATGCTAGAAAAGATAGGAAGAGGTTCACATACCTCGCGACGATTTATCGACAATAAGCAAAACGCCCAAGTACTTCAACCCGCTGGCTACTCCTAAGCCAAGTAGATCACGCCACACGTAGTACTCCACTCCTAAAATGGTCATGGTACTTCTATCAAACCTTTCTTATCATCAAGACTTATACCAATAAAAAGCCCTCAAAATCTACGGAAATTTGCAAAGACTTCCCGCTTATACTCACTTTTCCATCTTTTACCAAGGCCCGAATAACCGTAATATATATACCATATATATATATAAGGCGTAATAATTAAACAACATAAAGAAGGGGATTACACGCCCAAACGGTAACGCGTTTACTATCACGCCCATAACAACAATAAGTAAAAGAAGGGGATTACGCGCCAACCGAACGCGTTTACTATCACGCCTTCATAACAATACAATAATTAAAAAGGGATCACACGCCCAAACGGAACGCGATTGAAAAATCTTCCCCAATGTAAATGTAAATACGGTCAATGTAAATACATACCCAAAGTAAATACCCCAAAGTAAATACAAATCCTTAAGTTGGGGTCCTGGCCAACTTTGTCCATTTTACTTATCCAATTTACTCATTAGTCATCCAACTTATATTTCCATTCTTAATATAAGTTATAGTTACTTTGTTATTAGCTTCTTAGCAAGTAAGATACGCTTTACCATTTTAATGGCAAACGGCCAATCCTTTCTTTTAACAAGTTAACAAGATCCAACTCTTCCAAACTTACTCCATATATTATATAATCCATAATATACTTATAATATATGTAGAACAACCAATTCACAAAGAGGTTTAAGTTCCACTACCTCAAATAGCCCAACAATATCCAATTTCTTAAAGTCGCTCCAAGCAAGTCTTAGCTCCACATCTTTACGCCCAATCTACAAGCAACCCATAGAAGCTCCTAACCAACTTCTCTTCAAGATTCAACTCCAAAAAGTGAAGAACACTTAGGTTTCAAGATGACAACTTTCGCCAAGGCATCCCTTCAAGGCTGTGGTGTGAAATCTTTTCCAACTCTTGGTACACAATCTTCCTAACACCTTAGGGAAGAACACTTGAGAGTTTAAGAATTGTTGGACAAATTTTGCTCAAGAAATGGGGGCAAAACCGAGAGCTCTAGGTCAAGGGAGAAGGGAGGGTTTTTCAAGTCTTCAAATGTCTAAGTATGGAAGATTTCATCAACTAAGGGTGCATATATAGGACAACCAAGGGATAGGATGAAGGCAAGTGTGTGGTTGAGATTGGGGACAAGTGTGGGTGGGACCCACAAGCCACTTGTCCACACAAAATATCTAGTAAGACTCGCCACTGTCTTGCCACTTGTCTAGCTAATTTCGCCAAGGGCCACCTAGTGGGTGACACGTGTCGCCTCCTACTGGCCCAAAATATTTCATCTCCGAAAATATCCATAATGGCCAAAATCTCAAAACTAAGCTGCCCCACAAAACCAGAATTTCACCCGTGGCCCCACGTGACCATTTCCTAAATAAAATTCCATAATTCTCAAATATTCTAAGAAGTCCGAATACCAAACTGGGAATCCAATTCCCATTAACGAACCTTTTCTTCACAAAACCTAAACTTTTCCGTCGAAAAATCACATCTTTCTTTCTTTCCAAAATTTCGTCAGTAATCTCGCACGCACATCCTCACCTATATACCCGGAACTACGGGTATAACATTTCGAGGGAGAGCATGCCTCCAGCAGATGGGATGAGTTTTCGGCGTCTCACGCACTTCGCCTCCGCATGGCGAGAGAACGGCCGGCGCATTTTGATGCTTAGACAGAAATGCGACGGTTCGGAGTACAATGTGGAGTTCGACTCATTGTGACGCCGCCGCGTTGGTAGCTAGTATGGAGGATCGAGTGCACCGATATGTTACGAGGGCGATGATTACATGTCGAGGCGCATGTTCAGAGTAACTCTTCACCGCACGGATTGCCGCCACGCAGCTCACGACCGACGCGAGGCACGCGAGAGGTCGGAATGACCAAGATCGCCAAGAGGGCCGAACAACAGGTCCTTTGGTGACTTTCGAGGCGGACCGCCAAAGAAAGATACTAGTTTTGTACCTCCGCCACAGCAGTGGTCCTCCACAACCTTCGTGAGTATTCGGAGCTCGCCGGGTTCGTGTTTCGCGGAAGTAGCGGTGTTGGCGGATGCGTCACCCCTACCGGTGGTCGTCGATGTGGTAGGCATTTCGGAGTGTCGCGCGCCAGGGAGCTTGTTATTTTGCGGCCACAGCCATTTTGCGATGAATCGTCCGACTGCGGTAGCACGGATGTTACGACTCACCACCGGATCGCTGGTTCATCGCCTTCATAGCTTATGCACTGGCAGGCGTGCCTATGATTAGAGTGAGCGGTAGCTTGTGTTTATCCTTAACCTCTAGAGTTTTGGTATGCTTGTTATGATGGTCTCATTATTATGTGCTATGTACGAATAACGTTGTTAATTATGAGTTAGAAAACATGCTTAGTGGGAGGATACGATGGGCATGGTAAGTGTGAACCTTAGACTATGTCACGACCGAGACCTTGTGGGTAAGGTCGTCTTGAGTTAAAGATTTATTTTATGTTTGACCCTTATCGAGTAGTGGTATACGTGGGATTTATTTGTGTGATAAGTCCGTGGTAGTGTGAGATGGAAGTGGTAGCTTTCATGATGTGAATTAGTAAGATTGTTCCGGACGGGAACAAGAGTTCGCGTTGGGTCGGGTTGAGGACCATTTGCGGTCAACCAGAACCCGGTTTGGGGTGGGTCAGTTCTGGTGGTCCCGCCAGTGGTAGGTCACGAGCATGCTAGGCCCAAGTTTGTATGATCATCGTATGAGTTCGTGGACGCGTTCGACCGCAGCGGTTCGTAAAGGCCGGAATGGCCTTAAGGAAGTTTGAGGTTAGTAAGATGACCAAGTTTGAGGTAGTGACTCGCAGATTTTCGAACGGAAGTAATGATCAAGTATGGTACATACCGAGAGTTCGAGTGTTCGAGAAGCGGTACAACGAGTAAGGGCGAAGATAACGTGTTATTTCGCGCTGCCGTGGCGTTGACAACTTGTTAGAGGAACTTCATCGTTATCCGACTTGAGAAGGAACATTCGGACGAATGTTTCTGGCGAGGAGAATGTTATACCCGTAGTTGCGGTATGTATGTGGGGACGTGCATTTGAGAGCACGCAGAAATTTTGAAAAGAAAGAAAGATGTGAGTTTTCTAGGAAAAGTTTCCGTTATTTGTGAAGAAAAAGGTTCGTTAATGGAATTGATTCCCAGATTTGGTATTTGACTTCATAGATTATATTAGAATTTTGAGATTTTATTTTGAAATGGTCACGTGGCCCACGGAGAAATTTACTTTTGGGGCCCACTTTGTTTTCAGATTTTGGCCATTGTGGATATTTTTCGAAGACGCTTTTTGAGGCCAATAGGAGGGTGACACGTGTCACCCCGCCTAGGTGGCTTGGCCGAATGACATTTGTGCACAACACGGCTAGAGTCGTTTTCGACTAAACGCTTTGTGTAACTTGCGAGGAAAATTCCGGCTATGTCGCTTTGTATTTTTATGGATTTTTCCGAATTTAAAACATTTTGGACCAACGAGAGGTGACACTTGTCACCCTCAAGTGGACAAAGTGAAGCCTGCTGACGAATTCATGCCTTGTTTTGGCCTTGTTTTGTGCAATGTTTTGCAATGTTTTGGGCTTGTTTTGTGGAGTAGGTCTAGGTGCACTTGGCTTGATCTCGCCTTACACTTGCCTTGCACATGGCTTGATCTTGCCATTGGTTGGCTTTTGGTTTTGCTATAAATACTTCTTATGTTGATGAACTCTTCATCCACAAATGAAACCTTCCAAGCCTAAAATCCTCCTCCTCTAGTGTTGAGTTCGGCCCAACTCATCCCCTCTTTTGAGAGTCTCGCCGAGGCCTCCTCCTCCCCTTTGGTGCTCGCCTGGGTACCCCAGCCTAGTTGTTTTCGTGATAATACCCCTTTGTGGTATAGAAATACTCCCTAGTATTGTTATAATGCCCAAAATACCTTAGCCTTGTACCTTGTAGTATTCCAAAGATACCTCTATACGTAGAGCCCTAAATACTACCTTTTGTCCTTTTTAGTCTCAAACCGAAACCCTAAGGAAATCTTCATAGCTTGGTCAAGTATTTGAGCAGAAGTTGTAACTTCTAAGGGTTGTTTGGAGTGGTTTGGAGCGCACGAGTAGAGCTAAACCTTGCTCAGATCGACATTATAACTTGGATAATTTTGGGCTTGTCGAGGTAATTATCTTGTCCTCTATTGTAATTGGAAATTACATGTTTGTTAGAATATATAGTCAAGATACTATATATGGAACTATACTTAGTATTCGCAATGTCTTTTGACTTAAGCCCAAGAATAAAGAATCGAATCGCATTGTATTTACATAGGATCAGACAGTAGACTTGTGTAGTATTCTTGTGTAAAATTGTACACGCCCGTTAGACGTAAACCCCCTGGTTGGCTTGCAGGCCTCCGATAGAGAGAGATTTACGCTGTCATGTGAGGTCGCGAATTTTCGTAGAAAGATAAACTTGTGTTTTGGGGTTAATAGACGTTTGTGACCTTTATAGGTGAAAGTACTAAGAGTAGCGTATTTTACTCGAGGAGTGGAAAGGGCTAGTGCGTTGTAGTACTTGGAGCATTTTGCTTATTGTCGATAAATCGTCGCGAGGTATGTGAACCTCTTCCTATCTTTTCTAGCATGATTGTTGTGAACTATGTAGTACAGACGCATACGTGCTAAGTGATTTGGTTGGTTTAAAACATAGGTGTTATAATAGCTTTATGGGAAGTTAGTTATAACGACCTTACGTAGTGAAAATGGTTTATCGATGTTAGAAGTTAAGAGACTTGATCTTATAAGATAAGAGACTTAACTTATTTGTTTTAATGTGATGTTTGTGTGAAACCTCATTCGTGAGTAATGAGTACTTGGTTTTTAAAGGGATAATGTTTTACCGATTTCGAAATCGGGGTGTATCGATGCACCACCGCGTTAATAAAGGAAAATGTATTGAATAATGATGTGTTGTATTAAAACCAAGAGAAACCTCCATCCGCATAAGCTAAGATGACAAAATGATATTACATTTTCTAGATCACGGTCGTAATAAGATCGTTATAAACAAGAATAAACTACTCACATATATGACATATGTTACTCAATTGTTTTAAAAGAGATTAAGACTATGAGTTATGAAACCTTTCTAAAATAAGTGACTTGAGCATTTGAAAATGAGAAGCTTGAGTAATCAAACTAGGCAAACCGAACTTAGGAAAAGAATGTTGTTACTTGATTTTGAAAAGGAATGTGGGTTGGTCATTCTAATACTACGTATCGTGACTTTATAAAAGTAATGGATCTCTTTTAAAAGAACTTAACGATGTAGTACTTTGGGGTTAAAACCCGACTTTGGCATAAAATGAAAGTACTTTGAGTCAGGTGAAACTTGCCTATGCTTGTTGTTGTGAAACTTGCCTATGCTTGTTGTTGGAACTTGCCTATGCTTGTGATAGCCTTTGTTGTGCAAGTGTGGTATTTCGTTACCGCCTCTCGACAGGTGGCTACGACTTGTTGAGAACTTACTTGACGTCGGGCGGTGATGGAGAATTCCGCATGTTTCCATTTTGATTATCGTCTTGTTGTTGATGTCACACGGACATGTCTACACCGACGCAGATTCCGGCACGCTACGCGCCGGAGTTGATTACCCGATATATTGTTATTGTGGTTACATGGACATGTCTACACCGAGGTAGAATTCGGGGCACGTGGCTACGCGCGCAGGTTGATCACCCAAGATATTATTGTTGATGTCATACGGACGGTTCACACCGAGGTAGAATTCCGGCACGGCCGCTGGGCATTGGTATTATTGTTGCATCATGGACATGTCTACACCGGCGCAGATTCGGCACGCGCCACGCGAACATGATTGATGTTGTGGGCGTGAGACCCATAGTTATATTCGAGTGATGACTTGAGGCGTGAGTCCCCGATCGACATGATCGCTTTTATGTTGTGAATCAGAGTTTGGTTATCATACATGTCTCCCGCTTTATATAGACTAGTATGATTTCATTACGATTTTTACGCTTTCACATACTTGGTACCACAGATCGACTCCTTCGGGCCGCGTTCATGCCGCAGTAGAGGTACATCGGCCGTGGATCCTCGCTCTTAGGATCTCGGTTCAGCGTTTGGGAAACTCCGCTTCCGAGGCTTATCTTTCGCATGTGTTCCCCGAGTCAGGTTCTTGTACATTCTGTGGTATGGCGGGCCTGTCCTGGCCATAGTTGTTGTAAATCTTAGGTGCAGAGTAATCAAGTGTGGTTGTAAAAGGATTAAACTGCTCGCTTTGAAAGAGTTGTATTTATTTATGTTATTGGAAGGTAACTGGTTGGCCTGTTTTATGTTCATATATCTTGTTTCTTGTTAAAGTTTTATTTTCCGCTGGTTTTCTCTGATGATTGTATCACTAGGGTGCCCGGGATAAGGCACCAGTAACGGGCCCCGGAACGGGTCGTTACATTTACATGTATAAGTGACATGATTTTAAAGGATATATGATACGAGGTTTTAAGACTATAAGCCTTGATTTTATAAGTGGAAATGACTTGATTTAAAAAGTATGGCTTCTTAATTTATTTCAAAAGTTAAGAAGATTGATTCCAAAAGAGCTTGTGACTTGAGTTTTAAAAAGAAAGGAGTTTTATGATTTTTTTTAAGTATGTATGTACGTAGTACTTTTGGGTTTAGTTTCCCCAATGTGATAAGAAATAAAAGTGCCTAAAGTTTTCTAAAATGAAAGGTTGTTATAATAGCTTTATGGGAAGTTGTTATAACGACTTAAGAAAAAGTAAAAGGGTGGTTTAAAATGTTATGTAAGGAAAAGTACACCGAGCCCCACAGGCGGGCCGGATTATGCAACATGATTCCACAGTACACCGAGACCCACAGGCGGGCCGGATTATGCTACATGATTCCACAGTACACCGAGCCCCACAGGCGGGCCGGATTATGCTATATGATTCCACAAGATAATCGAGCCCCACAGCGCCGATTATGCTACATGATTCCACAAGACACCGAGCCCCACAGCGCTTCGGATTATGCCACTTGATTCATCAAGACACCGTCCCGCAATGGGCGGACACGTTATCACGTATGAATAATCAAAGTAAGCTCCCAAATAAGAAGTCCCTCCATAAAGGGCCGGATTATGTTATGTAAGATATGTAAGTTATGTGGAAAAACTTAATCGAATTCTTAAGTATGTATGTAAGAATGTGATGTTAATTCTTATTGAAAGAAGGAAAAGAGCGGTTAATGCACGATTGATTTCATGAGTTAAAATGGAACGGTAGGATCTGGTATTTCATTTTTATACTTGCCTCTGTCATACTTTTATACAGTTATGATTTGGTTATTGTACCTTATTTCCGTCCCATACTCGGTACCTGTTGTACTGACCTCCTTCGGGGGGCTACGTTCATGCCCGCAGGTGTTAGGTGCACAGGTTGGTGATCCTCATTCTTAGGATCTCTGTTCAGTTTTTTGGAAGAAGCTCGATTCACTCCGGGAGGCTTATCTTTTGGTACGGTTTCCCTGATGTTGTAGATTTATGTACATTCAGGTGTATGGCGGGGCCCTGTCCCGTCACAGTTGTTATGTTAAAACTCTTAGAGGTATGTAGTCATATCTTGTGGGTAAGTTTGTAAAGGAAATGAGGCAACTACTTTCGGTTATGTATTTATATGTCTAGGGAGGTAGCCTTATCGGCTAACCTATTGGTTATTCCTTATTGATTTTTATTTATTTATTAAGAGTTGTATGTATGTTCCGCTGATTTTCTCTGAAGTTTACCTGTAAGGGTGCCCAGGTAGGGCACCAATCGCGGGCCCGGGGTCGGGTCGTGACATGGTTCATCAAGCAAGTGCAAGGAATGGTAGCTACTAAACATGTTCCAAGAAGATGACATTTATGAAGAGCCCAAGTTCATGCATTCTTCTACATGGGAACCATAAAAAGGTTTGAAAGATATTGGGTTCATCCTTTCCTCCACCTAAAGCCAAAACCATTCCTATTGTTCCTACAATGGCCGAGAAGTTCCTTGAGCACCAAGTACACCCGAACTCGTTCCTACTTTTACACATATCAAAAGTTACATGTAGTTTGTGTTCTTTTGTTTCCTTCTAGAATGGTCCATTCTCTACTATTTAGGACCCTTAGGACTTGTAAATATTCGGAGTTGATAAATATATAAAAGTGAGTATTACTCAAAAGCTAACTGTATTCACTTGTGTGTGCCTACTCTTAGTTGATTCTGAGTGAGCCAAACCCCTTAGTGCAAGTTTAGCTAAGACTGTTTGACTTAGTTGAACAAAAAATGAGGTTTCCCTTTTGTGTAATTCTTGGTTAGGACTGTGTGACCTAATCAATACCCAAGATCAAGGAATCCCTTTAGTGGTAAGAGAACATTGGAACTGTGTTGACCAACCTAGCCTAAGATTCGAGTTACCAAATGGGCTTCTGATCACACTCACATGGCTAGTTCTCGGGAATTGCACTTAGCAAACCTCAATTTTGACCTTGTGGAATTGGTCACCTTATCCTTGGTGTCGACTCGGGCAGTAAAACCCCCGTGTGTCTATACTTAGGCTCATCGACCATACCTCACAACCATATCAATTGAACTATTATTTACCCAAATCAACCATCGTGTCACTCGAGCTTGCATCTTGCAACTCGTGTTCAAGTCTCACCCAATCCATTATATACTGACCAACCCTATCTCCCACAACACTGTTATACCCCGTATTTCCAGAGTATGTACGTGAGGGCGTACGTATACAATTTGAGCCTTAAAGTTGGCTAGTTTCGAAATTTGTACACAACACCCGAAAGGAGTCGTTTTTCGACGAAACGTTTCCACAGCTTTCGAAGGGAAAATTCCGGCTATGTCATTAATAATTTTTGCGGATTTTTCCGAGAGACGAAACATTTTGGACCAACGGGAGGGTGACATGTGTCACCCTCACATCGAAGAGGTCGACGGCAATTGGCTAAGCCTTGCACGTTTTTGGTGTGAAATTTTGGTCAAGGGTTAGGTAGGATATTTTTGTGTAGATGGATAAGGTAGCACATGGCTAAATCTTGGCCTTACACTTGCTATGCACTTGTCTTCATCTTGGCCATTGGTTGGCCTTCACTTGACCTATAAATACCCTCTAAGTGATGAACTTTCTTCATCCAAAATTGAGCAATCTTTCTAAGTCTCAAACCCTCCTCTCCTCTTGTGATCTCGCCCACCACACACCCTCCTCCTTAAAGGCCCTCGCCGAAACCCACCCTCCTCAGAGGCTTGCCAGTACATACCCTCCTAGCCTAGTTGTCTCGTATAAATACCCCTTGTTGTGGTATAGAAATACTCTCCTAGTATTGTTGTTATGTCCAAATACCTTGGCCCAAATACCTTGTAGTATTCCCAAAGTTACACTTATACAAAAGCCCGTAAAATACTATTATACTTCCTCACCACAAAAACGAAACCCTAAGTAAATCTTCACCCGTAGTTGAAGTTATAAGTAAGTTGGTTAGAACTTCTAAGGGTTGAATGGCCTGAGCGCACTGAGTAGAGCTAAACCTTGCTCAGATCGACATTTAAACTCGGATAATTTTGGGCTTATCGAGGTAAACACTTTTGACCTTCTATTGTAATTGGAAATTACATGTTGTAGGAATATATAGTTGAAGTATACTATATATAGAATGAACATTTTAATTGTGCGCAATGTCTTTTGACTTAAGCTCGAATAATACTTACTGCAATGTCTTGCGACTTAAGCCCAATTTAAAGAAGAGAATCGAATCGTAATTACATAGATCAGTATTACGAGACTTGTGTAGCATTACCGGGTAATAGAATTTGTACACGCCCTGTTAGACGTGTTAACCCTCGTGGCTTGATAGCCGCCTCGATAGAGAGGAGATTTACGCTGCATGTGGGGAGGCGCCTGAATTTTCGTAGAATATTCTACGCCGATCTAAAAGATATTAATAGGCGCCAGTGGCCTCTATAGGTCAGAGTACTACGTGTGGAGTGACCGCTGACCGAGAGCAGCAGTTTGCCAGTACTTGGAGCGCTTTGCTATTAGTCGATACTCGTCGCGAGGTATGTGAACCTCTTCCTATCTGTTCTAGCATGATATGTGTAAAACTATGTAGTACGGTAGACGCATACGTGTTAAATGTATTTGATTGCCTTTAAACATAAAGTGTTATAACAACTCTATGTAAATGAGAAATGCTTTGTGATTTTTAAAAGATAACGATTTGACTTATAACCGACTTGATGTAAAAGAACTTTGAAGTATTCTAAGAGATTAAGAAACCTTTTTGAAGAAGTGTATACTGGTTTGAAAACATAAAAGTTATACCACTTTATGAAAAGTTAGGTGTAACGCCAAGAGAGATAAAAGAATGGTTTAATGGTTTAGAAGTTAAGAGACTTGACTTAATATGGATGTTTGTGTGAAACCTCATTCGTGAGTAATGAGTACTTGGTTTTGGAAGGAATAATGTTTTACCGATTTGAAATCGAATGTGTATCGACAAACCACCGCGTTAATAAAGTGGAAATGTATTGAATAATTAAGTATTATTAAAACCAAGTAGAAACCTCCATCCGCATGTAAGCTAAGATGACAAAATGATATTACATTTTCTAGATCATGGTCGCTTAATAAGATTGATTATGAACAAGAATAACCTACCGCCATGGCATATGTTACTCAATTGTTTTAAAAGAGATTAAGACATTGAACTATGAAACTTTTAAAAAGAGACTTGCGTGAATAAAATTAGGCAAACCGAACCTTAGGGAAAAGAAAGGCATTGTGTTGTCTTAAAATGGTTTAAAGCATAAGGTGTTATAACACTTTATGGGAAGTTGGTTATAATGACCTTATGAAAACAAAAGAAAGGTTTTATCATTGGTTTTAACGTGGTAACTTGACTTTAAAAAAAAAAAGTATGGAAGTTGTTTTGGTTTACTTAAAGGATGTAAGTCACTCTATTTTATACTACGGTATCGTGACTTTTATACAAAGAATGAATCTCTTAAAAGGAATTTAACGCAGAGTAATCGTAGGTTAAAACCCGACCTTGGCATAAAAATGAAAGTACTTTGAGTTGTGAAACCCGCCTATGCTTGTTGTTGTGAAACTTGCTTATGCTTGTTGTTGTGAAACTTGCCTATGCTTGTTGTGATAGCCTTTGTTGTGCAAGAATTGTGTTTCTATACTACCGCTCTCTCGATGGAGGATCGGTTGACTTGTTGAGAACTTACTCGACGTGACCGCAGCGACGGATAAATTCCACGCACGCTCCTCGCTGATAGTGTTACTTTGTTAAATCACTTTGACATACCGACACGACGCGTAGCGCACGCATGCTTCCACTTTGATTACCGCCTTGTTGCTTATTGTTTCCTTCGACATACGACACGACGCGTAGCGCACGCATGCTTCCATTTGGAATCTGTCTTATTGTTTCCCTTCGACATACCGACACGACGCGTAGCGCACGTATGCTTCCATTTGGAATGCTGTCTTATTGTTTCCTTCGACTCATCGACACGATGCGTAGCGCACGTGTATGCTTCCATTTGGAATGTTGTCTTACTTGTTCCCTTTGGACATACTGACACGATGCGTAGCGCACGGGTATGATCCCATGTGGATTGCTATCTTGTTGTTATCATATCATGCATCGCGGCAGCCGGCGAAGGTACTCCACGCGGGATTGATGTTGGGCGTGAGACCGAATTGTATAATCATATGTGATGCATCGTAGTTTGGTATCATACCGCTCTCCCGCTTTATAGACTATTATGATTTCGCCATGATTTTACGCTTTCACATACTTGGTACTGCCAGATCGACCTCCTTCGGGCCGCGCTCATGCCGCAGTAGAGTACATCTACCGCCGATCCCCGCGTTAGGATCTCATTTCAGCGTTTGGGAAGCTCGCCTTCCTGAGGCTTATCTGCTGTATGTTACCCCGAGTCTGCAGGTTCTTGTACATTCTGTGGTATGGCGGCCCCGTCCCGTCATAGTTGTTGTATAAATTCTTAGAGGTCCAGAGTAATCACAAGGTGGTTTGTAAAAGGATAACTGTCGTATTTATGTATATATATGATGAAGACAACTGCTTTGGTTGGCCTGCTTATTTATTTTGTCTCTAAATTCATGTTCATGTTTTTATTTCCGCTGATTTTCTCTCGATGTTGTATCACCAGGTGCCCGGGTAGGCACCACCACGCCCGGTTCGGTCGTGACAAAAGTGGTATCGAGCGCTTAGTCTCTGAAAGTGTCTACGCATCGCGTGTCAGTAGAGTCTTGATTATCGGTGTGTTGTGCACCACATCTATAATCGTGAGGCTATAGGACATTTAGGATTGGTTTCCATTCTTCTCATTCCGAGATCGTGCCTTAGAGTCGTGATGAGTTGAACCTCTCGACGTATTCCTTTCCTTTACCGCTATGCCTCCGCGCAAGGCAACCCGCCCGTGGCGGCAAGGCAACAGAGGAAGATACGAGTAGAGCAATGCGGCCTACAGAGACCACAAGACTGAGCCTCCATCCCCACAGGCCGCGTATGAGACGGGTTACGGAGATGGCCCGCCACGGCCGTGGTCAGGCCGACTTGAGGATAAGCCGGACGCAGCAGTTCAGCCCCAGAGCACCCGTAGTTCACCCCGAGCGCATGGGCTTGAGATTGCGATTTTCCGAGGTGTAACCCGCGAGTTTTATGGGTCGAGGCCCGAGGATGATCCGCAGGAGTTCATCCGGCAGCTTGCAGCGATCATGAGAGTGATCAAGGCATCGGAGACCGAGTCGGTGGTCCTAGGTTCGCATCGGCCGCGTGATACCGCCGATCGTTTGATTCGCGAGCCGCCCCGGAGAGCATGCACTTCCAGCCTTTATGGGACGAAGTTCTCGAGGCCTTTCTTGCACATTTCTTGCCTCCACAGATGGCGAGGGCTCGCCGACAGATTTTTGGGGTCATGCGCAATCCGCGACGGTTCGGGAGTACAATGTGAGTTCGACTCATTGCCCGGTACGCCCCCGCATTAGTAGCTAGTATGGAGGATCGAGTGCACCGATATGTTACAGGCTCGATGATTACCTAGCAGAGTTGTTCGGTGTAGCTCTTCACCGGCATGGACATTGCCCGCACGCAGCTTATGCACTGGAGGTGAGGAGCGAGAAATCGACGGAATAACCAAGGTCGCAGAAGAGGCTGCAACAGCAGGTCCTTTGTGACTTTCGAGGCGACCGCTCGCCACGACCCGATTCCGCCCGGATCGTGCCTTACCCCGCACCCTAGTGATACAACATCGAGTAATCTGAACATAAACGATACAAGACATATTATGAAATATGAAACAATAACTGAGAAAAACTTGCCTTTCGATATATGTAAATAACAACTTTTTCAACATGAACGCTTTAATCCTTTTACAAACCCCGCCACAACAAAGATTACTGCACTTACGAATGATATGACAACAACGACGGACAGGTTCGCCATACCCCGAATGTAAGCACCTACAACAACAGGACTATACCAAGACAAGCCTCCGAGAAACGGAGCTTTCCTAAGCGCCGAATCGTGACCCTAAGAGCGAGGATCAACGATCGTGTACTTTACTCGCAGATTTAACGCAGCCTCGGGCGAGGTCGATAACAAAACCGAGTATGTGAAATCAAAATATCAGAAATGAAATCATAGCAGTCTATATAAAACAGGAGACATGTATGATAACAAAACTACAGTTCACAATAAACAAGCAGTCATATCAAGTCAGGGACTCACGCCCTCAAGTCATCACTAAAATATAACAATGGGTCTCACGCCCCCAATATCAATCATGCCCGTGGAATACCTTCCTCACTGCCGGCAGTTTATGATATAAAAGCACCAAGGAACACACATGAACACCAGGTCCCACCTGTGCCATAATGAAACCGTACAGGGTAAGTACGAAGGCATAGCCGACTACTAACACCTACGCACCATCAAGGTCATGAATCAGATCATAAGATCTGTCTGCACCGTCACATGATCAAAGCCGCCACTTGCCCGCAAAGATCTAATGCGCGCGTCTAGCCTCGAACTTTCCGCAGCCTCCGATAGGCCAATCTCATCGCCCGCATGAGGTATTCCCGCATCGAGGTAGCTACTCCCAAGATCGCCCCGACTTCGCAGTCCGCATGGCCACATGGACCGCATGCCCATAAAGGACGACACTAACTCGAACTCGTAGCTCGCGATAGGCCCTCGGGACTCGCATGAGGTATTCTCGAATCATAGGTCCATCGACCCGCCTGAGTCTACCCCGTATCGGAGGGCAGCTTAACCCCCGGAATCATCTCAAGAGATGAGTGATGTAAAATACTAACACAACAGCTTATCGTTAAGCAACATAAGCACAACAAAGGAAAACCCCTTTACGCAACATCACAAGATACTAACACACGTAGCATCCTAGCATGTTTACTTATCAATCAACAAGAAAGTATTACAAGGCTATCACAAACCAACACAATCAAGTTATACACACAAGGTACTTTAAGCTAACAAGTTCGGGTATCTACCCCTAAAGTACTTCATACATTAAATCTTTTAAAAGATCCGTTGCTTTCACATAAGTCACACAATACCCGTAGTATAAAATAGAGTGATCGCTTTTTAAATAAACTAAAACACTTACCTTTGTAAAATCAAGTAACAACATTATTTTCCAAACGTCCAAGTTTGCCTAATTTCAAATGTTCACGTTTCTTATTTTAGAAAGGTTTCGTGGTTCATAGCCTTATTCATTTAAGAATATAATTCTCTTTTAAACAATCGGAGAAACATAAGTCTTATATGAGTAGGATATTCTTGTTTATAACAATCTTATTACAAAGAAATTGTGATCTAGGAAATATCATTTTGTCTCATCTTAGCTTCTATGCAGATGGAAGTTTCTACCGGTTTTAATAATACTTAATTAGTCAAAACATTTCCTTTTATTAACGCCGCAGTTGGTCGATACACATTCGATTTCAAATCAAGAAACATTCTTAAGCCGTTATACCTAACTTCTCATAAAGCTAGTATAACTCTTAAGTTTTTCAAAAACCAAGTATTACTTCTTCTTTCAAAATGATTCAAAACTCTTTTGAAATATTTCAAGTCCTTTATTAACACATAACAAGCCAGTTATAGTTCAAATCAGTTACCTTTTAAAGACCACAAGTATTTTCTTACCAACATAAAGCTGTTATAACCAACTTCCCATAAAGCCGTTATAACACTTTATGTGTTAAACCAATCAAATACGTTTAGCACACGTGACGCTCACCGCACTACATAGTTCACACATATCATGCTAGAAGAGATAGGAAGAGGTTCACATACCTCGCGACAGTATCGACTAATAGCAAAACGCCCAAGTACATCCAACCGCGGCTACTCCTAAGCCAAGTAGATCGCGCCACACGTAGTACTTCAACCTATAAGGCCACAAGGCGCTTATTAACATTTAGATCTCATCAGAACATTCTACCGAAAATTGAAGACCTCCCCGCAACAGCAGAACTCTCCTCCTCTATCGAGGCCGCCACCAAGCCAACCAGTGGGGTTATACGCCTAACCCTAACAGTACAATTCTACTCCACGGTACTACTACACAAGTCCATCTGAATACACCCCTATGTAATTACAGTTCGATTCTTCTTTCAAAAGGTTTCTTATTATTCGTGCTTAAGTCAAAAGACATTGCACGACAACAACGCTCGCTTCTACATATAGTATACTTCAACTATAGTCTAACAATCATGTAATTTCCAATTACAATAGAGGACAAGATATTTACCTCGATAAGCCCATAATTATCCAAGTATAAAGTCGATCCCGGCAATCGTTTAGCTCCAACTCCGAGCGCCCAACCCGCTCTAAACCACCCTTAGAAGTTCTAACCAACTTCTACACAATACTCCAACGGACTATGGAGATTTTCCTAGTGGTTTCGGTTTTGTGGACCGACGGAAGTATAATAGTATTTACGGCTTTTCAGATAGGTATAACCTTAGAATACAACAAGGTATACGGCTAAGGTAAGTTGGGCATTATAACAATACTTTAGAGAGTATTTCTACACCACAAAGGGGGGTATTATACGAAAGCAACTAGGCTAGTGGTACCCTACGCCACACTACTAGGAGTGGAGAGGCTCTCGCTGGGGGCCTTTCAAAGGGAAGAGGGCTCTTGGACGAGAGTCAACAAGAGGAGAGGAGGGATTTTAACACTTAGGAAAAATTTAGGATGAAGAAGTTCATCAAAGGAGAGGGGTATTTATAGCACAAGCCAAGGCCAACCAATGGCCAAGATCAAGCCAAGTGTATAGCAAGTGTAAGGCCAAGATTCACCCAAGTGCCCCCTAGACCCTACTCCTTAAAACCTCACAAATATCTACCAAAATATCTACCACTGACACCCCAAAGTCGCCCAAGTGCCGCCCACCTTGCCCACCAATAAGAGGTGCCAAGTGCCGCCTCTCGCTGGTCCAAAATGTTCCGCCTCTAAAAATCCGCAAAAATAATAAAAGACATAGCCGGAATTTTCCTCGCAGTTATGTAAAACGTTTTCGAAAAAAAAAGACTCTAACCGTGTTGTGCACAAATGCCATTCCTACGAAGCCACCTAGGCGGGGTGACACGTGTCACCCTCCTATTGGCCCAAAATAAAACATCTTCCAAAATATCCACAATGGCCAAAATCTCAAAACAAAGCTGGCTCTACAAAATCAGAATTTCTCCCGTGGGCCCCACGTGACCATTTCCAAAATAAAATTCCATAATTCTCTAATATTCCAGAAGTTCGAATACCAAACTGGGAATCCAATTCCCATTAACGAACCTTTTTCCTTCACAAAACCGGAAACTTTTCCGTGGAAAATCGCTCTTTCTTCCTTTCCAATCTTTCGTCAGATTCTCGCACGCACGCCCTCGCATACATACCTCGAACTACGGGTATAACATTCTTCCTTAGAAACATTCGTCCCGAATGTTCCTTCTAAGTCTCAAACAACGCGCCAAAGATAGTCTTCACTACTATACTTACGAAACAATCCCGCCATACCGCCACGTAAATACCGCGCAACATACTTATATCCAAGTCTACGAGGAAACACCTCTAACATCACCACAAATACCTCTTCCCGGTTAAAAATATACTTCTTTAGTCATCGATACCACTTTTGTCACTTTGTCGCGAGCCTTGCTCGACGACCCAACAAATGGTACCGGCCTGCGATCCTCGAGTCATGCCCTCACGGCCAGTATTCTCGGGACGTGTCATACGGAGAGCCACGGTTCGGTCTGTTCTCGGTAGAGGCTCGCCTCTTTATACGCCACTCCAACATAACAATACGAAGATCGACATACCGCTTCCTAAGTCGGACGGCAATTGCTAACATATAGGCAACCCGCCTATTCTTCACATGAACTCAAAAGGCCCAAAGTAACTCGGGCTAAGTTCCTTCGTTTCTTCCAAAACTCGTCACACCCTAACCACAAATACCGGAACAAACTCAACTATCTGCTCAACCTTGCCAACATCGAACCAATCGACCTAAGAACTTACACTTCCGCCTACAAGGCTTCATAAGGCGATATCCGAACACGAAATGGTAGCTTAAACACTTCTCCACAGAGACAACAATCCACACAACTACCCCAAATCCACACACCGCACGAGGCGAACGCGATTCGAGACTCACCGAGTCCTTAACCCCTCGTAAAACTTCCAAAACAAAACAGCCGTAACTGGCTCCACTGTCCGCCATAAGGTGAAGGTAGGCACCGTGCAGCCTTACAACCTTCCGATAAATCAACATCGCCGAGTGAACGGTCCCGATCAAGAACACGATGGGCTGCCCCATCGACCACCACCGGTCGAACGCATCCACGAACTCGCACGCTAGTTAACTAAACTTGAGCCTAACATCCTCGTGACCTACCACAAGGCGGACCACCACAACCGCATTCCCACCACCAAACATGCCGCGGTTGACCCGCAACGGGCGCCTCAACCCGACCCAAGGCGCAAAATACTATCTCCCGAAGGAACAATCTCACTAAACACGCTACGAAAACCTAGCGGTCTTCTTAGCTCAACTACCCTCGTTCCTTCCACCCTACTCCGGGACTTATCCCACGAACATAGCTCACGTGCACTATGCACTCCTATAAGGTTCAAACATAATATACGTCTGTTACTCGAGATGGATTTACCTCTAAGGTCTCTACGTATAACACTCTAAGGCTCACACCTTCTATCCCCAAAATCTTACTCCTGCTAACCCACCATGATTTCTAATCACAACTAACACACCGCTATCGTAACATAGCACTTAAGGTATACTCACCTTGAAAGTTACCGGGCGACTCACCGCCCGCCTCTTCTCGCCTCGTGGTTAACCCGATTCACGTTTCGCTTTGTACATAAGCCCGCATACGTGCCATGCTCAAGCCCAATCAAGAATTACTCTTGCACAACCTCTAGGTAGTCATCAAGGCTCGCGGTACATCGGTATAATCTTCCGTAGCCAAATCCATAGCTAGTAATGTCGCCTCTTTGCAATCTATATTCACCGTTTCGCCGTGGAATCAAGGTTCAAATATCATGGACACGAGGAATCGCCGCCGCGTTAAAACTCGCTGGGCTAGTGACGTCGCAGAAATCCCGAATGAAGCACTACCCTAGGTAATGATTGGGCGTGCCTCGCAACCTCCGAACTCAACTCAGCCTCGCAGCCTTCGCTCCGCTGCCCTCCCGGTTGCCCTACGCGAGGCATAACGATAAGTGGAATGAATTTCGTCGAGGGTCCAACTTACAACACAGCCTCTAAGGCACGATCTCAGAGTGATAAGAATAGAAACCAATCCTAAATATCCTATAGCCTCTCGATTATTGGTGTGGTGCACAACACACCGATAATCAAGACTTCATCGACACGGTCAGAGACACTTTCCGAGGATTAATCGCTCGATACCACTTTTGTCACGACCCGATTCTCGCCGTGGATCGTGCCTTACCCCGCACCCTAGTGATACAACATCGAGTAATCGGAACATAAACGATACAAGACATATTATGAAATATGAAACAATAACTGAGAAAAAACTTGCCTTTCAAGATATATGTAAATAACAACTTTTTCAACATGAACGCTTTAATCTTTTTACAAACCCCGCCACAACAAGATTACATGCACTTACGAATGATATGACAACAACGACGACGGGTTCGCCATACCCCGAATGTAAGCACCTACAACAACAGGGACTATACTAAGACAAGCCTCCGAGAAACGAGCTTTCCCAGCCGAATCGTGACCAAGAGCGAGGATCAACGATCGGTGTACCTTTACTGCGGCATGAACGCACTTCAAGAGGTCGATAACAAACCGAGTATGTGAAATCAAAATATCAGAATGAAATCATAGCATCTATATAAAACAGAGACATGTATGATAACAAAACTACCCACAATAAACAAGCAATATATCAAGTGGACTCACGCCTCAAGTCATCACTAAATATAACAATGGGTCTCACGCCCACAATATCAATCATGCCCGTGGAATACCTTCCTCACCGCAGCTTTATGATATAAAAGCACCAAGGAACACATGAACACCGTGTCCCACGTGCATAATGAAACCGCATGTGGTAAGCAGAAGGCATAGCCGACTACTAACACCTACGCATCAAGGTCATGAATCAGATTATAAGATCCGTCTGCATCATTACGCCACATGATCAAAGCCGCCACTTGCCCGCAGATCTAATGCGCGCGTCAGCCACGAACTTTCCGCAGCCCGCATAGGCCAATCTCATCGCCCGCATGAGGTATTCTCGCATCGAGGGTAGCTACTCTAAGATCGCCCCGACTTCGCAGCGCACGGCCACATGGACCGCATGCCCATAAAGGACGACACTAACTCGAACTCTGAGCTCGCGATAGCCCCCGGGACTGCATGAGGTATTCTCGAATCATAGGTCCATCGACCGCCCGAGTCTACCCCGACGGAGGCAGCTTAACTCCTAATCATCTCAAGAGATGAGTGATGTAATATACTAACACAACAGCTTATCGTTAAGCAACATAAGCACAACAAAGGAAAACCCCTTTACGCAACATCACAAGATACTAACACACGTAGCATCCTAGCATGTTTACTTATCAATCAACAAGAAAGTATTACAAGGCTATCACAAACCAACACAATCAAGTTATACACAAGGTACTTTAAGCTAACAAGTTCGGGTATCTACCCCTAAAGTACTTCATACATTAAATCTTTTAAAAGATCCGTTGCTTTCACATAAGTCACACAATACCCGTAGTATAAAATAGAGTGACTGTCTTTTAAATAAACCAAAACACTTACCTTTGTAAAATCAAGTAACAACATTATTTTCCAAACGCCCAAGTTTGCCTAATTTCAAATGTTCACGCTTTCTTATTTTAGAAAGGTTTCGTGGTTCATAGCCTTATTCATTTAAGAATATAATTCTTTAAACAATCGGAGAAACATAAGTCTTATATGTGAGTAGGATATTCTTGTTTATAACAATCTTATTACAGCAGCCGTGATCTAGGAAATATCATTTTGTCTCATCTTAGCTTCTATGCAGATGGAAGTTTCTACTGGTTTTAATAATACTTAATTAGTCAAAACAATTCCTTTATTAACGCTGCAGTTGGTCGATACACATTCGATTCAAATCAAGAAACATTCTTAAGCCGTTATACCTAACTTCATAAAGCTAGTATAACTCTTAAGTTTTTCAAAAACCAAGTATTACTTCTTCTTTCAAAATGATTCAAAACTCTTTTGAAATATTTCAAGTCCTTTATTAACACATAACAAGCCAGTTATAGTTCAAATCAGTTACCTTTTAAAGACCACAAGTATTTTCTTACCAACATAAAGTTGTTATAACCAACTTCCCATAAAGCCGTTATAACACTTTATGTGTTAAACCAATCAAATACGTTTAGCACATGTGACGTCACCGTACTACATAGTTCACACATATCATGCTAGAAGAGATAGAAGAGGTTCACATACCTCGCGACAGTATCGACTAATAGCAAAACGCCCAAGTACATCCAACCGTCGCTACTCCTAAGCCAAGTAGATCGCGCCACACGTAGTACTTCAACCTATAAGGCCACAAGGCGCTTATTAACATTTAGATCTCATCGTAGAACATTCTACCAAAATTCGGCAAAGACTCTCCCGCAACAACAGCGTAATCCTCCTCTATCGAGGCCGCTACCAAGCCAACCAGGGGGGGTTATACGTCTAACCCTAATGGGTACAATTCTACTCCACGATACTACTACACAAGTCTACTGTAATACAACCCTATGTAATTACAGTTCAGTATTCTTCTTTCGAAAAGGTTTCTTATTATTCAGGCTTAAGTCAAAAGACATCACGACAACAACGCTCGATTCTACATATAGTATACTTCAACTATAGTCTAACAATCATGTAATTTCCAATTACAATAGAGGACAAGATATTTACCTCGATAAGCCCATAATTATCCAAGTATAAAGTCGATCCCGGCAATCGTTTAGCTCCAACTCCGAGCGCCCAACCCGCCTAAACCACCCTTAGAAGTTCTAACCAACTTCTACACAATACTCCAACTGACTATGGAGATTTTCCTAGGGTTTGGTTTTGGATGACGGAAAGTATAATAGTATTTCGGCTTTTCAGATAGGTATAACCTTAGAATACAACAAGGTATACTAAGGTAATTGGGCATTATAACAATACTTTAGAGAGTATTTCTACACCACAAAGGGGGGTATTATACGAAAGCAACTAGGCTAGGGGGGGGTACCCCACGGCCACACTACTAGGAGGGGGGGGGGAGAGGGCTCTCGGCCAAGGGGGCCTTTCAAAGGGGGAGAGGGGCTCTTGGACGAGAGTCAACAAGAGGGGAGAGGGAGGGATTTTAACACTTAGGAAAAATTTAGGATGAAGAAGTTCATCAAAGGAGAGGGGTATTTATAGCACAAGCCAAGGCCAACCAATGGCCAAGATCTAGCCAAGTGTATAGCAAGTGTAAGGCCAAGATTCACCCAAGTGCCCCCTAGACCCTACTCCTTAAAACCCTCACAAATATCTACCAAAAATATCTACCACTTGACACCCCAAAGTCGTCCAGTGCGCCCACCTTGCCACCTGATGAGAGGGTGCCAAGTGCCGCCCTCTCGTTGGTCCAAAATGTTCCGTCTCTCGGAAAAATCCGCAAAAATAAGAAAAGACATAGCCGGAATTTTCCCTCGCAAGTTATGTAAAACGTTTCGTCGAAAAACGACTCTAACCGGGTGTTGTGCACAAATGCCATTCGGCCAAGCCACCTAGGCGGGGGTGACACGTGTCACCCTCCTATTGGCCCAAAATAAAACATCTTCCGAAAAAATATCCACAATGGCCAAAATCTCGAAAACAAAGTGGGCCCCACAAAACCGTAAATTTCTCCCGTGGGCCCCACGTGACCATTTCCGAAAATAAAATTCCATAATTCTCTAATATTCCAGGAAGTCTGAATACCAAATCTGGGAATCCAATTCCCATTAACGAACCTTTTTCCTTCACAAAAACCGGAAACTTTTCCGTGGAAAAATCGCCTCTTTCTTCCTTTCCAATCTTTCTGTCGTATTCTCGTACGTACGTCCTCGCATACATACCCTGGAACTACGGGGTATAACAGCCTCAACAGCAGACTAGTTATGCGCCTCCGCCAGTACAGAGTGGTCCTCCACAATCTTCAGAGCACCCAGAGTATTCAGGGAGCGGTCGTGGCTCGAGGTTGATTTTCGAGAGAAGAGGTGTTAGCCAGAGGAGGCCACCCCTACCTCGTTGTGACCGCTGTGGTAGACTCCACAGTGGGGAGTGTCGTGCTACTCCGGGAGTTTGTTTTACATGCGGCCAGCAGGGCCAGGTTGGGAGAAATTGTCCGACTGAGGTGGCTGGTAGGATAGCACAGACTACGGGATCAGTTGCGGGTTCTTCACCTCCCATAGTCAGGCAGGATGTTCATACACCGGCGGGCCACGGTAGAGGTCGCGGTGGAAGTTCCCAGTTTTAGCGGTCCTCTGAATCGCCTATTTTCAGGTATATCCTTAACCCTCTAGAGTTTTGTATGTATTGATGTTGTGATGATGTGTTTAGTGTTATGTTCGGATAGCGTTGTGCTAAAACGTGATGTAGAACCTGGTTGTGAGAAGGGTAAGCTTGAGGGTGAGAAATGATGAACCTTAGAATATTACAGTTGAGACCTTAGATGTAAGGCCGTCTTGAGTACAGTTTTGCAAGTGATCCTTGCCGAGTGCATTTTTATGCCTAGAACGTTTTGTGTGATAAAATCCCTGGGTAGTGTGTAATGGAAGTGGTAGCTTTCATGACCTGTATAGGTAAGATTGTTCCGGATCGGGGAACAAGAGCGTGATGCGTAAGTGGGTCGGGTTGGGGCCATGTTGAGGGCCAACCCGCGGCCGGTTTCAAAGTGGGGTCAGCTCTGGGTGGTCCCGCCAGGTGGTAGGTCACGAGAGGCGCTAGGCCCATGATTAGATAACCATCGTATGAGTTCGTGGATATGTTCGACGAGCGGATCGTGAAGGCAGTGAAGCTAGTAAGATGACCAAGTTTGGAGGTTGTGACTCCAAAGTATTGGGAAGCTGGCGATGGCGAAGTATGGTACGTATACTAGAAGAGTTCAAGTGTCGAGAAGGGCACGACGAGTAAGGAAGGACGAAACATGTGTTCTTTCGTGGCCAGGTGTGGCGTTGGCAACTTGTTAGAAGAACCGTTATCTGTTCGAGAAGGAACATTCGGGACGAATGTTTCTAAGGAGGAGAATGTTATACCGTATTTCCGGTATATGCGTGAGGCGTGCGTATACAATTTGAGCCTTAAAGTTGGCTAGTTTGAAATTTGTACACAACACCGAAAAGTCGTTTTTCGACTAAACGTTTCCACGACTTTCGAAGGAAAATTCCGCTATGTCATTAATAATTTTTGCGGATTTTTCCGAGAGGCGAAACATTTTGGACCACGGGAGGGTGACATGTGTCACCTCACATTGAAGAGGTTGGACGGCAATTGGCTAAGCCTTGCGTTTTGGTGTGAAATTTTGGTCAAGGGTTAGGTAGGATATTTTTGTGTAGATGGATAAGGTAGCACATGGCTAAATCTTGGCCTTACACTTGCTATGCACTTGTCTTCATCTTGGCCATTGGTTGGCCTTCACTTGACCTATAAATACCCTTCTAAGTGATGAACTTTCTTCATCCAAAAATTGAGCAATCTTTCTAAGTCTCAAACCCTCCATCTCCCTCTTGTGATCTCGTCCACCACACACCCCTCCCCCTCCTTAAAGGCCCTTGGCGAAACCCACCCTCCCTTGTAGAGGCTTGGTCGTGGGGTACATACCCCCCCCTAGCCTAGTTGTCTCGTATAAATACCCCTTGTTGTGGTATAGAAATACTCTCCTAGTATTGTTGTTATGTCCAAATACCTTGGCCCAAATACCTTGTAGTATTCCCAAAGTTACACTTATACAAAAGCCCAGAAAATACTATTATACTTCCCTCAGTCACAAAAACGAAACCCTAAGTAAATCTTCACCCGTAGTTGAAGTTATAAGTAGAAGTTGGTTAGAACTTCTAAGGGTTGTTTGGAGCGGGTCGGAGCGCACGGAGTAGGAGCTAAACCTTGCTCAGGATCGACATTTAAACTCGGATAATTTTGGGCTTATCGAGGTAAACACTTTTGACCTTCTATTGTAATTGGAAATTACATGTTGTAGGAATATATAGTTGAAGTATACTATATATAGAACTGAACATTTTAATTGTGCGGCAATGTCTTTTGACTTAAGCTGAATAATACTTACAGCAATGTCTTGCGACTTAAGCCCGAATTTAAAGAAGAATCGAATCAGTAATTACATAGGGTATCAGATGAGACTTGTGTAGCATTCTTGGGTAATATAATTTTTAAACGTCCGGTTAGACGTGTTAACCCCACGGTTGGCTTGATGGCGGCCTCGATAGAGAGGAGATTTACGCTGCATGCGGGAGGTCGCCGAATTTTACGTAGAATATTCTACGGGGATCTAAAAGATATTAATAGGCGCTTTGTGGCCTCTATAGGTTGTAGTACTACGTGTGAGTGATCTGGCAGTGAGAGTGTGAGCGGTTTGGGGTACTTGAGCGTTTTGCTATTAGTCGATACTCGTCGCGAGGTATGTGAACCTCTTCCTATCTGTTCTAGCATGATATGTGTATAACTATGTAGTACGGTGACGCATACGTATGTTAAATGTATTTGATTGCCTTTAAACATAAAGTGTTATAACAACTCTATGTAAATGAGAAATGCTTTGTGATTTTTAAAAGATAACTGATTTGACTTATAACCGACTTGATGTAAAAGAACCTTGAAGTATTCTAAGAGATTAAGAAACCTTTTTGGAAGAAGTGTATACCTGGTTTGAAAACATAAAAGTTATACCAGCTTTATGAAAAGTTAGGTGTAACGCCTTAAGAGTGATAAAAAGAATGGTTTAATGGTTTAGAAGTTAAGAGACTTGACTTAATATGGATGTTTGTGTGAAACCTCATTCGTGAGTAATGAGTACTTGGTTTTTGGAAGGAATAATGTTTTACTGATTTCGGAAATCAGAATGTGTATCGACAAACCACTGCAGCGTTAATAAAGGGAAATGTATTGAATAATTAAGTATTATTAAAACCAGTAGAAACCTCCATCTGCATAGAAGCTAAGATGAGACAAAATGATATTACATTTTCTAGATCATGGCTGCTTAATAAGATTGATTATGAACAAGAATAACCTACTCGCCTATGGCATATGTTACTCAATTGTTTTAAAAGAGATTAAGACATTGAACTATGAAACTTTTAAAAAGAGACTTGCGTGAATAAAATTAGGCAAACTGGAACCTTAGGGAAAAGAAAGGCATTGTGTTGTCTTAAAATGGTTTAAAGCATAAGGTGTTATAACAGCTTTATGGGAAGTTGGTTATAATGACCTTATGAAAACAAAAGAAAGGTTTTATCATTGGTTTTAACGTGGTAACTTGACTTTAAAAAAAAAAAAAATATGGAAGTTGTTTTGGTTTACTTAAAGGATGTAAGTCACTCTATTTTATACTACGGGTATCGGGTGACTTTTATACAAAGAATGAATCTCTTAAAAGGAATTTAACGCGCGTAGTACTTTAGGGTTAAAACCCGGACCTTGGCATAAAAATGAAAGTACTTTGAGTTGTGGTGAAACACCTATGCTTGTTGTTGTGAAACTTGCCTATGCTTGTTGTTGTGAAACTTGCCTATGCTTGTTGTGATAGCCTTTGTTGTGCAAGAATTGTGTTTCTATACTCTGGCGTCTCGATGGAGGATCGGTTGACTTGTTGAGAACTTACTTGGACGTGACCGGCGATGTGGATAAATTCCGCAGATGCGTTCGCTGATAGTGTTACTTTTGTTAAATCACTTTGGACATATCGACACGCGATCGTAGCGCTGCGGGTATGCTTCCACTTTGATTACCGCTTGTTGCTTATTGTTTCCCTTTGGACATATCGACACGATCGTGGCGCTGCGGGTATGCTTCCATTTGGAATCTGTCTTATTGTTTCCCTTTGGACATCGACACGATGCGTAGCCGGGTATGCTTCCATTTGGAATGTTGTCTTATTGTTTCCCTTTGGACCTACTGACACGATGCGTAGCGCACGGGTATGCTTCCATTTGGAATGTTGTCTTATTTGTTCCCTTTGGACATACTGACACGATGCGTAGCGCACGGGTATGCTCCCATTTGGATTGCTATCTTGTTGTTATCATATCATAGGCTGCCGGCAGTGAGGAAGGTACTCCACGGGCAGGATTGATGTTGTGGGCGTGAGACCCTGAATTGATATAACTGTTATGTGTATGTACTGTAGTTTGGTTATCATACATCTCGCTTTTATAGACTATTATGATTTCGATTCTGATGTTTCTGATTTCACATACTTGGTACTGTTATCGACCTCCTTGGGGCTGCGTTCATCCGCAGTAGAGTACATCATTTGTCGATCCGCGTTTAGGATCTCATTTCAGCGTTTTGGGAAGCTCCGTTCCTTGGAGGCTTATCTGTTGGTATGTTACCACGAGTCCGTAGGTTCTTGTACATTCTGGGGTATGGCGGGGCCTGTCCGTCATAGTTGTTGTATAAATTCTTAGAAGTGCAGCCTTTGTGTAGGCGGGGTTTGTAAAAAGGATAAATGTTCGGGTATTTATGTATATATATGATGAAGGCAACTGTTTTGGTTGGCCTGTTTATTTATTTTGTCTCTAAATTCATGTTCATGTTTTTATTTCCGCTGATTTTCTCTGATGTTGTATCACTAGGGTGCCCGGGGTAAGGCACCAGTCACGGGCCCGGGTTCGGGTCGTGACAAACACCTCACAAATATCCATCCCAAAAGTTAACAACTGAAATCATACGTACACAACCGTCCAGTACCGATAACATCAAACAGTCCACTACAAATAACTGAAACCACACGTACACAACCATCCAATCTTGAGCCAGTATGACATTGGGTGTCGGCCACACCCCCTAGTTTGGGGTGTGACAAACTTGGTATTAGAAAAGGTCGGTCGTAGAGAGTCAGTTAGCCATGTCTAGTAGAGTCTTCTTTATTGGTGTGTTGTGCATCATACTTATAAATAAGAGGTTGTCAGGAATCTAGGGATGGTTGATGTTCTTTCACTTCATAGATTGTGCTATAGATCCGAGTTACATGATTTTAAGTCTCATTCATGATCTAATTCCTTTTTAAGACATGCTAGTTACTACGAGAGCTACTCTTAGTCATCGAGCCAGTGCTGATAGTGGTGAAAGTACTAGTAATGCCCCTCCTGTACAAGTTGATAGAATTGAAACTCATGGAGAGTCATACTTCCACGTATCACCTGTTCCACCCCCATAAGTGGAGATTAGAGGAGGTGTAGTGCCTCCAGCTCCTTAGGACATAGTACCTCCAGTTCCACAGAATTTGATTCCCTCATTCCTCCACCGGAGTCTTCTAAGAAACAAATGGAAAATGTCATGCAGTTATTAGCACAAATAATAGCTACCCAACAACGTCAGATGAGTGTTTAAACATGGGCTGGGTCTTTTGATACCATCGGAAGTTCCAGGACTTAAGAATATCTCAGGTTGAGTTCTCCAGTATTTACTGGGATAGATCCAAATATGGACCATCAAGACTTTATTATCAGATGTTGTGAGTATTACGGGTGATGCATGCTTCGGAGATGAAGGTACTATAGTTGGCCTCTTTCAGTTTCAAGAACTGAGGTATGACATGTATGCTCAGTCAAGACATGGACAAAGTTTGAGAGCTTTTGGTTCTCAAAGGCAGGGAAGTTCAGGATAGATGAGACCTCTACTGTCACCATTTAGCTAGTGTGGTAGAACATATACAGGACAATATCATCAGGATTCTAATGTGTGTTATTTGTATGGGGAAATCCGTAATTGAGAAGTTCTTGGAAGAAGATGTTACTCTTAAAAATGAGAATGAAAATTTAGTACTCTAACATGTGTTGAGTGTTCTTGAACAATATGAGAAGACACAAGGAGAACAACTATTTTACACACGTTGCAAGGTAAGTGACAAAATGTGCAATGTGATTATTTATGGAATAAGTTGCGTCAACTTGGCCTCTGTGGAAATGGTGGACAATTTGAAATTACCCACCCACGATCATCCGAAGCCATAAGATCTCCAATGGTTAAACCCAGAAGAAGGGCTAAGAGTAGAAAACAAACTCTTGTTAACATTTAGATTGGCATGTACAAGGACGAACTATGGTGTGACATCCTACCTATGGATGCATGTCATATTTTGGTGGGACGACCGTGGAAACTTGACACGAAGGCATAAAATTATGAAAGAAGGAACACTTATTCCTTTCAAAAAGATAATAAGAAGATTCGGTTGGTGCCGATGTCACCTAGTTAGGTGAAGGCCATGAGAATTCGAAGTGCAATGAAGTGCAGAGCCGAGGCTCTCTCACCTGATGCACAAAGGATATAGTAAGAATCAAATAAGGGGAGTCCTATGGACTCATTGGTATGAAAGAAAAGTCCTAAAAGAGACTTGGTTAGAGATGAAACTCCAGAGGAACCCGTGGAGAAATGTTTTAAAGACTTATGTCGGGATGGATTTGCAATTGAGCCACCATCGACGGGAGATGTTGTACTTCACATTGAAATAATTCCAAGGAGTTCATAACTTAGTCATCAAGCATATATCCCCTATCCGAAGAAGGCTAAGGAGACATGGCACACTTGTGTTAATATCCAAGATGGGTCTGAATGTACAAATGCAAGTGCGGTAAGAAGCTTACATGTCTCGGCTTCTTCATACCCTCATGCCATCAGAAACTATGGTGCCCTTATTGCCCCTACTTCGACCATGGAGCCACTAATTAAAATTGAACATGATTTTCGAGGAATTGGTGTTGGTCCCATTCTAATTCAAGACCAAAAGTCCATTGCTTTCTCTAGTCCACTGCTTCCATGTAAGGACTTGTTCATCATGGGGACCTTGGTCCATTAGAGACAATTGACTTCGTTTATGTTTGGCTCATTGGGTTTAACTGCACTTAAGGAAGTAAGGGACAATCAAATGTCAAGAGGCGATCGTCCTTGCAAGATATTGGCCTTTAATATCGAGCGTGATTTTTATGAAGAACTTGTGAGGTCATTTGAGTTGTGCAACATTCCAAACTCTTCCATGATCCTCATGCACAAGATGCTACTACGGTCCATGGGTTACACCATATCATCCGAGGGCATGTGTGATAATCCAACCACGGTGGAATCTTGCCAATGATGCTCCGAGCCTATGAGTATAATTGGGGCAAATAGTTTCCTTGGTCTGGTTTGTTTTCCTCATCATTTCGTTTGGCATTATTGTGTACTTGCTGCTCCCATCAATGAGATAATAAGAAAGGATGAGTGTGAATAGTTCCGAGAAGCAACAAGAATATTAGAAACCTTGAAGGAAAATATTTGTGGAGCACCGGTTCTAACTATGCCAAGCCATGAAAGAACATTGGGAGTTAAAGCAAGGGTAGGTGCCTTTTTTTACTAGCACAAAATTGAGTGGTGCACCATGTCTTTCTTCTATCTATGGCGAGGAAACAAGTCTTATGGTATCCGTAATCCAACATGGTCATCATATGAAGTCAAAGCCTTTCATCTTATATTCGGATCCTTATTTGGCATGTGTTGAAGAAGGCGCCTATAAGATAAACTTCCAGGCAAAGATGAAGGTTCAACATGTTATAAAGTGTCCTCACATTTAGATGGTGCAAATTTGAGGACAAATTGTTTCAAAGAAGGGGAGAATGATGCAAGAAAGCCCGCAGACTTAAACTCCCAAACTAAGACGATAGGTATTTTTCTAAGAGTAGCAACAATGGCATGCCATTCTACACTTAGATACCTAACATGGCACAGAAAATGTAATGGAGTTGGAGTTATTACATGAAGGTTTAAGAAGACATTGTATTGTCGGCCTTCTTGTTTGGTCTTGGTCGAGACCATGTATATTCTTTTAGTTTATCTTTATTTCTTATCTTAGATTTTAGCTCTTAGATTAAGACATAGTATGAAATGTAATAACTACCTTAGAATACAATTAATAAGCCATGTAAGAGGGAAAAAAGATGACAAGGCTGAAAGGTCTTCCAAAGGATAACCAGGCCAAAAGGTTAAGGACAAGGTGGCAAGGACAAGAATAATCTAGAAGTTAAGGTATCCAAGAAGATAATTCAAGAACCAATTAGTTCATGAATTTTGATACATTGAAGACTTCCAAATCGGCCAAGGGGAGTTCAAGAGTTGACTAAAATGGTTCATTAAGCAAGTACATGAAAACGATAAAAAGGTGTGAAAGAGATTGGGTTCATCCTTTCCTCCAAGTAAAGCCAAAACCATTCCTATTGTTCCCACAATGGCCGAGAAGTTCCTTGAGCACTAAGTACACCCGAACGCGTTCCTACTTTTCCACATACCGAAAGTTACATGTAGTTTGTGTCCTTTTATTTCCTTCTAGAATGGTCCATTCTCTACTATAAATAGGACCCTTATGACTTGTAAATATTCGGAGTTGATAATATATAAAAGTGAGTATTACTCAAAAGCTAACCGTATATTCACTTGTGTGTGTCTACTCTAAATTGGTTCTGTGTGAGCCAAACCCCTAAGCAAGTTTAGCTAAGACTGTGTGGCTTAGTTTAACCCAAACATAGGTTTCCCTTTAGTCTAAGTCTTGATTAGAATTGTGTGACCTAATCAATACCCAAGCTCGAATAAGGTTACAAGATAGATTCATAAAAGATATAAATGAAGAATTGTCAATAACTTCTAGTTCTTATGGATGAAGAAACATTAAGAAGACGTCATAATATGGTAAGACAATTAGAATATATGGCAGACAAAAGGCTAATATATAATAAAGACATAAATGAACATATAATAAGTTATAAAATGAGTATTAATCTAATAACGGAAAGAGATAAGACTATAGAAGAACAATCTAAGCAAATAGCTGAACAAGAACATATTATAAGAAACTTAAAATTCAGTTCACTTATAAAAGAGGAACAGTTAAGACAGAAAGATGAAGAAATCAGAAAAATAACAGAAGAAAAAGTAGGCCAAATAATTAGGCAAAATCGTGAGATAAAAGATTTGAACGATGTCATAAAAGAACAATACAAATTGATCAATCAATTAACTCATGGATAAAGGGAAAGAAATAGCGACAGATCTATACACAACAAATTATCAAATGGATGAATATGAAGGAGGAACAATAAAAACTTTAAGTTTCAAACCCGAAGTGTATCGGAAAATACAAGATGAAAAGGAAGAATTATCAGTAAAAAAGATATTTAAGATAAAGTGGTTTGACAGAAATAAAGAAATAAGATATATAATACAAAAACACGAAAATGTAATAGACACTACAAGTGTAAATGGAAAAGTCATAATAAATTTAATAACTAACGAAATAATAAAATGAGAGTTATCAAAATTATCAGCAAAAGAAGCCAAGAAATACATAAATATATATTTCGGAGGAATAGAATTTACTATAAAAGCATACTTTCAGAAGAATATAGATACACCTATACAAATGTATATACTAGATGACAGAATATTAGAAAATATACAAGATGCATTAATATCAGTAGTAAAAGGAAATTTAATATATCAAAAATTAAAATTTACTATACAACCAGATTTTAGTATCTCACTAAAAGATGAACACAAAGAATTGGCACTAACGCTATACTATAAATTGGATGGAATAAAAATGCCGTCAGGAAGTAAAATAATAAGCATAGAGACAAAAATGATATATGCCTTAACAGAAAATCACCATGTGAAAAAACAATACGAAACAAATATCCTAGTACCAAAGATGTACCAAGATATCTTAGAAACTATAGAACATAAAGAAAATTCAAAGATAATGATCCCAGAAGAAATACATATAGATTTTAGCAATAGAAGCACAACAATATTACATAAAATAAAACCGTGCATAGAAGGATCTAGATTAAGTATTAAAAGAGAATTAATAACAAAACAACGAAGTTTGGGGACACCAAGGACATTAGACTTAATAAACACAATAACGAACAGATTAAGTATTAAAGTAATAATATTCAATAGGGCTACAACAATTGATTGTATAACCGAAATTAATACAGGAGCTGTAAAAAGTTATATACATATCAGTAAAATAAATGAGAAAGACTGTCAGCCGATACAACCAGAAACTTTCCATTACCCTGAAAATGACAGAGAAATAATAGTGACTAAAAGTATTAATTTAAAATTCAAAATCAAAGATTTAGAATATAAAATAGACATAGCAGTCTTAGAATATGATAGCTTTAATGAATTATTACTAGGAAGTGATTTTTTAACTATGATAAACTATAAGATCACTAATAATGGAATAGAAATTACTGACCAAGGCAAAACAAGATTTATTGACAAAATATGAATATTCAAGAAGAAATAAATAAAAAGAAACTCAAACTAAAGATAATAAAACAAATGTTATTTGAGGAAGTCATAGATTCTCAGTTAAAATACTTAAAATATAAAGCTGAAGAAATAAAGTTAGAGAATGAAATAGAGCAACTAGGAAAAAGAATAAATAATAAATCCAATAAAGAATGGATAGACATAGGAGACAGATGGATAAGAAGAGTAAATAAAAGCTGAGCAGTTTTAACGAAAAAATAGATGAAATATGGACAGAGTTAATAGTAAAGGAGAAATTAAAAAACCTTTTTGATGCGATGAACGAAATAAAAGATAGTCAAGCTCAAACACGAGAACTAGTAAGAGAAGAATTAACAAAATTATGGAATGTATCTGAAGTACCAACACTAAAGCTAATACTTGACCAGCTAAACAAAATAGTAACAAATATGAATAAAGAAAAGGGAAAAGAAATACAGGTAGACTAAGGAGAAACTAGTACACAAGAACAAAATATAATAGAAACGCTACCTATACAACCCGAAATAGTAGCAGTAGATGCTTGAAGAAGGAGTAAAATACCTATAATGATGGATATCAGTAAAATAAAACCTAAGATACCAGATGAAGTGGCAAAAACATTAGATGGATTAAAAACCTTAGCTAAGAAAGGACAATTTTAACGAGCACTAGTGAACATAGCGCAATTACATTCATTCGAAACCATGGTAAAGAAATATTAGAAAAAGAAAGGTATAAATACGAACCCATAAAGAAACAGGATTCCAAAGATCCTAAAGATACACCAATTAAAAATAACGAAAATTTTAAAGATAGAAACATTCATACCTCCTTAGCAGATCCAACAAAACCAGAACTTGAAAATATAATCCAACGTCAACAGATAATACAATTATAAAAAGAAAATACAAAGTTAAAACTATCTTCTAATAAAGAATGGCTGAAAAAATATAAAAAATACAAAACCAAATATAAAGATACAAAGAAGCAACTAAATGAAGCCAAAGTAGAAATTAAAGAAATCAAAAAAGAATTAGAAACAGTTAAAATATAACTAAGTAATCTAAAAGAGGAATTCTACATTAAGAAACAGCAACTAGCAAAACTAAAAGAGAAGAAAAAGGTAAAACGAATAAATAAGTCAAGTAATGAAGAAACATTACAAGATAGTAATGATAGCAGCAGTACAGATAAAGAAGACATAATAGTAAGGAAGGACAGGTAGCAAAAATCATGGAGGAAATAGAAGATAAAAGTGATTCTGAAACAATACATGACCAGATATTAGAAGCTTTACATAAAATACAAAGAGTAAATGCGATAATAGAAGAACAAGAACCTGAAAGCGACATAGAAGATGATTATAATGAACCTTTTGAAACAGAAATAGAATCAGATGACATAATAAATAAGGACACCGATAATTACCCTGAAGAAGAAATGATAGACCCAACCTTAGAGATCATAACAAGAAAACCCACTAGGTTACCACCACATATCCCGGTAGGACAACAAGCAGAGTTTAGTGAGTTTGTAGGATCAATGACGCAAGGAATAAATATGAACGGTTACTTCCTAGACTTAGACAATGTTTATGATGAACAAGAATTAAGTAGAAGAATAAATGATTGGAACGTAGGAATGTCTTTAGCATTAATGAGTTCAACACACACCAGTGATTTAGACTATATGTATGAATTAATATCCAAAATAATGATAGGAAAAGTAGCATTTTGGTTTGAAACCATAGCTTACCAAATGAAAGGAGAAATCTTTCATCATGTTAAAGATTGGAAAGGAATATTAATGTTATTTTATATGGTATTAAAACGAGAATTCTTAGGAGAAAGGTGGCTAGTAGCCAGAGAAAACGTATTAGCTGAAAGAAAATGCGAAATAATAATGAATTTGAATAATATGAAATGTTGCAAGATCAATAAACTACCAGAATATACAATAAGTTTCACCAAATTCTATTATGAAGCAAGATTCCTACAAGATGAAGGAATAATATACCAACAACTTTATTATGACCACTTACCAGAATCGTATAATACAGAAATAACTAAAGAATATAGTAAATTAGAACCAAGAGTGAATACACTAGGAGAAAAAATACGAGTATTAAGAACCTATTTAATGAGGAAATGCGAAGAATATAGATTACAACAAAAGGTAAAGAAAGATAAAAAATTAGGATTAAGGGAAATATGCGGATTTACTGAAAAACGTCTAGTATTTGAATGTAAGGATCAAGAGGAAAAAAGAAGCAAACATAAAAAATATAAGAACACATCCAATAAAGATAAATCATTTAAAAGAAATACAAATTACAAGAAAAGATATCGAAAAAATTATGATAAGCAATACTACAAACCTTATCGAAAGAAAAAATACAAAAGATTTAGGAAATATAAAAATACAGATGATTCAAGAAGAAAATTTAGAAACAAAAGAAAATTTCGAAAAAGATTTGTAAAACCATTAGAAACAAAAGAAGCACCAAAAGAATGTAAATGTTGGAATTGTAATGAAAAGGGACATTATGCTAACAAATGCCCTAAACTAAAGAAACAAGGAGTAAAATATATTAACACTACACAATTCATTATGAGCTTAGAACAACTCAAAGAGAACGATAAAACCTGGTATAGTGAGGAGGAATTTTATATTAGTCAAACCGAGGAAGAAAGAGATATAGAAACAAAGAATAACAGATATATTAACACCAATTCCAATGAAGAAGAACCCTATTCAGACAGTGAAGACAATTCGGAATAATTTGCAGGAGGAAATGGAAAAATTAGAAAATAATAAAAATCATTGGATAAGATACGAGAGATATTTAATTGAAAGTTTTACGTTATGTACAAACCCAACATGAATTAAATACTATGGATCTAAACATAGACAAGCTATGAAAAATCTATTTAAAATAAGGACAATGCCGACGAAAATAAAACAAAAACTAAGAAATAATAGAGATTACAACAACAACAATCAAGATAAATAATGGTAGCAATCTATATTGAAGCCCAGGTAGAGCATAAACCTAATAAAATGATAAAAATAAAATCTTTATTGATAGCGGAGCAGACATGTGTCTGGCAAGGAAAGACGTTCTAGTAGCACATAAATGGAAAAGATCTAGAGTCTATAGAATAAGAGTAGCAGGATTTAATGAACAGACTAAAGAATTAGATACAATAGCAGAAAATGTAAGGATAAAACTAAACAAAACGATATTTAGGTTACCAATAATATACCAAGACAACAACATGAGCCAACACATCTTGTTAGGAAATAAATTTTTGGATTATTTTAAAACTCAAGTTATCATTAATACAACCTTAAGTTTACAAACACCCTGTAATAAATGGATTATACTAAAAAGAATATTACCAGTACAAACTCTAAAATTATGTAACAGAATAAACAGGAATAACAATCTACAACTACTAAAGGAAAAGTATCTTGGACTATTAAAGGTAAATTTTGGAGAAAATCCGACACAACTATGGGAAATAGAAAAGATATATGCTGAAATCAAGTTGATAAACCCAAATGACATTGCTAGATGTAAACCAATTAGATATAGTCCTACGGACCAAAAAGAATTTGAAGTACAACTGAAAGAACTACTAGACTTAAAACTAATACAAGAAAGTAAGAGTTCGCATAGCAGTCCAGCATTCTTAGTAAGAAAACATAGTGAGCAGAAAAGGGGCAAAGCCAGAATGGTAGTAGATTACAGAGAACTAAATAAGAAAACAATATTTGACGGATATTTTCTACCATATAAAAGAAACCTTATCAACAGGTTAGGAAATAAGAAATGGTTTAGTAAATTTGATTGTAAAAGTGGATTTTGGCAGATAAAACTAACTAAAGACTCAAAACCTTTAACGGCATTTAGCACACCCCAAGGGCATTATGAGTGGAATGTACTACCTTTTGGACTAAAGAATGCACCACAAATATTTCAAAGAATGATGGACCAAGTATTCAGAAAATTAACAGACTATTGTATAGTATATGTAGACGACATACTAATATATAGTGATACCCTAGAAGATCATATAAAACATCTTGAAGAATTCATAAAAGTAGTGAAAAGACATGGAATTCTATTATCAGAAAAGAAATCCGAAATATTTAAAAATGACATCGAATACCTAGGATATATCATCGATAAGGATGGAATTCAGTAACAGGAACATATTGTAACCAAAATAAGAAATTTTAAGGATAAATTAGAAACTAAAAAAGAGGTACAACAATTTCTAGGAATAATAAACTACGCCTCAGACCATATAAAAGATCTACCAACTTTAAGGAAACCTTTACAAGATTTAATTAAGAAGAATAAAGTTTTTGAATGGAAAGAAGAACATGATAAGGCTATAAAAATTATCAAAGAAAGGGTAATAAATCTACCAAGACATAAGATACCAACGGACAAAGATCAATTAGAACTTTATACAGATGCCAGTGATATAGGATGGGGAGCAGTCCTTATAGCCTATGCAGAAAATGATTCAGACAAAGAAAAAACCTTGATATGTGGCTATGGAGGTGGAACATGGAAACCAAATGAAAAAAATTATCATATTAATGAAAAAGAATTATTAGCCGTAAAATTTGGAATAAAAAGATTTCATTACCATTTGTTGCCAGTAAAATTTATTGTACGAATAGACAATACACAGGTAAGAGCATTTATTACAAACAAAATAGACCCTCTACCAGAACTAAATAAAAGGAGAAAATGGCAGTCATTCTTTTATTGTTATGATTTTATTGTTAAAAATATATCTGGAAATAAGAATCTTCTAGCTGATTTCTTAAGCAGGTACCAAGATGTCAGTCAACAGTGACAGTTTTGAAGAATATATGAGCCGGATAATAGAAGAAATTACCAGCAATAACCAAATCATAACAGATAAAATACAGGAAAATGACAACCTTTCCAGCCAACTTAAAGAATGCCTCTCAGACTACCAAGCATACAAACACCTAAAAAACTTCCCAAAAATAAACTCTCCAGAAACAAAACAAAGCCTAAGTTCTCAATTAGCACACATGCCATCTACATCCCAGATACCAACGTCACAAATAATGTCCATAGCAGAAAGACTAGCATTCTCACCAGAGATTACCACCGCATATGAAACCATCACTAAATACTACACCTATAAATCTAATCCCAACATACTACAAAGCTGTAGATTTAGCAAATATCCAAGATACCTATGCCTGGAAAAAGCAAATCCAGATGTTACCCAAAAGCTTTTTAAATATAGAATTTTAGACAAAGTCATGACAGATGATACCCTTACGAGCATATCCAAACTACCAAACGCGATAATACAATCCATCCAGTCTATGAGAGAAACCTTCGGACCAGGAAATTATGGAATACAGATCTTTGATGCTTCAACAGATCTGACAGGAAAACCTATCGTATTATGCCAACTCTTCAAAGTTGGAAGATGTTATACCCCGTAGTTCCTGGGTATGTATGCGAGGACGTACGTACGAGAATACGACAGAAAGATTGGAAAGGAAGAAAGAGGTGATTTTTCCACGGAAAAGTTTCCGGTTTTTGTGAAGGAAAAAGGTTCGTTAATGGGAATTGATTCCCATTTGGTATTCGGACTTCTGGAATATTAGAAAAATATGGAATTTTATTTTGGAAATGGTCACGTGGGGCCCACGGGAGAAATTCTGGTTTTGTGGGGCCAACTTTGTTTTCGAGATTTTGGCCTTTGTGGATTTTTTTGGAAGATGTTTTATTTTGGGCCAATAGGAGGGTGACACGTGTCACCCCCGCCTAGGTGGCTTGGCCGAATGGCATTTGTGCACAACACCCGGTTAGAGTCGTTTTTCGACGAAACGTTTTACATAACTTGCGAGAGGAAAATTACGGCTATGTCTTTTCTTATTTTTGGGGGTTTTTACGAGAGACGGAACATTTTTGACCAACGAGGCGTGGCACTTGGCACCCTCGTTGGTGGGCAAAGTGGCGTGACTTGGACGATTTGGGGGTGTCAGTGGTAGATATTTTTGGTAGATATTTGTGAGGGTTTTAAGGAGTAGGGACTAGGGGGCACTTGGGCATATCTTGGCCCTACACTTGTGTAGCACTTGGCTAGATCTTGGCCATTGGTTGGCCTTGGCTTGTAGTATAAATACCCCTCCCTTTGATGAACTTCTTCATCCATAAATTTGCCTAAGTCTTGAAAGCTCTCCTTCTCCCTCCCCTTGTGTTGAGTTCGGCCAAGGGCCTCCCCCTTGTGGCCGAGAGCACCCCCCCCTCTAGGGGTGCTAGCCGAGAGTGTAGCCCACTGCTAGTTGCTTGTATGATACCCCCCTTTGTGGTGTAGAAATACTCTCTAAAGTATTGTTATAATGCCCAAATTACCTTAGCCGTATACCTTGTTGTATTCTAAGGTTATACCTATACGAAAAGCCCAGAAATACTATTATACTTCCCGTCAGTCACAAAACCGAAACCCTAGGAAATCTCCATAGTCCGTTGGAGTATTGTGTAGAAGTTGGTTAGAACTTCTAAGGGTGGTTTAGAGCGGGTTGGAGCGCTCGGAGTTGGAGCTAAACGATTGCCCAGGATCGACTTTATACTTGGATAATTATGGGCTTATCGAGGTAAATATCTTGTCCCTCTATTGTAATTGGAAATTACATGTTGTTAGAATATATAGTTGAAGTATACTATATATAGAACTGAACGTGGTTAGTTGGCAATGTCTTTTGACTTAAGCTCAAGAATCGAATCGTATCAGACAGAGACTTGTGTAGTAATCTTGTGGAGTAGAATTGTACCGTTCGGGTTAGATGTATAACCCCCTGGTTGGCTTGTAGCGGCCAGATTAGAGGAGGAGATTTCTGTCATGCGGGAGAGTCTTTGCGAATTTTCGGTAGAATGTTCTGCGATAAGGTCTAAATGTTAATAAGCGCCTTGTGGCCTTATAGGTTGAAGTACTACGTGTGGCGCGTTCTACTTGGCTTAGGAGTAGCCGGCGGTTGGGAGTACTTGAGCGTTTTGCTATTAGTCGATACTCGTCGCGGTATGTGAACCTCTTCCTATCTCTTCTAGCATGATATGTGTGAACTATGTAGACGGTGAGACGTCACGTGTACTAAATGTATTTGATTGGTGTAAAACATAAAGTGTTATAACGGCTTTATGGGAAGTTGGTTATAACGGCTTTATGTTGGTAAGAAAATACATGTGGTTTTTAAAAGGTAAGCGATTTGAACTATAAGCGGCTTGTTATGTGTTAATAAAGAACTTGAAGTATTTCAAAAGAGTTTTGAATCATTTTGAGAGAACAAGTAATACTTGATTTGTTTTGAAAACTTAAGAGTTATACTAGCTTTATGGAAAGTTAGGTATAACGTCTTAAGAATGTTTCTTGATTTTGGAAATCGAGAATGTGTATCGACAAACCATCGCAGCGTTAATAAGGAAATGTTTTGTGATTAAGTATTAATAAAACCAGAGAAACTTCCATCTGCATGAAGCTAAGATGAGACAAAATGATATTTCCTAGATCATGGTCTTTGTAATAAGATTGTTGTAAACAAGAATATCCTACTCACATATAAGACTTATGTTTCTCGGATAGTTTAAAAGAGAATTATATTCTTAAATGAATAAGACTATGAACTACTTAAACCTTTCTAAATAAGAAACATGAACATTTGAAATTAGGCAAACTTGGACGTTTGGAAAATAATGTTGTTACTTGAGTTTTACAAAGAGAAGTGTTTTGATTTACTTCAAAAGATAATCACTATATTTTCATATACTACGGGTATTGTGTGACTTTTGTGAAAGTAACGTATCTTTTAAAGAGTTAATGTATGAAGTACTTTGGGGATAAAACCCCGAACTTGTTAGCATATAGTAGAAAGTACCTTGTGTGTATAACTTGATTGTGTTGGTTTGTGATAGCCTTGTAATACTTTCTTGTTGATTTGATAAGTAAACATGCTAGGATGCTACGTGTGTTAGTATCTTGTGATGTTTGTGTAAAGGGTTTTCCTTTGTTATGCTTATGTTGTTTAACGATAAGTCGTTATGATAGTATTATACATCACTCATCTCTTGAGATGATTCCGGGTTAAGCGCCTCCGTCGCGGGGTAGACTTCAGCGGGTCGATGGACCTATGATTCGAGACTACCTCATGCGGGTCGAGGGCTATGCGGGCTGCGGGAGTTCGAGTTAGGATCGGCCGCGTGGTCATGCGGTCACTTGTGGCGTGCGGACGGCGAGTCGGGACGCCGCCGGGAGTAGCTACCTCGATGCGGGGTTATACCTCATGCGGGCGATCTGATTGGCCTATGCGGAGTCGCGGAAAGTTCGAGGGCTAGACGCGCACATTAGATCCGCGGGCAAGTGGTCGGCTTTGATCATGTGACGGCCAGAGCGGATCTTATGATACGATTCATGACCTTGTTGGTATTGTGGGTGTTAGTAGTCGGCTATGCCTTCGTACTTACCCTGTACGTGTTATTATGGCACAGGTGGGACCTGGTGTTCATGTGTGTTCCTTGGTGCTGTTATATCATAAACTGCCGGCAGTGAGGAAGGTATTCCACGGGCATGATTGATGTTGTGGGCGTGAGACCCATTGTTATATTTGAGTGATGACTTGAGGGCGTGAGTCCCTGACTTGACATGACTGCTTATTATTGTGAACTGTAGTTTGGTTATCATACATGTCTCCTGCTTTATAGACTATTATGATTTCATTTCTGATATTTTTAGTTTCACATACTCGGCACTGTTATCGACCTCCTTCGGGCCTGCGTTCACGCGAGTAAAGGTACACCGATCATTGATCCTCGCTCTTAGGGTCACAGTCAGCGTTTGGTAAAGCTCGTTGCTCGGAGGCTTATCGGTGGTATAGTTCCTGTTGTTGTAGGTGTTTACATTCAGGGTATGGCGGGGCCTGTCCGCCATTGTTGTCGTATAATTTCTTAGAAGTGCAGAATCTTGTTGTGGCGGGGTTTGTAAAAAGGATTAAAACTGTTCATGTTGGAAAAAGTCGTTATTTATATTTATGCCGAAAGGCAAGTTTTTCTCAGATTATTGTTTCATATTTCATAATATGTCTTGTATTGTTTTATGTTCCGCTGATTACTCTGATGTTGTATCACTAGGGTGCCCGGGGTAAGGCACCAGTCACGGGCCCGGAATCGGGTCGTGACAGAAGAAATACTAATATTAACGGATTAAATACAGATTCTAAGAAAGAAATGCCATGTAAGATCAATAAATTTTAAGAATGGCTAAGTAACAAGAGAGTCATTGGATTAGCAACCTTGGCAGGAAGACTAGAAGATCTGATAAGAGTAGGGAATGCAAGTATTATCGGAAATACTAAAGGAGGAGAAGTCGAAGAACTAATCACTATGTATTACAATCACGACGTAATGACACAAGACACAGTAGAATTTACGAACATGCTAAATAGGATTATAAATCTCAAACACAAACACAGCAAAGAAACTGTTGATCAATACCATATGATAACGAAACAAAAAAGAAAAGTTATGACTTTTAAAGATATGAAGGTACAAGAAGTAAAAAAGGAAGAAGAAGGATCTCCTGATCCATTCTTGTAAGAACATTGGGAATAAATGTAGTTCTACTACATTGAAGCCCAAAATATGAGCCTATCCAAGAACATGTAGTTTAACTACGTGGATCCTAAATTATGAGCATAAGAGCATAGCAATTTGGCTCAAAGTGATTCATCACAACAAGCCCAAAAATATGAGCATATCAGAATATGAGTATAAAAGTCAAAAGATACCAGATACATCAACTATTTCAAAAAGCGTAAAGACAAAGAGATGAGACAAACAGATATGACAAGGTCAGCAAGAAATACTCTCAACAAAAGAAGGCAAAGAAATAAAAAGCAGACATGACAAGACAAGACAGGAAGAGACCAGCAAGGCAAAGAAGGATGAAGGAAGTTTAGAAATGTAATAATTTAGATTGTACTGTAGCATGAAGAGTACTATAGCAAAGAATAGTAAAGCCGCCGAATACTGTAGCACTACAGTAAAGGTCGCACAGTAAGAGCCAAGAACTGTAGCAGCACTGTAGCATCCCGAGGTTATCTATATAAAGAGCCTCTTTGTATCAAAGGAATTAAGAGCTTCGGAAATCAAACTTTAACCTTAAAGATATTTTCTCTCTCAATATTCTCTCAAACATATCTTGTCCCTCTATTCAGAATCTAGAAAAGAAAATTAAGAATCTCATATAAATCTAAAATTATGAGTAGCTAATCTTCATATCAGTCTATAATCTTAATAGAGTAACATCGTAATCCAAAGAAGGTCTACTTATCAAGAATCATAAGGGTAAGAGATAAACTTTGAAGAACATATACTAAACGCATATTAGTCTAGAAACCTTGACTGTTGATAGGCTTCGGAGAGATTGTAGAGGACTCCTAAGTACCTAGGCAAAAGTACCTGTGGCGAGGAAGCAGAAAGGGGAAGCGGCCAGGGTGAAGTTGACACTTCCGGTAATCTGAAGATCTACAAGAGGTATGGTTTCTTCACTAAGTGTTTTTAGTTATGTTCCTGATAAGTTAATCTCTATAATTATGGTTCTAATTAGTAGAAACTCTATGGTTAAAGATGTTAACCACTCTAGAACAGATTATAGACTGGATTGAATTAAAAATTGATAAAAGCTTCCATATAAACCTGCTTATACTATTTGTTAGTATATTACTTATATGTTATTACGTATTATTCCGCAATAATAACAATAATAATGAAAATACCACCGACGTTCTTCCCTCTTCAGGGTTGTTAGGTGATGAAAAGATCCCCACAGAAAATGGTATCAGAGCATATTACGGGGTTGGAACTGTGTGGACCAACTTAGCCTAAGCTTCACGTTACCAAAAGGGCTTCCGATCACCCACACTTAGCTAGTTCACGGGAATTTCACTTAGTGAACCCCGGTCTTCACATTGTGGAATTAGTCACCTTATCCTTGGTATCAACTCGGATAGTAAAACCCCCGTGTCTTTATCCTTGGGCTCATCGATCGTACCTCACTTAGACCATATCAATTTGTGTCAATATTTACCCTAATCAATCATCCTTGGGCTCATCGATCGTACCTAACATTAAGAAAATGGTGATGAATTGGGAACCCCTATCCGAAATAATTTGTAATGGAATCCCATGTAACCTCATTATTTCTTTCACATAAATTTGCGCATATTGCGGCGTTGGAACTGTGTGGACCAACTTAGCCTAAGCTTTAGGTTACCAAAAGGGCTTCTGATCACCCACACTTAGCTAGTTCACGGGAATTTCACTTAGCGAACCCCGGTCCTCACCTTGTGGAATTGGTCACCTTATCCTTGGTATCAACTCGGATAGTAAAACCCCCGTGTCTTTATCCTTGGGCTCATCGATCGTACCTCACTTAGACCATATCAACCGAACCAACATTTACCCTAATCAATCATCCTTCACTCGAGCTTGCATCTTGCAACTCGTGTTGAAGCCTCAAATACTGACCACTCATACCTCCCACAGCACATCACAAATATCCATCCTAAAGGTTAACAACCGAAATCACACGTACACAACCGTCCAATCCCGACAGCATCAAACAGTCCACTACAAACAACAACCTGGAACCCGCTATTTTAGATTGTTCATGAGACCTTTACATCATAAAACCACCAAACCCCGATCACCATAGCAACCCTCAAGCACCCGCAACAATCCCACAAAATGCCTAAGTCCAATTCCACCTACAACTACCCGAACAACCCAACCAACCACATTGACATCTCTACCGTTTTTACCACCGTCATTGTTACGATTGTGTCTCACGTTGGCGAAATCTGAAGGGGGAAATTTGACGCAGTCATCATGACGATGGGACTAGCCCCTATAGTCGCCTTTTTAGCCAAATTACTTCTTCCAATGTGAGCATGGAGCGGGCTTGATAGAACTCCGGAAGGGGGTTACTTTGACGAATAACTGAAGCAACCTCGTTATAGGCCTCGGACAGACCGACAACCATCTGAAGGATGAGAAGACTATTAGTAACAGGAGCACCCATGTTGTGAAGTTGATCTGCCAAGTCCTTGAGTCATTTACAATAAGAATAAACGTTAGGAAAATTCTCCATAGCAACATGAGAAAATTCCTGCTCAAGGATAACAATGCGGGAATGACTGTTATCTTGGAAAATATCACGCAATCGATTCCATGCAGCCATAGCCGTAGAGTTGGGCTCCATAATTGTCTGTATAAGGTCCATGGATATTGTGGCATAAATCTATTGAAGAACCTTTGCGTCAAGTGTGACCCATAATTTTGAATCCTTCGCTTTGGTGGGTACATCATCATCTTCGGTGGTCTCATCCCCCATTTTAGGAGTCGGAGGGATGATGTGGTGAAGAACTTGATGATCCATTACATAAATCTTGAATAACTCCACCCACATCCCATATTGGACGTTTTCTAAGTCAAGAACAATCAGAAGAACTCTCTTGATGTTGGAAACTGTGAGGGCAGGGTGACACGTGTTCTTATCAGTCATAGTGAATAGAACAACAAGATTCGGAGAAGACATTGGGGAACAAGAAAAAAATCCGAGAAGTGTCTCGTATTTGTAGGGATTTGCGCGGCAATTTGAGAAAAACATAGAGGAGCGGAAGCAAGGTAAAAATAACCTAAACTCTTGATACCATGAAAGAATTAATCCCCTTGATTCTTTTTATTGATGAAAGACATATATATATAAAAGTTACAATAGGAAAATTCTTTTCCTATTCTACATCTAAATCCATATTCTATATGGAGACTAACTATACAATTATGATAATATTATAATATTAATTAAGGTATAAGACTAATATTAATATATACCAAATATACTAACCAGCCCGTGATGGGCTTGCTAGATACAGATGGGATTTAACATAATATTAGTCTTGTACCTTAATTAGTATTGTAATATTATTATAATTGTATAGTTATTCTCCATATAGAATAGGGATTTAACAGTTATTCTTCTCTTATTAGTTGTTGTACGTTTGTTTGATTTTCTTTTATTTTATCCATTATTACTAAAGAATTTTTTAGTTGTTCTTTGACTGCTACTTCGTTCCATAGCTCTTCAATTTTCTCGTTAAAATTAGTCAATTTTGTTGATCCTTTTCTTCCATCCGTTTCCTATATCTATCCACTCTTTGTTAGGTTTATTATTTTGTTGCTTTTCTAAACGTTCTATATCATTTCTAATTGTTCTTATTTAGCAACATATTCTAAATATTTAAGTTGTGATATTATTACTTCTTCCAACAAAATTTGTTTTGTTGTTTTTAATTTGTGTTTCTTCTTATTTATCTTTTACTGAATATTCATATTTTATTTATAAATCTCGTTTTTTTTGGTCAGTTATTTCTATTCCGTCGTTAGTAATTCTATAATTTATCATAGTAAAAAAGTCATATCCTAATAGTAATTCATTAAAACTGTCATATTCTATTACTCCTATGTTTATCTTATATTCTAAGTCTTGAATTTTAAATCTCAGATTAATACTCTTAGTGATTATTATTTCTCTTTCATTTTCAGGGTATTTGCATGTCTCTGGTTCTATCAGCTCACAATTTTTTTCATTAATTTTACTTATATGTATAAAGCTTTTTACGGCTCATATGTTAATTTCAGTTATACACTCAGTTGTTATGATTCCATTGAATATTATTACTTTGATTCCTAACCTATTACTTAGTACGCTGATCAAATTTAATGTTCTTGGTTGTCTTAAACTTTCTTTTTTTGTTAGTATTATCGGTTCTTTTCTAATACTTAATCTAGATCCTTCTATTTGTGGTCTTGTGACGCCCCGAAAATTGGGCCCGTCACTGGTGCCTTACCCCGGGCACCCTAGTGATACAACATCAGAGAAAACCAGCGGAAATAAAAACTTTACACATGAAATGAGAGATATAGTAAATAAACAGGCCAACCAAAACAGTTGCCTTCAGTATATACATAAGCGAACAGCTTTAATCCTTTTACAACCACACTTGTGATTACTGCAGACCTAAGATTTATACAACAACTATGACGGACGGGCCCGCCATACCCCGAACGCATAAGAACTTACGGACTCGTGGTAACATACCAAAGATAAGCCTCCACGGAACGGAGCTTCCCAAAACGCCGAAATGAGATCCTAACGCGGATCGACAATGATGCACTCTACTGCGGCATGAACGGCCCAAGGAGGTCGATAACAGTACCAAGTATGTGAAATCAGAAATCAGTAAATGAAATCATAATAGTCTATATAAAGCGGGAGACATGTATGATGACCAAACTACGATATATAACATATAACGATTCATAAAGCGAGGACTCACGCCTCCAATTATCACTCGTGCGTGGAATTTCTTCCTCATCACGGCTTTATGATATAACAATACCAAGGATTATACATGAACACCATGTCCCACTGTGTTATAAAACCGTGCAGGACAAGTATAACTACCAGATCCGACCGTACCAATAATACAATGCAACCAAAACACGGCGTCACGGGCAAGTGCGAGCCGACTCACAGGATACAAGGCGGTCACGCGCGGTGGCCGGGGCAAGTCTGGTGACCACCGGGGACGGCGTATCACGAAACCGTCACTATCTTGAGCGGGGCAAGTCACGGTGACTACCGATACCAAGGCCGAATCACCACGAGGCGGCAGCAAGTGAGCCGACCACCGGATACCGGGCGAACAAGAAGAAACCTCAACTACCAACCGGCCTCTATCGAGACGCGGTAATACGAAACACCACACTTGCACAACAAAGGCTATCATCACAAGCATAGGCAAGTTTCACAACAAGCATAGGAATGTTTCACCACAACAAGCATAGGCAAGTTTCACATCACTCAAAGTACCTTCATTTTTATGCCAAAGTCGGGTTTCAACCTAAAGTACTACGTCGTTAAATTCTTTAAAGAGATCCATTACTTATCAAAGTCACCCGATACCCGTAGTATTAGAATGACCAACCCACATTCCTTTTCAAAATCAAGTAACAACATTCTTTTCCTAAGTTCCGGTTTGCCTAGTTTCAATTACTCAAGCTTCTCATTTTCAAATGGTCTCATAGTTCATAAACTTAATCACTTGATTCCTTTTAGAACAATTGAGTAATATATGTCTCACGTGAGAGTAGGTTATTCTTGTTTACAACATTCTTATTACAATGACCATGATCTAGAAAATGTAATATCATTTTGTCTCATCTTAGTTTCTATGCGGATGGAGGTTTCTCTGGTTTTAATACGATACATCATTATTCAATACATTTTCCTTTCTTAACTGCGATGGTCCTGTCGATACACATTACGATTTCAAATCGGTAAAACATTATCCCTTTAAATAAAACCAAGTACTCATTACTCACGAATGAGGTTTCACACAAACATCCACATTAAAACAAATAAGTTAAGTCTCTTATCTTATAAGATCAAGTCTCTTAACTTCTAACATCAAGAAACCATTTTCTTTACCTCTCTTAAGACATTATACCTAACTTCCCATAAAGCTAGTATAACTCTTTTTAAAACCTTTTAAAACAAAGTGTTACTCTCCTTCCAAAACGATTTATAAATCTTTTGAAATACATCAAGTTCTTTATTATAACAAGCGCTTATAATTCACATGATTACCTTTTAAAACCACAAAGTATTTTCTTACCTACATAAAGTCGTTATAACCAACTTCCCATAAAGCCGTTATAACACTTTATGTTTTAAGAACAATCAAACACGATTAACACGTATCGTCCGTACTACATAGTTCACACATATCATGCTAGAAGAGATAGGAAGAGGTTCACATACCTCGCGACGATTTAACGACAATAAGCAAAATGCTCCAAGTACTACAACGCACTGCTAGCCCTTTCCACTTTCGAGTAGAATACACTACTCTTAGTACTTTCACCTATAAAGGCCACAAACGTCTATTAAATCTTAACCACACGTTCCCATCTTTCTACAGAAAATTCGGCGCCTCACACATGACAGCGTAAATCTCCTCTCTATCGGTCGGCTACCAAGCCAACCAGGGGGGGGGGTTAACACGTCTAACCGGGCGCGTACAATTCTACTACACAGTAATGCTACATAAGTCTACTGTAATACAACCCTAGGTAATTACAGTTCAGTTCTTCTCTTTATTATCCTTCTATGTGATTACTGTTCAATTCTTCATTCTTCAGGCTTAAGTCAAAAGACATTGCCACAATACTAAGTTCAGTTCTCTATATAGTATACAACACTATATATTCAACACTTATGTAATTTCCAATTACAATAGGGGGACAAGATATTTACCTCGATAAGCCCAAAGATTATCCGAGTTTAAAGTCGCTCCTGAGCAAGGTTTAGCTCCTCCTCCGAGTGCTCCAATCCGCACCAAACAACCCTTAGAAGTTCTACGCAACTTCTACTCCATACTTCAACAACGGGTGAAGATTTCCTTAGGGGTTCGTTTTGGTAGTGAGGAAAGTATAACGGTATTTTCTGGGCTAGTATAAGTGTAACCTTGGGAATACTACAAGGTATTTGGGCCAAGGTATTTGGACATAATAACAATACTAGGAGAGTATTTCTATACCACAACAAGGGGTATTTATACGAGACAACTAGGCTAGGGGGGGGGGTACCCCACGGCAAAACACCACAAAGGGGGAGGGGGAAACTCTCGGCCAAAGGCCACTAGGAGGGGGAGGGGGAGAGGCTTTGGACGAGAACCACAAGAGGGAGGGAGTATTTTGAGACTTAGGTAGATAGCTCAATTTTTGGATGAAGAAAGTTCATCAACTAAGGGGGTATTTATACTACAAGCCAAGGCCAACCAATGGCCAAGATTATGCCAAGTGCAAGGCAAGTGTAAGGCCAAGATTTGGGCAAGTGTCCTAAGCCAACTTGCACACAAAATATCCTACCAACTCCCCTTGACCACAAGGCCAATTCGTCCATCACACATTTCCGCCCACTCCCACCAATTAGAGGGTGACAAGTGTCGCCCTCTTGTTGGTCCAAAATGTTTCGTCTCTCGGAAAAATCCGCAAAAAATATAAATGACATAGCCGGAAATTCCCCTACGAAAGCTGTGAAAACGTTTCGTCGAAAAACGACTCTAAACGGGTGTTGTGAACAAAATAATTCGGCCAAGCCACTTTACACTTCAAAATTTTCTACGTACGTCCTTACGTACATACTCTGGAAATACGGGGTATAACATTCTCCCCCCCTTAGAAACATTCGTCCCGAATGTTCCTTCAAGGTCTCAAAACAAACAGGCGTCAGTATAGTCTTCACTGCTATACGTACGAAAACAATCATGCCACACCTGGCCACAAAAACATACGTTCACTTTTCCCCTTTCTCGTAGTACTCGTCACGAACACTCGAACTCGTTCTAGTATCCGTACCGCTCCTCGCCAACGCATTTCCAACCGCGAGTCACTACCTCAAACTTGGTCATCTCACTAACCTCGATTTCTAAGGCCATTCCCGCCTTCACGAACTGATTCGATCGAACGCGTCCACGAACTCATACGATGGTCATCTAAACTTGGGCCTAGCACCCTCGTGACCCTACCACTGGCGGGACCACCTAGACCGACCCCCCAAACCGGGTTCTGGGTTGACCCGCAAATGGTCCTCAACCCGACCCCAACCGCGCCAACTCTTGTTCCCGATCCGAACAATCTTACTATTTCACATCATGAAAAGCTACCACTTCCATCTCACACTACCCAGGACTTACCCTTTTCACTAACTGTGTTTCTAAATCACATTTTAGCACAAAGCTATCCAAACATAACATTAAACACATCAACAACATCAATACAAACAAAACTCTAGAGGTTAAGGATATACGAAACTAGGCGGTTCAAGGACCGCTAAAGCTGGAACTCCCCGCGACCTCTACCGGGGCCTTCGGTGTACGAACATCCCGCTGGCTACGGAAGGTGAAGAACCCGCAATCGCTTACAGTAGTCCATGCTATCCTACCGTCTACCGGTGGCGATCTCTTGCCGGATGGCCTGCTGGCGCAAAAATAACAATCTCCCGAGTTAGTACGACACTCTCCCTTATGAAGCTTTCCTGGCGGCACACCGAGACAAGGGCAACCTCATCCGCGAGCACTCGCTCCCCGAAAATCTGAAACACAGGAGCCCCGACCGCTCCTGAATATCGAAGGTCCCGAAAGGGGAGGACCACTGCATCTTGACGAGGTACATAACTAGTCTGCTTGGCGGTCCGCCTCGAAAGTCACCAAAGGACCCTGCTCGCCTCTTCTGCGACTTTGGTCATTCCGTCGATTTATCCGCTCCTCACATCAGTGTATACGCTGCGCACGGGCAATGTCCATGCCCGGTGAAGAGCTACACCGAACAACTCTGCAAGGCAATCATCGAGCCACGTAACATATCGGTGCACTCGATCCTCCATACTAGCTACTAACGCGGGACGTCAAGCCAATGAGTCGAACTCACATTGTACTCCCGAATGCGCGGATTCGCGCAACACCAAAAATATGTTCGCTCGAGCCCTCCTCATCCGCGAGGCAAGAAATGTGAAAGGAATGCCTCCGAGAACTCGTCCCATATACCGGAAGTGCATTCTCTCCGGGACAGCTCGCGAATCAAACGATCGGCTGCGGTATCACGCGGTGATGTGAACCTAGGACCACCGACTCGGCCTCCGATGCCTTGATTACTCTCATGATCCAGAATCGCCGGATGAACTCCTGCGGATCATCCTCGTGCCTCGACCCATAAAACTCGGCGGCCTACAACTCGGAAAATCCGTAGCCTCGAACTATCGATCTAGGGTGAACCATGGTGCTCTGGAACCGCTGCGTCGGCCTTATCCTCAAGTTCGCCACAACCCGGCCATTAATCGGGCCACTCCTTGTAACTCATCTCCTCGCTCCGGTGCGGGATCGAGGCTCAGTCTTGTGGTCTCGCCGCTGCTACTCGCAGATCCTCTGCCGCCTCGCCTTCGGGCGGGTTGCCTTCGCAGAGCATAATCGGTAAAAACGAAACACGCCGGAGGGTCCAATCTTATCACCGGCTACTAAGGCACGATCTCGTAATGAGAAGAAATGGAAACCAATCCTAAATGTCCTATAGCCTCACGATTATAGATGTGGTGCACAACACACCGATAATCAAGACTCTACTAGACACGGTCAGACACTTTCAGAGGATTAATCGCTTCGATACCACTTGTGACGCCCGAAAATTGGGCCACATCGGTGCCTACCGGGCACCCTAGTGATACAACATCGAGAGAAAACCAATGGAAATAAAAACTTTACACATGAAATGAGAGATATAGTAAATAAACAGGCCAACCAGCGATTGCCTTGGTATATACATAAACCTAATGCTTTAATCCTTTTACAACCACGCCACAACAACTACGGACCTCTAAGATTTATACAACAACTATGACGGACAGGGCCCGCCATACCCTGAACGTACAAGAACTTACGGACTCGTGGTAACATACAAAGATAAGCCTCGACGGAACGGAGCTTCCCAAAACGCTGAAATGAGATCCTAAACGCGGATCGACGGTAGATGCACTCTACTGCGGCATGAACGCAGCCCGAAGAGTCAAGATAACAGTACCAAGTATGTGAAGCAGAAATCAGTAAATGAAATCATAATAGTCTATATAAAGCAGAGACATGTATGATGACCAAACTACGATATATAACATATAACGATTACATAAAGACAGGACTCACGCCTCCAAATTATCACTCGTGCGTGGAATTTCTTCCTCACCGCCGTGATTTATGATATAACAATACCAAGGATTATACATGAACACCATGTCCCACTGTGTTATAAAAACCGACAGACAAGTATAACTACCAGATCCGACCGTACCAATAATACAATGCAACCAAAACACGGCCGTCACGGGGCAAGTGCGAGCCGACTCACAGGATACCAAGGCGGTCACGCGGTGACCGGGGCAAGTACGGCTGACCACCGTGGACCAAGGTCGTATCACGAAACCGTCACTATCTTGAGCGGGGCAAGTCACGGTGACTACCGATACCAAGGCCGAATCGATCACGAGACGGGGCAAATCGAGCCACCACCGGATACCCAGGCGAACGGTAAGAAACCTCAACTACCAACCGGCCCTCTATCGAGACGCGGTAACAGAAACACCACACTTGCACAACAAAGGCTATCATCACAAGCATAGGCAAGTTTCACAACAACAAGCATAGGAATGTTTCACCACAACAAGCATAGGCAAGTTTCACATCACTCAAAGTACCTTCATTTTTATGCCAAAGTCGGGTTTCAACCTAAAGTACTACGACGTTAAATTCTTTAAAAGAGATCCATTACTTATCAAAGTCACCCGATACGTAGTATTAGAATGACCAACCCACATTCCTTTTCAAAATCAAGTAACAACATTCTTTTCCTAAGTTCCGGTTTGCCTAGTTTCATTACTCAAGCTTCTCATTTTCAAATGGTCTCATAGTTCATAAACTTAATCACTTGATTCCTTTTAGAACAATTGAGTAATATATGTCTCACGTGAGAGTAGGTTATTCTTGTTTACAACATTCTTATTACGTGACCATGATCTAGAAAATGTATATCATTTTGTCTCATCTTAGTTTCTATGCAGATGGAGGTTTCTACTGGTTTTAATACGATACATCATTATTCAATACATTTTCCTTTCTTAACACTGCAGTGGTCTGTCGATACACATTCTGATTTCCGAAATCAGTAAAACATTATCCCTTTAAATAAAACCAAGTACTCATTACTCACGAATGAGGTTTCACACAAACATCCACATTAAAACAAATAAGTTAAGTCTCTTATCTTATAAGATCAAGTCTCTTAACTTCTAACATCAGTAAACCATTTTCTTTACCTCTCTTAAGACATTATACCTAACTCCCCATAAAGCTAGTATAACTCTTTTTAAAACCTTTTAAAACAAAGTGTTACTCTCCCTTCCAAAACGATTTATAAATCTTTTGAAATACATCAAGTTCTTTATTATAACAAGCCAGTTATAATTCACATCAGTTACCTTTTAAAACCACAAAGTATTTTCTTACCTACATAAAGCTGTTATAACCAACTTCCCATAAAGCCGTTATAACACTTTATGTTTTAAGAACAATCAAACACAGTTAACACATGTACGTCTACCGTACTACATAGTTCACACATATCATGCTAGAAGAGATAGGAAGAGGTTCACATACCTCGCGACGATTTAACGACAATAAGCAAAATGCTCCAAGTACTACAACCTTGCTAGCCCTTTCCACTCCTCGAGTAGAATACGCTACTCTTAGTACTTTCACCTATAAAGGCCACAAACGTCTATTAAATCTTAACCACACGTTCCCATCTTTCTACAGAAAATTCGGCAGCACCTCCCCCCCCCGCAACAGCGTAAATCTCCTCCTCTATCGAGGCCGGCTACCAAGCCAACCAGGGGGGGGGGTTAACACGTCTAACCGGACGCGTACAATTCTACTACACAGTAATGCTACATAAGTCTACTGTAATACAACCCTAGGTAATTACAATTCAGTTCTTATCTTTATTATCCTTCTATGTGATTCTTGCTCAATTCTTCATTCTTCAGCTTAAGTCAAAAGACATTGCCACAATACTAAGTTCGATTCTATATATAGTATACAACACTATATATTCAACACTTATGTAATTTCCAATTACAATAGGGGGACAAGATATTTACCTCGATAAGCCCAAAAATTATCCGAGTTTAAAGTCGCTCCTGAGCAAGGTTTAGCTCCTCCTCCGAGTGCTCCAATCCGCTCCAAACAACCCTTAGAAGTTCTACGCAACTTCTACTCCATACTTCAACAATGGGTGAAGATTTCCTTAGGGTTTCGTTTTAGTGACTGAGGGAAAGTATAACGGTATTTTCTGGGCTAGTATAAGTGTAACCTTGGGAATACTACAAGGTATTTGGGCCAAGGTATTTGGACATAATAACAATACTAGGAGAGTATTTCTATACCACAACAAGGGGTAGGTATACGAGCCAACTAGGCTAGGGTACCACCTACAAAACACCACAAAGGGGGAGGGGGAAACTCTCGGCCAACGGCCCCGCGGAGGGCGATGGGGAGAGGCTTTGGACGAGAACCACAAGAGGGAGGGAGTATTTTGAGACTTAGGTAGATAGCTCAATTTTTGGATGAAGAAAGTTCATCAACTAAGGGGGTATTTATACTACAAGCCAAGGCCAACCAATGGCCAAGATTATGCCAAGTGCAAGGCAAGTGTAAGGCCAAGATTTGGGCAAGTGTCCTAAGCCAACTTGCACACAAAATATCCTACCAACTCCCCTTGACCACAAGGCCAATTCGTCCATCACACATTTCCGCCCACTCCCACCAATTAGAGGGTGACAAGTGTCGCCCTCTTGTTGGTCCAAAATGTTTCGTCTCTCGGAAAAATCCGCAAAAAATATAAATGACATAGCCGGAAATTCCCCTACGAAAGCTGTGAAAACGTTTCGTCGAAAAACGACTCTAAACGGGTGTTGTGAACAAAATAATTCGGCCAAGCCACTTTACACTTCAAAATTTTCTACGTACGTCCTTACGTACATACTCTGGAAATACGGGGTATAACAGGTCTTACCTTTTTTAATAATGTTGTGGTCCTATTACTAAAATCTATATGTATCTCCTCTGGTATGGTTATTTTAGAATTTTCCTTATGTTCTATTTGTTTCAATATATCTTGATACATTTTTGGTACTAGAATATTTATTTCATATATTTCTTTACATGGTGATTTCCTGTTAAGGCGTATATCATCTTTGTTTTTATACTTATTACTTTACTACCTGGTGGCATTGTAATTCCATCTAATTTATAATACAATGTTAAAGCTAATTATTTATGTTCATCCTTTAAAGAAATGCTAAAATTTGGTTGTACGATAAATTTGAGTTTTTGATATATTAAGTTTCCTTTTATTACTGATATCAAGGCATCTTGTATTTTGTCATCTAATATATATATATATATATATATATGTATATGTGTATCTATATTTTTCTGAAAATATGCTTTTATAGTAAATTTCACTCCTCCAAAGTATATATTTCTATATTTTTTGGCTTCTTTAGTTGATAATTCTCTTTTTATTATTTTATTTGTTATCAAATTTATTCTTGCTCTTCCGTTTACACTAGTGGTATCTATTATATTTTCATATTTTTGTACTATATATATCACCTCTTTATTTCTTTCAAACCATTTAATTTTGAATATTTTCTTTATTGATAATTCTTCCTTTTCATTTTGTATTTTTTGATATGTTTCTAGTTTAAAGCTTAAAGTTTGTGTTATACCTCCTTCATATTCATTCACTTGGTAATATGTTTTATATAAGTCTGATGTTATTTCTTTTCCTTTATCCATGAGTTAATTAATTGATATATTCATATTGTTCTTTTATTATATCATTTAGGTCTTTTATTTCACAATCTTTTCTAATTATTTGTCCAAGTTTTTCCTCTTTTATCTTAATAATCTCTTCTTCCAGACGTTGATCTTTTTCTTTTATAATTTCCATATTTATTTTACAACTTATTATGTGTTGATTAATATCTCTATTATAAGTAAGAGATTTTTCAGTTATTTATTTTAATCTATTTTCATCCATAAGAACTTGAAGTCATAGATAGATCTGTATTTATATCTGTTATAAATTGACTTTGTAGTTTTATTTCTGTTTGTAAATTTACTAGGTATGTATAGATTCTTGATATTTCTTCTGCATCTATGTCTCTTTTTCTTCAAGTCTTTTGTCTAGATTTTCTAGTTGTAATATTTTAATTCTATATTTTACTAGTAATTTAGTATGTCGTCTTTTTTCTATTAATAAGTATATCAAATGTTTACATAACCATTTTATTTTATTTAACTTACTAATTTGCTCAAATGACAGATGTGTCTTCATTTTTAACTTATCAATAATGTTCTGTCTCCATTCGTAGATCTGCTTCTAAATCTGTTATTACAAAATATTGTACATTTATTCTATATTTATTTCTACTATCCTTCCATATGTTGCCATAGTATTTTCCATAAGTTCTCTTATTTCTGCTAGTTCACTATTATTGTACATTTTTTCTGACTCTCGTTTCTCCATTAACAATTTATCTTGTTGTTTCATTAATATTTCATTTTTGTTTCTCCATATTATTAGAAGGTGTTTCATTTTTTTACATTTTCATATCATTTTATTAAATGCATTAATCCTATAAAAAGAAGGTTGTGTTTTCATTTTATATTTATCCTAATTGTTTTGTATACTCTTCTAATCAAAATCTAATTCTATTATAAATCCTATTTGTATGTGTATATCCATATCTACTTCACATAAAGTTTGTATATGTTCTGTCATGTCCAAATTTAATTATGTCCAGTCTTCTTTTGGTGTTAGTTCATAACATATGTCTATTAATTTTCTTATCTTATCTCTTTTTTCTACTAATTTATTTTTTAACTCTATGCTTTGCCATTTTAATTTATTTAGTCTTCTAATTACTTCAAACGAAGGTTGTAATCTCATTATGTATACCAATCTTCTGTATCAAACTGTTCCAAGTTGTTATCAAAATTATAGTCCTCTAAGTTCACTGTCTTTATGTTACTATCTTAATCCTATTAATGACTCTGATACCAATTTCTAGATGGATCTTTTCATCATCTAATAACCCTAAAGAGGGAAGAATACATATGGTAAAGTTAGTATTAGTTCTTATCAATTTTATCAGATATTATATAAGTAGTACAGAAACGATTATTATAAGATCACTTCTTTCTCTCTTGCTTTCTTTCACACACTCAAAAAGGTTCTTCTCTTAAGTAAGCATTTGAGTCTCCTTTGCTCAATTATTTATTGTTGTTTTATCTTGGAAGACAAGTTACCAATCACAGTAAATTTTTTTAGTAGTTCATTTTGTTCTCAATTCCAGATCTTAATCTTTGTTATTATTACTTAATTCTCATTTCCTTGTATCCATCATTGTAACTCACAATCTTAAGACAATATCTGTTGAAAGTAACAAACAAAATGATTGGAGGAGAACAATTTGTTGCTGGATATTCCACTGCTTCCCAAGGCACTCCTGGTGCCTTCCCCACTGCTGCCACCATGACACAAGGCTCAACCAACGCCTTTGCCACTGCTCATGAGAATGATACCATTCCACCACCCACCGAATTCCACCATGAATGCCCAGAGAAGTTCATGGGGAAAAATTTCAAGAGATGACAGCAAAAGATGTTGTTCTTTTTTATGGTTATGAAAATGTCTCGTTTCCTAGCCGAATATACTCCACAAGCTAGAAATGAAGTGAACCCTCAGCCAAATGAAACAGCTAGATGGGGCCAAGGTATTCATATTGTTAACGACATGAAGATGGTTCTTAATGCATGAAGTCATAGTGATTTCATGTGTAAGAACTATATTTAGAAATATTTGTCCGGTCCTCTTACACGGTGTATTGCACCGTTGGCACTACCAAGAAGTTATGGGATAAACTGCAGAAAAGGTACAAAGCACAAGATGCGGGTACTAAGAAGTTCATCATTGAGAAATTTTTGAAATTTCAAATGGTGGACAACAAAACAGTGATGTCCCAAGTCCAGGAATTTCAAATGATTTTACATCACCTGGATTTGGAAGGAATGAAGCCTAACGAGCAATTTTTAGTTGCATCATTAATTGAAAAGTTACCTCTCTTGTGGAATGAGTTTATCAGTTACTTAAAACTCAAGACAAAGGAGATGACCTTTGAGGAACTTATTATCAAACTCCAGATTCAGGAGGATAATAAGAAGGTCATGCCAAAGGGGAAGCAGCCCGCTTAGGATAAGGTAAACCTGGCGGAAGCCAAAGGGAACTCAAGCAAGAAGCGAAAGTTCCAGAAGCATAGTAAGAGCCCAACAACTGAGAAGTTTAAAGGGAATTGTCATCACTGTGGTAAACCTGGTCACATGGTCAAAGATTGTCGCAAACTCAAGAATGAGAATAAAGAGAAGGTCAATGGCAAGGCTAAGGCTAACATCGTTGAAGAAACGATTCTTGACGATATGATTGAGGAGTTCTCAGTGGTGGTCCTTGAAGCAAACCTCGTTGAGAATCCTATGCAATGGTGGATGGACACGGGTGTTACCTGTCACATCTGTTCCAACAAAGATGCTTTTTCCACATATACACCAGTCACGGATAAGAAGTTGTTCATGAGCAACAATGTTTCATCTGAAGTGCTGGAGGTAGGAAAGGTAATCCTGAAGATGACTTCCGGAAAAGAGCATACTCTGAAGGAAATAATGTATCTCCCGAAAATTAGAAAAAATTTAATTTCTGGACCTTTATTGGTGAATGCTGGTTTTAGGCTAGTGTTTGAGTCCAATAAATTTGTAATCACTAAGAATAGAACATTTGTATGAAGGAGATTCGTCTGTAAAGGCCTCTTTAAAGTTAATGCTTTATCTGTAATGCATTCGTCTATTAAAAATAAAATTGAGTCTTCATCTTATTTTCTTGAGTCATTTAATTTATGGCATCATACATTAGGGCATGTAAACTATCAATCTATCCAAAGGTTGGTAAAGTTGGAGTTGTTGTCGTCTATCGACGTAAACCCTCAACGTAAGTGTGAGGAGTGCGTAGAGGCAAAACTTTCAAAGAGTCCCTTTAAATTCGTTGAAAGAGAAATCATTCCTCTAGAACTCATTCACACAGATATATGTGGCTTGAAGTTCACATAAACTAGGGGGAATAAGTACGTTGTGACTTTCATAGATGATAGCACAAGGTATTGTTACCTTTACTTACTAAAAAGTAAAGATGAAGCCTTTGAGGCATTCAAACGCTACAAAAGAAGTTGAGAACCAACTAAGCGGATAGGCTAAATCAATCTGTAGCGATAGAGGGGGATAATATGTAGCGCGTTTTAAAGAATATTTTGCTTAATAAGGTATAGTTAATCAAACGACGACTCCTTACTCACCTCAATCAAATGGTGTTGCTGAATGCAAGAACCGTACGTTAAAGGAAATGATTAATGTCTGGCTCATCAATTCAGGCCTTCCCCAAAACATATGGGGAAAAGTTGTCCTTACCGCCAATAAGATTCTTAACAAAGTCTCACATAAGGGTAAAGACAAGACTTTATACTAGCTATGGAAAAGAAAGAAACACACCTACAAATACTTGAAGGTGTGGGGTTATTTTGAAAATGTGGAAGTACCTAAGTCAAAGCAGGTCAAGATTGGGTCTAAGACTGTATATTGCATATTCATCGGATATGCAAGTAACAGTAGTGCTTATCGCTTTTTGGTACAAAAGTCAGATGTGCCAGACATCCATGTAGGTACAATCATGGAATCAAGGAACGCCAATTTCTTTGAAAACTCGTTTCCTAGAAAGAAAAGAGATATAACCTCTCACAAACGAAGTTATGAACAAAATTCTCAGGATCCAGGAGTCGTTGACTGCCCAGATCTAGGCGATTCAGATCAAAACTCTGAAGTGGTTGATTATTCAGAATCTAATATTCCAGATTCTCAGGACTTGGAGGGTCCAGAGATGGAACTGAGACAAAGCAAAAGGTCTAGAAAGGGTAAGTCCTTCGGTCCGGACTTTGTAGCTTATATGGTTCATGATGAACCACGGACAATCGTTGAAGAATTATCAACTCCAGAAGCACCGCTGTGGAAAGAAGCTATAGAGAGTGAGATAGACTCCATTCTGCATAACCATACTTAGGAGTTGGTTGATCTTCCTCTGAGAAACAAACCATTGGGTTGTAAATGGATATTCAAACGGAAGTTGAAAGTAGATGGATCTATAGATAGTTACAAGGTCAGGTTGGTAGTCAAGGGCTATCAACAAAAGGAGGGCCTTGATTACTTTGACACCTTCTCTCTGGTGTCTAGAATGACGTCCATATGAGTATTCATAGCTATCACCGCATTGCGGGATCTTGAAATACATAAAATGGATGTTAAGATAGTCTTCTTAAATGGTGATTTGAAAGAAGAAATATATATGGACCAACCCAAGGGGTATGTGGTTCCAAGAGAGAAGAAAAAAGTGTCGGCTTGTCAAGTCTCTGTATGGGCTGAAACGGGCTTCAAAGCAATGACACGAGAAATTTGATAGTACTTTACTATCGAAAGGATTCGCCATTAATGAGTGTGACAAATATGTCTACACAAAAGAAAATGTCGACTCGTTCGTCATGATATGCCTTTACGTAGATGACATGTTGATCATATGGAGCAGTCCTAGGTTGATCCTAGAGATTAAGAACATGTTAAAATAATATTTTGACATGAAGGATATGGGTATTGCATATGTCATCTTAGGGATTAAGATCTATAAGACATTTGACGGACTGGTCTTATCTCAATCTCACTACATCGAGGATGTGTTGAAGAAGTTTGAGATTTTCGATAGTTCGTCGACAATGACACCATTGGATATAAATCAAAAGATTGATAAAAATCATGGTGCGCCCATACACCAAGAGAGATATGCGCAGGTGATTAGTAGTTTGATGTACATCACAAACTTCACTCGACCTGATATCGCTTATGCAGTCAACAAGTTGGCTAGGTTCACCCGTAATTCAAGTGATGATCACTGGAAAGCGTTAAATCGGGTACTACGATACCTGAAATACATGCTAGCTACATATTGCATTATTCGATATATCCAGCTGTACTAGAGGGGTACAGTGATGCAAACTGGATATCTGATATAGAGAACACCAAGTCCACCAGTGGGTATATATTTACAATTGGTGGTGGGGCTGTGTCTTGAAAATCCTCTCAATAAACTTGCATCGCCCGATCCACGATGGAATAAGAGTTATCGCTTTAGATAAAATAGGAAAAGAAGCTGAGTGGCTTCATGACTTCTTAGAGGATATCCCATGTTGGGATAAACCCGTACCTTCTGTAATGATACACTTGAGATAGCCAATCGGCTCTAGGAAGGGCATGGAGTTCTATGTACAACGGTAAATCTCACCATATTCGACGGAGACATAAGACCTTTCGACAGCTGATCACCACGAATATTATTTCCATTGATTATGTAAAATCAATGGAAAACATAGCATACCCTTTGACAAAGGGCATACCAGAGATAATGTCACGACCCGATCCCGGGCCCGTGACTGGTGCCTTACCCGGGCACCCAAGTAGACATACATCAGAGTAACCAGCGGAATATAAAAACAAGACAAGAAACAATATGAAATGAGAAACAGTTTAACCAAGAAAAGATTGCCTTTCGGCATGTATATACAATATAACCGAACAGTTACAATCCTTTACAAACCCTGCCCACAACAGTACTACAGACCTCTAAGAATGTAACAACAACTATGACGGGACAGGGCCCCGCCATACCACGAATGTACAAGTACCTACAGTGAGGACTATACTAAAAGATAAGCCTCGAGAAACGGAGCTTCCCAAACGCTGAATCGAACCTATGAGCGAGGATCAACAAGCGGTGTACCTCTACCGCGGCATGAACGCAGCCCAAGGAGGTCGATAACAGTACCAAGTATGTGAAATCGAAAATCAGAATGAAATCACATTTCATCATTTTATAAAACCATTTCGCAATAAGTAACAGCTATGTCAAGTAAGGGACGATATCCTCAAAATAATCACTCACATAACTATGGGTCTCACGCCATAATATCAATCATGCCCGTGGAACCCATTCCTCACCGCAATACATGATGTAAAACAACACCCATACGTGAACTCGAACACTAGATCATGCTGCTATTAAACCGACGCCAAGTAGAGCCAACTACCGATCCGGCTAGTCATAAAACTTCACGGGCCAAGTACGGAAGCCAACTACCAGATCCAAACCAGCCACGCAACTGGCCGAGGCAAATATCTTAAGCTAGCGTACCAGAGCCTACCGTCTCACGAGATATGACCGTGGCAAGTATCTTAAGCTATCTACCAGAGCCTGCCGATACACGAGAAATGACCATGACAAGTATCTAAAGTGTGCCTGTAACCACACGTACAAATCAAGCCCGTGATTGTTCGTCACCACGGCAAGCTTCATGGATTAGCGGTCCATGGACTAATAACATAACCCGGGGATTTAACCCCTCACAATGACCGCATGCCCCGACATCTTACCTCGGTATAAACATGGCCATGAAACCATCCTACTGGACGCATTGTCACACCCCGAAATTCGGGCCCGTGATTGGTGCCTTACCCCGGACACCCTAGTGATACAACATCAGAGAAAAACCAGCGGAAATAAAAACTTAGACATGCAACAATAGTTATAATAATAAACAGGCCAACCAAAACAGTTGCCTTCAGTATATACATAAAACTCGAGCTTTAATCCTTTTACAACCCCGCCACAACAAGATTTCTGCACTTCTAAGATTTACAACGACTATGACGACAGTGGCCCCGCCATACCCCGAATGTACAAGAACCTACAACTCAGTGGAAACACATACCAAAAGATAAGCCTCCGAGAAACGGAGCTTCCCAATACTGTGAATCTGAGCGATCCACGAGCGTGATGTATTCACCGCAGATGAACGCACTTCTCGGGCGAGGTCAAGACAACAGTACCAAGTATGTGAAATCAGAATACCGCAGTTAAATCATAACTATGGGTCTCACGCCACCACATCCATCATGTTCGCATCATGGCCGCATGCCCGAATATCAGACGGCAGTATATGTCCATGATGCAACACACAATAATGCGCGCATGGCCACATGCCCGGAATCGTGACGGTAGACATGCCCATGTAACCTCAATAACAATATATCGGGTGGTCTACCTCGCCGCATGGCCACATGCCCCGAATATCAGACGGCAGACACGCCCATGTTACAAGTAACCATATATCGGTAATCAACCGCCGCACGCCACATGCCCGGAATCAGACGGTAGACACGCCCATGTTACAAGCAGTAACCATATATCGTAATCAACCCGGCCGCATGGCCACATGCCCGAATCGTGACGGCAGGTACACGCCCATGTTACTGAGTAACCATATATCGTAATCAACCCGCCGCACGGCCACATGCCCCGGAATCGTGACGTCGGTAGACACGCCCATGTAACATCAACAACAAGTCAACCGCCTCCATCGAGAGACGCGTAGTAGAACACAACACTTGCACAACAAAGGTTATCACCACAAGCATAGGCAAGTTCAACAACGACAAGCATAGGTAAGTTACACATAACTCTAGGTACTTTCATTTTACGTCAAAGCCCGGGGTGTTAACCCCAAGGTACTACATACTTAAGTCCTTGTAAAAGAGATACATTCCTTTTATAAAAGTCACCCGATACCCGTAGTATAAAACTAGAGTGATTCACATTATTAAGTAAACCAGCACACCTTCTTTTTAAAATTAAGTAACAACATAAAGTTCCAGTTTGCCTAGTTTCAATTACTCAAGCTTCTCATTTTCAAATGGTTTCATAGTTCATAAACTAAATCACTTGATTCCTTTTTTTGAACAATCGAGTAATATATGTCTTACGTGAGAGTAGGTTATTCTTGTTTACAACATTCTTATTACAGCAGCCATGATCTAGAAAATGTAATATCATTTTGTCTTATCTTAGCTTCTATGCAGATGGAAGTTTCTACTGGTTTTAATAATATTTAAATAGTCAAAACATTTCCTTTTTTATTAACGCCGTGGTTTGTCGATACACATCCCGATTTCAAATCAAGAAACATTCTTAAGCCGTTATACCTAACTTCCCATAAAGTTAGTATAACTCTTAAGTTTTCAAAAACCAAGTACTACTCTTTCTTTCAAAACGATTCACAAATCTTTTGAAATACTTCAACTTCTTCATTAACACATAACAAGCCGCTTATAATCAAATCAATTACCTTCAAAACCACAACCCATTTTCTTACCTACATAAAGTCGTATAACCAACTTCCCATAAAGCCGTTATAACACTTTATGTTTAAGCCAAACAAATACACTTAGCACATGTGACGCTCACCGCATTACATAGTTCACACATATCATGCTAGAAAAGATAGGAAGAGGTTCACATACCTCGCGACGATTTATCGACAATAAGCAAAATGCTCCAAGTACTACAACCTTGCTAGCCCTTTCCACTCCTCGAGTAGAATACGCTACTCTTGGTACTTTCACCTATAAAGGTCACAAACGTCTATTAACCCCAAAACACAAGTTTCTATCTTTCTACGAAAATTCAAAGACTCCCCGCAACAACAGCGTAAATCTCCTCCTCTATCGAGGGCTACCAAGCCAACCGGGGGTTTACACGTGTAACCCGACGTGTACCATCCTACTCAAGAACACTACACAAGTCTATCGCAATACACCCCATGTAAATACAGTTCAGTTCTTTTCTTTATTCTTCAGGCTTAAGTCAAAAGACATTGCCGAATACTAAGTATAGTTCCATATATAGTATACTTCAACTATATATTCTAACAAACATGTAATTTCCAATTACGATAAAGGGACAAGATAATTACCTCGATAAGCCCATAATTATCCAAGTTAAATGTCGATCCTTAGCAACGTTTAGCTCCAAACAACCCTTAGAAGTTCTATCCAACTTCTACTTAAATCCTTCAACTAACAATGAAGATTCCTTAGGGTTTCGGTTTGAGACTAAAAAGGACAAAAGGTAGTATTTCCTGCTCTACGATAGAGGTATCTTTGGAATACTACAAGGTACAAGGCTAAGGTATTTTGGGCATTATAACAATACTTGGAGGAGTATTTCAACACCACAAAAGTGTGGTATCACACGAGAACAACACTCTAAAAGAGGGGTGTTCTCGCTTTAGGCTCACAAAGGGGGAGGGTTTCGCCCAAGGCCTTCACAAGGGGAGAGGGGGCTCTTGGACGAAAAGAGGAGGGAGAGGGACTCAAGACTTGAAGGTTTTGATGAAGAAGTCTTCAAAGAGGGGGTATTTATAGCAAAACCAAAGGCCAACCAATGGCCAAGATCTAGCCAAGTGCAAGGCAAGTGTAAGGCCAAGATCAAGCCAAGTGCACCCTAACCCCTACTCCACAAAACACTCCACAAAACATGGCACAAAACTAGGCCAAAAGAGGAGCCAATCGCCAAGGCCAACCAATGCCTCTTGGACGCCCAAATCGCCCAAGCACCCACTTGCTTCAATGCGGGTGACACACGCCACCCTCCCGCTGGTCCAAAATGTTTCGTCACTAGGAAAAATCCGCAAAAATAAAAAATGTCATAGCCTGAATTTTCCCTACGAAAGCCGTGGAAACGCTTTCGCCTGAAAAACGACTTTACTCGCACTGTGCCCAAATTTCAATCCAATGCCTAACTTAAGGCTCACCAGACGCACGCCCATACGCATATACTGAAATACGGGTATAACATTCTTCCTTAGAAACATTCGTCCCAATGTTCCTTCTAGGTCTCAAACAAACAGTGTCGCGATAGTCTTCACCGCTATACTTACGAAACGATCATGCCACACCGCCACAAACACACGTTCTTCTCCCTTTTCTCGTAGTACTGCCTCAACACTGAACTCGCTCTAGTATCCGTATCACACTTCCACAACGCCGCTTCCAACCCTTGAATCACCACTCCCAACTCGGTCATCTCACTAACCTCGATTTCCCTAAGGCCATTCCCGCCTTCACGAATCGATTCTGGTCGAACGATCCACGAACTCATACGATGGTCATCTAAACTTGGGCCTAGCACCTCGTGACTCGCCACCGGGCGACCACCTAATCGACCCTACTCGAACGACGCTGGTTGGCCCGCAACATGGCCCCAACCCGACCCACTATAGCGCCAACTCCCGCCTCCGACACGAACACACGGAAGCTACCACTTCCATCTCACACTAACCAGATTTTTAAATCACACTATAGCACAAGGCTATCCGAACATAACACTTAACACATCATTAACATCAATACATACAAGTATCTGCTGTGGTTAAGGATATACTCAAACTAGGCGTTCAAGGACCGCTAAAATCGAACTTCCACCGCGACTCTACCGTACACCGTGTATGAACATCCCGCCTAGCTATGGAAGGTGAAGAATCTGCAATCGCCTAGTAGTTCAGGCTATCCTACCAGCGCTACCGGTCGGACAGCCTTCGCCATATGGCCCCGCTGGCCGCAAGAATAACAAGCTCCTTGGTACTACGACACTTCAAATGCGGCTACCACATCGACCACACCGAGGTAGGGTGATCGACCGCCAACACCCTACTCTCGAACATTCAAACTCGGGAGCCCCGACCGCCTCAATATCCTGCGGTCCCGGCGTCGCGGGCGACCACTCAGAATGGCGAGGTACATAACTAGTTCGCTGGCCGAGGCGGTCCGCCAAAGTCGCTAAAATATCCGCCGCCTGGCTTTCTTCGCTGAAAGCGTCCACCTGCCGATCTTCGCGCCTCGCACTCCAAGTGTATGAGCTCGACGCGGCAATGTCCATGCCCTACCAAGAGAAACACCCGCACAAGACTCGCCATATAATCATCTAGCCCAGAACAAATCGGTGCACTCGATCCTCCATACTAGCTACCAACGCGGGACGCACGCTAATGAGTCGAACTCTACATTGTACTCAACCGCACGCCCGCTCGCCAGAACACCAAAAACCGTCGCCCGAGCCCTCCTCATCCGCGAGGCAAGAAATGTGCAAGAAAGGCCTCGAGAACTCGCCCCAAAAGCCGGAAGGCATGCTCTCGACAACTCCCACGAATCAAAACCACCGATCGCGTATCACGCAGCTGATGTGAACCTAGACCACCGACTCGTCTCCGATGCCTTGATTACTCTCATGATCCGTCAGAATCGCTTGATGAACTCCCGCGATCATCCTCGTGCCTCGACCCATAAAACTCGCGCTACAACTCGTAAAATCCCGTAGCCTCGAACTATCTCGATCTAGGTGAACCATCGTGTTATTAGAATCGCCGGCCCACTTATCCTCAAGTTCGCCACAACTCGCCATTAATCGCCCACTCAGTGACTCATCTCCTCTCGCCTGCATCGCGGATCGAGGCTCGTGTATCGTGGTCTTCGCCGCTTTACTCGCAGCTTTCCTTCGCCGCTTTGCCCTTCGGGCCCGGTTGCCTTTACGCGAGGCATAATCGTAAAACGGCATGCTGAGGGTCCAATCTTATCACACGCCTCTAAGGCACGATCTCGTAATGAGAAGAATGGAAACCAATCCTAAATGTCTCGCACCTCCCGATTATAGATATGGTGCACAACACATCGATAATCAAGACTTACTAGACACGGCCTCAGACACTTTCCGAGACTAATCGCTCGATACCACTTTTGTCACTTTGTCGCGAGCCTTGCTCGACGACCCAACAAATGGTACCGGCTGCTTGCGATCTCGAGGCATGCCCTCACGCCATCTTCTCGACGTGCATACGGAGAGCCACGGTTCGTTCGTTTCGCGTGGTAGGCTCGCCTTTATACGCCACCGGGCGAGGTCAGTACAACAGGTACCAAGTATGTGAAACTGTAAATACTGCAGTTAAATCATAACTATGGGTCTCACGCCCACCACATCCATCATGTTCGCATCATGGCCGCATGCCCCTAATATCGTGACGGCAGACATGTCCATGATGCAACACAATAAGCGCCGCACGGCCACATGCCCCGGACATCGTGACGGTAGACATGCCCATGTAACCTCAATAACAATATACCGTGGTCTACCCGCCGCACGGCCACATGCCCCGGACATCAGACGGCAGACACGCCCATGTTACAAAGAGTAACCATATATCGGTAATCAACCCGCCGCACGCCACATGCCCCGAATCGTGACGGCAGTAGACACGCCCATGTTACAAGAGTAACCATATATCGGTAATCAACCCGCCGCACGCCACATGCCCCGAATCGTGACGGTAGACACGCCCATGTTACAAAGAGTAACCATATATCGGGTAATCAACCCGCCGCATGGCCACATGCCCCTAACATCGTGACGGCGGTGTAGACACGCCCATGTAACATCAACAACAAGTCAACCGCCTCCATCGAGACGCCAGAGTATAGAACACAACACTTGCACAACAAAGGTTATCACCACAAGCATAGGCAAGTTCAACAACGACAAGCATGTAAGTTACACATAACTCTAGGTACTTTCATTTTACGTCAAAGCCCTGGTGTTAACCCCAAGGTACTACATACTTAAGTCCTTGTAAAAGAGATACATTCCTTTTATAAAAGTCACCCGATACCGTAGTATAAAACTAGAGTGATTCACATTATTAAGTAAACCAAAGACACCTTCTTTTTAAAATTAAGTAACAACATTCTTTCCTAAAGTTCCAGCTTGCCTAGTTTCAATTACTCAAGCTTCTCATTTTCAAATGGTTTCATAGTTCATAAACTAAATCACTTGATTCCTTTTTGAACAATCGAGTAATATATGTCTTACGTGAGAGTAGGTTATTCTTGTTTACAACATTCTTATTACAAAGACCATGATCTAGAAAATGTAATATCATTTTGTCTTATCTTAGCTTCTATGCAGATGGAAGTTTCATCGGTTTTAATAATATTTAAATAGTCAAAACATTTCCTTTTTATTAACGCCGCAGTTGGTTTGTCGATACACATCCCGATTTCCAAATCAAGAAAACATTCTTAAGCCGTTATACCTAACTTCCCATAAAGCTAGTATAACTCTTAAGTTTTCAAAACCAAGTACTACTCTTTCTTTCAAAACGATTCACAAATCTTTGAAATACTTCAACTTCTTCATTAACACATAACAAGCCGCTTATAATCAAATCAATTACCTTCAAAACCACAACCCATTTTCTTACCTACATAAAGTTATAACCAACTTCCCATAAAGCCGTTATAACACTTTATGTTTAAGCCAAACAAATACACTTAGCACATGTACGCTCACCGCACTACATAGTTCACACATATCATGCTAGAAAGGATAGAAGAGGTTCACATAACTCGCGACGATTTATCGACAATAAGCAAAATGCTCCAAGTACTACAACCTTGCTAGCCCTTTCCACTCCTCGAGTAGAATACGCTACTCTTATTACTTTCACCTATAAAGGTCACACACTGCTATTAACCCCAAAACACAAGTTTCTATCTTTCTACGTAAAATTCGCAAGACCTCCCCGCAACAACAGAAATCTCCTCCTCTATCGAGGCCGGCTACCAAGCCAACCAGTGGGTTTACACGTCTAACCGGACGTGTACCATCCTACTCAGTAACACTACACAAGTCTACTGCAATACAGTCCTATGTAAATACAGTTCAGTTCTTTTCTTTATTCTTCAGGCTTAAGTCAAAAGACATTGCCGAATACTAAGTATAGTTCCATATATAGTATACTTCAACTATATATTCTAACAAACATGTAATTTCCAATTACGATAAAGGGACAAGATAATTACCTCGATAAGCCCATAATTATCCAAGTTAAATGTCGATCCTTAGCAACGCTTAGCTCCAACTCCGGGTGCTCCATCCCGCTCCAAACAACCCTTAGAAGTTCTATCCAACTTCTACTTAAATCCTTCAACTAACAAACGAAGATTCCTTGTGGTTTTGGCTTGAGACTAAAGGACAAAAGGTAGTATTTCCTGCTCTACGATAGAGGTATCTTTGGAATACTACAAGGTACAAGGCTAAGGTATTTTGGGCATTATAACAATACTTGGAGGAGTATTTCAACACCACAAAAAGTGTGTGGTATCACACGAGAACAACACTCTAAAAGAGGGGGTGTTCTCGCTTTAGGCTCACAGTGGGAGGGTTTCGCCCAAGGCCTTCACAAGTGGGGAGAGGGGGCTCTTGGACGAAAAGAGGGAGGAGAGGACTCAAGACTTGGAAGGTTTTGATGAAGAAGTCTTCAAAGAGGGGGTATTTATAGCAAAACCAAAGGCCAACCAATGGCCAAGATCTAGCCAAGTGCAAGGCAAGTGTAAGGCCAAGATCAAGCCAAGTGCACCCTAACCCTACTCCACAAAACACTCCACAAAACATGGCACAAAACTAGGCCAAAAGAGGGAGCCAATCGCCAAGGCCAACCAATGCCTCGATGCCCAAATCGCCCAAGCACCCCACTTGCTTCAATGCGAGGTGACACATGTCACCCTCCCGCTGGTCCAAAATGTTTCGCCACTCGGAAAAATCCGCAAAAATAAAAATGTCATAGCCGGAATTTTCCCTACGAAGTCGTGGAAACGCTTCGCCTGAAAACGACTTTACTCGCACTTGTGCCCAAATTTCGAATCCAATGCCTAACTTAAGGCTCAAATTCAGACGACGCCCATACGCATATACTGAAATACGGTATAACACGATACCCGTGGCCACCCATCGTGTCGCATGTCCAAAGGAAATAACAAGATAATACTCAAAGTGGACGATACTCGCGAGCCACCCATCGTGGTCGCAGATGTCCAAAAGAAATAACCAGATAATACTCAAAGTGGACGATACCCGCGGACCATCCAACGCACAAGATGTCCAACAACCAATCAAATAGCCGGCCCTCCATCGAGAGACACGGTAGCACAAAATCAAACACTTGCACCACAACAAAGCTATCACCACAAGCATTGTCACGACCCGAACCCGGGCCCGTGACTGGTGCCTTACCCCGGGCACCCTAGTGATACAACATCAGAGAAAAACCAGCGGAAATAAAAACTTAAAACATACAATTAGATATGGATCAAGATAAAAGAAAATAGGCCAACAAAACGGTTTTTCTCGCAAATATATAAATATCGACATTTGAATAGCATAATCCTTACAACTCGCCCACAACAAAGCATGCACTTAAGATTTTTACAACAACTATGACGGACAGGGCCCCGCCATACCCCGAATGTACAAGAACCTGCTGCACTGTGGTAACATACCAAAAGATAAGCCTCCAAGGAACTGAGCTTCCAATACGCCAAATGTGATCCTATGTCGGATCGACAAATGACGACTTACCGCGGCAGATGAACGCACTTTCAAGGGCGAGGTCAAGATAACAGTACCAAGTATGTGAAATCAAAATATCGTAAATGAAATCGTAATAGTCTATATAAAGCAGAGACATGTATGATAACCAAACTACAAGACACACATATAAACAAGAGATATCGTTGTGGACTCACGCCTCCAAGTCATTACTCAAATATAACTATGGGTCTCACGCCACAACATCAATCATGCCCGTGGAATACCTTCCTCACCGCGCAATCTATGATATGATAACACCAAGAAGTACACCAACATCAGTCCCACCGTGTTATAAAAAGACCAGACGGAAATAATCATAACACGGTCGACATGCGGCAAGCGCGATAGCCTCCACCAGATCCTCCTAGCGCCACGTACCGACGGGGCAAGTAACCGTGCTATGCACCGATCACAACCGTAAGTCACGGCTTCATCCAAACACCGACCGCGAAGTCGACACGCGGCAAGTGTAATAGCCTCCACCAGATCCTCCCGCCACGCAGATGACGGGGCAAGAACCGTGCTAAGCACCGATCACAACCGTAAGTCACGATACTTCGCCGCGGTCGACACGCGGCAAGTGCGATAACCTATACCAGATCCACTGCGCCACGTAGCCGACGGGGCAAGTAAACAAAGCATGCACCCGATCACAACCGTAAGTCACGATATTTCGCCATAAATAACCATAATGGTCACATGCCCACGTAATCCATCATCTGTAGACATGCCCATGTAACAATAATAATGGAAGCATACCCGTGGAATCTTCCACACCGCTTGCAGACGCCCAAGTAAGTTCTCAACAAGTCAACCGCCTCCATCGAGACGCGCAGAGTATAAACACAATTCTTGCACAACAAAGGCTATCACAACAAGCATAGGAAAGTTACACAACAACAAGCATAGTGTTATACACAACTCAAGGTACTTTCATTTTATGTCAAAGTCCTGTTTTAACTCCTAAAGTACTACGTACGTTAAATTCCTTTTAAAGATCCATTTCTTTTACAAAGGTCACCCGATACCCGTAGTATAAAAATAGAGTGACTAACATTGTTAAGTAAACCAAAACACTTCCCTTTGTAAAATCAAGTAATGACATTATTTTCCAAACGTTCAAGTTTGCCTAATTTCAAATGCTCAAGTTTCTCATTTTCGAAATGTTTTGTAGTTCATAGTTTTAATCACTTAATAAATATAATTCTCTTTTAAAACAATTTGAGAAACATATGCCTTATGTGTGAGTAGGTTATTCTTGTTTATAACAATCTTATTAAAGCAGCCATGATCTAGGAAATGTAATATCATTTTGTCTCATCTTAGCTTCTATACAGATGGAGGTTTCTACTGGTTTTAATAATACTTAATTAGTCAGAACATTTCCCTTTATTAACGCTGCAGTGGTTTGTTCGATACTTATTCTGATTTCCGAAATCAGTAAAACATTATTCCTTTTAAAAATCAAGTACTCATTACTCACGAATGAGGTTTCACACAAAATTCATATTAATTCATTTAAGTCAAGTCTCTTATCTTTTAAGATCAAGTCTCTTAACTTCTAAAATTAATAAACCATTCTTTTTATCTCTCTTAAGTCGTTATACCTAACTTCCCATAAAGCTAGTATAACTCTTAAGCTTTTAAAACCAAGCATTACTCTTCTTTCAAAAAGGTTTCTTAATTCTTTTGAAATACTTCAAGATTCTTATTATTCAGGTTTAAGTCAAAAGACATTACCGTAAAACTATGTTCCGTTAACACACGTACGTCTACCGTACTATATATTCTTTTAAAAATATCATGCTCAAAAGGATAGGAAGAATCACATACCTCGCGACGATTATCGACTATTAGCAAAACGCTCCACGGCTATAACCCGGCTAGCCTTGTCCACCTTCCAAGTAGCACATGCTACTCGCAGAACATTCAACCTATAAAGGTTATACCAGTCTATCAAAGTCTAGACTACTCTGTAGAATATTCTTCTGACGTGATTTCAGTTCAATTCTTTCTCAGAATATCCTTCTATTACGCTCAATTCTCTTCTATGAATCTTATATTCATTTCTATACAACTACAAGATGAAATTCCAATTACAATAAGGATAGGATTATTTACCTCTAAGCCCAAAATTATCCAAGTTTAACGTCGATCCCGAGCAACGCTTAGCTCCTACTCCGGTGCTCCAACCCGCTCCAAACAACCCTTAGAAGTTCCACGCAACTTCTACTTAACGCTCAACCGACTATGAAGGTTTTCCTTAGGGTTTCGCTTAGTGGCTAAAGGAAGTATAATAGTATTTTCCGGCTTTTCAGAAAGAGGTACTGGAAACACTACAAAGGTTTTGGGCAGAGTATTTTGGCATTATAACAATACTTGGAGAAGTATTTCTATACCACAAATGGGGTGTATTTCTCCAAACCAACTAGGCAAGGGGGGGGGTTTCTCGGCCGAAGGCCTTTCTCAAAGGGGAGGGGGTGGCTTTGGACGAGAGCTCACACTAAGAGGGGGGGAAGGATTTTTAACACTTAGAAAATATTTGTGGATGAAGAAAGTCTTCAACTTAGGGGGGGTATTTATAGGACAACCAAGGGCCAAGATCAAGCCAAGTGCCATGCAAGTGTAGGGTGAGGATTCATCCATGTGCCCTTATCCATCTACTACACAAAATATCCTACCTAACCTTGACTAAGGAATAGCCAAGAAAATCGTCCCACTTTTGCCCATGTTGCCGTCCAATGAGGGTGACAAGTGTCACCCTCCCGTTGGTCCAAAGTACTTCATCTCTCGGAAAAATCCGCAAAAATAATAAATGACATAGCCGGAATTTTCCCTTCGCAAAGTTTGTAAAACGTTTCGTCGGAAAACGACTCTTTTCGGGGGTTGTGCACAAATTTCGAACCTTGCCTACCTTAAGGCTTAAACTTTCGTACGTACGTCTTCACGTACATACTCTGGAAATACGGGGTATAACAAGCATAGGCAAGTTTAAGGTACTTTTATTTTATGTCAACAATTCGGGTTTCAACCCCAAAATACTACATACTTTCATTCTTTCAAAAAGACCTCTTTTTTCGTAAAAGCCACACGATACTATTACTCGTAGTATCAAACACATTTTCTTTTCAAACCAAATTACTACACCTTTCAGAAAATCCTTACAAGACTTTTAAAATCAAGTACTCTATACTTTTTAAACCAAGTGCTTTATAATTTTAAGACAATATCAAGTATACTTTTAAAACCCCGTAAATTACTCTTTTCAAAACAAGTAACCCATACTTAAATCAAGTTACTTCTCCTTTTCCAAAATCAAGCCGTTTATAAGTAAAGTCTCTTATTTTAACTTCATAAAGTCGTTATAACTAACTTCCCATAAAGCTATTATAACACTTTATGTTTTAAATAAACCAAATTCATTTCACACTCGTACGTCTACCGTACTATATAGTTTACAACAAATCATGCTCAAGAGTATAGGAAGAATCACATACCTCTTCGGCTTAATCCACAAGCCAAGTCGAGTATGCCGCGCGTAGAAAATCCACCTATAATAACCACAATATATCTATCAACCTCTAGTTCTCTTCGTAGCATATTCTAAGTAAATAGTTCCTTATTCTACGGAAAATTCGCAAAGACTCTCCCGCAAACACATCAATAACCTCCCCTAACAAGGCTTGTTACCAAGCCAACAACTCATGGGATTACACGCCTAACCTGACGTGCACTCGCCATAATAATACTACACAAGTTCATCAGAATACAGTCCAAATGTAAATACAGTTCAGTTCTTTTATAACATCCTTCCAATATATCTTATACTCAGTTCTAAATTACTACAATATGTAATATCCAATTACAATAGGGGGGGACATAGATCATTACCTCGACAAGCCCAAAATTATCCAAGTTTTTAAGTCGATCCTGAGCAACGTTTAGCTCCAATTCCTTACGCTCCAACCCGCTCCAAGCAACCCTTAGAAGTTTCTAAACAACTTCTCTTAACACTTCAACTCCAAAAAGTGAAGAACACTAAGGCTTTAAATGTGGCAAGTTTCGGCCAAGGGGGGGTTCTTAGGCTAGGGGTGTGAAATCTTTTCTAACTTTGGTTAATAATCTTCCTAATACACTTAGGAAGAACACTTAAGAGTTTAAGAATTTTTTTTGGACAAAGTTTGGTTAAGGGAGAGGGCTAATTGACAAGAACAACAAGGAGAGGGGAGGGAGTATTTCAAGACTTGGAAACTCTCAGGTGTGGAAGAAGAAGTCTTGCATTAAGGGGGTATTTATAGGCCAATCAATGGCCAAGATCAAAGCAAGTGTGTGGTCTAGATTTGGCCATGTGTGTGTGGGTCCCACTTATCTATCTACTACACAAAATATCTTGCAAGACTTTGACCAAATGTTTTACTCCTTTAAAATGCCAAAAACGTGCCAATCTTTGTCCACCAATTCGTCCAACATGTGCCACATAAGGGTGACACATGTCGTCCTCCTATTGGTCCAAAATATTTCATCTCTCGGAAAAATCCGTAATGCCAAAAATCTGAAAATAAAGTGGGCCTCACAAAATCAGAATTCTCCCGTGGGCCCCACGTGACCAATTCCGGAAAATATAATTCCATAATTCTTAAATATTCCAAAAAGTCTGAATACCAAACCTGGGAATCCAATTCCCATTAACAAACCTTTTTCCTCACAAAACCCGGAAACTTTTCCGTCGAAAAATCACACCTTTCTTTCTTTCCAATATTACTGTCGTATTCTCGTACGTACGTCTTCACACACATACCCTGGAACTACGGGGTGTAACATTCTTCCCCCCTTAGAAACATTCGTCCCGAATGTTCATTCTAAGTCTCCAAACACGCATGCGCCGGTATAGTCTCCACTACTACACTTACAAAACTGATCACGCCACCAATGGCCAGAATATAACATGCGCGCAAAACTCAAATCCAAGCCAACGAGGAATCACCTCCAACATCACAAAAAGCTCCCACCCATGGTCTAAAGGATACTCCCTTCGCATCTTCACCTCACATGAGAAATGATCACTTCCGTCCTCTTAACACATGTTCACTTCCTTTCTTACTCGTCGTACCCTTCTTGTACACCCGAACTCTCTATAGTATATGTTCCACACTTCAGTCATCGCTTCAGTTCCCAAAAACTTTGGAGTCACTACCTCCAAACTTGGTCATCTCACTAGCTTCAATTTCCTCTAAGGCCATTCCCGGCCTTCCCGATTCGATTCTGGTCGAACGCATCCACGAACTCGTACAACGGTTACCTAAACTTGGTCCTTGCACCCTCGTGATCCTACCACCTGGCGGGACCATCTCGAACTGACCCCACCTTATTCCGGGCTGCGGGTTGACCCGCGATCTGGCCTCAACCCGACCCGCTATCGCGCCAAACTCTCTCATTTCCCCGATCCGGAACAATCTTATCAACTCACGTCATGGAAGCTACCACTTCCATCTCAACTACCCCTGGAATTATCACACAAAACTCCACGTACTATGCACTCCGACAAGGATTAACCGTAAAGTCTTTTACTCAAGACGGCCTTACATCTAAGGTCTCAACTGTTACAAATTCTAAGGCTCAAAATTCTCTCATCCCCAGACTTACCCTTTTCACTAACCAGGCTTCTAAATCACATTTTTAACACAAAGCTATCCGATCATAACACTTAACACATCATCATAACATCAATACAAACTAGTCTCTAGAGGGTTAAGGATATACCTGAAAAATCAAATAGGCGGTTTCCAAGGACCGCTAGAACTGGGAACCTCTACCATGACCTCTGCCATGGCCTGTCGGTGAATGAACATCCTGCCTAGCTATCGAAGGCGAAGAACCCGCAACTGATCCCGAAAGCCGAGTCTCTACATCCGCGCTACCTCCGGTCGGACAATTTCGCAAATGGCCTCGCCGCCGCATGTAAAACAAGCCCTATGAATACCGTGGCACTTCGCACGGGTTTACTACACCGCCACACCGAGGTCGGGTGGCTTCATCCGCCAAGACCCCAACTCCCCGAAACTCAACCTCGAGCCCCGACCGCCTCCCGAATACCTCGAAGCCTCAAGATCGTAGGACCACTCAGATCGGGCGTAGGCGTATAACTAGTCTCGGCCGAGGCGGTCTCGCTCGAAAGTCACCAAAGGACCTCGCTGTCCCGGCCTTCTTCCGCTGTATCGTCAATCCGCCGCCTCCGCTCACACCCGAGTGCATACGTCAGATGCGGCAATGTCCATGCCCGGCCAAGAGCTACACCCGAGCAAGACTCGCCAAGTAGTCATCAAGCCTCGTGACATAGCGGTGCACTCGCCCTCCATATTCGCTACCAACGCTGGGACATACCGAGCCAACGAGTCGAACTCCACGTTGTACTCCAACCGCACGCCTCTCTGCCTCAAAGATCGTAAATATGTCGCCCGCGTTTCCTCATCGCCGAGGCAAGAAATGGCCGAGAATGCCTCCGAGAACTCGTCCCAAATAGCCGGAGGCGCATGCTCACCCCGACAACTCCCATGAATCAAAACCAGCCGATCGCAGATCACGCAGCCGACGCGAACCTAGACCACCGACTCGGTCTCCAAGCTCGATCACTCACGATCCTCAGAATCGCTTGATGAACTCCGCGGATCATCCTCGTGCCTCGACCAGAACTCGGGCGTCGCAACTCGTAAAGTCCCGTAGCCTCAAACTATCCGATCTCGTGAACAACGGTGCATCGAATCGCCGTGATCCAAATTTATCTCGCGTTCCGCCACGATCCCGCTAGTAATCGCCATCTCTCAGAACTCCATCTCTCTCGCTTCCGTGATGTGGGACCGAGGCTCGTGCATCGTGGTCTCGTGAGCCACCGCCGCGCTCTAAACTCGCTGGGCCGGGCGTGAGTCGCAAATCTCGCCGTCAAGCACTATCTCGTAATGACCGGCTCGCGCTCGCATTCTCTCGTGTTCTACTAGCGCCTCGGCTGCCTTGCTCTTCTGGGACCGGGTTGCCTTGCGTGGAGGCATAACTGGTAAAAAACGAAATACGTTTGAGGGGTCCAACTTATAACACAGCTCTAATGCACGATATCAGAGTGAGAAGAATGGAAACCAATCATAAATATCCTATAGCCTCCTGATTATTGATGTGGTGCACAACGCACCGATAATCAAGACTCTACTAGGTACGGTCTGTAGACACTTTCCGAGGACTAACTGCTCTGATACCACTTTTGTCACGACCCGATCCCGGGCCCGTGACTGGTGCCTTACCCGGGCACCAAAGTAGACATACATCAGAGTAACCAGTGGAATATAAAAACAAGACAAGAAACAATATGAAATGAGAAACAGTTTAACCAAGAAAAGATTGCCTTTCGGCATGTATATACAATATAACCGAACAGTTACAATCTTTTACAAACCCTGCCCACAACAGTACTACAAACCTCTAAGAATGTAACAACAACTATGACGGGACAGGGCCCCGTCATACCCCTGAATGTACAAGTACCTACAGTGACAGGGGACTATACCAAAAGATAAGCCTCCGGAGAAACGGAGCTTCCCAAACGCTGAACTGCGATCCTATGAGCGAGGATCAACAATCGTGTACTCTACTGCGCAGATGAACGCAGCTCGGGCGAGGTCGCATAACAGTACCAAGTATGTGAAATCAAAATATCAGAATGAAATCACATTTCATCATTTTATAAAACCATTTCGCAATAAGTAAACAAGCTATGTCAAGTAAGTGGACGATATCCTCAAAATAATCACTCACATAACTATGGGTCTCACGCCCATAATATCAATCATGCCCGTGGAACCCATTCTCATCACGGCAGTGATACATGATGTAAACAACACCCATATGTGAACTCAACACTAGATCCTTCCTCGCCATTAAACCGACGCAAGTAGAGTAGCCAACTACCGATCCGAAGGCTAGTCATAAAACTTCACTGCCAAGTACGAAGCCAACTACAGATCCAAACCAGCCACGCAATCGCCGAGGCAAGTATCTTAAGCTAGCGCATCGTGAGCCTACCATCTCACGAGATACGACCGTGGCAAGTATCTTAAGCTATCTACCAGAGCCCGCCGATACACGAAATGACCAGACAAGTATCTAAAGCGTGCTCAGAACCACACGCATAAATCAAGCCCGTGATTGTTCGTCACCGCGGCAAGCTTCATGGATTAGCGTCCATTGACTAATAACATAACCCGGGATTTAACCTCACAATGACCGCATACCGGCATCTTACCTCGGATAAGCATGGCCATGAAACCATCCTAATGGACGATACCCGTGGCCACCCATCGTGGTCAAGATGTCCAAAGGAAATAACAAGATAATACTCAAAGCCGACGATACCGTGGGCCACCCATCGTGTCAAGATGTCCAAAAGAAATAACCAGATAATACTCAAAGTGGACGATACCCGCGACCATCCAACGCCACAAGATGTCCAACAATCAATCAAATAGCCTACCTCCATCGAAAGACACGCAGAGCACAAAATCAAACACTTGCACCACAACAAAGCTATCACCACAAGCATAGGCAAGTTTAAGGTACTTTTATTTTATGTCAACAATCCGGGTTTCAACCCCAAAATACTACATACTTTCATTCTTTCAAAAAGACCTCTTTTTTCGTAAAAGCCACACGATACTATCACTCGTAGTATCAAACACATTTTCTTTTCAAACCAAATTACTACACCTTTCAGAAAATCCTTACAAGACTTTTAAAATCAAGTACTCTATACTTTTTAAACCAAGTTCTTTATAGTTTTAAGACAATATCAAGTATACTTTAAAACCTCAGAATTACTCTTTTCAAAACAAGTAACCCATACTTAAATCAAGTTACTTCTCCTTTTCCAAAATCAAGCCGTTTATAAGTAAAGTCTCTTATTTTAACTTCATAAAGTCGTTATAACTAACTTCCCATAAAGTTATTATAACACTTTATGTTTTAAATAAACCAAATTCATTTCACACTCGCACGCTCACCGCACTATATAGTTTACAACAAATCATGCTCAAGAGTATAGGAAGAATCACATACCTCTTGGCTTAATCCACAAGCCAAGTCGAGTATGCCGCGTAGAAAATCCACCTATAATAACCACAATATATCTATCAACCTCTAGTTCTCTTCAGAGCATATTCTAAGTAAATAGTTCCTTATTCTACGGAAAATTCAGAGCACCTCCCCGCAATCACATAAATAACCTCCCCTAACAATGCTTGTTACCAAGCCAACAACTCCAAGGGTATTACACGTCTAACCGGACGTGTGCAATTCTGCCTCATAATAATACTACACAAGTTCATCAGAATACAAATTCAAATGTAAATACAGTTCAGTTCTTTTATAACATCCTTCCAATATATCTTATACTCAGTTCTAAATTACTACAATATGTAATATCCAATTACAATAGGGGGACATAGATCATTACCTCGACAAGCCCAAAATTATCCAAGTTTTTAAGTCGATCTCGAGCAACGTTTAGCTCCAATCTTACGCTCCAACCCGCCCAAGCAACCCTTAGAAGTTTCTAAACAACTTCTCTTAACACTTCAACTCCAAAAAGTGAAGAACACTAAGGCTTTAAATGTGGCAAGTTTCGGCCAAGGGGGGGTTCTTAGGCTAGGGGTGTGAAATCTTTTCTAACTTTGGTTAATAATCTTCCTAATACACTAAGGAAGAACACTTAAGAGTTTAAGAATTTTTTTTGGACAAAGTTTGGTTAAGGGAGAGGGCTAATTGACAAGAACAACAAGGAGAGGGGAGGGAGTATTTCAAGACTTGGAAACTCTCAGGTGTGGAAGAAGAAGTCTTGCATTAAGGGGGTATTTATAGGCCAATCAATGGCCAAGATCAAAGCAAGTGTGTGGTCTAGATTTGGCCATGTGTGTGTGGGTCCCACTTATCTATCTACTACACAAAATATCTTGCAAGACTTTGACCAAATGTTTTACTCCTTTAAAATGCCAAAAACGTGCCAATCTTTGTCCACCAATTCGTCCAACATGTGCCACATAAGGGTGACACATGTCGTCCTCCTATTGGTCCAAAATATTTCATCTCTCGGAAAAATCCGTAATGCCAAAAATCTGAAAATAAAGTGGGCCTCACAAAACCGTAAATTCTCCCGTGGGCCCCACGTGACCAATTCCGGAAAATATAATTCCATAATTCTTAAATATTCCAAAAAGTCTGAATACCAAACCTGGGAATCCAATTCCCATTAACAAACCTTTTTCCTCACAAAACCCGGAAACTTTTCCGTCGAAAAATCACACCTTTCTTTCTTTCCAATATTACTGTCGTATTCTCGTACGTACGTCTTCACACACATACCCTGGAACTACGGGGTGTAATAGATAAGATAGTCTGTCTGTCTACGGGAATGTTCCTAAAACCCAAATAATAAGAACTGATATGGTGGACACCCAACTTTATTGACTGGAGATCCCAAAAATTAGGTTCAATGGAAAAACTAAGTCGTAAAGGTTCAGTTGAACGCTTCGGTGGAAGAAATAGCACTTCGGATAATTATTTCTACATAGAAACATAAATCCAAGGTCGTTCCCGTGATAGACATTAAGTGCTATCTGCAATGTGGGTAAGGGTTAAGTTTCCAAAACCTTTAATGATCCTCGACGGTTGAGGTTAGGTTTGGGGAAACTTTTAATGGGTCCTAACACTTATGAAGTGGGGTATAGCAGGATACCTTATAGGAGATCACCTATTTAAGTGCGGGGATAGGCCGCCTCAAATGATCGCCCTTAATAATCTAAGATGTGTCCTTGGCCACAATGGACAAAATATTGAAGAAGAACAGAGTTAGGAAAGTTGTTGTTTTGGTACCGTTGTATTGGCTTACACTAAACACTGACGATTAAAGACATCACGTTCACAGCGCAGTAAGTAAGTCTGATGGTATTCCACTATGGAAGATTCAAAGCCACGGCTACCTATCCAGATGCAACATCAATCCACTGAAAGATTGCTAGAAAGGCACCATGTGAGTGCGCCAAAATCTCTTTCAAAAGGGGATTGTTGGAAATTTATTAACATGAATAAAGTTAATCTATTATTTATGACTCGAATAATTGGGGCCCCGCACGTCGGAAACGTCGTTTCCACATACGTGGACACGTTGTACCAAGGATCGTAAATTTCCTTAGTGAAAGAGATATTGGTACGTAAAAGAAATGTTTGAGTTAAGAAATGATAGACGGTTATTGACCAAATGACGAGTATTTCACGTTGGTAAATGAAGGAAGAAGTGTACGATCTGTAAAAAGATTAAACAAGTCAAAAATTGCCACGGAGCCGTGAAGGGCCGCGGCGCAACCACCATCAGAGCCGCGGCGCCTTGGTGGAAGTGGCTACTGGAATTCAGGCAGCTCCGCGGCACTTCGATGGAAGTGAGGTCGACGAAAGATGAAATGTTTCGGACTTTTGGGCTGGTTTTGGAGCATTGATCCTCCATTACTTGGCACTTGAATTCAGCTATTATTTGGCTGAATTATAACCTCTCAATAAGTGCCATTACACGACATTAATTTACATTAGTTGGCTAGATGAGAGGACATCTTATACACACTATAAATTGTGGCCTTAGGCTCAATTGAAGAACACACTTGCAAATCAGATTTTTCTGAATACTTCTTCCTCTCTTGCTTTCTTTCACACACTCAAGGCTCTTCTCTTTAGTAAACATTTGAGTCTCCTTTTCTCAATTGTTTGTTGTTGTTTTATCTTGGGAGACAAGTTGTTAATCACCGTAAAATGATACATACGGGACAATATTGTCTTAAGGACAGGGTGCTAACACCCGACTCAGCAAATCTTTTTTAGTAGTTCATTATGTTCTCAATTCCAGATCTTAATCTTTGTTGTTGTTACTTATATATATATATATATATATATATATTGTTGGAAATTTATTAACGTGAAATAAAGGTAATCCTATTATTTATGACTCGAACAATTGGGGCCCCGTACGTCTGAAACGTCGTTTCCACACATGTGCACACGTTGTACCAAGGATCTTAAATTTCCTTAGTGAAAGAGATATGGGTACGTAAACAAAATATTTGAGACATGAAATGATAGATGGTTATTGGCCAAATAACAAGTGTTTTCACGTTGGTAAATGAAGGAAGAAGTGTACAATGTGTAAAAGATGAAATGAGTCAGAAATAGTCTCAAAGATGTGAAGGGCCGTCATGACCCAGTCTGGGCCCCGGCGCCTCCTCCCAAGGGTCGCGGTGCCCGTAATTGTTAAATCACTGGGAAGTTACTGGAGATAAAGCGCTGTGGTGCCCTCCCAAAGGGCCGCGGCGCATCGGCACCAGTGTGACAATTGGGAGACGTTTAGAAACTGATTCTTAGGCTGACTTTGGAGCATTAATCCTCCATTATTTGGCTCATGAATTCGACCATTATTTGGCTGAATTGTAACCTCAAATTAAAGGTCATTACATGGCATTGAAGGCCATTACTTGGCTATTTAGGAAGACATCTTGATCACACTATAAATAGATGTCATTTGCACAATTGAAGAATACACAATCTCAGAATTTCTAAGTTCTTCTTCCTCTCTAGCATACCTGCACACACTCAAAGTTCTTCTTTTCTAGTAAACTCTTGAGTTATCCTTTGCTCAATTGTTTGTTGCTGTTTTATCTTGGGAGACAAGTTGTCAATACCCGTTAAGGGATTTATATAGGGCAACATAGTCTTAAGGAAAGATTGAACATCAATCGACTCAGCAAACCATTTCCTTGTTCTTAATTCCATATTTGTTATCAAAATCGTTGTTTCTTACTTTCCTATTTTCTTGTAACCGCATTATATTACTCACATTCTTAAGACAATATTTGTTGTTAGCAATAATATCATGACTGGAACTACTCAATTCAACGCTGAATCATACGCCGCTGCTTAAGGCAACCCCAATGCCTCTAACACCATTACTGCTCAAGGCGTTCCAAATGCTTTTGCCAATACTAATGGGAACGCCACCGTTCCACCACCTGCTGGGTTTCACCATGAACTCTCAGAAAAGTTCATGGGCTCTAATTTCAAAAGGTGGCAGTAGAAGATACTGTTCTTCCCGACTGTGATGGGCATGTCTCGGTTCCTAACCGAAGATCCTCCAAAGGTTGGAGATCAAGTGGACCCTCAGCCTAATGAAACGGTGGGAGGGTTCCAAGATATCCATGTTATTAATGGAATGAAGATGACTTTAGATGCTTGGAGTCATAGTGAGTTCCTTTGTCGGAACTATATCCTGAATTGTCTCTCTGATCCTCTTTACACGGTATACTATACCGTTGGCACTACCAAAGAGTTTTGGGATAAACTTCAGAAGAAATACAACGCACAAGATGCGGGATCTAAAAAGTTCATCGTTGGGAAATTTCTCAAATTTCAAATGGTGGAAAACAAAATTGTGTCAACCCAAGTCTAGGAATTTCAAATGATTCTACATCACCTGAATTTGGAAGGGTTGAAACAGAACGAGCAATTTTTGGTTGTCTCATTGATTGAGAAGTTACCTCTCTTGTGGATTGATTTATGAGTTATCTAAAGCTCAAAACGAAAGAGATGACCCTAGAGGAACTTATTATCAAACTCCAGATTCAGGAAGATAATACGAAGGTCATGCCAAAGGGGAAACAACCTGTTGAGTCTAAGGCAAACCTAGCGGAAGTCAAAGGGAATTCAAGCAAGAAGCGAAAATTCCAGAAGGACGGTAAGGGCCCAACAACTGAAAAGTTTAAAGTTATTTGCCATCACTGCGGTAAACTTGGTCACATGGTCAAGGAGTTCCGCAAACTCAAGAATGAGAATAAGGCCAAAGGTAAGGCTAAGTCTAACATCATCGAAGACAAGCTCGTAGGAGATATGGTTTAGGAGTTCTCGGAGGTGATTTTTGAATATAACCTCGTTGAGAATCCAATGTAGTGGTGGATGGACACGGGTGCTACCCGTCACATTTGTTCCAACAAAAATGCCTTCTCCACATATACACCAGTCACAGATAAGAAGTTGTTCATGGGCAACAATGATTCTTCAGAGGTGCTGGGGGTAGGAAAGGTAATCTTGAAGATGACTTCTGGTAAGGAGCTCACTCTGAAGGAGGTGTGCATGTCCCAGAAATTCGAAGAAATTTAATTTCTGGACCGCTGTTGGTGAATGCTGGTTTTAGGCTAGTGTTTGAGGCCAATAAGTTTGTAATCACTAAGAATGAAACATTTGTAGGAAGGGCTTCGTTTGTGAAGGCCTCTTTACATTTAATGCTTCATATGTAACCCCTGCTTCTATTATCAATAAAATTGAGTCTTCTAATTTATGGCATCATAGATTAGGACATGTAACTATCAATCTATCCAAAGATTGGTAAGGTAAGAGTTGTTGTCATCTATCGACGTAAACCCTCAACGTAAGTGTGAGGTGTGCATAGAGGCAAAACTTCCAAAGAGTCCCTTTAGATCCGTCGAAAGGAAAATCGCTCCTCTAGAACTCATACATACTGATATAGGTGACTTGAAGTTCGTACCAACTAGAGGGAGGAACAGTACTTTGTGACTTTCATAGACGATAGCATAAGGTATTATTACCTTTACTAAAAAGTAAAGATGAAGTCTTTGAAGCATACAAACGCTACAAAGCAGAAGTTGAGAACCAACTAAGCGGACGGATTAAATCAATCAGTAGCGATAGAGGGAGAGAATATGTAGCGCCTTTTGAAGAATATTGTACTCAATGGGGTATAGTTCATCAGACGACGACTCCTTACACACCTCAATCAAATGGTATTGCTGAACGCAAGAACCGTACATTGAAAGAAATGATGAACGCGCTACATATCTATTCAGGTCTGTTATACCCCGTATTTCCAGAGTATGTACGTGAGGGCGTACGTATTAAATTTTTTTTTTGCCTTAAGAATTGGCTTTGGTTCGAAATTTGGGCACAAGTGCCGAATAGAGTCGTCGACTAAACGCTTTCCACATTTTACGTTGGGAAAATTCCGCTATGTCATTTAGTATTTTATGGATTTTTCCGAGCGACGAACATTTTTGGACCAACGGAGGGTGACACTTGTCACCCTCATCGACGGCAAAGAGGAGGCTTGGCCTCGACGATTGGTTCATGGTTTTGTGCCTTGTTTTGTGGCTTGTTTTGTGCCATGTTTTGTGGAGTAGGGTTAGGGTGCACTTGGCTTGATCTTGGCCTTACCCTTGCTATCCACTTGGAAGGATCTTGGCCATTGGTTGGCTTTTGGTTGTGCTATAAATACCCCCCCTCTCTTTGAAGACTTCATTCATCCAAAAATCTTCCAAGTCTTGGAAACCCTCCTCCTCTTGTTGACTCTCGCCCAAGAGCCCTCTCCCCTTAAAGTTTGGCTTTGCCGAGAGGCCACCCTCCCCTCATGGTGCTGGCCGTGGGTACCCCTAGCCTAGTTGTTTTCAGATAATACCCCTTGTTGTGGTATAGAAATACTCTCCTAATATTGTTATAATGTCCAAATACTCGCCCAAATACCTTGTAGTATTCCCAAGGTTACACTTATACAAAGCCCAAAATACGATTATACTTCCTTTAGCCACAAAAACGAAACCCTAAGGAAATCTTCACCCGTTGTTGAAGTTGTAAGTAGAAGTTGGTTAGAACTTCTAAGGGTTGTTGGAGCGCTGAGTAGGAGCTAAGCGTTGCTCGTGATCGACTTTATACTTGGATAATTTTGGGCTTATCGAGGTAAACACTCATCGTTCTTCTATTGTAATTGAAATTACATGTTTGAATATATAGTTGAAGTATACTATATATAGAACTATACTTAGTAATCGTGGCAATGTCTTTTGACTTAAGCTCAAGAATTAAGAATCGAATCGAATCTGTAATTACATAGATCAGACATGAGACTTGTGTAGTATTATCGTAGTAGAATTGTACACGTCCGGTTAGGCGTAAACCCCCGGTTGGCTTGGTAGCTACTCGATAGAAGGAGATTTGCGCCGGCGGGGAGGTGCCGCCAATTTTCGTAGATTATGGAACGTTGAGATCTAGATGTTAATAAGCGCGTGGCCTTATAGTCAAGTACTACGTGGAGTGATCCACTTGGCTTAAGGAGTAGCCGCGGTTTGAGGTACTGAGCGTTTTGCTATTAGTCGACAATCGTCGCGAGGTATGTGAACCTCTTCCTATCTCTTCTAGCATGATATGTGTGAACTATGTAGTACGGTAGACGCATACGTGTTAATCGTGTTTGATTGTTCTTAAAACATAAAGTGTTATAACGGCTTTATGGGAAGTTGTTATAACTTTTATGTAGGTAAGAAAATTCTTTGTGGTTTTAAAAAGGTAATCGATGTGAATTATAAGCGGCTAGTTATAATAAAGAACTTGATGTATTTCAAAAGATTTATAAATCGTTTTGGAAGTGAGAGTAACACTTGGTTTTAAAGGTTTTAAAAAGAGTTATACTATCTTTATGTTTAGTTAGGTATAATTTCTTAAGAGAGGTAAAGAAAATGGTTTACTGATGTTAGAAGTTAAGAGACTTGATCTTATAAGATAAGAGACTTAACTTATTTGTTTTAATGTGAATGTTTGTGTGAAACCTCATTCGTGAGTAATGAGTTCTTGGTTTTATTTAAAGGGATAATGTTTTACCGATTTCGAAATCGAATGTGTATCGATGCACCACCGCAGCGTTAATAAAGGAAAATGTATTGAAAAATGATGAATTGTATTAAAACCAGTAGAAACCTCCATCCGCATAGAAACTAAGATGAGACAAAATGATATACATTTTCTAGATCATGGTCAGAATGAGAATGTTGTAAAGAAGAATAACCTACTCTCACGTGAGACATATATTACTCAATTGTTCTAAAAGGAATCAAGTGATTAAGTTTGGGAACTATGAAACCATTTGAAAATGAGAAGTTTGAGTAATCAAACTAGGCAAACCGAACTTAGGAAAAGAATGTTGTTACTTGATTTTTAAAAGGGAATGTGGGTTGGTCATTCTAATACTACGTATCGGGTGACTTTTATAAGTAATGGATCTCTTTAAAAGAATTTAACGAACCTAGTACTTAGGGGTTAAAAACTGGACTTTTGCATAAAATGAAAGTACTTTGAGTCAGTGAAACTTGCCTATGCTTGTTGTTGTGAAACTTGCCTGCTTGTTGTTGTGAAACTTGCCTATGCTTGTGATGATAGTCTTTCTTTGTGCAAGTGTGGTATTTCGTGTTACCGCCTCTCGATAGAGGGCCGGTTGACTTGTTGATAACTTACTCGACGGCCGGTGATGGAGAATTCCACGTATGTTTCCATTTTGATTATCGCTTGTTGTTGATATCACATGGACACGCCTACACCGACGCAGATTCCGGGCACGCGGCGGGTTGATTACCCGATAGATGGTTATTACCGCAACATGGACGCGTCTACACCGACGCAAAGATTCGGCATGTGGCTACGCGGCAGGTTGACCACCCAAGATATTGTATTGAGGTTACATGGGCATGTCTACACCGGCAGATTCGGGGCATGTGGCCACGCGCCTTGTTATTATTGTCAGATCATGGACATGTCTACACCGAGGCGATTCCGGGCACGCGCCACGATGCGAACATGATGGATGTTATGGGCGTGAGACCCATAGTTATATTTGAGTGGTGACTTTGAGGCGTGAGTCCCCGACTTGATCGCTTTTATGTTGCATCGTATTTTGGTTATCATACATGTCTCCCGCTTTTTAAGCTATTATGATTTCATTTACGATTTGACGCTTTCACATACTTGGTACTGTTATCGACTCTTCGGGCCGCGTCATGCCGCAGTAGGTACATCGGCCGTGGATCCTCGCCTAGGATCTCGCCGTTTTGGGAAGCTCCGCTTTCTCCGAGGCTTATCTTTGGTATGTGTTCCCGAGTCAGAGTTCTTGTACATTCTGTGGTATGGCGGGCCCCGTCCGCCATAGTCGTTGTAAATCTTAGGTCTGTAGAATCTGCAAGTGTGGTTGTAAAAGGATTAAACTGTTCAGGTTTTATGTATATACTGAGGGCAACTGTTTTGGTTGGCCTGTTTATTTATTATATCTCTTGTTTCATGTTTTATTTTCCGCTGGTTTTCTCTGATGTTGTATCACTAGGGTGCCCGGGGTAAGGCACTGAACTGCCCGGTTCGGGCGTTACAAAGTGGTATCGAGCGCTTAGTCCTCTGAAAGTGTCTGCTGCATCGTGTCTAGTAGAGTCTTGATTATCGGTGTGTTGTGCACCACATCTATAATCGTGAGGCTATAGGACATTTAGGATTGGTTTCATTCTTCTCATTCCGAGATCGTGCCTTAGAGCCGTGTTGTAAGTTGGACCCTCCGACGTGTTTCGCTTTTACCGATTATGCCTCGCGAAGGCAACCAGTGGCCTGATGGCAAGGCGCGAGGAGCGAGCTGGGATTCAGAGGAGTACGAGGGCGCAGCCCTGGCCAAGACTGAGGTAGTGCTTGACGGCGATTTTGCGACGCCGCCAAAGACCAAAGAAGTTTAGAGCCGCAGCAGATGCCGCCGAGACTACAAGACTCGAGCCTCCACCCCACACCGAGCGGGGAGATGGGTCACGCGAGATGGCCCGATTATCGCCGTGGTCAGGCCGATATGAGGATAGCCGGACGCAGCAGCCCAGCCCAAAGAAGACTGAGTACACCCGAGGCGCATGGTTTGAGGCTACGGATTTCTTAGTCAGTAGCCCACCGAGTTTTACTGTCGAGGCGGAGGATGATCCGCAGGAGTTCATCCGTCAGTTACAGAGGATCATGCGGGTGATCAAGGCTTCAGAGATCGAGTCTGTGACATTTGTTCAGACGGCCGCGTGATACCGCAGCCGATTGGTTTGACTCGTGGAGCTTTCCGGGAGAGCATGCACTTCCACCGCTTGGGACGAAGTTTTGGCCTTCCGGCACATTTCTTGCCTCCACAAACGGCGAGGGCTCGGGCCGGCGATTTTTGATGTTGAGGCGTAATCCGCGCTGATTCGGGAGTACAATGTGAGTTCGACTCATCGCCCGCAGATGTTCCCGCATTAGTAGCTAGTATGGAGGATCGAGTGCACCGATATGTTACAGGCTCGACGATTACCTAGCAGAGTTGTTCGGTGTTTCTTCACCGCATGGACATTGCCCGCATTCGTGCTCATGCACTGCGCGGCGAGCGCAGATCGACGGGTGGACCGCCACAGGTAAGGCCAAGACGGCCGGATATTTTGGCGACTTTCGAGGCGGACCGCCTCAGCCAGACTAGTTATGCTCGCCATCGCAGTAGTCCTCCGCAGCCTTCGGGACCTCGGGGATATTCGGAGCAGTCGTGGCTCCTGTTTCATGTTATACCCGTAGTTTCAAGGTATGTATGCGAGGACGTACGTACGAGAATACGACATTGGAATTGGAATGGAAGAAAGAGGTGATTTTTTTCCACGGAAAAGTTTCCGATTTTTGTGAAGGAAAAAGATTCGTTAATGGGAATTGGATTCCCAGATTTGGTATTCGGACTTCTTGGAATATTTAGAGAATTATGTAATTTTATTTTGGAATGGTCACGTGGGCCCACTGAGAAAATTTACTGGCTTGTAGGGCCCACTTTGTTTTCGAGATTTTGGCCATGGATATTTTCTAAGATGAAATATTTTGGGCGAGTAGGAGGCGACACGTGTCACCCCCTAGTTGGCTCGACGAATTCCACTTTGTACACAACACCCGCTTAGTCGCTTTCGACGAAACGCTTTACACAACTCGCAGAGGATAAATTCGGCTATGTCGTTTCTAATTTTTGCGGATTTTTCCGAGAGACGCAACACGTTGATCAACGAGAGGCGACACTTGTCACCCTCTCATTGATGGATGTCACACGCAATGGCCGATTGGGACGGCTTGTTTGTCTTGAGTTGGTAGGATATTTTGTGTGCAAGTTGGCCAAGGACACTTGCCCAAATCCTCACCCTACACTTGCCTTGCACTTGGCATAATTCGCCATTGGTTGCCATGTCTTGACCTATAAATACCCCTGTTGAAGAGTTATTTCATCCTAAATCGAGCAATCTATCTAAGTCTCAAATCCTCCCTCTCCCTCTTGTTGTTTCGCCCAAACACACCCTCCCCTTTGAGAAGCCCCCAGCCGAGAGCAACCCCTCTAAAGCTAGCCTAGCCAAACACTACCCCCTCCCTTGGTAGAAAAGTTGCCTTCTAGTATCGTTATAATGCCCGAATTACCCTAGCCTAAATCCCTTAGTCCTTACTAGAAGTTGTGAAGAACTTCTAAGGTTTATCGAGCCACCGAGCGCACAACTTAGAGCTAAACCTTGCTCAGCCGACTTTTATCTAGGATATTATTGGGCTTACCGAGGTAAATAACCTTATCCTCCTTTTGTAAATTAGAATATACTTACTGTAGAAGTATAGGAATAAGTATTGAATACTTAGAAGGATATCGAATAGAATTGAACCGTTATCACAAAGAAGGCGGTTTAAAAGATGAATAATAGAACTGCATCGCTTTCACAAGAGACTCGAGTAGCTCACCGCAGGGAAGTCGCCCAAATGACCATGTAATAACGAACCCTCCGCTTAGAACTTTGTACAAGATGCATACCGACGCTGATAGACGATTTGATCGTTATAGTCGATACTCGCGCGCGACATATTCAACTTGGCAAGTGGTCTCCGCCGAGAAGGTATGTGATTCTTCCTAAAGCATGATATTTTACAATATATATAGTACGAGACGCATACGTGTTAATCGAATAATACTTACGCAATGCCTCACGCTTAAGCTCGAATAACACTTGCGGAATGCCTCACGCTTAAGCTCGACAACACTATGCAGAATGCCTCACGGCTTAAGCCTGAATAATAAAGAACTGAAAACATTTCAAAAGGAATGATGTTTTACCAATCAGAATAAATGTCGAACAAATCACAGCAGCGCTAATAAAGAGAATTATTTTGACTAATAAGGTATTATTAAAACTAGTAGAAACTTCCATCTGCATAGGAGCTAAGATGAGACAAAATGATATTGCATTTACTAGATCATGGCTGCTGTAATAAGATTGTTACGAATAATAATAACCTACTCACACTTAGGGTATATGTTTCTCAAATTGTTTTAAAGGATTAAAACTATGAACTACAAACCCTTTCGAAAATGAGAAACTTGAGAAATTGAAATTAGGCAAACTTGAACGTTAGGAAAAGAATGTTGTTACTTGATTTTACAAGGAGAAGTGTTTTAATGTACTTCAAAAGATAATTACTCTATTTTTATACTACGGTTATTGTGTGACTTTTGTAAAAGAAACGGATCTTTTAAAAGAGTAATACATGAAGTACTTTGGGGCTAACAACCCAACTTGTTAACATAATGTAGAAAGTACCTTGTGTGAATAACTTGATTGTATTGATTTGTGATAGTCTTGTAATATTTTCTTGTTGATCGGATAAGTAAACATGTTAGGATGCTACGTGAGTTAGTATCTTGTGATATTTGTGTAAAGAGGTTTTTCCTTGTTGCGCTTATGTTGTTTAGCAATAATCGGTTATGTTGATATTATATCATTCATAACTCCGGGTTAAGCCGCCTCCACGCGGGTAGACTCAGCGGTCGATGGACCTATGATTCGAGAATACCTTACGCGGTCACAGGCGCGAATCTGCGGAGTTCCGTGTTAGTATGCGCCTCGTGGTCACGCGGTTCTCAGAATGGCGCGACGACGAGTCTAGACGCCGCCGGGAGTAGCTACCGATGCGGGTTATACCTCACGCGGCCTATCTGCTTGGCCTATGCGAGTCGCGGAAGTTCCAGGACTAGATGCGCACATTAGATATCGCGCGAGTGGCCGCCTTTGATCATGTGACGCCTGACAGATCTCATGATACGCTTTATGACCTTGTTGGTACTGTGGGTTTTAGTAGTCGGCCACGCCTTCGCATTTACCCCGCGGTTCTATTGTGATGACTTTGAGGCATGAGTCCTCGACTTGACATGATCGCTATTTATCAGGAATCGTAGTTTTGGCTTATCATACATGTCTCCCGCCTTATATACTACTATGATTTCATTTACGATTTTTCGCTTCACATACTGGTACTTGTATCGACCTTCGGGCCGCTCATGCCGCAGTAAAGGTACTCCTACCGTTGATCCTCGTTTAGGATCACCGCTTCATTGGAAAGCTCCGCTTCTCTAAGCTTAGCATTTTGTACGGTCCCCGTCGTTGTAGATATTCAGATTCGTGGTATGGCCCCGCCCGCCATTGTTGTTTTAAACTCTTAGAGGTCCAGAGACTGTTGTAAGGTTGGGATGTAAATCGCTCGCTTTGGGTTATTTATATACATTATGCCGAAGGCAACCTTTTCCCGTAAACCGTGTCTTATTTGTACTGTTTCATATCTTGGTTGTTTTATATTCCGCCGTTTTTCTCTCGATGTATGACTACTGGGTGCCCGGTAAGGCACTACCACGCCCCGAACGTCGTGACAAAAGTGGTATCGAGCGCTTAATCCTCGGAAAGTGTCTCTGCACCGTATCTAGTAGTCTTGATTATCGGTGTCGCGCACCACACCAATAATCGTGAGGCTATAGGATATTTAGGATTGGTTTCATTCTTCTCACTCGAGATCGTGCTTTAGAGCGTGTTATAAGTTGGACCTCTAACGTATTCCTTTCCTTTACGGTGATGCCTCCGCGCCAGTAACTCGGGCCCGGCGGCAAGGCACCGGCGAGCGGCGAGTAGAGTACAGAGATTTAGCGGCACAGCCCAATCATCACCAGGTGATGCTTCACGCGGAGTTCGAGACGCCGCCAAAGAAGAGAGTTTGGCACGCGGCAGCAGCTTCCTATCGCGGTCATGACATCCGACTTTCGCCCACCATTGAGCGTAAAATATGGATTGGAGAGACGGCTGCTCTGCAGCAAAGGACTTGGCACCAGAGTATTTTATGTACCAAGATTCCAAGGATATTGATGCTTATCTAAAGAAGGGTTGAGGAGTAGCTCTTGATCGTGGACGAGCCAGCCATGCTCAGATTATGTGCGCGGCCGAGAGAGTAGAGATCGGCAGAGTGACCGAGAGCGCGTAAGAGGCCCGATTGGCGGATCATTTGGTAACTCGAGGCGAATCGCCTCAGCAGCAGACAGACACGCGCCCGCCAAAGGCAGTGTCCCTCCACGTGGTTCGCTTTTCCTCAGTGTTCACAGTGTGGCAGGTGTCATCCCGGAAGTGCCGTCTTTTTACTGGTGCTTGTTTTTATTGGCCGTCGTGCCATATGGCAAGTGGAATGTTCTATGAGGAAGGATACAAGCACGAGGACTCACCTACTAGACTGGGCCAGGATGCAGTGGTTTGGAGAGGAGGTGTAAGTTGCAGGAGGACACCCCACCTCTGTGGCCGGTGGTCGATGTCATCACGGGAGTGTCGTTCTTCGCACACCTTGTTATGTTCGCGGCAGGCCATTTTGCGAGGAATTGTCCACCAAGGTGGTGCGATGTAGAGACTCGCCTTCAGGATCGGTGGATAGTTCATCACCTTCCCGGCTACAAAGAGGCGGGTTTGATTAGAACGACCTAAGGGAAGTGCCGCGTAGATACAGGTATATCCTTAACCCTTTAGAGATTTATATGTGTAGCAAATATCTTAAGTATTATTTTCAGATAGCATTGTGTTAACTGTGATTGGGAAGCATGAGTAGTTAATCGGGAAAGATTGGGGGATAAAGAAAGTGGGAGCCTTAGGATGTTTACGTAGAGACCTTAGAGGCGAGGCCATCTTTGGTAAAAGAATTATTTCGTGTTTGACCCTTATCGAGGTGCATAGTATACGTGAGATATTTTGTGGATGAATCCTCGAGTAATGTGGAATGAAAGAGGTAGAAGACCGCTAGGTTTTCGTAACGTGATTGGTGAGATTATTCGAATCGTGGAGCTAGTGTTTGACGTTGCCGGTCAGCGAGGCCATGTGGCGGGTCGACCGTGGCTGCTTGGTGGTGGGTCAGTGGTCCCACGTGGTAGGTCACTAGGATGTTAGGCCCAGTTTAGTTAACCAACGACGAGTTCGTGGATACATTCGACCAAAGAGTCGCCGGCGAGGAGGTCACCGCCTTGTCTTCAGCAAAGACCGTGGTACTCGGTAGGGGGTGATTATGCCGTAAATGTTGTAAGGCTGCACGGTGCCTACCTTCACCTTATGGCCGACGGGGAGTCCAAGTTACTACTGCTTTTCTGGAAGAGTTACCAGGCAAGATTAGGAACTCAGGTAAGTCTCAGAATCGCATTCGCCCTCGGGCAGGGTTTGGATTTCAGGAATAGTTGTGGGGATTGTTGTCTCCTGTAGAGGGAATGTTTAAGCTACCATTTTCGATTTGATGTCGCCTTGGAAGCCTTTGTTGGGCGGAAGTATAAGTTGCGATCGATTGTCGATGTTGCGCGTTCGATAGTCGTTCAGTGGTTGTTCCACAGATCGTGGATAGGTGGTAAGAGTTCGAGCGCATAAGAAGTGTACGACATCCTCGAGGATCGCAAGCACCGGCACCATTTGTTGGGTCGTCGAGCAGGGCTCGCGACAAAGTGACAAAAGTGGTATCACGATGAGTAGGAAGAACGGCATGTATTACGAGCATAGGTGTGATCATTCGCTTGTAAAGAGTAGGGGCGAGCATCTTTTAGATCGCGAGTAGGAATATTTTGTGATAGAGGTGATTCTCGTGGACTTGGAGATAAGTATGCGCTTGTTGTGTTGTGACCAGCGTGGCATGGTTGTTTCCGTAAGTATAGCGATGACTATCTGGCGCGCCGCTTGTTTTGATACAGAAGGAACATTCGACGAATGTTTCTGGCGAGGAGAGAATGTTATACCGTAGTTTCAAGGTATGTATGCGAGGACGCACGCACGAGAATACGACATCGAATTGGAATGGAAGAAAGAGGTGATTTTTTCCACTAAAAGTTTCCGTTTTTGTGAAGGAAAAAGATTCGTTAACGGGAATTGGATTCCCAGATTTGGTATTCGGACTTCTTGGAATTTTAGAGAATTATGGAATTTTATTTTGGAATGGTCACGTGGGCCCACGGAGAAAATTTACGATTTTGTGGGCCCACTTTGTTTTCGAGATTTTGGCCATGGTGGATATTTTCTGAAGATGAAATATTTTGACGCAGTAGAGAGGCGACACGTGTCACCCCCTAGTTGGCTCGACGAATTCCACTTTGTACACAACACCCGCTAGAGTCGTTTTCGACGAAACGCTTTACACAACTCGCGTAGGATAAATTCCGCTATGTCGCTTTCTAATTTTTGCGGATTTTTCCGAGAGACGCAACACGTTGGATCAACGAGAGGCGACACTTGTCACCCTCTCATTGATGGATGTCACACGCAATAGGGCCGATTGGGACGGCTTGTTTGTCTTGGAGTTGGTAGGATATTTTGTGCAAGTTGCCAAGGACACTTGCCCAAATCCTCACCCTACACTTGCCTTGCACTTGGCATAATCTTGGCCATTGGTTGCCATGTCTTGACCTATAAATACCCCTTGTCAAGAGTTATTTCATCCTAAATTGAGCAATCTATCTAAGTCTCAAATCCTCCCTCTCCCTCTTGTTGTTTCGTCCAAACACACCCTCCCTTTGAGAAGCTCCTAGCCGAGAGCAACCCCTCTAAAGCTAGCCTAGCCAAACACTACCCCCTCCTCGTAGAAAAGTTGCCTTCTAGTATCGTTATAATGCCCGAATTACCCTAGCCTAAATCCCTTAGTCCTTACTAGAAGTCAGAAGAACTTCTAAGGTTTATCGAGCTAATGAGCGCACAACTTAGGAGCTAAACCTTGCTCAGGCGCGACTTTTATCTAGGATATTATTGGGCTTACCGAGGTAAATAACCTTATCCTCCTTTTGTAAATTAGAATATACTTACTGTAGAAGTATAGGAATAAGTATTGAATACTTAGAAGGATATTGCATAATAGAATTGAACTGTTATCACAGTAGAAGGGTTTAAAAGATGAATAATAGAACTGCATCGCTTTCACAAAGACTCGAGTAGCTCACCGCAGGGAAGTCTTGCCAAATGACCATAGAATAACGAACCCTCCGCTTAGAACTTTGTACAAGATACCGACGCTGATAGACGATTTGATCGTTATAGTCGATACTCTGCGCGACATATTCAACTTGGCAAGTGGTCTCCGCCGAGAAGGTATGTGATTCTTCCTAAAGCATGATATTTTACAATATATATAGTACGGTAGACATACGTGTTAATCGAATAATACTTACGAATGCCTCACGCTTAAGCTCGACAACACTGCGGCAATGCCTCACGCTTAAGCTCGACAACACTTCATGCGAATGCCTCACGCTTAAGCTCGAATAATAAAGAATCAAAACATTTCAAAAGGAATGATGTTTTACCAATCGTAATAAATGTCGAACAAATCACAAAGAGCTTAATAAAGAGAATTATTTTGACTAATAAGGTATTATTAAAACTAGTAGAAACTTCCATCCGCATAGAGCTAAGATGAGACAAAATGATATTGCATTTACTAGATCATGGTCATTGTAATAAGATTGTTACGAATAATAATAACCTACTCACACTTAGGGTATATGTTTCTCAAATTGTTTTAAAGGATTAAAACTATGAACTACAAACCCTTTCGAAAATGAGAAACTTGAGAAATTGAAATTAGGCAAACTTGAACGTTAGGAAAAGAATGTTGTTACTTGATTTTACAAGGAGAAGTGTTTTAATGTACTTCAAAAGATAATTACTCTATTTTTATACTACGGTTATTGTGTGACTTTTGTAAAAGAAACGGATCTTTTAAAAGAGTAATACATGAAGTACTTTGGGGCTAACAACCCGAACTTGTTAACATAATGTAGAAAGTACCTTGTGTGAATAACTTGATTGTATTGATTTGTGATAGTCTTGTAATATTTTCTTGTTATTTGGATAAGTAAACATGTTAGGATGCTACGTGAGTTAGTATCTTGTGATATTTGTGTAAAGAGGTTTTTCCTTGTTGTGCTTATGTTGTTTAGCAATAATCGGTTATGTTGATATTATATCATTCATAACTCCGGTTAAGCCCTCCACGCTGGTAGACTCGGGCGGGTCGATGGACCTATGATTCGAGAATACCTTACGCGGTCTCAGGCCTATGCGGAATCGCGGAGTTCCGTGTTAGTACGCGCCCTTGTGGTCACGCGGTTCTTGTAGCCATGCGACGACGAGTCAGACGCCGGGAGTAGCTACCTCGACGCGGGTTATACCTCATGCGGGCCTATCTGCTTTGGCCTATGCGAGTCAGCGGAAGTTCGGTGACTAGACGCGCACATTAGATATCGCGCGAGTGGCGGCTTTGATCATGTGACGCCTAGACAGATCTCATGATCTGATTTATGACCTTGTTGGTACTGTGGTTTTAGTAGTCGCCACGCCGTACTTACCCCGCACGGTTCTATTGTGATGACTTTGAGGCATGAGTCACGACTTGACATCGCTTATTTATTGTGAATCGTAGTTTTGGCTTATCATACATGTCTCCGCCTTATATAGACTACTATGATTTCATTTACGATTTTTCGCTTCACATACTGTTGGCCAGATCGACCTCCCCGGGCCGCGTTCATGCCGCAGTAAAGGTACTCCTACCGTTGATCCTCGTTCTTAGGATCACCGCTGGCTGGGAAAGCTCCGCTTTCTCGGAAGCTTAGCATTTCGTACGGTCCCCGTCGTTGTAGATATTCGTATTCAGGGTATGGCGGGCCCCGTCCCGCCATTGTTGTTTTAAACTCTTAGAGGTCTGTAGACTGTTGTAAGGTCGACGAATCGCTCGCTTTGGGTTATTTATATACATTATGCCGAAAGGCAACCTTTTTCCCGTAAACCGTGTCTTATTTGCTTGTTTCATATCTTGGTTGTTTTATATTCCGCCGTTTTTCTCTCGATGTATGACTACTTGGGTGCGGGTAAGGCACGATCCACGGCCGAACGGGTCGTGACATTTCGATGTTCGGGAGTAGGGTGTTGGCGATGCAATACCCCTACCTCGGTGGTCGATGTGGTAGACCGCATTTCGGAGAGTGTCGTAGTACCAAGGAGCTTGTTATTCTTGCGCCAACAGGCCATATGACGAGAGATCGTCCACTGTGGGTAGCACTGTAGGATAGCACAGCTACTAGAGCAGCCATGGGCCACGAGAGGTCGCGGTGGAAGTTCATTTTAGCGGCCTTGAACCGCCTAGTTTCGTGTATATCCTTAACCTCTAGAGTTTTGTGTGTATTGATGTTGTTGATGTGTTTAATGATATGTTTGGATAGCTTTGTGCTAAAATGTGATTTAGAAACACAGTTAGTGAAAAGGGTAAGTCCAGGTGGTGTGAAATGGAAGTGGTAGCTTTCATGACTGTAGAGGTAAGATTGTTCGGATCAAGAAATTAGAGAGTTGGGCGCTACGATGGGTCGGGTTGGGGCCATGTTGCGCCAACCCGCGGCCCCGCTTTGAGGCGGTCAGCTGGGTGGTCCCGCCAGTGGCGGTGGTCACGAGGTGCTAGGCCCAAGTTTAGATGACCATCGTATGAGTTCGTGGATACGCTCGATCGAATCGATTCGTGAAGGCCGGAATGGCCTTAGGGAAATCGAGGTTAGTGAGATGACCAAGTTCGAGGTAGTGACTCCAAGGGTTGGGAAACGAGCGTTGACGGAAGTGGTACTGACACTAGAACGAGTTCGAGTGTTCGTGGCAATACCGCGAAAGGAGAAGTGAGCGTGTTTTTTGTGACGGTGTGGCATGATTGTTTTAAGACGATAAGCGGTGAAGACTATCTCGACGCTGTTGTTTTGAGACCTTGAAGGAACATTCGACGAATGTTTCTAAGGGAAGAATGTTATACCGTATTTCCGCAGTATGCACGGCGTGCACGTATTAAATTTTTTTTTGCCTTAAGAATTGGCTTTGGTTGAAATTTGGGCACAAGTGCCGAATAAGTCGTTCGACTAAACGTTTCCACCTACGTTGGGAAAATTCCGCTATGTCATTTAGTATTTTTGTGGATTTTTCCGAGCGACGAACATTTTTGGACCAACGGGAGGTGACACTTGTCACCCTCATCGACGGCAAAGAGAGGCTCGCCTCGCCGATTGGTTCATGGTTTTGTGCCTTGTTTTGTGGCTTGTTTTGTGCCATGTTTTGGAGTAGGGGTTAGGGTGCACTTGGCTTGATCTTGCCTTACACTTGCTATACACTTGGAAGGATCTTGGCCATTGGTTGGCTTTTGGTTTTGCTATAAATACCCTCTCTTTGAAGACTTCATTCATCCAAAATCTTCCAAGTCTTGGAAACCCTCCTCCTCTTGTTGACTCGCCCAAGAGCCCTCTCCCTTAAAGTTTGGCTTTGGCCGAGAGGCCACCCTCCCCTCATGGTGCCTCGCCTGGGTACCCCTAGCCTAGTTGTTTCGTATAATACCCTTTGTTGTGGTATAGAAATACTCTCCTAATATTGTTATAATGTCCAAATACTCGCCCAAATACCTTGTAGTATTCCCAAGGTTACACTTATACAAAGCCCGAAAATACGATTATACTTCCTTTAGCCACAAAACGAAACCCTAAGGAAATCTTCACCCGTTGTTGAAGTTGTAAGTAGAAGTTGGTTAGAACTTCTAAGGGTTGTTGAGCGCCGAGTAGGAGCTAAGCGTTGCTCGGGATCGACTTTATACTTGGATAATTTTGGGCTTATCGAGGTAAACACTCATCATTCTTCTATTGTAATTGGAAATTACATGTTTGAATATATAGTTGAAGTATACTATATATAGAACTATACTTAGTAATCGTGGCAATGTCTTTTGACTTAAGCCCAAGAATTAAGAATCGAATCGAATCGTAATTACATAGATCAGACATTCTGAGACTTGTGTAGTATTCTTGTGTAGTAGAATTGTACACGTCCGGTTAGGCGTGTAAACCCCCGGTTGGCTCGCAGCCACCGATAGAAGGAGATTTGCGCATGTGGGAGGTGTCACGCCAATTTTCGTAGATTATGGAACGTTGAGATCTAGATGTTAATAGCGCTGTGGCCTTATAGGTTGAAGTACTACGTGAGTGATCCACTTGGCTTGGCCGAGTAGCGGTTTGAGGTACTTGAGCGCTTTTGCTATTAGTCGACAATCGTCGCGAGGTATGTGAACCTCTTCCTATCTCTTCTAGCATGATATGTGTGAACTATGTAGTACGCAGACGCATACGTGTTAATCGTGTTTGATTGTTCTTAAAACATAAAGTGTTATAACGGCTTTATGGGAAGTTGGTTATAATGACTTTATGTAGGTAAGAAAATTCTTTGTGGTTTTAAAAGGTAATCGATGTGAATTATAATCGCTAGTTATAATAAAGAACTTGATGTATTTCAAAAGATTTATAAATCGTTTTGGAAGGAGAGTAACACTTGGTTTTAAAGGTTTTAAAAAGAGTTATACTAGCTTTATGGGAGTTAGGTATAATGTCTTAAGAGAGGTAAAGAAAATGGTTTATCGATGTTAGAAGTTAAGAGACTTGATCTTATAAGATAAGAGACTTAACTTATTTGTTTTAATGTGAATGTTTGTGAAACCTCATTCGTGAGTAATGAGTACTTGGTTTTATTTAAAGGGATAATGTTTCCGATTTGGAAATCGAATGTGTATCGATGCACCACCGCAGCGTTAATAAAGGAAAATGTATTGAAAAATGATGAATTGTATTAAAACCAAGAGAAACCTCCATCCGCATAGAAACTAAGATGAGACAAAATGATATACATTTTCTAGATCATGGTCAGAATGAGAATGTTGTAAAGAAGAATAACCTACTCTCACGTGAGACATATATTACTCAATTGTTCTAAAAAGGAATCAGTGATTAAGTTTGGGAACTATGAAACCATTTGAAAATGAGAAGCTTGAGTAATCAAACTAGGCAACCGAACTTAGGAAAAGAATGTTGTTACTTGATTTTTAAAAGGGAATGTGGGTTGGTCATTCTAATACTACGTATCGGGTGACTTTTATAAGTAATGGATCTCTTTAAAAGAATTTAACGTATGTAGTACTTTGGGGTTAAAACCCGACTTTGGCATAAAATGAAAGTACTTTGAGTCAGGTGAAACTTGCTTATGCTTGTTGTTGTGAAACTCACTGTGCTTGTTGTTGTGAAACTTGCCTATGCTTGTGATGATAGCCTTTCTTTGTGCAAGTGTGGTATTTACGTATTACCGGCGTCTCGATAGAGGCGGTTGACTTGTTGATAACTTACTTGACGGTCTTGGCGGTGATGGAGAATTCCACGTATGTTTCCATTTTGATTCTTGTCTTTGTTGATATCACATGGACACGTCTACACCACGCAGATTCCGGTACGGCGGGTTGATTACCCGATAGATGGTTATTACCGCAACATGGACGTGTCTACACCGACGCAAGATTCGGCATGTGGCTACGCGCAGGGTTGACCACCCAAGATATCATATTGAGGTTACGGGCATGTCTACACCGGCGCGATTCCGGTACGTGCCACGCGGCCTTGTTATTATTGTTGCATCATGGACATGTCTACACCGAGGCGATTCGGGCATGCGCCATGATGCGAACATGATGGATGTTATGGCGTGAGACCCATAGTTATATTTGAGTGGTGACTTTGAGGCGTGAGTCCCCGACTTATCGCTTTATGTTGCATCGTATTTTGGTTATCATACATGTCTCCGCTTTTTAAGCTATTATGATTTCATTTACTGATTTGTGATTTCACATACTTGGTACTGTTATCGACCTCCTTCGGGCCGCTCATGCCGCAGTAGAGGTACATCGGCCGTGGATCCTCGCTCTTAGGATCTCGGGCCGTTTTGAAGCTCCGTTTCTCGGAGGCTTATCTTTTGTATGTGTTCCCGAGTTGTAGGTTCTTGTACATCTGTGGTATGGCGGCCCTGTCCGTCATAGTCGTTGTAAATCTTAAGGTGCAGAATCGTAAGTGTGGTTGTAAAAGGATTAAACTGTTCGGGTTTTATGTATATACTGAAGGCAACTGTTTTGGTTGGCCTGTTTATTTATTATATCTCTTGTTTCATGTTTTATTTTCCGCTGGTTTTCTCTGATGTTGTATCATTAGGGTGCCCGGGGTAAGGCACCAGTAACGGGCCCGGGTTCGGGGCGTTACAAGGCCTTCCCTAAACCATGTGGGGAAAAACAATCCTTACCGCTAGTAAGATTCTTAAAAGAGTCCCACACAAGGGTAAGGACAAGATTCCATACGAATTATGGAAAGGAAAGAAACCCGCCTATAAATACTTGAAGGTGTGGGGTTGTCTGGCCAATGTAGTAGTACCTAAGACAAAGCAGGTCAAGATTGGGCCTAAGACTGTATATTGTATATTCATCAGATATGCAAATAACAGTAGTGCTTATCGCTTCTTAGTGCATAAGTCTGATGTACCAGACATTCATGTGGGTATAATCATTGAATCAAGAAATGTTAGTTTCTTTGAAGACTCATTTCCTGGAAAGGAAAGAGACATAACCTCTCGCAAGCGAAGTTATGAAAAATCTTCACAGGATTTGGGAGTCATTGACTGCCCGGATATAAGCGGTTCAGATCTAGCGAACTCTGAAGTGGCTGATTATCCGAAATCTAGTATTCCAGATTCTCAAGACTTGGAGGGTCCAGAGATGGAACCAAGACGAAGCAAAAGGGCCAGGCAAGATAAGTCCTTCGGTCCAGACTTTGTAGCTTATATGGTTCATGACGAACCCCAAATAATTGCTGAAGCATTGTCAACTCCAGAAGCACCGCTCTGGAAATAAGCTATAAAGAGTGAGATAGACTCCATCCTGCACAACCATACCTGGGAGTTGGTTGATCTTCCTCCGAGAAACAAATCGTTGGGGTGTAAATGAATACTCAAACGGAAGATGAAAGAAGATGGATCTATAGACAAGTACAAGGTCAGGTTTGGTAGTCAAGGGCTATCGATAAAATGATGGTCTTGATTACTTTGACACCTATTCTCTGGTGTCTAGGATGACATCCATACGTATGTTCATAGCTATCGCCGCCTTGCGGTATCTTGAAATACACTAAATGGATGTCAAGACAGCCTTCCTAAATGGTTATTTGGATGAAGAAATCTATATAGACCAACCCGGGGGTATGTGGTTCCAGGACAAGAGAAGAAAGTATGTCGGCTTGTCAAATCTCTATATGGGCTGAAATAGACCCTAAAGCAATGGCACGAGAAATTTGATAATACTTTATTATCGAAAGGATTCGCCATTAATGAGTGTGACAAATATGTCTACACGAAAGGAAATATCGACTCGTTCGTCATGATCTGCCTTTACGTAGATGACATGTTGATCACAGGGAGCAGTCCTAGGATCCTCCTAGAGACTAAGAACATGTTGAAACAATGTTTTGAATTAAGGATATGGGTATCGCAAATGTCATCTTAGGGATCAAGATTTCTATGACGTCTGACGGACTGGTCTTATCTCAATCTCACTACATCGAGGATGTGTTGAAGAAATTTGGGGTATTCGACAGTTCGCCAATAACGACACCACTGGATGCAAATCAAAAGATTGATAAACATCATAGTGCACCCGTACGTCAGGAACGGTATGCGCAGGTGATTGGTAGTTTGATGTACATCATAAACTGCACTCGACCTGATATCGCTTATGTGGTTAACAAGTTGGCCAAGTTCACCCATAGTCCAGGTGAGGATCACTGGAAAGCATTAACTCGGGTATTAAGATACCTAAAATATACGCAAACCTACGGGTTATATTATTCGAGATATCCAGTTGTACTAGAGGGGTAAAGTGATGCAAACTCGATATCTGATATAGAGAACACCTAGTCCACCAGTGGGTATATATTTACAATTGGTGGTTGGGTTGTGTCTTAGAAATACTTTAAGCAAACACGCATCGCCCGATCCACGATGGAATCAGAGTTTATCGCTTTAGACAAAGCAGGAGAAGAAGTTGAGTGACTTCGTGACTTCTTAGAGGAATCCCATATTGGGATAAACCCGTACCTTCTGTAATGATCCACTGCGACAGCCAGTCGGCTCTAGGAAGGACAAAAAATACTATGTACAAAGGCAAATCTTGTCACATCAGGCGGAGACATAAGACCGTTATGCAGCTGATCACCACGGGTATCATTTCCATTGATTACATAAAATCAAAGAAAAACATAGCAGATCCCTTGACGAAGGGTATACCCAGAGATCATTGTTGTGATATTTTTAGATGCTTACACAAGTGTACGTATCGTTCAAGTAATAAAGATCTGTAACACCGAGTTTATCGTCCACAAAGACTGGTTTATTAAGTGCCGATTATCTATTCTATGGTATCTATTTGGTTGACGTTCTTTAGTTTGAGATTATAACTAAGAATTATAACTAAGTGCATAAATTAAACTAAAGATTATAATACTTTGGGTTTATAACAATTATGAAGGAAATAGGGTTCCAATCTCCTCAACTCTCTACTCTTTCACGTGTTAATGCAATGCTAATGATTCTTCTTCTTATTAAGATAGCAGGTTAACTAATCTGTCATTGTATTCCGGTTAGGACATACAAGAGCTCAACCTAGTGCAGAAACCTTCTATATTTATATGATAAGTTTTACCACACATGAAGATTAAAAACAATAACTTTTAAATTCTACACAAGTATCGGGGTTTTAACCTATGTCTAGACAATTACAGCATATTCAAATCTCACCTTCAGACTTTTGATTCGAAATTATTACACCTCGTAAGTCCAGGACATGTATAAGAGGATGTACGTAAGGAATCAAGACTTGGAAATTGGTACGAAAGGAAGAATTGTTTTTCCGACGGAAAATCTTCCGAGCGTCGGAAAGGAAAAATATTCGTTGATGAGAATTGGATTCTCAAAATGTATTATTGAGGATTATGGAACTTATTAGCATTATGGAAATTTATTTTTACGGATTTGGTCATGTGGGGCCCACCCGAGGAATTTTACGTTTTGTGGGACCCACGAGGGTTACGGAATTTTATGGACGAATGAGAAGGCGACACGTGGCACCTCCTCCACTTGGCCTTGGATGAAATTTTGCAAGGGTATAATGGTCATTGACCATGGTAAAAGATCAAGTCTTGCTATCTTGAGATTTTTGACCAAGTCAACTTGTCCACTTGGCTTTACATTAATTGTCTTTCATCCTAGACCACAAGTGTATTAATCCAAGCCCTCCATTGTGTTATATATTCACTACACTAGTGCAAGACAAGCTCCCCAACACTTAGAAAAATTTCACACTTTGTTCTTCAAGCAAATAGCTCTCGGGTTCAAGGTCAAGTTCATAAGAAAATTTTGTAGTTTTGATCCATTGTTCACAAGACTTAAACCCAAGGTCCCTAAGGGTATTGTAAGGTTATCTCAATAGAAAGATTTCGGAAAAACGACGTTTTCGTATTAGTCGCAAGGCGGAAACTTAAGGAGTTCTTCAACTTTGAAGTTGGAACTTGAAGATGAGTTCTTCATAGGCTTCTAAGGAGTGCTTGGAGCGGATTGGAACATAAGGAAAGGAGCTAAGAATTGCTAAGGCGCGACTTTGAATCTTGAAATTTTTAAGGGCTTATAAAGGTATAAATTTTGTCGTTTTAGTAGTTAAGACTTACTTATTGTTGTAGTTATGGATATTAGCAAGCATGAGATGTTTAGTATGAAGTTTGATAAGTATATTGGCTATTGGAACCCTAATACGAAAACTAGCATGTTAGCCTTAAGATTACAATTCAAGTCGATTATTAGTTTAAGTCGTCGCATGTTGTATAAAGAAGGAAATTGTAGTTGTTGAAGTTGTTTATGACTATATAACATGTTAGACCTTAGAACTTGGAATTGGAAAAAGGGTTGGAAAAGACTTTGAATTGTTGGTTATGTAGTTGGCCGAGAATGGCTTTAAATATGGAACTACTTCGTATTAATTGTGGGGTGGAATTTTACACGTATTGTAAGGCGTGTAATCCCCTTTGTTTGGTTGTTGTTTTGAGCCTTAAATGTGGCGTGTTGGTTATTGTATTCGGCCTTGAAAAAGGTGGCAAAGTGAGTAGAAACAAAGGAAGTGCTGCCCGATTTTTCGTAGAATTAGAGACCGTATACTTAGTATTATTCTACGTTAGAGACTAGAAGTTGATAGTCTTGTTGTGACCATTATAGGTTGACACTTCTACGTACGGCGTATTCGGCTTAGCTTGTGTATTTAGCCGAAAAGGTATGTGAACTATCTCCTCTTCTAGCATGATTCCTTAAGATAAAGAAAGTATGTCCTACTCCTTAAATGATCCATTCCTTGGTTGTATTTGGATTGCCTAAAATAGAATTTGTTCTATGTACTTCCTTGATTGTACTTTGATGTTTAAATTATAAGTTGTATAATCCATTGCCTTAGTGAAGTTGGATTCTTAAAAGTGAAAGTATTTTACTTAAAGTACATGGAGTCTTGAAAAGGAAGTGGTTTCCAAACCTTTTGGCTAGTGCCTTAGTTCCAAAATCTAAGGGTTGTTGTAATGACTTTAGGGGAGTTAAAGGAGTGATTTACTTAATTGTTTTAAGAGAGGAGAAATGACATGATTTAAGAGAAGTAACTTGTTTTAAAGGTGTGAGTTACTTGAGGTTTAAAAGTAGAAGAAACTTGTTTTCTAAATATGAAGAGACTTGAAGTATTTTGAAAGTTAAGAAACTTGATTTGTAAGTATGTGATACTTGGTTTTAAGTATAAGTCTCTTGGTTATAAAAAGGAATGAATATGTCTAAAACCATAAAGGGTTATAACGGCTTTATGGGAAGTTGGTTATAACGGCTTTATGGAAGGTTAAGAAAGTTGTCTATTTTGATTATTAGGCATAAGTTGCCTAGATTGTGAAAATTTGAAGTTACTTGATTTCAAGCTTTGAAAAGAGTTTTCTAAAAGTGTAGTAACTTACTTTGAAAAATAGACACACCTTGATACTACGGGTGTTAGTATCTTGGGGTTTTACATAAAAAAGAGTCTTTTGAAAAGAATGTACGTACTTAGTACTTTGACTTGTTTAATTGAGAATTATTCTATGTGTGCCTTGATAAGTACTTTGGCTTGTTTAATTGAGAATTGTCAATGTGTGTTGGTGATAGCATTTGAGTACAAGTATTATGTTTTATTACGTTGCCGCGACTCTCGGTTGGAGGTCGGCTGTCTTGTTGTGAGTTTACTTGGACGTACCGACAGTGATGTGAGATTCCACGGGTATGCTTCCATTATTTGTGTTACTCCTTGGACATGCTTTCGATTTGGGATTCCGGGGCATGTGATCAGGAGGCGGGTTAGATTCCCGGATTTATAATGTCATGTTAGTGCCTTAAGTAAACCTAAATGAGAGTGTACATGTATAAGACTAATAAGAAGTTAGGGGATTTCTTAACTTGCTTATGTTAGAATATGGTAAGCCGGTAGCGCTTATGTTATGTATGGTAAGCCGGTAGTGCTTATGTTACGTATGATAGTCGGTTTGTGCTAGTGATATATTATTCGTTACGGGGTCATTCCCCGGATTTGTGGCATTTGCATATTCCGTGGATTTGCTACCCATGATGCGAGGAATACCACATGCGGGTCCGTAAGGACTTATGCGGGTGAAATAGTCTCATGCGGGCGGATATAGCCTATGCGAGGAATACCTCATGCGAGTCCGTAAGGGCTTATGCGGGTGAAATAGTCCCATGCGAGGAATACCTCATGCGGGTCCACGCGACCTATGCGGGTGAAACAGTCCCAGAAGTAGGATTGCTTAATGATACTGCGGGCGGGTGGTCCTGCTTTGATCGTGAGCTTCCTAGTTTATATTGTAAGTATACTGCTATTTACTCTCATTGTTAGTAAGGCACTGTGTACTGTTATTTGAGTAGTGACTTTGAGGGCATGCGTCCCTGACTTGATATGACTGCTTATGTATTGTGTACTGTAGGTTGGCTATCATACATGTCTCTGCTTTGTTTAGATCGTTATGATTTCATTACTGATTTCATCGCTTCACATACTTGGTACATTCTTCGTACTGACCTCCTTCGGGGGGCTGCGTTCATGCCGCAGGTTTAGGTACGCTGTTTGGTGATCGGCAGGTGTAGGACCGCTCGAGTTTTGGATAGCTCCTTACATTCGGAGTTTATCTTTTGGTATAAGTTCTTTCGATGTGCTTTTGTACAGTTATGGGTACGGCGGGGCCTTGTCCCGTCATAGTTCAGTAAAACTCTTAGAGGTCTATATTCATATGTGGAATTGGACTCATGTACGGTGTAGTGTCTTTTGTTTATGTATATTATATGGCAGCCTGTCGGCTTTGCCCTTGCACGTATGTTGGTTAAAGAAAAAAAAAAGGGTGTTATTTAATTTCCGCAGTTTACTTGTGTTGCTAAGGTAGAAGGGTGCCTGTGTAGGCACCACCACGCCCTGGTTCGGGCGTGACAGAAATCATATAAGTGATGACAATTAGTAGCTAGTTAATTATCAAGCAATCATAAGAATATTGAATAGATCTTAATATGCTGAAGGAGAAATCAATAATCAATGCATTAACTATATGAAAAAGCTTCAAGAAAATTCGATGGAAACCCTACTAAAGTAATTAGCTCCTAAACATTGTCATGTCAAGAACTAATACAAAATCCAACATAAACTGAAATAAAGTAAAGGAAAGAAAAAGAACTTGAACAAGAGTCTCCAATTGTAGCCTCCTTCTTCCTCCCAAAAGTATGAATTGTGATATGGTATATGGTATCTCTCTTAATGAGCATGGTTTAGGGTATATATATTTGAGAAAAACCTTGCTTGGACCATGATTACCCTATCCAATTCGGCCCAGGAAACTGAAAAAATTATGTGTCGGCACCGCGGTGCTAAATGGCTCACGAAATCATCGCTGCCATCGGAAATATTGCATCGCTGCCTTCTTCCCGAACCGCGATGCCTTCAACGGTGTTTCAACTTCGGACATTCGGCAATTTTTACGCCGTGACGCTAATTCACTTGACCGCGGTTCTATGGCACCGCGGTGGCTCCTTGATTCTTGTCTGATTCCGCCTGATTTGTTCTATTCTTTGTGGCACATTTTAGGCTTCATTCCTTGGGTTGTTCTTGTATAGTTTGCATCTCAATTAAGCTTATTTCGTCCTCAAAGGTAGAATTATCTCCTTTATAACCGTTGTGACACAAAATGAAAGAAAAGCAACCTAACACTATACTAACACAAACGAAAAGAGTAAAATATGTAACTAAAAAGGACTCAAAAGAGTGTATAGAATACACTCAACAAACACCCCCAAACTTACACTTTACTCGCCCTCGAGTAAAGCACAAAACAAAAACAAATATAAAAATAAAGACTCTATGACATGGATCAAGTAGTTATAGCAATGTTTCTTCAAAATTATGGATGAAAGTTGGGATAATATGTTAGAACATACATAGCATGAATATTTAGCAATCTAGAATTTCAAGTTAGATATTTCGAAAATTTACTTAGATCATGATCAATGGAAATACAAACACCTAACCTATGCATGTCAATCTCATTTCATCTTTCCCAAACGCTATAGATCTGTTTACTTGTTATTCTCCACTAATCATAGACATACATATTAAAGATCATCAGGACTTTCACTGGTTGTAATGTAGGCTTAGGCAGGGGTAGATAAAAGTAGGCATTTAGGCTCAATTACGTACCATAAGCATTTTCATTCAACTCATTTTCCTTATTTTTGACTTTCTTTTCAATTTCATACCTATTTTCTTCCCTCTTTTCTTTTGAGAGAATGAGATACATTATAAATAACAAGCACCCCCAAACTTAGATTTTTACATATTTTTCATTGGGGTGCATCAAATTCATACTCTCTTTTTGATTCTTTTTCAACACTTTTCATTCCAAGAATTTTCAAATATTACTTATGGCACCACAAAGGAATCATTGGGTGTCAAAGAAAGATCTTATTTTAGGCTCAAATGGACTGACTAGTGATACAATTTATGTCAGGATAGGTAATAAATGGTAAGAAGGGCTATCAAAGAAATGTCTGAATCATTTCCCTAAACATTTATATTTTAACTATTTCGCCTCAAATAACAAGAAAACAGAATTTCTAGACATTTTCAACATTTCTTTCCATAACTGACACACATAGGCTAAGCGCAAATATCCCAAATAATTAGATGTCATGAATTTTTGACATATCTAACTTAAGCACACAGATTATCGCTTTAAATTCCATTACAATATCCCAGTTTATCCACTCAACATCTTTAGCAACTATAACATGCTTGCTCCATAAAAATTAAAAAAAAAAAATTATGACACTCATGAACACATAAAACAACAAAAAGACTCAAAACAAAATAAGACAACCCCCCAAACTTAATCGACATATTGTCCCCAATGTGTGAAGACTAAAAATAATGAGGGACAACTTACTGACACAACACCGCGGTCATAGCGGAGGTCTGGGAGGAAGGCCAAATTACTGTGCACAAAGCCGAAAGAGGCACTGCGGTTCTGCTCAAAGCACCGCGGTGCTAATTGCCAAAAAATTCCAGTGTCTTCAGTTTTCTGCATTGTTAACCATTCGCCCTTCGGAGTGAGTCCTGCCCTTCATCTGTCATCCAACAACACTAACATACCAGATCGTGAGACTGTTCAAGACAAAATAAACAAACTAAAATAAAAATTGGAATAACATAATTAAAAATATTGGGTTGCCTCCCAAGTAGCGCTGCCTTTAATGTCTTTTAGCCGGATACATGTTACTTACTAAATCAAGGGGGTAGAGTTTCTCCTATGCATATCCATTTTAGCACCATTCTCTTTCTCCTCTTTCTCTTCTTTTTCACAATTCTGATTTCAGAAGAGTTCAATTCTTTTTCATCAATAGCTAGTTCATAAATCTTACCATCAGGTTATCCATGCTGCTTTGGTGGTACCCTACGAGTATCAGTACTTGTGAGGATTTTCTTAGACACAACCTTATCCACTACACCAATATCAAAACATCTAGCATCAACTTGAGGTTTAGTAGACTGTTTGAAAACTTTGAATACCATTTCCTCACCTTGCACTCTGAGTTTTAACTCTTCATTTTCAACATCAATTAGGGCTCTTCCTATGGCTAGGAATGGTCTTCCAAGGATCATGGGCATATTTTCATCTTCATTCATGTCTAAAATGAGAAAATCAACAGGAAGGATGAATTTACCCACTTGTACCAACACATCTTCAATAATTCATTGGAGGTGCACAATCGAGCGATCAGCTAGCTGCAGGGTGACTGTGGTTGTCCTTGCTTCCCCCAAACCAAGCCTTTTGAACACAGAGAGAGGCATTAGGTTGACGCTTGCTCCCAAATCACATAAAACCCTTTTGCATGTAACACTCCCTATGGTGCAAGGTAAGGTGAAACTATCTGGGTCTCTCAACTTAGGGGGGAAGTTTCTTCTGCAATATAGCACTACACTCCTCTGTCAGCACCACTATCTCATAATCTGCCAGCTTCCTCTTCTTAAATAGGATGTCTTTCATGAATTTCACATAAGCTGACATCTGCTCCAAAGCGTCGATGAATGGAAGATTGATATGCAGTATTTTGAATACCTCCAAAAAATTTGAAAACTGTTTATCCAAAGTCTTCTTCTGCAGTCTTTGAGGGTAAGGAATGTTGTCTGTATAATCCCTCATCACTGCGGGTGGAGCCTTCTCTAAAATAGGGCGGTCATCAGTAACCCCCTCATTGTCTACCTCAATTATCCTCCCTACATCCTTCTCCTTTTCAACCACTGGTTGGGGTGCCATCTGCTCTAACTGCTTCTCACTTCTCAAACTGATTGCTTGGCATTGCTCCCTTGGATTCATCACTGTATTACTAGGAAGGTTACCTTACTCTCTATTATTCAACGTGTTTGCCAGTTGTCTCACCTGTGTTTCCAAACTCCTGATGGATGACCTAGTCTCGGTCATAAACTGGGTGGTCTCCTTCATGAATTGAGTCTGGGAGTTGTTGGATTCCGTCTGAGATTTAGCCAAGGTCATCAGTGTTGCTCTTATTTCTCTTATTTCATTTGACTTCTCTTATGGGTCTGGTGGGCTGAACTGATGTGAGGACGATGCCTGAAATTGTGGTTGCTGCCCTTGTTCATTCTTCCATGAAAAAATTGGGTGATTTCTCTACCCCGGATTATATGTGTTGGAGAATGCATTGTTGTAGGGCCTCTGAAAATTCCCCACTGCCTGAACCTGCTCCATGAGCACATTATTTGGGTCCACTGTTGTACACCTATTAAAAGTATGGGGACCCCAATAAATTTCGCATCTCACTGGTGTCTGAACTGCTTTAACTGTCATGGTACTCTACTGCATCTGTTTTGTCAAAGTAGCTACATGCGCAGTCAATGCATGATAGTATCTAGCTCATGAATTCCAGCCATCTTCATAATGTTCATTGCTCTCTCATCGGCCCCCTGATGGTTGTTTGTAGTCATATCCTCTAGCAAATCATGTGTCTCATTGACACTCTTTCTCATGAACGTACCTCTTGCTACAACATCAATGATGGTACGAATTGTACCACTCATCCCATTGTAAGATATGTGGACTAGCATCCACTTCTCAATTCCATGATGTGGGCACTTCCTCTGCAAATCTTTGAACCGCTCCCATGCATCATAGAGTGACTCTCCATCCATCTGATAGTAATTATTAAGCTCTCATATGAGCTTTGCTGCTTTGGATGGAGGGAAGAACTTGACAAGGAACTTCTGGGCTATGTCTTGCCATGTAGTGATGGAGTTCGCTTGTAATGAGTTCAGCCAGCACTTTGATCTATCCCTGAGTGAGAATGGAAAGAGTCTCAACCGAATGACGTCATCAGTAACACCGTTGTACTTGAAGGTTGCACACATCTCCAGGAAATTTGCTAGATGCAAATGAGGATCTTCATACGGTAATCCTTCAAACTGAACTGAGCTTTGAACCATATGCAATATGGCTGGTTTTATTTCAAAATTATTGGCTTCAACAGCTGGAAGCCTGATGCAAGTATGTACCCCTGTAATAGTCGGCATCATATAGTCCCCTAAGCTCCTTTCTGCAGAGACTTGTCTTAAGACATGCGGTAACTCATCATTCACCAAATTATTGTTTCGTTGATCTCCCATTGCCAAGGAATCAACTGCTCTTTTCTTTTTTCTGTTCTGTCTGCACAATCTCTCAATCGCAGGGTTCCGAGGGATAGGAATGTCAGCTCATCTCCTACATCGCATAAACTAAGTTCCTGAGATTAATCAAAAACAGCAAACAGATCACGACAAACAGCACTAAAGCAAAATAAAAATAAAAATAAAAAAAACCGAAAATAAAAACCAAATTAGAAATAAGAATAGATAAATCGATATTAACAGTACGCCAGTCCCCGGCAACGGCGCCAAAAAATTGTTGCGATATTTCTAGATGCTTACGCAAGTGTACGTATCGTTCAAGTAATAAAGATCTGTAAGACCGAGTTTATCGTCCACAGAGACTGGTTTATTAAGTACCGGTTATCTATTCTATGATATCTATTTGGTTGACGTTCTTTAGTTTGTGATTTATAACTAAGAATTATAACTAAGTGCATAAATTAAACTAAAGATTATAATACTTTGAGTTTATAACAGTTATGAAAGAAATAGGGTTCAATCTCCTCAACTATCCACTCTTTCACGTGTTAATGCAATGTTAATGATTCTTCTTCTTATTAAGATAGCAGGTTAACTAATCTGTCATTATATTCCGATTAGGACATACAAGAGCTCAACCTAGTGCAGAAACCTTCTATATTTCTATGATAAGTTTTACCACACATGAGGATTAAAAACAATAACCTTTAAATGCTACACAAGTATCGGGGTACTTTCGTCCATGATTTTAACCTATGTCTAGACAATTACAGCATATTCAAATCTCACATTTCAGACTTTTAATTCGAAATTATATAAGTGATGACAATTAGTAGCTAGTTAATTATCAAGCAATCATAACAATATTGAATAGATCTTAATATGCTGAAGGAGAAATCAATAATCAATGCATTAACTATATGAAAGAGCTTCAAGAAGATTCGATGGAAACCCTACTAAAGTAATTAGCTCCTAAACATTGTCATGTCAAGAACTAATACAAAATCCAACATAAACTGAAATAAAGTAAAGGAAAGAAAAAAAACTTGAACAAGAGTCTCCAACTGTAGCCTCTTTCTTCCTCCCAAAAGTATGAATTGTGATATGGTATATGGTATCTCTCTTAATGAGCAGGGTTTAGGGTATATATATTTGAGAAAAACCTTGCTTTGGACCATGAAAACCCTGTCCAATTCGGCCCAGGAAACTGAAAATTGCGCGTCGGCACCGCGGTGCTAAATGGCTCACGAAATCATTGCTGGCTACTAGAAATATGGCACCGTGATGCCTCTTCCCGGAACCGCGGTGCCTTCGACGGTGTTTCAACTTTGGACTTTCGGCAATTTTTACGCCGCGACGCTAATTCACGTGACCGCGGTTCTATGGCACCGCGGTGCCTCCTTGATTCTTGTCCGGTTCTGCCTGATTTGTTCTATTCTTCGTAGCACTTTTTAGGCTTCATTCCTTGGGTTGTGCTTGTGCAATTCGCATGTCAATTAATCTCATTTCGTCATCAAAGGTAGTATTCTCTCCTTCATAACCGCTGTGACACAAAATGAAAGAAAAACAACCTAACACTATACTAACACAAACGAAAAGAGTAAAATACATAACAAAAAAGGACTCAAAAGAGTGTATATAATACACTCAACAATCATATGTTCTACATGTCTAGGGGAATGAGCCTAAAACCTAATCAAAAGGGACTGATATGATGGACACCCAACCTTACAGACTGGAGATCCCAGGAATAAGGTTCAATGGAAAAACTAAATTATAGAAGTTCAGTTGAGCGCTTCGGTGGAAGCAAGAGCACTTCGGATAATGATTTATGTATAGAAACATGGATCCAAGACCGTTCCCGTGATAGACATTAAGTGCTATCTGCAGAGTGAGTAAAGGTTAAGTTTCCAAAATCTTTAATGATCCAGCTTGGATTATCGTAGAACAAGAAGAGCCAGTTGAGGTTAGGTTTGGGAAAATTTTCAATGGTTCCTAAAACTCGTGGAGTGGGGTATAGCAGGATACCTTGTAGGAGACCACCTATTTAAGTGCAAGGACTGGCCGACCTAAAATCGTACGCACTTAAGAATCCAAGACGTGTCCATGGCCATGGACAAAACCTTAAAGAATGACAGAGTCAGGAAAGGTGTTGTGTTGGTATCATTGTCTTGGCTTACACTAAACACTGACGGTTCAAGACATCGAGTTCACCGCGCAGTAAGTAAGTTCGATAGTATTCTACTATGGAAGGTTCAAAGTTATTGGTACGTAAACAAAATGTTTGAGACATGAAATGATAGACGGTTATTGGCCAAATAACAAGTGTTTTCACGTTGGTAAATGAATGAAGAAGTGTACAATGTGTAAAAGAAGAAATGAGTCAGAAATAGCTGCGGAACTTTGAAGGGCCGCGGCGCCCGTAACGGTAAAATCACTAGGATGTTATCGAGACGGCACCGCAAAGACCTCCCGGCGTCGCGGCGCCTCTCCAGCCGAAGCCATCGGCGTGAAGTGCCGCGGCACCAGTGTGACCGTTGGGAGACTTTTTGAAATTGATTTTTGGGCTGACTTTGGAGCATTAATCCTCCCTTATTTGGATCATGAATTCGACCATTATTTGGCTGAATTGTAACCTCAAATTAAAGGTCATTACATGGCATTGAAGGTCATTCCTTAGCTATTTGGGAAGACATCTTGATCACACTATAAATTGATGTCATTGGCACAATTGAACAATACACAATCTCAGAATTTCTAAGTTTTTCCTCTCTAGCATACCTCCACACACTCAAAGTTCTTCTTTTCTAGTAAACTCTTGTGCTATCCTTTGCTCAATTGTTTGTTGTTGTTTTATCTTGAGAGACAAGTTGTCAATAGTCGTTAAGGGATTTATATGGGCAATATAGTCTTAAGGAAAGATTGAACATCAATCGACTCAGCAAACATTTCCTTGTTCTTAATTTCAAATTTGTTATCAAAATCGTTGTTGCTTACTTTCATGTTTCCTTGTAACCGCATTGTATTACTCACATATATTACATAGAAATACTCAATAAAATGTCACTGCATTCCTGGATATTATTCGAACAAAAAGAAGCGGAAATTATTCAGAGCTTCATCCTCAGATTCGAACTAAAGAAGTCGAAATTATTAAGAGCATCCACATCAAATTATAGTAATGACATGCAGTGCATAGTTTTTAGTCGATGGAGGGAGTGTGTCCATTCTCTTGTTTGGTGTGGTTTAGGCAAAAGCATTTGACCCTCGCTAAAGCTTCCTCAAGGGAAGATGGCTCCACTGCAAATGTGATTCGAACCCAGTTTCTCATTCCAACAGCAACACCTGAACAATATAATATTCAAGTGGAAGAAAGAGTAAATATTACATATTGATTGCATAATAAGAAATCTGACAAAAACGTCTTACCTGGAAGAATTATAACAGATTCCTCTTTGGCCAGTTTGAAGCAAAAATCAAGGTCATCACTTATATCTTCCAACTGTGGCAAATTTAGTTTTACCTACAATAATTTTGTAATAAAGAAAATTACTAAGTTTTATATACCATTTAAGCACTCCTTAGGGACAAACGGCTTGTACAAATCACTAAGTAAAATATACAAGTGATTATAGCAGCTCAAATCCTCCTTATTGCGATTTTTTAAAATAATAAATTTGTCCTGTTAAAATTTATATTTAAAATCCATGGCATGACGGATTGAAAGTACTCGAGTAATTATCTTAATGGTCAGGTCAACAACTCAACGATAATGTTAACATTACCAAAAATTGGACCTACAAAGGACATAAAATGCTTGAACTAATCGTCCCAGAGGCGGTTGGAGCTAATAAAATATAAGTTCCAACTAAATTTAATATTTTTAAAACAAAATACACACACATACAGCAACATATGAACTACTACTTAATTAACTAAGCATATATCACTCAAAAGGTCATTCAACAAGTCAAATGCCTATTTTACCCTTTAAATACTTTTTACTTTTTTGATATTATGATATTTTCTCTTTGTAAATATCATAATATTTAGAAAATAAAAAACAATAGGGTTGATAAGTGTAAACCAAACATGTGACCTTAATTTTGAGTGATATATGCATAATTAAGTGATTTTTCGAAATATGACTTTATCAGGTAATTTAGAATAGTTGAGTGAGTGACCAATTGAGTAATAGACTCTGGATTAATACTAGTATATCATATGTAACTCCTCCACACTTTAAAAACTAAAGTCAAATAGAGACCGGATCTCAAAAGATTAGTAACGTGTAATTGTTTTACAGTTTTTCTAACATATCTGTTCTTTTATTCATCAATCAAAATTTTCTGTCTATGTCCTTCTCTGCTATTTTTTCTCTCTCATTGAGTAAAGCTTCCAATCTTTTAATTTTAACTCTTGCAAACCCAGCAAACCAAATATATTATTCATCACAACACTTAATTTTAGAAGTATAATAGATATAACGGGTAAGGATGGTATAATAGAGCCTTGTGGAACGGCTGTATCGCGGGCACCGAGTTGTCTTTTTTTAAAATAGATATAACGGTAGAGTGGTGTACGTACCATTAATGTTATGAGTATAATAGTAAGTCACTTACCATGAGAAACATTGCTCCTTGGGGTTTACATGGGCATATTAGCCAAGGGATTTCCTTTATCTTTTCGTAACAAAGATTGGAAGTCTGTTTCAACATACTGATTGTTTTCTGGTAAAATGTCTCTGTAGTTTGCTCGATAATGGCAGGGACAGCAGCCTGATAAGTGATATGAGAACAAGTAGAAAGTTACATTCGACTAATTAAATAATAATGTGTTTTCAAATGGTTGTATTTTACATTTTTTGCTGTCGGACGACTTTACAAAAACAATTACTCCTACTACTATTGGAAAGCAGAACCTAAAAAAAAATTAATACCCTTAATCCATTACTCACTAAATTTTGTTATGAATTAATAAATTTCATAATGTACTCTGAACAGAAAGAGGACCCTTGAGAAGAGATGTAATGCAGTAATCACGCATTCATAGCTCTTGACATAATGTATCTTGTTTCGGAAATTACGGCACGCTTGGTGGGTAGATAAACAGTAAACTTAACTGTGTTTTATCACAAATCGATATAACTTATCATGATTAAATAATTTAATCAACTTAAAATGCATACTATTAGTTAATTATGATTATGTAAAAGAATTTTATATTCAAATACATGGTATGCATGCGTATATTAGCTAGGTGCAAACACCCAATATGAATAACTTTTTATTGGCACACTGCATGAGACGGTATAAGTAAAAGGTTTACAGTTAGACCTGTATGAAAGTGGCAGGACCTCTGCAGATATCGCAATAGTTCCTTATGTGCTCCATAAACTGTCATGGTAAAGGAAAGTTAGTATAAAATAAAAATTACGAATGTAATTCTTAAAACATGGAAAAAAAATATTTAGAGGTTGAAACCCAAGGGTAGTTATTAATAAGCACTTTTCTGCTTAAACAAATTATGTTAAATTGTTTCTACTACTGTTACCCATATTTAAGTTGGCCTTTGAAACTTAATCAAACCACCATATATGGAATGCCATTCTAAACGCTAAACTTATTTTAAGTACTTTAAAAACCCAAGAATAAACCAAGGTCAATGGAACAATATGATTTTACTTGTGAAAAATACTGCCCGACAAACTTTCCTTTTTAGTCGGTACAAAAAAATGACAAATATTCTTATTTAACAGCAATTCAATTTTAAATTTTATTTTTTATATTTTACGCTTAACGAGATGATCTATAATCACACAATATATTTGACTTATTTTAAATCACAATATTTAAAAAAAATTCTTTATTTTATAAATTTCGTGTTCAATCAAACTACATTATTAAATTGAGACCTAGAGTAATAAAGTTCATTGATTTACACGTGTACTAATTCTATCGGATGTCCCCGAAGGAGCAGTGCACTGATTTTTTTCTTCTTCTTTTGTTAAATAACAGGGCATAATTGGAATATTCGCTCTAATTTTTCTTGCCACTCTTTAAATTTGGTCTCCCTTAATTTAGTGGGATAAATTTCATAAAAGTTGAATCATTTATTTTAAAAAATTATTTTATCCCAATAAAATTGTGTCCTCAACAAAATCGTTTTATTTAATAAGAGATGAGATCCCTCTGCCTTTACAATTTGAATAGAAGAAAATGATATCTTCAGATCTTTTATCTTTTATGTGTAAAAATTGAAAAATTCTTATAAAAAAATCATAAATTTTAAAAAAATTTATAAAAGGCTAAAAAACCATTTCTCCCATTATTTAAAGGTCGGCCACCTTCTAAATTAAAATAGTGGTATCAAGTTTGAGGACACTTGATCTGAAGTATAATATACAGACTACGGGTCTACTATATTAAAAGGACAGTAGCCAAACTTCTAGATATAAGGCCACAAAAGTGATCACAAGCAAGTAGAAGAAATCATTTTATCACAAACTATAACTAGAAGAATCAGAGGAGAAGAGAAAACTCTGTTTCGATTTGGTTTTCTTTCTTTTTTTAGTCAGCATAGAAAATAATATTATGTAACTTTCTATACCCCCTTCATTGCAATTTAAGTGTCTTAACCCTCATTTTCAATTCATTTTTCAATATACGAGTCCAGTGCACTAAGCTTCGCTATGCGGGTCAGGAAGGCTACTGACTACAAGTGCCTATCAGACGCAGCTTCTACCTCACATCTGCAAGAGATCACACTGGCTGAGCTCATGACCACATGGTCACATGACGACAACTTTTCAATTTACGATAATTAGCAATATTTATTTTAAATTTTGTACCGAATTAAAATTTAGACAAATAAATTAAAATGCAGAAAACAGGAAGTTGGAAAGCGCAAACCTTTGGATTTACAAAAATGGTATTCGGATCATTTATGACAAACCAACCGAGGCGCCAACCAGGAACTAACCATCTTTTAGACAAAGAGCCAAGGGTAAGCACTGGGACAATAGAACTAAATGCTGACATTGGTACAAATGGATTTTCACCAAAGGCGAGGTGTCCGTAAACCTCATCAGCAACTACAACCGTGTGAAGTCGCTTTGCTGTTTGCGCAATCTGTTTGCCAAAACAACCAATCCATTTAGATATCAAATTAATATAGTACAATATATTAGGCTACCAAAAGTTCCAAAAAAGAAGATATCTCGAAATACCCGTAATTAATTTGTGTTTTTGGTATGACTGAGGTTGTTTTACGAAATTTTCTTTTCTGAAAAATGATTTACTCCGTAATTAATATTTTCCTGAAAAATAGTTTTTCTTGCAATGTTTCATTGAAGAGTAGAAATATTTTTCCAAAAGAAACATTTATTAAAATTGATAGTAATATTAGAAAATCAAAATGCTCTATTTGTTGAAACTTTTGAGTATACAAAAAGTTGATAATAGTGTTTAATTATTAATTAAAGTAATGAAAAATATTTAAGAGATAGAGATAATTGTGAAAGAAAATGATTTGAGCCAAAAATTGAGGGAAGTAATTTTCGATCTTTTGGTAGAAAAAGATATTTTCCGTCGTGTCCAGACATAGCCTAGGAATGAAAAAGATAAACTAACCTTCTCCAAATGTTGGTGTGAATACACATTTGCACAAGGATTTCCGGGATTTATAACAACAAGGCCAACAGTATTTTCATTTGCCAAACTCTCGACAGCGCTGAGATCGACTTCCCACTCTTTCTCCGGTAATAGATCGTAATATCTGATTTCTAGATTTCTAAAATCAGCACATAGTGAATAAATCGAGAAGCCCGGTCTCGGAAGCAAAATGTTTGCTCCAGGGCGAGCAAGAATTGTTATTACAATTTCAATGGCTTGCGTGCAACCAGCCGTGATATAAACATCATTTGCTGATACCTTATATGGAATATCGCGGGAAAGGTAATCTGCAATCGCCCTGTTTTTTTTTTTTTAAAATCAAACAAATATCCAAAAAATATTATAAGTCTGCATAGTTGATAATTCAAAATATATGAAAAGAGTTGTAAAAAATCATAATAAAAAAAAAAGTTATTTGACTTCTCAAACTAGTCAACTCTCATTTAAATTGGAATGGAGAGGGAGTATATGTATTGAAATTTTGCTTTACACGATCCTGAATACACTTATACTAACTTGTTGTATCTTTTTCTTTTAACAACTTGTAAAATTTCAAAAAAAATAGAGAAGATAAGAACAAGTAAAAGAATTGAATTACTTTCTAGTCCGAGGAAGACCAACAGCAGGAGGGTAGCCATTGTATTTGCCAGAAACAAGAGAATCGGCAACAGCTTGCTTTGCAACGTTAGTGGTACGAAAGCATGAATAGGCAGTTGGGTCTCCAATACCCAAAGATATCACTTTCTTCTTCTCATCTCCATCTGTCTTGGCCATCAACAATCCAAGAACACTTCTAATCGTTATGTTTTTCGGATTTTCCGTTATCTCCTTTGTTTCATGATCATTCCCTTTCTCCATTCTTGGTTTGATCAACAATCCAAAATAAAGAAAGCAGAGGAGAGAATATAGAAGTAATAGTTCTACTGCGAGTTAAGGTGGAGTTCTCTCCATCGATTTAATTTGTAGTAGGCTTTTCGTAAAGAAAAATATATATTTCGTGACTCAAACAACTAACTGATATGTGAGGCTTTTTTTAATATGTGGACTCAAACTTTTAACTTTTAATTAATTTTATATCTTTATAACCTAAAAGTAAGTTCTTAAAATCACGTTTTATATTTCTCAAATACTACAAAAGAGATTAAAAACTATTCTAGCAAAAATAAAAAAACACTTAAAAATGTCAATCCAAACAGCCTCAATATGTAGTAGATTCAATAATTTAAAATTTGGGTCCACAGACAAAAAAAGATTTGAGTAATTATTGTCAGCTACAAAATAATCATTAGAAACTACATTAGGTGCGTTCTGTTTTAGAAATTTGACTCACTACTGTTGTTGACTATGCGCATAATTATCATCATACTATAATATAAATATGAAATTCCAAATCAAAGATCAAAATAATTCTATAAAGTTAAGTGATTATACAACCTCATATTATTTCAAATAAATTATTGTACAAAGATATAAATTTACATTTTAATAAAATGTTTAATTTGAAGAAAGATAAACGTGGCATCTGGCCTGTCTTTCATCATTTATGCCATAATTATATGTCAGAAAGAAGTTTTATATTAGAAAATTTAAAGGACACTGGCCTCGCAATAAACATATATTCGGTATATATATATATAATATATATACACACGCAGACACGTGTTTTGTGCCTGTACCAATGTCAATGTGTACAACTTTTAGACATTATTAAAGGATAATTTCAATAATATACCATCCAACATAACAAATTACATTCTTGTAGCCATATTCTTAATTTACATCCGCATAGCTATATTTTCACGGTATACAACAACATATCCAGTGAAATCTCATAATGTGGGGTCTGGAGAGGGCTACCTTGATAGGTAGAGCGTCTGTTTCCGAGAGACCTCGGCTCAAGACAAAACACAAGCACAAGAAAAGTAAGACAAACAAAGCGATTAAACCATGATAGCGAATTCTGAAAAAGAAGCAATAACTGGTACAGGTAAATAAGATAATAAAATACATAGCAACATACATCAAACGACAGGGGACTATAAAATAATAATGTGTCTACTAGTATGATATGCTAAGCGGGCCTACAATAATAACACTACAACTACCAGTTTGTAAGCGTAGGTAGGAATACCCTTTCACGGTATATAATATTATTATATAATAATATACAATTTTATACATTTAATGTAGATGATGTATCAACTTTGTATAAAAGTGCATAAGAGGTGTTTATATACAATTCACATTATTATACAAAATTATATAAGAGGTGTTTATACATAAGTGATATTTATATATAATGCATAAGAGGTGTTTATACACACTTCTACTGTTCTACACCATATAAAAGTGTATAATAATGTATATGAGGGGTTTATACACACCTTACCTTTACCATTCCAACCTCAAACACCACTTTTTCACCACTAAATCTGATAGGGCAATTCGTAGGAATGCCCTTACTTCAGGATGGTCTTTAATTTTTGTTCATCAAATTAAAAATCTTTAATTATTGCTCTTTACTTAAAAAAATTTGAGTTTTGGGTTCGAACCTTAACTCAGTAAAAAAAATTAAAAAATTCGCAAGACAATGTTTGCCTTCAGTCATTTGTCTTATGCCTGAAGACAAACTCTACCTTTGTGAATTCAAATTCCGTCTTGCGAGTTTTTTTTAATTTTTTTTAATTGAGCTGGTGTTTGAATTCGAAAACTCGAAGTATTTTCAGCCATCTTTTTAAATAAAGGATAAAAATTAATGACCAACAATTAAAGGGGCAGAAATTAAAGACCAATGAGTTTGAAGGGAAATCCGCGCAACAATTTGAATCTGATTACCCGTAATTAGGGGTTGCAGATGAACCGTTTAGGCTGAAGTTGGGCGGGTCAAGATGGGGTGAAGTTGTAGATGGATCAATGTTCAACCCGCCCAAAATTTACATGGGCTAAGATGGGCGGGTCAAGATGGGCTAAATGATGGGTCATAATCCAAATTGCCCAACTTGACCCATTACTTTTACAAATTTCAAACTTACCTTCTATGATGTTATTTTATTTTGTATGATATTTGATTTTTCCATATCTTTATTTTTAAAATAAGAATAATATTTTAAAGAATTTTTCATTTTTTATAAAAGCGAAAAAAATATGAAATAAAAATTTGAGGATGGGGTGAGGGTGGAAGGGGGTAGGTGTGGATAGGGGCAGCGTAAGAAAAAATTTCATATTTTTTATAAATTATTTATAAAAGTAAAAAAATATAAAATATAAAATTAAAAATGGGGGTAAGGGGGTAAAGTGGGGTTAGGGTAGAGGGTAAGAAATTTTTTATATTTTTATAAATTGTTTATAAAAATTAAAAATATAAAATAGTAATTGAGTGTGGTAGAGTGGGGTAGGAAGGTATGAAAATTTCATATTTTTAATATATATTTTTATAATAGTAACAAAAATATGAAATAGAAATTTGAGGATGGGGGGGCAAAGTGGGGTTAGCGGTAGGGGAGGTAAGAAAAAATTCATATTTTTAATAAAAGTAAAAAAATGAAATAGAAATTTGAGGATAGAGATGGAGTGAAGGGGTAGGTGTGGGTAGGGCGGGGTGGAGTTAAAAATCATATTGTTTTATAAAAATAAAAATAAAAATAAAAATAAAAATTTGAGAATGTGGTAGAGCGGGGTGGGGAGGTATAGGTAAGAAGTTTGAGAATGGGTGGGTCATGGGATGGAGGGTAGGGGAGGTAAGAAAAAAATTATATTTTTAATAATTTTTATAAAGGTAAAAATATATAATGTAAGACTGAGAAACAATGTAATAGTAGATGAGCTTACTTTGAAATTAATGTAATAGATTGATTTGGATTGCTCAAGATAAATGTTAAATCGAAATTTCAAATTTAGTCATTTAATAAGATATCAACGATTTAACTCATTAAAATTTAAGCGGGTCAATTGAGTTTGGATTCAATTTGTCACCCCTGACCTTAATGACCCCCACTTAAAAAAGCCCTAACACTAGGACCATCAAGCTCCGCAATACGATTCTCAACAATTTTACGGTGATTTTCTTCAGCGACTGAATTCTCCGACAATGAAGCCGAGAACGACTGATTTTTGGCGATCAATGAGGTGTAATGATTGGGAGGAGATGGAGAATAACGTCGCCGGCGTGAGATCTTTCACCGATGAGATACCGGAAGGAATCAATAACGTTCAGTTGAATTCACGAAATTCACACAACCCAGACTAAGAAAGTAAAGGAAATTGCAAGCCAAAGAGAAAAATTGGCTTTATAAGTGACTGATCAAAGTGAACGAGCAAAGAATTCAGCACCACAAATTATATACACACGACGAATTACAAAAACTAGGAGTGGAATTGAAAGCTTACAGGTCAAGAACGGAAACCCATTTGAGGGTAGCATAAACTGAATCAGGATCATTCGAATTGTACGATTCTCTAACGGAATTAGACGCTTTTTGGCAAAGGATTGTTTCTCCTTTTTTGTCTGTTCTGCCACCGACGGAGGCAATCAAGCGTTATACAAGTGCATTTTCTACTGATGAGTTAGTGAAGATAACAAACAGTATCTGTGTGTTTAAGAATTAAATTCTCTAAACAATGGAGAATTTAGAAATGTAAAAAACCCTCTTTGGAAAACTTGGATCAGTGGAGTTTCAAGTGGAATGGCGATAGAATCTCTTGCGATTCTTTCATATTTCTCTGAAGATTAAGCACTGAACTGAAATGCAGGCGCAAAGCCAGGCCAACTTTGTGGTTAACTCGGGTAAAAAATAAATATTTGCTAAAATGGATAATTATTTAACCCTAATTGTCATGGAGTGTAAAAATATCATTATTAAACAGTATTTTTGCAATATACAATAAAAGAAATTAAGAAAATATAAATTTCTGAAAAAGATGAATGTTATATCCTATTTAGCCATCATTATAAATAAGAAAATATGACTTTTACTCTTTTAGTGTTTCCCCAATTAACGAAGTTATCTGATTGTTTCGTCTTTCTCTCCTTCCCTCTATCTCTCCCTCTTCCACAATTTTAAAATGTATGTACCCAATGCCTTATACTCGTCATCAAATTTTTGTGCAGTTATATGTAATTAACCTTGTATGTTGATCTTCAAAATTCCATTAATAGATCTTTGACTCGTTAAAAAGTTTGCATTATCACATTTTAGAAGTTCAAAACACTAATATACCGTCAGAAAAGTGAACCTCTATAATGACCCGCTAGGTCGTATGGAGTTTTTATGACTTTTGTTTTTCAAAACGACCCTCTCCATAGCTTTAGAATGGTGTTCTAGACTTGTGGGATTGGGTGGTGCGATTCCGAGGCGATCGGGTGAGTATCAGAAAGAAATTAGCAAAATTGAAAGTTCTTAAGTTAAGAGAATGAGAAAGTGTCACAACCCCTTTTAAGAAATTGTGGTGTCACCTACACTGTTTTCACCGGTAGGCGAACCACTCCCCAATTAACAACATAATTAAAGAAAGAATGTGAAAATAATAACATACTTAATAAAACTGTCTGACAATAATATAAATGCGGAAAATATGTCTAATAAACATCAACCCAATTCCTGAGAATCTAGTCAATAATACAAGAGCTCTAAATCAAATACACGAGTCAAATGAGAAAAATAACAAGTTTAATAGGCTGAATATGTCTCTCGAGTAAATAAAACAGACAGAAGTAAGATAGGAGCATCCAAGGGTATGCTCGAAGGAAGCATCCTCACTCTGAAGTATACAAATCCACAGGCTCAGACTCAACCCCGAGGTCCTAAACTAGAGGAAGACGATGCATACAACAAGTATTACATAAGTACATAACATACTCCCGTAGGAATCATAGGCTGACAACGACGGAAGATATGTAACAAAAATAAGCATCAAGTTGACTCTCAAATAAATCTTATTCTATGCAGTTCAAGTAGTCACATAAGTCACCTTATTCACATAAGGGTTTAATCACAGCCAAGTACAATTCAATTCATATTTCACACAAAGATCTTACACTTAATACCCACCGACTAGTAAGCTCTGTCTAAGTCATAGTCATGTTGTCACCACTACCCAAGTTATCAAATAATCAATTAAGATAGGTTAACCCTAGTACACAATATCATATCACAATCCTTCTCAAGGGGTATCACAATTAGTTTGATCATAACAATATTAATTTCTTATTCTCTCTAACTCTTGGGCTTGATTACAGTTCTATACCAGCAAAGGCAAGACACATAATCATTCAGTTAATATCTTTAAGATACTCTAAATAGAAGTCTATGTCATACATCATTGATTAAGGGGCAAGACACATAATCATTCAGTTAATATCCTTATGATACTCTAAATAGAAGTCTATGTCATACATCATTGATTAAGGAGGAGAATCTACACATGCAAAACATACAAGTCATTTAACTACAACATCAACACAACGACCAATCCTTTACTAGACCTGCTGAAGGAATAGGTGGAGAAATTTTGTGAAGTCGGGGGACGGCCATAACATAAGTGTCACGACCCGACTCCGGGCCCGCGATTGGTGCCCTACCTGGGCACCCCTTTTGGTATACATCAGAGAATAGCAGCGGAACATACACAACTGATAAAAATGCTTAACATAAAATAACAACAGGCTAGCTGATAAGGCCACCTTCCGTAAGCTATACAAATAAAACAATACATTTTTTTTCTTTACAACCCAATCCACAATGTGACTACAGACCTCTAAGAATAACAACTCTGGCGGGATAGGGCCCCGCCATAACCCTGAATGCACAACGACCGACAATACCAGGGATAAGCCTCCGAAATAAAGGAGTTTCTCAACAGCTGAACAGTGATCCTAAGAGCGATGATCAAGAATCAGACTCTACCGCAGATTTAACGCACTTCGGCGAGGTCAAGACAACATGTACCAAATATGTGAAACCGAAAGATCAGAATGAAATCATAAGTCTATAATAAACCGAGATGTATGATAACTCAATTAATAAAGACACGTGACTTACTAACAATGAGAGTAATCAAAAGTATACTTACAACATAAAAATAGGAAGCTCGCGATCAAAGCAGGACCACCCTCCCGCAATATCATCAAGCAATCCTACTCCTGGGACTATTTCACCCGCATAGGTCGTGTGGACCCGCATGAGGTATTCCTCGCATAGGCTGTATCCGCCCGCATGGGACTATTTCATCCGCATAAGCCCATAAGGACTCGCATGAGGTATTCCTCGCATCGTGGGTAGCAAATCCACGGAAACATGTGGTATAACTATCTTGGGGATTCACCCCTCAATTATACTCTTACCTCAAGGTGGTATAACTATCTTGGGGATTTACCCCTCAGATATACTCTTACCCTGGAGAATGTGGTATAACTATCTTGGGGATTTACCCCTCAGATATACTCTTACCATATCTCAATTGGCCATCATACATAACATAAGCTCTACCGGCTTTTCATACATAACATAAGCACTACCGGCTTATCATACAATAAGCAAGTTAAGAAATCCCCCTAACTTCTTATTAACCTTATTCATATACACTCTCATTTTAGTTTACTTAAGGCACTAACATGTCATTATAAAATCCGGGAGTTTAACCCAAAGTACTACGTACTTCTATTCTTTTAAAATGACTCATTTTCATATAAACTTCCAAGATACTAATAACCGTAGTATCAAGTCATAACTACATTTTAAGACAAGTCACAATACCTTTTTAGAAAATACATTTTCGGGCTTCTAAAACAAGTGACTTCTTTCTTTTTAAAAAAAAACCTTAAGCAATTGATGCCTTTAAATCAATTTGTCTTTCGTTATTTCAAGTCATTTAACATACTTAAATTACTTAGAGTAAACCACTCTTTTTAACTTTCCATAAAGTTATTATAACCAACTTCCCATAAAGCCGTTATACTAACTTTATTCATTAGCAACTTACATACTTCTTTATAACCAAGAGACTTAAACTTTCCGACAAAACAAGTATCAATAATACTTTCAACATACTTAAAGTCTCTTAACTTTTGAAAACCAAGATATCCTTAATATTTAACAAGTGAGTTAATTCCCTAACTCAATCAACTTGGACATTCTTAAAATAAGCCAAGGATATCAAATGGACCTAGATTGTCAAAAATTTGTACGTCTACCGTACTATACATTTACAACTTATTCATGCTCCAGAGATAAGAAAGTTCTACATACCTCTTCGGTTTAATCCACATGCTAAGTCCAATTCGCCGTACGTAGTATGTCAACCTATAATGACCATAGTACGTCTATTAACTTCTTACTTCAAACGTAGAATATTCCAAGTGCAAATTCACTAAATTCTACGGAAAATCGGACAACACTTCCTTTGTTTCTACATACTTTGCCACATTTTTCAAGGCCGAATTCAATAACCAAATACGCCACATTTAAGGCCCAACAATGCAATTAACAATAGGGGATTACACGCCTACTAGACGTGTAAAATTCCTCCCCACAAAAGATATCAAACTAATACAAACTACTAGTCCAATTCGGCCACATTGAGTACAATAACACCAATTCTTATCCAATTTCCATTTCAATCCAAGTTGTTAGCATAACATGTTATAAGGCCGCAATTGATTATAACAACTAAAATCTTCAAGTATCTAACATGCGACAATTCTAGTTAACGACCAAATTGTAATTCAATTTCAAATGACTCAACATGTCATTTTCGGATTTGAGCTTCCAAATTTCCATAACACTTATCAAACTTCATAACACATATCACATGATCATTTCTAACTTATAATAACATGGAATCTTCAATTACAAAAGTAAGACGAAGATTATACCTCATTTAGCCCAAATATGATCCAAGATTGCAAGTCGATCCATAGCAACTTTAGCTCCTCTTTTCGACGTTCCAATCCACTCCAAGCAACCCTTAGAATCTTATGAAGAACTTATCTTCAAGTTCCAACTTCAAAGTTGAAGAACTCCTTAACTTTCCGCCTTGCGACTAATACGAAAACGCCATTTTTCCGGGATCTTTCTATTGAGATACACTTACAATACCCTTAGGTACCTTGGTTTAAAGTGGGGAGATTATTGGACAACAATTGAAAATTTTCCCCTTGGAAAATCCCAATTGTCGTGATCCCCTTAAGTGAGCAAGAACAAATTTCCAAATTTTTTCTAAGTGTTGAGAATGACAAAGTCTTGCTACTAGTAAGCTTATATAACACTAGGAAGGGTCAAGATTAAAACAAATGGGTGGTTTGGATGAGTTTCACAAGGATCAAGCCAAGTGACCCTTTGAAAAGTCAACAATGTCAAGCTCTTGTCTTTGCAAGACTTGGTCTTTTAAATTATGGTCAAATGACCATTTCATCCATGACAATTTCGTCCAAGTCCACAAAGGGGGGTGACACGTGTCGCCCTCCCATACGTCGCAATATTTCGTTTTCCGACAATTCCATAATTCCGATAAATTTTTACTCGTCTCAAACCTTAACATTTTTGAGTTCTTACGTACGTTCTTATAAATATATCCTGAAATTCCGGGGTGTAACATTCTTCCCCCCGTAGAAACATTCGTCCCCGAATGTTCCTTTGGGAGTCACACTTAAAGATAGCGACATAGTCTTCTTTTACAACCCCTACATACCAATAATACCACACGAGGCCACACAACAATACTCATACTAAAATGTCAAGTCAACCCCACGTGTCAACGCTTGTTATTCGCATAAAGCTTCACGATCGTGAGCTTACTCATAATCTTTCTGGATAAGCTTCGCTTATCCGCAGCCACGAATCAAGTTCGACTAAATAATCAACTCGCCACGCCGAACCATCCAACCGGCGATCTTCACTTTCTACATACAAGGCCTCATACAGGCCATTCGAATACCGGAAGGGTATCTCGTTATCGTGACGCAACATAACAAGAGGCAATTAACCTCCCGACTATTTCGAAATCAAGAACACAGCCCGCAACCTATCCTCGTGCTCGGATAGTACGCTCGCCCGTCTGGTCGAGGGTGTAATGCAACACCGAGACTCACTGTGTCCCTAAAACCCTTCAAAACCTCCAAGTTATCTGTAATCGAGCTCATCTGTCTGACATCATAAACGTAGGAACCCCATGCAGTCTCACAATCCCCCTGCTATAAAAGCTAGCACGAACCTCAACCGAGTAAGTGGTCCTAACCGGAAGAACACGATCGGTTTCACAAATTTATTTACCATGACCTGCGGGTCGACTTCCTCCGAAAGCGATGCCACCGAACAAGATCCATTTTAATTACCTCCCATGTCTAAGTCGGGGTCTAAATCGCATGTAATAGCCCACTGGGCTTCTGGTGTTCAACCATGACCTGCTACCAATTCGGATATTAAGAAACAACTCGCACGCCTTTTTCCTGGCCATCATACCCATACATACATCCGACACGACACAACTTAGTCGACCCGAACAATTTGAGCAATAAGCACCGTATGCCTCCCTAAAACTCCGCCGACTAGTCTGCAAAGACTGGTACACACAATCTATCATCATATCACAAAGACTCATCCTGCTTACTCAAACAGCTCTTCTCTTCTGAGAGCCATATCTCGATACCAGATCATAATCGGATCCTCATACTGCCTCTTTACTCCTCAACGATGGAAGACTCAAGAACCTCTCTGATCTAAACTTCATTAACCTTGAAACAAAATAATCGAACCCCAGGCTCTCAGAATCAAGAATCTCACGACCACGCCCCGCTTCACCGCTTCCCATCCGATGCATCACCCATGTAATCTACCACGACTAAAAGTATATGTAACTGTCTTGGCTTTCCTCGGATGGTATAAGATATCGATATCACAATCCTTGAATGATTCTAACCACCGTCGCTGTCGCAAATTCTACTACCTCTGTCTGAAGGTATACCGGAGGCTTTTGTGGTCTGCACAAATATCCACATGAAGTCTATAAAATACGTCATGCCCCCAAATCCTCAAGGCATGATTTAACTGCCGCCAGCTCTAAATCGGAAGTGACATAATTCCCTTTCCTGCTTCCCTAACTACTGGGAAAACATAGGCTCTATCCTCATCGGGTTGCGTCAGCACACAACCTAGCCCAACACCCAACGTGTTATCATAATAACCTAACCCTCTAGTCTTTCAGGAGGAGTTAGAACTGTAGTCGAGTCAACTTATCTTCCAATAACTGGAAACCTTTCCCATTCCTGCGAAATATTCGGGTATCCTTAATCTCACTTATGGTTCCTGTTTCCCTTTCTGTTGCAACCAAAATTGATCACTAAACTTAGACTTAATTCCTTTGCTTGCCTCATGGCTAAGACTTCATCACAATCACAATTTAGTGGGGATTTCCTTGATCTCGTAAAGTAGTAACCCGATTTTCCTTTCCCAGTTTGTAGAGCCTATATCTAGGTGTTACCACATTTCCTCGAAATGTTCTTACTTCCCATTATTTACTAATGGTCTTTACACTAGTCTGGGGTAGTCATATCTCGTGCAACTTACATAATCATAGTCGTATTCTTTTTTATCATTCTGGCCATATCCTTACCTTAGGCTTATTATTAGCTGTCACGACACGAACCTGCCCGGATCGTGCCTTACCCTGCACCCTAGTGATACAACATCGAGTAATCACGGAACATAAGACGATAACATGAAATAACAAGTATGAAACAATAGTCTGAGAAAACTTTCTTACGCATATATATATAAATCAATTTAAAACCGAACGCTACATCCCATTACAACTCGCCTACAACAATACTATGCACTCTAAGAATGATACGACAACAATGGCGGGTGGCCCGCCATACCCCGAATGTAAATACCTACAACGACAGGACTATACCATCGATAAGCCTCCGAGAAACGGAGCTTCCCATACGCCGAATCGTGACCCTAAGAGCGAGGATCAACATCGGTGTACCTTTACTCGCAGACATAACGCAGTTTCGGGCGAGGTCAAGAACAGTACCAAGTATGTGAAATCAAAATATCAGAAATGAAATCATAATAGTCTATAAAGCAGAGACATGTATGATAACCAAACTACGATTCACAATAAATAGGCAAATATGTCAAGTCGTGGACTCACGCCTCAAAGTCATCACTCAAATGTAACTATGGGTCTCACGCCCATAACATCAATCATGCCCGTGGAATACCTTCCTCACTGCCGGCAGTTTATGATATAAAAGCACCAAGAAATACACATGAACACCAGGTCCCACCTGTGTCCTAATACACGTAGCATCCTAGCATGTTTACTTATCAAATCAACAAGAAAGTATTACAAGGCTATCACAAACCAACACAATCAAGTTATACACACAAGGTACATTCTAATATATGATTAACAAGATCGGGTATCTATTCCCAAAGTACTTCATACATTATCTTTTAAAAGATACGTTACGTTTACAAAAGTCACACAATACCCGTAGTATATGAAAATAGAGTGATTATCTTTTGAAGTAAATCAAAACACTTCTCTTCGTAAAATCAAGTAACAACATTCTTTTCCAAATGTTTCAAGTTTGCCTAATTTCAATTATTCAAGTTTCTCATTTTCGAAAGGTTTCGTAGTTCATAATTTTAATCACTTAATGATATAATTCTCCTTTAAAAGCAATTTGAGAAACATATGTCTGATACGTGAGTAGGTTATTCTTGTTTATAACAATCTTATTTAAGCAGCCATGAATCTAGGAAATGTAACATCATTTTGTCTCATCTTAGTTTCTATGCAGATGGAAGTTTCTACTAGTTTTACTAATACATTATTAGTCAAAAAATTTCCCTTTATTAGCGCTGCTGTGGTTTGTTCGATACTTATTCTGATTCAAATCAAGAAACATTATTGCTTTTAAAATCAAGTACTCATTACTCGCGAATGAGGTTTTACAACATTTTTAACAAAATTTTTATTAATAAGTAAAAAAATTTTATTCTCTTATCTTTAAGATTAAGCCTCTTAACTTTTAAAATCAAGAAACCATTCTCTTTACCTCTCTTAAAACGTTATACTTAACTTCCCATAAAGCTAGTATAACTCTTCTTTATTATCACACATCAAGTCGCTTACCTTTTAAAACCACAAAGCATTTTACACATGACGTCACCGTACTACATAGTTATACACATATCATGCTAGAAAAGGTAAGAGGTTCACATACCTCGCGACGATTATCGACTAATAGCAAAACGCCCAAGTACCTCAAACCGCTTCTACTCCTAAGCTAGATCGCGCCACGCATGGTACTTCAACCTATAAGGCCACAAGGCGCTTATTAACATCTAGGTCTAATCGTAGAACATTCTACGTAAAATTCGCAAAGACCTCCCCGCAAATCCGCAGAAATCTCCTCTCTATCGAGGCCGCCATCAAGCCAACCGTGGGGTTTATACATCTAACCTGACGTACAATTCTACTTCACAAGAATGCTACACAAGTCTACTGTAATACACCCTATGTAATTACTGTCGATTCTTTCTTTATATTCAGCTTAAGTCAAAAGACATCACGCAAAGCTAGTTGATTCTATATATAGTATACTTCAACTATATAATCTTACAACATGTAATTTCCAATTACAATAAGGGACAAGATATTACCTCGATAAGCCCAAAATTATCCTAGTTTAATGTCGCTCCTGAGCAACGTTTAGCTCCAACTCCGTGCGCTCCATCCCTCTCAAAACCACCCTTAGAAGTTCTAACCAACTTCTACTTAATACTCCAACTATCAATGGATATTTTCATTATGGTTTCGTTTTTGTGATCGACGGAAGTATAATAGTATTTCGGCTTTCAGATAAGTGTAACTCGAATACTACAAGGTATAAGGCTAAGGTAATTTGGGTATAAGAACAATACTTTTGAGAGTATTTCTACCAAGAGGGGTATATATACGAGACAACACCACAAGTGGACAGATACCCCCTACCTCACCAGTGGGTACTCTCGCCAAGTGGAGGAGCTCCGGCCACAAGGCCTCACAAAGGGGGAGAGGGGTGTTGACGAAACACCACACAAGTGGAGGAGGAATTTAGACTTAGGAAATATAGGAATGGATGAAGAAGTCTTCAAACTTGGGGTATTTATAGGACAAGCCAAGGCCAACCAACGGCCAAGATCATGCCAAGTGCATAGCAAGTGTAAGGCCAAGATTGGGACAAGTGTGTGGGTCCCACTTTATCAATCAACACACAAAATATCCTACCAACTACACTCTCCAATTCGCTCATTACACGCCCATAGGTCCACAAACGGTAGGTGCCGCGCCTCTTGTGGTCCAACACGCTTCGCCTCTGAAAAATCCGCAAAAATAAAAATGACATAGCCGAATTTTCCTTCGCAAGTTATGTAAAACGCTTCGCCGAAAAACGACTTAACCGGTGTTGCACAAAGAACTTTCGCCAAGGGTGCCACGTGGGTGACACGTGTCGCCCCGATTCGTCTAAAATATTTCGCCTTCCAAAATATCCAAAATCCCTAAGTCTCAAAAACAAAGCGGGCTACAAAACCAGAATTTCTCCCGTGGGCCCCACGTGACCATTTCCAAAATAAAATCCCAAAATTCTAATATAATCTATGAAGTCCAAAACCAAATGGGAATCCAATTCCCATTAACGAACCTTTTTCTTCACAAAACCGAAACTTTTCCGCGAAAACTCACATCTTTCTTTCTTTTCAAAATTTCGCAGACTCGTGACGCACGCCTCACTAACATACCCCGCAACTACGGTATAACATTAGCCAAAGTATTTCTATCTTGATTCATAATCGCATAGCTTCATACACGCTGCATAACCCGCATTTATATCTTTACGATACTTCGACCAATCTGCACGCCGCTCTTAATTACCCCAACACAACACTTTTCCCACGCTTATTTAAAATCAGAACCTATGGCATGACGATATCAAGACCTTACTAGCCTCATATCTCGCCTAACAACACGGGTACACGCAACTCCCATAATACGTAAAACCGCCCTTTTACGTGAGAGAACTTATCTCCATTTCTTAAACTTTCCTCGAGTCACAACCCTAATCACGCGGTCCTCGCGGTCTAGTAATTATCTAATCATCACGCACCGCTTTAAGTTCGTGTAGATTTTCCAACCTACCAAAATGCCCTCACTTTCTCACGACAAAGACTGTGATTTGTTTTATTCTTGCTTGTACATTTTCCCGAAATTATTCGGCGTCGGCCTCGACCGCCACACCAAACTAACTCCAAGTACCTCCAAGGCACTTCACATAAATTCCTTCCAATTCAATTATTACCTATTTTCTCACAATTTATCTACCCGCCGCCTACCACCCAACACTCACTGCGTAGTCACCATGAAAGGTCCTCATGGATTCAGCCATTTCTTTACACTTGTTGCTCTCTTTTCACCGGTCGCATTTCTTCCGCATTTCCAAACTTATACTAGCATACGACATAGCCTTCATACGCATTCGCCTCCAATCTTTGGAGTTACTATTCTAAACAACATAAGGCCATTTCCGCTCACACTCGTCGGTGGAACACGCCCACGAACCCGTAAATGATTAACTAGACTTGGGCCTGCACCTCGTGAACTCGTCACGAGCTGCACTACTTCCAACTGATCCCTTTTCATTTCAAGCTATGGGCGACCCTTTAATAGGTCCCCAACCCGACTCGTCGTATTTAACTCTTTTCTTGGTCTGCCTTAACTTTTTACTACCCGGAAGGCCTTATATACCTAAGGTCGGTGGTTATCACATTCATAGGCTCGCAATTTCCATGCTCCATGCCTACCTTATCACCCTCAGAACGGGTACAAAACTTATCGTAATACCATAATCGTGTTGTCTTGACCACAACAACCATACTTACTCCATACGGATCTCACCCGTACTATTCTCAAATCCTACTACGTAGCTCAATCTATTAACATAGTCTTCCATTAATTCCTTAATAATAACTTCTTAAGGTCCATTTCTTCTCGCATACCTCATCATTTCCTAATTATCTCAAATTAGTACGTGAAACTTGATGAGAATTCATTAAATCTGCTTCATACCTTCCCAGATTTATTTAGTCCTTACCAAAGCCCGTAATCTAAAATCATTCTAAGCAACACGCTGCCCAATTTCATACATAACCGTATAGTTGTATGTCACAATACCAACTACAAACATTACCAACCCGGATACGCAATCCATATAATCTTTCCCGGTCATCGCTTTTCTCGTAGTCGCAAACAATCATAACTTGTTAGGAGAGACGACCCTAACCACACGCCTCTATCGCACGATCTTAGAGTGAGAAGAATGGAAACTAATCCTAAATGTCTCGCAGCCTCTTGATTATAGATGGTGCACAACACACCGATAATCAAGACTTACTAGACACGGTCTGTAGACAATTTCCGAGGACTAACTGCTCTGATACCACTTTTGTCACGACCAATTCAAGCTCACATCGTGCCCTACCTGGGCACCCCTTTTGGTATACATCAGAGAATAGCAACGGAACATACACAACAAATAAAAATGCTTAACATAAAATAACAACAGGCTAGCCGATAAGGCCACCTTCCGTAAGCTATACAAATAAAACAGTACATTTTTTTTCTTTACAACCCAATCCACAATGTGACTACGCACTTAAGACACAACTCAAGTGACAGGTCCCGCCATACCCTGAATGCACAACGACCGACAATACCAGTGGATAAGCCTCCTAATAAAGGAGCTTCTCAACACCAACAGTTGATCCTAAGAGCGAGGATCAAGAACTCAGACTTACCGCGGCCAACGCAGCTTTCACGGCGAGGTCGATAACATGTACCAAATATGTGAAATCAAACAATCAGAATGAAATCATAAGTCTATAATAAAACTGGAGACAGGTATGATAACTCAATTAACAGTACACAGTGCCTTAATAACAATGAGAGTAATCAAAAGTATACTTACAACATAAAAATAGGAAGCTCGCGATCAAAGAAGGACCACCCGCCCGCAGTATCATTAAGCAATCCTACTACTGGGACTATTTCACCCGCATAGTCGTGTGGACCCGCATGAGGTATTCCTCGATAGTCAGATCCGCCGCACGGGACTATTTCACCCGCATAAGCCCATAAGGACTCGCATGAGGTATTCCTCGATCGCGGGTAGCAAATCCACTAAATAGGTGGTATAACTATCTTGGGATTCACCCTCAATTATACTCTTACCCCAAGGTGGTATAACTATCTTGGGATTTACCCTCGATATACTCTACCCCGAGAAGGTGGTATAACTATCTTGGGGATTTACCCCTCAGATATACTCTTACCCTATCTCAATTGGCCATCATACATAACATAAGCCCTACCGGCTTATCATACATAACATAAGCACTACCGGCTTATCATACAATAAGCAAGTTAAGAAATCCCCCTAACTTCTTATTAACCTTATTCATATACACTCTCATTTTAGTTTACTTAAGACACTAACATGTCATTATAAAATCCGGGAGTTTAACCCAAAGTAATACGTACTTCTATTCTTTTAAAATGACTCATTTTCATATAAACTTCCAAGATACTAATAACCGTAGTATCAAGTCATAACTACATTTTAAGACAAGTCACAATACCTTTTTAGAAAATACATTTTCGGGCTTCTAAAACAAGTGACTTCTTTCTTTTTTTAAAAAAACCTTAAGCAATTGATACCTTTAAATCAATTTGCCTTTCGTTATTTCAAGTCATTTAACATACTTAAATTACTTAGAGTAAACCACTCTTTTTAACTTTCCATAAAGCTATTATAACCGACTTCCCATAAAGCCGTTATACTAACTTTATTCATTAGCAACTTACATACTTATTTATAACCAAGAGACTTAAACTTTCCGACAAAACAAGTATCAATAATACTTTCAACATACTTAAAGTCTCTTAACTTTTGAAAACCAAGACATCCTTAATATTTAACAAGTGAGTTAATTCCCTAACTCAATCAACTTGGACATTCTTAAAATAATCCAAGGATATCAAATGGACCTAGATTGTCAAAAACTTGTACGTCTACCGTACTATACATTTACAACTTATTCATGCTCCAGAGATAAGAAAGTTCCACATACCTCTTCGGTTTAATCCACATGCTAAGTCCAATTCGCCGTACGTAGTATGTCAACCTATAATGACCATAGTACGTCTATTAACTTCTTACTTCAAACGTAGAATATTCCAAGTGCAAATTCACTAAATTCTACGGAAAATCGGACAACACTTCCTTTGTTTCTACATACTTTGCCACCTTTTTCAAGACCGAATTCAATAACCAAACACGCCACATTTAAGGCCCAACAATGCAATTAACAATAGGGGATTACACGCCTACTAGACGTGTAAAATTCCGCCCCACAAAAGATATCAAACTAATACAAACTACTAGTCCAATTTGGCCACATTGAGTACAATAACACCAATTCTTATCCAATTTCCATTTAAATCCAAGTTGTTAGCATAACATGTTATAATGCCGCAATTGATTATAACAACTAAAATCTTCAAGTATCTAACATGCGACAATTCTAGTTAACGACCAAATTGTAATTCAATTTCAAATGACTCAACATGTCATTTTCGGATTTGAGCTTCCAAATTTCCATAACACTTATCAAACTTCATAACACACATCACATGATCATTTCTAACTTATAATAACATGGAATCTTCAATTACAAAAGTAAGACGAAGATTATACCTCATTTAGCCCAAATATGATCCAAGATTGCAAGTCGATCCTTAGCGACTTTAGCTCCTCTTTTCGACGTTCCAATCCACTCCAAGCAACCCTTAGAAGCTTATGAAGAACTTATCTTCAAGTTCCAACTTCAAAGTTGAAGAACTCCTTAACTTTCCGCCTTGCGACTAATACGAAAACGCCATTTTTCCGGGATCTTTCTATTGAGATACACTTACAATACCCTTAGGTACCTTGGTTTAAAGTGGGGAGATTATTGGACAACAATTGAAAATTTTCCCCTTGGAAAATCCCAATTGCCGTGAGCCCCTTAAGTGAGCAAGAACAAATTTTCAAATTTTTTCTAAGTGTTGAGAATGACAAAGTCTTGCTACTAGTAAGCTTATATAACACTAGGAAGGGTCAATATTAAAACAAATGGGTGGTTTGGATGAGTTTCACAAGGATCAAGCCAAGTGGCCCTTTGAAAAGTCAACAATGTCAAGCTCTTGTCTTTGCAAGACTTGGTCTTTTAAATTATGGTCAAATGACCATTTCATCCATGACAATTTCGTCCAAGTCCACAAAGGGGGGGGGGGGTGTGACACGTGTCGCCTTCCCATACGTCGCAATATTTCATTTTCCGACAATTCCATAATTCCGATAAATTTTTACTCGTCTCAAACCTTAACATTTTTGAGTTCTTACGTACGTTCTTATAAACATATCCTGAAATTTCGGGGTGTAACAATAAGGCTATTTGTAACGACCCGATTGGTCGTTTAGCGCTTTAAAACTACGAAAAGGGCATGAGACTATATGGTATTTAATCATATGATTTTAATATATGAAATTGTGCATGAATTTAATTAAGTAAGTAAGTGGGCCAATCCCACTACCCTTTTGGTAGGGCACAAAAATTACAAAAGAAAGGGGGAGGGGGAACGACGAGCAGCCAGAGAAAAGAAAGGAAGAAAAAAAGGAGTGGAGGAAAGGTGCAACAGGAGAGGGAATAAAGGAAGGAAAAAGAAAGGAAACCCTAGCACTAGCAGCTAGAAGAGGAAAAGGAGCAGCCCTGAACATCACCACACTACACGAAATTTAAAGTCAAATTCAGAGGTTCTACGCAAAGGGAAGGCACTAGTTTGATTGTTCGTGGCACCCTGTTATACCCCGTATTTCCAGAGTATGTACGTGAGGACGTACATACGTTTGTACAAACCCTAATTAGGTTAAGAGTGAGATTGTAAGCTTTCGACGGAAAAGATTCCGAACCTTGTGAAGGAAATTCTACGTTTTTAATATTTTAACCGATTACGAATTTTTCCGAGAGACGAAATATTTTGGACCATTAGGAGGGCGACATGTGTCACCCTTAGTTGGCTTAGGTTGGACGAATTGGGGGGCCTAGTGGGCAAGTCAATTGGTCAAGTCTTGCAAGTTGATTTGTGTGAGTGGGAGTAGGTAGGAGGTGAACGGTTTTTGTGTGGTAGTGGAGTCCACATGGCTCATTGTTGTGGTGGGCATGTGTTCCAATATTGTGGTGGACATATGTCCAAATATTGTGGGAGACACTTGGTTGGAAGACCTCATCTTTCACATGGATCCTAATCCCAACCCTCCATTTGTTTTAATCTTGTCCCTTGAGTGTTCTATAAATACCCCCCTTGAGTGAAGACTTCTTCATCCACTCCACACTTTCTAAGTCTCAAAATCCTCTCCCGTGTAGTAGTGTTCTCGTCCCAACTCCCTTCCCCTTCCTTGCTCGGCCGAGAGCCCCCTTTGTCAGAAAAGTTGCCTTCTAGTATAGTTACTATTCCAAAATACCCTAGCCCAAAATCCCTTATAGTATTGGAGTAGAAGTTGTTTAGAAACTTCTAAGGTTTCTCGAGCTTTGAGCGCAAATTAGGAGCTAAACCTTGCTCAGATCGACATTTAACTTGGATAATTTTGGGCTTATCGAGGTAAACACTTTTGTCCTTCTATTGTAATTGGAGATTACATATAAGAATAGTTAAGATTTGAGTATAAGATATAGAAGGATATTAAATAAGAATTGAATTGTAATCACAGTAGAAGGGTATAAAAGAAGAAGAATTGAACCAGACTTACATGTGATCAGATCTACAGAGACTTGAGTAGTTTGTGGTAGGAAATGCTACCCAATTTTCCGTAGAGAGAACCCTCTCGCTAGAATATTCTACAAGATAGTCTAGACGTTGATAGACGATTTGATTATTATAGGTTGATACTGCGCGCGACATATTCGACTTGGCGGTGGATTTCGCCATGAGGTATGTGATTCTTCCTATCCTCTCGAGCATGATATTTTAAATTATATATATAGTACTTAGACGACGTGTGTTAATCGAACATGGTTTTACTTGATGTCTTTTGACTTGAGTCTAAATAAAAAGAAACTTGAAGTATTTCAAAAGAAATATCAATCATTTTTGAAAGAAGAATAATACTTGATTTTTAAACAGAAAGCTTAAGAGTTATACTAGCTTTATGAGAAGTTAGGTATAACGACTTAAGAAAGATAAAAGGAACGGTTTTACTTATTTGTTTATGAAAATCTTGTATTGATTTCTGCAAAGTGTAGTAGGATGGGTTGATAAGTAAAACATGCGCGATGCTACGCGTGTTAGTGTCTTGTGACGTTGTAAGGGGTTATTCTTGCAGGCTTACGTTGTTAAACGTTAAGACCGCCAGATCATTATTATATCACATACCCTCGACTTGTTATACCGAGGGCTTGCCACCCTTGACGCGGTCTATACTATACGCGCGCTGTGCGTGACTACGCGAGTCGCGAGTTCCGTGATTGATCATTCCGGTGTATTATCCCGACGCGAGGATGCCACGCGTCCGTGTGACTACGCGGTCTATGTGACTACGCGATCGCGAGTCCGCGAGGTACCGGTTAGCTACCCCGACGCGAGGAATACCTCACGCGGTCTATGTGTGACCCATGCGGCCGCGGGAAGTCCAGGATTAGGCACGCATAATGATACTATGGGCGATCGCCTTGCTTCGATCATTAGCGCCTAGAAAAGACCGGTTACATTATATCTATTTTGCTCTTGTTTATGTTGTGGGCACTATGTGCGCTTTAATCGTTGTAATTACAAATGGTTTTAAACACTTGATTTCATTTCCATACTTTACGCTTTCACATACTTGGTACACAGTTATCGACTTCTTCGGGCCGCGCTCATGCCGCAGTAAGGGAAAGCAGTGCTAGATCCACATCCTAGGATCTCTACTTTGGTGTCGTGAGCTCCATCTTCTCCGAGGCTCGACTTTTGGTATGATTCTCCTCGTGTCGTAGATATATGACGTTCAGGTATGGCGCCCTGTCCCGCCATAGTTGTTTACTTCCTTAGAGGTCTGTAGTCCTATTGTACAGTTGGGATGTAACTGCCAAACTTGATGTATATATATATGCCGAAGGGCAACTTTTTAAAATAAACTGTCTCTCTTTTTATATTATTTCCTGTCTTGTTTATTCCGTTGATTACTCTGATGTATGACTACTTGGGTGCCCGGGTAAGGCACTACCACGCCCTAACGGGTCGTGAAAAAATGGTATCGTGAGCGATTAATCCTCGGAAAGTGTCTACAGACCGTATCTAGTAGAGTCTTGATTATCGGTGTGTTGTGCACCACATCAATAATCAGGAGGCTATAGGATATTTAGGATTGGTTTCCATTCTTTTCACTCTGAGATCGTGCCTTAGAACTGTGTTATAAGTTGGACCCCTCTAACGTATTTCCTTTCTTTAACAGTTATGCCTCTACGCAGGCAACCCGCCCGTAGGCAAGGCGGCGGAGTCGCTAGTAGGACACCGAGTCACGAGGCTCGTGCCCGCCTATACCCGAGACGGCGAGTTCCACGACGCCGCCAGCAGGTTTAGCCGCAGCAGTGGTCGATGAGACCACGCACTGCGCCTCGATCCACACCGGAGCAGAGGAGATGGGTTACAGAGATGGCCGCCATCGCCGTGATTGTGGCCAGACGTGAGAATAGGCTGGACGCAGCAGTTCCAGTAGAACCCGTGGTACATCCTAGATCAGACAGCTTGAGACTACGGGATTTTCTGAGCTGTAGCCCGCCAGAGTTCTACGGGTCGAGGCCTGAGGATGATCCGCAGGAGTTCATCCGTCAGCTACAGAGGATCATGTGAGTGATCAAGGCGTCAGAGACCGAGTCTGTGATCTTCGGTTCACATAGGCTGCGTGATACCGCAGTCGATTGGTTTGATTCGTGGGAGTTATCCCGGGGAGAGCACGCGCCTCCAGCTATTTGAGACGAGTTCTCGGAGGCTTTTCTCACTCACTTCTTGCCTCCGCAGATGAGGAGGGCACGGGCCGATAAGTTTTGACGCCGAGAGCAGAGGTGCACCGTTGGGAGTACAACGTTGAGTTCGATTCATTGGCTCGATATGTCCCCGCACTAGTAGCGCATACGGAGGACCGAGTGCACCGCCACGCCACCGGGTTAGATGATTATCCGCGTAGTCTTGCTCGGTGGCTCTTCACCGCATGGACATTGCCCGCATTCAGGCTCATGCACTTGGGTTCGAGGAGCGTAGAGACCGACGGGTCGACAAATTTCAGCAGCAGAAGAAGGCCAAGACGGCCGGATCTTTTGGTAGCTCTCGGGGTGGACGGCCTCAGCATACGTCTAGATTTGCACCACAGCCAGCTCAGAGCACTCCTACATCGTTTTCGGTGACAACGATTATTCGGGGCGTGTCGGCCCTGTGACTTGACTTCCGAGGTAGCAGGGTGCTAACCGATCGAGGTCCGCCAGTGTCCGATGTGGTAGATTCCATTCGTGGAGTTGTGGTACTACTTCGAGTTTGCTATACTTAGGCCGCAGGTCACTACGCGCGAGCCCGTCCACTGTGGCGCTGATGGGAGGGGTCAACCTACAGGTGCGGTCTGTCGGTCTTCATCCCTTCGCTACTCGCCCGAGGCGGGTACTTAGACCAGCAGGTCGCGGCAGAGGTCGTGGCGCGGTCCAGCTTCTAGCGGTCCTCGAATCGCATTTATGCCTTGTCCACCGGCAGACTGTGAGGCGCGTCGACGCCGTCACGTGTACTTTATCGCCGTTACGATGTGTATGCCTTGATAGATCCGGTTCTACTGGCCCCATATATCTCCCTTATTGCTAGTAGGATAGGGATAGAGCCCGAGTCCATAGACCTTTTGAGGTAGCTACGCCAGGGTGATTCGAAGTAGCTCGGCGGATATATGGCTTGCCCAAGGACTTTATGCACGTCGACCCTAGCCGACTTGATAGAGTTGGACATGACCGATTTCGACGTGATCACGGGTATGGATTGGCTAGCTTCGCTACGCCGGTAGATCGCGCAGGAGAGAGTGGCACGGTTCCAGCTTTCTGAGCCGGTTATTGAGTGAGGGAACACCGTGTCGCCGAGGTAGGTTTATTTCCTACCTCAAGGCTAGGAAGATGGTGCGTGGGTACATCTACCATCTCATTCGGTATTCGACATCGAGGTCGCGGTACTAGATCTTCGCCGCCCAAAGAGTCGAGAGTTCCCGACGTGTTTCCGCACGACCTCCTGATATCCTCCCGAGAGGAGATAGAGTTTTGTATCGAGTCTTGCCACCACTCTACTATTTCCATTCCGCCATACAGAATGGCGCCTGCCGAGTTGAGAGAGTTGAAGGATCAGCTGAGAGATTTGCTGGAGAAGGGCTTCATCAGGCCTAGTGTTTCACCCTGGAGAGCGCCGGTATTGTTCGTGAAGAAGAAGGATGGGACGCTGCGCATGTGTGTTGATTACATGTAGCTGAACAAGGTGACTATTAAGAACAGATACCCCCTTCCCAGGATTGATGACTTGTTCGACCAGCTGCAGGGTGCGAGATGTTTCTACAAGATTGATCTGCGATCGGGCTATCATCAGGTACGACTCAGAGAGGCGGATGTCCCTAGGACTGCATTCCAGACCCGGTACGGGCACTATGAGTTCAGGGTTATGTCGTTTGGTTTCACCAATGCTCCGGCAGTTTTTATGGATTTGATGAACCGAGTGTTCAAACCATTTTTGGATACGTTTGTGATAGTATTCATCGATGACATCTTGGTTTATTCCCGCTCAGAGCAGGAGCATGCGGAGCATTTGGCGGGTGGCCGAGAGTTCTCCAGACCAGCAGCTTGTACGCCAAGTTTTCAAGTGTGAGTTCGTTGACTTCGTGGCTTTTTTGGGCATATTGTCGGCCGATGGTATTCGGTGGATACGACCAAGATCGAGGCGGTCGTGAGTTGGCCTAGACCTACTACCGGCAGAGGCGCAGCTTCGGGCCTCGCAGTTATTATCGCGATTCATGGAGAAGTTTGCTTTATCTCGCACCATTGACTAGGCCGACTCGTAAGATACTAAGTTTCAGTGGATCGATGCTTGTGAGCGTGGTTTCCAATCGGCCGGAGAGATCGACGACCGCCTGCTTTACTCTTCCGCAGGTCCAGATGGCTATGTCGTATTGTGACGCGCCGTGCATCGGGTTGATGTGTGTTGATGCAGCAGGCAAGGTTATAAGCAGACGATACCGACTTAAGAAGCATGAGAGAACTACCCCACCCATGATTTGGAGTCGGCTGGTGATTCACGCCAAGATTTGAGGCACTATTTGTATTGGGTTCATGTGATATTTATACGCACCACAAGAGCCTCCAGATATCTTCACCGCAGGAGCTGAACTTACGCGAGACGGTGGTTAAAGTTACTCAAGGATTACTATGTCGACATCCCGTACTCACCCGGGAAGGCCAATGTTGTGGCGTATGCCCTTAGTCGTAGTCGACGGGAGTCTATCGATGTGCAGCCAGAGGAGGGCATGGTTCGCGATTTACATCGATTAGCGAGCCTCGGAGTCCGGTGATTGATTCTCGATAGTAGTGGGTTCGAGTTCGAGAGGTTGTCGAGTCTTCCATCGCCGGCGAGCAAGAGGCAACAGCTGAGGATCCGGTTGAAGCAAGACGTGATACGCTCTTCGTGAGGAATGGTCCTGAGGTAGCACCGATAGGGTGCTAAGGTTTGAGGGCGTTGTGTTCCAGATATTGCAGGACTTCGCAATGGTTCTAGGAAGCACACATACGCGTTACTCTATCCATCCGGATCGACCAAGATGTACCATGACCTCAACCGTATTGGTGGATGGCTCAAGAGGACGTTGCGAGTTTGTGGCTCGCGCCCGTGTTGTCGCAGTGAAGGTAGAGCACCGAGACCCGTGGTTTGTTGCAGACGAGAGATCCCGACTGGAAGTGGAGGTGATAAACATGGACTTCATCACAGTGATTACCTCGCACTCGGAGGAAGCATGATTCTATCTCGAGTTATCGTCGACAGTCGATTAAATCAGCCCACTTTCTTCCCGTCAGACGATTTTTTCTACCGAGGATTATCCTGCACTTTACATCCGAGAGATCGCCGATCGCATGGGTCCCTATTTCTATCATATCGCATGATGAGCCGGATTTCGGCTAACTTCGGAGGTCTTTCCGTATGGTTTAGGACGCAGTGAGCCCGAGTAATCGCATTCCATCCTCGCAGACGGACAGCAGAGCGCACTATCCGCACTTCGAGGATATGCCGTGAGCCGTGTTATTGACTTCGTGGCACCGAGGATCATTTGCCTCTAGTTGAGTTTGCTTATAATAATAGCTACCACTCCAAGATTCGACGACGCCTTATGAGGCCTTGTAGGAGGAAGTGCAGATCGATAGTCGTTTCGACGTGGCGAGGTGCGATATGGGACGACCGCACTGCATGCAGCCGGATAAGAAGCTTATCCAGAGCGCTATAATGCACTCGTAGTCGGCAAAAGTCGATGCAGATCATCGCCGTCGCATCCGAGTTTGAGGTCGATGATTGGGTTTTCTCGCGTGTCACCCACGGCGGTGTGATGAGATTTGGCAGAAAGAAGCTCACCCAAGGTACATCGGGCCGTGACGATTGTCCGCAGGTAGGCAAGGTTGCCTATGAGTTGGATCCGCCGTCCGATCCGGAGGCGCAGATCCGGTTTTTCATGTTTCCACGCCGAGGAGATGTATCGGATCCATTTAGAGTACACCCGATTAACGATGTCCAGTGTGACCGGGGGTTATCGTATGAGGAGAGTCCCATGCGATACGATACTCGATCGCCAGTTGTGAGGTCATGACGCGACGGATGTGGCTTCCAAGGGTCTTATGGCGAACGAGAACAGAAGGAGATGACGTGGAAGCGTAGGAGGACATGAGGCAAAGGTATCCTCACTTATTCCCACACCTCCGTAACTTACTTTCCTACTACCGGTTTTAACTATCATATTTTCTTAAGTCAGTATTGTGGCCATGTGTGGCATTTGCAAACCGCTTACGTTATGAGGAACTTTATCGTTATCGCCTTGAGAAGGAACATTCGACGAATGTTTCGGCGAGGGAGAATGTTATACCCGTATTTCTAGAGTATGTACGTGAGACGCACGACGCTTGTACAAACCCTAATTAGGTTAAGAGTGAGATTGTAAGCTGACTGGAAAAGATTCGAACCTTGTGAAGGAAATTCTACGTTTTTAATATTTTAACCGATTACGAATTTTTCCGAGAGACGAAACATTTTGGACCATTAGGAGGGTGACATGTGTCACCCTTAGTTGGCTTAGGTTGGACAAATTGGGGGGCCTAGTGGGCAAGTCAATTGGTCAAGTCTTGCAAGTTGATTTGTGTGAGTGGGAGTAGGTAGGAGGTGGACGGTTTTTGTGTGGTAGTGGAGTCCACATGGCTCATTATTGTGGTGGGCATGTGTTCCAATATTGTGGTGGACATATGTCCAAATATTGTGGGAGACACTTGGTTGGAAGACCTCATCTTTCACATGGATCCTAATCCCAACCCTCAATTTGTTTTAATCTTGTCTCGAGTGTTCTATAAATACCCCTCGAGTGAAGACTTCTTCATCCACTCCACACTTTCTAAGTCTCAAAATCCTCTCCCTTGTAGTAGTGTTCTCGCCCCAACTCCCTTCCCCTTCCTCACTGCTCGAGAGCCCCCTTTGTCAGAAAGTTGCCTTCTAGTATAGTTACTATTCCAAAATACCCTAGCCCCAAATCCCTTATAGTATTGGAGTAGAAGTTGTTTAGAAACTTCTAAGGGTTTCTTGAGCTTTGAGCGCAAATTAGAGCTAAACCTTGCTCAGGATCGACATTTAACTTGGATAATTTTGGGCTTATCGAGGTAAACACTTTTGTCCTTCTATTGTAATTGGAGATTACATATAAGAATAGTTAAGATTTGAGTATAAGATATAGAAGGATATTAAAGAAGAATTGAACTGTAATCACAAAGTAGGCGGTATAAAGAAGAAGAATTGAACTGCATTTACATGTGATCGTATCTACTGAGACTTGAGTAGTTTGACGGGTAGGGAAATGCTGCCCAATTTTCCGTAGAATAGAGAACCCTCTGCTTAGAATATTCTACAGTATAGTCTAGACGTTGATAGACGTATTTGATTATTATAGGTTGATACTCTGTGCGCGACATATTCGACTTGGCAGGTGGATTTCGCCAAGGAGGTATGTGATTCTTCCTATCCTCTTGAGCATGATATTTTAAAGTATATATATAGTACGGTAGACGTACGTGTGTTAACTGAACATGGTTTTACTTGACGTCTTTTGACTTGAGTCTAAATAATAAGAAACTTGAAGTATTTCAAAAGAATTATGAATCATTTTTGAAAGAAGAATAATACTTGAATTTTAAACAGAAAGCTTAAGAGTTATACTAGCTTTATGGGAAGTTAGGTATAACGACTTAAGAAAGATAAAAGGAACGGTTTTACTTATTTGTTTATGAAAATCTTGTATTGATTTCTGCAAAGTGTAGTAGGATGGGTTGATAAGTAAAACATGTTATGATGCTACGCGTGTTAGTGTCTTGTGACGTTGTGTAAGGGGGTTATTCTTGTTGTGCTTACGTTGTTAAACGTTAAGACCGCCAGATCGTTATTATATCACATACCCTCGACTTGTTATACCGAGGGCTTGCCACCGATGCGGGTCTATACGCCTATGCGCTGTGGTGACTATGCGGAGTGCGGGAGTTCCGTGATTGATCATTCCGGTGTATTATCCGACGCGAGGATGCCTACGCATGCGTGTGACTACGCGGTCTATATGACTACGCGACCGCGAGTCCGCGAGGTACCGGGTTAGCTACTCCGACGCGGAATACCTCATGCGGTCTATGTGTGACCATGCGGGCTGCGGAAGTCCATGATTAGGCACGCATAATGATACTATGGGCGATTGGCCTTGCTTCGATCATTAGGGCCTAGAAAAGACCTGTTACATTATATCTATTTTGCTCTTGTTTATGTTGTGGCACTACGTGCGCATTAACCGGTTGTAATTACAAATGGTTTTAAACACTTGATTTCATTTCCGCATTTTACGCTTTCACATACTTGGTACTGTTGTAATCGACCTTCTGGGCCGCGTCATGCCGCAGGCGGAAAGAGTGCTAGATCCACATCCTGGATCTCTACTTTGGTGTCGTGAGCTCCATCGTCTCCGGAGGCTCGACTTTTGGTATGGTTCTCCCTGGTGTCGTAGATCTATTTACGTTGCAGGTATGGCGGCCCGTCCCGCCATAGTTGTTTACTTCTGTAGGTTCAGTAGTCCTATTGTACACTGGGATGAATCGCCAAACTTGATGTATATATATATGCCGAAGGGCAACTTTTTCAAATAAACTGTCTCTCTTTTTATATTGTTTCCTGTCTTGTTTATTCCGCTGATTACTCTGATGTATGACTACTTGGGTGCCCGGGTAAGGCACCAGTCACGGGCCCCGGAACGAGTCGTGACACACCCGCTCGACGTTGAGGTAGGTTATGGTTTACTTTAGTTAGACTTTGATTAGAAAATCGTATGTAGATGTAGGAATTGACAGGGATAGCAGGATGGAACGTCGGGCAGGAAGGGTCGGCACCGCGGTGCCACTCTGTAGGACCGCAGTGCCGAATTTTCAGAAGGGCTACATCAATTTAGACACCGCGGTGCCATTCTACAGGACCGCGGTACCGAAGGGGCTTGTCTCCATATGTGTTATTTTTTGTGATTATCACCTGATGGCATCTCCGTCGCATACTAGCTCACTTGTCACGTGAAAATAAAGGAATTATAATATTGATAATTGAACATAAGACGGTGATATGACTTGTACTTGTCGATTGTATATTAGTGATATGTATTGACTGATATCATGCCTGACCTACTTTCCATACTATTTTTGTGATGATGGTGAGGGAAGTGATTGAGGGACTCCGAGGTCTTTGCCAGAGATTGAGAGTGATTGAGGGACACCGAGGTCTTTGCCGGAGATTGAGAGTGATTGATAGACTCCGAGATCTTTGTCGGGGATTGAGAGTGATTGATAGCCTCCGAGGTCTTTGCCAGAGATTGAGAGTGATTGATAGTCTCCAAGGTCTTTGCCGGAGATTGAGAGTGATAAATAGCCTCCGAGGTTTATGCTGGAGAGCACGAGTGGTACATGGACTTTGCGGGTCCCCCATGGGTCATGGCTTTGAGGCACTGCCCTTAGCATGTGTGTACGAGAGTGGACTGAGAGATGTGACTATTGCATTGTATTGTATTTATCCACTCTTATATTTAACTGATCATTTGGTGAAATTATATCTGTATTGGTTGATTTTGTCGCGCCCGTTTTTGACCTTGGGAGTCTGAACGGTATCTGCAACGTTGCTCTTTGGCGCGGTTCCCTGGATGGAGCAATACTGCTGTTTTTGAGGAGTCGCCACCTAATTAGTTATAGTGAATTATGACACTTATTAAATAACATAAAAATGCTATAAATGATCTTCATATAAAGGTCTGCGAAAGCTATGTGAGATTCTGGATCAGGGTTCTTTATTATCCTAAAGGAAAGGGGTTAGGCATCCTTTAAGATCCGCTAACTTGCGGTTATCCGTTCAAAACTAGGTTAATTATTTATTGCCCTTTTTTATTCTACCTATTCTAAGCATTCTTTCATAATTTATAATTAAAATAAAGTGCAATACAGAATGATAAAACTAAAATTAAATGCGACATAAAATAAAACTCCGGGACATCTTTTAGCCCTTTTTAGGCCTTCTGCACAAGATGTTTGTCACGACCCATTCCGGGGCCCGTGACTGGTGCCTTACCGGGGCACCCAAGTAGTCATACATCAGAGTAATCAGCGGAAATATAAAACAAGACATGAAACAGTTTATAAAATAAGACACAGTTTATGTGAGAAAACGTCGCTTTCTAAGATATATATAAAAACATGGTTTTAGCAAGCATCCGATCTCGCAACATGACTACAGCACTTAAGGAAAATATACAACTATGGCGGGACAGGGCCCCGCCATACCCTGACTGTACAAAACTATCTACAACAGGGAGATCATACCCAAAAGTAGAGCCTCCGGAGAAGATGGAGCTCCTGACACCAACGCACAGGATCCTAAGGATGCGGATCTAGCACTGGCTTGCCTTTACCGCGAGATGAACGCACTTCAAGGAGGTCAAGACAACAGTACCAAGTATGTGAAACTATAAAGAATCAAATGAAATCAAAGTATTTAAAACCTTTTCACAAATACAATCAGTTCAATTGCACATAGTGCCACATCACAAACAACAACAAGAATAGAAAATCGCACAGTCTATTCTAGGCCGCGAATGATCGGGCAAGGCCAATCGCCCATAGTATCATTCTGCGGCCTAGTCTCGACTTCCGCGATCCGCATAGGTCACACAGACCCGCATGAGGTATTCCTCGCATCGGGGGCAGCCAACCCCCGGCATCCGCCTAGGCTCCCGCAGCCCGCATAGCCTCAAAAGACCGCATAGTCTCAACAGACCGCATAGGGAATCCCCCGCATCAGGCTAAACACCCGGAATGATCAATCCTGGAGCATACCGCTGCTCCGCATAGTCTCACAGACCGCATAGGCCGTATAGACCCGCATCAAGGGGGGCAAGCCTCTGATAACAGTCAAGGGGGTAGGTGATACAATAACAGTACAACGGACTTACCGGTTAGCAACGTAAGCACAGCAAGAATGACCCCCTTACACAGCATTTCAAGATACTAACACAGGTAGCATCATAATATGTCTACTTATCAAACAAAGCTTACTACACTTAACAGAAATCAATACAAGGCTTTTATAAACAAACAAGTAAACAATTCCTTTTTATCTTTCTTAAGTTGTTATACCTAACTTCCCATAAAGCTAGTATAACTCTTAAGCTTTTGTTTTAAAAACCAAATAGTTCTCTTCTGTTAAAAATGATTCAGTATTCTTTTGAAATGCTTTCAGTTCTTTATTATTCAGGCTTAAGCCGTGAGGCATTGCCGTAAGTATTATTCAGTTAACACATGTACGTCTACCGTACTATATATATATTGTAAAATATCATGCTTTAGGAAGAATCACATACCTTCTCAAAAAACCACCGCCAAGTCAATATGTCGCGCGCAGAGAGTCAGCCTATAATAGTCACAGACATCTATCAAAGACTACTCTGAAGGTCATTCTATACAGAGGGTTCACAATTCTACGGAAAGTTGGGCAGCACTTCCCTACCCGGTGAGCTATATAAGTTCATCAGGAAAACAAATCTATATAAGCATAGTTCAATTATTCTTCTTTAAACCCTTCTACTGTGATAACAGCTCAATTCTATTCGCAATATTCTTCTAAGTATTTATACTTATTCTTATACTTCTACAGATGTATTCTCTAATACAAAAGAGGGTTAGGATTATTTACCCTGTAAGCCCAATAATATCCTAGAATAAGTCATACCGCTGAGCAAGGTTTAGCTCCTAAGTTGTACGCTCCAGAGCTCTAAGAAACCTTAGAAGTTCTTCACAACTTCTACAAAGGACTAAGGGATTTGGGCTAGGTATTTTGGGCATTATAACAATACTAGAAGACAACTTTTCTACCAAGGAGTGGGGTAGATTTCGCTAGGCTAGGGGGTAGCCCTCGCCAAACTCACTCAAAGGGGAGGTGTTGACTAAAAGGCTTAAGGGAGAGGAGAGGATTTTTCAAGACTTGGAAGATTTGTGGATGAAGAACTCTTCATCTTAAGGGGGGTATTTATAGGTCAAGAAGTGGCCAACCAATGGCCAAGATTAAGACAAGTGCAAGGCAAGTGTAGGGTGAAGATTTACTCCACACAAATATCCTACCAACTCCTTGACTTGTGCACAAGGCACAAAAACGTGCAAGGCTTTCTCCAATTCGTCCTATGGACGATTCAAGTCCACCAATTGGAGGTGCCAAGTGTCGCCTCCCGTTGGTCCAAAATGTTTCGCCTCTGGAAAAATCCGCAAAAATAGTAATGGCATAGCCGAATTTTCCTCGCGAAAGTCGTGGAAACGCTTTCGGAAAACGATTCTTTTAGTGAGTTGTGCACAAATAAAAACGTCCAAGGCTAACTTTAAGGCCAAACTTTTTGTATGTATTCCCTTACGTACATACTCTGGAAATACGGGGTATAACATTCTCCCCTCCTTAGAAACATTCGTCCCGAATGTTCCTTCTCAAGACAGTTATCGATAAGGCTTAAACAGTTTGTAAGTGCCACACATGGCCACAAAATAACACTTAGGCATATATGATAAAGGAATTTACAAGTAGGAAAGTGAATTACCTGGAGGTGTGGGGAATAGGTGATGATACTTCTGCCTCATGTCCTCCTCAGCTTCCCACGTCATCTCCTCCCTGAGCTCGTTCCGCCACAGAACTTTGACGGAAGCCACGCCCTGTCCGCAGACGCCTAACTCCGACGATCGACTATCGCCATGGGAATCTCTCATACGATAACCCCTGGCCACCGACATCGCCAATCGGGTGTACCTAGATGGATCCTCGATACATCTCCTCAAAGATAGATACGTGAAAACCGGATGCACCGCCTCCAGATCGGACGCAGATCCAACTCATAGGCAACCTTGCCTACCCGCGACAATCAAACGCCCAATGTACTCCGAAGTTTCCCTTTCTTCCCGAATCTCATCACACCCTTCATGGGTGAAACCTTTAGGAAAACCCAATCATGAACCTCGAACTCAAGATGCCGACGACGATGATCTGCATACGACTGGCCGACTCGAGCCGTCAATACCGCTTCCGGATAAGCTTCACCTTATCCATCGTCGCTGCACCAAATCTGGTCCCACTAGCCGCACTCGCCCACATCGAACCAACCTATAGGCGACCGCACTTCCTCTCATACAAGGCCTCATAAGGCGCCATCCGAATACCGGAGTGGTAGCTATTATTGTACGCGAACTCAACTAGAGGCAAATGATCCTCCTACCACCTCGGTCGATAACACAGCTCGCAGATATCCTCGCGGTCTCGATAGTGCGCTCGCCCGTCTGCTCTGCGTGGATGGAATGCGATTGTAAGCTCACCGCGTCCCTAAACCTCTCGAAAGACCTCCGTGCTTAGCCAGAACCGGGCTCCTCTGTCGATATGATCGAAATAGGGACTCACGCACCGACGATCTCTGATGTAAAGTCCGCATAGTCCTCACCAAAAGTCGTCCGGACGGAAGAAAGTGGGCTGATTTCACACCGCCGACGATAACCCATATAGAATCATGTCTCCTGAGTGCGAGGTAATCCCGTGATGAAGTCCATGTTGATTACCTCCCACTTCCGTGTCGGGATCTCAATCAGAACAAACCACCGTGCCTCGTGCTCTACCTTCACCGCCGACAACACGCACCGAGCTACGAACTCGCAACGCCCCTCTTCAAGCCATCCCACCAATACACAGATCGGCGTCGTGGTACATCTTGGTCGCCCTCGACGGATAGAGTAACGCGCTACCGCGTGCTTCCCAAGAACTCCGCCAAGTCCTCAAACATCCGGGACACACAACCGCTCTCAAACCTTAGCACCCCATCAAAGCTACCAAAAGGACCCTTGACCTCACGAAGAGTCAGATCACGATATCGAATCAAAGCCGATCTCGAATCGCCGCCTCTTCACCTCCTCGACGACGGAAGACTCGGCAACCTCACGAACTCTAACCCCACCGCTATCGTAATCAATCAAACAGACACCAAGGCTCGCTAATCGATGCAAATCACGAACCATGTCCTCCTCTCTAGTCGCACATCCGATAGGCTCTCATCGACCTACGACTAAGAGCATACGCCACAACATCGCCTTCCCGTGGTACAGATATCAACATCGTAATCCTTAAGCAACTCTAACCACCGCCTCGCCGTAAGTTCACTCCTCCGTCCGAAGATATACCGAGGCTCTTGTGGTCTCGTATAAATATCCACGTGAACCCCATACAAATAGTGCCTCCGCATCTTCAAAGCGTGAATCACAATCGCCAACTCTAAATCACGCGGGTAGTTCCTCTCGTGTTTCTTCACCGCCGGATGCATATGCTATAACCCCGCCATGCCGCATCAACACACATCCCAACCCGATGCTCGACGCATCACAATACACATATAACCATCCGACCTCCGGAAGAGTAAGAACGGGCGTCGCCATTTCTTTCAAGAATCGAAACCCCGCCACAAGCATCACCATCAAACTGGCCGCTTACGAGTCACCCTAGTCAGCGTGCAGATAGAAGCAAACTTCTACGAACCGATAATATCCTCGCAAGGCCCGTAAAATCGCGAACCTCTCGGAGTAAGAGGTTCAGGCCAAGTCCCGATCGCCGATTCGTCAGATCCACTGAATGTCATCACCGGCTAATATGCCCAAGAAACGCCATCAAGTCAACCAAAACTCACATTTGGAAAACTTGGCGCATAATCGCTGGTCCCGAGAATCGCAAGACAGCCTCGCGTTCCGCATGCTCGCCTCGAGCGAATAAACCAAGATATCATCAATGAACACTATCACAAACGTGTCCAAAATGGTTTGAACACTCGCTCATCAAATCCATGAATATCGCCGAGCATCGTCAACCCAAAAGACGTGACTCGAACTCATAATGCCCGCACGTCCGAATGCACCCTAGGGACATCCACCTCTCGACTCGCACTGATGATAGCCCGATCGCAGATCAATCTTGAGAAACATCTCGCACTTCGCAATCGGGTCGAACAAATCATCAATCTCGAAGGGGTATTCGTTCTTAATGGTCACCTTGTTCACCGTCAGAATCAACACACATGCGCAGGCCCGCCCTTCTTCTTCACGAACAATACCGGCTTCCCTGTGGAGAAACACTAGGCTCGATAAGCCCTTCTCCAAAGAAATCCCTGCCGATCCTTCAACTCTCTCAACTCGCAGTGCCATTCTCAGTATGGCGAATGGAAATAAAGCCGAGTGTCCGCAATATGTCAATACAAAACTCAATCTCCTCTCGTGAGGATACCCGAGGTCGTCTGAAACACGCCCTGGGAACTCTCGACCATCGAACTGATCAAAATCTGTACCGCAACTTCAAAGATCAAACACCCGAACGAGATGGTAGATATACCCTTCGCACCATCTTCCTAGCCTTGAGGTAGGAAATAAACCTACCCTACGATACCGCGTCTCTCCCACTCAACACCTGGCCTCAGAAACTGGAACCGCATTACTCTCTCTCTCAGCCTACATTGGCGTAGCAAGAAGCTAGCCAATCCATCCCCATGATCATGTCGAAGTCAATCATCTCCAACTCTATCAAGTCGGCCAGGTCCGACGATCAGAATGGTCACAGACAAGCTCTATATACCCGCCGAGCTACCACCGAATCACCCATCGTGTAGCTACCTCGAAAGTGGTCATGGACTCGTGCTCTATCCCTATCCTACTAGCAACAAGTGGGAGATATATAGACAGTAGAACCCGATCTATCAAAGCATACACATCAAACCCAGAACCGATAAGGTACTCGTGACGACATCGCGAGGCCTCCCGATCTCGCTTACCGACAAAGCATAAACGCGTTTCGAGGACCGCTAGAATCGGGACCGCGCCACGACCGCCGACCACTGGTCCACGAGTATCTTGCCTCGGCGAGTAATCGCTTGGGACGGCAGCCGGCAATGCACTCGCAGATCGCCCTACTACCGCCGCCTGGCCGGACAAACTCGCGAAATGACCTCGCCGCCACAAGTATAGCAGGTGCTCCTGAGTACAGCCCCGTAATGGTATCTACCACAACGCACACCGAGCAGCACTCGAACGTAGCACCTCGCTACTCGAAATCAAGTCCCGGGCCCCGACCGCCTCGATCGCCTGGGCCGCACCGAATGAGGTAGAGCGCTCGCCGGGCCGTGGTGCAAATCGACTTCACGATGCCGCCAACCCCGAACCACCAAAAGAACCGGCCGTCGCCTTCTTCTCGCCGATATCGCTTACCCGGCGTCTCTACGCCTCGCATCCTAGCGCATGAGCTCGCATACTGTAATGTCCATACCGGCCGGCGGACACACCCGCACAAGACTCGCCATGTAATCATCTAGTCCAAATGACATAGCGATGCACCGGCCCTCCATATTCGCTACAAAGGCAGGACATATCGAGCCAAAGAATCAAACTCGACATTGTACTCTCATCGCAAGGCCCTCCCCGCCTCAAAGAACAAGAATCTATCACCGTGCCCTCCTCATCCGCGAGGCAAGAAGTGAGAAAGCCTCAAAACTCATCCCATACCGCTGGAGCGCATGCTCTCCCGAAAGCTCCCATGAATCAAACCAATCGATCGCGTATCACGCACCGACGCGAACCGAATGTCACTGCACTACCTCAAGCCTTGATCACCCGTGATGATCCTTCTGCAATGACGGATGAACTCCTGCGATCATCCTCCCGCCGACCAGAAAAACTCGCGCTACAACTAAGGAAATCCCGTAGTCTCAAACTATTCGCTCGGTGCACCACGGCGCGATCGAGCTGAGCCGAACCGCCAGATTCACTATCTCGATTCGCCACAACTCTAGCCAAACGCTGGGCCATCTCTCAGTACTAACTCTCCGCCCCAGCCGCGGGATGCGAGGTGCGGTACCGTGGTCTTCGCTGGGCCGGCGGCGTCATAACTCGCCGCCTCGTATAGACTGGCCTCGAGCCTCGTGACTGGGTGTCTCGCTAGCAGCCTCCTCGGCCGCCTTGCCCTTCTGGGCCCGGTTGCCTTACGTGAGGCATAATCACAGAAAGGAATACGTTAGAGGGTCCAACCTATAACACGCCTTCTAAAGCACGATCTCGTAATGAGAAGAATGGAAACCAATCCTAAATATCCTATAGCCTCCGATTATTGGTGTGGTGCACAACACACCGATAATCAAGACTCTACTAGATACGGTCAGATACTTTCCGAGGATTAATCGCTCGATACCACTTTTGTCACGACCCATTCCGGCCCGTGGATCGTGCCTTACCGGCACCCAAGTAGTCATACATCGAGTAATCACGGAATATAAAACAAGACATGAAACAGCTTTATAAAATAAGACACGCTTTATGTGAGAAAACGCCGCTTTTCGGCATATATATAAAAACATGGTTTTAGCGCTACATCCGATCTCGCATAATATGACTCTGCACTTAAGGAAAATATACAACTATGGCGACAGGCCCCGCCATACCCCGATCATACAAAACTATCTACAACAGGAGATCATACCCAAAAGTAGAGCCTCCTATAAGATGGAGCTCCCGACACCAACGCAGCGATCCTAAGGATGCGGATCTAGCACTGCCGCTTTTACTGCAGATTTAACGCAGCCCGGGCGAGGTCAAGACAACAGTACCAAGTATGTGAAACTATAAAGAATCAAATGAAATCAAAGTATTTAAAACCTTTTCACAAATACAATCGCTCAATTGCACATAGTGCCACATCACAAACAACAAAAGAATAGGAAAACATCGTTACAGTGTCTATTCTAGACGCGAATGATCGGGCAAGGCCAATCGCCATAGTATCATTCTCGCGGCCTAGTCCTCGACTTCCGCACCGCATAGTCACACATGCACCCGCATGAGGTATTCCTCGCATCGGGGCAGCAACCCCAGATCCGCCTAGGCTCCCGCAGCCCGCATAGCCTCAAAAGACCGCATAGTCTCAACAGACCGCATAGGAATCCCCGTGATCGTGCTAAACACCGGAATGATCAATCTCGAGCATACCGCCGCCCGCATAGTCTCACAGACCGTGATAGCCGTATAGACCAAGATCGCGGGGCAAGCCTCTGATAACAATCAAGTGGGGTAGGTGATACAATAACAAAGACAACGGACTTACCTGCTAGCAACGTAAGCACAAAGAATGACCCCTTACACAAAGATTTCAAGATACTAACACAGGTAGCATCATAATATGTCTACTTATCAAACAAAGCTTACTACACTTAACAGAAATCAATACAAGGCTTTTATAAACAAACAAGTAAACAATTCCTTTTTATCTTTCTTAAGTTGTTATATCTAACTTCCCATAAAACTAGTATAACTCTTAAGCTTTTGTTTTAAAAACCAAATAGTTCTCTTCTGTTAAAAATGATTCAGTATTCTTTTGAAATGCTTTCAGTTCTTTATTATTCAGGCTTAAGCCGTGAGGCATTGCCGTAAGTATTATTCAGTTACCACATGTACGTCTACCGTACTATATATATATTGTAAAATATCATGCTTTAGGAAGAATCACATACCTTCTCAAATAAAACCACCGCCAAGTCAATATGTCGCGCAGAGAGTCACCTATAATAGTCACGCATCTATCAAAGACTACTCAAGGTCATTCTATACAGAGGGTTCACAATTCTACGGAAAGTTGCAAAGACTTCTACCCTATGAGCTATATAAGTTCATCGTGAAAACAAATTCTATATAAGCATAGTTCAATTATTCTTCTTTTAAACCCTTCTACTGTGATAACAGCTCAATTTATTCGCAATATTCTTCTAAGTATTTATACTTATTCTTATACTTCTACAAGATGTATTCTCTAATACAAAAGAGGTTAGGATTATTTACCCTGGTAAGCCCAATAATATCCTAGAATAAGTCGCTACCGAGCAAGGTTTAGCTCCTAAGTTGTACGCTCCCAGAGTCTAAGAAACCTTAGAAGTTCTTCACAACTTCTACAAAGGACTAAGGGATTTGGGCTAGGTATTTTGGGCATTATAACAATACTAGAAGACAACTTTTCTACCAAGGGAGTGGGGTAGATTTGGCTAGGCTAGTGGGTAGCCCTCGCCAAACTCACTCAAAGTGGGGGAGGTGTGACGAAAAGGCTTAAGGGAAAGGAGAGGATTTTTCAAGACTTGGAAAGATTTGTGGATGAAGAACTCTTCATCTTAAGGGGGGTATTTATAGGTCAAGAAGTGGCCAACCAATGGCCAAGATTAAGACAAGTGCAAGGCAAGTGTAGGGTGAAGATTTACTCCACACAAATATCCTACCAACTCCTTGACTTGTGCACAAGGCACAAAAAACGTGCCAAGGCTTCTCCAATTCGTCCTATGGACGATTCAAGTCCACCAATTGGAGGGTGCCAAGTGTCGCCCTCCCGTTGGTCCAAAATGTTTCGTCTCTCGGAAAAATCCGCAAAAAATAGTAATGGCATAGCCGGAATTTTCCCTGCGAAAGCTGTGGAAACGTTTCGTCGGAAAACGATTCTTTTAGTGAGTTGTGCACAAATAAAAACGTCCAAGGCTAACTTTAAGGCCAAACTTTTTGTATGTATTCCCTTACGTACATACTCTGGAAATACGGGGTATAACAATGTTCTCCGGGTACCTGCATAAACACTTAGTAAAAGTGTTAGTACTAGAATAAATAATTTTAAAGCAATGACAGGAATTTAATAAGTAAAGCCAAAAAATAAATAAATCCGCTTTTTTGCAGTGAGGCCTTGGAAATCAGACGGAGATTCCTTCATCGGCCAATATTGTTAAAAGAAATAAAATAAATAAAACCTTCAAATCCGCGCCAAAACAGTAATAGTTTTAAACACGGAGGTCTCAGATATATATAAAAATAAAGTGGGACATCCTAAACAAGTCCGGCTGCGAAAATTCGCCTCGCCAGCGCATGTTGGTTATCCTGTGTAAGTAGAAGAAATCATCAACGCCCAGAAAGCTTCATTTATTTTATTTTCTGTCTTTGCAACTGTGGAGGCCTCAAAAATCGACGGATAACTTTTTCATTGGTCAACAAGTGTAGTATCCTTGTTCAAATCAGAAAAATACCAAATATTCAAGTGAAGCAATATGTTCTTAATAGCAGTCTGTTCAAGCAGTTTAATAAACTAAATGAATGGACATAATTATCAAAAAATCGGTCTAAAAAGTAGAACAGCACAACAAATGGTAAAACCAAAAACTAATCTGGTACAAGAGCCCAAAAGCAATAGAACAGTTCACAGCGACATAGCCAAGAATGGCTCGCGAAACAATACACGCAGCAGTCGACAAGTCGACGAATCGCCGGCCATATACCAACGATCAGAAAATCAGTACAAACCCCAAAACAAACATCAAATCCGAAGATAAAGTCAAGAACAAGATCGCTGGAGTTTGAAAACTCCAACAAGATTCAATATCCAGAAAATTAGTTCGACAGAAAGTAAACAGTAGCAGCAATAACCAACGGTCGCCGGAGTTTTCAGAACTCCGGCCAGAACCAAAACATAAAATCAGTCCAAACCAACAATAATATAAAGTGTCAAAACCCGAAAACAAACAGTAGCGTGGGAACGGCGGAACAGTGGTGTCGGGCAGAGTGATGGCGAGGGTGTTCGCCGGAGCTACAGTGGTGCAGGCGAAGGGGTGTGACAGTGGTGGGTTCGCCGGTGGTGTCACAGTGCTGGTGTTGTTGGGTATGGCGAGGTTTATTGGGGTGCGCCGGTGCTGGGCGAGTGGTGGTGGTTCGTCGGTGGTCGACGGTGGTTCAGGGAGAGGGCGACGGGAGAGGTGCGGCTGAGTTAAGGAGAGGGAGCTAGGGTGGTTTGTGGGTGTTTAAAGGGGGGGTTCTCCGGATGGGGGGTCGACGACGACTGGCAGTGGGTTGGTATGGTGAGGAAGAGGGCAGGGGTGAGGGCAGATGGGGAGAGGAGAGTGAGACGGGAGAGGTGAGAGAGGAGAGGGTGAGGGAGATGATTAAAATGAGAGAGGGGGTGAGTTTTGTGTTGGTGGAGTTCGCCGGAGATCCGGTGGCGGCGGAGATTTTTTGGAAGAGGAGAGGGAGTGAGGTGAGGGAGACAATGGGGCTGCCGATAATGGTGTCTTGTGCGGCTGGGTAATAGGGGGCTGATTTTTTTTGGGGGGAAAGTGGGAGTGTAATGTTTTATTTATAGGGTAGATATTTTAGGTTTAGGTTTAGGTTTTTAGGGGGGGGGGGGGCGGGAATAAAATGTGTGGTATTGTTTTGGGGGGGGGGGGGGGGAAAAAAAGGGGGTGTTTGGATGAAATTAAAAAAAAATAGTGTTGGATTGGACTGATTCAAATTGTGTCTTGGACTGATTGGTTTGACAAAATGCAAAACGGGTTAATTATTTAAAACAAAATTATTTAAAAAGATGCAATATTATTAAAATGCAAATGCCGATGCAATAATAATAATAATAAAACGATGTTTAAGAAATGTTTAATGCCTAATTAAAAGTAAAAACGGGATGCCAATTAATTATTTAAAGAGATGCAAACGCAATAATAATAGAAACATAATATTAACAAAGACATAATGCTTAATTTAAAATAAAAATATGCAATGTCATTTTTGTGAAGAAATAAACATAAAATATTATGCGAAAAATGCAAAAAATGATGATTAAAATGCGGTGTCCTAAAACACATAAAATTGCAACAAATATACGAAAAACGGGTCAAAATTGACTGTCAACAGCATGTCCCTCTTTGTACGGAGATGATGGAAGAGTCTTCGGACAAAGATGTTGACTTGTAGCCAATTTTGTCCTGTTTTATAAACTAAAAACTCAAAAGTAGGGCTGATGCAGACTCAAAATGTGTCCCAGTGTCAAATCATGATGACACTGGGTCGTTGTGATGCGAAAAATAAAAAGCAAAGCTGACGCTGATTTAAAAATGTCTCAGTGTCGAAGTATGAGGACACTGGGTTGCTGCGATGCTAAAATTAAAAGACAAAACTGATGCGGATTTAAAATTTGTCCCAGTGTCGAATTATGAGGACACTGGGTTGCTGCGATGCTAGAAAATTAAAGCAATGCCGACGCAGATTCAAAATTTGTCCCAGTGTCGAAGTATGATTGACACTGGGTTGCAGGTGATGTGGTGTTGTAACAGACAGGGTGCTTGTAGATGTTGATGGCGTCATTGCATGGACGCGATGCAAATGCTCGTCGTTGCATAGACGAAACATAGATGAAACCGTTGCATAGGCTTTGATGAAATGGCGTCGTTGCATAGACGCAATGCAGATGTTCGTCGTTGCATAGACGAAACATGGATGAAGCCGTTGCATAGGCTTATATGAAATGGCGTCGTTGCATAGACGCGATGCAGATACTCGTCATTGCATAGACGAAACATAGATGAAGCTGTTGTATAGGCTTAGATGAAATGCGTCGTTGCATAGACGCGATGCAGATGTTCGTCGTTGCATAGACGAAACATGGATGAAGCTGTTGCATAGGTGTCACGACCCGAATCCGGGCCCGTGACTGGTGCCTTACCCCGGGCACCCTAGTGATACAACATCAGAGAAAATCAGCGGAAATAAAAACATGATCATGAATTAAGAGACAAAATAAATAAACAGGCCAACCAAAACAGTTGCCTTCATCATATATACATAAATACCCGAACAGTTATCCTTTTTACAAACCCCGCCACAACAAAGGTTACTGCACTTCTAAGATTTACACAACAACTATGACGGACAGTGGCCCCGCCATACCCCGAATGTACACGGACCTACTGCACTGTGGTAACATACCAAAGATAAGCCTCCAAGGAACGGAGCTTCCCAATACGCTGAAAGGTGATCCTAAAAGCTGGATCGACAAATGACGCACTTACCTCGCAGATTTAACGCAGCCCCGGGCGAGGTCAGTACAACAGGTACCAAGTATGTGAAACTGTAAAATACTGTAAATGAAATCATAATAGTCTATAAAAGCAGGAGACATGTATGATAACCAAACTACAGTACACACACATAACAGTTATATCAATTCAGGGTCTCACGCCCACAACATCAATCCTGCCCGTGGAGTACCTTCCTCACTGCCGGCAGTCTATGATATGATAACAACAAGATAGAAATCCAAATGGGAGCATACCCGTGCTACGATCGTGTCGATGTCCAAAGGGAACAAATAAGACATCATTCCAAATGGTAGCATACCCGCGCCACGATCGTGTCATGAGGTCCAAAGGGAAACAATAAGACAGCATTCCAAATGGAAGCATACCCGTGCGCTACGCATCGTGTCAGTATGTCCAAAGGGAAACAATAAGACAACAAGGCGGTAATCAAAGTGGAAGCATACCCGTGCGCTACGCATCGTGGTCGATATGTCCAAAGTGATTAACAAAAGTAACACTATCAACGTGAACGCACTGCGGAATTTCTCCGTCACCGCCGCAAGACGCCCAAGTAAGTTCTCAACAAGTCAACCGACCCTCCATCGAGAGACGCGGTAGTATAGAAACACAATTTTTGCACAACAAAGGCTATCACAACAAGCATAGGCAAGTTTCACAACAACAAGCATAGGCAAGTTTCACAACTCAAAGTACTTTCATTTTATGCCAAAGTCCGGGTTTTAACCCTAAAGTACTACGTACGTTAAATTCCTTTTAAAGAGATCTAATCCTTTTATAAAAGTCACCCGATACCCGTAGTATAAAAATAGAGTGGCTTATATCTTTTAAGTAAACCAAAACAACTTCCATACTTTCCTTTTTAAAACCAAATTAAGGCAACACCATGCCTTCTTTTTTTGACCAAAACACTTTTCTTTTTAAAGTCAAGTTACCACATTAAAACCCATGATAAAACCTTTCTTTTGTTTTCATAAGGTCGTTATAACCAACTTCCCATAAAGTTGTTATACACCTTATGTTTTAAACCATTTTAAGACAACACAATGCCTTTCTTTTTCCTAAAGTTCCAGTTTGCCTAATTTCAATTACACAAGTCTCTTTTTTGAAAAGTTCATAGTTCAATGTCTTAATCTCTTTTAAAACAATTGAGTAACATATGCCTTAGGCAGTAGGTTATTCTTGTTCATAATCAATCTTATTAGCAGCCATGATCTAGAAATGTAATATCATTTTGTCTCATCTTAGCTTCTATGCAGATGGAGGTTTCTACTGGTTTTAATAATACTTAATTATTCAATACATTTCCTTTATTAACGCCGCAGTTGGTTTGTCGATACACATTCTCGATTTCAAATCAAGAAACATTATTCATTCCAAAAACCAAGTACTCATTACTCACGAATGAGGTTTCACACAAACATCCATATTAAGTCAAGTCTCTTATCTTTTAAGAATAAGTCTCTTAACTTCTAAACCATTAAACCATTCTTTTATCTCTCTTAAGGCGTTACACCTAACTTCTCATAAAGCTGGTATAACTTTTATGTTTTCAAACCAAGTATACACTTCTTTCAAAAAGGTTTCTTAATATTTTAGAATACTTCAAGGTTCTTTTACATCAAGTCGGTTATAAGTCAAATCGCTTATCTTTTAAAACCACAAAGCATTTCTCATTTACATGAGTTGTTATAACCAACTTCCCATAAAGCCGTTATAACACTTTATGTTTAAAGACAATCAAATACATTTAACACACGACGCTCACCGCACTACATAGTTATACACATATCATGCTAGAACAGATAGGAAGAGGTTCACATACCTCGCGACGATTATCGACTAATAGCAAAACGCTCAAGTACCTCAAACCGCTCGGCTACACTCTAAGCCAAGCGGATCACTCCACACGTAGTACTTCAACCTATAGAGGCCACAAGGCGCCTATTAACATCTTTAGATCTCGACGTAGAATATTCTACGTAAAAATTCAAGAAGACCTCCCCGCAATGCGTAATTCTCCTCCTCTATCGAGGCCGGCTACCAAGCCAACCGGGGTTATACGCCTAACCGGACGTGTACAATTCTACTTCACAAGAATGCTATACAAGTCTCATCTGAATACACCCTAAGTAATTACGATCAGCTTCTCTTAAAGTTCAGCTTAAGTCGCAAGACATTGCTGTAAGTATTATTCAGCTTAAGTCAAAAGACATTGCCGCACAACTATGTTCAATTCTATATATAGTATACTTCAACTATATATTCCAACAATATGTAATTTCCAATTACAATAAGGTCAAGAGTGTTTACCTCGATAAGCCCAAAATTATCCGAGTTTAAATGTCGATCTGAGCAAGGTTTAGCTCCTACTCCGCGCTCCGAATTCCGCCTCCAACCAACCCTTAGAAGTTCTAACCAACTTCTACATATAACTTCAACTACGGTGAAGATTTACTTAGGTTTTCGTTTTGTGGATCGAGGGAAGTATAATAGTATTTTCTGGCTTTTGTATAAGTGTAACCTGGGAAAACTATAAGGTATTTGGGCATTATAACAATACTTGGAGAGTATTTCTATACCACAAAAAGGGGGGTATTTATACGAGACAACTATGCTGGGGGGGGGGGGGTACCCCACGGCAAAACACCACAAAGTGAGGGGCGGTTTCTCGCCAAGGGCTCTCAAAGGGGAGGTGTGGTGGACGAAAGCTCGGAGAGGGAGTATTTTGACACGTAGCTAGATTGCACAAGTTTTTGGATGAACACAGTCGTCAACAAGAGGGGTATTTATAGGTCAAGTGAAGGCCAACCCATGGCCAAGATGAAGACAAGTGTGGTGCAAGCAGGCTAGATTTCAACCATGTGGACCTTATCCATCTACCACACAACTTGCACAAAATATCCTACCAACTAAAGTAGCCCAAAATCGTCCATTAAGCCGCCCACTCAAGGCCAATGTGAGGGTGACACTTGTCACCCTCCCGTTGGTCCAAAATGTTTCGTCTCTCGGAAAAATCCGCAAAAATTATAAATGACATAGCCGGAATTTTCCTACGAAAGTCGTGGAAACGCTTTCCGAAAAACGACTCTTATCGGGTGTTGTGTACAAATTTCGAAACTTGCCTAACTTAAGTCTCAAATTATTATACGTACGCCCTCACGTACATACTCTGGAAATACGGGGTATAACAATAGGCTTATATGAAATGACGTCGTTGCATAGACGCGATGCAGATGTTCGTCGTTGCATAGACGAAACATGGATGAAGCCGTTGCATAAGCTTATATGAAATGACGTCGTTGCATAGACGCAATGCAGATGTTCGTCGTTGCATAGACGAAACATGGATGAAGCCGTTGCATAGGCTTTGATGAAATGCGTCGGTTTATGGGCGTACCTGCTTTGTGACCCGTCTGGGTTGAGATAGCGTCATTGAATAAACGTTGTGTGTTTGTGACCCGCATGAGTTTATTGTTGTGCTCCTGTCTTTGCTGACATGAAGATCATGCACTCAAAGAAAATTTAGTGAGTTTTAGGAAATGAGTGGTTGATTAGCGTCGACTTTGTAGCTTTGGCTCTTGACGCTTGCATTCTTGGTTTGCACTGAAGACCTAGTTGGCCTGTTTTTTTTTGTCTATTGCTATTTTCTTGCAGTGAATCCTTAAAATGTCCCAGTTTCCGGTAATGAAGATGTTGAACTTTCAACTGGTAAGCAAATATATATATTTTTTTTATCAAGAATGAAAAGATAATGCGAGAATATGGACAATGTACAATTGAGTAGATGAGAATGCAACCCTCAAAATACGCCCCAGTCATGGATGTGAAATATATGAGGATGATAAACTCTCCAATGGACAATATTGAGTCATGTGCAAAACAAGGAAGAAATATTTCTAATGGTGTGACCGAAGCCTATATGGCTGTTTACGTATCCCGCCGAGGGAATCAGGTCAAGACGTAGTTCATACTGCAAAATAAGAATTTTTATGATTTTAAAATGATGCGGGACCGAAGCCGATGTGACCGCCTACGTATCCCGCTGAGGGAATCAGGTCAAGACGTAGTTCGTGATGCAAAATAAAAAGATTGTTTTTATGATTTTAAAATGATGCGGGACCGAAGCCGATGTGGCCGCCTACGTATCCCGCTGAGGGAATCAGGTCAAGACGTAGTTCGTGATGCAAAATAAGAATTTTTTATGTAATATGCATTTTGTTGTTTTTTTTCTGAAAAAACCGAAGACGACATTACGTTCTGACTTCAGTTGATACCAACAATTAGTATTGTGCATAAGGATATTCTTTTATTGCTTTCAGTCTAACCGAGATTGACTCTGGTGTAATTCACACAGCTTCAGATAGTACCTCAGACATACCTGAGTGTCGACACACCTGCATGCATCCAAGATTTCGAACTACACGTAATCTCACGTTTCAAATGCCCTCACTGAAAGAAAGTCCCATTTCACACATATATTTCAGTATTTTGAATTTTGGGATGTTTGGAGAAAAACACTCACACTCAGAAAGATGTTTAATGCATGCAATTGTGATACCATAGGCTTGGCCGTCATGTAAGTATCCACAAATGTGAGAACCCTCAGTATAAGATCATGTAGGGCTTGTCACGGGCTTGTAATGCAGGCTTGGAGAAAGGAATGGATATCATTTGGATAAAAGTGACTAATCATTCCTCGAGAGTTGGACTACGTCAATGCTTGATATTTGTGCGTTTTAATGCTGACTTGCTTTTTTTTTTGTCTCAGTTTTTTGTATTGACTTCTTTTGAATCTTTCATTTCGAGCCCCCTTTTTTTTTATTGTCGGGGCTTTTGATTTCCTCTTTGTGTGAAGTCGTCTCTGCTTTTATTTTTTGAGACTTTGACAATTTTGTCTTTGCACACTTCGACGCAGAATTTGTCAGTCACTTGCACATTTCTAAAGAGCTCCAGGAGGTCGGGCCAAGAGAGGGATAGTGCGTACGCACTCAGAAATGGTATAGGTGTAATATGCGGTTGTCAAAGAATAGGCTTTAGGCTCAAAAGAGGTGTACTACAGATAATGTTATTTGGTAGGCTGAAAAGGCTCAAACGGGTCAAAGAAAGCCTACGATCATTTCCTACACCGAGTGTTACTCAGGATTTCGCCTCAACAAACATTCAGGCCAAGTTCTAGATCACAATGCAATGCAATTGAACTTATTCTAAAACTCACCACATAATGCATATGAAACGATGAGGTTGGTTTCATTCTTATCTTGGAAACATGCAAGACAATGTCATTTACGGGTGAATAAGAGGTACCAAAAGCATCTATGGTTTACCACGAAGTCAACCCATATTGATTATTACTAATTCTTTCCTATGCACACTCCCAACTGTGTTGGTATCAGCCAAGTCAAACAATGATACTTAACGATTTTTTTATGATTTTTTTTATGATTTTTGAATAAAATATTTTTGTATTTTTGAATAAATGGTACCGAACCCGAATAGGGCTGCCTACGTATCCCGCCGAGGGAATCAGGTCACACGTAGTTCCGAAGTGTGACAAAATAAGGAGATTCTTAATAGATGGAAAATTAGGATTTTTCTAAAAGGTGGGACCGAGGCCGAAATGGCCGCCTACGTATCCCTCCGCGGGAATCAGGTCACACGTAGTTCCTAAGTGTGACAAAATAAGGAGATTCTTAATAGATGGAAAATTATGATTTTTCTAAAAGGTGGGACCGAAGCCGAAATGACCGCCTACGTATCCCGCCGCGGGAATCAGGTCACACGTAGCTCCGAATAATTATGCTGTAAAAATGCATGATATGAAAGAACTATGTAATCAATGCTAAACATATCAATTAAATTTGCAAATATGAATAAAAATACAAAGTATAGAAGAACTGAGAGCGATGTCTTGTTGAATCTGGTATAAACTGACTTCTATTAATCAACATAAGTCACGCTCATTTTTGTGATAATTTTTTTTTCTTTTTAGGCCTCCCTTGACTATTTGCGAGGACAGTCTTCCTGCAAAAAATATGACAAATGGGTGAGAGTAGGCAAGTCATAAAAATAATAAAATGTAAGGGCGTGACAATATAGTCAAAGACTTCCCTGATTGGTGTGACCGGACTGGTGGTTGATGCTTCACAAAGTCCAAGTCGCGCTATTCAAAAGTGATTTACGCAGTAGAAGTCCTGATTGCAATGTGACAACAAAAGTGCAAAAATGCTCGAGCCCGGAATCACAAAAGGGTAATTATTGCATTAAATAATATGTACAGAGTTGCTAACAACAAACAATAGTAAACAAAAAGCATGCAAATAAAGCGCGCGCCCTAACATGCATGAGACCTCCCTTATGCCAGAGGTGAGCCTAAACGCCAAATATGCGAGATTATGATAAATAAGTCCAAGTCGTTAAACTGCAATGTTTTGTTGGAACTGGCAACCAAATGACGGCGCACTTTTTCCAATTTTGGCGTGTCATGACCAGGCTCGGATCCGTCTATCATTATCACGCTACACATATATGCTTATTGGTCGTTGGGTTGTGAAACCCGTCGACAATTTGGTGGATTCCCTAATTGTGGAGACGATACCAAGGTCCGATCCACCTAAGATGTATGCATGCATGACTTAAAAAAATGTGGTATAGCTCTATCCTAATTTTGCTAAGATTTGGTTGACTAGACGCAAGGTTCCCGAGCGGACTACTCGAGTGAGAAGGCTACGCGGCCACCGGTTGGACCGGATTCTCCGCGTAAAATGCCAACTCTCCTAAATTTGGATATTTTAAAGAAATTTGCGGGTGTGCAAAGCACACCTCACGTGTAGTGTGTGATAGTGTCAATTTTCTAGAATGGAGGAAATATGAGCGGAATGACAGTTTAAGGAAAGCAATAAAATAATGTAGAAATTAAAGTAGTTAATTACAAAATAAAAGCAAGCAATATAAAACATTTACAACAAATATAAAAGCAAAATAAGGCGCAATATTTAATTAACATGTGTTTGCTATTGTCACGACCCGACCAGGCGCATCGGTGCCTACACAGGCACCCTGCCTGCATATACGTTAGAGAATAGTAGCGGAACATACACAACATAAACACATGTGTAAAATAATATACAACCCAGGCTAGCCGATAAGGCCGCCTTCCATAATATAAACAAGGTCAAAAGTACAACTTTACAACTCAGTTCTTATAGCCCAACCACATATGTGAATACAAACCTCTAGGGATAACAAGCGTATGGACAGGGCCCCGCCATACCCTGAATGTACATAATCTACAACATCAGGGACAAGACTGTACCAAAAGAAAGACAAGCCTCCGGAGAATGGAGCTTCCGACGTCCGATAAGTGATCCTAAGAATGTGGATCTGCCACCTGCTTACCCTTTCCTGCGGCATGAACGCAGCCCCCGAGGAAGGGGGTCAGTACACAATATGTACTAAGTATGTAAAACTGGAAAGTACTGTAATTACAACATAAGTTTAACAGAAAGCCGGAGACATGTATGATAACAAAATTACAGTACACAGTGCCTTACTAACAATGAGAGTAACAATAGGTGTATACTTACAACGAAAAATAGGATTGGAATCCTACTCCTGGGACTATTTCACCCGCATAGGTCCAGTGGACCTGCGTGAGGTATTCCTCGCATGGGACTATTTCACCCGCATAAGCCCTACGGACTCGCATGAGGTATTCCTCGCATAGGTCGGACCCGCCGCACGGGACTATTTCACCGCATAAGCCCTACGGACTCGCGTGAGGTATTCCTCGCATCGTGGTTAGCAAATCCACGAAATATATAATGCCACAATCCCGGGAATGACCGCAACGAATAATATATCATTAGCCCAAATCCGGCTATCACACATAACATAAGCTCTATCGGCTTATCATGCAATATATAAGCAAGTTAAGAAATCCCCTAACTTCTTACTATTCTTGTTCATATACACTCTCATTTTAGTTTACCTAAGGCACTATCATGTCTTTTATAAAAATCCGGGAATTTAACCCAAAGTACTACGTACTTCTATGCTTTTAAAAAAGACTCATTTCATTATAAAACTTCCAAGATACTAATAGCCGTAGTATCAAGTGACCATATCTTTTCAAGACAAGTCACAATACTTTTAGAAATAAAATATGGCTTCTAAATCAAGTGACTCGTGTCTTATAAAACCTTAGGCAATTGATGCCTTAAAATCGAATTGCCTTCCATTAAATCAAGTCATTTATCTTTCCATAAATTCAATATAACCGACTCCCCATAAAGTCGTTATATTCACTTTATACCTTAGTCATGTACAATTTCCTATCCAAGGGACTTATACGTTTTTAAAACGACACAAGTATTACATACTTTAAAATTCTTCAAGTCCCTTATCTTTAACAAGACTTAAGACATCTTTAATATTCTCAAAGAAGTGAGTTAAATCTCCTAACTCACCCGACTTGGCATTTCGTAAAACAAGTAAAGTATGTCAAAGTCTTGTACGCTCACCGTACTATATACGTGAAACTAGTCATGCTCAAAGATAGGAAAAGTTCTACATACCTTGTCGGGTCAAACCACTTGCCAAGTACAAAGTCCCGCCCGTAGTATAACAACCTATAATATTCACAATACGTCTATTAAGGCCTTACTTCAATCGTAGAATATCATAAGTGTTAAGTCTCTATATTCTACGGAAAATCGGACAACACCTCCTTTGTTTTTACTTACTTTGCCACCTTTTTCAAGGCCGAAATACAATAACCAAACAGCCCCAATTGGCTCACAATTTATAGAAGGTAATCTAATACAAATGAATAACTAAACAGCCCCAATTGGCTCACAATTATATAGAAGGTAGTCCAATACAAATGAATAACTAAACAGCCCCAATTGGATCACAATTATATAGAAGGTAGTCCAATACAAATGAATAACTAAACAGCCCCAATTGGCTCACAATTATATAGAAGATAATCCAATTCAAATGAATAACAACTAATACGACTACAAGTCTACAATCGGCTACCTTGAATTCAACAATACCAACTCTTGTCCAATTGTTATACCCCGTATTTCCAGAGTATGTACGTAAGGGACGTACGTAGAAATTTGAAACTTTTAAAAGTGGCTTGGCCGAAATTATTTGTTCACAACACCCGATTAGAGTCGTTTTTTGACGAAACGTTTCCACAACTTTCGTAGGGTAAAATACGGCTATGTCATTTCTAATTTTTGCGGATTATTCCGAGAGACGGAATATTTTGGACCAACGAGAGGGCGACACTTGTCACCCTCAAGTTGGCGGTTTGCTTGGCCGAAAGTGGGACGTTTTGGCTAGCTTTCTTGGCCTTGTTTTGTGCCTTGTTTTGTGCCTTGTTTTGTGCCTTGTTTTGTGCCATGTTTTGTGGAGTAGGGATAGGGTGCACTTGGCTTGACATTTAAACTCGGATAATTATGGGCTTATCGAGGTAAATATCTTGTCCCTCTATTGTAATTGGAAATTACATGTTGTATGATTATATAGTTGAAGTATACTATATTTAGAACTGAACGTTGTTATCGGCAATGTCTTTTGACTTAAGCCTGAATAATTAGAAACCTTTTCGAAAGAAGAAGAGTACCGAATCAGATTTACATAGGATCAGACATGAGACTTGTGTAGCTTTTCTGGAGTAGAATTGTACCCGTCGGGTTAGATGTAACCCCTGGCTTCGTAGCCTACCGTTTGCGAGGAGATTTACGCTGTTATGTGGGGAGGTCGCCAATTTTCTGTAATGTTCTGCGATGAGGTCTAAATGTTAATAAGCGCCTTGTGGCCTTATAGGTTGAAGTACCACGTGGCGCGATCTACTTGGCAAGGAGTAGCCGACGGTTGGAAGTACTTGAGCGTTTGCTATTAGTCGATACTCGTCGCGAGGTATGTGAACCTCTTCCTATCTCTTCTAGCATGATATGTGTGAACTATGTAGTACGGTAGACGTACACGTGTTAAATGTATTTGATTGGTTTGAAACATAAAGTGTTATAACGGCTTTATGGGAAGTTGGTTATAACAGCTTTATGTAGGTCCGAAAATACTTTGTGGTTTTTAAAAGGTAAATGATTTGTTTATAACTGGCTTGATGTGTGATAATAAAGAACTTGAAGTATTTCAAAAGATTTCTAAATCGTTTTGAAAAGAAGAGTGATACTTGGTTTCTTTTGAAAACGTAAGAGTTATACTAGCTTTATGGGAAGTTAGGTATAACGACTTAAGAATGTTTTACTGATTTTGGAAATCAGGATGTGTATCGACAAACCACTGCAAATAATTAAAAGGAAATGTTTTGAATAATTAAGTATTATTAAAACCGAGAAACTTCCATCCGCATAAGCTAAGATGAGACAAAATGATATTTCCTAAATCATGGCTGCTGTAATAAGATTGTTATAAACAAGAATATCCTACTCACATAAGACTTATGTTTCTCAGATTGTTTAAAAAAAGAATTATATTCTTAAATGAATAAGACTATGAACTACGAAACCTTTCTAAAATAAGAAACGTGAACATTTGAAATTAGGCAAACTTGGACGCTTGGAAAATAATGTTGTTACTTGATTTTACAAAGGTAAGTATTTTGGTTTACTTAAAAAGATAGTCACTCTATTTTTATATACTACGGTATTGTGACTTTTGACGTACCTTTAAAAGAGTTATTGTATAAAGTACTTTGGGGATTAATTCCCGAACTTGTTAACTTAAAGTAGAAAATACCTTGTGTGAATAACTTGATTGTATTGAATTGTGATAGCCTGGTAATACTTTCTCGTTGCTTTGATAATTATTAATGTTAGGATGCTACGTGTGATAGTATCTTGTGATGGTTGTGTAAAGTGGTTTTCCCTTGATTGTGCTTCTTATCTATCAGTCGTTATGATAGTATTGTGCCACTCATCGTGACATATTCCGAGGTTAAGCGCCTCCGACGCGGTAGACTTCGGCGGGTCGATGGACCTATGATTCGAGAATACCTTATGCGGGTGCAGAGGCCGGCATGCGGAATCGCGGAGTTCCGTGTTAGTGCGCGCCGCGTGGTCACGCGTCCTTTTGGCCATGCGGACGGCGAGTCCAGACGCCGCCGGAGTAGCTACCGACGCGGGTTATACCTCACGCGGGCCTATGAGTTTGGCCTATGCGGAGTCTGCGGAGTTCCAGGTTAGACGCAGACATTGATATCGCGCAAGTGGCGGCCTTTGATCATGTGACGGTTCAGACAGATCTTATGATACGATTCATGACCTGGTTGGTACTGTGGGTTTTTAGTAGTCGGCTATGCCTTCGCACTTACCCCGCATGAGTTTATTATGACACAGTGGGACTGGTGTTCATGTGTTCCTTGGTGCTTTTATATCATGATCAGGCGATGAGGAAGGTATTCCACGCATGATTGATGTTGTGGGCACGAGACCTATTGTTATACTTGAGTGATGACTTGAGGCGTGAGTCACGACTTGACATGATCGCTTTGTTGTAAACCGTAGTTTGGTTATCATACATGTCTCTGCTTTATATGATCGCTATGATTTCATTTACTGATTTATTTTCGATTTCACATACTAATTTGCACTTGACCGACTCCTTGGGGCTGCGTTCATGCCGCAGTAAAGGTACACCGCCGTTGATCCTCGCTCTTAGGGTCACGATTCAGCGTTGAAGCTCCGTTCCTCGAGGCTTATCTTGCATAGTCCCCTGTTGTAGGTGTTTACATTCGTGGTATGACGGCCCTGCCTGGTCGTTGTTGTCATATCATTCGTAGAGGTGCAGAGTACTTGTTGGGCGTAAATTGTAAGAGGTTTGTAAAAATGATTAACTGCTCATGTTGAAAGAGTTGTTGTATATATATATATGCCGAAAGGCAACTTTCTTCGATATCCGTGTCTCAATTTATCTTGTTTCATATCTTGGTTATTTTATGTTCACGATTACTCGATGTATGACTCATCGGGGTGCGGGTAAGGCACGATCCACGCCCCGAACGGGTCGTGACAAAAGTGGTATCGTGAGCGATTAATCCTCGGAAAGTGTCTACGACCGTATCGATGAAGTCTTGATTATCGGTGTGTTGTGCACCACACCAATAATCAGGAGGCTATAGGATATTTAGGATTGGTTTCTATTCTTCTCACTCTGAGATCGTGCCTTAGAGCTGTGTTGTAAGTTGGACCCTCTAACGTATTTCTTTCCACCGTTATGCCTCGCGTAGGCAACCCGCCAGAGGAGGCAAGCGGCGGAGGCTGCGAGCAGAAACGAGAGGTTACGCGTGGGCACAGCCCAATCATCACTGGGTGGTGCTTCATTCGGGGAGTTTTGCGACGTCACTAGCCCCGAGAGATTATCACGCGGCGGCAGATTCCATCGCGCCATGATATTTGAACCTTCAGTTCCACGACCGGGAACAGAGAATATAGATTTCAAGGAGGCGACCCTGTATTTGACTACCAGGGAGTATACCGATGTACCGCGAGTCTTGATGAATATCAACGAGAAGGTTGTGCAAAAGTAAGTTCTTCAGTTAGGCTTGAGCATGGCCTGTGTACGGGCTTATGCGCAGCAGGCCGAGAAACGTAGAGATCGACGGGTTAACGAAGGACAGCAGAAGAGGGCCAGAGCAGCAAGGTCCTTTGGTAACTTTCGAGGCGAGTCACCTCACCAGCGGATTAGATTATGCGCATCCACCAGTGCAGAGAGGTCCTCCACAGGGTTCAGGACGTTCGGGGTATGCAGGAGTTGGTCAGAGCTCCAGAGCTTCCGGTTCACGACACGGGCGTTCCGGCCATCCGATTCGCTTTTTCTCGGTGTTCAGCGCTGTGCAAAGCGTCATCTCAGGGAATGTCGTCTTTTAGTTGGTACTTGTTGTACCTATGACCGTCAGGGTCTGATGTCGAAAGAGTGTCCTTGCGGGAGGACTTAGCCTTCAGGATCGGTGGGTAGTTTGTCATCTTCCTTAGCTATGCGCCCTACGGGGCAGGTTTGATTAGAACGACTAAGGGGAGTGAAGCAGTAGATATAGATATATCTTTAACCCTCTAGAGTTTTGTTTATGTGATAAGGTGAGTATACCTTAAGTGCTATGTTCTGATAGCAGTGTGTTAGTTGTGATTAGAAATCATGGTGGGTTAACCGAGTAAGATTTTGGGGGATAGAGAAGGTGTGAGCCTTAGAGTTTTATACGTAGAGACCTTAGAGGTAAGGCCATCTCGAGTAAAAGATGTATTGTTTATGTTTGACCCTTATAGGAGTGCATAGTGCACGTGAGTTATGTTTGTGGGATTAGTCCCTGAGTAGTGTGGAATGAAAGAGGGTAGTTGAGCTAAGAAGACCGCTAGGGTTTCGTAACGTGATTTGAGAGATTGTTCCGGATCGGGGAGCTAATGTTTTGCGCATTTCCGGGTCGGGTTGAGGCCATGTTGCGGGTCAACCCGCGGCCTGTTTGGTGGTGGGGTCAGTTTGTGGTGGTCCCGCCGGGTGGTAGGGTCACGAGGGTGTTAGGCCCAAGTTTAGTTAACCAGCGTACGAGTTAGTGGATGCGTTCGACCAGTAGTCGGGCCGATGGGGTCAGCCCATCGTGTTTTTCAGTCAGGACCGTTTACTCGGCAGAGGGTTATGCGAGATGATATATCAAAAAGGTTGTAAGGCTGCACGAGTTTCCTACCTTCACCTTATGGCAGACAGTGGAGCCCGTGTCATACTGCTTTTCTCCGGAGGTTTTACCGTGCAAGGTTAGAAACTCAAGTAAGTCTCGACCACATTCGCCTCGGGCCAGTGTTTGGATTTCAGGGATAGTTGCGAGAATTGTTGTCTCCTGTTGAAGGAGTGTTTAAGCTACCATTTCAGTGTTCGGATGTCGCCTTATGACGCCTTGTAGGGGCGGAAGTGTAAGTTGCCGGTTGATTGGTTCGACGTTGGCAAGGTTCAGATAGTTGGTTCATACGTGTTCAGCAGGATGTGGATAGGGTGAAGCTTATCCAGAAGAGGTTTTTTGTAGCTCGGAGGAATCGTGCGAATAATCGGCGACGACGCTTAGAGTTCAGGTTGACGGTCGGTCTTCTTGAAAATACCACCCCGGGTTGGGTGTGACGAGTTTTGGAATACAGGGGGAACTTAGCCCGAGTTACTTTGGGCCTTTGAGTTCATGTGAAGAGTAGGCCAGGTTGCCTATATGTTAGCTTTTGCCGTCCGACTTAGGAGGCAGTACGTCCGGTCTTTCGTATTGTTATGATCGGGAAAGTATCGGAGATCCATCCAGTGTTCCCAGTTAATGATGACCACGTTAGAGATAGTAACCCCGAGTTTTGGCAACTGAAGCAGTATCAGAAATGTGGTAAGAGTTCGAGTGTACAAGAAGTATACGACAGCCTCAGGGATCGCATGCAGCCCGGTACCATTTGTTGGGTCGCCGGAGTGACACTAGAACCTCGCGGCAAAGTGACAAAAGTGGTGTGCTTTATGATGTTAGAGGTGTTTCCTCGTGGACTTGGATATAAGTATTTTTACGTGGATGTTTCTGTGACCAGATATGGCAGGATTGATTCTCGTAAGTATAGTAGTGAAGACTATACTGGCGCACGTTTGTTTTGAGACTTAGAAGGAACATTCGGGACGAATGTTTCTAAGGAGGGGAGAATGTTATACCCCGTATTTCCAGAGTATGTACGTAAGGGACGTACGTAGAAATTTGAAACTTTTAAAAGTGGCTTGGCCGAAATTATTTGTTCACAACACCCGATTAGAGTCGCCGACGTAAACGCTTTCCATAGCTTTAGTAGGGTAAACTACGTCTATGTCATTTCTAATTTTGCGGATTTTTCCGAGAGACGGAATATTTTGGACCAACGAGAGGGCGACACTTGTCACCCTCAAGTTGGCGGTTTGCTTGGCCGAAAGTGGGACGTTTTGGCTAGCTTTCTTGGCCTTGTTTTGTGCCTTGTTTTGTGCCTTGTTTTGTGCCATGTTTTGTGGAGTAGGGATAGGGTGCACTTGGCTTGATCTTGGCCTTACACTTGCCTAACACATGGCTTGATCTTGTCCATTGTTGGCCCTCGGCTTCCTATAAATACCCCTCCCTTTGTTGAAGACTTCATCATCCAAATGTGTTCTAAGTCTTGAAATCCTTCCCCTCTCCTCTTGTTTGACTCTCGTCCAAGAGCCCCCCCTCCCTAGTAAAGGCCCTTGGCCGAGAAACCCCTCCCCCTTTGAGTGGCCTTTGTGGCCGTGAGCCTCCCCCTCCCCCCTTTGGGGTGCTAGCCGTGGGGTACCCCCCCTAGCCTAGTTGTTTTCGTATAATACCCCCCCTCTTGTTAGAAATACTCTCAAAAGTATTGTTATAATGCCCAAATTACCTTAGCCGTATACCTTGTAGTATCCTAAGGTTATACTTATACGAAAAGCCCAGAAATACTATTATACTTCCCTTCAGTCACAAAACCGAAACCCTAAGGAAAATCTCCATAGTTAGTTGGAGTAATAAGTAGAAGTTGGTTAGAACTTCTAAGGGTTGTTTGGAGCGGGTTGGAGCGCACGGAGTAGGAGCTAAACCTTGCTCAGGACCGACATTTAAACTCGGATAATTATGGGCTTATCGAGGTAAATATCTTGTCCCTCTATTGTAATTGGAAATTACATGTTGTATGATTATATAGTTGAAGTATACTATATTTAGAACTGAACGTTGTTATCGGCAATGTCTTTTGACTTAAGCCTGAATAATAAGAAACCTTTTCGAAAGAAGAGTAATCGAATCAGATTTACATAGGACTGTATTACAGTAGACTTGTGTAGCTTTTCTGTGGAGTAGAATTGTACCCGTTCGGGTTAGATGTGTAACCCCCCCCCGGTTGGCTTGGTAGCCGGCCTCGTTTAAGGAGGAGATTTACGCTGTTGCGGGGGGGGGGGAGGTGCTGCCGAATTTTCGGTAGAATGTTCTGCGATGAGGTCTAAATGTTAATAAGCGCCTTGTGGCCTTATAGGTTGAAGTACTACGTGGCGCGATCTACTGGCTAAGGAGTAGCCGACGGTTGGAAGTACTTGGAGCGTTTTGCTATTAGTCGATACTCGTCGCGAGGTATGTGAACCTCTTCCTATCTCTTCTAGCATGATATGTGTGAACTATGTAGTACGGTAGACGTACACGTGTTAAATGTATTTGATTGGTTTGAAACATAAAGTGTTATAACGGCTTTATGGGAAGTTGGTTATAACAGCTTTATGTAGGTCCGAAAATACTTTGTGGTTTTTAAAAGGTAAATGATTTGTTTATAACTGGCTTGATGTGTGATAATAAAGAACTTGAAGTATTTCAAAAGATTTCTAAATCGTTTTGAAAAGAAGAGTGATACTTGGTTTCTTTTGAAAACTTAAGAGTTATACTAGCTTTATGGGAAGTTAGGTATAACGGCTTAAGAATGTTTTACTGATTTTGGAAATCAGGATGTGTATCGACAAACCACTGCAGCGTTAATAAAAGGAAATGTTTTGAATAATTAAGTATTATTAAAACCAGTAGAAACTTCCATCTGCATAGAAGCTAAGATGAGACAAAATGATATTTCCTAAATCATGGTCTTTGTAATAAGATTGTTATAAACAAGAATATCCTACTCACATAAGACTTATGTTTCTCAGATTGTTTAAAAAAAGAATTATATTCTTAAATGAATAAGACTATGAACTATGAAACCTTTCTAAAATAAGAAACGTGAACATTTGAAATTAGGCAAACTTGGACGTTTGGAAAATAATGTTGTTACTTGATTTTACAAAGGTAAGTATTTTGGTTTACTTAAAAAGATAGTCACTCTATTTTTATATACTACGGGTATTGTGTGACTTTTGACGTACCTTTTAAAAGAGTTATTGTATAAAGTACTTTGGGGATTAATTCCCGAACTTGTTAACTTAAAGTAGAAAGTACCTTGTGTGAATAACTTGATTGTATTGAATTGTGATAGCCTGGTAATACTTTCTCGTTGCTTTGATAAGTAATCATGTTAGGATGCTACGTGTGATAGTATCTTGTGATGGTTGTGTAAAGGGGTTTTCCCTTGATTGTGCTTCTTAACTATCAGTCGTTATGATAGTATTGTGCCACTCATCGTGACATATTCCGGAGGTTAAGCTGCCCTCCGATGCGGGGTAGACTCAGGCGGGTCGATGGACCTATGATTCGAGAATACCTTATGCGGGTGCAGTAGGGCTATGCGGAATCGCGGAGTTCGTGTTAGTGTGCGGCCCTTGTGGTCACGCGGTCCTTGTGGCTACGCGGACGGCGAGTCCAGACGCCGCCGGAGTAGCTACCGATGCGGGGTTATACCTCATGCGGGCCTATGAGTTTGGCCTATGCGAGTGCGGAGTTCGTGGTTAGACGCGTACATTGACATCGCGGCAAGTGGCGGCTTTGATCATGTGATGGTCTAGACAGATCTTATGATACGATTCATGACTGGTTGGTGCTGTGGGTTTTTAGTAGTCGGCTATGCCTTCGCACTTACCCCGCATGCTTTTATTATGACACGTGGGACCCGGTGTTCATGTGTTCCTCGTGCTTTTATATCATGCATCGCCAGCGGTGAGGAAGGTATTCCACGGGCATGATTGATGTTGTGGGCCGAGACCCATTGTTATACTTGAGTGATGACTTGAGGCGTGAGTCACGACTTGACATGATCGCTTTGTTGTAAGCGTAGTTTGGTTATCATACATGTCTCCCGCTTTATATGATCGCTATGATTTCATTTACGATTTATTTTGATTTCACATACTTGCACTGTTATCGACCTCCTTCGGCCGCGTCATGCCGCAGGTAAAGGTACACCAGTCGTTGATCCTCGCTCTTAGGGTCACAGTTCAGCGTTGGGAAGCTCCGTTCCTCCGGAGGCTTATCTTGGTATAGTCCCCTGTTGTTGTAGGTGTTTACATTCAGGGGTATGACGGGGCCCTGTCCCGTCGTTGTTGTCATATCATTCGTAGAGGTGCAGCAATGTGTGGCGTAAATTGTAAGAGGGTTTGTAAAAATGATTAATCTGTTCATGTTGAAAGAGTTGTTGTATATATATATATATGCCGAAAGGCAACTTTCTTCAGATATCTGTGTCTCAATTTATACTGTTTCATATCTTGGTTATTTTATGTTCCGCTGATTACTCTGATGTATGACTACTGGGGTGCCCGGGTAAGGCACCAGTCACGGGCCCCGGAACGGGTCGTGACACCAATTTCCATTTCAATCCAAATTTGTAGCATAACCTGATATCAAGTCGCATTTGATTATAACAAACATAATCTTTAAGTCAATGACATGCGACGATTCTAACAACGATTAAATTGTAATTCAACTTAGTCATGGCTTACATTACATTTCGGATTTCCAAGGCTATAATCAATCCATAATCCTTATAACCTCAATATAACAACTTCATGCTCGCAACATACAAAGCTATCAACAACAATATAAATATGTAATCTTGTAACACCTTTAAAAGACAAGATTATACCTTCACGAATATGAAACCAACTCCAATCCGAAGTCGCTCCTTAGTAGTTTAGAACCTCTCCGAGACACTTCAATCCGCTTGTTGAGACCCTTAGAACAACACCAACAATTATTCTTCAAATCTCCAAATAAAACCTAGAAAGACCATTAGGTTTTCGCCATGACTAACCCGAAACTATCTTTTCCAAGATGTTTCTATTGAGACTTGCTTACAATACACATAAGAACCTTGGTTTAAAGTGGGGAGCTAAATGGATCACAAACAAAGATTTTCTCTTTTTTTTTGTATGGAACCCGAGAGCACATAGCCTATGTTCTTCAATTTTTGTGTAAATTATTCTAAGTGTTAAGCTCTCCCTCTACTAGTAGTAATATATGTAGCACCTTGGAGGGTTAGGATACAAACAAATGGTTGGTTTGGATGTAGTCTTGCTAAATATCAAGACAAAGGTGGGACCTTTGACTTAGTCAATGTTCTCATGCTACAAGTTGCAAGACTTTAGCCTTAGAAGACTTATGGTCAATGACCATATTGGCCATGCCATTTCGTCCAAGGCATGGCTAAGGGGGGGGGGGTGACACGTGTTTCCCTCCCATTCGACACGACACTACGTTTTCCGACAATTTCATAATTTCCGATAAATTTTTACAAGTCTCAAATCCTTAACATTTGTGAGTTCTTACTTACGTTCTTAAGACATGTCCTGTAATTACGGGGTGTAACATTCTTCCCCCCTTAGAAACATTCGTCCCCGAATGTTCTTTCGGAGTCAAACTTAATTAGCGACATAGTTTCCTTTCACAACCCCGACATACCAAAAATGCCACACATGGCCACATAATAGCATTTAAGCAAAAGAGATACTTCAATTTAAAACTTGACAAGTAAGGGAAGCTGAATTACCTGAAGGTATAGGAAATAAGTGAGGATACTTCCTCAACATGTCTTCCTCCGCCTCCCAAGTCATCTCCTCTCGGTTATCATTCCTCCACAGGACTTTGACGAAGCTACATCCTTGGTCCGCGATGCCGACCTGGCGATCGAGTATCGCTATGGGACTCTCCTCATACGATAACCCCTCTGTCACCTGGACCTCACTAGTAGGGAAAACTCTCGCTGGATCACCGATACACTTCCGCAACATAGAGACATGGAAGACCGGATGTACCGCCTCTAACTCTGATGGCAGATCCAACTCGTAGGCAACCTTGCCCACCCGACGAACGATCTGGTAGGGCCCAATGTACCTTGGGCTGAGTTTCCCCTTCTTACCGAATCTCATCACACCCTTCATGGGTGACACCTTCAAGAAGACCCAATTGTCTACCTGAAACTCCAAATGCCGTCGCCGATTGTCCGCATATGACTTCTGCCGACTCTGAGCTGCTAACATTCTCTCCTGGATAAGCTTCACCTTATCCACAACCTGCTGAACTAAGTCCGGGCCAACTAACTGTACCTCGCCCACGTCGAACCAACCAATCGGCGATCTACATTTCCTCCCATATAAAGCCTCGTATGGCGCCATCTGTAAACTGGAATGGTAGCTGTTATTATAAGCAAACTCCACAAGAGGCAAATGTTCCTCCCATTTACCATCGAATCAATCACGCAGCTCGCAGATATCCTCGTTGTGCGGATAGACGCTCGCCGCCTGGCTACCGAGGATGAAATGCAGATCGAGACTCACCTGTGTCCCCAAACCCTTCGAAAGACCTCGAAGTTAGCCAGAACCGGGCTCCCTATCGAAATAATCGACATCTGGGACACCGTGCGTCTCACAATCTCCCCGATGTACAATCCGCATAGTCCTCACCAAAACGCCGCCCCGATCGAAGGAAATGGGCTGATTTCGTCACCACAACAATAACCCAAATGGAGTCGCACTTCCTCCGAGTACGAGGTAATCTCGTAACAAAGTCCATGTTGATCATCTCCCACTTCCAAGTCGGAATCTCAATAGATCGCAATAATCCACTGGGCCTCGTGCTCGATCTTAACTCGCCGGGCAATTAGGACATCAGGCAACAAAACTCGCCACGCCCCTCTTCGTGCCATCCCACCAATACAAACATGCGAGGTCATGGTACATCTTGGTCGACCGGATGAATAGAATAACGAGCACCGTGTGCCTCCCCTGCACCTGTCTGAGTCCCGCCACATCGGAACACACAACCGCCCTCAAATTCAAGACCCATCAGCGCCACTCGAATAGACTCTTCTCCTCCCGAAGAGCTGCATCTCGATACCGTACCAACACTGGGTCCTCAAACTGTCGTCTCTTCACCTCATCAACGATGGAAGACTCGGCAACCTCACGAACCCGTACTCCACTATCGTCGGCATCGATCAATCGAACCCCAAGGCTCGCTAACTGGTGGATCTGACGGACCATGTCCTGCCTCTCTGGCTGTACCTCTGATAGGCTCCCCATCGACCTACGACTCAAGGCATCAGCAACTACGTTGGCCTTCCCCGGATGGTATAGAATATCAACATCATAATCTTTCAGCAATTCTAACCACCGTCTCTGTCTCAAGTTCAGCTCCCTCTGCCTGAAGATATACTGGAGGCTCTTGTGGTCTGTATAAATATCCACATGAACCCCGTACAAATAATGTCTCCAAATCTTCAAGGCATGTATAACTGCGGCCAACTCTAAGTCATGGGTAGGGTAATTCCTCTCATGCTTCCGTAACTGCCGGGAAGCATAGGCTATAACCTTGCCGTGCTGCATCAAAACACACCCTAGCCCGATACCCGAGGCATCACAATAGATCACGTACCCATCTAACCCCTCCGGAAGAGTAAGAACTGGAGCTGTAGTCAACCTTTCCTTCAAAGAATCGGAAACCCTTCTCGCAAGCCTCTCGCCCATCGGAACTTGGCCGCTTTCTCGAGTCACCTAGTCAGCGGCTGAAATCAAGCAACCGCTTCCACAAACTCGCGATAATAACTCGCCATCTAAGAAATCGCGCACTTGGCCGGAGTAGTAGGTCTCGCCAAGACTTGATCGCCTCAATCTTTGCCGTATCCACGCGAACACCATCACCCCAATAATATGCCCCAGAATGCCATCGAGGCCAACCAAAACTCACACTTGGAGAATTTGGCGACAATCGCCGGCCTCGGAGAATCCCAAGTACCGCCTCGTGATCTGCATGCTCGCTCTGTCCGCGAATAAACCAGATGTCATCAATGAATACAATCACAAATGTATCCAAGAATGACTTGAACACCCGCTCATCAAATCCATAAATACCGCCGAGCGTTGGTCAAACCGAAAGACATAACCTCAACTCATAGTGCCCATACCGGTCCCGAATGCGATCTTTGGGATATCCGCCTCGAACTCGAACTCGATGATAACTGCATCGCAGTCTATCTTCGAGAAACACCTCGCACTCGCAATCTGGTCAAACAAATCATCAATCCCGGGAGGGGTACCTATTCTTAATGGTTACCTTATTCAACACTGTAGTCAACACACATACGCAGCTGGCCCCATCCTTCTTCTTTACAAATAATACCGCGCCCCTGCGGAGATACACTAGGCCCGATAAAGCCTTTTTCCAAAGAAATCTTTCACCGGTCCTTCTCCTCAACTCAAGAAAGCCATCTGTATGGCGGAATGGAAATAGGTCGAGTGTCCGCAACGTGTCAATACAAAACTCAATCTCCTCTCGGGAGGATACCCAAGATCATCCGGGAACACATCCGAAACTCCCTAACCACCGCAATCGATCAAGAATCGAACCTCACTCAGACGAATACCCAAACGGATGATAGATATACCCTTCGCACCATCTTCCTATCCTTGAGGTAAGAAATAAACCTACCTCTGCGACGCCTTGTCGCTTCTCCACTCGATAATCGCTCGCCGTAAAATCGAACCGAACCAACTCGTCCCTATAGTCTACGTTGGCATAACAAGAAGCCGACCACCCATACCCATAATGACATCAAAATCTGTCATCTCCACTTATCAAGTCTGCAAGTGGTCCGACGATCAGAATAAATACCGACAACCTCTATACACCCGCCGGCTAACACCGAATCACCCATCGGGCGTAGCTACCTCAAACGGCTCTATCGACACCGGCCTATCCCGATTCTACCCGCAATAAGAGGGTACATAGGACAAGGTAGAACTCGGATCTATCAATGCATAAACATCACACCAAATCGTGAATGTACTGTGACGACGCCAGGGAAGCCTCACGATCTGGCGGTGGCTAGAGAATATACGCGGTTCGGGACCGCTAGAATCGAACCACCACCACGACTCTACCGCGCCTGCCGGCCCGTGAGTACCTCGCCTCCGGCGCATAACCACGTAAGGAGAAGAAGACCTAGCAATCCGATCCCGCTTACCGTGGCTTGCACTCCACCCATGCCGCTCTAGACGGACAATCTCTCTTCAAGTGGCCCAGCTGGCCACAAGAGTAACAACCTCCCGCAGGAACACGACACTCGCCTGGGTGAGATCTACCGCATCGAGCACACCGAGGTGTGAGTGGTCTCGATCGGCGAGAATCTGTTATACCCCATATTTCCAGAGTATGTACGTGAGCGCGTACGTATTATAATTTGAGCCTTAAAGTTGGCTAGTTTCGAAATTTGTACACAACACCCGATTAGAGTCGTTTTTCGACGAAACGTTTCCACAACTTTCGTAGGGAAAATTCCGGCTATGACATTAATAATTTTTGCAGATTTTTCCGAGAGACGAAACATTTTGGACCAACGGGAGGGTGACATGTGTCACCCTCACATTGGAAGGAAGTGGACGGCCAAAGGGGAAGGTTGGCACATTTTTTGTGCAAAAATTGTGGTCAAGGGTTAGGTAGGATATTTTGTGTAGTTGATGAGAAAGTGGGACCCACAAACACATGGCTTCATCTTGACCTTACACTTGCCTTACACTTGGATAGATCTTGGCCATTGGTTGGCCATTTCTTGACCTATAAATACCCCTCTAAGTTGATGAACTTATTCATCCAAAAATTGTCTAAGTCTTGAAAAATCCTCCTCTCCTCTTGTTGTTTTCGCCCACCACACCCCCTTGAGAGCCCTTGGCCTAGAGCCTCCCCTCCCTTTGTGGTGTTTAGCGTGGGGTACCCCTAGCCTAGTTGTCTCGTATAAATACCCCCCTTTTGTGGTATAGAAATACTCTCCAAGTATTGTTATAATGCCCAAATACCTTGGCCCAAATACCTTGTAGTTTTCCCAAGGTTACACTTTTACAAAGCCCAGAAAATACTATTATACTTCCCTCAGTCACAAAAACGAAACCCTAAGTAAATCTTCACCCGTAGTTGAAGTTATAAGTAGAAGTTGGTTAGAACTTCTAAGGGTGGTTGGAGCGGCCTGAGCGCACTGAGTAGAGCTAAACCTTGCTCAGATCGACATATAAACTCGGATAATTTTGGGCTTATCGAGGTAAACATTCTTAACCTTCATTGTAATTGGAAATTACATGTTGTAGAGTATATAGTTAAGTATACTATATATGGAACTGAACATAGTTAAGGGCAATGTCTTTCGACTTAAGCCCGAATAATACTTACGGCAATGTCTTGCGACTTAAGCTTGAATTTAAAGAAGAGAATCGAATCGTAATTACATAGGATCAGACATAAGAGACTAGTGTAACATTACCGTGTAGTAGAATTGTACACGCCCGTTAGACGTTAACCCCGGTTGGCTTGGTAGCCGCCTCGATAGAGAGGAGATTTACGCTGCCATGGGGAGCGCCGAATTTTCGTAGGATATTCTCCATCGAGATCTAGATGTTAATAGGCGCCAGTGGCCTCTATAGGTCAAGTACTACGATGGCGTGATCTACTTGGCTTAAGGAGTAGCCGACGGTTTGAGGTACTGAGCGCTTTGCTATTAGTCGATAATCGTCGCGGTATGTAAACCTCTTCCTATCTGTTCTAGCATGATATGTGTATAACTATGTAGTACGGTAGACGCATACGTGTTTAATGTATTTGATTATTTGAAACATAAAGTGTTATAACGCTTTATGGGTAGTTGGTTATAACAAATTTTATGTAGGTAAGAAAATGCTTTGTGGTTTCAAAGCGGTAACCGATTTGACTTATAACGGATTTGATGTGTAGTAATACTTGGCTTTGAAAACATAAGAGTTGTACTAGCTTTATGGGAAGTTAGGTATAACGTCTTAAGAGTGATAAAAGAATGATTTATCGATTTTTAGAAGATAAGAGACTTGACTTAATGGTATTAATATGAATTTTGTTAAAGTGTGAAAACTCATTCGTGAGTAATGAGTACTTGGTTTTAAGAGGAATAATGTTTTACCGATTTGAAATCGAATGAGTATCGACAAACCACCGCAGCGTTAATAAAGGAAAATGTATTGAATAATGAAGTATGGTATTAAAACCAAGAGAAACCTCCATCCGCATGTAAGCTAAGATAAGACAAAATGATATTACATTTCCTAGATCATGGTCGCTTAATAAGATTGATTATAAACAAGAATAACCTACTCACATATAAGACATATGTTTCTCAAAACGCTTAAAGGAGAATTATGTTTTAAAGGATTTAAAACTATGAACTACGAAACCTTTTCTAAAATGAGAAACTTGAGCTTTTGAAATTAGGCAAACTCAACGCTTGGAAAATAAGGTTGTTACTTGATTTTACAAAGGAAAGCATTTTGGTTTACTTAACAATGTTAGTCACTCTATTTTTATACTACGGTATCGGGTGACCTTCAGAAAAGAAATGGATCTTTAAAAGGAATTTAACGACGTAATACTTTAGGGTTAAAATCCGACTTTGACATAAAATGAAAGTACCTTGATTTGTGTATAACTTGCCTATGCTTTTGTTATGAAACTTGACCATGTTACGTGTGATAGCCTTGTTGTGCAAGTATTGTGTTCTACTCAACTACGGCTCATCCGTGAATGTATTTCACTTGACTACCGGCTCATCCGAATGTATTTCACTTGACTACCGGCTCATCCGGAATGTATTTCACTTGACTACCGGCTCATCCGGAATGTATTTCACTTGACTACCGCTCATCCGAATGTATTTCACTTGACTACCGGCTCATCCGGAATGTATTTCACTTGACTACCGGCTCATCCGGAAATGTATTTCACTCGATCACGGTTCATGGGACGAACCGAATGTATTCCACACGCTTCTATATCGGGTCCATAAGATGGGCCGAGACCGTTATAAGTATCACATGATTTGTACCTAGATCGCCAAGGTGAGGAAGAAGTTCCACGGGCATGAGGGATGACTTTGAGGGCGTGAGTCCCTGACTTGACATGACTGCTTTATGTTGTGAACTGTAGTTTAGTTATCATACATGTCTCCTGCTTTATATAGACTATTATTATTTCATTTACGATTTACGCTTTCACATACTTGGTACTGTCAGATCGACTCCTTCGGGGCCGCTCACGCCGCAGTGGAAGTACATCGGCCGTGATCCTCGCTCATAGGATCACAGTTCAGCGTGTCGGGAAGCCCCATTTCTTCGGAGGCTTATCTTTTGGAATGTTACCCTGGGTGTGTAGATTATTATACATTCTGGGTTATGGCGGGGCCCCGTCCGCCATACCATTGTAAAAATCTTAGAGGTCTCAGAGTAATCGCCAAGTGTGGTTTGTAAAAAGGATAACTGTCGGTATTTATGTATATATGATGAAGGCAAATCGCTTGGTTGGCCTGCTTATTTATCTTGTCTCTTAATTCATGTTCATGTTTTTATTTCCGCTGATTTTCTCACGATGTCAGATCACCAGGTGCCCGGTAGGCACTATCCACGCCCGGTTCGGTCGTGACAAAAGTGGTATCAAAGCGCTTAGTCCTCTGAAAGTGTCTACGCACCGTGTCTAGTAGAGTCTTGATTATCGGTGTCAGTGCACCACATCTATAATCGTGAGGTCGCAGGACATTTAGGATTGGTTTCATTCTTCTCATTCCGAGATCGTGCCTTAGAGTCGCAGGATAAATCGACCCTCTGACCTATTCCTTTCCTTTACCAGTTATGCCTCCGCGTACGGCAACCCAGCCCCAGATGCTCAAGGCAGTCGCGGGAGCTGTAAGAGAGATACCGAGGAGTACGAGGCGCAGCCCTGGCCAAGACTGAGACAAAGCCCGACGGCGGGTTTCGCGACGCCGCCAGCACCAGCAGAGTTTAGAGCCGCAGCAGTGGCTGCTGAGACTACAGTACCTGAGCCTCCGGTCCCACAGCCTGGAGCAGATGAGATGGGGTACAAGGAGATGGCCCAGTTACTGGCCAGGGTCGTGGCCAGATATGAGGATAGGCTGGATGCAGCAGTTCCAGTCCCAGTAGCACCCGTAGTTCACCCCCGAGCAGACAGTGTGAGGCTACGTGACTTTCTCGAGTCAGAGCCCGCAAATGTTCTATGGATCGAGCCGAGGATGACCTCAGAGTTTATCCGACACCACACTGATCATGAGAGTGATCGAGTCTCGAGGCGTAGTCGGTGGTATTGGTTCGCATCACCGCGTGATACCGCAGCTGATCGTTTGATTCGCGGAGTTGTCCCGGAAGAACATGCACTCCCACCGTATGGGACGAAGTTCTCAAGGGCTTTTCTTGCACATTTCTTGCCCCCACAGATGGGAGGGCTCGCCGATGATTTTTGACGCTGAGGCGTGATCGCGACGGTTAGAGAGTACAATGTGGAGTTCGACTCATTATCTCGTTATGTTCCCGCCAGAGGCCGAGCATGGATGATGAGTACACCGCCACGCCACCGGCTGGATGATTACCGCGAGGCTTGTACGGAGTAGCTCTTCACCGCATGGACATTGCCCGCATGCAAGCTCATGCACTAGGATGCGAGGCACGGAGAGGTCGACGGAATGACCGAGATCGCCAGAAGAGGCCGAACAAACAGGTCCTTTGGTAACTTTCGAGGCGGACCGCCTCAGCTAGCCTAGTTATGTACCTCCACCAAGACAGAGTGGTCCCCGCCTTCGGACGCTCAGGTATTCGAGCCGGTCGAGCTCCGTGGCTTCCGTTCACTGTGTATACGCGAGCTAGCCGCAGGATTCACGCCCCTCAGTGCACGATATGGCAAACATCATCCCGGAATGTCGTTTTTATCGGTGCTTGTTTCACCGCGCCGTCGTGGCCATGTGACGAGAGATCGTGGCTTATAGAGAGGTACGGCAGCTGGCGCAGCCTTAATGGACGCGGTGTTCATCGCTTTCTACGCATGCTGCAGGCGCACTTATGATTAGAGCGAGCGGTAGCTTCGTGTATATCCTTAACCTCTAGAGATTTGTATGCATGATTGATGACCTTATTATTGTGTGCTACGCTCGATAGCGTTATGTTGGTTATGAGTTAGAAAGCTTGGCTAGTTGAAAGGATATGTATGGGGCATGGAAAGTGTGAACTTTAAAATATTTCATGTTGAGACCTTAGATGTGCGTCATCTTGAATAAAAGATTTTACGGTTAGTCCTTGTTGAAATACTTGGTTTGGCGATAAATGTATTGTGTGATAAGTCCCCGGTTGGCGAATGAAAGTGGTATCTTTCCCGATGTAATTTAGCAAGGTTGTTCCGATCGAGAAACGAGAGTCGGCGTGATGAGGCTCGGCCGAGGACGTGTTGCGTGTCAACCCAGAGCCCGAATGGGTGGTCGCTCGGGTGGTCCCGCCAGTGGTAGGGTCACGAGGGTGCTAGGCCCAAGTTTAGATGACCGTCGATGAGTTCGTGGATATGTTCGACCGGCGGATCGTGAAGGCCTAAGTGGCCTTGGCGAAGATTGAGGCTAGTAAGATAACCAAGTCGAGGTGGTGACTCCAAGGTTTGGAGAACAAGCGATGATCAAGTGTGGTACGATACCGGAAGAGTTCAAGAGTTCGAGAAGAGTACGACGAGTAAGGGCAGAGGCGAGCATGTATCATGAGCATAGATATGATCATTTCTTGTAAAGGAGAAGGTGCGAAGGATGTATATTTTAGACCTCGTGGATCGCGATCCGGCACCATTTGTCGGGTCGCCGAGTGACACTAGAACCTCGCGCAAAGTGACAAAAGTTTGTGATGTTAGAGGTGTTTCCTCGTGACTTGGATGTAAGTATTTGCGGGTGTTTCGCCAAAGCGTGGCGTTGACAACTTGTTAGAAGAACTTTATCGTTATCCGCTGAGAAGGAACATTCGACGAATGTTTCTGGCGAGGGGAGAATGTTATACCGTATTTCCGCAGTATGTACGAGCGCCAGACGTATTATAATTTGAGCCTTAAAGTTGGCTAGTTTCAAATTTGTACACAACACCCGACAGAGTCGTTTTCGACTAAACGCTTCCACGCTTCGTAGGGAAAATTCCGCTATGACATTAATAATTTTTATGGATTTTTCCGAGAGACGAAACATTTTGGATCAACGGAGGGTGACATGTCACCCTCACATTGAAGGAAGTGGACGGCCAAAGGGGAAGGTTGGCACGCTTTTTGTGCAAAAATTGTGGTCAAGGGTTAGGTAGGATATTTTGTGTAGTTGATGAGCAAGTGGGACCCACAAACACATGGCTTCATCTTGACCTGACACTTGCCTTACACTCGATAGATCTTGCCATTGGTTGGCCATTTCTTGACCTATAAATACCCCTCTAAGTTGATGAACTTATTCATCCAAAAATTGTCTAAGTCTTGAAAAATCCTCCTCTCCTCTCTTGTTGTTTTCGTCCCACCACACCCCCTCCCCTTGAGAGCCCTCGCCGAGAGCCTCCTCCCCTTGTGGTGTTTAGCCGGGTACCCCTAGCCTAGTTGTCTCGTATAAATACCCCTTTGTGGTATAGAAATACTCCAAGTATTGTTATAATGCCCAAATACCTCGCCCAAATACCTTGTAGTTTTCCCAAGGTTACACTTTTACAAAGCCCGAAAATACTATTATACTTCCTCACCACAAAAACGAAACCCTAAGTAAATCTTCACCCGTAGTTGAAGTTATAAGTAGAAGTTGGTTAGAACTTCTAAGGGTGGTTGGAGCTGGCCTGAGCGCACTGAGTAGAGCTAAACCTTGCTCAGATCGACATATAAACTCTGATAATTTTGGGCTTATCGAGGTAAACATTCTTAACCTTCACAGTAATTGGAAATTACATGTTGTGAGTATATAGTTAAGTATACTATATATGGAATCAACATAGTTGTGCGGCAATGTCTTTTGACTTAAGCTCGATTAATACTTACGCAATGTCTTGCGACTTAAGCCCAATTTAAAGAAGAGAACCGAATCAGAATTACATAGGATCAGACATGAGACTAGTGTAACATTACCGTAGTAGAATTGTACACGCCAGGTTAGGCGTGTTAACCCCCGGTTGGCTTGGTAGCCTACCGATAGAGAGAGATTTACGTCATGGGGGGAGTGTTATACCGTATTTCCAGTATGTACGTAAGGACGCACGAGAAAAATTTGAAACTTGTACTAAGGCTTGGCCGAATTAATTTTGTTCACAACACCCGCTTAGAGTCGTTTTCGACGAAACGCTTTCACGCCTTTCGTAGGGAATTTCCGCTATGTCATTTTTAATTTTTATGATTTTTCCGAGAGACGAACGTGTCAATAACAAGAGGGCGCCACTTGGCACCTCCCATCATGACGTGAGAGCTCGATCAGGCCGATTGGAATGGCTTTAGTTGGTAGGATATTTGTGTGTTAGTTGGTTACGGGCACTTGGCAAGATTCGCCCTACACTTGCCTTGCACTTGGCAAGATCTCGCCATTGGTTGGTCATTGGTTGGCCTATAAATACCACCCTATGTTGAAGACTTTCTTCATCCTAAAATCTTCTAAGTGTTAAAATCCCTCCTCTCCCTTCGTGGTTCTCGCCCAAAAGCCTTCCCCTCCCCTTGGCCGAGAGTTCCCCAGTGGGTAGGCCGAGGGTATACACCCCCTCCTCGGGTGCTAGCCGTGGGGTACCCCTAGCCTAGTTGTTTTCAGATAATACCCCCTCTGGTAGAAATACTCTCAAAAGTATTGTTATAATGCCCAAATTACCTTAGCCAGATACCTTGTTGTATTCTAAGGTTATACCTATACAAAAATGCCTAAATACTATTATACTTCCTTCCACAAAAACCAAACCCTAGGAAAATCTCCATAGTCCGTTAGAGTATTGTGTAGGTTGGTTAGAACTTCTAAGGGTGGTTTAGAGCTGGTCGAGCGCCTGAGTTGAGTTAAACGATTGCCCAGTGATCGACTTTAACTAGGATAATTATGGGCTTATCGAGGTAATTATCTTGTTCTCCGTTGTAATTGGAAATTACATATTGTTAGACTATATAGTTGAAGTATACTATATATATAGAATCAACGTTGTTGTCGGCAATGTCTTTGGACTTAAGCCCAATAATAAGAAACCTTTTCAAGAGTACTAAACTGCTTTTACTTAGGTCAGACATGAGACTTGTGTAGTAGTACCGTGGAGTAGAATTGTACCCGTTAGGTTAGATGTATAACCCCTGGTTGGCTTGCAGCCGCCCGCAGAGAGAGATTTACGCCGCCATGTGGGAGGTGTCGCGAATTTTCTAGAGAATGTTCTACTGCTAGACCTAAATGTTAATAAGCGCTGTGGCCTTATAGGTTGAAGTACTACGTGGCGCGATCTACCGCCAAGGAGTAGCCGACGGTTGAGGTACTGAGCGTTTTGCTATTAGTCGATACTCGTCGCGAGGTATGTGAACCTCTTCCTATCTCTTCTAGCATGATATGTGTGAACTATGTAGTACGGCAGACGCATACGTGCTAAAATGTATTTAGTTGATTTAAAACATAAAGTGTTATAACGGCTTTATGGGAAGCGGTTATAAACAAATTTATGTTGGTAAAGAAAATACTGTGGTTTTTAAAAGGTAATCGATTTGAACTATAACCGCTTGTTATGTGATTAATAGAGAACTTGAAGTAATACTTGGTTTTGAGAACTTAAGAGTTATACTAACTTTATGGGAAGTTAGGTATAACGCTTAAGAATGTTTTATCGATTTCGAAATCGTAATGTGTATCGACAAACCACCGCAATGTTAATAAAGGAAAATGTTTTGAATAAGTAAGTATTATTAAAATCAAGAGAAACTTCCATCCGCATGTAAGCTAAGATGAGACAAAATGATATTTCCTAGATCATGGTCATTGTAATAAGATTGTTATAAACGAGAATATCCTACTCACATATAAGACTTATGTTTCTCGGATAGTTTAAAGGAGAATTATATTCTTAAATGAATAAGACTATGAACTACTAAACCTTTCTAAAATGAGAAACTTGAACATTGGAAATTAGGCAAACTTGATCATTGGAAAAGAATGTTGCTACTTGATTTTACAAAGAGAAGTAATTGATTTACTTTAAAAGGATAGTCACTCTATTTTTATACTACGTATTGTGTGACATTGTGAAAGTAACGATCTTTTAAAGAGTTAATGTATGAAGTACTTTGGGGATAAAACCCGAACTTGTTGGCATATAGTAAAGTACCTCGTGTGTATAACTTGATTGTGTTGGTTTGTGATAGCCCGTAATACTTTCTTGTTGATTGATAAGTAAACATGTTAGGATGCTACGGTGTTAGTATCTTGTGATGTTGAGTAAAGGGGTTTCCTTTGTTGTGCTTATGCTTAACGATAAGTCATTGTGTTAGTATTTTACATCACTCATCTCTTGAGATGATTCCGGTTAAGCCGCCTCCGACGCGGGTAGACTCAAAGCGTCGATGGACCTATGATTCGAGAATACCTCACGCAGTCCTGCGGGCCTACGCGAGCTACGAGAGTTCCGTGTTAGCGCGCCCTTACGGGCACGCGTCCACGCGCTACGCGGATCGCGTTCGTGACGACGCCGGAGTAGCTACCGACGCGGGAATACCTCACGCGGCCGACGAGATTGGCCTACGCGGAGTCGCGGAGTTCCAGTGGTTAGACGCGACATCGACATCGCGCAAGTGGCCGCCTTTGATCATGTGACGGTCTAGACGCATCTTATGATACGCTTCATGACCTTGTTGGTACCGTGGGTTTTAGTAGTCGCTATGCCTTCGCATTTACTCCCGCACGCTTTATTATGACACAGTGGACCCGTGTGTTCATGTGTGTTCCTCGTGCTTTTATATCATGATCGCCGCAATGGCGAAGGTATTCCACGCATGATTGATGTTGGGCCCGAGACCCATTGTTATATTTGAGTGATGACTGAGGGCGAGTCCCCGACTTGACACGACCGCTGGTTGTCAGAATCGTAGTTTGGTTATCATACATGTCTCCCGCTTTATATGATCGCTATGATTTCATTTACGTGATGTATTTTCGCCACATACTCTGCACTGCCAGATCGACCTCTCGGGCCGCTCATGCCGCAGTCGAGGTACACCGCCGTTGATCCTAGCTCGTGGTCACGCCAGCTTGGGGAAGCTCCGCTTCCCGAGGCTTATCGCCGTATAGTCCCCGCCGCCGTAAGTGTTTACATTCGTGGGTTTGGCGGCCCGCCCGCCATTGTTGTCATATCATTCTTAGGTCCGTAGTAATGTCAAGTGTGGTTTGTAAAAGGATTAAACTGCTCATGTTGAAAAAGTTGCTATTTATATTTATACCGAAGGTAACCGCTTTTGGTTAGCCTGCCTTTTCTTATTTCACCGCCTTATTACAATCGTTTCATGTATTGTCTTTATGTTCCGCCGATTACTGACGATGTCTACTGGGTGCCCGGTAAGGCACGACCACGCCCGGTTCGGTCGTGACAAAAGTGGTATCGAGCGCTTAATCTCTGAAAGTGTCTACGCATCAGATCCGCAGAGTTTGATTATCGGTGTTGTGCACCACACCAATAATCGTGAGGCTATAGGATATTTTAGGATTGGTTTCTATTCTTCTCACTCGAGATCGTGCCTTAGAGCCGTGTTGTAAGTCGGACCTCCGACGTATTTCTTTCCCTTACCGCTATGCCTCCGCGCAGGCAACCCGCCCAGGAGGCGCGCAAGGCAGGAGCCGCGAGTAGAGTTCAGGGTGGCGAGGGCACAGCCCAATCATTACCTAGGTAGTGCTTCATTCGGGAGTTTTGCGACGCCACTAGCCCCAAAGCAGAGTTTGGCACGGCAATGGCAGCTCCCATCGCGCCATGATATTTGAACCTTCGCCCACGACCGAACAATGAATATAGAGTGCAAAGAAGACGCACTTACATTAGCTATGGACGTGGCTACCAGAGAGTATACCGATGTACCACGGTCTTGACGACTATCTAAGAGAGGTTGTGCAAGAGTAATTCTTCGCTTAGGCTGAGCATGGCCTCGTGGTACGCGCTTATGCGCAATGTGCCAAGAAACGTAGAGATCAACGGGTTAACGGCGACGCAGAAGAGGCCGTGAGCAGCAAGGTCCTTGGTAACTTTCGAGGCGAGTCACCTCACCACAGATTGAATACGCGCATCCACCGCAGAGTGGTCCTCCGCTGTGGTTCGTGACGCTCGGTACGCAGAGTTGGTCGAGCTCCAGAGCTTCCGCTCACGCTACACGTAGGTTCCACCACCGATTCGCTTTCCTGTTCATTAATACGATGCACGCCATCCCGAATGTCGCCTTTTAGTCGGGTACTTGTTGTACCTACGACCGCCGTGGTCCGATGTCGATAGAGTGTCCTTGCAGGAGGACTTAGCCTTCAGATCGGTGGTAGTTCGTCATCTTCCTAGCATGCGCTCACGGCGGGTTTGATTTGAACGACTAAGGGAGCAAGAAAGAGATATAGATATATCTTTAACCCTCTAGAGATCAAGATGTGTGATAAGCGAGTATACCTTAAGTGCTATGTTCGATAATGTGTTAGTCGTGATTAGATCATGGTTGTTTAACCGAGTAAGATTTTGGGGATAGAGAAGGTGCGAGCCTTAGAGCTTTTTACGCAGAGACCTTAGAGGTGAGGCCATCTCGAGAAAAGGTGTAGTGTTATGTTTGACTTATCTAAGTGCATAGCACGTGAGTTATCTTTGGGATAGGTCCCTAGTAGTGTGGAATGAAAGGGGGTAGTTGAGGTAAGAAGACCGCTAGGTTTTCAAACGTGATTTGTGAGATTGTTCCGAATCGGGAGCTAGTATCGCAAGGCTGCGGGTCGGGTTGAGGCCACGCTGCGTCAACCCGCGGTAGGTTTGGTGGTGGGCCAGGTTGTGGTGGTCCCGCCTTGTGTTAGGGTTGCGAGGGTGTTAGGCCCAAGTTTAGTTAACCAACAGACGAGTTCGTGGATGCATTCGACCGGTGGTCGTCGACGGGGCAGCCCATCGTGTTCTTCGTCAGACCGCTTTACTCGCTGTGTTGAGTTATCCGAAAGGTTGTAAGGCTGCACGGGTGCCTACCTTCACCTTATGACAGATGGAGCCCGTGGTAGGCTGTTGTTTCGAAGTTTTGCCAAGCACGTGTTAAGAACTCGTGAATCTCGACCGCATTCGCCTCGGGCCAGTGTGTATCTCGCAGAGTCGCGGGGATTGTTGTCTCTGTGGAGGAAGTGTTTAAGCTACCATTTCGGTGTTCGGATATCGCCAGGACGCCAGGGGCGGAAGTGTAAGTCGGTTGATTGGTTCTGACGTTGGCAAGATTCAGATAGTTGGTTCAGCTTGTTCCACAGATCGTGGATAGAGTAAAGCTTGTCTAGAAGAGGTTCCGCAGCTCGAGAAATCGTATGGATAATCGGCGACGACGCTTAGAGTTCGTGCCGACGGCCGGTCTTTCAAAGTACCACCCCGGGGTGGGTGTGACGAGTTTTGGAATACAGAGGGACCTTAGCCCGAGTTACGTTGGGCCTTTGAGTTCATGTGAAGGATAGGCCAGGTTGCCTATATGATAGCTTTTGCCGTCCGACTTAGAGGCAAGACGTCCGGTCTTTTCGTATTGTTATGTTCGGGAAAGTATCGAGATCCATCCAGAGTGTTCCCAGTTAATGATGACCACGTTAGGGATAGTAACCCCGAGTTTTGGAAACTGAAGCAGTATCGGAAATGTGGTAAGAGTTCGAGTGTACGACAGCCTCAGGGATCGCATGTAGTCCGGTACCATTTGTTGGGTCGCCGGAGTGACACTAGAACCTCGCGCAAAGTGACAAAAGTGGTATCGGAAGAAGCGAGCATGTATGGCGAGAATTGATGTGACCATTTCTTTTGTTTGGAAAAGTGTGGAAGAAGTATATTTTAGACCCCGGTGAGGAGTGTTTTGTGGTGATGATTAGAGGTGTTTCCTCGTGGACTTTGACGTAAGTATTTACGCAGTGCAAAATGCGGTGATTGTTCTCGTAAGTATAGTAGTGAAGACTATATTGGCGCCGCTTGTTTTGAGACTTATAAGGAACATTCGACGAATGTTTCGGCGAGGAGAATGTTATACCCGTATTTCCAGAGTATGTACGTAAGGACGCACGAGAAAAATTTGAAACTTGTACTAAGGCTCGGCGAATTAATTTTGTTCACAACACCCGCTTAGAGTCGTTTTTCGACTAAACGCTTTCACGCCTTCGTAGGGAATTTCCGGCTATGTCATTTTTAATTTTTGCGGATTTTTCCGAGAGACGAACGTGTTGGGCCAACAAGAGGGCGCCACTTGGCACCTCCCATCATGACGTGAGAGCTCGATTGTGGCCGATTGGAATGGCTTTAGTTGGTAGGATATTTGTGTGTTAGTTGGTTAAGGGCACTTGGCAAGATTCGCCCTACACTTGCCTTGCACTTGGCAAGATCTCGCCATTGGTTGGTCATTGGTTGCCTATAAATACCACCCTATGTCAAGACTTTCTTCATCCTAAAATCTTCTAAGTGTTAAAATCCCTCCTCTCCCTTCGTGGTTCTCGCCCAAAAGCCTTCCTCCCCTCGTCGAGAGTTCCCCACAGGTAGGCGGTGGGTATACACCCCCTCCTTGGGGTGCTAGCCGTGGGTACCCCTAGCCTAGTTGTTTTCGTATAATACCCCCTCTTGGTAGAAATACTCTCAAAAGTATTGTTATAATGCCCAAATTACCTTAGCCGTATACCTTGTCAGATTCTAAGGTTATACCTATACAAAAATGCCTAAATACTATTATACTTCCTTCCACACAAAAACCGAAACCCTAGGAAAATCTCCATAGTCCGTTAGAGTATTGTGTAGAAGTTGGTTAGAACTTCTAAGGTGGTTTAGAGCTGGTCGAGCGCTGAGTCGAGTTAAACGATTGCCCAGGATCGACTTTAACTAGGATAATTATGGGCTTATCGAGGTAATTATCTTGTTCTCCGTTGTAATTGGAAATTACATATTGTTAGACTATATAGTTGAAGTATACTATATATATAGAATCGAACGTTGTTGTCGGCAATGTCTTTGGACTTAAGCCCAATAATAAGAAACCTTTTCAAGAGTACTAAACTGCTTTTACTTAGTGTCAGACATGAGACTTGTGTAGTAGCACCGTGGAGTAGAATTGTACCGTTAGGTTAGATGTATAACCCCCGGCTTGGCAGCCTACCGATAGAGAGAGGAGATTTACGCTGTGGAGTGCCACGAATTTTCTCAGAATGTTCTACTGTTAGACCTAAATGTTAATAAGCGCTGTGGCCTTATAGTCAAGTACTACGTGTGGCGCGATCTACCGCCAAGGAGTAGCCGACGGTTGAGGTACTTGGAGCGCTTTGCTATTAGTCGATACTGCCGCGAGGTATGTGAACCTCTTCCTATCTCTTCTAGCATGATATGTGTGAACTATGTAGTACGGTAGACGCATACGTGCTAAATGTATTTAGTTGATTTAAAACATAAAGTGTTATAACGGCTTTATGGGAAGCGGTTATAAAATACTTTATGTTGGTAAGAAAATACTTGTGGTTTTTAAAAGGTAATCGATTTGAACTATAACCGCTTGTTATGTGATTAATAGAGAACTTGAAGTAATACTTGGTTTTTGAGAACTTAAGAGTTATACTAACTTTATGGGAAGTTAGGTATAACGGCTTAAGAATGTTTTACTGATTTCGAAAATCAGAATGTGTATCGACAAACCACTGCAGCGTTAATAAAGGAAAATGTTTTGAATAAGTAAGTATTATTAAAATCGTGAGAAACTTCCATCCGCATAAGCTAAGATGAGACAAAATGATATTTCCTAGATCATGGTCAGTAATAAGATTGTTATAAACGAATATCCTACTCACATATAAGACTTATGTTTCTCAGATAGTTTAAAGGAGAATTATATTCTTAAATGAATAAGACTATGAACTACGAAACCTTTCTAAAATGAGAAACTTGAACATTGGAAATTAGGCAAACTTGATCATTGGAAAAGAATGTTGCTACTTGATTTTACAAAGAGAAGTAATTGATTTACTTTAAAAGGATAGTCACTCTATTTTTATACTACGTATTGTGTGACATTGTGAAAGTAACGATCTTTTAAAGAGTTAATGTATGAAGTACTTTGGGGATAAAACCCCGAACTTGTTGGCATATAGTAGAAAGTACCTTGTGTGTATAACTTGATTGTGTTGGTTTGTGATAGCCTGGTAATACTTTCTTGTTGATTGATAAGTAAACATGTTAGGATGCTACGTGTGTTAGTATCTTGTGTCGTTGAGTAAAGGGGTTTCCTTTGTTGTGCTTATGCGCTTAACGATAAGTCGTTGTGTTAGTATTTTACATCACTCATCTCGAGATGATTCCGGGTTAAGCCGCCTCCACGCGGGTAGACTCAGCGGTCGATGGACCTATGATTCGAGAATACCTCACGCAGTCCTGCGGCCTACGCGAGCTACGAGTTCCGTGTTAGTGTGCGCCCTTACGGGCACGCGTCCATGCGCCACGCGATCGCGAAGTCCGTGACGACGCCGGAGTAGCTACCCTCGATGCGGGAATACCTCACGCGGCCGACGAGATTGGCCTACGCGAGTCGCGGAGTTCCGTGGTTAGACGCAGACATCGATCTGCGGGCGTGGCCGCCTTTGATCATGTGACGGTCCAGACAGATCTTATGATACGATTCATGACCTTGTTGGTACTGTGGGTTTTTAGTAGTCTGGCTATGCCTTCGCATTTACCCCGCATGCTTTATTATGACACAGTGGGACCCGTGTTCATGTGTGTTCTTGGTGCTTTTATATCATGATCGCAATGGCGAGGAAGGTATTCCACGCATGATTGATGTTGTGGGCCCGAGACCCATTGTTATATTTGAGTGATGACTTGAGGGCGTGAGTCCCGACTTGACATGATCGCTTTGTCAGAATCGTAGTTTGGTTATCATACATGTCTCCCGCTTTATATGATCGCTATGATTTCATTTACGTGATGTATTTTCGGGCCACATACTCTGCACTCAGTATCGACCTCCTGGGGCCGCGCTCATGCCGCAGTCGAGGTACACCGCCGTTGATCCTAGCCTCGTGGTCACGCTTCATTTGGGAAGCTCCGCTTTCTCCGAGGCTTATCAGCCGTATAGTCCCCGCCGCCGTAAGTGTTTACATTCGTGGTTTGGCGGCCCCGCCCCGCCATTGTTGTCATATCATTCTTAGAGGTCCGTAGTAATCGCTGTGGCGTGGTTTGTAAAAAGGATTAAACTGCTCATGTTGAAAAAGTTGCTATTTATATTTATACCGAAGGTAACCGCTTGGTTAGCCGCCTTTCTTATTTCACCGTCTTATTACACCGTTTCATGTATTGTCTTTATGTTCGATTACTCGATGTATGTCTACTTGGGTGCCGGGTAGGCACGATCACGCCCGGTTCGGTCGTGACAGGAGGTGCTACCGAATTTTCTCGTAGGATATTCTCCATTGAGATCTAGATGTTAATAGGCGCCTTGTGGCCTCTATAGGTCAAGTACTACGATGGCGTGATCTACTTGGCTTAAGGAGTAGCCGACGGTTTGAGGTACTTGAGCGTTTTGCTATTAGTCGATAATCGTCGCGAGGTATGTGAACCTCTTCCTATCCGTTCTAGCATGATATGTGTATAACTATGTAGTACGGCAGACGCATACGTGTGTTTAATGTATTTGATTGGTTTGAAACATAAAGTGTTATAACGCTTTATGGGTAGTTGGTTATAATGACTTTATGTAGGTAAGAAAATGCTTTGTGGTTTCAAAGGGTAACTGATTTGACTTATAACGGATTTGATGTGTAGTAATACTTGGCTTTGAAAACATAAGAGTTGTACTAACTTTATGGGAAGTTAGGTATAACGTCTTAAGAGTGATAAAAAGAATGGTTTACTGATTTTTAGAAGATAAGAGACTTGACTTAATGGTATTAATATGAATTTTGTTAAAAGTGTGAAAACTCATTCGTGAGTAATGAGTACTTGGTTTTAAGAGGAATAATGTTTTACTGATTTCGGAAATCAGAATGAGTATCGACAAACCACTGCAGCGTTAATAAAGGAAAATGTATTGAATAATGAAGTATGGTATTAAAACCAGTAGAAACCTCCATCTGCATAGAAGCTAAGATAAGACAAAATGATATTACATTTCCTAGATCATGGCTGCTTAATAAGATTGATTATAAACAAGAATAACCTACTCACATATAAGACATATGTTTCTCAAAACGTTTAAAGGAGAATTATGTTTTAAAGGATTTAAAACTATGAACTACGAAACCTTTTCTAAAATGAGAAACTTGAGCTTTTGAAATTAGGCAAACTTGAACGTTTGGAAAATAAGGTTGTTACTTGATTTTTACAAAGGAAAGCATTTTGGTTTACTTAACAATGTTAGTCACTCTATTTTTATACTACGGGTATCGGGTGACCTTCGTAAAAGAAATGGATCTTTAAAAGGAATTTAACGTACGTAATACTTTAGGGTTAAAATCCGGACTTTGACATAAAATGAAAGTACCTTGATTTGTGTATAACTTGCCTATGCTTTTGTTATGAAACTTGACCATGTTACGTGTGATAGCCTTGTTGTGCAAGTATTGTGTTCTACTCAACTACCGGTTCATCCGGGAATGTATTTCACTTGACTACCGGTTCATCCGGGATGTATTTCACTTGACTACCGGTTCATCCGAATGTATTTCACTTGACTACCGGCTCATCCGAATGTATTTCACTTGACTACCGGTTCATCCGAATGTATTTCACTTGACTACCGGTTCATCCGGAATGTATTTCACTTGACTACGGCTCATCCGAATGTATTTCACTCGACTACGGTTCACGGGATGAACCGGAATGTATTCCACACGCTTTCTATATTGGGTCCATAAGATGGGCCGAGACCGTTATAAGTATCACATGATTTGTACCTAGACCGCCAAGTGGCGGAAGAAGTTCCACGCGTGAGGATGACTTTGAGGCGTGAGTCACGACTTGACATGATCGCTTTTATGTTGTGAATCGTAGTTTGTTATCATACATGTCTCCTTCTTTATATAGACTATTATGATTTCATTTACTGATTTTACGCCACATACTTGGTACTGTCAGATCGACCTCCTTCGGGCCGCGTTCATGCCAGTGGAAGTACATCGCCGTGGATCCTCGCCATGGATCACGATTCGGCTGGGAAGCCCCATTTCTTCTGAGGCTTATCTTTTGGTATGTTACCATGGGTCCAGAGATTCTTATACATTCGTGGTATGGCGGGGCCCCGTCCCGGCCATAAATTGTAAAATCTTAGAGGTGCAGAGTAATCGTTGTGGGCAGAGGTTGTAAAAAGGATAACGTCGGGTATTTATGTATATATGATGGGCGCAAATCGCTTTTGGTTGGCCTGTTTATTTATCTTGTCTCTTAATTCATGTTCATGTTTTTATTTCGCTGATTTTCTCGATGTTGTATCACTAGGTGCAGGGTAAGGCACGATCACGGCCCGGTTCGGTCGTGAATCTCTGTCTCCCGAAACCTCAAGACACGGAGCCCTCGACCGCTTCCCGATCGACCGCTGATCGGACCTCCCGCCGAAAACCATGACGGAGCACTCTGGCCGGCCGGAAAGTGGACCCGATCACTTGGTGAGGCTGTCGCCTCGAGAACTTCCCCGAGACCACGATGTCACGCCTCTTGGGCCGGCTGCGTCAATCTGTCCTCCTTTCTATCATCTATCCCCGAGCATAGGCTGCATCCTAGCAATGTCCATACCGGTGAAGAGCCACCCCAAACATCTTTGTAATCATATGACGGTCTAGCCCCATCATATAACGATGAACTCATCCGCCATGCTAGCTACAATAGTATGAGCATGCTCGCCAAGGAGTCAAACTCAGTGTACTCACTGCCTCCTCCCGCTCACGCAAGGTCAAAAATCTGTCTACCCGGGCTCTCTCATCTCGGGAGGTAAAAGTGATCCATAAAGGCCTCAGTAAACTCCTCCCAAACAGCCGGGAAGAGCATCATCACCTCTCGAAAGCAACCACGACTCAAACCGGTTCAACGCAATATCGCGCAACGGTAGAAGAGGCTAGTGTAACTCTCTCAAGCCCTAAGGACTGCATGGTCATTGTAGCCGTCGAACGAACTCCTGCGATCCTCATCGACCTCGAACCATAAAACTCAAGTGGATGACATCCCGTAAAAATCCCTAATCCGCAAACCGCTCACAGGGTGGCCGCTTCGTCGCTTGGCTTGTCCGACTACTATATCAAGTCAACAATCGAACTGCTCCCGTAGTCTCTATACTCGCACTGGCCGTGGAACCGAGGCTCTGCACGAACCTTCGAGCTACCGCCGCTCTCGCCTCTAAAATCGCAGCGTGGCTGAACTCGCCGACCCGCCTACTACCTCAGGCATAGTCTGTGCCTGAGCCCGTGTAACCCTCTGAGTACCGCTAGCAGCTCCTGCTGCTGCCTTGCCCTTCTGGGCCCTGGTAGCTTTCCGTGGAGGCATAACTGTTTCATAAGAAGAGGTCAGAGAGGATTCAACCTAATAAGACAGCTCTCTTCGCACGATCTCGCAGAGAAGAATGGAAACCAATCCTAAATGTCCTGTAGCCTCACGATTATAGATGTGGTGCACAAAACACCGATAATCAAGACTATACTAGACACGATGCGTAGACACTTTCCGAGGACTAACTGCTCTGATACCACTTTTGTCACGACCCGACCCCGGGCCGCGACTGGTGCCCTACCTGGGCACCCCGTTCAGGTATACGTCAGAGAATAGCAGCGGAACATACACAACATAAACACATGTGTAAAATAATATACAACCCAGGCAAAGCCGATAAGGCCGCATTCCATAATATAAACAAGGTCAAAAGTACAACTTTACAACTCGCTTATAGCCCAACCACGTATGTGAATACGGACTTGGGATAACAAGCGTGGCGGACAGGCCCCGCCATACCCTGAATGTACATAATCTACAACATCATGGACAAGACTGTACCAAAAGAAAGACAAGCCTCCGGAGAATGGAGCTTCCGACGTCCGATAAGTGATCCTAAGAATGTGGATGCGCCACCGCTACCCTTTCTGGCGATGAACGCAGCCCGAGGAAGGGGTCAAGACACAATATGTACTAAGTATGTAAAGCGAAAGTACTGTAATTACAACATAAGTTTATGAAAGGAGACATGTATGATAACAAAATTACAAGACTAATGCCTTACTAACAATGAGAGTAACAATAGGTGTATACTTACAACGAAAAATAGGATTGAATCCTACTCGGGACTATTTCACCCGATAGGTCGGTGGACTGCGTGAGGTATTCCTCGCACGGGACTATTTCACCCGCATAAGCCCTTACGGACTCGCACGAGGTATTCCTCGCATAGGTCGGACGCCCGCACGGGACTATTTCACCCGCATAAGCCCTTACGGACTCGCGTGAGGTATTCCTCGCATCGTGGTTAGCAAATCCACGGAAATATATAATGCCACAATCCCGGGGAATGACCCCAACGAATAATATATCATTAGCCCAAATCCGCTTATCACACATAACATAAGCTCTATCCTTATCATGCAATATATAAGCAAGTTAAGAAATCCCCTAACTTCTTACTATTCTTGTTCATATACACTCTCATTTTAGTTTACCTAAGGCACTATCATGTCTTTTATAAAAATCCGGGAATTTAACCCAAAGTACTACGTACTTCTATGCTTTTAAAATGACTCATTTCATTATAAAACTTCCAAGATACTAATAAGCGTAGTATCAGTGACAATTTCTTTTCAAGACAAGTCACAATACTTTTAGAAATAAAATATGGCTTCTAAATCAAGTGACTCGTGTCTTATAAAACCTTAGGCAATTGATGCCTTAAAATCGAATTGCCTTCCATTAAATCAAGTCATTTATCTTTTCATAAAGTCAATATAACCGACTCCCCATAAAGTCGTTATATTCACTTTATACCTTAGTCATGTACAATTTCCTATCCAAGGGACTTATACGTTTTTAAAACGACACAAGTATTACATACTTTAAAATTCTTCAAGTCCATTATCTTTAACAAGACTTAAGACATCTATAATATTCTCAAAGAAGTGAGTTAAATCTCCTAACTCACCCGACTTGGCATTTCGTAAAACAAGTAAAGTATGTCAAAGTCTTGTACGTCTACCGTACTATATACGTGAAACTAGTCATGCTCAAAGATAGGAAAAGTTCTACATACCTTGTCGGGTCAAACCACTTGCCAAGTACAAAGTCCCGCCCGTAGTATAACAACCTATAATATTCACAATACGTCTATTAAGGCCTTACTTCAATCGTAGAATATCATAAGTGTTAAGTCTCTATATTCTACGGAAAATCGGACAGCACCTCCTTTGTTTTTACTTACTTTGCCACCTTTTTCAAGGCCGAAATACAATAACCAAACAGCCCCAATTGGCTCACAATTTATAGAAGGTAATCCAATACAAATGAATAACTAAACAGCCCCAATTGGCTCACAATTATATAGAAGGTAGTCCAATACAAATGAATAACTAAACAGCCCCAATTGGCTCACAATTATATAGAAGGTAGTCCAATACAAATGAATAACTAAACAGCCCCAATTGGCTCACAATTATATAGAAGGTAATCCAATTCAAATGAATAACAACTAATACGACTACAAGTCTACAATCGGCTACCTTGAGTTCAACAATACCAACTCTTGTCCAATTTCCATTTCAATCCAAATTTGTAGCATAACTTGATATCAAGTCGCATTTGATTATAACAAACATAATCTTTAAGTCAATGACATGCGACGATTCTAACAACGATTAAATTGTAATTCAACTTAGTCATGGCTTACATTACATTTCGGATTTCCAAGGCTATAATCAATCCATAATCCTTATAACCTCAATATAACAACTTCATGCTCGCAACATACAAAGCTATCAACAACAATATAAATATGTAATCTTGTAACACCTTTAAAAGACAAGATTATACCTTCACGAATATGAAACCAACTCCAATCCGAAGTCGCTCCTTAGTAGTTTAGAACCTCTCCGAGACACTTCAATTCGCTTGTTGAGACCCTTAGAACAACACCAACAATTATTCTTCAAATCTCCAAACAAAACCTAGAAAGACCATTAGGTTTTCGCTTGCGACTAACCCGAAAACTATCTTTTTCCAAGATGTTTCTATTGAGACTTGCTTACAATACACATAAGAACCTTGGTTTAAAGTGGGGAGCTAAATGGATCACAAACAAAGATTTTTTTTTTTTTGTATGGAACCCGAGAGCACATAGCCTATGTTCTTCAATTTTTGTGTAAATTATTCTAAGTGTTAAGCTCTCCCTCTACGAGTAGTAAGATATGTAGCACCTTGGAGGGTTAGGATACAAACAAATGGTTGGTTTGGATGTAGTCTTGCTAAATATCAAGACAAAGGTGGGACCTTTGACTTAGTCAATGTTCTCATGCTACAAGTTGCAAGACTTTAGCCTTAGAAGACTTATGGTCAATGACCATATTGGCCATGCCATTTCGTCCAAGGCATGGCTAAGGGGGGGGGGGTGACACGTGTCGCCCTCCCATTCGACACGACACTACGTTTTCCGACAATTTCATAATTTCCGATAAATTTTTACAAGTCTCAAATCCTTAATATTTGTGAGTTCTTACTTACGTTCTTAAGACATGTCCTGTAATTACGGGGTGTAACAACTATGATCAAGAACCTGATATCCCCAGCGGAGTCGCCATGCTGTCGCGCCCGTTTTTGACCTCGGGAGTCTGAACGGTATCTGCAACGTTGCTCTTTGGCTCGGTTCCCTGGATGGAGCAATAATGCTGTTTTTGAGGAGTCGCTACCTAATTAGTTATAGTGAATTAGGACACTTATTAAATAGCATAAAAATGCTATAAATGATCTCCATTTAAAGGTCTGCGAAAGCTATGTGAGATTCTGGATCAGGGTTCTTTATTATCCTAAAGGGAAGGAGTTAGACATCCTTTAAGATCCGCTAACTTGTGGTTATCCGTTCAAAACTAGGTTAATTATTTATTGCCCTTTTTTATTCTACCTATTCTAAGCATTCTTTCATAATTTATAATTAAAAATAAAGTGCAATACAGAATGATAAAACTAAAATTAAATGCGACATAAAATAAAACTCCGGGACATCTTTTAGCCCTTTTTAGGCCTTCTGCACAAGATGTTCTCCAGGTACCTGCATAAACACTTAGTAAAAATGTTAGTACTAGAATAAATAATTTTAAAGCAATGACAGGAATTTAATAAGTAAAGCCAAAAAATAAATAAATTCGTCTTTTGCACAGAGGAGGCCTTGAAAATCAGACGGAGATTCCTTCATCGGCCAATATTGTTAAAAGCAATAAAATAAATAAAACCTTCAAATCCGCGCCTAAACAGTAATAGTTTTAAACACGGAGGGCTCAGATATATATAAAAATAAAGTGGGACATCCTAAACAAGTCCGGCTGCGAAAATTCGCCTCGCCAGCGCATGTTGGTTATCCCGTGTAAGTAGAAGAAATCATCAACGCCCAGAAAGCTTCATTTATTTTATTTTCCGTCTTTGCAACTGTGGAGGCCTAAAAAATCGACGGATAACTTTTTCATTGGCCAACAAGTGTAGTATCCTTGTTCAAATCAGAAAAATACCAAATATTCAAGTGAAGCAATATGTTCTTAATAGCAGCCTGTTCAAGCAGTTTAATAAACTAAATGAATGGACATAATTATCAAAAAATCAGTCTCAAAAGAAGAACAACACAACAAATGGTAAAACCAAAAACTAATCTGGTACAAGAGCCCAAAAGCAATAGAACAGTTCACAGCGACATAGCCAAGAATGGCTCGCGAAACAATACACGCAGCAGTCGACAAGTCGACGAATCGCCGGCCATATACCAACGATCAGAAAATCAGTACAAACCCCAAAACAGACATCAAATTCGAAGATAAAGTCAAGAACAAGATCGCTAGTGTTTGAAAACTCCGACAAGATTCAATATCCAGAAAATTAGTCCGACAGAAAGTAAACAGTAGAAGCAATAACCAACGGTTGCCGGAGTTTTCAGAACTCCGGCCAGAACCAAAACATAAAATCAGTCCAAACCAACAATAATATAAAGTGTCAAAACCCGAAAACAAACAGTAGCGTGGGAACGACGGAACAGTGGTGTCGGGCAGAGTGATGGCGAGGGTGTTCGCCGGAGCTACAGTGGTGCAGGCGAAGGGGTGTGACAGTGGTGGGTTCGCCGGTGGTGTCACAGTGCTGGTGTTGTTGGGTATGGCGAGGTTTATTAGGGTGCGCCGGTGCTGGGCGAGTGGTGGTGGTTCGTCGGTGGTCGACGGTGGTTCAGGGAGAGGGCGACGGGAGAGGTGCAGCTGAGTTAAGGAGAGGGAGCTAGGGTGGTTTGTGGGTGTTTAAAGGGGGGGGGTTCGCCAGATGGGGGGTCGAGGGCGACTGACAGTGGGTTGGCATGGTGAGGGAGAGGGCAGGGGTGAGGGCAGATGGGGAGAGGAGAGTGAGACGGGAGAGGTGAGAGAGGAGAGGGTGAGGGAGATGATTAAAATGGGAGAGGGGGTGAGTTTTGTGTTGGTGGAGTTCGCCGGAGATCCGGTGGCGGCGGAGATTTTTTGGAAGAGGAGAGGAGTGAGAGGAGACAATGATGGCTGGATAATGGTGTCTTGTGCGGCTGGGTAATAGGGGGCTGATTTTTTTTGGGGGGAAAGTGGGAATGTTATACCCCGTAGTTCCAGGGTATGTATGCGAGGACGTACGTACGAGAATACGACAAAAAAATTGGAAAGGAAGAAAGATGTGATTTTTCAACGGAAAAGTTTCCGGTTTTTGTAAAGGAAAAATGTTCGTTGATGGGAATTGGATTCCCAGATTTGGTATTTGGGCTTCTTGAATTATATTAGAATTTTGAGATTTTATTTTCGGAAATGGTCACGTGGGGCCTACGGGAGAAATTTACGGTTTTGTGGGGCCCGCTTTGTTTTTGAGATTTTGGTCATTATGGATATTTTCGGAAGATGAAATATTTTGGACGAATAGGAGGGCGACACGTGTCACCCCCCTAGGTGGCTCTTGGCCGAAATCACTTGACAAGTGGCAAGACAAGTGACCTTGTCTTGCAAGATATTTTAGTTGGACAAGTGGCTTGTGGGGCCCACACACACTTGTCCCCAATCTCAACCACACACTTGCCTTCATCCTAGCCCTTGGTTGTCATATATATGGACCCTTAGTTGATGAAATCTTCCACACTTAACCATTTCAAGACTTGAGAAAACCCTCCCTCTCCCTTCATGAAGCTCTCGGCCATGGTGCCTTTTCTTGAGCAAAATTTGTCCAACAATTCTTAAACTCTTAAGTGTTCTTCCCTAAGGTGTTAGGAAGATTGTGTACCAAGAGTTGGAAAAGATTTCACACCCCTAGCCTATTTAGTTTGCCTTGGCCGAAAGTTGTCTTGTTGGAACCCTAAGTGTTCTTCACTTTTTGGAGTTGAATCTTGAAGAGAAGTTGGTTAGGAGCTTCTATGGGTTGCTTGTAGAGGATTGGAACGTAAAGATTTGGAGCTAAGACTTGCTTGGAGCGACTTTAAGAACTTGGATATTATTGGGCTATTTGAGGTAGTGAAACTTAAACCTCTTTGTAAATTGGTTATTATACATATATTATAAGTATATTATGGATTATATAATATATGGAGTAAAGTTTGGAAGGATTTGGATCTTGTTAAGTTGCTAAAATGGAAATTGGCAAGAAAGCCACAAAATGGTAAAAACGTATCTTACTTGCTAAGAAGCTAATAACAAAGTAACTATAACTTATATTAAGAATGGAAATATAAGTTGGATGACTAATGAGTAATTTGGATATGTAAAATGGACAAAGTTGGCCAAGGACCCCAACTTAAGGACTGTATTTACTTTGGACTGTATTTACATTTCTGTTAAGGGGAAGATTGTTCAATCGTGTTCCGTTTGGGCGTGTGATCCCCTTTTTAATTATTGTATTGTTTTGAAGGCGTGATAGTAAACCGCGTTACCGGTTGGGCGCGTAATCCCCTTCTTTTACTTATTGTTATTATGAAGGCGTGATAGTAAACCGCGTTACCGTTTGGGCGTGTAATCCCCTTCTTTATGTTGTTTTATTATTACGCCTTATATATGGCATATAATTACGGTTATTCGGGCCTTGGAGAAAGATGGAAAAGTGAGTAAAAACGGGGGAAGTGCTGCCCAATTTTCCGTAGAATTAGAGGGCTTTTTATTGGTATAAGTCTTCAATGGTAAGAAAGGTTTGATAGAAGTACTATGACCATTTTAGGAGTGGAGTAATACGTGTGGCGTGATCTACTTGGCTTAAGGAGTAGCCGACGGGTTGAAGTACTTGGAGCGTTTTGCTATTTGTCGATAATCGTCGTGAGGTATGTGAACCTCTTCCTATCTTTTCTAGCATGATTGTTGTGAACTATGTAGTACGGTAGACGTACGTGTGCTAAACGAGTTTTGGTTGGTTTAAAACATATAGTGTTATAATAGCTTTATGGGAAGTTAGTTATAACGACTTTATGTAAGTAATAGAATGGTTTATTGATTTTAGAAGTTAAGAGACTTGATCTTAAAAGATAAGAGACTTAACTTATAAATGACGTTTTATGAAATGTTAAGGACTATGAATTTTGTTAAAAATTTGTGAAACCTCATTCGTGAGTAATGAGTACTTGACTTTTAAAGAATAATGTTTCTTGATTTGAAATGAGAATAAGTATCGAACAAACCATTGCAGCTTTAATAAAGGAAATGTATTGACTAATTAATTATATTAAAATCAGTAGAAACCTCCATCTGCATAGAAGCTAAGATAAGACAAAATTGTATTACATTTCCTAGATCATGGCTGCTTTAATAAGATGGTTATAAACAAGAACAAACTACTCACACATAAGGCATATGTTACTCAATTGTTTTAAAAAGAGATTTCGTTAAGTGATTAAGACTATGATCTATGGAATCTTTCGAAAATAAGAGACTTGAGCATTTGAAATCAGGCAAACTTGGACTTTTGGAAAAGAATGTTGTTACTTGATTTTAATAAGGAAAGTGTTTTGGTTTACTTATAAATGTTAGTCACTTTATGTTAATACTAAAGGTATCGGGTGACCTTTGTAAAAGAAATGGATCTTTTAAAAGAATTTAACGTATGTAGTACTTTGGGGTTGAAACCCGGACTTTGACATAAAATGAAAGTGCCTTGAGTTGTGTGTAACTTGCCTATGTTTGCGTGGGATAGCCTTGTTGTGCAAGTACTGTATTTCTATACCGCCGCGTCTCTCAATGGAGGGTCGGCTGATTGGTGGTGAACGATTCCTATCGAGTCCCATGAGATGGGCCGAGACATGTATTCCATACGATTCCTATCGAGTCCCATGGGATGGGCCGAGACATGTATTCCACACGATTCTTATCGAGTCCCATGAGATGGGCCGAGACATGTATTCCACACGATTCTTATCGAGTCCCATGGGATGGGCCGAGACATGTATTCCACACGATTCTTATCCAGTCCCATGGGATGGGCCGAGACATGTATTCCACACGATTCCACCTCGAGTCCCATGGGATGGGCCGAGTCATGTTATACGTATCATACGATTTATACCTAGACTGCCGGCAGTGAGGAAGAAGTTACACGCAATGAGGATGACTTGAGGTGTGAGTCCCCGACTTGACATGACTACTTTTATGTTGTAAATCAGAGTTTGGTTATCATACACGTCTCTGCTTTATATAGTATCGCATGATTTCATTTACGTGATTTCGCCACATACTTGGTACTGTTGTCTTGAACTCCTTCGGGCCGCTCATGCCGCAGTAGAGGTACATCGGTTGTGGATCCTCGCCATGGATCACGATTCAACAGATTGGGAAGCCCCGTTTCTCGAGGCTTATCTTGTGGTATGTTACCACAGTGCAGAGGTTCTTGTACATTCGGGGTATGGCGGGCCCCGTCCCGTCATAGTTGTTGTCACTTTCTTAGAGGTGCATGAATCTGTGTGGCGTGGTTGTAAAGGATGTAATCGCTCATTCTCAGATATATATGCAAGAAGGCAACTGTTTTGGTTGGCCTGTTTTTTTATCATATCTATTGTTTCGTGTTCATGTCTTTATTTCCGCTGATTTTCTCTGATGTTGTATCACTAGGGTGCCCGGGGTAAGGCACCAGTCACGGGCCCCGGTTCGGGTCGTGACAAAAGTGGTATCAGAGCAGTTATGTTACACCCCGTAATTACAGGACATGCCTTAAGAAAGTAAGTAAGAACTCACAAATGTTAAGGATTGGAGACTTGTAAAAAACTTATCGGAAATTATGGAATTGTCGGATAATGTATTATTGTAACGAATGGGAGGGCGACACATGTCACCCCCCTTTTGAGATGCCTTGGTCGAAATTGTGCAAGGGCATGAAGGTCATTGGACCTTTGTTGCAAGACTAGTCTTGCAACTTGTGTAGCTTGAGAAGGTTGACTAAGTCTTGGTCAATAAGTCTTGATATTTAGCAAGACTAGATCCCAACCAACCATTTGTTTGTATCCTAACCCTCCAAGGTGCTACTTATATCACTACTAGTAGAGAGGGAGCTCAACACTTAGAAATTTTACACAAAAAATTGAAGAACATAGGCCTTAAGCTCTCGGGTTCACCTTGCAAAAAGAAAAAAAAATTTGTTCCTTGTTCTTTTAGTTCCCCACTTTAAACCAAGGTTCCTAGGTGTATTGTAAACACATCTCAATAGAAAAATCTTGGAAAAAGATTGTTTACGGGTTAGTCGCAAACGAAAACCTAAGGGTCTTTCTAGGTTTTATTTGAAGACTTGAAGGATAATTGTTGGTGTTGTTCTAAGGGTCTCAACAAGAGGATTGAAGTGTCTTGGAGAGGCTATAAACTACTAAGGAGCGACTTCGGATTGGAGTTGGTTTAAGAATCATTGAGGTATAATCTTGTTCTTTGAAAGTATTACAAGATTATTCATTTTGTTGTTGTTAGCTTTGTATGTTGCAAGCATGAAATTGTTATATTGAAGTTATAAAGATTATGGATTGATTATAGCCTTGGAAATCCGAAATGTAATGTAAGCCAGGACTAAGTTGAATTACAATTTAATCGTTGTTAGAACCGTCGCATGTCATTGACTTAAGGATTATGGTTATTATAATCAAATGCGACTTGTTATCATGTTATGCTACAAATTTGGGTTGAAATGAAATTGTGAGCCAATTGGGGCTGTTTAGTTAGTCATTTGTATTGGACTACCTGCTATATAAATTGTGAGCCAATTGGGGCTGTTTAGTTAGTCATTTGTATTGGACTACCTGCTATATTGATTGTGAGCCAATTGGGGCTGTTTAGTTGGTCATTTGCATTGGATTATCTTCTATATTGTTGTGAGCCAATTGGGGCTGTTTGGTTATTGTATTTCGACCTTGAAAGAGGTGGCAAAGTGAGTAAAAACAAAGGAGGTGCTGTCCGATTTTCCGTAGAATTTAGAGACTTAACACTTATAATATTATACGTTTGAAGTAAGGCTTTAATAGACGTATTGTGAATATTATAGGTTGTTATACTACGGGACTTTGTACTTGGCAAGTGGTTTGACCCGACAAGGTATGTAGAACTTTTCCTATCTTTGAGCATGACTAGTTTCACGATATAGTACGGAGACGTCTGACAAGACTTTGACATACTCTACTTGTTTTACGAAATGCCAAGTCGGGTGAGTTAGAGATTTAACTCACTTCTTAGAGAATATTAAAGATGTCTTAAGTCTTGTCAAAGATAAGTGGACGAAGAATTTTAAAGTATGTAATACTTGTCGCTTTAAAAACGTATAAGTCCCTTGGATAGAAAATTGTACATGACTAAGGTATAAAGTGAATATAACGACTTTATGGGAGTTGGTTATATTGACTTTATGGAAAGATAAATGACTTGATTTAATGGAAGGCAATTCGATTTTAAGGCATCAATTGCCTAAGGTTTTATAAGACACGAGTCACTTGATTTAGAAGCCATATTTTATTTCTAAAAGTATTGTGACTTGTCTTGAAAAGAAATGGTCACTTGATACTACGACTATTAGTATCTTGGAAGTTTTATAATGAAATGAGTCTTTTTTAAAAGCATAGAAGTACGTCGTACTTTGGGTTAAATTCCCGTATTTTTATAAAAGACAGGAGAGTGCCTTAGGTAAACTAAAATGAGAGTGTATATGAACAAGAATAGTAAGAAGTTATGGGATTTCTTAACTTGATTATATATTGTATGATAAGCCGATAGAGCTTATGTTATGTGTGATAGCGGATTTGGGCTAATGATATATTATTCGTCATGGGTCATTCCCGATTGTGGCATTGTATATTTCCGTGGATTTGCTAACCACGATGCGAGGAATACCTCATGCGAGTCCGTAAGGGCTTATGCGGTAAAATAGTCCCACGCGGGGTCCAAATTATGCGAGGAATACCTACGCGAGTCCGTAAGGGCTTATGCGGGTGAAATAGTCCCATGCGAGGAATACCTCACGCAGGTCCATTGGACCTATGCGGGTGAAATAGTCTCAGGAGTAGGATTCCAATCCTATTTTTCGTTGTAAGTATACACCTAGTTATACTCTCATTATTAGTAAGGCACTGTGTACTGTAATTTTGTTATCATACATGTCTCGCTTTCTTTTAAACTTATGTTGTAATTACGATTTTCCGCTTTACATACTTAGTACATATTGTGTACCGACCCTTCCTCGGGTGCGTCACGCCGCAGAAAGTGGTAGCGTGCGGATCCACACTCTTAGGATCACTTATCAGACGTCGGAAGCTCCATTCTCCGGAGGCTTGTCTTTCTTTTGGTACAGTCTTGTCCCTGATGTTGTAGATTATGTACATTCAGGGTATGGCGGGGCCCTGTCCCGCCACAGTTGTTATTCCTAGAGGTCTGTATTCACCTATGTGGTTGGGCTATAAGAACTGGGTTGTAAAGTTGTACTTTTGACTCTGTTTATATTATGGAAGGCGGCCTTATCGGCTAGCCTGTGTTGTTATATTATTTACATATGTGTTTGTGTTGTGTATGTTCATTGCTATTCTCTCGATGTATACAGGCAGGGTGCCCTGCAGGCACCGGGCCGCCCTGGCCTGGTCGTGACAAAAGTGGTATCAGAGCAGTTAGTCCTCGGAAAGTGTCTACAAACCGTGTTTAGTAAAGTCTTGATTATCGTGTTGTGCACCACATCTATAATCGTGAGGCTACAGGACATTTAGGATTGATTTCCATTCTTCTCTCTCGAGATCGCAAGAGAGTCTTATTAGGTTGAATCCTCTCTGACCTCTTCTTATGAAACAGCTATGCCTCCACGGAAAGCTACCAGGGCCCAGAAGGGCAAGGCAGCAGCAGGAGCTGCTAGCGGTACTCAGAGGGTTACACGGGCTCAGGCACAGACCATGCCTGAGGTAGTAGGCGGGTCGGCGAGTTCAGCCACGCCTGCAGTTTTAGAGGAGCCGAGAGCGGCAGTAGCTCCAGAGATTCCGGTACCAGAGCCTCCAGTTCCACAGCCAGCTGCTGAGTATAGAGACTACGGGGAACAGATTCGATTGTTGACCAGTATAGTAGTCGGGCAGCGCCGACAGGAGCAGGCAGCCCACCCTAGAGCCGACAGTTTGCGGATTAGGGATTTTCTGGGATGTCATCCACCTGAGTTTTATGGTTCGAGGTCTGATGAGGATCCGCAGGAGTTCGTTCGACAGCTACAGCGGACCCTGCAGGTCCTTAGGGCTTCAGAGACAGAGTCTGTTACACTAGCCTCTTACCGGTTGCGCGATATTGCGTTGAACTGGTTTGAGTCGTGGTTGCTTTCGAGAGGTGATGATGCTCTTCCAGCTGTTTGGGAGGAGTTTACAGAGGCCTTTATGGATCACTTTTTACCTCCCGAGATGAGGAGAGCCCGGGTAGACAGATTTTTGACCTTGCGGCAGAACGGGAGGACCGTTAGGGAGTACAGCCTGGAGTTTGACTCCTTAGCCAGGCATGCTCACACTATTGTAGCTAGCATGGCGGATAGAGTTCATCGTTATGTGATGGGGCTAGACCGTCATATGATTACAAAGATGTTTGGGGTGGCTCTTCACCGGTATGGACATTGCTAGGATGCAGCCTATGCTCGTGGGATAGAGGATAGAGAAAGGAGGACCAGATTGACGCAGCCGCCCAAGAGGCCGTGACCTCGTGGTCTCAGGGCGCTTATCGAGGCGACCCTCGCAGCAGAGTAGGTCCACTTTCCACCAAAGACAGAGTGCTCCGCCACGGTTTTCCGCGGAGGTCCGATCAGCAGGTCACCGAGCAGTCGGGGCTCCGTGTCTTGGGTTTCAGGGAGGCAGAGATCCTCGCCGATCGAGACCACCCACTTCGGTGTGCTCGATGCGCAGATCTCACCGCCGAGAGTGTCGTGTTCTCGCAGGATGTTGTTACTCTTGTGGCCACCGGGCCATTTGAAGAGAGATTGTCCGCTCAGAGGCGGCATGGGTGGTACAAAGACACCGACGGGATCGATTCTTGCCGGGTCTTCTTCTCCTTACGTGGTTATGCGCCCGAGGGTGGTACTCACGACAGGCAGGCCGCAGAGGTCGTGGTGGTGGTTCGAGCTAGCGGTCCCGTAACCGCATATATTCTCTAGCCACCGCCAGATCGTGAGGCTTCCGACGCCGTCGCGTACATTACCGATTTCAGCTATGATGTTTATGCATTGATAGATCCGTGTTCTACCTTGTCCTATGTGTCCTCTTATCATGGTAGAATCGGATAGAGCGGTGTCGATAGAGCCGCTTTGAGGTAGCTACGCGATGGGTGATTCGGTGTTAGCCGAGCGGTGTATAGAGGTTGTCCGTATTTATTTACGCCGTCGGACTCGCGAACTTGATAGAGCCGGAGATGACGATTTTGATGTCATTATGGTATGGACTGGTTGGCTTTTGTTATGCCAACGTTGGTAGGGACAGTTGGTTCGGTTCGATTTCTGGCGAGCGATTATCGAGTGGAGGGCAACACAAAGACGCCGGCGGGTAGGTTTATTTCTTACCTCAAGGCTAGGAAGATGGTGCGGCGGTACATCTATCATCCGGTTCGGTATTCGTCTGCAGGCCGAGGTGCCGTTCTTCGATGCGATGGTTAGGAGTTTCGGATGTGTTCCCAGATGATCTTCCGGGTATCCCTCCTGAGAGGGAGATCGAGTTTTGTATTGACACGTTGCCAGACACTCGACCTATTTCCATTCCGCCATACAGGATGGCACCTGCGGAGTTGAGGGAGCTGAAGGACCAGCTGAAAGATTTGCTGGAGAAAGGCTTTATCAGGCCTAGTGTATCTCCCTGGGGAGCGCCGGTGTTGTTTGTAAAGAAGAAGGATGGGACGCTGCGTATGTGTGTTGACTACAGGCAGCTGAATAAGGTAACCATTAAGAATAGGTACCCCCTCCCCAGGATTGATGATTTGTTTGACCAGTTGCAGGGTGCGAGGTGTTTCTCAAAGATAGACCTGCGGTCTGGTTATCATCAGGTTCGAGTTCGAGAGGCAGATATCCCAAAGACTGCATTCAGGACCCGGTATGGGCACTATGAGTTCAGGGTTATGTCTTTCGGTTTGACCAACGCTCCAGCGGTATTTATGGATTTGATGAACCGGGTGTTCAAGCCATTTTTGGATACATTTGTGATTGTATTCATTGATGACATCCTGGTGTATTCACGGACAGAGCAGGAGCATGCAGATCACTTGAGGACGGTACTTGGGATTCTCCGGAGCCGGCAGTTATTCGCCAAGTTCTCCAAGTGTGAGTTTTGGTTGGCCTCAGTGGCATTCCTGGGGCATATTATTGGGGCTGATGGTGTTCGGGTAGATACGGCAAAGATTGAGGCAGTCAAGTCTTGGCCGAGACCTACTACTCCGACTGAGGTGCGCAGTTTCTTAGGATCGGCGAGTTATTATCGCGAGTTTGTGGAGCGGTTTGCTTGATTTCAAAGACCGCTGACTAGCCGACTCGAGGCGCACCAAGTTCCGATGGGCGAGGCTTGCGAGCAGGGTTTCCAATTGCTGAAGGAGAGGTTGACTACAGCCCCAGTTCTTACTCTTCCTGAGGGGTTAGACGGGTACGTTATCTATTGTGATGCCTCGGCATCGGGCTGGTGTGTTTTGATGCAAGACGGCAAGGTTATAGCCTATGCTTCCGGCGATTCACGGAAGCATGAGAGGAATTACCCTACCCATGACTTAGAGTTGGCCGCGGTTATACATGCCTTGAAGATTTGGAGACACTATTTGTACGGGGTTCATGTGGATATTTATACAGACCACAAGAGCCTCCAGTATATCTTCAGGCAGAGGGAGCTGAACTTGAGGCAGAGACGGTGGTTAGAGTTACTGAAAGATTATGATGTTGATATTCTATACCATCCGGGGAAGGCCAACGTAGTTGCTGATGCCTTGAGTCGTAGATCGATGGGGAGCCTATCAGAGGTACAGCCAGAGAAACAGGACATGGTCCGTCAGATCCACCAGTTAGCGAGCCTTGGGGTTCGATTGATCGATACCGACGATAGTGGAGTACGGGTTCGTGAGGTTGCCGAGTCTTCCATCGTTGATGAGGTGAAGAGGCGACAGTTTGAGGACCCAGTGTTGGTACGGTACCGTGATGCAGCTCTTCGGGAGGAGAAGAGTCTATTCGAGGTAGCGCCTGATGGGGTGCTGAGATTTGAGGGCCGGTTGTGTGTTCCCGATGTATCAGGACTTCGTCAGCAGATTCTGGGGGAGGCACACAGCGCTCGATATTCTATTCATCCGGGGTCGACCAAGATGTACCATGACCTCAGATGTTTGTATTGGTGGGATGGCCTGAAGAGGGACGTGGCAGGTTTTGTTGCACAGTGTCCGGTGGCAGTCAAGGTCGAGCACCGAGGCCGATGGTTTATTGCAGTCTATTGAGATTCCGACTTGGAAGTGGGAGATGATCAACATGGACTTTGTTACAGGGTTACCTCGTACTCAGAGGAAGTACGACTCCATTTGGGTTATTGTTGACAGGCTGACGAAATCAGCCCATTTCCTTCCAAATGACGACGTTACCGAGGACTATGCCAGATTGTACATCCGAGAGATAGTGAGGCTGCACGGTGTTCCGGTGTCGATTATATCTGATAGGGGAGCCCAGTTTACGGCTAACTTCTGGAGGTCTTTCCAGAAGGGTTTAGGGACACAGGTGAGTCTCAGCACAGCATTTCACCCTCAGACTGACGGGCAGGCAGAGCGCACTATCCAGACACTTGAGGATATGCTGCGAGCCTGCGTGATTGATTTCAGTGGTAGCTGGGAGGATCATTTGCCTCTTGTGGAGTTTGCTTACAACAACAGCTACCATTCCAGCATACAGATGGCGCCATACGAGGCTTTATATGGGCGGAAATGCAGGTCGCCGATCGGTTGGTTCGACGTGGGCGAGGTACAGTTAGTTGGCCCAGACTTGGTACAGCAGGCTGTGGATAAGGTGAAGCTTATCCAGGAGAGACTGTTAGCAGCTCAGAGTCGGCAGAAGTCATATGCGGATAATCGGCGTCGGCATTTGGAGTTTCAGGTAGACGATTGGGTCTTCTTGAAGGTGTCACCCATGAAGGGTGTGATGAGATTCGGTAAGAAGGGGAAACTCAGCCCAAGGTACATTGGGCCCTACCAGATCGTCCGTAGAGTGGGACAGGTTGCTTATGAGTTGGATCTGCCATCAGAGTTAGAGGCGGTACATCCGGTCTTCCATGTTTCTATGTTGCGGAAGTGTATCGGAGATCCAAATGAGTTTTTCCTACTAGTGAGGTCCAGTGTGAGGGGTTATCGTATGAGGAGAGTCCCATAGCGATACTCGATCGCCAGGTCAGGCGACTGCGGACCAAAGATGTAGCTTCCGTCAAAGTCCTGTGGAGAAATGATAACCGGGAGGAGATGACTTGGGAAGCGGAGGAGGACATGTTGAGGAGGTATCCTCACTTATTTCCTATACCTTCAGGTATTTCATTTTGCCCTTGCTTGTCAGGTTTTAATTGAAGTGTTTCTTTTGCTTAAATGCTTTTATGTGGCCATGAGTGGCATTTTTGGTATGTCGAGTGTGAAAGGAAACTATGTCGCTAATAGTAAGTGTGACTCCGAAAGAACATTCGGGGACGAATGTTTCTAAGGGGGGAAGAATGTTACACCCCGTAATTACAGGACATGCCTTAAGAAAGTAAGTAAGAACTCACAAATGTTAAGGATTGGAGACTTGTAAAAACTTATCGGAAATTATGGAATTGTCGGATAATGTATTATTGTAACGAATGGGAGGGCGACACGTGTCACCCCCCTTTTGAGATGCCTTGGTCGAAATTGTGCAAGGGCATGAAGGTCATTGGACCTTTGTTGCAAGACTAGTCTTGCAACTTGTGTAGCTTGAGAAGGTTGACTAAGTCTTGGTCAATAAGTCTTGATATTTAGCAAGACTAGATCCCAACCAACCATTTGTTTGTATCCTAACCCTCCAAGGTGCTACTTATATCACTACTAGTAGAGAGGGAGCTCAACACTTAGAAATTTACACAAAAAATTGAAGAACATAGGCCTTAAGCTCTCGGGTTCACCTTGCAAAAAGAAAAAAAATTTGTTCCTTGTTCTTTTAGTTCCCCACTTTAAACCAAGGTTCCTAGGTGTATTGTAAACACATCTCAATAGAAAAATCTTGAAAAAAGATTGTTTACGGGTTAGTCGCAAACGAAAACCTAAGGGTCTTGAAGACCTGAAGGATAATTGTTGGTGTTGTTCTAAGGGTCTCAACAAGCGGATTGAAGTGTCTTGGAGAGGCTATAAACTACTAAGGAGCGACTTCGGATTGGAGTTGGTTTAAGAATCATTGAGGTATAATCTTGTTCTTTGAAAGTATTACAAGATTATTCATTTTGTTGTTGTTAGCTTTGTATGTTGCAAGCATGAAATTGTTATATTGAAGTTATAAAGATTATGGATTGATCATAGCCTTGGAAATCCGAAATGTAATGTAAGCCAGGACTAAGTTGAATTACAATTTAATCGTTGTTAGAACCGTCGCATGTCATTGACTTAAGGATTATGGTTATTATAATCAAATGCGACTTGTTATCATGTTATGCTACAAATTTGGGTTGAAATGAAATTGTGAGCCAATTGGGGCTGTTTAGTTAGTCATTTGTATTGGACTACCTGCTATATAAATTGTGAGCCAATTGGGGCTGTTTAGTTAGTCATTTGTATTGGACTACCTGCTATATTGATTGTGAGCCAATTGGGGCTGTTTAGTTGGTCATTTGCATTGGATTATCTTCTATATTGTTGTGAGCCAATTGGGGCTGTTTGGTTATTGTATTTCGACCTTGAAAGAGGTGGCAAAGTGAGTAAAAACAAAGGAGGTGCTGTCCGATTTTCCGTAGAATTTAGAGACTTAACACTTATAATATTCTACGTTTGAAGTAAGGCTTTAATAGACGTATTGTGAATATTATAGGTTGTTATACTACGGGCGGGACTTTGTACTTGGCAAGTGGTTTGACCCGACAAGGTATGTAGAACTTTTCCTATCTTTGAGCATGACTAGTTTCACGTATATAGTACGGTAGACGTACAAGACTTTGACATACTCTACTTGTTTTACGAAATGCCAAGTCGGGTGAGTTAGGAGATTTAACTCACTTCTTAGAGAATATTAAAGATGTCTTAAGTCTTGTCAAAGATAAGGGACTGGAAGAATTTTAAAGTATGTAATACTTGTGTCGTTTTAAAAACGTATAAGTCCCTTGGATAGGAAATTGTACATGACTAAGGTATAAAGTGAATATAACGACTTTATGGGGAGTTGGTTATATTGACTTTATGGAAAGATAAATGACTTGATTTAATGGAAGGCAATTCGATTTTAAGGCATCAATTGCCTAAGGTTTTATAAGACACGAGTCACTTGATTTAGAAGCCATATTTTATTTCTAAAAGTATTGTGACTTGTCTTGAAAAGAAATGGTCACTTGATACTACGACTATTAGTATCTTGGAAGTTTTATAATGAAATGAGTCTTTTTTAAAAGCATAGAAGTACGTAGTACTTTGGGTTAAATTCCCGGATTTTTATAAAAGACATGATAGTGCCTTAGGTAAACTAAAATGAGAGTGTATATGAACAAGAATAGTAAGAAGTTAGGGGATTTCTTAACTTGATTATATATTGCATGATAAGCCGATAGAGCTTATGTTATGTGTGATAGCCGGATTTGGGCTAATGATATATTATTCGTTGCGGGGTCATTCCCCGGGATTGTGGCATTGTATATTTCCGTGGATTTGCTAACCACGATGAGGAATACCTCACGCGAGTCCGTAAGGGCTTATGCGCGGTGAAATAGTTCCATGCGGGCGGTCCAAATTATGCGAGGAATACCTACGCGAGTCCGTAAGGGCTTATGCGGGTGAAATAGTCCCATGCGAGGAATACCTCACGCAGGTCCATTGGACCTATGCGGGTGAAATAGTCCCAGGAGTAGGATTCCAATCCTATTTTTCGTTGTAAGTATACACCTAGTTATACTCTCATTATTAGTAAGGCACTGTGTACTGTAATTTTGTTATCATACATGTCTCCGGCTTTCTTTTAAACTTATGTTGTAATTACAGTACTTTCCAGTTTTACATACTTAGTACATATTGTGTACTGACCCCCTTCCTCGGGGGCTGCGTTCATGCCGCAGGAAAGGGTAAGCAGGTTGCAGATCCACACTCTTAGGATCACTTATCAGACGTCGGAAGCTCCATTCTCCGGAGGCTTGTCTTTCTTTTGGTACAGTCTTGTCCCTGATGTTGTAGATTATGTACATTCAGGGTATGGCGGGGCCCTGTCCCGCCACAGTTGTTATTCCTAGAGGTCTGTATTCACCTATGTGGTTGGGCTATAAGAACGGGGTTGTAAAGTTGTACTTTTGACTCTGTTTATATTATGGAAGGCGGCCTTATCGGCTAGCCTGTGTTGTTATATTATTTACATATGTGTTTGTGTTGTGTATGTTCCGCTGCTATTCTCTGATGTATACCTGAACGGGGTGCCCCGGTAGGGCACCAGTCGCGGCCCGGGGTCGGGTCGTGATAAGTTAATCCTCGGAAAGTGTCTACAGACCGTATCTAGTAGAGTCTTGATTATCGGTGTGTTGTGCACCACATCTATAATCAGGAAGCTACAGGATATTTAGGATTGGTTTCCATTCTTCTCATTCTGAGATTGTGCCTTAGAGCTGTGTTGTAAGTTGGACTCCCTCTGACGTATTCTTATGTGCCAGTTATGCCTCCACGCAAGGCAATCGGGGCCCAGGAGGGCAAGGCAGCAGAGGGATCTGCGAGTGGAGTAGCGGCGGTCTCTACTGAGGCCACAATACCTGAGACGTCAGACCCACGGCAAGGAACGGAGGAGATGGGTTACAAGGAGATGGCCCAGTTATTGTCCAGGATAGTGGCAAGGCACGATGATAGGCTGGATGCAGCAATTCCGGTACCGGTAGTACCCGTAGTTCACCCAAGATCGGATAGTTTGAGACTGCGGGACTTTCGAGGCAGCCGCCGAGTTTTACGGTCGAGGCACGAGGATGATCCGCAGGAGTTCATCCGAAGCGATACGGATCATGAGAGTGATCAGAGCTTCGGAGACCGAGTCAGTGGTCCTAGGTTCACATCGGCTGCGCGATACGGCAGTCGACTGGTTTGATTCATGGGAACTGTCCCGAGGAGAGCATGCGCTCCCAACAGGTTGGGACGAGTTCTCAAGGGCATTTCTTGCCTCCACAGATGAGGAGGGCTCGGGCCGACAGATTTTTGACGTTAAGGCAGACCGGGCGTACGGTTAGGGAGTACAACGTGGAGTTTGACTCGTTGGCTCGGTATGTCCCCGCTTTAGTGACAGATATGGAGGACAGAGTGTACCGCTACGACACCGGGCTCGATGATTACTTGGCAGAGGCTTGTTCGGGTGTAGCTCTTCAGCCGGACATGGACATTGCCCGCATGCAGGCTCATGCACTAGGATGTGAGGCACTGAGAGGTCGACAGAATGACCGGGATCAGCAGAAGAAGGCCAGAACAGCAGGGTCCTTTGGTAACTTGCGAGGCGGACCGCCTCAGCAGCAGGCTAGTTATGCACCTTCGCCAAGATGCAGTGGTCCTCCGCGCCTTTAGGACGTCCGGTATTCAGAGTTGATCGAGCTCGTGGCTTCTGGTTCACAGGTATACATGGGTTCTAGCCAGTCGGGTTCATGTTTCCCTCAGTGTGCACGATGCGGCAAACGTCATCCCGGGGAGTGTCGTCTTTTTACTGGTGCTTGTTTCACCTGCGGCCGTCAGGGCCATGTGACGAGAGACTGTCCTAGGAAGAGAGATACAAGTAGAATGACGCAGCCTAATGGGTCAGTGGCGTTCTCGCCTATACATGGCTATGCGCGCAGTGGTGATTATGATTAGAGCGACGAAGGGAAATGAAGCAATTGATACAGGTATATTCTTACCCCTCTAGAGACTGGTATGCGTTGTTGATATGATGATGTGCTATGTATTATGTTCCGATAGCGTTTTGTTAAATGATGATTTAGAGGCCTGGTTAGTAAGGGGAAGTTGGGTAAAAGATTTTGTTTACGATTGACCTTTGTCGGAGAGCATAGTATACGAGGGGTATAATTGTGTGATAAGTCCCTGAGTGGTGTGAATTAAGAGGGTAGTTGAGCTAAGAAGACCACTAGGTTTTCGTGACTTGATTAGTGAGATTGTTCCGGATCGGGGGAAACAAGAGTTTGGCGCGGTTATGGGTCGGGTTGAGGACCATTCGCGGGTCAACCCGTAGCCCGGAATGTGGTGGGGTCAGTTCGAGGTGGTCCCGCCAGGTGGTAGGGTCACGAGGGCGCTAGGCCCAGGTTTAGGTAACCATCGTACGGGTTCGTGGATGCGTTCGACCTGAGTCGGATTGTGAAGGCCGGGAATGGCCTTAGAGTAAATTGAAGCTAGTGGGAGCTGTTGTGAGATTAGAAATGACTCCTCGTTGGCTTGGATTTGAGTTTTGCGCATCCGTTATATTCTGGCCATTAGTGGCATAATTGATTTCGTAAGTATAGCAGTGGAGACTATATCGGCGCTTGTATGTTTGGAGACTTAGAAGGAACATTCGGGATGAATGTTTCTAAGGGGGGAAAAATATTATACCCCGTAGTTCCAGGGTATGTATGCGAGGACGTACGTACGAGAATACGACAGAAAAATTGGAAAGGAAGAAAGATGTGATTTTTCAACGGAAAAGTTTCCGGTTTTTGTAAAGGAAAAATGTTCGTTGATGGTAATTGGATTCCCAGATTTGGTATTTGGGCTTCTTGAATTATATTAGAATTTTGAGATTTTATTTTCGGAAATGGTCACGTGGGGCCCACGGGAGAAATTTACGGTTTTGTGGGGCCCGCTTTGTTTTTGAGATTTTGGCCATTATGGATATTTTCGGAAGATGAAATATTTTGGACGAATAGGAGGGCGACACGTGTCACCCCCCTAGGTGGCTCTTGGCCGAAATCACTTGACAAGTGGCAAGACAAGTGGCCTTGTCTTGCAAGATATTTTAGTTGGACAAGTGGCTTGTGGGGCCCACACACACTTGTCCCCAATCTCAACCACACACTTGCCTTCATCCTAGCCCTTGGTTGTCCTATATATGCACCCTTAGTTGATGAAATCTTCCACACTGAACCATTTCAAGACTTGAGAAAACCCTCCCTCTCCCTTCATGAAGCTCTCGGCCATGGTGCCTTTTCTTGAGCAAAATTTGTCCAACAATTCTTAAACTCTTAAGTGTTCTTCCCTAAGGTGTTAGGAAGATTGTGTACCAAGAGTTGGAAAAGATTTCTGTTATACCCCGTATTTCCAGAGTATGTACATGAGGACGTACGTACGGAAGTTTAAGCCTTAAGATTAGGCAAGGGACGAAAATTTTGTTCACAACTACCGAAAAGAATCGTTTTTCGACGAAACGTTTTACAAAACTTGCGAAGGGAAAATTACGGCTATGTCATTTATATTTTTTGCGGATTTTTCCGAGTGATGAAATATTTTGGACCAACGGGAGGGTGACATGTGTCACCCTCAAAGTGAACGGCATTGTGGGCTCAAGTTGGACGATTTCTAGTCAAAGAGTTGGTAGGATATTTTGTGATATTTTGGTGGTAGATGGATAAGGTACACTTGCCCAAATCCTCACCCTACACTTGCCCACCACTTGGCTTCATCTTGGCCATTGATTTCCCTATAAATACCCCCCCTTTGTTGAAGACTTCTTCATCCACAACACAACTTTCTAAGTCTTGAAAAATCCTTCCTCCTCAGAGTGAAGCTCTCGTCCAAAGAGCACCCCTCCCCCTTGAGAAGGCCTTTTGGCCGAGAGTACCCCCCTACCTTGAGAGTTGTTCTCGTAAATACACCCCCCCTTAGTAGAAAATACTCTCCAAGTATAGTTACTATTCCAAAATACCTTGGCACAAATACCTTGTAGTATTCCAAGGTTACACCTATACTAAAAGCCCAGAAATACTACTATACTTCCCTTCAGTCACAAAACGAAACCCTAAGGAAAACCTTCATAGTCGGTTGAAGTGTTAAGTAGAAGTTGCGTAGAACTTCTAAGGGTTGTTTGGAGCGGGTTGGAGCGCCCAGAGTAGGAGCTAAACGTTGCTCAGGATCGACATTAAATCTTGGATAATTTTGGGCTTATCGAGGTAAATACTCTTGTCCTTATATTGTAATTGGAAATTACATACTGTAGTAGTATAGAAATGAATATAAGATTCATAGAAGAGAATTGAACTGTAATAGAAGGATATTACAGATAAGACTCGAACTGAAATCACATCAGAAGAATATTAAAGTAGAGATTGAATCAGATTTACGTAGGATTTGTATTCTGATGACTTGTGAAGTTTGTGGTAGGGAAGTCTCGCCCAATTTTCCGTAGAATCTTGTATCTAGATTTATTCTACCGAGTAGTCTAGACATTGATAGACTTGTATAACCGTATAGTCAAATCTTGCGAGTAGCGTATTCTACTCGAAGGGTGGAAAAGGCTAGCAGGATTACAGTACTTTGGAGCTATTTGCTAATAGTCGATAAATCGTCGCGAGGTATGTGATTCTTCCTATCCTCTTGAGCATGATATTTTAAAAGGAATATATTTAGTACGGTAGACGTACGTGTGTTAACTGAACGTAGTTTTACGGCAATGTCTTTTGACTTAAGCCTGAATAATAAGAATCTTGAAGTATTTCAAGAGAATTAAGAAACCTTTTTTTTAAAGAAGGATAATACTTGGTTTTAAAAGCTTAAGAGTTATACTAGCTTTATGGGAAGTTAGGTATAACGACTTAAGAGAGGTAAAAAGAATGGTTTACTGATGTTAGAAGTTAAGAGACTTGATCTTAAAAGATAAGAGACTTGACTTAATTATATTAATATGAATTTTGTTAAAAAGTGTGAAACCTCATTCGTGAGTAATGAGTATTTGGTTTTTAAAAGGAATAATGTTTTACTGATTTCGGAAATCAGAATAAGTATCGAACAAACCACTGCAGCGTTAATAAAGGGAAATGTATTGACTAATTAAGTATTATTAAAACCAGTAGAAACCTCCATCTGCATAGAAGCTAAGATGAGACAAAATGATATTACATTTCCTAGATCATGGCTGCTCTAATAAGATTGTTATAAACAAGAATAACCTACTCACATATAAGGCATATGTTTCTCAAATTGTTTAAAGGAGAATTATATTCTTAAGTGATTAAGACTATGAACTACGAAACCTTTCGAAAATGAGAAACTTGAGTATTTGAAATTAGGCAAACTTGAACGTTTGGAGAATAATGTTGTTACTTGATTTTTACAAAGGGAAGTGTTTTGGTTTACTTAAAAAGATAGTCACTCTATTTTTATACTACGGGTATTGTGTGACTTTTGTGAAAGAAACGGATCTTTTAAAGAGTTAATGTATGAAGTACTTTGGGGATAAAAAAACCGAACTTGCTAACATAAAGTAGAAAGTACCTTGTGTGAATAACTTGATTGTGTTGGTTTGTGATAGCCTTGTAATACTTTCTTGTTGATTTGATAAGTAAACATGTTAGGATGCTACGTGTGTTAGTATCTTGTGATGTTTGTGTAAAGGGGTTTCCCTTGTTGTGCTTATGTTGTTTAACGATAAGCTGTTATGTTAGTATTATATCACTCACCTCTTGACATGATTCTGGGGGTTAAGCTGCCCTCCGATGCGGGGTAGACTCAGGCGGGTCTGTGTGACCTATGATTCGAGAATACCTCATGCGGGTCTGTGTGACCTATGCGGAGCTACGAGAGTTCCAGGTTAGTGTGCGGCCTTTGTGGTCATGCGGTCTATGTGGCCATACGGACTGCGAGTCCAGGACGTTGCCGGGGAGTAGCTACCCTCGATGCGGGGAATACCTCATGCGGGCCATTGGAGTGGACTATGCGGAGCTGCGGGAAGTTCCAGGACTAGACGCGCACATTAGATACTGCGGGCGATGGCGGCCGATCATGTGGCGGTCTAGACAGATCTCATGATCTGATTTATGACATTGTTGGTGCGTGGTTTTAGTAGTCGGCTATGCCTTCGCATTACCGTGCGGTTTTATTATGACACGTGGGACACGTGTTCATGTGTATTCCTTGGTGCTTTTATATCATAGATCGCCAGCGGTGAGGAAGGTATTCCACGGGCATGATTGATGTTGTGGGCGTGAGACCCATAGTTGTATTTGAGTGATGACTTTGAGGGCGTGAGTCCCTGACTTGACATGACTGCTTATTTATTGTGAATTATAGTTTGATTATCATACATGTCTCCTGCTTTATATAGACTACTATGATTTCATTTCTGATTTTCGGGCACATACTTGGTACTGTTATCGACCTCTCGGGCGCGTTCATGCCGCAGTAGAGGTACACCGATTGTTGATCCTCGCTCATGTGGTCAGTCGATTCGCGTTTGGGAAGCTCCGTTTCTCGAGGCTTATCGATGAATCTGATCCTGTCGTTGTAGTACTTGCATTCGTGGTATGGCGGGGCCCTGCTCCGCCATTGTTGTCATATCATTCTTAAGGTGCAGTAATCTTGTTGTGGGCAGGGTTTGTAATAGGGGATGTAACTGTTCAAGCTTATATATATATATAGGCCGAAAGGCAACTTTTCTCAGATAAACTGTTTTTATTTCATGTCTTGTTTTATATTCCGCTGATTACTCTGATGTATGTCTACTTGGGTGCCCGGGGTAAGACACCAGTCACGGGCCCGGGTTCGGGTCGTGACAATTTCACACCCCTAGCCTATTTAGTTTGCCTTGGCCGAAAGTTGTCTTGTTGGAACCCTAAGTGTTCTTCACTTTTTGGAGTTGAATCTTGAAGAGAAGTTGGTTAGGAGCTTCTATGGGTTGCTTGTAGCGGATTGGAACGTAAATATTTGGAGCTAAGACTTGCTTGGAGCGACTTTAAGAACATGGATATTCTTGGGCTATTTGAGGTAGTGAAACTTAAACCTCTTTGTAAATTGGTTATTATACATATATTATAAGTATATTATGGATTATATAATATATGGAGTAAAGTTTGGAAGGATTTGGATCTTGTTAAGTTGCTAAAATGGAAATTGGCAAGAAAGCCACAAAATGGTAAAAACGTATCTTACTTGCTAAGAAGCTAATAACAAAGTAACTATAACTTATATTAAGAATGGAAATATAAGTTGGATGACTAATGAGTAATTTGGATATGTAAAATGGACAAAGTTGGCCAAGGACCCCAACTTAAGGACTGTATTTACTTTGGACTGTATTTACTTTGGACTGTATTTACATTTCTGTTAAGGGGAAGATTGTTCAATCGCGTTCCGTTTGGGCGTGTGATCCCCTTTTTAATTATTGTATTGTTTTGAAGACGTGATAGTAAACCGCGTTACCGGTTGGGCGCGTAATCCCCTTCTTTTACTTATTGTTATTATGAAGGCGTGATAGTAAACCGCGTTACCGTTTGGGCGTGTAATCCCCTTCTTTATGTTGTTTTATTATTACGCCTTATATATGACATATAATTACGGTTATTCGGGCCTTGGAGAAAGATGGAAAAGTGAGTAAAAACGGGGGACGTGCTGCCCAATTTTCCGTAGAATTAGAGGGCTTTTTATTGGTATAAGTCTTCAATGGTAAGAAAGGTTTGATAGAAGTACTATGACCATTTTAGGAGTGGAGTACTACGTGTGGCGTGATCTACTTGGCTTAAGGAGTAGCCGACGGGTTGACGTACTTGGAGCGTTTTGCTATTTGTCGATAATCGTCGCGAGGTATGTGAACCTCTTCCTATCTTTTCTAGCATGATTGTTGTGAACTATGTAGTACGGTAGACGTACGTGTGCTAAACGAGTTTTGGTTGGTTTAAAACATATAGTGTTATAATAGCTTTATGGGAAGTTAGTTATAACGACTTTATGTAAGTAATAGAATGGTTTATTGATTTTAGAAGTTAAGAGACTTGATCTTAAAAGATAAGAGACTTAACTTATAAAATGACGTTTTATGAAATGTTAAGGACTATGAATTTTGTTAAAAAGTTGTGAAACCTCATTCGTGAGTAATGAGTACTTGACTTTTAAAGAATAATGTTTTACTGATTTCGGAAATGAGAATAAGTATCGAACAAACCATTGCAGCGTTAATAAAGGAAATGTATTGACTAATTAATTATACTAAAACCAGTAGAAACCTCCATCTGCATAGAAGCTAAGATAAGACAAAATTGTATTACATTTCCTAGATCATGGCTGCTTTAATAAGATGGTTATAAACAAGAACAAGCTACTCACACATAAGGCATATGTTACTCAATTGTTTTAAAAAGAGATTTCGTTAAGTGATTAAGACTATGATCTATGGAATCTTTCGAAAATAAGAGACTTGAGCATTTGAAATTAGGCAAACTTGGACTTTTGGAAAAGAATGTTGTTACTTGATTTTAATAAGGAAAGTGTTTTGGTTTACTTATAAATATTAGTCACTCTATGTTAATACTACGGGTATCGGGTGACCTTTGTAAAAGAAATAGATCTTTTAAAAGAATTTAACGTATGTAGTACTTTGGGGTTGAAACCCGGACTTTGACATAAAATGAAAGTACCTTGAGTTGTGTGTAACTTGCCTATGTTTGCGTGGGATAGCCTTGTTGTGCAAGTACTGTATTTCTATACCGCCGCGTCTCTCAATGGAGGGCCGGCTGATTGGTGGTGAACGATTCCTATCGAGTCCCATGAGATGGGCCGAGACATGTATTCCATACGGTTCCTATCGAGTCCCATGGGATGGGCCGAGACATGTATTCCACACGATTCTTATCGAGTCCCATGGGATGGGCCGAGACATGTATTCCACACGATTCTTATCGAGTCCCATGGGATGGGCCGAGACATGTATTCCACACGATTCTTATCGAGTCCCATGGGATGGGCCGAGACATGTATTCCACACGATTCCACCTCGAGTCCCATGGGATGGGCCGAGTCATGTTATACGTATCATACCATTTATACCTAGACTGCCGGCAGTGAGGAAGGAGTTCCACAGGCATGAGGGATGACTTCAAGGGTGTGAGTCCCTGACTTGACATGACTACTTTTATGTTGTAAACTGTAGTTTGGTTATCATACATGTCTCCTGTTTTATATAGATCATGATTTCATTCTGATATTTGATTTCACATACTTGGTACTGTTATCGACCTCGCCGGCTGCGTTCATGCCGCAGGTAGAGGTACATCGGTTGTGGATCCTCGCTCATAGGATCATAGTTCAGCGTATTGGGAAGCCCCGTTTCTCCGGAGGCTTATCTTGTGGTATGTTACCCTGAGTCTGTAGGTTCTTGTACATTCAGGGGTATGGCGGGGCCCTGTCCCGTCATAGTTGTTGTCACTTTCTTAGAGGTCTGTAGTACTGTTGTGGGCAGGGTTGTAAAGGATGTAACTGTTCAGATTCTGTATATATATGCAAGAAGACAACTGTTTTGGTTAACCTGTTTTTTTATCATATCTCTTGTTTCGTGTTCATGTCTTTATTTTCGCTGATTTTCTCTGATGTTGTATCACTAGGGTGCCCGGGGTAAGGCACCAGTCACGGGCCCCGGTTCGGGTCGTGACAGGGAGTGTAATGTTTTATTTATAGGGTAGATATTTTAGGTTTAGGTTTAGGTTTTGGGGGGAAATAAAAAGTGTGGTATTGTTTTGGGGGGGGGGGGGGGGAAAAACAGAGGGTGTTTGGATGAAATTAAAAAAAATAGTGTTGGATTGGACTGATTCAAATTGTGTCTTGGACTGGTTGGTTTGACAAAATGCAAAGCGGGTTAATTATTTAAAACAAAATTATTTAAAAAGATGCAAAATTATTAAAATGCAAATGCCGATGCAATAATAATAATAATAAAACGATATTTAAGAAATGTTTAATGCCTAATTAAAAGTAAAAACGGGATGCCAATTAATTATCTAAAGAGATGCAAACACAATAATAATAGAAACATAATATTAACAAAGACATAATTCTTAATTTAAAATAAAAATATGCAATGCCATTTTTGTGAAGAAATAAACATAGAATATTATGCGAAAAATGCAAAAAATGATAATTAAAATGCGGTGTCCTAAAACACATAAAATTGCAACAAATATATGAAAAACGGGTCAAAATTGAATGTCAACAGATTTCATGATTTCATTACACCGTACTTGTATATGATATATGACCAAACATGTTTGCTATATGTGCTACTTGTTGGTTTCGACTTCTTCATACGTTATCTAATCATTGTCAGCCTATGATGCTTACCGGTACAAGTGTTGTACTGATACTGCTCTTGTTGCACTTTTGTTGAGTGCAGAGTACGACCCAGGTTCCAGTTCTACGCCCCGTGGCTGATTCGCGAGGGTGACATCTTTCAGTCATTCGAGGTGATCTACTTGATCATCTTTGGCCCCTGAATGACCTCCTAGTTAATTCCATTTCCTTTTGTTATTGGCAGACAGTATGTAGCCTTCGGGCATTTTTCGGACTTCTATTCCAGGCTATGTTTAACGCTCTTGTACCCTTTTGATCAGATTTTGGGGAATGTCGTGACAAATCTAGTGATGAGAAGTATTTAAGACCTAATAACTTCTTTTCTTTATTTATTTTTCTTTGATTTAACTTGTTAATGAGATCGTGGTTCGCCTACTCAGGGGAATAGGGTAGGTGTCATCACGACTTGTGAATTGGGTCGTAACAAAGTTGGTATCAGAGCTCCTAGGTTGATCGGTCTAATGAGTACACAATCAATGTCTAGTAGAGTGTTGCGGATTGATACGTAGACGTCCGTACCCATCCTCGAGAGGCTATAGGACATTTAGGAAACACTCTATTTTTTTTTGTGCTAGTTTAATTCGATTGGTATATGGTTCATTATTTTCGTGCGAGATTGTTCAGATTGGTATCTTAAAATCATTTCTATGTTCTCTCACAAATGGTGAGGACGCAATCGACCACTATGGGAGGCCAGGAGCCTGCACCTGCACCCGTACCCACATCCATACCCGTGGCCCGAACAGCTGTCCGTGGGTGAGGCAAGAGACGTGGAAGGGGGCGTGGCAGGGGCAGAGGTCGTGCAGCTATTCTGGATATGAACCCAACACCAACACCTGCTCATGACCTTGACAGAGAGTTGACTCCAGAGTTTGGCGACATTCCAGAGGAGGAGATTAGAGATGCTGAGGCACAGCCTGGGGTCGCTGCTACTCCTGATTTTCAAGAGGCTGTGTTTCGGGTGTTGGGGGTACGTCGATAGTTTGGCTCAGGCTGGCATGCTTCCAGTTGCTCCAGATGGCTCGCAGACTAGAGTGGGAGGTAATACTCTCGATGTTGCGGTTGCTCCAGGATTTCGGACATCGAGGGTATTGCCGGCGGCATCAGTGGCTCCCCGTATTGATGATACTCCAGCGCCTGATTTTGCTCTAAGGCCTGTGGATGGGCCAGTGTTGACCATTGAGGAGCGAAAATTGTTCGAGGGGTTTACCAAAATGTCTCGGCCTTGGTTCTATGGTACTCCCGGGGAGGATGCGTATGAGTTTATTATTAGCTGCCATGAGATGCTTCATAAGTTGGGGATAGTGGAGTCTCACGGGGTTGATTATGTCTCTTTCCAGTTAATTGGGGATGACAAGCAGTGGTGGAGATCGTACATGGAGTGTCGACTAGTTGGATCGCCACCTTTGACGTGGACCCAGTTCTACCAGGTGTTCCTGGAGAAGTATGTCCCTCGTACTCTGAGAGACAACAGGAAGGATTAATTTTCGACATTGGAGCAGCGGGGTAGGTCGGTTGCGGAGTATGAGACCAGATTTCTCGCGTTATCCCGTTATGAGACGACATTACTTCCCATAGAGGCTGAGAGAGTGAGGAGATTTGTGAAGGGTTTGGACCTTCCGCTCCGGCTGGCGACTTTGCAGTTAGAGGCTTCTGGGCCTCATTCCAGTCAGTAGTAGAGCATGCCAGGAGGGTTGAGTCAGAGATGGGTCGGGCACACAGTGGGGGTGGCGACAAGACAGCTCATTGAATTGATAGTTTCAGAGGTCCTATTAGAGGTGGGGGACACCATGACAGGGTTCGTCATCATCCCTACAGCCGCCCCATCCAGTCATCACTACAGGCTTCAGCAGGTGGTTCTTCAGGTTATAGCGGGCACAGTTCTGAGCAGACTTCCCGAGGGTCTTACTCTCGACCTTCAGACCGTGGAGGGTATTCGGGTTCTTCTATGACAGTTCAGCAGCCTATGGCTAAAAGAGCATTTTTTGAGTGTGACGAGATAGGGCATTTCACGAGGGAGTGTTCTAGATCTAGGCAGGGTTCCAGAGTTCAGACATCTAGGCCTCCAACACTGCCAGCTAGAGAAGGAGGACATTCTAGTAGAGGTGGTCATCAGTAAGGTAGGGGCCGCTCTCAGTCAGTGAGAGGAGGATCTCAAGCAGTCTGTGGTGGTCGTGGAGGCACACCATCCGAGGGTGGACGTGCCCATTTCTATGATTTTCTAGGTAGACCAGAAGCCGAGGCCTCTGATGCGGTTATCACAGGTATTATTTCGGTTTGTCACCGATCAAATTCTGTCTTATTTGATCCAGGTTCTACTTTCTCTTATGTGTCCACCTACTTCTCTACGAGTTTGGATATGCTTTGTGATATGCTTGATGTACCTATTCGTGTCTCTACTCCTGTCGGGGATTATGTGATAGTAGATCGGGTCTATAGGTCTTGTGTGGTCACATTTATGAGGTATGATACTTGTGTAGACTTGGTTATTTTGAATATGATGGACTTTGATATTATTTTGTGCATGGACTGGTTATCTCCTTATCATGCTATTTTAGACTATCATGCCAAGACAGTCATGTTGGCCATGCCGGATATTCCACGGTTAGAGTGGAAAGGTAATCCTAGTCCAGCACCCAAGAAGATCATATCAGCTCTTCGGGCGAAGAGGTTGGTGGATAAAGGATGTTTAGCATATTTGGCGCATATTCGGGATACTAGTGTGGATACTCCTTCCGTAGAGTCAGTGTCAGTTGTTTGTGAGTTCTCAGAGGTTTTCCCTACAGATTTGCCTGGTATGCCGCCTGATCGAGATATTGACTTTTACATTGACTTGGAGCCAGGCACCCGACCTATTTCTATTCCACCCTATCGGATGGCTCCGACAGAGTTGAGAGAATTGAAGGAGCAGTTGCAAGACTTGTTGAGTAAAGGATTTATTAGACCTAGTATTTTTCCTTGGGGTGTTCCCGTTCTGTTCGTGAAGAAGAAATATGGTACCATGCGAATATGTATCGATTATCGGAAATTAAACAAGGTTACAATAAGAAATAAATATCCAATACCCCGCCCGCATTGATCAGCTTCAGGGTGCGTCGATCTTTTCTAAGGTTGATTTAAGGTCAGGCTATCATCAGTTGAAGATTCGAGCGGAGGATGTTCCGAAGACCGCTTTTAGGACCCGTTATGGTCATTATGAGTTCTTGGTGATGTCCTTCGGGCTTACTAATGCCCCTACAACCGTCATGAATTTGATGAATGAGATCTTCAAGCCTTACTTGGATTCATTTGTGATCGTGTTTATTGATGACATCCTGGTATACTCTCGGAGTAAGGAAGATCATGAGAGGCATCTGAGGATCGTGCTTGGCCTGTTAAAGGAGAAAGAATTGTATGCCAAGTTTTCCAAGTGTGAGTTCTGGCTCAGTTCCGTAGCATTTTTGGGACATGTCGTGTCCAAGGATGGGATTATGGTTGATCCCAAAAAGATCGAGGCAGTTAGAGATTGGGACAGGCCTACTTCGGTGACTGAGATCCGGAGCTTCGTAGGCCTTGCGAGTTATTATCGCAGATTTGTGAAGGGATTTTCATCTATTGCTTCCCATTTGACTAGGTTGACTCAAAAGAATGTGCCCTTCAATTGGTCCGATGAGTGTGAGGAGAGCTTCCAGAAGCTTAAGGCTTTATTGACCTCATCCCCGATTTTGGCTTTACCAGTGGATGGGAAGGACTTTACTGTTTATTGTGATGTTTCACGCATTGGCTTGAGGTGCGTGTTGATGCAAGAGGGTAAGGTGATCGCGTACGCTTCGAGATAGTTAAAGGTTCACGAGAAGAACTACCCCACTCATGACTTGGAGTTGGCTGCTGTAGTCTTCGCTTTGAAAATTTGGAGGCATTACTTGTATGGAGTACATTGTGAGGTCTTCACAGATCATTATAGCCTTCAGCATGTGTTTAGTCAGAGAGATTTGAACTCGAGGCAGCGTAGATGGATGGAGTTGCTAAAGGATTATGATATTACTATCCTTTATCATCCAGGAAAAGTGAATGTGATAGCTGATGCGTTGAGCCGAAGGGAAGTAAGAATGGGCAGCTTGGCGCGTTTGATTATGGGAGAGCGTCCTATAGCTATAGAGGTTCCGTGTTTGGCTAATAGTATGGTGAGGCTCGATATTTCGGAACCTGGTAAGGTTCTATCTTGTGTAGAGGCGAGGTCGTCTCTTTTAAAGCGGATTAGGGCCCAACAGTTTGAGGACGTGAAATTGTGCAAGATTCGAGATAAAGTGCTAAGTGGAGAAGCCAAAGAGGCTATTCTTGACGATGAGGGTGTTTTGAGGATTAAGGGGCGCATTTGCGTTCCTAGAGTTGGTGATTTGATTCCGCTGATCTTGAAAGAGGCTCATAGTTCCAGATACTCCATTCATCCAGGAGCAACAAAGATGTATCACGACTTGAGGCAATACTATTGGTGGGGTAGAATGAAGAGAGACATTGTGGAGTTCGTTGCTCAGTATTCGAATTGCCAGTAGGTTAAGTATGAGCACCAGAGACCAGGTGGTGTGCTTCAGAGGATGCCCATTCCCGAATGGAAATGGGAAAGGATCGCTATGGATTTCGTGGTTGGTCTTCCGAAGACTCTGGGCAAGTTTGATTCGATTTGGGTTATCTTGGATAGGTTGACTAAGTCTGCGCACTTCATTCCGGTTCAGACTACTTATAACGCGGAGATGTTGGCCAGGATCTACATCCGAGAGATAGTGCGATTGCACGGGGTTCCTATTTCCATCATTTCCGACAGAGGCACTCAGTTAGATCTTAGCACCGCGTTCCACCCACAGACAGATGACCAGTCCGAGAGGACTATTCAGGTGCTTGAGGATATGTTGAGAGCTTGTGTTATTGATTTTGGTGGTTATTGGGACAGTTTCATACCCTTGGCAAAGTTCGCGTACAACAATAGCTACTATTCCAGTATTGACATGGCGCCATTCAAGGCTTTATATGGTAGGAGGTGTCGTTCTCCTATTGGGTGGTTTGATGCTTTTGAGGTTCGACCTTGGGGTACTAATTTGCTGAGGGAGTCTTTGGATAAGCTGAAGCTTATTCAGGAAAAGCTTCTGGCAGCTCAAAGTAGGCAAAGGAGTATGCGGATCGGAAGGTTCGTGATACGGAGTTCATGGTTGGTGAGCAGGTGCTATTATTTGTTACACCCCGTAAGTCCAGGACATGTATAAGAGAATGTACGTAAGGAAACAAGACTTGGACATTAGTACGAAAGGAAGAATTGTTCTTCCGACGGAAAATCTTCCGGACGTCGGAAAGGAAAAATGTTTGTTATTGAGAATTGGATTCTCAAAATGCATTATTTGAAGAGTGTGGAACTTATTAATATTATGGAAATTTATTTTTTACGGATTTGGTCACGTGGGGCCCACCCGAGGAATTTTACGTTTTGTGGGGCCCACGAGGGTTACGGAATTTTATGGACGAATGAGAGGGCGACACGTGGCACCCCCATAAGTGGTCTTGGTCGAATTAGAGGAGGGGTAATTTGGTCATTGAACCTCTTGGAAGATAAGTCTTCAAAGCTTGACATAATTGACTAGTCAACTTGCCACTTAGGCTTGATCTATGTGATTTTAATCCTAGCCTCACATTTGTTTAAGTCTAAGCCCTCCAATATGTGTTATATACTAACTAGTAGCAAGACTTGGCATTTCTACACTTAGAAAAATTAGAGAGCCCTTGTGCTTGAGAGAAGAGCTCTCGGGTTTGCATCCATGTCCACACAAAAAAAATTAGTTTTTGATCCATTAGCCACAAGACTTAAACCCAATGTCCCTACGGGTTTTGTAAGGATATCTCAATAGAAAGATTTCGGAAAAAACGCATTTTTACGTTAGTCGCAATGCGGAAACTAATGGAGTTCTTCAACTTTGAAGTTGGAACTTGAAGAGGGGTTCTTCATAGGCTTCTAAGGAGTGCTTGGAGCGGGTTGGAACCTAAGGAAAAGAGCTAAGAATTGCTAAGGCGCGACTTTGGAATCTTGGAAATTTTAAGGGCTTATAAAGGTATAAATTTTGTCGTTTTAGTAGTTAAGACTTACTTATTGTTGTAGCTATGGATTTTAGCAAGCATGTGTTATATAGTATGAAGTTTGATATGTTTATTGGCAATTGGAACCCTAATCCGAAAACTAGCATGTTTAGCCTTAAGATTACAATTCAAGTCGACTATTGGTCTAAGCGTCGCATGTGGTATAAAGAAGGAAATTGTAGTTGTTGAAGTAGTTTATAACTATATAACATGTTAAACCTTGGAACTTGGAATTTGAAAAGGGTTGGAAAAGATTAGTGTTGCTATGTAAGTTGGCCGAGAATTGGCTAGTGTGCATTAAACTACTTCGTATGAATTGTGGGGCGGAATTTTACACGTATTGTAAGGCGTGTAATCCCCTTTGTTTGGTTGTTGTTTGGAGCCTTAAATGTGGCTTGTTGGTTATTGTATTCGGCCTTGAAAAAGGTGGCAAAGTGAGTAGAAACTAAGGAAGTGCTGCCCGATTTTCCGTAGAATTAGAGACCAAATACTTAGTATTATTCTACGTTAGAGACTAGAAGTTGATAGTCTTGTTGTGACCATTATAGGTTGACACTTCTACGTACGGCGTATTCGGCTTAGCTTGTGGATTTAGCCGAAAAGGTATGTGAACTATCTCCTCTTCTAGCATGATTCCTTAGAATAAAGAAAGTAAGTTTTACTCCTTAAATGATCCATCCCTTGGTTGTACTTGGATTGCCTAGAATAGAATATGTTCTATGTACTTCCTTGATTGTACTTTGATGTTTAGATTGTAAGTTGTATAATCCATTTTCTTGATGAAGTTTGGATTCTTAAAAGTGAAGGTATTTTACTTAAAGTACATGGAGTCTTAAAAAGGAAGTGGTTTCCAAATCTTTTGGCTAGTGCCTTAATTCTAAAACCTAAAGGTCATTATAATGACTTTAGGGGAGTCAAAGGAGTGATTTACTTATTTGATTTAAAAGAGGAGAAATGACATGTTTTAAGAGAAGTAACTTGTGTTAAGGGTGAAGTTACTTGAGGTTTAAAAGGTAGAAGAAAACTTGTTTTCTAACTATTAAGAGACTTGGAGTATTTTGAAAGTTAAGACCTTGATTTGTAAGTATGTGATACTTGGTTTTAATAGTATAAGTCTCTTGGTTATTGAAGGAATGGATATGTCTAAAACCATAAAGGGTTATAACGGCTTTATGGGAAGTTGGTTATAACGGTTTATGGAAGGTTTAGAAAGTTGTCTATTTTGATTAATCGGCATAAGTGGCCTAGATTGTGAAAATTTAGAGTTACTTGATTTCAAGCTTTGAAATGAGTTTTCTAAAAGTGTAGTAACTTACTTTAAAAAAAAATAGACACGCCTTGATACTACGGGTGTTAGTATCTTGGGGCTTTACATAGAAAGGAGTCTTTTATAAAAGAATGTACGTACGTAGTACTTTGGCTTGATAAATTGAGGATTTGTCTAAGTGTTCCTTGATAAGTACTTTGGCTTGTTAAAAGAGAATTATTCTATGTATGCCTTGATTAGTACTTTGGCTCGATAAATTGAGAATTTGTCTAAGTGTGCCTTGATAAGTACTTTGGCTTGTTAAAAGAGAATTATTCTATGTATGCCTTGATTAGTACTTTGGCTCGATAAATTGAGAATTTGTCTAAGTGTGCCTTGATAAGTACTTTGGCTTGTTAAAAGAGAATTATTCTATGTATGCCTTGATAAGTACTTTGGCTTGTTAAAAGAGAATTATTCTATGTATGCCTTGATAAGTACTTTGGCTTGTTAAAAGAGAATTATTCTATGTATGCCTTGATTAGTACCTTGGCTCGATGAATTGAGAATTTGTCTAAGTGTGCCTTGATTAGTACTTTGGCTTGATAAATTGAGGATTTGTCTAAGTGTGCCTTGATAAGTACTTTGGCTTGTTAATTGAGAATTGCCTATGTGTGCTGGAAATAGCCGGTTGTGTGCTATTGGTATATCAGTTGTTTCGGGGTCATTCCCCGTGTTTGTGGCATTTGCATAATTCCGTGGATTTTCTACCCACGATGCGAGGAATACCTCATGCGAGTCCGTAGGGTTTATGCGGGTGAAATAGTCCCATGCGGGCGGGTCCAGCCTATGCGAGGAATACCTCATGCGAGTCCGTAAGGGCTTATGCGGGTGAGATAGTCCTATGCGAGGAATACCTTATGCGGGTCCGAAAGGGCTTATGCGGGTGAAATAGTCCCATGCGGGCGGGTCCAGCCTATGCGAGGAATACCTCACGCGGGTCCACGCGACCTATGCGGGTGAAATAGTCCCATGAATAGGATTGCTTTGAATAATCCGCGCGGATGGTCCCGCTTTGATCATGAGCTTCCTATTTTATATTGTAAGGATACTCGCTTTACTCTCATTGTAGTAAGGCACAAGGTGTTGTATTTTGAGTATCATATATGTCCCCGGATTTGTTTGTGTTACCCTATGGTCATGCTTTTACGAGGTAGGATTCCGGGGCATGAGACCACGAGGTATTTAGGACACAGGTGGGACTTGGTGTTCATGTATCCTTATGGGTGTTGTTACATCATGAACTGCCGGCAGTGAGGAAGGATTCCACGGGCATGATTGATATTATAGGCGTGAGACCCATGGTTATATTCGAGTAATGACTTTGAGGGCCTGCGTCCCTAACTTGATATGACTGCTTATGTGTTATGTACTGTAGGTTGGATATCATACATGTCTCCTGTTTTATTTAGACTGTTATGATTTTATTACGATTTCATCGTGGCACATACTTGGTACATTCTTCGTACTGACCTCCTTCGGGGGGGCTGCGTTCATGCCGCAGGTTTAGGTACGCAGTTTGGTGATCGGCAGGTGTAGGACCCTGCTCAGAGTTTTTGGATAGCTCCCTTTGTTCAGGAGTTTATCATTTTGGTATAGTTCCTTCAGTACAGGCTTTTGTACATTTATGGGTACGGCGGGGCCTTGTCCGTCATAGTTCGATTTAACTCCAGAGTGCGTATTCATATGTGGATTGGACTCGTATGCAGTGTAGTGTCTTTTGTTTATGTATATTATATGGCGGCCTAGTCGGCTTTGCCTTGCGTGCACGTTAGTTTTAAAAAAATGAGTGTTATTAATTTCCGCAATGTACTTAGTTGTTAATGTAGAAGGGTGCGGTAGAGCACGACCACGGGCCCGGGGTTCGGGCGTTCTGAGTGGTATCGAGCGATCCCTCGGAATGTTTACAGACCGTGTCTAGTAGAGTCTTGATTATCGGTGTGTTGCGCGCCACACCCATAAACAGGAGGCTACAGGACATTTAGGAGTTGGTTTCTATTCTTCTCACTCTAAGATCGTGCCATAGAGCTGTGTTAGTAAGAAAATTCCTCTCTGACGTATTGTTGTGTACGATTATGCCTCGAGGAGGGCAACGCGCCAGAGGGCAAAGGAGTAGCAGGAGCTACTAGTCGGACTCGAGAGAGTTGATAGGGCTTATGCCTGTGGTATATCGGATGTTGTTCGCGATCGGCGAGTTCTTCCTGCGCAGTTTTGAGGCCCCAAAGACTGCAGAGCCTCGGTTTCGGTTAGGAGAAGACTATAGGGTCATGAGGGAAGCAGTTATGTTATTGACCAAGATAGCGGTGCTAACAGTTGTAAGTGATAGTACCCAGAGGTAGGGATACTTTGATTAGTAAAGTGAGAAGTAGGAATGTTGACAAGAATGATAGGTGAACTGAGACTATAGTGGTATAAAGTTCACAAGTTGTAATTACCCCATATAAGTGTAAGACCTATAGGGAAGATTGTACAATAGAAATACTTTGGCTTATGTGACGAACCTCTAGTGAATAGGGGATAGGGTAAGAAGTACCTTGAGATAAGAGAGATGTATTTCAGACTAAGAACGAGAAGTTAAGGGTGACGATGAGTCGGGTTGTGGACTCATTTCGGGTCAGCCGATAGTATGGAATGGGGTGATGTCAGTTAGAAATGGTCCCGTTATGTGATAGGGTCCCGAGGATGCAAGGCCCAAGTTTAGTAAATTGTTGTACGAGTTTGTGGATGCGTTCCACCGGAACTAGGTCGTAAGGACCGAGGAGAGCCTTAGCAGGAAATTCAAGTAGCATAATGGCCAGGTTCGATTAGTAACTCCAAGGATTGGAGAACAGAAACAATATTTGAGAATTTGTACGTGTACTAGATAAGTTTGAAAGTATGACAAGTAAGGAAAGAAAGGAACCTCTAAGGATCCCGTGTTTGGGAAGACTGTAACCTTCGAGTTTTGTGAGAAGGGGGTCGCGAACGGAAGGTCCATTGATATGTTTACGTATGTTATGTGGTGGCCATGTGTGGCATCGTTGGTCTTGTGCATTTGATTGATAGGCATAGTATAGAGATTGTGCCGGAGTGTGTATAGCTTGGCAACCGACTAAGAACATTCGGGGACGAATGTTTCTAAGGGGGGAAGAATGTTACACCCCGTAAGTCCAGGACATGTATAAGAGAATGTACGTAAGGAAACAAGACTTGGACATTAGTACGAAAGGAAGAATTGTTCTTCCGACGGAAAATCTTCCGGACGTCGGAAAGGAAAAATGTTCGTTATTGAGAATTGGATTCTCAAAATGCATTATTTGAAGAGTATGGAACTTATTAATATTATGGAAATTTATTTTTACGGATTTGGTCACGTGGGGCCCACCCGAGGAATTTTACGTTTTGTGGGGCCCACGAGGGTTACGGAATTTTATGGACGAATGAGAGGGCGACACGTGGCACCCCCATAAGTGGTCTTGGTCGAATTAGAGGAGGGGTAATTTGGTCATTGAACCTCTTGGAAGATAAGTCTTCAAAGCTTGACATAATTGACTAGTCAACTTGCCACTTAGGCTTGATCCATGTGATTTTAATCCTAGCCTCACATTTGTTTAAGTCTAAGCCCTCCAATATGTGTTATATACTAACTAGTAGCAAGACTTGGCATTTCTACACTTAGAAAAATTAGAGAGCCCTTGTGCTTGAGAGAAGAGCTCTCGGGTTTGCATCCATGTCCACACAAAAAAATTTAGTTTTTGATCCATTAGCCACAAGACTTAAACCCAATGTCCCTAAGGGTTTTGTAAGGATATCTCAATAGAAAGATTTCGGAAAAAACGCATTTTTACGTTAGTCGCAATGCGGAAACTAATGGAGTTCTTCAACTTTGAAGTTGGAACTTGAAGAGGGGTTCTTCATAGGCTTCTAAGGAGTGCTTGGAGCGGGTTGAAACCTAAGGAGAGGAGCTAAGAATTGCTAAGGCGCGACTTTGGAATCTTGGAAATTTTAAGGGCTTATAAAGGTATAAATTTTGTCGTTTTAGTAGTTAAGACTTACTTATTGTTGTAGCTATGGATTTTAGCAAGCATGTGTTATATAGTATGAAGTTTGATATGTTTATTGGAAATTGGAACCCTAATCCGAAAACTAGCATGTTTAGCCTTAAGATTACAATTCAAGTCGACTATTGGTCTAAGCGTCGCATGTGGTATAAAGAAGGAAATTGTAGTTGTTGAAGTAGTTTATAACTATATAACATGTTAGACCTTGGAACTTGGAATTTGAAAAGGGTTGGAAAAGACTTAGTGTTGCTATGTAAGTTGGCCGAGAATTGGCTAGTGTGCATTAAACTACTTCGTATGAATTGTGGGGCGGAATTTTACACGTATTGTAAGGCGTGTAATCCCCTTTGTTTGGTTGTTGTTTGGAGCCTTAAATGTGGCTTCTTGGTTAATGTATTCGGCCTTGAAAAAGGTGGCAAAGTGAGTAGAAACAAAGGAAGTGCTGCCCGATTTTCCGTAGAATTAGAGACCAAATACTTAGTATTATTCTACGTTAGAGACTAGAAGTTGATAGTCTTGTTGTGACCATTATAGGTTGACACTTCTACGTACGGCGTATTCGGCTTAGCTTGTGGATTTAGCCGAAAAGGTATGTGAACTATCTCCTCTTCTAGCATGATTCCTTAGAATAAAGAAAGTAAGTTTTACTCCTTAAATGATCCATCCCTTGGTTGTACTTGGATTTCCTAGAATAGAATATGTTCTATGTACTTCCTTGATTGTACTTTGATGTTTAGATTGTAAGTTGTATAATCCATTTTCTTGATGAAGTTTGGATTCTTAAAAGTGAAGGTATTTTACTTAAAGTACATGGAGTCTTAAAAAGGAAGTGGTTTCCAAATCTTTTGGCTAGTGCCTTAATTCTAAAACCTAAAGGTCATTATAATGACTTTAGGGGAGTCAAAGGAGTGATTTACTTATTTGATTTAAAAGAGGAGAAATGACATGTTTTAAGAGAAGTAACTTGTGTAAAGGGTGAAGTTACTTGAGGTTTAAAAGGTAGAAGAAAACTTGTTTTCTAACTATTAAGAGACTTGGAGTATTTTGAAAGTTAAGACCTTGATTTGTAAGTATGTGATACTTGGTTTTAATAGTATAAGTCTCTTGGTTATTGAAGGAATGGATATGTCTAAAACCATAAAGGGTTATAACGGCTTTATGGGAAGTTGGTTATAACGGCTTTATGGAAGGTTTAGAAAGTTGTCTATTTTGATTAATCGGCATAAGTTGCCTAGATTGTGAAAATTTGGAGTTACTTGATTTCAAGCTTTGAAATGAGTTTTCTAAAAGTGTAGTAACTTACTTTAAAAAAAAATAGACACGCCTTGATACTACGGGTGTTAGTATCTTGGGGCTTTACATAGAAAGGAGTCTTTTATAAAAGAATGTACGTACGTAGTACTTTGGCTTGATAAATTGAGGATTTGTCTAAGTGTGCCTTGATAAGTACTTTGGCTTGTTAAAAGAGAATTATTCTATGTATGCCTTGATTAGTACTTTGGCTCGATAAATTGAGAATTTGTCTAAGTGTGCCTTGATAAGTACTTTCGCTTGTTAAAAGAGAATTATTCTATGTATGCCTTGATTAGTACTTTGGCTCGATAAATTGAGAATTTGTCTAAGTGTGCCTTGATAAGTACTTTGGCTTGTTAAAAGAGAATTATTCTATGTATGCCTTGATAAGTACTTTGGCTTGTTAAAAGAGAATTATTCTATGTATGCCTTGATAAGTACTTTGGCTTGTTAAAAGAGAATTATTCTATGTATGCCTTGATTAGTACCTTGGCTCGATGAATTGAGAATTTGTCTAAGTGTGCCTTGATTAGTACTTTGGCTTGATAAATTGAGGATTTGTCTAAGTGTGCCTTGATAAGTACTTTGGCTTGTTAATTGAGAATTGCCTATGTGTGCTTGAAATAGCCGGTTGTGTGCTATTGGTATATCAGTTGTTTCGGGGTCATTCCCCGGGTTTGTGGCATTTGCATAATTCCGTGGATTTTCTACCCACGATGCGAGGAATACCTCATGCGAGTCCGTAGGGCTTATGCGGGTGAAATAGTCCCATGCGGGCGGGTCCAGCCTATGCGAGGAATACCTCGTGCGAGTCCGTAAGGGCTTATGCGGGTGAAATAGTCCTATGCGAGGAATACCTTATGCGGGTCCGAAAGGGCTTATGCGGGTGAAATAGTCCCATGCGGGCGGGTCCAGCCTATGCGAGGAATACCTCACGCGGGTCCACGCGACCTATGCGGGTGAAATAGTCCCAGGAATAGGATTGCTGAATAATACTGCGGGCGGATGGTCTTGCTTTGATCATGAGCTTCCTATTTTATATTGTAAGGATACTACTGTTTACTCTCATTGTAGTAAGGCACAAGGTGTTGTATTTTGAGTATCATATATGTCCCCGGATTTGTTTGTGTTACCCTATGGTCATGCTTTTACGAGGTAGGATTCCGGGGCATGAGACCACGAGGTATTTAGGACACATGTGGGACTTGGTGTTCATGTATCCTTATGGGTGTTGTTACATCATGGACTGCCGGCAGTGAGGAAGGATTCCACGGGCATGATTGATATTATGGGCGTGAGACCCATGGTTATATTTGAGTAATGACTTTGAGGGCCTGCGTCCCTGACTTGATATGACTGCTTATGTGTTATGTCTGTAGGTTGGATATCATACATGTCTCGCTTTATTTAGATCATATGATTTTATTACGATTTCATCGCGGCACATACTTGGTACATTCTTCAGATCGACCTCCTCGGGCTGCGTTCATGCCGCAGGTTTAGGTACGCAGTTTGGTGATCGGCAGGTGTAGGACCCTGCTCAGAGTTTTGGATAGCTCCCTTTGTTCAGGAGTTTATCATTTTGGTATAGTTCCTTCAGTACAGGCTTTTGTACATTTATGGGTACGGCGGGGCCTTGTCCCGTCATAGTTCAATTTAACTCCTAGAGGTCTGTATTCATATGTGGGATTGGAATCGTGTACAGTGTAGTGTCTTTTGTTTATGTATATTATATGGCAGCCTTGTCGGCTTTGCCTTGTGCGTACGTTGGTTTTAAAAAAAAAAAAGAGTTGTTATTAATTTCCGCAATGTACTTAGTTGTTAAGGTAGAAGGGTGCCCAGGTAGGGCACCAGTCACGGGCCCGGGGTTCGGGGCGTGACATTATTTCACCCATGAAGGGGTTAATGCGGTTCGGGAAGAAGTGCAAGTTGCATTCCGATTAAGGAAAGTTTGCCGGTTAGCGAGATCATAAAGACCCTAGGTTTATTGGCCCTTTTGAAATTCTTTGTCGTGTTTGCGAGGTGGCATATGAGTTAGCTTTGCCACCAGGTTTGACAGGTGTTCACCCGGTATTCCATGTTTCCATGCTGAAGAAGTACCATTCAGATGGGTATTATATCATTAGGTGGGATTCAATATTATTATATCAGAATCTGTCATTCGAGGAAGAGCCGGTAGCAATCTTGGATAGGCAAGTGAGAAAGTTGAGGTCCAAGGAAATTGCTTCAGTCAAGGTGTAGTGGAAGCACCATCTGGTTGAGGAGGCCACTTGGGAGATCGAGGCGGATATGCGGAGTAGATATCCTCAATTGTTCGACAGTTCAGGTACCTCATTTCCTCCACCCCTACCTTGTCGCTCGAGGATGAGTGATTGTTTGATTGGTATCTAATGTAACGATCCGCTTGGTCGTTTTGCACTTTAAAACTACGAAAAGGGCATGAGACTATAGAGTATTTAATTATATGATTTGAATATATGAATTTGTGCATAAATTTAATTAAGTAAATAAGTGGGCCAAGCCCACTACCCTTTTGGTAGGGTACGAAAATTACAAAAGAAATGGGGAGAGGAAGCGGCGGCGAGGAGAAAAGAAGGAAGAAAAAGGGGAAAGGGGAGGGAGAGGGTGAGAGCTGCGCAGCCAACAGGAGAGGGAAGAAAGGAAGGAAAAAGAAAGGAAACCCTAACAGCTAGAAGAGGAGAAGGATCAGCCCTGAACATCACCACACTACACGAAATTTAGAGTCAAATTCAGAGGTTCTACGCAAAGAGATGACACTAGTTTGATTATTCGTGGCACCCGCTCGGCGTTGAGGTAGGTTATGGTTTAATTTAGTTAGACTTTCATTAGAAAATCATATGTAGATGTAGGAATTGACAAGGATAGCATGATAGAACATCAGTCAGGAAGGGTCGGCATCGCGGTGCCACTCTGCTGGACCGCGGTGCCGAATGTTTAGAGGTGCTACAGGAATTTAGACACCGCGGTGCCATTCTGCAGGACCGCGGTGCTGAAGGGGCTTGTCGTCATATGTGTTATTTTCTGTGATTATCACCTGATGGCATCTCCGTCGCATACTAGCTAACTTGTCACGTGAAAATAAAGGAATTGTAATATTGATAATTGAACATAGGACAATGATATGACTTGTACTTGTCGATTGTATATTAGTGATATGTGTTGACTGATATCATGCCTGACCTACTTTCCATACTATGTTTTGTGATGATGGTGAGGGAAGTGATTGAGGGACTCCGAGGTCTTTGCCGGAGATTGAGAGTGATTGAGGGACTCCGAGGTCTTTGCCGGAGATTGAGTGATTGATAGACTCCGAGGTCTTTGCCGAGGATTGAGAGTGATTTATAGCCTTCGAGGTCTTTGCCAGAAATAGAGAGTGATTGATAGTCACCGAGGTCTTTGCCGGAGATTGAGAGTGTTTGATTGCCTCCGAGGTTTATGCCAGAGAGCACGAGTGGTACATGGATTTCGCGGGCCTACCATGGGTCATGGCTTTGAGGCACTTCCCTTAGCATGTGTGTACGAGAGTGGAGTGAGAGAGGTGACTATTGCTTTGCATTGTATTCATCCACTACTGATCATTTGGTGAAATTATATCTGTCTTGGTTGATTTCATGATTTCATTACACCGTACTTGTATATGATAAGTGACCAAACCTGTTTGCTCTATGTGCTACTTATTGGTTTCGACTTCTTCATGCGTTATCTAATCATTATCGGCCTATGATGCTTACCGGTACAAGTGTTGTACTGATACTGCTCTTGTTGCACTTTTGTTGAGTGTACGACCCAGGTTCCAGTTCTACGCCCTGTGGCTGATTCGCGAGGGTGACATCTTTCAGTCATTCAGGGTGAGCTACTTGATCATCTGTGGCCCCTGAAGGGCCTCCTGTTTAATTCTATTTCCTTTTGTTATTTGACAGACAATATTTAGCCTTCGGACATTTTTTGGACTTCTATTCCAGACTATGTTTAGCGCTCTTGTACCCTTTTGACCAGATTTTGGGGAATGTCGTGACAAATCTAGTGATGAGAAGTATTTAAGACCTTATAACTTCTTTTCTTTATTTATTTTCCGCTGATTTAACTTGTTAATGAGAACGTGGTTCGCCTACTCAGGGGAATAGGGTAGGTGTCATCACGACTTGTGAATTGGGTCGTGACACTATTACTTTCTCACCTCTTTCTCGTAGTATAGATAGAAAGAGATCCGCTGCGTGAGCAATCCGACTGTGCCTTACATGTACTCTACAGGCCGCACATAATCTTTCACTGGGGGCCCGCTATGTCAAAAGCGAGAGAAACCCCATCCCTCTCTTTCCTTTTTTCGCCCCCATGTCGCCACACGGGGAACATGGGGACGTAAACAAGGGGAGCGATGAAAAATGATTTTCGGGGTAATAGATGTTACACCCCGTAAATTCAAGAGGTTAAGTTAAGAACGTACGAAAGGAAATAATATTTCGAAGTTGGAAACTTAGGTTGGCAAAAAGGGTTGTGGGCAGACTTTTAGTCAACTTTGGAGCGGTTTATCTCCTAGTTCCTTAGGAGTTTTGAGGAGTTTTAAAAGACTAGTATGAAGGATGTTGAGTCTAGTTTCCAACGCAACAAACCACTCGTCGATTGGACATCGGGGTAGGACGTTACGGGCGCTAGAAGTTCTGTGGGTGTGAAGGGCGAGCTTCCCAGCGCGTCGCGGCCTTGGCCATCAGCGGGCAGCGACGCCTATATTTCCGAAAGTCCTCTGAGGTTGCAGCGCCTTGGCCCGAATCTGGTCGCGCGGAATGCGAGAAATTCTCGAAGTGGAAGCGGCCCGTGGCCGCAGCGGCGCCAAGGGATTTTTGGCGGTAAGGGGCGAAAAACAGGGGATATTTTGATAAAAGGCCTATGGGAGGGTGACAAGTGTCCCTCCCATCTTTTTGACCAAAAGAGGGTCTTATTTTAGGGCCAAGCCTTCTAGATTTGGCCATTTGCAAGGGTTTCCCTAAGAAAAATCCCTCTCTTCTCTCTCAAATTGATGAACCCAGTCAGATTTTTGGAAAGGCTTCAAGAAGGAAAAATGTTGGAAAGTTTGTAGAGAGTTCGAGTGGGCGATTTTAAAGTGAAGAAGTTTTCGGAAAGAGGGCTTCTTGAGGTAAAACCTTCACCTTCTTGTGTATTTGAAGATTTCAAGTTATAGTAGTTAAGAAATGAGCCTGAGGCTGTTATATTAAAGTTTGAAAAGATATGGATCTTGTCGTCTTGTTGAAAACCGAAATGGGCATGTTAGCCACTCATATTGTAATCAATTCGGTTGCTAGCTAGAAATCGTTGCATGTTATAAATAGGAGAGTATATAATTGGTTATGATTTTAGATAACATGATTGGGATAACGAGTTGGGTTAAAAGGAAATGGAAAGGAAATTGTTAATTGTTGGGATAATATAGTCGAATGTGGCTTGGAAGTTATTGGATTGTTTGGTATCATTGTGGGGCAGAGTTTTACGCATCCTGTAAAGACGTGTAATCCCCTTTTGGTTAGCTGAATTGTTGTGCCTTAAATGTGGCGTTTGGTTATTGAATTCGGACCTAGAAAAAGGTGGAAACGTAAGTAGAAACAAAGGAAGTGCTGTCCCAATTTCCCGTAGAACAAGGGACTTTTCATTAGAATATATTACGTTGAAGCTAGAAACTAATAGACTTATTATGGTCATTATAGGTTGACATCTACGGATGGCATATTGGACTTGGCTAGTGGACTGAACATAAGAGGTATGTGAAAACTTTCTTATCTCTTGAGCATGAGTAGTTATAACTGTATGGTACGGTAGACGTACGTGATTTAAATGAAGTGAAGTCATTTGATATATTTGACTTGTTTTAAGGATGTCTAGTTGGTTGAGTTAGAGAATTAACTCACGTGTCCTTAAGAAAGAGTTATAACGGCTTTATGGGAATTTAGTTATGACGGCTTTATGAGAGGGTAAAGACGTCTTAGTTTCTAATGCATAAAGTTAATATAACGGCTTTATGGGAAGTTGGTTATAATAATTTTATGGAAGGTTAAAGGAACGGTTTTTCTCGAGTAGATAAACAATGATAAAAGAATAGAAGCTAAGAAAGGCAATTTGATTTAAAGACATCAATTGCTTAAAGTTATAAATGAGGGTCACTTGAGTTAGAAGCCGAAGTATATTTCTAATAGTATAGTGACTTGTTTGAAATGTAGATAAGCCTGGATACTACATGTGTTAGTATCTTGGGGTCTTATGTGGAAAAGGGATCTTGGAAAAAAAAATAGAAATACATAGTACTTTGGGTTGAATTTCCCCGGACTTGTTAAGTGATATGAAAAGTGCCTTAAGGTCATAAAATGAGATCCATTTTGTATGTTAATGAAAGTCTAAATAAGTTAGGAGTTACTTGGACGTACCGTCAGTGATGGAGGATTCCACGGGTATGCTTCAATTGCCTCCTCATGAGTCTACCGGGACATACCGGCAGTGATGTGGGATTCCACGGGTATGCTTCCATGGTCTTAGTATGAGTTTACGGGGACATACCGTCAGTGATGTGGGATTCCACGGGTATGCACCGTGGACATGCTTACGATGAGGGATCCCGAGGCATGTAGTTTGAGGGGTAAATCCCCAAGATAGTTATACCACCTGTTTCCGTGGATTTGCTACCCACGATGCGAGGAATACCTCATGCGAGTCCTTATGGGCTTATGCGGGTGAAATAGTCCCATGCGGTAGTCTGACCTATGCGAGGAATACCTCTACAGTCATATGGGCTTACGCGGGTGAAATAGTCCCGTGCGGTAGTCTGACCTATCACGAGGAATACCTCATGCGGGTCCACACGACCTATGCGGGTGAAATAGTCCCAGGGTAGGATTGCTTAAGGATACTGCGGGCGAGTGGTCCTGCTTTGATCGCGAGTCATGTACCCGAGATGGGGGATTCCACGGGCAGAGGATATAGGTATATACGTGTTGTTTGTGTGTACGCCGACTGTGAGGTAGGATACCACGAGCGCATCACATGGTTAGATTTGTGTGTACGCCGACAGTGAGGAGGGATGCCACGTGCGCGTCACAGAGTTAGATTTTACACCTAGCGGTCGACAGTGATGGGGAATCCCACGGGCGCGCTTGGATTTTTGAGGGCTGGTGCTCATAGCCCTGGTGTGACTAAGGTTCATATGATGAAACATGCCGTATAAGGTAAAAAACTGACTTTCATTACTTACTTGATGAGCGCGATTATCTTATTAATTTGGTTACCATATATGTCTTCAGCTGTATCTTTTTGACTATTATGATTTAAATTACAGTACTTTCAGTTTTGCTTACTTGGTACATGTGTTGTACTGACCTCCTTCGGGGGGCTGCGTTCATGCCGCAGGTTGAGGTACATAGCTTGCTGATCCGCACTCGTAGGATCACTGTTCGGTTCTGGAAAGCTCCATTTCTCCGGAGGCTTTGTTTTTGGTATGGTTCCCTGAAGTCGTTGACTTTTGTACATTCAGGGGTATGGCGGGGCCCTGTCTCGTCACAGTTGTTATGTAAACTCTTAGAGGTCTGTAGTCATATCTTGTGGGTCACTTTATAAAAAACAAATAGAGGTAACTGCTTTTGGATTTTGTTTATATCCAGGAAGGTAGCCTTATCGGCTAGCCTATTATTTTTTTCATTGTTAAATCTTATGTGTGTTCCGCTGATTATCTCTGATGTATACCTGTAAGGGTGCCCAGGTAGGGCACCAGTCGCGGGCCCGGGGTCGGATCGTGACAATAGAGACCAGGAAAGAGGGAAGCTTCAGTCAGCCTTAAGGCATGGAATCATCATTCTCCTTAGCTTTTTTCGTTGAGGTAAGGTATAATGTAAGGCCTGTTTTTTTTATTTCTTTTATTTACTAGATATTTGATACCTAGGAAAATACAATGTTTTATTTTTTTCACCGTTTATAGATATTGAAATGAACGCCTTCCCATTACTGATTAACTCTTATCTACCCCATTCTATGGGACTGATGCAACATAAATCAAAAGAAACGAAGGGGGTATCCTAGTCTTTTTTATGTTGTAACTACATGACCCAATTCACAAAGAATAAGCCAACGGTGGTAACTAATTTGGTCCAATATAATCAATCCAATCATTCAAATTCATTTAATCAGGAAATCACTCAAGTTCCAATAACCAATTCATATCACGTTACCAAACAACAAGTAACCAAAGTATGAATGAATGATATGAATGCAATGCATATGTCAGATACCTTTCATCTCCAGTATACATGCGTTCAAAATCTATGAACTGCACACCCATGGGGGACTCTAAGTTAATAACACTACAAGAAAAACAGGCTATGGTGACAGTTCACGTGTGACAGAAATGCAAGTGTCACATCTTTTTACTAAATTTATGTTTTTTCTTGACATTTCTTGTGACAGTTTTTTAAGTGTCACAAAAGTATGACGTTTGTGTGACAGGTTTTTTAAGTATCATAAAATTATGACATTTGTGTGATAATTTTGTGAAATGTCACATAAATAAGTGACTTGTGTTTTAAATTGACCAAAATGACGCGTTTGACTGATTAAAACGACACCGTTTTTATTATTTATTTAGCACTTTTTAATTCAAATTAAGACTTACACAATTATTATTTTTTAAAATTATTTTTAATAAAAACAAACTAAACGTTGTCGTTTTAGTATTATAAAAAATAAAAGATCAAATCTTAAAATGAATAAGTTTTAATTTGATAACATAGGTCACAACTCTAAAAGCAGTCACTTGGGCGGCAAATCGATCCAAACCCGAACTAAAGTCTGCAAGCATAGCCCTAATTTCACTTTCACAATTTTAAAAGCAGCAACCAGTGATTGGATTCCGGAGATCAACGATTCTCATCGTCGCTTCTATATCAAGTTCAATCAACAACATGGATGATAATAAGGAGATGGAAAGGTTTGGAATGGAAAATGATTTCGAAGACGGAAAATATATCAATGGCGAGTTCTACTATCGAAAACACAAGGTTACAATATATCAAAGGAAAACCCTAACGTCTCTATCGTCCTTCTATTTTTCAACAACATCTGCCATTGATAGCAAGGTTAAAAAAATCATCCCTTTCTTTTCTGCCCTCCATGGGTGAATTCCTGGCGATTTCAGAAGTTCAGAGGCAAATTTTCGGTGATTTCAACTGTTCTCGTAAGTAAAATCGATTATTGTTGTTGAGATTTTGGGCTAAACTACAAAATGAAATATATTTGAGATTGTTGTTGATTAGTTGATGATTTGTAGTGTTTTTGTAAGTATTTGGAAAATCTAGATTTGTTAACCTTGTCTGTCACTATCTAAGGTACAATTAGAGTTATTGTTCAGATTATTATTGTACTAAGTAAAAATTGTGATGATAGTTGTAATTTATCAGCTTTTGATGTGTTTTAATGCTGAATATTTATTTAATTTCAGATTGTTGTTTGATTTGTAGTGTTATTTTAAGTATTTATTTCTGAGCTTTTGTAGATAAAGTTAGTTTATAGCTAGCAAAGCACGAATGACTTCACATTTCTGATTTTTTTGAATGTTTTAGTTTTGGTTATTGACTGTTGATCTATTGTGGCATTATGGAATCGTAGTGCTGAAGCGCAATTAAATGCTCAAACAAGATAACTGGAAAAAAAGACTAAAGGTTGAATGGTCGTCTAACTTATAAAAATTATTTATATTATACTATGAAAGTTAAGTTCTGATAAAATAGTAGCTAGCAAAGGATTTTCTCTTTGTTATGGAATATATCAGCATGCTTGATATAAGTAAATTCTATCCATTTTTCGTGGTTTGTATAATCTGTACGTAGAAGGGACTGCAAATATGAAAGAGAGAGTGAATCTGCGAAGCTAATTTCAGATGCTACTGATGTTGCTGGTATGAGATTGATTGAACGTAGAAGGATTGAAACTTCTAAAGAAATTGCTCGGACTTTGGCTAAGACTCCTAATGTTGCTTATTTGCCTAAGCAAGGAAATATGCTTCTCGGGCTCAATCGTTAAATAGGTCATCAATTGCTAGCTTATATATGTATTTGTCATTTGGGAACATTTATGTTCATATTTTGTTCTCTTAATGTCATTGTTTATGTTGTGGGACTATTAACTTAACTTAATTGGAAAGTCAGGACACTGTAGTTAAAAGTAGTAGTAGTGGAGCACAAAGATGGCATGAAGAGTAAATAAGGAGATTGATAATATCTTACAGAGGAGGAACCTTTTCGTTTTGTTTTTTACAGAAAAGTTTTTATCTTTGTAATTCCCTGGCACTAAGTTCCAGATTTCTGATTTTAATAAAATCACTACTAACCATTTTTTAAAAAAAAGAGATACATTTTCTTTATAATTCCCTGATAAGCTGTGAGAACTTGAAATAAGGTGTTTGTGATGAGCATTACTCATGGATTTAGACTCTTAAGGGGACATTTGATTGCTATATAATCGTGCAACTCAAGCTAATAAAGCTTTCTAGCCAATGGAGGGACAAGTTCTTTTGCTTATTATTTTCCCTGCCTATGTTCGGAACTACATATGCCGAACTCTTGAAAAGTTTTCTTGAAAAACCTACAATCTGTTGAAAGTAAAAAGATCTATATGGGCGATACCAATTACTGGAGATTAAGTTTTAATAAAATTTGTATATTTACTTAGGTCCGTCCTAAGAGTCTTTTAGTCTTGTTAGAGGTTTATATGTTTGTAATAAATGTACAAAACTTCTATTGGCCAGAGTAACTAATTTTTAGTAACATTGTACTGGTATAGAGTTAAATGGAGCGATATGGACAGTGAGGATTCATATAGCCGAACCAAACCTGCTTGAGATTGAGGCATAATGTTCTTAGTTGTTTGTTTGTGATTAATATGATTTTTGTATGTCAATATCTCATACATCTGCATTCTAGTGTGTAATATAATATGTATTATAATGGAACTTGTGCAGAGTAAGAGCTCTAAATATACCTCTTGTTTTTCCTAATCATATGAAAATAATTAGTTAATTAAGCAACACGTAATTTTACCACTACACAAGCATATGATTTTATTTAACCTGTGATTTTGTGGGATATCATCTTCTCTTTAAGTCGGTGTTGAATAATTATTTAAACTTTCTTCAGGATTGAACTGTCGTTTCCTCCGAAGGGTTTCTTTGCCAAATGAAGTATTGTAAGTTTCTAAATTCTGAATATCGATTGTGTTGCCTCCAATAGACAGTTGGAACTTGGAACCACCACCGTGTATCCTCCTAAAAGTGTTGTTATTCGTTTTGCCATAATATTTATACATTTTATTTTAATTGACAATTGAATCTGAGATAGACGGATCTTACAACTTAAGAGTGGTTCTCCAACCCTTGTAGATGCTGAAAAGAAGAAGCAAAGGCCGTCTTGACCTTGTTTCTGAAGAAACAGGGTTTAAGCAATGCTCTTGCAGCAAGAACTATCAACAGATAAGAATCTTTTATCAATCACATTGTCTCTCGACTCTATCCTGTTCACAAGGCTCACTACCTCTTAGGTCTGGTTTAAGCCGATTGATTCCCTGTTCTTTCCCCCTCTTTCTTTGCTTGTACATCTATGAATGTGATGGCTCCATAAATTTTTGTTTGTCTAAATGTAAAAATACTAATTTTTTAATGATGATTGTTGAATATATTATTTGTTAAAAATTTAGTATTTTACTCTTCAGAATCTGATATATTGTTTTGAATTGCTCCTGATATTTTCTTATTTGCTCTACAATATTTAGAAAGAAGAGAATGCGACTATGATATCAAAACCTTGGTGGACGTCTTCACTGTAAGTTGATAACCTTATGAAGTTTAGTAAAGGTCTAGAAAGCTGTTTGTTATAACTTGAAATGTGGAATTTGATAAACCCTGCTACAAAATGGAAAAAGATATACTTTGTGTACTTAACATAGAATTTCCCACTTGGCTAACTGGAAATATTTCCTTCTTTCTATTTCAGGAAAAAGACTCCTCATCCTGCCTTAACTGGAGTCATAGTGTAAGTTCTTTAGCTGCTCTCATATTTGTATATCCTACTAGTGTAACTTCTTTAGCTGCTCTCATAGTGTAATTGATTCATATTGCAGGTTTACATCCACTCCTGACAAAGAAAATAATAAGTATTATTTTCATCGTGAGCGGGTTGAAGGAGATGATGGTCGTGGAAATATTTGAAGAGTTCGTGTTCGTATTGCATAAGAGATAGAATTTAACAATGTTTTAGTATTGTATTAAGCACTTTATTAACGCTTTGAATGATTATCCATTTTGGAAATACTTTGTACAACAAATTCTAGCTATTTAATGTATATTTTTGGTGTTATTTAAATTCTTAGTCCATTTCATCGGTGCCTCAATTTGCAATATTGAAATTAAATTGCTAAAAAAAATAATCTAGCCAAATTTAATTTTCCAGCCATATTAAAATTAATTATTAATTTAATAGAATTTTAAAAAAATTGAATCCAAATTTAAATTTATGTGACGGGTAAAAACCGTCATCTGTTTGTGACATTTGTGTGACGGGTAAAAACCGTCACATATCGTGTGACGGTTCCAGAACCGTCATCTGTTTGTGATAGTGGATAAGATGACAATTACATGAACCGTCATCTTAGGGGTTAGATGACGGTTTTTACCTGTCACCGTAGGGCGTTTTTGTTGTAGTGTAATTAAGTTAATATACATACAATGATTTAGTCCTTAAACAAACCAAAAGACACCTAAAACTAACTTGAGCCCACGGTGTCAAAAATCTAAACTTTATTACTCAAAAAGTATAATGATATACTAAATAGTCACATTCTTAAGTTAATTTGAAATCTAAGTCCATTTGGATCCCTAATTGCAAGATTATATAAAATTCTCAACTCCAAACCGTAGAAATTTCCCCTAAATTTAAAAGGGTTTCTAACATCAAATTGATCATCAACATCATTATCCAACATTAAACAACGCTAATTCATAGTATCAATATCACTTAATTCATATTACACCCTCCAATCAAGGTTTTATTCCCTCTTATTCTATCGTGAAACTTAAGAACCTTAAAATATGAAACATAATCAATAAAGGTGAAGAATACGAAGAACTCTATCACATACTTTAAGAAATCCCCCCTTAACTAGCTCTAATCCCGAGATATGGTATATTTGGGAAAGTGAATCATTTTTAGGATTTTTAAAAGAATGACTGAACAACGATTCTGCTCTTACGGAATCGACTCCGCAGGCATGGTCTCACTTCGGCGGGAAAAGGTCTGCTGTGGCGTAAACACTTAAAACCTCGCCTCATCATTGAAGTGAAGCAAACTCTACACATGTGCCTTTGCCTCTGTGAGAAAGCCATCGCAGGAACGAAAAACACACATGCTCAAGGCCCGCATTTGCGAGCAAACCTCAGTAGAGGAAGACACACAAAATATTTTATACCCCGTAGTTCCAGAGTATGTATGTGAGAACGTACGTTCGATAATATAACACTAAGTACGAAAGGGAAGAAAATTTTGAAATTCCGACGGAAAATATTCCGAACCTCGTGAAGGAAAAAGGTTTATTATTGGGAATTGGATTCTCAATTTTGGTATTTGGACTTCTTGGAATATAAGAGAATTATGGATTTTATTTTCCAGAATTGGTCACGTGGGGCCCACATTATTTTCGAGATTTTGGCCATTATGGATGTTTTTGAGAGATGAAATATTTTGGTCCAATTAAAACTCTTAGAGGTCTGTAGTCACATATTGTGGGTCAGTTTGTTAAGGAAATGAGGCAACTGCTTCGGTTGTATATGTATGTCCAGGAAGGTAGCCCTATCGGCTAACTTTGTTGTTTTATACATTGTTTTATTTTATAAGTTTCATGTATGTTCCATTGATTATCTCGATGTATACCGTAAGTGCCCGGGTAGGGTACGATCGCGGGCAGTGAGTCGTGACAAAAGTGGTATCAGAGCAGTTAGTCCTCGGAAAGTGTCTACAGACCGTGTCTACAGACCGTGTCTAGTAGAGTCTTGATTATCGGTGTGTTGTGCACCACATCTATAATCAGGAGGCTGCAGGACATTTAGGATTGGTTTCCATTCTTTTCTCTTTGAGATCGTGCAGTAGAGCTGTCCTAGTAGGTTGAATCCTCTCTGACCTATTCTTATGTAACAGTTATGCCTCGCGGAAGGCGACCGGGGCCCGAAGGGCAAAGCGGCGGCGAGGCTGCGGTGGTACGCAGAGGGTTACCAGGATTCGGGCACAGACTATGCCTGAGGTAGTAGGCGGATCGGTGAGTTCAGCCACGCGGCGATAGTAGAGGCCAAGGCGGCGGTAGCTCAGGTCGTGCACCGAGCCTCGATTCGCGGCCGGGCATAGTTTAGAGATTATGGAGAGCGGTCGGGCTATTGACTAGCATAGTGGTAGAAGCGCCGCGAGGAGTAGGTAGCTAACCACAGAGCCAGTTTGAGGATTGGGATTTTAGGTTGTAGTCCACCCGAGTTTTATGGTTCGAGATCGAGGATGATCCTCAAGAGTTCGTTAGCGATTCTGGCGAACTATGCAGGTTCTTAGGGTCTCGGAGACAGAGTCAGTTGTGTTAGCTTCTTACCGGTTACGCGATATTGCGTTGAACTGGTTTGAGTCTTGGGAGCTGTCGAGAGGTGTGGGTGCTCGTCCAGCAGTTTGGGATGAGTTCACGGAGGCCTTTCTTGATCACTTTTTGCCTCCTGAAATGAGGAGAGCCCGCGTAGATAGATTCTTGACCTTGAGGAAGAATAGGATGACTATCAGAGAGTTCAACATGGAGTTTGACTCCTTGGCCAGGTATGCGCACACCATTGTAGCTGACATGGCTGATAGAGTTCATCGTTATGTGATGGGGCTAGACCGTCATATGATTACCGCATGCTTGGGGGTGGCCCTTCAGCCAGGTATGGATATTGCCAGGATGCAGACGTATGCGCAGGGATAGAGGATAGAGAGAGGGAGGATCAGATTGACTCAGGCCAGCCCAAGAGGCCGGGGCAGAGGTCTCAGGGCGATTTCAAGGCGGACAACCTCGGCGGACTAGGTCTACATTGCGGCAAAGACCGAGTGCTCCTCCACAATTTTCGGCGGGGTTTTACAACCGGGAATGCCTGGGCGGTCAGTCTCTAGAGCTTGGTCTCGGGAGATGGGGTTCGATCGATCGAAACCTTTGCCTCAATCTTGATGTGGTAGGTTCCATTCGGGGTATGTCGCGCGATGCAGTGCTTGTTTTGCTTGTGGTCGTCTAGGCCATATATTAAGAGAGTGTCCTTATAGAGGGTCTGGTGGGACAAAGCGATCTCTTGGATCGATTGCGGGTTCTTCGCCTTCATAGCTAGGCGGGATGTTCGTATGCAAGCGGTAGTGGCAGATGTCGTGGTGGAAGTTCCCAGTTTTAGCGGTCATTTGAACCGCCTATATGATTTCAGGTATGTCTTTGACCCTTTAGAAACTTGTATGCATGATAAAGTTGTTGTATGTTTAAGTGTCATGAACAGATTATATTGAGACTATGTATATGCTAGAAGGAGTTGGAAGTACGAAAATATAATCCCTTTTTGGGCTTATGATGGACGGATATGCGTGTGCGAGGTATTAGGGCCATAAGTAGCATAATTAGGTTTCATTAAGTGTAGTTTTATGAGATTATGCCGAGAAGTGATAGAGTGAGCTCCGAAAGAACATTCGGGGACGAATGTTTCTAAGGGGGGAAGAATGTTACACCCCGTATTTACAGGACATGTTTTAAGAACGTACGTGAGAATCCCAAATGTTAATATTTGAGACTTGTAAAAATTTATCAGAATTATGGAATTGTCGGAAAACGTAATATTGTGACGAATGGGAGGGTGACACGTGTCACCCCCTTATGTTGTCTTGGACGAAAATTACATCGGCAAAAGGGTCATTTGACCATTGTTTAGATGACCAAGTCTTGCAAGTAGTGAGCTTGATATATTTGACTTAGTCAATGGGACCACTTAGTTGATATTTAAAAGAACTTCATCCAAACCACACATTTGTGCTAATATCAACCCTCCATGTTACTATATAGTAGTACTAGTAGCAAGACAAGAGTTCTACACTTAGAAAATTTTCATGAAATTTGTTCTTGTCTCCTTCTTGCTCTCGGGTTTGAGGTTTTAAAAAGAGAAAAAAATTCGTTTGTTGTTCTTTAAGCTCCACACTTTAAACCAAGGTTCATGAGGGTATTGTAAGCGTATCTCAATAGAAAGATCCCGGAAAAATAGCGTTTTCGTATTAGTCGCAAGGTGAAAACCTAGTTGCTTTCTAGGTTTTGATTGGAAGATTTAAGGGAAGTGGTTTGTGATATTCTAAGGGTCTCAAGTGGCGGATTGAAGTGTCAAGAAGAGGCTCTAAGTTGCTAAGGAGCGACTTTGGATTTGAAGTTGGATTAAGACTCGTTGAGGTTGAAGTACTAGGTATAGCGTATTCTACGTGAAGGATGTAATAGCTATCAAGGTGGAAGTACTTTGGAGCATTTTGCTAATTGTCGATAATCGTCGTGAGGTATGTGAAACTCTTCCTTCCTTTGGCATGATTCTATGTATGGAATATACATGTGGTATTATTTCATGTTCCCTTCTACTCTTAGAAGTTAAGAGGTATGTATGTGATTTACTCTACGTATAAGTTATGTCTAAGTTATCCTAAGTTCTTACCAAGTCTTATGGGGGATGTTGATAAGAGTCGTTAGGAGGTATTTTGGAGCCAAGTTGACTTGGCTAAGTTACGGCACAAATGAGAATAAGTATCGAGCAAGCCATTGCAGAGTTAATAAAGGAAAATGTAATGACAATTGATTATATTAAAATGAGTAGAATTCTGCATCTGCATAGAAACTAAGATAAGACAAAATTGTATTACATTTTCTAGATCATGGCTACTTGAATAAGATCGTTATAAATAAGTATAACTTATTCACAACGCACCAAAGTATATGTTACTTAATTTATAAGAATTTACGTATGAAGTTTTAAGACAATGAACCTCAATTTTTTTTAAAGGCAAAGGGACTTTATTTTTCAAGTTATGGGACTTGATTCTTAAAGGAAGAAATGAATTGATTAAAAGTATAGAATACTTGATTTGGAAAGTATTGATTTCTTGTCATTCTAAAGTTAAGAAACTTGTTTTCTAAAAAGTTAAGAGACTTGAAGTATTTTGAAAGCTATGTGATTTGATTTGAAAGTATAAGTCTCTTGGCTATAAAAAGAATGAATTAGTCTAAGGCATAAAGTTAGTATAACGGCTTTATGGGAAGTTGGTTATAATAACTTTATGGAAGGTTAAGAGGATGGTTTTCTCTAGTATTATAAACAAAGAATGACTTGAAATAAAGAAGGGCAAATTGTTTTTAAAGGCACCAATTGCCTAAGGGTTTTAAGAAAGAAGTCACTTGATTTAGAAGAAGCCGGTAAATGTATTTCTAAAAGGTATGTGACTTGTCTTGAAAAGTAGATATGACTTGATACTACGGTTGTTAGTATCTTGGAAGTTTTATTAGAAAAGGATTCATTCTAAAGGAGTAGAGGTGCGTTGTACGTTGGGTTAAATTCCCGAATTTTATGTAACTTTACCGCGTCCCAGATTGGGCCGGGCAGTATACCTTTATGGGCAGACTATGTGACCTTACCGCGTCCCAGATTGGGCCGGGCAGTATACCTTTATGGGCAGACTATGTGACTATCACGACCCGAACCCGGGCCCGTGACTGGTGCCTTACCCCGGGCACCCTAGTGATACAACATCAGAGTAATCAGCGGAACATAAGACGATAACATGAAATAACAAGAAGTATGAAACAATAGTCTGAGAAAACTTGCCTTACGGCATGTATATATAGATCAATTTAAAACCGAACAGTTACATCCCATTACAACTCTGCCCACAACAGTACTACAGACCTCTAAGAATGATACGACAACAATGGCGGGACAGGGCCCCGCCACACCCCTGAATGTAAATACCTACAACGACAGGGGACTATACCACTGATAAGCCTCCGGAGAAACGGAGCTTCCCATACGTTGAGCGTGACCCGAGAACTAGGATCAACGGCGGTGTACCTCAACTGCGGCGTGAACGCGGCCGAAGGAGGTCGATCTAACAAGTACCAAGTATGTGGCGAAAAATCGTAAATGAAATCATAATAGTCTATAAAGCGGGAGACATGTATGATAACAAACTACGATTCACTGATAAATGGCGATCGAGTCAAGTCGAGGACTCACGCCTCAAAGTCATCACTCAAATGTAACTATGGGTCTCACGCCCATAACATCAATCATGCGTGGAATACCTTCCTCGCTGGCGGTTTATGATATAAAAACACCAAGCAATACATGAACACGGGTCCCACGTGTCCTAATAAAGCGATCTGAAGGTAAATGCGAAGGCATAACGACTACTAACACCAGCGATACTAACGGTCAAAAGCGTATCATGATATCTGTCTAGGCCGTCACATGATCAAAGGGTCACTCGCGCGATGATCAAATGTGCGGCGTCTAGCCCCGAACTCTCCGTAGCTCGCGTAGGCCAACCTCATAGGCGCGCAGAGGTATTCCTCGCGTCGAGGTAGCTACTCCCGACATCGCCCTGGACTCGCGATCGCGTGGCCACAAAGACCGCATGACCACAAGGGCGCAAACTAACACGGAACTCCGTAGTTCGCATGGATCCTCGGACCCGCATGAGGTATTCTCGAATCATGGTCCTGCATCGCTGAGTCTACCGCGTCGGAGGCGGCAACCTCCGGAAATAAGTCAAGGTGAGTGGTACAATACCAACATAACGGCTGATAGTCAAACAACTTTAAGCGCAGTCGAGGGGAAAACCCCTTTACACTAACATCACAAGATACTAACGCACGTAGCATCCTAGCATGTTTACTTATCAATCAACAAGAAAGTATTACAAGGCTATCACAAACCAACACAATCAAGTTATACACACAAGGTACTTTCTACTATATGTCAACAAGTTCGGGTTTTTATCCCCAAAGTATTTCATACATTAACTCTTTAAAAGATACGTTACTTTCACAAAAAACCACACAATACCCGTAGTATATGAAAATAGAGTGATTATCTTTTGAAGTAAATCAAAACACTTACCCTTGTAAAATCAAGTAACAACATTATTTTCCAAATGTTTCAAGTTTGCCTAATTTCAATTACTCAAGTTTCTCATTTTCGAAAGGTTTCGTAGTTCATAATTTTAATCACTTAATGATATAATTCTCCTTTAAAAGCAATTTGAGAAACATATGTCTGATACGTGAGTAGGTTATTCTTGTTTATAACCGTCTTATTTAAGCAGTCATGATCTAGGAAATGTAACATCATTTTGTCTTATCTTAGTTTCTATGCAGATGGAAGTTTCTATTGGTTTTACTAATACATTATTAGTCAAAACATTTCCTTTATTAAGCGCCTTTGTGGTTTGTTCGATACTTATTCGATTTAGAAATCGGTAAAACATTATTGCTTTTAAAATCAAGTACTCATTACTCGCGAATGAGGTTTTACAACATTTTTAACAAAATGTTAATTACAAGTAAAACAAGTTAAGTCTCTTATCTTTAAGATTAAGCCTCTTAACTTTTAAAATCGATAAACCATTCTCTTTACCTCTCTTAAAGCGTTATACCTAACTTCCCATAAAGCTAGTATAACTCTTCTTTATTATCACACATCAAGTCGATTACCTTTTAAAACCACAAAGCATTTTACATATGCGTCTACCGTACTACATAGTTATACACATATCATGCTAGAAAAGGTAGGAAGAGGTTCACATACCTCGCGACGATTATCGACTAATAGCAAAGCGCTCAAGTACCTCAAACCCGGCTACTCCTTAAGCCAAGTAGATCGCGCCACGCATAGTACTTCCACCTATAAGGCCACCCAGCGCTTATTAACATTTAGGTCTCTTCGTAGAACATTCTACAGAAAATTGGTGACTCCCCCATGGCAGCGTAAATCTCCTCCTCTATCGGGGCGGCTACCAAGCCAACCGGGGTTATCGTCTAACTGGGCGTGCAATTCTACCTCACGAAAAGCTACACAAGTCTCATGTCTGATCCTATGTATTCTGATTCGACTCTTCTTTCGAAAAGGTTTCTTATTATTCGGGCTTAAGTCGCGAGACATTGCGTAAGTATTATTCGAGCTTAAGTCCAAAGACATTGCCGATAACAACGTTCGATTCTATATATAGTATACTTCAACTATATAGTCTAACAATCATGTAATTTCCAATTACGATAGAGGACAAGATATTTACCTCGATAAGCCCATAATTATCCAAGTATAAAGTCGATCCCGGGCAACGTTTAGCTCCACTCCGTGCGCTCGACCGCTCTAAACCACCCTTAGAAGTTCTAACCAACTTCTACATACTACTCCAACTAACTATGGAGATTTTCCTTAGGGTTTCGGTTTGGTGGTAGCGGGAAGTATAATAGTATTACGGGGCTTTTCGTATAGGTATAACCTTAGAATACTACAAGGTATCTGGCTAAGGTAATTTGGGCATTATAACAATACTTTTGAGTATTTCTACCAAGAGGGGTATTTATACGAGACAACACCACAAGGGGGTGTATACCTCGGCCTACCCACTGGGGGTACTCTCGGCGAGGAGAGCTCTCGGCCACTAGGCCTCACAAAGGGGAGGGTGGGGCCAGAAACCAACAAGGATGGAGGAAGATTTCAAGACTTGGAATTTGTAGAATGGATGAAGAAGTCTTGAAAGGGGTATTTATAGGTCTAGAAAAGGCCAACCAATGGCCAAGATCATGCCAAGTGCAAGGCAAGTGTAGGGCCATGATCATGCCCAGTGCACCTTATCCATCTACCACCAAAATATCCTACCAACCCCTTGACCAAAACAATGGCCAAATCGTCCCATGTGCCGCCCCACTATTCCGCCAATGAGAGGGTGCCAAGTGGCGCCCTCTCGTTGGTCCAACACGCTTCGTCTCTCAGAAAAATCCGCAAAAATTAAAAATGACATAGCCGGAATTTTCCGCCCATGAGTTATGTAAAACGTTTCGTCGAAAAATGACTCTAATCGGGTGTTATGCACAAAGTGAAATCGGCCAAGCCACTTTAAAAGCCCAAACTTTTCTACGTACGTCCTTACATACATACTCTGGAAATACGGGGTATAACATTCTCTCCTCCTTAGAAACATTCGTCCCGAATGTTCCTTCAAAGTGTCAAAACAAACACGCGCCAGTATAGTCTTCACTACTATACTTACGAGAACAATCCTGCCACACATGGCCACAGAAACACCCGCGCAAATACCTCCATCCAAGTCCACAAGGAAACACCTCTAATATTACCACAAACACCTCTCTCCGGGGTCTAAAATATACTTCATTCGCACCTTCTCCTTACAAAAGAAATGATCACATCTATGCTCGCCATACATGCTCGCTTCTCCCTTTACTCGTCGTGATACCACTTTTGTCACTTTGCCGCGAGGTTCTAGTGTCACTCCGGCGACCCAACAAATGGTACCGGGCTGCATGCGATCCCTGAGGCTGTCGTACACTCGAACTCTTTCTCATAACCTACCACATTTCTGATACTGCTTCAGTTCCCAAAACTCGGGGTTACTATCTCTAACGTGGTCAACATTAACTGGGAACACTCTGGATGGATCTCTGATACTTTCCCGAATATAACCATACGAAAGACCGGACGTACTGCCTCCTAAGTCGGACGACAAAAGCTAACATATAGGCAACCTGGCCTACTCTTCACATGAACTCAAAAAGGCCCAAAGTAACTCGGGCTAAGTTCCCTCTGTTTTCCAAAACTCGTCACACCCTAACCGGGGTTGTACCTTCAAGAAGACCGACCGTCAACCTGAACTCCAAGCGTCGTCGCCGATAATCCGCACGATTTCTACGAGTGCCAAAAACCTCTTCTAGATAAGCCTGCTTTATCCGATGCATTGGAACAAGCTGAACCAACTATCTGAACCTTGCCAACATCAAACCAATCGGCCGACTTACATCCGCCCTACAAGGCTTCGTAAGGCGACATCCGAACACCGAAATGGTAGCTTAAACACTCCTCCTCGGAGACAACAATCCCACAACTACCCCGAAATCCACACCGGCCGAGGCGAATGCGATTCGAGACTCACCCGAGTTCTTAACCACCGCTTGGTAAAACTTCGAGAAAAAGCAGTAACACGGGCTCCTTATGCGTCATAAGGTAAAGGTAGGCACCCCGTGCAGCCTTACAACTCGCAACATACCACCGAGTACACGGTCTGGACTAAAAGATAAGACGGGCTGACCTCATCGGCCCGACTACTGATTGAACGCATCCACGAACTCGTACGCTGGTTAACTAAACTTGGGCCAAACACCCTCGTGACCCTACCACCCGGCGGGACCACCACAAACTGACCCCACCACCATACATGCCACGGGTTGACCCGCAACATGGCCTCAACCCGACCCGGCAATGCGCAAAGCACTAGCTCCCCGATCTGGAACAATCTCTCAAATTACGTTACGAAAACCTAGCGGTCTTCTTAGTTCAACTACCCTCTTTCATTTCACACTACTTAGGGACCTATCCCAAACATAGCTCACGTGCACTATGCACTCCGATAAGGATCAAACAAAACACTACACCTTTACTCGAGATGGCCTTACCTCTAAGGTCTTCACGTATAAAGCTCTAAGGCTTACACTTTCTCAATCCCCCAAATCTTACTTGGTTAACTAACCAAGATTTCTAATCACAATTTACACAATAACCCTTAAGGTATACTCATCTTATCACACATACTAATCCCTAGAGGGTTAAAGATATGCATGTATCTGTTGCTTCACTCCCCTTAGTCGTTCTAAACAAACCTGCCCCGTAGGGCGCATAGCTAAGGAAGATGACAAACTACCCACCGATCCTGAAGGCTAAGTCCTCCTACAAGGACACTCTTCCGACATCAGACCACGGCGGTCGTAGGTACAAGTACCAACTAAAAGACGACATTCCCGGGATGGCGTCGCCCGTAATGAAGGAAGATGCGGAGCTCTGACCAACTCCTGCATACCCCGAACGTCCTGAAATTCGTGGAGGGCCTCTCTGTACTGGTGGATGTGCATAATATAATCCGCTGGTGAGGTGACTCACCTCGAAAGTTACCAAAGGACCTTGCTGCTTTGGCCCTCTTCTGCTGTCCTTGGTTAACCCGTCGATCTCTACGTTTATCGGCCTGCTGCGCATAAGCCCGTACACAGGCCATGCTCAAGCCTAACTGAAGAATTACTCTTACACAACCCTCTCTTAGGTAGTCATCAAGACTCGCGGTATATCGGTATACTCTCTGGTAGCCAAATACATAGCTAGTAACAGGGTCGCCTTCTTGCAATCTAAATTCACTGTTTCCGGTCGTGGAACTGAAGGTTCAAATATCATGGTCGTAGTAGGCTGCGCCACGTGCTAAACTCTGCGGGGCTAGTGGCGTCGCAGAACTCCCGAATGAAGCAACGCCTAGGTAATGATTGGGCTTGTGCCTCGTAACCCTACGTACTGCTCGCGGCTCCGCCGGCGCCTTGCCCTCACGGGCGGGTTGCCTACGCGGAGGCATAGCGGTAGGAAAGAAATACGTTAGAGGTTCCACTCACAACACAACTCTAAGGCACGATCTCGAGTGAGAAGAATAGAAACCAATCCTAAATATCCTATAGCCTCACGATTATTGGTGTGGTGCACAACACACGATAATCAAGACTTCTTGGAATCTGATGCGTAGACACTTTCCGAGGATTAAGCGCTCGATACCACTTTTGTCACGACGAACGGGCGTGGTGGTGCCTTACCGGGCACCCTAGTGATACAACATCGTGTAATCGTGGAACATAAGGCGATAACATGAAATAACAAGAAGTATGAAACAATAGTCGGAGAAAACTTGCCTACGGCATGTATATATAGATCAATTTAAAACCGACGATTCGTCCATTCTGACTACGCCACAGCGATACTACGGACCTCACAGAATGATCGACAACAATGGCGGGACGGGGCCCGCCACACCTCGAATGTAAATACCTACAACGAGGGGACTATACGGCGAAAAGCCTCGGAGAAACGGAGCTTCCATCTGAATCTGTGACCGAGAACTAGGATCAACGGCGGTGTACCTCAACTGCGGCGTGAGCGGCCCGAAGAGGTCGATACAACAAGTACCAAGTATGTGGCGAAAAATCACGTAAATGAAATCATAATAGTCTATAAAGCGGAGACATGTATGATAACCAAACTACGATTCACTGATAAATAAGCGATCGGTCAAGTCGAGGACTCACGCCTCAAAGTCATCACTCAAATGTAACTATGGGTCTCACGCCCATAACATCAATCATGCGTGGAATACCTTCCTCACTGAAGCGATTTATGATATAAAAGCACCAAGCAATACACATGAACACGAGTCCCACGTGTCCTAATAAAGCGATAAGGTAAATCGAAAGCATAACCGACTACTAACACCCGCGGTACTAACGGTCAAAAGCGTATCATGATATCTGTCTAGGCCGTCACATGATCAAAGGCGGTCACTCGCCGCGATATCAAATGTGCGCGTCTAGCCAGAACTCTCCGTAGCTCGCATAAAGCCAACCTCATAGGCCGCGTGAGGTATTCCTCGCGTCGGTAGCTACTCCTCGGCGTCGTCTGGACTCGCGATCCGCGTAGCCTGAACCGCATGGCCACAAGGGCGCAAACTAACACGGAACTCCGTAGTTCCGCATGGATCCTCGGACCCGCATGAGGTATTCTCGAATCATGGTCCTGGACACTGAGTCTACCCGCGTCGGAGGCGGCAACCTCGGAAATAAGTCAAGGTGAGTGGTACAATACCAACATAACGGCTGATAGTCAAACAACTTTAAGCGCAGTCGAGGGGAAAACCCCTTTACACTAACATCACAAGATACTAACGCACGTAGCATCCTAGCATGTTTACTTATCAATCAACAAGAAAGTATTACAAGGCTATCACAAACCAACACAATCAAGTTATACACACAAGGTACTTTCTACTATATGTCAACAAGTTCGGTTTTTATCCCCAAAGTATTTCATACATTAACTCTTTAAAAGATCGTTACTTTCACAAAAACCACACAATACGTAGTATATGAAAATAGAGTGATTATCTTTTGAGTAAATCAAAACACTTACCCTTGTAAAATCAAGTAACAACATTATTTTCCAAATGTTTCAAGTTTGCCTAATTTCAATTACTCAAGTTTCTCATTTTCGAAAGGTTTCGTAGTTCATAATTTTAATCACTTAATGATATAATTCTCCTTTAAAAGCAATTTGAGAAACATATATACGATCGTGAGTAGGTTATTCTTGTTTATAATGATCTTATTTAAGCGATCATGATCTAGGAAATGTAACATCATTTTGTCTTATCTTAGTTTCTGCGGATGGAAGTTTCTATTGGTTTTACTAATACATTATTAGTCAAAACATTTCCCTTTATTAAGCATTTTGTGGTTTGTTCGATACTTATTACGATTTCAAATCAGTAAAACATTATTGCTTTTAAAATCAAGTACTCATTACTCGCGAATGAGGTTTTACAACATTTTTAACAAAATGTTAATTACCAAGTAAAACAAGTTAAGTCTCTTATCTTTAAGATTAAGCCTCTTAACTTTTAAAATCAGTAAACCATTCTCTTTACCTCTCTTAAAACGTTATACCTAACTTCCCATAAAGCTAGTATAACTCTTCTTTATTATCACACATCAAGTCAGTTACCTTTTAAAACCATAAAGCATTTTACACATGTACGTCTACCGTACTACATAGTTATACACATATCATGCTAGAAAAGGTAGGAAGAGGTTCACATACCTCGCGACGATTATCGACTAATAGCAAAACGCTCCAAGTACCTCAAACCGTCGGCTACTCCTTAAGCCAAGTAGATCGCGCCACGCATAGTACTTCCACCTATAAGGCCACAAGGCGCTTATTAACATTTAGGTCTCTTCGTAGAACATTCTACAGAAAATTCGGCAGCACCTCCCCCCCGCAACAGCGTAAATCTCCTCCTCTATCGGGGCCGGCTACCAAGCTGACGAGGTTATACGTCTAATCCGGACGTGCACAATTCTACCTCACGGAAAAGCTACACAAGTCTCTTTGTATCTCCCATGTAATTCTGATTCGGACTCTTCTTTCGAAAAAGTTTCTTATTATTCATGCTTAAGTCGCGAGACATTGCCGTAAGTATTATTCAGGCTTAAGTCCAAAGACATTGCCGATAACAACGTTCAGTTCTATATATAGTATACTTCAACTATATAGTCTAACAATCATGTAATTTCAAATTACGATGAGGACATGATATTTACCTCGATAAGCCCATAATTATCCAAGTATAAAGTCGATCTGGGCAACGTTTAGCTCGACTCGTGCGCTCGACCGCTCTAAACCACCCTTAGAAGTTCTAACCAACTTCATACTACTCCAACTAACTATGGAGATTTTCCTTAGGGTTTCGGTTTGGTGGTAGCGGGAAGTATAATAGTATTACGGGGCTTTCGTATAGGGATAACCTGAGAATACTCCCAGGTATACGGCTCAGGTCCTTGGGCAGTATAACAATACTGTTGAGAGTATTTCTACCTACAGGGGGGTATTTATACGAGACAACACCACGAGGGGGTGTATACCCTCGGCCTACCTGCTAGGGGGTACTCTCGGCCAAGGGGAGAGCTCTCGGCCACAAGGCCTCACAAAGGGGAGGTGGGGCGAAACCAACAAGGAGGAGGAAGATTTCAAGACTTGGAATTTGTAGAATGGATGAAGAAGTCTTCAAAGGGGGGGTATTTATAGGTCTAGCAAAGGCCAACCAATGGCCAAGATCATGCCAAGTGCAAGGAAAGTGTAGGGCCATGATCATGCCAAGTGCACCTTATCCATCTACCACCAAAATATCCTACCAACCCCTTGACCAAAACAATGGCCAAATCGTCCCATGTGCCGCCCCACTATTCCGCCAATGAGAGGGTGCCAAGTGGCGCCCTCTCGTTGGTCCAACACGCTTCGTCTCTCAGAAAAATCCGCAAAAATTAAAAATGACATAGCCGGAATTTTCCCTTCGCAAGTTATGTAAAACGTTTCGTCGAAAAATGACTCTAATCGGGTGTTGTGCACAAAGTGAAATCGGCCAAGCCACTTTAAAAGCCCAAACTTTTCTACGTACGTCCTTACGTACATACTCTGAATATACGGGGTATAACAGTGACCTTACCGCGTCCCAGATTGGGCCGGGCAGTATACCTTTATGGGCAGACTATGTGACCTTACCGCGTCCCAGATTGTGCCGGGCAGTAAACCTTTATGGGCAGACTATGTGACCTTACCGCGTCCCAGATTGGGCCGGGCAGTATACCTTTATGGGCAGACTATGTGACCTTACCGCGTCCCATATTGGGCCAGACAGTATACCTTTATGGGCAGACTACGTGACCTTACCGCGTCCCAGATCGGGCCGGGCAGTATACCTTTATGGGCAGACTATGTGACCTTACTGCGTCCCAGATTGGGCCGGGCAGTATACCTTTATGGGCAGACTACATGACTTTACCGCGTCCCAGGAATGGGCCGGGCAGTATACATTTATGGGCAGACTACATGACTTTACCGCGTCCCAGGAATGGGCCGGGCAGTATAGCTTTATGGGAAGACTATGTGACCTTACCGCATCCCAGATTGGGCGGGCAGTATACCTTTATAGGCAGACTATGTGACCTTACCGCGTCCCAGATTGGGCCGGGCAGTATACCTTTATGGGCAGACTATGTGACTTTATCGCGTCCCAGATTGGGCCGGGCAGTATAGGCGTCCCTCCATAAAGGGCCAGATTATGTTATGTAATGTAAGTAAGTTATATTGTAATGAACTTGACGGTTTTTCCTAAACATGTACGTAAGAATGTGACTATAACTTTTATGTAAAAATGGAAAAAGATAATAAGGTACGATTAAGTTCACGAGATGGTAATGACACGGTAGGATCTGGTATTTATCCTTTTTATACTTGCCCCTGTCATTCTTTTGTACAGTTATGATTTGTTTACTGTACCTTATCTTCCGTTCCATATTAAATTTTTGTTATGCGGCCCTTGAAGCTGCGTTCATGCCGCAGTATTAGGTGCCTGAGTTGGTGATCCTTGCTCTTAGGATCTCGGTTGATTTTGGGAAAAAGCTCCATTTGCTCGGAGGCTTATCTCTTGCACGGTTTCCCGAGGTTGTAGATTCATGTATATTCGTGGTATGGCGGGCCCCTGTCCCGCCACTATTGTTATGTTAAAACTCTTAGAAGTGCGTAGTCACATATTGTGGGTCGATTTGTTAAGAAATGAGGCAAGCTGCTTGGTTGTATATGTATGTCGGGAAAGGTAGCCACATCGGCTAACTTTGTTGTTTTACATTGTTTTATTTTATAAGTTTCATGTATGTTCCACTGATTATCTATGATGTATACCTGTAAGGGTGCCCAGGTAGGGCACCAGTCGCGGGCCCGGGGTCGGGTCGTGACAAAAGTGGTATCAGAGCAGTTAGTCCTCGGAAAGTGTCTGAGGCCGTGTCTAGTAGAGTCTTGATTATCGGTGTGTTGTGCACCACATCTATAATCAGGAGGCTGCAGGACATTTAAGATTGGTTTCCATTCTTCTCTCTTTGAGATCGTGCAGTAGATCTGTCCTAGTAGGTTGAATCCTCTCTGACCTATTCTTATGCTGATTATGCCTCGCGGAGCGACCAGGGCCCAGAAGGGTAAGGCAGCAGCAGGAGCTGTTGGTGGTACGCAGAGGGTTACCAGGATTCGGTCACAGACTATGCCTGAGGTAGTAGGCGGATCGGTGAGTTCAGCCACGCCGAAAATAGTAGAGGAACCGAGAGCGGCAGTAGCTCTAGAGGTCCCGTGCAGAGCCTCGATTCGCGGCCGGCGAGTTTAGAGATTATGGAGAGCGGTCGGGCTATTGACTAGCATAGTGGTAGGCAACGCCGGCGGGAAGCGGTAGCTAACCACTGGCCAAGCGGTTTGAGGATTGGGATTTTTAGGTTGTAGTCCACCCGAGTTTTATGGTTCGAGATCGAGGATGATCCTCAAGAGTTCGTTCGGCGATTCTGACGAACTATGCGAGTTCTTAGGGCCTCGGAGGCAGTCGATTGTGTTAGCTTCTTACCGGTTACGCGATATTGCGTTGAACTGGTTTGAGTCTTGGGAGCTGTCGAGAGGTGTGAGTGCTCGTCCAACAGTTTGGGATGAGTTCACGGAGGCCTTTCTTGATCACTTTTTGCCTCTTGAAATGAGGAGAGCCCGCGTAGATAGATTCTTGACCTTGAGGCAGAATGGGAGGACTATCAGAGAGTACAACCTGGAGTTTGACTCCTTGGCCAGGTATGCGCACACCATTGTAGCTGACATGGCTGATAGAGTTCATCGTTATGTGATGGGGCTAGACCGTCATATGATTACTGCATGCTTGGGGGTGGCCCTTCAGCCAGGTATGGATATTGCGGAGATGCGGCGTATGTGCGAGGATAGAGGATAGAGAGGAGGATCGATTGACTCGAGCCGGCCAGAGGTCGGGGCAGCGAGGTCTCGGGGCGATTTCAAGGCGGGCGGCCTCGGCAGTGAACTAGGTATACATTGCGGCCCGGCCGAGTGCTCCTCCACAATTTTCGGCGGGGTTTTACAACCGGGAATGCACGGGCGGTCAGGTCTCTGAAACGAGTCTCGGGGAGATGGGGTTCGGTCGATCGAGACACCTTTGCCTCAATCGCCCGATGTGGTAGGTTCCATTACGGGGTATGTCGCGCGATGCAGTGCTTGTTTTGCTTGTGGTCGTCTAGGCCATATGTTAAGAGAGTGTCCTTATAGAGGTCTGGTGGGGGCCACGATCTCTTGGATCGATTGCGGGTTCTTCGCCTTCAATAGCTAGGCGGGATGTTCATGCACCGACGGTAGTGGCGAAGGTCGTGGTGGAAGTTCGATTTTAGCGGTCCTTTGAACCGCCTTTATATGATTTCAGGTATGTCTTTGACCCTTTAGAAACTTGTATGCATGATAAAGTTGTTGTATGTTTAAGTGTCGTGAGCAGTTATATTGAGACTATGTATATGCTAGAAGGAGTTGGAAGTCGAAAGATAATCCCTTTTTGGGCTTATGATGGACGGATATGCGTGTGCGAGGTATTAGGGCCATAAGTAGCATAATTAGGTTTCATTAAGTGTAGTTTTATGAGATTATGCCGAGAAGTGATAGAGTGAGCTCCGAAAGAACATTCGGGGACGAATGTTTCTAAGGGGGGAAGAATGGTACACCCTGTATTTACAGGACATGTTTTAAGAACGTACGTGAGAATCCCAAATGTTAAGATTTGAGACTTGTAAAAATTTATCAGAATTATGGAATTGTCGGAAAACGTAATATTGTGACGAATGGGAGGGCGACACGTGTCACCCCCTTATGTTGTCTTGGACGAAAATTAAATGGGCAAAAGGGTCATTTGACCATTGTTTAGATGACCAAGTCTTGAAAGTAGTGAGCTTGATATATTTGACTTAGTCAATGGGACCACTTAGTTGATATTTAAAAGAACTTCATCCAAACCACACATTTGTGCTAATCTCAACCCTCCATGTTACTATATAGTAGTACTAGTAGCAAGACAAGAGTTCTACACTTAGAAAATTTTCATGAAATTTGTTCTTGTCTCCTTCTTGCTCTCGGGTTCAAGGTTTTAAAAAGTGAAAAAAATTTGTTTGTTGTTCTTTAAGCTCCACACTTTAAACTAAGGTTCATGAGGGTATTGTAAGCGTATCTCAATAGAAAGATCCCGGAAAAATAGCGTTTTCGTATTAGTCGCAAGGTGAAAACCTAGTTGCTTTCTAGGTTTTGATTGGAAGATTTAAGGGAAGTGGTTTGTGATATTCTAAGGGTCTCAAGTGGCGGATTGAAGTGTCAAGAAGAGGCTCTAAGTTGCTAAGGAGCGACTTTGTATTTGAAGTTGGATTAAGATTCGTTGAGGTTGAAGTACTAGGTATAGCGTATTCTACGTGAAGGATGGAATATCTATCAAGGTGGAAGTACTTTGGAGCATTTTGCTAATTGTCGATAATCGTCGTGAGGTATGTGAACCTCTTCCTTCCTTTGGCATTGTTACACCACGTAGTTCCAGGGTATGTATACGAGGACGTACGTACGAGAATACGACAGTAAAATTGGAAAGGAAGAAAGATGTGATTTTTCGACGGAAAAGTTTCCGGATTTTGTGAAGGAAAAATGTTCATTAAAGGGAATTGGATTCCCAGATTTGGTATTTGGACTTTTTGGAATATTTGAGAATTATGAAATTTTATTTCCGAAATTGGTCACGTGGGGCCACGGAAAATTCTGTTTTGTGGGCCACTTTATTTTGATTTTTGGCATTACGGATATTTTGCGGAAGATGAAATATTTTGGGCGAGTAGGGGCGACACGTGTCACCCGTGTGGCCGTGTTGGCGGGTGGAGAAGAGACAAGTGGGGCGTTTTTGGTGGACAAGTGGCCCATTTTGTGGTGGCCACTTGTCCCATTTTGTGGTAGCCAAATGGTTGGCCAACTACCCACACACATGTACCCCATCCTCACCATCCACTTTCCTAGATCTTGGCCATTGATTTCCCTATAAATACCCCTTGTGTGCAAGACTTTATTTCATCCACATTAGAAAGTTTCCAAGGCAAAGAAATTCCCCTCCCTCCCTTAGTGAGTTCTCGTTCTAACACGCGCCCCCCACCTTGAGTAGAATTCTTCAAGTATTGTTGTTATTCCAAATACTTTAGCCTAAATCCCTTGTGGTATTCCAAAGAAATCCCAACATAAGAGCCCAGAAATACTACTTTATTCCATAGTCGCAAAATGAAGCCCTAGAAAAATCTTCATAGCTTAGATGAAGTGTTAAGAGAAGTTGTTTAGAAACTTCTAAGGGTTGCTTGGAGCGGGTTGGAGCGTAAGGAATTGGAGCTAAACGTTGCTCAGGATCGACTTATATCATGGATAATTTTTGGCTTATCGAGGTAATTATCTTTGTCCTCCTATTGTAATTGGAGATTACATGTTGTAGTAGTTTAGAATTGAGTATAAGATATATTGGAAGAATGATTATAAAGAATTGAACTGTATTTACATAGGGTGTATTCTGATGAGACTTGTAGTATTATTGTGGAGTAGAATTGTACACGTCCGGTTAGACGTGTAACCCCCCCTAGGATTGTTGGTTTGGTAACAGGCCTCGTTAGAGGAGGAGATTTATGTGGTTGCGGTGGGGGAGATGCTGCCGAATTTTCCGTAGAATAAGGAATCTTGTATCCAGAATTATTCTACGAAGAGATCTAGAGGTTGATAGACGTTTTGTGGCCTTTATAGGTTGAAGTACTACGAGTAGCGTATTCTACTTGAAGGGTGGAAAAGGCTAGCAGAATGATAGTACTTTGGAGCGTTTTGCTAATTGTCGATAATCGTCGCGAGGTATGTGAACCTCTTCCTATCTTTTCTAGCATGATTGTGTGAACTATGTAGTAAGGTTGACGTACGTGTGCTAAACGAATTTGATTGGTTTAAAACATAAAGTGTTATAACGACTTTATGGGAAGTTTGTTATAACAACTTTATGTAGGTAAAGAAATGATCTGTGGTTTCTAAAAGATAAGAGACTTGACTTATAAATGACTTGATGTGAAATATTAAGGACTTGGTTTGTGTTAAAAAGTTGTGAAACCGCATTTATGATAAATGGGTAATTGAGTTTTAAAAGGAATAAGTTATATTGATTTCGGAAATGAGAATAAGTATCGAACAAATCACTGCAGCGTTAATAAAGGAAAATGTATTGACAAATAATTAATTATATTAAAACCAGTAGAAACCTCCATCTGCATAGAAGCTAAGATAAGACAAAATTGTATTACATTTCCTAGATCATGACTGCTTTAATAAGATCATTAATAAGAAGTATTGATTTTTCTTAAATTCCAAAGTAAGGAACTTGTTTTCTAAAAGAAATGAGACTTGAGGAATTTGAAGTGTTTTGGTTTAAAAGAAAGGCATGGTTTTGTCTTAAATTGGTTTAAAACATAAAGTGTTATAATAGCTTTATGGGAAGTTAGTTATAACGACTTTATGAAAACAAAAGGATGGTTTTATTATTGGATTTAAAATGATAACGGACTTTAAAGGAGAAATGATTTGGTTTAAAAGAAAGTATGAAAATTGTTTTGGTTTACTTACAAAGACGATTACTCTATTTTTGATACTACGGTATCGTGTGACTTTTTGTGAAAGAAATGGATCTTTTAAAGAGTTAAAATCGTAGTACCTTGGGGTTAAAACCGGATTTGTGTTCATAAAAGAATGTCTAAAAGTATGTTGAACTTGCCTATGCTTGTGGTGATAGCTTTGTTGTGCAAGTGTTGTGTTTACGTGCTCCGCGTCTCGTTGGAGGGCTATCCGTTGATTGATGGACATCGACACGATGGGTGGCCGAGTATGCTTCCACTATGATTGTTATCTTGTTATTTCCTTTTGGACATACCGACCGCGATGGGTGGCCGGGTATGCTTCCATTAAGTGTTATTACATTATTTGCTTTGGACATCGACACGATGGGTGGCCAGCAGTATCTTCCACTATGATTGTTATCTTGTTATTTCCTTTTGGACATACCGACGATGAGTGGCCACGGGTACGCTTCCATTAAGTGTTATTACATTATTTGCTTTGGACATCTTGACGATGGGTGGCCAGTATGCTTCCATTATGATTGTTATCTTGTTATTTCCTTTGGACATAATGACACGATGGGTGGCCCACGGGTATGCTTCCAATAGGATGGTTCCAAGGCCATGCTTATACCGAGGTAAGATGCCGGGGCATGCGGCCGTTGTGCGGGTTAAATTCCCGGGTTATATTTGAGTGATGACTTTACGGGCGTGAGTCCCTGACTTGACATGACTGCTAATATATATTGTGAACTTTAGTTTGGTTATCATACATGTCTCCTGTTTTATATAGACTATTATGATTTCATTTCTGATATTTTGATTTCACATACTTGGTACTGTTGTCGACCTCCCTCGGGGCTGCGTTCATGCCGCAGGTAGAGGTACACCGGTTGTTGATCCTCGCTCATAGGATCACAGTTCAACATTTTGGGAAGCTCCGTTTCTCCGGAGGCTTATCTTTTGGTATGATTCCCTGAGTTTGTAGGTTCTTGTACATTTAGGGGTATGGCGGGGCCCTGTCCCGTCATAGTTGTTATAAAATTAAATGCAGTGCATGTAATCTTGTTGTGGGCAGGGTTTGTAAGGGATTTAACTGTTCAATTTTGATTTATATATACAGGAAGGTAACCGTTTTGGTTAGCCTATTGCTTATTTTATGTCTTGTTCATGTTTAAGTTTTTATTTCCGCTGATTTTCTCTGATGTTGTATCACTAGGGTGCCCGAGGTAAGGCACCAATCGCAGGCCCGAGGTCGGGTCGTGACAGGCATGATTCTATGTATGGAATATACATGTGGTATTATTTCATGTTCCCTTCTACTCTTAGAAGTTAAGAGCTATGTATGTGATTTACTCTACGTAAAGGTTATGTCTAAGTTATCCTAAGTTCTTACCAAGTCTTATGGGGGATGTTGGTAAGAGTCGTTAGGAGGTATTTTGGAGCCAAGTTGACTTGGCTAAGTTACGGCTCAAATGAGAATAACTATCGAGCAAGCCATTGCAGCGTTAATAAAGGAAAATGTAATGACAATTGATTATATTAAAATGAGTAGAATTCTCCATCTGCATAGAAACTAAGATAAGACAAAATTGTATTACATTTTCTAGATCATGGCTACTTGAATAAGATCGTTATAAATAAGTATAACTTATTCACAACGCACCAAAGTATATGTTACTTAATTTATAAGAATTTACGTATGAAGTTTTAAGACAATGAACCTCAATTTTTTTTAAAGGTTAACGGACTTTATTTTTCAAGTTATGGGACTTGATTCTTAAAGGAAGAAATGAATTGATTAAAAGTATAGAATACTTGATTTGGAAAGTATTGATTTCTTGTCATTCTAAAGTTAAGAAACTTGTTTTCTAAAAAGTTAAGAGACTTGAAGTATTTTGAAAGCTATGTGATTTGATTTGAAAGTATAAGTCTCTTGGCTATAAAAAGAATGAATTAGTCTAAGGCATAAAGTTAGTATAACGGCTTTATGGGAAGTTGGTTATAATAACTTTATGGAAGGTTAAGATGATGGTTTTCTCTAGTATTATAAACAAAGAATGACTTGAAATAAAGAATGGCATATTGTTTTTAAAGGCACCAATTGCCTAAGGGTTTTAAGAAAGAAGTCACTTGATTTAGAAGAAGCCGGTAAATGTATTTCTAAAAGGTATGGTGACTTGTCTTGAAAAGTAGATATGACTTGATACTACGGTTGTTGGTATCTTGGAAGTTTTATTTGAAAAAGAGTCATTCTAAATGAGTAGAGGTGCGTAGTACGTTGGGTTAAATTCCCAAATTTTTTGTGACTTTACCGCGTCCCAGATTGGGCCGGGCAGTATACCTTTATGGGCAGACTATGTGACCTTACCGCGTCCCAGATTGGGCCGGGCAGTATACCTTTATGGGCAGACTATGTGACCTTACCGCGTCCCAGATTGGTAAGGCGGTATACCTATGGGCGAACTATGTGACCTTACGCGTCCCATTGGGCGGCGGTATACCTTTATGGCGAACTATGTGACCTTACCGCGTCCCAATTGGGCGAGCGGTATACCTTTATGGCGAACTACGTGACCTTACCGCGTCCCAATTGGGCGGCGGTATACCTTTATGGGCGAACTATGTGACCTTACGCGTCCCAATTGGGCGGCGGTATACCTTTATGGGCGAACTACATGGCTTTACCGCGTCGAGAATGGCGGGCGATATACCTTTATGGCGAACTACGTGACTTTACCGCGTCGAGAATGGGCGGACAAGATACCTTTATGGGCGAACTATGTGACCTTACGCGTCCCAGATTAGGCGGGCGGTATACCTTTATGGGCGACTATGTGACTTTATCGCGTCCCAGTTAGGCGGGCGGTATAAGCGCCCTCCATAAGCGGGCGATTATGTTATGTAAGGTAAGTAAGTTATATTGTAATGAACTTGACGGTTTTTCCTAAACATGTACGTAAGAATGTGACTATAACTTTTATGTAAAAATGGAAAAAGATAATAAGGTACGATTAAGTTCACGAGATGGTAATGACACGGTAGGATCTGGTATTTATCCTTTTTATACTTGCCCCTGTCATTCTTTTGTACAGTTATGATTTGTTTACTGTACCTTATCTTCCGTTCCATATTAAATTTTTGTTATCGACCCCTGGGCTGCGTTCATGCCCGCAGGTATTAGGTGCACAGGTTGGTGATCCTTGCTCTTAGGATCTCGGTTCAGTTTTTGGGAAAAAGCTCCATTTGCTCCGGAGGCTTATCTCTTGGTACGGTTTCCCCTGAGATTGTAGATTCATGTATATTCAGGGGTATGGCGGGGCCTGTCCGCCACTTGTTGTTATGTTAAAACTCTTAGAGTGCGTGTAGTCACATATGTGGGTCGATTTGTTAAGAAATGAGGCAACCGCTTGGTTGTATATGTATGTCGGGAAGGTAGCCACATCGGCTAACTTTGTTGTTTTACATTGTTTTATTTTATAAGTTTCATGTATGTTCCGCTGATTATCTCTGATGTATACCTGTAAGGGTGCCCAGGTAGGGCACCAGTCGCGGGCCCGGGGTCGGGTCGTGACACCCACATAAGGACAATTTTACGTATTATGAGGTTATGTGTACCCATGTTGTTAGACGAAGGATAGGAGACTGGTAAGGTCTTTTGTATCGTCATACCATAGGTTACAGTTGTGGATAACCGTGGGAAGAGTGTTGGGGTAATTAAGAACGACGTACGAATTGGTCGAGGAAGTATCGTAAAGATATAAATGCAGGTTGTACACATGTATGAAACTGTACGATTATGAATCAAGATAGAAATACTTTTGCTAATAATAAGCATAAGGTAATGTTATGACCAGAATGATAAAAGAGAATACAACTGTGGTTATGTAAGTTACACGAGATATGATTACCCCAGACCAATGTAAAGACCATTAGTAATTAATGAGCAGTAAGAACACCTCGAGGAAAGGTGGTAGCGTCTGTACTGACGAGAAAAATAGTAAGGAAATACGGAGGGGTGAGGGACCCCAGGACAATTTGAAATAACTTATAAAGGAAAGACGAGTAGACACTCGAACGATGAGGAATCTTGACAAGTCATTGGATTATGTGATACCATGAGTTGAGGTTGAACACCCGGCTTTAAGCTCTACGAGCTGGGAGGGAATAATAGGATTGTTACTTGGCGAGATCAAGGAAACCTCTCCCCTAAATTGTGGTTGACAGTAAGTCTTAGCCATGAGGCAAGCAAAGGAATTAAGTCTAAGTTTAGTGACCAAGTTTGGTTGCAACAGAGAAAGGGAAACAGGAACCATAAGTGAGATTAAGGATACCCGAATATTTCGCAGGAATGAGAAAGGCTTTCAGTTATTGGAAGATAAGTTGACCACGACTACAGTTCTAACCCCTCCTGTGAGACTAGAGGGTTAGGTTATTATTGTAACACGTTGGGTGTTGGGCTAGGTTGTGTGCTGATGCCACACGATAATGTTAGAGCCTATGTTTCCCGGCAGTTAGGGAAGCATGAGAGAAATTACGCCACTCATGATTTAGAGCTGGCGGCAGTTAAATCATGCCTTGAAGATTGGGGGCATGACGTATATATAGACTTTATGTGGATATTTGTGCAGACCACAAAAGCCTCCGGTATACCTTCAGACAGAGGTAGTAGAATTTACGACAGCGACGGTGGTTAGAGTTATTCAAGGATTGTGATATCGATATCCTATACCATCCGGGGAAAGCCAAGCGATTCTGAGATACTCTTAGTCGTGGTTACATGGGTAGTCCGTCGGATGGGCAGCGGTGAGCGGGGCGTGGTCCGTGAGATTCGTTAGCTAACGAGCCGAGGGGTTCGATTATTGTTTCCAAGGTTAATGAATTTTAGATCCGAGAGGTTGCCGAGTCTTCCGTCGTTGAAGAGGTAATGAGGCGACATTATGAGGATCTAGTGTTATACCCCGTGGTTCAGGCCGTGCGTATGGGGCCGTGCGAAAGGAGTTAGGACTCGAAATCAGAAAATTTCGGTTAGGGGCCTCAGCGCCAAGGCGGGGAATTTAGGGCCGCGGCGCCGGAATCGGCATGGCCGGTCGAAGTCCGAGAGTTGCGGCGCCAGGCCGAGGGGAAATCGGGCGGAAAAACTTAGGAAAATGATCTTTTCTTTTAAAAAGGCCATGGGTGGGTTAAAAGTGTCCCCCCCCCCCCATCGGGTTTTGCATGCATTATATTGACCAAGTCTTGAAGACTTGGTCATCTTTCATCTCTCTCTTAGACAAAAACTCTTCCTTCTCTCTTAAAAATTTCAAGCTCCTCCTTCTCTCTAAAATTCCAAGAGATATTCTAGCCTTAGGAAAAATCTGAAAAGAAAAGGCAAGAAGGAAGCTTGTGGCTAGCTTGTGAAGGTTGTTGTGGTGGTGTTCTTGGAAAGGAAGCTAGCAAGTTGTTGGAAAAATTTGGCTAAAGCTCTAAGGTAATGATTCTTCCTTTATAATTAGTTTTTAGTGTTGCATGTTAAGAAGAAAGAACTTGTGATAGTAAATAATGCTCTTAGAGTCATTGCATGCAAGAAATGTGGTTTGGGTATGAAGGATTTGGCTAAAGAGGTTATGTGAGCATGTTGTAGCCTAAAAATTACCTTAAACTTGTTAAGATTAATTGTTATAACTTATGGGGCAGAATTTTACACACCCAAGTTTAGGTGTGTAATCCCCTTTGTGTTGGTTTGGATGTTGGGCCTTAAATGTGGCGTTTGAGTGTTAAAAATCGGCCTTTGAAAAGGTGGCAAGTGAGTAGAAATAAAGGAAATGCTGCCCAATTTTCCATAGGAATTAGTAACCTTGAACTTGGAAATATTCTACTTTGAAACTAGAAGTTAATAAACGTATTATGGTCATTATAGGTTGACGTATTACGTGCGATAGTTGGAATTAACAAGTGGATTGACCGAAGAGGTATGTAGAGCTTTCCTATCTTTTGAGCATGAGTAGTTGTATCTATGTAGTACGGTATACGTACAAGATTTGATAATCTTCACTTGTTTTGAGGTATATGATACTTGTTTCGTTTTAAAGGTATAAGTCCCTTGGACATAGGGAAATGTGTTTGACTAACGTAAAATGTTAATATAACGACTTTATGGGAAGTTGGTTATATTAGTTTGGGAAAAAGGTAAATAAAGAAGGGTTTACTTTACATAAAATAAGCAAGGGGAAAATGAGTTGAATTTGTGGAAGGTAAATTGTTTTAGGGCATTAATGGCCTAAGGTTTTAAAGGAAATGAAGTCACTTGATTTAGAAGCTTGGGATATTTTCTAAATGGAAAATTGTGACTTGTTTTGAAAGTGGTTGTGACATGATACTATGGATATTAGTATCTTGGAAGTTTTATATAAAAAGGAGTCATTTCGAAAAAGGTTTACGGTATGTGATACTTGGGTTAAATTTCCGGATTTCTCTTAAAAAGACATGTAGTGCCTTAATGAGCTAAAATGAGAGGATTTATATTAATAATGTTCATAAGAAGTTAGAAGATTTCTTATCTTGTTTATGTTATGATAAGCCGGTAGCGCTTATGTTATGTATGTCACGACCCGATCTCGGGCCCGCGACTGGTGCCTTACCCCGGGCACCCTAGTGATACAACATCAGAGAAAATCAGCGGAAATAAAAACTTAAACATGAAATAAGATAAAATAAGCAAAGCTAACCAAAAGCGGTTACCTTTCTGCATATATATATACCTGAACAGTTAAATCCTTTTACAAACCCTGCCCACAACAGTACTACAGACCTCTATGAATTTTATAACAACTATGACGGGACAGGGCCCCGCCATACCCCTGAATGTAAGCACCTACAACTACAGGGGACTATACCAAAGATAAGCCTCCGGAGAAACGGAGCTTCCCAAGCGAATCGTGATCCTATGGCGAGGATCAACAACCGGTGTACCTCACTGCGGCATGAACGGCCCCGAAGGAGGTCGATCTAACAGTACCAAGTATGTGGCGAAAATACTATAAATGAAATCATAGTAGTCTATATAAAGCAGAGACATATATGATAACCAAACTACGATACATACTATGTAGCGATATGTCAAGTCGTGGACTCACGCCTCAAAGTCATCACTTAAATATAACAATGGGTCTCACGCCATAACATCAATCATGCGTGGAATACCTTCCTCACTGGCGATCTATGATATAACAACACGAAGTACACATGAACACGGATCCCACTGTGTTATAAAAACCGTACGGGGCAAGTACGAAGGCTAACTACCAGATACCAAAGCCGCATCATCAACTGACCGGGGCAAGTACGAAACCCAACTACCAGATACCAAAGCCGTACCAACAATACTATACAACCAAACCACGAAGCTGATACGGGGCAAGTACGAAAGCCAACTACCAGATACCAAAGTCGTGTCACGTAGCTGACCGGGGCAAGTACGAGGGCTAACTACGGATCCGAGGCGTATCACGAGACTTCGCCACGGGCGTCACGGCAAGTACGAAGCCAACTACGGATACCAAAGCGTGTCACGTGGTGGCCGGGGCAATACGAGGGCTAACTACCGATACAAGGTCGTATCACGGACCGCCACTAAACCGAGCGGGCAAGTCCGAAGGCTAACTACCAGGTACCAAGGCCGAATCAACCACGAGACGGGGCAAGTACGAAAGCCAACCACCAGATACCAAGGCCGAATCAGTAAAACCTCATGGAGAGCTAGTCCATGGAATAACTCTATCAAGAGGAGCACACTCGTGGAATCCTCCGTCACTGCCGGTACGTCCAAGTAAGATCATAACAAATCAGCCGGCCCTCCATCGAGAGACGTGGTGGTATAGAAATACAATACTAGCACGACAAGGCTATCACACGCAAACATAGGCAAGTTACACACAACTCAAGGTACTTTCATTTTATGTCAACAATACGGGTTTCAAACCCAAAAATAATACCTACTTTCATTCTTTCAAAAAGACCTCTTTTTACGTAAAAGATACTAATACTCGTAGTATCAAAAACACATTTCCTTTTCAAACCAAATTACTTTACTTTCGTAAAAACCTTTACAAGACTTTTAAAATCAAGTACTCTATACTTTTTAAACCAAGTGCCTTTCTTTTAAAACAACATCAAGTATACTCTTTAAAACTCAAATACTTACTCTTTTCAAAACAAGTAACCTATACTTAAATCAAGTTACCATTTTAAAACCAATGATAAAACCATTCGTTTGCTTTCATAAAGTCGTTATAACTAACTTCCCATAAAGCTGTTATAACACTTTATGTTTTAAACCAATTTAAGACAAAACCATGTCTCTCTTTTAAACCAAAAACTCTTCGATTCCTCAAGTCTCTTTTCTTTTAGAAATCAAGTTCATTTTAAAGACCAAATACGCATTACTCGCGAATGAGGTTTCACAACTTTCTACACAATTCGAGTTCTTCATATATCATATCATATCATATATCTTGTTTCATGTTTATGTTTTATTTTCCGCTGGTTTTCTCTGATGTTGTATTACTAGGGTGCCCGGGGTAAGGCACCAGTCACGGGCCCGGGATCGGGTCGTGACAAAAGTGGTATCAGAGCAGTTAATCCTCGGAAAGTGTCTACGCCGTGTCTAGTAAGTCTTGATTATCGATGTGTTGTGCACCATCTATAATCGTGAGGCTGCAGGACATTTAGGATTGGTTTCCATTCTTCTCATTACGAGATCGTGCCTTAGAGTCGTGTTGTAAGTTGGACCCTCCGACGTATCTCATTTTTACGATTATGCCTCGCGCAACAGCAGAGCCCATAAGGGCAAGACAGCCGAAGTCTTGCTAGTGAGATCTGAGGAGTACGAGCGCGAGCGATCGGTCTCGAGATTATGCTTGAGACGGCGGGTTTTGCGGCCGCCCAGCAGAGTTTAGAGCGCAGCGGTGGCTGCCGAGACCACCGTACTGAGCCTCCAGTCCACGGCTGGAAGCAGATGAGATAAGTACAAGGAGATGGCCCGATTCTTGGCGAGTCGTGGACAAATATGAGGATAGGTGAATCAGTGATTCCAGTTCGATAGCACGATGGTTCACCCCGAGCGAGATAGTTTGAGGCTACGGGACTTTCCGAGTTGTAGCCCGCGAGTTTTATGGGTCGAGTCACGAGGATGATCCGCAGGAGTTCATCAAACGATTCTGGGTCATGAAGTCGATGGTCTTAGGTTCGCATCGGCCGCGTGATACCGCATGATCGGACCGTTTGATCGTGGGAGTTGTCGGGAGAGCATGCGCTTCAGCAGATATGGGACGAGTTCTCGAGGCATTCCTCACTCACTTCTTGCCTCCGCAGATGAGAGGCACGCGGGCGGCAGTTTATGATCTTTGAGGCAGAGGCGTACGGTTCGGGAGTACAACGTGGAGTTTGACTCGTTGGCTCGGTATGTCCCCGCTTTAGTGGCAACCATGGAGGATAGAGTGCACCGCTACATCACCGGGCTAGATGATTACCAGCGAGCTTGTTGGGTGTAGCTCTTCAGCCGGGAATGGACATTGCCCGCAAGCAGGCTCATGCACTGGGATGTGAGGCACGGAGAGGTCGACGGAATGACCAAGATCAGCAGAAGAGTGCCAGAACAACAGGGTCCTTTGGTGACTTTCGAGGCGGACCGCCTCAGCAGCATACTAGTTTTGTACCTCCGCCAGTGCAGAGTGGTCTTCCACAACCTTCAGGGCATCCGGGATTGAGGAAGCGGTCGAGCTCGGGGTTGATTTCGAGGAAGAAGGGTGTGGGCGGATCGATCACCCTACCTCGGTGTGGTCGATGTGGTAGACACATTTCGGGGAGTGTCGTGGTGCCAAGGAGCTTGTTATTTTGCGGCCAGCAGGGCCATTTTGCGGCCGTCCGACCAAGGAAGCACGGATGTTACGACTCGGCCGAGATCGATCGGTGGCTGGTTCATCACCTTCAGATTATGCGCCTGCATGCGGGCCTATGATTAGAGTGACGCGGTGGATACGGTATATCCTTAACCCTAGAGTTTTGGTATGCTTGTTATGATGATCTCATTATTGTGTGCTGTATGTACGGATAGCGGGGTGTTAATGGTGAGTTAGGAAACGTGGTTAGTTGGAAGGATAAGTATGGGGGCATGGTAAGTGTGAACCTTAGACTATGTCACGATTGAGACCTTAGAGGTAAGGTCGTCTTGAGTAAGAGATTTATTTCATGTTTGACCCTTATCAGAGTAAGTAGTACGTGGGAATTAATTGTGTGATAAGTCCATGGGTAGTGTGAGATGGAAGTGGTGGCTTTCATGACTTGATTAGGTAAGATTGTTCCGTTTCGAGGAGCAAGTGTCGGCGCGATTGTGGGTCGGGTTGATGGTCGCTCGCGGTCGACCATGACCGGTTTTAGGTGGGGTCGGTTAGGTAGTCGCCGGTGGTAGGGTCACGAGGGTGCTAGGCCCAAGTTTAGACGACCATCGTATGAGTTCGTGGATGTGTTCGACCAGAATCGTTCGTGAAGGCCGGAGATGGCCTTAGGGGATATTACGGCTAGTAAGATGACCAAGTTTGGAGGTAGTGACTCCACAGTTTTGAGAAATGAAGCAATGACTGAAGTATGGCACGTCCGGAGTGACACTAGAACCTCAGGGACCGCATGCAGTTCGGTACCATTTGTTGGGTCGCCGGAGTGACACTAGAACCTCGCGGCAAAGTGACAAAAGTGGTATCGCACGACGAGTAAGGAAGGAAGGGAACGTGTGTTATTTCGTGGCCAAGCTGTGGCGTTGGCAACTTGTTAGAAGAACTTTATCGTTATCCGACTTGAGAAGGAACATTCGGGACGAATGTTTCTAAGGAGGGGAGAATGTTATATCCCGTATTTCCAGAGTATGTATGTGGAGACGTACGTACGAAAATTTGAGACTTAAAGTTTGGCATATGTTCGAAATTTGTGCACAACACCCGATTAGAGTCGTTTTTCGACGAAACGTTTTACAGAGCTTGCGTAGGGAAAATTCCGGCTATGTCGTTTTGTATTTTGCGGATTTTTCCGAGCGACGGAACATTTTTAGGCCAACGAGAGGGTGACACTTGTCACCCTCAAGTGGGCGATGTGGATGGCCGGTTGGGTCACGGGTTTGTGGCCAATTGGCTCCTTGTTTTGGCCTTGTTTTGTGCCTTGTTTTATGGCTTGTTTGGTGCCTTGTTTTGTGGAGTAGGGTTAGGGTGCACTTGGCTTGATCAAGGCCTTACACTTGCCTTGCACGTGGCTTGATCTTGTCCATTGGTTGGCCAGCTTCCTATAAATACCCTCCTTTGTGAAGACTTCATTCATCCACAAATGTTTCCAAGTCTTGAAATCTCCTCCTCTCCTCTTGTTGCTCTCGCCCCAGCCTTCCCCTCCCCTTCTAGTGGCCTTTGGCGAGAGGTTCCCTCCCCTTGTGGTGTCTTGCAGAGGTACCCCTAGCCTAGTTGTTTCGTATAATACACCCCCCCTCTCTTGGTAGAAATACTCTCCAAGTATTGTTATAATGCCCAAAATACCTTAGCCTTTACCTTGTAGTATTCCAAAAGTTACCTCTATACGTAGAGTCCGGAAATACTACCTTTTGTCCTTTTAGTCTCAAACCGAAACCCTAAGGAAATCTTCATAGTTGGTTGAAGTATTTAAGTAGAAGTTGGTTAGAACTTCTAAGGGTTGTTTGGAGCGGATTGGAGCGCCCGGAGTAGGAGCTAAACCTTGCTCAGGATCGACATTATAACTTGGATAATTTTGGGCTTATCGAGGTAAATATTCTTGTCCCCTTATTGTAATTGGAAATTACATGTTGTAGGATTATATAGTTGAAGTATACTATATATATAGAACTAAGCATAGCTTTGCGGCAATGTCTTTTGACTTAAGCCTGAATTTAAAGAAGAGAATCGTAATTACATAGGGTGTATTCTGATAGACTTGTGGTATTACTGTATAGTAGAATTGTATACGTCCGGTTAGTCGTATAACCCCGGTTGGCTTGGTGGCGGCCTCGATAGAGGAGGAGATTTCTGTTGTTGCGGGAGAATCTTCGAATTTTACGTAGAATATGGGCGATGCGGTTAGAAGTTAATGAGCGTTTGTGGCCTTATAGGTGGAAGTACTACGAGTAGCGTATTCTACTTGAAGAGTGGAAAAGGCTAGCCAGATTCTGATCTTGTGGAGCGTTTTGCTTATTGTCGATAATCGTCGCGAGGTATGTGAACCTCTTCCTATCCTTCTAGCATGATGCTTTGTAAACTATGTAGTACGGTAGACGTACGTGCTAAATGAGTTGGTTGGTTTAAAACATAGGGTGTTATAATAGCTTTATGGGAAGTTAGTTATAACGACTACATGTAGGTAAAAGATTGGTTTATTGATTGTAGAAGTTAAGAGACTTGATCTTGAAAGATAAGAGACTTAACTTGTTCTACTTGTAATTAACATTTTGTTAAAAGTGTTGTGAAACCTCATTCATGAGTAATGAGTACTTGGTTTTAAAAAGAATAATGTTTTATTGATTTCGGAAATGAGAATAAGTGTCGAACAAACCACAACAGCGCTAATAAAGGAAAGTGTATTGACAAATAACAAATTGTTATTAAAACCAGTAGAAACCTCCATCTGCATAGAAGCTAAGATAAGACAAAATTGTATTACATTTCCTAGATCATGGTCATTGTAATAAGATTGTTGTAAACAAGAATAAGCGGCTCGTCTGAGACATATGTTACTCAATTGTTTTAAAAGGGATTAAGACTATGAGTTATGAAACCTTTCTAAAATGAGAAACTTGAGCATTTGAAATTAGGCAAACTTGAACGTTTGGAAAATAATGTTGTTACTTGATTTTACAAAGGGGAGTATTTTGGTTTACTTAAAAAGATAGTCACTCTATTTTATACTACGGGTATTATGTGACTTTTGTGAAAGAAACGGATCCTTTAAAAAGAGTTAATGTACGTAGTACTTTAGGGTTAAAACCCGGACTTTGATATAAAATGGAAGTACCTTGAGTTGTGTATAACTTGCCTATGCTTGTTGTTGTGTAACTCGCCTATGCTTGTTGTGATAGCCTTTGTTGTGCAAATGTTGATATCAGGTGACTTCTTGAGAAAGAGTAGATCTTTTATAAAAGTCTAGAAGTATGGTAATTTGCTTGAGCTTGTTGGTGATAGCCTGGTTGTCCGATATATTGTTATTATGGTTACATGGACATGTCTACACCGATGCAGAATTCCGGGGGCATGTGGCCATGCGGCAGGGTTGATTACCCGATATATTGTTATTGTGGTTACATGGACATGTCTACACCGTCTGCAATTCCGGGCGTGTGGCGTGCGGCGGGTTGATCACCCAGTATTATTGTTGTTAAGGTCACATGGACGTGTCTACACCGATGCAGAATTCCGGGGGCATGTGGCCATGGGGCATTGTTATTATTGTTGTTAATGTCACATGGACGTGTCTACCGTCTGAGTCCGGGGCGTGTGGCCATGGGGCATTGTTATTAGTGTTGCATCATGGACATGTCTACACCGTCACGAGATTCGGGGCATGCGGCCGTGATGCGAACATGATTGATGTTGTGGGCGTGAGACCCATAGTTATATTTGAGTGATGACTTGAGGCGTGAGTCCTCGACTTGACATATTCGCTTTTATGTTGTGAATCGTAGTTTTGTTATCATACATGTCTCTGTTTTTATATAAGACATTATGATTTCATTTCTGATATTTTGATTTCACATACTTGGTACTGTTATCTTGACCTCCTTCGGGGCTGCGTTCATCTGCAGTAGGAGTACATCGGTAGTGGATCCTCGCTCATGGATCACTGATTCAGCGTATTGGGAAGCTCCGTTTCTCCAGAGGTTTATTCTTTGGTATGTGTTCCCTGAGTTGTAGGTTCTTGTACATTCAGGGGTATGGCGGGGCCCTGTCCCGTCATGGTTGTTGTAAATCTTAAGTGCAGTAATCTTGTTGTGGCGGGGTTGTAAGAAGGATTAAACTGCTCGGGTTTTATGTATATATACTGAGAAAGCGATTTTGGTTGCTTTGTTTATGATCATATATCTTGTTTCATGTTTATGTTTTATTTTCCGCTGGTTTTCTCTGATGTTGTATCACTAGGGTTCCCGGGGTAAGACACCAGTCACGGGCCCGGGATCGGGTCGTGACAACGTCTATCAACCTCTAGATCTCTTCGTAGAATAATTCTAGATACAAGATTCCTTATTCTACGGAAAATTCGGCACCTCCCCGCAACCACATAAATCTCCTCTCTAACGAGGCTGCTACCAAACCAACAATCCCGGGGGTTACACGCCTAACCTGACGTGTACAATTCTACTCCACAATAATACTACAAGTCTCTCAGAATACGTCTATGTAAATCTGATTCAATTCTTATCCATATTCATTCTACATATAGTATACTCACTATACATTACTCTGACATGTAATATCCAATTACAATAGGGGACAAAGATCATTACCTCGATAAGCCCAAAATTATCCAAGTTTATAAGTCGATCCCGAGCAACGTTTAGCTCCATTCCTTACGTTCCAACCCGCTCAAGCAACCCTTAGAAGTTTCTAAATAACTTCTCTTAACACTTCAACCAAGCTTATGAAGATTTTCAGGGTTTCATTTTGCGACTATTGGAATAAAGTAGTATTTTCGGGCTCCTAGTATTGAAATAACTTTGGAATACTACTAGGGATACTAGGCCAAGGTATTTGGGATTATACAATAATAGCCAAAGTATTTTCTACTCAAGTGGGGGAAGGGGACGAAAACAACTACAAAGGGAGGAGTATTTTGCCTTGGAAGCTTAAGTGTGGGATGAAAATTGTCTTCAACCTAAGGGGGTATAGATAGAAGAATCAAGGGTCAAGATTAATGCAAGTGGGTGGTGAGGATGGGTACATGTGTGTGGGTAGTTGGCCAACCAAGTGTTCACCACAAAAGTGGGACAAGTGGCGCCACAAAACGGGCCACTTGTCCACCTAAAAACGCCCACTCGCTTCTCCATTCGCCAACATGGCCACGGGGTGACACGTGTCGCCCCTACTCGTCCCAAAATATTTCATCTTCGAAAATATCCGTAATGCCAAAAATCCGAAAATAAAGTGGGCCCACAAAATCGTAAATTTTCAGTGGGCCCACGTGACCAATTTCGGAAATAAAATTTCATAATACTCAAATATTCTAAAAAGTCCAAATACCAAATCTGGGAATCCAATTCCCATTAACGAACCTTTTTCCTTCACAAAATCCGGAAACTTTTCCGTCGAAAAATCACATCTTTCTTTCTTTCCAATTTTTGTGTCGTATTCTCGTACGTACGTCCTCATATACATACTCTGGAACTACGGGGTGTAACAATGTATACTAGCAGGTTGTGCTGATTTATGTATTATTATTGTTATCACTGAGTATTCTGATAAGTCGGTAGCGCTTATGTTATGTATACTAGCCGGTTGTGCTGATTTATGTATTATCATTGTTATTACTGCGTATTCCATGGATTTGCTACCCATGATGCGAGTGCGGAGCTTGTACTCATGCAGGCCCATTGGGTCCATGCGGGTGAAATAGTCCCATGCGGGTGAAATAGTCCCATGCGGGTCCACAGGATCCATGCGGGTGAAATAGTCCCATGCGGGTGAATAGTCCCATGCGGGTGAATAGTCCCATGCGGATCCACAGGATCCATGCCGGTGAAACAGTCCCAGGAGTAGGATTGCTTAATGATACTACGGGCGAGAGATCCTGTTTTGATCATGAGCCTCCTATTTTTATGAAGTATTATACTTATACTTGTTACTCTCATTGTTAGTAAGACACAGTGCAACCTAATTTGATTTTGATCTATAACTTTCGTGTATTTTGGACTTATGATATTACTACAGTATTTTCCAGTTTTATATACTTGGTACGTTGTGTACTGACCCTCTTCCTCGAGGGCTGCGTTCATGCCGCAGGTAAGGGAAAGCAGGTGGTAGATCCTCATTCCTAGGATCTTTTACTCAGGTGTCAGGAGCTCCATTTCTTCGGAGGCTCGACTTTTGGTATGGTTCTCCCTGGTGTTGTTGATGTTTTGTACATTCAGGGGCATGACGGGGCCCTGTCCCGTCATAGTGTTACTCCTTCTTAGAGGCCTGCAGTCTTGTCATAACTTGGTTTGTTTAAGGATGTAACTGTTCGGTTTTATGTACTTTTGGGTAGCCATTTTGGGCTAGACTATTTTCTATCATTATAGTTGTTTATTGTGAGTTTATATTCCGCTGGTTTTCTCTAATGTTGTGTCACAAGGGTGCCCGGGTTAAGGCACCAGTCACGGATCTGGGGTCGGGTCGTGACGTCTAGTTATGATACGGTATCGAGATACGGCTCTCCGAGAAGAGAAGAGCCTGCTTGAGTAGCACCGGATGAGGTGCTGTGATTTGAGGATAGATTGTGTCCCGGTCGCAGGACTAGTCGGAGTTTTAGGAAGGCATCAAAGGCTTATTGCTCAAATTGTTCGGGGTCGACTAAGTTGTGTCGTGACCTCAGATGTATATATGGGTATGATGACCGGAAAAGAAACGTAGCAGAGTTGTTGCTTAATATCCGAATTGGTAGCAGGTCATGGTTGAGCACCAGAAGCCCAGTGGGCTATTGCAGGCGATTGAAATCCCAACCTAGATATGAGAGGTATTTAATATGGGTCTTGTTACAGGGTGGCATCGTACTCGGAGGAAGTGCGACTCCCTGGGGGTCATGGTAAATGGGCTGGCGAAACCAGTCGTGTCCTTCCGGTTAGGACCACTTACTCGGCTGAGGATTATGCTAGCTTGTATAGCAGAGAGATCGTGAGACTGCACGGGGTTCCTACGTTTTTGATGTCAGACAGATGAGCTCGATTACAGATAACTTCTGGAGGTTTTTCAGAAGGGTTTTAGGGACACAGGTGAGTCTCAGTGTTACATTACACCCTCAGACCGACGGACAGGCAGAACGTACTATCCAGACACTTGAGGATAGGTTGCGGGCCTGTGTTCTTGATTTCAGAAATAGCCGGGAGGGTTCATTGCCTCTTGTTGTGTTACGTATGATAACAGATACCCTTCCAGTATTCAGATGGCCCTGTATGAGGCCTTGTATGTAAGAAAGTGTAGATCGCCGGTTGGATGGTTCGACATAGGCGAGGTTCAGTTATTTGGTCCAGACTTGATTCAGCGGGCTGTGGATAAGGCGAAGCTTATCCGGGAGAGATTATTAGTAAGCTTAGAGTCAGCAGAAGCTTTATGCAGATAACCGACGTTGACACATGGGGTTCAGCTTGACATTTTAGTATGAGTATTTTTGTGTGGCCTCGTGTGGTATTATTGGTATGTAGGGGTTGTAAAAGAAGACTATGTCGCTATCTTTAAGTGTGACTCCCAAAGGAACATTCGGGGACGAATGTTTCTAAGGGGGGAAGAATGTTACACCCCGGAATTTCAGGATATGTTTATAAGAACGTACATAAGAACTCAAAAATGTTAAGGTTTGAGACGAGTAAAAATTTATCGGAATTATGGAATTGTCGGCAAACGAAATATTGCGACGTATGGGAGGGCGACACGTGTCACCCCCCCTTTGTGGACTTGGGCGAAATTGTCATGGATGAAATGGTCATTTGACCATAATTTTAAAGACCAAGTCTTGCAAAGACAAGAGCTTGACATTGTTGACTTTTCAAAGGGCCACTTGGCTTGATCCTTGTGAAACTCATCCAAGCCACCCATTTGTTTTAATCTTGACCCTTCCTAGTGTTATATAAGCTTACTAGTAGCAAGACTTTGTCATTCTCAACACTTAGAAAAAAATTGGAAATTTGTTCTTGCTCACTAAAGGGCTCACGGCAATTGGGATTTTCCAAGGGGAAAATTTTCAATTGTTGTCCAATAATCTCCCCACTTTAAACCAAGGTACCTAAGGGTATTGTAAGTGTATCTCAATAGAAAGAACCCTGAAAAATGGCGTTTTCGTATTAGTCGCAAGGCGGAAAGTTAAGGAGTTCTTCAACTTTGAAGTTGGAACTTGAAGATAAGTTATTCATAAGCTTCTAAGGGTTGCTTGGAGTGGATTGGAACGTCGAAAAGAGGAGCTAAAGTTGCTAAGGATCGACTTGCAATCTTGGATCATATTTGGGCTTAATGAGGTATAATCTTCATCTTACTTTTGTAATTGAAGATTCCATGTTATTATAAGTTAGAAATGATCATGTGATATGTGTTATGAAGTTTGATAAGTGTTATGGAAATTTGGAAGGTCAAATCCGAAAATGACATGTTGAGTCATTTGAAATTGAATTACAATTTGGTCGTTAACTAGAATTGTCGCATGTTAGCTACTTGAAGATTATAGTTGTTATAATCGATTTCGACTTGATATCTTGTTATGCTAACAACTTGGATTGAAATGGAAATTGGATAAGAATTGGTGTTTTGTGTTTCAATGTGGTCGAATTGGACTAGTAGATTGTATTAGTTGATATTGTTGTGGGGCGGAATTTTACACGTCTAGTAGGCGTGTAATCCCCTATTGTTAACTACTTTGTTGAGCCTTAAATGTGGCGTGTTTGGTTATTGAATTCGGCCTTGAAAAAGGTGGCAAAGTATGTAGAAACAAAGGAAGTGCTGTCCGATTTTCCGTAGAATTTAGTGACTTTGAACTTGGTATATTCTACATTTGAAGTAAGAAGTTAATAGACGTACTATGGTCATTATAGGTTGACATACTACGTGCGGCGTATTGGGCTTAGCAAGTGGATTAAACCGAAGAGGTATGTGGAACTTTCTTATCTCTTGAGCATGAATAAGTTGTAAATGTATAGTACGTTAGACGTACAAGACCTTGACAATCTAGTCCATTTGATATCCTTGGCTTATTTTTAAGAATGTTCAAGTTGGTTGAGTTAGGGAATTAACTCACCTGTTTAAATATTAAGGATATCTTGGTTTTCAAAAGTTAAGAGACTTAAGTATGTGGAAAGTATTTTTGATACTTGTTTTGTTGGAAAGTTTAAGCCTCTTGGTTTTAAAGAAGAATGTAAGTTTCTAAGGTATAAAGCTAGTATAACGGCTTTATGAGAAGTTGGTTATAATAGCTTTATGGAAGGTTAAAAAGAGTGATTTACTCTAAGTAATTTAAGTATGATAAATGACTTGAAATAATGAAAGACAAAATGATTTAAAGGCATCAATTGCTTAATGTTTTAAAAGAAAGAAGTCACTTGATTTAGAAGCCTATAATTGTATTTCTAAAAGGTATTGTGACTTGTCTTGAAAAGTAGTTATGACTTGATACTATGGTTATTAGTATCTTGGAAGTTTTATATGAAAAAGAGTCATTTTTAAAAGAATAGGAGTACGTAGTACTTTGGGTTAAATTCCCAGATATTTATAATGACATGTTATTGCCTTAAGTAAACTAAAATGAGAGTGCATATGTATAAGACTAATAAGAAGTTAGGGGGATTTCTTAACTTGCTTATTTATTGTATGATAAGCCGGTAGTTCTTATGTTATGTATGATAAGCCGGTAGGGCTTATGTTATGTATGATGGCCGGTTGAGTTAGGGTAAGAGTATAAATGAGGGGTAAACCCCCAAGACGTTATACCACCTTCTCCAGGGTAAGAGTATAAATGAGGGGTAAACCCCCAAGACGTTATACCACCCGCCGGTAAGAGTATAAATGAGGGTAAACCCCAAGACGTTATACCACCTGCTTAGTGGATTTGCTACCCATGACGCGAGGAATACCTCACGCGAGTCCTTATGGGCTTATGCGGGTGAAATAGTCCCGTGCGGTAGTACAACCTATGCGAGGAATACCTCATGCGGGTCCACACGACCTATGCGGGTGAAATAGTCCCAGGAGTAGGATTGCTTAATGATACTGCGGGCGGGTGGTCCTGCTTTGATCGTGAGCTTCCTATTTTTATGTTGTAAGTATACTCTTGATTACTCTCATTGTTAGTAAGGCACAATGTACTGTTAGTTTAGTTATCATACCTGTCTCCAGTTTTATTATAGACTTATGATTTCATTACAGTACTTTCAGTTTCACATATTTGGTACATGTTATCGACCTCCTTGGGCTGCGTTAAATCCGCAGTAGAGTATACAGGTAGCTGATCCTCACTTTTAGGATCACCGTTCAGCTGTTGGGAATCTCCATTACTCCGGAGGACTATCCCTGGTATGGTTGGTTGTTGCTTATTCAGGGGTATGGCGGGGCCCTATCCCGTCACAGTTGTTATTCTTAGAGGTCTGTAGTCACATTGTGGATTGGGTTGTAAAAAAAAATGTACTGTTTTATTTGTATAGTTTACGGAAGGTGGCCTTATCGGCTAGCCTGTTGTTATTTTATGTTTAAGAATTTTATCAGTTGTGTATGTTCATTGCTATTCTCTCGATGTATCTGAAAGGGTGCCTGGGTAGGGCACGATCGCGAGTCGGGTCGTGACAAGAGCTTCCCCAACACTTCCGGGAATATGCGGCAGTGATTGCACACTATTCTCAACGTCCATCAAGTTATCACTACCCACGGGATGTTGAGGGGGTGGTGGATCAGTGATAGAGGGACCAGTTTGACCCGCAACCATAGCAGTTCCGGAGCTAGAAGAAACGTCTGCATTGCTAGGCGGTACCAATGGGTTGTCGGATTTCCGTGCTTCATGAGTGTTGGTGTATCAAATTGACTTCTTGATTTCAAGTATTGTGAATTATGAATATCAAACGAAATTTTTTTCTTCTTCTCTTGGAGCTTAGCCGAGAGCTCTTAGCCTCTTAGCAAGAACACACAAGTTTCTCTAATTTTTTCTAAGTGTTGAGACAAGTCTTGCTACTTGGATAAATATATAATTAAATTGAGGGTCAAGATTAAAACACTTGTTAGGTTTGGATGAAGGAGATTTAAATATCTTTAGTCAAGTGGGCTCATTGACTTAGTTAATTATATCAAGCTTTGGGCTTTCAAGACTTAATCATCTTTGCCTTGGTCATTTGACCATTCTACCCTTGGTCTATTTCGACCAAGACCATCCAAGGGGGGTGACACGTGTCACCCTCCCATTCGTCGTTATATTTCATTTCCCGACATTTCCATAATTCCGATAAATTCTACAAGTCTCAAATCTTAACGTCCTGATTTCTTACGTACGTTCTTATATACATGTCATGGTATTACGGGGTGTAACATTCTTCCCCCCTTAGAAACATTCGTCCCCGAATGTTCTTTCGGAGCTAATCTAATAGATAGCGACATAGTCTCTTTTTACAACCCCTACATACCAATTATGCCACAACTGGCCACATAACAACACTTAAACAAATACTTCAATTAAAACTGACAAGTAAGGGAAATGAATTACCTGAAGGTGTAGGGAATAAGTGAGGGTACTTCTCCATCATGTCCTCCTCTTCCTCCCAAGTCATCTCTTCCCTATTATCATTCCACCACAAGACTTTAACGGAAGTCACGTCTTTGGTTCGCAGTCGCCTGACCTGGCGATCGAGTATCGCTATGGGACTCTCCTCATACGATAATCCCTCTGTCACCTGGACATCGCTAGCTGGGAAAACTCTCGATGGATCTCCGATACACTTCCGCAACATAGAAATATGGAAGACCGGATGTACTGCCTCCAAGTCGGACGGCAGTTCCAACTCATATGCAACCTTTCCTACTCTACGGGTGGTCTGATAAGGCCCAATATACCTTGGGCTAAGTTTCCCCTTCTTTCCGAATCTCATCACACCTTTCATGGGTGATATCTTCAAGAAGACCCAATCGTCAACCTGAAACTCCAAGTGTCGATGCCGATTATCTGCATAAGACTTCTGCTAACTCTGAGCTGCTAACAGTCTCTCCTGGATAAGCTTCACCTTATCCACAGCCTGCTGAATCAAGTCTGGGCCAACTAACTGAACCTCGCCCACGTCGAACCAACCAATCGGCGACCTACACTTCCGCCCATACAAAGCCTCATATGGCGCCATATGAATACTAGAATGGTAGATGTTGTTATATGCAAACTCAACAAGAGGCAAATGATCCTCCCAGCTACCCCTGAAGTCAATAACACAGGCCCGTAGCATATCCTCAAGTGTCTGGATAGTACGCTCTGCCTGTCCGTCGGTCTGAGGATGAAACGCGGTACTGAGACTCACCTGTGTCCCTAACCCCTTCTGGAAGGACCTCCAGAAGTTAGCCGTAAACTGGGCTCCACTGTCTGATATAATCAATATCGGAACCCCGTGCAGTATCACAATCTCCCTGATGTAAAGTCTAGCATAATCCTCAGTCGAATACGTAGTCCTGACTGGAAGAAAGTGGGCTGATTTCGTCAGCCTGTCCACGATAACCCAAATGGAATCACACTTCCTCTGAGTACGAGGTAACCCTGTAACAAAATCCATGTTGATCACCTCCCACTTCCATGTCAGAATATCAATCGCCTGCAATAGCCCACCGGGCTTCTGGTGCTCAATCTTGACCTGCTGACAATTCGGACACTGAGCAACAAACTCCGCTACGTCCCTCTTTAGGACATCCCACCAATACATACATCTGAGGTCATGGTACATCTTAGTCGACCCCGGATGAATAGAGGAACGGGCACTGTGTTCCTCCCCTAGAACCTGCTGACGAAGTCCTGCAATATCGGGAACACACAATCTGCTCTCGTATCTTAGCAACCCATCAGGCGCTACCTCAAATAAACTCTTCTCCTCTCGAAGAGCCGTATCTCGATACCGTATCAGAAATGGATCCTCATAATGTCGCCTCTTCACCTCCTCAACGATGTAAGACTTGGCAACATCTCGAACCCGTAACCTACTATCCTCGGTATCGACTAACTGAACCCCAAGGCTCGCCAGCTGATGGATCTCATAGACCATGTACTGTCTATCTGGTTGTACCTCTGACAGACTTCCCATCGATCTACGACTCAAAGCATCTGCAACCACGTTGGCCTTTCCCGGATAGTATAGAATATCAACATCATAATCCTTCAGCAACTCTAACCACCGTCTCTGCCGCAAGTTCAGCTCCCTCTGCCTGAAGATGTACTGGAGGCTCTTGTGGTCTGTATAAATATCCACATGAACCCCGTATAAATAATGTCTCCAAATCTTCAAGGCATGACTAACTGTGGTTAACTCTAAGTCATGAGTAGGGTAATTCCTTTCATGCTTCTGTAGCTGCCGGGAAGCATAGGCTATAACCTTGTCGTGTTGCATCAATACGCACCTAGCCCGATACCCGAGGCATCGCAATAAATCATGTAACCCTCTAATCCCTCGTGAAGAGTAAGAACTGGAGCCGTCGTCAACTTTTCCTTCAATAACTGGAACCTTTCTCACAAGCTTCCGTCCACTGGAACTTAGCCGCTTTCTGAGTCAACCTAGTCAATGGTGCTGATTTCGAAGCGAACTGCTCCACGAACCTACGATAATAACCCGCCAGCCCTAAGAAGCTACGCACCTCCGTCGGAGTAGTAGGTCTCGGCCATGTCTTGACCGCCTCAATCTTCGCCGTATCAACCTGCACACCGTCAGCCCCGATAATGTGCCCCAAGAATGCCACTGAGGCCAACCAAAACTCACACTTGGAGAACTTGGCGCATAATCGGGCCCGAGGACCCCAAGTACCGTCCTCAAGTGATCGCATGTTCCTCGCCTGCGAATAAACGGAATGCCATCAATGAATACTATAACAAACGTATCCAAAAATGGCTTGAACACCCGGTTCATCAAATCCATAAATACCGCTGGAGCTTTAGTCAAACCGAAAGACATTACCATGAACTCATAGTGCCCATACCGGGTCCTGAATGCAGTCTTCGGGATATCTGCCTCCCTAACTCGCACCAGATGATAACCGGACCGCAGGTCTATCTTGGAGAAACACCTCGCACCCTGCAACTGGTCAAACAAATCATCAATCCTGGGGAGGGGGTATCTATTCTTGATGGTTACCTTATTCAGCTGCCTGTAGTCAACACACATACGCAGCGTCCCATCCTTCTTCTTTACAAACAAAACTGGCGCTCCCCAGGGAGAAATACTAGGCCTAATAAAGCCTTTTTCCAGCAAATCTTTCAGCTGGTCCTTCAACTCCCTCAACTCAGCAGGTGCCATCATGTACGGCGGAATAGATATAGGCCGAGTGTCTGGCAGCATATCAATACAAAACTCAATCTCCCTCTCTGGAGGAATACCTGGGAGATCATCTGGGAATATATCTAGAAACTCTCTAACCACCGGAACTGACTGAAGAACTGGCACCTCAGCCTCTGTATCGAATACCCGAACCAAATGATAGATGTACCCTTTCTGAACCATCTTTCTAGCCTTGAGGTAAGAAATAAACCTACCTCTACGACGCCAGTATTGCCCTTCCACTCAATAACCGCCATCGAACCGAACCGACCAACTTGTCTCTACAGTCAACGTTGGCATAACAAGAAGCCAACCAGTCCATACCCATAATGACGTCAAAATCTGTCATCTCCAACTCTATCAAGTCTGCTAAGGTCTGAAGACTGTATATGAACACCGGGAAATCTTTGTACACCCGCTCAGCTAACACCGAATCACCTACTGGCGTAGCTACCTCAAAAGGCTCTATCGACATAGGCTCTATTCCCATTCTACCAGCAATAAGAGGGGACACATAGGTCAAAGTAGAACCTGGATCTATCAAAGCATAAACGTCACAACACGAAATCAATAATGTACCTGTGACGACATCCGGGGAAGCCTCCTGATCCTGCCGGCTGGCTAAGGAATATATGCGGTTATGTGGACCGCTAGAACTAGGACCTTCACCACGACCTCTGCCGCGGCCTGCCGGCCCGTGAACACCCTTCCCTCCGGGGCGCATAACCACAGAAGATGAAAACCCGGCAATTGAACCTGCAGGCTGAATCATACTACCCGTGCCCCCCTTATAAGGACACTCCCTCACCATATGGTCTCGACCGCCGCATGAAAAATAGGATCTCAAAGTAGCATGACACTTCCCAGCATGGTACCTCCCACATCGGACACACCGAGGTAGGGGTGGCCTCGTCCGTCTAGTACCTCTGCGAACCTACCGCCCTGGAGCCCTGACTTGCTCCCGAATAACTCAGCTGATAAAACCTCCTGCCAGAAAACCGAGAAGGAGCACTCTGTGCCGGCTGAAATATAGACCTAGCCTGCTACTGAGGTTGTCCACCTCGAAAGTTACCCTGAAACCCTGTCATCCTGGCCCTCTTGGGTTGGCCTGGGTCTGGCTGGTCCTCTCTCTCTCTGTCCTTAATCCCCTGTGCGTAAGCCTGCATCCTGACAATATCCATACCTGGCTGAAGGGCCACTCCCAGGCATGCAGTAACCATGTAGCGGTCTAGCCCCATCACATAGCGATGAAATCTGTTATACCCCGTATTTCCAGAGTATGTACGTGAGGGCGTACGTACAAAAGTTTAAGCCTTAAGTAGGCAAAGTGGCGAAATTTGTGCACAACTAGCAAAAAGAGTCGTTTTCCGATGAAACGTTTTCCGGACTTTGCGAAGGGAAAAATACGGCTATGTCATTTATAATTTTTGCGGATTTTTCCGAGAGATGAAATATTTTGGACCAACGAGAGGGTGACAAGTGTCACCCTCAAGTGGACGAAACACTGTGGGACGATTTGGGCGTTTTTGCCTTCAAGTTTTGTCAAGGAGTTGGTAGGATATTTTGTGTAGTAGATGAGCAAGTGGGACCCACAAACACATGTCCAAATCTTGACCCTCCACTTGCCCCCCACTTGGCTTGATCTTGGCCATTGAAAGTCCTATAAATACCCCCTTAGTTGAAGACTTATTTCATCCACACTTGAGCAATTTCCAAGTCTTGAAATCCCTCTCCCTCCGTCTTAAGTTTTCGTCCAAGTCCCCCTCCCCCTTTGTGAAGCCCTAGCCGAGGCAAACCCCCCCCCCCTTCCTAAAGTGGTTCTCGTATAAATACACCCCCCCCCTTGGTAGAAAAGTATTCTCCAAATATTGTTACTATACCCAAATACTTTAGCCCAAATACCTTGTAGTACTTTCCAAAGTTACCTCTATACGTAGAGCCCGAAAATACTACTATACTTCCTTTAGTCACAAAAACGAAACCGTAAGGAAAATCTTCATAGCCGGTTGAAGTATTAAGAAGAAGTTGTGTAGAACTTCTAAGGGTTGTTTGGAGCGGATTGGAGCGTACGGAGTAGGAGCTAAACGTTGCTCAGGATCGACATTTAAACTTGGATAATTTTGGGCTTACCGAGGTAAATACTCTTATCCTTCTATTGTAATTGGAAATTTCATACTGTAGTAGTATAGAAATGAATATTAGATTCATAGAAGGATATTACAGAAAAGAATTGAACTGAAATCACATCAGAAGAATATTAAAGAAGAAGTGAATCAGATTTACATAGGATGTATTCTGATGAGAATTGTGTAGTTTGACGGGTAGGGAAGTGCTGCCTAATTTTCCGTGGGATAAGGAATCTGTATCTAGAAATGTTTTTCAGAATAGTCTAGACGTTGATAGACTTATATGACCAATATAGGTTGAAGTACTGCGAGTAGCGTATTCTACTCGAAGGGTGAAAAAGGCTAGCAGGATTACAGTACGTTGGAGCTATTTGCTAATAGTCGATAAATCATCACGAGGTATGTGATTCTTCCTATACTCTTGAGCATGCTATTTTAAAAGTATATATATATAGTACGGTATACGTACGTGTGTTAACTGAACGTAGTTTTACGGCAATGTCTTTTGACTTAAGCCTGAATAATAAGAATCTTGAAGTATTTCAAAAGAATTAAGAAACCATTTTGAAAGAAGAATAACACTTGGTTTTGAAAGTTAAGGGTTATACTAGCTTTATGGGAAGTTGGGTATAACGACTTAAGAGTAGTAAAATGAATGGTTTATTGATTTTAAAAGTTAAGAGACTTGATCTCAAAAGATAAGAGACTTGACTTAATTGATTTAATATGAATTTTGTTAAAAAGCGTGAAACCTCATTCGTAAGTAATGAGTACTTGGTTTGAAAAAGGAATAATGTTTTACTGGTTTCGGAAATGAGAATAAGTATCGAACAAACCACATCAGCGTTAATAAAGGGAAATGTAATGACTAATAAAGTATTATTAAAACCAGTAGAAACCTCCATCTGCATAGAAGCTAAGATGAGACAAAATGATATTACATTTCCTAGATCATGGCTGCTTTAATAAGATTGTTATGAACAAGAATAACCTACTCACACATAAGGCATATATTACTCAACTGTTTTTAAAAGAGAATTATGTTATTAAATGATTAAGACTATGAACTATGAAATCCTTCGAAAATAAGAAACGTGAATATTTGAAATTAGGCAAACTTGAACTTTTGGAAAAAAATGTTGTTACTTGACTTTAAGAGGGAAAGTGCTTTGGTTTAAAAAGAAGGGAATAATATTGTCTTAATTGTTTTAAAAGGAAAACATGGTAATATCTTAATCTGTCTTAAATGAGCGTTTAAATGTTATGGCCACTCGACTACCGCGTTCATGAGATGAACCGGGAATGTATTTCACTCGACTACCGCGTTCATGAGATGAACCGGGAATGTATTTCACTCGACTACCGCGTTCATGAGATGAACCGGGAATGTATTTCACTCGACTACCGCGTTCATGGGATGAACCGAGAATGTATTTCACTCGACTACCACGTTCATGAGATGAACCGAGAATGTATTTAACTCGACTACCGCGTTCATGAGATGAACCGGGAATGTATTTCACTCGACTACCGCGTTCATGGGATGAACCGGGAATGTATTTCACTCGACTACCGCGTTCATGAGATGAACCGGGAATGTATTTCACTCGACTACCGCATTCATGGGATGAACCGGGAATGTATTTAACTCGACTACCGTGTCCATGAGATGGACCGGGAATGTATTCCATACGATTTCACCTCGAGTCCATGAGATGGGCCGAGACATGTTACACGTATCACATAACTAATACCTAGATCGCGGTGAGGAAGGAGTTCCACGCATGAGGATGACTTTGAGGCGTGAGTCACGACTTGACATATCGCTTTTATATTATGAATCGTAGTTTTGTTATCATATATGTCTCTGCTTTATATAGACTACTATGATTTCATTTCTGATTTTTCGATTTCACATACTTGGTACTGTTATCGACCTCCTTCGGGGTTGCGTTCATGCCGTAGTAGGTAGGTACACGGTTGTTGATCCTCGCCATAGGATCACGCCAACAGTATTGGGAAGCTCCGTTTCTCCGGAGGCTTATCTTTTGGTATGTTACCCTGAGTCTGTAGGTTCTTGTACATTCAGGGGTATGGTGGGGCCCTGTCCCGTCATAGTTGTTGTCACTTTCTTAGAGGTCTGTAGTACTGTTATGGGCAGAATTTGTAAAAAGGATAACTGTTCGGGTTTTTATGTATATATATACAGAAGGCAACTGTTTTGGTTGACCTGTTTATTTAGCATATCTCTTGTTTCATATCTGTATGTTTTATATTCCGCTGATCTCTCTGATGTATGACTACTTGGGTGCCCGGGTAAGACACCAGTCACGAGCCCCGGAACGGGTCGTGACAAAAGTGGTATCAGAGCAGTTAATCCTCGGAAAGTGTCTACAGACCGTGTCTAGTAGAGTCTTGATTATCGATGTGTTGTGCACCACATCTATAATCAGGAGGCTACAGGACATTTAGGATTGGTTTCCATTCTTCTCTTTCTGAGATCGTGCCTTAGACCTGTGTTATAAGTTGGACCCCTCTAACGCATTTCGTTTTTACCAGTTATGCCTCTGCGCAAGGCAACCCGGGCCCAGATGGGCAAGGCAGCCGAGGGAGCTGCTAGTAGGATACAGAGGAGTACGGGGGAGCAGGCCCAGTCATTACCTGAGATAGTGCTTCAGACGGCGAGTTTTGCGACGCCACTTCAACAGAACGAGTTTAGAGCGGCGGTGGGCTGAGACCACGATACTGAGCCTCGGTCCACGCCCAGAGCGAGGAGTTGGGGTACAAAGAGATGGCCCGCCATCGCCGGATCGTGGCGGACATGAGGATATTTGGGCCGACGCAGCCCAAAGAGCACCCGTGGTTCACCCGAGATCGGATAGTTTGAGGCTACGGGACTTTTTGAGTTGTAGCCCGCCAGAGTTCTACGGGTCGAGGCCTGAGGATGATCCGCAGGAGTTCATTCGACAGTTACAGCGGATCATGAGAGTGATTAAGGGTTCGGAGATCGAGTCAGTGGTCTTAGGTTCGCATCGGCTGCGTGATACTGCAGTCGACTGGTTTGATTCGTGGGAGCTGTCCCGGGGAGAGTATGCACTTCCAGCCGTATGGAGCGAGTTCTCAGGGGCATTTCTTGCACATTTCTTGCCTCCACAGATGAGAAGGGCTCGGGCCGACAGATTCTTGACGTTGAGGCAGGCCGGGCGTACGGTTCGGGAGTACAATGTGGAGTTTGACTCATTAGCTCGGTACGTCCCCGCATTGGTAGCCGACATGGAGGACAGAGTGCACCGCTACGTCACCGGGCTTGATGACTACTTAGCAGAGGCTTGTTCGGGTGTAGCTCTTCAGCCGGGCATGGACATTGCCCGCATACAGGCTTATGCACTGGGATGTGAGGAGCGGAGAGGTCGACGGAATGACCGAGATCAGCAGAAGAGGGCCAGGACAGCAGGGTCCTTTGGTAACTTTCGAGGCGGACCGCCTCAAAGATCGAGCTAGTTATGCACCTCCACGATGAGTGGTCCTCCACAGTCTTCAGGACGTTCGGGGTATTCGGGAGCTGGTCAGAGCTCCAGGGCTTCTGGTTTACAGATATACACGGGTTCTAGCCAGCAGGATTCATGTCCCCCTCAGTGTGCACGATGTGGCAGGCGTCATCCCGGGGAATGTCGTCTTCTTACTGGTGCTTGTTTCACCTGCGGCCGTCAGGGCCATGTGACGAGAGACTGTGCTTATAGGAAGGGTGCAGGCAGAATGACGCAGCCTACCGGGTCAGTGGCAGGATCATCACCTTCTACCATACTGCAGGTGCCTATGATTAGAGTGGAGCAGATGGTACAGGTATATTCTTACCCCTCTAGAGACTAGTATGCGTAGATGATTTGATGAAGTGCTAAGTATTATGTTCAGATAGCATTATGTTAAAATTTTGTTTAGAAAACATGTTTAAGGGAAAGTTTGGGGACAGGGAAAGTGTGAGCCTTAGAGCTTTACACGTAGAGACCTTAGATGCGAGGCCATCTTGAGTAAAAGATTTATGTTTGTGTTGACCTTTATCGGAGTACATAGTATATGTGGGATAATTCCATGGGTTGTGTAAGATGGAAGTGGTAGCCTTCAGGACTTGAATAGGTAAGATTGTTCCGGATCAGGAGAAAAAGTGTTTGACGCGATAGCGGGTCGGGTTGAGGACGTATTGCGGGTCAACCAGTAGCACGGATTAAGGTGGGGTCAGTTCGAGGTGGTCCCGCCAGGTGGTAGGGTCACGAGGGTGCTAGGCCCAGGTTTAGGTAACCATCGTATGAGTTCGTGGATATGTTCGACCAGAATCGGATCGTGAAGGCCGGGTATGGCCTTGAAGGAGATTGAGGCTAGTAAGATGACCAAGTTTGGAGGTAGTGACTCCAGAGATTTTGGAAACTGAAGCGATGACTGAAGTATGGTACGTATACTAGAAAGAGTTCAAGTGTTCGAGAAGAGTACGACGAGCGAGGAAAGAAGAGGACGTGTGTTAGCAGAATAAAAGAGATCATTTTGTTGTGAAGTGAAGATGCGAAGGGAGTATCCTTTAGACCAGGGTGGAAGTTTTTGTGATGTAAGAATGATTTCTCGTGGACTTGGGTTAAGTATTTTCGCGTATGTTATTTTGTGGCCAGGTGTGGCGTTGACAACTTGTTGGAGGAACTTTATCGTGATCCGTCTTGAGAAGGAACATTCGGGACGAATGTTTCTAAGGAGGGGAGAATGTTATACCCCGTATTTCCAGAGTATGTACGTGAGGGCGTACGTACAAAAGTTTAAGCCTTAAGTAGGCAAAGTGGCGAAATTTGTGCACAACTAGCAAAAAGAGTCATTTTCCAACGAAACGTTTTCCGGACTTTGCGAAGGGAAAAATACGGCTATGTCATTTATAATTTTTGCGGATTTTTCCGAGAGATGAAATATTTTGGACCAATGAGAGGGTGACAAGTGTCACCCTCAAGTGGACGAAACAATGTGGGACGATTTGGGCGTTTTTGCCTTCAAGTTTTGTCAAGTAGTTGGTAGGATATTTTGTGTAGTAGATGAGCAAGTGGGACCCACAAACACATGTCCAAATCTTGACCCTCCACTTGCCCCACACTTGGCTTGATCTTGGCCATTGAAAGTCCTATAAACACCCCCTTAGTTGAAGACTTATTTCATCCACACTTGAGCAATTTCCAAGTCTTGAAATCCCTCTCCCTCCCTCTTAAGTTTTCCCCAAGTCCTCCCCTTGTGAAGCCCTAGCCGAGGCAAACCCCCTTCCTAAAGTGGTTCTCGTATAAATACACCACAGTAGAAAAGTATTCTCCAAGTATTGTTACTATACACAAATACTTTAGCCCAAATACCTTGTAGTACTTTCCAAAGTTACCTCTATACGTAGGCAGTAAAAACTACTATACTTCCTTTAGTCACAAAAACGAAACCCTAAGGAAAATCTTCATAGCCGGTTGAAGTATTAAGAAGAAGTTGCGTAGAACTTCTAAGGGTTGTTTGGAGCGGGTTGGAGCGCACGGAGTAGGAGCTAAACGTTGCTCAGGATCGACATTTAAACTTGGATAATTTTGGGCTTACCGAGGTAAATACTCTTGTCCTTCTATTGTAATTGGAAATTTCATACTGTAGTAGTATAGAAATGAATATTAGATTCATAGAAGGATATTACAGAAAAGAATTGAACTGAAATCACATCAGAAGAATATTAAAGAAGAAGACTGAACTGTACTTACATAGGACTGTATTTACAGTAGAATTGTGTAGTTTGACGGGTAGGGAAGTGCTGCCCAATTTTCCGTGGGATAAGGAATCTGTATCTAGAAATGTTTTTCAGAATAGTCTAGACGTTGATAGACTTATATGACCAATATAGGTTGAAGTACTGCGAGTAGCGTATTCTACTCGAAGGGTGGAAAAGGCTAGCAGGATTACAGTACGTTGGAGCTATTTGCTAATAGTCGATAAATCGTCACGAGGTATGTGATTCTTCCTATACTCTTGAGCATGATATTTTAAAAGTATATATATATATATAGTACGGTAGACGTACGTGTGTTAACTGAACGTAGTTTTACGGCAATGTCTTTTGACTTAAGCCTGAATAATAAGAATCTTGAAGTATTTCAAAAGAATTAAGAAACCATTTTGAAAGAAGAGTAACACTTGGTTTTGAAAGTTAAGGGTTATACTAGCTTTATGGGAAGTTGGGTATAACGACTTAAGAGTAGTAAAATGAATGGTTTATTGATTTTAAAAGTTAAGAGACTTGATCTCAAAAGATAAGAGACTTGACTTAATTGATTTAATATGAATTTTGTTAAAAAGCGTGAAACCTCATTAGTAAGTAATGAGTACTTGGTTTGAAAAAGGAATAATGTTTTACTGGTTTCGGAAATGAGAATAAGTATCGAACAAACCACGGCGTTAATAAAGGGAAATGTAATGACTAATAAAGTATTATTAAAACCAGTAGAAACCTCTATCTGCATAGAAGCTAAGATGAGACAAAATGATATTACATTTCCTAGATCATGGCTGCTTTAATAAGATTGTTATGAACAAGAATAACCTACTCACACATAAGGCATATATTACTCAACTGTTTTTAAAGCAGAATTATGTTATTAAATGATTAAGACTATGAACTATGAAATCCTTCGAAAATAAGAAACGTGAATATTTGAAATTAGGCAAACTTGAACTTTTGGAAAAGAATGTTGTTACTTGACTTTAAGAGGGAAAGTGCTTTGGTTTAAAAAGAAGGGCATAATATTGTCTTAATTGTTTTAAAAGGAAAACATGGTAATATCTTAATCTGTCTTAAATGAGCGTTTAAATGTTATGGCCACTCGACTACCGCGTTCATGAGATGAACCGGGAATGTATTTCACTCGACTACCGCGTTCATGAGATGAACCGGGAATGTATTTCACTCGACTACCGCGTTCATGAGATGAACCGGGAATGTATTTCACTCGACTACCGCGTTCATGGGATGAACCGGGAATGTATTTCACTCGACTACCGCGTTCATGAGATGAACCGGGAATGTATTTCACTCGACTACCGCGTTCATGAGATGAACCGGGAATGTATTTCACTCGACTACCGCGTTCGTGGATGAGCAGAATGTATTTCACTCGACTACCGCGTTCATGAGATGAACCGGGAATGTATTTCACTCGACTACCGCGTTCATGGGATGAACCGGGAATGTATTTCACTCGACTACCGCGTCCATGAGATGGACCGGGAATGTATTCCATACGATTTCACCTCGAGTCCATGAGATGGGCCGAGACATGTTACACGTATCACATAACTAATACCTAGACTGCCGGCAGTGAGGAAGGAGTTCCACGGGCATGAGGGATGACTTTGAGGGCGTGAGTCCCTGACTTGACATGACTGCTTTTATATTATGAACTGTAGTTTTGTTATCATACATGTCTCCTGCTTTATATAGACTACTATGATTTTATTTCCATTATTTTTCAGTTTCACATACTTGGTACCTGTTATCGACCTCTGAGGCTGCGTTCATGCCGCAGTAGGGTACACGGTTGTTGATCCTCGCTCATAGGATCACGCCAACAGATTGGGAAGCTCCGTTTCTCGAGGCTTATCTTTTGGTATGTTACCACGAGTGCAGAGGTTCTTGTACATTCAGGGGTATGGCGGGGCCCTGTCCCGTCATAGTTGTTGTCACTTTCTTAGAGGTCTGTAGTACTGTTGTGGGCAGAATTTGTAAAAAGGATAACTGTTCGGGTTTTTATGTATATATATACAGAAGGCAACTGTTTTGGTTGGCCTGTTTATTTAGCATATCTCTTGTTTCATATCTGTATGTTTTATATTCCGCTGATCTCTCTGATGTTTGACTACTTGGGTGCCCGGGTAAGGCACCAGTCACGGGCCCCGGAACGGGTCGTGACAAAATCTGTCTGTCATGTCAGCCACAATAGTGAGCGCATACATGGCCAATGAGTCAAACTCCAGGTTGTACTCTCTGATGGTCCTCCCATTCTGTCTCAATGACAAGAACCTATCCACGCGGGCTCTCCTCATCTCAGGAGGAAAAAAGTGATCCAGGAAGGCCTCCGTGAACTCATCCCACACCGCTGGAGGAGCACACACACCTCTAGACAACTCTCATGACTCAAACCAGTTCAACGCAATATCGCGTAACCGGTAAGAAGCTAGCACAACTGACTCTGTCTCCGAGGCCCTAAGTACCTGCATAGTTCGCTGTATCTTCCGAATAAACTCCTAAGGATCATCCTCATATCTCGAACCATAGAACTCGGGTGGATTACAACCCAGAAAATCCCGAATCCTCAAACTGTCGGCTCTAGGGTTAGCTACCTGCTCCTGTCGGCGCTGCCCTGCCACTATGCTAGTCAATAACCTGATCTGCTCTCTATAATCTATATACTCTGCCCCTGGCTGCGGGACTGGAGGCTTAGGCATCGGAACCTCTGGAGCTACGGCCGCTCTCGGCTCCTCTAATACTGCCGGCGTAACTGAACTCGCCGCCTGGGCCACAACCTAAGGCATAGTCTGGGCCTGAGTCCTAGTAACCCTCTGCGTACCACTAGCAGCTCCTGCTGCTTCCTTGCCCTTCTGGGCCCTGGTCGCTGTTACACCCCGTAATTCCAAGAGGATGAGATGAGAACGTACGAAAGGAAATACGATTCGAAGTTGGAAGAAAGAAAAAAAAAAGTTGGCAGAATATTTTTTTGGACAGTTTTTCAGTCAACTTGGAAGAAGTATATCTCCTAGTATAATTAGGGTTTTTAGGTGTTTCAAAATCCTAATATAAAGTTCATTGAGTCTAGTTTCCAACGCAACAAACCGCTCGTCAATAGGACATCGGAGCAGAAAGTTATGGACGTTACAAGATCGGCTGACAGAATAGACAGCCAGTCGGGCGGCAGCATACGGCGCCGGAAAGCTTGAAATTGTCTGAAATTGCAGAGCCGCGGCGCCGGCTACAGGGCCGCGGCGCCGGGGCGGGATTTTTTGCGGAAATAGGGTAAAAATAGAAGATATTTGTTGTAAAGGACCCCTGGGTGGGTGACAAGTGTCCCACCAACTTATGGAGCAAGATAAAGGCTATATAAGATATGTCTTGCTAGATTTAAATCATTTTGCAAGATTTCACCCAAATCTTCTCTTCTCTTCTCTTCTCTCTCAAATGGTTAAAACCCTAGGCCTAAATGAGATTTTTGGAAAGACAACAAGAAGGAAATATGTTGGCAAGCTTGTAGGGGATTAGTAGAGATGATTTTAGCGGGAAGAAGAATTTCAAAAAGAGGAGCTAAAGTTGCTAAGGATCGACTTGTAATCTTGGAGCATTTTTGGGCTAAATGAGGTATAATATTCGTCTTACTTTTGTAATGGAAGATTCCATGTTATTATAAGTTAGAAATGATCATGTGATAGGTGTTATGAAGATTGATAAGTGTTAAGGAAATTTGGAAGCTCAAATCCGAAAATGACATGTTAAGCCATTTGAAATTGAAATACAATTTGGTCGTTATTAGAATCGTCGCATGTTTACCTACTTGAGGATTGTAGTAGTTCTAACCAATTGTGGCTAGATAACATGTTATATTAAACCACATGATTGAAAAGAATTGGAGGAAGAATTGGTATTGTTGCCCTAATTGCCGAATTGACATTGTAGTTTAGACTAGTTTGTTTTGTATTGTGGGGCGGAATTTTACATGTCTTGATTAAGCATGTAATCCCCTATTGTTAACTACTTTGTTGGGCCTTAAATGTGGCGTGTTTGGTTATTGAATTCGGCCTTGAAAAAGGTGGCAACGTATGTAGAAACAAAGGAAGTGCTGTCCGATTTTCCGTAGAATTTAGTGACCTTGCACTTTGAATATTCTACGGTTGAAGTAAGAAGTTAATAGACGTATTATGGTCATTATAGGTTGACATACTACGTACGGCTAATTGGACTTAGCAAGTGGATTTAACCGAAGAGGTATGTGGAACTTTCTTATCTCTTGAGCATGAATAAGTTGTAAATGTATAGTACGGTAGACGTACAAGATTTTGACAATCTAGTCTATTTGATATCCTTGGCTTATTTTAAGAATGTCCAAGTTGGTTGAGTTAGGAAGTTAACTCACTTGTTTTAAATATTAAGGATATCTTGGTTTTCAAAAGTTAAGAGACTTTAAGTATGTTGAAAGTATTTTTGATACTTGTTTTGTTGGAAAGTTTAAGTCTCTTGGTTATAAAGAAGTATGTAAGTTGCTAATGTATAAAGCTAGTATAACGGCTTTATGGGAAGTTGGTTATAATAGCTTTATGGAAAGTTTAAAGAGTGGTTTACTCTAAGTAAATTAAGTAAGATAAATGACTTGATTTAATGAAAAGGCGATTTGATTTTTAAGCATCCATTGCCTAAGGTTTTATAAGAAAAAGGAGTCACTCGATTTAGAAACCTAACTTTATTTCTAAAGGGTATTGTGACTTGTCTTGAAAAGTAATTTGGACTTGATGCTACAGTTGATAGTATCTTGGAAGTTTTATACTAAAGAGAGTCATTTGTTTTAAAGAGTAGAAGTATGTAGTACTTGGGTTAAATTCCCGAATTTTCAAAAAAGATATGTTAGTGCCTTAAGTAAACTAAAATGAGAGTGTATATGAATAAGACTAATAAGAAGTTAGGGGGATTTCTTAACTTGCTTATTTATTGTGTGACGACCGGTTGAGATGGGGTAAGAGTATAAGTGAGGGGTAAACCCCCAAGACGCTATACCACCTTCTCCAGGGTAAGAGTATAAATGAGGGGTAAACCCCCAAGACGTTATACCACCTGCTTTACCACCTTCTCCAGGATAAGAGTATAAATGAGGGGTAAGCCCCCAAGACGTTATACCACCTGCCTCAGGGTAAGAGTATAAATGAGGGGTAAACCCCCAAGACGTTATACCACCTGTTTCCATGGATTTGCTACCCATGATTTGATCGTGAGTCTCCTATGTTTGTGTTGTAAGTATACTCTCATTTACTTTCATTGTTAGTAAGGCACTGTGTACTGTTAATTGAGTTATCATACCTGTCTCCAGTTTTATTTTAGACTTATGATTTCATTCTGATCTTTCGGGCCGTGATATTTGGTACATGTTATCGACCTCGCCGGGGCTGCGTCACGCCGCAGGTAGAGTACAGGTTGCTGATCCTCGCTCTTAGGATCACTGTTCAGCTGTTGAGAAGCCCCTTTATTCCGGAGGCTTATCCCTGGTATGGTCGGTTGTTGTACATTCAGGGGTATGGCGGGGCCCTGTCCCGCCAGAGTTGTTATTCTTAGAGGTCTGTAGTCACATTTGTGGATTGAGTTGTAAGAAAAAAGATTTGTACTGTTTTATTTGTATGGTTTACGAAAGGTGGCCTTATCGGCTAGCCTGTTGTTATTTTATGTTTAAGCTTTTAACAGTTGTGTATGTTCCGCTGTTATTCTCTGATGTATACGAAAGGGTGCGGGTAGGGCACACCATCGCGCCCGGGGTCGGGTCGTGACAAAAGTGGTATCAGAGCAGTTAGTCCTCGAAAAGTGTCTACATCGTGTTCAGTAGAAGTCTTGATTATCGGTGTGTTGTGCACCACATCTATAATCGGGAGGCTGCAGGACATTTAGGATTAGTTTCCATTCTTCTCACTCGAGATCGTGCGATAGAATTTGTATGGTTAGGTCGTCTCTCCAACAAGTTATGTTATTTGCACTACGAGAAAGCGTGACCCAGAAAGATTATGTGGATTGCGTATCCAGGTTGGTAATGTTTGTAGTATAGTTGGTATTGGGACATACAACTATACAGATTTATGTTTGAGGGTCAGACGCGTGTTGCCTAGAATGATTTTAGATTTCCAGGATTTGGTAAGGACTAAATAAATACCGGGAAGGTATGAACAGTTAAGGAACTCTCATCTAGGTTTTACGTGCTAATTTGAGATAATTAGGTGATGATGAGTTGTGTGAGAATGAAATGGACCCTTAAGAGGTTATAATTGAGGGACTAAATGGAAGACTATGTTAAAAAGGTTAAGCTACGTGGTATGATAAAGAGAATGGTACGGGTGAGATCCGTATGGAGTAAGTATGGTTGTTATGGTCAAGACAACACGATTATAGTATATTGAGAAGTTAGTGTACCCGTTTATGGGGTGGGATCAGTTGATAGTAGTCCCGCTACGTGACAGGGTCACGAGGGTACAAGCCCGAGTCTAGTTAATCGTTTTACGGGTTCGTGGACGTGTTCCACCGGAACCAGGTTGTGAGAGCCGGAATGGGCCTTATGTTGTTTAGAATAGTAACTCCAAAGATTGGAGGCCCGAATCAGTATGAAGGCTATGTATGTACGCTACAATAAGTTTGGAAGTACGGGAAGAGTACGACCAGTAAGAAAGAGAGCAACCAAGTGTAAAGAGATAAAGCCTGAATCCATGAGGACCTTTCGAGGTGTACACCCATGAGTGTTGGTAGCCGAAGGCGGTAGATAATTGCCGGTAACGATACAGTCGTTGGACCCTAGCAGACCTAGCAGAGCTGTTATGACAGACATAGAGGTCATTATGAGTACGGGCTAGTTGGCCTCTTGTTATGCCAACGTTGACTGCAGAGAGAGGTTGGCTCGATTCCAGTTTTCTGGTAAGCTGATTATCCAGTGTAAAGGAAGAGAAGTGGTAGTAACCAGTGAATTATCCTTCCTTCTTTGGCATCATTGTTTTTCTTTTAAGTCTGTGTGACTTGTTCACTTGAGGTAGATTGACGCAGGAAGTAAGTAATGATTGAATTTGAAGGAATTTATGTTAAGTGCCCTTGGAAGTACTTGGAGTTGGTTTGGTGTGGCGGTCAGGGCCACGACCTTCCAGATAATTTCAGGAAAATGTACAAGGCAAAAATAAATAAGTACGAGTGCTGCCGGCGGAAAGCTGGGGGCATATTTGGTAGATTGGAAAATCTACACGAACTTAAAGGCGGTGCGTGATGATTAGAGAATTACTGGACCGCAAGAGGACCCTGTGATTAGGGTTGTGACTCCAAGGAAAGTTTAAGAAATGGAGATAAGTTATCTCCCCCACGTAAGGACAGTTTTACGTATTATGGGGTTATGTGTACCCATGTTGTTAGACGAATGATAGGAGACTGGTAAGGTCTTCGGTATTGTCACGCCATAGGTTACAGTTGTAGATAACCGTGGGAAAAAGTGTTGTGTTGGGGTAATTAAGAACGACGTACGAATTGGTCGAGGAAGTATCGTAAAGATATGAATGCAGGTTGTACGCTTGTATGAAACTGTACGGTTATGAATCAAGATGGAAATACTTTTGCTAATAATGAGCATAAGGTAAGGTTATGACCAGAATGATAAGAGAGAATACGACTATTGTTATGTATGTTGCACGAGATATGATGACCCCAGACTAGTGTAAGACCATTAGTAAATAATGGGCAGTAAGAACACCTTGAGGAAATGTGGTAGCATCGAGTTACTACTTGACGAGATCAAGAAAACCTTCCCCCCTAGATTGTGATTGATAGGAAGTCTTAGCCAGGAGGCAAGCAAAAGGATCAAATCTAAGTTAGTGACCAAGTTTGGTTGCAACAGAGAAAGGCTTTCAGTTATTGGAAGATACGTTGACCACGACTACAGTTCTAACCCCTCCTGTGAGACTAGAGGGTTAGGTTTTTATGATAACACGTTGGGTGTTGGGCTAGGTTGTGTGCTGACGCAACCCGATAAGGATAGAGCCTATGTTTTCCCAGTAGTTAGGGAAACAGGAAAGGAAATTACGCCACTTCCGATTTAGAGCTGGCGGCAGTTAAATCATGCCTTGAAGATTTGGGGGCATGACGTATATTTAGACTTCATGTGGATATTGGTGCAGACCACAAAAGCCTCCGGTATATCTGCAGACTGAGGCAGTATAATTTGCGACAGAGATGGTGGTTAGAGTTATTCAAGGATTGTGATATCGATATCCTATACCGTCCGGGGAAAGCCAAGACAGTTACAGATACTCTTTGTCGTGGATCTAAGGGTAGTCTGCCAGTTGGGCAGCCAGATAGACAGGACGTGGTCCATGAGATTCATCAGCTACCGAGCCGAGGGGTTCGAGTATTTGTTTCCAAGGTTAATGAAGTTTAGATCCGAGAGGTTGCCGAGTCTTCCGTCGTTGAGGAGGTAAAGGGGCGACAATATGAGGATCTAGTGATGATACGGTATCGAGATACGGCTCTCCGAGAAGAGAAGAGCCTGTTTGAGTAGCACCGGATGGGGTGCTGTGATATGAGGATAGATTGTGTGTACCCGGTGCTGCAGGACTAGTCAGCAGGTTTTAGGGGAGGCATACAGTGCTTATTGTTCTAATTGTTCGGGGTCGACTAAGTTGTGTCGTGACCTCAGATGTATGTATGGGTAAGATGACCGGAAAAGGGACGTAGCAGAGTTGTTGCTTAATATCCGAATTAGTAGCAGGTCATGGTTGAACACCAGAAGCCCAGTGGGCTATTACAGGCGATTTAGACCCCGACTTAGACATGGGCGGTATTTAATATGGATCTTGTTACAGGGTGGCATCGCATCGGAGGCTGCGACTCGCAGGGTCGTAGTAAATAAAGTCGTAAACCAGTCGTGTTCTCCCGGATTAGGACCACTTACTCGGCTGAGGTTTGTCCTAGCTTTTATAGCAGGAGGATTGTGAGACTGCACGGGGTTCCTACGTTTATGATGTCAGACAGATGAGCTCGATTACAGATAACTTCTGGAGGTTTTTCAGAAGGGTTTTAGGGACACAGGTGAGTCTCAGTGTTGCATTACACCCTCAGACCGACGGACAGGCAGAGCGTACTATCCAGGCACTTGAGGATAGGTTGCGGGCCTGTGTTCTTGATTTCAGATATAGCCGGGAGGGTTAATTGCCTCTTGTTGTGTTACGTACGATAACAGATACCCTTCCAGTATTCAGATGGCCCTGTATGAGGTCTTGTATGTAAGAAAGTGTAGATCGCCGGTTGGATGGTTCGACATAGGCGAGGTTCAGTTATTTGGTCCAGACTTGATTCAGCGGGCTGTGGATAAGGCGAAGCTTATCCGGGAAAGATTATTAGTAAGCTTAGAGTCAACAGAAGCTTTATGCAGATAACCGACGTCGACACTTGGAGTTCATGTTGACGTTGTAGCATAAGTATTGTTATGTGGCCAGTTGTGGCAAGTGTGATTATGTTGGGTGTAGTCAAGGGACTATGTCAATATCCGTTTATATTGGATTCCGAAAGAACATTCGGGGACGAATGTTTCTAAGGGGGGAAGAATGTTACACCCCGTAATTCCAAGAGGATGAGATGAGAAAGTACGAAAGGAAATAAGATTCGAAGTCGGAAGAAAGAAAAAAAAAAGTTGGCAGAATATTTTTTTGGACAGTTTTTCAGTCAACTTAGAAGAAGTATATCTCCTAGTATAATTAGGGTTTTTAGGTGTTTCAAAATCCTAACATAAATTTCATTGAGTCTAGTTTCCAACGCAACAAACCGCTAGTCAATAGGACATCGGAGCAGAGAGTTATGGACGTTACAAGATCGGCTGACAGAATAGGCGGTCGCGCCGCTGCCGGGCGCGGCAGCCGAAAAGCTTGAAATTGTCTGAAATTGCAGAGCCGCGGCTCCGGCTGCAGGGACACGGCGCCGGGGCGGGATTTTTTGCGGAAATAGGGTAAAAATAGAAGATATTTGTTGTAAAGGACCCCTGGGTGGGTGACAAGTGTCCCGCCAACTTGTGGAGCAAGATAAAGGCTATATAAGACATGTCTTGCTAGATTTAAATCATTTTGCAAGATTTCACCCAAATCTTCTCTTCTCTTCTCTTCTCTCTCAAATGGTTAAAACCCTAGTCCTAAATGAGATTTTTGGAAAGACAACAAGAAGGAAATATGTTGGCAAGCTTGTAGGGGATTAGTAGAGATGATTTTAGCGGGAAGAAGAATTTCAAAAAAGAGGAGCTAAAGTTGCTAAGGATCGACTTGTAATCTTGGAGCATTTTTGGGCTAAATGAGGTATAATCTTCGTCTTACTTTTGTAATGGAAGATTCCATGTTATTATAAGTTAGAAATGATCATGTGATAGGTGTTATGAAGATTGATAAGTGTTATGGAAATTTGGAAGCTCAAATCCGAAAATGACATGTTAAGCCATTTGAAATTGAAATACAATTTGGTCGTTATTAGAATCGTCGCATGTTTACCTACTTGAGGATTGTAGTAGTTCTAACCAATTGTGGCTAGATAACATGTTATATTAAACCACATGATTGAAAAGAATTGGAGGAAGAATTGGTATTGTTGCCCTAATTGCCGAATTGACATTGTAGTTTAGACTAGTTTGTTTTGTATTGTGGGGCGGAATTTTACATGTCTTGATTAAGCATGTAATCCCCTATTGTTAACTACTTTGTTGGGCCTTAAATGTGGCGTGTTTGGTTATTGAATTCGGCCTTGAAAAAGGTGGCAACGTATGTAGAAACAAAGGAAGTGCTGTCCGATTTTCCGTAGAATTTAGTGACCTTGCACTTTGAATATTCTACGGTTGAAGTAAGAAGTTAATAGACGTATTATGGTCATTATAGGTTGACATACTACGTACGGTGAATTGGACTTAGCAAGTGGATTTAACCGAAGAGGTATGTGGAACTTTCTTATCTCTTGAGCATGAATAAGTTGTAAATGTATAGTACGGTAGACGTACAAGATTTTGACAATCTAGTCTATTTGATATTCTTGGCTTATTTTAAGAATGTCCAAGTTGGTTGAGTTAGGAAGTTAACTCACTTGTTTTAAATATTAAGGATATCTTGGTTTTCAAAAGTTAAGAGACTTTAAGTATGTTGAAAGTATTTTTGATACTTGTTTTGTTGGAAAGTTTAAGTCTCTTGGTTATAAAGAAGTATGTAAGTTGCTAATGTATAAAGCTAGTATAACGACTTTATGGGAAGTTGGTTATAATAGCTTTATGGAAAGTTTAAAGAGTGGTTTACTCTAAGTAAATTAAGTAAGATAAATGACTTGATTTAATGAAAAGGCGATTTGATTTTTAAGCATCCATTGCCTAAGGTTTTATAAGAAAAAGGAGTCACTCGATTTAGAAACCTAACTTTATTTCTAAAGGGTATTGTGACTTGTCTTGAAAAGTAATTTTGACTTGATGCTACGGTTGATAGTATCTTGGAAGTTTTATACTAAAGAGAGTCATTTGTTTTAAAGAGTAGAAGTATGTAGTACTTGGGTTAAATTCCCAAATTTTCAAAAAAGATATGTTAGTGCCTTAAGTAAACTAAAATGAGAGTGTATATGAATAAGACTAATAAGAAGTTAGGGGGATTTCTTAACTTGTTTATTTATTGTGTGACGGCCGGTTGAGATGGGGTATGAGTATAAGTGAGGGGTAAACCCCCAAGACGCTATACCACCTTCTCCAGGGTAAGAGTATAAATGAGGGGTAAACCCCCAAGACGTTATACCACCTGCTTTACCACCTTCTCCAGGATAAGAGTATAAATGAGGGGTAAGCCCTCAAGACGTTATACCACCTGCCTCAGGGTAAGAGTATAAATGAGGGGTAAACCCCCAAGACGTTATACCACCTGTTTCCATGGATTTGCTACCCATGATTTGATCGTGAGTCTCCTATGTTTGTGTTGTAAGTATACTCTCATTTACTCTCATTGTTAGTAAGGCACTGTGTACTGTTAATTGAGTTATCATACATGTCTCCAGTTTTATTTTAGACTTATGATTTCATTCTGATTTTCGCCGCATATTTGGTACATGTTGTAATCGACCTCCTTGGGCCGCGTCATGCCGCAGTGAAGTACAGTTCTTGATCCTCGCTCTTAGGATCCTTTGTTCACCGTTGAGAAGCCCCTTTATTAGGAGGCTTATCCACGTATGGTCGGTTGTTGTACATTCGGGGTATGGCGGCCCTGTCCCTTGAGTTGTTATTCTTAGAGTGCAGAGTCACATTTGTGGATTGAGTTGTAAGAAAAAGATTTATCTTGCTTTTATTTGTATGGTTTACGAAAGGTGGCCTTATCGCCAGCTGTTGTTATTTTATGTTTAAGCTTTTAACTTGATTGTGTATGTTCATTGTTATTCTCGATGTATACCGAAAGGGTGCGGGTAGTGCACGATCGCGTGCAGTCGGGTCGTGTGATACGCTTCCGTGGAGGCATAACTGATACATAAAAATAGGTCAGAGAGGATTCAACCTAATAAAACAACTCTACTGCACGATCTCAGAGAGAGAAGAATGGAAACCAATCCTAAATGTCATCTAGCCTCCTGATTATAGATGTGGTGTACAACACACCGATAATCAAGACTCTACTAGACACGGTCTGTAGACACTTTCCGAGGACTAACTGCTTTGATACCACTTTTGTCACGACCCGACCCCGGGCCCACGACTGGTGCCCTACCTGGGCACCCCTTACCGGTATATATCGGAGAAAAGCAGCGGAACATACATAAATTCATAAAATACTAGACATTAAATATCAACAGGCTAGCCGATAAGGCCACCTTCCGAAAATATACATAACCCAAAAAGCAGTTACATCTTTGTTCTTACAACCCAATCCACAAGATAGGACTACAAACCTCTAAGAATTTACATAACAACTATGACGGGACAGGGCCCCGCCATACCCCTGAATGTACATAAATCTACAACATCAGGGAAACCGTACCAAAAGACAAGCCTCCGGAGAAATGGAGCCTTCTGACAACTGATCAGTGATCCTAAGAGTGAGGATCCACAACCTGCTTACCCCTACCTATGGCATGAACGCATCCCCCGAGGAAAGGGGTCAGTACAAAATATGTACCAAGTATGTAAAACTGGAAATACTGTAATTTACCTCATAAGTCTAAAATAAAGCTGGAGACATGTATGATAATCAAATTAATAGTATATTATGCCTTACTAACAATGAGACGAATGAGAGTATCTTTTGCCGTTTAAAAGTAGGAAGGTTATGATCATTACAGGGCTACCCTCCCGTAATACCATTTGCAATCCTATTCATGGGAATTTAACCCGCACGGGAATCGAACCCGCATAGGTCACGTGGACCCGCAATGAGTATATGTAAATACCCGCATCGTGGAGAGCTAGCCCATGGAATAGTCATGGGAATTTAACCCGCATAGGAATTTAACCCGCATAGGTCACGTGGACCCGCAATGAGTATATGTAAATACCCGCATCGTGGAGAGAAAATCCATAGAATAAAACAATATCAAGGGAATTTAAGTCGTAACATAACACATGATTGCCGGCCCTCAAGTGAGGGACGTGGTGATATGGAAATATAATACTTTCCCGAATATCTATCGAGAGCAACATATGCAACCTAAAATCATTTAGGACTCTCATTAGATTAAGATGAATCACCTATCATTTTATAAGACTCAAGACACTAGCATGTCATGTCAAATCCGGAAATTTAACCCCAAGTACTATACCTTTAGAAATTCAAACCCAAGCTTTTAAGAATATCAAGAACTTCTACTTTCACAACCTAGGAAAAACGTGCCTATAAATCAAGTAGACCAATCTCTTAACTTTCCATAAAGCCGTTATAACTAACTTTCCATAAAGTCGTTATAACTCTTTATGTTTTAGACAATTAAGGCAGTTTCATCTTTTAAAGACAAGTGACTCAATTCTCTAACTCAACCAAACTTAGACATTCTTATATTAAGGCAATGATATCAAAATGAAACTGAATTCCTTTAAAACTCGTACGTCCACCGTACTATATATATTTGTAAAACTCATGCTCAAAAGATAGGAAAAGTTCTACATACCTCTTCGGTTTAATCCACTTGCTAAGTCCAATATGCCGTACGTAGTATGTCAACCTATAATGACCATAATACGTCTATCAACTTCTAGCTTTCAAACGTAGAATATTCTAAGTGTAAAGTCACTTATTCTACGGAAAATTGGACAGCACTTCCTTTGTTTCTATGTACTTTTCTACCTTTTTCAAGGCTCGAATTCAATAACCAAAATGTCACATTTAAGGCTCAATACATCAACCAATCAAAGGGGATTACACGCCTTACAAGATGTGTAAAATTCTGCCCCACAATTAATACCAAGTAGTTCAATAGCCAATGCCATTCTCGGCCACAATATACAACAATGTAAAGTCTTATCCAATTCCTTTTCAATCCAAGTTGTTTAGTCTAACATGTTTTATAGCCGCAATCGATAATAACAACTACAATCCCTTCTTTATATAACATGCGACGACTAAAACTAATAACTAAATCGAATTACAATCTTAAGGCTAATCATGCAACCTTCGGATTTCTTCCAAATATTCCATAACATTTATCAATCTTCATAATATATATCTCATGCTTGTTTATATCCATGATTGCAAGAACAAGTAATCTTTAATCACTAAGAGGACAATATTGTTACCTTGACAAGCCTTAATCCAACTCCAAGATTCAAAGTCGCTCCTTATCAACTTAGCTCATTTCCTTCACGCTCCAATCCGCTATTTGAAGCCTTTAGAAGTTCATAAACAACGTTCCTTCAATTTCCAATCAAAACTTATGAAGACAACTTAGGTTTTCACCTTGCGACTAATGTAAACATGTAGCTTTTCCGGGATATTTCTATTGAGATAACCTTACAATACCTCTAGGAACCTTGGTTTAAAGTATTGTGAATTATGAACATCAAACGAAAAAAAATTCTTCTCTCTTGGAGCTTAGACGAGAGCTCTTAGAAAGAACACACAAGTTTCTCTATATTTTTCTAATTGTTGAGACAAGTCTTGCTACTTGGATGAATATATAATTAAATAGAGGGTCAAGATTAAAACACTTGTTAGGTTTAGATGAAGGAGATTTAAATATCTTTAGTCAAGTGGGCTCATTGACTTAGTCAATTATATCAAGCTTTGGGCTTTCAAGACTTGATCATCTTTGCCTTGGACATATGACCATTCTACCCTTGGTCTATTTCGACCAAGACCATCCAAGGGGGTGACACATGTCACCCTCCCATTCGTCGTAATATTTCGTTTCCCGACATTTCCATAATTCCGATAAATTCTACAAGTCTCAAATCTTAACGTCCTGATTTCTTACGTACGTTCTTATATACATGTCCTGGGATTACGGGGTGTAACAAGTTAGAGAGATAAATCAAGGGTTCGATCAAGTTTGAGGCCCCGAATCCCGAGGCTCGTGAAGGATAAAGTGTAATACGAGTTGTCGTCGTCGTTTCAAGCTAAATATTGAGCTTGGGGAATGATATTTTCGTGGTTGAGTTGTAGCTAAGGTATGTATTATTTTATCATCTTTGTTATTGAGATGATTACGTGGAGATTTAACGGATTAAAGTGTTAGAAATATAGTTGTAATTATCGTATACCGAATATTAAGACGTTGTGGTTTAGGGTGTCACGACCCGAACCGGGGCCCGTGACTGGTGCCTTACCCCGGGCACCCTAGTGATACAACATCAGAGAAAATCAGCGGAAATAAAAAACATGAACATGAAACAAGAGATATGATAAACAAACAGGTCAACCAAAGCTTTTCTTGCGTATATACTGAGAATAAGCTTACATCCTTTACAACCCCGCCACAATTACTACGGACCTCTAAGAAAGTGACAACAACTATGACGGGACAGGCCCCGCCATACCCGAATGTACAAGAACCTCTGGACTCGTGGTAACATACCACAAGATAAGCCTCGGAGAAACGGGGCTTCCAATACGCTGTTCGTGATCCCATGGCGAGGATCCACAACCGTGTACCTTACTGCGGATGAACGCGGCCAGGAGGTCAGTACAACAAGTACCAAGTATGTGAAACTGAAATACTGTAAATGAAATCATGACAGTCTATATAAAACAGGAGACATGTATGATAGCCAAACTACAGTTTACAACATAAAAGTAGTCATGTCAAGTCAGGGACTCACACCCTTGAAGTCATCCCTCATGCCCGTGGAACTCCTTCCTCACTGCCGGCAGTCTAGGTATAAATCGTATGATACATATAACATGTCTCGGCCCATCCCATGGGACTCGAGGTGAAATCGTGTGGAATACATGTCTCGGCCCATCCCATGGGACTCGATAAGAATCGTGTGGAATACATGTCTCGGCCCATCTCATGGGACTCGATAGGAATCGTATGGAATACATGTCTCGGCCCATCTCATGGGACTCGATAGGAATCGTATGGAATACATGTCTCGGCCCATCTCATGGGACTCGATAGGAATCGTATGGAATACATGTCTCGGCCCATCTCATGGGACTCGATAGGAATCGTTCACAACCAATCAGCCGGCCCTCCATCAAGAGACGCGGCGGTATAAAAATACAGTACTTGCACAACAAGGTTATCACACGCAAACATAGGCAAGTTACACACAACTCAAGGTACTTTCATTTTATGTCAAAGTCCGGGTTTTAACCCCAAAGTACTACATACGTTAAATTCTTTTAAAAGATCCATTTCTTTTACAAAGGTCACCCGATACCCGTAGTATTAACATAGAGTGACTAACATTTATAAGTAAACCAAAACACTTTCCTTATTAAAATCAAGTAACAACATTCTTTTCCAAAAGTTCAAGTTTGCCTAATTTCAAATGCTCAAGTCTCTTATTTTCGAAAGATTCCATAGATCATAGTCTTAATCACTTAACGTAATCTCCTTTTAAAACAATTGAGTAACATATGCCTTATTTGTGAGTAGTTTGTTCTTGTTTATAACCATCTTATTAAAGCAGCCATGATCTAGGAAATGTAATACAATTTTGTCTTATCTTAGCTTCTATGCAGATGGAGGTTTCTACTGGTTTTAATATAATTCATTAGTCAATACATTTCCTTTATTAACGTTGCAATGGTTTGTTCGATACTTATTCTCATTTACGAAATCAGTAAAACATTATTCTTTAAAAGCCAAGTACTCATTACTCACGAATGAGGTTTCACAACTTTTTAACAAAATTCATAGTCCTTAACATTTCATAAAACGTCATTTATAAGTTAAGTCTCTTATCTTTTAAGATCAAGTCTCTTAACTTCTAAAATCAATAAACCATTCTTTTACCTACATAAAGTCGTTATAACTAACTTCCCATAAAGCTATTATAACACCTTATGTTTTAAACCAACCAAAACTCGTTTAGCACACGTACGTCTACCGTACTACATAGTTCACAACAATCATGCTAGAAAAGATAGGAAGAGGTTCACATACCTCGCGACGATTATCGACAAATAGAAAACGCTCCAAGTACTTCAACCCGTCGGCTACTCCTTAAGCCAAGTAGATCACGCCACACGTAGTACTCCACTCCTAAAATGGTCATAGTACTTCTATCAAACCTTACTTACCATTGAAGACTTATACCAATAAAAAGCCCTCTAATTCTATGGAAAATTCGGCAGCACTTCCCCCGTTTTTACTCACTTTTCCATCTTTCTCCAAGGCCCGAATAACCGTAATTATATGCCATATATAAGGCGTAATAATTTAAACAACATAAAGAAGGGGATTACACGCCCAAACGGTAACGCGGTTTACTATCACGCCTTCATAACAACAATAAGTAAAAGAAGGGGATTACGCGCCCAACCGGTAACGCGGTTTACTATCACGCCTTCATAACAATACAATAATTAAAAAGGGTATCACACGCCCAAACAGAACGCGATTGAACAATATTCCCCTTAACAGAAATGTAAATACAGTCCAAAGTAAATACAGTCCTTAAGTTGGGGTCCTTTGCCAACTTTGTCCATTTTATTTATCCAAATTACTCATTAGTCATCCAAATTATATTTCCATTCTTAATATAAGTTATAGTTACTTGTTAAATACTTCTTCACAAGTAAGATACGTTTGATACGTTTTTACCATTTTAATGGCGAAAGGCCAATGCTTTCTTTTAACAAGTTAACAAGATCCAACTCCTCCAAACTTTACTCCATATATTATATAATCCATGATATACTTATAATATATGTATAATAACCAATTCACAAAGAGGTTTAAGTTTCACTACCTCAAATAGCCCAAGAATATCCAAGTTCTTAAAGTCGCTCCAAGCAAGTCTTAGCTCCAAATCTTTACGTTCCAATCCACTACAAGCAACCCATAGAAGCTCCTAACCAACTTCTCTTCAAGAACCAACTCCAAAAAGTGAAGAACACTTAGGGTTTCCAACTAGCAACTTTCGGCCAAGGCAACAAATAGAGGTTAGGGGTGTGAAATCTTTTCCAACTCTTGGTACACAATCTTCCTAACACCTTAGGGAAGAACACTTAAGAGTTTAAGAATTGTTGGACAAATTTTGCTCAAGAAAAGGGGGCAAAGCCGAGAGCAAGGTCAAGGGAAAAGGGAGGGTTTTTCAAGTCTTGAAATGGTTAAGTGCGGAAGATTTCATCAACTAGTAGTGCATATATAGGACAACCAAGGGCTAGGATGAAGGCAAGTGTATGGTTGAGATTGGGGACAAGTGTGTGTGGGTCCCACAAGCCACTTGTCCACACTAAAATATCTTGCAAGACAAGGCCACTTGTCTTACCACTTGGCACATAATTTCGGCCACAAGGTGTTATACCCCGTATTTCCAGAGTATGTACGTGAGGACGTACGTAGAAAAGTTTGAACTTGAAGTAGACTTGGCCGAAATATTTTTGTGCACAACACCCGATTAGAATCGTTTTTCGACGAAACGTTTTACACAACTTGCGAAGGGAAAATTCCGGCTATGTCATTTAGTATTTTTGCGGATTTTTTCCGAGAGATGAAACATTTTGGACCAACGGGAGGGTGACATGTGTCACCCTCACATCAAGCATTTGGGCGGTTTGGACGAAAAGGAGTCAAAGGGGTTGGTAGGATATTTTGTGATATTTGTGTGGTAGATGGATAAGGTACACATGGGTGAATCTTGACCCTACACTTGCCTTGCACTTGACATGATCTTGGCCATTGGTTGGCCATGGCTTGACCTATAAATACCCCCCCTTTGTGAAGACTTCTTCATCCTAAAATCTTTCTAAGTCTTGAAAGCCCTCTCTTCCCCCCCTTAGTGTAGTGTTCTCGTCCAAGAACACACCCCTCCCCCTTTGTGAGGCCCCTTGGTGAGAGTCCCTCCCCACGGTAGAGTTTCCCCTCCTAGTGGGGTTGGTAGAGGTACACACCCCCTTGTGGTGTTGTCTCGTATAAATACCCCCTCTGGTAGAAATACTCTCCAAGTATTGTTACTATACCCAAATACCTTAACCTTATACCTTGTAGTATTCCAAAGTTACCTCTATAATTAGAGCCAAAATACTATTATACTTTCCTTTAGCCACTAAACAAAACCCTAAGGGAAAACCTTCATAGTCGGTTGAAGTGTTAAGTAGAAGTTGCGTAGAACTTCTAAGGGTTGTTTGGAGCGGGTTGGAGCGCACGGAGTAGGAGCTAAACCTTGCTCAGGATCGACATTTAAACTTGGATAATTTTGGGTTTATCGAGGTAAATACTACTGTCCTTCTATTGTAATTGGAAATTACATGTTGTACGAATATATAGTTGAAGTATACTATATATAGAATTGAACATAGTTTTGCGGCAATGTCTTTTGACTTAGGCCTGAATTTAAAGAAGAGAACTGAACTGTAATTACATAGGACTGTATTACAGTAGACTTGTGTAGCATTACTGTGAAGTAGAATTGTACACGTCCGGATTAGACGTACAACCCCCCCCCCTTCTAGAGGAGGAGATTTACGCGGTTGCGGGGGGGGGGAGGTGCTGCCGAATTTTCTGTAGAATATTCTACGTTGAGATCTAGATGTTAATAGGCACCTTGTGGCCTCTATAGGTTGAAGTACTACGTGTGGCGTGAGCTGCTTGGCTTAAGGTGTAGCCGACGGTTTGAGGTACTTTGAGCGTTTTGCTATTAGTCGATAATCGTCGCGAGGTATGTGAACTTCTTCCTATCTTTTCTAGCATGATATGTGTATAACTATGTAGTACGGTAGACGTACATGTGTTAAATGTATTTGATTGGTTTAAAACATAAAGTGTTATAACGGCTTTATGGGAAGTTGGTTATAACAGCTTTATGTAAGTAAGGAATGCTTTGTGGTTTTTAAAAGATAACTGATTTGACTTATAACTGACTGGATGTGTGATAATAAGAAACCTTTTTGAAAGAAGAGTAACACTTGGTTTTAAAAGCTTAAGAGTTATACTAGCTTTATGGGAAGTTAGGTATAACGGCTTAAGAGAGATAAAAAGAATGATTTATTGACTTAAGAAGTTAAGAGACTTGATCTTAAAAGATAAGAGACTTGACTTAATTTTATTAATGTGAATTTTGTTAAAACGTGTGAAACTTCATTCGTGAGTAATGAGTATTTTGGTTTTCAAAAGGAATGATGTTTCTTGATTTGTAAATCAGAATGAATGTCGAACAAACCACAGCAGCGCTAATAAAGGGAAATGTATTGACTAATAAATAATTATTAATAACCAGTAGATGCCTCCATCTACATAGAAGCTAAGATGAGACAAAATGATATTACATTTCCTAGATCATGGCTGCTTAAATAAGATTGTTATAAACAAGAATAACCTACTCACGTATCAGACATATGTTTCTCAAATTGCTTTCAAAGAGAATTATATCATTAAGCGATTAATACTATGAACTACGAAACCTTTCGAAAATGAGAAACTTGAGTAATTGAAATTAGGCAAACTTGAACGTTTGGAAAAGAATGTTGTTACTTGATTTTATAAAGAGAAGTGTTTTGGTTTACTTCAAAAGATAATCACTCTATTTTTATACTACGGGTATTGTGTGACTTTTGTGAAAGAAACGGATCTTTTAAAAGAGTTACTGTATGAAGTACTTGGGGATAAAAACCCGATCTTGTTAATCAGATAGTAGAAAGTATCTTGTGCGAATAACTTGATTGTGTTGGTTTGTGATAGCCTTGTAATACTTTCTTTTTGGTTTGATAAGTAAACATGTTAGGATGCTACGTGTGTTAGTATTCTGTGATGTTTGTGTAAAGGGGTTCTCCCTCGATCGCGCTTATGTTGTTTAACTATCAGCCGTTATGTTGGTATTGTACCATTCACCTTGACATGATCCCGGAGGTTAAGCTGCCCTCCGATGCGGGGTAATACTCAGGCAGTCTGTGTGACTATGATTCGAGGATACCTCATGCGGATCCCGGGGACCTATGCGGAGCTACGAGAGTTCCAGGTTAGTGTGCGGCCTATATGGTCATGCGGTCTATGTGGCCATGCGGACTGCGAGTCCAGGCGGATGTCGGGGACTAGCTACCCTCGATGCGGGGAATACCTCATGCGGGCCATTGGAGTGGCATATGCGGAGCTGCGGGAAGTTCCAGGGCTAGACGCGCACATTAGATACTGCGGGCGAGTGGCCAGCTTTGATCATGTGACGGTGCAGACAGATCTCATGATCTGATTTATGACTTGTTTGTACTGCGGGTTTTAGTAGTCGGCTATGCCTTCGTACTTACCCCCGCACGGTTTTATGGCGACACGTAGGACACGGTGTTCGTATGTATTCCTTGGTGCTTTTATATCATAGATCGCCGCATTGAGGAAGGTATTCCACGCATGATTGATGTTGTGGGCGTGAGACCCATTGTTATATTTGAGTGATGACTTTGGCGCGTGAGTCCCCGACTTGACATGATCGCTATTGATTGTGAATCGTAGTTTGGTTATCATACATGTCTCTCGCTTTATATAGATCGCTATGATTTCATTTCTGATATTTCGATTTCACATACTTGGTACTGTTGTCTGACCTCCTTCGGGGATGTTCATGCCGCAGTTGAGGTACACCGCCGTTGATCCTAGCTCTCGTGGTCACGTCGGCGTTTGGGAAGCTCCGTGTCTCCGGAGGCTTATCAGTGGTATAGTCCCCTGTCGTTGTAGGTTCTTACATTCAGGGGTATGGCGGGGCCCTGTCCCGCCATTGTTGTCATGTCACTCTTAGAGGTCTATAGTACTATTGTGGGCAGAGTTGTAAGTGGGATGTAACTGTTCGGATTTAAGTTTTCATATATACATGCCGAAAGACAATTTTTCTCAGATTATTATTTCATACTTCATGTTATTTCATGTTATTGTTTTATATTCCGCTGATTACTCTGATGTTGTATCACTAGGGTGCCCGGTAGGCACGATCCACGCCCGTTCGGTCGTGACAAAAGTGGTATCAGAGCAGTTAATCCTCGGAAAGTATCTACAGACCGTATCTAGTAGAGTCTTGATTATCGATGTATTGTGCACCACATCAATAATCAGGAGGCTATAGGATATTTAGGATTGGTTTCCATTCTTATCACTCTGAGATCGTGCCTTAGAGCTGTGTTATAAGTTGGACCCCTCTAACGTATTTCTTTCCCTTACCGTTATGCCTCTGTGTAAGGAAACTGGAGCCCAGGAGGGCAAGGCAGCCGAGGGAGCTGCGAGTTGAGTACAGAGGGTTACGTGGGCACGGGCCCAATCATCACCTGACATGGCGCTTCATTTGGGGAGTTCTGCGACATCACGGCCCAATGAGTTTAGCACGGCGCAGCCTCATCGCGCCATGATAAGTTGAACCTTCGCCTACGCACCGAGAACAGAGAATAGAGATTGCAAAGAGGCGACCTCACATTAGCTATGGAGTTGGCTACCAGAGAGTATACCGATGTACCGCGAGTCTTGATGAATATCTAAGAGAGGGTTGTACAAGAGTAATTCTTCAGTTAGGCTTGAGCATGGCCTGTGTACGGGCTTATGCGCAGCAGGCCAAGAAAAGTAGAGATCAGCGTTAACGAGGACGCAGAAGAGGGCGAATAGCAAGGTCCTTTGGTAACTTTCGAGGCCAATCGTCTCACCAGATTAGATCGCACATCCACGGTGCACGAGTGGTCCTCCACAAGGTTGAACGTTCGGGTAAGCGGAGTTGGTCGAGCTCGAGCTTCGGTTCACGGCTACACGAGCCCGGCCATCAGTTGATTCGCTCCGTGTTCACGACAGACGTCATCCCGGGGAATGTCGTCTTTTAGTTGGTACTTGTTTTACCTGCGGCCGTCAGGGCCATGTGTCGAAAGGATGTCCTAGTAGGAGGACTCAGCCTTCATGTCGCGACAGTTCATCATCTTCCCTAGCTATGCGCCCTACGGGGGCAGGTTTGATTAGAACGACTAAGGGGAGTGAAGCAGTAGATACAGGTATATCCTTAACCCTCTAGAGATTAGTACGTGTAAGATGAGTATATCTTAAGTATTATGTTCAGATCACATAAGTGTATTGTGATTAGAAATCATGGTTAGTTAACCAGGAAAGATTGGGGGATAAGAAAAAGTGTAAGCCTTAGAGTTTTATACGTAGAGACCTTAGAGGCAATGCCATCTTGGGTAAAAGATTTATATTTTTACGTTTAACCCTTTTCGGAGTGCATGGTGCACGTGAGCTATGTTGTGGGACAAGTCCCTGAGTAGTGTGGAATGAAAGAGGGTAGTTGAGCTAAGAAGACCGCTAGGTTTTCGTAACGTGATTAGTGAGATTGTTAGGATCGGAGCAAGTGTTTCTGCGAGTGGGTCGGGTTGAGGCCATGACGCGGGTCAACCCGCGACATGTTTTATGGTGGGGTCAGTTTGTGGTGGTCCCTCCAGGTGGTAGGGTCACGAGGGTGTTAGACCCAAGTTTAGTTAACCATCGTACGAGTTCGTGGGTGCGTTCGACCAGTAGTCGGGCCGAGGAGGTCAGCCCGTCTTATCTTTTAGTCAAAACCTTGTACTAGGCAGTAAGTTATGCGAGATGTTATATCAGGAAGGTTGTAAGGCTGCACGAGGTGCCTACCTTCACCTTATGGGAGACAGTGAAGCCCAGGTTCGTCTGTTTCTTTTTCAGGAGGTTTTACCAGGCAGGGTTAGGAACTCAGGTGAGTCTCAGTAGCGCATTCGCCCTCGGGCCTGTGTTTGGATTTCAGGGGTAGCTATGAGGATTGTTGCCTCCTGTTGAGGGAGTGCTTTTATAACTACCATTTCAGTATTCGGATATCGCCTTACGAAGCCTCGTAGGGGCGGAAGTGTAAGTTGCCGGTCGATTAGTTCGATGTCGGCAAAGTTCAGATAGTGGGTTCATACTTGTTTCGGCAGGATGGGGATAGGGTGAAGCCTATCCAGGAGAGGTTATCGACAGCTCAGAATCAACAGAAGTCGTACGGATGATCGGCGACGACGCTTGGAGTTCAGGATGACGGTGGGTTTTCTTGAAGGTACCACCCCGGAAGGGTGTGACGAGATTCGGAAATCAGAGGAAACTTAGCCCGAGTTACTTTGGGCCTTTTCAGGTCATGTGAAGAGTAGGCCAGATTGCCTATATGTTAGCTTTTGCCGTCCGACTTAGGAGGCAGTATGTCCGGTCCCGTTGTTAGGTTCGAAAAAGTATCGGAGATCCATTCAGAGTGTTCCCAGTTAATGATGACCAAGTTAGAGATAGTAACTCAGAGATTTGGAAACTGAATCAGTAACAGAGATATGGTAAGAAAGAGTTCGAGTGTACGAGAAAGTGCAGCGTAAGGGAAGAAGCGAGCATGTATTGCGAGCATTGATGTGATCATTTCTTTTGTAAGGAGAAGGTGCGAAGGAAGTATATTTTAGACCTCGGGTAAGGGCTTTTGTGTTGCTAGAGGTGTTTCCTCGTGGACTTGGATGTAAGTATGTTTGCGCGTGTTGTATTGTGGCCAGGTGGGGCATGTTTGTTTTCGTACGTATAGTAGTGAAGACTATACTGGCGCACGTATGTTTTGAGACTTAGAAGGAACATTCGGGACGAATGTTTCTAAGGAGGGGAGAATGTTATACCCCGTATTTCCAGAGTATGTACGTGAGGACGTACGTAGAAAAGTTTGAACTTGAAGTAGACTTGGCCGAAATATTTTTGTGCACAACACCCGATTAGAATCGTTTTTTAAACGTTTTACATAACTTGCGAAGGAAAATTCGCTATGTCATTTAGTATTTTTGCGGATTTTTTCCGAGAGATGAAACATTTTGGACCAACGGAGGGTGACATGTCACCTCACATTAAGCGTTACTGGGAGTTTTGGACGAAAAGGAGTCAAAGGGGTTGGTAGGATATTTTGTGATATTTGTGTGGTAGATGGATAAGGTACACATGGGTGAATCTTGACCCTACACTTGCCTTGCACTTGGCATGATCTTGGCCATTGGTTGGCCATGGCTTGACCTATAAATACCCCCCCCGCTTTGTGAAGACTTCTTCATCCTAAAATCTTTCTAAGTCTTGAAAGCCCTCTCTTCCCCCCCCCTTAGTGTAGTGTTCTCGTCCAAGAACACACCCCTCCCCCTTGTGAGGCCCCTTGGCCGAGAGTCCCCTCCCCCTTGGCCGAGAGTTTTCCCCCCCTCCTAGTGGGGTTGGCCGAGGGGTACACACCCCCTCTTGTGGTGTTGTCTCGTATAAATACCCCCCTCTTGGTAGAAATACTCTCCAAGTATTGTTACTATACCCAAATACCTTAACCTTATACCTTGTAGTATTCCAAAGTTACCTCTATACGTAGAGCCCGAAAATACTATTATACTTTCCTTTAGCCACTAAACAAAACCCTAAGGGAAAACCTTCATAGTCAGTTGAAGTGTTAAGTAGAAGTTGCGTAGAACTTCTAAGGGTTGTTTGGAGCGGGTTGGAGCGCACGGAGTAGGAGCTAAACCTTGCTCAGGATCGACATTTAAACTTGGATAATTTTGGGCTTATCGAGGTAAATACTATCGTCTTCTATTGTAATTGGAAATTACATGTTGTAGGAATATATAGTTGAAGTATACTATATATAGAATTGAACATAGTTTTGCGGCAATGTCTTTTGACTTAAGCCTGAATTTAAAGAAGAGAACTGAACTGTAATTACATAGATCAGACATAAGAGACTTGTGTAGCATTACGTGAAGTAGAATTGTACACGTCCGGATTAGGCGCATAACCCCCTTCTAGGAGTTGTTGCTGTTAGCGTGCCTCGATAGAGAGGAGATTTACGCGGTTCTTTGGGGAGGGGGAGGTGCCGAATTTTCAGTAGAATATTCTACGTTGAGATGTAGATGTTAATAGACGCCTTGTGGCCTCTATAGGTTGTAGTACTACGTGTGGCGTGAGCTGCTTGGCTTAAGGTGTAGCCGACGGTTTGAGGTACTTGAGCGCTTTGCTATTAGTCGATAATCGTCGCGAGATATGTGAACCTCTTCCTATCTTTTCTAGCATGATATGTGTATAACTATGTAGTACGGTAGACGCATACGTGTTAAATGTATTTGATTGGTTTAAAACATAAAGTGTTATAACGGCTTTATGGGAAGTTGGTTATAACGACTTTATGTAAGTAAGGAATGCTTTGTGGTTTTTAAAAGATAAGCGATTTGACTTATAACCGATCGGATGTGTGATAATAAGAAACCTTTTGAAAGAAGAGTAACACTTGGTTTTAAAAGCTTAAGAGTTATACTAGCTTTATGGGAAGTTAGGTATAACGGCAAGAGAGATAAAAGAATGATTTATTGACTTAAGAAGTAAAGAGACTTGATCTTAAAAGATAAGAGACTTGACTTAATTTTATTAATGTGAATTTTGTTAAAACGTGTGAAACTTCATTCGTGAGTAATGAGTATTTTGGTTTTCAAAAGGAATGATGTTTCTTCGATTTGAAATCGAATGAATGTCGAACAAACCACGCAGCGCTTAATAAAGGGAAATGTATTGACTAATAAAGAATTATTAATAACCGTAGGCCTCCATCTGCATAGAAGCTAAGATGAGACAAAATGATATTACATTTCCTAGATCATGGCTGCTTAAATAAGATTGTTATAAACAAGAATAACCTACTCACGTATCAGACATATGTTTCTCAAATTGCTTTCAAAGAGAATTATATCATTAAGCGATTAATACTATGAACTACGAAACCTTTCGAAAATGAGAAACTTGAGTAATTGAAATTAGGCAAACTTGAACGTTTGGAAAAGAATGTTGTTACTTGATTTTATAAAGAGAAGTGTTTTGGTTTACTTCAAAAGATAATCACTCTATTTTTATACTACGGGTATTGTGTGACTTTTGTGAAAGAAGCGGATCTTTTAAAAGAGTTACTGTATGAAGTACTTGGGGATAAAACCCGATCTTGTTAATCAGATAGTAGAAAGTATCTTGTGCGAATAACTTGATTGTGTTGGTTTGTGATAGCCTTGTAATACTTTCTTGTTGGTTTGATAAGTAAACATGTTAGGATGTTACGTGTGTTAGTATTCTGTGATGTTTGTGTAAAGGGGTTCTCCCTCGATCGCGCTTATGTTGTTTAACTATCAGCCGTTATGTTGGTATTGTACCACTCACCTTGACATGATCCCGGAGGTTAAGCTGCCCTCCGATGCGGGGTAATACTCGTGCGATGTGTGACTATGATTCGAGGATACCTCACGCGGTCCCGGACCTATGCGCGAGCTACGAGAATTCTAGGTTAGTGTGCGCCTATATGGTCACGCGTCTATGTGGCTACGCGATCGCGAGTCGGCGGATCTGGGGAGTACCCTCGATGCGGAATACCTCATGCGGGCCATTGAGTGGCCTATGCGCGAGTGCGGAAGTTCCAGGGCTAGACGCGCACATTAGATCTGCGCGAGTGGCGGCTTTGATCATGTAATGATGCAGACAGATCTCATGATCTGATTTATGACCTTGTTTGTACTGTGGGTTTTAGTAGTCGGCTATGCCTTCGTACTTACCCCGTACGGTTTTATGACGACACAGGTAGGACCTGGTGTTCATGTGTATTCCTTGGTGCTTTTTGTTACACCCCGTAGTTCCAGTGTATGTATATGAGGACGTACGTACGTAAATACGACATTAAAATTGGAAAGGAAGAAAGATGTGATTTTTCGACGGAAAAGTTTCCGAATTTTGAGAAGGAAAAATGTTCGTTAATGGGAATTGGATTCCCATATTTGGTATTCGGACTTTTTGGAATATTTGAGAATTATGGAATTTTATTTCCGAAATTGGTCACGTGGGGCCCACGGGAGAATTTACGGTTTTGTGGGGCCCACTTTATTTTCGGATTTTTGGCATTGCGGATATTTTCGGAAGATGAAATATTTTGGACGAGTAGGGGCGACACGTGTCACCCCGTAGGCCATGTTGGCCGAATGGAGAAGGCAGTGGGGCGTTTTTAGGTGGACAAGTGGCCCATTTTGTGGTGCCACTTGTCCCATTTTTGTGGTAGCCAAATGGTTGGCCAACTACCCACACACATGTACCCCATCCTCACCACACACTTGCCTAGATCTTGGCCATTGATTTTCCTATAAATACCCCATTGTTTCAAGACTTATTTCATCCACACTTTGAGATTCTAAGTCACAAAATACTCCCTTTGTTGAGGTTCTCGTCCTACTCTCCCTTGGTGTAGGAAAAATTCTTCAAGTGTTGATATAGTCCCAAATACCTTAGCCTAGTATCCCTAGTTGTATTCCAAGTTATTTCAATACTAGAGCAGAAAATTCTACTTTATTCCTTTGTCGCAAAAACGAAGCCCTAGAAAAATCTTCATAGCTTAGATGAAGTGTTAAGATAAGTTATTTGGAAACTTCTAAGGGTTGCTTGGAGCGGGTTGAGCGTCAGAATGGAGCTAAACGCGTTGCTCAGATCGACTTATAATCTTGGATAATTTTGGGCTTATCGAGGTAATGATCTATGTCCCCTATTGTAATTGGAAATTACATGTCAGAAGTAGTTAATCATTGAGTATAAGATATATTGGAAGTATAATTATAAGGAATTGAATTGTATTTACATTGGAATGTATTTGCAGTAGACTTGTAGTATTATTGTGAGTAGAATTGTACACGTCAGGTTAGACGTGTAACCACACTGGAATTGTTGGTTTGCAGCGTGCCTCGTTTGAGGAGGAGTTTTATGTGGTTGCGGGGAGACGCTGCTGAATTTTCCGTAGAATAAGGAATCTTGTATCTAGAATTATTCTACGAAGAGATCTAGAGGTTGATAGACGTTTGTGGCCCTTATAGGTCAAGTACTACGAGTAGCATATTCTACTTGAAGGGTGGAAAAGGCGAGCAAGGTTAGAGTACTTTGAAGCGTTTTGCTAATCGTCGATAATCGTCGCGAGGTATGTGAACCTCTTCCTATCCTTTCTAGCATGATATTTGTGAAATATATTTAGTGCGGTAGACGCACGTGTGTTTAAAGGAAGTTGATTTTCCTTTTGTGTCCTTGACTTGATTCCAAAGTTAAGTGACTTGTTATGAAACATTAAGGACTTGAATTATGTTAAAAAGTTGTAAAATCTCACTCATGATTAATGGGTGTGTGGTCTTTTAAAGAATAAAGTTATATTGATTTCTAAAATAAGAATGGTTTTATCATTGGATTTAAAATGATAACTTGACTTATAAACAACTTGATTTTGGGAAAGGAGAAGTAATTTGATTTAAAGGTATAGGTTACTTGTTTTTAAAAGAGTAAGACACTTGGTTTAAAAAGTATATTGCTACTTGACTTTTAAAGGAGAAGTGCCTTTGTTTTAAAAGAAGGTATGTAAATTGTTTTGGTTTTACTTAGATGTCTTTTGACTTGAGTTTAAATAATAAGAATCTGGAAGTATTTCAAAAGAGTTATTAACCATTTTTGAAAGAAAAGAAATACTTGGTTTTAAAAGCTTAAGTGTTATACTAGCTTTATGGGAAGTTAGGTATAACGACTTAAGGAAGATAGAAGGAACGGTTTACTTTTTTTTTTATGAAAGTCTTGTATTGATTCTGGAAAGTGTAGTAAGATGGTTTGATAAGTAGACATGTTAGGATGCTACGTGTGTTAGTGTCTGTGATGTTTGTATAAAGGGGTTTCCCTTGTTGTGCTTATGTTGTTTAACGATAAGCTGTTATGTTAGTATTATATCACTCACCTTGACATGATTCCGGTTAAGCCGTCCGACGCGGGTAGACTCAAAGTGTCCAGGTGACCTATGATTCGAGAATACCACGCGGTTTGTGTGACCTATGCGAGCTACGAGTTCCGTGTTAGTGCGGCTGTATGGTCACGCGGTCTATGTGGCCACGCGTGCGATCGCGAGTCCGTGACGTTGCGGAGTAGCTACCTACCGACGGGAATACCTCATGCGGGCCATCGGAGTGGCTTATGCGAGTCGCGGAAGTTCCAGGACTAGACGCGACATTAGATCATCGCGCGAGTGGCGGCTTCGATCATGCGTGGTTCAGACAGATCTCATGATACGATTTATGACCTTGTTGGTGCCGTGGGTTTTAGTAGTCGGTTATGCCTTCGTACTTACCCCAGACGGTTTTATTATGACACGTAGGACACGGTGTTCATGTATTCCTTGGTGCTTTTATATCATAGATCGCCATGAGGAAGATATTCCACGCATGATTGATGTTGTGGGCGTGAGACCCATAGTTGTATTTGAGTGATGACTTTGAGGCGTGAGTCCCCGAGTTGACATGATCGCTTATTTATCAGGAATCGTAGTTTGGTTATCATACATGTCTCACGATTTATATAGACTACTATGATTTCATTTACGATTTTCGCCACATACTTGTACTCTTGACCTCTTCGGGCCGCGTTCATGCCGCAGTAGAGGTACACCGATGTTGATCCTCGCTCTTGGTCACGATCAGCGTTTGGGAAGCTCCGTTTCTCGGAGGCTTATCATGGTATAGTCCCCGTCGTTGTAAGTGCATTCAGGGTATGGCGGCCATGTCCCGCCATTGTTGTCATATCATTCTTAGAGGTGCAGAAATGCTGTGGCAGAATTGTAAAAAGGGATGAATCGTTTAGTTGTTATATATTTATGCCGAAAGGCAACTTTTCTCGATAACTGCTTTTACACTTCACTTTATTCATGTCTTGTTTTATATTCCACGATTACTACGATGTATGGCTACTGGGTGCGAGGTAAGGCACGATCACGCCCGGTTCGGATCGTGACAAAAGTGGTATCAGAGCAGTTAATCCTCGGAAAGTGTCTACAGACCGTATCTAGTAGAGTCTTGATTATCGGTGTTGTGCACCACACCTATAATCAGGAGGCTGCAGGATATTTAGGATTGGTTTCCATTCTTCTCACTCTGAGATCGTGCCTTAGAGCTGTGTTATAAGTTGGACTCCCTCTGACGTATTCTTTTCACCCGTTATGCCTCTACGCAAGGCAACTAGAGCCCAGGAGGGCAAGGCGCGAAGGAGCCGCGAGTAGAGCACGTAAGGTTACGAGGCACGCCCATTCATTATCCGAGACGCTCATTCGGGAGTTCGCGACGCCGCTAGCCCTGTGAGAGTTTAGAAGCGAGAGCGTAGCTCACCGAGACCACGATACTGAGCCTCTAGTCCCACGGCCAGAACAAAGGATATGAGTTACAAGGAGATGGCCGCGATTACTAGTCCGTGGTCTGAGAATGAGGACGGACGGAGCCGTGGTTCCGACAGCATCGAGTTCACCCTAGATCCGATAGTTTCGAGGCATCGGGCGTCTTGAGTTGCACCACCCGAGTTCTATGGATTGAGGACCGGAGGAAGATCATCGAGTTTATTCGATTGCGGCGGATCATGAAAGTGATCGAGACCTCGAGGCATTTCTTACACACTTTTGCCCTCGCCGATGAGGAGAGCTCGGCGAGATAGATTTATGAGGTTGAGGCGAGCAGGCGAGCGGTTCGGAATCTGATATAGAGTTTGACTTATTGGCTCGTTATGTCCCGCTTTAGTGGCGGACATGGAGGATAGAGTGCACCGATATGTCACGGGACATGACGATTATCTAGCGAGAGTTGTACAAGAGTAGCTCTTGATCGGACATGGACATTGCCCGCGTACATGCTTACGCGCAGTGATCGAGCGTAGAGATCGACGGACTAACCAAGATTAGCGGAAGAGGGCGAGAATAGCGAGTCCTTTGGTAACTTTCGAGGCGGACCTTCGTGAGGATCGGTTATGCGCCTCGCCCGATCTGAGTGGTCCTCGCTGACCGGGGCGTTCGGTATTTAGGAGTTGGTCGAGAACTCCGGGTTTCAGTTCACGATTTATAGGTTCCGGCCGGCCCAGTTCGATTTCCCTCTATGTTCACTATGTGGTAGACGCCATCCCGAAATGTCGTCTTTTTACTAACGCTTGTTTTACGGTGGCGTCGAGCCGTGTGAGAAGAATGTCCTAGTAGGAGGATACGGTGGGATGACTTAGCCTACCAAGTCGATTGTGGATTGATGGTTGAGAGGAAGGGGTGTTAGCGAGGAGGCCACCCCTCGATGTGGCCATTGTGGTAAGTGACATTGTGGAGAGTGTCGCACTTCTTCGACGGCTTGTTTTGCTCTCGGCAGCGGGGCCATCTTGCGAAATTGTCCGACCAGATGTGGCGCGGATGTAGAGACTCGACGCCGGGATCGATGGCTAATTCATCATCTTCCCTAGCTATGCGCCCAAAGGCGAGGATTGATTAGAACGACAAAGGAAGTGAAGCGGTAGATGCGGTATATCCTTAACCCTCAGAGATTTGTATGTGTGATAAGATGAGTATACCTTAAGTGTTATGTTCGATAGCATTGTGTTAATTGTGATTAGAAAACATGGGTAGTTGTAAAGGGTAAGTCCGGGACGAGAAAATGGGAGCCTTAGAATTTATATGATTTGGGACCTTGGATGCAAGTCCCGAGTGGATGATTTTACGGTTGGTCTTTGTCGAAAGTACTCGGTATACGTGGTGTATTTATGGGATAATTCCATGGGTAGTGTGAGATGAAAGTGGTAGCTTTCATGGCGTGAATTGGTAATATTGTTCGGATCGGAACGAGTTTAGTCTGAAGTGGGTGGGTTGAGGCCATATCGCGAGTCAACCGCGGCCGGAAAGTGGTGGGGTCGGTTGAGGTGGTCCCGCTAGATGATAGGTCACGAGGTGTTAGGCCCAAGTTTAGTTAACCATCGTGCGAGTTCGTGAAAGCATTCGACCGATGGTCGGGCCGATGAGGTCACCATCTTGTCTTCGGTCGGGACCGTTTACTCGCGAGAGGTTATGCGAGATGTTATATCGGGAAGGTTGTAAGGTTGAGCAGGTGCCTACTTTCACCTTATGACGATGGAGCCTAGTTTACTGGTATTTCTTTTACGGAGGTTTTACCAGCGGGGTTAGGAACTCGGGTGAGTCTTAGCATTCGCCTCGGGCGGTGTTTGGATTTCGGGGTAGCCGTGAGATTGTTGCCTCTGTTGAGGAGTGTTTTATAGCTACCATTTCGATGATTCGGATATCGCCTTATGGCGCCTTGTAGGCGGAAGTGTAAGTGCCGGTCGATTGGTTCGATGTTGGCAAAGTTGGATAGTTGGTTCATACTTGTTTGGCAGGATGTGGATAAGGTGAAGCTTATCCGTAAGAGATTTTAGCGGCTCGAGTCAGCGAAGTCGTGCGGATAGTCGGCGACGACACTTAGAGTTCGAGTTGACGGTGGGCCTTCGAAGAGTACCACCTCGGAAAGGGTATGACGAGATTTGGAACCGGAGGTAGCGAAATGTGGTAAGTTGTGAGAAAGAGTTCGAGTGTGCGAGAAGATGCGGCAGTAAGGGAAGAAGCGAGCATGTGTTAAGAACATAGTTGTGATCATTTCGTTTGTAAAGTGAAGGTGCGAAGGGAGTATCTTTTTGCCCTTGGGTGGGAGTTTTTGTGATGTTAGAGGTGATTCCTCATGGACTTTGATGTAAGTATTTGCGCGGGTGTTTTCTGTGGCCATGTGTGGCATTTGCAAACTGGTTAAGCTATGAGGAACTTGATCGTTATATGTCTTGAGAAGGAACATTCGGGACGAATGTTTCTAAGGAGGGGAGAATGTTACACCCCGTAGTTCCAGTGTATGTATATGAGGACGTACGTACGTAAATACGACATTAAAATTGGAAAGGAAGAAAGATGTGATTTTTCGACGGAAAAGTTTCCGAATTTTGAGAAGGAAAAATGTTCGTTAATGGGAATTGGATTCCCATATTTGGTATTCGGACTTTTTGGAATATTTGAGAATTATGGAATTTTATTTCCGAAATTGGTCACGTGGGGCCCACGGGAGAATTCTGATTTTGTAGGCCCACTTTATTTTCGGATTTTGGCATTGCGGATATTTTGGAAGATGAAATATTTTGGGCGAGTAGGGGCGACACGTGTCACCGTGTGGCCATGTTGGCGGTGGAGAAGGCAGTGGGGCGTTTTTAGGTGGACAAGTGGCCCATTTTTGTGGTGGCCACTTGTCCCATTTTTGTGGTAGCCAAATGGTTGGCCAACTACCCACACATGTACCCCATCCTCACCACACACTTGCCTAGATCTTGGCCATTGATTTTCCTATAAATACCCCATTGTTTCAAGACTTATTTCATCCACACTTTGAGATTCTAAGTCACAAAATACTCCCCCTTTGTTGAGGTTCTCGTCCTACTCTCCCCCTTGGTGTAGGAAAAATTCTTCAAGTGTTGATATAGTCCCAAATACCTTAGCCTAGTATCCCTAGTTGTATTCCAAGTTATTTCAATACTAGGAGCCCGGAAATTCTACTTTATTCCTTTTGTCGCAAAAACGAAGCCCTAGAAAAATCTTCATAGCTTAGATGAAGTGTTAAGAGAAGTTATTTGGAAACTTCTAAGGGTTGCTTGGAGCGGGTTGGAGCGTCAGGAATTGGAGCTAAACGTTGCTCAGGATCGACTTATAATCTTGGATAATTTTGGGCTTATCGAGGTAATGATCTATGTCCCCCTATTGTAATTGGAAATTACATGTTGTAGTAGTTAATCATTGAGTATAAGATATATTGGAAGTATAATTATAAGGAATGTATTTGCAGTAGACTTGTAGTATTATTGTGGAGTAGAATTGTACACGTCCAGGTTAGGCGTGTAACCCCGGAATTGTTGGTTTGGTAGCAGGCCTCGTTTGAGGAGGAGTTTTATGTGGTTGCGGGGGGGGAGGTGCTGCTGAATTTTCCGTAGAATAAGGAATCTTGTATCTAGAATTATTCTACGAAGAGAGCTAGAGGTTGATAGACGTTTTGTGGCCTTTATAGGTTGAAGTACTACGAGTAGCATATTCTACTTGAAGGGTGGAAAAGGCGAGCAAGGTTAGAGTACTTTGAAGCGTTTTGCTAATTGTCGATAATCGTCGCGAGGTATGTGAACCTCTTCCTATCCTTTCTAGCATGATATTTGTGAAATATATTTAGTGCGGTAGACGCACGTGTGTTTAAAGGAAGTTGATTTTCCTTTTGTGTCCTTGACTTGATTCCAAAGTTAAGTGACTTGTTATGAAACATTAAGGACTTGAATTATGTTAAAAAGTTGTAAAATCTCACTCATGATTAATGGGTGTGTGGTCTTTTAAAGAATAAAGTTATCTTGATTTCGAAAATAAGAATGGTTTTATCATTGGATTTAAAATGATAACTTGACTTATAAACAACTTGATTTTGGGAAAGGAGAAGTAATTTGATTTAAAGGTATAGGTTACTTGTTTTTAAAAGAGTAAGACACTTGGTCTAAAAAGTATATTGCTACTTGACTTTTAAAGGAGAAGTGCCTTTGTTTTAAAAGAAGGTATGGAACTTGTTTTGGTTTTACTTTGATGTATTTTTACTTGAGTTTAAATAATAAGAATCTGGAAGTATTTCAAAAGAGTTATTAACCATTTTTGAAAGAAAAGAAATACTTGGTTTTAAAAGCTTAAGTGTTATACTAGCTTTATGGGAAGTTAGGTATAACGACTTAAGGAAGATAGAAGGAACGGTTTACTTTTTTTATGAAAGTCTTGTATTGATTCGGAAAGTGTAGTAAGATGGTTTGATAAGTAGACATGTTAGGATGCTACGTGTGTTAGTGTCTGTGATGTTTGTATAAAGGGTTTCCACTTGTTGTGCTTATGTTGTTTAACGATAATTCGTTATGTTAGTATTATATCACTCACCTCTTGACATGATTAGGGGTTGTCGCCTCCGTGCGGGAGGTAGACTCGGTAGTGCGTGTGACCTATGATTCGAGAATACCTCATGCGGGTTTGTGTGACCTATGCGAGCTACGAGAGTTCGAGTTAGTGTGCGGCCTTTATGGTCATGCGGTCTATGTGGCCACGCGATGCGAGTCGGGGCGTTGCGGGAGTAGCTACCGATGCGGGGAATACCTCATGCGGGCCATCGGAGTGGCTTATGCGGAGCTACGGGAAGTTCCAGGACTAGACGCGCACATTAGATACTGCGGGCGAGTGGCGGCCGATCATGTGGCGGTGCAGACAGATCTCATGATACGATTTATGACCTTGTTGGTACTGGGTTTTAGTAGTCGGTTATGTCTTCGCATTTACCGTGCGGTTTTATTATGACACGTAGGACTGGTGTTCATGTGTATTCCTTGGTGCTTTTATATCATGTGATAGGCGGTGAGGAAGATATTCCACAGGCATGATTGATGTTGTGGGCGTGAGACCCATAGTTGTATTTAAGTGATGACTTTGAGGCGTGAGTCCACGAGTTGACATATTTGCTTATTTATTGTGAATCGTAGTTTGGTTATCATACATGTCTCACGATTTATATAGACTACTATGATTTCATTTACTGATATTTTGATTTCACATACTTGGTACTGTTATCGACCTCGCCGGGGCTGCGTTCATCTGCCGCAGTAGAGAGTACACGATGTTGATCCTCGCTCTTAGGAGTCACGATTCAGCGTTTGGGAAGCTCCGTTTCTCGGAGAGGCTTATCGATGGTATAGTCCCCTGTCGTTGTAAGTGCTTACATTCGGGGTATGGCGAGCCATGTCCCGCCATTGTTGTCATATCATTCTTAGAGGTGCATAATCTTGTTGTGGCGAGAATTGTAAAGGGATGTAGCTTCTAGTTGTTATATATTTATGCCGAAAGGCAACTTTTCTCGAATAAGCTTTACACTTCACTTTATTCATGTCTTGTTTTATATTCCGCTGATTACTCTGATGTATGGCTACTTGGGTGCCCGGGGTAAGGCACCAGTCACGGGCCCGGGTTCGGGTCGTGACACTTTTATATCATAGACTGCCGACAGTGAGGAAGGTATTCCACGGGCATGATTGATGTTGTGGGCGTGAGACCCATTGTTATATTTGAGTGATGACTTTGCGGGCGTGAGTCCCCGACTTGACATGACTGCTTATTTATTGTGAACTGTAGTTTGGTTATCATACATGTCTTCTGCTTTATATAGACTGCTATGATTTCATTTCTGATATTTTGATTCACATACTTGGTACTTTGTCTTGACCTCGCCCGGGGTTGCGTTCATCTGCGAGTTGAGGTACACCGATCGTTGATCCTAGCTCTCGAGTCACGATTCGGCGTTTGGGAAGCTCTGTTTCTCCGGAGGCTTATCAGTGGTATAGTCCCCTGTCGTTGTAGGTGCTTACATTCAGGGGTATGGCGGGGCCCTGTCCCGCCATTGTTGTCATGTCACTCTTAGAGGTTTGTAGTACTGTTGTGGGCAGAGTTGTAAGTGGGATGTAACTGTTCGGATTTAAGTTTTCATATATACATGCCGAAAGGCAATTTTTCTCAGATTATTATTTCATACTTTATGTTATTTCATGTTATTGTTTTATATTCCGCTGATTACTCTGATGTTGTATCACTAGGGTGCCCGGGGTAAGGCACCAGTCACGGGCCCGGGTTCAGGTCGTGACACAAGGCCACCTAGAGGGGTGACACGTGTCGCCCTCCTACTCGTCCAAAATATTTCATCTCCCGAAAATATCCATAATGGCCAAAATCTCGAAAACAAAGTGGGCCCCACAAAACCGTAAATTTCTCCCGTGGGCCCCACGTGACCAATTCCGGAAATAAAATTTCATAATTCTCAAATATTCCAAGAAGTCCGAATACCAAATCTGGGAATCCAATTCCCATTAAAGAACCTTTTTCCTTCACGAAATCCGGAAACTTTTCCTTCGAAATATCACATCTTTCTTCCTTTCCAATTTTTCTGTCGTATTCTCGTACGTACGTCCTCGCATACATACCCTGGAACTACGGGGTATAACATAGGGGCTGTTTTGGATAGAATTGTAAGATGAGTTTAGTCATATTATTGTTGTAAATAGTTAGATTTTTTGTTGTTGTTGGTTATTAGCTTAATTTGGAATTATTGGGTTGGTAGGATTATAGGGGAGATGATGTCCAAATCCCGTTAGGCGACAGAATAAATGATTAGTTAGAATAATCTTGTTAGCCTAGTCTTAATCCCTATATTGTTGATGGTATTTTAGTTGATTAAGCTCGGGAAGGGACTCGAGGATTGCTTGAGGCATAAATAAAGTATGTAAGGCTAACTCTTCTTTCATATTTTGGCATGATCCCTTTTATATGACTCCTAAAGAATGTAAAACATTAGTACTCTATTCTTAGTTGGATGTGGAGTCGATATCCAATGTCTTGTTTCGTTCATGTTATACTCTTGTTGATAATTCGAAGGAAGCTTCTGTGATACATTATACTGACATGTTCACTACAAAGCAAATGGTAAATGAAGAAACTATAAAACTTGTTCTCAAAATCTCTCCAAAGAGAGTTGTAATAGAAACCACTCTGAAGGGGGTGTAACGTTTTGTAACTTCATTACATATTCATACTGTATATAATATGTATTGTTATTGTTCAACCTGATCAGCTGGATTATGATATTCTTAAGCCGGAAGCGGCTGCCCGAATGGGCCACCCTAGCTAAGCGAGGCGGTGCGAAGAACCATCATGACGCCAAAGCGGCCGTCCGAAGGGACTATTGTGTTATTAGCCGGAAGCGGCTATGAGTAGGATATTCTATATTTATATTGTGTATGCTAGAATTTGTGTAACGGACCACATGACATGGTTCAAAGTGTTGTTTCAGGTTATTCCTAGGTTGTTTTCTAAACTTGCTTATTGTTACGTTTTTCCTTGTTTTATGATTCAGTATTGCCTTACATATTCAGTACATATTCCGTACTGAGCCCCTTTCTTCGGGGGACTGCGTTTCATGCCCGCAGGTTCAGTGATGCGGTTAAACGATCCAGACACCTAGGAGAGTCGATTGAAGTCGACAACTCCGCCGGATCTTCTGTTCTGTTTGGTATAATTTTGTTTGTATACATTATGGGTCCGACGGGGCCCTGTCCCGTCACTTATGCACGGGCATACTCTTCTAGTAGTCTGCGGACAACGTGGGTGTCATGGGTACTGTTTGGCCTTGCCTGCCATTATTTTATTGTACAAAAGTATCGGCATCCTCGTTGGCTTACCTTGTGACATGTTACGTATATATAAGTATGGTTTGAGATGTTTTAAATTACAGTTGGACTTTGTTATTCTATTTATAGCTTTCAAACTTAGTTAAATAGACCCTAGTGAATGACATGTGTTATTACAGGTAACATAAGTTGGGTTATCGGGTAGGTTAAGCTTGGTCACTCGTCATGGCCCTAGGTTGGGTCATGACAAAAATGGTATCAGAGCAGTTCAGTCCTCGGCATGTTCGCAGACAGTGTCTAGTAGAGTCTTCTTTATCGGTGTGTTGTGCACCACAACTATAAACAGGAGGCTACGAGACATTAATAGCTTGTCGTTCCTTCTTTCATGTTATAGATCGTGCGAATAGAGTTGTGTCATAAGTGAGAGCCACAGAGATAGGACTCCAGACATCTTCCGGCCTAGGTAGGGGCAGAGGTGGAGTTTTTAGCTGCAGTAACGGGTCGTATCGTATCTACGCTCTAGGTGGGAGACCGGGTCCAGAGACACCGCAGGATGCACCATCAGGTATACCCTTCTTCAGATTATTTATTGATGGGTTTAAGCTATATACGAACTGTCCCTTACCACTATGACATGATTTATTACTACATAAGTTAGGATACAAGCATAGGAGTTAATGGGGTAAATCGAGACAAAAGACTTAGTGAAAAACTTTGTTGAAACCTTAAGGGGGGAAGTGCCCATAGCATAGCAAGACCATAGCTATAAATCGGAACTAGGGTAAACGAATAGAAGACTACCCTTGATATGTAACATTTTTGTTATTATAACATGATACTGACGGTATTAGATACAATCAATTTGACCTTAAATAGTACCGTCATGTTTTAATCTATTGTTTACCTTTCCATAAAACTTCTTTAAGTTACATATTTCCAACATTCGATGATGAATGTTCCTAATGGGGGGGGGGGGGGAGAATGTTACACCCCGGAAAGATTTTCGTGTTACTGAGACTGCAGACGACTTAGTATGGGCTCATGGGAGGGTAAAGATATACAAGGATTAGGGATGAAGATTCTGTTATATATATATAAGAATAACATATACACGACAGTGGAGGCCATATGGTGTAAGTTGGTTAATACGTTACTTGACAAATAGCCCTCGTAACCGTAAGTTAAGTTGGGGCCCACATGTGGCGATTTTATAAAGGGCATATGACAAGTTATTTGAATAATAGATAGGAAATTTAGAAAGTCTTAAGAGGGAAACTTAAGCCAAATATGGGTATAAGCACTCCAAAAGGATGATTTAAGGATACATTTTTTGGTGATCTAACTTTACGAGGACAAGACACCAATATACATTGAGAATTTGGGAAAACACAAAACATGAAAGTTTTGGATAATTGAAATACCTTTCCCACCATAGGTTGTGAGCCATCATGCGACCTAGGAATAAAAAGTTATGGACGTTTTAAGGAGGAAATCTCATACTGGCAGTGGACTTGGCCCAACCCGACTCCAAGTCGGATCAGGCACACTTCCTTGCCTATTTAAGGAAAAATTTCACCCATTATCTTCCTCATTGCATGCCAAAAGATCCAGAATATTTTAGAGAGAGAGAGTGAGGAGAGTCAGAGAGATAAAGCAAGGGTTCGGTCAAGTTTGAGGCCCCGAATCCCGAGGCTCGTGAAGGATAAAGTGTAATACGAGTTGTCGTCGTCGTTTCAAGCTAAATATTGAGCTTGGGGAATGATATTTTCGTGGTTGAGCTGCAGCTAAGGTATGTATTATTTTATCATTTTTTTATTGAGATGATTACGTGGAGATTTAATGGATTAAAGTGTTAGAAATAGAGTTGTAATTATCGTATACCGAATATTAAGGCGTTGTGGTTTAGGGGCTGTTTTGGATAGAATTGTAAGATGCGTTTAGTCATATTATTGTTGTAAATTGTTAGATTTGTTGTTGTTGTTGTTGGTTATTAGCTTAATTTGGAATTATTGGGTTGGTAGGATTATAGGGGAGATGATGTCCAAATCCCGTTAGGCGACAGAATAAATGATTAGTTAGAATAATCTTGTTGGCCTAGTCTTAATTCCTATATTGTTGATGGTATTTTAGTTGATTAAGCTCGGGAAGGGACTTGAGGATTAGCTTGAGGCATAAATAAAGTATGTAAGACTAACTCTTCTTTCATATTTTGGCATGATCCCTTTTATATGACTCCTAAAGAATGTAAAACATAAGTACTCTATTCTTAGTTGGATGTGGAGTCGATATCCAATGTCTTGTTTCGTTCAATTTATACTCTTGTTGATAATTCGAAGGAAGCTTATGTGATACATTATACTAACATGTTTACTACAAAGCAAATGGTAAATGAAGGAAATTATAAAACTTGTTCTCAAAATCTCTCCAAAGTGAGTTGTAATAGAAACCACTCTGAAGGGGGTGCAAAGTTTTGTAACTTCATTACATATTCATACTGTATATCATATGTATTATTATTGTTCCACCTGATCAGCTGGATTATGATATTCTTAAGCCGGAAGCGGCTGCCCGAATGGGCCACCCTAGCTAAGCAGGAAGCGGCTGCCCGAAGGGGCCATCATGACTACGTCGGAAGCGGCTATGAGTAGGATATTCTATATTTATAATGTGTATGCTAGAATTTGTGTAAGGGACCACATGACATGGTTCAAAGTGTTGTTCCAGGTTATTCCCAGGTTGCTTTCTAAACTTGCTTACTGTTACATTTTTCCTTGTTTTATGATTCAGTATTGCCTTACATATTCAGTACATATTCCGTACTGAGCCCATTTCTTCGCTGGACTTTGTTTCATGCCCGCAGGTTCAGAGATGCGGTTAAATGATCCAGCCACCTAGGAGAGTCGATAAAAGTCGATACCCACTTGCTTCTCGAGATCGTTCTCGCTTTTGGTATAATTTTGTTTGTATACATTATGGGTCCGACGGGGCCCTGTCCCGTCACTTATGCACGGTCATACTCTTCTAGTAGTCTGCAGACAACGTGGATGTCATGGGTACCATGTCACGACCCGACCCCGGGCCGCAACTGGTGCCCTACCTGGGCACCCTTACAGGTATACATCAGAGATAATCAGCGGAACATACATCAAACTTATAACACAAATCAACAAGAAATAACAACAGGTTAGCCGATAAGGCTACCTCCCTGGATATATATATACCTATACAGCCAAAAGCAGTTACATCTTTTTTTCTTTTCAAAGCGACCCACAAGATATGACTACAGACCTCTAAGAGTTTTGACATAACAACTGTGACGGGACAGGGCCCCGCCATACCCCTGAATGTACTACAACCGACAATACCAGGGATCCGAACCAAAGATAAGCCTCCGGAGTGAATGGAGCTTTTACCCAAAATCAACAGATCCTAGGCGAGGATCACCAACTCGTGTACCTAATACTGCGGCATGAACGCAGCCCCGAAGGGGTCGATAACAAAAATGCTAATATGGAACGAAAATAAGGTACAGTAACCAAATCATAACTGTATAAAAGAATGACAGAGGAAAGTATAAAAATGAAATACCAGATCCTACCGATTGATTTTAACTCATAAAATCAATCGTACATTAACCGTTCTTTTCCTTCTTTCAATAAGAATTAACATCATATTCTTACATACATACTTAAGAATTCGATCAAGTTTTTCCACATAACTTACATATCTTACATAACATAATCCGGCACTTTATGGATGGACTTCTTATTTGGGAGCTTACTTTGATTATCCATACGTGATAACGTAACCCTGCCCATTATCGGGACACGGTGAAGTCATAAAATTTTGCCCATAAAGGTATACTGCCCGACCCAATCTAGGACGCGGTAAAGTCACATAAGTCTGCCCATAAAGGTATACTGCATAAAAATAGGAAGCTTATGATCAAATTAGGGCCACCTGCTGATGCGCGTAATATGCACACACTTTTAAACGCAAGTGCACGTTATCGTATCAAGTAGTATAGTCTTAGATAAGACCGAATATCGTCCTCTAGGATTAGGGTTCAAGTACCAACTATCTATTTTCTAGTATCTATTTGGTGGATTAATGATTGATTGTTTGGTTTATAACTAAGAATTATTAAAGATAAGTAAATATAAAGAATTACTTCAGATGTGATGAGAATAGGGCTTCTATGTATCCTCACTATCCGCTTATGCTACTTACTAATGCATTACTTATGGTATTCTTCTTTTGGAGAAAGCAGGTTTATGAAATCGTTTTATACTCCCGTTAGGGTTATATAAACACTCAACTCCAGTATCGTTCCTTACCTACCTTTCGGTGATAAGGGTAACTTTATAGGAGGATTAAGAACAAAAACCTAGTTGACCGTCACGCACAATGCGCGAAATTAGGGTTGTTAAGCCTCTCATCAACGATACAAAACTAATTGAGGTATTTTCATCCCCAATTCAAGCCTGTCTACCCAACTTACAGCATATTCACAATCCCCCCTTTTCAGAATCTGATTAGAAATCATATTGTGATAACTAGTTGTCAATTAGTTACCAAGAATTCAACTCAATTATTGGATAGATATCTCAATAAGAAAAATAACCATAAGCATACATTAATTTATAACATAAGTTTCAAGAAATTCAACATAGAAAGCCCTATAAGAGAATTAGTTCCTAGCCATGAATATGACAAGAACTAATTCAAAGTTCATCATGCAAAAACTGAATTAAAGAAAAGAAAAAGGAAAATAAAGTACTAAGTTAATGGTATCCAATCTCCAAGCCAAAATCTTGAGTTGTGCAAGAAGGGGAACCCTCAAAAACTGCCTAGGGTTCTCCTTATATAGGTTTAAAACGCCTCCTTCTTTTCTCGCAGTTCGCCCAAAAATCCACAAAAGACATAATTTTTCCGCGTCGGCGCCGCGGCCCTGCAGATAGGCGCCGCGGCGCCGGAAGTTCTACGATCCGTCGGGTGTTTTGGCGCCGCGCCCCGATATCGCTGTTCGAGTAGCCGCGCCATATCTTCAGAGCTCTCGATATTTAGCGCCGCGCCCAGATCTGCCGTTTTAGAGCCGCGCGCATCTTCTCGCTACGAATAGTGGCGCCGCGCCTCGCTGGCTGCAGGAGGCCGCGCGCTGTCCGGATTTTAGCCTCGTTCGCCTCTTTCTCTGCTGCTCGCATCTCTCTCTTTTTGCTCCTTTTTCGCCATTTGGCCATTTTAACCACTTTGACTCAAAAGAAAGAAAAACTATCCTAATACGACACTTATATGTGCAAAATGGGACAAAAGACTAACTAAAACTGACTCAAAAGGTGTATATAAAATACACCGATCAAATACCCCCAAACTTAACCTTTGCTCGCCCTCGAGCAAAGATAGAAAGAAATAAAATAAAAGACTCAAAGAATGAAAAATAAAAGACTCCCTGTCATTAATCACTTTTGCTGCATAAATGTTAACTAGAAAAACATGAAGGTTAGCAGAATAATATGCAGGAACATATAACATGAAATTTTCAGCACACTAAACACATGAAGCTAAATATTTCGCAAACTCATATTCATCATGCTTAATGGAGGTCAATATACTAAATCATGCATATAAATTCAAGAATTCCTATGGCATGCTTACTTGCTATTCTCCACTAATTCTGGATATGCATAAAAGAGATCTTCAGGACTTTGAGGGTTATAATGTAGGCTTAGGTAGGGGTTGGTAAAGATAAGCATTTAGGCTCATTTTTATGTACCATAAGCTCTTTGGCTTTTCAATTTTTCCCTTTTTCTTTTGATTCTTTCCTTCACTTCAATTCTATCCTTCTCCTCTTTTGTTTTGGGAGAGTGAAGTGTAGTATACAAATAGGCACCCCCAAACTTAGGCTTTTGCCTCTTTCTTATTACTTTTCCATTGGGGTGCATCAAACTTGTTCACTCTTTTTGTTTCTTCTTTTTAACACAATGTACTCCACTATTTCATATTTTCACTTATGGCACAATTTTGTGGGAATATGGGGTGTCAAAGAAGAAGTTTCAAATTTAGGCTCAATGGGGCTGACTAGGGATATTTTTAAAGTACGGGATAGAAAAGAATGGTAAGAATTGGCTATCAAAGAAATGCCTGAGTCATCTCCCTAACATGCATATCCTAACTATTTCGCCTCAAATAGCAAACACTCATAACACATAAGCATTTATCATTTAGCATGCATAACTTAAGCAAGAAACTCCAAATAGACAGATTATGTGAGCTTTTGGCATATCTAACCTAAGTGTTTAGATAGTTGCTTCAATTCCTTTACATTATTCCACCTTATTTCACTAGGTGTTTCTAGCAACTACAACATACATGATCTTTGACAGACAATTATGACTCAAGAAAGAAAAATTTTTGGTGACTCAAAATAAACATAAAACAAATAAAAAGATTTAAATAAAACATAACATGACACACAAATAAAAACTAAAACACAAAAACACACCCCCAAACTTAAATCACACATTGTCCCCAATGTGTGTAGACTCAAAGACAGTAAAGAAAATAACACTTACAAACTTTGGTTAAAATGGTGGTGGTGGCGGTGGGTAATGCTTTGAATTCCGTGAGGGGAGGAGTATTCTTGATGTTTTGATTTGGCGATAGGGCCTTCGGATCAGGGTATCCTCCAGACTCATCGTTTCCGTTGTTGCGCCATGCCCTCGCAGAAATGGAGCCGCGCCCAAGCTTCTGGGTGCCTTCTGATCATTTGGCGATTTTTCTGGATATCCTTGGCTTCCACCTGTCAACACAGCACAGACACACGAACCCAAGACCGTGAGACTGATCAAGACAAAATAAAATAAACTAAAAAACAGAAGTTGAAATAACATAATTAAAACATTGGGTTGCCTCCCAACTAGCGCTGTCTTTACCGTCTTTTAGCCGGACGCAAGTTCCTTATTATTTTAAGGATTGAGAAGTTACCAAGTTCATGTATTCCATTTCATTGATCCTAGGTTTTAACCTATGTCCGCTTACTTTGAAGGCGCTCCTCTCTCTCTTTTATTTCAATTGCTCCGTATGGGAATACTCTTACTACCATGTATGGTCCTGTCCAACGTGATTTTAACTTGCCTGGAAACAATCTTAACCTTGAGTTGAATAACAGCACTTGTTGTCCTTCTTGAAAGTCTTTTGGTATCAAATTCTTATCGTGCCATGCTTTCGCTCGTTCTTGTAGATCTTTGCATTCTCATAGGCATTGTGTCGAATTCATCTAATTCGCCACCGTAGTAGCCTTCTCCATCTGCCGCCGTGGTATCCATGTTTAACTTCTTCATTGCCCAAGATGCTCTGTGTTCCAACTCTCGGCAAATGACATGCTTTACCAAAAACTAATTTATAAGGTGACATACCAATTGGTGTTTTGAATGCTGTCCGGTATGCCCACAATGCGTCATCTAATTTGATAGACCAGTTTTTCCTTGAGCCGTTCACCGTCTTTTCCAATATGATCTTCACTTCTCTATTTGACACTTCCGCTTGCCCATTAGCTTGAGGATGGTAAGCCGTTGTAGTGCGGTGGTAAACTCCATATCGGGAAAGCAATGAATTCAGCTGCCTATTGCAGAAATGGCTCCCTTCATCACTGATGAGAGCTCTTGGTGTGCCGAACCTTGTGAAAATATTCTTCTGGAGGAATTTTTGAACAGTTTTACTGTCGTTTTCTTTGGTGGCCACTGCTTCTACCCATTTGGACACATAGTCTACTGCCAGAAGGATGTATTGATTTCCAAAGGATGGCGGGAATGGTCCCATGAAATCAATTCCCCACACATCGAATAGTTCTACTTCCAATATCCCGTGTGAAGGCATCTCGTTTCGTCTTGAGATGTTCCCTGTTCTTTGACAATTATCACATATCTGCACAAAGGCATGGGCATCCTTAAAGAGCGTTGGCCAATAGAATCCGCATTGCAATACCTTTGCCGCTGTTCTTGATGCCCCAAAGTGTCCACCACATGATAAGGTGTGGCAATGGGTGAGAACCTGGTGCATCTCTTCCTCTGGTATGCATGGCCTGATGACTTGGTCGGCACAGTTTTTGTATAGCATTGGTTCCTCCCAATAGTAATGTTTTACTTCAGAATAAAACCTCTTCACTTGCTGTCTTGACAAGCCTGGGGGTAGAACTTTAGCTGCAAGAAAGTTAACAAAATCAGCGTACTAAGGTAAATTAGAATTCATACTTACTCGAAACAGTTGTTCGTCTGTAAAGTGATCATTTATTTGCACATCCTTGGTGTTCTGGCTCTCTGTGTTCTCCACCGACAAGTGGTTCAGAATGAATTCTCTGTTCCTTTCTTATCACGAATCTCTACGTCAAATTCTTGTAGAAGTAGGACCCATCGAATGAGGCGAGGCTTAGCATCCTTCTTTGTCATTAAGTACTTTATAGCAGAGTGGTCAGTGTATACTATCACTTTATTTCCAATCAAGTAGGGCCTGAATTTCTCAAACGCATATACTATAGCTAGTAATTCTTTTTCAGTAGTTGCATAATTTAATTGTGCGTCATTTAAAGTTTTACTAGCATAGTAAATGGATCTAAATACCTTGTCGATTCTCTGTTCAAGTACCGCTCCAAGCTGATAGTCGCTTGCATCGCATACGAGTTCAAATGGGAGCTCCCAATTTGGTGCAATGACTATGGGTCGAGGTAAGCTTCTCGAGCGTTTGAAATGCGGATGAGCATTCTTTATTGAAGTCGAAGGCTACCCCGCCATTAGCAATGTGGAGAGGGGCTTTGAGACCTTTGAAAAATCCTTGATGAATCTTCTATAGAAGCCTGCATGTCCAAGGAAACTTCTGACTCCTTTTGTTGATACTGGAGGTGGTAGATTTTCGATCACTGAGATCTTTGCTTTGTCTACCTCAATACCTTGGCTTGATATTTTATGCCCCAAGACGATTCCTTCTGTCACCATGAAGTGGCACTTCTCCCAATTTAGCACAAGGTTAGATTCTTCGCACCGGCTCAACACTGCTTCTAGATGCCTTAAACATTCATCAAATGATGCTCCAAAGACCGAAAAGTCATCCATAAAGATCTCTATAGTCCTCTCTACCATATCTGAGAAAATTGCCATCATACACCTTTGAAAAGTAGCAGGTGCATTGCAGAGTCCAAATGGCATTCTTCTAAATGCAAATGTGCCAAAAGGGCAAGTAAATGTTGTCTTTTCCTGATCTTCTGGGGCTATTGCAATCTGGTGATACCCTGAGTATCCATCCAAAAAGCAATAGTAGTTATGCCCTGCGAGTCTGTCCAACATTTGATCTAGGAATGGCAACGGGAAGTGGTCTTTTCTAGTTGCTTTATTCAACTTGCGATAGTCAATGCAGATTCTCCATTCGGTGACTGTTCTCGAGGGAATGAGTTCGTTTCTTTCGTTAGCCACCACTGTTATTCCACCCTTTTTCGGCACCACTTGTACTGGACTTACCCAAGTGCTATCAGATATGGGGTAAATTACTCCTGCATCGAGCCATTTTAGGATTTCTTTCCTTACTACCTCCTTCATATTTGGGTTCAGTCGCCTCTGGGCTTCGATGGATGGTCTGCTCTCCTCATCTAGACGGATCTTATGCATTACCGTTGATGGACTTATCCCTTTTATGTCTGCTAATGTCCATCCAATAGCCCGCTTGTGATTCTTTAGTACTCTTAGCAGTTTATCAATCTCTTCGGTGGATAGGTGGCATGAAATGATCACTGGTAGGGTTTTTTCTTCACCTAGGTATTGGTATTGTAGATGATTGGGTAGGATTTTTAACTCTAACTCCGGGGCCTTCTCTGTGGATGGTAATGATCTTTCTTGTACCTGTCCCAGCTCTTCATACTTCTTTGTCCTTGTATCCCATTTTTCATAAGCATTCATCCAATTTGCATATTCCATCAGATCTGGATCGTTTCTACTATCATCATCCCATGTGGTCAGTACTTCTTCAAGCGTATCATCATATTCGAACTCTTTGTTTGACATTGTCTCTTCGATAAGATCAATGGCTGAGCAGTTATCTTTGGCCTCTGGAAAATTTGCTGTTTGAAGAACATTAAAAATCACCTCTTCTTCATCTACTCGAAGCTTCAATTCCCCTTTTTGAACATCAATGAGAGCACGCCCGTGGCTAAGAAGGTCTGCCCAAAGATGATGGGGATTCCATCGTTATCTTGTATGTCTAAGATAACGAAATCGTGGGAAGATGAACTTGTCCACTTTTACTAATATATCTTGATGACTCCTGGATGAACAATTGAGCGGTCACTAGTCGCAAAGTGATGTTTGTAGGTTTGATTTCTCCCATTTCTAGTTTGCGAAAACTAGATAGGGCATCGATTTATGCTGCTCCCGTGTCGCATGTGCCTTTGACATTCAAACTTTCCAATAGTGCATGGGATGGTAAAGCTCCCAGGGTCTTGTAACTTCTGAGCCAGTTGTCTCTGTAGGATGGCACTACATTCTTCAGTTAACATCACCGTTTCGTAATCCTCTATCTTCCTCTTTTTGCTAAGCACATCCTTCATGAACTTGACGTAACTCGGCATTTGTTCTAGTGCTTCAGCAAACGGGATATTGAGTTGCAATTGTTTGAGAACCTCCACGAATCTAGAGAATTGCTTGTCAAGAGTGCATGTTTTTAACTTCTGGGGATATGGTATCATCACTTGGGGTGCCGTTGCCACCGCTGGTGCTATTTTTTCGATTTCTGGGTTACGGGCGCGCGCTCGATCTTGGCGCCATGGCGCCACTTTCGCAGACCGTCTCGGATGCCAGAACTTCCTGTACTATCTCTGAATCCTCGACGCCTGGCACGATCATTAGCGCGCGCTGGCCTTGCAAACTTTCTCTCTCCCCTGATTCGGCATCCTTCAGGTCAATTGTCTGACATTGTGTTTCCTTATTGCTTATCGGATGCAGATTGCTCTTCTGCGGTTATTTGTTGAATATGACCGCGAGTTCTGCTATTTCTGTTTCCAACTTCTTTATACCCAACCTCATTTCGTCCATGAACTGAGCTTGGGACCTCGTGAGACTGAGTATAGTTTCTCGTAATTCCTCCCTCTGTTCCTCTATGGTTGGCTCTCTATCATATGGACAGTAAAAATCCATATCTAAAGTGTTCCTGAAACGAATCAAAGCCAACAAAAAAATCACGGCACCTCGAATTTTCGTAAAAACTAAAACTAAAAATAACAAATTAACTTACCAAATTAGAAATTAAAAATAGATGAATTTGATATTGAACTATGTCTAATCCCCGGCAACGGCGCCAAAAACTTGATGCGCGTAATATGCACACACTTTTAAACGCAAGTGCACGTTATCGTATCAAGTAGTATAGTCTTAGATAAGACCGAATATCGTCCTCTAGGATTAGGGTTCAAGTACCAACTATCTATTTTCTAGTATCTATTTGGTGGATTAATGATTGATTGTTTGGTTTATAACTAAGAATTATTAAAGATAAGTAAATATAAAGAATTACTTCAGATGTGATGAGAATAGGGCTTCTATGTATCCTCACTATCCGCTTATGCTACTTACTAATGCATTACTTATGGTATTCTTCTTTTGGAGAAAGCAGGTTTACGAAATCGTTTTATACTCCCGTTAGGGTTATATAAACACTCAACCCCAGTATCGTTCCTTACCTACCTTTCGGTGATAAGGGTAACTTTATAGGAGGATTAAGAACAAAAACCTAGTTGACCGTCACGCACAATGCGCGAAATTAAGGTTGTTAAGCCTCTCATCAACGCTACAAAACTAATTGAGGTATTTTCATCCCCAATTCAAGCCTGTCTACCCAACTTACATCATATTCACAATCCCCCCTTTTCAGAATCTGATTAGAAATCATATTGTGATAACTAGTTGTCAATTAGTTACCAAGAATTCAACTCAATTATTGGATAGATCTCTCAATAAGAAAAATAACCATAAGCATACATTAATTTATAACATAAGTTTCAAGAAATTCAACATAGAAAGCCCTATAAGAGAATTAGTTCCTAGCCATGAATATGACAAGAACTAATTCAAAGTTCATCATGCAAAAACTGAATTAAAGAAAAGAAAAAGGAAAAGAAAGTACTAAGTTAATGGTATCCAATCTCCAAGCCAAAATCTTGAGTTGTGCAAGAAGGGGAACCCTCAAAAACTGCCTAGGGTTCTCCTTATATAGGTTTAAAAACGCCTCCTTCTTTTCCCTGCAGGCCTGGCCCAAAAATCCGTCAAAAGACCTAATTTTTTCGCGTCGGCGCCGCAGATAGGCGCCGGAAGTTCTGCGATCCGTCGAGTGTTTTGGCGCCGCGCCGATATCTCGCCATGCGCACCGCGCGCCATATCTTCTGTAGCTCCTCGGATGGTTAGGCGCCGCGTGACTGCATCGTTTCTTAGCCGCGTGCTGGATCTTCCTCTCGAATAGTGGCGCCGCGCCCCCGCTGGCTGCAGGAGCGCGCGGCCGCCAGTGGATTTTAGCCTCGTTCGCCTCTTTCTCTGTTTTCGGCTCTGGCATCTCCTCTTTTGCCCTCTTTTTGCTCCTTTTCCGCCATTTGGCCATTTTAACCACTTTGACTCAAAAGAAAGAGAAACTATCCTAATACGACACTTATATGTGCAAAATGGGACAAAAGACTAACTAAAACTGACTCAAAAGGTGTATATAAAATACACCGATCACCTGCCCATAGTATCATTTGGCAATCCTACTCCTGGACTATTTCACCCGCATAGGCCGTATGGACCCGCATGAGATAATCTCCTCGCATAGACTGTATCCGCCCGCATAGGCCGTATGGACCCGCATGAGGTAATCTCGTCGCATAGGACTGGTCCGCCCCGCATGGGACTATTTCACCCGCATGAGCCCTACGGACTCGCATGAGGTATTCCTTGCATCGTGGTGAGCAAATCCACGGAATATGCAAATGCCACAAGCCCGGGGGATGACCCCGTAATGAACAATGCATCACTAGCACAACCGACTATCATACATAACATAAGCACCACCGGCTTATCATACATAACATAAGCACCACCGGCTTATCATAATCATCATAAGCAAGTTAAGACATCCCCTAACTTCTTATTAGCCTTAATTATCATGCACTCTCATTTTATTTAACTTAAGGCACTAACATGTTATTGGAAATCCGGGAATTTAACCTAAAGTACTACGTACTTCCGTTCCTTTAAAAATACTCCTTTTCACATAAAACACCAAGATACTAACACCCGTAGTATCAAGGCATGTCTACATTTTAAACAAGTCACTACATTTTTAGAAATACATTTCTAGGCTTCTAAATCAAGTGACCCTTACTTTAAAATTTTAAGCAATTGATACTTTTAAATCAAATTGCCCTTCTTTATTTCAAGTCATTTATCTTTGTTTACATTACTTGAGAAAACCATTCCTTTAACCTTCCATAAAGTTATTATAACCAACTTCCCATAAAGCCGTTATACTAACCTTATGCTTTAGAATCTACGACATCTTTAACCTTTCATAAAGCCGTTATAACTCTTTATGTTTTAGACAAATTCTTTCCTTTTTATAACCAAGAGACTTATACTTTTTTTTAAAAACCAAGTATCATATACTTCCAAATCAAGTTGCATAACTTTCAAAATACTTCAAGTCTCTTATCTTTAGAAATCAAGTTTCTTGACTTTAGAAATCAAGTCTCTTATCTTTAGAATATCAAGAAATCAATACTTTCCAAATCAAGTATTCTATACTTTTAAATCAAGTCATTCCTTCCTTTAAGAATCAAGTCCCATAACTTGAAAAATAAAGTCTCTTAACCTTTTAAGAATTCAAGGTTCATAGTCTTAAATCTTCATAACGTAAACTCTTTAAATTAAGTAACATATAATTTTATGCGTTGTGAATATGTTATACTTGTTTATAACGATCTTATTAAAGCAGCCATGATCTAGAAAATGTAATACAATTTTGTCTTATCTTAGTTTCTATGAAGATGGAGAATTCTACTCATTTTAATATAATTGATTGTCGATACATTTTCTTTTATTAACGCTGCAATGGCTTGTTCGATACTTATTCTCATTCGTGCGGTAAATTAGCAAAGTCAACTCGACTCCAAATACTTCCTAACGACTCTTACCAACATCCCCCATAAGACTTGGTAAGAACTTAGGATAACTTAGACATAACTTTTACATAGAGTTAATCAACATACATACCTCTTAACTTCTAAGAGTAGAAGGAATCATGAAATAACACCACATGTATATTTCATACATAGAATCATGCCAAAAGAAGGAAGAGGTTCACATACCTCGCGACGATTATCGACAAGTAGCAAAATGCTCCAAAGTACTTCAACCTTGATAGCTATTCCATCCTTAAGTAGAATACGCTATACGTAGTACTTCAACCTATAATAACCATAACATGTCTATCAACTCCTAGCTTATTTACGTGGAATAATACTAAGTGCTAGGTTTCTTATTCTACAGAAATTTGGGCAGCACTTTCTTTGTTTCTACGTACTTTTCCACCTTTTTCAAGGCCCGAAAACCAATAACCAAACACCACATTTAAGGCCCACCAATTCATAAATACAAAGGGGATTACACGCCTAACCGGACATGTAAAATTCTGCCCCACAATTAATACGAAATTGTCCAATAATTAAGGCAATTCTCGGCTCAAAATGTGTAACAACATAAAGTTCATTCCAATTCCTTTTCAATCCAACTTGTTATGCTAGCATGTTATATAGCCTTAATCGATTATGACAACTATAATCCATTCTTTCTATAACGTGCGACGATCGTAACTAACAATTAAATTGAATTACAATCTTAATGGCTAACATGAACTTTTCGGATTTAGGCTTCCAAAATTCCATAACACTTATCAATCTTCATAATATATATCACATGATCATTTCTAACTTATCATAACATGAAATCTTCAATCACAATAGTAAGACGAAGATTTATACCTCAATAAGCCCAAATCCAATCCAAGATTCAAAGTCGATTCTTAGCAACCTTAACTCCTCTTCTTGATGTTCCAATCCGCTATTTGCAACCCTAAGAAACTTGTGAAGAACTCCTCTTCTATTTCCAACTTCAAAGTTGAAGAACACCTTAGGTTTTCACCTTGCGATTAACGTAAAAGCGTAGTTTTTCCGGGATTTTTCTATTGAGATATCCTTGTAATACTCCTAGGAACCTTGGTTTAAAGTATTGAGATTATTGAACCACAAACGAAAAAAATTTATTTTCTTCATGAGCTTTAGCCGAGAGCTCTTCTATGTGTACACAAGATTTCTCAATTTTTTTCTAAGTGTTGAATGCTCTAGTCTTGCACTAGTAGTAGTATTATATAAGGAAACCAATGTCTAGGATTAAAACATATGGATGGCTAGGATTGGGTCAATAATGTCAAGCTCCACTTTTCTAGTTGACTTGGTCCATTTTTATTCATCCAACAAGCCCATGTGGAGGGTGACACGTGTCGCCCTCCCATTGGTCTAAAATATTTTGTTTCCCGAAATTTCCATAATTCGTCAAAATATCGGAAATCTCGTGGGCCCCACAAAACGTAAAACTTCTCGGGTGGGCCCCACGTATCCAACTCTGAAAATAAAATTCCGATAAATTCTAAAAGTCTTAAATAACAAATTTGAGAATCCAATTCTCCTTAGCGAACAATTTTCCTTCCCGAGGTTCGGAAGATATTTTCTTAAAAAAAACAATTCTTCCTTTCGTACAAATTTTTAAAGTCCTGATTCCTTACGTACATTCTCTTAAACATGTCCTGGAATTTCGGGGTGTAACATTCTCCCCCCCTTAGAAACATTATGTTCTTTCGAGGCTCAATCTAAACGGATATCGCATAGTCCCTTTTTACTTCCCCCAACATAATTACATATGCCTCACATGGTCCTAATACATCTCACATGCATATCCATCCATCATAAGCCAACCGAGAAATCAAATCCAAAGTGTGCATCATCAATATTTACTGTAATTCATGGCCAAAAAGGATTCTCTTTTCGAACTTTTCCTTAGTCATAACTATAAACACTTCAATTCTTTCAACCCTTGTTCTCTCCTTTTCTTACTTATTGTATTCTTCTCGTACTTCCAGACTTATTCTAGCATACGTACATAATCTCAATCATCGCTTCTGTTTTCAATTCCTTGGAGTTACTATATCCAACTTGGTCATTTTTTTGTTCTCTCAACCGAGTTCCGGTGGAACGCATCCACGAACTCGTACAACGACTAACTAAACTTGAGTCGTACACCCTCGTGACCCTATCACATAGAGGGACTACCCCCAACTGACCCCATGCTATTCCGGGCTACTAGTTGACCCGCAACAGCCCATTACCCGATCCATTGTCGCACTTAATTCCCATTCTTGGTCTGAAATAAATCTTACTGCCCGAGAAGGCCTTATACATCTAAGGTCTCAGCGGTCATCAATATTCTAAGGTTCACAATTATTCTATGTCCTTAGCCCACATTATCAGTCCCCACATACAGGAAATGTAGCTTCTTAATATCTCATAATCATGTTGTCTTACTCACAACAACTTCTAATTACTCCATACCATTATTATTCACATAATCACTCAAGCGTACAACACAGCTTAATCCAACAACATGGTATGCCCTCAAATCAATAAAACATGGCCTCTTTTAAGAGTCTATCACAATCTCAGACCGTTCATTCTCTTCTGACTATTCCAAGTCAGTACATACATAAAGCCTAGGTGTAGATTCAATAAACTGTTTCACACCTTCCAAGTATTTATCAAGACTTTACCAACTTATGGTAACTCATAGTCATTATAGGCAACACACATATGAACCCAAGTAAATACGCTCGTACAGATATACATCATCATAATACCATCTATACGACAATTTTACCAACCTGGATACGCAATCCATATAATACTTTATGGGCCACTGTTGTATTTCTCATAGTTGCAACCACAATAACACGTTAGGGAGAGACTACCCTAACGACACAACTCTATAGCACGATCTCAGAGTGAGAAGAATGGAAACCAACCTAATTGTCCTGCAGCCTCCTGGTTATAGATGTGGTGCACAACACACCGATAACCAAGACTCTACTTGACACGGTCTGTAGAAACTTTCCGAGGACTAACTGCTCTGATACCACTTTTGTCACGACCCGACCCCGGGCCGCAACTGGAGCCCTACCTGGGCACCCTTACAGGTATACATCAGAGATAATCAGCATCAAACTTATAAAATAAATCAACAAGAAATAACAACAGGTTAGCCGATAAGGCTACCTCCCTGGACATATATATATATACTTATATAGCCAAAAGCAGTTACATCCTTTTTCTTTTCAAAGCGACCCACAAGATATGACTAAAGGCCTCTAAGAGTTTTGACATACCAACTGTGACGGGACAGGGCCCCGCCATACCCCTGAATGTACTACAACCGACAATACCAGGGATCCGAACCAAAGATAAGCCTCCGGAGTGAATGGAGCTTTTACCCAAAACTGAACAGAGATCCTAGAGCGAGGATCACCAACCTGTGTACCTAATACCTGCGGGCATGACGCGGCCCCGAAGAAATTCGATCTGATGCAGAATATGGAGCGAAAATAAGGTCTGAGAACCAAATCATAACTGTATAAAAGAATGACAGAGGCAAGTATAAAAATGAAATACCAGATCCTACCGTGCCATTTTAACTCATAAAATCAATCGTACATTAACCGTTCTTTTCCTTCTTTCAATAAGAATTAACATCATATTCTTACATACATACTTAAGAATTCGATCAAGTTTTTCCACATAACTTACATATCTTACATAACATAATCCGGCACTTTATGGATGGACTTCTTATTTGGGAGCTTACTTTGATTATCCATACGTGATAACGTAACCCTGCCCATTATCGGGACACGGTGAAGTCATAAAAGTCTGCCCATAAAGGTATACTGCCCGACCCAATCTAGGACGCGGTAAAGTCACATAAGTCTGCCCATAAAGGTATACTGCATAAAAATAGGAAGCTTATGATCAAATTAGGGTCACCTGCCCATAGTATCTGTCACGACCCGACCTCGGGCCCGCGACTGGTGCTTTACCCCGGGCACCCTAGTGATAGAACATCAGAGAAAATCAACGGAAATAAAAACTTAAATAGGAAACTAGACACAACATAAGAAAACAGGCTAACCAAAACCGGTCACCTTTCCGTATATATATATAAAACCGAACAGTTAAAATCCTTTACAAACTCTGCCCACAACAGTACTACAGACCTCTAAGAATGTAACAACAACTATGACGGGACAGGGCCCCGCAATACCCCTGAATGTACAAGTACCTACAATGACAGGGGACTATACCAAAAGATAAGCCTCCGGAGAAACGGAGCTTCCCAACGCTGAACTGCGATCCTATGAGCGAGGATCAACAAATGGTGTACCTCTACCTGCGGCATGAACGCAGCCCCCCAAAGGAGGTCAGTACAACAGGTACCAAGTATGTGAAACTGAAAATACTGTAATGAAATCACATTTCATCATTTTATAAAACCATTTCGCAATAAGTAAACAGTTATGTCAAGTAAGGGACGCATGTCCTCAAAATCATCACTCACACATAACTATGGGTCTCACGCCCACAATATGAATCATGCCCGTGGAACTCATTCCTCACTGCCGGCAGTACATGATGTAAAACAACACCCATATGTGAACCTGAACACTAGACCCTGCCTGTGTCATCAAACCGATCGGGCCAAATAGAATAGCCAACTACCAGATCCGAAGGCTAGTCATAAAACTTCACGGGCCAAGTACGGAAGCCAACTACCAGATCCGAAAACTAGCCACGCAACTGGCCGAGGCAAGTATCTTAAGCTAACGTACCAGAGCCTACCGTCTCACGAGATATGACCGTGGCAAGTATCTTAAGCTATCTACGAGCACTGCGATACGAGAAATGACCAGGACAAGTATCTAAAGTGTGCCTGTAACCACATGTACAAATCAAGCCCGTGATCGCTCGTCACCGCGGCAAGCTTCATGGATTAGCGGTCCATGGACTAATAACATAACCCGGGAATTTAACCCTCACAATGACCGCATGCCCCGGCATCTTACCTCGGTATAAGCATGGCCATGAAACCATCCTACTGTACGCATACCCGTGGACCATCCATCGTGTCAGTATGTCCAAAGGAAATAACAAGATAATACTCAAAGTGGACGCATACCCGTGGACCATCCAACGTGTCAGTATGTCCAAAAGAAATAACAAGATAATACTCAAAGTGGACGCATACCCGTGGACCATCCAACGTGTCAGTATGCCCAAGCAATCAATCAGATAGCCGGCCCTCCACCGAGAGACACGGTAGCACAGAATCAAAACACTTGCACAACAAATGCTATCACAACAAGCATAGGCAAGTTCAACGTACTTTCATTTTATGTCAACAATCCGGGTTTCAACCCCAAAATACTATATACTTTCATTCTTTCAAAAAGACCTCTTTTTACTTAAAAGCCACACGATACTAATACTCGTAGTATCAAAAACACGTTTTCTTTTCAAACCAAATTACTTCACCTTCGTAAAATCTTTACAAGACTTTTAAAATCAAGTACTCTATACTTTTTAAACCAAGTGCTTTTCTTTTAAAACAACATCAAGTATACTTTTAAAACCCAAATAACTTACTCTTTTCAAAACAAGTAACCTATACTTAAATCAAGTTACTTCTCCTTTTCCGAAATCACGTCATTTATAAGTCAAGTCTCTTATCTTTCAAGATCAAGTCTCTTAACTTTCAAAATCAAGTCGTTTAGCTTTCAAAATCAAATCTTTCTTTTATCTTCATAAAGTCATTATAACTAACTTTCCATAAAACCATTATAACACTTTATGTTTTAAACAAACAAAATTCATTTCACACACGTACGTCTACCGTACTATATAGTTCACAACAATCATGCTCAAGAGTATAGGAAGAATCACATACCTCTTCGGCTTAATCCACAAGCCAAGTCGAGTATGCCGCGCGTAGAAGATCCACCTATAATAACCACAATACATCTATCAACTTCTAGTTCTCTTTGTAGAATAATTCTAAGTGCAAGGATCCTTATCCTACGGAAAATTCGGCAGCACCTCCCCGCAATCACATAAATAACCTCCCATAACAAGGCACGCTACCAAGCCAACAACTCGAGGGATTACACGCCTAACCTGACGTGTACAATTACGCCTTACAATAATATTACACAAGTTCATCAGAATACATACCCAATGTAAATACAGTTCAATCCTTTATAATCATCCTTCCAATATATCTTATACTCAATTCTAAACTACTACAATATGTAATATCCAATTACAATAGGGGGACATAGATCATTACCTCGATAAGCCCAAAATTATCCAAGATTATAAGTCGATCCTGAGCAACGTTTAGCTCCAATTCCTTACGCTCCAACCCGGTCCAAGTGACCCTTAGAAGTTTCTAAACAATTTCTCTTAACACTTCATCCAAGCTATGAAGATTTTTCTAGGGTTTCATTTTGCGACTATTGGAAAAAAAGTAGTATTTCCGGGCTCTTATGTTGGGATTACTTTAGGATACTACTAGGGATACTAGGCTAAGGTATTTGGGATTATACAACAATACTTGAAGTATTTCTACACAAAGTGGGGGGGAACGAGAGCAAGCTAAAGGGAGGGAGTATTTGCCTTGGAAAATCTTTAAGTGTGGGATGATATTAAGTCTTGCACTAAGGGGGTATTTATAGAGAAATCAAAGGCCAAGATCATAGCAAGTGTGTGGTCTAGATTGGGCCATGTGTGTGTGGGTCCCACCACACCACATGGCCAACAAAAACAATAGCCAAGTGTCATGGCCATTTCGGCCAAGGGACAAGTGACAAGACACTTGTCCCACCAATTCGGCCCACATGGCCACCCAAGGGGGGTGACACGTGTCGCCCCCTTACTCGTCCAAAAATATTTCATCTTCCGAAAATATCCAAAATATCAAAAATCTCGAAAACAAAGTGGGCCCCACAAAATCGTAAATTTCTCCCGTGGGCCCCACGTGACCATTTCCGAAAATAAAATTCCATAATTCTAATATAATCCAAGAAGCCCAAATACCAAATCTGGGAATCCAATTCCCATCAACGAACCTTTTTCCTTCACAAAACCCGGAAACGTTTCCGTCGACAAATCACATCTTTCTTTCTTTCCAAAATTACTGTCGTATTCTCGTACGTACATCCTCACAGACATACCCTGGAACTACGGGGTGTAACATTCTTCCCCCCTTAGAAGCATTCGTCCCGAATGTTCCTTCTAAGTCTCTAAACATACGTGTGCCGGTATAGTCTCCACTACTATACTTACATAACCAATTATGTCACACCTGGCTATAATATAACCTATGCGCAAAACGCAAATCCGAGCCAACGAGGAATCATTTCTAATATCACAAAGCTCCCACCCATGGTCTAAAGGATACTCCTTTCGCATCTTCACTTCACAAAAGAATGATCACTTCCGTTCTCATAACACATGTTCGCTTCTTTTCTTACTCGTCGTACCCTTATCGTATACCCGAACTCTCTATAGTATCGTGCTCCACACTTCGATCGCTCAATTTCCACAACCTTGGAGTTACCAACTCCAAACTTGGTCATCTCACTAGCTTCAATTTCCTCTAAGGCCATTCCCGGCCTTCACGGTCCGATTCTGGTCGAACGCATCCACGAACCCGTACGATGTCTACCTAGACTTAGGCCTAGCACCCTCGTGACCCTATCACATAGCGGGACCACCACAAATTGACCCCACCCCAATCCAGGCTGCGGGTTGACCCGCGACCTTGCCTCAACCCGACCCATTTATCGCGCCAAACTCTCTCGTTCCCCAATCCGGACAAACTTACTAACTCACATCATGAAAGCTACCACTTCTATCTCACACTACTCATGGAATTATCAAGCTAATACTCCACGTATACTACACACTCCGACAAAGATTAACCGTAAATCTTTCACTTAAGATGGCCTTGCATCTAAGACCTCAACGTTTATCAAAATTCTAAGGCTCACAATCTCTATGTACCCAACTTCCCCTTTACTAATCAGGCCTCTAAATCACAATTTAACATAATGCTATCTGAACATAATACTTAACACATCATCATATCATCAATGCATACTAGTCTCTAGAGGGTTAAGGATATACCTGAAATCAAATAGGCGGTTCCAAGGACCGCTAGAACTGGGAACTTCCACCACGACCCCTGCCATGGCCTGCCGGTGTATGAACACCCTGCCTAGCTATTGAAGGCGAAGAACCCGCAACTGATTCCGAAGGCCGAGTTACTACATCCGCGCTACCTCTGGTCGGACAATTTCTCACAAAATGGCCCTGCTGGCCGCAAGCATAACAAGCTGCCGAAGTAGTACGACACTCCCCAGAATGGAGTCTACCACAACAGCCACAACAAGGTAGGGGTGACCTCCTCTGGCTAACACCCCTTCCTCTCCGAACCACTGAATCCGCAACTGACCCGGTAGGCTGAGTCCTCCTACTTGTATCCCTCCTACTAGAACATTCTCTCCTCACATGGCCCTGACGGCCGCAGGTAAAACAAGCCCTAGCAAAAAGACGACATTCCCCGGGATGACGTCTGCCACATCGTGAACACTGAGGGAAAACTGAATCCGGCTGGCTAGAACCTATGTATATCTGTGAACCAGAAGCCCTGGAGCTCTAACCAACTCCTGCATACCCCGAACGTCCCAAGCTCGCGAGGACCACTGCATCGGGCGGAGGCGCATATCGATCGATCTTTGAGGCGGTTCGCCGAAAGTTACCAAAGGACCTCGCGATCCGCCCTTCACGACCTTGGTTAATCCATCGATCTCTACATTCCTCAGCCTGCTGCGCATAAGCCTGTACGCGGGCCATGTCCATGCCTGACTGAAGAGCTACTCTTGCACAACCCTTTACTAGATAATCATCTAGACCCGTGATATATCGGTACATTCTATACTCTCTGTTTGCTAAAACCCTAGCTAGTAACAGGGCCATCCTTTTGCAATCCATATTTTCTTCTACTGGTTTTGGAACTGAAGGTTCAGATATCATGGCCGCAGTAGGAACTGTTGCCGCTGTGCTAAACTCTGCTGGGGCTGGCGACGTCGCAGAACTCCCCGAATGAAGAACCAACTCAGGTGATGATTGGGCCTGTGCCCTTGTAACCCTCTATGCTCTACTCGCAGCTCCCTCTGCTGCCTTGCCCTTCTAGGCCCTGGTTGCCTTGCGCATAGGCATGACTGGCATAAAAGAATACGTCAGAAGGAGTCCAACTTACAACACAGCTCTAAGGCACGATCTCAGAGTGAGAAGAATAGAAACCTGTCACGCCCCGAATCCCGGGCCCGTGACTGGTGCCCTACCTGGGCACCCTTCTACCTTAACAACTAAGTAAACTGCGGAATTTAAATAACACCTCTTTTTTTTTTAAAACCAACGTACGTGCAAGGGCAAAGCCGACAAGGCTGCCATATAATATACATAAAAAAGACACTACACTGTACATGAGTCCAATCTCACATATGAATACAGACCTCTAAGAGTTTTACTGAACTATGACGGGACAAGGCCCCGTGCACCATAATCGCATAAAGTGCAGATTGAAAGAACTTATACCAAAAAGATAAACTCCCGAACAGAAGGAGCTATCCAAAAACTCTGAGCAGGGTCCTACACCTGCCGATCACCAAACAGCGTACCTAAACCTGCGACATGAACGCAGCCCCCCGAAGGAGGTCAGTACGAAGAATGTACCAAGTATGTGAAACAGTAAGTATTGTAATGAAATCATAACAGTCTAAACAAAACAGGAGAAATGTATGATTGCCAACCTACAGTACACAATACATAAGCAGTCATATCAACTCAGGGACGCATGCCCACAAAGTCACTACTCAAATAACAGTACACAGTGCCTTACTAACAATGAGAGTAAATAGTAGTATACTTACAATATAAAATAGGAAACTCACGATCAAATCATGGGTAGCAAATCCATGGAAACAGGTGGTATAACGTCTTGGGGGTTTACCCCTCATTTATACTCTTAACCTGAGGCAAGTGGTATAACGTCTTGGGGGTTTACCCCTCATTTATACTCTTATCCTGGAGAAGGTGGTAAAGCAGGTGGTATAACGTCTTGGGGGTTTACCCCTCATTTATACTCTTACCCTGGAGAAGGTGGTATAACGTCTTGGGGGTTTACCCCTCATTTATACTCTTACCCCATCTCAACCGGCCGTCACACAATACATAAGCAAGTTAAGAAATCCCCCTAACTTCTTATTAGTCTTATTCATATACACTCTCATTTTAGTTTACTTAAGGCACTAACATGACATTATAAATCCGAATCTAACGTCTCTGTCACATGCCCTAATCCCACATCGTAAGCATGTCCAAAGAGTAACACAAATAATGGAAGCATTCCCGTGGAATCCCACATCACCGCTTGGTGACGTCCAAGTAAACTCACAACAAGACAGCCGACCCTCCAACCGAGAGTCGCGGCAACGTAATAAAACATAATACTTGCACTCAAAGGCTATCACCAGCACACATAGGCAAGTTCATAAAATCTATAGACTTTCATTTTATAAATTCAAGGCACTTATAGAATAATTCTCAATTAAACAAGCCAAAGTACTTATCAAGTCACCCATCGAATAATTCTCAATTAAACAAGCCAAAGTACTACGTACGTACATTCTTTTCAAAAGACTCTTTTTTATGTAAAACCCCAAGATACTAACACCCGTAGTATCAATGTATGTCTATTTTTCAAAGTAAGTTACTACACTTTTAGAAAACTCTTTTCAGAGCTTGAAATCAAGTAACTTCAAATTTTCACAATCTAGGAAACTTATGCCTAATAATCAAAATAGACAACTTTCTTAACCTTCCATAAAGCCGTTATAACCAACTTCCCATAAAGCCGTTATAACCCTTTATGGTTTTTAGACAATTTCATTCTTTTTATAACCAAGAGACTTATACTTAAAACCAAGTATCACAAACTTTCAAATCAAGTTTCTAAATCTTTAGAAAACAAGTAGCTTATACTTATAAATCCCAAGTAACTCACACCTTTAAAACAAGTTACATCTCTTAAATCATGTCGTTTCTCCTCTTTTAAAACAATTTAGTAAATCACTCCTTTGACTCCCCTAAAGTCATTAAAACGACCATTAGGTTTTGGAACTAAGGCACTAGCCAAAAGGTTTGGAAACCACTTCCTTTTCAAGACTCTATGTACTTTAAGTAAAATACTTTCACTCTTAAGAATCCAAACTCCACTAAGGCAATGGATTATACAACTTACAATTTAAACATCAAAGTACAATCAAGGAAGTACATAGAACAAATTCTATACTAGGCAATCCAAGTACAACCAAGGAATGGATCATTTAAGGAGTAGAACTTACTTTCTTTATCTTAAGGAATCATGCTAGAAGATGAGATAGTTCACATACCTTTTCGGCTAAATCCACAAGCTAAGCCGAATACGCCGTACGTAGAAGTGTCAACCTATAATGGTCACAACAAGACTATCAACTTCTAGTCTCTAACGTAGAATAATACTAAGCATACGGTCTCTAATTCTACGGAAAATCGGGCAGCACTTCCTTTGTTTCTACTCACTTTGCCACCTTTTTCAAGGCCGAATACAATAACCAACACGCCACATTTAAGGCTCAAAACAACAACCAATCAATGGGGATTACACGCTGTTATACCCCGTATTTCCAGAGTATGTACGTGAGGGCGTACGTATAAAATTTGAGCCTTAAAGATTTGGCAAATTCGAAATTTGGACACAAGTGCCGAAAAGAGTCGTTTTCCGACGAAACGTTTCCACAGCTTACGTGGGGAAAATTCCGGCTATGTCATTTATTATTTTTGCGGATTTTTCCGAGAGACGAAACATTTTGGACCAACGGGAGAGTGACAAGTGTCACCCTCACATTGGAAGGAAGTGGACGGCAAAGTGGACGAGAAAGGTGGCATGGTTAGGTAGGATATTTTGTGCAAGTTGTGTGGTAGATGGATAAGGTGCACATGGCTTGATCCTAGCCCTACACTTGCCTAACACTTGGCTTGATCTTGGCCATTGGTTGGCCTTTGCTTGACCTATAAATACCCCTCTAAGTGATGAACTTTCTTCATCCAAAAATCATTTGCTAAGTGTTAAAAATCCTCCCCTTTAGTGTTGAGTTCGTCCACTCCTCTCCCCTCTTTTGAGAGTCTTGGCGAGGGCCTCCTCTCTCCTTTGTAGTGCTCCTAGCCGTGGGTACACCCCTAGCCTTGTTGCCTCGTATAAATACCCCCCTTTTGTGGTATAGAAATACTCTCCAAGTATTGTTATAATGCCCAAATACCTTGGCCCAAATACCTTGTAGTATTCCCAAGGTTACACTTATACAAAAGCCCATAAAATACTATTATACTTCCCTCAGTCACAAAAACGAAACCCTAAGGAAAACCTTCATAGTCGGTTGAAGTGTTAAGTAGAAGTTGGTTAGAACTTCTAAGGTTTGTTTGGAGCAGGTTGGAGCGCACGGAGTAGGAGCTAAACCTTGCTCAGGATCGACATATAAACTCGGATAATTTTGGGCTTATCAAGGTAAACACTCTTGACCTTACATTTGTAATTGGAAATTACATGTTGTTGGAATATATAGTTAAGGTATACTATATATAGAATTGAACATAGTTGTGCGGCAATGTCTTTTGACTTAAGCCTGAATAATACTTACGGCAATGTCTTGCGACTTAAGCCTGAATTTAAAGAAGAATCGAGCTGTAATTACATGGGTGTATTCAGATGAGACTTGTGTAGTATTCTTGTGAGTATAATTGTACACGTCAGGTTAGGCGTGCAAACCCCGGTTGGCTTGGTAGCGGCCTCGATAGAGAGGAGATTTCTGTCATGTTGCGGGGAAAAATCTTCTTGAATTTTACGTAGGATATTCTACATTGAGATCTAGATGTTAATAGGCGCCTTGTGGCCTCTATAGGTTGAAGTACTACGTATGGCGTGATCTACTTGGCTTAAGGAGTAGCCGACGGTTTGAGGTACTTGGAGCGTTTTGCTATTAGTCGATAATCGTCGCGAGTTATGTGAACCTCTTCCTATCTGTTCTAGCATGATATGTGTATAACTATGTAGTACGGTAGACGTACATGTGTTTAATGTATTTGATTGGTTTGAAACATAAAGTGTTATAACGGCTTTATGGGAAGTTGGTTATAACAGCTTTATGTAGGTAAGAAAATGCTTTGTGGTTTCAAAGTGGTAATCGATTTGACTTATAACGGTTTGATGTGTAGTAACAAAGAACTTGAAGTGTTTCAAAAGACCTTTTGAAAGAAGAGTAATACTTGGCTTTGAAAACATAAGAGTTGTACTAGCTTTATGGGAAGTTAGGTATAACGTCTTAAGAGTGATAAAAAGAATGGTTTACTGATTTTAGAAGATAAGAGACTTGACTTAATGGTATTGATATGAATTTTGTTAAGTGTGAAACCTCATTCGTGAGTAATGAGTACTTGGTTTTAAAAGGGATAATGTTTTACTGATTTCGGAAATCAGAATGAGTATCGACAAACCACTGCAGCGTTAATAAAGGAAAATGTATTGAATAATGAAGTATGGTATTAAAACCAGTAGAAACCTCCATCTGCATAGAAGCTAAGATGAGACAAAATGATATTACTTTTCCTAGATCATGGCTGCTTAATAAGATTGATTATAAACAAGAACAACCTACTCACATATAAGACATATGTTTCTCAAAACGTTTAAAGGAGAATTATGTTTTAAAGGATTAAAACTATGAACTACGAAACCTTTTCTAAAATGAGAAACTTGAGCATTTGTAATTAGGCAAACTTGAACGTTTGGAAAATAAGGTTGTTACTTGATTTTACAAAGGAAAGCATTTTGGTTTACTTAACAATGTTAGTCACTCTATTTTTATACTACAGTATCGGATGACCTTTGTAAAGAAATGGATCTTTAAAAGGAATTTAACGTCGTAGTACTTTAGGAGTTAAAACCGGACTTTGGCATAAAATGAAAGTACTTTGAGTTGTGTATAACTTGCCTATGCTTGTTGTCGTGAAGCTTGCCTATGCTTGTTGTTGTGAAGCTTGCCTATGCTTGTTGTTGTGAAACTTGCCTATGCTTGTTGTTGTGAAACTTGCCTATGCTTGTTGTGATAGCCTTTGTTGTATTTCTGTACCCCGCGTCTCTCGATGGAGGGCCGGTTGATTTGTTATGAACGATTCTACACCGAGTCCCGAGATGGCGAGGACACGTATTTCATTTGATTATACACTGAGTCCCACGAGATGGGCAGGGACACGTATTCCATCTGATTATACACCGAGTCCCACGAGATGGGTAGGGACACGTATTCCATCTGATTATACACCGAGTCCCACGAGATGGGCAGGGACACGTATTTCATCTGATTTTACACCGAGTCCCACGAGATGGGCAGGGACACGTATTTTATCTGATTATACACCGAGTCCGCGGGATGGCGGACACGTATTTCATCCGGTTATCATACATGTCTCACCTTTATATAGACTATTATGATTTCATTCTGACGCTTTTCTGATTTCACATACTTGGTACTGTTATCGACCTCCTTTGAAGTGCGTTCATCTGCGAGTGGAAGTACATCGGTTGTGGATCCTCGCTCATAGGATCACAGTTCAGCGTGTCGGGAAGCCCCATTTCTTCGGAGGCTTATCTTTTGGTATGTTACCCTGAGTCTGTAGATTCTTATACATTCAGGGGTATGGCGGGGCCCCTGTCGTCATACCATTGTAAAAATCTTAGAAGTGCATCGCTTTGTTGTGGCGGGGTTTGTAGAAAGGATAAGCGTTGTATTTATGTATATATATGATGAAGGCAAGCTGTTTTGGTTGCTTTATTTATCTTGTCTCTTAATTCATGTTCATGTTTTTATTTCCTGATTTTCTCCGATGTTGTATCACTAGGGTGCCCGGTAAGGCACGATCCACGGGCCGGGTTCGGTCGTGACAAAAGTGGTATCGAGCGATTAGTCCTCGGAAAGTGTCTGAGACCGTGTCTAGTAAGTCTTGATTATCGGTGTGTTGTGCACCACATCTATAATCGGAGGCTATAGGACATTTAGGATTGGTTTCCATTCTTCTCATTACGAGATCGTGCCCTGAGCCGTGTGATAAGTTGGGCCCCTCGGCGTATTCCTTTCCTTTACCGTTATGCCTCGCGTAAGGCAACCTGAGCCCAGATGGGCAAGGCGGTGAGGAGCTGCTGGTGAGATCTGAGAGCACGAGGCGCGAGCGATCGATGCACGAGCGATGCCAAAGCGAGTTTCGCGACGCCGCCAAAGACCAAAGCGAGTTTAGAGCGCAGCGATGGCTGCGAGACTAAAGTACACGAGCCTCGGTCCCACGGCTGGAAGCGGATGAGATGGGGTACAAGGAGATGGCCCGATTCATGGCGAGTCGTGGCGAATATGAGATAAATGGATCTGGATTCCAGCCCGATAGCACCGTAGTTCACCCCGGCGAGCGGTTTGAGGCTACGTGACTTTACGAGTTGTAGCCCGCTGATGTTCTATGGATCGAGCGAGGATGACCTCGGGAGTTTATCCGACAGCTCTGACGGATCATGAGTGATCGAGTCTCGAGGCGAGTCGGTGGTATTGGGTTCGCATCACCGCGTGATCTGCAGATTGGTAGTTTGATTCGTGGGAGTTGTCGGGAAGAGCATGCACTTCGGCCGTATGGGACGAGTTCTCAGGCTTTTCTTGCACATTTCTTGCCCCCACGGATGAGAGGGCTCGGTGACAATTTTTGACGTTGAGGCGGGGCGGGCGGGCGGTTAGAAGTACAATGTGGAGTTCGACTCATTAGCTCGGTATGTTCCATTGTGGTAGGCGATATGGAGGGAGTACACCGCTACATCACCGGGCTGGATGATTACTTAGCGAGGCTTGCGGGTGTAGCTCTTCACGGGCATGGACATTGCCCGCATCAAGCTCATACACTAGGATGTGAGGCACGGAGAGGTCGGCGGAATGGCGAGATCGTGAAGAGGGCGAGCAGCGAGGTCCTTTGTAGCTGTCACGATCCATTACGGGCGTGGCGGTGCCTTACCCGCACCAAGTAGTCATACATCGAGAGAAAATCAGCGGAATATAAAACAAGACATGAAATAATTGTAAATGATACAGTTTACGAGAAAAGGGTTGCCTTTCGGCATATATACATAAACCAAGGTTTGCGATTACATCCCAGTCGCAACATGACTCTGAGACCTCTAAGGAAATAAACAACTATGGCGGACGGGGCCCGCCATACCTCGATGTACAAAACTATCTACAACAGGGAGATCATACCCAAAAGTAGAGCCTCCGGAGAAGATGGAGCTCCTGACACCAACGCAAGAGATCCTAAGGATGTGGATCTAGCACCTGCTTGCCCTTACCTGCGGCATGAACGGCCCCGAAGAGTCGACAACAGGTACTAAGTATATGAAACTGTAAAGTACTTAAATGAAAACATATCATTTTAAAATCAATTTTACAAGTATGTATGAAACAACCAAGGAAACCGCACATAGTGCCATATCATAAACAAGAGAAACAATAGGTAAACTGTAACAGGTCTTTTCTAGGCTGCGAATGATCGAGCGGGCCAATTGCGTAGTATCACCATGCAAGCCTAATCACGGACTCCGTAGTCCGCATAGGCCACTCATATAGGCCGCATAGGGTATGTAACCCCGCATCGAGGGTAGCTACTCCTCGGCATCGCTGGACTCGTGATGCGCATGGCCACATAGCCGCATGAGGTATAACCCGCATCACTAACACGGAACTCCGTAGCTCGCATAGGTCCCTGGACCCGCATGAGGTATTCTCGAATCATGGTCCTGGACACGCTGAGTCTACCCGCGTCGGAGGCGGCTTAACCCCGGTAATATGTCAAGAGGTGAGTGATATTATACTAACATAACGACTTATCGTTAAACAACATAAGCACAACAAGAATACTCTCTTATACAAGCGTTACAAGACACTAACACACATAGCATCATATCATGTCTACTTATCAAACCATCTTATTATTCTTTTCACAAATCAATATAAGTGCATTATAAACACATAGGCAAAAGCTGTTTCTTTTATCATGCTTAAGTGGTTATACCTAACTTCCCATAAAGCTAGTATAACTCTTAAGCTTACATTTTAAAAACCAATTTGTTCTCTTACATTTAAAAATGATTGATATTCTTTTGAAATGCTTTGAGATCCTTATTATTGGGCTTAAGTCGCAAGACATTCGTAAGTATTATTCGGGCTTAAGTCAAAAGACATTGCGTAGTTATTATTCGATTAACACGTATGCGTCTACCGTACTACATATATACTTTAAAATATCATGCTTTAGGAAGAATCACATACCTTCTCGTGAAAACCACTGTCGAAGTTGAATATGTCGCGAGAGAAATCAACCTATAATAGTCGACACGCCTATCAGCGTCTAGACTACTCATGTGATTCTAAGCAGAGGGTTCTATATCCTACGGAAAATTGGGCAGCACTTCCCTACCCGGTGAGCTACTCAAGTCTACTGTGAAAACAGTCCAATGTAAGTACAATTTGATTATTCTACTTTTAAACCCTCCTACTGTGATAACAGTTCAATTCTATTCTGTGATATTCTTCTAAGTATTTAATACTTATTCTTATACTACTACAGTATGTATTCTCTAATTCAAAAGAGGGTTAGGATTATTTACCTCGGTAAGCTCAATAATATCCTAGATAAAAGTTGCGCCTGAGCAAGGTTTAGCTCCTAGGTTGTACGCTCCGGTAGCTCCAAGAAACCTTAGAAGTTCTTCACAACTTCTACTAAGGACTAAGGGATTTGGGCTAGGGTATTTTGGGCATTATAGCAATACTAGAAGGCAACTTTTCTACCACGGGGGTAGATTTCGGCTAGGCTAGGGGAGGGGTTGCCTCGGCCAAGCTCACTCAAAGGGGGGGGGGGGGGGTGTTGGACGAAAGAGGCTACAAGGGAGAGGGAAGGATTTTCAAGACTTGGAAAGTAATTTGTGGATGAAAAACTCTTCATCTTAAGGGGGTATTTATAGGTCAAGCCATGGCCAACCAAGGGTCAAGATGATGCCAAGTGCAAGGCAAGTGTAGGGTGAAGATTTAGGCAAGTGTCCATTCTATCTACTACACACAAATATCCTACCAACTCCTTGACTTGTGCAAAGGCACAAAAAACGTCCAAGGCCTAAACTTTAAGGCCAAACTTTTTGTACGTATTCCCTTACGTACATACTCTGGAAATACGGGGTATAACAGTAACTTTCGAGGCGGACCGCCTCAGCAGCAGTCTAGTTATGTACCTCCACCGATGCAGTGGTCCCCGCGATCGTCGGGGCGTTCAGGGTATTCGGGAGCTGGTCAGAGCTCCAAGGCTTCTGGTTCACAGATATACATGGGTTCTAGCGATCGAGTTCAGTTTTCTCGGTGTGCACAATGTGGCAGACGTCATCCCGGGGAATGTCGTCTTTTTACTGGTGCTTGTTTTTCCTGCGGCCGTCAGGGCCATATGACGAGAAACTGTCCTAGTAGGAAGGATGCAAACAGAATGACTCACCTCGGTCGATGGCGGGTTCATCGCCTTCTACGACTATGCACTGCAGTGAGCTTATGATTAGAGTGGGCGGTAGATTCGTATATCCTTAACCCTCTAGAGATTTGTATGCATGATATAATGACCTTCTTATTGTGTGCTACGTTCGGATAGCGTTATGTTGGTTATGAGTTAGAAAGTATGGTTAGTTGAAAGGATATTTATGGGGGCATGGAAAGTGTGAACCTTAGAATATTTCGTGTTGAGACCTTAGAGGTAAGGTCATCTTGAATAAAAGATTTTACGGTTAGTCTTTGTTGAAATACTTGGTTGCGTATAAATGTGTTGTAGGATAAGTCCATGGGTAGTGTGAAATGGAATTGGTAGCTTTCATGATGTGAGTTAGTAAGAATTGTTCTGTATCGGGGAACAAGGGTTTGGCGCGATTGTGGGTCGGGTTGAGGACGTGTTGCGGTCAACCGTAGCAGATTTAAGGTAGGGTCGGTTAGGTGGTCCCGCCAGATGGTAGGGTCACGAGGGTGCTAGGCCCAAGTTTAGATGACCATCATATGAGTTCGAGGATATGTTCGACCAGAAGCGGATCGTGAAGGCCGGGAATGGCCTTAAGGAAGATCGAGGCTAGTAAGATGACTAAGTTTGGAGGTAGTGACTCCAAAGTTTTGGAAACTGAAGTGTGGTACGTATACTAGAAGAGTTCAAGTGTTCGAGAAGAGTACGACGAGTAAGGGTAGAGGCGAGCATGTATTGCGAGCATAGATATGATCATTTCTTGTGAAGGGAGAAGGTGCGAAGGATGTATATTTTAGACCTCAGGGATCGCATGCAGTCCGGTACCATTTGTTGGGTCGCCGGAGTGACACTAGAACCTCGCGGCAAAGTGACAAAAGTTTGTGATGTTAGAGGTGTTTCCTCGTGGACTTGGATGTAAGTATTTGCGCGGGTGTTTCGTGGCCAGTTGTGGCGTTGGCAACTTATTAGAAGAACTTTATCGTTATCCGTCTTGAGAAGGAACATTCGGGACGAATGTTTCTAAGGAGGGGAGAATGTTATACCCCGTATTTCCATAGTATGTACGTGAGGGCGTACTTATAAAATTTGAGCCTTAAAGATTTGGCAAATTCGAAATTTGGGCACAAGTGCCGAAAAAAGTCGTTTTCCGACGAAACGTTTCCACAGCTTACGTGGAGAAAATTCCGGCTATGTCATTTATTATTTTTGCGGATTTTTCCGAGAGACGAAACATTTTGGACCAACGGGAGGGTGACAAGTGTCACCCTCACATTGGAAGGAAGTGGACGGCAAAGTGGACGAGAAAGGTGGCATGGTTAGGTAGGATATTTTGTGCAAGTTGTGTGGTAGATGGATAAGGTGCACATGGCTTGATCCTAGCCCTACACTTGCCTAACACTTGGCTTGATCTTGGCCATTGGTTGGCCTTTGCTTGACCTATAAATACCCCTCTAAGTGATGAACTTTCTTCATCCAAAAATCATTTGCTAAGTGTTAAAAATCCCTCCCCCTTTAGTGTTGAGTTCGTCCAACTCCTCTCCCCCTCTTTTGAGAGTCTTGGCCGAGGGCCTCCTCCCTCCCCTTTGTAGTGCCCTAGCCGTGGGGTACACCCCCCCTAGCCTTGTTGCCTCGTATAAATACCCCTCTTTTGTGGTATAGAAATACTCTCCAAGTATTGTTATAATGCCCAAATACCTTGGCCCAAATACCTTGTAGTATTCCCAAGGTTACACTTATACAAAAGCCCAGAAAATACTATTATACTTCCTCGATCACACAAAACGAAACCCTAAGGAAAACCTTCATAGTCGGTTGAAGTGTTAAGTAGAAGTTGGTTAGAACTTCTAAGGGTTGTTTGGATCAGGTTGGAGCGCACGGAGTAGGAGCTAAACCTTGCTCAGGATCGACATATAAACTCAGATAATTTTGGGCTTATCAAGGTAAACACTCTTGACCTTCTGTTGTAATTGGAAATTACATGTTGTTGGAATATATAGTTAAGGTATACTATATATAGAATTGAACATAGTTGTGCGGCAATGTCTTTTGACTTAAGCCTGAATAATACTTACGGCAATGTCTTGCGACTTAAGCCTGAATTTAAAGAAGAGAAGCTGTAATTACATAGACGTATTCTGATAGACTTGTGTAGTATTACTGTGAGTAGAATTGTACACGTCCGGTTAGACGTGCAAACCCCCCCCCCCCCTGGTTGGCTTGGTAGCCGGCCTCGATAGAGGAGGAGATTTACGCTGTTGCGGGGGGGAGGTGCTGCCGAATTTTCTGTAGGATATTCTACATTGAGATCTAGATGTTAATAGGCGCCTTGTGGCCTCTATAGGTTGAAGTACTACGTATGGCGTGATCTACTTGGCTTAAGGAGTAGCCGACGGTTTGAGGTACTTGGAGCGCTTTGCTATTAGTCGGTAATCGTCGCGAGGTATGTGAACCTCTTCCTATCTGTTCTAGCATGATATGTGTATAACTATGTAGTACGGTAGACGTACATGTGTTTAATGTATTTGATTGGTTTGAAACATAAAGTGTTATAACGGCTTTATGGGAAGTTGGTTATAACAGCTTTATGTAGGTAAGAAAATGCTTTGTGGTTTCAAAGGGTAACTGATTTGACTTATAACGGATTTGATGTGTAGTAACAAAGAACTTGAAGTGTTTCAAAAAGACCTTTTTGAAAGAAGAGTAATACTTGGCTTTGAAAACATAAGAGTTGTACTAGCTTTATGGGAAGTTAGGTATAACGTCTTAAGAGTGATAAAAAGAATGGTTTACTGATTTTAGAAGATAAGAGACTTGACTTAATGGTATTGATATGAATTTTGTTAAAAGTGTTAAACCTAATTCGTGAGTAATGAGTACTTGGTTTTAAAAGGGATAATGTTTCTTGATTTGGAAATCGAATGAGTATCGACAAACCACTGCAGCGTTAATAAAGGAAAATGTATTGAATAATGAAGTATGGTATTAAAACCAGTAGAAACCTCCATCTGCATAGAAGCTAAGATGAGACAAAATGATATTACTTTTCCTAGATCATGGCTGCTAAATAAGATTGATTATAAACAAGAACAACCTACTCACATATAAGACATATGTTTCTCAAAACCTTTAAAGGAGAATTATGTTTTAAAGGATTAAAACTATGAACTACGAAACCTTTTCTAAAATGAGAAACTTGAGCATTTGTAATTAGGCAAACTTGAACGTTTGGAAAATAAGGTTGTTACTTGATTTTACAAAGGAAAGCATTTTGGTTTACTTAACAATGTTAGTCACTCTATTTTTTTATACTACAGGTATCGGATGACCTTTGTAAAAGAAATGGATCTTTAAAAGGAATTTAACGTACGTAGTACTTTAGGGTTAAAACCCGGACTTTGGAATAAAATGAAAGTACTTTGAGTTGTGTATAACTTGCCTATGCTTGTTGTCGTGAAGCTTGCCTATGCTTGTTGTTGTGAAGCTTGCATATGCTTGTTGTTGTGGAACTTGCCTATGCTTGTTGTTGTGAAACTTGCCTATGCTTGTTGTGATAGCCTTTGTTGTATTTCTATACCCCGCGTCTCTCGATGGAGGGCCGGTTGATTTGTTATGAACGATTCTACACCGAGTCCCACGAGATGGGCAGGGACACGTATTTCATTTGATTATACACCGAGTCCCACGAGATGGGCAGGGACACGTATTCCATCTGATTATACACCGAGTCCCACGAGATGGGCAGGGACACGTATTCCATCTGATTATACACCGAGTCCCACGAGATGGCGAGGACACGTATTCCATCCGATTATACACGAGTCCCGAGATGGGCGAGGACACGTATTTCATCCGATTTTACACCGAGTCCCGGGATGGGCGGGACACGATTTCATCCGGTTATCATACATGTCTCGCTTTATATAGACTATTATGATTTCATTCTGATCTTTTCTGATTTCACATACTTGGTACTGTTATCTTGACCTCCTTCGGCCGTGTTCATCTGCAGTGGAAGTACATCGGTTGTGGATCCTCGCTCATAGGATCACGATTCGTGTCGGGAAGCCCCATTTCTTCGGAGGCTTATCTTTTGGTATGTTACCCTGAGTCTATAGATTCTTATACATTCAGGGGTATGGCGGGGCCCTGTCCCGTCATAGCTGTTGTAAAAATCTTAGAGGTCTGTAGCACTGTTGTGGGCAGGGTTTGTAAAAAAGATAACTGTTCGGGTATTTATGTATATATATGATGAAGACAACTGTTTTGGTTGGCCTGTTTATTTATCTTGTCTCTTAATTCATGTTCATGTTTTTATTTCCGCTGATTTTCTCTGATGTTGTATCACTAGGGTGCCCGGGGTAAGGCACCAGTCACGGGCCCGGGTTCGGGTCGTGACACACGCCTTACAATACGTGTAAAATTCCGCCCCACAATTCATATCAAGTAGTATAAAAAATCCAAGCCATTCTCGGCCAACTTATAACCAACAACTCAAAGTCTTTTCCAACCCTTTTCAAATTCCAAGTTCTAAGGTCTAACATGTTACATAGTCATAAACAACTTTAACAACTACAATTTCTTTCTTATACAACATGCGACGACTTAAACTAATAATCTACTTGAATTCCAATCTTAAGGCTAAACATGCTAGTTTTCGGATTAGGGTTCCAATAGCCAATAAACCTATCAAACCTCATAATATATAACTCATGCTTGCTAATATCCAGAACTACAACAATAAGTAAACCTTAATTGCTAAAACGACAAGATTATACCTTAACAAGCCCTTAAAAATTCCAAGATTCAAAGTCGCTCCTTAGCAAATTCTTAGCTCTTTCCTTATGTTCCAATCCGCCCAAGCACTCCTGAAGCCTGAAGAACCCATCTTCAAGTTCCAACTTCAAAGTTGAAGAACTTAAGTTTCCGCCTTGACTAATACAAAAACGTCGTTTTTCCGAAATCTTTCTATTGAGATAACCTTACAATACCCTTAGGGACCTTGGGTTGAAGTCTTGTGAACAATGGATCAAAACTACAAAATTTCTTGTGAGCAAAGTGTCAAACCCGAGAGCTCTTGTTCTTGCACAAGAGTTTCTCTAATTTTTTCTAAGTGTTGAGACAAGTCTTGCACTAGTAGTATGCTTATATAACACATTGGATGGCTTAGACTTAAACAAATGGGTGGCTAAGATGAAGATCACATGGATAATAGCCAAGTGGACAAGTTGACTTGGTCAACAATCTCAAGCTTAGCAAGACTTATCTTCCACCATGGTAAATGACCATTCTACCCTTACTAAATTTCGTCCAAGACCATATGTGGGGGTGCCACATGTCGCCCTCTCATTCGTCCATAAAATTCCGTAACCCTCGTGGGCCCCGCAAAACGTAAAATTCCTCGGGTGGGCCCCACGTGACCAAATCCGTAAAAATAAACTTCCATAATGTTAAAAGTTCCATATTCCTCAAATAATACATTTTGAGAATCCAATTCTCATTAACGAACATTTTTCCTTTCCGACGTTCGGAAGATTTTCCGTCGGAAAAACAATTCTTCCATTCGTACTAATTTCCAAGTCTTGTTTCCTTACGTACATTCTCTTATACAAGTCCTGGACGTACGGGGTGTAACATTTTTCCCCCCTTAGAAACATTCGGGGACGAATGTTCTTAGTCGGTTGTCAGGCTATACAAACTCCGGCACAATCTCTATAATATGCCTATCAATCAATACTCCACAAGACTAACGATGCCACACATGGCCACCACCTAACATCCGTAAACATATCAATGGACCTTCCGTCCGCGACCCCTTCTCACAAAACTCGAAGGTTACAGTCTTCTAAAACACGGGATCCTTAGAGGTTCCTTTACTTCTTACTTGTCATACTTTCTCATACTTCCAACTTATTTAGTAAACGTACACATCTCAAATATTGTTTCTGTTCCCCAATCCTTGGAGTTACTAACCAAACTTGGCCATTATGCTACTTGAATTTCCACTAAGGCTCTTCTCGGTCCTTACGACCTGGTTCCGGTGGAACACATCCACAAACTCGTACAAAGATCAACTAGACTTGGGCCTTGCATCCTCATGACCCTATCACATAGCGGGACCACTACCAACTGACATCACCCTATTCCATACTATCGGCTGACCCGAAATGAGTCCATAACCCGACTCATCGTCAAACTTAACTTCTCATCCTTAGTTTGAAATAAAACTCTCTCTTATCTCAAGGTACTTCTCACCCTATCCTCCCATTCACTAGAGGTTCGTCACATAAGCCAAAGTAATTCTACTGTACACCCTTCCCTATCGGTCTTACATCATTGCTGGTAATTACAACTTGTGAACTCTACACAACTATAGTCTCAGTTCACTTATCATTCTTGTCAACATTCTTAACTTTTCACTTTACTCATCAAAGTATTCCTACCTCTGGGGGTACTATCACTTACAACTGCTAGCAACAAAGGGAAAACATATATGCTAGGGCGAAATCTGAATCTATCAATGCACGTGTGATTCAAAAGAATCAAAATATACCTGTAACCCCGTGCGATGTTGCCTCCTGATCCTGCCTAGTAGTCACGTCATCTCTGCGGTTCGAAGGACCGCCAGAACTATAAACTCCACTGACTCTACCACTACCGGCCGACATCGTAACACCGCCTGGGGACGCATAACCGCGAGGAAAGGTAACCAACCATCGGCTCATAGCCGAGCCACTCACCGGCCCCTTCTAAAAGGACATACTCGTGATATGGCCCAGACGGCCACAATAATAACAAACACCTGTGCCATGACGGCATTTCCCCATATGACGCTTACTACAATGGAAACACTGAGGAATAAGTGGCCTCGACTGAGAAAATCCTCTGCTCCTCTGAGAACCTCGACCCCTGGAGCTTGGACCGGCTCCTAAATACCTTGTGGGGTCAAATCTCCCACCTGTGGGCTGCGAGGATATGTCTTTGGGTAGGTGGGATGAATATCTCACTCATTCCGAGGCTGCTCGTCCAAAAACTCACCGGGATAACCAACCGGTCTAGCCCTCTTACGCAGATCCCCGCGCTGGCCCTCTACCCCCTGTACACCTGTCTGTACTGGCCGAATAACCTCCTGCTGATGAAACTGTAGCACCGCTATCTTGGTCAATAACATAATGGCTTCCTTCATGACCCTAAAGTCTTCTCTTTACTGAGAACCGGAGGCTCGTGTCTTTGGGGCCTCAAAACTCGCGCAGAAGAACTCGCCGATCGCGGACAACATCCAGATGCCACAGGCACGAGCCCTATCCACTCTCCGAATCTGACTAGAAGCTCTCGCTACTCCTTTGCCCTTCTGGCGGTTGTTCTCCTCGAGGCATACCAGTAACACAAAAATTATGTCGAGAGGAATTATCTTACTAACATGACTCTATGGCACGATCTTAGAGTGAGAAGAATAGAAACCAACTCCTAAATGTCCTGTAGCCTCCTGTTTATGGGTGTGGCGCGCAACACACCGATAATCAAGACTCTACTAGACACGGTCTGTAGACATTCCGAGGACTGACTGCTCTGATACCACTCTGTCACGCCCCGAACCCCGGGCCCGTGACTGGTGCCCTACCTGGGCACCCTTCTACCTTAACAACTAAGTAAACTGCGGAATTTAAATAACACCTCTTTTTTTTTTTTAAAACCAACGTACGTGCAAGGGCAAAGCCGACAAGGCTGCCATATAATATACATAAAAAAAGACACTACACTGTACATGAGTCCAATCCCACATATGAATACAGACCTCTAAGAGTTTTACTGAACTATGACGGGACAAGGCCCCGCCGTACCCATAACTGTACAAAAGCCTGTACTGAAAGAACTTATACCAAAAAGATAAACTCCCGAACAGAAGGAGCTATCCAAAACTCTGAGCAGGGTCCTACACCTGCCGATCACCAAACAGCGTACCTAAACCTGCGACATGAACGCAGCCCCCCGAAGGAGGTCAGTACGAAGAATGTACCAAGTATGTGAAACAGTAAGTACTGTAATGAAATCATAACAGTCTAAACAAAACAGGAGACATGTATGATTGCCAACCTACAGTACACAATACATAAGCAGTCATATCAAGTCAGGGACGCATGCCCTCAAAGTCACTACTCAAATAACAGTACACAGTGCCTTACTAACAATGAGAGTAAATAGTAGTATACTTACAATATAAAATAGGAAACTCACGATCAAATCATGGGTAGCAAATCCATGGAAACAGGTGGTATAACGTCTTGGGGGTTTACCCCTCATTTATACTCTTACCCTGAGGCAGGTGGTATAACGTCTTGGGGGTTTACCCCTCATTTATACTCTTATCCTGGAGAAGGTGGTAAAGCAGGTGGTATAACGTCTTGGGGGTTTACCCCTCATTTATACTCTTACCCTGGAGAAGGTGGTATAACGTCTTGGGGGTTTACCCCTCATTTATACTCTTACCCCATCTCAACCGGCCGTCACACAATAAATAAGCAAGTTAAGAAATCCTCCTAACTTCTTATTAGTCTTATTCATATACACTCTCATTTTAGTATACTTAAGGCACTAACATGACATTATAAATCCGGGAATCTAACCCGCCTCCTGGTCACATGCCCCGGAATCCCACATCGTAAGCATGTCGAGAGTAACACAAATAATGGAAGCATACCGTGGAATCCTACATTCTTGTCAGACGCCCAAGTAAACTCACAACAAGACAGCCGACCCTCCAACCGAGAGTCGCGGCAACGTAATAAAACATAATACTTGCACTCAAAGGCTATCACCAGCACACATAGGCAAGTTCATAAAATCTATAGACTTTCATTTTATAAACTCAAGGCACTTATAGAATAATTCTCAATTAAACAAGCCAAAGTACTTATCAAGGCACCCATCGAATAATTCTCAATTAAACAAGCCAAAGTACTACGTGACGCATATCTCTTTCAAAAGACTCTTTTTTATGTAAAACCCCAAGATACTAACACCCGTAGTATCAATGTATGTCTATTTTTCAAAGTAAGTTACTACACTTTTAGAAAACTCTTTTCAGAGCTTGAAATCAAGTAACTTCAAATTTTCACAATCTAGGAAACTTATGCCTAATAATCAAAATAGACAACTTTCTTAACCTTCCATAAAGCCGTTATAACCAACTTCCCATAAAGCCGTTATAACCCTTTATGGTTTTTAGACAATTTCATTCTTTTTATAACCAAGAGACTTATACTTAAAACCAAGTATCACAAACTTTCAAATCAAGTTTCTAAATCTTTAGAAAACAAGTAGCTTATACTTATAAATCCCAAGTAACTCACACCTTTAAAACAAGTTACATCTCTTAAATCATGTCGTTTCTCCTCTTTTAAAACAATTTAGTAAATCACTCCTTTGACTCCCCTAAAGTCATTAAAACGACCATTAGGTTTTGGAACTAAGGCACTAGCCAAAAGGTTTGGAAACCACTTCCTTTTCAAGACTCTATGTACTTTAAGTAAAATACTTTCACTCTTAAGAATCCAAACTCCACTAAGGCAATGGATTATACAACTTACAATTTAAACATCAAAGTACAATCAAGGAAGTACATAGAACAAATTCTATACTAGGCAATCCAAGTACAACCAAGGAATGGATCATTTAAGGAGTAGAACTTACTTTCTTTATCTTAAGGAATCATGCTAGAAGAGGAGATAGTTCACATACCTTTTCGGCTAAATCCACAAGCTAAGCCGAATACGCCGTACGTAGAAGTGTCAACCTATAATGGTCACAACAAGACTATCAACTTCTAGTCTCTAACGTAGAATAATACTAAGCATACGGTCTCTAATTCTACGGAAAATCGGGCAACACTTCCTTTGTTTCTACTCACTTTGCCACCTTTTTCAAGGCCGAATACAATAACCAACACGCCACATTTAAGGCTCAAAACAACAACCAATCAACGGGGATTACACGCCTTACAATACGTGTAAAATTCCGCCCACACAATTCATATCAAGTAGTATAAAAAATCCAAGCCATTCTCGGCCAACTTATAACCAACAACTCAAAGTCTTTTCCAACCCTTTTCAAATTCCAAGTTCTAAGGTCTAACATGTTACATAGTCATAAACAACTTTAACAACTACAATTTCTTTCTTATACAACATGCGACGACTTAAACTAATAATCAACTTGAATTCCAATCTTAAGGCTAAACATGCTAGTTTTCGGATTAGGGTTCCAATAGCTAATAAACCTATCAAACCTCATAATATATAACGCATGCTTGCTAATATCCATAACTACAACAATAAGTAAACCTTAATTGCTAAAACGACAAGATTATACCTTAACAAGCCCTTAAAAATTCCAAGATTCAAAGTCGCTCCTTAGCAAATTCTTAGCTCCTTTCCTTATGTTCCAATTCGCTCCAAGCACTCCTTAGAAGCCTATGAAGAACCCATCTTCAAGTTCCAACTTCAAAGTTGAAGAACTTCTTAAGTTTCCGCCTTTCGACTAATACGAAAACGTCGTTTTTCCGAAATCTTTCTATTGAGATGACCTTACAATACCCTTAGGGACCTTGGGTTGAAGTCTTGTGAACAATGGATCAAAACTACAAAATTTCTTGTGAGCAAAGTGTCAAACCCGAGAGCTCTTGTTCTTGCACAAGAGTTTCTCTAATTTTTCTAAGTGTTGAGACAAGTCTTGCACTAGTAGTATGCTTATATAACACATTGGATGACTTAGACTTAAACAAATGGGTGGCTAAGATGAAGATCACATGGATAATAGCCAAGTGGACAAGTTGACTTGGTCAACAATCTCAAGCTTAGCAAGACTTATCTTCCACCATGGTAAATGACCATTCTACCCTTACTAAATTTCGTCCAAGACCATATGTGGGGGGTACCACGTGTCGCCCTCTCATTCGTCCATAAAATTCCGTAACCCTCGTGGGCCCCGCAAAATGTAAAATTCCTCGGGTGGGCCCCACGTGACCAAATCCGTAAAAATAAACTTCCATAATGTTAAAAGTTCCATATTCCTCAAATAATACATTTTGAGAATCCAATTCTCATCAACGAACATTTTTCCTTTCCGACGTTCGGAAGATTTTCCGTCGGAAAAACAATTCTTCCATTCGTACTAATTTCCAAGTCTTGTTTCCTTACGTACATTCTCTTATACAAGTCCTGGACGTACGGGGTGTAACAAAACCAATCCTAAATATCCTGCAGCCTCCTGATTATAGGTGTGGTGCACAACACGCCGATAATCAAGACTCTACTAGATACGGTCTGTAGACACTTTTTCGAGGACTAACTGCTCTGATACCACTTTTGTCACGACCCGACCTCGGGCCCGCGACTGGTGCCTTACCCCGGGCACCCTAGTGATAAAACATCAGAGAAAATCAGCGGAAATAAAAACTTAAATAGGAAACAAGATATAACATAAGAAAACAGGCTAACCAAAACCGGTCACCTTCCCGTATATATATATAAAACCGAACAGTTAAAATACTTTACAAACTCTGCCCACAACAGTACTACAGACCTCTAAGAATGTAACAACAACTATGACGGGACAGGGCCCCGCCATACCCCTAAATGTACAAGTACCTACAATGACATGGGACTATACCAAAAGGTAAGCCTCCGGAGAAACGGAGCTTCCCAAAGCTGAACTGCGATCCTATGAGCGAGGATCAACAAATGGTATACCTCTACCTGCGGCATGAACGCAGCCTCGGGCGAGGTCGATAACAGTACCAAGTATGTGAAATCGAAAATATCAGAATGAAATCACATTTCATCATTTTATAAAACCATTTCGCAATAAGTAAACAGTTATGTCAAGTAAGGGACGCATGTCCTCAAAATCATCACTCACACATAACTATGGGTCTCACGCCCCCAATATCAATCATGCCCGTGGAACTCATTCCTCATCACGCAAGCATATGATGTAAAACAACACCCATATGTGAACACAACACTAGACCTCGCTGCATCATCAAACCGATCGGGCCAAGTAGAATAGCCAACTACCAGATCCGAAGGCTAGTCATAAAACTTCACGGGCCAAGTACGGAAGCCAACTACCAGATCCGAAAACTAGCCACGCAACTGGCCGAGGCAAGTATCTTAAGCTAACGTACCAGAGCCTACCGTCTCACGAGATATGACCGTGGCAAGTATCATAAGCTATCTACGAGCACGCCGATAAACGAAATGACCGTGACAAGTATCTAAAATATGCGCTCAGAACCACGTGTACAAATCAAGCCCGTGATCGCTCGTCACCGCGCAAGCTTCGTGGATTAGCGGTCCCATGGACTAATAACATAACCCGAGAATTTAACCTCACGATGACCGCATGCCGATCTTACCTCGGTATAAGCATGGCCATGAAACCATCCCATCGACGCATACCCGTGGACCATCCATCGTGTCGGTATGTCCAAAGGAAATAACAAGATAATACTCAAAGTGGACGATACCCGCGACCATCCAACGCGGTGATGTCCAAAAGAAATAACAAGATAATACTCAAAGTGGACGCATACCCGTGGACCATCCAACGTGTCAGTATGTCCAAGCAATCAATCAGATAGCCGGCCCTCCACCGAGACACGTGAGTACGTAATCAAAACACTTGCACAACAAAGGCTATCACAACAAGCATAGGCAAGTTCAACGTACTTTCATTTTATGTCAACAATCCGGGTTTCAACCTCAAAATACTACATACTTTCATTCTTTCAAAAAGACCTCTTTTTACGTAAAAGCCACACGATACTAATACTCGTAGTATCAAAAACACATTTTCTTTTCAAACCAAATTACTTCACCTTCGTAAAAATCTTTACAAGACTTTTAAAATCAAGTACTCTATACTTTTTAAACCAAGTGCTTTTCTTTTAAAACAACATCAAGTATACTTAAAACCCAAATAACTTACTCTTTTCAAAACAAGTAACCTATACTTAAATCAAGTTACTTCTCCTTTTCCGAAATCACGTCATTTATAAGTCAAGTCTCTTATCTTTCAAGATCAAGTCTCTTAACTTTCAAAATCAAGTCGTTTAGCTTTCAAAATCAAATCTTTCTTTTATCTTCATAAAGTCGTTATAACTAACTTCCCATAAAGCCATTATAACACTTTATGTTTTAAACAAACAAAATTCATTTCACACACGTACGTCTACCGTACTATATAGTTCACAACAATCATGCTCAAGAGTATAGGAAGAATCACATACCTCTTCGGCTTAATCCACAAGCCAAGTCGAGTATGCCGCGCGTAGAAGATCCACCTATAATAACCACAATACATCTATCAACTTCTAGTTCTCTTTATAGAATAATTCTAAGTGCAAGGATCCTTATCCTACGGAAAATTCGGCAGCACCTCCCCCCCCCCCCCCCCCGCAATCACATAAATAACCTCTCATAACAAGGCCTGCTACCAAGCCAACAACTCCAAGGGGATTACACGTCTAACCGGACGTGTACAATTCTGCCTTACAATAATATTACACAAGTCCATCAGAATACACCAATGTAAATACAGTTCAATCCTTTATAATCATCCTTCCAATATATCTTATACTCAATTCTAAACTACTACAATATGTAATATCCAATTACAATAGGGGGACATAGATCATTACCTCGATAAGCCCAAAATTATCCAAGATTATAAGTCGATCCTGAGCAACGTTTAGCTCCAATTCCTTACGCTCCAACCCGCTCCAAGAGACCCTTAGAAGTTTCTAAACAACTTCTCTTAACACTTCATCCAAGCTGAAGATTTTTCTAGGGTTTCATTTTGCGACTATTGGAAAAAAAGTAGTATTTCCGGGCTCTTATGTTGGGATTACTTTAGGATACTACTAGGGATACTAGGCTAAGGTATTTGGGATTATACAACAATACTTGAAGTATTTCTACACAAAGTGGGGGGGAACGAGAGCAAGCTAAAGGGAGGGAGTATTTGCCTTGGAAAATCTTTAAGTGTGGGATGATATTAAGTCTTGCACTAAGGGGGTATTTATAGAGAAATCAAAGGCCAAGATCATAGCAAGTGTGTGGTCTAGATTGGGCCATGTGTGTGTGGGTCCCACCACACCACATGGCCAACAAAAACAATAGCCAAGTGTCATGGCCATTTCGGCCAAGGGACAAGTGGCAAGACACTTGTCCCACCAATTCGGCCCACATGGCCACCCAAGGGGTGACACGTGTCGCCCCCTTACTCGTCCAAAAATATTTCATCTTCCGAAAATATCCAAAATACCGAAAATCTCGAAAACAAAGTGGGCCCCACAAAACTGTAAATTTCTCCCGTGGGCCCCACGTGACCATTTCCGAAAATAAAATTCCATAATTCTAATATAATCCAAGAAGCCCAAATACCGAATCTGGGAATCCAATTCCCATCAACGAACCTTTTTCCTTCACAAAACCCGGAAACTTTTCCGTCGACAAATCACATCTTTCTTTCTTTTCAAAATTACTGTCGTATTCTCGTACGTACGTCCTCACATACATACCCTGAAACTACGGGGTGTAACAGTATCATTTGGCAATCTTACTCCTGGGACTATTTCACCTGCATAGGACGTATGGACCCGCATGAGGTAATCTCCTCGCATTGACTGTATCCGCCCGCATAGGCCGTATGGACCCGCATGAGGTAATCTCCTCGCATAGGACTGGTCCGCCCCGCATGGGACTATTTCACCCACATGAGCCCTACAGACTCGAATGAGGTATTCCTCGCATCGTGGGGAGCAAATTCACGGAATATGCAAATGCCACAAGCCCGGGGGATGACCCCGTAATGAACAATACATCACTAGCACAACCGGTTATCATACATAACATAAGCTCCACCGGCTTATCATACATAACATAAGCACCACCGGCTTATCATACATAACATAAGCACCACCGGCTTATCATAATCATCATAAGCAAGTTAAGACATCCCCTAACTTCTTATTAGCCTTAATTATCATGCACTCTCATTTTATTTAACTTAAGGCACTAACATGTTATTGGAAATCCAGAAATTTAACCCAAAGTACTACGTAATTCCGTTCCTTTAAAAAGACTCCTTTTCATATAAAACCCCAAGATACTAACACCCGTAGTATCAAGGCATGTCTACATTTCAAACAAGTCACTACATTTTTAGAAATACATTTCTAGGCTTCTAAATCAAGTGACCCTTACTTTAAAACTTTAAGCAATTGATACCTTTAAATCAAATTGTCCTTCTTTATTTCAAGTCATTTATCTTTGTTTACATTACTTGAGAAAACCATTTCTTTAACCTTCCATAAAGTTATTATAATCAACTTCTCATAAAGCCGTTATACTAACCTTATGCTTTAGAATCTACGACATCTTTAACCTTTCATAAAGTCGTTATAACTCTTTATGTTTTAGACAAATTCTTTCCTTTTTATAACCAAGAGACTTATACTTTTTTTTAAAAACCAAGTATCATATACTTCCAAATCAAGTTGTATAACTTTCAAAATACTTCAAGTCTCTTATCTTTAGAAATCAAGTTTCTTGACTTTAGAAATCAAGTCTCTTATCTTTATAATATCAAGAAATCAATACTTTCCAAATCAATTATTCTATACTTTTAAATCAAGTCATTCCTTCCTTTAAGAATCAAGTCCCATAACTTGAAAAATAAAGTCTCTTAACCTTTTAAGAATTCAAGGTTCATAGTCTTAAAACTTCATAACGTAAACTCTTTAAATTAAGTAACATATAATTTTATGCGTTGTGAATAGGTTATACTTGTTTATAACGATCTTATTAAAGCAGCCATGATCTAGAAAATGTAATACAATTTTGTCTTATCTTAGTTTCTATGCAGATGGAGAATTCTACTCATTTTAATATAATTGATTGTCGATACATTTTCTTTTATTAACGCTGCAATGGCTTGTTCGATACTTATTCTCATTCGTGCGGTAAATTAGCAAAGTCAACTCGACTCCAAATACTTCCTAACGACTCTTACCAACATCCCCCATAAGACTTGGTAAGAACTTAGGATAACTTAGACATAACTTTTACATAGAGTTAATAAACATACATACCTCTTAACTTCTAAGAGTAGAAGGAATCATGAAATAACACCACATGTATATTTCATACATAGAATCATGCCAAAAGAAGGAAGAGGTTCACATACCTCGCGACGATTATCGACAAGTAGCAAAATGCTCCAAAGTACTTCAACCTTGGTAGATATTCCATCCTTAAGTAGAATACGCTATACGTAGTACTTCAACCTATAATAACCATAACATGTCTATCAACTCCTAGCTTATTTACGTGGAATAATACTAAGTGCTAGGTCTCTTATTCTACAGAAATTTGGGCAGCACTTCCTTTGTTTCTACGTACTTTTCCACCTTTTTCAAGGCCAGAAATGTCACGACCCGACTTCGGGCCCATGACTGGTGCCTTACCCCGGGCACAATAGTGATACGACATCAGAGAAAATCAGCGGAAATAAAAACTTAAACGGAAACAAGATATAACATAAGAAAATAGGCCAACCAAAACGGTTGCCTTCTTTCATATATACAGGAATTGAACAGTTACATCCTTTACAACCCTGCCCACAACAAGATTACTGCACTTCTAAGAATGTAACAACAACTATGACGGGACAGGGCCCCGCCATACCCCTGAATGTACAAGAACCTACAACTCAGGGAAACATACCAAAAGATAAGCATCCAGAGAAACGGAGCTTCCCAATACGCTGAACTGTGATCCTATAAGCGAGGATCAACAACCGATGTACTTACTGCAGATGAACGCAGCTTCAAGGAGGTCAAGACAACAGTACCAAGTATGTGAAATCGAAAATATTGTAAACGAAATCATAATAAATAAAATAAAACAGAGACATGTATGATAACAAAACTACGATCACAACATAAAAGCGATATGTCAAGTCGTGGACTCACGCCTCAAAGTCATCCTCACGCCCGTGGAACTCCTTCCTCACCGCCAGCCTAGGTATAAATCGTATGATACGTATAACATGTCTCGCCCATCCTGGGACTCGAGGTGGAATCGTGTGGAATACATGTCTCGCCCATCTCATGGGACTCGATAGGAATCGTATGGAATACATGTCTCTACCATCTCACGGGACTCGATAGGAATCGTATGGAATACATGTCTCTACCATCTCACGGGACTCGATAGGAATCGTATGGAATACATGTCTCGCCCATCTCGTGGGACTCGATAGGAATCGTATGGAATACATGTCTCGCCCATCTCACGGGACTCGATAGAATCGTATGAAATACATGTCTCGCCCATCTCACGAGACTCGATAGGAATCGTATGGAATACATGTCTCGGCCCATCTCATGGGACTCGATAGGAATCGTATGGAATACATGTCTCGGCCCATCTCATGGGACTCGATAGGAATCGTATGAAATACATGTCTCGGTCCATCTCATGGGACTCGATAGAAATCGTATGGAATACATGTCTCGGCCCATCTCATGGGACTCGATAGGAATCGTATGGAATACATGTCTCGGCCCATCTCATGGGACTCGATAGGAATCGTATGGAATACATGTCTCGGCCCATCTCATGGGACTCGATAGGAATCGTATGGAATACATGTCTCGGCCCATCTCATGGGACTCGATAGGAATCGTATGGAATACATGTCTCGGTATCGAATCGACCATAACATTTAAATTCTCTTTTAAGACAGATTAAGATAATACCATACTTTTCTTTTTTTTAAATAAAGTAGCAACATTCTTTTCAAAAAGTTCAAGTTTGCCTAATTTCAAATACTCAAGTCTCTCATTTTCGAAAGGTTTCGTAGTTCATAGTCTTAATCACTTAATAACATAATTCTCTTTTAAAACAATTTGAGTAACATATGCCTTATGTGTGAGTAGGTTATTCTTGTTTATAACAATCTTATTAAAGCAGCCATGATCTAGGAAATGTAATACAATTTTGTCTTCTCTTAGCTTCTATGCAGATGGAGATTTCTACTGGTTTTAATATAATTAATTATTTGTCAATACATTTTCCTTTATTAACGCTGCAGTGGTTCGTTCGATACTTATTCTCATTTCCGAAATCAGTAAAACATTATTCTTTAAAAACCAAGTACTCATTACTCACGAATGAGGTTTCACACTTTTTAACAAAATTCATATCAATTCAATTAAGTCAAGTCTCTTATCTTTTAAGATCAAGTCTCTTAACTTCTAAAATCAATAAACCATTCTTTTACCTACATAAAGTCGTTATAACTAACTTCCCATAAAGCTATTATAACACTTTATGTTTTAAACCAACCAAAACTCATTTAGCACATGTACGCTCACCGTACTACATAGTTTACAAAACATCATGCTAGAAAGGATAGGAAGAGGTTCACATACCTCGCGACGATTATCGACAATTAGCAAAATGCTCCAAGTACTACAACCTTGCTAGCCTTTTCCACCCTTCAAGTAGAATACGCCACTCGTAGTACTTCCACCTATAATGGTCACAAACGCCTATCAACCTCTAGAACTCTTCAGAGAATAATTCTAAGTACAAGGTTCCATATTCTACGGAAATTTGGCAAAGACTCTCCCGCAACCACCTAAATCTCCTCTCTAACGAGGCCTCGCTACCAAACCAACAATTCCAGTGGTTACACGCCTAACCTGACGTGTACAATTTTACTCCACAATAATACTACAAGTCTCATCAGAATACACCCAATGTAAATCTGATTCAATTCTTTTTAATCATCCATCCAATATATCTTATACTCAATTCTAAACTACTACAATATGTAATATCCAATTACAATAGAGGAACATAGATCATTACCTCGATAAGCCCAAAATTATCCAAGATTAAAAGTCGATCCTGAGCAACGTTTAGCTCCAATTCCTTACGCTCCAACCCGCTCCAAGAAACCCTTAGAAGTTTCTAAACAACTTCTCTTAACACTTCATCTAAGCTATGAAGATTTTTCTAGGGCATCATTTAGCAACTATTGGAATAAAGTAGTATTTCCGGGCTCCTAGTATTGAAATAACTTTGGAATACTACTAGGGATACTAGGCCAAGGTATTTGGGATAATACAATAATACTCAAGGTATTTGCCACTCAAGTGGGGGAGGGGGGACGAAAACAACTACATAGGGGAGGGGAGTATTTTGCCTTGGAAGCTTAAGTGTGGGATGAAAATTGTATTCAACTTAAGGGGGTATATATAGAAGAATCAAGGGTCAAGATTTAAGCAAATGTAAGGTGTAGATTGGGGACATGTGGGTGGGTAGTTTACCAACCATTTGCCTACCACAAAAATGGGACAAGTGGCTTGCCACTTGTCCCCTAAAAAACGTCCATGCCAAGTGTCTTTCATCAATTCGGCCACTTGGCCACATAGGGGTGACATGTGTCGCCCCCCTACTCGTCCAAAATATTTCATCTTCCGAAAATACCCGTAATGCCAAAAATCCGAAAATAAAGTGGGCCCCACAAAACCGTAAATTCTCCCGTGGGCCCCACGTGACCAATTTCGGAAATAAAATTCCATAAATCTTAAAAATTCCAAAAAGTCCGAATACCAAATCTGGGAATCCAATTCCCATTAATGAACCTTTTTCCTACACAAAATTCGGAAACTTTTCTGTCGAAAAATCACATCTTTCTTCCTTTCCAATTTTAATGTCGTATTTACGTACGTACGTCCTCATATACATACCCTGGAACTACGGGGTGTAACATTCTTCCCCCCTTAGAACCATTCGTCCCGAATGTTCCTTCTAAGTCCCCAAACATACTGCGTGTGATAGTCTTCCCTACTATACTTACGAAACCAAATATGCCATACATGGCCATAATACAACATACGCGCAAAAACTCAATCCAAACCAACGAGGAATCCCCTCTAACGTGTATAACAACACAAAAACTTCCACCCATGGTCCAAAGGATACTTTCTTCCCCTCTTCACTTATAAAAAGGACACTTCCATCCTCTTAACACATCTTAGCCTCTTTTCTTACTCGTACCTTCCTCGCACACTCGAACTCTTCCTACTATACGCACTACATTTCGTCATTGCTTGATTTCCAAAATCTCGGGGTTACTATCTCCAACTTGGTCATCATTAACTGGGAACACTCTGGATGGATCTCCGATACTCTTCCAAAACATAGCAACATGGAATACTGGACGCATCGCTTCTAAGTCGGACGGCAGTGCTAACTTATAGGCAACCTAAACAAGTCTCTTAAAGGCTGAAGATATCTCTGTAACTACTGCCTCACTTTCCCTTTGTCGCTCTAATCATAATCCCGCCTTGGCGCATAACTCTGAAGGTGATGAACCACCATCGATCTGAAGGTGAGTCGTAACATCCGCTACGGTCGGACAATTTCTCGCAAAATGGCCCTGCTGGCCGCAAGCATAACAAGCTATCGAAGTAGTACGACACTTCCCATAAGAACACCTACCACAACGGCCATACCGAGGTGGGGGTGGCCTCCTCTGGCTAACACCCCTCTTCCTCTCCGACCCACCAATCAGAATCGACTTGGTAGGCTAAGTCATCCCACTGTATCCTCCTACTAAGACATTCTCTCTTCACATGGCCCGGACGGCCGCTGGTAAAACAAGCATTAGTAAAAAAAAAAAAGACATTTCCTCGGGATGACGTCCACCACATAGTGAACACTGAGGGAAAACTGAATCTGGCTGGCTAGAACCTATGTAAATCTGTGAACCGGAAACCCTGGAGTTCTGACCAACTCCTAAATACCCCGAACGTCCTGAAGTCTGTGGAGGACCACTATGTACTGGCGGGGGCGCATAACCAGTCTGCTTCTGAAAAGGTCCGCCTCAAAAGTTACCAAAGGACCCTGCTGTTCTGGCCCTCTTCTACTGATCTTGGTTAATCCGTCGATCTCTACATTCCTCAGTCTGCTGTGCATAATCCTGTATACGGGCAATGTTCATGCCCGGCTGAAGAGCTACTCTTGTACAACTCTCTACTAGATAATCGTCAAGTCCGGATGACATATCGGTGCACTCTATCCTCCATGTCTGCCACTAAAGCGGGGACATGACGAGTCAACGAGTCAAACTCCATACTATATTTCCGAACCGTCCGCCCGTCCTGCCTCAACATCAAAAATCTATCCGCGAGCTCTCTCATCTGCGAGGGCAAGAGCGTAGGAAATGCCTCTAAGGTCTTGATCACTTTCAGGATCCGCTGCAACTGTCGAATAAACTCATGAGGATCTTCCTCAATTCTTAATCCATAGGACTCGGGTGGACTGCAACTCAAGAAGTCCCGAAGTCTCAAAACTATCGGATCTAGGGTGAACTACTGGTACTGCCGGAACCACCGGCTCCCGTCCGTCCTCATTCCCAGCCACCAGACTAGCTAGTAACGGGGCCATCTCCTTGTAACTCATATCCTCAGCTCCTGGCCGCGGGACTAGAGGCTCAGGTATCGCGGTCTCAGTAGCTACTGCTACAGCTCTAAACTCTCCTGGGGCTAGCGGCGTCGCAGAACTCCCCATCTGAAGTACCACATTAGGTAAAGACTGGGCCTCTGCCCTGGTAACCCTCTGTGCTCTACTCGCAGCTCCCTCTGCTGCCTTGCCCTTCTGGGCTCTGGTTGCCTTGCGTAGAGGCATAACGGGTGAAAAGAATACGTCAGAGGGAGTCCAACTTATAACACATCTCTAAGGCACGATCTCAGAGTGAGAAGAATGGAAACCAATCCTAAATATCCTGCAGCCTCCTGATTATAGGTGTGGTGCACAACACACCGATAATCAAGACTCTACTAGATACGGTCTGTAGACACTTTCTGAGGATTAACTGCTCTGATACCACTTTTGTCACGACCCGACTTCGGGCCCATTACTGGTGCCTTACCCCGGGCACCCTAGTGATACGACATCAGAGAAAATCAGCAAAAATAAAAACTTAAACGGAAACAAGATATAACATAAGAAAATAGGCCAACCAAAACGGTTGCCTTCTTGCATATATACAGGAATTGAACAGTTACATCCTTCACAACCCTGCCCACAACAGTACTACAGACCTCTAAGAATTTAACAACAACTATGACGGGACAAGGCCCCGCCATACCCCTGAATGTACAAGAACCTACAACTCAGGGAAACATACCAAAAGATAAGCCTCCGGAGAAACGGAGCTTCCCAATCTGAATCGTGATCCTATGGCGAGGATCAACAACCGATGTACCTCTACTGCAAGATGAAAGCGGCCAAGGAGGTCGATAACAGGTACCAAGTTTGTGAAACTGGAAAATACTCTAAACGAAATCATAACAGTCTAAAATAAAACAGGAGACATGTATGATAACAAAACTACAGTTCACAACATAAAAACAGTCATGTCAAGTCAGGGACTCACGCCCTCAAAGTCATCCTCACGCCCGTGGAACTTCTTCCTCACCGCCATAGCCTAGGTATAAATCGTATGATACGTATAACATGTCTCGGCCCATCCCATGGGACTCGAGGTGGAATCGTGTGGAATACATGTCTCGGCCCATCTCATGGGACTCGATAGGAATCGTATGGAATACATGTCTCGGCCCATCTAATGGGACTCGATAGGAATCGTATGGAATACATGTCTCGGCCCATCTCATGGGACTCGATAGGAATCGTATGAAATACATGTCTCGGCCCATCTCATGGGACTCGATAGGAATCGTATGGAATACATGTCTCGGCCCATCTCATGGGACTCGATAGGAATCGTATGGAATACATGTCTCGGTATCGAATCGACCATAACATTTAAACTCTCTTTTAAGACAGATTAAGATAATACCATACTTTCCTTTTTTTAAAATCAAGTAGCAACATTCTTTTCAAAAAGTTCAAGTTTGCCTAATTTCAAATACTCAAGTCTCTCATTTTCGAAAGGTTTCGTAGTTCATAGTCTTAATCACTTAATAACATAATTCTCTTTTAAAACAATTTGAGTAACATATGCCTTATGTGTGAGTAGGTTATTCTTGTTTATAACAATCTTATTAAAGCAACCATGATCTAGGAAATGTAATACAATTTTGTCTTATATTAGCTTCTATGCAGATGGAGGTTTCTACTGGTTTTAATATAATTAATTATTTGTCAATACATTTTCCTTTATTAACGCCGATGGTTCGTTCGATACTTATTCTCATTTCCAAATCAAGAAACATTATTCTTTAAAACCAAGTACTCATTACTCACGAATGAGGTTTCACACTTTTTAACAAAATTCATATCAATTCAATTAAGTCAAGTCTCTTATCTTTTAAGATCAAGTCTCTTAACTTCTAAAATCAATAAACCATTATTTTACCTACATAAAGTCGTTATAACTAACTTCCCATAAATCTATTATAACACTTTATGTTTTAAACCAACCAAAACTCATTTAGCACATGTACGTCTACCGTACTACATAGTTTACAAAACATCATGCTAGAAAGGATAGGAAGAGGTTCACATACCTCGCGACGATTTTCGACAATTAGCAAAATGCTCCAAGTAATACAACCTTGCTAGCCTTTTCCACCCTTCAATAGAATACACTACTCGTAGTACTTCCACCTATAATGGTCACAAAACGTCTATCAACCTCTAGAACTCTTCGTAGAATAATTCTAAGTACAAGGTTCCATATTCTACGGAAAATTCGGCAGCACCTCCCCCCCTGCAACCACCTAAATCTCCTCCTCTAACGAGGCCTGCTACCAAACCAACAATTCCAGGGGGGTTACACGTCTAACCAGACGTGTACAATTTTACTCCACAATAATACTACAAGTCTACTGTAAATACAGTCCAATGTAAATACAGTTCAATTCTTTTTAATCATCCATCCAATATATCTTATACTCAATTCTAAACTACTACAATATGTAATATCCAATTACAATAGAGGAACATAGATCATTACCTCGATAAGCCCAAAATTATCCAAGATTAAAAGTCGATCTTGAGCAACGTTTAGCTCCAATTCCTTACGTTCCAACCCGCTCCAAGCAACCCTTAGAAGTTTCTAAAAAACTTCTCTTAACACTTCATCTAAGCTATGAAGATTTTTCTAGGGCTTCATTTAGCAACTATTGGAATAAAGTAGTATTTCCGGGCTCCTAGTATTGAAATAACTTTGGAATACTACTAGAGATACTAGGCCAAGGTATTTGGGATAATACAATAATACTCAAGGTATTTTCCACTCAAGTGGGGGAGGGGGGACGAAAACAACTACATAGGGGGGGGGAGTATTTTGCCTTGGAAGCTTAAGTGTGGGATGAAAATTGTCTTCAACTTAAGGGGGTATATATAGAAGAATCAAGGGTCAAGATTTAAGAAAATGTAAGGTGTAGATTCGGGACATGTGGGTGGGTAGTCTACCAACCATTTGCCTACCACAAAAATGGGACAAATGGCTTGCCACTTGTCCCCTAAAAAACGTCCATGCCAAGTGTCTTTCATCAATTCGGCCACTTGGCCACATGGGGGTGACATGTGTCGCCCCCCTACTCGTCCAAAATATTTCATCTTCCGAAAATACCCGTAATGCCAAAAATCCAAAAATAAAGTGGGCTCCACAAAACCGTAAATTCTCCCATGGGCCCCACGTGACCAATTTCGGAAATAAAATTCCATAAATCTTAAAAATTCCAAAAAGTCCGAATACCAAATCTGAGAATCCAATTCCCATTAATGAACCTTTTTCCTACACAAAATTCGGAAACTTTTCCGTCGAAAAATCACATCTTTCTTCCTTTCCAATTTTAATGTCGTATTTACGTACGTACGTCCTCATATACATACCCTGGAACTACGGGGTGTAACACGAAAACCAATAACCAAACGCCACATTTAAGGCCCAACAATTCATAAATACAAAGGGGATTACACGCCTAACCGTACGTGTAAAATTCTGCCCCACAATTAATACGAAAGTGTCCAATAATTAAGGCAATTCTCGGCTCAAAATGTGTAACAACATAAAGTTCATTCCAATTCCTTTTCAATCCAACTTGTTATGCTAGCATGTTATATAGCCTTAATCGATTATAACAACTATAATCCCTTCTTTCTATAACGTGCGACGATCGTAACTAACAATTAAATTTAATTACAATCTTAATGGCTAACATGAACTTTTCGGATTTAGGCTTCCAAAATTCCATAACACTTATCAATCTTCATAATATATATCACATGATCATTTATAACTTATCATAACATGAAATCTTCAATCACAATAGTAAGACGAAGATTTATACCTCAATAAGCCCAAATCCAATCCAAGATTCAAAGTCGATCCTTAGCAACCTTAACTCCTCTTCTTGACGTTCCAATCCGCTATTTGCAACCCTAAGAAGCTTGTGAAGAACTCCTCTTCTATTTCCAACTTCAAAGTTGAAGAACACCTTAGGTTTTCACCATGCGACTAACGTAAAAATATAGTTTTTCCGAGATTTTTCTATTGAGATATCCTTGTAATACTCCTAGGAACCTTGGATTAAAGTATTGGGATTATTGAACCACAAACGAAATTTTTTTCTTTTCTTCATGAGCTTTAGCCGAGAGCTCTTCTATGTGTACACAAGATTTCTCAATTTTTTTCTAAGTGTTGAATGCTCTAGTCTTGCACTAGTAGTAGTATTATATAAGGAAACCAATGGCTAGGATTAAAACATATGGATGACTAGGATTGGGTCAATAATGTCAAGCTCCACTTTTCTAGTTGACTTGGTCCATTTTTATTCATCCAACAAGCCCATGTGGAGGGTGACACGTGTCGCCCTCCCATTGGTCTAAAATATTTCGTTTTCCGAAATTTCCATAATTGGTCAAAATATCGGAAACCTCGTGGGCCCCACAAAACGTAAAACTTCTCGGGTGGGCCCCACGTATCCAACTCTGAAAATAAAATTCCGATAAATTCTAAAAGTCTTAAATAACAAATTTGAGAATCTAATTCTCCTTAGCGAACAATTTTCCTTCCCGAGGTTCGGAAGATTTTTCCTTAAAAAAAAACAATTCTTCCTTTCGTACAAATTTTTAAAGTCCTGATTCCTTACGTACATTCTCTTAAACATGTCCTGGAATTACGGGGTGTAACATATTGTTTGGCCTTGCCGGCCATTATTTTATTGTACAAAAGTATCGGCAGCCTCGTTGGCTTACCTTATAACATGTTACATATCTATAAGTATGTTTTAAGATGTTTTGAATTACAGTTGGACTTTGTTAATCTATTTATAGCTTTCAAACTTAGTTAAATAGACCCTATTGAATGCTATGTGTGATTACAAGTAACATAAGTTGGGTTATCGGGTAGGTTAAGCTTGGTCACTCGTCATGGCCCTAGGTTGGGTCGTGACAAAAGTGGTATCAGAGCAGTGCAGTCCTCGGCATGTTCGCAGACGGTGTTTAGTAGATTTTTTTTTATCGGTGTGTTGTGCACCACAACTATAAACATGAGACTATGAGACATTAATAGCTTATCGTTCCTTCTTTCATGTTAGAGATCGTGCGAATAGAGTTGTGTCATAAGTGAGAGCCCCAGAGATAGGACTCTAGACATCTTCCGACCGAGGTAGGGGCAGAGGTGGAGCCTTTAGCTGCAGTAACGGGCCGCATCGTATCTACGCTCTAGGTGGTAGACCGGGTCCAGAGACACCGTAGGATGCACCATCAGGTATACCCTTCTTCAGATTATTTATTGATGGGTTTAAGATATATACGAACTGTCCCTTACCACTATGACATGATTTATTACAACATAAGTTAGGATACAAGCATAAGAGTTTATGGGGTAAATCGAGACAAAATACTTAGTGAAAAACTTAGTTGAAACCTTAAGGGGGGAAGTGCCCATAGCATAGCAAGACCATAGCTATAAATCAGAACTAGGGTAAACGAATAGAAGACTACCCTTGATATGTAACCTTTTTGTTATTATAACATGATAATGGCGGTATTAGATACGATTAATTTGACCTTAAATAGTACTGTCATGTTTTAATCTATTGTTTGACTATCCATAAAACTTCTTTAAGTTAGATATTTCCAACATTCGAGGACGAATGTTCCTAAGGGGGGGAGGATGTTACATCCCGGAAAGATTTTCGTGTTACCGAGACTGTAGACAACATAGTATGGGCTCAGGGGAGGGTAAAGATATACAAGTATTAGGGATGAAAATTCTGTTATATATGTATAAGAATAACATATAGACGACAGTGGAGGCTATATGGTGTAAGTTGGTTAATACGTTACTTGACAAATAGCCCTCGTAACCGTAAGTTAAGGTGGGTCCCACATGTGAGGATTTTATAAAGGGCATATGACAAGTTATTTGAATAGTACATAGGAAATTTAGAAAGTCTTAAGAGGGACACTTAAGCCAAATATGAGTATAAGCACTCCAAAAGGATGATTTAAGGATACGTTTTTGGGTAATCTAGCTTTACGAGGCCAACACACCATTATACCTTGAGAATTTGGGAAAACACAAAACATGAAAGTCTTGGATAATTGAAATACCTTTCCCACCATAGGTAGTGGGCCACCATGCGACCTAGGGATAAAAAGTTATGGACGTTGTAAGGAGGAAAGCTCATGCTGGAAGTGGAGTCGGCCCAACCCGACTCCAAGTCAGATCAGGCCCACTTTCTTGGCTATTTAAGGAAGAAATTTACCCATTATCTTCCTCATTACATGCCAAAAGAACCAGAATATGTTAGAGAGAGAGAGAGAGAGAGAGGAGAGTTAGAGAGATAAAGCAAGGATTCGATCAAGTTCGAGGCCCCGAATCTCGAGGCTCGTGAAGGATAAAGTGTAATACGAGTTGTCGTCGTCGTTTCAAGCTAAATATTGAGCTTGGGGAATGATATTTTCGTGGTTTATGTGCTGCTAAGGTATGTATTATTTTCTCATCTTTGTTATTGAGATGATTACGTGGAGATTTGTTACACCCCGTATTTACAGGACATGTTTTAAGAACGTACGTAAGAACTCATAAGTGTCAAGATTTGAGACTTGTAAAAATTTATCGGAATTATGGAATTGTCGGAAAACGAATTATTGTGACGAATGGGAGGGCGACACGTGTCACCCCCCCCCCCCCTTAGAATTGCCTTGGACGATTTTAGGCATGGCCAAGATGGTCATTGACCATAGTCTTAGATGACAAGTCTTGCAATGTAGAGAGCTTGACAAAATTGACTAAGTCAAAGGTCCCACAAGTCTTGATATTTAATTAGAGCTTATCCTAGCCACCCAAATGTTTGCATCTTGACCCTCCTTTGTGCTTTATAACACTACTAGTAGCAAGACTAAGTTCCATACTTAGAAAATATTTCAAGAAAATCAAGAACACATAGTGGTAGCTCTCGGGTTCTCCCATTTTCAAAAGGAAAAAAAATTTGTTTGTTGTCCAATAATCTTCCCACTTTAAACCAAGGTTCTTGAGTGTATAGTAAGCATATCTCAATAGAAAAATCTCGGAAAAAGATAGTTTTCGGGTTAGTCGCAAAGTGAAAACCTAGTTGCTTTCTAGGTTTTGGATTGGAAGTTTGAAGGAAAGTTGTTGGTGTGGTTCTAAGGGTCTCAAGTAGCGGATTGAAGTGTCTTGAAGAGTCTCTAAGTTGCTAAGGAGCGACTTCGGATTTGGAATTGGATTGAGATTCGTTGAGGTATAATCTTGTCTCTTAATTAGTGTTACAAGATTATATATATGTTGTTGTTGTTAGCTTTACGTGTTGCTAGCATGAAGTTGATATGTTGAAGTTCATAAGTATTATGGATTGCTTGTAGCTTAAATCCGAAATGTTATATTAGCCACTTGAAGTTGGATTACTAATTGGTCGTTTATTAGAAATCGTCGCATGTTGTTTACTTGAGGATTATAGTGGTTATAATCAATTGCGACTTGATATCATGTTAGGCAAATAACTTGGATTGAAATGGAAATTGGATAAGAATTGATGTTGTAGTACTTCAAGTTGGCCGAAAATGGGCTAGTAGTTGTTGTAGTTTGTTATCTATTGTGGGGCGGAATTTTACACGTCTAGTAGGCGTGTAATCCCCTATTGTTGATTGCATTGTTTGGGCCTTAAATGTGGCGTGTTTGGTTATTGTATTCGGCCTTGAAAAAGGTGGCATAGTAGTAGAAACAAAGGAGGTGCTGTCCGATTTTTCGTAGAATTTGGCGACTTAGCACTTAGAATATTCTACGTTTGAAGTAAGAGGTTAATGGACGTATTGTGACCATGATAGGTTGAAGAACTAAGTATAGCGTATCCTACTTGAAGAATGGAATAGCTCAAGGTTGAAGTACTTTGGAGCATTTTGCTACTTGTCGACAATCGTCGCGAGGTATGTGAACCTCTTCCTTCCTTTGGCATGATTCTATGTATGGAATATACCTGTGGTATCATTTCATGTTTCCTTATACTCTTAGAAGTTAAGAGGTAGTTGTGTGACTTACTCTATATAGAACTTTTCCTATCTTTTGAGCATGACTAGTTGCACGTATGTAGTACGGTAGACGTACAACACCTTGATATCCTTTACTAGTTTTATGAATAGCCAAGTCGGGTGAGTTAGGAGATTTACTCACTTCTTTGAAAGAATAAAGGATGTCTTAAGTTTTATTAAGTTAAGGGACTTGAAGATTTTTAAAGTATGTGATACTTGTTGCTTTTAAACGTATCAGTCCCTTGGATAGGAAATGGTATTTGGCTAAGGCATAAAGTGAATATAACGACTTTATGGGGAGTTGGTTATAATTGCTTTATGAAAAGATAAATGACTTGATTTTAGTGAAAAGGCAACTTGATTTTAAGGCATCAATTGCCTAAGATTTTATAATAAAAGGAGTCACTTGAGTTCTAAAAGTTAAGAGACTAACTGTATTTTTTGAAAGTTAAGAGAATTGATTTGAAAGTATATAATGCTTGGTTTCAAAAAGTAGAAGTCTCTTGGTTATAAAAAGAATGAATTAGTTTAAGGCATAAAGTTAGTATGACGGCTTTATGGGAAGTTGGTTATAATAACTTTATGGGATGTTAAGAGAATGGTTTTCTTCAGTAACATAAACAAGAAATGATTTGAAATAAAGAAGGGCAAATTGTTTTACAGGTACCAATTGCTTAAGGTTTTTAAGAAATAAGTCACTTGATTTAGAAGCCGGTAATTGTATTTCTAAAAAGGTATTGTGACTTGTCCTGAAAGGTAGAGATGACTTGATACTACGATTGTTAGTATCTGGGAAGTTTTAATTGAAAAAGAGTCATTCTAAAGGAGTAGAGGTGCGTAGTACGTTGGGTTAAATTCCCGGGTTTTATATGACATTATCGACCCAGAGATGGGCCGGGCAGTATACCTTTACGGGCAGACTATATGACATTATCGACCAGACGGGCGGGCGGTATACCTTTACGGGCAGACTATATGACATTATCGACCGAGACGGGCCGGCAAGATACCTTACGCAGACTATATGACATTATCGACCCGAGACGGGCCGGCAAGATACCTTTACGGCGCAGACTATATGACATTATCGACCCAGACGGGCCGCAAAGATACCTTTACGCGGACTATATGACATTTCGACGAGATGGGCGGGCAAGATACCTACAGGCGACTATATGACATTATCGACCCGAGATGGGCGACGATACCTTGAGGCGAACTATGTGACTTTATCGCTTCCCAGGTTGGGTTGGGCAGTATAGGTGTCCCTCCGTAAAGGGCCGGACTAGGTTGTGTAAGGTAAGTAGGTTATATGGTAGTGAACTTGATGATTTTCCGAAGTAAGTACGTAAGGAAGTGACTATAACCTTTATTGAGAAATGGGAAAAGATAATAAGGTACGATTAAGTTCACGAGGGGGTAATGACATGGTAGGCTCAGGTATTTACTTCTTTTACACTTACCCTGTCATGCTTTTATACAGTTATGTTTTAATTGTTGTACCTTATTTCCGTTGCATATTAAATTTTGTTATCGACTTCTTCGGGCTGCGTTCATGCCCGCAGGTTTTAGGTACCCAGGTTGGTGATCCTTGCTCTTAGGATCTCGGTTCAGTTTTTGGGAGAAAGTTCCATTTGCTCCGGAGGCTTATCTCTTGGTACGGTTTTCCCTGAGATTGTAGATTCATGTATATTCAGGGGTATGGCGGGGCCCTGTCCCTCCACAGTTGTTATGATAAAACTCTTAGAGGTCTGTAGTTACATATTGTGGGTCAGTTTGTAAAGGAAAGAAGACAACTGCTTCAGTTATATATTATATGTCCAGGAAGGTAGCCCTATCGGCTAACTTGTTGTTTTACTTCTGTTGTATTAATTTATAAGTTTCATGTATGTTCCGCTGATTATCTCTGATGTGTACCTGTAAGGGTGCCCAGGTAGGGCACCAGTCGCGGGCCCGGGGTCGGGTCGCGACAAGATTTAACGGATATTAAGGCGTTGTGGTTTAGGGGCTGTTTTGGATTGAATTGTAAGATGAGTTTTAGTCATATTATTATTGTAAATTGTTAGATTTGTTGTTGTTGTTGGTTATTATCTTAATTTGGAATTGTTGGGTTGGTAGGATTATAGGGGAGATGCTATCCAAATCCCGTTAGGCGACAGAATAAATGATTAGCTAGAATAATCTTGTTGGCCTAGTCTTAATCCCTATATTGTTGATGGTATTTTAGTTGATTAAGCTCGGGAAGGGACTCTAGGATTAGCTTGAGGCATAAATAAGGTATGTAAGGCTAGCCCTTCTTTCATATTTTGGCATGATCCCTTTTATATGACTCCTAAAGAATGTAAAACATAAGTACTTTATTCTTAGTTGGATGTGGAGTCGATATCCAATGTCTTGTTTTGTTCATGTTATACTCTTGTTGATAATTCGAAGGAAGCTTCTGCAATACATTATACTTAGATGTTCCCTACAAAGCAAATGGTAAATGAAGGAAACTCTAAAACTTGTTCTCAAAATCTCTCCAAAGGGAGTTGTAATAGAAACCACTCTGGAGGGGGTGCAACATTTTGTAACTTCATTACATATTCATACTGTATATCATATTTGTTGTTATTGTCCACCTGATCAACTGGAATATAATATTCTTAAGCCGGAAGCGGTTGCCTAAATGGGCCACCCTAGCTAAGCAGGAAGCGGCTTCCCGAAGGGGCCATTATGACTACGCCGGAAGCGGCCATCCGAAGGGACTACTGTGTTATTAGCCGGAAGCGGCTACGAGTAGGATATTCTATATTTATATTGTGTATGCTAGAATTTGTGTAAGGGACCACATGACATGGTTCAAAGTGTTGTTCCAGGTTATTCCCAGGTTGCTTTCTAAACTTGCTTTCTGTTACGTTTTTCCTTGTTTTATGATTCAGTATTGCCTTACATATTAAGTACATATTCCATAATGAGCCCCTTACTTCAGGGGACTGCTTTCATGCCAGCGAGTTCAGGGATGCGGTTAAACATTCCAGCCACCTAGGAGGAGTCAGTATTGAGAGTCAGACAGCTCAACTTGCTTCGGAGACTGTTCCTGTTTTGGTATAATTTTGTTTGTATACATTATGGGTCCGACGGGGACCTATCCCGTCACTTATGCACAGTCATACTCTTCTAGTAGTATGCCGACAACGTGGGTGTCATGGGTACTGTTTGGCTTTGCCGGCCATTATTTTATTGTACAAAAGTATCGGCAGCCTCGTTGGCTTACCTTGGGACATGTTACGTATATATAAGTATGTTTTGAGATGTTTTTAATTACAGTTGGACTTTGTTATTCTATTTACAGCTTTCAAACTTAGTTAAATAGACCCTATTGAATGCCATGTGTGATTACAGGTAACATAAGTTGGGTTATCGGGTAGGTTAAGCTTGGTCACTCGTCATGGCCTTAGGTTGGGTCATGACAAAAATGGTATCAGAGCAGTTCAGTCCTCAGCATATTCGCAGACGGTGTCTAGTAGAGTCTTGTTTATCGGTGTGTTGTGCACCACAACTATAAACAGGAGGCTACGAGACATTAATAGCTTGTCATTCCTTCTTTCATGTTATAGATCGTGCGAATAGAGTTGTGTCATAAGTGAGAGCCCCAGAGATAGGACTCCAGACATCTTCCGACCGAGGTAGGGGCAGAGGTGGAGCTTTTAGCTGCAGTAACGGGCCGCATCGTATCTACGCTCTAGGTAGGAGACCGGGTCCAGAGACACCGCAAGATGCACCATCAGGTATACCCTTCTTCAGATTATTTATTGATGGGTTTAAGCTATATACGAACTGTCCCTTACCACTATGACAAGATTTATTACAACATAAGTTAGGATATAAGCATAGGAGTTAATGGGGTAAATCGAGACGAAAGACTTAGTGAAAAACTTAGTTGAAACCTTAAGGGGGGAAGTGCCCATAGCATAGCAAGACCATAGCTATAAATCGGAAACAGGGTAAACGAATAGAAGACTACTCTTAATATGTAACCTTTTTGTTATTATAAACATGATACTGGCGGTATTAGATACTATTAATTTGACCTTAAATAGTACAGTCATGTTTTAATCTATTGTTTAACTATCCATAAAACTTATTTAAGTTACATATTTCCAACATTCGAGGACGAATGTTCCTAGGGGGGAGGATGTTACACCACGAAAATATTTTCGTGTTACCGAGACTGCAGACGGCTTAGTATGGGCTAAGGGGAGGGTAAAGATAGATACAAGGATTAGGGATGAAGATTCTGTTATATATGTATAAGAATAACATATAGACGACAGTGGAGGTCATATGGTGTAAGTTGGTTAATACGTTACTTGACAAATAGCCCTCGTAACCGTATGTTAAGGTGGGGCCCACATGTGGGGATTTTATAAAGGGCATATGACAAGTTATTTGAATAGTACATAGGAAATTTAGAAAGTCTTGAGAGGGACACTTAAGCCAAATATGAGTATAAGCACTCCAAAAGGATGATTGAAAGGAGTTAGAGAGAAGTTTCTCTCACTAAGGAAAACTCTCTCAACGTTTTCCCTTAGTTGCTCCTTCGGTTTTTCCCATCTCCCCCCCTAAATTTAACGATTGTTCCCCACGATTTGAAGCTTAATGTTCACAACATGAAAAAGACTAAACGTTACACACGCTCCAGCAATGATTCAGGAGGTTCAGGAAGTTCGACGAAGGCTAGAACCAAGAAAAAGAAAAAGAATGGCGGAAGTCCAACCATTGTTGAAGAAAATCTAATTCCGGCAATTTCAGACCCAACGGTGTTAGTTCATGTCACGCCTGATTTGCGTATCCCACTCGAGAATGTAGTAGATGATTCTATGTTGCAAATGATACATGAATGGGGCAAAAGTATAGAAATTGAGAGCTTGGATATTAGTGTATTTGAAGGCGGAAAACTTCATGGTCCATCAGTAACCAATCCAGAAGTAATCTCTCCTATTACTCCTCCTGAAGTGACCACAGTTGAAGACCATGACACTGACCACATGCCTCATGGGAAGAACTCTCTTGATACTCCCGGCAAGCAGAGGCTTATTCTGATAGCCATTGACACCCCTTATGCTACTAGGGTGGTCGATCCTATCACGGGTCAACTGGAAGACAACGGGAACATTACGGAAGAGCAGGATAACCACGGCATCACTAGTACCTCCACACTACCTGGAAATTTACTCAGGCAAGCCGGAAAAGGGAAAAAATCTGGGCCAGGAATTGCAATTGATGAAACTAAGCGTGATGGCATACTCGGGTCAAAACCGGGTCAGGGTGCGGGTCAGAGGTTCAGGGCGGGTCGGGCGGGTGTCCATGGGTCTAGGAATAATCCCGTTTTTCATGAATCAATATCAGTTAGGAGCATTGAAGAGACTCCTATTCCCAATGAGCCTATCGCGGGTGCCAAGGTATCACACTTTAATGCAGTGGGAACCAAAGAGCCTCCTCATATTCCGGGTCGGGGCATGGGTCAGAAGGCTAAGGCGGGGGTCAGGCAGGAGTCCATGAGACTATGAATATTCCCATTATGCAAGAATCAAGGTCAGTTGGTAGAAACGAAAAGATCTTTATCCCCAAGGAGCCTAACATTAATGTCGCGGGAGCCGAGGCGTCACACTTTAATGTCGCGGGTACCAATGAGGCATCTTCAACAACGGGTCAATGCGAGGGTCAGCATGCTAAGACGGGTCAGGCGGGAGTCCATGGGTCGATGAATATTCCCGTTATGCAAAGACCAAGGTCAGTTGTGAGAAACAAAGTCACTTCTATTTCCAAGGAGTCTAGGTACTCCATGAACATTAATATCGCGGGAGCCAATGTGAAAGACTTAAATGTCGCGGGAACCAAAGAGTCATCTCACTTAATGGGACAACAACCTCTGAATTCTTTAAGTGTCACTAACGAATCCTTTCCTACTTTAGCAAGCTTGCTAAGTGGAACCCATCACAGAAACCTCAACAACCCCTTCGCCTTTAATTCTACCTTGGGCACAGGTATAGTCAATAACAACCCCCCTCTCTCATCCAATACCTCTTCATTACTCCCTGAAATTCATAATACCTCACCCCTTTTATCCTCCCTACCATCAATTCTTCCCGGAACCCATGATAAATTCCCTACCCTTCCAAATGGCACGCGAATCCTCTCTCCTAATGTGGGCACAAGTTCTATTCCATCTACCCATTCCCCTCTGTCTATACCTCCAGAAATACCTTCTAATGACTTACCCACAAATGCATCTTCAGAACAACATGAAACTCCACCCGTTGGTACAACATATAATACTTTACCCCCGAATCATGGCAAAGGTTCCATCCCTCCTAAGAAGACTTATGCTGGAGTCTTTGCGGGTACTAGGCTTGAAGCAAAGGGTATGAAGTTACAATTCATTGAACAACAAGGGGAGGAAGTAAAAATAGAAGCTGAGGACGAAGTTCCATTCATTGAAACATGGGGATATTGCCTAATAGGTTGCTTCACGGGTCCTTTCCCGGGAAGAGAGACATTGAATACCATTGTGAAGGGATGGGGAGTGAAGTGCCGTATTATATCGTATGGCAAAGGATGGACTGTTTTCAAATTCATGACGGAGGAGGAGCGCACAAATGTACTCCATGGTGGCCCTTATATGGTCTTCGGGAAAACTATGATGCTAAAGCCTATCAATAAGGGAGTTCTAATAACAGATGATTTATTCATGGACATTCCAATTTGGGTCACTTTCCATGACATTCCCCTTTCTATTTGGAGTGCAACGGGCCTTAGCAAGATTGTTTCACGTGTAGGAAAACCTCTATACATGGATCAATATACTAAGGAAAGGTCAAAAATGAATTATGCAAGAGTATTAGTGGAAGTAGATGTTAGCAAGGAACCGGTAATTGAATTTGGTGTCAAACTCCCCGACAATAGAAGGTATACTCAAAGGGTGAACTATGAGAACTACCCGGACTTTTGCTATCATTGTGCGGCTTTTGGACATAACCACTTGAAGTGTAGAAAACTGAGGGATGATGCCAACACTGAAGAAGCTCCTAAAAATCGCAATCCAGTGGTACCCCCTAGCAAAGAGGGAGTTTCTACTTGTTTGGATGCCAACAGAGGTACGGGTGGAACCAACCCTCCTTCCCCTTATCCACCACCTTCTCAACATCCCGCAGATGATGGAAACTTGATGGACATTGAAGACAGTGAGCACACACCACCTCTTGCTCCCGGAAGTGTGGGAGATGCTACGCATGCTGCGGTTCCTCCGGTTATGGGTCATCATGGCTCATCAATCTTGCGGGATTCTCAAGTTTGGTCCTCACGACCTCAACCACAACCTGGCATTGCACAACATGGTAGGATGAGAAATGAGACAAGGCAGACTGATTCTGAAGTACCAATGAACCCGCAACCTTCATTGGATGGGGGAACCTACAAGTATGCTACGGAGGATTCTAATCTTGCATCACGGTGCATATATTTTGAACGCGGGGAACATAGCTTGGCTGAGACACATGTTATGGCTTCCAACAACAAAGAAGAGGGATGGAAGGAAGTAATCTCAAAGAAAAACACGCCGAAAGGCAGTGGAAAGGCAAAGGCAGCAAAGCGCGGAGGTGCTAACAAAACCTCCTTTGTTTCCTAATGAAAGTACTTTGTTGGAATGTCCTTGGTCTTTGCGGACAAAGGGATAGGGCAGCCACGCAAACTCTTGTGTGTAGGCTCACAAAACAGCATGATGTGGCAATGGTTTGTGTTATACCCCGTATTTCCAGAGTATGTATGTGAGGACGTACGTACATTTGTACAAACCCTAATTAGGTTAAGGATGGAATTGTGAACTTTCAACGGAAAAGATTCCGAACCTTGTGAAGGAAATTCTACGTTTTTAATATTTTAACCGATTACGGATTTTTCCGAGAGACGAAATATTTTGGACCAATAGGAGGGCGACATGTGTCACCCTTAGTTGGCATGGGTTGGATGAAAATGTTGGCCAAGTGGACAAGGTCAAGTGGTCAAAGTCTTGGAAGACATTTTCTTTTGGTGAGTGGGAGTAGGTATGTTGGACGTTTTTTGTGCCTAGTGGAAGGTCACATGGCTCTTTGTTGTGGGGGACATATGTCCCAATGTTGTGGTGGACATATGTCCCAAGGTTATGGTGGACACTTGATTGGAAGACCTCATTCTTCACATGGATCCAAATCTTCACCCTCCATTTGTTTTAATCTAGAACATTGGTGGTTCTCTAAATACCCCCCTCTTGTGCAAGACTTCTTCATCACTTGAACAATTTCCAAGTCTCAAAATCCCTCTCCCCCTTTGAGAAGATCTCGTCAAACACCCCCCCCCCCCCTTCCTAGTAGCTCTCCGAAACTCCCTCTTGATAGTTCTCGTCCCACACCCCTCTCCCTTAACCAAAATTTGTCCAAAAATTCCTAAACTCTTAAGTGTTCTTCCTTAGTGTATTAGGAAGATTATTAACCAAAGGTTAGAAAAGATTTCACACCCTAGCCCCTAAAACCTCACCTTGGCCGAGAGTTGTGAGGACAAGAACTTTAGTGTTCTTCACTTGTTTAGGTTGGTTCTTGAAGAGGAGTTGGTTAGGAGCGTATAAGGGTTGTTTGGAGCGGGTTGGAGCGCACGGAGTAGGAGCTAAACGTTGCTCAGGATCGACATTAAATCTTGGATAATTTTTGGCTTACCGAGGTAAATATCTTGTCCTTCTATTGTAATTGGAAATTACATACTGTAGTAGTATAGAATTGAGTATAAGATTTATAGAAGGATGGTATAAGAGAAGAGAATTGAACTGTACTTACATAGGACTGTACTTATAGTAGACTTGTGTAGTTTGACGGGTAGGGAAGTGCTGCCCAATTTTTCGTAGAATAGAGAACCCTCTGCTTAGAATATTCTACAGTGTAGTCTAGACGTTGATAGACGTATTTGACTATTATAGGTTGATACTCTGCGCGCGACATATTCGACTTGGCAGGTGGATTTCGCCGAGGAGGTATGTGATTCTTCCTATCCTCTTGAGCATGATATTTTAAAATATATATAGTACGGTAGACGTACGTGTGTTAACTGAACGTGGTTTTACTTCGATGTCTTTTGACTTGAGTTTTAAATAATAAGAATCTTGAAGTATTTCAAAAGAAGTATGAATAGTTTTTGAAAGAAGAGTAATACTTGGTTTTAAAAGCTTAAGAGTTATGCCAGCTTTATGGAAAGTTAGGTATAACTGTTATACCCCGTATTTCCAGAGTATGTATGGGAGGACGTACGTACATTTGTACAAACCCTAATTAGGTTAAGGATGAGATTGTGAACTTTCAACGGAAAAGATTCCGAACCTTGTGAAGGAAATTCTACGTTTTTAATATTTTAACCGATTACGGATTTTTCCGAGAGATGAAATATTTTGGACCAATTGGAGGGCGACATGTGTCACCCTTAGTTGGCATGGGTTGGACGAAATGGTGGCCAAGTGGACAAGGTCAAATGGTCAAAGTCTTGGAAGATATTTTCTTTGGGTGAGTGGGAGTAGGTAGGTGCGTTTTTGGGGCATGTGGGGGAGGCATTGTGGACGTTTTTCTTGAGCAAGTGGGAGGCCACTTGGCTCATTGTTGTGGGGGACATATTTCCCAATGTTGTGGTGGACATATGTCCCAACTTTGTTGTCACGACCCGTTCCGGGGCCCGTGACTGGTGTCTTACCCGGGCACCCAAGTAGTCATACATCAGAGAAATCAGTGGAATATAAAACATACAGATATGAAACAAGAGATAAGATAATAAAATAGGCCAACCAAAACGGTTGCCTTCTTACATATATACAGAATTTTTTTGAACAGTTACATCCTTTACAACCCTGCCCACAACAGTACTACAGACCTCTAAGAATGTAACAACTATGACGGGACAGGGCCCCGCCATACCCCTGAATGTACAAGAACCTACAACTCAGGGAAACATACCAAAAGATAAGCCTCCGGAGAAACGGAGCTTCCCAATACGCTGAACTGTGACCCTAAGAGCGAGGATCAACAACCGATGTACCTCTACCTGCGGCATGAACGCAGCCCCCCCGAAGGAGGTCAGTACAACAGGTACCAAGTATGTGAAATCAAAATATCAGAAACGAAATCATAATCTAAAACAAAACAGAGACATGTATGATAACAAAACTACGATCACAATATAAAAGATCATGTCAAGTCAGGGACTCACGCCCTCAAAGTCTTCCCTCATGCCCGTGGAACTTCTTCCTCACTGCCGGCAGTCCAGGTATAAGTCATGTGATACGTGTAACATGTCACGGCCCATCTCATGGACCCGAGGTGAAATCGTATGGAATACATTCCCGGTCCATCTCATGGACTCGATATCAAATCAGGTGGTATACATTCCCGGTTCATCCCATGAACGCGGTGTCGTGTGAAATACATTCCCGGTTCATCCCATGAACTCGGTGTCGCATGAAATACATTCCCGGTCCATCTCATGGACTCGGTATCGTGTGAAATACATTCCCAGTTCATCCCATAAACTCGGTGTCGCATGAAATACATTCCCGGTCCATCTCATGGACTCGGTATCGTGTGAAATACATTCCCGGTTCATCCCATGAACTCGGTGTCGCATGAAATACATTCCCGGTCCATCTCATGGACTCGGTATCGTGTGAAATACATTCCCGTATTACTCTTAAGCTTTTATACCTAACTTCCCATAAAGCTAGTATAACTCTTAAGCTTTTAAAACCAAGTATTACTCTTCTTTCAAAAACGATTCTTAATTCTTTTGAAATACTTCAGATTCTTATTATTTAGACTCAAGTCAAAAGACGTCGAAGTAAAACCACATTCAGTTAACACACGTATGTCTACCGTACTATATATATTCTTTTAAAATATCATGCTCAAGAGGATAGGAAGAATCACATACCTTGCGACGATTACCGACAATTAGCAAATAGCTCCAAAGTACTGTAATCCTGCTAGCCTTTTCCACCCTTCGAGTAGAATACGCTACTCTCGATTTCAACCTATATCGGTCATATAAGTCTATTAACGCCTAGACTACTCAGAAAATAATTCTAGATACTGATTCCTTATTCTACGGAAAATTGGGCAAAGACTTCCTACCCGCCAAATTACACAAGTCTCTGTAATGTCATCGTATGTAAATCTCACCTTTTCTTTAATATTCTTACGATGTGATTTCATTCAATTCTTTTACGTAACATCCTTCTATTACAGTTCAATTCTCTTCAGAATATCCTTTTATGAATCTTATATTCATTTCTATACTACTACTGATGTAATTTCCAATTACAATATAAGGACAAGAGTATTTACCTCGATAAGCCCAAAATTATCCAAGTTTAAATGTCGATCTGAGCAACGTTTAGCTCCTACTCGAGCGCCCAAACAACCCTTAGAAGTTCTACGCAACTTCTTCTTATTACTTCAACCAACGTGAAGATTTTCCTTAGGTTTCGTTTTGCATCAAGGGAAGTATAATAGTATTTTGGGCTTTTAGTATAGGGGTAACCTTGGAATACTACAAGGTATTTGGGCGAAGGTATTTTGGAATAGTAACAATACTTGAGAGTATTTTTACGCCAAGGGGGTATTTTACTAGAACAACTAGGCAAGGGGGGGTTGTTTAGGCCAAGGCATTCTCAAGGGGAGGAGGCTTTGGACGAAAGTCTTACAAAGGGGGAGAGGGATTTCAAGACTTAGAAAGTGTGGAGTGGATGATGAAGTCTTCAACTAGGGGGGGGGGGGGGGGTATTTATAGGGAAATCAATGGTCAAGATCAAGACAAGTGGTGGGCAAGTGGAGGGTGAGGATTTGCCCAAGTGCTCCCTAGCCATCTACTCCTCAATTCACTCCAAACATTGACCCAAGTTTTAGGCCACAAAACATGCCCAAAAACGTGCACCCAAATCGGCCCTAAGACCGCCCACTTGAGGGTGACAAGTGTCGCCCTCTCGTTGGTCCAAAATATTTTATCTCTCGGAAAAATCCGCAAAAATTATAAATGACATAGCCGTAATTTTCCCTACGCAAGTTTTGGAAAACGTTTCGTCGGAAAACAATTCTTTTCGCTAGCTGTGCACAAATTTCGTCCCTTTGCCTACTTAAGGCTTAAACTTTTATACGTACGCCCTCACGTACATACTCTGGAAATACGGGGTATAACATTCTCCCCTTCTTAGAAACATTCGTCCCGAATGTTCCTTCTAAGCCTCAAAATATACATGCGCCAGTATAGTCTTCACTACTATACTATGAAAACAATCATGCCACACCTGGCCACAGAATAACACGCGTAAATACTTAAATCCAAGTCCACAATGAATCACCTCTAGCATCACAAAAGCTCCCACCCGACGTCTAAAATATACTCCTTTCGTACCTTCTCTTTACAAAAGAAATGATCACATCTATGCTCTTAACACATGCTCGCTTATTCCCTTACTCGTCGTACCCTTCTCGTACACTCGAACTCTTTCTCATAACTTACCACATTTCTGTTACTGCTTCAGTTTCCAAATCTCTGGGTTACTACCTCCAACTTGGTCATCATTACTGGGAACAATTTGGATGGATCTCCGATACTTTTTCGAACCTAGCAACACGAAAGACCGGACGCACTGCCTCCTATGTCGGACGGCAATGCTAACTATAGGCAACCTGGCCTATTCTTCACATGATCTGGAAAGGCCCAAAGTAACTCGGGCTAAGTTTCCTCTGTTTTCCAAAATTCGTCACACCCTTTCCGGAGTGGTACCTTCAAGAAGACCCACCGTCAACCTGAACTCCAAGCGTCGTCGCCGATTATCCGCACGACTCCTGTTGACTCTGAGCTGCCAATAACCTCTTCTGGATAAGCTTCACCCTATCCACATCCTGCTGAAATAAGTATGAACCAACCATCTGAACCTTGCCAACATCAAACCAATCGACCAGCAACTTACACTTCCGCCCCTACAAGGCTCCATAAGGCGATATCCGAATACAGAAATGGTAGTTATAAAACACCCCCCTCAACAGGAGGCAACAATCCTCACAGCTACCCCTGAAATCCAAACACTGGCCCGAGGGCGAATGCGATACTGAGACTCACATGAGTTCCTAACCCTGCCTGGTAAAACCTCCAGAAAAAGAAATAGCCATAACCTGGGCTTTACTGTCTGTCATAAGGTGAAAGTGGGCACCTCGTGCAGCCTTACAACCTTCCTGATATAACAACTCGCATAACCCTCTGCCGAGTACACGGTCCTGACTGAAAGATAAGATGGGCTGACCTCATCGACCGACTACTGGTCGAACGCATCCACGAACTCGTACGATGGTTAACTAAACTTGGGCCTAACACCCTCATGACCCTGCCACCTGGCGGGACCACCTCGAACTGACCCCACCATTTTACGGGCCGCGGGTTGACCCGTGATTGGCCTCAACCCGACCCACTTCACGCCGAGCTCTTGTTCCCCGATCCGGAACCATCGAGTCACGAAAACCTAGTGGTCTTCTTAGCTCAACTACCCTCTTTCATTTCATACCCCTCCGGGACTTATCACACAAATATATCCCACGTATACTATGCACTCTGATAAAGGTCAACATAAACATAAACCTTTTACTCAAGATGGCCTCGCATCTAAGGTCTCTACATATAAAACTCTAAGGTTCATACCTTCCCTGTCCCCATACTTATCCTTTCCATGTTTCTTACTCACAAATAACACAACGCTATCCGTACATAGCACACACTAACAAGATCATCATATCAAGCATACAAATCTCTAGAGGGTTAAGGATATACCTGTATCTACTGCTTCACTCTAATCATAGGCCTCACCGCATAGTCGTAAGGCGATGAACTCGCCATCGACCGGTGGGCTGCGTCATACACGCTCGCACTCTCCTATACGCACGCCTCGTCACATGGCCCTGACGGCCGCAGGTGAAACAAGCACCAGTAAAAAGACGACATTCCCCGGGATGATGCCTGCCACATCGTGCACACTGAGGGGGACATGAATCCTGCTGGCTAGAACCCGTGTATACCCGTAAACCAGAAGCCCCGAGCTCACCAGCCCCGAATACCCGAATGTCTCAAGGCATCGGAGGACCACTCAGATCGGGCGGAGGTACATAACTAACTCCGCCGAGGCGGTCCACTCGAAGTTACCAAGGACCTGCTGTCCCGCCCTCTTCTCGCGATCTCTGGCCATTCCGCGACCTTCCGCCTCACATCCCGGGCATAAGCTCGCATGCGGCAATGTCCATGCGGTGAAGAGCTACACCAACAAGCCTCGCCAAGTAGTCATCAAGCCTCGTGACGTAGCGGCACTCGCCCTCCATGTCGGCTACCAATGCGGGACGCATCGAGCTAGTGTGTCAAACTCACATTGTACTCCCGAACCGTGACGCCGGCCCGCCTCAACGTCAAAATCTGGCACCGAGCCCTTCTCATCCGCGAGGCAAGAAATGTGCAAGAAATGTCCCTGAGAACTCGTCCCATACTGCTGGAAGTGCATACTCTCCCCGGGACAGCTCCCACGAATCAAACCAGTCGACTACAGTATCACGCTGCCGATGCGAACCTAAGACCACCGACTCGGTCTCAAGCCTTGATCACTCTCATGATCCGTCAGAATCGTTTGGATGAACTCCTGCGATCATCTTCGTGCCTTGACCCATTGAACTCGGGCGCTACAACTCGTAAAGTCCCGTAGCCTCAAACTATCCGATCTCGTGAACCATGGGTACCATCGAACCGGAATTGCCGCATCCACCTATCCTCATGTCTTGCCACTATCTCCGCCAATAATCGGGCCATCTCTTTGTACCTAACCTCTCGCTTCCAGCCGTGGACCGAGGCTCAGTATCGTGGGTCTCGCAGCCATCGCTGCGCTCTAAACTCGCTGGGCCGGGCGGCGTCGCAAAACTCGTCTCAAGCACTCTCGTGTAATGACCGGCTGCGCCCCGCACTTCTCTCAGAACCCACTAGCTCCCTCGGCTGCCTTGCCCATCTGGGCTCGGGTTGCCTTGCGCGGAGGGATAACTGGTAAGAACGAAATACGTCAGAGGGGTCCAACTTATAACACAGCTCTAAGGCACGATCTCAGAATGAGAAGAATGGAAACCAATCCTAAATGTCCTGCAGCCTCCTGATTATAGATGTGGTGCACAACACACCGATAATCAAGACTCTACTAAACACGGTCTGTAGACACTTTCCGAGGATTAACTGCTCTGATACCACTTTTGTCACGACCCGTTCCGGGGCCCGTGACTGGTGCCTTACCCGGGCATCCCAAGTAGTCATACATCAGAGAAATCAGTGGAATATAAAACATACAGATATGAAACAAGAGATAAGATAATAAAACAAAGCAACCAAAAGCGGTTTCTTGCATATATCTGAATTTTTGAACAGTTACATCCTTTACAACCCTGCCCACAACAGTACTACAGACCTCTAAGAATGTAACAACTATGATGGGACAGGGCCCCGCCATACCCCTGAATGTACAAGAACCTACAACTCAGGGAAACATACCAAAAGATAAGCCTCCGGAGAAACGGAGCTTCCCAATACGCTGAACTGTGACCCTAAGAGTGAGGATCAACAACCGATGTACCTGTACCTGCGGCATGAACGCAGCCCCAAGGAGGTCGATAACAGTACCAAGTATGTGAAATCAAAAATATCAGAAACGAAATCATAATACTAAAACAAAACAGAGACATGTATGATAACAAAACTACGATTCACAATATATAAAGCGCTTCATGTCAAGTCGTGGACTCACGCCTCAAAGTCTTCCTCACGCGTGGAACTTCTTCCTCACCGCTAGCCTAGGTATAAGTCATGTGATACGTGTAACATGTCTCGGCCCATCTCATGGACCCGAGGTGAAATCATATGGAATACATTCCCGGTCCATCTCATGGACTCGGTATCAAATCAGGTGGTATACATTCCCGGTTCATCCCATGAACGCGGTGTCGTGTGAAATACATTCCCGGTTCATCCTATGAACTAGGTGTCACATGAAATACATTCTCGGTCCATCTCATGGACTCGGTATCGTGTGAAATACATTCCCGGTTCATCCATGAACTCGGTGTCGCATGAAATACATTCCCGGTCCATCTCATGGACTCGGTATCATGTGAAATACATTCCCGGTTCATCCCATGAACTCGGTGTCGCATGAAATACATTCCCGGTCCATCTCATGGACTCGGTATCGTGTGAAATACATTCCCGGTTCATCCCATGAACGCGGTGTCGTGTGGCCATAACATTTAAACGCTCCTTGAAGACAGATTAAGATAATACCATGTTTTTCCTTTTAAAATCAACTAAGGCAATACTATGCCCTTCTTTTTAAACCAAAACACTTTCCTTCTTAAAGTCAAGTAACAACATTCTTTTCCAAAAGTTCAAGTTTGCCTTATTTCAAATATTCACGTCTCTTATTTTCGAAAGATTTCATAGTTCATAGTCTTAATCATGTAATAACATAATTATCTTTTTAAAACACTTTGAGAAACATATGCCTTATGTGTGAGTAGGTTATTCTTGTTCATAACAATCTTATTAATGCAGCCACGATATAGGAAATGTAATATCATTTTGTCTCATCTTAGCTTCTATGCAGATGGAGGTTTCTACTGGTTTTCATAATACTTAATTAGTCAATACATTTCCCTTATTAGCGCTGCAGTGGTTTGTTCGATACTTATTCTCATTTCCGAAATCCATACAAGTCTTTCATAAAACAATTAAGTAAAACGTTCCTTTTATCACTCTTAAGTCGTTATACCTAACTTCCCATAAAGCTAGTATAACTCTTAAGCTTTTAAAACCAAGTATTACTCTTCTTTCAAAAACGATTCTTAATTCTTTTGAAATACTTCAGATTCTTATTATTTAGACTCAAGTCAAAAGACGTCGAAGTAAAACCACATTCAGTTAACACACGTACGTCTACCGTACTATATATATTCTTTTAAAATATCATGCTCAAGAGGATAGGAAGAATCACATACCTTGCGACGATTACCGACAATTAGCAAATAGCTCCAAAGTACTGTAATCCTGCTAGCCTTTTCCACCCTTCGAGTAGAATACGCTACTCTCAGTATTTCAACCTATATCGGTCATATAAGTCTATTAACGTCTAGACTACTCTGTAAAATAATTCTAGATACAGATTCCTTATTCTACGGAAAATTGGGCAGCACTTCCCTACCCGCCAAATTACACAAGTCTACTGTAATACAGTCATATGTAAGTACAGTTCAGCCTTTTTCTTTAATATTCTTCTGATGTGATTTCAGTTCAATTCTTTTCTGTAATATCCTTCTATTACAGTTCAATTCTCTTCTGTAATATCCTTTTATGAATCTTATATTCATTTCTATACTACTACAGTATGTAATTTCCAATTACAATATAAGGACAAGAGTATTTACCTCGATAAGCCCAAAATTATCCAAGTTTAAATGTCGATCCTGAGCAACGTTTAGCTCCTACTCTGAGCGCTCCAAACAACCCTTAGAAGTTCTACGCAACTTCTTCTTATTACTTCAACCAACTGTGAAGATTTTCCTTAGGGTTTCGTTTTGCGACTGAAGGGAAGTATAATAGTATTTTTGGGCTTTTAGTATAGGGGTAACCTTGGAATACTACAAGGTATTTGGGCCAAGGTATTTTGGAATAGTAACAATACTTGGAGAGTATTTTTCTACCAAGGGGGGTGTATTTTTCGAAAACAACTAGGCAAGGGGGGTTGTTTCGCCAAGGCCTTCTCAAGGGGGAGGGGGAGGCTTTGGACGAAAGTCTTACAAAGGGGGAGAGGGATTTCAAGACTTAGAAAGTGAGGAGTGGATGATGAAGTCTTCAACTAAGGGGGGGTATTTATAGGGAAATCAATGGTCAAGATCAAGACAAGTGGTGGGCAAGTGGTGGGTGAGGATTTGCCCAAGTGCCCCCTAGCCATCTACTCCTCAATTCAGTCCAAACATTGACCCAAGTTTTAGGCCACAAAACATGCCCAAAAATGTGCACCCAAATCGGCCCTAAGACCGCCCACTTGAGGGTGACAAGTGTCGCCCTCTCGTTGGTCCAAAATATTTCATCTCTCGGAAAAATCCGCAAAAATTATAAATGACATAGCCGTAATTTTCCCTACGCAAGTTTTGGAAAACGTTTCGTCGGAAAACAATTCTTTTCGCTAGCTGTGCACAAATTTCGTCCCTTTGCCTACTTAAGGCTTAAACTTTTATACGTACGCCCTCATGTACATACTCTGGAAATACGGGGTATAACATTTGTGGTGGACACTTGGTGGAAGACCTCACTTGAACAAGCTACCACATCTACACCTTCCATTTGTTTTGATCTTGGCCTTTGAAGGGCCTATAAATACCCCCCCTTAGTTGAAGACTTCTTCATCCACAAAATAATTTCTAAGTCTTAAAATCCTTCCCCCTCCCTCTTTAAGCTCTCATCCAAACCACCCTCCCTTCTGAGCCCTACTGAAACCCCCGCCCCTTCCTTGTGTTCTAGCCGAAACATACCCCCCTCCCTTGGTAGAAAAATTGTCTTCAAGTATTGTTGCTATGCCAAAATACTTTAGCCCAAATACCTTGTAGTATTCCCAAGTTACCTCTATACTAAAAGCCCGGAAATACTACCTTATATCCATTAGTCACAAAACGAAACCCTAGGGAAAATCTTCATTGTTGGTTGTAGTATTAAGTAGAAGTTGTATAGAACTTCTGAGGGTTTCTTGGAGCGAATTGGAGCGTACAGAGTAGGAGCTAAACCTTGCTCAGGATCGACATATACCTTGGATAATTTTTGGCTTGTCGAGGTAAATATTTTGTCCTTCTATTGTAATTGGAGATTACATACTGTAGTAGTATAGAATTGAGTATAAGACGTATAGAAGGATGGTATAAAATAAGAGAATTGAACTGTACTTACATAGGGCGGTATTTACGGTAGACTTGTGTAGTTTGACGGGTAGGGAAGTGCTGCCCAATTTTCTGTAGAATTAAGAACCTTCTGCTTAGAATATTCTACAGAGTAGTCTAGACGTTGATAGACATATATGTCCATTATAGGTTGAGGTTCTGCGAGTAGTGTGTTCTACTAAAAGGGAGGACAAGGCTAGCAGGGTATAGTACGGTGGAGCGTTTTGCTAATTGTCGATAATCGTCGCGAGGTATGTGAACCTCTTCCTATCCTTTCTAGCATGATGTCTTGTAAACTATGTAGTACGGTAGACGTACATGTGCTAAATGAGTTTTGGTTGGTTTAAAACATAAAGTGTTATAATAGCTTTATGGGAAGTTAGTTATAACGACTTTATGTAGGTAAAAGAATGGTTTATTGATTTTAGAAGTTAAGAGACTTGATCTTAAAAGATAAGAGACTTGACTTAATTGAATTGATATGAATTTGTTAAAAAGTGTGAAACCTCATTCGTGAGTAATGAGTACTTGGTTTTTAAAGAATAATGTTTTACTGATTTCGGAAATGAGAATAAGTATCGAACGAACCACTGCAGCGTTAATAAAGGAAAATGTATTGACAAATAATTAATTATATTAAAACCAGTAGAAACCTCCATCTGCATAGAAGCTAAGATAAGACAAAATTGTATTACATTTCCTAGATCATGGCTGCTTTAATAAGATTATTATAAACAAGAATAACCTACTCACACATAAGGCATATGTTACTCAAATTGTTTTAAAAGAGAATTATGTTATTAAGTGATTAAGACTATGAATTACGAAACCTTTCGAAAATGAGAGACTTGAGTATTTATTAGGCAAAATTGAACTTTTTGAAAATAATGTTGCTACTTGATTTTAAAAAAGGAAAGTATGGTATTATATTAATCTGTCTTAAAAAAGCGTTTAAATGTTATGGCCGATTCTATACCGAGTCCATGGGATGGACCGGGAATGTATTTCACACGATACCGAGTCCATGAGATGGACCGGGAATGTATTCCACACGACACCGAGTCCATGGGATGGACCGGGAATGTATTCCACCCGATTCCTATCGAGTCCCATGAGATGGGCCGAGACATGTATTCCATACGATTCCTATCGAGTCCCATGAAATGGGCCGAGACATGTATTCCATACGATTCTCATCGAGTCCCACGACGGGCCGAGACATGTATTCCATACGATTCCTATCGAGTCCCATGAGATGGGCCGAGACATGTATTCCATACAATTCCTATCGAGTCCCATGAGATGGGCCGAGACATGTATTCCACACGATTCCACCTCGAGTCCCATGGGATGGGCCGAGACATGTATTCCACACGATTCCACCTCAAGTCCCATGGGATGGGCCGAGACATGTTATACGTATCATACGATTTATACCTAGACTGCCGGCAGTGAGGAATGAGTTCCACGCGTGAGGATGACTTTGAGGAGTAAGTCCTCGCCTTGACATGACTACTTTTATGTTGTAAATCGTAGTTTGATTATCACGCACGCCTCTGCTTTATATAAACTATTATGATTTCATTTACGTGATTTTCCGCCACATACTGTTGCCAGATCGACCTCCTTCGGGCCGCTCACGCCGCAGGTAGAGGTACACCGCTTGTTGATCCTCGCCATGTGGTCACATTCAAAGATATTGGGAAGCTCCGCTTCTCCGAGGCTTATCTTTTGGTATGTTTCCCGAGTTTGTAAGTTCTCGTACATTCAGTGGTACATGGCCCCGTCCCACATAGTTGTTGTAAATCTTAGAGGTCCAGAGTAATGCTGTGCAGAGTTGTAAAAGGGATATAATCGTCGTTCAAAAATTTTATGTATATATACATGCCGAAAGGCAATCTTCTCTTGATAAACTGTTCTCATTCTATAATTGTTTCATGTCTTGTTTTATATTCCGCTGGTTACTCTGATGTTGTATCGCTAGGGTGCCCGGTAAGGCACGACCACGCCCGGTTCGGTCGTGACAAAAGTGGTATCGAGCGATTAATCTTCTAAAGTGTCTACTGCATCGTGTACAGTAGTCTTGATTATCGGTGTGTTGTGCATCACATCTATAATCAGGAGGCTGCAAGACATTTAGGATTGGTTTCCATTCTTCTCATTCTGAGATCGTGCCTTAGAACGGTGTTGTAAGTTGGACCCCTCTGACGTATTTTGTTTTTACCAGTTATGCCTCCGCGCAAGGAAACCCGGGCCCAGATGGGCAAGGCAGCCGGGGGAGCTGCGGGTAGGATACAGAGGAGTACGGGGGCGCAGGCCCAGTCATTACCTAAGATAGTGCTTCAGACGGCGAGTTTCATGACGCCGCCAAATTTCAAAGAGAAGTTTAGAGCCGCAGCAGCGGGTCACGAGACCACAAGACTGAGCCTCCACCCATAGCCCGGAGCAGGAGATGGGTTCTGCGAGATGGCCCGATTATTGGCCGTGATAGTGGCAAGGCACGAGGATAAGCCGGACGCAGCGATTCCAGACGCAGAGTTCACCCGAGAGCGGATAGTTTGAGACTGCGGGACTTTCTGAGTTGCAGCCTGCTAGTGTTTTATGGATCGAGGCCTGAGGATGATCCGCAGGAGTTCATCCGACAGTTATAGCGGATCATGAGAGTGATCAAGGCTTCGGAGACCGAGTCAGTGGTCTTATGTTCACATCGGCTGCGTGATATCGCAATGATCGTTTGATTCGCGAGCGTCCCGGGGAGCATGCACTTCCAGCTGTATGGGACGAGTTCTCGGAGGCATTTCTCAGCCACTTCTTGCCTCCGCAGATGAGGAGGGCATGGGCCGACAGATTTTTGATGCTGAGACGCAGAGCGACGGTCGAGTACAACGTGGAGTTCGACTTAGCTCGGTATGTCCCCGCGTTAGTAGCTGATATGGAGGACAGAGTACACCGCTACATCATCGGGCTCGATGACTACCTGGCAGAGGCTTGTTCGGGTGTAACCCTTCAGCCGGGCATAGATATTGCCCGCATGCAGGCTTATGCACTTGGATGTGAGGAGCGGAGGGGTCGACGGAATGACCGAGATCGAAAAGAGGCTGCAATGCAGGTCCTTTGGTAACTTTCGGCGAACCGCCAGGAGAGTTAGTTATACACGCCAAAGACAGAGTTGTCACGACCAAATCGGCCCGTGGATCGTGCCTTACCCCGCACCCTAGTGACACAACATCGTAGTAATCACGAACATAAAACAACAACATGAGATAATGAAATATAAAACAATAATCAGGAAACTTGCTTTGCATATATATAACCATCAACTCTTTTACAAATGAACACTTAATCCTTTTACCAACCCCGCCTACAACAAGATTACATGCACTTAAGAATGATACGACACAATGGCGACGTGGCCCCGCCACAACCTCGAATGTAAACACTTACTACGATGGGACTATACCACCGATAAGCCTCCGAGAAACGGAGCTTCCCAAACGCTGAATCGTGACCGAGAGCTAGGATCAACGATCGATGTACCTTCAACTCGCGGCATGAACGCAGCCTCGGGCGAGGTCAAGACAACAGTGCAGAGTATGTGAAACTAAAGATAAATCAGTAAATGAAATCATAGTAGTCTATACAAAGCAGAGACATGTATGATAACCAAACTACGATTCACCATAAATAAGGCCATGTCAAGTCGTGATTCACACCCACAAGTCATCACTCAATTTAACAACGGGTCTCACGCCACAACATCAATCGTGCGTGGAATACCTTCCTCACCGCCAGCTTTATGATATACAAGCACCAAGGAATACATATGAACACCGTGTCCCACTGTGTCCTAATAAAACTGCAGGTAAGCACGAAGGCCTAGCCGACTACTAACACCTACGCATCAACAAGGTCATAAATCAGATCATAAGATCTGTCTGCATCGCCACATGATCAAAGCCGCCACTTGCCCGCAGATCTAATGCGCGCGTCTAGTCTCGAACTTCCCGCACCCGCGATAGGCCAATCTCATCGCCCGCATGAGGTATTTCCGCATCGAGGGTAGCTACTCCGGCATCGCCCCGACTTCAGAGTCCGCACGGCCACAAGCGACCGCATGCCCATAAAGGACGACACTAACTCGAACTCTCGTAGCTCCGCATAGGCCCTCAGACCCGCATGAGGTATTCTCGAATCACGGTCCTGCATCACCGAAGTCTACCCCGCACGGAGGGCGCCTTAACCCCTAATCATCTCTTGAGATGAATGCCACAATACTATCATATCGACTGATAGTTAATAAGCACAATCAAGGGAAACCCCCTTACACAAACATCACAAGATACTAACACACGTAGCATCCTAACACGTTTACTTATCAAGGCAACAAGAAAGTATTACAAGGCTATCACAAACCAATACAATTAAGTTATTCACACAAGGTACTTTCTACTAACAAGTTCGTATCTATCCCCAAAGTACTTCACACATTAAAATCTTAAAAAGATCTGCTTTTTCACATAAGTCACACAATACGTAGTATAAAAATAGTTGGATCGCCCTTTAAGAAAACTAAAACTCTTACCTTTGTAAAATCAAGTAACAACATTATTTTCCAAACGCCCAAGTTTGCCTAATTTCAAATGTTCACGCTTTCTTATTTTAGAAAGGTTTCAGAGTTCATAGTCTTATTCATTTAAGAATATAATTCTCTTTAAACAACTGAGAAACATAAGCCTTATGTGAGTAGGATATTCTTGTTTATAACAATCTTATTACAATGACCATGATCTAGGAAATATCATTTTGTCTCATCTTAGCTTCATGCAGATGGAAGTTTCTACCGTTTTAATAATACTTAATTATTCAAAACATTTCCTTTTATTAACGCCGCAGTTGGTTTGTCGATACACATCCCGATTTCCAAAATCAAGAAACGTTTAAGCCGTTATACCTAACTTTCCATAAAGCTAGTATAACTCTTAAGTTCTCAAAACCAAGTATTACTTCTTTCAAAACGATTTGAAATCTTTTGAAATACTTCAAGTTCTTTATAATCACACGCTGCCGCTTATAAACAAATCATTTACCTTTAAAACCACAAAGTGTTTTCTTATCTACATAAAGTCGTTATAACCAACTTCCCATAAAGCCGTTATAACACTTTATGTTTTAAACCCATCGAATACATTTAGCACACGTACGTCACCGCATTACATAGTTCACATATCATGCTAGAAGAGATAGGAAGAGGTTCACATACCGCGACGAGTATCGACTAATAGCAAAACGCCCAACCGCCGCTACTCCTGCCAAGCAGATCGCGCCATACGTAGTACTTCAACCTATAAGGTCACAAGGCGCTTATTAACATCTAGATCTCATCAGAACTTCTACGTAAAATTCGCAAAGACTTCCCCGCAACAACAGAAATCTCTCCTCTATCGAGGCCGCTACCAAGCCAACCGTGTGGGTTATACATCTAACCCTAACGGGTACAATTCTACTAACAAGTCTCAGAATACGCCCCATGTAATTACAGTCGGATTCTTCAGGGCTTAAGTCAAAAGACATTGCGCAAAGATTAAGCTTAGTTCTATATATAGTATACTTCAACTATATAATCTAACAACATGTAATTTCCAATTACAATAGAGGGACAAGATATTACCTCGATAAGCCCATAATTATCCAAGTATAAAGTCGATCCTGGGCAATCGTTTAGCTCCAACTCCGAGCGCTCCAACCCGCTCTAAACCACCCTTAGAAGTTCTAACCAACTTACACAATACTCCAACTGACTATGGAGATTTTCCTGGTTTTGCCAGGATCGACGGAAGTATAATAGTATTTCGGCTTTTCAGAAAGGTATAACCTTAGAATACAACAAGGTATAAGGCTAAGGTAATTTGGGCATTATAACAATACTGAGAGTATTTCTATACCACAAAGGGTATTATACGAAAGCAACTAGCAGTGGGGTACCCCACGCCACACCACAGCGAGTGGGTGGCTACCTCGGCCTACCCCACTGTGGGGAACTCTCGCCAGGGGCCTCACGGGGGAGTGGGAAGGCTCTGCCAAGACACCACACTGGAAGGAAGAAGCTTTCAAGACTAAGGCAATTTGTGAATGAATTAGTCTTCCAGGAGTGGTATTTATAGTCAAGTGAAAGCCAACCAATGGCCAAGATTACACCAAGTGTTAGGCAAGTGTAGGGCCAAGATTCACCCATGTGTACCTAGCCAACTTGCACACAAAATATCTACCAAAAATATCTCCCACTTGCCTTCCCAAAATCGTCCACGTGCGCCCACTTAGCCCACCAATGAGAGGTGCTGCCGCCTCTCGTTGGTCCAAAATGTTCCGTCTCTCGGAAAAATCCGCAAAAAATACTAAATGACATAGCCGAAATTCCCTACGAAAGTCGTGGAAAACGCTTCGTCTAAAAACGACTCTAACCGGGTGTTGCGCACAAACATATTTCGCCCAAAGGTGCCACATGGGGTGACACGTGTCGCCCGATTCGGCCCAAAATATTTCGTCTTAGAAAATATCCAAAACGCCAAAATCTCAAAATCAAAATGGCCCCACAAAATCAGTAAATTTCTCCCGGGCCCCACGTGACCATTTTCAAAATAAAATTCCATAATTCTCTAATATTCCAGAAGTCCGACACCAAACGGGAATCCACCCCATAAACGAACCTTTTCCTTCACAAAAACCGGAAATTTTTCCGTGGAAAATCGCCTCTTTCTTCCTTTCCAATCTTTCGCCGTATTCTCGCACGCACGCCCTCGCATACATACCCCGAACTACGGGTATAACATTCTTCCCCTTAGAAACATTCGCCCGAATGTTCCTTCTAAGTCTCAAACGAACACGTGACAAAGATAGTCTTCACTACTATACTTACGAACAATCTCGCCACACCGCCATGGAAACACTGCGCAAAACTTACATCTAAGTCCACGAGGAAACACCTCTACATCACCACAAATAATGCTACTTTGCCACTTTGCTCGAGATACCACTTTGTCACTTTGCCGCGAGCCTTGCTCCAACGACCCAACAAATGGTACCGGCCGCATGCGATCATCAAGTCGTCAGACACTCGAATTCTTACCACATTTACGAGCATCGCTTAGTATCCAAAACTCGGTTACTATCTCTAACGTGGTCATCATTAATCGGGAACATTCGATGGATCTTCGATACTTTCGAACATAACAATACGAAGACCGGACGCCCTTCTTCCTAAGTCGGACGGCAAATGCTAACATATAGGCAACCCGCCTATTCTTCACATGAACTCACAAAGGCCCAGTAACTCGGGCTAAGTTCCTTCGTTTCCAAAACTCGTCACACCGCCCGGTGGTACTTTCAAGAAGACCGACCGTCAACTCGAACTCTAAGCCGCCGCCGACATCCGCACGATTCCTCCGAGCCGCCGTAACTTCTTCTAGACAAGCTTCACTATCCACACCTGGAACAAGCTCAACCAACTATTCAACCCCGCCAACATCGAACCAATCGACCGCAACTTGCATTTCGCTCTACAAGGCGCCACAAGACGACATCCGAACACGAAATGGTAGCTTAAACACTTCAACCGAGACAACGATCTCACAGCTACCCTCAAATCAAAACATCGCCCGAGGCGAATGCGACACGAGACTCACCGAGTTCCTAGCCCCGCCGTACAAACTCCCGTGAAGAGAAACAGCTGCACTGGCTCCACTGTCATAAGGTGAAGGTAGGCACCTGCGCAACCTCACAACCTTTTCGGATAACATCAACACCGCTGAGGAACGACTCGACCAAGAACACGATAGGTCGCCCCATCGCCCGACCACCGGTCGAACGCATCCACGAACTTGCACGCTAACCAAACATGGGCCTAACACCTCATGACCCTACCACAAGGCGGACCACCACAACCGACCCCACCACCATACCGCCGGGTTGACCCGCAACACGGCCTCAACCCGACCGGCATTGCAAGAAAACACTAGCTCCCAAGGAATAATTTCACAAATCATATTAAAACCTAGCGGTCTTCCTAGCTCGACTACCTTCTTTCAAATCACGCTACTCGGGACTTATCCCACGAACATAGCTCACGTGCACTATGCACTCCTATAAGGGTCAAACATAACACTACACCTTTCTCGAGACGGCCTTACCTCTAAGGTCTTTACGTATAACACTCTAAGGCTCACACCTTCTATCCCCAAAATCTTACTCGGTTAACCCACCATGATTCTAATCACAACTAACACACGCCATCGTAACATAGCACTTAAGGTATACTCACCTTGAAAGTTACCAAAGGACTCGCCGCCCGCCCTCTTCTGTCCTTCGTTAACCCGCCGATCTCTACGCTGCTCACGCGCATAAGCCCGCATACGTGCCATGCTCGCCTAATCAAGGATTACTCTTGCACAACCTTCTTAGGTAGTCATCAAGACTCGCGATACATCGGTATACTCCGTAGCCAAATCCATAGCTAGTAACAAGGTTGTCTTCGCAATCTATATTCTCGCTCTGGCCGTGGAACCGGTTCACATATCATGGCCGCAGAGGAACCGCCGCCGCCATGCTTAAACTCTGGGGCTAGTGACGCCGCAGAAATCCCCGAATGAAGCACTACCCTAGGTAATGATTGGGCCTGTGCCTCGCCACCCTCCGAACTCAACTCGCAGCCTCTCTCGCTTTGCCCTCCCGGGCCCGGTTGCCTACGCGAGGCATAACGATAAGTGGAAAGAATTTCACGAGGGTCCAACTTACAACACGGCCTCTAAGGCACGATCTCAGAGTGAGAAGAATAGAAACCAATCCTAAATATCCTATAGCCTCCTCGACATTGGTGTGGTGCACAACACACCGATAATCAAGACTTCATCGATACGGTCAGAGACACTTTCCGAGGATTAATCGCTCGATACCACTTTTGTCACGACTAAATCGGCCCGGATCGTGCCTTACCCCGCACCCTAGTGACACAACATCGAGTAATCACGAACATAAACAACAAATACGAGATAACGTAAATATAAAACAATAATCAGGAAAACTTGCCTTTTCGCATATATATAACCATCAACTCTTTTACAAATGAACAGCTTAATCCTTTTACCAACTCCGCCACAACAAGATTATGCACTTCTAAGAATGATACGACCACAATGGCGGACAGGCCCCGCCAACCCCGAATGTAAACACTTACTACGCATGCGGACTATACCACCGATAAGCCTCCGAGAAACGGAGCTTCCCAAACGCCGAATCAGGACCGAGAGCTAGGATCAACGATCGATGTACCTCAACTCGCGGATGAACGCAGCTCGGGCGAGGTCAAGCACAACAAAACGAGTATGTGAAACTAAAGATAAATCAGAAATGAAATCATAGTAGTCTATACAAAGCAGAGACATGTATGATAACCAAACTACGCTCACCATAAATAAGTTAGCCATGTCAAGTCGTGATTCACACCCACAAGTCATCACACCATTTACCAATGGGTCTCCCGCCCACAACATCAAGCGGGCCCGAGGAATACCTTCCTCACCGCCTAGCTTTATGATATACAAGCACCAAGGAATACATATGAACACCGTGTCCCACTGTGTCCTAATAAAACTGCATGGTGGTAAGTACGAAGGCCTAGCCGACTACTAACACCTACAGCACCAACAAGGTCATAAATCAGATTATAAGATCTGCCTAGACCGCCACATGATCAAAGCCGCCACTTGCCCGCAGATCTAATGCGCGCCTAGTCCTCGAACTTCCCGCAGCCCGATAGGCCAATCTCATCGCCCGCATGAGGTATTTCCGCATCGAGGGTAGCTACTCCCAAGATCGCCCCGACTTCGAGTCCGCATGGCCACAAGGACCGCATGCCCATAAAGGACGTACACTAACCTGGAACTCTCGTAGTTCCGCATAGGCCCCCAGGACCCGCATGAGGTATTCTCGAATCATGGTCCTGCATCGCCGAGTCTACCCCGCGACGGAGGGCGCCTTAACCCCTAATCATCTCAAGAGATGAATGCCACAATACTATCATATCGATCGATAGTTAATAAGCACAATCAAGCGGAAACCCCCTTACACAAACATCACAAGATACTAACACACGTAGCATCCTAACACGTTTACTTATCAAGGCAACAAGAAAGTATTACAAGGCTATCACAAACCAATACAATCAAGTTATTCACACAAGGTACTTTCTACTAACAAGTTCGTATCTATCCCCAAAGTACTTCACACATTAAAATCTTAAAAAGATCTGCTTTTCACATAAGTCACACAATACCGTAGTATAAAAATAGAGTGATCGCCCTTTTAAGAAAACTAAAACTCTTACCTTTGTAAAATCAAGTAACAACATTATTTTCCAAACGCCCAAGTTTGCCTAATTTCAAATGTTCACGCTTTATTTTAGAAAGGTTTCGTAGTTCATAGTCTTATTCATTTAAGAATATAATTCTTTTAAACAACTGAGAAACATAAGCCTTATGTGAGTAGGATATTCTTGTTTATAACAATCTTATTACAAAGAATGATCTAGAAATATCATTTTGTCTCATCTTAGCTTCTATGCAGATGGAAGTTTCTACTGGTTTTAATAATACTTAATTATTCAAAACATTTCCTTTTATTAACGCTGCAGTGGTTTGTCGATACACATCCTGATTTCCAAAATCAGTAAAACGTTCTTAAGCCGTTATACCTAACTTTCCATAAAGCTAGTATAACTCTTAAGTTCTCAAAAACCAAGTATTACTTCTCTTTCAAAACGATTTCAGAAATCTTTTGAAATACTTCAAGTTCTTTATAATCACACGTCAAGCCAGTTATAAACAAATCATTTACCTTTTAAAAACCACAAAGTGTTTTCTTATCTACATAAAGCTGTTATAACCAACTTCCCATAAAGCCGTTATAACACTTTATGTTTTAAACCCATCGAATACATTTAGCACATGTACGTCTACCGTACTACATAGTTCACACATATCATGCTAGAAGAGATAGGAAGAGGTTCACATACCTCGCGACGAGTATCGACTAATAGCAAAACGCTCCAACCGTCGGCTACTCCTTAAGCCAAGCAGATCGCGCCATACGTAGTACTTCAACCTATAAGGCCACAAGGCGCTTATTAACATCTAGATCTCATCGTAGAACTTCTACAGAAAATTCGGCAGCACTTCCCCCCCCCCGCAACAGCGTAAATCTCCTCCTCTATCGAGGCCGGCTACCAAGCCAACCAGGGGGGGGGTTATACATCTAACCCTAACGGGTACAATTCTACTAACAAGTCTACTGTAATACAGTCCTATGTAATTACAGTTCAGTTCAGTTCTTCAGGCTTAAGTCAAAAGACATTGCCGCAGTACTAAGCTTAGTTCTATATATAGTATACTTCAACTATATAATCTAACAACATGTAATTTCCAATTACAATAGAGGGACAAGATATTACCTCGATAAGCCCATAATTATCCAAGTATAAAGTCGATCCTGGGCAATCGTTTAGCTCCAACTCCGAGCGCTCCAACCCGCTCTAAACCACCCTTAGAAGTTCTAACCAACTTCTACACAATACTCCAACGGACTATGGAGATTTTCCTAGGGTTTCGGTTTCAGGATCGACGGAAGTATAATAGTATTTCCGGGCTTTTCAGAAGGTATAACCTTAGAATACAACAAGGTATAAGGCTAAGGTAATTTGGGCATTATAACAATACTGAGAGTATTTCTATACCACAAAGGGGGTATTATACGAAAGCAACTAGCAGTGGGGTACCCCACTACCACACCACAGCGAGTGGCTACCTCGCCTACCCCACTGTGGGGAACTCTGCCAAGGGGCCTCACGAAAAGGGAGGAAGGCTCTCGCCAAGACACCACACTAAGGGAAGGAAGAAGCTTTCAAGACTAAGGCAATTTGTGAATGAATTAGTCTTCCAAGGAGGGTATTTATAGTCAAGTGAAAGCCAACCAATGGCCAAGATTACACCAAGTGTTAGGCAAGTGTAGGGCCAAGATTCACCCATGTGTACCTAGCCAACTTGCACACAAAATATCTACCAAAAATATCTCCCACTTGCCTTCCCAAAATCGTCCATGTGCCGCCCACTTAGCCCACCAATGAGAGGGTGCCGCCGCCTCTCGTTGGTCCAAAATGTTCCGTCTCTAAAAATCCGCAAAAATACTAAATGACATAGCCGGAAATTCCCTACGAAGTCGTGGAAAACGTTTTCAAAAACGACTCTAACCGTGTCAGGCACAAACATATTTCGCCCAAAGGTGCCACATGGGGGTGACACGTGTCGCCCGATTCGCCCAAAATATTTCGTCTTCCGAAAATATCCAAAACGCCAAAATCTCAAAATCAAAGCGGGCCCCACAAAATCAGAATTTCTCCTGGGCCCCACGTGACCATTTTCAAAATAAAATTCCATAATTCTCTAATATTCCAGAAGTCCGAATACCAAACTGGGAATCCACCCCATAAACGAACCTTTTTCCTTCATTAAAAACCGAAATTTTTCCGTGGAAAATCGCCTCTTTCTTCCTTTCCAATCTTTCGCAGATTCTCGCACGCACGCCCTCGCATACATACCACGAACTACGGGTATAACAAGAGTGGTCCTCCGCGCCTTCGTGGACGCTCGGGTATTCGAGCCGGTCGAGCTCCGGGCTTCGTTCACGGTATACACGGGTTCTAGCCACGTTCATGTTTTCTCGGCAGGCGCGATGCGCAAACGCCATCCCGGGATTGTCGATTTCATCGGGTGCTTGTTTCACCGCGACCGTCGTGGCCATGTGACGAGGGACCGCCCTGAAGGAGGATACGTAGAATGCCGCAGCCTCACCGTCGATGGTGTTCATCGCTTCTATATGCGGCAGTAAGCGTGATTATGATTAGAGCGACGAAGGGAAAATGAAGCAGATGATACAGGTATATTCTTACCCCTCTAGAGACTAGTATGCGTTGATGATATGATGAAGTGCTAGGTATTATGTTCAGATAGCATTATGTTAAAATTGTGTTTAGAAAACATGGTTAGTTAGAAGGGTAAGTTTGGGGACAGGGAAATTATGAGCCTTAGAATATTATACGTAGAGACCTTAGATGCGAGGCCATCTTAAGTAAAAGATTTATTTTATGTTTGACCTTTATCGGAGTGCATAGTATACGTGGGATATATTTGCGTGATAAGTCCCTGAGTGGTATGAAATGAAAGAGGGTAGTTGAGCTAAGGAGACCACTAGGTTTTCGTGACTTGATTAGTGAGATTGTTCCGGAGCGGGGGAACAAGAGTTTGGCGCGATAGTGGGTCGGGTTGAGGCCAGATTGCGGGTCAACCCGCAGCCCGGTTTGAAGTAAGGAAAGATTGTGGTGGTCCTGCTTTGTGTTAGGGTCACGAGGGTGTTAGGCCCAAGTTTAGTTAACTATCGTACGAGTTCGTGGATGCGTTCGACCGCAGAGTCCGCCGATGAGGTCACCCATCTTGTCTTTCACCAGATCACATTTCGGCAGAGGGTTATGCGAGATGTTATATATCAGGAAGGTTGTAAGGCTGCACGGGGTTCCTACTCTTACTTTATGTCAGGCAGTGGAGCCCAGTTTACGGCTATTTCTTTTTATGGAGGTTTTACCAGGCGAGGTTAGGAACTCAGGTGAGTCTCGATGTGCATTCACCCTGACCGTGTTTTTGATTTGATGGTAGCAATGAGGATTATGTGCCTCTTGTTGAGTGAGTATCATTATAGCTACCATTTCAAGATTTCGGATGTCGCCTTATGAAGCCTCAGATGGGCAAGAGTGTAGTTGCTTGGCCGATTGGTTCGATGTTGGCAAGGTTCGAATTGTTGGTTCATACTTGATTCGGAGGTGGATAAGCGGAGCTTATCCGTAAGAAGTTATTGGCACTCGAGTCAGCGTGTCGCATGATAGTGGCGCCGACACTTGGAGTTCAGGTCGACGGTGGGAGCTTTCGTGATGTTGAGGTGATTCCTCGTTGGCTTGGATTAGAGTTTTGCGCATGTGTTATATTGTGGCCATGTGTGGCGTTTGCAAATTGTTTAAGTTGTGCGGAACTATATCGTTACCTGTCTTGAGAAGGAACATTCGGGACGAATGTTTCTAAGGAGGGGAGACTGTTATACCCCGTATTTCCAGAGTATGTATGGGAGGATGTACGTACATTTGTACAAACCCTAATTAGGTTAAGGATGAGATTGTGAACTTTCAACGGAAAAGATTCCGAACCTTGTGAAGGAAATTCTACGTTTTTAATATTTTAACCGATTACGGATTTTTCCGAGAGATGAAATATTTTGGACCAATTGGAGGGCGACATGTGTCACCCTTAATTGGCATGGGTTGGACGAAATGGTGGCCAAGGTCAAATGGTCAAAGTCTTGGAAGATATTTTCTTTGGGTGAGTGGGAGTAGGTAGGTGCGTTTTTGGGGCATGTGGGGGAGGCATTGTGGACGTTTTTCTTGAGCAAGTGGGAGGCCACTTGGCTCATTGTTGTGGGGGACATATGTCCCAATGTTGTGGTGGACATATGTCCCAACTTTGTGGTGGACACTTGGTGGAAGACCTCACTTGAACAAGCTACCACATCTACACCTTCCATTTGTTTTGATTCGCCTTTGAAGGGCCTATAAATACCCCCTTAGTCAAGACTTCTTCATCCACAAAATAATTTCTAAGTCTTAAAATCCTTCCCCTCCCTCTCAAGCTCTCGTCCAAACCACCCTCCCCTTTGTGAGACCTCTAGACCCCCTTCCTTGTGTTCTAGCCGAAACATACCCCCCCTCCCTTGGTAGAAAAATTGTCTTCAAGTATTGTTGCTATGCCAAAATACTTTAGCCCAAATACCTTGTAGTATTCCCAAGTTACCTCTATACTAAAAGTCCGGAAATACTACCTTATATCCATTAGTCACAAAACGAAACCCTAGGGAAAATCTTCATTGTTGGTTGAAGTATTAAGTAGAAGTTGTATAGAACTTCTAAGGGTTTATTGGAGCGAATTGTAGCGTTCAGATTAGGAGCTAAACCTTGCTCAGGATCGACATATACCTTGGATAATTTTGGGCTTGTCGAGGTAAATATCTTGTCCTTCTATTGTAATTGGAGATTACATACTGTAGTAGTATAGAATTGAGTATAAGACGTATAGAAGGATGGCATAAAAGAAGAGAATTGAACTGTACTTACATAGGGCGGTATTTACAGTAGACTTGTGTAGTTTGACTGCAGGAAGTCGCCCAATTTTCCGTAGAATTAAGAACCTTCTGCTTAGAATATTCTACAGAGTAGTCTAGACGATGATAGACATATATGGCCATTATAGGTTGAGGTTCTGCGAGTAGCGTGTTCTACTTGAAGGGAGGACAAGGCTAGCAGGGTATAGTACGGTGGAGCGTTTTGCTAATTGTCGATAATCGTCGCGAGGTATGTGAACCTCTTCCTATCCTTTCTAGCATGATGTCTTGTAAACTATGTAGTACGGTAGACGTACATGTGCTAAATGAGTTTTGGTTGGTTAAAACATAAAGTGTTATAATAGCTTTATGGGAAGTTAGTTATAACGACTTTATGTAGGTAAAAGAATGGTTTATTGATTTTAGAAGTTAAGAGACTTGATCTTAAAAGATAAGAGACTTGACTTAATTGAATTGATATGAATTTGTTAAAAAGTGTGAAACCTCATTCGTGAGTAATGAGTACTTGGTTTTTAAAGAATAATGTTTTACTGATTTCGGAAATGAGAATAAGTATCGAACGAACCACTGCAGCGTTAATAAAGGAAAATGTATTGACAAATAATTAATTATATTAAAACCAGTAGAAACCTCCATCTGCATAGAAGCTAAGATAAGACAAAATTGTATTACATTTCCTAGATCATGGCTGCTTTAATAAGATTGTTATAAACAAGAATAACCTACTCACACATAAGGCATATGTTACTCAAATTGTTTTAAAAGAGAATTATGTTATTAAGTGATTAAGACTATGAATTACGAAACCTTTCGAAAATGAGAGACTTGAGTATTTATTAGGCAAACTTGAACTTTTTGAAAAGAATGTTGCTACTTGATTTTTAAAAAGGAAAGTATGGTATTATCTTAATCTGTCTTAAAAGAGCGTTTAAATGTTATGGCCGATTCTATACCGAGTCCGTGGGATGGACCGGGAATGTATTTCACACGATACCGAGTCCATGGGATGGACCGGGAATGTATTCCACATGACACCGAGTCCATGGGATGGACCGAGAATGTATTCCACCACGTTTTGATACCGAGTCCATGGGATAGACCGGGAATGTATTCCACCACGTTTTGATACCGAGTCCATTGGATGGACCGGGAATGTATTCCACCCGATTCCTATCGAGTCCCATGAGATGGGCCGAGACATGTATTCCATACGATTCCTATCGAGTCCCATGAGATGGGTCGAGACATGTATTCCATACGATTCCTATCGAGTCCCATGAGATGTGTTATACCCCGTAGTTCCAGGGTATGTATGCGAGGACGTACGTACGAGAATACGACAGAAAGATTGGAAAGGAAGAAAGAGGCGATTTTTCCACGGAAAAGTTTCCGGTTTTTGTGAAGGAAAAAGGTTCGTTAATGGGAATTGGATTCCCAGATTTGGTATTCGGACTTCCTGGAATATTAGAGAATTATGGAATTTTATTTTGAATGGTCACGTGGGCCCACGGGAGAAATTTACTGGTTTGTGGGCCCACTTTGTTTTGAGATTTTGGCCATTGTGGATATTTTCTAAGATGTTTTATTTTGGGCCAATAGGAGGGTGACACGTGTCACCCCGCCTAGTGGCTCGCCGAATGGCATTTGTGCACAACACCCTGTTAGAGTCGTTTCGACTAAACGCTTTACATAACTTCAGGGAAAATTCGCTATGTCTTTTCTTATTTTGCGGATTTTTCCGAGAGACGGAACATTTTGGACCAACGAGAGGGCGACACTTGGCACCCTCTCATTGGTGGCAATGCATGCGACTGGACGATTTGGGAAGGCAAGTGGGAGATATTTTTGGTAGATATTTTGTGTGCAAGTTGGCTAGGTACACACGGGTGAATCTTGGCCCTACACTTGCCTAACACTTGGTGTAATCTTGGCCATTGGTTGGCTTTCACTGACCTATAAATACCCCCCCCGTTGAAGACTAATTCATTCACAAAATTGCCTAAGTCTTGAAAGCTTCTTCCTTCCCCTTAGTGTAGTGTCTTGCCGAGAGCCCCTCTCCCCTCGCCGAGTCCCCAGTGGGGTAGGCCGAGGGTAGACACCCCCTCCTTTGAGGTGCTAGCCTGGGTACCCCTAGCCTAGTTGCTTTGATAATACCCCCTTGTGGTATAGAAATACTCTCCAAGTATTGTTATAATGCCCAAATACCTTAGTCAGATACCTTGTAGTATTCTAAGGTTATACCTATACGAAAAGCCCAGAAATACTATTATACTTCCCGTCAGTCACAAAACCGAAACCCTAGGAAAATCTCCATAGTCCGTTGGAGTATTGTGTAGAAGTTGGTTAGAACTTCTAAGGGTGGTTTAGAGCGGGTCGAGCGCCGAGTTGGAGCTAAGCGTTGCTAAGGATCGACATTTATACTTGGATAATTATGGGCTTATCGAGGTAATTATCTTGTCCCCTATTGTAATTGGATATTACATGTCAGTAGGAATATATAGTCAAGTATACTATATATATAGTATCGAACTTAATGTTGTGGCAATGTCCTCGACTTAAGCCCGAATAATATGAAACCTTTTCGAAAGAAGAGTACCGAATCGTAATTACATGTGATCAGACATGAGACTTGTGTAGCTTTCTGTGAGGTAGAATTGTGCACGTCCGATTAGACGATAACCCCGGTTGGCTTGATAGCTACCCGATAGAGAGAGATTTACGCTGCTGTGTGGGGGAAGTGTCTTTCGAATTTTCGGAGAATGTTCTACGATAAGATCTAGATGTTAATGCGCTGTGGCCTTATAGGTTGAAGTACTACGTGTGGCGCTCTACTTGGCTTAGGAGTAGCCGGCATTGAGGTACTCGGAGCATTTTGCTATTAGTCGATAATCGTATCTAGGTATGTTAACCTATTGCTATATCTTATAGCATGTTATGTTTGTAATATGTAGTACGATAGACTTACAGGTTCTAAATTTATTCTATTGGTTTAAAACATAAATTGTTATAACGCTTTATGGGAAGTTGGTTATAACACTTTATGTAGATAAGAAAACACTTTGTGGTTTTTAAAAGGTAAATGATTTGTTTATAATCGCTTGATGTGTGATTATAAAGAACTTGAAGTATTTCAAAAGATTTCAAATCGCTTTTGAAAGAGAAGTAATACTTGGTTTTGAGAACTTAAGAGTTATACTAGCTTTATGGGAAGTTAGGTATAACGGCTTAAGAACGCTTTTCTCGATTTTGGAAATCGGGATGTGTATCGACAAACCATCGCAATACATTAAAAGGAAATGTTTTGAATAATTAAGTATTATTAAAACCATGAGAAACTTCCATCCGCATAGAAGCTAAGATGAGACAAAATGATATTTCCTAGATCATGGTCATTGTAATAAGATTGTTATAAACAAGAATATCCTACTCACATATAAGGCTTATGTTTCTCCGATTGTTTAAAAGAGAATTATATTCTTAAATGAATAAAGCTATGAACTACGAAACCTTTCTAAAATAAGAAACGTGAACATTTGATATTAGGCAAACTTGACGCTTGGAAAATAATGTTGTTACTTGATTTTACAAAGGTAAGAGTTTTGGTTTTCTTAAAAGGATAGTCACTCTATTTTTATACTACGTATCAGGTGACTTATGTGAAAGAAACAGATCTTTTAAAGATTTAATGTGTGAAGTACTTTGGGGTTAGATACGAACTTGTTAGTAGAAAGTACCTTGTGTGAATACTTTATTGTATTGGTTTGTGATAGCCTTGTAAATACTTTCTTGTTGATTTGAGAAGTAAACATGTTAGGATGCTACGTGTGTTAGTATCTTGTGATGTTAGTGTAAAGGGGTTTTCCTCGATCGCGCTTTTTAAAGTTGTTTGACTATCACCGTTATGTTGGTATTGTACCACTCACCTTGACTTGTGTTCCGAGGTTGCCGCCTCCGACGCGGGTAGACTCAGCGATCCGGGACCATGATTCGAGAATACCTCACGCGGGTCCGTGGATCCATGCGAGCTACGGAGCTCCGTGTTAGTGCGCGGCCCTTGTGGTCACGCGGTCCTCAGGGCTACGCGATCGCGAGTCCGTGATTTACGCCGGAGTAGCTACCGATGCGGGTTATACCTCACGCGCCTATCCGATCGCCTACGCGAGTCGCGGAGAGTTCTGTGGCTAGACGCGCACATTTGATATCGCGGGCGAGTGACCGCCTTTTATCATGTGACGCCTAGACAGATATCATGACACGCCTTATGACCTTGGGTACCGCTGGGTGTTAGTAGTCGGCTATGCCTTCGCATTTACCTAGATCGTTTTATTAGGACACAGTGGGACTCGTGTTCATGTATTCCTCGCGCTTGTATATCATAACCGCGGCAGCGATGGAAGGTATTCCACGCACGATTGATGTTGGGCGTGAGACCCATTGTTAAATTGAGTGATGACTTGGCGGCGTGAGTCCCCGACTTAACATGATCGCTATTTATGGTGAATCGTAGTTTGTTATCATACATGTCTCCCGCTTTGTATAGACTACTATGATTTCATTTACGATTTATTTTTAGTTTCACATACTTTGCACTGCCAGATCGACCTCCTTCGGGCCGCGTTCATGCCGCAGTTGAGGTACACGAGCCGTTGATCCTAGCTCTCGTGGTCAGTCAGCTGGGAAGCCCGTTTCCGAGGCTTATCAGCCGTATAGTCCCCGTCGTAGTCTGTTTACATTCGGGGTTCGGCGGGCCCGTCCCCGCCATTGTTGTCGTATCATTCTTAGAGGTCCGTAGTAATCGTGGGCGTGGTTTGTAAAAAGGATTAAACTGCTCATGTTAAAAGTTGTCATTTATATATATGCCGAAAGGCAAGTTTTCTGATTATTGTTTTATACTTCGTTATCTCATGTTGTTGTGTTTGTTCACTGATTACTCGATGTATGTCTACTGGGTGCCCGGTAAGGCACGACCACGCCCCGTCGGTCGTGACAAAAGTGGTATCGAGCGATTAATCCTCGGAAAGTGTCTACGCATCAGATCCAAGAGAGTCTTGATTATCGGTGTGTTGTGCACCACATCAATAATCGTGAGGCTATAGGATATTTAGGATTGGTTTCTATTCTTCTCACTCGAGATCGTGCCTTAGAGCCATGTTGTAAGTTAGACCCTCCGACGTATTTCTTTCCCTTACCGCTATGCCTCCGCGTAGGCAAACCCGCCCAGAGGACAAGGCACAGGAGCCGCGAGTAGAGTTCGAGGGTTGCGAGGGCACAGGCCCAATCATTACCTAGGTAGTGCTTCATTCGGGATTTCGCGACGCCACTAGCCCCAAAGCAGAGTTTAAGCACGCGACGGCGGTTCCTACTGCGCCATGATATGTGAACCTTCGCCCACGACCGAACAGAGAATATAGATTGCAAAGAGGCAACCTCGCATTAGCCATGGATTTGGCTACCGAGAGTATACCGATGTATCGCGGTCTTGATGACTACCTAAGAAAGGGTTGTGCAAGAGTAATTCTTGATTGGGCTTCGAGCATGGCCGTATGCGGGCTTATGCGCAGCAGCCGAGAAACGTAGAGATCGACGGGTTAACCAAGGACGAAGAGAGGCCAGAGCAGTGCGTCCTTCGGTAACTTTCAAGGTGAGTATACCTTAAGTGCTATGTTCTGATAGCAGTGTGATAGTTGTGATTAGAAATCATGTTGGGTTAACCGAGTAAGATTTTGGAGGATAGATAAAGTGTGAGCCTTAGAGCTTTATACGAAAAGACCATAGAGGTAAGGCCATCTCGCAGAGGCGTATGTTTATGTTTGACCTTATAGGAGTGCATAGTGCACGTGAGCCGTGTTTGGGATAAGTCCCAAGTAGTATGAAATGAAAGAGGTAGTTGAGCTAAGAATACCGCTAGGTTTTCGTAACGTGTTTTGTACGATTGGTCCTTCGGTGAGATGGTATTTTGCGCCTTGGAGGGGCGGGTTGAGGCTACGTGCGGGTCAACCAGCGGTAGTTTTGGTGGTGGGGTCCGTTTGTGGTGGTCCCGCTTGGTGTTAGGGTCATGAGGGTGTTAGGCCCATGTTTAGTTAGCCAGAATGCAAGTTCGTGGATGTTCGACCGCTGGTCGGGCCGATGGGGCAGCCTATCGTGTTCTTCGGTCGTGTCGCTCCTCGGCGGTGTTGATGTTATCCAAAAGGTTGTGAGGTGGAACGGGTGCCTACCTTCACCTTATGACGATGGAGCCTGTGGTACGGCTGTTTCTCTTCTCGGGAGTTTGTACTGTGCGGGCTAGAACTCGGTAGTCTCCTCAGATCACATTCGCCTCGCCGGTGTTTTGATTTCGCGGGTAGTGAGGATCGTTGTCTCCGGTTGGGAGTGTTTAAGCTACCATTTCGGTGTTCGGATGTCGTCTTGTGACGCCTCAGGCAGAAATGCAAGTTGCGGTCGATTGGTTCGATGTTGGCGTGGTTGAGATAGTTGGTTGAGCTTGTTCCACAGATCGTGGATAGTGAAGCTTGTCTGAAGAAGTTACGCACTCAGAGAATCGCGGATAATCGCGACGACGCCAGAGTTCGTGCCGACGGTCGGTCTTCTTGAAAGTACCACCGGACAGTGGTGTGACGAAGTTTTGAAATGAAGGAACTTAGCCCGAGTTACTTTGGGCCTTTGTGAGTTCATGTGAATAGGCCAGTTGCCTATATGTTAGCATTTGCCGTCCGACTTAGGAGGAAAGGACGTCCGGTCTTCGTATTGTTATGTTCGGAAAGTATCAAGATCCATCCGCAATGTTCCCGATTAATGATGACCACGTTAGAGATAGTAACCGAGTTTTGGATACTAAAGCGACGTAAATGTGGTAAGAATTCGAGTGCACGGCGCCTTCGGTGATCGTGACGCAACTGCACCATTTGTTGGGTCGTTGGAGCAAGGCTCGCGAAAGTGACAAAGTGGTATCTCGTGCAAAGTGACAAAGTAGTATTATTTGTGGTGATGTAGAGGTGTTTCCTCGTGGACTTAGATGTAAGTTTTGCGCAGTGTTTCCATGGCGGTATGGCGATTGTTCTCGTAAGTATAGTAGTGAAGACTATATTGGCACGCACGTTTGTTTTGAGACTTAGAAGCATTCGACGAATGTTTCTAAGGAGGGAGAATGTTATACCGTAGTTCCGTGGTATGTATGCGAGGACGCATGCGAGAATACGAGAAAGATTGGAAAAGAAGAAGAGGCGATTTTTCCACGGAAAAGTTTCCGTTTTGTGAAGGAAAAAGGTTCGTTAATGGGAATTGATTCCCGATTTGGTATTCGGACTTCCGGAATATTAGAGAATTATGGAATTTTATTTTCGGAATGGTCACGTGGGCCCACGGAGAAATTTACGGTTTGTGGGCCCACTTTGTTTTGAGATTTTGGCCATTGTGGATATTTTGGAAGATGTTTTATTTTGGGCCAATAGGAGGGTGACACGTGTCACCCCGCCAGTGGCTTAGCCGAATGGCATTTGTGCACAACACCCTTGCTAGAGTCGTTTTTCGACGAAACGTTTTACATAACTTGCGAGGGGAAAATTCCGGCTATGTCTTTTCTTATTTTTGCGGATTTTTCCGAGAGACGGAACATTTTGGACCAACGAGAGGGCGACACTTGGCACCCTCTCATTGGTGGGCAATGTATGCACTTGGACGATTTGGGAAAGTGGGAGATATTTTTGGTAGATATTTTGTGTGCAAGTTGGCTAGGTACACATGGGTGAATCTTGCCCTACACTTGCCTAACACTTGGTGTAATCTTGGCCATTGGTTGGCTTTCACTTGACCTATAAATACCCCCCCCTTTGAAGACTAATTCATTCACAAAATTGCCTAAGTCTTGAAAGCTTCTTCCTTCCCCCTTAGTGTAGTGTCTTGGCCGAGAGCCCCTCTCTTCCCTTGGCCGAGTCCCCAGTGGGTAGGCCGGCGGTAGACACCCCCTCCTGAGGTGCTAGTGGGGTACCCCCAGCCTAGTTGCTTTCGTATAATACCCCTTTTGTGGTATAGAAATACTCTCAAGTATTGTTATAATGCCCAAATACCTTAGCCAGATACCTTGTAGTATTCTAAGGTTATACCTATACGAAAAGCCCGAAATACTATTATACTTCCCATCCACAAAACCGAAACCCTAGGAAAATCTCCATAGTCCGTTGGAGTATTGTGTAGAAGTTGGTTAGAACTTCTAAGGGTGGTTTAGAGCGGGTTGAGCGCTGAGTTGGAGCTAAGCGTGCTAAGGATCGACATTTATACTTGGATAATTATGGGCTTATCGAGGTAATTATCTTGTCCCCTATTGTAATTGGATATTACATGTTGTAGGAATATATAGTTGAAGTATACTATATATATAATCGAACATAATGTTGTGGCAATGTCTGGACTTAAGCTGAATAATATGAAACCTTTTCGAAAGAAGAGTCCGAATCGTAATTACATAGATTGTATCAGACATGAGACTTGTGTAGCTTTGTGAGGTAGAATTGTGCACGTCCGATTAGACGTATAACCCTTGGTTGGCTTGATAGCGGCCCGATAGGAGGAGATTTACGCTGCCATGGGGAGGTGTCGAATTTTCGGTAGAATGTTCTACGATAAGATCTAGATGTTAATAAGCGCCTTGTGGCCTTATAGGTTGAAGTACTACGTGGCGCGTTCTACTTGGCTTAAGGAGTAGCCGGCTTGAGGTACTGAGCATTTTGCTATTAGTCGATAATCGTCGCGAGGTATGTGAACCTCTTCCTATCTCTTCTAGCATGATATGTGTGAACTATGTAGTACGGAGACGCATACGTGTGCTAAATGTATTCGATTGGTTTAAAACATAAAGTGTTATAACGGCTTTATGGGAAGTTGGTTATAACGACTTTATGTAGATAAGAAAACACTTTGTGGTTTTTAAAAGGTAAATGATTTGTTTATAATCGCTTGATGTGTGATTATAAAGAACTTGAAGTATTTCAAAAGATTTCAAATCGTTTTGAAAGAGAAGTAATACTTGGTTTTGAGAACTTAAGAGTTATACTAGCTTTATGGGAAGTTAGGTATAACGGCTTAAGAACGCTTTTCTCGATTTTGGAAATCGATGTATCGACAAACCATCGCAAATTAATAAAAGGAAATGTTTTGAATAATTAAGTATTATTAAAACCAAGAGAAACTTCCATCCGCATAAGCTAAGATGAGACAAAATGATATTTCCTAGATCATGGTCATTGTAATAAGATTGTTATAAACAAGAATATCCTACTCACATATAAGGCTTATGTTTCTCCGATTGTTTAAAAGAGAATTATATTCTTAAATGAATAAAGCTATGAACTACGAAACCTTTCTAAAATAAGAAACGTGAAACTTTGAAATTAGGCAAACTTGACGTTTGGAAAATAATGTTGTTACTTGATTTTACAAAGGTAAGAGTTTTGGTTTTCTTAAAAGGATAGTCACTCTATTTTTATACTACGTATTGTGTGACTTATGTGAAAGAAACAGATCTTTTAAAGATTTAATGTGTGAAGTACTTTGGGGTTAGATACGAACTTGTTAGTAGAAAGTACCTTGTGTGAATACTTTATTGTATTGGTTTGTGATAGCCTTGTAAATACTTTCTTGTTGATTTGAGAAGTAAACATGTTAGGATGCTACGTGTTAGTATCTTGTGATGTTAGTGTAAAGGGGTTTTCCTCGATCGCGCTTTAAAGTTGTTTGACTATCACCGTTATGTTGGTATTGTACCACTCACCTTGACTTGTGTTCCGAGGTTGTCGCCTCCGACGCGGGTAGACTCAGCGATGCAGGACCATGATTCGAGAATACCTCATGCGGGTCCGTGGATCCATGCGAGCTACGGAGCTCCGTGTTAGTGCGCCCTTGTGGTCACGCGGCCTCGTGGCTACGCGATCGCGAGTCGGGGCGACGCCGGGAGTAGCTACCCTCGACGCGGGTTATACCTCACGCGCCTATCTCGACCGCCTATGCGGAGTGCGGAGAGTTCGTGGCTGACGCGCACATTTGATATCGCGCGAGTGACCAGCTTTTATCATGCGACGTCTAGACAGATATCATGACACGCCTTATGACCTTGTGGTACTGTGGGTGTTAGTAGTCGCCATGCCTTCGCATTTACCTGCATCGCTTTATTAGGACACAGTGGACCACGTGTTCATGTATTCCTTGTGCTTGTATATCATAAATCGCGGCAGTGAGAAGGTATTCCACGCACGATTGATGTTGTGGCGTGAGACCCATTGTTAAATTGAGTGATGACTTGGCGTGAGTCCCGACTTAACATGATCGCTTATTTATGGTGAATCGTAGTTTGTTATCATACATGTCTCCCGCTTTGTATAGACTACTATGATTTCATTTATGATTTATTTTTAGTTTCACATACTTGCACTGTTATCTTGACTCCTTCGTGGCCGCGTCATGCCGCAGTTGAGGTACACCGCCGTTGATCCTAGCTCTCGTGGTCACGATTCGTTTGGGAAGCTCCGTTTCTCCGAGGCTTATCGGTGGTATAGTCCCCGTCGTAGTCGGTGTTTACATTCGTGGGTTGGCGGCCCCGTCCCGCCATTGTTGTCGTATCATTCTTAGCAGGTGCGTAGTAATGCTGTGGGCGTGGTTTGTAAAAAGGATTAAACTGCTCATGTTAAAAGTTGTCATTTATATATACGCCAAAGGCAAGTTTTCACTGATTATTGTTTTATACTTCATTATCTCACGTTGTCGTTTGTTCGTACCGATTACTCGATGTATGTCTACTGGGTGCCCGGTAAGGCACGACCACGCCCCGGTCGGTCGTGACAAGATGGGCCGAGACATGTATTCCATACGATTCCTATCGAGTCCCATGAGATGGGCCGAGACATGTATTCCATACGATTCCTATCGAGTCCCACGATGGGCCGAGACATGTATTCCACACGATTCCACCTCGAGTCCCATGGATGGGCCGAGACATGTTATACGATCATACACGATTTATACCTAGATCGCCAGAGTGAGGAACGAGTTCCACGCGTGAGGATGACTTTGAGGGAGTAAGTCCCTGCCTTGACATGACTACTTTTATGTTGTAAACTGTAGTTTGATTATCATGCATGCCTCCTGTTTTATATAAACTGTTATGATTTCATTTACATTATTTTCCGCCATACATACTTGGTACTGTTATCGACCTCCTTCGGGGCCGCTCATGCCGCAGTAGAGGTACACGATTGTTGATCCTTGCTCATAGGTCACAGTCAAAGATATCGGGAAGCTCCGTTTCTCCGGAGGCTTATCTTTTGGTATGTTTCCCCGAGTTTGTAAGTTCTCGTACATTCAGGGGTATGGCGGGGCCCTGTCCCGTCATAGTTGTTGTAAATCTTAGAGGTCTGTAGTACTGTTGTGGGCAAAGTTGTAAAAGGGATGTAACTGTTCGGGTTCAAAATTTTTATGTATATATACATGCCGAAATGCAATCTTCTCTTGATAAACTGTTCTCATTCTATAATTGTTTCATGTCTTGTTTTATATTTCGATGGTTACTCTGATGTTGTATCGCTAGGGTGTCCGGGTAAGGCACCAGTCACGAGCCCGGGTTCGGTTCGTGACAATAACGACTTAAGAAAGATAAAAGGAACGGTTTACTTAATTGTTTATGAAAGCCTTGTATTGATTTCGGAAAAGGGAAATAAGTATCGAACAAACCACTGCAGCGCTAATAAAGGAAAATGTATTGACTAATTAAGTATTATTAAAACCAGTAGAAACCTCCATCTGCATAGAAGCTAAGATAAGACAAAATTGTATTACATTTCCTAGATCATGACTGCTTTAATAAGATCATTAATAACAAGTTTTGATTTTCTTAAAATTTCAAAGTAAGGACTTGATTTATAAAAAGACAAAGACTTGAAAATTTGAAGTGTTTTCGTTTAAAAAGGAAGGCATGCTTTTGTCTTAAGTTGGTTCAAAAAGAAGGTTGGGAAATTGTTTTGGTTTACTTAAAAAGATAGTCACTCTATTTTGATACTACGGGTATCGTGTGACTCTTGTGAAAGAAACAGATATTTTTAAAGAGTTAATGTATGAAGTACTTTGGGGATAAAAACTCGAACTTGTGGACATAAAATAGAAAGTACCTTGTGTGAATAACTTGACTATGTTGATTTGTGATAGCCTTGTAATACTTTCTTGTTGGTTTGATAAGTAAACAGTTAGGATGCCACGTGTGTTAGTGTCTTGTGATGTTTGTGTAAAGGGTTTCCTTGTTGTGCTTATGTTGTTTAACGATAAGCCGTTATGTTAGTATTGTACCACTCACCTCTTAACATGTTATACCGGGGGTTAAGCTGCCCCCCGATGCGAGGGATGCCTCATGCTGGTCCAGGGGACCTATGCGGAGCTACGAGAGTTCGTGTTAGTGTGCGGGGAATACCTCACGCGGTCTATGTGGCCACGCGACTACGAGAGTCGGGGCGATGCCGAGAGTAGCTACCCTCGACGCGGAATACCTCACGCAGGCCTGGCGCGGCTGCGGTGAGTTCGAGGATTTGACGCGCACATTGATACCGAGGCGAGTGGGCCGATCGATTACGTGGGCGCTAGAAAGACCTCGTGATACAGTTTTATAGCATTGTTGGTACTGTGGGTTTTAGTAGTCGGCTATGCCTTCGTACTTACCCCGTACAGTTTTATTATGACACAGGTGGGACCTGGTGTTCATGTGTATTCCTTGGTGCTTTTATATCATGGACTACCGGCAGTGAGGAAGGAATTCCAAGGGCATGATTGATATTGTGGGCATGAGACCCGTGGTTATATTTGAGTGATGACTTTAAGGGCGTGAGTCTCTGACTTGACATGACTGCTTACATATTGTGTATCGTAAATTGGTTATCATATATGTCTTCTGTTTTATATAGACTATTATGATTTCATTTACGATTTTCGGGCCACATACTTGGTACTGCAGATCGACCTCCTTCGCTGCGTTCATGCCGTGTAGAGGTACACGCGATTGTTGATCCTCGCTCATAGGGTCACAGTTCAGCGTTTTGGGAAGCTCCGTGTCTCCGGAGGCTTATCTTTGGTATAGTCCCCTGTCGTTGTAGGTACTTACATTCAGGGGTATGGCGGGACAGGGCCCCGCCATTGTTGTTATAACATTCTTAGAGGTCTGTAGTACTGTTGTGGGCAGGGCTTGTAAAAGGGATGTAACTGTTCAAATTTTTATATATATATGCCGATAGGCAGCTCTTCACAGATAAACTGTTTCTCACTTCATATTGTTTCATGACTTTTTTTATATTCCGCTGGTTACTCTGATGTATGTCTACTTGGGTGCCCGGGTAAGGCACCAGTCACGGGCCCGGGGTCGGGTCGTAACAGTTTGTCTATTGGAAACTAAATTCTCTCGGGCAAGGATAGAATCTTTTTCTACTCAAAGATTCAAAGCTTGGAATCTTTGCTCAAACTTAGAATTCATTGATGGCGGAAGAATGCTATTACTTTGGGATCCCTCCAGAGTTTGTTGTGAAGTGCTTGGAATGGATTCTCAACATATCCATATCCAGGCTAGATGTAATATATCACAAGTGTCTTTCCTTACCACATTTGTGTACCCGGTTTATAGCATTCCGGATAGAAGGAAGCTTTGGCATCACCTTACTCACTTGGGCATTGGCATTGTTAAGCCTTGGATGATTATGGGAGATTTCAACACTTATTGTTACCCACATGATAAGGCGGGGGGTCCTCCTCTCACGCCTTATGCACTTAGGGATCTTGGAGAATTCAGGAATGCTCATGGACTAGAAGACACTCCTTCTACCGGTTCCTTCTACACTTGGACGAATGGTTCGATTTGGTCTAAGCTTGATAGAGTGATGATGAATCAACATTGGAGTGATTTGACCCTAGAATGCACGGCCAATTACTTGCCTATGGAACCTGTCTCGGACCACTGTCCCGTGATAGCTACGGTTATTGCATCCTATAATGTTGGGAAACGGCCTTTCAAGTTCATGAATATGTGGCTCTCTCACCCCGCCTTCGAGAACATATTGGCTTCATGCTGGAGACAAGACATATTGGGAACTGCTCAATTCGTTCTAGCCTCAAAATTGAAAGCCTTGAAGCAACCATTGCGGGAATTGAACAAAAGTGATTTTGGAAGCATTGAACAAAGAGTAAATGGGGCAAACATTGAGATTAAGGAGGCTATCAATGCGCATATGGAAGATCCCTTTGATGATGAGCTAAAAGCCAAGGTTAAGTCCTCAAGAGCTAAAGCAAACACCTTACTAGAAGCCGAGAGACACTTCATAAGGCAAAAGTCGAGGAAGAAACACTTGATTGGAAGTGATAGATGCTCCAAATACTTCCACAGCTTGATCAAGAGGAGTAATGTCAGGAACTCAATCAAATACCTTGTCAAGGCCAATGGTACTATCACAACATCTCCCGGGGAAGTAAGAGAATTGCTTGTGGAATTTTACAAGGACCTTTTAGGCACATCCCGATCCACTACCAACTTTGATCCCGAAGTGTTCAACTCTGGCCCGAAGCTAAGTGAAGAGGATGGATTATGTTACACCCCGGAAATTCCAGGATATGTTTATAAGAACGTACGTAAGAACTCAAAAATGTTAAGATTTGAGATGAGTAAAATTTATCGGAATTTTGGAATTTGTCGGAAAATGAGATATTGCGACGAACGGGAGGGCGACACGTGTCACCCCCCTTAATGGTCTTGGACAAAATGTGCATGGTTAGAATGGTCATTTGACCACAATTTAAATATCCAAGTCTTGCTAAAGCTAGAGCTTGACATTATTGACTAAAGTGCAAGGGCCACTTGGGCAAGATCCATGTGAAATGCATCCAAGCCATCCATTTGTTTTAATCTTAACCCTTCCTTGTGTAATATAAGCTTACTAGTAGTGCAAGACTTATTCATTCTCAACACTTAGTGAAATTTGAGAAAAATCTTGAAGAACTCATTAGAGGGCTCACGGTTTTGGAAAAAAATTCAAGAAGAAATTTTTTGTTTGTTGTCCAATAAGCTCCATACTTTAAACCAAGGTACCTAAGGGTATTGTAAGTGTATCTCAATAGAAAGATCCCGGAGAAATGGTATTTTCCTATTAGTCGCAAGGCGAAAACCTAAGGGGTTATCCAACTTTGAAGTGGGAACTTGAAGATGAGTTATTCATATGCTTCTAAGGGTTGCTTGGAGTGGATTGGAATGTCGAAAGGAGGAGCTAAAGTTGCTAGGGAGCGACTTGTGATCTTGGATAATATTTGGGCTAATTGAGGTATAACCTTCATTTTACTTTTGTAATTGAAGATTTCATGTTGTGATAAGTTATTAGTGATCATGTGATATGTGTTATGAAGTTTGATAAGTGTTATGGAATTTTAGGAGCTCAAAACCGAAATGACATGTTTAGCCATTTGAAATTGAAATACAATTTGGTCGATAATTAGAATCGTCGCATGTTACTTACTTGAAGATTATAGTAGTTATAATCGATTGCGACTTAATATCATGTTATACTAAACCACTTGGATTGAAAAGGAGTTGGAAGAGACATTGTATTGTTGTCCCTAATTGCCTAATGGACATTATATGTTGGACTAGTTTGATATTTATTGTGGGGAGGAATTTTACACGTCTTGATTAAGCGTGTAATCCCCTATTGTTAATTGCATTTATTGGGCCTTAAATGTGGCGTGTTTGGTTATTGAATTCGGCCTTGAAAAAGGTGGCAAAGTGAGTAGAAACAAAGGAGGTGCTGTCCGATTTTCCGTAGAATTTAGAGAATTTACACTTATAATATTCTACGTTTGAAGTAAGATGTTAATAGACGTACTATGGTCATTATAGGTTGACATACTACGTGCTTAATCGACTTAGCAAGTGGATTAAACCGAAGAGGTATGTGGAACTTTCTTATCTCTTGAGCATGAATAGGTTGTAAATGTATAGTACGGTAGACGTACAAGATTTTGACAATCTAGGTCCATTTGATATCCTTGGCTTATTTTAAGAATGTCCAAGTTGATTGAGTTAGGGAATTAACTCACTTGTTAAATATTAAGGATATCTTGGCTTTTAAAAGTTAAGAGACTTTAAGTATGTTGAAAGTATTTTTGATACTTGTTTTGTTGGAAAGTTTAAGTCTCTTGGTTATACAGAAGTATGTAAGTTGCTAATGTATAAAGCTAGTATAACGGCTTTATGGGAAGTTGGTTATAATAGCTTTATGGATAGTTAATAAGAGTGGTTTACACTAAGTAATTTAAGTATGATAAATGACTTGATTTAATGAAAGGCAATTTGATTTTAAGGCATCAATTGCCTAAGGTTTTTATAAGAAAAGGAGTCACTTGATTTAGAAACCTAACTTTATTTCTAAAGGTATTGTGACTTGTCTTGAAAAGTAATTTTGACTTGATACTACGGTTAATAGTATCTTGGAAGTTTTATATGAAAGAGAGTCATTTTTAAAAGAGTGAAAGTATGTAGTACTTTGGGTTAAATTCCCGGATCTTTATAAAAGACATGTTAGTGCCTTAAGTAAACTAAAATGAGAGTGTATGTGAACAAGAGTGATAAGAAGTTAGGGGAATTCTTAACTTGCTTATATATTGTATGATAGTCGGTTTTGTGCTAGTGGTATATTATTCAGTACGGGGTTATTCCCCGGGTTTGTGGCATTTGCATATTCCGTGGATTTGCTACCCACGATGCGAGGAATACCTCATGCGAGTCCGCAAGGGCTTATGCGGGTGAAATAGTCCCATGTGGGCGGATACAGCCTATGCGAGGAATATCTCATGCGAATCTGTAAGGGCTTATGCGGGTGAAATAGTCCCATGCGAGGAATACCTCATGCGGGTCCACGCGACCTATGCGGGTGAAATAGTCCCAGGAGTAGGATTGCTTAATGATACTGCGGGCGGGTGGTCCTGCTTTGATCGTGAGCTCCCTATTTTATATTGTAAGTATCCTACTATTTACTCTCATTGTTAGTAAGGCCTTCGTGTCTTCGTTAATTGAGTTATCATACCTGTCTCCAGTTTTATTATAGACATATGATTTCATTACAGTACTTTCAGTTTCACATATTTGGTACATGTTGTACTGACCTCCTTCGGGGGGCTACGTTCATGCCGCAGGTAGAGTACAGGTAGTTGATCCTCACTTTTAGGATCACTGATTCAGCTGTTGAGAAGCTCTATTACTCCGGAGGCTTATCCCTGGTATGGTCGGTTGTTGTACATTCAGTGGTATGGCGGGGCCCTGTCCCGTCACAGTTGTTATTCTTAGAGGTCTGTAGTCACATTGTGGATTGGGTTGTAAAGAAAAGAAAAATGTACTGTTTTATTTGTATAGCTTACGGAAGGTGGCCTTATCGGCCAGCCTGTTGTTATTTTTATGTTAAGCATTTTTTTATCAGTTGTGTATGTTCCACTGCTATTCTCTGATGTATATCAGCGGTGCCTGTGTAGGGCACCGAGCCGCGCCCGGTCGGGTCGTGACAAAAGTGGTATCAGTGCAGTTAGTCCTCGGAAAGTGTCTACAGACCGTGTCTAGTAGAGTCTTGATTATCGGTGTGTTGTGCACCATATCTATAATCAGGAGGCTGCAGGACATTTAGGATTGGTTTCCATTCTTCTCACTCTAAGATCGTGCGATAGAGCTGTATGGTTAGGGTCGTCTCTCCCTAACAAGTTATGATTGTTTGCAGCTACGAGAAAGGCAGCAGTGACACAGGAAAGATTATGTGGATTGCGTATCCAGGTTGGTAAGGTTTGTAGTATAGTTGGTATTGGGACATAAAACTATACAGATTTATGTATGGGGGTCACATATGTGTTGCCTAGGATGATTTTAGATTACCAGGATTTGGTAAGGACTAAATAAATACCGGAAAGGTATGAACAGTTAAGGAACTCTCATCAAGATTTTACGTGCTAATTTGAGATAATTAGGTGATGATGAGTTTTGTGAGAATGTAATGGACCCTTAAGAGGTTAATTAAGGGACTTAATGGAAGACTATGCTAATAGGTTGAGCTACGTAGTGGGATTTCGAGAATGGTACGGGTGAGATCCGTATGGGGTAAGTATGGTTGTTGTGGACAAGACAACCCGATTATAGTATATTGAGAAGTTTTTGTACCCGTTTACGGGGGGACTGATAAGGTAGGCATGGAGCATGGAAATTGCGAGCCTTAGAATATGATAACCACTGAGACCTTAGATATATAAGGCCTTCTCGGGTAGTAAAGAGTTAAGACAGACCAAGGAAAAGAGTTAAATACGACGCCGAGTCGGGTTGGGGACCTATTATGGGTCGCCTCATAGCTTGAGATGAAATGGGATCAGTTGGTAGTAGTCCCGCTACGTGACAGGGTCACGAGGGTGCAAGGACCAAATTTAGTGAATCATTGTACGGGTTCGTGGACATGTTCCACTGGAACCAAGTTGTGAGAGCCGGAATGGGCCTTATATTGTTTAATTTAGTAACTCCAAAGAGTGGAGGCCAGAATTAGTATGGAATTTATGTACGTATGCTAGTATAAGTTTGGAAGTACGGAAAGAGTACGACCAGTGAAAAAAAAGAGAGCAACCAAGGGTAAAGAAGTAAAGCCTGAATCCATGAGGACCTTTCGAGGTGACTACACCCGTGAGTGTTGGGTGGTAGCTGAGCGGGTAGATGATTGCCGGTAACGATACAGTCGTTGGACCCTAGCAGACCTAGCAGAGCTGTTATGACAGACTTTGAGGATATTATGAGTACGGGCTAGTTGGCCTCTTGTTATGCCAACGTTGACTGCAAAGAGAGATTGGCTCGATTCCAGTTTTCTGGTAAGCTGTTTATCCAGTATAAAGGAAGAGAAGTGGTAGTAACCAGTGAATTATCCTTCCTTCTTTGGCATCATTGTTTTTCTTTTTAAATCTGTGTGACTTGTTCACTTGAGGTAAATTGACGCAGAAAGTAAGTAATAATTGAATTTGAAGGAATTTATGTTAAGTGCCCTTTGAGGTACTTGGAGTTGGTTTGGTGTGGCGGTCAGGGCCACGACCTTCCGAATAATTTCAGGAAAATGTACAAGGCAAGAATAAAATAAGTACGAATGTGGCTGCGGAAAATAGAAGACATCGTTGGTAGATTTTGAAAATCTATACGATTAAGGTGGAGCTTGATGATTTAGATTTTGATAGAGAGATAAGTTCTCTCCCCCACGTAAAAGGACAGTTTTGTGTGTTATGGGGTTATGTGTACCCATGATTGTTAGACGAAGGATATGAGACTGGTAAGGTCTTCAGTATCGTCATGCCATAGGTTACAGTTTTAGATAACTGTGGGAAAAGTATCGTGTTGAGGTAATTAAGAACGACGTTACGAAATGGTCGAGGAAGTGTCGTAATGAAAAATGCAGGTAGTACACATATATGAAACTGTACGATTATGAATCAAGATAGAAATACTTTTGCTAATAATAAGTCTAAGGTAAGGTTATGATCAGAATGATAAAAGAGAATACGACTATTGTTATGTATGTTGCACGAGTTATGATGACCCCAGACTAGTGTAAGACCATTAGTAAATAATGGGCAGTAAGAACACCTTGAGGAAAGGTGGTAGCATCGGGTTACTACTTGGCGAGATCAAGGAAACCTCCCCCCCCCCCCACTAAATTGTGATTGACAGGAAGTCTTAGCCAGGAGGCAAGCAAAAGAATTAATTCTAAGTTAATGACCAAGTTTGGTTGCAACAAGAGAAAAGGAAAGAGGAACCATAATTGAGATTAAGGACACCCGAATATTTCGCAAGAATAAGAAAGGTTTCCAGTTATTGGAAGATAAGTTGAGTCGACTACAGTTCTAACTCCTCCTGAAATACTAGAGGGTTAGGTTACTATGATAACACGTTGGGTGTTGGGCTAGGTTGTGTGCTGACGCAACCCGATGAGGATAAAGCCTATGTTTTCCCAGTAGTTAGGGAAGCAGGAAAAGAAATTACGCCACTACCGATTTAGAGCTGGCGGCAGTTAAATCATGCCTTGAGGATTTGGGGGCATGACGTATTTATAGACTTCATGTGGATGTTTGTGCAGACCACAAAAGCCTCCGATATATCTGCAGACTGAAGCAGTAGAATTTGCGACAGCGACGGTGGTCAGAGTTATTCAAGGATTGTGTGATCGATATCCTATACCATCCGGGGAAATCCAAGACAGTGACAGATACTCTTAGTTGTGGGTCTATGGGTAGTGCATCGGGATGGGCACTGCAGGCGGGGCGTGGTCCGTGAGGTTCGTTAGCTAACGGCCGGGGTTCGATTAATTGTTTCAAGGTTAATGAAGTTTAGATCAGGGGTTGTCGAGTTTTCCATCGTTGAGACGTAAGAGGCGTGATATGAGGATCGATTATGATCTGATATCGAGATACGGCTCTCAGAGAAGAGAAGAGCATGTTTGAGTAACAGGATGGGAGTTTGTGAGATGAGGATAGATTGCGTGTACGTCTGATCGCAGACTAGTCGTGAGTTTAGGGGAAGCACACAGTGCTTATTGTTCTAATTGTTCGGGGTCGACTAAGTTGTGTCGTGACCTCAGAAGTATGTATGGGTAAGATGACCGGAAAAGGGACATAGCGGAGTTTACTGCTTAGTGTCCGAGTTAGTAACAGGTCATGGTTGAGCACCAGAAGCCCAGTGGGCTATTACAGGCGATTGAAATCCCAACCTAGATATGAGAGGTATTTAATATGGATCTTGTTACAGGGTGGAATCGTACTCGGAGGAAGTTCGACTCCCTGGGGGTCATGGTAAATGGGCTGGCGAAACCAGTCGTGTCCTTCCGGTTAGGACCACTTACTCGGCTGAGGATTATGCTAGCTTGTATAGCAGAGGGATTGGGAGACTGCACGGGGTTCCTACGTTTATGATGTCGAACGATGAGCTCGACATGATAACTTCTGGAGGTTTTTCAGAAGGGTTTTAGGGACACATGTGAGTCTCAGTGTTGCATTACACCCTCAGACCGACGGACAGGCAGAGCGTACTATCCAGGCACTTGAGGATAGGTTGCGGGCCTGTGTTTTTTATTTCAGAAATAGCCGGGAAGGTTAATTGCCTCTTGTTGTGTTACGTACGATAACAGATACCCTTCCAGTATTCATATGACCATGTATGAGGCCTTGTAGGTAAGAAAGTGTAGATCGCCGGTTGGATGGTTCGACATAGGCGAGGTTCAGTTATTTGGTCCAGACTTGATTCAGCGGGCTGTGGATAAGTCGAAGCTTATCCGGGAAAGATTATTAGTAAGCTTAGAGTCAGCAGAAGCGTTATGCAGATAATCGACGTTGACACATGGGGGTTGTAAGGAGACGTTATGGCTATCTTTAAGTTTGACTCCCGAAAGAACATTCGGGGACGAATGTTTCTAAGGGGGGAAGAATGTTACACCCCAGAAATTCCAGGATATGTTTATAAGAACGTACGTAAGAACTAAAAAATGTTAAGATTTGAGATGAGTAAAATTTATCGGAATTTTGGAATTTGTCGGAAAACGAGATATTGCGACGAACGGGAAGGCGACACGTGTCACCCCCCTTAATGGTCTTGGACGAAATGTGCATGGTTAGAATGGTCATTTGACCACAATTTAAATATCCAAGTCTTGCTAAAGCTAGAGCTTGACATTGTTGACTAAAGTCCAAGGGCCACTTGGGCAAGATCCATGTGAAATGCATCCAAGCCATCCATTTGTTTTAATCTTAACCCTTCCTTGTGTAATATAAGTTTACTAGTAGTGCAAGACTTAGTCATTCTCAACACTTAGTGAAATTTGAGAAAAATCTTGAAGAACTCATTAGAGGGCTCACGGTTTTGGAAAACAATTCAAGAAGAAATTTTTTGTTTGTTGTCCAATAAGCTCCATACTTTAAACCAAGGTACCTAAGGGTATTGTAAGTGTATCTCAATAGAAATATCCCGGAGAAATGGTGTTTTCGTATTAGTCGCAAGGCGAAAACCTAAGGGGTTATCCAACTTTGAAGTGGGAACTTGAAGATGAGTTATTCATAAGCTTATAAGGGTTGCTTGGAGTGGATTGGAACGTCGAAAGGAGGAGCTAAAGTTGCTAAGGAGCGACTTGTGATCTTGGATCATATTTGGGCTAATTGAGGTATAACCTTCATTTTACTTTTGTAATTGAAGATTTCATGTTGTGATAAATTATTAGTGATCATGTGATATGTGTTATGAAGTTTGATAAGTGTTATGGAATTTTAGGAGCTCAAAACCGAAATGACATGTTTAGCCATTTGAAATTGAAATACAATTTGGTCGATAATTAGAATCGTCGCATGTTACTTACTTGAAGATTATAGTAGTTATAATCGATTGCGACTTAATATCATGTTATACTAAACCACTTGGATTGAAAAGGAGTTGGAAGAGACATTGTATTGGTGTCCCTAATTGCCGAATGGACATTATATGTTGGACTAGTTTGATATTTATTGTGGGGCGGAATTTTACACGTCTTGATTAAGCGTGTAATCCCCTATTGTTAATTGCATTTATTGGGCCTTAAATGTGGCGTGTTTGGTTATTGAATTCGGCCTTGAAAAAGGTGGCAAAGTGAGTAGAAACAAAGGAGGTGCTGTCCGATTTTCCGTAGAATTTAGAGACTTTACACTTATAATATTCTACGTTAGAAGTAAGATGTTAATAGACGTACTATGGTCATTATAGGTTGACATACTACGTACGGCGAATTGGACTTAGCAAGTGGATTAAACCGAAGAGGTATGTGGAACTTTCTTATCTCTTGAGCATGAATAGGTTGTAAATGTATAGTACGGTAGACGTACAAGACTTTGACAATCTAGGTCCATTTGATATCCTTGGCTTAATGTCCAAGTTGATTGAGTTAGGGAATTAACTCACTTGTTAAATATTAAGGATATCTTGGCTTTTAAAAGTTAAGAGACTTTAAGTATGTTGAAAGTATTTTTGATACTTGTTTTGTTGGAAAGTTTAAGTCTCTTGGTTATAAAGAAGTATGTAAGTTGCTAATGTATAAAGCTAGTATAACTGTCACGACTCGAACCGGAGCCCGTGACTGGTGCCTTACCCGGGCACCCAAGTAGTCATACATCAGAGAAAATCAGCGGAACATAAAACAATAACATGATACATTGTAAAGAAGACACATGTTTATCTGAAGAAAAGTTGCCTTTCGGCGTATATATAAAAACTCTTAAAAAAAATGAACAGTTTAATCCTTTTTACAAACCACACTTGCAGTACTCTGACCTCTACGAATGATATGACAACAGCGGGGCGGGGCCGTCATACCACGAATGTAGCACCTACAACAACGATGGACTATACGAAGATAAGCCTCAGAAACGGAGCTTTCCCAAGCGCTTGTGACCCTAGGAGCGAGGATCAACGGCGGTGTACCTTTACTGCGGCGTGAACGCGGCCCGAAGAGAGTCGATCTAACAGTACAGTATGTGAAACTGAAAATAAATACTGTAAATGAAATCATAGTAGTCTATATAAAGCAGGAGACATGTATGATAACCAAACTACAGTTCACAATAAATAAGCAGTCATGCCAAGTCAGGGACTCACGCCCTCAAAGTCATCACAATAGAACCGTACGGGGTAAGTACGAAGGCATAGCCGACTACTAAGACCCACAGTACCAGAAATACCATAAACTATATCACGAGGTCTTTCTAGACCGCACCACATGATCGAAGCTGGCCACTCGCCCGCAGTATCACTGTGCGCGTCTATCCCTGGAACTTACCGCGACTCGCGCCAGGTCACACACGAACCGCATGAGGTATACCCGCGTCGGAGGCGGCTTAACCCCGGTATCCGCCTAGGCTCCCGCGGCGCATAGTCTCAAAAGACCGCATAGTCTCAGCCGGACCGCATAGGGAATCCCGCGTCGGGCTAAACACGGAATGATCAATCCTGGAGCATACCGCGCTCGCGTAGTCACAAGGACCGCGTAGGCGTATAGACCGCATCAAGGGTGTGCAAGCCACCGGTATAATAAGTCGAGGGTAGGTGATATAATAACGATCTGATGGACTTACCGTTTAGCAGCGTAAGCCGCAGAATGACCCCTTACATAACAACCACAAGATACTAACACACGTGAGCATCCTAACATGTTTACTTATCAAATCAACAAGAAAGTATTACAAGGCTATCACAAACCAATACAACCAAGTTATTCACACAAGGTACTTTCTACTAACAAGTTCGTATCTATTCCCAAAGTACTTCATTCATTAAATTTTTACAAGAATCATTTCTTTCACATAAGTCACACAATACGTAGTACAAAAAGAGTGGTCTTTTTAAGTAAACCAAAACACTTACCTTTGTAAAATCAAGTAACAACATTATTTTCCAAGCGTTCAAGTTTGCCTAATTTCAAATGTTCACGTTTCTTATTTTAGAAAGGTTTAAATCGTTCATATTATTAACCACGTAATAATATAATCCTCTTTTAAAACAACTGAGAAACATATGCCTTATATGTGAGTAGGTTATTCTTATTCATAATCAATCGATTAAGCGGTAGTGATCTAAATGTAATATCATTTTGTCTCATCTTAGCTCTATGCGGATGGAGGTTTCTCTTGGTTTTACTAATACTTAATTAGTCAAAACATTTCCTTTTAATGTATTGCGGTGGTTTGTCGATACACATTACGATTTCGAAATCGAGAAACATTAACCCTTTTAAAAACCAAGTACTCATTACTCACGAATGAGGTTTCACACAAAATTCACATAATTCAATTAAGTTAAGTCTCTTATCTTACAAGATCAAGTCTCTTAACTTCTAAAATAATTAAATCATTCGTTTTATCTTTCTTAAGCCGTTATACCTAACTTCCCATAAAGCTAGTATAACTCTTAAGCTTTTAAAACCAAGTATTACTCTTCTTTTTAAAAACAGTTCTTAATTCTCTTGAACTACTTCAAGATTATTATTATTCGGGCTTAAGTCAAAAGACATTGCCGTACAACTACGTTCAATTAATACACGTACGTCTGGTACTACATAGTTATACACATATCATGCTAGAAGAGATAGGAAGAGGTTCACATACCTCGCGACGATTATCGACTATTAGCAAATCGCTCCGGTATAACCCGGCTAGCCTGGTCCACCTTCTCAAGTAGCACATGCTACTCGCAGAACATTCAACCTATACAGGTTACACAAGTCTATCAAGGTCTAGACTACTCGGTAGAATAAATCTAGATACAAGACCCTACGGGAAAATTGGGCGACCTTTCCACTGCAGTCAAACTACCAAGTCTCATGTCTGATCGCATGTAATTCTGATTCGTTCTCTTCTTTAAATTCGGGCTAAAGTCCAAAGACATTGCCACAAAACTATGTTGATTCTATATATAGTATACTTCAACTATATATTCCTACAACATGTAATATCCAATTACAATAGGGGACAAGATAATTACCTCGATAAGCCCATAATTATCCAAGTACGGATGTCGATCTGAGCAAGGTTTAGCTCACTCGTGCGCTCCAACCCGCTCCAAACAACCGCCCAGAAGTTCTACGCAACTTCTACTTAACACTTCAACCGACTATGAAGGTTTTCCTTAGGGTTTCGTTTTTGTGGTGAGGAAAGTATAATCGTATTTTAGGGTTTTTCGTATAGAGTGCGTTGGAAAGTACTACAAGGTAAGGCTAAGGTATTTTGGGTATAGTGACAATACTTGGAAGTATTTCTCGACCAAGGGGGTAGTATTTCGACTAGCAACTAGGCTAGGGAGAGGTACTCTCGGCCTGAGGCCTACTCGAGGGGAGGTTGGGCGAGAACCATACTTAAGGGGGAGAGGGATTTCAACACTTAGGAAAATTTGTGGATGAAGAAAGTTCATCACTTAGAGGGGTATTTATAGGACAAGCCAAGGCCAACCAATGGCCAAGATTAATCCAAGTGTAGGGTGTGGATTTAGCCAAGTGTCTTGTGGGTCCCACTTTCTCATCTACCACACAAAATATCTACACAACATTGACCAAACATTTTTGGCAAGAAAAACACAAAAAACGTGCTCAACCAAAAGCCCCAAAAACCGTCCACTTGGGTGACAAGTGTCACCCTCCCGTTGGTCCAAAATATTTCATCTCTCGGAAAAATCCGTAAAAATAATAAATGACATAGCCGGAATTTTCCCTACGAAAGCTGTGAAAACGTTTCGTCGAAAAACGACTCTAACCGGGTGTTGTGCACAAATAAAAATCGGCCAAGCCTTACTTTAAAGCCCAAACTTTCTACGTACGTCATACGCACATACTGAAATACGGGTATAACATTCTCCTCGCAGAAACATTCGTCCGAATGTTCCTTCTAAATCTCAAAACAAGCGCGCGATATAGTCTTCACCACTATACTTACGAGAACAAACACGCCACATGGCCACGGAACCAACTTGCGCAAAATACTTACATCCAAGTCCACGAGAAACACCTCTAACATCACCACAAACACCTCTCTCGGGTCTAAAATATACTTCCTTCGCCTTCTTTACAAAAGAAATGATCAAATCTATGCTCGCCATACATGCTCGCTTCTCCTTTACTCGTCGTGATACCACTTTTGTCACTTTGCGCGAGGTTCTAGTGTCACTCGGCGACCCAACAAATGGTGCCGGCTGCGTCGATCCACGAGGTTGTCGTACACTCGAACTCTTACCACATTCCTGATACTGCTTCAGTTTCCAAAACTCGGGGTTACTACCTCTAACGTGGTCATCATTAACTGGGAACACTCTGGATGGATCTCCGATACTTTCCCGATCATAACAATACGAAAGACCGGACGTACTGCCTCCTAGGTCGGACGGCAAATGCTAACATATAGGCAACTGGCCTATTCTTCACATGAACTCAAAGGCCCAAGTAACTCGGGCTAAGTTCCCTCTGTTTTCCAAAACTCATCACACCCAACCCGGGTGGTACTTTCAAGAAGACCGACCGTCAACCTGAACTCTAAGCGTCGTCGCCGATTATCCGTATAATTTCCTCTGAGTTGCCAGAACCTCTTCTGGACAAGCACGCCTATCCATAGTCTCTTGGAACAAGCTGAACAACTATCGAACCTTGCCAACCTCGAACCAATCGATCGGCAGCTTACACTTCCGCCCTACAAGGCTTCAAAGGCGACCTCAGAACCGAAATGGTAGCTTAAACACTCCTGACGGAGACAACAATCCTTGCAACTACCGCGAAATCGAACACCGGCCGAGGGCGAATGTGGTCTGAGACTCACTGAGTTCCTAACCTGCTGGTAAAACTTTCGAAACAAAACAGTGCCACAGGCTCCATCATGCGTCATAAGGTGAAGGTAGGCACCGTGCAGCCTTACAACCTTTACGATATCTCAACACGGCCAGTACGGTCGGCCGACGAACACGATGGGCTGCCCCCATCGGCCCGACTACTGGTTAAACGCATCCACGAACTCATATGCTGGTTAACTAAACTTGGGCCTAACACCCTTGTGACCCTATCACAAGGCGGGACCACCACAAGCTGACCCCACCACCAAACATGCCGCGGGTTGACCCATGGCGTGGCCTCAACCCGTGACAGCGTGAACAATACTAGCTCCCCGATCCGGAACAATCTCACTAATCACGTTACGAAAACCTAGCGGTCTTCTTAGCTCAACTACCCTCTTTCATTTCACACTACTTAGGGACCTATCCCAAACATAGCTCACGTGCACTATGCACTCCGAACATAACACTACACCTTTACTCGAGATGGCCTTACCTCTAAGGTTTCTACGTATAAAACTCTAAGGCTCACACGCCTCTATCCCCAAATCTTACTTGGTTAACTAACCAAGATTTCTAATCACAATTTTAACACACTGCTATCAGAACATAGCACTTATGATAAACCCATCTTAACACACATACTGATCTCTGGAGGGTTAAGGATTTACCTGTAACTACTATTTCACTCCCCTTAGTCGTTCTTATCAAACCTGCCAGTAGGCGCCGTGAGGAGATGACAAACTACCCACCGATCACGAAGGCTAAGTCCTCCTACAAGGACACTCTTCGACACGGACCACGGCGGTCGCCATAGCAACAAGTACCAACTAAAGACGACATTCCCGGGATGGCGTCTTTCACATGAACCGGAAGCTCGAGTTCGACCAACTCTGCATACCGAACGTCCCGAACCCCGTGAGACCTCTGCATTTGGTGGATGTGCATAATCTAATCTGCTGGTGAGGTGACTCGCCTCGAAAGTTACCAAAGGACCTTGCTGCTCTGGCCCTCTTCTGCTGTCCTTTGTTAATCCGTCGATCTCTACGTTTCTCGACTGCTTTGCGCGCATAAGCCCGTACACAGGCCATGCTCAAGCCTAACTGAAGGATTACTCTTGCACAACCTTCTTTTAGGTAGTTATCAAAGCTCGCGGTACATCGGTATACACTCTGGTAGCCAAATCCATAGTTAATGTGGTCGCCGCTGCAATCTATATTCTTTGTCCCGATCGTGGGCGAAGGTTCAAATATCATGGCGCGATGGGAGAACCGCCGCCGTGCTAAACTTTCTTGGGGGCTAGTGGCGTCGCAGAAATCCCGAATGAAGCACTACCCTAGGTAATGATTGGGCATGTACCTCGCATGACCCTCGAACTCTACTCGCAGCTCCGCGGTGCCTTGCCTCACGGGCGGGTTTGCCCTACGCGGAGGCATAACGGTAAGGGAAGGAAATACGTTTAGAGGGTCCAACTTACAACACAGCTCTAAGGCACGATCTCAGAGTGAGAAGAATAGAAACCAATCCTAAATATCCTATAGCCTCCTGATTATTGGTGTGGTGCACAACACCGATAATCAAGACTTCTTGGATACGATGCGTAGACACTTTCCGAGGATTAACTGCTCTGATACCACTTTTGTCACGACCCGAACCGGAGCCCGTGACTGGTGCCTTACCCGGGCACCCAAGTAGTCATACATCAGAGAAAATCAGCGGAACATAAAACAATAACATGATACATTGTAAAGAAGACACATGTTTATCTGAAGAAAAGTTGCCTTTCGGCGTATATATAAAAACTCTTAAAAAAAATGAACAGTTTAATCCTTTTTACAAACCCTGCCCACAACAGTACTACAGACCTCTACGAATGATATGACAACAGCAGCGGGGCGGGGCCGTCATACCCACGAATGTAGCACCTACAACAACGGGGACTATGCGAATAAGCCTCAGAAGGAACGAGCTTTCCCAAAGCGAAGCTGACCACTAGGAGCGAGGATCAACGGCGGTGTACCTTTACTGCGGCATGAACGCGGCCCGAGAGTCGATCTGGCCAGTACCAAGTATGTGGCGAAAATAAATCGTAAATGAAATCATCTTAGTCTATATAAAGCAGTAGACATGTATGATAACAAAACTACTGTTCACTATAAATTCGCAGTCATGCCAAGTCAGGGACTCACGCCCTCAAAGTCATCACAATAGGCGAATGCGGGGTAAATGCGAAGGCATAGCCGACTACTAAGACCAGCATGCGGAAATACCATAAACTATATCACGAGGTCTTTCTAGACCGCACCACATGATCGGCGCCACTCGCCGCGGTATCGCATGCGCGTCTATCCACGGAACTTACCGCGACTCGCATAGGTCACACGAACCGCGTGAGGTATACCCGCGTCGGGCGGCTTAACCCCGGTATCCTCCTAGGCTCCGCGGGGCATAGTCTCAAAAGACCGCATAGTCTCAACAGACCGCATAGGGAATCCCCCGCATCAGGCTAAACACCCGGAATGATCAATCCTGGAGCATACCGCTGCTCCGCATAGTCACAAGGACCGCATAGGCCGTATAGACCCGCATCAAGGGTGTCAAGCCCTCGGTATAATAAGTCAAAGGGGTAGGTGATATAATAACTGATGGACTTACCGTTTAGCAGCGTAAGCCTGCAAGAATGACCCCACTTACATAACAACCACAAGATACTAACACACGTAGCATCCTAACATGTTTACTTATCAAATCAACAAGAAAGTATTACAAGGCTATCACAAACCAATACAACCAAGTTATTCACACAAGGTACTTTCTACTAACAAGTTCGGGTATCTATTCCCAAAGTACTTCATTCATTAAATTTTTTACAAGAATCATTTCTTTCACATAAGTCACATGATACAGTAGTACAAAAAGAGTATCTTTTTAAGTAAACCAAAACACTTACCTTTGTAAAATCAAGTAACAACATTATTTTCCAAACGTTCAAGTTTGCCTAATTTCAAATGTTCACGTTTCTTATTTTAGAAAGGTTTCGTCGTTCATATTATTAACCACGTAATAATATAATCCTCTTTTAAAACAACCTGAGAAACATATGCCTTATATGTGAGTAGGTTATTCTTGTTCATAATCAATCTGATTAAAGCAGCCGTGATCTAGGAAATGTAATATCATTTTGTCTCATCTTAGCTCCTATGCAGATGGAGGTTTCTACTGGTTTTACTAATACTTAATTAGTCAAAACATTTCCTTTTATTAACGCTGCGGTGGTTTGTCGATACACATTCTGATTTCCGAAATCAGTAAACATTAACCCTTTTAAAAACCAAGTACTCATTACTCACGAATGAGGTTTCACACAAAATTCACATAATTCAATTAAGTTAAGTCTCTTATGCGGGTCCACGCGACCTATGCGGGTGAAATAGTCCCAGGAGTAGGATTGCTTAATGATACTGCGGGCGGGTGGTCCTGCTTTGATCGTGAGCTCCCTATTTTATATTGTAAGTATCCTACTATTTACTCTCATTGTTAGTAAGGCACTGTGTACTGTTAATTGAGTTATCATACCTGTCTCCAGTTTTATTATAGACCTATGATTTCATTCTGATGCTTTGATTTCACATATTTGGTACATGTTGTCTTGACCTCCTTGAGGGCTACGTTAAATGCGGTAGAGTCAGTGGTGATCCTCACTTTTAGGATCAGATTCGGTTGAGAAGCTCTATTACTCGGAGGCTTATCCTGGTATGGTCGGTTGTTGTACATTCGGGGTATGGCGGGGCCTGTCCCGTCACGATTGTTATTCTTAAGTGCGTAGTCACATTGTGGATTGGGTTGTAAAGAAAAGAAAAAGCGTCTTGTTTTATTTGTATAGCTTACGGAAGGTGGCCTTATCGGCCCGACTGTTATTATTTTATGTTAAGCATTTTTATCGATTGTGTATGTTCATTGCTATTCTCGATGTATCAGAAAAGGGGTGCCCAGTAGGGCACGATCGCGAGCAGGATCGGGTCGTGACAGATTACATCTTTTGCATTTTATCTCCCCAAAGGAGATTTGGGAAGCTCTTTCCGATATAGGCAATGACAAGTAGGGGTGTACAAAATAGGACCGGACCGGAAAACCGGACCGGAACCGGACCGGAATGGACCGGACCGGTCCGGACCGGTTGATTCCGGTCCGGTCCTCGGTCCTTCAAAATCAAGGATTAGGTTTCGGTCGGTCGAGTAAAACCGGAATTTTCGGTCCGACCGAATGGACCGGAATAATTTTTTTAAAATTGAATTTCCAATACTGAAATTGACATTATCGGACGCGGTGCCACGAAATTTTTACGTTGAAATCTATTGTACATCGCGAGATATTTAGATTTGAAAATGGGAAAAATGTAACGATTTGGGGGAAAACATAAATTGAGGGGCAAGATGGACGTTTTTGGAGAAATCGGACGAATCAAACCGCTAACGCAGTTTGGCCACCCGTGTCGAAAAATACGCGAAATCAAAAAAATTAGGTAAAGCGGACGTCCGAGCGCAAAGTTATGACCGTATAAAGTTTGATCAATTTACAACCTATATTTCATATGTCAATACGTCAGGGTGGGGGAGAAATTTGGTGGGTGCTGGGAGGGTGGGTGGGGTGAAATTTGGGTGGGTGGGGGTGGTGGGGGCTGGCGGGTGGGGTGGTGGTGGGGGTGAGGGCAAATCATTCGGTCAGTGTCTGTAATTTCGGTCTTGGTCAGTCAGTCAGTTTTAACCTTTTGTGCACCTAGTTTGAGGAATGTCCAAATTTCAAATAGAAAATAAAAAATATAAATGTGGTGTGTAACTTTAATTAATGAGTAGTTCGATGGTTAGTATACGAACCAAGTACATTTGGTGATTTTCTTTAAGTTAGTCATATTAATGAAATAAAGTTTATTGAAGGATAAGGAAAAAAACAAACATATTTAATGAGATTGATAAACGAACACATTCTTAAAAATTTATAATTTATAAATTGCATTTAACAAAAAAAAAAAAAACGGTCCAACCGGTCCAAAACCGGGACCGGACCGGAATTTTCCGGTCCAGACCGGGACCGGACCGGAATTTTCCGGTCCGGTCCTCGGTCCAGAAAATTTCTGGATTAGGATTCGGTCCATTCGATTCCGTCGGTCGTCGGTTACCGGCCGGTGAACACCCCTAATGACAAGGCACGGCGGATGGTTTTAATTTGCCTTCAAGGATAGATGGAGAGATGTGGGACAAGACGTAGTAAGAAGTGTTCGAGTTATTATCATCCGAATTCTTTTGAAGCGGTGAATCATACCATCATTACCCTCGCCTTGAGGCCGATAGTGATCCCGAGGTAAATGATTTTAGGCCTATTGGATTGACTAATGTGGTCTACAAGATCATAACAAAGATTTTAGTTAACAGAATGGCAATGGTTCTTCCTACTCTTGTTGACAAATCTCAAGGGGCTTTTGTGAAAGGAAGAAACATGATGGACAATGTCTTTGTTGCACAAGAGCTTGTGAGAGGTTTTAATAGAGCTAGAGTCTCACCAAGGTGTATGCTTATGGTGGATCTTCGGAAAGCATTTGATACGGTCTCTTGGAGCTTCCTTGAGTCGGTACTAAGAGGTCTCAGATTTCCGGACAGATTTGTAAGATGGATCATGGATTGTGTTAGCTCAACTTCTTTCTCTCTTTCAATCAACGGGGAGCTACATGGTTACTCCAAGGGTAAGCGCGGCCTAAGACAAGGTGATCCTATGTCTCCTACGCTCTTTATCTTGTGCATGGAATACCTTTCAAGGATGCTTAAACTAAAGGTTGCGGCAAGAGCTTTCTTCTATTATCCAAAGTGTAAGAGATTGGGCATTACTCACCTTGCATTCGCGGATGACCTCATGCTTTTTTCCAAAGGAGATGTATCTTCAGTTGGGATTCTTATGGAGTGTCTTGAAGAATTGGAGGCTGTCTCAGGGTTAACTCTTAACCCATCTAAATCCTCCGTCTACATAGCGGGAGTGCATGATACAGTTCGTAACTTGATCTTGTCCAGAGTGGGATTCGGCATTGGTAACTTTCCGGTACGATACTTGGGGATCCCTTTGTCCCCAATTTCAGTCTCGGTAGATCAGTTTGCTCCATTCACTAGTGCAACATCGGATTACATTCAGAAATGGGGGCATCACTCGCTATCTTATGCGGGAAAGCTGGAACTAATCAGGTCGGTCATTCAATGTGTTGAGAGCTTTTGGTTCCGGGCACTTCCTATTCATACGATCCTCAACAATGCGATCTGCGTCATTCAGTTCTTATGGGGAGGTAAACCACCAAGAGTCGCTTGGGATGTCATTTGTTTGCCCCAATCCGAATGAGGCTTGGGTCTTATGAACATCAAAGAATGGAACCATGCCTTGCTATCCCGGACCATTTGGCAAAACCACACTGAGGCAGATTCCTTATGGGTCCAATGGATCAATAGCTACTATTTGAGAGGCCTATCATTTTGGGATTACGAGGTACGTCCTAGGGACTCCCCCTTATTCAAAAAAATTTGTGGGATCCGTGACAAATTTGTTTCTATCTTTGGTAGCCAAGGCGACGCAATTGCAGGCTTGGAAAAGTGTTGTACCAACGGAAAATTTGATTCTAGCCTCGTGTATGATATCTTGCGCATTCCGCAAGATAAAAAGCTTTGGATGTCACAAATTTGGAAAGGTTTTATTCCTCCTAAGTTCTTTTTCACAGTGTGGCTCACTTGTAGAAAGCGGTTAGCTACAAAAGACACTCTTTCCTATCTAAACTTGGAGGATAAGTCTTGCGGGTTCTGCAAGCGAGCTAATGAGACAAGGGAGCACCTCTTCTTTACTTGCCTCTACACCCGCTTGATTTGGAAGAGCATAAGGGAATGGTTGGGTATTAGAAGAGAAATGACAACTATTGAAAGCTCTCTTAAGTGGATCAAGAAAGACCACCGCGGGACAAGCATCCGAGCCAAATCTATCTTGCTTGCCTTTTGCATAGTGGTCTATGAGATTTGGAGGACAAGAAATACATTGCTCTTTGAAGGCACAAGTTTACCGGCAGAGGAGGTCATTGCAAAGATTAAAACAACATCTTATAGAGTTCTTTATGATTTAATCCCCTCTTGTAACGACACCTATTAGTGACCGCCCCTCCCCTCCTCCATTTCTTGTCTATATTACGTTGAGGATTGAGAACCCTCAATGACTGATTGTAGCCACCTTTCTTTCCGTTTTTAGTAATAATATTTGCATTTACCCAAAAAAAAAAGGATACGTTTTTGGGTGATCTAGCTTTACGAGGCCAACACACCATTATACGTTGAGTATTTTGGAAAACACAAAACATGAAAGTCTTGGATAATTGAAATACCTTTCCCACCATAGGTGGTGGGCCATAATGCGACCTAGGGATAAAAAGTTATGGACGTTGTAAGGAGGAAATCTCATGCTGGCAGTGGAGTCGGCCCAACCCGACTCCAAGTCGGATCAGGCCCAGTTTCTTGGCTGTTTAAGGAAAACATTTACCCATTATCTTCCTTATTACATGCCAAAAGAACCAGAATATGTTAGAGATAGAGAGAGAGAGAGAGCAGAGTTAGAGAGATAAAGCAAGGGTTCGATCAAGTTCGAGGCCCCGAATCTCGAGGATCGTGAAGGATAAAGTGTAATACGAGTTGTCGTCGTCGTTTAAAGCTAAATATTGAGCTTGGGGAATGATATTTTCGTGGTTGAGCTGCTGCTAAGGTATGTATTATTTTCTCATCTTTGTTATTGAGATGATTACGTGGAGATTTAACGGATTAAAGTGTTAGAAATATAGTTGTAATTATCGTATACTGAATATTAAGGCGTTGTGGTTTAGGGGCTGTTTTGGATTGAATTGTAAGATGAGTTTTAGTCATATTATTGTTGTAAATTGTTAGATTTGTTGTTGTTGGTGGTTATTAGCTTAATTTGGAATTGTTGGGTTGGTAGGATTATAGGGGAGATTTTGTCCAAATCCCGTTAGACGTCTGAATAAATGATTAGTTAGAATAATCTTGTTGGCCTAGTCTTAATCCCTATATTGTTGATGGTATTTTAGTTGATTAAGCTCGGCAAGGGACTCGAGGATTAGCTTGAGGCATACATAAGGTATGTAAGGCTAACCCTTCTTTCATATTTTGGCATGATCCCTTTTATATGAGTCCTAAAGAATGTAAAACATAAGTACTCTATTCTTAGTTGGATGTGGAGTCATATCTAATATCTTGTTTCGTTCATGTTATACTCTTGTTGATAATTCGAAGGAAGATTCTGCGATACATTATACTTACATGTTAACTACAAAGCAAATGGTAAATGAAGGAAACTCTAAAACTTGTTGTCAAAATCTATCCAAAGGGAGTTGTAATAGAAACCACTCTGAAGGGGGTGCAACTTTTTGTAACTTCATTACATATTCATATTGTATATCATATGTGTTGTTATTGTTACACCTGATCAGCTGGATTATAATATTCTTAAGCCGGAAGCGGTTGCCCAAAGGGGCCACCCTAGTTAAGACGGAAGCGGATGCCCGAAGGGGCCATCATGACTACGCCTGAAGCGGCCGTCCGAAGGGACTATTTTGTTACTCGCCGGAAGCGGCTACGAGTAGGATATTCTATATTTATATTGTGTATGCTATAATTTGTTTAAGGGACCACATGACATGGTTCAAAGTGTTGTTTCAGGTTATTCCCAAGTTGATTTCTAAACTTGCTTACGGTTACGCTTTTCCTTGTTTTATGATTCAGTATTGCCTTACATATTCAGTACATATTCCGTACTGACCCCCTTTCTTCGGGGGGGATGTGTTTCATGCCCGCAGGTTCAGGGATGTGGTTAAACTATCCAGCCACCTAGGAGGAGTCAGTATTGAGAGTCAGACATCTCCACTTGTTTCGGAGACTGTTCCTATTTTGGTATAATTTTGTTTGTATACATTATGGGTCCGACGGGGCCCTGTTCCGTCACTTATGCACGGTCATTCTCTTCTAGTAGTCTGCGGACAGCGTGGGTGTCATGGGTACTGTTTGGCCTTGTCGGACATTGTTTTGTTGTACAAAAGTATCGGCAGCCTCGTTGGCTTACCTTGTGAGATGTTACGTATATATAAGTATGTTTTGAGATCTTTTTAGTTATAGTTGGACTTTGGTATTCTATTTACAGTTTCAAACTTAGTTAAATAGACCCTATTGAATGACATCTGTGAGTACAGGTAACATAATTTGGGTTATCGGGCAGGTTAAGCTCGGTCACTCGTCATGGCCCTAGGTTGGGTCGTGACAAAAGTGGTATCAGAGCAGTTCACTCCTCGGCATGTTCGCAGACGGTGTCTAGTAGAGTCTTGTTTATCGGTGTGTTGTGCACCACATCTATAAACATGAGGCTACGAGACATTAATAGGGTGTCTATCCTTCTTTCATGTTAAAGATCGTGCGAATAGAGTTGTGTCATAAGTGAGAGCCCCAGAGATAGGACTCCAGACTTCTTCCAGCCGAGGTAAGGGCAGAGGTGGAGCATCTAGCTCCAGTACTGGGCCGCATCGTATCTACGCTCTAGGTGGGAGACCGGGTCTAGCGACACCGCAGGATGCACCATCAGGTATACCCTTCTACAGATTATTTATTGATGGGTTTAAGCTATATACGAACTGTCCATTACCACTATGACATGCCGATTACAACATAAGTTAGGATACAAGCATAGGAGTTAATGGGGTAAATCTATATAAAAGACTTAGTGAAAAACTTAGTTGAAACCTTAAGGGGGGAAATTGTTACACCCCGTAAATTCTAGAAGTCAAGATAAGTTGACAACATGAGTTGGACGGATTTTGAGTCTACTTTGGAGTGTTGTACCCCCAGTTGTTAAGAATTGATAGGTGTTTAAAAAGCCTAGTGTGTAGTCCGTTAAATCTAGTTCCCAACGCAACAAACTGTTCGTCGATAGGACATCGGAGTCAAAAGTTATGGAAGTTTCAAGTTTGGTGCTTGATCGGAAAGCGATGATTTCGGTTCGAGTGCAGCGCCGGCTAAGGCGGGATTTTCTGCGGTAAAAGGCTAAAATCAGGGGATATTTTCGAAAGGGCCAATGAGAGGGGGACAAGTGTCCCTCCCATCCTTTTGACCAGAATAGGGTCCTATTTTAGGGCCAAGTCTTGGAAGACTTGGCCATTTCATTTCAAAACCCTCCCAGAAAACTCCTCCCTTCTCTCCAGTTTGAAGAAACCCTTGCCTAAGGAGAAATTGTTGGAGCGGCAAGAAGGAAAAGTGCGGAGTAAACTTGTGGGAAGCATTTGGTGGATGAGTTTGTGGAAAGAAGTGGAAGAAAAGGGCGTTTGTGGGCTTTTCCAAAAGGTAAAAGTTTCCCTTCTCTTGGATTTGAGTTAATACTTGTGATAGTAGTTTAGAAATGAGCCCGAGTCTGTTATATTTAAGTTTGAACAGATTTGTAAGCCTGAGGCTGTTATATTTAAGTTGGCATAGATTCGGAAATTTGTAGTTGTTGAAGATGTCTAGGGCTAGATATCATGTCATACTAAATAACTTGGATTGAGAAGATAATTGGAAAAGATTTAGGATTGGTTATATTGTTGGCCAAGAATGGCATGGAAAGTATTGGTTTGTTTATATTATTGTGGGGCGGAATTTTCTGGCGTCACGTAAAGCGTGTAATCCCCTTTGTGGTTAGCTGAATTGTGTGCCTTAAATGTGGCGTTGGTTATTGAATTCGGCCTTAAGAAAGGTGGCAAGTTAGTAGAAACAAAGGAAGTTATGTCCAAATTTTTGTAGAATTTAGGGACTTTACACTTAGTTTATTCTACGTTCGAAGCTAAGGTTGATAGTCTTGTTGTGACCATTATAGGTTGACACTTCTGCGTACGGCGTATTCGGCTTAGCTTGTGGATTTTAGCCGAAAAGGTATGTGAACTATTGTTATACCCCGTAGTTGCAGGGTATGTATGTGAGGACGTACGTACGAGAGTACGGCAGAAAATTTTGAAAAGAAAGAAAGATGTGAGTTTTCGACGGAAAAGTTTCCGGTTATTTGTGAAGAAAAAGGTTCGTTAATGGGAATTGGATTCCCAGATTTGGTATTTGGACTTCATAGATTATATTAGAATTTTGAGATTTTATTTTCGGAAATGGTCACGTGGGGCCCACGGGAGAAATTTACGGTTTTGTGGGGCAGCTTTGTTTTGAGATTTCAGTAAATTGGATATTTTGGAAGACGAAATATTCAGGCGAATCGGGGCGACACGTGTCACCCCATGGCACCCTTGGCGATTTTACATTTGTACACAACACGGTTGGAGTCGTTTTGACGAAGCGTTTTGCGTAACTGCGGAGGAAAATTCCGGCTATGTCGTTTTGTATTTTTGCGGATTTTTCCGAGAGGCGAAACATTCGGACCAACGGGAGGGTGACATGTGTCACCTGCAATGAACAAGTGGGCGTGACTTGGCCGAATTGAGGGGGCAAGTTGGGCTTGATATTTGTGTAGATATTTGTGAGGGTTTTAAGGAGTAGGGTCTAGGGTGCACTTGGCTTGATCTTGGCCTTACACTTGCCTTGCACATGGCTTGATCTTGGCCATTGGTTGGCATTTGGGTTTGCTATAAATAGCGGCCCCGGTGTGTAGTCTTCGTTCATGCACAACGGTTTCCAAGTCTTGAATCCTCCTCCTCTTGTAGACTCTCGTCCAAGAGCTCCTCTCCCCCTTGAAAGAGGCCCTTGGCCGAGAGGTCTCCCCCTCCCCCTTGTGAGGTCTAGCGGTAGGGGTACCACTAGCCTAGTTGTTTCGTATAATACCCTTGTTGTGGTATAGAAATACTCCCCTAGTATTGTTATAATGCCCAAAATACCTTAGCCTTGTACCTTGTAGTATTCCAAAGATACCTCTTTACGTAGAGTCCGGAAATACTACCTTTTGTCCTTTTAGTCTCAAACCGAAACCCTAAGGAAATCTCCATAGTTGGTTGAAGTATGTGAGTAGAAGTTGGTTAGAACTTCTAAGGGTTGTTTGGAGTGGTTTGGAGCGCGTGGAGTGGAGCTAAACCTTGCTCAGGAGCGACATTAAACTCGGATAATTTTGGGCTTATCGAGGTAATTATCTTGTCCCTCTATTGTAATTGGAAATTACATGTTTGTTAGGGTATATAGTTGAAGTATACTATATATGGAACTACTTAGTATTCGGCAATGTCTTTTGACTTAAGCCTGAAGAATAAAGCGAACTGATGTATTTACATGAGTGCGTATTGCGATGAACTTGTGTAGAATTGTACACGTCAGGGTAGGCGTGTAAACCCCTGGTTGGCTTGGTAGCCGGCCTCGATAGAGGAGGAGATTTCTGTTGTTGCGGGGAGGTCTTCGAATTTTCTATAGAAAGATAGAAACTTGTGTTTTGGGGTTAATAGACGTTTTGACCTTTATAGGTGAAAGTACTAAGAGTAGCGTATTCTACTCGAGGAGTGGAAAGGGCTAGCAAGGTTGTAGTACTTGGAGCATTTTGCTTATTGTCGATAAATCGTCGCGAGGTATGTGAACCTCTTCCTATCTTTTCTAGCATGATTGTTGTGAACTATGTAGTGCGGTAGACGTACATGTGCTAAGTGATTTGGTTGGTTTAAAACATAGGGTGTTATAATAGCTTTATGGGAAGTTAGTTATAACGACCTTATGTAAGTGAAAATGGTTTACTGATGTTAGAAGTTAAGAGACTTGATCTTATAAGATAAGAGACTTAACTTATTTGTTTTAATGTGGATGTTTGTGTGAAACCTCATTCATGAGTAATGAGTACTTGGTTTTAAAGGGATAATGTTTTACTGATTTCGGGAATCAGAATGTGTATCGACAGACCACTGCTGCGTTAATAAAGGAAATGTATTGAATAATGATGTGTTGTATTAAAACCAGTAGAAACCTCCATCTGCATAGAAGCTAAGATGAGACAAAATGATATTACATTTTCTAGATCATGGCTGCTGTAATAAGATCGTTATAAACAAGAATAAACTACTCACGTATATGACATATGTTACTCAATTGTTCTAAAAAGGAATCAAGTGATTAAGTTTGGGGAACTATGAAACCATTTGAAAATGAGAAGCTTGAGTAATTGAAACTAGGCAAACTGGAACTTAGGAAAAGAATGTTGTTACTTGATTTTGAAAAAGGAAGGTGGGTTGGTCATTCTAATACTACGGGTATCGGGTGACTTTTATAAAAGTAATGGATCTCTTTTAAAAGAACTTAACGTATGTAGTACTTTGGGGTTAAAAACCCGGACTTTGGCATAAAATGAAAGTACTTTGAGTTGTGTGAAACTTGCCTATGCTTGTTGTTGTGAAACTTGCCTATGCTTGTGATGATAGTCTTTATTGTACAAACGTTGTGTTTTACGTATTCCGCGTCTCGATAGAGGTCGGTTGGTAGTTGAGAACTTACTTGGGCGTGCGGCGGTGGCGGAGAAATTCCGCAGATGCGTTCGTTGATAGTATTATTGTTGTTAATCGCTTTGGACATCGACACGATCGTAAGCGCGCGGGTATGCTTCCATTTTGGTTAAGGTCTTGTGGTTAATCGCTTTGGATATCTCGACACGATCGTAGCGCGGGTATGTTTCCATTTGATTATCGCCTTGTGATTTCCCTTTGGACATACCGACACGATCGTGGCGCGCGGGTATCGTCCATTTGGAATCTGTCTATTGTTTCCCTTTGGACATACCGACACGATCGTAGCGCGCGCGGGTATCGTCCATTTGGAATGTTGTCTTATTGTTTCCCTTTGGACATCTTGACACGATCGTAGCGCGCGGGTATGCTTCCATTTGGATTCTTGTCTTGTTGTTGAGGTCACATGGACATGTCTACACCGATCACGAGTCCGGGGCATGTGGCCATGGGACATTGGTATTATTGTTGCATCATGGACATGTCTACACCGTCACGATATTCCGGGGCATGCGGCCATAATGCGAACCTCATTGATGTTGTGGGCGTGAGACCCATAGATATATTGGAGTGATGACTGTTTTATGTTGTGAACTGTAGTTTGGTTATCATACATGTCTCCTGCTTTATATAGACTAGTATGATTTCATTCTGATATTATGCAGTTTCACATACTTGGTACTGTTATCGACCTCCTTGGGCTGCGTTCATCCGCGGTAGAGGTACATCGATCGTGGATCCTCGCCATGGATCACGATTCAGCGCATTTGAAGCTCCGTTTCTCGGAGGCTTATCTTTTGGTAGGTGTTCCACGAGTTGTAGGTTCTTGTACATTCGGGGTATGGCGGGGCCTGTCCGTCATAGTCATTAATATATCTTAAGTGCAGTAATCTTGTTGTGGCGGGGTTGTAAAAGGATTAAACTGTTGGGTTTTATGTATATCTGAAGGCAAGCATTTTTGGTTGCTTTGTTTATTTATTATATCCCTTGTTAAATGACTCATGTTTTATGTTCGCTGATTTTCTCGATGTATGTATCACTAGGGTGCGGGGTAAGGCACGATGCGGGCCGGGCAGTCGTTACAAAAGTGGTATCGAGCGATTAATCCTCGGAAAGTGTCTGCACCGTGTCTAGTAGAGTCTTGATTATCGGTGTGTTGTTCACCACATCTATAATCGAGGCTATAGGACATTTAGGATTGGTTTCCATTCTTCTCATTCCGAGATCGTGCCTTAGAGAGGCGTGTTGTAAGTTGTACCCCTCGACGTATCTCGTTTTTACGATTATGCCTCCGCGCAAGGCAACGAGCCCGAGAAGGCAAGGCGGCGAGTCTTGCTAGTGAGATCTGAGAGTACGAGGCGCAGCCCGACAAGACTGAGTTGTGCTTGACGGCGGGTTTAGCGACGCCCGGCCAGACCAAAGAGTTTAGAGCGCAGCGGTGGGCGATGAGACTCTGATACACGAGCCTCCGGTCCCGATGCAGGCGGGAGATGGGTCGCGAGAGATGGCGATTATTGGCGGGGTTGTGGCGAATATGAGACAGTGGATCACGGCGATTCGGTTCCAGTAGCACCAGTGGTTCACCCCCGAGCAGATAGTTTGAGGCTACGGGACTTTCTGAGTTGTAGCGCGAGTTTTATGGGTCGAGGCACGAGGATGATCCGCAGGAGTTCATCCGGCGATTCTGGATCGTCACGGGTGATCAAGGCTTCAGAAACCGAGTCTGTGACCTTTGGTTCGCATCGGCTGCGTGATACCGCCGTCGATTGGTTTGATTCATGGGAGCTTTCCCGGGGAGAGCATGCACCTCCAGCAGTATGGGATGAGTTTTCAGGGGCTTTCCTCACGCACTTCTTGCCTCCGCAGATGAGGAGGGCACGGGCCGACAGATTTTTGTTACTAAGACAGAGAGGGCGCACTGTCAGGGAGTACAATGTCGAGTTCGATTCTTTGGCTCGATATGTCCCTGCGCTAGTTGCAGATATGGAGGATAGGGTGCATCGCTACGTCACCGGGCTTGATGATTATATGGCCGAATCTTGTGCGGGTGTTTCTCTTCAGCCGGGCATGGACATTGCCCGCATGCAGGCTCATGCACTAGGATGTGAGGCACGGAGGGGTCGGCGGAATGACACGGATCGTGAGAAGAGGCCGGGGCGAGTCGCTTTGGTGGTTTTCGAGGCGGACCGCCTCGTGGCAGCTAGTTATATACCCCGCGTGCAGTAGTCCTCCACCGTCTTGAGAGCGGTCGGGGCTCGAGGTTCAGATTTTCGGCAGAGCAGGGGTGTTAACCAGCTGAAGCCACCCCTACCTCGTTGTGACCATTGTGGTAGACTCCATTTTGGAGAGTGTCGTGCTAGATTGGGAGTTTGTTTTACATGCGGCCAGCAGGGCCATTTTGCGAGGAACTGTCCGACCAAGGGAAGCGCGGATGTTACGACTCAGCCTTCAGGATCTGTGGCTGGTTCATCACCTTCGGTATCGCCTGCAGGCAGGCCTATGATTAGAGTGGGCGGTAGCAGTATATCCTTAACCCTCTAGAGTTTTGGTATGCTTGTTATGATGATCTCATTATTGTGTGCTATGTACGGATAGCATTGTGATATGTGTGAGTTAGAATGCATGGTTAGTTGGAAGGATACGTATGGAGGCATGGTAAGTGTGGACCTTAGACTATTTCACGGATCGAGACCTTAGAGGTAAGGTCGTCTTGAGTAAAAGATTCGTTTTATGTTTGACCTTTATAAGGGTGAGTAGTATACGTGGGATTTATTTGTGTGATAAGTCCATGGGTAGTGTGAGATGGAAGTGGTAGCTTTCATGATGTGAATTAGTAAGATTGTTAGGATCGGGAACAAGAGTTTAGCGCGGTTGGGGTCGGGTTGAGGACCATTTGCGGGTCAACCCGTAACCGGTTTGGGGTGGGGTCAGTTAGGTGGTCGCCCGGTGGTAGGGTCACGAGGATGCTAGGCCCAAGTTTGTATGATCATCGTATGAGTTCGTGGACGCGTTCGACGAGCGGTTCGTAAAGGCGGGAATGGCCTTAAGGAAGTTTGAGGTTAGTAAGATGACCAAGTTTGGAGGTAGTGACTCCAGAGATTTTCGGGAACGGAAGTAATGACGGAAGTATGGTACGTACTAGAAGAGTTCAAGTGTTCGAGAAGGGTACAACGAGTAAGGGAGGAAGATAACGTGTGTTATTTCGTGGCCAAGCTGTGGCATTGGCAACTTGTTAGAGGAACTTTATCGTTATTCGACTTGAGAAGGAACATTCGGGACGAATGTTTCTAAGGAGGGGAGAATGTTATACCCCGTAGTTGCAGGGTATGTATGTGAGGACGTACGTGCGAGTCTGCGAGAAAATTTTGAAAAGAAAGAAAGATGTGAGTTTTCGACGGAAAAGTTTCCGGTTATTTGTGAAGAAAAAGGTTCGTTAATGGGAATTGGATTCCCAGATTTGGTATTTGGACTTCATAGATTATATTAGAATTTTGAGATTTTATTTTCGGAAATGGTCACGTGGGGCCACGGAGAAATTTACTGGTTTTGTAGCCGCTTTGTTTTGAGATTTCCAGTAAATTGGATATTTTGGAAGACGAAATATTCAGGCGAATCGGGCGACACGTGTCACCCCATGTGGCACCCTGGCGATTTTACATTTGTACACAACACGGTTGGAGTCGTTTTTACGAAGCGTTTGCGTAACTGCGGAGGAAAATTCCGGCTATGTCGTTTTGTATTTTTGCGGATTTTTAGAGAGGCGAAACATTACGGACCAACGGGAGGGTGACATGTGTCACCCTCACAATGAAGACAAGTGGGGCGGCACTTGGCCGAATTGAGGGGGCAAGTTGGGCTTGATATTTGTGTAGATATTTGTGAGGGTTTTAAGGAGTAGGGTCTAGGGTGCACTTGGCTTGATCTTGGCCTTACACTTGCCTTGCACATGGCTTGATCTTGGCCATTGGTTGGCATTTGGGTTTGCTATAAATACCCCCCCTTTGTGAAGACTTCATTCATCCACAAATGTTTCCAAGTCTTGAATCCTCCCTCCTCTCTTGTAGACTCGTCCAAGAGCTCCTCTCCCAGAAAGTGGCCTTTGGTAGAGGTCTCCCTCCTTGTGAGGTCTAGCCAGTGGGTACCCACTGCCTAGTTGTTTTCGTATAATACCCTTGTTGTGGTATAGAAATACTCCCTAGTATTGTTATAATGCCCAAAATACCTTAGCCTTGTACCTTGTAGTATTCCAAAGATACCTCTTTCGTGAGTCAGGAAATACTACCTTTTGTCCTTTTAGTCTCAAAACGAAACCCTAAGGAAATCTTCATAGTTGGTTGAAGTATGTGAGAACAATGTTGTTAGAACTTCTAAGGGTTGTTTGGAGTGGTTTGGAGCGCGTTGAGTGGATCTAAACATTGCTCTGGAGCGACATTAAACTCGGATAATTTTGTGCTTATCGAGGTATTTATCTTTTACCTCTATTGTAATTGGAAATTACATGTTTGTTAGGTATATAGTTGAAGTATACTATATATGGAACTACTTAGTATTCGCAATGTCTTTTGACTTAAGCTGAAGAATAAAGAAGCAACCGAATTGTATTTACATAGGTGCATTGCGAGACTTGTGTAGAATTGTACACGTCCGGGTAGGCGTGTAAACCCCACGGTTGGCTTGGTAGCGGCCTCGATAGAGGAGAGATTTACTGTTGTTGCGGGGAAGTCTTTGAATTTTCTATAGAAAGATAGAAACTTGTGTTTTGGGGTTAATAGACGTTTTGACCTTTATAGGTGAAAGTACTAAGAGTAGCGTATTCTACTCGAGGAGTGGAAAGGGCTAGCAAGGTTGTAGTACTTGGAGCATTTTGCTTATTGTCGATAAATCGTCGCGAGGTATGTGAACCTCTTCCTATCTTTTCTAGCATGATTGTTGTGAACTATGTAGTACGGTGAGCGTACATGTGCTAAGTGATTTGGTTGGTTTAAAACATAGGGTGTTATAATAGCTTTATGGGAAGTTAGTTATAACGACCTTATGTAAGTGAAAATGGTTTACTGATGTTAGAAGTTAAGAGACTTGATCTTATAAGATAAGAGACTTAACTTATTTGTTTTAATGTGGATGTTTGTGTGAAACCTCATTCATGAGTAATGAGTACTTGGTTTTAAAGGGATAATGTTTCTTGATTTGGGAATCGAATGTGTATCGACAGACGCCTTTGCGTTAATAAAGGAAATGTATTGAATAATGATGTGTTGTATTAAAACCGGTAGAAACCTCCATCTGCGTAGAAGCTAAGATGAGACAAAATGATATTACATTTTCTAGATCATGGTCTTTGTAATAAGATCGTTATAAACAAGAATAAACTACTCACGTATATGACATATGTTACTCAATTGTTCTAAAAGGAATCAAGTGATTAAGTTTGGGAACTATGAAACCATTTGAAAATGAGAAGCTTGAGTAATTGAAACTAGGCAAACCGGAACTTAGGAAAGAATGTTGTTACTTGATTTTGAAAAAGGAAGGTGGGTTGGTCATTCTAATACTACGTATCGGGTGACTTTTATAAAAGTAATGGATCTCTTTTAAAAGAACTTAACGTATGTAGTACTTTGGGGTTAAAACCGGACTTTGGCATAAAATGAAAGTACTTTGAGTTGTGTGAAACTTGCACTATGCTTGTTGTTGTGAAACTTGCCTATGCTTGTGATGATAGTCTTTATTGTACAAGCGTTGTGTTTTACGTATTCTGGCGTCTCGATAGAAGTCGGTTGATAGTTGAGAACTTACTTGGGCGTCTGCGGCGTGATGTGGAGAAATTCCGCAGTGCGTTCTGTTGATAGTATTATTGTTGTTAATCGCTTTGGACATCGACACGATCGTAGCGCACGGGTATGCTTCCATTTTGGTTAAGGTCTTGTGGTTAATCGCTTTGGATATCGACCGCGATCGTAAGCGCGCGGGTATGTTTCCATTTTGATTATCGCCTTGTGATTTCCACTTTGGACATACCGACACGATCGTAGCGCTGCGGGTATCGTCCATTTGGAATCTGTCTATTGTTTCCCTTTGGACATACCGACACGATGCGTAGCGCTGCGGGTATCGTCCATTTGGAATGTTGTCTTATTGTTTCCCTTTGGACATACCGACACGATGCGTAGCGCGCGGGTATGCTTCCATTTGGATTCTTTGTCTTGTTGTTGAGGTCACATGGACATGTCTACACCGATGCAGAATTCCGGGCATGTGGCCATGGGACATTGGTATTATTGTTGCATCATGGACATGTCTACACCGATCAAGATTCGGGCATGCGCCATAATGCGAACTCGATTGATGTTGTGGGCGTGAGACCATAGTTATATCGAGTGATGATGTTTTATGTTGTGATCGTAGTTTGGTTATCATACATGTCTCTGCTTTATATAGACTAGTATGATTTCATTTCTGATATTATGCAGTTTCACATACTTGGTACTGTTAGATCGACCTCCTTGGCTGCGTTCACGCCGCGGTGAGAATCATCGATCGTGGATCCTCGCCATAGGATCACGATTCAAGCGTTTGAAGCTCCGTTTCTCGGAGGCTTATCTTTTAGTAGGTGTTCCACGAGTTGTAGGTTCTTGTACATTCGGGGTATGGCGGGGCCACTGTCCGTCATAGTCATGTATATCTTAGAAGTGCAGCAAATCTTGTTGTGGCGGGGTTGTAAAAGGATTAAAGCATTGGGTTTATGTATATCTTGAAAGCTGTTTTTGGTTGCTTTGTTTATTTATTATATCCCTTGTTAAATGACTCATGTTTTATGTTCCGCTGATTTTCTCTGATGTATGTATCACTAGGGTGCCCAGGGTAAGGCACCAGTAACGGGCCCCGGAACGGGTCGTTACAACTATCTCCTCTTCTAGCATGATTCCTTAAGAGAAAGAAAGTACGTCCTACTCCTTAAATGATCCATTCCTTGGTTGTATTTGGATTGCCTAAAGTAGAAATTGTTCTATGTACTTCCTTTGATTGTACTTTGATGTTTAAATTGCAAGTTGTATAATCCATTGCCTTAGTGAAGTTGGATTCTTAAAAGTGAAAGTATTTTACTTAAAGTACATAGAGTTTTGAAAAGGAAGTGGTTTCCAAATCTTTTGGGCTAGTACCTTAGTCTCAAAATCCTAAGGGTCATTATAATGACTTTAGGGGAGTCAAAGGAGTGATTTACTTAATTGTTTTAAAAGAGGAGAAATGACATGATTTAAGAGAAGTAACTTGTTTTAAAAGAGTGAGTTACTTGAGGTTTAAAAGCGGAAGAAACTTGTTTTCTATATATTAAGAGACTTGAAGTGTTTTGAAAGTTAAGAACTTGATTTGTAAGTATGTGATACTTGGTTTTATTAGTATAAGTCTCTTGGTTATAAAAGGAATGGATATGTCTAAAACCATAAAGGGTTATAACGGCTTTATGGGAAGTTGGTTATAACGGCTTTATGGAAGGTTTAGAAAGTTGTCTATTTTGAGTATTAGGCATAAGTTGCCTAGATTGTGAAAATTTGGAGTTACTTGATTTCAAGCTTTGAAATGAGTTTTCTAAAAGTGTAGTAACTTACTTTGAAAAATAGACACGCCTTGATACTACGGGTGTTAGTATCGTGGGGCTTTACATAGAAGGGAGTCTTTTATAAAAGAATGTACGTACGAAGTACTTTGGCTTGATTAATTGAGAATTAGTCTAAGTGTGCCTTGATAAGTACTTTGGCTTGATTAAGTGAGAATTATTCCATGTGATGCCTTGATAAGTACTTTGGCTTGTTAAATGAGAATTATTCTATGTGATGCCTTGATAAGTACTTTGGCTTGTTAATTGAGAATTATTCTATTTGTGCCTTGATAAGTACTTTGGCTTGATTAATTGAGAATTAGTCTAAGTGTGCCTTGATAAGTACTTTGGCTTGATTAATTGAGAATTATTCCATGTGATGCCTTGATAAGTACTTTGGCTTGTTAAATGAGAATTATTCTAGGTGTGCCTTGATAAGTACCTTGGCTTGTTTAGTTGAGAATTGCCTATGTGTGCTGGAAATAGCCGGTTGTGTGCTATTGTTATATCAGTCGTTTCGGGGTCATTCCCCGGGTTTGTGGCATTTGGATATTCCGTGGAATTGCTACCCACGATGCGAGGAATACCTCATGCGGGTCCGTAAGGACTTATGCGGGTGAAATAGTCCCATGCGGGCGGGTCCAGCCTATGCGAGGAATACCTCATGCGGGTCCGTAAGGACTTATGCGGGTGAAATAGTCCCATGCGGGCGGGTCCAGCCTATGCGAGGAATACCTCATGCGAGTCCGTAAGGGCTTATGCGGGTGAAATAGTCCCATGCGAGGAATACCTCACGCGGGTCCACGCGGCCTATGCGGGTGAAATAGTCCCAGGAGTAGGGTGGCTAAAAGATACTGCGGGCGGATGGTCCTGTTTTGATCATGAGCTTCCCATTTTATATTGTAAGGATACTACTGTTTACTCTCATTGTTAGTAAGGCACAATGTGTTGTAATTTGATTATCATATATGTCCCCGGATTTGTTTGTGTTACTGTCACGACCCGAACCGGGGCCCGTGACTGGTGCCTTACCCGGGCACCCATGTAGTCACTCATCAGAGAAAATCAGCGGAACATAAAACATAAATATGAAACAAGAGACATGATAAATAAAAGAAAATAGGCCAACCAAAACGGTTGCCTTCCAACATATATGTATAAACATCTGAACAGTTACAATCCTTACACCCTGCCCACATGTGATTACTGGACCTCTAAGATTTATACAACAACTATGACGGACGGGGCCCCGCCATACCCCTGAATGTACAAGAACCTGCTGACTCGGGGTAACATACCAGCAGATAAGCCTCGAAGGAACGGAGCTTCCCAACACGAAATGTGATCCTAAAGCGGGGATCGACAGTAGATGTACCTCACTGCGGCATGACGCAACCCCGAAGGAGGTCGATAACAGTACCAAGTATGTGAAATCAGAATATCGTAAATGAAATCATAATAGTCTATATAAAGCGAGAGACATGTATGATAACCAAACTACGATGCATAACATATAACGATTCATCAAGTCAGGGACTCCCGCCCTCCAAATTATCACTCGTGCCCGTGGAATTTCTTCCTCACTGCAGGATGTTTATGATATAACAATAACAAGGAGTATACATGAACACGTGTCCTACGTGTCATAAAACCGTGCGGGCAAGTATAACTACCGAATCCGACCGTACCAATAATACAATGCAACCAAAAACACGAAGGCGACACGGGGCAAGTGCGAGCCGACTACCGAGATACCAAGGCGGTCACGTGGCGGCCGGGGCAAGTACGGTGACCACCGGTACCAAGGCGTATCACGAGACTTCGTCACTAACCTGAACAGGCAAGTGCGAGGGCTAACTACCGTACGAAGGCCGAATCAGCCACGAGGCGGGCAAGTAAAGCCGACCACGGTACCAAGGCCGAACAACAAGAAACCTCATGGAGAGCTAGTCCATGGAATAACACTATCAACAGGAGCATACCCGTGGAATTCTCCGTTACTGCCGGTACGTCCAAGTAAGTCCTCAACAAGTCAACCGGCACTCCATTGAGAGACGCGGTTATATAGAACACAATTCTTGCACAACAAAGGCTATCACCACAAGCATAAGCAAGTTACACAACAACAAACATAGACAAGTTACACAACAACAAGCATAGGCAAGTTACACAACTCAAGGTACTTTCATTTCATGCCAAAGTCCGGGTTTTAACCCTAAAGTACTACGTACGTTAAGTTCCTTTTTAAAGATCCATTCCCTTTTATAAAAGTCACCCGATACCCGTAGTATAAAAATAGAGTGACTTATATCTTTTAAGTAAACCAAAACAACTTCCATACTTTCCTTTTTAAAACCAAATTAAGGCAACACCATGCCTTCTTTTTAGACCAAGACACTTCTTTTAAAGTCAAGTTACCATTAAAACCAATGATAAAACCCTTCTTTGTTTTCATAAAGTCGTTATAACCAACTTCCCATAAAGCTGTTATAACACTTTATGCTTTAAACCATTTTACGACAACACAATGCCTTTCTTTTCCCTAAAGTTCCAGTTTGCCTAATTTCAATTACACAAGTCTCTTTTTAGAAAAGTTTCATAGTTCAATGTCTTAATCCCTTTTTAAAACAATTGAGTAACATATGCCATAGGCGAGTAGGTTATTCTTGTTCATAATCAATCTTATTAAGCAGTCATGATCTAGAAAATGTAATATCATTTTGTCTCATCTTAGCTTCTATGCAGATGGAGGTTTCTACTGGTTTTAATAATACTTAATTATTCAATACATTTTCCTTTATTAACGCTGCAGTGGTTTGTCGATACACATTCTGATTTCCGAAATCAGTAAAACATTATCCCTTTCAAAAACCAAGTACTCATTACTCACGAATGAGGTTTCACACAAAATTCATATTAATTTATTTAAGTTAAGTCTCTTATCTTATAAGATCAAGTCTCTTAACTTCTAAAATCAGTAAACCATTTTCTTTACCTCTCTTAAGACGTTATACCTAACTCCCCATAAAGCTTAGTGTAACTCTTTTTAAAACCTTTTAAAATCAAGTGTTACTCTTCTTCCAAAAATGGTTTCTTAACTTTTGACATACTTCAAGTTCCTTATTATCACACATCAAGTCAGTTATAAGTCAAATCAGTTACCTTTTAAAACCACAGGCATTTTCTTACCTACATAAAGTTGTTGTAACCAATCAAATACATTTAACACGTATGCGTCACCGTACTACATAGTTATACACATATCATGCTGGAAAAGATAGGAAGAGGTTCACATACCTCGCGACGATTATCGACTAATAGCAAAACGCTCAAGTAACTCAAACCGTCGGCTCACCTTAAGCCAAGTAGATCACGCCACACGAGTACTTGACCTATAGAGGCCACAAGGCGCCTATTAACATCTGAAGCTCAATGTAGAAGTATTCTACAGAAAATTCGGCGACCTCCCCGCATGACAACGTAAATCTCTCTCCTCTATCGAGGCACGCTATGAGCCAACAACTCCCAGAGGGGTTTGCACGTCTGACCGGACGTGTACAATTCTACTACACAGAAATGCTACACAAGTCTACTGTAATACAGTCCTATGTAATTACAGTTCAGTTCTCTTATTTAAATTCAGGCTTAAGTCGCAAGACATTGCCGTAAGTATTATTCAGGCTTAAGTCAAAAGACATTGCCGCACAACTATGTTCAATTCTATATATAGTATACTTTAACTATATATTCCTACAACATGTAATTTCCAATTACAACAGAAGGTCAAGAGTGTTTACCTCGATAAGCCCAAAATTATCCAAGTTAAATGTCGATCCTGAACAACGTTTAGCTCCTACTCAGGGCGCTCCAATCCGCTCCAAATAACCATTAGAAGTTCTACGCAACTACAAGGTATTTGGGCCAAGGTATTTGGGTATTATAACAATACTTGGAGAGTATTTCTATACCACAAAAGGGGCATATTTATACGAGACAACTAGGCTGGGGGTACCTACGGCTAGTGGCACTACAAAGGGGAGGAGGAGGCTCGGCCAAGGCTCGCTCAAGGGAGACTCTTTGGACGAGAACACTCAAGAGGGAGGGAGTAGTGTGAGACTTAGAAAGATTTCTCAAGTTTGGATGAAGAAAGTCTTCAACTAGAGGGTATTTATAGGTCAAGAAATGGCCAACCAATGGCCAAGATTCTTCCAAGTGTAAGGCAAGTGTAGGGCTAGATTTTAACCATGTGGACCTTATCCATCTACCACAACCACTTGCACAAAATATCCTACCAACCACCCTCGACCCAATCGTCCATGCCGCCCCATTCTTCCTTCCAATGTGAGGGTGACACATGTCACCCTCCCGTTGGTCCAAAATGTTTCGTCTCTCGGAAAAATCCGCAAAAATTAAAAATGACATAGCCGGAATTTTCCCTTCGCAAGTTTAGTAAAACGTTTCGTCGAAAAACGATTCTTTTTGGCACTTGTGCCCAAAGTTCGAAACTAGCCAACTTTAAGGCTCAAATTATAATACGTGCGCCACGTACATACCGGAAATACGGGTATAACATTCTCCTTCTTAGAAACATTCGTCCCGAATGTTCCTTCTCAAGACGGATAACGATGAAGTTCTTCTAACAGGTTGCCAACGCCACACCTGGCCACGAAATAACACACGTTCTCTTCCTTCCTTACTCGTCGTGCCCTTCTTGAACACTTGAACTCTTCTAGTATACGTACCACACTTCAGTCATCGCTTCAGTTTCCAAAACTTTAGAGTCATCACTCCCAAACTTGGTCATCTTACTAGCCTCAATCTTCCTTAAGGCCATTCCCGGCCTTCACGGCCGCTCGGTCGAACACATCCACGAACTCACACGATGGTCATCTAGACTTGGGCCTAGCACCCTCGTGACCCTACCACCTGGCGGGACCACCCAGAGCTGACCCTACCTCGAAACAGGCCGCGGGTTGGCCCGCAACATGGCCCCAACCCGACCCACTTAACGCATCAAGCTCTTGTTCCCCGATCCGGAACAATCTTACCTATACAGGTCATGAAAGCTACCACTTCCATTTCACACTACCCAGGGACTTACCCTTTTTTTTTCTAACCAGGTTTCTAAATCACATTTTAGTGCAAAGCTATCCGAACATAACACTAAACACATCATCAAAATCAATACATATAAGTCTCTAGAGGGTTAAGGATATACCTGAAAATAGGCGGTTCAAAGGACCGTTAAAACTGGGAACTCCCATCGCGACCTCACAGGCTGCGGTGTCTGAACATCTGCTGGCTATGGAAGGTGAAGAACCCGCAACTGCTCTAGTAGTCTGTGCTATCCTACCAGCGCTACCCCTGGTCGGACAGTCTCTTGCCAGATGGCCCTGTTGACCGCAAGAATAACAATCTCCCAAGTCAGTACGACACTCTCCCTTATGAAGTTTTCCACAACGGCCACACTGAGACAAGGGCAACCTCATCCGGCGAGCACTCCTACTCCCCTGAAAATCTGAAACCTGGGAGCCCTGACCTGCTCCTGAATATCCCAAAGGTCCCGGCGCGTGGAGGACCACTATGTCGCGAGGCGCATAATCGCTTTCTTCTGGTGGTCCGCCTCGAAAGTCACCAAAGGACCCTGCTGTTCTGGCCCTCTTCTGCTGACCTTGGTCATTCCGTCGATTTATCCTCTCCTCACATCCAAGTGCATAAGCCTGCATGCGGGCAATGTCCATGCCCGGCTGAAGAGCTACACCCGAACAACTCTCTGCTACGTGATCATCGAGCCCTGTAACATATCGGTGCACTCGATCCTCCATACTAGCTACCAACGCTGGACGACGCCAATGAGTCGAACTCACATTGTACTCCGACCGCACGCCCGCTCGCCGCAACACTAAAAATCATCGCCGCGGCCCTCTCATCCGCGAGGCAAGAAATGTGCAAGGAATGCCTCTGAGAACTTGTCCCATATAGCTGGAAGTGCATTCTCTCCCCGGGACAGCTCCCACGAATCAAACCAGTCGACTGCGGTATCACGCAGCTGATGTGAACCTAGGACCACTGACTCGGTCTCCGATGCCTTGATTACTCTCATGATCCGCTGTAACTGTCGGATGAACTCCTGCGGATCATCCTCAGGCCTCGACCCATAAAACTCTGGCGGCCTACAACTCAGAAAATCCCGTAGCCTCGAACTATCTGATCTAGGGTGAACCACTGGTGCTATCGAACCGCTGCGTCCGGCCTATCCTCAAGTTCGCCACAACCCCGCCATTAATCGCCCACTCTTGTAACTCATCTCCTCGCTTCCAGTGCGGATGGAGGCTCGTGCGTGGTCTCGCCGCTCTACTCGCGACTCCTTCGCCGCTTTGCCCTTCGGGCGGGTTGTCTTACGCGGAAGCATAACTGGTAAAAACGAAGTATGTCAGAGGGGTCCAATCTTATCACACAGCTCTAAGGCACGATCTCAGAATGAGAAGAATGGAAACCAATCCTAAATGTCCTGCAGCCTCCTGATTATAGATGTGGTGCACAACACATCGATAATCAAGACTCTACTAGACACGGTCTGTAGACACTTTCCGAGGACTAACTGCTCTGATACCACTTTTGTCACGACCCGAACCGGGGCCCGTGACTGGTGCCTTACCCGGGCACCCAAGTAGTCACTCATCAGAGAAAATCAGCGGAACATAAAACATAAATATGAAACAAGAGACATGATAAATAAAAGAAAATAGGCCAACCAAAACAGTTGCCTTCCAACATATATATATAAACATCTCGAGCATAATCCTTACACCGCCCACAACAAGGTCTGCACTCTAAGATTTATACAACAACTATGACGGACAGGGGCCCGCCATACCCCGAATGTACAAGAACCCTGCACTGTGGTAACATACCAACAGATAAGTCTCGAAGGAACGGAGCTTCCCAACACGCTGAAATGTGATCCTAAAGCGGATCGACACCGATGTACCTCTGCGGCATGAACGCAGCCGAAGGCGAGGTCGACAACAGTACCAAGTATGTGAAATCAGAAATCAGAAATGAAATCATAATAGTCTATATAAAGCAGAGACATGTATGATAACCAAACTACGAGACATAACATATAACTAGTTACATCAAGTCGGGACTCACGCCTCCAAATTATCACTGTGCGTGGAATTTCTTCCTCATCGGCGGTTTATGATATAACAATACCAAGGAGTATACATGAACACGTGTCCCACTGTGTCATAAAAACCGTGACGGCAAGTATAACTACCGAATCCGACCGCACAATAATACAATGCAACCAAAACACGAAGGCGACACGGGGCAAGTCACGAGCCGACGACCAGATACCAAGGCCGGTCACGTAGCTGACCGGGGCAAGTACGAGGGCTGACCACCAGGTACCAAGGCCGTATCACGAGACTTCGTCACTACACTGAACGGGGCAAGTGCGAGGGCTAACTACTAGGTACCAAGGTCGAATCAGCCACGAGACGGGGCAAGTACGAAAGCCGACCACCAGGTACCAAGGCCGAACAGCAAGAAACCTCATGGAGAGCTAGTCCATGGAATAACACTATCAACAGTAGCATACCCGTGGAATTCTCCGTTACTGCCGGTACGTCCAAGTAAGTCCTCAACAAGTCAACCGGCACTCCATTGAGAGACGCGGTTATATAGAACACAATTCTTGCACAACAAAGGCTATCACCACAAGCATAAGCAAGTTACACAACAACAAGCATAGGCAAGTTACACAACAACAAGCATAGGCAAGTTACACAACTCAAGGTACTTTCATTTCATGCCAAAGTCCGGGTTTTAACCCTAAAGTACTACGTACGTTAAGTTCCTTTTTAAAGATCCATTCCCTTTTATAAAAGTCACCCGATACCCGTAGTATAAAAATAGAGTGACTTATATCTTTTAAGTAAACCAAAACAACTTCCATACTTTCCTTTTTAAAACCAAATTAAGGCAACACCATGCCTTCTTCTTAGACCAAGACACTTCTCTTTTAAAGTCAAGTTACCACATTAAAACCAATGATAAAACCCTTCTTTTGTTTTCATAAAGTCGTTATAACCAACTTCCCATAAAGCTGTTATAACACTTTATGTTTTAAACCATTTTACGACAACACAATGCCTTTCTTTTCCCTAAAGTTCCAGTTTGCCTAATTTCAATTACACAAGTCTCTTTTTAGAAAAGTTTCATAGTTCAATGTCTTAATCCCTTTTAAAACAATTGAGTAACATATGCCATAAAGTAGTAGGTTATTCTTGTTCATAATCAATCTTATTAAGCAGCCATGATCTAGAAAATGTAATATCATTTTGTCTCATCTTAGCTTCTATGCAGATGGAGGTTTCTACTGGTTTTAATAATACTTAATTATTCAATACATTTTCCTTTATTAACTTGCAGTGGTTTGTCGATACACATTCGATTTCAAATCAAGAAACATTATCCCTTTCAAAAACCAAGTACTCATTACTCACGAATGAGGTTTCACACAAAATTCATATTAATTTATTTAAGTTAAGTCTCTTATCTTATAAGATCAAGTCTCTTAACTTCTAAAATCGAGAAACCATTTTCTTTACCTCTCTTAAGACGTTATACCTAACTCCCATAAAGCTTAGTATAACTCTTTTTAAAACCTTTTAAAACCAAGTGTTACTCTTCTTCCAAAATGGTTTCTTAACTTTTGACATACTTCAAGTTCCTTATTATCACACATCAAGTCGCTTATAAGTCAAATCGCTTACCTTTTAAAACCACGGCATTTTCTTACCTACATAAAGTGTTGTAACCAATCAAATACATTTAACACGTACGCGTCTACCGTACTACATAGTTATACATATCACGCTGGAAAAGATAGGAAGAGGTTCACATACCTCGCGACGATTATCGACTAATAGCAAAACGCTCCAGTAACTCAAACCGTCGGCTCCACCTTAAGCCAAGTAGATCACGTCACACGTAGTACTTCAACCTATAGAGGCCACTGGCGCCTATTAACATCCGGAGCTCAATGTAGAAGTATTCTACGAAAATTGGCAAGACCTCCCCCTCCCCGACAACGTAAATCTCCTCTCATCGAGGCACGCTAACAGGCCAACAACTCCCTAGAGGGGGGGGGGGGTTTGCACGTATAACCGGACGTTTACAATTCTACTACACAATGCTACAAGTCTCATGTCTGATACCCCATGTAATTCTGATTCGATTCTCTTATATAAATTCAGGCTTAAGTCGCAAGACATTGCCGTAAGTATTATTCAGGCTTAAGTCAAAAGACATTGCCGCACAACTATGTTCAATTCTATATATAGTATACTTTAACTATATATTCCTACAACATGTAATTTCCAATTACAACAGAAGGTCAAGAGTGTTTACCTCGATAAGCCCAAAATTATCCAAGTTAAATGTCGATCCTGAACAACGTTTAGCTCCTACTCAGGGCGCTCCAATCCGCTCCAAACAACCCTTAGAAGTTCTACGCAACTTCTACTTAAACACTTCAACCGACTATGAAGGTTTTCCTTAGGGTTTCGTTTTTGTGACTGAGGGAAGTATAATAGTATTTTCTGGGCTTTTGTATAAGTGTAACCTTGGGAATACTACAAGGTATTTGGGCCAAGGTATTTGGGCATTATAACAATACTTGGAGAGTATTTCTATACCACAAAAGGGGGGTATTTATACGAGACAACTAGGCTAGGGGGGGGTACCCTACGGCTAGGGCACTACAAAGGGGGAGGCTCAGGCAAGGCTCACTCGAGGGGAGACTCTTTGGACGAGAACACTCAAGAGGGAGGGAGTAGTGTGAGACTTAGAAAGATTGCTCAAGTTTGGATGAAGAAAGTCTTCAACTAGAGGGGTATTTATAGGTCAAGAAATGGCCAACCAATGGCCAAGATTCTTCCAAGTGTAAGGCAAGTGTAGGGCTAGATTTTAACCATGTGGACCTTATCCATCTACCACAACCACTTGCACAAAATATCCTACCAACCACCCTTGACCCAATCGTCCATGCCGCCCCATTCTTCCTTCCAATGTGAGGGTGACACATGTCACCCTCCCGTTGGTCCAAAATGTTTCGTCTCTCGGAAAAATCCGCAAAAATTAAAAATGACATAGCCGGAATTTTCCCTTCGCAAGTTTAGTAAAACGTTTCGTCGAAAAACGATTCTTTTTGGCACTTGTGCCCAAATTTCGAAACTAGCCAACTTTAAGGCTCAAATTATACGCGCTCACGTACATACTCTGGAAATACGGGGTATAACAGTTACCCTATGGTCATGCTTTTACGATGTGGGATTCCGGGGCATGAGACCACGTGGTATTTAGGACACAGGTGGGACTTGGTGTTCATGTATCCTTATTGGTGTTATTACATCATGGATGCCGGTGAGGAAGGATTCCACGCATGATTGATATTATGGGCGTGAGACCCATAGCTATATTGAGTAGTGACTTTGAGGGCTGCGTCACGACTTGATATGATCGCTTATGTATTGTGTCTTGTAGGTTGGCCATCATACATGTCTCTGCTTTGTTTAGATTATGATTTTATTACGATGCATCGCTCACATACTTGGTACATTCTTCGTCGACCTCCTTGGCTGCGTTCACGCCGCAGTTTAGGTGCACTTGATTTGGTGATCGGCCGGTGTAGGGCCCGCTCGAGTTTTTTGGATAGCTCTCCTGCTCGAGTTTATCATTATGGTATAGTTCCTTAAGATGTGCTTTTATGCGATTATGGATGCGGCGGGGCCTTGTCCGTCATTTTTCATAAAACTCTTGAGGTGCAGTATTCATATGTGGGATTGGACTCATGTACAGTGTAGTGTCTTTTATTATGTATATTATATGGCAGCCTTGTCGGCTTTGCCTTGCACGTACGTTGGTTTTAAAAAAAAAATGAGGTGTTATTTAATTTCCGCAGTTTACTTAGTTGTTAAGGTAGAAGGGTGCCCAGGTAGGGCACCAGTCACGGGCCCGGGGTTCGGGGTGTGACAGAAATGCCTATAGCATAGCAAACCATAGCTATAAATCGGAACTAGGGTAAACGAATAGAAGACTACCCTTGATATATAACCTTTTAGTTATTATAACATGATACTGTCGGTATTAGATACGATTAATTTGACCTTAAATAGTACCGTCATGTTTTACTCTATTGTTTAACTATCCATAAAACTTGTATAAGTTACATATTTCCAATATTTGAGGACGAATGTTCCTAAGGGGGTAGGATGTTACACCCCGGAAAATTTTTCGTGTTACCAAGACTGCAGACGACTTAGTATGGGCTTAGGGGAGGGTAAATATATACAAGGATTAGGGATGAATATTCTGTTATATATGTATAAGAATAACATATAGACGACAGTGGAGGCCATATGGTGTAAGTTGGTTAATACGTTACTTGACAAATAGCCCTCGTACCCGTAAGTTATGGTGGGACCCACATGTAGGGATTTTATAAAAGGCATATGACAAGTTATATGAATAGTACATAGGATGTTTAGAAAGTCTTAATAGGGACACTTAAGCCAAATATGAGTATAAGCACTCCAAAAGGATGATTTAAGGATACGTGTTTGGGTGATCTAGCTTTACGAGTCCAACACACCATTATTAGTTGAGAAATTTGGAAAACACAAAAAATGAATGTTTTGAATAAATGAAATACCTTTCCAACCATATGTCGTTCGCCTTCATGCGACCTAGGGATAAAGATTTATGGACGTCTTAAGGAGGCAAGGTCATACTGGCAGTGGGGTCGGCCCAACCCGACTCCAAGTCGGGTCAGGCCCACTTCCTAGGCTATTTAAGGAAAATTTTCACCCATTATCTTCCTCATTGCATGCCAAAAGATCCAGAATATTTTATAGAGAGAGAGTGAGGAGAGTTAGAGATAAAGCAAGGGTTCGATCAAGTTCGAGGCTCGTGAAGGATAGAGTGTAATACGAGTTGTCGTCGTCATTTCAAGCTAAATATTGAGCTTGGGGGATGATATTTTCGTGGTTGAGCTGCTGCTAAGGTATGTATTATTTTTTCATCTTTGTTATTGAGATGATTACGTGGAGATGTAACGGATTAAAGTGTCAGAAATATAGTTGTAATTATCGTATACCGAATATTAAGGCGTTATGGTGTAGGGGTTGTTTTGGATAGAATTGTAAGATGATTTTAGTCATATTATTGTTGTAAATTGTTAGATTTGTTGTTGTTGTTGGTTATTTGCTTAATTTGGAATTGTTGGGTTGGTAGGATTATAGGGGAGATGCCGTCCAAATCCCGTTAGGCGACAGAATAAATGATTAGCTAGAATAATCTTGTTGGCCTAGTCTTAATCCCTATATTGTTGATGGTATTTTAGTTGATTAAGCTCGGGAAGGGAATCTAGGATTAACTTGAGGCATAAATAACGTATGTAAGGCTAACCCTTCTTTCATATTTTGGCATGATCCCTTTTATATGACTCCTAAAGAATGTAAAACATAAGTACTCTATTTTTAGTTGGATGTGGAGTTGATATCCAATGTCTTGTTTCGTTCATGTTATACTCTTGTTGATAATTCGAAGGAAGCTTCTGCGATACATTATACTTACATGTTCACTACAAAGCAAATGGTAAATGAAGGAAACTCTAAAACTTGTTCTCAAAATCTCTCCAAAGGGAGTTGTAATAGAAACCACTCTGAAGGGGGTGCAACGTTTTGTAACTTCATTACATATTCATACTGTATATCATATGTGTTGTTATTGTTCCACCTGATCAGCTGGATTATAATATTCTTAAGCCGGAAGCGGCTGCCCGAAGGGGCAATCATGACTACGCCGGAAGCGGCCGTCTGAGGGGACTATTGTGTTATTAGCCGGAAGCAGCAACGAGTAGGATATTCTATATTTATATTGTATGCTAGAATTTGTGTAAGGGAACACATGACATGGTTCAAAGTGTTGTTCCATGTTACTTTCTAAACTTGTTTACTATTACGCTTTTCCTTGTTTTATAATTCAGTATTGCCTTACATATTTAATACATATTCCGTACTGACCCTCTTTTTTCAGGGGGCTGCGTTTAATGCCCCCAGGTTCAGGGATGCGGTTAAATGATCCAGGCACCTAGGAGGAGTCAGTATTGAGAGTCAGACAGTTCCACTTGCTTCAGAGATTGTTCCTGTTTTGGTATAATTTTGATTGTATACATTATGGGTCCGACAGGGCCCTGTCCCGTCACTTATGCACGGTCATACTCTTCTATAGTCTGCGGATAGCGTGGGTGTCATGGGTACTGTTTGGCCTTGCCGGCCATTATTTTGTTATAAAGAAGTATCGGCAGCCTCGTTGTCTTACCCTGTGACATGTTACGTATATATAAGTATGTTTTGAGATGTTTTGAGTTACAGTTGGAATTTGGTAATCTATTTACAGCTTTCAAAGTTAGTTAAATAGACCCTATTGAATGCAATGTGTGAGTACAGGTAACATAAGTTGGGTTATCGGGCAGGTTAAGCTCGGTCACTCATCATGGCCCTAGGTTGGGTCGTGACAAAAGTGGTATCAGAGCAGTTCATTCCTCGGCATGTTCTCAGACGGTGTCAAGTAGAGTTTTTTTAATCGGTGTGTTGTGCACCACAACTATAAATAGGAGGCTACGAGACATTAATAGCTTGTCGTTCCTTCTTTCATGTTATAGATCGTGCGAATAGAGTTGTGTAATAAGTGGGAGCCCCAGAGATAGGACTCTAGACTTCTTCCGGCCGAGGTAGGGGCAGAGGTGGAGCATCTAGCTCCAGTACTAGGCTGCAAAGTATCTACGCTCTAGGTGGGAGACCGGGTCAAGAGACACCGCAGGATGCACCATCAGGTATACCCTTCTTCAGATTATTTATTGATGGGTCTAAGCTATATACGAATTGTCTCTTACCGCTATGACATGATGTATTACAATATAAGTTAGGATACAAGCATATGAGTTAATGGGGTAAATCGATACAAAAGACTTAGTGAAAAACTTAGTTGAAACCTTAAGGGGGGAAGTGCCCATAGCATATCAAGACCATAGCTATAAATCGCAACTAGGGTAAACGAATAGAAGACTACCCTTGATATATAACCTTTTAGTTATTATAACATGATACTGTCGGTATTAGATACGATTAATTTGACCTTAAATAGTACCGTCATGTTTTACTCTATTGTTTAACTATCCACAAAACTTCTATAAGTTACATATTTCCAACATTCGAGGACGAATGTTCCTAAAGGGGGAAGGCTGTTACACCCCGGAAAAAATTTCGTGTTACTGAGACTGCAGACGACTTAGTATGGGTTCAGGGGAGGGTAAAGATATACAAGGATTAGGGATGACGATTTTGTTATATATGTATAAGAATAACATATAGACGACAGTGGAGGCAATATGGTGTAAGTTGGTTAATACGTTACTTGACAAATAACCCTCGTACCAGTAAGTTAAGGTGGGGCCCACATGTCAGTATTTTATAAAAGGCATATGAAAAGTTATATGAATAGTACATAGGAAGTTTAGAAAGTCTTAAGAGGGACACTTAAGCCAAATATGAGTATATGCACTCCAAAAGGATGATTTAAGGATACGTGTTTGGGTGATCTAGATTTACGAGGCCAACACGCCATTATACGTTAGGAATTTGGGAATTATTAGATCTGTTGTTGTTGTTGGTTATTAGCTTAATTTGGAATTGTTGGGTTGGTAGGATTATAGGGGAGATGTTGTCCAAATCCAGTTAGGCAACATAATAAATGATTAGCTAGAATAATATTGTTGGCCTAGTCTTAATCCCTATATTGTTGATGGTATTTTAGTTGATTAAGCTCTGGAACGGACTCTAGGATTAGCTTGAGGCATAAATAAGGTATGTAAGGCTAACCATTCTTTCATATTTTGGCATGATCCCTTTTATATGACTCCTAAAGAATGTAAAACATAAGTACTCTATTCTTAGTTGGATGTGGAGTCGATATCCAATGTTTTGTTTCGTTCATGGTATACTCTTGTTGATAATTCGAAGGAAGCTTCTGCGATACATTATACTTACATGTTCACTACAAAGCAAATGGTAAATGAAGGAAACTCTAAAACTTGTTCTCAAAATCTCTCCAAAGGGAGTTGTAATAGAAACCACTCTGAAGGGGGTGCGACGTCTTTTAACTTCATTACATATTCATACTGTATATCATATGTGTTGTTATTGTTCCACCTGATCAGCTGGATTATAATATTCTTAAGCCAGAAGCGGCTGCCCGAAGGGGCCATCATGACTACGCCGGAAGCGGCCGTCCGAAGGGACTATTGTGTAATTAGCCGGAAGCGGCTACGAGTAGGATATTCTATATTTATATTGTGTATGCTAGAATTTGTGTAAGGGACCACATGACATGGTTCAAAGTGTTGTTCCATGTTGCTTTCTAAACTTGCTTATTGTTACGCTTTGCCTTGTTTTATGATTCAGTATTGCCTTACATATTCAGTACATATTCCGCATCGACTTCTTTCTTCGTGGGTCGCTTCATGCCCCCACGTTCAGGGATGCGGTTAAATGATCCAGCACCTGGAGAGTCAAGATTGAGTCGACATCTCCACTTGCTTCGCAGATCGCCGCTTTTGGTATAATTTTGATTGTATACATTATGGGTCCGACGGGGCCCTGTCCCGTCACTTATGCATGGTCATACTCTTCTAGTAGTCTGCGGACAGCGTGGGTGTCATGGATACTATTTGGCCTTGCCGGCCATTATTTTGTTGTACAGAAGTATCGGCAGCCTCGTTGGCTTACCCTGTGACATGTTACGTATATATAGTCACGACCCGTTCCGGGGCCCGTGACTGGTGCCTTACCCGGGCACCCAAGTAGTCATACATCAGAGTAATCAGCGGAATATAAAAACAAGACATGAAACAGTTGTAAAATGAGACACAGTTTATGTGAGAAAATGTCGCCTTTCGGCATATATATATAAACATAGTTTAGCAGTTACATCCCAACTGTACAATAGGACTACAGACCTCTAAGAAGATAAACAACTATGGCGGGACAGGGCCCCGCCATACCCTGAATGTACAAAACTATATACAACAACAGGGAGATCATACCCAAAAGTCGAGCCTCCGGTGAAGATGGAGCTCCTGACACCAAAGCAAAAGATCCTAAGGATGCGGATCTAGCACTGGCCGCCCATACCGCGCATGTAACGCAGCCCCGGGCGAGGTCAAGATAACAGTACCAAGTATGTGAAACTGTAAAGTACTTAAATGAAATCAAAGTATTTTAAAGCCATTTGCAATTACAATCAGTTCAATTGCACATAGTGCCATATCACAAACAAGAGCAATAATAGGTAAATCGTAATGTGTCTTTTCTAGGCCGCGAATGATCAAGCAAGGCCAATCGCCCATAGTATCATTATGCGCGTTTAATCCTCGACTCCGCACCGCATAGGTCACACACGCACCGCATGAGGTATTCTCGTGACGGTAGCTAACCTCGTACTCCTCGACTCCCGCACCGCATAGTCTCAATAGACCGCATAGTCACACGCATCGCATAGTGGCATCCTCATCGGATAGAACACCCGGAATGATCAACTCGAACTCCGCAGCCCGCATAGTCACACAGACCGCATAGCCGATAGACCCGCATCGGGTGGCAAGCCCTGATAATCAAGTCGAGGGTATGTGATATAATAACAAGATAACGGTCTTAACGCTTAACAACGTAAGCACAACAATAATAACATCACAAGACACTAACACACGTAGTATCATAACATGCTTACTTATCAAACCATCTTACTATACTTGCGTAAGTCAATACAAGATTTTCATAAACAAACAAGTAAAACCGCCTTTTATCTTTCTTAAGTCGTTATACCTAACTTCCCATAAAGCTAGTATAACTCTTAAGTTTTCTGTTTAAAAATCAAGTATTACTCTTCTTTAAAAATGATTCATAATTCTTTTGAAATACTTCAAGGTTCTTATTATTCAGCTTAAGTCAAAAGACATTGCCGTAGAAACTACGCCCGCTTAACACACGCACGCCTCACCGTACTATATATATATATTTTAAAATATCATGCTCAAGAGTATAGGAAGAATCACATACCTTCTCGAAATCCACCGCCAAGTCGAATATGTCGCGCAGAGAATCAACCTATAATAGTCAAATACGTCTATCAACGCCTAGACTATTCTCATGCGATTCTAAGCAGAGGTTCTCTATTCTACGGAAAATTGGGTAGCACTTCCTACCCGTCAAGCTACTCAAGTTCATCAGAATACAATCCTATGTAAGTACAGCTCAATCTTCTTTATTATTCTTCCGATGTGATTTCGCTTTAATTCTATTCTTTAATATCCTTCTATATCTTATACTCAAGTCTTAACTATTCTTATATGTAATATCCAATTACAATAGAAGGACAAGAGTATTTACCTCGATAAGCCCAAAATTATCCAAGTTAAATGTCGATCCCGAGCAAGGTTTAGCTCCTAATTTGCACGCCCGATAGCTCCAAGAAGTCCTTAGAAGTTCTACACAACTTCTACTCAAATACTATAAGGGATTTGGGCTAGGTATTTGGAATAGTAACTATACTTTGGAAGACAACTTTCTACCGGGGGGGGGGGGGGGTACACGTCCGAAGCCACAAGGCTAGAAGGGGGAGAGGGTTGTTTCGGCTAAGCTTCTCTAGAGGGGGGGGAGAGGCTTGGACGAAAACACTACAAGAGGGGGGGGGGGGGAGGATTTTCAAGACTTGGAGAAGTGATTTGTGGATGAAGAAAACCTTCAAGTTAGGGGGGGTATTTATAGGCCAACCAATGGCCAAGATGAAGCCAAGTGCTATGCAAGTGTAGGGTGAGGATTTACCCAAGTGTCCTTATCCATCTACTACACAAAATATCCTACCTAACCTTGACCAAAGGAAAGCCACAAAATCGTCCAAACAAGCCCATGTTTGCCGTCCACTTGAGGGTGACAAGTGTCACCCTCTCGTTGGTCCAAAATGTTTTATCTCTCGGAAAAATCCGTAAAAATTATAAATGACATAGCCGTAATTTGTCCTTCGTAAAGTTTGGAAAACGTTTCGTCGGAAAACGATTCTTTTTGATAGGTGTGCACAATTTTTCGTCCCCCTATGCCTAATTAAGGATAAACTTTTGTACGTACGCCCTTACGTACATACTCTGGAAATACGGGGTATAACATTCTCCCCTACTTAGAAACATTCGTCCCGAATGTTCCTTCCCGAGACAGATAACAATAAGGTTCTTCATAACTAAAACAGTTTGCAAATGCCACATACGGCCACAAAACAACACTTAGGCAAATATGACAATGAAAATTTACAAGTAGGAAAGTGAGTTACCTGGAGGTGTGGGGAATAGGTGAGGATACTTCTGCCTCATGTCCTCCTCAGCTTCCCACGTCATCTCCTCCCTGAGTTCGTTCCGCCACAAGACTTTGTGAAGCCACGCCCGTCCGCAGATGCCTAACTCGACGATCGATTATCGCTATGGGAATCTCCTCATACGATAACCCCTGGTCACCGGACATCGTCAATCGATGCACTCTAGATGGATCCCGATACATCTCTCAAAGATAGAAACATGAAACACGGATGCACCGCCTCCAGATCGGACGGCAGATTCAACTCATAGGCAACCTTGCCTACCTGCGGACAATCGACACGCCCAATGTACCTTGGCCGAAGTTTCCCTTTCTTCCCGAATCTCATCACACCCTTCATGGGTGACACCTTCAGGAAAACCCAATCATCAACCTCGAACTCCAGATGCCGACGACGATGATCTGCATACGACTTCTGTCGACTCTGAGCTGTGAGCAACCGCTCCTGGATAAGCTTCACCTTATCCACTGCCTGCTGCACCAAATCTGGTCCCACTAACTGCACCTCACCCACATCAAACCAGCCTATCGGCGATCTGCACTTCCTCCCATACAAGGCCTCATAAGGCGCCATCTGAATCGGAGTGGTAGCTATTATTATATGCAAACTCAACTAGAGGCAAATGATCCTCCGACTACCCTCGGTCAATAACACAGCTCGCAAAGATATCCTCAAGAGTCCGATAGTGCGCCACCGTCCGTCTGCGTGGATGGAATGCGATCGTGCTCACTGCGTCCTAAACCCTTCGGAAGGACCTCGAAGTTAGCCGTGAACCGGGCTCCTGCTCGATATGATCGAAATAGGGACTCATGCGATCGACGATCTCTCGGATGTAAAGTCTGGCATAATCCTCAGCCGAAAAAGTCGTCCTGACGGGAAGAAAGTGGGCTGATTTCGTTAGCCTGTCGACGATAACCCAAATAGAATCATGTTTCCTCGGAGTGCGAGGTAACCCTGTGATAAAGTCCATGTTTATCACCTCCCACTTCCAGGTCGGGATCTCTATCGTCTGCAATAATCCACCAGGCCTCTGGTGCTCTATCTTCACCTGCTGACAACACGGGCACTGAGCTACAAACTCTGCAACGTCCCTCTTCAAGCCATCCCACCAATACATAGATCTAAGGTCGTGGTATATCTTGGTCGACCCCGGATGGATAGAGTAACGCCACCGTGTGCTTCCCGTAACTGCCGCCAAGTCCTGAAATATCTGGAACACACAACCTGCCCTCAAACTTTAGCACCCCATCAGGTGCTACCTCAAAAGGACCCTTCCCCTCACGAAGAGCCGTATCACGATACCGAATCAAAACCGGATCCTCAAACTGTTGCCTCTTCACCTTCTCGACGATGGAAGACTCGACAACCTCTCGAACTCGAACCCCACTGCTATCAGAATCAATCAAACGGACACCAAGGCTCGCTAACTGATGTAAATCGCGAACCATGCCCCTCTCTGCCGCACATCCGATAGACTCCCATCGACCTACGACTAGAGCATTCGCCAAAACATTGGCCTTCCCGGGTACAGATATCGACATCATAATCCTTAAGTAACTCTAACCACCGTCTCTGTCGTAAGTTCAGCTCCCTCTGGCTGAAGATATACTGGAGGCTCTTGTGGTCTGTATAAATATCCACATGAACCACATACAAATAGTGCCTCCAGATCTTCAAGGCGTGAATCACCGCTGCCAACTCCAAATCATGGGTGGGGTAGTTCCTCTCATGCTTCTTAAGCTGTCGGAATGCGTATGCTATAACCTTGCCCTGCTGCATCAATACACATCCCAACCCGATGCCTGACGCATCACAATACACGACATAGCCGTCTGGACCCTCTGGAAGAGTAAGAACGGGGCTGCCGCGATCTCCTTCAAGAATCGAAACCATGCTCACACGCATCAGTCCACTGAAACTTAGCTGCCTTTTGAGTCAGCCTAGTCAATGGTGCAGAGATAGAATCAAACATCTCTACGAACCGCCGATAATAACTGCGTGGCCTTAAAATCGCGAACCTCGCCGGAGTAGTAGGTCTAGCCAACTCACGCGCCGATCTTGGTCGTATCTACCTGAATATCATCGGCCCCGACAATATGCCCAAGAAAAGCCACCGAAGCCAACCAAAACTCACATTTGGAAAACTTGGCGTATAACTGCTGGTCCTGGAGAACTCTCAGCACAGTCCTCAAATGCTCTGCATGCTCCTGCTCTGAGCGAGAATAAACCAAGATGTCATCAATGAACACTATCACAAACGTGTCCAAAAATGGCTTGAACACTCGGTTCATCAAATCCATGAATATCGCCGGAGCATTGGTCAATCCGAAAGACATGACCCTGAACTCATAATGCCGTCATCGTCCGAATGCGATCTAGGGACATCCGCCTCTCTGACTCGTACCTGATGATAGCCCGATCGCAGATCAATCTTGGAGAAATATCTCGCACCCTGCAGCTGGTCGAACAAATCATCAATTTCGGGAAGGGGTATTCGTTCTTAATAGTCACCTTGTTCACCGCCAGAATCAACACACGTGCGCGGCGTCGCCCTTCTTCTTCACGAACAAAACCGGCGCTCCCGGGGAGAAACACTAGGTCGATGAAGCCCTTCTCCAAAGAAATCTCTCACCGGTCCTTCAACTCTCTCAACTCGGCGGTGCCATTACGTATGGCGGAATGGAAATAGGCCGAGTGTCCGCAAAGACATCGATACAAAACACTATCTCCTCTCTGGAGGATACCGAGGTCGTCTGAAACACGCCCGGGAACTCTCGACTCGGAATCGATCAAAATCGCACTGCAGCCTCAGATCAAACACCAACGAGATGGTAGATGTACCCTTCTCGCACCATCTTCCTAGCCTCGGTAGGAAATAAACCTACCTCTGGCGTACAAATGTTCCTCCCACTCGACAACCGCTCCTCAGAAATCGAACTGCTACTCTCTCCCTGCAGTCTACATTGGCGTAACAAGAAGCTAGTCAATCCATACCCATGATTACATCGAAATCAGTCATATCCAACTCTATCAAGTCGGCTAGGGTCTGACGACTGCATATGGTCACTAGACAAGCCCTATATATCCGCCGAGCTACCACCGAATCACCCACTGGCGTAGCTACCTCGAAAGGGTCTATGGACTCAGGCTCTATCCCTATCCTACTAGCAATAAGGGGAGATATATAGGACAGAGTAGAACCCGGATCTATCAAGGCGTACACATCATAACCAGAAACTGATAAAGTACCTGTTACGACGTCAGGCGACGCCTCCTAGTCCTGCCGGCTGGACAAGGCATAAATGCGGTTCTGAGGACCGCTGGAACTGGGACCCGCGCCATGACCTCTACCGCGACCTGCTTGTCCACGGTAGCACCGCCTGCGGGCGTGTAATCGTAGGATGAAGACCCGCAAGACCACTTCGGCGTCGACCCTACCCTCTGCGCGCCTGCAGTCTGACAGACTCTCGCATAATGACCCTGCTGGCCACAATTGTAGCAAGCTCCCGAAGTAGTACCATAGCCCCCTGAATGGAATCTACCACAACGGACACACTGAGCAGACCTCGATCGGTTAGCACCCTTTCTACCCTGGAAATCCGAAGTCCTGGGACCGACCGCCGAATACTCGGGGCATGCACAAAGATGTGGGAGTGCTCGAGCCGGTGGGGTGCAAATCTAGGCCTTGGCCGAATCGACCGAGAGCTACCAAATGATCCGGCCGTCTTGGCCTTCTTTTGCTGCTGATATCTGTCGACCCGTCGATCTCTACGCTCCTCGCATCCAAGTGCATGAGCCTGCATGCGGGTAATGTCCATGTCTGGCTGAAGAGCCACACCCGCACAAGACTCGGCCATATAATCATCTAGCCCGGTGACGTAGCGATGCACCCTGTCCTCCATATCCGCTACCAATGCAGGGACATATCGAGCCAAAGAATCGAACTCGACGTTGTACTCCCTAATCAGGCGCCTCTGCGTCTCAAAGAACAAAAATCGCCGGCGTGCCCTCCTCATCCGCGAGGCAAGAAGTGAGTGAGAAAAGCCTCGAGAACTCATCCCAGTAGTTGGGGACGCGTGCTCTCCCGATAACTCCCACGAATCAAACCAATCGATCGCGGTATCACGCAGCGACGCGAACCAAGATCACGCACTCGGTCTCCGACGCTCGATCACTCTCATAATCCTCTCAGAATCGACGGATGAACTCCTCCGGATCATCCTCGCCTCGACCCGTAAAACTCGGCGCTACAACTCAGAAATCCGTAGCCTCAAACTATCTCGCCTCGGGTTAACCACGGTACCATCTGGGCTCGAATCGCTGATCCAGCCTATCCTCATGTCTAGCCACGATCCTGGCCAGTAATTGGGCCATCTCCGTACCTAACTCCTCGCCTGCTCCGGTACGGAGGTGCAGATCTTGTGGTGTCTCGGGGCGGCGGCGTCATGGGACTCGCCACCGAGGTATCGCCTCGGGTAGGCGGGCCTATGCCTCGTGACTCGGTGTCCTACTAGCGCCTCCGCCTTTGCCTTGCCCACGGGCGAGTTGCCTTACGTGGAGGCATAATCATATGAGAAAGGAATACGTTAGAGGGGTCCAACTTATAACACAGCTCTAAGGCACGATCTCAGAGTGAGAAGAATGGAAACCAATCCTAAATATCCTATAGCCTCCTGATTATTGGTGTGGTGCACAACACACCGATAATCAAGACTCTACTAGATACGGTCTATAGACACTTTCCGAGGATTAACTACTCTGATACCACTTTTGTCACGACCCTTTCGGGGCGATGGATCGTGCCTACCCGGGCACCCAAGTAGTCATACATCAGAGTAATCAGCGGAATATAAAAACAAGACATGAAACAAATGTAAATTGAGACACAGTTTATATCTGAGAAAATGTCGCCTTTCGACATATATATATAAAGAGTGAACAGTTACATCCCAACTTTACAACATGACTACAGACCTCTAGGAATGTAAACAACTATGGCGGGACAGGGCCCCGCCATACCCTGAATGTACATATATCTACAACATCAGGGAGAACCATACCAAAAGTCGAGCCTCCGGAGAAGATGGAGCTCCTGACACCAAAGCAAAGATCCTAAGGATGCGGATCTAGCACCTGCTTGCCCTTACCTGCGGCATGAACGCAGCCCCCCGAAGGAGGTCAGTACAACAGGTACCAAGTATGTGAAACTGTAAAGTACGTTAAGTGAAATCAAAGTATTTAAAACCATTTGCAAATATAATCAGTTCAATTGCACATAGTGCCATATCACAAACAAGAGCAATAATAGGTAAAAGAATGTGTCTTTTCTAGGCCGCGAATGATCGGCAAGGCCAATCGCCCATAGTATCATTATGCGTGCTAATCTTGGACTCCGTGATCGCATAGTCACACACGCACCGCATGAGGTATTCCTCGATCGGGTAGCTAACCCGGCATTCTCACGGACTCGCGGTCGCATAGTCTCAATAGACGCGATAGTCACACGGACCGCATAGGGCATCCCCGTCGGGATAGAACACCGGAATGATCAATCTCGAACTCCGCACTCGCGATAGTCACACTGACCGCATAGGCCGTATAGACCGCATCGGGTGGCAAGCCCTCGGTATAATCAAGTCGAGGGTATGTGATATAATAACAAGATAAACGGTCTTAACGTTTAACAACGTAAGCACAACAATAATAACATCACAAGACACTAACACACGTAGTATCATAACATGCTTACTTATCAAACCATCTTACTATACTTGCAGAAGTCAATACAAGATTTTTCATAAACAAACAAGTAAAACCGTTCCTTTTATCTTTCTTAAGTCGTTATACCTAACTTCCCATAAAGCTAGTATAACTCTTAAGTTTTCTGTTTAAAAATCAAGTATTACTCTTCTTTTAAAAATGATTCATAATTCTTTTGAAATACTTCAAGGTTCTTATTATTCAGGCTTAAGTCAAAAGACATTGCCGTAAAACTACGTCCAGTTAACACACGTACGTCTACCGTACTATATATATATATTTTAAAATATCATGCTCAAGAGTATAGGAAGAATCACATACCTTCTCGGCGAAATCCACCTGCCAAGTCGAATATGTCGCGCGCAGAGAATCAACCTATAATAGTCAAATACGTCTATCAACGTCTAGACTATTCTGTACAGTTCTAAGCAGAGGGTTCTCTATTCTACGAAAAATTGGGCAGCACTTCCCTACCCGTCAAGCTACTCAAGTCTACTGTAAATACAATCCTATGTAAGTACAGTTCAATCTTCTTTATTATTCTTCTGATGTGATTTCAGTTTAATTCTATTCTTTAATATCCTTCTATATCTTATACTCAAGTCTTAACTATTCTTATATGTAATATCCAATTACAATAGAAGGACAAGAGTATTTACCTCGATAAGCCCAAAATTATCCAAGTTAAATGTCGATCCTGAGCAAGGTTTAGCTCCTAATTTTCACGGTCTGATAGCTCCAATCCGTCCTTAGAAGTTCTACACAACTTCTACTCAAATACTATACGGGATTTGGGCTAGGATATTTGGAATAGTAACTATACTTTGGAAGACAACTTTCTACCGGGGTGCTCGGGAAGCCACAAGGCTAGAGGGGGGAGAGGGTTGTTTCGGCTAAGCTTCTCTAGAGGGGGGGGGGAGAGGCTTGGACGAAAACACTATAAGAGGGGGGGAGGATTTTCAAGACTTGGAGAAGTGATTTGTGGATGAAGAAAACCTTCAAGTTAGGGGGGGTATTTATAGGCCAACCAATGGCCAAGATGAAGCCAAGTGCTATGCAAGTGTAGGGTGAGGATTTACCCAAGTGTCCTTATTCATCTACTACACAAAATATCCTACCTAACCTTGACCAAAGGAAAGCCACAAAATCGTCCAAACAAGCCCATGTTTGCCGTCCACTTGAGGGTCTCGTTGGTCCAAAATGTTTCATCTCTCGGAAAAATCCGTAAAAATTATAAATGACATAGCCGTAATTTTCCCTTCGTAAAGTTTGGAAAATGTTTCGTCGGAAAACAATTCTTTTTGATAGGTGTGCACAATTTTTCGTCCCCCTATGCCTAACTAAGGCTAAACTTTTGTACGTACGCCCTTACGTACATACTCTGGAAATACGGGGTATAACAAAATCTCTTTCAGTGAAAGTATAGACTAGGACTTGTGTGACCTATCCTCTACCCACACACGAAGAACACACTTGGTGGTAAGAAAAGGTCGATTCTTGTGTTAATCAACTTAGTCTAAGACTTGGGAGAAACAAGGGCACAAATCACCCTCACTTTGCTTGTTCACAGGCATTGCGACTAGAAAACCCTAGTCTCGACCTCATGGCATTGATCACCAACTCCTTGTTGTTGGTTCGGGAAATCAACTCCCGTTCCTCTATCCTTGGACATATCCTTCGTACCTCACAACATAATCACCACCACTAAATATCCAACCTAAAGTTACTAAAGCCAACACTTAGTCAAAATCATCCCTTATCGGAGTTATGTTCTACAAGTCAGAACCAAGCCTCACTCAATACACCTTCAACCCATCATTCGTATCACCCTTAACGTCGTGTAAACATCTACACAAAATACCAGCCCCCGCATTACACCACAAGCACCCATTTAAAACAAACATCACCAATTGCCCTACTGTCACGATCCGACCCCGGGCCGCGACTGGTGCCCTACCTGGGCACCCTGTTCAGGTATACATCAGAGAATAGCAGCGGAACATACACAACACATAAATATGTTTAGACAATAAACATCACAGGCTAGCCGAGAAGGCCGCCTCCCATAAAATATACATAATCGAAAGTAAATCAAGATAACTCGTTTCTTGGCCCAAACCATAAAATGCGACTACAGACCTCTAGGAATAACAACTGTGGCGGGACAGGGCCCCGCCATATCCCTGAATGTACATAATATCTACAACGTCAGGGAAAACCGTACCAAAAGACAAGCTTCCAGAGAAATGGAGCTTCTGACACCTGATCAGTGATCCTAAGAATGAGGATCCACCACCTGCTTACCTCTACCTGCGACATGAACGCAGCCCCCGAGGAAGGGGGTCAGTACACAATATGTACTAAGTATGTAAAACTGGAAAATACTGTAATTACATCATAAGTCTAAAACAAAGCCGGAGACATGTATGATAATCAAATTACAGTACACTGTGCCTTACTAACAATGAGAGTAAATAAGAGTATACTTACAACGTAAAAATAGGAGGCTCACGATCAAAGCATAACCACCCGCCCGCAGTATCATTAAGCAATCCTACTCCTGGGACTATTTCACCCGCAAGGGTCGTGTGGACCCGCATGAGGTATTCCTCGCATAGGTTGTATCCTCCCGCATAGGTCGTGTAGACCCGCATGAGGTATTCCTCGCATAGGACTGGTTCGCCCCGCATGGGACTATTTCACCCGCATAAGCCCTTACGGACCCGCATGAGGTATTCCTCGCATCATGGGTAGCAAATCCACAGAATATGCAAATGCCACAAACCCGGGGAATGACCCCGTAATGAATAATATACCACTAGCACAAACCGGCTATCACACATAACATAAGCACTACCGGTTTATCATACATAACATAAGCACTACCGGCTTATCATACAATATATAAGCAAGTTAAGAAATCCCCTAACTTCTTATTAGTCTTGTTCATATACACTCTCATTTTAGTTTACTTAAGGCACTATCATGTCTTAATAAAAATCCGGGAATTTAACCCAAAGTACTACATACTTCCACTCTTTTAAAAATGACTCTTTTTCATATAAAACTTCCAACATACTAATAACCGTAGTATCAAGTCATAATTTCTTTTCAAGACAAGTCACAATACCTTTAGAAATAAAATTAGGCTTCTAAATCAAGTGACTTCTTTTCTTTTAAGACCGTAGGCAATTGATGCCTTAAAATCAATTTGCCTTTCATTAATTCAAGTCTTTTATTTTACTTAGAGTAAATCTCTCTTTTTATCTTTCCATAAGGCTAATATAACCAACTTTCCATAAAGTCGTTATATTAACTTTATACCTTAGTCAATTACAATTTCCTATCCAAGGGACTTATACGTTTAAAACGAGACAAGTATCATATACTTTAAAACACTTCAAGTCCCTTAACTTTGAAAACTTAAGACATCCTTAATACTTTTAAAGAAGTGAGTTAATCTCCTAACTCACCCAACTTGGCTATTCTTAAAACAAGTAAAGGATATCAAGGTCTTGTACGTCTACCGTACTATATACGTGCAACTATCCATGCTCAAGAGATAGGAAAGTTCTACATACCTCTTCGGGTCAATCCACTTGCTAAGTACAATGTCCCGCCCATAGTATGTCAACCTATAATTTCCACAATACGTCTATTAACGTCTTACTTCAAACGTAGAATATTATAAGTGCAAAGTCACTAAATTCTACGGAAAATCGGACAGCACTTCCTTTGTTTCTACATACTTTGACACCTTTTTCAAGGCCGAATTCAATAACCAAACACGCCAAATTTAAGGCCCAACAATGTAATTAACAATAGGGGAATACACGCCTACTAGACGTGTAAAATTCCGCCCCACAATTGATATCAAACTAATAAAAACTGCAAGTGTAAATCCGGCAACTTGAGGTACAACAACACCAATTCTTATCCAATTTCCTTTTCAATCCAAATTGTTAGCATAACATGATATCAAGTCGCAAACGATTATAACCACTACAATCTTCAAGTAAGTAACATGCGACGATTCTAATTAACGACCAAAATTGTAATCCAACTTCAAATGGCTTATATGTGTTACACCCCGTAGTTCCAGAGTATGTATATGAGGACGTACGTACGAGAATACGACATTAAAGTTGGAAAGAAAGAAAGATGTGATTTTTCGACGGAAAAGTTTCCGGATTTTGTGAAGGAAAAATGTTCGTTAATGGGAATTGGATTCCCAGATTTGGTATTCGGATTTTTTGGAATATATAAGAATTATGAAATTTTATTTCCAGAATTGGTCACGTGGGGCCCACGGGAGGAAATTTACGGTTTTATGGGGCCCACTTTATTTTCGGATTTTTGGCATTACGGATATTTTTCGGAAGACGGAATATTTTGGACGAGTAGGGGGGGCGACACGTGTCACACCCCCCCTTGAGGCCATGTGGGCCGATTGTTGTGGAGTGTTGGACGTTTTTCTTGGTGGACAAGTGGCCCATTTTTGTGGTGGCCACTTGTCCCATTGTTATGGTGGACAAATGGTTGGCCAACTACCCACACACATGTACCCCATCCTCACCACACACTTGCCTAGATCTTGTCCATTGATTTTCCAATAAATACCCCCATTGATTTCAAGACTTCTTTATCCACTTAAATGTTTCTAAGTCACAAAAATCCCCCTCCCTCCTTGTGTAGCTCGTCCGAAATCCACCCCACTTTGTGTAGAAAATACTTCAAGTATTGTTGTATTATCCCAAAATACCTTAGCCTAGTATTCCTAGTAGTATTCCAAGTTATTTCAATAACTAAGAGCCCGGAAAAATACTACTTTATTCCAATAGTCGCAAAAATGAAGCCCTAGAAAAATCTTCATAGCTTAGATGAAGTGTTAAGAGAAGTTGTTTGGAAACTTCTAAGGGTTGCTTGGAGCGGGTTGGAGCGTCAGGAATTGGAGCTAAACGTTGCTCAGGATCGACTTATATCTTGGATAATTTTGGGCTTATCGAGGTAATGATCTTTATCCCCCTATTGTAATTGGAAATTACATGTAGTAGTAGTTAATAATTGAGTATAAGATATATTGGAAGAATCAGTATAAAGAATTGAACTGTATTTACATTGGACTGTATTTACAGTAGACTTGTAGTATTATTGTGGAGTAGAATTGTACACGTCCGGTTAGACGTGTAACCCCCCCGGGATTATTTGTTTGGTAGCAGGCCTCGTTAGATGAGGAGTTTTATGTGGTTGCGGGGGGGGGAGGTGCTGCCGAATTTTCCGTAGAATAAGGAATCTTGTATCTAGAATTATTCTACGAAGAAATCTAGAGGTTGATAGACGTTTTGTGGCCTTTATAGGTTGAAGTACTACGAGTAGCGTATTCTACTTGAAGGATGGAAAATGCGAGAAAGGTTAGAGTACTTTGGAGCGTTTTGCTAATTGTCGATAATCGTCGCGAGGTATGTGAACCTCTTCCTATCCTTTCTAGCATGATATTTGTGAAATATATTTAGTGCGGTAGACGCACGTGTGTTTAAAGGAAATTGATTTTCCTTTTGTGTCCTTGACTTGATTTCAAAGTTAGGTGACTTGTTATGAAATATTAAGGACTTGAATTATGTTAAAAAGTTGTAAAACCTCACTCGTGAGTAATGGGTGTGTGGTCTTTCAAAAAATAAAGTTATCTTAATTTCGAAAATAAGAATGGTTTTATCATTGGATTTAAAATGATAACTTGACTTATAAACAACTTGATTTTGGGAAAGGAGAAGTAACTTAATAGGTTACTTGTTTTTAAAAGAGTAAGACCCTTGGTTTAAAAAGTATATTGCTACTTGACTTTTAAAGAAAAAGTGCCTTTGTTTTAAAAGAAGGTATGAAAATTGTTTTGGTTTTACTTTGATGTCGTTTGACTTGAGTTTTAAATAATAAGAATCTTGAAGTATTTCAAAAGAGTTATTAACCATTTTTGAAAGAAAAGAAATACTTGGTTTCAAAAGCTTAAGTGTTATACTAGCTTTATGGGAAGTTAGGTATAACGACTTAAGGAAGATAGAAGGAACGGTTTACTTATTTGTTTATGAAAGTCTTGTATTGATTTCTGGAAAGTGTAGTAAGATGGTTTGATAAGTAAACATGTTAAGATGCTACGTGTGTTAGTGCCTTGTTGTCACGACCCAACCCCGGGGCCACGACTGGTACCCTACCGGGGTACCCTGTCAGGTATATGTCAGAGAATAGCAGCGGAACATACATAACACATAACTTATAAAAAGAGTAACATCACTGGCCAGCCGATCAGGCTGCCTTCCATAAAACATACTTAAACAAAAGTATAGTAATACAACTGGTTCTTATAGCCCAAAACATATATGTGACCACGCACTTACAGATAACAATCGTATGCGGACAGCGCCCCGCCATACCCCTGAATGTACAAAATACCTAGAGCATCAGGGAATACTCGTACCAATAAACAAGCTTCCGGAGGAATGAAGCTTCTGACATCGGAATAGTGATCCTAAGAACGAGGATCCTCAATCTGCTTACCCTTACCTGCGGCATGAACGCAGCCCCCGAGGAAGGGGGTCAGTACACAATATGTACCAAGTATGTAAAGCTAGAAAATACTGTAATAATGATATCATAAGTCTAAAAGTAAGCTGGAGTCATGGAAGAAAATCAAAATACCTTTTACTGTGCCTTACTAACAATGAGAGTGACAAGTATATATATATAATACTGCATAAAATAGGGGCCTTAGGATCAAAACAGGGTACCTCGCCCGTAGTATCAATAAGCACCCCTACTCCTGGGAGTATTTCACCCGCATAGGTCCTGTGGATCCGCATGAGGTATTCCTCGCATAGGTTGTACCCGCCCGCATGGGACTATTTCACCCGCATAAGCCCATAAGGACTCGCATGAGGTATTCCTCGCATCGTGGGTAGCAAATCCACGGAACAGGTGGTATAACGATCTTGGGGACTTTCCCCTCAGATATACTCTTACCCTGAAGCAGATGGTATAACGATCTTGGGGCTTGCCCCTCAGATATACTCTTACACTGAAGCAGCTGGTATAATGATCTTGGGGCTTGCCCCTCAGATATACTCTTACACTGAAGAAGGTGGTATGACGATCTTGGGGCTTGCCCCTCAGACATACTCTTACCCTGGAGTAGGTCGTATAACGATCTTGGGGCTTGCCCCTCAGATATACTCGTACCCTAGCTCAAACTGTCATCATATCATAATCATAAATAAGTTAAGAAAACTTATAACTTCTTATTAGTCTTGTTCGTATACCCTCTCATTTTAGTTTACTTAAGGCACTTAATCATATCTTTAATAAAAGAACACCGGGAGTTTAACCCAAGTACTACATGCTTCAACTCTTTTAAAAATGACTCTTCTTTATACATAAAACGCTTGGGCAATTGATGCCTTAAAACCAATTTGCCTCACCATATACTTATCTTACTTAGAGTAAATCTCTTCTCATTAACCTTTTATGAAGCTAATAAACCAACTTCCCATAAAGTTGTTATATTAACTCTACACTTTAGTAAAATCATACTTTTCCCCTAACTAAGGAACTTATACATTCTTAAAACAAAACAAGTCATTATATACTCAAAACAAGTAAGAATACCAAATCTTGTACGTCTACCGTACTACATAGTTTCATCTATTCATGCTCAAGAGATAGGAAAGCTTCACATACCTCTTTGGTCAATCCACTTGCTAAGTCCAAACTACCGCAAGTAATATGTCAACCTAAAATAACCATGATACGTTTATTAACCTCTAATCTTAATGTAGAACAATCCAAGTTCAAAGTCACTAAATTCTATGGAAAATTGGGCAGCATTTCCTTTGTTTCTACTCACTTTGCCACCTTTCTCAAGGCCGAATTTATCATTCAATTTCCACATTTAAGGCTCAATCAATTCAACAATTCAAAGGGGATTACACACCTAAACTTGGGTGTGTAAAATTCTGCCCCATAAGTTACAACAATTCACTTAACAATTCTAAGGTAGTTTTTAGGCTACAACATGCTCATAATCTCTTCTTAACCCATTTTTCATATCCAAACCATATTTCTAGCATGCAATGACTCTAAAAGCATTATCTACTACCACAAGTTCTTTCTTCTTAACATGCAACACTATAAACTAAATCTAAAGGAAGAATCATTACCTTAAAGTTTTAGCCAAACTTATTCCAAATATTTTGCTAGCTCCCTTGCCAAGAACACCACCACAAGCTAGCCACAAGCTTCCTTTTTTGTTCTTAACTTTTCAGATTTTTCCTTAGGCTTGGATTTCCTTTGGAAATGTAGAGAGAATGAGGAGCTGATTTTTAGAGAGAGGGAGAGAAATTGGAAGATGACCAAGTCTTCAAGACTTGGTCAATATATTGCATGCAAGAAATCAGATGGGGGGGGGACACTTGTCACCCTCCCAAGGTCTTTTTAAAGAAAAATATGACTTTTCTAAGTTTTTCCGCCCAAAAATCCCGCCTCGGCGCCGCGGCGCTGAAACCTCCGTAGCCTCTCTGAACTTTCGGCGCCGCGGCCCTGTTGTCCTGGCGCCGCGGCGTTGCAACTTCAGCGACCCCTCAGTACTTTCGCCGCCGCGGCCCTGCATCCGGCGCCGCGCCGCGCTTTGTCCAAACACATTTCTGTCCGATCACAGACCGAACTTGTAACTCTCATAACTTACTACCCGACGCCCTATCGATTTAACGGTTGGTTGCGTTGGAATCTAGACTCCACGTACTATGCCCTAGGCCTTTGAAACACTTAGGAACTCTCAATGTATCGGGTCATAACCCGCCTCAAAGTTGACTAAAACCCGTCCGGAATAATCCGTCAACCTATCCTTTGAAAATTTTAAGTCTTACATGCTTTCGTACGCTCTCATACGTAGGGTCAGAACTACGGGGTATAACATTCTCCCCCCCTTAGAAAAATTCATCCCGAATGTTCCTTCTAGGCTTACTCAAATCACAACATCCACATAGACCCTCTTAACTATTTTTTTGCAAATAAAGAAGCTCCACGAGCCACAACATACTGAAGCGTAAATGCTAAATCGAAACTAACAAGCAGGAAAGTGGGTTACCTGGAGGTATAGGAAATAGGTGAGGGTATTTCTTCATCATGTCATCCTCTGCTTCCCACGTCATTTCCTCCATGTTCTCGTTCCGCCATAGGACCTTGACGGAAGCCACGTCTTTCGTCCGAAGTTGTCTAACCTGACGATCGAGTATCGCTATGGGACTCTCCTCATACGATAACTCTTCTGTCACTTGGACATCATGAACCGGGTGCACTCTAGATGGATCTCCAATACATTTCTGCAACATTGACACATGGAAAACTGGATGTACCGCCTCCAAATCGGACGGCAGATCTAACTCATAGGCAACCCTGCCTACCCTACGGACAATCTGATACGGCCCAATGTACCTTAGGCTAAGCTTCCCCTTCTTTCCAAATCTCATCACGCCCTTCATGGGCGATACCTTTAGAAAAACCCAATCATCTATCTCAAATTCCAAGTGTCGACGTCGATGGTGTCAGATACGACTTTGTCGGCTCGAAGCCGCTAACAACCGCCTCGGATAAGCTTCACCTTATCCATCGTCACTGAACTAAGTCTGGCCCGACTAACTGAACTTCTCCCACCTCGAACCAACCTATCGGTGACCTGCACTTCCTCCCGTATAAGGCGTCATCTGAATACTGGAATGGTAGTTGTTGTTGTAAGCAAACTCCACAAGAGGCAAATGATCCTCCCAGCTACCCCTGAAATCAATAACACAAGCCCGCAAAGATATCCTCGAGTCCGGATAGTGCGCCGGCTGTCCCGTCGATCCGAGGATGAAACGCCGCATCGAGACTCACTGTGTCCCTAATCCCTTCGAAAAGACCTCCGAAGTTAGCCGAACCGGGCTCCTCTATCGATATAATCGACACCGACTCGTGCGGTCTCACAATCTCTCTAATATATAATCGGCATAGTCCTCGGAGAACGCCGCTCGACGGAAGAAAATGGGCTGATTTCGTCAGCCTGTCGACAATCACCCAAATGGAATCATGCTTCCTCTGAGTGGTAGGTAGCCCTGTAATAAAATCCATATTTATCACCTCCCACTTCCAAGTCGGAATATCAATAGCTCGCAATGCCCACCGCTTCGTGCTCAATCTTAACTCGACAATTCGGGCACTGTGCCACGAACTCCGCAACGTCCCTCTTTAGGCCATCCCACCAATACACGCATCTGAGGTCATGATACATCTTAGTCGACCCCGATACATAGAATAACGAGCACTGTGTTCCTCCCCCAGAATCTGCTGACGAAGTCCTGTCACATCGGGAACACACAACCGGCCCTCGAATCTTAGCACCCCATCCGGCGCTACCTCAAATAGACTCCTCTCTTTCTGAACAACGGCATCTCGGTACCGTACCAAAATCGGATCCTCATACTGTCGCCTCTTCACCTCCTCGATGATGGAAGACTCGGCAACCTCTCGAACCCGAACTCCATCACTATCAGAATCAACCAAACGAACCCCAAGGCTCGCTAGCTGATGTAACTCTCGGACCATATCCCTCTTCTCTGGCTGAACATCGCATGACTACCCATCGACCAGTGGCTAAGGGCATCTGCAACTACATTGGCCTTGCTCGGGTGGTACGTAATATCAACATCGTAATCCTTAAGTAGCTCCAACCACCGCCTCGCCGCAAGTTCACTCCTCGCTGAAGATGTCTCGAGACTCTTGTGGTCTGTGTAAATGTCCACATGAACTCCATATAAATAATGTCTCCAGATCTTCAAGGCATGAATCACTGCTGCCAACTCCAAGTCATGTGTGGGATAGTTCTTCTCATGCTTCCTAAGCTGTCGAGATGCATAAGCTATAACTCTGCCGTGCTGCATCAGCACGCACCCAAGCCCGACACCTAACGCGTCACAATAAACCACATATCCATCTAAGCCCTCTGGAAGAGTAAGAACTGGGGCGGTCGTCAACTTCTCCTTTAGCAACTGGAAACTTTCCTCACAAGTATTATATGAGTGGCTTGTGATGCCATTCGGCTTATTTAACGCACCAAGCTCCTTCATGAGACTCATGTATGAGGTGTTAAGGTAGTTCATGGGAAGATTTGTTATAGTGTACTTGGACGACATCTTAATCTACATTTAATACAAGGAATCTCATATATCGCACCTGGAGACCGTATTCCAGAGATTAAGGGAAGTAAAGTTATATGGAAAACTAGAAAAATGTATTTTCATGATCACTATTGTCCTATTACTCAGGTACATAGTGTCCTCCGAAGGCATCCATGTAGATCCCTCCAAGGTAGAGGCAGTCCGTAGTTGGCCCGTACCTAACAATGCAAGTGAAGTAAGAAGTTTTCATGGGTTGGCGTCTTTCTATTGCCGTTTCATTCATGATTTCAGCACCATTGTGGCACCTATCACAGAGCTTACTAAGAAGGGTAACTTTAAATGGTCTCCATAGGAATAAAAGGCATTTGAGACCTTAAAGGGTTGGTTGTGTGATGCTCTAATATTAGCCATTCCAAATTTCAAGAAACCATTTGAATTAGAATGTGATGCGAGTGGGGTTGGTACTGGTGCCATTTTTATCCAAGATAGGCGACCTATGGCCTTCTTTAGCGAAATGCTAAGTGGTGTAATACTTAACTACTCCACCTATGATAAGGAATTATATGCTATCATAAGGTCCTTGACCTAGTGGGAACATTACTTGAGGCCACACCATTTTGTTCTCTATTCGGATCATGCGTCTTTAAAGAACTTACAAGGTCAAAGGAAGCTAAACCCAAGACATGCCAAATGGGTCTCCTATTTACTAACTTTCACATTTTATACCAAGCACAAGGATGGGAATTCTAACATGGTGCCGGATGCCCTTTCTCAACGGCATGTCATGCTAACCGTCCTCAAGAAAAAACATATGGGGTTAGAAGTGCTTAAGGAGTTTTATGATCAAGACCCTGATTTCAAGGAGGAAATGACCGAGTGTAGTAGAGGACTGCATGGTTCCTATTCTCTCAGAGGGGAGTTCCTTTTCAAATGAATTAATTGTGTGTGCCCAAATGCTCCACACGGGAATTACTCATACATGAAGTACACTAGGGTGGCGTTGCGGGACATTTTGGGATTATAAGAACCTTAGAGATCTTACAAGAACATTTCTATTGGCCTTGAATGGATAAGGATGTGCATGGGGTGGTAATTCGATGCTCTACTTGCCAAAAAAACAAAAAACACCTTCCACAAAGGGTTGTACACCCTATTGTCGGTTCCGAAATGACCATGGAAGGGTATGAGTTTGGACTTTATTCTTGGTGTCCCAAGAACCCAGCGGAAAAAGGATTCCATCATGGTAGTTGTGGATCGGTTCTCCAAAATGGCTCACTTCATTGCTTGCCACAAGACCGACGATGTAACTCACATTGCGGAGTTATACTTGAAGGAGGTGGTAAGACTAAATAGTGTTCTAAAAACTACGGTGTCGGATAGGAATGTAAAATTCCTAAGCTACTTTTGGAAAATACTATGGAGACTCCTTGGCACAAAGCTAATGTCATCATCCGCAAATAGATGGTCAGACATATGTAACCAATAGAACCCTTGGTACCTTGCTTAGAGGGTTAGTAAGTAAAACAATCCAGGATTGGGACCTAAAATTGGCACACGCGTAATTTGCTTACAATAGAAGTTGGTCCCGCACCATGGGTAATGCCCCTTTTGAGATTGTGTATGGTGCCAACCCCTTTCCCCATTAATCTAATTCTGATTCCGAAATGAGAAGTTCTAAGCTTCACGGCTAAGGAACGAGTTGAAACCTTCAAGAATTTGCATGATAAAATACAAGCCCAAATCTAGAAATCCAATGACAAGTATAAGATGGAGGCCAATAAGACACGAACTCAACCCCATTTCAAGCCTGGAGATTTAGTTTAGATACATCTAAGGAAGAAAAGATGTCCTAATCTAAGGAAAAATAAACTAATGCCATGGGCGGACGGTCCTTTAAAGGTGTTGGCTAGATTTGGGGAAATTGCCTACAAGATTGAACTACCAGATGAGTATGGACGGGTTAGCTCAACATTTAACGTGGGGTACTTGTCATCCTACATAGATGATGAGAATTTGGGGGCAAATTCTTCCAAACAATGGGAGATTGATGGAAGAAAGGAAGTCAACTTGATATTTCAACAAGAACTAAGAAGTGATTTATTGGGAATGCCCAAAATGGCCAACCATCCAATGGTTACGTGTTTAACATGGTGCGGTATCGAAGACAAGACATGAAACTTGAATAGGTACCATGATTTACTTTTGCCTTTTATGTGGTCCTGGCCGAAGCCTTGCTCTTAGTTTATTGTATTTAAATTTTAGACTAGCTCTTAGTTATGACCTACTAAAATCGGGTAATAACCATTAGTTTGCATTAGGACATATTCAATATCTTGTAGGAATGTGGAAGCCAAGAAGATAGGATCGCTATGTCGAAGTGTGAAAGGCTCGAAGGTCGACTTTGTCTCCAAGAAAGGCCACCACCTTCCAACATTAATCACCAAGACCGAAGAACCAACTTGGTCACCAAGCCAATCGGTCGACTTTGTCTCCAAGAAAAGGCCAAGTACATTAACATTAGTCACCATGGTCGAGAATCAATTTGGTCCCCAAGTCAAGCCAAATCTTGTTCCCATTCGGTCAAAGTGTTCATGTAAATGTGTCCTTTTAATTGCTTCCTAGAATGGTCATGTCTTTACTATAAATAGTGTCACGACCCGTTCCGGGGCCCGTGACTGGTGCCTTACCAGGGCACCCAAGTAGCCATACATCAGAGAAATCAGCGGAATATAAAAACAAGACATGAAACAAGTGTAAAATGAGACACAGTTTATCTGAGAAAAGTCGCCTTTCGGCATGTATATATATAACCAAAATCTGGCAGTTACATCCCAACTGTACAACAGGACTACATACCTCTAAGAAGATAAGCAACTATGGCGGGACAGGGCCCCGCCATACCCTGAATGTACAAAACTATCTACAACAACAGTGAGATCATACCCAAAAGTCTAGCCTCCGGAGAAGATGGAGCTTCTGACACCAAAGCAAAAGATCCTAAGGATGCGGATCTAGCACCTGTTTTCCCTTACCTGCGGCATGAACGCAGCCCCCCGAAGGAGGTCGATAACAGTACCAAGTATATGAAACTATAAAGCATCAAACGAAATCAAAGCTTTTAAAACCACTTACCAATACAATCAATTAAACCGCATAAGTACAATATAAACAAGAGCAAACTAGGTATAAGGTAATCGGTCTTTTCTAGGCCGCTAATGATCGAAGCAAGGCCAATCGCCCATAGTATCATTATGCATGCCTAATCCTGGAACTCCCGCAGTCCGCATAGGTCACTGCACGCATGAGGTATTCTCGCGACGGATAGCTAACCCCGACATCGCCCCGACCCCGGTCCGCATAGTCACGCATCGCATAGTCACACGCATCGCATGAGGCATCCTCGCGACGGATAATACGGAATGATCAATCCTGGAACTCTCGCAGCTCCGCATAGGTCACACAGACCCGCATGAGGTATACCTCGCCTCGAGCGCGGCTAACCCTCGGCATATCAAGTCAGGGGGTGTAAGTGATATACTATCGCGACAATCGCTACCGTAAACAACATAAGCACAACAAGGGAACCCCCTTTACACAAACATTACAAGACGCTAACACACGTAGCATCATCATATGTCTACTTATCAAACTTACCTCACCTTCAGAAATCATTTTATAAGGTTTTTGTAAGCAAATAAGTAAACTGTTTCTTCTTATCTTTCTTAAGTCGTTATACCTAACTTCCCATAAAGCTAGTATAACACTTAAGCTTGTTAAAAACGAAGTATTCCTTTTTCTTTCAAAAATGATTTATAATTCTTTTGTAAATACTTCAAGATTCTTTCATTTAAAACTCAAGTCAAAGGAAGTCAAGTAAAACCATGTTCAGTTAACACACGTACGTCTACCGTACTATATATATATTTAAAATATTATGCTCAAGAGGATAGGAAGAATCACATACCTTCTCGGCGAAATCCACCTGCCAAGTCGAATATGTCGCGCGCAGAGTATCAACCTATAATAGTCAAATACGTCTATCAACGTCTAGACTACTCTGTAGGACATTCTAAGCGTAGGTTCTTAATTCTACTAAAATTGGGCAAAGACTTCCCTACCACAAACTACTCAAGTCTCATCAGAATACACCTATGTAATCTGATTCAATACTTCATTTATATTCTTCTGATGTGATTCAGTTTAGTTCTATTCTTTAATACCCTTCTATGTATCTTATACTTAGTTCTATACTTCTACAGTATGTAATCTCTAATTACAATAGAAGAATAAGATATTTACCTCGGTAAGCCCAAAATTATCCAAGATATAAGTCGATCCTGAGCAAGGTTTAGCTCCTAATCTGAACGCTCCAAGAAACCCTTAGAAGTTTCTACACAACTTCTACTTACTACTTCAACCAACTATGAAGATTTCCCCAGGGTTTCGTTTAGTGACTAATGGAGATAAGATAGTATTTCTGGGCTTTTAGTATAGAGGTGACTTTGGAATACTACTAGATACTAGGGTATTTTGGGGATAGTAACAATACTTGGAGAGTATTTTCTACCAAGGGGGGAAAGGGCTTTTGCCGAGACTACAAGGAAAGGGGGGGAAAGGGGTGTTTCGGCTAAGCTCTTCACAAGAAGGGGGGGAGGCTTTGGACGAGAGCTTCTCTCAAAGGGGGGAAAGTTTGGAGACTTGGAAGATGATTTGTGGATGAAGAAGTCTTCAACTCAAGGGGGGTATTTATAGGACTTTCAAGGGTCAAGATGAAGGCAAGTGGAGGGCAAGTGGAGGGTGTGGATTTGCACAAGTGCACCCTATCCCTACTCCACAAATCACTCACAAACATTGACCCTTGGTTTAGGCCTTAAAATCGTGCCAACCAAGCCATCTTTGCCGTCCACTTGAGGGTGACAAGTGTCACCCTCTCGTTGGTCCAAAATATTTCATCTCTCGGAAAAATTTCGCAAAAATTATAAATGTCGCAGCCGTAATTTTCCCTTCGCAAGCTTTGGAAGACGTTTCGTCGGAAAACAATTATTTTCGTGGGTTGTGCACAAATTTTCGTCCCTATGCCTACTTTAAGGCTTAAACTTTTGTACGTACGCCCTTACATACATACTCTGAAAATACGGGGTATAACATTCTCCCCTCCTTAGAAACATTCGTCCCGAATGTTCCTTCCCAAGACAGATAACGATAAAGTTCCTCATAACTTAAACAGTTTGCAAATGCCACACATGGCCACAATACAGCACTTAAGCAAATATGACAATGAAAATTTACAAGTAGGAAAGTGAGTTACCTGGAGGTGTGGGGAATAGGTGAGGATACTTGTAACGACCCGTCCCGGGGCCCGTTACTGGTGCCTTTATCCCGGGCACCCTAGTGACACAACATCAGAGAAAACCAGCGGAAAATAAAACTTTAAACAAGAAACAAGATATATGATCATAAAACAGGCCAACCCAACGGTTACCTTCCAATAACATATATACATACAACTCTTTCAAAACGAACAGTTTAATCCCTTTTTACAAACCCTGCCCACAACAGTACTACAGACCTCTAAGATTTACAATAACTATGACGGGACAGGGCCCCGCCATACCCCTGAATGTACAAGAACCTACAACTCAGGGAACACATACCAAAAGATAAGCCTCCGGAGAAACGGAGCTTCCCAAAACGCTGAACTGAGATCCTAAGAGCGAGGATCCACGACCGATGTACCTCTACCTGCGGCATGACGGCCCGAAGGAGGTCGAGATAACAGTACCAAGTATGTGAATCAGTAAAAATCAGAATGAAATCATACTAGTCTATATAAAGCAGGAGACATGTATGATAACCAAACTACAGTTCATAACATAAAAGCAGTCATGTCCAGTCAGGGACTCACGCCCTCAAGTCATCACTCAAATATAACTATGGGTCTCACGCCCACAACATCAATCATGTTCGCATCATGGCCGCATGCCCCCGGAATTCTGCATCGGTGTAGACATGTCCATGATGCAACAATAATACCAATGCCCCATGGCCACATGCCCCCGGAATTCTACCTCGGTGTAGACACGTCCATGTGACATCAACAATAATATACTGGGTGATCAACCCTGCCGCATGGCCACATGCCCCCGGAATTCTACCTCGGTGTAGACATGTCCATGTATCCACAATAACAATATATCGGGTAATCAACCCGGCCGCATGGCCGCATGCCCCCGGAATACTGCATCGGTGTAGGCATGTCCATGTGACATCAACAACAAGACAGTAATCAAAATGGAAACATACCCGTGGAATTCTCCATCACTGCCAAAGACGCTCCAAGTAAGTTCTCAATAAGTCGACCGGCCCTCTATCGAGACGCGGTAACACAGAAATACCACACTTGCACAACAAAGGCTATCATCACAAGCATAGGCAAGTTTCACAACAACAAGCATAGGCAAGTTTCACACAACTCAAAGTACTTTCATTTTATGCCAAAGTCCGGGTTTTTAACCCCAAAGTACTACATACGTTAAGTTCTTTTAAAAGAGATCCATTACTTTTATAAAAGTCACCCTATACCCGTAGTATAAGAATGACCAACCCACATTCCTTTTCAAAATCAAGTAACAACATTCTTTTCCTAAGTTCCAGTTTGCCTAGTTTCAATTACTCAAGCTTCTCATTTTCAAATGCTCAAGTCACTTATTTTAGAAAGGTTTCATAACTCATAGTCTTAATCTCTTTTAAAACAATTGAGTAACATATGTCATATATGTGAGTAGTTTATTCTTGTTTATAACGATCTTATTACAGCAGCCATGATCTAGAAAATGTAATATCATTTTGTCTCATCTTAGCTTCTATGCAGATGGAGGTTTCTACTGGTTTTAATACAACACATCATTATTCAATACATTTTCCTTTATTAACGCTGCAGTGGTCTGTCGATACACATTATGATTTCCAAATCAAGAAACATTATCCCTTTAAAAACCAAGTACTCATTACTCACGAATGAGGTTTCACACAAACATCCACATTAAAACAAATAAGTTAAGTCTCTTATCTTATAAGATCAAGTCTCTTAACTCCTAACATCAGTAAACCATTTTCTTACCTACATAAAGCTGTTATAACCAACTTCCCATAAAGCCGTTATAACACTTTATGTTTCAAACCAATCAAATACATTAAACACACGACGCTCACCGCACTACATAGTTACACACATATCATGGTAGAAGAGATAGGAAGAGGTTCACATACCTCGCGACGAGTATCGACAATAAGCAAAATGCTCCAAGTACTACAACCTTGCTAGCCCTTTCCACTCCTCAAGTAGAATACGCTACTCTTAGTACTTTCACCTAGAAAGGTCACAAACGTCTATTAACTTCAAAACACAAGGTTCCATTTCTACGTAAAATTCGAAGACCTCCCCGCAACAACAGCGTAAATCTCCTCCTCTATCGAGGCCGCCACCAAGCCAACCGTGGGGTTACACGTCTAACCGGACGTGTACAAATCTACTCAGTAATACTACACAAGTCTATCGCAATACACCCTATGTAAAATACAATGCGCTTCTTTTCTTTATTCTTCAGCTTAAGTCAAAAGACATCACGCAAGCTATGTTCATTCTATATATAGTATACTTCAACTATATAATCCTACAACATGTAAACTCCAATTACAATAAGTGGACAAGAATATTTACCTCGACAAGCCCAAAATTATCCAAGTTATAATGTCGATCCCGAGCAAGGTTTAGCTCCACTGCGCTCAAAACCACTCCAAACAACCCTTAGAAGTTCTAACTAACTTCTACTCAAATACTTCAACCAACTATGAAGATTTCCTTGTGGTTTCGGTTTGAGACTAAAAGGACAAAAGGTAGTATTTCCTGCTCTACGATAGAGGTAACTTTTGAAATACTCCTAGGTAAAGGCTAAGGTCTTTTGGGCAGTATAACAATACTCGGAGAAGTAGATCAATACCAAAAGGGCGGGGTATTATCCGAAAACAACTAGGCAGTGGGTACCCTACTGCCAAGCACCACAAAGGGGAGGAACCCCTCGGCCAAAGGCCACACGAAAAGGGGGAGGGGGAAGGCTCTCGGCTAAGAGCTCACAAAGGGGGAGGAGAGGGTTTCAAGACTTGGAAGTTTTTGGAATGGATGAAGTCTTCACACTTAGGGGGGGTATTTATAGCAAAACCAAAGGCCAACCAAGGGCCAAGATCCTTCCAAGTGTATAGCAAGTGTATGGGCAAGATTAAGCCAAGTGCACCCTAAACCCTACTCCACAAAACACTCCACAAAACAATGCACCAAACAAGGCCAAAACAAGGCACAAAACAAGGGATAAGACGCCCTCGCTTACCTAAATCCACTGAGGTGACAAGTGTCACCCTCTCGTTGGCCCAAAGATGTTCCGTCGTCAAAAATCCGCAAAAATACAAAACGACATAGTCGGAATTTTCCTCGCAAGTTATGCAAAAACGCTTCATTTAAAAACGACTCTAACGGTGTTGCAGACAAAGGTAAATTCACCAGGTGCCACGGGGTGACACGTGTCGCCCCGATTCGCCTGCATTTCGCCTTCCAAAATATCCAAAATACCGGAATCTCAAAACAAAGCTTCTACAAAATCAGAATTTCTCCCTGGCCCCACGTGACCATTTCCAAAATAAAATCTCAAAATTCTAATATAATTTAAGAAGCCCATATACCAAACTGGGAATCCAATTCTAATTAACGAACCTATTTCTTAACAAATTACCGGAAACTTTTCCTTCGAAAACACAAATCTTTCTTTCTTTTCAAAATTTCGCCAGACTCTGACGCACGCCCTCACATACATACCCCGCAACTACGGGTATAACAATACTGCCTCATGTCCTCCTCGCCTTCCCACGCCATCTCCTCCCGAGCTCGCTCCGCCACAAGACTTTGACGGCCACGCCCCGTCCGCAGACGCCTAACTCGACGATCGACATCGCGCATGGAATCTCCTCATATGATAACCCTCACACCGACATCGCCAATCGGGCGCACTCCTAGATGGATCCCCGATACATCTCCTCAAAGATAGAAACATGAAAACTGATGCATCGCCTCAAGATCGGACGGCAGATTCAACTCATAGCAACCTCGCCTACCCTACGGACAACTGATAAGGCCCAATGTACTGGCCGAAGTTTCCTTTCTTCCCGAATCTCATCACACCCTTCATGGGTGACACCTTCAGAAAACCCAATCATCAACTCGAACTCCGATGCCGACGACGATGATCTCGATATGACTTCGCCGACTCGAGCCACAAGAATCGCCTCGGATAAGCTTCACCTTATCCATCGCCGCTCAGACGTCCGGTCCCACTAATCGCACTCGCTTACATCAAACCAGCCTTATCGGCGATCCGCACTTCCTCTCATACAAGGCCTCATAAGGCGCCATCCGAATACCGGAGTGGTAGCTATTATTATATGCAAACTCAACTAGAGGCAAATGATCCTCCCACTACTCAAGTCAATAACACAAAGCTCGCAGATATCCTCAAGAGTCCGGATAGTGCGCTCGCTCGTCCGTCTGCTCGAGGATGGAATGCGATCGTGCTCACCAAGGCCCCTAGACCCTTCGAAAGACCTCAAGTTAGCCAGAACCGGGCTCTTCCGCGATATGATAGAAATAGGACCCCATGCACCGACGATCTCTGATGTAAAGTCCGCATAATCCTCACCGAAAAAGTCGTCCCGACGGAAGAAAGTGGGCTGATTTCGCCACCGCGACGATTTATAACCCGTGATAGAATCATGCTTCCTCCGAGTGCGAGGTAATCCCGTGATAAAGTCCATGTTGATCACCTCCCACTTCCGTGTCGGATCTCTATCGCTCGCAATAAACCACCGTGCCTCCGTGCTCTACCTTCACCGCCGACAACACGCACCGAGCCACAAACTCGCAACGCCCTCTTCAAGCCATCCTACCAATACATAGATCCGAGGTCGTGGTACATCTTGGTCGACTCGATGGATAGAGTAACGCTACCGTGTTTCTAGAACTCGCCAAGTCCCGCAATATCCGAACACACAACTCGCCTCAAACCTCAAGACCCCACCGCTATCGTAATCAATCAATCGACTCCAAGGCTCGCTAGCCGATGCAACTCGCGACCATGCCCTCCTCTCGTCAGATATCCGATAGACTCCCATCGACCTACGACTAAGGGCATCCGCCACAACATTGGCCTTCCCGTGATACAGATATCGACATCGTAATCCTTGAGTAGCTCTAACCACCGCCTTCGCCGTAAGTTCATCTTCCTCCGTCGAAGATATACCGAGGCTCTTGTGGTCTGTATAAATATCCACACGAACCCCATACAAATAGTGCCTGCATCTTCAAGGCGTGAATCACCGCCGCTAACTCCAAATCATGCGGGTAGTTCCTCTCATGCTTCTTAAGCCGCCTGACGCTGCACGCTATAACCTTACCCACCGCATCAACACACATCCGAGCTCGACGCCGACGATCACAATACACTACATAACCGCTCGACCTCCGAAGAGTAAGAACGCGGCCGTCGCCTCCTTTAGTAATCGAAACCCCGCCACAAGCATCACCATCAAACTTAGCGCTTTCCGAGTCACCTAGTCAATGGTGCAGAGATAGAAGCAAACTTCTACGAACCGATAGTAACTCGCAAGGCCTGTAAAGTCGCACCTGGTCGGAGTAAGAGTTCAGGCCAACTCGATCGCTTCGATCTTGGTCGATCCACCAATACCATCGCCCCACAATATGCCCAAGAAAAGCCACCAAGCCAATCAAAACTCACATTTGGAAAACTTGGCGATAATCGCTGGTCCCGAGAACTCTCAAGACAAGCCTCAAATGCTCCGCATGCTCCTCGCCTGAGCGGAATAAACCAAGATGTCATCAATGAACACTATCACAAACGTGTCCAAAATGGCTTGAACACTTGGTTCATCAAATCCATGAATACCGCCGAGCATCGTCAACCCGAAAGACATGACTCGAACTCATAATGCCCGCATCGTCCGAATGCGATCCTAGGACATCCGCCTCTAACACTTACCGATGATAGCCCGATCGCAGATCAATCTTGAGAAACATCTCGCACTCGCAATCGTCGAACAAATCATCAACTCGGGAAGGGGTATTCGTTTTAATGGTCACCTTGTTCACCGTCAGAATCAACACATGCGCAGGCCCCGCCCTTCTTCTTCACGAACAATACGGTGCTCCTGCGAGAAACACTAGGCCCGATGAAGCCCTTCTCCAAAGAAATCTCTCACCTGGTCCTTCAACTCTCTCAACTCGCAGTGTCATTCGTATGGCGGAATGTAAATAAAGCCGAGTGTCCGCAAAGACATCGATACAAAACTCTATCTCTCTCGTGAGGATACCCGGAGGTCGTCTGAAACACATCCGGGAACTCTCGACCATCGAATCGATCAAAATCTGGTACCGCAGCCTCAAGATCAAACACCCAAATGAGATGGTAGATATACCCTTCTACACCATCTTCCCGCCTCGAGGTAGGAAATAAACCTACCCCTGGTGACATGTTGTTCCTCCCACTCAATAACCGGCCCTGCAAAATCGAAACTGCACTCACTTTCTCCTCGCAGCCTACATCGGCGTAGCAAGAGGCTAACCAATCCATGCCCATGATCACATCGAAATCGGTCCATGTCCATCTCTATCAAGTCGCCAGGGTCCGACGATCGCATAAAGTCATCGGGCAAGCTCTATATACCCGCCGAGCTACCACCGAATCACCCATCGCGTAGCTACCTCGAAGTGGTCCATGGACACGTGCTCTATCCCTATCCTACTAGCAATAAGGGAGATATATAGGACAGAGTAGAACCTGCATCAATCAAGGCATACACATCATAACCTAAACCGATAAAGTAACTCGTGATTTACATCAGCGACGCCTCGGTACCGACAAGGCATAAATGCGGTTCGAGGACCGCTAGAATCGACCCGCGCCACGACCTCCGTGACTCGCCGCCCATGAGTACCCCGCCCGGCGAGTAATCGTAGGATATGAAGAAGCGAAAAGACCTCGTAGTCGACTTACTATCGCTACGCCTGGTCCTGACGCCGCAAAGTGACCTTCCGCCGCAAGCATAACAAACTCCCGGCGAACCGCAACTCGTGAATGGGATCCACCGCATCGACCACACCGAGGGGTGGTCTCGACGTTAGTACACTCGCTACCCGAAACCAAGCCTGGGCCCCGACCGCCGAATACTCTTGTCAGACCGGGCGCGTAGGAGTGCTCGAGCTGGGTGCAAATCTAGTCTCCTGATGAGATCGCCCACCCCGAGAACCACCAAAAGACCCTGCCGTCCTGGCCTTCTTCTGCTGAAATCTGAAAACCCGCTGGCCTCTACGCTCCTCACATCCTAGTGCATAAGCCTGCATGCGGGCAATGTCCATGCCCGGCCAAGAGCTACGCCGAGCAGACTCGCCAAATAATCATCCACCGTGACGTAGCGGTGCACTCGGTCCTCCATATCCGCTACTAACGCCGGGACATATCGAGCCAACGAATCGAACTTAATGTTGTACTCCGAATCGCGGCGCCTCTCGCCTCAAAGATCAAGAATATGTTTCGCGCCTCTCTCATCCGCGAGGCAAGAAGTGGCCGAGAAAGTCTCCGAGAACTCGTCCCAAGTAGCTGGGACGCTGCGTTTCCCGACAACTCCCACGAAGTCAAACGCCGATCATGCGGTATCACGCACTTACGCGAACCAAGATCACGACTCGGTCTCAAGCCTTGATCACTCGCACGATCCTCTCAGAATCGACGGATGAACTCCTCGCGATCATCCTCGTGCCTCGACCAGAACTCGCGCTACAACTCGTAAAATCTCGTAGCCTCAAACTATCCGATCTCGTGAACCGCAGTATCATTGAATCGAATCGCCGGATTCACTTATCCTCATATCCGCCACGATCCCGCCGAATCGCCATCTTCAGAATCCATCTCATCCGCTTCCAGCCGTGGATCGAGGTGCAGTATCGTGGTCTCATCACCATCGCTGCTCCTAAACCTCGCTGGGGCCACGGCGTCGCCGAACTCTCCGCCTCGTATAGATCGGGCTCGAGCCTCGTGACTTTCGGTGTCCTACTAGCAGCTCCTCGGCCGCTTTGCCATTCTCGGGGCCCGTTGTTTTACGTGGAGGCATAATCGTAAAGAAAGGAAATACGTTAGAAGGGTCCAACTTATAACACGCCTTCTAAGGCACGATCTCAGAGTGAGAAGAATGGAAACCAATCCTAAATATCCTATAGCCTCACGATTATTGTGGTGCACAACACACCGATAATCAAGACTCTACTAGATACGGTTCAGAGACACTTTCCGAGGATTAATCGCTTCGATGCCACTTTTGTCACGACTGCCCGGCCCGTGGATCGTGCCTTACCCGCACCCAAGTAGCCATACATCGAGAAATCACGAATATAAAAACAAGACATGAAACAAGTGTAAAATGAGACACGCTTTATCTCGAGAAAAGTCGCTTTCGCATGTATATATATAACCAAAATCGCGCTACATCCCAACTGCATAACAGACTATGCACTTCTAAGAAGATAGAATAACTATGGCGACAGTGGTCCCGCCATACCTGAATGTACAAAACTATCTACAACAACAGTGGAGATCATACCCAAAAGTCGAGCCTCCTAGAAGATGGAGCTCCGACACCAAAGCAAAAGATCCTAAGGATGCGGATCTAGCATCCGCTTCCCTTACTCGCGGCATGAACGCACTCGGGCGAGGTCGCATAACAGTACCAAGTATATGAAACTATAAAGCATCAAACGAAATCAAAGCTTTTAAAACCACTTACCAATACAATCAATTAAACCGCATATAGTGCCACAATATAAACAAGAGCAAACTAGGTATAAGGTAATCGGTCTTTTCTAGGCCGCTAATGATCGGGCAAGGCCAATCGCCCATAGTATCATTATGCATGCCTAATCCTCGAACTCCCGCACCGCATAGGTCACATTGCACTGCATGAGGTATTCCTCGACGGGATAGCTAACCTCAAAGATCGCCCCGACCCCAAGTCCGCATAGTCACATTGCACCGCATAGTCCCATTGCATCGCATGAGGCATCCTCGACGGATAATACCCGAATGATCAACTCGATCTCCCGCACTCCGCATAGGTCACATTGCACCGCATGAGGTATACTCGATCGAGGGCGCTAACCTCGCATATCAAGTCGGGGTGTAAGTGATATACTATCGCATAACCGCTGCACTGTAAACAACATAAGCACAACAAGGGAACCCCCTTTACACAAATATTACAAGACGCTAACACACGTAGCATCATCATATGTCTACTTATCAAACTTACCACATCTTCAGAAATCATTTTATAAGGTTTTTGTAAGCAAATAAGTAAATTGTTTCTTCTTATCTTTCTTAAGTCGTTATACCTAACTTCCCATAAAGCTAGTATAACACTTAAGCTTGTTAAAAACGAAGTATTCCTTTTTCTTTCAAAAATGATTTATAATTCTTTTGTAAATACTTCAAGATTCTTTCATTTAAAACTCAAGTCAAAGGACGTCAAGTAAAATCATGTTCAGTTAACACACGTACGTCTACCGTACTATATATATATTTAAAATATCATGCTCAAGAGGATAGGAAGAATCACATACCTTCTCGGCGAAATCCACTTGCCAAGTCGAATATGTCGCGCGCAGAGTATCAACCTATAATAGTCAAATACGTCTATCAACGTCTAGACTACTCTGTAGGACATTCTAAGCAGAAGTTTCTTAATTCTACGGAAAATTGGGCAGCACTTCCCTACCCGTCAAACTACTCAAGTCATCAGTAAATACATCTATGTAAGTCTGATTCAATACTTCATTTATATTCTTCCGATGTGATTCAGTTTAATTCTATTCTTTAATACCCTTATGTATCTTATACTTAGTTCTATACTTCTACAGATGTAATCTCTAATTACAATAGAAGGATAAGATATTTACCTCGGTAAGCCCAAAATTATCCAAGATATAAGTCGATCTGAGCAAGGTTTAGCTCTAATCTGAACGCTCCAAGAAACCCTTAGAAGTTTCTACACAACTTCTACTTACTACTTCAACCAACTATGAAGATTTCCCGTGGTTTCGTTTAGTGACTAATGGAGATAAGATAGTATTTCTGGGCTTTTAGTATAGAGGTGACTTTGGAATACTACTAGATATATGGCTAGGGTATTTTGGGGATAGTAACAATACTTGGAGAGTATTTTCTACCAAGGGGGGAAAGGGCTTTTGCCGAGACTACAAGGAAAGGGGGGGGGGGGAAAGGGGTGTTTCGGCTAAGCTCTTCACAAGAGGGGGGGAGGCTTTGGACGAGAGCTTCTCTCAAAGGGGGGAAAGTTTGGAGACTTGGAAGATGATTTGTGGATGAAGAAGTCTTCAACTCAAGGGGGGTATTTATAGGACTTTCAAGGGTCAAGATGAAGGCAAGTGGAGGGCAAGTGGAGGGTGTGGATTTGCACAAGTGCACCCTATCCCTACTCCACAAATCACTCACAAACATTGACCCTTGGTTTAGGCCTTAAAATCGTGCCAACCAAGCCCTCTTTGCCGTCCACTTGAGGGTGACAAGTGTCACCCTCTCGTTGGTCCAAAATATTTCATCTCTCGGAAAAATCCGCAAAAATTATAAATGTCGCAGCCGTAATTTTCCCTTCGCAAGCTTTGGAAGACGTTTCGTCGGAAAACAATTATTTTCGTGGGTTGTGCACAAATTTTCGTCCCTATGCCTACTTTAAGGCTTAAACTTTTGTACGTACGCCCTTACGTACATACTCTGGAAATACGGGGTATAACAAATAGGACCCCTAGGATGAATGTAAAGGCAATTTTTGAAGTTATATAAAATATAAAGTTAAGTGTTCAACTTGTGTGTTGAAGCTTGTCGATCCTTCTGTGGATCAAATCTACTTTGGTGCAACTATAGACTAGGACTTGTGTGACCTAGCCTCTACCCAAACTCACTGAACACCCTTGGTGGTAAGCGAATGTTGATTCTTGTGTGAATCAGCTTAGTCTAAGCTTTGGGAGAAACAAGGGCACGAATCACCCTCACTTGGCTTATTCACGGGCATTGCGACTAGCAAACCCCGGTCTCGACCTCATGGCAATGATCACCAACTCCTTGGTGTTTGTTCGGGAAATTAACTCCCCATTCCTCTATCCTTGGACATATCCTTCGTACCTCACAACACAATCACCACCACTAAATATGTAACCCAAAGTCACTAAAGCCAACACTTAGCCAAAATCATCCCTATCCGAGTTGTGTTCTACAAGTCAGAACCAAGCCTCACTTAATATACCTCCAACCCACTACCCTTATCTCCCTTAACGTTGTGTAAACATCTCCATAAAATATAAACCCCATATATTACACCACAACCACCCATCTAAAACAAACATCACCAATTGCCTTACTTACCGCGACTTTCCGATACTTCACTGTCTCGGGTCTTTTCCTCCAACCTGCCATCACTAAATCACCAAAAGTACGATCACTACACCCTCTCTTAGCACTCCCGTAACAACCTCCCAAATTCCAAGTCCCGCTTTCTACTAATTCCTCCCGAAATCACTCTCAAACACCCTACTATCTTATTTACCTGAAAAGGCTGAGAACCCCATATTGCCACTCATTTTTGGGTCAACCATCATATAACCAACAGCCGAGCCACTTACCTATCCAACCCGCTTCTTATATCCATCAATGTAATTCCAGTTGAATGGTTGCAGTCGTCACTTCATGTGTCAGAATAACTTAATTCTAGTCGAAATATTGCAGTCATTTTTCAAAATTCTAAGTGACGTGGCCAGGGAACACTAATAATTACCCAAAAACCTTTGTGTTAAGACTTCCGTGGTAGGTCAATATTGGTGTAAGATTATGTCACGACCCGACCCCGGGCCCGCGACTGGTGCCCTACCTTGGCACCCTTACAGGTATACATCAGAGATATACAGCGGAACATACATAAACTTAAACAATGAAATAAATTATAGGTCAGCCGATAAGGCTACCTCCCTGGATATAAACAAATCCAACAGCAGTTACCTCTAAAATTCTTTTTTTTATAAAATGACCCACAAGATATGACTACAGACCTCTAAGAGTTTACATAACAACTGTGACGGGACAGGGCCCCGCCATACCCCTGAATGTACAAAAGTCAACGACTTCAGGGAACCATACCAAAAACAAAGCCTCCGGAGAAATGGAGCTTTCCAGAACCGAACAGTGATCCTACGAGTGCGGATCAGCAAGCTATGTATCTCAACCTGCGGCATGAACGCAGCCCCCCGAAGGAGGTCAGTACAAAATATGTACCAAGTATGCAAAGCGAAAATCAGTAATTTAAATCATAATAGTCAAAAGTACAGTGAAGACATATATGATAACCAAATTAATAAGATAATCGTGTCTCATCAAGTGGAAGTAATGAAAGTCGGTTTTACCTTATACAAAGATGTCTCAACATATGAGCTATAGTCACACCGGGGCTATGAACTGACCCTCAAATATCCAAGCGCGCGTGGGATTCCCATCACCGCGACCGCTAGGTGTAAAATCTAACTACGTGGCGCGTGGCATCCTTCCTCACCGCTGCGTACACACAAATCTAACCATGTATATACCTATATCCTCCGCGGTGGAATCCCACACGCTGGCGACCATAAAAGTAAATACAACCATGTGACGCGCGTGGCATCCTACTTTCTTGTCGGCGTACATACACAATACATACATATATACATATATCATGCCCGTGGAATCCTCATCTCGTACATGACTTCACGAGGTGTTCCTCGCATCGTGGGTAGCAAATCCACGGAACCAGGTGGTATAACGATCTTGGGGGTTTACCCCTCATTTATACTCTTACCCTGAAGAAGGTGATATAACGATCTTGGGGGTGTACCCCTCATTTATACTCTTACCCTCAAACTACATGCCTCGGAATCCTCATCGTAGCATGTCCCGATGCATACCGTGGAATCCCACATCACCGGTATGTCGGTAAACTCATACTAAGACCATGGAAACATACCCGTGGAATCCCACATCACTGTCGGTACATCCAAGTAAACTCATACTATGACCAGGGGAGCATACCCGTGGAATCCCACATCACTGTCGGTACGTCCCGGTAGACTCATAAGGAGGTAATGGAGGCATACCCGTGGAATCCTCCATCACTGACGGTACGTCCAAGTAAGCTCCTAACTTCTTTAGACTTTCATTAACATACAAAATGGATCTCATTTTACGACCTTAGGCACTTTCCATATCACTTAACAAGTCTGGAAAATTCAACCCAAAGTACTATGTATTTCTATTCTTTCCAAGATCCCTTTTCCACATAAGACCCCAAGATACTAACACGTAGTATCAAGGCTTACCTACATTTCAAACAAGTCACTATACTATTAGAAATATGCTTGGCTTCTAACTCAAGTGACCCTCATTTTAAACTTTTAAGCAATTGATGCCTTTAAATCGAATTGCCTTTCTTAGTATCCATTCTTTTATCTAGGCTTACCTTATTCGAGAAAAACCATTTCTTTAAGCTTCCATAAAGTTATTATAACCAACTTCCCATAAAGCCTTTATACTAACTTTATGCTTTAGAACCAAGACATCCTTATCCTCCCATAAAGCCGTCATAACTAACTTCCCATAAAGCCGTTATAACTCTTTATGTCTTAGACCACTTTGCTCTCTCTATAACCAAGAGGCTTGTACTTCAATTCAAGTTACACTACTTTCAAAATACTTCAAAAATCTTAACTTAGAAAACAAGTTTCTTAACCTAGGAACCAGGTCTCTTATCTTTAGAATAGTTCAAGAATCAATACTTCCCGAATCTAGTATTCTATACTTGATCATGTCAAGAAATCATTGTCTACCTTATTAGGATAAACCATTCTTATAACTCTTCCTTAAGGACACGTGAGTTAATTCTCTAACTCAACCGACTAGACATCCTTAAAACAAGTCAAATATGTCAAATGACTTCACTTCATTTAAAATCACGTACGTCTACCGTACCATACAGTTATAACTACTCATGCTCAAGAGATAGGAAGAGTTCTACATACCTCTTTTGCTTAATCCACTTGCCAAGTCCAATATGCCGTCCGTAGATGTCAACCTATAATGACCATAATACGTCTATTAGATTCTAGCTTCGTAATATATTCTAATGAAAAGTCCCTTGTTCTACGGAAATTTGGACAAAGACTTCCTTTGTTTCTACTTTCTATGCCACCTTTTTCAAGGCCGAAATTCAATAACCAACGCCATATTTAAGGCTCAATTCATTCAGCAATTACAAGGGGATTACACGCCTACTAATACGTGTAAAATTCCGCCCCACAACAACACAAAATAAACCAATAATTTCCATGCCATTCTTGGCCAACAATATAACCAATACTAACCCCTTTCAACTCTTTCCAATCCAAGTTCTTAAGTCTAACATGATATGTAGCCTAGACATCTTCAACAATTACAATCTCCCTTACAACATGCGACGACCCAAATCTATTCAAATAAAACAGCCTCAGGCTCAACTCTATACTACTACAATAAAACAGCCTTAGGCTCAATTCTAAATCACTAAAATATAACAGCCTCAGGCTCACATCTATACTACTAAAATATAACAGCCTTAGGCTCATAACCAAGAGAAAGGGGAAACTTTTACCTTAAGGAATAGCCCACAAAAGCCCCTTTTCTTCCACCTCTTTCCGTCAAAATCGCCCACCAGCGCTTCCCACAAGTTTACCCACACTTTTCCTTCTTGCCGCCGCTCCAACAATTTCCTCTTAGGCTAGGTTTTCTTCAAAAATCAAGAGAGAAGGGAGAGGATCTTTCTTGGGAGGGTTTGAAATGAAATGGCCAAGTCTTCCAAGACTTGGCCCTAAAATAGGACCACTTTCAGATAAAAAGGATGGGAGGGACACTTGTCACCCTCTCATAGGTTTAAAACAAAAATATCCCTTGTTTTTACTGTCATCTGCGAAAAATCTCGCCAGGCCGCGCGCCGCGCGGCGCTTACTGCTCAGAAAAGTTCTGCATTCCGCGCCGCTGCATTCGGCGGCGGCCTGCAACCCTGCGAACCCAGAACAACCGTCGCGACTCAGATTCGGCGCACTGCACACTGACCGAAATCGTTGTTTTGCTCGATTGCGCACCAAACTTGAAACTTCCATAACTTTTGACTCCGATGTCCTATCGACGAACGGTTTGTTGCGTTGGAAACTAGATTCAGCGAACTTCATACTAATCTTTTAAAACTCTTCAAAACTCCTAAAGAACTAGGAGATATACCACTCCAAAGTTGACTGAAAGTCTGCCCACAACCTTTTGCCAACCCAACTTTCCAAATTCAAATCTTATTTCCTTTCGTATGTTCTTAACTTAACCTCTTGAATTTACGGGGTGTAACATTCTTCCCCCCTTAGAAACATTCGTCCTCGAATGTTCTTTCGGAGTACAATCTGATTAACGCGCGACATAGTCTCCTTATACTACACCCTTCTTACAACATATGCCACCCATGGCCACATAACAATATTTATTCTAAGCTGTCAACCTTGGCACTCACGAAGCCAACTAGCCCATACTTATAATGACCTCCAAGTCTGTCATAATCCTCTCTACTAGGTCTACTAGGGTCTGACGACTGTATCATCACCGGGAAAACCTCATATCCCCGCTCAGCTACCACCCCACACACTCACGGGTGTAGTTACCTCGAAAGGTTCCTATGGATTCAGGCTCTATTCCTTTACACTTGGTTGTTATCTTTCTTACTGGTCGTACTCTTTCCGTATTTCCAACTCACACTAGTATACATAACTTCCATACCGATGCTGGCCTCCAATCTTTGGAGTCACTCTATAAAACAATATAAGGCCATTTCCGACTCCCACGACCTGGTTCCGGTGGAACGCGTCCACGAACCCGTAAAACAATTAACTAGACTTGGGCCTTGCACCCTCGTGACCCTGTCACGTAGCGAAACTACTACCAACTGATCCCACTCTATTCCAGGCTATGGGGCGACCCGTAACAGGTCCTCACCCCGACCCGCCGTCGCACTTAACTCTTATTCTTGGTCTATACTAAATCTCTCTACCCGAGAAGACCTTGTACATCTAAGGTCTCAGCGGTCTTTATCATTCTTAGGCTCGCAATTCCCGGGCTCCAAGCCTACCTTATCAGTCCCCCCGTAAACGGGTACAAAAACTTCTCATAATACCATAACCATGTTGTCTCGATCACAACAACCATTACTCACTCTATGCGGACCTCCTCCGTACAAATCTCTTAAGCCTACTACGCAGCTTAATCTATTAACATGACATTCCGTTAGGTTCCTTAACATGGCTTCTTAAGGGTTCACTACCCTATCAGACAGCTCATCCTTTCCCAATTATCTCGAAATGAAACACAAAACCTTGGCGAAAATTCATTAACTATTCCATACCTTCCCGGTATCTAGTTAGTCTTTACCAATTCCTGGTAATCTAAAATCATTCTAGGCAACACGCGTCTGACCCTCATACATAACTCCGTATAGATGTATGTCACAATACCAACTATACTATAATCATTACCAACCTGGATACGCAATCCATAGTCATTCCTGGTCATCACGCTTTCTCGTAGCTGCATTCAACATAACTCGTTAGGGAGGGCCGACCCTAACAACACAGCTCTATCGCATGATCTCAGAGTGAGAAGAATGGAAACCAATCCTAAATGTCCTGCAGCCTCATGATTATAGATGTGGTGCACAACACACCGATAATCAAGACTCTACTAGACACGGTCTGTAGACACTTTCCGAGGACTAACTGCTCTGATACCACTTTTGTCACGACCCGACCCCCGGCCGCATCGTGCCCTACAGGCACCCTTACAGGTATACATCAGAGATATACAGCGGAACATACATAAACTTAAACAATGAAATAAATTATAGGTCAGCCGATAAGGCTACCTCCCTGGATGTAAACAAATCCAACAGCAGTTACCACTAAAATTCTTTTTTTTATAAAATGACCCACAAGATATGACTACAGACCTCTAAGAGTTTACATAACAATCGTGTGGGGACGGGGCCCCGCCATACCACGAATGTACAAAAGTCAACGACTTGTGGAACCATACCAAAAACAAAGCCTCGGAGAAATGGAGCTTTCGAGCCGAAACGGTGATCCTACGAGTGTGGATCGCCAGCTATGTACCTCAACTGCGGCATGACGCAGCCCGAAGGAGGTCGAGACAAAATATGTACCAAGTATGCAAAAGAAAATCTGTAATTTAAATCATAATAGTCAAAAGTACAGGTGAAGACATATATGATAACCAAATTAACAGTACACTGTGCCTCACTGAAGTGGAAGTAATGAAAGTCAGTTTTACCTTATACAGCCTGTCTCAACATATGAGCCATAGTCACACGGGGCTATGAACCCGACCCTCAATATCCAAGCGCGCGTGATTCCCATCATCGCCGACCGCTAGGTGTAAAATCTAACTCTGTGACGCGCCCGTGGCATCCTTCCTCACTGTCGGCGTACACACAAATCTAACCATGTATATACCTATATCCTCTGCCCGTGGAATCCCCCGTCACTGCCGACAGCCATAAAAGTAAATACAACCATGTGACGCGCCCGTGGCATCCTACCTCACTGTCGGCGTACACATACACAATACATACATATATACATATATCATGCCCGTGGAATCCTCATCCGTACATGACTTCATGAGGTGTTCCTCGCATCGTGGGTAGCAAATCCATGGAACCAGGTGGTATAACGATCTTGGGGGTTTACCCCTCATTTATACTCTTACCCTGAAGAAGGTGGTATAACGATCTTGGGGGTGTACCCCTCAAACTACATGCCTCGGAATCCCTCATCGTAAGCATGTCCCCGATGCATACCCGTGGAATCCCACATCACTGACGGTATGTCCCGGTAAACTCATACTAAGACCATGGAAACATACCCGTGGAATCCCACATCACTGTCGGTACATCCAAGTAAACTCATACTATGACCAGGGGAGCATACCCGTGGAATCCCACATCACTGCCGGTACGTCCCGGTAGACTCATAAGGAGGCAATGGAGGCATACCCGTGGAATCCTCCATCACTGACGGTACGTCCAAGTAAGCTCCTAACTTCTTTAGACTTTCATTAACATACAAAATGGATCTCATTTTACGACCTTAGGCACTTTCCATATCACTTAACAAGTCCTGGGAAAATTCAACCCAAAGTACTATGTATTTCTATTCTTTCCAAGATCCCTTTTCCACATAAGACCCCAAGATACTAACACCCGTAGTATCAAGGCTTACCTACATTTCAAACAAGTCACTATACTATTAGAAATATGCTTCGGCTTCTAACTCAAGTGACCCTCATTTTAAACTTTTAAGCAATTGATGCCTTTAAATCGAATTGTCTTTCTTAGTATCCATTCTTTTATCTAGGCTTACCTTATTCGAGAAAAACCATTTCTTTAAGCTTCCATAAAGTTATTATAACCAGCTTCCCATAAAGCCTTTATACTAACTTTATGCTTTAGAACCAAGACATCCTTATCCTCCCATAAAGCCGTCATAACTAACTTCCCATAAAGCCGTTATAACTCTTTATGTCTTAGACCACTTTGCTCTCTCTATAACCAAGAGGCTTGTACTTCAATTCAAGTTACACTACTTTCAAAATACTTCAAAAATCTTAACTTAGAAAACAAGTTTCTTAACCTAGGAACCAGGTCTCTTATCTTTAGAATAGTTCAAGAATCAATACTTCCCGAATCTAGTATTCTATACTTGATCATGTCAAGAAATCCTTGTCTACCTTATTAGGATAAACCATTCTTATAACTCTTCCTTAAGGACACGTGAGTTAATTCTCTAACTCAACCGACTAGACATCCTTAAAACAAGTCAAATATGTCAAATGACTTCACTTCATTTAAAATCACGTACGTCTACCGTACCATACAGTTATAACTACTCATGCTCAAGAGATAGGAAGAGTTCTACATACCTCTTTTGCTTAATCCACTTGCCAAGTCAAATATGTCGTCCGTAGATGTCAACCTATAATGACCATAATACGTCTATTAGCTTCTAGCTTCAACGTAATATATTCTAATGAAAAGTACCTTGTTCTACGGGAAATTTTGACAGCACTTCCTTGTTTTCTACTTACTATGCCACCTTTTTCAAGGCCGAAATTCAATAACCAACGCCACATTTATGGCTCAATTCATTCAGCAATTACAAGGGGATTACACGCCTACTAATACGTGTAAAATTCCGCCCCACAACAACACAAAATAAACCAATAATTTCCATGCCATTCTTGGCCAAAAATATAACCAATACTAAACCCCTTTCAACTCTTTCCAATCCAAGTTCTTAAGTCTAACATGATATCTAGCCCTAGACATCTTCAACAATTACAATCTCCCTTTACAACATGCGACGACCCAAATCTATTCAAATAAAACAGCCTCAGGCTCAACTCTATACTACTACAATAAAACAGCCTTAGGCTCAATTCTAAATCACTAAAATATAACAGCCTCAGGCTCACATCTATACTACTAAAATATAACAGCCTTAGGCTCATAACCAAGAGAAAGGGGAAACTTTTACCTTAAGGAATAGCCCACAAAAGCCACTTTTTCTTCCACCTCTTTCCGTCAAAATCGCCCACCAGCGCTTCCCATAAGTTTACCCACACTTTTCCTTCTTGCCGCCGCTCCAACAATTTCCTCTTAGGCTAGGTTTTCTTCAAAAATCAAGAGAGAAGGGAGAGGATCTTTCTTGGGAGGGTTTGAAATGAAATGGCCAAGTCTTCCAAGACTTGGCCCTAAAATAGGACCACTTTCAGATAAAAAGGATGGGAGGGACACTTGTCACCCTCCCATAGGTTTAAAACAAAAAATATCCCCTGTTTTTACTTCACATCGCAAAAATCCGCGCCACGGCCACGGCGCCACTTCAGAAAAGTTCCTGATTCGGCGCCAGCGGCCACTGCAACCTGCGAACCCCCAGAACAACCGGCGCCATGGACCAGTATTTCAGCCCCATGTACCTGGCCACTGAACCGCTGCTTTGCATTGCGCACCAAACTTGAAACTTCCATAACTTTTGACTCTGATGTCCTATCGACGAACGGTTTGTTGCGTTGGAAACTAGATTCAGCGAACTTCATACTAATCTTTTAAAACTCTTCAAAACTCCTAAAGAACTAGGAGATATACCACTTCAAAGTTGACTGAAAGTCTGCCCACAACCTTTTGCCAACCCAACTTTCCAAATTCAAATCTTATTTCCTTTCGTATGTTCTTAACTTAACCTCTTGAATTTACGGGGTGTAACAGATTACATGTGTCTATGAGGGTATTTCTATTCATCCCCCTATTATCTGAGGTCGTGGTCCCACTGACACCTACACCCCGATTATGGATGAGCCACTTGAAGTTTTACGTGAAGATGGTTCTGGGCTAGGCCAAGAACCGCAAGTCGTAGAAGCCTATCATGCAAAGTTAAAAGATGAGCATCACAATCCATGGACATATGATGTGTTGGTCCAATGGGAAATGTATTTGTGAGATGGACCCTTCTAATGGTTAGCCAAACTTCAAGGAATCTCTTGCAAGAAACCAAGTCCAAATGAAAGTGTGGATACAAAGTGCTATGATCAAGAGTTGTCCTCGTATGTGATCCCCAAGAGTTTGAGGACAGAGTCTTTTAAAGAACGAAAGAATTATGTAAATCAAACTAGGCACATAATTCCTCAATTTAAGATAAGAAGTATATTTCCAAGAATGTCAATAGTTATCCAGGAGGACCCGACCAAAATCTTAGAAATGTATCGAGTTTGTAATGGCATAAGACACAATACTTGATTGTCTCAATGAGTTGTATTTTATTCAGCCTTAAGTGCTTTTCTTGGTCAAGACCTTGATTTTAATTGATGTCTTTAAATTATTAGGTTAGGTATTAGTTATGTTATACCCCGTAGTTCCAAGGTATGTATGCGAGGACGTACATACGAGAATACGACATTAAAAATTTGAAATGAAGAAAGATGTGATTTTTCGACGGAAAAGTTTCCGGTTTTTGTAAAGGAAAAATGTTCGTTGATGGGAATTGGATTCCCAGATTTGGTATTTGGGCTTCTTGAATTATATTAGAATTTTGAGATTTTATTTTCGGAAATGGTCACGTGGGCCCACGGGAGAAATTTACGATTTTGTGGGGCCCGCTTTGTTTTTGAGATTTTGGCCATTATGGATATTTTCAGAAGATGAAATATTTTGGACGAATAGGAGGGCGACACGTGTCACCCCCCTAGGTGGCTCTTGGCCGAAATCACTTGACAAGTGGCAAGACAAGTGGCCTTGTCTTGCAAGATATTTTAGTTGGACAAGTGGCTTGTGGGGCCCACACACACTTGTCCTCAATCTCAACCACACACTTGCCTTCATCCTAGCCCTTGGTTGTCCTATATATGCACCCTTAGTTGATGAAATCTTCCACACTTAACCATTTCAAAACTTGAGAAAACCCTCCCTCTCCCTTCATGAAGCTCTCGGCCATGGTGCCTTTTCTTGAGCAAAATTTGTCCAACAATTCTTAAACTCTTAAGTGTTCTTCCCTAAGGTGTTAGGAAGATTGTGTACCAAGAGTTGGAAAAGATTTCACACCCCTAGCCTATTTAGTTTGCCTTGGCCGAAAGTTGTCTTGTTGGAACCCTAAGTGTTCTTCACTTTTTGGAGTTGAATCTTGAAGAGAAGTTGGTTAGGAGCTTCTATGGGTTGCTTGTAGCGGATTGGAACGTAAATATTTGGAGCTAAGACTTGCTTGGAGCGACTTTAAGAACTTGGATATTCTTGGGCTTTTTGAGGTAGTGAAACTTAAACCTCTTTGTGAATTGGTTATTATACATATATTATAAGTATATTATGGATTATATAATATATGGAGTAAAGTTTGGAAGGATTTGGATCTTGTTAAGTTGCTAAAATGGAAATTGGCAAGAAAGCCACAAAATGGTAAAAACGTATCTTACTTGCTAAGAAGCTAATAACAAAGTAACTATAACTTATATTAAGATGGAATATAAGTTGGATGACTAATAAAGTAAGTGGATAAGTAAAATGGAAAAAGTTGGCAAAGGACCCCAACTTAAGGACTGTATTTACTTTGGACTGTATTTACTTTGGACTGTATTTACATTGGACTGTATTTACATTTCTGTTAAGGGGAAGATTGTTCAATCGCGTTCCGTTTGGGCGTGTGATCCCCTTTTTAATTATTGTATTGTTATGAAGGCGTGATAGTAAACCGCGTTACCGGTTGGGCGCGTAATCCCCTTCTTTTACTTATTATTATTATGAAGGCGTGATAGTAAACCGCGTTACCGTTTGGGCGTGTAATCCCCTTCTTTATGTTGTTTAAATTATTACGCCTTACATATGGCATATAATTACGGTTATTCGGGCCTTGGAGAAAGATGGAAAAGTAAGTAAAAACGGGGGAAGTGCTGCCCAATTTTTCGTAGAATTAGAGGGCTTTTTTTGGTATAAGTCTTCAATGGTAAGAAAGGTTTGATAGAAGTACTATGACCATTTTAGGAGTGGAGTACTACGTGTGGCGTGATCTACTTGGCTTAAGGAGTAGCCGACGGGTTGAAGTACTTGGAGCGTTTTGCTATTTGTCGATAATCGTCGCGAGGTATGTGAACCTCTTCCTATCTTTTCTAGCATGATTGTTGTGAACTATGTAGTACGGTAGACGTACGTGTGCTAAACGAGTTTTGGTTGGTTTAAAACATAAGGTGTTATAATAGCTTTATGGGAAGTTAGTTATAACGACTTTATGTAGGTAAAAGAATGGTTTATTGATTTTAGAAGTTAAGAGACTTGATCTTAAAAGATAAGAGACTTAACTTATAAATGATGTTTTATGAAATGTTAAGGACTATGAATTTTGTTAAAAAGTTGTGAAACCCCATTCGTGAGTAATGAGTACTTGGCTTTTAAAGAATAATGTTTTACTGATTTCGGAAATGAGAATAAGTATCGAACAAACCATTGCAGCGTTAATAAAGGAAATGTATTGACTAATTAATTATATTAAAACCAGTAGAAACCTCCATCTGCATAGAAGCTAAGATAAGACAAAATTGTATTACATTTCCTAGATCATGGCTGCTTTAATAAGATGGTTATAAACAAGAACAAGCTACTCACACATAAGGCATATGTTACTCAATTGTTTTAAAAGGAGATTACGTAAAGTGATTAAGACTATGATCTATGAAATCTTTCGAAAATAAGAGACTTGAGCATTTGAAATTAGGCAAACTTGAACTTTTGGAAAAGAATGTTGTTACTTGATTTTAATAAGGAAAGTGTTTTGGTTTACTTATAAATGTTAGTCACTCTATGTTAATACTACGGGTATCGGGTGACCTTTGTAAAAGAAATGGATCTTTTAAAAGAATTTAACGTATGTAGTACTTTGGGGTTAAAACCCGGACTTTGACATAAAATGAAAGTACATTGAGTTGTGTGTAACTTGCCTATGTTTGCGTGTGATAGCCTTGTTGTGCAAGTACTGTATTTCTATACCGCCGCGTCTCTCGATGGAGGGTCGGCTGATTGGTTGTGAACGATTCCTATCGAGTCCCATGAAATGGGCCGAGACATGTATTCCATACGATTCCTATAGAGTCCCATGAGATGGGCCGAGACATGTATTCCATACGATTCCTATCGAGTCTCATGAGATGGGCCGAGACATGTATTCCATACGATTCCTATCGAGTCCCATGAGATGGGCCGAGACATGTATTTCATATGATTCCTATCGAGTCCCATGAGATGGGCCGATACACGTATTCCACACGATTCTTATCGAGTCCCATGGGATGGGCCGAGACATGTATTCCACACGATTCCACCTCGAGTCCCATGGGATGGGCCGAGACATGTTATACGTATCATACGATTTATACCTAGACTGCCGGCAGTGAGGAAGGAGTTCCACGGGCATGAGGGATGACTTCAAGGGTGTGAGTCCCTGACTTGACATGACTACTTTTATGTTGTAAACTGTAGTTTGGTTATCATACATGTCTCCTGTTTTATATAGACTGTCATGATTTCATTTACAGTATTTCATTTTCACATACTTGGTACCTGTTATCGACCTCGCCGGGGCTGCGTTAAATCTGCGCAGTAAGTACATCGGTTGTGGATCCTCGCTCATAGGATCACAGTTCAGCGTATTGGGAAGCCCCGTTTCTCCGGAGGCTTATCTTGTGGTATGTTACCCTGAGTCTGTAGGTTCTTGTACATTCAGGGGTATAGTGGGGCCCTGTCCCGTCATAGTTGTTATCACTTTCTGTGGGCAGGGTTGTAAAGGATGTAACTGTTCAGATTCTGTATATATATGCAAGAAGGCAACTGTTTTGGTTGGCCTGTTTTTTTATCATATGTCTTGTTTCGTGTTCATGTTTTTATTTCCGCTGATTTTCTCTGATGTTGTATCACTAGGGTGCCCGGGTAAGGCACCAGTCACGGGCCCCGGTTCGGGTCGTGACAAGTTACTTAGGACATATTAAAGGGATGTGATAATGTTTAGCGACTCACTAGGACACATTTAATGAGGGAAAGATGACTAAGCCGAGAGAAGCCTCATCATATAGTGACATGGCCAAGCGTGTACACGGAATCAAATGAGTGAATGTTCCATCTAGAAGTTGAGGTCTTCCAAGAAACCATGTATGGATTTCATCAATTAAGAACATGAAGAGGCGGATTGATGCCAAAGGGTTGAACGACTTACTCCCTTCATAATCAACCAAAGGGCATGCACAAGAAATTCATTCAAGTGTTAACCAACCCAGTATGGAAGCCATCAAATAAGCTTCTAAAACATTGTATCTTGATGCGAAGAACCCCTCGACCGAGGACTTTTCCCTCCCTCTTTCCCACCTAATCGACTAAGTGTGTAGTCTATGTATTTATGTTTTCTTTGTAGAAGGTTCATTGTTCTACTATAAGGAGCCGTTAGGACATTGTATTAGGCAGAGTTGTTGTTGATATAAAACTTCAGGGTTTTCTCATTTTTCTAAGTCTTTCAATCCGGGATTGTAAGTTCTTAGTTGATCCTCTGGGAGGGTCGCTTGGTTCTTTGGGAGAACCACCAATCTTTTATAAAGTTTCGGTCACCCTTTCTTTGTTAGTGTTGAGCCTCATGATCATCAAATCTCATCACAGTCCTTGTGAAATTGACCATAACATTATTAGAGATCACACGAGCAATTTACTCCTCGTGTTAGCATCCAAGAACCACACATTGACCGAATTGAGACTATATTTGTGTCTTGGATTGTTTCCAAAAATTCGTATACATTCCATGTTCCAATACTTGTTTCCCCACTCTACTATCTCCCACAACACCTCATTAATATCCTCTTAAAAGGCCTCCATTCGAAACTAACAGTAACTTCACACAAACACCATCAAACATGCCAACGTCCCTACCGAGCCCACCCTCAGACCCTCACTGTCTCAGGTTGTTTCTGCAAACTTAGCACAAAAAAATACCAAACCACCACCATCATAATCCTCATAGCACTCGTGACCACCACACAAAGCTCCTTCACCCGACTTCTTCTCCATTTACCCGACACTGTCGCCAAATACCCCACAACTCGACTTACCGAGAACCCGAGAAACCCCACCTTCCGTGCCTAAATTTAGGTCAACCCTAATCTTACCAAAACCCAAATCACTTACCAACTCACAGCCCTCCGTACATACATCACCACTCCTAGATTGTTGTGTTGGGGTCCGAGGTACGCGAGATGCACTAGATACAAATCTGGGGCAATCTCTCCTTATGTGCCCGACCTCTCCACAGTTGTAACAAGTCATGGCCACCGAGGGCTGGTGAATAGAGATAGAAAAACCCGAACCACCATCATTTGAATATCTATAGTGAGAACCACTAGGCAGTTGGCCCCCACTATAACCATCAGTAATCTGTAAAGCTGCCTTAATCATCGACTAGGCTACAACTATTAATAAGTACCTTGATACCTATAACCACAGGAAGTAGAGCCACTGAACTGTACATGTCTCATCATCTTCTGATCGGGCTCATGTCTATAGATCTTGCCTCTCATAGACTCCACTATACTAACATGATTAACTATAGTCTCAAAAGAATCTCCCAAATGCACCAATTACAATGTGGCTAATTTCAGCGGAATGCACAAGCCTCTAACAAATCACCTCACCCGCTTATCCTCAGTAGGTAATAGTGGTACTGCATAACGTGATAAGACATAGAAGCGAGTCTCATACTGTGCAACCATAGAATTTCCCTTCCTAATCTTCTAAAACTCATCACGCTTGCCCAGATGCAAGATCAAGGACATATAATTCTTAAGGAACACATGATAGAACCTAACCCATGTCAATAGAGGTAACCTCATGGGTAAGCAATCAACATACACTCTCCACCACTGCTTCACATATCCGATAAAGCTGAAGGGCCAAAAAACTAACTTTGTGTGATTCAACAATACCTAAAGTTGCAACCTCTCATGGTTGCTCACAATGAACTCATATGCATCCTCCTCGAGCTGTCCAAAGAACTCAAGAGGCTTTATGTTTGAAACACGCTCCCAAATCATCCGCTCATCGCGGGTCATAACTGTCTATCTAATAGGATGGGGGCCAAACTCTGGAGCATGAAAATTATCGATATATGGCTCTGAAATCACCATGTGCTGAATATAGGGAGTATGAAACTCGGGGGTCTGAGTCTGCACCTTTCCACACGAGTTAGAGAACCACCCAAAGTAGTAGGATGTGTGTATGTTTGAGCAAAACCATCAATAACACTCAATAAACTGACCAGTATGTCCTACATAAGTGGAGTAGCAATAAATCCAGGTTCATCCTGGGCTGGCCCCATCTCCTTCTCTAGCATATTATCCTGAGGCTCAATATATGGCTTTGGGGACTTTGATCTATCATGGGCCTGATTGTTTTTTCGTGTGCCGCCCCACACTGGTGTAGCTGGTCTAGCTCTACCTCAGCCCCAAGCATGTCCTCTACTGTGCACTACTGTTGCCGGTGCTAGTGTTGGTGCCGATGCCTCATCTCTCACTGTGTTGGCATAAGTACTCACTATCCATGAGAGAATAAGATCAAAGGCTAAATACGAATTTGATTCAACTTAACACGAAATGAATGAAGTAGATGAAATTTCCTAAATATACCATTGCCTCTCGAAGAAAAGTATGGAAGTCTCCGCACTGATCCACAACTCTACTAGATATTGCTCTTCTATTTAAGACTATTTAACCTAGGCTATGATAACAACTTTGTCATGACCCCTTTTCAGGAATCGTGGTGGCATATACACAATCCCACTGGTAGGCGAACCAGTCTAAAATCATTAACATGATAAAACATAAGTAAAAGTGGAAGATAAACAAATTCTACATAAGTTTTCTCATACCAGAAACGCGAAAGAAATATAATTATGAAACAACCATAAAATCCCCCTAAGTGATCTTATCTGTAAATACAAGAGCTTTAATAAAGCAATCAAAGTCTGGAAGTCAAGGGCATCAAGTGTCAACTGAATACATAAGATGTAAGTCTATAAACACGTCTCTAGAATAGAAGTAAATACTGTAAAGAGATAGAGCAAATATGGGGCAGGTTGGAGATAACATCTTCTCCTTGTAAGCTGGGGATCAACTACTCAAATTCAGCTATGCGGTCTTGAGTTAGTCATTAGATTTGTCTCTGCATCAAGAAAATGATGCATCAAGTGTAGCACGAGTACTTAACGTACCCCCATAGACATCATAGGTTGATTGTTGACACCTAATTTTGTCTCCTCTTTACGGACTGTTTGTTCAGGTCGTCATTTTATCTTCAATTAGTTTCACTATGCTTCTCAGTATTGAAAACTCTCCAAAAAATGTTAAGTTTTAATATTTTCACTAATTACCGCATAATTTTCTCTTGTGATATTTTCACCAATTGCCAAATTAATCATTTTCATATGAATATTATATTTTTCTACTTAAACTAATTATGTATATTAAATCACTTGTACCATAATTTATGTGTGTCTGCACTTTTTGAAAATTAATCATGACAAGGAAGCATATTTTAATTAATTAAAATCCTCAACCCTTTTATTTTCATTCCCCAATTCTGGCCAACCCAAAATCATTCCCCTCTCCCCATTCGTTCAGTCCAACACCTTACACGACCCGGCCCACATTACCCTTAAAACCAGAACACCCCATCTCGTCCATTTCTCATCCAAATCAAAACAGAACGACCACAAACCCACATCGCCGACCACCTTTACCCACCGGATAACCACGTCGCTGACACCACCCGTACCATAGACCCATCACCTCATCCCTTTTACCCCGAAAACTCGCTCCCCTTTACCCCTAAAACATGCGACATCACAGACCCCATCTGTCACACCCGAACCCCGGGCCCGTGACTGGTGCCCTACCTGGGCACCCTTCTACCTTAACAACTAAGTAAACTGCGGAAATTAAATAACACCTCATTTTTTTTTAAAACCAACGTACGTGCAAGGGCAAAGCCGACAAGGCTGCCATATAATATACATAAACAAAAGACACTACACCGTACATGAGTCCAATCCCACATATGAATACAGACCTCTAAGAGTTATACTGAACTATGACGGGACAAGGCCCCGCCGTACCCATAACTGTACAAAGCCTGTACTGAAAGAACTTATACCAAAAAGATAAACTCCCGAACAGAAGGAGCTATCCAAAACTCTGAGCAGGGTCCTACACCTGCAGATCACCAAACAGCGTACCTAAACTGCGGCGTGAGCGGCCCAAGGAGGTCGATCTGAAGAATGTACCAAGTATGTGAACGATGAAATCGTAATGAAATCATAATCTAAACAAAGCAGAGACATGTATGATAGCCAACCTACAGTACACAATACATAAGCAGTCATATCAAGTCAGGGACGCATGCCCTCAAAGTCACTACTCAAATAACAGTACACAGTGTCTTACTAACAATGAGAGCAAATAGTAGTATACTTACAATATAAAATAGGAAACTCACGATCAAATCATGGGTAGCAAATCCATGGAAACAGGTGGTATAACGTCTTGGGGGTTTACCCCTCATTTATACTCTTACCCTGAGGCAGATGGTATAACGTCTTGGGGGTTTACCCCTCATTTATACTCTTATCCTGGAGAATGTGGTAAAGCAGGTGGTATAACGTCTTGGGGGTTTACCCCTCATTTATACTCTTACCCTGGAGAAGGTGGTATAACGTCTTGGGGGTTTACCCCCTAATTTATACTCTTATCCCATCTCCACCGGCCGTCACACAATAAATAAGCAAGTTAAGAAATCCCCCTAACTTCTTATTAGTCTTATTCATATACACTCTCATTTTAGTTTACTTAAGGCACTAACATGTCTTTTATAAAGATCCGGGAATCTAACCCGCCTCTTGGTCACATGCCCCGGAATCCCACATCGTATAAGCATGTCCAAGGGGTAATACAAATAATGTAAGCATACCCGTGGAATCCCACATCACTGTCGGTACGTCCAAGTAATCCTCTGACAAGACGGTAGACCAATTCAACGGAGTCGCGCAACGTAATAAAACATAATACTTGCACTCAAAGGATATCGCCAGCACACACAGGCAAGTTCATAAAATCTATAGATTTTCATTTTATAAACTCAAGGAACTTAGAGAATAATTCCCATTTAAACAAGCCAAAGTACTTATCAAGGCACACATAGAATAATTCTCAATTAAACAAGCCAAAGTACTTATCAAGGCACACATAGAATAATTCTCAATTAAACAAGCCAAAGTACTACGTACGTACATTCTTTTCAAAAGACTCCTTTTTATGTAAAACCCCAAGATACTAACACCCGTAGTATCAAGGCATGTCTATTTTTCAAAGTAAGTTACTACACTTTTAGAAAACTCATTTCAAAGCTTGAAATCAAGTAACTTCAAATTTTCACAATCTAGGCAACTTATACCCATTAATCAAAATAGACAACTTTCTTAACCTTCCATAAAGCCGTTATAACCAACTTCCCATAAAGCCGTTATAACCCTTTATGGTTTTAGACATATCCATTCCTTTTATAACCAAGAGACTTATACTATTAAAACCAAGTATCACATACTTACAAATCAAGTTCTCAACTTTCAAAATACTACAAGTCTCTTAATATTTAGAAAACAAGTTTCTTCTACTTTTAAACATCAAGTAACTCACACCTCTAAAACAAGTTACTTCTCTTAAATCATGTCACTTCTCCTCTTTTAAAACAAGTAAGTAAATCACTCCTTTGAATCCCCTAAAGTCATTATAATGACCTTTAGGTTTTGGAATTAAGGCACTAGCCAAAAGATTTGGAAACCACTTCCTTTTCAAGACTCTATGTACTTTAGGTAAAATACTTTCACTTTTAAGAATCCAAACTTCACTAAGGAAATGGATTATACAACTTACACTTTAAACATCAAGGTACAATCAAGGATGTACATAGAACAAATTCTATTTTAGGCAATCCAAATATAACCAAGGAATGGATCATTTAAGGAGTAGGACATACTTTCTTTATCTTAAGGAATCATGCTAGAAGAGGAGATAGTTCACATACCTTTTCGGCTAAATCCACAAGCTAAGCTGAATACGCCGTACGTAGAATTGTCAACCTATAATGGTCACAACATGACTATCAATTTCTAGTCTCTAACGTAGAATAATACTAAGTATATGGTCTCTAATTCTACGGAAAATCGGGCAGCACTTCCTTTGTTTCTACTCACTTTGCCACATTTTTCAAGGCCGAATACAATAACCAACACGCCACATTTATGGCTCAAAACAACAACCAAACAAAGGGGATTACACGCCTTACAATACGTGTAAAATTCCGCCCCACAATTAATACGAAGTAGTTCCATATTCAAGCCATTCTCGGCCAACAACATAACCAACAATTCAAAGTCTTTTCCAATCCTTTTCCAATTCCAAGTTCTAAGGTCTAGCATGTTATATAGTCATAAACAACTTCAACAACTACAATTTCCTTCTTTATACAACATGCGACGACTTAAACTATTAATCAACTTGAAATGTAATCTTAAGGCTAAACATGCTAGTTTTCGGATTAGGGTTCCAATAGCCAATATACTTATCAAACTTCATAATATACACCTCATGCTTGCTAATATCCATAGCTACTACAACAAGTAAATCTTAATTACTAAAACGACAAGATTTATACCTTTATAAGCCCTTAAAATATCCAAGATTCAAAGTCGCTCCTTAGCACTTCTTAGCTCCTTTCCTTAAGTTCCAATCCGCTCCAAGCACTCCTTAGAAGCCTATGAAGAACCCATCTTCAAGTTCCAACTTCAAAGTTGAAGAACTCCTTAAGTTTCCGCCTTACGACTAATACGAAAACGCCGTTTTTTCTGAAATATTTCTATTGAGATATCCTTACAATACCCTTAGGGACATTGGGTTAAAGTCTTGTGAATAATGGAACAAAATTGCAAAATTTTTGTGTGGGGATTAGGGTGAACCCGAGAGCTCTTGTTCTTGGCACAAGGTTCTCTCAATTTTTCTAAGTGTTCAAGACTAGTCTTGCACTAGTAGTAAGCTTATATAACACATTGGATGGCTTAGACTTAAACAAATGGGTGGCTAAGATGAAGATTACATGGATAATAGCCAAGTGGACAAGTTGACTTGGTCAACAATCTCAAGCTTAGAAAGACTTATCTTCCACCATGGTAAATGACCATTTTAGCCTTGCAAAATTCGACCAAGACCAAGTGTGGGGGTGCCACGTGTCGCCCTCTCATTCGTCCATAAAATTCCGCAACCCTCGTGGGCCCCGCAAAACGTAAAATTCCTCGGGTGGGCCCCACATGACCAAATCCGTAAAAAATAAATTTCCATAATGCTAATAAGTTCCATACTCTTCAAATAATGCATTTTGAGAATCCAATTCTCAACAACGAACATTTTTTCCTTTCCGACGTTCGGAAGATTTCCCGCCGGAAAAACAATTCTTCCTTTCGTACCAAATTCCAAGTCTTGTTTCCTTACGTACATTCTCTTATACATGTCCTGGACTTACGGGGTGTAACACCATCATTTCATGTCTGCAACAGTCGAAAGTCCTCACACCCTTTACCCCATCGATATCACCCATATCTCATCCTTTGTTGCACCTTCCCATACTAGAGACATGCACCATTGTACCCTAACAATAACTATTGTCTCCCATCAAAAACCCTTCAATTCAAATTTGTGAAGAAGGATGAGGGGTTCCAAATTCGAGTACAAATAGGTTGTGTTGAGGGGGTTCAAAATAATTGAAATTATGGGTCTTGGTTTGAAACAAAGAACAAAATCAGATTTTACTACTTTGGAAATCATTGCAAAATCAAAAAGAAACCTTTCTTATACTCTCAAGTTTCAAATTAGAAAAGCCACAAAATCTTTAAACTTTCCCTTCATCGCATAAACAAAAATAAACAATTTTCTGAGTTGAATCGATGAGTCGAAACACGCCTCGGTTCGCTACTCGGAGAAGGTAAACTTGACTTCCTCTCGACTCTAGTTCATTTTGGTATTTTATGTGCTTTTTATATGTTTTATGTTGATTAATCATGTTTATCTAGTTTTGTTCGTGCTACTGTTTCTATTAAATATGATGTCGAACTAGCCTATTAAGTTAACTATGGTCATTTCAACCTGTTTCTTACATTTATTTAGTAATTTTAAAGCATATTTGGCATAACATATGATTATAACCATATCATGTTGATTTATGAATCATATTCAGTACTCTGTTAAGGTTTTGTATGTTTATTAACTAGCTTAGAAATGGCTTAGTATTAGTGTAAACTCCAAAGTGATCTATTTTACTTACCATGCATATTCAAGAACTGGTATGGTCAAAGGCATGAAGCTTGTTTCTTTTGTGTGCTTTTTGTGTGTTTAGCTTAGAATAAATTCGGATCTGATGTGTTTTATATGACCATTAAAGTTATGTTGAACAGGCTTAAAATGGGTAATCTGGACACTGAAATGGTTAAATAACTTGGGGGATCTCATACCAAGCTGTTAGAACCTCTAAGTGTCATATATGATCCTTTAAAATATGAATAAGTTAGAGAATGCTCAGAACACTTGCTGATAAGTAAGTTGTCTGTGTCATACCTTAAATTTTGAGAAAACTAGGGATTCAGTAGTCACTTATGCATATCTGCAATGTGTGGCTATGCTTAGGCTTTTGATTAATTCGTTGATGTTGCTCCGATTATTCTAAATTTGAGTTTGTATGACTTTGTTGTTTGCATAAGATTAAATCCATGTGCCATGAAGATGTAATTTAGACAACATAGAATGATAAGATATTGGACTGATTTGCTCTTCTTTTAAATCTGAAAACTATTGTTATTTCGGTCTTCATTATATTCTGGTTATCACATGCCCATTTCGGAATCTGATTTCAAATGAAATTATCTGACTGCTGCTTTGGGCCTGCTCATCGTCCAAATAAAATGATTGTTTGTGTTTAATTTTCACACCCATGTCGCTTATTATTTTGATAAGATTTAGAAAACATACTAATCCTTTTCTTTTCTTTTATTTACACGACATACATCGGGAGACACGAAGAGTCTCATGTGATACTCGTTATGACTTCGCCAAACGAAGACTCGCATCCATGTCCCTCACATTCTCCGGCCTCGGAACTTTAAAACAAATAGGGCGGGATGATATCTTCACCCGTCCTAGTCGCTTCTTTTTAAATTCTTTAAATTCTGCCATTTTATTATTGTTGTATTTTAATTTATTGCACTTGTATAATTATTGAATTGTTTAGAATAGGTAGATTTAGAATTAATAACTTAGAAAGTGTACATTTAAAATCGGAAATCGCTAGTCTATTTTAGGCCCGTCACACATATTTCGCCATATAAATGCATATCTTTATCAAAAACCAATTTTACACACAACATATACTTTCCCAACAAAAATCATTTTTTATGCATTTTATAAACAACATCATGCAAATTTGTCAAAATATATCTTTCAAAAATGATTTGCAACATCTTTTCTTAAATTTAGGTTTTTAAAACATGCATTTTTATACAATAATTAATCTGAGTTTGACCGGATAACCGCAAGTTAGTGGATCCTGAAGGGTGCATAATCCCTTCCCTTTAGGATAATAAAGAACACTTACCTAGAATCTCATAAGTTTTTCGCAGACCTTTAAATGGAGATCATTTGTAGCATTTTATGCTATTTAAAAGTGTCCTAGTTCACTGTAATAATTAGGTGGCGACTCTTTAAAACGGTGGCTTAATTCCGGAATCACCGCCAGCATACGTTGCGGATCCGTTTAGGCCGCGGTCGAAATCGGATGCGACAACATGGCGACTCCACTGGGGATATCAGGTTCTTGACCATAACAAACTTAGGTTCATTATTTTTTTCTTTATTTGCTTATATTTAAATTTTGTGTTTTTAATTACTTTTTTTTTTGTAACTGCTTATATTTGCTACATTCTTTACCACTTTCCTTGAAACTGTCATTCCGCTCATATTCCTTCCCTTACGGAAATTCACACTATCACACACATACACGCGAGGTGCGCTTTGTGCATCAGCAAATTTCTTTCATAAAACTCAATTTAAGAGAGTTGACATATACGTGGAGTGTCCGGTCCAACCGGTGCTCGCGTATCCTTCTTACTCGAGCAGTCCGCTCGGGAACCTTATTTCTGGTAAGCCAAATCTTAGAAACTTAGGATAGAGCTAAATCACCATTTATTTAAGTCATGCATACATATACCCTAGATGAGTCGGTCCTTGGTATCGACACCACAATTAGGAAAATACCAAAACTTGTCGACGGGTTTCGCAACCCAACAACCAATCATCATATTATGTGTAGCGTGATAATGATCAGACGGATCCAAGATAAATCACGACATGCCAAAATTGTAAAGTGCACAGTCATTTTGTCGCCATTTCCAACAAATGCATTGCAGTTTAACAGCTTGTGATCAACATATCATAAACTTGCGTATTTGATGTTTAGGCCCACCTTTGGCATAAAAGAGGTCTCAATCATATTAGAGCGCGCGCTTGATTCACATGAAATTTGCTTATTATGGTTTGTCGCTTGCAATTCTGTACATATTATTTAAAACAATAATTACCCATGTCATACTAACTTTGTTTGCTTGGTTTTTAGAAAGATTATTTTTGCCTAGCTTATTCCCCCAAAGGTGTCTCTTCTTCACAAAATCAAAGGCACAATCATCTAGCAGAATGATTGATTCAATGGCACCCAATTATTCGGGATGTGAAGCATGGAAATGCTATGAAAATTAGACATGTACCTCGGCCCGATTTCTCCTGCAAAGCTTGTTAAAATAAAATTAAGGCCTTACTCACATTTGTGCATTCAATGTGTTTTTCCTCTGTCTTTTGAAAGCTTAAAATTTAAACTGTTTTTTGCAATTTCAGAATTTGTTCTGTTTAAATCAATTCTCTATCAACAAGCATATTAATAAATCTGTCGATAATAAGAATGTGACATGTAATAAAACAAGCGAACACAGTCCAAATGAATTAATTGACATGATCGCACCACACTCAAGATTTCTACTGGGGCAACGTCATACCTGATACGAACTACGTCTTGACCTGATTCGCTCGGCGGGATACGTAGGCGGCCACATCGGCTTTGATCTCACTTTTTGAAAACCCTACAATCCCATGTGTACTAAAACTGGGGCATTTTAAAGATTCATTGCAAGAAGACAATGATAGATGACAAGTACCAACTAAAGCCTCAAGTCGGAACAAGGATTTTGGACAAGGACGTTCGCTTTGTTTCGCTGCATGTCACTATTCCATAATTCGATAGAAATTCTTATGCATAGTTTCTTATAAGTAAGCTATTTTCAAAACAAATATTTTCGCGAATGACTAGCCAGGACAGGAAAATAGGCAGCGGTTACGGGTCTGAACCAGTTTGAATATGCAAACGTCAAGCGTTGAAGGTGCAAAGTCAACGTGAATCAACCACCCCTCCCCAAACTCACAAATTTCTTTGAGTGCAGGTCTTCAGATTTGATAGAAACGGGGAAGCCGCAACATTTTAAATTCACAAGGAACATCAACATCACAGACCGGCTCCACAAGGATCAGATTATTACAACACGTCTACCTAATGGCGTTATTTCATCACGCATGTGCAATAACATTATCTATATTTTGTCTACACAATGACGACATCATTCTATCATGCATGTACAACGACCTCATCTATATTTCATTTATGCAACGACGAGCTTTATATCGCGTCTACTCAACGACGTCATTCTATTATGCATGTGCAACGACCTCATCTATATTTCATCTATGCAACGACGAGCTTTATATCGCGTCTGCTAAACTACGTCATTTCATTACGCCAATGAAATGACTTCATCTATATTTTGTCTTGCAACGACAAAAAAACCTCTCAATTCCCTTTGGATTAAACAAACTACGCTATGACCTGACTTCCCCTGTCGGGATACGTGGCTTCGGTCACAATAATTAAAATTGCCTCACTTTGACCTCAGAGAGGAAATACCCTTGGAGGCACCCCCGACCTCAGAGAGGAAATACCCTTGGAGGTACCCCCGACTTCAGGGAGCAAATACCCTTGGAATCACCCCCGACCTCAGAGAGGAAATACCCTTAGAGGCACCCCCCGACCTCAAGGAGGAAATACCCTTGGAGGCATCCTCGACCTTAAGGAGGAAATACCCTTGGATGCATCCTCGACCTCAGGAAGGAAATACCCTTGGAGGAATCCTCGACCTTAGGGAGGAAATACCCTTGGAGGCATCATCGACCTCAGGGAGGAAATACCCTTAGAGGCATACTCGACCTCAGGGAGGAATACCCTTGGAGGCATCCTCGACCTCAGGGAGGAAATACCTTTAGAGGCATTTAAACACATTTGTCCCCAAACACCATTGGGAAACTATGCTCCTTATTTTTGCATGTAATGAAATGCACTCATCTGTTCGCCTTGTTAAGACAGGTTTTCATATTAGCAGCAACAGAAGGACATTAGCAGTCATGTGGCTTACAAACACAGCACATCGATACAATGAATATCTGCATTACGTCCGAAAATGACGGCATCTGCATTACGTCTTGAAAAGATGAATATCTGAATTATGTCCGAAAACGACGTCATCTGCATTACGTCAGAAATGATGAATATTTGTTACGTTCGAAAATGACGTTTGTCATTTTAATTCATATGATCGTATTCTCATATATTCATGTTTTATCATTTTTGTCTTGACAGTTATGCACTAATTTTTCTTATGTTTTAGCCTATAGGAGCCTTAATTTATAGGAGCATGAGCACAATGTGGAACTATATCTTACGGTGAATTGAGGAAATTTGTACCTCGAACGTCGATCTGATCTCCTTCAGCATCCCGCAACACCAATGGCCCCAGTGTCATCATAATTCCACACTGGGACAAATTTTGAATCTGCTTCCGCCCTGTCTTTAATTTTCTAGCATCACCGCAACCCAGTGTAATCATAATTCGATACTTGGACAAATTTTGAATCTGCGTTAGCCTCGCCTTTAATTTTCTAACGTCACAATAACCCAGTGTCATCATAATCCGAAACTGAAACAAAATTTTGAATCTGCATCAGCTTTGTGCTTAAATCCCTATCATCAAACTCCGTTTGCTCGTGCATTTCCTAACCTTTGACAATCAAGACAAAATTGGCTACAAGTCAACGTCTTTGTCTGAAACTCTTTATCATCTTCAGTCAAAGAGGGACAAGTTGTTGACACCCAATTTTGTGCCCTCTTTACTGACTGTTTGTTCAGGTCATCCTTTTATCTTCAATTAATTTCACTATGCTTCTCAGTCTTGAAAATTCTCCAAAAATGTTATGTTTTAATATTATCACTAATTACAGCATAATTTTAAAAATATCGGGTATTATGTTTTATGGTTAAAATATAAGCAAAATAATCGGCATCGGTGATTGATTTTCTCTTGTGATATTTTCACCAATTACCAAATTAATCATTTTCATATGAATATTATATTTCTACTTAAACTAATTATATATATTAAATCACTTGTACCATAATTTATGTGTGTGTACCCCTTTTGAAAATTAATCATGACAAAGAAGCATATTTTAATTAATTAAAATCCTCAACCCTTTTATTTTCATTCCCCAATTCTGGCCAGCCCAAAATCATTTCCCTCTCCCCATTCGTTCAGCCCAACACCCTACGCGGCCCAGTCCACAATCCCCTTAAAACAAGAACACCTCATCTCGTCCCTTTCCCATCCAAATCGAACCAGAACGTACCATAAACCCATCACTACATTGGCCCCCACCTTTACCCGCCGGATAACCACGCCGCTGACACCACCCGTACCATAGATGTCACGACCCGTTCCGGGGCCCGTGACTGGTGTCTTACCGGGGCACCCAAGTAGTCATACATCAGAGTAACCAGCGGAATATAAAATAAGACAGGAAACAGTTTATAAAATAAGACACAGTTTATGTGAGAAAACGTCGCCTTTCGGCATATATATATATAAAAACATGGTTTTAGCAGTTACATCCGATACTGTACAACATGACTCTGCACCTCTGAAATATACAACTATGGCGGGACGGGGCCCCGCCATACCTCAGATACAAAACTATCTACAACAGGGAGATCATACCCAAAGTAGAGCCTCGGAAAAGATGGAGCTCAGACACCAACGTAGAGATCCTAAGAATGTGGATCTAGCACACCTTTGCTTGCCCCTGCGGCATGAGCGCAGGCCCCGGAGAGTCGATTACAACGGTACTAAGTATATGAAGCGTAAAATACTTAAATGAAAACATATCATTTTAAAATCAGTTTTGCAAGTATGTATGAAACAACGAGGGGCCGCGTAGTGCCATCATAAACAATAGCAACAATAGGTAAACTGCGAGGTCTTTTCTAGGTGCGAATGATCAAAGCGGGGCCACTCGCCCATATTATCGTGCGCAAGCCTAATCTGAACTCGAGTCGCGTAGGCCACTCGCGTAGGCGCGTGAGGTATAACCCGCATCGAGGTAGCTACTCCTCGGCGGCGTCACGGACTCGTTGTCGCGTGGCGCGTAGACGCGTGAGGTATAACCCGCATACTAACACGGAACTCTCGTAGCTCGCATAGGCCCCTGGACCCGCGTGAGGTATTCTCGAATCATGGTCCTGCACCGCTTTGAGTCTACCCGCGTCGGAGGCGACAACCCGGTATCATCTCGAGGTGAGTGATATAGTACTAACACAACAGCTTATAGTTCAAAACAACATAAGCATAAGTAAGACTGACCTCTTTACACAAGCGTTTACAAGACACTAACACACATAGCATCAAATCATGTCTACTTATCAAACCATTTTATTATACTTTCACAATTCAATATAAGTCTGTTATAACCACATAGGCAAACTGTTTCTTTTATCAACCTTATGTGGTTATACTTAACTTCCCATAAAGCTAGTTTAACTCTTTAAGCTTCTGTTTTAAAAACCAATTAGTTCTCTTACATTAATAAATGATTGATTATTCTTTTGAAATGCTTTGATTCTTTATTATTAGGGCTTAAGTCGTGAGGCATTGCCGTAGTTATTATTCGAGCTTAAGCGTGAGGCATTAGTAGTTATTATTCGATTAACACGTATGCGTCTACCGTACTACATATATATTGTAAAATATCATGCTTTAGGAAGAATCACATACCTTCTCGTGAAAACCACCGCGAGTTGAATATGTCGTGAAGAGTCGACTATAATAGTCACAGACATCTATCAAAGACTACTCGAAGGTCATTCTAAGCAGAGGTTCACAATTCTACGGAAAGTTGGGCGTGCTTCCCACCGGTGAGCTACTCAAGTCTCTTGTGAAAGCAGTCCTATGTAAGTACAATTTGATTATTCTTATTTTAAACCAGTCTACTGTGATATGTGTTCAATTCTATTCTGTGATATTCTTAAGTATTTAATACTTATTCTTATACTACAACGGTAAGTATTCTCTAATTCAAAGAGGTTAGGATTATTTACCTCGGTAAGCCCAATAATATCCTAGATAAAGTCGCTTTGAGCAAGGTTTAGCTCTAAGTTGTATGCTCAGGTATCTCGAGAAACCTTAGAAGTTCTTCACAACTTCTACAAAGGACTAAGGGATTTGGGCTAGGGTATTTTGGGCATTATAACAATACTAGAAGACAACTTTTCTACCAAGGGAGGGGGTAGGTTTTGGCTAGGCTGAGGAGGCCTCGGCCAAACTACTTAGGCTAGAGGGGGTATTCGGCCAAGGGCCTTCACGAGGAGGAGGTGTTTGGGCGAAAAGGCTACAAAGGGAGATGAGAGGAGTTTTAGACTTGGAAGCTTTTGTGGATGAAGAACTCTTCATCTTAAGGGGGGTATTTATAGGTCAGAAGTGGCCAACCAATGGCCAAGATTAAGACAAGTGCAAGGCAAGTGTAGGGTGAAGATTAACTATACACAAATATCCTACCAACTCCTTGACTTTGAGCAAGGCACAAAGCGTGCCAATCCCATTCAATTCGTCCCATGGGCGATTCAAGTCCACCAATTGGAGGTGCCAAGTGTCGCCTCGTTGGTCCAAAATGTTTCGTCTCGGAAAAATCCGCAAAATTAGAAATGGCATAGCGGAATTTACCTACGAAGCTGTGGAAACGTTTCGTCGGAAAACGATTCTTTTAGTGAGTTGTGCACAAATAAAAAACGTCCAAGGCTTATCTTTAAGGCTAGACTTTTGTACGTATTCCCTTACGTACATACTCTGGAAATACGGGGTATAACATTCTCCCCCCCTTAGAAACATTCGTCGAATGTTCCTTCCCAAACGATTAACGATAAGATTCTTCATAACTTAAACAGTTGCAAATGCCACTCACGGCCACAGAACAACACTTAGGCAAAAAAAATGTTAACGAAAATTTACAAGTAGGAAAGTGAATTACCTGGAGGTGTGGAGAATAAGTGAGGGTACCTCTGCCTCATGTCCTCGCCGGCTTCCACGTCATCTCCTCCTAAGCTCGTTCGCCACAAGACTTTGTGGAAGCCACGTCCTTGGTCGCGAGGCCTAATCGGCGATCGATTATCGCTATGGGAATCTCCTCATCGATAACCCCCGGTCACTGGACATCGTCAATCGGATGTACCTAGATGGATCCGATACATCTCGCCGGCATAGATCGTGAAAAACCGGATGCCGCCTCCGGATCGGACGGCGAGATCCAACTCATAGCAACCTTGCCTACCTGCGGACAATGCGAAGCGGCCCGATGTACGCGGTGAGTTTCCTTCTAGAATCTCATCACACCGCCATGGGTGACAGCTAGGAAAACCCAATCATGAACCTCGAACTCAAGATGCGGCGATGATGATCTGCATCGACTTACATCGACTACGGTATCGATAGCCGCTCTCGGATAAGCTTCACCTTATCCACTGCTTGCGCCAAATCTGGTCCCACTAGTGCACCTCGCCCACATCGAACCAACCTATTGGCGATCTGCACTTCCTCGTACAAGGCCTCGTGGCGCCATCGAATCTGGAGTGGTAGCTATTATTATACGCGAACTCAACTAGAGGCAAATGATCCTCCCAACTACCACTGAAGTCAATAACACGGGCTCGCGACATATCCTCGAGAGTGCGGATAGTGCGCTCTGCTGTCGTGCATGCGTGGATGAAATGCGATTACTCGAGCTCACTGCGTCCTAAACCCCTGCGGAAGGACCTCAGGAAGTTAGTAAATGGCCCGGGCTCCTGCATGCGATATGATCGAAGTAGGGACTCATGCGATCGGCGATCTCTCGGATGTAAAGTGCGCATAATCCTCGGTAGAAAAAGTCGTCTGACGGGAAGAAAGTGGGCTGATTTCGTCGACTGTCGGCGATAACCCATATAGAATCATGTATCCTCCGAGTGCGAGGTTATCACGTGATGAAGTCCATGTTGATTACCTCCGCTTCCGGTCGGGATCTCGATCGTCTGCGACAAACCACGGGCCTCGGTGCTCTGCCTTCACTGCGACAACATGGGCTTTGAGCTACGAACTCGCAGCGTCCTCTTGAGCCATCCACCAATACGGATCTAAGGTCGTGGTACATCTTGAGTCGACCGGATGGATAGTAACGCTTGTTGTGTGCTTCCCCAAGAACCCTGTGCGAAGTCACGAAACATCTGGAACACACAACGCCCTCAAACCTTAGCACCCGTGGTGCTACCTCAGGACCGCTTGCCCTCGCGAAGAGGCGTATCGCGATAACGTGTCAAGCTGGATCCTCGAGTTGCCTCTTCGCCTCGCCGGCGATGGAAGACTCGGCAACCTCGCGAACTCTAACCCGCTGCTATCGAATCAATCAAGCGGACACCAAGGCTGCTAAGCGATGCAAATCACGAACCATGTCCTCCTCTCTAGCTGCACGTCGATGGGCTCCCATCGACCTCGACTAAGGCGCATTTGCCTGACATTGGCCTTCCCGGGTGGTGCGGGATATCAACATCGTAATCCTTAAGAAACTCTAACCACCGTCTGCCGTAAGTTCGACTCCCTCTGGTGAAGATATCTGGAGGCTCTTGTGGTGCAGTAAAAATATCCACGTGAACCCGTACAAATAGTGCCTCGGATCTTGAAAGAGTGAATCACGGTTGACTCGAAATCATGGGTGGGGTAGTTCCTCGTGTTTCTTGGTGTCGGGATGCATATGCTATAACCACTGCCATGCTGCATCAACACATCCCAACCCGATGCACGGCGTCACAATACACGACATAACCATCTGGACCCTGCGGAAGAGTAAGAAGCGAGGCGATCGTCGGTCTCTCTTTCGACAGCTGGAAACCACCGCTCCTGACATCGATCCACGAAACTTGGCCTTACGAGTCGGCCTAGTCAATGGTGCGAAGATAAAGCAAACTTCTCCACGAACCGATAATATCTGCAAGGCCCGAGCTGCGAACCTCAGCCGGAGTAGTAGGTCTAGGCAAGTCTGTTGCCTCGATCTTGGCGTATCCACTCGAATGCCATCGGCCCGACAATATGCCCAGCATGCGAAGTCAACCAAAACTCACATTTGGAAAACTTGGCGTACAAGCTGATCTGGAGAAGCGTCGGCCTGATCGCCAAATGCTCGCGTGCTCTGCTCTGGCGAGAATAAACGAAGATATCATCGATGAACACTATCACAAGCGTGTCCAAAAATGGTTTGAACACTCGGTTCATCAAATCCATGAATCTGGCCGGAGCATTGGTCAACCAAGACATGACCACTGAACTCATAATGCGTCTGGGTCGGAATGCGATCCTAGGGACATCCGCCTCTCGACTACTTTGATGATAGCAGCCGTAGATCAATCTTGGAGAAACATCTCGCACCACGCAGCTGGTCGAACAAATCATCAATCACAGGAAGGGTATCATTCTTAATGGTCACCTTGTTGGTATGCGTAGTCAACACACGTGCGCGGCGTCCGTCTTTCTTCTTCGCGAACAATCTGGCGCCCCGGGAGAAACACTGGATGCGATAAAACCGCTTCTCCGGCCAAATCTCTCGGTGGTCCTTGACTCTCTCAACTCGGCGGTGCCGTTACGTATGGCGGAATGGAAATAGGCGAGTGTCGCAACACATCTATACAAAACTCGATCTCCTCTCGGGAGGATGCGGGAAGGTCGTGCGGAAACACGTCGAGAACTCTCGACCACTTTGGGCTGACGGAAAATCTGGTACGCGACTTGATATCAAACACGACGAGATGGTAGATATACCGCCTGCACCATCTTCCTAGCCTTGAGGTAGGAAATAAACCTACCACCGGCGTCTGAGTGCTCCTCCTCTCAACAACCGGCTCGCCGGAAGCTGGAACCGTACTACTCTCTCTCTGCGGTCTACATTGGCGTAGCAAGAAGCTAGCCAATCCGTCCCATGATCACGTCGAAGTCAATCATCTCGACTCTATCAAGTCGGCTGAGGTCAGCGACGTAAATAGTCACGGGACAAGCTACATATACCGTAGAGCTACCAGAATCACCCATTGGCGTAGCTACCTCGAAAGGTCTATGGACACGGGCTCTATCCACTATCCTACTAGCAACAAGGGAGATATATAGGGTGAGTAGAACCGGATCTATCAAAGCATACACATCAAACCCGAGCGATAAGGTACGTGGCGACATCGGTGAGGCCTCACGATCTGTCGGTGGACAAAGCATAAATGCGGTTACGAGGACGCTAGGCGGACGAGCCACGACCTGCGCGACCTGGCGACCCGTAGTACCACGCCCTCGGCGAGTAAGCTGTAGGAGATGATGGCGGCAGCGAACACGAAGGTGAGCCACTACCACCGCGTGCCCGGTCGGGCGGTCCCTCGCCAAAGTGACCTGCGGCCCTGGCGTAACAAGCTCCAAAAAGTAGTACCACACTTCCGTAATGGGATCTGCGCATCGGCCACGGCGGGGTGGTCCGTCGGCGATCTCTGCTACTGCGGGCGTCCCGAAGCCACAGGGCCACAGTGCGCCTCGAATACTCTGTTTGTCTTGAGGATGGTGCGAGTGCTACGGTGGTGTGGTGCAAATCTAGGCTAGCTGCGAGGCGCCCACCACGATAGCCACGGAAGACCCTCGTCTGGCGCCTTACCTGGCATGCATCGACCGTCGACCTCTGCGCTCGCCGCATCGAAGGGCATGAGCTGCGTGCGGGTAATATCCATACGGTGGAGAAACACGCGCATGACTTCGGCCATATAATCATCTAGCGGTGGCGTGGCGGTGCACCTATCCTCCATATCTACTACCAATCTTTGGGACATATCGAGCGATGAATCAAACTCGACATTGTACTCACGGCGGTCGTCCCTGCGCCTCGGTAAAAATCTATCGGCCGCGCCCTCGCCATCTGTGGAGGCAAGAAGTGAGTGAGAAAGCCTCGAGAACTCATCCCAGTAGGCGGGGACGCGTGCTCTCCCGGGATAACTCCGTGAATCAAACCAATCATTGCGGTATCACGCGCGGCCGATGCGAACCGAAGGTCACGGACTCTGTCTCGAGGCCTTGATCACGCGTGATCCTCATGGCGACGGATGAACTCCTGCGGATCATCCTCGGCCTCGACCGTAAAACTCTGGCGGGCTACAACTCGAAATCTCGTAGCCTCAAACTATACGCCTCGGGTGTACCGCAGTGCGGCCGTATTTGGTAGGCTGAGCTGAATCGCGTCCGGCCTATCCTCGTGTCAGCCACACTCTAGCCAATAGTTGGGCCGTCTCGCTATGCCACTAACTCCTCCGCCCGGTGTGGGGCGGGAGAATGCAGATGCTGTAGTCTCTCTGGGCCGCGGCGTCATAGAACTCGCCGTCTGCGGTATAGGCGGGCACGAGCCCTCGTAACTCTCGGTGTCATTGGCGGCTCCTCGGTGCCTTGCCGCCTTCTGGGCGGGTTACCTTACGTGGAGGCATAAGCTATTCTGAGAAAGGAATACGTTAGAGGTCCAACTTTAACGACTCTAAGCACGATCTCGAGTAAGAAGAGTGAAACCAATCCTAAATATCCTATAGCCTCACGATTATTGGTGTGGTGCACAACACACCGATAATCAAGACTACTAGATACGATGCGTAGACACTTTCAGAGATTAGCGCTGCGATACCACTTTTGTCACGACGTTCGGGCGTGGCCCGGTGCCTTACGGGCACCCAAGTAGTCATACATCGAGTAACGGCGGAATATAAAACAAGGCGAAGCGATTTATAAAATAAGACACGATTTATGTGAAAGCGTCGCCTTTCGGCATATATATATAAAAACATGGTTTTAGCGATTCATCCGATCTTGTACAACATGACTCTGACCTCTAGGAAATATACAACTATGGCGGGACGGGGCCGCCATACCTGGCATACAAAACTATCTACAACGGGAGATCATACCCAGTAGAGCCTCGGAAAAGATGGAGCTCCAGGCACCAACGTAGAGATCAAGAATGTGGATCTAGCACACCTTGCCCTTACTGCGGCATGAGCGCGGCCCAGAAGGAGGTCGATCTGACGGTACTAAGTATATGAAGCGTAAAATACTTAAATGAAAACATATCATTTTAAAATCGGTTTTGCAAGTATGTATGAAACAACGAGGGGCCGCGCATAGTGTCACATCATAAACGAGCAACAATAGGTAAGCCCATGAGTCTTTTCTGGCTGCGAATGATCAAGCGGGGCCACTCGCCCGTATTATCGTGCGCAAGCCTAATCACGGAACTCGAGTCGCGTAGGCCACTCGCGTAGGCGCGTGAGGTATAACCCGCGTCGAGGGTAGCTACTCCTCGGCGTCACTGGACTCGTTGTCGCATAGCGCATAGGCCGCGTGAGGTATAACCCGCATACTAACACGGAACTCGTAGCTCGCATAGGCCCCTGGACGCGTGAGGTATTCTCGAATCATGGTCCTGGACCGCTGAGTCTACCCGCGTCGGAGGCGGCTTAACCCGGTATCGTCTCGAGGTGAGTGATATAGTACTAACACAACGACTTATAGTTCAAAACAACATAAGCATAAGTAAAACGACCTCTTTACCTGGCGTTTACAAGACACTAACACGCATAGCATCATATCATGTCTACTTATCAAACCATTTTATTATTCTTTCACAATTCAATATAAGTCTGTTATAAACACATAGGCAAAGCTGTTTCTTTTATCAACCTTAAGTGGTTATACTTAACTTCCCATAAAGCTAGTATAACTCTTTAAGCTTCATTTTAAAAACCAATTAGTTCTCTTACATTAATAAATGATTGATATTCTTTTGAAATGCTTTGATTCTTTATTATTAGGGCTTAAGTCGTGAGGCATTGCCGTAGTTATTATTCGAGCTTAAGCGTGAGGCATTCTGTAGTTATTATTCGATTAACACGTATGCGTCTCGGTACTACATATATATTGTAAAATATCATGCTTTAGGAAGAATCACATACCTTCTCGTGAAAACCACGCGCCAAGTTGAATATGTCCGCGCAGAGAGTCGACTATAATAGTCACGACATCTATCAAAGACTACTCTGAAGGTCATTCTAAGCAGAGGGTTCACAATTCTACGGAAAGTTGGGCGTGCTTCCACTGCGGTGAGCTACTCAAGTCTCGTGAAAGCAGTCTATGTAAGTACAATTTGATTATTCTTCTTTTAAACCCTTCTACTTGTGATAGCTTGATTCAATTGATATTCTGTGATATTCTTAAGTATTTAATACTTATTCTTATACTACAACGATAAGTATTCTCTAATTCAAAGAGGTTAGGATTATTTACCTCGGTAAGCCCAATAATATCCTAGATAAAGTCGCGCCTGAGCAAGGTTTAGCTCCTAAGTTGTATGCTCCGGTATCTCCAAGAAACCTTAGAAGTTCTTCACAACTTCTACAAAGTACTAAGGGATTTGGGCTAGGGTATTTTGGGCATTATAACAATACTAGAAGACAACTTTTCTACCAAGGGAGGGGGGGTAGGTTTTGGCTAGGCTAGGAGGAGGCCTCGGCCAAACTACTTAGGCTAGAGGGGGGGTATTCGGCCAAGGGCCTTCACAAGGGGAGGGGGAGGTGTTTGGACGAAAAGGCTACAAAGGGAGATGAGAGGATTTTTAGACTTGGAAGCTTTTGTGGATGAAGAACTCTTCATCTTAAGGGGGGTATTTATAGGTCAAGAAGTGGCCAACCAATGGCCAAGATTAAGACAAGTGCAAGGCAAGTGTAGGGTGAAGATTAACTATACACAAATATCCTACCAACTCCTTGACTTTGAGCAAGGCACAAAGCGTGCCAATCCCATTCCAATTCGTCCCATGGGCGATTCAGTCCACCAATTGGAGGTGCCAGTGTCGCCCTCCCGTTGGTCCAAAATGTTTCGTCTCTCGGAAAAATCCGCCAAAAATTAGAAATGGCATGGCGGAATTTACCTACGAAAGTGTGGAAAGCGTTTCGTCGGAAAGCGATTCTTTTAGTGAGTTGTGCACAAATAAAAAGCGTCGAGGCTTATCTTTAAGGCTAGACTTTTATCGTATTCCCTTACGTACATACTGCAAATACGGGTATAACATTCTCCCCCTTAGAAACATTCGTCGAATGTTCCTTCCCAAACGATTAACGATAAGATTCTTCACTTAAGCGATTTGCAAATGCCACTCGCGTACAGAACAACACTTAGGCAAAAAAATGTTAACGAAAATTTACAAGTAGGAAAGTGAATTACACGGAGGTGTGGAGAATAAGTGAGGTACCTGCCTCATGTCCTCCTCGCCGACTTCCGCGTCATCTCCTCCTAAGCTCGTTCGCCCACAGACTTTGTGGAAGCCACGTCCTTGGTCATGAGGCCTAACGACGATCGATTATCGCTATGGGAATCTCGCCATCACGATAACCCCCGGTCACTGGACATCGTCAATCGGATGTACCACTAGATGGATCCGATACATCTCGCCGGCATAGATCGTGAAAAACCGGATGCCTTGCCTCGGATCGGACGGCAGATCCAACTCATAGGCAACCTTGCCTACCTGCGGACAATGCGAAGCGGCCCGATGTACCTGGATTTGAGTTTCCTTCTACGAATCTCATCACACCGCCATGGGTGGCGCGCTAGGAAAACCCAATCATGAACCTCGAACTCAAGATGCCGGCGATGATGATCTGCATCGACTTACATCGACTACGGTATCGATAGCGCTCTCGGATAACCGCCTTATCCACTTGCTGCACCAAATCTGGTCCCAGCCATTGCACCTCGCCCACGTCGAACCAACCTATGGCGATCGCACTTCCTCATACAAGGCCTCGTGGCGCCATCCGAATCTTTGGGTGGTAGCTATTATTATCGCGAACTCAACTGAGGCAAATGATCCTCCCAACTACCTGAAGTCAATAACACGGGCTCGCGACATATCCTCGAGAGTGCGGATAGTGCGCTCTGCTGTCCGATGCATGCGTGGATGAAATGCGATGCTCGGGCTCACTGCGTCCCTAAACCCCTCTGGAAGGACCTCGGAAGTTAGTCGTAAATGGCGGGCTCCTGCATGCGATATGATCGAAGTAGGGACTCCATGCGGTCGGCGATCTCTCGGATGTAAAGTGCGGCGTAATCCTCGGTAGAAAAAGTCGTCTGACGGGAAGAAAGTGGGCTGATTTCGTCGACTGTCGGCGATAACCCATATAGAATCATGTATCCTCCGAGTGCGAGGTTATCTGTGATGAAGTCCATGTTGATTACCTCGGCTTCCGGTCGGGATCTCGATAAATGCGCGGCAAACCACCGGGCCTGCGGTGCTCTACCTTCACTGCGACAACATGGGCACCGAGCTCACGAACTCGCAGCGTCCCTCTTCAAGCCATCCCACGATACACGGATCTAAGGTCGTGGTACATCTTGGTCGACCGGATGGATAGAGTAGCTTGCATTGTGTGCTTCCCAAGAACCTGCTGCGAAGTCACGAAACATCTGGAACACACACGCCCTCAAACCTTAGCACCCCCGGTGCTACCTCAGGACCGCGCCTCGAAGAGGCGTATCACGATAGCGTGTCAGCTGGATCCTCGAGCTGTTGCCTCTTCACCTCGCCGACGATGGAAGACTCGGCAACCTCGCGAACTCTAACCCCTGCTATCGAGAATCAATCAAGCGGACACCAGGCTCGCTGGCGATGCAAATCACGAACCATGTCCCTCTGCTCTGCACGTCGATAGGCTCCCATCGACCTACGACTAAGAGCATTTGCCTGACATTGGCCTTAGGGTGGTGCGGGATATCAACATCGTAATCCTTAAGAAACTCTAACCACCGTCTGCGCCGTAAGTTCGGCTCCTCTGGTGAAGATATCTTGGAGGCTCTTGTGGTGCGTAAAAATATCCACGTGAACCCCATACAAATAGTGCCTCGGATCTTGAAAGAGTGAATCACGGTATGACTCCAAATCATGGGTGGGGTAGTTCCTCGTGTTTCTTGGTGTCGGGATGCATATGCTATAACCTGCCATCTGCATCAACACATATCCCAACCCGATGCTGGCGCGTCACAATACGACATAACCATGCGGACCTGCGGAAGAGTAAAGCGAGGCGGTCGTCGGTCTCTCTTCAAAGCTGGAAACCACGCTCCTGCATCGATCCGCTGAAACTTGGCGCCTTCGAGTCGGCCTAGTCAATGGTGCGAAGATAGAAGCAAACTTCTCCACGAACGCCGATAATATCTGCAGGCCCGAGCTGCGAACCTGCGCCGGAGTAGTAGGTCTAGGCCAAGTCTCGATCGCCTCGATCTTGGCGTATCCACTCGAATGCCATCGGCCGACAATATGCCCAGCAAGCGCCCGAAGTCAACAAAACTCACATTTGGAAAACTTGGCGTCTGCTGCTGAGTCTGGAGAAGCGTCGGCCACGATCGCCGAAATGCTCGCGTGCTCTGCTCTGGCGAGAATAAACCAAGATATCATCAATGAACACTATCACAAGCGTGTCCAAAAATGGTTTGAACACTCGGTTCATCAAATCCATGAATCTGGCGGAGCATTGGTCAACCAAAGACATGACCACGAACTCATAATGCGTCTGGTCGGAATGCGATCTAGGGACATCCGCTCTCGACTACTTTTGATGATAGCGGCCGTAGATCAATCTTGGAGAAACATCTCGCACCACCTGGCCCAGTCGAACAAATCATCAATCACGGGAAGGGTATACATTCTTAATGGTCACCTTGTTCGGTATGCGTAGTCAACACACATGCGCGGCGTCGTCTTTCTTCTTGCGAACAATCTGGCGCCCCGGGGAGAAACACTAGGTGCGATAAAACCCTTCTCGGCAAATCTCGGTGGTCCTTGACTCTCTCAACTCGGCGGTGTCATTACGTATGGCGGAATGGAAATAGGCGAGTGTGCAACACATCTATACAAACTCGATCTCCTCTCGGGAGGATACGGAAGGTCGTCTGGAAACACGTCGAGAACTCTCGACCCTTTGGGCCCGACGGAAAATCTGGTGCGCGGCTTGATTATCAAACACGAGCGAGATGGTAGATATACCGCCACGCACCATCTTCCTAGCCTTGAGGTAGGAAATAAACCTACCACCGGCGATCTGGTGCTCCTCCCGCTCAACAACGGCTCGCCGAAAGCGGAACGTACTACTCTCTCTCTGCGGTCTACATTGGCGTAGCGAAGCTAGCCAATCCATCCCGTGATCACGTCGAAGTCAATCATCTCCACTCTATCAGTCGGCTGGGTCCGACGGCGTAAATGGTCACGGGACAAGCTCTATATACGCCGAGCTACCAGATCACCCATTTGGCGTAGCTACCTCGAAAAGGTCTATGGACACGGGCTCATCCCTATCCTACTAGCAACAAGGGAGATATATGGGCCAGTAGAACCGGATCTATCAAAGCATACACATCAAACCCGAGCCCGATAAGGTACGCGGCGACATCGGTGAGGCCTCACGATCTGTCGGTGGACAAAGCATAAATGCGGTTCGAGGACGCTAGGCTGGGACGAGCCACGACCTGCCGCGACCTGGCGACCCATGAGTACCACGCCTCGGGGCGAGTAGCTGTAGGAGATGATGGGCGGCAGCGAACGAAGGTGAGCCTACCACCGGCGCGCCCGGTCGGACGGTCCCGCAAAGTGACCTGCGGCCTGGCGTAACAAGCTCCAAAAGTAGTACCACACTTCCGTAATGGGATCTGCATGACGGCCACTGGCGGGGTGGTCCGTCGGCGATACCTCTTTACTCTGGGCGTCACGAAGCCACGGGGCCTGAGTGCGCCTCGAATACTCGGGTGTCTTGAGGATGGTGCGGGAGTGCTCTGGTGGTGTGGTGCAAATCTAGGCTGCTGCGAGGCCGCCCGCGATAGCCACGGAAGACCCTCCGTCTGGCGCCTTAACCTGCTGCTGTCTGTCACTCGTCGACCTCTGCGCTCGCCGCGCATCCAAGGGCATGAGCTGCGTGCGGGTAATATCCATACCGGTGGAAAACACCCGCACATGACTCGGCCATATAATCATCTAGCGGTGGCGTGGCGGTGCACCCATCCTCCGTATCTACTACAATCTTTGGGACATATCGAGCGATGAATCAAACTCGACATTGTACTCACGACGGTCGTCCCTGCCTCGGCGGTAAAAATCTATCGGCCGCGCCTCGCCATCTGTGGAGGCAAGAAGTGAGTGAGAAAGCCTGCGAGAACTCATCCCAGTAGGCGGGACGCGTGCTCTCCCGGGATAACTCCGTGAATCAAACCAATCATTGCGGTATCACGCGGCCGTCGCGAACCGGTCACGGACTCATCTCGAGGCCTTGATCACCGCGTGATCCTGTGGTGGCGGATGAACTCCTGCGGATCATCCTCCGACCTCGACGTAAAACTACGGCGGGCTGACTCAAGAAATCTCGTAGCCTCGAACTATACGCCTCGGGTGTACCACGGTGCGGCCGTGGGCTGAGGCCCAGGCTGCCGCGTCGGCCTATCCTCGTATCGGCCCTGACTCTGCCAATAGTTGGGCCATCTCGCTGTACCCTAACTCCTCGCGGTGTGGGGCGGGAGTGCAGTCTGTAGTCTCTTTGGAACCGTGGCGTCATAGAACTTCGCCGTCTGCGGTATAGGCGGGCACGAGCCTCGTAACTCTCGGTGTCCGTGGCGGCTCCTGGTGCCTTGCCGCCGGGCGGGTTGCCTTGCGTGGAGGCATAAGCTATTCTGAGAAAAAGGAATACGTTAGAGGGTCGACTTTAACACGGCTCTAAAGCACGATCTCGAGTAAGAAGAGTGAAACCAATCCTAAATATCCTATAGCCTCACGATTATTGGTGTGGTGCACAACACGCGATAATCGAACTTCTACTAGATACGGTGCAGACACTTTCAGAGGATTAAGCGCTCACGATACCACTTTTGTCACGACCCGTTCGGGGCGTAGTGCCTCTGCAAGGGCACCCAGTAGTCATACATCGAGTAACGGCGGAATATAAAACAAGGCAGAAGCGATTTATAAAATAAGACACGATTTATGTGAGAAAGCGTCGCCTTTCGGCATATATATATAAAAACATGGTTTTAGCGATTACATCCGATCTTGTACAACATGACTACTGAGACCTCTGAAATATACAACTATGGCGGGACGGGGCCCGCCATACCTGGCTACAAAACTATCTACAAGGAGATCATACCCAAAAGTAGAGCCTCAGGAAAGATGGAGCTCGACACCAACGTAGAGATCCTAAGAATGTGGATCTAGCACACTTTGCCCTTACTGCGGCATGAGCGGCCCCGAAGGAGGTCGATCTAACAGGTACTAAGTATATGAAGCGTAAAATACTTAAATGAAAACATATCATTTTAAAATCAGTTTTGCAAGTATGTATGAAACAACGAGGGGCCGCGCATAGTGCCACATCATAAACAAGAGCAACAATAGGTAAATCAGAATAGTCTTTTCTAGGTGCGAATGATCAAAGCGGGGCCACTCGCCCATATTATCATTCGCAAGCCTAATCTGGACTCCCGAGTCGCGTAGGCCACTCGCGTAGGCGCGTGAGGTATAACCCGCATCGAGGTAGCTACTCCTCGGCAACGCCCCGGACTCGTTGTCGCGCATGGCCACATAGACCGCATGAGGTATAACCCGCATACTAACACGGAACTCGTAGCTCGCGCATAGGCCCACTGGACCCGCGTGAGGTATTCTCGAATCATGGTCCTGCATCACGCTGAGTCTACCCCGCGGAGGCGGCTTAACCGGTATCATCTCAAGAGGTGAGTGATATAGTACTAACACAACGACTTATAGTTCAAAACAACATAAGCATAAGTAAGGTGACCTCTTTACACAAGCGTTTACAAGACACTAACACATAGCATCATATCATGTCTACTTATCAAACCATTTTATTATTCTTTCACAATTCAATATAAGTGCATTATAAACACATAGGCAAATGTTTCTTTTATCAACCTTAAGTGGTTATACTTAACTTCCCATAAAGCTAGTATAACTCTTTAAGCACATTTTAAAAACCAATTAGTTCTCTTACATTAATAAATGATTCGATATTCTTTTGAAATGCTTTGATTCTTTATTATTCGGGCTTAAGTCGTGAGGCATTGCCGTAGTTATTATTCGGGCTTAAGTAGTGGCATTGCCGTAGTTATTATTCGATTAACACGTATACGTCTACCGACTACATATATATTGTAAAATATCATGCTTTAGGAAGAATCACATACCTTCTCGTGAAAACCACGCGAGTTGAATATGTCGTGAGTCGACTATAATAGTCACGACATCTATCAAAGACTACTCTGAAGGTCATTCTAAGCAGAGGTTCACAATTCTACGGAAAGTTGGGCGTGCTTCCCTACGGTGAGCTACTCAAGTCTCTGTGAAAGCAGTCTATGTAAGTACAATTTGATTATTCTTCTTTTAAACCCTTCTGCTGTGATATGATTCAATTCTATACGTGATATTCTTCTAAGTATTTAATACTTATTCTTATACTACAACAGTAAGTATTCTCTAATTCAAAGAGGGTTAGGATTATTTACCTCGGTAAGCCCAATAATATCCTAGATAAAGTCGCGCTTTGAGCAAGGTTTAGCTCCTAAGTTGTATGCTCCGGTATCTCCAAGAAACCTTAGAAGTTCTTCACAACTTCTACAAAGGACTAAGGGATTTGGGCTAGGGTATTTTGGGCATTATAACAATACTAGAAGACAACTTTTCTACCAAGGGATGGGGTAGGTTTGGCTAGGCTAGGGAGGCCTCGGCCAAACTACTTAGGCTAGGGGTATTCGGCGAGGGCCTTGAGGAGGGGGATGGGTTTGGACGAAAAGGCTACAAAGGGAGAGGAGAGGATTTTTAGACTTGGAAGCTTTTGTGGATGAAGAACTCTTCATCTTAAGGGGGGTATTTATAGGTCAAGAAGTGGCCAACCAATGGCCAAGATTAAGACAAGTGCAAGGCAAGTGTAGGGTGAAGATTAACTATACACAAATATCCTACCAACTCCTTGACTTTGAGCAAGGCACAAAAACGTGCCAATCCCATTCCAATTCGTCCCATGGACGATTCAAGTCCACCAATTGGAGGGTGCCAAGTGTCGCCCTCCCGTTGGTCCAAAATGTTTCGTCTCTCGGAAAAATCCGCAAAAATTAGAAATGGCATAGCCGGAATTTACCCTACGAAAGCTGTGGAAACGTTTCGTCGGAAAACGATTCTTTTAGTGAGTTGTGCACAAATAAAAAACGTCCAAGGCTTATCTTTAAGGCTAGACTTTTGTACGTATTCCCTTACGTACATACTCTGGAAATACGGGGTATAACAATAGACCCATCACATCATCCCTTTTATCCCGAAAACTCGCTCCCATTTACCTAAAACCTGCGACATCACAAACCCCGTCATTTCGCGTCTGCAATAGCCGAAAGTCCTCACACCCTTTACCACATCGATATCACCCATGTCTCGTCCTTTGCTGCACCTTCCCATACTCGAGACATGCACCATTATAACCCTAACAATAAATCTTGTCTCTCATCAAACCCCCTTTAATTCAAATTCGTGAAGAAGGATGGGGGGTTCCAAATTCGGGTACAAATACAACCCTTCAGGTTGTGTTGAGGGGTTCAAAAAAATCGAAATTTTGGGTCTTGGTTTGAAACAAATAACAAAACTCACATTTTTTTACTTTCGATCGAATTTTGGGTTTTCAAAATCAAGAATAAAATCAGATTTTACTACTTTGAAAATCGTTGCAAAATCAGAAAGAAACCTTTCTTTTACTCTCAAGTTTCGAATTAGAAAAGCCAAAAAATCTTTAAACTTTCCCTTCATCGCATAAACAAAAACAAACAATTCTCTGTGCGGAGTCGATGAGTCGAAATGCCTCGGTTCGCTACTCGGAGAAGGTAAACTTGACTTTCTCTCGACTCTAGTTCATTTCGGTGTTTTATGTGCTTTTTATATGTTTTATGTTGATTAATCATGTTTATCTAGTTTTGTTCGTGCTACTATTTATGTTAAATATGATGTCGAATTAGCCTATTAAGTTAAATATGGTCATTTCAACCTCTTTCTTACATTTATTTAGTAATGTTATAGCATATTTGGCATAACATATGATTATAACCATATCATGTTGATTTATGAATCATATTCAGTACTCTGTAAAGGTTTTGTATGTTCATTAACTAGCTTAGAAATGGCTTAGTACTAGTGTAAACTCAAAAGTGATCTATTTTACTTACCATACATATTCAAGAACTGGTATGGTCAAGGCATGAAGCTCGTTTCTTTTGTGTGCTTTTTGTGTGTTTAGCTTAGAATAAATTCGGATCTGATGTGTTTTATATGACCATTAAAGTTATGCTGAACTGGCTTAAAAGAGGTAATCTAGACACTGAAATGGTTAAATAACTTGGGGAATCTCATACCAACTTGTTAGGACCTCTAAGTGTCATAGGATCCTTTAAAATATGAATAAGTTAGAGAATGCTCATAACACTTGTTGATAAGTGAGTTGTCCGTGTCATGCCTTAAATTTGGAGAAAACTAGGGATTCAATAGTCGCTTATGCGTATCTGCAATGTGTGGCTATGCTTAGCGTTTGATTAATTCGTTGATGTTGCTGCGATTGTTCAAAATTTGAGTTTGTATGAATTTGTTGTTTGCGTAAGATTAAATTCATGTGCCATGAAAATGTAATTTAGACAACTTAGAATGATAGGATATTGGCCTGATTTGCTCTTCTTTTAAATATGAAAACTATAGTTGTTTCGGTCTTCATTTTATTCTGGTTATCACATGCCCATTTCGGAATCTGATTTCAAATGAAATTATCTGATTGCTGCTTTGGGCCTGCTCTTCGTCCAAATAAAATTATTTTATGTGTTTAATTTTCACACCCATGTCGCTTATTATTTTGATAAGATTTAGAAAACATACTAATCCTTTTCTTTTCTTTTATTTACACGACATACATCGGGAGCCACGAAGAGTCTCATGTGATACTCGTTATGACTTCGCCAAACGAAGACTCGCATCCATGTCCCTCACATTCTCCGGCCTCGGAACTTTAAAACAAATAGGGCGGGATGATATCTTCACCCGTCCTAGTCGCTTCTTTTTAAATTCTTTAAATTCTGCCATTTTATTATTGTTGTATTTTAATTTATTGCACTTGTATAATTATTGAATTGTTTAGAATAGGTAGATTTAGAATTAATAACTTAGAAAGTGTACATTTAAAATCGGAAATCGCTAGTCTATTTTAGGCCCGTCACACATATTTCGCCATATAAATGCATATCTTTATCAAAAACCAATTTTACACACACCGTATACTTTCCCAAAAAAAATATTTTTTATGCATTTTATAAACAACATCATGCAAATTTGTCAAAATATATCTTTCAAAAATGATTTGCAACATCTTTTCTTAAATTTAGGTTTTTAAAACATGCATTTTTATATAATAATTAATCTAAGTTTGACCGGATAACCGCAAGTTAGTCGATCCTGAAGGGTGCCTAATCCCTTCCATTTAGGATAATAAAGAACTCTTACCTAGAATCTCATAAGTTTTTCGCAGAACTTTAAATGGAGATCATTTGTAGCATTTTATGCTATTTAAAAGTGTCCTAATTCACTATAATAATTTGGTGACGACTCCTTAAAACATTGGCTTAATTCAGGAATCATCGCCAGCATACGTTGCGGATCCGTTCAGGCCGCGGTCGAAATCGGGCGCGACATTGACAACGATAGAAGATACGTAAAATGAGATAAATACTAAGTTAACACCAAGTAATACTATACTAAATAGTCCAATAATCCAAGTAGTGTCAGATAGTCCATTGAATAATCCAAGTTGTAATAATATCATGTTACATGCATGCAACTCCATTCCCCATGTATCAATATCATCTCAGTATTTCCATAATCTCATAAGTGTTCTTTCATTTTCGGCCCTTTGGGCCCACAATATATCAATATCACAGAATCATGAGTGTATGAATTCAAATGACAATAAAAGGCAAAATATAATGATATAATGAGATGTAACCAAGTATAGAGATGACTATCACATGCTTTGAAGAATTCAAGACACATACACAGTCCAAGTACAAATCAGGGTGTCATATCAAAAAAATGTGTGATGAGAAAACACATCAAACAACTATGGCGACAAGCCCACATATGGTGGCAAGACCAAATAATTAGTAGTCGGAACTACCAGAAGGTTGATTCCCCAAAATCCATCATCGTAGTTCAACACTGGTACCTCCTCAATGTTCATCACAACCATTTGAGAGGGACCCCCAAACACACCCAACACCCCTCAATATTTATAAATAATTACACACTTTTATCAACGTCTCAAACATTAATACCAACCAGAGCCCACGCCACCAAGACTCAAACTTTAATACCAAAATTCTAAGAACACCTACTAGGTAATCGTATCCTTAAGTTAATCGGAAAAATATACATATTTGAACCCTCAATTGAACAATATACAAAATCCCCAAATTGGAAATCCTAGAATTTTTCCAATTGGAATAGGTTTCCATATCCAAATTAAGCCTTACAACATTATTATCTAACAATATCCATAATTAGTTCACAATATTACAAGTAAACTAATATGTAAAACCTTCATTAATCATTGATTTAACCCTCTTTCTCTTATTCTTCAGAAATACCCTACTGGCAGTGGTTGGTTCAAAACTACTCCGTAAAACCTAATATAGTGATTCTGTCTTAGCGGAATCAAATCCGTTGGAGCAGACCCACTATGTCGAACAAAAACCACACTTAGGCGGTGTCACTTGACACATTGCCTCAACACCGCAACGACCTGATTCCACAATAGCTGGCCCCTGCGGATAAAACCTTCGCCAATACGAAAACTCAACACTTCATAACCCTCGCTTTGGCGAGCCAACCTTCCGCCGAAGCGGACATGCCGGAATGAGAACTGGTGCGGCCGAGGCGGATACCAGACGCCAGATCCTTGAAAATAGCCTCAACTCTCACTGAACCAAACATGCTCATCTATGGTAAATGGTGCTATGAACTCACTCATACCCTTGGATTTCACATTTAACCGGGTTAAGGCATAATTTTATAAAGAATCGTCCAGGAAAACAAAATATCCAATCTTTATAAATAAAGCCACAAAACACATCCAGTTGCCTCGGGAAGTGAACCAATGATTCGAATAAGTAAAATGACCCTTCGGACCTACTAAAAGTGATGGAACCCAAAAACATACACATTTGTTTAAAAGTCAACTTTGAGTCAAACTATCCAGCTCTAAGTTTCTATTTTTGGGTTTTTCATTCGAAACTCATATAAATAGAACCTTGAGATACATGCCACCTATCCCACATAGAGTTTTTGGAAAGGTTCACACAAGTAATTAATGTTCTTTATCTAAAAACGACCAGACATGTCGTTACAATGGCCACATTTTTGCAAAATTGGCAACAATTCATCAAGATTCTTTTATTTTCAATTAGGCCTCCTTTTATTCCTTCAAATAATCTAATCCTAGTCAATCTAGGACTGCAACCCAGCCCACATTACATTTAAAGGGAAAATCCCTCCCTTCATACTAATTTTTAGCACAAATCAACTAAGGTTAGAAAACTTAGCCGCCAAAACTCCTCTCTCTCTCTCATCTCATGTCACTCTTACCAGAAATAGGAAAATTTCAAATGAGTCAACTTTGATTATTCCTTTATCCCTCATTTTAGCTAAGAGCATTAATTTTTCTTAACCACATCTCAGCCCATCAAGAGCCAAAACCATCATTTTTCTCTCCTCTTTACGATTTTGTTAGATCATAATGGATTTTGTGCTATTGAGGACCAAAGGCAATGCCACTCTTTGGCTGTGATTCAAACTATTTGAAATTAAAATTTAAAATCGATTGAAATCACTTGTCCCATATCGGTTTCAAGATCAAATCGCGGGGTCTTGAGCTTCTATGTAAAAAACCCCATTTTTAACTAACCGAAGAGGTTGGAAGTCCCATTTTTGTGCAAAGAAACCCAAGATTTGAAATTACGATTTGGGATTGGCCTTTGCCGAACCCTAACAACCCTTTCTTACTTTCTCCATTTTTTTCTAGTCTAAAGTTTGTATTTTTTTTGCGTGTGTGCTCGAGTTTGTGGAAAGGAAAGCTCTCAACTTCAGATCTCAACTAAGGCTATGCATAGAAGAGGTAAATACACCTCTTCTCATCTTTATTTTTCTGTATATACGTGCGTTTCGTGTTAATCATGTAGCAGCTTAGTTGTTTATATAGCTGTGTGATATTTTTGTTTAGATTGTTTAGTTAACTATTAATGCTTCAGATATGCTTAGTTATTATTATTAGGTTTATGTTTTAAGTATTATGTGAAGTATAGGTTGTATTAGTACTTGTTTAGTAAAAACATGATGTAGAATTACTAAGTGTTTAATATAATGTGATACCTGTTTTAAAAAATCACAATCTTATGGTTGTTAAAATATGAATGTTTGAGTGTGGTTGTTTCCTTTACATGTTTTGATATTAGATTAGTAGTAACAACACAATTTTAGTTCTTTAAGGACATAGATATATGTTCGTAACCTGTTTAATGTTTTTTGTGATTATTGAATGGTATAAGATAGACATAGGTTCAGCCTCTAGTAGCATGCCCACAATTCTGTATCTGTGAATTTAGGATAGTAAAAAATATGATGAGAATCCTGTGTATATATGTATGGTCTATGTATGTATGTTTGATACAAATCATTCATATGCTATAGATAATCGTCCCTAGAGCGTATGAGCGCTCATGGAATCCATATATTTAAGGTGACAATGTATGTAAGGCTTACCCTTCTTTCTATCAATCGAAAATAAAATGTTGTGAAATAAAGGTTCCTTATACTAAATCTAATCTTGATATATAAGAAGCATATCTATTTTTTGTATGAAATACCGGTCAGATATTACTTGTCCCTTGATGGGAGTTATTTCCACACTCTGTAGTTTCATTTTTATATTGATAGAACAAGGTTTTGTGTTGGTTCCCTATAAGCTAAAATAACATACTTATCTCTTCTTATTTATTCATATAGAAAGGTGCAACGATACATTTTATCTTCCTTATTGATTCAAATAGAAAGAAGGAAAGTGATATGTATCTACTTAAGGACAGTTGGAGGTGTAACGACCTTACGTCACACCAACGTACTCAGAAGAGTATTCTATGTTCAGCGAGTGAGTTTCATATATATATATATATATATATATATATATATATATATACACACACACACATTATGTATCGTCATTATATATGCAGCTTATACATGTATAATATTATATTGCCCACAGAGACCTATATCATTATATACATGATATACTCTTATCACATATACTGCCCACAGAGGCCTACGATGTTATATATGCAATTATATCACATTATGTATAGTATGGTCCACAGTGGAACTTCAGGTTGTTTCTTTTGGTTTCCCTTGTACAATAATGCCTTTACTTACATTTTTATGTCTTACATATTCAGTACATTCTTTCATGCTGACATCCTTTTTGTTGTCACAATGTGTTTCATGTGCGCAGGTGCAACTAAACCGACAGATGCTCCTCCTCTGTAGATTATTTGATTCATCTGTTGGTTGTTGCAATCCGGCATTCTCGGAGTTTCTATACAAAGTCAGTCAGTGCATATTTATTTTGTATGGCCTTGCCGGCCTCCTTACTAGTTCTTGATACGCTTATTATGACCTTTTCGCCTCTATTATATATATATATATATGTTGGTTAGTTTTTTGTTTGTACAAGTTGTCTTATTCATGCTTTTACTATATTTGTCATTCTAAGGCCTTATTGGCCCAGATAGTTTTGTGTTCGGGTTTGGATAGTTTTGTGTTCGGGTTTGGATATATAGATGGTACACTCAGGCCATTCATACATCGGGTGACGGCCACACACCCCTAAGTTAGGGTGTGATAATCCCTTTCTAAGAAGAACAAAGAAATAATGATTGGTACTTCGAACAACTACTACACCCCATAATTTCCTTCCTAAAATATACCATAAAATCGAGAGCCTAAGATAAGGATTAAGGTTTCCTTGGTAAGATTTTGAAACTATGGAGTTAAATTCAAACGTGGTGGTAAGAGTTTAAGGACCGTGAAGCCCTTCATATCTGGAATCCTTACGTAGTATACGTCATGTCAAACCAAGGTAAGATGAGAAGAATTATGATGACCATACAAGGTTAATAAAGGCCTTGGACAATTATTGGAAGTAAAACTAAGAAACTCCGAGTAACACCCTGTTACACCCCGTAATTTCAGGACAAATAAGAGAATGTATGTAAGGAACACAAGACTTGAAAAGGGTACGAAATGAAGAATTGTTTTTCCGACGGAAAATCTTCCGAACGTCGGAAAGGAAAAATGTTCGTTGAAGAGAATTGGATTCTCAAAATGCATTAATTAAGGATTATGGAATGTATTATCATTATGGAAATTTATTTGTACGGATTTGGTCATGTGGGGCCCACCCGAGGAATTTTACGTTATGTGGGGCCCACGAGGGTTACAAAATTTTATGGACGAATGGGAGGGCGACACGTGGCACCTCCCCCACATGGCTTGGACGAAATATTCAAGGGTAGAGTGGTCATTGACCATTGAACATGAACAAAGTCTTGCTAGCTTGAGATTGTTGACTAGTCAACTTGTCCACTTGGATAATTATTAATTGCTCTTCATCCTAGCCCCACATGTGTTATTATCTAAGCCCTCCTTTGTAGTATATATCCTACACTAGTGCAAGACAAGTTCTATACTTAGAAAAATTTTCAAGAAAACATTGTGCTAGCTTTAGGTGCTCTCGGCCAAAGGGATTTTTAGAGACAAAAATTTTGCAATTGTGGTTCATTATTCACAAGACTTTAACTCAAGGTCCCTAAGGGTATTGTAAGGATATCTCAATAGAAAGATTTCGGAAAAACGGCGTTTTCACGTTAGTCGCAAGGCGGAAACTTAAGGGGTTCTTCAACTTTGAAGTTGAAACTTGAAGATGGGTTCTTCATAGGCTTCTAAGGAGTGCTTGGAGCGGATTGGAACATAAGGAAAGGAGCTAAGAATTTCTAAGGAGCGACTTTGAATCTTGGAAAGATTAAGGGCTTGTAAAGGTATAATTCTTGTCGTTTTAGTAATTAAGATTACTTATTGTTGTAGCTATGGACATTAGCAAGCATGAGATGTTTATATTATGAAGTTTGGTAAGTATATTGGCTATTGGAACCCTAATCCGAAACTAGTATGTTTAGCCTTAAGATTACAATTCAAGTTGATTATAAGTATAAGTCGTCACATGTTATATATTGAAGGAAATTGTAGTTGTTGAAGTTGTTTATGACTATATAACATGTTTGACCTAAGAACTTGGATTGGAAAGGAATTGGAAAGTTTGATAAGTTGTTGCACCTTTTGGCCGAAAATGGCATTGTATTGTGGACTAGTTTGATATCAATTGTAGGGCGGAATTTTACACGTCTTGTAGGCGTGTAATCCCCTATTGTTAACTACATTGTTGAGCCTTAAATGTGGCGTGTTTGGTTATTGTATTCGGCCTTGAAAAAGGTGGCAAAGTATGTAGAAACAAAGGAAGTGTTGTTCGATTTTCCGTAGAATTTAGTGACTTTGCACTTAGAATATTCTACGTTCGAAGCTAGAGGTTAATGGACGTATTATGGTCATTTTAGGTTGAAGTACTAAGTATAGCGGATTCTACTTGAAGGATGGAATAACTATCAAGGTTGAAGTACTTCGGAACATTTTGCTATTTGTCGATAATCGTCGCGAGGTATGTGTACCTCTTCCTTCTTTTGACATGATTCTATGTATGGAATATACATGTGGTATTATTTCATGATTCCTTCTACTCTTAGAAGTTAAGAGGTATGTATGTTGATTTACTCTACGTAAGAGTTATGTCTAAGTTATCGTAAGTTCTTATCAAGTCTTATGGGGGACGTTGGTAAGAGCCGTTAGGAGGTATTTTGGAGCCAAGTTGACTTGGCTAAGTTACGGCACAAATGAGAATAAGTATTGAACAAGCCACAGCAGCGTTAATAAAGGAAAATGTAATGACAATCAATTATGTTAAAATGAGTAGAATTCTCCATCTGCATAGAAACTAAGATAAGACAAAATTGTATTACATTTTCTAGATCATGGCTACTTGAATAAGATCGTTATAAATAAGTATAACTTATTCACAACACACCAATGTATATGTTACTTAACTTATAAGAATTTACGTATGAAGTTTTAAGACTATGGATCTCAAATTCTTAAAAGTTAAGGGACTTTATTTTTCAAGTTATGGGACTCGATTCTTAAAGGAAGAAATGAATTGATTTACAAGTATAGAATACTTGATTTGGAAAGACTTGATTTCTAAAGTTAAGAAACTTGTTTTCTTAAAAGTTAAGAGACTTGAAGTATTTTGAAAGCTATGTGATTTGATTTGAAAGTATAAGTCTCTTGGTTATAAAAGGAATGAATATGTCTAAAACCATAAAGGGTTATAACGGCTTTATGGGAAGTTGGTTATAACGGATTTATGGAAGGTTAAGAAAGTTGTCTATTTTGCTTAATGGGCATAAGTTGCCTAGATTGTGAGAATTTGAAGTTACTTGATTTCAGGCTTTGAAATGAGTTTTCTAAAAGTGTAGTAACTTACTTTGAAAAATAGACATGCCTTGATACTACGGGTGTTAGTATCTTAGGGCTTTACATAAAAAGGAGTCTTTTGAAAAGAATGTACGTACGTAGTACTTTGACTTGTTTAATTGAGAATTATTCTATAAGTGCCTTGAGTTTATAAAATGAAAGTCTATAGATTTTATGAACTTGCCTATGTGTGCTGGTGATAGCCTTTGAGTGCAAGTATTATGTTTTATTACGTTGTCGCGACTCTCGGTTGGAGGGTCGGCTGTCTTGTTGTAAGTTTGCTTGGACGTACCGACAGTGATGTGGGATTCCACGGGTATGCTTCCATTATGATTGATCCTTGGACATGCTTATGCGATGTGGGATTCCGGGGCATGTGACCAGGAGGCGGGTTAGATTCCCGGATTTGTTTTATTACCCATGGCCATACTTATACGATGAGGGATTCCGGGGCATGCGACCATGCTATGTAAGACTATTACTCCATGGGCTAGCTCACCATGAAGACATGTACCCACAATGAGGGATTCCGGGGACATGTTATATTATTACTCCATGGGCTAGCTCCCCATGAAGACCTGCACCTACGATGAGGGATGCCGAGGGCACGTTATGGCCATGCTTATACGATGAGGATTAGGGGCATGCGGCACGTTATATATATATATATATATATATGTGTTGTATATGTCTGTGACGGTGAGTTAGGATGCCAGGCGCGTCACGTAGTGTCACGCCCGAAAATCGGGCAGTCATCGGTGCCTTACCGGGCACCCTAGTGATACAACATCGAGAGAAAACCGTGAAATAAAACTTTACACATGAAATGAGAGATATAGTAAATAAGCAGGCCAGCAAGCAGTTGCCTTCGGTATACATAAAACACGAGCAGTTTAATCCTTTTACAACCACCTTACAAGATTACTACGGACCTCTAAGATTTATATAACAACTATGACGGGACGGGGCCGCCATACCACGAGCGTCAAGAACTTACGGACTCGGGTAACATACCAAAGATCAGCCTCCGCCGGAACGGCGCTTCCCCAAACGCTGAAATCAGATCCTCAACGCGGGGATCGACAGCCGATGTCCCTCTACCTGCGGCATGAGCGGCCCCGAAGGAGTCGATCTAACAGTACCAAGTATGTGAAGCGTAAATCACGTAAATGAAATCATAATAGTCTATATAAAGCGGGAGACATGTATGATGACCAAACTACGATATATAACATATAACGATTCATATCAAGCGAGGACTCACGCTCCAATTATCACTCGTGCGTGGAATTTCTTCCTCAGCTGCAGATTTATGATATAACAATACCAAGGATTATACATGAACACCATGTCCCACTGTGTTATAAAAACCGTGCAGAGACAAGTATAACTACGAGATCCGGCCGTACCAATAATACAATGCAACCAAACCACGGCGTCACGGGGCAAGTGCGAGCCGACTCACAGGATACCAAGGCGGTCCACGCGGTGACCGGGGCAAATCGGTGACCACGGGGACCAAGCGTATCACGAAACTTCGTCACTATCTTGAGCGGGGCAAGTCACGGTGACTACGGATACGAGCGAATCGATCACGAGGCGGGGCAAGTCGAGCCGACCACCGGATACCGGGCGAGCAGTAAGAAACCTCAACCGATCCAACGGCCCTCTATCGAGAGAGCGGTAACACGAAACACCACACTTGCACAACAAAGGCTATCATCACAAGCATAGGCAAGTTTCACAACAACAAGCATAGGAATGTTTCACCACAAGCATAAGCAAGTTTCACATCACTCAAAGTACCTTCATTTTATGCCAAAGTCGGGTTTCAACCTAAAGTACTACGTCGTTAAATTCTTTAAAGAGATCCATTACTTATCAAAGTCACCCGATACGTAGTATTAGAATGACCAACCATTCCTTTTCAAAATCAAGTAACAACATTCTTTTCCTAAGTTCGGTTGCCTAGTTTCAATTACTCAAGCTTCTCATTTTCAAATGGTTTCATAGTTCATAAACTTAATCACTTGATTCCTTTTTAGAACAATTGAGTAATATAAGTCTCACGTGAGTAGGTTATTCTTGTTTACAACATTCTTATTACAATGACCATGATCTAGAAAATGTAATGTCATTTTGTCTCATCTTAGTTTCTATGCGGATGGAGGTTTCTCTTGGTTTTAATACGATACATCATTATTCAATACATTTTCCTTTATTAACGTATTTGCGGTGGTGCTGTCGATACATTACGATTTCCAAATCGTTAAAACATTATCCCTTTAAATAAAACCAAGTACTCATTACTCACGAATGAGGTTTCACACAAACATCCACATTAAAACAAATAAGTTAAGTCTCTTATCTTATAAGATCAAGTCTCTTAACTTCTAACATCGATAAACCATTTTCTTTACCTCTCTTAAGACATTATACCTAACTCCCATAAAGCTAGTATAACTCTTTTTAAAACCTTTTAAAACAAAGTGTTACTCTCCTTCCAAAACGATTTATAAATCTTTTGAAATACATCAAGTTCTTTATTATAACAAGCGGTTATAATTCACATGATTACCTTTTAAAACCACAAAGTATTTTCTTACCTACATAAAGTCGTTATAACCAACTTCCCATAAAGCCATTATAACACTTTATGTTTTAAGAACAATCAAACACGATTAACACGTACGCGTCTACCGTACTACATAGTTCACACATATCATGCTAGAAGAGATAGGAAGAGGTTCACATACCTCGCGACGATTTAACGACAATAAGCAAAATGCTCCAAGTACTCCAACCTTGCTAGCCCTTTCCACTCCTCGAGTAGAATCGCTACTCTTAGTACTTTCACCTATAAAGGCCACAAACGTCTATTAAATCTTAAACACGTTCCCATCTTTCTACTGAGAAAATTGGAAGACCTCCCCGCAATAGCGTAAATCTCCTCCTCTATCGAGGTCGGCTACCAAGCCAACCAGGGGGGGGGTTAACACGTCTAACCGGACGCGTACAATTCTACTACACAGTAATGCTACATAAGTCTACTGTAATACAACCCTAGGTAATTACAGTTCAGATCTTCTCTTTATTATCCTTCTATGTGATTACTGTTCAATTCTTCATTCTTCAGGCTTAAGTCAAAAGACATTGCCATAATACTAAGTTGATTCTATATATAGTATACAACACTATATATTCAACACTTATGTAATTTCCAATTACAATAGGGGGACAAGATATTTACCTCGATAAGCCCAAAAATTATCCGAGTTTAAAGTCGCTCCTGAGCAAGGTTTAGCTCCTCCTCCGAGTGCTCCAATCCGCTCCAAACAACCCTTAGAAGTTCTACGCAACTTCTACTCCATACTTCAACAACGGGTGAAGATTTTCCTTAGGGTTTCGTGTAGAGGCTAAGGAAAGTATAATCGTATTTTCCGGGTTTTTCGTACAAAGGGTACTTTGGAAAGTACTACAAGGTATTTGGGCTAAAGTATTTTGGACATTATAACAATACTTAGGAGAGTATTTCTATACCACAACAAAGGGTATTATACGAAAACAACTAGGCTAGGGGGTACCCCATGGCCAAGGCACCATGAGGGGAAGCTCGGCAAAGGGGTAAAGGGTTGTGGAGGCCGAATTTCACACGGGAGGCAGGCAGAGAACTAAAATAGTTAGGCAATTTGTGGATGAAGAAAGTCTTCAAAGGAGCTATTTATAGCAAAACCAAAGGCCAACCAAGGCCAAGATCCTTCCAAGTGTATAGCAAGTGTAAGGGCAAGATTAAACCAAGTGCACCCTAAACCCTACTCCACAAAACACTCCACAAAACAAGCCACAAAACAAGGCACAAATCAAGGAGCCAATTGGCCAAGAGAACGTGACCCATTTCGTCCAAGCCATGCCATGGTTGCCGTCCAAGCCTTCCAATTAGAGGGTGACAAGTGTCGCCCTCTCGTTGGTCCAAAATGTTTCGTCTCTCGGAAAAATCCGCAAAAAATATAAATGACATAGCCGGAATTTTCCCTACGAAAGAATGAAACGTTTCGTCGAAAAACGACTCCTTTCGGCACTTGTGTACAAATTTCGAAACTATGCCTACTTAAGGCTCAAATTGTACACGTACGCCCTCACGTACATACTCTGGAAATACGGGGTATAACACATGGTTATATGTTACACCTACGGCTGTCGGCAGTGATGTGGGATTCCACGGGCAGGAGATATATATATGTATTGTGTATGTGTACGCCGGCTGTGAGGTAGGATACCACGGGCGCGTCACATGGTTATATGTTACACTTATGACTGTCGGCAGTGATGGGGGATTCCACGGGCACGCTTTGATATTTGTGTGATTTGATCGCGTTCCAGATTGGGCCGGGTAGTATATACGCCCCTCCATAAAGGGTCGGATTATGTTATGAAAGATAAGTAAGTTATATGGTAATGAACTTAATGATTTCTCCTAAGTATGTACGTAAGATTTGGCTATAACTCTTAATGGAATGGAAAAGATAATGAGGTACGATTAAGTTCACGAGATGGTAATGACACGGTAGGATCTGGTATGTACCCTTTTTATACTTGCCCCTGTCATTATTTTGTACAGTTATGATTTGTTTACTATACCTTATTTTCTGTTCCTTATTTTACATTTCCATATTAAATTTTTGTGTCTTGACCCCGCCGAAGTGCGTTAATGTCATGAGTTTAGGTACCTGATTGTGGATCCGCGAGCTTAGGATCTGGTTCACATTTTGAGATGGCTCCATGTTAGGAGTTGTCACGGCTATGTATATTCGAAGTGCGGCGGGGCCTTGTCCGTCATAGTATTTGTTCAAATCTTAGAAGTCTGTATTCACGTGTAAATTTGGGTGGTTAGAGTTGTAATTACATTTTTGGATAGTGTAAGCCCTTTTTGGGTGATTTATTTTATGGCAGCCTTATCGGCTTTGCCTTGGTTTTAAAGAAAAAAAAAATGTGTTACTTATTTTTCCGCAGTTGTTTTGGTGTTGTATGATTGGAAGGGTGCCCAGGTAGGGCACCAGTCGCGGCCCGGGGTCGGGTCGTGACACACCCATTATTTCATTTCACGTTTAAGCGTATGGTTAATCAAATTAAACTTCGATGAGCCGAGCCTCATTATGAAGGTCATTCATGATATAGTGAATATTTAGAAGGGTTATAGATGGTTATATATCACTGGGATCAAAGGAATCACATCTCGATTGCGTTTGATGAAAATCGGCGGATACACTAGAGCATTTTGCATCATTGATAGAATCTACCATGCAAAAGAGGGAGCATATTAGTCTTGAAATCTATCCAACTCACTTCCCTGATATGCCATTAGATATGTGGCTGCATATGGCATGTGCGACTGCATATGCCCTTGCATATCAAGGGCGGTGGTCGTCCTCCTTGGTGTATTTAAGTGGTGGCTTGCCCTTTTAACCCTAATCAAGATCAAATCATGGGCGAGTTTCTATATAAAGAACCCCATTTTTAACTGATCGAAGAGGTTGGAAGTCCCTTTTTTGTGCAAAGAAACCCAAGATTTGAAATCACGATTTGGGATTGGCCTTTGTTGAACCCTAACAACCCTTTCTTACTTTCTCCATTTTTTTCCAGTCTAAAGTTTGTTCATTATTTGCGTGTGTGGTCGAGTTCGTGGAAAGGGAAGATCTCAACTAAGGCTATGCATAGAAGAGTTAAATACACCTATTCTCATCTTTATTTTTCTGTATATATGTGTGTTTCGTGTTAATCATGTAGCAGCTTAGTTGTTTATGTAGTGTGATATTTTTGTTTAGATTGTTTAGTTAACTATTAATGCTTCAGATATGCTTAGTTATTATTATTAGGTTTATGTTTTAAGTATTATGTGAAGTATAGGTTGTATTAGTACTTGTTTAGTTAAAACATGATGTAGAATTGCTAAGTGTTTAATATAATGTGATACCTGTTTTAAAAAATCACAATCTTATGGTTATTAAAATATGAATATTTGAGTGTGGTTGTTTCCTTTACATGTTTTGATATTAGATTAGTAGTGACAACACAATTTTAGTTCTTTAAGGACTTAGATATATGTTCGTAACCTGTTTAATGTTTTTTGTGATTATTGAATGATGTAAGATAGACATAGCTTCAGCCTCTAGTAGCATGCTCACAAGTCTGTATCTGTGAATTTAGGATAGTAAAAAATATGATGAGAATCTTGTGTATATATGTATGGTCTATGTATGTATATTTGATACAAATCATTCATATGTTGATAATCGTCCCTAGAGCATATGAGCGCTGGTGGAATCCGTATATTTAAGGTGACAATATATGTAAGGCTTACCCTTCTTTCTATAAAGGTTCCTTATACTAAATCTAGTCTTGATATATAAGAAGCATATCTATTTTTTGTATGAAATACCGGTCAGATCTTACTTGTCCCTTGTTGGGAGTTATTTCCACACTCTGTAGTTTCATTTTTATATTGATAGAACAAGGTTCTGTGTTGGTTCCCTATAAGCTAAAATAACATACTTATCTCTTCTTATTGATTCATGTAGAAAGGTGCAACGATACATTTTATCTTCCTTATTGATTCAAATAGAAAGAAGGAAAGTGATATGTATCCACTTAAGGACAGTTGGAGGTGTAACGACCTTACGTCACACTAACGTACTCAGAAGAGTATTCTATGTTCAGAGAGTGAGTTTCATATATATATATACACACACACACACATAATGTATCTATGATGCCCAGAGGCCTATGTCATTATATATGCATCTCATACATGTATAATTTTAATTATATTTCCCACAGAGGCCTACATCATTATATACATGATATACTTTATCACATATACTGCCCACAGAGGCCTACAATGTTATATATGCAATTATATCTCATTATGTATAGTATGGTCCACAGTGGCACTTCAGAGCTACAGGTTGTTTCTTTTGGTTTCCCTTGTACAATAATGCCTTTATTTCATTTTTATGTCTTACATATTCAGTACATTCTTTCATGCTGACATCCCTTTTGTTGTCAAAATGTGTTTCATGTGTGCAGGTGCAACTAGACCGACAGATGCTCCTCCTCAGTAGATTATTTGATTCATCTGTTGGTTGTTGCAATCCACCTTCTCGGAGTTTCTATACAAAGTCATTCAGTGCATATTTATTTTGTATGGCCTTGCCGGCCTCCTTACTAGTTCTTGATACACTTATTATGACCTTTTCGCCTCTATTTTACGTATATATGTTGGTTAGTTTTTTGTTTGTACAAGTTGTCTTATTCATGCTTCTACTGTATTTGTCATTCTAAGGCCTTATTGGCCCAAATATTTTTGTGTTTGGGTTTGGATATACAGATGGTACACTCAGGCCATTCAGGCATCGGGTGACGACCACACACCCCTAAGTTAGGGTGTGATAATCCCTTTCTAAGAAGAGCAAAGAAATAATGATTGGTACTTCGAACAACTACTACACCCCATAATTTCCTTCCTAAAATATACCATAAGATCGAGAGCCTAAGATACGGATTAAGGTTCCTTTGGTAAGATTTTGAAATTGTCGAGTTAAACTCCAACGTGTTGGTAGGAGTTTAAGGACCGTGAATCCTTTCATATCTAGAATCCTTACGTAGTATACGTCATGTCACACCAAGGTAAGATGAGAAGAATTATGATGACCATACAAGGTTAATGAAGGCCTTGGACAATTATTGGAAGTAAAACTAAGAAACTCCGAGTAACACCCATTGTTTCATTTCACGTTTAAGCGTATGGTTAATCAAATTAAACTTCGATGAGCCGATCCTCATTATGAAGGGCATTCATGATATAGTGAATATTTAGAAGGGTTATAGATGGTTATATATCACTGGGATCAAATGAATCACATCTCGATTGCGTTTGATGAAAATCGGCGGATACACTAGAGCATTTTGCATCATTGATAGAATCTACCATGCAAAAGAGGGAGCATATTAGTCTTGAAATCTATCCAGCTCACCCTGATATGCCATTAGATATGTGGTTGCATATGGCATGTGCGACTGCATATGCCATCGCATATCAAGGGCGGTGGTCTTCCTCCTTGGTGTATTTAAGTGGTAGCTTGCCCTTTTAACCCTAATTTAGACCTAAAACTAATTCCTAACACCCCAAACCGTCCATAGACTTTATTCAAGGTCCCTAGGACGGTTTCCTATTAAACTCACAAAGATTCAACACTAAAATCTTGATATAACACTTCTATGACAAGATAAAAGAGGCAAGAGAGAGTAAGGATAAAGACAAGCTTGGATTTCAAGTTATTACATTGGATTAAGGTATAATTCTGGTTGTTCTTCATTATTCATAATTTCTCTTAGCTTCAGGTAATTTGTTGATGAGAAAATCCTTGAAGAAATTGAGATAGAACTCTAAGGTGATCATAATAAATATAGTAGTTGTTGTGTAAATTTTGGATGGTTTGATGAGATTCTTGAGGTATCTTTGGCTAGGTTTCATGGAGTGTTGTTTTTGTAATGTTGATAACATTGTGTTGTTGTGGAATAGATGAGAATAGCTTAAGTACCATGAAAATAAGATAGTATAGAGTATGCACTGTTAGCGATTTTACTTATGCTCACGCAAGTGTACGTATCTCTTTAAGTAATATAGTCTGTAAGACCGAATATCTTCCACAGAGACTGATTATCAAGTACCGATTATCTACGCTTTAGTTTCTATTTGGTGATCGTTAATTTGTTTGTATTTTTTTTATCTAATAACTAAACTAAAGTAAATTGCAGAAAATAAACTAAAGTGATGAACTAAGGGTTTAAAATAGTTATGATGGAAATAGGGCATCCAATCTCCTCAACTATCCACTCTTTCACGTGTTAATGCAATGCTAATGATTCTTCTTCTTATTAAGATAGCATGTTAACTAGTCTGTCATCATATTCCAGTTAGGATATACGAGAGATCAACCTTGTGCAGAAACCTTCTATATTTCTATGATAGATTTTACCACATAGGAGGACTAAGAACAATAACCTTAAATACTACACAAGTATCGGGGTACTTTCGTTCGCGATTTTAACCTGTGTCTAGACAACTACAACATATTCAAATCTCCCCTCTCGGATCTCGATTCGAAATAATATAAGTGATGACAATTAATGGTCAGTTAATTATCAAGCAATCAAAACAATACTTAATAGATCTTAATACCAGTGAAGAAGAAATCACTAACTATGCATTAACTATATGACATAGTTTCAAGAAGATTCGAATGAAAACCCCTAATAAAGCAATTAGCTCCTAAACATTGTCATGTCAAGAACTAAATTACAATCCAACATAAACTGAAATAAAATAAGGGAAAGGAAAATAACTTGAACAAAGTTGTCTCCAATCTTGTGTCTTGCCTCCCTTCCTAGCCTCCCCAAAGTAGAATCAAGAATATGTACAAGATGCCTCCATAAGGTCAGCGTTTTAGGGATTTATAGTTGAGAAAACTTGCGCTTCGGACCCTTTTAACCCTCTGAAATTCGGCCCAAAAATCAGATTTTCCGCATCGGCACCGTGGCCTTGCAGGTTGGCGCCATGGTGCCGAAAATACTGAAGCAAAATCAAACTCCGCAGGATAATTAGCGCCGCGGCGCCTGTGACGTTCTTTGGCCAGTTTTTCTGTTTCGTGTCCTTTTTTCGTCCGAACTTCGTCAAATCTCTTCTATGCTTCCCGAGACTTCTTAGGCTTCATTTCTTGGCCTTTTTAGTGTGCAATTCCATCTCAATTAATCTCATTTCATCCTCTTTTTGTCATTTATTCATTTAGGACCGTTGTGACTCAAAAAAAAAACGACCCTAACACGACACTAATTTCGAAGAGAATGAGAAAAATACTAACTAAAATTGACTCAAAAAGTGTATATAAAATATTCATAACATGCACGCCAAGTGCTCGACGAAATATCGCAAAGACGAAATCATGATATCATTGATTGGATATTGACACAGATTTTCCTTATTGTTTAGGACTATGATTGTAAGAATGAGAAAAGAACCATGGGCATTATATTGGTTGTAAACAAGGTATGTAAGGCTATCCCCTTTTTTCAAAGCATGAAATCTAAGATCTATCATTTTAAAAAAGAAATGTCGAGAACCCCACTCTATTGTCTGTCAAGTCTCATTTTGAGAATTCTTTATTTCTTATTCTTTTATTACAATCCTCATTGTTAGTTACTAGTCATATTACAAGTCTTCAAAAGGAAGAATTCTAAATAGATAATCGTCGAGTCAACTAAGAGTCGTTTTAAGAATGAAGTCAAAGAGTTTATGAGTTTTAAAAAGGGTCAAAGAGTCGTTGTTATCATAGTTTATTAATACACCCCTGAACCCCCATTAGTGTTGATATGTTTTACATTGGCATTTGATATCATGCATATCAATGCCAAGACTTCATAATACAATACTAAGTCCATAAATCCATTGGAAATAATTTAACTACAAGTTAATAAATTTTCATCGTCACATCCGTTGTATCCAAAATTATTTCATATAGAAAATGTAAATATACTTTCCTTCCAACATTCAAATCTTATATCCTAACTTACGTTCTCATTTCATTGCCCTGGAATTACGGGGTGTAACATTCTCCCCCCCTTAGAAACATTCGTCCTCGAATGTTCATCAAAGGTCTCAAGCTATACAAACCATATACACATATAGAGGATCGGGTTATACGTTTTGCAACATATACATATAGAGGATCGGGTTGCACGTTCCGCAATATATACATATAATAGATAGGGTTGCATGTTTCACAATATATACATATATAGGGTCAGGCTTCATGCCACATCAGATACATGAACACGTTGCATTACATATTTATATATGCATCTCATAGTATACTTGAGTGCAGTGATATTTTAGACACCTCACACAATAATAAGAAGATAGTTTATACAATAAAAGTATATGCCAGACAGGTTGTATAGGAGTTTCAGAGTTTCATTATCCACCTCATATGGCATCCAGGTTGCTTATGCTTTTATTTACAATACAATAAAAATATATGCCAAATAGGTTGTATATGAGTTTCAGAGTTACATTATCCGCCTCATATGGCGTCCAGGTTGCTTATGCTTTTATTTACAACTTATTATTTCATATTGCATTTATGTTTCTTCCTTGCAACTACAGATTCATATTGTTATTCATAATTTACATACGCTGTACATTATTTCGTACTAATGTCCCTTTTCAGGGGCACTGTACTTCATGTTGTAGGTGAAAGTAGAAGTGCATAGGCCTTTCTCATAGTAGGACTCGACTCAGTTGAAGTTGTTACACTCTTTTATTCCAGAGCTTTATAGTGAGGTGATAGGTATGACAAATGTGCATATGTATGTAATCGATGAAGGCAACATTGATTCGAGTATGGTAGCCGCAAAAAAATCAAGCATATCACCACCCTACAAAGGTAAAACCTTCAATGAAAAAGGAGATAATATGACCCTTAGTGCAAACAATATTGAAATATAGCACGAATAAGCTAAAAATATTTCTTTAAGAAGACAAGCGCACAAGAAATACCCAACGAACAAATAGTCAAGTATGAAGCATAATGAATCTTGGAGTTACAAATCGTAAGTATACACTTTTAGTTTAAAGAGAATACTATTTATAGGAGACAACGAGCTTGGAGCTAGTAAATATGGCAGACAGTCTAGAAAATAAATGCAATAAGCTATGATGGACAGGAAGGCGTATTTAGTTGTCAGTATTCAATGAATAAGGGGAGACTAAGGAAGATGAGAAGGGTAGCATGAGAAGCAAAAAGTTCTAATTCAACAAATAGGACAATAATAGACCACCGAGTTCCGTATTGTTGGATAACAAAATCCAGTAAAGGAGTTACAAGAAGAAATAGCCCTAAAGAAATAACTGATGGTCACCGGTAATATAAACCAAATGATATCTTTATAGGTAGTATATATTAACAAGTCTCCCTTATATTGGGAAATGTGAGGAGTACAGGGACAGAGTACCCCGTGTATGACCTATTGAGAGGTTTAGTAATACGAAGTAATAGAAATAACAAGAACCTTATCAACATTCAAGGATTAAGAGTATCAACTAACAACATTCAAAGAAGATCTACCTTTAGAGTTAAGGCATTACATCCAGAATATTGGGTGACCCGGGGATCCTAAGGACCATTACATAATCAGGATATTAATGCCTAAATGACTTGTTAGTCGATTATCTTGAGGACCATTACATAATCAAAGTTTGATCGCAGAATTATCTTGAAAATTATCCCAAACCATTGTACGATCGATCACTAAGACAACTAGCTAATCAAAGAACCAATTTGGAAGAAGCTTTAAGTACTCGGAATTTCCATTATCCCACCTTAGGATGACCACTGAAGATATCAGGTCGAACTACTGGACCTAGGCTGCGAGTGAATGTATAGAGTTTAGAAGAAATTGGAATAATTATTGATGACTAGTAAGAATGTTATTACCAGATTGATAACTAAGGAACTACAAAGTTAAACTATTCTTAAGTCACAAAAAGGGGAGGAACCCAAAAGGTGATATCATATTTGAAGAAATAAGTTATGAAAGGATACCTAGATCAACGAGGAAACAAATTAAGAGATTTTCTATGAGAAGCAACATTCAACTCGATAAGGGAAAAATATTCCATTTAAGAGTATTCAAGGTCATAGTACCGAACTCAATTGAGAAAGTCAATAACCAACAAGTAGAGTATATTCTCAATCAGAGACATTTATTCAGTAAATACTCTGAGTAAGAATAGAGAAGGATGTATTGATGAAGAAATTTAAGACCAATAAGACACCCAGAACTTATTTATCATATAAGGACACAATCGAGAGAGGAAGAAGAAAAGCAGATGAAAAAGAGGATTCAAATAACTTCAGTATTTTCACGTTCTCGACTTTAACGATCATCGTGCCATAATTTATCATCATCATCTTACGCTTCGTGCCTACAAGTCTGTTATCTAAAATCCATCATAAGATGAACATTATAACACAAAAAAGAATGACATAGCCCAGATGTCAGAACATAATGGCTCAGATAAGGTATAACTGTCACACAATTATGTAAAATAAAAGTACAACTATGTGAAGGTTGAGGATATACCAAAGATGTATGTCAATGTAATCCGATCGAACAATAGGACCAGCTAGTCCTTGGACCACAAAAGTCTATTAAGAAAGGACACAGAACCTAATAATTGCTCTACTAGAACGATTCATATCCTAGTATTTCTATTCGGTTTATCGAAGATGGTCCGTGTATCTAATATTTCTGAAGCATGTATGTCAGGTGCATCTCGATGTTAGTAAGAGGATATTAAGGTAAGTTATGGCTAAACTTCCTCTAATTCTTGTAAGTTTGAGAGATCGTGTGAGGCCGATTGATGTTATATTGATCAAATGTAGCCTTGGGTGGTATTGGATATATGTTTTGGGTGTTTACCAGAATTTGGATAGACCTGTTTACAAAGGAAATTCTACCAAATTTTTTGGGAAATGTGACAATTAGAATATCTTCAACATTAATGGACGAATGTTCATTAATGGAGAATGATGTTACCCCCGTAATTTCATTCTTCAAATATACCATAAGATCGGGAGCATAAGATAAGGATTAAGTTCTCTTGGAAATATTTTAAAATGATCGAGTTAAAATTCGACGTGGTGGTAGAAGTTTAAAGACCGTGAAACTCTTTATACCTGTAATCCTTACATAGTATATGTAGTTTCAAACCAAGGTAAGATGAGAAGAGTTATGATGACCATAAAAGGTTAATGAATGCCTTGGACCAATATTGGTTGTATAACAAAGAAACTCCAAGTTACATATGTCGTTTCATTGCATGTTTAAGTGTTATGGTTAATCAAATTGAGCTTCGATGACCCGAGAATCATTACGAAGGTAATTAATGATATAAGTGAATGTTTAGAAGTGTTATGTATTGTTATATATCATTGGGATAAAAGAAACCGCATCTCGACGAAGTTTGATGAAGATCATCCGATATCCTAGAGCGTTTCGCATCTCAACTGGAATCCGCAACATAAAATATGGAGCATATGAGCCCTGGGATCAGGACACCCCAATGTCCTGATATGCCCTTGGATATGTGGCTTTATATGGAATTGCATATCAAGGGCGGTGGCCGACCTCCTTGGTGTATTTAAGCGGTGGCTTGCCATTTTAACCCTCATTTTGACCCAAAACTAATTCTTAACACCCAAACCCCTCCCTATACTTTCTCCAAGGTCTCAAGGATGGTTTCAAGTAACTCACCAAGATTTAACACCAAATTCTTGAGATAACATTTCTATGACAAGATAGAGGAGGCAATGGAGAGTAAGGATAAAGACAAGCTTGATTTTAAGTTATTACTTCGGATTATGGTATGATTCTAGTTGTTCTTCAATATTCATAAGTTCTCCTAGCTTAATGTAATATCTTTATGAGGAAGTCCATGAAGAAATTGAGATAGAACTCTATGGTGATCATAATAAATATGGTAGTAGTTGTATAAATTGTTGGATGGTTTGATGAGATTTTTTAGTTAAATTTTACTAGGTTTCATGGAGTGTTGTTGTTGTAATGTTGATAACATGGTGTTATTGTGGAAGAGTTTAGAATAGATTATGTACCATGCAAATAAGATAGTATAGAGTATGCATGCCAAGTGTTCGATGAAATGTCGCAAAGATAAAATCATGAAATCATTGATTGAATATTGACACAGATTGTCCTTATTGTTTAGGAAAATGATTGTAAGAACAATCAAGGCACCATGGGAGTTATATTGGTCATCAACAAGGTATGTAAGTCTATCTCCTTCTTTCAAAGCATGAAATCTAAGAACTACCATTTAAAAAAATAAAAATCGAGAACCCCACTCTATTATATATCAAGTCTTATTATGAGAACTGTTTATTGCTTATTCATATTCTTACAATCCTCATTGTTTTTACTAGTCGTATTACAAGTCTTAAAAATGAAGCATTGTAATGAGATAATCATCGAGTCGACTAAGAGTCATTTTAAGAATAAATCAAAGAGTTTACGAGTTTTAAAAATGGCCAAAGAATTTGTTGTTATCATAGTCTGTTATTTATACCCCAATCCCCCGTTGGTGTTGATATGTTTTACATTGGCATTTGATATCATGCATATAACCATATACATATATAAAGGATCGGGTTATACGTTTTGCAACATATACATATAGAGGATCGGGTTGCACATTCCGCAACATATACATATAATGGATTGGGTTGCATGTTCTTTAACACATACATATATTGGGTTGGGATGCACGCACAACAGATACATAAACACGTTGAATTTCATATTCATACATGCATCTCATAGTATATTTGTGTGTAGTGATATGTTATACACCTCACACAATAAAACGACGATATTTTTTCTACAATAAAAGTATATGCCAGACATGTTGTATATGAGTTTTAGAGTTTCATTATCCACCTCATATGGCATCCAGGTTTCTTATGATTATATTTATAGCTTATCATTTCTTGTTACGTTTCTGCCCTTCGTTGTGACTACAGATTTGTATTACTATGAATGATTTACATACTTAGTACATTATTTCATACTAATGTCCCTTTTCGGGGGCACTGCATTTCAAGTTATAGGTGCGGGTAGAGGTGCAAAAGCCTTTCTCATAGTAGGACTCGAATCAGCTGAAGTTGTCATGCTCCTTTCTTCCAGAGGTTTTTAGTAAGCTGAAGGTTCTTCCTACTCTTGTTGATAAATCCCAAGAAGCTTTTGTGAAAGAAAGAAACATGGTGGACAATGTCTTTATTGCCCAAGAACTTGTGAGAGGTTTTAACAGAGCTAGAGTCTCACCAAGGTGTATGCTTATGGTGGATCTACGGAAAGAATTTGATACGGTCTCTTGGAACTTCCTTGAGTCAGTACTAAGAGGACTCAAATTTCCGGACAGATTTGTAAGATGGATCATGGAATGTGTTAGCTCCACCTCTTTCTCTCTTTCAATCAATGGTGAGCTACATGGTTATTTCACGGGTAAACGCGGCTTAAGGCAGGGTGATCCTATGTCTCCTGTCACGACCCGATCCCGGGCCCGTGACTGGTGCCTTACCCGGGCACCCAAGTAGTCATACATCAGAGAAATCAGCGGAAAATAAAATAAGACATGAAATGAGAAACAGTTGCCTTTCGGCATAAATATATAAAAACTTGAATACGAACAGTTACATCCCTTTTACAACCTCTGCCTGGCAAGATTACTACAGGACCTCTAGAATGTTATACAACAATGGCGGGACGGGGCCGCCATACCCACGAATGTAAGTACCTACAACGACGGGGACTATACCAAGATAAGCCTCGGAGACACGGAGCTTCCCAAACGCTGAACTGTGACCACATGGCGAGGATCAACAATCGGTGTACCTCACTGCGGCATGAGCGGCCGAAGGGTCGATAACAGTACCAGTGTGTGAATCGAAAATCACGTAAATGAAATCATAGTAGTCTATATAAGCAGGAGACATGTATGATAACCAAACTACAGTTCACAATAAATAAGCAGTCATGTCAAGTCAGGGACTCACGCCCTCAAAGTCATCACTCAAATATAACTATGGGTCTCACGCCCACAACATCAATCATGCCCGTGGGATACCTTCCTCACTGTCGGCAGTTTATGATATAAAAGAACCAAGGAATACACATGATCACCAGGTACCACCTGTGTCATAATGAAACCGTACGGGGTAAGTACGAAGGCATAGCCGACTACTAAAACCCACAGTACCAACAATGCCATAAAACTGTATCACGAGGTCATTCTAGACCGCACCACATGATCGAAGCTGGCCACTCGCCCTGAGTATCAATGTGCGCGTCTAATCCTGGAACTTACGCGACTCGCGATAGGCCACATAGGCCCGCATGATGTATTCTCGCGTCGGGGTAGCTAACCCGCGGTACCCTCGCGGACTCCGCGATCGCATAGTCATATAGGCCGTATAGTCACACGGACCGCATAAGGCACTCCTCGATCGGGATAATACACGGAATGATCAATCCGGAACTCTGCGACTCGCGATAGGCCGTATAGACCCGCATCAAGGGTGGCAAGTCCTCGGTATAACATGTCAGTGGTGTATGTGATATAATAACAGTACAACGGGCTTAACGTTTAACAACGTAAGCACAACAAGAATAACCTCCTTACCCAACATCACAAGACACTAACACACGTAGCATCATAACATGTTTTACTTATCAAACCAACAAGAAGTATTACAAGGCTATCACAAGCAAATCATAGTCAAGTTACTCACACAAGGTCACACGGTATTCGTAGTATCAAATAAGGTAACTATCTTTCAAGTAAACCGAAACCATTTCCATATCTTCTTTTAAAACATACTTAAGACAAAAACATGCCTCCTTTTTAAACGAAAACACTTCAATTTTTTCAAGTCTTTGTCTTTTATAAATCAAGTCCTTACTTTGAAATTTTAAGAAAATCAAAACTTGTTTATTAATGATCTTATTAAAGCAGCCATGATCTAGGAAATGCAATACAATTTTTTCTTATCTTAGCTTCAATGCAGATGGAGGTTTCTACTGGTTTTAATAATACTTTATTAGTCAATACATTTTCCTTTATTAGCGCTGCAGTGGTTTGTTCGATACTTATTCTCATTTCCGAAATCAATACAAGATTTTCATAAACAAATAAGTAAAGCTGTTCCTTTTATCTTTCTTAAGTCGTTATACCTAACTTCCCATAAAGCTAGTATAACTCTTAAGCTTTCTGTTTAAAAATCAAGTATTACTCTTCTTTAAAAAATGGTTCATAATTCTTTTGAAATACTTCAAGGTTCTTATTATTTAGACTCAAGTCGCGGACATCGAGTAAAACCATGTTCAGTTAACACACGTACGTCTACCGTACTATATATATATCTTAAAATATCATGCTCAAGAGGATAGGAAGAATCACATACCTCCTCGGCGAAATCCACCTGCCAAGTCGAATATGTCGCGCGCAGAGTATCAACCTATAATAGGCAAATACGTCTATCAACGTCTAGACTACTCTGTAGAATATTCTAAGCAGAAGGTTCTTATCGCTACGGAAAATCGGGCAGCACTTCCCTACAGTCAAAATACACAAGTCTCTGTGTCTGAGTCTATGTAATTACAGTTCAATTCTCTTATCTTATACCATCCTTCTATACATCTTATACCCAATTCTAAACTTCTACAATATGTAATCTCCAATTACAATAGAAGGATAAGATTATTTACCTCGTTAAGCCCAAAATTATCCAAGTTTAAATGTCGATCCTGAACAACGTTTAGCTCCTAATCCGTGCGCTCCAATTTGCTCCAAGAAACCCTTAGAAGTTCTACACAACTTCTACTTAATACTTCAACCATTATTAATATTTTTCCCTAGGGTTTCGTTTTGTGACTAAAGAAAGTATAGTAGTATTTTCGGGCTCTTAGTATTGAAATAACTTTGGAATACTACAAGGTATTTGGGCTAAGGTATTTTGGAATTGTAACAATACTTGGAGAATACTTTTCTACCAAGGGGGGGCTTTCGGCCGAACACTAGGAAGGGGAAGGGGTGTTTCACGAACAACTAGGCAAGGGGAGAGGGCTTGGACGAGAACAAAAAAAGGGAGATGGAGTTTTTGAGACTTGGAGAAATGTTTAAGGGATGAAGAATAAGTCTTGCACTTGAGGGGTATTTATAGGCCAACCAATGGCCAAGATTAAAACAAATGGATGGTGTAGATTTGGATCCATGTGAAGAGTTAGGTCTTCCAACCAAGTGTCCACCATAACCTTGGGATATATGTCCACCACAACATTGGGACATATGTCCCCCACAACAAAGAGCCAAGTGGCCTCCACTAACTCAAAAAAAACGTCCAACCTTACCTACCCCCACTACCTAAAAATATCTTTGCAAGACTTGACCATTTGACCTTGTCCACTTGGCCACATTTTCGTCCAACCCATGCCAACTAAGGGTGACACATGTCGCCCTCCTATTGGTCCAAAATATTTCGTCTCCCGGAAAAATCCGTAATCGGTTAAAATATTAAAAACGTAGAATTTCCTTCACAAGGTTCGGAATCTTTTCCGTCGAAAATTCACAATTTCATCCTTAACCTAATTAGGGTTTGTACAAATGTACGTACGTCCTCACATACATACTCTAGAAATACGGGGTATAACATTCTCCCCTCCTTAGAAACATTCGTCCCGAATGTTCCTGCTCAAGACAGATAACGATAAAGTTACTCATAACTTAAACAGTTGACAAATGCCACACATGGCCATAATACAACACGCGTAAATACTTAAATCCCAGTCCACAAGGAATCACCACAAAAGCTCCTACCCAAGGTCTAAAAGATATTCCCTTCGCACCCTTACTTCACAAAAGTAATGATCACTCCTATGTTCTTAACACATGCTCGCTTCTTCCCTTACTCGTGCATTCTCTCGTACACTCGAACTCTTTCTCATAACTTACCACATTTACATTCGCTTTAATTTCCAAAATCTCTGGGTTACTATCTCCAACTTGGTCATCATTAACTGGGAACACTCTGGACGGATCTCCGATACTTTTCCGAACATAGCAACATGAAAGACCGGACGTACTGCCTCCTACGTCGGACGACAATGCTAACCCATAGGAAACTTGGCCTATTTTCCAAATGATCTGGAAACGCTCAAAGTACCTCGGGCTAAGTTTTCTCTGTTTTCCAAAACTCGCCACACCCTTTTCGGGGTGGTACCTTCAAGAAGACCCACCGTCAACCTGAACTCCAAGCGTCGTCGCCGTTTATCCGCACGACTTCTGTTGACTCTGAGCTGCCAATAACCTCTCCTGGATAAGCTTCACCCTATCCACCTTCTGCTGAAACAAGTATGAACCAACTATCTGAATCTTGCCAACATCGAACCAATCGACCGGCAACCTACACTTCCGCCCATACGAGGCTTCATAAGGCGACATCCGAATCCTGAAATGGTAGCTATAAAACACTCCCTCAACAGGAGGCAACAATCCTCACAGCTACCACGAAATCCAAACACCGCCCGAGGGTGAATGCGTCATGAGACTCACTGAGTTCCTAACCCTTCGATAAAACTTCGAGAAAAGAAATAAGCGTAACACAGGCTCATGCTGTCATAGTAAAAGTAGGAACCCCGTGCAGTCTTACAACCTTCCTGATATATAACATCTCGCATAACCCTCTGCCGAGTAAACGGTCCTGACTGAACGACAAGATGGGCTGACCTCATCAGCCCAACTACTGGTCGAACGCATCCACGAACTCGTACGCTGGTTAACTAAACTTGGGCCTATCACCCTCATGACCCCACCCCCTGGCGGGACCACCTCGAATTGACCCCACCCCAAACCGGGCTGCGGGTTGACCCGCGACATGGCCTCAACCCGACCCACTTTGTGCCAAGCTCTTGTTCCCCGATCCCGAACAATCTCATCACCGAGTCACAAAAACCTAGCGATCTTCTTAGCTCAACTACCCTCTTTCATTTCACACTACTCAGGGATTTATCACACAAATATATCTCACGTATACTATGCACTCCGATAAGGGTCAAACATAAATATAAATCCTCTACTCAAGATGACCTTGCATCTAAGGTCTCTACGTATAATATTCTAAGGCTCACACTTTCCCTATCCCCAATCTTACCCTTTTAACTAACCATGATTTCTAATCACAATTAACACAATGTTATCTGAACATAACACTTAAAAATATACTCATCTTATCACACATACTAATCTATAGAGGGTTTAAGGATATACCTGTGTCTACTGCTTCACTCCCCTTTGTCGTTCTAATCAATCCTGCCCTGTTGGGCGCATAGCTAGGGAAGGTGATGAACTAGCCACTGATCCTGAAGGCTGAGTCTCTACATCCGCGCCACCTCTGGTCGGACAATTTCTCGCAAAATGGCCCTACTGGACACAAGCATAACAAGTTGTCGAAGAAGTACGACACTCCCCACAATGACATCTACCACAACGGCCACACCGAGGTGGGGGTGGCCTCCTCTGGCTAACACCCCTTCCTCTCCGAACCACTGAATCCACAACTAATCTGGTAGGCTGAGTCCTCCTACTTGCATTCCTCCTACTTGAACATTCTTTCGTCACATGGCCCTGACGGCCGCAGGTAAAACAAGCACCAATAAAAAGACGACATTCCCCGGGATGACGCCTGCCACATTTTGAACACTGAGGAAAATCAATCCGTTTGGAACTACGTAGCCGTGAACGAAGCCACGGAGCTCGACCAACTCCTGCATACCGAATGTCACGAACCCCGTGGAGGACCACTGCCGGCGGAGGTGCGTATCGATCTGCTTTGTTGAGGCGATCGCCTCGAAAGTTACCAAAGGACCTGCCGACCGCCTCTTACGATGCTCTTGGTTAATCCGTCGATCCCTACGTTTCTCGGCCTGCTGCGCATAAGCCCGTACGCAGGCCATGCTCATGCCTGACTGAAGAGCTACTCTTACACAACCCTCCTTTAGATATTCATCAAGACCCGCGATAAATCGGTACATAAAATACTCTGCAGTTGCTAAATCCACAGATAGCGGCGGTCGTCTCTTTGCAATACATACATGCGCTCTTGGTCGTGGGCGAAGGTTCAAATATCATGGCCGCAGATGGAGGCCGCTTCTTTGTGCTAGACTCTCTTTGAAGTGGCGTCGCGAGAACTCCCGAATGAAGCACCACCCGGTGATGATTGGGCACGTGCCCTAGTAACCCTCGTGCTCTACTCGCGCCTCCGCCATTGCCTTGCCGCCAGGCGGGTTGCCTTGCGGCGGAGGCATAATCGGTAAGGAAAGAAATACGTTAGAGGGTCCAACTTATAACACGACTCTAAGGCACGATCTCGAGTGAGAAGAATGGAAACCAATCCTAAATATCCTATAGCCTCACGATTATTGGTGTGGTGCATAACACACCGATAATCAAGACTTACTAGATACGATGCGTACACACTTTCCGAGGATTAATCGCTCGATACCACTTTTGTCACGACCGATCCGGGCGTGATCGTGCCTACCGGGCACCCAAGTAGTCATACATCGAGAAATCGTGGAAAATAAAACAAGACATGAAATGAGAAGCGATTGCCTTTCGGCATAAATATATAAAAACTTGAATCCGACGATTCATCCCTTTACAACCTCGCACTGCGGTACTACAGACCTCTAAGAATGTTATACAACAATGGCGGGACGGGGCCCGCCATACCACGAATGTAAGTACCTATAACGACGGGGACTATACGAAGATAAGCCTCGAGACACGGAGCTTCCCAAACGCTGAATTGTGACCCTATGAGCGAGGATCAACAATCGGTGTACCTCTACTGCGGCATGACGCGGCCCGGGGAGGTCGATACAACAGTACCAAGTATGTGGCGAAAATATCGTAAATGAAATCATAATAGTCTATATAAAGCGAAGACATACATGATAACAAATTTACGATACACAATATGTGATCGTATCAAGTTAGGGACTCACGCCTTAAAGTCATCACTCAAATATAATCATGGGTCTCATGCCCACAATATCAATTATGCGTGGAATTCCTTCCTCACGCCGTGATCCATGATATAAAATCACCAAGGAATACACATGAACACCAGGTCCCACCTGTGTCATAATAAAACCGTACGGGGTACGTACGAAGACATAGCCGACTACTAAAACCCACGGTACCAACAATGCCATACACTGTATCACGAGGTCATTCTAGACCGCACCACATGATCGAAGCTGGCCACTCGCCCTCAGTATCAATGTGCGCGTCTAATCCTGGAACTTACCGCAGCTCGCATAAGTCACATAGGCCCGCATGAGGTATTCCTCGCATCGGGGGTAGCTAACCCGCGGTACCCTCCTGGACTCCCGCAGTCCGCATAGTCACATAGACCGCATAGTCACACAGACCGCATAAGGCACTCCTCGCATCGGGATAATACACCCGGAATGATCAATCCTGGAACTCCCGCAGCTCCGCATAGGCCGTATAGACCCGCATCAAGGGTGGCAAGTCCTCGGTATAACATGTCAGTGGTGTATGTGATATAATAACAGTACAACGGGCTTAACGTTTAACAACGTAAGCACAACAAGAATAACCTCCTTACACAACATCACAAGACACTAACACATGTAACATCATAACATGTTTTACTTATCAAACCAACAAGAAGTATTACAAGGCTATCACAAGCAAATCATAGTCAAGTTACTCACACAAGGTCACACGGTATTCGTAGTATCAAATAAGGTAACTATCTTTCAAGTAAACCGAAACCATTTCCATATCTTCTTTTAAAACATACTTAAGACAAAAACATGCCTCCTTTTTAAACGAAAACACTTCAATTTTTTCAAGTCTTTGTCTTTTATAAATCAAGTCCTTACTTTGAAATTTTAAGAAAATCAAAACTTGTTTATTAATGATCTTATTAAAGCAGCCATGATATAGGAATGCAATACAATTTTGTCTTATCTTAGCTTTTATGCAGATGGAGGTTTCTACTGGTTTTAATAATACTTTATTAGTCAATACATTTTCCTTTATTAGCGCTGCAGTGGTTTGTTCGATACTTATTCTCATTTCCGAAATCAATACAAGGTTTTCATAAACAAATAAGTAAAACCGTTCCTTTTATCTTTCTTAAGTCGTTGTACCTAACTTCCCATAAAGCTAGTATAACTCTTAAGCTTTCTGTTTAAAAATCAAGTATTACTCTTCTTTCAAAATGGTTCATAATTCTTTTGAAATACTTCAAGGTTCTTATTATTTAGACTCAAGTCGACAGACATTAGAGTAAAACCATGTTCAGTTAACACACGTACGTCTACCGTACTATATATATATCTTAAAATATCATGCTCAAGAGGATAGGAAGAATCACATACCTCCTCGGCGAAATCCACCTGCCAAGTCGAATATGTCGCGCGCAGAGTATCAACCTATAATAGGCAAATACGTTTATCAACGTCTAGACTACTCTGTAGAATATTCTAAGCAGAAGGTTCTTATCGCTACGGAAAATCGGGCAGCACTTCCCTACCCGTCAAAATACACAAGTCTACTGTAATACAGTCCTATGTAATTACAGTTCAATTCTCTTCTCTTATACCATCCTTCTATACATCTTATACCCAATTCTAAACTTCTATAATATGTAATCTCCAATTACAATAGAAGGATAAGATTATTTACCTCGTTAAGCCCAAAATTATCCAAGTTTAAATGTCGATCCTGAACAACGTTTAGCTCCTAATCCGTGCGCTCCAATTTGCTCCAAGAAACCCTTAGAAGTTATACACAACTTCTACTTAATACTTCAACCATTATTAAGATTTTTCCCTAGGGTTTCGTTTTGTGACTAAAGAAAGTATAGTAGTATTTCCGGGCTCTTAGTATTGAAATAACTTTGGAATACTACAAGGTATTTGGGCTAAGGTATTTTGGAATTGTAACAATACTTGGAGAATACTTTTCTACCATGGGGGCTTTCACTAACACTAGGAAGGGGAAGGGGTGTTTGACTGAACAACTAGGCAAGGGGAGAGGGCTTGGACGAGAACACTACAAGGGAGAGGGAGTTTTTGAGACTTGGAGAAATGTTTAAGGGATGAAGAATAAGTCTTGCACTTGAGGGGTATTTATAGGCCAACCAATGGCCAAGATTAAAATAAATGGATGGTGTAGATTTGGATCCATGTGAAGAGTTAGGTCTTCCAACCAAGTGTCCACCATAACCTTGGGACATATGTCCACCACAACATTGGGACATATGTCCCCCACAACAAAGAGCCAAGTGGCCTCCACTAACTCAAAAAAAACGTCCAACCTTACCTACCCCCACTACCCAAAAATATCTTTGCAAGACTTGACCATTTGACCTTGTCCACTTGGCCACATTTTCGTCCAACCCATGCCAACTAAGGGTGACATATGTCGCCCTCCTATTGGTCCAAAATATTTCGTCTCCCGGAAAAATCCGTAATCGGTTAAAATATTAAAAACGTAGAATTTCCTTCACAAGGTTCAGAATATTTTCCGTCGAAAATTCACAATTTCATCCTTAACCTAATTAGGGTTTGTACAAATGTACGTACGTCCTCACATACATACTCTGGAAATACAGGGTATAACATCTCCTATGCTCTTTATCTTGTGCATTGAATACCTTTCAAGGTTGCTAAAGCTAAAGACTTCGGAAAAAACATTTTCCTATCACCCTAAGTGCAAGAGTTTGGGCATCACTCACCTTGCCTTCGCAGATGACCTCATGTTGTTTGCCAAAGGGGATGTATCTTCGGTTGGTGTTCTTATGGAGTGTCTTGAAGAGTTGGAGGCTGCCTGTGGGCTAACACTTAACCCGTCTAAATCCTCCATCTACTTAGCAGGAGTGCAAGGTACAATTTGTGACTTTTTTTTTTTTAGGTAAATGCAAATATTATTACTAATAACGGAAATAAAGATGGCTACAATCAGTCATTGAGGGTTCTCAATCCTCAACGTTTAAGCAAACAAGAAATGGGGGAGGGGTGCAGTGGTGCAGTGGTCACTCAAAGGTGCCATTACAAGAGGGGATAAGATCATAGTAGTTTTAAGTCCTTACGATTCTGCAAGGACTTATGCGATTCTCGCTTAATTTTCCTATATTGAATTGAAACTCCTTGCGCTTAGTGCGTGCATTAGATGCATTTGTTGGGAATTCAAGAGTAGTGCACTATTGGGAAAGATTCCCAAAATGGCTTAAGTCGTTTGGCATTGAATGCTCCGTGGCGAGACCAATTGTGAGATTTTAGGCGATTTGGCAAAGAGTGTCCCTTCGATTTCCACATAGGTTGATCTTCCAAGACTTGATTGAAGAGTAGTCTTTTCGAATCCCGTAGCCATCAAGTTTCCAAGCCTCTTTTGACGAGTTGCCCCTTTGGTTTCCGCAACCTTTGAATTCAATAGAATGGGTGACTCATCGGTTCTCACCCTTATCAATTTTCGATGTCTCATAGAATGAGATGCTTCCTTGGTTTTTTCAGCCATTAAATGCCCCGAAATACCAGGTCTCGTTAGAAGGGTAGGTTGTTCGACTTCCACACGATTCATACTACCAAGAACCATGGGAAATGAACCAACATCGGTCTCTACAAACTTTAATTGAAGACCCTTAGCCGTGCGGCCGTACGAACACCAACGTGACCAATCATCAACCCATGACTACCCCTCTGACCCTCCTTCGACCCGGAACCATCCTCTTGATCCTCCATTAATCCATGCCCACCCATGTGACCCGACATTCCCTCGAGAAGGGGTGGGGCTTCGGAAACCGCAACATCTGCCTTCTCAATGTCCTTGGGAAAAGAAGTCCCAACGGCTTCACCAACCTTAGACTGATGCCTCGTGGACATGAACACTGACCCATGACCACCGTCCTGACCCGCCATCGACCCTGGATCATCCACAAGACCCGTTTCCTCTCCGACCTCCAAGTTGCCAGTCGGAAAACAACAAAAAGCCACACCTTTATCCTTCATAAGATTATACTCCATACCGTGACCCATGGATTCCATCCACAACCCATGACCACTATCACGACCCTCTAGCATCCCGGGACCCCCCACCATACCCACCTTTGACCCGGGATCTCTATCAAGATCCGGAGACCAACAAGTGTCAAAAGTAGTTTGAAGAGAAGCCCCTTCGAATCCCGTAGCCATCAAGTTTCTAGACCTCTTTTGACGAGCTGCCCCTTTGGTTTCCGTGACCTTTGAATTCATTAGGAGAGATGACTCTTCGGTTCTTACCCTTTTCAAGTTTCGATGTCCCATTGAATGAGATGTTTCCTTGGTTCTCTCAGCAATTAAATTTGTAGCACATAGAGAATGAGGCGTGCCATTGACATCCGCAACTAAAGAATGAATCAAATTTCTAGACCTCTTTAGGCTAAAAAACCCCTCGGCTTCCACAACCTTAGCGTTTCCAAGGCCAATTGGAAATGTAAAGTTCTCGGAGTCAACCACTAAAGGCTGGTGGTCCATGGACTTTCCCCAAGACCCATTCCCACCCACCTGACCCTCAGTCAACCCGTGACTAACCTCGAGTCCCGTTGACCCCTTGGTATCCAAAGTGGCCGCCGGAAAAAACACTTTGCACTCAGAAATCAAGGATCGGAGGTCCAAGGATTGAAGCCTCAAACCCTGAACATCAACACCACCCTCCTGCACCCCGGGTCCACCCTCCATACCCACTTTTGACCCGGGATCACCATCAAGACCCGGAATTGCAGCAGCCTTTCCGACTTCAAAGGAGCCTGCCGGAAAAGTTCCCTTGGACTCAAAGACAATTGAACGGTGAACCAAGGGTTTCAACCACAACCCTTTATCACTATCACGACCCTCCTGCAACCCGTGACCACCCACCTTTCCCGCAATTGACCTGGGAAATCCATCAAGACCCGTAAACCCCCTATAGTGAAGCTTTTCAACCGGAACACTAGCTGAGGTTGCCACCGGAAGGTTGGAGAAACCAAGAGCTGCTTCCTCAACCCAAGACCACCATCATGACCCTCTTGCACACCAAGATCACCCTCCTGGCCTGCTAGTAACCCAGCAACACCCGCCTGTCCCGAATATTCCGCAATATTCAGAGATACAAAATGGCCATCGCCGGAAGCTGCCCCCCTCGGAAATGCAAACTTCAAATTCATATTTTGTGACTTGATCTTGACTAGAGTGGGTTTCGGCATTGGTGTCTTTCCCGTGCGGTACTTGGGGATCCCTTTGTCCCCAATTTCTGTCTCGGTTGATCGGTTTGCCCCATTCACTAGTGCAATCTCGGAATACATTCAGAAATGGGGGCATCACTCACTCTCTTATGCGGGAAAACTGGAACTAATCAGATCGGTTATTCAGGGTGTTGAGAGCTTTTGGTTTCGGGCACTTCCTATTCCTTCTTCAGTTCTCAACAAGGTACGGTCAGCATGTATTCAGTTCTTATGGGGTGGTAAGCCACCAAGAGTCGCTTGGGATGTCATTTGTGTGCCTCAATCCGAAGGAGGCTTGGGTCTTATGAACATCAAAGAATAGAACCATGCCTTACTCTCCCGGACCATCTGGCATACTCACACTAAGACGGATACCTTATGGGTCCAATGGATTAATAGCTACTACTTGAGAGGCCAATCCTTTTGGGATTATGAGGTACGTGCTAGAGACTCCCCATTATTCAAAAAAATTTGTGGCATTCGCGACACATTCATTTCCATCTTTGGTAGTCAAGGAAACGCAATTGCCGGCTTGGAAAAGTGTTGCACCAATGGAAGATTTGATTCTAGTCTTGTGTATGAGGTCTTGCGCACACCGCGGGAAAAAAGCTTTGGATGTCTCAAATTTAGAAAGGCTTCATTCCTCCTAAATTCTCATTCACAGTCTGGCTCACTTGTAGGAAACGTCTAGCTACCAAAGATACTCTCTCCTACCTAAAATTGGAAGATAGGACTTGCGGGTTCTGCAAGCGGGCTAATGAGACAAGGGCTCACCTCTTCTTTTCTTGCCCCTACACCCGCATGATTTGGAAGCACACAAAGGAATGGTTGGGTATTAGAAGAGAAATGACAACTATTGAAAGCGCACTCAAGTGGATCAAGAAAGAGCATCGCGGGACAGACATCTGATCCAAATCCATCTTACTTGCCTTTTGCATAATGGTATATGAGATTTGGAGAACAGGAAATGAATTGCTATTCGAGAACATAAGTATAACGACGGATGAGGTTTTTGCTAAAGTCAAAACAACAACTTATAGAGTTCTTTATGACTTAATCCCTTATTGTAACGTCAACCAAGAGTGAACGTCCCACTTCCCTTCTCTTTCATTTCTTGTTTATGCTTACGTTGAGGATTGAGAACCCTCAATAACTGATTGTAGCTCCTAGTTTCCTTTTCTAGTAATAATATTTGCATTTACCCGGAAAAAAAAACAAATGTGCATATGTATATAGTTGGGTATGGAGTGGCCCTGTCCCAACTAGATGTTGCCATATTACTCTTTAGAGGCTTGTAGATAGTTGTGTTGTGTATGACAGTCATGTATGGCCTTGTTGGCCTCCCTAGAAGACTCATTATGTTTATGTCGGCCTCATTATATCGATACATGCATATTGGGCCTTTTCTATGTGCAGGTGGCTATGTCCTTATTTAGTTTAGTATGCGTAAGAGGCCTAGTTGGCCATGAGTTGTTATTTATGTCAAAGGTATCAGGATTGGTATGCTCGGGACTTAGAGCACCGAGTGCCAACCATACCCCAAGGTTAGGGTGTGATAACAACAAACCTAACAAAGACACACTCGTCATAAGGGACCTCGAGCCTTCAAACCCTAAGGAAGCATCACACCACTAAAATGTGATCAATATGCTATTTGAGAGAGTCGTCGACCTTCAGAAGATTGTTGCGCATGCTAAAATAGGCAATGCCGCCAGAGAAGCACCCGTTGAGACAAAGAGACCTCCTCCGTCAATTCTATCTTTGAGTTCAACATTACTCGAACACTTTTCGGCTTACCCCGCTGGAACCATACCACCTACTCGAACTCCACTCATTACCGAAATTCCATACATTTGTACGTCTTACCATACCCCACCGCCAGCGCAGTCCTACCCTCATGCCTGGAATTTCTTGCTCGGTTCCTTTACCAAGCACCATCACCTACTCACACAGATCCCACCATACATCTAAATGCTACTACCTAACCTACTTCTTGAAGCACTAGCACTCCCAAAAAAGGCCAAGCATATCCCACTATATCTTTACACACATCTATCACTCTAATAGACTCCTCCCCAGAACTAGACTATTACGAGGAGATGAAAAGGGTTTAGAGGCCGAATAAGATAACGAGAGAGAGAACACATTCTCCTCTCAATATATATCAGACACCACCTTAAATATCTACCTACCCATACCGTACAACCATGCGCCTGTCTTCTACACACAACAAAATTTATATACACCCACCCGTACTTACCAAGCTCCACCACTAAATTACCAAACACGTGTTCCCACTTACCAAACTCCACAACCAATTTATCAAAAACCCACACCAATTTATCGAGCTCCACAAAATCACCAAAATCAACTTCCCCCAGCCATATATGATTTTCCACGTCCTAACTTCAATAAGAAGATACCTCAGGTATTCACCCCATTAATTGCAACTGGTACCAAATTGTTCGAAAGTTTTAGCATCACTGGACCTATCAAAATTATTTCACCTAAACCCGCCAATCCCAAGAGTTGTTTTTACTAACTCGATCAGATATGTGCCTACCATTTTGGCAGAAACAGACACAACATGGAGGATTATATAAATTTGAAGCATAATATACATGATTTGGTTGACAAAAGAGAGATTACCTTACAGACAACATGTCACGACCCGTTCCGGGGCCCGTGACTGGTGTCTTACCTCGGGCACCCTAGTGATACAACATCAGAGTAATCATCGGAACATAAAACGATACAAGACATATTATGAAATATGAAACAATAATCTGAGAAAAACTTGCCTCTCGGCATAAATATAAACAACAACTTTTTCAACATGAACAGTTTAATCCTTTTTACAAACCCTGCCCACAACAGTACTACAGACCTCTACGAATGATATGACAACAACGACGGGACAGGGCCCCGTCATACCCCTGAATGTAAGCACCTACAACAACAGAGGACTATACCAAGATAAGCCTCCGGAGGAACGGAGCTTTCCCAAACGCTGAACTGTGACCCTAAGAGCGAGGATCAACGGCGGTGTACCTTTACTGCGGCATGAACGCGGCCCGAGGAGGTCGATCTAACAGTGCAGTATGTGAAATCGAAAATAAATCACGTAAATGAAATCATAGCGATCATATAAAGCGAGACATGTATGATAACCAAACTACGATTTACAACCAGCGATCATGTCAAGTCGTGGACTCACGCCTCAGTCATCACTCAAGTATAACAACGGGTCTCGGGCCCACAACATCAATCATGCGTGGAATACCTTCGCCGCTGCCGTGATCTATGATATAAAAGCACGAGGAACACACATGAACACGTGTCCCACTGTGTCCTAATAAAACTGCGGGGTAAATGCGAAGGCATAGCCGACTACTAAAAACCCACGGTACCAACAAGGTCATGAATCGTATCATAAGATCTGTCTGGGCGTCACATGATCAAAGCCGTCGCTCGCGCGATATCAAATGTGCGCGTCTAGCCTGGAACTCCCGCGACTCGCGTAGGCCAATCTCATAGGCCCGTGAGGTATAACCTCGCATCGAGGTAGCTACTCCCGGCATCGCCTGGACTCGCGATCGCATGGCCACGTAGACGCATGACCATAAAGGCGCGCACTAACACGGAACTCGTAGCTCCGCGAGGCCCCGGGACCCGCGTAGGGTATTCTCGAATCATGGTCCTGCATCGCTCGAGTCTACCCGCATCGGAGGGCGGCTTAACCCGGAAACACGGTGAGTGGTATAATACCAACATAACGGTTTAACGTTTAAACAACATAAGCACAATCAAGGAAAACCCCTTTACACAAACATCACGTATACTAACACGTAGCATCCTAATATGATTACTTATCAAATCAACACGAAGGTATTACAAGGCTATCACAAACCAATACAATCAAGTTATTCACACATAAGGTACTTTACTATGTGTCAACATGTTCGGGTTTCTATCCCCAAAGTACTTCATACATTAACTTTTTAAAGATCGTTACTTTCACAAAAGTCACACAATACGTAGTATATGAAAATAGAGTGATTATCTTTTGAAGTGAATCAAAACACTTATCTTTGTAAAATCCAGTAACAACATTATTATCCAAACGACCAAGTTTGCCTAATTTCAAATGTTCACGTTTCTTATTTTAGAAAGGTTTCGTAGTTCATAGTCTTATTCATTTAAGAATATAATTCTCTCTTTTAAACTATCCGAGAAACATAAGCCTTATATGTGAGTAGGATATTCGTTTATAACAATCTTATTACAATGACCATGATCTAGGAAATATCATTTTGTCTCATCTTAGCTTCATGCGGATGGAAGTTTCTCTTGGTTTTAATAATACTTAATCTGTTAAAATATTTCCTTTTATTAACGCTGCGATGGTTTGTCGATACATTACGATTTCGAAATCGATAAAACATTCTTAAGCCGTTATACCTAACTTCCCATAAAGCTAGTATAACTCTTAAGTTTTCAAAAACCAAGTATTACTTCTTCATTCGAAATGATTCAAAAATCTTTTGAAATACTTCGAGTTCTTTATTAACACATAACAAGCGATCATAGTTCAAATCGTTACCTTTTAAAAACCACAAGTATTTTCTTACCAACATAAAGCTATTATAACCAACTTCCCATAAAGCGTTATAACACTTTATGTTTTAAACCAATCAAATACGTTTAGCATGCGTCTCGCACTACATAGTTCACACATATCATATGCTAGAAGAGATAGGAAGAGGTTCACATACCTCGCGACGAGTATCGACTAATAGCAAAACGCTCAAGTACTTCCAACCGTCGGCTACTCCTTAGCCAAGTAGATCGCGCCACACGTAGTACTTCAACCTATAAGGCCACAAGCGCTTATTAACATTTAGACCTCATCGTAGAACATTCTACCGAAAATTCGTGAAGCCTCCCCCACATGGCAGCGTAAATCTCCTCGCTTTATCGAGGTGGCTACCAAGCCAACGGGGGTTATACATCTAACGACGGGTACAATTCTACTACTCGCGAGAAAAGGCGCAAGTCTCATGTCTGATACTCCTATGTAAATCTGATTGATACTCTTCTTTGAAAAGGTTTCTTATTATTGGGCTTAAGTCAAAAGACATTGCCGATAACAACGTTGATTCTATATATAGTATACTTCAACTATATAGTCTAACAATCATGTAATTTCCAATTACAATAGAGGACAAGATATTTACCTCGATAAGCCCATAATTATCCAAGTTTAAATGTCGATCTGAGCAAGGTTTAGCTCTTACTCGTGCGCTCAGGCCGCTCCAAACAAACCTTAGAAGTTATAAACAACTTCTACTTATTACTCCAACTAACTATGGAGATTTTCCTTAGGGTTTCGGTTTTGTGACTGAAGGGAAGTATAATAGTATTTCTGGGCTTTTCGTATAGGGGTAACTTTTGGAATACAACAAGGTAAAGGCTAAGGTATTTTGGGCATTATAACAATACTTGGAGAAGTATTTCTACCAGAGGGGTATTATCTGAAAGCAACTAGGCTAGGGGGTACCCACTAGCACCCAGGGGAGGGGAGGCTCTCGGCCACAAAGGCCACTCAAAGGGGGAGGGGTTTCTCGGCCAGGGCCTTTACTAGGGGGCTCTTGGGCGAGTCAAACAAGAGGAGAGGGAAGGATTTCAAGACTTAGAACACATTTGGATGATGAAGTCTTCACAAAGGGAGGGTATTTATAGGAAGCCAGGGCCAACCAATGGACAAGATCAAGCCATGTGTTAGGCAAGTGTAAGGCCAAGATCAAGCCAAGTGCACCCTATCCCTACTCCAAAACATGGCACAAAACAAGGCCTGAAAACAAGGCCAAGAAAGCTAGCCAAAACGTCCCACTTTCGGCCAAGCAAACCGCCAACTTGAGGGTGACAAGTGTCGCCTCTCGTTGGTCAAAATATTCCGTCTCTCGGAAAAATCCATAAAAATTAGAAATGACATAGCCGTATTTTACCTACGAAAGTGTGGAAGCGTTTCGTCGAAAAAGCGACTCTAATCGGGTGTTGTGAACAAATAATTTCGCCAAGCCACTTTTAAAAGTTTCAAATTTCTACGTCGTCCCTTACGTACATACTGCGGAAATACGGTATAACATTCTCCTCGCAGAAACAATCGTCCCGAATGTTCCTTCTAAGTCTCAAAACAAACGCGCGCCAGTATAGTCTTCACTACTATACTTACGAGAACAATCCTTGCCACACATGGCCATAGAAACAACCGCACAAATACCCACATCTACGCCCACGAGGAAGCACCTCTAACATCACAAACGCTCGTCAAGGGTCAAAAATATAATTCCTTCGCACTTTCTCCATACAAAAGAAATGATACCACTTTTGTCACTTTGCGCGAGGTTCTAGTGTCACTCCGGCGACCCAACAAATGGTACCGGGCGCGTCGATCCACGAAATTTGTCATACCCTCGAACTCTTACCACGTTCGAATCGCTTGATTTCCAAAACTCGGGGTTACTATCTCTAATGTGGTCATCATTAACTGGGAACACTCTGGATGGATCTCCGATACTTTCCCGATCATAACAATACGAAAGACCGGACGTACTGCCTCCTAAGTCGGACGACAAAAGCTAACATATAGGCAACCTGGCCTACTCTGCACCAGATCTGCAAGGCCCAAAGTAACTCGGGCTAAGTTCCCTCTGTTTTCCAAAACTCGTCACACCCAAACCGGGGTGGTATCTTCAAGACCGACCGTCAACTGAACTCTAGCGTCGTCGATAATCCGCACGATTTCCTCCGAGCTGCGAACTTCTTCTAGACAAGCTTCACTATCCACGATCTGCTGGAACAAGCTGAACCAGTTATGCGAACGCGCCAACATCGAACCACTCGACTGACTTACACACCCGCCCACAAGGCTTTATAAGGCGACATCCGAACACCGAAATGGTAGCTTAAACACTCCTCCACAGGAGACAACAATCCCCACAACTACCGCGAAATCCAAACAACGGCCCGAGGCGAATGCGGTCTGAGACTCTTTGAGTTCTTAACCGCACTGGTAAAACTTTCGAAACAAAGCAGTAGTACTCTGGGCTCCATTTATGCGCCATAAGGTGAAGGTAGGCACCGTGCGACCTTACAACCTTTACGAAATAACAACAACTGCGAGCACTCGGTCTTTGCTAGAAGACAAGGCGGTGACCTCGCCGGCCCGACTCTTGGTCGAATCGTCCACGAATTAAATGTTGGTTAACTAAACTGGGCCTAACACCTCGTGACCCTACCACGCGGCGGGACCACCAAACTAACCCCACTACCAAGCAGGCGCGGGTTGACCCGCAACATGGCCTCAACCCTACCCGGCAACGCGCAAAACACTAGCTCCCCGATCCGGAACAATTTCACAAATCACGTTACGAAAACCTAGCGGTCTTCCTAGCTCGACTACCCTCTTTCAAATCACGCTACTAAGGGACTTATCCCACAAACATAGCTCACGTGCACCATGCACTCCGATAAGGATCAAACATAACACTACACCTATACTCGAGATGGCCTTACCTCTAAGGTCTCTACGTATAACACTCTAAGGCTCCCACATTCTCTATCCCCAAAATCTTACTCGGTTAACCCACCATGATTTCTAATCACAACTAACATCTCGCTATCGAACATAGCACTTAAGGTATACTCACCTTATCACACACATCTGAGATCTACAGGGTTAAGGATATATCTATATCTCCGCTTCACTCCCTTAGTCGTTCTAATCAACCTGCCCGTAGGCGTAGCTAAGGAAGATGACGAACTACCCACCGATCTGAAGGCTAAGTCCTCCTACAAGGACACTCTCTCGACACATGGCTACGACGGCGCAGTACAACAAGTACCAACTAAAGACGACATTCCCGGGATGGCGTGCCACTATGAACACCGAGGAAAATCGAATCCGGTGGCCGGAACCTACGTGTAGCGTGAGCGGAAGCTCGAGTTCGACCAACTCCTGCATACCGAGCGTCTGAACCACGCGAGGACCACTCTGCACTGGTGGATGCGCATAATATAATCTGCTGGTGAGGCGACTCGCCTCGAAAGTTACCAAGGACCTTGCTGCTCTGGCCCCCTTCTGCTGTCCTCCGTTAACCCGTCGATCTCTACGTTTCTCGGCCTGGTGCGCATAAGCCCGCATACGAGTCATGCTCGAAGCCTAATCGGCGAACTACTCTTGCACAACCCTTCCTTCGATATTCATCAAGCCTCGCGGTACATCGGTATATTTTCTGGTAGCCAATTCCATAGCTAGTAACAGGGTCGCCTCTTTGCAATCTATATTCTCTGTTCCCGGTCGTGGAACTGAAGGTTCAAATGTCATGGCCGCGGTAGGAACTGCAGCCGCCGTGCCAAACTCTGCTGGGGCTAGTGACGTCGCAGAACTCCCCGAACGAAGCACCTAACTCAGGTGATGGTTGGGCCTGTGCCCTCGTAACCCTCTGTACTCTACTCGCAGCTCCTGGCCGCCTTGCCGCCCGGGCGGGTTGCCTACGCGGAGGCATAGCGGTAGGAAAGAAATACGTGAGAGGTCCAACTTACAACACGGCTCTAAGGCACGATCTCGAGTGAGAAGAATAGAAACCAATCCTAAATATCCTATAGCCTCACGATTATTGGTGTGGTGCACAACACATCGATAATCAAGACTCTCTTGGATACGATGCGTAGACACTTTCCGAGGATTAATCGCTTCGATACCACTTTTGTCACGACGTTCAGGGCGTGATCAGTGCCTTACCTCGGGCACCCTAGTGATACAACATCGAGTGTCGGCGGAACATAAACGATACAAGACATATTATGAAATATGAAACAATAATCGAGAAAAACTTGCCTCGGCATAAATATAAACAACAACTTTTTCAACATGAGCAGTTTAATCCTTTTTACAAACCACACTTGTGATTACTACGGACCTCTACGAATGATATGACAACAACGACGGGCGGGGCCGTCATACCACGAATGTAGCACCTACAACAAGGGGACTATACGAATAAGCCTCGGAGGCGGAGCTTTCCCAAACGGCGTGACCCTAGAGCGAGGATCAACGGCGGGTGTACCTTTACTGCGGCATGAACGCAGCCCGAAGTCGATGGCCAGTGCAGAGTATGTGGCGAAAATAAATCGTAAATGAAATCATAGCGATCATATAAAGCGGGAGACATGTATGATAACCAAACTACGATTTACAAAGCGATCATGTCAAGTCGGGGACTACGCCCTCAGTCATCACTCAAGTATAACAATGGGTCTCGGGCCCAACATCAATCATGCGTGGAATACCTTCACCGCCGTGATCTATGATATAAAAGCACCAGGAACACACATGAACACGGGTCCCACGTGTCCTAATAAAGCATGCGGGGTAAGTGCGAAGGCATAGCGACTACTAAAAACCCACGGTACCAACAAGGTCATGAAGCGTATCATAAGATCTGTCTAGGCCGTCACATGATCAAAGGCGGTCGCCGCGCATGATATCAAATGTGCGCGTCTAGCCACGAACTCCCATGACTCGCATAGGCCAATCTCATAGGCCGCGTGAGGTATAACCCGCGCATCGGTAGCTACTCCGGCATCGCCCCGGACTCGCGATCGCATGGCCACGTAGACCGCGTGACCATAAAGGCCACGCTAACACGGAACTCGTAGCTCGCGCATGGCCCCGGGACCCGCGTAGGTATTCTCGAATCATGGTCCTGGACCGCTGAGTCTACCGCGTCGGAGGCGACAACCGGAAACCACGGTGAGTGGTATAATACCAACATAACGGTTTAACGTTTAAACAACATAAGCACAATCGAGGAAAACCGCTTTACACAAATATCACGAATACTAACACACGTAGCATCCTAATATGATTACTTATCAAATCAACACGAAGGTATTACAAGGCTATCACAAACCAATACAATCAAGTTATTCACACATAAGGTACTTTCTACTATGTGTCAACATGTTGGGTTTCTATCCCCAAAGTACTTCATACATTAACTTTTTAAAAGATCGTTACTTTACAAAAGTCACACAATACCCGTAGTATATGAAAATAGAGTGATTATCTTTTGAAGTGAATCAAAACACTTATCTTTGTAAAATCAAGTAACAACATTATTATCCAAACGTCGAAGTTTGCCTAATTTCAAATGTTCACGTTTCTTATTTTAGAAAGGTTTCGTAGTTCATAGTCTTATTCATTTAAGAATATAATTCTCTCTTTTAAACTATCTGAGAATCATAAGCCTTATATGTGAGTAGGATATTCTCGTTTATTACAATCTTATTACTGACCATGATCTAGGAAATATCATTTTGTCTCATCTTAGCTTATGCGGATGTAAGTTTCTAATTGTTTTAATAATACTTAATCTGTTAAAACATTTCCTTTTATTAACGCTGCAGTGGTTTGTCGATACACATTCTGATTTCCGAAATCAGTAAAACATTCTTAAGCCGTTATACCTAACTTCCCATAAAGCTAGTATAACTCTTAAGTTTTCAAAAACCAAGTATTACTTCTTCTTTGAAATGATTCAAAAATCTTTTGAAATACTTCGAGTTCTTTATTAACACATAACAAGCCAGTCATAGTTCAAATCAGTTACCTTTTAAAAACCACAAGTATTTTCTTACCAACATAAAGCTATTATAACCAACTTCCCATAAAGCCGTTATAACACTTTATGTTTTAAACCAATCAAATCGTTTAGCACGTATGCGTCTCAGTACTACATAGTTCACACATATCATGCTAGAAGAGATAGGAAGAGGTTCACATACCTCGCGACGAGTATCGACTAATAGCAAAACGCTCAAGTACTTCCAACCGGCTACTCCTTAAGCCAGTAGATCGCGCCACACGTAGTACTTCAACCTATAAGGCCACAAGCGCTTATTAACATTTAGACCTCATCGTAGAACATTCTACCGAAAATTGGCGCACCTCCCCCTCGCAGCAGCGTAAATCTCTCCTTTATCGAGGTGGCTGCCAAGCCAACCGGGGTTATACATCTAACCCGAGCGGTACAATTCTACTCCACGGAAAAGGCTGCACAAGTCTCTAATGTCTGATCCTATGTAAATCTGATTGATACTCTTCTTTGAAAAGTTTCTTATTATTGGGCTTAAGTCAAAAGACATTGCCGATAACAACGTTCGATTCTATATATAGTATACTTCAACTATATAGTCTAACAATCATGTAATTTCCAATTACAATAGAGGACAAGATATTTACCTCGATAAGCCCATAATTATCCAAGTTTAAATGTCGATCTGAGCAAGGTTTAGCTCCTACTCGTGCGCTCAGGCCCGCTCCAAACAACCCTTAGAAGTTCTAACCAACTTCTACTTATTACTCCAACTAACTATGGAGATTTTCCTTAGGGTTTCGGTTTTGTGACTGAAGGGAAGTATAATAGTATTTCTGGGCTTTTCGTATAGGGGTAACTTTTGGAATACAACAAGGTAAAGGCTAAGGTATTTTGGGCATTATAACAATACTGGGAGACGTATTTCTCCCACGCGGGGGGGTATTATACGACCGCAACTAGGCTAGGGGGGGTACCCCACGGCTAGCACCCCAACGGGGGGAGGGGGAGGCTCTCGGCCACAAAGGCCACTCAAAGGGAGGGTTTCTCGGCGAGGGCCTTTACTAGGGGGCTCTTGGGCGAGAGTCAAACAAGAGGAGAGGAAGGATTTCAAGACTTAGAACACATTTGGATGATGAAGTCTTGACAAAGGAGGGGTATTTATAGGGAAGCCAAGGGCCAACCAATGGACAAGATCAAGCCATGTGTTAGGCAAGTGTAAGGCCAAGATCAAGCCAAGTGCACCCTATCCCTACTCCACAAAACATGGCACAAAACAAGGCACAAAACAAGGCCAAGAAAGCTAGCCAAAACGTCCCACTTTCGGCCAAGCAAACCGCCAACTTGAGGGTGACAAGTGTCGCCCTCTCGTTGGTCCAAAATATTCCGTCTCTCGGAAAAATCCGCAAAAATTAGAAATGACATAGCCGTATTTTACCCTACGAAAGCTGTGGAAACGTTTCGTCGAAAAACGACTCTAATCGGGTGTTGTGAACAAATAATTTCGGCCAAGCCACTTTTAAAAGTTTCAAATTTCTACGTACGTCCCTTACGTACATACTCTGGAAATACGGGGTATAACACAACAACACCGAATATAAACACCAATCCTCTACCCAATTATGGTAATAATCGCATCCATATGACTGAGCGGGAAGAAGACTAGTCATCTTCAAGCCATTAATACAAGAATCTATTGAGAGTCTAGAACAAAGGATAACCTCTCTCACCATCCAGGAACAACCTCAATTTAAAGTATTAATCTAGTGCCAGTTATAGCACAGGTATCTCACGAGATAGTACGGGCTCTAAGAAAAGAATTTGTCATCGAAGCTACCTTCACTCATGGTATGACACGCTACGAGAGATGCTATACTCCCGAGGAATTGGCGCAGGAAGCGCCAAGAAAAAAAGGGAATCAAAGAAGGCCTATTACAAAAGGAGAGGTCGAGCACTTCTAGCAAATAATGCAACCCAAAGAATATTCCATTGTTGAACACCTAATGAAAATGCCAGCCCATATATTAGTGATGGTGTTGTTATTAAGCTCCTCACAACACCAACAAGTCTTGATGAGGGTATTGGATAAAGCACATATTCCTGCAGGAACAAGCAGTGTGAATCTGGCTGACATGGCAACTGATGTTATCGGAGCCCATATGATTTTATTTAATCAAGATGAATTGCCAAAAGAAGGAATGACATACAACAAAACCCTCTATGTCACCGTCAAATGTAGAGATAAGGTTCTGTCACGAGTGCTAGTGGATAATAGAGTTGGCGTCAATATATGTCCTGAATCTACGCTCATTTAATTAGGCTACAATATCATAAAAAAATGCTAGTCGCACAAATGTAAGAGCTTTCTATGGAGCATAACGTGATACCATTAGAGAAGTGGACCTCAATACCTAAATAGGGCCGCTAAGTTCAGTATGAAATTCCAAGTCATGGAGATCATAACTAACTATAATTTTATATTAGGGAGACCTTGAATCTATATGGCAGGAGCGGTACCATCCTTCGTGCACCAATCTCAGAAATTTGTGTGGGAAGGCCATGATATTATGATTCACATAGAACGTAGAATTCACAACTACCCTAACAGTTTTGTGCTACTGATTGAGGAAGCTCCCAAGGGCATAAACTTCCACGTAGTAGTGCTGGAATGAGATGCCCATAGAGGAGATGATGAACAAACTCATATGTCATCATTGTAAAAGATGATTGCATCTACTATGCTCTTGAATGGGTCCGACCCCGAAAAAGGTTGTTGCAAAGACTTGAAAGGTATAACATAGTCGGTATCCATCCAAAAAAATGGTTTATATTTTAGTGTCGGGTATGTTCCCGACATTGAAGAAGCCTCTGAAGCAGACTAGAAGAAGAAGGGTCCCTCAAAGTTATGCAAGACAATTCTGAACATGTACCAGTCATGCCCAGCCCAAGTGTCAATTCACAATAATGAGATACAATAGAAGATTTAGGGATGTTAATCCAAGAGAATGATTACACCATCATACTAGAGGAATGCAGTAAAGTGTCCACCATATGTGATGCTGATCCATCGAGCAACTGTCCAACTGGTGCTCTACCCCACTCTTCACATGTCGGATGAGGCCTGAATGTTCACCCTTTGGACCTTTGAATTTCCTTATGAGGTTTTAAAAATGGATTACTTAATATTGATCCACGTCAGGAACATAGTTTGTACATCTTTGACAAATTAATAAAGCCTCATCTTATGTGGAAAATGGTGTTCCTTTTTACGTAATTGATTTTTTTACACTAACCATGCTTTGCCTTGTTTTCCTTTAATGATAATAAAATAACTCATAGTGTCATGACATGTCACAAAATGAGTGAGTCGAGTGACACAAAAAAAGAGGAATATGACGAATACAATGAAGAAACCTTGTTACCCGAGGGTCTTATCAAATAGGTAGAGGAGATTGAGAATGAATAGAAACCCAACCTAGATGAAACTAAAGTAATCAACCTGGGAACGACAACATAATTAAGGAAACTAGGATAAGTGTGAATTTGGAAGCACCTCAAAAATAAGAACTGCTAAATTTACTGAGAGAATATGTTGACACGCTTGGGTTAACATCAAACATTGGCCTACAGTTACCCACCAACGAAGTTTTAGGCAATTCAAAATGGATTTGAGCATCAGAATGAAGGACAAAGTTGAAAAACATATTAATTCTGGCATAGTGGAAGTAACTTTGTATCTGACGTGGTTGGCTAACATTGTGCCCATAACAAAGAATTAAGAAGTTATTTATATTTTTCTGAACTATAGTGACCTCAATAGAGCTAGTCCAAAAGATAATTTTCCACTCCCGAACATCCATATACTTATCAATTAGTGTGTGAAGCATGTTTGTAATCGTTCATGGATTGATTTGTCAGTTACCATCAGATCCTGATAAGTGAAAAAGATGCATAAAATATAGCCTTCATCACCCCATGAGGGGTATACCACTATTGTGTGATGACATTCGGTCTCAAAAATGTTGGCGCCACTTATATGAGAGAAATGATTACCATCTTCCATAACATGTTGCACAAAGAAATATAGTTTATAAGGACAACGTCATAATCAAATCAAAGGAAATCTCAGATCATACACATACTTGCAGAAGTTCTTTGACGGGCTCCAGATCTTCATTCTAAAGCTAAATGCAACCAAGTGTGCATTTGGAGTGCCCATCAGTAAATTACGGGGGTTCATAGTCAGCCGGAGGGGCATATAACTAGATCCCTTAAAGATCAAAGCCATCTGAGAACTTCTTTCGCTAAAAACCAAGAAAGATGTCATGAGTTTTCTGGGAGGTTGAACTATATCAGATGTTTCATACCATAGTCGATGATAATCGTGAAACATATCCTCAATTTGATAAAAATATTGTACCTACAAAATGGATGGATGAGTGTCAGAATGACATTAACACTATCAAGAGGTACCTTTCCAACCCACCAGTCTTGGTCCCTCCCATATCGAGAAACCCATTGTTACTATACATGTTGGGGTCAAATAATGTTATCGGATGTGTGTTAGGACAACATAATGAAACTGGAAAGAAGGAGCAAGCCATCTACTATCTCCGTAAAAAATTCACCGCATGCAAGACAAGATATACCTTTATGGAAATGATATGATGCGCTTTGGCATGAGTATCCCAAAATCTAAAACACTACTTGTCGTCCCATACTACCCACCTTATTTTTAAGCTAGACCTTTTGAAGCACATATTTTACCAGCCCATGCCTATAGGGAAGATGGCCAGGTGGCAGGTGCTTTTGAGAGAGTTGAACATCACATACATAGTTCAGAAGGTCATCAAAGGATAAGAACTGGATGATCTACTATTAGATTGTCCTATCGAAAAATATTTCGAACCCTTCATGATGTATTTCCCGAATGAGGTGGTGTTAACAATACAGAAAGACATGGCTACAAATTATTCAGGTTGACAATTGTTTTTTAATGGCTCAGTCAACTACAAGAGTTTGAAAATTTGTGCAATTTTAGTGTCAGAAATAGGACAACAATGCATAATGATTGTGAAGCTTAAATTTTGATACACAAACAACATGGTAGAATACGAGGCCAACATTTTAGGTCTCTGCATGGCTCTTGACATAAACATCCAGGAGATATTGGTAATAGGTGATTCAGATCTTTTGATTCATCAGGTCTAAGGAGAGTGGACAACGAATAATGAAAAAATCCTGCCATACATAAGCCTCGTGCAAATGTTGTGTAAAAGGTTCAGAAAGATCGACTTCAAACACACACCAAGAGTTGACACCATAGCATATATGATATAATATCTCAAAAGTAGTTATATTGACCCAAGAGAGATAAGCATCAGAGAGGAACACACTTACCATTTCCATGTTGAAACAGAACCTGATGGCAAGCCCTGGTATGCTGACATAAACACATACTTAGAGAATGGAGAGTAACCAAAAATATCACGAGTAATCAAAATAAAACCATCCAGAAGATGGCCAATGGGTTCTTTTTTAACAAAGGGGTACTCTACAAGAGAACGCATGATCTTGGGCTACTAAAATGTGTAGATGCCACAGAGGCAACGAAACTGCTAGAAGAGGGACATATTGGGACTTATGGTCCTCATATAAATGGACTAGCTAAGAATATTTTACGAGAGGGATATTATTGGATGACCATGGAAACTAATTGTAGTAGGTTTGTGCAAAGATGTCATTAGTGCCAAATTCACAGAGACCTGATCAGAGTCCTACCGAGTGAGCTCAATGTCATGAGCTCACCATGGCCATTTGTCGTTTGAGGAATGAATGTCATTAGACCCATAGATCTGGCCACATCCAACAGACATCGATTCATCCTGGTTGCCACAAATTACTTCACCAAGTGGGTCAAATCTACCTCACACAAGTTGGTAATGAAGAAGGTTATTACACCCTGTAGTTTGCATTATGTCGTGTCATTGATCAATTATGATGTTCCGAGAAGAGGTACCACCTTACGAAAGGGTAATTGAGGTTTAAGGATCGATTATGAAAGTACCAGAGTTTTGAAAAGTCAAATAGGATCAAAGTAAATACATTTTGATGAAATCAGGGACTGGGAAATTTGACGGACCGTCAAACTGCCACGAGGGGCCATAAAATACCATAGTAGAATGACGATCAGGATTAACGGACCGTCGACCATCTACTGTCAAAGTATAGTTATGGAAAATTTTAGTCGGGTATTTATTTGGGTTATCTGATTTTAACTTCATCAGTCACCTAAATTAAATTGAAAACAACTCCTAAATCCTCTATAGATATTCTAAATGATTCCAAGACCAAACCTAAGCCAAATCATGCAATATTTATGTGAAATCCCCGTGGTAACCATAGAAATCATCTTCCTTGTATTATATTTGGAACATGCATGTCAAGCTTTAGTGAGCTAGGTGAGATAGGTTTCTATATTTGGAATAGGGAAATATGAGTGTAATGGAATATAAGTTGCAGTTCAACTCATTTGCAATGTATGCTCCCACGATTATGGCTGATATGAGCAATCGAGTACATCAGTTTGTTAATGGTTTGGGGCTACACTTGGTGAATGACTGCATGAAAGCTTCGTTGAATATGAATATAGACATATCCCTCATTCAGGTCTATATACAGAATCTAGAGGATCAAACGACACAATGGTGGGCTAATCCAGAGTATGATAGGGGCAAGAATAAGAGGGCTCAGTTTGTAGGTGATGCAAGAGGATTTCAAGGTAGGTTTAGGCCTCCATTTCCAAGACGACCATCTTATCCGATGACTAGTGTGCTATTGCAGTTTCAGGGCCAGCGTCAGGACAAAGCCACTTATTCTAGTCAAAGATTAGAGTTCACAGGCATCATGCCAAAGTTAAGAGAGGAATCTAGTTAGAAAAGGACAACACTTCCATATTATGGTGGATGTGGCAAGAATTATTTTGAGAAGTGTCGCCAGGACTTGGAAACGTGTTATTCATGTGGGCAACCTGTGCATATTATGAGTTTTTTCTATGTGAGGTAGAGGTGGTATGACACAGTTGACTAGAACTATAGTAGCATCTTCTTCATTAGTGTGCCTCCCAGGGTAGGGTACACATTCTGTTACACCCCGTAATTCCAGGACATGTTTATAAGAACGTACGTAAGAACTCAAAAATATTAAGATTAGAGACTAGTAAAAATTTATCGGAATTATGGAAATGTCGGAAAACGAAATATTGCGACGAATGGGAGGGCGACACGTGTCACCCCCTTGGTTGGTCTTGGTCGAATTAGACCATGGGTTTAATGGTCATTTGACCAATGTAAAGATGAACAAGTCTTGCAACTAGAGCTTGATTTATTTGACTAAGTCAAAGAGCCACTTGACTTGATCTTTTAATGAAATGCATCCAAACCACCCATTTGCTCTAATCTTGAACCTCCATATTGTTATATAAGCATACTACTAGCAAGACAAGTTTCCATACTTAGAAATTTTTTCAAGAAATCTTGTTCTTGTCTACATAGCTCTCGGGTTTGCTAGGGTTCCAACAAGAAAATTTTTCGTTTGTTGTTCAATAATCTCCATACTTTAAACCAAGGTTCCTAAGGGTATTGTAAGGGTATCTCAATAGAAAGATCCCGGAAAAGTGTTGTTTTTACATTAGTCGCAAGGTGAAAATCTAAGTCGCTTTCATAGGTTTGGATTGGAAATTGAAGTAAAGTTGTTTGTGAACTTCTAAGGGCTTAAAGTGGCGGATTGGAGTGTCAAGGAGAGGCGCTAAGTTTCTAAGGAGCGACTTCGGATCTTGAGATTGGATTGAGGCTCGTCAAGGTAACAATCTTGTTTTCTTAAGTGTTATAAGATTACATATTGTTGTAGCTCTACATTTTAACAAGCATGAGATATATGTATTGGAGATTCATAAGTGTTATGGATATTGGAAGCCTAAATCCGAAATGACTTTGTTATCCATTTGAAATTGAAATACAATTTGGTCGATAATTAGAATCGTCGCATGTTATCTAATTGAATATTGTAGTTGTTATAATCGATTGCGGCTATATAACATGTTAGACTAAACAAATTGGATTGAAAAAGAATTGTAAAAGACTTTGTGTTGTTGTACCTCAATTGCCGAAAATGACATTGTCTTTTGGACTAGTTTGATATCAATTGCGGGGCAAAATTTTACACGTCTTGTTAGGCGTGTAATTCCCTGTTGTTAGCTACATTGTTGAGCCTTAAATGTTGCATGTTTGGTTATTGAATTCGGGCCTTGAAAAAGGTGGAAATGTACGTAGAAACAAATGAAGTGTTGTCCGATTTTCCGTAGAATTTGGTGACTTTACACTTAGAATATTCTACGTTTGAAGATAGAGGTTAATAGACGTATTATGGTCATTATAGGTTGACATACTACGTACAAAATATTGGACTTAACAAGTGGATTGAACCAAAGATGTATGTGGAACTTCCTTATCTCTTGAGCATGAGTAGTTGTAAATGTATAGTACGGTAGACGTACGATATTTAAATGAATTTAGTTTCATTTGATATCCTTGACTTGTTTTAAGAATGTCCAAGTTGGTTGAGTTAGAGAATTAACTCACTTGTTTTAAAGGTTAAAGATATCCTAGTTTCTAAAGTTAAGAGACTTGAAGTATTTTGGAAGTATATGATACTTGGTTTTTGAAAGTATAAGTCTCTTGGTTATAAAAAAAAATGTAAGTGTCTAAAGCATAAAGTTAGTATAACGACTTTATGGGAAGTTGGTTATAATAACTTTATGGAAAGTTGAAAGAATGGTTTACTCTAGTGATGTAAATAAAGATAAAGGACTTGAAATGAAGAAAGGCAAATTGATTTAAAGGCATTAATTGCGTAAAGTTTTAAAGTAAAAAGTCACTTGGTTTAGAAGCCTATAAATGTATTTCTAAAAGGTATTGTGACTTGTCTTGAAAGGTAGATATGACTTGATACTACGGTTATTAGTATCTTGGGATCTTATATGAAAAAGAGTCATTTTAAATGAATAGAAGTACATAGTACTTTGGGTTAAAGTCCCGGATTTTTTATAATGACATGTTAGTGCCTTAAGTAAACTAAAATGAGAATGTATATAAATAAGGCTAATAAGAAGTTAGGGGATTTCTTAACTTGCTTATGTTATGTATGATAAGTCGGTAGTGCTTATGTTATGAATGATACCCGGTTGTGCTAGGTTATGTTATTCTTGCGGGGTAAACCCCCGGGTTACTACTTATTCCATGGATTTGCTACCGATGATGCGAGTGCGGCGTTTGTACTCATTGTGGGCCCACCGGGCTCATGCGGGTGAGATAATCCCATGCGAGGCGGATGACCTCATTGCGGGTCCACAGGACCTATGCGGGTGAAATAGTCCCAAGAGTAGGATTGCTTAATGATACTACGGGCGAGTGGCCCTACTTTGATCATGAGCCTCCTATTTTTATGCAGTAAAGTGTACTCTTGTTTACTCTCATTATTAGTAAGGCACAATGTACTGTTATTTGAGTTATCATACATGTCTCTAGCTTTATTTTTAGACTTTATGATTTTATTTCAGTACTTTCAGTTTTACATACTTTGTACATTTGTTGTACTGACCCCCTTTCCTCGAGGGCTGCATTCATGCCGCAGGTAGGGGTAAGCAGGTGGTGGATCCTCATTCTTAGGATCACTGATCAGTTGTCAGAAGCTCCATTTCTCCGGAGGCTTTCCTTTTGGTACGGTTTTCCCTGATGTTGTAGATTTATGTACATTCAGGGGTATGGCTGTTATACCCCGTAGTTCCAGGGTATGTATGTGAGGACGTACGTACGAGAATACGACAGAAATTTTGGAAAGAAAGAAAGATGTGATTTTTCGACGGAAAAATTTCCGGGTTTTGTGAAGGAAAAAGGTTCGTTGATGGGAATTGGATTCCCAGATTTGGTATTTGGGCTTCTTGGATTATATTAGAATTATGAGATTTTATTTTCGGAAATGGTCACGTGGGGCCCACGGGAGAAATTCTGATTTTGTAGGCCCGCTTTGTTTTGAGATTTTCGGTATTTTGGATATTTTGGAAGACGAAATATTTTGGGCCAGTAGGAGGCGACACGTGTCACCCCATGTGGCGAGTTGGCCGACTTGGCCAAAGTGTCCCTTGGCGAAATGGCCTTACAAGTGGCAAGCCACTTGTCTTGTGTTTTGTGTAGCCATTTGGAGGGTGGGACCCACACACTTGTACCCCAATCTCACCACACTTGCCTTGATCTTGGACCTTGATTTCTCTATAAATACCCCATGAAAGCAAGACTTATTCTTCATCCCACACTTTGATTTCCAAGACAAAAATACTCCCTCCCCTTTGTAGGTTGCTCTCGGCTTTGCCTTGAAATTCTTGAGCAAAAGTTGTCCAAAAATCCCTAAACTTATAAGTGTTCTTCCTTAGGGTGTTAGGAAGATTGTGTACCAAGAGTTGGAAAAGATTTCACACCCCTAGCCTTAGAATTTCACCTTGGCCGAAACTTGCCATAGTTGAGCCTTAGTGTTCTTCACTTGTTGGAGTTAGATCTTGAAGAGGAGTTGGTTAGGAGCTTCTAAGGGTTGCTTGGAGCGGGTTGGAGCGTCAGGATTTGGAGCTAAACGTTGCTCAGGATCGACTTATAATCTTGGATAATTTTGGGCTTATCGAGGTAATGATCTGTGTCCCCCTATTGTAATTGGATATTACATGTTGTAGTAGTTTAGAATTGAGTATAAGTTATATTGGGAGGATGATTATAAAGGATTGAACTGTATTTACATTAGATTGTATTTACAGTAGACTTATGTAGTATTATTGTGAAGTAGAATTGTACATGTCCAGTTAAGTCGTGTAACCCTCCCCCCTGGGAGTTGTTGGCCTGGTAGCGGGCCTGAGTAGAGGAGGAGATTTATGTGGTTGCGGGGGGGGGGGGGGGGGAGGTGCTGCCGAATTTTCCGTAGAATAAGAAACCTTGTACTTGAAAATATTCTACGAAGAGATCGAGAGGTTGATAGACGTTTTGTGGCCATTATAGGTTGAAATACTACGAGTAGCGTATTCTACTGGAATGGTGGAAAAGGCTAGCAGGGTTACAGTACTTTGGAGCTATTTGCTAATTGTCGATAATCGTCGCGAGGTATGTGAACCTCTTCGTATCCTTTCTAGCATGATGTTTTGTAAACTATGTAGTACGGTAGACGTACATGTGCTAAACGAGTTTTGGTTGGTTTAAAACATAAGGTGTTATAATAGCTTTATGGGAAGTTAGTTATAACGACTTTATGTAGGTAAAAGAATGGTTTATTGATTTTAGAAGTTAAGAGACTTGATCTTAAAAGATAAGAGACTTAACTTATAAAGGATGTTTTATGAAATGTTAAGGACTATGAATTTTGTTAAAAAGTTGTGAAACCTCATTCGTGAGTAATGAGTACTTGGCTTTTAAAGAATAATGTTTTACTGATTTCGAAAATGAGAATAAGAATCGAACAAACCACTGCAGCGTTAATAAAGGAAAATGTATTGACTAATTAATTATATTAAAACCAGTAGAAACCTCCATCTGCATAGAAGCTAAGATAAGACAAAATTATATTACATTTCCTAGATCATGGCTGCTTTAATAAGAAGGTTATAAACAAGAATAACTACTCACACATAAGGCATATGTTACTCAATTGTTTTAAAAAGAGATTACATTATTTGATTAAGACTATGAACTATGAAATCTTTCGAAAATAAAAGACTTGAGTATTTGAAATTAGGCAACTTGAACTTTTGGAAAAGAATGTTGTTACTTGACTTTAAAAGGGAAAGTGTTTTGGTTTAAAAGGAAGGCATGGTAGTGTCTTAATCTGTCTTAAAAGAGAGTTTAAACGTTATGGCCGATTTTTATCGAGTCCCATGAGATGGGCCGAGACATGTATTCCATATGATTCCTATCGAGTCCCATGAGATGGGCCGAGACATGTATTCCATACGATTCCTATCGAGTCCCATGAGATGGGCCGAGACATGTATTCCATACGATTCCTATCGAGTCCCATGAGATGGGCCGAGACATGTATTCCATACGATTCCTATCGAGTCCCATGAGATGGGCCGAGACATGTATTCCATACGATTCTTTATCGAGTCCCATGAGATGGGCTGAGATATGTATTCCATACGATTCCTATCGAGTCCCATGGGATGGGCCGAGACATGTATTCCACACGATTCCACCTCGAGTCCCATGGGATGGGCCGAGACATGTTATATGTATCATACGATTTATACCTAGACTGCCGGCAGTGAGGAAGGAGTTCCACGGGCATGAGGGATGACTTTGAGGGCGTGAGTCCCTGACTTGACATGACTACTTTTATGTTGTAAACTGTAGTTTGGTTATCATACATGTCTCCGGTTTTATATAGACTGTCATGATTTCATTTCTGATATTTTCGGTTTCACATACTTGGTACTGTTATGCGACCTCCTTGAAGTGCGTTCATCATGCCGCAGGTAGAGGTACATCGGTCGTGGATCCTCGCTCATAGGATCACAGTTCAGCGTGTTGGGAAGCTCCGTTTCTCCGGAGGCTTATCTTTTGGTATAGTCCCCTGTCATTGTAGGTACTTGTACATTCAGGGGTATGGCGGGGCCCTGTCCCGTCATAGTTGTTGTTACACTCTTAGAGGTCTGTAGCACTGTTGTGGGCAGGGTTTGAAAAAGGATGTAACTGTTCAAGTTTTTATTTATATATACAGAAAGGTAACCGTTTTGGTTAGCCTGTTCTTATCATATATCTTGTTCATGTTTAAGTTTTTATTTCCGCTGATTTTCTCTGATGTTGTATCACTAGGGTGCCCGGGGTAAGGCACGATCGCGGGCGAGTCGGAGTCGTGACAATGGCGTATCGAAGCGATTAATCCTCGAGAAAGTGTCTACAGACCGTATCTAGTAGAGTCTTGATTATCGGCGTGTTGTGCACCACCTATAATCGAGGAGGCTATGGGATATTTAGGATTGGTTTCTATTCTTCTCACTCGAGATCGTGCCTTAGAGTCGTGTTATAAATTGGACTCCTCGGACGTATTCGTATGTACCGATTATGCCTCGCGCAAGGCAACAGTGGCCCAGATGGGCAAAGCGTGAGAGAGCTACGAGTTGAACACGAGAGGTTACGAAGGCATAGGCACGGTCATTACCCGAGATAGTACTTGACGACGAGTTTTATGACGCCGCTAGCCCAATGAGTTTAGAGCGGCGATTTCTCTGAGAGCCATGATACGAGCCTCGATTCGCGGCGAGCCGAGGATATGAGTTCAGAGATGGGCCATTTACTAGCTAGGTGGTGGTGGGAATGAGGCGTCACGGAGCCGGTGGTTCCGCAGCCGATGATTCCCTAGATCCTATAGTCTGAGACTTCGGGATTTCTTGAGTTGCAGTTCGCCAGAGTTCTATGGATAGAGAGCTGAGGATGATCCTCAGGGTGTCGTGCTAGTTTGGGAGATTGTTATGCTTACGGCCAGCAGGGCCATTTGGTGAAGTTGTCAGGCAGTAGCACGGATGTAGAGACTCAGCCTTCGGGATCGGTGGCTGGTTCATCACCTTCTATAGCTAGGCGCCCTGTAGGGCAGGGTTATGGTTAGAGCGACAAAGAGGAAGTAAGGCAGTAGTTACAGCGATACCTTTAGCCCTTAAGAGACTTGATTATGTTGTTATGGTGGATACGTGTGGAGTGATATACGGATAGCATTGTGTTAAGTGTGGTTTAGAAAACATGGGTGGTTGAAAGGGGTAAGGAAAATTGTGAGCCTTAGAATATTATATGTGGAGATCTTAGATGCGAGGCCGTCTTGAGTAAAAGATTTTGTTTACGATTGACCTTTGTCGGAGTGCATAGTATACGTGGGGTATAGTTGTGTGATAAGTCCCTAAGTGGTGTGAAATGAAAGAGGGTAGTTGAGCTAAGAAGACCACTAGGTTTTCGTGACTTGATTAGTGAGATTGTTCCGGATTGGGGAACGAGAGAGTTTGGCACGATAAATGGGTCGGGTTGAGGCAAGGTTGCGGGTCAACCCACAGCCCGAAATGAGGAGGGGTCAGTTCGAGGTGGTCCCGCCAGGTGGTAGGGTCAAGAGGGTGCTAGGCCCAAGTTTAGGTAACCATCATATGAGTTCGTGGATGTGTTCGACTAGAATCGGATCGAGAAGGCCGGGAATGGCCTTAGAGGAAATTGAAGCAGTAACTGAAGTGTGAAACGTGTACTATAGAGAGTTCGGGTGTCCGAGAAGGGTACGACGAGTAAGAAAAGAAGCGAACATGTGTTATGAGAACGGAAGTGATCATTTCTTTTGTGAAGTAAAGATGCGAAGGGAGTATCCTTTAGACCATGGGTGGGAGTTTTTTGTGATGTTAGAGGTGATTCCTCGTTGGCTTGGATTTGAGTTTTGCGAACATGTTATATTCTGGCCAGTGGTGGCATGATCGGTTTTGTAAGTATAGTAGTGGAGACTATACCGGCGCAAGTACGTTTGGAGACTTAGAAGGAACATTCGGGACGAATGTTTTTAAGGGGGGAAAAATGTTATACCCCGTAGTTCCAGGGTATGTATATGAGGACGTACGTACGAGAATACGACAGAAATTTTGGAAAGAAAGAAAGATGTGATTTTTCGACGGAAAAGTTTCCGGGTTTTGTGAAGGAAAAAGGTTCGTTGATGGGTGGATTCCCAGTTTGGTATTTGGGCTTCTTGGATTATATTAGAATTATGAGATTTTATTTTGGAAATGGTCACGTGGGGCCCACGGGAGAAATTCTGATTTTGTAGGGCCCGCTTTGTTTTTGAGATTTTGGTATTTTGGATATTTTCGGAAGACGAAATATTTTGGGCAGTAGGAGGCGACACGTGTCACCCCATGTGGCCAGTTGGCGACTTGGCTTGACAAGTGTCCCTTGGCCGAAATGGCCTTACAAGTGGCAAGCCACTTGTCTTGTGTTTTGTGTAGCCATTTGGAGGGTGGGACCCACACACACTTGTACCCCAATCTCACCACACACTTGCCTTGATCTTGGACCTTGATTTCTCTATAAATACCCCATGAAAGCAAGACTTATTCTTCATCCCACACTTTGATTTCCAAGACAAAAATACTCCCTCCTCTTTGTAGGTTGCTCTCGGCTTTGCCTTGAAATTCTTGAGCAAAAGTTGTCCAAAAATCCCTAAACTTATAAGTGTTCTTCCTTAGGGTAGGAAGATTGTGTACCAAGAGTTGGAAAAGATTTCACACCCCTAGCCTTAGAATTTCACGTTGGCCGAAACTTGCCATAGTTGAGCCTTAGTGTTCTTCACTTGTTGGAGTTAGATCTTGAAGAGGAGTTGGTTAGGAGCTTCTAAGGGTTGCTTGGAGCGGGTTGGAGCGTCAGGATTTAGAGCTAAACGTTGCTCAGGATCGACTTATAATCTTGGATAATTTTGGGCTTATCGAGGTAATGATCTGTGTCCCCCTATTGTAATTGGATATTACATGTTGTAGTAGTTTAGAATTGAGTATAAGTTATATTGGGAGGATGATTATAAAGGATTGAACTGTATTTACATTGGATTGTATTTACAGTAGACTTATGTAGTATTATTGTGAAGTAGAATTGTACACGTCCGGTTAAGACGTGTAACCCTCCCCCCTGGGAGTTGTTGGCCTGGTAGCGGGCCTGAGTAGAGGAGGAGATTTATGTGGTTGCGGGGAGGTCTTTGAGTTTTCCGTAGAATAAGGAACCTTGTACTTGGAAATATTCTACGAAGAGATCGAGAGGTTGATAGACGTTTTGTGGCCATTATAGGTTGAAATACTATGAGTAGCGTATTCTACTGGAAGGGTGGAAAAGGCTAGCAGGGTTACAGTACTTTGGTGCTATTTGCTAATTGTCGATAATCGGCGCGAGGTATGTGAACCTCTTCGTATCCTTTCTAGCATGATGTTTTGTAAACTATGTAGTACGGTAGACGTACATGTGCTAAACGAGTTTTGGTTGGTTTAAAACATAAGGTGTTATAATAGCTTTATGGGAAGTTAGTTATAACGACTTTATGTAGGTAAAAGAATGGTTTATTGATTTTAGAAGTTAAGAGACTTGATCTTAAAAGATAAGAAACTTAACTTATAAAGGACATTTTATGAAATGTTAAGGACTATGAATTTTGTTAAAAAGTTGTGAAACCTCATTCGTGAGTAATGAGTACTTGGCTTTTAAAGAATAATGTTTTACTGATTTCGGAAATGAGAATAAGAATCGAACAAACCACTGCAGCGTTAATAAAGGAAAATGTATTGACTAATTAATTATATTAAAACCAGTAGAAACCTCCATCTGCATAGAAGCTAAGATAAGACAAAATTATATTACATTTCCTAGATCATGGCTGCTTTAATAAGAAGGTTATAAACAAGAATAACTACTCACACATAAGGCATATGTTACTCAATTATTTTAAAAAGAGATTACGTTATTTGATTAAGACTATGAACTATGAAATCTTTCGAAAATAAAAGACTTGAGTATTTGAAATTAGGCAACTTGAACTTTTGGAAAAAAATGTTGTTACTTGACTTTAAAAGGGAAAGTGTTTTGGTTTAAAATGAAGGCATGGTAGTGTCTTAATCTGTCTTAAAAGAGAGTTTAAACGTTATGGCCGATTTTTATCGAGTCCCATGAGATGGGCCGAGACATGTATTCCATACGATTCCTATCGAGTCCCATGAGATGGGCCGAGACATGTATTCCATACGATTCCTATCGAGTCCCATGAGATGGGCCGAGACATGTATTCCATACGATTCCTATCGAGTCCCATGAGATGGGCCGAGACATGTATTCCATACGATTCCTATCGAGTCTGTTATACCCCGTATTTTCCAGAGTATGTACGTGAGGGCGTACGTATAAAAGTTTAAAGCCTTAAGTAGGCAAAGTGGCGAAATTTGTGCACAACTAGCGAAAAGAATCGTTTTCCGAAAGCGTTTTCTAAACTTGCGAAGGAAAATTCGGCTATGTCATTAATAATTTTTGCGGATTTTTCCGAGTGAAATATTTTGGACCAACGAGAGGCGACACTTGTCACCCTCAAGTTGGCGGACCATGGACGATTCAATGGCACGTTTTGCCTTCCATTTTGTCAAGGAGTTGGTAGGATATTTTGTGTGGTAGATTGATAAGGTGGGACCCACACACGTGTCCAAATCCTCACCCTCCACTTGCCCCCCCACTTGGCTTCATCTTGGCCATTGATTGTCCTATAAATATCCCTCTAATTCAAGACATTTCTTCATCCACACTTGTGAAAATCCATGGCAAAAATCCCTCTCCCTCCCTCTCAGCTCTCGTCCAAATCACCCTCCCCTCGAGAAGGCCTCGTAGAACCCCATACCTAGTTGTTCTCGAAAATACCCCCATTGGTAGAAAAATACTCTCCAAGTATTGTTACTATTCCAAAATACCTTGGCCCACATACCTTGTAGGATTCCAAGGTTACACTATACTAAAAGCCGGAAATACTATTATACTTCCTCCTCAAAAAAAACGAAACCCTAAGGAAAATCTTCATAGTCGGTTGAAGTGTTAAGTAGAAGTTGCGTAGAACTTCTAAGGGTTGTTTGGAGCGGGTTGGAGCGCACGGAGTAGGAGCTAAACGTTGCTCAGGATCGACATATAACTTGGATAATTTTGGGCTTATCGAGGTAAATACTACTGTCCTTCTATTGTAATTGGAAATTACATACTGTAGTAGTATAGAAATGAGTATAAGACGTATAAGGATGGCATAAAAGAAGAGAATTGAATTGAAATCACATCAGAAGAATATTAAAGAAGAAAGTCAGATGCTTACATAGGGTGTATTCTGATGAGAATTGTGTAGTTTGTGGTGGGAAGTCTTGCCCAATTTTTTCGTAGAATAAAGGAATCTGTATCTAGAAGTATTCTGCAGAGTAGTCTAGACGTTGATAGACTTATATGACCATTATAGGTTGAAGTACTGCGAGTAGCGTATTCTACTCGAAGAAGTGGAAAAGGCTAGCAGGATTACAGTACTTTGGAGCTATTTGCTAATAGTCGATAATCATCGCGAGGTATGTGATTCTTCCTATACTCTTGAGCATGATATTTTAAAAGAATATATATATATAGTATGGTAGACGTACGTGTGTTAACTGAACGTAGTTTTACGGCAATGTCTTTTGACTTAAGCCTGAATAATAAGAATCTTGAAGTATTTCAAAAGAATTAAGAACCGTTTTCGAAAGAAGAGTAATACTTGGTTTTGAAAGCTTAAGAGTTATACTAGCTTTATGGGAAGTTAGGTATAACGACTTAAGAAAGATAAAAGAATGGTTTATTGATTTTAGAAGTTAAGAGACTTATTCTTAAAAGATAAGAGACTTGACTTAATTGAATTAATATGAATTTTGTTAAAAAGTGTGAAACCTCATTCGTGAGAAATGAGTACTTGGTTTGTAAAAGGAAGAATGTTTTACTGATTTCGGAAATGAGAATAAGTATCGAACAAACCACTGCAGCGCTAATAAAGGGAAATGTTTTGACTAATTAAGTATTATTAAAACCAGTAGAAACCTCCATCTGCATAGAAGCTAAGATGAGACAAAATGATATTATATTTCCTAGATCATGGCTGCTTTAATAAGATTGATTATGAACAAGAATTGTTATACCCCGTATTTCCAGAGTATGTACGTGAGGGCGTACGTACGAAAGTTTAGCCTTAAAGTAGGCAATGGGACGTTTTTTTTGGGCACAACTCCTTAAAAGAATCGTTTTCCGACGAAACGTTTTACACAACTCGCGTAGGATAAATTCCGGCTATGTCATTTCTAATTTTTGCGGATTTTTCCGAGAGATGAAACACTTTGGACCAACGAGAGGGCGACACTTGTCACCCTCTCATTGATGGATGTGAGGCGGAATTGGACCGAAATGGATTGGCTATTTTGTCAAGTAGTTGGTAGGATATTTTGTGTGCAAGTTGGCTAGGTACACTTGCCCTAATCTTGACCTTACACTTGCCTTGCACTTGGCATAATCTTGGCCATTGGTTGGCCATCCCTTGACCTATAAATACCCCCTTAAGATGAAGAGTTCTTCATCCACAAATTCCTTTCCAAGTCTTGAAAATCATTCCCTCTCCCTTGTAGCCTTTTTCGTCTAACACCCCCCCCCCTTGAGTGAGCTTGGCCGAGGCAACCCCTCCCCCTAGCCTAGCCGAAATCTACCCCCCCTCCCTTGGTAGAAAAGTTGCCTTCTAGTATTGTTATAATGCCCAAAATACCCTAGCCCAAATCCCTTAGTACTTAGTAGAAGTTGTGAAGAACTTCTAAGGTTTCCTTGGAGCTATCGGAGCGTACAACTTAGGAGCTAAGCCTTGCTCCGGATCGACTTATATCTAGGATATTATTGGGCTTACCGAGGTAAATTATCCTAACCCTCTTTTGTATTAGAGAATACATACTGTAGAAGTATAAGAATAATTATTAATACTTAGAAGAAGATTACATAATAGAATTGAACTGTTATCACAATAGAAGGGTTTAAAAAGAAGAATAATCAAACTGTACTTACATAGGACTGTTTTCACAGTAGACTTGAGTAGCTCACCGGGTAGGGAAGTGCTGCCCAATTTTTCGTAGAATAGAGAACCCTCTGCTTAGAACTGTTTACAGAGTAGTCTGAACGTTGATAGACGTGTCTGACTATTATAGGTTGATTCTCTGCGCGCGACATATTCAACTTGGCAGGTGGTTTTCGCCGAGAAGGTATGTGATTCTTCCTAAGCATGATATTTTAAAATATATATATAGTGCGGTGAGCGTCATGTGTTAACTGAATAATAATTACGGCAATATCTTTTGACTTAAGCCTGAATAATACTTACGGCAATGTCTTTTGACTTAAGCCTAAATAATAAGAGTCTTGATGCATTTCAAAAGAATACTGAATCATTTTTAACAGAAGAGAACTAATTGGTTTTAAGCGAAGCTTAAGAGTTATACTAGCTTTATGGGAAGTTAGGTATAACAACTTAAGAATGATAAAAGGCAGTTTACTTATGTGTTTATAACGGACTTACATTGATCTATGAAAAGAATAATAAAATGGTTTGATAAGTAGACATGATATGATGTTATGTGTGTTAGTGTCTTGTAACGTTTGTAAAAAGGGTATTCTTGTTGTGCTTATGTGTTTAACGATAAGTCATTATGTTAGTATTATATCACTCACCTCTTGACATAAATCACGGGGTTCTGGCCTCCGATGCGGGGTATACCTCGTGCGATGTGTGACTATGATGCGAGGACACCTCGTGCGGAGTGCATGTGACCTATGCGAGCTGCGAGTTCGAGTTAGTGTGCGGGGTTATACCTCATGCGGTCTATGTGGCCATGCGGACTACGAGTCGGGGCGATGCCGAGGAGTAGCTACCCTCGATGCGGGGTTATGCCTACGCAGCCTACGTGAGTGGCCTACGCGGACTACTGAGTCGAGGATTAGGCTTGCTTAATGATACTATGGGCAATTGGCCTGCTTGATCATTCGCAGCCTAGAAAAGACTATTCTGATTTACCTATTGTTGCTCTTGTTTATGATGTGGCACTATGTGCGGTTACCTTGGTTGTTTCATACATATATGTAAACTGATTTTAAAATGATATGCTTTCATTTAAGTACTTTACAGTTTCGCATACTTAGTACCTGTTGTCGACCTCTCCTTGAAGTGCGTTCATCTGCGGTAAGGCAGCGGTGCTAGATCCACATCCTTAGGATCTTTGCGTTGGTGTCAGGAGCTCCATCTTCTCCGGAGGCTCTACTTTTGGGTATGATCTCCCTGTATTGTAGATAGTTTTGTACATTCAGGGTATGGCGGGGCCCTGTCCCTCCATAGTTGTTTACTTTCTTAGAGGTCTGTAGTCCTTTTGTACAGTTGGGATGTAACTGCAAAACTATGTTTATGTATATATGCCGAAAGGCGATATTTTCTCACATAAAACTGTGTCTCTTTTTACAACTGTTTCATGTCTTGTTTTATATTCCACTGATTACTCTGATGTATGACTACTTGGGTGCCCGGGTAAGGCACGATCCACGAACCGGGCAGTCGTGACAAAAGTGGTATCAGAGCAGTTAATCCTCGGAAAGTGTCTACAGACCGTATCTAATAGAGTCTTGATTATCGGTGTGTTGTGCACCACACCAATAATCAGGAGGCTATATGATATTTAGGATTGGTTTCCATTCTTCTCACTCTGAGATCGTGCTTTAGAGCTGTGTTAAAGTTGGACCCCTCTAACGTATTCCTTTCAGAATGATTATGCCTCCACGTAAGGCAACCCGGCCCGAAGGCAAGGCAATGCGGAGGCGCCATCGGACACCGAGATTACGAGGGCTCGAGCCCGATCTATACCTCGACGGCGAGTTCTATGGCGCCCGGCCCAGCGAGACCACAGTACCCACCTCTGTCCCGGCTGGGGCGGAGAGTTAGGGGTCTGAGAGACGCCCGACTATTGGCGGGATCGTGGCGAACGAGAGGACAGTGGATCAGTAGTTCGATCCAGCTCGATCGTACCGTGGTTCACCCGAGGCGAGAGAGTTTGAGGCTACGAGATTTCTGAGTTGTAGCCGCGAGTTTTACTGGTCGAGGGAGGATGATCCGCAGGAGTTCATCCGTCATTCTGAGGATTATGAGTGATCGGCGTCGGACCGAGTCCGTGATCTTTGGTTCACATAGGCCGCGTGATACCGCGATCGATTGGTTTGATTCATGGGAGTTATCGGGAGAGCACGCGTCCCAGCTACTTGGGATGAGTTCTCGAGGCTTTCTCACTCACTTCTTGCCTCGCGGATGAGAGGCGCGGGTTGACAGATTTTTATCTTTGAGGGCGACGCCTGATTAGAGAGTACAATGTCGAGTTTGATTCATTGGCTCGATATGTCCCAGCGTTAGTAGCGAATATGGAGGATAGGGTGCACCGCTACGTCACGGGCTAGATGATTATATGGCGAGTCTTGTGCGGGTGTTTCTCTTCAGCCGGGTATGGACATTACCCGCATGCAGGCTCATGCACTTGGATGCGAGGAACGTAGGGACCGACGGGTTGACCGACAGCAGCAGAAGAGGACCAGGACGGCAGGGTCCTTTGGTAGTTATCGTGGTGGGCGGCCTGGCGGTCTAGATTCGCACCACATCCGGCTGAGCACTCACTGCCGTCCTCAGCCTGCCGAGTATTCGAGGCGGGGCGAGGACTTCAGACTTTCAGGGTGGCAGAGGTGCTGGCCGGTCGGGACCACCCCCCCCCCCGCAGTGTGGCCGATGCGGTAGATCCCATTTCGGGCATTGTGGTACTCCTCCGAGGGTTTTATTACGATTGCGGCGGGCGGGTCATATTACGAGGGCTTGTCCGGTGGAAGCGGCAGCGGGTGGTAGGGCTCGGCTACGAGTGCATTGCGGTTCATCATCTCCTTGATTACTCGCCGGGCGTGGTACTCATGGACCAGCAGGTCGCGGCAGAGGTCGTGGCTCGGGTCCCAGTTCTAGCGGTCCTCAGAACCGCATTTATGCCTTGTCCAGCCGGCAGGATCAGGAGGCCTCCCCTGATGTCGTCACAGGTACCTTATCAGTCTCCGGTTATGATGTGTATGCCTTGATAGATCCGGGTTCTACTCTGTCCTATATATCTCCCCTTGTTGCTAGTAGGATAGGGATAGAGCCTGAGTCCATAGACCCTTTCGAGGTAGCTACGCGATGGGTGATTCGGTGGTAGCTCGGCGGGTATATAGAGCTTGTCTGTGACCATTTGATCGTCGGACCTAGCCGACTTGATAGAGTTGGATATGATTGATTTCGACGTGATCATGGGTATGGATTGGCTAGCTTCTTGCTACGCCAATGTAGATCGCAGAGCGAGTAGTGCGGTTCCGCTTTCTAGAGCCGATTGTTGAGTGGGAGCACCAGTATCGCGAGTGGTAGGTTTATTTCCTACCTCGAGGCTAGGAAGATGGTGCGAGAAAGGGTATATCTACCATCTCATTCGGGTGTTTGATCACGAGGCTGCGGTACAGATTTTGATCGGTTCGGTGAGTCGAGAGTTCCCGCACGTGTTTCAGACGACCTCCGGGTATCCTCCCGAGAGGAGATTGAGTTTGTATAGATGTGTTGCGGCACACTCGGCCTATTTCCATTCCGCCATATAGAATGGCACCTTTGAGTTGAGAGAGTTGAAGGATCAGCTTAGAGACTTCTTTGGAGAAGGGCTTCATCGGACCTAGTGTTTCTCCCAGGGAAGCCGTATTGTTCGTGAAGAAGAAGGGCGGGACGCTGCGCATGTGTGTTGATCTGACGGTGAACAAGGTGACCATTAAACGAATACCCCCTTCCCAGGATTGGTGATTTGTTCGACCAGTTGCAGGGTGCGAGATGTTTCTCCAAGATTGATCTACGGTCGGGCTATCATCAGGTGCGAGTCAGAGAGTCGGACATCCCTAGATCGCATTCGGACGATGCACGGCATTACGAGTTTAGGGTTATGTCGTTTGGTTTGACCAACGCTCCGGCGGTATTCATGGATTTGATGAACCGAGTGTTCAAACCATTTTTGGACACGTTTGTGATAGTGTTCATTGATGATATCTTGGTTTATTCGCTCGAGGCGAGGAGCATGCGAGCATTTGAGGATCTTGTGATTCTCCGGACTAGCGATTATACGCCAAGTTTTCCAAATGTGAGTTTTGGTTAACTTCGGTGGCTTTTCTTGGGCATATTATCGGGGCTGATGGCATTCGAGTGGATACGGCAAGATCGAAGCGATCAGGACTTGGCCTGAACCTCTTACTCCGGCAGAGGTTCGCGATTTCGGGCCTTGCAGTTATTATCGCGGTTCGTGGAGAAGTTTGCTTCTATCTTCGCACCATTGACTAGGTGACTCGGAAAGCGGCTAAGTTTGATGGTGATGCTTGTGGCGGGGTTTCGATTCTTTGAAGGAGGGATCACGATCGCCTCATTCTTACTCTTCGGAGGTCGAGCGGTTATGTCGTGTATTGTGATCGTCGGGCATCGGGTTGGGATGTGTGTTGATGCAGCATGGCAAGGTTATAGCGTATGCATCCCGACGGTGAAGAAACACGAGAGGAACTACCCCCATGATTCGAGTTAGCGGTGATTCACGCCAAGATATTGAGGCACTATTTGTATGGGGTTCACGTGGATATTTATACGCACCACAAGAGCCTCCGTATATCTTCACCGAGGAGCCGAACTTACGGCGAGACGGTGGTTAGAGTTGCTTAAGGATTACGATGTTGATATCTTGTACCACCCGGGGAAGGCCAATGTTGTGGCAGATGCTCTTAGTCGTAGGTCGATGGGGAGCCTATCAGATGTGCAGCTAGAGAGGAGGGACATGGTTCGTGATTTGCATTAGTTAGCGAGCCTTGGTGTCCGCTTGATTGATTACGATAGCAGTGGGGTTCGAGTTCGTGAGGTTGCCGAGTCTTCCATCGTCGAAGAGGTGAAGAGGCAACAGTTTGAGGATCCAGTTTTGACACGTTATCGTGATACGACTCTTCGTGAGGGGAAGGGTACTTTTGAGGTAGCACCTGATGGGGTGCTAAGGGTTGAGCGAGTTGTGTGTTCGGATGTTTGAGGACTTGGCAGCGAGTTCTTGGGGAAGCACACAGCGCGCGTTACTCTATCCATCCAGGGTCGACCAAGATGTACCACGACCTTAGATCTATGTATTGGTGGGATGGCTTGAAGATGGACGTTGCAGAGTTCGTAGCTCAGTGCCCGTGTTGTCAGCAGGTGAAGGTAGAGCACCGAGGCCCGGTGGTTTGTTCTGACGATAGAGATCCCGACACGGAAGTGGGAGGTAATCAACATGGACTTCATCACGGATTACCTCGCACTCGGAGAGACATGATTCTATATGGGTTATCGTCGACAGGCTGACGAAATCAGCCCACTTTCTTCCCGTTAGGACGACTTTTTCGGCTGAGGATTATGCCAGACTTTACATCCGAGAGATCGTCAGACTGCATGGAGTCCCTATTTTGATCATATCGCATGCAGGAGCCCGGTTCTGGCTAACTTCTGAGGTCCTTCCGAGAAGTTTAGGGGCGGTGAGCACGAGTGCGCATTCCATCCAGACAGAGCGGACAGCAGAGCGCACTATCCGGACTCTTGAGGATATCTGCGAGCTGTTGTTATACCGTATTTCAGTATATGCGTAAGGCGTCGTAGAAAAGTTTGGGCTTTAAAGTAGGCTTGGCGATTATTTTTGTTCACAACACCGATTAGAGTCGTTTTACTAAACGTTTTACTGACTTGCGAAGGAAAATTCCGGCTATGTCATTTCTAATTTTTGCGGATTTTTCCGAGAGACGAAACATTTTGGACCAACAAGAGGCGACACTTGTCACCCTCTAGTTGGTGGGAGTGTGAAGCATGGGACGAAATGGTTGGGTTTTGTCAAGTAGTAGGTAGGATATTTTTGTGGTAGATGGATAAGGTGCACTTGGCATGATCATGGCCTACACTTGCCTTGCACTTGGCATGATCTTGGCCATTGGTTGGCCTTTGCTAGACCTATAAATACCCCCCCCCCCCCCCTTTGAAGACTTCTTCATCCATTCTACAAATTCCAAGTCTTGAAATCTTCCCCCCTCCTTGTTGGTTTCGTCCCACCTCCCGCTGTGAGGCCTTGTGGCGAGCTCTCCCCTTGCCGAGAGTACCCCTACAGTGGGGTTGGCCGAGTATACACCCCCGTTTGTGGTGTTGTCTCGTATAAATACCCCCCCTCTTGGTAGAAATACTCTCAAAAGTATTATTACTATACCCAAATTACCTTAGCCTTATACCTTGTAGTATTCCAAGGTTACACTTATACGAAAAGCCCAGAAATACTATTATACTTCCCACGGTCCACAAACCGAACCCTAAGGAAAATCTCCATAGTTAGTTGGAGTATTATGTAGAAGTTGGTTAGAAATTCTAAGGGTGGTTTGGAGCGGGTTGGAGCGCGCGGAGTTGGAGCTAAACGTTGCTCAGGAGCGACATTAAACTAGGATAATTTTGGGCTTATCGAGGTAATATCTTGTGCCCTTATTGTAATTGGAAATTACATGTTGTAAGACTTATATAGTTGAAGTATACTATATATAGAATGAACCTAGCTTTGTGGCAATGTCTTTTGACTTAAGCTGAATATAAAGAAGAGAATCAATAATTACATAGATCAGTATTACGAGAGGCGTGTAGCATTCGTGAAGTAGAATTGTACACGTCCGGTTAGATGTATAAACCCCCCCCCCCCCCGGTTTGCATGATAGTCGGCCACGATAGAGGAGGAGATTCTGTGATTCTTGCGGGCGGAGAGTCTTTGCCAATTTTACGTAGAATGTTCTACGATATGATCTAGATGTTAATAAGCGCCTTGTGGCCTTATAGGTTGAAGTACTATGCATGGCGCGATCTACTTGGCTTAAGGAGTAGCCGACGGTTTGAGGTACTTGGAGCGTTTTGCTATTAGTCGATAATCGTCGCGAGGTATGTGAACCTCTTCCTATCTTTTCTAGCATGATGTGTGTATAACTATGTAGTACGGTAGACGTACATGTGTAAAATGCTTTGTGGTTTTAAAAGGTAACTGATTTGACTTATAACTGACTTGATGTGTGATAATAAAGAATCATTCTGAAAGAAGAGTTATACTAGCTTTATGGGAAGTTAGGTATAACGTTTTAAGAGAAGTAAAGAGAATGGTTTACTGATTTTAAAAGTTAAGAGACTTAATCTTGAAGATAAGAGACTTAACTTGTTTTACTTGGTAATTAACATTTTGTTAAAAATGTTGTAAAACCTCATTCGCGAGTAATGAGTACTTGATTTTAAAAGCAATAATGTTTCTTGATTTGAAATCGAGAATAAGTATCGAACAAACCACAAAGCGCTAAAAAGTGGAAATGTTTTGACTAATAATGTATTAGTAAAACCAGTAGAAACTTCCATCCGCATAGAAACTAAGATGAGACAAAATGATGTTACATTTCCTAGATCATGATCGCTTAAATAAGATTGTTATAAACAAGAATAACCTACTCAATCGGACATATGTTTCTCAAATTGCTTTTAAAGGAGAATTATATAATTAAGTGATTAAAATTATTAACTAAGAAACCTTTCAAAATGAGAAACTTGAGTAATTGAAATTAGGCAAACTTGAAACATTTGGAAAAGAATGTTGTTACTTGATTTCTGAAGAGAAGTGTTTTGATTTACTTCAAAAGATAATCACTCTATTTTCATATACTACGTATTGTGTGACTTTTGTAAACGTAACGTATCTTTTAAAAGATAATGTATGAAGTACTTTGGGAATAGATACCCGATCTTGTTAAGCATATATTAGAATGTACCTTGTGTGTATAACTTGATTGTGTTGGTTTGTGATAGCCTTGTAATACTTTCTTGTTGATTTGATAAGTAAACATGCTAGGATGCTACGTGTGTTAGTATCTTGTGATGTTTTGTGTAAAGGGGGTTTTCCCTCGATTGCGCTTAAAGTTGTTTAACGATCAGCCGTTATGTTGGTATTATACCACTCACCTTGACTTGTTTCTGGAGGTTAAGCTGCCCTCCGATGCGGGGTAGACTCAGGCGGGTCTAGTGACCTATGATTCGAGAATACCTTATGCAGTGCAGATGGCTACGCGAATCTGCGGGAGTTCCGTGTTAGTATCGCGGCCCTTGTGGTCATGCGGTCTTTGTGGCTACGCGGACGGCGAGTCCAGACGCTGCCGGGAGTAGCTACCTCGATGCGGGAATACCTCATGCGGGCTATTGGGGTGGCCCGTGCGAGCTACGGGAAGTTCGGGGCTAAGCAGCGCGCATTAGATACTGCGGGCGAGTGGCCAGCTTTGATCATGTGACGGTCTAGACAGATCTCATGATACAGTTTACGACTGTTATACCCCGTAGTTTCAGGGTATGTATGCGAGGACGTACGTACGAGATTACGACATTGAAATTGGAAAGGAAGAACGAGGTGATTTTTCCACGGAAAAGTTTCCGGTTTTTGTGAAGGAAAAAGGTTCGTTAATGGGAATTGGATTCCCATATTTGGTATTCGGACTTCTTGGAATATTAGAGAATTATGGAATTTTATTTTCGGAAATGGTCACGTGGGGCCCACGGGAGAAAATTTACGGTTTTGTGGGGCCCACTTTGTTTTCGAGATTTTGGCCATTGTGGATATTTTCGGAAGATGAAATATGTTGGACGTGTAGGAGGGCGACACGTGTCACCCCCCCCCCTAGTTGGCTTGGACGAATTCCACTTTGTGCACAACACCCGTTTAGAGTCGTTTTCCGACGAAACGTTTTACAAGACTCGCGTAGGATAAATTCCGACTATGTCATTTCTAATTTTTGCGGATTTTTCCGAGAGACGAAACACGTTGGACCAACGAGAGGGCGACACTTGTCACCCTCTCATTGATGGATGTCACACGACAATAGGGCCGATTGGGTTGGCTTATTTTGTCTTGGAGTTGGTAGGATATTTTGTGTGCAAGTTGGCCAAGGACACTTGCCTAAATCCTCACCCTACACTTGCCTTGCACTTGGCACCATCTTGGCCCTTGGTTGGCCATTCCTTGACCTATAAATACCCCCCTTGTTGAAGAGTTATTTCATCCTAAATTGAGCAATCTTTCTAAGTCTCAAATTCCTCCCTCTCCCTCTTATTGTTTTCGTCCAAACACACCCCTCCCCTTTGAGAAGCCCTAGCCGAGAGCAACCCCCCCTCTAAAGCTAGCCTAGCCGAAACACTACCCCCCCTCCCTTGGTAGAAAAGTTGCCTTCTAGTATTGTTATAATGCCCAAATTACCCTAGCCCAAATCCCTTAGTCCTTAGTAGAAGTTGTGAAGAACTTCTAAGGTTTTCTTAGACTCTGGGAGCGCACAACTTAGGAGCTAAACCTTGCTCAGGCGCGACTTTTATCTAGGATATTATTGGGCTTACCGAGGTAAATAACCTTATCCTCCTTTTGTAATTAGAATATATATACTGTAGAAGTATAGGAGTAAGTATTAAATACTTAGAAGGTTATTAAAGAATAGAATTGAACTGTTATCACAGTAGAAGGGTTTAAAAGATGAATAATAGAACTGTACTTACATAGGATTGTTTTCACAGTAGACTTGAGTAGCTCACCGGGTAGGGAAGTGCTGCCCAAATGGCCATAGAATAACGAACCCTGCGCTAGAGCTTTATGCGATCTGATACGGACGTTGATAGACGTATTTGACTGTTATAGGTCGATTCTCTGCGCGCGACATATTCAACTTGGCAGGTGGATTTCGCCGAGAAGGTATGTGATTCTTCCTATCCTCTTGAGCATGATATTTTAAATAAATATGTATATAGTACGGTAGACGTACGTGTGTTAACTGAATAATAATTACGGCAATGTCTTCGGACTTAAGCCTGAATAATAATTACGACAATGTCTTCTGACTTAAGCCTGAATAAAAAGAATCTGAAGTAGTTCAAAAGAATTAAGAAACCTTTTTTGAAAGAAGAGTAACACTTGGTTTTAAAAGCTTAAGAGTTATACTAGCTTTATGGGAAGTTAGGTATAACGGCTTAAGAGTGATAAAAAGAACGATTTATTGATTTAAGGAAATAAGAGACTTGACTTATTATACTAATAGGAATTTTGTTAAAAAGTGTGAAACCTCATTAGTGAGTAAATAGTATTTTTGGTTTTCAAAAGGAATGATGTTTTACCGATCAGAATAAATGTCGAACAAACCACAGCAGCGCTAATAAAGGGAAATATTGTGACTAATAAAGTATTATTAAAACCAGTAGAAACTTCCATCTGCATAGGAGCTAAGATGAGACAAAATGATATTACATTTACTAGATCATGGCTGCTGTAATAAGATTGTTACGAATAATAATAACCTATTCACACTTAGGGTATATGTTTCTCAATTTGTTTTAAAGGATTAAAGCTATGAACTACGAAACCTTTCGAAAATGAGAAACTTGAGTAATTGAAATTAGGCAAACTTAAGCGTTGGGAAAAGAATGTTGTTACTTGATTTTACAAAGAGAAATGTGTTGATTTACTTCAAAAGATAATCACTCTATTTTTATACTACGGGTATTGTGTGACTTTTGTGAAAAGCAGATCTTTTAAAGAGTAATACATAAAGTACTTTGGGGCTAAAAACCCGAACTTGTTAGCATAATGTAGAAAGTACCTTGTGTGAATAACTTGATTGTATTGATTTGTGATAGTCTTGTAATACTTTCTTGTTGACTTGATAAGTAAACATGTTAGGATGCTACGTGAGTTAGTATCTTGTGATGTTTGTGTAGAGGGGTTTTCCCTTATTATGCTTAGATTGTTTAAACGATAAAACTGTCATGTTGATATTATATCACTCATGATTCCGGGTTAAGTCGCCTCCGATGTGGGGTAGACTCAGGCGGGTCTAGTGACCTATGATTCGAGAATACCTTATGCAGGTCTGTATGGCCTATGCGGAGCTACGGGAGTTCCAGGTTAGTATGCGGCCCTTGTGGTCATGCGGTCTTTGTGGCCATGCGGACGACGAGTCGGGGCGGCTAGGGAGTAGCTACCCTCGATGCGGGAATACCTCATGCGGGCCATTGGGTGGCCGTGCGAGCTACGGAAAGTTCGGGGCTAGACGCGCATTAGATCATTGCGGGCGAGTGGCGGCTTTGATCATGTGACGATGCAGACAGATCTCATGATACAGTTTACGACCTTGTTGTACTGGGGGCTTTTAGTAGTCGGCTATGCCGTCGTACTTACCCCGTACGGTTTTATGATGACTTTGAGGCGTGAGTCACGACTTGACATATTTGTTTATTTCTTGTGAATCGTAGTTTTGGTTATCATACATGTCTCTGCTTTATATAGACTACTATGATTTCATTTACGTATTTTCGATTTCACATACTTGGTACTGTTGTCTTGACCTCCTTGGGCTGCGTTCACGCCGCAGTAAAGGTACTCCTCGTTGATCCGTTCTTAGTATCACCGTTTGGCGTTGGGAAAGCTCGTTTCTCGGAAGCTTAGCATTTTAGTATGGTCCACTCGTTGTAGATATTTGTATTCAGGTATGGCGGGGCCCCATCGCCATTGTTGTTTTAAACTCTTAGAAGTGCATGAGACTGTTGTAAGGTTGGGATGTAACTGTTCATTTTGGGGTACTTATATACATATATGCCGAAAGACAACTTTTTCCCAGAAACTGTGTCTTATTTATACTGTTTCATATTTTGGTTGTTTATTTTCCGCTGATTTCTCTGATGTATGACTACTTGGGTGCGGGTAAGGCACGATCCACGGGCCGGGCAGTCGTGACAAAAGTGGTATCGTGAGCGATTAATCCTCGGAAAGTGTCTGAGCCGTATCTAGTAAGTCTTGATTATCGGTGTGTTGTGCACCACACCAATAATCAGGAGGCTATAGGATATTTAGGATTGGTTTCCATTCTTCTCACTCTGAGATCGTGCTTTAGAGCTGTGTTATAAGTTGGACCCCTCTAACGTATTCCTTTCCTTTACGATTATGCCTCACGCCAGCAACTCGGGCCAGAAAGGCAAGGCGTGAAGGAGGCTGCGAGTAAATCTGAGAGATTTAGAAGAGGCACAGGCCCAATCATCACTGAGGTGATGCTTCATGCGAGGAGTTACGAGACGTCGCCAACAAAGCAGAGTTTTGTGGCGGCGATTCCTCTGCGGCCCATGACATCTGGACGCCAGTTCCACGACTTGGAGCGAGAAAATATGGATTGGAAGAGACGGCCATTACTAGCAAGGACTTGGCGGCAAAGAGTATTTTATGTACCGGTATACCAAGGATATTGATGCTTATCTAAAGAAGGGTTGTGAGGGAGTAGCTCTTCAGTCAGGGACGAGCCAGGCTTGCGTTCAGGATTATGTGCAGCGGGCTGAGAGAGGTAGAGATCGACAGTTAAACAAGATCAGCGAAGAGGGCCCGTTTGGCGAGGATCATTTGGTAACTCTCGGCGAACCGCCTCGTGGCCAATTAGACATGCGCCTCCGCCCGGTGCAGTGTCCCTCGCGAGGTTGATTTTCCTCGATGTTCACGATGTGGCGGCGCCATCGGGAAATGCCGTCTTTTTACTGGTGCTTGTTTTAGTTGCGGCCGTCGAGCCATATGGCGAGGAATGTTCTATGAGGAAGGATGCAAGTAGGAAAGACGCAGCCTACGGTCGATTGTGGATGCAGTGGTTCGGAGAGGAGGGGGTGTTAGCCAGGGGAGGCCACCCCCACCTCGGTGTGGTCGTTGTGGTCGATGTCATCGTGGGGAGTGTCGTGCTTCTGCGACAACTTGTTTTGTTTGCGGCCAGCAGGGCCATTTTGCGAGAAATTGTCCAACCAGAGTTGGAGGGGATGTAGGGACTCGACGCCTTGGGTCGATGGATAGTTCATCACCTTCCCACTATGCGCAGGCGGGATTGACTAGAAGACCTAGGGAAAGTGCCGCGTAGATACAGGTATATCCTTAACCCTTTAGAGATTTATATGTATAGTAAGATGCGAATATCTTAAAGTATTGTTTTCGATTAACATGGTGTTAGTGTGATTAGAATTATTTTTAGTTAACCTGGTAAGATTGGGGGATAGAGAGAGTGGGAGCCTTAGAATATTATACGTAGAGACCTTAGAGGCGAGGCCATCTTTGGTAAAAGAATTATTTCGTGTTTGACCCTTATCGAGGTGCATAGTATACGTGAGATATTTTGTGGGATGAATCCTTGAGTGTTGTGAAACGAAAGAGGACGGTTGAGCTTAGAAGACCGCTAGGTTTTCGTAACGTGATTGGTGAGATTGTTCTCGATCGGGGAGCTAGTGTTTGGCGCGTTGCCGGGTCGGGTTGAGGCCGTGTTGCGGGTCGACCCACGCCCTGTTTGGTGATGGGGTCAGTTTGTGGTGGTCCCGCTTTGTGTCAGGATCGCGAGGGTGTTAGGCCCAGGTTTAGTTAACCATTGTATGAGTTCGTGGATGTGTTCGACCAGTAGTCGGGCCGATGGGGTCAACCCGTCTTATCTTTTAGTCAAACCGTGTACTCGGTAGTAAGTTACGAGATGATTTTTTTCAAGAAGGTTGTAAGGCTGCACGGGGTGCCTACCTTCACCTTATGGCTGACAGGGGAGTCCAAGCTACGACTGTTTCTTTTCTGGAAGAGTTACCAGGCAAGGTTAGGAACTCAGGTGAATCTCAGTGTCGCATTCACCCTCGGGCAAGTGGTTGGATTTCGGGAGTAGTTGTAAGGACTCTTCGCCTCTTGTTGAGTATATATTATAGCTACCATTTCAGTATTCGGGTGTCACCGTTTGGAGCCTTTTTATAAGCGCTAGTGTAAGATTGCCGATCGATTGATTCGATGTAAGCAAGGTGCAGACAGTTGGTTCGTACTTGTTGTGAGGCGTGGATAGGGTGGAGCTTATCCAGAAGAGGTTATTGGCAGCTCAGAGTCAGTGGGAAGCAGTACCAGAAACATGGTAAGTGATAAGGAAGAGTTCGAGTGTACGAGAAGGTTACGACGAGTAAGGCAAAGTGACAAAAGTGGTATGGAAAGAAGCGAGCATGTATTACAGGCATAGGTGTGATCAATTCGTTTGTAAAGAGTAGGTGCGAAGGAGTATCTTTTAGACCTCTAGTAGGAGCTTCGTGATAGAGGTGATTCCTAGTGGACTTGGAGATAAGTAGGTGCGTTTGTTGTGTTGTGGCCAGGTGTGGCATGGATGTTTCCGTAAGTATAGCGATGGGACTATCTTGGCGCTTTGTTGTTTGATACCTAGAAGGAACATTCGGATGAATGTTTCTAAGGAGGAGAATGTTATACCCGTAGTTTGTGGTATGTATGCGAGGGCGTGCGTGCGAGATTACGACATTGAAATTGGAAAGGAAGAACGAGGTGATTTTTCCACGGAAAAGTTTCGGTTTTGTGAAGGAAAAAGGTTCGTTAATGGAATTGGATTCCCAGTTTGGTATTCGGACTTCTTGGAATATTAGAGAATTATGGAATTTTATTTTGGAAATGGTCACGTGGGGCCACGGGAGAAAATTCTGATTTTGTGGGGCCACTTTGTTTGAGATTTTGGCCATTGTGGATATTTTCGGAAGATGAAATATGTTGGACGTGTATGAGGGCGACACGTGTCACCCCCTAGTTGGCTTGGGCGAATTCCACTTTGTGCACAACGCTTTGGTTAAGTCGTTTCCAGCGAAGCGTTTTACAAGACTCGCGTAGGATAAATTCCGACTATGTCATTTCTAATTTTTGCGGATTTTTCCGAGAGACGAAACACGTTGGACCAATGAGAGGGCGACACTTGTCACCCTCTCATTGATGGATGTCACACGGCAATAGGGCCGATTGGGTTGGCTTATTTTGTCTTGGAGTTGGTAGGATATTTTGTGTGCAAGTTGGCCAAGGACACTTGCCTAAATCCTCACCCTACACTTGCCTAAATCCTCACCCTACACTTGCCTTGCACTTGGCACCATCTTGGCCCTTGGTTGGCCATTCCTTGACCTATAAATACCCCCCTTGTTGAAGAGTTATTTCATCCTAAATTGAGCAATCTTTCTAAGTCTCAAATCCCTCCCTCTCCCTCTTATTGTTTTCGTGCAAACACACCCTCCCTTTGAGAAGCCCTAGCCGAGAGCAACCCACATAAAGCTAGCCTAGCGAAACACTACCCTCCCTTGGTAGAAAAGTTGCCTTCTAGTATTGTTATAATGCCCAAATTACCCTAGCCCAAATCCCTTAGTCCTTAGTAGAAGTTGTGAAGAACTTCTAAGGTTTTCTTGGAGCTACCGGAGCGCACAACTTAGGAGCTAAACCTTGCTCAGTGCGACTTTTATCTAGGATATTATTGGGCTTACCGGGTAAATAACCTTATCCTCCTTTTGTAATTAGAATATATATCTTGTAGAAGTATAGGAGTAAGTATTAAATACTTAGAAGGTTATTAAAGAATAGAATTGGTATTATCACGTAGAAGGGTTTTAAAAGATGAATAATAGAACCGCTTACATAGAATTTGTTTTCACTGATGACTTGAGTAGCTCACGGGTAGGAAGTGCTGCCCAAATGGCCATAGAATAACGAACCCTCCGCTTAGAGCTTTTATGCGATCTGATGCGGGCGTTGATAGGCGTATTTGATCGTTATAGGTCGATTCTCTGCGCGACATATTCAACTTGGCGGTGGATTTCGCGAGAAGGTATGTGATTCTTCCTATCCTCTTGAGCATGATATTTTAAATAAATATGTATATAGTACGGTGAGCGTCGTGTGTTAAGCGAATAATAATTACGGCAATGTCTTGGACTTAAGCTGAATAATAATTACGGCAATGTCTTACGACTTAAGCACGAATAAAAAGAATCAAGTAGTTCAAAAGAATTAAGAAACCTTTTTTGAAAGAAGAGTAACACTTGGTTTTAAAAGCTTAAGAGTTATACTAGCTTTATGGGAAGTTAAGTATAACGGCTTAAGAGTGATAAAAATAACGATTTATTGATTTAAGGAAATAAGAGACTTGACTTATTATACTAATAGGAATTTTGTTAAAAAGTGTGAAACCTCATTAGTGAGTAAATAGTATTTTTGGTTTTCAAAAGGAATGATGTTTTACCGATCAGAATAAATGTCGAACAAACCACAGCAGCGCTAATAAAGGGAAATATTGTGACTAATAAAGTATTATTAAAACCAGTAGAAACTTCCATCTGCATAGGAGCTAAGATGAGACAAAATGATATTACATTTACTAGATCATGGCTGCTGTAATAAGATTGTTACGAATAATAATAACCTATTCACACTTAGGGTATATGTTTCTCAATTTGTTTTAAAGGATTAAAGCTATGAACTACGAAACCTTTCGAAAATGAGAAACTTGAGTAATTGAAATTAGGCAAACTTAAGCGTTGGGAAAAGAATGTTGTTCATTGATTTTACAAAGAGAAATGTGTTGATTTACTTCAAAAGATAATCACTCTATTTTTATACTACGGGCATTGTGTGACTTTTGTGAAAGAAACGGATCTTTTAAAAGAGTAATACATAAAGTACTTTGGGGCTAAAAACCCGAACTTGTTAGCATAATGTAGAAAGTACCTTGTGTGAATAACTTGATTGTATTGATTTGTGATAGTCTTGTAATACTTTCTTGTTGACTTGATAAGTAAACATGTTAGGATGCTACGTGAGTTAGTATCTTGTGATGTTTGTGTAGAGGGGTTTTCCCTTATTATGCTTAGATTGTTTAAACGATAAAACTGTCATGTTGATATTATATCACTCATGATTCCGGGGGTTAAGCTGCCCTCCGATGCGGGGTAGACTCAGGCGGGTCTAGTGACCTATGATTCGAGAATACCTTATGCAGGTCTGTATGGCCTATGCGGAGCTACGGGAGTTCCAGGTTAGTATCGCGCCCTTGTGGTCATGCGGTCTTTGTGGCCACGCGGACGACGAGTCGGGGCGGCTGCGGGAGTAGCTACCTCGATGCGGGAATACCTCATGCGGGCCATTGGAGTGGCCCGTGCGAGCTACGGAAAGTTCGAGGGCTAGACGCGCGCATTAGATCTGCGGCGAGTGGCGGCTTTGATCATGTGACGATGCAGACAGATCTCGTAATCTGATTCGACCTTGGTGTCTTGGGGTTTTTAGTAGTCGGCTATGCCTCGTACTTACCCGTCACGGTTTTTATGATGACTTTGAGGCGTGAGTCACGACTTGACATATTGTTTATTTCTTGTGAGCTGTAGTTTTGGTTATCATACATGTCTCCGCTTTATATAGACTACTATGATTTCATTTCTGATATTTTTAGTTTCACATACTTGGTACTGTTATCGACCTCCTTGAAGCTGCGTTCATGCCACGAGTTGAGTACACGATCGTTGATCCTAGCTCTCGAGTCACGATTCGGCGTTTGGGAAGCTCCGTTTCTCGGAGGCTTATCGGTGGTATAGTCCTGTCGTAGTAGGTGTTTACATTCGGGGTTTGGCGGGGCCTGTCCGCCATTGTTGTCGTATCATTCTTAGAAGTGCAGAAATCTTGTTGTGGGCGAGTTGTAGAAAGGGATATAGCTGTTCAAATTGTTATATATTATAAAGGTAACCGTTTTTGGGTTGCTTTGTCTTATTTCAACGTCTTATTGCATTGGTTTCATGTTATTGTTTTATGTTCGTGATTACTACGATGTTGTATCACTAGGGTGCCGGGTAAGACACGATCACGGGCCGGGTTGGTCGTGACACTGTGTTATTGACTTGAGGTAGTTGGGAGGATCATTTGCCTCTGAATTGAGTTCGCGTATAATAATAGCTACCACTCCAGTATTCAGATGGCGCCTTATGAGGCCTTGTATGGGAGGAAGTGCAAATCGCCTATAGGCTGGTTCAATGTGGGCGAGGTGCAGTTAGTGGGACCAGATTTGGTGCGGCAGCAATGGATAAGGTGAAGCTTATCGAGGCGGCTATCGATGACTCGAGTCGACAAAAGTCGTATCACGAGATCATCGTCGTCGGCATCCGAGTTCGCGATTGATGATTGGGTTTTCTGAAGGTGTCACCATGAAGGGTGTGATGAGATTCGGGAAGAAGAAACTTCGGCCAAGGTACATTGGGCGTATCAGTTGTCGCGAGGTAGGCAAAGTTGCCTATGAGTTGGATCTGCCGTCCGATCCGGAGGCGATGCATCCGTGTTTCACGTTTCTATCTTTGAGGAGATGTATCGAGGATCCATCTAGGTACACCGATTGACGATGTCCAGTGACCAGGGGTTATCGTATGAGGAGATTCCCATAGCGATAGTCGATCGTCAGTTAGGCGTCTGCGGACTAAGGGCGTGGCTTAGTCAAAGTCTTGTGGCGGACCGAGCTCAGGGAGGAGATGACGTGGGAATCTGAGGAGGACATGAGGAAGAAGTATCCTCACCTATTCCCCACACCTCCAGGTAATTCACTTTCCTATTTATAAATTTTCATTGTCATATTTTGCCTAAGTGTTGTTCTGTGGCCGTGTGTGGCATTTGCAACTGTTTAAGTTATGAAGAACCTTATCGTTAACTGTCTTGGGAAGGAACATTCGGGACGAATGTTTCTAAGGAGGGGAGAATGTTATACCCCGTATTTCCAGAGTATGTACGTGAGGGCGTACGTACGAAAGTTTAGCCTTAAAGTAGGCAATGAGACGTTTTTTTTGGGCACAACTCCTTAAAAGAATCGTTTTCCGACGAAACGTTTTACACAACTCGCGTAGGATAAATTCCGGCTATGTCATTTCTAATTTTTGCGGATTTTTCCGAGAGACGAAACACTTTGGACCATCGAGAGGGCGACACTTGTCACCCTCTCATTGATGGATGTGAGGCGGAATTGGACCGAAATGGATTGGCTATTTTGTCAAGTAATTGGTAGGATATTTTGTGTGCAAGTTGGCTAGGTACACTTGCCCTAATCTTGACCTTACACTTGCCTTGCACTTGGCATAATCTTGGCCATTGGTTGGTCATCCCTTGACCTATAAATACCCCTTAGGATGAAGAGTTCTTCATCCACAAATTCCTTTCCAAGTCTTGAAAATCCTTCCCTCTCCCTTGTAGCCTTTTTCGTCCAACACACTTTGAGTGAGCTTGGCGAGGCAACCCTCCCCTAGCCTGGCCGAAATCTACCCCCTCTTGGTAGAAAAGTTGCCTTCTAGTATTGTTATAATGCCCAAAATACCACAGCCCAAATCCCTTAGTACTTAGTAGAAGTCGTGAAGAACTTCTAAGGTTTCCTTGGAGCTATCGGGCGTAACTTAGGAGCTAAGCCTTGCTCGGATCGACTTATATCTAGGATATTATTGGGCTTACTGAGGTAAATTATCCTAACCCTCTTTGTATTAGAGAATACATCTTGTAGAAGTATAAGAATAAGTATTAATACTTAGAAGAAGATTACGAATAGAATTGAACTGTTATCACGGTAGAAGGGTTTAAAAGAAGAATAATCAAATCAGTACTTACATAGGAATTTGTTTTCACGATGAACTTGAGTAGCTCGGGTAGGGAAGTCGCCCAATTTTCCGTAGAATAGAGAACCTCTCGCTTAGAATCATTTCTGAGTAGTGCGAGCGTTGATAGACGTGTCTGACTATTATAGGTTGATTCTCTGCGCGCGACATATTCAACTTGGCAGGTGGTTTTCGCCGAGAAGGTATGTGATTCTTCCTAAGCATGATATTTTAAAATATATATATAGTACGGTGAGCGTCGTATGTTAACTGAATAATAATTACGGCAATGTCTTTTGACTTAAGCCTGAATAACACTTACGGCAATGTCTTTTGACTTAAGCCTAAATAATAAGAGTCTTGATGCATTTCAAAAGAATACTGAATCATTTTTAACAGAAGAGAACTAATTGGTTTTAAGCGAAGCTTAAGAGTTATACTAGCTTTATGGGAAGTTAGGTATAACAACTTAAGAATGATAAAAGGCAGTTTACTTATGTGTTTATAACGACTTACATTGATCTATGAAAAGAATAATAAAATGGTTTGATAAGTAGACATGATATGATGTTATGTGTGTTAGTGTCTTGTAACGTTTGTAAAAAAGGGTATTCTTGTTGTGCTTATGTGTTTAACGATAAGCTGTTATGTTAGTATTATATCACTCACCTCTTGACATAAATCTGGGGTTGTCGCCTCCGACGCGGGGTATACCTCGAGCGATGCAGTGTGACTATGATGCGAGGACACCTACGCAGTGCATGTGACCTATGCGGGTGCGAGAGTTCCAGGTTAGTGTGCGGGGTTATACCTCATGCGGTCTATGTGGCCATGCGAACTACGAGTCCAGGACGATGCCGAGGAGTAGCTACCCTCGATGCGGGGTTATGCCCTATGCAGGCCTACGTGAGTGGCCTATGCGGACTCTACGAGTCGAGTTAGGCTTGCTTAATGATACTATGGGCAATTGGCCTGCTTGATCATTCGCGACCTAGAAAAGACACTATTACTGATTTACCTATTGTTGCTCTTGTTTATGATGTGGCACTATGTGCGGTTACCTTGGTTGTTTCATACATATATGTAAACCGATTTTAAAATGATATGCTTTCATTTAAGTACTTCTGATTTCGCATACTTAGTACTGTTATGTCGACCTCCTTGGGGCTGCGTTCATCTGCGCGGTAAGCGGCAGTGCTAGATCCACATCCTTAGGATCTTTGCGTTGGTGTTAGGAGCTCCATCTTCTCGGAGGCTCTACTTTTGGGTATGATCTCCTGTATTGTAGATAGTTTTGTACATTCGAGGTATGGCGGGCCACTGTCCATAGTTGTTTACTTCCTTAGAGGTCTGTAGTCCTATTGTACAGTTGGGATGTAACTGCAAAACTATGTTTATGTATATATGCCGAAAGACGACATTTTCTCACATAAAACTGTGTCTCTTTTTACAACTGTTTCATGTCTTGTTTTATATTCCGCTGATTACTCTGATGTATGACTACTTGGGTGCCCGGGTAAGGCACCAGTCACGGGCCCCGGAACGGGTCGTGACAAGAATAACCTACTCACACATAAGGCATATGTTGCTCAAATTGTTTTAAAAGGGAATTACATTATTAATTGATTAAGACTATGAACGATGAAATCTTTCGAAAATAAGACACGGAAATGTTGAAATTAGGCAAACTTGAACTTTGGAAAAGAATGTTGTAACTTGATTTTAAAAGGAGAAGTGTTTTGGTTTAAAAAGGAAAGTATGGAAGTTGTTTTGGTTTGCTTAAAAATGTTAGTCATTCTATTTTTATAATACGGGCATCGGGTGACCTTTGTAAAAGAAATGGATCTTTTAAAAAGAATTTAACGTTCGTAGTACTTTGGGGTTAAAACCTGGACTTTGGCATAAAATGAAAGTACCTTGAGTTGTGTGTAACTTGCATGTGTTTTCGTGTGATAGCCTTGTCGTGCTAGTATTGTATTTCTATACCACCGCGTCTCTCAATGGAGGGCCGGCTGATTTGTTATGATCTTACTTGGGGCGTCTGCGGTGTGGAGGATTCCACGGGTGCGCTCCCGTTGATAGTGTTATTCCATGGACTAGCTCTCCATGAGGTTTTACTGATTCGGCTTTGGTATCTGGTGGTTGGCTTTCGTACTTGCCCCGTCTCGTGGCTGATTCGGCCTTGGTATCTGGTAGTTAGCCTTCGCACTTGCCCCGTTCAGTGTAGTGGCGAAGTCTCGTGATACGGCCTTGGTATCTGGTAGTTAGCCCTCGTACTTGCCCCGGTCAGCTACGTGACACGGCTTTGGTATCTGGTAGTTGGCTTTCGTACTTGCCCCGTATCAGCTTCGTGGTTTGGATGTTGAGTGGCGAAGTCTCGTGATACGGCCTTGGTATCTGGTAGTTAGCCCTCGTACTTGCCCCGAACAGCTACGTGACCGCGGCTTTGGTATCGGTAGTTGGCTTCGTACTTGCCGTGTCGGCCGTGGTTTGGTTGTATAGTGTTGTTAGTACGGCCTGGGTGTTATTATATCATAGACTGCCGGCAGTGAGGAAGGTATTCCACGGGCATGATTGATATTGTGGGCGTGAGACCCATAGTTATATTTGAGTGATGACTTTGAGGGCGTGAGTCCCTGACTTGACATGACTGCTTATTTCGCGTGATCGTAGTTTGGTTATCATACATGTCTCTGCTTTATATGATCGCTATGATTTCATTTCTGATATTTTGATTTCACATACTTGTACTGTTATCTTGACCTCGCCCGAAGTGCGTTCATCTGCAGGTAAGTGCATCGGTTGTGGATCCTCGCTCTTAGGATCACGATTCAGCGTGTTAGGAAGCCCCGTTTCTTGGAGGCTTATCTTTTGGTATGTTACCACAGTGCAGTAGGTTCTTGTACATTCGGGGTATGGCGGGGCCTGTCCGTCATAGTTGTTGTCACTTTCTTAAGTGCATGAAATCTTGTTGTGGCAGAATTTGTAAAAAGGATAAGCGTTGGGTTTTTATATATATATATATATCTGAGGCAAGCTGTTTTGGTTGCTTTGTTTATTTATCATATCTCTTGTTTCATGTTTATGTTTTATTTCCGCTGATTTTCTCTGATGTTGTATCACTAGGGTGCCCGGGGTAAGGCACCAGTCACGGGCCCGGGTTCGGGTCGTGACAGAGTCCCATGAGATGGGCCGAGACATGTATTCCATACGATTCTTTATCGAGTCCCATGAGATGTGTCACACCCCGAATTCGGGCCCGTGACTGGTGCCTTACCCCGGGCACCCTAGTGATACAACATCAGAGAAAACCAGCGGAAAATAAAACATGAGTCATGAAACAAGAGATATAATAATAAAGCAACCAAAACGGTTGCCTTCAGATATACATAAAACTGAGCGGTTTAATCACTTACAACCCCGCCACACAGCGATTTCTGCACTTCTAAGATTACAACGACTATGACGGACAGGCCCCGCCATACCTGAATGCAAGAACCTACAACTCAGGGAAACACATACCAAAAGATAAGCCTCGAGAAACGAGCTTCCAATACGCTGGCGTGATCCTATGAGCGAGATCCACGCATGTACCTACTACGGCATGAACGCACTCGGAGGTCAAGCAGTACCAAGTATGCAAATCAGTAAATATTGTAAATGAAATCATACTAGTCTATAAAGCGAGGAGACATGTATGATAACAAACTACGATCACAACATAAGCAATCATGTCGATCGGACTCACGCCTCATCATCACTCAATATAACTATGGGTCTCACGCCCAAAATATCAATCGTGTTCGCATCGTGGCGCGTGCCGGAATCTGCGCCGGTGTAGACATGTCCATGATGCAACAATAATACCAATGCCCGTGGCCACATGCCCGGAATTCTACCGGTGTGAACACGTCCATGTGACATTAATAACAATATACTGGGTGATCAACCCTACCGCATGGCCACATGCCCCCGAAATTCTACCTCGGTGTAGACATGTCCATGTAACCACAATAAGACAGTAATCAAAATGGAAACATACCCGTGGAATTCTCCGTCACTTCGCCAAAGACCGTCCAAGTAAGTTCTCAACAAGTCAACCGGCCCTCTATCGAGAGACGCGGTAACACAGAAATACAACACTTGTACAACAAAGGCTATCATCACAAGCATAGGCAAGTTTCACACAACTCAAAGTACTTTCACATAAGTCACACAATACCCGTAGTATAAAAATCGTGACTATCTTTTTAAGTAAACAAGACACTTCCCTTTGTAAAATCAAGTAACAACATTATTTTCCAAGCGCTCAAGTTTGCCTAATTTCAAATGCTCAAGTCACTTATTTTGGAAAGGTTTCATAACTCATAGTCTTAATCTCTTTTAAAACAATTGAGTAACATATGTCATATATGTGAGTAGTTTATTCTTGTTTATAACGATCTTATTACTGACCGTGATGATGGAAAATGTAATATCATTTTGTCTCATCTTAGCTTCTATGCGGATGGAGGTTTCTCTTGGTTTTAATACAACACATCATTATTCAATACATTTTCCTTTATTAACGCTGCAGTGGTCTGTCGATACACATTCTGATTCCCGAAATCAGTAAAACATTATCCCTTTAAAAACCAAGTACTCATTACTCACGAATGAGGTTTCACACAACATCCATATTAAAACAAATAAGTTAAGTCTCTTAACTTCTAACATCAGTAAACCATTTTCTTACCTACATAAAGCTATTATAACCAACTTCCCATAAAGCCGTTATAACACTTTATGTTTAAACCAAACAAATACACTTAGTACCTGTACGTCCACCGTACTACATAGTTACACACATATCATGCTAGAACAGATAGGAAGAGGTTCACATACCTCGCGAGTATCGACAATAAGCAAAATGCTCCAAGTACTACAACCTTGCTAGCCCTTTCCACTCGCAGTAGAATACGCTACTCGTAGTACGTTCACCAAAAAAGGTCACAAACGTCTATTAACTTCAAAACACAAGGTTCCATTTCTCAAAAGAAAATTCGGCAGACTCTCCCCGCAACAGTAAATCTCCTCTCTATCGAGGCGGCTACCAAGCCAACCAGGGGTTTACACGTCTAACCTGGGCGTGTACCATTCTCTACTACACAACAATGCTACACAAGTCTCATGTCTGATACACCCTATGTAATTACAGATTCGATTCTCTTCTTTAAATTCAGGCTTAAGTCAAAAGACATTGCCGCACAAATAATGTTCAGTTCTATATATAGTATACCTCAACTATATATTCCTACTACATGTAATCTCCAATTACAATAAGGGGACAAGAATATTACCTCGACAAGCCCAAAATTATCCAAGTTATAATGTCGATCCTGAGCAAGGTTTAGCTCCTACTCCGTGCGCTCCAATCCGCTCCAAACAACCCTTAGAAGTTCTAACCAACTTCTACTCAAATATTTCAACCAACTATGAAGATTTCCTTAGGGTTTCGGTTTGAGACTAAAAGGACAAAAGGTAGTATTTCCGGGCTCTACGTATAGAGGTAACTTTTGGAATACAACAAGGTAAAGGCTAAGGTATTTTGGGCATTATAACAATACTCGAGAGTATTTCTACCAAGAGGGGGTGTATTATACGAAACAACTAGGCTAGGGGTACCAGTGCCTAGCACCACAAGGGGGAGGGAGGCTCTCGCCACAAGGCCACTCAAGGGGAGGGAAGGCTTAGGACGAGAACACACTCGAAGGGAGGAGAGGGACTCAAGACTTGGAAGATTTTAGGAATGGATGAAGTCTTGAGCTTAGGGGGTATTTATAGCAAAACCAAAGGCCAACCAATGGCCAAGATCAAGCCATGTGCAAGGCAAGTGTAAGGCCAAGATCAAGCCAAGTGCACCCTAGTCCCTACTCCTAAAACCCTCACAAATATCTACAAATATCTACCATCAACTTGCCTTGATCGGCCAAGTGCGCCCACTTGCTTCCATTGTGAGGGTGACACATATCACCCTCCGTTGGTCCAAAATGTTTCGTCTCTCGGAAAAATCCATAAAAATAAGAAAAGACATAGCCGGAATTTTCCCCTGAAGTTATGTAAAACGTTTCGTCAAACGACTATAGCAAGGTGTTGTGCACAAATGTCATTCGGCCAAGCCACTGGCGGGGTGACACGTGTCACCCTCCTATGGCCCTCATAAAACGTCTTCGAAAAATATCCACAATGGCCAAAATCTAAAACAAAGTGGGCCCACAAAGCAGTAAATTTCTCCGTGGGCCCACGTGACCATTCAGAAAATAAAATTCCATAATTCTAATATAATCTAAGAAGCCCAAATTCCAAATCTGGGAACCCAATTCCTTCAACGAACATTTTTCCTTACAAAACCGGAAACTTTTAGTGGAAGAATCACCTCTTTCTTCCTTTCCAATTTTTTCTGCGTGCTCTCGCGTGCGTCCTCGCATACATACCACGAGAATACGGGGTATAACATTCTCCCCTCCTTAGAAACATTCGTCCCGAATGTTCCTTCTCAAGACGGATATCGATGAAGTTCCTCTAACAAGTTGTCAACGCCACAGCTTGGCCATGAAATAACACACGTTCTCTTCCTTCCTTACTCGTCGTGCCTTTCTCGAACACTTGAACTCTCCCAGTACGTACCATACTTCAGTCATTACTTCCGTTCCCAAAAATCTCTGGAGTCACTACCTCCAAACTTGGTCATCTTACTAACCTCAAACTTCCTTAAGGCCATTCCCGGCCTTTACGAACCGCTTCAGGTCGAACGCGTCCACGAACTCATACGATGATCATACAAACTTGGGCCTAGCATCCTCGTGACCCTACCACCTGGCGGGACCACCCAGAACTGACCCCACCTTAATCCGGGCTACGGGTTGACCCGTATCACGTCCTCAACCCGACCCACAATCGCGTCAAGCCCTCGTTCCCCGACACGGAACAATCCTGCTAAATCACATCAGTATACAAAACTCTAGAGGGTTAAGGATATACCTGTCTCTACCGCTTTCTAATCACAGTCCTGCCCTGCAGGGCGCACAGCTAGTGAAGGTGATGAACCAGCCACGATCTGAAGGTGAGTCGTAACATCCGTGCTACCGCCTGGACGATTCCTCGCAAAATGGCCCTGGCCGCAAAAATAGCAAGCTCCTCGCACTACGACACTCCCGAAATGCGGTCTACCACATCGACCACCGGGTAGGGTGACCGCGTCCGCCAACACCCTTACTTCCTCGAAACCGAACCCTTGGAGCCACGACCGCTCCGAATACTCTGGATGCTCTGAAGGTTGTGGAGGACCACTGCACCGGGCGGAGGTACAAAACTAGTATCTTTCTTGGCGGTCCGCCTCGAAAGTCACCAAAGGACCTGTTGTTCGGCCTCTTCTGCGATCTTGGTCATTCCGTCGACCTCTCCGTGCCTCGCATCCCGGTCGCATGAGCTTGCGTGCGGGCAATGTCCATGCCCGGTGAAGAGCTACACTCGAACAAGCCTCTGTCAAGCAATCATCTAATCCGGTGGCGTGGCGGTGCACTCTATCCTCCATGGTTGCCACTAAAGCGGGGACATACCGAGCCAACGAGTCAAACTCCACGTTGTACTCCCGAATGCGCCTCTGCGTCTCGGATCACAAATCGTCGCCGGCCGTGCCCTCATCTGCGGAGGCAAGAAGTGAGTGAGAATGCCTCCGAGAACTCGTCCCATCTGCTGGGCGCATGCTCTCCCGGGACAATTCCCACGAATCAAACGATCGGCTGCGGTATCACGCGGCCCGTCGCGAACCTAAGACCACCGACTCGGTCTCGAAGCCTTGATCACTCTCGCGACCCATGTAGAATCGCCGGATGAACTCCTGCGGATCATCCTCGTGCCTCGACCCATAAAACTCTGGCGGGCTACAACTCGAGAAAGTCCGCGACCTCAAACTATACGCTCGGGGTGAACCATGGTGCTCGAAGCTGGGCTCGGCTGCTGCATCCGGCCTATCCTCATATCGGCCCACGACCACGACCAGCAATGGGCCATCTCCTTGTAACCCATCTCCTGCCCTGCATGGGTGGAGGCTCAGTCTTGTGGTCTCGGCGACCATGCTGCGACTCTAAACTTCTTTGGGGTGGCGGCGTCACAAAACCCGTCTCAAGCACAACCTCAGTCTTGTCAGGGCTGCGCCTCGTACTCCTCTGTATCTCACTAGCGGCACCCTCGTTTGCCTTGCCCTCTGGGCTCACGGTTGCCTTGCGCGGAGGCATAACGGTAAAACGAGATACGTCGGAGGGTCCAACTTACAACACGACTCTAAGGCACGATCTCGGAATGAGAAGAATGGAAACCAATCCTAAATGTCCTATAGCCTCACGATTATAGATGTGGTGCACAACACACCGATAATCAAGACTACTACTAGACACGATGCGTAGACACTTTCCGAGGACTAATCGCTCACGATACCACTATGTCACACCCGTCGGGCCCATGATCGTGCCTTACCGGCACCCTAGTGATCCAACATCAGAGAAGACCAGCGGAAAATAAAACAGGAGTCATGAAACAAGAGATATAATAATAATCAGGCCAACCAAAACGGTTGCCTTCAGTATATACATAATACCTGAACAGTTTAATCCTTTACAACCACCGCCAGTACTACTGGACCTCTAAGATTTACACGACTATGACGGGACAGGGCCCGCCATACCCAGATGTACAAGAACCTACAACTCAGGGAAACACATACCAAAAGATAAGCCCCCGGAGAAACGGAGCTTCCCAATATGCTGAACTGTGATCCTATGAGCGAGGATCCACGACCGATGTACCTCTACCTGCGGCATGAACGCAGCCCCCCGAAGAGTCGAGATAACAGTACCAAGTATGTGAAATCAGAAAATCAGTAAATGAAATCATACTAGTCTATAAAAGCGGGAGACATGTATGATAACCAAACTACTGATTCACAACATAAAAGCGATCATGTCGATCGGGGACTCACGCCTCAAGTCATCACTCAAATATAACTATGGGTCTCACGCCCAAAACATCAATCGTGTTCGCATCGTGGCGCATGCCGGAATTCTGCGCCGGTGTAGACATGTCCATGATGCAACAATAATACCAATGCCCTGGCGGATGCCCGGAATTCTACCTCGGTGTAGACATGTCCATGTGACATTAATAACAATATACTGGGTGATCAACCCTGCCGCATGGCCACATGCCCCCGGAATTCGACCTCGGTGTAGACATGTCCATGTAACCACAATAAGACGATAATCAAAATGGAAACATACCCGTGGAATTCTCGTCATCGCCAAGACGCCCAAGTAAGTTCTCAACAAGTCAACGCCTCTATCGAGAGCGGTAACACAAATACAACACTTGTACAACAAAGGCTATCATCACAAGCATAGGCAAGTTTCACACAACTCAAAGTACTTTCACATAAGTCACACAATACGTAGTATAAAAATCGTGACTATCTTTTTAAGTAAACAAGACACTTCCCTTTTGTAAAATCAAGTAACAACATTATTTTCCAAGCGTTCAAGTTTGCCTAATTTCAAATGCTCAAGTCACTTATTTTGGAAAGGTTTCATAACTCATAGTCTTAATCTCTTTTAAAACAATTGAGTAACATATGTCATATATGTGAGTAGTTTATTCTTGTTTATAACGATCTTATTACAATGACCATGATCTAGAAAATGTAATATCATTTTGTCTCATCTTAGCTTCATGCGGATGGAGGTTTCTCTTGGTTTTAATACAACATCATTATTCAATACATTTTCCTTTATTAACGCCGCAGTGGTGCTGCCGATACACATTCGATTCCCAAATCAAGAAAACATTATCCCTTTAAAACCAAGTACTCATTACTCACGAATGAGGTTTCACACAACATCCATATTAAAACAAATAAGTTAAGTCTCTTAACTTCTAACATCGATAAACCATTTTCTTACCTACATAAAGCTATTATAACCAACTTCCCATAAAGCGTTATAACACTTTATGTTTAAACCAAACAAATACACTTAGCACCTGTACGTCCACCGTACTACATAGTTACACACATATCAGGCTAGACCAGATAGGAAGAGGTTCACAGACCTCGCGGCGAGTATCGACAATAAGCAAAATGCTCCAAGTACTACAACCTTGCTAGCCCTTTCCACTCGCCAGTAGAATACGCTACTCTTAGTACTTTCACCTAAAAGGTCACAAACGTCTATTAACTTCAAAACACAAGGTTCCATTTCTCTACAGAAAATTGGAAGACACCTCACATGGCAGCGTAAATCTCCTCCTCTATCGGTAGGCTACCAAGCCAACCAGTGGGGTTTACGTCTAAGGGCGTGTACCATTATAATACAAAACAATGCTACACAAGTCTAATTTAATACAGTACTATGTAATTACGATTCGATTCTCTTCTTTAAATTCAGCTTAAGTCAAAAGACATTGCGCACAAATAATGTTGATTCTATATATAGTATACCTCAACTATATATTCCAACAACATGTAATCTCCAATTACAATAAGGGGACAAGAATATTACCTCGACAAGCCCAAAATTATCCAAGTTATAATGTCGATCCTGAGCAAGGTTTAGCTCCACTCCGTGCGCTCAATCCGCTCCAAACAACCCCAGAAGTTCTAACCAACTTCTACTCAAATATTTCAACCAACTATGAAGATTTCCTTAGGGTTTCGGTTTGAGACTAAAAGGACAAAAGGTAGTATTTCCGGGCTCTACGTATAGAGGTAACTTTTGGAATACAACAAGGTAAAGGCTAAGGTATTTTGGGCATTATAACAATACTCGGAGAGTATTTCTACCAAGAGGGGGGGTGTATTATACGAAACAACTAGGCTAGGGGTACCCATGGCTAGCACCACAAAGGGGAGGAGGCTCTCGGCCACAAGGCCACTCGAGGGGAGGAAGGCTTAGGGCGAGAACACACTCGAAGGGAGGAGAGGACTCAAGACTTGGAAGATTTTAGGAATGGATGAAGTCTTCAAGCTTAGGGGGGTATTTATAGCAAAACCAAAGGCCAACCAATGGCCAAGATCAAGCCATGTGCAAGGCAAGTGTAAGGCCAAGATCAAGCCAAGTGCACCCTAGTCCCTACTCCTTAAAACCCTCACAAATATCTACACAAATATCTACCATCAACTTGCCCCTTGATCGGCCAAGTCTTGCGCTTCTTCCGTTGTGAGGGTGACACATGTCACCCTCCCGTTGGTCAAAAATGTTTGGTCTCTCGGAAAAATCCACACAAATAAGAAAAGACATAGCGGAATTTTCCCTCGCAAGTTATGTAAACCGTTGCGTAAAAACACGACTCTAACCGGGTGTTGTGCACAAATGTCATTCGGCCAAGCCACCTAGGCGGGGGTGACACGTGTCACCCTCCTATTGGCCCTCATAAAACGTCTTCCGAAAAATATCCACAATGGCCAAAATCTCGAAAACAAAGTGGGCCCCACAAAACCGTAAATTTCTCCCGTGGGCCCCACGTGACCATTTTCGAAAATAAAATTCCATAATTCTAATATAATCTAAGAAGCCCAAATTCCAAATCTGGGAACCCAATTCCCTTCAACGAACATTTTTCCTTACAAAAACCGAAAACTTTTTCCGTGGAAGAATCACCTCTTTCTTCCTTTCCAATTTTTTCTGTCGTGCTCTCGTACGTACGTCCTCGCATACATACCCTGAGAATACGGGGTATAACAAGATGGGCCGAGACATGTATTCCATACGATTCCTATCGAGTCCCATGGGATGGGCCGAGACATGTATTCCACACGATTCCACCTCGAGTCCCATGGGATGGGTCGAGACATGTTATACGTATCATACGATTTATACCTAGACTGCCGGCAGTGAGGAAGGAGTTCCACGGGCATGAGGGATGACTTTGAGGGCGTGAGTCCCTGACTTGACATGACTACTTTTATGTTGTAAACTGTAGTTTGGTTATCATACATGTCTCGGGTTTTATATAGTATCGCCATGATTTCATTCTGATATTTTGCGATTTCACATACTTGGTACTGTTATCGACCTCCTTGGGGCTGCGTTCATGCCGCGGTAAGTACATCGGTCGTGGATCCTCGCTCATAGGATCACGATTGGCGTGTTGGGAAGCTCCGTTTCTCGGAGGCTTATCTTTTAGTATAGTCCTGTTATGTAGGTACTTGTACATTGAGGGTATGGCGGGCCCCGTCCGTCATAGTTGTTGTTACACTCTTAAGTGCATGCCTTTGTTGTGGGCAGGGTTTGAAAAATGATGTAACTGTTCAAGTTTTTATTTATATATACAGAAAGGTAACCGTTTTGGTTAGCCTGTTCTTATCATATATCTTGTTCATGTTTAAGTTTTTATTTCCGCTGATTTTCTCTGATATTGTATCACTAGGGTGCCCGGGGTAAGGCACCAGTCGCGGGCCCGAGGTCGGGTCGTGACAATGGCGGGGCCTTGTCCCATCACAATTGTTATTCTTAAAGGTCTGTAGTCATATCCTGTGGATTGGGTTGTAAGAACAAAGATGTAACTGCTACATTTTTTGTTATGTATATTTCACGGAAGGTGGTCTTATCGGCTAGCCTGTTGATATTTACTGTCTAGTGTTTTATGAATTTTGTATGTTCCGCTGCTATTCTCTGATGTATACCTGTAAGGGGTGCCCATGTAGGGCACCAATCGCGGGCCCGGGGTCGGGTCGTGACACATGCACCGGTTAGTAGAGGAAGAGATAGAGGAGCAGGGTCTAGTTCAAGCAGTCCCTAGAATCGCATATATGGCTTGACAAATCGATAGGATCTTGAGTCATCCCTAGATATAGTTACAGGTATACTATATGTCTTCTCTCATGATGTATATTATTTGATAGATCAGAGTTCTACTTTTTCCTATATTACACCCTTTATTGCTGGTAAGCATGGAACAAAGCCGAAATTGTTACATAAGAAATTTGAGGTTTCTATGCCCGTGGGTGAACTTGTAATCACTAAATGAGTGTATAGAGATTGTGATGTAAAGATACTTTATTGTAATACAACATGTAACTTAAATGAACTAGATATTGTGGAGTTTGATGATATTATGGGCATGGATTAGTTGGCTTCTTGCAATGCTAATATTGATTGTTAGACGAAGATAGTTAACTCTAATTTCCAAAATGAGCCTGTCCTGGAATGGATATGTAATTTTGAAAACCCAAAGGTAAGTTTATTTCAAACCTTAAGACTTGGAAGATGATCTCAAAGGGATATCTATCACCTCTTATGAGTTAAAGATGTGGAGGCAAATCGCCTAACTCTTCAGTCAATTCTTGTTGTTAGTGATTTTCCTGATGAACTTCTTGGCATTCCTCTCCAGATGAGATTGAATTTTCCATCGACGTGCTCCCAGATATCGAATCTGTATCTATTCCTCCGTATAGAATGGCTCATGTGGAGCTAAAGGAATTAAAAGTTAAGCTGAAGGATATTTTCAAGAAAGGCTTTATTTGACCCAGTACTTCCCCGTGGGGAGCTCCGTTGGTATTTGTTCGTAAGAAAGACGGTTCATTAATGATGTGTATTGATTATCATCAGTTGAATAAGGTAACCATTAAGAACAAGTAGCCTCTACCCAAAATTGATGATTTGTTTGATCAGTTGCAAGGAGCTAAGTATTTTTCGAAGAGTGATCTCAGGTCTGGATACCATCAGTTGTGGGTTAAGGAGAAAGATATTCCAAAGACCGCTTTCAGGACTAGATAAGGCCATTACGAGTTTTTTGTTATGTATTTTGGCCTGACTAATGCACTGACAACCTTCATGGATCTGATGAACCAGGTATATAAGCCATTTCTGGATATCTTTGTAATAGTATTTATTGATGAAATTCTGGTATATTCTCGATTAGAATCCAAACATTCAGATCACTTGCGAACAATATTACAGATGCTTCAAAACCATAAGCTATATGCCAAGTTTTCAAAATGTGAATTCTGGTTAAATTATGTTGCCTTTTGGGCCATATTGTATCCTCCGAAGGTATTAAGGTGGATCATCAAAATATTGAAGCCATAAATGTCACGACCCGTTCCCGGGCCCGTGACTGGTGCCTTACCCGGGCACCCAAATAGACATACATCAGAGTAACCAGCGGAATATAACTTGCAAACATAAAACAGTGTAAAATAAGAACAGTCTATCCAAAGAAAAGTTGTCTTTCGACATGTATATAAATACCAAAAGTGAACAGTTACATCCCAACCTTACAACAGGACTACAGACCTCTAAGAAGGTGTAAACACTATGACGGGACAGGGCCCCGTCATACCCCTGAATGTACAAAACATCTACAACACCAGGGAGAACCATACCAAAAGTCGAGCCTCCGGAGAAATGGAGCTCCTGACACTTGAGTAAAGATCCTAAGAATGAGGATCTACCACCTGCTTTCCCTTACCTGCGGCGTGAGCGGCCCGAAGAGTCGATTACCACGTGTACCAAGTATGTGAAGCGTAAATCTTGATATATATATAACTATAACATTTTTGTTATACCCGTGAGTTCTGTGGTATGTATGTGAGGACGTGCGTGCGAGAGTCTGGAAATTTTGAAAAAAAAGAAAGATGTGAGTTTTCGACGGAAAAGTTTCCGGTTATTTGTGAAGAAAAAGGTTCGTTAAAGGGAATTGGATTCCCAGATTTGGTATTTGGACTTCATAGATTATATTAGAATTTTGAGATTTTATTTTTCGGAAATGGTCACGTGGGGCCCACGGGAGAAATTCTGATTTTGTAGGAGCAGCTTTGTTTTTGAGATTTCCGGTATTTTGGATATTTTCGGAAGACGAAATATTCTGGGCGAATCGGGGGGCGACACGTGTCACCCCCATGTGGCACCCTTGGCCGAAATATTTTTTTGTGCACAACACCCGATTAGAGTCGTTTTTCGACGAAACGTTTTACTAAGCGTGCGAAGGGAAAATTACGGCTATGTGATTTAGTATTTTTGCGAATTTTTACGAGAGACGGAACGTTTTGGACCAACGAGAGGGCAACACTTGGCACCCTCTAGTTGGTGGACTGAAAAGCGGCTAGAAGTAGAATGGATGGGCAAGTTGTGGTAGATATTTGTGTAGATATTTGTGAGGGATTTGTGGAGTAGGGTTAGGGTGCACTTGGCTTGATCTTGGCCTTACACTTGTGTAGCACTTGGCTAGATCTTGGCCATTGGTTGGCCTTTGGCTTTGCTATAAATACCCCTCCCTTGTGAAGACTTATTCATTCACTCCTCACTTTGTCTAAGTCTTGAAATCCTCCTCTCCACTTGTTGTTGCTCTCGTCCAACTCCCTTCTCCCTTAGAAAGAGGCCCTGGCGAGAACACCCCCTCACTAGCCTAGTTGTGCTAGCCGAGCCTACCCCCTTGGTAGAAAGTTGTCTTCCAGTATTGTTATAATGCCCAAAATACCTTAGCCTTGTACCTTGTAGTATTCCAAAGATACCTCTTTACGTAGAGTCGGAAATACTACCTTTTGTCCTTTAGTCTCAAACCGAAACCCTAAGGAAATCTTCATAGTTGGTTGAAGTATGTGAGTAGAAGTTGGTTAGAACTTCTAAGGGTTGTTTGGAGTGGTTTGGAGCGTGTGGAGTGGAGCTAAACCTTGCTCAGGAGCGACATTAAACTCGGATAATTTTGGGCTTATCGAGGTAATTATCTTGTCCTCTATTGTAATTGGAAATTACATGTTTGTTAGGATATATAGTTGAAGTATACTATATATGGAACTATACTTAGTATTCGCAATGTCTTTTGACTTAAGCTCAAGAATCGAATCAGTATTTACATAGGATGTATTGCGGTAGACTTGTGTAGAATTGTACACGTCAGGTTAGGCGTGTAAACCCCGGTTGGCTTGGTAGTGGCCTCGATAGAGGAGGAGATTTACGCTGTTGTTGGGGAGTCTGCCGAATTTTCTATATAAAGATAGTAAGTTGTGTTTTTGGTTTAATAGTCGTTTGTGTCCTTTATAGGTGAAATTACTATGTGTAGCGTATTCTACTCGAGGAGTTGTAAGGGCTAGCAAGGTTGTAGTACTTGGAGCATTTTGCTTATTGTCGATAAATCGTCGCGGTATGTGAACCTCTTCCTATCTCTTCTAGCATGATATGTGTGAACTATGTAGTGCGGTGAGCGTACATGTGTTAGCGTGTTTGATTGTTTTAAAACATAAAGTGTTATAACGGCTTTATGGGAAGTTGGTTATAACGACTTTATGTAGGTAAGAAAATGGTTTTACGGATGTTAGAAGTTAAGAGACTTGATCTTATAAGATAAGAGACTTAACTTATTTGTTTTAATGAGGAAGTTTGTGTGAAACCTCATTCGTGAGTAATGAGTACTTGGTTTTAAAGGAATAATGTTTCTTGATTTGGAAATCGAATGTGTATCGTGAGACCAACTGCAGCGTTAATAAAGGAAAATGTATTGAATAATGATGTGTTGTATTAAAACCAGTAGAAACCTCCATCTGCATAGAAGCTAAGATGAGACAAAATGATATTACATTTTCTAGATCATGGTTCTTTGTAATAAGATCGTTATAAACAAGAATAAACTACTCACGTATATGTCATATGTTACTCAATTGTTCTAAAAAGGAATCAAGTGATTAAGTTTGGGAACTATGAAACCATTTGAAAAATAAGAAGCTTGAGTAATTGAAACTAGGCAAACTGGAACTTAGGAAAGGAATGTTGTTACTTGATTTTGAAAAGGAAGATGGGTTGGTCATTCTAATACTACGGGTATCGGGTGACTTTTATAAAAGTAATGTATCTCTTTTAAAAGAACTTAACGTATGTAGTACTTTGGGGTTAAAAACCCGGACTTTGGCATAAAATGAAAGTACTTTGAGTTGTGTGAAACTTGCCTATGCTTGTGATGATAGCCTTTATTGTACAAGCGTTGTGTTTTACGTATTCTGCGTCTCTCGATAGAGTCGGTTGGTAGTTGAGAACTTACTTGGACGTGCCGGCAGTGACGGAGAAATTCCACGGGTACGTTCCTGTTGATAGTATTGTTGTTGTTAATCGCTTTGGACATACTGACACGATGCGTAGCGCACGGGTATGCTTCCATTTTGGTTAAGGTCTTGTGGTTAATCGCTTTGGACATACCGCGATCGTGGCGCTGCGGGTATGCTTCCATTTTGGTTAAGGTCTTGTGGTTAATCGCTTTGGATATATCGACACGATCGTGGCGCTGCGGGTATGTTTCCATTTCGATTATCGCCTTGTGATTTCCTTTTGGACATCTTGACCGCGATCGTGGCGCTGCGGGTATCGTCCATTTGGAAAGTTGTCTTATTGTTTCCACTGGACATCACGACACGATCGTAAGCGCCGCGGGTATGCTTCCATTTGGATTCTTTGTCTTGTTGTTGAGGTCACATGGACATGTCTACACCGATCAGAATTCCGGGGGCATGTGGCCATGGGACATTGGTATTATTGTTGCATCATGGACATGTCTACCGTCTGATATTCGGGCATGCGGCCATAATCACGAACTCGATTGATGTGGTGGGCGTGAGACCCATAGTTATATTGGAGTGATGATTGTTTTATGTTGTGAGCGTAGTTTGGTTATCATACATGTCTCTGCTTTATATAGACTAGTATGATTTCATTCTGATGTTATGCGATTTCACATACTTGGTACTGTTGTCTTGACCTCCTTGGGGCTGCGTTCATCTGCGCAGTAGAGGTACATCAGTCGTGGATCCTCGCTCATAGGATCACAGGTCAGCGCATTTGAAGCTCCGTTTCTCCGGAGGCTTATCTTTTGGTAGGTGTTCCCTGCGTTGTCGGTTCTTGGACATTCAGGGGTATGGCGGGCCACTGTCGTCATAGTCGTGTATATCTTAAGTGCATGTAATCTTGTTGTGGCGGGGTTGTAAAAGGATTAAAGCATTCGTGTTTTATGTATATCGAAGGCAAGCTTTGTTTTTGGTTGCTTTGTTTATTTATTATATCATTGTTAAAATGACTCATGTTTTATGTTCCGCTGATTTTCTACGATGTATGTATCACTAGGGTGCGGGGTAAGGCACGATGCTTGAGCCGGGCAGTCGTTACAAAAGTGGTATCGAGCGATTAATCCTCGGAAAGTGTCTCTGCACCGTGTCTAGTAGAGTCTTGATTATCGATGTGTTGTGCACCACATCTATAATCGGGAGGCTGAGACATTTAGGATTAGTTTCCATTCTTCTCATTCCGAGATCGTGCCATAGAAGTGTTGTAAGTTGTACCCCTCAGCGTATCTCGTTTTACCGATTATGCCTCGCGCAACAGCGAGCCCGAAGGCAAAGCGGCGAGAGTCGCTAGTGAGATCTGAGGAGTACGAGCGCGAGCCCGAGGCGATACGAGTTGTGCTTGACGGCGGGTTTCGCGCGCCGCCCGGCCAGTGAGTTTAGAGCGCAGCGATGGGCGATGAGACTCTGATACACGAGCCTCGGTCCCGATGCAGGCGGGAGATGGGTCACGAGAGATGGCGATTATTGGCGAGTTGTGGCGAGATATGAGACAGTGGAATCTGGCGATTCGGTTCGATGCTGATGGTTCACCCCGGCGAGATAGTTTGAGGCTACGGGACTTTACGAGTTAGCCGCGAGTTTTATGGGTCGAGGCACGAGGATGATCCGCGAGTTCATCCGGCGATTCTGACGGATCGTCACGGGTGATCAAGGCTTCAGAAACCGAGTCTGTGACCTTTGGTTCGCATCGGCTGCGTGATACCGCAGTCGATTGGTTTGATTCATGGGAGCTTTCCCGGGGAGAGCATGCACCTCCAGCAGTATGGGATGAGTTTTCGGGGGCTTTCTCACGCACTTCTTACCTCGCGGATGAGGAGGCGCGGTAAACAGTTTTTGTTCTTGAGACGAGAGGCGCTGTCGGGAGTACAATGTCGAGTTCGATTCTTTGGCTCGATATGTCCACTGCGCTAGTTGCGAATATGGAGGATAGGGTGCATCGCCACGCCAGGCTTGATGATTATATGGCGAATCTTGTGCGGGTGTTTCTCTTGGGGCATGGACATTGCCCGTGCGAGCTCATGCACTAGGATGTGAGGCACGGAGGGTCGGCGGAATGACACGGATCAGCGAGAAGAGGCCGGGGCGGCGGGGTCCTTTGGTGGATTTCGAGGCGGACCGCCTCGGCGAGCTAGTTATATACCCCCACCGATGCAGTGGTCCTCCACCGTCTTGAGGCGGTCGGGGCTCGAGGTTGATTTTCGCAGAGCGGGGTGTTAACGGTGAAGCCACCTACCTCGTTGTGACCATTGTGGTAGACTCCATTTTGGAGAGTGTCGTGCTAGATTGGGAGTTTGTTTTACATGCGGGCGAGGCCATTTTGCGAAGGCTGTCCGACCAAGGGAAGCGCGGATGTTACGACTCGACGCCGAGGATCATGGTGGTTCATCACCTTCTGACTATGCCTGCAGTGAGTGCCTATGATTAGAGTGGGCGGTAGCTTCGGTATATCCTTAACCTCTAGAGTTTTGGTATGCTTGTTATGATAATCTCATTATTGTGTGCTATGTACGGATAGCATTGTGATATGTGTGAGTTAGAAACATGCTTAGTTGGGAGGATACGTATGGGGCATGGTAAGTGTGAACCTTAGACTATGTCACGGTGAGACCTTAGGGGTAAGGTCGTCTTGAGTTAAAGATTTATTTTTGACCCTTATCGAGTAGTAGTATACGTGGGATTTATTTGTGTGATAAGTCGTGGGTAGTGTGAGATGGAAGTGGTAGCTTTCGTAGCGTGAATTAGTAAGATTGTTCGGATCGGGAACAAGAGTTTGGCGGTTGATTGGGGTCGGGTTGAGGACCATTTGCGGGTCAACCCGTAACCCGGTTTGGGGTGGGGTCAGTTCTGGGTGGTCCGCCAGGTGGTAGGGTCACGAGGATGCTAGGCCCAAGTTTGTATGATCATCGTATGAGTTCGTGGACGCGTTCGACGAGCGGTTCGTAAAGGCGGGAATGGCCTTAAGGAAGTTTGAGGTTAGTAAGATGACCAAGTTTGGAGGTAGTGACTCGGAGATTTTGAGGAGCGGAGTAATGATGAAGTATGGTACGTACTAGAAGAGTTCAAGTGTTCGAGAAGGGCACGACGAGTAAGGGAGGAAGATAACGTGTGTTATTTCGCATTGGCGGTGGCGTTGACAACTTGTTAGAGGAACTTCATCGATATCCGTCTTGAGAAGGAACATTCGGGACGAATGTTTCTAAGGAAGGAGAATGTTATACCCGTAGTTGCGTGGTATGTATGTGAGGACGTGCGTGCGAAGTCTGCAGTAAATTTTGAAAAGAAAGAAAGATGTGAGTTTTCACGGAAAAGTTTCGGTTATTTGTGAAGAAAAAGGTTCGTTAAAGGAATTGGATTCCCAGTTTGGTATTTGGACTTCATAGATTATATTAGAATTTTGAGATTTTATTTTGGAAATGGTCACGTGGGGCCACGGGAGAAATTCTGGTTTTGTAGAGCCGCTTTGTTTTGAGATTTCGGTATTTTGGATATTTTGGAAGACGAAATATTCAGGCGAATCGGGGCGACACGTGTCACCCCATGTGGCACCCTTGGCGAAATATTTTTGTGCACAACACCCGATTAGAGTCGTTTTTACCGAAGCGTTTTACTAAGCTGCGAAGGGAAAATTCGGCTATGTCATTTAGTATTTTTGCGAATTTTTCCGAGAGGCGGGCGTTTTGGACCAACGAGAGGGCAACACTTGGCACCTCTCGTTGGTGGACTTGAAAGAGGCGGCTAGGGCGAATGGATGGGCAAGTTGTGGTAGATATTTGTGTAGATATTTGTGAGGATTTGTGGAGTAGGGTTAGGGTGCACTTGGCTTGATCTTGGCCTTACACTTGTGTAGCACTTGGCTAGATCTTGGCCATTGGTTGGCCTTTGGCTTTGCTATAAATACCCTCCTTGTGAAGACTTATTCATTCACTCCTCACTTTGTCTAAGTCTTGAAATCCCTCCATCTCCCTTGTTGTTGCTCTCGTACAACTCCCTTCTCCCCCGAAGAAAGAGGCCCTTGGCCGATAACACCCTCCCACAGCCTAGTTGTGCTAGCCGAGCCTACCCCTTGGTAGAAAGTTGTCTTCCAAGTATTGTTATAATGCCCAAAATACCTTAGCCTTGGACCTTGTAGTATTCCAAAGATACCTCTTTACGTAGAGTCCGGAAATACTACCTTTTGTCCTTTTAGTCTCAAACCGAAACCCTAAGGAAATCTTCATAGTTGGTTGAAGTATGTGAGTAGAAGTTGGTTAGAACTTCTAAGGGTTGTTTGGAGTGGTTTGGAGCGCGTGGAGTGGAGCTAAACCTTGCTCAGGAGCGACATTAAACTCGGATAATTTTGGGCTTATCGAGGTAATTATCTTGTCCCTCTATTGTAATTGGAAATTACATGTTTGTTAGGATATATAGTTGAAGTATACTATATATGGAACTATACTTAGTATTCGGCAATGTCTTTTGACTTAAGCTCAAGAAGCTGCCCATGTATTTACATAGGGTGTATTGCGATGAACTTGTGTAGAATTGTACACGTCAGGTTAGGCGTGTAAACCCCCAGTTGGCTTGGTAGCCGCCTCGATAGAGGAGGAGATTTCTGTTGTTGCGGGGAAGGTCTTTAATTTTCTATAGAAAGATAGAAACTTGTGTTTTGGGGTTAATAGGCGTTTGTGACCTTTATAGGTGAAAGTACTAGAGTAGCGTATTCTACTCGAGGAGTGGAAAGGGCTAGCAAGGTTGTAGTACTTGGAGCATTTTGCTTATTGTCGATAAATCGTCGCGGTATGTGAACCTCTTCCTATCTCTTCTAGCATGATATGTGTGAACTATGTAGTACGGTGAGCGTACATGTGTTAAGCGTGTTTGATTGTTTTAAAACATAAAGTGTTATAACGGCTTTATGGGAAGTTGGTTATAACAGCTTTATGTAGGTAAGAAAATGGTTTTACGGATGTTAGAAGTTAAGAGACTTGATCTTATAAGATAAGAGACTTAACTTATTTGTTTTAATGAGGAAGTTTGTGTGAAACCTCATTCGTGAGTAATGAGTACTTGGTTTTTAAAGGAATAATGTTTTACTGATTTCGGAAATCAGAATGTGTATCGACAGGACCAACTGCAGCGTTAATAAAGGAAAATGTATTGAATAATGATGTGTTGTATTAAAACCAGTAGAAACCTCCATCTGCATAGAAGCTAAGATGAGACAAAATGATATTACATTTTCTAGATCATGGCTGCTGTAATAAGATCGTTATAAACAAGAATAAACTACTCACGTATATGTCATATGTTACTCAATTGTTCTAAAAAGGAATCAAGTGATTAAGTTTGGGAACTATGAAACCATTTGAAAAATAAGAAGCTTGAGTAATTGAAACTAGGCAAACTGGAACTTAGGAAAGGAATGTTGTTACTTGATTTTGAAAAGGAAGATGGGTTGGTCATTCTAATACTACGGGTATCGGGTGACTTTTATAAAAGTAATGTATCTCTTTTAAAAGAACTTAACGTATGTAGTACTTTTGGGTTAAAAACCCGGACTTTGGCATAAAATGAAAGTACTTTGAGTTGTGTGAAACTTGCCTATGCTTGTGATGATAGCCTTTATTGTACAAGCGTTGTGTTTTACGTGTTCTGCGTCTCGATAGAGGTCGGTTGGTAGTTGAGAACTTACTTGGGCGTCTTGGCGGTGGCGGAGAAATTCCGCAGTGCGTTCTGTTGATAGTATTGTTGTTGTTAATCGCTTTGGACATACCGACACGATCGTGGCGCTGCGGGTATGCTTCCATTTTGGTTAAGGTCTTGTGGTTAATCGCTTTGGACATCGACCGCGATCGTGGCGCGCGGGTATGCTTCCATTTTGGTTAAGGTCTTGTGGTTAATCGCTTTGGATATCTCGACACGATGCGTAGCGCGCGGGTATGTTTCCATTTCGATTATCGCCTTGTGATTTCCTTTTGGACATCTCGACACGATCGTAGCGCCGCGGGTATCGTCCATTTGGAAAGTTGTCTTATTGTTTCCCTTTGGACATCACGACACGATCGTAGCGCGCGGGTATGCTTCCATTTGGATTCTTTGTCTTGTTGTTGAGGTCACATGGACATGTCTACACCGATCTGAGTCGGGGCATGTGGCCATGGGACATTGGTATTATTGTTGCATCATGGACATGTCTACACCGTCACGATATTAGGGGCATGCGGCCCATAATGCGAACTGATTGATGTGGTGGGCGTGAGACCCATAGTTATATTGGAGTGATGATGTTTTATGTTGTGAGCGTAGTTTGGTTATCATACATGTCTCTCGCTTTATATAGACTAGTATGATTTCATTTACTGATATTATGCAGTTTCACATACTTGGTACTGTTATCGACCTCCTTGGGGCTGCGTTCATGCCGCGGTAGAGGTACATCGATAGTGGATCCTCGCCATAGGATCACGATTCAACATTTGAAGCTCCGTTTCTCCGGAGGCTTATCTTTTGGTAGGTGTTCCCTGAGTTGTAGGTTCTTGTACATTCAGGGGTATGGCGGGGCCCTGTCCCGTCATAGTCATTGTATATCTTAGAGGTCTGTAGTACTGTTGTGGGCAGGGTTGTAAAAGGATTAAACTGTTCAGGTTTTATGTATATACTGAAGGCAACTGTTTTTGGTTGGCCTGTTTATTTATTATATCTGTTGTTAAAATGACTCATGTTTTATGTTCCGCTGATTTTCTCTGATGTATGTATCACTAGGGTGCCCGGGGTAAGGCACCAGTAACGGGCCCCGGAACGGGTCGTTACAATTTTAAAACCAATTTACAAATATGTACGAAACAACCAAGTTAACCGCACATAGTGCCACATCATAAACAAGGGCAAAAATAGATATAATGTAACTGGTCTTTTCTAGGCCGCTAATGATCGAAGCAAGGCCAATCGCCCATAGTATCATTATGCGTGCCTAATCCTGGAACTCCCGCAGTCCGCATAGGCCACCTAGGCCCGCATGAGGTATTCCTCGCATCGAGGGTAGCTAAACCTCGGCATCGTCCCGACTCCCGATCGCGTAGCCACATAGACGCGTGAGGTATTCCTCGCATCGCATTCTGGAACTCCGCGACTCGCATAGGTCCCATGGACCCGCATGAGGTATTCCTCGCATCGGGGGCGGCTAACCCACGACATCATAACAAGTCAGGAGGGTGAGTGATATAATACTAACACAACAGCTTATCGTTAAACAACATAAGCACAACAAGAATAACCTCCTTACACAAACGTCACAAGATACTAACACACGTAGCATCATACATGTTTATCAAACCAACTTATCATACCTTCAAACATCATTTCAAGCATTTGATAAACAAATAATTAAATCATTTCTTATCTTTATTAAGTCGTTATAGCTAACTTCCCATAAAGCTAGTATAACACTTAAACTTTTTTTATGAAAACCAAGTATTACTTTTCTTCCAAAATGATTCATAACTCTTTTGAAATATTCAAGATTCTTATAATTAGAACTCAAGTCCAAAGACATCAAAGTAAAGCCAAATTTAGTTTAACACACGTACGTCTGCCGTACTATATATATTTCACAAATATCATGCTCAAAGGGATAGGAAGAATCACATACCTCCTCGGCTAAATCCACTTGCCAAGTCGGATATGTCGCGCGCAGAGTGTCAACCTATAATAGTCAAAACACGCCTATCAACTTCTAGTTTTACGTGGGATTCTTCTAATTAAGATTCCTTTTAGTCTACGAAACATTGGGCAGAACTTCCCCCGTTTCTACTCAATTCTCCACCTTTATCAAGGCCCGATAATAGTAACCAACATGCCATAAATAAGGCGCAATAATTCCGAAATTTAAAGAAGGGGATAACACGCCCAAACGGAACGCGATTAACAATCTCTCCTTCATAACCACAATAATTAAAGAAGGGGATTACACGCCCAAACGGAACGCGATAAACAATCTCTCCTTCATTACAACAATAATTAAAGAAGGGGATAACACGCCCAAACGGAACGTGATTAACAATCTCTCCTTCATAACAACAATAATTAAAGAAGGGGATAACACGCCCAAACGGAACGCGATTAACAATCTCTCCTTCATAACAACAATAATTAAAGAAGGGGATAACACGCCCAAACGGAACGCGATTAACAATATCTCCTTCATAACAACAATGTAAATACGGTCCAAAGTAAATACAGTCCAAAGTAAATACGGTCCAAAGTAGATACGGTCCAAAGTAGATACGGTCCAAAGTAGATACAGTCCTTAAGTTGGGGTCCTTGGCCAACTTTTACAATTTTACTTATCCAATTACTTCATTAGTCTTCCAACTTATATTCCAATCTTTATATAAGTTATAGTTTCTTTGTTGTTAACTTCTTAGCAAGTAATGGATACATTTTTACCATTTTAATGGCTAATATGCCAATTCACCTTTTAACATCTTAACAAGATCCAAATCTTTCCTTATGTCTCATACTTAATAATATACTTCCAATATATGTATATATATCCAATATATATAATAATCAACTTCACAAAGAGGTTAAGGTTCATTACCTCAAAATAGCCCAAAATTATCCAAGAACTTAAAGTCGTTCCAAAGCAAGTCTTAGCTCCAAATCTTTGTGTTTTAGCTCCAAATCTTTGTGTTCCAAACCACCACAAGTCACCCTTAGAAGTTCCTAACCAACTTCTATTCAAAAAAGAGTTAGAGAGAAGTTTCTCTCACTAGGCGAAAATGCTCTCAACATTTCTCCCTAGTCGCTCTTCGTAATCCGCCTCATTCTTATGATTTCATCTTAGATTTCATACTCCTTAAATCTGATTTCATCTTTGATTTCATGAGATTGTTCGTTTGTTCATCTTACTTGAATTTGATACGAAGTTGTTTGAGTTTATTACGTTTGAGTTTATCAACTTGTTCAAAGATTGCTACGAAGATACTTCAACTTGATTAAAGATTGCTCAAGATTTTCATTATCTTCCTTCTAGCCATGAGAAAGAATACAAAGATTTCAGCCAAAAGAATGAAAGAGATTATTTTGATTGTTCAAGATTACAAGATTCAGGATATGAATTTGAAGTTTGCTTTTCCGGGCGACTTAGTGGTGGCCGGTTTGCTTCTCTGGATTTGGTGGGGTATTCGGGACAGGCGGGTGATGTAGGGTTGTTAGCAGGTCAGGAGGGTGTTCTTGGTGTGCAAGAAGGTCTTGATGGTGGTCTTGGGTTGAGGATTCAGCCCTTTGATTCCCCCAACCTCCCGACAGACACCTTGGGCGTCGGTAAGGCAGCTGCGTTTCTGGTATGCACTCCTGACTCTGGGGAGATTGCGGATCTCGATAGGGATCTCGGGTCGAAAGTGGGTATGGAGGGTGGAAACGGGTTGCAGGTGGGTGGTGTTGATGTTCAGGGTTTTTGGTTTGAACCCTTGGATCTCCGATCCTTGGCTTCTGAGTACATTGAGACTTTCCCGGCGGCCACTTTAGATGCCAAGGTGACTACAGGTCTAGAGGTTGGTCACGGGTTGATTTCGGGTCAGGTGGGTGGGCATGGGTCTTGGGGAAAGTCCATGGGTCACCAGCCTTTGGTAGTTGAGTTCGAGAATGTTTCTTTTCCAATTGGCCTAGGAAATGCTAAGGTTTTGGAAGTCGAGGGGGTTTTTATCCAAAAGAGGTCTAGGTATTTGATGCATTCAATGGGTGCGGATGTCAATGGCATGCCTCATTCAATTGCTGCAGTTGTCAATGACACGCCTCATTCATTAGGTGCAACTTTCGGAGTTGAGGTTGTTGGGAATTCAAGTGTTGCGGTTTCCGAAACGTCACCCCCTCTCGAGGGGTTGACGGGTAGCATGGGTGGGCACGGGTCTATGGCGTTTCTTGAGGGTGGTTCCGGGTCGAAGGAGGGACAGAAGGGTGGTCATGGGATGCTGATTGGTCTTTTTGGTGGTCGCGGGTCAAGACTGAAGCCCAAGGGTCATCGGTTCAAGATTGTAGGGTCGGAAGTTGGTTCACTTTCCATGGCTCTTGGTATTGCAAACCGTGCGGAAGTTGAACAGCCTACTCTTCAAACGAGACTTGGTAACTTGGGCAATTTATTTGCTGAGAAAACCAAGGAAGCATCTCATTCAATGGGACATCGTGAATTGATAAGGGTGGGAACCGAAGAGTCAACTCTTCTAATGAATTTAAAGGTTGCGGAAATCAAAGGGGCAGCCCGTCCAAAGAGGTTTGGAAACTTGATGGCTACGGGAACCAAAGGGTCTACTCTTCAAACGAGTCTTGGAAGATCAACTTATGTGGAATTTGAAGGGTCATTCTTTTCCAAGACACCTAAGAATTATGATCTTGTTTCGGCCAATGAAGCATTTAATGCCGAGGGACATAAGCCATTTATGGCAACCATTCCCAATGATGCACAAGTCTTGATTTCCCCCACGAATTCAACTATTGCACCTAATGAGCGTGCAAATGATACTGATTAATTAAATGAAGATACTATCTTGGAATGCACCGGATAGTAAGAATTTAATTTTTATGATTTAATCTCCCATTGTAACGTCACCTTTGGGTAGACGCCCCATCCCTCCTCTCTTTCATTTCTTGTTTACTGCTTACATTGAGGATTGAGAACCCTCGACGAATGATTGTAGCTACCTGTTTTTTCGTTTTTCTTTATAATATTAGCATTTACCTGGAAAAAAAAAAGAATTGACTCCAAAAAGTGAAGAACACTAAAATTCCAAATCTGTCCACTCTCGGCTTTGTGAGGATTTGTGAGGCTAGAGGTGTGAAATCTTGTCTAACTCTTGGTTAATAATCTTCCTAATACATTAAGGAAGAACACTTATAAGTTTAAGAATTTTTGGACAACATTTGGTTAAGGGGAGGGGTGATTGACGAGAGCAAGGAGAGAGGAAGGGAGAGGGAAATTATTTTCAAGTCTTGAAATGTTCTAAGTGTGGAAGATTTTCATCAACTAGAGGGGTTTATATAGCACAACCAAGGGTTAGGATGAAAACATGTGTATGGTATAGATTGTTTGTGTAGGTTCCTTTCTCCACTTGTCCCACAAATGCCATGCAAGACTTTGACCATTTGACTTGCCCACTATCTTTGCCCAAAATCGTCCAAGTTGCCATGCAATGCCATGCAAGACTTTTGGCCACTTGTCTTGCCCACTTGACTTGAAAAAACATCCAACATGGCATCTTGGGGTGACACATGTCGCCCTCCTATTTTCCAAAATATTTATCTCTCGGAAAAATTCCATAAAAATATTGAAAACGTAAAAATTTCCTTCACAAGTTCGGAATATTTTCCGTCGGAAAACAATTCTTTCATCCTTAATCTAATTAGGGCTTAAACATTCGTACGTACGTCCTCACATACATACTCTGGAACTACAGGGTATAACATTCTTGTTACACCCCGTAAGTCCAGGACTTGTACAAGAGAATGTACGTAAGGAATCAAGACTTGGAAATTAGTACGAAAGGAAGAATTGTTTTTCCGGCGGAAAATCTTCCGAACGTCGGAAAGGAAAAATGTTCGTTGTTGAGAATTGGATTCTCAAAATGCATTATTTGAAGAGTATGGAACTCTTAACCTTATGGAAATTTATTTTTTACGGATTTGGTCATGTGGGGCCCACCCGAGGAATTTTACGTTTTGTGGGGCCCACGAGGGTTACAAAATTTTATGGAAGAATGAGAGGGCGACACGTGGCACCCCCACATGGTCTTGGTCGAAATATAGTAAGGGTAAAATGGTCATTGACCATGGTAGAAGATAAGTCTTGCTAAGCTTGAGATTGTTGACCAAGTCAACTTGCCACTTGTGCTTGATCCTAGTGAAACTCATCCTAGCCACTCATGTGTTGCAATCTAAACCCTCCATTGTGTTTTATATACCCAACTAGTAGCAAGACTTGGCATTTTACACTTAGAAAAATTAGAGAACTTTGAGCTTAGCCTTGAGAGCTCTCGGGTTCACCCTCCCCTCCACACAAAAATTTTGTAGTTTTGATCCATTAGCCACAAGACTTAAACCCAATGTCCCTAAGGGTATTGTAAGGATATCTCAATAGAAAGATTTCGGAAAAACGACGTTTTCGTATTAGTCGCAAGGCGGAAACTTAAGGAGTTCTTCAACTTTGAAGTTGGAACTTGAAGATGGGTTCTTCATAGGCTTCTAAGGAGTGCTTGAAGCGGATTGGAACATAAGGAAAGGAGCTAAGAATTGCTAAGGCGCGACTTTGAATCTTGGAATTTTAAGGGCTTGTAAAGGTATAATCTTGTCGTTTTAGTAATTAAGATTACTTGTTGTTGTAGCTATGGATATTAGCAAGCATGAGTTATATAGTATGAAGTTTGATAAGTGTATTGACTATTGGAACCCTAATCCGAAAACTAGCATGTTTAGCTTTAAGATTACAATTCAAGTCGATTATTAGTTTAAGTCGTCGCATGTTGTATAAAGAAGGAAATTGTAGTTGTTGAAGTTGTTTATGACTATATAACATGTTAGACCTTAGAACTTGGAATTGGAAAAGGATTGTAAAAGACTTTGAATTGTTGGTTGTTGTTGGCTGAGAATGGCTTGAATTTGGAACTACTTCGTATTAATTGTGGGGCGTAATTTTACACGTATTGTAAGGCGTGTAATCCCCTTTGTTTGGTTGTTTTTTTAAGCCTTAAATGTGGCGTGTTGGTTATTGTATTCAGCCTTGAAAAAGGTGGCAAAGTGAGTAGAAACAAAGGAAGTGCTGCCCGATTTTCCGTAGAATTAGAGACCATATACTTGGTATTATTCTACGTTAGAGACTAGAAGTTGATAGTCTTGTTGTGACCATTATAGGTTGACACTTCTACGTACGGCGTATTCGGCTTAGCTTGTGGATTTAGCCGAAAAGGTATGTGAACTATCTCCTCTTCTAGCATGATTCCTTAAGATAAAGAAAGTATTTCCTACTCCTTAAATGATCCATTCCTTGGTTGTATTTGGATTGCCTAAAGTAGAATTTGTTCTATGTACTTCCTTGATTGTACTTTGATGTTTAAAAATTGTAAGTTGTATAATCCATTGCCTTAGTGAAGTTTGGATTCTTAAAGAGTGGAAGTATTTTACTCAAAGTACATAGAGTCTTGAAAAGGAAGTGGTTTCCAAATCTTTTGGTTAGTGCTTTAGTTCCAAAACCTAAGGGTCGTTATAATGACTTTAGGGGAGTCAAATGAGTGATTTACTTAATTGTTTTAAAAGAGGAGAAATGACATGATTTAAGAGAAGTAACTTGTTTTAAAGGTGTGAGTTACTCGAGGTTTAAAAGTAGAAGAAACATGTTTTCTATATATTAAGAGACTCGAAGTATTTTTGAAAGTTAAGAAACTTGATTTGAAAGTTTGTGATACTTGGTTTTAAGTATAAGTCTCTTGGTTATAAAAAGAATGAAATTGTCTAAAAACTATAAAGGGTTATAACGGCTTTATGGGAAGTTGGTTATAACGGCTTTATGAAAGGTTTAGAAAGTTGTCTATTTTGATTAATGGGCATAAGTTGCCTTGATTGTGAAAATTTGAAGTTACTTGATTTCAAGCTTTGAAATGAGTTTTCTAAGAGTGTAGTAACTTACTTTGAAAAATAGACACACCTTAATACTACGAGTGTTAGTATCTTGGGGTATTACATAAAAAAGAGTCTTTGAAAAGAATGTACGTACGTAGTACTTTGGCTTGATTAATTGAGAATTATTCTAAGTGTGCCTTGATAAGTACTTTGGCTTGATTAATTGAGAATTATTCTAAGTGTGCCTTGATAAGTACTTTGGCTTGATTAATTGAGAATTGTTCTAAGTGTGCCTTGATAAGTACTTTGCTTTGACTAATTGAGAATTATTCTAAGTGTGCCTTGATAAGTACTTTGGCTTGATTAATTGAGAATTATTCCATGTGTGCCTTGATAAGTACTTTGGCTTGTTTAATTGAGAATTGCCTATGGGTGCTGGTAATAGCCGGATGTGTGCTAGTGGTATATCATTCATTTCGGGGTCATTCCCCGGGTTTGTGGCATTTGCATATTCCGTGGATTTGCTACCCACGATGCGAGGAATACCTCATGCGAGTCCGCAAGGGCTTATGCGGGTGAAATAGTACCATGCGGGCGGGTCCAGCCTATGCGAGGAATACCTCATGCGAGTCCGTAGGGGCTTATGCGGGTGAAATAGTCCCATGCGAGGAATACCTCATGCGGGTCCACGCGACCTATGCGGGTGAAATAGTCCCAGGAGTAGGATTGCTTAATGATACTGCGGACGGGTGGTCCTGCTTTGATCGTGAGCTTCCTAGTTTATATTGTAAGTATACTACTATTTACTCTCATTGTTAGTAAGGCACAATGTACTGTAGTTTGATTATCATGGACTGCCGGCAGTGAGGAAGGATTCCACGGGCATGATTGATATTATGGGCATGAGACCCAGGGTTAAATTTTAGTAATGACTTTGAGGGCATGCGTCCCTGACTTGATATGACTGTTATGTATTGTGTACTGTAGGTTGGCTATCATATATGTCTCCTGTTTTGTTTAGACTGTTATGATTTCATTCTGATGCTATCATTTCACATACTTGGTACATTCTTCGTACTGACCTCCTTCGGGGGGCTGCGTTCATGCGGCATGTTTAGGTACGCAGTTTGGTGATCGGCAGGTGTAGGACCCTGCTCAGAGTTTTTGGATAGCTCCCCCTGTTCAGGAGCTTATCTTTTGGTATAGTTCCTTTAGTACAGGCTTTTGTACAGTTATGGGTGCGGCGGGGCCTTTTCCCGTCATATTTCAGTAAAACTCTTAGAGGTCTGTATTCATATGTGGGATTGGACTCATGTACGGTGTAGTGTCTTTTGCTTATGTATATTATATGGCAGTCTTATCGGCTTGGCCCTTGTACGTATGTTGGTTTTAAAAAAAATGAGGTGTTATTTAATTTCCGCAGTTTACTTAGTTGTTAAGGTAGAAGGGTGCGGGTAGGGCACCGATCCACGCCCGGTTCGGGCGTGACAGTGGTATCGAGCGATCGGTCCTCGGAATTTCTACAGACCGTGTCTAGTAGAGTCTTGATTATCGGTGTGTTGCGCGCCACACCCATAAAGAGGAGGCTACAAGACATTTAGGAGTTGGTTTCTATTCTTCTCACTCTAAGATCGTGCCATAGAGCTGTGTTAGTAAGATAATTCCTCTCTGACGTATTGTTGTGTTCTGATTATGCCTCGAGGAGGGCAACGCCCAGAAGGGCAAAGGAGTAGCAGGAGCTACTAGTCAGACTCAGAGAGTTGATAGGGCTTATGCCCAGGGTATACCGGATGTTGTTTCGCAGTCGGCGAGTTCTTCTGCGCCAGGTTTTGAGGCCCCAGCACCAGAGCCTCCAGTTTCTCAGTTAGGGGAAGACTTTAGGGTCATGAAGGAAGCCATTATGTTATTGACCAAGATAGCAGTGTTCTGATTTCATCTGCGCATGAGGTTATTCGCGATGCAGACAGTGTACGGGGTAGAGGCGGTAGCGGAGATCTGCGTAAGAGGCTAGACGGTTGGTTATCCGGTGAGTTTTTGGACGAGCAGCCTCGAATGAGTGAGATATTCGTCCCTACCCAAGATCATCACGACCGAACCGGGCCGTGGATCGTGCCTACCGGGCACCCTAGTGATACAACATCAGAGAAAATCAGCGGAAGTAAAACATGAACATGAAATGAGAGATATAATAAATAAACAGGCCAACCAAAACAGTTGCCTTCTGCATATATACATACAAACCCGAACAGTTTAATCCTTTTTACAACACTGCCCACAACAGTACTACAGACCTCTAAGATTTACAACAACTATGACGGGACAGGGCCCCGCCATACCCCTGAATGTACAAGAACCTACGACTCAGGGAACACATACCAAAAGATAAGCCTCCGAAGGAACGGAGCTTCGATAAGTCGAAAGGTGATCCTAAGCGGGGATCGACGGTAGATGTACCTCACTGCGGCATGAACGCGGCCCGAAGGAGGTCAAGATAACAGTACCAAGTATGTGAAATCAGAAAATCGCAAATGAAATCATAATAGTCTATAAAAGCAGGAGACAGGTATGATAACCAAACTACAGTACACACACATAACAGTTATATCAATTCAGGGTCTCACGCCCACAACATCAATCCTGCCCGTGGAGTACCTTCCTCACTGCCGGCAGTCTATGATATGATAACAACAAGACAACAATCCAAATGGGAGCATACCCGTGCGCTACGCATCGTGTCAGTATGTCCAAAGGGAACAAATAAGACAACATTCCAAATGGAAGCATACCCGTGCGCTACGCATCGTGTCAGTATGTCCAAAGCGAAACAAAAAGAAAACAATCCAAATGGAAGCATACCCGTGCGCTACGCATCGTGTCAGTATGTCCAAAGGGAAACAATAAGACAACAAGGCGGTAATCAAAGTGGAAGCATACCCGTGCGCTACGCATCGTGTCAGTATGTCCAAAGCGATTAACAAAAGTAACACTATCAACAGGAACGTACCCGTGGAATTTATCCGTCACTGCCGGTCACGTCCAAGTAAGTTCTCAACAAGTCAACCGACCCTCCATCGAGAGACGCGGTAGTATAGAAACACAATTCTTGCACAACAAAGGCTATCACAACAAGCATAGGCAAGTTTCACAACAACAAGCATAGGCAAGTTTCACAACAACAAGCATAGGCAAGTTTCACAACCACAAGCATAGGCAAGTTTATACACAACTCGAAGTACTTTCATTTTATGCCCAAGTCCGGGTTTTAACCCTAAAGTACTACGTACGTTAAATTCCTTTTAAAGATCCATTCCCTTCTATAAAAGTCACCCGATACCCGTAGTATAAAATAGAGTGACTTATATCTTTTAAGTAGACCAAAACAACTTCCATACTTTCCTTTTTAAAACCAAATTAAGGCAACACTATGCCTTCTTTTTAGACCAAAACACTTCTCTTTTTAAAGTCACGTTACCACATTAAAACCAATGATAAAACCCTCCTTTTGTTTTCATAAAGTCGTTATAACTATCTTCCTATAAAGCTGTTATAATACTTTATGTTTTAAACCAATTTAAGACAACACAATGCCTTTCTTTTCCTAAAGTTCCGGTTTGCCTAATTTCAATTACGCAAGTCTCTTTTAGAAAAGTTTCATAGTTCAATGTCTTAATCTCTTTTTAAAACAATTGAGTAACATATGCCATAGGCGAGTAGGTTATTCTTGTTCATAATAAATCTTATTAAGCAGCCATGATCTAGGAAATGTAATATCATTTTGTCTCATCTTAGCTTCTATGCAGATGGAGGTTTCTACTGGTTTTAATAATACTTCATTATTCAATACATTTCCCTTTATTAGCGCTACAGTGGATTGTCGATACTCATTATCATTTCCGACATCAGTAAAACATTATTCTTTAGAAACCAAGTACTCATTACTCACGAATGAGGTTTCATACATCTTACAACTTTCAAATCAATTTAATTAAGTTAAGTCTCTTATCTTATAAGATCAAGTAGCCATTCTTTTTATCTCTTTTAGACGTTATACCTGACTTCCCATAAAGCTAGTATAACTCTTAAGTTCTCAAAACCAAGTATTACTCTTCTAAAAAAAAAGGTTTCTTAAGGAAAGACTTCAAGTTCTTTATTATTACACATCAAGTCAGTTATAAGTCAAATCAGTTACCTTTTAACAATCACAAAGCACTTTCTTATATACATAAAGCTGTTATAACCAACTTCCCATAAAGCCGTTATAACCCTTTATGTTTTAAACCAATCAAATACATTTAACACATGTACGTCTACCGTACTACATAGTTATACACATATCATGCTAGAAAGATAGGAAGAGGTTCACATACCTCGCGACGATTATCGACTAATAGCAAAACGCTCCAAGTACCTCAAACCGTCGGCTACACCTTAAGCCAAGCAGATCACGCCACACGTAGTACTTCAACCTATAGAGGCCACAAGGCGCCTATTAACATCTTAGATCTCAATGTAGAATATTCTCTGAGAAAATTGGCAACACCTCCCGCAACAACGTAAATCTCCTCTCTATCGAGGCCGCTACCAAGCCAACCGGGGTTAACACGTCTAACCGGACGTGTACAATTCTACTACACAGAAATGCTACACAAGTCTCGTAATGTCTGATCTATGTAATTACTGATTGATTCTCTTCTTTAAATTCAGCTTAAGTCGCAAGACATTGCTGTAAGTATTATTCAGCTTAAGTCAAAAGACATTGCCGCACAACTATGTTCACTTCTATATATAGTATACTTTAACCATATATTCCTACAACATGTAATTCCCAATTACAACAGAAGGTCAAGAGTGTTTACCTCGATAAGCCCAAAATTTTCCAAGTTATATGTCGATCCTGAACAACGTTTAGCTCCTACTCCGGGAGCTCCAATCCGCTCCAAACAACCCTTAGAAGTTCTTCGCAACTTCTACTTAAACACTTCAACCGACTATGAAGGTTTTCCTTAGGGTTTCGTTTTGTGATGAGGAAGTATAATAGTATTTTCTGGGCTTTTGTATAAGTTTAACGTGGGGAATACTACAAGGTATTTGGGCCAAGGTATTTGGCCTTTATAAAAATCCTAGCAGCGTATTTCTATACCAAAACAAGGGGTATTATACGAAAACAACTAGGCTAGGAGGGGGGGGGGGGGTACCCCACGACTAGCACCACAAGAAGGGGGGGGGGGGATACTTTCAGCTAGGCTAGGGAGGGGGCCTCGGCCGAACCACTTATGACAGAGGGGGGGGGGGAGAGGGTGTTGGACTTAAAAGCTCGAGGAGAGGAGGATTTTTCAAGACTTAGAACAATTTAGGATGAAGAAGTTCATCAACTTAGAGGGTATTTATAGGTCAAGCCATGGCCAACCAATGGCCAAGATCACTCCAAGTGTAAGGCAAGTGTAGGGCTAGATTTCAACCATGTGTACCTTATCCATCTACCACACAACTTGCACAAAATATCCTACCTACTACACAAGACCCAATCGTCCAATATTGCCGTCCAAGCCTTCCAATGTGAGGGTGACACATGTCACCCTCCCGTTGGTCCAAAATGTTACGTCTCTCGGAAAAATCCGCAAAAATTATTATTGACATAGCCGGAATTTTCCCTACGAAAGCTGTGGAAACATTTCGTCGAAAAACGACTCCTTTTGGTAGTTATGCACAAATTCGAACCTATGCCTACTTTAAGGCTCAAATTGTATACGTACGCCCTCACGTACATACTCTGGAAATACGGGGTATAACATTCTCCCCTCCTTAGAAACATTTGTCTCGAATGTTCCTTCTCAAGACGGATAACGATGAAGTTCTTCTAACAAGTTGCCAACGCCACACCTGGCCACGAAATATCACACGTTCTCTTCCTTCCTTACTCGTCGTGCCCTTCTCGGACACTTGAACTCCTCTAGTATACGTACCACACTTCAGTCATCGCTTTCCCAAAACTTTGGAGTCACCACCTCCAAACTTGGTCATCTTACTAGCTTCAATCTCCTTAAGGCCATTCCCGCCTTCACGATCCGCTCGGTCGAACATATCCACGAACTCATACGATGGTTATCTAATCATGGGCCTAGCACCCTCGTGACCCTACCACCGGGGACCACCCAGCTGACCCCACTTTGAAACCGGCGCGGGTTGGCCTCAACATGGCCCCAACCCGACCACTTACGCATCACGCCTTGTTCCTCGATCGGAACAATCTTACCTCTACAGTCATGAAAGCTACCACTTCCATTTTTACACTACCCAAGGAAATTTCCCCACAATTACTCTACGTATGATTATACATTCTGACAAAGATCACCCGCAAGATCTTGTACTCAAGACGGCCTTACATCTAAGGTCTCAACTGTAATATTCTAAGGTTCATCATTTCTCACCCTGTGCTTACCCTTTTTCACTAACCAGGTTTCTAAATCACATTTTAGCACAAAGTTATCCGAACATAACACTTAACACATTATCATAGCATCGATACATACAAGTCTCTATAGGGTTAAGGATATACCTGAAAGTAGGCGGTTCGAAGGACCGCTAAAACTGGGAACTTCCACCGCGACCTCTACCGTGGCCCGCCGGTGTATGAACATCCTGCCTAGCTGTGGAAGGTGAAGAACCCGCAACTGATCTCGTAGTCTGTGCTATCCTACCAGTGCTACCCCTGGTCGGACAGTTTCTCCCAAAATGGCCTGCTGGCCGCATGTAAAACAAACTCCGGACTAGCGACACTCCCACCGTGGAGTCTACCACGGCCGTCACAACGAGTAGGGTGGCTTCACTGGTTAACACCGCTGTTCTCGAAAATCTGAACCCTTGGAGCCCCGACCGCTCTCGAAAACTCGACGCTCAAGATTGTAGAGGACCACTGATCGGGCGGAGGCGCATAACTAGTCTGGCTGCGAGGCGGTGCGCCTCGAAAATCACCAAGGACCTGCGATTCGGCCTCTTCTCGCGACTTTGGTCATTCGTCGATTTCTCCGCTCCTCACCTCCAAGTGCATAAGCTCGCATGCGGGCAATGTCCATGCCCTGAAGAGCTACACGAACAACTCTGCTAGGTAATCATCGAGCCCTGTAACATATCGGTGCACTCGATCCCCCATACTAGCTACTAATGCGGGGACGTACCGGGCCAATGAGTCGAACTCCATATTGTACTCCCGAACCGTACGCCCTTTCTGCCGCAACACCAAAAATCTGTCGGCCCGAGCCCTCCTCATCTGTGGAGGCAAGAAATGTGCAAGAAATGCCTCTGAGAACTCGTCCCAAACGTGTTATACCCCGTATTTCCAGAGTATGTACGTGGGGGACGCACGTAGAAATTTTCGAACTTCTTTAGGCTTGGCCGAATTCTTTTTGTGCACAACACCCGGTTAGAGTCGTTTTACTAAACGCTTTCACAGCTTTCGTAGGGGAATTTCCGGCTATGTCATTTATAATTTTTGCGGATTTTTCCGAGAGACGTAACATTTTGGACCAACAAGAGGGCGACACTTGTCACCCTCTAATTGGTGAAGGTTGGCGGACGAGAATGGGGAGTGTGGCACGTTTTTTGTGTTGAATTGGTGGTCAAGGAGTTGGTAGGATATTTTGGGTAGATGGATAAGGTTGCACATGGCTTAATCTTGGCCTTACACTTGCCTAACACTTGGATGGATCTTGGCCATTGGTTGGCCTTTGGTTGGCCTATAAATAGCTCCCCTTTGTGAAGACTTTCTTCATCCACAAATTGCCTAAGTCTTGAAGTTCTCTTCCTCCCTCCCTTGTGTAGTTCGTCCACCACCCCCCCCCCCCCCCCCTCTTCCCCTTGTGAGGCCTTGTGGCCGAGAAACCCCTACCCCTTTGTGAGGGCTAGCCGAGAGCACCCCATAGCCTAGTTGTTTTCGTATAATACCCTTGTTCGGTATAGAAATACTCTCCTAGTATTGTTATAATGTCCAAATACCTTGGCCCAAATACCTTGTAGTATTCCCAAGGTTACACTTATACAAAAGCCCGAAAATACGATTATACTTCCTTTAGCCACAAAAACGAAACCTAAGGAAATCTTCACCCATTGTTGAAGTTGTAAGTAGAAGTTGGTTAGAACTTCTAAGGGTTGTTTGAGCGCCGGAGTAGGAGCTAAGCGTTGCTCAGGATCGACTTTATACTTGGATAATTTTGGGCTTATCGAGGTAAACACTCATCCTTCTATTGTAAATGGAAATTACATGTTAGAATATATATAGTTGAAGTATACTATATATAGAATGAACTTAGTATTGTGGCAATGTCTTTTGACTTAAGCTCAAGAATAAAGAATCGAATCTGTAATTACATAGGATCGTATTGCAGAGACTTGTGTAGTATTATCGAGTAGAATTGTACACGCCAGGTTAGATGTATAAACCCCTCGTTGGCTTGGTAGCCGGCCTCGATAGAGGAGGAGATTTACTGTTGTGGCGGGGAGGTCTTAGAATTTTACGTAGAAAGATGGGAACTTGTGTTTAAGATTTAATAGACGTTTGTGGCCTTTATAGGTGAAAGTACTAAGAGTAGCGTATTCTACTCGAGAGTGGAAAGGGCTAGCAAGGTTGTAGTACTTGGAGCTTTTGCTTATTGTCGATAATCGCCGCGAGATATGTGAACCTCTTCCTATCTCTTCTAGCATGATATGTGTGAACTATGTAGTACGGTAGACGTACATGTGTTAACTGTGTTTGATTGTTTTTAAAACATAAAGTATTATAACGGCTTTATGGGAAGTTGGTTATAACAGCTTTATGTAGGTAAGAAAATACTTTGTGGTTTTAAAAGGTAACTGATGTGAATTATAACTGGCTTGTTATAATAAAGAACTTGCTGTATTTCAAAAGATTTATAAATCGTTTTGAAGGAGAGTAACACTTGGTTTTAAAGGTTTTAAAAAGAGTTATACTAGCTTTATGGGGAGTTAGGTATAATGTCTTAAGAGAGGTAAAGAAAATGGTTTACTGATGTTAGAAGTTAAGAGACTTGATCTTATAAGATAAGAGACTTAACTTATTTGTTTTAATGTGAATGTTTGTGTGAAACCTCATTCGTGAGTAATGAGTACTTGGTTTTTTTAAAGGGATAATGTTTTACTGATTTCGAAATCAGAATGTGTATCGACAGACCACCGCAGCGTTAATAAAGGAAAATGTACTGACTAATGAATTGTATTATTAAAACCAGTAGAAACCTCCATCTGCATAGAAACTAAGATAAGACAAAATGATATTACATTTTCTAGATCATGGTCATTGTAATAAGAATGTTGTAAACAAGAATAACCTACTCACGTGAGACATATATTACTCAATTGTTCTAAAAGGAATCAAGTGATTAAGTTTGGGAACTATGAAACCATTTGAAAATGAGAAGCTTGAGTAATCAAACTAGGCAAACCGGAACTTAGGAAAAAATGTTGTTACTTGATTTTGAAAAGGAATGTGGGTTGGTCATTCTAATACTACGTATCGGTGACTTTGATAAAAGTAATGGATCTCTTTTAAAGAATTTAACGTCGTAGTACTTTAGGTTAAAACCGGACTTTGGCATAAAATGAAAGTACTTTGTGTTGTTTTGAAAATTGCCTATGCTTGTTGGTGTTAAACTTGCCTATGCTTGTTGTTGTGAAACTTGCCTATGCTTGTTGTTGTGAAACTTGCCTATGCTTGTGATGATAGCCTTTGTTGTGCAAGTGTGGTATTTCTTTGTTACAGCGTCTCCCGATAGAGCTCCGGTTGAATTGTTGAGAACTTACTTGGACGTGCTGGCAGTGATGGAGAATTCCACGGGTATGTTTCCATTTTGATTACTGTCTTGTTGTTGATGTCACATGGACATGTCTACACCGTCGCAAAGATTCGGGGCACGCGGCCGTGCGGGTTGATTACCCGATATATGGTTATTATCGCAACATGGACGTGTCTACACCGACGAGATTCCGGGGCATGTGGCTGCGGCGTGGTTGACCACCCAAGATATTGTTATTGAGGTTACATGGGCATGTCTACACCGCAAGATTCCGGGGCGTGGCCACGCGGCCTTGTTATTGTTGCATCACGGACATGTCTACACCGGCACGAGATTCGGGCACGCGCCATGATGCGAACATGATGAATGTTGTGGGCGTAAGACCCATAGTTATATTCGAGTGGTGACTTTGAGGCGTGAGTCCTCGACTTGACTTTTATGTTGCATCGTATTTTGGTTATCATACATGTCTCCCTTTTTAGGCTATTATGATTTCATTTACGATTTGTGATTTCACATACTTGATACTGTTATCGACCTCTCCCGGGGCTGCGTCATGCGCAGTAGGTACATCGGCCGTGGATCCCGCTCTTAGGATCTCATTTCAGCGTGTTGAAAGCTCGTTCCTTGGAGGCTTATCTTTGGTATGTTTCGAGTTGTAGGTTCTTGTACATTCGTGGTATGGCGGGCCCCGTCCGTCATAGTTGTTGTAAATCTTAGAGTGCATGCTTTGTTGTGGCGGGGTTTGTAAAAGGATAACTGCTCGGGTTTTATGTATATATTGAAGGCAATTTTGGTTGGCCTGCTTATTTATTATATCTCTTGTTTCATGACTCGTGTTTTATTTTCCGCTGGTTTTCTCGATGTTGTATCACTAGGGTGCCGGTAAGGCACGATGCGGGCCCGGTTGGGCGTTACAAAGTGGTATCGAAGCGATTAGTCCTCGGAAAGTGTCTACGATCGTGTCTAGTAGAGTCTTGATTATCGGTGTGTTGTGCACCACATCTATAATCGAGGCTATAGGACATGTAGGATTGGTTTCTATTCTTCTCATTCGAGATCGTGCCTTAGAGCCGAGTTGTAAGTTGGACCCTCCGATGTGTTTCATTTTACCGCTTATGCCTCGCGCTAGCGACGGTGCCAGAAGGCAAGGCACGGTGGAGCCGCTAGTGGGATACTGAGAGGAGTACGAGCGCGCAGCCCGATCAAGACTGAGACAGTGCTTCCGACGGCGAGTTCGCGACGCGCCAAGACCAAGCGGGGTTTAGCGCAGCCGTGGCGATGAGACTACAAGACTCGAGCCTCCGTCCCATGCCGAGCAGGGAGACGGGTCACAGGAGATGGCGCTTATTGGCGTGGTTGTGGCCAGATATGAGACAGTGGACGGCGATTCGGTTCAGAAGACCGTGGTGCCCGAGAGCGAATAGTTTGAGGCTACGGGATTTTCTGAGTTGTAGCCCGCCAAAGTTTTATGGGTCGAGGCCTGAGGATGATCCGCAGGAGTTCATCCGCCGATTCTGAGAAGGATCGTGTGGGTGATCAAGGCTTGAGACCGAGTCGTGACGCCGGTTCGCGTCGGTGCGTGATACCGCAATCGATTGGTTTGATTCGCGAGCTTTCCGGGAGAGCATGCACCTCAGCAGATGGGATGAGTTTTGGGGCTTTTCTCACGCACTTCTTGCCTCGCAGATGAGGAGGCACGCGGGCGACAAATTTTTGTTATCGAGATGCAGAGCGCGACCGTCGGGAGTACAATGTCGAGTTCGATTCTTTGGCTCGATATGTCCTCGCGCTATTGCAGAGCATGGAGGATAGGGTGCATCGCCACGCCACGGGCTAGATGATTATATGGCCGAGTCTTGTGCGGGTGTTTCTCTTGGCGGGCATGGACATTGCCCGTTCGTGCTCATGCACTTGGTGCGAGGCGCAGATCGACAGGTGGACCGCCAGCAGAAGGCCAAGACGGCCGGATATTTTGGCGACTTTCGAGGCGGACCGCCTGGCCAAGAACTAGTTATGTACCTCGCCATTGCAGTGGTCCTCCGCAGCCGGGACCTCGGATATTCAGGAGCGGTCGTGGCTCCTGTGTTTGAATGTTCAGGAGTAGGGTGTTGGCGGACGATCACCCTACCTCGGTGTGGTCGATGTGGTAGACCGCATTTCGGGGAGTGTCGTAGTACCAAGAGCTTGTTATTCTTGCGGCCAACAGGGCCATATGACGAGAGACCGCCCACTGGGGTAGCGTGGTAGGATAGCCAGACTACTAGAGCGATTGCGGGCCACGGTAGGTCGCGGTGGAAGTTCGATTTTAGCGGTCCTTGAACCGCCTAGTTTCAGGTATATCCTTAACCCTGTAGATACTTGTATGTATTGATGTTAATGATGTGTTAAGTGTTATGTTCGGATAGCTTTGTGCTATAGTGTGATTTAAAAATCTGGTTAGTGTGAGATGGAAGTGGTAGCTTCGATGTGTTCCGTGTCGGCGGAAGTTGGCGCTACGATGGGTGGGTTGGGGCCATGTTGCGGGCCAACCCGCGTCCGTTCGAGGAAGGGTCAGCTCAGGTGGTCCCGCCAGTGGCGGTCACGAGGTGCTAGGCCCAAGTTTAGATGACCATCGATGAGTTCATAGATATGTTCGACCAGAATCAGTTCGTGAAGGCCGAGAATGGCCTTAGAGGAAATCGAGGGTAGTAAGATGACCAAGTTTGGAGGTAGTAACTCCAAGGGTTGGAAACAGAAACGTTGACGGAAGTGTGGTACGGATACTAGAAAGAGCTCGAGTGTTCGAGAAGGGTACGTCGAGATAGGGGAGAAGTGAACGTGTGATCGTTTCTTTTGTGAAATGTAGGTGCGAAGGGAGTATATTTTAGACCTTGGTGGGGACTTTTGTGCTAACTGAGGTGGTTCCTCGTTGGCGTGGATTTGGGTTTTTCGCGCATGTTATTTTGTGGCCAGGTGTGGCATGTTTGATTCTCGTAAGTATAGTAGTGAAGACTATACTGACGCACGTTTGTTTTGAGACTTAGAAGGAACATTCGGACGAATGTTTCTAAGGAAGGAGAATGTTATACCGTATTTCAGTATATGCGTGGGGACGACGTAGAAATTTTCGAACTTCTTTAGGCTTGGCGAATTCTTTTTGTGCACAACACGGTTAGAGTCGTTTCGACTAAACGCTTTCCACAACTTTCGTAGGGAATTTCCGGCTATGTCATTTATAATTTTGCGGATTTTTCGAGAGACGTAACATTTGGACCAACAAGAGGCGACACTTGTACCTCTAATTGGTGAAGGTTGGCGGACGAGAATGGGGAGTGTGGCACGTTTTTTGTGTTGAATTGGTGGTCAAAGAGTTGGTAGGATATTTTGGGTATATGGATAAGGTTGCACATGGCTTAATCTCGGCCTTACACTTGCCTAACACTTGGATGGATCTTCGCCATTGGTTGGCCTTTGCAGCCTATAAATAGCTCCTTTGTGAAGACTTTCTTCATCCACAAATTGCCTAAGTCTTGAAGTTCTCTTCCTCCTCCCTTGTGTAGTTCGCCCACCACCCCTCTTCCTTGTGAGGCCTTGTGGCCGAGAAACCCCTACCCTGTGAGTGCTAGCGAGAGCACCCCCTAGCTAGTTGTTTCGTATAATACCCTTGTTGTGGTATAGAAATACTCTCTAGTATTGTTATAATGTCCAAATACCTTGGCCCAAATACCTTGTAGTATTCCCAAGGTTACACTTATACAAAAGCCCGTAAAATACGATTATACTTCCTTTAGCCACAAAAACGAAACCCTAAGGAAATCTTCACCCGTTGTTGAAGTTGTAAGTAGAAGTTGGTTAGAACTTCTAAGGGTTGTTTAGAGCGCTCGGAGCAGGAGCTAAGCGTTGCTCAGGATCGACTTTATACTTGGATAATTTTGGGCTTATCGAGGTAAACACTACTGTCCTTCTATTGTAAATGGAAATTACATGTTAGAATATATATAGTTGAAGTATACTATATATAGAACTGAACTTAGTATTGTGGCAATGTCTTTTGACTTAAGCCTGAAGAATAAAGAACTGAACTGAACTGTAATTACATAGGACTGTATTGCAGTAGACTTGTGTAGTATTACTGAGTAGAATTGTACACGTCCGGTTAGATGTATAAACCCCCCCCTGGTTGGCTTGGTAGCCGGCCTCGATAGAGGAGGAGATTTACGCTGTGGCCGGGGAGAGGTCCGAATTTTCTGTAGAAAGATGGGAACTTGTGTTTAAGATTTAATAGACGTTTGTGGCCTTTATAGGTGAAAGTACTAAGAGTAGCGTATTCTACTCGAGGAGTGGAAAGGGCTAGCAAGGTTGTAGTACTTGGAGCTTTTTGCTTATTGTCGATAATCGTCGCGAGGTATGTGAACCTCTTCCTATCTCTTCTAGCATGATATGTGTGAACTATGTAGTATGGTGAGCATACGTGTGTTAATCGTGTTTGATTGTTTTTAAAACATAAAGTGTTATAACGGCTTTATGGGAAGTTGGTTATAACAGCTTTATGTAGGTAAGAAAATACTTTGTGGTTTTAAAAGGTAACTGATGTGAATTATAACTGGCTTGTTATAATAAAGAACTTGCTTTTATAAATCGTTTTGAAGGGAGAGTAACACTTGGTTTTAAAGGTTTTAAAAAGAGTTATACTAGCTTTATGGGAGTTAGGTATAATGTCTTAAGAGGTAAAGAAAATGGTTTCTTGATGTTAGAAGTTAAGAGACTTGATCTTATAAGATAAGAGACTTAACTTATTTGTTTTAATGTGAATGTTTGTGTGAAACCTAATTCGTGAGTAATGATTACTTGGTTTTTTTAAAGGGATAATGTATTACTGAAAACGGAAATCAGAATGTGTATCGACAGACCACTGCAGCGTTAATAAACGAAAATGTACTGACTAATGAATTGTATTATTAAAACCAAGTAGAAACCTCCATCCGCATAGAAACTAAGATAAGACAAAATGATATTACATTTTCTAGATCATGGTCATTGTAATAAGAATGTTGTAAACAAGAATAACCTACTCTCACGTGAGACATATATTACTCAATTGTTCTAAAAAGGAATCAAGTGATTAAGTTTGGGAACTATGAAACCATTTGAAAATGAGAAGCTTGAGTAATTGAAACTAGGCAAACTGGAACTTAGGAAAAGAATGTTGTTACTTGATTTTGAAAAGGAATGTGGGTTGGTCATTCTAATACTACGGGTATCGGGTGACTTTGATAAAAGTAATGGATCTCTTTTAAAGAATTTAACGTACGTAGTACTTTAGGGTTAAAACCCGGACTTTGGCATAAAATGAAAGTACTTTGTGTTGTTGTGAAACTTGCCTATGCTTGTTGTTGTGAAACTTGCCTATGCTTGTTGTTGTGAAACTTGCCTATGCTTGTTGTTGTGAAACTTGCCTATGCTTGTGATGATAGCCTTTGTTGTGCAAGTGTGGTATTTCTGTGTTACCGCGTCTCTCGATAGAGGGCCGGTTGACTTGTTGAGAACTTACTTGGACGTGCTGGCAGTGATGGAGAATTCCACGGGTATGTTTCCATTTTGATTACTGTCTTGTTGTTGATGTCATACGGACATGTCTACACCGACGAGATTCGGGGCACGCGGCCACGCGCCGTTGATTACGATATATGGTTATTACCGCAACATGGACGTGTCTACCGTGCAAGATTCCGGCATGTGGCCATGCAGCAGGGTTGACCACCCAGTATATTGTTATTGAGGTTACATGGGCATGTCTACACCGATGCAGTATTCCGGGGGCATGTGGCCATGCGGCCTTGTTATTATTGTTGCATCATGGACATGTCTACACCGATGCAGTATTCCGGGGGCATGCGGCCATGATGCGAACATGATGAATGTTGTGGGCGTAAGACCCATAGTTATATTTGAGTGATGACTTTGAGGGCGTGAGTCCCTGACTTGACTGCTTTTATGTTGCGTACTGTATTTTGGTTATCATACATGTCTCCTGCTTTTTAGGCTATTATGATTTCATTTACGATGTTGTGATTTCACATACTTGGTACTGTTATCGACCTCGCCCGAGTGCGTTCATCTGCAGTAGAGGTACATCGATCGTGGATCCCCGCCTAGGATCTCATTTCAGCGTGTTGAAAGCTCCGTTCCTTGGAGGCTTATCTTTGGTATGTTTCCACTGAGTTGTAGGTTCTTGTACATTCGGGGGTATGGCGAGGCCTGTCCGTCATAGTTGTTGTAAATCTTAGAGTGCAGCTTTGTTGTGGCGGGGTTTGTAAAAAGGATAAGCTGCTCGGGTTTTTATGTATATCTTGAAAGGCAATCGCTTTGGTTGGCTGTTTATTTATTATATCTCTTGTTTCATGACTCGTGTTTTATTTTCCGCTGGTTTTCTCGATGTTGTATCACTAGGGTGCCCGGTAAGGCACGATGCGGGCCCGGTTGGGCGTTACAAAACTACCGAAGTCATGCTCTCCCGGGATAGCTCCCGAATCAAACCCGATCAGCGGTATCACGCAGCCGACGCGAACTCAGGACCCGACGGCTCGGTCTCGAGGCCTTGATCACTCTCATGATCCAGAATCGCCGGATGAACTCTTGCGGATCATCCTCGTGCCTCGACCCATAAAACTCGGGCGGCTACAACTCGGAAAATCCGTAGTCTCAAATCGCTCGGGGTGAACTATGGGTGTTCGGATCGAACTGCTGCATCGGCCTATCTCAAGTCGCCACAACGGCCATTAATGGCCATCTCTTGTAACCCATCTCTCTCGCCTGTGGGATCGAGGCTCGTGCATCGTGGTCTCTGTAGAGACTGCCGCTGCTCTAATCGTATCTCCCTCTGCTGCCTTGCCCTTCTGGGCCCGGGTTGCCTTGCGCGGAGGCATAACTGGTAAAAAAACGAGATACGTCAGAGGGGTTTAACTTACAACACAGCTCTAAGGCACGATCTCAGAATGAGAAGAATGGAAACCAATCCTAAATGTCCTATAGCCTCCTGATTATAGATGTGGTGCACAACACACCGATAATCAAGACTACTAGACACGGTCATAGACACTTTCCGAGGATTAATCGCTCGATACCACTTTTGTCACGACCGAACCGGGCGTGATCGTGCCTACCGGGCACCCTAGTGATACAACATCAGAGAAAATCAGCGGAAGTAAAACATGAACATGAAATGAGAGATATAATAAATAAACAGGTCAACCAAAACAGTTGCCTTTTGCATATATACATACAAACCCGAACAGTTTAATCATTTTTACAACATCGCCACAACAAGATTACTGCACCTCTAAGATTTACAACAACTATGACGGATGGGGCCGCCATACCCCTGAATGTACAAGAACCTACGACTCAGGGAACACATACCAAAAGATAAGCCTCCGAAGGAACGGAGCTTCCCAATAAGCTGAAAGGTGATCCTAAAAGCGGGGATCGACAGCCGATGTACCTCTACCTGCGGCATGAACGCAGCCCCCCGAAGGAGGTCAGTACAACAGGTACCAAGTATGTGAAACTGTAAAATACTGCAAATGAAATCATAATAGTCTATAAAAGCAGGAGACAGGTATGATAACCAAACTACAGTACACACACATAACAGTTATATCAATTCAGGGTCTCACGCCCACAACATCAATCCTGCCCGTGGAGTACCTTCCTCACGGCGATGCATGATATGATAACAACAAGACAAAGAATCCAAATGGGAGCATACGTGCGCTACGATCGTGTCGGTATGTCCAAAGGAACAAATAAGACAACATTCCAAATGGAAGCATACCCGCGCTACGCATCGTGTCGGTATGTCCAAGGAAACAATAAGACAAAGATTCCAAATGGAAGCATACCCGCGCTTACGATCGTGTCGTATGTCCAAGGAAACAATAAGACAACAAGGCGGTAATCAAAGTGGAAGCATACCCGCGCTACGCGTCGTGTCGAGATGTCCAAAGAGATTAACAAAAGTAACACTATCAGCGAGGCGTGCGTGGAATTTATCCGTCCGCCGGCCACGCCCAAGTAAGTTCTCAACAAGTCAACCGACCCTCCATCGAGACGCTGTAGTATAGAAACACAATTCTTGCACAACAAAGGCTATCACAACAAGCATAGGCAAGTTTCACAACAACAAGCATAGGCAAGTTTCACAACAACAAGCATAGGCAAGTTTCACAACCACAAGCATAGGCAAGTTTATACACAACTCGAAGTACTTTCATTTTATGCCCAAGTCCGGGTTTTAACCCTAAAATACTACGTACGTTAAATTCCTTTTAAAGATCCATTCCTTCTATAAAAGTCACCCGATACCGTAGTATAAAATAGAGTGACTTATATCTTTAAGTAGACCAAAACAACTTCCATACTTTCCTTTTTAAAACCAAATTAAGGCAACACTATGCCTTCTTTTAGACCAAAACACTTCTCTTTTAAAGTCACGCTACCACATTAAAACCAATGATAAAACCCTCCTTTTGTTTTCATAAAGTCGTTATAACTATCTTCCTATAAAGTCATTTATAATACTTTATGTTTTAAACCAATTAAGACAACACAATGCCTTTCTTTTCCCTAAAGTTCCAGTTTGCCTAATTTCAATTACGCAAGTCTCTTTTTAGAAAAGTTTCATAGTTCAATGTCTTAATCTCTTTTTAAAACAATTGAGTAACATATGCCATAGGCGAGTAGGTTATTCTTGTTCATAATAAATCTTATTAAGCAGCCATGATCTAGGAAATGTAATATCATTTTGTCTCATCTTAGCTTCTATGCAGATGGAGGTTTCTCTTGGTTTTAATAATACTTCATTATTCAATACATTTCCTTTATTAGCGCTGCAGTGGATTGTCGATACTCATTATCATTTCCGACATCAGTAAAACATTATTCTTTAGAAACCAAGTACTCATTACTCACGAATGAGGTTTCATACATCTTACAACTTTCAAATCAATTTAATTAAGTTAAGTCTCTTATCTTATAAGATCAAGTAGCCATTCTTTTTATCTCTTTTAGACGTTATACCTAACTTCCCATAAAGCTAGTATAACTCTTAAGTTCTCAAAACCAAGTATTACTCTTCTTAAAAAAAAAGGTTTCTTAAGGAAAGACTTCAAGTTCTTTATTATTACACATCAAGTCAGTTATAAGTCAAATCAGTTACCTTTTAACAATCACAAAGCACTTTCTTATATACATAAAGCTGTTATAACCAACTTCCCATAAAGCCGTTATAACCCTTTATGTTTTAAACCAATCAAATACATTTAACACATGTACGTCTACCGTACTACATAGTTATACACATATCATGCTAGAAAGATAGGAAGAGGTTCACATACCTCGCGACGATTATCGACTAATAGCAAAACGCTCCAAGTACCTCAAACCGTCGGCTACACCTTAAGCCAAGCAGATCACGCCACACGTAGTACTTCAACCTATAGAGGCCAAAAGGCGCCTATTAACATCTTAGATCTCAATGTAGAATATTCTACAGAAAATTCGGCAGCACCTCCCCTCCCCGCAACAGCGTAAATCTCCTCCTCTATCGAGGCCGGCTACCAAGCCAACCAGGGAGGGTTAACACGTCTAACCGGATGTGTACAATTCTACTACGTAAATGCTACACAAGTCTCATCTGAATACACCCTATGTAATTACTGATTCGATTCTCTTCTTTAAATTCAGCTTAAGTCGTAAGACATTGCGTAAGTATTATTCAGGCTTAAGTCAAAAGACATTGCCGCACAACTATGTTCACTTCTATATATAGTATACTTTAACCATATATTCCTACAACATGTAATTCCCAATTACAACAGAAGGTCAAGAGTGTTTACCTCGATAAGCCCAAAATTATCCAAGTTATATGTCGATCCTGAACAACGTTTAGCTCCTACTCCGGCGCTCCAATCCGCTCCAAACAACCCTTAGAAGTTCTTCGCAACTTCTACTTAAACACTTCAACCGACTATGAAGGTTTTCCTTAGGGTTTCGTTTTGTGACTGAGGGAAGTATAATAGTATTTTCTGGGCTTTTGTATAAGTGTAACCTTGGGAATACTACAAGGTATTTGGGCCAAGGTATTTGGGCATTATAACAATACTAGGAGAGTATTTCTATACCACAACAAGGGGTATTATACGAAAACAACTAGGCAGTGGGTACCTACTAGCACCACGCGAGTGGGGATACTTTCGGCTAGGGAGGGCCTCGGCCGAACCACTTAGGCTAGAGGGGAGAGGGTGTTGGGAAAAGCTCAAGGAGAGGAGGATTTTTCAAGACTTAGAACAATTTAGGATGAAGAAGTTCATCAACTTAGAGGGGTATTTATAGGTCAAGCCATGGCCAACCAATGGCCAAGATCACTCCAAGTGTAAGGCAAGTGTAGGGCTAGATTTCAACCATGTGTACCTTATCCATCTACCACACAACTTGCACAAAATATCCTACCTACTACACAAGACCCAATCGTCCAATATTGCCGTCTGCCTTCGATGTGAGGGTGACACATGTCACCCTCCGCTGGTCCAAAATGTTACGTCTCGGAAAAATCCGCAAAATTATTATTGACATAGCCGAATTTTCCTACGAAAGCGTGGAAACGCTTTCGTCGAAAAACGACTCCTTTTGGTAGTTATGCACAAATTCGAACCTATGCCTACTTTAAGGCTCAAATTGTATACGTACGCCCTCACGTACATACTCTGGAAATACGGGGTATAACAAGTACATACCCCCGCAGCTCACAGGTGGGAGATTGGACTCCACAAGGTATTTAGAAGCCGGTCCAAGCTCCAGGGATCGAGGTTCTCAAAGGAGCAGAGGAGTTTCTCAGTCGAGACCACTTTTTCCTCAGTGTTTCAGATGTAGTAAGCGTCATTTGGGGAAATGCCATTATGGCACAGGTGTTTGTTATTATTGTGGCCGTCCGGGCCATATACTGAGGGTATGTCCTTTTAGAAGGAGCACCGGTGAGGTGGCTCAGCCTATGAGGCCGATGGTTGATTCCCTTTCCTCCACAACTGTGCGTCCCCCAGGGCAGGGAGTTCAAATGTCAGCCAGCCATGGTAGAGGTCAGGGTGGAGTTTATAGTTTTGGCGGTCCTTCGAACCGCAGAGATGACGTGACTACTGGGCAGGATCAGGAGGCGACATCGCACAGGGTTACAGGTATATTTCGATTCTTTTGAATCATACGTGCATTTATAGGTTCAGATTTCGCCTTAGCGTATATGTTTTCCCTTTGTTGCTAGTAGTTGTAAAGTGATAGTACCCCAGAGGTAGGAATACTTTGATTAGTAAAGTGAGAAGTTAAGAATATTGACAAGAATGGTAAGTGAACTGAGACTATAGTTGTGTAGAGTTCACACGTCGTAATTACCCCGTAACAGTGTAAGACCGATAGGGAAGGATGTACAGTAGAAATACTTTGGCTTATATGATGAACCTCTAGTTAATGGGAGGATAGGGTGAGAAGTACCTTGAGCTAAGAGAGAGTTTTATTTCAAACTAAGGATGAGAAGTTAAGTGTGACGATGAGTCGGGTTATGGACTCATTTCGGTTCAGCCGATAGTATGAAATTGGGTGATGTCAGTTGGTAGTGGTCCCGCTATGTGATAGGGTCACGAGGATGCCAGGCCCAAGTTGGGTTAATCGTTGTACGAGTTTGTGGACGCGTTCCACCGGAATCAGGTCGTAAGGACCGAGAAGAGCCTTAGCGGAAATTCAAGTAGCATAATGGCCAAGTTTGGTTAGTAACTCCAAGGATTGGGGAACAGAAACAATATTTGAGATGTGTACGTTTACTAAATAAGTTGGAAGTACGAGAAAGTATTACAAGTAAGAAGTAAAGGAACCTCTAAGGATCCCGTGTTTTAAGAAGACCGTAACCTTCGAGTTTTGTGAGAAGGGGTCGCGGCCGGAAGGTCCATTGATATGTTTACGGATGTTAGGTGGTGGCCATGTGTGGCATCGTTAGTCTTGTGGAGTATTGATTGATAGGCATAGTATAGAGATTGTGCCGGAGTTTGTATAGCCTGACAACCGACTAAGAACATTCGGGGATGAATGTTTCTAAGGGGGGAAGAATGTTACACCCCGTAAGTCCAGGACTTGTATAAAAGAATGTACGTAAGAAATCAAGACTTGGAAATTAGTACGAAAGGAAGAATTGTTTTTCCGGCGGAAAATCTTCCGAACGTCGGAAAGGAAAAATGTTCGTTGTTGAGAATTGGATTCTCAAAATGCATTATTTGAAGAGTATGGAACTCTTAACCTTATGGAAATTTATTTTTTACGGATTTGGTCATGTGGGGCCACCCGAGGAATTTTACGTTTTGTGGGGCCCACGAGGGTTACGGAATTTTATGGGCGAATGAGAGGGCGACACGTGGCACCCCCACATGGTCTTGGTCGAAATATAGTAAGGGTAAAATGGTCATTGACCATGGTAGAAGATAAGTCTTGCTAAGCTTGAGATTGTTGACCAAGTCAACTTGCCACTTGTGCTTGATCCTAGTGAAACTCATCCTAGCCACTCATGTGTTGCAATCTAAACCCTCCATTGTGTTTTATATACCCAACTAGTAGCAAGACTTGGAATTTTACACTTAGAAAAATTAGAGAACTTTGAGCTTAGCCTTGAGAGCTCTCGGGTTCACCCTCCCCTCCACACAAAAAATTTGTAGTTTTGATCCAATAGCCACAAGACTTAAACCCAATGTCCCTAAGGGTATTGTAAGGATATCTCAATAGAAAGATTTCGGAAAAACAACGTTTTCGTATTAGTCGCAAGGCGGAAACTTAAGGAGTTCTTCAACTTTGAAGTTGGAACTTGAAGATGGGTTCTTCATAGGCTTCTAAGGAGTGCTTGAAGCGGATTGGAACATAACGAAAGGAGCTAAGAATTGCTAAGGCACGACTTTGAATCTTGGAATTTTTAAGGGCTTGTAAAGGTATAATCTTGTCGTTTTAGTAATTAAGATTACTTGTTGTTGTAGCTATGGATATTAGCAAGCATGAGTTATATAGTATGAAGTTTGATAAGTGTATTGACTATTGGAACCCTAATCTGAAAACTAGCATGTTTAGCTTTAAGATTACAATTCAAGTCGATTATTAGTTTAAGTCGTCGCATGTTGTATAAAGAAGGAAATTGTAGTTGTTGAAGTTGTTTATGACTATATAACATGTTAGACCATAGAACTTGGAATTGGAAAAGGATTGGAAAAGACTTTGAATTGTTGGTTGTTGTTGGCCGAGAATGGCTTGAATTTGGAACTACTTCGTATTAATTGTGGGGCGGAATTTTACACGTATTGTAAGGCGTGTAATCCCCTTTGTTTGGTTGTTGTTTTGAGCCTTAAATGTGGCGTGTTGGTTATTGTATTCGGCCTTGAAAAAGGTGGCAAAGTGAGTAGAAACAAAGGAAGTGCTGCCCGATTTTCCGTAGAATTAGAGACCGTATACTTGGTATTATTCTACGTTAGAGACTAGAAGTTGATAGTCTTGTTGTGACCATTATAGGTTGACACTTCTACGTACGGCGTATTCGGCTTAGCTTGTGGATTTAGCCGAAAAGGTATGTGAACTATCTCCTCTTCTAGCATGATTCCTTAAGATAAAGAAAGTATTTCCTACTCCTTAAATGATCCATTCCTTGGTTGTATTTGGATTGCCTAAAGTAGAATTTGTTCTACGTACTTCCTTGATTGTACTTTGATGTTTAAAACTTGTAAGTTGTATAATCCATTGCCTTAGTGAAGTTTGGATTCTTAAAGAGTGGAAGTATTTTACTCAAAGTACATAGAGTCTTGAAAAGGAAGTGGTTTCCAAATCTTTTGGCTAGTGCTTTAGTTCCAAAACCTAAGGGTCGTTATAATGACTTTAGGGGAGTCAAATGAGTGATTTACTTAATTGTTTTAAAAGAGGAGAAATGACATGATTTAAGAGAAGTAACTTGTTTTAAAGGTGTGAGTTACTCGAGGTTTAAAAGTAGAAGAAACTTGTTTTCTATATATTAAGAGACTCGAAGTATTTTTGAAAGTTAAGAAACTTGATTTGAAAGTTTGTGATACTTGGTTTTAAGTATAAGTCTCTTGGTTATAAAAAGAATGAAATTGTCTAAAACCCATAAAGGGTTATAACGGCTTTATGGGAAGTTGGTTATAACGGCTTTATGGAAGGTTTAGAAAGTTGTCTATCTTGATTAATGGGCATAAGTTGCCTTGATTGTGAAAATTTGAAGTTACTTGATTTCAAGCTTTGAAATGAGTTTTCTAAGAGTGTAGTAACTTACTTTGAAAAATAGACACACCTTGATACTACGGGTGTTAGTATCTTGGGGTATTACATAAAAATGAGTCTTTTGAAAAGAATGTACGTACGTAGTACTTTGGCTTGATTAATTGAGAATTATTCTAAGTGTTCCTTGATAAGTACTTTGGCTTGATTAATTGAGAATTATTCTAAGTGTGCCTTGATAAGTACTTTGGCTTGATTAATTGAGAATTGTTCTAAGTGTGCCTTGATAAGTACTTTGGCTTGACTAATTGAGAATTATTCTAAGTGTGCCTTGATAAGTACTTTGGCTTGATTAATTGAGAATTATTCCATGTGTGCCTTGATAAGTACTTTGGCTTGTTTAATTGAGAATTGCCTATGGGTGCTGGTAATAGCCGGATGTGTGCTAGTGGTATATCATTCATTTCGGGGTCATTCCCCGGGTTTGTGGCATTTTCATATTCCGTGGATTTGCTACCCACGATGCGAGGAATACCTCATGCGAGTCCGCAAGGGCTTATGCGGGTGAAATAGTCCCATGCGGGCGGGTCCAGCCTATGCGAGGAATACCTTATGCGAGTCCGTAGGGGCTTATGCGGGTGAAATAGTCCCATGCGAGGAATACCTCATGCGGGTCCACGCGACCTATGCGGGTGAAATAGTCCCAGGAGTAGGATTGCTTAATGATACTGCGGGCGGGTGGTCCTGCTTTGATCGTGAGCTTCCTAGTTTATATTGTAAGTATACTACTATTTACTCTCATTGTTAGTAAGGCACAGTGTACTGTAATTTGATTATCATGGACTGCCGGCAGTGAGGAAGGATTCCACGGGCATGATTGATATTATTGGCGTGAGACCCATGGTTATATTTTAGTAATGACTTTGAGGGCATGCGTCCCTGACTTGATATGATATTATGTATTGTGTCATCGTAGGTTGGCTATCATACATGTCTCTGTTTTGTTTAGATGTTATGATTTCATTACTGATTTCATCGCTTCACATACTTGGTACATTCTTCGTACTAACCTCCTTCGGGGGGTTGCGTTCATGCCGCAAGTTTAGGTACGCAGTTTGGTGATCGGCAGGTGTAGGACCCTGCTCAGAGTTTTTGGATAGCTCCCCCTATTCAGGAGCTTATCTTTTGGTATAGTTCCTTCAGTACAGGCTTTTGCTTTTGTACAGTTATATGGCAGCCTTATCGGCTTGGCCCTTGTACGTATGTTGGTTTTTAAAAAAAAAGAGGTGTTATTTAATTTCCGCAGTTTACTTAGTTGTTAAGGTAGAAGGGTGCGGGTAGGGCACGATCCAGCTTGGGGTTGGGCGTGACAATTCTCCCCCCCCCCCTTAGAAACATTCGTCCCGAATGTTCCTTCAAGATTCAATTAACTCAGAAAACGGCATAGTCCCTCATAACTTGAACAATTTGCAAAATGCCACATATGGCCACAATAGAACACTTAAGTACATATGACAATTTAAAAATAACCAGTAGGAAAGTGAGTTACCTTGAGGTGTGGGGAATAAGTGAGGATACTTCTGCCTCATGTTCTCCTCTGCTTCCCACGTCATCTCCTCTCTGTTCTCGTTCCGCCATAAGACCTTGACGGAAGCCACATCCTTTGTCCACAGTCGCCTAACCTGACGATCGAGTATCGCTATGGGAATCTCCTCATACGATAATCCCTCTGTCACCTGGACATCATCAATCGGGTGCACTCTAGACGGATCTCCGATACATCTCCTCAGCATAGAAACATGTAAAATCGGATGTCTCGCCTCGGATCGGACGACAGATCCAACTCATAGGCAACCTTGCCTACCCTACGGACAATCGATAAGGCCCAATGTACCTTGGTGAGCTTCCTTTCTTCCCAAACCTCATCACACCGCCATGGGTGACACCTTCAGAAAACCCAATCAAGACCTCAAACTCCAAATGTCGACGCCGATGATCTGCGTACGACTTACGCCGACTCGGTATTAATAACCGCCTCGGATAAGCTTCACCTTATCCACCGCTCTTGAACCAAGTCTGGCCCGACTAACTGCACCTCACCCACATCAAACCAGCCTATCGGTGACCTGCACTTCCTCCCATATAAGGCCTCATAAGGCGCCATCTGGATACTGGAGTGGTAGCTGTTATTATATGAAAACTCTACTAGCGGCAAATGATCCTCCCAGCTACCCCTGAAATCAATAATACAGGCTCGCAACATATCCTCAAGTGTCTGGATAGTACGCTCGCTGTCGTCGGCTCGAGGATGGAATGCGATCGAGGCTCACCTGCGTCCCTAATCCCTTCTGGAAAGACCTCCAGAAGTTAGCCGTAAACTGGGCTCCTCTGTCCGATATGATAGATATAGGGACCCCATGCAGTCTCACGATCTCTCGGATGTAAAGTCTAGCGTAATCCTCGGCCGAAAAAGTCGTCCTGACGGGAAGAAAGTGGGCTGATTTCGTCAGCCTGTCGATGATAACCCAGATAGAATCATGCTTCCTCTGAGTGCGAGGTAACCCTGTAATAAAGTCCATATTGATCACCTCCCACTTCCATGTCGGAATCTCTATAGCCTGCAACAACCCACCAGGCCTCTGGTGCTCCACCTTGACCTGCTGACAACTCGGGCACTGAGCAACAAACTCTGCAACGTCCCTCTTCAGGCCGTCCCACCAATACACAGATCTGAGGTCGTGGTACATCTTTGTCGACCCCGGATGGATAGAGTAACGCTACCGTGTGCTTCCCAGAACTCCGTCGAAGTCCTGCAATATCTGGAACACACAACCTGCCCTCAAACCTTAGCACCCCATCAGGTGCTACCTCGAATGGACCCTTCCCCTCACGAAGAGCCGTATCACGATACCGTGTCATAATCGGATCCTCATACTGTCACCTCTTCACCTCCTCGACGATGGAAGACTCGACAACCTCTCGAATACGAACCCCACTACTATCAGAATCAATCAATCGGACTCCAAGGCTCGCTAGCTGATGTATCTCGCGGACCATGCCCCTCCTATCTGGCTGCACATCTGATAGACTACCCATCGACCTACGACTAAGGGCATCTGCCACTACATTGGCCTTCCCTTGGTGGTATAGGATATCGACATCATAATCCTTGAGTAGCTCTAACCACCGCCTCGCCGCAAGTTCACTCCTCTGTGAAGATATCTTGGAGGCTCTTGTGGTCCGTGTAAATATCCACATGAACTCCATACAAATAATGTCTCCGGATCTTGGCGTGAATCATCACGCCAACTCTAAGTCATGTGTGGGGTAGTTCTTCTCATGTTTCTTGATCTGTCGAGATGCGTAAGCTATAACCTTGCCCTGCTGCATCAACACACATCCAAGCCCGATGTCCGACGCATCACAATAAACCACATAGCCGTCTGGACCCTCTGGAAGAGTAAGAACTGGGGCGGTCGTCAATTTCTCCTTCAGTAACTGGAAGCCCTTCTCGCAGGCATCCGTCCATTGAAACTTAGCTGCCTTCTGGGTCAGCTTGGTCAAAGGTGCTGAAATAGAAGCAAACTTCTCCACAAACATCCGGTAGTAACCCGCAAGGCCCAAAAAGTTGCGCACCTCTGTCGGGGTAGTAGGTCTAGGCCAACTCTTGACTGCCTCGATCTTTGCCGTATCCACCCGAATACCATCGGCCCCGACAATGTGTCCTAAGAATGCCACCGAAGCTAACCAAAACTCACACTTCGAAAACTTGGCATACAATCTTTGGTCCCGAGAACTCTCAAGGCCGTCTCAAATACTCGCATGCTCTGCTCGGCGAGAATAAATCAAGATGTCATCAATGAATACTATCACAAACGTATCCAAAAATGGCTTGAACACGGTTCATCAAATCCATAAATCGCACGAGCATTGGTCAAACCGAAAGACATGACCACGAACTCATAGTGCGTCTGACGTCGAGAATGCGATCTTAGGACATCCGTCTCCTTAACTCGCACCTGATGGTAACCAGATCGCAGGTCTATCTTGGAGAAACACCTCGCACCCTGCAACTGGTCGAACAGATCATCAATCCTGGGAAGGGGGTATCTGTTCTTAATAGTCACCTTGTTCAGCTGCCTGTAATCAACACACATACGCAGCGTCCCATCCTTCTTCTTCACGAACAATACCGGCGCTCCTCAGGGAGAAACACTAGGCCTGATAAAGCCCTTCTCCAGCAAATCTCTCAGTTGGTCCTTCAACTCTCTCAACTCGGCAGGTGCCATTCTGTATGGCGGAATGGATATAGGTCGAGTATCAGGCAGAATATCAATGCAAAACTCTATCTCCTCTCGGGAGGATACCAATGGTCGTTTGGGAATACATCCGAAACTCTCGACCATCGGAATCGATCAAGGTCCGTGTCACCGCCTCAGTGTCAAATACCCAAATGAGATGGTAGATATACCCCTTCTGAACCATCTTCCTGGCCTTGAGGTAAGAAATAAACTTACCGCCGGCGACGGTGTTCCTCCCACTCGATAAACTGGCCTCCCGAGCGGAGCAGACCAACCGCTTCCTACATTGGCGTAGCAAGAAGCTAACCAATCCATACCCATGATCACATCAAAATCAGTTATATCCAACTCTATCAAGTCGGCTAGGGTCTGACGACTGCATATAGTCACTGGGCAAGCCATATATACCCGCTCAGCTACCACTGAATCCCCCACTGGCGTAGCTACCTCAAAAGGGTCTATGGACTCAGGCTCTATCCCTATCCTACTAGCAATAAGGGGAGATATATAGTGTCACGACCCGAACCCGGGCCCGTGACTGGTGCCTTACCCGGGCACCCAAGTAGACATACATCAGAGTAATCAGCGGAATATAAAACAATACATGACATAATATGAAATATGAAACAGTTCATCTGAGAAAACTTGCCTTTCGGCATAAATATATATAACAACTAGTAACGATTACATCCTTTTACAACTCGCCACAAATGTTCTGACGTCTAAGAATGATATGACAACAATGGCGGGACAGTGGCCGCCATACCACGAATGTAAGTACCTACAACGACAGGACTATACCACCGATAAGCCTCCAAGAAACGGAGCTTCCCAACGCTGAATGACTCCTAAGAGCGAGGATCAACGATCGCGGTGTACCTCTACCGCGGCATGAACGCGGCCTCGGCGAGGTCGCATAACATGTACCAAGTATGTGAAACTGTAAAGTACTGAAGTAAAATCAAAGTATTTAAAACCATTTGCAAACACAACCAGTTCAACTGCACATAGTGCCACAACATGAACAAGAGCAAGGTAGATAAAGTGTAACAGGTCTTTTCTAGGCCGCGAATGATCGAAGCAAGGCCAATCGCCCATAGTATCATTATGCGTGCCTAATCATGGACTTCCCGCAGCCCGCATAGGTCACACGCACCGCATGGTATTCCTCGCGACGGGGTAGCTAACCGGCACCTCGTGGACTCCCGCAGTCCGCATAGTCTCAATAGACCGCATAGTCACACATACCGCATAGGGCATCCCCCGCATCGGGATATACACCCGAAATGATCAATCCTGGAGCATACCGCTGCTCCGCATAGTCACATAGACCGCATAGGCCATATAGACCCGAATCAAGGGTGGCAAACCCTCGGTATAACAAGTCAAGGGGGTATGTGATATAATAACATAACAGCTTATCGTTAAACAACATAAGCACAACAAGGGGAACCCCTTTACACAAACATCACCAGATACTAACACACGTAGCATCCTAACATGTTTACTTATCAAATCAACAAGAAAGTATTACAAGGCTATCACAAACCAACACAATCAAGTTATTCACACAAGGTACTTTCTACTTTATGTTAACAATTTCGGGTTTTTATCCCCAAAGTACTTCATACATTAACTCTTTTAAAAGATCCGTTTCTTTCACAAAACTCACACAATACCCGTAGTATAAAAATAGAGTGACTATCCTTTTAAGTAAACCAAAACACTTCCCTTTGTAAATCAAGTAACAACATTATTTTCCAAACGTTCAAGTTTGCCTAATTTCAAATGCTCAAGTTTCTCATTTTCGAAAGGTTTCGTAGTTCATAGTTTTAATCACTTAATGATATAATTATCCTTTAAAACAATTTGAGATACATATGCCTTATATGTGAGTAGGTTATTCTTGTTCATAATCAATCTTATTTAAGCAGCCATGATCTAGGAAATGTAATATCATTTTGTCTCATCTTAGCTTCTATGCAGATGGAGGTTTCTATTGGTTTTAATAATACTTTATTAGTCAATACATTTCCCTTTATTAGCGCTGCTGTGGTTTGTTCGATACTTATTCTCATTTCCGAAATCAGTAAAACATTATTCCTTTTACAAACCAAGTACTCATTACTCACGAATGAGGTTTCACACAAAAACTCATATTAATTTACTTAAGTCAAGTCTCTTATCTTTTAAGATCAAGTCTCTTAACTTCTAAAATTAATAAACCATTCTTTTTATCTCTCTTAAGTCGTTATACCTAACTTCCCATAAAGCTAGTATAACTCTTAAGCTTTTAAAACCAAGTATTACTCTTCTTTCAAAAACGATTCTTAATTCTTTTGAAATACATCAAGATTCTTATTATTTAAAACTCAAGTCAAAAGACATCGAAGTAAAACCACGTTCAGTTAACACACGTACGTCTACCGTACTATATATATTCTTTAAAAATATCATGCTCAAGAGGATAGGAAGGATCACATACCTCGCGACGATTATCGACTATTAGCAAAACGCTCCACGGCTATAACCCGGCTAGCCTCGTCCACCTTTCAAGTAGTACATGCTACTCGCAGATCAATCAACCTATAAGGGTTATACAAGTCTATCAATGCCTAGACTACTCTTCTAGAATATTCTTCTGATGTGATTCCAGTTCAAGTCTATTCTGTAATATCCTTCTATTACAGTTCAATTCTCTTCTATGAATCTTATATTCATTTCTATACAACTACAGTGTGTAATTTCCAATTACAATAGAAGGATATGATTATTTACCTCGGTAAGCCCAAAATTATCCAAGTTTAATGTCGATCCTGAGCAACGTTTAGCTCCTACTCCGGGTGCTCCAACCCGCTCCAAACAACCCTTAGAAGTTCTACGAAACTTCTTCCTAATACTTCAACCAACTGTGAAGATTTTCCTTAGGGTTTCGTTTAGTGACTGAAGGGAAGTATAATGGTATTTCTGGGCTTTTAGTATAGGGGTAACCTTGGAATACTACAAGGTATTAGGCTAAGGTATTTTGGTATAGTAACAATACTTGGAGAGTATTTCTACCAAGAGGGGGGGTAGTATTTGCGAGAACAACTAGGCAAGGAGGGGTGTACCCCTCGGCCAAGGCCACTAGGAGGGGGGGTGTACCCCTCGGCCAAGGGCCTTCTCAAAGGGGGAGGCTTGGACGAACCACTACACTAAGGGGGAGAGAACTTTCAAGACTTAGAAACTATTTTAGGATGAAGAAGTTCATCAACTAAGGGGGGGTATTTATAGGACAACCAAGGGCCAAGATCAAGCCAAGTGGTAGGCAAGTGTAGGGTGAGGATTTACCCATGTGTACCTTATCCATCTACCACACCAACTATCACAAATATCCTACCTAACCCAAGACCCCAATTCGTCCACTAGCCGCCCATCACAACGTCCAATGTGAGGGTGACACATGTCACCCTCCCGTTGGTCCAAAATGTTTCATCTCTCGGAAAAATCCGCAAAAAATTAGAAATGACATAGCCGTAATTTTCCCTTCGCAAGTCTTGTAAAACGTTTCGTCGAAAAACGATTCTTTTCGGTACTTGTGAACAATAATTTTCGGTCCTAGCCTAACTTAAGGCTCAAACTTTTCTACGCACGTCCTCGTACATACTGGAAAATACGGTATAACATTCTCCTCCTTAGAAACATTCGTCGAATGTTCCTTCTAAGTCTCAAAACAAACATGCGCGAATAGTCTTCACCGCTATATTTACTTAAAACAATCATGCCACACCGCCACAATTCAACATGCTCAAATACGTACATACAAGACCACGAGGATTCACCTCTAACATCACAAAAACTCCCACCCAAGGGCTAAATGATACTCCCTTCGCACCGTCACTTTACAAACGAAATGATCACTTCATGTTCTTAACACATGCTCGCTTCTTCCTTACTGTCGCACTTCTCGTACACTCGAACTCTTTCTCATAACTTACCACATTTCTGTTACTGCATCAATTTCAAAAATCTCTGGGTTACTACCTCCAACTTGATCATCATTAACTGGGAATACTCTGGATGGATCTCCGATACTTTTCTGAACCTAACAACATGAAGGACCGGACATACTGCCTCCTAAGTCGGACGGCAAAGGCTAACATATAGGCAACCTGGCCTACTCTTCACATGATCTGAAAGGCCCAAAGTAACTCGGGCTAAGTTTCCTCTGTTTCCCAAACTCGTCACACCCTTTCCGGGGTGGTACCTTCAAGAAGACCCACCGTCCACCTGAACGCCAAGCGTCGTCGCCGATTATCCGCACGACTTCCGTTGACTCTGAGCTGCCGATAACCTCTCCTGGATAGGCTTCACCCTATCCCCATCCTGCCGAAACAAGTATGAACCAGCTATTTGAACTTTGCCAACATCGAACCAATCGACCGGCAACTTACACTACCGCCCCTACGAGGCTTCGTAGGCGATATCCGAATCTCGAAATGGTGGTTATAAAACACTCCCTTAACCGAGGCAACAATCCTTACAACTACCCGAAATCCAAACACCGCCCGGCGAGGCGAATGCGACATCGAGACTCACCGAGTTCTCAACCGCCTGGTAAAACTTCCGAAACGAAATAGCCACATGGGCTTCATGCGTCATAAGGTGAAAGTAGGCACCTCGTGCAGCCTTACAACCTTCCCGATAAATAACATCTCGCATAACTCTGCCGAGTAAACGATCTGCTGAAGGACAAGATGGGCTGACCATCGCCCGATCATCGGTCGAACGCATCCACGAACTTCGTCTGTTGGTTTACTAAACTTGGGCCTAACACCCTCGTGACCTACCACCGCGGGACCACCCGAACCGACCCCACCACAAACAGTCGCGGGTTGACCCGCGATGGTCCTCAACCCGACCATTATCGCAAGAAAACTCTTGTTCCCGATCCTAACGATCTCACTAATCAAGTCACGAAAACCTAGTGGTCTTCTTAGTTCAACTACCTCTTTCATTCCACACTACTCGGGGACTTATTATACCACTATATCTCACGTGCACTATGCACTCGATAAGGTCAAACACATAAAAATACATCTTTTACTCGAGATGGCCTTACCTCTAAGGTCCCTACGTATAAAACTCTAAGGCTCACACTTTCTCCGCCTCAATCTTACGGTTAACTAACCATGATTTCTAATCGCAATTAACACTTATGTTATCCGAACATAACACTTAAGATACGCCTATCTTATCACACCTACAATCTCTGTAGGTTCAAGGATATACATGTATCTACCGCTTACTTCCCTTTGTCGTTCTAACTAATCCCGCCGTAGGCATAGCTAGGAAGGTGATTAACTAGCCACCGATCACAAGGTGAGTCCTACATCCGCGCCACCTCTAGTCGGACAATTCCGCAAAATGGCCCCGCTGGCCGTAAGTATAACAAGCTCCAACAAAAGACGACATTCGGAGGTGACGCTCGCTACATCGCGAACATTGGGAAAACCTTCGTATTCAGAAACCGAAGCCCCGAGCTCGACCAACTCGGCATACTCGAACGCCCCGAACCCGCGAGGACCACTGCTTCGCGGAGGCGCATATCCGTCACGAGGCGATTCGCCTCGAAAGTTAACAAAGGACCCTGCCGATCTGGCCCTCTTCTGCTGATTTTGGTTAACTCGTTGATCCCTACGTTTTTCGGCCTGCTGCGCATAAGCCCGTACACAGGCCATGCTTAAGCCTGACTGAAGAGCTACTCTTGTACATCCTTTCTTTAGATAGTCATCAAGACCCGTGATATATCGGTGCACTCTATATTCTCTGGTTGCTAAAATCCTAGCTAGTAACAGGTCTATTCCTTTTAATCCATATTCTTTGTTCCCGGTCATGGAACTGAAGGCTCATACATCATGGCCGCAGAGGAATCGCCGCCATTGCAGCTAAACTCGCTGGCCGGCGACGCAGAACTCCCGAATGAAGCACCACCCCGGTGATGGTTGGGCTGTGCCTCGTAACCTTCTCAGATTTACTCGCAGCCTCCTCGCCGCTTTGCCTTCGCCCGGCGGGTTTACGCGGAGGCATAACGGTAAGGGAAAGAAATACGTTAGAGGGTCCAACTTATAACACAGCTCTAAGGCACGATCTCAGAGTGAGAAGAATGGAAACCAATCCTAAATATCCTATAGCCTCCTGATTATTGGTGTGGTGCACAACACACCGATAATCAAGACTCTACTAGATACGGTCTGTAGACACTTTCCGAGGATTAACTGCTCTGATACCACTTTTGTCACGACCAACCTGCCTGATCGTGCCTTACCCGGGCACCCAAGTAGACATACATCAGAGTAATCAGCGGAATATAAAACAAGACATGACATAATATGAAATATGAAACAGTTCATCTGAGAAAACTTGCCTTTCGGCATAAATATATATAACAACTAGAACAGTTACATCCCTTTTTACAACTCTGCCCACAACAGTGTTACAGACTTCTAAGAATGATATGACAACAATGGCGGGACAGGGCCCCGCCATACCCCTGAATGTAAGTACCTACAACGACAGGGGACTATACCACTGATAAGCCTCCGAAGAAACGGAGCTTCCCAAACGCTGAACTGTGACCCTAAGAGCGAGGATCAACGACTGGTGTACCTCTACCTGCGGCATGAACGCACTTCCGGCGAGGTCGATAACATGTACCAAGTATGTGAAACTGTAAAGTACTGAAGTAAAATCAAAGTATTTAAAACCATTTGCAAACACAACCAGTTCAATCGCATAGTGCCACAACATGAACAAGAGCAAGGTAGATAAATCGTAATGTGTCTTTTCTAGGCGCGAATGATCAAGCAAGGCCAATCGCCCATAGTATCATTATGCGTGCCTAATCTCGGACTTCCCGCAGCCGCATAGGTCACACAGACGCACGCATGAGGTATTCTCGCGACGGGGTAGCTAACCCGTACCTCGTGGACTCGCGATCCGCATAGTCTAAATAGACCGCATAATCACGCATCGCATAGGGCATCCCCGTCGGGATATACACCGGAATGATCAATCTCGAGCATACCGCTGCTCCGCATAGTCACATAGACCGCATAGGCCATATAGACCGCATCAAGGGTGGCAACCTCGGTATAACAAGTCAAGGGTATGTGATATAATAACATAACGACTTATCGTTAAACAACATAAGCACAACAAGGAACCCCTTTACACAAACATCACGGATACTAACACACGTAGCATCCTAACATGTTTACTTATCAAATCAACAAGAAAGTATTACAAGGCTATCACAAACCAACACAATCAAGTTATTCACACAAGGTACTTTCTACTTTATGTTAACAATTTGGGTTTTATCCCCAAAGTACTTCATACATTAACTCTTTTAAAAGATCCGTTTCTTTCACAAAAGTCACACACAATACCGTAGTATAAAAATAGAGTGACTATCCTTTTAAGTAAACCAAAACACTTCCCTTTGTAAATCAAGTAACAACATTATTTTCCAAACGTTCAAGTTTGCCTAATTTCAAATGCTCAAGTTTCTCATTTTCGAAAGGTTTCGTAGTTCATAGTTTTAATCACTTAATGATATAATTCTCCTTTAAAACAATTGGAGATACATATGCCTTATATGTGAGTAGGTTATTCTTGTTCATAATCAATCTTATTTAAGCAGCCATGATCTAGGAAATGTAATATCATTTTGTCTCATCTTAGCTTCTATGCAGATGGAGGTTTCTACTGGTTTTAATAATACTTTATTAGTCAATAAATTTCCCTTTATTAGCGCTGCTGTGGTTTGTTCGATACTTATTCTCATTTCCGAAATCAATAAAACATTATTCCTTTTACAAACCAAGTACTCATTACTCACGAATGAGGTTTCACACAAAAACTCATATTAATTTACTTAAGTCAAGTCTCTTATCTTTTAAGATCAAGTCTCTTAACTTCTAAAATTAATAAACCATTCTTTTTATCTCTCTTAAGTCGTTATACCTAACTTCCCATAAAGCTAGTATAACTCTTAAGCTTTTAAAACCAAGTATTACTCTTCTTTCAAAAAGGTTTCTTAATTCTTTTGAAATACTTCAAGATTCTTATTATTCAGGCTTAAGTCAAAAGACATTGCCGTCTAACCACGTTCGCTTAACACACGACGTCGTCTACCGTACTATATATATATTCTTTTAAAATATCATGCTCAAGAGGATAGGAAGGATCACATACCTCGCGACGATTATCGACTATTAGCAAAACGCTCCACGGCTATAACCCGGCTAGCCTCGTCCACCTTTCAAGTAGTACATGCTACTCGCAGATCAATCAACCTATAAGGGTTATACAAGTCTATCAAAGCCTAGACTACTCTTGTAGAATATTCTTCTGATGTGATTCAGTTCAAGTCTATTACGTAATATCCTTCCATTCTGATTCAATTCTCTTCTATGAATCTTATATTCAATTCTATACAACTACAGTATGTAATTTCCAATTACAATAGAAGGATAGAATTATTTACCTCGGTAAGCCCAAAATTATCCAAGTTTAATGTCGATCCTGAGCAACGTTTAGCTCCTACTCCGGGTGCTCCAACCCGCTCCAAACAACCCTTAGAAGTTCTACGAAACTTCTTCCTAATACTTCAACCAACTGTGAAGATTTTCCTTAGGGTTTCGTTTAGTGACTGAAGGGAAGTATAATGGTATTTATGGGCTTTTAGTATAGGGGTAACCTTGGAATACTACAAGGTATTAGGCTAAGGTATTTTGGTATAGTAACAATACTTGGAGAGTATTTCTACCAAGAGGGGGGTAGTATTTTGCGAGAACAACTAGGCAAGGGGGGGGTGTACCCCTCGGCCAAGGCCACTAGGAGGGTGTACCTGCCATGGCCTTCTCAAAGGGAGGCTTGGACTAACCACTACACTAAGGGGAGAGAACTTTCAAGACTTAGAAACTATTTTAGGATGAAGAAGTTCATCAACTAAGGGGGGGTATTTATAGGACAACCAAGGGCCAAGATCAAGCCAAGTGGTAGGCAAGTGTAGGGTGAGGATTTACCCATGTGTACCTTATCCATCTACCACACCAACTATCACAAATATCCTACCTAACCCAAGACCCCAATTCGTCCACTAGCTGCCCATCACAACGTCCAATGTGAGGGTGACATTCCCGTTGGTCCAAAATGTTTCATCTCTCGGAAAAATCCGCAAAAATTAGAAATGACATAGCCGTAATTTTCCCTTCGCAAGTCTTGTAAAACGTTTCGTCGAAAAACGATTCTTTTCGGTACTTGTGAACAATAATTTTCGGTCCTAGCCTAACTTAAGGCTCAAACTTTTCTACGTACGTCCTCACGTACATACTCTGGAAAATACAGGGTATAACATATAGGACAAGGTAGAACCTGGATCTATCAAGGCATATACATCACAACAAGAAACTGATAAAGTACCTGTGATGACATCTGGTGACGACTCCTGGTCCTGGCGGCTGGACATGGCATAAATGCGGTTCTGAGGACCGCTGGAACTAGGACACTTGCCACGACCTCTGCCGCGAGCTGCTGGCCCATGAGCACCACCGCCTCGGCGAGTAATCGTAGGAGATGAAGACCGTGAACGACCACAGGTGAACCCTACCATCTGCGCTGCCTCTGGTCGGACAGTCTCTCGTAAAGTGACCCTGCTGGCCGCAAGTGTAACAAGATCCCGCAATAGTACCACAATTCCCGTAATGGGATCTACCACATCGAACACACTGAGAGGAAGGTGGTCTCGATCGGTTAGCACCTCTGCTACCCTGGAAGTCCGAAGTCCTGGGGCCCTGACCTGCCCCCGAATACCCTGTCTGCCCTGAAGATGGTGTAGGAGTGCTCTGAGCTGGCTGAGGTGCAAATCTAGTCCGCTGTTGAGATCGTCCACCCCGAGAGATACCAAAATACCCTGTCGTCCTGGCCTTCTTCTGCTGATATCTGTCAACCCGTCGGCCTCTACGCTCCTCACACCCAAGTGCATGAGCCTGCATGCGGGCAATGTCCATGCCCGGCTGAAGAGCTACACCCGAGCAAGACTCTGCCAAGTAGTCATCAAGCCCTGTGACGTAGCGGTGCACTCGGTCCTCCATATCTGCCACTAACGCGGGGACATACCGAGCCAACGAGTCGAACTCCACGTTGTACTCCCGAACTGTGCGCCCGTGCTGTCTCAGCATCAAAAATTTGTCGGCTCGTGCTCTCCTCATCTGCGGAGGCAAGAAGTACGTGAGAAACACCTCTGAGAACTCGTCCTAAATACCGAGGCGCTGCTCCCGGGACAGCTCCCATGAATCAAACCAGTCGACTGCAGTATCACGCAGCCGATGTGAACCTAAGACCACTGACTCGGTCTCCGAAGCCTTGATCACTCTCATGATCCGCTGTAACTGTCGGATGAACTCCTGCGGATCATCCTCAGGCCTCGACCCATAGAACTCTGGCGGGCTGCAACTCAGAAAGTCCCGAAGTCTCAAACTATCCCACCTCGGGTACTACCGAATCGAATCGCTGATCCGGCCTATCCGTGGCTCGCCACGACCACGACTAATAATCGGGCCATCTCTCAGAACCCCATCTCCTGCTCCAGCGGTGGGGATCGAGGCTGCCAGTGGCCTCATAGCCACCGCGGCTCTAAACTCGCTTTGGGCCGGCGTCGTGGAACTCGCCGTCTGGGTATCACGCCGGGTAAAGGCCGGGCTCAGGCCTCGTGACCCTCGTGTACTACTAGCAGCTCCTGGCCGCTTGCCCTTCGGGCGGGTTGCCTTACGTGGAGGCATAACTGGTAAGAAAAAGAAATTTGTCAGAGGGGTTTAACTTATAACACAGCTCTAAGGCACGATCTCAGAGTGAGAAGAATGGAAACCAATCCTAAATATCCTGCAGCCTCCTGATTATTGATGTGGTGCACAACACACCGATAATCAAGACTCTACTAGATACGGTCTGTAGACACTTTCCGAGGATTAACTGCTCTGATACCACTTTTGTCACGACCCGTTCCCGGGCCCGTGACTGGTGCCTTACCCGGGCACCCAAGTAGACATACATCAGAGTAACCAACGGAATATAACTTGAAAACATAAAATAATGTAAAATAAGAACAGTCTATCCAAAGAAAAGTTGCCTTTCGGTATGTATATAAATACCAAAAGTGAACAGTTACATCCCAACCTTACAACAGGACTACAGACCTCTAAGAAGGTGTAAACACTATGACGGACGGGGCCGTCATACCTGAATGCACAAAACATCTACAACACCAGGGAGAACCATACCAAAAGTCGAGCCTCCGGAGAAATGGAGCTCCTGACACCTGAGTAAAGATCCTAAGAATGAGGATCTACCACCTGCTTTCCCTTACCTGCGGCATGAACGCAGCCCCCCGAAGGAGGTCAGTACAACAGGTACCAAGTATGTGAAACTGTAAAGTACTGATATATATATAACTATAACATTTTAAAACCAATTCACAAATATGTACGAAACAACCAAGTTAACCGCACATAGTGCCACATCATAAACAAGGGCAAAAATAGATATAATGTAACTGGTCTTTTCTAGGCCGCTAATGATCGAAGCAAGGCCAATCGCCCATAGTATCATTATGCGTGCCTAATCCTGGAACTCCCGCAGTCCGCATAGGCCACCTAGGCCCGCATGAGGTATTCCTCGCATCGAGGGTAGCTAAACCTCGGCATCGTCCTGGACTCCCGCAGTCCGCATGGCCACATAGACCGCATGAGGTATTCCTCGCATCGCATTCCTGGAACTCCCGCAGCTCCGCATAGGTCCCATGGACCCGCATGAGGTATTCCTCGCATCGGGGGCGGCTAACCCACGACATCATAACAAGTCAGGAGGGTGAGTGATATAATACTAACACAACAGCTTATCGTTAAACAACATAAGCACAACAAGAATAACCTCCTTACACAAGCGTCACAAGATACTAACACACGTAGCATCATACATGTTTATCAAACCAACTTATCATACCTTCAAACATCATTTCAAGCATTTGATAAACAAATAATTAAATCATTTCTTATCTTTCTTAAGTCGTTATAGCTAACTTCCCATAAAGCTAGTATAACACTTAAACTTTTTTTATGAAAACCAAGTATTACTTTTCTTCCAAAATAATTCATAACTCTTTTGAAATATTCAAGATTCTTATAATTAGAACTCAAGTCCAAAGACATCAAAGTAAAGCCAAATTTAGTTTAACACACGTACGTCTACCATACTATATATATTTCACAAATATCATGCTCAAAGGGATAGGAAGAATCACATACCTCCTCGGCTAAATCCACTTGCCAAGTCGGATATGTCGCGTACAGATGTCAACCTATAATAGTCAAAACACGCCTATCAACTTCTAGTTTTACGGGATTCTTCTAAGTAAGATTCCTTTAGTCTACAAAAATTGCGTAACTTCCCCCGTTTCTACTCAATTCTCCACCTTTATCAAGGCCCGATAATAGTAACCAACATGCCATAAATAAGGCGCAATAATTCCGAAATTTAAAGAAGGGGATAACACGCCCAAACGGAACGCGATTAACAATCTCTCCTTCATAACCACAATAATTAAAGAAGGGGATAACACGCCCAAACGGAACGCGATTAACAATATCTCCTTCATAACAACAATAATTAAAGAAGGGGATAACACGCCCAAACGGAACGCGATTAACAATCTCTCCTTCATAACAACAATAATTAAAGAAGGGGATAACACGCCCAAACGGAACGCGATTAACAATCTCTCCTTCATAACAACAATGTAAATACGGTCCAAAGTAAATACAGTCCAAAGTAAATACGGTCCAAAGTAGATACGGTCCAAAGTAGATACGGTCCTTAAGTTGGGGTCCTCGACCAACTTTTATAATTTTACTTATCCAATTACTTCATTAGTCTTCCAACTTATATTCCAATCTTTATATAAGTTATAGTTTCTTTGTTGTTAACTTCTTAGCAAGTAATGGATACATTTTTACCATTTTAATGGCTAATATGCCAATTCTCCTTTTAACATCTTAACAAGATCCAAACCTTTCCTTATGTCTCATACTTCATAATATACTTCCAATATATATATATATATATCCAATATATATAATAATCAACTTCACAAAGAGGTTAAGGTTCATTACCTCAAAATAGCCCAAAAATATCCAAGAACTTAAAGTCGTTCCAAAGCAAGTCTTAGCTCCAAATCTTTGTGTTTTAGCTCCAAATCTTTGTGTTCCAAACAACCACAAGTCACCCTTAGAAGTTCCTAACCAACTTCTATTCAAGAATTGACTCCAAAAAGTGAAGAACACTAAAATTCCAAATCTGTCCACTCTCGGCTTTGTGAGGATTTTTGAGGCTAGGGGTGTGAAATCTTGTCTAACTCTTGGTTAATAATCTTCCTAATACATTAAGGAAGAACACTTATAAGTTTAAGAATTTTTGGACAACATTTGGTTAAGGGGAGGGGTGATTGACGAGAGCAAGGAGAGAGGAAGGGAGAGGGAAATTATTTTCAAGTCTTGAAATGTTCTAAGTGTGGAAGATTTTCATCAACTAGAGGGGTTTATATAGCACAACCAAGGGTTAGGATGAAAACATGTGTATGGTATAGATTGTTTTTGTAGGTTCCTTTCTCCACTTGTCCCACAAATGCCATGCAATGCCATGCAAGACTTTGACCATTTGACTTGCCCACTAACTTTGCCCAAAACTGTCCAAGTTGCCATGCAAGACTTTTGGCCACTTGTCTTGAAAAAATGTCCAACATGGCATCTTGGGGTGACACATGTCGCCCTCCTATTGGTCCAAAATATTTATCTCTCAGAAAAATTCCATAAAAATATTGAAAACGTAAAAATTTCCTTCACAAGGTTCGGAATATTTTCCGTCGGAAAACAATTCTTTCATCCTTAATCTAATTAGGGCTTAAACATTCGTACGTACGTCCTCACATACATACTCTGGAACTACAGGGTATAACAATAGAGAATTGGCCGAGACCCATGACTCATACTGAAGTATGTAGATTTTTGGGCTTAGCAGGATATTATCGGAGATTCGTTGAAGGTTTTTATTATATATCCGCACCTATGAACAAGATCACTCACAAGGCGGCTAAGTTTTAATATACAGACGCAGGTGAGCGTTGTTTTCAAGAGTAGAAAGGTAGGTTGACATCTACATTGGTGTTAGACCTTCCCAAAGGCACCGATTGATATGTGGTTTACTGTGATGCCTCCCGAGTTAGTTTGGGATTTTTGATGCATCACGGGAATGTCATAGCATATGCTTCAAGATAATTAAGAAAACATGAGGTAAATAATCCGACTCATGATCTCGAGTTGGTCGTGGTAATCTTTGCCCTGAAGATGTGATGTCACTATTTATATAGAGTATATGTCGACATATTCACAGACCATATGAGCCTACAATATATATTTCTCTAAAAGGAGATGAATCTAAGGCAAAGAATGTGGTTGAAATTAATAAAGAATTACGACGTTGATATCTTATACCACCCAGGAAAGGTAAATGTCATAACGAATGCCCTGGGCCATAAGTCTATGGGATGTTTGGATGGTATTGAAGCTAAGAAGCTAGAACTGACCAAAGAACTACATCGCTTAGCTAATTTAAATGTGCGACTCTTGGACACGGAGGATGGTGGAGTAGTAGTGCAGAACACCACAAAATGATCCTTCATAACAGAGGTAAAGGCGAGACAATTTGAGGACCATGAGTTGGTCCAGAATAAAGAAGAAATTTCTTTACAGATGAAACCAAGTTTGGAATTTAAAGGAGATGGAGTCCTTAGATAACAAGGTCGGCTATGCATACCCAATATACGAGGACTTCAAGAGCAAATTATGGCCCAAATCCACCATTCCAGATATTTATTCACCCTGGATCGACAAAGATGTATTATGACATTCGACAGGTTTATTGGTGGAATGGAATGAAGAAAGATATTGCAGCATTTGTAGCTCAATGCCTAAATTATCATGAAGTTAAAGTCAAGCATCAAAATCCCGGAGGTTTGCTACATCATATATAAATCCCTACTTGGAAATAAGAAGTGAATAATATGGAATTCATCAATGGATTACCCCATTCCTATCGGAAGTTTGATTCCATTTGGGTTATCAGCTACAGGCTAACAAAAACGTCTTATTTCCTACCTATTCGTACTACCATCTCATTTGAATAATATGCCAAGATATAAATCAAAGAAATAGTATGGAAAAATGGCGTTCTGATCTCTATTATATCCGAGCTAACAATTCAGACATTTAAGGACATGCTACTGTCATGACTCCAACCGGGCTCGCGATCGTGCCCTACTCCGCACTTCTTAGGTATACATCAGAGATAATCAGCGGAACATACATAAACTCAACAAGAAATAAATAACAGGTTAGTCGATGAGGCTACCTCCCTCGATATATATATATACGTAAATACAAAAGCAATTACCTCTTTTTTTTTCTTTTACAAACCGACCCACAAGATAAGCATGTCCATGGTGTAATAGTATATAACATGGTCGCATGCCCCGAAATCCTTCATCGTATAAGCATGTCCATGGCGTAATCATAGTATATAACATGCCCGTGGAATCCCTCATCTCGGGTACATGTCTTCATGGGGACCTAGTCCATGGAGTAATAATAGTATCCGGGAATTTAACCCGCATCATGGTTGCATGCCCCGAAATCCCTCATCTTATAAGCATGTCCATGGATCAATCACAATGGAAGCATACCCGTGGAATCCTCCATCACTGTCGGTACGTCCAAGTAAATTCACAGCAAGACAGCCGGCCCTCCAACTGAGAGTCACAGCAGCGTAAAAATATAATACTTGCACTCAAAGGCTATCACAAGCAAGCATAGACAAGTTCATAAAATCTGTAGACTTTCATTATCATACAAAAATGAATTTCATTTTATAAACTCAAGGCACTTTCGTATTACATAAAAATTCGGGAATTTAACCCAAAGTACTACGGACCTTTATCCTTTTTTAAAAATGACTCTTTCTTGTATAAAATCCCCCAAGATACTAACACCCATAGTATTAAGGCTTGTCTACATTTCAACCAAGTCACTACACTTTTAGAAATACATTTTTAGGCTTCTAAATCAAGTGACCCTTACTTTAAAACTTTAAGCAATTGATACCTTTAAATCAAATTGCCCTTCTTTATTTCAAGTCATTTATCTTTGTTTACATTACTTGAGAAAAGCATTCCTTTAACCTTCCATAAAGTTGTTATAACCAACTTCCCATAAAGCCGTTATACTAACTTTATGCTTTAGAAACTAAGACACTTTTAACCATTCATAAAGCCGTTATAACTAACTTCCCATAAAGCCGTTATAGCTCTTTATGTTTTAGACAAATTCATTCGTTTTTTTATAACCAAGAGACTTATACTTTTAAAAACCAAGTATCATATACTTTCAAATCAAGTTATATAACTTTCAGAATACTTCAAGTTTCTTAACTTTAAAAATCAAGTTTCTTAACTTTAACATAGTTCAAGTAATCAATACTTTACACGTCAAGATGTCTTTATACATAAGATCAAGTAACCTATACCTTTTAAAAATCAAGTTACTACACTTTCAAGAATCAAGGCAAGGATACTAAAATGAAATCGAGTTCTCTTAATTTACGTACGTCTACCGTACTATACATTTTACAAGATTCATGCTCAAGAGATAAGAAAAGTTTCCACATAGCTCTTCGACTCAATCCACTTGCCAGGTCGAATACGCCGCGCGTAGAATGTCAACCTATAATGACCACAATACGCCTATCAACTTCTAGCTTTCAACGTAGAATATTTCTAAGTTTAAGGACTCTTATTCTACGGAAAATCGGACAGCACTTTCTTTGTTTCTACGTACTTTTCCACCTTTTTCAAGGCCCGAAAATCAATAACCAAATGCCACATTTAAGGCTCAACAATTCAGCTAACCAAAGGGGATTACACGCCTAACAGAACGTGTAAAATTCTGCCCCACAATCAATATAAAACTGTCCATTAATCCAAAGTCATTCTCGGCTACAAGCAATGCCACAACGATATCAATTTCCTTTCAATCCAAGTTGTTATTTTAATATGTTATATATCCTATAACAATTATAACAACTATAAATCCTTTCTTTCTTAACATGCGACGATTTTAACTATCGACCAAATTGGTTACAACATAAATGGCTAACTTTCCCATTTTCGGTTTTTAACATGTCGACATGATCCGAATCTTTTCAAACTTCAATCTATATACCACATGCTCATTTATCAACTACTATAACATGTAATCTTTAATCACATTAAGAAGACGTATATTTTACCTCAATGAGCCCAATATATAATCCAAGATTAAAGTCGATCCTAGCAACTTTTAGCTCCTCTTCTTACGTTTCAATCCGCTCCAAGCACTCCTTAGAAGCTCATGAAGAACTCCTCTTCAAGTTCCAACTTCAAAGTTGAAGAACACCTTAGGGTTTCACGTTGCGACTAACGTAGAAACGTAGTTTTTCCGGGGTTTTTGTATTGAGATATCCTTAGAATACCTTAAGGGATCTTGGGTTTGAATATTGGGAATTATGGAGTAAGATTGCAAAAAAAATCTATTTTTTTCTCACCATGGCCGAGAGCTCACTCAACAAGAACAACTAGTTCTTGATTTCTTTCTAAGTATGGAAGAAGTCTTGCACTAGTATATGATATATACTACAATGAAGGGTCTAGATTAAAACATTTGTGTGGCTTGGATTTATCAAGACTAAAATCTTTGTCATGTTGGCAAGTTGACTTAGTCAATTTTGTCAAGCTTGTCTTCAAGACTTGCACATTTGTCCTTGGTCAAATGACCTCTTTACCCTTGGCTAAAATCGATTAAGCCCATGTGGGGGTGACACGTGTCGCCCTCCCATTCGTTAAAATATTTCATTTCCCGACATTTCCATAATTCCGATAAATTCTACAAGTCTCAAATATCAATTTTGGGAACCCAATTCTCATTAACGAACAATTTTCCTTCCCGAGGCTCGAAATCATATTCCGTAGGAAAAAGCAATCCTTCTCGTTTCAATCTTAAAGTCGTACTTTCTCACGTACGTTCTCTTAAACATGTCCTAGAATTACGGGGTGTAACATTTTTCCCCCCTTAGAAACATTCGTCCCCGAATGTTCTTTCGAGGCACCATCTAAACATATATCGGCATAGTCCCCTTCTTTCCAAATCTCATCACACCCTTCATGGGTGATACCTTCAAGAAGACCCAGTCGTCAACCTGAAACTCCAAGTGTCGACGTCGATTATCTGCACAAGACTTCTGTCGATTCTGAGCTGCTAATAACCTCTCCTGGATAAGCTTCCCCTTATCCACATCCTGCTGAAGTAAGTCTGGGCCAACTACCTGAACCTCGCCAACATCGAACCAATTGATCGGCGACCTACACTTCCGCCCATACAAGGCATCATGGGGTTCCATTCGAATACTGGAATGGTAGATGTTATAATACGTAAATACAATAAGAGGCAAATAATCCTCCCAGCTACCCCTGAAATTAATAACACAGGCCCGCAACCTATCCTCAAGTGTCTGGATAACATGCCCTGCCTGTCTGTCGGTCTGAGGGTGAGATGTAACACTGAGACTCAATTGTGTCCCCAATCCCTTCTGGAAAAACCTCCAGAAGCTAGTCGTAAACTGGGCTCATCTGTCTGTCATAAATAATTGTAGGAACCTCGTGCAGTCTCATAATCTTCCTGATATATAATCTCGCAAAATCCTCAATTACCTCCACACAATACTTTTCCCACGTTTATCTAAGACTGTAACCTATGGCATGACGACACTGAAGATCTTACCAGTCTCACATCCCTCGCCTAATAACATGGGTACACATAACCCCATAATACGTAAAACTATCCTTTTACGTGGGGGAGAGAGCTTATCTCCCTTTCATAATTTTGATCATCAAGCGCCACCTTATAATTGTATAGACTTTCAAAACCTGCCAACGATGTCTTCTATTTTCCGCAGGCAGCACTCGTACTTATCGTATTCCTGCTTTTCGCATTTTCCTAAACTTATTTGGAGAGTCGTGGCCCTGACCACCACAATAAACCAATTCCAAGTACCTCCAAGGGCACTTAACATAAAATCATTCAATAATCGTACGTTCTTATCTCCGTCTCTTAACGTTCAAATTCAAATCAATCATTTCAAAAAAACAAGTCACATAGACCCCACAATTTATCATGACAAAGAAGGAAGAAATAACTTACATATTACTAACACTTCCATTCCTTCCCCATCGATAACCGGCTCACCGGAAAACTGGAATCGAACCAATTTCTCTCTACAGTCAACCTTTGCATACAAGAAGCCAACTAGTCCATACCCATAATGACCTCAAAGTCTGTCGTATTCAGCTCTACTAGGTTTGCTAGGGTCTGACGACTGTATCGTCACCGGACAATTATTATATACCCGCTCGGCTACCACCCAATCACCCACTAGTGTAGCTACCTTGAAATGTCCTTATGGATTCAGGCTCTATTCCTCTACACTTGGTTGCTCTCTTTCTTACTGGTCGCACTCTTCCCGTACTTCCCAACTTATTCTAGCATACGTACATAACCTCCATACTAATTCTGGCCTCCAATCTTTGGAGTTACTATTCTAAACAATATAAGGCCATTTCCGACTCTCACGACCCGGTTCCGGTGGAACGCGTCCACGAACCCGTAAAACAATTAACTAGACTTGGGCCTTGCACCCTCGTGACCCTGTCACGTAGCGGGACTGCTACCAATTGATCCCACTTCATTTCAGGCTATGGTGCGACCTGTAATAGGTCCTCAACCCGACCCACCGTCGTACTTAACTCTTACCCTAAGTCTGAATTAAATCTTATTGCCCGAGAAGGCCTTATATACCTAAAGTCTCGACAGTTATCAATATTCTTAGGCTCGCAATTTCCATGCTCCAAGCCTACCTTATCAGTCCCCCCGTAAACGGGTACAATAACTTCTCATAATACCATAATCGTGTCGTCCTGATCGCAACAACCATTACTTAATCCATACGGATCTCATCCGTACAATCCTCTTAAGCATACCACGTAGCTTAATTTACTAACATAGTCTTCCATTAAGTCTCTTAACATGATTTCTTAAGGGTTCATTACCTTCTCAGACAGCTCATCATCTCCTAATTATCTCAAATTAGCACGTAAACCTTGATGAGAATTCATTAAGTTGTTTCATACCTTCCCGGTATCTAATTAGTCCTTACCAATTCTTGGTAACCTATAAGCATTCTAGGCAACCCATATATGACCCTCATACATAAATCTGTATAGTTGTACGTCATTATACCAACTATACAACAATTATTACCAACCTGGATACACAATCCACAGAGTCCATCATGCGTCACTGCTGCCTTTCTCATAGTTGCAATCAACATACCTCGTTAGGGAGAGATGACCCTAACAACACATCTCTATCGCACGATCTCAGAGTGAGAAGAAGGGAACCAATCCTAAATGTCCTGTAGCCTCCTGATTATAGATGTGGTGCACAACATACCGATAACCAAGACTCTACTAGACACGGTCTGTAGACACTTTCCGAGGACTAACTGCTCTGATACCACTTTTGTCACGACCACCCTGCTCGCGATCGTGCCCTACACCGGGCACCCTTACAGGTATACATCAGAGATAATCAACAGAACATACATAAACTCAACAAGAAATAAATAACAGGTTAGCCGATGAGGCTACCTCCTTGGATATATATATATATACGTAAATACAAAAGCAGTTACCTTTTTTTTTTCTTTTACAAACCGACCCACAAGGTATGACTACAGACCTCTAAGAGTTTTGACATAAGAACTGTGACGGGACAAGACCCCGCCATACCCCTGAATGTACATAAAACTACAACCTCAGGGAACTGTACCAACAGACAAAGCCTCGGAGAAATGGAGCTTTCCAAGAACTAAACAGTGATCCTAAGAGTGAGGATCAGCAAGCTATGTACCTCAACCTGCGGCATGAAGGCAGCCCCCCGAAGGAGGTCAGTATAAAATATGTACCAAGCATGTAAAACTGAAAGTACTGTAATTTAAATCATAAAGTCTAGATATAAAAAGCTTGAGACAAGTATGATAATCAAATTAACAGTACAACTGTGCCTTGCCGAAATGAAAGTAATGAAAGTCAGTTTTACTTTTTAAAGACTATTTCAACACATGAAAAATAGTCACACCATGGCTAGGGACACAAGCCCTCAAAACCATCACACAGTCCAGTAAGGGTCTCAAGCCCGCAAAACATTAAAGCGTGCCCGTAGAATCCTCCATCACTGCCGACAACCGTAAGTGTAAAATATATCCATGTAACACGCTCGTGGCATCCTACATCACTGTCGGCGTGCACATATGCAATATATATATATATATATATCTCATGCCCGTGGAATCCTGTCACGATCCGACCCCGGGGCCGCGACTAGTGCCCTACCTGGGCACCCCGTTCAGGTATATATCAGAGAATAGCAGCGGAACATACACAACACATAAACATGTTTAGACAATCAACATCACAGGCTAGCCGATAAGGCCGCCTTCCATAAAATATACATAACCAAAAGTAAAACAGTACAACTCTGTTCTTACAGCCCAAACCACAAATGTGACTACAGACCTCTAGGAATAACAACTGTGGCGGGACAGGTTCGCCATACCCATACCCCTGAATGTACATAATATCTACAACATCAGGGAGAACCGTACCAAAAGACAAGCCTCCGGAGAAATGGAGCTTCTGACACCTGATCAATGATCCTAAGAATGAGGATCCACCACCTGCTTACCCCTACTTGCGGCATGAACGCAGCCCCCGAGGAAGGGGGTCAGTACACAATATGTACTAAGTATGCGAAACTGGAAAAATACTGTAAATACATCATAAGTCTAAAACAAAGCCGGAGACATGTATGATAATCAAATTACAGTACACTGTGCCTTACTAACAATGAGAGTAAACAAGAGTATACTTTACTGCATAAAAATAGGAGGCTCATGATCAAAGCAGGGCCACCCGCCCGCAGTATCATTAAGCAATCCTACTCCTGGGACTATTTCACCCGCATGGTCGTGTGGACCCGCATGAGGTATTCTCGTGATAGATCAGATCCGCCCGCATAGGTCGTGTAGACCCGCATGAGGTATTTCTTGCATAGGACTGGTCCGCCCCGCATGGGACTATTTCACCCGCATAAGCCCTTACGGACCCGCATGAGGTATTCCTCGCATCATGGGTAGCAAATCCACGGAATATGCAAATGCCACAAACCCGGGGAATGACCCCGTAATGAATAATATACCACTAGCACAAACCGGCTATCATACATAACATAAGCACTACCGGCTTATCATACATAACATAAGCCCTACCGGCTTATCATACAATATATAAGCAAGTTAAGAAATCCCATAACTTCTTATTAGTCTTGTTCAAATACACTCTCATTTTAGTTTACTTAAGGCACTAACATGTCTTTATAAAAATCCGGGAATTTAACCCAAAGTACTACGTACTTCTACTCTTTTAAAAATGACTCTTTTTCATATAAAACTTCCAAGATACTAATAACCGTAGTATCAAGTCACAACTACTTTTCAAAACAAGTCACAATACATTTTAGAAATATAATTAGGCTTCTAATCAAGTGACTTCTTTTCTTTTAAAACCTTAGGCAATTGATGCCTTAAAATCAATTTGCCTTTCATTAATACAAGTCATTTATCCTTACTTATTTTACTTAGAGTAAATCTCTCTTTTTAACTTTCCATAAATCTAATATAACCAACTTTCCATAAAGTCGTTATATTAACTTTATACATTAGTCAATTACATTTTCCTATATCCAAGGGACTTATACGTTTAAAACGAAACAAGTATCATATACTTTAAAACACTTCAAGTCCCTTAACTTTTAAAACTAAGACACCCTTACAACTTTTAAACAAGTGAGTTAATCCCCTAACTCAACCGACTTGGACATTCTTAAAACAAGTAAAGGATATCAAAATATTGTACGTCTACCGTACTATATAGGTACACCTATTCATGCTCAAGAGATAGGAAAGTTTCACATACCTCTTCGGGTCAATCCACTCGCTAAGTCCAATATACCGCACGTAGTATGTCAACCTATAATGACCATAATACGTCTATTAACTTCTTACTTCAAACGTAGAATATAATAAGTGCAAAGTCACTAAATTTTACGGAAAATCGGACAGCACTTCCTTTGTTTCTACATACTTTACCACCTTTTTCAAGGCCCAAATTCCATAACCAAACACACCACATTTAAGGCCCAACAATGTAGTTAACAATAGGGGATTACACGCCTATAAGACGTGTAAAATTCCGCCCCACAATTGATATCAAACTAGTACAAACTACAAGGTAAATTCGACAACTTGAGATACAACAACACCAATTCTTATCCAATTTCCTTTTCAATCCAAATTGTTTGGTATAACATGATATCATGCCGCAATCGATTACAACTACTACAATCCTCAAGTAGGTAAACATGTGACGATTCTAATTAACGATCAAATTGTATTTCAATTTCAAATGGCTCATATGTCATTTCAGATTTAGGCTACAACAATCCATATCACTTATCAATCTTCAATACATATACTTCATGCTAGTAAAAATGTAAGGCTAACAACAATATATAATCTTGTAACACTTTAAGAGAACAAGATTGTTACCTTAACGAGCCTTAATCCACTTCAAATCCGAAGTCGCTCCCTAGCAACTTAGAGCCTCTTCTTGACACTTCAATCCGCCACTTGAGACCCTTAGAATATCACAAACAACTTTCCTTTAATCTTCCAATCAAAACCTAGGAAAGCAACTAGGTTTTCACCTTGCGACTAATACGAAAACAATCTTTTTCCGGGATCTTTCTATTGAGATACCCTTACAATACCCTTATGAACCTTGGTTTAAAGTGTGGAGCTTATTGGACAACAAACACATTTTTTTCTCTTTTGAAAATGTTGAACCCGAGAGCACCCTCTAAGTTCATCCAATTTTTCTTGAAAATTTTCTAAGTGTGGAAGCTTGTCTCACTACTAGTATACATATATAGCACAATGGAGGGCTAAGATTAATACATATGTGTGGTTTGGATGAAATTCTCTTAAATATCAAGCCAAGTGGCCCCATTGACTAAGTCAATTATATCAAGCTCTAGACTTTGCAAGACTTGGTCATCCTAATTTATGGTCAAATGACCATCAAGCCCATGCCATTTTCGTCCAAGACCACTTAAGGGGGGGGGTGACACGTGTCGCCCTCTCATTCGTCACAATATTTCGTTTTCCGACAATTCCATAATTCCGATAATTTTTACTAGTCTCAAATCTTAACATTTGGGATTCATACGTACGTTCTTAAAACATGTCCTGTAATTACGGGTGTAACATTCTTCCCCCCTTAGAAACATTCGTCCCCGAATGTTCTTTCGGAGTCAATCTTATAATTAGCGTCATAGTTTCTTTTTACAACCCCGACATACCAATAATGCCACACATGGCCACATTATAGAACTTAAGCAAAAATACTTCAATTAAAACTTGACAAGTAAGGGAAAATGAATTACCTGAAGGTGTAGGGAATAAGTGAGGATACTTTCTCAACATGTCCTCCTCCACTTCCCACGTCATCTCCTCACTGTTATCATTCCTCCACAAGACTTTGACGGAAGCCACATCCTTGGTCCGCAGTCGCCTGACCTGGCGATCGAGTATCGCTATGAGACTCTCCTCATACGATAACCCCTCTATCACCTGGACCTCGCTAGCTGGGAAAACTCTCGATGGATCTCCGATACACTTCCGCAACATAGAAACATGGAAGACCGGATGCACCGCCTCTAACTCTGATGACAGATCCAACTCATAGGCAACCTTGCCTACTCTACGGATGATCTGGTAGGGCCCAATGTACCTTGGGCTAAGTTTCCCCTTCTTTCCGAATATCATCACACCCTTCATGGGCGATATCTTCAAGAAGACCCAATCGTCTACCTGAAACTCCAAATGTCGACGCCGATTATCTGCATAAGACTTCTGCCGACTTCAATCGCTAGCTTTCTCCGATAAGCTTCACCTTATCCATAGCCTGCTGAATCAATTCTGGGCCAACTAACTGCATCTCACCCACGTCGAATCAACCAATCGGTGACCTACATTTCCGCCCATACAAAGCATTGTATGGCGCTATCTGTATACTAGAATGGTAGCTGTTGTTATAAGCAAACTCCACAAGAGGAAAATGATCCTCCCAGCTACCCCTGAAATCAATCACACAGGCTCGCAGTATATCCTCGTTGTTCGATAGTACGCTCGCCGCCTCGCCCGAGGATGAAACGCGGTACTGAGACTCATCTGTGTCCCTAGTCCCTTCTGGAAAGACCTCCAGAAGTTAGCCGTAAACTGGGCTCCTCTGTCTGATATAATCGATATAGGGACTCCGTGCAGTCTCACAATCTCCCTGATATACAATCTGGCATAATCCTCAGCCGAAAACGTAGTCCTGACTGGAAGAAAGTGGGATGATTTCGTCAGCCTGTCAACAATAACCCAGATGGAGTCATACTTCCTCTGAGTACGAGGTAACCCTATAACAAAGTCCATGTTGATCACCTCCCACTTCCATGTCGGAATATCAATAGCCTGCAATAGCCCACCGGGCTTCTGGTGCTCTACCTTGACCTGCTGACAATTAGGACACTGTGCAACAAAATCTGCCACGTCCCTCTTCAGGCCATCCCACCAATACATACATCTGAGGTCATGGTACATCTTAGTCGACCCCGGATGAATAGAATAACGAGCACTGTGTGCCTCCCCCAGAATCTGCTGACGAAGTCCTGCAACATCGGGAACACACAACCGACGCTCAAATCTTAGCACCCCATCAGGCGCTACCTCGAATAGACTCTTCTCCTCCCGAAGAGTTGCATCTCGATACCGAACCATCACTGGGTCCTCATACTGTCGTCTCTTCTTCTCATCAACGATGGAAGACTCGGCAACCTCACGAACTCGTACCCCACTATCATCGGTATCGACCAACCGAACACCAAGGCTCGCTAGCTGGTGGATCTGATGGACCATGTCCTGTCTCTCTGGCTGTACCTCTGACAGACTCTCCATCGATCTACGACTCAAAGCATCTGCAACCACGTTGGCTTTCCCCGGATGGTATAAAATATCAACATCATAATCCTTCAACAACTCTAACCACCGCCTCTGCCGCAAGTTCAGCTCCCTCTGCCTGAAGATATACTGGAGTCTCTTGTGGTCTGTATTAATATCCACATAAACCCCATATAAATAATGTCTCCAAATCTTCAAGCCATGAATAACTGCGGCCAACTCTAAGTCGTGGGTAGGGTAATTCCTCTCATGCTTCCGTAACTGCTGGAAAGCATAGGCTATAACCTTGCCGTGCTGCATCAATACGCACCCTAGACCGATACCCGAGGCATCACAATAAATCACGTATCCCTCTAACTCCTCAGGAAGAGTAAGAACCGAGCCGCTGCCAACTTTTCCTTCAAGAATCGGAAGCCCTTCTCACAAGCTTCGCCCACCGAACTTAGCGATTTCTCGAGTCACCTAGTTAACTGCGGCCGATATCGGCAACCGCTCCACAAACCTACGATAATAACTCGCCAAATTTCTAAGAAATCGCGCACTTGGCCGGAGTAGTAGGTCTCGCCAAGACTGATCGCTTCAATCTTTGTCGTATCAAACCCGAACACCATCACCCAATAATGTACTCCTAGGAATGCCATCGAGGCCAACCAAAACTCACACTGAGAACTTGGCGAACAATCGCGGCCCGAGGACCCAAGTACCGCCCTCGCCGATTCGCATGCCTCGCCTGCGTGCCCGAATAAACCAGGATGTCATCAATGAATACTATAACAAATGTATCCAAAATGGCTTGAACACCCGCTCATCGATCCATAAATACCGCTAGAGCGTTGTCAAACCGAAGACATCACCAACTCATAGTGCCCATATCGGGTCCCGAATGCGCCTTTTGGGATATCCGCCTCTCGAACTCTCACTGATGATAACTGCATCGCAGTCTATCTTGAGAAACACCTCGCACTCGCAAATCGATCAAACAAATCATCAATCTTGGGGAGGGTGTATCTATTCTTGATGGTTACCTTATTCAGTTGCCTGTAATCAACACACATACGTTAGCTGTCTCGCCACGACCCGACCGAACATCGGTGCCCTACCCGCACCCTTCCAATCATACAACACCAAAACAATCATGGAAAATAAGTAACACATACTTTTTTTTAAAACCAAGGCAAAGCCGATAAGGCTGCCATAATATAAATCACCCAAAAAGGGCTTACACTATCCAAAAATGTAATTACAACTCTATCCACCCAAATTTACACGTGAATACAAACCTCTAAGATTTGAACAAATACTATGACGGACAAGGCCCCGCCGCACTTCGAATATACATAGCCATGACAACTCCAAACATCGAGCCATCTCGAATGCCGAACCAGATCCTAAGCTCATGGATCCATAATCGTGGTACCTAAACTCGCGACATTTAACGCACTTCAAGAGGGTCGATAACAAAAATTTAATATGGAACGGAAATAAAGTACAAGAAATGATCATAATCATAAAAGAATGACAGGGGCAAGTATAAAAAGTACATACCAGATCATGCCGTGTCATTACCACTCATGAACTTAATTGCATATCATTATCTTTTCCATTCCATTAAGAGTTATAGCCAAATCTTACGTACATACTTAGGAGAAATCATTAAGTTCATTATCATATAACTTACTTATCTTTCATAACATAATCCGGCCTTTTATGGAGGGGCGTATATACTACCCGGCCCAATCTGGGACGTGATCAAATCACACAAATATCAAAGCGTGCCCGTGGAATCCCCCATCACTGTCGACAGTCATAAGTGTAACATATAACCATGTGATGCGCCCGTGGCATCCCACCTCACTGTCGGCGTACACATACACAATACATATATATATCTCCTGCCCGTGGAATCCCACATCACTGCCGACAGCCGTAGGTGTAACATATAACCATGTGACGCGCCCGTGGCATCCCACCTCACTGTTGGCGTACCCATACACAATACATATACATATATATATATATATATATATATATATATAACGTGGCCGCATGCCTCGGAATCCCTCATCGTATAAGCAAGACCATAACGTGCCTCGGATCCTCATCGTAGGCGCAGTCTTCACGGGAGCTAGCCCATGGAGTAATAATATAACATGCCCCTAATCCTCATCGTGGGTACATGTCTTCATGGGGAGCTAGCCCATGGAGTAATAGTCGTACATAGCATGGTCGCATGCCCCGGAATCCCTCATTGTATAAGCATGACCATGGGTAATAAAACAAATTCGGGAATCTAACCCGCATCCTGGTCACATACCCTGGAATCGCACATCATATAAGCATGTCCAAGGATCAATCATAATGGAAGCATACCCGTGGAATCCCACATCACTGTCGGTACGTCCAAGTAAACTTACAACAAGACAGCCGACCCTCCAACTGAGAGTCACGACAACGTAAACATATAATACTTGCACTCAAAGCTATCACAAGCAAACATAGGCAAGTTCATTAAACCTTTAGACTTCCATTTTTATAAACTCATGGCACTTTCGTTTCACACATAAAAATCTGGGAATTTAACCCAAAGTACTACGTGCTTACATACTTTTCAAAAGACTCCTTTTCATATAAAACCCCAAGATACTAACACCCGTAGTATCAAGGCTTGTTTACACCTTACCTAAGTCACTACACTTTTAGAAATACATTTTTCGGCTTCTAAATCAAGTGACTTCTTTCCTTAAAACTTAAGCAATTGATGCTTTTAAATCCACTTGCCTTTCTTTATTTCAAAACATTTATCATTACTTAGAGTAAACCACTCTTTTAACTTTCCATAAAGCTATTATAACCCACTTCCCATAAAGTCGTTATACTAACTTTATACCTTAGGCAAATACATTCTTTTTCTAACCAAGAGACTTATACTTTCGAAAACCAAGTATCGTATACTTTCAACATACTTCAAGTCTCTTATCTTTTAGAATCAAGTTTCGTAGTTCATAGTCTTAACAATTCATTACGTAAACTCTTTAAATTAAGCAACATATGCCTTATATGTGTGAATAGGTTATACTTGTTTATACTGATCTCATTAAAGCAACCATGATCTAGAAAATGTAATACAATTTTGTCTTATCTTAGCTTCTATGCAGATGGAGAATTCTACTTGTTTTAATATAATTTATCGTCATTACATTTTCCTTTATTAACGCTGCAATGGCTTGTTCGATACTTATTCTCATTCGTGCCGTAAATTAGCCAAGTCAACTTGGCTCCAAACACCTCCTAACGACTCTTACCAACATCCCCCATAAGACTTGGTAAGAACTTAGGATAACTCAGACATAACATTTACATAGAGTAAATCAATCATACATACTTCTTAACTTATAAGAGTAGAAGAAAACATGAAATAATACCACATGTACATTCCATACATAGAATCATGTCAAAAGAAGGAAGAGGTTCACATACCACACGACGATTATCGACAAGTAGCAAAATGCTCCAAAGTACTTCAACCTTGATAGCTATTCCATCATTCAAGTAGAATACGCTATACTTAGTACTTCAACCTATAATGGCCATAATATGTCCATTAAACCTCTAGCTTTAAACGTAGAATATTCTAAGTGCAAAGTCACTAAATTCTGCGGAAAATCGGGCAGCACTTCCTTTGTTTCTACATACTTTGCCACATTTTTCAAGGCCGAATTCAATAAACAAACACGCCACATTTAAGGCCCAACAATTCAGCTAACCAAAGGGAATTAAACGCCTTAACAAGACGTGTAAAATTCCGCCCCACAAATTAATACGAAACTAGTTTCATATTTAAAGCCATTCTTGGCTAAACATATACAACAACACAAAGTACTTTTCCAATTCTTTTTCAATCCAACTTCTTAGGCCTAACATGTTATATAGTCATAAACAACTTAACAATTATAATTCCTTCCTTATATAACATGTGACGATTAAACTAATAATCCAATTGAATTGAAATCTCAAGGCTAAACATACTAGTTTTCGGATTAGGGTTTCAATATCCATAACACTTATCAACCTCATAATATATATCTCATGCTTGCTAATATCCATAGCTACAACAATAAGTAATCTTAATTACTAAAACGACAAGAATTATACCTTTACAAGCCCTTAATCTTTCCAAGATTCAAAGTCGCTCCTTAGCAATTCTTAGCTCCTTTCCTTATGTTCCAATCCGCTCCAAGCACTCCTTAGAAGCCTATGAAGAACTCATCTTCAAGTTCCAACTTCAAAGTTGAAGAACTCCTTAAGTTTCCGCCTTGCGACTAATACGAAAATGCCACTTTTCCGAAATCTTTCTATTGAGATAACCTTACAATACTCTTAGGAACCTTGGGTTTAAGTCTTGTGAATTATCATCCACAATTGCAAAATTTTGTCTTCAAAAATAAGCATAAAGCCGAGAGCCCCCTCCCTTTGTTCTTCAATATTTTCTTGAAATATGACTAAGTGTGGAACTAGTCTTGCTACTAGTATGTATTTATAACACTATGGAGGGTCAAAACTTAAACAAATGGGTGGCTAAGATGAGTTTCACTAGGATCAAGCCCATGTGGCCCTTTGACAAGTCAACAAAATCAAGCTACAAGACTTATCATCCATAATGGTCAAATGACCCTTTTACCCTTGCATTAATTCGACCAAGCCATGTGGGAGGGGTGCCACATGTCGCCCTCCCATTCGTCCATAAAATTCCGTAACCCTCGTGGGCCCCACAAAACGTAAAATTCTCAAAGGGCCCCACATGACCAAACTGCACAAATAAATTTCCATAATGATAATACATTCCATAATCCTCAATTAATGCATTTTGAGAATCCAATTCTCTTCAACGAACATTTTTCCTTTCCGACGTTCGGAAGATTTTTCGTCGGAAAAACAATTCTTCCTTTCGTACCCTTTTCAAGTCTTGAGTTCCTTACGTACATTCTCTTAAACATGTCTTGGAGTTACGGGGTGTAACAATCTTCCCCCCTTAGACACATTCGTCCCCGAATGTTCTTTCGGAGTCCAATCTAATTAGATAGCGACATAGTCTCCTTTTACAACAACCTTCATACAACATATGCCACTCATGGCCACACAACAATACTTATACTAAAATTTCTACCTTGGCACTCACGAATCCAACTAGCCCATACTCATAATGACCTCAAAGTCCATCATAATCATCTCTACTAGGTCTACTTGGGTCTGACGACTGTATCATCACCGGGAAAACCTCATATTCCCGCTCAGCTACCACCCCAAACACTCTTTTAAACAACATAAGGCCATTTCTGGCTCTCACAACCTGGTTCCGGTGGAACGTGTCCACGAACCCAGAAACAATTAACCAGACTTGGGCCTTGCACCTCGTGACCGCCACGTAGCGTTAACTACTACCAACTGATCCCACTCTATTTCAGGCTATGGGGCGACCCGTAACAGGTCCTCACCCCGACCCGCCGTCGCACTTAACTCTTATCCTTGGTCTGACTTAAAATCTTATGGCCCGAGAGAGCCTCATATATCTAAGGTCTCGGCAGTTATCAATATTCTTAGGCTCGCAATTTCCATGCTCCAAGCCTACCTTACCAGTCCCCCAGTAAACGGGTACACAAACTTCTCATAATACCATAATCGTGTCATCTTGATCACAACAACCATTACTTACTCTATACGGATATCATTCGTACAATCCTCTTACGCATACCACGTAGCTTAATCTATTAACACGACATTCCATTAAGTTCCTTAACATGGCTTCTTAAGGGTTCACTACCCTATCAGACAGCTCATCCTTTCCCATTATCTCAAAATAAAACATAAGACCTTGGCGAGAATTCATTAACTGTTACGTACCTTCCCGGTATCTAGTTAGTCTTTACCAACTCCTGGTAATCTAAAATCATTCTAGGCAACACGCGTCTGACCCTCATACATAACTTCGTATATATGTATGTCACAATACCAACTATACTATAATCATTACCAACCTGGATACGCAATCCACATAGTCCTTCCTGGGTCACTGCTGCCTTTCTCGTAGCTGCAATCAACATAACTCGTTAGGGAGAGACGACCCTAACAATACAGCTCTATCGCATGATCTCAGGGTAAGAAGAATGGAAATCAATCCTAAATGTCTTGCAGCCTCCTGATTATAGATGTGGTGCACAACACACCGATAATCAAGACTCTACTAGACACGGTCTATAGACACTTTCCGAGGACTAACTGCTCTGATACCACTTTTGTCACGACCGACCGGGCATCGGTGCCCTACCTGGGCACCCTTCCAATCATACAACACCAAAACAACTGCGGAAAATAAGTAACACATTTTGTTTTTAAAACCAAGGCAAAGCCGATAAGGCTGCCATAATATAAATCACCCAAAAAGGGCTTACACTATCCAAAAATGTAATTACAACTCTATCCAGTCCAGCCCACATGTGAATACAGACCTCTAAGATTTGAACAAATACTATGACGGGACAAGGCCCCGCTGCACTTCTGAATTTACATAGCCATGACAACTCCTAACATTGAGCCATCTCGAAATCTCAACCAGATCCTAAGCTCATGGATCCACAACTATGTACCTAAACTCATGGACATTTAACGCACTTCTCAAGAGGGTCAAGACAACAAATTTAATATGGAACGGAAATAAAGTACAGTAAACAGATCATAACTGTACAAAAGAATGACAGAGGCAAGTATAAAAAGTACATACCAGATCCTGCCGTGTCATTACCACTCATGAACTTAATTGCACATCATTATCTTTTCCATTCCATTAAGAGTTATAGCCAAATCTTACGTACATACTTAGGAGAAATCATTAAGTTCATTACCATATAACTTACTTATCTTCATAACATAATCCGGCCATTTATGGAGGGGCGCATATACTACCCGACCCAATCTGGGACGCGATCAAATCACACAAATATCAAAGCGTGCCCGTGGAATCCCCCATCACTGCCGACAGTCATAAGTGTAACATATAACCATGTGACGCGCCCGTGGCATCCCACCTCATTGTCGGCGTACACATACACAATACATATATATATCTCCTGCCCGTGGAATGCCACATCACTGCCGACAGCCGTAGGTGTAACCTATAACCATGTGACGCGCCCGTGGCATCCCACCTCACCGCTTGCATCGATACACAATACATATATATATATATATATATATATTTATAACGTGGCCGCATGCCCTAATCCTCATCGTATAAGCATGGCCATAACGAACGTGCCTCGACATCCTCATCGTAGGTGCAGTCTTCGTGGGAGCTAGCCCATGGAGTAATAATATAACATGCCTAATCCTCATCGCGGTACATGTCTTCATGGGGAGCTTGCCCATGGAGTAATATTAGTACATAGCATGGTCGCATGCCCTAATCCTCATCGATAAGTACGGCCATGGGTAATAAAACAACCGAATCTAACCCGCATCCTGGTCACATGCGCCTAATCCCACATCGATAAGCATGTCCAAGGATCAATCATAATGGAAGCATACCGTGGAATCCCACATCACCGCTTGCACGCCCAAGTAAACTTACAACAAGACAGCCGACCCTCCAACTGAGAGTCACGACAACGTAAACATATAATACTTGCACTCAAAGCTATCACAAGCAAACATAAGCAAGTTCATTAAGCCTTTAGACTTCCATTTTTATAAACTCATGGCACTTTCGTTTCACACATAAAAATCCGGGAATTTAACCCAAAGTACTACGTGCTTACATACTTTTCAAAAGACTCATTTTCATATAAAACCCCAAGATACTAACACCCGTAGTATCAAGACTTGTTTACACCTTACCTAAGTCACTACACTTTTAGAAATACATTTTTCGGCTTCTAAATCGAGTGACTTCTTTCCTTTAAACTTAAGCAATTGATGCTTTTAAATCCATTTGCCTTTCTTTATTTCAAAACATTTATCATTACTTAGAGTAAACCACTCTTTTGACTTTCCATAAAGCTATTATAACCCACTTCCCATAAAGTCGTTATACTAACTTTATACCTTAGGCAAATACATTCTTTTTCTAACCAAGAGACTTATACTTTCGAAAACCAAGTATCGTATACTTTCAACATACTTCAAGTCTCTTATCTTTTAGAATCAAGTTTCGTAGTTCATAGTCTTAACACTTCATTACGTAAACTCTTTAAATTAAGCAACATATGCCTTATATGTGTGAATAGTTATACTTGTTTATACTGATCTCATTAAAGCAGCCATGATCTAGAAAATGTAATACAATTTTGTCTTATCTTAGCTTCTATGCAGATGGAGAATTCTACTTGTTTTAATATAATTTATCGTCATTACATTTTGCTTTATTAATGCTGAAATGGCTTGTTCGATACTTATTCTCATTCGTGCCGTAAATTAGCCAAGTCAACTTGGCTCCAAACACCTCCTAACGACTCTTACCAACATCCCCCATAAGACTTGGTAAGAACTTAGAATAACTCAGACATAACATTTACATAGAGTAAATCAATCATACATACTTCTTAACTTCTAAGAGTAGAAGGAAACATGAAATAATACCACATGTACATTCCATACATAGAATCATGTCAAAAGAAGGAAGAGGTTCACATACCTCACGACGATTATCGACAAGTACTAAAATGCTCCAAAGTACTTCAACCTTGATAGCTATTCCATCCTTCAAGTAGAATACGCTATACTTAGTATTTCAACCTATAATGGCCATAATACGTCCATTAAACCTCTAGCTTTAAACGTAGAATATTCTAAGTGCAAAGTCACTAAATTCTACGGAAAATTGGGCAGCACTTCCTTTGTTTCTACATACTTTGCCACCTTTTTCAAGGCCAAATTCAATAACCAAACACGCCACATTCAAGGCCCAACAATTCAACTAACCAAAGGGGATTACACGTTTTAACAGGACGTGTAAAATTCCGCCCCACAAATTAATACGAAACTAGTTCCATATTTAAAGCCATTCTTGGATAAACATATACAACAACACAAAGTCCTTTTCCAATTCTTTTTCAATCCAACTTCTTAGGCCTAACATGTTATATAGTCATAAACAACTTAACAATTATAATTCCTTCCTTATATAACATGTGACGATTAAACTAATAATCCAATTGAATTGAAATCTCAAGGCTAAACATACTAGTTTTCGGATTAGGGTTTCAATATCCATAACACTTATCAACCTCATAATATATATCTCATGCTTGCTAATATCCATAGCTACAACAATAAGTAATCTTAATTACTAAAACGACAAGAATTATACCTTTACAAGCCCTTAATCTTTCCAAGATTCAAAGTCGCTCCTTAGCAATTCTTAGCTCCTTTCCTTATGTTCCAATCCGCTCCAAGCACTCCTTAGAAGCCTATGAAGAACTCATCTTCAAGTTCCAACTTCAAAGTTGAAGAACTCCTTAAGTTTCCGCCTTGCGACTAATACGAAAATGCCACTTTTCCGAAATATTTCTATTGAGATAACCTTACAATACTCTTAGGAACCTTGGGTTTAAGTCTTGTGAATTATCATCCACAATTGCAAAATTTTGTCTTCAAAAATAAGCCTAAAGCCGAGAGCCCCCTCCCTTTGTTCTTCAATATTTTCTTGAAATATGACTAAGTGTGGAACTAGTCTTGCTACTAGTATGTATTTATAATACTATGGAGGGTCAAGACTTTAACAAATGGGTGGCTAAGATGAGTTTCACTAGGATCAAGCCCATGTGGCCCTTTGACAAGTCAACAAAATCAAGCTACAAGACTTATCATCCATAATGGTCAAATGACCCTTTTACCCTTGCATTAATTCGACCAAGCCATGTGGGAGGGGTGCCACGTGTCGCCCTCCCATTCGTCCATAAAATTTTGTAACCCTCGTGGGCCCCACAAAACGTAAAATTCCTCGGGTGGGCCCCACATGACCAAATCCGTACAAATAAATTTCCATAATGATAATACATTCCATAATCCTCAATTAATGCATTTTGAGAATCCAATTCTCTTCAACGAACATTTTTCCTTTCCGACGTTCGGAAGATTTTTCGTCGGAAAAACAATTCTTCCTTTCGTACCCTTTTCAAGTCTTGAGTTCCTTACGTACATTCTCTTAAACATGTCCTGGAGTTACGGGGTGTAACAGTCCCATCCTTCTTCTTCACAAACAAAATTGGCACTCCCAAGGGAGAAACACTAGGCCTGATAAAACCTTTTTCCAGCAAATCTTTCAGCAGGTGTCATCCTGTATGGCGGAATAGATATTGGTCGAGTGTCTGGCAACATATCAATACAAAACTCAATCTCCCTCTCAAGAGGGATACCCGGGAGATCGTCTGGGAACACATCTGGAAACTCTCTAACCACTGGCACTGACTGAAGAGCTGGCACCTCAACCTTTGTATCGAATACCCGAACCAAATGATAGAGGTACCCTTTCTGCACCATCTTCCTAGCCTTGAGGTAAGAAATAAACGTACCCCTCAGCGACGCTGTGTTGCCCTTCCACTCGATAACTGGCTCACCAGAAATCGAATCGACCAACTGCTCTACTACCAACATTGGCATAACAAGAAGCTAACCAGTCTATACCCATAATGACGTCAAAATATGTCATCTCCAACTCTATCAAGTCTTCTAGGGTCTGACGACTGTAAATAAACACCGGGCAACCCGTGTACACCCGCTCATCTAACACCGAATCACCCACTGGCGTAGCTACCTCAAAAGGCTTTATCGACACCGGTTCTATCCCGATTTTACTAGCAATAAGAGGGGACACATAGGACTAGGTAGAACCTAGATCTATCAAAGCATAAACGTCACAACATGAAATCAATAATGTACCTGTGACGACGTCAGGGGAAGCCTCCTGATCCTGGCGGCTGGCTAAGGAATATATGCGGTTCTGTGGACCGCTAGAACTAGGACCCCCACCACGCACTTCGCCGCGCTCACCGTCCGTGAACACCTCCCGGCGCATAACTACGTAAGAAGAAGATCCAAAGAATCGACTTCGCTTACCGAACCATAAACACTCCCGCCACCTCTGGTCGGACAATCCATTTTCATATGGCCCTGCTGGCCACAAGAGAAACAAGCTCCCGAAGCCATATGGCACTCGCCCGGGTGAGATCTACCGCATCAAACACAACAAGATGTGGGTGGTCTCGATCGGTGACGGTCTCTGCCTCCCTGAAACCTCAAGTCTGAGCCACGACTCGCTCGAATGACGGCCGATCAACCTCCCGCCAGAAAATCCGAGAAGGGGCACTGCGCCGGCTGAAATGTGGACCTAGTTCGCCGAGGCCGCCCGCCGAAATCCGCCTCGAGACCGCTGCCTCGCCTCGGGCCGGCTCGAGTCTAGCCGATCCTCCTCTCTCGCCCTCTATCCTCGCACATACGCCGCATCTCCGGCAATATCCATACCCGGCCGAGGGCCACCCCAAGCATGCAAGAATCATATGACGCCTAGCCCCATCACATAGCGATGAACTCGCTCGCCATGTCGCCCACAATGGTGAGCGATACTGCCAATGAGTCAAACTCTGTGTTGTACTCTCGATAGTCCTCCCATTCTCGCCTCAAGGTCAAGAATCTATCCACGCGGCTCTCTCATCTCGTGAGGCAAAGTGATCCAGAAGGCCTCTGTGAACTCCTCCCAAACACCGGAAGAGCACCTCACCTCTAGATAACTCCCATGACTCAAACTAGTTCAACGCAATATCGCAGAATCCAGAAGAGAGGCTAGCAAAACCGACTGCCTCCGAGGCCCTAAACACTTGCATAGTCCAGAATACCGAATAACTCCCGAGGATCCTCCTCGCACTCGAACCATAGAACTCGGGTGGATGAAAACCCGTAAAATCCCGAATCCGCAAACCGCTTCAGGGTTAGCTACTCGCTCCTCGCTTGCCGCTCGCTACTATGTTGGTCAATAACCGGACCGCTTCCTGCATCTCTATACTCACCGGCCGTGGAACTGAGGCTCAGTACTGTAACCTTTGAGCTACGCCTCTCTCGGCCTTCTAATACCGCGGCGTGGTCGAACTCGCCGACTACCGCAACCTCGTGCATAGTGCGGCTCGAGTCCTAGTAACCTCTCGTGCACCGCTAGCGCCTCCCGCCGCCGCTTTCCTTCGCCCCGCCGCTCCGCGAGGCATAATCGATACATAAGAATAGGTCGAGAGGATTCAACCTAATAAGACACTTTCATCGCACGATCTCACAGAGAGAAGAATGGAAACCAATCCTAAATGTATCGCAGACCTCGACATAGATGTGCACAACACACCGATAATCAAGACTCTACTAGACACGGTCAGACACTTTCCGAGGACTAATCGCTCGATACCACTTTTGTCACGACCGACCCTTTGGTCGCGACTAGTGCCCTACCCGGGCACCCTGCCTGTATACATCGAGAATAGCAATGAACATCCACAACACATAAACATGTTTAGACAATCAACATCACAGGTCAGCCGATAAGGCCGCCTTCCATAAAATATACCTAACCAAAAGTAAAACAAGATAACTCGTTTACAAATTTCAAACCACAAATGTGACTACAGACCTCTAGGAATAATGGCCACGACCGACCTCGGGCGCGGTGCCCTACCTGGGCACCCTTTTCAGGTATACATCAGAGAATAGCAGCGGAACATACACAACACATAAACATGTTTAGACAATGAATATCACAGGCTAGCCGATAAGGCCGCCTTCCATAAAATATACATAACCAAAAGTAAACAAGATAACTTTGTTCTTACACCCAAACCACAAATGTGACTACGCACTTAGAATAACAACTATGGCGGACAGGGCCCGCCATACCTCGAATGTACATAATATCTACAACATCGTGGAAACTGCACAAAAGACAAGCCTCCGAGAAATGGAGCTTCGACACTGATCTGATCCTAAGAATGAGGATCCACCACCGCTACCCCCTACCGCGCAGATTTAACGCAGCCTCGAGAAGGGGGTCAGTACACAATATGTAATAAGTATTTAAAACTGTAAAAATAATGTAATTACATCATAAGTCTAAAAAAAAGACGGATAAATGTATGATAATAAATTACAGTACATTTTGACTTACTAACAATGAGAGTAAATAAGTATACTTACAACATAAAAATAGAGGCTCACGATCAAAGCAGACCACCCGCCCGCAGATCATTAAGCAATCCTACTCGGGACTATTTCACCCGCAAGGGTCGCGTGGACCCGCATGAGGTATTCTCGCATGATCAGATTCGCCCGCATAGTCGTGGTAGACCGCATGAGGTATTCCTCGTGATAGATCGGGTCCGCCCGCATGGGACTATTTCACCCGCATAAGTCCTTACGGACCCGCATGAGGTATTCCTCGCATCATGGGTAGCAAATCCACGGAATATGAAAATGCCACAAACCCGGGGAATGACCTCGTAATGAATAATATACCACTAGCACAAACCGGCTATCATACATAACATAAGCACTACCGGCTTATCATACATAACATATGCCCTACCGACTTATCATACAATATATAAGCAAGTTAAGAAATCCCCTAACTTCTTATTAGTCTTGTTCAAATACACTTTCATTTTAGTTTACTTAAGGCACTAACATGTCTTTATAAAACTCCGGGAATTTAACCCAAAGTACTACATACTTCTACTCTTTTACAAATGACTCTTTTTCAGATAAAACTTCCAAGATACTAATAACCGTAGTATCAAGTCACAATTTCTTTTCAAGACAAGTCACAATACCTTTAGAAATATAATTAGGCTTCTAAATCAAGTTACTTCTTTTCTTTTAAAACCTTAGGCAATTGATGCCTTAAAATCAATTTGCCTTTCATTAATTCAAGTCATTTATCCTTACTTATTTTACTTAGAGTAAATCTCTCTTTTTAACTTTCCATAAAGCTAATATAACCAACTTCCCATAAAGTCGTTATATTAACTTTATACCTTAGTCAATTACATTTTCTTATATCCAAGGGACTTATACGTTTAAAACGAAACAAGTATCATATACTTTAAAACACTTCAAGTCCCTTAACTTTGAAAACTAAGACATCCTTACTACTTTTAAACAAGTGAGTTAATCCCCTAACTCAACCGACTTGGACATTCTTAAACAAGTAAAGGATATCAAAGTCTTGTACGTCTACCGTACTATATAGGTACAACTATTCATGCTCAAGAGATAGGAAAGTTCCACATACCTCTTCGGACCAATCCACTTGCTAAGTAAAATATCCCGCACGTAGTATGTCAACCTATAATGACCATAATACGTCTATTAACATCTTACTTTAAACGTAGAATATTGTAAGTGCAAAGTCACTAAATTCTACGGAAAATCGGATAGCACTTCCTTTGTTTCTACATACTTTGCCACCTTTTTCAAGGCCGAATTCAATAACCAAACACGCCACATTTAAGGCTCAACAATGTAGTTATCAATATGGGATTACACGTCTACAAGACGTGTAAAATTCCGCCCCACAATTTATATCAAACTAGTACAAACTACAAGTGTAAATTCGGCAACTTGAGATACAACAACACCAATTCTTATCCAATTTCCTTTTCAATCCAAGTTGTTTAGTATAACATGATATCAAGTCGCAATCGATTATAACTACTACAATCTTCAAGTAAGTAACATGCGACGATTCTAATTAACGACCAAATTGTAATTCAACTTCAAATGGCTTATATGTCATTTCGGATTTTAGGCTACAACAATCCATATCACTTATCAATCCTCACTACATATACTTCATGCTAGTAAAATGTAAGGCTAACAACAATATATATAATTCAGAATCACACGACCGACTTCGCCCGCGATCGTGCCCTACCTGGGACCTTATGTATACATCAGAGATAATCAGCGGAACATACATAAGCTTAACAATGAAATAAATAATAGGTTAGCCGATAAGGCTACCTTCCTGGATATAAACAAATCCAAAAGCAGTTACCTCAATTTTTTTTTTAAAGTGACCCACAAGATATAACTACAGACCTCTAAGAGTTTACATAACATCTGTGACGGGACAGGGCCCCGCCATACCCCTGAATATACAAAAGTCAATCACTTCAGGGAACCATACCAAAGAAAAAGCCTCTGGAGAAAATGGAGCTTTCTGAGAACTGAACCGTGATCCTAGGAGTGTGGATCAACAAGCTATGTACCTCAACTCGCGATTTAACGCACTTCAAGGAGGTCGACAAAAATATGTACCAAGTATGCAAATCGAAAGTACTATAATTTAAATCATAATAGTCAAAAATACACCAAGACATATATGATAACCAAATTAATAAAGATATCAGGCTCATCAAATGAAAGTAATGAAAGTCGGTCTTACCTTGTACAAATTATTTCAACATATGAACCATAGCCACGCGGGGCTATGAACACCACCAAATATCACAAATACGCGTGGATTCCCATCATCGCGACCGCTAGATGTAAAATCTAACCATGTGACGCGCCCGTGGCAACCTACCTCACTGTCGGCGTACACACACACAACACATATATATACCCATATCCTCTGCCCATGGAATTCCCCGTCACTGTCGACAGCCGTAAGAGTAAAATACAACCATGTGACGCGCCCGTGGCATCTTACCTCACTGTCGGCGTACACATACACAACACATACATATATATATATATATATCATTCGTGGAATCCTCATCTCGTACATGACTTCACGAGGTGTCCTCACATCGTGGGTAGCAAATCCACTAACTGTGGTATAACGATCTGGGGATTTGCCTCATTTATACTCTTACCCCGGAAGGTGGTATAACGATCTTGGGGTGTACTTCATTTATACTCTTACCCTCAAACTACATGCCTAATCCTCATCGTAAGCATGTCCACGGTGCATACCCGTGGAATCCCACATCACTGACAGTATGTCCCGGTAAACCCATACTAAGACCATGGAAGCATACCCGTAGAATCCTACATCACTGTCGGTACGTCCAAGTAAACTCATACTATGACCAGGGAAGCATGCCCGTGGAATCCCACATCAACGCCAGACGTCCCAGACTCATACGAGGCAATTAAGCATACCCATGGAATCCTCCATCACTGACGGTACGTCCAAGTAACTCCTAACTTCTTTAGACTTTCATTAACATACAAAATGGATCTCATTTTATGACCTTAAGACACTTTTCATATCACTTAACAAGTCCGGGGAAATTCAACCCAAAGTACTATGTATTTCTATTTTTTTTTTCCAAGATCCCTTTTCCACATAAGACCCCAAGATACTAACACCCGTAGTATCAAGGCTTACTACATTTCAAACAAGTCACTATACTATTAGAAATATACTTCGGCTTCTAAATCAAGTGACCCTCATTTAAAACTTTAAGCAATTGATGCCTTTAAATCAAATTGCCTTTCTTAGCTTCCATTCTGCTATCATTGTTTATCTACTCGAGAAAAACCGTTCCTTTAACCTTCCATAAAGTTATTATAACCAACTTCCCATAAAGCCGTTATACTAACTTTATGCATTAGAAACTAAGACATCCTTACCCTCTCATAAAGCCGTCACAACTAACTTCCCATAAAGCCGTTATAACTCTTTATGTCTTAGACCACTTTGCTCTCTTTATAACCAAAAGGCTTGTACTTCAATTCCAGTTACACTACTTTAAAATACTTCCCAAATCCAGTATTCTATACTTATTCATGTCAAGAAAATCCTTGTCTACCTTATTAGGATAAACCATTCTTATAACTCTCCCTTAAGGACACGTGAGTTAATTCTCTAACTCAACCAACTAGACATCCTTAAATAAGTCAAATATATCAAATGACTTCACTTTATTTAAATCACGTACGTCTACCGTACCATACATTTATAACTACTCATGCTCAAGAGATAAGAAAGTTTTCACATACCTCATTTGTTTAATCCACTTGCCAAGTCCAATATGCCGTCCGAAGATGTCAAACTATAATGACCATAATACGTCTATTAGCTTCTAGCTTCAACGTAGTATATTCTAATGAAAAGTCCCTTGTTCTACGGAAAATTGGACAGCACTTCCTTTGTTTCTACGTACTTTTCCACCTTTTTCAAGGTCCGAATTCAACAACCAAACGCCGCATTTAAGGCACAACAATTCAACTAATCAAAAGGGGATTACACGCCTTTACAGGACGCGTAAAATTCTGCCCCACAATAATACAAATCAAACCAATAATTCCAAGCCACATTCGGCTATAATATTACAACAATTATCAATTTCCTTTCAATTTCCTTTTAATCCAACTCGTTATTTCAACATGGTATATAAAATCATAACCAATTATATACCCTCCTATTTATAACATGCAATGATTTTAAGCTAAAAACCGAATTGATTACAACATGAGTGGCTAACATGCCCATTTTCGGTTTTCAACAAGACGACAAGATCCATATTGTCACGACCCGACCACGGGCCCGCGACTGGTGCCTTACCCCGGGCACCCTAGTGATACAACATCAGAGAAAATCAGCGAAAATGAAAACTTACACATGAAACAAGATATACAATAATGAAATAAGAAAACAGGCTAACCAAAACGGTTACCTTTCTGAATATATAAATAAAACTTGAACCCGAACAGTTACAACCCTTTTTCAAACTCTGCCCACAACAGTATTACATACTTCTAAGAATGTTATAACAACAACGACGGGACAGGGCCCCGCCATACCCCTGAATGTAAGTACCTACAACGACAGGGGACTATACCAAAGATAAGCCTCCGGAGAAACGGAGCTTCCCAAAACGCAGAACTGTGATCCTATGAGCGAGTATCAACAATCGCGTACTTACCATGCAGATTTAACGCACTTCAAGGAGGTCAAGATAACAGTACCAAGTATGTGAAATCAAAATATCAGAAATGAAATCATAGTAGTCTATATAAAACAGAGACATATATGATAACCAAACTACAGATATACATGTAAGCAAATACGCCAAGTCGTGGACTCACGCCTCAAAGTCATCACTCAAATATAACTATGGGTCTCATGCCCGCAACATCAATCATGCGTGGAACACCTTCGCCGGCTGGCGATCTACGATAACCACACCAAGGAGTACATGAACACCAGTCCCACGTGTCATAAAAACCGTGACGGCAACTACGGATACCAAAGCCAGATTATCAATCGGCCGGGCAAGTACGAAAGCCAACTACGGATACCAAAGCCGTACTAACAAATCTATATAACCATACCACGGTGACCCGGGGAAAGTGAAAGCCAACTACCGATACCACTGCGCCACGTGGCGGCGGGGCAAGTACGAACTAACTACCAGATACCAAGCCGGAATCACGAGACTTCGTCACAAAACGAACGGGGCAAGTACGAAGGCTAACTACCAGATACCAAGACGAATCAGCCACGACCTCGGGGCAAGTACGAGAGCCAACTACCAGATACCAAGCCGAATCAAAACCTCATGGAGAGCTAGTCCATGGAATAATAATCACAGAAGCGTACCCGTGGAATGCTCACACCGCAGACGCGTCTAAGTAAGATCATAACAAATCAAACCCTCCGGAGAGACGCGGTGGTATAGAAATACAATACTAGCACGACAAGGCTATCACACGCAAACATAGGCAAGTTACACACAACTCAAGGTACTTTCATTTTATGCCAAAGTCCAGGTTTTAACCTCAAGTACTACGTACGTTAAATTCTTTTTAAAAGGTCCATTTCTTTTACAAAGGTCACCCGATGCCCGTATTATCAAAATAGAGTGACTAACATTTTAAGTAACCCAAAACAACTTCCATACTTTCCTTTTTAAACCAAATTAAGACAATACTATGCCTTCTTTTTAGACCAAAACACTTCTCCTTTTAAAGTCAAGTTACCATTTTAAAACTAATGATAAAACCATTCTTTTGTTTTCATAAAGTCGTTATAACTAACTTCCCATAAAGCTGTTATAACACTTTATGTTTTAAACCAATTTAAGACAAAACCATGTCTTTCTTTTAAACCAAAAACTCTTCAATTCCTCAAGTCTCTTTTCTTTTAGAAATCAAGTTCCTTAATATTTCACATCAAGTCATTTATAAGTCAAGTCTCTTATCTTTTAAAAACCACAAACCATTTCTTTACCTACATAAAGTTGTTATAGCAAACTTCTCATAAAGCCATTATAACACTTTATGTTTTAAACCAACCAAATTCATTTAACACATGTACGTCTACCGTACTACATAGTTCACAACAATCATGCTAGAAAAGATAGGAAGAGGTTCACATACCTCGCGATGATTATCGACAATTAGCAAAACGCTCCACGTACTCTAACCTTGCTCGCCTTTTCCACCCTTCAAGTAGAATACGCTACTCGTAGTACTTCAACCTATAAAGGCCACAAAACGTCTATCAACCTCTAGACCTTTTCGTAGAATAATTCTAGATACAAGATTCCTTATTCTACGAAAAATTCGGCAGCACCTCCCCCCCCCGTAACCACAAAAATCTCCTCCTCTAATGAGGCCTGCTACCAAACCAACAATCCCGGGGGAGGGGGGGTTACACGTCTAACCGGACGTGTACAATTTTACTCCACAATAATACTACAAGTCTACTGTAAATACAGTCCTATGTAAATACAGTTCCATTCTTTATAATCATCCTTCCAACATATCTTACTCAATTCTAAACTACTACAACATGTAATCTCCAATTACAATAGGGGGACATAGGTAATTACCTCGATAAGCCCAAAATTATCCAAGATATATGTCGATCCTGAACAACGTTTAGCTCCAATTCCTTACGCTCCAACCCGCTCCAAACAACCCTTAGATGTTTCTAAACAACTTCTCTCAACACTTCATCTAAGCTATGAAGATTTTTCAAGGGCTTCATTTTGCGACTATGGAATAAAGTAGTATTTCCGGGCTCTTATGTTGGGATTTTTTTGGAATACCACAAGGGATTTAGGCTAAAGTATTTGGAATAACAACAATACTTGAAGAATTCTACTCAATGTGGGGGTGTTTGGACGAGAACTCACTAAGGAGGAGAGGAATTTTTTTGCCTTGGAAACTCTCTAATGTGGATGAAATAAAGTCTTGCACACGCGGGTATTTATAGGAAATCAATGGCCAAGATCTAGGCAAGTGGATGGTGAGGATGGGGTACATGTGTGTGGGTAGTTGGCCAACCATTTGGCTACCACAAAAATGGGACAAGTGGCCACCACAAAAATTGGTCACTTGTCCACCAAAAAAACGTGCCACTTGTCCTTCTCCAATTCGGCCAACATGGCCACACGAGGGTGACACGTGTCGCCCCCCTACTCGTCCAAAATATTTCATCTTCCGAATATATCCGTAATTCCAAAAATCCGAAAATAAAGTGGGCCCCACAAAACCGTAAATTTTCCCGTGGGCCCCACGTGACCAATTTCGGAAATAAAATTTCATAATTCTCAAATATTCCAAAAAGTCCAAATACCAAATCTAGGAATCCAATTCCCTTTAACGAACATTTTTCCTTCACAAAATCCGAAAACTTTTCCGTCGAAAAATCACATCTTTCTTCCTTTCCAATTTTACTGTCGTATTCTCGTACGTACGTCCTCGTATACATACCCTGGAACTACGGGGTGTAACATTCTTCCCCCCTTAGAAACATTCGTCCCGAATGTTCCTTCTAAGCCTCTAATCATACAAGCGCCGGTATAGTCTTCACTACTATACTTACAAAACCAATTATGCCACACATGGCCATAATATAACATACGCGCAAAACTCAATCCAAGCCAACGAGGAATCACCCCTAACGTGTATAACAACAAAAAAACTTCCACTCATGGTCCAAAGGATACTTTCTTCACATCTATACTTATAAAAAGGACACTTCACATCTTCGCCTCTTTTCTTACTTGTCGTACCCTCCTCGTACACTCGAACTCTTGCTCATATACTTACCACATTTCACATTGCTTGGTTTCCAAAATCTCGGGGTTACTAACTCTAACTTCGTCATCATTAACGGGAACACTCGGAGGATCTCCGATTACTCTTCCAAACATAGCATGGAATCTGGACGTCTTCCTAAGTCGGACGACATTGCTAACTTATAGGCAACTGGCCTATTCTACTATTATCCGGAAATGCCCAGTACCTCGGGCTAAGTTTCCTTCTTTCCAAATTTCGTCACACCCTTCCAGGGGTGGTACCTTGAAGACCCACGTCAACTGAACTCCAAGTGTCGACGTTGATCGTCCGCACGACTTCTGTTGACTCTGAGCTGCTAATAACTTCTTCTGGATAAGCTTCACCTTATCCACATCCTGCTAAAACAAGTAGGGACAAAACTATCTGAACCTTGCCGACATCGAACCAATCGATCGACAACCTACACTTCCGCTCATACAAGGCTTCATAAGGCACCATCCGAATCGAAATGGTAGCTAGTATAATACTCACTCAACAAGAGGCAAATAATCCTCACACTACCCCGAAATCAAAACAGGCGTAACCTATCCTCAAATGTTCGGATAAAATCGTTGTTCGTCCGTCGGCCCGAGGTGAATGCACATCGAGACTCACCGAGTTCCTAACCCCGGTAAAACCTCCGAAAAGAAATAGCCATAAAGCGGGCTCCATGCCGCCATAAAAATAAAAGTAGGAACCCTGCAGCCTTACAACCTTCCCCCGATATACAACATCTCGCATAACCTCCGCCGAGTAAACAGTCGACTAAAAGACAAGATGGGCTGACCCCATCGGCCCTACTCGGGTCGAACGCATCCACAAACTCGATGGTTATCTAAAGTTGGGCCTAACACCCTCGTGACTTATCATCTAGCGGGACCACCTCAAACCGACCCACCACATTCCAGTGCGAGTTGACTCGCGAAATGGCCTCAACCCGACCCACCGTACTAAACTCGTTCCCGACCGGAACAATCTTACGATTCACGCCATGAAAGCTACTACTTCCATCTCACACTACCCATGTATTTATCACAACTTACACCATGCTAACCGAACATAGCACTCACGTATCTACCATAACAACCTAAACAAGTCTCTTAAGGTGAAGATCTCCTGTAATTCTCGCCTCACTTTCCTTTTGCCGCTCTAATCAAATCTTGCTCTGGGCGCGCATAACTCTGAAGGTGATGAACCACCCATCGATCCCGAAGGCGAGTCGTAACATCTGCGCGCTCTGTTCGTACAATTTCTGTAAAATGGCCACGCTGTCATAAGCCTAACAAGCTATCTAAGTAGACGACACTCCCAGCAGAACCCTACCACAACGACCATACCGAGTGGGGTAGCCTCCTGGCTAACACCCCTTTCTCTCCGATCCACCGAATGCCAGCGACACGGTAGGCTAAGTCATCCCACTGTATCCTCTCTTAGGACATTCTCTCCTCACGTATGCGCACTAACGGGGACATAACGAGCCAATAAGTCAAACTCTATATTGTATTCCCAACCGTCCGCCTGCTCGCCTCAACCTCATAAATCTATCTCGCGAGCTCTCGCCTAAATGCGAGGGCAAGAAGTGTGTAAGAAATGCCTCTGAGGTCTTGATCACTTTCATGATCCGCTGCAACTGTCGAATAAACTCTTGATGATCATTCTCAGTTCTAGATCCATAGAACTCTGGTGGACAACAACTCAAGAAGTCCCGAAATCTCAACTATCGGATCTAGGGTGAACTACTGGTACTGCCGAAACCTCCGACTCTCGTGCATCCTCGATCCCCAGCCACCTAGCTAGTAATGGCGGGCCATTTCCTTGTAACTCATATCCTCGGCTCACGGTCGTGGCGGAGGCTCGGTATCGTGGCCTCGTGAAATCGCTGCGCTCTAAACTCACTTTGGGGCTAGCGGCGTCATAAAACTCGTCGTCTCAAGTACTATCTCGGGTAATGACCAGGGCTGTGCCTCGTAACCCTCGTGTTCTACTCGTAGCTCCTCTCGCTTGCCCTTCGGGCTCACGGTTGCCTTGTGTAGAGGCATAACGGGTGCAAAGAATATGTCGGAGGAGTCCAACTTATAACACGGCTCTAAGGCACGATCTCGAGTGAGAAGAATGGAAACCAATCCTAAATATCTGCAGCCTCTCGATTATAGGTGTGGTGCACAACACACGATAATCAAGACTACTAGATACTGCGTAGACACTTTCAGAGGATTAATCGCTCACGATACCACTTTTGTCACGACCCGACCACGGGCTGCGATCGTGCCTTACCGGGCACCCTAGTGATACAACATCGAGAGAAAATCGTGAAATGAAAACTTACACATGAAACAAGATATACAATACTGAAATAAGAAAACAGGCTAACCAAAACGGTTACCTTTACGAATATATAAATAAAACTTGAACCCACGATTTACAATCCACTTTTACAAACTACGCCACAGCGATTACTACGGACCTCTAGAATGTTATAACAACAACGACGACGGGGCCCGCCATACCACGAATGTAAGTACACAACGACGGGGACTATACGAAAGATAAGCCTCGGAGAAACGGAGCTTCCCAAACGCTGGCGTGATCCTATGAGCGAGGATCAACAATCGTGTACCTCTAGCTGCGGCATGAACGCGGCCCCGAAGGAGTCGATCTGCAATTACAGTATGTGGCTGAAAATACTGTAAATGAAATCATAGTAGTCTATATAAAGCAGGAGACATATATGATAACCAAACTACGATTACATAATATGTAGCGATCCGCGTCAGTCGTGGACTCACACCTCAAAGTCATCACTCAAATATAACTATGGGTCTCATGCCAAGCATCAATCATGCCCGTGGAACACCTTTCGCCAGCTGCCGTGATCACGATAACCACACCATGAGTACACATGAACACGGGTCCCACGCGTGTCATAAAAACCGTCTGCGGGGCAAGTACGAAGGCTAACTACCGGATACAAAGCGCATCATCAATCGGCCGGGCAAGTACGAAAGCCAACTACGGATACCAAAGCCATACCAACAAATCTATATAACCATACCACGGCGACCCGGGGCAAACGAAAGGCAACTACGGATACCACCGCGCACGCGTGGCGGCGGGCAAGTCTGAATACTAACTACGGATACCAAGCCGGAATCACGAGACCGTCCTGGCCCAAAGCAGGGCAAATCACGAAGGCTAACTACGGATACTAAGCGAATCGACCACGACCTCGGGGCAAGTACGAGCCAAATACGGATACCAAGCGAATCGGTAAAACCTCGTGGAGAGCTAGTCCATGGAATAATAATCACGAAGCGTGCGTGGAATGCTCGTCGCTGAGATGCGTCCAAGTAAGATCATAACAAATCAGTGGCCCTCCGAGACGCGGTGGTATAGAAATACAATACTAGCACGACAAGGCTATCACACGCAAACATAGGCAAGTTACACACAACTCAAGGTACTTTCATTTTATGACAAAGTCCAGGTTTTAACCCCAAAGTACTACGTACGTTAAATTCTTTTTAAAAGATCCATTTCTTTTACAAAGGTCACGATGCCGTATTATCAAAATAGAGTGACTAACATTTTAAGTAAACCAAAACAACTTCCATACTTTCCTTTTTAAACCAAATTAAGACAATACTATGCCTTCTTTTTAGACCAAAACACTTCTCCTTTTAAAGTCAAGTTACCATTTTAAAAGTAATGATAAAACCATTCTTTTGTTTTCATAAAGTCGTTATAACTAACTTCCCATAAAGCTGTTATAACACTTTATGTTTTAAACCAATTTAAGACAAAACCATGTCTTTCTTTTAAACCAAAAACTCTTCAATTCCTCAAGTCTCTTTTCTTTTATAAATCAAGTTCCTTAATATTTCACATCAAGTCATTTATAAGTCAAGTCTCTTATCTTTTAAAAACCACAAACCATTTCTTTACCTACATAAAGTTGTTATAGCAAACTTCTCATAAAGCCGTTATAACACTTTATGTTTTAAACCAACCAAATTCATTTAACACATGTACGTCTACCGTACTACATAGTTCACAACAATCATGCTAGAAAAGATAGGAAGAGGTTCAAATACCTCGCGACGATTATCGACAATTAGCAAAACGCTCCACGTACTCTAACCTTGCTCGCCTTTTCTACCCTTCAAGTAGAATACGCTACTCGTAGTACTTCAACCTATAAAGGCCACAAAACATCTATCAACCTCTAGACCTCTTCGTAGAATAATTCTAGATACAAGATTCCTTATTCTACGGAAAATTTGGCAGCACCTCCACCCCCCCCCCCCCTTAACCACAAAAATCTCCTCCTCTAATGAGGCCTGCTACCAAACCAACAATCCTTGGGGGGTTACGTCTAACAGGACGTGTACAATTCTACTCCACAATAATACTACAAGTCTCAGTAAATACAGTCTATGTAAATCTGATTCAATTCTTTATAATCATCCTTCCAACATATCTTACTCAATTCTAAACTACTCTGACATGTAATCTCCAATTCTGATAGGGGACATAGGTAATTACCTCGATAAACCCAAAATTATCCAAGATATAAGTCGATCACGAGCAACGTTTAGCTCGATTCCTTACGCTCCAACCCGCTCCAAGCAACCCTTAGAAGTTTCTAAACAACTTCTCTTAACACTTCATCTAAGCTATGAAGATTTTTCTAGGAGCTTCGTTTTGCGACTATGGAATAAAGTAGTATTTAGGGCTCTTATGTTGGGATTTTTGGAATACCACAAGGGATTTAGGCTAAAGTATTTGGAATAACAACAATACTTGAAGAATTCTACTCGATGTGGGGGTGTTTGGGCGAGAACTCACTAAGGGAGGGAGAATTTTTTGCCTTGAAAACTCTCTAATGTGGATGAAATAAAGTCTTGCACACAAGGGGTATTTATAGGGAAATCAATGGACAAGATCTAGGCAAGTGGATGGTGAGGATGGGGTACATGTGTGTGGGTAGTTGGCCAACCATTTGGCTACCACAAAAATGGGACAAGTGGCCACCACAAAAATGGGCCACTTGTCCACCAAAAAAACGTGCCACTTGTCCTTCTCCAATTCGGCCAACATGGCCACACGGGGGTGACACGTGTCGCCCGTGCTAAATCAAAATATTTCATCTTCCGAAAATATCCGTAATGCCAAAAATCCGAAAATAAAGTGGGCCCCACCGTAAATTTTCCCGTGGGCCCCACGTGACCAATTTCGGAAATAAAATTTCATAATTCTCAAATATTCCAAAAAGTCCAAATACCAAATCTGGGAATCCAATTCCCTTTAATGAACATTTTTCCTTCACAAAATCCGGAAACTTTTCCGTCGAAAAATCACATCTTTCTTCCTTTCCAATTTTACTGTCGTATTCTCGTACGTACGTCCTCGTATACATACCCTGGAACTACGGGGTGTAACATTCTTCCCCCCTTAGAAACATTCGTCCCGAATGTTCCTTCTAAGCCTCTAATCATACAAGCGCCGGTATAGTCTTCACTACTATACTTACAAAACCAATTATGCCACACATGGCCATAATATAACATACGCGCAAAACTCAATCCAAGCCAACGAGGAATCACCCCTAACGTGTATAACAACACAAAAACTTCCACCCATGGTCCAAATGATACTTTCTTCACATCTATACTTATAAAAAGGACACTTCACATCTTCGCCTCTTTTCTTACTTGTCGTACCCTCCTCGTACACTCGAACTCTTCCTCATATCCTGACCTATTCTACTATTATCTGAAAATGCCCAAAGTACCTCGGGCTAAGTTTCCCCTTCTTTCCAAATTTCGTCACACCGCCAGGGTGGTACATGAAGACCCACCGTCAACCTGAACTCCAGTGTCGACGCCGATCGTCCGCACGACTTCTGTTGACTCTGAGCTGCTAATAACTTCTTCTGGATAAGCTTCACCTTATCCACATCCTGCTGAAACAAGTAGGGACCAAACTATCTGAACCTTGCCGACATCGAACCAATCGATCGACAACCTACACTTCCGCCCATACAAGGCTTCATAATGCACCATCCGAATACTGAAATGGTAGCTAGTATAATACTCACTCAACAAGAGGCAAATAATCCTCGCGTTACCACGAAATCAAAACATCGGCGTAACCTATCCTCAAATGTATGGATAAAATCATTGTTCGTCCGTCGGCCCGAGGTGAATGCAATCTTGAGACTCACTGAGTTCCTAACCCCTTTGGTAAAACCTCCGAAAAGAAATAGCCATAAGCTGGGCTCATTGCTGCCATAAAAATAAAAGTAGGAACCGTGCGACGCCTTACAACCTTCACGATATACAACATCTCGCATAACCCTCCGCCGAGTGATCACGACTAAAAGACAAGATGGGCTGACCCATCGGCCTACTGCGGGTCGAACGCATCCACAAACTTCGCACGATGGTTATCTAAACTTGGTCCTAACACCCTCGTGACCTATCATCTAAGCGGGACCACCTCAAGCCCGACCACATTCATTTGCGAGTTGACTCGCGAAATGGCCTCAACCCGACCCGCCGTACTAAACTCGTTCCCGACCGGAACAATCTTACCAGTTCACGTCATGAAAGCTACTACGTCCATCTCACACTACCCATGTATTTATCACAACTTACACCATGCTAACCGAACATAGCACTCCACATGTATCTACCATAACAACCTAAACAAGTCTCTTGGGGTGAAGATCTCCACTGTAACTCTTTGCCTCACTTTCCCTTTGCCGCTCTAATCAAATCTTGCTCTGTGGCGCGTAACTCTGAGAAGGTGATGAACGACCATCGATCCGAAAGGTGAGTCGTAACATCCGCGCCACCTCTGTTCGTACAATTTCTCGCAAAATGGCCCTGCTGGCCGCAAGTCTAACAAGCTATCTAAGTAGTACGACACTCCCCATAAGAACCCCTACCACAACGACCATACCGAGTGAGGGTGGCCTCCTGCAGCTAACACCCTTCTCTCAGATCCACCGAATCCTGGCGACACGGTAGGCTAAGTCATCCCACTGTATCCTCCTACTAGGACATTCTCTCCTCACGTATACGCCACTAACGGGGACATAACGAGCCAATAAGTCAAACTCTATATTGTATTCCCGAATCGTCCGCCTGCGCCTCGACCTCATAAATCTATCTGCGAGCTCTCGCCAAATGCGAGGGCAAGAAGTGTGTAAGAAATGCCTCGAGGTCTTGATCACTTTCATGATCATCAGAATCGCTCGAATAAACTCGATGATCTTTCTCGATTCTAGATCCATAGAACTCGGGTGGTAACTCAAGAAGTCGAAATCTCAACTATCGGATCTAGGGTGAACTCACGATGCTTTGGAACCTTCGACTCGTCTGTCCTCATTCCTAGCCACAAGCCTAGCTAATGGCGGGTCATTTCCTTGAATCGATATCCTCGGCTCACAGTCGTGGCGGAGGCTCGGTATCGTGGCCTCGATGAAATCGCTGCCGCTCTAAACTCTGCTGGGGCTAGCGGCGTCATAAAACTCGTCGTCTGAAGTACTATCTCAGGTAATGACCGGGCCTGTGCCTTCGTAACCCTCTGTGTTCTACTCGTAGCTCCCTCTGCTTCTTTGCCCTTCTGGGCTCTGGTTGCCTTGTGTAGAGGCATAACGGGTGCAAAGAATACGTCAGAGGGAGTCCAACTTATAACACAGCTCTAAGGCACGATCTCAGAGTGAGAAGAATGGAAACCAATCCTAAATATCCTGCAGCCTCCTGATTATAGGTGTGGTGCACAACACACGATAATCAAGACTCTACTAGATACGGTCTGTAGACACTTTCCGAGGATTAACTGCTCTGATACCACTTTTGTCACGACCCGACCACGGGCCCGCGACTGGTGCCTTACCCCGGGCACCCTAGTGATACAACATCAGAGAAAATCAGCGGAAATGAAAACTTACACATGAAACAAGATATACAATAATGAAATAAGAAAACAGGCTAACCAAAACGGTTACCTTTCTGAATATATAAATAAAACTTGAACACGACGATTACATCCACTTTTACAAACTACGCCACAGCGATTACTGGACCTGCAGAATGTTATAACAACAGCGGGACGGGGCCGCCATACCACGAATGTAAGTACCAACGACGGGGACTATACGATGATAAGCCTCGGAGAAGCGGAGCTTCCCAAACGGCTGTGATCCTATGGCGAGGATCAAAAGCGCGGTGTACCTCTGCACTGCGGCATGAACGCGGCCCAGAAGGTCGATCTAACAGTACCAAGTATGTGGCGAAAATACTGTAAATGAAATCATAGTAGTCTATATAAAGCAGGAGACATATATGATAACCAAACTACGATACATAATATGTAGCGATACGCGTCAAGTCGGGGACTCACGCCAAAGTCATCACTCAAATATAACTATGGGTCTCATGCCCGCAACATCAATCATGCGTGGAACACCTTCCGCCAGCTGCGGCGATCTCGATAACCACACCAAGAGTACACATGAACACTAGGTCCCACGCGTGTCATAAAAACCATCTGCGGGGCAAATCTGAAGGCTAACTACCGGATACCAAAGCCGCATCGTCAACCGGGGCAATGCGAAGCCAACTACGGATACCAAAGCCGTACCAACAAATCTATATAACCATACCACGGTGACCCGGGGAAATACGAAAGCCAACTACGGATACCACTGCGCGTAGCGTTGGCGGGCAATCACGAACTAACTACGGATACCAAGGAATCACGAGACCGTCACAAAACTGAGCAGGGCAATCGAAGGCTAACTACGGATACCAAGCGAATCAGCCACGACCTCGGGGCAAGTCGAGCCAACTACGGATACCAAGCGAATCGGTAAAACCTCGTGGAGCTAGTCCATGGAATAATAATCACGAAGCGTGCTCGTGGAATCCTCGAAATCACGCCAGATGCGTCCAAGTAAGATCATAACAAATCAGCGGCCCTCGCGAGAGAGCGGTGGTATAGAAATACAATACTAGCACGACAAGGCTATCACAGCAAACATAGGCAAGTTACACACAACTCGAGTACTTTCGTTTTATGCCAAAGTCCGGTTTTAACCCCAAAGTACTACGACGTTAAATTCTTTTAAAAGATCCATTTCTTTTACAAAGGTCACCGATGCGTATTATCAAAATAGAGTGACTAACATTTTAAGTAAACCAAAACAACTTCCATACTTTCCTTTTTAAACCAAATTAAGACAATACTATGCCTTCTTTTTAGACCAAAACACTTCTCCTTTTAAAGTCAAGTTACCATTTTAAAACTAATGATAAAACCATTATTTTGTTTTCATAAAGTCGTTATAACTAACTTCCCATAAAGCTGTTATAACACTTTATGTTTTAAACCAATTTAAGACAAAACCATGTCTTTCTTTTAAACCAAAACTCTTGATTCCTCTAGTCTCTTTTCTTTTAGAAATCAAGTTCCTTAATATTTCACATCAAGTCATTTATAAGTCAAGTCTCTTATCTTTTAAAAACCACAAACCATTTCTTTACCTACATAAAGTTGTTATAGCAAACTTCTCATAAAGCCGTTATAACACTTTATGTTTTAAACCAACCAAATTCATTTAACACATGTACGTCTACCGTACTACATAGTTCACAACAATCATGCTAGAAAAGATAGGAAGAGGTTCACATACCTCGCGACGATTATCGACAATTAGCAAAGCGCTCACGCACTCTAACCTTGCTCGCCTTTTCCACCCCAAGTAGAATACGCTACTCGTAGTACTTGACTATAAAGGCCACAAAGCGTCTATCAACCTCTAGATCTCTTCGTAGAATAATTCTAGATACAAGATTCCTTATTCTACGGAAAATTCGGCACCCCGCACATGACCACAAAAATCTCCTCTCTAATGAGGCACGCTGCCAAACCAACAATCCGGGTGGTTACACGCCTAACGGGCGTGTACAATTCTACTCCACAATAATACTACAAGTCTCATAAATACGATCCTATGTAAATACGGTTCAATTCTTTATAATCATCCTTCCAACATATCTTACTCAATTCTAAACTACTACAACATGTAATCTCCAATTACTGATAGGGGACATAGGTAATTACCTCGATAAGCCCAAAATTATCCAAGATATAAGTCGATCCCGAGCAACGTTTAGCTCGATTCCTTACGTTCAACCCGCTCCAAGCAACCCTTAGAAGTTTCTAACCAACTTCTCTTAACACTTCATCTAAGCTATGAAGATTTTTCTAGGGCTTCATTTTGCGACTATGGACTAAAGTAGTATTTAGACTCTTATGTTGGGATTTTTGGAATACCACAAGGGATTTAGGCTAAAGTATTTGGAATAACAACAATACTTGAAGAATTCTACTCAATGTGGGGGTGTTTGGACGAGAACTCACTAAGGAGGAGGAATTTTTGCCTTGGAAACTCTCTAATGTGGATGAAATAAAGTCTTGCACCTGAGGGGTATTTATAGGGAAATCAATGGCCAAGATCTAGGCAAGTGGATGGTGAGGATGGGGTACATGTGTGTGGGTAGTTGGCCAACCATTTGGCTACCACAAAAATGGGACAAGTGGCCACCACAAAAATGGGCCACTTGTCCACCAAAAAAACGTGCCACTTGTCCTTCTCCAATTCGGCCAACATGGCCACACGAGGTGACACGTGTCACCCCCTACTCGTCCAAAATATTTCATCTTCCGAAAATATCCGTAATGCCAAAAATCCGAAAATAAAGTGGGCCCCACAAAATCGTAAATTTTCCCGTGGGCCCCACGTGACCAATTTCGGAAATAAAATTTCATAATTCTCAAATATTCCAAAAAGTCCAAATACCAAATCTGGGAATCCAATTCCCTTTAACGAACATTTTTCCTTCACAAAATCCGGAAACTTTTCCGTCGAAAAATCACATCTTTCTTCCTTTCCAATTTTACTGTCGTATTCTCGTACGTACGTCCTCGTATACATACCCTGAAACTACGGGGTGTAACACATATCTTGCCAAACTTTAATATAACAGCCTCAGGCTCATTTCTTAACTACTATAACTTGAAATCTTCAATTACACAAGAAGGTGAAGGTTTTACCTCGAGAAGACCTATTTCCGAAATCTTCTTCACTTTAAAATTGCCCACTCGAACTCTCTACAAGCTTTTCAACATTTTTCCTTCTTGAAGCCTTTCCAAAAATCTCACCGGGGTTCATCAATTTGAGAGAGAGGAGTGGGATTTTTCTTAGGGGAAACCCTTGCAAATGGCCAAATCTTGAAGGCTTGGCCCTAAAATAAGACCCTCATTTGGTCAAAAAGATGGGAGGGACACTTGTCACCCTCCCATAGGCCTTCTATCAAAATATCCCCTATTTTTCGCCACTTTCCGCATAAAAAATCCCGCCTTGGCGCCGCGGCCCTGCCTGCTGCGCCGCGGCGCTGCAACCTTAGAGGACTTTCGGAAATATCGGCGCCGCGGCCCTCTTGACGGCGCCGCGGCGCTGCGACGCCTGCTGGGAAGATCTGTCCTCTGCGTCAGCCCACAACACTTCTAACGCCCGTAACTTCCTACCCCGATGTCCAATCGACGAGTGGTTTGTTGCGTTGGAAACTAGACTCAACAACCTTCATACTAGTCTTTTAAAACTCCTCAAAACTCATAAGGAACTAGGAGATATACCGCTCCAAAGTTGACTGAAAGTCTGCCCACAACCTTTTGCCAACCCAAATTTCCAAATTCAAATCTTATTTTCTTTCGTACGTTCTTAACTTAACCTCTTGAATTTACGGGGTGTAACATTCTTCCCCCCTTAGAAACATTCGTCCCCGAATGCTCTCTTGGAGTCAATCTAATACTCCTCGTACCTTACAATTAATGGAACTTTATTATGCCACTTATGACCCTAAGATATCGCACTCGCATACCCATCCATCATTGTCAACCAAGAAAACAGATCCCAAGGGTGCACCAACGCTATTTACTCCCATTAAAGGCCTAAAATGCTTTTCTTATCGTACTTTCCACCTACTTCTAACATACATACATAGTCTCAATATAATCCGTTCATGACACTTAAACATATAACAACTTTATCATGCATACAAGTCTCTAAAGGATCAAAAATATACCTGAAGTCGCATAGACGGGTAAAAGGACCGCTAAAACTGGGAACTGCTACCACGACCTCTGCCGCGGCCTGTCTATGCATGAACATCCTGCCTAGCCGTTGAAGGTGAAGAACCATGGCCCGACCCGATAGGCGTGATACTCCACGGTGCCACCTCGGTCGGACGATCCGCTTGCCAAATGGCCCTGTTGGCCGCAAGAATAACAAGCTGTCGACCTAGTCCGACATTCCCCAAAATGAGCTCTACCACAGTAACCACCAGAGGCAAGGTGGCCTCACGGCTACTATCCCGGACATCTGTGAACCAGCAGCCACTGAGCCACGACCGCTCGAATATCCTCGGCGGTCAAACCACTCGCGGAAGGCCGAGAAGGAGCACTGCGTCGGTGAGATGTAGTCCTAGCTTTGTTCTTGAGGCTGTCGCCTCAAAACTATCACGAAACTCTGTAGTCACGGCCTCTTGGTGGTGAATCTGGCGGCTCCTCTCTCCTATCCTCAATCCTCGTGCATAAGCTGCGCATCCGGCAATATCCATACACGGTGAAGAGCTACTCCCGGACATCACGGTAACCATATATCGGTCTAGTCCCATCACATAGCGGTGAACTCGTCCGCCATATACGCCACAGGTGGGTGCATACACAGCGATGAGTCAAATTCGGGTTGTACTCTCGATGGTCCTCCCATTCTGTCATAACGCGAGAACCTATCCAGCGGGCTCTCGCCGTCTCGGGAGGCAAAAAGTGATCGAGGAAGGATCCCGTGAACTCACCCCAAACGGTGGAGGAGCACTCACACCTCTAGACAACCCGCGACTCAAACCGGTTCAACGCAATATCGCGTAACGGTGAAAGCTAACCTGACGGACTCCGTCTCAGGGCCATAAGCACTGCATAGTCCGTGCACTGCCGAATGAACTCACGAGGTCCTCGCCGGACCTTGAACCATAGAACTCGGGTGGATTACAACTCAGAAAGTCCCGAATCCTCAAACTATCGGCTCTAGGGTTAGCTACCGGCTCCTGTCGGCGCTGCCCTTCCACAATGCTAGTCAATAATTGGATCTGCTCTCCGTAATCTCTATACTCACTGGTGTGGGCTGAGGCTCGGTGCGGAACCTCTGGAGCTACTACCGCTCTCAGCTCCTCTAATACTGTCGGCGTAGCTGAACTCGCCGACCCGCCTACTACCTCAGGCATAGTCTGGGCCTGATTCCTAGAAATCCTCTGTGTACCACTAACAATTCCTGCTGCTGCCTTGCCCTTCTGGGCCCTGGTCGCCTTTCGTGGAGGCATATCTGATACATAAGAATAGGTCAGAGAGGATTCAGCCTAGTAGGACAGCTCTACTGCACGATCTCAGAGAGAGAAGAATGGAAACCAATCCTAAATATCCTGCAGCCTCCTGATTATAGATGTGGTGCACAACACATCAATAATCAAGACTCTACTAGACACGGTCTGTAGACATTTTCCGAGGACTAACTGCTCTGATACCACTTTTGTCACGACTCCGGCCGGGCATCGGTGCCTACACGGGCACCCTTACAGGTATACATCAGAGATAATCAGCGGAACATACATAAGCTTAACAATGAAATAAATAATAGGTTAGCCGATAAGGCTACCTTCTTGGATATAAACAAATCCAAAAGCAGTTACCTCAATTTTTTTTTTTAAAGTGACCCACAAGATATGACTACAAACCTCTAAGAGTTTACATAACATCTATGACGGGACAGGGCCCCGCCATACCCCTGAATATACAAAAGTCAATCACTTCAGGGAACCATACCAAAGACAAAGCCTCCGGAGAAAATGGAGCTTTCTGAGAACTGAACCGTGATCCTAGGAGTGCGGATCAACAAGCTATGTACCTCAACCTGCGGCATGACGCGGCCGAAGGAGTCGGTACAAAAATATGTACCAAGTATGCAAATCGAAATCTTGTAATTTAAATCATAATAGTCAAAAATACAGCTGAAGACATATATGATAACCAAATTAACAGTACACTGTGCCTTACTGAAATGAAAGTAATGAAAGTCAGTCTTACCTTGTACAACCTATTTCAACATATGAACCTGTCACGACCCGAACCCGGGCCCGTGACTGGTGCCTTACCCCGAGCACCCAAGTAGACATACATCAGAGTAATTAACGGAACATAAAACAAGACATGGAATAACAAGAAGTGTAAAGCGATGTCTGAGAAAACTTGTCGCCGGCGTATATATAAATCATCTTAAAACGACGATTACATCCCATTACAACTCGCCACAGCGATTACTCTGGACCTCTAGAATGATATGACAACAATGGCGGGCGGGGCCCGCCATACCACGAATGTAAATACCTACAACGACGGGGACTATACCACCGATAAGCCTCGGAGAAACGGAGCTTCCCAAACGCCGACTGCGATCCTAGAGCGAGGATCGGATGGTGTACCTACATGCGGCATGAACGGCCCCGGGCGAGGTCGATACAGCGGTACCAAGTATGTGGCGAAAAATACGTAAATGAAATCATAGTAGTCTATATAAAGCGGGAGACATGTATGATAACCAAACTACGATTCACAATAAATAGCGATCATGTGAAGTCGGGGACTCACGCCTCAAAGTCATCACTCAATATCACTATGGGTCTCACGCCCATAACATCAATCATGCCGTGGAATACCTTCGCCGCTGGCGATCTATGATATCAAAGCACTAAGGAATACATATGAACACCAGTCCCACGTGTCATAATAAAACCGCACGGGGTAAGTGCGAAGGCATAGCCGACTACTAACACCAGCGGTACTAACAAGGTCATAAATCGTATCATGAGATCTGTCTGAACCGCCATGATCGAAGCGGCCACACGCGCGGTATCAAATGTGGCGTCTAGCCTGGAACTTCCCGACTCGCGATAGGCCAACCTCGTAGGCCGCGTGAGGTATTCTCGCGTCGGTAGCTACTCTCCGGCATCCGCTGGACTCGCGATCCGCGTGGCGCGTAGACCGCGTGACCATAAAGGCGCACTAACACGGAACTCTCGTAGCTCGCATAGGTCCGGGACCGCGTGAGGTATCCTCGAATCATAGTCACCGGTGCTCGAGTATTACCCCGCATCGGAGGGCAGCTTAACCTCTGGGATCATGTGAAGGTGAGTGGTACAATACCAACATAACGGCTGATCGTTAAACAACTTAAGCGCAATCGAGGGAAACCCCTTTACACAATCATCACAAGATATTAACACACGTAGCATCCTAGCATGATTACTTATCAAATCAACAAAAAAGTATTACAAGACTATCACAAACCAACACAATCAAGTTATTCACACAAGGTACTTTCTACTATATGATTAACAAGATCAGGTTTTTATCCCCAAAGTACATCATACATTAACTCTTTAAAAGATCTGCTTCTTTCTCAAAAGTCACACAATACCCGTAGTATAAAAATAGAGTGACTATCTTTTGAAGTAAATCAAAACACTTTTCTTTGTAAAATCAAGTAACAACATTCTTTTCCAAACGTTCAAGTTTGCCTAATTTCCATTACTCAAGTTTCTCGTTTTCGAAAGGTTTCGTAGTTCATAGTATTAATCACTTAATGATATAATTCTCCTTTAAAACAATTTGAGAAACATATGCCTTATATGTGAGTAGGTTATTCTTGTTTATAACAATCTTATTAAAGCAGCCATGATCTAGGAAATGTAATATCATTTTGTCTCATCTTAGCTTCTATGCAGATGGAGGTTTCTACTGGTTTTAATAATACTTTAATAGTTAATACATTTCCCCTTTATTAGCGCTGCTGTGGTTTGTTCGATACTTATTCTGATTTCCGAAATCAGTAAAACATTATTCTTTTTAAAAAAACCAAGTACTCATTACTCATGAATGAGGTTTCACATTTTTTAACAAATTTCAATTAAGTCAAGTCTCTTATCTTTTAAGATCAAGTCTCTTAACTTCTTAAATCAATAAATCATTCTTTTTATCTCTCTTAAGTCGTTATACTTAACTTCCCATAAAGCTAGTATAACTCTTAAGCTTTTAAAACCAAGTATTACTCTTCTGTTAAAAATGATTCAGTATTCTTTTGAAATACTTCAAGATTATTCAGGCTTAAGTCAAAAGACATTGCCGTAATTATTATTCAGTTAACACACGTACGTCTACCGTACTATATATATTTTAAAATATCATGCTCAAGAGTATAGGAAGAATCACATACCTCGCGACGATTATCGACTATAAGCAAAACGCTCCACGGCTATAACCCGACTAGCCTTGTCCACCTTCCAAGTAGAACATGCTACTTGCAGATCATTCAACCTATAAAGGTTATATACGTCTATCAACGTCTAGACTACTCTGTAGAATAAATCTAGATACAAGATTCTACGAGAAATTTGGCAGCACTTCCCTACCCGTCAAACTTCACAAGTCTCATGTAATGATCCATGTAAGTCTGATTCAAGTCCTTTCTGTAATATCCTTCTATTACAGTTCAAATCTCTTCTATGAATCTTATATTCATTTCTATACAACTACAGTATGCAATTTCCAATTACAATAGAAGGATAGGATTATTTACCTCGGTAAGCCCAAAATTATCCAAGTTTAATGTCGATCCTGAGAAACGTTTAGCTCCTACTCTGGGCGCTCCAACCCGCTCCAAACAACCCTTAGAAGTTCTACGCAACTTCATCTTAATATTTCAACCAACTGTGAAGATTTTCCTTAGGGTTGTGTTTAGTGACTGAAGGGAAGTATAATAGTATTTCTGGGCTTTTAGTATAGGTGTAACCTTGGAATACTACAAGGTATTTGGGCCAAGGTATTTTGGAATAGTAACTATACTTGGAGAGTATTTTTCTACCAAATGGGGGGGTATTTTACGAGAGCTTCAAGGTAGAGGGGGGGGATACCTCTCGGCCAAGGCCACTAGGAGGGGGGTGTACCCCTCGGCCAAGGGCTTACTCCAAGGGGGAGGGGGAGGGAGAGGGTTTTCAAGACTTAGGGATTTTTGTGGATGAAGAAGATCTTCAACTAAGGGGGTATTTATAGGGAAATCAATGGTCAAGATCATGCCAAGTAGTAGGCAAGTGTAGGGTGAGGATTCATCCATGTGTACCTTATCCAACTACCACACAAAAATATCACAAATATCCTACCAACTCTTGACTTCCAAATCGTCCAACTTGCCGTCCTTCACTCCACCAACTTGAGGGTGACAAGTGTCTCCCTCTCGTTGGTCCAAAATATTTCGTCTCTCGGAAAAATCCGCAAAAAATATAAATGACATAGTCGGAATTTTCCCTTCGCAAGTTTTGTAAAACGTTTCGTCGAAAAACGATTCCTTTCGGTAGTTGTGAACAAAATTTCGGTCCTAGCCTAACTTTAAGGCTTAAACTTTTATACGTACGCCCTCACGTACATACTCTGGAAATACGGGGTATAGCATTCGTCCCGAATGTTCCTTCTAAGTCTCATAACACACATGCGCCCGTATAGTCTTTACTACTATACTTACGAAAACAATCATGCCACACCTGGCCACAGAAAATCACCCGCGCAAACACTTAATCCAAGTCTACGAGGACTCACCTCTAACATCACACAAGCTTCCACCCAAAGTCTAAACGACACTCCCTTAAGAAACGATCACTTCTATGTTCCCAACACATGCTCGCTTCTCCCCTTACTCGTCGTATCCTTTTCGTACATTTGAACTCTTTCCCATAACTTACTACATTTCTGATACTGCTTCAGTTTCCAAAATCTCTGGGTTACTATCTCCAACTTGGTCATCATAACTGAGAATACTCTGGATGGATCTCCGATATTCTTCCGAACATAGCAACATGAAAGATCGGACGTACTGCCTCCTACATCGGACGGTAATGCTAACTATAGGCAACCTGGCCTATTCTTCACATGACCTGAAAAGGCCCAAAGCAACTCGGGCTAAGTTTCCTCTGTTCTCTAAAACTCGTCACACCCTTTCCGGGGTGGTACATTCAAGAAGACCCACCGTCAACCTGAACTCCAAGCGTCGTCGCACGACTTCTGTTGACTCTGAGCTGCCAATAACCTCTCCTGGATAAGCTTCACCCTATCCACATCCTTCCGAAACAAGTATGAACCAACAATCTGAACCTTGCCAACATCGAACCAATCGACCGGCAACTTACACTTCCGCCCCTACAAGGCTTCATAAGGCGACATCCAAAAACTGAAATGGTAGCTATAAAACACTCCCTCAACAGGAGACAACAATCCTCACAGCTACCCCTGAAATCCAAACGCTGGCCCGAGGATGAATGCGCTACTGAGACTCACCTGAGTTCCTAACCCTGCCTGGTAAAACCTCCAGAAAGAAAGCAGTAAATGGCGGGCTCCACCGCTTTCATAAGGTGAAAGTAGGCACCTCGTGCAGCCTTACAACCTTCCTGATGTAACATCTCGCATAACCCTCTGCCGAGTAAACGGTCCTGACTGAAAGACAAGATGGGCTGACCTCATCGGCCCGACTACTGGTCGAACCCACGAACTCGTACGCTGGTTAACAAAACTTGGGCCTAACACCCTCGTGACCCCACCACCTGGCGGGACCACCACAATCTGACCCCACCACCAAACAGGCCGCGGGTTGACCCGCGATCGGTCCTCAACCCGACCCGCTATCGTGCCAAACTCTTGTTCCCCGATCCGGAACAATCTCACAATTAAGTCACGAAAACCTAGCGGTCTTCTTAGCTCAACTACCCTCTTTCATTTCATACTACTCAGGGACTTATCACACAAATATATCTCACGTGCACTATGCACTCCGATAAGGGTCAAACATAAACTAAATCTTTTACTAGAGATGGCCTTGCCTCTAAGGTCTCCACGTATAAAACTCTAAGGCTCACACTTTCCCTTATCCCCAATCTTACCCTTTTAACTAACCATGATTTCTAATCACAACTATAACACATACAATCTCTAGAGGGTTAAGGATATACCTGTGTCTACTGCTTCACTCCCCTTAGTCGTTCTAATCAAACCTGCCCCGTAGGGCGCATAGCTAGGGAAGATGATGAACTGGTCACTGATCATGAAGGATGAGTCCTCCTACTTACATCCCTCCTACTAGGACATCATTTCGACACATGGCCCTGACGGCCGCAGGTAAAACAAGTACCAACTAAAAGACGACATTCCCCGGGATGACGCCTGTCACATTGTGAACACTAGGGAAAAACTGAATCCGGCTGGCTGGAACCTACGTGTAGCTGTGAACCGGAAGCTCTGGGGCTCTGACCAACTCCGGCTTATCCCCAACGTCCTGAACTCCGTGGAAGACCACTCTGCACTGGTGGATGTGCATATCTAATCTGCTGCTGAGGTGGTTCGCCTCGAAAGTTACCAAAGGACCCTACTGTTCTGGCCCTCTTCTGCTGATCTTGGTTAACCCGTCGATCCCTACGTTTCTCGGCCTGCTGCGCATAAGCCATTACACAGGCCATGCTCAAGCCTGACTGAAGAGCTACTCTTGCACAACCCTCTCTTAAATAGTCATTAAGACCCGTGATAAATCGGTACATCATAAACTCTCTGGTAGCCAAATCCCTAGCTAGTGTCACGACCCGTTCCGGGGCCCGTGACTGGTGCCTTACCGGGGCACCCAAGTAGTCATACATCAGAGTAATCAGCGGAAATATAAAGCAAGACATGAAACAGTTTATAAAATAAGACACGGTTTATGTGAGAAAACATCGCCTTTCGGCATATATATATAAACATGGTTTAGCAGTTACATCCGACACTGTACAACATGACTCTGCACCTCTAAGGAAATATACAACTATGGCGGACAGGGCCGCCATACCACTGGCTACAAAACTATCTACAACAGGAGATCATACCCAAAAGTAGAGCCTCGGAAAGATGGAGCTCCCGACACCAACGTAGAGATCCTAAGAATGTGGATCTAGCACTGCTTGCCTTACTGCGGCATGAACGCAGCCCCGAAGGAGTCGACAACAGTACTAAGTATATGAAGCGTAAAATACTTAAATGAAACATATCATTTTAAAAGCAGTTTTGCAAGTATGTATGAAACAACGAGGAAACCGCGCATAGTGCCACATCACAAACAAGAGCGTGATAGGTAAGCGTAGCAGGTCTTTTCTAGGCTGCGAATGATCAAGCAGGCCATTGCGTAGTATCACCATGCAAGCCTAATCTCGGACTCCGTAGTCGCATAAGCCAATCACATGGGCCCGTAGGGTATATAACCTGCGTCGGTAGCTACTCTCGGCATCGCCCCGACTCGTAGTCGCATGGCCACATAGACGCGTGAGGTATAACCCGCACACTAACACGGAACTCCGTAGCTCGCATAGGTCCTTGGACCCGCATGAGGTATTCTCGAATCATGGTCCTGCATCGCCGAGTCTACCGCGTCGGAGGGCTTAACCCGGTAATATGTCAAGAGGTGAGTGATGTTACACTAACCTAACAGCTTATCGTTAAACAACATAAGCACAACAAGAATACTCTTTTACACAAACTTTACAAGACACTAACACACATAGCATCATATCATGTCTACTTATCAAACCATCTTATTATTCTTTTCACAATTCAATATAAGTGCATTATAAACACATAGGCAAACTGTTTCTTTTATAAATCTTAAGTGGTTATACTTAACTTCCCATAAAGCTAGTATAACTCTTAAGCTTCTGTTTAAAAACCAATTAGTTCTCTTCTGTTAAAAAAATGATTCAGTATTCTTTTGAAATGCTTTCAGATCTTTATTATTCAGGCTTAAGCCGTGAGGCATTGCCGTAAGTGTTATTCAGGCTTAAGCCGTGAGGCATTGTCGTAAGTGTTATTCAGGCTTAAGTCAAAGACATTGCCGTAGTTATTATTCAGTTAACACATGTACGTCTACCGTACTATATATATTGTAAAATATCATGCTTTAGGAAGAATCACATACCTTCTCAGCGAAAACCACCTGCCAAGTTGAATATGTCGCGCGCAGAGAGTCAGCCTATAATAGTCACAGACATCTATCAAAGACTACTCTGAAGGTCATTCTAAACAGAGGGTTCACAATTCTATGGAAAGTTGGGCAGCATTTCCCTACCCGGTGAGCTATATAAGTCTACTGTGAAAACAGTCCTATGTAAGTACAGTTTGATTATTCTTCTTTTAAACCCTTCTACTGTGGTAACAATTCAATTCTATTCTGTGATATTCTTCTAAGTATTTAATACTTATTCTAATACTACTACAGTATGTATTCTCTAATTCAAAAGAGGGTTAGGATTAGTTACCTCAGTAAGCCCAATAATATCCTAGATAAAGTCGCTGAGCAAGGTTTTGCTCTAAGTTGTATGCTCGAGAAACCTTAGAAGTTCTTCACAACTTCTACTAAGTACTAAGGGATTTGGGCTAGGGTATTTTGGGCATTATAACAATACAAGAAGGCAACTTTTCTACCAAGGGAGGGGGGGTAGATTTCGGCTAGGCTAGGGGGGGTAGGCCCTCGGCCAAACTTCACAAGGGGAGGGGGGGAGTGTTTGGACGAACAAGGCTCAAGGGAGAGGAGAGGATTTTCAAGACTTGGAAAGATTTGTGGATGAAGAATTCTTCATCTTAAGGGGGGTATTTATAGGTCAAGAAGTGGCCAACCAATGGCCAAGATTAAGACAAGTGCAAGGCAAGTGTAGGGTGAAGATTTACTCCACACAAATATCCTACCAACTCCTTGACTTGTGCACAAGGCACAAAAAACGTGCAACACTAAGTCCAAATCGTCCAAATGGACGATTTCAAGTCCATCAATTGGAGGGTGACAAGTGTCGCCCTCCCGTTGGTCCAAAATGTTTCGTCTCTCGGAAAAATCCGCAAAAATTAGAAATGGCATAGCCGGAATTTACCCTACGAAAGCTGTGGAAACGTTTCGTCGGAAAACGATTCTTTTAGCGAGTTGTGCACAAATAAAAACGTTTTGCCTAAACTTTAAGGCTAGACTTTTGTACGTATTCCCTTACGTACATACTCTGGAAATACGGGGTATAACATTCTCCCCTCCTTAGAAACATTCGTCCCGAATGTTCCTTCCCAAGACAGTTAACGATAAGATTCTTCATAACTTGCGATTGCAAATGCCACACACGCCACGTAACAACACTTAGGCGAAAGCGATAACGAAAATTTACAAGTAGGAAAGTGAATTACACGGAGGTGTGGGAATAGGTGAGGTACTTACGCCTCATGTCCTCCTCGGCTTCCCACGTCATCTCCTCACGAGCTCGTTCCGCCACAAGACTTTGTGGAAGCCACGTCCTTGGTCCGCAGACGCCTAACGACGATCGACTATCGCTATGGGAATCTCTCATACAATAACCCACCGGTCAATCGACATCGTCAATCGGGTGTACTAGATGGATCCGATACATCTCCTCGGCGATAGATACGTGAAAAACGGATGCCGCCTCGGATCGGACGGCAGATCCAACTCGTAGGCAACCTTGCCTACCTGCGGACAATCGAAGCGGCCCAATGTACCTGGTGAGTTTCCCCTTCTTCCGAATCTCATCACACCGCCATGGGTGACACCTAGGAAAACCCAATCATGAACCTCGAACTCAAGATGCGGCGACGATGATCTGCGTCGACTTACGTTGACTACGGTATCAATAGCCGCTCTCGGATAAGCTTCACCTTATCCACTGCCTGTTGTACCAAATCTGGTCCCACTAGCTGCACCTCGCCCACATCGAACCAACCTATAGGCGATCTGCACTTCCTCTCATATAAGGCCTCATAAGGCGCCATCTGAATACTGGAGTGGTAGCTATTATTATACGCGAACTCAACTAGAGGCAAATGATCCTCCCAACTACCACTGAAGTCAATAACACAGGCTCGCAGCATATCCTCAAGAGTCTGGATAGTGTGCTCTGCTGTCCGTGCATGCGTGGATGAAATGCGATTTCGGGCTAACTGCGTCCTAAACCCTGCGGAAGGACCTCAGAAGTTAGCGTGGCGGGCTCCTGCATGCGATATGATCGAAGTAGGGACTCCATGCGATCGGCGATCTCTCGGATGTAAAGTCGGCATAATCCTCGGTAGAAAAAGTCGTCTGACGGGAAGAAAGTGGGCTGATTTCGTCGACTGTCGGCGATAACCCATATAGAATCATGTCTCCTCCGAGTGCGAGGTAATCCCGTGATGAAGTCCATGTTGATTACCTCCCACTTCCGGTCGGGATCTCAATCGCCGCAACAAACCACCGTGCCTCGGTGCTCTACCTTCACTGCGACAACACGGGCGAGCTACGAACTCGCAACGTCCTCTTCAAGCCATCCCACCAATACACGGATCTAAGGTCGTGGTACATCTTGGTCGACCGGATGGATAGAACGCTTGTACCGTGTGCTTCCCAAGAACTCTGCCGAAGTCACGAAACATCTGGAACACACAATCGCCCTCAAACCTTAGCTCCCATCGGTGCTACCTCAAAGGACCTTTGCCCTCACGAAGAGTCGTATCACGATATCGAATCAAAGTGGATCCTCGAGCTGTTGCCTCTTCACCTCCTCGGCGATGGAAGACTCGGCAACCTCACGAACTCTAACCCCTGCTATCAGAATCAATCAAGCGGACACCAAGGCTCGCTAAGCGATGCAAATCACGAACCATGTCCCTCTCTCTAGATGCACATCGATAGGCTCCCATCGACCTACGACTAAGCATACGCCACATTGGCCTTCCGGGTGGTACGGGATATCAACATCGTAATCCTTAGCAACTCTAACCACCGTCTGCCGTAAGTTCGGCTCCTCTGGTGAAGATATCCGAGGCTCTTGTGGTGCGTATAAATATCCACGTGAACCCCATACAAATAGTGCCTGGATCTTGGCGTGAATCATACCGCCACTCTAAATCATGGGTGGGGTAGTTCCTCTCGTGTTTCTTGGTGTCGGGATGCATATGCTATAACCTGCCATGCTGCATCAACACATCCCAACCCGATGCCCGGCGCATCACAATACACTACATAACCATCCGGACCCTCCGGAAGAGTAAGAACGGGCGGTCGTCGATCTCTCTTTCAGAATGGAAACCACGCTCCTGACATCGGTCCATGAAACTTGGCGCCACGAGTCAGCCTAGTCAATGGTGCGTAGATAAAGCAAACTTCTCCACGAACGCCGATAATATCTGCAAGGCCCGAGCTGCGAACCTCAGCCGGAGTAGTAGGTGCAGGCCAAGTCCTTGCCTCGATCTTGGCGTATCCACTCGAATGCCATCAGCCCGACAATATGCCCAAGAAACGCCATCGAAGTCAACCAAAACTCACATTTGGAAAACTTGGCGTACAAGCTGCTGGTCTGGAGAATCGGCCTGATCGCCAAATGCTCCGCATGCTCTGCTCTGGCGAGAATAAACCAAGATATCATCAATGAACACTATCACAAGCGTGTCAAAAATGGTTTGAACACTCGGTTCATCAAATCCATGAATACCGCCGAGCATTGGTCAACCAAAGACATGACCACGAACTCATAATGCGTCTGGTCGGAATGCGATCTGAGGATATCCACCTCTCGACTACTTTGATGATAGCGATCGCGGATCAATCTTGAGAAACATCTCGCACCGCAATCGGTCGAACAAATCATCAATCACGGGAAGGGTATTCGTTCTTAATGGTCACCTTGTTCACGTAATCAACACAGCGTGCGGCGTCGTCCTTCTTCTTCACGAACAATCTGGCGCTCCCGGGGAGAAACACTAGGCACGATGAAGCCGCTTCTCCAAAGAAATCTCTAAGGTGATCCTTCACTCTCAACTCGGCGAGTGCCATTACGTATGGCGGAATGGAAATAGGCCGAGTGTGTGGCAATATGTCAATACAAAACTCAATCTCCCTCTCAGGAGGGATACCCGGGAGGTCATCTGGAAACACGTCTGGGAACTCGACTCACTGGGCCCGAAAATCTGGTACGCGGCTTGATTATCAAACACGAACGAGATGGTAGATATACCCTTCGCACCATCTTCCTAGCCTTGAGGTAGGAAATAAACCTACCCTCGGCGTCTGGTGCTCCTCCCACTCAACAACCGGCTCGCCGAGAAACTGGAACCGCACTACTCTCTCTGCGGTCTACATTGGCGTAGCAAGAAGCTAGCCAATCCATCCCCATGATCACGTCGAAGTCAATCATCTCCAACTCTATCAAGTCGGCTGGTCCGACGACGTAAATAGTCACAGGACAAGCTCTATATACCCGCCGAGCTACCAGAATCACCATCTGGCGTAGCTACCTCGAAAGGGTCTATGGACTCGGGCTCTATCCCTATCCTACTAGAAACAAGGGAGATATATAGGGCAGTAGAACCGGATCTATCAAAGCATACACATCAAACCAGGAACCGATAAAGTACTGGCGACATCGGTGAGGCCTCACGATCTGTCGGTGGACAAAGCATAAATGCGGTTCGAGGACCGCTAGGCGGGACGAGCCACGAACTCTGCGCGACCTGACCCGCCATGAGTACCACGCCTCGTGGCGAGTAGCGTAGGAGATGAAGAAGACGTGAAAGAACGCGTGGTGACCCACCGCCATCGCCGCCCGGTGGACGGTTCCTCGCGTAGTGACCTGCTGGCCTGGTGAAACAAACTCCCATACCACACTCGAAGTGGGATCTACGCACGGCCACCGAGGAGGTGGTCGATCGGCGAACCTCTGCGCTGCGGATGTCGAAGTCTGGGGCCTGATGCGCCTCGAATATCTGGGTGTCGAGGGCGGTGCGAGTGCTCGAGTGTTGTGGTGCAAATCTAGGCTAGCTTTGAGCGCCCACCACGATAGCCACCAAACGACCTGCCGTCACGGTCTTCTTGCTCGCTGCAACGGCGGCGATCTCTACGCTCGCCGCATCCAAGAGCATGTGCTGCGTGCGGGTAATGTCCATACGGTGAAGAGAAACACCATACATGACTCGGCCATATAGTCATCTAGCGGTGGCGTAGCGGTGCACCTATCCTCATCGCGCTACCAATCTGGGACATATCGAGCGATGAATCAAACTCGACATTGTACTCACGGCGGTCGTCCTCTGCCTCTCGGCGATAAAAATCTATCGGCCGCGCCCTCGCCATCTGTGGAGGCAAGAAGTGAGTGAGGAAAGCCTCGAGAACTCATCCCAGTAGGCGGGGGCGTGCTCTCCGGGATAACTCCGCGAATCAAACCAATCGGCTGCGGTATCACGCGGCCGTCTGACGAAAGATCCAGGACTCTGTCTCTCGAGGCCTTGATCACGCGTGATCCTTCGAAGGCGACGGATGAACTCCTGCGGATCATCCTCCGGCCTCGACCAGTAAAACTCGGCGGGCTCTGACTCAAGAAATCTCGTAGCCTCACTATACGCCTCGGGTGTACCACGGGTGCGGCCGTGGCTGAGCTGGAATTGAGCTGCGCATCGGCCTCTCTCGTGTCGGGCCTGACTTTAGCTAATAGTGGGCCATCTCCTTGTACCTAACTCCTCCGCCCGGTGTGGGGCGGAGGTGTGGAGTGCGTGGTCTCTTTGGGGCGGCGTCATAGAACTCGCCGTCTGCGGTATAGGCGGGCACGAGCCCTCGTGACTTTGGGTGTCTCGCTAGCGACTCCGCCATTTGCCTTGCCACGGGCGGGTTGCCTTACGTGGAGGCATAAGCATTACGGAAAGGAATACGTTAGAGGGTCCAACCTATAACACGACTCTAAAGCACGATATCGAGAATGAGAAGAATGGAAACCAATCCTAAATATCCTATAGCCTCACGATTATGGGTGTGGTGCACAACACACCGATAATCAAGACTTACTAGATACGATGCAGTAGACACTTTCCAGGATTAATCGCTCGATACCACTTTTGTCACGACCCGTTCGGGGCCGTGTTGGTGCCTTGCAGGGCACCCAGTAGTCATACATCAGTAATCGGCGGAAATATAAAGCAAGACATGAAAGCGATTTATAAAATAAGACACGGTTTATGTGAGAAAACATCGCCTTTCGGCATATATATATAAACATGGTTTAGCGATTACATCGACCTTTGTACAACATGACTACTGACCTCTGAAATATACAACTATGGCGGGACGGGCCGCCATACCACTGTATACAAAACTATCTACAACGGGAGATCATACCTAAAGTAGAGCCTCGGAAAAGATGGAGCTCGACACCAACGTAGAGATCCAGAATGTGGATCTAGCACCTTGCCGCTTACCTGCGGCATGAACGCGGCCCAGAAGAGGTCGATACAAGTACTAAGTATATGAAATCAAAATACTTAAATGAAACATATCATTTTAAAAGCAGTTTTGCAAGTATGTATGAAACAACGAGAAACCGCACATAGTGCTACATCACAAACAAGAAGCGTGATAGGTAAAGCATAGCGAGTCTTTTCTAGGTGCGAATGATCGGCAGGCCAATTGCGTAGTATCACCATGCAAGCCTAATCACGGACTCCGTAGTCGCATAGGCCAATCCACGTGGGCGCATAGGGTATATAACCTGCGAGGGTAGCTACTCCTCGGCGTCGATCTGGACTCGTAGTCCGCATGGCCACATAGACCGCATGAGGTATAACCGCACACTAACACGGAACTCCGTAGCTCCGCATAGGTCCCTTGGACCCGCATGAGGTATTCTCGAATCATGGTCCTGCATCACTGAGTCTACCGCGTGGAGGAAGCTTAACCCCTGTAATATGTCAAGAGGTGAGTGATGTTACACTAACCTAACGACTTATCGTTAAACAACATAAGCACAACAAGAATACTCTTTTACACAAACTTTACAAGACACTAACACATAGCATCATATCATGTCTACTTATCAAACCATCTTTTTATTCTTTTCACAATTCAATATAAGTCTGTTATAAACAAATAGGAAAACAGTTTCTTTTATAAATCTAAAGTGGTTATACTTAAATTCACATAAAGCTAGTATAACTCTTAAGCTTACGTTTAAAAACCAATTAGTTCTCTTACATTAAAAAAATGATTGATATTCTTTGAAATGCTTTGGATCTTTATTATTCAGCTTAAGCGTGAGGCATTCTTAGTAAGTGTTATTCAGGCTTAAGCGCGAGGCATTGTCGTAAGTGTTATTGGGCTTAAGTCAAAGACATTGCCGTAGTTATTATTCGATTAACACGTACGCGTCTACCGTACTATATATATTGTAAAATATCATGCTTTAGGAAGAATCACATACCTTCTCGTGAAAACCACCGCCAAGTTGAATATGTCGCGCAGAGAGTCGACTATAATAGTCACAGACATCTATCAAAGACTACTCAAGGTCATTCTAAGCAGAGGTTCACAATTCTATGGAATGTTGGGCAAGACTTCCCTAACGGTGAGCTATATAAGTCCACTGTGAAAACAAATCCTATGTAAATCTGATTTGATTATTCTTCTTTAAACCCTTCTCTGTGGTAACAATTCAATTCTATTACGTGATATTCTTCTAAGTATTTAATACTTATTCTAATACTACTACAGATGTATTCTCTAATTCAAAGAGGGTTAGGATTAGTTACCTCAAGAAGCCCAATAATATCCTAGAAAAGTCGCGCTGAGCAAGGTTTTGCTCCTAAGTTGTATGCTCAGAGAAACCTTAGAAGTTCTTCACAACTTCTACTAAGTACTAAGGTATTTGGGCTAGGTATTTTGGGCATTATAACAATACAAGAAGGCAACTTTTCTACCAAGGGAGGGGGTAGATTTCGGCTAGGCTAGGGGGTAGGCCTCGGCCAAACTTCTGAGGGAGGAGTGTTTGGACGAACAAGGCTCGAGGAGAGGAGAGGATTTTCAAGACTTGGAAAGATTTGTGGATGAAGAGTTCTTCATCTTAAGGGGGGTATTTATAGGTCAAGAAGTGGCCAACCAATGGCCAAGATTAAGACAAGTGCAAGGCAAGTGTAGGGTGAAGATTTACTCCACACAAATATCCTACCAACTCTCGACTTGTGCACAAGGCACAAAAACGTGCAACACTAAGTCCAAATCGTCCAAATGGGCGATTTCAAGTCCATCAATTGGAGGTGACAAGTGTCGCCCCCGTTGGTCAAAATGTTTCATCTCTCGGAAAAATCCGCAAAATTAGAAATGGCATGGCGGAATTTACCTACGAAAGTTGTGGAAACGTTTCGTCGGAAAACGATTCTTTTAGCGAGTTGTGCACAAATAAAAACGTTTTGCCTAAACTTTAAGGCTAGACTTTTGTAAGTATTCCCTTACGTACATACTCTGGAAATACGGGGTATAACAGCTAGTAACAGGGTCGTTTCTTTGCAATCTATATTCTCTGTTTCCGGTCGTGGAACTGAAGGCGTAAATGTCATGGTCGCGATGAGCACTCTTGTCATTGTGCTAAACTCTGCTGAATTGGTGGCGTCGTGAACTCCCCGAATGAAGCACCAACCCAGGTGATGATTGGGCATGTGCCCTCGTAACCCTCTATACTCTACTCGCAACTCCCTCGGCTGCCTTGCCCTTCTGGGCCCGGGTTTCCTTACACGGAGGCATAACGATAAGGGAAAGAAATACGTTAGAGGGGTCCAACTTATAACACAGTTCTAAGGCACGATCTCAGAGTGAGAAGAATGGAAACCAATCCTAAATATCCTATAGCCTCCTGATTATTGGTGTGGTGCACAACACACCGATAATCAAGACTTCATAGTTACTGATGCAGACACTTTCCGAGGATTAATCGCTCGATACCACTTTTGTCACGACCGAACCGGGCGTGATCGTGCCTTACCTCGGGCACCCAAGTAGACATACATCAGAGTAATCAGCGGAACATAAAACAAGACATGGAATAACAAGAAGTGTAAAACAGTAATCTGAGAAAACTTGTCCTTTGGCATATATATAAATCATCTTAAAACCGAACAGTTACATCCCATTACAACTCGCCACAACTCACGGACCTCTAAGAATGATATGACAACAATGGCGGGACGGGGCCGCCATACCACGAATGTAAATACCTACAACGATGGGGACTATACCGGATAAGCCTCGAGAGAAGCTTCCCAAAGCGGCTGACTGCGATCCTAAAAGCGAGGATCAGCGGTGTACCCTACTGCGGCATGAATGCGGCCCGAAGGAGGTCGATAACAGTACCAAGTATGTGGCGAAAAATCGTAAATGAAATCATAGTAGTCTATATAAAACAGGAGACATGTATGATAACCAAACTACAGTTCACAATAAATAGCAGTCATGTCAAGTCAGGGACTCACGCCCTCAAAGTCATCACTCAAATATCACTATGGGTCTCACGCCCATAACATCAATCATGCGTGGAATACCTTCCTCGGCTGCGATCTATGATATCAAAGCACGAGGAATACATATGAACACCGGTCCCACGTGTCATAATAAAACCGTACGGGGTAAGTACGAAGGCATAGCCGACTACTAACACCCACAGTACTAACAAGGTCATAAACTGTATCATGAGATCTGTCTAGACCGCCACATGATCGAAGCTGGCCACACGCCCGCGGTATCAAATGTGCGCGTCTAGCCCTGGAACTTCCGCTGACTCGATAGGCCAACCTCGTAGGCGCGTGAGGTATTCCTCGCGTCGGTAGCTACTCCCGGCATCCGCTGGACTCGCGATCCGCGTGGCCACATAGACCGCATGACCATAAAGGCGCACACACTAACACGGAACTCTCGTAACTACGCATAGGTCCGGGACCCGCGTAGGTATCCTCGAATCATAGTCACACGCATCGCTCGAGTATTACCCGCGTCGGATGGCGGCAACCTCCGGGATCATGTCAAGGTGAGTGGTACAATACCAATATAACGACTGATCGTTAAACAACTTAAGCGCAATCGAGGAAACCCGCTACACAATCATCACAAGATATTAACACACGTAGTATCCTAGCATGATTACTTATCAAATCAACAAGAAAGTATTACAAGACTATCACAAACCAACACAATCAAGTTATTCACACAAGGTACTTTCTACTATATGATTAACAAGATCGGGTTTTTATCCCCAAAGTACTTCATACATTAACTCTTTAAAAGATCTGCTTCTTTCTCAAAAGTCACACAATACCCGTAGTATAAAAATAGAGTGACTATCTTTTGAAGTAAATCGAAACACTTTTCTTTGTAAAATCAAGTAACAACATTCTTTTCCAAACGTTCAAGTTTGCCTAATTTCCATTACTCAAGTTTCTCGTTTTCGAAAGGTTTCGTAGTTCATAGTATTAATCACTTAATGATATAATTCTCCTTTAAAACAATTTGAGAAACATATGCCTTATATGTGAGTATGTTATTCTTGTTTATAACAATCTTATTAAAGCAGCCATGATCTAGGAAATGTAATATCATTTTGTCTCATCTTAGCTTCTATGCAGATGGAGGTTTCTACTGGTTTTAATAATACTTTAATAGTCAATATATTTCCCCTTTATTAGCGCTGCTGTGGTTTGTTCGATACTTATTCTGATTTCCGAAATCAGTAAAATATTATTCCTTTTAAAAAAACCAAGTACTCATTACTCATGAATGAGGTTTCACATTTTTTAACAAATTTCAATTAAGTCAAGTCTCTTATCTTTTAAGATCAAGTCTCTTAACTTCTTAAATCAATAAATCATTCTTTTTATCTCTCTTAAGTCGTTATACTTAACTTCCCATAAAGCTAGTATAACTCTTAAGCTTTTAAAACCAAGTATTACTCTTCTGTTAAAAATGATTCAGTATTCTTTTGAAATACTTCAAGATTATTCAGGCTTAAGTCAAAAGACATTGCCGTAATTATTATTCAGTTAACACACGTACGTCTACCGTACTATATATATTTTAAAATATCATGCTCAAGAGTATAGGAAGAATCACATACCTCGCGACGATTATCGACTATAAGCAAAACGCTCCACGGCTATAACCCGGCTAGCCTTGTCCACCTTCCAAGTAGAACAAGCTACTTGCAGATCATTCAACCTATAAAGGTTATATACGTCTATCAACGTCTAGACTACTCTGTAGAATAAATCTAGATACAAGATTCTACGGGAAATTTGGCAGCACTTCCCTACCCGTCAAACTTCACAAGTCTACTGTAATACAATCCTATGTAAGTACAGTTCAAGTCCTTTCTGTAATATCCTTCTATTACAGTTCAAATCTCTTCTATGAATCTTATATTCATTTTTATACAACTACAATATGCAATTTCCAATTACAATAGAAGGATAGGATTATTTACCTCGGTAAGCCCAAAATTATCCAAGTTTAATGTCGATCCTGAGAAACGTTTAGCTCCTACTCTGGGCGCTTCAACCCGCTCCAAACAACCCTTAGAAGTTCTACGCAACTTCATCTTAATATTTCAACCAACTGTGAAGATTTTCCTTAGGGTTGTGTTTAGTGACTGAAGGGAAGTATAATAGTATTTCTGGGCTTTTAGTATAGGTGTAACCTTGGAATACTACAAGGTATTTGGGCCAAGGTATTTTGGAATAGTAACTATACTTGGAGAGTATTTTTCTACCAAATGGGGGGGTATTTTACGAGAGCTTCAAGGTAGGGGGGGGGGATACCTCTCGGCCAAGGCCACTAGGAGGGGGTGTACCCTCGGCCAGAGCTTACTCGAGGGGAGGAGGAGAGGGTTTTCAAGACTTAGGGATTTTTGTGGATGAAGAAGATCTTCAACTAAGGGGGTATTTATAGGGAAATCAATGGTCAAGATCATGCCAAGTAGTTGGCAAGTGTAGGGTGAGGATTCATCCATGTGTACCTTATCCAACTACCACACAAAAATATCACAAATATCCTACCAACTCTTGACTTCCAAATCGTCCAACTTGCCGTCCTTCACTCCACCAACTTGAGGGCGACAAGTGTCGCCCTCTCGTTGGTCCAAAATATTTCGTCTCTCGGAAAAATCCGCAAAATATATAAATGACATAGCCGGAATTTTCCCTTCGCAAGTTTTGTAAAACGTTTCGTCGAAAAACGATTCCTTTCGGTAGTTGTGAACAAAATTTCGGTCCTAGACTAACTTTAAGGCTTAAACTTTTATACGTACTCCCTCACGTACATACTCTGGAAATACGAGGTATAACAGAACCATAGCCACACCAGGGCTATGAACACCAGCCCTCAAATATCACGGTACGCGTGGATTCCCATCACCGACCGCTATATGTAAAATCTAACCATGTGACGCGCCCGTGGAAACCTACCTCACTGTCGGCGTACACACACAACACATATATATACCCATATCCTGCGTGGAATTCCCGTCACCGCGACGGTAGTAAGAGTAAATACAACCGTGTGGCGCGCGTGGCATCCTACCTCACGGCGTGCATACATACACAACACATACATATATATATATCATGCCCGTGGAATCCCTCATCTCGGGTACATGACTTCATGAGGTGTCCCTCACATCGTGGGTAGCAAATCCACGGAACCAGGTGGTATAACGATCTTGGGGATTTGCCCCTCATTTATACTCTTACCCTGAAGAAGGTGGTATAACGATCTTGGGGGTGTACCCCTCATTTATACTCTTACCCCTCAAACTACATGCCTCGGGATCCCTCATCGTAAGCATGTCCACGATGCATACTGTTATACCCCGTATTTCCAGAGTATGTACGTGAGGGCGTACGTACAAAAGTTCAAGCCTTAAGTAGGCATAAGGGACGAAATTGTGCACAACTAGCGAAAAGAATTGTTTTCCGACGAAAAGTTTTCCGGACCTTGCGAAGGGAAAATTACGGTTGCGACATTTATAATTTTTACGGATTTTTTCGAGAGATGAAATATTTTGGACCAACGAGAGGGCGACACTTGTCACCCTCAAGTGGACGGCATTGTGGGCTATTATTTGGCACGTTTTTTGTCAAGAAAAAGGCCTTGAACATCGGTCAAGGTTAGGTAGGATATTTTGTGATATTTATGGAGTAGATGGATAAGGTTACACTTGCCCAAATCCCCACCCTCCACTTGCCCTCCACTTGCCTTAATCTTGACCATTGATTGGCCTATAAATACCCCTTAAGTTCAAGACTTATTCTTCATCCACACTTGTGAAATTCCAAGGCAAAATCCCTCCCTCCCTTTTAAGAAGCTCTCGTCCGACCTCCCCCTCCCCCTTGAGAAGGCCCTCGGCCGAAGTACCTGTTATACCCCGTATTTCCAGAGTATGTACGTGAGGGCGTACGTATTAAAGTTTTAACCTTAATTAGGCAAAGGATCGAAAATTGTGCACAACCCCCGAAACGAATTGTTTTCCGACGAAACGTTCTCCAAAACTTGCGTAGGGAAAATTACGGCTATGTCATTTATAATTTTTGCGGATTTTTCCGAGAGATGAAACATTTTGGACCAATGGGAGGGTGACACTTGTCACCCTCATTGGACGGCAAAGGGAGGCCACGGTTGGCATGGTTTTGGGGCTTAAATCTTGGGTCAATGTTTTGTGAGGGATTTGTGGAGTAGGTTAGGGTGCACTTGTGAAAATCCCCACCATCCACTTGCCCTCATCTTAGCCCTTGAAAGCCCTATAAATACCCCCCTTGCTTGAAGGTTTTCTTCATCCCTCAAATCATTCTAAGTCTTGAAAACCCTCTCCTCCTTTGTGTGTAGTTCTCGTCAAAAGCCACCCCCTCCCCCTTGAAAAGGCCCTTGGCCGAAACCCCTCTCCCTTTGTAGTGTTCTAGCCGAGAACACACCCCCCCTCTCTTGAGTTGTTCTCGTGAAATACCGCCCCCCCCCTTGGTAGAGAAATACTTCTCCAAGTATTGTTGTTATGCCAAAATACTCTAGCCCAAAACCTTTGTAGTATTTCCAAGTACCCTCTACGAAAAGCCCGGAAAATACTACTATACTTTCCTTTAGCCACTAAACGAAACCCTATGGAAAAATCTTCATAGTTAGTTGAAGTATTAAGTAGAAGTTGTGTAGAACTTCTAAGGGTTTCTCGGAGCGAATTGGAGCGTACAGAATAGGAGCTAAACCTTGCTCAGGATCGACTTTTATCTCGGATAATTTTGGGCTTATCGAGGTAAATAATCTTGTCCCCTATTGTAATTGGAAATTACATGTTGCAGTAATAATATAGTTGAAGTATACTATATATAGAATGAATATTGAAAAGAATTGAACTGGAATTAAATAGAAGGATATTAAAGAAGAAAATTTGGACTGTAATTACACTGTATGAAGGATGTTAAAAAGAATTTGAACTGTACTTACATAGGACTGTATTCTGATGAACTTGTGTAGTATTCTTGTGAAGTAAAATTGTACACGTCCGGTTAGACGTGTAAACCCCCGGTTGGCTTGGTAGTAGCCTCGATAGAGGAGGAGATTTCTGTGATTTGCGGGGCGAATCTTCAATTTTACGTAGAATATGGAACCGTGTGTTTAGAAGTTAATAGACGTTTGTGGCCTATATAGGTGGAAGTACTACGAGTAGCGTATTCTACTTGAAGAGTGGAAAAGGCTAGCAGGGTTACAGTACTGTGGAGCGTATTGCTAATTGTCAATAATCGTCGCGAGGTATGTGAACCTCTTCCTATCCTTTCTAGCATGATGTTTTGTAAACTATGTAGTACGGTAGACGTACATGTGCTAAATGAGTTTGGTTGGTTCAAAACATAGGGTGTTATAATAACTTTATGGGAAGTTAGTTATAACGACTCTATGTAGGTAAAAGAATGGTTTATTGATTGTAGAAGTTAAGAGACTTGATCTTGAAAGATAAGAGAGTTGACTTAGTTTGACTTGTTATGAATTTTGTTAAAATGTTGTAAAAACGTCATTCGCGAGTAATGAGTAGTTGGTTTTAAAAGAATAATGTTTCTTGATTTGGAAATGAGAATAAGTGTCGAACAAACCACTGCAGCGTTAATAAAGGAAAATGTATTGACAAATAACTAATTGTTATTAAAACCAGTAGAAACCTCCATCTGCATAGAAGCTAAGATAAGACAAAATTGTATTACATTTCCTAGATCATGACTGCTGTAGCAAGATTGTTATAAACAAGAATAAACGGCTCACGCATAAGACATATGTTACTCAATTGTTTTAAAAGAGATTAAAACTATGAGTTATGAAACCTTTCTAAAATAAGAGACTTGAGCATTTGAAATTAGGCAAACTTGAACGTTTGGAAAATAATGTTGTTACTTGATTTTACAAAGGGAAGTGTTTTGGTTTACTTAAAAAGATAGTCACTCTATTTTCATACTACGGATATCGTGTGACTTTTGAGAAAGAAATGGATCTTTTAAAAAGAGTTAATGTATGTAGTACTTTGGGGTTAAAACCCGGATTTGTTGTAATAAAATATAAGTCCATGAGTATGTTGAACTTGCCTATGCTTGTGGTGATAGCCTTTGTTGTGCAAGTGTTGTATTTCTGTGCTACCGCGTCTCTCGATGGAGGGCCGGCTGATTTGTTATGAATGATTCTTTACCGAGTCCCATGGGATGGGCCGGGACACGAATTCCACATGATTCTTTACCGAGTCCCATGGGATGGGCCGGGATACGTATTCCACCTGATTCTTTATCGAGTCCCATGGGATGGGCCGAGACACGTATTCCACCTGATTCTTTATCGAGTCCCATGGGATGGGCCGAGACACGTATTCCACCTGATTCTTTATCGAGTCCCATGGGATGGGCCGAGACACGTATTCCACATGATTCTTTATCGAGTCCCATGGGATGGGCCGAGACACGTATTCCACATGATTCTTTCACGAGTCCCATGGGATGGGCGGGACACGTATTCCACATGATTTATACCTAGGCTGCCGCGGTGAGGAAGGAGTTCCAGGCGTGAAGGATGACTTTGAGGCGTGAGTCACGACTTGACATATTGCTTTTATGTTGTGAAGCTGTTGTTTGTTATCATACGAGTCTCATGTTTTATATAGTATTATGATTTCATTTCTGATATTTTTAGTTTCACATACTTGGTACTGTTATGCGACCTCGCCCGGGAGCTGCGTTACATCTGCGCGGTAGAAATACATCGGTTGTGGATCCTCGCTCATGGATCACGATTCAGCGTGTTAGGAAGCCGTTTCCTCGGAGGCTTATCTTTTGGTATGTTACCACAGTGCAGGGTTCTTGTACATTCAAGGGTATGGCGGGGCCTGTCCGTCATAGTTGTTATCACTTCTTAAGTGCAGTAATCTTTGTTGTGGCGAGTTTGTAAAAAGGATAATTGTTCGGGTTTTATGTATATATACAAAAGGCAACTGTTTTAGTTGGCCTGTGTTACACCCCGTAACTCCAGGACATGTTTAAGAGAATGTAAGTAAGGATCACAAGACTTGAAAAGGGTACGAAAGGAAGACTTGTTTTTCCGACGGAAAATCTTCCGAACATCGGAAAGGAAAAATGTTCGTTGGTGAGAATTAGGTTCTCAAAATGCATTAATTGAGGATTATGGAATGTTTTATCATTATGTAAATTAGTTTGTACGGTTTTGATTTATTGTGGGGCCCTTTGAGGAATTTTACGTTTGTGGGGCCCACGAGGGTTCTGAATTATATGGACGAATGGGAGGGCGACATGTGTCACCCCCCCTTATAATGTCTTGGACGAAAATTACATGGGCAAAAGGGTCACTTGACCATTGTTTAGATGACCAAGTCTTGCAAGTAGAGAGCTTGACAATGTTGACTTAGTCAATGGGACCAAAGTCTTGATAATTAAAAGAGTTTCATCCTAACCACACATATGTGCAAATATTGACCCTCCATTGAACTATATAGTAGTACTAGTAGCAAGACTTGTCATAACACTTAGAAAATATTTTGAAATCTTGTTCTTGTGCTAAGTGAGGCTCACGGTTTTGCTAAGGGTTTGAAGAGAAAATTTTCTATTGTTGACCAATAACCTCCCCACTTTAAACCAAGGTACCTAAGGGTATAGTAAGTGTATCTCAATAGGAAAATCCCGAAAAAAGAGAGTTTTCGTATTAGTCGCAAAGTGAAAACATAGTGGCTTTCTGGGTTTTGAATTGGAAGTTTGAAGGAAAGTTGTTGGTAAGAGGTTATTGGACGTATTGTGGCCATGATAGGTTGAAGTACTAAGTATAGCGTATCCTACTTGAAGAATGGAATAGCTCAAGGTTGAAGTACTTTGGAGCATTTTGCTACTTGTCGACAATCGTCGCGAGGTATGTGAACCTCTTCTTTCGTTGGCATGATCCTACGTATGAAATATCCATGTGATAACATTTTAAGATTCCTTCTACTCTTAGAAGTTAAGAAGTATTTACATTATGAATCTAAGTTAAGAGTATGTTTAAATTGTCCTAAGTCTTTACTAGGTCTTATGGGAGACGTTGGTAAGGATGGTTAGGAAATTATGAGATTTGATTTAAGGGCTATGTATCTTGATTTATTTAAAGTAAGTATGTAAGTTGATTTTTATGTTTGAAAATGACTTGAATTTATATGTGAAAAGGGATTGGTTTTAAAAGTGTAGATGACATGATTTTACAAGTATAAGTAAATGGACTTTAAAGAATTTATGTTATGAAGTTTTAAGACTATGAACTTTGATTTTCTTTAAAGGATTATGAAACTTTATTTTTCAAGATTATGGGACTTGATTTCTAAAGTATAAGCGACATGATTTGAAAGAGTGTATGCTCACAGGTGTTAAGGCTATAAGCCTTGATTTTATAAGTGGAAATGACTTAATTTTACAAAGTATGGCTTAATTTATTTCAAAAGATAAGAAGATGGCTTCCAAAAGAGTATGTGACTTGAGCTTTAAAAAGAAAGGAGTTCTATGATTCTTTTTAAGTATGTATGTACGTAGTATTTTGGATCTAGTTTTCCTAATGTTCTACGAATAAAAGTGTCTTAAGTTCTCTAAAATGAAAGGTTGTTATAATAGCTTTATGGGAAGTTGTTATGACGACTTAAGAAGAAGTGAAAAGATGGTTTGAAAATGTTATGTAAGGAAAATCACCGAGCCTACAATTTGGCGGATTACGTTATGAAATACAGAGCCTACAATTAGGCGGATTACGTTATGAAATACACCGAGCCTACAAATAGGCGAATTACGTTATGAAATACACCGAGCCTACAAATAGGCGGATTACGTTATGAGATACACCGAGCCTACACATGCGGATTCGCCATATTACCGAGCCTTCACATGGCGGGTTACGTCATCTTACACCGAGCAGCGGGCGGGCGGATTATGTTATATGATTCCACGATGCAAGGCGGGCGGGCGGATTATGTTATATGATTCCACAAGATGCAAGGCCCGGCGGGCGGATTATGGTATATGATTCCACGATGCACCGAGGCCCAGCGGGCGGATTATGTTATATGATTCCACGATGCAAGGCCACAGGCGGGCAGTTATGTTATGTAAGATATATAAGTTATGTGAAAAATTTGGATTAAACTCTTAAGTAAGTATGTAAGAATATGTTGTTAAATCTTATGGAAAGAAGGAATGGAGCAGTTAATATACGAGTGATCTCGGGAGTTAAAAATGGCATTCTTTTGTATAGTTATGATTTGATTCTTGCACGTTATTTCATTCCATATTAAATTTTTGTTATCGACCCCCTTGGCTGCGTTAAATGTCCGCAGTTTAGGTACAGTGTGGATCCGCGAGCTTAGGATCTGGTTCGGCATTTTTAGATGGCTCGATGTTAGGAGTTGTCATGGCTATGTATATTAAAGGGTATGGCGGGGCCTGTCCATGATTGTAATTCTTGAAGTGCGTAGTCACATATTGTGGAGTGTTTGTAAAGAAAGGCAAGCGCCGTTTATGTATATGCGTCGGGAAGGTAGCCCTATCGGTGATCTGTTGTTTTACTTCGTTGTTTTATTTATAAGTTTCATGTATGTTCTGATTATCTCGATGTTTACGTAAGCGGTGCGGGTAGGGCACGATCGCGATCGAGTGGTCGTGACAAAAGTGGTATCGAGCGATTAGTCCTCGGAAAGTGTCTGACGTGTCTAGTAGAGTCTTGATTATCGGTGTGTTGTGCACCACATCTATAATCGGAGGCTGCGGGACATTTAGGATTAGTTTCCATTCTTCTCACTCTGAGATCGTGCCATAGAGGCGTGTTGTTAGGGTCGTCTCTCCTAACGAGTTATGTTGATTGCATTCTGAGAAAGGCAGATGACCGGGAATGACTATGTGGATTGCGTATCCAGGTTGGTAATTATTATAGTATAGTTGGTATTGTAACATACATCTATACGGATTTATGTATGAGGGTCAGACGCGTGTTGCCTAGAATGATTTTAGATTACCAGGAATTGGTAAAGACTAACTAGATACCGGGAAGGTATGGAATAGTTAATGAATTTTCGCCAAGGTCTTGTGGTTTATTTTGAGATTATTGGGAAAGGATGAGCTGTCTGATAGGGTAGTGAACCCTTAAGAAAGCCATGTTAAGGAACTAGCAGAATGTCATGTAAATAGATTAAGCTGCGTAGTAGGCTTAAGAAATGGTACGGATGAGGTCCGTATAGAGTAAGTAATGGTTCTTGTGATCAACGACACGATTATGGTATTATGAGAAGTTTTTGTACCCGTTTACGGGGAGACTGATAAGATAGGCTTGGGCGTGGAAATTGCGAGCCTAAGAATATTGATTATTGTCGAGACCTTAGGTATATAAGGCTTTCTCTGGCAATAAGATTTTAAGTCAGACCAAGGATAAGAGTTAAGTGCGACGTTGAGTCGGGTTGAGGACCTGTTACGGGTCTCCCCATGGCCTGGAATGGAGTAGGATCAGTTGGTAGTAGTTCCGCTACGTGACAAGGTCACGGTGCAAGGCGAAGTCTAGTTAATTGTTTTACGGGTTCGTGGGCGCGTTCCACTGGAACCAGGTTGTGGCGGAAATGTCCTTATATTATTTTAGAGAGTGACTCCAGGGATTAGAGGCCAGAATCGGTATGGAAGTTATGTATGCATGTTAGTATGAGTATTGTTATGTGGCCATGGGTGGCATATGTTGTATGAAGGGTGTAGTAAAAAGGAGACTATGTCGCTATCTATTTAGATTGGACTCCGAAAGAACATTCGGGGACGAATGTTTCTAAGGGGGGAAGAATGTTACACCCCGTAACTCCAGGACATGTTTAAGAGAATGTAAGTAAGGATCACAAGACTTGAAAAGGGTACGAAAGGAAGACTTGTTTTTCCGCGAAAAATCTTAGAACATCGGAAAGGAAAAATGTTCGTTGGTGAGAATTAGGTTCTCAAAATGCATTAATTGAGGATTATGGAATGTTTTATCATTATGGAAATTAGGTTGTATGCGGTTTTGATTTATTGTGGGGCCCTTGAGGAATTTTACGTTTTGTGGGGCCCATGAGGTTCTGAATTATATGGACGAATGGGAGGCGACATGTGTCACCCCCTTATAATGTCTTGGGCGAAAACTACATGGGCAAAAGGGTCACTTGACCATTGTTTAGATGACCAAGTCTTGCAGTAGAGAGCTTGCGATGTTGACTTAGTCAATGAGACCAAAGTCTTGATAATTAAAAGAGTTTCATCCTAACCACACATATGTGCAAATATTGACCCTCCAATTTGAACTATATAGTAGTACTAGTAGCAAGACTTGTCATAACACTTAGAAAATATTTTGAAATCTTGTTCTTGTGCTAAGTGAGGCTCACGGTTTTGCTAAGGGTTTGAAGAGAAAATTTTCTATTGTTGACCAATAACCTCCCCACTTTAAACCAAGGTACCTAAGGGTATAGTAAGTGTATCTCAATAGGAAAATCCCGGAAAAAGAGAGTTTTCGTATTAGTCGCAAAGTGAAAACCTAGTGGCTTTCTAGGTTTTGAATTGGAAGTTTGAAGGAAAGTTGTTGGTATGGTTCTAAGGGTCTCAAGGCAGATTGAAGTGTCTTGGAGGCTCTAAACTACTAAGGAGGCGACTTGGTTGGAATTGGATTAAGAATCGTCAAGGTATAATCTTGTCTTTTAAAGTGTTACAAGATTATTTGTATTATTGTTGTTATCTTTGCATGTTGCTAGCATGAAGTATATGTGTTGAAGTTTATAAAGATTATGGATTGATTGTAGCCTTGGAAATCCGAAATGTAATGTAAGCCATGTTAAGTTGTATTACAAATTGGTTGTTTATTAGAAATCGTCGCATGTCACTTACTTGAAGATTATGGTTATATTAATCAAATGCGACTTGATATCATGTTATGCTACCAAGTTGGATTGAAATGGAAATTGGATAAGAATTAGTATTGTTGAACTCGAGGTGGCCGAATTTGGACTTGTAGTTTGTATTAGTTTGTTATTCATTTGTATTGGACTACCTTCTAAATTGTGAGCCAATTGGGGCTGTTTGGTTATTCATTTGTATTGGACTACCTTCTATATTGTTGTGAGCCAATTGGGGCTGTTTGGTTATTGTATTCGACCTTGAAAAAGTTGGCAAAGTGAGTAGAAACAAAGGAGGTGCTGTCCGATTTTCCGTAGAATTTAGTGACTTGGCACTTAGGATATTCTACGTTTAAAGTAAGAGGTTAATGGACGTATTGTGGCCATGATAGGTTGAAGTACTAAGTATAGCGTATCCTACTTGAAGAATGGAATAGCTCAAGGTTGAAGTACTTTGGAGCATTTTGCTACTTGTCGACAATCGTCGCGGTATGTGAACCTCTTCTTTCGTTGGCATGATCCTACGTATGAAATATCCATGTGATAACATTTTAAGATTCCTTCTACTCTTAGAAGTTAAGAAGTATTTACATTATGAATCTAAGTTAAGAGTATGTTTAAATTGTCCTAAGTCTTTACTAGGTCTTATGGGAGGCGTTGGTAAGGATGGTTAGGAAATTATGAGATTTGATTTAAGGGCTATGTATCTTGATTTATTTAAAGTAAGTATGTAAGTTGATTTTTATGTTTGAAAATGACTTGAATTTATATGTGAAAAGGGATTGGTTTTAAAAGTGTAGATGACATGATTTTACAAGTATAAGTAAATGGACTTTAAAGAATTTATGTTATGAAGTTTTAAGACTATGAACTTTGATTTTCTTTAAAGGATTATGAAACTTTATTTTTCAAGATTATGGGACTTGATTTCTAAAGTATAAGCGACATGATTTGAAAGAGTGTATGCTCACGAGTGTTAAGGCTATAAGCCTTGATTTTATAAGTGGAAATGACTTAATTTTACAAAGTATGGCTTAATTTATTTCAAAGATAAGAAGATGGCTTCCAAAAGAGTATGTGACTTGAGCTTTAAAAGAAAGGAGTTCTATGATTCTTTTTAAGTATGTATGTACGTAGTATTTTGGATCTAGTTTTCCTAATGTTATGCGAATAAAAGTGTCTTAAGTTCTCTAAAATGAAAGGTTGTTATAATAGCTTTATGGGAAGTTGTTATGGCGACTTAAGAAGAAGTGAAAAGATGGTTTGAAAATGTTATGTAAGGAAAATCACACCGAGCCTACAATTAGGCGGATTACGTTATGAAATACAGGAGCCTACAATTAGGCGGATTCGTTATGAAATACAGAGCCTACAAATAGGCGAATTACGTTATGAAATACACCGAGCCTACAAATAGGTCGGATTACGTTATGAGATACACGAGCCTACACATAGGCGGATTACGCCATATTACCAGAGCCTTCGCCAGGCGGGTTACGTCATCTTACAGAGCCCGGCGGGCGGATTATGTTATATGATTCCACGATGCACCGAGCCCGGCGGGCGGATTATGTTATATGATTCCACGACACCGAGCCTTGAGCGGGCGGATTATGTTATATGATTCCACGATGACACCGAGCCCAGGCGGGCGGATTATGTTATATGATTCCACGCACCGAGCCCCACGGCGGGCGGATTATGTTATATGATTCCACGATGCCGAGCCCCAGCGGGCGGGCGGATTATGTTATATGATTCCACGACACCGAGCCCCATGCGGGCGGATTATGTTATGTAAGATATGTAAGTTATGTGAAAAATTTGGATTAAACTCTTAAGTAAGTATGTAAGAATATGTTGTTAAATCTTATGGAAAGAAGGAATGGAGCAGTTAATATACGAGTGATCTCGGGAGTTAAAAATGGCATTCTTTTGTATAGTTATGATTTGATTCTTGCACGTTATTTACATTCCATATTCGGTACTGTTATGCCCCGCCCGAAGCTGCGTTAAATGTCCGCGAGTTTAGGTACCAGTGTGGATCCGCGAGCTTAGGATCTGGTTCAAGATTTTTAGATGGCTCAGATGTTCGGAGTTGTCATGGCTATGTATATTAAGGGTATGGCGGGGCCTGTCCACGATTATAATTCTTAGAGGTCTGTAGTCACATATTGTGGGTCTGTTTGTAAAGAAAGGAGGCAACTGCTTCGTTTATGTATGTACGTCCAGGAAGGTAGCCCTATCGGATGACCTGTTGTTTTACTTTCATTGTTTTATTTATAAGTTTCATGTATGTTCCGCTGATTATCTCTGATGTTTACCTGTAAGGGTGCCCAGGTAGGGCACCAGTCGCGGTCCCGGGGTCGGGTCGTGATAGCCTGTTTATTTATCATGTCTCTTGTTTCATGTTTATGTTTTGTTTCCGCTGATTTTCTCTGATGTTGTATCACTAGGGTGCCCGGGGTAAGGCACCAGTCATGGGCCCGGGTTCGGGTCGTGACAAAAGTGGTATCAGAGCAGTTAATCCTCGGAAAGTGTCTACAGACCGTGTCTAGTAGAGTCTTGATTATCGATGTGTTGTGCACCACATCTATAATCATGAAAGGCTGAGACATTTAGATTAGTTTCCATTCTTCTCATTACGAGATCGTGCCTTAGAGCATGTTATAAGTGGACCCCTCGAGCGTGCCGTTTTTACGATTATGCCTCCGCGAAAGGCAGCGAGCCCAGAGGCAAGCGGCGAAGGAAGGCTGCGAGTAGAGCACGGAGGTTACGAGGCGAAGGCCCGTCTTTACTTGAGATAGTGCGTCGGACGGCGAGTTTTGCGCCGCCGCCCGAGAGAGTTTAGAGCGCGGCGGTGGGCTTCGAGACCATAGTACACGAGCCTCGGTCCACGGCTGGAAGCGAGAGATGGGGTACAAGGAGATGGCGATTCTTGGCGAGTCGTGGCAGATATGAGGATAGGTGGATCTGTGATTCGATTCGGTAGCACCGTAGTTCACCCCGAGCGAGATAGTTTGAGACTACGGGACTTTACGAGCCGCAGCCGCGAGTTCTATGGGTCGAGGCACGAGGATGATCCGCAGGAGTTCATCAAGCGATTCTGACGGATCGTAGAGTGATCAAGGCTTGGAGACCGAGTCGGTGACGCCGGTTCGCATCGATTTGCGTGATCTGCGATGATCGGTTTGATTCATGGGAACTATCCCGAGGAGAGCATGCACTCCCAGTAGTTTGGGGCGAGTTCTCAAGGGCATTTCTTGCACATTTCTTGCCTCCACAGATAAGGAGGGCTCGGGCCGACAAATTTTTGACGTTGAGGCAGGACGGGCGGACGGTTAGAGAGTACAATGTGGAGTTTGACTCATTAGCTCGATACGTCCTCGCATTGGTAGCCGGCATGGAGGACAGAGTGTACCGCTATGTCACCGGGCTCGATGACTACTTGGCAGAGGCTTGTTCGGGTGTAGCTCTTCAGCCGGGCATGGACATTGCCCGCATGCAGGCTCATGCACTAGGATGTGAGGCACGGAGAGGTCGACGGAATGACCAGGATCGCGAAGAGGCGAGCAGGTCTTTGGTGACTTTCGAGGCGGACCACCTCGTGACATCGGTTATATACCTCCGCCATTACAGAGCGGTCCTCCGCGATCTTGGGGCGTTCGGGTATTCGGGGCTGGTCGGGCTCGGGGCTTAGTTCACGAATACATGGGTTCTAGCCAGTCGGGTTCAGGTTTTCCTCAGTGTGCACGATGCGGCAGGCGTCATCCCGGGGAATGTCGTCTTTTTACTGGTGCTTGTTTTGCCTGCGGCCATCAGGGCCATGTGACGAGAAACTGTCCTAATAAGAAGGATACAGACAGCAGGACTCAGCCTACCGGGTCAGTGGCAGGTTCATCGCCTTCTACAGCTATGCGCCCGGCAGGGCAGAATTATGATTAGAGCGACCAAGGGGAAGTGAAGCAGTTGATGCAGGTATATTCTTAACCCTCTAGAGTTTTGTATGCATTATGTTAAATAGTGATTTAGAGGCCTGGTTAGTAAAGGGGAAGTTGGGTACATAGAAAGTGTGAGCCTTAGAGTTTTATACGTGGAGACCTTAGAGGCGAAACCATCTTGAGTAAAAGATTTATTTTATGTTTGACCTTTATCAGAGTGCGTAGTATACGTGGGATATATTTGTGTGATAAGTCCATGGGTAGTGTGAGGTGGAAGTGGTAGCTTTCATGACGTGATTTAGTAAGATTGTTCCGTATCGGGGAACAAGGGTTTGGCGCGATTGTGGGTCGGGTTGAGGACCGTTCGCGGGTCGACCCGCAGCCCGGTTTGGGGTGGGGTCAGTTCGAGGTGGTCCCACCAGGTGGTAGGGTCACGAGGGTGCTAAGCCCAGGGTTAGGTAACCATCGTAAGAGTTCGTGGATGTGTTCGACCAGAATCGGATCGTGAAGGCCGGGAATGGCCTTAGAGGAAATTGAAGCTAGTGAGATGACCAAGTTTGGAGGTAGTGACTCCAACGTTTTGGAAAAACTGAAGCGATGACTGGATTATGGTACGTGTACTAGAAAGAGTTCAAGTGTACGAGAAAGGTACGACGAGTAAGGAAGGAAGCGAACATGTGTTATGAGAACGGAAGTGATCATTTCTTTTGTGAAGTGAAGATGCGAGGGGAGCATTCTTTAAACCATGGGTGGAGGCTTGTTGTGATGTTAGAGGTGATTCCTCGTAGACTTGGATGTAAGTACTTACGCGTGTATTATTTCATGGCCATGTGTGGCATTGGCAACTTGTTTAAGTTAAGAGGAACTTTATCGTTATCTGTCTTGAGAAGGAACATTCGGGACGAATGTTTCTAAGGAGGGGAGAATGTTATACCCCGGATTTTCAGAGTATGTACGTGAGGGCGTACGTATTAAAGTTTTAACCTTAATTAGGCAAAGGATCGAAAATTGTGCACAACCCCCGAACCGAATTGTTTTCCGACGAAACGTTCTCCAAAACTTGCGTAGGGAAAATTATGGCTATGTCATTTATAATTTTTGGGATTTTTCCGAGAGATGAAACATTTTGGACCAACGGGAGGGTGACACTTGTCACCCTCATTGGACGGCAAAGGGAGGCCACGGTTGGCATGGTTTTGGGGCTTAAATCTTGGGTCAATGTTTTGTGAGGGATTTGTGGAGTAGGTTAGGGTGCACTTGTGCAAATCCCCACCATCCACTTGCCCTCATCTTAGCCCTTGAAAGCCCTATAAATACCCCCTTGCTTGAAGGTTTTCTTCATCCCTCAAATCATTCTAAGTCTTGAAAACCCTCTCCTCCTTTGTGTGTAGTTCTCGTCCAAAGCCACCCCCTCCCCCTTGAAAAGGCCCTTGGCCGAAACCCCTCTCCCTTTGTAGTGTTCTAGCCGAGAACACACCCCCCCTCTCTTGAGTTGTTCTCGTGAAATACCCCCCCCCCCCCTTGGTAGAGAAATACTTCTCCAAGTATTGTTGTTATGCCAAAATACTCTAGCCCAAAACCTTTGTAGTATTTCCAAGTACCCTCTACGAAAAGCCTAAAATACTACTATACTTTCCTTTAGCCACTAAACGAAACCCTATGGAAAAATCTTCATAGTTAGTTGAAGTATTAAGTAGAAGTTGTGTAGAACTTCTAAGGGTTTCTGGAGCGAATTGGAGCGCATGAATAGAGCTAAACCTTGCTCAGATCGACTTTTATCTCGGATAATTTTGGGCTTATCGAGGTAAATAATCTTGTCCCCTATTGTAATTGGAAATTACATGTTGCAGTAATAATATAGTTGAAGTATACTATATATAGAATGAATATTGAAAAGAATTGAACTTGAATTACATAGAAGGATATTAAAGAAGAAAATTTGGACTGTAATTACACTGTATGAAGGATGTTAAAAATAATTTGAATCAGACTTACATAGAATTGTATTCTGATGAGACTTGTGTAGTATTCTCGTGAAGTAAAATTGTACACGTCCGGTTAGATGTAAACCCCACGGCTTGGTAGCCGGCCTCGATAGAGAGGAGATTTCTGTGATTTGCGGGAGAATCTTGCCGAATTTTCTGTAGAATATGGAACCGTGTGTTTAGAAGTTAATAGACGTTTGTGGCCTATATAGGTGGAAGTACTACGAGTAGCGTATTCTACTTGAAGAGTGGAAAAGGCTAGCAGGGTTACAGTACTGTGGAGCGTATTGCTAATTGTCGATAATCGTCGCGAGGTATGTGAACCTCTTCCTATCCTTTCTAGCATGATGTTTTGTAAACTATGTAGTACGGTAGACGTACATGTGCTAAATGAGTTTGGTTGGTTCAAAACATAGGGTGTTATAATAGCTTTATGGGAAGTTAGTTATAACGACTCTATGTAGGTAAAAGAATGGTTTATTGATTGTAGAAGTTAAGAGACTTGATCTTGAAAGATAAGAGACTTGACTTAGTTTGACTTGTTATGAATTTTGTTAAAATGTTGTAAAAACCTCATTCGCGAGTAATGAGTAGTTGGTTTTAAAAGAATAATGTTTTACTGATTTCGGAAATGAGAATAAGTGTCGAACAAACCACTGCAGCGTTAATAAAAGAAAATGTATTGACAAATAACTAATTGTTATTAAAACCAGTAGAAACCTCCATCTGCATAGAAGCTAAGATAAGACAAAATTGTATTACATTTCCTAGATCATGACTGCTGTAGCAAGATTGTTATAAACAAGAATAAACGGCTCACGCATAAGACATATGTTACTCAATTGTTTTAAAAGAGATTAAAACTATGAGTTATGAAACCTTTCTAAAATAAGAGACTTGAGCATTTGAAATTAGGCAAACTTGAACGTTTGGTGTTATACCCCGTAGTTCCAGGGTATGTATGCGAGGACGTACGTACGAGAGCACGACAGAAAAATTGGAAAGGAAGAAAGAGGTGATTTTTCCACGGAAAGAGTTTCCGGTTTTTGTAAAGAAAAATGTTCGTTGATGGGAATTGGATTCCCAGATTTGGAATATGGGCTTCTTAAATTATATTAGAATTTTGAGATTTTATTTTCGGAAATGGTCACGTGGGGCCCACGGGAGAAATTTACGGTTTTGTGGGGCCCGCTTTGATTTTGAGATTTTGGCCGTTATGGATATTTTCGGAAGATGAATTATTTTTGGACAAATAGGAGGGCGACACGTGTCACCCCCCCCTAGGTGGCTTGGCCGAATTATCTTTGTGCACAACACCCGGTTAGAGTCGTTTTTCGACGAAACGTTTTACATAACTTGCGAGGGGAAAATTCCGGCTATGTCTTTTCTTATTTTTGCGGATTTTTCCGAGAGACGAAACATTTTGGACCAACGAGAGGGCGACACTTGTCACCCTCTCATTGATGGACGTGTGGACGGTTTAGGGCCGATTGGAATGGCTTTAGTTGGTAGGATATTTTGTGAGGGATTTGTGGAGTAGGGACTAGGGGGCACTTGGGCACATCTTGGCCCTACACTTGCACCACACTTGGCTAGATCTTGGCCATTGGTTGGCCTTTACTTGACCTATAAATACCCCTCCCCTTTGAAGACTTATTCATCTTAAAATGTTCTAAGTCTTAGAAATCCTCCCCCCCTCTCTTGTGGTGTTCTCGTTCCCTCCCCTTTGTGAGGCTTTGGCCGAGAGCCCCTCCCCCCCCCCCTTGGCCGAGAGTACCCCCCCCTAGTGGGGTTGGCCGAGGGGTATACACCCCCCCCTTGTGGTGTTGTCTCGTATAAATACCCCCCTCTTGGTAGAAATACTCTCAAAAGTATTGTTGTTATACCCAAAATTACCTTAGCCGTATACCTTGTAGTATTCCAAAGATACCTCTATACGTAGAGCCCGGAAATACTACCTAAATGTCCTTTTTGTCTCAAACCGAAACCCTAAGGAAAATCTCCATAGTTGGTTGGAGTATTAAGAAGAAGTTGCGTAGAACTTCTAAGGGTTGTTTGGAGCGGGTTGGAGCACCCGGAGTAGGAGCTAAGCGTTGCTAAGGATCGACATCTATACTTGGATAATTATGGGCTTATCGAGGTATTTATCTTGTCCCCCTATTGTAATTGGAAAATACACGTTGTAGGAATATATAGTTGAAGTATACTATATATAGAACTGAACATAGTTTTGCGGCAATATCTTTGGACTTAAGCCTGAATCTAAAGAAGAGAACTGAACTGTAATTACGTAGGATCAGACATAAGAGACTTGTGTAGTTTGTGGATAGGGAAGTCGCCCGATTTTCCGTAGGATCTTGTATCTAGATTTATTCTACCGAGTAGTCTAGACTTTGATAGACTTGTATAACTGTATAGGTTGAATGTTCTGCGAGTAGCATGTGCTACTTGAGAAGGTGGACCAGCTAAGCGGGTTATGGCCGTGAGCGATTTGCTAATAGTCGATAATCGTCGCGAGGTATGTGATTCTTCCTATACGCTTGAGCATGATATTTTAAAGAAGTATATATAGTACGATAGGCGACGCGTGTTAATCGAGCGTGGTTGTGCGGCAATGTCTTTTGACTTAAGCACGAATGATAAGAACTTTGAAGTATTTCAAAAGTATTAAGAATCGTTTTTGAAAGAAGAGTAACACTTGGTTTTGAAAACATAAGAGTTATACTAGCTTTATGGGAAGTTAGGTATAACGTCTTAAGAAAGATAAAATGAATGATTTATTGATTATAAAAGTTAAGAGACTTGATCTTAAAAGATAAGAGACTTGACTTAAATGAATTGATATGAATTTCGTGTGAAACCTCATTCGTGAGTAATAAGTACTTGGTTTTAAAAGGAATAATGTTTTACTGATTTCGGAAGTCAGAATAAGTATCGAACAAACCACAGCAGCGCTAATAAAGGGAAATGTTTTGACTAATAAACTATTATTAAAACCAGTAGAAACTTCCATCTGCATAGAAGCTAAGATGAGACAAAATGATATTACATTTCCTAGATCATGGCTGCTGTAATAAGATTGTTATGAACAAGAATAACCTACTCGCACATAAGGTATATGTTTCTCAAATTGTTTTAAAGGATTAAAACTATGAACTACAAACCTTTCGAAAATGAGAAACTTGAGTAATTGAAATTAGGCAAACTTGGAACGTTTGGAAAAGAATGTTGTTACTTGATTTTACAAAGAGAAGTGTTTTGATTTACTTCAAAAGATAATCACTCTATTTTCATATACTACGGGTATTGTGTGACTTTTGTGAAAGTAACGTATCTTTTAAAGAGTTAATGTATGAAGTACTTTGGGGATAAAAAAACCGATCTTGTTAATCATATAGTAGAAAGTACCTTGTGTGTATAACTTGGTTGTGTTGGTTTGTGATAGCCTTGTAATACTTTCTTGTTGATTTGTTAAGTAAACATGCAAGGATGCTACGTGTGTTAGTATCTTGTGATGTTTGTGTAAAGGGGTTTCCCTTGATTGTGCTTATGTTGTTTAAACGATAAGTTGTTATGTTAGTATTGTATCACTCATGATTCCGGGGTTAAGGCGCCTCCGTCGCGGGTAGACTCAGCGGTCTGTGTGACCTATGATTCGAGAATACCTTATGCGGTCTGTGTGGCATGCGAATCGCGGAGTTCCAGTTAGTGTGCGACCTTTGTGGTCATGCGTCTATGTGGCTACGCGGACGGCGAGTCCAGACGCCGCCGGGAGTAGCTACCCTCGATGCGCGGAATACCTCATGCGGGCCATCGGAGTGGCTTATGCGGGTCGTGGAAGTTCGGGGCTAGACGCGAACATTAGATATCGCGCGAGTGGCGGCTTTGATCATGTGACGGTCAGACAGATCATGATCTGATTTATGACCTTGTTATCGCGTGGTTTTAGTAGTCGGCTATGCCTTCGTACTTACCCCGTACGGTTTTATGATGACACAGGTGGGACCTGGTATTCATGTGTATTCCTTGGTGCTTTCATATCATAGACTGTCGGCAGTGAGGAAGGTATTCCACGGGCATGATTGATGTTGTGGGCGTGAGACCCATTGTTATATTTGAGTGATGACTTGGAGGGCGTGATTCCCTGACTTGACATAACTGCTATTTATTGTGAAATGTAGTTTGGTTATCATACATGTCTCCTGCTTTATATAGACTACTATGATTTCATTTACTGATTTTCGATCCACATACTTGGTACTGTTATCGACCTCCTTCGGGCCGCGTTCATGCCGCAGTAAAGGTACACCGCCGTTGATCCTCGCTCTTAGGGTCACGATTTAGCGTTTGGGAAAGCTCCGTTTCACGAGGCTTATTCGTATAGTCCTGTTGTAGGTGCTTACATTCGGGGTATGACGGCCCCGTCCCGTCGTTGTTGTCATATCATTCGTAGAGTGCAGAGTAATCTTTGTGGGCGGGGTTGTAATGGGATGTAATCGTTTCAAATTGTTATTTATATATACTGAAGGTAACCGTTTTGGTTAGCCTGTCTTCTTATTTCACTGTCTTATTGCATTGGCTTCATGTTATTGTTTTATGTTCCGCTGATTTTCTCTGATGTATGACTACTTGGGTGCCCGGGTAAGGCACCAATCACGGGCCCCGGAACGGGTCGTGACAAAAGTGGTATCAGAGCAGTTAATCCTCGGAAAGTGTCTACAGACCGTATCCAGTAGAGTCTTGATTATCGGTGTGTTGTGCACCACACCAATAATTAGGAGGCTATTGGATATTTAGGAGTGGTTTCCATTCTTCTCATTCTGAGATCGTGCCTTAGAGCTGTGTGATAAGTTGGACCCCTCTAACGTATTTCTTTCCCTTACCGTTATGCCTCCGTGTAAGGCAACCCGAGCCCAGGAGGGCAAGGCAGCCGAGGGAGCTGCGAGTAGAGTGCAGAGGGTTACGAGGGCACAGGCCCAATCATTACCTAGGGTAGTGCTTCCTTCGGGGAGTTCTGCGACGTCACTAGCCCCAGCAGAGTTTAGCACGGCGGCGGCAGTTCCTACTGCGGCCATGATATTTGAACCTTCGCCCACGGCCGAACAGTGAATTTAGGTTGCAAGGCGACCACGCTACTAGCTATGGATTTGGCTACGCAGAGTATACCGATGTACGCGAGTCTTGATGAATATCAACGAGAGGTTGTGCAAGAGTAGTTCTTGATTAGGCGAGCATGGCACGTATGCGGGCTTATGCACAGCAGGCCGAGAAACGTAGAGATCGACGGGTTAACCAAGGACAGCAGAAGAGGGCCAGAACAGCAAGGTCCTTTGGTAACTTTCGAGGCGAGTCACCTCACCAGCGGCTGTCAGGGCCATGTGTCGAATGGGTGACCTAGTAGGAGGACTTAGCCTTCAGGATCCATAGGTAGTTCGTCACCTCCCTTAGCTATCGCTCACGGGACAGTTTGATTAGAGCGACTAAGGAGTGAAGCAGTAAATACAGATAGATCTTTAACCCTCTAGGGATTAGTATGTGTAATAAGGTGAGTATACCTTAAGTGTTATATTCTGATAGCATTGTGTAAATTGTGATTAGAAATCTTGGTTAGTTAACTAAGTAAGATTTGGGGGATAGAGAAGGTATGAGCCTTAGAGTTTTATACGTGGAGACCTTAGAGGTAAGGCCATCTCGAGTAAAGGTGTAGTGTTATGTTTGATCCTTATCGGAGTGCATAGTGCACATGAGATATATTGTGTGATAAGTCCCTGGGTAGTGTGAAATGAAAGGGGGTAGTTGAACTAAGAAGACCGCTAGGTTTTTCGTAACGTATTTAGCGAGAACTTTCCTTCGGGGAGCTAGTGTTTTGCGCGTTGCCGGGTTGGGTTGAGGCCACGTTGCGGGTCAACCCGCGGCCTGTATGGTGGTGGGGTCAGTTTGTGGTGGTTCCGCCTTGTGATAGGGTCATAAGGGTGTTAGGCCCATGTTTAGTTAACCAGCGTACGAGTTCGTAGATGCATTCAGCCAGTAGTCGGGCCGATGGGGGCAGCCCATCGTGTTCTTCGGTCAGGACCATTTACTCGGCGGTGTTGAGATATCGAAGGTTGTAAGGTCAGACGGTGCCTACCTTCACCTTATGGCGCAGTGGGGCCCAAGGTACTACCGCTTTTTCCGAAAGTTTTACCAGCAGGTTAGGAACTCAGTGAGTCTCAGATCGTATTCATCCTCGCCGTGTTTGGATTTGGGGTAGTTGTGAGGTTTGTTGTCTCGCTGGAGGGAGTGTTTTATAGCTACCATTTCAGTATTCGGTTTTTGCCTTATGAAGCCTGGTAGGGGCGGAAGTGTAAGTTGCCGGTCGATTGGTTCGATGTTGGCAAGGATTCAGATAGTTGGTTTATACTGTTCAACAGAAATGTGGTAGGTTATGAGAAAGAGTTCGAGTGTTCAAGAAGGGTACGACACGTAAGGGAAGAAGCGAGCATGTATGGCGAGCATAGATGTGATCATTCCTTTTGTAAGAAGAAGGTGTGAAGGAAGTATATTTTAGACCCCGGGTAAGGGCTTTTGTGATGTTAGAGGTGTTTCCTCGTGGACTTGGATGGAGGTATTTGTGCGGGTGTTTCTGTGGCCAGGTATGGTAGGTTTGTTTCGTAAGTATAGTAGTGAAGACTATACTGGCGCACGTTTGGTTGGAGACTTAGAAGGAACATTCGGGACGAATGTTTCTAAGGGGGGAAGAATGTTATACCCCGTAGTTCCAGGGTATGTATGCGAGGACGTACGTACGAGAGCACGACATAAAAATTGGAAAGGAAGAAAGAGGTGATTTTTCCACGGAAAGAGTTTCCGGTTTTTGTAAAGAAAAATGTTCGTTGATGGGAATTGGATTCCCAGATTTGGAATATGGGCTTCTTAAATTATATTAGAATTTTGAGATTTTATTTTCTGAATGGTCACGTGGGCCCAGGAGAAATTTACTTTTGTGGCCCGCTTTGATTTTGAGATTTTGGCCGTTATGGATATTTTCGGAAGATGAATTATTTTGGACAAATAGGAGGGCGACACGTGTCACCCCCCCTAGGTGGCTTGGCCGAATTATCTTTGTGCACAACACCCGGTTAGAGTCGTTTTTCGACGAAACGTTTTACATAACTTGCGAGGGGAAAATTCCGGCTATGTCTTTTCTTATTTTTGCGGATTTTTCCGAGAGACGAAACATTTTGGACCAACGAGAGGGCGACACTTGTCACCCTCTCATTGATGGACGTGTGGACGGTTTAGGGCCGATTGGAATGGCTTTAGTTGGTAGGATATTTTGTGAGGGATTTGTGGAGTAGGGACTAGGGGGCACTTGGGCACATCTTGGCCCTACACTTGCACCACACTTGGCTAGATCTTGGCCATTGGTTGGCCTTTACTTGACCTATAAATACCCCTCCCCTTTGAAGACTTATTCATCTTAAAATGTTCTACGTCATAGAAATCCTCCCCCCCTCTTTTGTGGTGTTCTCGTTCCCTCCCACTGTGAGGCCCTTTGGCCGAGAACCCCCCCTTGGCCGAGAGTACCCCCCCCTAGTGGGGTTGGCCGAGGGGTATACACCCCCCCCCGTGTGGTGTTGTCTCGTATAAATACCCCCCTCTTGGTAGAAATACTCTCAAAAGTATTGTTGTTATACCCAAAATTACCTTAGCCGTATACCTTGTAGTATTCCAAAGATACCGCTATACGTAGAGCAGGAAATACTACCTAAATGTCCTTTTGTCTCAAATGAAACCCTAAGGAAAATCTCCATAGTTGGTTGGAGTATTAAGAAGAAGTTGCGTAGAACTTCTAAGGGTTGTTTGGGCGGGTCGAGCACCCGGAGTAGGAGCTAAGCGTTGCTATGGATCGACATCTATACTTGGATAATTATGGGCTTATCGAGGTAATTATCTTGTCCCCCTATTGTAATTGGAAAATACATGTTGTAGGAATATATAGTTGAAGTATACTATATATAGAACTGAACATAGTTTTGCGGCAATGTCTTTGGACTTAAGCCTAAATCTAAAGAAGAGAACTGAACTGTAATTACGTAGGACTGTATTACAGTAGACTTGTGTAGTTTGACGGATAGGGAAGTGCTGCCCGATTTTCCGTAGGATCTTGTATCTAGATTTATTCTACCGAGTAGTCTAGACTTTGATAGACTTGTATAACCTGTATAGGTTGAATGTTCTGCGAGTAGCATGTGCTACTTGAGAAGGTGGACCAGGCTAGCCGAGTTATAGCCGTGGAGCGATTTTCTAATAGTCGATAATCGTCGCGAGGTATGTGATTCTTCCTATACGCTTGAGCATGATATTTTAAATAAGTATATATAGTACGGTAGATGTACGCGTGTTAACTGAACGTAGTTGTACGGCAATGTCTTTTGACTTAAGCCTGAATGATAAGAACTTTGAAGTATTTCAAAAAGTATTAAGAACTGTTTTTGAAAGAAGAGTAACACTTGGTTTTGAAAACATAAGAGTTATACTAGCTTTATGGGAAGTTAGGTATAACGTCTTAAGAAAGATAAAATGAATGATTTATTGATTATAAAAGTTAAGAGACTTGATCTTAAAAGATAAGAGACTTGACTTAAATGAATTGATATGAATTTCGTGTGAAACCTCATTCGTGAGTAATGAGTACTTGGTTTTAAAAGGAATAATGTTTCTTGATTTGAAGTCGAATAAGTATCGAACAAACCACATCGCTAATAAAGGGAAATGTTTTGACTAATAAAGTATTATTAAAACCATAGAAACTTCCATCTGCATAAGCTAAGATGAGACAAAATGATATTACATTTCCTAGATCATGGTCATTGTAATAAGATTGTTATGAACAAGAATAACCTACTCGCACATAAGGTATATGTTTCTCAAATTGTTTTAAAGGATTAAAACTATGAACTACAAACCTTTCGAAAATGAGAAACTTGAGTAATTGAAATTAGGCAAACTTGGAACGTTTGGAAAAGAATGTTGTTACTTGATTTTACAAAGATAAGTGTTTTGATTTACTTCAAAAGATAATCACTCTATTTTCATATACTACGGGTATTGTGTGACTTTTGTGAAAGTAACGTATCTTTTAAAGAGTTAATGTATGAAGTACTTTGGGGATAAAAAAACCGATCTTGTTAATCATATAGTAGAAAGTACCTTGTGTGTATAACTTGGTTGTGTTGGTTTGTGATAGCCTTGTAATACTTTCTTGTTGATTTGTTAAGTAAACATGCTAGGATGCTACGTGTGTTAGTATCTTGTGATGTTTGTGTAAAGGGGTTTCCCTTGATTGTGCTTATGTTGTTTAAACGATAAGTTGTTATGTTAGTATTGTATCACTCATGATTCCGGGGTTAAGCCGCCTCCGACGCGGTAGACTTCGGTAGTCTGTGTGACCTATGATTCGAGAATACCTTATGCGGTGCTGTGCCTATGCAGAATCGGGAGTTCGAGTTAGTGTCGCGGCCTTTGTGGTCACGCGTCATGTGGCTACGCGACGACGAGTCGGGACGCTGCCGGGAGTAGCTACCCTCGATGCGGGAATACCTCATGCGGGCCATCGAGTGGCTTATGCGGAGTCGCGGAAGTTCGAGGCTAGACGCGACATTAGATCTGCGGCGAGTGGCGGCTTTGATCATGCGATGCAGACAGATCGTGATCTGATTTATGACCTTGTTGTCTTGTGGTTTTAGTAGTCGGCTATGCCTTCGTACTTACCCCAGACGGTTTTATGATGACAGTGGGACACGTGTTCATGTGTATTCCTTGGTGCTTTCATATCATAGATCGCCGCAGTGAGAAAGGTATTCCACGCATGATTGATGTTGTGGGCATGAGACCCGTTGTTATATTTGAGTGATGACTTGGAGGCGTGAGTCACGACTTGACATAATCGCTATTTATTGTGAATCGTAGTTTGGTTATCATACATGTCTCCCGCTTTATATAGACTACTATGATTTCATTTACTGATTTTCGGGCCACATACTGTACTGTCAGATCGACCTCCTTCGGGCCGTTCACGCCGAGTAAAGGTACACCGCCGATCCTCGCTCTTAGGGTCAGCGTTGGGAAAGCTCCGTTTCTCGAGGCTTATCTTAGTATAGTCCCTGTTGTTGTGCTTGCATTCGGGGTATGACGGCCCCGCCCGTCGTTGTTATCATATCATTCGTAGAGTGTAGAAATCTTGTTGTGGCGGGGTTGTAATGGGATGTAATCGCTCAAATTGTTATTTATATATACGAAGGTAACCGCTTTGGTTAGCTTGCTTTCTTATTTCACTGTCTTATTGCATTGGCTTCATGTTATTGTTTTATGTTCCGCTGATTTTCTCTGATGTATGACTACTTGGGTGCCCGGGTAAGGCACCAGTCACGGGCCCCGGAACGGGTCGTGACATTTGGAAAATAATGTTGTTACTTGATTTTACAAAGGGAAGTGTTTTGGTTTACTTAAAAAGATAGTCACTCTATTTTCATACTACGGATATCGTGTGACTTTTGAGAAAGAAACGGATCTTTTAAAAAGAGTTAATGTATGTAGTACTTTGGGGTTAAAATCTGGATTTGTTGTAATAAAATATAAGTCCATGAGTATGTTGAACTTGCCTATGCTTGTGGTGATAACCTTTGTTGTGCAAGTGTTGTATTTCTGTGCTACCGCGTCTCTCGATGGAGGGCCGGCTGATTTGTTATGAATGATTCTTTACCGAGTCCCATGGGATGGGCCGGGACACGTATTCCACCTGATTCTTTATCGAGTCCCATGGGATGGGCCGAGACACGTATTCCACCTGATTCTTTATCGAGTCCCATGGGATGGGCCGAGACACGTATTCCACCTGATTCTTTATCGAGTCCCATGGGATGGGCCGAGACACGTATTCCACATGATTCTTTATCGAGTCCTAGGATGGGCCGAGACACGTATTCCACATGATTCTTACCGAGTCCTGGATGGACGGGCCGACACGTATTCCACATAATTTATACCTAGATCGCCGTGTGAGGAAGGAGTTCCACGGCGTGAAGGATGACTTTGAGGCGAGTCACTGATACGACATCGCTTTTATGTTGTGAATCGTAGTTTGTTATCATACACGTCTCGCTTTTATATAGATGTTATGATTTCATTTACAATATTTTGATTCCACATACTTGGTACTGTTAGATCGACCTCGCGGGCCGCGTCATGCCGCAGTAGGTACATCGATTGTGGATCCTCGCTCATGTGATCACATTCAACGTGTTGGAAGCCCGTTTTCTCGGAGGCTTATCTTTTGTATGTTACCACGAGTCAGCAGGTTCTTGTACATTCGTGGTATGGCGAGGCCCCGTCCGTCATAGTTGTTGTCACTTCTTAGAGGTATGTAATCTTGTGGGCGAGTTTGTAAAAAGGATAAGCTGTCGGGTTTTTATGTATATATACGTATGCAATCGCTTGGTTGCTGTTTATTTATCATGTCTCTTGTTTCATGTTTATGTTTTGTTTCGCTGATTTTCTCGATGTTGTATCACTAGGGTGCAGGGTAAGGCACGATCCACGGCCCGGTTCGGGTCGTGATGCATTCTCTTGATAGTTCTCGTGAAATACCCACGTAGAAAAGTATTCTCCAAGTATTGTTACAATTCCAAAATACCTTAGCCCAAATACCTTGTAGTATTCCAAAGTTATTTCAATACTAAGAGCCCGGAAATACTACTATACTTTCTTTAGTCACAAAACGAAACCCTAGGGAAAAATCTTCATAGTGGTTGAAGTATTAAGTAGAAGTTGTGTAGAACTTCTAAGGGTTTCTTGGAGCGAATTGGAGCGTACAGAATAGGAGCTAAACCTTGCTCAGGATCGACTTTTAAACTTGGATAATTTTGGGCTTGTCGAGGTAAATATCTTTGTCCTTCTATTGTAATTGGAAATTACATACTGTAGTAGTATAGAAATGAGTATAAGACGTATATAAGGATGGTATAAAAGAAGAGAAACGAACTGTACTTACATAGGACTGTATTTACAGTAGACTTGTGTAGTTTGACGGGTAGGGAAGTGCTGCCCAATTTTTTCCATAGAATAAGGAATCTTGTATCTAGAATAATTCTACAGAGTAGTCTAGACGTTGATAGACTTATATGACCGTTATAGGTTGAAGTACTGCGAGTAGCGTATTCTACTCGAAGGGTGGAAAAGGCTAGCAGGATTACAGTACTTTGGAGCGTTTTGCTAATTATCGGTAATCGTTGCGAGGTATGTGATTCTTCTTATCCTCTTGAGCATGATAATTTAAAAGAATATATATAGTACGGTAGACGTACGTGTGTTAACTGAACGTGGTTTTACTTCGATGTCTTTTGACTTGAGTTTTAAATAATAAGAATCTTGAAGTATTTCAAAGGAATTAAGAATCGTTTTTGAAAGAAGAGTAATACTTGGTTTTGAAAGCTTAAGAGTTATACTAGCTTTATGGGAAGTTAGGTATAACGACTTAAGAGAGATAAAAAGAATGGTTTATTGACTTTAGAAGTTAAGAGACTTGATCTTAAAAGATAAGAGACTTGACTTAATTGAATTGATATGAATTTTGTTTAAAAGTATGAAACCTCATTCGTGAGTAATGAGTACTTGGTTTTTAAAGAATAATGTTTTACTGATTTCGGAAACGAGAATAAGTATCGAACGAACCACTGCAACGTTAATAAAGGGAAATGTATTGACAATAATTAAATTATATTAAAACCAGTAGAAACCTCCATCTGCATAGAAGCTAAGATAAGACAAAATTGTATTACATTTCCTAGATCATGGCTACTTTAATAAGATTGTTATAAACAAGAATAACCTACTCACCCATAAGGCATACGTTATTCAATTGTTTTAAAAAAAGATTACGTTATTTGATTAAGACTATGAACTATGAAATCTTTCGAAACTAAAAGACTTGAGTATTTGAAATTAGACAACTTGAACTTTTGAAAAAGAATGTTGTTACTTGACTTTAAAAAGGAAAGTGTTTTGGTTTAAAAATGAGGGCATAATATTGCCTTAGTTGATTTAAAAGGAAAGCATGGTATTATCTTAATCTGTCTTAAAAGAGCGTTTAAATGTTATGGTCGATTCTATACCGAGTTCATGGGATGAACCGGGAATGTATTCCACTCGACACCGCGTTCATGGGATGAACCGGGAATGTATTTCACTTGACACCGCGTTCATGGGATGAACCGGAAATGTATTTCACTCGACACCGCGTTCATGGGATGAACCGGGAATGTATTTCACTCGACACCGTGTTCATGAGATGAACCGGGAATGTATTTCACTCGACACCGCGTTCATGGGATGAACCGTGAATGTATTTCACTCGACACCGCGTTCATGGGATGAACCGGGAATGTATTTCACACGATACCGAGTTCATGGGATGAACCGGGAATGTATTCCACACGATTCTATACCGAGTCCATGAGATGGGCCGGGAATGTATTCCATACGATCCGACACCGAGTCCATGAGATGGGCCGAGACACGTTATACGTATCATACGATTTATACCTAGACTGCCGGCAGTGAGGAAGAAGTTCCACGGGCATGAGGGATGACTTTGAGGGCGTGAGTCCCTGACTTGACATGACTGCTTTTATGTTGTGAACTGTAGTTTTGTTATCATACATGTCTCCTGTTTTATTTTAGACTGTTATGATTTCGTTTACAGTATTTTCAGTTTCATATACTTGGTACCTGTTGTACTGACCTCCTTCGGGGGGCTGCGTTCATGCCGCAGGTAGAGGTACACCGGTTGTTGATCCTCGCTCATAGGATCACAGTTCAGCGTATTGGGAAGCTCCATTTCTCCGGAGGCTTATCTTTTGGTATGTTTCCCTGAGTTGTAGGTTCTTGTACATTCAGGGGTATGGCGTGGCCCTGTCCCGTCATAGTTGTTATAACATTCTTAGAGGTCTGTAGTACTGTTGTGGGCAGAGTTTGTAAAAGGGATGTAACTGTTCGGGTTCAAGTTTATGTATATATATATGTCGAAAGGCAACTTTGCTCAGATAAATTGTTTCTCACTTCATATTATTTCATGTCTTGTTTTATATTCCGCTGGTTACTCTGATGTATGTCTACTTGGGTGCCCGGGTAAGGCACGATCACGGCCCGGTTCGGTCGTGACACATACCCGTGGAATCCCACATCACCGATATGTCCCAGAAACTCATACTAAGACTACGGAAGCATACCGTGGAATCCCACATCATCGTTTGCAGATCGCCACGACCCGACCAAGCTCGCGACGTGCCCTACTGGGCACCCTTACCGGTATACATCAGCGATAATCAGCGGAACATACATGAAACTTTAAAAATAAACAACAGAAGTAAAATAACAGGTTAGCCGATAGGCTACCTTCCCGACATAATATATACAACAAGCGATTGCCTCCTTTCTTTTACAAATCGACCACACATGTGACTACAGACCTCTAAGAATTTTTAACATAACAACCGTGGCGGACAGTGGCCCGCCATACCCCGAATGTACATGAATCTACTACCTCGTGGAAAACTGCATCAAGAGCTAAGCCTCCGAGCAAATGGAGCTTTCTCAAAATCGAACCGAGATCCTAAGAGCAAGGATCACCAACAGGTACCTACGACTGCAGTATGAACGCAGCCCGGCGGGGGTCAAGATAACAAAATTTAATATGGAATAGAAATAACGTCTGAAATGAGATCATAATCAGATAAAAGAATGACAAGGACGAGTATAAAAATACATACCAGATCCTGTCGTGTCATTTCCACTTATGAACTTAATTTCACCTTATTATCTATTCTCATTTTCAATAAAGGTTATAGCCACATTCTTACGCACATGATTAGGAAAAGTCATTAAGTTCATTTCTATATAACTTACTTATCTTTCATATGTATAATCCGGCCCTTTGGCGAGGGGCGCTATACTACCCTTACCAACTGGGACGCGATCAAATCACACAAATATCAAAGCGCGTGCGTGGAATCCCCATCATCGCCGACACTATAAGTGTAAAATATAACCATGTGACGCGCGTGGCATGCCACCTCACCGCTTGCACAGACACATACACAACACATATATATATATATCTCCTGCCCGTGGAATCCCACCTCACTACCGACAGCTATAAGTGTAAAATACAACCATGTGACGCGCCCGTGGCATCCCACCTCACCGCTACGCATACACACAACACATATATACATATATATATATAACTCGGCCGCATGCCCCGGAATCCCACATCGTATAAGCATGGCCATAACGTGCCCTCGGCATCCCTCATCGTAGGTGCAGGTCTTCATGGGGAGCTAACCCATGGAGTAATAATATAACATGCCCCCGGAATCCATCATCGTGGTACATGTCTTCATGGGAGCTAGCCCATGTAGTAATAAAACGCGCAGCATCTAACCCGCATCTCCGGCCGCACGCCGATCCTCATCGTATAAGCATGGCCAAAATCAATCACAATGGAAGCATACCCGTGGAATCCCACATCACTGCCGGTACGTCCAATAAAATGTCCGGGCATCTAACCCGCATCCTGGTCACATGCCCCGGAATCCCACATCGTATAAGCATGTCCAAGGATCAATCACAATGGGAGCATACCCGTGGAATCCCACATCACCGCTCGCAGACGTCCCGATGAAACTTATAACAAGACAGCCGGCCCTCCAACCGAGAGACACGACAACGAAGACATATAATACTTGCACTCAAAGCTATCACAAGCAAACCTAGGCAAGTTCATTAAACCTTAGACTTCAATTTTTATAAACTCATGGCACTTCTGTTTTACACATAAAAATCCGGGAATTTAACCCCAAGTACTACGTACTTCCATTCTTTTCAAAAGATTCCTTTTTCTATAAAACCCCAAGATACTAACACCCGCAGTATCAAGGCTTGTGTACAATTCACAAAAGTCACTATACATTAGAAATACATTTCTCGGCTTCTAAATCAAGTGACCCTTACTTTAAAACTTTAAGCAAGTGATACCTTTAAATCACATTGCCCTTCCTTAATTCAAGTTATTCCTTTGATTACTTTATTAGAGAAAACCATTCTCTTAACCTTCCATAAAGCCGTTATAACCAACTTCCCATAAAGCCGTTATAACCCTTTATGGTTTTAGACAAAACTCAATCCTTTTCTAACCAAGAGACTTCTACTTTTTGAAACCAAGTATTACATACTTTCAAAGCAATTTACTTAACTTTCAAAAATACAATTAGTCTCTTAACCTTTAGAAATCAAGTGACTCCTTTTATTATAAAACCTTAGGCAATTGATGCCTTAAAATCAAGTTGCCTTATTACTAAAATTCAAGTCATTTATCTTTCCATAAAGAAAATATAACCAACTCCCCATAAAGTCGTTATATTCACTTTATGCCTTAGCTAAAAACAATTTTCTATCCAAGGGACTTATACGTTTAAAACGGAACAAGTATCACATACTTCAAAACTCTTTAAGTCCCTTAACTTTAATAAAACTTAAGACATCCTTTATTCTTTCAAAGAAATGAGTTAATCTCCTAACTCACCTGACTTGGCTATTTATAAAACTAGTAAAGGATATCAAGGTGTTGTACGTATACCGTACTACATACATGCAACTAGTCATGCTCAAAAGATAGGAAAAGTTCTACATAGAGCAAATCACACAACTACCTCTTAAATTCTAAGAGTAGAAGGAAACATGAAATGATACCACCGGTATATTCCATACATAGAATCATGCCAAAGGAAGGAAGAGGTTCACATACCTCGCGACGATTATCGACAAGTAGCAAAATGCTCCAAAGTACTTCAACCTTGATAGTTATTCCACCCTCCAAGTAGGATACGCTATAGTTAGTACTTCAACCTATAATGGTCACAATATGTCCATTAACCTCTTACTTCGACGTAGAATATCCTAGGTGCTAAGTCGCTAAATTCTACGGAAAATCGGATAGCACCTCCTTTGTTTTTACTCACTTTGCCACCTTTTTCAAGGCCGAATACAATAACCAAACACGCCACATTTAAGGCCCAAACAATGCAATTATCAATAGGGGATTACACGCCTACTAGACGTGTAAAATTCCGCCCCACAAAAGATATCAAACTAAAACAAACTACATGCCCAAATTCGGCCACATTGTTTTCAACAATACCAATTCTTATCCAATTTCCATTTCAATCCAAGTTGTTAGCAATACATGATATCAAGTCACAATCGACTATAACTACTATAATCTTCAAGTCAACAACATGCGACGATTCTAATAACGACTAAATTGCAATCCAACTTAACATGGCTTACATTACATTTCGGATTTCCAAGGCTACAATCAATCCATAATCCTTATAAACCTCAACACATATACTTCATGCTAGCAACATGCAAAGATAACAACAATTTAATCAATCTTGTAACACGTTTAAGGGACAAGATTATACCTTTACGAATCTTAACCCAACTCCAAAACCGAAGTCGCTTCCTTAGCAACTTAGAGCCTCTTCAAGATACTTCAATCCGCTACTTGAGACCCTTAGAACCACACCAACAATTTTCCTTCAAACTTCTCAACAAAACCTAGAAAGACAACTAGGTTTTCGCTTTGCGACTAACCCGAAAACTATCTTTTTCCGAGATTTTTCTATTGAGATACACTTACAATACACTCATGAACCTTGGTTTAAAGTGGGGAGCTAAATGGACAACAAACGAAAAATTTTCTTTCTTCTTGTTGAAGAAGCCGAGAGCACCATTTCTTGTTCATCCAATTTCTTCAAATTTTTCTAAGTGTTGGACTATGCCTCACTACTACTAGTATTATAAAGGGACATAGAGGGTTGAGATTAGCACAAATGTGTGGTTTGGATGTAGTATTATTAAATATCAAGACTTGTGGGTCCTTGACCAAGTCAACATTCTCAAGCTTTACTACTTGCAAGACTAGTCTTCCTAACAAGGGTCAAATGACCCTTTTGTCCATGTTCAATTTCGTCCAAGGCTCACTTAAGGGGGGTGACACGTGTCGCCCTCCCATTCGTCACAATAATACGTTTTCCGACAATTTCATAATTCCGATAAATTTTTTACAAGTCTCAAATCTTAACACTTGTGAGTTCTTACGTACGTTCTTAAAGCATGTCCTGCAAATACAGGGTGTAACAGGTACGTCCAAGTAAACTCATACTATGACCAGGGAAGCATGCCCGTGGAATCCCACATCACTGTCGGTACGTCCCGGTAGACTCATAAGGAGGCAATGGAAGCATACCCGTGGAATCCTCCATCACTGACGGTACGTCCAAGTAACTCCTAACTTCTTTAGACTTTCATTAACATACAAAATGGATCTCATTTTATGACCTTAAGGCACTTTTCATATCACTTAACAAGTCCGGGGAAATTCAACCCAAAGTACTATGTATTTCTATTTATTTTTTTCCAAGATCCCTTTTCCACATAAGACCCCAAGATACTAACACCCGTAGTATCAAGACTTACTACATTTCAAACAAGTCACTATACTATTAGAAATATACTTCGGCTTCTAAATCAAGTGACCCTCATTTAAAACTTTAAGCAATTGATGCCTTTAAATCAAATTGCCTTTCTTAGCTTCCATTCTGTTATCATTGTTTATCTACTCGAGAAAAACCGTTCCTTTAACCTTCCATAAAGTTATTATAACCAACTTCCCATAAAGCCGTTATACTAACTTTATGCATTAGAAACTAAGACATCCTTACCCTCTCATAAAGCCGTCACAACTAACTTCCCATAAAGCCGTTATAACTCTTTATGTCTTAGACCACTTTGCTCTCTTTATAACCAAGAGGCTTGTACTTCAATTCAAGTTACACTACTTCAAAATACTTCCCAAATCCAGTATTCTATACTTATTCATGTCAAGAAAACCCTTGTCTACCTTATTAGGATAAACCATTCTTATAACTCTCCCTTAAGGACACGTGAGTTAATTCTCTAACTCAACCAACTAGACATCCTTAAATAAGTCAAATATATCAAATGACTTCACTTTATTTAAATCACGTACGTCTACCGTACCATACAGTTATAACTACTCATGCTCAAGAGATAAGAAAGTTTCCACATACCTCATTTGTTTAATCCACTTGCCAAGTCCAATATGTCGTCCGAAGATGTCAACCTATAATGACCATAATACGTCTATTAGCTTCTAGCTTCAACGTAGTATATTCTAATGAAAAGTCCCTTGTTCTACGGAAAATTGGACAGCACTTCCTTTGTTTCTACGTACTTTTTCACCTTTTTCAAGGTCCGAATTCAACAACCAAACGCCGCATTTAAGGCACAACAATTCAACTAATCAAAAGGGGATTACACGCCTTTACAGGACGCGTAAAATTCTGCCCCACAATAATACAAATCAAACCAATAATTCCAAGCCACATTCGGCTATAATATTACAACAATTATCAATTTCCTTTCGTTTTCCTTTTAATCCAACTCGTTATTCCAACATGGTATATAAAATCATAACCAATTATATACCCTCCTATTTATAACATGCAATGATTTTAAGCTAACAACCGAATTGATTACAACATGAGTGGCTAACATGTCCATTTTCGGTTTTTAACAAGATGACAAGATCCATATCTTGCCAAACTTTAATATAACAGCCTCAGGCTCATTTCTTAACTACTATAACTTGAAATCTTCAATTACACAAGAAGGTGAAGGTTTTACCTCGAGAAGCCCTCTTTCCGAAATCTTCTTCACTTTAAAATCGCCCACTCGAACTCTCTACAAGCTTTCCAACATTTTTCCTTCTTGAAGCCTTTCCAAAAATCTCACCGGGGTTCATCAATTTGAGAGAGAGGAGAGGGATTTTTCTTAGGGGAAACCCTTGCAAATGGCCAAATCTTGAAGGCTTGGCCCTAAAATAAGACCCTCCTTTGGTCAAAAAGATGGGAGGGACACTTGTCACCCTCCCATAGGCCTTCTATCAAAATATCCCCTGTTTTTTGCCCCTTTCCGCGTAAAATCCGCTGGCGCCGCGCCTCGCTCCGGCCACGGCTGCAACCTCAGAGGACTTTCGAAATATCGGCGCGCGTTCGCTGACGGCAAGGCCGCATGACGCCGCTGGGAAGATTCGTCCTTCCGCACCCACAACACTTCTAACGCCCGTAACTTCCTACCCCGATGTCCAATTGACGAGTGGTTTGTTGCGTTGGAAACTAGACTCAACAACCTTCATACTAGTCTTTTAAAACTCCTCAAAACTCCTAAGGAACTAGGATATATAGCGCTCCAAAGTTGACTGAAAGTCTGCCCACAACCTTTTGCCAACCCAACTTTCCAAATTCAAATCTTATTTTCTTTCGTACGTTCTTAACTTAACCTCTTGAATTTACGGGGTGTAACAGTAACACTTTAAGAGAACAAGATTGTTACCTCAACGAGCCTTAATCCAACTTCAAATCCAAAGTCGCTCCCTAGCAACTTAGAGCCTCTTCTTGACACTTCAATCCACCACTTGAGACCCTTAGAATATCACAAACAACTTTCCTTTAATCTTCCAATCAAAACCTAGGAAAGCAACTAGGTTTTCACCTTGCGACTAATACGAAAACGCTCTTTTTCCGGAATCTTTCTATAGAGATACCCTTACAATACCCTCATGAACCTTGGTTTAAAGTGTGGAGCTTATTGGACAACAAACAATTTTTTTCTCTTTTGGACTTGATGAACCCGAGAGCTTCACTCTATGTTCATCCAATTTCTTGAAATTTTTCTAAGTATGGAATGCTTGTCTCACTACTAGTATACTTATATAGTAACATGGAGGGTTAAAATTTGTACATATGTGTGGTTTGAATGAAGTTCTTTTAAATATCAAGTCATGTGGCCCCATTGACTAAGTCAATTTTATCAAGCTCTTCAACTTGCAAGACTTTGTCATCCTAATAATGGTCAAATGACCCTTATACCCATGGTATTTTCGTCCAAGACCATTTAAGGGGGTGACACGTGTCGCTCTCCCATTTGTCACAATATTTCATTTCCCGACAATTTCATAATTCTGATAAATTTTTACTAGTCTCAAATCTTAACATTTGGGATTCTTACGTACGTTCTTAAAACATGTCCTGTAATTACGGGGTGTAACATTCTTCCCCCCTTAGAAACATTCATCCCCGAATGTTCTTTCGGATCCAAACTTATAATTAGCGACATAGTTTCCTTTCACAACCCCGACCTACCAATAATGCCACACATGGCCACATAATAGCACTTAAGCAAAAAAAATACTTCAATTAAAACTTGACAAGTAAGGGAAAATGAATTTACCTGAAGGTGTAGGGAATAAGTGAGGATACTTCCTCAACATATCCTCCTCCGTTTCCCAAGTCATCTCCTCCCTGTTATCATTCCGCCACAAGACTTTGACGGAAGCCATATCCTTGGTCCGCAGTCGCCTGACCTGGCGATCGAGTATCGCTATGGGACTCTCATCATACAATAACCCCTCTGTCACCTGGACCTCACTAGCTGGGAAAACTCTCGATGGATCTCCGATACACTTCCACAACATAGATACATGGAAGACCGGATGTACCGCCTCTAACTCAGATGGCAGATCCTACTCATAGGCAACCTTGCCTACTTTACGGATGATCTGGTAGGGCCCAATTTACCTTGGGCTAAGTTTCCCCTTCTTCCTGAATCTCATCACACCCTTCATGGGCGATACCTTCAAGAAGACCCAATCGTCTACCTGAAACTCCAAATGTCGACGCCGATTATCTGCATATGACTTCTGCCGACTCTAAGCTGCTAACAGTCTCTCCTGGATAAGCTTCACCTTATCCACATCCTGCTGAATCAAGTCTGGGCCAACCAACTGCACCTCGCCCACGTCGAACCAACCAATCGGTGACCTACATTTCCGCCCATACAAAGCCTCGTATGGCGCCATCTGTATACTAGAATGATAGCTATTGTTATAAGCAAACTCCACAAGAGGAAAATGATCCTCCCAGCTACCCCTGAAATCAATCACGCAGGCTCGCAGCATATCCTCAAGTGTCTGGATAGTATGCTCGCCGCCTCACTACCCGAGGATGAAATGTTGTCCGAGACTCACTGTGTCCCTAATCCCTTCCGAAAGACCTCCAGAAGTTAGCCGTAAACTGGGCTCCTCTATCTGATATAATCGATATAGGGACTCTGTGCAGTCTCACAATCTCTCTGATATACAATCTGGCATAGTCCTCAGCCGAAAACGTCGTCTTGACTGGAAGGAAGTGGGCTGATTTCGTCAGCCTGTCAACAATAACCCAGATGGAGTCATACTTCCTCTGAGTACGAGGTAACCCTGTAATAAAGTCCATGTTGATCACCTCCCACTTCCATGTCGGAATATCAATACCGCATAGCCCACTAGGCCTCCGTGCTCGACCTTGACTCCGCCGGGCAATTAGACATCAGGCAACAAAACCTTCCTCGTCCCTCTTCAGGCCATCCCATCAATACATACATCTGAGGTCATGGTACATCTTGGTCGACCCCGGATGAATAAAATAACGAGCACTGTGTGCCTCCCTGCACTTACTAACGGGTCTCGCTACATCGGAACACACAACCGACCCTCAAATCTTAGCACCCCATCAGGCGCCACCTCGAATAGACTCTTCTCCTCCCGAAGAGTTGCATCTCGATACCGTACCAACATCGGGTCCTCATCGCCGCTTCACCTCATCAACGATGGAAGACTCGCAACCTCACGAACCCGTACCCCACTATCATCGGTATCGATCAATCGAACTCCAAGGCTCGTTAGCTGATGGATCTGACGGACTATGTCTGTCTCTGCCGTACTCGGCTGCACTCCCATCGATCTACGACTCAAGGCATCTGCAACCACGTTGGCTTTCCCCGGATGGTATAGAATATCAACATCATAATCTTTCAACAACTCTAACCGCCCTCTCTGTCGCAAGTTCAGCTCCCTCTGCCTGAAGATATACTGGAGGATCTTGTGGTCTGTATAAATATCCACATGAACCCCATATAAATAATGTCTCCAAATCTTCAAGGCATGAATAACTGCGGCCAACTCTAAGTCGTGGGTAGGGTAATTCCTCTCATGCTCAGAATCGCGAAGCATAGGCTATAACCTTGCCGTGCTGCATCAAAACACACCCTATCCCGATACCCGAGGCATCACAATAAATCACGTACCCGTCTAGCCCCTCAAGAAGAGTAAGAACTGGAGCCGTCGTCAACCTTTCCTTCAGTAACTAGAAGCCCTTCTCGCAAGCCTCTGTCCACTGGAACTTAGCTGCCTTCTGAGTCAGCCTAGTCAACGGTGCGGATATCGAAGCAAACTGCTCCACAAACCTACGATAATAACTCGCCAAACTAAGAAATCGCGCACTGGCCGGAGTAGTAGGTCTCGCCAAGACTCGATCGCCTCATCTTTGTCGACAACTCAACACCATCAGCCCCAATAATGTGCCGCAGAATGCCACCGAGGCCAATGTAAACTCACACTGAGAACTTGGTGAATAATCGCCGGCCCGAGGACCCTGGCACCGCCTCAAGTGATCTGCATGCCTCGCTCAGACGCGAATAAACCAGGATGTCATCAATGAATACTATAACAAATGTATCCAAAAATGTCTTGAACACCCGGTTCATCAGATCCATAAATACCGCTGGAGCGTTGGTCAAACCGAAAGACATCACCCTGAACTCATAATGCCCATACCGGGTCCTGAATGCAGTCTTTGGGATATCTGCCACTCGAACTCGCACCTGATGATAACCAGACCGCAGGTCTATCTTGTAGAAACACCTCGCACCCTGCAACTGGTCAAACAAATCATCAATCCTGGGGAGGGGGTATCTATTCTTGATGGTTACCTTATTCAGCTGCATGTAACCCTCTGCACTCACTAGCGCGCCTCCTCGCCGCCGCCTTCTGGGCCCCGTCGCTTCGCGAGGCATAAGCGATACATAAGAATAGGTCGAGAGGATTCAACCTAATAAGACGGCTCATCGCACGATCTCGGAGAGAGAAGAATGGAAACCAATCCTAAATGTCCTGCACTCCTCGATTATAGATGTGGTGCACAACACACCGATAATCAAGACTCTACTAGACACGGTCTGTAGACACTTTCCGAGGACTAACTGCTCTGATACCACTTTTGTCACGACCCGACCCCGGGGCCGCGACTGGTGCCCTACCTGGGCACCATTTTCAGGTATACATCAGAGAATAGCAGCGGAACATACACAACACATAAACATGTTTAGACAATAAACATCACAAAGCTAGCCGATAAGTGCCTTTTCCATAAAATATACATAACCAAAAGTAAAACAGTACAACTTTGTTCTTACAGCCCAAACCACAAATATGACTACAAACCTCTAGGAATAACAACTATGGCGGGACAGGGCCCCGCCATACCCCTGAATGTACATAATATCTACAACATCAGGGAAAATCGTACCAAAAGACAAGCCTCCGGAGAAATGGAGCTTCTGACACCTGATCAGTGATCCTAAGAATGAGGATCCACCACCTGCTTACCCCTACCTGCGGAATGAACGCAGCCCCCGACGAAGGGGGTCAGTACACAATATGTACTAAGTATGTAAAACTGGAAAATACTGTAATTACATCATAAGTCTAAAACAAAGCCTGAGACATGTATGATAATCAAATTACAGTACACTGTACCTTACTAACAATGAGAGTAAATAAGGGTATACTTACAACATAAAAATAGGAGACTCACGATCAAAGCAGGACCACCCGCCCGCAGTATCATTAAGCAATCCTACTCCTGGGACTATTTCACCCGCAAGGGTCGTGTGGACCCGCATGAGGTATTCCTCGTGATAGATCAGATCCGCCCGCATAGGTCGTGTAGACCCGCATGAGGTATTCCTCGCATAGGACTGGTCCGCCCCGCATGGGACTATTTCACCCGCATAAGTCCTTACGGACCCGCATGAGATATTCCTCGCATCATGGGTAGCAAATCCACAGAATATGCAAATGCCACAAACCCGGGGAATGACCCCGTAATGAATAATATACCACTAGCACAAACCGGCTATCATACATAACATAAGCACTACCGGCTTATCATACATAACATAAGCCCTACCGGCTTATCATACAATATATAAGAAAGTTAAGAAACCCCATAACTTCTTCTAGTCTTGTTCAAATAGACTCTCATTTTAGTTTACTTAAGGCACATGTCTTTATAAAAATCCGGGAATTTAACTCAAAGTACTACATACTTCTACTCTTTTACAAATGACTCTTTTTCAGATAAAACTTCCAAGATACTAATAACCGTAGTATCAAGTCACAATTTCTTTTCAAGACAAGTCACAATACCTTTAGAAATATAATTAGGCTTCTAAATCAAGTGACTTCTTTTCTTTTAAAACCTTAGGCAATTGATTCCTTAAAATCAATTTGCCTTTCTTTAATTCAAGTCATTTATCCTTACTTATTTTACTTAGAGTAAATCTCTCTTTTTAACTTTTCATAAAGCTAATATAACCAACTTCCCATAAAGTCGTTATATTAACTTTATACCTTAGTCAATTACATTTTCCTATATCCAAGGGACTTATACGTTTAAAACGAAACAAGTATCATATACTTTAAAACACTTCAAGTCTCTTAACTTTGAAAACTAAGACATCCTTGCTACTTTTAAATAAGTGAGTTAATCCCCTAACTCAACCGACTTGGACATTCTTAAACAAGTAAAGGATATCAAAGTCTTGTACGTCTACCGTACTATATAGGTACAACTATTCATGCTCAAGAGATAGGAAAGTTCCACATACCTCTTCGGGCCAATCCACTTGCTAAGTACAATATCCCGCACGTAGTATGTCAATCTATAATGACCATAATACGTCTATTAACTTCTTACTTTAAACGTAGAATATTTTAAGTGCAAAGTCACTGAATTCTACGGAAAATCGGACAGCACTTCCTTTGTTTCTACATACTTTGCCACCTTTTTCAAGGCCGAATTCAATAACCAAACACGCCACATTTAAGGCTCAACAATGTAGTTATCAATAGGGGATTACACGTCTACAAGACGTGTAAAATTCTGCCCCACAATTTATATCAAACTAGTACAAACTACAAGTGTAAATTCGGCAACTTGAGATACAACAACACCAATTCTTTTCCAATTTCCTTTTCAATCCAAGTTGTTTAGTATAACATGATATCAAGTCGCAATCGATTATAACTACTACAATCTTCAAGTAAGTAACATGCGACGATTCTAATTAACGACCAAATTGTAATTCAACTTCAAATGTCTTATATGTCATTTCGGATTTTAGGCTACAACAATCCATATCACTTATCAATCCTCACTACATATACTTCATGCTAGTAAAATGTAAGGCTAACAACAATATATATAATCTTGTAACACTTTAAGAGAACAAGATTGTTACCTCAACGAGCCTTAATCCAACTTCAAATCCAAAGTCGCTCCCTAGCAACTTAGAGACTCTTCTTGACACTTCAATCCGCCACTTGAGACCCTTAGAATATCACAAACAACTTTCCTTTAATCTTCCAATCAAAACCTAGGAAAGCAACTAGGTTTTCACCTTGCGACTAATACGAAAACGCTTTTTTTCCGGGATCTTTCTATAGAGATACCCTTACAATACCCTCATGAACCTTGGTTTAAAGTGTGGAGCTTATTGGACAACAAACAAATTTTTTTCTCTTTTGGACTTGATGAACCCGAGAGCTTCACTCTATGTTCATCCAATTTCTTGAAATTTTTCTAAGTATGGAATGCTTGTCTCACTACTAGTATACTTATATAGTAACATGGAGGGTCAAGATTTGTACATATGTGTGGTTTGGATGAAGTTCTTTTAAATATCAAGTCATGTGGCCCCATTGACTAAGTCAATTTTATCAAGCTCTTCAACTTGCAAGACTTTGTCATCCTAATAATGGTCAAATGACTTTATATCGTCACGACTAACCTGCCGTGGATCGTGCCTTACCGGGCACCCTAGTGATACAACATCGAGAAAATCAACTAAATAAAAAAACATGAACATGAATTAAGAGACAAGATAAATAAACAAAGCAACCAAAACAGCTTGCCTTTCATCATATATACATAAATACCGAACAATTATCCTTTTTACAAACCCCGCCACAACAAAGGCATGCACTCTAAGATTTTTACAACTATGACGGACAGGCCCCGTCATACCCCTGAATGTATAAGAATCTACAGACTCAGGGTAACATACCAAAAGATAAGCCTCCGAAGAAATGGGGCTTCCCGACACGCTGAACTGTGATCCTATGAGCGAGGATCCACCACCGATGTACCTCAACCTGCGGCATGAACGCACTTCAAGGAGGTCAAGATAACAGTACCAAGTATGTGAAATCAGAAAAGATCAGAATGAAATCATAATAGTCTATATAAAGCGGAGACATGTATGATAACCGGATGAAATACGTGTCCTCGCCATCTCGCGACTCTTGTAAAATCGGGTGAAATACGTGACTCGCCCATCTCGTGGGACTCGTGTAAAATCGATGAAATACGTGACTCGCCCATCTCGTGGGACTCGGTGTAAAATCAGATGAAATACGTGACTCGCCATCTCGTGGGACTCGGTGTATAATCGTTCATAACAAATCAACCGGCCCTCCATCGAGAGATGCGGGGGTACAGAAATACAACAAAGGCTATCACAACAAGCATAGGCAAGCTTCACAACAACAAGCATAGGCAAGCTTCACAACAACAAGCATAGGCAAGCTTCACAACAACAAGCATAGGCAAGTTATACACAACTCAAAGTACTTTCATTTTATGCCAAACTCTGGGTTTTAACCCTAAAGTACTACGTACGTTAAATTCCTTTTAAATATCCATTTCTTTTACGAAGGTCACCCGATACCCGTAGTATAAAATAGAGTGACTAACATTGTTAAGTAAACCAAAATGCTTTCCTTTGTAAAATCAAGTAACAACCTTATTTTTCCAAACGTTCAAGTTTGCCTAATTTCAAATGCTCAAGTTTCTCATTTTAGAAAATGTTTCGTAGTTCATAGTTTTAACATAATTCTCCTTTAAACGTTTTGAGAAACATGTGTCTTATATGTGAGTAGGTTATTCTTGTTTATAATCAATCTTATTAAGCAGCCATGATCTAGGAAATGTAATATCATTTTGTCTCATCTTAGCTTCTATGCAGATGGAGGTTTCTACTGGTTTTAATACCATACTTCATTATTCAATACATTTTCCTTTATTAACGCTGCAGTGGTTTGTCGATACTCATTCTGATTTCCGAAATCAGTAAAACATTATTCCTTTTAAAACCAAGTATTCATTACTCACGAATGAGGTTTCACACTTTTAACAAAATTCATATCAATACCATTAAGTCAAGTCTCTTATCTTCTAAAAATCAGTAAACCATTCTTCTTTATCAATCTTAAGACGTTATACCTAACTTCCCATAAAGCTAGTACAACTCTTATGTTTTCAAAGCCAAGTATTACTCTTCTTTCAAAAAGGTCTTTTTGAAACACTTCAAGTTCTTTATTACTACCCATCAAATCTGTTATAAGTCAACCGGTTACCTTTGAAACCACAAAGCATTTTCTTACCTACATAAAGTCATATAACCAACTTCCCATAAAGCCGTTATAACACTTTATGTTACAAACCAATCAAATACATTAAACGCATGACGCTTCACCGTACTACATAGTTATACACATATCATGCTAGAACAGATAGGAAGAGGTTCACATACCTCGTGACGATTATCGACTAATAGCAAAGTGATCCAAGTACCTCAAACCGTCGGCTCCTCCTTAAGCCAAGTAGATCACGCCATACGCAGTACTTCAACCTATAGAGGCCACAAGGCGCCTATTAACATCCTAGATCTCAATGTAGAATATTCTACGTAAAATCAGAAGCACTCTCCTCGCAGCGTAAATCTCCGCCTCTATCGAGGCCGGCTAACAAGCCAACCGTGGGGCTTGCACGCCTAACCTGACGTGTACAATTCTATTCACAGAATACTACACAAGTTCATCAGAATACCCCCATGTAATTACGATTCAGCCACTTCTTAAAATTCAGCTTAAGTCGCAAGACATTGCTGTAAGTATTATTCAGCTTAAGTCAAAAGACATTGCACGCACAACTATGTTCAATTCTATATATAGTATACTTAACTATATACTCCTACAACATGTAATTTCCAATTACCACGTATGTTAAGAATGTTTACCTCGATAAGCCCAAAATTATCCGAGTTTAAATGTCGATCCCGAGCAAGGTTTAGCTCCTACTCCGAAAGGCCCGACCCGCTCCAACCAACCCTTAGAAGTTCTAACCAACTTCTACTTATAACTTCAACTACGGGTGAAGATTTACTTAGGTTTCGTTTTTGGATCGAGGGAAGTATAATAGTATTTTCTGGGCTTTGTATAAGTGTAACCTTGGGAATACTACAAGGTATTTGGGCCAAGGTATTTGGGCATTATAACAATACTTGGAGAGTATTTTTATACCACAAAAAGGGTATTTATACGAGACAACTAGGCTAGGGGTGTACTTCTGCAGAACACTACAAGGGAGGTATTTCTCTCGCCAAAAGGCCTCAACAGGGAGGGGACTCTTGGACGAAATACAACACTAAGGGGGAGGAAGGAAGAGAACTTTCAAGACTTAGGAAAATTTTAGGATGAAGAAGTCTTCCAAAGGGGGGTATTTATAGGTCAAGAAATGGTCAACCAATGTCCAAGATTCATCCAAGTGTTAGCAAGTGTAGGGCTAGGATTAAGCCATGTGCACCTTATCCATCTACCACACCAACTTGCACAAATATCCTACCAACTCCTCGACTTTGCCGTCCACCACTTCCAATTAGAGGGTGACAAGTGTCGCCCTCTCGTTGTTCCAAAATGTTTCGTCTCTCGGAAAAATCCGCAAAAATAATAAATGACATAGCCGGAATTTTCCCTTCGCAAGTTTAGTAAAACATTTCGTCGAAAAACGACTCTTTTCGGCACTTGTGCCCAAATTTTCGAATCTTGCCAACTTTAAGGTTCAAATTATAATACGCACGCCTCACGCATACTGCGAAATACGGTATAACATTCTCCTTCCTTAGAAACATTCGTCCCGAATGTTACTTCTCAAGACGGATAACGATAAAGTTCCTCCAGCAAGTTGTCAACGCCACACCTGGCCACCGAAACACCCGCGCAAATACTTACATCCAAGTCCACGAGGAAACACTTCTAACATCACGAACTTTTGTCACTTTGCCGCGAGGTTCTAGTGTCACTCCGGCGACCAACAAATGGTACCGGATCGCACGCGATCCCCGAGGTCTAAAATATACATCCTTCGCGACCTTCTCCCTTTACAAGAAATGATCATATCTATGCTCGCAATACATGCTCGCCTCTACCCTTACTCGTCGTACTCTTCTCGAACACTTGAACTCTTCTAGTATACGCATTCACACTTCGCCATCGCTCAGCTTCTCCAAACCTTGAGTCACCACCTCCAACTTGGTTATCTTACTAGCCTCAATCTTCCTTAAGGCCATTCCCGCCTTCACGGTCCGCTCGGTTGAACACATCCACGAACTCATACGATGGTCAACTAAACTTGGGCCTAGCACCTCGTGACCCTACCACCGGCGGGACCACCTGAGCCGACCCACTGAACAGCCGCGTTGGCCCGCAACACGGCCCCAACCCGACCCACTTAACGCATCACGCTCTTGTTTCCGATCCTAACAATCTTATTTATACAAGTCATGAAAGCTACCACTTCCATTTTACACTACCCAAGGAATTATCCTGAACACATTTATACGCAAACCAAGTATTTCAACAAAGACTAACCGTAAAATCTTTTATTCAAGATGACCTTACCTCTAAGGTCTCAACACGAAATATTCTAAGGTTCACACTTTCCATGCCCCATACATAACCTTTCAACTAACCATGCTTTCTAACTCATAACCAACATAACGCTATCCGAACGTAGCACACAATAAGAAGGTCATTATATCATGCATACAAATCTCTAGAGGTTAAGGATATACCGAATCTACCGCTCCACTTAATCATAAGCACGCTCGCAGGCGATAGCCGTAGGCGATGAACTCGCCACGACCGTAGGTCGAGTCATTCTGCTTTCATCCTTCCTACCAGACAGTTACACGTCCCCGACGGCCGCAGAAAACAAGCACCAGAAAGATGACATTCTCGACGACGCCCGCCACATCGTACACCGAGGAAAACACGAACCCGACTAGCTAGAACCCATGTATATTCGTGAACTAAGCCCCGAGCTCGACCAGCCCCGAATACTCGAACGCCCCGACGATCGTGGGGACCACTCAGATCAAGCGAGGTACATAACTAGACCGCACAGGCGGTCCGCCTCGAAGTCACCAAAGGACCTCGCTGCTCGCCTCTTCGCCGATCTCGCCATTCCGTCGACCTCTCCGTACTCACATCCTAGTGCATGAGCTTGCATGCGGGCAATGTCCATGCCCGGCCAAGAGCTACACCCGCATAAGCCTCGCCAAGTAATCATCCAGCCGGTGACGTAGCGGTGTACTGGCCCTCCATATCGCTACCACAGCCGTACATACCGAAGCTAATGAGTCGAACTCACATTGTACTCTCTAACCGCCCGCCTGCCCCGCCTCAACGTCAAAAATTTTACGCCGAGCCTCCTCATTTGTGGGGCAAGAAATGTGCAAGAAAAGCCTCGAGAACTTCGCCCAAATGCTGGAAGTGCATGCTCTTCCCGACAGCTCCTACAAATCAAACTACCAATCGGCAGATCACGCGGTGATGCGAACTCAATACCACCGACTCGCTCGAGGCTCGATCACTCACGATCCGTCAGAGTCGCTTGATAAACTCCCGAGGGTCATCTCGCCTCGATCCATAACACCGGCGCTACAACTCGTAAAGTCACGTAGCCTCAAACCGCTCGCCGGCTGAACTCACGGTGCTATCGGGCCGAATCGCCGATCTAGCCTATCCTCATATTCGCCACGACCGCCAAGAATCGCCATCTCTTGTACCCATCTCATCCGCTTCCAGCCGGGACCGAGGCTCAGTATCAGAGTCTCGCAGCCCACCGCCGCGCTCTAAACTTCAGGCCGGGCGGCCGCTAAACTCGCCGGAAGATCGCCTCGTGTATCGACGCTCTTGGCCACACCACACCCTGTCGGGCCTGATCGTGCCTTACCCGGCACCCTAGTGATACAACATCGAGAAACCAAATGGAAAATAAAACATGAGTCATGAAACAAGAGATATAATAATAACAAAGCAACCAAAACGGTGTTTTCAAGATATACATAAAACTCGAACAGCTTTAATCCTTTACAACCCCGCCCACAACAAGATTCATGCACTTAAGATTTACAACGACTATGACGGACAGTGGCCCCGCCATACCTCGAATGTACAAGAACCTACAACTCGTGGAAACACATACTAAAAGATAAGCCTCCGAGAAACGGAGCTTCAATACGCTGAATCAGGATCCTATGAGCGAGGATCCACGATCGATGTACTCTACTCGCGGATGAACGCAGCTTCAAGGAGGTCGATAACAGTACCAAGTATGTGAAATCAGAAATATCAGAATGAAATCATACTAGTCTATATAAAGCAGAGACATGTATGATAACCAAACTACGATTCACAACATAAAAGCGAGCCATGTCCGTGGACTCACACCTCAAGTCATCACTCAAATATAACTATGGTCTCACGCCCACAACATCAATCGTGTTCGCATCACGGCCGCATGCCCCGACTCGTGACGGCAGACATCTCCATGATGCAACAATAATACCAATGCCCCATGGCCACATGCCCCGAATTCTACCTCGGAGACACGCCCATGTGACATTAATAACAATATATCTGGGTGATCAACCCCGCCGCACGGCCACATGCCCCGAATTCTACCTCTGTAGACATGTCCATGTAACCACAATAAGACCAGAATCAAAATGGAAACATACCCGTGGAATTCTCCGTCATCGCCAAAGACGCCCAAGTAAGTTCTCAACAAGTCAACCGCCTCTATCGAGAGACGCCAGAATACGTAAATACAACACTTGTACAACAAAGGCTATCATCACAAGCATAGGCAAGTTTCACACAACTCAAAGTACTTTCACATAAGTCACACAATACCCGTAGTATAAAAATCGTGACTATATTTTTAAGTAAACAAGACACTTCCCCTTTTGTAAAATCAAGTAACAACATTATTTTCCAAACGTTCAAGTTTGCCTAATTTCAAATGCTCAAGTCACTTATTTTGGAAAGGTTTCATAACTCATAGTCTTAATCTCTTTTAAAACAATTGAGTAACATATGTCATATATGTGAGTAGTTTATTCTTGTTTATAACGATCTTATTACAGCAGCCATGATCTAGAAAATGTAATATCATTTTGTCTCATCTTAGCTTCTATGCAGATGGAGGTTTCTACTGGTTTTAATTCAACACATCATTATTCAATACATTTTCCTTTATTAACGCTGCAGTGGTCTGTCGATACACATTCTGATTCCCGAAATCAGTAAAACATTATCCCTTTTAAAAACCAAGTACTCATTACTCACGAATGAGGTTTCACACAAACATCCACATTAAAACAAATAAGTTAAGTCTCTTATCTTATAAGATTAAGTCTCTTAACTTCTAACATCAGTAAACCATTTTCTTACCTACATAAAGCTGTTATAACCAACTTCCCATAAAGCCGTTATAACACTTTATGTTTAAACCAAACAAATACACTTAGCACCTGTACGTCCACCGTACTACATAGTTACACACATATCATGCTAGAATAGATAGGAAGAGGTTCACATACCTCGCGGCGAGTATCGACAATAAGCAAAATGCTCCAAGTACTACAACCTTGCTAGCCCTTTCCACTCCTCAAGTAGAATACGCTACTCTTAGTACTTTCACCTAAAAAGGTCACAAACGTCTATTAACTTTTAAACATACGGTTCCATTTCTACGTAAAATTCGGCAACATTTTCCCCGCAAACAGAAATCTCCTCTCTAACGAGGCCGCTACCAAGCCAACTGTGGGGTTTACACGTCTAACCTGACGTGTACCATCTCTACTACACAACAATGCTACACAAGTTCATCAGAATACGCCCCATGTAATTAGATTCGCTTTCTTTTAAATTCAGCTTAAGTCAAAAGACATCACGACAATAATGTTCGCCTATATATAGTATACCTCAACTATATATTCCTACTACATGTAATCTCCAATTACAATAAGGGGACAAGAATATTTACCTCGACAAGCCCAAAATTATCCAAGTTATAATGTCGCACTGAGCAAGGTTTAGCTCTACCCGTGTCACGACCGATTCCGCCCGTGGATCGTGCCTTACCGGGCACCCTAGTGATACAACATCGAGTAATCACGAACATAAACGATACAAGACATATTATGAAATATGAAACAATAACTGAGAAAACTTGCCTTTTGGCATAAATGTAAATAACAACTTTTTCAACATGAACGCTTAATCCTTTTTACAAACCCCGCCCACAACAAGATTACTGCACTTACGAATGATATGACAACAACGACGGACAGGCTTCGCCATACCCTCGAATGTAAGCACCTACAACAACAGGGACTATACCAAGACAAGCCTCCGAGAAACGGAGCTTTCCTGTTACTGAATCGTGACCCTAAGAGCGAGGATCAACGATCGATGTACTTTACTCGCAGATTTAACGCAGCCTTCGGGCGAGGTCGATAACAGTACCGAGTATGTGAAATCAAAATATCAGAAATGAAATCATAGCGCTATATAAAGCAGAGACATGTATGATAACAAAACTACAGCTCACAATAAACAAGCAACATATCAAGTCCGGGACTTACGCCTCAAGTCATCACTCAAATATAACAATGGGTCTCACGCCCACAATATCAATCACGCCCGTGGAATACCTTCCTCATCGCCGCAGCTTTATGATATAAAAGCACCAAGGAACACACATGAACACCAGGTCCCACTGTGCCATAATGAAAACGCATGAGGTAATGCGAAGGCATAGCCGACTACTAACACCTACGCATCAACAAGGTCATGAATCAGATTATAAGATCTGTCTGCATCGCCACATGATCAAAGCCGCCACTTGCCCGCAGATCTAATGCGCGTCTAGCCTCGAACTTTCCGCAGCCCGCATAAAGCCAATCTCATCGCCCGCATGAGGTATTCCCGCATCGAGGGTAGCTACTCCGGCATCGCCCCGACTCGCATCCGCACGCCACATGCATCGCATGACCATAAAGGCCGCACACTAACTCGAACTCGAGCTCCGCATAGGCCCCCGTGACCCGCATGAGGTATTCTCGAATCATGGTCCTGCATCGCCGAGTCTACCCCAGACGGAGGGCGGCTTAACCCCGAAACACGCGAGTGGTATAATACCAACATAAGCTTTATCGCTTAAACATCATAAGCACAATCGAGGGAAAATCCTTTACACAAACATCACGAATACTAACACACGTAGCATCCTAATATGATTACTTATCAAATCAACACGAAGGTATTACAAGGCTATCACAAACCAACACAATCCAGCTTATACACACAAGGTACATTCTATCAGATGATTAACAAGATCGAGTATCTATTCTCAAAGTACTTTATACATTATCTTTTAAAAGATACGTTGCTTTCACATAAGTCACACAATACCCGTAGTATAAAATAGAGCGATCGTTTCTTTTTAAATAAACTAAAACACTTACCTTTGTAAAATCAAGTAACAACATTATTTTCCAAACGCCCAAGTTTGCCTAATTTCAAATGTTCACGCTTCTTATTTTAGAAAGGTTTCAGAGTTCATAGTCTTATTCATTTAAGAATATAATTCTTTAAACAACTGAGAAACATAAGTCTTATATGTGAGTAGGATATTCTTGTTTATAACAATCTTATTACAAAATTGTGATCTAAGAAATATCATTTTGTCTCATCTTAGCTTCTATGCAGATGGAAGTTTCTACTAGTTTTAATAATACTTAATTAGTCAAAACATTTCCTTTATTAACGCCGCAGTTGGTTTGTCGATACACATTCCGATTTCCGAATCAAGAAACATTCTTAAGCCGTTATACCTAACTTCCCATAAAGCTAGTATAACTCTTAAGTTTTTCAAAACCAAGTATTACTTCTTCTTTCAAAATGATTCAAAATCTTTTGAAATACTTCAAGTTCTTTATTAACACATAACAAGCCGCTTATAGTTCAAATCGATTACCTTTTAAAGACCACAAGTATTTTCTTACCAACATAAAGTCGTTATAACCAACTTCCCATAAAGCCGTTATAACACTTTATATTTTAAACCAATCAAATACGTTTAGCACACGTGACGCTCACCGCACTACATAGTTCACACATATCATGCTAGAAGAGATATGAAGAGGTTCACATACCTCGCGACGAGTATCGACTAATAGCAAAACGCCCAAGTACTTCCAACCGCCGCTACTCCTTAAGCCAAGATCGCGCCACACGTAGTACTTCAACCTATAAGGCCACAAGGCGCTTATTAACATTTAGATCTCATCGTAGAACATTCTACCGAAAATTGGCAAAGACCTCCCCGCAACAACAGAAATCTCCTCCTCTATCGAGGCCGCTACCAAGCCAACCGGGGTTATCGCCTAACCCTACCCGCACAATTCTACTCCACGGTACTACTACACAAGTCTCTGTAATACACTCTACGTGATTACGGTCAAGATTCTTCTTTAAATTCGTGCTTAAGTCAAAAGACATTGCCGTAAGTATTATTCAGCTTAAGTCAAAAGACATTGCCGATAACTACGCTCAGTTCTATATATAGTATACTTCAACTATATATTCTAACAATATGTAATTTCCAATTACAATAGAGGGACAAGATAATTACCTCGATAAGCCCATAATTATCCTAGTTAAAGTCGATCCCGGCAATCGTTTAGCTCCAACTCCGAGCGCCCAACCCGCTCTAAACCACCCTTAGAAGTTCTAACCAACTTCTACACAATACTCCAACTGACTATGGAGATTTTCCTGTGGTTTCGGTTTGTGACGATTAAGTATAATAGTATTTCTGGCATTTTCGTAGGTATAACCTTAGAATACAACAAGGTATACACTAAAGTAATTTGGGCATTATAACAATACTTTGAGAGTATTTCTACCAAGAGTGGGTATTATACGAAAACAACTAGCAGTGGTACCCACGGCTAGCACCCCAAGGAGGAGTGGGTGGCTACCTCTCGCCTACCCCACTGTGGGAAACTCGCCAAGGGGCCTCACGAAATGGGGAGGGAGCTCTCAAGACTTAGAGATTTTTGGATGAAAAGTCTTCAAAGGGAAGGGTATTTATAGGTCAAGTGAAGGCCAACCAACGGCCAAGATCTTGCCAAGTGCAAGCAAGTGTAGGCCAAGATTCACCCATGTGTCCTTGACCAACTAACACACAAAATATCCTACCAACTACACCTCTCCATTTCGCCCAAACCGAGCTCACGCCCGCTAACGGGAGGGTGCCAAGTGGCGCGCCTCTTGTTGGCCCAACACGCTTCGCCTCTGGAAAAATCCGCAAAAATTAAAAATGACATAGCCGGAAATTCCCTACGAAAGTCGTGGAAAACGTTTCATTTAAAAACGACTCTAAACGGGTGTTGTGAACAAAATTAATTCGCCAAGCCTTAGTACAAGTTTCAAATTTTCTACGCACGCCCCACGCATATACTCAAAATACGGTATAACATTCTCCTCTCCTTAGAAACATTCGTCCCAATGTTCCTTCTAAGTCTCAAACAAGCGCGCGCAAGATAGTCTTCACTACTATACTTACGAGAACAATCCCGCCATACCGCCACGTAAGCACTCGCGTAAATACTTACATCAAAGTCCACGAGGAAACACTCTAATCATCACCACAAAATCGTAACGCCCGAACCCGGCCCACATCGTGCCTTACCCCGCACCCTAGCGATACAACATCGTGAGAAAACCAAATGGAAATAAAAACTTTAAACATGAAATGAGAGACATGATAAATAAACAAAGCAACCAAAACAGCTTGCCTTCATCATCATACATACATAAATACCCGAACAGCTTATCCTTTTACAAACTCCCGCCACAACAGCTTCTATGCACTTAAGATTTACAACAACTATGACGGACAGTGGCCCCGCCATACCCCGAATGTACAAGAACCTACAACTCGTGGAACACATACCAATAAGATAAGCCTCCGAGAAACGGAGCTTCCCAACACGCTGAATGTGATCCTATAAGCGGATCGACGATCGATGACCTTTACTCGCGCAGATGAACGCACTTCGGGCGAGGTCAAGATAACAGTACCAAGTATGTGAAATCAGAATTATCAGAATGAAATCATACTAGTCTATATAAAGCAGAGACACGTATGATAACCAAACTACGCTCACAACATGTTAGCCAAGTCGTGGACTCACGCCTCAAAGTCACCACTAAATATAACTATGGGTCTCACGCCCACAACATCCATCATGTTCGCATCACGGCCGCATGCCCGAATATCGTGACGGTGTAGACATGTCCATGATGCAACAATAATAAACAAGATAACAATCCAAATGGACGATACTGCGTGCGCTTACGACGGCCGTGATGTCCAAAGGGAAACAATAAGGCAACATTCCAAATGGACGATACTGCGTGCGCTACGACGGCCGGTGATGTCCAAAGTGGAAACAATAAGGCAACATTCCAAATGGACGATACTGCGTGCGCTACGACGTCAGTCAGATGTCCAAAAGGGAAATAATAGGACAAAGATTCCAAATGGACGATACTGCGGCGCTACGACGGCCGTCAAGATGTCCAAAAGGAAATCACAAGACGATAATCAAATGGAAACATACCCGCGCGCTACGATCGTGTCAAGATGTCCAAAGCGATTAACAACAATAATATTATCAGCGAACGCATCTGCGGAATTTCTCCGCCAATGCCGACACGCCCAAGTAAGTTCTCAACTACCAACCGACCCTCCATCGAGAGACGCGATAACACAGAAATACAACGTTTTGCACAACAAGGCTATCACAACAAGCATAGGCACGTTTCACAATAACAAGCATAGGCAAGTTTCACAACAACAAGCATAGGCAAGTATCACACAACTCAAGGTACTTTCATTTTATGCCAAAGTCCGGGTTTTTAACCCCAAAGTACTACATACGTTAAGTTCTTTTAAAAGAGATCCATCACTTTTATAAAAGTCACCCGATACCCGTAGTATTAGAATGACCAACCCACATTCCTTTTTAAAATCAAGTAACAATATTCTTTTCCTAAGTTCCAGTTTGCCTAGTTTCAATTACTCAAGCTTCTCATTTTCAAATGGTTTCATAGTTCATAAACTTAATCACTTGATTCCTTTTTAGAACAATTGAGTAATATATGTCTTACGTGAGAGTAGGTTATTCTTGTTTACAACATTCTTTTTACAGCAGCCATGATCTAGAAAATGTAATATCATTTTGTCTCATCTTAGTTTCTATGCAGATGGAGGTTTCTACTGGTTTTAATACGATACATCATTATTCAATACATTTTCCTTTATTAACGCCGCAGTTGGTCCTGTCGATACACATTCGATTTCCAAATCAAGAAACATTATCCCATTAAATAAAACCAAGTACTCATTACTCACGAATGAGGTTTCACACAAACATTCACATTTACAACAAATAAGTTAAGTCTCTTATCTTATAAGATCAAGTCTCTTAACTTCTAACATCAGTAAACCATTTACTTTACCTCTCTTAAGACATTATACCTAACTCCCCATAAAGCTAGTATAACTCTTTTTAAAACCTTTTAAAACCAAGTGTTACTCTTTCCTTCAAAACGATTTATAAATCTTTTGAAATACATCAAGTTCTTTATTATAACAAGCCAGTTATAATTCACATCAGTTACCTTTTAAAACCACAACCTAATTTCTTACCTCCATAAAGCTCTTATAACCAACTTCCCAAAAAGCCGATATAACCCTTTATGATTCAAACCAATCAAATACATTAAAAACATGTAAGTATACAGTACTACATAGTTACACACATATCATCATATAAGAGATAGGAAGAGGTTCACATACCACGCGACGAGTATCTACTAATAGCAAAACGCCCAAACAATGGCTACTCCTTAAGCCAAGTAAATCGCGCCACACGTAGTACTTCAACCTATAAGGCCACAAGGCGCCTATTATCATCTAGACCACAACGTAGAATATTCTACGTAAAATTCTAAGAAGACCTCCCGCAACAAGCTAATTTCTCCTCCTCTATCGAGGCCGCCATCAAGCCAACCAGTGGGGTTATACATCTAACCCTAACTACAATTCTACTCCACGGTACTACTACACAAGTCCATCTGAATACACCCTATGTAATTACAGTCGCCAGCTTCTTAATTCTTCAGCTTAAGTCAAAAGACATTGCCACAAGATTAAGTATAGTTCTATATATAGTATACAACAACTATATATTCAACACTTATGTAATTTCCAATTACAATAGGGACAAGATATTTACCTCGATAAGCCCAAAATTATCCGAGTTTAATGTCGCGCTACCGAGCAAGGTTTAGCTCCAACTCCGTGCGCCCAACCCGCTCCAAACTACCCTTAGAAGTTCTAACCAACTTCTACTTACAACTTCAACAACGGTGAAGATTTCTTGTGGTTTCGCTTTTAGTGACCGAGGGAAAGTATAACGGTATTTTCTGGCTTCAGATAAGTGTAACTTGGGAATACTACAAGGTATTTGGGCCAAGGTATTTGGACATTATAACAACACTAGAGAGTATTTCTATACCACAACAAGGGTATTTATACGAAACAACTAGGCTAGTGGGGTACCACCACTAGGCACCACAAAGGGGAGAGGTGGCTCGGCCAAAGCTTCTCAAGGGGGTAGAGGCTCTAGGACGAGAACTCTTCAAGAGGGGAGGGGAGGATTTCAAGACTTAGGCAATTTTGTGGATGAAAGAACTCATCAACTAATGGGTATTTATAGGTCAAGAAATGGCCAACCAATGGCCAAGATTCTTCCAAGTGTTAGGCAAGTGTAAGGCCAAGACGAAGCCATGTGCAACCTTATCCATCTACCCAAAATATCCTACCAACTCCTTGACCACAAATTCAACACAAAAACGTGCCAACCACCACCTTCTCGTCCGCCAACCTTCACCAATTAGAGGTGACAAGTGTCGCCTCTTGTTGGTCTAAATGTTACGCCTCTGAAAAATCCGCAAAAATTATAAATGACATAGCCGAAATTCCCTACGAAAGTCAGAAAACGCTTTCGAAAAACGACTCTAAACGTGTCAGGAACAAAATAATTCGCCAAGCCACTTTACACTTCAAAATTTTCTACGCACGCCCTTACGCATACTCCGAAATACGGTATAACATTCTTCCTTAGAAACATTCGCCCCGAATGTTCCTTCTCAAGTCTCAACACAACCATGCGCCAAGATAGTCTTCACCGCTATACGCATTTAAAACAATCATGCCACACCGCCACAAAACACACGCTCACCTCTCCCTTTCTCGTACTCGCCACGAACACTCGAACTCGCTCTAGTATCCGTACTCACACTTCACAATGCTTCGCTTTCCAACCCTCGAGTCACTACCTCCAAACTTGGTCATCCGACTAACTTCGATCTTTCTAAGGCCGCTCCCGCCTCCACGATCCACTTCGGTCGAACATATCCACCAACTCATACGATGGTCATACAAACTGGGCCTAGCATCCTCGTGACCCTACCACCGGCGACCACCCAGAGCTGACCCCACCTCAATCCGGCACGGTTGACCCGCAAATGGTCCTCAACCCGACCCCCAACCGCGCCAAACTCTTGTTCCCGATCCGAACAATCTTACTAATTCCCATCATGAAAGCTACCACTTCCATCTCACACTACCCACTGACTTATCACACAAATAAATCCCACGATACTACTACTCGATAAGTGGTCAAACATAAAATAAATCTTTAACTCAAGACGACCTTACCCCTAAGGTCTCGGGCCGTGACATAGTTTAAGGTTCACACTTACCATGTATTCTAACTCATAATATCACAACGCTATCCGCATAGCACACAATAATGAGATCATTAAAACAAGCATACCAAAACTCTGAGGTTAAGGATATACTCAATCAACCGCCCACTCTAATCATAGGCCCTGCAGGCGCATAATCGTAGGCGCGATGAACCACCACCGATCCGGTAGGTCGAGTCAGAACATCCGTGCTACCCTTGGCCTGACGCCTCGCAAATGGCCCCGCTGGCCGCATGCAAAACAAACTCCCAATCTAGCACGGCACTTCCAAAATGGAGTCTACCACAATGGTCACAACGAGGTAGGGTGGCTTCACCGTTAACACCCCGCTTCTCCGAAAATTCAACCTCGAGCCCTCGACCGCTTCCTCAAGACGGTGGAGGTACATAACTAGTTCCGGCTGCCGAGGCGCGCGCCGAAAGTCGCTAAAATATCCGCCGCCTTCGCCTTCTTCTCGAAAGCCGTCCACCTGCCGACCGCGCCTCGCACTCCAAGCGCACGAGCTCAACGCGGCAATGTCCATGCCCTACCGGGCGGAAACACCAACAACTCTCTCGCTAGGTAATCATCGAGCCTCAGAATATACTTCTGCACTCGATCCTCCATACTAGCTACTAATGCGGAACATACCGCCAATGAGTCGAACTCACATTGTACTCCCGAATCAGACGCTGCTTCGCTCAACATCAAAAACTGTTTACCCGAGCCCTCCTCATTTGCGAGGCAAGAAATGTGCCGTGAAGGCCCCTCAAAACTCGCCCCAAACGGCCGGAAGTGCATGCTCTCCCGAAAGCTCCCACGAAGTCAAACCAATCGATCGCGGTGTCACGCACCGACGCGAACTAAATGTCACGCACTACCAAGCTTGATCACCCGTGATGATCCTTCAGAATCGACGGATGAACTCGCGATCATCCTCCGCCGACCAGTAAAACTCAAAGTGCTACAACTAAGGAAATCTCGTAGCCTCAAATCGTCGCCTCGCACTACATGCGCCGCTGAATCGAATCGCTGGCCCAAATTATCTCATATCTGCCACAACCTCGCCAATAATCGCCATCTCTGCGACTATCTCCCGCCTGCATCGTGGGACCGAGGCTCGTGTATCAGAGTCTCAGCAGCCATCGCCGCGCTTCTAAATCGCTGAAGCCGGGCAAGGCGCCGCAAAACTCGCCGTCAAGCACTACTCGTATCGACGCTCGCGCTGCATTTCTTCAATCCCACTAGCGCCTCCTCGCTTTGCCTTGCCTTCGGGCCTCGCTTTTCGCAGGCATAATCGTAAAACGAAACACGCCGAGGGTCCAACTTACAACACGCCTCTAAGGCACGATCTCGTAATGAGAAGAATGGAAACCAATCCTAAATGTCCTATAGCCTCCTGACATAGATGTGGTGCACAACACACCGATAATCAAGACTTACTAGACACGGTTCAGACACTTTCCGAGGATTAATCGCTCGATACCACTTTTGTAACGCCCGAACTCCGGCCACATCGGTGCCTTACCCCGGCAATCTAGCGATACAACATCGAGAAAACCAAATGGAAATAAAAACTTTAAACATGAAATGAGAGACATGATAAATAAACAAAGCAACCAAAACAGCTTGCCTTCATCATACATACATAAATACCCAACGCTTATCCTTTTTACAAACCCCGCCACAACAGCTTCATGCACTTCTAAGATTTACAACAACTATGACGACAGTGGCCCCGCCATACCCCGAATGTACAAGAACCTACAACTCAGTGGAACACATACCAATAAGATAAGCCTCCGAGAAACGGAGCTTCCCAACACGCCGAATGTGATCCTATAAGTGGATCGACAATGACGACCTTTACTCGCAGATGAACGCAGCCCGGGCGAGGTCAAGATAACAGTACCAAGTATGTGAAATCAGAATTATCAGAATGAAATCATACTAGTCTATATAAAGCAGAGACACGATGATAACCAAACTACGCTCACAACATGTATAGCCAAGTCGTGGACTCACGCCTCAAAGTCACCACTAAATATAACTATGGGTCTCACGCCCACAACATCCATCATGTTCGCATCACGGCCGCATGCCCTAATATCGTGACGGTAGACATGTCCATGATGCAACAATAATAAACAAGATAACAATCCAAATGGACGATACTGCGCGCTTACGACGGGTCAAGATGTCCAAAGGGAAACAATAAGGCAACATTCCAAATGGACGATACTCGCGCGCTACGACGGGTCAAGATGTCCAGCGGAAACAATAAGGCAACATTCCAAATGGACGATACTCGCGCGCTACGACGGCCGTGATGTCCAAAAGGGAAATAATAGACAGCATTCCAAATGGACGATACTCGCAGCGCTACGACGGTCAAGATGTCCAAAAGGAAATCACAAGACGATAATCAAATGGAAACATACCCGCGCGCACGATCGCGGTCGCATGTCCAAAGCGATTAACAACAATAATATTATCACCAGAACGCATCTGCGGAATTTCTCCACAATGCCGACACGCCCAAGTAAGTTCTCAACCACCAACCGAATCTCCATCGAGAGACGCGATAACACGTAAATACAACGCTTTGCACAACAAGGCTATCACAACAAGCATAGGCACGCTTTCACAATAACAAGCATAGGCAAGTTTCACAACAACAAGCATAAAGTATCACACAACTCAAGGTACTTTCATTTTATGCCAAAGTCCGGTTTTAACCCCAAAGTACTACATACGTTAAGTTCTTTTAAAAGAGATCCATCACTTTTATAAAAGTCACCCGATACGTAGTATTAGAATGACCAACCCACATTCCTTTTTAAAATCAAGTAACAATATTCTTTTCCTAAGTTCCGCTTTGCCTAGTTTCAATTACTCAAGCTTCTCATTTTCAAATGGTTTCATAGTTCATAAACTTAATCACTTGATTCCTTTTAGAACAATTGAGTAATATATGTCTTACGCAGAGTAGGTTATTCTTGTTTACAACATTCTTTTACAAAGAGCCATGATCTAGAAAATGTAATATCATTTTGTCTCATCTTAGTTTCTATGCAGATGGAGGTTTCTATCGGTTTTAATACGATACATCATTATTCAATACATTTTCCTTTATTAACGCCGCAGTTGGTCCTGTCGATACACATTCCGATTTCCAAATCAAGAAACATTATCCCATTAAATAAAACCAAGTACTCATTACTCACGAATGAGGTTTCACACAAACATTCACATTTACAACAAATAAGTTAAGTCTCTTATCTTATAAGATCAAGTCTCTTAACTTCTAACATCAAGAAACCATTTACTTTACCTCTCTTAAGACATTATACCTAACTCCCATAAAGCTAGTATAACTCTTTTTAAAACCTTTTAAAACCAAGTGTTACTCTTTCTTTCAAAACGATTTATAAATCTTTTGAAATACATCAAGTTCTTTATTATAACAAGCCAGTTATAATTCACATCAGTTACCTTTTAAAACCACAAAGTATTTTCTTATCTACATAAAGCTGTTATAACCAACTTCCCATAAAGCCGTTATAACCCTTTATGTTTCAAACCAATCAAATACATTAAACACACGACGCTCACCGCACTACATAGTTACACACATATCACGCCGGAAGAGATAGGAAGAGGTTCACATACCTTGCGACGAGTATCGACTAATAGCAAAACGCTCCAAACAGTTGGCTACTCCTTAAGCCAAGTAAATCGCGCCACACGTAGGTACTTCAACCTATAAGGCCACAAGGCGCTTATTATCATCTAGACCACAACGAATATTCTACGTAAAATTCTAAGAAGACCTCCCGCAATGCTAATTTCTCCTCTATCGAGGCCGCCATCAAGCCAACCGTGTGGGTTATACATCTAACCCTAACTGTACAATTCTACTCCACTGCACTACTACACAAGTCTACTGTAATACACCCCATGTAATTACAGCTGGGCCTTCTTAATTCTTCAGCTTAAGTCAAAAGACATTGCCACAAGATTAAGTATAGTTCTATATATAGTATACAACAACTATATATTCAACACTTATGTAATTTCCAATTACAATAGGGGACAAGATATTTACCTCGATAAGCCCAAAATTATCCGAGTTTAATGTCGCATACCGAGCAAGGTTTAGCTCCAACTCCGCGCCCAACCCGCTCCAAACTACCCTTAGAAGTTCTAACTAACTTCTACTTACAACTTCAACAACGTGAAGATTTCCTTGTGTGGTTTCGTTTTTAGTGATCGAGGGAAAGTATAACGGTATTTTCTGGCTTCAGATGTTGTAACTCGGGAATACTACAAGGTATTTGGGCCAAGGTATTTGGACATTATAACAACACTAGGAGAGTATTTCTATACCACAACAAGTGGGTATTTATACGAAACAACTAGGCTGTGGGGTACCCTACCTAGGCACCACAAAGTGGGAGGTGGCTCTCGGCCAAAGCTTCGGGGGGGTAGAGGCTCTAGGACGAGAACTCTTCAAGAGGGGAGGGGAGGATTTCAAGACTTAGGCAATTTTGTGGATGAAAGAACTCATCAACTAATGGGTATTTATAGGTCAAGAAATGGCCAACCAATGGCCAAGATTCTTCCAAGTGTTAGGCAAGTGTAAGGCCAAGATGAAGCCATGTGCAACCTTATCCATCTACCCAAAATATCCTACCAACTCCTTGACCACAAATTCAACACAAAAACGTACAACCACCACCTTCTCGTCCGCCAACCTTCACCAATTAGGGTGACAAGTGTCGCCTCTTGTTGGTCTAAAATGTTACGCCTCTGGAAAAATCCGCAAAAATTATAAATGACATAGCCGAAATTCCCTACGAAAGTCGTGGAAAACGCTTTCCAAAAACGACTCTAAACGTGTTGTGAACAAAATAATTCGCCAAGCCACTTTACACTTCAAAATTTTCTACGCACGCCCCACGCATATACCGGAAATACGGTATAACAAAACACTCTCACCGTGGTCTAAAATATACTTCCTTCAGACCTTCTCTTTACAAAAGAAATGATCACATATACGCCCGCCATACATGCTCGCTTCTCTTTACTCGCCGTAGATACCACTTTGTCACTTTGCCTGAGGCATTAATCTTCTCAGACGACCCAACAAATGGTACCACTTTTGTCACTTTGTCGCGAGCCTTGCTCCGACGACCCAACAAATGGTACCGCCGCCATGACTTCGAGGTCGCCGTGACACTCCGAACTCTACCACATTCTGATACGGCTTCGCTTCAAGACTCGGGTTACTATCTCTAACGTGGTCATTATTAATCGGGAACACTGATGGGTTCTCCGATACTTTCCGATTATAACAATACGAAAGATCGGACGATCGCTTCCTAAGTCTGGACGGCAAAAAGCTATCATATAGGCAACCCGCCTATCCTTCACATGAACTCGTGGCCCCAAAGTAACACGCTAAGTTCCTCTGTTATACCAAAACTCGCCACACCCTAACCACATCACGGAACAAGCTCGAACCAATCGCTCAACCTTGCCAACATCGAACCAATCGACCAAGAACTTACACTTCCGCCTTACAAGGCTTCATAAGGCGATATCCGAACACCGAAATGGTAGCTTAAACACTTCCTCCACAGAGACAACAATCCCCACGACTACCTCCGAGATACACACACCGCCCGAGGCGAATGCACTCGAGATTCACCGAAGTTCCTAACCTTGCCCGCAAAACCTCCGTAAAAGAAGAGCCGTAACTGGCTCCACTGTCGCCTTAAGGTGTAGGTAGGCACCTCGCAGCCCTACAACCTTTCTCGATAACCCAACACCGCCGAGTAAACGGCCCCGATCAAGAACACGATGGTCGCTTCCCATCGCCCGACCACCGGTCGAACGCATCCACGAACTCGCTCGTTGGTTAACTAAACTGGGCCTAACATCCTCACAACCCTAACACGCGCGGACCACCACAACCTGACCCCACCACCAAACCTACCGCTGGTTGATCCGCAACGTGGCCTCAACCCGACCCGCAACGCCGCACAATACTAGCTCCCGATCCTAACAATCTCAATAATCACGCTTCAAAACCTAGCGCCTTCTTAGCTCAACTACCCCTTTCATTCCACACTACTAGGACCTATCCTAACATAACTCACGCACTATGCACTCCGATAAGTGGTCAAACATAACACTACACCTTTCTCGAGATGGCCTCACCTCTAAGGTCTTCACGTAAAAAGCTCTAAGGCTCACACCTTCTATCCCCAAAATCTTACTCTGCTAAACAACCATGATCTAATCACGACTAACACACCGCTATCGTAACATAGCACTTAAGATATACTCACCTTATCACACATACCGATCTCTGAGGTTAAGAATATATCTATATCTATCGCTTCACTCCTTAGTCGCTCTAATCAAACTCGCCACGGGCGGCTCATAGGCTGGCGTGACGAACTACCCACCGATCCTCGGGCTAAGTCCTCCTACAAGGACACCCCATCGACATCAGACCCGGACGGTCGTAGGTACAACAAGTACCAACTAAAAGACGACATTCCCCGACGACGCCACATTGTGAATACCGAGAAAATCAATCCGATGGTCGAACCTACGCCAGTAGTCGTGGAACCTAAGCTCGAGCTCGACCAACTCCCGCATACCCCGAACGCCCCGAATTCGCGAGGACTCGCCAGACCGCGGATGTGCATAATCTATTCACGCGAGGCGACTCGCCTCAAAAGTTACTAAAGGACTCACGCTCGACTCTTCTCGCCGCCCTTCGTTAACCCGTAAATCTCTACGCTTGGCTCGCCGCGCATAAGCCCGCATACGTGCCATGCTCGCTTCAATCAAGAATTACTCTTGCACAACCTCTCTTAGATAGTCATCAAGACCCGCGGGTACATCGCAGATACTCCGTAGCCACATCCATGGCTAGTAACAGGTCGCTTTCTTTGCACTCTATATTCACTGCTCTGGCCGTGGAACCGGCGTTCAAATATCATGGCCGCGGTGGAATCGCCGCTGCCGTACAAACTCGGGCTAGTGACGCCGCAAAACTCCCGAACGAAGCACTACCCTAGGTAATGATTGGGCTCGTGCTCGCCACCCTCCGAACTCTACTCGCAGCCTCGGCCGCTTCGCCTCCCGGCTCGGCCGCTCACGCGAGGCATAACGGCAGTGGAAAGAAATACGCAGAGTGTCCAACTTACAACACCGCTCTAAGGCACGATCTCAGAGTGAGAAGAATAGAAACCAATCCTAAATATCCTATAGCCTCCTGATTATTGGTGTGGTGCACAACACACCGATAATCAAGACTTCCATCGATACTGCTCAGACACTTTCCGAGGATTAATCGCTCGATACCACTTTTGTCACGACCCGATTCCGCCCGTGGATCGTGCCTTACCCCGCACCCTAGTGATACAACATCGAGTAATCGAACATAAACGATACAAGACATATTATGAAATATGAAACAATAACTGAGAAAACTTGCCTTTCGCATAAATGTAAATAACAACTTTTTCAACATGAACAGCTTTAATCCTTTTTACAAACCCCGCCACAACAAGATTACATGCACTTACGAATGATATGATAACAACGACGGACAGTGGCTTCCGCCATACCCCGAATGTAAGCACCTACAACAACAGGGACTATACCAAGACAAGCCTCCGAGAAACGAGCTTTCCAAGCTACCGAATCGTGACTCCTAAGAGCGAGGATCAACGATCGATGTACCTTTACCGCGCAGATGAACGCAGCTCGGGCGAGGTCAAGATAACAGTATCGAGTATGAAATCAAAATATCAGAAATGAAATCATAGCAGCTTATATAAAGGTGAGACATGTATGATAACAAAACTACGCTTCACAATAAACAAGCAACATATCAAGTCGTGACTTACGCCTCAAGTCATCACTCAAATATAACAACGGGTCTCACGCCACAATATCAATCATGCCCGTGGAATACCTTCCTCACCGCCAGCTTATGATATAAAAGCACCAAGGAACACACATGAACACCGTGTCCCACTGTGCTATAATGAAAACGCATGGTAGGCACGAAGGCATAGCCGACTACTAACACCCACAATACCAACAAGGTCATGAATCAGATCATAAGATCCGCTTGCACCGTCACATGATCAAAGCCGCCACTTGCCCGCAGATCTAATGCGCGCGCCTAGCCTCGAACTTTCCACAGCCCGATAGGCCAATCTCATCGCCCGCATGAGGTATTCCCGCATCGAGGGTAGCTACTCCCGCATCGCCCCGACTCGCATCCGCACGGCCACATGCACCGCATGACCATAAAGGCCGCACACTAACTCGAACTCTCAGAGCCCGCATAGGCCCTCGTGACCCGCATGAGGTATTCTCGAATCACGGTCCTGCATCGCTCGAGTCTACCCCGCGACGGAGGCAGCTTTAACCCCTAAACACGCGAGTGGTATAATACCAACATAACGCTTTATCGCTTAAACATCATAAGCACAATCAAGGGAAAATCCTTTACACAAACATCACGTATCACTAACACACGTAGCATCCTAATATGATTACTTATCAAATCAACACGAAGGTATTACAAGGCTATCACAAACCAACACAATCCAGCTTATACACACAAGGTACATTCTATCAGATGATTAACAAGATCGAGTATCTATTCTCAAAGTACTTCATACATTATCTTTTAAAAGATACGTTGCTTTCACATAAGTCACACAATACCCGTAGTATAAAATAGAGTGATCGTTTCTTTTTAAATAAACTAAAACACTTACCTTTGTAAAATCAAGTAACAACATTATTTTCCAAACGCCCAAGTTTGCCTAATTTCAAATGTTCACGTTCTTATTTTAGAAAGGTTTCAGAGTTCATAGTCTTATTCATTTAAGAATATAATTCTCTTTTAAACAACTGAGAAACATAAGTCTTATATGTGAGTAGGATATTCTTGTTTATAACAATCTTATTACAAAGAAATTGTGATCTAAGAAATATCATTTTGTCTCATCTTAGCTTCTATGCAGATGGAAGTTTCTACCGGTTTTAATAATACTTAATTAGTCAAAACATTTCTTTTATTAACGCCGCAGTTGGTTTGTCGATACACATTCTGATTTCGAATCAAGAAACATTCTTAAGCCGTTATACCTAACTTCCCATAAAGCTAGTATAACTCTTAAGTTTTTCAAAACCAAGTATTACTTCTTTCAAAATGATTCAAAATCTTTTGAAATACTTCAAGTTCTTTATTAACACATAACAAGCCGCTTATAGTTCAAATCGCTTACCTTTTAAAGACCACAAGTATTTTCTTACCAACATAAAGTCGTTATAACCAACTTCCCATAAAGCCGTTATAACACTTTATGTTTTAAACCAATCAAATACGCTTAGCACACGACGCTCACCGCATTACATAGTTCACACATATCATGCTAGAAGTGATAGGAAGAGGTTCACATACCTCGCGACGAGTATCGACTAATAGCAAAACGCCCAAGTACTTCCAACCGCTCGGCTACTCCTGCCAAGTAGATCGCGCCACACGTAGTACTTCAACCTATAAGGCCACAAGGCGCTTTATTAACATTTAGATCTCATCGAGAACATTCTACCAAAATTCGCAAAGACTCTTCCCCGCAACAACAGAAATCTCTCCTCTATCGAGGCCGCTACCAAGCCAACCAGTGGGGTTATACGCCTAACCCTAACGGGTACAATTCTACTCCACTACTACTACACAAGTTCACCGTAATACACTCTATGTGATTACAACAAGATTCTTCTTTAAATTCAGCTTAAGTCAAAAGACATTGCGTAAGTATTATTCAGCTTAAGTCAAAAGACATTGCCGATAACTACGTTCAGCTTCTATATATAGTATACTTCAACTATATATTCTAACAATATGTAATTTCCAATTACAATAGAGGACAAGATAATTACCTCGATAAGCCCATAATTATCCTAGTTAAAGTCGATCCCGGCAATCGTTTAGCTCCAACTCCGAGCGCCCAACCCGCTCTAAACCACCCTTAGAAGTTCTAACCAACTTCTACACAATACTCCAACGGACTATGGAGATTTTCCTGTGGTTTCTGCCAGACCGACGGAAGTATAATAGTATTTCGGCATTTTCGTAGGTATAACCTTAGAATACAACAAGGTATACGGCTAAGGTAATTGGGCATTATAACAATACTTTTGAGAGTATTTCTACCAAGAGTGGGGTATTATACGAAAACAACTAGGCTAGTGGGTACCCCACGACTAGCACCCCAAGGAGTGGCTACCTCTCGCCTACCCCACTAGTGGGAAACTCTCGCCAAGGGGGCCTCACGAAATGGGAGGAGCTCTCAAGACTTAGAGATTTTTTGATGAAGAAGTCTTCAAAGGGAAGGGTATTTATAGGTCAAGTGAAGTCCAACCAATGGCCAAGATCTTGCCAAGTTGCAAGTGTAGGCCAAGATTCACCCACGTGTCCTGACCAACTAACACACAAAATATCCTACCAACTACACCTCTCCATTTCGCCCAAACCGAGCTCACGCCCGCCAATGGGAGGTGCCAAGTGGCGCCTCTTGTTGGCCCAACACGCTTTTGTCTCTAAAAATCCGCAAAAATTAAAATGACATAGCCGGAAATTCCCTACGAAAGATGTGAAAACGCTTGGCCGAAAAACGACTCTAAACGGGTGTTGTGAACAAAATTAATTCGCCAAGCCTTAGTACAAGTTTCAAATTTTCTACGCACGCCCCACGCATATACCAAAATACGGTATAACACTCGCGCGCTCCAATCCGCTCCAAACAACCCTTAGAAGTTCTAACTAACTTCTACTCAAATACTTCAACCAACTATGAAGATTTCCTTAGGGTTTCGGTTGAGACTAAAAGGACAAAAGGTAGTATTTCCTGCTCTACGTATAGAGGTAACTTTGGAATACAACAAGGTAAAGGCTAAGGTATTTTGGGCATTATAACAATACTCTGAGAGTATTTCTACCAAGAGTGGTGTATTATACTAAACAACTAGGCAGTGTGGGTACCCTACCACTAGCACCACAAAGGGAGGGAGGCTCTCGCCACAAGGCCACCTGAGGGGAGTGGGAATGCTTAGGACGAGAACACACTCAAAGGGAGGAGAGGACTCAAGACTTGGAAGATTTTAGGAATGGATGAAGTCTTCAAGCTTGTGGTATTTATAGCAAAACCAAAGGCCAACCAACGGCCAAGATCAAGCCATGAGCAAGGCAAGTGTAAGGCCAAGATCAAGCCAAGTGCACCCTAGTCCCTACTCCTTAAAACCTCACAAATATCTACACAAATATCTACCATCAACTTGCCCTTCAATCGGCCAAGTGCCGCCCACTTGTTTCCATTGTGAGGTGACACATGTCACCCTCCCGTTGGTCCAAAATGTTTCGCCTCTAAAAATCCGCAAAAATAAGAAAAGACATAGCCGAATTTTCCTCGCAGTTATGTAAAACGCTTCACAAAAACGACTTAACCAAAGTCAGGCACAAATGTCATTCTACAAGCCACCTAGGCGGGTGACACGTGTCACCCTCCTATCGCCCTCATAAAACGCCTTCCAAAAATATCCACAATGGCCAAAATCTCAAAACAAAGTGGGCCCTACAAAACCAGAAATTTCTCCCGTGGCCCCACGTGACCATTTCCAAAATAAAATTCCATAATTCTAATATAATCTAAGAAGCCCAAATTCCAAACTGGGAACCCAATTCCTTCAACGAACATTTTTCCTTACAAAACCGAAACTTTTTCCGTGGAAGAATCACCTCTTTCTTCCTTTCCAATTTTTCTGTCGTGCTCTCGTACGTACGTCCTCGCATACATACCCTGAGAATACGGGGTATAACATTCTCCCCTCCCTTCTCAAGACGGATATCGATGAAGTTCCTCTAACAAGTTGTCAACGCCACAGCTTGGCCACGAAATAACACACGTTCTCTTCCTTCCTTACTCGTCGTGCCCTTCTCGAACACTTGAACTATCCCAAGACGCACTCATACTTCACCATTACTCCGCTCCCAAAAATCTCGAGTCACTACCTCCAAACTTGGTCATCTTACTAACCTCAAACTTCCTTAAGGCCATTCCCGCCTTTACGAACCGCTCGTCGAACGCGCCCACGAACTCATACGATGATCATACAAACTGGGCCTAGCATCCTCGTGACTTACCACCGGCGGGACCACCCAACTGACCCCACCTTAATCCGGCTACGGTTGACCTGTATCACGCCCTCAACCCGACCCACAATCGCGTCAAGCCCTCGCTCCCGACACGGAACAATCTCGCTAAATCACATCATGAAAGCTACCACTTCCATCTCACACTACCCATGGACTTATCACACAAATAAAACCCACGATACTACGTGACTCGATAAAGGTCAAACATAAAACGAATCTTTTACTCAAGACGACCTTACCTCTAAGGTCTCAATCGTGATGATCAGTGGTTCACACTTACCATGCCCCCAAACTTACCCTTCTACAATAACTGTGTCTAAATCACATTTAGCACAAAGCTATCCTAACATAACACTAAAACACATCAAGATACAAAACTCTAGAGGGTTAAGGATATACTGCTCTACCGCTTAATCACACCCCCGCAGGCGCATACCAGTGAAGGTGATGAACCACCACCGATCTGAAGGTGAGTCGTAACATCCGTATACCCTTGGTCGGACAGCCTCGCAAATGGCCCCGTGGCCGCAAAAATAGCAAGCTCCTCGCACTACGACACTCCCGAAATGCGGTCTACCACATCGACCACACCGAGGTAGGGTGACCGTGATCCGCCAACACCCTTACTTCCTCGAAACTCAACCTCGAGCCCTCGACCGCCTCCCGAATACTCTGATGCTCTGAAGGTTGTGAGGACCACTCAGACCGGCGAGGTACAAAACTAGTATGCCGCCGAGGCGTCCGCCTCCAAAGTCACCAAAGGACCTGTTGTTCGCCCTCTTCGCTGATTCGTCATTCCGTCGACCTCTCCGTGCCTCACATCCTGCATGAGCCAGACGCGGCAATGTCCATGCCCAACAAGAGCTACACTCGAACAAGCCTCGCAAGCAATCATCTAATCCGGTGACGTAGCGGTGCACTCTATCCTCCATGGTTGCCACTAAAGCGGGACATACCGAGCCAACGAGTCAAACTCCACGTTGTACTTCAATCAGACGCCTCTCTGTCTCAAAGATCACAAATTTGTCGCGTGCTCCTCATCCGCGGAGGCAAGAAGTGAGTGAGGAATGCCTCTCGAGAACTCGTCCCATACCGCTGAGCGCATGCTCTCCCGACAACTTCCACGAATCAAACCACCGATCGCGGTATCACGCACCGATGCGAACCTAAGACCACCGACTCGGTCTTCAAGCCTTGATCACTCTACGACCAGAATCGCCGGATGAACTCCTCGCGATCATCCTCGTGCCTCGACCCATAAAACTCGCGGGCTAACTCGTAAAGTCCCGACCTCAAACTATTCGCCGGGGTGAACCATCGGTGCTATCAAATCGAATCGAATCGCCAGATTCAAATTTATCTCATATTCGCCACGACCCGACCAAAGAATCGGGCTATCTCCTTGTAACCCATCTCCTCTCGCCTGCATCGACCGGAGGCTCAGTATCGTGGTCTCAGCAGCCCATCGCCGCGGCTCTAAACTCGCTGGGCCGGGCGGCGCTACAAAACCCGCCGTCAAGGCACAACTCGATCGTCCGGCTCGCGCTCGCACTTCTCTCAGTATCTCACTAGCAAGACTCGGCCGCTTTGCCCTTCTCGGCTCGGTTGCCTTGCGCGAGGCATAACTGTAAAAACGAGATACGTCGAGGGTCCAACTTACAACATGACTTCTAAGGCACGATCTCGTAATGAGAAGAATGGAAACCAATCCTAAATGTCCTATAGCCTCCGATTATAGATGTGGTGCACAACACACCGATAATCAAGACTTACTAGACACTCGTCAGACACTTTCCGAGGACTAATCGCTCGATACCACTATGTCACACCCACTGCCCGTGGATCGTGCCTTACCTGCACCCTAGTGATACAACATCGAGAAAACCAATGGAAAATAAAACATGAGTCATGAAACAAGAGATATAATAATAAATAAAGCAACCAAAACAGTTGCCTTCAAGATATACATAAAACTCGAATAGCTTTAATCTTTACAACCTCGCCACAACAAGATTTCTGCACTTCTAAGATTTACAACGACTATGACGGACAGGCCCCGCCATACCTCAATGTACAAGAACCTACAACTCAGTGGAAACACATACTAAAAGATAAGCCTCCGAGAAACGAGCTTCAATACGCTGAATCGTGATCCTATGAGCGAGATCCACGACCGATGTACTCTACTCGCGCAGATGAACGCACTTCAAGGCGAGGTCGATAACAGTACCAAGTATGTGAAATCAGAAATATCAGAAATGAAATCATACTAGTCTATATAAAGCGGAGACATGTATGATAACCAAACTACGCTCACAACATAAAAGCGATCATGTCCAAATGTGACTCACGCCTCAAGTCATCACTCAAATATAACTACGGGTCTCACGCCCACAACATCGATCGTTCGCATCACGGCCGCATGCCCCTAATTGCAGATCGGTGTAGACATGTCCATGATGCAACAATAATACCAATGCCCCATGGCCACATGCCCCCGGAATTCTACCTCGGTGTAGACATGTCCATGTGACATTAATAACAATATACTGGGTGATCAACCCTGCCGCATGGCCACATGCCCCCGGAATTCTACGTCGGTGTAGACATGTCCATGTAACCACAATAAGACAGTAATCAAAATGGAAACAGACACGTGGAATTCTCCGTCGCCAAAGACGCCCAAGTAAGTTCTCAACAAGTCAACCGCCTCTATCGAGACGCCAGAATACGTAAATACAACACTTGTACAACAAAGGCTATCATCACAAGCATAGGCAAGTTTCACACAACTCAAAGTACTTTCACATAAGTCACACAATACCCGTAGTATAAAAATCGTGACTATCTTTTTAAGTAAACAAGACACTTCCCCTTTTGTAAAATCAAGTAACAACATTATTTTCCAAACGTTCAAGTTTGCCTAATTTCAAATGCTCAAGTCACTTATTTTGGAAAGGTTTCATAACTCATAGTCTTAATCTCTTTTAAAACAATTGAGTAACATATGTCATATATGTGAGTAGTTTATTCTTGTTTATAACGATCTTATTACAGAAGACATGATCTAGAAAATGTAATATCATTTTGTCTCATCTTAGCTTCTATGCAGATGGAGGTTTCTACTGGTTTTAATTCAACACATCATTATTCAATACATTTTCCTTTATTAACGCTGCAGTGGTCTGTCGATACACATTCTGATTCCCGAAATCAGTAAAACATTATCCCTTTAAAAACCAAGTACTCATTACTCACGAATGAGGTTTCACACAAACATCCACATTAAAACAAATAAGTTAAGTCTCTTATCTTATAAGATTAAGTCTCTTAACTTCTAACATCAGTAAACCATTTTCTTACCTACATAAAGTTGTTATAACCAACTTCCCATAAAGCCGTTATAACACTTTATGTTTAAACCAAACAAATACACTTAGCACCGTGACGCCCACCGTACTACATAGTTACACACATATCATGCTAGAATAGATAGAAGAGGTTCACATACCTCGCGCAGTATCGACAATAAGCAAAATGCTCCAAGTACTACAACCTGCTAGCCCTTTCCACTCTCAAGTAGAATACGCTACTCTTAGTACTTTCACCTAAAAAGGTCACAAACGCTATTAACTTTTAAACATACGGTTCCATTTCTCTACGTAAAATTCAAAGACCTCCCGCAACAACAGCGTAAATCTCCTCCTCTAACGAGGCCGCTACCAAGCCAACTGGGGGGTTTACACGCCTAACCTGGACGTGTACCATTCTACTACACAACAATGCTACACAAGTCCATCTGAATACGCCTTATGTAATTACGCTCAGCTTTCTTTAAATTCAGCTTAAGTCAAAAGACATCACGCACAATAATGTTGATTCTATATATAGTATACCTCAACTATATATTCCTACTACATGTAATCTCCAATTACAATAAGTGGACAAGAATATTTACCTCGACAAGCCCAAAATTATCCAAGTTATAATGTCGATCCCGAGCAAGGTTTAGCTCCTACTCCGTGCGCCCAATCCGCTCCAAACAACCCTTAGAAGTTCTAACCAACTTCTACTCAAATACTTCAACCAACTATGAAGATTTCCTTAGGTTTCGGTTTGAGACTAAAAGGACAAAATGTAGTATTTCCTGCTCTACGATAGAGGTAACTTTTGGAATACAACAAGGTAAAGGCTAAGGTATTTTGGGCATTATAACAATACTGAGAGTATTTCTACCAAGAGGGGGTGTATTATACTAAACAACTAGCAGTGGGTACCCACGCTAGCACCACAAAGGTGAGGGAGGCTCTCGCCACAAGGCCACCTGGGGGGGGGAAGGCTTAGGACGAGAACACACTCAAAGGGAGTGAGAGGGACTCAAGACGTGGAAGAGTTTAGGAATGGATGTAGTCTTCAAGCTTCGGGGGGTCTGTATAGCAAAACCAAAGGCCAACCAATGGCCAAGATCAAGCCATGAGCAAGGCAAGTGTAAGGCCAAGATCAAGCCAAGTGCACCCTAGTCCCTACTCCTTAAAACCCTCACAAATATCTACACAAATATCTACCATCAACTTGCCTTCAATCGCCAAGTCGCCCACTTGCTTCCATTGCAGGGTGACACATGTCACCCTCCCGGTGGTCCAAAATGTTTCGTCTCTCGGAAAAATCCGCATAAATAAGAAACGACCTAGCCGGAATTTTCCCCTCGCCAGTTATGTAAAACGCTTCACAAAAACGACTTAACCGTGTTGTGCACAAATGTCATTCGGCCAAGCCACCTAGGCGGGGGTGACACGTGTCACCCTCCTATTGGCCCTCATAAAACTTCTTCCGAAAAATATCCACAATGGCCAAAATCTCGAAAACAAAGTGGGCCCCACAAAACCGTAAATTTCTCCCGTGGCCCCACGTGACCATTTCCGAAAATAAAATTCCATAATTCTAATATAATCTAAGAAGCCCAAATTCCAAATCTGGGAACCCAATTCCCTTCAACGAACATTTTTCCTTACAAAAACCGGAAACTTTTTCCGTGGAAGAATCACCTCTTTCTTCCTTTCCAATTTTTCTGTCGTGCTCTCGTACGTACGTCCTCGCATACATACCCTGAGAATACGGGGTATAACATTCTCCCCTCCTTAGAAACATTCGTCCCGAATGTTCCTTCTCAAGACGGATATCGATGAAGTTCCTCTAACAAGTTGTCAACGCCACAGCTTGGCCACGAAATAACACACGTTCTCTTCCTTCCTTACTCGTCGTGCCCTTCTCGAACACTTGAACTCTCCCAGTACGTACCATACTTCACCATTACTCGCTCCCAAAAATCTCCGAGTCACTACCTCCAAACTTGGTCATCTTACTAACCTCAAACTTCCTAAGGCCATTCCCGCCTTTACGAACCGCTTCGTCGAACGCGTCCACGAACTCATACGATGATCATACAAACTTGGGCCTAGCATTCTCGTGACCCTACCACCTGGCGGGACCACCTAACTGACCCCACCTTAATCCGGGCACGGGTTGACCGTATCACGCCCTCAACCCGACCCACAATCGCGTCAAGCCTCGCTCCCGACACGGAACAATCCTCGCTAAATCACATCATGAAAGCTACCACTTCCATCTCACACTACCCATGGACTTATCACACAAATAAAACCCACGATACTACGACTCGATAAAGGTCAAACATAAAACGAATCTTTTACTCAAGACGACCTTACCTCTAAGGTCTCAATCGTGATACCAGTGGTTCACACTTACCATGCCCCCAAACTTACCCTTCTACAATAACCGGTGTCTAAATCACATTTAGCACAAAGCTATCCGAACATAACACTAAAACACATCAAGATACAAAACTCTGAGGGTTAAGGATATACCGCCTCTACCGCTTTCTAATCACAGTTCACCGCAGGCGCACAACCAGCGGCGTGATGAACCACCATCGATCCCGGGCGTCGAGTCGTAACATCCGTGCTACCCTTGGTCGGACAGTTCCTCGCAAATGGCCCCGCTGGCCGCAAAAATAGCAAGCTCCTCGCACTACGACACTTCAAACGCGGTCTACCACATCGACCACACCGAGGTAGGGTGACCGATCCGCCAACACCCTTACTTCCTCGAAACTCAACCTCGAGCTCGACCGCTCCCGAATACTGATGCTCAAGGTTGTGGAGGACCACTGCACCGGGCGGAGGTACAAAACTAGTATGCCGAGGCGGTCCGCCTCCAAAGTCACCAAAGGACCTCGTTGTTCGCCCTCTTCGGCCGATTGGTCATTCCGTCGACCTCTCCGTGCCTCACATCCCGGTGCATGAGCTTGCATGTGGGCAATGTCCATGCCCTACCAAGAGCTACACTCGAACAAGCCTCTGTCAAGCAATCATCTAATCCGTGACGTAGCGGTGCACTCTATCCTCCATGGTTGCCACTAAAGCGGGACATACCGAGCCAACGAGTCAAACTCCACGTTGTACTCAACAGACGCCTCTGCCTCAAAGATCACAAATCTGTTTACCGTGCCCTCCTCATCCGCGAGGCAAGAAGTGAGTGAGGAATGCCTCTGAGAACTCGTCCCATACTGCTGGGAGCGTATGCTCTCCCCGGGACAACTCCCACGAATCAAACCCGATCGCAGATCACGCAAATTGTTATACCCTCAGATTTCTGTGTATGTACGTGAGGCGACGATAAAAGTTTAAAGCCTTGAGTAGGCAAAAGTGACTTGGCCGATTTTATTTGTGCACAACACCCGGTTAGAGTCGTTGACGTAAACGCTTCCACAACTTTCGTAGGGAATTTCCGCTATGTCATTTATAATTTTTATGGATTTTTCCGAGAGACGAAACATTTTGGACCAACGGGAGGGTGACATGTGTCACCCTCACATTGAAGGCTCGACGGCAACCATGGCTTGGCTTGGACGATTTGGACCACTTTAGTTGGTAGGATATTTTTGTGCAAGATGTGTGGTAGATGGATAAGGTCCACATGGTTGAAATCTAGCCCTACACTTGCTATGCACTTGGCAAGATCTTGGCCATTGGTCCATGGCTTGACCTATAAATACCCTCTAAGTGAAGGCTTTCTTCATCCACAAATTGTTCTAAGTGATAAATCCTTCCTCCCTCTTGTAGACTCTCGCCCAAGAGCTCCTCTCCCCTCTCTTGTGAGCTAGCCGAGAGCCTCCCCTCCTAGTAGTGCTAGCCACAAGCACACCCCTAGCCTAGTTGTCTCGTATAAATACCCCTTTGTGGTATAGAAATACTCTCCAAAGTATTGTTGTAATGTCCAAATACCTCGCCCAAATACCTTGTAGTATTCCCAAGGTTACACTTATAAAAGCCAGAAAATACGATTATACTTTCCTTTAGCCACTAAACGAAACCTCAAGGAAATCTTCATCGTTGTTTGAAGTACTTAAGAGAAGTTGGTTAGAACTTCTAAGGGTTGTTTGGAGCGGATCGAGCACTCGGAGGAGGAGCTAAACCTTGCTCAGAGCGACATTAAACTCGGATAATTTTGGGCTTATCGAGGTAAATATCTTGTCCCCTATTGTAATTGGAAATTACATGTGTTGAATATATAGTTGTTGTATACTATATATAGAACTGAACTTAGTATTGTGGCAATGTCTTTTGACTTAAGCTCAAGAATGAAGAATTGAACAAGAATCACTTAGAAGGATAATAAAGAGAAGAATCGAATCAGATTTACCTAGGGTCAGACATGAGACTTATGTAGCATTACCGTAGTAGAATTGTACGCGTCCGGTTAGGCGTGTTAACCCCTGGTTGGCTTGGTAGCCGACGATAAAGGAGGAGATTTACGCTGCTGGGGGAGGTGCCGCTAATTTTCGGTAGAAAGATGGGAACTTGTGTTTAAGTTTTAATATACGTTTGTGGCCTTTATAGTTGAAAATACTAACAGTAGCGATTCTACTCGAGGAGTGGAAAGGGCTAGTAAGCGTTGTAGTACTTGGAGCTTTTTGCTTATTGTCGATAATCGTCGCGAGGTATGTGAACCTCTTCCTATCTCTTCTAGCATGATATGTGTGAACTATGTAGTACGGTAGACGCATACGTGTTAATTGTGTTTGATTGTTTTAAAACATAAAGTGTTATAACGGCTTTATGGGAAGTTGGTTATAACAGCTTTATGTAGGTGAGAAAATGGGTTGTGGTTTTCAAAAGATAACTGATTTGGTTATAACTGGCTTGTTATGTGTTAATGAAGAAGTTGAAGTATTTCAAAAGATTTGTGAATCGTTTTGAAAGAAAGAGTAACACTTGGTTTTAAAGGTTTTAAAAAGAGTTATACTAGCTTTATGGGGAGTTAGGTATAATGTCTTAAGAGAGGTAAAGAAAATGGTTTATCGTGTTAGAAGCAAGAGACTTAACTTATTTGTTTTAAATGTGAATGTTTGTGTGAAATCTCATTCGTGAGTAATGAGTACTTGGTTTTATTTAAAGGGAATGATGTTTTACTGATTTCGGAAATCAGAATGTGTATCGACAAACCACTGCAGCGTTAATAAAGGAAAATGTATTGAATAATGATGTATCATATTAAAACCAGTAGAAACCTCCATCTGCATAGAAACTAAGATGAGACAAAATGATATTACATTTTCTAGATCATGACTGCTGTAATAAGAATGTTGTAAACAAGAATAACCTACTCTCACGTGAGACATATATTACTCAATTGTTCTAAAAAGGAATCAAGTGATTAAGTTTATGAACTATGAAACCATTTGAAAATGAGAAGCTTGAGTAATCAAACTAGGCAAACCGAACTTAGGAAAAGAATGTTGTCACTTGATTTCGAAAAGGAATGTGGGTTGGTCATTCTAATACTACGGGTATCGGGTGACTTTGATAAAAGTAATGGATCTCTTTTAAAGAATTTAACGTACGTAGTACTTTAGGGTTAAAACCCGGACATTGGCATAAAATGAAAGTACTTCGAGTTGTTGTGAAACTTGCCTATGCTTGTTGTTGTGAAACTTGCCTATGCTTGTTAGTGTGAATCTTGTCTATGCTTATCGTGATAGCCTTGGTTGTGCAAGAATTGTGTTTCTATACTACCGCGTCTCTCGATGGAGGTCGGTTGACTTGTTGAGAACCGACTTGGACGCGCGGTGATGACGGATAATTCCACGCACGTTCGCATTGATAATGTTACTTTTGTTAATCGCTTTGGATATATCGACACGACGCGTAGCGCACGTATGTTTCCATTTTGATTACCGCCTTGTTGTCTTATTGTTTCCTGTGGACATATCGACACGATGCGTAGCGCACGTATGCTTCCATTTGGAATGTCGTTTTATTGTTTTCCTTCGACTCATCGACACGACGCGTAGCGCACGCATGCGCCCATTTGGAATGTTGTCTTATTGTTCCCTTCGACATACCGACACGACGCGTAGCGCACGTATGCTTCCATTTGGATTCTTTGTTGTTGATATCACATGGACATGTCTACACCGATGCAGATTCCGGCACGTGGCCATGGGCATCGGTATTATTGTTGCATCATGGACATGTCTACACCGATGCGAATTCCGGGCATGCGCCACGATGCGAACATGATTGATGTTGTGGCGAGACCGACTTGATATAATCGTATGTATGTACTGTAGTTTGGTTATCATACATGTCTCCCGCTTATAGACTATTATGATTTCGCCATGATTTTACGCTTCACATACTTGGTACTGTAGATCGACCTTCTTCGGGCCGCTCACGCCGCAGAAGTACATCGTCGCCGATCCCCGCTTAGGACCACCTTTCAACAGATTGGGAAGCTCCGCCGCCGGAGGCTTATCTTCCGGTATGTGTTCCCCGAGTTGTAGGTTCTTGTACATTCGTGGTTTGGCGGGCCCCGTCCCGCCATAGTCGCTGTAGACATCTTAGAGGTCCAGAAAGACCGCAAGTGTGGTTGTAAGGATTGTAACTGTTCAAAGGTCTTTATGTATATATACTGAAGGCAACTGTTTTGGTTGGCCTGTTTATTTATCATGTTTCTTAATTCATGTTCATGTTTTTATTTTCCGCTGGTTTTCTCTGATGTTGTATCCCTAGGGTGCCCGGGGTAAGGCACCAGTAACGGGCCCCGGTTTCGGGGCGTTACAAAGTGGTATCAGAGCAGTTAATCCTCGGAAAGTGTCTACTGCATCCGTGTCTAGTAGAGTCTTGATTATCTGTGTTGTGCACCACATCTATAATCGTGAGGCTATAGGACATTTAGGATTGGTTTCCATTCTTCTCATTCCGAGATCGTGCCTGTGAGTCGTGTTGTAAGTTGGACCCTCCGACGTATCTCGCTTTTACCGCTTATGCCTCCGCGCAAGGCAACCAGAGCCTGATGGCAAGGCCGAGGAGCCGCTAGTGAGATACATAGTACGAGGCGCAGCCCTGCACTGAGATTGTGCTTCGACGGCGAAGTTTTGCGACGCCAAATTTCAAAGAGTTTAGAGCCGCAGCAGTGGTGCCGAGACCACGCACTGAGCCTCCGGCCCCACACCTGGAGCATGAGACGGGGTACAAGGAGATGGCCGCCATCGCCGGTTGTGGCTGATATGAGGATAGGCTAGACGCAGCAGCCCATTCGTGAATACCCGTAGTTCACCCCGAGCGCATGGTTTGAGGCTACGGGACTTTTCTCGAGTCAGCCCGCGAGTTTTACGGGTCGAGGCTCGAGGATGATCCGCAGGAGTTCATCCGACGCCATACAATGGATCATGAGGGTGATCCGCATCGGATACCGAGTCGCGGTCCTAGGTTCGCATCGGCCGCGTGATACCGCAGGATTGGTTTGATTCGCGAGCTTTCCGGGAGAGCATGCACCTCCGGTGTATGGGATGAGTTTTCGGGCTTTCTCACGCACTTCTTGCCTCCACAGACGGCGAGGCACGGCCGGCGATTTTTGTTACCGAGGCGTAGCGGCGACCGTCGGGAGTACAATGTCGAGTTCGATTCTTTGGCTCGATATGTCCCCTGCGCTTAGTTGCAGATATGGAGGATAGGTGCATCGCCACGCCACCGCTAGATGATTATATGGCCGAGTCTTGTGCGGTGTTTCTCTTCACCGGGCATGGACATTGCCCGCACGCAGCTCACGCACCAGATGCGAGGCACGGAGAGGTCGACGGAATGACCGTGATCGCGAAGAGGCCGTGACGGCAGGTCCTTTGGTGACTTTCGAGGCGGACCGCCGCCAAAGAAGAAAGTTATGTACCCCCACCAAGATGCAGTGGTCCTCCACCGCCTTCGTGAGCGTCGTGGCTCGAGGTTCAGATTTTCGGAGAGCGGGTGTTAACCACCGGCCACCCCTACCTCGTTGGACTGTGGTAGACTCCATTTTGGAGAGTGTCGTGCTAAATGGGAGTTTGTTTTGCATGCCAGCAGGCCATTTTTCGAGGAACCGTCCACCAAGGGAAGCACGGATGTTACGACTCACCTCGTGATCGCTGGTTCATCGCTTTCATTAGCATACGGCAGGCTGCCTATGATTAGAGTGGAGCGGTAGCTTCAGGTATATTCTTAACCCTCTAGATTTTTGGTATGCTGTTATGATGATCTCATTATTTTTGTGCTATGTATGAATAGCGTTGTGTTAATTATGAGTTAGAAAACATGGTTAGTTGGGAGGATTAGTATGGGGGCATGGTAAGTGTGAACCCTAGATCGTCATTTATCGAGACCTTACGAGTAAGGTCGTTTTGAGTAAAAGATTCATTTTATGTTTGACCCTTATTAGAGTGCGTAGTGTACGTGGGATATAATTGAGTGATCAGTCCATGGTAATATGAGATGGAAGTGGTAGCTTTCATGACTTGAATAGGTGAGATTGTTCCGGATCGGGAACAAGAGCGTGATGCGATGTGGATCGGGTCAGCTATGTTGAGGGCCAACCCGCGCCGGTTTCAAAGTAGGTCAGCTCGGGTGGTCCCACCAGTGGTAGGGTCACGAGGTGCTAGGCCCAAGTTTAGATGACCATCGATGAGTTCGTGGATAGGTTCGACTGAATCGGTTCGTGAAGGCCGGGAATGGCCTTAAAGAGAGAAGTGAAGCTAGTAAGATGACCAAGTTCGAGGTTGTGGCTCCAAAGTGTTGGGAATCAAGCAATGACCAAGTGTGGTACGATACTAGAAGAGTTCAAGTGTTCGGTGGCGGCACGACGAGTAAGGAGGAAGAGAACGTGTGGTTACGTGGCAGTGTGGCTTTGACAACTTGTTAGAAGGAACTTCTTCGTTATTCATTTGAGAAGGAACATTCGGACGAATGTTTCGGAGGAGAATGTTATACCCGTATTTCGTGTATGTACGTGAGGCGCACGATAAAAGTTTAAAGCCTCGAGTAGGCAAAAGTGACTTGGCCGATTTTATTTGTGCACAACACCCTTGCTAGAGTCGTTGACTAAACGCTTTCCACCTTTCGTAGGGGAATTTCCGCTATGTCATTTATAATTTTATGGATTTTTCCGAGACGAAACATTTTGGATCAACGGAGGGTGACATGTGTCACCCTCACATCGAAGGCTCGACGGCAACCATGGCTTGGCTTCGACGATTTGGACCACTTTAGTTGGTAGGATATTTTTGTGCAAGTTGTGTGGTAGATGGATAAGGTCCACATGGTTGAAATCTAGCCCTACACTTGCTATGCACTTGGCAAGATCTTGGCCATTGGTTGGCCATGGCTTGACCTATAAATACCCTCTAAGTGAAGGCTTTCTTCATCCACAAATTGTTGTAAGTGATAAATCCTTTCCCCTCCATCTTGTAGACTCTCTTCCAAGAGCTCCTCTCCCCTCTCTTGTGAGCCAGCCGAGAGCCTCCCCTCCTAGTAGTGCTAGCTGGGCACACCCCTAGCCTAGTTGTCTCGTATAAATACCCCCTTGTGGTATAAAAATACTCTCCAAAGTATTGTTGTAATGTCCAAATACCTTGGCCCAAATACCTTGTAGTATTCCCAAGGTTACACTTATAAAAGCCCAAAATACGATTATACTTTCCTTTAGCCACTAAACGAAACCCTAAGGAAATCTTCATCGTTGTTTGAAGTACTTAAGAGAAGTTGGTTAGAACTTCTAAGGGTTGTTTGGAGCGGATTGGAGCACTCGGAGGAGGAGCTAAACCTTGCTCAGGAGCGACATTAAACTCGGATAATTTTTGGGCTTATCGAGGTAAATATCTTGTCCCCCTATTGTAATTGGAAATTACATAAGTGTTGAATATATAGTTGTTGTATACTATATATAGAACTGAACTTAGTACTGTGGCAATGCCTTTTGACTTAAGCTCAAGAATGAAGAATTGAACAAGAATCACTTAGAAGGATAATAAAGAGAAGAATCGAATCAGATTTACCTCAGACATTAAGAGACTTATGTAGCATTACTGTGTAGTAGAATTGTACGCGTCCGGTTAGACGTGTTAACCCCCGTTGGCTTCGTAGCCACCGATAAAGCGAGGAGATTTACGCTGTCATGCGGGGAGGTGCTTGAATTTTCAGAGAAAGATGGGAACTTGTGTTTAAGATTTAATAGACGCCAGTGGCCTTTATAGGTGAAAGTACTAAGAGTAGCGATTCTACTCGAGGAGTGGAAAGGGCTAGTGCGTTGTAGTACTTGGAGCTTTTTGCTTATTGTCGATAATCGTCGCGGTATGTGAACCTCTTCCTATCTCTTCTAGCATGATATGTGTGAACTATGTAGTACGTAGACGCATACGTGTTAACCGTGTTTGATTGTTTTAAAACATAAAGTGTTATAACACTTTATGGGAAGTTGGTTATAATGACTTTATGTAGGTGAGAAAATGGGTTGTGGTTTTCAAAAGATAATCGATTTGGTTATAATCGGCTTGTTATGTGTTAATGAAGAAGTTGAAGTATTTCAAAAGATTTGTGAATCGTTTTGAAAGAAAGAGTAACACTTGGTTTTAAAGGTTTTAAAAGAGTTATACTAGCTTTATGGGAGTTAGGTATAATGTCTTAAGAGAGGTAAAGAAAATGGTTTATCGTGTTAGCGCTAAGAGACTTAACTTATTTGTTTTAAATGTGAATGTTTGTGTGAAATCTCATTCGTGAGTAATGAGTACTTGGTTTTATTTAAAGGGAATGATGTTTTATCGATTTCGAAATCGTAATGTATCGACAAACCATCGCAGTTAATAAAGGAAAATGTATTGAATAATGATGTATCATATTAAAACCAAGAGAAACCTCCATCCGCATAGAAACTAAGATGAGACAAAATGATATTACATTTTCTAGATCATGGTCATTTGTAATAAGAATGTTGTAAACAAGAATAACCTACTCTCACGTGAGACATATATTACTCAATTGTTCTAAAAGGAATCAAGTGATTAAGTTTATGAACTATGAAACCATTTGAAAATGAGAAGCTTGAGTAATTGAAACTAGGCAAACCGAACTTAGGAAAAGAATGTTGTCACTTGATTTGAAAAGGAACTGGGTTGGTCATTCTAATACTACGGGTATCGGGTGACTTTGATAAAAGTAATGGATCTCTTTTAAAGAATTTAACGTACGTAGTACTTTAGGGTTAAAACCCGGACATTGGCATAAAATGAAAGTACTTCGAGTTGTTGTGAAACTTGCCTATGCTTGTTGTTGTGAAACTTGCCTATGCTTGTTAGTGTGAATCTTGTCTATGCTTGTCGTGATAGCCTTGGTTGTGCAAGAATTGTGTTTCTATAAAACCGCGACTCTCGATGGAGGGTCGGTTGACTTGTTGAGAACTGACTTGGACGTGCCGGCAGTGACGGATAATTCCACGGGTACGTTCCTGTTGATAATGTTACTTTTTGTTAATCGCTTTGGATATACTGACACGATGCGTAGCGCACGGGTATGTTTCCATTTTGATTACCGCTTGTTGTCTTATTGTTTCTCGTGGACATATCGACACGATCGTAGCGCACGTATGCTTCCATTTGGAATCTGTCTTATTGTTTTCCTTTGGACTCATCGACACGATGCGTAGCGCACGTGCGCGTCCATTTGGAATGTTGTCTTATTGTTCCTTCGACATACCGACACGACGCGTAGCGCACGCGTATGCTTCCATTTGGATTGCCTTGTTGTTGATATCACATGGACATGTCTACACCGGCGCAATTCCGGCATGTGGCCATAGGCATCGGTATTATTGTTGCATCATGGACATGTCTACACCGGCGCACTCCGGTACGCGCCGTGATGCGAACATGATTGATGTTGTGGCGCGAGACCGACTTGATATAATCATATGTGTATGCATTGTAGTTTGGTTATCATACATGTCTCCCGCTTATAGACTATTATGATTTCGCCATGATTTTACGCTTCACATACTTGGTACTGCATCGACCTCCTTCGGCCGCGTCATGCCGCAGTAAGTACATCGGTCGCCGATCCCCGCTTTTAGGACCACCTTTTCAACAGATTAAGCTCCGTTCCGGAGGCTTATCTTCGCATGTGTTCCACGAGTCAGGTTCTTGTACATTCGGGGTTTGGCCCTGTCCCGCCATAGTCGTTGTACATCTTAGAGGTGCAGAGTAATTGTTGTGTGGTTGTAAGGATTGTAATCTGCTCAAAGGTCTTTATGTATATATACCAAGGCAACTGCTTGGCCTGTTTATTTATCATGTTTCTTAATTCATGTTCATATTTTTATTTTCCGCTGGTTTTCTCTGATGTTGTATCCCTAGGGTGCCCGGGATAAGGCACCAGTAACGGGCCCCGGTTTCGGGGCGTTACAGCAGCCGATGCGAACCTAAGACCACCGACTCGGTCTCCGAAGCCTTGATCACTCTCATGACCCGCTGTAACTGCCGGATGAACTCCTGCAGATCATCCTCAGGCCTCGACCCATAAAACTCTGGCGGGCTAACTCGTAAAGTCCCGCACCTCAAACTATCTCGGGGTGAACCATCGTGCTATCGAATCGAATCGAATCGCCAGATCCAAATTATCTCATATCTGCCACGACCACCAAGAATCGGCCATCTCCTTGTAACCCATCTCCTCTCGCCTCTGCATCGGGGACCGAGGCTCATCGTGGTCTCGGCAGCCCATCGCTGCGCTCTAAACTCGCTGGGCCGGGCGCTACAAAACCCGCCGTCAAGCACAACTCGTATCGCCCGGCTCGCGCTCGTACTCTCTCAGATCTCACTAGCAGCACTCCGCCTTTGCCCTTCGGGACTCTGGTTGCCTGGCGGAGGCATAAGCGGTAAAAACGAGATACGTCGGAGGGTCCAACTTACAACACGCCTAAGGCACGATCTCGGAATGAGAAGAATGGAAACCAATCCTAAATGTCCTATAGCCTCACGATTATAGATGTGGTGCACAACACACCGATAATCAAGACTTACTAGACACGCGTCAGACACTTTCCGAGGACTAATCGCTCGATACCACTATGTCACACCCCGACTCGCCCGTGGATCGTGCCTTACCGGCACCCTAGTGATACAACATCGAGAAAACCAGTGGAAAATAAAACATGAGTCATGAAACAAGAGATATAATAATAAACAAAGCAACCAAAACGGTTGCCTTCAGATATACATAAAACACGAATAGCTTTAATCCTTTACAACCCCGCCCACAACAAGATTTCACACTCTAAGATTTACAACGACTATGACGGACAGTGGCCCGCCATACCCGAATGTACAAGAACCTACAACTCGTGGGAAACACATACCAAAAGATAAGCCTCCGAGAAACGGAGCTTCAATACGAATCGTGATCCTATGGCGAGGATCCACGATCGATGTACCTCTACCGCGGCATGAACGCAGCTCAAGCGAGGTCGATAACAGTACCAAGTATGTGAAATCAGAAAATATCAGAAATGAAATCATACTAGTCTATATAAAGCAGAGACATGTATGATAACCAAACTACGATTCACATAAAAGCGATCATGTCCATCAGTGGACTCACGCCTCAAGTCATCACTCAAATATAACTATGGGTCTCACGCCACAACATCAATCGTGTTCGCATCATGGCCGCATGCCCCGACTGCATCGGTGTAGACATGTCCATGATGCAACAATAATACCAATGCCCCATGGCCACATGCCCCTAATTCTACCGGTGTAGACACGCCCACGTGTGACATTAATAACAATATATCGGGTGATCAACCCTGCCGCATGGCCACATGCCCCCGGAATTCTACCTCGGTGTAGACATGTCCATGTAACCACAATAAGACAGGAATCAAAATGGAAACATACCCGTGGAATTCTCCGTCACGCCAAAGACGCCCAAGTAAGTTCTCAACAAGTCAACCGGCCTCTATCGAGACGCCAGAACACGTAAATACAACACTTGTACAACAAAGGCTATCATGACAAGCATAGGCAAGTTTCACACAACTCAAAGTACTTTCACATAAGTCACACAATACCCGTAGTATAAAAATCGTGACTATCTTTTTAAGTAAACAAGACACTTCCCCTTTTGTAAAATCAAGTAACAACATTATTTTCCAAACGTTCAAGTTTGCCTAATTTCAAATGCTCAAGTCACTTATTTTGGAAAGGTTTCATAACTCATAGTCTTAATCTCTTTTAAAACAATTGAGTAACATATGTCATATATGTGAGTAGTTTATTCTTGTTTATAACGATCTTATTACAGCAGCCATGATCTAGAAAATGTAATATCATTTTGTCTTATCTTAGCTTCTATGCAGATGGAGGTTTCTACTGGTTTTAATTCAACACATCATTATTCAATACATTTTCCTTTATTAACGCTGCAGTGGTCTGTCGATACACATTCTGATTCCCGAATCAAGAAACATTATCCCTTTTAAACACCAAGTACTCATTACTCACGAATGAGGTTTCACACAAACATCCACATTAAAACAAATAAGTTAAGTCTCTTATCTTATAAGATTAAGTCTCTTAACTTCTAACATCAGTAAACCATTTTCTTACCTACATAAAGTTGTTATAACCAACTTCCCATAAAGCCGTTATAACACTTTATGTTTAAACCAAACAAATACACTTAGCACCTGTACGTCCACCGTACTACATAGTTACACACATATCATGCTAGAATAGATAGGAAGAGGTTCACATACCTCGCGCGAGTATCGACAATAAGCAAAATGCTCCAAGTACTACAACCTTGCTAGCCCTTTCCACTCTCAAGTAGAATACGCTACTTTTAGTACTTTCACCTAAAAAGGTCACAAACGTCTATTAACTTTTAAACATACGGCCCATTTCTCTACGTAAAATTCAAGAAGACCTCCCGCAACAACAGAAATCTCCTCCTCTAACGAGGCGGCTACCAAGCCAACCGGGGGTTACACGTCTAACCGGACGTGTACCATTCTACTACACAACAATGCTACACAAGTCTACTCAGAATACACCCTATGTAATTACAGTCAGCTTTCTTCTTTAAATTCAGCTTAAGTCAAAAGACATCACGCACAATACTGTTCATTTCTATATATAGTATACCTCAACTATATATTCCTACTACATGTAATCTCCAATTACAATAAGGGGACAAGAATATTTACCTCGACAAGCCCAAAATTATCCAAGTTATAATGTCGATCCTGAGCAAGGTTTAGCTCCTACTCCATGCGCTCCAATCCGCTCCAAACAACCCTTAGAAGTTCTAACCAACTTCTACTCAAATACTTCAACCAACTATGAAGATTTCCTTAGGGTTTCGGTTTGAGACTAAAAGGACAAAAGGTAGTATTTCCGGGCTCTACGTATAGAGGTAACTTTTGGAATACAACAAGGTAAAGGCTAAGGTATTTTGGGCATTATAACAATACTCGGAGAGTATTTCTACCAAGAGGGGGGGTGTATTATACGAAACAACTAGGCTAGGGGGGGGGTACCCCACGGCTAGCACCACAAAGGGGGGAGGGGGAGGCTCTCGGCCACAAGGCCACTCAAAGGGGGAGGGGGAAGGCTTAGGACGAGAACACACTCAAAGGGAGGGAGAGGACTCAAGACTTGGAAGATTTTAGGAATGGATGAAGTCTTCAAGCTTAGGGGGGTATTTATAGCAAAACCAAAGGCCAACCAATGGCCAAGATCAAGCCATGAGCAAGGCAAGTGTAAGGCCAAGATCAAGCCAAGTGCACCCTAGTCCCTACTCCTTAAAACCCTCACAAATATCTACACAAATATCTACCATCAACTTGCCCCTTCAATCGGCCAAGTCGCCCACTTGTTTATCAGGGTGACACGCCACCCTCCCGTTGGTCCAAAATGTTTCGCCTCTCGGAAAATCCGCAAAAATAAGAAAATACATAGCCGAATTTTCCTCGCAAGTTATGTAAACCGTTTCGCCAACAAACGACTCTAACCGGGTGTTGTGCACAAATGTCATTTCGGCCAAGCCACCTAGGCGGGGGTGACACGTGTCACCCTCCTATTGGCCCTCATAAAACGTCTTCCGAAAAAATATCCACAATGGCCAAAATCTCGAAAACAAAGTGGCCTACAAAACCAGAATTTCTCCCGTGGCCCCACGTGACCATTTCCAAAATAAAATTCCATAATTCTAATATAATCTAAGAAGCCCAAATTCCAAACTGGGAACCCACCCTTCAACGAACATTTTTCCTTACAAAACCGAAACTTTTTCCGGAAGAATCACCTCTTTCTTCCTTTCCAATTTTTCGTCGGCTCGTGACGCACGCCCTCGCATACATACCCCGAGAATACGGTATAACACTCGCGCCTCGCATTCTCCTCAGATCTCACTAATGCCTCCTCGATCGCTTTGCCCATCCGGGCTGGGTTTTACGCGAGGCATAATCGTAAAGGAAAGGAATACGTCAGAGGGGTCCAACTTATCACACAGCTCTAGGGCACGATCTCAGAATGAGAAGAATGGAAACCAATCCTAAATGTCCTATAGCCTCCTGATTATAGATGTGGTGCACAACACATCGATAATCAAGACTCTACTAGACACGGTCTGTAGACACTTTCCGAGGACTAACTGCTCTGATACCACTTTTGTCACGACCCGAACCGGCCTGGATCGTGCCTTACCCTGCACCCTAGTGATACAACATCGAGAAAATCAGCGGAAATAAAAAAACATGAACATGAATTAAGAGACAAGATAAATAAACAAAGCAACCAAAACAGTTGCCTTCATCATATATACATAAATACCAACAGCTTATCCTTTTTACAAACCCCCGCCATAATAAAGCATGCACCTCTAAGATTTTTACAACAACTATGACGGACAGGCCCCGCCATACCCCGAATGTATAAGAATCTACTGACTGTGGTAACATACCAAAAGATAAGCCTCCAAGAAATGGGGCTTCCGACACGCCGAATCGGATCTCATGAGCGAGGATCCACCACCGATGTACCTCAACTCGCAGATTTAACGCACTTCAAGGAGGTCGATAACAAGTACCAAGTATGTGAAATCAGAAAAGATCAGAATGAAATCATAATAGTCTATATAAAGCAGGAGACATGTATGATAACCAGATGAAATACGTGTCCCTGCCCATCTCGTGGGACTCGGTGTAAAATCAGGTGAAATACGTGACCCTGCCCATCTCGTGGGACTCGGTGTAAAATCAGATGAAATACGTGACCCTGCACATCTCGTGGGACTCGGTGTAAAATCAGATGAAATACGTGACCCTGCCCATCTCGTGGGACTCGGTGTAAAATCAGATGAAATACGTGACCCTGCCCATCTCGTGGGACTCGGTGTATAATCGTTCATAACAAATCAACCGCCTCCATCGAGATGCGGTACGTAAATACAACAAAGGCTATCACAACAAGCATAGGCAAGCTTCACAACAACAAGCATAGGCAAGCTTCACAACAACAAGCATAGTCAAGCTTCACAACAACAAGCATAGGCAAGTTATACACAACTCAAAGTACTTTCATTTTATGCCAAATTCTGGGTTTTAACCCTAAAGTACTACGTACGTTAAATTCCTTTTAAAGATCCATTTCTTTTACGAAGGTCACCCGATACCCGTAGTATAAAAATAGAGTGACTAACATTGTTAAGTAAACCAAAATGCTTTCCTTTGTAAAATCAAGTAACAACCTTATTTTTCCAAACGTTCAAGTTTGCCTAATTTCAAATGCTCAAGTTTCTCATTTTAGAAAAGGTTTCGTAGTTCATAGTTTTAACATAATTCTCCTTTAAACGTTTTGAGAAACATGTGTCTTATATGTGAGTAGGTTATTCTTGTTTATAATCAATCTTATTAAGCAGCCATGATCTAGGAAATGTAATATCATTTTGTCTCATCTTAGCTTCTATGCAGATGGAGGTTTCTACTGGTTTTAATACCATACTTCATTATTCAATACATTTTCCTTTATTAACGCTGCAGTGGTTTGTCGATACTCATTCGATTTCAAATCAGTAAAACATTATTCCTTTTAAAACCAAGTACTCATTACTCACGAATGAGGTTTCACACTTTTAACAAAATTCATATCAATACCATTAAGTCAAGTCTCTTATCTTCTAAAAATCAGTAAACCATTCTTCTTTATCAATCTTAAGACGTTATACCTAACTTCCCATAAAGCTAGTACAACTCTTATGTTTTCAAAGCCAAGTATTACTCTTCTTTCAAAAAGGTCTTTTTGAAACACTTCAAGTTCTTTATTACTACCCATCAAATCCGTTATAAGTCAAATCAGTTACCCTTTGAAACCACAAAGCATTTTCTTACCTACATAAAGCTGTTATAACCAACTTCCCATAAAACCGTTATAACACTTTATGTTACAAACCAATCAAATACATTAAACACATGTACGTCTACCGTACTACATAGTTATACACATATCATGCTAGAACAGATAGGAAGAGGTTCACATACCTCGCGACGATTATCGACTAATAGCAAAGTGATCCAAGTACCTCAAACCGTCGGCTACTCCTTAAGCCAAGTAGATCACGCCATACGCAGTACTTCAACCTATAGAGGCCACAAGGCGCCTATTAACATCCTAGATCTCAATGTAGAATATTCTACAGAAAATTCGGTAGCACCTCCCCCCCCGCAACAGCGTAAATCTCCTCCTTTATCGAGGCCGGCTACCAAGCCAACCAGGGGGGGGGGGGGGTTTGCACGTCTAACCAGACGTGTACAATTCTATTCACAGTAATACTACACAAGTCATCAGAATACACCCTATGTAATTACGCGATTCACTTCTTAAAATTCAGGCTTAAGTCGCAAGACATTGCCGTAAGTATTATTCAGGCTTAAGTCAAAAGACATTGCCGCACAACTATGTTCAATTCTATATATAGTATACTTAACTATATACTCCTACAACATGTAATTTCCAATTACCACAGAAGGTTAAGAATGTTTACCTCGATAAGCCCAAAATTATCCGAGTTTAAATGTCGATCCTGAGCAAGGTTTAGCTCCTACTCCGAGCGCTCCGACCCGCTCCAACCAACCCTTAGAAGTTCTAACCAACTTCTACTTATAACTTCAACTACGGGTGAAGATTTACTTAGGGTTTCGTTTTTGTGACTGAGGGAAGTATAATAGTATTTTCTGGGCTTTGTATAAGTGTAACCTTGGGAATACTACAAGGTATTTGAGCCAAGGTATTTGGGCATTATAACAATACTTGGAGAGTATTTCTATACCACAAAAAGGGGGTATTTATACGAGACAACTAGGCTAGGGGGGGGTGTACCCCTCGGGTAGAACACTACAAGGGGGGGGGAGGTATTTCTCTCGGCCAAAAGGCCTCACAAAGGGAGGGGGACTCTTGGACGAAATACAACACTAAGGGGGAGGAAGGAAGAGAACTTTCAAGACTTAGGAAAATTTTAGGATGAAGAAGTCTTCCAAAGAGGGGGGTATTTATAGGTCAAGAAATGGCCAACCAATGGCCAAGATTCATCCAAGTGTTAGGCAAGTGTAGGGCTAGGATTAAGCCATGTGCACCTTATCCATCTACCACACCAACTTGCACAAATATCCTACCAACTCCCCTTGACCCCTTTGCCGTCCACCACTTCCAATTAGAGGGTGACAAGTGTCGCCCTCTCGTTGGTCCAAAATATTTCGTTCTCGGAAAAATCCGCAAAAATAATAAATGACATAGCCGGAATTTTCCCTTCGCAAGTTTAGTAAAACATTTCGTCGAAAAACGACTCTTTTCGGCACTTGTGCCCAAATTTTCGAATCTTGCCAACTTTAAGGTTCAAATTATAATACGTACGCCCTTACGTACATACTCTGGAAATACGGGGTATAACATATACCCATGGTATTTTCATCCAAGACCATTTAAGGGGGGTGACACGTGTCGCCCTACCATTCGTCACAATATTTCGTTTCCCGACAATTTCATAATTCCGATAAATTTTTACTAGTCTCAAATCTGAACATTTGGGATTCTTACGTACGTTCTTAAAACATGTCCTGTAATTACGGGGTGTAACAATAACAACTGTGGCGGGACAGGGCCCCGCCATACCCCTGAATGTACATAATATCTACAACATCAGGGAGAACCGTACCAAAAGACAAGCCTCCGGAGAAATGGAGCTTCTGACACCTGATCAATGATCCCAGGAATGAGGATCCGCCACCTGATTACCCCTACCTGCGGCATAAACGCAGCCCCCGAGGAAGGGTCGAGACACATATGTACTAAGTATGCGAAATCGAAAATATCAGAATACATCATAAGTCTAAAACAAAGCCTGAGACATGTATGATAATCAAATTACAGTACACTGTGCCTTACTAACAATGAGAGTAAACAAGAGTATACTTTACTGCATAAAAATATGAGGCTCATGATCAAAGCAGGGCCACCCGCCCGCAGTATCATTAAGCAATCCTACTCCTGGGTCTATTTCACCCGCAAGGGTCGTGTGGACCCGCATGAGGTATTCTCGCATGAAGATCATCGCATAGGTCGTGTAGACCCGCATGAGGTATTCCTCGCATAGGACTGGTCCGCCCCGCATGGGACTATTTCACACGCATAAGCCCTTACGGACCCGCATGAGGTATTCCTCGCATCATGGGTAGCAAATCCACAGAATATGCAAATGCCACAAACCCGGGGAATGACCCCGTAATGAATAATATGTCACTAGCACAAACCGGCTATCATACATAACATAAGCACTACCGGCTTATCATACATAATATAAGTAAGTTAAGAAATCCCCTAACTTCTTATTAGTCTTGTTCATATACCCTCTCGTTTTAGTTTACTTAAGGCACTAATATGTCTTTATAAAATCCAGGAATTTAACCCAAAGTACTACGTACTTCTACTCTTTTAAAAATAACTCTTTTTCATATAAAACTTCCAAGATACTAATAACCGTAGTATCAAGTCACAACTACTTTTCAAAACAAGTCACAATACATTTTAGAAATATAATTAGGCTTCTAATCAAGTGACTTCTTTTCTTTTAAAACCATAGGCAATTGATGCCTTAAAAACAATTTGCCTTTCATTAATACAAGTCATTTATCCTTACTTATTTTACTTAGAGTAAATCTCTCTTTTTGACTTTCCATAAAGCTAATATAACCAACTTCCCATAAAGTCATTATATTAACGTTATACATTAGTCAATTACATTTTCCTATATCCAAGGGACTTATACGTTTAAAACGAAACAAGTATCATATACTTTAAAACACTTCAAGTCCCTTAACTTTGAAAACTAAGACACCCTTACTACTTTAAAACAAGTGAGTTAATCCCCTAACTCAACCGACTTGGACATTCTTAAAACAAGTAAAGGATATCAAAATTGTGTACGTCTACCGTACTATATAGGTACAACTATTCATGCTCAAGAGATAGGAAAGTTCCACATACCTCTTCAGGTCAATCCACTCGCTAAGTCCAATATACCGCACGTATTATGTCAACCTATAATGACCATAATACGTCTATTAACTTCTTACTTCAAACGTAGAATATAATAAGTGCAAAGTCACTAAATTCTACGGAAAATCGGACAACACTTCCTTTGTTTCTACATACTTTACCACCTTTTTCAAGGCCCAAATTTCATAACCAAACACGCCACATTTAAGGCCCAACAATGTAGTTAACAATAGGGGATTACACTCCTATAAGACGTGTAAAATTCCGCCCCACAATTGATATCAAACTAGTACAAACTACAAGGTAAATTCGGCAACTTGAGATACAACAACACCAATTCTTATCCAATTTCCTTTTCAATCCAAATTGTTTGGTATAACATGATATCAAGCCACAATCGATTACAACTACTACAATCCTCAAGTAGGTAAACATGCGACGATTCTAATTAACGACCAAATTGTTTTTCAATTTCAAATGGCTCATATGTCATTTCGGATTTAGGCTACAACAATCCATATCACTTATCAATCGTCAATACATATACTTTATGCTAGTAAAAATGTAAGGCTAACAACAATATATAATCTTGTAACACTTTAAGAGAACAAGATTGTTACCTTAACGAGCCTTAATCCACTTCAAATACGAAGTCGCTCCCTAGAAACTTAGAGCCTCTTCTTGAAACTTCAATCCACCACTTGAGACCCTTAGAATATCACAAATAACTTTCCTTTAATCTTCCAATCAAAACCTAGGAAAGCAACTAGGTTTTAACCTTGCGACTAATACGAAAAAAATCTTTTTCCGGGATCTTTCTATTGAGATACCCTTACAATACCCTTATGAACCTTGGTTTAAAGTGTGGAGCTTATTGGACAACAAACAAATTTTTTTCTCTTTTGAAAATGTTGAACCCGAGAGCACCCTCTAAGTTCATCCAATTTTTCTTGAAAATTTTCTAAGTGTGGAAGCTTGTCTCACTACTAGTATACATATATAGCACAATGGAAGGCTAAGATTAATACATATGTGTGGTTTGGATGAAATTCTCTTAAATATCAAGCCAAGTGGCCCCATTGACTAAGTCAATTATATCAAGCTCTAGACTTTGCAAGACTTGGTCATCCTAATTTATGGTCAAATGACCATCAAGCCCATGCCATTTTCGTCCAAGACCACTTAAGGGGGGGGGGGGGGTGACACGTGTCTCCCTCCCATTCGTCACAATATTTCGTTTTCCGACAATTCCATAATTCCGATAATTTTTACTAGTCTCAAATCTTAACATTTGGGATTCATACGTACGTTCTTAAAACATGTCCTGTAATTACGGGGTGTAACAAATCCCTCATCTCGGGTACATGACTTCATGGAGAGCTAATCCATGGGGTAATAATAATATATAACATGCCCGTGGAATCCCTCATCTCGGGTACATATCTTCATGGGGAGCTAGTCCATGGAGTAATAGTATATAACATGGTCGCATGCCCCGGAATCCTTCATCATATAAGCATGTCTATGGCGTAATCATAGTATATAACATGCCCGTGGAATCCCTCATCTCGGGTACATGACTTCATGTGGAGCTAGTCCATGGAGTAATAATAGTATCCGGGAATTTAACCCGCATCATGGTTGCATGGCCCGGAATCCCTTATCGTATAAGCATGTCCATGGATCAACCACAATGGAAGCATACCCGTGGAATCCTACATCACTGTCTGTACGTCCAAGTAAATTCACAGCAAGACAGCCGACCCTCCAACTGAGAGTCACGGCAGCGTAAAAATATAATACTTGCACTCAAAGGCTATCACAAGCAAGCATAGGGAAGTTCATAAAATCTTTAGACTTTCTGTTATACCCCGTATTTCCAGAGTATGTACGTGAGGGCGTACGTATTAAATTTTTTGCCTTAAGAATTGGCTTTGGTTCGAAATTTGGGCACAAGTGCCGAATAGAGTCGTTTTCTGACGAAACGTTTCCACAGCTTACGTTGGGAAAATTCCGGCTATGTCATTTAGTATTTTTGCGGATTTTTCCGAGCGACGGAACATTTTTGGACCAACGGGAGGGTGACACTTGTCACCCTCATTGGACGGCAAAGAGGAGGCTTGGCCTTGGCCGATTGGTTCATGGTTTTGTGCCTTGTTTTGTGGCTTGTTTTGTGCCATGTTTTGTGGAGTAGGGGTTAGGGTGCACTTGGCTTGATCTTGGCCTTACACTTGCTATACACTTGGAAGGATCTTGGCCATTGGTTGGCTTTTGGTTTTGCTATAAATACCCCCCCTCTCTTTGAAGACTTCATTCATCCAAAAATCTTCCAAGTCTTGGAAACCCCTCCCCTCCCTCTTGTTGACTCTCGTCCAAGAGCCCCTCTCCCCCTTAAAATTTGGCTTTGGCCGAGAGGCCACCCTCCCTTTTGTGGTGCCTTGGCAGTGGGTACCCCTTTAGCCTAGTTGTTTCGTATAATACCCCTTGTGGTATAGAAATACTCTCCTAATATTGTTGTTATGTCCAAATACCTTGGCCCAAATACCTTGTAGTATTCCCAAGGTTACACTTATACAAAAGCCCAGAAAATACGATTATACTTCCTTTAGCCACAAAAACGAAACCCTAAGGAAATCTTCACCCGTTGTTGAAGTTGTAAGTAGAAGTTGGTTAGAACTTCTAAGGGTTGTTTGGAGCGCTCGGAGTAGGAGCTAAGCGTTGCTCAGGATCGACTTTATACTTGGATAATTTTGGGCTTATCGAGGTAAACACTACTGTCCTTCTATTGTAATTGGAAATTACATGTTAGAATATATAGTTGAAGTATACTATATATAGAACTGAACTTAGTGTTGTGGCAATGTCTTTTGACTTAAGCCTGAAGAATAAAGAACTGAACTGAACTGTATTTACATAGGACTGTATTGCAGTAGACTTGTGTAGTATTACTGAGTAGGATGGTACACGTCCGGTTAGACGTGTGAACCCCCCCCCCCCCTGGTTGGCTTGGTAGCCGGCCTCGATAGAGGAGGAGATTTACGCTGTTGCGGGGGGGGAGGTGCTGCCGAATTTTCTGTAGAAAGATAGAACTTGTGTTTTGGGGTTAATAGACGTTTGTGACCTTTATAGGTGAAAGTACTAAGAGTAGCGTATTCTACTCGAGGAGTGGAAAGGGCTAGCAAGGTTGTAGTACTTGGAGCATTTTGCTTATTGTCGATAAATCGTCGCGAGGTATGTGAACCTCTTCCTATCTCTTCTAGCATGATATGTGTGAACTATGTAAGTACGGTAGACGTACATGTGTTAACTGTGTTTGATTGTTCTTAAAACATAAAGTGTTATAACGGCTTTATGGGAAATTGGTTATAACAGCTTTATGTAGGTAAGAAAAATACTTTGTGGTTTTAAAAAGGTAACTGATGAGAATTATAACTGGCTTGTTATAATAAAGGACTTGATGTATTTCAAAAGATTTATAAATCGTTTGGAAGGGAGAGTAACACTTGGTTTTAAAAGGTTTTAAAAAGAGTTATACTAGCTTTATGGGGAGTTAGGTATAATGTCTTAAGAGAGGTAAAGAAAATGGTTTACTGATGTTAGAAGTTAAGAGACTTGATCTTATAAGATAAGAGACTTAACTTATTTGTTTTAATGTGAATGTTTGTGTGAAACCTCATTCGTGAGTAATGAGTACTTGGTTTTATTTAAAGGGATAATGTTTCTTGATTTGGAAATCGGAATGTGTATCGACTGCACCACCTGCGGCGTTAATAAAGGAAAATGTATTGAATAATGATGAATTGTATTAAAACCAGTAGAAACCTCCATCTGCATAGAAACTAAGATGAGACAAAATGATATACATTTTCTAGATCATGGCTGCGGTAATAAGAATGTTGTAAACAAGAATAACCTACTCTCACGTGAGACATATATTACTCAATTGTTCTAAAAAGGAATCAAGTGATTAAGTTTGGGAACTATGAAACCATTTGAAGATGAGAAGCTTGAGTAATTGAAACTAGGCAACCTGGAACTTAGGAAAGAATCTCATTACTTGATTTTGAAAAGGAATGTGGGTTGGTCATTCTAATACTACGGGTATCGGGTGACTTTTATAGAAGTAATGGATCTCTTTTAAAAGAACTTAACGTATGTAGTACTTTGGGGTTAAAAACCCGGACTTTGGTATAAATGGAAGTACTTTGAGTTGTTGTGAAACTTGCCTATGCTTGTTGTTGTGAAACTTGCCTATGCTTGTTGTTGTGAAACTTGCCTATGCTTGTTGTTGTGAAACTTGCCTATGCTTGTGATGATAGCCTTTGTTGTACAAGTGTGGTATTTCTGTGTTACCGCGTCTCTCGATAGAGGGCCGGTTGACTTGTTGAGAACTTACTTGGACGTGTTGGCAGTGATGGAGAATTCCACGGGTATGTTTCCATTTTGATTACTGTCTTGTGTTGATGTCACATGGACATGTCTACACCGTCGAGATTCGGGGCATGCGGCCACGCGGCGGGTTGATTACCCGATATATGGTTATGCGCAACATGGACGTGTCTACACCGTCTGATTCCGGGGCATGTGGCTACGCGGCAGGTTGACCACCCAAGATATTGTTATTGAGGTTACATGGGCATGTCTACACCGTCGCAGATTCCGGGGCATGTGGCCACGCGGCGCTTATTATTGTTGCATCATGGACATGTCTACACCGAGGCGATATTCGGGGCATGCGGCCATGATGCGAACATGATGGATGTTATGGGCGTGAGACCCATAGTTATATTTGATTGGTGACTTTGAGGGCGTGAGTCCCTGACTTGACTGTTTTTATGTTGCGTACTGTATTTTGGTTATCATACATGTCTCGCTTTTAAGCTATTATGATTTCATTTGATGTTGTGATTTCACATACTTGGTACTGTTGTCGTCCTCCTTCGGGGGGCTGCGTTCATGCCGCAGGTAGAGGTACATCGGTCGTGGATCCTCGCTCTTAGGATCTCAGTTCAGCGTTTTGGGAAGCTCCGTTTCTCCGGAGGCTTATCTTTGGTATGTTTCCCTGAGTTGTAGGTTCTTGTACATTCAGGGGTATGGCGGGGCCCTGTCCCGTCATAGGGGTTGTAAATCTTAGAGTGCATGCCTTTGTTGTGGGCGGGGTTTGTAAAAGGACAAGCTGCTGGGTTTTTGTGTATATCTGAAGGCAATCGTTTTGGTTGCTTTGTTTATTTATTATATCTCTTGTTTTATGACTCGTGTTTTATTTTCCGCTGGTTTTCTCTGATGTTGTATCACTAGGGTGCCCGGGGTAAGGCACCAGTAACGGGCCCGGGTTCGGGGCGTTACAAAGTGGTATCGAGCGATTAGTCCTCGGAAAGTGTCTACGCACCGTGTCTAGTAAGTCTTGATTATCGGTGTGTTGTGCACCACATCTATACTCAGGAGGCTATATGACATTTAGGATTGGTTTCCATTCTTCTCATTCTGAGATCGTGCCTTAGAGTTGTGTTGTAAGTTGGACCCCTCTGACGTGTTTCGTTTTTACCGCTTATGCCTGCGAAAGGCAACCGGGGCCTGAAGGGCAAGGCGAGGGAGCCGCTAGTGGGATTGAGAGTACGAGCGCGAGCGATCGAGACGAGTAGTGCTTGACGGCGAGTTTTGCGACGCCGCCAGGACCAGAGTTTAGAGTCGCAGCGATGGCTGCTGAGACTACAAGACTGAGCCTCACCCCACGATGCAGAGCGGGAGACGGGTCACAGAGATGGCGATTATTGGCGAGGTTGTGGCAGATATGAGATATGGGCCAGCGGCGATTCAGTTCAGCGGCAAGAAGTGCGCAGAGGCGAGCAGTTTGAGGCTACGGATTTCCTTAGTTGTAGCCCGCTTTGAGTTTCTGGTCAAGGCGGAGGATGATCCGCAGGAGTTCATCCGTCGATTCTGAAGAGATCGTCACGGGTGATCAAGGCTTGAGGATCGAGTCTGTGACATTTGGTTCGCATCGGTGCGTGATACGCGATCGATTGGTTTGACTTCGTGGGAGCTTTCGGGAGAGCATGCACTTCCACCGTTTGGGACGAGTTTTGAGGCCTTCCTCGGCACATTTCTTGCCTCCACAAACGAGGAGGGCTCGGGTAAACGATTTTTGATGTTGAGGCGAAGCGGCGTCTGATTCGGGAGTACAATGTGAGTTCGACTCATTGGCGGTATGTTCCGCATTAGTAGCTAGTATGGAGGATCGAGTGCACCGATTTGTTCTGAGGCTCGATGATTACCTAGCGAGAGTTGTTGGTGTTTCTCTTCAACCGGCATGGACATTGCCGCATTGAGCTCGTACGCACTTGGTGCGAGGCGCGCAGATCGGCAGGTGGACGCCAGCGAGAAGAAGGCAAGACGGCGGATATTTTGGCGACTTTCGAGGCGGACGCCTCGGCCAGCGAACTAGTTATGTACCTCGCCATTGCAGAGTGGCCTCGCGACGCCGGGACCTTGGGATATTCAGGAAGCGGTCGTGGCTCCTGTGTTTGAGATGTTCGAGGAGTAGGGTGTTGGCGGATCGATCACCCTACCTCGGTGTGGTCGATGTAGTAGACGCATTTGGAGTGTCGTAGTACGAGGAGCTTGTTATTCTTGCGGCCAACAGGGCCATATGACGAGACCTGTCCGACCGAGTAGCGGTAGGATAGCCTGCACTACTAGAGCGATTGCGGGCCACGGTAGAGTCGCGGTGGAAGTTCGATTTTAGCGGTCCTTGAACCGCCTAGTTTGAGTATATCCTTAACCTCGTAGATACTTGTATGTATTGATGTTAATGATGTGTTAAGTGTTATGTTCGGATAGCTTTGTGCTATAGTGTGATTTGAAAATCTGGTTAGTGTGAGATGGAAGTGGTAGCTTCGCGATGTGTTCCGTGTCGAGGCGGAAGTTGGCGCTCTGATGGGTCGGGTTGGGGCCATGTTGCGGGCCAACCCGCGTCCGTTCGAGGAAGGTCAGCTCGGGTGGTCCCGGTGGCGGTCACGAGGGTGCTAGGCCCAGTTTAGATGACCATCGTATGAGTTCGTTCGATCGAGAATCGGTTCGTGAAGGCGGGAATGGCCTTGAAATTAAGGTTAGTGAGATGACCAAGTTCGGAGGTAGTGACTCCAGGTTGGAAAGCGAGCGTTGACGAAGTGTGATGCGGACACTAGAACGAGTTCGAGTGTTCGTGACGAGTACTACGAGAAAGGGGAGAGGTGAACGTGTGTTTTGTGGCCAGGTGTGGCATGATTGTTTTCGTACGTATAGCAGTGAAGACTATCTCGACGCTGCTTGTTTTGAGACCTTGAAGGAACATTCGGACGAATGTTTCTAAGGAAGAATGTTATACCGTATTTCCAGTATGTATGCGTGAGGCGTGCGTATTAAATTTTGCCTTAAGAATTGGCTTTGGTTCGAAATTTGGGCACAAGTGCCGAATAGAGTCGTTTTCTGACGAAACGTTTCCACAGCTTACGTTGGGAAAATTCCGGCTATGTCATTTAGTATTTTTGCGGATTTTTACGAGCGACGGAACATTTTTTGACCAACGGGAGGGTGACACTTGTCACCCTCATTGGACGGTAAAGAGGATGCTTGGACTTGGCATATTGTTTCATGGTTTTGTGCCTTGTTTTGTGGCTTGTTTTGTGCCATGTTTTGTGGAGTAGGGGTTAGGGTGCACTTGGCTTGATCTTGGCCTTACACTTGCTATACACTTGGAAGGATCTTGGCCATTGGTTGGCTTTTGGTTTTGCTATAAATACCCCCCTCTCTTTGAAGACTTCATTCATCCAAAAATCTTCCAAGTCTTGAAACCCCTCCTCCTCTTGTTGACTCTCGTCCAAGAGCCCTCCCTAAAAATTTGGCTTTGGTAGAGGCCACCCTCCCCTTTGTGGTGCCTTGGCTGGGTACCCCTTTAGCCTAGTGGTTTTCGTATAATACCCATTGTTGTGGTATAGAAATACTCTCCTAAGATTGTTATTATGTCCACATACCTTGGCCCAAATACCTTGTAGTATTCCCAAGGTTACACTTATACAAAGCCCGGAAAATACGATTATACTTCCTTTAGCCACAAAAACTAAAACACAAGGAAATCTTCACCCGTTGTTGAAGTTGTAAGTAGAAGTTGGTTAGAACTTCTAAGGGTTGTTTGAGCGCTCGGAGTAGGAGCTAAGCGTTGCTCGGGATCGACTTTATACTTGGATAATTTTGGGCTTATCGAGGTAAACACTCATGTCCTTCTATTGTAATTGGAAATTACATGTTAGAATATATAGTTGAAGTATACTATATATAATCGAACTTAGTGTTGTGGCAATGTCTTTTGACTTAAGCTCAAGAATAAAGAATCGAGCTGTATTTACATAGGGGCGTATTGCGAAGAGACTTGTGTAGTATTCGAGTAGGATGGTACACGTCAGGTTAGGCGTGTGAACCCCTCGTTGGCTTGGTAGCGGCCTCGATAGAGGAGGAGATTTACGCTGCCACATGCGGGGAGGTCTTGCCGAATTTTCTGTAGAAAGATAGAACTTGTGTTTTGGGGTTAATAGACGTTTGTGACCTTTATAGGTGAAAGTACTAAGAGTAGCGTATTCTACTCGAGGAGTGGAAAAGGGCTAGCAAGGTTGTAGTACTTGGAGCATTTTGCTTATTGTCGATAAATCGTCGCGAGGTATGTGAACCTGTTCTATCTCTTCTAGCATGATATGTGTGAACTATGTAAGTACGGTGAGACGCATATGTGTTAACTGTGTTTGATTGTTCTTAAAACATAAAGTGTTATAACGGCTTTATGGGAAATTGGTTATAACAGCTTTATGTAGGTAAGAAAAATACTTTGTGGTTTTAAAAAGGTAACTGATGAGAATTATAACTGGCTTGTTATAATAAAGGACTTGATGTATTTCAAAAGATTTATAAATCGTTTGGAAGGGAGAGTAACACTTGGTTTTAAAAGGTTTTAAAAAGAGTTATACTAGCTTTATGGGGAGTTAGGTATAATGTCTTAAGAGAGGTAAAGAAAATGGTTTACTGATGTTAGAAGTTAAGAGACTTGATCTTATAAGATAAGAGACTTAACTTATTTGTTTTAATGTGAATGTTTGTGTGAAACCTCATTCGTGAGTAATGAGTACTTGGTTTTATTTAAAGGGATAATGTTTTACTGATTTCGGAAATCAGAATGTGTATCGACAGACCACTGCAGCGTTAATAAAGGAAAATGTATTGAATAATGATGAATTGTATTAAAACCAGTAGAAACCTCCATCTGCATAGAAACTAAGATGAGACAAAATGATATACATTTTCTAGATCATGGCTGCTGTAATAAGAATGTTGTAAACAAGAATAACCTACTCTCGCGTGAGACATATATTACTCAATTGTTTTTAAAAGGAATCAAGTGATTTAGTTTGGGAACTATGAAACCATTCAAGATGAGAAGCTTGAGTAATTGAAACTAGGCAAACCGGAACTTAGGAAAAGAATCGTTACTTGTTTTTGAAAAGGAATGTGGGTTGGTCATTCTAATACTACGGGTATCGGGTGACTTTTATAGAAGTAATGGATCTCTTTTAAAAGAACTTAACGTATGTAGTACTTTGGGGTTAAAAACCCGGACTTTGGTATAAATGGAAGTACTTTGAGTTGTTGTGAAACTTGCCTATGCTTGTTGTTGTGAAACTTGCCTATGCTTGTTGTTGTGAAACTTGCCTATGCTTGTTGTTGTGAAACTTTCCTATGCTTGTGATGATAGCCTTTGTTGTACAAGTGTGGTATTTCTGTGTTACCGCGTCTCTCGATAGAGGGTCGGTTGACTTGTTGAGAACTTACTTGGACGTGCTGGCAGTGATGGAGAATTCCACGGGTATGTTTCCATTTTGATTACTGTCTTGTGTTGATGTCACATGGACATGTCTACACCGTCGCAAGATTCCGGGGCACGCGGCCACGCGGCGGGTTGATTACCCGATATATGGTTATTCGCAACATGGACGTGTACACCGCCGCTAGATTCCGGGGCATGTGGCCATGCGGCAGGGTTGACCACCCAGTATATTGTTATTGAGTTTACATGGGCATGTCTACACCGATTCAGTATTCCGGGGGCATGTGGCCATGCGGCCTTGTGTGTTGCATCATGGACATGTCTACACCGAGGCAGTATTCCGGGGGCATGCGGCCATGATGCGAACATGATGGATGTTATGGGCGTGAGACCCATAGTTATATTTGAGTGGTGACTTTGAGGGCGTGAGTCCCTGACTTGACTGTTTTTATGTTGCGTACTGTATTTTGGTTATCATACATGTCTCACCTTTTAAGCTATTATGATTTCATTTACGATGTTGTGATTTCACATACTTGGTACTGTTATCGACCTCCTTCGGGCTGCGTTCATGCCGCAGGTAGAGGTACATCGGTCGTGGATCCTCGCTCTTAGGATCTCAGTTCAGCGTTTTGGGAAGCTCCGTTTCTCCGGAGGCTTATCTTTGGTATGTTTCCCTGAGATGTAGGTTCTTGTACATTCAGGGGTATGGCGGGGCCCTGTCCCGTCATAGGGGTTGTAAATCTTAGAGTGCATGCTTTGTTGTGGCGGGGTTTGTAAAGGACAACTGCTCGGGTTTTGTGTATATCAAGGCAATGTTTTGGTTGCTTTGTTTATTTATTATATCTCTTGTTTTATGACTCGTGTTTTATTTTCTGGTTTTCTCTCGATGTTGTATCACTAGGGTGCAGGTAAGGCACGATGCGGGCGAGTTGGGCGTTACAAAGTGGTATCGAAGCGATTAGTCCTCGGAAAGTGTCTGCACCGTGTCTAGTAGAGTCTTGATTATCGGTGTGTTGCACCACATCTATAATCGGAGGCTATAGGACATTTAGGATTGGTTTCCATTCTTCTCATTCCGAGATCGTGCCTTAGAGCCGTGTTGTAAGTTGGACCCTCCGACGTGTTTCGTTTTTACGATTATGCCTGCGAAGGCAACCAGGCCTGAAGGGCAAGGCAGCGAGGAGGCGCTAGTGGGATTGAGGAGAATGCGAGCGCGAGCGCCAAGACGAGTAGTGCTTCGACGGCGAGTTTTGCGACGCCGCCAAGACCAACAGAGTTTAGAGCCGCGGTGGGCTGCGAGACTACTGATACGAGCCTCAGGTCCCGATGCGGAGGCGGGAGATGGTCGCGAGAGATGGCGATTATTGGCGAGTTGTGGCGAATATGAGATAAGTGGGCCAGCAGCGATTCGATTCAGCCTGGCACTGTAGTGCACGGCGAGGCAGTTTGAGGCTACGGGATTTCCTTAGTTGTAGCCCTTTGAGTTTCTGGTCAAGGCCGGAGGATGATCCGCAGGAGTTCATCCGTCGATTCTGAGAGGATCATGCGGGTGATCAAGGCTTCGAGATCGAGTTCGTGACATTTGTTCGCATCGGCCGCGTGATACCGCATGATCGATTGGTTTGACTCGTGGGAGCTTTCGGGAGAGCATGCACTTCCGGCCGTTTGGGACGAGTTTTGAGGGCCTTCGGCATTTCTTGCCTCCACAAATGAGAGGGCTCGGTAAACATTTTTGATGTTGAGGCGAGCAGGCGTCTGATCGGAGTACAATGTGGAGTTCGACTCATTGGCGGTATGTTCCGCATTAGTAGCTAGTATGGAGGATCGAGTGCACCGATTTGTTCTGAGGCTCGATGATTACCTAGCGAGAGTTGTTGGTGTTTCTCTTGGCCGGGCATGGACATTGCCGCGTTGAGCTCATGCACTTGGGTGCGAGGCGCGCAGTCGGCAGGTGGACCGCTTTCCAGCGAGAAGAAGGCGAGCGGCCGGATATTTTGGCGACTTCGAGGCGGACCGCCTGGCCAGACTAGTTATGTACCTCGCCATTGCGAGTGGCCCTCCGCAGCCGGGACCCGGGATATTCGGGAGCGGTCGGGGCTCCTGTGTTCGAATGTTCGGGAGTAGGGGTGTTGGCGGATCGATCACCCTACCTCGGTGTGGTCGATGTGGTAGACGCATTTCGGGAAGTGTCGTAGTACGAGGAGCTTGTTATTCTTGCGGCCAACAGGGCCATATGACGAGAGACTGTCCAGGCGAGTGTACCGGTAGGATAGCCTGACTACTAGAGCGATTGCGGGCCACGGTAAGTCGCGGTGGAAGTTCGCTTTTAGCGGTCCTTGAACCGCCAAGTTTCAGGTATATCCTTAACCCTGTAGATACTTGTATGTATTGATGTTAATGATGTGTTAAGTGTTATGTTCGGATAGCTTTGTGCTATAGTGTGATTTGAAAATCTGGTTAGTGTGAGATGGAAGTGGTAGCTTCCATGATGTGTTCCGTGTCGAGGAGGCGTGAGGCGTCCATTTGGACGATTGGAATGGCTTGTTTTGTCAAGGAGTTGGTAGGATATTTTTGTGTAGTAGATGGATAAGGACACTTGCCTAAATCCTCACCCTACACTTGCATAGCACTTGGCTTCATCTTGGCCATTGGTTGGCCTATAAATACCCCTCTAACTTGAAGGTTTTCTTCATCCACAAATCAATTCTCCAAGTCTTGAAAAAAATCCCTCCCCTCTCTTATAAGCTTTGTGTAATCAGCGGAATATAACTGTTCTAGTTGATATATATATATATATGCCGCAAGGCAAGTTTTTCTCAGATAACTGTTTTTCACTTCACTTTATTCATGTCTTGTTTTATATTCCGCTGATTACTCTGATATATGGATACTTGGGTTCCCGGGGTAAGGCACCAGTCACGGGCCCGGGTTCGGGTCGTGACAAAAGTGGTATCAGAGCAGTTAATCCTCGGAAAGTGTCTACAGACCGTATCTAGTAGAGTCTTGATTATCGGTATGTTGTGCACCATACCAATAATCAGGAGGCTATAGGATATTTAGGATTGGTTTCCATTCTTCTCACTCAGAGACCGTGCCTTAGAGCTGTGTTATAAGTTGGACCCCTCTAACGTATTCCTTTTCTTTACCAGTTATGCCTCCGCGCCATGCAACTCGGGCCCAGAAGGGCAAGGCGTAGAGGAGCCGCGAGTAAATCTGAGAGTTAGAAGGGCACAGCCCAATCATCACCGGGTGATGCTTCATTCGAGGGATTACGAGACGCCGCCACCCCAAAGAGAGTTTGTACGGCGTGGCAGATTCCCTCTGCGGCCATGACATCTGGACCTTCAGTTCCACGACTAGGAGCAGAAAATATGGATTGCAAGGAGGCGGCCCTGTTACTAGCAAGGGATTTGGCAACCAGAGAGTATTTTATGTACCGATATATCAAGGGTATTGATGATTATCTAAAGAAGGGTTGTGAAGAAGTAGCTCTTCAGTCAGGAATGAGCTTGGCTTGCGTTCAGGCTTATGTGCAGCAGGCTGAGAGACGTAGATATCGACAGATTAACCAAGATCGCGAAGAGGCCCGATTGGCGTGATCATTTGGTAACTCGAGGCGAACCGCCTCGGCCAGAATTAGACATGCGCCTCGCCAAGGCAGTGTCCCTCCAGGTTGATTTTCCTCGGTGTTCACGATGTGGCAGGCGCCATCCCGGGGAATGTCGTCTTTTTGATGGTTCTTGTTTTACTGCGCTATCGGGGGCCGTGACGAGAATGTTCTATGAGGAAGGATGCAAGTAGGAGGACTCAGCCTATCAGATCAGTTGCGGATTCAGTGGTTCGGAGAGGAAGGGGCGTTAGCCAGTGGAGGCCACCCCCACCTCGGTGTGGCCGTTGTGGTAGGTGTCATTCGGGGGAGTGTCGTACTACTTCGACAGTTTTTTTTTTTTTTGCGGCCAGCAGGGCCATTTTGCGAGAAATTGTCCAACCAAAGGTGGTACGGATGTGGAGACTCAGCCTTCGGGATCTGTGGCTAGTTCATCACCTTCCCCAGCTATGCGCCCAACAGGGCGGGATTGATTAGAACGACCTAGGGGAAGTGCAGCGTAGATACAGGTATATTCTTAGCCCTCTAGAGATTAGTATGTGTGTTAAGATGAGTATATTTTAAGTATAGTGTTAGTTGTGATTAAATTATGGTTAGTTAACCGGGTAAGATTGGGGGATAGAGAAAGTGGGAGCTGTAGAATATTATACGTAGAGACCTTAGAGGAGAGGCCATCTTTGGTAAAAGAATTATTTCATGTTTGACCCTTATCGAAGTGCATAGTTTACGTGAGATATATTTATGGGATAAGTCCCTGAGTGTTGTGTTATGAAAGAGGGTAGTTGAGCTAAGAAGACCACTAGGTTTTCGTAACTTGATTAGTGAGATTGTTCCGGTTCAGGGGGAACAAGAGTTTTGTGCGATAGCGAGTCGAGTTGAGGACCGATCGCGGGTCAACCCGCGGCCTGTATAGTGGTGGGGTCAGTTTGTGCTGGTCCCGCTTTGTGATAGGGTCACGAGGGTGTTAGGCTTAAGTTTAGTTAATCATTGTACGAGTTAGTGGATGCGTTCGACCAGTAGTCGGACCGATGAGGTCAGCCCATCTTATCTTTCAGTCAGGACCGTGTACTCGGCAGAGGGTTATGCGGGATGTTATTTGTCAGGAAGGTTTTAAGGTTGCACGAGGCGCCTACTTTCACCTTATGACAGACAGTGAAGCCCAGGTTGTGGCTATTTCGTTTCCGGAAGTTTTACCAGGTAGGTTTGAGGAACTCAGGTGAGTCTCAGTATCGCATTCACCCTCGGGCCTGTGTTTGGATTTCAGGGGTAGCTATGAGGATTGTTGCCTCCTGTTGAGGGAGTGCTTTTATAACTACCATTTCAGTATTCGGATATCGCCTTACGAAGCCTCGTAGGGGCGGAAGTGTAAGTTGCCGGTCGATTGGTTCGATGTTGGCAAAGTTCAGATAGTGGGTTCATACTTGTTTCGCGGGATGGGAATAGGGTGAAGCCTATCCAGAGAGGTTATCGATACCTCGAATCAACGAAGTAAATGCGGATGATCGGCGACGCTTGGAGTTCAGGTTGACGGTGGGTCTTCTTGAAGGTACCACCCCGGAAGGGTGTGACGAGATTCGGAAAACAGAGGAAACTTAGCCCGAGTTACTTTGGGCCTTTTCAGGTCATGTGAAGAGTAGGCCAGGTTGCCTATATGTTAGCTTTTGCCGTCCGACTTAGGAGGCAGTATGTCCGGTCCTTCATGTTGTTAGGTTCGGAAAAGTATCGGAGATCCATCCAGAGTATTCCCGGTTATGATGATCAAGTTGGAGGTAGTAACCCAGAGATTTTTTGAAATTGATGCAGTAACAGAAATGTGGTAAGTTATGAGAAGGAGTTCGTGTGTACGAGAAGGGTACGACGAGTAAGGGAAGAAGCGAGCATGTGTTAAGAACATAGATGTGATCTTTTCTTTTGTAAAGTGAAGGTGCGAGGGGAGTACCTTTTAGCCCTTGGGTGGGAGTTTTTGTGATGTTAGAGGTGATTCCTCGTGGACTTGGATGTCAGTATTTGCGCGGGTGTTTTCTGTGGCTATGTGTGGCATTTGCAAGCTTGTTAAGCTATGAGGAACTTCATCGTTATCCGTCTTGAGAAGGAACATTCGGGACGAATGTTTCTAAGGAGGGGAGAATGTTATACCCCGTATTTCCAGAGTATGTACGTGAGGACGTACGTAGAAAAGTTTGAACTTTAAGTAGGCTTGGACGAAAATATTTTGTGCACAACACCCGATTAGAATCGTTTTTCGACGAAACGTTTTACATAACTTGCGAAGGGAAAATTCCGGCTATGTCATTTTTAATTTTTGCGGATTTTTCCGAGAGACGAAATGTTTTGGACCAACGAGAGGGCGACACTTGTCACCCTCAAGTTGGTGGAGTGTGGGGCGACTTTTGGACGAACACAAGTCTTGGGTTGGTAGGATATTTTGTGTGTTAGATGGATAAGGTGGGACCCACACACACTTGTCCAAATCCTCACCCTACACTTGCCTACTACTTGGCATGATCTTGGCCATTGGTTGGCCTATAAATACCCCCTTAGTTGAAGACATTTCTTCATCCACAAACCATTTTCTAAGTCTTGAAAATCCCTTCCCCCGCTGGGTAGTGTTTCGTGCCAACGCCCCTCCCTTTGAGAAGGCCCTGGCCGAGAGCCCTCCCTTGGCGAAAGTATCCTCCTCCTAGTGGTGCTAGTAGGGGTACCCCTGCCTAGTTGTTCTCATAATACACCCCCTCTTGGTAGAAAATACTCCCCAAAGTATTGTTACTATACCAAAATACCTTGGCCCAAATACCTTGTAGTATTCCAAGGTTACACTTATACGAAAAGCCCATAAATACTATTATACTTCCCTTCAGTCACAAAAACGAAACCCTAAGGAAAATCTCCATAGTTGGTTGGAGTATTGTCACGACCCGAACCCAGGCCCGTGACTGGTGCCTTACCCCGGGCACCCTAGTGATACAACATCAGAGAAAATCAGCGGAAATAAAAACATGAACATGAATTAAGAGACAAGATAAATAAACAGGCCAACCAAAACAGTTGCCTTCATCATATATACATAAATACCCGAACAGTTATCCTTTTTACAAACCACCACAACAAAGCATGCACTCTAAGATTTTTACAACAGCTATGACGGGACAGGGCCCCGCCATACCCCTGAATGTATAAGAATCTACAGACTCAGGGTAACATACCAAAAGATAAGCCTCCGAAGAAATGGGGCTTCCCGACACGATGAACTGTGATCCTATGAGCGAGGATCCACAACCGATGTACTTCCACCTGCGGCATGAACGCAGCCCCGAGGTCGATAACAGTACCAAGTATGTGAAATCGTAAAAGATCAGAATGAAATCATAATAGTCTATATAAAGCAGGAGACATGTATGATAACCAGATGAAATACGTGTCCCGGCCCATCCCGTGGGACTCGGTGTAAAATCAGATGAAATACGTGCCCCTGCCCATCTCGTGGGACTCGGTGTAAAATCAGATGTAATACGTGCCCCTTCCCATCTCGTGGGACTCGGTGTAAAATCGGATGGAATACGTGTCCCTGCCCATCTCGTGGGACTCGGTGTATAATCAAATGAAATACGTGTCCCTGCCCATCTCGTGGGACTCGGTGTAGAATCGTTCATAACAAATCAACCGGCCCTCCATCGAGAGACGCGGGGGTACAGAAATACAACAAAGGCTATCACAACAAGCATAGGCAAGTTTCACAACAACAAGCATAGGCAAGCCTCACAACAACAAGCATAGGCAAGTTATACACAACTCAAAGTACTTTCATTTTATGCCAAAGTCCGGGTTTTAACCCTAAAGTACTACGTACGTTAAATTCCTTTTAAAGATCCATTTCTTTTACAAAGGTCACCCGATACCCGTAGTATAAAAATAGAGTGACTAACATTGTTAAGTAAACCAAAATGCTTTCCTTTGTAAAATCAAGTAACAACCTTATTTTCCAAACGTTCAAGTTTGCCTAATTTCAAATGCTCAAGTTTCTCATTTTAGAAAAGGTTTCGTAGTTCATAGTTTTAATCCTTTAAAACATAATTCTCCTTTAAACGTTTTGAGAAACATATATCTTATATGTGAGTAGGTTATTCTTGTTTATAATCAATCTTATTAAGCAGCCATGATCTAGGAAATGTAATATCATTTTGTCTCATCTTAGCTTCTATGCAGATGGAGGTTTCTACTGGTTTTAATACCATACTTCATTATTCAATACATTTTCCTTTATTAACGCTGCAGTGGTTTGCCGATACTCATTCTCGATTTCCAAATCAAGAAACATTATTCCTTTTAAAACCAAGTACTCATTACTCACGAATGAGGTTTCACACTTTTAACAAAATTCATATCAATACCATTAAGTCAAGTCTCTTATCTTCAAAAATCAAGAAACCATTCTTTTATCACTCTTAAGACGTTATACCTAACTTCCCATAAAGCTAGTACAACTCTTATGTTTTCAAAGCCAAGTATTACTCTTCTTTCAAAAAGGTCTTTTTGAAACACTTCAAGTTCTTTATTACTACACATCAAATCCCTTATAAGTCAAAATCAGTTACCCTTTGAAACCACAAAGCATTTTCTTACCTACATAAAGTTGTTATAACCAACTTCCCATAAAGCCGTTATAACACTTTATGTTTCAAACCAATCAAATACATTAAACACATGTACGTCTACCGTACTACATAGTTATACACATATCATGCTAGAACAGATAGGAAGAGGTTCACATACCTCGCGACGATTATCGACAAATAGCAAAATGCTCCAAGTACCTCAAACCGTCGGCTACTCCTTAAGCCAAGTAGATCACGCCATACGTAGTACTTCAACCTATAGAGGCCACAAGGCGCCTATTAACATCCTAGATCTCAATGTAGAATATTCTACGAAAATTAAGAAAGACTCTCCCCGCAACAGCGTAAATCTCCTCCTCTAACGAGGCCGACTACCAAGCCAACCAGGGGGGGGGGGGGGTTTGCACGTCTAACCGGACATGTACAATTCTACAACACAGCAATGCTACACAAGTCTCATCAGACCTATGTAATTCTGATTCGATTCTCTTCTTTAAATTCGGCTTAAGTCAAAAGACATTGCCGCACGATAATGTTCAGTTCGATATATAGTATACTTCAACTATATATTCCCACAACATGTAATCTCCAATTACAATAAGGGGACAAGAATATTTACCTCGACAAGCCCAAAATTATCCAAGTTATAATGTCGATCCCGAGCAAGGTTTAGCTCTACTCGTGCGCTCAATCCGCTCCAAACAACCCTTAGAAGTTCTAACCAACTTCTACTTAAATACTCCAACTCGCTATGAAGATTTACTTAGGGTTTCGGTTTGAGACTAAAAGGACAAAAGGTAGTATTTCCGGGCTTTACGTATAGAGGTAACTTTTGGAATACAACAAGGTAAAGGCTAAGGTATTTTGGGCATTATAACAATACTTGGAAGACAACTTTCTACTAAGGGGTACCTCTAGGCCACACCACTAGGAGGAGGGAAACCTCTCGGCCACAAGGCACCCAAGGGGAGGGGAAGGCTTAGGATGAGAACAACAAGAGGAGAGGGGAAGGATTGCAAGACTTAGAACACATTTGGATGATGAAGTCTTCAACAAAGGGAGGGCTATTTATAGGGAAGCGAGGGCAACCAACGGACAAGATCAAGCCATGTGCAAGGCAAGTGTAAGGCCTTGATCAAGCCAAGTGCACCCTAACCCCTACTCCACAAAACATGGCACAAAACAAGGCACACAACAAGGCCAAAACAAGGCACAAAATAAGGGGCCAATCGGCATGAGGCGTGACCCAAATGGCCAACCCAACGTCCACTTGAGGGTGACAAGTGTCACACTCTCGTTGGCCCAAAAATGTTCCGTCGCTCGGAAAAATCCGCAAAAATACAAAACGACATAGCCGGAATTTTCCCTTCGCAAGTTCTGTAAAACGTTTTGTCGAAAAACGACTCTAACCGGGTGTTGTGCACAAAATTTCGAACCTATGCCAAACTTTAAGTCTCAAATTGTCGTACGTACGTCCTTACGTATATACTCTGGAAATACGGGGTATAACATTCTCCCCTCCTTAGAAACATTTGTCCCGAATGTTCCTTCTCAAGTCGGATAACGATAAAGTTCCTCTAACAAGTTGCCAACGCCACAGCTTGGCCACGAAATAACACACGTCCTCTTCCTTCCTTACTCGTCGTGCGATACCACTTTTGTCACTTTGCCGCCAGGTTCTAGTGTCACTCCGGCGACCCAACAAATGGTACCGAACTGCATGTGGTCCCTGAGGTTCTAGTGTCTCAGGGGCGTGCCATACTTGATCATTGCTTCATTTCTCAAAGCGTGAGTCACTACCTCCAAACTTGGTCATCTTACTAGCCGTAATATCCCCTAAGGCCATCTCCGGCCTTCACGAACGATTCTGGTCGAACACATCCACGAACTCATACGATGGTCGTCTAAACTTGGGCCTAGCACCCTCGTGACCCTACCACCTGGCGGGACTACCCAGAACTGACCCCACCCAAAACCGGGCTGCGGGTCGACCCGCGAGCGGCCATCAACCCGACCCACAATCGCGCCGACACTTGCTCCTCGAAACGGAACAATCTTACCTAATCAAGTCAGGAAAGCTACCACTTCCATCTCACACTACCCATGGACTTATCACACAAATAATTCCCACGTACTACTTACTCTGATAAGGGTCAAACATGAAATAAATCTTTTACTCAAGACGACCTTACCTCTAAGGTCTCAATCGTGACATAGTCTAAGGTTCACACTTACCATGCCCCCATACTTATCCTTCCAACTAACCACGTTTCTGAATCACATTTTAGCACGAAGCTATCCGAACATAACACTAAACACATCATCAACAAGCATACAAAACTCTAGAGGGTTAAGGATATACCTGAATCTACCGCTCCACTCTAATCATAAGCCTGCCCTGCAGGGCGCATAGCTGTAGAAGGTGATGAACCTGCCACTGACCCGGTAGGCTGAGTCATTCTGTTTGCATCCTTCCTACTAGGACAGTTTCTCGTCATATGGCCACGCGGCGCAGGAAAAACAAGCACCGATAAAAGACGACATTCTCGGGATGACGTCTACCACATCGTACACCGAGGAAAACTCGAACCCGACCGCTAGAACCCATGTATATCCGTGAACCAAAAGCCCGGAGCTCGACCAGCTCGAATACCTGAACGCCCTAACGATCGCGTGGGGACCACTCAGCTTGGTGGAGGTACATAACTAGACTGCTGCTGAGGCGGTCCGCCTCGAAAGTTACCAAAGGACCCTGTTGTTCTGGCCCTCTTCTGCTGATCTCGGTCATTCCGTCGACCTCTCCGTGCCTCACATCCTAGTGCATGAGCTTGCATGCGGGCAATGTCCATGCCCGGCTGAAGAGCTACACCCGTACAAGCCTCTGCCAAGTAATCATCCAGCCCGGTGACGTAGCGGTGTACTCTGTCCTCCATATCAGCTACCACAGCGGGAACATACCGAGCTAATGAGTCGAACTCCACATTGTACTCTCTAACCGTCCGCCCGTCCTGCCTCAACGTCAAAAATCTGTCGGCCCGAGCCCTCCTCATTTGTGGGGGCAAGAAATGTGCAAGAAAAGCCCTTGAGAACTCGTCCCAAACGGCTGGAAGTGCATGCTCTTCCCGGGACAACTCCCACGAATCAAACCAGTCAACTGCAGTATCACGCAGCTGATGCGAACCCAATACCACCGACTCTGCCTCTGAGACTCTGATCACTCTCATGATCCGCTGTAGCTGTCGGATAAACTCCTGAGGGTCATCCTCAGCTCTCGATCCATAGAACACTGGCGGGCTACAACTCAGAAAGTCCCGTAGCCTCAAACTGTCTGCTCGGGGGTGAACTACGGGTGCTACTGGGGCTGGAACTGCTGCATCCAGCCTATCCTCATATCTGGCCACGACCACGGCGAATCGCCATCTCCTTGTACCCCATCTCATCTGCTCCAGGCTGTGGGACCGGAGGCTCAGGTACTGTAGTCTCAGCAGCCACTGCTGCGGCTCTAAACTCTGCTGGTGCTGGCGGCGTCGCGAAACCCGCCGTCTGAAGCATAATCTCAGGCACTGACCGGGCCTGCGCCCTCGTACTCCTCTGTATCTCACTGGCAGCACCCTCGGCTGTCTTGCCCTTCTGGGCTCTGGTTGCCTTGCGCGGAGGCATAACTGGTAAAAACGAGATACGTCAGAGGGGTCCAACTTACAACACAGCTCTAAGGCACGATCTCAGAATGAGAAGAATGGAAACCAATCCTAAATGTCCTATAGCCTCCTGATTATAGATGTGGTGCACAACACACCGATAATCAAGACTCTACTAGACACGGTCTGTAGACACTTTCCGAGGATTAACTGCTCTGATACCACTTTTGTCACGACCCGAACCCGGGCCCGTGACTGGTGCCTTACCCCGGGCACCCTAGTGATACAACATCAGAGAAAATCAGCGGAAATAAAAACATGAACATGAATTAAGAGACAAGATAAATAAACAGGTCAACCAAAACAGTTGCCTTCATCATATATACATAAATACGACGGTTATCCTTTTTACAAACCCCGCTGATTACTCACATGCACCTCTAAGATTTTTACAACAGCTATGACGGGACAGGGCCCCGCCATACCCCTGAATGTATAAGAATCTACAGACTCAGGGTAACATACCAAAAGATAAGCCTCCGAAGAAATGGGGCTTCCCGACACGCTGAACTGTGATCCTATGAGCGAGGATCCACAACCGATGTACTTCCACCTGCGGCGTAACGGCCGAAGGAGGTCGATAACAGTACCAAGTATGTGAAATCGTAAAAGGCGTAAATGAAATCATAATAGTCTATATAAAGCGAGACATGTATGATAACCAGATGAAATACGTGTCCCTGCCCATCTCGTGGGACTCGGTGTAAAATCAGATGAAATACGTGACCCTGCCCATCTCGTGGGACTCGGTGTAAAATCAGATGGAATACGTGACCCTGCCCATCTCGTGGGACTCGGTGTAAAATCAGATGGAATACGTGTCCCTGCCCATCTCGTGGGACTCGGTGTATAATCAAATGAAATACGTGACCCTGCCCATCTCGTGGGACTCGGTGTAGAATCGCTCATAACAAATCAACCGCCCTCCATCGAGACGCGGGGTACGAAATACAACAAAGGCTATCACAACAAGCATAGGCAAGTTTCACAACAACAAGCATATGCAAGCCTCACAACAACAAGCATAGGCAAGTTATACACAACTCAAAGTACTTTCATTTTATGCCAAAGTCCGGGTTTTAACCCTAAAGTACTACGTACGTTAAATTCCTTTTAAAGATCCATTTCTTTTACAAAGGTCACCCGATACCCGTAGTATAAAAATAGAGTGACTAACATTGTTAAGTAAACCAAAATGCTTTCCTTTGTAAAATCAAGTAACAACCTTATTTTCCAAACGTTCAAGTTTGCCTAATTTCAAATGCTCAAGTTTCTCATTTTAGAAAAGGTTTCGTAGTTCATAGTTTTAATCCTTTAAAACATAATTCTCCTTTAAACGTTTTGAGAAACATATGTCTTATATGTGAGTAGGTTATTCTTGTTTATAATCAATCTTATTAAGCAGCCATGATCAAGGAAATGTAATATCATTTTGTCTCATCTTAGCTTCTATGCAAATGGAGGTTTCTACTGGTTTTAATACCATACTTCATTATTCAATACATTTTCCTTTATTAACGCTGCAGTGGTTTGCCGATACTCATTCTGATTTCCGAAATCAGTAAAACATTATTCCTTTTAAAACCAAGTACTCATTACTCACGAATGAGGTTTCACACTTTTAACAAAATTCATATAAATACCATTTAGTCAAGTCTCTTATCTTCAAAAAAAATCAGTAAACCATTCTTTTTATCACTCTTAAGACGTTATACCTAACTTCCCATAAAGCTAGTACAACTCTTATGTTTTCAAAGCCAAGTATTACTCTTCTTTCAAAAAGGTCTTTTTGAAACACTTCAAGTTCTTTATTACTACACATCAAATCCGTTATAAGTCAAAATCAGTTACCCTTTGAAACCACAAAGCATTTTCTTACCTACATAAAGCTGTTATAACCAACTTCCCATAAAGCCGTTATAACACTTTATGTTTCAAACCAATCAAATACATTAAACACCTGTACGTCTACCGTACTACATAGTTATACACATATCATGCTAGAACAGATAGGAAGAGGTTCACATACCTCGCGACGATTATCGACTAATAGCAAAATGCTCCAAGTACCTCAAACCGTCGGCTACTCCTTAAGCCAAGTAGATCACGCCATACGTAGTACTTCAACCTATAGAGGCCACAAGGCGCCTATTAACATCCTAGATCTCAATGTAGAATATTCTACAGAAAATTCGCAAAGACTCCCCCGCAGCGTAAATCTCCTCTCTAACGAGGCGGCTACTAGCCAACCAGGGGGTTTGCGTCTAACCTGACGTGTACAATTCTACAACACAGAATGCTACACAAGTCTCTGTCTGATACCCTATGTAATTACTGATTCGATTCTCTTCTTTAAATTGGGCTTAAGTCAAAAGACATTGCCGCAATAATGTTGATTCGATATATAGTATACTTCAACTATATATTCCTACAACATGTAATCTCCAATTAGAATAAGGGGACAAGATTATTTACCTCGACAATCCCAAAATTATCCAAGTTATAATGTCGATCCCGAGCAAGGTTTAGCTCTACTCAGTGCGCTCAATCCGCTCAAACAACCCTTAGAAGTTCTAACCAACTTCTACTTAAATACTCCAACTCGCTATGAAGATTTACTTAGGGTTTCGGTTTGAGACTAAAAGGACAAAAGGTAGTATTTAGGGCTCTACGTATAGAGGTAACTTTTGGAATACAACAAGGTAAAGGCTAAGGTATTTTGGGCATTATAACAATACTTGGAAGACAACTTTCTACCAAGGGGGGGGGGGGGGGTACCTCTCGGCCACACCACTAGGAGGGGGAGGGGAACCTCTCGGCCACAAGGCCACTCAAAGGGGGAGGGGGGGAAGGCTTAGGACGAGAACAACAAGAGGAGAGGGGAAGGATTGCAAGACTTAGAACACATTTGGATGATGAAGTCTTCAACAAAGGGAGGGGTATTTATAGGGAATCCAAGGGCCAACCAATGGACAAGATCAAGCCATGTGCAAGGCAAGTGTAAGGCCTTGATCAAGCCAAGTGCACCCTAACCCCTACTCCACAAAACATGGCACAAAACAAGGCACAAAACAAGGCCAAAACAAGGCACAAAATAAGGGGCCAATCGGCGAGAGGCGTGACCCAAATGGTTAACCTAACGTCCACTTGAGGTGACAAGTGTCACACTCTCGTTGGCCCAAAAATGTTCGTCGCTCGGAAAAATCCGCAAAAATACAAAGCGACATAGCGGAATTTTCCGCCGCAAGTTCTGTAAAACGTTTTGTCGAAAAACGACTCTAACCGGGTGTTGTGCACAAAATTTCGAACCTATGCCAAACTTTAAGTCTCAAATTGTCGTACGTACGTCCTTACGTATATACTCTGGAAATACGGAGTATAACATTCTCCCCTCCTTAGAAACATTCGTCCCGAATGTTCCTTCTCAAGTCGGATAACGATAAAGTTCCTCTAACAAGTTGCCAACGCCACAGCTTGGCCACGAAATAACACACGTTCTCTTCCTTCCTTACTCGTCGTGCGATACCACTTTTGTCACTTTGCCGCCAGGTTCTAGTGTCACTCCGGCGACCCAACAAATGGTACCGAACTGCATGCGGTCCCTGAGGTTCTAGTGTCTCTCAGGACGTGCCATACTTCAGTCATTGCTTCATTTCTCAAAACTGTGGAGTCACTACCTCCAAACTTGGTCATCTTACTAGCCGTAATATCCCCTAAGGCCATCTCCGGCCTTCACGAACGATTCTGGTCGAACACATCCACGAACTCATACGATGGTCGTCTAAACTTGGGCCTAGCACCCTCGTGACCCTACCACCTGGCGGGACTACGGAACCGACCCCTAAACCTGCGGGTGGTCGACCAGCGAGCGCCATCAACCCGACCCACAATCGCGCCGACACTTGCTCCTCGAAACGGAACAATCTTACCTAATCAAGTCAGGAAAGCTACCACTTCCATCTCACACTACCCATGGACTTATCACACAAATAATTCCCACGTACTACTTACTCTGATAAGGGTCAAACATGAAATAAATCTTTTACTCAAGACGACCTTACCTCTAAGGTCTCAATCGTGACATAGTCTAAGGTTCACACTTACCATGCCCCCATACTTATCCTTCCAACTAACCACGTTTCTGAATCACATTTTAGCACGAAGCTATCCGAACATAACATTAAACACATCATCAACAAGCATACAAAACTCTAGAGGGTTAAGGATATACCTGAATCTACCGCTTCACTCTAATCATAAGCCTGCCCTGCAGGGCGCATAGTTGTAGAAGGTGATGAACCTGCCACTGACCCGGTAGGCTGAGTCATTCTGTTTGCATCCTTCCTACTAGGACAGTTTCTCGTCATATGGCCCTGACGGCCGCAGGAAAAACAAGCACCAGTAAAAAGACGACATTCCCCGGGATGACGTCTGCCACATCGTGCACACTGAGGAAAACCTGAACCCGACTAGCTAGAACCCATGTATATCTGTGAACCAGAAGCCACGAGCTCGACCGGCTCGAATACCTGAACGTCGGCGGCATGGGGACCACTCTGTACTGGTGGAGGTACATAACTAGACTGCTGCTGAGGCGGTCCGCCTCGAAAGTTACCAAAGGACCCTGTTGTTCTGGCCCTCTTCTGCTGATCTTGGTCATTCCGTCGACCTCTCCGTGCCTCACATCCTAGTGCATGAGCTAGCATGCGGGCAATGTCCATGCCCGGCTGAAGAGCTACACCCGTACAACCCTCTGCCAAGTAATCATCCAGCCCGGTGACGTAGCGGTGTACTCTATCCTCCATATCAGCTACCACAGCGGGAACATACCGAGCTAATGAGTGGAACTCCAAATTGTACTCTCTAACCGTCCGCCCGTCCTGCCTCAACGTCAAAAATCTGTCGGCGAGCCTCTCCATTTGTGGGGGCAAGAAATGTGCAAGAAAAGCCCTTGAGAACTCGTCCCAAACGGCTGGAAGTGCATGCTCTTCCCGGGACAACTCCCACGAATCAAACCAGTCAACTGCAATATCACGCAGCTGATGCGAACCCAATACCACCGACTCTTCCTCTGAGACTCTGATCACTCTCATGATCCGCTGTAGCTGTCGGATAAACTCACGAGGTCATCCTCGGCTCGATCCATAGAACATCGGCGGGCTACAACTCGAGAAAATCAGTAGCCTCAGCTATGCGCTCGGGGTGAACTACGGTGCTCTTGGGCCGGCTGCTGATCCAACCTATCCTCATATCGGCCACGACCACGGCGATGAATCGCCATCTCCTTGTACCCCATCTCATGCTCCGGTGTGGGACCGGAGGCTCAGTGCTGTAGTCTCAGCGACCAACTGCTGCGGCTCTAACTTCTTTGGTCTTTGGCGGCGTCGCGAAACCCGCCGTCTGAAGCATAATCTCAGGCACTGACCGGGCCTGCGCCCTCGTACTCCTCTGTATCTCACTGGCAGCACCCTCGGCTGTCTTGCCCTTCTGGGCTCTGGTTGCCTTGCGCGGAGGCATAACTGGTAAAAACGAGATACGTCAGAGGGGTCCAACTTACAACACAGCTAAGGCACGATCTCGAATGAGAAGAATGGAAACCAATCCTAAATGTCCTATAGCCTCCGATTATAGATGTGGTGCACAACACACGATAATCAAGACTCTACTAGACACGATGCGTAGACACTTTCCGAGGATTAATCGCTCGATACCACTTTTGTCACGACCGAACCGGGCGTGATCGTGCCTACCGGGCACCCTAGTGATACAACATCGAGAAAATCAGCGGAAATAAAAACATGAACATGAATTAAGAGACAAGATAAATAAACAGGCCAACCAAAGCGATTTGCCTTCATCATATATACATAAATACCGAACAATTATCCTTTTTACAAACCACGCCTTGGCTACTCAGACCTCTAAGATTTTACAATGGCTATGACGGGACAGGGCCCATACCCACGAATGTATAAGAATCTATGGACTCGAGTAACATACCAAAAGATAAGCCTCAGAAGAAATGGGGCTTCCCACGCTGTGATCCTATGGCGAGGATCCACAACCGATGTACTTCCACTGCGGCATGAGCGGCCCCGAAGGAGGTCGATAACAGGTACCAAGTATGTGAAACTGTAAAAGACTGTAAATGAAATCATAATAGTCTATATAAAGCAGGAGACATGTATGATAACCAGATGAAATACGTGTCCTGGCCCATCCCGTGGGACTCGGTGTAAAATCAGATGAAATACGTGCCCCTGCCCATCTCGTGGGACTCGGTGTAAAATCAGATGGAATACGTGCCCCTGCCCATCTCGTGGGACTCGGTGTAAAATCGGATGGAATACGTGTCCCTGCCCATCTCGTGGGACTCGGTGTATAATCAAATGAAATACGTGTCCCTGCCCATCTCGTGGGACTCGGTGTAGAATCGTTCATAACAAATCAACCGGCCCTCCATCGAGAGACGCGGGGGTACAGAAATACAACAAAGGCTATCACAACAAGCATAGGCAAGTTTCACAACAACAAGCATAGGCAAGCCTCACAACAACAAGCATAGACAAGTTATACACAACTCAAAGTACTTTCATTTTATGCCAAAGTCCGGGTTTTTAACCCTAAAATACTACGTACTTTAAATTCCTTTTAAAGATCCATTTCTTTTACAAAGGTCACCCGATACCCGTAGTATAAAAATAGAGTGACTAACATTGTTAAGTAAACCAAAATGCTTTCCTTTGTAAAATCAAGTAACAACCTTATTTTCCAAACGTTCAAGTTTGCCTAATTTCAAATGCTCAAGTTTCTCATTTTAGAAAAGGTTTCGTAGTTCATAGTTTTAATCCTTTAAAACATAATTCTCCTTTAAACGTTTTGAGAAACATATGTCTTATATGTGAGTAGGTTATTCTTGTTTATAATCAATCTTATTAAGCAGCCATGATCTAGGAAATGTAATATCATTTTGTCTCATCTTAGCTTCTATGCAGATGGAGGTTTCTACTGGTTTTAATACCATACTTCATTATTCAATACATTTTCCTTTATTAACGCTGCAGTGGTTTGCCGATACTCATTCTGATTTCCGAAATCAGTAAAACATTATTCCTTTTAAAACCAAGTACTCATTACTCACGAATGAGGTTTCACACTTTTAACAAAATTCATATCAATACCATTAAGTCAAGTCTCTTATCTTCAAAAAATCAGTAAACCATTCTTTTTATCACTCTTAAGACGTTATACCTAACTTCCCATAAAGCTAGTACAACTCTTATGTTTTCAAAGCCAAGTATTACTCTTCTTTCAAAAAGGTCTTTTTGAAACACTTCAAGTTCTTTATTACTACACATAAAATCCGTTATAAGTCAAAATCAGTTACCCTTTGAAACCACAAAGCATTTTCTTACCTACATAAAGCTGTTATAACCAACTTCCCATAAAGCCGTTATAACACTTTATGTTTCAAACCAATCAAATACATTAAACACATGTACGTCTACCGTACTACATAGTTATACACATATCATGCTAGAACAGATAGGAAGAGGTTCACATACCTCGCGAGGAGTATCGACTAATAGCAAAATGCTCCAAGTACCTCAAACCGTCGGCTACTCCTTAAGCCAAGTAGATCACGCCATACGTAGTACTTCAACCTATAGAGGCCACAAGGCGCCTATTAACATCCTAGATCTCAATGTAGAATATTCTACAGAAAATTCGGCAGCACCTCCCCCCCGCAACAGCGTAAATCTCCTCCTCTAACGAGGCCGGCTACCAAGCCAACCAGGGGGGGGGGGGTTTGCACGTCTAACGGGCGTGTAAAATTCTACAACACAAGAATGCTACACAAGTCTCATGAATACTGATCTATGTAATTCTGATTCGATTCTCTTCTTTAAATTGAGCTTAAGTCAAAAGACATTGCCGCAATAATGTTGATTCGATATATAGTATACTTCATGTATATTCCTACAACATGTAATCTCCAATTACAATAAGGGGACAAGAATATTTACCTCGACAAGCCCAAAATTATCCAAGTTATAATGTCGATCTGAGCAAGGTTTAGCTCTACTCGTGCGCTCAATCCGCTCCAAACAACCCTTAGAAGTTCCAACCAACTTCTACTTAAATACTCCAACTCGCTATGAAGATTTACTTAGGGTTTCGGTTTGAGACTAAAAGGACAAAAGGTAGTATTTCCGGGCTTTACGTATAGAGGTAACTTTTGGAATACAACAAGGTAAAGGCTAAGGTATTTTGGGCATTATAACAATACTTGGAAGACAACTTTCTACTAAGGGGGTACCTCTCGGCACACCACTAGGAGGAGGGAACCTCTCGGCCACAAGGCCACTCCAAGGAGGAGGGGGGGAAGGCTTAGGACGAGAACAACAAGAGGAGAGGGGAAGGATTGCAAGACTTAGAACACATTTGGATGATGAAGTCTTCAACAAAGGGAGGGGTATTTATAGGGAATCCAAGGGCCAACCAATGGAAAAGATCAAGCCATGTGCAAGGCAAGTGTAAGGCCTTGATCAAGCCAAGTGCACCCTAACCCCTACTCCACAAAACATGGCACAAAACAAGGCACAAAACAAGGCCAAAACAAGGCACAAAATAAGGGGCCAATCGGCCAAGGAGACGTGACCCAAATGGCCAACCCAACGTCCACTTGAGGGTGACAAGTGTCACCCTCTCGTTGGCCCAAAAATGTTCCGTCGCTCGGAAAAATCCGCAAAAATACAAAACTACATAGCCGGAATTTTCCCTTCGCAAGTTCTGTAAAACGTTTTGTCGAAAAACGACTCTAACCGGGTGTTGTGCACAAAATTTCGAACCTATGCCAAACTTTAAGTCTCAAATTGTCGTACGTACGTCCTTACGTATATACTCTGGAAATACGGGGTATAACAAGTATTAAGAAGAAGTTGCGTAGAACTTCTAAGGGTTGTTTGGAGCGGGTTGGAGCACCCGGAGTAGGAGCTAAACGTTGCTCAGGATCGACATTAAACTTGGATAATTTTGGGCTTATCGAGGTAAATACTCTTGTCCTTATATTGTAATTGGAAATTACATACTGTTGTAGCATAGAAATGAATATAAGATTCATAGAAGAGATTTGAACTGTAATAGAAGGATATTACAGAAAAGACTGGAACTGAAATCGCATCAGTAGAATATTAATGTAGAAGTTGATAGACTTATATAACCTTTATAGGTTGAATGTTCTGCAAGTAGCATGTACTGCTTGAAAGGTGGACAAGGCTAGTCGGGTTATAACCGTGGAGCGTTTTGCTAATAGTCGATAATCGTCGCGAGGTATGTGATTCTTCCTACCCTCTTGAGCATGATATTTTAAAGAATATATATATAGTACAGTAGACGTACGTGTGTTAACTGAATAATAATTGCGGCAATGTCTTTTGACTTAAGCCTGAATAATAATTGCGGCAATGTCTTTTGACTTAAGCCTGAATAATAAGAATCTTGAAGTATTTCAAAAGAATACTGAATCATTTTTAACAGAAGAGTAATACTTGGTTTTAAAACTTAAGAGTTATACTAGCTTTATGGGAAGTTAGGTATAACGGCTTAAGAAGATAAAAAGAATGGTTTATTAATTTTAGAAGTTAAGAGACTTGATCTTAAAAGATAAGAGACTTGACTTAAAGGAATTAATATGAATTTTGTTAATAAGTGTGAAACCTCATTCGTGAGTAATGAGTACTTGGTTTTTAAAATGGGATAATGTTTTACTGATTTCGGAAATCAGAATAAGTATCGAACAAACCATTGCAGCGCTAATAAAAGGAAATGTACTGAATAATTAAGTATTATTAAAACCAGTAGAAACCTCCATCTGCATAGAAGCTAAGATGAGACAAAATGATATTACATTTCTAGATCATCGCTTTAATAAGATTGTTATAAAAAATAATAACCTACTCACATATAAAGCATATGTTTCTCAAATCGTTTTAAAGGAGAATTATATCATTAAGTGATTAAAACTATGAACTACGAAACCTTTCGAAAATGAGAAACTTGAGCATTTGAAATTAGGCAAACTTGAACGTTTGGAAAATAATGTTGTTAATTGATTTTACAAAAGGAAGTATTTGGGTTTACTTAAAAAGATAGTCACTCTATTTTAATACTACAGGTATTGTGTGACTTTGAAACGGATCTTTTAAAGAGTTAATGTATGAAGTACTTTGGGGATAAAAACCCGAAAGTGTTAACATAAAGTAGAAAGTACCTTGTGTGAATAACTTGATTGTGTTGGTTTGTGTTAGCCTTGTAATACTTTCTTGTTGATTTGATAAGTAAACATGTTAGGATGCTACGTGTGTTAGTATCTGGTGATGTTTGTGTAAAGGGGTTTCCCTTGTTGTGCTTATGTTGTTTAACGATAATTCGTTATGTTATTATATCACCTACCCTTGACTTATTATACCAGGGCTTGCCACCCTTGATGCGGTCTATACGGCTATGCGGTCTATGTGACTATGCGAGCAGCGGTATGCTCAGGATTGATCATTCGGTGTTTTATCCTCGATGCGGGGATGCCTACGCGATGCAATGTGACTATGCGGTCTATTGAGACTATGCGGATTGTGGGAGTCCAGGAGGGGACCGGGGTTAGCTACCCCGTCTTGGTCTATACGACCTACGCGGTCTATGTGTGACCTATGCGGGCTGCGGAAGTCGAGATTAGGCACGCATACCGATACTATGGGCGATTGGTCTTGCTTCGATCATTAGCGGCCTAGAAAAGACGATTCTGATATATCTATTTCACTCGTTTATGTTTTGGGCGTGAGACCCATAGTTATAATTGAGTGATGACCTTGAGCGTGAGTCACGACTTGACATGGCTATTTATTGAATCGTAGTTTGGTTATCATACATGTCTCCGCTTTATATAGACTACTATGATTTCATTTACGATATTTTCGATTTCACATACTTGGTACCTTTTATCGACCTCCTTGGTGCGTTCATGCCGCATGTAGGTACACGATCGTTGATCCTCGATCTTAGGGTCACGATTCAGCGTTTGGGAAGCTCCGTTTCTCGGAGGCTTATCGGTGGTATAGTCCTGTCGTAGTAGGTACTTACATTCGTGGTATGGCGGGCCTGTCCGCCATTGTTGTCGTATCATTCTTAGAGGTTTGTAGTAATCTTGTTGTGGGCGAGAATTGTAAAAGGGATGAATAATCGTTCTAGTTGATATATATATATATGCCGCAAGGCAAGTTTTCTCGAATAAGCTTTTCACTTCACTTTATTCATGTCTTGTTTTATATTCCACTGATTACTACGATGTATGGCTACTTGGGTGCGGGTAAGGCACGATCCGGGCAGGTTGGTCGTGGCGATTCAGAGTCGAGAGTTCCCGACGTGTTTCAGCGACCTCGGGTATCCTCCGAGAGAGGAGATAGAGTTTTGTATCGATGTCTTTGCGGACACTCGGCTATTTCCATTCCGCCATACAGAATGGCACCGCCGAGTTGAGAGAGTTGAAGGACCGGTGAGAGATTTCTTTGGAGAAGCGGCTTCATCGGACCTAGTGTTTCTTCCCGAGGCGCGGTATTGTTCGTGAAGAAGAAGGATGGGGCTGCGCATGTGTATTGATTACGGCGGTGAACAAGGTGACTATTAAGAACAGATACCCCCTTCCCAGGATTGATGATTTGTTCGACCAGCTGCAGGGTGCGAGATGTTTCTCCAAGATTGATCTGCGATCGGGCTATCATCAGGTACGAGTCAGAGAGACGGACGTCTCTAGGACTGCATTCCGGACCCGGTACGGGCATTACGAGTTCAGGGTCATGTCTTTTGGATTGACCAATGCTCCGGCGGTATTCATGGATTTGATGAACTGAGTGTTCAAGCCATTTTTGGACACGTTTGTGATAGTGTTCATTGATGACATCTTGGTTTATTCTCGCTCAGAGCAGGAGCATGCGGAGCATTTGAGGACTGTGCTGAGAGTTCTCCAGGACCAGCAGTTATACGCCAAGTTTTCAAAGTGTGAGTTCTGGTTGACTTCGGTGGCTTTTCTTGGGCATATTGTCGGGGCTGATGGTATTCGGGTGGATACGGCCAAGATCGAGGCAGTCAGGAGTTGGCCTCGACCTACTACTCCGACAGAGGTTCACAGTTTTCTGGGCCTTGCAGGTTATTATCGGCGGTTCGTAGAGAAGTTTGCTTCTATCTCTGCACCATTGACTAGGCTGACTCGAAGCGGCTAAGTTTGATGGATGATGCGTGTGGCGGTGGTTTCCGATTCTTGAAGGAGAGACTGACGACCGCCCCCGTTCTTACTCTTCCAGAGGGTCCAGACGGCTATGTCGTGTATTGTGATGCGTCAGGCATCGGGTTGGGATGTGTGTTGATGCAGCAGGGCAAGGTTATAGCATACGCATCCCGACAGCTTAAGAAGCATGAGAGGAACTACCCCACCCATGATTTGGAGTTGGCAGCGGTGATTCACGCCTTGAAGATCTGGAGGCACTATTTATATGGGGTTCATGTGGATATTTATACAGACCACAAGAGCCTCAGATATCTTCACCGAGGAGCCGAACTTACGGCGAGACGGTGGTTAGAGTTGCTTAAGGATTATGATGTCGATATCTGTACCACCCGGGAAGGCCAATGTTGTGGCGTATGCCTTAGTCGTAGGTCGACGGGCAGCCTATCGGATGTGCGGCCGGAATGAGGGACATGGTTCGCGATTTGCATCGATTAGCGAGCCTTGGTGTCCGCTTGATTGATTCCGATAGCGATGAGGTTCGAGTTCGAGAGGTTGCCGAAGTCTTCCATCGCCGATGAGGTGAAGAGGCAACAGTTTGAGGATCCGCTTTTGACACGGTACCACGATACGGCTCTTCGCGAGGAAGGGTCCTTTGAGGTAGCACCGATGGAGTGCTAAGGTTCGGCGGGTTGTGTGTTCCAGATGTTTGAGGACTTGGCACAGTGTTCTAGGGAAGCACAACGACGCGTTACTCTATCCATCCGGTCGACCAAGATGTACCACGACCTTAGATCGTGTATTGGTGGGATGGCTTGAAGAGGGGCGTTGCGAGTTTGTAGCTCGGTGCGTGTTGTCGCAGTGAAGGTAGAGCACCGGATGCCTGGTGGTTTGTTGCAGACGATAGAGATCCCGACCTGGAAGTGGGAGGTGATCAACATGGACTTTATCACAGGATTACCTCGCACTCCGAGGAAGCATGATTCTATTTGGGTTATCGTGCATCGACGGTAATGAAATTAGCCCACTTTCTTCCCGTCAGGACGACTTTTTCGGCTGAGGATCATGCCAAACTTTACATACGAGAGATCGTCAGACTGCATGGAGTCCCTATTTCGATCATATCAGAAAGAGGAGCCCGATTCTGGCTAACTCGGAGGTCTTTCGAGAAGGGTTTAGGGACGCAGTGAGCTCGAGTCTCGCATTCCATCCACGCAGAGCAGACGGACGAGCGCGCACTATCCGCACTCTTGAGGATATGTGCGAGCTGTGTTATCGACCGAGGGTGGGAGGATCATTTGCCTCTAGTTGAGTTTGCATATAATAATAGCTACCACCCAGATTCGGATGGCGCCTTATGAGGCCTTGTATGGGAGGAAGTGCAGATCGCCGATAAGGCTGGTTTGATGTAGCGAGTACATTAGTGGGACGGTTGGTGCGTGAGCGGTGGATAAGGTGAAGCTTATCCGGGAAGCGATTCTTGACGGCTCGAGTCGGCGAAGTCATACGCAATCATCGTCGTCGGCATCCGGAGTTCGAGGTTGATGATTGGGTTTTCTGAAGGTGTCACCCATGAAGGGTGTGATGAGATTCGGGAAGAGAGGAAACTTCGGCCCAGTACATTGGGCGTATCGATTGTCGCGAGGTAGGCAAGGTTGCCTATGAGTTGGATCTGCCGTCCGATCCGGAGCGGTGCATCCGGTTTTCACGTTTCTATCTGAGGAGATGTATCGGGGATCCATCTAGTACACCCGATTGACGATGTCGTGTTCTGGGGTTATCGTATGAGGAGATTCCCATAGCGATAATCGATCGTCAGGTTAGGCGTCTACGGACCAAAGAGGTGGCTTCCGTCAAAGTCTTGTGGCGGAACGAGCTCAGGGAGGAGATGACGTGGGAAGCTGAGGAGGACATGAGACAGAAGTATCCTCACCTATTCCCCACACCTCCAGGTAATTCACTTTCCTACTTGTAAATTTTTATTGTCATATTTACTTAAGTGTTGTATTGTGGCCATGTGTGGCAAACTGTTTAAGTTATGAAGAACCTTATCATTATCTGTCTTGTGAAGGAACATTCGGGACGAATGTTTCTAAGGAGGGGAGAATGTTATACCCCGTATTTCCAGCGTATGTACGTGAGGACGTACGTACAAAAGTTTAGCCTTAGTTAGGCACTATGGACAAAAATATTGTGCACAACACTCAAAAAGAATCGTTTTCCGACGAAACGTTTTACAAAACTTGCTAAGGGAAAATTCCGGCTATGTCATTTATTATTTTTGCGGATTTTTCCGAGAGACAAAACATTTTAGACCAACGAGAGGGCGACACTTGTCACCCTCTAGTTGGTGGACGTGAGGCGTCCATTTGGACGATTGGAATGGCTTGTTTTGTCAAGGAGTTGGTAGGATATTTTTGTTTAGTAGATGGATAAGGACACTTGCCTAAATCCTCACCCTACACTTGCATAGCACTTGGCTTCATCTTGGCCATTGGTTGGCCTATAAATACCCCTCTAACTTGAAGGTTTTCTTCATCCACAAATCAATTCTCCAAGTCTTGAAAAAAATCCCTCCCCTCTCTTATAAGCTTTTCGTCCAAGGCTCTCCCCCCCTTCCTTGAGCCCTTAGCCGAAACCTACCCCCCCTCCCTTGGTAGAAAAGTTGTCTTCCAAGTTTAAGTTACTATTCCAAAATACCCTAGCCCAAATCTCTTATAGTAGTTAAGTAGAAGTTGTTAGAAACTTCTAAGGGTTTCTTGGAGCTATCGGAGCGTGCAATTAGGAGCTAAACCTTGCTCAGGATCGACGTTTATACTTGGATAATTTTTGGGCTTATCGAGGTAAATACTCTTGTCCTTCTATTGTAATTGGATATTACATATAAGAATAGCTAAGACTTGAGTATAAGATACTTAGAAGGGTATTAAAGAATAATAATTGAACTGTACTTACATAGGACTGTTTTCACAGTAGACTTGTATAATTACCGGGTAGGGAAGTGCTGCCCGATTTTCCGTAAAATAGAGAACCCTCTGTTTAGAATGACCTACAGAGTAGTCTAGACATTGATAGATGTCTTTGACTATTATAGGCTGATACTCTGCGCGCGACATATTCGACTTGGCAGGTGGATTTCGCCGAGAAGGTATGTGATTCTTCCTATACTCTTGAGCATGATATTTTAAATATATATATAGTACGGTAGACGTACGTGTGTTAACTGAATAATAATTACGGCAATGTCTTTTGACTTAAGCCTGAATAATACTTACGGCAATGTCTTGTGACTTAAGCCTGAATAATAAGGATCTTGAAGCATTTCAAAAGAATACTGAATCATTTTTAACAGAAGAGAAATATTTGGTTTTTAAACAAAAGCTTAAGAGTTATACTAGCTTTATGGGAAGTTAGGTATAACAACTTAAGAAAGATAAAAGGAACTGTTTACTTATTTGTTTATAAAAACCTTGTATTGATTTCTGTAAGGTGTAGTAAGATTGTTTGAAAAGTAGACATATTATGATGCTACGTGTGTTAGTGTCTTGTGATGTGGTGAAAGGGGGTCATTCTTGTTGTGCTTACGTTGCTAAACGGTAAGTCAGTTGTACTGTTATTATATCACCTACCCCCTTGACTTGTTATACCGAGGGCTTGCCACCCTTGACGCGGTCTATACGCCTATGCGATGTGTGACTATGCGAGTGCGGGAGTTCGTGATTGATCATTCCGGTGTTTTAGCCCGACGGGGATGCCCTATGCGGTCTGTGTGACTATGCGGTCTATTGAGACTATGCGATGCGCGGAGTCCAAGAGGGCAGGGGTTAGCTACCGTCACGAGGAATACCTCATGCGGTGCGTGTGTGACTATGCGGATTGCGGAAGTCGTGATTAGGCACGCATAATGATACTATGGGCGATTGGCCTTGCTTCGATCATTCGCGGCCTAGAAAAGACCTGTTACAGTATACTTATTATTGTTCTTGTTTGTGATATGGCACTATGTGCAATTGAACTGATTGTATTTGCAAATGGTTTTAAATAATTTGATTTCATTTAAGTACTTTACAGTTTTACATACTTGGTACTGTTGTCGACCTCCTTCGGGCCGCGTTCATGCCGCGGTAAGGCAGCAGTGCTAGATCCACATCCTTAGGATCTTTTGCTTTGGTGTCGTGAGCTCCATCTTCTCCGAGGCTCGACTTTTGGGTATAATCTCCTGTTGTTCTATATAGTTTTGTACATTCAGTGGTATGGCGGCCGTCCGCCATAGTTGTTTATCTTTTAAGGTCTGTAGTCCTATTGTATAGTTGGGATGTAGCGCAAAACTATGTTTATATATATATGAAAGCGACATTTTCTCACATAAAGCGTGTCTCATTTACAACTGTTTCATGTCTTGTTTTATATTCCGATTACTCGATGTATGACTACTTGGGTGCGGGTAAGGCACGATCCACGAACCGGGCGTCGTGACAAAATCAAATTGCCCTGCTTTATTTCAAGTCATTTATCTTTGTTTACATTACTTGAGAAAACCATTCCTTTAACCTTCCATAAAGTTGTTATAACCAACTTCCCATAAAGCCGTTATACTAACTTTATGCTTTAGAAACTAAGACACCTTTAACCTTTCATAAAGCCGTTATAACTAACTTCCCATAAAGTCGTTATAGCTCTTTATGTTTTAGACAAATTCATTTTTTTTATAACCAAGAGACTTATACTTTTAAAAACCAAGTATCATATACTTTCAAATCAAGTTACATAACTTTCAGAATACTTCAAGTTTCTTAACTTTAGAAATCAAGTTTCTTAACATTAGAAATCAAGTTTCTTAACTTTAACATAGTTCAATTAATCAATACTTTACACGTCAAGATGTCTTTATACATAAGATCAAGTAACCTATACCTTTTAAAAGTCAAGTTACTACACTTTCAAGAATCAAGGCAAGGATACTAAAATGAAACTGAGTTCTCTTAATTTACGTACGTCTACCGTACTATACATTTTACAAGATTCATGCTCAAGAGATAAGAAAAGTTTCCACATACTTCTTCGACTCAATCCACTTGCCAAGTTGAATACGCTTGTTATACCCCGTATTTCCAGAGTATGTACGTGAGGGCGTACGTACAAAAGTTCAAGCCTTAAGTAGGCATAAGGGACAAAATTGTGCACAACTAGCGAAAAGAATTGTTTTCCGACGAAAAGTTTTCCGGACCTTGCGAAGGGAAAATTACGGTTGCGACATTTATAATTTTTGCGGATTTTTCCAAGAGATGAAATATTTTGGACCAACGAGAGGGTGACATGTGTCACCCTCAAGTGGACTGTTTGGGCATGGAATTCTTGGCACGTTTTTTTGATGAAAAAAGCCTTAAACATTGGTCAAGGTTAGGTAGGATATTTTTGTGATATTTTTGGAGTAGATGGATAAGGTTACACTTGCCCAAATCTACACCCTCCACTTGCCCTCCACTTGCCTTAATCTTGACCCTTGGTTGTCCTATAAATACCCCCCCTAAGTTGGAAGAATTCTTCATCCCCAATACATTTTCCACGTCTTAAAATCCTCCCCTTTAGTTGTAGTTCTCGCCCAAGCTTCTCCCTGCAGAGAGTTCTAGCCAAACACCCCCTTGGTAGAAAATATTCTCCAAAGTATTGTTACTATTCCCAAATACCTTAGCCAATCCCTTGTAGTATTTCCAAAGTTACCTCTATACTAAAAGCCCGGAAAATACTACTATACTTCCTTTAGTCACTAAACGAAACCCTAGGGAAAGTCTTCATAGTTGGTTGAAGTATTAAGTAGAAGTTTTTTTTTTTTAGGTAAATGCAAATATTATTACTAATAACGATAAAGGAAGTGGCTACAATCAATCATTGAGGTATCTCAAGCCTCAACGTAATGCAAACAAGAAGAGATAGAGGGGATGGGTGGTCACTCAAAAGGTGCCATTACAGGAGGGGATAAAATCATAGAGAACTCTATAAGAAGTTGTTTTGATTCTTGCAATGACCTCTTCTCAACCCTTTGAATCTTTTAGTAGAGAAAGATTCTGTCCTTGGCCGAGATAGCTTAGTTTCCAATAGACAAATCATAGCCGCGTCATGCTGCTTTGTGGTACTACACACTAGAGCTTGCGTGGCAGCCCTATCCCTTTGTCCGCAAAGACCACGGACATTCCAACAAAGTATTTTCATTAGGAAACAAAGGAGGTTTTATTAGCACCTCCGCGCTTAGCTGCTCGCTTCCCAACGCTTCGGCCCATTCTTTTTGGACAAAACCTCTTGCCATCCATCATCCTTGTTGCTGGAAGCCATAACTTGTGTACCAGCCAAGCTATGCTCCCCGCGTTCAAAGTTAACGTTACTTGACACAAGCTGAGCCTTATCCGTAGCACCATTGTATGTAACTTCCTCCAATGAAGGTGGCGGGTTCATAGGCATTTCAGAATCAGAATGTTTTGACTTACCCCTCATCCTAACATGTTGTGAACTGCCATTGTGAGAATTAGGCAGTGAGGACTTGGCAAGAGAATCCCGCAAACATGATGGGCCAGAATGACCCAAAACCGGAGGACCCGCGGCATGTGATAATTCACCCAAGCTTCCGGTACCAGGAGGTGTTGTGTGCTCAGTTAGTTCAATGTCCATCAAGTGATCAGCATCTACGGGATGTTGAGAAGTTGGTGGATGAGGGGGAGGAGGGTTGGTTCCACCCGTACCTTTGTTGACCTTCAAACGAGTAGAATCATCCTTGTTGTTAGGGGGTACCTCAGTATTGCGTGTTTTTGGAGCTTCTTCATTGTTGACATCATCCCTCAGCTTCCTACACTTCAAATGGTTGTGTCCGAAAGCCGCACAATGATAGCAAAAGTACGGGTAATTCTCATAGTTTACCCTTTGAGTATACCTTCTGTTATCGGGGAGATTGACGACAAAATCCATTATCGGCTCCTTGCTAACATCCACTTCCACTAGAACTCTTGCATAGTTCATTTTAGACCTTTCCTTAGTATATTGGTCAGTGTAAAGAGGTTTTCCTACACGTGAAGCAATCTTACTAAGGCCCGTGGCACTCCAAATAGAAAGGGGAATGTCCGGGAAAGTGACCCAAATAGGAATGTCCATAAACAAATCATCCGTTATAAGAACTCCTTTATTGATAGCCTTAAGCATCATGGTTTTCCCGTAAACCATATAAGGGCCTCCGTGAAGTACATTAGTGCGCTCCTCCTCCGTCATGAATTTGAACACTGTCCAGCCTTTGCCATATGGTATAATACGACATTTAACTCCCCATCCTTTCACAATCGTATTCAATGCTTCTCTTCCCGGGAAAGGACCCGTGAAGCATCCTATTAAGCAATAGCCCCAAGTTTCTATGAAAGGGACTTCATCCTCAGCTTCTATATCTACTTCCGCCCCTTGTTGTTCAATAAATTGTAACTTCATGCCTTTAGCCTCAATCCTGGTTCCCGCAAAGACTCCAGCATAAGTCCTTTTGGGAGGGAGGGTACCTTTGCCATGGTTTGGGGAAGGGTTGTTATGAGTTGTAGCCGTGGTAGGAATATGATGTGGTTTAGAAGATGCATTAGTGTGTAAATCATTGGTGGGTATTTCTGGAGGTATAGGCAGAGGGGGATGGGTAGAAGGAAAAGAGCTAGTGCCCGCGATAGGAGGGATGATTCGCGTGCCATTTGGAAGGGAAGGGAATTTGTGTTGGGTTTCTGGAGGAAAAGAAGGAAGAGTAGGTAGAAGGGGTGGAGTGTTTTGTTTTCCAGAAAGTAGTGAAGTGTTATTAGATGAGAGAGGAGGTAAGTTAAAGACTTTACTCGAATCTGGGGGAGAATTAAAGACGAAAGGCTTATTTTGGTTCTGGAGATTGACTCCACTTAGCAAACTAGCTAAAGTAGGGAAGGCTTCATTTGTGACATTAAAAGGAATCAGTGGTTGTTGTCTTAATACACGAGAGGGCTCTTTGGTTCCCGCATCATTCAAGGCAGACCCCTCGGTTCTTGCGTTATTAATGGCCATGTAGTTCCTAGGCTCCTTGGAAATAGACTTAGCTTTGTTTCTCACAATTGACTTGGCTCCTTGTATAACGGGAATATTCAATGTCCCTTGGTTATGCCCCTGGCCCGTCTTGGCAATCAGACCATCATAAAGTCCCGTGCTAGTGAGTGAATCATTGGTACCCGCAGCATTAATGAGTGACGCCTCGGCACCCTCAATAACGTTAGAACTCTCAACTGGCTTGACTCTTTGTATAACGGGAGTAGTTAATGTCCCTAGGTTATCCCCTTGTCCCGTCTTGGAAATCAGGCCATCATAAAGGCCCGTGGTTGTGAGTGTATCCTTGGTACCCGCCACATTAATGTGTGACGCCTCGGCACCTTCAATAATAACGTTAGAGTCCTTGGGTGTAGAAACCCCTTGGTATCCCACGTCTGACCTAGATCCATGCATAGAGTTCATATTCCTAGTTTCATTGATAACCTCCTGACCCGCCTTGTCCATCTGACCCAAGCCCCGACCCGTAATAGGAGGAGACACATCGTTTCCCGGGGCATTAAAGTTCCTTTTCTTGACACCCGCGTTAAACTTCTTGGGTATAGGACTACCTTCAATGCTCTCAATCGACTTTGAATCAAGCAAGACGTGATTACTATTGGACCCATGAACACCGCCCGACCGCCATGAACTCGACCCACGCCCCGACCGGTTTAGACCCAAGAATGCCATCGTACCTTGTTCCAACAACAATGTCAGGCCCAGAATTAAGCCCTTTTCCGGCTAACCTGGTGAATTTCCAGGTAGTGACGAGGTACTAATGCTAGAGTGATCGCCTTGTTCTTCGAAATGATCCCATTACCAACTAATTGCCCGTGGAATGGTCGACCACCATAGAAGCATTAGAGGCGCCAATGGCTATCGGAAAAGACAACGCGGAAGTTTTGCCTTCAAATTCACTAATGTCCAAGCTTTCAATTTCTATATTTTTGCCCCATTCATGTATCTTTTGTAGCATAGAATCATCTACTACATTTTCTAATGGAAATCGCGAGTCTGGCGTGACATGAACCAAGACAGACGGGTCCGAGATTGCCGGAATAAGATTTTCCTCGGCAATTGTTGGACTGCCTCCACTCTTTTTTTTCTTCATTGTTCTAGTTTTAGCCGAACTGCCTGAACCTCCTGAATCATTGCTAGAACGTGTGTAGCGTTTAGACTTCTTCATATTGTGAACAATAACAATTAAACCATTGTGAAACAAACGAAAATCTAAGGGGAAGAAGAGGAAAAACCGAAGGAGCAACTAAGGGGAAACGTTGAGAGCGTTTTCTTAGTGAGAGAAACTTCTCTCTAACTCCTTCTTCATTAGTATTAAGTAGAAGTTGTGTAGAACTTATAAGGGTTTCTTGGAGCGAATTGGAGCGTACAGAATAGGAGCTAAACCTTGCTCAGGATCGACATATATCTTGGATAATTTTAGGCTTATCGAGGTAAATAATCTTGTCCTTCTATTGTAATTGGAGATTACATATTGTAGAAGTGTAGAATTGAGTATAAGTTATATACAAGGAAGGTATATAAGAGGAGAATTGAACTGTACTTACATAGAATTTGTATTCTGATGAGACTTGTGTAATTTGTGGTAGGGAAGTCTTCAATTTTCCGTAAGATAAGGAATCTTGTATCTAGAATTATTCTACAGAGTAGTCTAGACGTTGATAGACTTATATGACCGTTATAGGTTGAAGTACTGCGAGTAGCGTATTCTACTCGAAGGGTGGAAAAGGCTAGCAGGATTACAGTACTTTTGAGCTATTTGCTAATTGTCGATAATCGTCGCGAGGTATGTGATTCTTCCTATCCTCTTGAGCATGATATTTTAAAAGAATATAATTAGTACGGTAGACGTACGTGTGTTAACTGAACGTGGTTTTACTTCGATGTCTTTTGACTTGAGTTTTAAATAATAAGAATCTTGAAGTACTTCAAAAGAATTAAGAATCGTTTTTCAAAGAAGAGTAATATTTGGTTTTGAAAGCTTAAGAGTTATACTAGCTTTATGGGAAGTTAGGTATAACGACTTAAGAGAGATAAAAAGAATGGTTTATTGATTTTAGAAGTTAAGAGACTTGATCTTAAAAGATAATAGACTTGACTTAATTGAATTGATATGAATTTTGTTAAAAAGTGTGAAACCTCATTCGTGAGTAATGAGTACTTGGTTTTTAAAGAATAATGTTTTACTGATTTCGGAAACGAGAATAAGTATCGAACGAACCACTGCAGCGTTAATAAAGGAAAATGTATTGACAATAATTAATTTATATTAAAATCAGTAGAAACCTCCATCTGCATAGAAGTTAAGATGAGACAAAATTGTATTACATTTCCTAGATCATGGCTGCTTTAATAAGATTGTTATAAACAAGAATAACCTACTCACACATAAGGCATACATTACTCAATTGTTTTAAAAGAGATTACGTTATTTGATTAAGACTATGAACTATGAAATCTTTCGAAACTAAAAGACTTGAGTATTTGAAATTAGGCAACTTGAACTTTTGGAAAAGAATGTTGTTACTTGACTTTAAAAAGGAAAGTGTTTTGGTTTAAAAAGGAGGGCATAATATTGCCTTAGTTGTTTTAAAAGGAAAGCATGGTATTGTCTTAATCTGTCTTAAAAGAGCGTTTAGATGTTATGGTCGATTCTATACCGCGTCCATGGGATGGACCGGGAATGTATTTCACTCGACACCGCGTTCATGGGATGAACCGAGAATGTATTTCACTCGACACCGCGTTCATGGGATGAACCGGGAATGTATTTCACTCGACACCGCGTTCATGGGATGAACCGGGAATGTATTTCACTCGACACCGCGTTCATGGGATGAACCGGGAATGTATTTCACTCGACACCGCGTTCATGGGATGAACCGGGAATGTATTTCACTCGACACCGCGTTCATGGGATGAACCGGGAATGTATTTCACTCGACACCGCGTTCATGAGATGAACCGGGAATGTATTTCACACGATACCGAGTTCATGAGATGAACCGGGAATGTATTTCACATGATACCGAGTTCATGGGATGAACCGGGAATGTATTCCACACGATTCGATACCGAGTCCATGAGATGGACCGGGAATGTATTCCATACGATCCGACACCGAGTCCATGAGATAGGCCGAGACATGTTATACGTATCACACGATTTATGCCTAGACTGCCGGCAGTGAGGAAGGAGTTCCACGGGCATGAGGGATGACTTTGAGGGCGTGAGTCCCTGACTTGACATGACTGCTTTTATGTTATGAACTGTAGTTTTGTTATCATATATGTCTTCTGTTTTATATAGACTATTATGATTTCATTTTCAGTATTTTCAGTTTCACATACTTGGTACCTGTTGTACTGACCTCCTTCGGGGGGCTGCGTTCATGCCGCAGGTAGAGGTACACCGGTTGTTGATCCTCGCTCATAGGATCACAGTTCAGCGTATTGGGAAGCTCCGTTTCTCCGGAGGCTTATCTTTTGGTATGTTTCCCTGAGTTGTAGGTTCTTGTACATTCAGGGGTATGGCGGGGCCCTGTCCCGTCATAGTTGTTATAACATTCTTAGAGGTGCAGTAATCGTTGTGGGCAGGTTTGTAAAAGGGATGTAACTGTTCAAACATATATATATTTATGCCGAAAGGCAACTTTTCTCAGATAAACTGTTTTTCACTTCATATTGTTTCATGTCTTGTTTTATATTCCGCTGGTTACTCTGATGTTGTATCACTAGGGTGCCCGGGGTAAGGCACCAGTCACGGGCCCGGGATCGGGTCGTGACAACGCTGCTCGTATAATGTCAACCTATAATGACCACAATACGCCTATCAACTTCTAGCTTTCAACGTAGAATATTTCTAAGTTTAAGGACTCTTATTCTACGGAAAATTGGGCAGCACTTCCTTTGTTTCTACGTACTTTTCCACCTTTTTCAAGGCCCGAAAATCAATAACCAAATGTCACATTTAAGGCTCAATAATTCAGCTAACCAAAGGGGATTACACGCCTAACATGACGTGTAAAATTTTGTCCCACAATCAATATAAAACTGTCCATTAATCCAAAGCCATTCTCGGCTACAAGCAATGTCACAACGATATCAATTTCCTTTCAATCCAAGTTGTTATTCTAATATATTATATACCCTATAACAATTATAACAACTATAAATCCTTTCTTTATTAACATGCGACGATTGTAACTATCGACCAAATTGATTCAACATAAATGGCTAACTTGCCCATTTTCGGTTTTTAACATGTCGACATGATCCAAATATTTTCAAACTTCAATCTATATACCACATGCTCATTTATCAACTACTATAACATGTAATCTTTAATCACATTAAGAAGACGGAGATTTTACCTCAATGAGCCCAATATATAATCCAAGATTAAAGTCGATCCTAGCAACTTTTAGCTCCTCTTCTTACGTTTCATCCGCTTCAAGCACTCCTTAGAAGCTCATGAAGAACTCCTCTTCAAGTTCCAACTTCAAAGTTGAAGAACACGTTAGGGTTTCACGTTGCGACTAACGTAGAAACATAGTTTTTCCAGGGTTTTTGTATTGAGATATCCTTAGAATACCTTAAGGGATCTTGGGTTTGAATATTGGGAATTATGGAGTAAGATTGCAAAATAAATCTATTTTTTTCTCACCATGGCCGAGAGCTCACTCAACAAGAACAACTAGTTCTTGATGTTTTTCTAAGTATGGAAGAAGTCTTGCACTAGTATAGGATATATACTACAATGAAGGGTCTAGATTAAAACATTTGTGTGGCTTGGATTTATCAAGACTAAAATCATTGTCATGTTGGCAAGTTGACTTAGTCAATTTTGTCAAGCTTGTCTTCAAGACTTGCACATTTGACCTTGGTCAAATGACCTCTTTACCCTTGGCTAAAATTGATCAAGCCCATGTGGGGGGGGGGGGGGGGGTGATATGTGTCGCCCTCCCATTCGTTAAAATATTTCGTTTTCCGACATTTCCATAATTCCGATAAATTCTACAAGTCTCAAATATCAATTTCGGGAACCCAATTCTCATTAACGAATAATTTTCCTTCCCGAGGCTCGAAATCATATTCCGTAGGAAAAATCAATCCTTCTTTCGTTTCAATATTAAAGTCGTACTTTCTCACATACGTTCTTTTAAACATGTCCTGAAATTACGGGGTGTAACAGCTACGAGCTTATGTATTGGATTTTAAAGGTAGTTGGGATGATCATTTGCCCCTTATCGAGTTTTCTTATAATAACACTTGTCATTCTAGCATCTAGATGGTCCCGTATGAGGCACTGCATGGACGTAAGTGTTGATCCCCGATTGCTTGGTTTTAAGTGGGGGAAGTCGGGTTGCTAGGTCCCGATTTACTCCAGTAAGTAGTGGAGAAAGTGAAGCTAATTCAAATGCATTTATTGACCGCCCAGAGTTGGAAATTTTTTTATGCAGATGTTCGACGTCGTGACTTAGAATTTTTCATTAGTGATTGGGTTTTCTTTAAATTTTCTCCAATGAAAGAAGTCATGAGATTATGTAAGAAAGGAAAACTTACCTCTAGACATGTCGGACCATATAAGATTATCCACATAATAGGACTAGTGACTTATGATCTTGAATTACCTCCAGAATTTGAATTAGTTCACCTGGTGTTCCAGGTATTGATGTTACGAAAGTGAATAAGAGATCCTTCCCGCATCACTCCCGTAGAGGACGTATAGATCACTGAATATTTGACATATGAAGAGACTTCAGTAACTATTTTGGATCAGCAGGTTCGGAAGATGAGGACTAAGGAAGTTGCATCAGTCAAGGTGTTATGGAGAAATAACAATACAGAAGAGATGACTTCGGAGGCCGAAAATGATATGCAATCCAGATATACTTACTTATTTCATCCCTCAGGTTGATACCGACATTCATGCGATACAATTCTCTTATTTCTATTATATTCAACCAAACTAAGTCTTATGTCTTATTTAGGTGTTAACATTGAGGCAATTGTGGTAGGTGTAGCTCAGAGCATGGTAGAGGATAATTGAGGTGAGTTATAGCTAACCTTCTTGATTATGGTACACACAAACAACCGTGTGAGACCTAGTTGATATGATTTTATTGTTATGTTCCATGTGTGGCATTGGATATGTCTTTGGGCTATTTAACAGGTTTTATATAATCCTGTTTACAAAGGAAACTCTGTCGAAATTTTTAGAACCCTCGAGAGTTAAAGAATATCAAATATTCAAGGATGAATGTTCCTAAATGAGAAAGGTTGTTACACCCCGTAAGGCCTTACGAAAGGGTAATGGAGGTTTACAGCTTATTATGGAAGTACTAGAGTGTTGGAAAGTCAAATCATATCAAAGGAGATATGATTTGATGAAATCATGGACTGGGGAAATTTGACGGGATAATTGACGAACTGTTAAATTATTTTACGGACTGTCAAACTTCCACAAGGGGCCATAAAGTACCCTGGAAGAATGATGATTAGGATTGATGGACCATCGATCCAACCATCGAAGTACGACGGTGGATAATTGTAGTCGAGTATTTATTCGGGTTACGCGATTTCAACTTCAGTTTTTACCTAAATTATATTGAAAACTACTCCTAAATTCTCTCTAGGGATTCTACATCATTCCAAGATCAATCCTAAGCCAGATTACATAAGATTTACGTGATAATCCCCGCGGTAACCTTCAAAATCATCTTCCTCGTATTACGTTGTATATGGAAATCCTTAAAATTTGGGGAAAACTACTATTTTGATATGATTTTGTTGCATTGAGATAAGAATTATCCTCTTTTATCTATGCAGGAGATTAATTGATTATTTGGAATAAGATGGGAAATGATTTTTGTAACTGAAATCTGTAAACTTATGAAGTTAAAATATGTTGAGTTGCGGGTTGTTTTGTTTGAATTGTGAGTTGATATTGGATAATAAACTTATTGTTGGTATTGTAAAACTAAGATAGTATGTTTTGAAGAATCGTGGGGTCAAATGACATAATTAACCCTTTCGTTGACAAGTCTAAGAATCATTGGTGTAAAATGATCGTTAAAATGCTTAGGTGAAGTTTTTTATTGAATATGGATTAGAGGTTGATATTAACCTTTGTTTTTTGTAGATAATCGGTCGTGAAGAGTACGAGAGCTTATAGCACGATGTATATCTTCGTGGATAAGGTATGTATGGAAAACCTTCTTTCTTGGCATGAATCAATATGTTGTTTCTTTAAATGGAAATCTCTCGATAAAATGAAGTAGCAAAATATCTTCTTTAGAATCAATCAAGATCCATGACTACCCTCTGTTCATAATATCTCCCGAGTTATATGAGTCCTAAATGTATACCTCTGGATCTTTGAACGTAGTTTCGATAATAATAGTCAGTGGATAATGACAATAGGTTACTCTGGCTCTACTTACGGTATCTAATAGAGTCTATCTTGCATTTCACTTATATAATTCTACTTATTTTCTTACAGAGTCGTGCTATAGTCGACTGATACGACACGTAGATGTGCACCCAACTGTTGTTGGTGTGATAACATACATTATCGAGTCTTATATTTAGGTCAGGTATGACTGAGTCCTCATCGAGGCCAAGTACGATATATATACAATAAAATATGATTTTTCTCGTAGAGTGGCAAGCTTTTTTTCAGACATGCATACATATGTTTCCAATTATGACAGAGTAGGCCCAGAGTCTGTCATGAGTTTCAGGTTGAATTTTATTTCCATGTCTTTCATGTTATATCTCGTGTTTGCATATGTTACCTGTCTTACATATTCAGTAAACCTTTCGTATTGATGCCCTTCTCCAGGGCACTGTGTTCATTCCCGCAGGTACCAATAGACATAGCGACGCTCCTCTTCAGTAGGTAGTTTTCTCAACTATGTTGTTATCACACTCCCTTCTCTCAGGAGTTGCATTACTAGAGTTTTGGGTACTGATGCATATGATATTAGTATTTTGGGGTATGTAGGGTCCCTGTCTGTTATACCCCGTATTTCCAGAGTATGTACGTAAGGACGTACGTAGAAAAATTTGAACTTTTTAAATAAGGCTTGGCCGAATTATTTTGTGCACAACACCCGGTTAGAGTCGTTTTTCGACGAAACGTTTCCACAGCTTTCATAGGGAAAATTCCGGCTATGTCATTTTTAATTTTTGCGGATTTTTCCGAGAGACGAAACATTTTGGACCAACAAGAGGGCGACACTTGTCACCCTCTCATTGGAAGGACTTGGGCGGTCAAGGGTGGACGAAATGGGTTGGCTTTTGTCAAGTAGTAGGTAGGATATTTTGGTGGTAGATGGATAAGGTGCACTTGGCATGATCTTGGCCCTACACTAGCCTTGCACTTGGCATGATCTTGGCCATTGGTTGGCCATGGCTTGACCTATAAATACCCCCCCTCTTTGATGACTTCTTCATCCATTCCACAAAGTTTCTAAGTCTTGAAAGCCTTCCCCTCTCCTTGTAGTGTTTCGTCCAAACACCCCCCCCTTCGAGAAGGCCCTTTGGCAGAGCCCTTCCCCGGCCGAGTACCCCTTGGCCGAGAGTACCCCTAGTGGGGTAGGCCTAGGGGTATACACACCCCCTTGTGGTGTTGTCTCGTATAAATACCCCCATCATGTTAGAAATACTCTCAAAGTATTGTTATAATACCCAAATTACCTTAGCCGTATACCTTGTAGTATTCTAAGGTTATACCTATCTGAAAAGCCCGTAATACTATTATACTTCCCGTCAGTCACCAAACCGAAACCCTAAGGAAAATCTCCATGGTTAGTTGGAGTAGTATGTAGAAGTTGGTTAGAACTTCTAAGGGTAGTTTGGAGCGGGTTGGAGCGCACGGATTTGGAGCTAAACGTTGCCCAGGATCGACTTGGTACTTGGATAATTATGGGCTTATCGAGGTAAATATCTTGTCCCTCTATTGTAATTGGAAATTACATGATTGTTAGACTATATAGTTGAAGTATACTATATATAGAATGAACGTTGTTATCGCAATGTCTTTGGACTTAAGCCCAATAATAAGAAACCTTTTCGAAAGAAGAGTCTGAACAGTAATTACATAGGATCAGTATTCTGATGAGACTTGTGTAGCGTTACGTGAGGTAGAATTGTGCACGTCCGGATTAGACGTATAACCCCCGGTTGGCTTGGTAGCGGCCCGATAGAGAGAGAGATTTACGCTGTGTGGGGAGGTCGCCGAATTTTTACGTAGAATGTTCTACGAAGAGATCTAAATGTTAATAAGCGCCTTGTGGCCTGATAGGATGAAGTACTACGTGTGGCGCGATCTACTTGGCGTAAGGAGTAGCCGACGGTTGGAAGTACTTGGAGCGTTTTGCTATTAGTCGATACTGCCGCGAGGTATGTGAACCTCTTCCTATCTCTTCTAGCATGATATGTGTGTAACTATGTAGCACGATAGACGCATACGTGTTAAATGTATTTGATTGGTCTAAAACATAAAGTGTTATAACGGCTTTTTGGGAAGTTGGTTATAACGGTTTTATGTAGGTAAGAAAATACTTGTGGTTTTAAAGGTAATCGATTTGAACTATAACATTGGTTATGTGATAATAAAGAACTTGAAGTATTTCAAAAGATTTTTGAATCATTTTGAAAGAAGAAGTAATACTTGGTTTTGAAAACTTAAGAGTTATACTAGCTTTATGGGAAGTTAGGTATAACGGCTTAAGAATGTTTCTTGATTTGGAAATCAGAATGTGTATCGACAAACCACTGCGGCGTTAATAAAAGGAAATATTTTTGATTAAGTATTATTAAAACCAGAGAAACTTCCATCCGCATGAAGCTAAGATGAGACAAAATGATATTTCTAGATCATGGTCTTTGTAATAAGATTGTTATGAACAAGAATAACCTACTCACGTATCAGACATATGTTTCTCAAATTGCTTTTAAAGGAGAATTATATCATTAAGTGATTAAAATTATGAACTACGAAACCTTTCGAAAATGAGAAACTTGAGTAATTGAAACTAGGCAAACTTGAAACATTTGGAAAAGAATGTTGTTACTTGATTTTACGAAGAGAATTGTTTTGATTTACTTCAAAAGATAATCACTCTATTTTCATATACTACGGGTATTGTGTGACTTTTGTAAACGTAACGTATCTTCTAAAAGATAATGTATGAAGTACTTTGGGAATAGATACCCGATCTTGTTAATCATATATTAGAATGTACCTTGTGTGTATTACTTGATTGTGTTAGTTTGTGATAGCCTTGTAATACTTTCTTGTTGATTTGATAAGTAAACATGCTAGGATGCTACGTGTGTTAGTATCTTGTGATGTTTTGTGTAAAGGGGGTTTTCCCTCGACTGCGCTTAAAGTTGTTTGACTCTCAGCCGTTATGTTGGTATTGTACCACTCACCTTGACTTGTTTCCGGAGGTTGCGCCTCCGTGCGGGGTAGACTCGGTGATGCAGGACCATGATTCGAGAATACCTCATGCGGGTCCAGGGGATCCATGCGGAACTACGGGAGTTCCAGGTTAGTTTGCGGCCCTTGTGGTCAGGTGCTCTTTGTAGCCATGCGGACTGCGATTCCAGGACGATGCCGGGGAGTAGCTACCCTCGATGCGAGGAATACCTCATGCGGGCCTATGAGGTTGGCCTATGCGGAGCTACGGAGAGTTCCAGGGCTAGACGCGCATTTGATACTGCGGGCGAGTGACCAGCTTTGATCATGTGGCGGGTTAGACAGATATCATGATACAGTTTATGACCCTGTTAGAACTGTGGGTGTTAGTAGTCGGTTATGCCTTCGTGCCTTACCTGTCATGTTTATTAGGACACAGTGGGACACGGTGTTCATGTATTTATTGGTGCTTTTATATCATAAGCTGCCGGCGATGAGGAAGGTATTCCACGGCATGATTGATGTTATGGGCGTGAGACCCATAGTTACATTTGAGTGATGACTTTGAGGTGTGAGTCACGACTTGACATATCGCCTATTTATTGTGAATCGTAGTTTGGTTATCATACATGTCTCCCGCTTTATAGACTATTATGATTTCATTCTGATATTTCGATTTCACATACTTGGTACTGTTATCGACCTCGCCGAAGTGCGTTCATGCCGCAGGTAAAGGTACACCAGTGTTGATCCTCGCTCTTAGGGTCACAGTTCAGCGTATGGGAAGCTCCGTTTCTCCGGAGGCTTATCAGTGGTATAGTCCCCTGTCGTTGTAGGTATTCTTATTATGGCGGCTATGTTTTCGTGGGATGTAACTGTTCGGTTTTAAATTGATTTATATATATATGCCGTAAGGCAAGTTTTCTCAGACTATTGTTTCATACTTCTTGTTATTTCGTGTTATCGTCTTATGTTCCGCTGATTACTCTGATGTTGTATCACTAGGGTGCCCGGGGTAAGGCACCAATCACGGGCCCGGGTTCGGGTCGTGACAAAAGTGGTATCAGAGCAGTTAATCCTCGGAAAGTGTCTACAGACCGTATCCAGTAGAGTCTTGATTATCGGTGTGTTGTGCACCACGCCAATAATCAGGAGGCTATAGGATATTTAGGATTGGTTTCTATTCTTCTCGCTCTGAGATCGTGCCACAGAAGTGTTGTAAGTTGGACCTCTCACGTATTTCTTTCCACTTACCGCTATGCCTCGCGTAGGCAACCCGCCGGGAGGACAAGGCGGCCGAGGAGGCTGCGAGTAAATCTGAGAGGGTTACGTGGGCACAGCCCAATCATCACCAGGTGGTGCTTCATTCGGGAGTTTTGCGGCGTCACTAGCCCAGTGAGTTTAGCACGGCGGCGATTCCTCTGCGGCCATGATATTTGAACCTTCGCCCACGGCCGAACGGTGAATTTAGATTGCGAAAGCGACCACATTACTAGCTATGGATTTGGCTACCGAGAGTATACCGATGTACGCGAGTCTTGATGACTATCTAAGAGAGGTTGTACAAGAGTAATTCTTGATTAGGCTTGAGCATGTCACGTATGCGGGCTTATGCGCGCAGTCGAGAAGCGTAGAGATCGGCGAGTTAACGGGGCGACGAAGAGGCGAGCAGCAAGGTCCTTTGGTAACTTTCGAGGTGAGTCGCCTCACCAGCAGATTAGATTATGCACATCCACCAGTGCAGAAAGGTCCTCCACAGGGTTCAGGACGTTCGGGGTATGCAGGAGTTGGTCAGAACTCCAGGGCTTCCGGTTCACAGTGTGACAGACGTCATCCCGGGGAACGTCGTCTTTTTGTTGGTGCTCGTATTACCGGCGGCCGTCAGGGCCATGTGTCGAATGGGTGACCTAATAGGAGGGTTGTAAGTAGAAGGACTTAGCCTTCAGGATCGATGGGTAGTTCGTCACCTTCCTTAGCTATCGCCTACAGGCGAGTTTGATTAGAACGACTAAGGGGAGTGAAGCAGTAAATACAGATAGATCTTTAACCCTCTAGGGTTTTGTATGTGTGATAGGGTGAGTATAACTTAAGTGTTATATTCTGATAGCATTATGTAAATTGTAATTAGAAATCTTGGTTAGTTAACCAAATAAGATTTGGGGGATAGAGAAGGTGTGAGCCTTAGAGCTTTTTACGTAGATACCTTAGAGGTAAGGCCATCTCGAGTAAGGGTGTGGTGTTATGTTTGATCCTTATCGGAGTGCATAGTGCACGTGAGCTATGTTCGTGGGATAAGTCCCTGAGTAGTGTGAAATGAAAGAGGGTAGTTGAGCTAAGAAGACCGCTAGGTTTTCGTAACGTGATTAGTAAGATTGTTCCGGATCGGGGAGCTAGTATTGTGCGCGTTGCCGGGTCGGGTTGAGGCCACGTTACGGGTCAACCCGCGGCATGTTTGGTGGTGGGGTCAGTTTTTGGTGGTCCCGCCTTGTGATAGGGTCATAAGGGTGTTTGGCCCAAGTTTAGTTAACTGTGTCTGAGTTCGTGGATCGTTGACGATGGTCGGGCCGATGAGATCAGCCCGTCTTATCTTTTAGTCCAAACCGTGTACTCGGTGGTATGTTGCGAGGCGTTATATCAGAAAGGTTGTAAGGCTGCACGGGGTGCCTACCTTTACCTTATGACAGACAGTGGAGCCCAGGTTACGGCTGTTTCTTTTTCTGGAAGTTTTACCAGGCAGGATTAGGAACTCAGGTGAGTCTCCGTATCGTATTCGCCCTCGGGCCAGTGTGTGGATTTCAGGGGTAGCTGTAAGGATTGTTGTCTCCTGTTGAGGGAGTGTTTTAGTAGCTACCATTTCAGTGTTCGGATGTCGCCTTATGAAGCCTTGTAGGGGCGGATGTGTAAGTCGCCGGTCGATTGGTTCGATGTTGGCAAGATTCAGATAGTTGGTTCAGGCTTGTTCCAGCAGACTGTGGATAGGGTAAAGCTTGTCTAGAAGAGGTTCTGGCAGCTCAGAGAAATCGTGCGGATAATCGGCGACGACGCTTAGAGTTCAGGTTGACGATCGGTCTTCTTGAAAGTACCACCCCGGGTTGGGTGTGACGAGTTTTGGAAAACATAGGGAACTTAGCCCGGGTTACTTTGGGCCCTTTTGAGTTCTTGTGAAGAATAGGCCAGGTTGCCTATATGTTAGCATTTGTCGTCCGACTTAGGAGGCAGTACGTCCGGTCTTTCGTATTGTTATGATCGGGAAAGTATCGGAGATCCATCCAGAGTGTTCCCAGTTAATGATGACCACGTTAGAGATAGTAACCCCGAGTTTTGGAAATCAAGCGATTCGTAAATGTGGTAAGAGTTCGAGGGCACGACCTCGTGGATCGCATGCAGCCCGGTACCATTTGTTGGGTCGCCGGAGTGACACTAGAACCTCGCGGCAAAGTGACAAAAGTGGTATCACGACGAGTAAAGGGAGAAGCGAGCATGTATGGCGAGCATAGATATGATCATTTCTTTTGTAAGGAGAAGGTGTGAAGGAAGTATATTTTAGACCCCGGAGAGAGGTGTTTTTGGTAATGTTAGAGGTGTTTCCTCGTGGACTTGGATGGAGGTATTTGCGCGGGTGTTTCTGTGGCCATGTGTGGCAGGATTGTTCTCGTAAGTATAGTAGTGAAGACTATCTTTGGCGCGTTTGTTTTGAGACTTAGAAGGAACATTCGGGACGAATGTTTCTAAGGAGGGGAGAATGTTATACCCCGTATTTCCAGAGTATGTACGTAAGGACGTACGTAGAAAAATTTGAACTTTTTAAATAAGGCTTGGCCGAATTATTTTGTGCACAACACCCGGTTAGAGTCGTTTTTAGACGAAACGTTTCCACAGCTTTCGTAGGGAAAAATACGGCGATGTCATTTTTAATTTTTGCGGATTTTTACGAGAGACGAAACAATTTGGACCAACAAGAGGGCGACACTTGTCACCCTCTCATTGGAAGGACTTGGGCGGTCAAGGGTGGACGAAATGGGTTGGCTTTTGTCAAGTAGTAGGTAGGATATTTTGGTGGTAGATGGATAAGGTGCACTTGGCATGATCTTGGCCCTACACTTGCCTTGCACTTGGCATGATCTTGGCCATTGGTTGGCCATGGCTTGACCTATAAATACCCCCCTCTTTGATGACTTCTTCATCCATTCCACAAAGTTTCTAAGTCTTGAAAGCCTTCCCCTCTCCTTGTAGTGTTTCGTCCAAACACCCCCCCTCCCCCTTTGAGAAGGCCCTTTGGCTGAGAGCCTTTCCCCTTGGCGAGAGTACCCCTAGTGGGGTAGGCCGAGGGGTATACACCCCCCCTTGTGGTGTTGTCTCGTATAAATACCCCCCCTCTTGGTAGAAATACTCTCAAAAGTATTGTTATAATGCCCAAATTACCTTAGCCGTATACCTTGTAGTATTCTAAGGTTATACCTATCTGAAAAGCCAGTAATACTATTATACTTCCGTCGGTCACCAAACCGAAACCCTAAGGAAAATCTCCATGGTTAGTTGGAGTAGTATGTAGAAGTTGGTTAGAACTTCTAAGGGTAGTTTGGAGCGGAGTTGGAGCGCGGAGTTGGAGCTAAACGTTGCCCAGGATCGACTTTATACTTGGATAATTATGGGCTTATCGAGGTAAATATCTTGTCCCTCTATTGTAATTGGAAATTACATGATTGTTAGACTATATAGTTGAAGTATACTATATATAGAACTGAACGTTGTTATCGGCAATGTCTTTGGACTTAAGCCTGAATAATAAGAAACCTTTTCGAAAGAAGAGTGCTGAACTGTAATTACATAGGACTGTATTACAGTAGACTTGTGTAGCATTTCTGTGAGGTAGAATTGTGCACGTCCGGATTAAACGTATAACCCCCCCCCCCGGTTGGCTTGGTAGCCGGCCCCGATAGAGGAGGAGATTTACGTTGTTGCGGGGGGGGAGGTGCTGCCGAATTTTCTGTAGAATGTTCTACGAAGAGATCTAAATGTTAATAAGCGCCTTGTGGCCTTATAGGTTGAAGTACTACGTGTGGCGCGATCTACTTGGCTTAAGGAGTAGCCGACGGTTGGAAGTACTTGGAGCGTTTTGCTATTAGTCGATACTCGTCGCGAGGTATGTGAACCTCTTCCTATCTCTTCTAGCATGATATGTGTGTAACTATGTAGTACGATAGACGTACATGTGTTAAATGTATTTGATTGGTCTAAAACATAAAGTGTTATAACGGCTTTTTGGGAAGTTGGTTATAACAGTTTTATGTAGGTAAGAAAATACTTGTGGTTTTTAAAAGGGTAACTGATTTGAACTATAACTGGCTGGTTATGTGATAATAAAGAACTTGAAGTATTTCAAAAGATTTTTGAATCATTTTGAAAGAAGAAGTAATACTTGGTTTTTGAAAACTTAAGAGTTATACTAGCTTTATGGGAAGTTAGGTATAACGGCTTAAGAATGTTTTACTGATTTCGGAAATCAGAATGTGTATCGACAAACCACTGCAGCGTTAATAAAAGGAAATATTTTGACTAATTAAGTATTATTAAAACCAGTAGAAACTTCCATCTGCATAGAAGCTAAGATGAGACAAAATGATATTTCCTAGATCATGGCTGCTGTAATAAGATTGTTATGAACAAGAATAACCTACTCACGTATCAGACATATGTTTCTCAAATTGCTTTTAAAGGAGAATTATATCATTAAGTGATTAAAATTATGAACTACGAAACCTTTCGAAAATGAGAAACTTGAGTAATTGAAACTAGGCAAACTTGAAACATTTGGAAAAGAATGTTGTTACTTGATTTTACGAAGAGAAGTGTATTGATTTACTTCAAAAGATAATCACTCTATTTTCATATACTACGGGTATTGTGTGACTTTTGTAAACGTAACGTATCTTCTAAAAGATAATGTATGAAGTACTTTGGGAATAGATACCCGATCTTGTTAATCATATATTAGAATGTACCTTGTGTGTATAACTTGATTGTGTTAGTTTGTGATAGCCTTGTAATACTTTCTTGTTGATTTGATAAGTAAACATGCTAGGATGCTACGTGTGTTAGTATCTTGTGATGTTTTGTGTAAAGGGGGTTTTGTTAGTATCACATTAAACACGAATAGAATATCATGAGTAACTTTATATAGCTTAAATCATCATTTGACTCTCAATGGAATATATAGAATGAACTATCACTTGTAAAATCAAAGGCAACTATTATATCAAGTATCACTAGAAATTAGGATTCAATAAAATTATGTACGCCTGTCTTACACTCATTTTATATAAATCATGCCAAAAGAAGAAAGGATAGTTCACATACCTTATTGTCGAACTAACCAACTCTATAATTAATGTTCGTCTCGATTAGCACCTCGACCTATAATAATAGCAACATGCCTGTCAACTCTATGATTTCTAGCGTAAGTTATACCGAATGACGACTTTCTTTTTTATAAAAATTCGGGCAGCACTTCCCCTATTTATATACATATCCACAACTCATAAACAATGTCCACAATACCAATAACCAAGCACAATTCCAGGATATAACTGTCACGACCCGACCCCAGGGCCGCGACTGGTGCCCTACCTGGGCACCCCGTTCAGGTATACATCAGAGAATAGCAGCGGAACATACACAACATACAACATGTTTAGACAATAACATCACAGGCTAGCCGATAAGGCCGCCTTCCATAAAATATGCATAATCAAAAGCAAAACTGTACAACTCGGTTCTTACAGCCCAAACCACAAAGTGTGACTACAGACCTCTAGGAATAACAACTGTGGCGGGACAGGGCCCCGCCATACCCCTGAATGTACATAAATCTACAACATCAGGGAAAGACTGTACCAAAAGACAAGCCTCCGGAGAAATGGAGCTTCTGACGTCTGATAAGTGATCCTAAGAATGAGGATCCACCACCTGCTTACCCCTACCTGCGGCATGAACGCAGCCGAGGAAAGTCGATACCAATATGTACTAAGTATGCAAAACTGGAAAATATTGTAATTACACCATAAGTTTAAAACAAAGTCGGAGACATGTATGATAATCAAATTACGATTGCGTGCCTTACTAACAATGAGTAAATAGGAGTATACTTACAACATAAAAATAGAAAGCTCACGATCAAAGCAGGACCACCCGCCTACAGTATCATTAAGCAATCCTACTCCTGGGACTATTTCACCCGCATAGGTCGTGTGGACCCGCATGAGGTATTCGCATGAGACTATTTCACCGCGCATAAGCCACTTACGGACTCGCGTAGGTATTCCTCGCATAGGTATCCGCGCGTGGGACTATTTCACCCGCATAAGCCCTTACGGACTCGCATGAGGTATTCCTCGCATCATGGGTAGCAAATCCACGGAATATGCAAATGCCACAAACCCGGGGAATGACCCCGTAATGAATAATATACCACTAGCACAAACCGGCTATCATACATAACATAAGCACTACCGGCTTATCATACAATATATAAGCAAGTTAAGAAATCCCCTAACTTCTTATTATTCTTGTTCATATACACTCTCATTTTAGTTTACTTAAGGCACTAACATGTCTTTTATAAAAATCTGGGAATTTAACCCAAGTACTACATACTTCCACTCTTTTAAAAATGATTCTTTTTCGTATAAAACTTCCAAGATACTAATAACTGTAGTATCAAGTCACAATTACTTTTCAAGACAAGTCACAATACTTTTAGAAATAAAATTAGGCTTCTAAATCAAGTGACTTCTTTTCTCAAAAAACTTTAGGCAATTAATGCCTTAAAACCAAATTACCTTTCATTAAAACAAGTCATTTATATTTCCATAAAGCTAATATAACCAACTTCCCATAAAGTCGTTATATTAACTTTATACCTTAGCCAATTACAAATTCCTATCCAAGGGACTTATACGTTTAAGACGAAACAAGTATCAAATACTTTCAAACCCTTCAAGTCCCTTAACTTTAAAAACTAAGGACATCCTTATTACTTTTAAAGAAGTGAGTTAATCTCCTAACTCATCCAACTTGGCCATTCTTAAAAAAACAAGTAAAGGATGTCAAGGTCTTGTACGTCTACCGTACTATATACGTGCAACTATTCATGCTCAAAAGATAGGAAAGTTCTACATACATCTTCGGGCCAATCCACTTGCTAAGTACAATATCCCTCCCGTAGTATGTCAACCTATAATGTCCACAATACGTCTATTAACGTCTTACTTCAAACGTAGAATATAATAAGTGTAAAGTCACTAAATTCTACGGAAAATCGGACAACACCTCCTTTGTTTCTACTTACTTTGCCACCTTTTTCAAGGCCGAATTCAATAACCAAACACGCCACATTTAAGGCCCAATCAATGCAATTAACAATAGGGGATTACACGCCTAGTAGACGTGTAAAATTCCGCCCCACAAAAGATATCAACTAATACAAACTACTAGGCCAATTCGGCCACATTGAGATACAACTACCAATTCTTAACCAATTTCCTTTTCAATCCAAGTTGTTAGCATAACATGATATCAAGTCGCAATCGATTATAACTACTATAATCTTCAAGTAAGTAACATGCGACGATTCTAATAAACGACCAAATTGTAATCCAACTTCACATGGCTTAAATGACATTTCGTGTTACACCCCGGAAAATTCCAGGATAGGTTTATAAGACCGTATGTAAGAACTCAAATGTTAAGATTTGAGACGAGTAAAAATTTATCGGAATTTTGGAATTTGTTGGAAAATGAAATATTGCGACGAACGGGAGGGCGACATGTGTCACCCCCCTTAATGGTCTTGGACGAAATTGACATGGGGGAAATGGTCATTTGACCATAATTTAAAAGACCAAGTCTTGCAAAGGCAAGAGCTTGACATTGTTGACTAAGTCAATTGCCACTTGGCTTGATCCTTGTGAAAATCATCCTAACCACTCATTTGTTCTAATCTTGACCCTCCATCTTGTTATATATGTATGCTAGTGCAAGACAAGCTTCAACACTTAGACAAATTTTACAAAAATCTTGAAGAGCACAAGGGAGGCTCTCGGGTTTTCCTTAGGGTTTCAAGAAAAAAATTTCAATTGTTGTCCAATAATTCCCCCACTTTAAACCAAGGTACCTAAGGGTATTGTAAGTGTTTCTCAATAGAAAGATCCCGGAAAAATGGTGTTTTATTATTAGTCAAGGCGAAAACCTAAAGGGTTATTCAACCTTGAAGTTGAAACTTGAAGATGGGTCTTTTATAAGCTTCTAAGGGTTGCTTGGAGTGGATTGGAACGTCGAAAGGAGGAGTTAAAGTTGCTAAGGAGCGACTTGTGATCTTGGATCATAATTGGGCTAATTGAGGTATAATCTTCGTTTTACTTTTGTAATTGAAGATTTCATGTTATGATAAGTTATAAGTGATCATGTGATTTGTGTTATGAAGTTTGATAAGTGACATGGATTGTAGAAGCCTAGAACCGAAAAGGACATGATTAGCCTTTTGAAATTGAAATACAATTTTGGTCGTTTATTAGAATCGTCGCATGTTTATCTACTTGAGGATTGTAGTAGTTGTAATCGATTGCGGCTTGATATCATGTTATACTAAACCACTTGGATTAAAAAGGAATTGGAAACGATTTGTATTGTTGCCTAATTGCCAAATTGACATTATAGTTTAGACTAGTTTGTTATCGTTTGTGGTGAGCCAATTGGGGCTGTTTGGTTATTCATTTGTATTGAACTACCTTATAAATTGTGGTGAGCCAATTGGGGCTGTTTGGTTATTGTATTCGGCCTTGAAAAAGGTGGAAAAGTGAGTAGAAACAAAGGAAGTGCTGTCCGATTTTCCGTAGAATTTAGTGACTTGCACTTGGAATATTCTACGTTTGAAACTAGAATTTAATAGACGTACTATGGTCATTATAGGTTGACATACTACGTACGACGAAATGGACTTAGCAAGTGGATTAAACCGAAGAGGTATGTGGAACTTTCTTATCTCTTGAGCATGATTAAGTTATAAATGTATAGTACGGTAGACGTCTGAGATTTTGACAACCTAGTCTATTTGATATCCTTGGCTTATTTTAAAGAATGTCCAAGTTGTTTGAGTTAGGAATTAACTCACTTGTTTAGATATTAAGGATATCTTGGTTTTCAAAAGTTAAGAGACTTTAAGTATGTTGAAAGTATTTTAATACTTGTTTTGTGGGAAAATTTAAGTCTCTTGGTTATAAGGAAGAATGTAAATTGCTAATGTATAAGGCTAGTATAATAGCTTTATGGAAAGTTTAAAGAGTGGTTTACTCTAAGTAACTTAAGTATGTTAAGGGACTTGAAGAGTTTTAAAGAATGTGATACTTGTTTCGTTTTAAACGTATAAGTCCTTGGAAAGGAAATTGTACTTGACTAAGGTATAAAGTGAATATAACGACTTTATGGGAGTTGGTTATATTGGCTTTATGGAAAGATAAATGGCTTGATTTAATGGAAGGCAATTCGATTTTAAGGCATCAATTGCCTAAAGTTTTATAAGAAAATGAGTCACTTGATTTAGAAACTTAACTTTATTTCTAAGGGTGTTGTGACTTGCCTTGAAATGTAATTTGAACTTGATACTAGGATTTATAGTATCTTGGAAGTTTTCTACCAAAAGAGTCATTGGTTTTAAAGAATAGAAGTACGTAGTACTTTGGGTTAAATTCGGATTTCTATAAAGAACATGTTAGTGCCTTAGGTAAACTAAAATGAGTGTTTATAAACAAGAATAATAAGAAGTTAGGGAATTTCTTAACTTGCTTATGTATTGTAGGATAAGCCGGTAGTGCTTATGTTATGTAGCCGGATTGTGCTAGCGATATATTATTCATTGCGGGGTTGTGGCATTGCATATTTAGTGGATTTGCTACCCACGATGCGAGGAATACCTCATCCGAGTCCGTAGGGCTCGTGCGGTGAAATAGTCCCGTGCGGGCGGGTCCGACCTATGCGAGGAATACCTCAAATGCGAGTCCGTAAGGGCTTATGCGGGTGAAATAGTCCCATGCGAGGAATACCTCACGCGGCTCCACGTGATCTACGCGGGTGAAATAGTCCCGTGAATAGGATTGCTTATCGATCTGCGGGCGGTGGTCCCGCTTTGATCGTGAGCTTTCTACTTTATATTGTAAGTATACTCTATTTTACTCTCATTGTTAGTAAGGCACGATTATCGTTAATTGAGTTATCATACATGTGTCGGTTTATTTTAGACTTATGATTTCATTCTGATGCTTCGTTTCGCATACTTGGTGCATGTTGTCTTGACCTCGCCGGGCCTGCGTTCATGCGGTAGAGTACAAGTTCTTGATCCTCGCTCTTAGGATCACTGTTCATTTGTTGAAGCTCATTTATTAGGAGGCTTATCCCCGTATTGTCGGTTATTGTACATTGGGGTATGGCGGGGCCCTGCCACTTGAGTTTATATTCTTAAGTGCGTAGTCACATTGTGGATTGGGTTGGAAAAAAAAGTAATGTTATATTGATATGATTTTCGAAGGTGGCCTTATCGGCTAGCTTTGTTGTTATTTTATGTTTAAGCACGTTTTGGATGTGTATGTTCATTGCTATTCTCGAGGTATATCGAAAGGGTGCCCAGTAGGGCACGATCGCGGGCGGGTCAGTCGTGACAAAGTGGTATCGAGCGATTAGTCCTCGGAAAGTGTCTGGACCGTGTCTAGTAGAGTCTTGATTATCGGTGTGTTGTGCACCACATCTATAATCGGAGGTGCAGGACATTTAGGATTGGTTTTCATTCTTCTCACTCGAGATCGTGCGATGAAATTTGTGTTGTTAAGTCGTCTCTCCCTAACGAGTTATGTTGATTGCATTTACGAGAAAGCGTGATGACCGGGAAGGACTATGTGGATTGCGTATCGGGTTGGTAATGATTAAAGTATAGTTGGTATTATGACATACATCTATACGGAATTATGTATGAGTCATTTATGGGTTGCCTAGAATGGTTTTAGATTTACCAAGAGTGGTAAAGACTAACTAGATCACGGGAAGGTATGGAATAGTTAATGAATTTTCGCCAGGTCTTGTGTTTTATTTTGAGATAATTGGGAAAGGATGAGGTACATGCGATAGGGTAGTGAACCCCAGAAGCCATGTTAAGGAACTTAACGGAATGTCATGTAATAGATTAAGCTACGTAGTAGGCTTAAGAGAATTGTACGGATGAGGTCCGGTATAGAGTAAGTAATGGTTGTTGTGATCGAGACAACATGGTTATGGTGTTATGAGAAGTTTTGTACTAGTTTACTGGGGGTGATAAGTTAGGCTTGGAGCATGGAATTGTGAGCCTAAGAATATTGATAACCACCGAGACCTTAGATATATAAGGCCTTCCGGGTAGTAAAGTTAAGGCAGACCCAAGGAAAAGAGTTAAATACGGCCGAGTCGGGTTGGGGAGCTATTAAGGGTCACCCCATAACTTGAAATGAAATGAGATCAGTTGGTAGTAGTCCCGTATGTAGCGAAGTCACGAGGTGTAAGGCAAGTCTAGTTAATCGTTTCTGGGTTCGTGGACACATTCCACGGAACCAGTTGTGAGCCGGAGGCCCGACCTTGTATTGTTTAATTTAGTAACTCCAGATTTGAGGCCGAAACAGTATGAAGGCTGAAATGCGTGCGCTAGAATACGTTTGGGAATCGGAAGAAAGTACGACCAGTGAAAAAGAGAGCAACCAAGTGTAAAGAAATATAGCCGGAACCTATGAAAACCTTTCGAGGTGACTACACCCGTGAGTGTTGCGTGGTAGCTGAGCGGTTAGATAATAATTGCCGGTAACGATAAAGTCGTTGGACCCAGCAGAGCTGTTATGACAGACATTGAGGTCATTATGAGTTCGAGCTAGTTGGCCTCTTGTTATGCCAACGTTGACTGCAGAGAGAGATTGACTCGATTCCAGTTTTCTGGTAAGCTGATTATCCAGTGTAAAGGGAGAGAAGTGGTGGTAACCAGTGAATTATCCTTTCTTCTTTGGCATCATGGTTATTCTTTTTAAGACTGTGTGACTTGTTCACTTGAGGTAAATTGACGCAGAAAGTATGTAAAAATTGAATTTGGAGGAATTTATGTTAAGTGCCCTTGGAGGTACTTGGAGTTGGTTTGGTGTGGCGGTCAGGGCCACGACCTTCCGGATAATTTCAGGAAAGCGTGCAAGGCAAGAATAAAATAAGTACGAATGCTGCCGGCGGAAAGCTGAGGGCAACTTTGGTAGGTTTTGAAAATCTACATGACTTTAAGGCGGTGCGTGATGATTAGATATTTCTTGGCGAGGGGACCCTGTGATTTGGGTTGTGACGCCAAGGAAAGTTTAAGAAAGGGGAGATAAGTTTTCTCCCCCACATAAAAGGACAGTTTTACGTATTATGGGGGTGCGTGTACCCATGTTGTTAGACGCGGGATATGAGACTGGTAAGGTCTTGGGTATCGTCATGCCATAGGTTACAGTTGTAGATAACCGTGGGAAAAGTGTGTGTTGGGGAAATTAAGAACGACGTTCCAAGTAGTCGAGGAAGTGTCGTGGGGACAAAAATGCAGGTAGTACGCATATATGAAACTGCACGATTATGAATCAAGATAGAAATACTTTGGCTCATAATAAGCCTAAGGTAAGGATATGGCCAGAACGATAAAGAAAAATACGACTATGGTTAAGTAAGTTGAACGAGTTAGGACTACCCCCAGACTAGTGTAAGATCATTAGTAAATAATGGGCAGTAAGAACACCTCGAGAAAAGGTGGTAGCATCGGGTTACTACTTGACGAGATCAAGGAAACCTCCCCCCCCCCTAAATTGTGATTGACAGTAAGTCTTAGCCATGAGGCAAGCAAAGGAATTAAGTCTAAGTTTAGTGACCAAGTTTGGTTGCAACAAAAAGGGAAACAGGAACCATAAGTGAGGTTAAGAATACCCGAATATTTCGCAGGAATGAGAAAGACTTTCAGTTATTGGAAGACAAGTTGACCACGACTACAGTTCTAACTCCTCCTGAAAGACTAGAGGGTTAGGTTTTGATGATAAAACGTTGGGTGTTGGGCTAGGTTGTGTGCTGACGCAACCCGATAAGGATAGAACCTATGTTTTCCTGGTAGTTAGGGAAGCAGGAAAGGAAATTGCGCCACTCACGATTTAGAGCTGGCGGCAGTTAAATCATGCCTTGAAGATTTGGGGGCATGACGTATATACAGACTTCATGTGGATACTTGTGCAGACCACAAAAGCCTCCAGTATATCTGCAGACTGAGGCAGTAGAATTTGCGACACCGATGGTGGTTAGAGTTACTCAAGGATTGTGATATTGATATCCTATACCATCCGGGGAAAGCCAAGGCGATTCTGAGATACTCTTTGTGGTGGACTGGGGTAGTGCGCGGATGGGCAGCCAGATAGACAGGATGTAGTCCGTAAGATTCTTCAGTTACCAAGCCTAGGGGTTCGATTATTTGTTTCCAAGGTTAATGAAGTTACGATCAGAGGTTGCGAGTCTTCCATCATTGAGGAAGTAAAGAGCGACGATATGAGATCCGATATGATCTGATATCGAGATACGACTCTCAGGAGAAGAGCTCGCTTGAGTAGCACGGATAAGTCTTTGTGAGATGAGATAGATTGCGTGTACCGGTCCGCAGGACTAGTCGCGAGTTTTAGGGAGGCACGCGGTCTTTTGCTCTAATTGTTTGGGGCCGACTAAGTCGTGTCGTGACCTCAGATGTATGTATGGGTGAGATGACCGGAAAAGAGACACAGCGGAGGTTACTGCTTAGTGTCCGAGTTAGTAGCAGGTCATGGTTGTGTACCAGAAGCCCAGTGGGCTATTGCAGGCGATTGAAATCCCAACCTAGATATGAGAGGTAATTAATATGGATCTTGTTACAGGGTGGCATCGTACTCGGAGGAAGTGCGACTCCCTGGGGGTCATGGTAATTAGGCTGGCGAAACCAGCTGTGTTCTTTCGGATTGGGACCACTTACTAGGCGAGGTTTAGTTATTTGGTCCAGACTTGATTCAGCGGGTTGTGGATAAGGCGAAGCTTATCCGGGAAAGATTATTAGTAAGCTTAGAGTCGTGAAGCGTTATCGGATAATCGGCGTTGACACGTGGGGTCGGTTGACATTGTTGTATGAGCATGGTTATGTGGCCACGTGTGGCATTTTTGGTATGTAGGGGTTGTAAGGAGACGTTATGGCTATCTTTATGTTAGACTCCCAGAAGAACATTCGGGGACGAATGTTTCTAAGGGGGGAAGAATGTTACACCCCGGAAAATTCCAGGATAGGTTTATAAGAACGTACGTAAGAACTCAAATGTTAAGATTTGAGACGAGTAAAAATTTATCGGAATTTTGGAATTTGTTGGAAAACGAAATATTGCGACGAACGGGAGGGCGACATGTGTCACCCCCCTTAATGGTCTTGGACGAAATTGACATGGGGGAAATGGTCATTTGACCATAATTTAAAAGACCAAGTCTTGCAAAGGCAAGAGCTTGACATTGTTGACTAAGTCAATTGCCACTTGGCTTGATCCTTGTGAAAAGCATCCTAACCACCCATTTGTTCTAATCTTGACCCTCCATCTTGTTATATATGTATGCTAGTGCAAGACAAGCTTCAACACTTAGACAAATTTTACAAAAATCTTGAAGAGCCTGAGGAGGCTCTCGGGTTTGCCTTAGGGTTTCAAGAAAAAATTTCAATTGTTGTCCAATAATTCCCCCACTTTAAACCAAGGTACCTAAGGGTATTGTAAGTGTTTCTCAATAGAAAGATCCCGGAAAAATGGTGTTTTCGTATTAGTCGCAAGGCGAAAACCTAAAGGGTTATTCAACCTTGAAGTTGAAACTTGAAGATGGGTCTTTTATAAGCTTCTAAGGGTTGCTTGGAGTGGATTGGAACGTCGAAAGGAGGAGTTAAAGTTGCTAAGGAGCGACTTGTGATCTTGGATCATAATTGGGCTAATTGAGGTATAATCTTCGTTTTACTTTTGTAATTGAAGATTTCATGTTATGATAAGTTATAAGTGATCATGTGATTTGTGTTATGAAGTTTGATAAGTGACATGGATTGTAGAAGCCTAGAACGAAAGGACATGATTAGCCTTTTGAAATTGAAATACAATTTTGGTCGTTTATTAGAATCGTCGCATGTTTATCTACTTGAGGATTGTAGTAGTTGTAATCGATTGCGGCTTGATATCATGTTATACTAAACCACTTGGATTAAAAAGGAATTGGAAACGATTTGTATTGTTGCCTAATTGCCAAATTGACATTATAGTTTAGACTAGTTTGTTATCGTTTGTAGTGAGCCAATTGGGGCTGTTTGGTTATTCATTTGTATTGAACTACCTTATAAATTGTGGTGAGCCAATTGGGGCTGTTTGGTTATTGTATTCGGCCTTGAAAAAGGTGGCAAAGTGAGTAGAAACAAAGGAAGTGCTGTCCGATTTTCCGTAGAATTTAGTGACTTGCACTTGGAATATTCTACGTTTGAAACTAGAATTTAATAGACGTACTATGGTCATTATAGGTTGACATACTACGTGCTGGCCGAAATGGACTTAGCAAGTGGATTAAACCGAAGAGGTATGTGGAACTTTCTTATCTCTTGAGCATGATTAAGTTATAAATGTATAGTACGGTAGACGTACAAGATTTTGACAACCTAGTCTATTTGATATCCTTGGCTTATTTTAAAGAATGTCCAAGTTGTTTGAGTTAGGGAATTAACTCACTTGTTTAGATATTAAGGATATCTTGGTTTCAAAAGTTAAGAGACTTTAAGTATGTTGAAAGTATTTTAATACTTGTTTTGTGGGAAAATTTAAGTCTCTTGGTTATAAGGAAGAATGTAAATTGCTAATGTATAAGGCTAGTATAATAGCTTTATGGAAAGTTTAAAGAGTGGTTTACTCTAAGTAACTTAAGTATGTTAAGGGACTTGAAGAGTTTTAAAGAATGTGATACTTGTTTCGTTTTAAACGTATAAGTCCCTTGGAAAGGAAATTGTACTTGACTAAGGTATAAAGTGAATATAACGACTTTATGGGGAGTTGGTTATATTAGCTTTATGGAAAGATAAATGGCTTGATTTAATGGAAGGCAATTCGATTTTAAAGCATCAATTGCCTAAAGTTTTATAAGAAAAGGAGTCACTTGATTTAGAAACATAACTTTATTTCTAAGGGTGTTGTGACTTGCCTTGAAATGTAATTTGAACTTGATACTAGGATTTATAGTATCTTGGAAGTTTTCTACCAAAAGAGTCATTGGTTTTAAAGAATAGAAGTACGTAGTACTTTGGGTTAAATTCCCGGATTTCTATAAAGAACATGTTAGTGCCTTAGGTAAACTAAAATGAGAGTGTTTATAAACAAGAATAATAAGAAGTTAGGGAATTTCTTAACTTGCTTATGTATTGTAGGATAAACCGGTAGTGCTTATGTTATGTAGCCGAATTGTGCTAGCGATATATTATTCGTTGCGGGGTTGTGGCATTGCATATTTCCGTGGATTTGCTACCCACGATGCGAGGAATACCTCATGCGAGTCCGTAGGGCTCATGCGGGTGAAATAGTCCCATGCGGGCGGGTCCAGCCTATGCGAGGAATACCTCATGCGAGTCCGTAAGGGCTTATGCGGGTGAAATAGTCCCATGCGAGGAATACCTCACGCGGGTCCACGTGATCTATGCGGGTGAAATAGTCCTAGGAATAGGATTGCTTATTGATACTGCGGGCAGGTGGTCCTGCTTTGATCGTGAGCTTTCCTACTTTATATTGTAAGTATACTCCTATTTTACTCTCATTGTTAGTAAGGCACATTGTACTGTTAATTGAGTTATCATCCATGTCTCCAGTTTATTTTAGACTTATGATTTCATTCTGATGCTGATTCCGCATACTTGGTACATGTTGTCTTGACCTCCTTGAAGTGCGTTCATCCGCGGTAGAGTGCAGTTGATCCTCGCTCTTAGGATCATTTGTTCACCGTTGAGAAGCTCCTTTATTCAGGAGGCTTATCCTCGGTATTGTCGGTTATTGTACATTCAGGGTATGGCGGGGCCTGCCACTTGAGTTTATATTCTTAGAGTGCGTAGTCACATTGTGGATTGGGTTGGAAAAAAAAATCTTTATTATATTGATATGATTTTCAGAAGGTGGCCTTATCGGCTAGCCTGTTGTTATTTTATGTTTAAGTACGTTTTCAGATGTGTATGTTCCGCTGCTATTCTCTGAGGTATACCGAAATGGGTGCCCAGGTAGGGCACCAGTCGCGGGCCCGGGGTCGGGTCGTGACATTTCGATTTTTAGGTTACAATCAATCCATAACACTTATGAAACTTCAACACATATACTTCATGCTAGCAAACATGTAAGGCTAACAACAATATATAATCTTGTAACACTTAAGAGACAAGATTATTACCTCAACGATTCTTAGTCCAACTCCAAATTCGAAGTCGCTCCTTAGCAACTTAGAGCCTCTTCAAGACACTTCAATCCGCTACTTGAGACCCTTAGAACAACACCAACAAATTTCCTTCAATCTTCCAAACAAAACCTAGAAAAGCAACTAGGTTTTCACCTTGCGACTAATACGAAAACTATCTTTTTCCGGGATTTTTCTATTGAGATACACTCACAATACCATCATGAACCTTGGTTTAAAGTGTGGAGCTTAATGGACAACAAACAAAAAAAATTCTTTTCCAAGCCTAGTGAACCCGAGAGCAACTCTAAGGAGTTCTTCAAATTCTTGAATTTTTTTCTAAGTGTTGAAGTTAGTCTTGCTACTAGTACTACTATATAGTTCAATGGAGGGTCAAGATGTCTACAAATGTGAGGCTTGGATGAGTTTCTATTAAATATCAAGACTTGTGGTCCCATTGACCAAGTCAATTTTCTCAAGCTCTTCAAGTTGCAAGACTTGTCTTCCTAACAAGGGTCAAATGACCCTTTTGTCCATGCTCAATTCGTCCAAGACAACATAAGGGGGGGTGACACGTGTCGCCCTCCCATTCGTCACAATATTACGTTTTTCGACAATTTCATAATTCCGATAAATTTACAAGTCTCTAATCTTAACATTTCTGAGTTCTTACGTACGTTCTTAAAACATGTCCTGTAAATACGGGGTGTAACATTCTTCCCCCCTTAGAAACATTCGTCCCCGAATGTTCTTTCGGAGTCAAACTTATAATTAGCGATATAGTTTCCTTTCACAACCCCGACATAGCAATAATGCCACACATGGCCACATAATAGCATTTAAGCAAAAAGAAATACTTCAATTAAAACTTGACAAGTAAGGGAAGATGAATTACCTGAAGGTGTAGGGAATAAGTGAGGATACTTTCTCAACATGTCCTCCTCCGCTTCCCAAGTCATCTCCTCCCGGTTATCATTCCTCCACAAGACTTTGACGGAAGCCACATCCTTGGTCGCTGATCGCGACTGACGATCGAGTATCGCTATGGGACTCTCCTTCGATAACCCTGTCACACTGGACCTCACTAGCAGGGAAAACTCTCGCTGGATCTCCGATACACTTCCGCAACATAGAAACATGGAAGACCGGATATACCGCCTCTAACTCTGATGGCAGATCCAACTCATAGGCAACCTTGCCTACTCGACGGACGATCTGGTAGGGCCCAGTGTACCTTGGGCTGAGTTTCCCCTTCTTTCTGAATCTCATCACACCGCCATGGGTGACACAAGAAGACCCAATCGCTCACGAAACTCCAAATGCCGACGCCGATTATCCGCGTATGACTTCGCCGACTACGAGCGCTACGATCTCTCCTGGATAAGCTTCACCTTATCCACAGCCTGCTGAACCAAGTCTGGGCCAACTAACTGCACCTCGCCCACGTCGAACAAACCAATCGGCGATCTACATTTCCGCCCATATAAAGCCTCGTATGGCGCCATCTGTATACTGGAATGGTAGCTGTTGTTATAAGAAAACTCCACAAGAGGCAAATGATCCTCCCAGCTACCCCTGAAATCAATCACGCAGGATCGCAGCATATCCTCAAGTGTCTGGATAGTACGCTCTGCCTGCCCGTCAGTCTGAGGATGAAATGTTGTACTGAGACTCACCTGTGTCCCTAATCCCTTCTGGAAAGACATCCAGAAGTTAGCCGTAAACTGGGCTCCTCTATCTTATATAATCGACACAGGTACACCGTGCAGCCTCACAATCTCTCTGATGTACAATCTGGCATAGTCCTCAGTCGAAAACGTCGTCCTGATTGGAAGGAAATGGGCTGATTTCGTCAGCCTGTCAACAATAACCCAAATGGAGTCGTACTTCCTCGATGCGAGGTAACCTGTAACAAAGTCCATATTGATCACCTCCCTTCCAGTCGGAATCTCGATAGCTGATAATCCAGGGCCTCGGTGCTCGACCTTGACTGCGGCAATTAGGACATCTGCAACAAAACCTACCACGTCCTTCTTCAGGCCATCCCACCAATACAAACATCTGAGGTCATGGTACATCTTGGTCGACCCCGGATGAATAGAATAACGAGCTGCGCCTCCCGAATCTGCGGCGAAGTCTGTCACATCGGGAACACACAACCGCCCTTAAATCTTAGCACCCCGTGACGCTACCTCGAATAGACTCTTCTCTCCCGAATAGCGATCTCGATACCGTACCAACCGGGTCCTCAAACGCCGTCTCTTCACCTCATCAACGATGGAAGACTGGCAACCTCACGAACCGTACCACTACTATCGGTATCGATCAAACGAACCAGGCTCATTGGTGGTGGATCGATGGACCGTATCCTGTCTCTGCAGTTGTACCTCGGCTGGACTCCCGTCGATCTACGACTCAAGGCATCGGCAACCACGTTGGCTTTCCCGGATGGTATAGAATATCAACATCATAATCTTTCAACAACTCTAACCACCATCTCGCCGCAGTTCGGCTCATACGCACGAAGATATCTGGAGGCTCTTGTGGTGCGTATAAATATCCACATGAACCCCATACAAATAATGTCTCCAAATCTTCAAGGCATGAATAATCGCGCCAACTCAAGTCGTGGGTAGGGTAATTCCTCTCATGCTTCCGCAATGCCGGAAGCATAGGCTATAACCTTGTCGTCGCATCAAAACACACTAGCCCGATGCAGGCATCACAATAGATCACGTGCGTGCCTAACCCGGGAAGAGTAAGAACTGGAGCCGTAGTCAACCTTTCCTTCAAAGAATGGAAACCCTTCTCGCAAGCCTCGTCCACTGGAACTTGGTCGCCACGAGTCAGCCTAGTAAACGGTGCTGAAATCGAAGCAAACTGCTCCACAAACCTACGATAATAACCTGCCAGCCCTAAGAAACTGCGCACCTCGGACGGAGTAGTAGGTCTCGACCAAGACTTGACTGCCTCAATCTTTGCCGTGTCCACCCGAACACCATCAACCCCAAATAATATGCCCCAGGAATGCCACTGAGGCCAACCAAAACTCACACTTGGAGAACTTGGCGAATAACTGCCGGCTCCGGAGGATCCCAATCACCGTCGCCAGTGATCTGCATGCTCTGCTCATGCGCGAATAAACCAGGATGTCATCAATGAATACTATCACAAATGTATCCAAAAATGGCTTGAACACGGTTCATCAAATCCATAAATACATTTGGAGCGTTGGTCAAACCGAAATACATAACCACGAACTCATAGTGCCCATATCGGGTCACGAATGCGATCTTTGGGATATCGCCTCTCGAACTCGCACTTTGATGATAACGGACCGCAGTCTATCTTGAGAAACACCTCGCACTCCAAAGAATCGGTCAAACAAATCATCAATCCTGGGGAGGGGGTACCTATTCTTTATGGTTACCTTATTCAGCTGCCTGTAATCAACACACATACGCAGCGTCCCATCCTTCTTCTTCACAAACAAAACCGGCGCTCCCCAGGGAGAAACACTAGGCCTGATAAAGCCTTTTTCCAGCAAATCTTTCAGCTGGTCCTTCATCTCCCTCAACTCAACAGGTGCCATCCTGTATGGCGTAATAGAAATAGGTCGAGTGTCTGGCAACGTGTCAATACAAAACTGTCACGACCCGAACCCGGGCCCGTGACTGGTGCCTTACCCCGGGAACCCTAGTGATACAACATCAGAGAAAATCAGCGGAAATAAAAACATGAACATGAATTAAGAGACATGATAAATAAACAGGCCAACCAAAGCGATTGCCTTGGTATATATACATAAATACGACAGTTATCCTTTACGGACTCTGCCACGGTACTACGGACCTCAAGAAGTGACAACAACTATGACGGGACAGGGGCCCGCCATACCACGAATGTACAAGAACCTACTGACTCGGGGTAACATACCAAAGATAAGCCTCAGGAACGGAGCTTCCAACACACCGAAATGTGATCCTATAAGCGGGGATCGGCGGTCGATGTACCTTTACGAGACATGAACGCAGCCTCGAAGGAGAGTCGATCTGACAAGTACAGTATGTGAAAGCGTAAAATCACGTAAATGAAATCATAATAGTCTATATAAAGCGGGAGACATGTATGATAACCAAACTACGATTCACAACATAAAAGCGATCATGTCAAGTCGGGGACTCACGCCTCAAAGTCATCCTCATGCGTGGAACTCCTTCCTCACGCTGGCGATCTAGGTACAAATCATGTGGTACGTATAATGTGTCTCGGCCCATCTTATGGACCTAATATAGAAAGCGTGTGGAATACATTCGGTTCATCCCATGAACCGTAGTCGAGTGGAATACATTCGGATGAACCGGTAGTCAAGTGAAATACATTCGGATGAGCCGTAGTCAAGTGAAATACATTCGGATGAACCGGTAGTCAAGTGAAATACATTCGGATGAACCGGTAGTCAAGTGAAATACATTCCGGATGAACCGTAGTCAATTGAAATACATTCGGATGAGCCGGTAGTTGAGTAGAACACAATACTTGCACAACAAGGCTATCACACGTAACATGGTCAAGTTTCATAACAAAAGCATAGGCAAGTTATACACAACTCAAGGTACTTTCATTTTATGTCAAAGTCGGATTTTAACCCTAAAGTACTACGTCGTTAAATTCCTTTTAAGATCCATTTCTTTTACAAAGGTCACCCGATACCCGTAGTATAAAATTAGAGTGACTAACATTGTTAAGTAAACCAAAATGCTTTCCTTTGTAAAATCAAGTAACAACCTTATCTTCCAAACGTTCAAGTTTGCCTAATTTCAAATGCTCAAGTTTCTCATTTTAGAAAAGGTTTCGTAGTTCATAGGTTTAATCCTTTAAAACATAATGTTCCTTTAAGCGTTTTGAGAAACATATGTCTTATATGTGAGTAGGTTATTCTTGTTTATAATCAATCTTATTAAGCGACCATGATCTAGGAAATGTAATATCATTTTGTCTCATCTTAGCTTCTGCGGATGGAGGTTTCTCTTGTTTTTAATACCATACTTCATTATTCAATACATTTTCCTTTATTAACGCAGCAGTGGTTTGTCGATACTCATTCTGATTTCCGAAATCAGTAAAACATTATTTCCTTTTAAAACCAAGTACTCATTACTCACGAATGAGGTTTCACACTTTAACAAAATTCATATCAATACCATTAAGTCAAGTCTCTTATCTTCTAAAAATCAAGAAACCATTCTTTTTATCACTCTTAAGACGTTATACCTAACTTCCCATAAAGCTAGTACAACTCTTATGTTTTCAAAGCAGTATTACTCTTCTTTCAAAAAGTCTTTTGAAACACTTCAAGTTCTTTATTACTACACATCAAATCCGTTATAAGTCAAATCGGTTACCCTTTGAAACCACAAAGCATTTTCTTACCTACATAAAGTCGTTATAACCAACTTCCCATAAAGTTCGTTATAACACTTTATGTTTCAAACCAATCAAATACATCAAACACATGTACGTCTCGTACTACATAGTTATACACATATCATGCTAGAGCAGATAGGAAGAGGTTCACATACCTCGCGACGATTATCGACTAATAGCAAAATGCTCCAAGTACCTCAAACCGCTGCCACTCCTTAAGCCAAGTAGATCACGCCATACGTAGTACTTGACCTATAGAGGCCACAAGGCGCCTATTAACATCCTAGATCTCAACGTAGAATATTCTATAGAAAATTGGCACCTCTCCCACGCATGGCAGCGTTAATCTCTCTCTATCGAGGCTACTGCCAACGACGGGGGTTTACGCCTAACCGGACGTGTACAATTCTACTCACGAATGCTACACAAGTCTCTGTAATACGATCTATGTAATTACAGTTCGATTCTCTTATTTAAATTGGGCTTAAGTCGCAAGACATTGCCGTAAGTATTATTCAGGCTTAAGTCAAAAGACATTGCCGCACAACTATGTTCAATTCTATATATAGTATACTTCAACTATATATTCCAACAATATGTAATTTCCAATTACAATAGAAGGTCAATAGTGTTTACCTCGATAAGCCCAAAATTATCCGAGTTTAAATGTCGATCCTGAGCAAGGTTTAGCTCCTACTCCGTGCGCTCCAACCCGCTCCAACAACCCTTAGAAGTTCTAACCAACTTCTACTTAAAACTTCTACTACGGGTGAAGATTTACTTAGGTTTTCGTTTTGTGGTGAGGAAGTATAATAGTATTTTACGGGCTTTTGTATAAGTGTAACCTTGGGAAAACTATAAGGTATTTGGGCAAGGTATTTGGGCATTATAACAATACTTGGAGTATTTCTATACCACAAAAGGGGGTATTTATACGAGACAACTATGCTAGGGGTACCCACGGCAAAACACCACAGGGAGGGGTGGCTCTCGGCGAGGGCTCTCAAAGGGGAGGGGGTGTGGTGGGAAAGCTCGAGGAGAGGGAGTATTTTGAGACTTAGATAGATTGCTCAAGTTTTTGGATGAAGAAAGTCTTCAACTAGAGGGGTATTTATAGGTCAAGTGAAGGCTGACCCGATGGCGAAGATGAAGACAAGTGTGGTGCAAGTGTAGGGCTAGATTTCAACCATGTGGACCTTATCCATCTACGACACAACTTGCACAAAATATCCTACCAACTAAAGTAGCCCAAAATCGTCCATTAAGCCGCCCACTCAAGGCGATGTGAGGTGACACTTGTCACCCTCCGTTGGTCCAAAATGTTTCGTCTATCAAAAAAATCCGCAAAATTTATAACTGCCATCCCCGAAATTTCCCATACTAAAGCTGTGGAAACTTTTCGTCCAAAAAACGACTCTACTCGGGTGTTGTGTACAAATTTTGAAACTAGCCAACTTTAAGGCTCAAATGATAATACGTGCTCGCGTCACGTACATACTGGAAATACGGGTATAACATTCTCCTCCTCGTAGAAACATTCGTCCGAATGTTCCTTCTCAAGCGGATAACGATAAAGTTCTTCTAACAAGTTGCCAACGCCACAACCGCCACGAAATAACACATGCACGCAAATACTTATATCCAAGTCCACGAGGAAACACTCTAACATCACAAACTTTTGTCACTTTGCGCGAGGTTCTAGTGTCACTCGGCGACCAACATATGGTGCGGACTGCATGCGATCCACGAGGTCAAAAATATACATCCTTGCACCTTCTCCCTTTACAAGAAATGATCACACACGTTCACTTCTCCCCATCTCGTTGTACCGCTTCTCGAACACTCGAACTCCTTCTAGTATCCGTACCACGCCCAGTCCAGCGTTTACGTTTTCCGACCGCGGAGTCACCACCTCCAACTTGGTTATCTTACTAGCCTCAATCTTCCTTAAGGCCATTCGGCCTTCACGACCGCTTTTGGTCGAACACACCCACGAACTCATACGATGGTCAACTAAACTTGGGCCTAGCACCCTCGTGACCTACCACCGGGCGGGACCACCCAGGTGACCCCACGCCGAAGCAGTGCGGGTTGGCCCGCAACACGGCCCCCAACCCGACCCATCGTCGCGCCAACTCTTTGCTCGCCGACCGCAGAACAATCTTGCTAAATCACATCATGAAAGATACCACTTTCATTTACCCAACCAGGACTTATCACACAATACATTCTAGGCATAAAATGCACTCGACAAGGATCACTCGCAAAATCTTGTACTCAAGACGGCCTTACATCTAAGGTCTCAACCGTAATATTCTAAGGTTCATCATTTTCTCACCCTGAGGCTTACCCTTTTCCCAACCGGGTTCCTAAATCACATTTTAGCACAAAGCTATCCGAACATAACACTTAACACATTAACATATCATCAAAACATATAAGCCTACAGGGTTAAGGATATACACAGCTACCGCTCACTCTAATCATAAGTCACGCGCAGGCGCATAATCGTAGAAGCGATGAACACCGCCATCGATCCGTTAGGTTGCGCCAAGCCGCCGGTACCTCTCCTATAAGCATGATCTCGTCACATGGCCACGACGCAGTGAAACAAGCACCCGATAAAGACGACATTCCGGGATGATGTTTGCCACATCGTACACTGCGAGGGGACATGAATCCTGGCTAGCACTCACGTATACACGTGAACGAAGCCACGGAGCTCGACCAGCTCGAATACCTGAGCGTCCACGAAGGCGGGAGGACCACTGTGTACTGGCGGAGGTACATAACTAGACTGCTGCTGAGGAGGTCCGCCTCGAAAGTTACCAAAGGACCCTGCTGTTCGCCTCTTCGCGATCTCGGTCATTCCGTCGACCTCTCCGTGCCACACATCCTAGTGCATGAGCTTGCATGCGGGCAATGTCCATGCCCGGCTGAAGAGCTACACCCGTACAATCCTCTGCCAAGTAATCATCTAGCCCGGTGACGTAGCGGTGTACTCTGTCCTCCATATCAGCTACTACAGCGGGAACATACCGAGCTAATGAGTCGAACTCCACATTGTACTCTCTAACCGTCCGCCCGTCCTGCCTCAACGTCAAAAATCTGTCGGCGAGCCCTCTCATGCGTGGGGCAAGAAATGTGCAAGAAAAGCCCTTGAGAACTCGTCCCAAACGGCTGGAAGTGCATGCTCTTCCCGGGACAACTCCCACGAATCAAACCAGTCAACTGCAGTATCACGCAGCTGATGCGAACCCAATACCACCGACTCTGCCTCTGAGACTCTGATCACTCTCATGATCCGTAGGCTGTCGGATAAACTCCCGAGGTCATCCTCGGCTCGATCCATAGAACATTTGGCGGGCTCTGACTCGAGAAAGTCACGTAGCCTCAGCCCATGCGCTCGGGGTGAACTACGGGTGCTCTTGGGTGAGGCTGCTGCGATCCAACCTATCCTCATATCGGCCCACGACCACGGCGATGGCGCCATCTCTTTGTACCCGTCTCATGCTCGGTGTGGGGTGGAGGCTCAGGTACTGTAGTCTCAGCAGCCATTGCTGCGGCTCTAAACTCTGCCGGTGCTGGCGGCGTCGCAAAACTCGCCGTCTGAAGCACAATCTCAGGTACTGACCGGGCCTGCGCCCTCGTACTCCTCTGTATCCCACTGCGACTCCTCATTGTCTTGCCCATCTGGGCACAGGTTGCCTTACGGAGGCATAGCGGTAAAGCAAAGGAATACGTCGGAGGGTCCAACTTATCACACGGCTACAGGGCACGATCTCGAATGAGAAGAATGGAAACCAATCCTAAATGTCCTATAGCCTCACGATTATAGATGTGGTGCCAACACCGATAATCAAGACTCTACTAGACACGGTGCGTAGACACTTTCCGAGGACTAATTGCTCGATACCACTTTTGTCACGACCGAACTGGGCGTGATCGTGCCTACCGGGCACCTGGTGATACAACATCGAGAAAATCGGCGGAAATAAAAACATGAACATGAATTAAGAGACATGATAAATAAACAGGCCAACCAAAGCGTTGCCTTGGTATATATACATAAATACCGACGATTATCCTTTTACGGACTACGCCCACAAGACTACTGACCTCTAGAAGTGACAACAACTATGACGGACGGGGCCCGCCATACCACGAATGTACAAGAACCTACGGACTCGGGTAACATACCAAAGATAAGCCTCAGAAGAACGGAGCTTCCAACACGCTGAAATGTGATCCTATAAGCGGGGATCGGCGATCGATGTACCTTTACTGCGGCATGAACGCGGCCCCAAGGAGGTCGATGACACAGTACCAAGTATGTGAAAGCGTAAAATCGTAAATGAAATCATAATAGTCTATATAAAGCGAGAGACATGTATGATAACCAAACTACGATTCACAACATAAAGCGATCATGTCAAGTCGGGGACTCACGCCTCAAAGTCATCCTCATGCCGTGGAACTCGCCGCCAGCTGCGGCGATCTAGGTACAAATCATGTGGTACGTATAATGTGTCTCGGCCCATCTTATGGACCTAATATAGAAAGCGTGTGGAATACATTCCGGTTCATCCCATGAACCGGTAGTCGAGTGGAATACATTCGGATGAACCGTAGTCAAGTGAAATACATTCCGGATGAACCGGTAGTCAAGTGAAATACATTCGGATGAGCCGTAGTCAGTGAAATACATTCGGATGAACCGTAGTCAGTGAAATACATTCGGATGAACCGGTAGTTGAGTAGAACACAATACTTGCACAACAAGGCTATCACACGTAACATGGTCAAGTTTCATAACAAAAGCATAGGCAAGTTATACCTGACTCAAGGTACTTTCATTTTATGTCAAAGTCGGATTTTAACCCTAAAGTACTACGTACGTTAAATTCCTTTTAAGATCCATTTCTTTTACAAAGGTCACCCGATACCCGTAGTATAAAATTAGAGTGACTAACATTGTTAAGTAAACCAAAATGCTTTCCTTTGTAAAATCAAGTAACAACCTTATCTTCCAAACGTTCAAGTTTGCCTAATTTCAAATGCTCAAGTTTCTCATTTTAGAAAAGGTTTCGTAGTTCATAGGTTTAATCCTTTAAAACATAATGTTCCTTTAAACGTTTTGAGAAACATATGTCTTATATGTGAGTAGGTTATTATTGTTTATAATCAATCTTATTAAGCAGCCATGATCTAGGAAATGTAATATCATTTTGTCTCATCTTAGCTTCTATGCAGATGGAGGTTTCTACTGTTTTTAATACCATACTTCATTATTCAATACATTTTCCTTTATTAACGCTGCAGTGGTTTGTCGATACTCATTCTGATTTCCGAAATCAGTAAAACATTATTTCCTTTTAAAACCAAGTACTCATTACTCACGAATGAGGTTTCACACTTTTAACAAAATTCATATCAATACCATTAAGTCAAGTCTCTTATCTTCTAAAAATCAGTAAACCATTCTTTTTATCACTCTTAAGACGTTATACCTAACTTCCCATAAAGCTAGTACAACTCTTATGTTTTCAAAGCCAGGTATTACTCTTCTTTCAAAAAAAGTCTTTTTGAAACACTTCAAGTTCTTTATTACTACACATCAAATCCGTTATAAGTCAAATCGATTTACTTTGAAACCACAAAGCATTTTCTTACCTACATAAAGTATTATAACCAACTTCCCATAAAGCCGTTATAACACTTTATGTTTCAAACCAATCAAATACATCAAACACACGTATGCGTCACCGTACTACATAGTTATACACATATCATGCTAGAGCAGGATAGGAAGAGGTTCACATACCTGCGACGATTATCGACTAATAGCAAAATGGTCCAGTACCTCAAACCGCTGCTCCTTAAGCCAAGTAGATCACGCCATACGTAGTACTTCAACCTATAGAGGCCACAAGGTGCCTATTAACATCCTAGATCTCAACGTAGAATATTCTATAGAAAATTCGGCGCTCCCCGCAAGCGGCGTTAATCTCCTCTCTATCGAGGCCGGCCACAAGCCAGCCGGGGGTTGCACGTCTAACCGGGCGTGTACAATTCTACTCACGATAATGCTACACAAGTCTCATGTCTGATACACCCTATGTAATTCTGATTCGTTCTCTTATTTAAATTCGAGCTTAAGTCGCAAGACATTGCCGTAAGTATTATTCAGCTTAAGTCAAAAGACATTGCCGCTAACTATGTTCAATTCTATATATAGTATACTTCAACTATATATTCCAACAATATGTAATTTCCAATTACAATAGAAGGTCAAGAGTGTTTACCTCGATAAGCCCAAAATTATCCGAGTTTAAATGTCGATCTGAGCAAGGTTTAGCTCTACTCGTGCGCTCGACCCGCTCCAACAACCCTTAGAAGTTCTAACCAACTTCTACTTAAAACTTCTACTACGGGTGAAGATTTACTTAGGTTTTCGTTTTTGTGGTGAGGAAGTATAATAGTATTTTAGGCTTTTGTATAAGTGTAACCTTGGGAAAACTATAAGGTATTTGGGCGAAGGTATTTGGGCATTATAACAATACTTGGAGAGTATTTCTATACCACAAAAGAGGGGTATTTATACGAGACAACTATGCTAGGGGGGGGTACCCAGCTAAAACACCACAAAGGGGAGGGGTGGCTCTCGGCCAAGGGCTCTCAAAGGGGAGGGTGTGGTGGGCCAGCTCAAGGAGAGGGAGTATTTTGAGACTTAGATAGATTGCTCAAGTTTTTTGGATGAAGAAAGTCTTGACTAGAGGGTATTTATAGGTCAGTGAAGGCCAACCAATGGCCAAGATGAAGACAAGTGTGGTGAAAGTGTAGGGCTAGATTTCAACCATGTGGACCTTATCCATCTACCACACAACTTGCACAAAATATCCTACCAACTATAGTAGCCCAAAATCGTCCATTAAGCCGCCCACTCAAGGCGATGTGAGGTGACACTTGTCACCCTCCGTTAGTCCAAAATGTTTCGCCTCTCGGAAAAATCATAAAAATTATTAATGACATAGCCGCAATTTTCCTACGAAAGCTGTGGAAAGCGTTCGTCGAAAAACGACTCTACTCGGGTGTTGTGTACAAATTTTGAAACTAGCCAACTTTAAGGCTCAAATTATAATACGTCGCGCCACGCATATACTGGAAATACGGTATAACAAAACTCAATCTCCTCTCGGGAGGATACGGAAGGTCGCCTGGGAACACATCCGAAACTCCTAACCAGCATCGATCAAGAAGCGCACCTCAGCCTCTGTATCAAATACCCGAACCAGATGATAGATGTACCCTTTCTGCACCATCTTCCTAGCCTTGAGGTAAGAAATAAACCTACCCCTCGGCGACGCCGTGTTGCCCTTCCACTCGATAATTGGCTCGCCAGGAAACTGGAACCGAACCAACCTGTCCCTACAGTTAACGTTGGCATAACAAGAAGTCAACCAGTCCATACCCATAATGACATCAAAATTTGTCATCTCCAACTCTATCAAGTCTGCAAGGGTCTAACGACTATAAATAAACATCGGACAACCTCTATACACCCGCTCAGCTAACACCGAATCACCCACTGGCGTAGATACCTCAAAAGGCTCTATCGACACCGGCTCTATCCCGATTCTACCCGCAATAAGAGGGGACACATAGGACAAGGTAGAACCTGGATCTATCAAAGCATATACGTCACAGCATGAAATCAATAATGTACCTGTGACGACGTCAGGGGAAGCCTCCTGATCCTGGCGGATGGCTAAGGAATAAATGCGGTTCTGTGGACCGCTAGAACTGGAACCACCACAACGACATCTGCCGCGGCCTGCCGGTCCGTGAACACCCTGCCCTCCGGGGCGCATAACCACAGAAGAAGAGGAAGACCCAAAGAATCGATCCGGTGCCGCACCATACCACCCATGCTGCCTCTAGTCGGATAGTCTCTCCTCAAATGGCCCAGCTGCCCACAAGAGTAACAAGCTCCTGCAGGAACACGACACTCGCCTGGGTGAGACCTACCGCATCGAGCACACCGAGATGTGGGTGGTCTCAATCAGTGACGATCTCTGCCTCCCTGAAACCCCGAAGTCCCGAGCCCGACCGCCTCGAATGACTGGTGATCGGACCTCCCGCGTAAAAGCGTGGAAGGAGCACTCTGTGCTGGCTGGAATGTGGACCTAGTCTGCTGCTGAGGTTGTCCGCCTCGAAAAATGCCCTGAGACCCTGCTGTCCTGGCCCTCTTGGGATGGCCTGAGTCAATCTGATCCTCCATCTCTCTATCCTCTATCCCCTGCGCATACGCCTGCATCCTGGCAATGTCCATACCGGGCTGAAGAGCCACTCCCAAGCATGCAGTAATCATATGACGGTCTAGCCCCATCACATAACGATGAACTCTGTCCGCCATGTCAGCTACAATGGTGTGAGCATGCCTCGCCAAAGAGTCAAACTCCAGGCTATACTCCCTGATAGTCCTCCCATTCTGCCTCAAGGTCAAAAATCTATCTACGCGGGCTTTCCTCATCTCAGGAGGCAAAAAGTGATCCATGAAGGCCTCTGTGAACTCCTCCCAAATAGCTGGAAGAGCATCCTCACCTCTCGACAGCTCCCATGACTCAAACCAGTTCAACGCAATATCGTGTAACCGGTAAGAGGCTAGCATAACAGACTCTGTCTCTGAAGCCCTAAGAACCTGCATAGTCCGCTGTAGCTGCCGAATGAACTCATGCGGATCCTCCTAAGACCTCGAACCATAAAACTAGGGCGGATGACAACCCAGAAAATCCCGAATCCGCAAACTGTCGGCTCTAGGGTTATTGCACTGCTCACATCGCTGCCGGCTACTATCTTGGTCAATAACGGATCTGCTCCTCGTAGTCTCTATACTCGGCACTGGCTGCGAATCGAGGCTGCAGTGCACGGAACCTCTGGAGCTACCGCTCTCGGCTCCTCTAATCGCCGGCGTGGTGAACTGCCCGCCGACCGCTTACTACCTCGGGCATAGTCGTGCTGAGTCCGAGTAACCCTCGAGTACCGCTTAGCGACTCCTGCCGCTTTGCCCTTCGGGCCACTGTCGCTCCGTGGGGCATAATCGTTTCATAAGAATAGGTCGAGAGGATTCAACCTAATAAGCGACTCTCTTGCACGATCTCAGAGAGAGAAGAATGGAAACCAATCCTAAATGTCCTGCAGCCTCCTGATTATAGATGTGGTGCACAACACACCGATAATCAAGACTCTACTAGACACGATCTGTAGACACATTCCGAGGACTAACTGCTCTGATACCACTTTTGTCACGACCCGACCCCGGGGCCGCGACTGGTGCCCTACCTGGGCACCCCGTTTAGGTATACATCAGAGAATAGCAGCGGAACATACACAACATACAACATGTTTAGACAATAACATCACATGCTAGCCGATAAGGCCGCCTTTCATAAAATATGCATAATCAAAAGCAAAATTGTACAACTCGGTTCTTACAGCCCAAACCACAAAGTGTGACTACAGACCTCTAGGAATAACAACTGTGGCGGGAAAGGACCCCGCCATACCCCTGAATGTACATAAATCTACAATATCAGGGAAAGACTGTACCAAAAGACAAGCCTCCAGAGAAATGGAGCTTCTGACGTCTGATCAGTGATCCTAAGAATGAGGATCCACCACCTGCTTACCCCTACCTGCGGCATGAACGCAGCCCCCGAGGAAGGGGGTCAGTACACAATATGTACTAAGTATGCAAAATTGGAAAATACTGTAATTACACCATAAGTTTAAAACAAAGCCGGAGACATGTATGATAATCAAATTACAGTACTGTTATACCCCGTATTTCCAGAGTATGTACGTAAGGGCGTACGTACAAAAGTTTAGTCTTAAAGTTAGGTTGGACGAAAATACTTGTGCACAACTCACTAAAAGAATCGTTTTCCGACGAAACGTTTTACCAAACTTGCGAAGGGAAAATTCCGGCTATGTCATTTATAATTTTTGCGGATTTTTCCGAGAGACGAAACATTTTGGACCAACGAGAGGGCGACACTTGTCACCCTCTAATTGGAGGATGTTTGGGCGGTAAAGGGGACGATTGGTGGCTTGTTTTGTCAAGGAGTTGGTAGGATATTTTTGTGTAGTAGATGGATAAGGACACTTGCCTAAATCCTCACCCTACACTTGCATAGCACTTGGCTTCATCTTGGCCATTGGTTGGCCTATAAATACCCCTCTAACTTGAAGGTTTTCTTCATCCACAAATCAATTCTCCAAGTCTTGAAAAAAATCCCTCCCCTCTCTTATAAGCTTTTCGTCCAAGGCTCTCCCCCCCTTCCTTGAGCCCTTAGCCGAAACCTACCCCCCCTCCCTTGGTAGAAAAGTTGTCTTCCAAGTTTAAGTTACTATTCCAAAATACCCTAGCCCAAATCCCTTATAGTAGTTAAGTAGAAGTTGTTAGAAACTTGAGTTTCTTGGAGCTATCGGAGCATGCAATTAGGAGCTAAACCTTGCTCAGGATCGACGTTTATACTTGGATAATTTTTGGGCTTATCGAGGTAAATACTCTTGTCCTTCTATTGTAATTGGATATTACATATAAGAATAGCTAAGACTTGAGTATAAGATTCTTAGAAGGGTATTAAAGAAGAATAATTGAACTGTACTTACATAGGACTGTTTTCACAGTAGACTTGAGTAGCTTGACGGGTAGGGAAGTGCTGCCCGATTTTCCGTAAAATAGAGAACCCTCTGTTTAGAATGACCTACAGAGTAGTCTAGACATTGATAGATGTCTTTGACTATTATAGGCTGATACTCTGCGCGCGACATATTCGACTTGGCAGGTGGATTTCGCCGAGAAGGTATGTGATTCTTCCTATACTCTTGAGCATGATATTTTAAATATATATATAGTACGGTAGGCGTGCAGTGTTAAGCGAATAATAATTACGGCAATGTCTTTTTACTTTAGAATTAATAATACTTACGGCAATGTCTTGTGACTTAAGCCTGAATAATAAGGATCTTGAAGCATTTCAAAAGAATACTGAATCATTTTTAACAGAAGAGAAATATTTGGTTTTTAAACAAAAAGCTTAAGAGTTATACTAGCTTTATGGGAAGTTAGGTATAACAACTTAAGAAAGATAAAAGGCTGTTTACTTATTTGTATATAAAAACCTTGTATTGATTTACGTAAGGTGTAATAAGATTGTTTGAAAAGTAGACATATTATGATGCTACGTGTGTTAGTGTCTTGTGATGTGGTGAAAGGGGTCATTCTTGTTGTGCTTACGTTGCTAAGCGGTAAGTCGATTATCTTGTTATTATATCACCTACCCCCGACTTGTTATACGAGGGCTTTCCACCGCGATGCGGTCTATACGGCTTATGCGATGCAATGTGACTATGCGGGCTGCGGGAGTTCGAGATTGATCATTCGGGTGTTTTAGCCCGTCACGGGGATGCCAATCACGATGCAATGTGACTATGCGGTCTATTGAGACTATGCGGTGCGGGAGTCCGTGAAGTGCCGGGTTAGCTACCCCGTCACGAGAATACCTCATGCGGGTATGTGTGTGACTATGCGGTGCGGAAGTCGGGATTAGGCACGCATAATGATACTATGGGCGATTGGCCTTGCCGATCATTCGCGGCCTAGAAAAGACACATTCTGATTTACCTATTATTGTTCTTGTTTGTGATATGGAACTATGTGCAATTGAGGCGATTGTATTTGCAAATGTTTTTTTATTTCATTTAAGTACTTTCTGATTTCACATACTTGGTACTGTTGTCTTGACCTCCTTGAAAGTGCGTTCATCCGCAGGTAATGGCAGTGCTAGATCCACATCCTTAGGATCTTTTTGCTTTGGTGTCGGGAGCTCCATCTTCCAGGAGACTCGACTTTGGTATGATCTCCTGTTGTTGTATGTAGTTTTGTACATTCGGGGTATGGCGGGGCCTGTCGCCATAGTTGTTATCTTCTTAGAGTGCTGTAGTCCTATTATGCAGTTGGGATGTAGCTGCAAAACTATGTTTATATATATATCGAAAGCGACATTTTCTCACATAAAAATGTGTCTCATTTACAAGCTGTTTCATGTCTTGTTTTTATATTCCTGATTACTACGATGTATGACTACTTGGGTGCGGGTAAGACACGATCCACGGGCCGGAGCATCGTGACAAAAGTGGTATCGAGCGATTAATCCTCGAAAAGTGTCTGCAGGCCGTATCTAGTAAGTCTTGATTATCGGTGTGTTGTGCACCAATAATCGAGAGGCTATAGGATATTTAGGATTGGTTTCCATTCTTCACTCACGAGATCGTGCCTTAGAGGCATGTTATAAGTTGGACCCTCTAACGTATTCCTTTTACGTAACAATTATGCCTCGCGTAAGGCAACCGGGCGAAGGGCAAAGCGGCGGAGGCGCTAGTAGGACACGAAAGTCACGAGGGCACGAGACCCGATTCTTACGGCGATACCTCGGGCGGCGAGTTCCATAGCGCCGCCGGCCCAGCGAGACCACGATACCGTACCTCGGTCCGCGGCACAGGCGGAAGGTTAGGGTACAAGGAGATGGCCCAATTGCTGGCCACGATCGTGGCCAGACATGAGGATAGGCTGGATCGGCGATTCGATTCCGGCCCGATAGTACCGTGGTTCACGAGGCGAGATAGTTTGAGGCTCTGGGATTTCTGAGTTGTAGCCGCGAGTTTTACTGGTCGAGGCACGAGGATGATCGCGAGTTCATCCGTCGATTCTGAAGGATCATGCGGGTGATCAAGGCTTCAGAGACCGAGTCCGTGACATTCGGTTCGCATCGGCTGCGTGATACCGCAGTCGATTGGTTTGATTCATGGGAGCTTTCCCGGGGAGAGCATGCGCCTCCAGCAGTATGGGACGAGTTTTCGGAGTCTTTTCTCACTCACTTCTTGCCTCCACAGATGAGGAGGGCACGGGCCGACAAATTTTTTCTGCTGAGACAGAGAGGGCACACAGTTAGGGAGTACAACGTCGAGTTCGATTCTTTGGCTCGATATGTCCCTGCATTGGTAGCGGATATGGAGGACAGGGTGCATCGCTACGTCACCGGGCTAGATGATTATATGGCCGAGTCTTGTGCGGGTGTGGCTCTTCAGTCAGGCATGGACATTACCTATATGCAGGCTCACGCACTTGGATGCGAGGAGCGTAGAGACGAGCGGGTCGGCGGATATCAGCAGCGAGAAGAAGGCGAAGGCCGGTTCTTTTGGTAGTTCTCGGGGTGGACGGCCTCAGCAGACGTCGATATTTTCACCACAGCCAGCTCAGAGCACTCCTACATCATTTTCGGTACATCCAGAGCATTCGGGGCGGTCGGGGCCCAGACTTGGACTTCGGGGTAGCAAGGGTGCTAACCGATCGAGGTCTGCTCAGTGTATCCATTGTGGTAGATTTCATTCAGGGAGCTGTAGTACTACTTCGGGAGCTTGCTATACTTGTGGCCAGCAGGGTCATTATGCGAGGACCTGTCAGGCGAGCGCGAGAGGGTGAGTCGACGCCGAGTGCGTGGCGGGTCTTCACCTACTGATTACTCGCCCGGGCGGGTACTCATGGACGGCGGTCGCGGCAGGTCGTGGCGCGGTCGATTCTAGCGGTCCTCAGAACCGCATTTATGCCTTGTCCAGCCGGCAGGACCAGGAGGCCTCACCTGATGTCGTCACAGGTACCTTATCAGTTTCCGATTATGATGTGTATGCCTTGATAGATCCGGGTTCTACTCTGTCCTATATATCTCCCCTTGTTGCTAGTAGGATAGGGATAGAGCCTGAGTCCATATACCCTTTCGAGGTAGCTATGCCAGTGGGTGATTCGGTGGTAGCTCGGCGGGTATATAGGGCTTGTCCAGTGACTTTATGCAGTCGTCAGACCCTAGCAGACTTGATAGAGCTGGACATGACTGATTTCGATATGATCATGGGCATGGATTGGTTAGCTTCCTGCTATGCCAATGTAGACTGCAGAGAGAGAGTGGTACAGTTCCATTTTCCTGGGGAGCCGGTTGTTGAGTGGGAGGGGAACACTGTATCGCCGAGGGGTAGGTTTATTTCTTACCTCAAGGCTAGGAAGATGGTGCAGAAGGGGTATATCTACCATCTCGTTCGGGTGTTTGATCTCGAGGTATTGTGCGATTTCGGTCGATTCGATGAGTCAGAGAGTTCCCAGATGTGTTTCCAGACGACCTCTCGGGTATCCCTCCTGAAAGGGAGATAGAGTTTTGTATCGATGTGCTGCCAGACACTCGGCCTATTTCCATTCCGCCATACAGAATGGCACCTACCGAGTTAAGAGAGTTGAAGGACCAGCTGAGAGATTTGTTGGAGAAGGGCTTCATCAGACCTAGTGTTTCTCCCTGGGGAGCGCCGGTATTGTTCGTGAAAAAGAAGGACGGGACGCTGCGCATGTGTGTTGATTCTGAGCGGTGAACAAGGTGACCATTAAGAACAGATACCCCCTTCCCAGGATTGATGATTTGTTCGACCAGCTGTAGGGTGCGAGATGTTTCTCCAAGATTGATCTGCAATCGGGCTATCATCAGGTACGAGTCAGAGAGGCGGATGTCCACAGGGTGCATTCGGACGATGCGGGCACTATGAGTTCGAGGTTATGTCTTTTGGGTTGACCAATGCTCGGCGGTATTCATGGATTTGATGAACCAGTGTTCAAGCCATTTTGGACACGTTTGTGATAGTGTTCATTGATGACATCTTGGTTTATTCGCTCGAGCGAGGAGCATGCGGAGCATTTGAGAATTTGTCTTGAGAGTTCTCCAGACCAGCGATTATACACCAAGTTTTCCAAATGTGAGTTTTGGTTAGCCGGTGGCTTTTCTTGGGCATATTGTCGGGTGATGGTATTCAGTGGATCTGGCCAAGATCGAGCGATCGAGAGTTGGCCTAGACCTACTACTCAAGCGAGAGGTTCGCGATTTTACGGGCCTTGCGAGTTATTATCGGCGGTTCGTAGAAGTTTGCTTCTATCTACGCACCATTGACTAGGTGACTCGAGGCGGCTAAGTTTGATGGTGGGCAGCGTGTGGCGGGGTTTCGATTCTTGAAGAAGAAGGCGGCACGCCCGTTCTTACTCTTGCAGAGGTCGACGGCTATGTCGTGTATTGTGATCGTCGGGCATCGGGTTGGGATGTGTGTTGATGCGAGAAGGGCAAGGTTATAGCGTCACGCATCGGCGACTTAAGAAGCATGAGAGGAACTACCCGCATGATTTGGAGTTAGCGTGGTGATTCACGCATTGAAGATCTAGAGGCACTATTTGTATGGGGTTCGTGGATATTTATCTGACCACAAGAGCCTCGGTATATCTTCGGCGAGAGGAGTGAACTTACGGCGAGGCGGTGGTTAGAGTTGCTTAAGGATTATGGCGTCGATATCATGTACCACGGGAAGGCCAATGTTGTGGCGGATGCCCTTAGTCGTAGGTCGATGGGTAGCCTATCAGATGTGCAGCCAGAGAGGAGGGGCATGGTTCGCGATTTGCATCAGTTAGCGAGCCTTGGTGTCCGTTTGATTGATTCTGGTAGCAGTGGGGTTCGAGTTCGAGAGGTTGCGAGTCTTCCATCGTCGAGGAGGTGAAGAGGCAACGATTTGAGGATCGATTTTGACATGCTTGTGATCGACTCTTCGTGAGGCAAGGGTCCTTTTGAGGTAGCACTGATGGGGTGCTAAGGTTTGAGGCGAGTTGTGTGTTCGGATATTTGAGGACTTGGCGGAGTTCTAGGGAAGCACACAGCGCGCGTTACTCTATCCATCCAGGGTCGACCAAGATGTACCACTACCTTAGATCTGTGTATTGGTGGGATGTCTTGAAGAGGGACGTTGCGGATTTCGTAGCTCAGTGCCCGTGTTGTCAGCAGGTGAAGGTAGAGCACCAGAGGCCTGGTGGTTTGTTGCAGACGATTGAGATCGACACGGAAGTGGGAGGTGATCAACATGGACTTTATCGGGATTACCTCGCACTCGGAGAGACATGATTCTATATGGGTTATCGTCGGCGGTGTGAAATCAGCCCACTTTCTTCCGTCGGGGCGACTTTTGGTGAGGATTATGCGGACTTTACATCAGAGATCGTCGATCGCATGGAGTTCCTATTTCGATCATATCGAGACAGGAGCCCGGTTTGGCTAACACGGAGGTCTTTCGGAAAGGGTTTAGGGGCGCAGTGAGCACGATGCGCATTCCATCCACGAGCAGACGGACGAGGCGAGCGCCTTATCCGGACTCTTGAGAATATCTTTGCGAGCTGTGTTATCGACTTTCCGAGCTGGGAGGATCATTTGCCTCTAGTTGAGTTTGCATATAATAATAGCTACCACTCGGTATTCGGATGGCGCCTTATGAGGCCTTGTATGGGAGGAAGTGCGGTCGCCGATAGGCTGGTTCGATGTGGGCGAGAGTGCGATTAGTGGGACGATTTGGTGCGGCGAGCGTGAATAAGGTGAAGCTTATCGAGAACGGTTCTTGACGGCTCGAGTCGGCGAAGTCATATCACAGATCATCGTCGTCGGCATCCGGAGTTCGAGGTTGATGATTGGGTTTTCTGAAGGTGTCACCCATGAAGGGTGTGATGAGATTCGGGAAGAAGGAAACTCGGAGGTATATTGGGCCGTATCAGATTGTCCGCAGGGTAGGCAAGGTTGCCTATGAGTTGGATCTGTCGTCCGATCTGGAGGCAGTGCATCCGGTGTTTCATGTTTCTATGCTGAGGAGATGTATCGGGGATCCATCTAGAGTGCACCCGATTGACGATGTCCAGGTGACCGAGGGGTTATCGTATGAGGAGATTCCCATAGCGATAATCGATCGTCAGGTTAGGCGTCTGCGGACGAGGATGTGGCTAGTCAAAGTCTTGTGGCGGAACGAGCTCAGGGAGGAGATGACGTGGGAAGCTGAGGAGGACATGAGGCAGAAGTATCCTCACCTATTCCCCAAATCTCCAGGTAATTCACTTTCCTACTTGTAAATTTTCATTGTCATATATGCCTAAGTGTTGTTTTGTGGCCGTATGTGGCATTTGTAAACTGTTTTAGTTATGAAGAACCTTATCATTAACTGTCTTGGGAAGGAACATTCGAGACGAATGTTTCTAAGGAGGGGAGAATGTTATACCCCGTATTTCCAGAGTATGTACGTAAGGGCGTACGTACAAAAGTTTAGTCTTAAAGTTAGGTTGGACGAAAATACTTGTGCACAACTCACTAAAAGAATCGTTTTCCGACGAAACGTTTTACCAAACTTGCGAAGGGAAAATTCCGGCTATGTCATTTATAATTTTTGCGAATTTTTCCGAGAGACGAAACATTTTGGACCAACGAGAGGGCGACACTTGTCACCCTCTAATTGGAGGATGTTTGGGCGGTAAAGGGGACGATTGGTGGCTTGTTTTATCAAGGAGTTGGTAGGATATTTTTGTGTAGTAGATGGATAAGGACACTTGCCTAAATCCTCACCCTACACTTGCATAGCACTTGGCTTCATCTTGGCCATTGGTTGGCCTATAAATACCCCTCTAACTTGAAGGTTTTCTTCATCCACAAATCAATTCTCCAAGTCTTGAAAAAATCCCTCCCCTCTCTTCTCAGCTGTTCGTCCACGGCTCTCCCCCTCGAGCCCTTGGTCAAACCTACCCCTCCCCTTGGTAGAAAAGTTGTCTTCCAAGTTTAAGTTACTATTCCAAAATACCCTAGCCCAAATCCCTTATAGTAGTTAAGTAGAAGTTGTTAGAAACTTGAGTTTCTTGGAGCTATCAGAGCGTGCAATTAGGAGCTAAACCTTGCTCAGGATCGACGTTTATACTTGGATAATTTTTGGGCTTATCGAGGTAAATACTCTTGTCCTTCTATTGTAATTGGATATTACATATAAGAATAGCTAAGACTTGAGTATAAGATACTTAGAAGGGTATTAAAGAAGAATAATTGAACTGTACTTACATAGGACTGTTTTCACAGTAGACTTGAGTAGCTTGACGGGTAGGGAAGTGCTGCCCGATTTTCCGTAAAATAGAGAACCCTCTGTTTAGAATGACCTACAGAGTAGTCTAGACATTGATAGATGTCTTTGACTATTATAGGCTGATACTCTGCGCGCGACATATTCGACTTGGCAGGTGGATTTCGCCGAGAAGGTATGTGATTCTTCCTATACTCTTGAGCATGATATTTTAAATATATATATAGTACGGTGAGCGTGCAGTGTTAAGCGAATAATAATTACGGCAATGTCTTTTGACTTAAGCTGAATAATACTTACGGCAATGTCTTGTGACTTAAGCTGAATAATAAGGATCTTGAAGCATTTCAAAAGAATCTTGAATCATTTTTAACGGAAGAAATATTTGGTTTTAAACAAAAGCTTAAGAGTTATACTAGCTTTATGGGAAGTTAGGTATAACAACTTAAGAAAGATAAAAGGAATTTACTTATTTGTTTATAAAAACCTTGTATTGATTCTGTAAGGTGTAATAAGATTGTTTGAAAAGTAGACATATTATGATGCTACGTGTGTTAGTGTCTTGTGATGTGGTGAAAGGGGTCATTCTTGTTGTGCTTACGTTGCTAAGCGGTAAGTCGGTTATCTTGTTATTATATCACCTACCCGCTTGACTTGTTATATCGAGGGCTTGCCACCTTGATGCGGTCTATCGGCTATGCGGTCTGTGTGACTATGCGGGTGCGGGAGTTCGAGATTGATCATTAGGGTGTTTTAGCCGTCACGGGGATGCCACTATGCGATGCAATGTGACTATGCGGTCTATTGAGACTATGCGGACTGCGGGAGTCGAGGAGAATGCCGGGTTTGCTACCCCGTCGAGGAATACCTCGTGCGGATGCGTGTGTGACCTATGCGGACTGCGGAAGTCGAGGATTAGGCACGCATAATGATACTATGGGCGATTGGCCTTGCCCGATCATTCGCGGCCTAGAAAAGACACATTCTGATTTACCTATTATTGTTCTTGTTTGTGATATGGCACTATGTGCAATTGCGGATTGTATTTGCAAATGGTTTTATTTTATTTCATTTAAGTACTTTCTGATTTCACATACTTGGTACTGTTATCGACCTCCTTGGGGCTGCGTTCATCTGCAGTAAGAGCAGTGCTAGATCCACATCCTTAGGATCTTTTTTCTTTGGTGTCAGGAGCTCCATCTTCTCCGGAGGCTCGACTTTTGGATATGATCTCCCTGTTGTTGTATGTAGTTTTGTACATTCAGGGTATGGCGGGGCCCTGTCCCGCCATAGTTGTTTATCTTCTTAGAAGTGCAGTAGTCTATTATGCAGTTGGGATGTAGCGCAAAACTATGTTTATATATATATGCCGAAAGCGACATTTTCTCACATAAAAGCGTGTCTCATTTACAAGCTGTTTCATGTCTTGTTTTTATATTCGATTACTACGATGTATGACTACTTGGGTGCGGGTAAGGCACGATCCACGGGCCGGGCGGGTCGTGACAAGTACACTGCCTTACTAACAATGAGTAAATAGGAGTATACTTACAACATAAAAATAGGAAGCTCACGATCAGCGGGACCACCCGCGCATGATATCATTAAGCAATCCTACTTCTGGGACTATTTCACCCGCATAGGTCGTGTGGACCCGCATGAGGTATTCCTCGTATGGGACTATTTCACCTGCATAAGCCCTTACGGACTCGCATGAGGTATTCCTCTCATCGTGGGTAGCAAATCCACGGAATATGCAAATGCCACAAACCCGGGGAATGACTCCGTAATGAATAATATACCACTAGCACAAACCGGCTATCATACATAACATAAGCACTACCGGCTTATCATACAATATATAAGCAAGTTAAGAAATCCCCTAACTTCTTATTATTCTTGTTCATATACACTCTCATTTTAGTTTACTTAAGGCACTAACATGTCTTTTATAAAAATCCGGGAATTTAACCCAAGTACTACATACTTCCACTCTTTTAAAAATGACTTTTTTTCGTATAAAACTTCCAAGATACTAATAACCGTAGTATCAAGTCACAATTACTTTTCAAGACAAGTCACAATACTTTTAGAAATAAAATTAGGCTTCTAAATCAAGTGACTTCTTTTCTCATAAAACTTTAGGCAATTAATGCCTTAAAACCAAATTACCTTTCATTAAAACAAGTCATTTATTTTTCCATAAAGCTAATATAACCAACTTCCCATAAAGTCGTTATATTAACTTTATACCTTAGCCAATTACAAATTCCTATCCAAGGGACTTATACGTTTAAGACGAAACAAGTATCAAATACTTTAAAACCCTTCAAGTCCCTTAACTTTAAAAACTAAGGACACCCTTATTACTTTTAAAGAAGTGAGTTAATCTCCTAACTCATCCAACTTGGCCATTCTTAAAAAAACAAGTAAAGGATGTCAAGGTCTTGTACGTCTACCGTACTATATACGTGCAACTATTCATGCTCAAAAGATAGGAAAGTTCTACATACCTCTTCGGGCCAATCCACTTGCTAAGTACAATATCCCGCCCGTAGTATGTCAACCTATAATATCCACAATACGTCTATTAACGTCTTACTTCAAATGTAGAATATTATAAGTGTAAAGTCACTAAATTCTACGGAAAATCGGACAACACCTCCTTTGTTTCTACTTACTTTGCCACCTTTTTCAAGGCCGAATTCAATAACCAAACACGCCACATTTAAGGCCCAATCAATGCAATTAACAATAGGGGATTACATGCCTACTAGACGTGTAAAATTCCGCCCCACAAAAGATATCAACTAATACAAACTACTAGGCCAATTCGGCCACATTGAGATACAACAATACCAATTCTTAACCAATTTCCTTTTCAATCCAAGTTGTTAGCATAACATGATATCAAGTCGCAATCGATTATAACTACTATAATCTTCAAGTAAGTAACATGCGACGATTCTAATAAACGACCAAATTGTAATCCAACTTCACATGGCTTAAAGGACATTTCGATTTTTAGGTTACAATCAATCCATAAAACTTATGAAACTTCAACACATATACTTCATGCTAGCAAACATCTAAGGCTAACAACAATATATAATCTTGTAACACTTAAGAGACAAGATTATTACCTCAACGATTCTTAGTCCAACTCCAAATCCGAAGTCGCTCCTTAGCAACTTAGAGCCTCTTCAAGACACTTCAATCCGCTACTTGAGACCCTTAGAACAACACCAACAAATTTCCCTCAATCTTCCAAACAAAACCTAGAAAAGCAACTAGGTTTTCACCTTGCGACTAATACGAAAACTATCTTTTTCCAGGATTTTTCTATTGCGATACACTCACAATACCCTCATGAACCTTGGTTTAAAGTGTGGAGCTTAATGGACAACAAACAAAAAAAATTCTTTTCCAAGCCTAGTGAACCCGAGAGCAACTCTAAGGAGTTCTTCAAATTCTTGCAAAAATTTTCTAAGTGTTGAAGTTAGTCTTGCTACTAGTACTACTATATAGTTCAATGGAGGGTCAAGATGTGTACAAATGTGAGGCTTGGATTAGTTTCTATTAAATATCAAGACTTGTGGTCCCATTGACTAAGTCAATTTTCTCAAGCTCTTCAAGTTGCAAGACTTGTCTTCCTAACAAGGGTCAAATGACCCTTTTGTCCATGCTCAATTCGTCCAAGACAACATAAGGGGGGATGACATATGTCGCCCTCCCATTCGTCACAATATTACGTTTTCCGACAATTTCATAATTCCGATAAATTTACAAGTCTCTAATCTTAACATTTCTGAGTTCTTACGTACGTTCTTAAAACATGTCCTGTAAATACGGGGTGTAACAATAACAAATCAATCCATATACTATATCTACACCATAGTTATGCATTCTTTCTCTTTACATTTATGGAATACAACTACTACAACAACCAAGGTGATTACTACACATATTTATCATGTTAATCCAGCCCTTAATCCATATTAAAACAGTCCTAAAAATAGTCCATACACGGTCTATGTCCTAGCAACAACAAGAGTGCAATATACAACTTTTCTACACCTTTATTCCTTTAGGACATATATTAGTAATTACCACAACGTATATACATGTTCATAACTTATATTTCCAGCATTCTTACTTAACAAAACAACCTTTAAAATGAGACAACAACTTCCACAAATTTCATAGGTGTCACGGCACACACACACACAATACATGATACCATAGCTCTTCTCATAATTCATTATCATCCAATTCACATTTCAACAATTTTATATAAACATCTACAACTTGAATATCAATGTTTCCTTCACTTTAACACATAATTAATGGTGACAATAACAATACAACAACAATCGAACCAAATGTAATCTAAACAACTTGGATGACTTAAGTAGGGCCAACTTGTTCTCCAAGATAGATTTGAGGAGTGGTTACCATCAAATTAAGATCCGAGAGCGAGGTGAATGGAAGATGGATTTCAAGTCCAATTATAGTTTGTACGAATGGCTCGTGTTTCCATTTGGGTTGTGTAATACTCCAAGATCTTTAATGATGTACTACAACTATTCATGGGATACATAGTATTATCTGAGGGCATTCTTGTGGGTCCAGCCAAAGTGGAAACTATCTGAAGTTGACCTGAGCCTACGAATGTAAGTGCGGTAAGAAGTTTCCATGGTTTGGATTCTTTTTATCATCATTTCGTTCAAGAAATTTTTACCATTGTTTCCCCTATTCTGAACTACTTGAAGTTGAATATGATGCTAGTAGAATTGGTACCGTCTTGATTCAATACAAACGGCATATTGCTTTCTTTAGTGAAAAATTGGGTAGTGCATGGCTCAATTATTCTACTTATGACAAGGGGTTTTATGCTATTATGAGATCATTGGTCTGATATGAACACCATTTGAGGCCAAAACCTTTTGTCTTATTTCAGATCATGAATACTTGAAGTATTTACATGGGGCAAGAAAGTTGAATCCAAGGCATTCTAAGTGGGTAGCGTACTTGCAAACTTTCACATTCTCTACAAGGCACAAAGATGGAAAGGCCAACATAGTGGAGGAAGCACTTTCCCGAAGGTACGTAATATTGTCCGTGCTTAAACAAAAACTTGTGGGATTTTAAGTGCCAAAGGAATTCTATGAACGAGATCCCGAGTTGATAGAATGCATTAATGAAGTTCATAGTTCTTATTCCATAGTAGAAGGTTTCCTTTTAAAGGGAACAAATTGTGTGCACCCAAATATTCCATGAGAGAATTACTTGTACATGAAATGCACCCCAAACATTTGGGTGAGCACGCTGGACATTTTTGTGATAGTGGAAACTTTGGAGATTCTATAAGAACACTTTTACTAGCCACGGGTGGATAAATATGTAAATGGAGTGGTAAGTAGGTATTTCACTTGTCAAAAGGCTAAAAGTTTCTTCCACAAAGGATTGTATACTCCTTTATCGGTTCCGGAGAGACCACGGGAAGGTGTGAGCTTGGATTTTTCATCCTCGTCTTACCAAAAATACAACGGGGTAAGGACTATAACATGGTAGTTGTGGATAGATTCTTAAAGATATCTCACTTCATTGTTTGTCACAAGACCAATGATGCAACACATATTGCAGACCTAAAATGGAAGATGACCGAAATCTATGGTTTGATCTCCCAACCTTTGAAGGAAGTGGTAAGATTGCATGGAGTTGACGAGAATTTGAGGTAAAATTTTATTAATCAATGGGAGATTGATGAAAGAAAGGTTGTGAGCTTAAGCTTCTAAAATGAGTCGTGAGGTGATTTTCTCGGAGTGCCAAAGATTGTCGACCAGTCTAGGGTGACATACCTATTATGGAATGGAATATGGAGTGGCGCTGAAGATTGGATGTGAAGATCCAAGAAGGAACATGTTTATTTTCGGCTTTTATGTAGGTCTTGGCCGAGACCAATATCTTTTAGCTTATTTTTAATTCCTAGATTAACTACTACTTCTCCTTAAGACATAATTAATATGTCGTATAATAGAATAAGGTGACAAGCCCAAGAACCATCTAGAAGAAGAATCTTTCAAGGAGGTAATTCATAAACTAACTAGTTCATGCACTTATATACATGGATGACATAAAAAGGTGGCCTAGAAAACATGAAGAGTTGGTCGTTCCCTTTCCTATTCTCGGCCGAACCTAGCTTCCAAAGAGGTAATTCATGGACTAGCTATTTCATGAACTTATCTACATGGGTGACATATAATTGTGGCCTATAGAACATGAAGAGTTGGGTACTCCCACACATAGGATGAATCAATTCCCTTTTCCGTTCTCTACCAAGATGATACGTTGTTTGTGTCTATCTTGTTGCCTCTTCTAGAACATTCTAAGCACTAGTATAAATAGGACATGTAGTTGATGTAATAGAGATTGAAGATTTATGAAATAAACTTGAGTTTTACTCAACTTTTCTAAGTTATTCAACTTTTGTGTTGGTTAATTTAGTTGGTCCTTTTGTGGTCCGAACTTCGATCCTTTTGTCGGTCAAACCCTTGGTGCAAGTCTAGTTAGAACTTTTGTGATCTATCTAAACCCAATCTAAGGTTTCCTTCTGTGTAAGTTTATTAGAACATTTGTGATCTAACTACGCCCAAGCCAAGGTTTTATCCGGCCTTTCGGCCCACCTCACTTGGTTTGCACCCGAGCTTGTCCTTAGTAACTTTGTGTCCAATCCTTGTCTAAATTGCTTCATTTGTTTCACCACAACATCCTACAACACTTCTCCAATTCACACCTCAGAGGCTTTAAATCGAAACATCACAAAACTACCCGAACACCCCAACCATTTACCTCACCGTCCCGGTCGAGTCCCTATACCGTCAACCAATTGTTCCGATCAGTTTCCTCCACCATAAAACCATCCAACCACTAAACTCCAACCACCAATATAACCTTGAACATGTGTATAACATCCCCACAAAACTTCTTAACCCATTTCAACCCTAAACTAACCGTGCAAGCCCCATAACACCACATTGTCCAGTGAATCTGAGAACCCGACACCCCACATTTTGAGTCCATTTTCATGTCAACTCATGTCCAACCCAACTTCAACCAATATACCCTCACAAACCTCTCCTTATATACATCATATTGGAAGGAACTGATAACCAAGAAGCATCCAATCAAGCATGATATAGTAAATGTGACTCACTGTATTAGTTTTATTATTTCTACCACCAAGATCCAAAAGAAGGAAGATCTGGTGGCCTTAACAATTCATTGCACTATCGGTCAACATAGTTTTGACAAAGCCCTTCATTATAGTATGGCTAGTATTAACTTAATGTCGTTTGCTATCTACAAGCAATAGAGGTTAGGTATGCTGAGGCCGACTAGTATGAGGTTGTAGATGGATGACCGATCAATAAAGAGGCAAGTGTGTATGGTCAATGATGTACTTATTCATGTTGGTGAGTTCCTTCTTCCAACTGATTTTGAGATCCTTGATTATGGTGCTGACAAAGAAATTCGAATCATAATGAGTCAAACTTTCCTCGCTACTAGAAGGGCACTCATGAACTCAGAGAAGAACAATATCAAGTTTTGGGTAAATTATGAAAATGTTACACTCCAAGAAATCAAGGGGTGATATTGCTATGTAAATTCGAGTATTTTGGTTATTGATTCAGTGGATGTGATCGAAGACGCGGACGAATTAAAGATGGAAGAATAATGTCTCGGAGAAGCTCTAGCTGCTATTTTGGTGAATTTTGATGGAGATGATATGGAGGGGTATGTGGAGACTATGAATTCACTAGTAGGATTGGGTTCATATTATTATCAACTGAAGACACTTTCTCTTGATCAAGAGAATTGGGAGACTCTTCTGGCTAAACCGTCGATTATTAAACCACCAAAATTGGAGCTAAAGCAACTTCCATCTAACCTAAGGTATGTGTTTCTTGGTTTGAATAATACGTTACCCATCATTCTTTATGCATTGCTAAGTGAAGAGGGTATTGGAAGCATTGAGAAAGTATAGATGAGCTATTGGGTGGACCATAGCTTATATTAGGGGTTTCCCCTGAAAATTAGGAGCATAAAATCTAGCTTGAAGATGATAGTTCACCAAATGTGGAACAACAGATACGGTTCAATCCACCAATGCAGGATGTGCTAAAAATGAGATTATTAAGTGGTTGGACGCTAGAGTTATTTACCCAATCACAGATAGTCCATGGGTTAGTCCATTGCAGTGTGTTCCGAAAAAGGCGACATCACTGTAATGTTTAGGAACCCTTTAGCTTATCAAAAAGCTAGGGTCTGATACCAATCATCACACCTCTTGTATGCTACTATAAATATTTCACACACAAAGTCGTGAAGGCAGTCAGCAACACCTCTTGCCAACTTCAGCTAAACACTTAGTCCTTTCAAGATAAAAAAAACATAAGAATACGAAAGCAATCATACACACTTGAAGGAGGTTTAGAATGGAAAGTTTAATCAAACACACCAAGAGTTATGGGCAAACACAGCCCAACCTTTCTTTTATTTCAACTCAAATAAATAAAGGAAATGTCTCTCGGCTTTACAATGCAGTGATAGAACTAAACGTCTAACACTTGAACACTCAAAATAAACTAGCCTCACTCACTATTTATTTTAGACTCTCGGGAATACACTCACAAGAATAAAGTTTTATTTTAGCTTTGAACACTTAAGCTCAACACTAGCTCACTCTCGGGTTTAAGGATTTTCCGGTTGTTGAATTCGTGAATAAGTTATCCTAACTTATTCTACTTATAGGGAGGGGAATGGCTTTTCCTGACTTACAAAGGGGGACGTTTTAAGGGAGTGGGTGTAGTAACATACACCTACAAGTAATCTTCCATCACACACACATACACTTCACACGACCAACACTACTTCAAGACTTGGTCAATTCACACGTTTCTTCACATCTTCAAGCAAGTGTCTTGTTTATCAATTCAATCTCCTAAAACGGCTCACACTAGTCCCGCAAGGTCTTAGCCAAGTCTTACACGACTCAACACTTCACCCGCACCATCCACACCACGTCTAGACCACCATATACCAAGCTTGCACAAAATCCAGAACTCGATTAGAACCATTCTGCCCGGGTTGAGTCATTAAAGCTCACCCACTTCAATACTCAACCAAATTATCTTAAACCACTTCCCACGTGACCTGGAGACCTGTAGGGAGTTCCTCGAACCTACCCCAAGCTACCCGATGCTCCACCATGATCCGGATTTGAACTGCATTGCCCTTGGACTTAGTCAATCTTGCATCTCGGCTTGCCACATGTATATGACTCCGTCGAACTCGTAGAATAACCAACCCTTGTGATCTAATTGACCCATATGAGCCATAGAAAGTCTCGGAAAATCTTCCTCATATCCCACACCCACGCCTTAGCCCTTAGCCACAATTGCAAGCATTAATAATGCCCCATTGTCTCGGCTTCTAGTTCATTCCATCGGACTTTGTCAACTATCTGTTGTAACTCTTAGCTAGACTTGTAAAATGTATTAATGTGAATATTAACACCTTGTCATGTGCTCCTCACATGTCTGGATATCCCGTTACTTGCACATGTCCATTGAATACGTGTAACACCTTCTCGGACACCCATCACCAATGCACACCCTTAGTCGTATGTTGTTGATCTTTTGTATGTGTTATACCTTTTGTATTAGTTCCTAAATGTCTCCCTATATCCGAACATTACCCTTTAGCTTTGTCGACCCTCATGTTCCTTTGTATCATGCCTTCACTCGCATACACGAAGTGTTTGTCAACATAATCTATTTCCATCTCAATTTGTGCCTTAACTCACACCGAATTTTCCATGGACCAAGTCACATGTGTTACACCAACCCCCTAGATGTGAACATAAATTTGTTTGGTCTAATTCGTCTCCTTGAAATATCTAAATCTGATCCTTGTGTATAAATTTCCCTCTTATTGTGATGCTAAAATTGTTTCTTGTTTGGCCTGCCTCTAGTATTACTCTTTTACCTGTCTTGGTGAGTATACGATGGTATATTTCTGGGTATACAAGGTATAGGAACCTAAGTGTACACTAAGTGTATATCAAGATTATATATACTTATATACCCAAGTATATCATATATATATTTTGAATGTTTCGTTTATATCAATCCCTGGTATGTGAAATATAGGCTCGCATGCTTCCATAACAATATTTAAACATATGTTGGGATTATATTATATTTAGGCTGATTTATTCTACTTAAAGTTTGATAATTGTTGTATTGGGCTCATTTTCCCATTTTTTGCAATTCTGAATTATTGGGTCTGCTTGTATGTTAATGTTGTCTGGTCTGTCTAAAGCCCGGGCCTGAACTGATTTGTTCGAATATTCAATATGGGCTTGCATGCTTCTATACTAATATTTAAACATATGTTGGGCTTATATTATATTTAGTCAGATTTATTCTCCTTGAAGTTTGATAACTGTTGTATTGGGCTTATTTTCCCTTTTTCTTTTTTCTGCAATTCTGAATTACTGGGCCTGCTCATATTTGGATGTTGTCTGGTCTGTCTAAATCCTGGGCCTGAATTGAGTTGTTTGAATATTCATTTATTTACATGTTTTATACGTATAGTTTCATGTTCTGTCACTAAATTTTTTTCCTTTGTTTACATGAAATACACTGGGAGTGATGATGAGTCTCATTATGGGACTCATCGCGATTATCGCCAAACGAAGACCCACATCTTTGTCCATCGCATTCCGGCCTCGAAAATTCCAAAACAAAATAGGGTGGGATGAAATTGTTGTCCATCCCAATCTCCATCCTTATTCTCTTAATCTCGTTGCCTCTGTTATTTTCTGTTTAATTACTCAACATTGTGTAATTATTGAGTTGTTTAGAATAATTAGGTTTTGAATTGATAAACTAGAAGGATAGTCGCCACTAGTTATTCATTTAGATTTATCATGCATGTCCGAAACATTCAAAACTGTTTGATCGCCTTTTATATGCATTATTAGTATTATAAAAAATAAGGTTTTTGATTTTGTCAAAATCATAAAAATGATCTATTCATAACTCATCTATTGGCATTACAAAATAATCTAATAAAAGTATTTTCTTATTATCAGCTGCAAAACAAATACTTTATAAATCATGCCATACGAAATGCATATAATTAACACTAATTTTACATACAACATATACTTTCTGATACATCACTTCTTACATGCGTTTTACAAGCAATATCATGCAAAAATCGTCAAAATATATCTTTTAAATAATTATTTGTAATATCATTTTACTTAACTTCATATTTTAAAACATGCATTTTCAAACATAATATAGGTTTGATCGGATAACCGCAAGTTAGTGGATCTTAAAGGATGCCTAACCCCCCTTAAGATAATAGAGAACCCTTACCCAGAATCTCATAAGTTTTCGCAGATCATTAAACGGAGTTATTTTGCAGCATTTAAAGTGTCCTAATTCACTATAATAATTAGGTGGATACTCCTCGAACCTTAGCATTTACATTTAATCCAGGAGATCATCCAGAAGAAATATGTTGTGTTTCGTTCAGACCCTATCGGTCAAAAATGGGCGCGGTAGTTGTATTCTAGTAAACCACTGACAAGGGTTCGATGGGTTTCAATTCAGAATGGAGGTATGACAGTGTTACTAGTCCTCATTAAAATTGCAAGTAGGATTGATTATAATCACTGGATAACAATAATTCAAACAGTTCTAATGATTTGCACAGGTACTGGTATGCATTAAGGAAGTATGAATGGTTATGGGGAGTATTTAGAGTTATTAGTTGATTTTCTACAGATTGGGTACGGTAAGGTAATTATTAGGTATGATTATAGTATGGTGATTTGGAGATTCGAGGGAAAAATTAGGCTTATGTTATGTGTCTATGTATTTCTAAGGAATCTCGATGTGAAGGTCGGCATTGATAGTTGAGAATGAAGACTAGTATAGTCGGACTACGTTATCGATACAGGTTGAACTATGGTTGTGGCTACAACTAAAGGATGATGGTGATTATTGTGATAATTGCGGATTCAATCAAACGCGTAAAGAGGTATGATTGTGATTAAATTAGGGAATTCGAGCAGAGTCAGTTCTTAAATTCGAGAATCAGTTGTGAATGAAATTTTAGTTATGAAGCAATAGAATATTTGGGGTGTTGAGCTAAGTTAATAGTAGTTCGACTGATTAAGTGAGCAGGCGATATTGATTTATTTCTTGCCTGTTGGGGCTTTCAAATAGGGATTTCTTGGTCACTATTCGACTTTCGTACTTTCTGTCACGACCCGACACCGGGCCGCGACTGGTGCCCTACCTGGGCACCCCGTTCAGGTATACATCAGAGAATAGCAGCGGAACATACACAACATATAATATTTTTAGACAATAACAACACAGGCTAGCCGATAAGGCCGCCTTCCATAAAATATGCATAATCAAAGAAAACTGTACAACTCGGTTCTTACAGCCCCAAACCACAACATGTGACTACAGACCTCTAGGAATAACAACAGTGGCGGGACAGGGCCCCGCCATACCCCTGAATGTACATAAATCTACAACATCAGGAAAAAACTGTACCAAAAAGACAAGCCTCCGGAGAAATGGAGCTTCTGACGTCTGATAAGTGATCCTAAAAATGAGGATCCACCACCTGCTTACCCCTACCTGCGGCATGAACGCAGCCCCCGAGGAAGGGGGTCAGTACACAATATGTACTAAGTATGTAAAACTGGAAAATACTGTAATTACATCATAAGTTTAAAACAAAGTCGGAGACATGTATGATAATAGAATTACAGTACACAGTGCCTTACTAACAATGAGAGTAACTGGTAGTATACGTACAACATAAAAATAGGAAGCTCACGATCAAAGCAGGACCATGCGCCTGCAATATCATTAAGCAATCCTACTCCTGGGACTATTTCACCCGCATAGGTCGTGTGGACCCGCATGAGGTATTCCTCGCATATGATGTACCCGCCCGCATGGGACTATTTCACCCGCATAAGCCTATAAGGACTCGCATGAGGTATTCCTCGCATCGTGGGTAGCAAATCCACGGAAACAGGTGGTATAACTATCTTGGGGATTTACCCCTCAATTATACTCTTACCCTGAAGCATGTGGTATAACTATCTTGGGGATTTACCCCTCAGATATACTCTTACCCTGGAGAAGGTGGTATAACTATCTTGGGGATTTACCCCTCAGATATACTCTTACCCTATCTCAACCGGCCATCATACATAAAGTAAGCAAGTTAAGAAATCCCCCTAACTTCATATGTTACACCCCGGAAATTCCAGGATATGTTTGTAAGGACGTACGTAAGAACTCAAAAATGTTAAGATTTGAGACGAGTAAATTTATCGGAATTATGGAATTGTCGGAAAACGAAATATTGCGACGAACGGGAGGGCGACATGTGTCACCCCCCCCCCCCCCCTTAGTGGTCTTGGACGAAATTGTCTTGGATGGAATGGTCATTTGACCAATTTTAGGATGGCCAAGTCTTGCAAAGACTAATAGCTTGATATTGTTGACTTAGTCAAGTCCACTTGGCTAGGATCCATGTGAAACTTATCTAGGCCAACCATTTGTGTAGATCTTGACCCTCCATAGTATTATATATGTGTACAAGTAGCAAGACAAGGCTTTTAACACTTAGCTAAATTTTCAAACAAATCTTGAAGAGCATTAAGAGAGCTCTCGGCTTTTAGGAGGGTTTCAAGAGAAAAAATTTCAATTGTTGTCCAATAATCTCCCCACTTTAAACCAAGGTACCTAAGGGTATAGTAAGCATATCTCAATAGAAAAATCTCGGAAAAGATAGTTTTAGGGTTAGTCATGGCGAGAACCTAAGGGGTTATTCAACTTTGAAGTTGGAATTTGAAGATGAGTTATTCTTAAGCTTCTAAGGGTTGCTTGGAGTGGATTGGAACGTCGAAAGGAGGAGCTAAAGTTGCTAAGGATCGACTTGTAGTCTTGGATCATATTTGGGCTAATATGAGGTATAATCTTCGTCTTACTTTTGTAATTGAAGATTCAATGTTATTATAAGTTAGAAATGATCATGTGATATGTGTTATGAAGTTTGATAAGTGTTATGGAATTTTAAGAGCTCAAAACCGAAATGGCATGTTTAGCCCTTTGAAATTGAAATACAATTTTAGTTGTTATTAGAAATCGTCGCATGTTACCTACTTAGAGATTATGGATTGTTATAATCAAATACGACTTGATATCATGTTATGCTACCAATTTGGATTGAAATGGAAATTTGATAAGAATTGGTAAGGTTGAACTCAAGGTGGCCGAATTTGGACTTTTTAGTTTGTTTTTCATTTGTATTGGACTACTTTCTAAATTGTGAGCCAATTGGGGTTGTTTAGTTAGTCATTTGTATTGGAGTACCTTATAGAAGTTGTGAGCCAATTGGGGCTGTTTGGTTATTGTTTTCGGCCTTGAAAAAGGTGGCAAAGTAAGTAGAAACAAAGGAGGTCTTTGTCAGATTTTCCGTAGAATTTAGCGACTTAGCACCTAAAATATTCTACGTATGAAGTAAGAAGTTAATGGACGTATGGTGACCATTATAGGTTGACGTACTAGGTATAGCGTATCCTACTTGAAGAATGGAATAGCTCAAGGTGGAAGTACTTTGGAGCTTTTTGCTACTTGTCGATAATCGTCGCGAGGTATGTGAACCTCTTCCTTCTTTAGACATGGTTCTATGTATGGAATATACATGTGGTATTATTTCATGATTCCTTCTATTCTTAGAAGTTAAGAAGTATGTATGTTGATTTACTCTACGTAAGGGTTATGTCTAAGTTATCCTAAGTTATAAGTATGTTAAATTGTCTAAGTCCTTACCAGTCTTATGGGAGATGTTGGTAAGAATGGTTAGGAAAATATGAGATTTGATTTAAAACTATGTGTCTTGATTTATTTAAAGTAAGTAAGTGGATTTTACGTTCAAAAATGACTTGAATTTATATGTGAAAAGGGGATTGATTTTAAAAGTGAAAGTTATATGGTTTTAAGAGAATAAGTTACTTGGTTTTGGAAGTGTATGGAACTTTATATTTGTTTTGTATAAGTATAAGTAAGTGGATTTTAAAGAATGTATGATATAAGGTTTTAAGACTATGAACTTTGGTTGTCTTCTAAGGATTATGAAACTTTATTTTTCAAGTTGTGGACTTGATTTCTAAAAGTATTGATGACATGATTTTAAGAGTATGTGACTTGAGTTTTAAAAAGAAAGAAGTTTATGATTCTGTTAAGTACGTATGTACGTGGTATTTTTTGGTCTAGTTTCCCTAATGTTGTAAGAATAAAAGTGCCTTGAGTTCTCTAAAATGAAAGGTTGTTATAATAGCTTTATGGGAAGTTGTTATAACGACTTAAGAAGGGGTAACAATACGTTTTAAAATGTTACGTAAGGAAAATCGCACCGAGCCTACACGTAGGCCGGATTACGTTATGAAATACACCGAGCCTACACGTAGGCCGGATTACGTTATGAAATACAGGAGCCTACAAATAGGCGGATTACGTTATGAAATACACCGAGCCTACAAATAGGCGGATTACGTTATGAAATACACCGAGCCTACAAATAGGCGGATTACGTTATGAGATACACCGAGCCTACACATAGGCGGATTATGCCATATTACCCGAGCCTACACATAGGCGGGTTACGTCATCTTACACCGAGCCCCGGGTGGGCGGATTATGCTACATGATTCCACGATGCAAGAGCCCGGTGGGCGGATTATGCTACATGATTCCACAAGACACCGAGCCCCAGGGCGGGCGGATTATGTTATATGATTCCACGATCTGCAAGGCGAGCGGGCGGATTATGTCACATGATTCATCAAGACCGTGTCCATAAATGGGCGGATTATGTTATGTAAGATATGTAAGTTATGTGAAAAAGGTGGATTAAGATCTTAAGTAAGTATGTAAGAATATGTTGTTAAATCTTATCGAAAAAAGAAAGGCAGTTAATCTATGATTGATTTCAGGAGTTAAAATGACGTTCTTTCTACTGTTATGATTTGATTCTTGCACGTTATTTCTGTTCCATATTCGGTACCTATTGTACTAACCCCCTTCGGGGGGCTGCGTTCATGTCCGCAGGTTTAGGTACACAGTTATGGATCCGCGAGCTTAGGATCCTGGTTCAGCACTTTGAGATGGCTCGATGTTCGGAGTTGTCATGGCTATGTATATTCAAGTGCAGCGGGGCCTTGTCCCGCCTGATTGTTCGATTGTTATTCCTAGAGGTGCGTATTCGCATGTTGTGGGTCGATTTGTCAAAGAAATGAGGCATTCGCTTGGTTGTATTTATATATGTTGGAAGGTAGCCATGTATCGGCTAACTGTTGTTTACATCTATTGTTTTATTTTATAAGTTTCATGTATGTTCGCTGATTTTCTCGATGTATACTGTAAGGGTGCCAGGTAGGGCACGATCGCGAGCTTGGGGAGTCGTGACAAAAGTGGTATCGAGCGATTAGTCCTCGGAAAGTGTCTACAGACCGTGTCTAGTAGAGTCTTGATTATCGGTGTGTTGTGCACCACATCTATAATCAGGAGGCTGCAGGACATTTAGGATTGGTTTCCATTCTTCTCACTCTGAGATCGTGCGATAGAGCGTGTTGTTAGGTCGTCCCTCCCTAACGAGTTATGTTGATTGCATTCTACGAGAAAGCGTGATGACCGGGAAGGACTATGTGGATTGCGTATCGGGTTGGTAATGATTATAGTATAGTTGGTATTGTGACATACATCTATCTGAGTTATGTATGAAGTCGGGCAGCGTGTTGCCTAGACTGATTTTAGATTACCAAGAGTTGGTAAAGACGAACTAGATACCGGGAAGGTATGAAATAGTTAATGAATTTTCGCCAAGGTCTTCTCGGGTAGAAAGAGTTATTATAGATCAAGAATAAGAGTTAAGTGCGACGGCGGGTCGGGGTGAGGACCTGTTACGGGTCTCCCCGGCACGGAATGGAGTAGGATCAGTTGGTAGTAGTTCCGCCACGTGGCGAAGTCACGGTGCAAGGCCCAAGTCTAGTTAATTGTTTACTGGGTTCGTGGGCGCGTTCCACGGAACCAGTCATGGCGGAAATGGCCTTATGTTGTTTTATAGAGTGACTCCAAAGATTTGAGGCCAGAGTCGGTGTGGAAGTTATGTATGTATGTTAGAAGGAGTTGGAAGTACGAAAAGATAATCTCTTTTGGGCTTATGATGGACAGATATGCGTGTGCGAGGTATTAGGGCCATATGTGGCATTGTTGGTATGTCGGGGTTGTGAAAGGAAACTATGTCGCTAATTATAAGTTTGACTCCGAAAGAACATTCGAGGACGAATGTTTCTAAGCGGGGAAGAATGTTACACCCCGGAAATTCCAGGATATGTTTGTAAGGACGTACGTAAGAACTCAAAAATGTTAAGATTTGAGACGAGTAAATTTATCGGAATTATGGAATTGTCGGAAAACGAAATATTGCGACGAACGGGTGGGCGAAATGTGTCACCCCCCCCCCCCCCTTAGTGGTCTTGGACGAAATTGTCTTGGATGGAATGGTCATTTGACCAATTTTAGGATGGCCAAGTCTTGCAAAGACTAATAGCTTGATATTGTTGACTTAGTCAAGTCCACTTGGCTAGGATCCATGTGAAACTTATCTAGGCCAACCATTTGTGTAGATCTTGACCCTCCATAGTATTATATATGTGTACAAGTAGCAAGACAAGGCTTTTAACACTTAGCTAAATTTTCAAACAAATCTTGAAGAGCATTAAGAGAGCTCTCGGCTTTTAGGAGGGTTTCAAGAGAAAAATTTTCAATTGTTGTCCAATAATCTCCCCACTTTAAACCAAGGTACCTAAGGGTATAGTAAGCATATCTCAATAGAAAAATCTCGGAAAAGATAGTTTTGGGTTAGTATGGCGAGAACCTAAGGGTTATTCAACTTTGAAGTTGGAATTTGAAGATGAGTTATTCTTAAGCTTCTAAGGGTTGCTTGGAGTGGATTGGAGCGTCGAAAGGAGGAGCTAAAGTTGCTAAGGATCGACTTGTAGTCTTGGATCATATTTGGGCTAATATGAGGTATAATCTTCGTCTTACTTTTGTAATTGAAGATTCAATGTTATTATAAGTTAGAAATGATCATGTGATATGTGTTATGAAGTTTGATAAGTGTTATGGAATTTTAAGAGCTCAAAACCGAAATGGCATGTTTAGCCCTTTGAAATTGAAATACAATTTTAGTTGTTATTAGAAATCGTCGCATGTTACCTACTTAGAGATTATGGATTGTTATAATCAAATACGACTTGATATCATGTTATGCTACCAATTTGGATTGAAATGGAAATTTGATAAGAATTGGTAAGGTTGAACTCAAGGTGGCGAATTTGGACTTTTAGTTTGTTTTTCATTTGTATTGGACTACTTTCTAAATTGTGAGCCAATTGGGGCTGTTTAGTTAGTCATTTGTATTGGAGTACCTTATAGAAGTTGTGAGCCAATTGGGGCTGTTTGGTTATTGTATTCGGCCTTGAAAAAGGTGGCAAAGTAAGTAGAAACAAAGGAGGTCTTTGTCAGATTTTCCGTAGAATTTAGCGACTTAGCACCTAAAATATTCTACGTATGAAGTAAGAAGTTAATGGACGTATGGTGACCATTATAGGTTGACGTACTAGGTATAGCGTATCCTACTTGAAGAATGGAATAGCTCGAGGTGGAAGTACTTTGGAGCTTTTTGCTCTTGTCGATAATCGTCGCGAGGTATGTGAACCTCTTCCTTCTTTAGACATGGTTCTATGTATGGAATATACATGTGGTATTATTTCATGATTCCTTCTATTCTTAGAAGTTAAGAAGTATGTATGTTGATTTACTACGTAAGGGTTATGTCTAAGTTATCCTAAGTTATAAGTATGTTAAATTGTCTAAGTCCTTACCAGTCTTATGGGAGATGTTGGTAAGAATGGTTAGGAAAATATGAGATTTGATTTAAAACTATGTGTCTTGATTTATTTAAAGTAAGTAAGTGGATTTTACGTTCAAAAATGACTTGAATTTATATGTGAAAAGGGATTGATTTTAAAAGTGAAAGTTATATGGTTTTAAGAGAATAAGTTACTTGGTTTTGGAAGTGTATGGAACTTTATATTTGTTTTGTATAAGTATAAGTAAGTGGATTTTAAGAATGTATGATATAAGGTTTTAAGACTATGAACTTTGGTTGTCTTCTAAGGATTATGAAACTTTATTTTTCAAGTTGTGGACTTGATTTCTAAAAGTATTGATGACATGATTTTAAGAGTATGTGACTTGAGTTTTAAAAAGAAAGAAGTTTATGATTACATTGAAATGCGTATGTACGTGGTATTTTAGGTCTAGTTTCCTAATGTTGTAAGAATAAAAGTGCCTTGAGTTCTCTAAAATGAAAGGTTGTTATAATAGCTTTATGGGAAGTTGTTATAACGACTTAAGAAGGGGTAACAATACGTTTTAAAATGTTACGTAAGGAAAATCGCACCGAGCCTACACGTAGGCCGGATTACGTTATGAAATACACCGAGCCTACACGTAGGCCGGATTACGTTATGAAATACACCGAGCCTACAAAAAGGCGGATTCGTTATGAAATACAGGAGCCTACAAATAGGCGGATTACGTTATGAAATACACCGAGCCTACAAATAGGCGGATTACGTTATGAGATACACCGAGCCTACACATGGCGGATTATGCCATATTACCGAGCCTACACATGGCGGGTTACGTCATCTTACACCGAGCCCGGGTGGGCGGATTATGCTACATGATTCCACGATGCAGAGCCGCGGTGGGCGGATTATGCTACATGATTCCACAAGATGCAGAGCCCCACAGCGGGCGGATTATGTTATATGATTCCACGATGACCGAGCCGCGGCGGGCGGATTATGTCACATGATTCATCAAGACACCGTGTCCATAAATGGGCGGATTATGTTATGTAAGATATGTAAGTTATGTGAAAAATTTGGATTAAGATCTTAAGTAAGTATGTAAGAATATGTTGTTAAATCTTATCGAAAAAAGAAAGGAGCGGTTAATATATGATTGATTTGGGAGTTAAAATGGCGTTCTTTCTGATTATGATTTGATTCTTGCGTTATTTACATTCCATATTCGGTACCTATTGTACTAACCCGCCGAAGCTGCGTTCATGTCGCGAGTTTAGGTACCTGATTATGGATCCATGAGCTTAGGATCTGGTTGGCATTTTGAGATGGCTCGATGTTCGGAGTTGTCATGGCTATGTATATTGAAGTGCGGCGGGGCCTTGTCCGCCACGATTGTTCGATTGTTATTCCTAGAGTGCAGTATTCGCATGTTGTGGGTCGATTTGTCAAAGAAATGAGGCAAGCGCTTGGTTTGTATTTATATATGTTCGGGAAGGTAGCCATATCGGCTAACTTTGTTGTTTACATCTATTGTTTTATTTTATAAGTTTCATGTATGTTCCGCTGATTTTCTCGATGTATACTGTAGGGTGCCTGGGTAGGGCACGATCGCGAGCTTGGCCGAGTCGTGACAAAAGTGGTATCGAGCGATTAGTCCTCGGAAAGTGTCTGAGGCGTGTCTAGTAGAGTCTTGATTATCGGTGTGTTGTGCACCACATCTATAATCGGGAGGCTGCGGGACATTTAGGATTGGTTTCCATTCTTCTCACTCTGAGATCGTGCGATAGAGCGTGTTGTTAGGTCGTCCCTCCTAACGAGTTATGTTGATTGCAACTACGAGAAAGCGTGATGACCGGGAAGGACTATGTGGATTGCGTATCGGGTTGGTAATGATTATAGTATAGTTGGTATTGTGACATACATCTATCTGAGTTATGTATGAAGTCGACGCGTGTTGCCTAGACTGATTTTAGATTACCAAGAGTTGGTAAAGACTAACTAGATACCGGGAAGGTATGAAATAGTTAATGAATTTTCGCCAAGGTCTTCTCGGGTAGAAAGAGTTATTATAGATCAAGAATAAGAGTTAAGTGCGACGGCGGGTCGGGGTGAGGACCTGTTACGGGTCTCCCCATGGCCTGGAATGGAGTAGGATCAGTTGGTAGTAGTTCCGCTACGTGACGAGTCACGAGTGCAAGGCCCAAGTCTAGTTAATTGTTTTACGGGTTCGTGGACGCGTTCCACCGGAACCAGGTCATGAAAGCCGGAAATGGCCTTATGTTGTTTTATAGAGTGACTCCAAAGATTTGAGGCCAGAGTCGGTGTGGAAGTTATGTATGTATGTTAGAAGGAGTTGGAAGTACGAAAAGATAATCTCTTTTGGGCTTATGATGGACAGATATGCGTGTGCGAGGTATTAGGGCCATATGTGGCATTGTTGGTATGTCGGGGTTGTGAAAGGAAACTATGTCGCTAATTATAAGTTTGACTCCGAAAGAACATTCGAGGACGAATGTTTCTAAGCGGGGAAGAATGTTACACCCCGGAAATTCCAGGATATGTTTGTAAGGACGTACGTAAGAACTCAAAAATGTTAAGATTTGAGAAGAGTAAATTTATCTAATTATGGAATTGTCGGAAAAGCGAAATATTGCGACGAGCGGGAGGCGACATGTCACCCCTTAGTGGTCTTGGACGAAATTGTCTTGGATGGAATGGTCATTTGACCAATTTTAGGATGGCCAAGTCTTGCAGACTAATAGCTTGATATTGTTGACTTAGTCAAGTCCACAGCTAGGATCCATGTGAAACTTATCTAGGCCAACCATTTGTGTAGATCTTGACCCTCCATAGTATTATATATGTGTACAAGTAGCAAGACAAGGCTTTTAACACTTAGCTAAATTTTCAAACAAATCTTGAAGAGCAGTAAGAGAGCTCTCGGCTTTTAGGAGGTTTGAGAAAAATTTTCAATTGTTGTCCAATAATCTCCCACTTTAAACCAAGGTACCTAAGGGTATAGTAAGCATATCTCAATAGAAAAATCTCGGAAAAGATAGTTTTGGGTTAGTCATGGCGAGAACCTAAGGGGTTATTCAACTTTGAAGTTGGAATTTGAAGATGAGTTATTCTTAAGCTTCTAAGGGTTGCTTGGAGTGGATTGGGTCGAAAGGAGGAGCTAAAGTTGCTAAGGATCGACTTGTAGTCTTGGATCATATTTGGGCTAATATGAGGTATAATCTTCGTCTTACTTTTGTAATTGAAGATTCAATGTTATTATAAGTTAGAAATGATCATGTGATATGTGTTATGAAGTTTGATAAGTGTTATGGAATTTTAAGAGCTCAAAACCGAAATGGCATGTTTAGCCCTTTGAAATTGAAATACAATTTTAGTTGTTATTAGAAATCGTCGCATGTTACCTACTTAGAGATTATGGATTGTTATAATCAAATACGACTTGATATCATGTTATGCTACCAATTTGGATTGAAATGGAAATTTGATAAGAATTGGTAAGGTTGAACTCAAGGTGGCCGAATTTGGACTTTTTAGTTTGTTTTTCATTTGTATTGGACTACTTTCTAAATTGTGAGCCAATTGGGGCTGTTTAGTTAGTCATTTGTATTGGAGTACCTTATAGAAGTTGTGAGCCAATTGGGGCTGTTTGGTTATTGTATTCGGCCTTGAAAAAGGTGGCAAAGTAAGTAGAAACAAAGGAGGTGCTGTCCGATTTTCCGTAGAATTTAGCGACTTAGCACCTAAAATATTCTACGTATGAAGTAAGAAGTTAATGGACGTATGGTGACCATTATAGGTTGACGTACTAGGTATAGCGTATCCTACTTGAAGAATGGAATAGCTCAAGGTGGAAGTACTTTGGAGCTTTTTGCTACTTGTCGATAATCGTCGCGAGGTATGTGAACCTCTTCCTTCTTTAGACATGGTTCTATGTATGGAATATACATGTGGTATTATTTCATGATTCCTTCTATTCTTAGAAGTTAAGAAGTATGTATGTTGATTTACTCTACGTAAGGGTTATGTCTAAGTTATCCTAAGTTATAAGTATGTTAAATTGTCTAAGTCCTTACGAGTCTTATGGGAGATGTTGGTAAGAATGGTTAGGAAAATATGAGATTTGATTTAAAACTATGTGTCTTGATTTATTTAAAGTAAGTAAGTGGATTTTACGTTCAAAAATGACTTGAATTTATATGTGAAAAGGGATTGATTTTAAAAGTGAAAGTTATATGGTTTTAAGAGAATAAGTTACTTGGTTTTGGAAGTGTATGGAACTTTATATTTGTTTTGTATAAGTATAAGTAAGTGGATTTTAAAGAATGTATGATATAAGGTTTTAAGACTATGAACTTTGGTTGTCTTCTAAGGATTATGAAACTTTATTTTTCAAGTTGTGGACTTGATTTCTAAAAGTATTGATGACATGATTTTAAGAGTATGTGACTTGAGTTTTAGAAAGAAAGAAGTTTATGATTACATTGAAATGCGTATATGCGTGGTATTTTAGGTCTAGTTTCCCTAATGTTGTAAGAATAAAAGTGCCTTGAGTTCTCTAAAATGAAAGGTTGTTATAATAGCTTTATGGGAAGTTGTTATAACGACTTAAGAAGGGGTAACAATACGTTTTAAAATGTTACGTAAGGAAAATCGCACCGAGCCTACACGTAGGCCGGATTACGTTATGAAATACACCGAGCCTACACGTAGGCCGGATTGCGTTATGAAATACAGGAGCCTACAAATAGGCGGATTACGTTATGAAATACACGAGCCTACAAATAGGCGGATTACGTTATGAAATACAGAGCCTACAAATAGGCGGATTACGTTATGAGATACAGAGCCTACACATGGCGGATTATGCCATATTACCGAGCCTACACATAGGCGGGTTCGTCATCTTACGAGCCGCGGTGGGCGGATTATGCTACATGATTCCACGATAACCGAGCCCGCGGTGGGCGGATTATGCTACATGATTCCGATGCAAGCCCGGCGGGCGGATTATGTTATATGATTCCACAAGATGCAAGCCGGGCGGGCGGATTATGTCACATGATTCATCAAGACACCGTGTCCATAAATGGGCCGGATTATGTTATGTAAGATATGTAAGTTATGTGAAAAAGGCTGGATTAAGATCTTAAGTAAGTATGTAAGAATATGTTGTTAAATCTTATCGAAAAAAAGAAAGGAACGGTTAATATATGATTGATTTCAGGAGTTAAAATGACGTTCTTTCTACTGTTATGATTTGATTCTTGCACGTTATTTCTGTTCCATATTCGGTACCTATTGTACTAACCCCCTTCGGGGGGCTGCGTTCATGTCCGCAGGTTTAGGTACACAGTTATGGATCCGCGAGCTTAGGATCCTGGTTCAGCATTTTGAGATGGCTCCAATGTTCCGGAGTTGTCATGGCTATGTATATTGAAGTGCAGCGGGGCCTTGTCCCGCCACAGTTGTTCAGTTGTTATTCCTAGAGGTCTGTATTCGCATGTTGTGGGTCAGTTTGTCAAAGAAATGAGGCAACTGCTTCGGTTGTATTTATATATGTTCAGGAAGGTAGCCATATCGGCTAACCTGTTGTTTTACATCTATTGTTTTATTTTATAAGTTTCATGTATGTTCCGCTGATTTTCTCTGATGTATACCTGTAAGGGTGCCCAGGTAGGGCACCAGTCGCGGGCCCGGGGCCGGGTCGTGACATCTTATTCATATACACTCTCATTTTAGTTTACTTAAGGCACTAGCATATCTTTTATAAAAATCCGGGAATTTAACCCAAGTACTACATACTTCTACTCTTTAAAACAAATGACTCTTTTTAGTATAAAACTTCCAAGATACTATTAACCGTAGTATCAAGTCAAAATTACGTTTCAAGACAAGTCACACTACCTTTAGAAATAAAGTTAGGTTTCTAAATCAAGTGACTCATTTTCTTATAAAACCTTAGGCAATTGATGCCTTAAAATCAAATTGCCTTTCATTAAATCTAGTCATTTATCTTTCCATAAAGCTAATGTAACCAACTTCCCATAAAGTCGTTATATTCACTTTATACCTTAGTCAAGTACAATTTCCTATCCAAGGGACTTATACGTTTAAAACAAAACAAGTATCACATACTTTAAAACTCTTCAAGTCCCTTAAATTTAATAAAACTTAAGGCATCCTTAATACTTTCAAAGAAGTGAGTTAATCTCCTAACTCACCCGACTTGGCTATTCATAAAACTAGTAAAGGATATCAAGGTCTTGTACGTCTACCGTACTACATACGTGCAACTAGTCATGCTCAAAAGATAGGAAAAGTTCTACATACCTCTTCGGGCCAATCCACTTGCCAAGTACAAAGTCCCGCCCGTAGTATGTCAACCTATAATATTCACAATACGTCTATTAACGCCTTACTTCAACGTAGAATATTATAAGTGTAAAGTCTCTAAATTCTACGGAAAATCGGACAGCACCTCCTTTGTTTCTACTCACTTTTCCACCTTTTTCAAGGACGGATACAATAACCAAACACGCCACATTTAAGGCTCAATCAATGCAATCAACAATAGGGGATTACACGCCTACAAGACGTGTAAAATTCCGCCCCACAAACGATATCAAACTAATACATCTACTAGGCCAATTCGGCAAACTTGAGGTACTATAACATCAATTCTAATCCAATTTCCATTTCAATCCAAGTTGTTAGCATAACATGAAATCAAATCGCAATCGATTATACTACTATAACCTTCAAGTAAGTAACATGCAACGATTCTAGTAAGTGATCAAATTGCAATCCAACTTCACATGGCTTACATTACATTTCAGATTTTTAAGGCTACAAGCAATCCATAATACTTATAAACTTCAACACATATACTTCATGCTAGCAACATGTAAAGCTAACAACAATAAAAATAATCTTGTAACACTTTTAAGAGACAAGATTATACCTCAACGAATCTTAATCCAACTCCAAATCCGAAGTCGCTCCTTAGCAACTTAGAGCCTCTTCAAGACACTTCAATCCGCTAGTTGAGACCCTTAGAACAACACCAACAAATTTCCTTCAAACTTCCAAACAAAACCTAGAAAGCAACTAGGTTTTCACCTTGCGACTAATACGAAAACTATCGTTTTCCAAGATTTTTCTATTGAGATACACTTACAATACACTCAAGAACCTTGGTTTAAAGTGTGGAGCTTAATGGACAAGAAACAATTTTTTTTCCTTTTTGATTGGAGTGAACCCGAGAGAAACAAGCTCTAGTTCTTCAATTTCTTGAAAAAATTTCTAAGTGTTAGGCTTGTCTTGCTACTACTAGTATTATATAGCACAATGGAGGGGCAAGATGCAAACAAATGGGTGTCTTGGATGCGGTCTTATTAAATATCAAGACTTTGTGGACCCTTTGACTTAGTCAATTCTCTCAAGCTCACAACTTGCAAGGCTTATCATCCTACAAAGGTCAAATGACCCTTAGGTCCTTGCCCATTTTCGTCCAAGGCTCCATAAGGGGGGGTGACACGTGTTGCCCTCCCATTCGTCACAATATTACGTTTTCCGACAATTTCATAATTCCGACAAAATTTTACAAGTCTCAAATCTTAACACTTGTGAGTTCTTACGTACATTCTTAAAGCATGTCCTATAAATACGGGGTGTAACATTCTTCCCCCCTTAGAAACATTCGTCCCCGAATGTTCTTTCGGAGTCAAACTTATAATTAGCGACATAGTTTCCTTTCACAACCCCTACATATCAACAATGCCACACATGGCTACATAATAGCATTTAAGCAAAGGAAAAAACTTCAATTAAAACTTGACAAGTAAGGGAAAAGAATTACCTGAAGGTGTAGGGAATAAGTGAGGATACTTCCTCAACATGTCCTCCTCCGCTTCCCAAGTCATCTCATCCCGGTTATCATTCCTCCATAAGACTTTGACGGAAGCCACATCCGGTCATGATCGCGACACAGCGATCGAGTATCGCTATGGGACTCTCCTCATACGATAACCCCTCTGTCACCTGGACCTCACTAGCAGGGAAAACACTCGCTGGATCTCCGATACACTTCCGTAACATAGAAATATGGAAGACCGGATGTACCGCCTCTAACTCTGATGGCAGATCCAACTCATAGGCAACCTTGCCTACTCGACGGACGATCTGGTAGGGCCCAATGTACCTTGGGCTGAGTTTCCCCTTCTTACCGAATCTCATCACACCTTTTATGGGTGACACTTTCAAGAAGACCCAATCGTCTACCTGAAACTCCAAATGCCGACGCCGATTATCCGCATATGACATCTGCCGACTACGCCGCTATGATCTCTCTGGATAAGCTTCACCTTATCCACAGCCTGCTGAACCAAGTCTGGGCCAACTAACTGCACCTCGCCCACGTCGAACCAACCAATCGGCGATCTACATTTCCGCCCATATAAAGCCTCGTATGGCACCATCTGTATACTGGAATGATATCTGTTGTTATAAGCAAACTCCACAAGAGGCAAATGATCCTACCAGCTACCCCTGAAATCAATCACGCAGTCACGCAGCATATCCTCAAGTGTCTGGATAGTACGCTCTGCTGCCGTCGATGCGGGGATGAAATAATGTCTTGAGACTCACTGGTCCCTAATCCATACGGAAAGACCTCCGAAGTTAGTTAAATGGCGGCTCCTATCGGATATAATCGACAGGGACACCGTGCGACCTCACAATCTCTCGATGTATAATCGGCATAGTCCTCGGTAAGCGTCGTCGACTAGAAGGAAATGGGCTGATTTCGTCGACTGTCACAATAACCCAAATGGAGTCGTACTTTCTCAGTGCGAGGTAACCTCAGTAACAAAGTCCATGTTGATCACCTCCCACTTCCAGTCGAATCTCAATAGCTGCAATAATCCACTAGGCCTCTGGTGCTCGACCTTGACTGCGGCAATTAGGACATCATGCAACAAAACGCCACGTCCTCTTGTGCCATCCCACCAATACAAACATCTGAGGTCATGGTACATCTTGGTCGACCCCGGATGAATAGAATAACGAGCACTGTGTGCCTCCCCCAAAATATGCCGACGAAGTCCTGTCACATCGGGAACACACAACCGGCCCTTAAACCTTAGCACCCCATCAGGCGCTACCTCTGTTACACCCCGAAAATTACAGGACATGTTTATAAGAACATAAGTAAGAACTCGAAAATGTTAAGATTTGAGATGAGTAAAAATTTATCGGAATTTTTGAATTTATCTGAAAACAAAATATTGCGACGAACGGGAGGGCGACACGTGTCACCCCCCATTTGTGGTCTTGGGCGAAATGGCATGGGTAGGATGGTCATTTGACCATTAGTAAGATGACCAAGTCTTGCAAATGACTTAGCTTGACATTGTTGACTAAGTCAAAGGACACTTGGACTTGATCCATGTGAAGCTCATCCTAGCCACCCAATTGTACTAATATTGACCCTCCATCTTGTTATATATGTATGCTAGTGCAAGACAAGCTCCACACTTAGCAAATTTTCAAAAGAAAACTTGAAGGGCTCTTATGTTGCTCTCGGCAATGAGGTTTTTTCCAAGAAGAAATTTTGCAATTTTTGTCCAATAATTCCCATACTTTAAACCAAGGTTCCTAAGAGTATTGTAAGGTTTTCTCAATAGAAAGATTTCGGAAAAGAGGCGTTTTTGTATTAGTCGAAAGGCGAAAACCTAAGGGGTTATTCAACTTTGAAGCTGAAACTTGAAGATGAGTTATTCATAAGCTTCTAAGGGTGGTTTGGAGTGGATTGGAACGTCGAAAGGAGGAGCTAAAGGTGCTAAGGATCGACTTGTACTCTTGGATCATATTTGGGCTAATTGAGGTATAACCTTCATTTTACTTTTGTAATTGAAGATTTCATGTTATGATAAGTTATAAGTGATCATGTGATTTGTGTTGAAGTTTATAAGTATTATGGATTGCTTGTAACCTTAAAAATCCGAAATGTAATGTAAGCCATGTGAAGTTGGATTACAATTTGGTCGTTTACTAGAATTGTCGCATGTTAATTACTTGAAGATTATAGTAGTATAATCGATTGCGACATGATATCATGTTATGCTAACAACTTGTATTGAAATGGAAATTGGATAAGAATTGGTATTGTTGCATCTCAATGTGGCCGAAATTGGACTAGTGGTTTGTTGTAGTTTAGACTAGTTATTATATATTGTGGGGCGGAATTTTATATGTCTTGATTAAGCATGTAATCCCCTATTGTTAGCTACTTTGTTGGGCCTTAAATGTGGCGTGTTTGGTTATTGAATTCGGCCTTGAAAAAGGTGGCAAAGTATGTAGAAACAAAGGAAGTGCTGTCCGATTTTCCGTAGAATTTAGTGACTTTGCACTTGGAATATTCTACGTTTGAAGTAAGAAGTTAATAGACGTATTATGGTCATTATAGGTTGACATACTACGTACGGCGAATTGGACTTAGCAAGTGGATTAAACCGAAGAGGTATGTGGAACTTTCTTATCTCTTGAGCATGAATAAGTTGTAAATGTATAGTACGGTAGACGTACGAGTTTTTGACGAATCTAGTCTATTTGATATCCTTGGCTTATTTTAAGAATGTCCAAGTTGGTTGAGTTAGGGAGTTAACTCACTTGTTTAAATATTAAGGATATCTTGGTTTTCAAAAGTTAAGAGACTTTAAGTATGTTGAAAGTATTTTTGATACTTGTTTTGTTGGAAAGTTTAAGTCTCTTGGTTATAAAGAAGTATGTAAGTTGCAAATGTATAAAGCTAGTATAACGGCTTTATGAGAAGTTGGTTATAATAGCTTTATGGGAAGTTAAAAGGAGTGGTTTACTCTAAGTAATTTAAGTATGATAAATGACTTGATTTAATGAAAGGCAAATTGATTTTAAGGCATCAATTTCCTAAGGTTTTATAAGAAAATGAGTCACTTGATTTAGAAACCTAACTTTATTTCTAAAGGTATTGTGACTTGTCTTGAAACGTAATTTCGACTTGATACTATGGTTAATTAGTATCTTGGAAGTTTTATAGGAAAAAGAGTCATTTGTTTTAAAGAGTAGAAGTACGTAGTACTTTGGGTTAAATTCCCGGATTTTATAAAGACATGTTAGTGCCTTAAGTAAACTAAAATGAGAGTGTATATGAACAAGGATAATAAGAAGTTAGGGGATTTCTTAACTTGCTTATATATTGTATGATAAGCCGGTAGTGCTTATGTTATGTATGATAGTCGGTTTGTGCTAGTGGTATATTATTCATTGCGGGGTCATTCCCCGGGTTTGTGGCATTTGCATATTCCGTGGATTTGCTACCCACGATGCGAGGAATACCTCATGCGAGTCCGTAAGGGCTTATGCGGGTGAAATAGTCCCATGCGGGCGGATACAACCTATGCGAGGAATACCTCATGCGAGTCCGTAAGGGCTTATGCGGGTGAAATAGTCCCATGCGAGGAATACCTCATGCGGGTCCGCACGACCTATGCGGGTGAAATAGTCCCAGGAGTAGGATTGCTTAATGATACTGCGGGCGGGTGGTCCTGCTTGATCGTGAGCTTCCTATTTTATGTTGTAGTCATACTCCTATTTACTCTCATTATTAGTAAGACACAGTGTACTGTTAATTGAGTTATCATACCTGTCTCCAGTTTTATTATAGACTTATGATTTCATTATAGTACTTTCAGTTTTACATATTTGGTACATGTTATCTTGACCTCGCCGAAGTGCGTTCATCTGAGTAGAGTACATGTTCTTGATCCTCGCTCTTAGGATCCTTTGTTCGGTATTGAGAAGCTCCTTTATTTGGAGGCTTATCTCTGGTATTGTCGGTCGTTGTACATTCGGGGGTATGGCGGGGCCTGTCACTTGAGTTGTTATTCTTAAGTGCATGAGTTACATTTGTGGATTGGGTTGTAAAGAAAAATGTACTGTTTTATTTGTATAGCTTACGGAAGGTGGCCTTATCGGCCAGCCTGTTGTTATGTTATGTTAAGCATTTTTATCAGTTGTGTATGTTCATTGCTATTCTCGATGTATCTGAAAGAGGTGCGGGTAGGGCACGATCGCGAGCTTGAGGTCGGGTCGTGACAAAAGTGGTATCAGAGTAGTTAGTCCTCGGAAAGTGTCTACAGACCGTGTCTAGTAGAGTCTTGATTATCGGTGTGTTGTGCACCACATCTATAATCAGGAGGCTGCAGGACATTTAGGATTGGTTTCCATTCTTCTCGTGCGATAGAGCTGTATGGTTAGGGTCGTCTCCCCCTAACAAGCTATGATTGTTTGCAACTACGAGAAAGGCAGCAGTGACCCAGGAAAGATTATGAGGATTGCGTATCCAGGTTGGTAATGTTTGTAGTTGGTATTGTGACATACAACTATACGGATTTATGTATGAGGGTCAGATGCGTGTTGTCTAGAATGATTTTAGAGTACCAGGATTCGGTAAGGACTAAATAAATACCGGGGAGGTATGAAACAGTTTAATGAATTCTCATCAAGGTTTTACGTGCTAATTTGAGATAATTAGGTGATGATGAGTTGTTTGAGAATGTAATGGACCCTTAAGAGGTTATAATTAAGGGTCTAAATGGAAGACTATGTTAATAGGTTAAGCTACGTGGTATGATTAAGAGAATGGTACGGGTGAGATCCGTATGGTTGTTATGGTCAAGACAACACGATTGTAGTATATTGAGAAGTTTTTGTACCCATTTACGGGGGGACTGATAAGTTAGGCTTGGAGCATGGAAATTGTGAGCCTAGGAATGTTGATAACCACCGAGACATTAGATATAAGGCCTTCTCGGGTAGTAAAGTTAAGACAGACCAAGGAAAAGAGTTAAATACGACGCCGAGTCGGGTTGGGGATCTATTAAGGGTCGCCCCATAGCTTGAAATGAAATGGGATCAGTTGGTAGTAGTCCCGCTACGTGACAAGGTCACGAGGGTGCAAGGCCCAAATTTAGTTAATCATTTTACGGGTTCGTGGACGTGTTCCACCGGAACCAGGTTGAGAGAGCCAGAAATGGCCTTAAGTTGTTTAGAATTGTAACTCCAAATATTGGAGGCCCGAATCAGTATGAAGGCTATGTACGTACGCTAGAATAGGTTTGGAAGTGCGGGAGAATGCGACGATGAAAGAAAGCAACCAAGTGTAAAGAAATAAAGCGGAATCTCGAAAACCTTTCGGTGACTACACAGTGAGTGTTGGGTGGTAGTGGCGGTTAGATAATAATTGTCGATAACGATCTGATCGTTGGACCTAGCGAGGTATTATGACGACATTGAGGTCATTATGAGTGCGGTGGTTGACCTCTTGTTATGCCAACGTTGGTGCGAGAGAGAGTTTGGCTCGATTCGGTTTTACGGTAACGATTATCGATGTAAAGGAAGAGAAGTGGTAGTAACGATGAATTATCCTTCCTTCTTTGGCATCATGTTTTCTTTTAAGTCTGTATGACTTGTTCACGAGAAAATTGTGAAGTAAATAATAATTGAATTTGAAGGAATTTATGTTAAGTGCCCTTGGAGGTACTTGGAGTTAGGTTAGTGTGGCGGTCGGGGCCACGACCTTGGATAATTTCGGGGAAAATGTGCAGGCAAGAATAAAATAAGTACGCAGTCTTTGTGGAAAGGCGAGGCATCTTTGGTAGGTTTTGAAAATCTACATGACTTTAAGGAGGTGCGTGATGATTAGATATTTCTTGGACGCGAGAGGACCTGTGATTAGGGTTGTGACTCGAGGAAAGTTTAAGTAAGGAGATAAGTTCTCTCCCCTACGTAAAAAGGGCGATTTACGTATTATGGGGTTGCGTGTACCCGTGTTGTTAGGCGAAGGATATGAGGCGGTAATGTCTTGAGAATCGTCATGCCATAGGTTCTGATTGTAGATAAGCGTGGGAAAAGTGTTGTGTTGGAAATTAAGAACGGCGTTCGAAGTCGAGGAAGTGTCGTGAGGACAAAAATACGGTGAAGTGCGCGTATATGAAGCTATGCGATTATGAATCAAGATAGAAATACTTTGATAATAAGCCTAAGGTAAGGATATGGCGAATGATAAATGAAAATACGACTATGGTTATGTAAGTTGCAGGTATGACTACCCGGACTAGTGTAAAGACCATTAGTAAATAATGGGAAGTAAGAACATTTAGAAATGTGGTAAACCTAGCTATAGGCTCTACAACCGGGAAAGGAAAAATCGGGTTACTCTTTTACAAGATCAAGAAATCCCCTAGATTGTGATTGATAGGAAGTCTTAGCCATGAGGCAAGCAAAGGAATCAAATCTAAGTTTAATGACCAAGTTTGGTTGCAATAGAGAAAAGGAAACAGGAACCATGATTGAGGTTAAGGATACCCGAATATTTCGCAAGAATGAGAAAGGTTTCCGGTTATTGGAAGATAAGTTGACTCGACTACAGTTCTAACTCCTCCTGAAAACTAGAGGGTTAGGTTATTATGATAACACGTTGGGTGTTGGGCTAGGTTGTGTCTTGTATGACGATAAGGATAGAGCCTATGTTTTCCCGGTAGTTAGGGAAGCAGGAAAGGAAATTACGCCCCTTCCAATTTAGAGCGGGCGGCAGTTAAATCATGCCTTGAAGATTTAGGGGCATGACGTATATTATAGACTTCATGTGGATATTTGTGCAGGCCACAAAAGCCTCCGGTATACCTTCTGACAGAGGTAGTAGAATTTGTGACAGCGACGGTGGTTAGAGTTATTCAAGGATTGTGATATCGATATCTTATACCATCCGGGGAAAGCTAAGACAGTTACATATACTCTTTGTCGTGGATCTATGGGCAGCCAGATAGACAGGACGTGGTCAGTGAGATTCTTCTGTTACCGAGCCTAGGGGTTCGATTATTTATTTCCAAGGTTAATGAAGTTTAGATCCGAGAGATTGCCGAGTCTTCCGTCGTTGAAGAGGTAAGGAGGCGACAGTATGAGGATCCAGCTATGATCTGATATCGAGATACGGCTCTCAGAAGAGAAGAGCTGTTTGAATATGCCGGATGAGGTCTTTGTGATATGAGATAGATTGTGTGTACCGGTCTGCGGGGCTAGTCAGTGAGTCTTAGGGAGGCACGCGGTGCTTATTGTTCTAATTGTTGAGTCGACTAAGTTGTGTCGTGACCTCGGATGTATGTATGGGTAAGATGACGGAAAATGGACATAGCGGAGTTCTTGCTTAGTGTCGCATTAGTAGCGAGTCATGGTTGAGCACGAAGCCAGTGGGCTATTGCGAGCGATTGAAATCCCAACCTAGATATGAGAGGTATTTAATATGGATCTTGTTCTGGGGTGGCATCGTACTCGGAGGAAGTGCGACTCACAGGGTCATGGTAAATGGTGGCGAAACCAGGTAGTGTTCTTTCGGTTGGGACCACTTACTGGTGAGGTTTATGCTAGCTTGTATAGCGAGGATTGTGAGGCGCACGGGGTCCTACATTTTGATGTCGACAGATGAGCTCGATTACAGATAACTTCGGAGGTTTTGAAGGGTTTTAGGGACGGTGAGTCTCGGTGTTGCATTACACCTCGGCCAAGCGGACGGTCGAGCGTACTATCCGAGCACTTTAGGGTAGGTTGCGGGCTGTTTCTTGATTTGAGATATAGCGGGAGGGTTAGCGCCTCTTGTTGTGTTATGTGCGATATGAATACCCTTCAGTTCTTAGATGACCTGTATGAGGCCTTGTATGTAGAAAGTGTAGATCGCGGTTGGATGGTTCGACATAGGCGGATTCGATTATTTGGTCGGACTTGATTGTGAGTGTGGATAAGGCAAAGCTTATCAGGAAAGATTATTAGTAAGCTTAGAGTCGTGAAGCTTTATGCAGATAACCGACATTGACACATGGGGTTCAGCTTAACATTTTAGTATGAGTATTGTTATGTGGCCTTGTGTGGTATTATTGGTATGTAGGGGTTGTAAGGAGACTATGTCGCTATCTTTAAGTTTGACTCCCGAAAGAACATTCGGGGACGAATGTTTCTAAGGGGGGAAGAATGTTACACCCCGAAAATTCCAGGACATGTTTATAAGAACATACGTAAGAACTCGAAAATGTTAAGATTTGAGACGAGTAAAAATTTATCAGAATTTTGGAATTTGTCGGAAAACGAAATATTGCGACGAACGGGAGGGCGACACGTGTCACCCCCCCCCCCCCCTTTGTGGTCTTGGGCGAAATGGCATGGGTAGGATGGTCATTTGACCATTAGTAAGATGACCAAGTCTTGCAAATGACTTAGCTTGACATTGTTGACTAAGTCAAAGGACACTTGGACTTGATCCATGTGAAGCTCATCCTAGCCACCCAATTGTACTAATCTTGACCCTCCATCTTGTTATATATGTATGCTAGTGCAAGACAAGCTCCACACTTAGCAAATTTTCAAAAGAAAACTTGAAGGGCTCTTATGTTGCTCTCGGCAATGAGGTTTTTTCTAAGAAGAAATTTTGCAATTTTTGTCCAATAATTCCCATACTTTAAACCAAGGTTCCTAAGAGTATTGTAAGGTTTTCTCAATAGAAAGATTTCGGAAAAGAGGCGTTTTTGTATTAGTCGCAAGGCGAAAACCTAAGGGGTTATTCAACTTTGAAGCTGAAACTTGAAGATGAGTTATTCATAAGCTTCTAAGGGTGGCTTGGAGTGGATTGGAACGTCTAAAGGAGGAACTAAAGGTGCTAAGGATCGACTTGTACTCTTGGATCATATTTGGGCTAATTGAGGTATAACCTTCATTTTACTTTTGTAATTGAAGATTTCATGTTATGATAAGTTATAAGTGATCATGTGATTTGTGTTGAAGTTTATAAGTATTATGGATTGCTTGTAGCCTTAAAAATCTGAAATGTAATGTAAGCCATGTGAAGCTGGATTACAATTTGGTCGTTTACTAGAATTGTCGCATGTTAATTACTTGAAGATTATAGTAGTATAATCGATTGCGACATGATATCATGTTATGCTAACAACTTGGATTGAAATGGAAATTGGATAAGAATTGGTATTGTTGCATCTCAATGTGGCCGAAATTGGACTAGTGGTTTGTTGTAGTTTAGACTAGTTATTATATATTGTGGGGCGGAATTTTACATGTCTTGATTAAGCATGTAATCCCCTATTGTTAGCTACTTTGTTGGGCCTTAAATGTGGTGTGTTTTGTTATTGAATTCGGCCTTGAAAAAGGTGGCAAAGTATGTAGAAACAAAGGAAGTGCTGTCCGATTTTCCGTAGAATTTAGTGACTTTGCACTTGGAATATTCTAAGTTTGAAGTAAGAAGTTAATAGACGTATTATGGTCATTATAGGTTGACATACTACGTCTGGGTGGACTTAGCAAGTGGATTAAACAGAAGAGGTATGTGGAACTTTCTTATCTCTTGAGCATGAATAAGTTGTAAATGTATAGTACGGTGAGCGTCACGAGTTTTTCTGAATCTAGTCTATTTGATATCCTTGGCTTATTTTAAGAATGTCGAGTTGGTTGAGTTATGGAGTTAACTCACTTGTTTAAATATTAAGGATATCTTGGTTTTCAAAAGTTAAGAGACTTTAAGTATGTTGAAAGTATTTTTGATACTTGTTTTGTTGGAAAGTTTAAGTCTCTTGGTTATAAAGAAGTATGTAAGTTGCAAATGTATAAAGCTAGTATAACGGCTTTATGGGAAGTTGGTTATAATAGCTTTATGAGAAGTTAAAAGGAGTGGTTTACTCTAAGTAATTTAAGTATGATAAATGACTTGATTTAATGAAAGGCAAATTGATTTTAAGGCATCAATTGCCTAAGGTTTTATAAGAAAATGAGTCACTTGATTTAGAAACCTAACTTTATTTCTAAAGGTATTGTGACTTGTCTTGAAACGTAATTTCGACTTGATACTATGGTTAATTAGTATCTTGGAAGTTTTATAGGAAAAAGAGTCATTTGTTTTAAAGAGTAGAAGTACGTAGTACTTTGGGTTAAATTCCCGGATTTTATAAAGACATGTTAGTGCCTTAAGTAAACTAAAATGAGAGTGTATATGAACAAGGATAATAAGAAGTTAGGAGATTTCTTAACTTGCTTATATATTGTATGATAAGCCGGTAGTTCTTATGTTATGTATGATAGCCGGTTTGTGCTAGTGGTATATTATTCATTGCGGGGTCATTCCCCGGGTTTGTGGCATTTGCATATTCCGTGGATTTGCTACCCACGATGCGAGGAATACCTCATTCGAGTCCGTAAGGGCTTATGCGGGTGAAATAGTCTCATGCGGGCGGATACAGCCTATGCGAGGAATACCTCATGCGAGTCCGTAAGGGCTTATGCGGGTGAAATAGTCCCATGCGAGGAATACCTCATGCGGGTCCGCACGACCTATGCGGGTGAAATAGTCCTAGGAGTAGGATTGCTTAATGATACTGCGGGCGGGTGGTCCTGCTTGATCGTGAGCTTCCTATTTTATGTTGTAGTCATACTCCTATTTACTCTCATTGTTAGTATGACACAGTGTACTGTTAATTGAGTTATCATACCTGTCTCCAGTTTTATTATAGACTTATGATTTCATTACAGTACTTTCAGTTTTACATATTTGGTACATGTTGTACTGACCTCCTTCGGGGGGCTGCGTTCATGCCGCAGGTAGAGTCTGAGTTCTTGATCCTCGCTCTTAGGATCACTGTTCAGCTGTTGAGAAGCTCCTTTATTTCGGAGGCTTATCTCTGGTATTGTCGGTCGTTGTACATTCAGGGGTATGGCGGGGCCCTGTCCCGCCAGAGTTGTTATTCTTAGAGGTCTGTAGTTACATTTGTGGATTGGGTTGTAAAGAAAAATGTACTGTTTTATTTGTATAGCTTACGGAAGGTGGCCTTATCGGCCAGCCTGTTGTTATTTTATGTTAAGCATTTTTATCAGTTGTGTATGTTCATTGCTATTCTCGATGTATACGAAAGAGGTGCCGGGTAGGGCACGATTGCGAGCGGTGGTCGTGACAACCTCGAATAAACTCTTCTTCTCCCGAAGAGCTGCATCTCGATACCGTACCAACACTGGGTCCTCAAACTATCGCCTCTTCAGCTCATCAACGATGGAAGACTTGGCAACCTCACGAACCCGTACCCCACTATCGTCGGTATCGATCAAACGAACCCCAAGGCTCGCTAACTGGTGGATCTGACGGACCGTATCTGTATCTCTGTTTGTACCTCGGCGGGCTCCCGTCGATCTACGACTCAAGGCATCGTTGGCTTTCCCGGATGGTATAGAATATCAACATCATAATCTTTCAGACTCTAACCACCGTCTATGTCGCAAGTTCACTCCTACTGCTGAAGATATCTTGGAGGCTCTTGTGGTGCGTATAAATATCCATATGAACCCCATACAAATAATGTCTCCAAATCTTGAGGCATGAATAAGCTGCGCAACTCTAAGTCGTGGGTAGGGTAATTCCTCTCATGCTACGTAGCTTCAGGAAGTATAGGCTATAACTTTGTCGTCTTGAATCAAAACACACCTGCCCGATGCAGGCATCACAATAGATCACATACCGTCTAACTCGCCGGGAAGAGTAAGGCGGAGTTGTAATCAACCTTTCGACAGCTGGAAACCGCTTCATGACCTCGTCGGCTGGAACTTGGCGCCGAGTCGACCTAGTCAATGGTCTTGAAATCGAAAACAAGCGCTCCACGAACCTTCGATAATAACTGCGACCCAGCTGCGCGCACCTCGGTCGGAGTAGTAGGTCTCGGCAAGACTTATCGCCTCGATCTTCGCCGTATCCACCGAACACCATCACCGATAATATGCCCGGGAATGCCATCGAGGCCACCAAAACTCACACTTGGAGAACTTGGCGAATAACTGCCGGCTCCGGAGGTCCCCAAGTACCGTCCTCAAGTGATCTGCATGCTCCTGCTCTGTCCGCGAATAAACCAGGATGTCATCAATGAATACTATCACAAATGTATCCAAAAATGGTTTGAACACCCGGTTCATCAAATCCATAAATACCGCTGGAGCGTTGGTCAAACCGAAAGACATAACCACGAACTCATAGTGCCCATACGGGTCTGAATGCGATCTTCGGGATATCGCCTCTCGAACACGTGCACGATGATAACGGACCGCGGTCTATCTTGGAAAACACCTCGCGTCTGCGGCTGGTCAAACAAATCATCAATCACGGGAGGGTACCTATTCTCGATGGTTACCTTATTCACTGTAATCAACACATACGCATGGCGTCCCATCCTTCTTCTTCACAAACAAAGCGGCGCTCCCGGGGAGATACACTAGGCACGATAAAGCCTTTCTCGGCAAATCTTTTAGCTGGTCCTTGACTCCTCAACTCTCGGTGGTGCCATCTGTATGGCGGAATGGAAATAGGTCGAGTGTGCGGCAGCGTGTCAATACAAAACTCAATCTCCTCTCGGGAGGATACGGAAAGATCGTCGAGAACACATGGAAACTCCTAACCATGGCATCGATCAAGAGCGGCACCTCGGCCTCTGTATCAAATACGAACGGATGATAGATGTACCGCTACGCACCATCTTCCTAGCCTTGAGGTAAGAAATAAACCTACCCTACGGCGTATTTGTGTTGCCCTTCCACTCGATAAGCGGCTCGCGGAAACGGAACGAACCAACTGTCCCTACGATCAGCGTTGGCATAACAAGAAGCCAACGATCCATACCCGTAATGACATCAAAATCGTCATCTCCAACTCTATCAAGTCTGCGCGGTCGGCGGCGTAAATAAATACCGGACAACCTGTACACCCGCTCGGCTAACAAGATCACCTGCGGCGTAGCTACCTCAAAAGGCTCTATCGACACGGCTCTATCCGATTCTACCCGCAAGAGGACACATAGGACAAGGTAGAACACGGATCTATCAAAGCATAAGCGTCGCGACATGAAATCAATAATGTACACAGCGGCGTCGAAACCTCACGATCACGGAGGCGGCTAATGAATATATGCGGTTACGTGGACCGCTGAAGCTGGAACCACCACCACGACCTCTACCGCGGCACAGCCGGTCGGTGAGTACCACCCTCGGGCGCATAACCACGAAGGAGGAAGACCCGGCCAGCAGATCCTGTCGGTGCCTTTGTACCACCTATGCCGCCTCTAGACGGACAATCTCTCCTCAAACTGCCCTGTTGGCCACAAGAGTAACAAGATCCCGGAGCTATGCGACACTCGCCCTGGTGAGACCTACCGTATCGAGCACACTGAAATGTGGGTGGTCTCGATCGGTGACAGTTTCTGCCTCCCTGAAACCCCGAAGTCCTGGAGCCCTGACCTGCCCCTGAATGACCTGGCTGATCAGACCTCCTTCCATAAAACCGTGAAGGAGCACTCTGTCTTTGGTGGAATGTGGGCGTGGTCTGCTGAAATTTGTCGCCTCGAAAGCGCCTGAGACCCATTGTCACAGCCTCTTGGTGGCTTTGAGTCAATCGATCCTCCTCTCTCTATCCTCTATCCCTGCGCGCATAGGCTACATCACGGAAATGTCCATACGGGCTGAAGAGCCACCCCGGCATCACGATAATCATATGACGGTCTAGCCCCATCATATAACGATGAACTCTATCCGCCGTATGTTTCTACAATAGAGTGCGCATGTCGAAGGAGTCAAACTCGGTGTACTCACGATAGTCCTCCCATTCGCCTCAAGGTCAAGAATCTATCTACACGGGCTCTCCTCGTCTCGGGAGGCAAAAGTGATCCATGAAGGCCTCTGTAAACTCCTCCCAGCAGTGGAAGAGCATCCTCGCCTCTCGGCAGCTCAGCGGCTCAAACGGTTCAACGCAATATCGCGTAACGGTAAGTGGCTAGCATAATGACTCGATCTACGAAGCCCTAAGAACTGCATAGTCATTTGTAGGCTGCGAATGAACTCCTGCGGATCCTCGCCGGACCTCGAACCATAAAACTGGGCGGATGACAACCAAGAAAATCCGAATCCATGGCAATCGGCTCTGGGTTAGTTGCTGCTCTGTCGTGGCCACTGCTACTATACTGGTCAATAACAGGATCTGCTCCCCGTAGTCTCTATACTCGGCTCTGTTTGTGGGGTGGAGGCTGATGCAGGAACCTCTGGAGCTCTGCCGCTCTCGGCTCCTCTAATCTTGTCGGCGTGGTGAACTCGCCGACCCGCCTCTACCTCGGGCATAGTGCGTGCTGAGTCCGTGTAACCCCTCGAGTACCTAGCAGCTCGTCTTCTTTGCCTTGCCTACGGGCCACAGTCGCCTTCCGTGGAGGCATAAGCATTTCATAAGAATAGGTCGAGAGAGGATTCAACCTAATAAGGCGACTCTCTTGCGATCTCGAGAGAGAAGAATGGAAACCAATCCTAAATGTCCTGCGACCTCACGATTATAGATGTGGTGCCGCACAGCGATAATCAAGACTCTACTAGACACGGTTTGTAGACACTTTCAGAGGACTAAGCGCTCACGATACCACTTTTGTCACGACCGACCCGGGCGCGGCGGTGCCTACAGGCACCCCGTTCAGGTATACATCAGAGAATAGCAGCGGAACATACACAACATACAACATTTTTAGACAATAACAACACAGGCTAGCCGATAAGGCCGCCTTCCATAAATATGCATAATCAAAGAAAACTGTACAACTCGGTTCTTACAGCCCCAAACCACAACATGTGACTACAGACCTCTAGGAATAACAACGATGGCGGGGCCCGCCATACCACGAATGTACATAAATCTACAACATCGGGGAAAAGCGTACCAAAAGACAAGCCTCGGAGAAATGGAGCTTACGGCGTCGATAAGTGATCCTAAGAATGAGGATCCACCACCGCTTACCACCTGCGGCATGAGCGGCCCGAGGAAGGGGTCGACACAATATGTACTAAGTATGTAAAACTAGAAAATACTGTAATTACATCATAAGTTTAAAACAAAGCCGGAGACATGTATGATAATAGAATTACAGTACACAATGCCTTACTAACAATGAGAGTGGCGGTAGTATCGTCTAACATAAAAATAGGAAGCTCATGATCAGCGGGACCATCCTCCGCGATATCATTAAGCAATCCTACTCGCACGGGACTATTTCACCGCGTAGGTCGTGTGGACGCGTGAGGTATTCCTCGCATAGTACCGCCCGCGTGGGACTATTTCACCGTATAAGACCATAAGGACTCGCGTGAGGTATTCCTCGCATCATGGGTAGCAAATCCACGGAAGCAGTGGTATAACTATCTTGGGATTTACCTCAATTATACTCTTACCACAGGCGGTGGTATAACTATCTTGGGGATTTACTCGCCGGATATACTCTTACCTGGAGAAGGTGGTATAACTATCTTGAGGATTTACCTCGGATATACTCTTACCCTATCTCAATGCCATCATACATAAAGTAAGCAAGTTAAGAAATCCCACAACTTCTTATTCATATACACTCTCATTTTAGTTTACTTAAGGCACTAGCATATCTTTTATAAAAATCAGGAATTTAACCCAAGTACTACATACTTCTACTCTTTAAAACAAATGACTCTTTTTAGTATAAAACTTCCAAGATACTATTAACCGTAGTATCAAGTCGAAATTACGTTTCAAGACAAGTCACACTACCTTTAGAAATAAAGTTAGGTTTCTAAATCAAGTGACTCATTTTCTTATAAAACCTTAGGCAATTGATGCCTTAAAATCAAATTGCCTTTCATTAAATCTAGTCATTTATCTTTCCATAAAGCTAATATAACCAACTTCCCATAAAGTCGTTATATTCACTTTATACCTTAGTCAAGTACAATTTCCTATCCAAGGGACTTATACGTTTAAAACAAAACAAGTATCACATACTTTAAAACTCTTCAAGTCCCTTAACTTTAATAAAACTTAAGACATCCTTAATACTTTCAAAGAAGTGAGTTAATCTCCTAACTCACCCGACTTGGCTATTCATAAAACTAGTAAAGGATATCAAGGTCTTGTACGTCTACCGTACTACATACGTGCAACTAGTCATGCTCAAAAGATAGTAAAAGTTCTACATACCTCTTCGGGCCAATCCACTTGCCAAGTACAAAGTCCCGCCCGTAGTATGTCAACCTATAATATTCACAATACGTCTATTAACGCCTTACTTCAACGTAGAATATAATAAGTGTAAAGTCTCTAAATTCTACGGAAAATCGGACAACACCTCCTTTGTTTCTACTCACTTTGCCACCTTTTTCAAGGCCGGATACAATAACCAAACACGCCACATTTAAGGCTCAATCAATGCAATCAACAATAGGGGATTACACGCCTACTAGACGTGTAAAATTCTGCCCCACAAACGATATCAAACTAATACATCTACTAGGCCAATTCGGCAAACTTGAGGTACTATAACATCAATTCTAATCCAATTTCCATTTCAATCCAAGTTGTTAGCATAACATGAAATCAAGTCGCAATCGATTATACTACTATAATCTTCAAGTAAGTAACATGCGACGATTCTAGTAAGTGACCAAATTGTAATCCAACTTCACATGGCTTACATTACATTTCGGATTTTTAAGGCTACAAGCAATCCATAATACTTATAAACTTCAACACATATACTTCATGCTAGCAACATGTAAAGCTAACAACAATAAAAATAATCTTGTAACACTTTTAAGAGACAAGATTATACCTCAACGAATCTTAATCCAACTCCAAATCCGAAGTCGCTCCTTAGCAACTTAGAGCCTCTTCAAGACACTTCAATCCTCTAGTTGAGACCCTTAGAACAACACCAACAAATTTCCTTCAAACTTCCAAACAAAACCTAGAAAGCAACTAGGTTTTCACCTTGTGACTAATACGAAAACTATCGTTTTCTGAGATTTTTCTATTGAGATACACTTACAATACACTCAAGAACCTTGGTTTAAAGTGTGGAGCTTAATGGACAAGAAACATTTTTTTTCCTTTTTGATTGGAGTGAACCCGAGAGCAACAAGCTCTAGTTCTTCATTTTCTTGAAAAAATTTCTAAGTGTTAGGCTTGTCTTGCTACTACTAGTATTATATAGCACAATGGAGGGGCAAGATGCAAACAAATGGGTGACTTGGATGAGGTCTTATTAAATATCAAGACTTTGTGGACCCTTTGACTTAGTCAATTCTCTCAAGCTCACAACTTGCAAGACTTGTCATCCTACAAAGGTCAAATGACCCTTAGGTCCTTGCCCATTTTCGTCCAAGGCTCCATAAGGGGGGTGACACGTGTCGCCCTCCCATTCGTCACAATATTACGTTTTCCGACAATTTCATAATTCCGATAAAATTTTACAAGTCTCAAATCTTAACACTTGTGAGTTCTTACGTACATTCTTAAAGCATGTCCTGTAAATACGGGGTGTAACACTTTCCTTCTTACGTTTGAGGACTAATATTTATTTAATTGATATCTGATGTAATGACATGTTTGATCATTTAGGCATTTTACCCTTTTACCCCTTTTGACCGTTCCCCTAGCATCCTTAGAGTGTTTTCATCTTGCGGAGAATGGTGGAGCAGTTCGTGAAATGGTCGTGTGAGTCTTGATTGATTTTGAGGTAGAAGCTTTAAGTTCAATAAGTGAAAAATTGTTGACTGATAGTTTACTTTGAGTATAGAGGTTCATTTGTGGGTTCTGTCGCTTTTGGTAGGTTCGAAGCATCATTTATGACTTAGTCAACTCCTTTGTTCGCTTCCCGATACATTCAGATGTACGTTATGGCCTTATTTGTAATTTGTGGAATTTTGATGTTTTGGCTAGTTTTGTACAAAAGTACATCTTAGCTCGGTCATGTGAGAAATCCGATTGCACAAGCAAGTTTATAGTGTTATTTATCTTGGGGTAGTATGTTTGGTTTGTGTCTGGGGGTTCCGGGAGCATTTCGGCTTTTTGGTGGATATTTGAGTAGTTTACATGTCGTTGGTGTCTACTATCCATACCTACGACCTCCTATACATTTCTGCATGTCCACCTCTGTGGAGTTTGGCTCGCAGATATGGGCCATGTGCTCTGTAATATTTTCTACTTCTGTAGATGTCATCCTCACAGAGGCAGTGCGCTTCTGTGGAGTTTTTTTCCCTAGTGACTCATGATATTTGTTAATGAATCCTCCTCAGCGACCTCTTCCCCCAGAAGCAACACCGCCGAAGTGGAGTCAATTCTGCCAAAGCAGAATTGTTGTTCCAGATAAGATATTAAATGCCCTTTCATTCCTCCAAAAATATTTTTTAGGGACTAGAGCTCGGATAGGAGGGAAATTCTAGTGGTTTTCACTGTTGTTCTTCATTGGATGTATAATTTCATCCTCTTTAATTATTTATTCACTTTTGAGTTTTCTAATCCTAGTATGATTTCTACTTCTGGGAAGATGATAACATAGACTTCCATGCTAGAATAAGAGACCTTAAATCATGATTTTGGGATTGTATACTAATTAGATGATCTTGACATTGTGGATAAGTGTTGATTAATGGTAGTTGATCATATTGTAGTGATTAATTTCGTATTAGAAACCCTTTTTGAACTAGGGGAAATCTATGATTTGTAAATTGGTGCTTTCATAATCATGAAATTGAGGATCCATTTGGGGTTATTTTCCAAATTAACTTAAGGATATGACTATTTAGTACATTATTATGCTTTTTGAGTAATAAAGTTCAGATTTTGGCACCGTGGGATCGGGGTTGACTTTGGGTGTCTTTTGGTTTGTTTAAGGACTATGTCCTTCTGTGGGTATTAGTTTAATATTGACGTATTGCCTATCTGTGTTAGACTACAATTACTATGAGGCACTCTGAAATGGAAGGTCCAGCACTGAAGATGGATTATTTGTGGCTCTTGCTCGACTTTGAGGTAGGCTATGGTTTCTCTTTGTGGACTTCGATAGAAGTGCATAGTAGTTATAAATATTGAGGGGTATTGGGCGTTTTTAGGGGTCCCACCTTAGCGGTTGTGATGAATGTTTGGGTGGATATCAGTATTGAAGGGTGATTTGGGGAATCAACCTTAAAAGGAAATAAATTTTGATAGTAATCTCCTATCTATCTAAACTATTTGGTTTATCAAAATGAACAAACTCACTCGACCAAACTATCTAGACTGGCTAAGGAAATCTGAGAATTGTCCTAAGGCAAGAAAAGATAGAATACATATTGGACAAAGTATTTCCATGATCGGTGTAGAGGATTCTGCAAAGTATGCCACATTCGATAAGATAGCCTACCAAAAGAACCTAGATGACGCCACTTCAGCACAGTGTGTAATGTTGTCTTCCATGTCAGTGGAGCTTCAGTGAGAACACGAGAGCATGGGACTGTTACACCCCGTAATTCCAGGACATGTTTATAAGAACGTACGTAAGAACTAAAAAACGTTAAGATTTGAGACTAGTAATAATTTATCGAAATTATGGAAATGTCGGGAAACGAAATATTGCGACGAATGAGAGGGTGACATGTGTCACCCCTTTGGATGGTCTTGGTCGAATGGACCAAGGGTAGAAGGGTCATTTGACCAAAGCAAAGATGAACAAGTCTTGCAAGCTAGAGCTTGATATATTTGACTAAGTTAAAGAGCCACTTGACTTGATCTTTTAAATGAAATGCATTCAAGCCACACATTTGTTCTAATCTAGACCCTCCATGTTGTTATATAATCACACTAGTTGCAAGACAAGCTTCCCACACTTAGTAAAATTTAGAGAAAATCTTGTTCATGTCTAAAGAGCTCTCGAGTTTGCTATGCATCCAACAAGGAAAAATTTCGTTTGTGGTTCAATAATCCCAATACTTTAAACCAAGGTTCCTAAGGGTATTGTAAGGGTATCTCAATAGAAAGATCCCGGAAAAGTGTCGTTTTTGCATTAGTCGCAAAGTGAAAACCTAAGTCGCTTTCATAGGTTTGGATTGGAAATTGAAGGAAAGTTGTTTGTGAACATCTAAGGGCTTCAAGTGGCGGATTGGAGTGTCTAGGAGAGGAGCTAAGTTGCTAAGGAGCGACTTCGGATCTTGAAGTTGGATTAAGGCTTGTCAAGGTAACAATCTTGTTCTCTTAGTGTTACAAGATTACATATTGTTGTAGTTATACATTTTAACAAGCATGAGATATATGTATTGGAGATTTATAAGTGTTATGGATATTGGAAGCCTAAATCCGAAACGACCTTGTTAGCCTTTTGAAATTGAAATACAATTTAGTCGATAGTTAGAATCGTCGCATGTTATCTAATTGAAGATTATAGTTGTTATAATCGATTGTGGCTATATAACATGTTAGACTAAACAACTTGGATTGAAAAAGGAATTGGATAAGACTTTGCATTGTTGTACATTATGGCCAAAAATGGCATTGGTTATTGAATTACTTGGTATTAACTGTGGGGCAGAATTTTACATGTCCTGTAAGGCGTGTAATCCCCTTTGATTGGTTGATGTGTTGAGCCTTAAATGTGGCATGTTTGGTAATTGAATTCGGGCCTTGAAAAAGGTGGAAAAGTACGTAGAAACAAATGAAGTGTTGTCCGATTTTTCGTAGAATTTGGTGACTTTACACTTAGAATATTATACGTTTGAAGCTAGAGGTTAATAGACGTATTATGGTCATTATAGGTTGACATACTACGTACGACATATTGGACTTAGCAAGTGGATTGAACCGAAGAGGTATGTGGAACTTTCTTATCTCTTGAGCATGAGTAGTTGTAAATGTGTAGTACGGTAGACGTACGAGATTTAAATGAATTTAGTTTCATTTGATATCCTTGACTTGTTTTAAGAATGTTCAAGTTGGTTGAGTTAGAGAATTAACTCACTTGTTTTAAAGGCTAAATATATCTTAGTTTCTAAAGCATAAAGTTAGTATAACGGCTTTATGGGAAGTTGGTTATAATAACTTTATGGGAAGTTAAAATAATGGTTTATTCTAGTAAAGTAAACAAGGATAAATGACTTGAAATAAAGAATGACAATTTGATTTAAAGGTATCGATTGCTCAAGTTTAAAGTAAGGGTCACTTGGTTTAGAAGCCTAAAAATGTATTTCTAAAGATAAACTGACTTGTTTTGAAAAGTAGACAAGCCTTGATACTACGGGCGTTAGTATCTTGGGGATTTTATGCAAGAAAATGTCATTTTTAAAAGGATAAAGGTACATAGTACTTTGAGTTAAATTCCAGGATTTTATAATGACATGTTAGTGCCTTAAGTAAACTAAAATGAGAGTTTATATAAATAAGGCTAATAAGAAGTTAGGGGATTTCTTAACTTGCTTATGTTATGTATGATAAGAAGTTAGGGGATTTCTTAACTTGCTTATGTTGTTATTCCATAAAATATGCATAATCAAATAAAACTGTACAACTCGGTTCTTACAGCCCCAAACCACAACATGTGACTACAGACCTCTAGGAATAACAACAGTGGCGGGACAGGGCCCCGCCATACCCCTAAATGTACATAAATCTACAACATCAGGAAAAAACTGTACCAAAAAGACAAGCCTCCGGAGAAATGGAGCTTCTGACGTCTGATAAGTGATCCTAAGAATGAGGATCCACCACCTGCTTACCTACCGGCATGAGCGGCCCGAAGAAGAAGTCGATACATAATATGTACTAAGTATGTAAAACTGGAAAATACTGTAATTACATCATAAGTTTAAAATAAAGTCGCAGACATGTATGATAATAGAATTACAGTACACAGTGCCTTACTAACAATGAGAGTAACTGGTACTATACGTACAACATAAAAATAGGAAGCTCACGAATAAGCAGGACCATCCACCTGTAATATCATTAAGCAATCCTACTCCTGGGACTATTTCACCCGCATAGGTCGTGTGGACCCGCATGAGGTATTCCTCGCGTAAGTACATGCCGCGCGTGAGACTATTTCACCCGCATAAGCCCATAAGGACTCGCATGAGGTATTCCTCGCATCGTGGGTAGCAAATCCACGGAAACAGGTGGTATAACTATCTTGGGGATTTACCCCTCAATTATACTCTTACCCTGAAGCATGTGGTATAACTATCTTGGGGATTTACCCCTCAGATATACTCTTACCCTGGAGAAGGTGGTATAACTATCTTGGGGATTTACCCCTCAGATATACTCTTATCCTATCTCAACCGGCCATCATACATAAAGTAAGCAAGTTAAGAAATCCCCCTAACTTCTTATTCATATACACTCTCATTTTAGTTTACTTAAGGCACTAGCATATCTTTTATAAAAATCCGGGAATTTAACCCAGGTACTACATACTTCTACTCTTTAAAACAAATGACTCTTTTTAGTATAAAACTTCCAAGATACTATTAACCGTAGTATCAAGTCGAAATTACGTTTCAAGACAAGTCACACTACCTTTAGAAATAAAGTTAGGTTTCTAAATCAAGTGACTCATTTTCTTATAAAACCTTAGGCAATTGATGCCTTAAAATCAAATTGTCTTTCATTAAATCTAGTCATTTATCTTTCCATAAAGCTAATATAACCAACTTCCCATAAAGTCGTTATATTCACTTTATACCTTAGTCAAATACAATTTCCTATCCAAGGGACTTATACGTTTAAAACAAAACAAGTATCACATACTTTAAAACTCTTCAAGTCCCTTAACTTTAATAAAACTTAAGGCATCCTTAATACTTTCAAAGAAGTGAGTTAATCTCCTAACTCACCCGACTTGGCTATTCATAAAACTAGTAAAGGATATCAAGGTCTTGTACGTCTACCGTACTACATACGTGCAACTAGTCATGCTCAAAAGATAGGAAAAGTTCTACATACCTCTTCGGGCCAATCCACTTGCCAAGTACAAAGTCCCGCCCATAGAATGTCAACCTATAATATTCACAATACGTCTATTAACGCCTTACTTCAACGTAGAATATTATAAGTGTAAAGTCTCTAAATTCTACGGAAAATCGGACAGCACCTCCTTTGTTTCTACTCACTTTTCCACCTTTTTCAAGGCCGGATACAATAACCAAACACGCCACATTTAAGGCTCAATCAATGCAATCAACAATAGGGGATTACACGCCTACAAGACGTGTAAAATTCCGCCCCACAAACGATATCAAACTAATACATCTACTAGGCCAATTCGGCAAACTTGAGGTACTATAACATCAATTCTAATCCAATTTCCATTTCAATCCAAGTTGTTAGCATAACATGAAATCAAATCGCAATCGATTATACTACTATAACCTTCAAGTAAGTAACATGCAACGATTCTAGTAAGTGATCAAATTGCAATCCAACTTCACATGGCTTACATTACATTTCGGATTTTTAAGGCTACAAGCAATCCATAATACTTATAAACTTCAACACATATACTTCATGCTAGCAACATGTAAAGCTAACAACAATAAAAATAATCTTGTAACACTTTTAAGAGACAAGATTATACCTCAACGAATCTTAATCCAACTCCAAATCCGAAGTCGCTCCTTAGCAACTTAGAGCCTCTTCAAGACACTTCAATCCGCTAGTTGAGACCCTTAGAACAACACCAACAAATTTCCTTCAAACTTCCAAACAAAACCTAGAAAGCAACTAGGTTTTCACCTTGCGACTAATACGAAAACTATCGTTTTCTGAGATTTTTCTATTGAGATACACTTACAATACACTCAAGAACCTTGGTTTAAAGTGTGGAGCTTAATGTACAAGAAACAAGTTTTTTTCCTTTTTGATTGGAGTAAACCCGAGAGCAACAAGCTCTAGTTCTTCAATTTCTTGAAAAAATTTCTAAGTGTTAGGCTTGTCTTGCTACTACTAGTATTATATAGCACAATGGAGGGGAAAGATGCAAACAAATGGGTGGCTTGGATGAGGTCTTATTAAATATCAAGACTTTGTGGACCCTTTGACTTAGTCAATTCTCTCAAGCTCACAACTTGCAAGACTTGTCATCCTACAAAGGTCAAATGACCCTTAGGTCCTTGCCCATTTTCGTCCAAGGCTCCATAAGGGGGGGTGACACGTGTCGCCCTCCCATTCGTCACAATATTACGTTTTTCGACAATTTCATAATTCCGATAAAATTTTACAAGTCTCAAATCTTAACACTTGTGAGTTCTTACGTACATTCTTAAAGCATGTCCTATAAATACGGGGTGTAACATTCTTCCCCCCTTAGAAACATTCGTCCCCGAATGTTCTTTCGGAGTCAAACTTATAATTAGCGACATAGTTTCCTTTCACAACCCCGACATATCAACAATGCCACACATGGCTACATAATAGCATTTAAGCAAAGGAAAAAACTTCAATTAAAACTTGACAAGTAAGGGAAAAGAATTACCTAAAGGTGTAGGGAATAAGTGAGGATACTTCCTCAACATGTCCTCCTCCGCTTCCCAAGTCATCTCCTCCCGGTTATCATTCCTCTACAAGACTTTGACGGAAGCCACATCTTTGGTCCGCAGTCGCCTGACCTGGCGATCGAGTATCGCTATGGGACTCTCCTCATACGATAACCCCTCTGTCACCTGGACCTCACTAGCAAGGAAAACTCTCGCTGGATCTCCGATACACTTCCGTAACATAGAAACATGGAAGACCGGATGTACCGCCTCTAACTCTGATGGCAGATGCAACTCATAGGCAACCTTGCCTACTCGACGGACGATCTGGTAGGGCCCAATGTACCTTGGGCTGAGTTTCCCCTTCTTACCGAATCTCATCACACACTTTATGGGTGACACTTTCAAGAAGACCCAATCGTCTACCTGAAACTCCAAATGCCGACGCCGATTATCCGCATATGACTTCTGCCGACTCTGAGCTGCTAACAGTCTCTCCTGGATAAGCTTCACCTTATCCACAGCCTGCTGAACCAAGTCTGGGACAACTAACTGCACCTCGCCCACGTCGAACCAACCAATCGGCGATCTACATTTCCGCCCATATAAAGCCTCGTATGGCACCATCTGTATACTGGAATGGTAGCTGTTGTTATAAGCAAACTCCACAAGAGGTAAATGATCCTACCAGCTACCCCTGAAATCAATCACGATCCACGCAAAGATATCCTCGTGTCCGATAGTACGCTCTGCTGCCGTCGATACCGAGGATGAAATGATGTACTGAGACTCACCTGGGTCCCTAATCCCTTCTGGAAAGACCTCCAGAAGTTAGTCATAAACTGGGCTCCCCTATCAGATATAATCAACACCGGGACACCGTGCAGCCTCACAATCTCTCTGATGTATAATCTGGCATAGTCCTCAGCCGAAAACGTCGTCCTGACTAGAAGGAAATGGGCTGATTTTGTCAGCCTGTCAACAATAACCCAAATGGAGTCGTACTTCCTCTGAGTACGAGGTAACCCTATAACAAAGTCCATGTTGATCACCTCCCACTTCCAAGTCGGAATCTCAATAGCCTGCAATAATCCACTAGGCCTCTGGTGCTCGACCTTGACCTGCTGGCAATTAGGACACTGTGCAACAAAACCTGCCACGTCCCTCTTCAGGCCATCCCACCAATACAAACATCTGAGGTCATGGTACATCTTGGTCGACCCCGGATGAATAGAATAACGAGCACTGTGTGCCTCCCCCAAAATCTGCTGACGAAGTCCTGTCACATCGGGAACACACAACCGGCCCTCAAACCTTAGCACCCCATCAGGAGCTACCTCTGTTACACCCCTAAAATTACAGGACATGTTTATAAGAACATACGTAAGAACTCGAAAATGTTAAGATTTGAGATGAGTAAAAATTTATCGGAATTTTTGAATTTGTCGGAAAACGAAATATTGCGACGAACGGGAGGGCAACACGTGTCACCCCCCCCCCCCTTTGTGGTCTTGGGAGAAATGGCATGGGTAGGATGGTCATTTGACCATTAGTAAGATGACCAAGTCTTGCAAATGACTTAGCTTGACATTGTTGACTAAGTCAAAGGACACTTGGACTTGATCCATGTGAAGCTCATCCTAGCCACCCAATTGTACTAATCTTGACCCTCCATCTTGTTATATATGTATGCTAGTGCAAGACAAGCTCCACACTTAGCAAATTTTCAAAAGAAAACTTGAAGGGCTCTTATGTTGCTCTCGGCAATGAGGTTTTTTCCAAGAAGAAATTTTGCAATTTTTGTCCAATAATTCCCATACTTTAAACCAAGGTTCCTAAGAGTATTGTAAGGTTTTCACAATAGAAAGATTTCGGAAAAGATGCGTTTTTGTATTAGTCACAAGGCGAAAACCTAAGGGGTTATTCAACTTTGAAGCTGAAACTTGAAGATGAGTTATTCATAATCTTCTAAGGGTGGCTTGGAGTGGATTGGAACATCGAAATGAGGAGCTAAAGGTGCTAAAGATCGACTTGTACTCTTGGATCATATTTGGGCTAATTGAGGTATAACCTTCATTTTACTTTTGTAATTGAAGATTTCATGTTATGATAAGTTATAAGTGATCATGTGATTTGTGTTGAAGTTTATAAGTATTATGGATTGCTTGTAGCCTTAAAAATCCGAAATGTAATGTAAGCCATGTGAAGTTGGATTACAATTTGGATGTTTACTAGAATTGTCGCATGTTAATTACTTGAAGATTATAGTAGTATAATCGATTGCGACATGATATCATGTTATACTAACAACTTGGATTGAAATGGAAATTGGATAAGAATTGGTATTGTTGCATCTCAATGTGGCCGAAATTGGACTAGTGGTTTGTTGTAGTTTAGACTAGTTATTATATATTGTGGGGCGGAATTTTATATGTCTTGATTAAGCATGTAATCCCCTATTGTTAGCTACTTTGTTGGGCCTTAAATGTGGCGTGTTTGGTTATTGAATTCGGCCTTGAAAAAGGTGGCAAAGTATGTAGAAACAAAGGAAGTGCTGTCCGATTTTCCGTAGAATTTAGTGACTTTGCACTTGGAATATTCTACGTTTGAAGTAAGAAGTTAATAGACGTATTATGGTCATTATAGGTTGACATACTACGACGCAATTGGACTTAGCAAGTGGATTAAACCGAAGAGGTATGTGGAACTTTCTTATCTCTTGAGCATGAATAAGTTGTAAATGTATAGTACGGTAGACGTACGAGTTTTTGACGAATCTAGTCTATTTGATATCCTTGGCTTATTTTAAGAATGTCCAAGTTGGTTGAGTTAGGGAGTTAACTCACTTGTTTAAATATTAAGGATATCTTGGTTTTCAAAAGTTAAGAGACTTTAAGTATGTTGAAAGTATTTTTGATACTTGTTTTGTTGGAAAGTTTAAGTCTCTTGGTTATAAAGAAGTATGTAAGTTGCAAATGTATAAAGCTAGTATAACGGCTTTATGGGAAGTTGGTTATAATAGCTTTATGGGAAGTTAAAAGGAGTGGTTTACTCTAAGTAATTTAAGTATGATAAATGACTTGATTTAATGAAAGGCAAATTGATTTTAAGGCATCAATTGCCTAAGGTTTTATAAGAAAAGGAGTCACTTGATTTAGAAACCTAACTTTATTTCTAAAGGTATTGTGACTTGTCTTGAAACGTAATTTCGACTTGATACTATGGTTAATTAGTATCTTGGAAGTTTTATAGGAAAAAGAGTCATTTGTTTTAAAGAGTAGAAGTACGTAGTACTTTGGGTTAAATTCCCGGATTTTATAAAGACATGTTAGTGCCTTAAGTAAACTAAAATGAGAGTGTATATGAACAAGGATAATAAGAAGTTAGGGGATTTCTTAACTTGCTTATATATTGTATGATAAGCCGGTAGTTCTTATGTTATGTATGATAGCCGGTTTGTGCTAGTGGTATATTATTCATTGCGGGGTCATTCCCCGGGTTTGTGGCATTTGCATATTCCATGGATTTGCTACCCACGATGCGAGGAATACCTCATTCGAGTCCGTAAGGGCTTATGTGGGTGAAATAGTCCCATGCGGGCGGATACAGCCTATGCGAGGAATACCTCATGCGAGTCCGTAAGGGCTTATGCGGGTGAAATAGTCTCATGCGAGGAATACCTCATGCAGGTCCGCACGACCTATGCGGGTGAAATAGTCCTAGGAGTAGGATTGCTTAATGATACTGCGGGCGGGTGGTCCTTCTTGATCGTGAGCTTCCTATTTTATGTTGTAGTCATACTCCTATTTACTCTCATTGTTAGTAAGACACGATTATCGTTAATTGAGTTATCATACTGTCTCCGCTTTATTATAGACTTATGATTTCATTCTGATTTCGCTTTACATATTTGGTACATGTTAGACCTCCTTCGGGCCGCGTTCATGCCGCAGTGAAGTGCTGATTCTTGATCCTCGCTCTTAGGATCACTGTTCACCGTTGAGAAGCTCCTTTATTTCGGAGGCTTATCTCGGTATTGTCGGTCGTTGTACATTCAGGGTATGGCGGGCCCCGTCCCGAGTTGTTATTCTTAAGTGCGTAGTTACATTTATGGATTGGGTTGTAAAGAAAAAGTAATCGCTTTATTTGTATAGCTTACGGAAGGTGGCCTTATCGGCCACTTGTTATTTTATGTTAAGCATTTTTATCGATTGTGTATGTTCATTGCTATTCTCACGATGTATACGAAAGAGGTGCCGGGTAGGCACCGCCGCGAGCTTGGTCGGGTCATTACAAAAGTGGTATCAGAGTAGTTAGTCCTCGGAAAGTGTCTACAGACCGTGTCTAGTAGAGTCTTGATTATCGGTGTGTTGTGCACCACATCTATAATCAGGAGGCTGCAGGACATTTAGGATTGGTTTCCATTCTTCTCACTCTGAGATCATGCGATAGAGCTGTATGGTTAGGGTCGTCTCCCCCTAACAAGCTATGATTGTTTGCAGCTACGAGAAAGGCAAAGATGACCAGAAAGATTATGAGGATTGCGTATCCAGGTTGGTAATGTTTGTAGTTGGTATTGTGACATACAACTATACGGATTTATGTATGAGGGTCAGATGCGTGTTGCCTAGAATGATTTTAGAGTACGAGATTAGTAAGGACTAAATAAATACCGGGGAGGTATGAAACAGTTTAATGAATTCTCATCAAGGTTTTACGTGCTAATTTGAGATAATTAGGTGATGATGAGTTGTGTGAGAATGTAATGGACCCTTAAGAGGTTATAATTAAGGGTCTAAATGGAAGACTATGTTAATAGGTTAAGCTACGTGGTATGATTAAGAGAATGGTACGGGTGAGATCCGTATGGTTGTTATGGTCAAGACAACACGATTGTAGTATATTGAGAAGTTTTTGTACCCATTTACGGGGGGACTGATAAGATAGGCTTGGAGCATGGAAATTGTGAGCCTAGGAATGTTGATAACCACCGAGACCTTATATATAAGGCCTTCTCGGGTAGTAAAGTTAAGACAAACCAAGGAAAAGAGTTAAATACGACGCCGAGTCGGGTTAGGGATCTATTAAGGGTCGCCCCATAGCTTGAAATGAAATGGGATCAGTTGGTAGTAGTCCCTCTACGTGACAGGGTCACGAGGGTGCAAGGCCCAAATTTAGTTAATCATTTTACGGGTTCGTGGACGTGTTCCACTGAACGTTGAGAGAGCCGAAATGGCCTTAAGTTGTTTAGAATTGTAACTCCAAAGATTGGAGGCCGAATCGTATGAAGGCTATGCGACGACGCTAGAATAGGTTTGGAAGTGCGGGAGAGCGACCCGAAGAAAGAGAGCAACCAAGTGTAAAGAAATAAAGCCGGAATCTATGAAAACCTTTCGAGGTGACTACACCCGTGAGTGTTGGGTGGTAGCTGAGCGGTTAGAAAATAATTGCCGGTAACGATAGCCGTTGACCTAGCAGTGTTATGATGCATATTGAGGTCATTATGAGCACGGGCTGGTTGACCTCTTGTTATGCCAACGTTAATCGCAGAGAGTTTGGCTCGATTCGATTTACGTAGTGATTATCGGTGTAAAGGAAGAGAAGTGGTAGTAACCAGTGAATTATCCTTCCTTCTTTGGCATCATGTTTTTCTTTTAAGTCTGTGTGACTTGTTCACTTGAGGAAAATTGACGCAGAAAGTAAGTAATAATTGAATTTGAAGGAATTTATGTTAAGTGCCCTTGGAGGTACTTGGAGTTAGGTTGGTGTGGCGGTCAGGGCCACGACCTTCCGGATAATTTCAGGAAAATGTGCAGGGCAAGAATAAAATAAGTACAGTCTTTGCCATGGAAAGCTGAGGGCATCTTTGGTAGGTTTTGAAAATCTACATGACTTTAAGGAGGTGCGTGATGATTAGATATTTAATGGACCGCGAGAGGACCCTGTGATTAGGGTTGTGACTCCAAGGAAAGTTTAAGTAAGGGAGATAAGTTCTATCCCCTACGTAAAAGGACAGATTTACGTATTATGGGTTGCGTGTACCCGTGTTGTTAGACGAAGGATATGAGACTGGTAATGTCTTGTAATCGTCATGCCATAGGTTCTGATTGTAGATAGCGTGGGAAAAGTGTTGTGTTGGAAATTAAGAACGACGTTCAAGAAGTCGGGAAGTGTCGTGAGGACAAAAATGCAGTAATGCGCGTATATGAAGTATGCGATTATGAATCAAGATAGAAATAGTTTCACGATAATAAGCCTAAGGTAAGGATATGGCGAATGATAAATGAAAATACGACTATGGTTATGTAAGTTGCACGGTATGACTACCCTGGACTAGTGTAAAGACCATTAGTAAATAATGGGAAGTAAGAACATTTCGAGGAAATGTGGTAAACCTAGCTATAGGCTCTACAAACTGGGAAAGGAAAAATCGGGTTACTACTTTACAAGATCAAGGAAATCCCCCCCCCCCTAGATTGTGATTGATAGGAAGTCTTAGCCAGGAGGCAAGCAAAGGAATCAAATCTAAGTTTAATGACCAAGTTTGGTTGCAATAGATAAAAGGAAACAGGAACCATGATTGAGGTTAAAGATACCCGAATATTTCGCAAGAATGAGAAAGGTTTCCGGTTATTGGAAGATAAGTTGACTCGACTATAGTTCTAACTCCTCCTGAAAGACTAGAGGGTTAGGTTATTATGATAACACGTTGGGTATTGGGCTAGGTTGTGTGCTGACGCAACCCGATAAGGATAGAGCCTATGTTTTCCCGGTAGTTAGGGAAGCAGGAAAGGAAATTACGCCCCTTCCGATTTAGAGCGGGCGGCAGTTAAATCATGCCTTGAAGATTTGGGGGCATGACGTATATTATAGACTTCATGTGGATATTTGTGCAGGCCACAAAAGCCTCCGGTATACCTTCTGACAGAGGTAGTAGAATTTGCGACAGCGACGGTGGTTAGAGTTATTCAAGGATTGTGATATCGATATCTTATACCATCCGGGGAAAGCTAAGACAGTTACAGATACTCTTTGTCGTGGATCTATGGGCAGCCAGATAGACAGGACGTGGTCAGTGAGATTCTTCTGTTACCGAGCCTAGGGGTTCGATTATTTATTTCCAAGGTTAATGAAGTTTAGATCCGAGAGGTTGCCGAGTCTTCCGTCGTTGAAGAGGTAAGGAGGCGACAGTATGAGGATCCAGTTATGATACGGTATCGAGATACGGCTCTCCGAGAAGAGAAGAGCCTGTTTGAATAGCACCGGATGAGGTGCTGTGATATGAGGATAGATTGTGTGTACCCGGTGCTGCAGGGCTAGTCAGCAGGTCTTAGGGGAGGCACGCAGTGCTTATTGTTCTAATTGTTCGGGGTCGACTAAGTTGTGTCGTGACCTCAGATGTATGTATGGGTAAGATGACCGGAAAAGGGACATAGCGGAGTTTACTGCTTAGTGTCCGCGTTAGTAGCAGGTCATGGTTGAGCACCAGAAGCCCAGTGGGCTATTGCAGGCGATTGAAATCCCAACCTAGATATGAGAGGTATTTAATATGGATCTTGTTACAGGGTGGCATCGTACTCAGAGGAAGTGCGACTCCCTGGGGGTCATGGTAAATGGGCTGGTGAAACCAGCCGTGTTCTTTCGGATTGGGACCACTTACTCGACTGAGGTTTATGCTAGCTTGTATAGCAGGGGGATTGTGAGACTGCACGGGGTCCCTACGTTTTTTATGTCAGACAGATGAGCTCGATTACTGTTATACCCCGTATTTCCAGTGTATGTACGTAAGGACGTACGTAGAAAAATTTTGAAGCTTAAGTAGGCTTGGCCGATTTTCACTTTGTGCACAACACCCGATTAGAGTCGTTTTTCGACGAAACGTTTCCACAGCTTTCGTAGGGAAAATTCCGGCTATGTCATTTATATTTTTTGCGGATTTTTCCGAGAGACGAAATATTTTTGGGCCAACGGGAGGGTGACACTTGTCACCCTCATTGGACGGTTTAGAGGGGCGGTCAAGGGTTGGTTGGCCTTGGCCGATTGGTCCCTTATTTTGGGCCTTGTTTTGTGGCTTGTTTTGTGCCATGTTTGGTGGAGTAGGGTTAGGGTGCACTTGGCTTGATCTAGGCCTTACACTTGCCTTGCACATGGCTTGATCTTGGCCATTGGTTGGCCTTGGGTTTTGCTATAAATACCCCCCTAGGCTTGAAGACTTCATTCATCCAAAAACTTCCAAGTCTTGAAACCCTCTCCTCCCTTCTTGTTGCTCTAGCCGAGAGCTTCCCCCTCTCCTCCCCCTTTTTCGTGTGGCCTTTGGCCGAGGGGTTCCCCTCCCCCTTTGTGGTGTCTTGCCATGGGGTACCCCCCCCCCCTAGCCTAGTTGTTTCGTATAATACACCCCCCCTCTTGGTAGAAATACTCTCCAAGTATTGTTATAATGCCCAAAATACCTTAGCCTTTACCTTGTTGTATTCCAAAAGTTACCTCTATCGTAGTGCCGGAAATACTACCTTTTGTCTTTTTGTCTCAAACCAAACCCTAAGGAAATCTTCATAGTTGGTTGAAGTATTTAAGTAGAAGTTGGTTAGAACTTCTAAGGGTTGTTTGGAGCGCACGAGTAGAGCTAAACCTTGCTCGGGATCGACATTATAACTTGGATACTTATGGGCTTATCGAGGTAAATATCTTGTCCTCTATTGTAATTGGAAATTACATGATTGTTAGACTATATAGTTGAAGTATACTATATATAGTATCAACGTAGTTATCGGCAATGTCTTTTGACTTAAGCCCAATAATAAGAAACCTTTCGAAAGAAGAGTACCGAATCTGTAATTACATGGATCAGACATGAGACTAGTGTAGCTTTCTTTGTGTAGTAGAATCGTACACGTCAGGTTAGGCGTGCAAACCCCACGGTTGGCTTGGTAGCCTCGATAAAAGAGGAGATTTACGCTGTCATGGGGAGGTGCCGAATTTTACGTAGAATGTTCTACGATAAGATCTAAATGTTAATAAAGCGCTGTGGCCTTATAGGTTGAAGTACTACGTGTGGTGCGATCTACTTGGCTTAAGGAGTAGCCGACGTTTGGAAGTACTTGAGCGTTTTGCTATTAGTCGATACTGCCGCGAGGTATGTGAACCTCTTCCTATCTCTTCTAGCATGATATGTGTGAACTATGTAGTACGGTGACGCATACGTGCTAAATGTATTTGATTGGTTTAAAACATAAAGTGATATAACTGCTTTATGGGAAGTGGGTTATAACAGCTTTATGTAGGAAGAAAATACTTGTGGTTTTTAAAAAGTAACTGATTTGAACTATAACTGGCTTGTTATGTGATAATAAAGAACTTGAAGTATTTCAAAAGATTTTTGAATCATTTCTGAAAGAAGCGTAATACTTGGGTTTTTGAAAACTTAAGAGTTATACTAGCTTTATGGGAAGTTAGGTATAACGGCTTAAGAATGTTTTACTGATTTCGGAAATCAGAATGTGTACCGACAAACCACTGCAGCGTCAATAAAAGGAAATGTTTTGAATAATTAAGCATTATTAAAACCAGTAGAAACTTCCATCTGCATAGAAGCTAAGATGAGACAAAATGATATTTCCTAGATCATGGCTGCTGTAATAAGATTGTTATAAACAAGAATATCCTACTCACATATAAGGCTTATCTTTCTCAGATGGTTTAAAGGAGAATTATATTCTTAAAAAGTATAAGACTATGAACTACGAAACCTTTTTAAAATAAGAAACGGGAACATTTGAAATTAGGCAAACTTGGACGTTTGGATAATAATGTTGTTACTTGATTTTACAAAGATAAGTCTTTTGATTTACTTCAAAAGATAATCACTCTATTTTCATATACTACGGGTATTGTGTGACTTTTGTGAAAGTAACATATCTTTAAAGAGTTATTGTATAAAGTACTTTGGGGATAAAACCCGATCTCGTTAATCATATAGTAGAAAGTACCTTATGTGTGAATAACTTGATTGTATTGGTTTGTGATAGCCTTGTAATACCTTCGTGTTGATTTGATAAGTAATCATATTAGGATGCTACGTGTGTTAGTATTCTGTGATGTTTGTGTAAAGGGGTTTTCCGCGATTGTGCTTATGTTGTTTAAACGATAAAGCGTTATGTTGGTATTATACCACTCACCGTGTTTCCGGGGTTAAGGCGCCTCCGACGCGGGTAGACTCAGTGATGCAGGACCATGATTCGAGAATACCTCGCGGGTCCCGGCCTATGCGGAGCTACGAGAGTTCGGGTTAGTGTGCGGCCTTTATGGTCATGCGGTGCATGTGCATGCGGATCGCGAGTCGGGGCGATTTCGGGAGTAGCTACCCTCGATGCGGGTTATACCTCACGCGCCTATGAGATTGGCCTATGCGGAGTGCGGAGAGTTTGAGGCTAGACGCGCACATTTGATATTGCGAGCGGCGACCAACTTTGATCATGTGGCGGTCAGACAGATATCATGATACGATTTATGACCTTGTTAGTACTATGGGTGTTAGTAGTCGGCTATGCCTTCGCATTTACCTACATCGTTTTATTTGGACACAGTGGGACTGTTGTTCATGTGTATTCCTTGGTGCTTTTCTATCATTGATCGCGGTGAGGAAGGTATTCCGCGGGCATGATTGATGTTGTGGGCGTGAGACCCATGTTTATATTTGAGTGATGACTTTGAGGGCGTGAGTCCCTGACTTGATATGACTGCTTATTTATTGTGAACAGTAGTTTGGTTATCATACATGTCTCCTGCTTTATATAGACTACTATGATTTCATTTACTGATTTTCGGGCCACATACTCGGACTGTTATCGACCTCCTTCGGGGGGCTGCGTTCATGCCGCAGGTAAAGGTACACCAGTCGTTGATCCTCGCTCCTAGGGTCACAGTTCAGCGTTTGGGAAGCTCCGTTCCTCCGGAGGCTTATCTTGGTATAGTCTCCTGTTGTTGTAGGTGCTTACATTCAGGGGTATGACGGGGCCCTGTCCCGTCGTTGTTGTCATATCATTCGTAGAGGTCTGTAGTACTGTTGTGGGCAGGGTTTGTAAAAAGGATTAAACTGTTCATGTTGAAAGAGTTGTTGTATATATATATATGACGAAAGGCAACTTTCTTCAGATATCTGTGTCTCAATTTATACTGTTTCATATCTTGGTTATTTTTTTTATTCATCTGATTACTCGATGTATGACTCATGGGTGCCCGTAAGGCACGATCCACGCCCCGAACGGTCGTGACAAAAGTGGTATCGAGCGATTAATCCTGAAAGTGTCTACGCACCATATCCAAGAAGTCTTGATTATCGGTGTGTTGTGCACCACACCAATAATCGTGAGGCTATAGGATATTTAGGATTAGTTTCTATTCTTCTCACTCGAGATCGTGCCTTAGAGCGGTGTTGTAAGTTGGACCTCTAACGTATTTCTTTCCTCATCGTTATGCCTCGCGTAGGCAACCCACCAGAGGACAAGGCGGCAGGGAGCCGCGAGTAGAGTACAGAGGGTTACGAGGCACAGAGCCCGATCATCACTGGGTGGTGCTTCATTTGGGGAGTTCTGCGACGCCACTAGCCCCCAGAGTTTAGCACGGCGGCGCAGCCTGCTGCGGCCATGATATTTGAACCTTCGCCCACGCATCGGGACAGAGAATATAGATTGCAAAGAGCGACCACATTAGCTATGGATGTGGCTACGAGAGTATACCGATGTACCGCGAGTCTTGATGACTATCTAGAGATGGTTGTGCAAGAATAATTCTTGATTAGGCTTGAGCATGGCACGTATGCGGGCTTATGCGCAGCAGCCGAGCGTAGAGATCGACGGGTTAACGAAGCGACGCAGGAGAGGCTGTGAGCAAAGAAGGTCCTTTAGTAACTCTCGAGGCAAGTCGCCTCACGGCCAGATTAGATATGCACCTCCGCCCGGCAGAGTGGACTTCCACGGATTTCGGGGCGTTCGGTATGCGAGGAATGGTCGACTCAGGCTTCCGGTCCACAGGATGCACGTCATTCCGGGAATGTCGTCTTTTGTTGGTGCTCGTTTTACACGACCGCCGTGGTCCGATATCGTGAGAATGTCCTTGCAGAGGACTTAGCCTTCAGATTGGTGGGTAGTTCGTCATCTTCCTTAGCTGCGCCTACAGGCAGTTTGATTAGGGCGACTAAGGGAGTGAAGCGAGAGATATAGATATATCCTTAACCCTCAGAGATCATGATGTGATAAGGTGAGTATACCTTAAGTGCTATGCTCGATAGCGGTGTGTTAGTTGTGATTAGAAATCATGGTGGGTTAACCGAGTAAGATTTTGGGGATAGAGAAGGTGTGAGCCTTAGAGTTTTATACGTAGAGACCTTGAGGTAAGGCCATCTCGAGAAAAGGTGTAGTGTTATGTTTGATCCTTATCGGAGTGCTTAGTGCACGTGAGATATATTGTGTGATAAGTCCCCAGTAGTGTGGAATGAAAGAGGTAGTTGAACTAAGAAGACCGCTAGGTTTTCGTAACATGATTAGTGAGTTTTCCTTCGAGCTAGCGTTTCGCTGTCGGTCGGGTTGAGGCCACGTTGCGGGTCAACCCGCGCATGTTTGGTGGTGGTCGGTTGTGGTCCCGCCTTGTGGTAGGGTCACGAGGGTGTTAGGCCCAAGTTTAGTTAACCAGTCTAATTCGTGGACGTTCGACCATGAGTCGCCGAGGATGTCACCGCCTTGTCTTCTAGCAAAGACCGTTTACTCAGCGGTGTTGATTTTATCGTAGGTTGTAAGGTTGCGACGGGTGTGTCACACCCGAACCCCGCTCGTGGATCGTGCCCTATCCGCACCCTTCTACCTTAACAACTAAGTACATTGCGGAAATTAGTAACAGCTCATTTTTTTTTTTTAAAGAAACGAACGTGCAAGGGAAAAGCCGCCACGGCTCCCATATATACATAAACAATGCATACAACATCGCATAATGAGTCCAATCCCACATATGAATACAGACCTCTAAGAGTTATACTGAACTATGACGGGACAAGACCCCACCGTACCCAAAATTGTACAAAGCCTTGAAGGATATATACCAAAAAGATAAACTCACGAGCAGGAGCTATCCAAAACCCCGAGCGGATCCTACGCTGGCGATCACCGAACAGCGACCTAAACTGCGGATGAACGCAGCCTCCCGGGCGAGGTCAAGACGAAGAATGTACCAAGTATGTGAACAAAAATGCGTAATAAAATCATAAGTCTAAACAAAGCAGGAGACATGTATGATAGCCAACCTACAGTACATAATACATAAGCAGTCACATCAAGTCAGGGACGCAGGCCCTCGGAGTCATTACTCAAATATAACCATGGGTCTCACGCCCATAACATCAATCATGCCCGTGGAATCTTTCCTCACTGCCGACAGTCCATGATATAGTACAACACCAATAGGCATACATGAACACCAAGTCCCACCGGTGGTATAGCATCTTGGGGGTTTACCCCTCACTTATACTCTTACCCTGGAGAAGGTGGTAAAGCAGGTGGTATAGCATCTTGGGGGTGTACCCCTCACATATACTCTACCCTGGAGAAGGTGGTAAAACAGGTGGTATAGCATCTTGGGGGTTTACCCCTCACATATACTCTACCCTGGAGAAGGTGGTAAAACAGGTGGTATAGCATCTTGGGGGTTTACCCCTCACATATACTCTACCCTGGAGAAGGTGGTAAACAGGTGGTATAAGATCTTGGGGTTTACCTCACATATACGCTACCTGGAGAAGGTGGTAAACCAGGTGGTATAGCATCTTGGGGTTTTACCCCTCACATATACTCTACCCTGGAGAAGGTGGTAAAACAGGTGGTATAGCATCTTGGGGGTTTACCCCTCACATATACTCTACCCTGGAGAAGGTGGTAAAACAGGTGGTATAGAATCTTGGGGTTTACCCTCACTTATACTCTTACCCTATCTCGTGACCATCAAACAAGACATAAGCACCACCATGTCTTTTATAAAAAGAATCAGAATTTAACCCAAGTACTACAAATAACGGAAGCATACGTGGAATCCCACATCACCGCTTCAGACGTCCCAAGAACTTACAACTGCATACCACCCTTCAACCGAGAGTCGCGACAACGTAATTAAACATAGTACTTGCACTCAAAGGCTATTACCAAGACATATAGGCAAGTTCTAAATTAACCAAGCCAAAGTACTTATCGGGCACAAGTAGAATAAATTCTCATTTAACAAGCCAAAGTACTTATCCGCACAAATAGAATAAATTCTCATTTAACAAGCCAAAGTACTTATCCGCACAAATAGAATAAATTCTCATTTAACAAGCCAAAGTACTTATCCGCACAAATAGAATAAATTCTCATTTAACAAGCCAAAGTACTTATCCGCACAAATAGAATAAATTCTCATTTAACAAGCCAAAGTACTAATCAAGGCATACATAGAATAATTCTCTTTAACAAGTCAAAGTACTTATTAAGGCACACTTAGACAAATTCTCAATTTATCAAGCCAAAGTACTAATCAAGGCATACATAGAATAATTCTCTTTAACAAGTCAAAGTACTTATCAAGGCACACTTTAGACAAATTCTCAATTTATCAAGCCAAAGTACTACATAATGCATTCTTTTATAAAAGACTCCTTTCTATGTAAAGCCCCAAGATACTAACACCCGTAGTATCAAGGCGTGTCTATTTTTCAAAGTAAGTTACTACACTTTTAGAAAACTCATTTCAAAGCTTGAAATCAAGTAACTCCAAATTTTCACAATCTAGGCAACTTATGTCGATTTAATCAAAATAGACAACTTTCTAAACCTTCCATAAAGCCGTTATAACCAACTTCCCATAAAGCCGTTATAACCCTTTATGGTTTTAGACGTATCCATTCCTTCAATAACCAAGAGACTTATACTATTAAAACCAAGTATCACATACTCACAAATCAAGTTCTTAACTTTCAAAATACTTCAAGTCTCTTACTAGTTAGAAAACAAGTTTTCTTCTACTTTTTAAACCTCAAGTAACTTCACCCTTAACGCAAGTTACTTCTCTTAAATCATGTCATTTCTCCTCTTTTAAATCAAATAAGTAAATCACTCCTTTGACTCACCTAAAGTCATTATAATGACCTTTAGGTTTTAGAACTAAGGCATTAGTCAAAAGATTTGGAAAACCACTTCCTTTTCAAGTCTCTATGTACTTTAAGAAAAATACCTTCACTTTTAAGAATCCAAACTTCCCTAAGGAAATGGATTATACTACTTAAAATTTAAACATCAAAGTACACCCAAGGAAGTACATAGAACAAATTCTATCTTAGGCAATCCAAATACAAGCAAGGAATGGATCATTCAAGGAGTAGAACTTACTTTCTTTATTATAAGGATTCATGCTGTAAGAGGAGATAGTTCACATACCTTTTCGGCTAAATCCACAAACTAAGCCGAATACACCGTACGTAGAAGTGTCAACCTATAATGGTCACAACAAGGCTATCAACTTCTAGTCTCTATGTAGAATAATACTAAGTATTTAGTCTCTAATTCTACGGAAAATCGGGCAGCACTTCCTTTGTTTCTACTCACTTTGCCACCTTTTTCAAGGCCGAATACAATAACCAACATGCCACATTTAAGGCTCCAAACAACAATCAAACAAAGGGGATTACACGCCTACTATCAGTGTAAAATTCCGCCCCACAATTCATACGAAATAGCCTAAGGCACACTAGCCAATTCTCGGCCAACTTCCATAGCAACACTAAGTCCTTTCCAATCCTTTTCCAATTCCAAGTTCTAAGGTCTAACATGTTATATAGTCTAAACAACTTCAACAACTACAATTTCCTTCTTTATACAACATGCGACGCTTAGACTAATAATCAACTAGAATTGAAATCTTAAAGTTAAACATGCTAGATTTCGGATTAGGGTTCCAATAACCAATATCCTTATCAATACTCATACTATATATCTCATGCTTGCTAATAACCATAGCTACAATCATAAGTAAGCCTTAACTATTAAAACGACAAAATTTATACCTTTCAAAGCCCTTAAAATTTCCAAGATCCAAAATCGCGCCTTAGCAATTCTTAGCTCCTTTCCTTAGGTTCCAATCCGCTCCAAGCACTCCTTAGAGGCCTATGAAGAACCCATCTTCAAGTTCCAACTTCAAAGTTGAAGAACTCCCTTAGTTTCCGCCTTGCGACTAACGTAAAAATACGTTTTTTCCGAAATCTTTCTATTGAGATATCCTTACAATACCCTAAGGGACATTGGGTTAAAGTCTTGTGGCTAATGGATCAAAACTATAAAATTTTTGTGTGGGATACAAGGTGAACCCGAGAGCATGTAGTGAAGACAACAAGGTTCTCTAATTTTTCTAAGTGTAAAATGAGCTTGTCTTGCACTAGTAGTATACTTATAACACAATGGAGGGTCATGACTTAAACAAATGTGAGGCTAGGATGAGTTTCACTTGGATCAAGCCTAGGTGGACAAGTTGACTTGGTCAACAAACTCAAACTAGCAAGACTTATCTTCCAAAGTGGTCAATGACCATTTTACCCTTGTACAAATTTCGACCAAGCCATGTGGGGGTGCCACGTGTCGCCCTCTCATTCGTCCATAAAATTCCGCACTCTCGTGGCCCCGCAAAACGTAAAATTTCTCGTGGGCCCCACGTGACCAAATCCGTCAAAATAAATTTCCAAAAAGTTAAGAGTTCCATACTCTTCAAATAATGCATTTTGAGAATCCAATTCTCAACAACGAACATTTTTCCTTTCCGACGTCCGGAAGATTTTCCGTCGGAAAAACAATTCTTCCTTTCGTACATATTTCCAAGTCTTGTGTTCCACACGCACTTCACTTACACTGCCACGAACTTACGGGGTGTAACATTCTTCCCCCCTTAGAAACATTCGTCCCCGAATGTTCTTAGTCGGTTATCAAGCTATACAAACTCCGGCATAAACTCTATACTATGCCTATCAATCAAAACTGCACAAGACAAACGATGTCACACATGGCCACCATATAACATACGTAAACATAATAATGGACCTTCCGTCCGTGGTCCCTTCTCACAAAACCCAAAGGTTACAGTCTTCCCAAACACGGGATCCTTAGAGGTTCCTTTCTTTCCTTACTTGTTGTTATACCCCGTATTTCCAGAGTATGTACGTAAGGACGTACGTAGAAATTTGAGCCTTAAGTTAGGAAAAGGACCGAATTTGGGCACAAGTGCCGAATAGAGTCGTTTCGACGAAACGCTTTCCACTTACGTTGGGAAAATTCCGGCTATGTCATTTAGTATTTTCATGGATTTTTCCGAGCGACGAACATTTTGGACCAACGGGAGGGTGACACTTGTCACCTCATTGACGGCAAAGAGGAGGCTTGGCCTTGCCGATTGGTCCTCCTTTGTGCCTTGTTTTGTGGCTTGTTTTGTGGAGTGTTTTGTGGAGTGTTTTGTGGGTGCACTTGGCTTGATCTTGGCCTTACACTTGCCTAACACATGGATGGATCTTGGCCATTGGTTGGCCTTTGCTTGGCCTATAAATAGCTCCCCTTTGTGAAGACTTTATTCATCCACAAATTGTTCTAAGTGATAAATCGCTACCCCTCCCGATTGTAGAATCTCGTCCAAGAGCTCCTCTCCCCCTCTCTTGTGAGCTAGCCGAGAGCCTCCTCCCCCCTCTAGTGGTGCACCATGGGTACCCCTAGCCTAGTTGTTTTCGTATAATACCCCTTGTTGTGGTATAGAAATACTCTCCTAGTATTGTTATAATGCCCTAAATACCTTAGCCTTGTACCTTGTAGTATTCCAAAGATACCTCTTTACGTAGAACCCGGAAATACTACCTTTTGTCCTTTTTAGTCTCAAACCGAAACCCTAAGGAAATCTTCACCCGTTGTTGAAGTTGTAAGTAGAAGTTGGTTAGAACTTCTAAGGGTTGTTTGGAGCGCTCGGAGTAGGAGCTAAGCGTTGCTCAGGATCGACTTTATACTTGGATAATTTTGGGCTTATCGAGGTAAACACTACTGTCCTTCTATTGTTATTGGAAATTACATGTTAGAATATATGGTTGAAGTATACTATATATAGAACTGAACTTAGTATTGTGGCAATGTCTGTTGACTTAAGCCTGAAGAATGAAGAATTGAACAGTAATCATAGAAGGTTAATAAAGAGAAGAACTGAACTGTAATTACCTAGGGCTGTATTACAGTAGACTTATGTAGCATTACTGTGTAGTAGAATTGTACGCGTCCGGTTAGACGTGTTAACCCCCCCCCCTGGTTGGCTTGGTAGCCGACCTCGATAAAGGAGGAGATTTACGCTGCCATGGGAATCTTCGCGAATTTTACGTAGAAAGATAGAAACTTGTGTTTTGGGGTTAATAGACGTTTGTGACCTTTATAGGTGAAAGTACTAAGAGTAGCGTATTCTACTCGAGGAGTGGAAAGGGCTAGCAATGTTGTAGTACTTGGAGCATTTGCTTATTGTCGATAAATCGTCGCGAGGTATGTGAACCTCTTCCTATCTCTTCTAGCATGATATGTGTGAACTATGTAGTGCGGTAGACGCATACGTGTTAATCGTGTTTGATTGTTCTTAAAACATAAAGTGTTATAACGGCTTTATGGGAAGTTGGTTATAACACTTTACGTAGGTAAGAAAATACTTTGTGGTTTTAAAAGGTAATCGATGTGAATTATAGCGCTAGTTATAATAAAGAACTTGATGTATTTCAAAAGATTTATAAATCGTTTTGGAAGGGAGAGTAACACTTGGTTTTAAAGGTTTTAAAAAGAGTTATACTAGCTTTATGGGGAGTTAAGTATAAAGTCTTAAGAGAGGTAAAGAAAATGGTTTACTGATGTTAGAAGTTAAGAGACTTGATCTTATGAGATAAGAGACTTAACTTATATTGTTTTAATGTGAATGTTTGTGTGAAACCTCATTCGTGAGTAATGAGTACTTGGTTTTATTTAAAGGGATAATGTTATACTGATTTCGGAAATCAGAATGTGTATCGACTGCACCATCGCAGGCGTTAATAAAGGAAAATGTATTGAATAATGATGTATCGTATTAAAACCAGTAGAAACCTCCATCTGCATAGAAACTAAGATGAGACAAAATGATATTACATTTTCTAGATCATGGCTGCTGTAATAAGAATGTTGTAAACAAGAATAACCTACTCTCACGCGAGACTTATATTACTCAATTGTTCTAAAAAGAAATCAAGTGATTAAGTTTATGAACTATGAAACCATTTGAAATGAGAAGCTTGAGTAATTGAAACTAGGCAAACTGGAACTTAAGAAAAGAATGTTGTTACTTGATTTTGAAAAGGAATGTGGGTTGGTCATTCTTATACTACGGGTATCGGGTGACTTTTATAAAAGTAATGGATCTCTTTCAAAAGAACTTAACGTATGTAGTACTTTGGGGTTAAAAACCCGGACTTTGGCATAATATGAAAGTACTTGGAGTTGTTGTGAAACTTGCCTATGCTTGTTGTTGTGAAACTTGCCTATGCTTGTGATGATAGCCTTTGTTGTGCCAGTGTGGTATTTCTGTGTTACCGTGTCTCTCGACAGGCGGTTGACTTGTTGAGAACTTACTTGGACGTGCTGGCAGTGATGGAGAATTCCACGGGTATGTTTCCATTTTGATTACTGTCTTGTTGTTGATGTCACATGGACATGTCTACACCGATGCAGTATTCCGGGGGCATGTGGCTACGCGCGTGGTTGACCACCCGATATTGTTATTGAGGTTACATGGGCATGTCTACACCGTCGCAAGATTCCGGGTACGTGGCCACGCGCCTTGTTGTTATTGTTGCAACATGGACGGTTCTACACCGATGCAAGATTCCGGGGCATGTGGCCACGCGGCATGGTTGACCACCCAGGGTTGTTATTGAGGTTACACGGGCATGCCTACACCGATGCGCGATTCGGGGCATGTGGCCACGCGGCCTTGTTATTATTGTTGCATCATGGACATGTCTACACCGACGCAGATTCCGGGGCACGCGCCATGATGCGAACATGATGGATGTTGTGGGCGTGAGACCCATAGTTATATTTGAGTGGTGACTTTGGCGGGCGTGAGTCCCCGACTGACCGCTTTTATGTTGCGTCTTGTATTTTGGTTATCATACATGTCTCGCTTTTTAAGCTATATGATTTCATTTACTGATTTGTGACGCCACATACTTGGTACTGTCAGATCGACCTCCTTCGGGCCGCGTTCATGCCGCAGTAAAAGGTACATCGGCCGATCCCCGCTTTTAGGATCACCTTTCAGTATTGAAAGCTCCGTTCCTTCTGAGGCTTATCTTTTGGTATGTTACCCTTAGTCTGTTGATGCTTATAGATTCAGTGGTATGGCGGTGGCCTGTCACGTCATATCTTTTGTTAAATCTTAGAGGTCTGTTGCACTGTTGTGGGCTGTGTTTGTTAAAAGGTTAACTGTTCGGGTTTTTATGTATATACTGAAGGCAACTGTTGGCCTGCCTATTTATTATATCTCTTGTTTCATGATTCATGTTTTATTTTCCGCCGTTTTCTCTCGATGTTGTATCACTAGGGTGCCCGGTAAGGCACCAGAACGCCCGGTTCGGGCGTTACAAAGTGGTATCGAGCGCTTAGTCCTCGAAAGTGTCTGAGCCGTGTCTAGTAGAGTCTTGATTATCGGTGTGTGCACCACATCTATAATCGTGAGGCTATAGGACATTTAGGATTGGTTTCCATTCTTCTCATTCCGAGATCGTGCCTAGAGCCGTGTTGTAAGTTGGACCCTCCGACGTGTTTCGCTTTTTACCGTTATGCCTCGCGAAGGCAACCAGGGCCCGAGGCAAGGCACGAGGAGCCGCTAGTGGGATTGAGGAGTACGAGGGCGCAGCCCGGCCAAGACTGAGTAGTGCTCGACGCGAGTTTTGCGACGCCGCAAGACCAAAGATAGTTTAGAGCCAGCAGTTGGTCACGAGACTACAAGACTGAGCCTCCACCCCACACCGAGCGGGAGACGGGTCACGAGAGATGGCCCGATTATTGCCGTGGTTGTGGCGATATGAGGATAGGTCGGACGCAGTTAGCCTAGCTCCAAAGAAGACTATGGTGCACCCGAGGCGCATGGTTTGAGGCTACGGATTTTTAGTCAGAGCCCGCCCGAAGTTTTACTGGTCGAGGCCGAGGATGATCCGCAGGAGTTCATCCGTCAGTTGCAGAGGATCATGCGGGTGATCAAGGCTTCAGAGATCGAGTGCGTGACATTTGTTCGCATCGCGTGATACCGCATGATCGATTGGTTTGACTCGCGAGCTTTCCGGGAGAGCATGCACTTCCACCATTTGGGACGAAGTTTTGGGGCCTTCCGCACATTTCTTGCCTCCACAAATGGCGAGGGCTCGCCGACGATTTTTGATGTTGAGGCGTAACGCGCACAGCCGGAGTACAATGTGAGTTCGACTCATTGGCGGTATGTTCCCGCATTAGTAGCTAGTATGGAGGATCGAGTGCACCGATATGTTACAGTGGCTCGATGATTACCTAGCAGAGTTGTTCGTGTTTCTCTTCACCGCATGGACATTGCCCGCATTCGTGCTCATGCACTGCGCGGCGAGCGCAGATCGACGCAGCGGACTGGGCCACAGAAGGCCAAGACGGCCGGATATTTTGGCGACTTTCGAGGCGGACCGCCAAGAAGCAGACTAGTTATGTACCTCCGCCATTCTGAGTGGCCCTCCGCAGCCTTTCTCGGGACCTTGGGATATTCAGAGCGTGTCCGCTCCTGTGTTTCGGGATGTTCGCGAGTAGGGTGTTGGCGATGACGCCACCCCTACCTCGGTGGTCGATGTGGTAGACCGCATTTCGAGAGTGTCGTAGTACGAAGGAGCTTGTTATTCTTGCGCCAGCAGGCCATATGACGAGAGACCGTCCGACTGTGGGTAGCACTGGGTAGGATAGCACGACTACTGTGAGCGATTGCGGGCCACCAGAGGTCGCGGAAGTTCAGCTTTAGCGGTCCTTGAACCGCCTAGTTTCGTGTATATCCTTAACCTCTGAGTTTTGTGTATATTGATGTTGTTGATGTGTTTAATGATATGTTTGGATAGCTTTGTGCTAAAATGTGATTTAGAAACATGGTTAGTGAAAAGGGTAAGTCCCTGGGTAGTTTGAAATGGAAGTGGTAGCTTTCATGACATGTAGAGTTAAGATTGTTTGGATCTAGAAACTAGAGAGTTGGCGCTACGATGGGTCGGGTCAGCCATGTTGCGGGCCAACCCGCGTCCCGCTTTGGCGGCGGTCAGCTCAGTGGTCCCGCCAGTGGCAGGTCACAAGGGTGCTAGGCCCAAGTTTAGATGACCATCTTATGAGTTCGGGATACGCTCGACCAGAATCAGTTCGTGAAGGCCGAGAGTGGCCTTAGAGGAAATCGAGGTTAGTAAGATGACCAAGTTTGAGGTAGTGACTCGAGGGTTGGAAAGTAAGCGTTGATCGAAGTGTGTGCGTGTCTTGGGAAGGGTTCGAGTGTTCGAACAGGTGCGACGAGGTAGGGAGAAGTGAACGAGTGTGATCGCTTTCTTTGTGATAACAGAGGTGATTCCTCGTGGACTTGGGATTTCGTATTTTGTGCATTTGTTATTTCATGGCGGTGTGGCATGATTGTTTTCGTGACGTATAGCGAAGACTATCTTGGCGCACGCTTGTTTTGAGACTTAGAAGGAACATTCGGACGAATGTTTCTAAGAGGGAGAATGTTATACCGTATTTCGCAGAGTATGCGTAAGGCGACGTAGAAATTTGAGCCTTAAGTTAGGCAAAGGACGAATTTGGGCACAAGTGCCGAATAGAGTCGTTTTCGGCGAAACGCTTTCCACCTTACGTTGGGAAAATTCCGCTATGTCATTTAGTATTTTTGCGGATTTTTCCGAGACGTGAACATTTTTGGACCAACGGGAGGTGACACTTGTCACCTCATTGGGCAAGAAAGAGGAGGCTTGGCCTTGCCGATTGGTCCCTCCTTTTGTGCCTTGTTTTGTGGCTTGTTTTGTGGAGTGTTTTGTGGAGTGTTTTGTGGTGCACTTGGCTTGATCTTGGCCTTACACTTGCCTAACACATGGATGGATCTTGGCCATTGGTTGGCCTTTGCTTGGCCTATAAATAGCTCCTCAGGAAGACTTTATTCATCCACAAATTGTTCTAAGTGATAAATCCCTTCCCTCCCTCTTGTAGACTCTCGCCCAAGAGCTCCTCTCCCTCTCGTGAGCTAGCCAGAGACTCCCCTCCCCTCTAGTGGTGCTAAGTGGGGTACCCCTAGCCTAGTTGTTTTCGTATAATACCCCTTGTTGTGGTATAGAAATACTCTCCTAGTATTGTTATAATGCCCTAAATACCTTAGCCTTGTACCTTGTAGTATTCCAAAGATACCTCTTTACGTAGAACCCGGAAATACTACCTTTTGTCCTTTTTAGTCTCAAAACGAAACCCTAAGGAAATCTTCACCCGTTGTTGAAGTTGTAAGTAGAAGTTGGTTAGAACTTCTAAGGGTTGTTTGGAGCGCTCGAGTGAGCTAGCGTTGCTCAGGATCGACTTTATACTTGGATAATTTTGGGCTTATCGAGGTAAACACTACTGTCCTTCTATTGTTATTGGAAATTACATGTTAGAATATATGGTTGAAGTATACTATATATAGAACTGAACTTAGTATTGTGGCAATGTCTGTTGACTTAAGCCTGAAGAATGAAGAATTGAACAGTAATCATAGAAGGTTAATAAAGAGAAGAACTGAACTGTAATTACCAGGTTTGTATTACATGAGACTTATGTAGCATTACGGTGTAGTAGAATTGTACGCGTCCGGTTAGACGTGTTAACCCCCCCCGGGTTGGCGTGGTAGCCGACCTCGATAAAGGAGAGATTTACGCCATGTGGGGGAGGTGCACGAATTTTACGTAGAAAGATAGAAACTTGTGTTTTGGGGTTAATAGACGTTTGTGACCTTTATAGGTGAAAGTACTAAGAGTAGCGTATTCTACTCGAGGAGTGGAAAGGGCTAGCAATGTTGTAGTACTTGGAGCATTTGCTTATTGTCGATAAATCGTCGCGAGGTATGTGAACCTCTTCCTATCTCTTCTAGCATGATATGTGTGAACTATGTAGTACGGTAGACGTACATGTGTTAACTGTGTTTGATTGTTCTTAAAACATAAAGTGTTATAACGGCTTTATGGGAAGTTGGTTATAACAGCTTTACGTAGGTAAGAAAATACTTTGTGGTTTTAAAAGGTAACTGATGTGAATTATAACTGGCTAGTTATAATAAAGAACTTGATGTATTTCAAAAGATTTATAAATCGTTTTGGAAGGGAGAGTAACACTTGGTTTTAAAGGTTTTAAAAAGAGTTATACTAGCTTTATGGGGAGTTAAGTATAAAGTCTTAAGAGAGGTAAAGAAAATGGTTTACTGATGTTAGAAGTTAAGAGACTTGATCTTATGAGATAAGAGACTTAACTTATATTGTTTTAATGTGAATGTTTGTGTGAAACCTCATTCGTGAGTAATGAGTACTTGGTTTTATTTAAAGGGATAATGTTATACTGATTTGAAATCGAATGTATCGACGCACCACCGCAACGTTAATAAAGGAAAATGTATTGAATAATGATGTATCGTATTAAAACCAAGAGAAACCTCCATCCGCATAGAAACTAAGATGAGACAAAATGATATTACATTTTCTAGATCATGGTCAGTAATAAGAATGTTGTAAACAAGAATAACCTACTCTCACGCGAGACTTATATTACTCAATTGTTCTAAAAAAAGAAATCAAGTGATTAAGTTTATGAACTATGAAACCATTTGAAATGAGAAGCTTGAGTAATTGAAACTAGGCAAACTGGAACTTAAGAAAAGAATGTTGTTACTTGATTTTGAAAAGGAATGTGGGTTGGTCATTCTTATACTACGGGTATCGGGTGACTTTTATAAAAGTAATGGATCTCTTTCAAAAGAACTTAACGTATGTAGTACTTTGGGGTTAAAAACCCGGACTTTGGCATAATATGAAAGTACTTGGAGTTGTTGTGAAACTTGCCTATGCTTGTTGTTGTGAAACTTGCCTATGCTTGTGATGATAGCCTTTGTTGCGCAGTGTGGTATTTACGTATTACCGTTCTCTCGATAGAGGCCGTTGACTTGTTGAGAACTTACTTGACGTCTTGGCGTGATGGAGAATTCCACGTATGTTTCCATTTTGATTCTTGTCTTGTTGATGTCACATGGACATGTCTACACCGACGCAAGATTCGGCATGTGGCTACGCGGGGTTGACCACCCAAAGATATTGTTATTGAGGTTACACGGGCATGTCTACACCGATGCGATTCCGGCATGTGGCCACGCGGCCTTGTTATTGTTGCAACATGGACGTGTCTACACCGATGCGATTCCGGGGCATGTGGCTGCGCGTACGGTTGACCACCCATGAGGTTGTTATTGAGGTTACATGGGCATGTCTACACCGACGCAGATTCCGGGGCATGTGGCCACGCGCCTTGTTATTATTGTTGCATCATGGACATGTCTACACCGATGCAAGATTCCGGGGCACGCGCCATGATGCGAACATGATGGATGCGGGCGTGAGACCCATAGTTATATTTGAGTGGTGACTTTGAGGGCGTGAGTCCCTGACTTGACTGCTTTTATGTTGCGTACTGTATTTTGGTTATCATACATGTCTCCTGCTTTTTAAGCTATATGATTTCATTCTGATGTTGTGATTTCACATACTTGGTACTGTTATCGACCTCCTTCGGGGCTGCGTTCATGCCGCAGTAAAAGGTACATCGGCCGCCGATCCTCGCTTTTAGATCACCTTTCGTATTGGAAAGCTCCGTTCCTTCGGAGGCTTATCTTTTGGTATGTTACCCTGAGTCTGTAGATGCTTATACATTCAGGGGTATGGCGGGGCCCTGTCCCGTCATAGTTGTTGTAAATCTTAGAGGTCTGTAGCACTGTTGTGGGCAGGGTTTGTAAAAAGGTTAACTGTTCGGGTTTTTATGTATATACTGAAGGCAACTGTTTGGGTTGGCCTGTCTATTTATTATATCTCTTGTTTCATGATTCATGTTTTATTTTCCGCTGGTTTTCTCTGATGTTGTATCACTAGGGTGCCCGGGGTAAGGCACGAACGGCCCGGTTCGGCGTTACACTTGTCATACTTCGCACTTTCAAACTCATCTAGCAGACGTACAAAATCTCAAATTGCTTGCTCTCAATCCTTGGAGTTACTAACCAACCTGGCCATTTTGCTACTTGAATTTCCTGCTAAGGCTCTTCTCGGTCCTTACGACCTAGTTCCGGTGGAACGCATCCACGAACTCGTATAACGATTAACTCAACTTGGGTCTGGCATCCTCGGGACCCTATCATATAACGGGACCATTTCTATCTGACATTCACCCGATTCCATACTATCGGTTGACCCGAAATGAGTCTATAACCCGACTCATCGTCACACTTAACTTCTTGTTCTTAGCACGAAATAAATCTCTCTTATCTCAAGGTACTTCTTACCCTATCCCCTAATTACTAGAGGTTCACATAGTTCAAGTATTTCTATCGCATAATCTTCCTATTGGTCTTACATCACACTGGGCAATTACTACGTGTGAACTCTACACAACTATAGTCTCAGTTCACTTACCATTCTTGTCAACATTCTTAACTCCACACCTTAGTAATCAAAGTATTCCTACCTCTGGGGAACTATCACTTATAACTGCTAGCAACACAAGGAAAACATATATGCTAGGGCAAAATCTGAATCTATCAAAGCACGTATGATTCAAAAGAGTCGAAATATACTGTACTTACGCGATGTCGCCTCCGATCCTCGCCCAAGAGTCACGTCATCTATGCGGTTCAAGGACCGCCAGAACTATAAACTCCCCGACCTCTACCACGATCGGTGACATCCGAACACCGCTCGGGACGACAACATGGAGGAAGGGGAACCAACTACGGCCTCAAAGGTCGAGAGCCACCCACCGGCCTCCTTCTAACCGGCATTCCACTTCAGGGTCCGGACGCCACAATAGTAACAACCATCTGTGTCATAATGGCATTTCCCGAATGATGCTTACCACATCCGATACATCGAGGAATAGGTGGCCTCGGCCGGAAGGTCCTCTCGCTTCTCGGTAACCTCGACCCGGGAGCTGGACCGCTCCTAAATACCATGGGGTCAAATCTCCCACCGTGAGCTGCGGGGTATGTACCGGTAGGTGGGACGACACTCACTCGGCCGAGGCACTCGTCCAAAAACTCACCGATAACCAACCGGTCAGCCTCTTACGCCGATCTCCGCTACCGCCCTCTTCCTCTGTACACTGCTCGCATCGCCGACCAACTCCTCACAGGGAAATGTGAGTACCGCTAACTTGGTCAATAACATAATCGCTTTCTCTCATGACCCTAAAGTCTTCTCCTAACCGAGAAATCAGAGGCTCGTGCCGGGTCTCAAAACTCGGCGCAGAAGAACTCCGATCGTGGAACAACATCCAGATACCTCGGGCACGAGCCCTATCAACTCTCGAGTCCGACTAGTAGCTCTCGCTACTCCCTTGCCCTTCTCGAGCGGTGTTGCCCTCCTCGAGGCATACCAGAACACAAAAATACGTCGAGAGGAATCATCTTACTAACAGCCTCTTCATGGCACGATCTCGAGTGAGAAGAATAGAAACCAACTCCTAAATGTCCCGTAGCCTCGCGTTTATGGGTGTGGCGCGCAACACACCGAGCAAGCAAGACTCTACTAGACACGGTGCAGAATTCGAGGATCGATCGCTGATACCACTCTGTCACACCCCAACCCCGCTCGGATCGTGCCCTACCCGGCACCCTTCTACCTTAACAACTAAGTACATTGCGGAAATTAGTAATACCATTTTTTTAAATAAACGTGCGTGCAAGGGCAAAGCCGACAAGGCCGCCATATATACATAAACAATGCATACAACACTGCATATGAGTCCAATCCTACATATGAATACTGCACTTAAGAGTTATATCAACTATGACGGACAAGACCCCGTACCCAAAATTGTACAAAGCCTCATCAAGGATATATACCAAAAAGATAAACTCCGAGCAGAGGAGCTATCCAAAACCCCGAGCAGATCTCACGCTGCCGATCACCGAACAGACCTAAACTCGCAAGAAGATGAACGCAGCCCCGAAGGAGGTCAAGACGAAGAATGTACCAAGTATGTGAACAGAATGTAGCATCGTAATAAAATCATAATTCAGTTTAAACAAAGCAGAGACATGTATGATAGCCAACCTACGATACATAATACATAGCAAATACATCAAGTCGTGGACGCAGCCCTGAGTCATTACTCAAATATAACCATGGGTCTCACGCCCATAACATCAATCATGCCCGTGGAATCTTTCCTCACCGCCGTGATCCATGATATAGTACAACACCAATAGGCATACATGAACACCAAGTCCCACCGTGGTATAGCATCTGGGGGTTTACCCTCACTTATACTCTTACCTGGAGAAGGTGAAAGCGGTGGTATAGCATCTTGGGGTGTACTTCACATATACTCTACCCCGAGAAGGTGGAAACAGTGGTATAAAGATCTTGGGGTTTACCCTCACATATACTCTACCCGAGAAGGTAAACAGTGGTATAGATCTTGGGGTTTACCCTCACATATACTCTACCCGAGAAGGTGGTAAACAGGTGGTATAAAGATCTGGGGTTTACCCTCACATATACTCTACCCGAGAAGGTGGTAAAACAGTGGTATAGCATCTTGGGGTTTACCCTCACATATACTCTACCTGGAGAAGGTGGTAAACAGTGGTATAGCGATCTTGGGGGTTTACCCTCACATATACTTCACTCGAGAAGGTGGTAAACAGTGGTATAGCATCTGGGGGTTTACCCTCACTTATACTCTTACCCTATCTCGACCGACCATCAAACAAGACATAAGCACCACCATGTCTTTTATAAAAAGAATCAGAATTTAACCTAAGTACTACAAATAACGGAAGCATACCCGTGGAATCCCACATCACCGCTTGACGTCCCAAAGAACTTACAACCAGCAAATTCTTCAACCGAGAGTCGCGACAACGTAATTAAACATAGTACTTGCACTCAAAGGCTATTACCAGACATATAGGCAAGTTCTAAATTAACCAAGCCAAAGTACTTATCGGGCACAAGTAGAATAAATTCTCATTTAACAAGCCAAAGTACTTATCCTGCACAAATAGAATAAATTCTCATTTAACAAGCCAAAGTACTTATCCGCACAAATAGAATAAATTCTCATTTAACAAGCCAAAGTACTTATCCGGGCACAAATAGAATAAATTCTCATTTAACAAGCCAAAGTACTTATCCGGGCACAAATAGAATAAATTCTCATTTAACAAGCCAAAGTACTAATCAAGGCATACATAGAATAATTCTCTTTTAACAAGTCAAAGTACTTATTAAGGCACACTTAGACAAATTCTCAATTTATCAAGCCAAAGTACTAATCAAGGCATACATAGAATAATTCTCTTTTAACAAGTCAAAGTACTTATCAAGGCACACTTTAGACAAATTCTCAATTTATCAAGCCAAAGTACTACATACGTACATTCTTTTATAAAAGACTCCTTTCTATGTAAAGCCCCAAGATACTAACACCCGTAGTATCAAGGCGTGTCTATTTTTCAAAGTAAGTTACTACACTTTTAGAAAACTCATTTCAAAGCTTGAAATCAAGTAACTCCAAATTTTCACAATCTAGGCAACTTATGCCGATTTAATCAAAATAGACAACTTTCTAAACCTTCCATAAAGCCGTTATAACCAACTTCCCATAAAGCCGTTATAACCCTTTATGGTTTTAGACGTATCCATTCCTTCAATAACCAAGAGACTTATACTATTAAAACCAAGTATCACATACTACAAATCAAGTTCTTAACTTTCAAAATACGTCAAGTCTCTTAATAGTTAGAAAACAAGTTTTCTTACTTTTTAAACCTCAAGTAACTTCACCCTTAACGCAAGTTACTTCTCTTAAATCATGTCATTTCTCCTCTTTTAAATCAAATAAGTAAATCACTCCTTTGACTCACCTAAAGTCATTATAATGACCTTTAGGTTTTAGAACTAAGGCATTAGTCAAAAGATTTGGAAAACCACTTCCTTTTCAAGTCTCTATGTACTTTAAGAAAAATACCTTCACTTTTAAGAATCCAAACTTCCCTAAGGAAATGGATTATACTACTTAAAATTTAAACATCAAAGTACACCCAAGGAAGTACATAGAACAAATTCTATCTTAGGCAATCCAAATACAAGCAAGGAATGGATCATTCAAGGAGTAGAACTTACTTTCTTTATTCTAAGGAATCATGCTAGAAGAGGAGATAGTTCACATACCTTTTCGGCTAAATCCACAAACTAAGCCGAATACACCGTACGTAGAAGTGTCAACCTATAATGGTCACAACAAGGCTATCAACTTCTAGTCTCTATGTAGAATAATACTAAGTATTTAGTCTCTAATTCTACGGAAAATCGGGCAAAGACTTCCTTTGTTTCTACTCACTTTGCCACCTTTTTCAAGGCCGAATACAATAACCAACATGCCACATTTAAGGCTCCAAACAACAATCAAACAAAGGGGATTACACGCCTTACTATACGTGTAAAATTCTGCCCCACAATTCATACGAAATAGCCTAAGGCACACTAGCCAATTCTCGGCCAACTTCCATAGCAACACTAAGTCCTTTCCAATCCTTTTCCAATTCCAAGTTCTAAGGTCTAACATGTTATATAGTCTAAACAACTTCAACAACTACAATTTCCTTCTTTATACAACATGCGACGCTTAGACTAATAATCAACTAGAATTGAAATCTTAAAGTTAAACATGCTAGATTTCGGATTAGGGTTCCAATAACCAATATCCTTATCAATACTCATACTATATATCTCATGCTTGCAAATAACCATAGCTACAATCATAAGTAAGCCTTAACTATTAAAACGACAAAATTTATACCTTTCAAAGCCCTTAAAATTTCCAAGATCCAAAATCGCGCCTTAGCAATTCTTAGCTCCTTTCCTTAGGTTCCAATCCGCTCCAAGCACTCCTTAGAGGCCTATGAAGAACCCATCTTCAAGTTCCAACTTCAAAGTTGAAGAACTCCAATAGTTTCCGCCATGACTAACGTAAAAATACGTTTTTTCCGAAATCTTTCTATTGAGATATCCTTACAATACCCTAAGGGACATTGGGTTAAAGTCTTGTGGCTAATGGATCAAAACTATAAAATTTTTGTGTGGGATACAAGGTGAACCCGAGAGCATGTAGTGAAGACAACAAGGTTCTCTAATTTTTCTAAGTGTAAAATGAGCTTGTCTTGCACTAGTAGTATACTTATAACACAATGGAGGGTCATGACTTAAACAAATGTGAGGCTAGGATGAGTTTCACTTGGATCAAGCCTAGGTGGACAAGTTGACTTGGTCAACAAACTCAAGCTAGCAAGACTTATCTTCCAAAGTGGTCAATGACCATTTTACCCTTGTACAAATTTCGACCAAGCCATGTGGGGGTGCCACGTGTCGCCCTCTCATTCGTCCTTAAAATTCCGTAACCCTCGTGGGCCCCGCAAAACGTAAAATTCCTCGGGTGGGCCCCACGTGACCAAATCCGTCAAAATAAATTTCCAAAAAGTTAAGAGTTCCATACTCTTCAAATAATGCATTTTGAGAATCCAATTCTCAACAACGAACATTTTTCCTTTCCGACGTCCGGAAGATTTTCCGTCGGAAAAATAATTCTTCCTTTCGTACATATTTCCAAGTCTTGTGTTCCACACGTACCTTCACTTACACCTGTCCTGAACTTACGGGGTGTAACAGGGTGCCTACCTTCACCTTATGACAGACAGTGGAGCCCAGGGTACGGCTGTTTTTGTTTCTGGAAGTTTTACCAAGCAGGGTTAAGAACTCAGGTGAGTCTCAGAATCGCATTCGCCCTCGGGCCAGTGTGTGGATTTCCGGGGTAGTTGTGGGGATTGTTTTCTCCTGTGGAGGGAGGGTTTAAGTTATCATTTCAGTGTTCGGATGTCGCCTTATGAAGCCTGGTAGGGGCGGATGTGTAAGTCGTCGGTCGATTGGTTCGATGTTGGCAAGATTCAGATAGTTGGTTCAGCTTGTTCCCAGATCGTGGATAGGTAAAGCTTGTCTAGAAGAGGTTCCGCAGCTCGGAGAAATCGTGCGGATAATCGGCGACGACGCTAGAGTTGTGCCGACGGTCTTGAAAGTACCACCGGGTCAGGTGTGACGAGTTTTTGGAAAACAGAGGAACTTAGCCCGAGTTACCTCGGGCCCTTTGGGTTCATGTGAAGAATAGGCCAGTTGCCTATAGGTTAGCATTTGCCGTCCGACTTAGAGGCAAGACGTCCGGTCTTCGTATTGTTATGATCGGAAAGTATCGAGATCCATCAGTGTTCCCGATTAATGATGACCACGTTAGAGATAGTGACCCAGTTTTGGAACCAAGCGATTTGAAATGTGGTAAGAGTTCGAGTGTACGGCGGCCTCGTGGATCGCATGCCCGGTACCAATTGTTGGGTCGCCGGAGTGACACTAGAACCTCGCGGCAAGGTGGCAAAAGTGGTATCACGACGAGTAAAGGGAGAAGCGAGCATGTATGGCGAGCATAGATGTGATCATTTCTTTTGTAAGGAGAAGGTGCGAAGGAAGTATATTTTAGACCCTGAGAGGGGTGTTTGTGGTAATGTTAGAGGTGTTTCCTCGTGGACTTGGATGGAGGTATTTGCGCGGTGTTTCGTGGCCACGTGGCAGGATTGTTCTCGTAAGTATAGTAGTGAAGACTATACTGGCGCGCGTTTGTTTTGAGACTTAGAAGGAACATTCGGGACGAATGTTTCTAAGGAGGGGAGAATGTTATACCCCGTATTTCCAGTGTATGTACGTAAGGACGTACGTAGAAAATTTTGAAGCTTAAGTAGGCTTGGCCGATTTTCACTTTGTGCACAACACCCGATTAGAGTCGTTTTTCGACGAAACGTTTCCACAGCTTTCGTAGGGAAAATTCCGGCTATTTGATTTATATTTTTTGGGGGTTTTTTCGAGAGAAGAAATAATTTTTGGTTAACGGGAGGTGACACTTGTCACCCTCATTGACGATTTAGAGGCGGTCAAGGGTTGGTTGGCCTTGGCCGATTGGTCCCTTATTTTGGGCCTTGTTTTGTGGCTTGTTTTGTGCCATGTTTGGTGGAGTAGGGTTAGGGTGCACTTGGCTTGATCTAGGCCTTACACTTGCCTTGCACATGGCTTGATCTTGGCCATTGGTTGGCCTTGGGTTTTGCTATAAATAAGAAACCTTTTCGAAAGAAGAGTACTGAACTGTAATTACATAGGGCTGTATTACAGTAGACTTGTGTAGCTTTGCTGTGTAGTAGAATCGTACACGTCCGGTTAGACGTGCAAACCCCCCCCCTGGTTGTCTTGGTAGCCGGCCTCGATAAAGGAGGAGATTTACGCTGCTATGCGGGAGGTCTTTGAATTTTCTCAGAGAATGTTCTACGATAAGATCTAAATGTTAATAAGCGCCTTGTGGCCTTATAGGTTGAAGTACTACGTGTGGCGCGATCTACTTGGCTTAAGGAGTAGCCGACGTTTGGAAGTACTTGGAGCGTTTTGCTATTAGTCGATACTCGTCGCGAGGTATGTGAACCTCTTCCTATCTCTTCTAGCATGATATGTGTGAACTATGTAGTACGGTAGACGTACATGTGCTAAATGTATTTGATTGGTTTAAAACATAAAGTGATATAACGGCTTTATGGGAAGTGGGTTATAACAGCTTTATGTAGGAAGAAAATACTTGTGGTTTTTAAAAGGTAACTGATTTGAACTATAACTGGCTTGTTATGTGATAATAAAGAACTTGAAGTATTTCAAAAGATTTTTGAATCATTTTGAAAGAAGCGTAATACTTGGGTTTTTGAAAACTTAAGAGTTATACTAGCTTTATGGGAAGTTAGGTATAACGGCTTAAGAATGTTTTACTGATTTCGGAAATCAGAATGTGTACCGACAAACCACTGCAGCGTCAATAAAAGGAAATGTTTTGAATAATTAAGCATTATTAAAACCAAAGAGAAACTTCCATCTGCATAGAAGCTAAGATGAGACAAAATGATATTTCCTAGATCATGGCTGCTGTAATAAGATTGTTATAAACAAGAATATCCTACTCACATATAAGGCTTATCTTTCTCAGATGGTTTAAAGGAGAATTATATTCTTAAAAAGTATAAGACTATGAACTACGAAACCTTTTTAAAATAAGAAACGGGAACATTTGAAATTAGGCAAACTTGGACGTTTGGATAATAATGTTGTTACTTGATTTTACAAAGATAAGTCTTTTGATTTACTTCAAAAGGTAATCACTCTATTTTCATAAACTACGGGTATTGTGTGACTTTTGTGAAAGTAACATATCTTTAAAGAGTTATTGTATGAAGTACTTTGGGGATAAAAACCCGATCTCGTTAATCATATAGTAGAAAGTACCTTATGTGTGAATAACTTGATTGTATTGGTTTGTGATAGCCTTGTAATACCTTCGTGTTGATTTGATAAGTAATCATATTAGGATGCTACGTGTGTTAGTATTCTGTGATGTTTGTGTAAAGGGGTTTTCCCTTGATTGTGCTTATGTTGTTTAAACGATAAACTGTTATGTTGGTATTATACCACTCACCGTGTTTCCGGGGGTTAAGCCGCCTCCGATGCGGGTAGACTCGGTGATGCAGGACCATGATTCGAGAATACCTCATGCGGTCCCGGGGCCTACGCGAGCTACGAGTTCCGTGTTAGCGGCGCCTTTATGGTCACGCGGTCTATGCGTGGCTATGCGATCGCGAGTCCGGGCGACGCCGGAGTAGCTACCTCGATGCGGGTTATACCTCATGCGGCCTATGAGATTGGCCTACGCGAGTCGCGGGAGTTTCAGTGGCTAGACGCACATTTGATATCATGCGGCGACCGGCTTTGATCATATGACGGTCTGACAGATATCATGATACGATTTATGACCTTGTTAGTCTTGTGGTGTTAGTAGTCGGCTATGCCTTCGTGACTTACCCTGCATCGCTTTATTTGGACACAGTGGGACACGTTGTTCATGTGTATTCCTTGGTGCTTTTCTATCATTGATCGCAGCGGTGAGGAAGGTATTCCACGGGCATGATTGATGTTGTGGGCGTGAGACCCATGTTTATATTTGAGTGATGACTTTGAGGGCGTGAGTCCCTGACTTGATATGACTGCTTATTTATTGTGAACTGTAGTTTGGTTATCATACATGTCTCCTGCTTTATATAGACTACTATGATTTCATTTACTGATATTTTCGGGCCATACTCTGCACTGTTATCGACCTCCTTCGGGCCGCGTTCATGCCGCAGTAAAGGTACACCGCCGTTGATCCTCGCTCCTGTGGTCATTCAGCGTTGGGAAGCTCCGTTCCTCCGAGGCTTATCTTGGTATAGTCCCCTGTTGTCAGGTGCTACATTCGTGGTATGACGGCCCCGTCCGTCGTTGTTCTCATATCATTCGTAGAGGTCTGTAGTACTGTTGTGGGCAGGGTTTGTAAAAAGGATTAAACTGTTCATGTTGAAAGAGTTGTTGTATATATATATGCCGAAAGGCAACTTTCTTCAGATATCTGTGTCTCAATTTATACTGTTTCATATCTTGGTTATTTTTTTTATTCCGCTGATTACTCTGATGTATGACTATCGGGTGCGGGTAAGGCATCACGCGGGCCCGAACGGGTCGTGACAATTACGTATAACTTCGTGGTTTTTTCGTATGGTTTTAGGGACACAGTGAGTCTCGGTGTTGCATTACACCTCGCATCGACGACGGTCGAGCGTACTATCCAGGCACTTTAGGGTAGGTTGCGGGCCTGTTTTCTTGATTTCAGATATAGCCGGGAGGGTTAACTGCCTCTTGTTGTGTTATGTACGATAACAGATACCCTTCCAGTTTTTAGATGACCCTGTATGAGGCCTTGTATGTAAGAAAGTGTAGATCGCCGGTTGGATGGTTCGACATAGGCGAGGTTCAGTTATTTGGTCCAGACTTGATTCAGCGGGCTGTGGATAAGGCAAAGCTTATCCGGGAAAGATTATTAGTAAGCTTAGAGTCAGCAGAAGCTTTATGCAGATAACCGACATTGACACATGGGGTTCAGCTTGACATTTTAGTATGAGTATTGTTATGTGGCCTTGTGTGGTATTATTGGTATGTAGGGGTTGTAAGGAGACTATGTCGCTATCTTTAAGTTTGACTCCCGAAAGAACATTCGGGGACGAATGTTTCTAAGGGGGGAAGAATGTTACACCCCGAAAATTACAGGACATGTTTATAAGAACATACGTAAGAACTCGAAAATGTTAAGATTTGAGATGAGTAAAAATTTATCGGAATTTTTGAATTTATCGGAAAACGAAATATTGCGACGAACGGGAGGGCGACACGTGTCACCCCCTTTGTGGTCTTGGGAGAAATGGCATGGGTAGGATGGTCATTTGACCATTAGTAAGATGACCAAGTCTTGCAAATGACTTAGCTTGACATTGTTGACTAAGTCAAAGGACACTTGGACTTGATCCATGTGAAGCTCATCCTAGCCACCCAATTGTACTAATCTTGACCCTCCATCTTGTTATATATGTATGCTAGTGCAAGACAAGCTCCACACTTAGCAAATTTTCAAAAGAAAACTTGAAGGGCTCTTATGTTGCTCTCGGCAATGAGGTTTTTTCTAAGAAGAAATTTTGCAATTTTTGTCCAATAATTCCCATACTTTAAACCAAGGTTCCTAAGAGTATTGTAAGGTTTTCTCAATAGAAAGATTTCGGAAAAGAGGCGTTTTTGTATTAGTCGCAAGGCGAAAACCTAAGGGGTTATTCAACTTTGAAGCTGAAACTTGAAGATGAGTTATTCATAAGCTTCTAAGGGTGGCTTGGAGTGGATTGGAACGTCGAAAGGAGGAGCTAAAGGTGCTAAGGATCGACTTGTACTCTTGGATCATATTTGGGCTAATTGAGGTATAACCTTCATTTTACTTTTGTAATTGAAGATTTCATGTTATGAAAAGTTATAAGTGATCATGTGATTTGTGTTGAAGTTTATAAGTATTATGGATTGCTTGTAGCCTTAAAAATCTGAAATGTAATGTAAGCCATATGAAGCTGGATTACAATTTGGTCGTTTACTAGAATTGTCGCATGTTAATTACTTGAAGATTATAGTAGTATAATCGATTGCGACATGATATCATGTTATGCTAACAACTTGGATTGAAATGGAAATTGGATAAGAATTGGTATTGTTGCATCTCAATGTGGCCGAAATTGGACTAGTGGTTTGTTGTAGTTTAGACTAGTTATTATATATTGTGGGGCGGAATTTTACATGTCTTGATTAAGCATGTAATCCCCTATTGTTAGCTACTTTGTTGGGCCTTAAATGTGGCGTGTTTTGTTATTGAATTCGGCCTTGAAAAAGGTGGCAAAGTATGTAGAAACAAAGGAAGTGCTGTCCGATTTTCCATAGAATTTAGTGACTTTGCACTTGGAATATTCTACGTTTGAAGTAAGAAGTTAATAGACGTATTATGGTCATTATAGGTTGACATACTACGCAATTAATCGACTTAGCAAGTGGATTAAACCGAAGAGGTATGTGGAACTTTCTTATCTCTTGAGCATGAATAAGTTGTAAATGTATAGTACGTAGACGCGTCACGAGTTTTTTACTTAATCTAGTCTATTTGATATCCTTGGCTTATTTTAAGAATGTCCAAGTTGGTTGAGTTAGGGAGTTAACTCACTTGTTTAAATATTAAGGATATCTTGGTTTTCAAAAGTTAAGAGACTTTAAGTATGTTGAAAGTATTTTTGATACTTGTTTTGTTGGAAAGTTTAAGTCTCTTGGTTATAAAGAAGTATGTAAGTTGCAAATGTATAAAGCTAGTATAACGGCTTTATGGGAAGTTGGTTATAATAGTTTTATGGGAAGTTAAAAGGAGTGGTTTACTCTAAGTAATTTAAGTATGATAAATGACTTGATTTAATGAAAGGCAAATTGATTTTAAGGCATCAATTGCCTAAGGTTTTATAAGAAAATGAGTCACTTGATTTAGAAACCTAACTTTATTTCTAAAGGTATAGTGACTTGTCTTGAAACTTAATTTCGACTTGATACTATGGTTAATTAGTATCTTGGAAGTTTTATAGGAAAAAGAGTCATTTGTTTTAAAGAGTAGAAGTACGTAGTACTTTGGGTTAAATTCCCGGATTTTATAAAGACATGTTAGTGCCTTAAGTAAACTAAAATGAGAGTATATATGAACAAGGATAATAAGAAGTTAGGGGATTTCTTAACTTGCTTATATATTGTATGATAAGCCAGTAGTTCTTATGTTATGTATGATAGCCGGTTTGTGCTAGTGGTATATTATTCATCATGGGTCATTCCGGTTTGTGGCATTTGCATATTCCGTGGATTTGCTACCCACGACGCGAGGAATACCTCACGCGAGTCCGTAAGGCTTACGCGGTGAAATAGTCCCACGCGGCGATACCTATGCGAGGAATACCTCACGCGAGTCCGTGGCGGCTTACGCGGTGAAATAGTCCCACGCGAGGAATACCTCATGCGGTCCGCACGACCTACGCGGTGAAATAGTCCTGAGTAGGATTGCTTAATGACATCGCGCGCGGTGGTCCCGCTGATCGTGAGCTTCCTATTTTATGTTGTAGTCATACTCCTATTTACTCTCATTGTTAGTATGACACAGTGTACTGTTAATTGAGTTATCATACCTGTCTCCAGTTTTATTATAGACTTATGATTTCATTACTGATTTCGCTTTACATATTTGGTACATGTCAGATCGACCTCCTTCTGGGCCGCTCATGTCGCAGGTAGAGTACAGGTTGCTGATCCTCGCTCTTAGGATCACTGTTCAGCTGTTGAGAAGCTCCTTTATTTCGGAGGCTTATCCTTGGTATTGTCGGTCGTTGTACATTCAGGGGTATGGCGGGGCCCTGTCCCGCCAGAGTTGTTATTCTTAGAGGTCTGTAGTTACATTCAGGATTGGGTTGTAAAGAAAAATGTCTCGCTTTATTTGTATAGCTTACGTATGGCCTTATCGCCACCGTTGTTATTTTATGTTAAGCATTTTTATCAGTTGTGTATGTTCCGCTGCTATTCTCTGATGTATACCGAAAGAGGTGCCCAGGTAGGGCACCAGTCGCGGGCCCGGGGTCGGGTCGTGACAACCTCGAATAGACTCTTCTCCTCCCGAAGAGCTGCATCTCGATACCGTACCAACACTGGGTCCTCAAACTATCGCCTCTTCACCTCATCAACGATGGAAGACTCGGCAACCTCACGAACCCGTACCCCACTATCGTCGGTATCGATCAAACGAACCCCAAGGCTCGCTAACTGGTGGATCTGACGGACCATGTCCTGTATCTCTGCCGTATTCTCCGACAGCTCCCCATCGATCTACGACTCAAGGCATCAAGAACTACGTTGGCTTTCCGGATGGTATAGAATATCAACATCATAATCTTTCAAAGAATCTAACCACCGCCTCGCCGCAGTTCAGCCTCTATGCCTCAAGATATACCTGAGGCTCTTGTGGTCTCAGATAAATATCCATATGAACCCCATACAAATAATGTCTCCAAATCTTCAAGGCATGAATAACTGCGGCCAACTCTAAGTCGTGGGTAGGGTAATTCCTCTCATGCTTCTGTAACTGCCGGGAAGTATAGGCTATAACTTTGTCGTGCTGAATCAAAACACACCCTAGCCCGATACCCGAGGCATCACAATAGATCACATACCCGTCTAACTCCTCAGGAAGAGTAAGAACTGGAGTTGTAATCAACCTTTCCTTCAAAGAATCGAAACCCTTCTCGCAAGCCTCGCCCATCGGAATTTGGCCGCTCGAGTCACTAGTCAATGGTGCTGAAATCGAAACAACCGCTTCCACGAACCTTCGATAATAACTCGCCAAAATTTCAAGAAATCGCGCACTCGGTCGAGTAGTAGGTCTCGCCAAGACTGACCGCTCAATCTTCGCCAGATCCACCCAACACCATCACCCCAATAATATGCCCTGTGAATGCCACCGAGGCCAACCAAAACTCACACTGAGAACTTGCGAATAATCGCGGCTCGGAGGTCCCTGGCACCGCCTCGCCGACTGCATGCTCGCTCTGTCCGCGAATAAACCAGATGTCATCAATGAATACTATCACAAATGTATCCAAAATGGTTTGAACACCCGCTCATCAAATCCATAAATACCGCTGGAGCGTTGGTCAAACCGAAAGACATAACCCTGAACTCATAGTGCCCATACCGGGTCCTGAATGCAGTCTTCGGGATATCTGCCTCTCGAACACGTACCTGATGTTAACAAGACCGCAGGTCTATCTTGGAGAAACACCTCGCATCCTGCAACTGGTCAAACAAATCATCAATCCTGGGGAGGGGGTACCTATTCTTGATGGTTACCTTATTCACCGTCAGAATCAACACACATACGCAGCGTCCCATCCTTCTTCTTCACAAACAAAACTGGCGCTCCCCAGGGAGATACACTAGGCCTGATAAAGCCTTTCTCCAGCAAATCTTTCAGCTGGTCCTTCAGCTCCCTCAACTCAGCAGGTGTCATCCTGTATGGCGGAATGGAAATAGGTCGAGTGTCTGGCAACGTGTCAATACAAAACTCAATCTCCCTCTCAGGAGGGATACCCAAGATCGCCTGGGAACACATCCGAAACTCCTAACCATCGGCATCGATCAAGAATCGCACTCACCAGTATCAAATACCCGAACCAGATGATAGATGTACTTTCTCGCACCATCTTCCTAGCCTTGAGGTAAGAAATAAACCTACCCTACGACGCCGTGTTGCCCTTCCACTCGATAATCGCTCGCCAGAAATCGAACCGAACAAACTGTCTCTACCAACGTTGGCATAACAAGAAGCCAACCATCCATACCCATAATGACATCAAAATCGTCATCTCCAACTCTATCAAGTCTTCACGTCTAACGATCAGAATAAATACCGACAACCTCAGACACCCGCCGGCTAACACCGAATCACCTCCATCGCGTAGCTACCTCAAAAGGCTCTATCGACACCGGCTCTATCCCGATTCTACCCGCAACAAGAGGGGACACATAGGACAAGGTAGAACCTGGATCTATCAAAGCATAAACGTCACAACATGAAATCAATAATGTACCTGTGACGACGTCAGGGGAAGCCTCCTGATCCTGGAGGCTGGCTAATGAATATATGCGGTTCTGTGGACCGCTAGAACTGGAACCACCACCACGACCTCTACCGCGGCCTGCCGGTCCGTGAGTACCCTGCCCTCCGGGGCGCATAACCACAGAAGGAGAGGAAGACCCAAAGAACAGATCCCGCTCGGCCGATCAGACCACCCATGCCGCCTCTAGACGGACAATCTCTCCTCAAATTTCCTTGTTGGCCACAAGAGTAACAAGCTCCCGGAGCTATGCGACACTCGCCCTGGTGAGACCTACCGCATCGAGCACACTGAAATGTGGGTGGTCTCGATCGGTGACTGCCGCCTCCTCGAAACCTCGAAGTCCCGAGCCCGACCGCCTCGAATGACTGGGCCGATCGACCTCCTTCCATAAAACCGTGAAGGAGCACTCTGTGCTGGCTGTAATGTGGACCTAGTTCGGCCGAGGCCGCCCGAAAATCGCCCCGAGACCTCGCCCCGCCTCTTGGGCCGGCTCGAGCATCTGGTCCTCCTCTCTATCCTCTATCCTCGCGCATAGGCTCAGATCCCGCAATGTCCATACCGGGCTGAAGAGCCACCCCCAAGCATGCAGTAATCATATGACGGTCTAGCCCCATCATATAACGATGAACTCTATCCGCCATATCGGCTACAATAGTGTGCGCATGTCGGGCCAAGGAGTCAAACTCCAGGCTGTACTCCATGATAGTCCTCCCATTCTGCCTCAAGGTCAAGAATCTATCTACACGGGCTCTCCTCATCTCAGGAGGCAAAAAGTGATCCAAGAAGGCCTCTGTAAACTCCTCCCAAACAGCTGGAAGAGCATCCTCACCTCTCGACAGCTCCCATGACTCAAACCAGTTCAACGCAATATCGCATAACCGGTAAGTGGCTAGCATAATGCATCTACCAAGCCCTAAGAACTGCATAGTCCGCAGAGTCGCCGAATGAACTCCTGCGGATCCTCCTCGCACTCGAACCATAAAACTCGGGCAGATGACAACCTGTAAAATCCCGAATCCGCAAATCCGGCCTAGGGTTAGCCGCCGCTTCCCGTTGCCACGCTCGCTACTATACCGGTCAATAACCGACCGCCTCGTAGTCTCTATACTCGCCTCGCCGTGGATCGAGGCTCTGCACGGAACCTCGAGCTACCGCCGCCTCGGCCTTTCTAATACTGCCGGCGTGGCTGAACTCGCCGACCCGTCTACTACCTCAGGAATAGTCTGTGCCTGAGTCCGTGTAACCCTTCTGGGCCCTGGTCGCCTTCCGTGGAGGCATAACTGTTTCATAAGAATAGGTCAGAGAGGATTCAACCTAATAAGACAACTCTACTGCACGATCTCAGAGAGAGAAGAATGGAAACCAATCCTAAATGTCCTGCAGCCTCCTGATTATAGATGTGGTGCACAACACAACGATAATCAAGACTCTACTAGACACGGTCTGTAGACACTTTCCGAGGACTAACTACTCTGATACCACTTTTGTCACGACCCGACCCCGGGCCACGACTGGTGCCCTACCTGGGCACCCCGTTCAAGTATACATCAGAGAATAGCAGCGGAACATACACAACATACAACATTTTTAGACAATAACAACACAGGCTAGCCGATAAGGTCGCCTTCCATAAATATGCATAATCAAAGAAAATCAGATAACTCGGCTTCTTAAATTTCCCAAACCACAAATACGTGACTACTGCACTTAGAATAACAACATATGGACAGTGGCTTCGCCATACCCCGAATGTATATAAATCTACAACATCGTGGAAAAAGCACTAAAAAGACAAGCCTCCGAGAAATGGAGCTCGACGTCGATAAGTGATCCTAAGAATGAGGATCCACCACCGCTTACCCCTACCGTGCATTTAACGCAGCCCCCGAGGAAGGGGGTCAGTACACAATATGTACTAAGTATGTAAAACTAGAAAATACTGTAATTACATCATAAGTTTAAAACAAAGCCGGAGACATGTATGATAATAGAATTACAGTACACAATGCCTTACTAACAATGAGAGTAACTGGTAGTATACGTACAACATAAAAATAGGAAGCTCATGATCAAAGCAGGACCATCCTCCCGCAGTATCATTAAGCAATCCTACTCCTGGGACTATTTCACCCGCATAGGTCGTGTGGACCCGCATGAGGTATTCCTCGATAGTTGTACTACCGCATGGGACTATTTCACCCGCATAAGACCATAAGGACTCGCATGAGGTATTCCTCGCATCGTGGGTAGAAAATCCACGGAAACAGGTGGTATAACTATCTTGGGGATTTACCCCTCAATTATACTCTTACCCTGAAGCAGGTGGTATAACTATCTTGGGGATTTACCCCTCAGATATACTCTTACCCTGGAGAAAGTGGTATAACTATCTTGGGGATTTACCCCTCAGATATACTCTTACCCTATCTCAACCGGCCATCATACATAAAGTAAGCAAGTTAAGAAATCCCCCTAACTTCTTATTCATATACACTCTCATTTTAGTTTACTTAAGGCACTAGCATATCTTTTATAAAAATCCGGGAATTTAACCCAAGTACTACATACTTCTACTCTTTAAAACAAATGACTCTTTTTAGTATAAAACTTCCAAGATACTATTAACCGTAGTATCAAGTCGAAATTAGGTTTCAAGACAAGTCACACTACCTTTAGAAATAAAGTTAGGTTTCTAAATCAAGTGACTCATTTTCTTATAAAACCTTAGGCAATTGATGCCTTAAAATCAAATTGCCTTTCATTAAATCTAGTCATTTATCTTTCCATAAAGCTAATATAACCAACTTCCCATAAAATCGTTATATTCACTTTATACCTTAGTCAAGTACAATTTCCTATCCAAGGGACTTATACGTTTAAAACAAAACAAGTATCACATACTTTAAAACTCTTCAAGTCCCTTAACTATAATAAAACTTAAGACATCCTTAATACTTTCAAAGAAGTGAGTTAATCTCCTAACTCACCCGACTTGGCTATTCATAAAACTAGTAAAGGATATCAAGGTCTTGTACGTCTACCGTACTACATACGTGCAACTAGTCATGCTCAAAAGATAGGAAAAGTTCTACATACCTCTTCGGGCCAATCCACTTGCCAAGTACAAAGTCCCGCCCGTAGTATGTCAACCTATAATATTCACAATACGTCTATTAACGCCTTACTTCAACGTAGAATATTATAAGTGTAAAGTCTCTAAATTCTACGGAAAATCGTACAGCACCTCCTTTGTTTCTACTCACTTTGCCACCTTTTTCAAGGCCGGATACAATAACCAAACACGCCACATTTAAGGCCCAATCAATGCAATCAACAATAGGGGATTACACGCCTACTAGACGTGTAAAATTCCACCCCACAAACGATATCAAACTAATACATCTACTAGGCCAATTCGGCAAACTTGAGGTACTATAACATCAATTCTAATCCAATTTCCATTTCAATCCAAGTTGTTAGCATAACATGAAATCAAGTCGCAATCAATTATACTACTATAATCTTCAAGTAAGTAACATGCGACGATTCTAGTAAGTGACCAAATTGTAATCCAACTTCACATGGCTTACATTACATTTCGGATTTTTAAGGCTACAAGCAATCCATAATACTTATAAACTTCAACACATATACTTCATTCTAGCAACATGTAAAGCTGACAACAATAAAAATAATCTTGTAACACTTTTAAGAGACAAGATTATACCTCAACGAATCTTAATCCAACTCCAACCAAGTCGCTTCCTTAGCAACTTAGAGCCTCTTCAAGACACTTCAATCCGCTAGTTGAGACCCTTAGAACAACACCAACAAATTTCCTTCAAACTTCCAAACAAAACCTAGAAAGCAACTAGGTTTTCACCTTGCGACTAATACGAAAACTATCATTTTCTGATATTTTTCTATTGAGATACACTTACAATACACTCAAGAACCTTGGTTTAAAGTGTGGAGTTTAATGGACAAGAAACAATTTTTTTTCCTTTTTGATTGGAGTGAACCCGAGAGCAACAAGCTCTAGTTCTTCAATTTCTTGAAAAAATTTCTAAGTGTTAGGCTTGTCTTGCTACTACTAGTATTATATAGCACAATGGAGGGGCAAGATGCAAACAAATAGGTGGCTTGGTTGAGGTCTTATTAAATATCAAGACTTTGTGGACCCTTTGACTTAGTCAATTCTCTCAAGCTCACAACTTGCAAGACTTGTCATCCTACAAAGGTCAAATGACCCTTAGGTCCTTGCCCATTTTCGTCCAAGGCTCCATAAGGGGGGGTGACACGTGTCGCCCTCCCATTCGTCACAAGGCTCAAATCTTAACACTTGTGAGTTCTTACGTACATTCTTAAAGCATGTCCTGTAAATACGGGGTGTAACACTTTCCTTCTTACGTTTGAGGACTAATATTTATTTAATTGATATCTGATGTAATGACATGTTTGATCATTTAGGCATTTTACCCTTTTACCCCTTTTGACCGTTCCCCTAGCATCCTTAGAGTGTTTTCATCTCATGAGAATGGTGGAGCAGTTCGTGAAATGGTCGTGTGAGTCTTGATTGATTTTGAGGTAGAAGCTTTAAGTTCAATAAGTGAAAAATTGTTGACTGATAGTTTACTTTGAGTATAGAGGTTCATTTGTGGGTTCTGTCGCTTTTGGTAGGTTCGAAGCATCATTTATGACTTAGTCAACTCCTTTGTTCGCTTCCCGATGCATTCAGATGTACGTTATGGCCTTATTTGTAATTTGTGGAATTTTGATGTTTTGGCTAGTTTTGTACAAAAGTACATCTTAGCTCGGTCATGTGAGAAATCCGATTGCACAAGCAAGTTTATAGTGTTATTTATCTTGGGGTAGTATGTTTGGTTTGTGTCTGGGGATTCCGGGAGCATTTCGGCTTTTTGGTGGATATTTGAGTAGTTTACATGTCGTTGGTGTCTACTATCCATACCTGCGGCCTCCTATACATTTCTGCATGTCCACCTCTGTGGAGGTTGGCTCGCAGATATGGGCCATGTGCTCTGTAATATTTTCTACTTCTGTAGATGTCATCCTCACAGAGGCAGTGCGCTTCTGTGGAGTTTTTTTCCCTAGTGACTCATGATATTTGTTAATGAATCCTCCTCAGCGACCTCTTCCCCCAGAAGCAACACCGCCGAAGTGGAGTCAATTCTGCCAAAGCAGAATTGTTGTTCCAGATAAGATATTAAATGCCCTTTCATTCCTCCAAAAATATTTTTTAGGGACTAGAGCTCGGATAGGAGGGAAATTCTAGTGGTTTTCACTGTTGTTCTTCATTGGATGTATAATTTCATCCTCTTTAATTATTTATTCACTTTTGAGTTTTCTAATCCTAGTATGATTTCTACTTCTGGGAAGATGATAACATAGACTTCCATGCTAGAATAAGAGACCTTAAATCATGATTTTGGGATTGTATACTAATTAGATGATCTTGATATTGTGGATAAGTGTTGATTAATGGTAGTTGATCATATTGTAGTGATTAATTTCGTATTAGAAACCCTTTTTGAACTAGGGGAAATCTATGATTTGTAAATTGGTGCTTTCATAATCATGAAATTGAGGATCCATTTGGGGTTATTTTTCAAATTAACTTAAGGATATGACTATTTAGTACATTATTATGCTTTTTGAGTAATAAAGTTCAGATTTTGGCACTGTGGTATCGGGGTTGACTTTGGGTGTCTTTTGGTTTGTTTAAGGACTATGTCCTTCTGTGGGTATTAGTTTAATATTGACGTATTGTCTATCTGTGTTAGACTACAATTACTATGAGGCACTCTGAAAGGGAAGGTCCAGAACTGAAGATGGATTATTTGTGGCTCTTGCTCGACTTTGAGGTGGGCTATGGTTTCTCTTTGTGGACTTCGATAGAAGTGCATAGTAGTTATAAATATTGAGGGGTATTGGGCGTTTTTAGGGGTCCCACCTTAGCGGTTGTGATGAATGTTTGGGTGGATATCAGTATTGAAGGGTGATTTGGGGAATCAACCTTAAAAGGAAATAAATTTTGATAGTAATCTCCTATCTATCTAAACTATTTGGTTTATCAAAATGAACAAACTCACTCGACCAAACTATCTAGACTGGCTAAGGAAATCTGAGAATTGTCCTAAGGCAAGAAAAGATAGAATACATATTGGACAAAGTATTTCCCGCAGTCAGTGTAGAGGATTCTGCAAAGTATGCCACATTCGATAAGATAGCCTACCAAAAGAACCTAGATGACGCCACTTCAGCACAGTGTGTAATATTGTCTTCCATGTCAGAGGAGCTTCAGTGAGAACACGAGAGCATGGGACTGTTACGCCCCGTAATTCCAGGACATGTTTATAAGAACATACGTAAGAACTAAAAAACGTTAAGATTTGAGACTAGTAATAATTTATCGAAATTATGGAAATGTCGGGAAACGAAATATTGCGACGAATGGGAGGGTGACATGTGTCACCCCTTTGGATGGTCTTGGTCGAATGGACCAAGGGTAGAAGGGTCATTTGACCAAAGCAAAGATGAACAAGTCTTGCAAGTTAGAGCTTGATATATTTGACTAAGTTAAAGAGCCACTTGACTTGATCTTTTAAATGAAATGCATTCAAGCCACACATTTGTTCTAATCTAGACCCTCCATGTTGTTATATAATCACACTAGTTGCAAGACAAGCTTCCCACACTTAGTAAAATTTAGAGAAAATCTTGTTCATGTCTAAAGAGCTCTCGAGTTTGCTATGCATCCAACAAGGAAAAATTTCGTTTGTGGTTCAATAATCCCAATACTTTAAACCAAGGTTCCTAAGGGTATTGTAAGAGTATCTCAATAGAAAGATCCCGGAAAAGTGTCGTTTTTGCATTAGTCGCAAAGTGAAAACCTAAGTCGCTTTCATAGGTTTGGATTGGAAATTGAAGGAAAGTTGTTTGTGAACTTCTAAGGGCTTCAAGTGGCGGATTGGAGTGTCAAGGAGAGGAGCTAAGTTGCTAAGGAGCGACTTCGGATCTTGAAGTTGGATTAAGGCTTGTCAAGGTAACAATCTTGTTCTCTTAGTGTTATAAGATTACATATTGTTGTAGTTATACATTTTAACAAGCATGAGATATATGTATTGGAGATTTATAAGTGTTATGGATATTGGAAGCCTAAATCCGAAACGACCTTGTTAGCCTTTTTGAAATTGAAATACAATTTGGTCGATAGTTAGAATCGTCGCATGTTATCTAATTGAAGATTATAGTTGTTATAATCGATTGTGGCTATATAACATGTTAGACTAAACAACTTGGATTGAAAAATGAATTGGATAAGACTTTGCATTGTTGTACATTATGGCCAAAAATGGCATTGGTTATTGAATTACTTGGTATTAACTGTGGGGCAGAATTTTACACGTCCTGTAAGGCGTGTAATCCCCTTTGATTGGTTGATGTGTTGAGCCTTAAATGTGGCATGTTTGGTAATTGAATTCGGGCCTTGAAAAAGGTGGAAAAGTACGTAGAAACAAATGAAGTGTTGTCCGATTTTTCGTAGAATTTGGTGACTTTACACTTAGAATATTCTATGTTTGAAGCTAGAGGTTAATAGACGTATTATGGTCATTATAGGTTGACATACTACGTACGACATATTGGACTTAGCAAGTGGATTGAACCGAAGAGGTATGTGGAACTTTCTTATCTCTTGAGCATGAGTAGTTGTAAATGTGTAGTACGGTAGACGTACGAGATTTAAATGAATTTAGTTTCATTTGATATACTTGACTTGTTTTAAGAATGTTCAAGTTGGTTGAGTTAGAGAATTAACTCACTTGTTTTAAAGGCTAAATATATCTTAGTTTCTAAAGCATAAAGTTAGTATAACGGCTTTATGGGAAGTTGGTTATAACAACTTTATGGGAAGTTAAAATAATGGTTTATTCTAGTAAAGTAAACAAGGATAAATGACTTGAAATAAAGAATGACAATTTGATTTAAAGGTATCGATTGCTCAAAGTTTAAAGTAAGGGTCACTTGGTTTAGAAGCCTAAAAATGTATTTCTAAAGATATAGTGACTTGTTTTGAAAAGTAGACAAGCCTTGATACTACGGGCGTTAGTATCTTGGGGATTTTATGCAAGAAAATGTCATTTTTAAAAGGATAAAGGTACATAGTACTTTGAGTTAAATTCCAGGATTTTATAATGACATGTTAGTGCCTTAAGTAAACTAAAATGAGAGTTTATATAAATAAGGCTAATAAGAAGTTAGGGGATTTCTTAACTTGCTTATGTTATGTATGATAAGTCGGTGGTGCTTATGTTATGTATGATAGTCGGTTGTGCTAGGTTATGTTATTTTTGCGGGGTAAACCCCCGGGTTACTACTTATTCCATGGATTTGCTACCCATGATGCGAGTGCGGCGTTTGTACTCATTGCGGGTGAAATAGTCCTATGCGGGTGAAATAGTCCCATGCGAGGCGGATGACCTCATTGCGGGTCCACAGGACCTATGCGGGTGAAATAGTCCCAGGAGTAGGATTGCTTAATGATACTATGGGCGGGTGACCCTAATTTGATCATGAGCCTCCTATTTTTATGCAGTAAAGTATACTCTTGATTACTCTCATTGTTAGTAAGACACATTGTACTGTTATTTGAGTTATCATACATGTCTCCAACTTTATTTTAGACTTTATGATTTCATTTCAGTACTTTCAGTTTTACATACTTGGTACATCTGTCAGATCGAATTCTTTCTGGCTGCGCTCATGCCGCAGTGGGTAAGCAGGTGGTGGATCCTCATTCTTAGGATCACTGATCAGTTGTCAGAAGCTCCATTTCTCCGGAGGCTTGTCTTTTGGTACGGTTTCCCTGATGTTGTAGATTTATGTACATTCGTGGTATGGCGGCCCCGCCCCGTCACGATTGTTATTCTTAAGGTGCGTAGTCATATCTTGTGGATTGGGTTGTAAGAACAAACAAGTAATCGCTTTATTTTTGGTTATGTATATTTCACTAAGGTGGCCTTATCGCCACCGTTGATATTTTTACCGTCTAAGTATTTTATGAGGTTATGTATGTTCCGCTATTCTCGATGTATACTGTACGGTGCCCGGTAGGCACCGATGCTCTGGTCGGGTCGTGACAAAAGTGGTATCATAGCGATTAGTCCTCGGAAAGTGTCTACTGCACCGTGTCTAGTAGAGTCTTGATTATCGGTGTGTTGTGCACCACATCTATAATCGTGAGGTCGCAGGACATTTAGTGGTCGTTTCATTCTTCTCTCTCGAGATCGTGCAAGAGAGTTGTTGTCACGACCCGACTGCCCGCGATCGTGCCTTACCCCGGCACCCTAGTGATACAACATCGAGAAAATCAGCGGAAATAAAACTAAAACATGAGACAAGACATAAAGTATGAAACAAAGCAACTAAAACGGTCACCTTCCGAATATATACATATATATATCAAATCAACAGCTTAAATCCTTTTACAAACTCGCCCACAACAAGATTACTGCACTTAAGAATGTAACCATAACTATGACGACAGGGCCCGCCATACCCTCGAATGTACAAGTAACTACACCGACAGTGGACTATACCAAAGATAAGCCTCCGAGAAACGGAGCTTCCCAAAACGCCGAATCGTGATCCTATGAGCGAGATCCACAACCGATGTACTTACCGCAGATGAACGCAGCCTCCGGGCGAGGTCGAGACAACAGTACCAAGTATGTGAAACTAAAAATACTGTAAATGAAATCATAGTAGTCTATATAAAACAGGAGACATATATGATAACCAAACTATAGTACATAATATGTAAGCAGTCACGTCAAGTCAGGGACTCACGCCCTCAAAGTCATCACTCAAATATAAATATGGGTCTCACGCCCTCAAAGTCATCACTCAAATATAACTATGGGTCTCACGCCCACAACATCAATCATGCCCGTGGAATACCTTTCTCACTGCCGACAGTCTATGATATAATAACACCAAGAATTACACATGAACACCAGGTCCCACCTGTGTCATAAAAACCGTACGGGGCAAGTACGAAGGCTAACTACCAGATACCAAAGCCGCATCATCAACTGACCGGGGCAAGTACGAAAGCCAACTACCAGATACCAAAGTCGTACCAACAAATCTACATAACCATACCACGAAGCTGACCCAGGGCAAGTACGAAAGCCAACTACCAGATACCAAGCCTGCGCCACGTAGCTGGCCGGGGCAAGTACGAAGACTAACTACCATATACCAAGCCGGAATCACGAGACTTCGTCACAAAACTGAACGGGGCAAGTACGAAGGCTAACTACCAGATACCAAGCCAAATCAGCCACGACTTCGGGGCAAGTACGAGAGCCAACTACCAGATACCAAGCCGAATCAGTAAAACCTCATGGAGAGCTAGTCCATGGAATAATCCTAATGGAAGCATACCCGTGGGCCACCCATCGTGTCAGTATGTCCAAAGGAAATAACAAAGTAACAATCAAAGTGGAAGCATACTAGTGGCCACCCATCGTGTCGATGTCCATCAATCAACGAGATAGCCTCCTCCAACGAGGACGCCAGAGCACTGGAAATACAACACTTGCACAACAAAGGCTATCACCACAAGCATAGGAAAGTTCAACATACTTTTAGACATTCTTTTTATTACAACAAAACCGGATTTTTAACCCCAAGGTACTACGTATTTTAACTCTTTTCAAAAAGATCTCTTTTTACGTAAAAACAACTCGATACTATTATCCGTAGTACCAAACACGTTCATGTTTAAATCAAGTACTTTATACTTTTTAAACCAAGTGGCTTACACTTTTAAAACAACGTCAAGTATACATTTAAAAACCCAAGTAACCAACTCTTTTAAGATCAAGGTATTCCTACCTTTTAAAACCAAGTCACTTATATTTTCTCATCAAGAAAAGTTCGATATTTGAAAATAAGTTACTTATACTTTTAAACTCAAGTACTTCTCTTTTCCCAAAATCAAGTTACCATTTTAAATCCAATAATAAAACCCTTCTTTTGTTTCCATAAAGTCGTTATAACTAACTTCCCATAAAGCCATTATAACACTTTATGTTTTAAACCAATTTAAGACAAAACCATGCCTTTCTTTTAAACCAAAACACTTCAAATTCTCAAGTCTCTTTTCTTTTAGAAATCAAGCTCCTTACTTTGGAACTTTAAGAAAATCAAAACTTGATTATAATAATTCTTATTAGAGCAGCCATGATCTAGGAAATGTAATACAATTTTGTCTTATCTTAGCTTCTATGCAGATGGAGGTTTCTACTGGTTTTAATATAATTAATTATTTGTCAATACATTTTCCTTTATTAACGCTGCAGTGGTTGTTCGATACTTTCTCATTTCCGAAATCAGTAAAACATTATTCTTTAAAAGCCAAGTACTCATTACTCACGAATGAGGTTTCACCACTTTTTAACACAATTAAAGTTCTTCACATTTCATATTAAGTCAAGTCTCTTATCTTTTAAAAACTCAACAAACCATTCTTTTACCTACATAAAGTTGTTATAACTAACTTCCCATAAAGCTATTATAACACTTTATGTTTTAAATCAACCAAAATTCGCTTAGCACACGTACGTCTACCGTACTACATAGTTCACAACATCATGCTAGAAAAGATAGGAAGAGGTTCACATACCTCGCGACGATTATCGACCATTAGCAAATAGCTCCAAAGTACTGTAACCCTGCTAGCCTTTTCCGCCCTTCCAGTAGAATACGCTACTCGTAGTACTTCAACCTATAAAGGCCACAAAACGTCTATCAACCTCTAGATCTCTTCAGAGAATAATTCTAAGTACAAGGTTCCTTATTCTACGGAAAATTCAAAGACCTCCCCACCCCCGCAACCACATAAATCTCCTCCTCCACCAAGGCCCGCTACTAAGCCAACAACTCTGGGGTTACACGCCTAACCTGACGTGTACAACATCGCCCCACAATAATACTACAAGTCTCAGAATACGGTCAATGTAAATACAGTTCAATTCTATCAATCTTCTTTCCTCAAATAATATACTCAAGTATAACTACTACAACATGTAATATTCAATTACAATAGGGGGACATAGATCATTACCTCGATAAGCCCAAAATTATCCAAGATTATAAGTCGATCCTGAGCAACGTTTAGCTCCAATTCCTTACACTCCAACCCGCTCCAAGCAACCCTTAGAAGTTTCTAAACAACTTCTCTTCAAGATCCAACTCCAAAAAAGTGAAGAACACTTAGGCTCAAACTATGGCAAGTTTCGGCCAAGGCAAGGTTTCTAGGCTAGGGGTGTGAAATCTTTTCCAACTCTTGATACACAATCTTCCTAACACCCTAAGGAAGAAAACTTAAAAGTTTAAGAATTTTTGGACAACATTAGCTCCTAAAATCAGCCCATGGCCGAGAGCTACACTCAAGAGGAGGAGTATTTTTGTCTGGAAATTATCTCAAGAATGGATTAAGAAGTCTTGCAAGCTTAAGGGTCTATTTATAGAGAAATAAATGGCCAAGATCAAGGCAAGTGTGTGGGGAGATCTTGGGACATGTGTGTATGGATTTAACCAACCATATGTCTACCACAAAAAGTGGACAAGTGGCTTGCCACTTGTCCACCACAAAAAACGTCCAAGTGGCCCCTAATTTCGGCCATAGCTACACGGTGCCATGTGTCGCCTCCTATTTGTCCAAAATATTTCATCTTCCTAAAAATATCCTAATGCCAAAATCCGAAAATAAAGTGGCCCCACAAAACCAGAATTTTCCCGTGGCCCCACGTGACCAATTCCGAAATAAAATTCCATAATTCTTAAATATTCCAAAAGTCCAAATACCAAATTGGGAATCCAATTCCTTTAACGAACATTTTTCCTTCACAAAATTCGAAACTTTTCCAGTTAAAAATCACATCTTTCTTCTTTTTATTTTAAATTTCGTAATCTCGTACGTACGTCCCCACATACATATCCTGGAACTACGGGGTGTAACATTCTTCCCCCCTTAGAAACATTCGTCCCGAATGTTCCTTGTAAGTCTCAAAACATACATGCGCCGGTATAGCCTTCACTACTATACTAACCAAACCAAACATGCCACCAATGGCCATAGTATAACATACGCGCAAAACTCAATCCAAGCCAACGAGGAATCACCTCTAACGTGTATAACAACACAAAGGCTTCCACCCATGGTCTAAAGGATACTCCCTTCGCATCTTCACTTCACCACAAAATGATCTATTTTATTCTGTTAACACATGTTCCTTCTTTCCTTACTCGTCGTACCCTTCTCGTACACCCGAACTCTCTCTAGTACACGCACCATACTCCAGTCATCGCTTCAGTTTCCAAAACCTTGGAGTCACTACCTCCAAACTTGGTCATCTACAAGCCTCTCATTCCCTTAAGGCCATTCCCGGCCTTCACGACCCGATTCTGGTCGAACACATCCACGAACTCATGCGATGGTTACCTAAACTTGGGCCTAGCACCCTCGTGACCATTCCACCTGGCGGGACCACCTCAAACTGACCCCACATCATTTCGGGTTGCGGGTCGACCCGCGATCTGGCCTCAACCCGACCCGCTATCGCGCCAAACTCTCTCGTTCCCCGATCCGGAACAATCTTACTAATTCACGTCATGGAAGCTACCACTTCTATCTCACACTACCCATGTAATTTCCCACAATATATTTCACGCATAACAAATACTTCGACAAAGACAAACCGTAAAATCATCCACTCAATACGGACTTGCATCCAATGTCCTAATCGTATAAATTCTAAGGCTCACAATCGCCTCGCCTCGGACTTACCCATTTTCAACTAACCCATGTTTTCTAATTCACACTTAACACAATGCTATCTGTACCTAGCACTTAACATGTATCCACCATAACAACATAAACCCGTCTCCTAAGGTCTGAAGATATCTCTGCAACTACTGCCTCACTTTCCCTTTGTCGCACTAATCATAATCCTTCCCTGCAGGGCGCCTAGCTATATAAGGCGATGAACCAGCCACCGATCCCGAAGGCTGAGTCTCTACATCTGTGCTACCTCTGGTCGGACAAACTCTCACCAAATGGCCCTGTTGGCCGCAAGCATACAAGCTGTCGAAGTAGTACGACACTCCCTATAATGGAGTCTATCACGACGGCCACAACGAGGTAGGGGCGACCTTATCTGACTAACACCCCTTCTCCCGAACAATCAACCTCAGAATCGACCGGTGGTCGAGTCATCCCTCTTGTATCCCTCCTACTTGGACATCCTCCCATCCCATGGCCCTAACGGCCACAGGTATAACAATCTCCCAAACTAGCACGACACCCTGAGGATCATCCTCAGCTCTCTATCCATAGAACTTTGGCGAACTGCAACTCAAGAAATCCCGAAGTCTCAGACTAACGGATCTAGGGTGAATCATCGCATCGCCGAACCACCGGCTCCCGTCCGTCCTCATTCCCAGCCACCATCCTAGCTAGTAACTGGGCCATCTCCTTCTAACTCATATCCTCGGCTCCTGGCCGTGGCACTGGAGGCTCAGGTATCGTGGCATCAGTAGAAACTGCTGCCGCTCTAAACTTTGCTGGGGCTAGCGGCGTCATAAAACTCGTCGTCTGAAGTACTATCTCAGGTAATGACCGTGCCTGCCTCAGAACCCTCTCGTGCTCTACTCGTATCTCCTTCTCACGCCTTGCCCATGTGGGCCCTGGTTGCCTTGCATAGAGGCATAACGGGTACATAAGAATACGCCAGAGGGAGTCCAACTTATAACACAGCTCTAAGGCACGATCTCAGAGTGAGAAGAATGGAAACCAATCCTAAATATCATGTAGCCTCCTGATTATAGATGTGGTGCACAACACACCGATAATCAAGACTCTACTAGACACGGTCTGTAGACACTTTCCGAGGATTAACTGCTCTGATACCACTTTTGTCACGACCCGACCTCGGGCCCGCGACTGGTGCCTTACCCCGGGCACCCTAGTGATACAACATCAGAGAAAATCAGCGGAAATAAAAACTAAAACATGAGACAAGACATAAAGTATGAAACAAAGCAACTAAAACGGTCACCTTCCCGAATATATACATATATATATCAAATCAACAGTTAAATCATTTTACAAACCCCGCTTACAACAAGATTATGCACTTCTAAGAATGTAACCATAACTATGACGGGACAGGGCCCCGCCATACCCCTGAATGTACAAGTAACTACACTGACAGGGGACTATACCAAAGATAAGCCTCCGGAGAAACGGAGCTTCCCAAAACGCTGAACTGTGATCCTATGAGCGAGGATCCACAACCGATGTACCTCTACCTGCGGCATGAACGCAGCCCCCCGAAGGAGGTCAGTACAACAGGTACCAAGTATGTGAAACTGAAAATACTGTAAATGAAATCATAGTAGTCTATATAAAACAGGAGACATATATGATAACCAAACTACGATATAATATGTGCAAATACGTCAAGTCAGGGACTCACGCCCTCAAAGTCATCACTCAAATATAACTATGGGTCTCACGCCCACAACATCAATCATGCCCGTGGAATACCTTCCTCACTGCCGGCAGTCTATGATATAATAACACCAAGAAGTACACATGAACACCAGGTCCCACCTGTGTCATAAAAACCGTACGGGGCAAGTACGAAGGCTAACTACCAGATACCAAAGCCGCATCATCAACTGACCGGGGCAAGTACGAAAGCCAACTACCAGATACCAAAGCCGTACCAACAAATCTACATAACCATACCACGGCCGACCTGCAGGCACGAAAGACAACTACCGATACCAAGCCCGCGCCACGAAATGGCTTGGGCAAGTACGAAGACTAACTACCAGATACCAAGCCGGAATCACGAGACTTCGTCACAAAACTGAACGGGGCAAGTACGAAGGCTAACTACCAGATACCAAGCCAAATCAGCCACGACTTCGGGGCAAGTACGAGAGCCAACTACCAGATACCAAGCCGAATCAGTAAAACCTCATGGAGAGCTAGTCCATGGAATAATCCTAATGGAAGCATACCCGTGGGCCACCCATCTTGTCAGTATGTCCAAAGGAAATAACAAAGTAACAATCAAAGTGGAAGCATACTCGTGGGCCACCCATCGTGTCAGTATGTCCATCAATCAACCAGATAGCCTACCTCCAACGAGGACGCCAGAGCATCTAAATACAACACTTGCACAACAAAGGCTATCACCACAAGCATAGGCAAGTTCAACATACTTTTAGACATTTTTTTTACTACAACAAAACCGGATTTTTAACCCCAAGGTACTACGTATTTTAACTCTTTTCAAAAAGATCTCTTTTTACGTAAAAACAACTCGATACTATTATCCGTAGTACCAAACACGTTCATGTTTAAATCAAGTACTTTATACTTTTTAAACCAAGTGGCTTACACTTTTAAAACAACGTCAAGTATACATTTAAAAACCCAAGTAACCAACTCTTTTAAGATCAAGGTATTCCTACCTTTTAAAACCAAGTCACTTATATTTTCTCATCAAGAAAAGTTCGATATTTGAAAATAAGTTACTTATACTTTTAAACTCAAGTTACTTCTCTTTTCCCAAAATCAAGTTACCATTTTAAATCCAATAATAAAACCATTCTTTTGTTTCCATAAAGTCGTTATAACTAACTTCCCATAAAGCTATTATAACACTTTATGTTTTAAACCAATTTAAGACAAAACCATGCCTTTCTTTTAAACCAAAACACTTCAAATTCTCAAGTCTCTTTTCTTTTAGAAATCAAGTTCCTTACTTTGGAACTTTAAGAAAATCAAAACTTGATTATAATAATTCTTATTATAGCAGCCATGATCTAGGAAATGTAATACAATTTTGTATTATCTTATCTTCTATGCAGATGGAGGTTTCTACTGGTTTTAATATAATTAATTATTTGTCAATACATTTTCCTTTATTAACGCTGCAGTGGTTGTTCGATACTTTCTCATTTCCGAAATCAAGAAACATTATTCTTTAAAAGCCAAGTACTCATTACTCACGAATGAGGTTTCACCACTTTTTAACACAATTAAAGTTCTTCACATTTCATATTAAGTCAAGTCTCTTATCTTTTAAAAACTCAACAAACCATTCTTTTACCTACATAAAGTTGTTATAACTAACTTCCCATAAAGCTATTATAACACTTTATGTTTTAAATCAACCAAAATTCGTTTAGCACACGTACGTCTACCGTACTACATAGTTCACAACATCATGCTAGAAAAGATAGGAAGAGGTTCACATACCTCACGACGATTATCGACCATTAGCAAATAGCTCCAAAGTACTGTAACCCTGCTAGCCTTTTCCGCCCTTCCAGTAGAATACGCTACTCGTAGTACTTCAACCTATAAAGGCCACAAAACGTCTATCAACCTCTAGATCTCTTCGTAGAATAATTCTAAGTACAAGGTTCCTTATTCTACGGAAAATTCGGCAGCACCTCCCCCCCCCCCCCCGCAACCACATAAATCTCCTCCTCCACCAAGGCCCGCTACCAAGCCAACAACTCCAAGGGGGGGTTACACGTCTAACCGGACGTGTACAACACTGCCCCACAATAATACTACAAGTCTACTGTAAATACAGTTCAATTCTATCAATCTTCTTTCCTCAAATAATATACTCAAGTATAACTACTACAACATGTAATATCCAATTACAATAGGGGGACATAGATCATTACCTCGATAAGCCCAAAATTATCCAAGATTATAAGTCGATCCTGAGCAACGTTTAGCTCCAATTCCTTACGCTCCAACCCGCTCCAAGCAACCCTTAGAAGTTTCTAAACAACTTCTCTTCAAGATCCAACTCCAAAAAGTGAAGAACACTTAGGCTCAAACTATGGCAAGTTTCGGCCAAGGCAAGGTTTCTAGGCTAGGGGTTTGAAATCTTTTCCAACTCTTGGTACACAATCTTCCTAACACCCTAAGGAAGAACACTTAAAAGTTTAAGAATTTTTGGACAACATTAGCTCCTAAATCAGCCCATGGCCGAGAGCTACACTCAAGCGGGAGGGAGTATTTTTGTCTTGGAAATTATCTCAAGAATGGATGAAGAAGTCTTGCAAGCTTAAGGGTCTATTTATAGAGAAATAAATGGCCAAGATCAAGGCAAGTGTGTGGGGAGATCTTGGGACATGTGTGTATGGATTTAACCAACCATATGTCTACCACAAAAGTGGATGTTGGCTTGCCACTTGTCCACCACAAAAACGTCAAGTCGCCCCTAATTTCGCCATAGGCCATGGGGTGCCATGTGTCGCCCTCCTAATCGTCCAAAATATTTCATCTTCCGAAAAATATCCGGAATGCCAAAAATCCGAAAACAAAGTGGACCCCACAAAACCGTAAATTTTCCCCGTGGGCTCCACGTGACCAATTCCGGAAATAAAATTCCATAATTCTTAAATATTCCAAAAAGTCCAAATACCAAATCTGGGAATCCAATTCCCTTTAACGAACATTTTTCCTTCACAAAATTCGGAAACTTTTCCGTCGAAAAATCACATCTTTCTTCTTTTTATTTTAAATGTCGTAATCTCGTACGTATGTCCCCACATACATATCCTGGAACTACGGGGTGTAACAGCTGTCTTGTTAGGTTGAATCCTCTCTGATATATTCTTATGTATCAGTTATGCCTCCACGTAAGGCGACCAGGGCCCAGAAGGGCAAGGCAGCAGCAGGAGTTGCTAGTGGTACGCAGAGGGTTACTAAGACTCAGGTCCAGACTATGCCTAAGGTTATGGGCGGGTCGACGAGTTCAGCCACGCCGACAGTATTAGAGGAGCCGAGAGCGGCCGTAGCTCCAGAGGTTCCGATACCTGAGCCTCCATGTCACGACCCGACCACGGGGCCGCGACTGGTGCCCTACCTGGGCACCCCATTCAGGTATACATCAGAGAATAGCAGCGGAACATACACAACATAAACACATGTGTAAATAAAAACGTCACAGGCTAGCCGATCAGGCCTCCTTCCATAATATAAACATAATCAAGAGTACAACTCAGTTTTTACAGCCCAACCACATATGTGAATACTGCACTTGGAATAACAATCGAACAATCGTGGCGGACAGGCCCGCCATACCACGAATATACATGAATATACAACCTCGTGGAAGCTGTACAAGAGATAAGCCTCCGAGCAAATGGAGCTTTTTCAAAATCAACCGAGATCCTATGAGCAAGGATCACCAACCTGGTACCTAAAACTGCGGCATCAACGCACTTCAAAGTGGGTCGCATAACAAATTAATATGGAATGAAATAACGTGATAAGAAATGCACATAATCAGAAAAGAATGACAGGGACAAGTATAAAAAGTACATACCAGATCCTGTCGTGTCATTACCACTTATGAACTTAATTTCACATCAATATTTGTTCCCATTTTCAATAAAGGTTATAGTCACATTCTTACGCACATGATTAGGAAAAATCATTAAGTTCATTTCTATATAACTTACTTATCTTTCATAAGTATAACCCGGCCCTTTAAGGAGGGCACATTTTACTACCCGGCCCAATCTGGGACGCGATCAAGTCACACAAATATCAAGCGTGTCCGTGGAATCCCCCATCACCGCTGCGACTATAAGTGTAAAATATAATCATGTGATGCGCCCGTGGCATCCCACCTCACTGTCGGCGTACACATACACAACACATATATATATATAAATCTCCTGCCCGTGGAATCCCACATCACTGCCGACAGTCCAGGGTATAATAATACACCAATAGGCACACATGAACACCAAGTCCCACCGGTGGTATATCGCCTTGGGGGTCTACCCCTCACTTATACTCTTACCCTGGAGAAGGTGGTAAAGCAGGTGGTATAGCATCTTGGGGGTCTACCCCTCACTCATACTCTTACCCTATCTCGACCGACCATCAAACAAAACAAGTAGGGGGTATAATGTCTTGGGGGTTTATCCCTCACTTATACTCTTACCCTGGAGAAGGTGGTATAGCATCTTGGGGATTTACCCCTCACTTATACTCTTACCCTATCTCGACCGACCGTCAAACAAACAGAAGCACTACCATGTCTTCTATAAAAATCCAGGAATTTAACCCAAGTACTACTAATAACGGAAGCATACCCGTGGAATCCCACATCACTGTCGGTACGTCCAAGTACTTTACAACAATACAGCCGACCCTCCAACCGAGAGTCGCGGCAACATAATAAAACATAATACTTGCACTCAAAGGCTATCACCAGAGCACATAGGCTAATTTTCAACTAACAAGCCAAAGTACTTATCAAGGCACACTTAGACTAATTCTCAATTAATCAAGCCAAAGTACTTATCAAGGCACACATAGAATAATTCTCATTTAACAAGCCAAAGTACTTATCAAGGCATACTTAGACAAATTCTCAATTAATCAAGCCAAAGTACTTATCAAGGCACAAATAGAATAATTCTCATTTAACAAGCCAAAGTACTAATCGAGGCATACTTAGACAAATTCTCAATTAATCAAGCCAAAGTACTTATCAAGGCACAAATAGAATAATTCTCATTTAACAAGCCAAAGTACTTATCAAGGCATACTTAGACAAATTCTCAATTAATCAAGCCAAAGTACTTATCAAGGCACAAATAGAATAATTCTCATTTAACAAGTCAAAGTACTAATCGAGGCATACTTAGACAAATTCTCAATTAATCAAGCCAAAGTACTTATCAAGGCACAAATAGAATAATTCTCATTTAACAAGCCAAAGTACTTATCAAGGCATACTTAGACAAATTCTCAATTAATCAAGCCAAAGTACTTATCAAGGCACAAATAGAATAATTCTCATTTAACAAGCCAAAGTACTAATCGAGGCATACTTAGACAAATTCTCAATTAATCAAGCCAAAGTACTAATCAAGGCACAAATAGAATAATTCTCATTTAACAAGCCAAACTACTAATCAAGGCACACTTAGACAAATTCTCAATTTATCAAGCCAAAGTACTAATCAAGGCATCACATAGAATTATTCTCAATTAAACAGGCCAAAGTACTACGTACGTACATTCTTTTTAAGAGACTCCTTTCCAAATGAAACTTCCCCGATACTAACAACCGTAGTATCAAGTCCTATACACCTTTCAAGACAAGTCGCAATACCTTTAGAAATACAATTACCGGCTTCTAAATCAAGTGACTTCTTCATTAAAAACCTTAAGCAATTGGTACCTTTAAAACAATTTGCCCTTCCTTAATACAAGTTATTTCTTTGATTACTTCATTAGAGAAAACCATTCTCTTAACCTTCCATAAAGCCGTTATAACCAACTTCCCATAAAGCCGTTATAACCCTTTATGGTTTAGACCAACACGTTCCTTTTATTACCAAGAGACTTCTACTTTTTGAAACCAAGTATTATATACTTTCAAATCAATTCTCATAACTTTCAAAAATACAATTAGTCTCTTAACCTTTAGAAAACAAGTGACTCCTTTTATTATAAGTCCTTAGGCAATTGATGCCTTAAAAACATGTTGCCTTTTCACTAAAATCAAGTCATTTATCTTTCCATAAAGCAAATATAACTAACTTCCCATAAAGCCGTTATATTCACTTTATACCTTAGCCAAAAACAATTTCCTATCCAAGGGACTTATACGTTTAAAACGGAACAAGTATCACATACTTTAAAACTCTTCAAGTCCCTTAACTTAAATAAAACTTAAGACATCCTTTATACTTTCAAAGAAGTGAGTTAATCTCCCAACTCACCCGACTTGGCTATTCACAAACTAGTAAAGGATATCAAGGTGTTGTACGTCTACCGTACTACATACGTGCAACTAGTCATGCTCAAGATAGGAAAAGTTCTACATAGAGTAGATCACCCAACTACCTCTTAACTTCTAAGAGTAACAGGAAACATGAAATGATACCACAGGTATATTCCATACATAGAATCATGCCAAAGGAAGGAAGAGGTTCACATACCTCGCGACGATTGTCGACAAGTAGCAAAATGCTCCAAAGTACTTCAACCTTGAGCTATTCCATTCTTCAAGTAGGATACGCTATACTTAGTACTTCAACCTATGATGGTCACAATACGTCCATTAACCTCTTACTTCAAACGTAGAATATTCTAAGTGCTAAGTCACTAAATTCTACGGAAAATCGGACAGCACCTCCTTTGTTTCTACTCACTTTGCCACCTTTTTCAAGGCCGAATACAATAACCAAACACGCCACATTTAAGGCCCAAACAATGAAACCAACAATAGGGGATTACACGCCTACTAGACGTGTAAAATTCCGCCCCACAATAGATATCCAATTAATACAACTTACTAGGCCAACTCGGCTAACTTGAAGTACTACAACATCAATTCTTATCCAATTTCCATTCAATCCAAGTTATTAACATAACATGATATCAAGTCGCATTTGATTATAACCACTATAGTCTCCAAATAATTAACATGCGACGATTCTAATAACGACCAAATTGTAATCCGCCTTAACATGGTCTACTTTACATTTAGGATTTTCAAGGCTACAATCAATCCATAATCCTTATAAACTTCAACACATATACATCATGCTAGCAACAAGTAAAGCTAACAACAATATACGAAATCTTGTAATACTTTCAAGGAACAAGATTATACCTCAACGATTCTTAATCCAAATTCCAATCCGAAGTCGCTCCTTAGTAGTTTAGAACCTCTCCAAGACACTTCAATCCGCTTGTTGAGACCCTTAGGACAACACCAACAATTATCCTCCAAATCCCCAAACAAAACCTAGAAAGACCATTAGGTTTTCGTTTCGCGACTAACCCGTAAACTACCTTTTTCCAAGATTTTTCTATTGAGATATGCTTACACTACCCTCAAGAACCTTGGTTTAAAGTGTGGAGTTGAATGGACAAGAAACAAAATTTTTTGTGTGAAGAGAGGGGCAAACCCGAGAGCTCTACTATGAGTTCTTCAAATTTTTCAAGAAATTTTCTAAGTGTTTAAGCTTGTCTACTACTACTAGTATTATATAGTGACATGGAGGGTCAAGATGTGTACAATTGGGTGGCTAGGATGAGGTCTTAATTAAATATCAAGCTTTTTGGGTCATTTGACTTAGTCAAGATTGTCAAGCTTGCTACTTGCAAGACTTGTCTTGCTAACAAAGGTCCAATGACCCTCTTGCCCTTGTTAATTCGTCCAAGGCATCCTTAAGGGGGGTGACACGTGTCGCCCTCCCATTCGTCACCATACTACGTTTTCCGATAATTTCACAATTCCGATAAATTTTTACAAGTCTCATATCTTAACACTTGCGAGTTCTTACGTACGTTCTTAAAGCATGTCCTGTACATACGGGGTGTAACATTCTTCCCCCCTTAGAAACATTCGTCGTCGAATGTTCTTTCGGAGTCCAATCTAATTAAAGCGCGACATAGTCTCCTCTTACAACACCCTTCATACAACACATACCACCCATGGCCACATAACGATACTTATACTAAAATGTCCACCTTGGCACTCACGAAGCCAACTAGCCCATTACTCATAATGACCCCAAAGTCCGTCATAATCATCTCTACTAGGTCTACTTGGGTCTGACGACTGTATCATCACCGGGAAAACCTCATATTCCCGTTCAGCTGCCACCCCAAACACTCACGGGGGTAGTTACCTCGAAAGGTCCTTACAGATTCAGGTTTTATTCCTTTACACTTGGTTGTTATCTTTCTTACTGGTAGTACCCTTTCCGTACTTCCAACTCATACTAGTATACATAACTTCCATACTGATGCTGGCCTCCAATCTTTTGGAGTCACTCTTTTAAACAACATAAGGCCATTTCCGACTCACGACTGGTCCGGTGGAACGCGCCCACGAACCCAGAAACAATTAGCTAGACTTGGGCCTCGCACCGTGACCTGTCACGTAGCGAAACTACTACCAACTGATCCCACTCTATTCCAGGCTATGGGGCGACCCGTAACAGGTCCTCACCCCGACCCGCCGTCGCACTTAACTTTTATTCTTGGTCTATAATAAATCTTTCTACCCGAGAAGACCTTGTACATCTAAGGTCTCAGTGGTCTTCAACATTCTTAGGCTCGCAATTTCCATGCTCCAAGCCTACCTTACCAGTGTTATACCCCATATTTCCAGAGTATGTACGTGGAGACGTACGTACGAAAATTTTGAGACTTAAAGTTTGGCATAGGTTCGAAATTTGTGCACAACACCCGATTAGAGTCGTTTTTCGACGAAACGTTTTACAGAGCTTGCGTAGGAAAAATTCCGGCTATGTCGTTTTGTATTTTTGCGGATTTTTCCGAGCGACGGAACAATTTGGTTAACGAGAGGTGACACTTGTCACCTCAAGTGGACGCCTTAGGACGCTTGGCCGATTTGTGCCATGTTTTGTGCAATGTTTTTTGCAATGTTTTGTGGATTTTTTTGTGGAGTAGGGACTAGGGGGCACTTGGGCACATCTTGGCCTTACACTTGCCTTGCACATGGCTTAATCTTGGCCATTGGTTGGCTTTTGGTTTTCCTATAAATACCCCCCCTTAGTGATGAACTTATTCATCCACTCCTCACTTTGTCTAAGCCTTGAAAACTCTCCCTCCTCTTGAGTGTTCTCGTCCTAAGCCTCCCCTCCCCTTCGAGTGGCCTTGTGGCCGAGAGCCTTCCTCCCCTTTGAGGTGCTAGCCTGGGTACCCCTAGCCTAGTTGTTTGAAATATACCCTCCTTGTGGTATTGAAATACTTCTCCAAGTATTGTTATAATGCCCAAAATACCTTAGCCTTTACCTTGTAGTATTCCAAAAGTTACCTCTATACGTAGAGCAGAAAATACTACCTTTTGTCCTTTTAGTCGCAAAACCAAACCCTAAGGAAATCTTCATAGCGAGTTGGAGTATTTAAGTAGAAGTTGGTTAGAACTTCTAAGGGTTGTTTGGAGCGGATTGGAGCGCACGGAGTAGAGCTAAACCTTGCTCGAGCGACATTATAATCAGAACGAATTCTGCCCGGCCCGCATCGTGCCTTACCCGGCACCCTAGTGACACAACAACATCGAGTAATCGGAACATAAAGACAATACATGAAACCAATGTAAAATGACGGTGAAATAAGAAGACAAAGCAACCAAAAGCGGTTACCTTCAGATATATATAAATAGCAATTAAGTTACATAACCTCTTACAAATTTCGCCCACACAAGCATTACTGCACTTAAGAAATGATACGACAATAATGGCGGACAGGCCCGCCAAACCCCGAATGTAAACACTTACTACGACAGGGACTATACCACCGATAAGCCTCCGAGAAACGGAGCTTCCCAAAAGCCGAACGTGATCCTAAGAGCGAGGATCAACGATCGTGTACCTTTACTCGCGGCATGAACGCGGCCGGGCGAGGTCGATAACAAAAATTTAGTATGTGAAATCAAAATAAATCGTAAATGAAATCATAGTAGTCTATATAAAGCAGAGACATGTATGATAACCAAACTACGATCACAATAAATAGCGATATGTCAAGTCGTGGACTCACGCCTCAAAGTTATCACAATAAAACCGCACGGTAAGTGCGAAGGCATAGCCGACTACTAAGACCCACGCATCAAAAATACCACAAAGCGTATCCCGAGGTCTTTCTAGACCGCACCACGTGATCGGCCGCCCTCGCCCGCAATATCAATGCGCGTATCCTCGAACTCTCGCAGCTCGCGTAGGTCACACACGGACCCGCATGAGGTATTCTCGAATCATGGTCCTGCATCGCCGAGGTATACCTCGCATCGGGCGGCTAACCTCGGTATCCGCCTAGGCTCCCGCAACCCGCATAGTCTCAAAAGACCGCATAGTCTCAGCAGACCGCATAGGGAATCCCCGTGATCAGGCTAAACACCCGAATGATCAATCCCGAGCTACCGCACCGCATAGTCACGAGGACCGCATAGCCGAAAGACCGCATCAAGGGTGGCAAGCCCGGTATAATAAGTCAAAGGGTATGTGATACAATAATCGCATACACGGGCTTAACGTTTAACAACGTAAGCACAACAATAATAACCCCTTACATAATAATCACAAGATACTAACACACGTAGCATCCTAACATGCTTACTCATCAAATCAAGAAAGTATTACAAGGCTATCACAAACCAATACAATCAGTTATTCACACAAGGTACTTTCTACTAACAAGTTCGTACCTATCCCCAAAGTACTTCATACATTAAATCTTTAAAAGATACGTTACTTCAAAAAATCACACAATACGTAGTATATAAAAATAGAGTGATTATCTTTTTCAAAGTAAATCAATTACTTCTCTTTGTAAAATCAAGTAGCAACATTCTTTTCCAATGTTCAAGTTTGCCTAATTTCCAATGTTCAAGTTTGCCTAATTTCCAATGTTCAAGTTTCTCATTTTAGAAAGGTTTCGTAGTTCATAGTCTTATTCATTTAAGAATATAATTCTCCTTTAAACAACTGAGAAACCTAAGCCTTATATGAGTAGGATATTCTTGTTTATAACAATCTTATTACAAGAAATTGTGATCTAGAAATATCATTTTGTCTCATCTTAGCTTCTATGCAGATGGAAGTTTCTACTGGTTTTAATAATACTTAATTAGTCAAAACATTTCCTTTTATTAACGCTGCAGTGGTTTGTCGATACACATTCGATTTCAAATCAAGAAACATTCTTAAGCCGTTATACCTAACTTCCCATAAAGCTAGTATAACTCTTAAGTTTTCAAAACCAAGTATTACTTCTTCTTTCAAAATGATTCAAAAATCTTTTGAAATACTTCAAGTTCTTTATTAATACATAACAAGCCGCTTATAGTTCAAATCGATTACCTTTTAAAACCACATGTATTTTTCTTACCAACATAAAGTCGTTATAACCAACTTCCATAAAGCCGTTATAACACTTTATGTTTTACACCAATCAAATACATTTAGCACTGCACGTCTACCGCACTACATAGTTCACACATATCATGCTAGAAGAGATAGGAAGAGGTTCACATACCTCGCGACGAGTATCGACTAATAGCAAAACGCTCCAAGTACCTCAAACCGCTCGGCTACTCCTTAGCCCTAGATCGCGCCACACGTAGTACTTCAACCTATAAGGCCACAAGGCGCTTTATTAACATTTAGGTCTAACAGTAGAACATTCTACGTAAAATTGAAGATTTCCCGCAACAACAGCGTAAATCTCCTCCTCTATCGAGGCCACTACCAAGCCAACCGGGGTTATACATCTAACCCTAACGGGTACAATTCTACTCCACGGCACTACTACACAAGTCTACTAATACACTCTATGTAAAACAGTTTAGTACTCTTCTTGAAAAGGTTTCTTATTATTCAGCTTAAGTCCAAAGACATTGCCGACAACAACGCTCAGTTCTATATATACGATACTTCAACTATATAGTCTAACAATCATGTAATTTCCAATTACAATAGAGGACAAGATATTTACCTCGATAAGCCCATAATTATCCGAGTATAAAGTCGATCCCGGCAATCGTTTAGCTCCAACTCCGTGCGCCAACCCGCTCCAAACTACCCTTAGAAGTTCTAACCAACTTACATACTACTCCAACTAACCATGGAGATTTTCCTTAGGTTTTGGTTGGTGACGGTAAGTATAATAGTATTTCGGCTTTTCAGATGTATAACCTTAGAATACAACAAGGTATATGGCTAAGGTAATTTGGGCATTATAACAATACTTTTGAGAGTATTTCTACCAAGAGGGGTATTATACGAAAACAACTAGGCAGTGGGGTACCACGGCTAGCACCCCAAGGAGGGTGTATACCCTCTACTACCCCACTGTGGGGAACTCTCGCCAAGGGGAGGGGAAGGCTTTGGACGAGAACCACAAGAAGGGAGAGGAGGGATTTTAACACTTAGAAGATTTTAGGATGAAGAAAGTCTTCAACAGAGTGGTATTTATAGCCAACCAATGGCCAACCAATGGCCAAGATCATGCCAAGTAAGGCAAGTGTAGGCAAAGATCTTGCCAAGTGCCCTTAACCAACTAACACACAAATATCCTACCAACTAAAGCCATTCCAATCGCCACAATAACGCCTCACATCCATCAATTGGAGGGTGACAAGTGTCGCCTCCGTTGGTCCAAAATGTTTCGTCTCTCGGAAAAATCCGCAAAATAAAATATGGCATAGCGGAAATTCCCTACGAAAGTCGTGGAAAACGTTTACTAAAAACGACTCTAACCGTGTCAGGTATAAAATTAAATCGCCAAGCCTACTTGAAGTTCGAATTTCCTACGCACGTCCCTCACTGCATATACGGAAATACGGTATAACATTCTCCCTTCCTTAGAAACATTCGTCCCGAATGTTCCTTCTAAGTCTTAAAACAAACGCCGCAGGTATAGTCCTCACCGCTATACTTACATTTAAAACAATCTCGCCACGCATGGCCACGGAACCAACTTGCGCAAAATACTTACCTCCAAGTCCACGAGACACACCTCTAACATCACAAACGCTCCCATCCAAGGGTCTAAAATATAATTCCTTCAGATTTCTCCATACAAAAGAAATGATCACATCTACGCCGCCATACACGCCGCTTCTTCCCTTACGTGTCGCACTTTCTCGTACACTCGAATTCTTACCACATGATACCACTTTTGTCACTTTGCCCGAGGCATAAACCTTCTCGCAACCCAACAAATGGTACCGATCGCATGCGATCATCTGCGCTATCGTACACCCAAACTTCGATATCGCTCGCTTCAAACTCGGTTACTATCTCTAACGGTCATCATTAATCGGGAACACTCGGATGGATTTCGATACTTCCGATCATAACAATACGAAGATCGGACGCATCGCCTCCTAAGTCGGACCAAGAACTAACATATAGGCAACCCGCCTATTCTTCACATGAACTCAAAGGGCCCAAAGTAACTCGCTAAGTTCCTCTGCTTTTTCCAAAACTCGTCACACCCTATCCGGTGGTACCTTCAAGACCGACCGCCAACTCGAACTCTAAGCCGCCGCCGATTATCCGCACGATTTCCGAGCCGCTGTAACTTCTTCTAGACAAGCTTCTCACTATCCACGGTCCGCTGGAACAAGCTCAACCAATCGTTCAACCTTGCCAACATCGAACCAATCGGCCAAGAACTTACACTTCCGCCTTACAAGGCTTCATAAGGAGACATCCGAACACCGAAATGGTAGCTTAAACGCCTCTACAGAGACAACAATCCCACAACTACCCCAAATCCACACACCGCCCGAGGGCGAATGCGATTCGAGACTCACCCGAAGTTCTTAACCTTGCTCGTAAAACTTCCGAAACAAAACAGTAGTAACACTGGCTCCACTGTCGCCATAAGGTGAAGGTAGGCACCGTGCAGCCTTACAACCTTCTCGATAACTCAACACACCAGTAAAAGCGGTCCCGATCAAAAACACGATGGGCTGCCCCATCGCCCGACCACCGGTCGAACGCATCCACGAACTCAGTCTGTTGGTTAACTAAACTTGGGCCTAACACCCTCGTGATCCCACCACCGGCGAGCACCACAAACCGACCCACCAACAAGCGGTCGCGGGCTGACCCGCACGCGCCTCAACCCGACCCGCAACGCCGCACAATACTAGCTCCCAAGGAAAACTCACTAATCACGTTACGAAACCTAGCGTCTTCTTAGCTCAACTACCCTCTTTCATTTCACACTACTCAGGGACTTATCCCACAAACATAGCTCACGTGCACTATGCACTCCTATAAGGATCAAACATAACACTACACCTTTACCCGATATGGCCTTACCTCTAAGGTCTCTACGTATAAAGCTCTAAGGCTCACACTTTCTCTATCCCTCAACATCTTACTCGGTTAAACAACCATGATCTAATCAAAACTAACACACTGCTATCAGAACATAGCACTTAAGGTATACTCACCTGATCACATAAACAAAACTCTGAGGGTTAAAGATATACCAGAACTCTTGCTTTCACTCCCTTAATCGTTCTAATCAAACACGCCGTAGGCGATAAGTGGAGATGACAAACTACCCACCGATCCTGAAGGCTAAGTCCTCCTTACTAGGACACTCTTTCGACATTAGACCCTGACGGTCATAGGTACAACAAGTACCAACTAAAAGACGACATTCCCCGGGATGACGTCTGTCACACTGTGAACCGGAAGCCCTGGAGTTCTGGCCAACTCCTGCACACCCCGAACGTCCTGAAATTCGTGGAAGACCACTCTGCACTGGTGGATGTGCATAATCAAATCACTTGGTGAGGTGACTCGCCTCGAAAGTTACCAAGGACCTTGCTGCTCTGGCCCTCTTCTGTTGTCCTTCGTTAACCCGTCGATCTCTACGTTTCTCGGCCTGCTGCGCATAAGCCCGTACACAGGCCATGCTCAAGCCTAACTGAAGGATTACCCCTTGCACAACCTTCTCTTAGGTAGTCATCAAGACTCGCGATACATCGGTATACTCTCTGGTAGCCAAATCCATAGCTAGTAACAGGGTCGCCTCTTTGCAATCTATATTCACTGTTCCCGATCGTGGAACCGAAGATTCAAATATCATGGCCGCAGAGAATCCGCCGCCGTGCTAAACTTTATCGGCTAGTGATGTCGCGAAATCCCGAATGAAGCACCTAACTCGGTGATGATTGGGCTGTGCCCTCGTAACCCTCTCGACTCTACTCAGCCTCCTCGGCCGCTTTGCCCTCCCGGGCGGGTTGCCCTACGCGGAGGCATAACGGTAAGGGAAAGAAATACGTTTAGAGGGTCCAACTTACAACACAGATCTAAGGCACGATCTCAGAGTGAGAAGAATAGAAACCAATCCTAAATACCCTATAGCCTCCTGATTATTGGTGTGGTGCACAACACACCGATAATCAAGACTTCGGATCGATACGTCAGACACTTTCCGAGGATTAAGCGCTCGATACCACTTTTGTAACGACTGCCCGGGGCTGCATCGTGCCTTACCGGGCACCCTAGTGACACAACATCGAGTAATCGGCGAACATAAAGACAATACATGAAACCAATGTAAAATGACGGTGAAATAAGAAGACAAAGCAACTAAAAGCGGTTACCTTCGATATATATAAATAGCAATTGACGATAACCTCTTACAAATTCTGCCTACAACAAGATTACATGCACTTCTAAGAAATGATACGACAATAATGGCGGGGTGGCCCCGCCAAACCCCTGAATGTAAACACTTACTACGACAGGGGACTATACCACTGATAAGCCTCCGGAGAAACGAAGCTTCCCAAAAGCTGAACTGTAATCCTAAGAGCGAGGATCAACGACTGGTGTACCTTTACCTACGCAGATGAACGCACCCAAGGAGGTCGATAACAAAAAAGTATGTGAAATCAAAATAAATGCGTAAATGAAATCATAGTAGTCTATATAAAGCGGAGACATGTATGATAACCAAACTACGCTCACAATAAATAAGCGAATATGTCAAGTCGTGACTCACGCCCTCAAAGTTATCACAATAAAACCGGACGGTAAGTACGAAGGCATAGCCGACTACTAAGACCCACAGTACCAAAAATACCACAAACTGTATCCCGAGGTCTTTCTGCATCGCACTACATGATCGGCCGCCCTCGCCCGCAATATCAATGCGCGTCTATCCTCGAACTCTCGCAGCTCGCATAGGTCACACACGACCCGCATGAGGTATTCCTCGAATCATGGTCCTGCATCACCGAGGTATACCGCATCGGGCGGCTAACCTCGGTATCCGCCAGGCTCCGCAACCCGCATAGTCTCAAAAGACCGCATAGTCTCAATGCATCGCATAGGAATCCCCGTCGGGCTAAACACCGGAATGATCAATCCCGAGCTACTGCGACTCGCGTAGTCACGAGGACCGCATAGCCGTAAAGACCGCATCGGGTGGCAAGCCCTCGGTATAATAAGTCAAAGGGTATGTGATACAATAATCATTACAGCTTAACGTTTAACAACGTAAGCACAACAATAATAACCCCCTTACATAATAATCACAAGATACTAACACACGTAGCATCCTAACATGCTTACTCATCAAATCAACAAGAAAGTATTACAAGGCTATCACAAACCAATACAATCAAGTTATTCACACAAGGTACTTTCTACTAACAAGTTCGGGTACCTATCCCCAAAGTACTTCATACATTAAATCTTTAAAAGATCGTTACTTCACAAAAATCACACAATACGTAGTATATAAAAATAGAGTGATTATCTTTTTCAAAGTAAATCAATTACTTCTCTTTGTAAAATCAAGTAGCAACATTCTTTTCCAATGTTCAAGTTTGCCTAATTTCCAATGTTCAAGTTTGCCTAATTTCCAATGTTCAAGTTTCTCATTTTAGAAAGGTTTCGTAGTTCATAGTCTTATTCATTTAAGAATATAATTCTCCTTTAAACAATCTGAGAAACCTAAGCCTTATATGTGAGTAGGATATTCTTGTTTATAACAATCTTATTACAGCAGCCGTGATCTAGGAAATATCATTTTGTCTCATCTTAGCTTCTATGCAGATGGAAGTTTCTACTGGTTTTAATAATACTTAATTAGTCAAAACATTTCCTTTTATTAACGCTGCAGTGGTTTGTCGATACACATTCTGATTTCCGAAATCAGTAAAACATTCTTAAGCCGTTATACCTAACTTCCCATAAAGCTAGTATAACTCTTAAGTTTTCAAAAACCAAGTATTACTTCTTCTTTCAAAATGATTCAAAAATCTTTTGAAATACTTCAAGTTCTTTATTAATACATAACAAGCCAGTTATAGTTCAAATCAGTTACCTTTTTAAAAACCACATGTATTTTCTTACCAACATAAAGTCATATAACCAACTTCCATAAAGCCGTTATAACACTTTATGTTTTACACCAATCAAATACATTTAGCACCTGTACGTCTACCGTACTACATAGTTCACACATATCATGCTAGAAGAGATAGGAAGAGGTTCACATACCTCGCGACGAGTATCGACTAATAGCAAAACGCTCCAAGTACCTCAAACCGTCGGCTACTCCTTAGCCCTAGAGATCGCGCCACACGTAGTACTTCAACCTATAAGGCCACAAGGCGCTTATTAACATTTAGGTCTAACCGTAGAACATTCTACAGAAAATTCGGCAGCACCTCCCCCCCCCCGCAACAGCGTAAATCTCCTCCTCTATCGAGGCCGGCTACCAAGCCAACCAGGGGGGGGTTATACATCTAACCCTAACGGGTACAATTCTACTCCACGGTACTACTACACAAGTCTCATGAATATGTCTATGTAAAACAGTTTAGTACTCTTCTTGAAAAAGTTTCTTATTATTCAGCTTAAGTCCAAAGACATTGCCGACAACAACGTTCAGTTCTATATATACAGATACTTCAACTATATAGTCTAACAATCATGTAATTTCCAATTACAATAGAGGACAAGATATTTACCTCGATAAGCCCATAATTATCCGAGTATAAAGTCGATCTGGGCAATCGTTTAGCTCCAACTCCGCGCTCCAACCCGCTCCAAACTACCCTTAGAAGTTCTAACCAACTTCTACATACTACTCCAACTAACCATGGAGATTTTCCTTAGGGTTTTGGTTGGATCGACAGTAAGTATAATAGTATTTACGGCTTTTCAGATAGTATAACCTTAGAATACAACAAGGTATATGGCTAAGGTAATTTGGGCATTATAACAATACTTTGAGAGTATTTCTACCAAGAGGGGGTATTATACGAAAACAACTAGGCTAGTGGGTACCCACTGCTTAGCACCCCAAGGAGGGGGTGTATACCTCTACTACCCCACTAGGGGAACTCGGACGAGGGAAGGCTTTTGGACGAGAACCACAAAAAGGGAGAGGGAGGGATTTTAACACTTAGAAGATTTTAGGATGAAGAAAGTCTTCAACATAGAGTGGTATTTATAGGCCAACCAATGGCCAACCAATGGCCAAGATCATGCCAAGTGCAAGGCAAGTGTAGGGCCAAGATCTTGCCAAGTGCCCCTTAACCAACTAACACACAAATATCCTACCAACTAAAGCCATTCCAATCGGCCACAATAACGCCTCACATCCATCAATTGGAGGGTGACAAGTGTCGCCCTCCCGTTGGTCCAAAATGTTTCGTCTCTCGCAAAAATCCCCAAAAATAAAATATGGAATCGCCGGAAATCCCCCTACGAAAGGTGTGAAAACGTTGCGCCTAAAAACGACTCTAACCGGGTGTTGTGCACAAAATTAAATCGGCCAAGCCTACTTGAAGTTCGAAATTTCCTACGTACGTCCCTGCGTACATACTCTGGAAATACGGGGTATAACAATAACTTGGATAATTTTGGGCTTATCGAGGTAAATATTCTTGTCCCCTTGTTGTAATTGGAAATTACATATGGTAGGATTATATAGTTGAGTATACTATATATAGAACTGAACATAGCTTTGCGGCAATGTCTTTTGACTTAAGCCTGAATATAAAGAAAGAATCGAATCATATTACATAGGGTTGTATGTGATGAGACTTGTGGTATTCTTGTGTAGTAGAATTGTATATGTCGGTTAGGCGTATAAACCCCCACAGTTGGCTTGGTGGCCGGCCTCGATAGAGGAGAGATTTACGTTTGCGTGGGAGGTCTTTGCGAATTTTACGTAGAATATGGAACCATGCGGTTAAAAGTTAATAGACGTTTGTGGCCTTATAGGTGGAAGTACTACGAGTAGCGTATTCTACTTGAGGAGTGGAAAAGGCTAGCCAGGTTACAGTACTGTGGAGCGTTTTGCTTATTGTCGATAATCGTCGCGAGGTATGTGAACCTCTTCCTATCCTTCTAGCATGATGCTTTGTAAAATATGTAGCGGTGAGCATACGTGCTAATGAGTTGGTTGGTTTAAAAACATTGGGTGTTATAATAGCTTTATGGGAAGTTAGTTATAACGACTCTATGTAGGTAAAAGATTGGTTTTTGATTGTAGAAGTTAAGAGACTTGATCTTGAAAGATAAGAGACTTAACTTGTTTTAATTGGTAATTAACATTTTGTTAAAAGTATTGTGAAACCTCATTCGCGAGTAATGAGTACTTGGTTTTAAAAAGAATAATGTTTTATTGATTTAGGAAATGAGAATAAGTGTTTAACAAACCACAAAGGCTTAATAAAGGAAAGTGTATTGACAAATAACAAATTGTTATTAAAACCAAGAGAAACCTCCATCTGCATAGAAGCTAAGATAAGACAAAATTGTATTACATTTCCTAGATCATGGTCAGAATAAGATTGTTGTAAACAAGAATAAACGGCTCACGTACAAGACATATGTTACTCAATTGTTTTAAAATGGATTAAGACTATGAGTTATGAAACCTTTCTAAAATGAGAAACTTGAGCATTTGAAATTAGGCAAACTTGAACGTTTGGAAAATAATGTTGTTACTTGATTTTACAAAAGGGAAGTATTTTGATTTACCTAAAAATGTGAGTCACTCTATTTTTATACTACGGGTATTGGGTGACTTCTATAAAAGGAATGGATCTCTTTAAAAAGGAATTTAACGTACGTAGTACTTTAGGGTTAAAACCCAGACTTGATACGAAATGGAAGTACCTTGAGTTGTGTGTAACTTGTCTATGCTTGTTGTTGTGTAACTCGTCTATGCTTGTTGTGATATCCTTTGTTGTGCAAGTGTTGATATCAGGTGACTTCTTGGGAAGGAGTGGATCTTTTTATAAAAGTCTAGAAGTATGGTAATTTGCTTGAGCTTGTTTGTGATAGCCTGGTTGTGCGGTATATCGTTGTTGATGTCACATGGACATGTCTACACCGATGCAGAATTCCGGGGGCATGTGGCCACGCGCGGGTTGATTACGATATATTGTTATTGTGGTTACATGGACATGTCTACACCGGCGAACTCGGGGCGTGTGGCCACGGCGGGGTTAATCACCCAGATATTGTTGATAATGTCACTGACGCGTCTACACCGGCGTGAGTCCGGCATGTGGCCGGGCATTGTTATTATTGTTGCATCATGGACATGTCTACACCGATGCAGAATTCCGGCATGCGCCATGATGCGAACACGATTGATGTTGTGGGCGTGAGACCCATAGTTATATTTGAGTGATGACTTGAGGCGTGAGTCCCGACTTGACATATCGCTTTTATGTTGGAATCGTAGTTTTGTTATCATACATGTCTCTGCTTTTATATAGATCGTTATGATTTCATTTCTGATATTTACTGATTTCACATACTTGGTACTGTTATCGACTCTTCGGGCTGCGTTCATGCCGCAGTGAGTACATCGGTAGTGGATCCCCGCTCATAGGATCACAGCCAGCGTATTGGGAAGCTCCGCTTCTCGGAGGCTTATCTTTTGTATGTTACCACGAGTTGTAGGTTCTTGTACATTCAGGGGTATGACGGGGCCCTGTCCCGTCATGTGGTATAAAAACTCTTAGAGGTCTGTAATACTGTTGTGGGCAGGGTTTGTAAAAAGGATTAGACTGTTCGTTTTGAAAGAGTTGTTTATATATATTTTATTGGAAGGTAACCGTTTGGTTGGCCTGTTTTATGATCATATATCTTGTTTCTTGTTTAAGTTTTATATTCCGCTGGTTTTTCTCTGATGTTGTATCACTAGGGTGCCCGGGGTAAGGCACGATCCACGCCCGGATCGGTCGTGACAACGATCCCCAAGAACGGTACAAAACTTCTCATAAAACCAAAACCATGTTGTCTCGATCACAACAACCATTACTTACTCTATACGGACCTCATCCGTACAATTCTCTTAAGCCTACTACTCAGCTTAATCTATTAACATGACATTCCGTTAGGTTCCTTAACATGGCTTTCTTAAGGGTTCACTACCCTATCAGACAGCTCATCCTTTCCCAATTATCACGAAATAAAACACAAAACCTTGGCGAAACTTCATTAACTATTCCATACCTTCCCGGTATCTAGTAAGTCTTTACCAATTCCTGGTAATCTAAAATCATTCTAGGCAACACGCGTCTGACCCTCATACATAACTCCGTATAGATGTATGTCACAATACCAACTATACTATATCATTACCAACCTGGATAAGCAATCCACAAAGTCCTTCCTGGGTCACTGCTGCCTTTCTCGTAGCTGCAATCAACATAACTCGTTAGGGCGAGACGACCCTAACAACACAGCTCTATCGCACGATCTCAGAGTGAGAAGAATGGAAACCAATCCTAAATGTCCTGCAGCCTCCTGATTATAGATGTGGTGCACAACACACCGATAATCAAGACTCTACTAGACACGGTCTGTAGACACTTTCCGAGGACTAACTGCTTTGATACCACTTTTGTCACGACCCGACCCCGGGGCCGCGACTGGTGCCCTACCTGGGCACCCCATTCAGGTATACATCAGAGAATAGCAGCGGAACATACACAACATAAACACATGTGTAAATAAAAACGTCACAGGCTAGCCGATCAGGCCGCCTTCCATAATATAAACATAATCAAGAGTACAACTCAGTTCTTACAGCCCAACCACATATGTGAATACTGCACTTAGGAATAACAATCGAACAAGCGTATGGACAGTGGTTCGCCATACCACGAATATACATGAATGTACAACCTCGGAAAGCGTACAAGAGATAAGCCTCGGAGAAAATGGAGCTTTTCAAATCAACCGAGATCCTATGAGCAAGGATCACCAACCAGGTACCTAAAACTGCGGCATGAACGCACTGGGCGGTCGATAACAGTAATTTAATATGGAACAGAAATAACGCATAAGAAATGGACCATAACTGTACAAAAGAATGACAGGGACAAGTATAAAAAGTACATACCAGATCCTGCCGTGTCATTACCACTTATGAACTTAATTTCACATCAATATTTGTTCCCATTTTCAATAAAGGTTATAGTCACATTCTTACGCACATGATTAGGAAAAATCATTAAGTTCATTTCTATATAACTTGCTTATCTTTCATAAGTATAATCCGGCCCTTTAAGGAGGGCACATTTTACTACCTGGCCCAATCTGGGACGCGATCAAGTCACACAAATATCAAGCGTGTCCGTGGAATCCCCCATCACTGCCGACATCTATAAGTGTAAAATATAATCATGTGATGCGCATGTGGCATCCCACCTCACTGTCGGCGTACACATACACAACACATATATATATATAAATCTCCTGCCCGTGGAATCCCACATCACTGCCGACAGTCCAGGGTATAATAATACACCAATAGGAACACATGAACACCAAGTCCCACCGGTGGTATAGCGTCTTGGGGGTCTACCCCTCACTTATACTCTTACCCTGGAGAAGGTGGTAAAGCAGGTGGTATAACATCTTGGGGGTCTACCCCTCACTTATACTCTTACCCTGGAGAAGGTGGTATAGCATCTTGGGGATTTACCCCTCACTTATACTCTTACCCTATCTCGACCGACCATCAAACAAAACAAGCATGGGGTATAATGTCTTGGGGGTTTACCCCTCACTTATACTCTTACCCTGGAGAAGGTGGTATAGCATCTTGGGGATTTACCCCTCACTTATACTCTTACCCTATCTCGTGCCACAAACAAATGAAGCACTACCATGTCTTCTATAAAAATCCAGAATTTAACCCAAGTACTACTAATAGCTAAGCATACGTGGAATCCCACATCACCGCTTGACGCTCCAAGTACTTTACAACAATACAGCCGGCCCTCCAACCGAGAGTCGCGGCAACGTAATAAAACATAATACTTGCACTCAAAGGCTATCACCAGCGCACATAGGCTAATTCTCAACTAACAAGCCAAAATACTTATCAAGGCACACTTAGACTAATTCTCAATTAATCAAGCCAAAGTACTTATCAAGGCACAAATAGAATAATTCTCATTTAACAAGCCAAAGTACTTATCAAGGCATACTTAGACAAATTCTCAATTAATCAAGCCAAAGTACTTATCAAGGCACAAATAGAATAATTCTCATTTAACAAGCCAAAGTACTAATCGAGGCATACTTAGACAAATTCTCAATTAATCAAGCCAAAGTACTTATCAAGGCACAAATAGAATAATTCTCATTTAATAAGCCAAAGTACTTATCAAGGCATACTTAGACAAATTCTCAATTAATCAAGCCAAAGTACTTATCAAGGCACAAATATAATAATTCTCATTTAACAAGCCAAAGTACTAATCGAGGCATACTTAGACAAATTCTCAATTAATCAAGCCAAAGTACTAATCAAGGCACAAATAGAATAATTCTCATTTAACAAGCCAAAGTACTAATCAAGGCACACTTAGACAAATTCTCAATTTATCAAGTCAAAGTACTAATCAAGGCAGCACATAGAATTATTCTCAATTAAACAGGCCAAAGTACTACGTACGTACATTCTTTTTAAGAGACTCCTTTCCAAATGAAACTTCCCCGATACTAACAATCGTAGTATCAAGTCCTATACACCTTTCAAGACAAGTCGCAATACCTTTAGAAATACAATTACCGGCTTCTAAATCAAGTGACTTCTTCATTAAAAACCTTAAGCAATTGGTACCTTTAAAACAATTTGCCCTTCCTTAATACAAGTTATTTCTTTGATTACTTCATTAGAGAAAACCATTCTCTTAACCTTCCATAAAGCCGTTATAACCAACTTCCCATAAAGCCGTTATAACCCTTTATGGTTTAGACCAACACGTTCCTTTTATTACCAAGAGACTTCTACTTTTTGAAACCAAGTATTATATACTTTCAAATCAATTCTCATAACTTTCAAAAATACAATTAGTCTCTTAACCTTTAGAAAACAAGTGACTCCTTTTATTATAAGTCCTTAGGCAATTGATGCCTTAAAAACAAGTTGCCTTTTCACTAAAATCAAGTCATTTATCTTTCCATAAAGCAAATATAACTAACTTCCCATAAAGCCATTATATTCACTTTATACCTTAGCCAAAAAAAATTTCCTATCCAAGGGACTTATACTTTTAAAACGGAACAAGTATCACATACTTTAAAACTCTTCAAGTCCCTTAACTTAAATAAAACTTAAGACATCCTTTATACTTTCAAAGAAGTGAGTTAATCTCCCAACTCACCCGACTTGGCTATTCACAAACTAGTAAAGGATATCAAGGTGTCAGACGCTCACCGTACTACATACGTGCAACTAGTCATGCTCAAGATAGGAAAAGTTCTACATAGAGTAGATCACCCAACTACCTCTTAACTTCTAAGAGTAACAGGAAACATGAAATGATACCACAGGTATATTCCATACATAGAATCATGCCAAAGGAAGGAAGAGGTTCACATACCTCGCGACGATTGTCGACAAGTAGCAAAATGCTCCAAAGTACTTCAACCTTGAGCTATTCCATTCTTCAAGTAGGATACGCTATACTTAGTACTTCAACCTATGATGGTCACAATACGTCCATTAACCTCTTACTTCAAACGTAGAATATTCTAAGTGCTAAGTCACTAAATTCTACGGAAAATCGGACAGCACCTCCTTTGTTTCTACTCACTTTGCCACCTTTTTCAAGGCCGAATACAATAACCAAACACGCCACATTTAAGGCCCAAACAATGAAACCAACAATAGGGGATTACACGCCTACTAGACGTGTAAAATTCCGCCCCACAATAGATATCCAATTAATACAACTTACTAGGCCAACTCGGCTAACTTGAAGTACTACAACATCAATTCTTATCCAATTTCCATTCAATCCAAGTTATTAACATAACATGATATCAAGTCGCATTTGATTATAACCACTATAGTCTCCAAATAATTAACATGCGACGATTCTAATAACGACCAAATTGTAATCCACCTTAACATGGTCTACTTTACATTTAGGATTTTCAAGGCTACAATCAATCCATAATCCTTATAAACTTCAACACATATACATCATGCTAGCAACAAGTAAAGCTAACAACAATATACGAAATCTTGTAATACTTTCAAGGAACAAGATTATACCTCAACGATTCTTAATCCAAATTCCAATCCGAAGTCGCTCCTTAGTAGTTTAGAACCTCTCCAAGACACTTCAATCCGCTTGTTGAGACCCTTAGGACAACACCAACAATTATCCTCCAAATCCCCAAACAAAACCTAGAAAGACCATTAGGTTTTCGTTTCGCGACTAACCCGTAAACTACCTTTTTACAAGATTTTTCTATTGAGATATGCTTACACTACCCTTAAGAACCTTGGTTTAAAGTGTGGAGTTGAATGGACAAGAAACGAAATTTTTTGTGTGAAGAGAGGGGCAAACCCGAGAGCTCTACTATGAGTTCTTCAAATTTTTCAAGAAATTTTCTAAGTGTTTAAGCTTGTCTACTACTACTAGTATTATATAGTGACATGGAGGGTCAAGATGTGTACAATTGGGTGGCTAGGATGAGGTCTTAATTAAATATCAAGCTTTGTGGGTCCTTTGACTTAGTCAAGATTGTCAAGCTTGCTACTTGCAAGACTTGTCTTGCTAACAAAGGTCCAATGACCCTCTTGCCCTTGCTAATTCGTCCAAGGCATCCTTGAGGGGGTGACACGTGTCGCCCTCCCATTCGTCACCATACTACGTTTTCCGACAATTTCACAATTCCGATAAAATTTTACAAGTCTCATATCTTAACACTTGCGAGTTCTTACGTACGTTCTTAAAGCATGTCCTGTACATATGGGGTGTAACACTCCAGTTCCGCAGCCAGGGGCAGAGTATAGAGATTATGGAGAGCATATCAGGTTATTTACTAGCATAGTGGCAGGACAGCGCCGACAGGAGCAGGTAGCTAACCCTAGAGCCGACAGCTTGAGGATTTGGTATTTTCTGGGTTGTAATCCACCCGAGTTCTATCGTTCGAGATATGAGGAGGATCCTCAGGAGTTTATTCGGCAGATACAGAGGACTATGCAGGTGCTTAGGGCCTCGGAGACAGAGTCAGTTGTGTTAGCTTCTTACCGGTTACGCGATATTGCGTTGAACTGGTTTGAGTCATGGGAGCTGTCTAGAGGTGTGTGTGCTCTTCCAGCTGTTTGGGATGAGTTCACAGAGGCCTTCCTTGATCACTTTTTGCCTCCTGAGATGAAGAGAGCCCGCGTGGATATATTCTTGACATTGAGACAGAATGGGAGGACTATCAGAGAGTACAACCTGGAGTTTGACTCATTGGCCAGGTATGCACTCACCATTGTGGCTGACATGGCAGACAAAGTTTATCGCTATGTGATGGGGCTAGACCGTTATATGATTACTGCATGCCTGGGAGTGGCCCTTCAGCAAGGTATGGATATTTCCAGAATGCAGGCTTATGCACAGGGGATAGAGGACAGAGAGAGAGAGGATCAGCCAGACCCAGGCCAGCCCAAGAGGGCTAGGACAAAGAGGTTTGAGGAAATTTTCGAGGCGACAAAGAGCAGTTAGGTCCACATTTCAGCCGACACAGAGTGCTCCTTCTCAGTTTTCTGGCAGGAGGTTTGATCGGCCGGGTTATTCAGGAGCAGGTCAGGGCTCCAGGGCTTCGGGTTCCCAGGGGAACCAGGGTTCCAGTCAGATGAGGCCACCTTTACCTCGGTGTGGTCGATGTGGTAGTTCCCATCATGGGGGGTGTCGTATTTCTCCAGGAGCTTGTTACTCTTGCGGCCAGCAGGGCCATTTGAAGAGAGATTGTCCGACCAGAGGCAGCATGAGTGGTATGGTTCAGCCTACAGGGTCAGTTGCTGGGTCTTCATCTTCTGTAGTTATGCACCCCGGAGGGCAGGGTGTTCACAAACCGGCAGGCCGCGGCATAGGTCGTGGTGGATGTCCTAGTTCTAGCGGTCTACAGAACCGCATATATTCCTTAGCCAGCGGCAAGATCAGGAGGCTTCCCCGGATGTCGTCACAGGTACATTATTGATTTTATGCTGTGATGTTTATGCTTTGATAGATCCAGGTTATACCTTGTCCTATGTGTCCCCTCTTATTGCTGGTAGAATAGGGATAGAGCCGGTGTCGATAGAGCCTTTTGAGGTAGCTACGCCAGTGGGTGATTCGGTGTTAGCTGAGCGGGTGTACAAAGATTGCCCGGTGTTTATATATAGTCGTCAGACCCTAGCAGACTTGATAGAGTTGGAGATGACAGATTTTGACGTCATTATGGGTATGGACTGGTTGGCTTCTTGTTATACTAGCGTTTACTGTAGAGACAGGTTGGTTCGATTCCAGTTTCCCGGTGAGCCGGTTATCGAGTGGAAGGGCAACACAGCGTCGCCGATGGGTAAGGTTTATTTCTTACCTCAAGGCTAGGAAGATGGTGCAGAAAGGGTACATCTATCATCTGGTTCGGGTATTCGATATGGAGGCTGAGGTGCCAGTTCTTCAGTCAGTTCCGGTGGTTAGAGAGTTTTCAGATGTATTTCCAGATGATCTCCCATGTATTCCTCCAGAGAGGGAGATTGAGTTCTGTATTGATACGTTGCCAGACACTCGACCTATATCTATTCCACCGTACAGGATGGCACCTGCTGAGTTGAGGGAGTTGAAGGACCAGCTGAAAGATTTGCTGGAAAAAGGCTTTATTAGGCCTAGTATTTCTCCCTGGGGAGCGCCGGTTTTGTTTGTAAAGAAGAAGGATGAGACGCTGCGTATGTGTGTTGACTACCGGCAGCTGAATAAAGTAACCATCAAGAATAGATACCCCCTCCACAGGAGTGATGATTTGTTTGACCAGTTGCAGGGTGCGAGGTGTTTCTCCAAGATAGACATGCGGTCTGGTTATCATCAGGTGCGGGTTAGAGAGGCAGATATCCCAAAGACTATATTCAGGACCCGGTATGGGCACTATGAGTTCAGGGTGATGTCTTTCGGTGTGACCAACGCTCCAGCGGTATTTATGGATTTGATGAACCGGGTGTTCAAGCCATTTTTGGATACGTTTGTTATAGTATTCATTGATGACATCCTGGTTTATTCGCGCACAGAGCAAGAGCATGCAGATCACTTGAGGACGGTACTTGGGGTTGTCACGACCCATTCCGGGGCCCGTGACTGGTGCCTTACCGGGGCACCCAAGTAGTCATACATCAGAGTAATCAGCGGAAATATAAAACAAGACATGAAACAGTTTATAAAATAAGACACAGTTTATGTGAGAAAACATCGCCTTTCGGCATATATATAAAAACATGGTTTAGCAGTTACATCCGATAATCTTGTATAACATGACTACGCACCTCTAAGGAAATATACAACTATGGCGGGACAGCCCACCATACCTCGATCTGACAAAACTATCTACAACAGGAGATCATACCCAAAAGTAGAGCCTCGGAAAAGATGGAGCTCCCGACACCAACGCGTAGATCCTAAGAATGTGGATCTAGCACCGCTGCCCTTACCGCGGCCAACGCACTTCAAGGAGGTCAAGACAACGGTACTAAGTATATGAAATCAGAAATACTTAAATGAAAACATATCATTTTAAAATCAGTTTTTGCAAGTATGTATGAAACAACCAAGGGACGCGCATAGTGCACATCATAAACAAGAGCAACAATAGGTAAACTGTAATGTGTTTCTAGGCTGCGAATGATCGGCAGGCCAATTGCCCGTAGTATCACCATGCAAGCCTAATCGACTCCGTAGTCCGCATAGGCCACTCACAAAGGCCCGCGTAGGGTACATAACCCCGCATCGAGGGTAGCTACTCCTGCATCGCCCCGACTCGTAGTCCGCATGGCCACATAGACCGCATGAGGTATAACCGTATCACTAACCGGAACTCCGTAGCTCCGCATAGGTCCCTGGACCCGCATGAGGTATTCTCGAATCATGGTCCTGCATCGCCGAGTCTACCCGCGACGGAGGCACTTAACCCTGTAATATGTCAAGAGGTGGTGATAGTACACTAACATAACAGCTTATCTTTAAACAACATAAGCACAACAAGAACGTTACAAGACACTAACACACATAGCATCATATCATGTCTACTTATCAAACCATCTTATTATTCTTTCACAATTCAATATAAGTCCATTATAAACACATAGGCAAATGTTTCTTTTATCATTCTTAAGTGGTTATACTTAACTTCCCATAAAGCTAGTATAACTCTTAAGCTTCGCTTTAAAACCAATTAGTTCTCTTCATAAAAATGATTCATAGATTCTTTTGAAATGCTTTGATTCTTTATTATTCAGCTTAAGCCGTGAGGCATTACCGTAAGTGTTATTCAAAGCTTAAGCGAGGCATTGCCGTAAGTGTTATTCAGGCTTAAGTCAAAGACATTGTCGTAGTTATTATTCAGTTAACACATGTACGTCTACCGTACTACATATATATTGTAAAATATCATGCTTTAGGAAGAATCACATACCTTCTCAGCGAAAACCACCTGCCAAGTTGAATATGTCGCGCGCAGAGAATCAGACTATAATAGTCAGACACGTCTATCAACGTTCAGACTACTTTGTAAACAGTTCTAAACAAAGGGTTCTATATCCTACGAAAAATTGGGCAGCACTTCCCTACCCGGTGAGCTACTCAAGTCTACTGTGAAAACAGTCCTATGTAAGTACAATTTGATTATTCTTCTTTTAAACCCTTCTCGTGATACTGATTCAATTCTATTCTGTGATATTCTTCTAAGTATTTAATACTTATTCTTATACTACTACAGTATGTATTCTCTAATTCAAAAGAGGGTTAGGATTATTTACCTCGGTAAGCCCAATAATATCCTAGATAAAAGTCGCGCCTGAGCAAGGTTTTGCTCCTAAGTTGTACGCTCCAAAGAAACCTTAGAAGTTCTTCACAACTTCTACTAAGTACTAAGGGATTTGGGCTAGAGTATTTTGGGCATCATAACAACACTAGAAGGCAACTTTTCTACCAAGGGAGGGGGGGTAGATTTCGGCTAGGCTAGGGGGAGGGGTTGCCTCGGCCAAGCTCACTAAAAGAGGGGGGGGTGTTGGACGAAAAAGGCTACAAGGGAGAGGAGAGGATTTTCAAGACTTGGAAGTAATTTTGTGGATGAAGAACTCTTCATCTAAGGGGGTATTTATAGGTCAAGCCATGGCCAACCAAGGGTCAAGATGATGCCAAGTGCAAGGAAAGTGTAGGGTGAAGATTTAGGCAAGTGTCCATTCTATCTACTACACACAAATATCCTACCAACTCCTTGACTTGTGCAAAGGCACAAAAAACGTGCCAACCTTGTCCAATTCGTCCAATGGACGATTTCAAGTCCACCAATTGGAGGGTGCCAAGTGTCGCCCTCCCGTTGGTCCAAAATGTTTCGTCTCTCGGAAAAATCCGCAAAAATTAGAAATGGCATAGCCGGAATTTACCCTACGAAAGTTGTGGAAACGTTTCGTCGGAAAACTATTCGTTTTGTGAGTTGTGCCCAAAAAAAATGTCTTGTGCCTAAACTTTGAGGCTAGACTTTTGTACGTATTTCCTTACGTACATACTCTGGAAATACGGGGTATAACATTCTCCCCCCCTTAGAAACATTCGTCCCGAATGTTCCTTCCCAAGACAGTTAACGATAAGATTCTTCATAACTTAAACAGTTGCAAATGCCACACACGGCCACAGAACAACACTTAGGCATAAACGATAATGAAGATTTACAAGTAGGAAAGTGAATTACCTGGAGGTGTGGGGAATAGGTGAGGATACTTCTGCCTCATGTCTTCCTCGGCTTCCCAAGCCATCTCCTCCCTGAGCTCGTTCCGCCACAAGACTTTGACGGAAGCCACGTCCTTGGTCCGCAGACGCCTAACCTGACGATCGATTATTGCTATGGGAACCTCCTCATACGATAACCCCGATTTACACGGACATCGTCAATCGGGTGCACCCTAGATGGATCCCGATACATCTCTCAAGATAGATACGTGAAAACCGGATGTCGCCTCCAGATCGGACGGCAGATCCAACTCATAGGCAACCTTGCCTACCCGCGACAATGCAAACGGCCCGATGTACTGGCCGAAGTTTCCTTCTTCCCGAATCTCATCACACCCTTCATGGGTGACACCTTCAGGAAAACCCAATCATCAACTGCGAACTCCAGATGCCGACGACGATGATCTGCATACGACTTCGCCGACTCAGTCATTAATAGCCGCCTCGGATAAGCTTCACCTTATCCATCGCTCGCTGCACCAAATCTGTCCCACTAGCTGCACTCGCCCACATCGATCCAACCTATAGGCGATATGCACTTCCTCCCATACAAGGCCTCATAAGGCGCCATCTGAATACTGGAGTGGTAGCTATTATTGTACGCAAACTCAACTCGAGTCAAATGATCCTCCCACCTACTCGGTCGATAACACAGCTCGCAACATATCCTCAAGAGTGCGGATAAGTGCGCTCGGTCTGGATGCTACGTGGATGGAATGCGATCGGGCTCACTGCCCCCTAAACTTCTGGAAAGACCTCGGAAGTTAGCCGAACCGGGCTCTCATGCGATATGATCGAAATAGGGACTCCATGCGATCGACGATCTCGGATGTAAAGTCCGCATAATCCTCACCAAAAAGTCGCCCCGACGGAAGAAAGTGGGCTGATTTCGTCACCACAACGATAACCCATATAGAATCATGTCTCCTCCGAGTGCGAGGTAATCCCGTGATAAAGTCCATGTTGATTACCTCCCACTTCGGTCGGATCTCAATAAATCAGAACAAACCACCGTGCCTGCGTGCTCTACCTTCACCGCGACAACATGGGCACCGAGCTACGAACTCGCAACGCCCTCTTCAAGCCATCCCACCAATACACGATCTAAGGTCGTGGTACATCTTGGTCGACCCGGATGGATAGAGTAACGCTACGCGTGTGCTTCCCCAAGAACCTGCTGCCGAAGTCCTGAAACATCTGGAACACACAACCTGCCCTCAAACCTTAGCACCCCATCAGGTGCTACCTCAAAAGGACCCTTGCCCTCACGAAGAGCTGTATCACGATAACGTGTCAGAACTGGATCCTCAAACTGTTGCCTCTTCACCTCCTCGACGATGGAAGACTCGGCAACCTCACGAACTCGAACCCCACTGCTATCAGAATCAATCAAACGGACGCCAAGGCTCGCTAACTGATGCAAATCACGAACTATGTCCCTCCTCTCTAGCTGCACATCTAATAGGCTCCCCATCGACCTACGACTAAGAGCATCTGCCACAACATTGGCCTTCCCCGGGTGGTACATGATATCAACATCGTAATCCTTAAGTAACTCTAACCACCGTCTCTGTCGTAAGTTCAGCTCCCTCTGGCTGAAGATATACTGGAGGCTCTTGTGGTCTGTATAAATATCCACGTGAACCCCATACAAATAGTGCCTCCAGATCTTCAAAGCGTGAATCACAGCTGCCAACTCCAAATCATGGGTGGGGTAGTTCCTCTCGTGTTTCTTCAGCTGTCGGGATGCATATGCTATAACCCTGCCATGCTGCATCAACACACATCCCAACCCGATGCCTGACGCATCACAATACACGACATAACCATCCGACCTCCGAAGAGTAAGAACGGGCGGTCGTCGGTCTCTTTTCAAAGAATCGAAACCCCGCCACAAGCATCATCCATCGAAACTTGGCCGCATTCGAGTCACCCTAGTCAATGGTGCAGAGATAGAAGCAAACTTCTCCACGAACCGCCTATAATATCTCGCAAGGCCTGTAAAATCGCGAACCTCTCGCCGGAGTAGTAGGTGCAGGCCAAGTCTGATCGCTTCGATCTTGGCCGTATCCACTCGAATGCCTTCACCCGACAATATGCCCAAGAAACGCCATCAAGTCAACCAAAACTCACATTTGGAAAACTTGGCATAATCGCTGGTCCCGAGAATCACAAGACAGCCTCTCAAATGCTCCGCATGCTCCTCGCTCGAGCGAGAATAAACCAAGATATCATCGATGAACACTATCACAAACGTGTCCAAAAATGGTTTGAACACTCGGTTCATCAAATCCATGAATACCGCCGAGCATTGGTCAACCCAAAAGACATGACCGAACTCATAATGCCCGCATCGTCCGAATGCGATCTAGGGACATCCACCTCTCTCGACTCGCACTGATGATAGCCCGATCGCAGATCAATCTTGAGAAACATCTCGCGCCGCAATCGGTCGAACAAATCATCAATCACGGGAAGGGGTATTCGTTCTTAATGGTCACCTTGTTCACCGCTCAGATCAACACACGCGCAGCGCCCCGCCCTTCTTCTTCACGAACAATACGGCGCTCCCTGGGGAGAAACACTAGGCCTGATGAAGCCCTTCTCCAAAGAAATCCCTAAGTTGATCCTTCAACTCTCTCAACTCGGCGGTGCCATTCGATGGCGGAATGGAAATAGCCGAGTGTCCGCAATATGTCTATACAAAACTCAATCTCCTCTCGGGAAGGATACGGAGGTCGTGCGAAACACGCTGCGGGAACTCTTCGACCACCGAATCGACGGAAAATCTGGTACCGCAGCCTTCAAGATCAAACACCCGAACGAGATGGTAGATATACCCCTTCGCACCATCTTCCTAGCCTTGAGGTAGGAAATAAACCTACCCTCGGCGATACCGTGCTCCTCCCACTCAACAACCGGCTCCTCAGAAACTGAATCGTACTACTCTCTCTGCTTCTACATTGGCGTAGCAAGAAGCTAGCCAATCCATCCCCATGATCACGTCGAAGTCAATCATCTCCAACTCTATCAAGTCGGCCAGTGGTCCGACGATCGTAAATGGTCACAGACAAGCTCTATATACCCGCCGAGCTACCACCGAATCACCCATCGGCGTAGCTACCTCGAAAGGGTCTATGGACTCGTGCTCTATCCCTATCCTACTAGCAACAAGGGAGATATATAGGACAGAGTAGAACCGGATCTATCAAGGCATAAACATCAAACCAGAACCGATAAGGTACCCGCGACATCGGTGAGGCCTCCGATCCCGCTTACCGGACAAAGCATAAATGCGGTTCGAGGACCGCTAGAATCGACTGCGCCACGACCTCTGCCGCGACTGCTGGTCCATGAGTACCTTGCCCTCCGGGCAGTAGGCCGGGATGAAGACCGCGAAAGAACTCGTAGGGCGACTTACCATCAAGATCGCCTTGGTCGGACAGTTCTCGCATAGTGACCTGCCGCCACAATCAAACAAGCTCCGTAGCACCACAACTCCGAGTGGGATCTACCGCATCGCCACACCGGCGGGGTGGTCCCGATCGCCGCACCTCGCCGCTCGACGCTCAAGTCCCGGGCCCCGGTGCGCCTCGAATGTCCCGGCCGTGGCCGAGGACGCGCAGAGTGCTCTGAGCTGGCTGTGGTGCAAATCTAGACTGCTGCTGAGGCCGCCCACCACGATAGCCACCAAAAGACCCTGCCGTCCTGGTCTTCTCGTCACAACCCGCTGCCTCTACGCCTCACATCCAAGAGCATGACCCTGCATGCGGGTAATGTTCATACCCGACTGAAGAGAAACACCCGCACATGACTCGGCCATGTAATCGTCTAGCCCGGTGACGTAGCGGTGCACCCTATCCTCCATATCTGCTACCAACGCTGGGACATATCGAGCCAATGAATCAAACTCGACATTGTACTCCCGACGGTCGCCCTCTCGCCTCGCAAAGAAAAATCTATCACCCGCGCCTCCTCATCCGCGAGGCAAGAAGTGAGTGAGGAAGGCCTCTCGAGAACTCATCCCAGTAGGCGGGGACGCGCGGTCTCCCGGGATAACTCCCATGAATCAAACCAATCGATTGCGGTATCACGCAGCCTATGTGAACCAAAGATCACGACTCGGTCTCCGACGCCCGATCACTCTCAAAATCCTCAGAGTCGACGGATGAACTCCTGCGGATCATCCTCCGCCGACCAGAAACTCGCGGGCTACAACTCGGGAAGTCTCGTAGCCTCGGACTCTCGCCTCGGTGAACCACGGTACGACTGGCTGACTGAATCGCCAGATCCACTGCCCTCGTGTTCGCCACAATCTAGCCAATAGTCGGGCATCTCTTGTACCCTAACTCTCCGCCTGTGCCGTGGGATGGGAGGTGTGGTACTGTGGTCTCTTTGGGCCGGGCGGCGTCGTAGAACTCGCCGTCTCGTATAGATCGGGCCCGAGCCCTCGTGACTCTAGGTGTCCCACTAGCGCCTCCTGCCGCTTTGCCTTCGCCCGGGTTGCCTTACGCGAGGCATAATCATATGTAAAAGGAATACGTTAGAGGGTCCAACTTTAACACGACTCTAAAGCACGATCTCGAGTGAGAAGAATGGAAACCAATCCTAAATATCCTATAGCCTCACGATTATTGGTGTGGTGCACAACACACCGATAATCAAGACTCTACTAGATACGGCTCAGACACTTTCCGAGGATTAATCGCTCTAATACCACTTTTGTCACGACCCATTCCGGCCCGTGATCGTACCTGCCGGCACCCAAGTAGTCATACATCGAGTAATCGAAATATAAAACAAGACATGAAACAGATTTATAAAATAAGACAACGCTTTATGTGAGAAAACATCGCTTTCGATATATATAAAAACATGGTTTAGCGATACATCCGATCTTGCATACAACATGACTACTGCACCTCTAAGGAAATATACAACTATGGCGACAGGGGCCCGCCATACCACGATCGCATAAAACTATCTACAACAGGAGATCATACCCAAAAGTAGAGCCTCCGAAAAGATGGAGCTCCCGACACCAACGTAGAGATCCTAAGAATGTGGATCTAGCACTGGCCGCCTTACCGCGGATGAACGCAGCCCAAGGAGAGTCAAGACAACAGTACTAAGTATATGAAATCAGAAATACTTAAATGAAAACATATCATTTTAAAATCAGTTTTTGCAAGTATGTATGAAACAACCAAGGGACCGCACATACCACATCATAAACAAGAGCAACAATAGGTAAACAGTAGCAGTCATTTCTAGGCTACGAATGATCAAGCAGGCCAATTGCGTAGTATCACCATGCAAGCCTAATCTCGGACTCGTAGTCCGCATAGGCCACTCACATAGGCCCGCATAGGTACATAACCCGCATCGAGGGTAGCTACTCCTCGGCATCGCCCCGACTCGTAGTCCGCATGGCCACATAGACCGCATGAGGTATAACCCCGCATCACTAACCCGAACTCCGTAGCTCCGCATAGGTCCCCGACCCGCATGAGGTATTCTCGAATCATGGTCCTGCATCACCGAGTCTACCCCAGACGGAGGCGCTTAACCCCTGAATATGTCAAGAGGTGAGTGATAGTACACTAACATAACAACTTATCTTTAAACAACATAAGCACAACAAGAACGTTACAAGACACTAACACACATAGCATCATATCATGTCTACTTATCAAACCATCTTATTATTCTTTTCACAATTCAATATAAGTCTGTTATAAACACATAGACAAACTGTTTCTTTTATCATTCTTAAGTGGTTATACTTAACTTCCTATAAAGCTAGTATAACTCTTAAGCTTCTGTTTTAAAAACCAATTAGTTCTCTTCTGTTAAAAATGATTTAGTATTCTTTTGAAATGCTTTCAGTTCTTTATTATTCAGGCTTAAGCCGTGAGGGATTATACCGTAAGTGTTATTCAGGCTTAAGCCGTGAGGCATTGCCGTAAGTGTTATTCAGGCTTAAGTCAAAGACATTGCCGTAGTTATTATTCAGTTAACACATGTACGTCTACCGTACTACATATATATTGTAAAATATCATGCTTTAGGAAGAATCACATACCTTCTCAGCGAAAACCACCTGCCAAGTTGAATATGTCGCGCGCAGAGAATCAGCCTATAATAGTCAGACACGTCTATCAACGTTCAGACTACTTTGTAAACAGTTCTAAACAGAGGGTTCTATATCCTATGGAAAATTGGGCAGCACTTCCCTACCCGGTGAGCTACTCAAGTCTACTGTGAAAACAGTCCTATGTAAGTACAATTTGATTATTCTTCTTTTAAACCCTTCATCGTGATACTTGATTCAATTCTATTCTGTGATATTCTTCTAAGTATTTAATACTTATTCTTATACTACTACATTATGTATTCTCTAATTCAAAAGAGGGTTAGGATTATTTACCTCGGTAAGCCCAATAATATCCTAGATAAAAGTCGCGCCTGAGCAAGGTTTTGCTCCTAAGTTGTACGCTCCAAAGAAACCTTAGAAGTTCTTCACAACTTCTACTAAGTACTAAGGGATTTGGGCTAGAGTAATTTGGGCATTAGAACAACACTAGAAGGCAACTTTTCTACCAAGGGAGGGGGGGTAGATTTCGGCTAGGCTAGGGGGAGGGGTTGCCTCGGCCAAGCTCACTAAAAGAGGGGGGGGGGGTGTTGGATGAAAAAGGCTACAAGGGAGAGGAGAGGATTTTCAAGACTTGGAAGTAATTTTGTGGATGAAGAACTCTTCATCTAAGGGGGTATTTATAGGTCAAGCCATGGCCAACCAAGGGTCAAGATGATTCCAAGTGCAAGGCAAGTGTAGGGTGAAGATTTAGGCAAGTGTCCATTCTATCTACTACACACAAATATCCTACCAACTCCTTGACTTGTGCAAAGGCACAAAAAACGTGCCAACCTTGTCCAATTCGTCCAATGGACGATTTCAAGTCCACCAATTGGAGGGTGCCAAGTGTCGCCCTCCCGTTGGTCCAAAATGTTTCGTCTCTCGGAAAAATCCGCAAAAATTAGAAATGGCATAGCCGGAATTTACCCTACGAAAGCTGTGGAAACGTTTCGTCGGAAAACTATTCGTTTTGTGAGTTGTGCCCAAAAAAAACGTCTTGTGCCTAAACTTTGAGGCTAGACTTTTGTACGTATTTCCTTACGTACATACTCTGGAAATACGGGGTATAACAGGGGTCCTCCGGAGCCGGCAGTTGTTCGTCAAGTTCTCCAAGTGTGAGTTTTGGTTGGCCTCAGTGGCATTCTTGGGGCACATTATCGGGGCTGACGGTGTTCAGGTTGATACGGCAAAGATTGAGGCGGTCAAGACTTGGCCGAGACCTACTACTCCGACGGAGGTGCGCAGTTTCTTAGGGCTGGCAGGTTATTATCGTAGGTTTGTGGAGCAGTTCGCTTCGATATCAGCACCATTGACTAGGCTGACTCAGAAAGCAGCTAAGTTCCAGTGGACAGAAGCTTGTGAGAAGGGATTCCAGTAACTGAAGGAAAAGTTGACGACGACTCCAGTTCTTACTCTTCTCGAGGGGTTAGAGGGCTACGTGATTTATTGTGATGCTTCGGGTATCGGGCTAGGGTGTGTATTGATGCAGCACGGTGTTACACCTCGTAAGTTAAGAGGATAATTAAGAACGTCATTAAGAAAGTAAGATTCAGATATTGAATATAAAGGATACTTACAAATGTTAATACGGAAAATTAGTGTATAAATGGATATTATCCCGGAATAGTTTTTAAGTACTATACATGTGACGACGAGAATTAATACGGGTAGTAGAAATTTCCCCAAGGGAGTTATGGATTAAGTATGGTATTAAAAATCTTGACATGAGGAGTATGAGACTTATGGGGAGCTTGTTTTAATAGAGGGACCCTTTTTAATTAAACAATTAAGAGAAGGGGGTTAAAAGACAAAAGAAATCAGATTTCATATTAACTTAAAACCCTTCATTTTCCATTTAATTTCAAACCCATTTTCACTCAAATCCTCTCCTCCCTAGCCGATTGCCTCCCCCATTTTCTTAGCAAGATTGAAGCACTTATCAACTCCTATTCTAGGTAAATTTTCTACAATTCTAGCCAAGTTTTATACCAAAAAAACAGTGGGTCTCGACACCACGGTTACCGTGAGTTTTAGCCCAGAATTTTCAAGTTTAAGATGAAGTTCTTGGCAAGAAAAACATAAAGAATGATTGAGTAACATTATGGAATGATTGCATGTTGAATTGAAGTTAAAAAAATGAAGAATTGGGCAAGCAAAGGACCAAAACAGTGGCATTTTTCACTGGGACTGCTGGACAGATTTTTAGTCAAATTTGAAAGGGAATATCTCCTAGCATATTAGGAGTTTTTGGGTGTTTCAAAGGCCTAAAATTACTTTTGTCGAGTCTAGTTTCCAACGCAACAAACCGCTCAATGATAGGACACTGGATTAGAGGGTTATCGACGTTACAAGTTCAGCTGACGAAGCAGTGGCTAAAAATCGGGACTGTTTTGGGGATTAAATTAAGGTATAAAAATTCTTCTTTCTATGCTATAATCAAAGTTGCATATTGTTGTAGTTGAAGTAATGGACTTGTGTTAGGAAGAAATCTTGAATTTAGACAATGCATGGGGAATTTGGATGTTGAACCGAAATTGGACTATTTTGGGCATGCGTTGGATTTGTATGTTGTGTTGTAAATTCCATTACTAATTGAGTGTTAAAAATGGAATAACTTGTGAAGATTTAAGATGTGTTCATTATATGGAATTGTTGGAAAAATAAGTTGGATTATTAATTAAGGAAAGAGTAAATGGTTGCATGTTAAATGGCCTAAAACTCATTAATAACTTTTGGACATTATGCGACCCTTTACGGGCTATTTTGGTGTCATATAATCGTTGTTGCTATTATTGACATCGTCACTAATTGTGTGTTAACAATTGAAAGAAGCATTGGTACTTGGTGATGTAATTAGTTAAATAAGGTGACGAAAGACGAAATGGATTTAAGAAACCAAGAAAGGAATTATGAAATCTTTTTAGACATTGTCGTAACATTTTAAGTATTGAATGAATATGGTAAATAGATGCAATAATCACCTTGATGATTTAAATTATTGTCTTTCATAAGTAACGAGAAAGGGGTTATATGACGACGTATATGCGGTATATGGAGCCTAGTTATATTACATATTGAAATGGTTGGATTGTTGGTTGATTTAAATTATTGGTTGATTTGAATTGCTGGTTGATTTGGATTGTTGGTTAATTGTGGATACGCACATAAACAGAGGAAATGCTGCCCAAATTTTTATAGAATTAAGGAAGTCGTTAATCAAATAACTTACGTTAGAAGTCCTAGAATTAAAGATCGTATCATTGTTATTATAGGCTGACATATTAGACGAGGTGTGTCCTAGTTTTACATTGGTTGAGCGACTAAGAGGTATGTAAAACTCTTCCTTCCTTCTTTTTGGCATGATTTTAATGAAAGTACGGCGGACGTACGTAATTCCTATAAGTTTAGTTTTAAAGGATAATTATTGATTAGTGTATATGATTTGAAGTAAAAGAGTTTATTATGATGAAATTATCGAGAGTCAAAGATGATTTTTAATTGCATATGGTTGCTCATGATATCTACTCGTGCTAAGTATTATTGTTTCACTCCACCGAGTCCAGGGCCGGATCATATTCGTGCGCAGCTTTACAGAATTCATCGAGTCCCTCACTAGAGGGCCGAGACACGTTATATACATATATACATATTTTATCGAGTCTCTCCATAGAGGGTCGAGACATGATATGCGAACATATACAGACTTTCATCGAGTCCCTCACTAGAGGGCCGAGACATGTTATACAGATTGATATACAGACATAGACATAGTGACAGTATGAGTAAGCATTCATGATTTCTGATATGACTCTCATTTTTGTTAAGCTTGATGACTCTCTATCTTTACTTAACACAGTTGTCATTTCATTTTCAGTATTTCATGTCTTATATACTCAGTACATTATTTGCATCGACCCCTTTCTGGAAGTGCGTTCATGCCCGCAGTTCAGTGTTCGCACGGTGACCCTCCGCTTTAGGACTTCATGCAGATTGGAGAGATCCTTTGTTCCGGAGCCAGCTATTTTGGTACGGATCATCATCTTTCAGACTTATGCATATTTTGGGCACGACGGGGCCCTGTCCCGTCATATGTCAGTATCGTACTCTTAGAGGTCTGTAGACAGTTGTAGGTTGAACGTTTGTACCTTATTTTGGGTTGTAATGTTGGTGTACTCTGTATTGGGGCATTCCCGGTTATTCCTGTTGTTATCTAGTGGCAGCCTTGCTCGCTTGCTTATTTTGACTATTCCTTTGTGTACGTAATATTGGTTGGTGGCAGCCTTGTCGGCTAGCCTGTTATGATTGTTGTTATGTTGTTGATTTGGCAGCCTTGTCAGCTCTCCCATTTTGGGGAGATGTTATAAAAGCAGCGTTGTGCTGCCGAAATTTCTATAAATCCCGGTATTAAATGGATTAAGTGTGACAGGTCAGTAATGACGTCCAATTAGGACGTTTAGTCGCGGCCCGTCAGGTCGGGTCATGACAGAAGTGGTATCAAAGTCAGGTTGTCCTCGGAATGTCTACAAACCGTGTCTAGTAGAGTCTTGTGTATGGGTATGTTGTGCACCATACCTATACACAGGAGGCTGCCGGACATTTAGGATTGGTTTCTACTCTTTCATCTCGTAGATCGTGCAATAGAGCTATGTCATTAGGATAATTCCCCCCTCTTCTTAATAATTATTGTGGTTGCAGCTATGTCTCGAAAGACAGCGACAGTGGCTCGGAAGGGAAAATCAGAGTTATTCGGACTTGACTTGGTGCGTCAAGCCATAAGGGAAGTAAAAGAGTTTGAAGAGAAGTATGATGACCGGGTTTGGAGGTACTAGGTCCACGTCAGGTAAGGTAACTGTTCAGAATCTTCTATATACTGAATAAGGGATGGTATCGTCAATGATTGGGACCAGGAGCAATGTCCGAGGTTACGTATGTATACTAGAATATGTTGGAATTATGAAAAGTACGACAAGTAAAAAATAAGTGAATAAGTGTTAAAAGAAGTGGAGTTGCTTACAATTACGAGTAGTGAAGAGATCACTTTCAGACCATGAATGAGGTGTCGACTTGTGAAATAAATTGCAGTAGTCTCTATCTTACAAATTGGTATTCCGTTATGCTAAGTTATCTGCTCTATAGTTACGGAGATTGAACTTTTCCTTCAAAAGATAGAAAATGAAGCTTACCTACTATTTTCTCTTTCATACCTTTAATTAAATGTTGAGCTCTAATTGTTAGAATATGTGACGATTTTATGGTATACCATATTGCTGGACTATGTGAAGGTAGGAAACTGCAAAAGAACATTGTTCTCAGGTAAGAATAAGAAGAGGCTATTACTTCCAGAATAATAAGATTGATATAAGAGAATGAAAGCATTTTTCTTACTTTGAACCGAATGTTGGGAAGTATTGGACATAGGGATTAATTGAGTTTCTTTTGCAAATAACTTAGAACTTGGGAATGCTGAGCATCCTATTAGTGTATAGTTGTGTCAAGCATTTTAAATGTTATAACCTCTGGAGTTCATATTTTCAGTTAAGGAGTTATTTGAGGATTGGTAACCGAGGTATGTATTCGTGCACAGTTTCAATGCATTAGTTCACACATAATGCTATGATGAGACTATTTGGTCTCTTGGAATCAAAGGTTAAAAAGGGAAGAAGCTCATAATAATACCTCGCTTAACTTGTGTAGTGAGTGATCTTTTAAGGACTAATCTTACTGAGCATCCAAATGGAGGAATATGGTTATTGTGGAGGCCTCATTTCTATGAGGTAGATGTTAAACTGTACAGAATAATTGATACACTGCGGAGTAACACTTATGGGTACAAAGAAAAGTTTCCATATGACTGTGGTGTATGCGTTTAATAATGTGGCTCTTAAAAGGGAATTGTGGATAGATATTGGAAGGTTACATGGCCAGATATAAGGACCATAGGCAATAATGAGTGATTTCAACTGGGCATTAAAATGGAATAGAAGAGTGAAGTGTCATGTCGCTAAGACTGAAATAAGATATTTTAAGCAGTAGGTAGCGGATTATGGTGAAATGAGTGGCAAGCAGGGTGTATAACAACACTTACTAATTAAGAATGAGATAATAACCTACATGTTTCTAAGGTGCCTTTCATGAAACCAGGCCTATATGAACATTCTCTTGGGTTAATTGGATGAGAAGTAGGCATAAAGACTTAGTATAAGTTCAAATACCTTAAATAGGTGAAGGTTGAATCCTGAATTTCTACAGACCATAACAGAAGGATGGAAAATAGATAAGAGAGGTACAAAGATATAGATGAATTCAACGAAGTGATAATAGACATTCAGTGTGATGTAGCCAAAGTGACAAATGTTGACGCAGCCAAAGACACCACTGAGTTAGTAAGGCCAACGAGAGGATAAAACAAATGCTACTTGAGGAGACAAACGGTAATAATACAAATAAGGAGGAACAAAAAGATACTGTGGAAGAATATGGAAATAAATAGAATAAGAAAGACGACGATGGAAAGGTGGTAGGAGTAAAACAACTCATTAAGGACCCACAATTGATAGAAGAATCAAAGGCAACTCTTACTACTAAAGAACAAGTTGAAGGAGTTTTTGTAGCAGAAAAAGTTAACGAGGAGCGGAATGTTGACAAGAGTCAGGAGGTGTGTACCAATGGTAACAACTCTAATAATAGTAACGCATTAATATTAAAGGAGGATGGGGTAATGATGTCCAATGTGGAGCAGAACAGGGCAGTGGAAGCGGATATGTCTATCCTAAATATATTGATCAGCAGAGAAACTTAATCAGAGATAATATGAGGGATGATTAACATGGCAAACTTAAGGACTCACTGGTGAAGGAGTTACATGAACTAGGTAGATATACTATGGTATATGCAAAGAGTGATGCATTGGGAAGGTTGTCTCTGGGATAGTTTTTACTATATTGTCGATTTATATGAGGATCCTTGGCTAGTTAGTGGGGATTTCAATGTTATTATAAATGGAAGGGAGACAATAGGCGATCTTCATATATATCCTGCGGAGCGTGAGGATTTTTGCATTTTGTACCAATTCATGTGGAATGTTTGAAATTGAATTTAAAGGGATTCCTTTTAAGTAGTGGAATGAAAGGTGTCGATAATGACTGTACTTTTAAGATGATTTCGTTTCTTTTATACCGAAACTGAAGAATGTCAAGACTGCCCTATTATTATGGAGTAAGGAAACTTTTTGAGATATTCTTAAGAAACTAAGTTTTAGGGAGGATATTGTTAAATGTAAAGAGGAGTTGTTTGAAGAATTTCCAACAGAAGCAAATACAATGATTTTTACAAAGAGCTAAGGCAGACTTTGAAAGAATATGAAGAAGCTTCTGGCCATTTGATCAATAAAATGAGAGTTCTGTTTATATGCATGCTAAGACTCATAGTAACTTGATTCAGCAAGAAAAAGGTAATACTGGTTTCACAAGGGGAACATTTCCATTCATGTATTGAGGATGTCCAGTATTACATGTTAGAAAGAGGAAGATAGACTATGTTGAATTAATTAAGAAGATTAAAGACAAGTTACAGGCTTGGGGAAGATTTTTTTTTTGTCACCATGAGGTAAAGCAGTGTTGATTACGAATGTGTCACAAGTGTGCCTATACACACACTGCCTTCTATAAGACTTGCAAAATATGTGATCAAAGATATACATACAAATAGTTGTAATTTTCTTCTGGTGTATAGTAAGGGTGATGTTAAGGCTAAGCATTGGATTACATGGTTAAAAATGTACTTGCCTAAGGATGATAGTGGATTGGAGTTCAGACCTCATCTTGGATATATTAAAGGCATTGTGTAAAAAGCTATGATGGAAATCTAAGACCACCAACTCCTTATGGGTTAAATTTCTAGGGAACGTGTACTCTGAAGCATTACCCTCAATACGTGCAACTGGAAGGTGGTTCTCAGACCTTGAAAATGATTGTTGAGGTAAAGGATAACATTGAACAAGAAATATGATGGGAAACAAATAGTGGGACCGCTAACATTTGATTTGATAATCGTACCAAGTTGGAAACATTACACTATGTACTACTATCAGAGTTTCTTATTGATGAAAGGATGGAAGATGTCAAAAAACTGCTACGTGGGGATTGATGAGGTTTGTCAAAACTAGGGTAGTATCTACCAGATGACATTGTCTCACGTGTCACTACATACTTGATATATACCATATAAATAATCCTTGGTAGATAAGGATAAGTTCTAGTAAATTTACTATGCCAAGTGTATGAGATTTGTTAAGATAAAGATCATATCCTTCTGGTGTATATAAGTAATTGTGGGTTAAAAGAGTGCCATACAAGGTATAATTCTTCCTATGGACGAAGTGGAAATTTAAAATTTCAAGTGGATAAAGTGTTGCAAAGGATTGGACTTAATATAGTATCAAGATGCTGCTGATAAAATGTTTTTTTACGTCAAAGAATGATAGATCACTTATTTCGTACAAGGGAGTTGTCAAATCTATATGGAGCTATGTTAACAATGCAACGGGTATACACATGAATTGTCGTTACATTAAGCATGCAGTACAGATTTAGGAGAAACATTACATACTATTACAAATTGAAGCAGGTGTACAAGGTAGTACCAACTGGAATGTTGTAGCAAATTCAAAAATAGAGGAATATAGCACCGCATATCGACTCTTTAACTGTGTTCAAGGTATTACATAAGATTCAGTTGAATATTCACATGTAACTTGGTTCCTTACTTAACTATTTTGAATTGGTGAATTGCATGGGTATTATATTATGGCCCTGCGAGGCAGCTGTTGGTTTGCTGAATATAGATGGATATACACAGTTATAAAGGAGACTCTGCCGAAATTCTTCTAGCATAAGACTTGTTATGAACATTCGAGGACGAATGTTTCTAAGGGGGGAATGATGTTACACCTCGTAAGTTAAGAGGATAATTAAGAACGTCATTAAGGAAGTAAGATTCAGATATTGAATATAAAGGATACTTACAAATGTTAATATGGAAAATTAGTGTATAAACGGATATTATCCCGGAATAGTTTTTAAGTACTATACATGTGACGACGAGAATTAATACGGGTAGTAGAAATTGCCCCAAGGAAGTTATGGACTAAGTATGGTATTAAAAATCTTGACATGAGGTGTATGGGACTTATGGGGAGCTTGTTTTAATAGAGGGACCATTTTTAATTAAACAATTAAGAGAAGGGGGTTAAAAGACAAAAAAAATCAGATTTCATATTAACTTAAAACCCTTCATTTTCCATTTGATTTCAAAACCATTTTCACTCAAATCCTCTCCTCTCCTAGCCGATTACCTCCCCCATTTTCTTAGCAAGATTGAAGCACTTATCAACTCCTATTCTAGGTAAATTTTTCTACAATTCTAGCCAAGTTTTATACCAAAAAAAATAGTGGGTCTCCACACCACTGTTACCGTGAGTTTTAGCCCAGAATTTTCAAGTTTAAGATGAAGTTCTTGGCAAGAAAAACATAAAGAATGATGGAGTAACATTATGGAATGATTGCATGTTGAATTGGAGTTAAAAAAATGAAGAATTGGGCAAGAAAAGGACCAAAACAGTGGCATTTTTCGCTTGGACAGTGAGCAGATTTTCGGGACTGCTGGACAGATTTTTAGTCAAATTTGGAATGGAATATCTCCTAGCATATTAGGAGTTTTTGGGTGTTTCAAAGGCCTAAAATGAATTTTGTCGAGTCTAGTTTCCAACGCAACAAACCGCTCATCGATAGGACACTGATTGGTCACGTTGGTGGTCGCGGGTCATGGCTGCAGCCTAAGGGTCTTCGGTTAAAGAATGTAGAGCCCGATGATGGTTCATTTCCCATGGTTCTTGGTATTACAAATCGTGTGGAAGTCGAACAGCCTACCCCTCAAACGAGACTTGGTAAATTGGGGCATTTAATTGCTGAGAGAACCAAGGAAACATCTCATTCAATGGGACATCGAAAATTGATAAGGGTGAGAACCGAAGAGTCAACTCTTCTAATGAATTCAAAGGTTGCGGAAACCAAAGGGGCAGCTCGTCAAAAGAGGTTTGGAAACTTGATGGCTACGGGATCCGAAGGGACTACTCTTCAATCGAGTCTTGGATGATCAACTAATGTGGAAATCGAAGGGTCACTCTTTTCCAATTCGCCTAAGACCTCTCATTTGGTCTCGGCCAATGGAGCATTTAATGCCAAAGGACTTGAGCCATTTATGGCAACCTTTCCCAATATTGCACTACTCTTGAATTCCCCCACGAATGCAACTAATGCACCTATTAAGCGTGCAAGGAGTTTAATTCAACGAAGGAAACTTATGCGGGAATCTTTACAAGTCCTCATCTAGAATCAAAAGGACTTAAATCTATTATGATTTTATCCCCTCTTGTAATGGCACCTTTGAGTGACCACTGCTCCCCTCCCCCATTTCTTGTTTGCATAACGTTGAGGATTGAGAACCCTCAATGACTGATTGTAGCCATCTTTATTTCCGTTATTAGTAATAATATTTGCATTTACCTAAAAAAAAAAATAGGACACTGGAGTAGAGAGTTATCGACATTACAAGTTCAGCTGACGAAGCAGTGGCTAAAAATCGAGACTGTTTTGGGGATTAAATTAAGATATGAAAATTCTTCTTTCTATGCTGTAATCAAAGTTGCATATTGTTGTAGTTGAAGTAATGGACTTGTGTTAGGAAGAAATCTTGAATTTAGACAATGCATGGGGAATTTGGATTGTCACGACCCGACCCCGGGCCGCGACTGGTGCCCTACCTGGGCACCCTGTTCAGGTATACATCAGAGAATAGCAGCGGAACATACACAACATAAACACATGTGTAACAATAAAACATCCCAGGCTAGCCGATAAGGTCGCCTTCCAATATATAACAAAATCAAACGTACAACATCAGTTCTTACAGCCCAACCACAAAATGTGAATACAGACCTCTAGGAATAACAACTGTGGTGGGACAGTTCGCCATACCACGAATGTACATAAATCTACAACACTGTGGAAAAGATCACTAAAAGAGACAAGCCTCGGATAAATGGAGCTCAAGTCCGATAAGTGATCCTAGGAATGAGGATCCACCACCGCTACCACTTTCTGGCGTGAACGCAGCCCAGGAAGGGGTGACACAATATGTACCAAGTATGTAAAACTGGAAAATACTGTAATTACATCATAAGTCTAAATCAAAGCCGGAGACATGTATGATAGTCGAATTACAGTACACTGTGCCTTACTAACAATGAGAGTAAAATAGGGGTATACTTACAACGAAAAATAGGATTGAAATCCTACTCCTGGGTCTATTTCACCCGCATAGGTCCAGTGGACCCGCGTGAGGTATTCCTCGCATGAGACTATTTCACCCGCATAAGCCCTTACGGACTCGCATGAGGTATTCCTCGCATAGGCTGGACCCGCCCGCATGGGACTATTTCACCCGCATAAGCCCTTACGGACTCGCATGAGGTATTCCTCGCATCGTGGGTAGCAAATCCACGGAAATATGCAATGCCACAATCCCGGGGAATGACCCCGTAACGAAATAATACATCACTAGCACAAATACGACTATCACACATAACATAAGCACTACCGGCTTATCATACAATATATAAGCAAGTCAGGAAATCCCTTAACTTCTTACTATTCTTGTTTATATACACTCTCATTTTAGTTTACCTAAGGCACTAACATGTCTTTTATAAAAATCCGGGAATTTAACCCAAGTACTACGTACTTCTACTCCTTAAAACAAATGACTATTTTTAATAGAAAACTTCCAAGATACTATTAATCGTAGTATCAAGTCCAAATTACATTTCAAGGTACGTCACAACACCCTTAGAAATAAAGTTAAGTTTCTAAATCAAGTGACTCCTTTTCTTATAAAACCTTAGGCAATTGATGCCTTAAAATCGAATTTCCCTCCATAAATCAAGTCATTTATCTTTCCATAAAGTCAATATAACCAACTCCCCATAAAGTCGTTATATTCACTTTATACCTTAGTCAAATACAATTTCCTATCCAAGGGACTTATACGTTTAAAACGAAACAAGTATCACATACTTTAAAACTCTTCAAGTCCCTTAACTTTAATACATCCTTAATATTTTCAAAGAAGTGAGTTAATCTCCTAACTCACCCGACTTGGCCTTTCATAAAGCTAGTAAAGAGTGTCAAAACCTTGTATATCTACCGTACTATATACGTGAAATTAGTCATGCTCAAAAGATAGGAAAAGTTCTACATACCTCGCCGGGTCAACCACTTGCCAAGTACAAAGTCCCGCCCGTAGTATATCAACCTATAATATTCACAATACGTCTATTAAAGCCTTTCTTCAACGTAGAATATTATAAGTGTCAAGTCGCTAAATTCTACGGAAAATCGGACAGCACCTCCTTTGTTTTTACTAACTTTGCCACCTTTTTCAAGGCCGAATACAATAACCAAACACGCCACATTTAAGGCACAATCAAAACAATTAATCAATAGGGGATTACACGCCTACTAGACGTGTAAAATTCCGCCCCACAAACGATAACAAACTAGTACAAACTATAAGTCCAAATTCGGCCACATGGAGTTCAACAATACCAATTCTTATCCAATTTCCATTTCAATCCAAGTTGGTAGCATAACATGATATCAAGTCGCATTTGATTATAACTACCATAATCTTCAAGTAAGTAACATGCGACGATTTCTAATAACGACCAATTAGTAATCCAATTTTCAAGTGGCTTGTATAACATTTCGGATTTAAGCTACAAGCAATCCATAATACTTATAACTTCAACATATCAACTTCATGCTAGCAACATGTAAATCTAACAACAACAATATAGCTATATAATCTTGTAACACCTATAAAAGACAAGATTATACCTCAATGAAACTTAATCCAACTCCAATCCGAAACCGCTCCTTAGTAGTTTAGAGCCTCTCCAAGACACTTCAATCCGCTTGTTGAGACCCTTAGAACAACACCAACAATTATCCTTCAAATCTCCAAGCAAAACCTAGAAAGACAACTAGGTTTTCGTTTTGCGACTAACCCGTAAACTGTCTTTTTCCAAGATTTTTCTATTGAGATATGTTTACAATACACATAAGAACCTTGCTTTAAAGTGTGGAACTAAAAGAACAAGGAACAAAGATTTTCCTTTTTTTTTCAAAGAGAACCCGAGAGCAAAGCCTATGTTCATCCAATTTTTGTGAAATTTTTTCTAAGTGTTGGCTCTCTCTTGCTACTAGTAGTAATATAAAGGGACATGGAGGGTCATGATATACACAAATGGGTGGCTTGGATGTAGTCTTACAAAATATCAAGACTAATTGACCATTTGACTTAGTCAAACTTCTCATGCTCACAAGTTGCAAGACTTGTCTTGCAACAAAGGTCCAATGACCTTCTTGCCCTTGCACAATTCGACCAAGGCATCACAATAAGGGGGTGACACGTGTCTCCCTCCCATTTGTCATAATAATACATTTTCCGACAATTTCATATTTCCGATAAATTTTTACAAGTCTCAAATCTTAACACTTGTGAGTTCCTACTTACGTTCTTAAAACATGTCCTGTAATTACGGGGTGTAACATGGATGATGAACCGAAATTGGACTATTTTGGGCATGCGTTGGATTTGTATGTTGTGTTGTAAATTCCATTACTAATTGAGTGTTAAAAATGGAATAACTTGTGAAGATTTAATATGTGTTCATTATATGGAATTGTTGGAAAAATAAGTTGGATTATTAATTAAGGAAAGAGTAAATGGTTGCATGTTAAATGACCTAAAACTCATGAATAACTTTTGGACATTGTGCGACCCTTTACGGGCTGTTTTGGTGGCATATAATCGTTGTTGCTATTATTGACATCGTCACTAATTGTGTGTTAACAATTGAAAGAAGCATTGGTACTTGGTGATGTAATTACTTATGTTAGGTGACGCGAGACGAAATGGATTTAAGAAACCAAGAAAGGAATTATGAAATCTTTTTAGACATTGTCGTAACATTTTAAGTATTTAATGAATATGATAAATAGGTGTGATAATCACCTTGATGATTTAAATTATTGTCTTTCATAAGTAACGAGAAAGGGGTTATTGTCACGACCGACCCAAGCGTGGATCGGTGCCCTACACAGGCACCCGCATGTGCAAACATCAGAGATAATTAGCGGAACATACGTAAACTTAACAATGAAATAAATACTAGGTTAGCCGATAAGGCTACCTCCCGGGATATATATACAAATCCAAAAGCAGTTACCCCAAATCCCTTTTTTTTTTAACAATGACCCACAACATATGACTATAGACCTCTAAGAGTTTACACAACAACTGTGACGGGACAGGGCCCCGCCATACCCCTGAATGTACAAAAGCCTACAACTGCAGGGTACCGTACCAAAAGACAAAACCTCCGGAGAAATGGAGCTTTCCAAGAACCGAACAGTGATCCTAAGAGTGCGGATCATCAAGCTATGCACCTCAACCTGCGGCATGAACGCACGGGCGAGGTCAAGACAACATGTACCAAGTATGTAAAACTGAAAGTACTGTAATTTAAATCATAATAGTCTAAAATAAAGTTGATGACATATATGATACCCAATTAACAGTACAATGTGCCTTACCGAAGTGAAAGTAATGAAAGTCAGTTTTACCCTGTACAGCATGTTTCAACATATGAACCATAGTCACACCAGGGCCATGAACACCAGCCCTTAAACATCGAAACGCGCCGTGGATCCCCATCATCGCCACCGCTAGGTATAAAAGCTAACCATGCGACGCGCCTGTGGCATCCTACCTCACCGCTCGCATATACATACAACACATATACATAAATCCTCCGCCGTGGGATCCTCGCCATCGCTGACGTGCAATAAAGAACATACAACCACGTGACGCGCGTGGCATCCTACCTCATCGGCGCATACATATACAACACATGTATATATATATATCTCATGCCCGTGGAATCCCTCATCTCGGGTACATGACTTCATGGGGAGCTAATCCATGGGGTAATAATCGTATCCGGGAATTTAACCCGCATCCTGGTCGCATGCCTCGGAATCCCTCATCGTAAGCATGTCCAAGGTGAATGCATGGGAATCCTTCATCGTAAACATGTCCAAGGATCAACCACAATGGAAGCATACCCGTGGAATCCCACCTCACTGTCGGTACGTCCAAGTAAGCTCATACTAAGACAATGGAAGCCTACCCGTGGAATCCCACATCACTGTCGGTACGTCCAAGTAAACTCATACTAATACAATGGAAGCGTACCCATGGAATCCCACATCACTGTCGGTACGTCCAAGTAAACTCATACTAAGACAATGGGAGCGTACCCGTGGAATCCCACATCACTGTCGGTACGTCCAAGTAAACTTCATAACTTCTTTAGACTTTCATTAATATACAAAATAGATCTCACTTTTATGACCTTAAGGCACTTTCTTATTGCTTAATCAAATCCGGAGAGTTTAACCCGAAGTACTATGTACTTCTACTCTTTCAAAAGATCCCTTTTTCACATAAAACCCCTATTTTACACTCTAAGCAATTGATACCTTTAAATCAAATTGCCCTACTTAATTTCGATTCTTTCATCTTAGTTTACCTTACTCAAGAAGACCATACCTTTAACATTCCATAAAGTCATTATAACCAACTTCCCATAAAGCCGTTATACTAACTTTATGATTTAGGAACTAAGACGTCCTTATCCTTTCATATAGTCGTTATAACTCCATATATCTTAGACAATTTCGTTCTTTTTATGACCAAGGGACTTATACTTCCAATCAAGTTACACAACTTTCAAAATACTTCACGTCTCATAACTTTAGAAAACAAGTTTCTTAACTTAAAAATCAGGTCTCTTATCTTTAGAATAGTTCAATACTCAATACTTCCACACCAAGTATTCTATACTTTTTCATGTCAAGAAATCCTTGTCTACCTTAATTAGAATAAACCATTCCTCAAGAGCAAGTGAGTTAACTCCTTAACCCAACCAACTTAGACATTTTCTTAAAACAAGTCAAGTATAACAAATGGATTTACTTCATTTAAATCACGTACGTCTACCGTACTATATAGCTATAACTACTCATGCTCGAGAGATAAGAAAGTTTCCACATACCTCTCCGGTTAACCCACTTGCCAAGTCCAATATGTCGTCCGTAGATGTCAACATATAATGACCATAATACGTCTATTAGCTCCAAGCTTCAACGTAGACTATTCTAATGTAAAGTCCCTTATTAAACGGAAAATTGACAAAGACTTCCTTTGTTTCTACATACTTTGCCACCTTTTTCAAGGCCGAATTCAATAACCAAACACGCCACCTTTAAGGCTCAACAATGCAGTTAACAAATAGGGGATTACACGCCTACTAGACGTGTAAAATTCCGCCCCACAATTGATATCAAACTAGTACAAACTACAAGGTCCAATTTGGAAATTTTGAGGTATAACAACATAACTTCTTATCCAATTTCTTTTTAATCCAATTTCTTATCCAATTCCTACATGCAATACTTCTAAAGGCAATATTGACAACTATAAGTCCTTTCTTCCACACATGCAACATAATTTACTAGCAAAAAAGAAAGGATTGTTACCTTAGAGCTTACCCAAATTAATCCAACAAATTTCACTTGTCTTCCTTCCACAATCACCTCCACAAAACTCCTACAAGCTTGCCAACAAGTTTCCTTCTTGCCACTTTTCTGAAATTTTCCTCTAGGCCTTGGTTTCTTCTTGAATTTCTAGAGAGAAGGGAGAGGGATTTAATTTTAGAGAGAAGGGAGAGCTTTTAAGAATGACCAAGTCTTCAAGACTTGGTCAATAAATAGGACATGCAAAAAATCAGATGGGGGGGGGGGGGGACACTTGTCACCCTCCCATGGCCTTTTTATTAGAAAATGTCTGATTTCTCCTCAGTTTTCCGCAAAAACTCCGCCTCGGCGCCGCGGCCCTGCAGCCGGCGCCTCGGCGCTGAAACCTCCGCGAACTTTCAGAACTTCCGGCGCCGCGGCCCTGCTTTCCGGCGTCGCGGCGCTGCAACCTCAGAGAATTCTCAGCATAACCGGCGCGACCAGATCCGCCGCGCACGCTGGCCCCCGATCAAAAACGTTTTCTGTTCGACTGCGCACTGAACTTGTAATTTCCATAACTTTCTACGCCGATATCCTATCGACGAACGGTTGGTTGCGTTGGAAACTAGACTCAACGAATTACATACTAGGCCTTTGAAACACCTACAAACTCTTAATGAACTAGGAGATATGCCGCTCCAAAGTTGACTAAAACCCGTCTGAATCATTCCGCCAACCTATCTTTCTAAAATTTTAAATCTTAATTCCTGTCGTACGTTCTCATAGCATGACCTGAATTACGGGGTGTAACATTCTCCCCCCCTTAGAAACATTCGTCCCCGAATGTTCCTTTGGAGCCAAACTAATATTCCTCGGTACATCCCCGTACTTTACGCTTAATGGGACCTTATTATGCCACTTGTGACCCTAAGATATCGCACACACATATACATTCATCGTAAATCAAATAGGAAAACGAACCCAACGTGTGAACCATCACCACTTATTCCCATTCACGGCCTAACAGGATTGCCTGTTCGTATCTACCAACTTATTCTATCACATGTACATAGTCTCAATATCCTCCGTTTATGAAACTAAATCATACAACAATCCTAACATGCATACTAATATCTAAAGGGTCAAAGATATACCTGACATCACATAGGCGGGTCAAAGGACCGCTTAAAATCGAATCGCTACCACGACCTGCGCGCCGTGCATGAACATCCCGCCTAGCTATCAAGGTGAAGAACACGCAATCGATTCAATAGATCGTGCCATCCCACGGTGCCACCTGCCTGGACGATCTCGCCAAATGGCCCTGTTGGCCGCAAGCATAACAAGTTGTCGACCTAGTCCGACACTCCCCAAAATGAGATCTACCACAGTGACCACACCGAGGCAAAGGTAGCCTCCCCTGGCTACTATCTTCGGACACCTGTGAACCTGCAGCCCTGGAGCCTTGACCTGCTCCCGAATATCCCCGGCGGTCAAACCACCCACCGGAAGACCGGGAAGTGGCACTCTACGTAGGCGAAAATGTAGACCCAGCCTGCTGCTGAGGCGGTCCACCCCGAAAGCTATCCTGAAACCTCGCGCCCCGCCTCTTGGCTGGGCTGACCTACCGCCCTCACTCTCGCCCTCAATCCACTGCATACGCCTGCATCCTGGCAATATCCATACCTGGCTGAAGAGCCACTCCCAGATATGCAGTAACCATATAACGGTCTAGCCCCATCACATAGCGGTGAACTCTGTCCGCCATGTCCGCCACAATAGTGGGCGCATACCTGGCCAATGAGTCAAACTCCAGGTTGTACTCCCTGATGGTCCTCCCATTCTGTCTCAATGTCAAGAACCTATCCAAGCGAGCTCTCCTCGTCTCAGGAGGCAAAAAGTGATCGCGGAAGGCTTCCGTGAACTCATCCCACACAGCTGGAAGAGCACCCACACCTCTAGACAAAACCCATGACTCAAACCAGTTCAACGCAATATCGCGTAACCGGTAAGAAGCTAACACAATGGACTCTGTCTCCGAGGCCCTAAGCACCTGCATAGTCCGCTGCACCTGCCGAATGAACTCCTGAGGATCCTCCTCAAACCTCGAACCATAGAACTCGGGTGGATTACAATTCAGAAAGTCCCGAATCCTTAAACTGTCGGCTCTAGGGTTAGCTACCGGCTCCTGGCGGCACTGCCCTGCCACAATGCTAGTCAACAACCTGATCTGCTCTCCGTAATCCATATACTCTGCCCCTGGCTGTGGAACTGAAGGCTCAGGTACCGCGGTCTTAGTAGCCGCTGCTGCTGCTCCGAACTCTGCTGGGGCTGGTGACGTCGTGGAATTCGCCGTCCGAAACATCACCTCAGGTAAAGACTGGGCCTGTGCCCTCGTAACCCTCTGCGTCCTACTTGCAGCTCCCTCAGCTGTCTTTCCCTTCTGGGCCGCGGTTGCCTTGCGTTGAGGCATAATCGATACATAAAAATATGTCAGAGGGGGTTCAACCTATAACACAGCTCTATTGCACGATCTTAGAGTGAAAGAATGGAAAACAATCCTAAATATCTTGCAACCTCCTGATTATAGATGTGGTGCACAACACACCGATAATCAAGACTCTACTAGACACGGTCTGTAGACACTTTCCGAGGACTAACTGCTCTGATACCACTTTTGTCACGACCCGACCCCGGGCCCGCGACTAGTGCCCTACCTGGGCACCCGTACAGGCAAACATCAGAGATAATTAGCAGAACATACGTAAACTTAACAATGAAATAAATACTAGGTTAGCCGATAAGCCTACCTCCCGGTATATATACAAATCAAAAAGCAGTTACCCCAAATCCCTTTTTTTTTTTAACAATGACCCACAACATATGACTACAGACCTCTAAGAGTTTACACAACAACTGTGACGGGACAGGGCCCCGCCATACCCCTGAATGTACAAAAGCCTACAACTTCAGGGTACCGTACCAAAAGACAAAGCCTCCGGAGAAATGGAGCTTTCCAAGAACCGAACAGTGATCCTAAGAGTGCGGATCAGCAAGCTATGCACCTCAACTCGCAGATCAACGCGGCCGAAGGAAGTCGATAACATGTACCAAGTATATAAAACTGAAAGTACTGTAATTTAAATCATAATAGTCTAAAATAAAGCTGATGACATGTATGATACCCAATTAACAGTACATTGTGCCTTACCGAAGTGAAAGTAATGAAAGTCAGTTTACCTGCGACTGTTTCAACTATGAACCATAGTCACACCAGGGCCATGAACACCAGCCCTTAAACATCGAACGCGCCCGTGGGATCCCCCATCACTGTCGACCGCTAGGTATAAAAGCTAACCATGCGACGCGCCCGTGGCATCCTACCTCACTGTCGGCGTACATACATACAACACATATACACATAAATCCTCTGCCCGTGGGATCCCCCGTCACTGCCGACGGCCGTAAGAGTAACATACAACCATGTGACACGCCCGTGGCATCCTACCTCACTGTCGGCGTACACACATACAACACATGTATATATATATATATCTTATGCCCGTGGAATCCCTCATCCCGGGTACATGACTTCATGGGGAGCTAATCCATGGGGTAATAATCGTATCCGGGAATTTAACCCGCATCACGTCGCATGCCTCTAATCCTCATCGTAAGCATGTACAAGGTGCATGCCTCGGAATCCCTCATCGTAAGAATGTCCAAGGATCAACCACAATGGAAGCATACCCGTGGAATCCCACCTCACTGTCGGTACGTCCAAGTAAGCTCATACTAAGACAATGGAAGCGTACCCGTGGAATCCAACATCATCGTTTGCGATCGCCACGCCCGAACCGGGCGTGGATCGGTGCCTACACGGCACCCTTCTACCTTAACAACTAAGTAACTGCGGAAATTAAATAACACTTCATTTTAATTTTTTAAACCAACATACGTACAAGGGCAAAGCCGACAAGGCTGCCATAATATACATGATCAAAAGACACTACACCGTACATGAGTCCAATCCCACATATGAATACAGACCTCTAAGAGTTATACTGAACTATGACGGGACAAGGCCCCGCCGTACCCATAACTGTACAAAAGCCTGTACTGAAAGAACTTATACCAAAAAGATAAAACTCCCGAACAGAAGGAGCTATCCAAAAACTCTGAGCAGGGTCCTACACCTGCAGATCACCAAACAGCGTACCTAAACCTGCGGCATGAACGCAGCCCCCCGAAGGAGGTCAGTACGAAGAATGTACCAAGTATGTGAAGCGATGAAATCGTAATGAAATCATATGATCTAAACAAAACAGGAGACATGTATGATAGCCAACCTACAGTACACAATACATAAGCAGTCATATCAAGTCAGGGACGCATGCCATCAAAGTCACTACTCAATATAACTATGGGTCTCACACCCATAATATCAACCATGCCCGTGGAATCCTTTCTCACTGCCGGCAGTCCATGATATAACAATATCCCTCGTGGTCGCATGCCCCGGAATCCCACATCGTATAAGCATGACCATGGGGTACAAACAAATCCGGGAATCTAACCCGCTCGGTCACGTGCCGGAATCCCACATCGATAAGCATGTCCATGAGTATCCTCGTGGTCGCATGCCGGAATCCCACATCGTATAAGCATGACCGTGGGTAACACAAACAACCGAATCAATCCCGCTCCGGTCACACGCCGGAATCCCACATCGTATAAGCATGTCGAGGAGTATCCTCGTGGTCGCATGCCGGAATCCAACATCGTATAAGCATGACCACGGGTAATACAAACAACCGAATCAAACCCGCCTCGGTCACATGCCTAATCCCACATCGTATAAGCGTGTCCAGGAGTATCCTCGTGGTCGCATGCCCGAATCCCACATCGTATAAGCATGACCATGGGGTAACACAAATAATGGAAGCATACCCGTGGAATCCCACTCACCGCTTGCAGACGTCCAAGTAAACTTACAAGCGGTGACCCTCCAACCGAGAGTCGCGGCAACGTAATAAAACATAATACTTGTACTCAAATGCTATCACCAGCACATATTGGCAATTCTCAATTAAACAAGCCAAAGTACTTATCAAGGCACACATAGAATAATTCTCAATTAAACAAGCCAAAGTACTTATCAAGGCACACCCAGAATAATTCTCAATTAAACAGGCCAAAGTACTTATCAAGGCACACATAGAATAATTCTCAATTAAACAGGCCAAAGTACTTATCAAGGCACACATAGAATAATTCTCAATTAAACAGGCCAAAGTGCTTATCAAGGCATACATAGAATAATTCTCAATTAAACAGGCCAAAGTACTTATCAAGGCACACATAGAATAATTCTCAATTAAACAGCCAAAGTACTACGTACGTGCATTCTTTTCAAAAGACTCATTTTTATGTAAAACCCCAAGATACTAACACCCGTAGTATCAAGGTGTGTCTATTTTTCAAAGTAAGTTACTACACTTTTAGAAAACTCATTTCAAAGCTTGGAATCAAGTAACTTCAAATTTTCACAATCTAGGCAACTTATGCCTAATAATCAAAATAGACAACTTTCTTAACCTTCCATAAAGCCGTTATAACCAACTTCCCATAAAGCCGTTATAACCCTTTATGGTTTTAGACATATTCATTCCTTTTTATAACCAAGAGACTTATACTTAAAACCAAGTATCACATACTTACAAATCAAGTTCTTAACTTTCCAAAATACTTCAAGTCTCTTAATATTTAGAAAACAAGTTTCTTCTACTTTTAAACCTCAAGTAACTCACACCTTTAAAACAAGTTACTTCTCTTAAATCATGTCATTTCTCCTCTCTTAAAACAATTAAGTAAATCACTCCTTTGATTCCCCTAAAGTCATTATAACAACCCTTAGGTTTTGGAACTAAGGCACTAGCCAAAAGATTTGGAAACCCCTTCCTTTTCAAGACTCTATGTACTTTAAGAAAAATACTTTCACTTATAAGAATCCAACTTCACTAAGGAAATGGATTATACAACTTACAATTTAAACATCAAAGTACAATCAATGAAGTACATAGAACAAATTCTATTTTAGGCAATCCAAATACAACCAAGGAATGGATCATTTAAGGAGTAGGACATACTTTCTTTATTTTAAGGAATCATGCTAGAAGAGGAGATAGTTCACATACCTTTCTGGCTAAATCCACAAGCTAAGCCGAATACGCCGCACGTAGAAGTGTCAACCTATAATGGTCACAACATGACTATCAACTTCTAGTATCTAACGTAGAATAATACTAAGTATACGGTCTCTAATTCTACGGAAAATCGGGCAGCACTTCCTTTGTTTCTACTCACTTTGCCACCTTTTTCAAGGCCGAATACAATAACCAACACGCCACTTTTAAGGCTCAAAACAACAACCAACCAAAGGGGATTACACGTCTTACAATACGTGTAAAATTCCGCCCCACAATTCATACAAAGTAGTTCCATATTTAAAGCCATTCTCGGCCAACTACATAACCAACAATTCAAAGTCTTTTCCAATCCTTTTCCAATTCCAAGTTCTAAGGTCAAACATGTTATATAGTCATAAACAACTACAATTTCCTTCTTTATACAACATGCGACGACTTAAACTAATAATCAACTCGAATTGTAATCTTAAGGCTAAACATGCTAGTTTTTGGATTAGGGTTCCAATAGCCAATATACTTATCAAACTTCATACTATATAACTCATGCTTGCTAATAACCATAGCTACAACAATAAGTAAATCTTAATTGCTAAAACGACAAGATTTATACCTTTATAAGCCCTTAAAATTTCCAAGATTCAAAATCGCGCCTTAGCAATTCTTAGCTCCTTTCCTTAAGTTCCAATCCTCTCCAAGCACTCCTTAGAAGCCTATGAAGCACTCATCTTCAAGTTCCAACTCCAAAGTTGAAGAACTCCTTAAGTTTCCGCCTTGCAACTAATACGAAAATGTCGTTTTTCCGAAATCTTTCTATTGAGATATCCTTACAATACCCTTAGGGACCTTGGGTTTAAGTCTTGTGGCTAATGGATCAAAACTATAGAATTTTCTTGTTGGAACTAGACCAAACCCGAGAGCACAATTTCTTGGAACAAATGTTCTCTAATTTCTCTAAGTGTTAAAGACCTTTCTTGCACTAGTGAAGCATATATAACACAATGAAGGGCTTAGATAATAACACTTGTTAGGTTTTGGATGAAGGAGATCAAGCCAAATGGCTCTTGACTTGGTCAACAATGTCAAGCTCTTAATTAGCAAGACTTTGTCATCTACACTTTGGTCAAATGACCATTTTAGCCTTGCAAATTTTCGACCAAGACCATGTGGTGGAGGTGCCACGTGTCGCCCTCTCATTCGTCCATAAAATTCTGTAACCCTCGTGGGCCCCACAAAACGTAAAATTCCTCGGGTGGGCCCCACATGACCAAATCCGTAAAAATAAATTTCCATAAAGTTAATAAGTTCCATACTCTTCAAATAATGCATTTTGAGAATCCAATTCTCAACAACGAACATTTTTCCTTTCCGACGTTCGGAAGATTTTCCGCCGGAAAAACAATTCTTCCTTTCGTACCAATTTTCAAGTCTTGATTCCTTACATACACTCTCTTACACATGTACTGGACTTACGGGGTGTAACATTCTTCCCCCCTTAGAGACATTCGTCCCCGAATGTTCTTAGTCGGTTGCCAAGCTATACAAACCCCGGCATAAACTCTATACTATGCCTATCAATCAAAACTGCACAAGACCAACGATGCCACACATGGCCACCACATAACATACGTACAAAATCTCAATATTGTTTCTTGTTCCCCAATCCTTGGATTTACTATCCAAACTTGGCCATTATGTCACTTGAATTTCCGCTAAGGCTCTTCTCGGTCCTTACGACCTAGTTCCGGTGGAACGCATCCACGAACTCGTACAACGATCAACTAGACTTGGGCCTTGCATCCCCGGGACCCTATCACATAGTGGGACTATTACCAACTAACATCACCCCATTTCATACTATCAGTTGACCCGAAATGAGTCCATAACCTGACCCATCGTCACACTTAACTTCTCATTCTTAATCTGTAGTAAATCTCTCTCTTATCTCAAGGTACTTCTCACCCTATCCCCCTATTCACTAGAGGTTCGTCACATAGGCCAAAGTATTTCTACCGTACATTCTTCCCTATTGGTCTTACACTGTTATAGGGCAATTACAACTTTTGAACTCTACACAACTATAGTCTCAGTTCACTTACCATTCTTGTCAACATTCTTAACTTTTCACTTTACTAATCAAAGTATTCCTACCTCTGGGGTACTATCACTTACAACTGCTAGCAACAAAGGGAAAACATATACGCTAGGGCGAAATCTGAATCTAACAATGCACGTATGATTCAAAAGAATCGACATATACCTGTAACCCCATGCGATGTCGCCTCCTGATCCTGTCCCGTAGTAACGTCATCTACGCGATTCGAAGGACCGCCAGAACCATAAACTCCACCCTGACCTCTACCACGACTGGCTGACATCTGAACACCCTGCCCTGGGGGACGCACAGCTGCGAGGAAAGAGAATCAACCATCGGCCTCATAGGCTGAGCCACCTTACCGGTGCGCTTTCTAACAGGACATTCCCACTTCTTGTGGCCCGGACGGTCATAATAATAACAAACACCTGTGCCATGATGGCATTTTCCCAAATGACGCTTACTACAATGGAAACACTGAGGAATATGTGGCCTCGACTGAGAAAATCCTCTGCTCCTCTGAGAACTTCGACCCTTGGAGCTTGGACCGGCTCCTAAATACCTCGTGGGGTCAAATCTCCCACCTGTGATGTTACACCTCGTAGTTCCAGAGTATGTATATGAGGACGTACGTACGAGAATACGACAGTAAAATTTGAAAGGAAGAAAGATGTGATTTGTCGACGGAAAAGTTTCCGGTTTTTTTTTTTTGTGAAGGAAAAAGGTTCGTTAATGGGAATTGGATTTCAGTTCGGATTCGACTTTTGGGATTATTTTAGAAGTATTGGAATCTTATTTCCGGAATTGGTCACGCGGGGCCCACGGGAGGATTTACGGTTTTGTGGGGCCCACTTTATTTTCGGATTTTTGGCATTTCATATATTTTCGGAAGATGAAATATTTTGGACCAATAGGGGGGCGACATGTGTCACCCCACTTAGGCCCATGTTAGACGATTTGTATGGCCAAGTAGACAAGGTCAAATGGTCAAAGTCTTGGAAGATATTTTTTTGGGATAGTGGGAGTAGGTAGGGCGTTTTTGTGGGCAAGTGGGGGAGGCCTTGTTGGACGGTTTTGTTGGTGCAATGGATGGCCACATGGCTAATTTTTGTGGTGGACATATGTCCCAAGGTTGTGGGGGACATATGTCCCAATGTTGTGGTGGACACTTGGTGGAAGACTACCTTGCTCAAGCTACCAAATCTCCACCCTCCACTTTCTTGAATCTTGGCCCTTGTTTGTTCTATAAATACCCCCCTCTAGTTGCAAGACTTACTCATCCACTAAACATTTTTCCAAGTCTCAACATCCCTCCCCCCTCTTAGTAGTTCTCGTCTAAGTCCCCTCCCCCCCTTTCCTAGCTCTCGTCCGAATACATCCCCCCACCCCTTTGGTAGAGAAATGTCTTCAAGTATTGTTACTATTCCAAAATACCTTAGCCCAAATCCCTTGTGGTATTTCCAAAGTTACCTCTATACTAAGAGCCCGGAAAAATACTACTTTATTCCTATAGTCGCAAAAAAAAACGAAGCCCTAGAAAAATCTTCATAGCTTAGATGAAGTGTTAAGAGAAGTTGTTTGGAAACTTCTAAGGGTTGCTTGGAGCGGGTTGGAGCGTCAGGAATTGGAGCTAAACGTTGCTCAGGATCGACTTATATCTTGGATAATTTTGGGCTTATCGAGGTAATGATCTTTGTCCCCCTATTGTAATTGGATATTACATGTTGTAGTAATCTATAGTTGAGTATACTATATGTAGAATGAATATGGATAAGAATTGAATCAGATTTACATAGGATTTGTATTTACAGAGACTTATAGTATTATTGTGGAGATTTATGTGGTTGTGGGGGGGGAGGTGCCGAATTTTCCGTAGAATAAGGAATCTTGTATCTAGAATTATTCTACGAAGAGATCTAGAGGTTGATAGACGTTTTGTGGCCTTTATAGGTTGAAGTACTACGAGTAGCGTATTCTACTTGAAGGGTGGAAAAGGCGAGCAAGGTTAGAGTACTTTGGAGCGTTTTGCTAATTGTCGATAATCGTCGCGAGGTATGTGAACCTCTTCCTATCCTTTCTAGCATGATATTTGTGAAATATATTTAGTGCGGTAGACGCACGGGTGTTTAAAGGAAGTTGATTTTCCTTTTGTGTCCTTGACTTGATTCCAAAGTTAAGTGACTTGTTATGAAATATTAAGGACTTGAAATATGTTAAAAAGTTGTAAAACCTCACTCATGAGTAATGGGTGTGTGGTCTTTTAAAGAATAAAGTTACCTTGATTTCAAAAATAAGAATGGTTTTATCATTGGATTTAAAATGATAACTTGACTTATAAACAACTTGATTTTGGGAAAGGAGAAGTAACTTGATTTAAAGGTATAGGTTACTTGTTTTTAAAAGAGTAAGACACTTGGTTTAAAAAGTATATTGCTACTTGACTTTAAAAAGGAAAAAGTGTCTTTGTTTTAAAGGAAGGCATGGTTTTGTCTTAAAAATGGTTTAAAAATGAAGGCATGCTTTTGTCTTAAGATTTGTTTAAAAAGAAGGTATGGAAATTGTTTTGGTTTTACTTTGATGTCTTTTGACTTGAGTTTTAAATAATAAGAATCTTGAAGTTATTTCCAAAGAGTTATGAATCATTTTTGAAAGAAAAGAAATACTTGGTTTTAAAAGCTTAAGTGTTCACTAGCTTTATGGGAAGTTAGGTATAACGACTTAAAGAAGATAGAAGGAACGGTTTACTTATTTGTTTATGAAAGTCTTGTATTGATTTCTGGAAAGTGTAGTAAGATGGTTTGATAAGTAAACATGTTATGATGCTACGTGTATTAGTGTCTTGTGATGTTGTGTAAGGGGGTTATTCTTGTTGTGCTTATGTTGTTAAACGTTAAGCCCGTTGTACTGTTATTATATCACATACCCCCCTGACTTGATATGATGCCAAGGACTTGCCACCCTCGATGCGAGGAATACCTCATGCGGTCTGTGTGACTATGATTCGAGGAATACCTCATGCGATGCGTGTGACCACGCGAGTGCGGAGTTCGGATGATCACTCCGGGTGTGTTACCCGATGCGAGGTATACCTCATGCGGTATGTGTGACTATGATTCGAGGAATACCTCATGTGGTCTGTGTGACTATGCGGACTGCGGGAGTCCAGGAGGATGCCGCAGGTTAGCTACCCCCGATGCGAGGAATACCTCATGCGGGTCTGTGTGACCTATGCGGACTGCGGGAGTTCCAGGATTAGGCACGCATAATGATTGTTATACCCCGTATTTCCTGAGTATGTACGTGAGGGCGTACGTATTAAATTTTTGCCTTAAGAATTGACAAGTTTCGAAATTTGGGCACAAGTGCCGATAGGAGTCGTTTTTCGACGCAACGTTTCCAAACCTTTAGTAGGGAAAATTCCGGCTATGTCATTTATAATTTTTGCGGATTTTTCCGAGAGACGAAACATTTTGGACCAACGGGAGGGTGACATGTGTCACCCTCACATTGGAAGGCTTGGACGGCAACCATGGCTTGGCTTGGACGATTTGGACCACTTTAGTTGGTAGGATATTTTGTGCAAGTTGTGTGGTAGATGGATAAGGTCCACATGGTTGAAATCTAGCCCTACACTTGCCTTACACTTGGTTGAATCTTGGCCATTGGTTGGCCATTTCTTGACCTATAAATACCCCACCCTTTGGAAGACTTCTTCATCCAAAAATCTTCCTAAGTCTTGAAGTTCTCTTCCTCCCTCCTTGTGTAGTTCGTCCACCACCCCCTCTTCCCTTGTGAGGCCTTGTGGCCGAGAAACCCCTACCCTTTGTGAGTACTAGCCGAGAGCACCACCCCTCCTAGTGGTGCTAGCCGGGTACCCACTAGCCTAGTTGTTTCGTATAATACCCTTTGTTATGGTATAGAAATACTCTCCTAGTATCGTTATAATGTCCAAATACTTTAGCCCAAATACCTTGTAGTACTTTCCAAAGTACCCTTTGTACGAAAAACCCGAAAATACGATTATACTTTCCTTTAGCCTCTAAACGAAACTAAGGAAATCTTCACCGTAGTTGAAGTTGTAAGTAAGTTGGTTAGAACTTCTAAGGGTTGTTTGGAGCACTTGAGTAGAGCTAAACCTTGCTCGGGAGCGACATTAAACTCGGATAATTTTGGGCTTATCAAGGTAAACACTATCGTCCTTCTATTGTAATTGGAAATTACATGTTGTTAGAATATATAGTTGAAGTATACTATATATAGAATCAACTTAGTATTGTGGCAATGTCTTTTGACTTAAGCTGAAGAATAAAGAATGAATCGAATCGTAATTACATAGATTGTATTACATGAGACTTGTATAGCATTCTTGTGTAGTAGAATTGTACACGCCCGGTTAGACGTGAAACCCCCGGTTGGCTTGTAGCCTACCGATAGAGAGGAGATTTACGCTGTTGCGGGGAGGTGTCGAATTTTACGTAGAATATGGAACGTTGAGATCTAGATGTTAATAAGCGCCTTGTGGCCTTATAGGTTGAAGTACTACGTGTGGAGTGATCCACTTGGCTTAAGGAGTAGCCGGCGGTTTGAGGTACTTGGAGCGTTTTGCTATTAGTCGACAATCGTCGCGAGGTATGTGAACCTCTTCCTATCTCTTCTAGCATGATATGTGTAAACTATGTAGTACGGTAGACGTACATGTGTTAACTGTGTTTGATTGTTTTTAAAACATAAAGTGTTATAACGGCTTTATGGGAAGTTGGTTATAACAGCTTTATGTAGGTGAGAAAATGAGTTGTGGTTTTCAAAAGGGAACTGATTTGGTTATAACTGGCTTGTTATGTGTTAATGAAGAAGTTGAAGTATTTCAAAAGATTTGTGAATCGTTTTGAAAGAAAGAGTAACACTTGGTTTTAAAGGTTTTAAAAAGAGTTATACTAGCTTTATGGGAGTTAGGTATAATGTCTTAAGAGAGGTAAAGAAAATGGAGTTCTTGGTGTTAGAAGTTAAGAGACTTGATCTTATAAGATAAGAGACTTAACTTATTTGTTTTAATGTGAATGTTTGTGTGAAACCTCATTCGTGAGTAATGAGTACTTGGTTTTATTTAAAGGGAATGATGTCTTACTGATTTCGGAAATCAGAATGTGTATCGACAAACCACTGCAGCGTTAATAAAGGAAAATGTATTTAAGTAATGAAGTATTATTAAAACCAGTAGAAACCTCCATCTGCATAGAAACTAAGATGAGACAAAATGATATTACATTTTCTAGATCATGGCTGCTGTAATAAGATTGTTATAAACAAGAATAACCTACTCACATATATGGCATATGTTACTCAAATGTTTTAAAGGAGATTAAGACTATGAGTTATGAAACCTTTCTAAAAAAAAAGTGACTTAGGCATTTGAAATTAGGCAAACTTGAACGTTTGGAAAATAATGTTGTTACTTGATTTTTACAAAAAGGGGAGGTATTTTGTTTACTTAATAAGATAGTCACTATTTTAATACTACGGGTATTGTGTGACTTATGTGAAAGAAACGGATCTTTTAAAGGGTTCAACGTAAGTAGTACTTTAGGGTTAAAACCCGGACTTTGGCATAAAATGAAGGTACTTGAGTGAGGTATAACTTGCCTATGCTTGTTGTTGTGAAACTTGCCTATGCTTGTGATGATAGCCTTTGTTGTGCAAGTGTGGTGTTTCTGTGTTACCGCGTCTCTCGATAGAGGGCCGGTTGACTTGTTGAGAACTTACTTGGACGTGCTGGCAGTGACGGAGAATTCCACGGGTATGTTTCCATTTTGATTGCTGTATTGTTATTGTGGCTACATGGACATGTCTACACCGATGCAGAATTCCGGGGGCGTGTGGCCATGCGGCAGGGTTGATTACCCGATATATTGTTATTGTGGCTACATGGACATGTCTACACCGATGTAGAATTCCGGGGGCATGTGGCCATGCGGCAGGGTTGATCACCCAGTATATTGTTGTTGATGTCACATGGACGTGTCTACACCGATGCAGAATTCCGGGGGCATGTGGCCATGGGGCATTGGTATTATTGTTGCATCATGGACATGTCTACACCGATGCTAATCCGGGCACGCGCCATGATGCGAACATGATTGATGTTGTGGCGTGAGACCCATAGTTATATTGAGTGATGACTTGAGGCGAGTCCCCGATCGACATGATCGCTTTTATGTTGTGAATCGTAGTTTGGTTATCATACATGTCTCTGCTTTATATAGATTAGTATGATTTCATTTCTGATATTTTACGATTTCACATACTTGGTACTGTTGTCTTGACCTCCTTGAGGCTGCGTTCATCTGCAGTAGAGGTACATCGGTCGTGGATCCTCGCTCTTAGGATCACAGTTCAGCGTATTGGGAAGCTCCGTTTCTCCGGAGGCTTATCTTTTGGTATGTGTTCCCTGAGTTGTAGGTTCTTGTACATTCAGGGGTATGGCGGGGCCCTGTCCCGTCATAGTTGTGGTAAATCTTAGAGGTCTGTAGAACTGTTGTGGGCAGGGTTGTAAAAGGATTAAACTGTTCGGGTTTTATGTATATACTGAAGGCAACTGTTTTGGTTGCCTTGTTTATTTATTATATCTCTTGTTCAATGATTCATTTTTTATTTTCATTGGTTTTCTCGATGTTGTATCACCAGGGTGCCGGGGTAAGGCACGATGCGGGCCGGTTCGGGCGTTACAAAGTGGTATCGAGCGATTAGTCCTCGGAAAGTGTCTACAGACCGTGTCTAGTAGAGTCTTGATTATCGGTGTGTTGTGCACCACATCTATAATCAGGAGGCTATAGGACATGTAGGATTGGTTTCTATTCTTCTCATTCTAAGATCGTGCCTTAGAGCTGAGTTGTAAGTTGGACCCCTCTGACGTGTTTCATTTTACCAGTTATGCCTCCGCGCAAGGCGACGAGGCCTGAAGAAGGGCAAAGCGTGAGGCGCTAGTGTGGTTGAGGAGTGCGAGCGCGAGCGGTCAGTAGACGAGCAGTGCTTCCGACGGCGAGGTTCGCGACGCCGCCGACCAGCGAGGTTTAGAGCGCGGCCGTGGGCGATGAGACTCTGATGCACGAGCCTCCATTCCGCGATGCAGGCGGGGAGATGGGTCGCGAGAGATGGCGATTATTGGCGAGGTTGTGGCGAGATATGAGATAAGTGGGCCGGCAGTTCGATTCAGCGGACTGTGGTGCACGAAGCGAATAGTTTGAGGCTACGAGATTTTACGAGTTGTAGCCGCGATTCTACTGGTCGAGGCACGAGGATGATCCAGGAGTTCATCCGTCGATTCTGAGGATCATGCGGGTGATCAAGGCTTGAGACAGAGTCTGTGACGCCGGTTCGCATCGGCTGCGTGATCTGCGATCGATAGTTTGATTCATAGGAGCTGTCGGGAGAGAATGCACTTCCGGCCGTTTGGGACGAGTTTTCGAGGCCTTCACGGCATTTCTTGCCTCGCGGATGAGAGGCTCGGGTAAACGATTTTTGATGTTGAGGCGAGCAGGCGTCTGATTCGGGAGTACAATGTGAGTTCGACTCATTGGCGGTATGTTCCGCATTAGTAGCTAGTATGGAGGATCGAGTGCACCGATATATTCTCGGGCTCGATGATTACCTAGAAGAGAGTTGTTGGTGTAGCTCTTCAGGGCATGGACATTGCCGCATGCGAGCTTATGCACTTGGAGGTGAGGCGGAGAAATCGGCGGAATGACCAAGATCGCCAGAAGAGGCCGGGCGGCAGGTCCTTGGTGACTTTCGAGGCGGACCGCCTCGGCCAGAACTAGTTTTGTACCTCCGCCCGATGCAGTGGTCCTCGCAACCTTCGGAGCGGTCGAGCTCCATGGGTTCAGTGTCGAGGAGTAAGGGTGTTGGCGGTGCGATCACCCTACCTCGGTGTGGTCGATGTAGTAGACCGCATTTGGGAATGTCGTGGTGCGAGGAGCTTGTTATTTTTGCGGCCACGGGCCATTTGCGAGGAACTGTCACCAAGGTAGCACGGATGTTACGACTCGGCTTCGAGGATCGATGGTGGTTCATCGCGCCTACTGACTATGCGCCCTGCAGGGCAGGCCTATGATTAGAGAGGAGCGGTAGATTCAGGTATATCCCTAACCCTCTAGAGTTTTGTATGTATTGATGTTGTTGATGTGTTTAATGTTATGTTTGGATAGCTTTGTGCTAAAAGTGTGATTTAGAAACCTGGTTAGTGAAAAGGGTAAGTCCCTGGGTAGTGTGAAATGGAAGTGGTAACTTTCATGACATGTAGAGGTAAGATTGTTCGGATCAAGAAACTAGAGAGTTGGCGTGACGGAGGGTCGGGTTGAGGGCGTGTTGCGTGTCAACCCGTAGCCCGGATTGAGGTGGGGTCAGCTCTGGGTGGTCCCGCCAGGAGGTAGGGTCACCAGGGTGTTAGGCCCAAGTTTTGATGACCATCGTATGAGTTCGTGGATATGTTCGACCAGAAGCAGATCGCAAGGGCCGGGAATGGCCTTAAGGAAGAGTACGTGTGTTAGTTCGTGGCCAGGCGCGGCGTTGGCAACTTGTTAGAAGATCTTCGTGTCGTCTTGAGAAGGAACATTCGGGACGAATGTTTCTAAGGAGAGAATGTTATACCGTATTTCACGAGTATATGCGTGAGGGCGTACGTATTAAATTTTTGCCTTAAGAATTGACAAGTTTCGAAATTTGGGCACAAGTGCCGATAGGAGTCGTTTTTCGACGAAACGTTTCCACAGCTTTCGTAGGGAAAATTCCGGCTATGTCATTTATAATTTTTGCGGATTTTTCCGAGAGACGAAACATTTTGGACCAACGGGAGGGTGACATGTGTCACCCTCACATTGGAAGGCTTGGACGGCAACCATGGCTTGGCTTGGACGATTTGGACCACTTTAGTTGGTAGGATATTTTGTGCAAGTTGTGTGGTAGATGGATAAGGTCCACATGGTTGAAATCTAGCCCTACACTTGCCTTACACTTGGTTGAATCTTGGCCATTGGTTGGCCATTTCTTGACCTATAAATACCCCACACTTTGGAAGACTTCTTCATCCAAAAATCTTCCTAAGTCTTGAAGTTATCTTCCTCCCTCCCTTGTGTAGTTCGTCCACCACCCCCCCTCTTCCCTTGTGAGGCCTTGTGGCCGAGAAACCCTACCCTTTGTGAGTACTAGCCAGAGCACCACCCCTCCTAGTGGTGCTAGGTGTGGGTACCACTAGCCTAGTTGTTTTCATATAATACCCTTTGTTATGGTATAGAAATACTCTCCTAGTATCGTTATAATGTCCAAATACTTTAGCCCAAATACCTTGTAGTACTTTCCAAAGTACCCTTTGTCTGAAAAACCGGAAAATACGATTATACTTTCCTTTAGCCTCTAAACGAAACCCTAAGGAAATCTTCACCCGTAGTTGAAGTTGTAAGTAGAAGTTGGTTAGAACTTCTAAGGGTTGTTGGAGCACTCAGAGTAGGAGTTAAACCTTGCTCGGGAGCGACATTAAACTCGGATAATTTTGGGCTTATCAAGGTAAACACTCATGTCCTTCTATTGTAATTGGAAATTACATGTTGTTAGAATATATAGTTGAAGTATACTATATATAGAACCGAACTTAGTATTGTGGCAATGTCTTTTGACTTAAGCTGAAGAATAAAGAATCAATCAACTGTAATTACATAGATTATTCTGATGAGACTTGTATAGCATTCTTGTGTAGTAGAATTGTACACGTCCAGGTTAGGCGTGTAAACCCCGGTTGGCTTGGTGGCGGCCTCGATAGAGGAGGAGATTCTGTTGTTGCGGGGAGGTGTTGCGAATTTTACGTAGAATATGGAGCGTTGAGATCTAGATGTTAATAAGCGCGCGTGGCCTTATAGGTTGAAGTACTACGTGTGGAGTGATCCAGCGGCAGGAGTAGCCGGCGGTTTGAGGTACTTGGGCGTTTTGCTATTAGTCGACAATCGTCGCGAGGTATGTGAACCTCTTCCTATCTCTTCTAGCATGATATGTGTAAACTATGTATGCGGTGAGCGTCGTATGTTAGCGTGTTTGATTGTTTTAAAACATAAAGTGTTATAACGGTTTTATGGGAAGTTGGTTATAACAGCTTTATGTAGGTGAGAAAATGAGTTGTGGTTTTCAAAAGGGAACTGATTTGGTTATAACTGGCTTGTTATGTGTTAATGAAGAAGTTGAAGTATTTCAAAAGATTTGTGAATCGTTTTGAAAGAAAGAGTAACACTTGGTTTTAAAGGTTTTAAAAAGAGTTATACTAGCCTTATGGGGAGTTAGGTATAATGTCTTAAGAGAGGTAAAGAAAATGGGTTACTGGTGTTAGAAGTTAAGAGACTTGATCTTATAAGATAAGAGACTTAACTTATTTGTTTTAATGTGAATGTTTGTGTGAAACCTCATTCGTGAGTAATGAGTACTTGGTTTTATTTAAAGGGAATGATGTCTTACTGATTTCGGAAATCAGAATGTGTATCGACAAACCACTGCAGCGTTAATAAAGGAAAATGTATTTAAGTAATGAAGTATTATTAAAACCAGTAGAAACCTCCATCTGCATAGAAACTAAGATGAGACAAAATGATATTACATTTTCTAGATCATGGCTGCTGTAATAAGATTGTTATAAACAAGAATAACCTACTCACATATATGGCATATGTTACTCAAATGTTTTAAAGGAGATTAAGACTATGAGTTATGAAACCTTTCTAAAAAAAAAGTGACTTAGGCATTTGAAATTAGGCAAACTTGAACGTTTGGAAAATAATGTTGTTACTTGATTTTTACAAAAGGAGGTATTTTGTTTACTTAATAAGATAGTCACTATTTTAATACTACGGGTATTGTGTGACTTATGTGAAAAGCGGATCTTTTAAAGGGTTCAACGTAAGTAGTACTTTAGGGTTAAAACCGGACTTTGGCATAAAATGAAGGTACTTGAGTGAGGTATAACTTGCTATGCTTGTTGTGGTGAAACTTGCCTATGCTTGTGATGATAGCCTTTGTTGTGCAAGTGTGGTGTTTACGTGTTCTGGCGTCTCGATAGAGGCGGTTGACTTATTGAGAACTTACTTGGGCGTCTTTGGCGATGTGGAGAATTCCACGGTATGTTTCCATTTTGATTCTTTGTATTGTTATTGTGGCTACATGGACATGTCTACACCGTCACGAATTCGGGCGTGTGGCCATGCGGCGGGTTGATTACCCGATATATTGTTATTGTGGCTACATGGACATGTCTACACGATGTAAATTAGGGGCATGTGGCGTGCGGCGAGTTGATCACCCAATATATTGTTGTTGATGTCACATGGGCGTGTCTACACCACGCAGTCAGGGGCATGTGGCCGTGGGGCATTGGTATTATTGTTGCATCATGGACATGTCTACACCGTCACGAGAATTCGGGGCATGCGGCCGTGATGCGAACATGATTGATGTTGTGGGCGTGAGACCCATAGTTATATTTGAGTGATGACTTGAGGCGTGAGTCACCGATCGACATATTTGCTTTTATGTTGTGATCGTAGTTTGGTTATCATACATGTCTCTGCTTTATATAGATTAGTATGATTTCATTTACGTATTTTCTGATTTCACATACTTGGTACTGTTATCTTGACCTCGCCCGAGGCTGCGTTCATCTGCGCAGTAAGTACATCGATCGTGGATCCTCGCTCTTAGGATCACGATTCACAGTATTGGGAAGCTCCGTTTCTCGGAGGCTTATCTTTTAGTATGTGTTCCACGAGTTGTAGGTTCTTGTACATTCGTGGTATGGCGGGGCCACTGTCCGTCATAGTTGTGGTAAATCTTAAGTGCATGCAGAAGTTGTGGGCGAGGTTGTAAAAGATTAAAGCTATTGGGTTTTATGTATATCTGAAGGCAAGCTGTTTTGGTTGCTTTGTTTATTTATTATATCTCTTGTTTCATGATTCATGTTTTATTTTCCATTGGTTTTCTCGATGTTGTATCACCAGGGTGCGGTAAGGCACGATGTGGGCGAGTTCGGGCGTTACAATGATACTATGGGAGATTGGCCTTGCTTCGATCATTAGCGGCCTAGAAAAGACCAGTTACGTTATATCTATTTTGCTCTTGTTTATGCTATGGCACTATGTACAGTTAAATTGGTTGTTAAATGCGTATTTGTAATTGGTTTTGAAATGTTATGATTTGATTTGATGCTACGATTTCACATACTTGGTACTGTTGTCGACCTCCTTGGGGCTGCGTTCATGCCGCAGGTAGAGGTACACCAGTCGTCGATCCTCGCTCATAGGATCACAGTTCAGCGTTTTGGGAAGCTCCGTTTCTCCGGAGGCTTATCTTTGGTATAGTCCCCTGTTGTTGTAGGTACTTACATTCAGGGGTATGGCGAACTGTCGTCGTTGTTGTTATAACATTCTTAGAGTCGGTAATCTTGTTGTGGCGAGTTTGTAAAAGGGATGTAACTGTTCAGGTTCAAGTTTTTATATATATATATTCAGAAAGGTAACCGTTTGGTTAGCCTGTTTTCTTATTTCATTATGGTATATCTTGTTTCATGTGTAAGTTTTTATTTCATTGATTTTCTCGATGTTGTATCACTAGGGTTCCCGGTAAGACACGATCCACGGGCCGGTCGGTCGTGACAAAAGTGGTATCAGAGCAGTTAATCCTCGGAAAGTGTCTACTGACCGTATCTAGTAGAGTCTTGATTATCGGTGTGTTGTGCACCACATCTATAATCAGGAGGTGCAGGATATTTAGGATTGGTTTCCATTCTTCTCACTGAGATCGTGCCTTAGAGGCGTGTTATAAGTTGGACTCCTCGACGTATTCTTTTCACTGTTATGCCTCTACGAGGCAACCAGAGCCCGAGAAGGAAAGGCGAGAGGAGGCTGCGAGTGAAGCACGAGAGGGTTACGAGGCAGGCCCGGTCATTATCCGAGGCAGCGCTTCATTCGGGAGTTCTGCGGCGTCGCTAGCCCGATGAGTTTAGAGCGATGGCATTAGCTCACGAGACCACGATACTGAGCCTCTAGTCGCGGCCAGAACAAAGGATATGAGTTACAAGGAGATGGCGATTACTAGCTAGTCCGGTGGTGGGAATGAGGATCGACGGGAGGCCGGTGGTTCGGCGATACGAGTTCACCCTAGATCCGATAGTTTTGAGACTTGGGACTTCTCGAGTTGCGATCCACCCGATTCCTATGGATTGAGGACCGAGAAGATCATCGTGAGTTTATTCGGCGATTCTGCGGATCATGAAAGTGATCAAGACCTCAAAGGAATTTCTTACACACTTCTTGCCCTCGCAGATGAGGAGAGCTCGGGCAGATAGACTTATGAGGTTGAGGCAGAACGGGCGGATGGTTCGGGAATCTGAAGATAGAGTTTGACTTATTGGCTCGTTATGTCCCGCGTTAGTGGCGGACATGGAGGATAGAGTGCACCGATATGTCACAGACATGACGATTATCTAACGAGAGTTGTACAAAGTAGCTCTTGATCGGACATGGACATTGCCGCGTCACGAGCTTACGCGCGTGTGAGAGCGTGGAGATCGACGGATTAACCAAGATCGTGAAGAGGGCGAGCAGCGAGGTCGCTGGTAACTTTCGAGGCGGACCTTCTCGGCGTGAGCCGGTTATGCGCCTCGCCCGATACATGGTGGTCCTCGCGGACTTCGGATGCTCGGGGTATTTAGGAGTTGGTCGAACTCTAGGGTTTAGTTCACGATTTACATAGGTTCCGGCCGGCCAGTTGATTTTCCTCGGTGTTCACTATGGTAGACGCGTCATCTCGAAATGTCGTCTTTTTACTAACGCTTGTTTTACCGTCGGAGCCATGTGAGAGAGAATGTCCTAGTAAGAGGATACAGGTGGGATGACTTAGCCTACCAGTCAATGCGGATTGGTGGTTCGGAGAGGAAGGGTGTTAGCGGAGGAGGCCGCCCACTTTCGGTATGGCGTTGTGGTAGGTATTCTTATGGGAGTGTCGTACTACTTAGATAGCTTGTTAGGCTGCGGCGGCAGGCCATTTTGCGAGAAATTGTCCGAGCAGGTGGCGCAGATATTACGACTCGACGCCCGGGATCGGTGGTTGGTTCATCACCTTCATAGTTATCGCCCAGTGAGCAGGATTTGATTAGAGCGACAAAGGGAAAGTGAGGCAGTAGTTACAGAGATATCTTCAGCCTTAAGAGACTTGTTTAGGTCGTTATGGTAGATACATGTGGAGTGTTATGTTCGGTTAGCATTGTGTAAGTTGTGATTAGAAAACATGGGTAGTTGAAAAGGGTAAGTCTGGGGACGAGAAAATGGGGAGCCTTAGAATTTATAACAGTTGGGACCTTGGATGCAAGGCCGTCCTGAGTGGATGATTTTACGGTTGGTCTTTGTCGAAGTACTCGGTATACGTGGTGTATTTGTGTGATAATTCCATGGGTAGTGTGAGATGGAAGTGGTAGCTTTCATGACGTGAACTGGTAAGATTGTTCCGGATCGGGGAACAAGAGCTTGGCGCGATAAATGGGTCGGGTTGAGGCCAGATTGCGGGTCAACCCGCAGCCCGGTTTGAAGTAAGGAAAATTTGTGGTGGTCCCGCTATGTGATAGGGTCACGAGGGTGTTAGGCCCAAGTTTAGTTGACCATCGTACGAGTTCGTGGATGCGTTCGACCAGTAGCCGGGCCGATGAGGTCAGCCCATCTTGTCTTTCAGTTAGGACTGTTTACTCGGCAGAGGGTTATGCGAGATGTTATGTATCAGGGAGGTTGTAAGGCTGCACGGGATTCCTACTTTTTATGGCAGGCAGTGGAGCCCAGTTTAGGGCTATTTCTTTTTCGGGAGGTTTTACCAGGCGGGGTTAGGAACTCAGGTGAGTCTCAGTATTGCATTCACCCTCGGGCCGACGGACGAACATCGCATTTTATCCAGACATTTGGGGATAGGTTACGGTCCGGTGTTTTGATTTCAGGGGTAGCTGTAAGGATTATTCGCCTCTTGTTGAGTGAGTATTATATAGCTACCCTTTTAGTATTCGGATGGTGCCTTATGAAGCCTTGTATGGACGGAAGTGTAGGTTGCCGGTCGATTGGTTCGATGTTGGCAAGGTTCAGATAGTTGGTCCCTACTTGTTTCAGCAGGATGTGGATAAGGTGAAGCTTATCCAGAAGAAGTTATTAGCAGCTAAGAGTCAACAGAAGTCGTGTGGATAATCGGCGTCGACACTTGGAGTTCAGGTTGACGGTGGGTCTTCTTGAAGGAACCACCCCGGAAGGGTGTGACGAGATTTTGGAAACTGAAGCAATGACAGAAATGTGGTACGTATAGTAGGAAGAGTTCGAGTGTACGAGGAAGATACGACGAGTAAGAAAAGAGGCTAAGATGTGTTAAGAAGATGGAAGTGTCCTTCTTATAAGTGAAGAGGGGAAGAAAGTATCCTTTGGACCATGGGTGAAGCAAATGGTATTGTTATACGCTTTAGAGATGATTTTTTTTTTCGTTGGCTTGGATGTGCGTTTTTGCGCGTATGTGGTATTATGGTCAGGTGTGGCATAATTGGTTTCGTAAGTATAGTAGTGAAGACTATACCGGCACAGGTGTATGATTGGAGACTTAGAAGGAACATTCGGGACGAATGTTTCTAAGGGGGGAAGAATGTTACACCCCGTAGTTCCAGAGTATGTATATGAGGACGTACGTACGAGAATCTGACGATAAAATTTGAAAGGAAGAAAGATGTGATTTGTCGGCGGAAAAGTTTAGGTTTTTTTGTGAAGTAAAAGGTTCGTTAATGGGGTGGATTTCAGTTCGGTATTCGGACTTTTGGGATTATTTTAGAAGTATTGGAATCTTATTTCCGAAATTGGTCACGCGGGGCCCACGGGAGGATTTACGGTTTTGTGGGGCCCACTTTATTTTCGGATTTTTGGCATTTCGGATATTTTCGGAAGATGAAATATTTTGGACCAATAGGAGGGCGACATGTGTCACCCCACTTAGGCCCATGTTGGACGATTTGTATGGCCAAGTGGACAAGGTCAAATGGTCAAAGTCTTGGAAGATATTTTTTTGGGATAGTGGGAGTAGGTAGGGCGTTTTTGTGGGCAAGTGGGGGAGGCCTTGTTGGACGGTTTTGTTGGTGCAATGGATGGCCACATGGCTCATTTTTGTGGTGGACATATGTCCCAAGGTTGTGGGGGACATATGTCCCAATGTTGTGGTGGACACTTGGTGGAAGACTACCTTGCTCAAGCTACCAAATCTCCACCCTCCACTTGCTTGAATCTTGGCCCTTGTTTGTTCTATAAATACCCCCCTCTAGTTGCAAGACTTCCTCATCCACTAAACATTTTTCCAAGTCTCAACATCCCTCCCCCCTCTTAGTAGTTCTCGTCTAAGTCCCCTCCCCCCCTTTCCTAGCTCTCGTCTGAATACATCCCCCCCATTTGGTAGAGAAATGTCTTCAAGTATTGTTACTATTCCAAAATACCTTAGCCCAAATCCCTTGTGGTATTTCCAAAGTTACCTCTATACTAAGAGCCCGGAAAAATACTACTTTATTCCTATAGTCGCAAAAAAAAACGAAGCCCTAGAAAAATCTTCATAGCTTAGATGAAGTGTTAAGAGAAGTTGTTTGGAAACTTCTAAGGGTTGCTTGGAGCGGGTTGGAGCGTCAGGAATTGGAGCTAAACGTTGCTCAGGATCGACTTATATCTTGGATAATTTTGGGCTTATCGAGGTAATGATCTTTGTCCCCCTATTGTAATTGTATATTACATGTTGTAGTAATGTATAGTTGAGTATACTATATGTAAAATGAATATGGATAAGAATTGAACTGTATTCACATAGGACTGTATTTACAGTAGCCTTATAGTATTATTGTGGAGATTTTTGTGGTTGCGGGGGGGAGGTGCTGCCGAATTTTCCGTAGAATAAGGAATCTTGTATCTAGAATTATTCTACGAAGAGATCTAGAGGTTGATAGACGTTTTGTGGCCTTTATAGGTTGAAGTACTACGAGTAGCGTATTCTACTTGAAGGGTGGAAAAGGCGAGCAAGGTTAGAGTACTTTGGAGCGTTTTACTAATTGTCGATAATCGCCGCGAGGTATGTGAACCTCTTCCTATCCTTTCTAGCATGATATTTGTGAAATATATTTAGTGCGGTAGGCGCACGGGTGTTTAAAGGAAGTTGATTTTCCTTTTGTGTCCTTGACTTGATTCCAAAGTTAAGTGACTTGTTATGAAATATTAAGGACTTGAAATATGTTAAAAAGTTGTAAAACCTCACTCATGAGTAATGGGTGTGTGGTCTTTTAAAGAATAAAGTTACCTTGATTTCGAAAATAAGAATGGTTTTATCATTGGATTTAAAATGATAACTTGACTTATAAACAACCTGATTTTGGGAAAGGAGAAGTAACTTGATTTAAAGGTATAGGTTACTTGTTTTTAAAAGAGTAAGACACTTGGTTTAAAAAGTATATTGCTACTTGACTTTAAAAAGGAAAAAGTGTCTTTGTTTTAAAGGAAGGCATGGTTTTGTCTTAAAAATGGTTTAAAAAGGAAGGCATGCTTTTGTCTTAAGATTTGTTTAAAAAGAAGGTATGGAAATTGTTTTGGTTTTACTTTGATGTCTTTTGACTTGAGTTTTAAATAATAAGAATCTTGAAGTTATTTCCAAAGAGTTATGAATCATTTTTGAAAGAAAAGAAATACTTGGTTTTAAAAGCTTAAGTGTTATACTAGCTTTATGGGAAGTTAGGTATAACGACTTAAGGAATATAGAAGGAACGGTTTACTTATTTGTTTATGAAAGTCTTGTATTGATTTCTGGAAAGTGTAGTAAGATGGTTTGATAAGTAAACATGTTATGATGCTACGTGTATTAGTGTCTTGTGATGTTGTGTAAGGGGGTTATTCTTGTTGAGCTTATGTTGTTAAACATTAAGCCCGTTGTACTGTTATTATATCACATACCCCCCTGACTTGATATGATGCCGAGGACTTGCCACCCTCGATGCGAGGAATACCTCATGCGGTCTGTGTGACTATGATTCGAGAAATACCTCATGCGGTCTGTGTGACCATGCGGAGCTGCGGGAGTTCCAGGATGATCACTCCGGGTGTGTTACCCGATGCGAGGTATACCTCATGCGGTCTGTGACTATGATTCGAGGAATACCTCATGCGGTCTGTGTGACTATGCGGACTGCGGGAGTCCAGGAGGATGTCGCGGGTTAGCTACCTCCGATGCGAGGAATACCTCATGCGGGTCTGTGTGACCTATGCGGACTGCGGGAGTTCCAGGATTAGGCACGCATAATGATACTATGGGCGATTGGCCTTGCTTCGATCATTAGCGGCCTAGAAAAGACCAGTTCCTTTATATCTATTTTGCTCTTGTTTATGTTGTGGCACTATGTGCAGTTAAATTGGTTGTTCGTACGTATTTGTAATTGGTTTTGAAATGTTATGATTTAATTTGATGCTTTCTGATTTCACATACTTGGTACTGTTATCGACCTCGCCCGGGGCTGCGTTCATGCCGCAGGTAGAGGTACACCAGTCGTCGATCCTCGCTCATAGGATCACAGTTCAGCGTTTTGGGAAGCTCCGTTTCTCCGGAGGCTTATCTTTGGTATAGTCCCCTGTTGTTGTAGGTACTTACATTCAGGGGTATGGCGGGGCCCTGTCCCGTCGTTGTTGTTGTAACATTCTTAGAGGTCGGTAGTACTGTTGTGGGCAGAGTTTGTAAAAGGGATGTAACTGTTCAGGTTCAAGTTTTTATATATATATATTCAGAAAGGTAACCGTTTGGTTAGCCTGTTTTCTTATTTCATTATGGTATATCTTGTTTCATGTGTAAGTTTTTATTTCCGCTGATTTTCTCTGATGTTGTATCACTAGGGTGCCCGGGGTAAGGCACCAGTCACGGGCCCGGGGTCGGGTCGTGACATGTGAGCTGCGAGGGTATGTACTGGGTAGGCTGGGATGAATATCTCACTCGCTGCTGAGGCAGCTCGTCCAAAAACTCACCGCGATAACCAACCGGTCTAGCCCTCTTACGCTGATCTCCGCGTTGGCCCTCTACCCTCTGTACACCTATCTGTACTGGCCGAATAACCTCCTGCTGATGAAACTGTAGCACCGCTATCTTGGTCAATAACATAATGGCTTCCTCGCGACCACTATAGTCTTCTCCTAATGGCCCGAGCTGGGCTGCAGTCTTTGGGGCCTCAAAACACAGGCGGAAGAACTTCGCCGCGGAACAACATCCGGTATACCCTGGGCATAAGCCCTATCAACTCTCTGAGTCTGACTAGTAGCTCCTGCTACTCCTTTGCCCTTCTGGGCGGCTGTTACCCTTCTTGGAGGCATAACTATAACACAAAATTACGTCAGAGAGGAATTATCTTACTAACACAGCTCTTTGGCACGATCTTAGAGTGAGAAGAATAGAAACCAACTCTGTCACTCCCCAAACCCCGGGCCCGTGACTGGTGCCCTACCTGGGCACCCTTCTACCTTAACAACTAAGTAACTGCGGAAATTAAATAACACTTCATTTTTTTTTTAAACCAACATACGTACAAGGGCAAAGCCGACAAGGCTGCCATAATATACATGATCAAAAGACACTACACCGTACATGAGTCCAATCCCACATATGAATACAGACCTCTAAGAGTTATACTGAACTATGACGGGACAAGGCCCGCCCGTACCATGCGTACAAAAGCACATCTTGAAAGAACTTATACCAAAAAGATACAACTCCCGAACAGAAGGAGCTATCCAAAAACTCTGAGCAGGGTCCTACACCTGCAGATCACCAAACAGCGTACCTAAACCTGCGGCATGAACGCAGCCCGAAGAGTCGGTCGAAGAATGTACCAAGTATGTGAAGCGATGAAATCTTGTAATGAAATCATAACAGTCTAAACAAAACAGGAGACATGTATGATATCCAACCTACAGTACACAATACATAAGCAGTCATATCAAGTCAGGGACGCTTGCCATCAAAGTCACTACTCAATATAACTATGGGTCTCACACCCATAATATCAACCATGCCCATGGAATCCTTTCTCACTGTCGGCAGTCCATGATATAACAATATCCCTCGTGGTCGCATGCCCCGTAATCCCACATCGTATAAGCATGACCATGGGGTAATACAAACAAATCCGGGAATCTAACCCGCTCCTGTTCACATGCCCCGGAATCCCACATCGTATAAGCATGTCCAAGGAGTATCCCTCGTGGTCGCATGCCCCGGAATCCCACATCGTATAAGCATGACCATGGGGTAACACAAACAAATCCGGGAATCAAACCCGCTCCTGGTCACATGCCCCGGAATCCCACATCGTATAAGCATGTCCAAGGAGTATCCCTCGTGGTCGCATGCCCCGGAATCCCACATCGTATAAGCATGACCATGGGGTAACACAAACAACCGGAATCAAACCCGCTCCTTGTCACATGCCCCGGAATCCCACATCGTATAAGCATGTCCAAGGAGTATCCCTCGTGGTCGCATGCCCCGGAATCCCACATCGTATAAGCATGACCATGGGGTAACACAAATAATGGAAGCATACCCGTGGAATCCCACCTCACTGTCGGTACGTCCAAGTACTTATCAAGGCACACATAGAATAATTCTCAATTAAACAGGCCAAAGTACTTATCAAGGCACACATAGAATAATTCTCAATTAAACATGCCAAAGTACTTATCAAGGCACACATAGAATAATTCTCAATTAAACAGGCCAAAGTACTTATCAAGGCACACATAGAATAATTCTCAATTAAATAGCCAAAGTACTACGTACGTGCATTCTTTTCAAAAGACTCCTTTTTATGTAAAACCCCAAGATACTAACACCCGTAGTATCAAGGTGTGTCTATTTTTCAAAGTAAGTTACTACACTTTTAGAAAACTCATTTCAAAGCTTGGAATCAAGTAACTTCAAATTTTCACAATCTAGGCAACTTATGCCTAATAATCAAAATAGACAACTTTCTTAACCTTCCATAAAGCCGTTATAACCAACTTCCCATAAAGCCGCTATAACCCTTTATGGTTTTAGACATATTCATTCCTTTTTATAACCAAGAGACTTATACTTAAAACCAAGTATCACATACTTACAAATCAAGTTCTTAACTTTCCAAAATACTTCAAGTCTCTTAATATTTAGAAAACAAGTTTCTTCTACTTTTAAACCTCAAGTAACTCACACCTTTAAAACAAGTTACTTCTCTTAAATCATGTCATTTCTCCTCTCTTAAAACAATTAAGTAAATCACTCCTTTGACTCCCCTAAAGTCATTATAACAACCCTTAGGTTTTGGAACTAAGGCACTAGCCAAAAGATTTGGAAACCCCTTCCTTTTCAAGACTCTATGTACTTTAAGAAAAATACTTTCACTTATAAGAATCCAACTTCACTAAGGAAATGGATTATACAACTTACAATTTAAACATCAAAGTACAATCAAGGAAGTACATAGAACAAATTCTATTTTAGGCAATCCAAATACAACCAAGGAATGGATCATTTAAGGAGTAGGACATACTTTCTTTATTTTAAGGAATCATGCTAGAAGAGGAGATAGTTCACATACCTTTCCGGCTAAATCCACAAGCTAAGCCGAATACGCCGCACGTAGAAGTGTCAACCTATAATGGTCACAACATGACTATCAACTTCTAGTCTCTAACGTAGAATAATACTAAGTATACGGTCTCTAATTCTACGGAAAATCGGGCAGCACTTCCTTTGTTTCTACTCACTTTGCCACCTTTTTCAAGGCCGAATACAATAACCAACACGCCACTTTTAAGGCTCAAAACAACAACCAACCAAAGGGGATTACACGCCTTACAATACGTGTAAAATTACGCCCCACAATTCATACAAAGTAGTTCCATATTTAAAGCCATTCTCGGCCAACTACATAACCAACAATTCAAAGTCTTTTCCAATCTTTTTCCAATTCCAAGTTCTAAGGTCAAACATGTTATATAGTCATAAACAACTACAATTTCCTTCTTTATACAACATGCGACGACTTAAACTAATAATCAACTCGAATTGTAATCTTAAGGCTAAACATGCTAGTTTCGGATTAGGGTTCCAATAGCCAATATACTTATCAAACTTCATACTATATAACTCATGCTTGCTAATATCCATAGCTACAACAATAAGTAAATCTTAATTGCTAAAACGACAAGATTTATACCTTTATAAGCCCTTAAAATTTCCAAGATTCAAAGTCGCGCCTTAGCAATTCTTAGCTCTTTTCCTTAAGTTCCAATCCGCTCCAAGCACTCCTTAGAAGCCTATGAAGCACTCATCTTCAAGTTCCAACTCCAAAGTTGAAGAACTCCTTAAGTTTCCGCCTTGCGACTAATACGAAAATGTCGTTTTTCCGAAATCTTTCTATTGAGATATCCTTACAATACCCTTAGGGACCTTGGGTTTAAGTCTTGTGGCTAATGGATCAAAACTACAAAATTTTCTTGTTGGAACTAGACCAAACCCGAGACCACAATTTCTTGGCACAAATGTTCTCTAATTTCTCTAAGTGTTAAAGACCTTGTCTTGCACTAGTGAAGCATATATAACACAATGAAGGGCTTAGATAATAACACTTGTTAGGTTTTGGATGAAGGAGATCAAGCCAAATGGCTCTTGACTTGGTCAACAATGTCAAGCTCTTAATTAGCAAGACTTTGTCATCTACACTTTGGTCAAATGACCATTTTAGCCTTGCAAATTTTCGACCAAGACCATGTGGTGGAGGTGCCATGTGTCGCCCTCTCATTCGTCCATAAAATTCCGTAACCCTCGTGTGTTATACCCCGTAGTTCCAGGGTATGTATGCGAGGACGTACGTACGAGAATACGACAGAAAGATTGGAAAGGAAGAAAGAGGTGATTTTTCCACGGAAAAGTTTCCGGTTTTTGTGAAGGAAAAAGGTTCGTTAATGGGAATTGGATTCCCAGATTTGGTATTCGGACTTCCTGGAATATTAGAGAATTATGGAATTTTATTTTCGGAAATGGTCACGTGGGGCCCACGGGAGAAATTTACGGTTTTGTGGGGCCCACTTTGTTTTCGAGATCTTGGCCATTGGTTGGCCTTTGCTTGACCTATAAATACCCCTCCCTTGTGAAGACTTCTTCATCCCAAAATCTCTAAGTCTTGAAAGCTTCTTCCTCCCCCCTTAGTGTAGTGTCTTGGCCGAGAGTCCTCCCTTTGTGAGGCCTTTGGCGAGCACCCTCCCCTTGGCGAGTTTCCCCTAGTGGGGTAGGCGAGGGTATACACCCTTGTGGTGTTGTCTCGTATAAATACCCCCCCCCCCTCTTGGTAGAAATACTCTCAAAAGTATTGTTACTATACCCAAATTACCTTAGCCGTATACCTTGTAGTATTCCAAAGAAACCTCTATACGTAGAGCAGGAAATACTACCGTATGTCCTTTTGTCTCAAACCGAAACCCTAAGGAAATCTTCGTTGATTGATTGAAGTATTTAAGTAGAAGTTGGTTAGAACTTCTAAGGGTTGTTTGGGCGGGTTGGAGCACCGGAGTAGGAGCTAAGCGTTGCTAAGGATCGACATTTATACTTGGATAATTATGGGCTTATCGAGGTAATTATCTTGTCCTCTAATTGTAATTGGAAATTACATGTTGTTAGAATATATAGTTGAAGCATACTATATATAGAACTAAGCTTAATCTTCGTGATGTCTTTTGACTTAAGCCTGAAGAATAAAGAAGAACTGAACTGTATGTACATAGGACTGTATTGCAGTAGACTTGTGTAGTATTACTGAGTAGAATTGTACACGTCCGGTTAGACGTATAACCCACTGGTTGGCTTGGTGGCGGCCTCGATAAAAGAGGAGATTTACGCCATTTGCGGGGAGAGTCTCGCCAATTTTCTGTAGAGAAATGGAACCTTGTGTTTTGAAGTTAATAGACGTTTGTGACCTTTTTAGGTGAAAGTACTAAGAGTAGCGTATTCTACTTGAGGAGTGGAAAGGGCTAGCAAGGTTGTAGTACTTGGAGCATTTTGCTTATTGTCGATACTCGTCGCGAGGTATGTGAACCTCTTCCTATCTCTTCTAGCATGATATGTGTGAACTATGTAGTACGGTAGACGCATGTATGTTAAGCGTGTTTGATTGTTTTTAAAACATAAAGTGTTATAATGGCTTTATGGGAAGTTGGTTATAACAGTTTTATGTAGGTAAGAAAATACTTTGTGGTTTTAAAAGGTAACTGATGTGAATTATAACTGGCTTGTTATAATAAAGAACTTGATGTATTTCAAAAGATTTATAAATCGTTTTGAAGGGAGTGTAATACTTGGTTTTTGAAAACTTAAGAGTTATACTAGCTTTATGGGAAGTTAGGTATAACGGCTTAAGAATGTTTTACTAATTTCGGAAATCAGAATGTGTATCGCCAAACCACTGCAGCGTTAATAAAGGAAAATGTACTGACTAATGAGTTGTATTATTAAAACCAGTAGAAACCTCCATCTGCATAGAAACTAAGATGAGACAAAATGATATTACATTTTCTAGGTCATGGCTGCTGTAGTAAGATTATTATAAACAAGAATAACCTATTCACTCATAAGACTTATGTTACTCAAATGTTTTAAAAGAGATTAAGACTATGAGTTATGAAACCTTTCTAAAATAAGTAACTTGAGCATTTTTGAAATTAGGCAAACTTGGACGTTTGGAAAATAATGTTGTTACTTGATTTTACAAAGGTAAGTGTTTTGGGTTTACTTAAAAAGACAGTCACTCTATTTTATACTACGGGTATTGTGTGACTTATGTGGAAGGAACGGATCTTTTAAAGATTTAATGTATGAAGTACTTTGGGGATGGATACCCGAACTTGTTAATAGAAAGTACCTTGTGTGAATAACTTGATTGTATTGGTTTGTGATAGCCTTGTAATACTTTCTTGTTGATTTGATAAGTAAACATGTTAGGATGCTACGTGTGTTAGTATCTTGTGATGTTAGTGTAAAGGGGTTTTCCCCTCGACTGCGCTTAAAGTTGTTTGACTATCAGCCGTTATGTTGGTATTGTACCACTCACCTTGACTTGTGTCCGGAGGTTAAGTCGCCTCCGTCGGGGTAGACTTCGGCGATGCAGGACCATGATTCGAGAATACCTCATGCGGGTCCAGGGGATCCATGCGGAACTACGGGAGTTCCAGGTTAGTTTACGGCCCTTGTGGTCATGCGTTCTTTGTGGCTATGCGGTGCGAGTCGGGGCGATGCGGGAGTAGCTACCCTCGATGCGGGGTTATACCTCATGCGGGCCTATGAGGTTGGCCTATGCGGGCTGCGGAGAGTTCGAGGCTAGACGCGCACATTTGATCTGCGGCGAGTGACGGCTTTCATCATGTGGCGGCTGAAGCAGATATCATGACACAGTTTATGACCTTGTTGGTACTGTGGGTTTTAGTAGTCGGCTATGCCTTCGTACTTACCCGTACAGTTTTATTATAACACAGGTGGGACCTGGTGTTCATGTGTGTTCCTTGGTGCTTTCATATCATGATGCGGCAGTGAGGAATGTGTTCCACGGGCACGATTGATGTTGTGGGCGTGAGACCCATTGTTAAATTTGAGTGATGACTTGAGGGCGTGAGTCCCTGACTTGACATGACTGCTTATTTATTGTGAACTGTAATTTGGTTATCATACATGTCTCCTGCTTTGTATAGACTACTATGATTTCATTTCTGATTTATTTTCGATTTCACATACTTGGTACTGTTATCGACCTCGCCCGGCTGCGTTCATGCCGCAGGTAAAGGTACACCAGTCATTGATCCTCGCTCTTAGGGTCACAGTTCAGCGTTTGGGAAAGCTCCGTTTCTCCGGAGGCTTATCAGTGGTATAGTCCCCTGTTGTTGTAGGTATTTACATTCAGGGGTATGGCGGGGCCCTGTCCCGCCATTGTTGTCGTATCATTTCTTAGAGGTCTGTAGTACTGTTGTGGGCAGGGTTTGTAAAAAGGATTAAACTGTTCATGTTGAAAAAGTTGTTATTTATATATATGCCGAAAGACAAGTTTTCCTCAGATTACTGTTTGTACTTCATTTGTTTCATGTATGTGTTTTATGTTCCGCTGATTACTCTGATGTTGTATCACTAGGGTGCCCGGGGTAAGGCACGATCCACGGGCCGGGCAGTCGTGACAAAAGTGGTATCGAGCGATTAATCCTCGGAAAGTGTCTCTGCACCGTATCCGATGAAGTCTTGATTATCGGTGTGTTGTGCACCACACCAATAATCGTGAGGCTATAGGATATTTAGGATTGGTTTCTATTCTTCTCACTCGAGATCGTGCCTTAGAGTGTGTTATAAGTTGGACCCTCGGCGAAATTCTTTCCCTATCGTTATGCCTCGCGCAGGCAACCCGGCCCGGGAGGGCAAGGCGGCCGAGGAGGCTGCAGTAGAGTTCGGAGGGTTACGTGGGCACAGCCCAATCATTACCTAGGGTAATGCTTCATTCGGGATTTCTGCGACGCCACTAGCCCCATAAAGTTTAGCACGGCGGCGGTTCTCTGCGGCCATGATATTTGAACGCCGGTTCCACGACGAGCAGAGAATATGGATTACAAAGAGCGACCACATTTACTAGCTATGGATTTGGCTACCGAGAGTATACCGATGTCCGCGAGTCTTGATGGCTATCTAAGAGAGGTCGTGCAAGAGTAATTCTTGATTAGGCTTGAGCATGGCACGTATGCGGGCTTATGCGCATCGGGCGAGAACATAGAAATCATGGTGGGTTAACCGAGTAAGATTTTGGGGATAGAGAAGGTGTGAGCCTTAGAGTGTTATACGTAGAGACCTTAGAGGTGAGGCCATCTCAAGAAAGGTGTAGTGTTATGTTTGATCCTTATCAGTGCATAGTGCACGTGAGCTATGTGTGGGATAGGTCCTAGTAGTGTGGAATGAAAGGGGTAGTTGAGCTAAGAAGACCGCTAGGTTTGGAACGTGATTAGTGAGATTGTTCCTTGGGGAACTAGTGTTTCTTGGCGTTCGGGTCGAGTTGAGGCCACGTCGCGGGTCAACCCGCGACTGTTTTATGGTGGGGTCGGTTTGTGGTGGTCCCGCCTTGTGTTAGGAGTCATGGTGTTAGGCCCATGTTTAGTTAACCAACAGTCTGAGTTCGTGGATGCGTTCGACCGATGGTCGGGCGATGGGGGCAGCCCATCGTGTTCTTGATCGGGACCGTTCACTCGGCGATGTTGATTTTATCGAAAGGTTGTAAGGCTGCAGGTGCCTACCTTCACCTTATGGCGAGCAGTGGAGCCAGTGCGGCTGTTTTTGTTTCGGAAGCTTTACGAGCGGGGTTAAGAACTCGGGTAAGTCTCGAATCGCATTCGCCTCGGGCGGTGCTTGGATTTGAGGATAGTTGTGGGATTGTTGTCTCTGTGGAGGAGTGTTTAAGCTACCATTTGAGTGTTCGGATGTCACCTTTTGAAGCCTTGTAGGGGCGGAAGTGTAAAGTTGCCGGTCGATTGGTTCAATGTTGGCAAGTTCGACGATTAGTTGAGCTTGTTCCAGGTCGTGGATAGTGAGAACCTTGTCTAGAAGAAGTTCCGCGGCTCGGAAGAATCGTGCGGATAATCGGCGACGGCTTAGAGTTGAGTTGACGGTCGGTCTTCTTGAAAGTACCACCGGACGGTGTGACGAGCTTTGGAAAGCAGAGAAACTTAGCGAGTTACTTTGGGCCTTTTGAGTTGGTGAGAATAGGCGGGTTGCCTATATGTTAGCATTTGCCGTCCGGCGTAGGAGGCGGTGCGTCGGTCTTCGTATTGTTATGTTCGAGAAAGTACGGAGATCCATCAGTATCCCGATTAATGATGACCACGTTAGGGATAGTAACCTGAGTTTTGGAAACCAAGCGATGTCGAGAATGTGGTAAGAGTTCGAGTGTCACGACATCCTCGAGGATCATGGCGGCCGGTACCATTTGTTGGGTCGTCGGAGCAAGGCTCGCGACAAAGTGACAAAAGTGGTACCATTTGTTGGGTCGCCTGAGAAGGTTAATGCCTCAGGCAAAGTGACAAAGTGGTATCTATGGCGAGTAAAGAGAGAAGCGAGCATGTATGGCGAGCATAGATGTGATCTTTTCTTTTGTAAAGAGAAGGTGCGAAGGAAGTATATTTTAGACCCCGGTGAGAAGTGATTTGTGGTGATGTAGAGGTGTTTCCTCGTGGACTTGGATGTAAGTTTTTGCGCAGGTGTTTCCATGGCCAGGTGTGGCAGGATTGTTCCCGTAAGTATAGTAGTAGAGACTATATCGACGCTTGTATGTTTGGGGACTTAGAAGGAACATTCGGGACGAATGTTTCTAAGGGGGGAAGAATGTTATACCCCGTAGTTCCAGGGTATGTATGCGAGGACGTACGTACGAGAATACGACAGAAAGATTGGAAAGGAAGAAAGAGGTGATTTTTCCACGGAAAAGTTTCCGGTTTTTGTGAAGGAAAAAGGTTCGTTAATGGGAATTGGATTCCCAGATTTGGTATTCGGACTTCCTGGAATATTAGAGAATTATGGAATTTTATTTTCGGAAATGGTCACGTGGGGCCCACGGGAGAAATTTACGGTTTTGTGGGGCCCACTTTGTTTTCGAGATCTTGGCCATTGGTTGACCTTTGCTTGACCTATAAATACCCCTCCCTTGTGAAGACTTCTTCATCCCAAAATCTCTAAGTCTTGAAAGCTTCTTCCTCCCCCCTTAGTGTAGTGTCTTGCGAGAGTCCTCCCCTGTGAGGCCTTTGGCGAGAGCACCTCCCCATGGCGAGAGTTTCCCAGTGGGGTAGGCCGAGGGGTATACACCCCCCCTTGTGGTGTTGTCTCGTATAAATACCCCCCCTCTTGGTAGAAATACTCTCAAAAGTATTGTTACTATACCCAAATTACCTTAGCCGTATACCTTGTAGTATTCCAAAGAAACCTCTATCGTAGAGCAGGAAATACTACCGTATGTCCTTTTTGTCTCAAACCGAAACCCTAAGGAAATCTTCATTGATTGATTGAAGTATTTAAGTAGAAGTTGGTTAGAACTTCTAAGGGTTGTTTGGAGCGGGTTGGAGCACCCGGAGTAGGAGCTAAGCGTTGCTAAGGATCGACATTTATACTTGGATAATTATGGGCTTATCGGTAATTATCTTGTCCTCTAATTGTAATTGGAAATTACATGTTGTTAGAATATATAGTTGAAGCATACTATATATAGAACTAAGCTTAATCTTTGCGGATGTCTTTTGACTTAAGCTGAAGAATAAAGAAGAATCGAGCGTATGTACATAGGGTGTATTGCGATGAGACTTGTGTAGTATTCGAGTAGAATTGTACACGTCAGGTTAGACGTATAAACCCCTGGTTGGCTTGGTGGCGGCCTCGATAAAGGAGGAGATTTCTGTTTGTTGCGGGGAGGTCTTTGCCAAATTTTACGTAGAGAAATGGAACATTGGGTTTTGAAGTTCAGAGGCGGTTGTGACCTTTTTAGGTGAAAGTACTAAGAGTAGCGTATTCTACTTGAGGAGTGGAAAGGGCTAGCAAGGTTGTAGTACTTGGAGCAGTGTGCTTATTGTCGATACTCGTCGCGAGGTATGTGAACCTCTTCCTATCTCTTCTAGCATGATATGTGTGAACTATGTAGTACGGTAGGCGTCGTGTGTTAGCGTGTTTGATTGTTTTTAAAACATAAAGTGTTATAATGGCTTTATGGGAAGTTGGTTATATGACTTTATGTAGGTAAGAAAATACTTTGTGGTTTTAAAAGGTAATCGATGTGAATTATAAGCGGCTTGTTATAATAAAGAACTTGATGTATTTCAAAAGATTTATAAATCGTTTTGAAGGAGAGTAATACTTGGTTTTGAAAACTTAAGAGTTATACTAGCTTTATGGGAAGTTAGGTATAACGGCTTAAGAATGTTTCTTGATTTGAATCGAATGTGTATCGCCAAACCAACTGCGGCGTTAATAAAGGAAAATGTCTTGACTAATGAGTTGTATTATTAAAACCGGTAGAAACATCCATCTGCATAGAAACTAAGATGAGACAAAATGATATTACATTTTCTAGGTCATGGTCTTTGTAGTAAGATTATTATAAACAAGAATAACCTATTCACTCATAAGACTTATGTTACTCAAATGTTTTAAAAGAGATTAAGACTATGAGTTATGAAACCTTTCTAAAATAAGTAACTTGAGCATTTTTGAAATTAGGCAAACTTGGGCGTTTGGAAAATAATGTTGTTACTTGATTTTACAAAGGTAAGTGTTTTAGGTTTACTTAAAAAGATACCACTCTATTTTATACTACGGGTATTGTGTGACTTATGTGGAAGAACGGATCTTTTAAAGATTTAATGTATGAAGTACTTTGGGGATGGATACCCGAACTTGTTAATAGAAAGTACCTTGTGTGAATAACTTGATTGTATTGGTTTGTGATAGCCTTGTAATACTTTCTTGTTGATTTGATAAGTAAACATGTTAGGATGCTACGTGTGTTAGTATCTTGTGATGTTAGTGTAAAGGGGTTTTCCCCTCGACTGCGCTTAAAGTTGTTTGACTATCAGTCGTTATGTTGGTATTGTACCACTCACCTTGACTTGTGTCCGGAGGTTAAGCTGCCCTCCGATGCGGGGTAGACTCAGGCGGTCTGGGACCATGATTCGAGAATACCTCATGCGGGTCCAGGGGATCCATGCGGAACTACGGGAGTTCCAGGTTAGTGTGACCGCTTGTGGTCATGCGGTCTTTGTGGCCATGCGGTGCGAGTCGGGGCGATGCCGGGAGTAGCTACCCTTGATGCGGGGTTATACCTCATGCGGGCCTATGAGGTTGGCCTACGCGGAGTCGCGGAGAGTTCGAGGCTAAAGCGCGCATTTGATCTGCGAGCGAGTGACCGGCTTTCATCATGTGGCGGCCAGAGCAGATATCATGACACGCTTTATGACCTTGTTGTGCGTAGGTTTTAGTAGTCGGCTATGCCTTCGTACTTACCGTCTGATTTTATTATAACACAGTGGGACACGTGTTCATGTGTGTTCCTTGGTGCTTTCATATCATAGACTGCCGGCAGTGAGGAATGTGTTCCACAGGCACGATTGATGTTGTGGGCGTGAGACCCATTGTTAAATTTGAGTGATGACTTGAGGGCGTGAGTCCCTGACTTGACATGACTGCTTATTTATTGTGGCTGTAATTTGGTTATCATACATGTCTCTGCTTTGTATAGACTACTATGATTTCATTCTACGATTTATTTTCGATTTCACATACTTGGTACTGTTATCGACCTCGCCCGGGGGCTGCGTTCATCCGCGGTAAAGGTACACGATCATTGATCCTCGCTCTTAGGGTCACGATTCGGCGTTTGGGAAAGCTCCGTTTCTCGGAGGCTTATCGATGGTATAGTCCTGTTGTTGTAGGTATTTACATTCGGGGTATGGCGGGCCACTGTCCCGCCATTGTTGTCGTATCATTTCTTAGAAGTGCAGTAATCTTGTTGTGGCGGGGTTTGTAAAAAGATTAAAGCTCATGTTGAAAAAGTTGTTATTTATATATATGCCGAAAGGCAAGTTCTCCTCAGATTACTGTTTGTACTTCATTTGTTTCATGTATGTGTTTTATGTTCCGCTGATTACTCTGATGTTGTATCACTAGGGTGCCCGGGGTAAGGCACCAGTCACGGGCCCCGGAACGGGTCGTGACATCGTGGGCCCCACAAAACGTAAAATTCCTCGGGTGGGCCCCACATGACCAAATCCGTAAAAATAAATTTCCATAAAGTTAATAAGTTCCATACTCTTCAAATAATGTATTTTGAGAATCCAATTCTCAACAACGAACATTTTTCCTTTCCGACGTTCGGAAGATTTTCCGCCGGAAAAACAATTCTTCCTTTCGTACCAATTTTCAAGTCTTGATTCCTTACATACACTCTCTTACACATGTACTGGACTTACGGAGTGTAACAGGTACGTCCAAGTAAACTCATACTAAGACAAAGGAAGCGTACCCGTGGAATCCCACATCATTGTCGGTACGTCCAAGTAAACTCATACTAAGACAATGGGAGCGTACCCGTGGAATCCCACATCACTGTCGGTACGTCCAAGTAAACTTCATAACTTCTTTAGACTTTCATTAATATACAAAATGGATCTCACTTTTATGACCTTAAGGCACTTTCTTATTGCTTAATCAAATCCGGAGAGTTTAACCCGAAGTACTATGTACTTCTACTCTTTCAAAAGATCCCTTTTTCACATAAAACCCCCATTTTACACTCTAAGTAATTGATACCTTTAAATCAAATTGCCCTACTTAATTTCAATTCTTTCATCTTAGTTTACCTTACTCAAGAAGACCATACCTTTAACATTCCATAAAGTCATTATAACCAACTTCCCATAAAGCCGTTATACTAACTTTATGCTTTAGGAACTAAGACGTCCATATCCTTTCATATAGTCGTTATAACTCCATATATCTTAGACAATTTAGTTCTTTTTATGACCAAGGGACTTATACTTCCAATCAAGTTACACAACTTTCAAAATACTTCACGTCTCATAACTTTAGAAAACAAGTTTCTTAACTTAAAAATCAGGTCTCTTATCTTTAGAATAGTTCAATACTCAATACTTCCACACCAAGTATTCTATATTTTTTCATGTCAAGAAATCCTTGTCTACCTTAATTAGAATAAACCATTCCTCAAGAGCAAGTGAGTTAACTCCTTAACCCAACCAACTTAGACATTTTCTTAAAACAAGTCAAGTATAACAAATGGATTTACTTCATTTAAATCACGTACGTCTACCGTACTATATAGCTATAACTACTCATGCTCGAGAGATAAGAAAGTTTCCACATACCTCTCCGGTTAACCCACTTGCCAAGTCCAATATGTCGTCCGTAGATGTCAACATATAATGACCATAATACGTCTATTAGCTCCAAGCTTCAACGTAGACTATTCTAATGTAAAGTCCCTTATTCTTACGGAAAATTGGACAACACTTCTTTTGTTTCTACATACTTTGCCACCTTTTTCAAGACCGAATTCAATAACCAAACACGCCACCTTTAAGGCTCAACAATGCAGTTAACAAATAGGGGATTACACGCCTACTAGACGTGTAAAATTCCGCCCCATAATTGATATCAAACTAGTACAAACTACAAGGTCCAATTTGGCAATTTTGAGGTATAACAACATAACTTCTTATCCAATTCCTTTTTAATCCAATTTCTTATCCAATTCCTACATGCAATACTTCTAAAAGCAATATTGACAACTATAAGTCCTTTCTTCCACACATGCAACAGAATTTACTAGCAAAAAAGAAAGGATTGTTACCTTAGAGCTTACCCAAATTAATCCAACAAATCTCACTTGTCTTCCTTCCACAATCACCTCCACAAAACTCCTACAAGCTTGCCAACAAGTTTCCTTCTTTCCACTTTTCTGAAATTTTCCTCTAGGCCTTGGTTTCTTCTTGAATTTCTAGAGAGAAGAGAGAGGGATTTAATTTTAGAGAGAAGGGAGAGATTTTAAGAATGACCAAGTCTTCAAGACTTGGTCAATAAATAGGACATGCAAAAAATCAGAGGGGGGGGGGGGGGACACTTGGCACCCACCCATGGCCTTTTTATTAGAAAATGTCTGATTTCTCCTCAGTTTTCCGCAAAAACTCCGCCTCGGCGCGACCTGCGTGGCGCCTCGTGTGAAACCTCATAAACTTTCAGAACTTGGCGCGCGGCCACGCTCGGAACGCGGCGCTGACCTCGAGAATTCTCGGCATAAGCGTCGCGGCCTGCGTCGTGGCCAAGCGCTGTGGCCCCGACCGAAAACGTTTTACGCTTCATTGCGCCGAACTTGTAATTTCCATAACTTTCTAAGCCGATATCCTATCGACGAACGGTTGGTTGCGTTGGAACTAGACTCAACGAATTACATACTAGGCCTTTGAAACACCTACAAACTCTTAATGAACTAGGATATATGCCGCTCCAAAGTTGACTAAAATCCGTCCGAATTATTCCACCAACCTATCTTTCTAAAATTTTAAATCTTAATTCATGTCGTACGTTCTCATAGCATGACCTGAATTACGGGGTGTAACAGTTATATGACGACGTATATGCGGTATATGGAGCCTAGTTAGATTACATATTGAAATGGTTGGATTGTTGGTTGATTTAAATTATTGGTTGATTTGAATTCATTTGGTTGATTTGGATTGTTGGTTAATTGTGGATACGCACATAAACAGAGGAAATGCTACCCGAATTTTTATAGAATTAAGGAAGTCGTTATTCAAATAACTTACGTTAGAAGTCCTAGAATTAATGATCGTATCATTGTTATTATAGGCTGACATATTAGACGAGGCGCGTCCTAGTTTTACATTGGTTGAGCGACTAAGAGGTATGTAAAACTCTTCCTTCCTTCTTTTTGGCATGATTTTAATGAAAGTACGGCGGACGTACGTAATTCCTATATGTTCAGTTTTAAAGGATAATTGTTGATTAGTGTCTATGATTTTCAGTAAAAAAGTTTATTATGATGAAATTATCGAGAGTCAAAGATGATTTTTAATTGCATATGGTTTCTCATGATATCTACTCGTGCTAAGTATTATTGTTTCACTCCACCGAGTCCAGGGTCGGATCATGTTCGTGCGCAACTTTATAGAATTCATCGAGTCCCTCACTAGAGGGCCGAGACACGTTACATACATATATACAGATTTTATCGAGTCCCTCCATAGAGGGCCGAGACATGATATGCGCACATATACAGACTTTCATCGAGTCCCTCACTAGAGGGCCGAGACATGTTATCTGATTGATATCTGAGACATAGACATAGTGACGGTATGAGTAAGCATTCATGATTTACGATATGACTCTCATTTTGTTAAGCTTGATGACTCTCTATCTTTACTTGACTGATTGTGATTTCATTTTCAGTATTTCATGTCTTATATACTCGAGACATTATTTTATCGACCCCCTTTCCTCGAAGTGTGTTCATGCCCGCAGGTTCAGGTGTTCAGACAGGTGACCCTCCAGTTTAGGACTTCTGTACAGCAGTTGGAGAGCTCCTTTGTTTCGAAGCCAGCTATTTTGGTACGGATCTTCATCTTTCAGACTTATGCATATTTTAGGCACGACGGGGCCCTGTCCCGTCATATGTCAGTATCATACTCTTAGAGGTCTGTAGACAGTTGTGGGTTGGACGTTTGTGCCTTGTTTTAGGTTGTAATGTTGTTGTACTCTGTGTTGGGGCGTTCCTGGTTATTCCTGTTGTTATCTAGTGGCAGCCTTGCCGGCTTGCTTATTTTGACTATTCCTTTGTGTACGTAATTTTGGTTGGTGGCAGCCTAGTCGGGTAGCCTGTTATGATTGTTGTTCTGTTGTTGATTTGGCAGCCTTGTCAGCTCGCCCATTTTGGGAAGATGTTGTAAAAACAGCGTTGTGCTGCCGAAATTTCTATAAATTCCGGTATTAAATGGATTAAGTGTGACAGGTCAGTAATGACGTCCAATTAGGATGTTTAGTCGCGGTCCGTCGGGTCGGGTCGTGACACACGGCAAGGTTATAGCCTATGCTTTCCGGCAGCTACGGATGCATGAGAGAAATTACCCTACTCACGACTTAGGGTTGGCCGCAGTTATTCATGCCTTGAAGAATTGGAGACATTATTTATACGGGGTTCATGTGGATATTTATACAGACCATAAGAGCCTCCAGTACATCTTCAGGTAGAGGGAGCTGAACTTGCGGCAGAGATGGTGGTTAGAGTTGCTGAAGGATTATGATGTTGATATCCTATACCATCCGGGAAAAGCCAACGTGGTTGCAGATGCTTTGAGTCGTAGGTCGATGGGGAGTCTGTCAGAGGTGCAGCCAGATAGACAGGACATGGTCCGTCAGATCCATCAGCTAGCGAGCCTTGGGGTTCGGTTGGTCAATACCAATAATAGTGGGGTACGGGTTCGTAAGGTTGCCGAGTCTTCCATCGTTGAGGAGGTGAAGAGGCGATAGTATGAGGATCCAGTTATGAAACGATATCAAGATATGGCTCTTCGAGAGGAGAAGAGTTTATTTGAGGTAGCGCCTGATGGGGTGCTAAGATTCGAGGGCAGATTGTGTGTTCCCGCTGTTGCAGGACTTCGTCAGCAGATTCTGGGGGAGGCACACAGTGCTCGTTACTCTATTCATTCGTGGTCGACTAAGATGTACCATGACCTCAGATGTATGTATTGGTGGGATGGCCTGAAGAGGGATGTGGTCGGGTTTGTTGTTCAGTGTCTGAATTGTCAGCAGGTCAAGGTTGAGCACCAGAAGCCTGGTGGGCTATTGCAGGCGATTGATATTCCGATATGGAAGTGGGAGGTGATCAACATGGATTTTGTTACAGAGTTACCTCGTACTCAGAGCAGGTGTAATTCCATCTGGGTTATTGTAGACAGACTGACGAAATCAGCCCACTTTCTTCCAGCCAGGACTACGTATTCGGCTGAGGATTATGCTAGATTGTATATCAGGGAGATTGTGAGACTGCACGGAGTCCCTATATCTATTATATCAGACAGAGGAGCCCAGTTTATGGCTAAATTCTGGAGGTATTTCCAGAAGGGGTTAGGGACACAGGTGAGTCTCGATCGCATTTCATCCTCGGGCCAAGCGGGCGGGCGAGCGGCGTACTATCCAGACACTTGAGGATATGCTGCGGGCCTGTGTTATTGATTTCAGGGGTAGCTGGGAGGATCATTTGCCTCTTGTGGTGTTTGCTTATAACAACAGCTACCATTCTAGCATTCAGATGGCGCCATATAAGGCTTTGTATGAGCGGAAGTGTAGGTCGCCGATTGGTTAGTTCGACGTGGGTGAGGTTCAGTTAGTTGGCCCAGACTTGATTCAGTAGGTTGTGGATAAGGTGAAGTTTTTCCAGGAGAGACTGTTAGCAGCTCAGAGTCGGCAGAAGTCTTATGCAGATAATCGGCGTCGACATTTGGAGTTTCAGGTAGACGATTGGGTCTTCTTGAAGGTATCACCCATGAAGGGTGTGATGAGGTTCAAAAAGAAGGGGAAACTTAGCCCAAGGTACATTGGGCCTTACCAGATCATCCGTATAGTAGGCAAGGTTGCCTATGAGTTGGATCTGCCATCGGATTTAGAGGCAGTACATCCGGTCTTCCATGTTTCTATGTTGCGGAAGTGTATCGGAAATCTATCGAGAGTTTTCCCAGCTAGTGAGGTCCAGGTGATAGAGGGATTATCGTATGAGGAGAGTCCCATAGTGATACTCGATCGCCAGGTCAGGCGACTGCGGACCAAGGATGTGGCTTCCGTCAAAGTCTTGTGACGGAATGATAATAGGGAGGAGATGACTTAGGAAGCAGAGGAGGACATGTTGAGGAAGTATCCTCACTTATTCCCTACACCTCCAGGTAATCCTTTTCCCCTTACTTGTCAGTTTTAATTGAAGTATTTGTTTAAGTGTTGATTATGTGGCCAGATGTGGCATATTTGGTATCTAGGGGTTGTAAAAGGAGACTATGTCGCTATCTATAAGTTTGACTCCGAAAGAACATTCGGGGACAAATGTTTCTAAGGGGGGAAGATTGTTACGCCCCGTAATTTCAGGACATGTTTATAAGAACATATGTAAGAACTCAAAAACGTTAAGATTTGAGACTAGTAATAATTTATCGGAAATATGGAAATGTCGGAAAACAAAATATTGCGACGAATGGGAGGGTGACACGGTTCACCCCCCCCCCCCCCCCTTGGATGGTCTTGGTCGAATGGACCAAGGGTAGAAGGGACATTTGACCAAAGCAAATATGAACAAGTCTTGCAAGCTAGAGCTTGATATATTTGACTAAGTCAAAGAGCCACTTGACTTGATCTTTTAAATGAAATGCATCCAAGCCACACATTTGTTCTAATCTAGACCCTCAATGTTGTTATATAATCACACTAGTTGCAAGACAAGCTTCCCACACTTAGTAAAATTTAGAGAAAATCTTGTTCATGTCTAAAGAGCTCTCGGGTTTGCTATCCATCCAACAAGAAAAAAATCCGTTTGTGGTTCAATAATCCCAATACTTTAAACCAAGGTTCCTAAGGGTATTGTAAGGGTATTGTAAGGGTATCTCAATAGAAAGATCCCGGAAAAGTGTCGTTTTTGCATTAGTCGCAAGGTGAAAACCTAAGTCGCTTTCATAGGTTTGGATTGGAAATTGAAGGAAAGTTGTTTGTGAACTTCTAAGGGCTTCAAGTGGCGGATTGGAGTGTCAAGGAGAGGAGCTAAGTTGCTAAGGAGCGACTTCGGATCTTTAAGTTGGATTAAGGCTTGTCAAGGTAACAATCTTGTTCTCTTAGTGTTATAAGATTACATATTGTTGTAGTTATACATTTTAACAAGCATGAGATATATGTATTAGAGATTTATAAGTGTTATGGATATTGGAAGCCTAAATCTGAAACGACCTTGTTAGCCTTTTGAAATTGAAATACAATTTGATCGATAGTTAGAATCGTCGCATGTTATCTAATTGAAGATTGTAGTTGTTATAATCGATTGCGGCTATATAACATGTTATACTAAACAACTTGGATTGAAAAAGGAATTGGATAAGACTTTGCATTGTTGTACATTATGGCCGAAAATGACATTGGTTATTGAATTACTTGGTATTAACTGTGGGGCAGAATTGTACACGTCCTGTAAGGCGTGTAATCCCCTTTGATTGGTTGATGTGTTGAGCCTTAAATGTGGCATGTTTGGTTATTGAATTTGGGCCTTGAAAAGGTGGAAAAGTACGTAGAAACAAATGAAGTGCTGTCCGATTTTCTGTATAATTTGGTGACTTTACACTTAGAATATTCTACGTTTAAAGCTAGAGGTTAATAGAAGTATTATGGTCATTATAGGTTGACATACTACGTACGACATATTGGACTTAGCAAGTGGATTGAACCGAAGAGGTATGTGGAACTTTCTTATCTCTTGAGCATGAGTAGTTGTAAATGTATAGTACGGTAGACGTACGAGATTTAAATGAATTTAGTTTCGTTTGATATCCTTGACTTGTTTTAAGAATGTCCAAGTTGGTTGAGTTAGAGAATTAACTCACTTGTTTTAAAGGCTAAAGATATCTTAGTTTCTAAAGCATAAAGTTAGTATAAAGACTTTATGGGAAGTTGGTTATAACAACTTTATGGGAAGTTAAAAGAATGGTTTATTCTAGTAAAGTAAACAAGGATAAATGACTTGAAATAAAGAATGACAATTTGATTTAAAGGTATCCATTGCTCAAAGTTTAAAGTAAGGGTCACTTGGTTTAGAAGCCTAAAAATGTATTTCTAAAGGTATAGTGACTTGTTTTGAAAAGTAGACAAGCCTTGATACTACGGGCGTTAGTATCTTGGGGATTTTATGCAAGAAAATGTCATTTTTAAAAGGATAAAGGTACATAGTACTTTGGGTTAAATTCCCGGATTTTATAATGACATGTTAGTGTCTTAAGTAAACTAAAATGAGAGTGTATATAAATAAGGCTAATAAGAAGTTAGGGGATTTCTTAACTTGCTTATGTTATGTATGATAAGCCGATGGTGCTTATGTTATGTATGATAGCCGATTGTTCTAGGTTATGTTATTCTTGTGGGGTAAACCCCCGGGTTACTACTTGTTCCATGGATTTGCTACCCATGATGCGAGTGTGGCATTTGTAATCATTGCGGGTCCACCGGGCCCATGTGGGTGAAATAGTCCTATGCGGGTGAAATAGTCCCATGCGAGGCGGATGACCTCATTGCGGGTCCACAGGACCTATGCGGGTGAAATAGTCCCAGGAGTAGGGTTGCTTAATGATACTACGGGCGGGTGGCCCTACTTTGATCATGAGCCTCCTATTTTTATGCAGTAAAGTATACTCTTGATTACTCTCATTGTTAGTAAGGCACAATGTACTGTTATTTGAGTTATCATACATGTCTCCAGCTTTATTTTAGACTTTATGATTTCATTTCAGTACTTTCAGTTTTACATACTTGGTACATCTGTTGTACTGACCCCATTTCCTCGGGGGTTGCGTTCATGCCGCAGGTAGGGGTAAGCATGTGGTGGATCCTCATTCTTAGGATCACTGATCAGTTGTCAGAAGCTTCATTTCTCCGGAGGCTTGTCTTTTGGTATGGTTTTCCTGATGTTGTAGATTTATGTACATTCAGGGGTATGGCGGGGCCCTGTCCCGTCACAGTTGTTATTCTTAGAGGTCTGTAGTCATATCTTGTAGATTAGGTTGTAATAACAAAGATGTAACTATTTTATTTTTGGGTTATGTATATTTCACGAAAGGTGACCTTATCGGCTAGCCTGTTGATATTTTTACTGTCTAAGTATTTTATGAGGTTATGTATGTTCCGCTGCTATTCTCTGATGTATACCTGTAAGGGTGACCAGTTAGGGCACAAGTCGCGGGCCCGGGGTGGGGTAGTGACAGGGACCTAACGAGATGCTCGAACATTTGAAGGGTCTCTATGACTCTCAGTCCCAAACTATGGGATATGAGTTGTTAATAGAACTCTTCAAGTGTAAGCTAAGTTAAGGGGCCAAGTGTCTCAGCATGTGTTGAAGATGATAGGGCTGATAGAAAGGCTAGCCTCAATTGGTATAAGCTACATAATAATGTCGCTTCCACCCTCGTTCTGAACTCTCTCCCTCGTTCGTTCGATAATTTTATTGTAAATAACAATATGAACGGAACGAAGGCGAGTCAGCCGATTACGTCTTAGGATGTATTCCTCAACTATAATAAGAAAGGGCATTGGAAGAAAGGACTGCACTGCACCAAGAGGAAAAGCACCAGATGTTTCTACCTCTAGTGGACAAGGTATATACGTCATTCAAAATAAATAGAAATATTCAATGTACAAAACAAATGAGCTAAAATAAGTAAAATAAATTCTACCTACCTGTGGCATTGTAGACTTGGTCATTTCAATAAAACAAGGATAGAAAGGTTAAGGAAACTTGACTACCTCGAACCATTTGACTCAAAATCTTATGGTAACTGTGAATCTTATTTGAAAGGTAAGATGACCAATAAGTCTCTTTATGGAAAGGGGATACGAGCCAAGAAGGTTCTTGAGTTGGTACATACTGACGTATGTGGACCATTTTCGACTCAAGCTAGAGAAGGTTTCCCTTACTTCATCACTTTTACATACGACTTGACAAGGTATGGATATGTGTATCATACGAAACACAAATCTGAGGCTTTCGAAAATTTCAGGGAGTACAAGTGTGAATAGGAGAAACAACTTGCAAAGAGTATCAAGACTCTTCGATCTGATCGAGAGGGTGAATATTTAATTAAAGAATTTCTAGATTACTTGAAGCTACATGGAGTTCATTCAGAATGGACACCTCCTGGAACACCACAAATTAATAGTGTTGCCGAGAGGAGAAACTGGACCCTACTTGATATGGTTCGATCCATGATGAGCTTTTCAGCTTTACCAACATACCTTTGGTGATATGTTATACAAACCTCGATATATGTTCTGAACAAGGTTCCTTCCAAATCAATTGAAAAGACGCCATATGATATATGGTGTGGCAAGAAGCCAGCTCTTAGACATGTGAAGCCTTGGGGGTGTCATGCATATGTCAAGAAGATGCTCACTGATAAGTTGGAATCCAAGAGTGAGAAATGTTACTTCGTGGGGTATCCAGAGGAAACTAAGGGATACTATTTCTATCTTTCTAACGAACCTAAGGTCATGGTTTCTAGGAACGCAATTTTCCTTGAAGAATAATATGTCTACAAGGAACAGAGTTACACAGAGATAGAACTTGAAGAAATTTAAGAACCACGAGATAACATGGAGGTTGAATCATTGCCGAATGACCAAGGCAAGAATTCAGTGGGAGAATTTGGCGAAGAATGGGTACTTAGGATACGTCATTCGGCCAGTGGGAGTGCTACGAGGAATGATGCAGAAATGCAAGATCCTCCTACACAGACCTTAGGAGCAAGTGTAATGAATGCACCTCCTCCCATTCAAGAAATACATGAAAATGATATTCCTGAAAGCTCTCAATTTGTTATATATGTTGATTACATATTGATAATGGGAAACAATAAGACTCTCATGCAGTCAATTAAGGAATAGTTATCCAATACCTTCATGATGAAGGACTTAGGTGAGGCCTGCTACATTATGGGAATTAGGATCTATAGAGATAGACCTAATATATTGTTGGGGATGTCACAGTCGGTCTACATAGACAAAGTACTTAGACATTTTTTCTATGGAAAATTCCAAGAAAGGCGGTATTCCAATAGGTGAAGGCATCAAGTTATCTAAGAAGCATTGTCGTTCTAGTGTTGTAGAACTTGAACGCATGAAGGGGATTGCATATGTTTCGGCTATAGGATTAATCATGTATGCCATGACTTGTATTAGACCAGATGTGGTCTTTGTACTTAGTATGACCTGCAAGTTCCAGCAGAATCCTGGAGATGAACACTGGAAGGCAGTCAAAGGTATTCTTCAGTATCTCAGACGTACTAAAGATTACTTCTTGGTCTATGGTGGAGAAGAAAAGCTAGTTGTCACTGGATACACTAATGCTAGCTTCCAGACAGATATTGATGACTTCAAATCTCAGTACACGTTCATTTTCAATGGTGGAGCAGTGAGCTGGAAGAGTTCCAAACAAGCTACAATTGCTGATTCGACAACTGAAGTTGGGTACATTGCTGGATCGGAAACTGGTAAAGAGGTTGTCGCGATTTCTGAGTTCCTGAAGGAACTAGGGGTTGTTCCGAATGCTAGTTTTCCAATATCCATTTATTGTGACAACACTGGTGCAATTGCACAGGCAAAGGAACCAAGATCAACAAACAGAAAAAAACATGTACCAATGAAGTACCACATACTGAGAGAGAGTGTGGAGACTGAAGATATTAGATTAGATTATGTTCCCAAAGACAATAATCTAGCAGACCCATTTACTAAACCATTAAGCTTAGTTAAGAAAAATGGTCATTTTGAGAACATGGGTATTAGATATGTTAGTGATTGGTTCAAGGCCAAGTGGGAGATTGAAAGTATATTTATGTCCTAGAGACAATCTATATTAGGACAAATGTACTTTATACATATTCATATTTTTATATTAATGGAGATTAATATTATGGCATTTGAAGTTATTGAATTATTAGTTGTTTATAATATTCTATAAATGTATCCCTAGAGGTTACGTGGTTATTAATAATGTGAGAGATTAATATTATAACGTAACTCTTAAAATTGCTTCGACTAATGATCATCGAGAATGGGATATCGATGATATGTGATACGTCGACATGTTGTCTGCATCATATCCTTAAGGGATGTAGTATGTCTGGCCTACTACGAGTTATGGCCGCTCGTGATGGACGCATGGATACTTTTTGAAGTATTGGTATACCCTGTTGGTATGTTGATCCTGTCCTAAGCTCAATTGACTTGTAGGTTGAGACACGGTTTGTATTGGGTATATTGCGACGTAGATTAAAGGTGGTAGTTGAGCTAGGATTAGGATTAATTCCTCGAATGTATTTTTGAGAGAACACTAAGATTCTCATATGGTATTAGGTTGACTAAGTCATTGGCCAATGCAGTAGACATATCTTTGATATGGTCTTGTTGTCAGCTAATATAGATGAGATATAATGATCAAGCCATTAGGATAGACACTTGGTAGATCCTAAGCTTGAGAGAGTGTATCGTGAATGAAAGGATTTTATCTTCTCGCATAGAGGTTCAGTTAACAGGTTTCTTGTAACTATATTTCACATATTGAGTTCGTATTCCGGCGCCATCTAGGAGTTCCGTGTAGACCCCAATGTTATTAGTGTCGATATGTGAAGGTTTGTCGAGTAACACTAAGTCAATTGTTCCGTCGATTCAAGGATGTAATCAGAATAATGATCATTTAATTAAGTCAATATTAATTTCGGATTTAATTAAAAATAGAAACAAGGCAAATTGGACCAGGGCCGCGGCTCATGGGACCTAGGGTCGCGACGCCACCCATTGAGAGTTGCGGCGCCACTTGTCCAGTGGGTCCAGAAGACTCCACTATGCCTCGGTTTCTGGGCCTGGCCCACGTGGAAAACCCTAGCTGCTTTTACAGCTATAAATAGAGGGTTCCATCATTAACTTAATACACCTAATTCACTAGAAACATTCTCTGCTGAAACTCTATTGGATTTCCTAGCTTTCTGAAAGAGTAATTACATTGGAGTTTTGACTTACCAATCGAGGAACGGGTGCGTGCTCACCCTCGGCTTACAAACTTGTAGATTCCAGATTTCTCAAACTGTAAGTGTTTTATCGATGCATTACAATTTCTATGTGTTTATCATTATATAATCATCCATCAGTTTGACCGCTTGTCGGGTGTGAAACATAAATTTTCAAATTCTGCTGCGTGTACGAATCCGACAAAACCCTACAGTGGTATCAGAGCATGGGCTATTTTGTGTGATTATATAATATTTATTAATGATAATATGAGTTAGGATTTGTTTAAATCTAATGTCATATTACAAGCTTTAAAACCTTAAATCTTAAGAACGCATAATCTTTGTCTCCGGATCTGTTAAACAATGATGTAATCGAGAAAGTTATTCCAATCTAACTCTTCTAAGTCAACGTGAGTAACCGATTCGTTATGGACATAGTGCATTGAGACGAACAACGAGAAGGGATTGGATAATAGTCGATGAACGTGTTGTTTACTGATGAAGGGGATCGAGGTTGAATCTGGAAATCTGACCCTGAACTACTTTTAGGGCTTGAAATCTGATTTGTGATTCAGGATCAAGGCGTCGCATTATTGCTCATCGAAAAGCTTAAAATAAATTTTGATTTTACGCCTCAGGCGCCGTGGCTGACCCAAAGGCGTGTTGCGACGAAAAATTTTGCTGCTTTGCACATCGGTATGGCTAAACCTACTACGTAGCGTGATGGAAAAAATAGAATCGGCGAAAGTTTTTAAGATTTCAGATTCTTATTCTGAAGTTTAAAAGGTTTCAGAATCTAAAAATTGAAACTTTTAATTAGATAAATTTGGTCATTTCGGGCAATTCAGTAGTTAAATAAAGCTTTTAAAAATCAGATTTGAAATTCTGGAAATTACAGACAGGTCCCTGAAACCTGAAAATATTTTTTGAAAGTTTAAAATTGGATTTTCTGAATTTAAATGGGTTTAAATTGAATTTTTAAATTCTTGAAAGACTAAACTGTAAATTCTGAAAATTTGCAGAAATATCCAGAAAATCGATTTTAAAATCAGAAATTTTTTAGGGACTGTTTGGCATAGACATAGATATTAGAGTTTTAGACAAATTACCCATGATTATAATTAATTGTATATTATTGAGTAATATACGTATGAGATAAGTGTTTTAAATGCAAGCATTTAATTATTAGCATAGTGTCTGCTATAAATGTCTGAGTAGGCGGCGCCCAGTAATTGATTTACATAATGACCAATTATAAATGTCTGGGTAGGCGGCGCTAGTAGTTGATTAAAATCATCTTATATCATGCCTATTGGGTTGATAGTTTCACATCTAAATGTGTTTTACAAATTACATGATAGGATATCATATGAAATATGACATGAATATTAATCTTGGTTGAAATCCCCGAAAACTGAAAAATGTTCCCCAAACTTTAAATACAAGTCTAAAATTAAAACGCGTCATCCATTATAATTGTTAGAGTGCAAAATTCTTTTCGGCGATACGAGTATTTATGCCAAAGCATTTGCTTTAAGTCTAGGAGGACGCATACTCTTTCATAGATGTGTTAAATATAAAAGTAGATGAGAAACTTTTGTGGGTATTTACACCAAAGTGTTTGCTCGCAAAGACCAAGTTTACTTAGATACATAAACGCAGTCGTGTAAAGGGGTTGGCTTGCTTAGACAAATCTTGGCGCCAAAGTGTCGGACTAATCTAAAGACGCAGGATTAAAATGAATTATTTAATCAACCAAGAGTTGCAAATAAGCTTTGCAATTGGTTTTAGACCTACCAAAATGTGTTATTGAAGTTATCAGCCAAAGAAAAAGCGGATATAGCATAGGTTTGGGTCTTGGCCCATTATGGCCTTAAAATGATTTTAGGTTCGTATTCTACCTCGGGGTCGTAGAAGTATGATAAAATAGTGGGAGCTAATTAAACAAAAGTTCATGTTAAATTAGCCTAAAATGGATGTGTATAAAAGGAAATAAATTTTGATAGTAATTTCCTGTTATTTAAACTCTTCGGATTATCAAAATGTCGAGTCTGTAATTGAAAATGAACAAACTCACTAGACCAAACTATCTAGACTGGCTAAGAAAATCTGAGAATTGTCCTAAGGCAAGAAAAGATAGAATACGTATTGGAAAAAGTATTCCTCATAGTCTCTGTCGAGGATTCTGCAGAGTATGCCATATTCGATAAGATAGCCTACCAAAAGAACCTAGATGACGCTACTTCACCACTGTGCGTAATGTTGTCTTCTATGTCAGTAGAGCTTTAGTGACAACACGAAAACATGGGCCCTAATGAGATGCTCGAATATTTGAAGAGTCTCTATGACTCTAGTCCCAAACTATGGGATATGAGCTATTAATAGAACTCTTCAAGTGTAAGCTAAGTTAAGGGGCCAAGTGTCTCAGCATGTGTTGAAGATGATAGGGCTGATAGAAAGATTAGCCTCGATTGGTATAAGCTGCAGAATAAGGTTTCTTCCACCCTCATCATGAACTCTCTCCATCGTTTGTTCGAGAATTTTATTGTAAATAACAATTTGAACGGAACGAATGCGAGTCTGCCGATTACGGCTTAGGATGTATGCCTCAACTATAACAAGAAAGGGCATTGGAAGAAAGGACTGCATTGCACTAACAGGAAAAGCACCAGATGCTTCTACCTCTAGTGGACAAGGCATGTACGTCATTGAAATAAATAGAAATATTCGATGTACAAAACAAATAAGCTAAAATAAGTAAAAGAAATCTACCTGCCTGTGGCATTTTATACTTGGTCATATCAATCAAACAAGGATAGAAAGGTTAAGGAAACTTGACTACCTCGAACCATTTGACTCAAAATCTTATGGTAACTGTGAATCTTGTTTGAAAGGTAAGATGACCAATAAGTCTCTTTATGGAAAGGGGATACGAGCCAAGGAGGTTCCTGAGTTGGTACATACTGACGTATGCGGACCATTATCGACTCAAGCTAGAGGAGGTTTTCCTTACTTCATCACTTTTACAGACGACTTTACAAGGTATGGATATGTGTATCATATGAAACACAAATTCGAGGCTTTCAAAAATTTCAGAGAGTACAAGTGTGAAGTGGAGAAACAACTTGCAAAGAGTATCAAGACTGTTCGATCTGATCGAGGGGGTGACTATTTAAGTAAAGAATTTCTAGATTACTTGTAGCTACGTGGAGTTCATTCAAAATGGACACCTCCTGGAACACCACAAATGAATGGTGTTGCCGAGAGGAGAAACCGGACCCTACTTGATATGGTTCGATCCATTATGAGCTTTTCAGCTTTACCAACATACCTTTGGGGATATGCTATGCAAACCTCGATATATGTTCTGAACAAGGTTCCTTCCAAATCAATTGAAAAGACGCCATATGATATATGGTGTGGCAATAAGTCGGCTCTTAGACATGTGAATCCTTGGGGGTGCCCTGCATATGTCAAGAAGATGCTCACTAATAAGTTGGAATCCAAGAGTGAGAAATGTTACTTCGTGGGGTATCCAGAGGAAAATAAGGGATACTACTTCTATTTTCCTAGCGAACATAAGGTCATGGTTTCTAGGAACGCAATTTTCCTTAAAGAATAATACGTCTACAAGGAACAGAGTTACACAAAGATAGAACTTGAAGAAATTCAAGAACCATGAGATAACATGGAGGTTGAATCCTTGCCGAATGACCAAGGCAAGAATTCAGTGGGAGCATTTGGTGAAGAATGGGTACTTAGGATACGCCATTCGGCCAGTGGGAGTGCTACAAGGAATGATGCAGAAATGCAAGATCCTCCTACACAGACCTTGGGAGAAAGTGCAGTGAATGCACCTCCTCCCAATCGGAAAAGACATGATAATGATAGTCATGAAAGCTCTCAAGTTGGTGGATCAACAACACACAAGAACCTTCTCACAATCAGAACATACCTATAACTGAACTGCAAAATAATCAACTCTGTAGGTCTACAAGAACTCATCATCCTCTAGAAAGACTAAATCTACTTGTGGAAACACATAATGAGATAGATATTCCTGATGACGATGAGCCTACAACCTACAACAACATAATGGTGGACTTTGATTTGAAGAGATGGCAAGAAGCCATGAAATCCGAAATGGAATTCATGTACATCAATCAAGTGTGGAACTTGGTTGAATTGCCTAGTGGGGTTAAACCCATAGGATGCAAATGGGTCTTCAAGAAGAAGATTGATGCATTTGGCAAGATACAGACTTATAAAGCTAGACTAGTAGCTAAAGGTTATAATCAGCGGTCTAGTTTCGGTTATGATGAAAACTTTTTACTTGTTGCTAAGATTAAGTCCATTCAGATTTTGCTTGCGATAGCTGCACACTATGACTATGACATTTGACAGATGGACGTCAAATCTGCATTCCTCAATGGTAATCTAATTGAGGAAGTGTATATGAAACAACCCAAGGGTTTTTCATCCGAGTCTATACCAAATGATGTGTGCAAGCTACAGAAGTCCATTTATGGACTTAAGCAAGCCTCGAGGATTTGGAACATTTTCTTTGACAAGGCTATCAAGTCATTTGATTTTGTCAGAAGCAAAGAAGATCCTTGTGTTTATAGCAAACGCAAGGATGAGGGTATTGTCTTCATTTTTATAGACTCTCATGCAGTCAGTTAAGGAATGGTTGTCCAGTACCTTCATGATAAAGGACTTAGGTGAGGCCTGCTACATTATGGGTATTAGGATCTATAGAGATAGATCTAATATATTATTGGGGCTGTCACAGTCGGTCTACATAGACAAAGTGCTTAGACGTATTTCTATGGAAAATTCCAAGAAAGGCGGTCTTCCAATGGGTCAAGGCATCAAGTTATCTAAGAAGGATTTCCCTTCTAGTGGTGTAGAACTTGAGCGCATGAAGAGGATCCCATATGATTCGGCTATAGGATCAATCATGTATGTCATGACTTGTACTAGTCCAGATGTGGCCTTTGCACTTAGTATAACTTGCAAGTTCCAGCAGAATCCTAGAGATGAACATTGGAAGGCAGTCAAAGGTATTCTTAAGTATCTCAGACGTACTAAAGATTACTTCTTGGTCTATGGTGGAGACGAAAAGCTAGTTGCCACTGGACACACTGATGTTAGCTTCCAGACAGATGTTGATGACTTCAAATTTCAGTCTAGTTACACGTTCATTTTCAATGGTGGCGCAGTGAGCTGGAAGAGTTCCAAACAAGCTACAACTGCTGATTCGACAACTGAAGTTGAGTACATTTCTGGATCGGAAGCTCGTAAAGAGGTTGTCGTGATTTCTGAGTTCCTGAAGGAACTAGGGGTTGTTCCGAGTGCTAGTTGTCAAATAACCATTTATTGTGACAACACTAGTACAATATCACAGGAAAAAGAACCAAGATCAACAAACAGAAACAAGCATGTACCACGGAAGTACCACATACTCAGAGAGATGATGGAGACTAAAGATATTAGATTAGATTATGTTCCCACAGACAATAATCTTGCAGACCCATTTACTAAACTATTAAGCTTAGTTAAGCATAATGGTCATTTTGAGAACATGGGTATTAGATATGTTGGTGATTGGCTATAGGCCAAGTGAGAGATTTAAAGTATATTTATGTCCTAGAGACAATCTATATTAGGACTGTTACACCCCGTATTTACAGGACATGTTTTAAGAACGTACGTAAGAACTTAGAAATGTTAAGATTTGAGACTTGTAAAAAATTTATCGGAATTATGGAATTGTCGGAAAACGTAATATTGTAACGAATGGGAGGGCGACACGTGTCACCCCCCCTTATGTAGCCTTGGACGAATTTAGCATGGGCACAAGGGTCATTTGACCCTTGTTAGGAAGACAAGTCTTGCAACTTGAAGAGCTTGAGAATATTGACTTGGTCAATGGGACCACAAGTCTTGATATTTAATAGAAACTCATCCAAGCCTCACATTTGTACCCATCTTGACCCTCCATTGTGCTATATAGTAGTACTAGTAGCAAGACTAAGTTCAACACTTAGAAAAAATTTCAAGAATTTCAAGAACACATTTAGGGGCTCTCGGGTTTGGCTAGCTCCCAACACAAAAAAATTGTTTGTTGTCCATTTAGCTCCACACTTTAAACCAAGGTTCATGAGTGTATTGTGAGTGTATCTCAATAGAAAAATCCCGAAAAAAGATAGTTTTCGTGTTAGTCGCAAGATGAAAACCTAGTTGCTTTTCTAGGTTTTGTTTGGAAGATTGAAGGAAAGTTGTTTGTGTTGTTCTAAGGGTCTCAAGTTGCGGATTGAAGTGTCTAGAAGAGGCTCTAAGTTGCTAAGGAGCGACTTCGGATTTGAAGTTGGACTAAGAATCGTTGAGGTAATAATCTTGTCTCTTAAGTGTTACAAGAATATATATTGTTGTTAGCCTTACATGTTTGCTAGCATGAAGTATATGTGTTGAAGTTTTATAAGTATTATGGATTGATTGTAGCCTTAAATCCGAAATGTCATTTAATCCATGTGAAGTTGGATTACAATTTGGTCGTTTATTAGAATCGTCGCATGTTACTTACTTGAAGATTATAGTAGTTATAATCGATTGCGACTTGATATCATGTTATGCTAACAACTTGGATTGAAATGGAAATTGGATAAGAATTGGTGTTATTGTACTCAATGTGGCCGAATTGGACTAGTAGTTTGTATTTGTTTGATATCTTTTGTGGGGCGGAATTTTACACGTCTAGTAGGCGTGTAATCCCCTATTGTTAATTGCATTGATTGGGCCTTAAATGTGGCGTATTTGGTTATTGAATTCGGCCTTGAAAAATGTGGCAAAGTAAGTAGAAACAAATGAGGTGTTGTCCGATTTTCCGTAGAATTTAGTAACTTTACACTTATAATATTCTACGTTTGAAGTAAGACGTTAATAGACGTATTGTGGACATTATAGGTTGACATACTACGGGCAGGATATTGTACTTAGCAAGTGGATTGACCCGAAGAGGTATGTAGAACTTTCCTATCCTTTGAGCATGACTAGTTGCACGTATATAGTACGGTAGACGTACAAGACCTTGATATCCTTTACTAGTTTTATGAATAGCCAAGTCGGGTGAGTTAGGAGATTAACTCACTTCTTTGAAAGTATTAAGGATGTCTTAAGTTTTATTAAAGTTAAGGGACTTGAAGAGTTTTAAAGTATGTGATACTTGTTTCGTTTTAAACGTATAAGTCCCTTGCATAGGAAATTGTATTTGACTAAGGTATAAAGTGAATATAACGACTTTATGGGAAGTTGGTTATATTAGCTTTATGGAAAGATAAATGAGGATAAATGACTTGATTTAATGAAAGGCAATTTGGTTTTAAGGCATCAATTGCCTAAGGTTTTTATTAGAAAAGAAGTCACTTGATTTAGAAGTCTAATTTTATTTCTAAAAGTATTGTGACTTGTCTTGAAAAGTAATTGTGACTTGATACTACGGTTATTAGTATCTTGGAAGTTTTATACGAAAAAGAGTCATTTTTAAAAGAGTGGAAGTATGTAGTACTTGGGTTAAATTCCCGGATTTTTATAAAAGACATGTTAGTGCCTTAAGTAAACTAAAATGAGAGTGTATATGAATAAGAATAATAAGAAGTTAGGGGATTTCTTAACTTGCTTATATATTGTATGATAAGCCGGTAGTGCTTATGTTATGTATGATAGTCGGTTTGTGCTAGTGGTATATTATTCATTACGGGGTCATTCCCCGGGTTTGTGGCATTTGCATATTCCGTGGATTTGCTACCCACGATGCGAGGAATACTTCATGTGAGTCCGTAAGGGCTTATGCGGGTGAAATAGTCCCATGCGGTAGTCTGACCTATCACGAGAATACCTCATGCGAGTCCGTAAGGGCTTATGCGGGTGAAATAGTCTCATGCGAGGAATACCTCATGCGGGTCCACACGACCTATGCGGGTGAAATAGTCCCAGGAGTAGGATTGCTTAATGATACTGCGGGCGGGTGGTCCTGCTTTGATCGTGAGCTTCCTATTTTTATGTTGTAAGTATACTCCTATTTACTCTCATTGTTAGTAAGGCACGATTATCTTGTAATTTGATTATCATACATGTCTCGGCTTTGTTTTAAACTTATGATGTAATTACGGTATTTTCGATTTACATACTTAGTACATATTGTGTGCGACCCCTTCCTCGGGGGCTGCGTTAAATCGCGGTAGGTAAGCGTGGTGGATCCTCATTCTTAGGATCACTTATCAGACGTCAGAAGCTCCATTTCTCCGGAGGCTTGTCTTTTGGTACAGTCTTTCCCTGATGTTGTAGATTTATGTACATTCAGGGGTATGGCGGGTGTTACACCCCGGAATTTCAGGATATGTTTATAAGAACGTTCGTGAGAACAAAAAGATGTTAAGATTAGAGACGAGTAAAAATTTATCGGAATTATGAAATTTACGGAAAACGAAATATTGCGACGAATGAGAGGGCGACACGTGTCACCCCCCCCCCCCTTAGTGTCTTGGACGAAATTTACCATGGGCAAAAGGGTCATTTGACCATTAGTGAGATGACCAAGTCTTGCAAATGACTTAGCTTGACATAGTTGACTAAAAGTCCAAGGGCCACTTGGGCAAGATCCATGTGAAACTCATCCGAACCACCCATTTGTTCTAATCTTGACCCTCCATATTTTTATATAAGCTCCTTGGTAGCAAGACAAGGCTAAACACTTAGAAAATTTTCAAGAAATTTGAGGATAGCTTGAGGGAGCTCTCGGCTTACCTAGGGTTTGAAGGAAAAAAATTTCAATTGTTGTCCAATAATCTCCCCACTTTAAACCAAGGTACATAAGGGTATTGTAAGTGTATCTCAATAGAAAGATCCCGGAAAATTGGTGTTTTCGTGTTAGTCGCAAGGCGGAAACTATAAGAGTTCTTCAACTTTGAAGTTGGAACTTGAAGTTAAGTTCTTCATAAGCTTCTAAGGGTTGCTTGGAGTGGATTGGAACGTCGAAAGGAGGAGCTTAAGTTGCTAGGGATCGACTTGTAGTCTTGTATCATATTTGGGCTAAATGAGGTATAATCTTCGTCTTACTTTTGTAATTGAAGATTCCATGTTATTATAAGTTAGAAATGATCATGTGATATGTATTATGAAGTTTGATAAGTGTTATGGAATTTTAGGAGCCCAAAACCGAAATGGCATGATTAGCCTTTTGAAATTGAAATACAATTTTGGTCGTTAATTAGAATCGTCGCATGTTTACCTACTTGAGAATTGTAGTAGTTGTAATCGATTGCGGCTTGATATCATGTTATACTAAACCACTTGGATTGAAAAGGGATTGGAAACGATTTGTATTGTTGTCCCTATGTTTAGCCGAATGGACATTGTAGTTTTGACTAGTTGTTTTACATTGTGGGGCGGAATTTTACATGTCTTGTTTAAGCGTGTAATCCCCTATTGTTAACTACTTTGTTGGGCCTTAAATGTGGCGTGTTTGGTTATTGAATTCGACCTTGAAAAAGGTGGCAAAGTGAGTAGAAACAAAGGAAGTGCTGTCCGATTTTCCGTAGAATTTAGTGACTTGCACTTGGAATATTCTACGTTTGAAACTAGAAGTTAATAGACGTACTATGGTCATTATAGGTTGGCATACTACGTACGGCGATTGGACTTAGCAAGTGGATTAAACCGAAGAGGTATGTGGAACTTTTCCTATCTTTTGAGCATGACTAGTTTCACGTATATAGTGCGATGAGCGTCTGAGACTTTGACATTCTTTACTTGTTTTATGAAATGCCAAGTCGGGTGAGTTAGGAGCTTAACTCACTTCTTTGAGAATATTAAGGATGTCTTAAGTCTTGTTAAAGTTAAGGGACTTGAAGAGTTTTAAAGTATGTGATACTTGCGTCGTTTTAAACGTATAAGTCCCTTGGATAGGAAATTGCACTTGTCTAAGGTATAAAGTGAATATAACGACTTTATGGGAGTTGGTTATATTGACTTTATGAAAAGGTGAATGGCTTGTTTTAATGAAAGGCAGTTTGATTTTAAAGTATCAATTGCCTAAAGGTTTTATAAGAAAATGTAACGCCCCGAACCCGGGCCCGTCACTGGTGCCTTACCCCGGGCACCCTAGCGATACAACATCAGAGAAAACCAGCGGAAATAAAAACTTTAAACATGAAATGAGAGACATGATAAATAAACAGGCCAACCAAAGCGATTGCCTTCATCATACATACATAAATACCCGACGATTTATCCTTTTTACAAATCACGCCCAGCGATTCTCTGGACCTAAGATTTACAACAACTATGGCGGACGGGGCCGCCATACCACGAATGTACAAGAACCTACAACTCGGGGAACACATACGATAAGATAAGCCTCGGAGAAAGCGGAGCTTCCCAACACGCCGAATGTGATCCTATAAGCGGGGATCGGCGATCGATGTACCTTTACTGCGGCATGAACGCGGCCCGAAGAAAGTCGATCACAGTACCAGTATGAAGCGTAAATATCTTGTAAATGAAATCATACTAGTCTATATAAAGCAGGAGACACGTATGATAACCAAACTACAGTTCACAACATAGAAGCAGTCAAGTCAGGGACTCACGCCCTCAAAGTCACCACTCAAATATAACTATGGGTCTCACGCCCACAACATCCATCATGTTCGCATCATGGCGCGTGCCGGAATCTGCGCCGGTGTAGACATGTCCATGATGCAACAATAATAAACAAGATAACAATCCAAATGGACGATACGTGCGCTACGCATCGGGTCAGTATGTCCAAAGGGAAACAATAAGGCAACATTCCAAATGGACGCATACTCGTGCGCTACGCATCGGGTCAGTATGTCCAAAGGGAAACAATAAGGCAACATTCCAAATGGACGCATACTCGTGCGCTACGCATCGGGTCAGTATGTCCAAAAGGGAAATAATAGGACAGCATTCCAAATGGACGCATACTCGTGCGCTACGCATCGGGTCAGTATGTCCAAAAGGAAATCACAAGACGATAATCAAAATGGAAACATACCCGTGCGCTACGCATCGTGTCAGTATGTCCAAAGCGATTAACAACAATAATATTATCAGCGAGGCGTGCGTGGAATTTCTCCGTCAATGCCGACACGTCCAAGTAAGTTCTCAACCAGTCAACCGACCCTCCATCGAGAGACGCGATAACACAGAAATACAACGTTTTGCACAACAAGGCTATCACAACAAGCATAGGCACGTTTCACAATAACAAGCATAGGCAAGTTTCACAACAACAAGCATAGGCAAGTATCACACAACTCAAGGTACTTTCATTTTATGCCAAAGTCGGGTTTTAACCCCAAAGTACTACATCGTTAAGTTCTTTTAAAGAGATCCATCACTTTTATAAAAGTCACCCGATACGTAGTATTAGAATGACCAACCCACATTCCTTTTCAAAATCAAGTAACAATATTCTTTTCCTAAGTTCCGGTTGCCTAGTTTCAATTACTCAAGCTTCTCATTTTCAAATGGTTTCATAGTTCATAAACTTAATCACTTGATTCCTTTTTAGAACAATTGAGTAATATATGTCTTACGTGAGAGTAGGTTATTCTTGTTTACAACATTCTTTTCTGACCATGATCTAGAAAATGTAATATCATTTTGTCTCATCTTAGTTTCTATGCGGATGGAGGTTTCTCGGTTTTAATACGATACATCATTATTCAATACATTTTCCTTTATTAACGCTGCAGTGGTCTGTCGATACACATTCTGATTTCCGAAATCAGTAAAACATTATCCCATTAAATAAAACCAAGTACTCATTACTCACGAATGAGGTTTCACACAAACATTCACATTTACAACAAATAAGTTAAGTCTCTTATCTTATAAGATCAAGTCTCTTAACTTCTAACATGATAAACCATTTACTTTACCTCTCTTAAGACATTATACCTAACTCCATAAAGCTAGTATAACTCTTTTTAAAACCTTTTAAAACCAAGTGTTACTCTTTCTTTCAAAGCGATTTATAAATCTTTTGAAATACATCAAGTTCTTTATTATAACAAGTCGGTTATAATTCACATCAATTACCTTTTAAAACCACAAAGTATTTTCTTACCTACATAAAGTCGTTATAACCACTTCCCATAAAGCGTTATAACCCTTTATGTTTCAAACCAATCAAATACATTAAACACGTATGCGTCTCTGCGTACTACATAGTTACACACATATCATCTTTGGAAGAGATAGGAAGAGGTTCACATACCTCGCGGCAGTATCGACTAATAGCAAACGCTCCAAACAGTCGGCTACTCCTTAAGCCAAGTAAATCGCGCCACACGTAGTACTTCAACCTATAAGGCCACCCGGCGCCAATTATCATCTAGACCACAACGTAGAATATTCTACGAAAATTCGGCACCTCCCCACATGGCGTTAATCTCCTCCTCTATCGAGGCTGCCATCAAGCCAACCGAGGGTTATACATCTAACCTAACTGGTACAATTCTTCTCCACGGTAGTCCTACACAAGTCTCATGTCTGATCCTATGTAATTCTGATTCGATTTGATTCTTAATTCTTCAGCTTAAGTCAAAAGACATTGCCCGCGATTACTAAGTATAGTTCTATATATAGTATACAACAACTATATATTCAACACTTATGTAATTTCCAATTACAATAGGGACAAGATATTTACCTCGATAAGCCCAAAATTATCCGAGTTTAATGTCGGCGCTGAGCAAGGTTTAGCTCGACTCAGTGCGCTCAACCCGCTCCAAACTACCCTTAGAAGTTCTAACCAACTTCTACTTACAACTTCAACAACGGGTGAAGATTTCCTTAGGGTTTCGTTTTTAGTGGTGAGGAAAGTATAACGGTATTTTACGGGCTTGTATAAGTGTAACCTTGGGAATACTACAAGGTATTTGGGCCAAGGTATTTGGACATTATAACAACACTAGGAGAGTATTTCTATACCACAACAAGGGGTATTTATACGAAACAACTAGGCTAGGGGGTACCCGGCTAGAGCACCTGAGGGGAGGGGTGGCTCTCGGCCAAAGCTTCTCGAGGGGTAGAGGCTCTGGGGCGAGAACTCTTGAGAGGAGGGGAGGATTTCAAGACTTAGGCAATTTTGTGGATGAAAGAACTCATCAACTAATGGGGTATTTATAGGTCAAGAAATGGCCAACCAATGGCCAAGATTCTTCCAAGTGTTAGGCAAGTGTAAGGCCAAGATGAAGCCATGTGCAACCTTATCCATCTACCCAAAATATCCTACCAACTCCTTGACCACAAATTCAACACAAAAACGTGCCAACCACCACCTTCTCGCCAACCTTCACGATTAGAGGTGACATGTGTCGCCATCTTGTTGGTCTAAAATGTTACGTCTCTCGGAAAAATCCGCAAAAATTATAAATGACATAGCCGGAAATTCCCCTACGAAAGCTGTGAAAACGTTTCGTCGAAAAACGACTCTAAACGGGTGTTGTGAACAAAATAATTCGGCGAGCCACTTTACACTTCAAAATTTTCTACGTGCGTCCCACGTACATACTCTGGAAATACGGGGTATAACATTATTCCCCCCTTAGAAACATTCGTACAGAATGTGCCTTCTCAAGTCTCAACACAACCATGCGCCAGTATAGTCTTCACTGCTATACGTACGAAAACAATCATGCCACACCTGGCCACAAAAACACACGTTCACCTCTCCCCTTTCTCGTAGTACTCGTCACGAACACTCGAACTCGTTCTAGTATCCGTACCACACTTCTGTCAATGCTTCTGTTTCCAACCCTTGGAGTCACTACCTCCAAACTTGGTCATCTGACTAACTTCGATCTTCTCTAAGGCCGTTCGGCCTCGCGATCCACACGGTCGAACATATCCACCAACTCATACGATGGTCATACAAACTTGGGCCTAGCATCCTCGTGACCCTACCACCTGGCGGGACCACCCAGAGCTGACCCCACCTCAATCCGGGCTACGGGTTGACCCGCAAATGGTCCTCAACCCGACCCGCGCCAAACTCTTGTTCCCGATCGGAACAATCTTACCAATTCCATCATGAAAGCTACCACTTCCATCTCACACTACCCACGGACTTATCACACAAATAAATCCCACGTATACTACTACTCGATAAGGGTCAAACATAAAATAAATCTTTAACTCAAGACGACCTTACCCACAAGGTCTCGATCGTGACATAGTTTAAGGTTCACACTTACCATGTATTCTAACTCATAATATCACAACGCTATCCGTACATAGCACACAATAATGAGATCATTAAAACAAGCATACCAAAACTCTAGAGGTTAAGGATATACAGATCAACCGCTCCTCTAATCATAGGCACGCCTGCAGGCGCATGCTATGAAGGCGATGAACCAGCCATCGATCCGGTGGTGAGTCGTAACATCCGTGCTACCCTTGGTGGGACGATTCCTCGCAAAATGGCCTGCTGTCGCATGCAAAACAAACTCCCAATCTAGCACGGCACTCTCCAAAATGGAGTCTACCACAATGGTCACAACGAGGTAGGGGTGGCTTGGTGGTTAACACCCCGCTCTCCGAAAATCTGAACCTCGGAGCCACGACGCTCTCACGAAGGCGGTGGAGGTACATAACTAGTCTGCTTGGCGGTGCGCCTCGAAAGTCGCCAAAATATCCGATCTTGGCTCGCCTTACGCTGAAGCGGTCCACCTGTCGATCTGCGCTCCTCGCACCCAGTGCATGAGCACGAATGCGGGCAATGTCCATGCGGTGAAGGAAACACGAACAACTCTCGCTAGGTAATCATCGAGCCACGTAACATATCGGTGCACTCGATCCTCCATACTAGCTACTAATGCGAACATCAAGCCGATGAGTCGAACTCCACATTGTACTCCCGAGCTATGCGCGTTCGCCTCAACATCAAAAATCTGCCGGCCGAGCCCTCGCCATTTGTGGAGGCAAGAAATGTGCCGAAGGCCCGAAAACTCGTCCCAAACGGTGAAGTGCATGCTCTCCGGAAAGCTCCCACGAGTCAAACCAATCGGCTGCGGTGTCACGCGGCCGATGCGAACAAATGTCACGACTCGATCTCTGAAGCCTTGATCACCGCGTGATCTCTGCAGAGCGGATGAACTCCTGCGGATCATCCTCGGCCTCGACCAGTAAAACTCAGGCGGGCTACAACTAAGGAAATCCGTAGCCTCAGTATGCGCCTCGGGTGCACTCAGTCTTCTTTGGGCCAGGCTGCTGCGTCGGCCTATCGCCATATCGGCCTGACCACGGCAATAATCGGGCCCATCTCGCGTGACCCGTCTCCCGCTCGGTGTGGGGTGGAGGCTCGGTCTTGTAGTCTCAGCAGCCTGCTGCGGCTCTAAAGCTCTCTTTGGTCTTGGCGGCGCGCAAAACTTCGCCGTCTGAGCACTACCAGTCTTGGCCGGGCTGCGCCTCGTACTTCTGAATCCCACTAGCAGCTCCTCGCCGCTTTGCCGCCTCGGGCCTGGTTTTTTCGCGAGGCATAGCGGTAAAAGCGAAACACGTCGGAGGGTCCAACTTACAACACGGCTCTAAGGCACGATCTCGGAATGAGAAGAATGAAACCAATCCTAAATGTCCTATAGCCTCACGATTATAGATGTGGTGCCTGACACCGATAATCAAGACTTACTGACACGCGATGCATGAGACACTTTCAGAGGATTAATCGCTCGATACCACTTTTGTAACGCCCGAACCGGGCTCACATCGTGCCTTACCCGGGCACCTAGCGATACAACATCGAGAAAACCAGCGGAAATAAAAACTTTAAACATGAAATGAGAGACATGATAAATAAGCAGGCCAACCAAAGCGATTTGCGCCATCATACATACATAAATACGACGGTTATCCTTTTTACAAATCACGCCTGGCAGTTCTACAGACCTAAGATTTACAACAACTATGACGGGGCGGGGCCGCCATACCACGAATGTACAAGAACCTACAACTCGGGGAACATACGATAAGATAAGCCTCGAGAAACGGAGCTTCCCAACACGCCGAATGTGATCCTATAAGCGGGGATCGGCGATCGATGTACCTTTACTGCGGCATGAACGCGGCCGAGAAGTCGATGCACAGTACAGTATGTGAAGCGTAAATTATCGTAAATGAAATCATACTAGTCTATATAAAGCGGAGACACGTATGATAACCAAACTACGATTCCACAACATAAGCGATCAAGTCGTGGACTCACGCCTCAAAGTCACCACTCAAATATAACTATGGGTCTCACGCCCACAACATCCATCATGTTCGCATCACGCGCGTGCCGGAATACTGCATCGGTGTAGACATGTCCATGATGCAACAATAATAAACAAGATAACAATCCAAATGGACGCATACTCGTGCGCTACGCATCGGGTCAGTATGTCCAAAGGGAAACAATAAGGCAACATTCCAAATGGACGCATACTCGTGCGCTACGCATCGGGTCAGTATGTCCAAAGGGAAACAATAAGGCAACATTCCAAATGGACGATACTCGCTGCGCTACGCGTCGATATGTCAAAAGGGAAATAATAGGACAGCATTCCAAATGGACGCATACTCGTGCGCTACGCATCGGGTCAGTATGTCCAAAAGGAAATCACAAGACGATAATCAAAATGGAAACATACCCGTGCGCTACGCATCGTGTCAGTATGTCCAAAGCGATTAACAACAATAATATTATCAACAGGAACGTACCCGTGGAATTTCTCCGTCAATGCCGACACGTCCAAGTAAGTTCTCAACCAGTCAACCGACCCTCCATCGAGACGCGATAACACGTAAATACAACGTTTTGCAACAAGGCTATCACAACAAGCATAGGCACGTTTCACAATAACAAGCATAGGCAAGTTTCACAACAACAAGCATAGGCAAGTATCACACAACTCAAGTACTTTCATTTTATGCCAAAGTCCGGGTTTTTAACCCCAAAGTACTACATACGTTAAGTTCTTTTAAAAGAGATCCATCACTTTTATAAAAGTCACCCGATACCCGTAGTATTAGAATGACCAACCCACATTCCTTTTCAAAATCAAGTAACAATATTCTTTTCCTAAGTTCGGTTTGCCTAGTTTCAATTACTCAAGCTTCTCATTTTCAAATGGTTTCATAGTTCATAAACTTAATCACTTGATTCCTTTTTAGAACAATTGAGTAATATATGTCTTACGTGAGAGTAGGTTATTCTTGTTTACAACTTTCTTTTAATGACCATGATCTAGAAAATGTAATATCATTTTGTCTCATCTTAGTTTCTATGCGGATGGAGGTTTACTGGTTTTAATACGATACATCATTATTCAATACATTTTCCTTTATTAACGCTGCAGTGGTCTGTCGATACACATTCTGATTTCCGAAATCAGTAAAACATTATCCCATTAAATAAAACCAAGTACTCATTACTCACGAATGAGGTTTCACACAAACATTCACATTTACAACAAATAAGTTAAGTCTCTTATCTTATAAGATCAAGTCTCTTAACTTATAACATCGATAAACCATTTACTTTACCTCTCTTAAGACATTATACCTAACCCCCCATAAAGCTAGTATAACTCTTTTTAAAACCTTTTAAAACCAAGTGTTACTCTTTCTTTCAAAACGATTTATAAATCTTTTGAAATACATCAAGTTCTTTATTATAACAAGTCGGTTATAATTCACATCAATTACCTTTTAAAACCACAAAGTATTTTCTTACCTACATAAAGCTGTTATAACCAACTTCCCATAAAGCCGTTATAACCCTTTATGTTTCAAACCAATCAAATACATTAAACACGTATGCGTCTGCCGTACTACATAGTTACACACATATCATCTGGAAGAGATAGGAAGAGGTTCACATACCTCGCGGCAGTATCGACTAATAGCAAAACGCTCCAAACAGTCGGCTACTCCTTAAGCCAAGTAAATCGCGCCACACGTAGGTACTTCAACCTATAAGGCCACAAGGCGCCTATTATCATCTAGACCACAACGTAGAATATTCTCTGAGAAAATTCGGCGACACCTCCCCCATGGGCGTTAATCTCCTCCTCATCGAGGTGGCTATCAAGCCAACCAGGGGTTATACATCTAACCCTAACGGTACAATTCTACTCCACGGTACTACTACAAGTCTCGTAATACGGTCTATGTAATTACTGATTCGGTTTGATTCTTAATTCTTCAGGCTTAAGTCAAAAGACATTGCCACAGTACTAAGTATAGTTCTATATATAGTATACAACAACTATATATTCAACACTTATGTAATTTCCAATTACAATAGGGGGACAAGATATTTACCTCGATAAGCCCAAAATTATCCGAGTTTAATGTCGCGCCTGAGCAAGGTTTAGCTCCAACTCCGTGCGCTCCAACCCGCTCCAAACTACCCTTAGAAGTTCTAACCAACTTCTACTTACAACTTCAACAACGGGTGAAGATTTCCTTAGGGTTTCGTTTTTAGTGACTGAGGGAAAGTATAACGGTATTTTCTGGGCTTGTATAAGTGTAACCTTGGGAATACTACAAGGTATTTGGGCCAAGGTATTTGGACATTATAACAACACTAGGAGAGTATTTCTATACCACAACAAGGGGTATTTATACGAAACAACTAGGCTAGGGGGGGGGGTACCCCACGGCTAGGCACCACAAAGGGGGGAGGGGGTGGCTCTCGGCCAAAGCTTCTCAAGGGGGGGGGGTAGAGGCTCTAGGACGAGAACTCTTCAAGAGGGGAGGGGAGGATTTCAAGACTTAGGCAATTTTGTGGATGAAAGAACTCATCAACTAATGGGGTATTTATAGGTCAAGAAATGGCCAACCAATGGCCAAGATTCTTCCAAGTGTTAGGCAAGTGTAAGGCCAAGATGAAGCCATGTGCAACCTTATCCATCTACCCAAAATATCCTACCAACTCCTTGACCACAAATTCAACACAAAAAACGTGCCAACCACCACCTTCTCGTCACTGACCTTCACCAATTAGAGGTGACATGTGTCGCCATGTTGTTGGTATAAAATGTTACGTCTCTGGGAAAAATCCGCAAAAATTATAAATGACATAGCCGGAAATTCCCCTACGAAAGCTGTGAAAACGTTTCGTCGAAAAACGACTCTAAACGGGTGTTGTGAACAAAATAATTCGGCCAAGCCACTTTACACTTCAAAATTTTCTACGTACGTCCTTACGTACATACTCTGGAAATACGGGGTATAACAGAAAATGAGTCACTTGATTTAGAAACCTAACTTTATTTCAAAAGTGTTGTGACTTGCCTTGAAATGTAATTTGGACTTGATACTAGGTTTAATAGTATCTTGGAAGTTTTCTACTAAAAAGAGTCATTGGCTTTAAAGAGTAGAAGTACGTAGTACTTTGGGTTAAATTCCCGGATTTTTATAAAAGACATGTTAGTGCCTTAGGTAAACTAAAATGAGAGTGTATATGAACAAGAATAGTAAGAAGTTAGGGGATTTCTTAACTTGCTTATATATTGTCTGATAAGCCGGTAGTGCTTATGATATGTGTGATAGCCGGATTTGTGCTAATGATATATTATTCATCGCGGGGTCATTCCCCGGGATTGTGGCATTGCATATTTCCGTGGATTTGCTACCCACGATGCGAGGAATACCTCATGCGAGTTCGTAAGGGCTTATGCGGGTGAAATAGTCTCATGCGGGCGGGTCCAGCCTATGCGAGGAATACCTCATGCGAGTCCGTAAGGGCTTATGCGGGTGAAATAGTCCCATGCGAGGAATACCTCACGCGGGTCCACTGGATCTATGCGGGTGAAATAGTCCCAGGAATAGGATTGCTTAATGACACTGCGGCGGGTGGTCTGCTTTGTTCGTGAGCTTTCTACTTTATATTGTAAGTATACCCCTATTTACTCTCATTGTTAGTAAGGCACGATTATCGTTAATTGAGTTATCATACATGTCTCGCTTTATTTTAGACTTATGATTTCATTACGCACTTTCGATTTCACATATTTGGTACATGTTGTCTTGACCTCGGCGGGCTGCGTTCACGCGAGTAGAGTACCGATTCTTGATCCTCGCTCTTAGGGTCACTGTTCACTGTTGAAGCTCATTTATTCCGAGGCTTATCCCCGGTATTGTCGGTTATTGTACATTCGAGGTATGGCGGGGCCTGTCCGCTTGAGTTGTTATTCTTATAGTGCGTAGTCACATTGTGGATTGGGTTGAAGAAGAAAAATGTCTTATTTTATTGATATAGTCTTGAAGGTGGCCTTATCGGCTAGCTTTGTTGTTATTTTATGTTTAAGTACTTTTTGATTGTGTATGTTCATTGCTATTCTCGATGTTTCAGAAAAGTGCGTGTAGGGCACGATCGCGAGCTTGGGTGGGTCGTGACAAAAGTGGTATCGAGCGCATTAGTCCTCGGAAAGTGTCTACAGACCGTGTCTAATCTGATCTTGATTATCGATGTGTTGTGCACCACATCTATAATCGAGGCTGCAGACATTTAGGATTGGTTTCCATTCTTCTCACTCAAAGATCGTGCGATAAATGTATTGTTAGGTCGTCTCCCTAACAAGGTTATGTTGTTTGCTACGAGAAAGCGTGATGACCGGGGAAAGATTATGCGGATTGCGTATCCAGGTTGGTAATGTTTGTAGTATAGTTGGTATTGGGACATACAACTATACGGATTTATGTATAGGGGTCACATATGTGTTGCCTAGGATGATTTTAGATTACCAGGATTTGGTAAAGACTAAATAAATACCGGGAAGGTATGAAACAGTTTAATGAACTCTCATTAAGGTTTTACGTGCTAATTTGAGATAATTAGGTGATGATGAGTTATGGGAGAATGAAATGGACCCTTAAGAAGTTATTATTAAGGAACTTAATGGAAAACTATGTTAGTAACTTAAGCTACATGGTATGCTTAAGGGAATGGTACGGGTGAGATCTGTATGGAGTAAGTATGGTTGTTGTGGACAAGACAACCCGATTATAGTATATTGAGAAGTGTTGTACCCATTTTCGGGGGGACTGATAAGTTAGGCTTGGAGCCTGGAAATCGCGAGCCTGAGAATGTGATAACCACCGAGACCTTAGATATATAAGGCCTTCTCGGGTAGTAAAGAGTTAAGGCAGACCAAGGAAAAGAGTTAAATACGACGCCGAGTCGGGTTGGGGATCTATTAAGGATCGCCCCATAACTTGAAAGGGAATGGGATCGGTTGGTAGTAGTCCCGCTATGTGACAGGGTCACGAGGATGCAAAGCCCAAGTTTAGTTAATCATTTTACGGGTTCGTGGACGTGTTCCACCGGAACCAGGTTGTGAGAGCCGGAATGGGCCTTGTATTGTTTAATTTAGAAACTCCAAAGAGTGGAGGCCAGAATTAGTATGGAATTTATGTGAGTATGCTAGTATAAATTTGGAAGTACAGAAAGAGTGCGACCAGTGAAAAAGAGAGCAACCAAGTGTAAAGAGATAAAACCTGAATCCATGAGAACCTTTCGGGGTGACTACACCCGTAAGTGTTGGGTGGTAAATGGCGGGTAGATAATTGCGGTAATGAATGTAGTCGTTGGACCACTAGCAGACCTAGCGGTATTGTTATGTGACGTTGAGGTCATTATGAGTTCGGACTAGTTGGCCTCTTGTTATGCCAACGTTGACTGCAGAGAGAGATTGGCTCGATTCCAGTTTTCTGGTAAGTCGGTTATCGAGTAGAAAGGAAGAGAAGTGGTGGTAACCAGTGAATTATCCTTCCTTCTTTGACATTGTTGATTTTAATAAGTCTGTGTGACTTGTTCATTTGAGGTAAAACTAATGCAGAAAGTAAGTAATAAATGAATTTGAAGGAATTTATGTTAAGTGCCCTTGGAGGTACTTGGAGTTGGTGTAGGGTGGCGGTCAGGGCCACGACCTTCCGGATAATTTCAGGAAAAATGTACAAGGCAAGAATAAAATAAGTACGAATCTTTGGCGGAAAGTCGAGGCGACTCTGGTAGGTTTTGAAAATCTACATGACTTTAAGGCGGTGCGTGATGATTAGATATTTACTGGACCGCGAGGGGACCCTGTGATTAGGGTTGTGACTCCAAGGAAAGTTTAAGAAAGGGAGATAAGTTCTCTTCCCCACGTAAAAGGACAGTTTTACGTATTATGGGGTTGCGTGTACCCATGTTGTTAGACGAAGGATATAGGACTGGTAAGGTCTTCGGTATCGTCATGCCATAGGTTACAGTTGTAGATAACCGTGGGAAAAGTGTTGTGTTGGGGTAATTAAGCACGACGTACGAATTGGTCGAGGAAGTATTGTAAAGATATAAATGTAAGTTGCACGAATCATGATTACCACAGACGAGTGTAAAGACCATTAGTAGATAATGGGCAGTAAGAACGCTTCGAGGAAATGTGGTAACACCTGTACTGACAAGAAAGATAGTAAGAAGTTACGGAGGGATAAGGGATCCCAGGACAACGTGAAATAACTTACAGGAGAGACGAGTAGACACTCGAACGATAAGAAATCTTGACAAGTCATTGGAGTATGCAATTCCGTGAATTGAGGTTGAATACTTGACTATAAGCTCTGCGAGCTGGGAGAAAATAATCGGGTTACTACTTGTGAAATCAAGGAAATCTCCCTAAATTGTGTTTGATTGTAAGTCTTAGCCATGAGGCAAGCAAAGGAATTAAGTCTAAGTTAATGACCAAGTTTGGTTCTGCAGAGAGAAAAGGAAACAAGAACCATATTTGAAATTAAGGACACAGAATATTTCGCAAGAATGAAAGGTTTCGGTTGTGGGAAGATAAGTTGATTCGACTATAGTTATAACCCCTCCGGTGAGACTAGAGGGTTAAATTATTATGATAACACGTTGGGTGTTGGGCTAGGTTGTGTGCTGACGCAACCAGATCAGGATATAGCCTATGTTTTCCCGGTAGTTAGGGAAGCAGGAAAGGAAATTGCGCCACTCACGATTTAGAGCTGGCGGCAGTTAAATCGTGCCTTGAAGATTTGGGGGCATGACGTTTATATAGACTTCATGTGGATAATTGTGCAGACCCCAAAAGCCTCCGGTATATCTGCAGACTGAGGCAGTAGAATTTGCGACAGCGATGGTGGTTAGAGTTACTCAAGGATTGTGATATTGATATCCTATACCATCCGGGGAAAGCCAAGACGATTCTGTATACTCTTTGTCGTGGATCTAAGGGTAGTCTGCCAGATGGGCAGCCAGATAGACAGGATGTGGTCCGTGAGATTCTTCAGTTACCGAGCCTAGGGGTTCGATTTTTTGTTTCCAAGGTTAACGAAGTTTAGGTCCAAGAGGTTACCGAGTCTTCCTTCGTTGAGGAGGAAAGGAGGCGACAGTATGAGGATCCAGTTATGATACGGTATCAGTCGGCTCTCGGGAAAGAAGAGCTGTTTGAGTAGCGCCGGATGAGTCTTTGTGAGATGAGATAGATTGCGTGTACGGTACTACTGAGGACTAGTCAGCGAGTTTTAGGGAGGCATACAGTGCTTATTGCGCCTTTGTTAGTCGACTAAGTTGTGTCGTGACCTCAGATGTATGTATGGGTAAGATGACCGGAAAAAGGGACGTAGCAGAGTTGTTGTTTAATATCCGAATTAGTAGCAAGTCATGGTTAAACGTCAGGAGCCAGTGGGCTATTACAGGAGATTTAGACCCCGACTTAGGCATGGGCGGTATTTAATATGGATCTTGTTACAGGGTGGCATCGTACTCGGATGAAGTGCGACTCCCTGGGGGTCATGGTAAATGGGCTGGCGAAACCAGCCGTGTTCTTCCTGTTGGGACCACTTACTCGGCTGAGGTTTATACTAGCTTGTATAGCGGAGAGATTGTGAGACTGCACAGGGTTCCTACATTTATGATGATAGACAGATGAGCTCGGTTACGGATAACTTCTGGAGGCTTTTCAGAAGGGATTAGGGACACATGTGAGTCTCAGTGATGCATTACACCCTCGGGCCGGTCGGTGAGCGTACTATCCGGACACGAGGATAGGTTGCGGGCTGTGTTTTTGATTTCGTGAATAGCGGAAGGTTGTTTGCCTCTTGTCGTGTATTACGTCGATATGAATACCCTTCCGATTTGGATGACCTGTATGAGGCCTTGTTTGTAAGGAAGTGTAGCTCGCGGTTGGTGGGTTCGACATAGGCGAGTTGATTTTTGGGCCCATCGATTCACGGGCCGTGGATAAGCGAAGCTTATCCAGAAAGATTACTAGTAAGCTCAGTCGTGAAGCTTTATCGCGATAACCGATGTTGACACGTGGGGTTCAGTTTGACATTTTGGTATGAGTATTGTTATGTGGCCTCGTGTGGTATTATTGGTATGTAGGGGTTGTAAAAGAAGACTATGTCGCTATCTTTAAGTTTGACTCCCGAAAGAACATTCGGGGACGAATGTTTCTAAGGGGGGAAGAATGTTACACCCCGGAATTTCAGGATATGTTTATAAGAACGTTCGTGAGAACAAAAAGATGTTAAGATTAGAGACGAGTAAAAATTTATCGGAATTATGAAATCTACGGAAAACGAAATATTGCGACGAATGAGAGGGCGACACGTGTCACCCCCCCTTAGTGTCTTGGACGAAATTTACCATGGGCAAAAGGGTCATTTGACCATTAGTGAGATGACCAAGTCTTGCAAATGACTTAGCTTGACATAGTTGACTAAAAGTCCAAGGGCCACTTGGGCAAGATCCATGTGAAATTCATCCGAACCACCCATTTGTTCTAATCTTGACCCTCCATATTTTTATATAAGCTCCTTGGTAGCAAGACAAGGCTAAACACTTAGAAAATTTTCAAGAAATTTGAGGGAAGCTTGAGGGAGCTCTCGGCTTACCTAGGGTTTGAAGGAAAAAAAATTCAATTGTTGTCCAATAATCTCCCCACTTTAAACCAAGGTACATAAGGGTATTGTAAGTGTATCTCAATAGAAAGATCCCGGAAAATTGGTGTTTTCGTGTTAGTCGCAAGGCGGAAACTATAGGAGTTCTTCAACTTTGAAGTTGGAACTTGAAGTTAAGTTCTTCATAAGTTTCTAAGGGTTGCTTGGAGTGGATTGGAACGTCGAAAGGAGGAGCTTAAGTTGCTAGGGATCGACTTGTAGTCTTGGATCATATTTGGGCTAAATGAGGTATAATCTTCGTCTTACTTTTGTAATTGAAGATTCCATGTTATTATAAGTTAGAAATGATCATGTGATATGTATTATGAAGTTTGATAAGTGTTATGGAATTTTAGGAGCCCAAAACCGAAATGGCATGATTAGCCTTTTGAAATTGAAATACAATTTTGGTCGTTAATTAGAATCGTCGCATGTTTACCTACTTGAGAATTGTAGTAGTTGTAATCGATTGCGGCTTGATATCATGTTATACTAAACCACTTGGATTGAAAAGGGATTGGAAACGATTTGTATTGTTGTCCCTATGTTTAGCCGAATGGACATTGTAGTTTTGACTAGTTGTTTTACATTGTGGGGCGAAATTTTACATGTCTTGTTTAAGCGTGTAATTTGGACTTGATACTAGGTTTAATAGTATCTTGGAAGTTTTCTACTAAAAAGAGTCATTGGCTTTAAAGAGTAGAAGTACGTAGTACTTTGGGTTAAATTCCCGGATTTTTATAAAAGACATGTTAGTGCCTTAGGTAAACTAAAATGAGAGTGTATATGAACAAGAATAGTAAGAAGTTAGGGGATTTCTTAACTTGCTTATATATTGTCTGATAAGCCGGTAGTGCTTATGATATGTGTGATAGCCGGATTTGTGCTAGTGATATATTATTCGTCGCGGGGTCATTCCCCGGGATTGTGGCATTGCATATTTCCGTGGATTTGCTACCCACGATGCGAGGAATACCTCATGCGAGTCCGTAAGGGCTTATGCGGGTGAAATAGTCCCATGCGGGCGGGTCCAGACTATGCGAGGAATAACTCATGCGAGTCCGTAAGGGCTTATACGGGTGAAATAGTCCCGTGCGAGGAATACCTCACGCGGGTCCACCGGATCTACGCGGGTGAAATAGTCCCGTGAATAGGATTGCTTAATGACACCGCGCGGGTGGTGGTCTGCTTTGTTCGTGAGCTTTCCTACTTTATATTGTAATTATACAACTATTTACTCTCATTGTTAGTAAGGCACGATTATCGTTATTAATTGAGTTATCATACATGTCTCCGTTTTATTTTAGACTTATGATTTCATTACTGATTTTCACATATTTGGTACATGTTGTCTTGACCTCGCTGCGTTCATGCCGCAGTGAGTAAGTCTGGATTCGATCCTCGCTCTTAGGGTCACTGTTCAGCTGTTGAGAAGCTCCTTTATTCCGGAGGCTTATCCCTGGTATTGTCGGTTATTGTACATTCAGGGGTATGGCGGGGCCCTGTCCCGCCAGAGTTGTTGTTCTTAGAGGTTTGTAGTCACATTGTGGATTGGGTTGAAGAAGAAAAATGTACTGTTTTATTGATATAGTCTTCAGAATGTGGCCTTATCGGCTAGCCTGTTGTTATTTTATGTTTAAGTACTTTTTCAGTTGTGTATGTTTCGCTGCTATTCTCTGATGTTTACCGAAAGAGGTGCCCAGGTAGGGCACCAGTCGCGGGCCCGGGGTCGGGTCGTGACAGCGGGGCCCTGTCCCACCACAGTTGTTATTCCTAGAGGTCTATAGTCATATTTTGTGGTTTGGGCTGTAAAAAAAACCGAGTTGTACAGTTTTGCTTTTGATTATGCATATTTTATGGAAGGCGGCCTTATCGGCTAGTCTGCGATGTTATTGTCTAAACATTTTTTTTTATATTGTGTATGTTCCGCTGCTATTCTCTGATGTATACCTGAACGGGGTTCCCAGGTAGGGCACCAGTCGCGGCCCCGGGATCGGGTCGTGACAAAAGTGGTATCAGAGCAGTTAGTCCTCGGAAAGTGTCTACAGACCGTGTCTAGTAGAGTCTTGATTATCGGTGTGTTGTGCACCACATCTATAATCAGGAGGCTGCAGGACATTTAGGATTGGTTTCCATTCTTCTCTCCGAGATCGTGCGAAGAAATTGTCTTATTAGGTTGAATCCTCTCGACCTATTCTTATGAAATGATTATGCCTCGCGGAGCGGCCGAGGCCCGAAGGCAAAGCGGCGGCAGGAGTCGCTAGAGGTACTCGAGGGTTACTCGGACTCGAGCACGGACTATGCACGAGGTAGTAGAAGCAGTCGGCGAGTTCACCACGCGGTAGTATTAGAAGGCCGAGGCGGCGGTAGCTCAGAGGTTCCGTGCACTGAGCCTCGATCCGCGGCTAGGAGTGAGTATAGAGACTACGGGGAGCGGTCCGGTTATTGACCAAGATAGTAGCAGGGCGCAGCGAGCGAGCGGCTAACCCAGAGCGGCGGTTTGCGGATTCAGGATTTTCGGGTTGTCATCCGCCCGAGTTTTATGGTTAGTGCGAGGAGGATCCGGGGAGTTCATTCGGCGACTACGGACTATCACGAGTTCTTAAGGCATCGGAGACAGTGCATTATGCTATCCTCTTACGGTTCTGCGATATTGCGTTGAACTAGTTTGAGTCGTGGAGGCTGTCGAGAGGTGAGGATGCTCTTCCGGTGTTTGGGAGGAGTTCACGAGGCCTTCATGGATCACTTTTTGCCTCACGAGATGAGAGAGCCGCGTAGATAGATTTTTGACCTTGAGGCGAGAATGGGAGGACTATCAGGGAGTATAGCCTGGAGTTTGACTCTTTGGCCAGGCATGCACACACCATTGTAGCTGACATGGCGGACAGAGTTCATCGTTATGTAATGGGGCTAGACCATCATATGATTACTGCATGCTTGGGGGTGGCTCTTCAGCCCGGTATAGACATTGCCATGATGCAGACGTATGCGTAGGGGATAGAGGATAGAGAGAGGGAGGATCAGATTGACTCGAGCCAGCCAAGAGGCGGGGCAGCAGGTCTCGGGGCGATTTTAGGCGGGCGGCCTCGTGAACTAGGTCCACATTCCGGCCGGACAGAGTGCTCCTTCACGGTTTCGGCGGAGGTCGATCGGCCCAGTCATTCGGGAAGCGGTCGGGGCTCTAGGACTTCGGGGTTTCAGGGAGGCAGAGATCGTCACCGATCGAGACCACCCACATCTCAATGTGCTCGATGCGGTAGATCTCACCCAGGCGAGTGTCGTGTTCCTGCTGGAGCTTGTTACTCTTGTGGCCAGCTGGGCCATTTGAGGAGAGATTGTCCGACTAGAGGCAGTATGGGTGGTACGGTGCAGCCGACCGGATCAGTTGTTGGGTCTTCCTATTCTTCTGTGGTTATGCACCCCGGAGGGCAGGGGGTTCACGGACCGGCAGGCCGCGGTAGAGGTCGTGGTGGTGGTTCCAGTTCTAGCGGTCCACAGAACCGCATATATTCATTAGCCAGCCGCCAGGATCAGGAGGCTTCCCCTGACGTCGTCACAGGTACATTATTGATTTCATGTTGTGACGTTTATGCTTTGATAGATCCAGGTTCTACCTTGTCCTATGTGTCCCCTCTTATTGCGGGTAGAATCGGGATAGAGCCGGTGTCGATAGAGCCTTTTGAGGTAGCTACGCCAGTGGGTGATTCGGTGTTAGCTGAACGGGTGTATAGAGGTTGTCCGGTGTTTATTTACAGTCGTCAGACCCTTGCAGACTTGATAGAGTTGGAGATGACAGATTTTGATGTCATTATGGGTATAGACTGATTGACTTCTTGTTATGCCAACGTTGACTGTAGAGACAGGTTGGTTCGGTTCCAGTTTCCTAGCGAGCCAGTTATCGAGTGGAAGGGCAACACAGCGTCGCCGAGGGGTAGGTTTATTTCTTACCTCAAGGCTAGGAAGATGGTGCAGAAAGGGTACATCTATCATCTGGTTTGGGTATTTGATCAGCAGTCGAGGTTCCAGCTTCTTGATCGGTGCGGTGGTTAGGAGTTTCGGATGTGTTCCCGCACGATCTTCCGGGTATCCTCCCAGAGAGATTGAGTTTTGTATTGACACGTTGCCAAACACTCGACTATTTCCATTCCGCCATACGAGGATGGCACTTTCTTGAGTTGAGGAGTGAAGGACCAGTGAAAGATTTCCGGAAAAGGCTTTATCGGCCTAGTGTTTCTCCTCGAGGCGCCTGGTTTTGTTTGTGAAGAAGAAGGATGAGGCAGCTGCGTATGTGTTGACTCTGACGGTGAATAAGGTAACCATCAAGAATAAGTACCTCTCCGTGATTGAAGATTTGTTTGACGATTGCGAGGTGCGAGGTGTTTCTCCAAGATAGACTGCGATGCAGTTATCATCAGGTGCGAGTTCGAGAGGCAGATATCCCAAAGACTGCATTCAGGACCCGGTATGGGCACTATGAGTTCAGGGTTATGTCTTTCGGTTTGACCAATGCTCCAGCGGTATTTATGGATTTGATGAACCGGGTGTTCAAGCCATTTTTGGATACATTTGTGATAGTATTCATTGATGACATCCTGGTTTATTCGCGGACAGAGAGGAATTACCCTACCCACGACTTAGAGTTGGTCGCAGTTATTCATGCCTTGAAGATTTGGAGACATTATTTGTATGGGGTTCATGTGGATATTTATACAGACTACAAGAGCCTCCAGTATATCTTCAGGCAGAGGGAGCTGAACTTGCGACAGAGACGGTGGTTAGAGTTGTTGAAAGATTATGATGTTGATATTCTATACCATCCGGGGAAAGCCAACGTAGTTGCTGATGCTTTGAGTCGTAGATCGATGGGGAGCCTGTCAGAGGTGCGGCAGAGAGCGGTGACATGGTCCGTCAGATCCACCAGCTAGCGAGCCTTGGGGTTCGATTGATCGATACCGACGATAGTGGGGTACGAGTTCGTGAGGTTGTCGAGTCTTCCATTGTTGATGTGGTGAAGAGGCGACAGTTTGAGGACCCAGTGTTGGTACGGTATCGATATGCAGCTCTTCGGGAGGAGAAGAGTCTATTCGAGGTAGCGCCTGATGGGGTGCTAAGATTTGAGGGCCGGTTGTGTGTTCCGATGTAGCAGACTTCGTCGTGATTTTGGGGAGGCACATGTGGGCGAGAGTGCGATTAGTTGGCCTGCACTTGGTTCAGAGTTGTGGATAAGGTGAAGCTTATCCAGAGAGGCTGATAGCGGCTGAGTCGGCGGAAGTCATACGCGGATAATCGGCGTCGACATTTGGAGTTTGGTGAGCGAGTGGGTCTTCTTGAAGGTGTCACCCATGAAGGGTGTGATGAGATTCGGAAAGAAGGGGAAACTCAGCCCAAGGTACATTGGGCCCTACCAGATCGTCCGTCGAGTAGGCAAGGTTGCCTATGAGTTGGATTTGCCATCAGTGTTAGAGGCGGTACATCCGGTCTTCCAAGTTTCTATGTTGCGGAAGTGTATCGGAGATCCAGCAAGAGTTTTCCCTGCTAGTGAGGTCCAGGTGACAGAGGGGTTATCGTATGAGGAGAGTCCCATAGCGATACTCGATCGCCAGGTCAGCGTGCGGACGAGGATGTGGCTTCCGTCAAAGTCTTGTGGAAGAATGATAACCGGGAGGAGATGACTTGGGAAGCGGGGGAGGACATGTTGAGGAAGTATCCTCACTTATTCCCTACACCTTCAGGTAATTCGTTTTCCCTTACTTGTCAAGTTTTAATTGAAGTATTTATTTTGCTTAAATGCTATTATGTGGCCATGTGTGGCATTATTGGTATGTCGGGGTTGTGAAAGGAAACTATGTCGTTAATTATAAGTTTGACTCCGAAAGAACATTCGGGGACGAATGTTTCTAAGGGGGGAAGAATGTTACACCCCGTATTTACAGGACATGTTTTAAGAACGTACGTAAGAACTCAGAAATGTTAAGATTTGAGACGTGTAAAAAATTTATCGGAATTATAGAATTGTCGGAAAACGTAATATTGTAACGAATGGGAGGGCGACACGTGTCACCCCCTTATGTAGCCTTGGACGAATTTAGCATGGGCACAAGGGTCATTTGACCCTTGTTAGGAAGACAAGTCTTGCAACTTGAAGAGCTTGAGAATATTGACTTGGTCAATGGGACCACAAGTCTTGATATTTAATAGAAACTCATCCAAGCCTCACATTTGTACCCATCTTGACCCTCCATTGTGCTATATAGTAGTACTAGTAGCAAGACTAAGTTCAACACTTAGAAAAAATTTCAAGAATTTCAAGAACACATTTAGGGGCTCTCGGGTTTGGCTAGCTACCAACACAAAAAAATTTGTTTGTTGTCCATTTAGCTCCACACTTTAAACCAAGGTTCATGAGTGTATTGTGAGTGTATCTCAATAGAAAAATCCCGGAAAAAGATAGTTTTCGTGTTAGTCGCAAGATGAAAACCTAGTTGCTTTTCTAGGTTTTGTTTGGAAGATTGAAGGAAAGTTGTTTGTGTTGTTCTAAGGGTCTCAAGTGGCGGATTGAAGTGTCTAGAAGAGGCTCTAAGTTGCTAAGGAGCGACTTCGGATTTGAAGTTGGACTAAGAATCGTTGAGGTAATAATCTTGTCTCTTAAGTGTTACAAGATTATATATTGTTGTTAGCCTTACAAGTTTGCTAGCATGAAGTATATGTGTTGAAGTTTTATAAGTATTATGGATTGATTGTAGCCTTAAATCCGAAATGTCATTTAAGTCATGTGAAGTTGGATTACAATTTGGTCGTTTATTAGAATCGTCGCATGTTACTTACTTGAAGATTATAGTAGTTATAATCGATTGCGACTTGATATCATGTTATGCTAACAACTTGGATTGAAATGGAAATTGGATAAGAATTGGTGTTATTGTACTCAATGTGGCCGAATTGGACTAGTAGTTTGTATTTGTTTGATATCTTTTGTGGGGCGGAATTTTACACGTCTAGTAGGTGTGTAATCCCCTATTTTTAATTGCATTGATTGGGCCTTAAATGTGGCGTGTTTGGTTATTGAATTCGGCCTTGAAAAAGGTGGCAAAGTAAGTAGAAACAAAGGAGGTGTTGTCCGATTTTCCGTAGAATTTAGTGACTTTACACTTATAATATTCTACGTTTGAAGTAAGACGTTAATAGACGTATTGTGGACATTATAGGTTGACATACTACGGGCGGGATATTGTACTTAGCAAGTGGATTGACCCGAAGAGGTATGTAGAACTTTCATATCCTTTGAGCATGACTAGTTGCACGTATATAGTACGGTAGACGTACAAGACCTTGATATCCTTTACTAGTTTTATGAATAGCCAAGTCGGGTGAGTTAGGAGATTAACTCACTTCTTTGAAAGTATTAAGGATGTCTTAAGTTTTATTAAAGTTAAGGGACTTGAAGAGTTTTAAAGTATGTGATACTTGTTTCGTTTTAAACGTATAAGTCCCTTGCATAGGAAATTGTATTTGACTAAGGTATAAAGTGAATATAACGACTTTATGGAAAGTTGGTTATATTAGCTTTATGGAAAGATAAATGAGGATAAATGACTTGATTTAATGAAAGGCAATTTGGTTTTAAGGCATCAATTGCCTAAGGTTTTTATGAGAAAAGAAGTCACTTGATTTAGAAGTCTAATTTTATTTCTAAAAGATTTGTGACTTGTCTTGAAAAGTAATTGTGACTTGATACTACGGTTATTAGTATCTTAAAAGTTTTATACGAAAAAGAGTCATTTTTAAAAGAGTGGAAGTATGTAGTACTTGGGTTAAATTCCCGGATTTTTATAAAAGACATGTTAGTGCCTTAAGTAAACTAAAATGAGAGTGTATATGAATAAGAATAATAAGAAGTTAGGGGATTTTTTAACTTGCTTATATATTGTATGATAACCCTCTATTTATAGATGTAAAAGCAGCTAGGGTTTCCCACGTGGGCTAGGCCCAGAAACCGAGGCAGAGTGGGTCGTCTGGACCCACTGGACAAGTGGCACCGCGGCCCTAAATCGTGGAACGGTTGCATGCTCACCCTCGGCTTACAAACTTGAAGATTCCAGATTTTGCGAATTGTAAGTGTTCTATCGATGCATTACAGTTTCTATGTGTTTATCATTATATAATCATCCATCAGTTTGACCGCTTGTCGGGTTTGAAACATAAATTTTTAAATTTCGCTGCGAATACGAACCCGACAAAACCCTACAATATTAGTGTGCCATTTTGTCTGATTATCTCTTCACATACAACTGTACATATTGAGCTACAATATCAGTCTTCTCAACTGTTTAGAAGTGTGCCAACTTCTCAACGCGAACTACAATCATCCAAAACAGAATTATGCTTCACAATGCTTGTCGTATAGGTAGTGAAGCCAAATTTTGAATGTGAACACTGTTGCCGCTAATTGCAAGTCGTAAGAGTCAAGTAGTTCTTTCCTGATTCTTCAATTTCCTCAATATATAGGTAATGTCTTACATATTTTGCATTACTACACAACCTAAGTCAACTATAGAAGCATCACAATGTCTTATTACAAATTATGCTAAAAAGTTTCGCTTTATCAGCTTTTTTGTTTTACCTAGAGAATTCAACAATGGGTTGATTTTGAACCACGCACTTCCAAGCCTAAACTAATTTCTTAATTTGATATCTCAGTTATCATTAACAAAACTAAAATAACGTATGAGGATAAAAACATATCTTAACTGAATCATGTTGAAAAACAAAATTTACAAGTATTAAATAAAGAAATTAAAAGAATGACATAATAATTATTGGATTGATTAACCTTCTAAGGTTAGTTTGAAGATTGTACGAACAATATTACTAAAAAATGTTATGACCAGCATCTTCTTGTACCTAATAGCGTGTATGGGGTAGCGAAGTATTTTTTTGTTTAAAGACATTCGTACATACGTAAGATCTTAATGATTTTTCCAGCAAACAATTAAGTTATTGGTAATGTAAAGTCAACAGTTTATTAATTAATGGAATAAAAATGTAGCAGTTTACTTGTTCTGTGTAGTACTTCCTCCATTCCAATTTATACGACACTATTTGACTGGACACAGAATTTAAGAAATAAAGGAAAATTTTGTTATGTTTACCAAATTGTCCTTACTTTAGTAGGCGTTTGGACATGCGATTTCATCTCATAATTTCAATTTTTTTTAAATGTAAAAGTTAACCCATAAGTTTATATTTTATAAAAATAGATCCATAAGTTTGTAGATATATTTATCAAACATGTTTACCAACCACTATATCAAATATTAAAAGATCTACAAGTTGATAGTATATTTATAACAAATTTTTTCTCTTACCAACCATGTTTGAGGATTATATTAAAGAGTAGTTAAATTACAACTCATGTTCAAATTTTTCATTTTATTGAATTAAAGAATGATCAATTGATGTTGTATTTTTTAGAAATGTCTTTAGTAGAGTATTAATTTTTTTATGAATTATGACTTGCTCATTTAGTAAGATTGTATTTGAATTGGGAAAGTTTGATGGTTTTAACAACTTGTGTGGGTTTTAAATATATAAAAATATAACTTAAGAAATTCAAATTGCATGTTCAAACAAAATTTCAACTTCAAATCATGTCCAAGTTGTGCCTACTTTTGTTGATTTTTCTTCACAATAAGTACATCTTAAAAATTAAGTGGGACCCAACAAGAATAAAATACTGATGATTCTTGTTACACCCCGTAATTCCAGGTCATGTATTTGAGAACGCACGAAAGGAAATAAGATTTGAATTTGAAAAGATAAGTTGACAGAATGTTTTTGGATAGATTTTCAGTCAACTTTGGAGCGGTATATCTCCTAGTATATAAGGAGTTTTTAGGTGTTTCAAAAGCCTAGTATGAAGTTCGTTGAGTCTAGTTTCCAACGCAACAAACCGCTCGTCGATAGGACATCGGAGTAGAAAGTTATGGACGTTACAAGTTCAACTAACGGAAGAGAAGGAAGCAGGTTCAGTCAGGCGCCACGGCGCCATATTTCAGGGCCGTGGCTCCGTAATCCTTGAAACCTTCTGAAGTTGCAGCGCCACGGCGGGATTTTTGCGGAAAAAGGGTAAAAATCAGAAGATATTTGTGTAGAGGACCTATGGGAGGGCGACAAGTGTCCCTCCCAACTTGTAGGACAAGCAAGGTCCTATATTATGACCAAGTCTTGCAAGACTTGGCCATTTGCAAGACTCCATCCGTAAAGATTGCTCTTCTCTTCTCTCTCAAAAATTGATAAAACCCTAAGCCTAGATGAAATTGTTGGAAAGGTGACAAGAAGGCAATATGTTGGAAAGCTTGTATTGGGTTCGTGTGGGTGATTTTGGCGTGAATAAGAATTGCGGAAAGAGGGCTGAAGTGGGCGAGATTGTTGGACTGTTTTGGGCGAAAATACCAAGGTAAATTCATTCTCCTTCTTGAAATAAATTATGTCACGTGTTGTAGAAATTGGAGAAGGGTATTGTGATAGGTAAAATGGATATAAGAATTGAAGGTTGTCATGTCACAAATGAAAGTATAAAGGGCAGTTTTCGAGCCTCTAGTTTGTTGGATTTATATGGTCGTTGTCTTCACTTTTATGTGGGGTTTATTGAAGTGATTGTAGTAGTTGATAATTGATCATGTGAATTATGCATTGAAGATTGATAAGTGTTATAGAATATTGAGAGCCTAAATCCGAGCATGAGCTTATTAGCCATTGAACGTACAATACAAATTGGTCGATAGTTATAATCGTCGCATGTTATCTAAATAAGGGATTATAGTTGTTGAAATTGGTTGTGACTATATAACATGTTAGAACGACAATATGGATTGAAAAGGAATTGGAAAAGATTGTATGTGGTTGTACATTGTAGTCGAGGATGACATTTAATATTGGACTGTTTTATATAAATTGTGGGGCATAATTTTACACATCCTGTTAAGGCGTGTAATCCCCTTTGGTTAGCTGAATTATTGCGCCTTAAATGTGGCATGTTGGTTATTGATTTTGGGCCTTGAAAAAGGTGGAAAAGTATGTAGAAACGAAGGAAGTGTTGTCCAATTTTCCGTAGAATAAGTGACTTTACACTTAGAACATTCTACGTTTGAAGCTAGAGGTTAATAGTCGTGTTATGGTTATTATAGGTTGACATTCTACGTGCGGCATATTCAAGTTAGCAAGTGGACTAAGCCGAAGAGGTATGTGGAACTTTTCTTATCTCTTGAGCATGAGTAGCTATAAATGTATAGTACGGTAGACGTACGAGATTTAAATGAATTCAGTTTCATTTGATATCCTTGACTTGTTTAAGAATGTCCAAGTTGGTTGAGTTAGAGAATTAACTCACTTGTTTTAAAGGTTAAAGATGTCTTAGTTTCTAAAGCATAAAGTTAGTATAACGGTTTTATGGGAAGTTGGTTATAACAACTTTATGGGAAGTTAAAAGAATGGTTTATTCTAATAAGGTAAACAAAGATTTCTTGACTTGAAAATGTATAGAATACTTGATTTGGAAAGTATTGATTACTTGAACTTTTCTAAAGTTAAGAAACTTGATTTCTAAAGATTAAGAAACTTGATTTCTAAAGTTAAGAGACTTGAAGTATTCTGAAAGTTATGTAACTTGATTTGAAAGTATATGACACTTGGTTTTTAAAAGTATAAGTCTTTTGGTTATAAAAAGAATGAATTTGTCTGAAACATAAAGAGTTATAACGGCTTTATGGGAAGTTAGTTATAACGACTTTATGAAAGGTTAAGAGAGTAGTCTATTTGATTAATAGGCATGAGTTGCCAAGGTTGTGAAATTAGTAGGCTTAATTTGAAAAATAGACATGTCTTGATACTACGGGTGTTAGTATCTTGGGGTTTTATATAAAAATGAGTCTTTTGAAAAGAATGGAAGTACGTAGCACTTTGGGTTAAATTCCCGGATTTTTATGTGACACGAAAGTGCCTTGAGGTTATAAAATGAAGTTCATGTTTGTATGACAATGAAAGTCTAAAGATTTTATGAACTTGCCTATGCTTACTTGCGATAGCCTTTGAGTGCAAGTATTATATTTTTAAGCTGCCGTGACTCTCGGTTGGAGGGCCGGCTGTCTTGTTGTGAACTTACTTGGGCGTCTGCAAGCGGTGATTGTCACGACCGAACCAGGCCGTGATCGTGCCTTACCCCGGGCACCCTAGTGATACAACATCAGAGAAAAACCAGCAGAAATAAAAACTTAAACATACAATTAGATATGGATCAAGATAAAAGAAAATAGGCCAACCAAAACGGTTGCCTTTCTGCAAATATATATATATCGACATTTGAACAGTTACAATCCTTACAACCCTGCCCACAAAGGTTACTCTGCACTTAAGATTTTTACAATAACTATGACGGACAGGGCCGCCATACCCCGAATGTACAAGAACCTCTGCACTCGTGGTAACATACCAAAAGATAAGCCTCCGAAGGAACAGAGCTTCCCAATACGCTGAAATGTGATCCTATAAGCGGGGATCGACAGCCGATGTACCTCTACCTGCGGCATGACGCGGCCCGAAGGAGGTCGATAACAGTACCAAGTATGTGGCGAAAATCGTAAATGAAATCATAATAGTCTATATAAAGCGAGAGACATGTATGATAACCAAACTACGATACACATATAAAAAGTTATATCAAGTCAGGGACTCACGCCCTCCAAGTCATTACTCTAATATAACTATGGGTCTCACGCACACAACATCAATCAAGCCCGTGGAATACCTTCGCCATCCGCGATCATGATATGATAACACCAAGAAGTACACCTAAACATCAGGTCCCACCTGTGTCATAAAAAGACCGTACGGGAAATAATCATAACCTGAAGCTGACACGTGGCAAGTGCGATAACCTATACCAGATCCACTGCGTCCACGTAGCGACGGGCAAGTAAGCGAGCTATGCACCAGATCACAACCGTAAGTCACGAAGCTTCATCCAAACACTGACTCGCGAAGCTGACACGTGGCAAGTGCAATAGCCTCCACCAGATCCTCCCAGCGCCACGCAGATGACGGGGGCAAGTAACCAGACTAAGCACCAGATCACAACTGTAAGTCACGATACTTCGCCGCGAAGCTGACATGTGGCAAGTGCGATAACCTATACCAGATCCACCTGCGTCACGTAGCTGACGGGGGCAAGTAAACAGGTTATGCACCCGATCACAACCGTAAGTCACGATACTTCGCCATAAATAACCATAATGGTCACATGCCCACAGAATCCATCATCGGTGTAGACATGCCCATGTAACAATAATAATGGAAGCATACCCGTGGAATCTTCCGTCACTGCCCGTACGTCCAAGTAAGTTCTCAACAAGTCAACCGGCCCTCCATCGAGAGACGCGGTAGTATAGAAACACAATTTTTGCACAACAAAGGCTATCACAACAAGCATAGGCAAGTTACACAACAACAAGCATAGGCAAGTTATACACAACTCAAGGTACTTTCATTTTATGTCAAAGTCCGGGTTTTAACCCTAAAGTACTACGTACGTTAAATTCCTTTTAAAGATCCATTTCTTTTACAAAGGTCACCCGATACCCGTAGTATAAAAATAGAGTGACTAACATTGTTAAGTAAACCAAAACACTTCCTTTTGTAAAATCAAGTAACAACATTATTTTCCAAACGTTCAAGTTTGCCTAATTTCAAATGCTCAAGTTTCTCATTTTCGAAAAGGTTTCGTAGTTCATAGTTTTAATCCTTTAAAACAATTTGAGAAACATATGCCTTATGTGTGAGTAGGTTATTCTTGTTCATAACAATCTTATTAAAGCAGCCATGATCTAGAAAATGTAATATCATTTTGTCTCATCTTAGTTTCTATGCAGATGGAGGTTTCTACTGGTTTTAATAATACTTTATTATTCAATACATTTCCCTTTATTAGCGCTGCAGTGGTTTGTTCGATATTTATTCTGATTTCCGAAATCAGTAAAACATTATTCCTTTTAAAAACCAAGTACTCATTACTCACGAATGAGGTATCACACTTTTTAACAAACTTCATGTTAATTTAATTAAGTCAAGTCTCTTATCTTATAAAAATCAAATAACCATTCTTTTTATCTTTCTTAAGTCGTTATACCTAACTTCCCATAAAGCTAGTATAACTCTTAAAACCAGACATTATTCTTCTTTCAAAAAGGTTTCTTATCTCTTTTGAAATACTTCAAGATTTTTTATTATTCAGGCTTAAGTCGAAAGACATTGCCGATAACTACGTTCAGTTAACGCACGTACGTCTACCGTACTATATATATATATATATATATACTTTTAAAATATCATGCTCAAGAGTATAGGAAGAATCACATACCTCGCGACGATTATCGACTATTAGCAAAACGCTCCACGGCTATAACCCGGCTAGCCTTGTCCACCTTCCAAGTAGTACATGCTACTCGCGAGCGATCAACCAATAAAGGTTATAAGTCATCAGAAATACAAATCTATGTAAATCTGCTTTAATCTTCTACTTTAATATTCTTCTTGTCACGACCCGACCCCGGGCCGCGACTGGTGCCCTACAAGGGCACCCTGTTCAGGTATACATCAGAGAATAGCAGCGGAACATACACAACATAAACACAGGTGTAAACAATATATCAACACAGGCTAGCCGATAAGGCCGCCTTCCATAATATAAACAAAGTCAAAAGTACAACTTTACAACTCGGTTCTTACTTGACCAACCACATATGTGAATACGCACTTAGGAATAACAATCGTGGCGGGACAGGGCCCGCCATACCACGAATGTACATAATCTACAACATCGTGGAAGATCGTACTAAAAGAAAGACAAGCCTCCGAGAATGGAGCTTGACGTCCGATAAGTGATCCAAGTGTGGATCCTCAACTCGCTTACCCTTTCTGCGGCATGAACGCAGCCCAGAAGAAGGGTCAAGACACAATATGTACTAAGTATGTAAACCGGAAAATCAGAATTACAACATAAGTTTAAAAGAAAGTCGGAGACATGTATGATAACAAAATTACAGTACACAGTGCCTTACTAATAATGAGAGTAAAAATAGGTGTATACTTACAACGAAAAATAAGATTTGGAATCCTACTCCTGGGACTATTTCACCCGCATAGGTCCAGTAGACCTGCGTGAGGTATTCATCGCATGGGACTATTTCACCCGCATAAGCCCTTACGGACTCGCATGAGGTATTCTTCGCATAGGTCGGACCGCCGCACGTGGGACTATTTCACCCGCATAAGCCCTTACGGACTCGCGTGAGGTATTCCTCGCATCGTGGTTAGCAAATCCACGGAAATATGCAATGCCACAATCGGAATGACCATGACGAATAATATATCATTAGCCCAAATCCGCTATCACACATAACATAAGCTCTATCGCTTATCATGCAATATATAAGCAAGTTAAGAAATCCCTAACTTCTTACTATTCTTGTTCATATACACTCTCATTTTAGTTTACCTAAGGCACTATCATGTCTTTTATAAAAATCCGAATTTAACCCAAAGTACTACGACTTCTATGCTTTTAAAATGACTCATTTCATTATAAAACTTCCAAGATACTAATAATAGTAGTATCAGTGACAATTTCTTTTCAAGACAAGTCACAATACTTTTAGAAATAAAATATGGCTTCTAAATCAAGTGACTCGTGTCTTATAAAACCTTAGGCAATTGATGCCTTAAAATCGAATTGCCTTCCATTAAATCAAGTCATTTATCTTTCCATAAAGTCAATATAACCAACTCCCCATAAAGTCGTTATATTCACTTTATACCTTAGTCATGTACAATTTCCTATCCAAGGGACTTATACGTTTTTAAAACGACACAAGTATTACATACTTTAAAATTCTTCAAGTCCCTTATCTTTAACAAGACTTAAGACATCTTTAATATTCTCAAAGAAGTGAGTTAAATCTCCTAACTCACCCGACTTGGCATTTCGTAAAACAAGTAAAGTATGTCAATGTCTTGTACGTCTACCGTACTATATACGTGAAACTAGTCATGCTCAAAGATAGGAAAAGTTCTACATACCTTGTCGGGTCAAACCACTTGCCAAGTACAAAGTCCCGCGTAGTATAACAACCTATAATATTCACAACACGCCTATTAAGGCCTTACTTCAATCGTAGAATATCATAAGTGTTAAGTCTATATATTCTACGGAAAATCGGACAAAGACCTCCTTTGTTTTTACTTACTTTGCCACCTTTTCCAAGGCCGAAATACAATAACCAAACAGCCCCAATTGGCTCACAATTTATAGAAGGTAATCCAATACAAATGAATAACTAAACAGCCCCAATTGGCTCACAATTATATAGAAGGTAATCCAATACAAATGAATAACAAACTAATACGACTACAAGTCCACAATCGGCTACCTTGAGTTCAACAATACCAACTCTTGTCCAATTTCCATTTCAATCCAAATTTGTAGCATAACTTGATATCAAGTCGCATTTGATTATAACAAACATAATCTTTAAGTCAATGACATGCGACGATTCTAACAACGGTTAAATTGTAATTCAACTTAGTCATGGCTTACATTACATTTCGGATTTCCAAGGCTATAATCAATCCATAATCTTTATAACCTCAATATAACAACTTCATGCTCGCAACATACAAAGCTATCAACAACAATATAAATATGAAATCTTGTAACACCTTTAAAAGACAAGATTATACCTTCACGAATATGAAATCAACTCCAATCCGAAGTCGCTCCTTAGTAGTTTAGAACCTCTCCAAGACACTTCAATCCGCTTGTTGAGACCCTTAGAACAACACCAACAATTATTCTTCAAATCTCCAAACAAAACCTAGAAAGACCATTAGGTTTTCGCTTGCGACTAACCCGAAAACTATCTTTTTCCAAGATGTTTCTATTGAGACTTGCTTACAATACACATAAGAACCTTGGTTTAAAGTGGGGAGCTAAATGGATCACAAACAAAGATTTTATCTTTTTTTTTTGTAAGGAACCCGAGAGCACATATCCCATGTTCTTCAATTTTTTGTGTAAATTATTCTAAGTGTTAAGCTCTCCCTCTACTAGTAGTAATATATGTAGCACCTTGGAGGGTTAGGATATAAACAATTGGTTGGTTTGGATGTAGTCTTGCTAAATATCAAGACAAAGGTGGGACCTTTGACTTAGTCAATGTTCTCATGCTACAAGTTGCAAGACTTTAGCCTTAGAAGACTTATGGTCAATGACCATATTGGCCATGCCATTTCGTCCAAGGCATGGCTAAGGGGGGGGGTGACACGTGTCGCCCTCCCATTCGACACGACACTACGTTTTCCGACAATTTCATAATTTCCGATAAATTTTTACAAGTCTCAAATCCTTAACATTTGTGAGTTCTTACTTACGTTCTTAAGACATGTCCTGCAATTACGGGGTGTAACATTCTTCCCCCCTTAGAAACATTCGTCCCCGAATGTTCTTTCGGAGTCAAACTTAATTAGCGACATAGTTTCCTTTCACAACCCCGACATACCAAAAATGCCACACATGGCCACATAATAGCATTTAAGCAAAAGAGATACTTCAATTTAAAACTTGACAAGTAAGGGAAGCTGAATTACCTGAAGGTATAGGAAATAAGTGAGGATACTTCCTCAACATGTCTTCCTCCGCCTCCCAAGTCATCTCCTCTCGGTTATCATTCCTCCACAGGACTTTGACGGAAGCTACATCCTTGGTCCGCAGTCGCCTGACCTGGCGATCGAGTATCGCTATGGGACTCTCCTCATACGATAACCCCTCTGTCACCTGGACCTCACTAGTAGGGAAAACTCTCGCTGGATCACCGATACACTTCCGCAACATAGAGACATGGAAGACCGGATGTACCGCCTCTAACTCTGATGGCAGATCCAACTCGTAGGCAACCTTGCCCACCCGATTTAACGATCCGGTAGGGCCCAATGTACCTTGGCTGAGTTTCCTTCTTATCGAATCTCATCACACCTTCATGGGTGACACCTTGAAGACCCAATCATCTACGAAACTCCAAATGTCGCCGATTATCCGCATATGACTTCGCCGACTCGAGCCGCTATGGTCTCTCGGATAAGCTTCACCTTATCCACGCCTGTACCAAGTCCGGGCCAACTAATCGTACCTCGCCCACGCCGAACCAACCGACGGCGACTGCGTTTCGCCATATAAAGCCTCGTATGGCGCCATCTTAAACCGGAATGGTAGTGTTATTATAAGCAAACTCCAAGAGGCAAATGATCCTCCCAATACCATCGAAATCAATCACGCAGCTCGCAGATATCCTCAGTGTCGGATAGTGCGCTCTGCTCGCCGTCGACCGAGGGTGAAATGTTGTGCTGAGACTCACCTGTGTCCCCAAACCCTTCTGGAAAGACCTCCAGAAGTTAGCCGTAAACTGGGCTCCCCTATCAGATATAATCGACACCGGAACACCGTGCAGCCTCACTATCTCTCTGATGTACAATCTGGCATAGTCCTCAGCCGAAAACGTCGTCCTGACCGGAAGGAAATGGGCTGATTTCGTCAGCCTGTCAACAATAACCCAAATGGAGTCGTACTTCCTCTGAGTACGAGGTAACCCAGAACGGTCCATGTTGATCACCTCCCACTTCCAGTCGGAATCAATAGCTGCAATAATCCATCGGGCCTCGGTGCTCGACCTTAACTCGGCAATTAGGACATCAGGCAACAAAACGCCACGCCCTCTTCGTGCCATCCCACCAATACAAACATCTGAGGTCATGGTACATCTTGGTCGACCCCGGATGAATAGAATAACGAGCACTGTGTGCCTCCCCCAGAATCTGCTGACGAAGTCCTGATACATCGGGAACACACAACCGGCCCTCAAATCTCAGCACCCCATCAGGCGCTACCTCGAATAGACTCTTCTCCTCCCGAAGAGTTGCATCACTGTACCGTACCAATACTGGGTCCTCAAACTGTCGCCTATTCACCTCATCAACGATGGAAGACTCGGCAACCTCACGAACCCGTACTCCACTATCGTCGGTATCGATCAATCGAACCCAGGCTCGCTAATCGGTGGATCGACGGACCATATCTGTCTCTCTGTACCTCCGATAGGCTCCCCATCGATCTACGACTCAAGGCATCAGCAACTACGTTGGCTTTCCCCGGATGGTATAGAATATCAACATCATAGTCTTTCAGCAACTCTAACCACCGTCTCTGTCTCAAATTTAGCTCCCTCTGCCTGAAGATATACTGGAGGCTCTTGTGGTCTGTATAAATATCCACATGAAACCCGCACAAATAGTGTCTCCAAATCTTCAGGCATGTATAATCGCGCCAACTCTAAGTCATGGGTAGGGTAATTTCTCTCATGCTTCCGTAACTGCCGGGAAGCATAGGCTATAACCTTGCCGTGCTGCATCAAAACACACCCTAGCCCGATACCCGAGGCATCACAATAGATCACGTACCCATCTAACCCTCCTAAGAGTAAGGCGGAGCCGTAGTCAACCTTTCCTTCAAAGAATCGGAAACCCTTCTCGCAAGCCTCATCGCTGGAACTTGGCGCTTCGAGTCACCCTAGTCAGCGGTCTTGAAATCGAAGCAACCGCTCCACAAACTCGCGATAATAACTTTGCCGATCTAAGAAATCGCGCACCTCGGTCGGAGTAGTAGGTCTCGGCCAAGACTTGACTGCCTCAATCTTTGCCGTATCCACGCGAACACCATCAGCCCCAATAATATGCCCCAGGAATGCCACTGAGGCCAACCAAAACTCACACTTGGAGAACTTGGCGAATAACTGCCGGCTCCGGAGAATCCCAAGTATCGTCCTCAAGTGATCTGCATGCTCCTGCTCTGTCCGCGAATAAACCAGGATGTCATCAATGAATACAATCACAAATGTATTCAAGAATGACTTGAACACCCGGTTCATCAAATCCATAAATACCGCTGGAGCGTTGGTCAAACCGAAAGACATAACCCTGAACTCATAATGCCCATACCGGGTCCTGAATGCAGTCTTTGGGATATCTGCCTCTCGAACTCGAACCTGATGATAACCAGACCGCAGGTCTATCTTTGAGAAACACCTCGCACCCTGCAACTGGTCAAACAAATCATCAATCCTGGGGAGGGGGTACCTATTCTTAATGGTTACCTTATTCACCGCTGTAGTCAACACACATACGCGGCGTCCCCATCCTTCTTCTTCTTTACAAACAATCTGGCGCTCCCGGGAGATACACTAGGCCCGATAAAGCCTTTTTCCAAAGAAATCTTTGGTTGGTCCTTCACTCCTCAACTCAGAGTGTCATCCTGTATGGCGGAATGGAAATAGTCGAGTGTCCGCAACGTGTCAATACAAAACTCAATCTCCTCTCGGGAGGATACCCAAGATCATCCGGGAACACATCCGGAAACTCCTAACCATCGCCGATCAAGAATCTGGAACCTCGGCCTGCGTATCGAATACCGAACGGATGATAGATGTACCCTTCTCGCACCATCTTCCTAGCCTTGAGGTAAGAAATAAACCTACCTCTCGGCGATCTTTGTGTTGCCCTCCACTCGATAATCGGCTCGCCAGCTCGAACGAACCAACCTGTCCCTACAGTCTATGTTGGCATAACAAGAAGCCAACCAGTCCATACCCATAATGACATCAAAATCTGTCATCTACAGCTCTATCAAGTCTGCAGTGTCCGATCGTAAATAAATCTGGACAACCTCTATACACCCGCCGGCTAACACCGAATCACTCATGGCGTAGCTACCTCAAACGGCTCTATCGACACCGGCCTATCCCGATTCTACCCGCAATAAGAGGGACACATAGGACAAGGTAGAACACGGATCTATCAATGCATAAACATCACACCTGAAATCGTAATGTACACTGGCGGCGTCGGGAAGCCTCACGATCTGGCGGTGGCTAGAGAATATATGCGGTTACGGGACCGCTAGAATCGAACCACCACCACGACCTCTACCGTGGCTGCCGATCGTGAGTACCACGCCTCGGGCGCATAACCTGAAGAAGAAGAAGACCCGGAATCGATCCCGTCGGTGTCTTTGTACCACCCATGTTGCCTCTAGACGGACAATCTCTCTTCAAGTGGCCCAGCTGGCCACAAGAGTAACAACCTCCCGCAGGAACACGACACTCGCCTGGGTGAGATATACCGCATCGAGCACACCGAGGTGTGGGTGGTCTCGATCGGCGAGAATCTCTGCCTCGCGAAACCGAAGACACGGAGCCTGGCTGCTCGATCGACCTGGCTGATCGGACCTCCCGCGAACCGCGTGACGGAGCACTCTGTGCTGGATGGAAAGTGGACCCAGTCTGCTGGTGAGGTTGTCCGCCTCGAATCGCCCCGAGACCACGATGTCACGCCTCTTGGGTGGCTGCGTCAATCTGGTCCTCCTTTCTCTATCCTCTATCCCCGAGCATAGGCTGCATCCTAGCAATGTCCATACCGGTCAAGAGCCACCCCAAACATCTCAGTAATCATATGACGGTCTAGCCCCATCACATAACGATGAACTCTATCCGCCATGCTAGCTACAATAGTGTGAGCATGCCTGGCCAAGGAGTCAAACTCCAGGCTGTACTCCCTAACAGTCCTCCCGTTCTGCCGCAAGGTCAAAAATATGTCTACCCGGGCTCTCCTCATTTCGGGAGGTAAAAAGTGATCCACAAAGGCCTCTGTAAACTCCTCCCAAACAGCTGGAAGAGCATCATCACCTCTCGAAAGCAACCACGACTCAAACCAGTTCAACGCAATATCACGCAACCGGTAAGAGGCTAGTGTAACAGACTCTGTCTCTGAAGCCCTAAGGACCTGCAAGGTCCGCTGTAGCTATCGAACGAACTCCTGCGGATCCTCATCAGACCTCGAACCATAAAACTCAGGTGGATGACATCCCAGAAAATCCCTAATCCGCAAACTGTCGGCTCTAGGGTGGGCTGCCTGCTCCTGTCGGCGCTGCCCGACTACTATACTGGTCAACAATCGAATATGTTCCCCGTAGTCTCTATACTCAGCCGGTGTTTGTGGGCTGGAGCTCGTGCAGGAACCTCTCGAGCTCCGCCGCTCTCGGCTCCTCTAAGCTGCAGCGTGATCAACTCGCCGACCCGCTACTACCTCGGGAATAGTGCGTGCTCGAGCCCGTGTAACCCTCGAGTCTCGCTAGCGACTCTGCTGCTTTGCCTTGCTCAGGCCTGGTAGCTTTCCGTGGAGGCATAGCTGTTTCATAAGAAAATGTCAGAGAGGATTCAACCTAATAAGACAGTTCTACTGCACGATCTCAGAGAGAGAAGAATGGAAACCAATCCTAAATGTCCTGTAGCCTCACGATTATAGATGTGGTGCACAACACACCGATAATCAAGACTTACTAGACACGGTATGTAGACACTTTCCGAGGACTAATCGCTCGATACCACTTTTGTCACGACCCGACCGGGCGCGGCGGTGCCTACACGGCACCTTGTTGGTATACATCGAGAGAATAGCAATGAACATACACAACATAAACACAGTGTAAACAATATATCAACACAGGCTAGCGATAAGGCGCGCTTCCATAATATAAACAAAGTCAAAAGTACAACTTTACAACTCGGTTCTTACGACCAACCACATATGTGAATACGGACCTGCAGGAATAACAATCGTGGCGATGCAGGCCCGCCATACCACGAATTTACATAATCTACAACATCAGGGAAAGACTGTACAAAAAGTAAGACAAGCCTCAGGAGAAGGGAGCTTCCGACGTCTGATAAGTGATCCTAAGAGTGTGGATCCGCAACTCGCCTTACCTTTCTGCGGCATGACGCAGCCCAGGAAGGGGTCGATACACAATATGTACTAAGTATGTAAAGCGGAAAATCAGTAATTACAACATAAGTTTAAAAAAGCGGGAGACATGTATGATAACAAAATTACGATTGCGATTGCCTTACTAATGAGAGTAAAAATAGGTGTATACTTACAACGAAAAATAGGATTTGGAATCCTACTCACGGGACTATTTCACCCGCGTAGGTCCGTGAGACTGCGTGAGGTATTTCTCGCATGGGACTATTTCACCCGCATAAGCCCTACAGGACTCGCGCATGAGGTATTCCTCGCATAGGTTTGGACCTGCCCGCGTGGGACTATTTCACCGCATAAGCCCATACGGACTCGCATGAGGTATTCCTCGCATCGTGGTTAGCAAATCCACGGAAATATGCAATGCCACAATCCCGGGGAATGACCCCGCAACGAATAATATATTATTAGCCCAAATCCGGCTATCACACATAACATAAGCTCTATCGGCTTATCATGCAATATATAAGCAAGTTAAGAAATCCCCTAACTTCTTACTATTCTTGTTCATATACACTCTCATTTTAGTTTACCTAAGGCACTATCATGTCTTTTATAAAAATCCGGGAATTTAACCCAAAGTACTACGTACTTCTATGCTTTTAAAATGACTCATTTCATTATAAAACTTCCAAGATATTAATAGCCGTAGTATCAAGTGACAATTTCTTTTCAAGACAAGTCACAATACTTTTAGAAATAAAATATGGCTTCTAAATCAAGTGACTCGTGTCTTATAAAACCTTAGGCAATTGATGCCTTAAAATCGAATTGCCTTCCATTAAATCAAGTCATTTATCTTTTCATAAAGTCAATATAACCAACTCCCCATAAAGTCGTTATATTCACTTTCTACCTTAGTCATGTACAATTTCCTATCCAAGGGACTTATACGTTTTTAAAGCGACACAAGTATTACATACTTTAAAATTCTTCAAGTCCCTTATCTTTAACAAGACTTAAGACATCTTTAATATTCTCAAAGAAGTGAGTTAAATCTCCTAACTCACCCGACTTGGCATTTCGTAAAACAAGTAAAGTATGTCAAAGTCTTGTACGTCTACCGTACTATATACGTGAAACTAGTCATGCTCAAAGATAGGAAAAGTTCTACATACCTTGTCGGGTCAAACCACTTGCCAAGTACAAAGTCCCGCCCGTAGTATAACAACCTATAATATTCACAATACGTCTATTAAGGCCTTACTTCATCGTAGAATATCATAAGTGTTAAGTCTCTATATTCTACGGAAAATCGGACAGCACCTCCTTTGTTTTTACTTACTTTGCCACCTTTTCCAAGGCCGAAATACAATAACCAAACAGCCCCAATTGGCTCACAATTTATAGAAGGTAATCCAATACAAATGAATAACTAAACAGCCCCAATTGGCTCACAATTATATAGAAGGTAATCCAATACAAATGAATAACAAACTAATACGACTACAAGTCCACAATCGGCTACCTTGAGTTCAACAATACCAACTTTTGTCCAATTTCCATTTCAATCCAAATTTGTAGCATAACTTGATATCAAGTCGCATTTGATTATAACAAACATAATCTTTAAGTCAATGACATGCGACGATTCTAACAACGATTAAATTGTAATTCAACTTAGTCATGGCTTACATTACATTTCGGATTTCCAAGGCTATAATCAATCCATAATCTTTATAACCTCAATATAACAACTTCATGCTCGCAACATACAAAGCTATCAACAACAATATAAATATGAAATCTTGTAACACTTTTAAAAGACAAGATTATACCTTCACGAATATGAAATCAACTCCAATCCGAAGTCTCTCCTTAGTAGTTTAGAACCTCTCCAAGACACTTCAATCCGCTTGTTGAGACCCTTAGAACAACACCAACAATTATTCTTCAAATCTCCAAACAAAACCTAGAAAGACCATTAGGTTTTCGCCATGACTAACCCGAAAACTATCTTTTTCCAAGATGTTTCTATTGAGACTTGCTTACAATACACATAAGAACCTTGGTTTAAAGTGGGGAGCTAAATGGATCACAAACAAAGATTTTCTCTTTTTTTTTTGTAAGGAACCCGAGAGCACATAGCCTATGTTCTTCAATTTTTTGTGTAAATTATTCTAAGTGTTAAGCTCTCCCTCTACTAGTAGTAATATATGTAGCACCTTGGAGGGTTAGGATACAAACAATTGGTTGGTTTGGATGTAGTCTTGCTAAATATCAAGACAAAGGTGGGACCTTTGACTTAGTCAATATTCTCATGCTACAAGTTGCAAGACTTTAGCCTTAGAAGACTTATGGTCAATGACCATATTGGCCATGCCATTTCGTCCAAGGCATGGCTAAGGGGGGGGGGGGTGACACGTGTCGCCCTCCCATTCGACACGACACTACGTTTTCCGACAATTTCATAATTTCCGATAAATTTTTACAAGTCTCAAATCCTTAACATTTGTGAGTTCTTACTTACGTTCTTAAGACATGTCCTGCAATTACGGGGTGTAACACTTCTGATGTGATTTCAGTTCAAGTCTTTTCTGTAATATCCTTCTATTACAGTTCAATTATTTTCTATGAATCTTATATTCATTTCTAATAATACTACAGTATGTAATTTCCAATTACAATAGAAGGACAGTAGTATTTACCTCGATAAGCCCAAAATTATCCAAGTTTAATGTCGATCCTGAGCAACGTTTAGCTCCTATTCTGAACGCTCCAATTCGCTCCCAGAAACCCTTAGAAGTTCTACACAACTTCTACCTAACACTTCAACCGCCTATGAAGATTTTTCCTTAGGGTTTCGTTTAGTGGCTAAAGGAAGTATAATAGTATTTTCCGGGCTTTTCGTATAGAGGGTACTTGGCAATACTACAAAGGTTTTGGGCTAGAGTATTTTGGCATTACAACAATACTTGGAGAAGTATTTCTCTACCAAGGGGGGGGGGTATTTTCGGCTAGCACAACTAGGAAGGGGGGGGGTACTCTCGGCCAAAAGGCCTCACAAAGGGGGAGGGTGTGGCGGACGAAACACTAGAAGGGAGGGAGGGATTTTTGCCTTGGAATTTATCAAGAGAGGATGAAGAATAAGTCTTCAACTAAGGGGGTATTTATAGGTCAAGCAATGGCCAACCAATGGCCAAGATGAAGCCAAGTGCAAGGCAAGTGTAGGGTGAGGATTTACCCAAGTGTCCTTATCCATCTACTACACAAAAATATCCTACCAACCCCTTGACCAAACATGGCCACCAATTCGTGCAAATGGACGCCTCAAGTCCGCCAACTAGAGGGTGACAAGTGTCGCCCTCTCATTGGTCCAAAATGTTTCATCTCTCGGAAAAATCCGCAAAAATAATAAATGACATAGCCGGAATTTTCCCTACGCAAGCTTTGTAAAACGTTTCGTCGGAAAACGATTCTTTTAGTGAGTTGTGCACAAATGTTTTTCGTCCAAGGTGCCTAACTAAGGCTAAACTTTGTACGTTCGCCCTTACGTACATACTCTGGAAATACGGGGTATAACAGTGATGGAGGATTCCACGGGTATGCTTCCATTGTGATTGATCCATGGACATGCTTATACGATGAAGGATTCCAGGGCATACAACCATGATGCGGGTTAAATTCCCGGATGCTATTATTACTCCATGGACATGCTTATACGATGAAGGATTCTGGGGCATGCAACCATGATGCGGGTTAAATTCCTGGATGATATTATTACTCCATGGACATGCTTATACGATAAAGGATACTGGGGCATGAAACCATGATGCGGGTTAAATTCCCGGATGCTATTATTACTCCATGGACATGCTTATACGATGAAGGATTCTGGGGCATGCGACCATGTTATATACTATTATTACCCCATGGATTAGCTCTCCATGAAGTCATGTACCCGAGATGAGGGATTCCACGACATGAGATATATGCATATATCGCATATGTGCACGCCGACAGTGAGGTAGGATTCCACGGGCGTGTTACATGTATATATTTTACACTTACGGCTGTCGGCAGTGATGGAGGATTCAACGGGCACGTTGTGAGGTTTTGCGGGCTTGAGACCCTTACTGGACTGTGTGATGATTTTTGAGGGCTTGTGTCCCTAGACTTGGTGTGACTATTGTTCATGTGTTGAAATAGTCTTTAAAAAGGTAAAACTGACTTTCATTACTTTCGTTTTAAAGGCAATCACAGATCGTTAAATTGATTATCATACTTGTCTCCAGCTTTATATATCTAGACTTTATGATTTAAATTACAGTACTTTCAGTTTTACATACTTGGTATATATATTGTACTGACCCCCTTTCCTTGGGGGGCTGCGTTCATGCCGCAGGTAGGGGTAAGCAGGTTGTGGATCCTCACTCTTAGGATCACTGATCAGTTGTCAGAAGGCTCCATTTCTCCAGAGGCTTGTCTTTTGGTACGGTTTCCCTGATGTTGTAGATTTATGTACATTCAGGGGTATGGCGGGGCCCTGTCCCGTCACAGTTGTTATGTAAAAATTCTTAGAGGTCTGTAGTCATATCTTGTGGATTTGGGTTGTAAAGAAAAAAAAAGAGGTAACTGCTTTTTGGGTTCTGTGTATACTTTTGGAAGATGGTCTTATCGGCTAGCCTGTTGATATTTCATGACTTGTACTTTTTGAGTTGTATGTATATTCCGCTACTATTCTCTGATGTATACCTGTAAGGGGTGCCCAGGTAGGGCACCAGTCGCGGGCCCGGGGTCGGGTCGTGACAATGCTATTAGATAGTTGCCAAATAAGGAAATGTGACATTCTTTTTGTGAGAAACTAAAAAGAAAATGGTGTCGCATGAATTGGGAGGGATGGAGTAATAAAACGAGGCTTGACATTTGATATAAATTAAGAGTGTGTTTAGTGTAAAGGTAAATATTTTCTTGAAAAATGCTTTTTTTTTAAATAAGTGAATTTCTTATTTATTTTCTTTTGTTCGATACGTAAATAAAATATTATTCTAAAAGCATTTTTTTTATAATCTATATAATTACTATGAGAGGTGGGGAGAGATGGAGAACGGAGATGGGGATGGGAAATGGGGACTACGGAAGTGTGTGTGAAGATGAGATATGCTGGAGAATCAATCCCTTGATTATTTTCATTAATGAAATGGGTATATATACAAGTTACATAATAGGAAAATCCTTTTTCCTATTCTACTCCTAAAACCTTATTTTATTTGGAGACTAACTATACAATTATGATAAATGTACAAGACTAATTACAATAAAATATTACATTACATAATTGTACAAAAATTGCCCAATCTCGGGACCACACCGTGACCAAACCTTGATATACAATTACCAAGTGCAAAAAACCGAAAGCCCTTCTTTTATTGTTCTTAATTTCCACAAAAAAGGGAAAAAGTGACGGCTTCGAGTAGCTTTTCTAACCGAAAGCCGTCTGTCAGGACACGAACCGGGGCCCGTGACTGGTGCCTTACCCCGGGCACCCTAGTGATACAACATCAGAGAAAATCAGCGGAACATAAAGCATAAATATGAAACAAGAGACATGATAAATAAAAGCAAATAGGCCAACCAAAACGGCTGCCTCCCAACATATATATATAAACATTTGAACAGTTACAATCCTTACACCCTGCCCACAACAGTGCTACAGACCTCTAAGATTTATATAACAACTATGACGGGACAGGGCCCCGCCATACCCCTGAACGTACAAGAACTTACAGACTCAGGGTAACATACCAAAGATAAGCCTCCGACGAAACGGAGCTTCCCAAAACGCTGAAATGAGATCCTAAATGCGGGGATCGACACTGACGATTTCTACTGCAGATGAACGCAGCCCAAGGAGGTCAAGATAACAGTACCAAGTATGTGAAATCAGAAATATCAGAAATGAAATCATAATAGTCTATAAAAGCAGGAGACAAGTATGATAACCAAACTACGACACACATAATGATTATATCAATTCGTGGTCTCACGCCACAACATCAATCCTGCCTGTGGAGTACCTTCCTCACTGCCGGCAGTCTATGATATGATAACAACAAGACAGCAATCCACATGGGAGCATACCCGTGCGCTACGCATCGTGTCAGTATGTCCAAAGGGAACAAATAAGACAACATTCCAAATGGAAGCATACCCGTGCGCTACGCATCGTGTCGAAGAGTCCAAAGGGAAACAATCAGACAGCATTCCAACTGGAAGCATACCCGTGCGTTACGCATCGTGTCAGTATGTCCAAAGCGAACAATAAGACAACAAGGCGGTAATCAAAGTGGAAGCATACCCGCGCGCTACGATCGTGGTCGGTATGTCCAAAGCGATTAGCAAAAGTAACACTATCAGCGAACGCATCTGTGGAATTTCTCATCACGCAAGACGCTCCAAATAAGTTCTCAACAAGTCAACCGACCTCCATCGAGACGCCAGAGTATAGAAACACAATTCTTGCACAACAAAGGCTATCACAACAAGCATAGGCAAGTTTCACAACAACAAGCATAGGCAAGTTTCACAACAACAAGCATAGGCAAGTTTCACAACAACAAGCATAGGCAAGTTTCACAACAACAAGCATAGGCAAGTTTATACACAACTCGAAGTACTTTCATTTTATGCCCAAGTCCGGGTTTTAACCCTAAAGTACTACGTACGTTAAATTCCTTTTATAAAAGTCACCCGATACCCGTAGTATAAAAATAGAGTGACTTATATCTTTTAAGTAAACCAAAACAACTTCCATACTTTCCTTTTTAAAACCAAATTAAGGCAACACCATGCCTTCTTTTTTGACCAAAACACTTCTCTTTTAAAGTTAAGTTACCACATTAAAACCAATGATAAAACCTTTCTTTTGTTTTCATAAGGTCGTTATAACCAACTTCCCATAAAGCTGTTATAACACCTTATGTTTTAAACCATTTTAAGACAACACGATGCCTTTCTTTTCCCTAAAGTTCCAGTTTGCCTAATCTCAATTACACAAGTCTCTTTTTTGAAAAGTTTCATAGTTCAATGCCTTAATCTCTTTTAAAACAATTGAGTAACATATGCCATAGGCGAGTAGGTTATTCTTGTTCATAATCAATCTTATTAAGCAGCCATGATCTAGAAAATGTAATATCATTTTGTCTCATCTTAGCTTCTATGCAGATGGAGGTTTCTACTGGTTTTAATAATACTTAATTATTCAATACATTTTCCTTTATTAACGCCGCAGTTGGTTTGTCGATACACATTCGATTTCCAAATCAAGAAACATTATTCCTTTCAAAACCAAGTACTCATTACTCACGAATGAGGTTTCACACAAACATCCATATTAAGTCAAGTCTCTTATCTTTTAAGAATAAGTCTTAACTTCTAAACCATTAAACCATTCTTTTATCTCTCTTAAGACGTTACACCTAACTTCTCATAAAGCTGGTATAACTCTTATGTTTTCAAGCCAAGTATACACTTCTTTCAAAAAGGTTTCTTAATCTTTTAGAATACTTCAAGGTTCTTTATTATCACACATCAAGTCGGTTATAAGTCAAATCGCTTATCTTTTAAAAACCACAAAGCATTTCTCTCTCATTTACATAGAACTGTTATAACCAACTTCCCATAAAGCCGTTATAACACTTTATGTTTAAAAACAATCAAATACATTTAACACATGTACGTCTACCGTACTACATAGTTATACACATATCATGCTAGAACAGATAGGAAGAGGTTCACATACCTCGCGACGATTATCGACTAATAGCAAAACGCCCAAGTACCTCAAACCGTCGAATACACTTTAAGCCAAGCAGATCACTCCACACGTAGTACTACAACCTATAGAGTCCACAAGGCGCCTATTAATATCTTTAGATCCCGTAGAATATTCTACGTAAAATTCGAAGACCTCCCCGCAACAGCGGCGTAATTCTCCTCCTCTATCGAGGCCTGGCTACCAAGCCAACCGGGGGTTTACACGCTTAACCTGACGTGTACAATTCTACCTCACAATAATGCTATACAAGTCCATCAGAATACACCCTAAGTAATTACAACCGCTTCTCTTTTTAAAGTTCAGGCTTAAGTCGCAAGACATTGCCGTAAGTATTATTCAATTCTATATATAGTATACTTCAACTATATATTCCAACAACATGTAATTTCTAATTACAATAGAAGGTCAAGAGTGTTTACCTCGATAAGCCCAAAATTATCCAAGTTATAAGTCGATCCTGAGCAAGGTTTAGCTCCTAATTGCACGCTCCGAGTGCTCTAATAAACCCTTAGAAGTTATACTCAACTTCTACTAAACACTTCAACTACTTATGAAGAGTTTTCCAAAGGGTTTCGTTTAGTGGCTAAAGGAAGTATAATAGTATTTGGGCTTTTGTATAAGTGTAACCTTGGGAATACTACAAGGTATTTGGGCCAAGGTATTTGGGCATTATAACAATACTTGGAGAGTATTTCTATACCACAAAAAGGGGGTATTTATACGAGACAACTAGGCTAGGGGGGGGTACCCCACGGCTAGAACACTACAAAGGGGAGGGGGAAGCTTTCGGCCAAGGGCCTTTCTCAAAGGGGAGGTTTGGACGATTTTAACTCACAAAGGGAAGAGATTTCAAGACTTGGAAAATGATTTTTGGATGAAGAAAGTTCATCAACTAAGGGGGTATTTATAGGTCAAGGAATGGCCAACCAATGGCCAAGATTCTTCCAAGTGTTAGGCAAGTGTAGGGCTAGGATTAAGCCATGTGCACCTTATCCATCTACCACACCAACTTGCACAAAATATCCTACCAACTAAAGTGCCCTTATTTCGTCCCATTGCCGTCCCTAAGCTTCCAATGTGAGGGTGACACATGTCACCCTCCCGTTGGTCCAAAATGTTACGTCTCTCAAAAATCCGCAAAAATTATAAATGACATAGCCGGAATTTTCCCTTCGCAAGTTTAGTAAAACGTTTCGTCAAAAAACGATTCTTTTCGGCACTTGTGCCCAAATTTCGAATCTTGCCAAAACCTTAAGGCTCAAATTTAAATACATACGCCTCACGCATACTGGAAATACGGTATAACATTCTCCTCTCTTAGAAACATTCGTCCCGAATGTTCTTTCTCGAAACAGATAACGAAGAAGTTCCTTCTAACAAGTTGTCAACGCCACACCTGGCCACATAATAACACACGTTCTCTTCCCTCCTTACTCGTCGTGCTCTTCTCGAACACTTGAACTCTTCTAGTATACGTACCACACTTCAGTAATCGCTTCAGTTCCCAACACTTTGGAGTCACAACCTCCAAACTTGGTCATCTTACTAGCTTCACTTTCCTCTAAGGCCATTCCCGGCCTTCACGAACCGATTCTGGTCGAACATATCCACAACTCATACGATGGTCATCTAAACTTGGGCCTAGCACCCTCGTGACCCTACCACCTGGCGGGACCACCCAGGCGACCCAACCCTAAACAGCCGCGGTTGGCCCGCAGCATGGCCCCAACCCGACCCACTTAACGCATCAAGCTCTTGTTTCCCGATCCGGAACAATCTTACCTCTACAGGTCATGAAAGCTACCACTTCCATTTCACACTACCCAGGGACTTATCACACAATACATTCTAGGCATAAAATGCACTCCGACAAGGATCACTTGCAAAAACTTGTACTCAAGACGGCCTTACATCTAAGGTCTCAACTGTAATATTCTAAGGTTCATCATTTTCTCACCCCCAGGCTTACCCCTTTTTCACAAACCAGGTTTCTAAATCACATTTTTGCACAAAGCTATCCGAACATAACACTTAACACATTATCATAACATCAATACATACAAGTCTCTGTAGGTTAAGGATATACACGAAAATAGGCGATTCAGAGGACAAATTAAAATCGGGAACTTCCACCGCGACCTCTACCGTGGGCTCACGTGTATGAACATCCCGCTCAAGCATGGAAGGTGAAGAACCCGCAATCGATCCTCAGAATGCAGGCTATCCTACCAGCGCTACCCTGGTGGACAATTTCTCCCAAATGGCCCCGCTGCCGCATGTAAAACAAATTCCGGACTAGCACGACACTCCCACGCGAGTCTACCACAATGTCACAACGAGGTAGGGGTGGCTTCACCGTTAACACCCCCGCTCTCCCGAAAATCTGAACCTCGAGCCCCGACCGCCTCAAAACTCGACGCTCAAGATTGTAGAGGACCACTCAGATCGGGCGGAGGCGCATAACTAGTCTCACTGGCCGAGGCGGTCTCGAAAATCACCAAAGGACCTGCAGCTCGCCCTCTTCGCGACTTTGGTCATTCCGCCGATTTCTCCGCCTCACCTCCAAGTGCATAAGCTCGCACGCGGCAATGTCCATGCCCTACCAAGAGCTACACGAACAACTCTCTCGCTAGGTAATCATCGAGCTCAGAACATATCGGTGGACTCGATCCTCCATACTAGCTACTAATGCGGGGACGCATCGCCAATGAGTCGAACTCCACATTGTACTTCCCGCATCAGACGCCGTTTTCGCGCAACACCAAAAATATGCTACCGAGCCCTCCTCATTTGTGGCGGCAAGAAGTGTGCAAGAAATGCCTTTGAGAACTCGTCCCAGAAAGCCGGAAGTGCATTCTCTCCCGACGACCTCCCACGAATCAAACCAATCGATCGCGGTATCACGCGGCCGACGCGAACTCAGACCACCGACTCGGTCTCCGAGGCCTCGATCACTCACGATCCTCAGAATCGCCGGATGAACTCCTGCGATCATCCTCGTGCCTCGACCCATAAAACTCGCGGGTTACACTCGTAAAAATCCCGTAGTCTCAAATCGCTCGCCGGTTGAACTACGGTGCTACTGGATCGGAATCGCTGCTGGCCCACTTATCCTCAAGTTCGCCACAACTCGCCATTAATCGGGCCATCTCCTTGTAACACATCTCCTCCGCCCATCCTCGTAGGATCGAGGCTCAGTATCGTGGTCTCTGAGACCGCTGCTTGCTCTACTCGTATCTCCCTCTGCTGCCTTGCCCTTCTGGGCCCGGGTAGCCTTGCGCGGAGGCATAACTGGTAAAAACGAGATACGTCAGAGGGGTCCAACTTACAACACAGCTCTAAGGCACGATCTCAGAATAAGAAGAATGGAAACTAATCCTAAATGTCCTATAGCCTCCTGATTATAGATGTGGTGCACAACACACCGATAATCAAGACTCTACTAGACACGGTCTGTAGACACTTTCCGAGGATTAAAGGCTCTGATACCACTTTGTCAGGACCCGAACCGAGGCCCGTGACTGGTGCCTTACCCCGGGCACCCTAGTGATACAACATCAGAGAAAATCAGCGGAACATAAAGCATAAATATGAAACAAGAGACATGATAAATAAAAGCAAATAGGCCAACCAAAACGGCTGCCTCCCAACATATATATATAAACATTTGAGCATAATCCTTACACCGCCCACAACAAAGCATGCACCTCTAAGATTTATACAACAACTATGACGGGACAGGGCCCCGCCATACCCCTGAACGTACAAGAACTTACAGACTCAGGGTAACATACCAAAGATAAGCCTCCGACGAAACGGAGCTTCCCAAAACGCTGAAATGAGATCCTAATACCTGCGGCATGAACGCAGCCCCCCGAAGGAGGTCAGTACAACAGGTACCAAGTATGTGAAACTGTAAAATACTGTAAATGAAATCATAATAGTCTATAAAAGCAGGAGACAAGTATGATAACCAAACTACAGTACACACACATAACAGTTATATCAATTCAGGGTCTCACGCCCACAACATCAATCCTGCCCGTGGAGTACCTTCCTCACTGCCATGCATGATATGATAACAACAAGACAGCAATCCAAATGGGAGCATACCCGTGCGCTACGCATCGTGTCAGTATGTCCAAAGGGAACAAATAAGACAACATTCCAAATGGAAGCATACCCGTGCGCTACGCATCGTGTCAGTAGGTCCAAAGGGAAACAATAAGACAGCATTCCAAATGGAAGCATACCCGTGCGCTACGCATCATGCCGTATGTCCAAAGGGAACAATAAGACAACAAGGAGGTAATCAAAGTGGAAGCATACCCGTGCGCTACGCATCGTGTCAGTATGTCCAAAGCGATTAGCAAAAGTAACACTATCAACGAACGCATCTGCGGAATTTCTCCGCATCGCAAGACGCCCAAATAAGTTCTCAACAAGTCAACCGACCCTCCATCGAGAGACGCGGTAGTATAGAAACACAATTCTTGCACAACAAAGGCTATCACAACAAGCATAGGCAAGTTTCACAACAACAAGCATAGGCAAGTTTCACAACAACAAGCATAGGCAAGTTTCACAACAACAAGCATAGGCAAGTTTATACACAACTCGAAGTACTTTCATTTTATGCCCAAGTCCGGGTTTTAACCCTAAAGTACTACGTACGTTAAATTCCTTTTATAAAAGTCACCCGATACCCGTAGTATAAAAATAGAGTGACTTATATCTTTTAAGTAAACCAAAACAACTTCCATACTTTCCTTTTTAAAACCAAATTAAGGCAACACCATGTCTTCTTTTTTTGACCAAAACACTTCTCTTTTTAAAGTTAAGTTACCACATTAAAACCAATGATAAAACCTTTCTTTTGTTTTCATAAGGTCGTTATAACCAACTTCCCATAAAGCTGTTATAACACCTTATGTTTTAAACCATTTTAAGACAACACAATGCCTTTCTTTTCCCTAAAGTTCCAGTTTGCCTAATCTCAATTACACAAGTCTCTTTTTTGAAAAGTTTCATAGTTCAATGCCTTAATCTCTTTTAAAACAATTGAGTAACATATGCCATAGGCGAGTAGGTTATTCTTGTTCATAATCAATCTTATTAAGCAGCCATGATCTAGAAAATGTAATATCATTTTGTCTCATCTTAGCTTCTATGCAGATGGAGGTTTCTACTGGTTTTAATAATACTTAATTATTCAATACATTTTCCTTTATTAACGCTGCAGTGGTTTGTCGATACACATTCTGATTTCCAAATCAAGAAACATTATTCCTTTCAAAACCAAGTACTCATTACTCACGAATGAGGTTTCACACAAACATCCATATTAAGTCAAGTCTCTTATCTTTTAAGAATAAGTGCATTAACTTCTAAACCATTAAACCATTCTTTTTATCTCTCTTAAGACGTTACACCTAACTTCTCATAAAGTCGTATAACTCTTATGTTTTCAAGCCAAGTATACACTTCTTTCAAAAGGTTTCTTAATCTTTTAGAATACTTCAAGGTTCTTTATTATCACACATCAAGTCGGTTATAAGTCAAATCGATTATCTTTTAAAAACCACAAAGCATTTCTCTCATTTACATAGAGCTGTTATACCCAACTTCCCATAAAGCCGTTATAACACTGTATGTTTAACAACAATCACATACATTTAACACATGTACGTCTACCGTACTACATAGTTATACACATATCATGCTAGAACAGATAGGAAGAGGTTCACATACCTCGCGACGATTATCGACTAATAGCAAAACGCTCCAAGTACCTCAAACCGTCGAATACACTTTAAGCCAAGCAGATCACTCCACACGTAGTACTACAACCTATAGAGTCCACAAGGTGCTTATTAATATCCTTAGATCCCGACGTAGAATATTCTACGTAAAATTCGTGAACATTTCTTCCCGCAACAGCGTAATTCTCCTCCTCTATCGAGGTCGGCTACCAAGCCAACCAGGGGGGGGGGGTTTACACGTTTAACCGGACGTGTACAATTCTACTTCACAGTAATGCTATACAAGTCTACTGTAATACAGTCCTAAGTAATTACAGTTCAGTTCTCTTCTTAAAGTTCAGGCTTAAGTCGCAAGACATTGCCGTAAGTATTATTCAATTCTATATATAGTATACTTCAACTATATATTCCAACAACATGTAATTTCTAATTACAATAGAAGGTCAAGAGTGTTTACCTCGATAAGCCCAAAATTATCCAAGTTATAAGTCGATCCTGAGCAAGGTTTAGCTCCTAATTGCACGCTCCGAGTGCTCCAATAAACCCTTAGAAGTTATACTCAACTTCTACTAAACACTTCAACTACTTATGAAGAGTTTTCCAAAGGGTTTCGTTTAGTGGCTAAAGGAAGTATAATAGTATTTGGGCTTTTGTATAAGTGTAACCTTGGGAATACTACAAGGTATTTGGGCATTATAACAATACTTGGAGAGTATTTCTATACCACAAAAAGGGGGGTATTTATACGAGACAACTAGGCTAGGGGGGGGGTACCCCACGGCTAGAACACTACAAAGGGGATGGGGAAGCATTCGGCCAAGGGCCTTTCTCAAAGGGGGAGGGTTTGGACGATTTTAACTCACAAAGGGGAAGAGATTTCAAGACTTGGAAAATGATTTTTGGATGAAGAAAGTTCATCAACTAAGGGGGTATTTATAGGTCAAGGAATGGCCAACCAATGGCCAAGATTCTTCCAAGTGTTAGGCAAGTGTAGGGCTAGGATTAAGCCATGTGCACCTTATCCATCTACCACACCAACTTGCACAAAATATCCTACCAACTAAAGTGCCCTTATTTCGTCCCATTGCCGTCCCTAAGCTTCCAATGTGAGGGTGACACATGTCACCCTCCCGTTGGTCCAAAATGTTACGTCTCTCGGAAAAATCCGCAAAAATTATAACTGACATAGCGGAATTTTCCTTCATGAAGTTTAGTAAAGCGTTTATTTAAAAACGATTCTTTTCGGCACTTGTGCCCAAATTTCGAATCTTGCCAAAACCTTAAGGCTCAAATTTAAATACGTACGCCCTACGTACATACTCTGGAAATACGGGGTATAACACCGTCATCTCCTTACTTCAAGTCTCATTCCCTTATCTCAAGAGGAGCTACTGACTACTCTGATTTGGCGTGGACTGGGAAGGAGTTTCTTTCCACTCCTTACAATAGATGTCGAGTGCCGCTTTTCCCCGTTCGAGAATCTCCATCTGCTCTTATGAAAAGGTCAAGGAGGTCGAAAGAGCAGAGCGTACCGCCCTACCATAGTCCAATACCAAGACGACTTCTTTCTCAGGAATCGGGAACAGATATCTCTTTCAGAGCCTTAACAACCTGATTTTCATGACCCGACTTATCACCGGCAGTCTGTTTAAGTTGCTTTCCACTCATGTAAGTCTCTAATTTGGTTTTGACGCGTGTCTGTTAGTGGATCACTGCTCTGAACCGGGTACTTGAAATGCTAAATCCTAAGAAATTAATTGTTCGTGGGATGGCCCCTCTCTTTATAGTCGAGGCTTGGATTGGTATTAGTCTGGATACGGCAGACGACTTTGAGGATGCAACCATTCATGCTGATCTGGCGGTGCGGTAGCGCTTCCCACTTTAACTTGCATTAAGAAAAAAAAGCAAAAATGGACAGGAAAGGAATAGTCGGAATAGAATGAAGGAACAATCCTTTTCCTGGAGTTTTCTTGAGATACCGGATGAGCGCACTAGCGCGAAAGTCGTTGCGCAACAAGCAGCGGATGAGCGCATTGGATGGAAGCCCGGGCATTGAGAAGCAGGAAGAAGAAGTATGAAAACAGCAAATCAGACCCAGGAAGGGCCAGACATGAATCGCGAAATCCATCATTGGCAAAACAATTATTTGGTTATGCCTATTGAAGAAGGGATGGTTCCTGCAGCGCGAAGGAGAGGAACCTGTCATGTAAGGAACTTAGGTAAAAACTACGCTCCCATCAATAAATGGACCGTTTGTTTCGGATCTCATTATTTCCGCGAGCGCATCCTTCATTTCCAAGCAGAAGGGAGCACTCGTGGCACACTTACTATATCCCATTCTTGTTGCAGAGGATATCACGGTATATTAACCTTATTTAACACACACCCGCAGTCATAGTGGGCTGTCTTTGTACGCTGAGAGTGTCTCTAAAATATTTAAAAAGGACCGAGGGAAGACCCTTTGTAAAGATGTCTGTGATTTGATACCTGGACGGGACATGACAGACGTGTACTTGCCCACGAGCAACCTTTTCGGGAACAAAGTGAATATCCATCTCTATATGTTTAGTGCGCTGGTGCTGAACCGGATTCCCATAAAGGTAGATGACACTAACATTATCACAGTAAACCAAGGTTGCTTTTTGAATATGACAATGAAGCTCTAAAAGAAGATTACGTAACCAATATGATTTAGAGACCACATTGGCTAGTCTTCGGCCTCTGCACTGGAACGTGATAAATTCGATTGACGCTTTGCAGACCAAGAGACCAAGTTGTTACCAAGAAACATATAATAGCCAAATGTAGACCGTCTGGTGTCCGGACATCCTCCCCAATCAGCATCTGTATACGAGACAAGTGTGGATGTGGAAGACAAATATAAATGTAAGTCATAGTGAAGTATCCCCTAGATGTACCGAATAATGCGTTTGAGCGCATTCATGTGCTCAACCCTGGGATCATGCATGAACAAATACACCTGCTAGACGGCATACGTAATGGATGGTCTCGTGAACGTAAGATATTAAAGGGCCCGTGCAAGGCTGCTATAGCGGGTCGAATGCTCATAAGGTGAGCCAGCCGCAACACCCAATTTAGTATCAACCAGAGTGGAAGTAGACTTACATGATGGCATCCTAACCCTCTCAATGATCTCATGTGCATACTTCCTTCACGATAAGAATAACTCACCTGCATGACGAGTGACAGCAATCCCCAAAAAATAACTCAAAGGCCCCAAGTCTTTCATAGCAAACTCAGAACTGAGCATTGTCATGATAGACTTACGCAATGCATCAGAAGAGGTAGTCAAGATAATATCATCCACATATAATAGTATATATGGCAAGAAAGATCCACGATAATATATGAATAATGAATTATCAAACCTGCTCTGAGAGAACCCAATAGTGAAAACATAGTCTGTAAACCTCTTATACCAAGCCCGTGGGGACTGTTTAAGCCCATACAAGGACTTCTTTAGCTAACAGACATGATGAAAATATTTGGGATCCCTAAACCCCAAGGGCTGATGCATATAGACTGTCTCCTAGAGATCACCATATAGGAAAGCATTTTTCACATCTAACTGATGAATGTGCCATGCTTTCGAAAGAGCCAACCTGGCACAATGCGAATGGTAGCCGGTTTCACCAGCGGACTAAATGTCTCTCCACAATCCACCCCAACCTGCTGAGTCTTACCATCACCTACAAGTCGAGCCATATGCCTTGTAAAAGAACTGTCGGAATTATCCTTATGAGCAGGTGGACGGTGCACCAACTCCCACGTCTTATTATCAATAAGAGCATTATATTCATCGGTCATAGCAATTTTCCAATTTGGGTCAGTCAAAGTAGACACGAGATTATGGGGTAATGGTGATTTAAGAACATTAGAATTTAAATTAAAATGTCTTTTTTGGTTTAAAAATACTCTGTTGACTATGAGTGACTGGTCTATGACTCGGTGGACAATTTGGTGAATGTTTGGGAATTTTCGGGACACATGGCGGACTAGCCAGCAGGCAGTGGGTCTGCTGGCCCAACTTTGTAATGGAAACTGTCACTGGAAATAGGAATCGGGCCTATACTGGACCCGACAACTGAAATAAAAAATGGGCCAGAACTGGGTAGAATCTCTGAATAAAACTACAATTTCCAAGTCGTCTCCCGCTAATGAGTGTTTGTGATCTCCTATTTGAAATCTTCCAGCAGAAAAAGAGCTTTCAGACGCTATTGATGACGCTTGAATGTTCAACACATCTCGGGTCATCTTTGCTAGTGTTGGAAATGTGTTCTCATTTTCCCTCCAGTATTTAAGCAAGTCTTCACGTCCTTCTTCATTAATTGCTTGGTACGGTACAACACTCTGCAAAATAAAAACTTCAAACTCGCTAACTTAGTAGTTGTACCACTAAACATTCTATTTCTAAGGTTTTCAATACTAGCCGCAGAAACATGTCTTTTATAAGGTTGTAATGAAGAAGAAGAAGAAGAAGAAGGTGGTATAGAAGCCGGTTGGTTGCTAGCACTTTCTTGTTGGTAATGCGTATATACTTTTTTGCATTCATCATGGATGCTAGACAAAATTTTTTCTTTAGTTGGTTCCTTATGTGGTTGTTCATTTGGATTTTTTGGAGTTGGGGGTGGGAGTACTTCTATACGATCATAAATAGTTTCAATAAGTGCTTTACAATCGTCTATTTTAATAGTCGGATTTAATACAACACCAATAATATAAATAGTGAGAATTGGAAAAAATATTTTTTAATTTGATAAACATTTTTAATAGGTGCCTTATAAGATGGTTTTTCCATATATTCACTAAGTAACAAATATATTAGAGCTATATAAAATAGCATAGTTGAAATAGTAGGATAATATATACCAGAAAATTCTTTAGTTGCTTGAAAATATTTCTCTAAGAATTCTTATGTTCTGATTTTTTCCCCAATCGTTATCTACAAGCATATCAGTTGGATTTTGATTATGGGCGTTAAAAATAAAATTATAGGTCTTCTATAATCATAAGCAAGAAATCGTTGTTCATATAGAAAATTTCACCTAGTCGCTACTTCTTCAAGAATTTGTCTATAAGGTAGTCAACAATCGTGACAAGTTTTTTTATATTCTTTTTTCATTGTATTCTATTACTTATAAAAATAAAGTTTATAGCAAATTGTACTTTATTAAGAATGTCTACAAAAAGTGATAGATCATCCTTTACAACTAAGTTATAAATATGACACGCACATTTTATATGAAAATGATTAGGAAAAGATGGAGTTAAAATGTCTTCTAAAATTTTAATAGCATAATTATTAGAAGAAACATTATCTAACGTAACACTCATTATTTTGTTAGTTATACCATAATAATCGCAAACTTGATGAATATTTTCTGTAATAAAACTTTCAGTGTGTCTATCATTAATATATTTATATGTTAAAATATATTTTTGCATAGGCCATTTATAATCCATTCAATGACATGTTGCAGTTAAATAATCATGACCGTTAGTACTACGACCTATATCAGACGTGATAGATACTTTGCCAGGAAAAATGATATAATGAATAAGGTAAATATTGTTGATATTCATGTGCAAATTTACAAACATATCTCCTAACAGTTGATCTAGAAACCCCGTTAAAAGCAGGATTATATATTTCTCTAATGTAATGAGTAAAATCAGGAGAGAAAGAAAATGAAAAAGGCAAATCCTCCACCGCAACTAATTTTGCTATTGTTTCCCTATCTCTATGTTTATCGTATTTATGGCCTACAATTTCCTCCGTCATCGGGTTAATTAGACCCTATACTTGGTCGGGGATACTATGTGAACCTTGTCCCGACTGAGAGTGCATTGGCGCACCCGACATCGTAGCCTCGTATTCATCTCATCTAGCTTTGTGAATATTTTGTATATGTCTCAATAAACCTCCCGTCCCACCCAGACCTTTTTCTATTTTAAATTTATAAACATTTTTACAAATTTGACATCTAACTACTTGATTCTCTTGGTCCCTATCAAAAAATTACCATGCAACTGATTTTAATTTTTGTTGTATGGGCCTCATCTCATACTAGGGGAAATAAGAGATGTTCCAGTTTCAGTTTGAGGTGCACTAGTGGGTGTGTCATCTAGATTATCTTCTAAATCAAAGTTTGGTTCAGTTGCATAATACATCTCATCATCTAATGGTATATCATTACAAAAAATCAGTTTCATATACATGAGTTTAATCAATCAAATCATCATGTCTAGAAATAGAATGACTAGAAGAAGTATTCTTGCCCTTGTTACCCCTACTAGAAGAAGCACCCTTACCCTTAAACATACCTCTTAATCCTTCCATTTTAATTATGCAAATAAATAATTTAAGATAATGAAATTAAGTGCGATAATTAAAATAAAGTAACAATAATAATTTAAAGAATGAACGAAGGTACCAAACACCGACGTAACGTTGACTTGTAATCGAGGTTGAAAATTAAAACTTTGCTCGATGGATGATCCTCAAGCTAGTTGCCAACATCACTCCCAATTTTTGAACTTTGATACAATCATACAAATGAACAAATAAAATATAATATTTAGTAGGCAATGTAGACATGTAGAGAGATAGATTGAGAGATTGTAGAAAGATTTGCGAGAAAAATAAAGAGAAAAATGAGATATTTATAGTTGAAAAATAGAATTAAAGTGTAAATATATTATCTTAGGGGTTAAAAATAAATATTAAGGGAGTAGGGGGGTTGTGCGGTGGGGGAGGCCAAAAATGGCCATTCCACGACGGTTAAAATATAAAATGATCGTTGTGCAACAATCATTTTTACAAAGGGGACGGGGCGGGCGAGATCGGGCCGGGGCAGGACGCGCCAAGGTCCCGTCCTGGGTTCGAATCCCGTCCCCATTTTTTTGTTTTTAGGGGGGATCGGGGCGGGGTCGGGTCACTGGCCAGCCTTAGCTATAACTGCTTTGACCGGAATGGCAGTAGCCTGTGTATATATATACTCTCTCCGGATAAAAAAGAGTGTTCACTTAGTCATTTACACATTTTTAATAAAATATTAATTTCTATGTAAAAATAAATAATTTGACTAAATAAATAATTATTGAGATTTGGTCACCTAACACTTAATAAAGGAAAATATGGAAAATTAAAATTAATTTTTTATTGATGGTAAATAAATACTTTTTTTAATTAAAAAAATAAAAATTAAATAGACACTTTTTTTTATCAGAGGGAGTAATATTTAATTCGATTTGAGATACCGACATCTAACTACCAGAAATAAATTATAAGAGGAGAACAAACGTGATAGAGATTCATCAATATATAATATTATATAATAATAATGATTGAATTTCGCATATACCGACAGAAAGAAATTATAATATATATAAATAACAACAGAGCACCAACAGAAATAAATTATTAGAAGAGGAGGACAAAATTGATACAGAACATCATTCACGTTAGATATACAAAATTCATAATTGAAATGTCGTGTAGTTGCTCTTTCAAACGGGTGATTAAAATTTGTACATCTTAACTCCTTTTTTCACACAAAAAGGTACTAAATGTCGACTTTACAAGTTTTTTCATTTCATATCTGTCCCAACTCCCAATCCTAATTCATAGACACAGCTCTACAATTAATCCAGTTGACACAATTCATGTAGGAATTTTGTCGGATTCAAAATATAAATTTTCAAATTTTGCTGCGTATACGAATCCGACAAAATTCATTACGGCAAAACAAAACAAAAAAAAGAAGGAAAAAGACAATAGAAACCGTAAAACATTTAACTTCAATGATAATCGACAAAGTTGTCCTAGAGTTTGTCGGCTCACCTGATAGCCTACAGGAAAGGCAGTACCATTAACAGAATGACAAATAATGCACTGATTTAATTATAGAATAGTTGTCTAAATTGACGTTTCACCAAAATTGATTTAATTGATTTAGAGTTTATTTTTCTAAAGTACAAATGTTATGAACATACGGATAACATTTGCAAGTCACGATAACAACTTATGACTATAAAATTATGTTACATCATTATGATTTCAAAAATACAACGAAGAAGAAAAGAAATATACTTTTAAAATTTAGCATTCAAATCATGACAATCCTATTGAATTACACAAAAATCATGTTGGATTATTATAATTTCAATGGTAGAACCAATGAAAAGAAAAAAAAATTATTCCAAAGTTTTGACTGGCATTCTATTTTCAAACTCACAAATTATATCGAATCGTCCAATTAAATAAATGAAAGAAAGTTCTTTCGTGTAAACAATATGATAAGAACGGCTAGGTTCCCCATTTTCATTACTGAATTGTCATTTTGCTACCATCTCTTCCAAATAATATTGACATTGTTTATAAGAACCCCTAATTTAGTATCAAAGAAGTAAATTTTGATCAATGAGTCTTTGGACGTGGGATACCTCTAAACAGAGGCAGATCTAGAATTTAGAGGTTAGGGCACTAAAGGAAATCAATCTTTTTGTGGCGACTATATTTATTGCTACAATTGTGGTAATATTTTAGTAGTGATTTTCCTAGATCGCCTCTAATATGTGTCACTAAATACCTGATTTTCAGTTACGCTTTGAGTAAAATTTTGGTTACAAATATATAATAGCTCTAAACGTTTTTTGGGGTGAATAGGTCGCCTCTAATAATCTAATTTGTTGAATTTAAAAATAAAAAAAAGTAAATAAGACCCCAGCGTAAATATATATAAAGTGTTGAAATTAGAAAGCCTTGTCACAAGTATTAATAATATTTGTTCCCAAATCATAAAAATGTAAATCTTCAGTTAGAAACTCGAAAGCCTTATTTCGAATTAGGTAATGTTCTCAAAATCCCAAATCTTTTGGGGTGTTACATTCAGTTAGCTAGAGTGATTATTTCAACGATTTCACGTCTAATTTATCAATCGTTGTTTGAAGCCTCGATATCGACTATTTCACCTGCTAACTCAAATGAAAGTAGGGCTATGATTATGCCAGAGTGTGTACTAATCTTGTAAAGAAACTAACCAACTGCATAGTATCAGTCTCACCTTCCTGTTGAATTATGAAAGGCATTATATCCTTTGCTAATTAAAATATTTGGTTTGCTCTAATGTTTTTGTCACACCCTAAACTATAGGGTGTGGTCGGCACCCGGTGTCGTACTGGCCCGAGCGTACCAATATGAAAACCAGGCTCATGTACGAGTAGAACTTCCGACCAACAAGGCCGTACTAGGATACAATCCAACCAACAATGCTATGGGAGGGCCGACAAGGCCACAATCTATAAGATATGATGTAATATAACCTATGAGGGTGAACCGAGAGGGATAAACCCAACTTATGTACATAAACAAGACCGACAAGATCGCAACACAAGTTAACAAAGGAAAACCTAGCCAACAAGGCCATATATCAACATTTGTACATACTAGACAAGTCTATAAACATCTACAAGTACTTGTAATGTCATATGGTCAGGATAGGACTCCGACCCACTATGTACATAATTATACAAGACATACTCAATATATGACCAGGAAGATCCAGGGAAGATGAATTATGACTGAACTTGACAGCTCCTACTGAGGTAGTCGAGCAGTGCCCCTATCAGAATCTGCGGCATGAGCACACAACGCCCCTGACAAAAGGGAGGTCAGTACAAAAGAAATGTACATGTATGTAAATCATGAATAGAAATATAAAAATATAAGTTGTAAATGAAGGCACAAAAGCAATCTGATACTCCGATAACATGTGTGCCACGTAGGACGAATAATGAAACACTGAAATTGTACTGAACTCTCGGTATAGCAGTTTTGTTATATAATCTACCTTCTGCTTATATCCTGAGGTGTAATATGTCACTTCCATTAGGTGATGCGATAAGGTGTATGTATGGATGCACATATAAGTGCCTTCTCGGCCGACTGTAGTGCGGCGCGGTGTGTATAATGTACATGTACAACGTACAACTTTCCACCAGCTAATTGCAATGGTGGTGTGAATATTATATATATATATATATATATATATATATATATATATATATATATATATATATATATGTATGTATGTATAAATGTATGTATGTATGTAACTACCAATCGATATATGTTCGATGGTGTGGGTGGTGTATTATGATAGCAATGGCACTTATAACCTTTTTAGAACTCAAAACCCTTTGACTTTACCTTCACTACAAAAAAAGGACCTACCGTGATAGTTTGGGTTTGACGGTTTTAAAAACCGTCACACGTTATGACAGTTTTAGCATTGACTTTCTGGTCAATGGACGTTCATGACAGATGTGTGACAATTTTATTAACCGTCACAGCTTTGTGACAGTTGTGTGACAGTTATTTTGAACCGTCACAAGTTTTTGTGACAGTTTTTAAAATACAAATTTAATTTTCTTTTTAAAAAAAATAATTTATACCCGACCCGACCCATTTTATTTCTAAACCCAATATCCCTTAAAACTAAATCCAAATCAGCGCAGCAGCCATCAGTACACAAATCCAAACCCTACATTTCTTTAACATCAGCGCAGCGCAAAATGTCATTTCTTTAACATCAGGAGTATCAACACCATAAAATCGAACCCATCAGCGCAACATCCATTTCTTTAACACAAAAAAAAGTTTTCTGATCATTTGGCTTGAAGGTTGTTGTCCCAAAACGTGAAGCTTGTTGTCCCAAAACATGAAGCTTTTTGAACAAATTTTGTTTTGACCTATTTCAAAATCTGAAGCAAACTTGAAATCCATTTTTTATTCAAAGGTCGGTAATGTTCCCCTTCTTGAGTTCGTCTTAACTTCCTCTACATTTATCATACACCCATGTGTCTCGATTTTCAGCCTATTGATTTTCGCCATTCTCAAACGCCATTGTTGCAAAGCTTTCTGTTTAAGCTTCAATGGCTAAGATGGTGACTGGACGGCCTCCCCCTGAGGTTTGGCTGCTGGTTTGGCTGCTGTAAATAATACTTAGGTTATTGGAAACAAGAAAAGTAAACTTTCGTTTTCTTACTCTCGGTCCGAATAGAAAAAGCCACAAAATCCTTAAAATTTTGCCTCTTTTTAATCGCATAGCATAAAAACATCTCCGAGTGGAATCGACGAGTCGAAACACGCCTCGGTTCGTTGCCCGAAGAAGGTAAATTCAATTCCTTCTCTCTTTCATTGCATCTTTATATTTTTGTGTCTTCTTTAGTCCGTTAAATATATACTAGATGTTAAAAATGTGTTTGGCGACTGTGAAAAATTAAGAGCTTGTGATGTATATGATTAGGGATGTTCTAATTGTCACGACCCGACCTCGGGCCCGCGACTGGTGCCCTACCTGGGCACCCTTACAGGTATACATCATAGAAAATCAGCGGGACATACATGAAACTCATAACGTACATTTAACAGAAAATAAACAACATGCTAGCCAATAAGGCTACCTCCTCGACATATATATATATATATATATATATATATATATATATATATATATATATATATATACATAACCAAACGCAGTTACATCCTTCTTCTTTACAAACCGACCCACAAGATATAACTACAGACCTCTAAGAATTTTTTACATAACTACTGTGACGGGACAAGGCACCGCCGTACCTCTGAATATACCTATCCATAATGACCAGCTCCAGAACATTGGAGCTATCTCAAAATGCTGAACAAGGATCCTAAGCTCACGGATCCACAACTGTGTACCTAGACCTGCGGACATGAACGCAGCCCCGCGGAGGGGGTCAGTACAACAAGGTACCAAGTATGTAAATAAGAAGTACAGTAAGCAAGATCATAACTGTACACAAGAATGACAAGGGCAAGTATGAAAAGCAAATACCAGATCCTACCGTATCATAAAACAATCAGAGTCGACTGTACCTTGTATCACTGTACTACTGTAACACCGTACCATTCTCACATATGAAAGCCATGTCGAAAATCCGGGACACCTGCCCTCAGCATATAATATCACAGAAGCATGCTGGTGGAATACAACATCACCGTCAGCATGTAAAAAGTATAATGTACCCTACCAGTACATTGTTTCTTTTTAACAAAGAGAATGAACAAGAATAAACTTTGCCAGTTTTTAAAACAGGAAGCTTATGATTAACCTAGGGTCATCCGCCCGTAGTATCATTATGCAATCCTACTCCTGGACTATTTCACCCGCATAGGCCGTATGGACCCGCATGAGGTAATCTTCTCGCATAGGCTGTATCCGCCCGCATAAGCCGCATGGACCCGCATGAGGTAATCTCCTTGCATAGGCTGTATCCGCCCGCATAGACCGCATGGACCCGCATGAGGTAATCTTCTCGCATAGGCTGTATCCTCCCGCATAGACCGCATAGACCCGCATGAGGTAATCTTCTCGCATAGTGGGGAGCAAATCCACGGAATATGCAAATGCAACAAGCCCGGGGAATGACCCCGTAAATATATCACAGGCACAACCGGCTAACATAATCACGTAACATAAGTACAATCGGCTATCATAATCACATAACATAAGCACAACCGGCTATCATAATCTCATAACATAAGCACAACCGACTATCATAATCTCATAACATAAGCACAACCGACTATCATAATCTCATAACATAACCCGGCCTATGTGTAGGCTCGGTGTGTCTCATAACATAACATCTTAAACCACCTTTTCACTTCTTCTTAAGTCATTATAACAACTTCCCATAAAGCTATTATAACAACCTTTCATTTTAGAGAACTTAAGACACTTTTATTTCTTATCCCATTGGGTAAACTAAACCCAAAAGTACTACGTACATACATAGTTAAAAAGAATCATGCCAACTCCTTTTCCTTAAATCAACAAACGTATACTTTTAAAATTCAAGTTACATACTCTTTTGGAATCATTCTTCTTAACTCTTGAAATAAATCAAGAAGCCATACTTTTTAAATCAAGTCATTCCTTCCTTTAAACATCAAACCCCATAACTTGAAAAAAAAAAGTCTCATAACCTTTTAGGAAATCAAGGTTCATAGTCTTAAAAACTTCATAACATAAATTCTTTAAAATCAATTCACTTACTTCAATTAATTCAAGTCACTTCTACCTTTAAGAATCAAGTCCCATAACTTGAAAAATAAAGTCTCATAATCTTTAAAGTAATTCGAGTTACTTATACTTTCATAATCAAGACTTATATATTTTCAAAATCAATTTACTACATACTTTCGAAATTCAAGTCTCACGTACTTTCCAAATTAATACTTTTTATGAGTCGTGAATAGGTTATACTCGTTTATAACGATCTTTTCCATTGAGTCATGATCTAGAAAATGTAATACAATTTTGTCTCATCTTAGTTTCTATGCATATGGAAGATTCTACTCATTTCAATGTAATTGATTACCGATACATTTTCATTAACGTTGCAATGGCTTGTTCGGTCCTTTTTTCATTAGTGAAGTAAGTTAGCAAGGTCAACTAGACTCCAATACTTTCTAACGACTCTTACCAACATCCCCCATAAGACTTGGTAAGAACTTAGGAATATTTTAGACATGCCTTTAGCATAAAATCAATAACAGGAATACTTCTTATGACAAGGAAAGTATACTCAAGAACAAGTCATGTATACCCCTAACAACAAGGCAAGTATACTTCAAATATCAAGGAAAGTATACTCCTAACAACAAGGCAAGTATACTTCAAATATCAAGGCAAGTATACTCCTAAAAACAAGGAAAGTATACCATAAAAATACTCATGTCTATAGAAAGAAGAAGTTCACATACCTCGTGACGACTAACCAATACGACAAGTAGCAAAATGCTCCAAAGTACTTCAACTTCATCGGCTATTCCTTAAGTCAAGTAGACTCTGCTACACGTAGTACTTCAACCTAAAATGGCCATAGTACTTCTATCAATATCATACTTACTATTGTAAGACTTATACCAAATAACTGCCCTCTAATTCTACGGAAAATCGGGCAGCACTTCCTTTGTTTCTACGTACTTTTCCACCTTTTCTAAGGCCCGTATTCATCAACCAATAAGCCACATTTAAGGCACAACAAACCAGCAATTCAAAGGGGATTACACGCCTTAACAGGATGTGTAAAATTCTGCCCCACAATTAATGTAATATTGTCCAACAATCTTAAGCTATTCTCGGCAACAACAACATTTCGCTACGACATATAACCTTTTTCAATTCCTTTTTAATCTAAATCGTTATTCCCAAGATGTTATATACGACATAACCAATAATAACACTTATAAACCCTTCTTTATATAACATGCAACGCTAGTAACTAACAACTAAATTGATTTACAAACTTAATGGCTAATCATGCCAATCTCGGATTTGAGCTTCCTAATTCCATAACATTTATCAATCTTCACTCTAAATATCACATGCTCATCTATCAACTACTACAACATGAAATCTTGAATTACAATAGCAAGACGGAGATTATTAGCTCTTTAAGCCCAAATACAATCCAAAACTTAAAGTCGATCCTTAACAACTTTAGTGTTATACACCGTATTCCCAGAGTATGTATGTGAGGACGTACGTACAATTGTTCAAACCCTAATTAGGTTAAGGATGAACTTGTAAACTTTCAACGGAAAAGATTCCGAACCTTGTGAAGGAAATTTTACGTTTTTAATATTTTAACCGATTACGGATTTTTCCGAGAGATGAAATATTTTGGACCAATAGGAGGGCGACATGTGTCACCCTTAGGTGGCATGGGTTGGACGAAAATGTTGGGCTAGTGGACAAGTCAAAAAGTCAAGTCTTGCAAGATATTTTTTTGAGTGAGTGGGAGTAGGTAGTGGACGGTTTTTGTGAGCCATGTGGATGGCCACATGGCTCATTGTTGTGGTGGACATATGTTCCAATGTTGTGGTGGACATATGTCCCAATATTGTGGTGGACACTTGGTGGAAGACTCCACTCACACAAGCTATTTAATCTACACCCTCCACTTGCTTCAATCTCGCCATCAAGGTTCTATAAATACCCCCCTCTTGTGCAAGACTTCTTCATTCACTTAACACTTCCAAGTCACAAAATCCTTCCCCCTTTGTAGTAGAGCTTTCGTCCAAGCTCCCCCCCCCCCCTTTGGAAGCTTTCGTCCGAAGCACCCTCTCCCACCCCTTCCTAGTTGTCTCGTCGAAATACCCCCCCCCCCTTGGTAGAAAAATTGTCTTCTAGTATTGTTCCTATCCCAAATACCTTAGCTAAAAATCCCTTGTTGTTTTCCAAAGTTACATCTATACTAAAAGCCCGGAAATAATACTTTATATCCTTTAGTCACAAAACGAAACCCTAGGAAAATCTTCATAGTGGGTTGAAGTATTAAGTAGAAGTTGTTTAGAAACTTCTAAGGGTTTCTTGGAGCTATCGGAGCGTGCAAATTAGGAGCTAAACGTTGTTCAGGATCGACATTTAATCTTGGATAATTTTGGGCTTATCGAGGTAAATAATCTTGTCCTTCTATTGTAATTGGAGATTACATACTGTAGTAGTATAGAAATAAGTATAAGATATATAGAAGGAGGGTATAAAAGAAGAGAATTGAACTGTACTTACATAGGACTGTATTTACAGTAGACTTGTGTAGTTTGACTGTAGGGAAGTCGCCCAATTTTCCGTAGAATTAAGAACCTTCTGCTTAGAATATTCTACAGAGTAGTCTAGACGTTGATAGACGTATTTGACTATTATAGGTTGATACTCTGCGCGCGACATATTCGACTTGGCAGGTGGATTTCGCCGAGGAGGTATGTGATTCTTCCTATCCTCTTGAGCATGATATTTTTGATATATATATATAGTACGGTAGACGTACGTGTGTTAACTAAAATTGGTTTTACTCTGATGTCTTTTGACTTGAGCTTTAAATAATAAAGAATGTTGAAGCATTTCAAAAGAGTTATGAATCATTTTTGGAAAGAAAAGTAATACTTGGTTTTAAAAAGCTTAAGAGTTATACTAGCTTTATGGGAAGTTAGGTATAACGACTTAAGAAAGATAAAAGGAACGGTTTACGTATTTGTTTATGAAAGTCGTGTATTGATTTCTGGAAAGTGTAGTAAGATGGTTTGATAAGTAGAAATATTATGATACTACGTGTGTTAGTGTCTTGTGATGTTTGTATAAGGGGGTTATTCTTGTTGTGCTTACGTTGTTAAACGATAAGCCCGTTGTACTGCTATTATATCACATACCCCCCTGACTTGTTATGATGCCGAGGACTTGCCACCCTCGATGCGAGGAATACCTCATGCGGTCTGTGTGACTATGCGGAGCTGCGAGAGTTCCAGGATTGATCATTCCGGGTGTATTATCCCGATGCGAGGAATGCCTCATGCGGTCTGTGTGACCATGCGGTCTGTGTGACTATGCGGACTGTGGGAGTCCAGGAGGATGCCGCGGGTTAGCTACCCCCGATGCGAGGAATACCTCATGCGGGTCTGTGTGACCTATGCGATCGCGGAGTTCCAGGATTAGGCTCGCATAATGATACTATGGGCGATTGGCCTTGCTTCGATCATTAGCGGCCTAGAAAAGACCAGTTACATTATATCTATTTTTGCTCTTGTTTATGTTGTGGCACTATGTGCGGTTGAATTGGTTGTATTTGTAAGTGGTTTTAAAAATGCTTTGATTTCAGTTAAGTACTTTACAGTTTCACATACTTGGTACCTGTTGTACTGACCTCTTTCGGGGGGCTGCGTTCATGTCGCAGGTAAGGGAAAGCAGGTGGTAGATCCTCGTTCTTAGGATCCTTACTGCAGTGTCAGAGCCCATTTCTCCGAGGCTCGACTTTTAGTACGCTCTCCTGTGTTGTAGATATTTTGTACATTCAGGGTATGGCGGGGCCCTGTCCCGCCATAGTTGTTTACATTCCTAGAGGTCTGTAGTCCTGTTGTAAAGTTGGGATGTAACTGTTCACTCTTGATGTATATATATATATGCCGAAAGGCAACTTTTTCTCAGATAAACTGTTTCTCAATTTATATTGTTTCATGTCTTGTTTTTATATTCCGCTGGTTACTCTGATGTATGCCTACCGGTGCCCGTAAGGCACGATCACGGACCGGATCGGTCGTGACAAAAGTAGTATCAGAGCAGTTAATCCTCGGAAAGTGTCTACAGACCGTATCTAGTAGAGTATTGATTATCGGTGTGTTGTGCACCACACCAATAATCAGGAGGCTATAGGATATTTAGGATTGGTTTCCATTCTTCTCACTCTGAGATCGTGCCTTAGAGTTGTGTTATAAGTTGGACCCCTCTAACGTATTTCTTTTATGTACCAGTTATGCCTCCGCGCAAGGCAACCCGCCCGAGCGGCAAGGCGAGGAGTCGCTAGTAGGACACAGAGGGTCACGAGGGCCCAGGTCCAGTCTATACCCGAGACGATACCTCAGACGGCGAGTTCCACGGCGCCGCCCCAAAGAGGTTTAGAGCGCAGCGATGGGCCGAGACCACGATACTGCGTCTCAGCCCCACACCGGAGCAGAGGAGATGGGTTCTGAGAGATGGCCCGATTACTATCCGTGATTGTGGCCATACATGAGATAAGTGACGACGCCGTTCGAGAGCACCCGTGGTACATCCTAGATCGGACAGCTTGAGACTACGAGATTTTCTGAGTTGTAGTCCGCCAGAGTTCTACGGGTCGAGACCTGAGGATGATCCGCAGGAGTTCATCCGACAACTTCAGCGGATCATGAGAGTGATCAGGGCTTCGGAGACCGAGTCCGTGGTTTTCCGTTCGCATCGGCTGCGTGATACCGCAGTCGACTGGTTTGATTCGTGGGAGCTATCCCGGGGAGAGCATGCGCCTCCAGCGGTATGGGACGAGTTCTCGAAGGCTTTTCTCACTCATTTCTTGCCGCCACAGATGAGGATAGCACGGGCCGACAAGTTTTTGATACTGAGGCTGCGGTACCAGATTTTCAGTCAGTTCCAGTAGTCAGAGAGTTCCCAGATGTGTTTCCAGATGACCTCCCGGGTATCCCTCCTGAGAGGGAGATAGAGTTTTGTATCGATTTACTGCCAGACACTCGGCCTATATCCATTCCGCCATACAGAATGGCACCTGCCGAGTTGAGAGAGTTGAAGGACCAACTGAGAGATTTGCTGGAGAAGGGCTTCATCAGGCCTAGTGTGTCTCCCTGGGGAGCGCCAGTATTATTCGTGAAGAAGAAGGACGGGACGCTGCGCATGTGTGTTGATTACAGGCAGCTGAACAAGGTGACCATTAAGAACAGATACCCCCTTCCAAGGATTGATGATTTGTTCGACCAGTTGCAGGGTGCGAGATGTTTCTCCAAGATTGATCTGCGATCGGGCTATCATCAGGTGCGAGTTAGAGAGGCGGATGTCCCTAGGACTGCATTCCGGACCCGGTACGGGCACTATGAGTTCAGGGTTATGTCTTTCGGTTTGACCAATGCTCCGGCGGTATTTATGGATTTGATGACATCTTGGTTTATTCCCGCTCAGAGCAGGAGCATGCGGAGCATTTGAGGACTGTGTTGAGAGTTCTCCAGGACCAGCAGTTGTACGCCAAGTTTTCGAAATGTGAGTTCTGGTTGACTTCGGTGGCGTTTCTTGGGCATATTATCGGGGCTGATGGTATTCGGGTGGATACGACCAAGATCGAGGCAGTCAGGAGTTGGCCTAGACCTACTACTCCGACAGAGGTGCGCAGCTTTCTGGGCCTTACAGGTTACTATCGGAGGTTCGTGGAGAAGTTTGCTTCTATTTCTGCACCATTGACTAGCCGACTCGAGAAGCGATTATGTTTGATGATCGATGCTTGGAGCGGGGTTTCACCATCGGAAGGAGAGATTGACGATCGCCCGATTCTTACTCATCCGCAGGGTCTAGACGGCTATGTGGTGTATTGTGATCGTCGGGCATCGGGCTTGGATGTGTGTTGATGCAGCGAGGCAAGGTTATAGCACGCATCCCGACAGCTTAAGAAGCATGAGAGGAACTACCCCACCCATGATTTGGAGTTGGCAGCGGTGATTCACGCCTTGAAGATCTGGAGGCACTATTTGTATGGAGTTCATGTGGATATTTACACAGACCACAAAAGCCTCCAGTATATCTTCAGCCAGAGGGAGCTGAACTTACGACAGAGACGGTGGTTAGAGTTACTCAAGGATTATGACGTCGATATCCTGTACCACCCGGGGAAGGCCAATGTTGTGGCAGATGCCCTTAGTCGTAGGTCGATGGGGAGTCTATCAGATGTGCAGCCAGAGAGGAGGGGCATGGTCCGCGAGTTGCATCAGCTAGCGAGCCTTGGAGTCTGATTGATTGATTCTGATAGTAGTGGGGTTCGCGTTCGAGAGGTTTCCGAGTCTTCCATCGTCGAGGAGGTGAAGAGGCAACAGTTTGAGGATCCGGTTTTGACACGGTATCGTGATACGGCTATTCGTGAGGGGAAAGGTACTTTTGAGGTAGCACCTGACGGGGTGCTAAGGTTTGAGGGCAGGTTGTGTGTTCCAGATATTGCAGGACTTAGGCAGCATGTTCTAGGGGAAGCACACAGCGCGCTTTACTATATCCATCCGGGGTCGACAAAGATGTACCACGACCTCAAATCTGTGTATTGGTGGGATGGCTTGAAGAGGGACGTTGCAGAGTTTGTGGCTCAGTGCCCGTGTTGTCAGCAGTTGAAGGTAGAGCACCAGAGGCCTGGTGGATTATTGCAGACGATAGAGCTCCCGACCTGGAAGTGGGAGGTGATCAACATGGACTTTATCACAGGGTTACCTCGCACTCCGAGGAAACATGATTCTATCTGGGTTATCGTCGACAGGCTGACGAAATCAGCCCACTTTCTTCCAGTCAGGACGCCTTTTTCGACCGAGGATTATGCCAGACTTTACATCCGAGAGATCGTGAGACTGCATGGAGTCCCTATTTCTATCATATCAGACAGAGGAGCCCAGTTTACGGCTAACTTCTGGAGGTCTTTCCAGAAGGGATTAGGGACGCAGGTGAGCCTCGATCGCATTCCATCCTCGCAGACGACAGCAAAGCGTACTATCCAGACTCTTGAGGATATGCTACGAGCCTGTGTTATTGATTTCAGGGGTAGCTGGGAGGATCATTTGCCTCTAGTAGAGTTTGCTTATAATAATAGCTACCACTCCAGTATTCAGATAGCGCCTTATGAGGCCTTGTATGGGATGAAGTGCAGATCGCCGATAGGCTGGTTTGATGTGGGCGAGGTGCAGTTAGTGGGACCGGACTTGATACAGCAGGCAGTGGATAAGGTGAAGCTTATCCAGGAGCGGTTATTGACAGCTCAGAGTCGACAGAAGTCGTATGCAGATCATCGTCGTCGGCATCTGGAGTTTGAGGTTGATGATTGGGTTTTCCTGAAGGTGTCACCCATGAAGGGTGTGATGAGGTTTGGGAAGAAAGGGAAGCTCAGCCCAAGGTACATTGGGCCTTATCAGATTGTCCGCAGGGTAGGCAAGGTTGCCTATGAGTTGGATCTGCCGTCCGATCTGGAGGCAGTGCATCCGGTTTTTCATGTTTCTATGCTGAGGAGATGTATCGGGGATCCATCTAGAGTGCACCCGATTGACGATGTCCAGGTGACCGAGGGGTTATCGTATGAGGAGAGTCCCATAGCGATACTCGATCGTCAGGTTAGGCGATTGCGGATGAAGGATGTGGCTTCCGTCAAGGTCTTATGGCGGAACGAGAACAGGGAGGAGATGACGTGGGAAGCAGAGGAGGACATGAGGCAGAGGTATCCTCACTTATTCCCCACACCTCCAGGGAACTCACTTTCCTACTTGCTGGTTTTAATTTTTCATATGTGCTTAAGTGCTGTGTTGTGACCATGTGTGGCATTTGCAAATTGTTTAAGTTGTGAGGAGCTATGTCGTTTCTGATTTGACTGAATCTAGAAGGAACATTCGGGACGAATGTTTCTAAGGAGGGGAGAATGTTATACCCCGTATTCCCAGAGTATGTATGTGAGGACGTACGTACAATTTTTCAAACCCTAATTAGGTTAAGGATGAACTTGTAAACTTTCAACGGAAAAGATTCCGAACCTTGTGAAGGAAATTTTACGTTTTTAATATTTTAACCGATTACGGATTTTTCCGAGAGATGAAATATTTTGGACCAATAGGAGGGCGACATGTGTCACCCTTAGGTGGCATGGGTTGGACGAAAATGTTGGGCTAGTGGACAAGTCAAAAAGTCAAGTCTTGCAAGATATTTTTTTGAGTGAGTGGGAGTAGGTAGTGGACGGTTTTTGTGAGCCATGTGGATGGACACATGGCTCATTGTTGTGGTGGACATATGTTCCAATGTTGTGGTGTACATATGTCCCAATATTGTGGTGGACACTTGGTGGAAGACTCCACTCACACAAGCTATCTAATCTACACCCTCCACTTGCTTCAATCTTGGCCATTGAAGGTTCTATAAATACCCCCCTCTTGTGCAAGACTACTTCATTCACTTAACACTTCCAAGTCACAAAATCCTTCCCCCTTTGTAGTAGAGCTTTCGTCCAAGCTCCCCCCCCCCCCCCCTTTGGAAGCTTTCGTCCGAAGCACCCTCTCTCCCCCCTTCCTAGTTGTCTCGTCGAAATACCCCCCCTCCCTTGGTAGAAAAATTGTCTTCTAGTATTGTTCCTATCCCAAATACCTTAGCCAAAAATCCCTTGTTGTTTTCCAAAGTTACCTCTATACTAAAAGCCCGGAAATACTACTTTATATCCTTTAGTCACAAAACGAAACCCTAGAAAAATCTTCATAGTGGGTTGAAGTATTAAGTAGAAGTTGTTTAGAAACTTCTAAGGGTTTCTTGGAGCTATCGGAGCGTGCAAATTAGGAGCTAAACGTTGTTCAGGATCGACATTTAATCTTGGATAATTTTGGGCTTATCGAGGTAAATAATCTTGTCCTTCTATTGTAATTGGAGATTACATACTGTAGTAGTATAGAAATAAGTATAAGATATATAAAAGGAGTGTATAAAAGAAGAGAATTGAACTGTACTTACAGAGAATTTATTCTGAGACTTGTGTAGTTTGACGGGTAGGGAAGTGCTGCCCAATTTTCCGTAGAATTAAGAACCTTCTGCTTAGAATATTCTACAGAGTAGTCTAGACGTTGATAGACGTATTTGACTATTATAGGTTGATACTCTGCGCGCGACATATTCGACTTGGCAGGTGGATTTCGCCGAGGAGCTATGTGATTCTTCCTATCCTCTTGAGCATGATATTTTTGATATATATATATAGTACGGTGAGCGTCGTGTGTTAACTAAAATTGGTTTTACTCGATGTCTTTTATTGACCGAGCTTTAAATAATAAAGAATCTTGAAGCATTTCAAAAGAGTTATGAATCATTTTTGGAAAGAAAAGTAATACTTGGTTTTAAAAAGCTTAAGAGTTATACTAGCTTTATGGGAAGTTAGGTATAACGACTTAAGAAAGATAAAAGGAACGGTTTACTTATTTGTTTATGAAAGTCGTGTATTGATTTCTGGAAAGTGTAGTAAGATGGTTTGATAAGTAGAAATATTATGATACTACGTGTGTTAGTGTCTTGTGATGTTTGTGTAAGGGGGTTATTCTTGTTGTGCTTACGTTGTTAAACTATAAGCCCGTTGTACTGCTATTATATCACACACACCCCTGACTTGTTATGATGTCGAGGACTTGCCACCCTCGATGCGAGGAATACCTCATGCGGTCTGTGTGACTATGCGGAGCTGCGGGAGTTCCAGGATTGATCATTCCGGGTGTATTATCCCGATGCGAGGAATGCCTACGCGTGCGTGACCACGCGATGCGTGACTATGCGGTGCGGAGTCGTGAGGATGCCGCGTTAGCTACCCCTATGCGAGAATACCTCATGCGGTGCGTGTGACCTATGCGGATCGCGGAGTTCGGATTAGGCTCGCATAATGATACTATGGGCGATTGCCTTGCCCGATCATTAGCGGCCTAGAAAAGACGATTACATTATATCTATTTTTGCTCTTGTTTATGCTGTGGCACTATGTGCGGTTGAATTGGTTGTATTTGTAAGTTGTTTTAAAAATGCTTTGATTTCAGTTAAGTACTTTACAGTTTCACATACTTGGTACCTGTTGTACTGACCTCCTTCGGGGGGCTGCGTTCATGCCGCAGGTAAGGGAAAGCAGGTGGTAGATCCTCGTTCTTAGGATCCTTACTCTGGTGTCAGGAGCCCCATTTCTCCGGAGGCTCGACTTTTGGTACGGATCTCCCTGTGTTGTAGATATTTTGTACATTCAGGGTATGGCGGGACCCTGTCCCGCCATAGTTGTTTACATTCCTAGAGGTCTGTAATCCTGTTGTAAAGTTGGGATGTAACTGTTCACTCTTGATGTATATATATATGCCGAAAGGCAACTTTTTCTCAGATAAACTGTTTCTCAATTCATATTGTTTCATGTCTTGTTTTTATATTCCGCTGGTTACTCTGATGTATGCCTACTGGGGTGCCCGGGTAAGGCACCAGTCACGGGCCCGGGATTGGGTCGTGACATTTAGCTCCTCTTCTCGACGTTCTAATCCACTCCAAGCAACCCTTAGAAGCTTGTGAAGAACCCCTCTTCAAGTTCCAACTTCAAAGTTGAAGAATACCTTAAGTTTTCATGTTGCGACTAACGTAAAAATGTCGTTTTTCCGGGATTTTTGTGTTGAGATATCCTTAGAATACCTTTAGGAATCTTAGGTTTGAATATTGAGATTTATGAAGCAAGATTGCAAAATTTTGTTGCTCAAGAGAGCTCTTGGCGGAGAGCTTTACAAAGAACCCATTAGGTTCTCTAAATTTTTCTAAGTGTTGAAAATGATCTTGTCTTGCACTAGTATAATCCAAATGGAAGGCTAGGATGTGGTCAATTATCTCAAGCTAACTTGACTTTTTGACTTAGTCAATTTTTTTCTTCATCCTACAAGCCCATGTGGAGGGTGACACGTGTCGCCCTCCCATTGGTCTAAAATATTTCATTTCCCGAAATTTCCATAATTCGTCAAAATATCAAAAATATCGTGGGCCCCACAAAACGTAAAATTTCCCGGGTGGGCCCTACGTGACCAAATCTGTAAATAAGTTTCTACAATGTTAATAAATTTCATACGTCTCAAATAACGCATTTTGAGAATCTAATTCTCATCCACAAACATTTTTCCTTTCCGAAGTTCGGAAGATTTTCCTTCGGAAAAACAATTCTTCCTTTCGTACAAATTTTTAAAGTCCTGATTCCTTACGTACATTCTCTTAAACATGTCCTGGAATTTCGGGGTGTAACATTCTTCCCCCCTTAGAAACATTCGTCCCCGAATGTTCTTTCGAGGTTCAATCTAAACGGATATCGCATAGTCCCTTTTAACTTCCCCCAATATAATCACATATGCCACACATGGCCTTAACACATCGCATATGCATACCCGCCAATCACCAGCCAAATGAGGAATCAAATCCAAAGGGTGCATCATCACTATTTACTCACATTCATGGCCTAAAAGGATTCTCTTCTCGTACATTTCCTTAGTCATAACTATAAACATTTCAATTCTTTCAACCCTTGTTCTTTTCTTTTCTTACTTATCGTATTCTTCTCGTACTTCCAAACTTATTCTAGTATACATACATAATCTCAATCATTGCTTATGTTTTTATTTCCTTGGAGTTACTACATCAAAACTTGGTCATTATACATAGATTCAATTTCCGTTGAGGCACTTCTCGGCCCTCACGGCCCGGTTCTGGTGGAACGCGTCCACGAACTCGTACAACAATTAACTAGACTTGAGCCTTACACCCTCGTGACCACTATCACGTAGCGGGACTACCTCCAACTGACCCCATTCTATTCCGGGCTACGAGTTGACCCGCAACAGCCCATACCCGACCCATAGTCGCACTTAATTCTTATTCCTGGTCCGAAATAAATCTTACTACCCGAGAAGGCCTTGTACATCTAAGGTCTCTGCGGTTATCAATATTCTAAGGTTCACAATTATTCCATGTCCCAAGCTTACATTATCAGTCCCCGCATACGGGAAGTGTAGCTTCTTAAAATCTTGTTGTCTTTATCACCACAACTCTATTTACTCCACACCATTATTATTCACACAATCTCTTAAGCGTACAACACAACTTAATCTAACAACATGGTATGTTATCCAATCAATAAAGCATCATCTCTTTTAAGAGTCTATCACAATCTCAGACCGTTCATTACCTTCTGACCATTCCAAATCAGTACATAAATAAAGCCTAGGTGTGGGTTCAATAAATTGTTTCACACCTTCCAAGTAATTACTAAGTCTTAACCAACTCCTGCTAAACCATAATCATTCCAGGTAACATACATACGACTCCAAATAAATACATTCGTACAGATATACTTCCTCAATATACCTACTATACGATAATTTACCAACCTGGATACGCAATCCATATAATCCTTTCTGGGTCACCGTTGCCTTTCTCATAGCTGCAATCACAATAACTGTTAGGGAAAGACCATCCTAACAACACAACTCTATCGCACGACCTTAGAGTAAGAAGAATGGAAACCAATCCTAAGATGTCCTGCAGCCTCCTGGTTATAGATATGGTGCACAACATATCGATAACCAAGACTTTACTAGACACGGTCTGTAGACACTTTTCGAGGACTAACTGCTCTGATACCACTTTTGTCACGACCCGACCTTGGGCCCGCGACTGGTGCCCTACCTGGGCACCCTTACAGGTATACATCAGAGAAAATCAGCGGAACATACATGAAACTCATAACGTACATTTAACAGAAAATAAACAACAGGCTAGCCGATAAGGCTACCTCCCTGGACATACATATATATATACATAACCAAACGCAGTTACATCATTCTTCTTTACAAATCGACCCACAAGATATGACTACAGACCTCTAAGAATTTTTGACATAACTACTGTGACGGGACAAGGCCCCGCCGTATCTCTGAATATACCTATGTATAATGACCAGCTCCAGAACATTGGAGCTATCCCAAAATGCTGAACAAGGATCTTAAGCTCACGGATCCACAACTTTGTACCTAGACATGCAGACATGAACGCAGCCCCCCGGAGGGGGTCAGTACAACAAGGTACCAAGTATGTAAACAAGAAGTACAGTAAGCAAGATCATAACTGTACACAAGAATGACAGGGGTAAGTATGAAAAGCAATTACCAGATCTTACCGTATCATAAAACAATCAGAGCCGACTGTACCTTGTATCATTGTACTACTGTAACACCGTATCACTCTCACATATGAAAGCCATGTCGAAAATCCGGGACACCTGCCCTCAGCATATAATATCACAGAAGCATGCTCGTGGAATACAACATCACCGTCAGCATGTAACAAGTATAATGTACCCTACCAGTACATTGTGCCTTTTTAACAAAGAGAATGAACAAGAATAAACTTTGCAGGTTTTTAAAACAGGAAGCTTATGATTAGCCTAGGGCCATCCGCCCGTAGTATCATTATGCAATCATACTCCTGGGACTATTTCACCCGCATAGGCCGTATGGACCCGCATGAGGTAATCTCCTCGCATAGGCTGTATCCGCCCGCATAAGCCGCATGGACCCGCATGAGGTAATCTCCTCACATAGGCTGTATCCACCCGCATAGACCGCATGGACCCGCATGAGGTAATCACCTCGCATAGGTTGTATCCGGCCGCATGGATCCGCATGAGGTAATCTCCTCTCATAGTAGGGAGAAAATCCACGGAATATGCAAATGCAACAAGCCCGGAGAATGACCCCGTAATGAATAATATATCACAGGAACAACCGGCTAACATAATCACGTAACATAAGTACAATCGGCTATCATAATCACATAATATAAGCACAACCTGCTATCATAATCTCATAACATAAGCACAACCGGCTATCATAATCTCATAACATAAGCACAACCGACTATCATAATCTCATAACATAACCCGACCTATGTGTAGGCTTGGTGTGTCTCATAACGTAACATTTTAAACAACCTTTTCACTTCTTCTTAAGTCGTTATAACAACTTCCCATAAAGCTATTATAACAACCTTTCATTTTAGAGAACTTAAGACACTTTTATTTCTTATCCATTGGGGAAACTAAACCCAAAAGTACTACGTACATACATACTTAAAAAGAATCATGCAACTCCTTTTCCTTAAATCAACAAACGTATACTTTTAAAACTCAAGTTACATACTCTTTTGGAATCATTCTTCTTAACTCTTGAAATAAATCAAGAAGCCATACTTTTTAAATCAAGTCATTCCTTCCTTTAAACATTAAACCCCATAACTTGAAAAAAAAATAAAGTCTCATAACCTTTTAGGAAATCAAGGTTCATAGTCTTAAAAACTTCATAACATAAATTCTTTAAAATCAATTCACTTGCTTCAATTAAATCAAGTCACTTCTACCTTTAAGAATCAAGTCTCATAACTTGAAAAATAAAGTCTCATAATCTTTAAAGTAATTCGAGTTACTTATACTTTCATAATCAAGACTTATATATTTTCAAAATCAATTTACTACATACTTTCGAAATTCAAGTCTCACGTACTTTCCAAAATAATACTTTTATGAGTCGTGAATGGGTTATACTCGTTTATAACGATCTTTTCCATTGAACCATGATCTAGAAAATGTAATACAATTTTGTCTCATCTTAGTTTCTACGCAGATGGAAGATTCTACTCATTTCAATGTAATTGATTACCGATACATTTTCATTAACGCTGTAATGGCTTGTTCGGTCCTTTTTTTCATTAGTGAATTAAGTTAGCAAGGTCAACTAGACTCCAATACTTCCTAACGACTCTTACCAACATCCCTCATATGACTTGGTAAGAACTTAGGAATATATTAGACATGCCTTTAGCATGAAATCAATAACAGGAATACTTCTTATGACAAGGAAAGTATACTCAAGAACAAGTCATGTATACCCCTAACAACAAGGCAAGTATACTTCAAATATCAAGGCAAGTATACTCCTAACAACAAGGCAAGTATACTTCAAATATCAAGGCAAGTATACTCCTAACAACAAGGCAAGTATACCATAAAAATACTCATGTCTATAGAAAGAAGAAGTTCACATACCTCGTGACGACTAACCAATACGACAAGTAGCAAAATGCTCCAAAGTACTTCAACTTCATCGGCTATTCCTTAAGTCAAGTAGACTCTGCTACACGTAGTAATTCAATCTAAAATGGCCATAGTACTTCTATCAATATCATACTTACTATTGTAAGACTTATACCAAATAATTGCCTTCTAATTCTACGGAAAATCGGGCAGCACTTCCTTTGTTTCTACGTACTTTTCCACCTTTTCTAAGGTCCATATTCATCAACCAATAAGACACATTTAAGGCGCAACAAACCAGCAATTCAAAGGGGATTACACGCCTTAACAGGACGTGTAAAATTCTGCCCCACAATTAATGTAAAATTGTCCAACAATATTAAGCCATTCTCGGCAACAACAACATTTCGCTACGACATATAACCTTTTTCAATTCCTTTTTAATCTAAATCGTTATTCCCAACATGTTATATACGGCATAACCAATAATAACACTTATAAACCCTTCTTTATATAACATGCTACGCTAGTAACTAACAACTAAATTGATTTACAAACTTAATGGATAATCATGCCAATCTCGGATTTGATCTTCCTAATTCCATAACATTTATTAATCTTCATTCTAAATATCACATGCTCATCTATCAACTACTACAACATGAAATCTTGAATTACAATAGCAAGACGGAGATTATTACCTCTTTAAGCCCAAATACAATCCAAAACTTAAAGTCGATTCTTAGCAACTTTAGCTCCTCTTCTCGACGTTCCAATCCACTCCAACCAACCCTTAGAAGCTTGTGAAGAACCCCTCTTCAAGTTCCAACTTCAAAGTTTAAGAACACCTTAGGTTTTCATGTTGCGACTAACGTAAAAACGTAGTTTTTCCGGGATTTTTGTGTTGAGATATTAGAATGCCTTTAGGAATCTTGGGTTTGAATATTGGGATTTATGAAGCAAAATTGTAAAATTTTGTTGCTCAAGAGAGCTCTTGGCCGAGAGCTTTACAAAGAACCCATTATGTTCTCTAAATTTTTCTAAGTGTTGAAAATGATCTAGTCTTGCACTAGTATATACTTATATAAGACATCCAAGGGCTAAGATTAATCCAAATGGAAGGTTAGGATGTGGTCAATTATCTCAAGCTAACTTGACTTTTTGACTTAGTCAATTTTTTTCTTCATCCTACAAGCCCATGTGGAGGGTGACACGTGTCTCCCTCCCATTGGTCTAAAATATTTCATTTCCCGAAATTTCCATAATTCGTCAAAATATCGAAAACCTCGTGGGCCCCACAAAACGTAAAATTTCCCGGGTGGGCCCTACGTGACCAAATCCGTAAATAAGTTTCTACAATGTTAATAAATTCCATAAGTCTCAAATAACGCATTTTGAGAATCTAATTCTCATCCAGGAGCATTTTTCCTTTCCGAAGTTCGGAAGATTTTCCTTCGGAAAAACAATTCTTCCTTTCGTACAAATTTTTAAAGTCCTGATTCCTTACGTACATTCTCTTAAATATGTCCTGGAATTTCGGGGTGTAACACTAATTCACTTTATAAGTCATCGTTTGATATATTTAAAACTTGTTGCTTATATTTTGATCTTAACATGTCTATATCATGTTAAACTATGACAAAATCAGCAGCTTTTACTTTGAATACATGTTTGCGTGAACTGATCACGGGTTCTATTTGTTCTCCATATAATGGATGGATTTTCGGGTAAAAACAGTCTGAAAAGGGTTCCGAAAATAAAGAAAAGAAAATCGAAAAATGAAAGGGCGTTCGAGTCGTTTCAGTCGCGGTACCAAAACAGGTCGTATCTTTTTATTTGTCTGAATGCACAATGAACATTTGATTATTTGCATTCCATTTTTTTTATTCCATGTCATGCTTAATATAGTCCGGGCTATGCATCTTTGCTTTGCATTTTAATTTATCTGAATGTCATATTAATGTAGTGACGGGGGCTAAGTTTGTGTGTACATGTTTGCATTGATCTTTAGAAGTTGCATGAAGTATATTAGTTTTTTAAGTATTCACTAGCATGCTTGAATCTGCATAAATGAAACTGGGATAGTCAATGAGAGTCTTATGCATGCTGGATTGGTTTCTAAATTGGTTGACAAACATGTGAGTAAGAAATGATCTTATTCCCGTTGAGTTGTTACTGTCATGTATCCCTTGATGCATGTTAAAGTGTTAAATGTCATTAGATCAACCTTCTCATCTTTTATAACTTTTGTGCAAGACATATGGAAATCTTGAGATTCATTCTCTGACCCTTGCCTTTAATTGAGAGTTTTCGACCCTATGCTGATTAAGAGAGACTGCTTGTGTGAAATTCAAGTGACTCTGATTTTCTGCTAAATGGACCTGGTTCTTGCTTGCATATCTTTTGAACATATGTGCTAATTAGATTTGTCTTTTCTGAATTGGGAGATCACTGAAATGTGCTAGTTAGTTTAGTGTATGTGTCTTAGTCTCCCTCCATGTTAGCATGTAAAGTTCTTTTAAGCTATCTTGAATCATTCCATGTCTGTTAAGTTGTGAGGACAGTTGCTTATACTTGACATTTTGCATTTAACAGAAGTAGTCTGTGTCGTGTTATACTACTGGCCATGTCTGCATTTTAGTAAGTGTGTACATTTACCTTCAATCCTGCTTCATGTTATATTTTATGTGTATCTAAACCTTTCCTATTATATGACTTACCGGCTGAAAGCCAAGGTATACTTTGGGTTTGGTTTAGCCTTCCCCGATAGCTTACCATGCCTAAGGTTCTAGAAACTTTTTGATCTTGATGCGGCATCGGAATATTGATGGTGGTAGCCCCTTTGTTGCCTTAACTTTCAAGTTTGATGTTTTAATGTTCCCTTTAAGTTATTGCTATGATGAGTTGATACTTTGCTTTTTCCTGAATGCTGCACTCTAAGCCAAAGTATTGTCGCACCTCTGAGGCCAATGGTGGGTTTCAAACCATTAATACACTTATTAGCTACATTCAGAGGATGGTCTATTGTTTCCCTTTTGCTACCTTTATTGCAAATAATTGCTACCTTTCGAGCGGCTGAAAGATACCACACATTTGGTAAATTTGTTGCTGCATTTTTGCCATTTTTACTGCTATATTTTGACCCGTTCTGCTGCTATATATTCACATGTTTGCTGCTGCGTTTGTCTTACGATTTTGCTGCCATATTTTGGCCCGCGAACTGCTATATTTTGTTGTTTTGCTGCTATATATTTGGGGCCGAGAGCTGCTGCATTTTTATCAAATACTTGCTATATTTTGACCTTAACAATTGCTGCTCTTGGAGGTAAGTAATTGGTGCTCTTTGCTACATTCTCGGGTTTGTTTCTTTGGACACAACAGTTGTTCCCAATGTCTCTCTATTGTTGTTGCATCTTAGGCTTTTTTTTATGAAAAGCAGAGGTTGCAGTTGAGCTTTTTCTACAGCTTTGCTGCTGCACCTTTAGACTTCTGTCTCTAAACAACCACTGCTTTTGGAATGAGAAAACACCATCTTTGAAAGTTAGTTATTGTTACAGTAATATGAATAATTTTTGGGCATTGTGGTGTTCACTTTGAGATTAAATCTGGGGCAAAACAATTGCTTCTTCTGCCGCATTCAAGGAAAAGTGTATTGTTGTACTCTTTAGAGAATAGTTGTTGTGTACTACCTGATTTCTACACTTGGGATAATTACTGATTTGAATACGATACTATATTTAGGCCGATGAGAATAATTAATTTGAGGCCATGACCATTCCGGAAAGGTTGTCCCTCGGTTTGCTTTCCTTCGGAAAAGGGCGATGATGAGACTTATGAATTCTTTCACACATCTACGAGAAACCAACATACGTTGTGTGGGGATTTGTTTGTTGTTACTTGAGCTGATGTTACATTACACCTAAGCTGCTACAGCATGGGACATATTTTGGTAAGTTGTCATATTCTGAGGTAAATCAGTAGTTGCATTTGAGGTAAATGATCTCTATACTCTTGTCACGACCACCGGCTCGCGATCGTGCCCTACACAGGCACCCTTTACAGTATACATCGAGAAAAATCAGCGGAACATACATGAAACTTATAAAATAAAACAACAGAAGTAAAACAACAGGTTAGCCGATAGGGCTACCTTCCTGGACATGTATATATATATACAACCGAAGCAGTTGCCTCCTTTCCTTTACAAACTGACCCACAATATGTGACTACTGCACTTAAGAGTTTTAACATAACAACAGTGGTGGGACAGGGCCCCGCCATACCCCTGAATATACATGAATCTACAACCTCAGGGAAAATCGTACCAAGAGATAAGCCTCCGGAGCAAATGGAGCTTTTTCCCAAAAACTGAACCGAGATCCTAAGAGCAAGGATCACCAACCTGTGTACCTAAAACCTGCGGGCATTTAACGCAGCCGAAGGGGTCAAGATAACAAATTTAATATGGAACGGAACTAAGGTACAACAATTAAAATATATCTGTATAAAAGCATGACAGAGGCAAGTGTAAAAAAAAGTAAATACCTGAACCTACCATGTCATTACCATCTCGTGAACTTAATCGTACCTTATTATCGTTTCCCATTTTTCAATAAAAGTTATAGTCACCTTCTTACGTGCATACTTAGGAAAATCATCAAGTTCATTACCATATAACTTACTTACCTTACATAACATAAACCGGCCCTTTATGGAGGGACGCCTATACTGCCCGGCCCAATCTGGGACGCGATAAAGTCACATAGTCTGCCCATAAAGGTATCGCCTACCGTTCTCGACGCGGTAATGTCATATAGTTCGCCCATAAAGGTATACCGCCCGCCCAACTGGGACGCGTAAGGTCACATAGTTCGCCCATAAAGGTATCTTGCCCGCCCAACTGGGACGCGTAAGGTCACATAGTCCGCCCATAAAGGTATACCGCCTACCAACTGAGACGCCAGAAGGTCACATAGTCTTCCCATAAAGGTATACTGCCCGGCCCAATCTGGGACGTGGTAAGGTCATATAGTCTTCCCATAAAAGTATACTTCCCGACCCAATCTGGGACGCGGTAAGGTCACATAGTCTTCCCATAAAGGTATACTGCCCGGCCCAATCTGGGACGCGGTAAGGTCACATAGTCTGCCCATAAAGGTATACTGCCCGGCCCAATCTGGGACACAGTAAAGTCATATAAAATCCGGGAATTTAACCCAACGTACTACGTACCTCTACTCCTTTAGAATGACTCATTTTCAAATAAAACTTCCAAGATACTAACAACCGAAGTATCAAGTCATATCTACTTTTCAAGACCAGTCACAATACCTTTTAGAAATACATTTACCGGCTTCTAAATCAAGTGACTTCTTTCTTAAAAATCTTAAGCAATTGGTACCTTTGAAACAATTTGCCCTTCTTTATTTCAACTCATTCTTTGTTTATAATACTGAAGAAAACCATTCTTTTAATCTTCCATAAAGTTGTTATAACCAACTTCCCATAAAGCCGTTATAACTCTTTATGTCTTAGACAAATTCATTCCTTTTATAACCAAGAGACTTATACTTTCAAATCGAGTTACACAACTTTTTAAAATACTTCAAGTCTCTTAACTTTAGAAATCAAGTTTCCTAACTTAGAATTTAAAGATCTCTTATCTTTAGAATATCAAGAAATCCATGCTTTCCAAATCAAGTATTCTATATATTTAAATCAAGTCATTTCTTCCTTTAGTAATCAAGTCCCATAACTTGAAAAATAAAGTTTCTTAACCTTTTAAGAATTCAAGGTTCTTAGTCTTAAAAACTTCATACGTAAACTCTTTTAAATTAAGTAACATATACTTTGGTGCGTTGTGAATAAGTTATACTTATTTATAACGATCTTATTCAAGTAGCCATGATCTAGAAAATGTAATACAATTTTGTCTTATCTTAGTTTCTATGCAGATGGAGAATTCTACTCATTTTAATATAATCAATTGTCATTACATTTTTCTTTATTAACGCTGCAATGGCTTGCTCGATACTTATTCTCATTTGTGCCGTAAAATTAGCCAAGTCAACTTGGCTTCAAATACCTCATAACGACTCTTACCAACATCCCCCATAAGACTTGGTAAGAACTTAGGATAACCTAGACATAACCTTTACATAGAGTAAATCACATACATACCTCTTAACTTCTAAGAGTAGAAGGGAACATGAAATATTACTACATGTATATTCCATACATAGAATCATGCCAAAAGAAGGAAGAGGTTCACATACCTCGCGACGATTATCGACAAGTAGCAAAATGCTCCAAAGTACTTCCACCTTGATAGCTATTCCATCTTTCAAGTAGAATACGCTATACTTAGTACTTCAACCTATAATGGCCATAATACGTCCATTAACTTCTTACTTCAAACGTAGAATATTCTAGGTGCTAAGTCACTAAATTCTACGAAAAATCGGACAGCACTTCCTTTGTTTCTACATACTTTGCCACCTTTTTCAAGGCCGAATTCAATAACCAAACACGCCGCATTTAAGGCCCAACAATGCAATTAACAATAGGGGATTACACGCCTACTAGACGTGTAAAATTCCGCCCCACAATTGATATCAAACTAATACAACAACAAGTGTAAATCCGGCAATCTTGGGATACAACAACACCAATTCTTATCCAATTTCCTTTTCAATCCAAGTTGTTAGCATGACATGATATCAAGTCGCAATCGATTATAACTACTATAATCTTCAAGTAAGTAACATGCGACGATTCTAAATACGACCAAATTGTAATCCAACTTCAAATGGCTAATATGCCATTTCGGATTTTAGGCTACAACAATCCATAACACTTATAAAACTTCAACACATATACTTCATTCTAGTAAAATGTAAGGCTAACAACAATATAAAATCTTGTAACACTTAAGAGACAAGATTATTACCTCAACGATTCTTAGTTCAACTTCAAATCCAAAGTCACTCCTTAGCACTTAGAGCCTCTTCTTGACACTTCAATCCACCACTTGAGACCCTTAGAATATCACAAACCACTTCCCTTAAATCTTCCAATCAAAACCTAGAAAAGCAACTAGGTTTTCACCTTGCGACTAATACAAAAACGCTAATTTTCCCGGATCTTTCTATTTAGATACCCTTACAATACACTTAGGAACCTTGGTTTAAGTGGGGAGATTATTGGACAACAAACAAATTTTTTTTTCTTTTAAAACCCTTGAACCCGAGAGCTTGCAATGGCAAGAACAAGTTTTCTTGAAAATTTTGGCTAAGTGTGGGAGCTTGTCTTGCTAGTAGTGATACTATAAAGAAACATGGAGGGTCAAGATTAAAACAAATGTGTGGCTTGGATGCATCATTTTTAAATATCAACTAAGTGGTCCCATTGACTAAGTCAAATATATCAAGCTCACTACTTGCAAGACTTGGTCTTCTAAACAATGGTCAAATGACCCTTTTGGCCATGCTATTTTCGTCCAAGGCAACTTAAGGGGGGGGGGGGGTGACACGTGTTGCCCTCCCATTCGTCACAATATTACGTTTTCCGAAAATTCCATAATTCCGATAAAATTTTACAAGTCTCTAATCTTAACATTTGGGATTCTCACGTACGTTCTTAAAACATGTCCTGTAAATTCGGGGTGTAACAACTCTGATGGATGGTTTTCCATTCTGCTACTGATTTTGGGCCATTTTTTGCTATTGGTGTTGGCCATTTTGCTGCTATATTTTGGGCTGTTTGTTGTTGGATTTTTTTACCTTTTGTTGTTGGTTTCTTGGCAAAAAATTGTTGTTTCAGGACTATTTCGGACAGCTGCAATACTTTTGAAATTTATTGATTTGAACAGATACTACACATGGTTTCTGCTGTGTTCTCGAGCCCACAGTTACTCTGTTTTTAAATATGTTGCTGCTGCAATTTAAGCCAAACAACTGCTATTTTATGGTCACATTTGAGCCGATTTACTGCCGGATTTTCGAAGCAGCTACTGCTGCAGTTTCTAAGGCAAAACAGATCGCTACACTTGATAAAAATCCTACTGATTTGAACACGATACTATACTTAGGCCAATGAAATTGAAATTGAGGTCGCGTCCCTTCGGTTTTGGTATAATCATTTATTTGAACATAATACTACACTTAGGCCAATGAAATTGAAATTGAGGCCGTGTCCCTTCGGTTTGGTATAAATACTGATTTGAACATGATACTACATTTAGGCCGATGAGAATAATTTATTTTGAGGCTATGCATGACCCTTCCGGAAAGGTTGTCCCTCGGTTTGCTTTTCTTCGGAAAAGGGCGATGATGAGTTATGGATTTTTTCACACATCTACGGGAAACCAACATGCGTTGGCAAGACCACTAAAATGACTGACGAGTCACTAGTTCGCAACCACGACATGATTGGAATGTCTTTTACAAAAAATATAAATCTGAGCCTTCCGTAATTAAAACTCCTATTATTTTATACGGATCCGAAGGTTTTACTCGCATTTATTTATTATTTACTAACTCTTTTACTAAGTATTTTTGCAGGTATCCGGAAACACATCCCAAATTTAAAGCCTGCGCAGAAAAGAAAAAAAATAAAAGTGAAATACCGCTAAGTTCTCTTCACTCCCTCTTTATAAGATTTTTGCTTTCGTTACAATCTTGTTAAATATATATCTTATTTAAATATATGCATGCCTAGTTTAAATATCTCTTAGTTAGTTTAATAAATCTGAGCCTCCCGTAATTAAAACTCCTATTGTTTTATACGAATCTGAAGGTTTTACTCGCATTTATTTATTTTTCTAACTTTCTTTCTTTTACACTTTGCGAGGAACATTCGAACAATACGACATAGCAAAGTGAGATTCTACAGAGATGAAGATTTGATGGAATCGCACAAGTTTCCAATGGTTGGGATGCTCATATTATATTTTTTTTTTTGTATTTGATGATAACATTAGTTGTTTTGTAAAACAATTTATAATATTTCGATTTAATGTATTAGAACAATTTCATTATGTGGGTAACATTTTAGTTATAATATGATTACAATTCTAATTTATTTTTATTTAATAAATTAAAATTAAAATATTAAAACAAATTGCAAAAAATAATTTCCCCGCCAATTTAAATCAAATTTTCTGCCAATTTATTTAAAAATTCCCGCCAAAAAAATTATTTAATTAATAAATTTCGCAGAAAAAATAAAAGAAGAAAAATAGTCAAAGTCAAACATCACATTTTGTGACGGTTTATAACCGTCACATAAAACCGTCACAAAAAACCGTCACAACAACCGTCACAAATTTGTGACAGTACCTACCGTGACACTTAGAAAAACCATCACAAATCCCCTTTCGTGACGGTTTTTAACCGTCACGGTAGGCCTTTTTTGTAGTGCTTGGAATGACTCTTGGTCGACTCAACACTTAACTCTTCGGAACACCCTTTTTTGGAGGCTTTATGATACTCGGATAAACAACTAATAAATATGAAATATGGAATACAACACTAACAAGAGAACTATTCCCGAAAAGGGATAAACGATATATTAATAGAATGAAGATTACCACATTTTTTTTTTGAAAATGATAACATTTTGGATTTCATACTTTTGAATTAAGGGGATAGTCTTATATACCTCTGGTCATCTATATGAACATAACAACAATTTACACGATTTCACACCACTAATTTTGTATTTCTCATCTAACAATTTAGATATAGCTTGGATGAATTTAAATATATCTAGGAGATGAGAATTCTTACGTTATGTACCAAAAACTAGTATTCCTCCACCTTACTTCACTTCGAAGAAATTTCCAATATAGCACCCAAGCAAAAGGGATGAGCAATGCAAGCACCGCAGGACTAACCAAATTAATTGAAATATGTATCTTTCGCCAAATTAGGATCAACGTTGTTGTTTCTTCCTTGAGATGATGTAATGTTTCTTATCCATGAAAAGTGGCTTAAAATATTTTCCTCCAAGATTATATGATGAAAGAAAACCCACAGACTTGAACTCCTAACCCAAGTCGAGGGGTGCTTTACTAAGAGTTCCAACGATGACCCGTCAATATACACTTACATACCTACTGTGGCATGGAAATTGAGTGGAGTTGGAATTGTCACATGAAGATCTAAGAAACATGTTTTTATTCGGCCTTTTTGTTGGTCTTGGCTGATTTAGCTTGTCTTTATTTCCTAGCTTAGTTCTCCTTAGGACATAGTGTAACATGTAAATAACTCCCATTTCCCATTAGGACACAATTAATAAGCCATGTAATAGGAAAAAGGGTGATAAGGCCGAAAGTTCTTACAACAAGATCACAAGGTCGAAAGTGACAAGGTGGCATAGACAAGAATGGTCTAGAAGACGAGGCTTTTGAAGAAGAAAATTCATGAACCAACTTGTTCATGGATTTGGTTACCGAGAATACATCAAGGTCGGCCTAGGGGAGGAGAATATTTGGCCGAAACAACTCACCCAAAACGCATATACAAGAAATGGAAGCTTCCAAACACATTCCAAGGAGATGAGATTTTTGGAAGAACCAAAGTCATACACTCTTATACTTGGAAGCTACAAAAGGGTGTGAAAGAGTTTGAGTTCACACTTGTCTCCAAGTAAGGCCAATACTTTTCCCATTGTGGAGTTGAAACCGAGAAGCACCTTTCTCTCAAAGCATGACCGAAAACCTTTCCCACTCAGCCACACTTGGCCAAACCCGAGTAGATTTTGTCCTTTCATTTTTCTTCTAGAATAGTCCATATTGTACTCTAAATAGGACCCTTAGGATATGTAAATAGGCAGAGAGAGTTGATTGATATATAAAAGTGAGTTTTACTCAAAATCTAAGGTATTTAACTTGTGTGTTGTATTCATTAGTTGGTCCTTGTGTGGGACTTTGGTTCTTGTGTGAGCCAAACCCCTTTGTATAAGTTAAAGCTAATTGTGTGACCTAGTTAATTGAGGAACCCCCTTAATGGTAAGTGAACGTTGAAAGTGTGTGGACCAACCTAGCCTAAGCTTCGGGTTACTAAAAGGGCTTCTGACCACCCTCACTTGGCTAGTTCACGGGCTTGTACTTAGTTACCCTGGTCTTGATCTTGTGGAATTGATCACCATCTCTTTGGTGTCGACTCGGGCAGTAAAACATCTGTGTCTCTATCCTTGGCATATCGACCGCACCTCACATAAACCATATCAACCGAACCAACACTTACCCAAATCAACCATCCTTCACTCGAGCTTGCATCTGGCAACTCGTGTTCAATCTTCACATAAACAACTATATACCGAACACCCTTACCTCCCACAGTACTTCAAAAACACCCCTCCCAAGGGTTGACAACCGAAACCACACGTACACAATCGTCCCAACCCGACAACCACAAACAGTCCACTTAAATAACCTTCACCGAAACCTCACTGTTTCAAATCGTTCTCGAGAGCTTTCCATCGTCAAACCACCAAGACCCAATCACCATATCTACCCTCAACATAACCGAAAAAACTATATAAAATTACTCAATTTCCCTATACAACTACCCGAACCAGTCATCAACACCATGATGCCCGGCCGTAACACACCTACTGAGAACCTCACTGGTTCATGTCTATTCCGTGGCCTTGCCACTACAAAAAAAAAAACCATGACCTTCACTACAACCCTGAACCCGCCCGTGACAACCCCATAAAACACCTAAGTCTGTTTCCAAGCACAACTACCTGAAACAACCACCAAACACCACCATATCCAGCCAACCCGAGAACCCCATCTTTAACATCCAATTTCAGGTCAACCAGAATATCACCAACACCCGACCCACTTACAAAACATCACTCTTCCTTACTTACATAATTATATAGTGCAACACCTTAAATACTATGTAAATTAAGTAATGAATTAGCAATGTTTTGCTATTGACTGTGGGGTTCACCACTCCAAATGTCAAACTTTAGCTAAGTCTTTATAAAGGTGTAAATTCATAAGTGAATGACTCACTTAGTTCTCCTTTCCTTATGCTTACACGTAAACAAATGATGCACGTGGTGAAGTTGCCACCATGAACTAAGGATTGGAAGGGTTGAGGATAGAGTTTCTTTTTCATTTTCAGAGTAGTTGGAAAGAGCTATAGCAACTTACGATGCAGTTGATTCGGAACATATGCTAGGGAGGTAGAGAGGGCTGCCATATCTCACAAATGCACTTACTACAATATCAAATCTACTTCAATCATTATCCCTTATTTCAATGATGAATTTCTTACTCTCCCATTTTATTTCAGCATTTGATCAAATACCCATGTAATTAATTCTTGATCTAAATTAACATAAATAGTAATAATTTTTAACACACTTTATATACTCATTACCATGATAATGTGATATGACACTAGTCCATAGCTCCCTTTGGCGCACACAAAATATACTTTCCAACCATCATTGTCGCAGTTTTAAGTTTGAAATTATTTCGTAACTTTATCTTCTTATACACCGAGCTCTTTATTTGCATACTTGAATATTACCAACATTCTTCAGGGCTCGAGTCTACTTCATACGCCAAGGGTGATGCGCGAAAAGATGCACACACTTTAACGCAAGTGCACGTTATCGTGACAAGTAATATAGTCTTGGTAAGACCGAATATCGTCCACAAGGATTAGTGTTCAAGTACCAATTATCTATTTTTTGGTATCTATTTGGTAACCGATATATGATTTTGTTGTTTATAACTAACAATTATAAATACTAATTAACTATGTGTTTACTTCAGTAGTGATGGAAATAGGGCTTCCAAGTCTCCTCAACTATCCGCTTATATTACTTATTAATGCAATGAATTATGGTTCTTCTTCTTCGAGCTAGCAGTTTACTAAATCGCTTTATACTCCGTTAAGGCTATATAAACACTCAACCCCAGACGCTCCTTTCTACCTTTCGGTGATAAGGATGACTCTATATGAGCATTAAGACCAAAACCTAGTTAATCGCCACGCCATGCGTAAAATTAGGTGTTTAGACCTCTCATTAACGCTACACAAAGTAATTGAGGTATTTTCATCCCCAATCCAAAATATGTCTACCCAACTTACAGCATATTCACAACCTCCTCCTTTCGAAGTTTGATTAGAAATCATATAAATAATGATAATTAGTGATCAATTAATTACCAAGAATTCAAAGCAATTATTGGGTAAATCTCAACAATAAGAAGAATAACCATAAACATGCATCAATTCATAATATAAGGTTCTAGTGATTTAACATGGAAAGCCCTATAATGGAATTAGTTCCTAGCCATTGACATGACAAGAACTAATTCAATATCCAACATAAAAACTGAAAGTAAAGTAAAGAAAAGAAAAGAAAATTACTAAGTTAAGGTCTCCAATCTTCAACTCCAAGAAATCTTGTGTTTGTGCAAGAAAGGGAACCCTTGAAAACTGGCTAGGGTTCTCCTTTTATAGGCTCAAAACCGCTTCCAACTTTTCCTTCAGGCCTGGCCCAGAAATTCGTCTAAAAACCTGATTTTCCCGTGTCGGCGCCGCGCCCCGCTTATCGGCCGGAACCTGCGTTGCTTCGTGACGGCGACGCGGCCGTGACTGCCGTCAGAGGCGCCATGGCGCTGCAACTTCGCGCCTTCGATATCAGGCGCGCCCCGCACTTGGTAGGAGGCGCCGCGGCGCTGGCCCGTGTCCGTGCCTGGTTCGCCACTTTCTCTGCTTTTAAGCTCGGGAACCTCCATTTTTGCCCTCTTTTCGCTCCTTTTCCGCCATTGGACCATTTTAACCACTTTGACTCAAAAGAATGAAAATCTATCCTAATACGACACGTATTTGTACAAAAAGGGACAAAAGACTAACTAAAAATGACTCGAAAAGTGTATATAAAATACACCGATCAGAGGGTTCAAACCATATCCTGAAAGACTAGGGGTATTACATTGATGAATCTTATTCTTACTCTCCGAGCTTATGTTGACTAACTTACGAGACAACTTAACATATGAAAACACGGAATGTAACAACCTTTTCCCTTAGGAACGTTTATCCTCGAATGTTAAGGAACATAAATGAGAGTATTTATCTCTTAGGTTTCGATAGAATTCTGGCAGAGTTTCCTCTATAAATAGGACTATCTCAAAACTTGAAAAGCAGCCAGAACCAACACAAAGGCCATATAGCGCCACATACTATATCTTTGGCCTCACACGATCATCACTAAATCAATAAATGTAACAGTTAGCCAAAACTCACCTTATATATCTCCATATCAAGTATGGACTGCTCCGATTCCGCTCTAGATGTTGTGATCTCCTGATCAGGGTATATAGAATACGAAGCAAGGCCACTATATTACAAGAGTAGGGAAAATCATATCATACTATGTCAATATGTACTTATGGTTTGGAAGAGGTAAGGATAATTAGATTTCATATTTTCTTCAGCTTTCCATGTCATCTCTTCTACATTGTTATTCCTTTATAGCACATTAACGGAGTCAACTTCCTTAGTTATTAGCTTCCGAACATGGAAATGTAGAATGTCTATAGGAGTCTCATCATAAGATAAATCTTTGGTGATCTGCACATCCTCCATAGGAGTAATACGTTAGGGATCTCCTATGCATTTTTACTATATCAATACATGGAATATCATGTGAATTTCTTCCAATTCTAAGGGTAGTTCAAGCTCATAAGCCACTCGGCCTATTCTACCAATAATTTATATAGCCCGACGTATCTGGGACTAAGCTTCTTTTTATTGTCGAACCTCATAACCGTTTTCATTTGGGAATACCCAATTGTCAACTGTAAATTCCAAATCACAGAGTCGAAAATTTGAATAAGATTTCTGTCAACTATGTGCAGTCAATAAGAATTCTTGGATTAACTTTACCTTTTCCACTGCCTACTAGACCAAATTGGGACCTAGTAATACATCATTACCTACTTCAAATAAACCAATCAAGGATCTATATTTTCGTCCATACAAGGCCTCATACGGGCCATCTTGATGTTGGAATATAGTTGTTATTGTAAGCAAACTCGATAATGGGAAAATGATTATCTCATCTATCGAGAAATCCAAGACACACGCCCATATCATATCCTCGAGCGCCTGGATTGTACGCTGGGCCTGACGGCCGGTCTTCGGATGGAAGGCTCTGATAAGGTTCACTAGGGTGACTAAACCTCTCTGGAAATATTTCCAAAAGTTACATGTAAACTAAGCACCCCTATCAGATAAATGGAGATCGGAATAACATGAAATTGGATTATCTCTTTAATATATATCTTCGAATAATCTTCCGTCGAAAGAGTAGTGTGAACATGTAGAAAATGGGCTGACTTTGTAAGCCTATCGATGATAACCAAAATAGAGTCAAACTGGCGATAAGAACGGGGTAAACATGTGATGAAGTCCATATTGATCATTTCCTATTTCTAATTCATGATTTCTATATTCTGAATCAAGCCCCTAGGCTTTTGATGCTCGATTTTAACTTAGTGACAATTCGGGCACTAAGTAACTCTATGACATTTTTCTGAATATCATTCCACCAGTAGATCAATCGAAGGTCATGATACATCTTCGTCGATCCAGGATGAATAAAATACCTGGACTGGTGGATCTCGGTCATTATATCGATCCATTATATAAGAACTCCGTCTTCTGCAAGCTCCAATATCAGCTTATTTTACTGTGAAATTCCTTCCTTCATTCTTACTAACTCTATGTCATCAGACTACTTTGATTTCACTTTTTCTACTACTGAAGATTCTGCGGTATTCTGCACCACCGCATATCCGTCATTCGTATCCAATAATCGAACTTTTAAGGTAGTTAGGTGACACGATTCTTTAGTTATCTCCAACTTGTTGGCTTCAATACCATCCAAACTCCCCATATACTTGCGGCGTATGTTATAACCTTCCCGTGTTGAATCATAACATATCCTAGGTCAACTCTGGAGGCGTCACAATAAACCACGTACCCATCAATACCTTCTCGAAGAGCCAACACAGGTGTGGATGTCAACCTATTCTTCAATTCCTAGAAACTACGCTCGCACACATCTGACAATTGAATCTTGGTTGCCTTGTGAGTAAGCTTTGTCATAGGTGCGAATACAGAAAAAAACCCTCCATAAATCACCGATAATATCCTGCTACGCCTAAGAAACTACGTACTTCGATAGGGTTTGTGGGACTCGGTCAATTCATTACGGCCTCAATCTTTTGATTATCCATTTTAATACCCCTGAAGAAATAATATGGCTCAAAAAGTCAACAGAGATCAACCAGAACTCACATTTAGAAAACTTGGCATATAACTTACGATCTTGGAGTGTCTGTAACACCACTCTGATATGATCTACATTATCTGCCTCAGTCTGCGAGTAGAGCAGAATATCATCAATGAATACGATCATAAATATGTCTAAAAATGGCTTGAAGACATGATTCATTAAATCGATAAAGGATGTTGGTGCATTAATGAGTCTAAAAGACATCACCCAAAACTCCAAATGACCATACCTGGTCCTAAAGGACACTTTGGGATATCTTTCTCTTTTACCCTTAACTGATGGTATCCCGATATTAAATAAATCTTTGAGAAATACTTGACACCTTGCAATTTGATCGAATAGGTCATCGATCCTTGGAAGTGGATATTTCTCTTTGATGGTGACTTTATTCAATTGTCTGTAATCAATACATATTCTTAGAGAATCATCTTTCGTGTGAACAAATAATACTGGCACACCCCATGGCGAAGTTCTACGCTTGATAAAGCCGTTTTCCAATAATCTCCCAACCGATCCTTCAATTCCCTTAGCTCGGCGAGAGCTATTCGGTAAGGAAGGATAAATATCGACTGTGTATCTAGAAGTACGTCAATAGTAAAATCGATCTCCCACTCTGGAGTGATGCTAAAAAGCTCATCCAAAAATACATCAGGGAACTCATTACTACAGGGACAGAGTGAAGGGTCGAAGACTCTGCATCTGCATCTCTGACCCGAACCAAATGATAAATATAACTTTTGGAAATGATCTTTCTTGTCTTCAAGTAGGAAATAAACATGTCTTTAGGCATGGCTGAATTGCCTTTCGATTCAAGGGTCATTTCTCTTGGAAAACTGAATTTAACAATCTTTGTTCGGCAATCAACATTTGCGTAACAAGAAGCCAACCAATCCTTTTCCATAATAACATCAAACTCAACCATAGGTAACTCGGCTAGATTATCCAAAGTAGGACGATTACAAATTGTCACAGTACAATTCCTATAAATTTACTATGCTACAATCATCTTACCAACCAGTGTAGCCACTATAACAAAACCAGAGATGACTCCAAATCCTGACGACTTGATAAATCATAGATGCAGTTCTGGTCACCGCCTAAACTGGAGGCTCCTACTGTTATACCCCGTAGTTGCAGGGTATGTATGTGAGGACGTACGTACGAGAGTACGGCAGAAATTTTGAAAGAAAGAAAGATGTGAGTTTTCGACGGAAAAGTTTCCGGTTATTTGTGAAGAAAAAGGTTCGTTAATGGGAATTGGATTCCCAGATTTGGTATTTGGACTTCTTAGATTATATTAGAATTTTGAGATTTTATTTTCGGAAATGGTCACGTGGGGCCCACTGAGAAATTCTGATTTTGTAGGCCCGCTTTGTTTTTGAGATTTCCGTAATTTGGATATTTTCGGAAGACAAAATATTCAGGCGAATCGGGGCGACACGTGTCACCCCTACGTGGCACCCTCGCCGATTTTACATTTGTGCACAACACCGGTTGAGTCGTTTTCCGACGAAACGTTTTCGCGTAACTTGCGAAGGGAAAATTCGGCTATGTCGCTTTTGTATTTTGCGGATTTTTCCGAGAGGCGAAACATTTTGGACCAACGGGAGGGTGACATGTGTCACCTCACAATGGAGACAGTGGGCGCACTTGGCCGAATTGAGGCGTGCATGGTGCTAGATATTTGTGTAGATATTTGTGAGGGTTTTGGAGTAGGGGCTAGGTGCACTTGGCTTGATCTTGGCCTTACACTTGCCTTGCACATGGCTTAATCTTGGCCATTGGTTGGCCTTTGGTTTTGCTATAAATACCCTCCTCGTGAAGACTTATTCATTCACTCTCACTTTGTCTAAGTCTTGAAATCCCTCCTCCCTCAGTAGCTCTCGCCCTAAGCCTCCTCCTCCTCCTCGTGGCCTTTGGCGAAGGGTTCCCCTTGTGGTGCTAGCCGTGGGTACCCCTGCCTAGTTGTTTTCGTATAATACCCCTTTGTGGTATAGAAATACTCCCAGTGTTGTTATAATGCCCAAAATACCTTAGCCTTGTACCTTGTAGTATTCCAAAGATACCTCTTTACGTAGAGTCAGGAAATACTACCTTTTGTCCTTTAGTCTCAAACCGAAACCCTAAGGAAATCTTCATAGTTGGTTGATTTTGAGTAAGTTGGTTAGAACTTCGAAGGGTTGTTTGGAGTTGTTTGGAGCGCACGGAGTGGAGCTAAACCTTTCTCAGGATCGACATTATAACTTGGATAATTTTGGGCTTATCGAGGTAATTATCTTGTCCCTCTATTGTAATTGGAAATTACATGGTTGTTAGAATATATAGTTGAAGTATACTATATATGGAACTATACTTAGTATTCGGCAATGTCTTTTGACTTAAGCCCAAGAATAAAGAATCGAATCAACTGTATTTACATAGATCAGTATTGCAGACTTGTGTAGTATATCGAGTAGAATTGTACACGTCCCGGTAGGCGTGTAAACCCTCGGTTGGCTTAGTAGCCTCGATAGAGGAGGAGATTTACGCTGCATGTGAGGTCTTCTTGAATTTTCTATAGAAAGATAGAAACTTGTGTTTTGGGGTTAATAGACGTTTTGACCTTTATAGGTGAAAGTACTAAGAGTAGCGTATTCTACTCAAGGAGTGGAAAGGGCTAGTGCGTTGTAGTACTTGGAGCATTTTGCTTATTGTCGATAAATCGTCGCGAGGTATGTGAACCTCTTCCTATCTTTTCTAGCATGATTGTTGTGAACTATGTAGTGCGCAGACGATACGTGCTAAGTGATTTGGTTGGTTTAAAACATGGGTGTTATAATAGCTTTACGGGAAGTTAGTTATAACGACCTTATGTAAGTGAAAATGGTTTCTTGATGTTAGAAGTTAAGAGACTTGATCTTATAAGATAAGAGACTTAACTTATTTGTTTTAATGTGGATGTTTGTGTGAAACCTCATTCGTGAGTAATGAGTACTTGGTTTTAAAGGGATAATGTTTCTGATTTCGGAATCGAATGTATCGACAGCACCACCGCAAAGTTAATAAAAGGAAAATGTATTGAATAATGATGTGTTGTATTAAAACCAGAGAAACCTCCATCCGCATAGAAACTAAGATGAGACAAAATGATATTACATTTTCTAGATCATGGTCTTTGTAATAAGAATGTTGTAAACAAGAATAACCTACTCTCACGTGAGACATATATTACTCAATTGTTCTAAAAAGGAATCAAGTGATTAAGTTTGGGAACTATGAAACCATTTGAAAATGAGAAGCTTAAGTAATTGAAACTAGGCAACCGGAACTTAGGAAAAGAATGTCATACTTGATTTTGAAAAGGAATGTGGGTTGGTCATTCTAATACTACGGGTATCGGGTGACTTTTATAGAAGTAATGGATCTCTTTTAAAAGAACTTAACGTATGTAGTACTTTGGGGTTAAAAACCCGGACTTTGGTATAAATGGAAGTACTTTGAGTTGTTGTGAAACTTGCCTATGCTTGTTGTTGTGAAACTTGCCTATGCTTGTTGTTGTGAAACTTGCCTATGCTTGTTGTTGTGAAACTTGCCTATGCTTGTTGTTGTGAAACTTGCCTATGCTTGTTGTTGTGAAACTTGCCTATGCTTGTTGTTGTGAAACTTGCCTACGCTTGATGATAGCCTTTGTTGTACGTGGTATTTCGGTTACCGCCTCTCGATAGGCGGTCGACTTGTTGAGAACTTACTTGACGCGTCTTGGCGGTGATGGAGAATTCCACCGCATGTTTCCATTTTGATTCTCGTCTTGTTGTTGATGTCACATGGACATGTCTACACCGACGCAGACCCGGCACGCGGCCACGGTCGGGTTGATTACCCGATATATTGTTATTGTGGGTTACATGGACATGTCTACACCGAGGTAGAATTCCGGCATGTGGCTACGCGCGGGTTGATCACCCAAAGATATTATTGTTGATGTCATACGGACGCGTTCTACACCGAGGTAGAATTCCGGCATGTGGCGTAGGGCATTGGTATTATTGTTGCATCATGGACATGCCTACACCGGCGCAGAATTCCGGCATGCGCCGTGATGCGAACATGATTGATGTTGTGGGCGTGAGACCCATAGTTATATTTGAGTAATGACTTGAGGCGTGAGTCCTCGATCGGTATGATCGCTTTTATGTTGTGGAATCGTAGTTTGGTTACCATACATGTCTCCCGCTTTATATAGACTAGTATGATTTCATTCTGATTTTTACGATTTCACATACTTGGTACTGTTATCGACCTTCGGGGCCGCGTCATGCCGCAGTAGAGGTACATCGGCCGTGGATCCCCGCCTTAGGATCACGTCGGCAGATTGGAAGCTCCGCTTTCTTGAGGCTTATCTTTAGTATGTGTTCCTCGAGTTGTAGGTTCTTGTACATTCGTGGGTATGGCGGCCCCGCCCCGTCATAGTCGTTGTAAATCTTAGGTGCAGTAGATCTTGTTGTAGGTAGGGTTGTAAAGCGATTAAACTGCTCGGGTTTTATGTATACGGAAGGCAACCGGTTTGGTTGGCCTGTTTATTATTATATCTCTGGTTTCATGACTCATGTTTTATTTTCCGCTTTTTTTCTCTGATGTTGTATCACTAGTGTGCACGGGATAAGGCACGATGAACGCCCCGAACGGGTCGTTACAAAAGTGGTATCAGAGCAGTTAATCCTCGGAAAGTGTCTACAGACCGTGTCTAGTAGAGTCTTGATTATCGATGTGTTGTGCACCACATCTATAATCAGGAGGCTGCAGGACATTTAGGATTGGTTTCCATTTTTCTCATTCTGAGATCGTGCCTTAGAGCTGTGTTGTAAGTTGGACCCTCCGACGATCTCGCTTTTTACCGCTTATGCCTCCGCAGGCAACCAGAGCCTGAAGGGCAAGGCGCGAGGTGCCGCTAGTGAGATCTGAGGAGTACGAGGCGCAGCCCGGCAAGACTGAGGTCAGGCTTGACGGCGGGTTTTGTGACGCCGCCAGCCCCAGCAGAGTTTAGAGCCGCAGCCGTGGCTGATGAGACTACATGCACGAGCCTCCAGCCCCACACCGGCGGAGGAGATGGGTTACGCGAGATGGCGATTCTTGGCCGTGGTCGTGGCGATATGAGGATAGCCGACGCAGCAGCCTGGGCCCAGAGCACGATGGTTCACCCGAGAGCGAGATAGTTTGAGGTCGCGGGACTTTACGAGTTGTAGCCGCGAGTTTTATGGGTCGAGGTTCGAGGATGATCCGCAGGAGTTCATCCGGCAGTTACAGCGGATCATGCGGGTGATCAAGGCTTCAGAAACCGAGTCTGAGACCTTTGGTTCGCATCGGCTGCGTGATACCGCAGTCGATTGGTTTGATTCACGGAGCTTTCCGGGAGAGCATGCACCTCCAGCAGATGGGATGAGTTTTCGGGCTTTCTCACGCACTTCTTGCCTCCGCAGATGAGGAGGGCACGCCGGCTGATTTTTGATGCTTAGACAGAGCGCGCACGGTTCGGGAGTACAATGTGGAGTTCGACTCATTGGCCCGGTACGTCCCAGCGTTGGTAGCTAGTATGGAGGATCGAGTGCACCGATATGTTACAGGGCTCGATGATTACATGTCAGAGGCATGTTCAGGAGTAGCCCTTCAGCCGGGCATGGACATTGCCCGCACGCAGCTCACGCACCAGATGTGAGGTACGAGAGGTCGACGAATGACTGGATCGCCAAGAGGCTGTGACATCGTGGTCTTTTGGCGACTTTCGAGGCGGACCGCCTCAGCAGCATATTAGTTTTGCACCTCCGCCAGTGCAGAGTGGTCCTCCACAACCTTCAGAGTATTCGGAGCGGTCGTGGCTCGAGGTTGAGTTTCGAGGAAGGCGTGTTGGCGGACGCGTCACCCCTACCTCTGGTGGTCGATGTGGTAGACCGCATTTCGGGAGTGTCGTGGTGCCAGGAGCTTGTTATTTTTGGCCAGCAGGCCATTTTGCGAGGAACCGGCCCAACCAAGGGTAGCACGGATGTTACGACTCACCTACGGATCGATGGTGGTTCATCGCTTTCATAGCGATACTCGCAGTATGTGCCTATGATTAGAGTGGAGCGGTAGCTTCGTATATCCTTAACCTCTAGAGTTTTGGTATGCTTGTTATGATGGTCTCATTATATTGTGCTATGTACGAATAGCGTTGTGTTAATTGTGAGTTTGAAAACATGTTTAGTTGAGGTTACGATGGGGCATGGTAAGTGTGAACCTTATACTATGTCACGATCGAGACCTTAGGGTAAGGTCGTCTTGAGTTAAAGATTTATTTTTGACCCTTATCAGAGTAGTAGTACGTGGGATTTATTTGTGTGATAAGTCCGTGGGTAGTGTGAGATGGAAGTGGTAGCTTTCATGATGTGAATTAGTAAGATTGTTCCGAATCGGGGAACAAGAGTTTGGCGCGGTTGGGGTCGGGTTGAGGACCATTTGCGGTTCAACCCGTAACCCGGTTTGGGGTGGGTCAGTTCTGGTGGTCCCGCCAGGTGGTAGGGTCACGAGGATGCTAGGCCCAAGTTTGTGCGACCAACGTATGAGTTTGTGGACGCGTTCGACTGAGCGGTTCAGAAGGCGGGAATGGCCTTAATGAAGTTTGAGGTTAGTAAGATGACCAAGTTCGAGGTAGTGACTCGCAGATTTTCGAACGGAAGTAATGATGAAGTATGGTACGTCGAGAGTTCGAGTGTTCGAGAAGCGGTACAACGAGTAAGGGAGGAAGATAACGTGTGTTATCTCACGCTTGCCGTGGCGTTGGCAACTTGTTAGAGGAACTTCATCGATATCCGTCTTGAGAAGGAACATTCGGACGAATGTTTCTGAGGGGAGAATGTTATACCCGTAGCAGGTGGTATGTATGTGAGGACGTACGTACGAGAGTACGTCAGAAATTTTGAAAGAAAGAAAGATGTGAGTTTTCGACGGAAAAGTTTCCGGTTATTTGTGAAGAAAAAGGTTCGTTAATGGGAATTGGATTCCCAGATTTGGTATTTGGACTTATTAGATTATATTAGAATTTTGAGATTTTATTTTCTGAATGGTCACGTGGGCCCACGGAGAAATTTACTGCTTTGTGGGCCCGCTTTGTTTTGAGATTTAGTAATTTGGATATTTTCGGAAGACAAAATATTCTCGACCGTGGGCGACACGTGTCACCCCACGTGGCACCCTGGCCGATTTTACATTTGTGCACAACACCCATTGAGTCGCTTTTCCGACGAAACGCTTTCAGAACTGCGGCGGAAAATTCCGCTATGTCGTTTTGTATTTTGCGGATTTTTCCGAGAGACGAAACATTTTGGACCAACGGAGGGTGACATGTGTCACCCTCACAACGGAGACAAGTGCGACTTGGCCGAATTGGCGGGCATGTGGTGCTAGATATTTGTGTAGATATTTCAGGGTTTTAAGGAGTAGGGGCTAGGGTGCACTTGGCTTGATCTTGGCCTTACACTTGCCTTGCACATGGCTTAATCTCGCCATTGGTTGGCCTTTGGTTTTGCTATAAATACCCTCCTCAGGAAGACTTATTCATTCACTCTCACTTTGTCTAAGTCTTGAAATCCCTCCCTCCTCCTCTAGTAGCTCTCGCCCTAAGCCTCCCTCCTCCTCCTCGTGGCCTTTGGCCGAGAAGGGTTCCCCTCATGTGCTAGCAGTGGGTACCCCTAGCCTAGTTGTTTTCGTGATAATACCCTTGTTGTGGTATAGAAATACTCCCTAGTGTTGTTATAATGCCCAAAATACCTTAGCCTTGTACCTTGTAGTATTCCAAAGATACATCTTACGTAGAGTCCTAAATACTACCTTTTGTCCTTTTAGTCTCAAACCAAACCCTAAGGAAATCTTCATAGTTGGTTGAAGTATTTGAGTAGAAGTTGGTTAGAACTTCTAAGGGTTGTTTGGAGTGGTTTGGAGCGCACTGAGGAGCTAAACCTTGCTCAGATCGACATTATAACTTGGATAATTTTGGGCTTATCGAGGTAATTATCTTGTCCTCTATTGTAATTGGAAATTACATGGTTGTTAGAATATATAGTTGAAGTATACTATATATGGAACTATACTTAGTATTCGCAATGTCTTTTGACTTAAGCTCAAGAATAAAGAATCGAATCGAATCAGATTTACATTGGATCAGATTGCGAAGAGACTTGTGTAAGACATCGAGTAGAATTGTACATGTCCGGTAGACGTAAACCCCCTGGTTGGCTTGGTAGCCTACCGATAGAGAGAGAGATTTACGCCATGTGGAGAGTCGCCGAATTTTCTATAGAAAGATAGAAACTTGTGTTTTGGGGTTAATAGACGCTTTGACCTTTATAGGTGAAAGTACTAAGAGTAGCGTATTCTACTCGGAGTGGAAAGGGCTAGTGCGTTGTAGTACTTGGAGCATTTTGCTTATTGTCGATAAATCGTCGCGAGGTATGTGAACCTCTTCCTATCTTTTCTAGCATGATTGTTGTGAACTATGTAGTACGGCAGACGCATACGTGCTAAGTGATTTGGTTGGTTTAAAACATGTGGTGTTATAATAGCTTTATGGGAAGTTAGTTATAACGACCTTATGTAAGTGAAAATGGTTTCATCGATGTTAGAAGTTAAGAGACTTGATCTTATAAGATAAGAGACTTAACTTATTTGTTTTAATGTGGATGTTTGTGTGAAACCTCATTCGTGAGTAATGAGTACTGGTTTTTAAAGGGATAATGTTTTACCGATTTCGAATCGAATGTGTATCGACTGCACCACCGCAGCGTTAATAAAAGGAAAATGTATTGAATAATGATGTGTTGTATTAAAACCAAGTAAACCTCCATCCGCATAGAAACTAAGATGAGACAAAATGATATTACATTTTCTAGATCATGGTCATTGTAATAAGAATGTTGTAAACAAGAATAACCTACTCACGCGAGACATATATTACTCAATTGTTCTAAAAAGGAATCAAGTGATTAAGTTTGGGAACTATGAAACCATTTGAAAATGAGAAGCTTAAGTAATTGAAACTAGGCAACCGAACTTAGGAAAAGAATGTCATACTTGATTTTGAAAAGGAATGTGGGTTGGTCATTCTAATACTACGTATCGGGTGACTTTTATAAGTAATGGATCTCTTTAAAAGAACTTAACGTATGTAGTACTTTGGGGTTAAAACCCGACTTTGGTATAAATGGAAGTACTTTGAGTTGTTGTGAAACTTGCCTATGCTTGTTGTTGTGAAACTTGCCTATGCTTGTTGTTGTGAAACTTGCCTATGCTTGTTGTTGTGAAACTTGCCTATGCTTGTTGTTGTGAAACTTGCCTATGCTTGTTGTTGTGAAACTTGCCTATGCTTGTGATGATAGCCTTTGTTGTACAAGTGTGGTATTTCTGTGTTACCGCGTCTCGATGAGGCGGTCGACTTGTTGAGAACTTACTTGACGTCTTGGCGGTGATGGAGAATTCCACGGTATGTTTCCATTTTGATTCTCGTCTTGTTGTTGATGTCACATGGACATGTCTACACCGACGCAGATTCCGGCACGCGGCCACGCGGTCGGGTTGATTACCCGATATATTGTTATTGTGGTTACATGGACATGTCTACACCGAGGTAGAATTCCGGGGCATGTGGCTACGCGCAGGTTGATCACCCAAGATATTATTGTTGATGTCACATGGGCGGTTCACACCGAGGTAGAATTCCGGCACGTGTGGCCGGGCATTGGTATTATTGTTGCATCATGGACATGTCTACACCGATGCACTGGGGCACGCGCCATGACGCGAACATGATTGATGTTGGCGTGAGACCCATAGTTATATTTGAGTAATGACTTGAGGCGTGAGTCCTCGATCGGGTATGATCGCTTTATGTTGTGAATCGTAGTTTGGTTACCATACATGTCTCTCGCTTATATAGACTAGTATGATTTCATTACTGATTTTTACAGCCACATACTGTACTGTTGCATCGACCTCTTCGTGGCCGCGTCACGCCGCAGTATAGGTACATCGGCCGTGGATCCTCGCCTTAGATCACGATTCAGCGTTAGGAAGCTCGTTTCTTGAGGCTTATCTTTGTATGTGTTCTCGAGTTGTAGGTTCTTGTACATTCGTGGTATGGCGGCCCCGCCCCGTCATAGTCGTTGTAAATCTTGCAGGTCCGTAATCTTGTTGTGGGTAGGGTTGTAAAGGATTAAACTGTCGTTTTATGTATATCGAAGGCAACCGCTTTGGTTGCTTGCTTATTATTATATCTCTTGTTTCATGACTCATGTTTTATTTTCCGCTGATTTTCTCTGATGTTGTATCACTAGGGTGCCCGGGATAAGGCACCAGTAACGGGCCCCGGAACGGGTCGTTACACCTACTAAGCCTCTGCCTCTACCTGCTGGGCTATGTGGCCTACCACTCTATAGGCGTACACTTGATGAGGATACTGATGTATACCCTGTCGGCTAAGCTGCACCACCTCTACACCTACTCGGACACTGGCACATATAATGACCAGGATTTACACACCAATAACACATATCGACACCTTGACGACATTACCCCACATATATCCTACCACACTGGCCACAAGACAATAATGGAGGTCTCATCTGACCCGAACTCCCTTGTCTGTATAAACCCAAAGCTCTTGAACTCTGCCCTAGCCCACACTGATCATACTTGTCATATATAGGCTCCTAAAATTGAGATATAGCAATACTTGCAAACTAAGGTAGTGTCACGACCCGATCCCGGGCCCGTGACTGGTGCCTTACCCCGGGCACCCTAGTGATACAACATCAGAGAAAATCAGCGGAAATAAAAACTTAAACATGAAACAAGAGATATGATAATAAAATAGGCCAACCAAACGGTTACCTTCTTGTATATATAACTAAAAACTTGAACAATTATATCCTTACAAACCCTGCCCACAATAGTACTACAGACCTCTAAGAGTTTTTATACAACATGACGATTGTGGCTCCCGCCATACCCCGAATGTACAAGTACCTACAAAGGATGGGGACTAGACCAAAAGATAAGCCTCCGGAGAAACGGAGCTTCCCAATACGCTGAAATGTGATCCTATGAGCGAGGATCAACAACTGGTGTACCTCTACCTGCGGCATGAACGCAGCTCCGAAGGAGGTCGACAACAGTACCAAATATGTGAAATCAAAATATCAGAAATGAAATCATAGTAGTCTATATAAAGCAGAGACATGTATGATAACCAAACTACGATCCACAATAAATAGCGACACGTAAGTCAGGGACTCACGCCCTCAAAGTCATCACTCAAATATAACTATGGGTCTCACGCCCTCAACATCAATCATGCCCGTGGAATACCTTCCTCACTGCCGGCAGTCTATGATATAATAACACCAAGGAGTACACATAAACACCAGGTCCCACCTGAGTCATAAAACCGTACGGGGAAAGTACGAAGGCTAAATACCAGATACCAAAGCCGCATCATCAACTGACCGGGGCAAGTACGAAAGCCAACTACCAGATACCAAAGCCGTACTAACAATACTATACAACCAAACCACGAAGCTGAGGTCTCTACGTATAATGTTCTAAGGTTCATACCTTCCCTGCCCCCATACTTATCCTTTCAACTAACCATGTCTCTAAACCACAATATACACAACGCTATCTGTACATAGTACTCAACATATAATCATCGTATCACGCATGCTAATCTCTTAGAGGGTTAAGGATATACCTAAAAAATAGGCGGTTCAAAGGACCGCTAAAACTGGGAACTTCCACCGCGACCTCTGCCGTGGCCTGCCGGTGTATGAACATCCTGCCTAGCTATGGAAGGTGAAGAACCCGCAAATGACCTCGTAGTCTGTGCTATCCCATCAGTGATACCTCTGGTCGGACAGTCTCTCGCCAAATGGCCCTGTTGGCCGCAAGCATAACAATCTCCCAAATTAGTACGACACTCTCCCTTATAAATTTTTCCACAACGGCCACACTGAGACAAGGGTGGCCTCATCCGGCGAGCACCCCTACTCCCCTGAAAATATGAAACCTGGGAGCCCTGACCTGCTCCCGAATACCCCGAACGTCCTGAAGACTGTGGAGGACCACTCTGTACTGGCGGAGGTACATAACTAGTCTGCTGCTGAGGCGGCCCGCCTCGAAAGTTACCAAAGGACCCTGCTCGCCTCTTCGCGATCTCGGCCATTCCGCCGACCTCGCTCCTCACACCTGCGCATAAGCTGCGTGACGGGCAATGTCCATGCTCGTCAAGAGCTACACCCGCACAAGCCTCTGCCAAGTAGTCATCGAGCCCGGTGACGTAGCGGTGCACTCTGTCCCCCATGTCGGCTACTAACGCGGGGACGTACCGAGCTAGTGAGCCAAACTCCACATTGTACTCCCGAACCGTACGCCCGTCCTGCCTCAATATCAAAAATTTGTCGGCCCGTGCCCTCCTCATCTGTGGAGGCAAGAAATGGCTGAGAAATGCCTCCGAGAACTCGTCCCAAATAGCTGGAGGCGCATGCTCCCCCCGGGACAGCTCCCATGAATAAAACTACCGATCGCGGTATCACGCATCCGATGTGAACCTAAGACCACTGACTCGGTCTCCGAAGCCTTGATCACTCTCATGATCCGCTGTAATTGTCGGATGAACTCCTACGGATCATCCTCAGGCCTCGATCCATAAAACACTGGCGGGCTGCAACTCAGAAAGTCTCGCAGTCTCAAACTATCCGCTCTCGGGTGAACTACGGGTACTACTGGTACCGGAATCGCTGCATCCAACTTATCCTCGTGCCTTGCCACTATCCTGGCCAATAACTGGGCCATCTATTTGTATCCCAACTCCTCTCGCTTCCAGCCGGGATGAGGCTCAGTATTATGGTCTCGCAGCCCATCGCCGCGGTTTCTAAACTCTGGGTCAAGGGCGGCCGCAAAAACTCGCTGCCTCAAGCACTATCTCGTAAAGACCGCTCGCGCTCGTACTCTCTCAGATCCTACTAGCGCTTTTCTCGCCGCCTTGCCCATATGGGCGGGTTGCACTGCGCGAGGCATAACTTGTGAAAACGAAATACGTCAGAGGGGTCCAACTTATAACACAGCTCTAAGGCACGATCTCAGAATGAGAAGAATGGAAACCAATCCTAAATGTCTCAGCCTCCTGATTATAGATGTGGGTGCACAACACATCGATAATCAAGACTCTACGCGACACGGTCTGTAGACACTTTCCGATGATTACTGCTCTGATACCACTTTTGTCACGACCGATCCGGCCCATGATCGTGCCTTACCGGCACCCTAGTGATACAACATCGAGAAAATTAGCGAAATAAAAACTTAAACATGAAACAAGAGATATGATAATAAACAAAGCCAACCAAACGGTTACTTCTCAGTATATATAACTAAAAACTTGAACAAGCACATCCTTACAAACCCCGCCACAACAAGATTTCTGCACTTCTAAGAGTTTTTATACAACATGACGACAGGGGTTCGCCATACCCTCAATGTACAAGTACCTACAAAGGATGTGGACTATACCAAAAGATACGCCTCGAGAAACGGAGCTTCCTAATACGCTGAATTGTGATCCTATGAGCGAGGATCAACAATCGGTGTACTCTACTGCAGATGAGCGCGGCCAAGGAGGTCAATACAACAGTACCAAGTATGTGAAATCAAAATATCAGAAATGAAATCATAGTAGTCTATATAAAGCGAGAGACATGTATGATAACCAAACTACACCACAATAAATAAGCGAATACGTAAGTCGTGACTCACGCCTCAAAGTCATCACTCAAATATAACTATGGGTCTCACGCCTCAACATCAATCATGCCTGGAATACCTTCCTCACCGCTGATCATGATATAATAACACCAAGGAGTACACATAAACACCAGTGTCCCACTGAGTCATAAACCGCACGGCAAGTACGGCGCTAACTACCGATACCAAAGCCGCATCATCAATCGACCGGCAAGTACGAAAGCCAACTACGGATACCAAAGCCGTACTAACAATACTATACAACCAAACCACGAAGCCGACACGGCAAGTACGAAATCCAACTACCGGATACCAAAGTCGTGTCACGAGTCGATCGGCAAGTACGAGAGGGCTAACTACGGATACCAAGGTCAGATTACGAGACTTCGCCACTAAACCGAATCTGGCAAGTACGAAGGCTAACTACCAGATACCAAAGCCGAATCAGCCACGACCCGGGGCAAGTACGAGAGGCAACTACCAGATACCAAAGCCGAATCAGTAAAACCTCATGGAGAGCTAGTCCATGGAATAACACTATCAACGTAAGCGCACTGCGGAATCCTCCGCCACCGCTTGACGCCCAAGTAAGATCATAACAAATCAGCCGACCCTCCATTGAGAGACGCGGTGGTATAGAAATACAATACTAGCACGACAAGGCTATCACACGCAAACATAGGCAAGTTACACACAACTCAAGGTACTTTCATTTTATGCCAAAGTCCAGGTTTTAATCCCCAAAGTACTACGTACGTTAAATTCTTTTTAAAGGATCCATTTCCTTTACAAAGGTCACCCAATACCCGTAGTATTAAAATAGAGTGACTAACATTTTTAAGTAAACCAAAACAACTTCCATACTTTCCTTTTTAAACCAAATTAAGACAATACCATGCCTTCTTTTTAGACCAAAACACTTCTCCTTTTAAAGTCAAGTTACCACTCTAAAACTAATGATAAAACCATTCTTTTGTTTTCATAAAGTCGTTATAACTAACTTCCCATAAAGTTGTTATAACACTTTATGTTTTAAACCAATTTAAGACAAGACAATGTCTTTCTTTTAAACCAAAAATTCTTCAATTCCTCAAGTCTCTTTTCTTTTAGAAATCAAGTTCCTTACTTTGGAAATTTAAGAAAATTAATGCTTGTTTATAATGATTCTTATTAAAGCATCCATGATCTAGGAAATGTAATACAATTTTGTCTTATCTTAGCTTCTATGCAGATGGAGGTTTCTACTGTTTTTAATATAATTACTTATTTGTCAATACATCTTCCTTTATTAACGCTGCAGTGGTTCGTTCGATACTTGTTCTCATTTCCGAAATCAGTAAAACATTATTCTCTAAAAACCAAGTACTCATTACTCACGAATGAGGTTTCACACTTTTTAACAGAATTCATATCAATTCAATTAAGTCAACCGTTCCTTTTATCTCTCTTAAGTCGTTATACCTAACTTCCCATAAAGCTAGTATAACTTTTAAGCTTTCAAAACCAAGTATTACTCTTCTTTCAAAAACGATTCTTAATTCCTTTGAAATACTTCCAGATTCTTTTTTTTATTTAAAACTCAAGTCAAAAGACATCGAAGTAAAACCACGTTCAGTTAACACACGTACGTCTACCGTACTATATATATTCTTTTAAAATATCATGCTCAAGAGGATAGGAAGAATCACATACCTCGCGACGACACGACAATTAGCAAATAGCTCCAAAGTATCAGAATCCCGCTAGCCTTTTCCACCCTTCGAGTAGAATACGCCACTGCGATTTCAACCTATAACGGTCATATAAGTCTATCAACGTCTAGACTACTCTGTAGAATGATTCTAGATACAAGATTCCTTATTCTATGGAAAATTGGGCAGCACTTCCCTACCCGTCAAACTACACAAGTCTATTGTAAATACAGTCCTATGTAAGTACAGTTCAACTTTCTTCTTTTATACCATCCTTATATACGTCTTATACTCATATCTAAACTACTCTTATATGTAATCTCCAATTACAATAGAAGGATAAGAGTATTTACCTCGATAAGCCCACAATTATCCAAGTTAGAAAGTCGATCCTGAGCAAGGTTTAGCTCCTATTCTGTACGCTCCAAGAAACCCTTAGAAGTTCTACACAACTTCTACTTAATACTTCAACCTACTATGAAGATTTTTCCCCAGGGTTTCGTTTAGTGACTAAAGGAAGTATAGTAGTATTTTTCGGGCTTTTAGTATAGAGGTAACTTTGGGAATTCTACAAGGTATTTGGGCCAAGGTATTTTGGCATAGTAACAACACTTGGAGAATACTTTTCTACCAAAGGGGGGGGGGTATTTCACGAGATCAACTCAAGGAAAGTGGGTTTCGTGAGGCCTCTCAAAGGGGAGGGACTTTGGACGAAAACTACACTGGGGAGAGGGATTTTGCCTTGAATTTATCAAGTGAGGATGAAGAATAAGTCTTGCACGCGAGTGGTATTTATATGGAAACCAATGGCCAGATTAAGGGAAGTGGAGGCAAGTGGAGGTGGAGATTTGGACAAGTGTGTGGGTCCCACCTTATCTATCTACCACACAAATATCACAAAATATCCTACCTAACCTTGACCAAAGCTTTAGGCCAAAAAACGTGCCATCTTTCGTCCACCATCCCGCCCACTTGAGGGTGACAAGTGTCGCCCTCTCGTTGGTCCAAAATATTTCATCTCTCGGAAAAATCCGCAAAAATAATAAATGTCGCAACCGTAATTTTCCCTTCGCAAGGTCCGAAAAACGTTTCGTCGGAAAACAATTCTTTTCGCTAGTTGTGCACAAATTTTGTCCCTTTGCCTACTCAAGGCTTAAACTTTTATACGTACGCCCTCACGTACATACTCTGGAAATACGCGGTATAACAGGTAGATGTATAGGGAATCGCTCACTAGAGCTACCTGATGCTTCCCTAAATGACCAATTATTCTGGCCATTTTAGTCAACTCCCTATCAGCATCTCTATCATATCATAGCTGATATTTATGATCCTTGACACTCTGAGCATAGGCCTATATCATAGAAATAACCATTTCTTTGAGGCTGTCGTACATTTGGCAATCAGATGCGGATCCAAACCTAATACAAATTGATAAACTCGATGCCTCATTGTATCTACGATATTTGGGGCATACCTAGCCAGAGAATCAAACTGCAAACTATAATATCAAATGTTCTTTCCCCTCTACTTGAGGTTTAAGAAGAGCTCTATCGTGGCCTCTCATACTCTAATGGAAAATAATGATAAAAAGTCGTCTGCAAACTCTTTTCATACCGCGGGAGGTTCATCTAGGCCTCGTGATATCTCCCAAGCCTCGTACCACAAAATAGCCACATTTCACAATCTAAAAGAGGCCAACTCAACTTCCTCTTTCACTGAAGCATGCATTAGTATCAATACCCTCTGCATCTGATCAATAAAGTTATGTGGGTCTATACCCGAATCAGTACCGAGAAACATTGCGGGGCTCAATGCAAGGAACTCTTGGGTCTTAGAGCTCCCTATACCATCAAAAAATCCAACACATGTGGAACCTCGTATGTGTCAATAATTGCACAACACTTGACAGAACCTGCTTTGAAGACTCGAGCGGAGGAACTTGAGGAACAAAATTCTATGGAACTAGAGGTATTGTGTCTTGAGGAGCTTGAGGTATTGCACCTCTTCTAATCTCCTCATATGGGGGTGGAACATATGATATGTTGGAGTGAGACTCTCCCTGGGTCTCAACTCTATCAACCTAGCTAGGTGGGTCATTACTAGTACATTCACCCCTATCAGCACCGGCTCAATAACTAGCAGTAGCTTTCGTAGTAACTGGCATGACTGAAAAAGATATAGAGCACGAATTAGACTCAAAATCATATAACTCATCTCTATAGTACGATCTATGAAGTGAAAAACAATAACCATCCCTAGATGTCCGAAAACTTCTTGTTCATAAGTATGACGCACAACACACTCATAAACAAGACTCTACTAGATATGACTCACAGACTCCCTAAGACTGACCTGCTCTGATACCAAGTTTGTCATACTCCAAACTTAGGGTGTGTCTGGCATCCGGTGACACTTTGACAACCAGGCTCTTGTATGAGTAGAACTTCCGGCCGACAAGGCCGTACTAGTATACAATCTAACCAACAATGCTATAGGAGAGCCGACAAGGCCATAATCTATAAGACAATCTGTAATACAACCTCTGAGGGTGAACAGAGAGGGACAAACCAAATATATGTACATAAACAAGACCGACAAGATCGCAACACAAGTTAACAAAGGACAACCTGCCCGACGAGGATATACATCAATAGTTGTACATACTAGATAAGTCTATGAGCCTCTACGAGTAACTGTTCTGTCATATGGTCGGGACAGGGCCCTGACATACCCACTATGTACATAAATATACAAAGACATACTCAATATATGACCAGGAAGCTCCGAGGAAGACGAAGCTTACTCACTGATGGCTGAACTCGATAGCTTCTACTGAGGTAGTCTAGTAGAGCCCCTAGCAGAACCTGCGACATGAACACACAGCGCCCATAGAAAAAAGGACGTCAGTATGAAAAAAATATACCGGTATGTAAAACATGAATAGTAATATGAAAATATAAGTTGTAAAGGAAGGCATAAAACAATTTGATGTCCACATAGGTGTCACGACCCTTTTTCAGGAATCGTAGTGGCACCTACATAATTCTACCATGTAGGCAAATGACTCATAACTCATTAAGCATGATAAGATATAAGTAAAAGCAGAAGAAGCATAATACTATAAAAGCTATCTGATAATATAATGCAAAAGAAAATGATAGGTCTGATACATCCAAAATAACCCCCAAAAGATCTAGTATTTTGAGTACAAGAGCTCTAATATAACAATATAGTCTAAATATCAATGACATCAAGTTCCAAAATGAATACATAATGTTGATGTCTGAAGAAAGGTCTCTAGGTCAAAATATAAAGACAGTAAAGAGATAAGCAATCTAAGGCATGCTGGAGAAGGCATCCTCACCCTGATAGTTGGGGACCAACCGCTCAAACTCAACCAAGTGGTCTTGAGCTAGTCATCAGATATGTATCTACATCATAAATGATATAGCATAAGTATACAACGTACCCCCATAGACATCATAGGCCGACAACGATAGAAGATACATAATCAGAGATAAATACAAAGTTGACACCAAGTAATCATATACTACACAGTCAAATAATCTTAATAACTAACACAGTTCACATAAAGATTCATAAAGTTCACATGCTTACTTATTTCAATACAATTCATACTTACTCACGTTAACTATTTTCAAGAGTTCTACGATAACTCAAGTATCAAGAAACTAGTGTAAACCTTTCATTTCAAAAGCATAGTCAAGTCATGAACAATCACTTCAACTGCAAGTAAATTCACAAGTAATAAATGATGTGGCATATGGTGACCCGCGAAAGTGACCCACGGGGGACCCACAAAGTCCATATACCCCTTTGCTTCGGAATAACTCATCATATCATAAAGCCCGGTTTTTGGTTGTGATAATATCATGTTGCAGACGTTCCTCTCCTTAACGTAAAAAAAAAGTCTATGTTGGTCAACACTCCTCTCCTTAACAGTCGAGTGACTTTCAGCTCCTTTCCCTGCTACGACTAATTCAGGAGGCTACTACCGGCGAAGCCCGCTTAGCAACAAGCAGCGGATGAGCGCACTAGCGCGAAAGCCGTTGCGCAACAAGCAACGGCTCACTAGCGCGAAAGCCGTGGGCAATGAAATTGGAATCCAAACTTAGGGCTGTTAATTTTGATATTGATCTTTTACCAGTTAGATACAATCTACCAATGATATGTAAACCAAAGGATTGGGATGTAGCACCTGAACACCCCCTCTTTCAACGAATTCAACATTGTTGGTATGTTTTGGCAACTCCGATCCCCTCGTATCAATATCATCTCAGTGTTTCCATAATCTCAATAATGTTCTTACCTTCCCCTGTTCCTTGGACCCACAACAGAATCATACAAATCCAATATTAATATCATCAGAACCATGAGTGTATGAATGTAAATGACATATATAAGACAAAAATCATGATATAATGAGATGCAACAAGTATAGAGATGACATACCACATGCTTTAAGGAATTCAATAGATATGTACAATCCAAGTACCAATCAGGATATCATATCGAAAGTATGTGTGATGAGTAAACAAGTTAATCAACTATGCTGATGAGCCCACATATGGTGACAAGCCCAGAAATCAGCAATCAGAACCAACATAAGGTTGATTCTCCAAATCATCCCATCATCACAATTCAACATTGGTACCCACTCACACGTTCATCACAATCTCACAAGTGGGACCCCCAGTCATGCACAATACCCTTTAGTATTTAGAACTGATTACACACTTCTATAGAAGTCTCAAAAAGCTAAATTGTAGCCTACCTCAAAGTCGAGCAGGTGTGCCAACAATCAAGCCCTAGTGATAGTCTCGCCAATCAAAGCCTATTCACACATATACTACTCATTAATACATAAGACTTACACAAAATAATGACATAACCTTTAACAAATCAAGGACACAAATATCGACTCCAGGCCCACTTCACCAAGACTCAAACTTTAATAAACAAAACCATTATTACATACTAGGTAATCATATCCTTAAATTAATTAGAAATTTATACATATTTGAACCTCCAATTGAACAATAATAAAAAAGTCCTAATTTGAAACCCTAGAGATTCCCTAATTGAAAACAAGCTTCTATAATCAAATAAGTCCTAAAAGCATGATTATCTATCATCATTCAATCTTAATTCACCATAATAACACCTTTTAATCCATAAACCTCCATTAAAATCAACCACATAACTCTTTTATTCTCATAAACACATGGAATTCATTTTCCCCAACTTAATAAAATGCTAAACCACCATTAAAGAGCTTTGAAACATAACTTAAGCCATAAAAAGAGGGAAAAAATTATTATCTCAAGATTGAAATTGCTCCGAAGGATCTGAAATTACACCAAGGCAGCGCTGGTTTCGATGGTTTCTATTTTGGAAAAGAGAATTCTGACATAGGGGAATTTATAGGACACCTGAATAATATTTCTGCCCTAGTGGAATCAACTGCACAGGAGCGGACCTGCTGCGGAAGAAAAAACCCTTCACTGGGATGGTGTTCACTTGACACCTCACCCATTACAATGGTGGAATCGACTCTGCGGTGGCGGAAACCACCCATCTTCTAACTTTCGCTTCAGTGAGCCAACCTTTCACTGAGGTGGACACGCCGAAATGGATACTGGTGGCGTCATGACAGACACCAGATACTAGTAATAAGGAAATCAAACAAAACCTCTATCAACCACCCAAAACACTCCCGAGACCCCCCGAACATAAATCAGACATGCTTGTCTAGGGTAATCATTGCTACAAAATTGCTCGTACCCTCGAATTTCACAAATAATTGAGCTAAGGCATACTTTTCTAAAGAATCATCCGGAAAAACTAAATAACCAAACTTTATAAAAAATCACCAAACACATCGAATTGCCTCAGAAAGCATAGCAATAACTCAACTAAGTCATAAATGACCCTCTGGAACTACTGGAAGCAACAGAACTCAAAAATGAACCAATCTAGCAAAAAGTCAATGTTGAGTCAAACTAACCAACTCTAAGTTTCTAGACATTGGTTTTTTCATCTGAAACTTATATAATTTTCCTCGGGATCCATGCCACCCATCGAACCCTTGTCGGGGGTTTACTAGAACACCATAAGTCCTCCATGCAACATAAACACAACCCACCCTACCTCAAATGAACAAATGTGACCCAAAATAACATGCTTAATTTCTAAATCATCGGTAGCCACCCGAACTGCTCAACACCTGACCATGAAGTTACAGAAGAGACGAAGATTACCCATTGTTGGCTGAGACTCGACAACTCCTACTGGGGTAGTCTATTAGGGCCTCTATCAGAACCTGCAGCATAAAATACAGTGCCCTCCAACAAAAGAGATGTCAATACGAAAGAAATGTACCGATATGTAAACGAATGATTGCAAATAAAAATTGACTTAATAGCTAAAGGTATTCTTTACTTAGACATTTTGGAAAACACCTTATGTGCATAGAGTTATAGTACTTCTCTACAATGGAAAGTTATGCATATCAACACAACAATTTTCCAAACACATCATCCTTGTCTTTACATCACCAACCAACAATACAACATTTAAATCAATATACATACCATCAATATACAACTCAACTATTCATACAACACAACTCTCAAGCTCCAAGAATCACTTACAAAAATTTGTCTACCATATTTTCATATTTCACATATTATCTTCATCAACTTACTAGATAGGTATAGATGAACTAAAAGACATCAAAGTATGGATAAAATCTTACCTTTGAAAGAAGAGTACACTCCCAACAAGAAGCTCCAACTAGTATCTTAGCTTTACTAACAACAAGTAGAGATCAACAAGATGATCTTAAGTATTCTAAGGGAAAACTACTCCACCTCCTTAACAATTTGTAATTCAATGATGGAGAATCCTATAAGAGTATTTGGGAGAGTCTTTGGGCTTATAGGATTTGAAAATGAAATATAATGAGCTAAGGGTCGGACTTGAGCTAACATATAAAAATAGATAAACTTACATTGAGCACCATCTGTGATATGATCTACGGTCACATATGGTGTTGAAAACCATGCCTGAGATTTCCAAATCTTTGTCTCACTTTGCAGCATCATCTGCGATAAGCAGAGTGACCTACACTATGTCGTTTTGTCGAATTTCATAAAAACTTACTTCAGTTGATCCGATTAGTCTTAACCCTTCCCAAAACTTATTCAACCCTTCTATAAATCTTTATAAACTCCTTAGAGGGGTCCTACCATATCTGAGCCTATGTTGACTGACATTACGATAGTGAGGATGCAATAAAACATGAGGTGTAATTCATCCTTGAATGTAGAGGAAAATTCTAACTCTAAGAATTTCCAAAAAAATCGACAGAGTTTCCTCTCTAAACAGAACTATATGAGGCCTATCAAACAACCAGAATACATATGCAACGCCATACATGACCAAAAATAGCATAAAATCACAATATTGGTCCCACACAACTGTATATCTATCCAAAAATCAGAAAGGGTTAGCCATAACTCATCTCAACTATCAACTATGAAGTCTGGGATGTATCTATCACATCTGCCTCAGCAACATTGCATATATAATACATATAGGATAAGTTAGACATAGAAGATAAGAATAGGAATTTTTATCACACAAGTATCGATATAAACATGTATTCTGAAATAAATGAGGGTATCTGGACCTCATGTCCTCCTCAACCTCCCAAATCATCTCCTCAACGTTATTATTTCTCCATACTACTTTAACAAAGGCTACATACTTGGTTCGTAGCTTCCATACCTACCGATATAGGATAGCTCTACGGACTTCTTCGTACGATAGATATCTCATAATCTAAACATCTTCTATAGGAGTAATGCGGGAGGGATCCCCTATACACTTACAACATCAATATATGGAACACTGGATGTACTGGCTTCAATTATGATAGTAGTTTGAGTTTGTAGGCCACCTATATTGTTATACGTCGTAATCCCAGGACATGTATATAAGAACATACGTATGAAATCAGGACGTTAAGATTTGAGACTTGTAGAATTTATCGGAATTTTGGAAATGTCGGGAAACGTAATATTTCGACGAATGGGAGGGTGACACGTGTCACCCCCTTAGATGGTCTTGGTCGAATGGACCAAGGGTAGAAGGGTCATTTGACCAAAGCAAAGATGAACAAGTCTTGCTAGCTCAAGCTTGAGTTTATTGAGCAAGTCAAAGAGCCCGCTTGGCTTGATATTTTAATCTCATGCATCCAAGCCACACATTTGTTCTAATCTAGACCCTCCATGTTGTTATGTAATCACACTACTAGCAAGACAAGCTTCCCACACTTAGAAAAAATTTCAAGAAAACTTGTTCATGCCTAGAGTGCTCTCGGGTTTGCCCCTCTTTGCAAGACAAAAATTTTCGTTTGTTGTCCACAATTCAAAATACTTTAAACCAAGGTTCCTAAGGGTATTGTAAGGGTATCTCAATATAAAGATCCCGGAAAAGTGTCGTTTTTGCATTAGTCGCAAGGTGAAAACCTAAGTCGCTTTCATAGGTTTGGATTGGAAATTGAAGGAAAGTTGTTTGTGAACTTCTAAGGGCTTCAAGTGGTGTATTGGAGTGTCAAGGAGAGGAGCTAAGTTGCTAAGGAGCGACTTTGAATCTTAAAGTTGGATTAAGGTTTGTCAAGGTAACAATCTTGTTCTCTTAGTGTTATAAAATTACATATTGTTGTAGTTATACATTTTAACAAGCATGAGATATATGTATTGGATATTTATAAGTGTTATGGATATTGGAAGCCTAAATCCGAAATGACCTTGTTAGCCATTTGAAATTGAAATACAATTTGGTCGATAGTTAGAATCGTCGCATGTTATCTAATTGAAGATTGTAGTTGTTATAATCGATTGCGGCTATATAACATGTTAGACTAAACAACTTGAATTGAATAAGAATTGGAAAAGACTTTGTGTTGTTGTACCTCAAATTGCCGAGAATGACATTTTCTTTTGGACTAGTTTGATATCAATTGTGGGGCAGAATTTTACATTCTTGTTAGGAAATATACATGTGGTGTTATTTCATGATTCCTTCTACTCTTAGAAGTTAAGAGGTACGTATGTTGATTTACTCTATGTAAAAGTTATGTCTAAGTTATCCTAAGTTCTTACCAAGTCTTATGGGGGATGTTGGTAAGAGTCATTAGGAATTATTTGGAGTCGAGTTGACTTTGCTAATTTACTGCATGAATGAGAATAAGTATCGAACAAGCCATTGCAGCGTTAATAAAAGAAAATGTATCGACAATCAATTATATTAAAATGAGTAGAATTCTCCATCTGCATAGAAACTAAGATAAGAGAAAATTGTATTACATTTTCTAGATCATGGCTGCTTTAATAAGATCGTTATAAATGAGTATAACCTATTCATAACTCATAAAAGTATATGTTACTTAAATTAAAAGAGTTTATGTTATGAAGTTTTAAGACTATGAACCTTGATTTCTAAAAAGGTTATGAGACTTTATTTTTCAAGTTATGGGACTTGATTTTTTAAAGGAAGGAATGACTTGATTTAAAAGTTTGGTTGCCATGAATTATTTCAAAAGTTAAGCGGCTTGATTTCAAAAGCGAATGTAACTTGAGTTTTCAAAAGAAGAAGTTTATGGATTTAAAAAGAGAAGGAGTTTTATGATTCTTTTTAAGTATGTATGTACGTAGTACTTTTGGGTTTAATTTTCCCTAATGTAAAAAGAAATAAAAGTGTCTTAAGTTCTCTAAAGTGAAAGGTTGTTATAATAGCTTTATGGGAAGTTGTTATAACGACTTAAGAAGAAGTGAAAAGATGATTTAAAATGTTATGTAAAGAGGACTTTATCGCGTCCCAGGAATGGGCCGGACAGTATACCTTTATGGGCAGACTTATATGACTTTATCGCGTCCCAGGAATGGGCCGGACAGTATACCTTTATGGGCAAACTTATATGACTTTATCGCGTCCCAGGAATGGGCCGGGCAGTATACCTTTATGGGCAAACTTATATGACTTTATCGCGTACCAGGAATGGGCCGGGCAGTATACCTTTATGGACAGACTTATATGACTTTATCGCGTCCCAGGAATGGGTCAGGCAGTATACCTTTATGGGCAGACTTACATGACTTTATCGCGTCCCAGAACGGACCGGGCAGTATACCTTCGTGGGAAGATTTTTATGAATTCGTCGTGTCCCGCAAATGGGCCGGGTTACATTATCACGTATGGATAATCAAAGTGAACTCCAAAATGAGGCATCCCTCCATAAAGGGCCGGATTATGTTATGCAAGATACGTAAGTTATATGTTTATGAACTTGATGATTTTTCCTAAGTATGTACGTAAGAATTTGACTATAACTCTTATTGAAAAATGGGAAAAGATAATAAAGTGCGATTAAGTTCATGAGTTGTAATGACACGGTAGGATCTGGTAGTTACCCTTTTTATACTTGCCCTGTCATTCTTTTGTACAATTATGATTTGTTTACTGTATCTTATTTCCGTTCTATATTCGGTACCTGTTGTATTGACCCCCTTCGGGGGGCTGCGTTCATGCCCGCAGGTATTAGGTACACAGGTTGGTGATCCTTGCTCTTAGAATCTCTGTTCAGTTTTGGGAAAAGGCTCCATTTACTCCGGAGGCTTATCTTTTGGTACGGTTTCCCTGAGGTTGTAGATTCATGTATATTTAGGGGTATGGCGGGGCCCTATCCCATCACAGTTGTAATGTTAAAACTCTTAGAGGTCTGTAGTCATATCTTGTGGGTCAGTTTGTAAAAGAAAGGAGGCAACTGCTTTCGGTTATGTATTTATATATCCAGGGAGGTAGCCTTATCGGCTAACCTGTTGGTTATTCCTTATTGATTTTTTATTTATTAAGAGTTTTATGTATTTTCCGCTGATTTTCTCTGATGTATACCTGTAAGGGTGCTCAGGTAGGGCACCAGTCTCGGGCCCGGGGTCGGGTCGTGACATATACTATCTTTTGAATGATATTATATGGACCTACATACCTGGGATTAAGTTTCCCTTCTTGCTAAATCTCTTGATGCCTTTCATAGGCAAAATCTTTAGGAACACATCGCCCTCTATGAACTCAAACTCGCTATGTCAAAAATCTGAACAAGTCTTATGCCGACATTGGGCACTCAATAAGAGTCTCACTAAAATCTCAGAATCTTCATAGGAGTGAACAAACACCACTGGTGATGGATCGCTTAAGCGACATGATTCTCGCCGAAACAAAGACAAAATTTTCGACAATTCGCAAGTCGAATAATATTCTCTCTAAATCAGCTAAAAATTATTCTTACCCATAAATTCCATGCATATAATTATCAATGAGTATCCAAATGAGAGGTATTTTAGGAAAGCAGATGAAAAATTCATAACTATCGAATCTTATTGCTTTGATATTATAAATTAGAGTTGGTTAATGATAGTTGAAGGTATTATAACATTCAATTTGGTATTTGGATCCATTTTAAAATTAGAGAAAAATCTAGGGTTCCTAATCTGGGGTTTGCCTAAATTATGAAATTGGAAGCCCAAATATGTTTAGTTTTCTAATTAACTTAGGGATATGACTCAATAGAGTATTCTCATGATTTTAGAATGATAAAGTTTTTACCTTCATGGGCCTGAGGTCAATTTAGAGGTTGAAATTTTGGTTGCTTGAAAGGCTAAGCCTTTGTACATGTATTAAATTACTTTATTAACATAGAATATATGTGTTAGACTATGATTATTTAGAGGCGCTTTGCAAGGGTAAGGTCTTGGCTGAAGAGTAGAGTTTGTGTCACCCGCTCAGCTACGAGGTAGGCTACGACTTATTATATCTATACTCCGATAGAAATATGTACTTGTTATAAATATTGAGGGGTATTGGACATGTTTGGGGTTCCCACCTTAGTGATTGTGATGAGTACTTGAGTGGGTACCGGTGTTGAACTCTTTTGATAGGTGATTTAGAGGAAAGCCTTAGGGCTGGTTTCGATTGTTATTATGTGGGCATGTCAACATTACTTGAGCTTGTCGTCATTTATTGATATTTTTTGTGTTTACTCATCACATATCTTTCTGATATGAAATATTAATTACTTAGAAATATATGTTGTTGAGTTCTGAAGCATGTGATATTCATCTCTTATACTTGATTTCATCTCAAACACCATGATTACTTATCTTTTGACGGTTGCATTCATACACTCATGATTATTGTTGATGAAAGAAAGGGCTCGGACTTAGTTTCTACATTTGGTGAATTGACCAAGGGACCAAGGAGTTCGAACAATGTCCATCAACCCGTGGAAGAAAGCCGAGAATGACATGAAATATGAGGCGGATTAGGAGCCATAACTTAATGGACTACTAATGACATGTTTATTCATCCTTATGTGTTGGTCTTGGCCGAGAAATTGCATTACATTTTGTTTCTTTAATTTCTAGTCTACCTAGTAGTCTTATTAAAACATATTAGTTTATGTAATAACTCTTAGGTTTCCTTAGGACACAATCATTACTTGTAGTAGAAATGTTGAAGCTGAGAAAGGGACACGGCTAAGGTGGCACGGACAAGAAAAGTCTAGACCGAGTACACACTATGGCAATGACAAAGATGACATGGATAACAAGTTGGCATGGACGAGAAACTCTTAAGGGACAAGTAAAGATTGGATAGGAAGGTTGAAGGTTGAAGGTTGGCTGAGAATCAAGACATTGGTACAAAGAATTGAAGTCCCAAAAATGCTTCCAAGATGATGAAGTCTTGGAAATTCAAATACATCTCAGCCTCTACAAGGAAGATGTGAAGAAGTTTTGGTTTACTCAAGTTTCAAAGCATGACTAAAATTATTTCACATTGTGCTCACCATAGCCGAGAGCCACTTGGTGTCCAATGCAACTAAACCCCTTTCCTTGTTCCTATTTCGACCGAAATGGCCTTGTAATTGTGTCCCTTAGTTTCCCCTTCTATAATGGTCCTAATGCTACTATAAATAAGAACTTAGGTTTATTGTATTTGGGCATGCTTGAGTTAAGTTTAATATAAAATCTAAGTCTTCAACATGTGTGTTGGAACTTATCTGATCCTTGTATGGATCACCCCCGCTCCCCCTTCGAAGTAAGTATCGATTAGGACTTGTGTGGACTAGTATATACCTAAGCTTGAGGAACCCCCTTAGTGGTAAACAAAGGTTGGAACTTGTGTGGACCAACTTAGTCTAACCTTTGGGTCATTAATGGGGCATCGATCACCCTTACTCAGCTAGTTCACGGGCATTGCATTTAGCAAACCCGGTCTTGATCTTGTGGCATTGATTAATCAATCCTTAGTGTCAGCTCGGTAAATTGACTACCTGTGTCTTTATCCTTGGCAATATCTTTCATACCTCACCAAAACTACAAACACTAAACATCCAAACCAAAACAACCAAGCTAACACTTAGCCAAAATCCCTCATCCCCTAACTCGAGTTTGTACCCTACAATTCGTGTTTAAGCCTCACTCAAAATACTATATTCAGAATACCCTTGTCTCCCCAATAACTTATAACCATCTCCACTAAAGGCCAACTCCCGAAACAGTCCACAAATATCCGTCCCAACCAAACACCACCACGTAGTCCGCATAATACAAACTTCCGAGAACCTTACAGTCTCGGTACTGTTTCACCAACCTACCACCACCCAACCACTAAAATACAATCATCACACTCACCCTCAACTAGTATATAACTACCCCACAAACCGTATTAACTCGCATCCTTATACATTTTCCTGAAATTGCCTTCCAACACCTCACTATCCCGGTACTATGAGAAACTGAGAACCTCAAATTACCATTCTATTTCAGGTCAACCCGAACATCCTTCACACCCGACCCACTTATACAACATCAACCATCATTATTGATATCAGATTAGTATCAGAGCAAGGACATCCCGTCCCACGCTTTGACATAATGGAGCATGTAAGTGAAGAACTAAAAAGGGACTTGCTAGAAATGGTTGCAGAACAAGTAAGAAAGGAGTTTGTTAATTGAGAAAATATTGAAGATGTTGAATTTGGGGAAGAGGTTTCTCAAAACAATCCCATACCCATAGAAGATGATGTGCAAGAGTTCCCAAGAGTAGAAAGAAGAAGTGACCAAACCTTACGGTTCGACCTTCCAACCTTTGAAGGGAATTTGGACCCCGACGAGTTCTTAGAATGGTTGAGGGCCATCGAAAGGCTCTTTTAGTTCAAAGACTATGATGATCACCATCGTTACAAGATTTCCACATTGAAGCTTAAGTATTTTGCTTCGGTATGGTACGAGAATTTGAAAACAAACTGGAAAAGAAATGGCGAGTCCAAGATTGATTCTTGGGAAAGGTTGAAGAAGCATTTAAAAATAATTTTTTTCCATGATATTATGAACAAGAATTATACCTTAAACACACCAAGATTCGGCAAGGTGTCCTTGAGATTGAAGAGTACCTAAGAGAATTTGAGAAGGTCACCATGCTATATGACTTAGATGAGATAGAACCACATCGTATCGCATGGTTCATTGGTGGATTTAATATGACAATTCAAGAGAATGTGGAAGTGTCCACTTACTCTACATTTGAAAATGTGTACCATTTGGCACAAAAGTTCAAAAGACAACAAAAAAAAATTGTCCCAAGGCCTTACACAAAACTCGCGCTTGCTAAAGAGAAGGGTGCTACTTCCTAAACCAATCCTTTGTACAAATGGAAAGATGCAAACAAGGACAAAAGAAAGATGAGAGTTGTCAAGGATAGTGAGAAAGGTGGCAAGAGGTGCTTAAAGTGCCAAGGACTCGGGCATTTCGCTAAAGAATATCCCAATCCAAAGACCATGACACTCGAAGAATATCAAGAAAGAGGAGATGCTTTTATTATGGAAGAATCCAAGAAAGAATAAAGCCAAGGGGAAGATGAGACTCTTGCGGAAGAAGGTGTGAGTCTAGTCCTTCAACATGGGCTAAGTGCACAAGTGGAGGGTCTTGATGAAAACCAAAGGGAAAACATTTTCTATACCCAATGCAAGGTGAAAAATAATGTGTGTAGTCTGATCATTGACGGATGAAGTTGTGCCAATATAGTGTCTCTCAGAGTGGTAGTCAAGTTGCAACTACCAACTCGCGAACATGCTAAACCATACAACCTCTGATGGGTGAACAAAGCAAGTGGGCTCAAGGTTGCCACCTAATTCCTTGTCAATTTTCGGATTGGAGGATATAAAGATGAAATTTAGTGTGATGTCCTTCCAATGGACGCGTGTCATATCTTGTTAGGAATACCATGGCAATATGATCGAAAGACCATATACGATGGTGAATATAACACTTACTCCTTTCACTAGGATGGTAAAGACTTCCGACTTATTCCGTTGTCACCAAGCAAGGTAATTGATATGAAAAGCCGACTAGCCCAAAAACGTCAAGCTAGATCCAAGGCGCGAGAGGAGAATGATGGATATAAGAAGGGGAGTATCATAAATGTGTAGTCCTATAAGGAAGAGACCAGTCCGGAGGATTCGGGAATGTTCAAATCATATGAGCTTACAACCGAACCTAACAATGTTGATTCTACTTGTAAGGTAGCTCTCGGAAGGCCGCCCCCCAAGTGATGAGCCAAAGGCAACAATCGAGACAAATACTCAAAGGGATCTTTTTTCATACCATGATCATGAAGAAGAAACTCGAGATTGGACCTTCTCTTCCAATCTATTGTATCAAGCCGAAGGAACGGATAATCTCTTCATCAATCCACTATATGAGCAACCAAGGTTGGAAGAGGAAATCATCATTGAATTTTCAAGAAACAATGCTTCCGGAATCTTGGCAAATAAAGGTAGTTGACTCACTTTTGATTTATTTTCAAGAGGGGTGTTATCTATTCACCAAACATATGGACTCAGAGAGAAAGAAGTATTGAACGAGAAAATGGCCAAGACTCTGACATAGCATTTGTTGTTTTGGTACCGGAATAAAAAAGGCATGGAATAGACATTTCAACAACCAAGTAACCTACATCTTCACTAAGAGTTCCAGTCTTCATGGGGAATGTTGAATAACTTGCGGGGAATGCCATCAAAGGTGTAAAGTTGTCCAACGTTGAAGATCCGAGAAGAAGTTGAGTGTAAGAAGAACTCTAAGGAGTTACCTAGTGGATTCGGGTATTTTGTGATTAATGACACCCAATAAAAAGTGTCTTGTTCTACCCTTACCTCAGCCATGACACCACAAGAGCTTGAAGAAGTGGATGACAACTTATGCCAAGATAAACAAGTCGCAATTAACAATAAGGAAATGTTATAGGGTATGCATCCTAACACTTGGGAGTATGACACATTGATTAAATGGGAAGCATACTTAAGGGATGGTCCCTTCAATTTTCTAGCCATGTTTAAAAGGGGATTATACAAAGAGAAACATCCAAAATTAATATGTCATGCCTCAATGAAGCCTTCTTATCTAAACCATCTAAATGTGAGGGCAAATTCTCTCTAAGAATGGGAGATTGATGAAAGAAAGGGCCCAGACTTAGTTTCTACATTTGGTAAATTGACCAAGGGACCAAGGTGTTCGAACAATGGCATGGAATATAGGGCGGATTAGGAGCCATAACTTAATGGCCTCCTAATGACATATCTATTCGGCCTTATGTGTTGGTCTTCACCGAGACCATGTATTAAATTTTGTTTCTTTAATTTCTAGTCTAGCTAGTAGTCTTATTAAAACATATTACGTTTATGTAATAACTGCTTAGGTGTTACACCCCTTATTTACAGGACATGTTTTAAGAACGTACGTGAGAATCCCAAATGTTAAGATTAGAGACTTGTAAAAATTTATCGGAATTATAGAATTGTCGGAAAACGTAATATTGTGACGAATGGGAGGGCGACACGTGTCACCCCCTTATGTTGCCTTGGACGAAATTAGGCATGGCCAAAAGGGTCATTTGACCATTGTTAGGATGACAAAGTCTTGCAACTTGAAGAGCTTGATAATATTGACTTGGTCAATGGGGCCACAAGTCTTGATATTTAAAAGAACCTCATCCAAGCCACACATTTGTACACATCTTGACCCTCCATTGTGCTATATAGTAGTACTAGTAGCAAGACTAACTTCTACACTTAGAAATTTTTTCAAGAATTTGAAGAACACTAAGAGCTAGCTCTCGGGTTCCATAGCTTCAAAAAGGAAAAAAATTTGTTTGTTTTCCATTAAGCTCCACACTTTAAACCAAGGTTCATGAGGGTATTGTAAGGGTATCTCAATAGAAAAATCCCGGAAAAAGATATTTTTCGTATTAGTCGCAAGATGAAAATCTAGTTGCTTTTCTAGGTTTTGTTTGGAGGATTGAAGGAAAGTTGTTTGTGTTATTCTAAGGGTCTCAAGTGGCGGATTAAAGTGTCTAGAAGAGGCTCTAAGTTGCTAGGGAGCGACTTCGTATTTGAAGTTGGACTAAGACTCGTTGAGGTAATAAATCTTGTCTCTTAAAGTATTACAAGATTATATATTGTTGTTGGCCTTACATGTTTGCTAGCATGAAGTATATGTGTTGAAGTTTCATAAGTGTTATGGATTGTCGTAGCCTAAAAACCGAAATGTCATATAAGCCATTTGAAGTTGGATTACAATTTGGTCGTTAATTAGAATCGTCGCATGTCACTTACTTGAAGATTATAGTAGTTATAATCGAGTGCGACTTGATATCATGTTATGCTAACAACTTGGATTGAAAAGGAAATTGGATAAGAATTGGTGTTAGTGTATCTCAATGTTGCCGAATTAGCCTAGTAGGTTGTATTAGTTTGATATCATTTGTGGGGCGGAATTTTACACGTCTAGTAGGCGTGTAATCCCCTATTGTTAATTACATTGTTGGGCCTTAAATGTGGCGTGTTTGGTTATTGAATTCGGCCTTGAAAAAGGTGGCAACTTATGTAGAAACAAATAAGGTGCTGTCCGATTTTCCGTAGAATTTAGTGACTTTGCACTTATAATATTCTACGTTTGAAGTTAGACGTTAATAGACGTATTTTGGACATTATAGGTTGACATACTACGGGCGGGATATTGTACTTGGCAAGTGGTTTGACCCGAAGAGGTATGTAGAACTTATAGTCCCAGGAGTAGGACGGCTTAATGATACTGCGGGCGGGTTGTCCTGCTTTGATCGAGAGCCTCCTATTTTTATGCAGTAAGTATACTCTTATTTACTCTCATTGTTAGTAAGGAACAATGTACTGTAATTTGATTATCACACATGTCTCCGTCTTTGTTTTAAACTTATGATGTAATTACAGTATTTTCCAGTTTTACATACTTAGTACATATTGTATCGACCCTTCTTCTGGCCGCTGCGTCACGCCGCAGTGGTAAGCAGTGGTGGATCCTCATTCTGGATCACCGATCAGCGCCGAAGCTCCATTTCTCGAGGCTTGTCTTTTTGGTACGCTTTTTCCCGATGTTGTAGATTTATGTACATTCGTGGTATGGCGGGCCCCGCCCGCCACGCTTGTTATTCCTAGGTGCGTAGTCACATTTGTGGTTTGGGTAAGAACAGAGAGTTATACTGCTTTACCGCTTGAGTATGTATATTTTATGGAAGCGCGCCTTATCGGTTGCTCGTGATGTTTATTGTCTAAACATGTTATATGTTGTGTATGTTCACGCTATTCTCTCGATGTATACAGAACAGGGTGCCTGTGTAGGGCACCGCGCCCGGTCTGGTCGTGACAAAAGTGGTATCGGAGCGCTTAGTCCTGGAAAGTGTCTACGCACCGTGTTCAGTAGAGTCTTTATTATCGGTGTGTTGTGCACCACATCTATAATCGGGAGGTTGCAGGACATTTAGGATTGGTTTCATTCTTCTCTCTGAGATCGTGCAAGAGAGCCGCCTTATTAGGTTGAATCCTCTCCGACCTATTCTTATGTACGCTTATGCCTCCACGAAGGCGACTGTGGCCCGTAGGCAAGGCAAAGCAGCAGGAGTCGCAGTGGTACTCAGGGTTACTCGGACTCGTGCACGCACTATGCCCGAGGTAAGAGCGGTCGGCGAGTTCAGCCACGCCGCGATAGAGGAGCCGAGCGGCAGAGCTCCAGAGGTTCCAGACTGAGCCTCCAGTCCCACAACCAGGAGCTGAGTATAGAGACTACGGGGAGCAGATCTGGTTATTGACCAAAGATAGTAGCAGTGGCAACACCGATGTGAGCAGTAGCTAACCCTGAGCCGAAGCCATGGATTCGGGATTTTCTGGGTTGTCATCCACCCGAGTTTTATGGTTCGAGGTCTGAGGAGGATCCGCAGGAGTTCATTCGGCAGTTACAACGGACTATGCAGGTGCTTAGGGCCTCAGAGACAGAGTCAGTTATGCTAGCTTCTTACCGGTTATGCGATATTGCGTTGAACTGGTTTGAGTCATGGGAGCTGTCGAGAGGTGAGGATGCTCTTCCAGCTGTTTGGGAGGAGTTCACAGAGGCCTTCATGGATCACTTTTTACCTCCTGAGATGAGGAGAGCCCGCGTAGATAGATTCTTGACCTTGAGGCAGAATGGGAGGACTATCAGGGAGTACAGCCTGGAGTTTGACTCTTTGGCTAGGCAAGCGCACACCATTGTAGCTGACATGGCGGACAGAGTTCATCGTTATGTGATGGGGCTAGACCGTCATATGATTACTGCATGCTTGGGGGTGGCTCTTCAGCCCGGTATGGACATTGCCAGGATGCAGGCGTATGCGCAGGGGATAGAGGATAGAGAGATGGAGGATCAGATTGACTGAGCCAGCCAAGAGGCTGTGACAGCAGGTCTCGTGGCGCTGAGGCGGACAGCCTCAGCAGCAGACTAGGTCCACATTCCAGCCAGCACAGAGTGCTCCTTCACGGTTTTCTGGAAGGAGGTCTGATCAGCCAGGTCATTCAGGAGCAGGTCAGGGCTCCAGGACTTCGGGGTTTCAGGGAGGCAGAAACCGTCACCGATCAAGACCACCCACATCTCAGTATGCTCGATGCGGTAGGTCTCACCCGGTCGAGTGTCGTATGGCTTCGGGAGCTTGTTACTTTGTGGATGCGCAGGCCATTTGAGGAGAGATTGTCCGCCCGAGGCGGCGGTGGTATGGTGCACCGATGACAGATCGGGCCGCTGGTCATCTTCTTCTTCGGTTATGCGCCGAGGAAGCGGTATTCACTGACCGCAGCAGCCGCGCAGAGGTCGGTGGTGGTTCCGCTAGCGTCCACGTAATCGCATATATTCCTTTAGCCACCGCCAGATCGTGAGGCTTCTCGACGTCGCCACGTACATTATTGATTTCATGTTGTGACGTATATGCTTTAATAGATTCAGGTTCTACCTTGTCCTATGTGTCCCCTCTTATTGCTGGTAGAATCGGGATAGAGCCGGTGTCGATAGAGCCATTTGAGGTAGCTACGCCAGTGGGTGATTCGGTGTTAGCTGAGCGGGTGTACAGAGGTTGTCCGGTGTTTATTTACAGTCGTCAGACCCTTGCAGACTTGATAGAGTTAGAGATGACAAATTTTGATGTCATTATGGGTATGGACTGGTTAGCTTCTTGTTATGCCAACGTTAACTGTAGAGACAGGTTGGTTCGGTTCCAGTTTCCTGGCGAGCCAGTTATCGAGTGGAAGGGCAACACAGCGTCGCCGAGGGGTAGGTTTATTTCTTACCTCAAGGCTAGGAAGATGGTTCAGAAAGGGTACATCTATCATCCGTTCGTATTTGATACGAGGTTGAGGTGCCGCTTCTTCACCACATCTGGTTAGGAGTTTCGGACGTGTTCCCGCACGATCTTCCGTATCCTCCTGAGAGTGAGATTGAGTTTTGTATTGATACGTTGCCAGACACTCGACCTATTTCTATTCCGCCATACAAGATGGCACCGCCGAGGAGGGAGTCAAGGACCACCAAAGATTTGCCGAAAAAGGCTTTATCGCCTAGTGTTTCTCCCCGGGAGCACCGCTTTGTTTGTGAAGAAGGATGACGGACGCCAGATGCGTGTGTTGATTACAAAATGAATAAGGTAACCATCAAGAATATGTACCCTCCCCGTGATTGATGATTTGTTTGACCATTGCGTGGTGCGAGGTGTTTTCCAAGATAGACTCGCGATCCGTTATCATCAAAGTGCGAGTTCGAGAGGCGATATCCCAAAGATCGCATTCAGACCTTATGGGCACTATGAGTTCGTGGTTATGTCTTTCGGTTTGACTAACGCCCATGGTATTTATGGATTTGATGAACCGTGTTCAAGCCATTTTTGGATACATTTGTGATAGTATTCATTGATGACATCCCGGTTTATTCGCGACAGAGCAGAGCACGCAGATCACTGGCGACGGATTGGGTCCTCCGAGCCGGCAGCTATTCGCCAAGTTCTCCAAGTGTGAGTTTTGGTTGGCCTCGGGCATTCCCGGGGCACATTATCGGGTGATGGTGTTCGGTGGATACGGCAAAGATTGAGGCGCCAAGTCTTGGCCGAGACCTACTACTCCGACCGAGCGCGCAGCTTGTAGGGTTGGCAGTTATTATCGTAGGTTTATGGAGCGCTTGTTTCGATTTCAAAGACCGCTGACTAGGTCGACTCGTAAGGCAACCAAGTTCCAGCCGATGAGGCTTGCCAGAAGGGTTTCCAGTTGCTGAAGGAAAGGTTGACAACGACTCCAGTTCTTACTCTTCCTGAGGGGTTAGACGGGTACGTGATCTATTGTGATGCCTCAGGTATAAGGTTGGGGTGTGTTTTGATGTAGCACGGCAAGGTTATAGCCTATGCTTCCCGGCAGTTACGGAAGCATGAGAGGAATTACCCTACCCACGACTTAGAGTTGGCCGCAGTTATTCATGCCTTGAAGATTTGGAGACATTATTTGTATGGGGTTCATGTGGATATTTATACAGACCACAAGATCCTCCAGTATATCTTCAAAGTGCAGGAGCCGAACTCATGGCAGACGGTGGTTAGAGTTGTTGAAAGATTATGATGTTGATATTCTATACCATCCGGGGAAAGCCAACGTAGTTGCTGATGCCTTGAGTCGTAGATCGATGGGAGTCCGCCGAGGTATAGCGCAGAGACAGATACGATCCGTCGATCCATCAACTGAGCCTTGGGGTTCGATTGATCGATACCGACGATAGTGGGGTACGGGTTAGTGAGGTTGTCGAGTCTTCCATCGTTGATGAGGTGAAGAGGCGACAATTTGAGGACCCAGTGTTGGTACGGTATCGAGATTCAACTCTTCGGGAGGAGAAGAGTCTATTCGAGGTAGCGCCTGATGGGGTGCTAAGATGTGAGGGCCGGTTGTGTGTTCCCGATGTGGACAGACTTCGCCAGATTCTCGGGAGGCACGGTGCTCGTTATTCTATTCATACTGGGTCGACCAAGATGTACCATGACCTCAGATGTTTGTATTGGTGGGATGGCACGAAGAGGACGTGGCGTTTTGTCGCGATGTCCTAATTGCCAGGTCAAGGTCGAGCACCATAGGCCCGATGGATTATTGCAGTGCTATCGAGATTACGACTTGGAAGTGGGAGGTGATCAACATGGACTTTGTTACAGGTTACCTCGCACTCGAGGAAGCACGACTCCATTTGGGTTATTGTTGACAGTCGACGAAATCAACCCATTTCCTTCCAATGACGACGCACCGAGGACTATGCCGATTGTACATCGAGAGATTGTGAGGCCGCACGGTGTCCCCGTGGTCGATTATATCGATAGAGGAGCCCGATTTACGGCTAACTTCGAGGTCTTTCCGTGGGGATTAGGGACACAGTGAGTCTCAAGATGCTTTCATCCTCGGATCGACGGCAGCAGAGCGCACTATCCAGACACTGAGGATATCCGCGAGCTGCGTGATTGATTTCGTGGGTAGCCGGGAGGATCATTTGTCTCTTGTGGAGTTTTCTTATAACAACAGCTACCATTCCAAAGATATACGGGCGCCATACGAGGCTTTATATGGCGGAAATGTAGTCGCCGATTGGTTGGTTCGACGTGGCGAGGTGCGATTAGTTGGCCTGACTTGGTTCAAGAGCTATGGATAAGGTGAAGCTTATCCAGAGAGACCGTTAGCAACTCGTAGTCGGCAAGTCATACGCGGATAATCGGCGTCGGATTTGGAGTTTCGTGTGACGATTGGGTCTTCCTGAAGGTATCCCCCATGAAGGGTGTGATGAGATTCGGAAAGAAGGGAAAACTCAGCCCAAGGTACATTGGGCCCTACCAGATCATCTGTAGAGTGGGCAAGGTTGCCTATGAGTTGGATCTGCCATCAGAGTTAGAGGCGGTACATCCGGTCTTCCATGTTTCTATGTTGCGGAAGTGTATCGGAGATCCAGCGAGAGTTTTCCTTGCTAGTGAGGTCCAGGTGACAGAGGGGTTATCGTATGAGGAGAGTCCCATAGCGATACTCGATCGCAGTCGAGCGGACCAAGGATGTGGCTTCCGTCAAAGTCTTGTGGAGGAATGATAACCGGGAGGAGATGACTTGGGAAGCGGAGGAGGACATGTTGAGGAAGTATCCTCACTTATTCCCTACACCTTCAGGTAATTCATTTTCCCTTACTTTTCAAGTTTTAATTGAAGTATTTCTTTTTGCTTAAATGTTATTATGTGGCCATGTGTGGCATTATTGGTATGTCGGGGTTGTGAAAGGAAACTATGTCGCTAATTATAAGTTTGACTCCGAAAGAACATTCGGGGACGAATGTTTCTAAGGGGGGAAGAATGTTACACCCCGTATTTACAGGACATGTTTTAAGAACGTACGTGAGAATCCCAAATGTTAAGATTAGAGACTTGTAAAAATTTGTCGGAATTATAGAATTGTCGGAAAACGTAATATTGTGACGAATGGGAGGGCGTCACGTGTCACCCCCCCTTATGTTGCCTTGGACGAAATTAGGCATGGCCAAAAGGGTCATTTGACCATTGTTAGGATGACAAAGTCTTGCAACTTGAAGAGCTTGATAATATTGACTTGGTCAATGGGGCCACAAATCTTGATATTTAAAAGAACCTCATCCAAGCCACACATTTGTACACATCTTGACCCTCTATTGTGCTATATAGTAGTACTAGTAGCAAGACTAACTTCTACACTTAGAAAAATTTTCAAGAATTTGAAGAACACTAAGAGCTAGCTCTCGGGTTCCATAGCTTCAAAAAGGAAAAAAATTTGTTTGTTGTCCATTAAGCTCCACACTTTAAACCAAGGTTCATGAGGGTATTGTAAGGGTATCTCAACAGAAAAATCCCGGAAAAAGATAGTTTTCGTATTAGTCGCAAGATGAAAACCTAGTTGCTTTTCTAGGTTTTGTTTGGAGGATTGAAGGAAAGTTGTCTGTGTTATTCTAAGGGTCTCAAGTGGCGGATTGAAGTGTCTAGAAGAGGCTCTAAGTTGCTAGGGAGCGACTTCGGATTTGAAGTTGGACTAAGACTCGTTGAGGTAATAAATCTTGTCTCTTAAAGTATTACAAGATTATATATTGTTGTTGGCCTTACATGTTTGCTAGCATGAAGTATATGTGTTGAAGTTTCATAAGTGTTATGGATTGTTGTAGCCTAAAAACTGAAATGTCATATAAGTCATTTGAAGTTGGATTACAATTTGGTCGTTAATTAGAATCGTCGCATGTCACTTACTTGAAGATTATAGTAGTTATAATCGATTGCGACTTGATATCATGTTATGCTAACAACTTGGATTGAAAAGGAAATTGGATAAGAATTGGTGTTAGTGTATCTCAATGTTGCCGAATTGGCCTAGTAGGTTGTATTAGTTTGATATCATTTGTGGGGCGGAATTTTACACGTCTAGTAGGCGTGTAATCCCCTATTGTTAATTACATTGTTGGGCCTTAAATGTGGCGTGTTTGGTTATTGAATTCGGCCTTGAAAAAGGTGGCAAAGTATGTAGAAACAAAGGAGGTGTTGTCCGATTTTCCGTAGAATTTAGTGACTTTGCACTTATAATATTCTACGTTTGAAGTAAGACGTTAATAGACGTATTGTGGACATTATAGGTTGACATACTACGGGCGGGATATTGCACTTGGCAAGTGGTTTGACCCGAAGAGGTATGTAGAACTTTTCTATCTCTTGAGCATGAATAGTTGACTTATATAGTACGGTAGACGTACTAGACTTGGATATCCTTTACTTGTTTTAAGAATAGCCAAGTTGGGTGAGTTAGGAGATTAACTCGCTTCTTTAAAAGTATTAAGGACGTCTTAAGTTTTTAAAGTTAAGGGGCTTGAAGAGTTTTAAAGTATATGATACTTGTTTCGTTTTAAACGTATAAGTCCCTTGGTTAGGAAATTGTAATTTGCTAAGGTATAAAGTTAATATAACGACTTTATGGGAAGTTGGTTATATTAGCTTTATGGAAAGATAAATAAGGATAAATCACTTGATTTAATGAAAGGAAATTTGATTGTAAGGCATTAATTGCCTAAGGTTTTAAAAGAAAAGAAGTCACTTGATTTAGAAGCCTAATTATATTTCTAAAGGTATTGTGACTTGTCTTGAAAAGTAATTGTGACTTGATACTACGGTTATTAGTATCTTGGAAGTTTTATATATGAAAAAAGTCATTTTCAAATAATAGAAGTATGTAGTACTTTGGGTTAAATTCCCGGGTTTTTATAAAGACATGTTAGTGTCTTAAGTAAACTGAAATGAGAATGTATATGAACAAGACTAATAAGAAGTTAGGGGATTTCTTAACTTGCTTATATATTGTATGATAAACCGGTAGTGCTTGTGTTATGTATGATAAGCCGGTAGGGCTTATGTTATGTATGATGGCCGGTTGAGCTAGGGTAAGAGTATAAATGAGGGGTACACCCCCAAGACGTTATACCACCTTCTCCAGGGTAAGAGTATAAATGAGGGGTGCACCCCCAAGACGTTATACCACCTTCTCCAGGGTAAGAGTATAAATGAGGGGTAAACCCCCAAGACATTATACCACCTTTTGAGTATGATTGAGGGGTAAACCTCCAAGACATTATACCACTCCATGGATTTGCTACCCATGATGCGAGGAATACCTCATGCGGGTCCGAAAGGGCTTATGCGGGTGAAATAGTCCCAGGAGTAGGACGGCTTAATGATACTGCGGGCGGGTTGTCCTGCTTTGTTCGAGAGCCTCCTATTTTTATGCAGTAAGTATACTCTTATTTACTCTCATTGTTAGTAAGGAACAATGTACTGTAATTTGATTATCACACATGTCTCCGGCTTTGTTTTAAACTTATGATGTAATTACGATTTTCCGCTTTATACTTAGTACATATTGCATCGTGTCTCTTCTGGCCGCGCTCACGCCGCAGTGGTAAGCAGTGGTGGATCCTCATTCTTAGGATCACCGATCAGCGCCAAGCTCCATTTCTGAGGCTTGTCTTTTGGTACGCCTTTCCCTGATGTTGTAGATTTATGTACATTCAGGGGTATGGCGGGGCCCTGTCCCGCCACAGTTGTTATTCCTAGAGGTCTGTAGTCACATGTTGTAGTTTGGGCTGTAAGAACAGAGTTATACTATTTTACTGTTGAGTATGTATATTTTATGGAAGACGGCCTTATCGGTTAGCCTGTGATGTTTATTGTCTAAACATGTTATATGTTGTGTATGTTCCGCTGCTATTCTCTGATATATACCTGAACGTGGTGCCCAGGTAGGGCACCAGTCGCGGCCCCGGGGTCGGGTCGTGACATTAGGTTTCCTTAGGACACAATCATTACTTGTAGTAGAAATGTTGAAGCTGAGAAAGGGACAAGGCTAAGGTGGCACGGACAAGAAGAGTCTAGACCGAGTACACACTATGGCAATGACAAAGATGACATATATAACAAGTTGATCGAGAATTAAGACATTGGTATAAACAATGAAAGTCTCAAAAATGCCTCTAAGATATTGAAGTCTTGGAAATTAAAATACATCTAGGCCTATACAAGGAAGATGTGAAGATGTTTTGGTTTACTCAAGTCTCAAAGCATGACCAAAACTCTTTCACATTGTGCTCACCATAGCCGAGAGCCAACTTGGTCTCCAAGGCAACTAAACCCCTTTTCTTGTTCCTATTTCGGCCGAAATGGCCTTGTAATTGTGTCCCTTAGTTTTTCCTTCTAGAATGGTCCTAATGCTACTATAAATATGACCTTAGGTTATTGTATTTGGGCATGCTTGAGTTAAGTTTAATATAAAATCTAAGTCTTCAACATGTGTGTTGGAACTTATCTGATCCTTGTGTGGATCACCCTTCCTTCGATGCAAGTATCGATTAAGACTTGTGTGGCCTAGTCTATACCCAAGCTTGAGGAACCCCCTTAGTGGTAAAAGAAGTTTGGAACTTGTGTGGACCTACTTAGTCTAAGCCTTGAGTCATTAAAGGGGTATCGATCACCCTCACTCGGCTAGTTTACGAGCATTGCGTTTAGCAAACCTCGGTCTTGACCTTGTGGCATTTATCACTAAATCCTTGGTGTAGGCTCTGAAAATTGAATCCCCGTGTCTCTATACTTGGGCATATCTTTCATAACTCACCAAAACCACAAACACTAAATATCCAAACCGAAATAACCAAGCCAACACTTAGCCAAAATCCCTCATCTCCTAACTCGAGTTTGTACCCTACAACTCGTGTTTCACCCTTACTCAAAATATTATATCCCTGCTACCCTTATCTCCCTCAATAACTTATAACCATGAACACTAAATTACAACGCTCTAAACAGTCCACAAATACACATTCAAACCAAACACCACCAAGTAGTCCGCATAACACAAGCTTCCTAGAATCTTACTGTATAGGTGTTGTTCCACCAACCTACCACCACCCAACCACAAAAGGCCAATCATCAAACTCACCCTCAACTAGTCTATAACTACCCCATAAAATTTCTTAACATGTATCCTTATACATTTTCCCGAAATCACCTTCCAACACCTCACTGTCCCGGTAATCCGAGAAACTAAGAACCTCAAATTGCTATCCTATTTCGGGTCAACCCGAACATCCTTCACACCCGACCCACTTACACAACATCACCCCTTCTTATTCACATCAATTGTGATATGGGAAGTGAAGTGGTATAGTAATGTTATGGGTCCGATGATACCAAAAAAGAAAGGCAAGGATATTCTTATGAGATGGCTTGGAAACATTGAGATGGTCAAAATGATTGATATGACTAAAAAATGAGTCTTGGGATCTAGTAAGATTCGTGTATTCAATTTCGACTGGCTAGGAACAGTATATGGACAGCGCAAGTCCCCCCTGAGTCATGATTCATAGAATTTGAACGTGTGTATACCAGGTTGATGGGAAAGTAGCTTGCATTGCATTCATATCATTCATTAATAAACATTGATAGTTGAGATTTGTACTTGATTGATTTAATTTTCATGACAATGTGGATTCGATTGATTGAACTTCTATGACTTCTGAATTGTTAAGTCATTTTTGTGAATAAGGTGACTTAAGTGATTTACTGAACTGTGTAGAATAAGATTATTTAAGAGTCAAATTGATATTTATGTCAGTTACATATCTTCCATTGTCGTTGTATTATGATGCCTACGGGGGTACGTTGTGTACTCATACTACACTTTCTGCATTCTTTTTGGATGCAAATACAATGTCATCTACTATTTCCGGACTGCGTGGCTGAGTCTAAAATCTGAGATTCAGAGTGTTCAGGGTGAGACCACCTTTTCACAGATTTCCCTGGATACTACTCTTATTCATGTCTTTTATTGTATTCGGGCGACATTCACAGACTATTCAGACTTCGTATTTCAGTATTTAGTGCTCTTGTATTACAGACTTGATCTTGAAGTTATAATAGTTAGATGATCAGATTTGATTCCTTTTTATTATGCTATGACAAGACTATTTTATAATTACTTATCTTATATTTTGCTTACTCTTATCTTTTATGCTATTATTTGGGATGTGCCAGTGGAAAAAGCTTAGGTACCACCACAATGCCCGAAAGAGGTCGTGACATTGAGTTATACTAGCCACTATCCTAAAAGAATATTTCAGCAATGTGAAATGTTTTTCCAGGAAGCTCATCTCTAAATTTAATTAAAGGATATAGGAATCAACAAAATTAAATAATACTAACAAGTTTTTAAATAAAAATCTTCAAGAAAAATACAAAGAACTTATAAAAGGACTAGAGACAAGAAAGCTAATGATTAGCTATGATAACTTGAGAGGAAGAGCAAAGTTGGGGTGTGTTCGGATGAAGCAATTGAGGGGCTATTTATAGATGTGAAAATGGCCTAAAATATAGTTAAGTGTTTGAACATTTGTAAGTAATGCATCATGCAAATAAACACCTAGCGACTATTTTAAACACTTGGCGGTAACTTTTAGAAATTAAGCCACATAAATTTCACTGGTCACTTCTTCAAGTGATAATGCCATTTGTTACAATTTTTTTAAATTACTACTATAATTTTCGAGTTTTGAAAATTAAAAAAATTTAGAGAGCTCGTTGATTTTTCTTTAATGAATCTACTGGTGCAGATCTGAATTAATAAGACCAATGAGCACCATAATCATAGAGCAAGAAGAGAAAGACCAATAGATATTTTTCTCCTCCACCTTCTCAGTTTTTATGTGGTAGTATTTGTTGCAGAAATTTAACAGCCTAACATTACCAATTAATGCTAGTTTTCAAATTTCCCACTCATACAGTAACAAGGTTTACATTCTGCATATAACTGTACAACTATCGAACTCTACTTGCTACAAAATAGAAGTAGTTGTGTGACTATAAGTTATACGATCGATGGAATGAAGTTTCGAGGAGTGGCGGTGTGCCAGCCACATAGCACAATTTATATAATATGCATGGAGTCATTGCATATTCAGGAACTAAGCTATGGCTCCCAAACAATTCCAAAAATGCATCATTTGCATCGATAATAGATAGTGTGAATTTCTTCGGATAGATCAAAATAGTTTATCTATTTGAGGAAAAAGAAAGAAAAAACATAGATTTAACAAACTTTAGGCTTTCTGAAATCAGTTACAAGACAATTTCCAGATTGTCAATGTTAAAAAGGCAAGAGACCAGTCCTTGGTGGCCAAAGCAAGCGCAAGAGAAGTGGAGCACGAAGCTAACGCTTCCTCCGACCAACTAAAATACAAAAGTCCCGATCTACTTTGAAACGGAGAAGAGAACCTGGCACTAATGGCCACATCTGATTCAGACTCTGAGGAGAATGATACTGAGGCAAAAGTCATGAGAAAAAATAATAGCATGTGGTATGTGGACAGTGCCTGTTCTAAACACATGACAGAAGACAAAGGAAATTATTTTCTCTCACTAAAGCCTTACCAAGGAAGGAGTGTGGGATTTGGCAATGGTGAGATCAAGGATTTAGTAGTGGTGAAGACAGATTCAATATTCCCAACAAGAAGCTGGAAATCATCAAAAAACGCTTGTTCAGTAAATCCAGCTCTATGTGGAGTCAATACAACATTATCTAATTCAAATAACTCCTTAGGAACACAAGGCTCTTCCTCAAACACATCTAGACCAGCACCCCCGATTTTGCCTTCCACCAAACATTTCACTAGCTCTTTCTCATCGATCAGTGGTCCACGTCCTATGTTGATCACGATCACATCTTCTCCCAACGCTTCCATAACATTGCGGTTAATAATGTGATGTGTTTGCTCCGTTAAGGAACAACAGACTATGAGAATATTGCAGTGTAACGCTAGCTCTTGTATGTTGGGATAATATTTGTAGGATGATAACTTTTCTTTCCTTGAAGTGTAAGAGATGGAGCAACCAAACGCCTCTAGCCGTTTAGCTACTTGTAATCCAATATTTCCCAATCCAACAACTCCAACCTGTTTCTCTCTCAACTAGCAAGAGATATTGCATACAAGCAAAAATAATCAGATCCTTTTATTATATTGCATAACATATAATTAAGATGCACTTTGACTTTTCATATAATTATAAATGTTATTGTAAACGTGTAAATATAGAAAACAATATTCCTTATCCATAATTAGAATATTTTCATATATTGTGTAAATATAATTATGGTAAGACTAGGATTTCTCTTTTATATAGGCTTAGGATTCTTATTGTATAAGGGATGAATATTGTACTCTATATATACTTTGATATTAATGAGAAGACTTCCCAAGGGAGATTAATATCTTACATGATATCAAGAGCCTAAAACAAAAACCCTAGAATTTTCTAGAGTAGCAGCCGCCGAAACCCCCCCCCCCCCCCTCGGGATTCTCGCTGGCACTCCTCCCCTCCCATCTCCTCCCTAAAATTCTTGGTTTTTCTCTCCTTTCCTCTTTTCTCTAAATGGCTACTGAGGATTCTTCCAATACTTCTGATGCTTCAACCTCCACCAATCCCACCACCATGTCATCATCCTCTTTTCATCCCGCTCTAACTGTTACCAATATCAAGAACTCTATTCTCATTCTTCTTGATCAAGAAAACAGTCAGTATTTTCCTTGGGTTGAACTGTTTCGCAATCATGCATGTCTCTATAACGTGTTTGATCATATCGACGACACTATTTCGCGCCCTCCGGAGGTTGATGAGTCTACTTGGCGTCGTTTAGACGCCGACGTCAAACAGTGGATTTATGGTAGTATTTCTCAGGATCTTCTTCTTACTATCATGAAATCTGGCGCCACAACTCTTGAGTTATGGATTCGCTTGGAGGAAATTTTTCAAGATAACAAGCACACACGTACAGTTTATTTGGAGGAACAGTTTAACAATACATGCCTTGAAAATTTATCCAACATGACTGAGTACTGCAGACAGTTGAAAATCCTGGCGGATCAACTCTCCAACGTTGACACGCTTGTCTCGGACACTAAATTGGTGTTGCAATTGATTGTAGGTCTCCCCAAAGGTGACTATGATACGTTAGCCGCCATAATTCAACAGACAGATCCGCTTCCCAGTTTTAACAAAGCTCGCTCGCAGTTTTTGCTCGAAGAAACTCGACGTGCTAAGCAGGATGAGCACAATCATAAGGCGTTAGTAGTCGAAACACGCCCTCAAGATCCAATGCCACCAGAAAACTCTCAACGGCAACAGGGACACGATGGCAATGGTGGTAAGGTCCGCGGCAGAGGAGGCCGCGGTCGCAGACAGCAGAATCAGCAGCAGAAACAACAATATCCGCAGAACCAGTACAGCGCCGCGGCGCCCCAATAATATCCATACAGCGCGGCGGCGCCGCCACCATTTCAGTACCAGCAACCCTTCCATCAGTTCTCCCATCACAGTGTGTTGGGCCCTGCTCCAGCCCCTCAGCAAGTCCAGTACCCGCAGCAGGCCCACTTCATGCACGGCCAGTTTCAGCAGCCTCATCCAGCATGACACCCACTAAGTTAGGTCAGGCCTTCAACAGTCTCAACATGCAACAGCCTGATAACAACTGGTACATGGACTCCGGAGCCACTTCTCACCTCACCCAGACTGCAGGTAATATTTCCAAACTGTTTGGTTTAAAGCATCCTCAATTTGTGACAGTTGGTAGTGGTCACCGCATTCTAGTAAAGGGTTTTGGTACATCATATACACCACATCCTAATCCATTCCCACTTCAAAATACCCTATATGCCCCACATGTAATTAAGAATCTAATCTCTATCCGCAAATTCACTCATAATAATTTTGTCTCTGTTGATTTTGACCCTTTTGGTTTCACTGTGAAAGATCTTCATACGGGGACACCTCTTACGAGATTCAATAGCACAGGGAATCTATATCCATTCACTCCCACCTCCGCTGCCAGATCTAGCTCTCCCGTCTCTCTAGCGGCCATTTCTTTTTCAACATGGCATAATAGGCTTGGTCATCCAGGAGCTCCAGTTTTTAGTTTTTTTAGAGGCAATAATTTCATTACTTGTAATGAGAAACTTGCCCAAAACTGCGTTTCTTGTTCTTTAGGCAAACATACTCATCTTCCATTTAAATCATCTATTAGTGTTACTTTTGCACCTTTTGATATTATACATGTCGATTTATGGACATCATCTGTTACTAGTTCTCTCGGTCATAAATACTATCTTATCTTACTAGATGATTTTTCTCACTTTGTTTGGTTGTATCCTCTCAAATTTAAATCGGAAGTGTTTTCCAAATTTCATGAGTTTCGAAAATTCATTCAAACACAGTTTGAAAAAGGCATAAAATCTTTTTAGTGCGATAATGGTCGTGAATTCAATAACTCTATGTTTCACCGATTTTGTACCAATAATGGCATGGTCTTTCGCTTCTCCTGCCCCACACCTCCTCACAAAACGGTAAAGCTGAAAGAATCATCCGCACCATGAACAATATGATACACACTCTTTTGATTCAAGCCTCTCTACCTCCATTCTTCTGGGTCTATGCTGCTAAAATATCAGAATACGTTCTAAATATTCTCCCAACTAGCACCCTTCACAATATGACCCCTACCGAAATTCTCTATCATAGAGTCCCCTCTTATGATCATCTCCGAATATTTGGTTGTCTATGCTATCTGCCACTCACAAACTAGCCCCCCGGTCCACTCCTTGTGTCTATCTAGTCTTTTCGCCGAATCATAGGAGCTATCTCTGTTATGACTTGTCCACTCGTCAGATCCATATCTATCGTCACGTCACATTCGACGAGACCACATTCTCATTTTCGAATCTTAAAAAGTTCCACAAATCAGATTATTCTTTTCTTGACGAGCCTGCCATCTCTCTCATCATCCTAAGTCAACTACAGCATAGCAGTTCTTCTTCAACATCAGTGTCGCGGCGCCAAAACTCCTGTGAACAGGTCCCTGATTCACCGTCGACAGCACCGCGACACAGTGCTGAGGCGCCACAGCGCCAAAACATCAGAGAGGTCTATCAGTCCTCCAGCACCGCGAAACTTGATCATGGCGCCACGGCTCCGCCGATGGTTCCCTCCAGCGCCACGGTGCCTACTCCGGCGTCTGTCCCTCCTTCTCCATATCCAACAAATCCCTCCGTCTTGGAGCCTCCCACTATCCCTACTCACCCAATGGAAACTAGTGCAAAGCATGGAATCTTCAAACCCAAAGTCCAATTTAACTTGTCTGCCCAAACCATTTCTCTAATTCCCAAGAACCCTATATTGGTCAAATAAGACCCTAATTGGAATGCGGCTATGTCTGAGAAATTCAATGATTTAACTAATCAGCACACATGAGATCTAGTACCTAGACCTGAGGGGGTGAATGTGATTCGTTGTCTGTGGCTATTTCGTCACAAATTCAGAGACAATGGAGTTCTTGAGAGGTATAAGACAACTTGTGGCTAATGGCACAAATCAGCAAGAGGGCATTGATTGTGGTGAAACCTTCAGCCCGGTTGTCAAACCAGCTACCATTCGCACAGTTTTGAGCATTGTCATGGGAACACACTAGCCGATCCATCAGATTGATGTGAAGAATGCATTCTTACATGAGGATCTGAGAGAGACAGTCTACATGAATCAGCCGTCAGGGTTCACCCATCCAGCAGTTCCTCACTATGTGTGTCGTCTCAGTAAGTCACTATATAGCATGAAACAGGCCCCCCGTGCGTGGTATGATCATTTTGCCAGGTATATCTTGTAGATTGGGTTTGTATGCAGCAAGAGTGATACATCACTTTTCATTTCATCGAGGTAGTAACACTGCTTACTTATTACTTTACGTGGATGATATTGTTCTTACTGCCTCCTCCGACGGATTGAAAAATGAGATTATTGCCTTGCTTAAGTCCAAATTTGCAATGACTGATTTGGGGAAGCTGAGTTACTTTTTGGGGATATCAGTGACCAGGTCTGCCAATCATATGTTCTTGTGTCAGCGTAAGTATGCAGAATAGATTGTGTACATGGCTAAGATGGCGAACTGCAAAGAGGTGCTACTCCAGTGATTCCAAATCTAAGCTCAGTGCCATGGATGGTGCTCCAGTCTCTGATCCTACTCTGTATAGAAGCCTTGCAGGTGCACTTCAGTATCTCACCTTCATCAGGCCAGACATAGCTTATGTTGTTCAGCAGGTGTGTTTATTCATGCATGCCCCCAGAGAGTCTCATTTCACTGCTCTTAAGTGTATCATTCGATATATTAAGGGCACTCTTGATTATGGTTTACACTTATACCCCTCTGCACCAAACAGGTTGCTCTCTTATACGGATGCAAATTGGGCAGGGTGTCCGGACACGCGACGCTCCACCTTCGGCTTTTGTGTATTTTTAGGGGATAATCTGATTTCTTGGTCTGCCAAGCGACAGGCTACCCTATCTCGATCCAGTGCCGAGGTTGAGTACAGAGGCGTTGCAAATGTGGTAGCTGAGATTTGTTGACTCATAAATTTACTGTTAGAACTTCAATGTCCTTTGCGTCAGACGTCTATTGTGTATTGTGATAACATCTCTGTCATCTATCTTTGTCATAATCCGATTCAACATCAGCGAACCAAGCATATTGAGATAGACCTACACTATGTTCGTGAGAAAGTTACGCTAAGCCATGTCAGAGTGTTACATGTTCCATCATCCTATCAGTATGCAGACATATTTATCAAATGACTTCCCAGACAGTTATTTCTTGACTTCAGATTCAGTCTCAGCGTCCGGCCTCCTCCCGCTCCGACTGAGGGGGTGTGTAAACGTGTAAATATAGAAAATAATAGTTGCTACCCATAATTAGAATATTTCCATATATTGTGTAAATATAATTATAATAAGACTAGGATTCTTCTTTTGTATATGCTTAGGATTCCTATTGTATAAGAGATGAACATTGTACTCTATATATACTTTGATATTAATGAGAATACTCCCGAAGATAGATTAATATCATCTTACCGTTATAATCAGTGGCGTTGTATCTTTATTTGTAAAGATCTTGAAAATTACGGTTTTAGTTAAATATTGCTTCAGGTTAGTAGTCCTACCTGATTAGTAGGTTAATAGTTCTACCTGCCATGAAAAGTTACATATACTATATGATTAGTTTTAATTTACCATTTTATAATATAACACTATTTTCTTATTAGTCCATTTAAAAAATTGTACAGGACCTTTTTAAATTTTGAAATGATTTAGTACTCCCTCATTCCCATAAAAATTGATCTATTTTCCTTATTAATTTGTCTCTAAAAAGATTGACTAATTTCTATATTTAGAAACAATTTAACTTTATGTGATTAATTACAACCACAAAAATATCTAAAATTTATTTTGGACCACACATTTCAAAAGTATTTCTTTATTTCTTAAATTTTGTGTCAAGTCAAACTAAGTCACTCTTTTGAGACAGAGGGAGTAATAAACTTCTAATTATATCGTATGACAAGTTATTATAACCACATAAATAATATGACATGTTTGAAATCATAGGTTTTAAAGAAAATGTTATAACCACACAAATATTGTATTCCCTCTATCCTATTTTATATGAGGGTGTTGTCTGAGCACGGAGATTAAAATAACAAAAGATACTTTTTTAAAATTTGTGGTTCAGAATAATTCATAGATATTTTTATGGCTATAAATATCTCATAACGTTAAATTGTTTTTTAAATTGACTAAAAAGGAAATAGTGTCATGTATACTTCAATTTCAATTTTCTTTATAATTCTTCATGATAAACCAAACTACGGCATATATATAATTTAAATGGAGGAAATAGTTACAATGTACAAGTGTTCCCATTATGGAGGCTACCCAAACCAAACCCAGTTATAATATTTTTTTGTTTTTCCTTTCGCTTCAACCAAAGATCGCCAATCATCTTATTCATCATTCAGGTATGGGTTAAAATCTCCATTAATTACCACCATTCAGTCATTGATTTTCACTATAGTAAGGTTGAGGGTCAAAGGCATACTCTACTTTCCTTAATAGACAAAAGATATTCCCACACACAACCATTTATATGTAGAAGAATCATAAGCGCTAGAACTTCAACTAAAAAATACACTATACATTTCTCCGGGTTCTTGAATGCAGATAAAGAAAATCACACAACAAGATCTCGGGTATAGAATATTGAACTTATACTTACTTACGTACGAGAAAACAGGGAAATAACAAAAGAAGCAAACCTTGAAATGACCTACGGGGAAGGTCATGTTTTTAGGCCAAAGCTTAAATCGGACATCCCTGTCGGCAGCGGGTATTTTCATCAAAACTGCGAGCAACAATCCAATAGCCATGTCAGCAACGTCTTCCACAAACGCTGAGGCAGCATTGGTGACGGTGATTCCCCTCTTTCGACACTCCACCAAATCAATATTCTCAACGCCAGTGCTCTCACAGGCGATGAGCTCCAAGGAAGGCAGCATATGCAGAACATCCGCAGTGATTCGGGTTTTGAAGCTGCAAAGGACGGCCTTCACGGAACGTGCATGGTTCCTCAGGAATTCTTCCATTGGCAGTGGTGATTCCCATGCTTTTAGGAGATGGAACTTCTTCTCGAACTTCTTCTCATGGAAGGCGAAGATTGCTGGACGATGAATGACTAGCACTTCTGGTAAGGGCGGCTGTTGTTCATCAGATTGTTCTACACCGTGAGAATAGCTCCTGCAATCACCCATTGGCCTTGTTTTCTGATGAATGAATCTAGTTATTGCTATATATAATACTAGTGGAGTACTATTTATGTCTCTCACCAACGCGGTTACTTTTTTATTTTATTATTATTTTAACTCAAAATTACAAGAGAACAATTAAAATATGATGATGAACAGAAAATATGCATTAAGTCATGACATTTTAAGTTTATATAATGTGATAATAATATATATGTATATTGGGTGATGGGTAGGGGTGCACAAAAATCGGTCCGGACCGAAAAAATGGATCGGACCGAAATTTTCGGTCCGGTCCGGATCGATTTTATTTTTTATTTTTATAATATATATAATTTATATAATTCCTAATATACATGATATATATAATTTCTAATATATATTGAATTATATAATTCCTAATATATATAATTCCTAATTTTCTAAATTTCTAATATATAATATATATATAATTTCGGGTCGGGTTCCGGGGCCCGTTTTTTTTTAAAATTGAATTTCCAATACTGAAATTGACATTCTCGGACACATTACCACAAAATTTTTACGTTAAAATCTATTGTACATCGCGAGATATTTAGATTTGAAAAGGAGAAAAACGTAACGATTTGGGGAAAAAGTGAAATTGAGGGGCAAGACGGACGTTTTTGGAGAACTCGGCTGAAGCAAACAGACTATTGGATGGCTTCGTCTCGAAAAAATACGCGAAATCAAAAAAAAAATTAGATCAAACGGACGTCCGAGCGCAAAGTTATGATCATTTAAAGTTTCACTAATTTACAACTTATATTTGATATGTCAATACGTCCGGGCTGGATGGGGGGCTGGCTGGGGGGGAATTCGGTCCATTCGGTCCAATAGACCGGACCGAAAATGACCTGGACCGGACCGGACCGGACCGAGAAATTCGGTCCGGTCTTCGGTCCAAGTAGTTGGGATTCTCGATCTTCGGTCCGGTCCGGTTTTAATCTTTTGTGCACCCCTAGTGATGGGTACTAATTTTAGGGTACTCTAAGCCATCACAAATTCCCCACACAAACACACCAAAAATAGCTAGACTTACTTAAACAGATGAATAAAAAAATATTAATATGATTATTAACCTAATATAATAAAATAGAGGTTGCAACCCTATTCAAAATTGTATAGCTAAGTAAAAAGAATATTACCTGATGAGTATACGAGTATTGCTATTGAAACGTTATCGCCTTTTTGCTAGCAAACTCATTTATCAAGCTTTCGAAATTAGAATTCATCTAGCATTTTCTTCTCATAGCTAGTCCATTTAACCTTTCTTGTGACATAGTCGAACGAAGATACAACTTGATCAACTTCAATTTTGAAAAAACTTCTTTCTCTGGAAGCGACTGTCACTGATATAGTTAACAAAATTCTATAAGCAATTGTGGTATTCGGGTAGCAACCTTCCATACTCTTCAAAAAGTTGAACATCTCAATTGTTTTTTATTTCCGCGGATATGCATTCTTTTAGAACTCTTAACTCAAGAAATAAGACATTCTCATCGATATCAAAAACAAAATCACGTTTTAAAAAAAATTCCAGATTAATGCATGAAGCTTTCAACATGTCGTCGCTCGCGAACTTCAATTTACTCGCAAACAGAAATCCAAAAGTGTTATCATATATTTGAAACTGATCAAACCTGAATTGAAGTGACCTATCAACATGATTCATTAATCATATACAATAGTCAACTTTAAATGATTGTTCCGCAGAGAGAACGAAATCTTCTTCGACATTTTCATCAAACTGTCGCTTTCTCTTTGTTGGGCGTTTGTCGCGAAAATTAGGTGGTGGGGAGAAGAAAGCTTTTGTAAACCTAGTGAATAATGATTTGTTATTTAAGTTTATATGAGGGGTTTTATTAGATTTTCTTTAGAGTCCAAAAAGATGTGAGGAATGTGTATTTTGACCCCTTAAGTTTTGGTTATTGTTGTATTTAATAGTGATATTTTTTCCAAAAAAATATACCCTAAATTTTTTCAAAAAATGATGCCCTAAGACATTGCATTGGATGCATTGGCTCAGGGCCGGTACTGATGTGTTGCACCTGTAATTCACGTCAATGTATAAAATATCTATGAGAAGATTATTGAAAATTTAGTATTGACATTAATTAAGATTGTATTAATCTCACTTTGAAAGTCTTTTTTATTAATATAAAATATATATAGGTGTACAATGTGGAATCTCTATACAACAGAGATCATAGTTCTACTATAGTTACATAACATTAAATATGGTAAATATAACTACAATGTACACACGTGGTAATACACCCCCTCAGTCGGAGAGAGAGGGCGTCAGACGCTAAGATTGAATCTGAAGTCAAAAAATAGATGTCTAGGAAGGCCTTTAGTGAATATATTTGCATACTGATATGAAGAAGGCATATGTAATACCCTGACATGATCGAGAGCAACCTTCTCACGAACTAAGTGGATGTCCATCTCAATGTGTTTGGTTCGCTGATGTTGAACCGGATTATGAAACAGATATATGACGGATATATTATCACAATAAACTAAAGAAGCCTTACGTAATGGACAATGAAGCTCCTAAAGAAGGTTTCGGATCCAACAGATCTCAGCAAAAACATTACCAACGCCTTTGTATTCTGCTTCTGCACTCGAACAGAATAATGTGGGTTGCCTCTTGGCGGACCAAGAAATAATATTATCTCATAAGAACACATACTAGCCTGAGGTGGAGCGTCGCGTGTCTGGATAATCTTCCCAATCAATATCCGTATGTGAAAACCACGTATTCGGTGTGGATGGCTATAAATGCAAACCATAATCAATTGTGCCCTTAACATATTGAATGATACGTTTGAGGGCAGTAAAGGGAGGCTCCCTGGGGGCATGCATAAATAAGCATACCTGCTGAACAACATAAGCAATATCAGACCTGGTGAAAGTGAGGTATTGTAGTGCACTTGCAAGACTCTTGTAAATAGTGGAATCGCGCACTGGATCACCATCCAAAGCACTAAGCTTTGATCTAGAGTCAAGTGAAGTAGCCATGATCTTGCGATTCGCCATTTTATCCATGTATACAATATTCTTTGCATACTTACGCTGACATAGAAACATAGTATCTGCAGATCTATCTTGAGCAGTGTAATGATCTCATTTATAAACAACTCATAGGAGGTAGTAAGCACAATATCATCAACATATAATAATAAATACGCAATGCTACTACCTCTATGAAAAATAAATAGAGAATTATCACACTTGCTGCTCGCAAACCTAATCCGCATGATATACTGAGCAAAGTGATCATATCACGCTCTAGGGGTTGTTTCAAACTATAGAGTGACTTGCGGAGATGACATACATACTGAGGGTCTACTGGATGGACAAAACTAGGCGGCTGATGCATATAAATTATTTCTTTTAAATCCCCATGTAGAAACACATTTTTTACATCAAACTGATGAATAGGCCAGTGCTTACCCCTAGCAATACTCAAAATTGAACGAATGGTGGCCGGTTTGACAACCGAACTAAATGTCTCACCATAATCTGTACCAGCCTGTTGATTAGGACCATTAGCCATAAGTCGTGCCTTGTACCTATCTAGGTCACTATTGTCTCTGTATTTGTGGCAAAAAGCCACTTGCATCGGATCACATTCACTCTCTCCGATATAGGAACCAAATCCTAAGTGTGTTGTTTCGTTAAAGCATTAAATTCCTCACACATAGCCGCATTCCAGTGAGGGTCTAATTTGGCTAATTTTGGGTTTTGAGAATATGTGACATGGTTTGGGTGGACAAATTGAACTGGACTTTGGGTATGAAAATACCGTATTGGGCACGAGTTTCCATACGGTGGGTAGGGGCAAGGACATTTTTGGTATTTGGTGGCAGTGTCTGGCTCTGAGAATTGGGCAACGGATATGGATGACTGTCAGACTTGGTTGTGACGACGGGTTGGGGGTCTGGATGGCGGAATCGGGGCCTCACAGTGGTGGCGATATTGGCATCGATATGGGTAGATTGATGTGGGTTGGGTGAGGAGGGGTGGGGTACGATGTCAGTGGTGTGAAGGAGATGTGTTGCAGCTGTGGTTGTGTAGTGGCAGAGTGAGTTTTGGGAATTGGGGGGATGGGTTGTCGGGGTTGATTTTTTACGGTGATTCGATGGGCTGAGGGTCACCGGTTGCAGGTTGGGTATCAGTTCTGTAACGGGTGTGTGATAGCGGCACAAGAGGTGGTGGTAGATAGGACCGATGAGAGGACTATCCGATGACCAGAGAAGCTGGAGGGACTGCGTACGTGGTGATTTTCTGTGGTGGAGGTGGGGACCGACACAGACTGTAGTAGTGTTCAGGCACTACTGTAGGTGGCAGGGGGGTCGGTGGTCGACCAATGGCGGTGGAACGGTGCAGATTTTGTGGACAACGGGTGATTGGGTACTGACTGACGCCGGAATAGTGGTAGCATGTCGGAGTGCCTGTTGGACAAGTGGTGATGCGTTCGAATCTTTAAGGAATTAGTAATCAGTGACTCGAAATTTTTTGATGTTGTCAAACGGGAAGACATATTTGACAAAGGTGACATGGCGAGAAATTATAATTTTGTGGGTGGAGAGCTCATAGCACAAGTATCTACTATGGTTTGACGGGAAACCCAGGAGGCGCACGGAGTAGACCGGGATGCTAATTTGTGAGGTGCGGTGGATGTCATATTTGGGTATATGCATTGTCGCGCCCTTTTTCGACCGCAATATTATTTTAGCGAATCCTGCTACTTGTTAGAAAATAAAATAAAAAATTCTAAAAGTGCTTAAGGGTGCTAAAGGGTTGCTTAAAATACTAAAGGGTTCGCGGAGTTGCCACCTAATTAGTTTGGGTGAATTAGGACACCTAAATGTCAACTAAGTAAAGACGACACTAACTTCATTTAATGGTCTGCTAAACTATGTGAGATTCTGGGCAAGGGTTCTTTATTAATCTAGAGGGAATGGGTTAGGCAAACTACTACAGAATTGCGCTTGCATAGCGCTTTTTTTCCTTCTTGCATAGCGCTTTTAAGCACTATCTAAGCTACCGCCATGGTAGCTTAGATAGCGCTTAAAAAAGCGCTATGCAAGTAGGCTACTACCAAAGCGCTTTTCTTGCATAGCGCAAAAAAAGCGTTATGCAAGTTATACTTCTATTTTGAAGATACTAGCTTGCATAGCGCTTAAAAAAGCGTTATCCAATTGTTTTTATCTGTTTTTTTTACTTTTTATTTATTGTTTTAGTACCTATTTTTTCCCCCCTGTTTTTTCACCTAATAAATAAAATATCAAAAAGAATACCCATTCAAAATATAATATAATTGTCACGACGAACGGGCAGTGGGTGCCTACGGGCACCCTAGTGATACAACATCAGAGAAAATCAGCGGAAATAAAAACATGAACATGAATTAAGAGACAAGATAAATAAACAGGCCAACCAAAACAGTTGCCTTCATCATATATATACATAAATACCCGAACAGTTATCCTTTTTACAAACCCTGCCCACAACAGTGCTACAGACCTCTAAGATTTTTACAACAGCTATGACGGGACAGGGCCCCGCCATACCCCTGAATGTATAAGAATCTACAGACTCAGGGTAACATACCAAAAGATAAGCCTCCGAAGAAATGGGGCTTCCCGACACGCTGAACTGTGATCCTATGAGCGAGGATCCACAACCGATGTACTTCCACCTGCGGCATGAACGCAGCCCCCCGAAGGAGGTCAGTACAACAGGTACCAAGTATGTGAAACTGTAAAAGACTGTAAATGAAATCATAATAGTCTATATAAAGCAGGAGACATGTATGATAACCAGATGAAATACGTGTCCCGGCCCATCCCGTGGGACTCGGTGTATAATCAGATAAAATACGTGTCCCTGCCCATCTCGTGGGACTCGGTGTAAAATCAGATGAAATACGTGTCCCTGCCCATCTCGTGGGACTCGGTGTATAATCGGATGAAATACGTGTCCCTGCCCATCTCGTGGGACTCGGTGTATAACGGATGGAATACGTGTCCCCGCCCGTCTCGTGACTCGGTGTATAATCAAATGAAATACGTGTCCTCGCCATCTCGTGGGACTCGGTGTAGAATCGTTCATAACAAATCAACCGGCCCTCCATCGAGAGACGCGGGGTACAGAAATACAACAAAGGCTATCACAACAAGCATAGGCAAGTTTCACAACAACAAGCATAGGCAAGCTTCACAACAACAAACATAGGCAAGCTTCACAACAACAAGCATAGGCAAGCTTCACAACAACAAGCATAGGCAAACTTATACACAACTCAAAGTACTTTCATTTTATGACAAAGTCCGGGTTTTAACCCTAAAGTACTACGTACGTTAAATTCCTTTTAAAGATCCATTTTTTTTACAAAGGTCACCCGACACCCGTAGTATAAAAAATAGAGTGACTAACATTGTTAAGTAAACCAAAATGCTTTCCTTTGTAAAATCAAGTAACAACCTTATTTTCCAAACGTTCAAGTTTGCCTAATTACAAATGCTCAAGTTTCTCATTTTAGAAAAGGTTTCGTAGTTCATAGTTTTAATCCTTTAAAACATAATTCTCCTTTAAACGTTTTGAGAAACATATGTCTTATATGTGAGTAGGTTATTCTTGTTTATAATCAATCTTATTAAGCAGCCATGATCTAGGAAATGTAATATAATTTTGTCTCATCTTAGCTTCATGCAGATGGAGGTTTCTACTGGTTTTAATACCATACTTCATTATTCAATACATTTTCCTTTATTAACGCCGCGATGGTTTGTCGATACTCATTACGATTTCCAAATCAAGAAACATTATTCATTTTAAAACCAAGTACTCATTACTCACGAATGAGGTTTCACACTTTTAACAAAATTCATATCAATACCATTAAGTCAAGTTTCTTATCTTCAAAAAAATCAGTAAACCATTCTTTTTATCGTTCTTAAGACGTTATACCTAACTTCCCATAAAGCTAGTACAACTCTTATGTTTCAAAGCCAAGTATTACTCTTCTTTCAAAAAGGTCTTTTTGAAACACTTCAAGTTCTTTATTACTACACATCAAATCCGTTATAAGTCAAATCAGTTACCCTTTGAAACCACAAAGCATTTTCTTACCTACATAAAGCTGTTATAACCAACTTCCCATAAAGCCGTTATAACACTTTATGTTTCAAACCAATCAAATACATTAAACACGTATGCGACGCTACCGTACTACATAGTTATACACATATCATGCTAGAACAGATAGGAAGAGGTTCACATACCTCGCGACGATTATCGACTAATAGCAAAGTGCTCCAAGTACCTCAAACCGTCGGCTACTCCTTAAGCCAAGTAGATCACGCCATACGTAGTACTTCAACCTATAGAGGCCACAAGGCGCCTATTAACATCCTAGATCTCAATGTAGAATATTCTACGAAAAATTGCAGCACCTCCCCGCAGCGTAATCCTCTCTCTATCGAGGCCGGCTACCAAGCCAACCAGGGGGTTTGCACGCCTAACCTGACGTGTACAATTTATCCGACGAATGCTACACACAAGTTCATCGTAATACGCCCCTATGTAATTACAGTTCTCTTATTTAAATTCAGGCTTAAGTCGCAAGACATTGCCGTAAGTATTATTCAGGCTTAAGTCAAAAGACATTGCCGCACAACTATGTTCAATTCTATATATAGTATACCTTAACTATATATTCCAACAACATGTAATTTCCAATTACAACAGAAGGTCAAGAGTGTTTACCTTGATAAGCCCAAAATTATCCGAGTTTATATGTCGATCCTGAGCAAGGTTTAGCTCCTACTCCGTGCGCTCCAACCCGCTCCAAACAACCCTTAGAAGTTCTAACCAACTTCTACTTAACACTTCAACCGACTATGAAGGTTTTCCTTAGGGTTTCGTTTTTGTGACTGAGGGAAGTATAATAGTATTTTCTGGGCTTTTGTATAAGTGTAACCTTGGGAATACTACAAGGTATTTGGGCCAAGGTATTTGGGCATTATAACAATACTTGGAGAGTATTTCTATACCAAAAAAAAGGGGTATTTATACGAGACAACAAGGCTAGGGGGGGGGTGTACCCCACGGCTAGGGCACTACAAAGGGGAGGGAGGAGGCCCTCGGCCAAGACTCTCAAAAGAGGGGGGGAGGAGTTGGACGAACTCAACACTAAAGGGGGAGGGATTTTTAACACTTAGCAAATGATTTTTGGATGAAGAAAGTTCATCACTTAGAGGGGTATTTATAGGTCAAGCAAAGGCCAACCAATGGCCAAGATCAAGCCAAGTGTTAGGCAAGTGTAGGGCTAGGATCAAGCCATGTGCACCTTATCCATCTACCACACAACTTGCACAAAATATCCTACCTAACCATGCCACATTTCTCGTCCACTTTGCCGTCTACTTCCTTCCAATGTGAGGGTGACACTTGTCACCCTCCCGTTGTTCCAAAATGTTTCGTCTCTCGGAAAAATCCGCAAAAATTAGAAATGACATAGCGGAATTTTCCTACGTAAGTCGTGGAAACGTTTCGTGAAAAGCGACTCTTTTCGCACTTGTGCCCAAATTTCAATTTGCCAAATCTTTAAGGCTCAAATTTTATACGCACGCCTCACGCACATACTGGAAATACGGTATAACATTCTCTCCTTAGAAACATTCGTCCCGAATGTTCCTTCTCAAGACGATAACGATAAAGTTCTTCTAATAAGTTGCCAACGCCACAACTGGCCACGAAACACCCGCGCAAATACTTACATCCAAGTCCACGAGGAATCACCTCTAACATCACAAACTTTTGTCACTTTGCCGCGAGGTTCTAGTGTCACTCCGACCCAACAAATGGTACCGATCGCATGCGATCCCCGAGGTCTAAAATATACATCCTTCGCACCTTCTCCTTCACAAGAAATGATCATATTTATGCTCGCAATACATGCCGCTTCTACCCTTACTCGTCAGACTCTTCTCGAACACTTGAACTCTTCTAGTATACGTACCACACTTCAGTTTCCAAAACTTTGGAGTCACTACCTCCAAACTTGGTCATCTTACTAGCCTCGATCTTCCTTAAGGCCATTCCCGGCCTTCACGATCCGCTCAGTCGAACATATCCTCGAACTCATACGATGGTCATATAAACTGGGCCTAGCACCCTCGTGACCCTACCATCCGGCGAAACCACCTAATCGACTTACCTTAAACCAAGCACGGTTGACCCGCAACACGTCCTCAACCCGACCCACAATCGCGCCAAACCCTTGTTCCCCGATACAGAACAATTCTTACTAACTCACATCATGAAAGCTACCACTTCCATTTCACACTACCCATGGACTTATCCTACAACACATTTATACGCAACCAAGTATTTCAACAAAGACTAACCGTAAAATCTTTTATTCAAGATGACCTTACCTCTAAGGTCTCAACACGAAATATTCTAAGGTTCACACTTTCCATGCCCCCATACATATCCTTTCAACTAACCATACTTTCTAACTCATAACCAACATAACGCTATCCGAACGTAGCACACAATAAGAAGGTCATTATATCATGCATACAAATCTCTAGAGGGTTAAGGATATACCTGAATCTACCGCTCCACTCTAATCATAAGCTCACTTCGCAGGCGCATAGTAGAAGGAGATGAACTCGCCACCGACCGTAGGTGAGTCATTCGCTTGCATCCTTCCTACTAGACGGTTTCGTCATATGGCCTCGACGGCCGCAGAAAACAAGCACCGCAAAGACGACATTCCCGGGATGACGTCGCCACATCGTGCACACCGAGGAAAACTCGAACCCGATCTAGAACCCATGTATATCGTGAACGGAAGCCTCGAGCTCGACTCAGCTCCCGAATACCCCGAACGCCCCGACGATCGGGGACCACTGCATCTTGGTGGAGGTACATAACTAGATCGCTGTTGAGGCGTCCGCCTCGAAAGTTACCAAAGGACCTGGCTGCTCGCCTCTTCGCCGATCTCGGCCATTCCGTCGACCTCTCCGTGCCTCACATCCTAGTGCATGAGCTTGCATGCGGCAATGTCCATGCCGGTGAAGAGCTACACCCGCAAGCCTCGCCAAGTAATCATCCAGCCCGTGACGTAGCGGTGTACTCATCCCTCCATATCGGCTACCACGGAACATACCGAGCTAATGAGTCGAACTCACATTGTACTTCTAACCGCCCGCCCGCCCCGCCTCAACGTCAAAAATCATTTACCCGAGCCTCTCATCTCGTGGGGCAAGAAATGTGCAAGAAAAGCCCTTGAGAACTCGTCCCATACTACCGGAAGTGCATGCTCTTCCCGACAACTCCCACGAATCAAACTATCCAATCGCAGATCGCGGTGATGCGAACCCAATACCACCGACTCGCCTCGAGACTCGATCACTACGATCCGTCAGAGTCGCCGGATAAACTCCCGAGGTCATCTCGCCTCTCGATCCATAGAACATCGGCGGGCTACAACTCGAGAAAGTCACGTAGCCTCAAACCGCTCGCCGGGTGAACTACGGTGCTACGGGGTTGGAATCGCCAGATCCAAATTATCCTCATATCTGCCACGACTCGCCAAGAATCGCCATCTCTTGTACCCATCTCAATCGCTCCAGCCGTGGGACCGAGGCTTAGGTATCAGAGTCTCGCAGCCATCGCCGCGCTTAAACTCGCTGGCGTCGGGCGGCGTCGCGAAACTCGCCGTCGAAGCACTGCTCGTGCATCGACCGGTTCGCGCTCGCATTTCTCTCAGATCTCACTAATACCCATCGATCGCTTTGCCCATACGGGCACGGTTTACGCGAGGCATAATCGTAAAGGAAAGGAATACGTCGGAGGGCCCAACTTATCACTGCCTCAGGGCACGATCTCGTAATGAGAAGAATGGAAACCAATCCTAAATGTCCTATAGCCTCCTCGATTATAGATGTGGTGCACAACACACCGATAATCAAGACTCTACTAGACACGGTCTCAGACACTTTCCGAGGACTAATCGCTCGATACCACTTTTGTCACGACCAACCCGGCCCGTGGATCGTGCCTTACCGGGCACCCTAGTGATACAACATCGAGAAAATCAGCGGAAATAAAAACATGAACATGAATTAAGAGACAAGATAAATAAACAAAGCAACCAAAACAATTGCCTTCATCATATATATACATAAATACCCTAACAGCTTATCCTTTTTACAAACCCCGCCTCAACAAAGCATGCACTCTAAGATTTTTACAACGCTATGACGGACGGGGCCCCGCCATACTCGAATGTATAAGAATCTGCACTCGTGGTAACATACCAAAAGATAAGCCTCCAAGAAATGGGCTTCCGACACGAATCGTGATCCTATGAGCGAGGATCCACAACCGATGTACTTCCACTGCGGATGAACGCACTTCGAAGGAGGTCGATAACAGTACTAAGTATGTGAAATCAGAAAAGATCAGAATGAAATCATAATAGTCTATATAAAGCGGAGACATGTATGATAACCGGATGAAATACGTGTCCCGCCATCCGTGGGACTCGTATAATCGGATAAAATACGTGTCCTCGCCATCTCGTGACTCTGTAAAATCGATGAAATACGTGTCCTCGCCATCTCGTGGGACTTTGTATAATCGGATGGAATACGTGTCCCCGCCCGTCATCTCGGGACTCGGTGTATAACCGGATGGAATACGTGTCCTCGCCATCTCGTGGGACTCGGTGTATAATCAAATGAAATACATGCCCCGCCATCTCGTGGGACTCGGTGTAGAATCGTTCATAACAAATCAACCGGCCCTCCATCGAGAGACGCGGGGTACAGAAATACAACAAAGGCTATCACAACAAGCATAGGCAAGTTTCACAACAACAAGCATAGGCAAGCTTCACAACAACAAGCATAGGCAAGCTTCACAACAACAAGCATAGGCAAGCTTATACACAACTCAAAGTACTTTCATTTTATGCCAAAGTCTGGGTTTTAACCCTAAAGTACTACGTACGTTAAATTCCTTTTAAAGATCCATTTTTTTTACAAAGGTCACTCGACACCCGTAGTATAAAAAATAGAGTGACTAACATTGTTAAGTAAACCAAAATGCTTTCCTTTGTAAAATCAAGTAACAACCTTATTTTCCAAACGTTCAAGTTTGCCTAATTACAAATGCTCAAGTTTCTCATTTTAGAAAAAGTTTCGTAGTTCATAGTTTTAATCATTTAAAACATAATTCTCCTTTAAACATTTTGAGAAACATATGTCTTATATGTGAGTAGGTTATTCTTGTTTATAATTAATCTTATTAAGCAGCCATGATCTAGGAAATGTAATATAATTTTGTCTCATCTTAGCTTCTATGCAGATGGAGGTTTCTACTGGTTTTAATACCATACTTCATTATTCAATACATTTTCCTTTATTAACGCTGCAGTGGTTTGTCGATACTCATTACGATTTCCAAATCAAGAAACATTATTCCTTTTAAAACCAAGTACTCATTACTCACAAATGAGGTTTCACACTTTTAACAAAATTCATATCAATACCATTAAGTCAAGTCTCTTATCTTCAAAAAAATCAGTAAACCATTCTTTTTATCACTCTTAAGACGTTATACCTAACTTCCCATAAAGCTAGTACAACTCTTATGTTTTCAAAGCCAAGTATTACTCTTCTTTCAAAAAGGTCTTTTTGAAACACTTCAAGTTCTTTATTACTACACATCAAATCCGTTATAAGTCAAATCAGTTACCCTTTGAAACCACAAAGCTGTTATATCCCGTATTTTCAGAGTATGTACGTGAGGACGTACGTAGAAAATTTGAGCCTTAAGTTAGGCAAGTTTCGAAATTTGTACACAACACCCGATTAGAGTCGTTTTTCGACGAAACGTTTCCCCAGCTTTTGTTGGGAAAATTCCGGCTATGTCATTTATAATTTTTGCGGATTTTTCCGAGAGACGAAACATTGTGGACCAACGGGAGGGTGACATGTGTCACCCTCACATTGGAACAAATGGGGCGGCAATGGTGGACGAAAAAGAGGGCTTTAGTTGGTAGGATATTTTTGTGCAAGTTGTGTGGTAGATGGATAAGGTACACATGGTGGAAATCTAACCTACACTTGCACCACACTTGTCTTCATCTTGGCCATCATGGCTTGACCTATAAATACCCCTAAGCTTGAAGAGTTCTTCATCCAAAATGTGCCTAAGTCTTGAAATCTCTCCTCCTCTCCTTGTAGTAGTCGTCCGCCACACCCCTCCCCTTGAGAAGGCCCCTGGCCGAAAGTATCCCCTCCTAGTGGTGCTAGCCTGGGTACCCCTAGCCTAGTTGTTTCGTATAATACCCCCTTTGTGGTATAGAAATACTCTCCTAGTATTGTTATCTTGTCCAAAATACTTTAGCCCAAATACCTTGTTGTACTTTCCAAGGTTATACTTATCTGCCCTAAAATACTATTATACTTTCCTTTAGCCACTAAACGAAACCCTAAGGAAAATCTTCACCGTAGTTGAAGTATTAAGTAGAAGTTGTGTAGACACTTCTAAGGGTTTCTTGGAGCGCTTTGGAGCGCACGAGTAGGAGCTAAACCTTGTTCAGAACGACATATAAACTCGATAATTTTTGGGCTTATCGAGGTAAACATTCTTGACCTTCATTGTAATTGGAAATTACATGTTGTAGGAATATATAGTTGAAGTATACTATATATAGAACTGAACATTATAATTGTGCGGCAATGTCTTTTGACTTAAGCCCGAATAATACTTACAGCAATGTCTTGCGACTTAAGCTGAATTTAAATAAGAGAAGCGAATCGTAATTACATAGGATCAGACATTATGAGACTTGTGTAGCATTGCTGTAGTAGAATTGTACACGCCCGGTCAGACGTGTTAACCCCGGTTGGCTTGGTAGCGGCCTCGATAGAGAGGAGATTTACGCTCATGGGGAGGTCTTTGCCAATTTTACGTAGAATATTCTACGTCGATCTAAAGGTATTAATAGCGCTTTGTGGCCTCTATAGGTTGTAGTACTACGTGGAGTGATCCACTTGGCTTAAGGAGTAGCCGCGGTTTGAGGTACTTGAGCGTTTTGCTATTAGTCGACAATCGTCGCGAGGTATGTGAACCTCTTCCTATCTCTTCTAGCATGATATGTGTGAACTATGTAGTACGGTGACGCATACGTGCTAAATGTATTTGATTGATGTAAACATAAAGTGTTATAACGGCTTTATGGGAAGTTGGTTATAATAGCTCATGTGGATAAGCACATACTTTGTGGTTTTTAAAAGGTAACGATTTGAATAATAAGCGCTTGATATGTGTTAATAAAGAACTTGAAGCATTTCAAAAGATTTATGAATCGTTTTGAAAGAATGAGTATTACTTGGTTTTGAGAGCTTAAGAGTTATACTAGCTTTATGGGAAGTTAGGTATAACGGCTTAAGAATGTTTCTTGATTTCGAAATCGAATGTATCGACAAACCACCGCAGCGTTAATAAAAGGAAAATGTATTGACTAAAGAAGTATTATTAAAACCAAGAGAAACCTCCATCCGCATAGAAGCTAAGATGAGACAAAATGATATTACATTTCCTAGATCATGGTCGCTTAATAAGATTGATTATAAACAAGAATAACCTACTTACTTATAAGAAATATGTATCTCAAAACGTTTAAAGGAGAATTATGATTTAAAGGACAAAAACTATTAACTACGAAACCATTTTCTAAAAAGAGAAACTGGAGCATACGAAATTAGGCAAACTTGAGCGTTTGGAAAATAAGGTTGTTACTTGATTTTACAAAGGAAAGCATTTTGGTTTACTTAACAATGTTAGTCACTCTATTTTTATACTACGTATCGGGTGACCTTTGTAAAAGAAATGGATCTTAAAAGTAATTTAACGGACTTAGTACTTTAAGTTTAAAATGCGGACTTTGATATAAAATGACAGTACCTTGAGTCGTGTGTAACTTGCTTATACTTTTTGTTATGAAACTTGACCATGTTACGTGTGATAGCCTTGTTGTGTAAATCTTGTTCTACTCGACTACCGGTTCATCCGAATGTATATCACTTGATTACGGTTCATCCGGAATGTATTTCACGAGGACCGTTCATCCGAATGTATTTCACTTGAGGACCGGTTCATCCGAATGTATTTCACTTGAGGACCGGTTCATCCGGAATGTATTTCACTTGACTACCGGTTCATCCGAATGTGTTCCACTCGACTACGGTTCGTAGGATGAACAGAATGTATTCCACCCTTTTCTATATTGGGTCCATAAGATGGGCCGAGACATTATACGTATCACATGATTTGTACCTAGGCTGGCGGTGAGGAAGGAGTTCCACGCATGAGGATGACTTTTAGGCGTGAGTCACGACTTGACATGATCGCTTCTATGTTGTGAATCGTAGTTTGGTTATCATACATGTCTCCCGCTTTATATAGACTATTATGATTTCATTTACTGATTTTTACGCCACATACTTGGTACTGTTAGATCGACCTCCTTCTCCGTTTCCTTGGAGGCTTATCTTTGGTATGTTACCCGAGTCAGATGCTTATACATTCGGGGTATGGCGGGCCCCGTCCCGTCATAGTTGTTGTAAATCTTAAGTGCGTGCTAATTGTGGCGGGGTTTGTAAAAAGGTTAACTGTTCGTTTTTATGTATATACGAAGGCAAGCTGTATTGGTTGCTTTGTTTACTTATTATATCTCTTGTTTCATGACTCGTGTTTTATTTTCCGTGGTTTTCTCGATGTTGTATCACTAGGTGCCCGGTAGGCACGACCACGCCCGGATTCGGTCGTGACAAAAGTGGTATCAGAGCGATTAGTCCTCGGAAAGTGTTTACGCACCATGTCTAGTAGTCTTGATTATCGGTGTGTTGTGCACCACATCTATAATCAGGAGGCTGCAGGACATTTAGGATTGGTTTCCATCCTTCTCATTCTGAGATCGTGCCTTAGAGCTGTGTGATAAATTGGACCCCTCTGACATATTCCTTTCCTTTACCAGTTATGCCTCCGCGTAAGGCAACCTGAGCCCAGTGGCAAGGAAGTCGAGGAGGCGTTAGTGAGATCTGAGAGACGCGAGGCGCAGCGGCCAAGACTGAGACAAGATTCCGACGGCGGTTTCGCGACGCCACAAAGACCAAAGAGCAGAGGCGCAGCGATGTCGCCGAGACTACAAGACTGAGCCTCCACCCCACACCGGAGCCGATGAGACGGGTGAAGGAGATGGCCCGATCGCCGTGGTCGTGGCAGATATGAGGATAGGCCGACGATTCAGCCCAGTAGCACCCGTAGTACACCCCGAGCGCATTTGAGGCTACGTGACTTCGAGTTGTAGCCTCCAGTTGTTCTATGGATCGAGAGCCGAGGCGACCTCGGAGTTTATCCGACGGCTACGGATCATGAGAGTGATCGAGCCTCGAGGCGAGTCGGTATTGTTCGTGATCACCGCGTGATCTGCAGCTGATTGGTTTGATTCGTGAGCTGTCCCGGAAGAGCATGCACTTCCAGCAGCCAGGGACGAGTTCTCGAGGGCATTTCTGCACATTTCTTGCCTCCACAGATGAGAGGGCTCGGCCGGCAGATTTTTGACGTTGAGGCGTGACGGACGTTAGAGAGTACAATGTGAGTTCGACTCATTAGCTCGGTATGTTCCCGCCAGAGTAGCGGATATGGAGGACAGACTACACCTCTACGTCACCGGGCCGACGATTACGCAGAGGCTTGTACGTGTAGCTCTTCACCGCATGGACATTGCCCGCATGCAAGCTCATGCACCAGGATGTGAGGCACGAGAGGTCTACGGAATGGCCGAGATCGCAGAAGAGGCCGAGCAGGGTCCTTTGGTAACTTTCGAGGCGGACCGCCTCAGCAGCAGTCTAGTTATGTACCTCCACCAGTACAGAGTGGTCCCCGCCTTGGGACGTTCAGGTATTCGGGAGCCGGTCGAGCTCCGTGGCTTAGTTCACGGTATACGTGAGTGCTAGCCCGGATTCATGCCCTCGGTGTGCACGATGTGGCAAACATCATCCCGGAATGTCGTTTTTTATCGGTGCTTGTTTCACTGCGCCGTCGAGGCCATGTGACGAGAGGCGTGCTTATAGGAGAGGTACCGCAGCTTGGCGCAGCTCACCGGATCGATGGTGGGTTCATCGCCTTCGATAGCATACTGCAGGCGGACTTATGATTAGAGTGGAGCGGTAGCTTCAGGTATATCCTTAACCATCTAGAGTTTTGTTTGTTATGATAATGTGTTAAGTGTTTTGTTCGGATAGCTTGGTGCTAAAATGTGATTTAGAAACATGCTTAGTGAAAGGGTAAGCCTGGGGGTGAGAAAATGATGAACCTTAGAATATTACAGTTGAGACCTTAGATGTAAGGCCGCTTGAGTACAAGATTTTGCGAGTGATCCTTGTCGAGTGCATTTTATGCCTAGAATGTATTGTGTGATAAGTCCTGGTTGGGTAAATGAAAGTGGTAGCTTTCATGATGTGTTTTAGCAAGATTGTTCCGTGTCGGCGAGCAAGAGTTGGCGCGATAGTGGTCGGGTTGGGGCTGTTGCGGGCCAACCCGCCCCGTTCGAGAAAGGTCGGCTGGGTGGTCCCGCCAGCGGTGGTCACGCGGTGCTAGGCCCAAGTTTAGATGACCATCTTATGAGTTCGTGGATACGTTCGACCAGAATCAGTTCGTGAAGGCCGAGAGTGGCCTTAGAGGAAATCGAGGTTAGTAAGATGACCAAGTTTGAGGCGGTGACTCGAAGGGTTGGAAAGCGTTGGCTGATCAAGTGTGGTGCGTGTCTTGGGAAGAGTTCGAGTGTTGAACAGTGCACGCAGGTAGGGGAGAAGTGAACGAGTGTGATCGTTTCTTTTGTGATAACAGAGGTGATTCCTCGTGGACTTGGGATTTCGTATTTTGTGCATTTGTTATTTCATGGCCAGGTGTGGCATGATTGTTTTCGTACGTATAGCAGTGAAGACTATACTGGCGCATGTTTGTGTTGAGACTTGTGAAGGAACATTCGGGACGAATGTTTCTAAGGGGGGAAGAATGTTATACCCCGTATTTTCAGAGTATGTACGTGAGGACGTACGTAGAAAATTTGAGCCTTAAGTTAGGCAAGTTTCGAAATTTGTACACAACACCCGATTAGAGTCGTTTTTCGACGAAACGTTTCCACAGCTTTTGTTTGGTTAATTCCGGCTATGTCATTTATAATTTTTGCGGATTTTTCCGAGAGGCGAACATTGTGGACCAACGGAGGGTGACATGTCACCTCACATTGGAACAAATGGGGCGGCAATGGTGGACGAAAAAGAGGGCTTTAGTTGGTAGGATATTTTTGTGCAAGTTGTGTGGTAGATGGATAAGGTACACATGGTGGAAATCTAACCCTACACTTGCACCACACTTGTCTTCATCTTGGCACATGTAACGCCCGAACCGGCCCATCGTGCCTTACCGGCACCCTAGTGATACAACATCGAGAAAACCAGTGGAAAATAAAACATGAATCATGAAACAAGAGATATAATAAATAAACAGCAACCAAAGCAGTTGCCTTGATATACATAATACCCGAGCAGTTTAATCCTTTTACAACCCCGCCCACAACAAGATTCTGCACTTCTAAGATTTATACAACAATTATGACGGACGGGGCCCGCCATACCCTGAACGCACAAGAACTTACGGACTGGGGTAACATACCAAAGATAAGCCTCCGACGGAACGGAGCTTCCCAAAATTGAAATGAGATCCTAAACGCGGATCGGCGGTAGATGACCTTACTGCGCATGAACGCAGCCCCGAAGGAGGTCGATAACAGTACCAAGTATGTGAAATCAGAATATCAGAATGAAATCATAATAGTCTATAAAGCGAGAGACATGTATGATGACCAAACTACAATATATAACATATAACGATTCATCAAGACAGGACTCACGCTCCAAATTATCACTCGTGCGTGGAATTTCTTCCTCACCGCTAGCGATTTATGATATAACAATACCAAGGATTATACATGAACACCATGTCCCAATTGTGTTATAAAAACCGTGACAGACAAGTATAACTACCGATCCGACCGTATCAATAATACAATGCAACCAAAACACGGCCGACACGGCAAGTGCGAGCCGAGCCGACTAGGATACCAAGGCCGGTCACGCGGTGACCGGGCAAGTACGAGGGTGACCACGGGGACCAAGGTCAGATCACGAAACTTCGTCACTATACTCGAACGGCAAGTGCGAGGGTGACTACCGATACCAAGGCCGAATCACCACGAGGCGGGCAAGTACGAGAGCCGACCACCGATACCCAGGCGAACAAGAAGAAACCTCAACTACCAACCGCCTCTATCGAGACGCGCAGTAACACGAAACACCACACTTGCACAACAAAGGCTATCATCACAAGCATAGGCAAGTTTCACAACAACAAGCATAGGCAAGTTTCACAACAACAAGCATAGCAAGTTTCACACAACTCAAAGTACCTTCATTTTATGCCAAAGTCAGTTTCAACCCTAAAGTACTACGACGTTAAGTTCTTTTTAAAAGAGATCCATTACTTATTAAAGTCACCCGATACGTAGTATTAGAATGACCAACCCACATTCCTTTTCAAAATCAAGTAACAACATTCTTTCCTAAGTTCCGCTTTGCCTAGTTTCAATTACTCAAGCTTCTCATTTTCAAATGGTTTCATAGTTCATAAACTTAATCACTTGATTCCGTTTTAGAACAATTGAGTAATATAAGTCTCACGAGAGTAGGTTATTCTTGTTTACAACATTCTTATTACAAAGACCATGATCTAGAAAATGTAATATCATTTTGTCTCATCTTAGTTTCTATGCAGATGGAGGTTTCTACCGGTTTTAATACAATTCATCATTATTCAATACATTTTCCTTTATTAACGCCGCAGTGGTGCTGTCGATACACATTACGATTTCGAAATCAAGAAACATTATCCTTTAAATAAAACCAAGTACTCATTACTCATGAATGAGGTTTCACATAAACATCCACATTAAAACAAATAAGTTAAGTCTCTTATCTTATAAGATCAAGTCTCTTAACTTCTAACATCAAGAAACCATTTTCTTTACCTCTTAAGACATTATACCTAACTCCCATCAAGCTAGTATAACTCTTTTTAAAACCTTTAAAACCAAGTGTTACTCTCCTTCAAAACGATTTAGAAATCTTTTGAAATACATCAAGTTCTTTATTATAACTAGCCAGTTATAATTCACATCAGTTACCTTTTAAAACCACAAAGTATTTTCTTACCTACATAAAGCTGTTATAACCAACTTCCCATAAAGCCGTTATAACACTTTATGTTTTAAGAACAATCAAACACAGTTAACACAAGTACGTCTACCGTACTACATAGTTCACACAAATCATGCTAGAAGAGATATGAATAGGTTAACATACATCGCGACGATTTATCGACAATAAGCAAAATGCTCCAAGTACTACAACCTTGCTAGCCCTTTCCACTCCTCGAGTAGAATACGCTACTCTTAGTACTTTTACCTATAAAGGTCACAAACGTCTATTAAAATCTTAAACACACGTTCCCATCTTTCTACAGAAAATTCAAAGACCTCCCGCAATGGCGTAAATCTCCTCTCTATCGAGGTCGGCTACCAAGCCAACCGGGGTTAACACGCCTAACCGACGCTGCACAATTCTACAACACAAGAATGCTACATAAGTTCATCAGAATACAACCATAGGTAATTACGATTCGATTCTTCTCTTTATTAACCTTCATGTGATTCTTGTTCAATTCTTCATTCTTCAGCTTAAGTCAAAAGACATTGCCATAATACTAAGTATAGTTCCATATATAGTATACTTCAACTATATATCCTAACAAACATGTAATTTCCAATTACAATAGAGGACAAGATAATTACCTCGATAAGCCCAAAATTATCCAAGTTATAATGTCGATCCCGAGCAAGGTTTAGCTCCACTCCGAGCGCCCAAACCACTCCAAACAACCCTTAGAAGTTCTAACCAACTTCTACTCACATACTTCAACCAACTATGAAGATTTCCTTAGGGTTTGGTTTGAGACTAAAAGGACAAAAGGTAGTATTTAGGACTCTACGCAAAGAGGTATCTTTGGAATACTACAAGGTACAAGGCTAAGGTATTTTGGGCATTATAACAATACTAGGGAGTATTTCTATACCACAACAAGGGTATTATACGAAAACAACTAGGCTAGGGGTACCCTACTGGCTAGACCTCGCAAGGGAGGGAAGACCTCACCCGCCAAAGGCCACTTTCTGGGAGAGGAGCTCTTGGACGAGTCAAAAAGAGGGAGGAGGGATTCAAGACTTGGAAACATTTGTGGATGAATGAAGTCTTCACAAAGGGGTATTTATAGCAAACCCAAATGCCAACCAATGGCCAAGATCGAGCCACGCAAGGCAAGTGTAAGGCCTTGATCAAGCCAAGTGCACCCTAACCCTACTCCACAAAACATTGCACCAAACAAGCCACAAAACAAGGCCAAAACAAGGCACAAAACAAGGAACCAATAGGCACAAAACGTGAGCCAAAAGATCAAGCCAAAACGTGAACCATTCGTTCACTGACGCCACTGCTTCAATGTGAGGTGACACATGTCACCCTCCCGTTGGTCCAACATGTTTCGTCTCTCGGAAAAATCCGCAAAATACAAAGCGACATAGCCGGAATTTTCCCTACGAAAGTCGTGGAAGCGTTTCGGGAAAACGACTGTCGCAGACGCGCTCAAATGTAACTTTAGCTGCCACCTAGGGGTGACACGTGTCACCCTCCCATCTGCCCTCAAAAACGTCTTCAAAAAAATAACCACAATGGCCAAAATCTCAAAACAAAGTGGGCCTACAAAATCAGAATTTCTCCCGTGGCCCCACGTGACCATTTCCAAAATAAAATCTCAAAATTCTAATATAATCTATGAAGTCCAAATACCAAATGGGAATCCATTCCCATTAACGAACCTTTTTCTTCACAAATAACAGGAAACTTTTAGTGAAAAACTCACATCTTTCTTTCCTTTCAAAATTTCTGCCAGACACTCGCACGCACGTCCTCACATACATACCACGCAACTACGGGTATAACATTCTCCTCCTTAGAAACATTCGTCCCGAATGTTCCTTCTCAAGACGGATATCGATGAAGTTCCTCTAACAAGTTGTCAACGCCACAGCGCCACGAAATAACACACGTTATCTTCCTTCCTTACTCGTCGTGCCGCTTCTCGAACACTTGAACTCTCCCAAGATGTACCATACTTGATCATTACTTGCGTTCGAAAATCTGCGAGTCACTACCTCCAAACTTGGTCATCTTACTAACCTCAAACTTCCTTAAGGCCATTCCGGCCTTTACGAACCGCTCGTCGAACGCGTCCACGAACTCATACGATGATCATACAAACTGGGCCTAGCGTCCTCGTGACCCCACCACTGGCGGACCACCCAGAACTGGCCCCACCCCAAACCGGTTACGGTTTGACCCGCAAATGGTCCTAAACCCGACCCCAATCGCGGCAACTCTTGTTCCCGATCCGAACAATCTTACTATTTCACATCATGAAAGCTACCACTTCCATCTCACACTACCCAGGGACTTACCCTTTTCACTAACCAGGTTTCTAAATCACAATTTAGCACAAAGCTAACCAAACATAACATTAAACACATCAACAACATAAACAAAACTCTAGAGGGTTAAGGATATACCTGAAGCTAGGCGGTTCAAGGACCGCTAAAATCGAACTCCCACCGCGACCTCTACCGGGCCTTCCGGTACGAACATCTGCTCGCTACGGAAGGTGAAGAACCCGCAATCGCCTAGTAGTCCATGCTATCCTACCAGCTACCGCCTGGACGCCTTGCCGATGGCCTGCTGGGCCGCAAAAATAACAATCTCCCGAGTTAGTACGACACCCTCCTTATGAAGCTTTCCACAACGCCACACCGAGACAAGGGCAACCTCATCCGCGAGCACTCGCTTCTCGAAAATCTGAAACACAGGAGCCCCGACCGCTCCCGAATATCACGGCGTCCCGGAAAGCCGTGAGGACCACTCTGTCGACGAGGTACATAACTAGTCTGCCACGAGGCGGTCCGCCTCGAAAATCACCAAAGGACCTGCTGCTCGCCCTTCTTCGCGACTTTGGTCATTCCGCCGATTTATCCGCCTCACATCCAAGTGTATACGCTGCGCGGCGATGTCCATGCCCTACCAAGAGCTACACTAACAACTCTCTGCAAGGCAATCATCGAGCCCGGTAACATATCGGTGCACTCGATCCTCCATACTAGCTACTAACGCGGGACGTACCGGGCCAATGAGTCGAACTCCACATTGTACTCCCGAACCAGACGCCTGCTCGCCAGAACACCAAAAATCTTTACCGAGCCCTCCTCATCCGGGAGGCAAGAAATGTGCAAGAAAGGCCTCTGAGAACTCGTTCCATACCGCTGGAAGCATGCTCTCCTGGACAGCTCCCAAGAATCAAACCAGTCGACTGCGGTATCACGCAGTTGATGTGAACCTAGGGCCACCGACTCGATCTCCGATGCCTTGATCACTCTCATGATCCGTCAGAATCGCCGAATGAACTCCTCGGATCATCCTCGTGCCTCGACCCATAAAACTCGCGGCCTACAACTCGTAAAATCCGTAGCCTCGAACTATCTCGATCTAGGTGAACCATCGGTGCTCTTTGAACTGCCGGCCCAACTTATCCTCAAGTTCGCCACAACCCCGCCATTAATCGGGCCCACTCGTAACTTCATCTCCTCTCGCTTCCGCATCGCGGATGGAGGCTCGTGTATCGTGGTCTCGCCACGTTTACTCGCAGATCCTTCGCACGCTTTGCCCTTCTCGGGCGGGTTTTTTCGCAGAGGCATAATCGTAAAAGCGAAGTATGTCGGAGGGTCGATCTTATCACACGACTCTAAGGCACGATCTCGGAATGAGAAGAATGGAAACCAATCCTAAATGTCCTATAGCCTCACGATTATAGATGTGGTGCACAACACATCGATAATCAAGACTCTACTAGACACGGTCGTAGACACTTTCCGAGGATTAATCGCTCGATACCACTTTGTAACGCCGAACCGGCCCGCATCGTGCCTTACCGGGCACCCTAGTGATACAACATCAGAGAAAACCAGCGGAAAATAAAACATGAATCATGAAACAAGAGATATAATAAATAAGCAAAGCAACCAAAGCATTGCCTTCAGATATACATGATACGAACAGTTTAATCCTTTTACAACCCCGCCCACAGCGATTACTGCACTTCAAGATTTATACAACAATTATGACGACAGGGCCCCGCCATACCACGAACGCATAAGAACTTACGGACTGTGGTAACATACCAAAGATAAGCCTCCGACGAACGGAGCTTCCCAAAACGCTGAAATGAGATCCTAAACGCGGATCGGCGGTAGATGTACTTACTGCGGCGTGAACGCAGCCCGGGCGAGGTCGACAACAGTACCAAGTATGTGAAATCAGAATATCGTGAATGAAATCATAAGAGTCTATAAAGCACGAGACATGTATGATGACCAAACTCCAGTATATAACATATAACCAGTTACATCAAGACAGGGACTCACGCCCTCCAAATGATCACTCGTGCGTGAATTTCTTCCTCATCACGGCAGCTTTATGATATAACAATACCAAGGATTATACATGAACACCATGTCCCACTGTGTTATAAAAACCGCACAGACAAGTATAACTACGAGATCCGACCGTACCAATAATACAATGCAACCAAAACACGGCCGATACGGCAAGTCACGAGAGCCGACCATCGGATACCAAGGCCGGCCACGCGGTGACCGGCAAGTACGAGGGTGACCACGAGGACCAAGGTCAGATCACGAAACCGTCACTATACCGAGCGGGCAAGTGCGAGGGTGACTACCGATACCAAGGCCGAATCACCACGAGACGGCAAGTACGAGAGCCGACCACGGATACCCAGCCGAACAAGAAGAAACCTCAACCATCAACCGCCTCTATCGAGACGCGAACACGAAACACCACACTTGCACAACAAAGGCTATCATCACAAGCATAGGCAAGTTTCACAACAACAAGCATAGGCAAGTTTCACAACAACAAGCATAGTAAGTTTCACACAACTCAAAGTACCTTCATTTTATGCCAAAGTCGGGTTTCAACTCCTAAAGTACTACGTGACGTTAAGTTCTTTTAAAAGAGATCCATTACTTATTAAAGTCACCCGATACGTAGTATTAGAATGACCAACCCACATTCCTTTTCAAAATCAAGTAACAACATTCTTTCCTAAGTTCGGCTTGCCTAGTTTCAATTACTCAAGCTTCTCATTTTCAAATGGTTTCATAGTTCATAAACTTAATCACTTGATTCCGTTTTAGAACAATTGAGTAATATAAGTCTCACGTGAGAGTAGGTTATTCTTGTTTACAACATTCTTATTACAGCAGCCATGATCTAGAAAATGTAATATCATTTTGTCTCATCTTAGTTTCTATGCATGGAGGTTTCTACCGGTTTTAATACAATTCATCATTATTCAATACATTTTCCTTTATTAACGCCGCAGTTGGTGCTGTCGATACACATTCGATTTCCAAATCAAGAAACATTATCCTTTAAATAAAACCAAGTACTCATTACTCACGAATGAGGTTTCACATAAACATCCACATTAAAACAAATAAGTTAAGTCTCTTATCTTATAAGATCAAGTCTCTTAACTTCTAACATCAGTAAACCATTTTCTTTACCTCTCTTAAGACATTATACCTAAATCTCCATCAAGCTAGTATAACTCTTTTAAAACCTTTAAAACCAAGTGTTACTCTCCCTTCAAAACGATTTAGAAATCTTTTGAAATACATCAAGTTCTTTATTATAACTAGCCAGTTATAATTCACATCAGTTACCTTTTAAAACCACAAAGTATTTTCTTACCTACATAAAGCTGTTATAACCAACTTCCCATAAAGCCGTTATAACACTTTATGTTTTAAGAACAATCAAACACAGTTAACACATGTACGCCTACCGTACTACATAGTTCACACATATCGTGCTAGAAGAGATAGGAAGAGGTTCACATACCTCGCGACGATTTATCGACAATAAGCAAAATGCTCCAAGTACTACAACCTTGCTAGCCCTTTCCACTCCTCGAGTAGAATACGCTACTCTTAGTACTTTTACCTATAAAGGTCACAAACGTCTATTAAAATCTTAAACACACGTTCCCATCTTTCTACGGAAAATTGGAAGACCTCCCCGCAACACAGTAAATCTCCTCCTCATCGAGGTCGCCACAAGCCAACCAGTGGGGTTAACACGCCTAACCGGACGCTGCATAATTCTACAACACGGTAATGCTACATAAGTTCATCAGAATACAACCATAGGTAATTACGATCAGCTTCTTCTTTATTAACCTACATGTGATTCTTGTTCAATTCTTCATTCTTCAGCTTAAGTCAAAAGACATTGCCATAATACTAAGTATAGTTCCATATATAGTATACTTCAACTATATATCCTAACAAACATGTAATTTCCAATTACAATAGAGGACAAGATAATTACCTCGATAAGCCCAAAATTATCCAAGTTATAATGTCGATCCCGAGCAAGGTTTAGCTCCACTCCGAGCGCCCAAACCACTCCAAACAACCCTTAGAAGTTCTAACCAACTTCTACTCACATACTTCAACCAACTATGAAGATTTCCTTAGGGTTTCGGTTTGAGACTAAAGGACAAAAGGTAGTATTTAGGACTCTACGCAAAGAGGTATCTTTGGAATACTACAAGGTACAAGGCTAAGGTATTTTGGGCATTATAACAATACTAGGGAGTATTTCTATACCACAACAAGGGGTATTATACGAAAACAACTAGGCTAGTGGGTACCCTACTACCAGACCTCAGAGAGGAAGACCTCACCCGCCAAAGGCCACTTTCTGGGAGAGGAGCTCTTGGGCGAGAGTCAACAAGAGGAGGAGGGATTCAAGACTTGGAAACATTTGTGGATGAATGAAGTCTTCACAAAGGGGGGTATTTATAGCAAACCCAAATGCCAACCAACGGCCAAGATCGAGCCGTGTGCAAGGCAAGTGTAAGGCCTTGATCAAGCCAAGTGCACCCTAACCCTACTCCACAAAACATTGCACCAAACAAGCCACAAAACAAGGCCAAAACAAGGCACAAAACAAGGAACCAATAGGCACAAAACGTGAGCCAAAAGATCAAGCCAAAACGTGAACCGTTCGTTCACGGGCGCCCACTTGCTTCCGATGTGAGGGTGACACATGTCACCCTCCGTTGGTCCAACATGTTTCGCCTCTCGGAAAAATCCGCAAAAATACAAAGCGACATAGCCGGAATTTTCCCTACGAAAGTCGTGGAAACGTTCGTCGGAAACGACTCTAGTCGCACTGTGCCCAAATGTAACTTTGGCCAAGCCACGCAGCGGGGTGACACGTGTCACCCTCCTCGGCCCTCAAAACGTCTTTCAAAAAAAATAACCACAATGGCCAAAATCTCAAAACAAAGTGGCTCCCACAAAAGTAAATTTCTCCGTGGGCCCACGTGACCATTTCCGAAAATAAAATCTCAAAATTCTAATATAATCTATGAAGTCCAAATACCAAACTGGGAATCCACCCCATTAACGAACCTTTTTCTTCACAAATAACCGGAAACTTTTCCGTCGAAAACTCACATCTTTCTTTCCTTTCAAAATTTCTGCCGTACACTCGTACGTACGTCCTCACATACATACCCTGCAACTACGGGGTATAACATGGCCATTGGTTGGCCATGGCTTGACCTATAAATACCCCCCTAAGCTTGAAGAGTTCTTCATCCAAAAATGTGCCTAAGTCTTGAAATCTCCCTCCCCTCTCCTTGTAGTAGTCGTCCGCCACACCCCTCCCCCCTTTGAGAAGGCCCCTTGGCCGAAAGTATCCCCCCCCTCCTAGTGGTGCTAGTCGTGGGGTACCCCCCCCTAGCCTAGTTGTTTTCGTATAATACCCCCCCCCTTTGTGGTATAGAAATACTCTCCTAGTATTGTTATACTGTCCAAAATACTTTAGCCCAAATACCTTGTTGTACTTTCCAAGGTTATACTTATCTGGCTTAAAATACTATTATACTTTCCTTTAGCCACTAAACGAAACCCTAAGGAAAAATCTTCACCGTAGTTGAAGTATTAAGTAGAAGTTGTGTAGACACTTCAAGGGTTTCGAGCGTTTTGGAGCGCACGAGTAGAGCTAAACCTTGTTCAGAAGCGACATATAAACTCGGATAATTTTGGGCTTATCGAGGTAAACATTCTTGACCTTCATTGTAATTGGAAATTACATGTTGTAGGAATATATAGTTGAAGTATACTATATATAGAACTGAACATTATAATTGTGCGGCAATGTCTTGACTTAAGCACGAATAATACTTACGGCAATGTCTTGCGACTTAAGCTGAATTTAAATAAGAGAATCGAATCGTAATTACATAGGTATCAGTACATGAGACTTGTGTAGCATTCTTTGTGTAGTAGAATTGTACACGCCCGTCAGACGTGTTAACCCCTGGTTGGCTTAGTAGCCTCGATAGAGAGGAGATTTACGATTGCGGGGAAGTCTTGCCGAATTTTACGTAGAATATTCTACGTCGGGATCTAAAGGTATTAATAGGCGCTTTGTGGCCTCTATAGGTTGTAGTACTACGTGTGGAGTGATCCACTTGGCAAGGAGTAGCGGGTTTGAGGTACTTGGAGCGTTTAGCTATTAGTCGACAATCGTCGCGAGGTATGTGGACCTCTTCCTATCTCTTCTAGCATGATATGTGTGAACTATGTAGTACGGTAGACGTACATGTGCTAAATGTATTTGATTGATTTAAACATAAAGTGTTATAACGGCTTTATGGGAAGTTGGTTATAATAGCTCTATGTGGATAAGCACATACTTTGTGGTTTTTAAAAGGTAACTGATTTGAATAATAACTGGCTTGATATGTGTTAATAAAGAACTTGAAGCATTTCAAAAGATTTATGAATCGTTTTGAAAGAATGAGTCTTACTGGTTTTGAGAGCTTAAGAGTTATACTAGCTTTATGGGAAGTTAGGTATAACGGCTTAAGAATGTTTTACTGATTTCGGAAATCAGAATGTGTATCGACAAACCACTGCAGCGTTAATAAAAGGAAAATGTATTGACTAAAGAAGTATTATTAAAACCAGTAGAAACCTCCATCTGCATAGAAGCTAAGATGAGACAAAATGATATTACATTTCCTAGATCATGGCTGCTTAATAAGATTGATTATAAACAAGAATAGCCTACTCACTTATAAGACATAGGTTTCTCAAAACGTTTAAAGGAGAATTATGTTTTAAAGGACTAAAACTATGAACTACGAAACCTTTTTCTAAAATGAGAAACTTGAGCATTCGAAATTAGGCAAACTTGAACGTTTGGAAAATAAGGTTGTTACTTGATTTTACAAAGGAAAGCATTTTGGTTTACTTAACAATGTTAGTCACTCTATTTTTATACTACGGGTATCGGGTGACCTTTGTAAAAGAAATGGATCTTAAAAGGAATTTAACGGACGTAGTACTTTAAGGTTAAAATCCGGACTTTGATATAAAATGAAAGTACCTTGAGTCGTGTGTAACTTGCTTATACTTGTTGTTATGAAACTTGACCATGTTACGTGTGATAGCCTTGTTTTGTAAGTACTGTGTTCTACTCGACTACCGGTTCATCCGGGAATGTATATCACTTGATTACCGGTTCATCCGGGAATGTATTTCACTTGAGGACCGGTTCATCCGGGAATGTATTTCACTTGAGGACCGGTTCATCCGGGAATGTATTTCACTTGAGGACCGGTTCATCCGGGAATGTATTTCACTTGACTACCGGTTCATCCGGGAATGTGTTCCACTCGACTACCGGTTCATGGGATGAACCGGGAATGTATTCCACCCTTTTCTATATTGGGTCCATAAGATGGGCCGAGACCTGTTATACGTATCACATGATTTGTACCTAGATCGCGGTGAGGAAGGAGTTCCACGGGCAGAGGATGACTTTTAGGCGTGAGTCACGACTTGACATCGCTTCTATGTTGTGAATCGTAGTTTGGTTATCATACATGTCTCCTGCTTTATATAGACTATTATGATTTCATTTACAGTATTTTACAGTTTCACATACTTGGTACCTGTTGTACTGACCTCCTTCGGGGGGCTGCGTTCATGCCGCAGGTAAAAGGTACATCGGCTGTCGATCCCCGCTTTTAGGATCACCTTTCAGATTGAAAGCTCCGTTCCTTGAGGCTTATCTTTGGTATGTTACCCGAGTGCGTAGATGCTTATACATTCGGGGTATGGCGGCCCCGTCCGTCATAGTTGTTGTAAATCTTAGAGGTGCGTAGCCTTTGTGGTGGTTTGTAAAAGGTTAACTGTTCGGGTTTTTATGTATATACCAAGGCAATTGTATTGGTGGCTGTTTACTTATTATATCTCTTGTTTCATGACTCGTGTTTTATTTTCCGCTGGTTTTCTCTGATGTTGTATCACTAGGGTGCCCGGGGTAAGGCACCAGTCACGGGCCCGGGATTCGGGTCGTGACAAAAGCATTTTCTTACCTACATAAAACTGTTATAACCAACTTCCCATAAAGCCGTTATAACACTTTATGTTTCAAACCAATCAAATACATTAAACACATGTACGTCTACCGTACTACATAGTTATACACATATCATGCTAGAACAGATAGGAAGAGGTTCACATACCTCGCGACGATTATCGACTAATAGCAAAGTGCTCCAAGTACCTCAAACCGTCGGCTACTCCTTAAGCCAAGTAGATCACGCCATACATAGTACTTGACTATAGAGGCCCAGGCGCCTATTAACATCCTAGATCTCAATGTAGAATATTACGAGAAAATTGGCGACACCTCCCACATGGCGTAATCTCCTCCTCTATCGAGACCGGCTGAAGCCAACCAGGGGTTTGCACGTCTAAGGACGTGTACAATTCTACTCACGATAATGCTACACAAGTCTCATGTCTGATCCTATGTAATTACGATTCGATTCTCTTATTTAAATTCAGGCTTAAGTCGCAAGACATTGCCGTAAGTATTATTCAGGCTTAAGTCAAAAGACATTGCCGCACAACTATGTTCAATTCTATATATAGTATACCTTAACTATATATTCCAACAACATGTAATTTCCAATTACAACGAGAAGGTCAAGTGTTTACCTTGATAAGCCCAAAATTATCCGAGTTTATATGTCGATCCTGAGCAAGGTTTAGCTCCTACTCCGTGCGCTCCAACCCGCTCCAAACAACCCTTAGAAGTTCTAACCAACTTCTACTTAACACTTCAACCGACTATGAAGGTTTTCCTTAGGGTTTCGTTTTTGTGACTGAGGGAAGTATAATAGTATTTTCTGGGCTTTTGTATAAGTGTAACCTTGGGAATACTACAAGGTATTTGGGAATTATAACAATACTTGGAGAGTATTTCTATACCAAAAAAAGGGGTATTTATACGAGACAACAAGGCTAGGGGGGGGGGTGTACCCCACGGCTAGGGCACTACAAAGGGGAGGGAGGAGGCCCTCGGCAAAGACTCTCAAAAGAGGGGGGGAGGAGTTGGACGAACTCAACACTAAAGGGGGAGGGATTTTTAACACTTAGCAAATGATTTTTGGATGAAGAAAGTTCATCACTTAGAGGGGTATTTATAGGTCAAGCAAAGGCCAACCAATGGCCAAGATCAAGCCAAGTGTTAGGCAAGTGTAGGGCTAGGATCAAGCCATGTGCACCTTATCCATCTACCACACAACTTGCACAAAATATCCTACCTAACCATGCCACCTTTCTCGTCCACTTTGCCGTCCACTTCCTTCGATGTGAGGTGACACTTGTCACCTCCCGTTGTCCAAAATGTTTCGTCTCGGAAAAATCCGCAAAAATTATAAATGACATAGCGGAATTTTCCCTACGTAAGCCGTGGAAAGCGTTTAGTCGGAAAGCGACTCTTTTAAACTTGTGCCCAAATTTCGAATTTGCCAAATCTTTAAGGCTCAAATTTTATACGTACGCCCTCACGTACATACTCTGGAAATACGGAGTATAACAATAACAATCATTCGCATAAAACATAATAATATATTTAAAATAGTATTTTAATCATTAGTAGCTTACAATCATTAACTAATAACAATACGGCATAGTCAACAATTACATCAAAATACTAACTAATAGCTTCAACCTTCCATTTTTTCTTTGAGGAATCGATTATAAAAGTAGCCTGCCCAATTAATTCGAAAATTCTTCAGTTTCCTTGTAGGATAAACTTTGAGTGGTGAACTATGAACAAACTGCAAAACATAGATTTTACAAAAACATAGTTAGAATAGAAACGTCCAATATTAATTTTTTATCATATCTTATATATAATAATTTTCAAAATTGTAAAGTAAATACCTGAATATTTGACCAGCTGAATCTATTGTATGTGCCTTACTGAGACTAACACCTCGAAGAGTCCGGTACCCTAACATACCTCTATTTTGTATAAAGTAAACCATATATACACATGTATATATATAAATTAGTAATGTAAAAATAGACAAGATCATGTACAATATATTAAAGATCTCTTTGTAACACCAAATCTACATATGTCACACTCTTTCTAACACCAAAATGCAAAATATCTTAGGAGGGTAATAATTGTGGTCACACTCTTGCCAATTTTTTCTCTCCTGTCTCTTCTTTCTCACAATGTTAGCCAGGTATTGTGCCACCTAAAGTTTCTAGCAAGCAGTGTTAGTCTGTCACTAGCATGTTGGTTACCTCCCACCTATGTGAAAGATACTCTTATTGTTGAGAAAGAGAGGAGAACTACATAGTAATATTTAAAAATGAAAGAAATAAAGAGTTGATTGTGCATGTTTGTGTATGAACATAGAAAGAGTACACTTGTTATACCCCGTATTTCCAGAGTATGTACGTAAGGGAATACGTACAAAAAGTTTGGCCTTAAAGTTAGCCTTGGACGTTTTTTTTGTACACAACTCACTAAAAGAATCGTTTCAGCGAAGCGTTTCCACGACTTTCATAGGAAAATTCGGCTATGCCATTACTAATTTTGCGGATTTTTAGAGAGGCGAAACATTTTGGACCAGCGGGAGGCGACACTTGGCACCCTCCCATTGATGAACTTAGAATCGTCCATTGGGCGAAATTGGAGAGGAAGTGCACGTTTTTGTGCCTTGTGCACAAGTCAAGAGTTGGTAGGATATTTGTGTGGAGTAAATCTTCACCCTACACTTGCCTTGCACTTGTCTTAATCTTGGCCATTGGTTGGCCACTTCTTGACCTATAAATACCCCCTTAAAGATGAAGAGTTCTTCATCCACAAAGTTATCTTCCAAGTCTAAAAATCCTCTCCTCTCCCTTAGCCTTTCGTCCAACACCTCCCCGCAGGTGAGTTTGGCCGAGGGCCTACCCCCCTAGCCTAGCCGAAATCTACCCCCCCTCCCTTGGTAGAAAGTTGTCTTCTAGTATTGTTATAATGCCCAAAATACCCTAGCCCAAATCCCTTAGTCCTTTGTAGAAGTTGTGAAGAACTTCTAAGGTTTCTTAGACTCTGGGGCGTACAACTTAGGAGCTAAACCTTGCTCAGGCGCGACTTTATCTAGGATATTATTGGGCTTACCGAGGTAACTAATCCTAACCCTCTTTTGAATTAGAGAAAACTTACTGTAGTAGTATTAGAATAAGTATTAAATACTTAGAAGAATATCACAGAATAGAATTGAACTGTTACCACAGTGGAAGGGTTTAAAAGAAGAATAATCAAAGCGTACTCACATGAATTTGTTTTCTGATGAACTTATATAGCTCACGGGTAGGGAAGTGCTGCCCGACTTTCCGTAGAATTGTGAACCTCTGTTTAGAATGACCTTGAGTAGTCTTTGATAGATGTGCGTGACTATTATGGTGACTCTGCTTGCGACATATTGACTTGGCGGTGGTTTTTTGAGAAGGTATGTGATTCCTCTAAAGCATGATATTTTACAATATATAGTGCGGTAGGCGTCGTGTGTTAAGCGAATAATAACTACGGCAATGTCTTTGACTTAAGTCTGAATAATACTTATGGCAATGCCTCACGGCTTAAGCCTGAATAATAATTACGGCAATGCCTCACGGCTTAAGCCTGAATAACAAAGAACTGAAAGCATTTCCAAAGAATACTGAATCATTTTTAACAGAAGATAAATATTTGGTTTTTAAAACAAAAGCTTAAGAGTTATACTAGCTTTATGGGAAGTTAGGTATAACAACTTAAGAAAGATAAAAAGGCATTTACTTGTTTGTTTATAAAAGCCTTGTATTGATTTCTGTTAAGTGTAGTAAGATTTGTGTGATAAGTAGACTATTATGATGCTACCTGGGTTATTGTCTTGAAATGCTGTGTAAGGGGGTCATTCTTGCTGTGCTTACGTTGCTAACAGTAAGTCCGTTGTCTTGTTATTGTATCACTACCCTCGATGTTATCTGAGGCTTGCCCGCGATCTTGCGGGTCTATACGGCTATGCGGTCTGTGAGACTATGCGAGCAGCGGTATGCTCGAGATTGATCATTCGGGTGTTTAGCTGACGCGGGGATTCCTATGCGGTCTGTTGAGACTATGCGGTCTTTTGAGGCTATGCGAGTGCGGGAGCCTAGGCGGATCTGGGGTTAGCTGCCCCGATGCGGGAATACCTCGTGCGGTGCGTGTGTGACCTATGCGGGCTGCGGAAGTCGAGGACTAGGCACGAGAATGATACTATGGGCGATTGGCCTTGCCCGATCATTCGCGGCCTAGAATAGACACATTCTGATTTTCCTATTCTGTTGTTGTTTGTGATGTGCACTATGTGCAATTGAGCGATTGTATTTGTGAAAAGGTTTTAAATACTTTGATTTCATTTGATTCTTTATAGTTTCACATACTTGGTACTGTTATCTTGACCTCCTTGAGGTGCGTTAAATCTGCATGAGTAAAGGCAGCAGTGCTAGATCCGCATCCTTAGGATCTTTGCGTTGGTGTCGGGAGCTCCATCTTCTATAGGAGGCTCTACTTTTAGGTATGATCTCACTGTATTGTAGATAGTTTTATGCGATCGGGGTTTGGCGGGCCTGTCCCGCCATAGTTATTACTTCCTTAGAGTGCAGTAGTACTATTATGCGGTTGGGATGTAGCGCAAAACTTGATTATTTATATATGCAGAAAGCGACGTTTTCTTACATAAGGCGTGTCTTATTTTATAAGCATTTCTGTCTTGGTTTATATTTCCATTGGTTACTACGATGTATGGCTACTTAGGTGCCGGTGAGGCACGATCACGGGCCGGGCAGTCGTGACAAAAGTGGTATCGAGCGATTAATCCTCGGAAAGTGTCTGAGACCGTATCTAGTAAGTCTTGATTATCGGTGTGTTGTGCACCACACCAATAATCAAGAGGCTATAGGATATTTAGGATTGGTTTCCATTCTTCTCATTACGAGATCGTGCTTTAGAGGCGTGTTATAGGTTGGACCCTCTAACGTATTCCTTTCTATGTGATTATGCCTCGCGTAAGTCGGCCGGGCGAGAAGGCAAAGCGGCCGAGGCGCTAGCGAGACACCCAGTCACGAGGCTCGAGGCCCAGTCTATCTGGAGGCGGCGAGTTCTATGGCGCCACCGGCCCAGCGAGACCACGGTACCCGCCTCGCATCCCGCGGCTGGGGCGGAGGTTAGGCTCAAGGAGATGGCCCGACTATTGGCTAAAGTTGTGGCCCGATACGAGAGAGGCTGGATGCGGCGATTCGATTCGGCTCGGCTCGATCGCGCCGTAGTGCACGAGGCGAATAGTTTGAGACTACGGGATTTCCTTGGCGTAGCCCTCGAGTTTCTGGTGGCGGAGGATGATCCGCATGAGTTCATCCGTCACCGCAGAGGATTATCACGGGTGATCGGGGCTTGGATCGAGGCTGTGACATTCGGTTCGCGTCGGTGCGTGATACATGATCGATTGGTTTGATTCATAGGAGCTTTCGGGAGAGCATGCACCTCGTGGTATGGGATGAGTTTTGAGGCTTTCTCACACACTTCTTGCCTCCGCGGATGAGGAGGGCGCGGTGATAGATTCTTGTTCTTTGAGGCGGGGAGGGCCTTGCGGTGAGGAGTACAAAGTCGAGTTTGATTCTTTGGCTCGATATGTCCTGCTTGGTAGCGAGATGGAGGACCGGGTGCATCGCTATGTCAGCTGGGCTAGATGATTACATGGCCGAGTCTTGTGCGGGTGTGTCCCTTGACGAGCATGGACATAACCGTATGCGAGCTCATGCACTAGGATGCGAGGCGTAGAGACCCGGGTAAGCGATATCAGCGAGAAGAAGGCGAGGCGGCGGTTCTTTTGGTGGTCCTCGGGGTGGCGGCATCGTGAAGTCGGTGCACCACGGCCCGGTAGCGAGCGCTCTACCTCATTCGGTACGGCCCGAGCGATCGGGGCGGTCGGGGCCCGGGACTTGATTTCGAGGGTAGCGAGTGCTAACCGTTCGAGTCCGCTCGGTGTGCCCGTTGTGGTAGATACCATTGCGGGAGGCGTACTCGGAGCACGCTATACTTGTGGCGGCAGGGTCATTTCGCGAGTTTGTCAGGCCGGGCGGCGGCGGTAGTAGGGCCCGGTCTGCGAGTGCATTGCGCTTCTTCATCCCGGCGATTACTCGCCGGAGAAAGGTACTCATGGACGGTCGTGGCGGAGGTCGTGGCGCGGGTCCCGATTCTAGCGGTCCTCGAGCGCATTTATGCTTTGTCCGGCCAGCGGGATCGGGAGGCCTCACTGATGTCGTCACGGGTACCTTATCGGTTCTGGGTTTGATGTGTATGCTTTGATAGATCGGGTTACTACGTCTATATATCTCCCTTGTTGCTAGTAGGATAGGGATAGAGCACGAGTCCATAGACCGCTTTCGAGGTAGCTACGCGATGGGTGATTCGGTGGTAGCTCGGCGGGTATATAGAGCTTGTCTGTGACCATTCTGATCGTCGGACCACTGGCCGACTTGATAGAGTTGGAGATGATTGACTTGGCGTGATCATGGGGATGGATTGGCTAGCTTCTTGCTATGCCAATGTAAATGAGAGAGAAAGTAATGCGGTTCCGATTTCTGAGGCCGGTTGTTGAGTGGGAGAACGCGGTATCGTAGGGGTAGGTTTATTTCCTACCTCGAGGCTAGGAAGATGGTGCGAGAAGGGTATATCTACCATCGTTCGGGTGTTTGATCTGAAGGCTGCGGTACCAGATTTTCCGTCGATTCGGTGGTGAAGAGTTCCCAGACGTGTTTCAGACGACCTCGGGTATCCTCACGAGAGGAGATTGAGTTTTGTATTGACATATTGCGGACACTCGGCTATTTCCATTCCGCCATCTGAATGGCACTGCCGAGTTGAGAGAGTTGAAGGATCGGCTTAGGAATTCTTTGGAGAAAGGGCTTCATCAGCCTAGTGTTTCTCCACAGGGAAGCGCGTGATTGTTCGTGAAGAAGAAGGGCGGGGCCAGCTGCGTGTGTGTTGATGCAGAACGGTGAACAAGGTGACCATTAAACGAATACCCTTCCGGGATTGATGATTTGTTCGACCCGATTGCGAAGCGCGAGATGTTTCTCAAGATTGATCTGCGTTGGGCTATCATCGAGTTCGTGTCGAGAGAGGTGGATGTCCCTAGAATTGCATTCGGACGATGCGGGCATTATGAGTTGAGTCATGTCTTTTGGGTTGACGATGCTCGTGCGGTATTCATGGATTTGATGAACCAGTGTTCAAACCATTTTTGGACACATTTGTGATAGTATTCATTGATGATATCTTGGTTTATTCGCTCAGGCGGGAGCATGCGGAGCATTTGAGGCTGTCTTGTGATTCTCGGGACCCGGTATGACGCTAAGTTTTCCAAATGTGAGTTTTGGTTGACTTGATGGCGTTTCTTGGGCATATTGTCGTGGTGATGGCATTCAGTGGATCGGCGAGATCGAAGCGATCGGGACTTGGCCTAGACCTCTTACTCGGCAGAGGTTCGTAGTTTTACGGGCCTTACAGGATATTATGCTCGGTTCGTAGAAGTTTGCTTCTATCTGCACCATTGACTAGGTGACTCGGAAGCGGCCAAGTTTGATGGTGATGCTTGTGGCGGGGTTTCGATTCTTGAAAGAGGCGGCCGCCCGTTCTTACTCTTCCGGAGGTCCAGTTGTTATGTCTTGTATTGTGATGCGTCGGGCATCGGGTTGGGTGTGTGTTGATGCGGCATGGCGGGGTTATAGCATATGCATCGACAAGCGAAGAAACACGGAGGAACTACCCGCCCATGATTTGGAGTTGGCGGTGTGATTCACGCTTTGAAGATCCGGAGGCACTATTTGTATGGGGTTCACGTGGATATTTTCTGGACCACAAGAGCCTCGGTATATCTTGACCAGAGGAGTGAACTTACGGCGAGGCGGTGGTTAGAGTTGCTTAAGGATTACGATGTTGATATCTGTACCACGGGAAGGCGATGTTGTGGCGGATGCTCTTAGTCGTAGGTCGATGGGAGCCTATCGGATGTGCGACTAGAGAGGAGGACATGGTTCGTGATTTGCATCGATTAGCGAGCCTTGGTGTCCGTTTGATTGATTACGATAGCGGTGGGGTTAGAGTTCGGGAGGTTGCGAGTCTTCCATCGTCGAGGAGGTGAAGAGGCAATAGTTCGAGGATCGGCTTTGATTCGATATCGTGATCTGACTCTTCGTGAGGCAAGGGTCCTTTTGGTAGCACGATGGGGTGCTAAGGTTTGAGCGGTGTGTGTTCGGATGTTTGAGGCTTGGCGCAGTTCTTAGTGAAGCACCTGCGGTAGCGTTACTCTATCCGTCGAAGTCGACCAAGATGTACCACGACCTTAGATCGTGTATTGGTGGGATGGCTTGAAGAGGGGCGTTGCGAGTTCGTAGCTCGGTGCGTGTTGTCGGCGGTGAAGGTAGAGCACCGAGGCACGGTGGTTTGTTGCGGCGATAGAGATCCCGACACGGAAGTGGGAGGTAATCAACATGGACCATCACGGGATTACCTCGCTTTCGGAGGAGACATGATTCTATATGGGTTATCGTCGGCGGTGTGAAATCAGCCCACTTTCTTCCGTCGGGGCGACTTTTGGTGAGATTATGCGGACTTTACATCAGAGATCGTCGATGCATGGAGTCCCTACCCGATCATATCGACAGAGAGCCCGGTTCTGGCTAACACGGAGGTCCTTCGAGGGGTTTAGGGGCGGTGAGCACGAAGTCGCATTTCATCCTGAGCAGACGGACGAGGCGAGCGCACTATCCGACTGCGAGATATCTGCGAGCTGTGTTATTGACCAGTGGTAGTTGGGAGGATCATTTGCCTCTAGTTGAGTTCGCGTATAATAATAGCTACCACTCCGGTATTGAGATGGCGCCTTATGAGGCCTTGTATGGGAGGAAGTGCGGATCGCCTATAGGTTGGTTCGATGTGGGCGAGTGCGGCTAGTGGGACCAGATTTGGTGCGGCGAGCGATGGATAAGGTGAAGCTTATCCGAGGCGGCTATTGACATTCGAGTCGGCGAAGTCGTATGCAGATCATCGTCGTCGGCATCTTGAGTTTGAGGTTCATGATTGGGTTTTCCTAAAGGTGTCACCCGTGAAGGGTGTGATGAGATTTGGGAAGAAGGAAACTCGGCCACAGGTACATTGGGCGTTTCAGTTGTCGCGAGGTAGGCAAGGTTGCCTATGAGTTGGATCTGCCGTCCGATCCGGAGGCGGTGCATCCGGTTTTCACGTATCTATCTTTGAGGAGATGTATCGGGGATCCATCTAGGTACACCGATTGACGATGTCGGTGGCCAGGGGTTATCGTATGAGAGACTCATAGCGATAGTCGATCGTCGGGTTAGGCGTCTGCGGACGAAGGGCGTGGCTTAGTCAAAGTCTTGTGGCGGAGCAGGCTCGAGGAGGAGATGGCGTGGGAAGCCAGGAGGACATGAGGCGAAGTATCCTCACTATTCCCACACCTCCGGGTAATTCACTTTCCTACTTGTAAATTTCCATTATCATTTATGCCTAAGTGTTATTTTGTGGCCATGTGTGGCACACAAGCTGTTTAAGCTTCTTGATGGCTTGTCTTGAGAAGGAACATTCGGGACGAATGTTTCTAAGGAGGAGAATGTTATACCGTATTTCAGTATATGCGTGGGAATACGTCTAAAAAGTTGGCCTTAAAGTTAGCCTTGGGCGTTTTTGTACACAACTCACTAAAGAATCGTTTCGGCGAAACGTTTCCACGACTTTCATAGGGAAAATTCGGCTATGCCATTACTAATTTTGCGGATTTTTAGAGAGGCGAAACATTTTGGACCAGCGGGAGGCGACACTTGGCACCCTCCATTGATGGACAGATCGTCCATTGGACGAAATTGGAGAGGAAGTGCGTTTTTGTGCCTTGTGCACAAGTCAAGGAGTTGGTAGGATATTTGTGTGGAGTAAATCTTCACCCTACACTTGCCTTGCACTTGTCTTAATCTTGGCCATTGGTTGGCCACTTCGACCTATAAATACCCGCTTAAAGATGAAGAGTTCTTCATCCACAAAGTTATCTTCCAAGTCTAAAATCCTCTCCTCTCCTTAGCCTTTCGTCCAACACCTCCCCACTGGAGGTGAGTTTGGCGAGGGCTACCCCTAGCCTAGCGAAATCTACCCCCTTGGTAGAAAGTTGTCTTCTAGTATTGTTATAATGCCCAAAATACCTAGCCCAAATCCCTTAGTCCTTTGTAGAAGTTGTGAAGAACTTCTAAGGTTTCTTAGACTCTGGGAGCGTACAACTTAGGAGCTAAACCTTGCTCGAGTGCGACTTTATCTAGGATATTATTGGGCTTACCGAGGTAACTAATCCTAACCTCTTTTGAATTAGAAAACTTCTAGTAGTATTAGAATAAGTATTAAATACTTAGAAGAATATCACAGAATAGAATTGAGCTATTACCACAGTGGAAGGGTTTAAAGAAGAATAATCAAAGCGTACTCCACATAGAATTTGTTTTCATGATGAACTTATATAGCTCATGGGTAGGGAAGTCTGCCCGACTTTCCGTAGAATTGTGAACCCTCTGTTTAGAATGACCTTGAGTAGTCTTTGATAGATGTCTGTGACTATTATAGGTGACTCTCTGCGCGACATATTGACTTGGCGGTGGTTTTATTTGAGAAGGTATGTGATTCCTCCTAAAGCATGATATTTTACAATATATGATGCGGTAGGCGTACGTGTGTTAAGCGAATAATAACTACGGCAATGTCTTTGACTTAAGCTGAATAATACTTATGGCAATGCCTCACGCTTAAGCTGAATAATAATTACGGCAATGCCTGCGGCTTAAGCTGAATAACAAGCGAAAGCATTTCAAAGAATCTGAATCATTTTTAACAGAAGATAAATATTTGGTTTTAAAACAAAAGCTTAAGAGTTATACTAGCTTTATGGGAAGTTAGGTATAACACTTAAGAAAGATAAAAAGGCATTTACTTGTTTGTTTATAAAAGCCTTGTATTGATTCTGTTAAGTGTAGTAAGATTTGTGTGATAAGTAGACTATTATGATGCTACAGGTTATTGTCTTGAAATCTTTGTGTAAGGGGGTCATTCTTGCTGCTTACGTTGCTAACAGGTAAGTCCGTTATCTTGTTATTGTATCACCTACCCCATTTGTTATCACAGGGCTTGCCGCTGATCTTGGTCTATACGGCTTTATGCGGTCTGTGAGACTATGCGGAGCAGCGGTATGCTCGAGATTGATCATTCGGGTGTTTAGCACGATGCGGGGATTCCTATGCGGTCCGTTGAGCCTATCGCGGTCTTTTGAGGCTATGCGAGTGCGGGAGCCTAGGCGGATCTGGGGTTGCTGCCCCGATGGGAATACCTCATGCGGTGCGTGTGTGACCTATGCGGGCTGCGGAAGTCGAGACTAGGCACGCAGAATGATACTATGGGCGATTGGCCTTGCTTCGATCATTCGCGGCCTAGAATAGACATTCTGATTTTCCTATTCTTGTTGTTTGTGATGTGGCACTATGTGCAATTGGCGATTGTATTTGTGAAAAGGTTTTAAATACTTTGATTTCATTTGATTCTTTATAGTTTCACATACTTGGTACTGTTATCTTGACCTCCTTGGGGCTGCGTTCAATCTGCGAGTAAAGGCAAGCAGGTGCTAGATCCGCATCCTTAGAATCTTTTGCGTTGGTGTCAGGAGCTCCATCTTCTCCGGAGGCTCTACTTTTGGGTATGATCTCCCTGTATTGTAGATAGTTTTGTGCGATCGAGGTATGGCGGGGCCTGTCGCCATAGTTGTTTACTTCTCAGAAGTGCAGTAGTACTATTATGCGATTGGGATGTAACTGCAGAACTTGATTATTTATATATGCCGAAAGGCGACGTTTTCTTACATAAGCTGTGTCTTATTTTATAAACTGTTTCCTGTCTTGGTTTATATTTCCGCTGGTTACTCTGATGTATGGCTACTTGGGTGCCCCGGTAAGGCACCAGTCACGGGCCCCGGAACGGGTCGTGACAACACTAGAGCAGATAGAGATATTGTTGTAAATATGATTGCAGGGTTTGATGATATTAGTTAATTTATAATGCAGTTAAACGGAAAATAATCTACAAATGCAAGAGACAATGTCAAATCAGCATGCAACTGTAAAACAAAAAACTAGAAAAGGAAAGAAAAGAAATAAGAGGGTGGAACCGTGGAAGAATAACAAACTTTTAGATGAAGCTCTTACATGATTGGATTTCAGCATGTTCAGACAGAAAGGCTCTAGACATGCTTCCAGTGAGCACTTAAAATTTCCTGAGTAGCAGTATTGGTGAGTTTGTTTGCAGTCCCGCTAAGTATGCATGGTCTGGATAATCTTGAAGCCTAAATCAGTCACTGAAATACATCAAAATGCTTCAGGTAACCTCACATCTTATTTCCTATTTTATAATTATAAAATTATATTGAGCAATGTTAATATGTTGAACATAGACGAGAATCGAAGCGAGAATCATCACGACTTATCAAATAGAAAAGTGGATATTTGCCTCGACACAGCGCAGGATATCCGTGAGCGGTGATTCACCATCGATGGGAGATAGATTAACTCCTTGATTGGTTACATGACGACTCAGAAACAAATTTATCATCGATTTATATGCAAAATGATAATAACCAATGTTCAAACTAAGCAATTTTACTGTCATTCTATGGAATAGAGTAGCGATGTGATTCTCTGTGGGTATTATTACCCGAAGTACACGAACTTCGATGTATGTTGCGTGAACACCAACGGAGTGGATGTGTCAGCTAGCAAATAGGATTATATATCATCACTTTCTTGAGGCTTTAAATCAGAATAGCTATATTTATAAGGAAAAGCAACCTGCTTTTATATCGGATCAATTCTTGGACAAAACAAAATTCTAACAACTTTAATTCCTACCTCAATAGGTTGGTGATCCATCGTATTGTGCTGTCAAAGATATTGGGTCCTCACATCTTCAAATGACTACTGTTGTAAGGCACTTGTAAATAGTGCAAGCAGGAACAAATTTGTCTTCAAAGAAAAGGGCAGTGCAATATAGTGGATGAGCAAGTCCTTGTACTCCTTCTTTTTCTCGTTAAGTCATTTCTGCAGTCTTTCCTCGACTTCTGAATTAACACTTAAATCAGTGATGTGCTATGTTGATCCTATTATAAATTTCAGTTCTTAGCCAACCGACAGAACAAGTAAGCTAAATAATCGAATAATCTGCAAGCCTTTGAATTACTATGTAACCGTTTCTGCTTCCAGTCCTCTAATGGGTAAGAGTAATCAAGATGAAGAATCTAAAGTCAAATATGAGGAAGATTTTGCCCAGGATTACCTGAATAATTGATCTGGAGCATCCGAAGAGAATCTACTGTTCTGAGCCATTGATAGAGCCTGCTGATTCTTTTCCAAATCTAGGTTGGTCAGATTTTCATCAACCTATTGAAAAAAGACAAATAGTTTTTCTATAACTAAATCTTGTAATATTAAACTATTCCAAGATGTCCATTTTGTAGTTCAAGGATGTCACGACCCGACCCCGGGCCCGCGACTGGTGCCCTACCTGGGCACCCCTTACAGGTATACATCAGAGAATACTAGCGGAACATACATACAACTCAACAATTACTAGTCATGAAATATCAGCGAGTTAGCGGATAAGGCCACGCCAGAAAAAATATATACATAAGCCCAAAAGCAGTTACCTCTTTCTTCTTACAACCCAATCCACAAGATATGACTACAGACCTCTAAGAATTTACATAACAACTGTGACGGGACAGGGCCCCGCCATACCCCTGAATGTACATAAATCTACAACATCAGGGAAACCGTACCAAAAGACAAGCCTCCGGAGAAATGGAGCCTTCTGACAACTGATCAGTGATCCTAAGAGTGAGGATCCACAACCTGCTTACCCTTACCTGCGGCATGAACGCAGCCAGGAAGAAATTCGATAAAACAGATGTACCAAGTATGTAAAACTGAAAGTACTGAAATGAAATCATATAGTCTAAAATAAAGCTGGAGACATGTATGATAACCAAATAACAGTACACTGTGCCTTACTAATAATGAGAGTAAACAAGAGTATACTTTACTGCGTAAAAATAGGAAGCTCATGATCAAAGTAGGGCCACCTGCCCGTAGTATCATTAAGCAATCCTACTCCTGGGACTATTTCACCCGCATAGGTCCTGTGGACACGCAATGGAGCAATTTGCTCCGCATGGGACTATTTCACCCGCTTAGGCCCGGCGGACCCGCAATGAGTACAAACGCCGCACTCGCATCATGGATAGCAAAACTATGGAATAAGTAGTAACCCGGGGGAAGAATGTTACACCCCGGAATTCCAGGATATGTTTATAAGAACGTACGTAAGAACTCAAAATGTTAAGATTTGAGACGAGTAAAAATTTATCGGAATTTTGGAATTTGTCGGAAAACAAAATATTGCGACGAACGGGTTGTGTTTAAAAATCTTTCATCCTATCCATTCAAGTGTTTAGATCTAGGCCCTTGGTTGTGTTTTATATTCATCCTACTAGTGCAAGATGACTTCTACACTTAGAAAATAAATCAAGAACTTAGAGTTCAAAGTGAGACTCTCGGGTTTGCTCTTGGATGAACAAAAAGATTTTTCGTTTTTGATTCAATAAGCTCCATACTTTAAACCAAGGTACCTAAGGGTATTGTAAGTGTATCTCAATAGAAAGATCCCGGAAAAATGGTATTTTCGTATTAGTCGCAAGGCGAAAACCTAAGGAGTTATTCAACTTTGAAGTTGGAACTTGAAGAGGAGTTCTTCATAAGCTTCTAAGGGTTGCTTGGAGTGGATTGGAACGTCGAAAGGAGGAGCTAAATGTCACGACCCGTTCTGGGGCCCGTGACTGGTGCCTTACCGGGGCACCCAAGTAGTCATACATCAGAGTAACCAGCGGAATATAAAACGAGACAGGAAACAGTTTATAAAATAAGACACAGTTTATCTGATGAAAAGCTTGCCTTTCGGCATAATATAAATAACTCAAGTTTTGCAGTTACATCCCAACTGTACAATAGTACTCTGAGACCTCTGGAAGTAAACAACTATGGCGGGACAGGGCCGCCATACCTCGCTATACAAAACTATCTACAATACAGGAGATCATACCCAAAAGTAGAGCCTCAGGAGAAGATGGAGCTCACGACACCAACGCAAAGATCCTAAGGATGTGGATCTAGCACACCTTGCCACTGCGGCATGAGCGGCCCGAAGGAGGTCGACAACAGTACCAAGTATGTGAAACTATAAATTACTTAAATTAAATCAAAGTATTTAAAACCTTTTCACAAATACAATCAGTTCAATTGCACATAGTGCGACATCACAAAAAACAACAGTAATAGGAAAACTGTAACAGGTCTATTCTAGGCCGCGTTTGATCGAAGCAAGGCCAATAGACCATAGTATCATTCTGCGTGCCTAGTCACGGACTTCCACGGCCGCATAGGTCCCACAGACCCGCGTGAGATATTTCGCATCGGGGCGAACAACCCCGGCATCCGCCTAGCTCCGCGGCCGCATAGCCTCAAGCGCGTAGTCTCAGCAGACCGCGTAGAGTCCCGCGTCGAGCTAACGCCGGAATGATCAATCACGGAGCATACGGCTGCTCGCATAGTCTCGCGACGCATAGGCCGTATAGACCGCATCGAGGGCAAGCCGCGGTATAACGATCGAGGGTAGGTGATACAATAACGATACAATGGACTTACCGGTTAGCAGCGTAAGCCGGCAAGAATGACCACTTACGGCGTTACAAGACACTAACACGGTAGCATCATAACATGTCTACTTATCAAACAATCTCACTACACTTTAAGAAATCAATACAAGGCTTTTATAAACAAACAAGTAAGCAGTTCCTTTTATCGTTCTTAAGTTGTTATACCTAACTTCCCATAAAGCTAGTATAACTCTTAAGCTTTTGTTTTAAAAACCAAATATTTATCTTCGTTAAAAATGATCGATATTCTTTGAAATGTTTTGATTCTTTATTATTCAGCTTAAGCGTGAGGCATTCTTAGTAAGTATTATTCGAGCTTAAAGCGTGAGGCATTGCCATAAGTATTATTCAGCTTAAGTCAAAGACATTGCCGTAGTTATTATTCGATTAACATATGCGTCACCGTACTATATATTGTAAAATATCATGCTTTAGGAAGAATCACATACCTTCTCGTGAAAACCACACCAAGTTGAATATGTCGCGAGAGAGTCACTATAATAGTCACAGACATCTATCAAAGTCTAGACTACTCAAGGTCATTCTAAGCAGGGGTTCACAATTCTACTGATTGTCGGGCGGCACAACCCTAGGTGAGCTATATGAGTCTCTTGTGAAAGCGATCTATGTGAGTACTGATTCATTTATTCTTCTTTTAAACCCCTACTCGTGATAATAGTCCAATTCTATTCTTTAATACTCTTATAAGTATTTATACTTATTCTTATACTTCTACAGTATATATACTCTCTAATTATAAAAGAAGGGTAAGTTTATTTACCTCGGTAAGCCCAATAATATCCTAGATAAAAGTCGCTGAGCAAGGTTTAGCTCTAAGTTTATGCGCTCCGATAGCTCGAGAAACCTTAGAAGTTCTTCACAACTTCTACTAAGTACAAAGGGATTTGGGCTAGGGTATTTTGGGCATTATAACAATACTAGAAGACAACTTTTCTACCAAGGGAGGGTAGATTTAGGCTAGCTAGGGGGTAGGCCTCGCCAAGCTTCTCGAGGGAAGGGGGTGTTGGACGAATTGCTAACAAAGGGAGAGGAAGGATTTTTAGACTTGGAAAGCTTTTGTGGATGAAGAACTCTTCATCTCAAGAGGGTATTTATAGCTCAAGCCTTGGCCAATGGCCAAGATGAAGACAAGTGCAAGGCAAGTGTAGGGTGAGGATTTAGGCAAGTGTCCTTGGCCAACTTGCACACAAAATATCCTACCAACTCCAAGACAAAGAAGCCAACCCAATCGGCCTATTGCCGTGTCAAGTCCACCAATTGGAGGGTGACAAGTGTCGCCCTCCCGTTGGTCCAAAATGTTTCGTCTCTCGGAAAAATCCGCAAAAATACTAAATGACATAGCGGAATTTTCCTACGAAGTCGTGGAAAGCGTTTCGTCGGAAAGCGATTCTTCTAGTGTGTTGTGCACAAATAAAGCGTCGAGGCTAACTTTAAGGCCAAACTTTTGACGTATTCCCTTACGTGCATACTGCGAAATACGGGTATAACATTCTCCCCTCCTTAGAAACATTCCTCCCGAATGTTCCTTCCCAAGACAGTTATCGAAGAAGCTTAAACAGTTTGTAAGTGCCACACATGGCCACAAAATAACACTTAGGCATAAATGATAATGGAAATTTACAAGTAGGAAAGTGAATTACACGGAGGTGTGGGAATAGGTGAGGATACTTACGCCTCATGTCCTCTCGGCTTCCACGTCATCTCCACTCGAGCTCGTTCGCCACAAGACTTTGTGGAAGCCACGTCCTTCGTCATGAGACGCCTAACACGACGATCGACTATCGCTATGGAATCTCTCATACGATAACCCCTGGTCACTGGACATCGTCAATCGGGTGTACCTAGATGGATCCCGATACATCTCGCCGGCGTAGATCGTGAAAACCGGATGCACGCCTCCGGATCGGACGGCAGATCCAACTCGTGAGCAACCTTGCCTACCACGCGACAATGAAACGGCCCGATGTACGCCGGTGAGTTTCCCTTCTTCCGAATCTCATCACACCGCCATGGGTGACACCTTCAGAAAACCCAATCATCAATTGCGAACTCGGATGCCGACGACGATGATCTGCATCGACTTGCCGACTACGGTATCGATAGCCGCTCGGATAAGCTTCACCTTATCCATCGCTGCTGCACCGTCTGGTCCCACTAGCCGCACCTCGCCCACATCGAACCAACCTATAGGCGATCGCACTTCCTCCCATATAAGGCCTCATAAGGCGCCATCTGAATACTGGAGTGGTAGCTATTATTATACGCAAACTCTACTAGAGGTAAATGATCCTCCCAACTACCACTGAAGTCAATAACACAGGCTCGCAGCATATCCTCTAGAGTCTGGATAGTGCGCTCTGCCTGCCCGTGCATGCGTGGATGAAATGCGATTACTCGGGCTCACTGCGTCCCTAAACCCCTGCGGAAGGACCTCAGGAAGTTAGCCGTAACCGGGCTCCTCTGCCGATATGATCGAAATAGGGACTCATGCGATCGACGATCTCTCGGATGTAAAGTCCGCATAATCCTCGGTAGAAAGTCGTCCTAACGGGAAGAAAGTGGGCTGATTTAAATCGACTGTCGACGATAACCCATATAGAATCATGTCTCCTCTGAGTGCGAGGCAATCCTGTGATGAAGTCCATGTTGATCACCTCCCACTTCCAAGTCGGGATCTCTATCGCCTGTAACAGACCACCAGGCCTCTGGTGCTCTACCTTCACCTGCTGGCAACACGGGCACTGAGCTACGAACTCTGCAACGTCCCTCTTCAAACCATACCACCAATACAGATCTAAGGTCGTGGTACATCTTGGTCGACCGGATGGATGAGTAACGCTTGTGTGTGCTTCCCCAAGAACCTGCAGAAGTCACGAAACATCTGGAACACACAATCTGCCCTCAAATCTTAGCACCCGTGGTGCTACCTCAAGGACCCTTGCCTCACGAAGAGTCGTATCACGATATCGAATCAAAGCGGATCCTCGGCTGTTGCCTCTTCACCTCGCCGGCGATGGAAGACTCGGCAACCTCACGAACTCTAACCCCACCGCTATCGAATCAAACAAGCGGACACGAGGCTCGCTAAGCGATGCAAATCACGAACCATGTCCTCATCTCTGCACATCGATAGGCTCCCATCGACCTACGACTAAGAGCACGCCTGACATTGGCCTTCCCGGGTGGTACAGGATATCAACATCGTAATCCTTAAGCAACTCTAACCACCGTCTGCAGCCGTAAGTTCGGCTCCTCCGGTGAAGATATCTTTGAGGCTCTTGTGGTGCGTATAAATATCCACGTGAACCCCATACAAATAGTGCCTCGGATCTTCAAAGCGTGAATCACGGTGCCAACTCTAAATCATGGGTGGGGTAGTTCCTACCGTGTTTCTTGGTTGTCGGGATGCATATGCTATAACTCTGCCATGCTGCGTCAACACACATCCCAACGATGCACGGCGCGTCACAATACGACATAACCATCCGGACCTGCGGAAGAGTAAGAACGAGGCGGTCGTCGGTCTCTCTTTCAAAGCGAAAACCACCGCTCCAAGCATCGATCCATCAAACTTGCTGCCACGAGTCGGCTAGTCAATGGTGCGAAGATAGAAGCAAACTTCTCCACGAACCGATAATAACTGCGAGGCCCGAAAATCGCGAACCTCTGTCGGAGTAGTAGGTCTAGGCAAGTCATCGCCTCGATCTTGGCGTATCCACTCGAATGCCATCGGCCCGACAATATGCCCAAGAAACGCCATGAAGTCAACCAAAACTCACATTTGGAAAACTTGGCGTCTAAGCTGATCTGGAGAAGCTATCGGCCAGATCGCCAAATGCTCGCATGCTCCGCTCTGGCGAGAATAAACCAAGATATCATCAATGAACACTATCACAAGCGTGTCCAAAATGGTTTGAACACTCGGTTCATCAAATCCATGAATACCGCGGAGCATTGGTCAACCAAAGACATGACCACGAACTCATAATGCGTGCGGGTCTGAATGCGATCTAGGGACATCCACCTCTCGACTCGCACTGATGATAGCGATCGCAGATCAATCTTGGAGAAACATCTCGCACTCACCAACCTGGTCGAACAAATCATCAATCACGGGAAGGGTATACATTCTTAATGGTCACCTTGTTCAGCTGCCTGTAATCAACACACATGCGCGCGGCGTCGTCCTTCTTCACGAACAATACCGGCGCTCCCGGGGAGAAACACTAGGCTGATGAAGCCGCTTCTCCGGAAATCCCTAAGCTGGTCCTTGACTCTCTCAACTCGGCGGTGCCATTACGTATGGCGGAATGGAAATAGGCGAGTGTGCGTAATACATCTATACAAAACTCGATCTCCTCTCGGGAGGATACCCGGAGGTCATCCGGAAACACGTCGGGAACTCGTGACTCTGGAACCGAAAATCTGGTACGCGACTTGATATCAAACACCCGAACGAGATGGTAGATATACCCGCCACGTATCTTCCTAGCCTTGAGGTAGGAAATAAACCTACCTCTCGGCGATCTGGTGCTCCACTCGCTCGACAATGGCTCTTCAGAAAGCTGGAACCGTACTACTCTCTCTCTGCGGTCTACATTGGCGTAGCAAGCTAGCCAATCCATCCCCATAATCACGCCGAAGTCAATCATCTCCACTCTATCAAGTCGGCTAGGGTCCGACGTAAATGGTCACAGGACAAGCTCATATACCCGCCGAGCTACCACCGAATCACCCATTTGGCGTAGCTACCTCGAAAGGTCTATGGACTCGTGCTCTATCCCTATCCTACTAGCAACAAGGGAGATATATGGGACAGTAGAACCGGATCTATCAAAGCATACACATCAAACCCGAGCGATAAGGTACAGCGGCGACATCGGTGAGGCCTCACGATCTGTCGGTGGACAAAGCATATATGCGGTTCGAGGACCGCTAGAAGCGACCAGCGCCACGACCTCTGCGCGACCCGGTCCATGAGTACCTTGCCTCGGGGCGATGGCTGTCGAGGATGAAGAAGCGGCAGACCACATGGTAGGCCTACTACTTCGCCGCTCCGGTCGGACAAACTCTCGCGAAATGACCTGCTGGCCACAAGTATAGCGAGCTCGGTCTGACTCGAGAATGGTATACGCCACAACGGGCACCGAGTAGACCTCGAGCGGTTAGCACCCGCTACCTCGAAATCAAGTCTGGGGCCCCGACACGCCCCGCTCTGGTGTCTTGAAAATGAGGTAGGAGCGCTCTGCCGGCTGGCTGTGGTGCAAATCGGACTTCTGGCGATGCCCACCACGAGGACCACCAAAAGAACCGGCCGTCTTGGCCTTACCTGCTGATATCGCTCTACCGTGGTCTCTACGCTCACATCGCATCGGTGCATGAGCTGCATCGGGTTATGTCCATGCTCGGGTGAAGGGACACACCCGCACAAGACTCGGCCATGTAATCATCTAGCCCGATGACATAGCGATGCACCGCGTCCTCCATCTGCGCTACGGTGCGAGGACATATCGAGCCAAAGAATCAAACTCGACATTGTACTCCTCATGCATGCGTCCTCGCATCTCAAAGCAAGAATCTATCGGCTCGTGCCCTCCTCATCTGCGGAGGCAAGAAGTGTGTGAGAAAAGCCTCAAAACTCATCCCATCTGCTGGAGGTGCATGCTCTCCCGGGAAAGCTCAATGAATCAAACCAATCGATTGCGGTATCACGCGGCCGTCGCGAACCGAATGTCACGACCTCGATCTCTGAAGCCACGATCACCCGCATAATCTCTGCGGTGACGGATGAACTCTGCGGATCATCCTCCGGCCTCGACCGTAAAACTACGGCGGGCTACAACTCAAGAAATCTCGTAGCCTCAAACTATACGCCTCGGGTGCACTACTGGTGCGAGCCGGAGCTGGAAGGCTGTCGCATCGGCCTTTCCTCGTGTCGGGCCACAACTTTAGCCAATAGTGGGCCATCTCCTTGTACCTAACTCCTCCGCCCAGTGTGGGGCGGGAGGTGTGGGTACTGTGGTCTCTTTGGGGCGGCGGCGTCATAGAACTCGCCGTCTACGGTATAGGCGGGCACGAGCCCTCGTGACTCTGGGTGTCTGCTAGCGGCTCCTCATTGCCTTGCCTTCGGGCGGGTTGCCTTACGTGGAGGCATAAGCATTACGGAAGGAAAAGCGTTAGAGGGTCCAACCTATAACACGCCTCTAAAGCACGATCTCGAATGAGAAGAATGGAAACCAATCCTAAATATCCTATAGCCTCACGATTATTGGTGTGGTGCACACCGCGATAATCAAGACTCTACTAGATACGGTGCAGACACTTTCCGAGGATTAAGCGCTCACGATACCACTTTTGTCACGACCCGTTCGGGCGTGGTAGTGCCTTACAAGGGCACCCAAGTAGTCATACATCGAGTAACCGGCGGAATATAAAGCGAGACGAGAAAGCGATTTATAAAATAAGACACGGTTTATCGATGAAAAGCTTGCCTTCGGCATAATATAAATAACTCAAGTTTTGCGATTACATCCCAGTGTACAATAGTACTCTGGACCTCTAAGGAAGTAAACAACTATGGCGGGACAGGGCCCGCCATACCACTGCATGCAAAACTATCTACAACAGGGAGATCATACCCAAAGTAGAGCCTCCGGAGAAGATGGAGCTCCTGACACCAACGCAAAGATCCTAAGGATGTGGATCTAGCACCTGCTTGCCCTTACCTGCGGCATGAACGCAGCCCCCCGAAGGAGGTCAGTACAACAGGTACCAAGTATGTGAAACTATAAAGTACTTAAATGAAATCAAAGTATTTAAAACCTTTTCACAAATACAATCAGTTCAATTGCACATAGTGTCACATCACAAACAACAACGATAATAGGAAAAGCATGGCAGTCTATTCTAGGCGCGAATGATCGAAGCAAGGCCAATCGCCCATAGTATCATTCTGCGTGCCTAGTCCCGGACTTCAGCCAGCATAGGTCCCGCATGCACCGCATGAGATATTTCGCGCCGGGCAGCCAACCCGGCATCCGCCTAGGCTCCGCGGCCGCATAGCCTCAAAAGACCGCGTAGTCTCAGCAGACCGCATAGAGTCCCGCGTCAAGCTAACGCCGGAATGATCAATCACGGAGCATACCGCTGCTCGCATAGTCTCACAGAACCGCATAGGCGTATAGACCCGCATCAAGGGGCAAGCCCGGTATAACGATCAAGGGTAGGTGATACAATAACGATTACAATGGACTTCAGGTTAGCGTAAGCACTGAGAATGACCACTTTACACGGCATTACAAGACACTAACACGGTAGCATCATAACATGTCTACTTATCAAACAATCTCACTACACTTTATGAGAAAATCAAGGCTTTTATAAACAAACAAGTAATGATTCCTTTTATCGTTCTTAAGTTGTTATACCTAACTTCCCGTAAAGCTAGTATAACTCTTAAGCTTTTGTTTTAAAACCAAATATTTATCTTACATTAAAAATGATTCGATATTCTTTTGAAATGTTTTGATTCTTTATTATTGAGCTTAAGCGTGAGGCATTGCCGTAAGTATTATCGAGCTTAAGCGTGAGGCATTACCATAAGTATTATTCAGCTTAAGTCAAAGACATTGCCGTAGTTATGTCGATTAACATATGTACGTCTCAGTACTATATATTGTAAAATATCATGCTTTAGGAAGAATCACATACCTTACCGTGAAAACCACCGCCAAGTTGAATATGTCGCGCAGAGAGTCACCTATAATAGTCACAGCATCTATCAAAGTCTAGACTACTCTGAAGGTCATTCTAAGCGGGGGTTCACAATTCTACGGATTGTCGGGCATGACCCTACCCGGTGGCGATATGAGTCTCATGTGAAAACAGTCCTATGTGAGTCTGATTCATTTATTCTTCTTTTAAACCCTTCTTTGTGATATGATCCAATTCTATTCTTTAATACTCTTCTAAGTATTTATACTTATTCTTATACTTCTACAGTATATATACTCTCTAATTATAAAGAAGGGTAAGTTTATTTACCTCGGTAAGCCCAATAATATCCTAGATAAAGTCGCTGAGCAAGGTTTAGCTCTAAGTTATGCGCTCCGATAGCTCGAGAAACCTTAGAAGTTCTTCACAACTTCTACTAAGTACAAAGGATTTGGGCTAGGGTATTTTGGGCATTATAACAATACTAGAAGACAACTTTTCTACCAAGGGAGGGGGGGTAGATTTCGGCTAGCTAGGGGGGGGTAGGCCCTCGGCCAAGCTTCTCAAGGGGAAGGGGGGGTGTTGGACGAATTGCTAACAAAGGGAGAGGGAAGGATTTTTAGACTTGGAAAGCTTTTGTGGATGAAGAACTCTTCATCTCAAGAGGGGTATTTATAGCTCAAGCCTTGGCCAACCAATGGCCAAGATGAAGACAAGTGCAAGGCAAGTGTAGGGTGAGGATTTAGGCAAGTGTCCTTGGCCAACTTGCACACAAAATATCCTACCAACTCCAAGACAAAAGAAGCCAACCCAATCGGCCCTATTGCCGTGTCAAGTCCACCAATTGGAGGGTGACAAGTGTCGCCCTCCCGTTGGTCCAAAATGTTTCGTCTCTCGGAAAAATCCGCAAAAATACTAAATGACATAGCCGGAATTTTCCCTACGAAAGCTGTGGAAACGTTTCGTCGGAAAACGATTCTTCTAGTGTGTTGTGCACAAATAAAACGTCCAAGGCTAACTTTAAGGCCAAACTTTTTGTACGTATTCCCTTACGTACATACTCTGGAAATACGGGGTATAACACTAAAGTTGCTAAGGATCGACTTGTAATCTTGGATCATATTTGGGCTAAATGAGGTATCATCTTCGTCTTACTTTTGTAATTGAAGGTTTCATGTTATGATAAGTTAGAAATGATCATGTGATACGTGTTATGAAGATTGATAAGTGTTATGGAAATTTAGGAGCTCAAATCCGAAAATGACATGTTAAGCCATTTGAAATTGAATTACAATGTGGTCGTTATTTAGAATCGTCGCATGTTATCTACTAGAAGATTGTAGTAGCTATAATCGATTGCGGCTTGATTACATGTTATACTAAACAACTTGGATTGAAAAGAAATTGGAAAGAAGACTTTGTGTTGTTGTCCCTTAAATTTGCCGAATTGACATTGTAGTTTAGACTAGTTTGATATAAATAGTGGGGCGGAATTTTACACGTCTTGTAGGCGTGTAATCCGCTATTATTAACTACTTTGTTGAGCCTTAAATGTGGCGTGTTTGGTTATTGAATTCGGCCTTGAAAAAGGTGGCAAAGTATGTAGAAACAAAGGAAGTGTTGTCCGATTTTCCGTAGAATTTAGTGACTTTGCACTTGGAATATTCTAAGTTTGAAGTAAGAAGTTAATAGACGTATTATGGTCATTATAGGTTGACATACTACGTACGGCGTATTGGACTTAGCAAGTGGATTAAACCGAAGAGGTATGTGGAACTTTCTTATCTCTTGAGCATGATTAAGTTGTAAATGTATAGTACGGTGAGCGTCACGAGATTTTGTGAATCTAGTCCATTTGATATCCTTGGTTTATCTTAAGAATGATCAAGTTGGTTGAGTTAGGGAATTAACTCACTTGTTTAAATATTAAGGATATCTTGGTTTTCAAAAGTTAAGAGACTTTAAGTATGTTGAAAGTATTTTTGATACTTGTTTTGTTGGAAAGTTTAAGTCTCTTGGTTATGAAGAAGAATGTAAGTTTCTAAAGCATAAAGCTAGTATAACGGCTTTATGGAAAGTTGGTTATAATAGCTTTATGGAAAGTTAAAGAGGGTGATTTACTCTAAGTAATTTAAGTATTATAAATGACTTGAAATAATGAAAGGCAAATTGATTTAAAGGCATCAATTGCTTAAAGTTTTAAAAGAAAGAAGTCACTTGATTTAGAAGCCTATAATTGTATTTCTAAAAGGTATTGTGACTTGTCTTGAAAAGTAGTTATGACTTGATACTACGGTTATTAGTATCTTGAAAGTTTTATATGAAAAAGAGTCAATTTAAAGGAAATGAAGTACGTAGTACTTTGGGTTAAATTCCCGAATTTTATAATGACATGTTAGTGCCTTAAGTAAACTAAAATGAAAGTGTATATGAATAAGACTAATAAGAAGTTAGGGGGATTTCTTAACTTGCTTATGTAATGTATGATAAGCCGGTAGTGCTTATGTTATGTATGATAAGCCGGTAGTGCTTATGTTATGTATGATAGCCGGTTGTGCTAGTGACATATTGTGCATTACGGGGTCATTCCCCGGGTTTGTGGCATTTGCATATTCTGTGGATTTGCTACCCATGATGCGAGGAATACCTCATGCGAGTCCGAAAGGGCTTATGCGGGTGAAATAGTCCCATGCGGGGCGGACCAGTCCTATGCGAGGAATACCTCATGCGGGTCTACACGACCTATGCGGCGGATCTGATCATGCGAGGAATACCTCATGCGGGTCCACACGACCCTTGCGGGTGAAATAGTCCCAGGAGTAGGATTGCTTAATGATACTGCGGGCGGGTTGTCCTGCTTTTATCGAGAGCCTCCTAGTTTTATGCAGTAAAGTATACACTTGTTTACTCTCATTGTTAGTAAGGCACAGTGTACTGTTATATGAGTTATCATACATGTCTCCTATTTTATTTTAGACTTATGATTTCACTACAGTACTTTCAGTTTCACATATTTGGTACATGTTGTACTGACCTCCTTCGGGGGGCTGCGTTCATGTCGCAGGTAGAGTACATGTTGCTGATCCTCACTCTTAGGATCACTGTTCAGCTGTTGAGAAGCTCCTTTATTTCGGAGGTTTATCTCTGGTATTGTCGGTTGTTGTACATTCAGGGGTATGGCGGGGCCCTGTCCCGCCACAGTTGTTATTCTTAGAGGTCTGTAGTCACATTTGTGGATTGGGTTTGTAAGAACAGAGATGTACTGTTTTAATTTTGTATTATGTATATATATTATGAAAGGCGGCCTTATCGGCTAGCCGGTTGATGTCTACTGTCTAAGTATGATTTTTATTTTAAGAGTTGTGTATGTTCTGCTGCTATTCTCTGATGTATACCTGAAAGGGGTGCCCAGGTAGGGCACCAGTCGCGGTCCGGGGTCGGGTATTGACAAAAGTGGTATCAGAGCAGTTAGTCATCGGAAAGTGTCTACAGACCGTGTCTAGTAGAGTCTTGATTATTGGTGTGTTGTGCACCACATCTATAATCAGGAGGCTGCAGGACATTTAGGATTGGTTTCCATTCTTCTCACTCTAAGATCGTGCGATAGAGCTGTGTGGTTAGGGTCGTCTCTCCCTAACAGGTTATGTTGTTTGCAGCTACGAGAAAGGCAGCAGTGACCCAGGAAAGATGATGTGGATTGCGTATCCAGGTAGGTAATGTTTGTAGTATAGTTGGTATTGTGACATACAGCTATACGTATTTATGTATGAGGGTCGGACGCGTGTTGCCTAAAATGGTTTTAGGTTACCAGGATTTGGTAAGGACTAAATAAATATCGGGAAGGTATGAAACAGTTTAATGAATTCTCATCAAGGTTTTACGTACTAATTTGAGATAATTAGGAAATGATGAGCTGTCTGAGAATGAAATGGACCCTTAAGAAGTTATTATTAAGGGAATTAATGGAAGACAATGTTAATAGATTGAGCTACGTAGTAGGATTACGAGAATGGTACGGGTTAAATCCGTATGGAGTAAGTATGGTTGTTGTGGTCAAGACAACACGATTATGGTATTACGATAAGTTTTTGTACCCGTTTACGGGGGGACTGATAAGGTAGGCGTGGAGCATGGAAATTGCGAGCCTAAGAATGTTGATAGACACCGAGACCTTAGGTATATAAGGCCTTCTCGGGTAGTAAAAGGTTAATGTTATACCCCGTAGTTCCAGGGTATGTATGCGAGGACGTACGTACGAGAATACGACAGAAAGATTGGAAAGGAAGAAAGAGGTGATTTTTCCACGGAAAAGTTTCCGGTTTTTGTGAAGGAAAAAGGTTCGTTAATGGGAATTGGATTCCCAGATTTGGTATTCAGACTTCTTAGATTATATTAGAATTATGGAATTTTATTTTTGGAAATGGTCACGTGGGGCCCACGGGAGAAATTTACGGTTTTGTGGGGCCCGCTTTGATTTTGAGAGTTTGGCCGTTATGGATATTTTCGGAAGACGAAATATTTTGGACGAATCGGGGGGCGACACGTGTCACCCCCATGTGGCACCCTTGGGCCGAAATATGTTTGTGCACAACACCCGGTTAGAGTCGTTTTTCGACGAAACGTTCTACCTAACTTACGAAGGGTAAATTACGGCTATGTCATTTAGTATTTTTGCGGATTTTTCCGAGAGACGAAACGTTTTGGACCAACGAGAGGGCAACACTTGGCACCCTCTCGTTGGTGGACTGAAGGCGTTAGGGCGATTGGATGGGCAAGGGTTGCTAGATATTTGTGTAGATTTTTGTGAGGGTTTTAAGGAGTAGGGTCTAGGGGGCACTTGGGCATATCTTGGCCCTCCACTTGCCCCCAGCTAGATCTTGGCCCTTGGTTGGCCTTTGCTTGGCCTATAAATACCCTCCCTGAAGACTTCTTCATCCATTCCATAAATTCCAAGTCTTGAAAACCTCCTCCCTCCTTGTTGGTTTCGTCCTCCTCTTCCTTTGTGAGGCCTTGGCGAGGTGCACCCTCCTAGAGGCCTTGGCCGAGGTACACCCCTCCAGTAGTATGGCGTGGGGTACCCACAGCCTAGTTCTTTCGTATAATACCCCCTTTGTGGTGTAGAAATACTCTCTAAAGTATTGTTATAATGCCCAAATTACCTTAGCCGTATACCTTGTTGTATTCTAAGGTTATACTATCTGAAAAGCCCGTAAATACTATTATACTTCCGTCGGTCCACAAACGAAACCCTAGGAAAAATCTCCATAGTCCGTTGGAGTATTGTGTAGAAGTTGGTTAGAACTTCTAAGGGTGGTTTAGAGCGGGTTGAGCGCTCGGAGTTGGAGCTAAGCGATTGCCCAGATCGACTTTATACTTGGATAATTATGGGCTTATCGAGGTAAATATCTTGTCTCTATTTGTAATTGGAAATTACATGTCGTTAGATTATATAGTTGAAGTATACTATATATAGAACTAAGCTTAATCTTGCGGCAATGTCTTTTGACTTAAGCTCAAGAATCGAATGAACTGTAATTACATAGGGTATTCTGAGTAGACTTGTGTAGTAATCTTGTGGAGTAGAATTGTACCCGTTCGGGTTAGATGTATAACCCCTGGTTGGCTTGGTAGCGGCCGTTAGAGGAGGAGATTTACGCTGTTGTTGCGGAGGTCTGCCGAATTTTCCGTAGAATGTTCTACGATGAGATCTAAATGTTAATAAGCGCCTTGTGGCCTTATAGGTTGAAGTACTACGTGTGGCGCGATCTACTTGGCTTAGGAGTAGCCGACGGTTGGAAGTACTTGGAGCGTTTTGCTATTAGTCGATACTCGTCGCGAGGTATGTGAACCTCTTCCTATCTCTTCTAGCATGATATGTGTGAACTATGTAGTGCGGTGAGCGTACGTGTGCTAAGCGTATTTGATTGGTTTAACACGTAAAGTGTTATAACGGCTTTATGGGAAGTTGGTTATAACGACTTTATGTTGGTAAGAAAATACTTGTGGTCTTTAAAAAGGTAACTGATTTGAACTATAACTGGCTTGTTATGTGTTAATAAAGGACTTGAAGTATTTCAAAAGAGTTTTGAATCATTTTGAAAGAAGAAGTAATACTTGGTTTTTGAAAAAAAAAGAGTTATACTAGCTTTATGGGAAGTTAGGTATAACGGCTTAAGAATGTTTCTTGATTTGGAAATCGAGAATGTGTATCGACCAACCACCTGCGGCGTTAATAAAAGGAAATGTTTTGACTAATTAAGAATTATTAAAACCAATAGAAACTTCCATCTGCATAGAAGCTAAGATGAGACAAAATGATATTTCCTAGATCACGGCTGCTGTAATAAGATTGTTATAAACAAGAATATCCTACTCACATATAAGACTTATGTTTCTCCGATTGTTTAAAAGAGAATTATATTCTTAAATGAATAAGGCTATGAACCACGAAACCTTTCTAAAATAAGAAACGTGAACATTTGAAATTAGGCAAACTTGGACGTTTGGAAAATAATGTTGTTACTTGATTTTACAAAGGTAAGTGTTTTGGTTTATTTAAAAAGACAGTCACTCTATTTTATACTACGGGTATTGTGTGACTTATGTGAAAGCAACGGATCTTTTAAAAGATTTAATGTATGAAGTACTTTAGGGGTAGATACCCGAACTTGTTAGCTTAAAGTACCTTGTGTGTATAACTTGATTGTGTTGGTTTGTGATAGCCTTGTAATACTTTCTTGTTGATTGATAAGTAAACATGCTAGGATGCTACGTGTGTTAGTATCTTGTGATGTTGCGTAAAGGGGTTTTCCTTTGTTGTGCTTATGTTGCTTAACGATAAGCTTTTGTGTTAGTATTTTACATCACTCATCTCGAGATGATTAGGGGTTAAGCGCCTCCGTGCGGGGTAGACTCAGGCGGGTCGATGGACCTATGATTCGAGAATACCTCACGCAGTCCTGAGGGCCTATCGCGAGCTACGAGAGTTCCGAGTTAGAGTCGTCCTTTATGGGCATGCGGTCCATGTGGCCATGCGATGCGAAGTCCGGGCGATGCCGGGAGTAGCTACCCTCGATGCGGGGAATACCTCATGCGGGCCGATGAGATTGGCCTATGCGGAGCTGCGGAAAGTTCCAGGGCTAGACGCGCACATTAGATACTGCGGGCAAGTGGCCAGCTTTGATCATGTGACGGTCTGGACAGATCTTATGATACAGTTCATGACCTTGATGGTGCGTAGGTGTTAGTAGTCGGCTATGCCTTCGCACTTACCCCATGCGGTTTCATTATGGCGCAGTGGGACCTGGTGTTCATGTGTGTTCCTTGGTGCTTTTATATCATAAACTGCCGGCAGTGAGGAAGGTATTCCACGGGCATGATTGATATTGGGGGCGTGAGACCCATTGTTATATTTTAGTGATGACTTGAGGGCGTGAGTCCCTGACTTGATATGACTGCTTGTTTATTGTGAACTGTAGTTTTGTTATCATACATGTCTCTGTTTTATATATCGCTATGATTTCATTTCTGATATTTTCGGTTTCACATACTCGGTACTGTTATCGACCTCCTTGAAGTGCGTTCATGCCGCAGTAAAGGTACACGATCGTTGATCCTCGCTCTTAGGAGTCATGATTGGTAGCTTGGAAAGCTCCGTTTCTCGGAGGCTTGTCTTCGTATAGTCCTGTTGTTGTAGGTGCTTACATTCGTGGTATGGCGAGACCTGTCCGTCGTTGTTGTCATATCATTCGTAGAGGTGCAGTAATCTTGTTGTGGGCGTGGTTTGAAAAAGGATTAAACTGCTCATGTTGAAAAAGTTGTTATTTACATATACGAAAGGCAAGTTTTTTCTCAGTTATTGTTTCATATTTCATAATATGTCTTGTATCGTTTATGTTCGTGATTACTCGATGTTGTATCACTAGGGTGCGGGGTAAGGCACGATCACGGGCTTAATCGGTCGTGACAAAAGTGGTATCGTGAGCGATTAATCCTCGGAAAGTGTCTGCACGTGTCGATGAAGTCTTGATTATCGGTGTGTTGTGCACCACACCAATAATCGTGAGGCTATAGGATATTTAGGATTGGTTTCTATTCTTATCACTCGAGATCGTGCCTTAGAGTGTGTTGTAAGTTGGACCTCCGACGAAATTCATTCCTTATCATTATGCCTCGCGTAGGCAACCCGGCCCGGGAGGCAAAGCGGCCGGAGGCGAGTTGAGTTCGAGGGTTGCGAGGCACGCCCCAATCATTACCTAGGGTAGTGCTTCATTCGGGGATTTCTGCGACGCCACTAGCCCAGAGAATTTAGCAGCGGCGGCGATTCCTCTGCGTCCATGATATTTGAACCTTTTCGCCCACGGCCGGGAAACGATGAATATAGATTGCAAAGAGGCAACCTGCATTACTAGCTATGGATTTGGCTACGGAGATTATCTGGATGTACCACGAGCCTTGATGACTACCTAAGAGAGGTTGTGTAAGAGTAATTCTTGATTGGGCTTGAGCATGGCACGTATGCGGGCTTATGTATGCAGCCGAAAAATGTAGAGATCGACGGGTTAACCAAGGCGAGAAGAGGGCAGAGCGTGAAGGTCCTTGGTAACTTTCAAGGTGAGTATACCTTAAGTGCTATGTTCTGTTAGTAGTGTGTTAGTTGTGATTAGAAATCATGGTGGGTTAACCAAGTAAGGTTTTGGGGGATAAAGAAAGTGTGAGCCTTAGAGCTTTATACGCAAAGACCTTAGAGGTAAGGCCATCTCGGGTAGAGACGTATGTTTATGTTTGACCCTTATAGGAGTGCATAGTGCACGTGAGCTGTGTTTGGGATAGGTCCCTAAGTAGTGTGAAATGAAGAGGGTAGTTGAGCTAAGAAGACCGCTAGGTTTTCGTAACGTGTTTAGTGAGATTGTTCCTTCGGGGAGATAGTATTTTGCGCCTTGCCGGGTCGGGTTGAGGCCACGTTGCGGGTCAACCCGCGGCATGTTTGGTGGTAAAGTGCGGTTGTGGTGGTCCCGCCTTGTGTTAGGTCACGAGGGTGTTAGGCCCAAGTTTAGTTGACCAGCGTACGAGTTCGTGGATGCGTTCGACCAGTGGTCGGTCGATGGGGGCAGCCCATCGTGTTCTTCGGTCGGGACCGTTCACTCGGCAGTGTTGATTTATCAGAAAGGTTGTAAGGCTGCACGGGGTGCCTACCTTCACCTTATGGCGCATAATGGAGCCAGTGTTACGGCTGTTTTTGTTTCTGGAAGTTTTACCAGGCAGGGTTAAGGACTCAGGTGAGTCTCAGAATCGCATTCGCCCTCGGGCCAGTGTGTGGATTTGAGGGTAGTTGTGTGGATTGTTGTCTCTGTGGAGGAAGTGTTTAAGCTACCATTTCAGTGTTCGGATATCGCCTTATGAAGCCTTGTAAGGGCGGAAGTGTAAGTTGCCGGTCGATTGGTTCGATGTTGGCAAGGTTCAGACAGTTGGTTCAGGTTTGTTCCAGCAGACTGTGGTTAGGGTGTGACGAGTTTTGGAAACAGAAGGAACTTAGCCCGAGTTACTTTGGGCCTTTTGAGTTCATGTGAAGAATAGGCGGGTTGCTTATATGTTAGCAATTGCGTCCGACTTAGGAAGCGACGTCCGATCTTTCGTATTGTTATGTTCCGAAGTGAGCGTATAAAGAGGCGAGCCTCTACCACGGAATGAACGAACCGTGGCTCTCCGTATGGCACATCCTGAGAAGGGCCGTAGGGCATGCCTCAGGGATCGCAAGCAGCCCGGTACCATTTGTTGGGTCGTCGGAGCAAGGCTCGCGACAAAGTGACAAAAGTGACTAAAGAAGTATATTTTTAACCCCGGGAAGAGGTATTTGTGGTGATGTTAGAGGTGTTTCCTCGTAGACTTGGATATAAGTATGTTGCGCAGGTATTTCTGTGGCCAGGTATGGCAGGATTGTTTCGTAAGTATAGTAGTGAAGACTATACTGGCGCACGTTTGTTTTGAGACTTAGAAGGAACATTCGGGACGAATGTTTCTAAGGGGGGAAGAATGTTATACCCCGTAGTTCCAGGGTATGTATGCGAGGACGTACGTACGAGAATACGACAGAAAGATTGGAAAGGAAGAAAGAGGTGATTTTTCCACGGAAAAGTTTCCGGTTTTTGTGAAGGAAAAAGGTTCGTTAATGGGAATTGGATTCCCAGATTTGGTATTCAGACTTCTTAGATTATATTAGAATTATGGAATTTTATTTTTGGAAATGGTCACGTGGGGCCCACGGGAGAAATTCTGATTTTGTGGGGCCGCTTTGATTTTGAGATTTTGGCGTTATGGATATTTTGGAAGACGAAATATTTTGGACGAATCGGGGCGACACGTGTCACCCCACGTGGCACCCGGGCGAAATATGTTTGTGCACAACACCCGGTTAGAGTCGTTTTTCGACGAAACGTTATACCAAACTTTCGAAGGGTAAATTACAGCTATGTGCTTTAGTATTTTTTCGGATTTTTACGCGAGACGAAACGTTTTTGACCAACGAGAGGGCAACACTTGGCACCCTCGTTGGTGGACTTGAAGGGGCGTTAGGGCCGATTGGATGGGCAAGGGTTGCTAGATATTTGTGTAGATTTTTTGTGAGGGTTTTAAGGAGTAGGGTCTAGGGGGCACTTGGGCATATCTTGGCCCTCCACTTGCCCCCCCACTTGGCTAGATCTTGGCCCTTGGTTGGCCTTGGCTTGTGCTATAAATACCCCTCTCCCTTTGATGACTTCTTCATCCATTCCATAAATTCCAAGTCTTGAAAACCTCCCTCCTCCTTGTTGGTTTCGTCCTCCCTCTTCCTTTGTGAGGCCTTGGCAGAGGTGCACCACTCCTAGAGGCCTTGGCCGAGTACACCCCTCTAGTAGTATGGTAGTGGGGTACCCACAGCCTAGTTGCTTTCGTATAATACCCCCCCCTTTGTGGTGTAGAAATACTCTCTAAAGTATTGTTATAATGCCCAAATTACCTTAGCCGTATACCTTGTTGTATTCTAAGGTTATACCTATACGAAAAGCCCAGAAATACTATTATACTTCCCGTCGATCCAAAACGAAACCCTAGGAAAAATCTCCATAGTCCGTTGGAGTATTGTGTAGAAGTTGGTTAGAACTTCTAAGGGTGGTTTAGAGCGGGTTGGAGCGCTCGGAGTTGGAGCTAAACGATTGCCCAGGATCGACTTTATACTTGGATAATTATGGGCTTATCGAGGTAAATATCTTGTCCCTCTATTTGTAATTGGAAATTACATGTCGTTAGATTATATAGTTGAAGTATACTATATATAGAACTAAGCTTAGTACTGCGGCAATGTCTTTTGACTTAAGCCCAAGAATCGAACTGTAATTACATAGGGTGTATTCTGAGAGACTTGTGTAGTAATCTTGTGGAGTAGAATTGTACCGCTCGGGTTAGATGTATAACCCCGGTTGGCTTGGTAGCGGCCAGTTAGAGGAGGAGATTTCTGTTGTTGCGGGAGAGTCTCGAATTTTACGTAGAATGTTCTACGATGAGATCTAAATGTTAATAAGCGCTTGTGGCCTTATAGGTTGAAGTACTACGTGTGGCGCGATCTACTTGGCAAGGTAGCCGGCGGTTGGAAGTACTTGGAGCGTTTTGCTATTAGTCGATACTCGTCGCGAGGTATGTGAACCTCTTCCTATCTCTTCTAGCATGATATGTGTGAACTATGTAGTACGGTAGACGTACATGTGCTAAACGTATTTGATTGGTTTAACACATAAAGTGTTATAACGGCTTTATGGGAAGTTGGTTATAACAGCTTTATGTTGGTAAGAAAATACTTGTGGTCTTTAAAAGGTAACTGATTTGAACTATAACTGGCTTGTTATGTGTTAATAAAGGACTTGAAGTATTTCAAAAGAGTTTTGAATCATTTTGAAAGAAGAAGTAATACTTGGTTTTTGAAAAAAACTTAAGAGTTATACTAGCTTTATGGGAAGTTAGGTATAACGGCTTAAGAATGTTTCTTGATTTGAAATCGAGAATGTGTATCGACCAACCACCAACTGCAGCGTTAATAAAAGGAAATGTTTTGACTAATTAAGTATTATTAAAACGGAGAAACTTCCATCTGCATAGAAGCTAAGATGAGACAAAATGATATTTCTAGATCACTACTTTGTAATAAGATTGTTATAAACAAGAATATCCTACTCATATAAGACTTATGTTTCTCCGATTGTTTAAAAGAGAATTATATTCTTAAATGAATAAGGCTATGAACCACGAAACCTTTCTAAAATAAGAAACGTGAACATTTGAAATTAGGCAAACTTGGACGTTTGGAAAATAATGTTGTTACTTGATTTTACAAAGGTAAGTGTTTTGGTTTATTTAAAAAGACAGTCACTCTATTTTATACTACGGGTATTGTGTGACTTATGTGAAAGCAACGGATCTTTTAAAAGATTTAATGTATGAAGTACTTTAGGGGTAGATACCCGAACTTGTTAGCTTAAAGTACCTTGTGTGTATAACTTGATTGTGTTGGTTTGTGATAGCCTTGTAATACTTTCTTGTTGATTGATAAGTAAACATGCTAGGATGCTACGTGTGTTAGTATCTTGTGATGTTGCGTAAAGGGGTTTTCCTTTGTTGTGCTTATGTTGCTTAACGATAAGCTGTTGTGTTAGTATTTTACATCACTCATCTCTTGAGATGATTCCGGTTAAGCGCCTCCACGCGGGGTAGACTCAGGCGGGTCGATGGACCTATGATTCGAGAATACCTCATGCAGGTCCCAGGGGCCTATGCGGAGCTACGAGAGTTCCAGGTTAGAGTGCGTCCTTTATGGGCATGCGGTCCATGTGGCCATGCGGACTGCGAAGTCCAGGACGATGCCGGGGAGTAGCTACCCTCGATGCGGGGAATACCTCATGCGGGCCGATGAGATTGGCCTATGCGGAGCTGCGGAAAGTTCCAGGGCTAGACGCGCACATTAGATACTGCGGGCAAGTGGCGGCTTTGATCATGTGAGTGCGGACAGATCTTATGATACGATTCATGACCTTGATGATGCGTAGGTGTTAGTAGTCGGCTATGCCCGCATTTACCTCAGACGGTTTCATTATGGCACAGTGGGACCCGTGTTCATGTGTGTTCCTTGGTGCTTTTATATCATAAATCGCTGGCGGTGAGGAAGGTATTCCACGGCGCATGATTGATATTGGGGCGTGAGACCCATTGTTATATTTTAGTGATGACTTGAGGCGTGAGTCACGACTTGATATATTTGCTTGTTTATTGTGAATCGTAGTTTTGTTATCATACATGTCTCTGTTTTATATATCGCTATGATTTCATTCTGATATTTTCGGTTTCACATACTAAATTTTTGTTATCGACCTCCCCGGCTGCGTTCTCATGCCGCAGTAAAGGTACACGATCGTTGATCCTCGCTCTTAGGAGTCACGATTCGGCTTGGGAAAGCTCCGTTTCTCGGAGGCTTGTCTTCGTATAGTCCTGTTGTTGTAGGTGCTTACATTCGAGGGTATGACGGCCCTGTCCGTCGTTGTTGTCATATCATTCGTAGAGGTGCAGAATCTTGTTGTGGCGGGGTTTGAAAAAAGGATTAAACTGCTCATGTTGAAAAAGTTGTTATTTACATATATGCCGAAAAGGCAAGTTTTTCTCAGATTATTGTTTCATATTTCATAATATGTCTTGTATCGTTTTATGTTCCGCTGATTACTCTGATGTTGTATCACTAGGGTGCCCGGGGTAAGGCACCAGTCACGGGCCCGGAATCGGGTCGTGACAGTTAAGACAGACCAAGGATAAGAGTTAAGTGCGACGCCGAGTCGAGTTGAGGACCTATTAAGGGTCGCCCCATAGCTTGAAATGGAATGGGATCAATTGGTAGTAGTCCCTCTATGTGACAGGGTCACGAGGGTGCAAGACCCAAGTCTAGTTAATCATTTTACGGGTTCGTGGACGCATTCCACCGGAACTAGGTTGTGAGAGCCGGAAATGGCCTTATGTTGTTTAGAATAGTAACTCCAAAGATTGGAGGCCCGAATCAGTATGAAGGCTATGTACGTACGTTAGAATAAGTTTGGAAGTACGGGAAGAGTACGACCAGTAAGAAAGAGAGCAACCAAGTGTAAAGAAATGGAGCCTGAATCCATGAGGACCTTTCGAGGTGACTACACCCGTGAGTGTTGGGGGGGTAGCTGAGCGGGTAGATAATAATTACCGGTAACGATACAGTCGTTGGACCCTAGCGGACCTAGCAGAGCTGTTATGACAGACATTGAGGTCATTATGAGTACGGGCTAGTTGGCCTCTTGTTATGCCAACATGGTATATAGAGAGAGATTGATTCGGTACCTGTTTCCCGGTAAGTCGGTTATCGAGTGGATAGGGAGAGAAGTGGTGGTAACCAGTGAATTATCCTTCCTTCTTTGACATTGATGATTTTAATAAGTCTGTGTGACTTGTTCATGTGAGGTAAATTAATGCAGGAAGTAAGTAATACTGGAATTTGAAGGAGTTTTATATTAAGTACCCCTGGGGGTACTTGGAGTTGTTCTGGTGTGGCGGTCAGGGCCACGACCTTCCAGATAAGTTCAGGATAGCGCGCAAGCAAGAATAAGATAGGTACGAGTGCTGCCTATGGAAAACAGAAGACATCTTTGGTAAGTTTTGAAAATCTACACGACTTTAAGGCGGTGCGTGATGATTAGATATTTACTGGACCGCAAGAGGACCCTGTGATTAGGGTTGTGACTTCAAGGAGAGTTTATTTAATGGAGATAAGTTCTCTCCCCCACGTAAGGACAGTTTTACGTATTATGGGGTTATGTGTACCCATGTTGTTAGACGAAGGATGGGAGACTGGTAAGGTTTTTAGTATCGTCATGCCATAGGTTACAGTTTTAGATAACCGTGGGAAAAGTATTGTGTTGGGGTAATTAAGAACGACGTTACGAAATGGTCGAGGAAGTGTCGTAAGGATAAAAATGCAGGTAATACGCATATATGAAACTGTACGATTATGAATCAAGATAGAAATACTTTTGCTAATAATAAGCCTAAGGTAAGGTTATGACCAGAATGACAAAGGAGAATACGACTATGGTTACGTAAGTTGCACGAGATATGATTACCCCAGACTAGTGTAAAGACCATTAGTAAATAATGGGAAGTAAGAACATTTCGAGGAAATGTGGTAACACCTAGCTATAGGCTCTACAAACTGGGAAAGGAAAATCGGGTTACTACTTGACGAGATCAAGGAAATCTCCCCCCCCCCCCCCAAATTGTGATTGACAGGAAGTCTTAGCCATGAGGCAGGCAAAGGAATCAAATCTAAGTTAGTGACCAAGTTTGGTTGCAACAGAGAAAAGGAAACATGAACCATAATTGAGATTAAGGACACCCGAATATTTCGCAAGAATGAGAAAGGTTTCCAGTTATTGGAAGATAAGTTGGCCACGACTACAGTTCTAACCCCTCCTGAAAGACTAGAGGGTTAGGGTATTATTGTAACACGTTGGGTGTTGGGCTAGGTTGTGTGCTGTCACAACACGTTAATGTTAGAGCATATGTTTCCCGGCAGTTAGGGAATCATGAGAGGAAATTACGCCACTCACGATTTAGAGTTGGTGGCAGTCGATCATGCCTTGAAGATTTTGAGGCATGACGTATATATAGACTTCATGTGGATATTTGTGCAGACCACAAGAGCCTCCGGTATATCTTCAGACATAGGCAGTTGAATTTGCGACAGAGGCGGTGGTTAGAGTTACTCAAGGATTGTGAGATTGATATCCTTACCATCCGGGGGAAGCCAAGACAGTTACAGATGCTCTTAGTCGTGGATCTATGGGTAGTCTGCCAAATTGGACAGCCAGGTAGACATGACGTAGTCCGTGAGATTCATCAGCTACCGAGCCGAGGGGATCGATTATTTGTTTCCAAGGTTAATAAAGTTTAGATCCGAGAGGTTGCCGAGTCTTCCGTCGTTAAGAAGGTAAAGAGGCGACAGTATGAGGATCCAGTTATGATACGGTATCGAGATACGGCTCTCCGAGAAAAGAAGATCCTGTTTGAGTAGCACCGGATGGGGTGCCGTGATATGAGGATAGATTGTGTGTACTCGGTGCTGCAGGACTAGTCAACAGGTTTTAGGGGAGGCACGCAGCGCTTATTTCTCTAATTGTTCGGGGTCGACTAGTCGTGTCGTGACCTCAGATGCATGTATGGGTTAGATGACCGGAAAAGGGTCATAGCGGAATTTACTGCTTAGTGTCCGAATTAGTAGCAGGTCAAGGTTGAACACCAGAAGCCCAGTGGGCTATTACAGGAGATTTAGATCCCTACTTAGATATGGGAGGTGATTAATGTGGATCTTGTTACAGGGTGGCATCGTACTCAGAGGAAGTGCGACCCCCTGGGGGTCATGGTAAACATGCTGACGAAACCAATCGTGTTCTTCCGGTTAGGACCACTTGCTCGGCTGAGGTTATGTCAGCTTTTATAGCAGCGAGATTGTGAGACTGCACGGGGTTCCTACATTTATGATATCAGACAGATGAGCTCGGTTACGGATAACTTCTGGAGGTTGTTCAGAAGGGTTTTAGGGACACAGGTGAGTCTCAGTGTTGCATTACACCCTCAGACCGACGGACAGGCAGAGCGTACTATCCAGGCACTTGAGGATAGGTTGCGGGCTGATGTTATTGATTTCAGAGATAGCTGGAATAATTATTTGCCTCTTGTTGGGTTACGTACGATAGCAGATACCTTTCCAGTATTTGGATGGCCCTATATGAGGCCTTGTATGTAAGAAAGTGTAGATCGCCGGTTGGATGATTCGACATAGGCGAGGTTCCGTTATTTGGTCCAGACTTGATTCAGTGGGCTGTGGATAAGGCGAAGCTTATCCAGGAAAGATTATTAGTGAGCTCAGAGTCAGCAGAAGCTTTATACAGATAATCGACGTTGACGCATGGGGTCCAGGTTGACATTTTAGTATGAATATTGTTATGTGGCCACATGTGGCATTATTGGTATGTAGGGGGTTGTAAGGAGACTATGCCGCTACTTTTAAGTTTGACTCCCAAAAGAACATTCGGGGACAAATGTTTCTAAGGGGGGAAGAATGTTACACCCCGGAATTCCAGGATATGTTTATAAGAACGTACGTAAGAACTCAAAAATGTTAATATTTGAGACGAGTAAAAATTTATCGGAATTTTGGAATTTGTCGGAAAATGAAATATTGCGACGAACGGGAGGGCGACACGTGTCACCCCCCTTAGTGGTCTTGGACGAAATAGGACATGGATAGAATGGTCATTTGACCAATGTTAAGATGAAAGTCTTGCTAGGCTAAGAGCTTGACAACATTGACCAAGTAAAAAAGCCCACTTGACTTGATATTTAAAAATCCTTCATCCTAGCCATTCAAGTCTTCAGATCTAGGCCCTTGGTTGTGTTTTATATTCATTCTACTAGTGAAAGATGAATTCTACACTTAGAAAATAAATCAAAAACTTAGAGTTCAAAGTGAGAGGCTCTCGGGTTTGCTCTTGGATGAACAAGAAGATTTTTCGTTTTTGGTTCAATAAGCTCCATACTTTAAACCAAGGTACCTAAGGGTATTGTAAGTGTATCTCAATAGAAAGATCCCGGAAAAATGGTGTTTTCGTATTAGTCGCAAGGCGAAAACCTAAGGAGTTATTCAACTTTGAAGTTGGAACTTGAAGAGGAGTTCTTCATAAGCCAGGGTTGCTTGGAGTGGATTGGAACGTCGAAAGGAGGAGCTAAAGTTGCTAAGGATCGACTTGTAATCTTGGATCATATTTGGGCTAAATGAGGTATAATCTTCGTCTTACTTTTGTAATTGAAGATTTCATGTTATGATAAGTTAGAAATGATCATGTGATACGTGTTATGAAGATTGATAAGTGTTATGGAAATTTAGGAGCTCAAATCCGAAAATGACATGTTAAGCCATTTGAAATTGAATTACAATGCGGTCGTTATTTAGAATCGTCGCATGTTATCTACTAGAAGATTGTAGTAGCTATAATCGATTGCGGCTTGATTACATGTTATACTAAACAACTTGGATTGAAAAGAAATTGGAAAGAAGACTTTGTGTTGTTGTCCCTTAAATTTGCCGAATTGACATTGTAGTTTAGACTAGTTTGATATAAATAGTGGGGCGGAATTTTACACGTCTTGTAGGCGTGTAATCCCCTATTGTTAACTACTTTGTTGAGCCTTAAATGTGGCGTGTTTGGTTATTGAATTCGGCCTTGAAAAAGGTGGCAAAGTATGTAGAAACAAAGGAAGTGCTGTCCGATTTTTCGTAGAATTTAGTGACTTTGCACTTGGAATATTATACGTTTGAAGTAAGAAGTTAATAGATGTATTATGGTCATTATAGGTTTACATACTACGTACGGCGTATTGGACTTAGCAAGTGGATTAAACCGAAGAGGTATGTGGAACTTTCTTATCTCTTGAGCATGATTAAGTTGTAAATGTATAGTACGGTGAGCGTCACGAGATTTTGTGAATCTAGTCCATTTGATATCCTTGGTTTATCTTAAGAATGATCAAGTTGGTTGAGTTAGGGAATTAACTCACTTGTTTAAATATTAAGGATATCTTGGTTTTCAAAAGTTAAGAGACTTTAAGTATGTTGAAAGTATTTTTGATACTTGTTTTGTTGGAAAGTTTAAGTCTCTTGGTTATGAAGAAGAATGTAAGTTTCTAAAGCATAAAGCTAGTATAACGGCTTTATGGGAAGTTGGTTATAATAGCTTTATGGAAAGTTAAAGAGGGTGATTTACTCTAAGTAATTTAAGTATGATAAATGACTTGAAATATTGAAAGGAAAATTGATTTAAAGGCATCAATTGCTTAAAGTTTTAAAAGAAAGAAGTCACTTGATTTAGAAGCCTATAATTGTATTTCTAAAAGGTATTGTGACTTGTCTTGAAAAGTAGTTATGACTTGATACTACGGTTATTAGTATCTTGGAAGTTTTATATGAAAAAGAGTCATTTTAAAGGAAATGAAGTACGTAGTACTTTGGGTTAAATTCCCGGATTTTATAATGACATGTTAGTGCCTTAAGTAAACTAAAATGAGAGTGTATATGAATAAGACTAATAAGAAGTTAGGGGGATTTATTAACTTGCTTATGTAATGTATGATAAGCCGGTAGTGCTTATGTTATGTATGATAAGCCGGTAGTGCTTATGTTATGTATGATAGCCGGTTGTGCTAGTGACATATTGTGCATTACGGGGTCATTCCCCGGGTTTATGGCATTTGCATATTCCGTGGATTTGCTACCCATGATGCGAGGAATACCTCATGCGGGTCCGAAAGGGCTTATGCGGGTGAAATAGTCCCATGCGGGGCGGACCAGTCCTATGCGAGGAATACCTCATGCGGGTCTACACGACCTATGCGGGCGGATACAGTCTATGCGAGGAATACCTCATGCGGGTCCACACGACCATTGCGGGTGAAATAGTCCCAGGAGTAGGATTGCTTAATGATACTGCGGGCGGTTGTCCTGCTTTGATCGAGAGCCTCCTATTTTTATGCAGTTGTTATACCCCGTATTTCCAGAGTATATACGTGAGGGCGTACGTATAAAATTCAAGCCTTAAGAATTGACAAGTTTCGAAATTTGGGCACAAGTGCCGAAAAGAATCGTTTTTCGACGAAACGTTTTACTAAACTTGCGAAGGGAAAATTCCGGCTATGTCATTTCTAATTTTTGCGGATTTTTCCGAGAGACGAAACATTTTGGACCAAAGGGAGGGTGACAAGTGTCACCCTCACATTGACCGTGACTTTGGGCGGTATTGGACGAAATAGGTGGCATGGTTAGGTAGGATATTTTGTGCAAGTTGTGTGGTAGATGGATAAGGTCCACATGGTTAAAATCTAGCCCTACACTTGCACCACACTTGTCTTCATCTTGGCCATTGGTTGGCCTTTGGTTAGCCTATAAATACTCCCCTTACTTGAAGACTTTCTTCATCCAAAAACTTGAGCAATCTTTCTAAGTCTCAAATACTCCCTCCCTCTTGTTTGCTTTCGTCCAAAGCCCCTCCCTTTGAGAAAGGCCCTGGCGAGAGCCTCCCCCCTTTGTGGTGCCCTAGCCGAGGGGTACCCCCCCCTAGCCTAGTTGTTTTCGTATAATACCCCTTGTTGTGGTATAGAAATACTCTCCTAGTATTGTTATAATGCCCAAATACCTTGGCCCAAATACCTTGTAGTATTCCCAAGGTTACACTTATACAAAAGCCCAGAAAATACTATTATACCTTCTTTAGCCACTAAACGAAACCCTAAGGAAAACCTTCATAGTCGGTTGAAGTGTTAAGTAGAAGTTGCGTAGAACTTCCAAGGGTTGTTTGGAGCGGGTTGGAGCACTCGGAGTAGGAGCTTAACGTTGCTCAGGAGCGACATTATACTTGGATAATTTTTGGGCTCATCGAGGTAAATACTACTGTCCTTCTATTGTAATTGGAAATTACATACTGTCGTAGTAGAAATGAATATAAGATTCATAGAAGAGAATTGAACTGTAATAGAAGGATATTACAGAAAAGGATTGAACTGAAATCACTTCAGAAGAATGCAAGTAGAAGTTAAACTGTACTTACATAGGACTGTATTACAGTAGACTGATAACCTTTATTGGTTGAATGTTTTGCAAGTAGCATGTGCTACTTAGAAGGTGGACAAGGCTAGCCGGGTTATAGCCGTGGAGCGTTTTGCTTATAGTCGATAATCGTCGCGAGGTATGTGATTCTTCCTATACTCTTTAGCATGATATTTTAAAGGAAGATATATATAGTACGGCAATGTCTTTTGACTTAAGCCTGAATAATATATAGTACGGTAGACGTACGTGTGCTAATTGAACGTAGTTGTACGGCAATGTCTTTTGACTTAAGCCTGAATAATATATAGTACGGTAGACGTACGTGTGCTAATTGAACGTAGTTGTACGGCAATGTCTTTTGACTTAAGCCTGAATAATAAGAAACTTGAAGTATGTCACAAGAGTTAAGAAACCATTTTTGAAAGAAGAGTAACACTTGGGTTTAAAGGTTTTAAAAAGAGTTATACTAGCTTTATGGGGAGTTAGGTATAACGTCTTAAGAGAGGTAAAGAAAATGGTTTACTGATTTTAGAAGTTAAGAGACTTGATCTTATAAGATAAGAGACTTAACTTAAATGAATTAATATGAGTTTTGTGTGAAACCTCATTCGTGAGTAATGAGTACGTGGTTTTTTTAAAAGGAATAATGTTTTACTGATTTCGGAAATCAGAATGTGTATCGACAAACCACTGCAGCGTTAATAAAGGAAAATGTATTGAATAATGAAGTATTATTAAAACCAGTAGAAACCTCCATCTGCATAGAAGCTAAGATGAGACAAAATGATATTACATTTTCTAGATCATGGCTGCTTAATAAGATTGATTATGAACAAGAATAACCTACTTTATGGCATATGTTACCCAATTGTTTTAAAAAGAGATTAAGACATTGAACTATGAAACTTTTCTAAAAAAGAGACTTGCGTAATTGAAATTAGGCAAACTGGAACTTTAGGGAAAAGAAGGGCATTGTGTTGTCTTAAAATGGTTTAAAACATAAAGTGTTATAACAAGCTTTATGGGAAGTTGGTTATAACGACTTTATGAAAACAAAAGAAGGGTTTTATCATTGGTTTTAATGTGGTAACTTGACTTTAAAAAGAGAAGTGTTTTGGTCTAAAAAGAAGGCATGGTATTGCCTTAATTGGTTTTAAAAAGGAAAGTATGGAGATTGTTTTGGTTTACTTAAAAAAATGTGAGTCACTCTATTTTATACTACGGGTATCGGGTGACTTTTATAAAAGGAATAGATCTCTTTAAAAGGAATTTAACGTACGTAGTACTTTAGGGTTAAAACCCGGACTTTGGCATAAAATGAAAGTACTTTGAGTTGTGTATAACTTGCCTATGCTTGTTGTTGTGAAACTTGCCTATGCTTGTTGTTGTGAAACTTACCTATGCCTGTTGTGATAGCCTTTGTTGTGCAAGAATTGTGTTTCTATACTACCGCGTCTCTCGATGGAGGGTCGGTTGACTTGTTGAGAACTTACTTGGACGTGCGGCGTGTGGAGAAATTCCGCAGTGCGTTCACGCTGATAGTGTTATACGCTAAACGCTTTGGACATACTGACACGATGCGTAGCGCACGGGTATGCTTCCATTTTGATTGCCGCCTTGTTGTTTCCTTTTGGACATACTGACACGATGCGTAGCGCACGGGTATGCTTCCATTTGAAATGTTGTCTTATTGTTTCCCTTTGGACATACTGACACGATGCGTAGCGCACGGGTATGCTTCCATTTGGAATGTTGTCTTAGTGTTTCCCTTTGGACATACTGACACGATGCGTAGCGCACGGGTATGCTCCCATTTGGATTGTTGTCTTGTTGCTATCATATCATAGACTGCCGGCGGTGAGGAAGGAATTCCACGGGCACGAGTGATGATTTGGAGGGCGTGAGTCCCTGACTTGATATGACTGTTTATATGTTGTGTACTGTAGTTTGGTTATCATACATGTCTCCTGCTTTATAGATCGCTATGATTTCATTCTGATATTTCTGATTTCACATACTTGGTACTGTTGTCTCGACCTCCTTGGGGTGCGTTACGCCGCAGGTAGAAGTACATCGGCTGTCGATCCCCGCTTTTAGGATCACCTTTCAGCGTCTTGGGAAGCTCCGTTCCTTCGGAGGCTTATCTTTGGTATGTTACCCTGAGTCTGTAGGTTCTTGTACATTCAGGGGTATGGCGGGGCCCTGTCCCGTCATAGTTGTTGTATAAATCTTAAGTGCATGCTTTGGTGTGGCGGGGTTGTAAGGATTGTAACTGTTCAAAATGTCTTTGTATATATATATGCTAAAAGGCAACCGTTTTGGTTGGCCTATTTTCTTTCATCTTGATCCATGTCTATTTGAATGTCTAAGTTTTTATTTCCGCTGGTTTTTCTCTGATGTTGTATCACTAGGGTGCCCGGGGTAAGGCACCAGTCACGGGCCCGGGTTCGGGTCGTGACAACAGTAAAGTATACACTTGTTTACTCTCATTGTTAGTAAGGCACAGTGTACTGTTATATGAGTTATCATACATGTCTCCTGTTTTATTTTAGACTTATGATTTCACTACTGATTTTTCTGGCCACATATTTGGTACATGTTGTCTCGACCTCCTTGGTGCGCTCACGCCGCAGTAGAGTATGAGTTGCTGATCCTCACTCTTAGGATCACTGTTCAGCTGTTGAGAAGCTCCTTTATTTCGGAGGTTTATCCCTGGTATTGTCGGTTGTTGTACATTCATGGGTATGGCGGGGCCCTGTCCCGCCACAGTTGTTATTCTTAGAGGTCTGTAGTCACATTTGTGGATTGGGTTTGTAAGAACAGAGATGTACTGTTTTAATTTTGTATTATGTATATATATTATGAAAGGCGGCCTTATCGGCTAGCCGTTTGATGTCTACTGTCTAAGTATGATTTTTATTTTAAGAGTTGTGTATGTTCCGCTGCTATTCTCTGATGTATACCTGAAAGGGGTGCCCAGGTAGGGCACCAGTCGCGGTCCGGGGTCGGGTCGTGACATTTACCCCCGCAAGAATAACATAACACTAGCACAACCGACTATCATACATAACATAAGCACCACCGGCTTATCATAAATATCATAAGCAAGTTAAGAAATTCCCTCAAAATACTCCAAGCCGAAGTCCCATAGGAGTTAGAGAGAAGTTTCTCTCACTAAGAAAAATGTTCTCAACGTTTTCCTTAGTTTCTCCTACGGTTTTTCCTTCTCCCCCCCCCCCCCCCAAATCTACCATTGTTTCCCCATGGTTTGAAGCTTAATGTTCACAACATGAAAAAGGCTAAACGTTACACACGCTCCAGCAATGATTCAGGATGTTCAGGCAGTTCGACGAAGGCTAGAACCAGGAAAAAGAAAAAGAATGGAGGTAGTCCAACCATTGTTGAAGAAAATCTAATTCCGGCAATTTGCACTCCATCGGCCGGGTTCATGTCACGCGATACGCTGCTTTCCAACTCGAGAATGTAGTAGATGATTCTATGCTACAAAGGATTCATGAATGGGGCAGAAATATAGAAACTGAAAGCTTGGATATTAGTGAATTTGAAGGCGGAAAACTACATGGTCCATCAGTAACTAATCCAGTAATAATCTCTACTATTACTCCACCTGAAGTGACCACTGTTGAAGGCCATGTCACTGACCACACGCCTCAGGGGAATAACCCTCTTGAAACTCCCGGCAAGCTAAGGATTTTACCGATAGCCATTGACACCCCTTATGTTACTAGGGTGGTCGATCCTATCACGGGCCAACTAGAAGACAACGGGAACATTGCGGAAGAACAGGTCATCTATGGCATCACTAGTACCCCCACACTTCCTGGTAATTTACTCAGGCTAGCCGGAAAAGGGAAAAAATCTGGGCCAGGTATTGCAATTGATGAAACTAGGCGTGATGGCATACTTGGGTCTAAACCAGGTCAAGGCGCGGGTCAGAAGTTCATGGCGGGTCAGGCGGGGGTCCATGGGGCTAAGACTAATCCCGTCTTGCAAGAATCAATTTCAGTTGATAGCATTGAAGAAACTCCTATTTCCAAGAAGCCTGTCGCGGGTGCCAAGGTATCACACTTTAATGCCGCGAGAAACGAAGTGCCTCCTCCTATTCCGGGTCGGGGCATGGGTTAGAAGGATAAGGCGGGTCAGGCGGGAGTCCATGAGTCTAGGAATATTCCCATTATGCAAGAATCAAGATCAGTTGGTAGGAACGAAGAGATCTCTATCCCCAAGGAGTCTAACATTAATGTCGCGGGAGCCGAGGCGTCACAATTTAATGCTGCGGGTACCAAGGAGCCTTCTTCAATAACGGACAATACATCGATCGTAATGCCAAGACGCGTGAGGCTAAGTCCATGGGATAATGAATAATAACGTTATGCAAAGACCAAGGTCAATTGGTAGGTACGAAGAGATCTTTAAGGAGTCTAACATTAATGTCGCGGGAGCCGAGGCGTCGCAATTTAATGTCATGCGTACCGCGAGCCTTCTTCAATAACGGGTCATTACATCGGGCGGAATACCAAGACGTGGAGGCGGATGTCACGACTGCCCGGCAGCCGTGGATCGTGCCTTACCCGCACCCAAGTAGTCATACATCGAGAAATCGGAATATAAAACATACAGATATGAAACAAGAGATAAGATAATAAAACAAAGCAACCAAAACGTTGCCTTCTTGCATATATACGTAAATTTTTGAACAAGCTACATCCCTTTACAAACCTTGCCCACAACAAGACTACTGCACTTAAGAATGTAATAACACCTATGACGACAGGGCCCGCCATACCCCGAATGTACGTAACCTACAACTCGTGGAAACATACCAAATGATAAGCCTCCGAGAAACGGAGCTTCCTAATACGCTGAACTGTGATCCATGAGCGAGGATCAACAACCGGTACTTACCTGCAGATTTAACGCACTTCGAAGGAGGTCGATAACAGTACCAAGTATGTGAAATCAAAATACCGAAAATGAAATCATAATAGTATATATAAAGTAAGACATATATGATAACAAAACTATAGTTCACAAGATAAAAGTAGTCATGTCAAGTCGTGGACTCACGCCTCGCGTCATCCTCATGCCCGTGGAACTCCTTCCTCACCGCCAGCCTAGGTATAAGTCATGTGATACGTGTAACATGTCTCGGCCCATCTCATGGACTCGAGGTGAAATCGTATGGAATACATTCCCGGTCCATCTCATGGACTCGGTATCAAATCAGGTGGTATACATTCCCGGTTCATCCCATGAACGCGGTGTCGCATGAAATACATTCCCGGTCCATCTCATGAATGCGGTGTCGTGTGAAATACATTCCCACTTCATCCCATGAACGCGGTGTCGAGTGAAATACATTCTCGGTTCATCTCATGAACGCGGTGTCGTGTGGAATACATTCCCGGTTCATCCCATGAACGCGGTGTCGAGTGAAATACATTCCCGATTCATCTCATGAACGCGGTATCAAATCAGGTGGAATACATTCCCGGTTCATCCCATGAACGCGGTGTCGTGTGGTCATAACATTTAAACGCTCTTTTAAGAAAGATAAAGATAATACCATATTTTCCTTTTAAGACAACTAAGGTAATATTATGCCCTGCTTTTTAAACCAAAACACTTTCCTTCTTAAAGTCAAGTAACAACATTCTTTTCCAAAAGTTCAAGTTTGCCTAATTTCAAATATTCACGTCTCTTGTTTTCGAAAGATTTCATAGTTCATAGTCTTAATCATTTAATAACATAATTCTCTTTTAAAACAGTTGAGCAATATATGCCTTATGTATGAGTAGGTTATTCTTGTTTATAACAATCTTATTAAAGCAGCCATGATCTAGGAAATGTAATACAAATTTTGTCTTATCTTAGCTTCTATGCAGATGGAGGCTTCTACTGGTTTTAATAATACTTAATTAGTCAATACATTTCCCTTTATTAACGCTGCAGTGGTTTGTTCGATACTTATTCTGATTTCAAATCAAGAAACATTATTCCTTTTAAAAACCAAGTACTCATTACTCACGAACGAGGTTTCACACTTTTTAACAAAATTCATATTAATATAATTACGTCAAGTCTCTTATCTTTTAAGATCAAGTCTTTTAATTTCTAAAATCAGTAAACCATTCTTTTTACCTCTCTTAAGTCGTTATACCTAACTTCCCATAAAGCTAGTATAACTCTTAAGCTTTTAAAACCAAGTATTACTCTTCTTTCAAAAACGATTCTAAATTCTTTTGAAATACTTCAAGATTCTTATTATTAGACTCAAGTCAAAAGACATCACAAGAAACCACGCTCGCTTAACACACGCACGCTCACCGACTATATATATTCTTTTAAAATATCATGCTCAAGAGGATAGGAAGAATCACATACCTCGCGACGATTATCGACTATTAGAAAATAGCTCCAAAGTACTGTAATCCTGCTAGCCTTTTCCACCCTTCGAGTAGAATACGCTACTCGCAGTACTTCAACCTATAATGGTCATATAAGTCTATCAACGTCTAGACTACTCTGTAGAATAATTCTACGGAAAATTGGGCAGCACTTCCCTACCCGTCAAACTATCCAATTCTACTGCAAATACAATCCTATGTAAGTACAGTTCAATCTTCTTTAATATCCTTCTGATGTGATTTCAGTTTAATTCTCTTCTGCAATATCCTTCTATTACTGTTCAATTCTCTTATGTAATATCCTTCTATGTATCTTATATACATTTCTATACTACTACAGTATGTAATTTCCAATTATAATATAAGGACAAGAGTATTTACCTCGATAAGCCCAAAATTATCCAAGTTTATATGTCGATCCTGAGCGACGCTTAGCTCCTACTCTGGGCGCTCCAACCCGCTCCAAACAACCCTTAGAAGTTCTACGCAACTTCTACTTAACACTTCAACCGACTATGAAGATTTTCCTTAGGGTTTCGTTTTTGTGACTGAAGGGAAGTATAATAGTATTTCTGGGCTTTTAGTATAGGTGTATCCTTGGAATACTACAAGGTATTTGGGCCAAGGTATTTTGGAATAGTAACAATACTTGGAGAATACTTTTCTACCAAGAGGGGGGTGTATTTTTACGAGAACAACACCACTAGGAGGGGGGGTAGGTTTCGGCTAGCACCCCTAGGAGGGGGGGGTACCTCTCGGCCAAAAGGCCTCACAAAGGGGAGGAAGACTTGGATGAGAACTACATGAAGGGGAGGATTTCAAGACTTTGAAAACATCTTCTGGATCAAGACGTCTTCAACCAAGGGGGGTATTTATAGGACAACCAAGGGCCAAGATCAAGACAAGTGGTGTGCAAGTGTAGGGTGAGGATTTATCCATGTGTACCTTATCCAACTACCACACAAAATATCACAAAAAATCCTACCTACTCCAAGACTTTGAAATCGTCCAAATGAAGCTCACAAATCCGCCAACTTGAGGTGACAAGTGTCACCCTCTCGTTGGTCCAAAATATTTCATCTCTGAAAAATCCGCAAAATAATAAATGACATAGCCGTATTTTTCCTTCGCAAAGTTTGGAAAACGTTTCGTCGGAAAACAATTCTTTTGATAGTTGTGCACAAATATTTCGAATTGCCTACTTAAGGCTAAAAACTTTGACGCACGCCTCACATACATACTCGGAAATACGGGTATAACATTCTCCTCCTTAGAAACATTCGTCCGAATGTTCCTTCTCAAGACGGATAACGATAAAGTTCCTCTTAATCAAACAAGTTGCCAATGCCACGCTCGCCAAAAATAACACACGCGAAAGTACTTAACCCAAGTCCACGAAATCATTCCTATATCACAAAAGCTTCCACTCGGTCTAAAGGATACTCCTTCGTGATCTTCACTTCACAACAAAATGATCTCCTTTATTCTCGCTAACACACATCCTCTTCTTTCCTCACTGTCAGACTTTCTCGAACACCGAACTCTTTCTAGTATAATGCCATACTTCGCCATCGCTTTCCAAAATCTCTGGAGTCACTACTTCCAAACTTGGTCATCTTACTAGCCTCAAATTCCTTTAAGGCCATTCCCGGCCTTTACGATCTGATTCTTGGTCGAACATATCCACGAACTCATACGATGGTTACCTAAACCTGGGCCTAGTACCCTCGTGACACTACCACCTGGTGGGACCACCCAGAACTGACCCCACCTAAATCCGGCCTACGGGTTGACCCGCAATACGTCCTCAACCCGACCCTCCGTCGCGCTAAACACTTGTTCCCCCGATCCGGAACAATCTCACTAATCAAGTCACGAAAACCTAGTGGTCTTCTTAGCTCAACTACCCTCTTTCATTTCATACCACTCAGGGACTTATCACACAAATATATCCCACGTATACTATGCACTCTGATAAAGGTCAACACAAACATAAATCTTTTACTCAAGATGGCCTCGCATCAAAGGTCTCTACGTGTAATATTCTAAGGTTCACAATTTCCCTGTCCCCAAACTTACCCTTAACCATGTTTTCTAAACACAATTTTAACATAATGCTATCTGAACATAATACTTAGCACTTCATCATATCATCAACGCATACTAGTCTCTAGAGGGGTAAGAATATACCGTAACATCCGCTTCCACTCTAATCATAGGCTCCTTCGCAGGCGTATACCGTAAGGCGATGATCCCGCCATCGACCCGTAGGCTGCGTCATTCTCGCTTGTACCCTCCTATAAGCACGCCCCGTCATATGGCCCGACGGCCGCAGTGAAACAAGCACCGCAAGAAGACGACATTCCCGACGACGCTTGCACATCGCGCACACGGCGAGGACATGAATCCCGCTGCTAGAACCCGTATATCTCAGAACCTAAGCCACGGAGCTCACCGCCCCGAATACCTAACGCCTCAAGATCGCGGAGGACCACTGCATCGGGCGGAGGTACATAACTAGTTCGCCGAGGCGCCCGCCGAAAGTTACCAATGGACCTCGCTGCCTCGCCTTCTCGCCGATCTCGCCATTCCGCCGACCTCTCCGCCTCACATCCAAGTGCATAAGCTCGCATGCGGCAATGTCCATGCCCGGTGAAGAGCTACACCAACAAGCTCGCCAAGTAGTCATCGAGCCCGTGACGACGGTGCACTCGCCCTCCATGTCGGCTACCAATGCGGGGACGTACCGAGCTAATGAGTCAAACTCCACATTGTACTCCCGAACCGTACGCCCGGTTTGCCTCAACGTCAAAAATTTATCGGCCCGAGCCCTTCTCATCTGTGGAGGCAAGAAATGTGCAAGAAATTCCCCTGAGAACTCGTTCCATACGGCTGGAAGTGCATACTCTCCCCGGGACAGCTCCCACGAATCAAACCAATGATCGCAAAGATCACGCAGCCGATGCGAACCTAAGACCATCGCCTCGGTCTCCGCCTTGATCACTCTCATGATCCGTCAGAATCGCCGAATGAACTCATGCGGATCATCCTCGTGCCTCGACCGTAGAACTCGCGGCTACAACTCGTAAAGTCCCGTAGCCTCAAACTATCCGATCTCGTGAACCATGGGTACCATCGAACCGGAACCGCCAGATCCATCCTATCCTCATGTCTTGCCACTATCCCGCCAATAATCGCCATCTCTTTGTAACCCATCTCCTCTCGCTTCCAGCCGTGGACCTGAGGCTCAGTATCGTGGTCTCAGCAGCCACCGCCGCGCTTCTAAACTCGCTGGGCCGGGCGGCCGCAAAACTCGCCGTCAAGCACTATCTCTGCATCGACCGGGCTCGCGCCCGCACTCCTCTCAGATCCTACTAGCAGCTCCTCGCCGCCTTGCCCATCTGGGCCCGGCCTTGGCGCGAGGCATAATCGGTAAAACGAAATACGTCGAGGGTCCAACTTATAACACAGCTCTAAGGCACGATCTCAGAATGAGAAGAATGGAAACCAATCCTAAATGTCCTGCAGCCTCCTGATTATAGATGTGGTGCACAACACACCGATAATCAAGACTCTACTAGACACGGTCTGTAGACACTTTCCGAGGATTAACTGCTCTGATACCACTTTTGTCACGACCCGTTCCGGGGCCCGTGACTGGTGCCTTACCCGGGCACCCAAGTAGTCATACATCAGAGAAATCAGCGGAATATAAAACATACAGATATGAAACAAGAGATAAGATAATAAAACAAGCCAACCAAAACGGTTGCCTTCTTGCATATATACAGAAATTTTTGAACAGTTACATCCCTTTTACAAACCCTGCCCACAACAGTACTACAGACCTCTAAGAATGTAACAACACCTATGACGGGACAGGGCCCCGCCATACCCCTGAATGTACAGAACCTACAACTCAGGGAAACATACCAAAAGATAAGCCTCCGGAGAAACGGAGCTTCCCAATACGCTGAACTGTGATCCTATGAGCGAGGATCAACAAGCGTGTACTTATTCATGCGGATGAACGCAGCCCCAAGGAGGTCGATAACAGTACCAAGTATGTGAAATCAAAATATCAAAATGAAATCATAATAGTCTATATAAAACAGAAGACATATATGATAATAAAACTACAGTTCACAGCATAAAAGTAGTCATGTCAAGTCAGGGACTCACGCCCTCAAGGTCATCCCTCATGCCCGTGGAACTACTGTTATACCCCGTATTTCCAGAGTATGTACGTAAGGACGTACGTAGAAAAGTTTGTGCCTTAAAGTGCTTGGCCGAAATTATTTTTGTGCACAACACCCGGTTAGAGTCGTTTTTCGACGAAACGTTTTACACAACTCGCGTAGGGTAAATTCCGGCTATGTCATTTCTAATTTTTGCGGATTTTTCCGAGAGTCAAAACGTGTTGGACCAACAAGAGGGCGCCACTTGGCACCCTCTCATTGGCGGAAATTGTGGGCGTCCCTTGGACGATTTTCCTTGACATTTTTGTCAAGTAGTAGGTAGGATATTTTGTGGTAGATGGATAAGGTGCACTTGGCATGATCTTGGCCCTACACTTGCACCACACTTGGCTTGATCTTGGCCATTGGTTAGCCATGGCTTGACCTATAAATACCTCTCCCCTTTGATGAACTTCTTCATCCAAAAATTGTGCTAAGTCTAAAATCCCTTCCCCCTCTCTTGTGGTGTTCGTCCAACACCCCCCTCCCCCCCCTTTGGTGAGGCCCCTTGGCCGAGAGCCCCTCCCCCCTTGGCCGAGAGTACCCCCCCCCTAGTGGGGTTGGCCGAGGGGTATACACCCCCCCTTGTGGTGTTGTCTCGTATAAATACACCCCCACCTTGGTAGAAATACTCTCAAAAGTATTGTTACTATACCCAAATTACCTTAGTCGTATACCTTGTAGTATTCTAAGGTTATACCTATACGAAAAGCCCCGTAATACTATTATACTTCCCGTCAGTCACAAAACCGAAACCCTAAGGAAAATCTCCATAGTTAGTTGGAGTAGTATGTAGAAGTTGGTTAGAACTTCTAAGGGTGGTTTAGAGCGGGTTGGAGCGCACGAGTCGAGCCAAACGCTGCCCAGATCGACTTTATACTTGGATAATTTTGGGCTTATCGAGGTAAACACTTTTGACCTTCTGTTGTAATTGGAAATTACATGTTGTTGAATATATAGTTAAAGTATACTATATATAGAATGGAACATAGTTGTGCGGCAATGTCTTTTGACTTAAGCCTGAATAATACTTACGGCAATGTCTTGCGACTTAAGCCTGAATGTAAAGAAGAGTACTGAACTGTAATTACATAGGACTGTATTACAGTAGACTTGTGTAGCTTTTCTGTGGGGTAGAATTGTGCACGTCCGGATTAGACGTATAACCCCCCCCCCCTGGTTGGCTTGGTAGCCGGCCCCGTTAGAGGAGGAGATTTACGCTGTTGCGGGGGGGGGGAGGTGCTGCCGAATTTTCTGTGGAATGTTCTACGATATGATCTAGATGTTAATAAGCGCCTTGTGGCCTTATAGGTTGAAGTACCATGCGTGGCGCGATCTACTTGGCTTAAGGAGTAGCCGACGGTTTGAGGTACTTGGAGCGTTTTGCTATTAGTCGATAATCGTCGCGAGGTATGTGAACCTCTTCCTACCTTTTCTAGCATGATATGTGTATAACTATGTAGTACGGTAGACGTACATGTGAAAAATGCTTTGTGGTTTTAAAAGGTAACTGACTTGATGTGTGATAATAAAGAAGAGTTATACTAGCTTTATGGGAAGTTAGGTATAACGTTTTAAGAGAGGTAAAGAGAATGGTTTACTGATTTTAAAAGTTAAGAGGCTTAATCTTAAAGATAAGAGACTTAACTTGTTTTACTTGGTAATTAACATTTTGTTAAAAATGTTGTAAAACCTCATTCGCGAGTAATGAGTACTTGATTTTAAAAGCAATAATGTTTTACTGATTTCGGAAATCAGAATAAGTATCGAACAAACCACAAAGCCGCTTAATAAAGGGAAATGTTTTGACTAATAATGTATTAGTAAAACCAGTAGAAACTTCCATCTGCATAGAAACTAAGATGAGACAAAATGATGTTACATTTCTTAGATCATGGCTGCTTAAATAAGATTGTTATAAACAAGAATAACCTACTCATGTATCAGACATATGTTTCTCAAATTGCCTTTAAAGGAGAATTATATCATTAAGTGATTAAAATTATGAACTATGAAACCTTTCTAAAATAAGAAACGTGAACATTTGAAATTAGGCAAACCTGAAACATTTGGAAAAGAATGTTGTTACTCGATTTTACGAAGATAAGTGTTTTGATTTACTTCAAAAGATAATCACTCTATTTTCATATACTACGGGTATTGTGTGACTTTTGTAAACGTAACGTATCTTTTAAAAGATAATGTATGAAGTACTTTGGGAATAGATACCCGACCTGGTTAATCATATATTAGAATGTACCTTGTGTGTATAACTTGATTGTGTTGGTTTGTGATAGCCTTGTAATACTTTCTTGTTGATTTGATAAGTAAACATGCTAGGATGCTACGTGTGTTAGTATCTTGTGATGTTTTGTGTAAAGGGGGTTCTCCCTCGATTGCGCTTAAAGTTGTTTAACGATCAGCCGTTATGTTGGTATTATACCACTCACCTTGACTTGTCTCCAGAGGTTGTCGCCTCCACGCGGGTAGACTCAGCGGTCTAGTGACCTATGATTCGAGAATACCTTACGCAGTCCAGATGGCCTATGCGCGAGCTACGAGTTCCGTGTTAGTTTGCGCCCTTGTGGTCACGCGGTTGTGGCTACGCGGACGGCGAGTCCAGACGCCGGGGAGTAGCTACCCTCGATGCGAGAATACCTCACGCGGGCTATCGAGTGGCCCATGCGAGCTATGGGAAGTTCCGTGGCTAGACGCGACATTAGATATCGCGCGAGTGGCCGCTTTGATCATGTGACGGTTCAGACAGATCTCATGATACGCTTTACGACCTTGTTTGTACGGTGGTTTTAGTAGTCGGCTATGTCTTCGCATTTACCCCGCACGGTTTTTATGATGACACAGTGGACCCGTGTCCATGTGTACTTCTTGGTGTGATTATATCATGCATCGCCGAGCAGGTAAGGTATGCCACGCATGATTGATGTTGTGGGCGTGAGACCCATTGTTATATTTGAGTGATGACTTGAGGCGAGTCCCCGATATGACATGACCGCTATTTATTGGAATCGTAGTTTGGTTATCATACACGCCTCCGCTTTATATAGACTACTATGATTTCATTTACGTGATTTTCGCCACATACTTGGTACTGCTCAGATCGACCTCCTTCGGGGCCGCGTTCATGCCGCAGTCGAGGTACACCGCCGTTGATCCTAGCTCTCGTGGTCACAGTCATTGCTGGGAAGCTCCGCTTTCTCCGAGGCTTATCGGTGTATAGTCCCCGTCAGAGTAGTGTTTACATTCGTGGTTTGGCGGCCCCGTCCCGCCATTGTTGTCGTATCATTCTTAGAGGTATGTAGTATCGCAGGGGCGAGTTGTAATGGGATGTAATCGTTCGGTTTTAAATTGATTTATATATATGCCGTAAGGCAAGTTTTCTCGCACTATTGTTTCATACTTCTGTTATTTCATGTTATCGCCTTATGTTCGCTGACACTGATGTTGTATCACCAGGGTGCCCGGTAAGGCACCACCACGCCCGTTCGGTCGTGACAAAAGTGGTATCGAGCGCTTAATCCTGAAAGTGTCTACTGCATCCGATTCAAGAGAGTCTTGATTATCGGTGTTGTGCACCACACCAATAATCGTGAGGCTATAGGATATTTAGGATCGTTTCTATTCTTCTCACTCGAGATCGTGCCTTAGAGCTGTGTTGTAAGTTGGACGCTCTCACGTATTTCTTTCCCTTAGCGGTATGCCTCCCCGTAGGCAACCCGCCCAGAGGGCAAGGCGCCGGAGGAGCCGCGAGTAGTACAGAGGGTTACGAGGCACAGTGCCCAACCATCACCCGAGTTAGGTGCTTCGTCGGGAGTTATGCTACGTCACCACCCAGAGAGTTTAGCACAATGCAAGAAGCGCTACAATGACCATAATATTTGAACCTTCACCCCACGATCGAACAGAGAATATAGATTGCAAAGAGACAACCTCACATTAGCTATGGATTTGGCTACTGCAGAGTATACCGATGTACCGCGAGTCTTGATGACTATCTAAGAGAGGGTTGTACAAGAGTAATTCTTCAGTTAGGCTTGAGCATGGCCTGTGTACGGGCTTATGCGCAACAGGCCAAGAAACGTAGAGATCAACGCGTTAACGGCGACGTGGTAAGAGGCCGAGCAAAGAAGGTCCTTTGGTAACTTTCGAGGCGAGTCACCTCACCTGGATTAGATTTGCACATTCACCAAGGCAGAGGTCCTCCACGGTTCGTGGACGCTCGGGTACGCAGGAGTTGGTCGAGCTCCAGAGCTTCCGCTCACGCTACACGTAGGTTCCAGCCACCGATTCTGTTCCTCAGATTCATTACAGCGATGCACGCCATCCTGGAATGTCGCCTTTGGTTGGGTACTTGTTGTACTCCACGACCGCCGTGGTCCGATGTCGAAAGAGTGTCCTCAGAGGAGGACTTAGCCTTCGTGATCGCGGTAGTTCGTCATCTTCCTTAGCTGCGCGCCTACGGGCAGGTTTGATTAGAACGACTAAGGGAGTGAAACAAGAGATATAGATATATCCTTAACCCTCTGAGAAAACGTAAGCCTTAGAGAATTATATGTGAAGACCTTAGAGGTAAGGCCATCTCGAGTAAAAGACGTATGTTTATGTTTGAACCTTATAGGAGTGCATAGTGCACGTGAGCTATGTTTGTGGGATAAGTCCCTGAGTAGTGGAATGAAAGAAGGTAGTTGAGCTAAGAAGACCGCCAGGTTTTCGTAACGTGATTAGTGAAAGTTTTCGGTTCGGGAGCTAGTGTCTTGGCGTTGTCGTCGGGTTGAGGCCACGTTGCGGGTCAACCCGCGCCCGTATGGTGGTGGGGGCCGGTTTGTGGTGGTCCCGCTTTGTGTTAGGGTTATGAGGGTGTTAGGCCCAAGTTTAGTTAACCAACTGAAGTTCGTGGACGTTGCTCAATCGCAGTCGGGCCACGAGGTCACCGCCTTATCTTTTAGTCCAAACCGTACTCGTGGTATGTTGCGAGGCGTTATATCGTAAAGGTTGTAAGGCTGCACGGGTGCCTACCTTACCTTATGACGCATGTGGAGCCAGTGTTACTCGCTTTTTCCGAAGTTTTACCAGCAGGATTAGAACTCAAAGTGAGTCTCCAGATCGTATTCGCCCTGCCGGTGTGGATTTCGTGGGTAGCCGTAAGGATTGTTGTCTCCGTTGAGGAGTGTTTTAGTAGCTACCATTTCAGTATTGGGATGTCGCTTATGACGCCTGCGGCGAAGTGTAAGTCGCGGCCGATTGGTTCGATGTTGGCAAGATTCGATAGTTGGTTCAGCTTTTTCCAGCAGATCGTGGATAGGGTAACGCTTGTCTAGAAGAGGTTCCGCAGCTCAGAAATCGTATGGATAATCGGCGACGACGCTAGAGTTCAGTTGACGGTCGGTCTTGAAAGTACCACCCCGTCAGTGACGAGTTTTGGAAAACAGAGGAACTTAGCCCGAGTTACTTGGGGCCCTTTGAGTTCATGTGAAGAATAGGCCGGTTGCCTATATGTTAGCATTTGCCGTCCGACTTAGGAGGCAGATATGTCCGATCTTTTCGTATTGTTATGATCGGAAAGTATCGAGATCCATCCAGTGTTCCCGCTTAATGATGACCACGTTAGAGATAGTAACCTCGAGTTTTGGAAATCAAGCGATTTAAATGTGGTAAGAGTTCGAGTGTACGACAGCCTCAGGGATCGCATGCAGCCCGGTACCATTTGTTAGGTCGCCGGAGTGACACTAGAACCTCGCGGCAAAGTGACAAAAGTGGTATCAGACAAAAATGGTCACAAAAGTGGTATCACGACGAGTAAAGGGAGAAGCGAGCATGTATTGCGAGCAGAGATGTGACCATTTCTTTTGTATGGAGAAAGTGCGAAGGAATTATATTTTAGACCCTTGGATGGGAGCGTTGTGATGTTAGAGGTGTTTCCTCGTGGACTTGGATGTAAGTATTTTGCGCAGGTGTTGTTGTGGCCAACAGGCAGGATTGTTCGTAAGTATAGTAGTGAAGACTATATCGGCGCACGCTTGGTTTGAGATTTAGAAGGAACATTCGGACGAATGTTTCTAAGCGAGGAGAGTGTTATACCGTATTTCCAGTATGTACGTAAGGACGCACGAGAAAAGTTTGTGCCTTAAAGTGCTTGGCCGAAATTATTTTTGTGCACAACACCTGCTAGAGTCGTTCGACGAAACGCTTTACACAACTCGCGTAGGTAAATTCCGGCTATGTCATTTCTAATTTTTGGATTTTTCCGAGAGTCGAACGTGTTGGATCAACAAGAGGGCGCCACTTGGCACCCTCTCATTGGCGGAAATTGTGGCGCCCTCGACGATTTTCCTGACATTTTTGTCAAGTAGTAGTAGGATATTTTGTGGTAGATGGATAAGGTGCACTTGGCATGATCTTGGCCCTACACTTGCACCACACTTGGCTTGATCTCGCCATTGGTTAGCCATGGCTTGACCTATAAATACCCTCCCCTTTGATGAACTTCTTCATCCAAAAATTGTGCTAAGTCTAAAATCCCTTCCCCTCTCTTGTGGTGTTGCCCAACACCCCCTCCCCTTTGGTGAGGCCCGCCGAGAGCCCTCCCTTGGCCGAGAGTACCCTCCCCTAGTGGCTGGCAGGGGTATACACTCTCGTGGTGTTGTCTCGTATAAATACACCCCCACCTTGGTAGAAATACTCTCAAAAGTATTGTTACTATACCCAAATTATCTTAGCTATATACCTTGTAGTATTCTAAGGTTATACCTATACGAAAAGCCCCGTAATACTATTATACTTCCGTCAATACAAAATCGAAACCCTAAGGAAAATCTCCATAGTTAGTTGGAGTAGTATGTAGAACTTTCGGGTGGTTTAGATGGGTTGGAGTGCACGAGTCGAGCTAAACGCTGCCCGGATCGACTTTATACTTGGATAATTTTGGGCTTATCGAGGTAAACACTTTGACCTTACATTGTAATTGGAAATTACATGTTGATGAATATATAGTTAAAGTATACTATATATAGAATGGAACATAGTTGCGGCAATGTCTTTTGACTTAAGCTCGAATAATACTTACGGCAATGTCTTGCGACTTAAGCCCGAATGTAAAGAAGAGTATCGAATCGTAATTACATAGACTATATTACGAGACTTGTGTAGCTTTTACGTGGGTAGAATTGTGCACGTCCGGATTAGACGTATAACCCCGGTTGGCTTGGTAGCCGCCCGTTAGAGAGAGAGATTTACGCTGTGGGGGGAAAGGTGTCGAATTTTCACGTGGAATGTTCTACGATATGATCTAGATGTTAATAAGCGCCTTGTGGCCTTATAGGTTGAAGTACCACGCGTGGCGCGATCTACTTGGCAAAGGAGTAGCCGACGGTTTGAGGTACTTGGAGCGCTTTGCTATTAGTCGATAATCGTCGCGAGGTATGTGAACCTCTTCCTACCTTTTCTAGCATGATATGTATAACTATGTAGTACGGTGACGCATGTGAAAAATGCTTTGTGGTTTTAAAAGGTAACGACTTGATGTGTGATAATAAAGAAGAGTTATACTAGCTTTATGGGAAGTTAGGTATAACGCTTTTAAGAGAGGTAAAGAGAATGGTTTATCGATTTTAAAAGTTAAGAGGCTTAATCTTAAAGATAAGAGACTTAACTTGTTTTACTTCGTAATTAACATTTTGTTAAAAATGTTGTAAAACCTCATTCGCGAGTAATGAGTACTTGATTTTAAAAGCAATAATGTTTTATCGATTTGAAATCGAATAAGTATCGAACAAACCACAAAGAATGGCTTAATAAAGGGAAATGTTTTGACTAATAATGTATTCAGAAACCAAGTAGAAACTTCCATCCGCATAGAAACTAAGATGAGACAAAATGATGTTACATTTCTTAGATCATGGTCGCTTAAATAAGATTGTTATAAACAAGAATAACCTACTCACGATCGACATATGTTTCTCAAATTGCCTTTAAAGGAGAATTATATCATTAAGTGATTAAAATTATGAACTACGAAACCTTTCTAAAATAAGAAACGTGAACATTTGAAATTAGGCAAACCTGAAACATTTGGAAAAGAATGTTGTTACTTGATTTTACGAAGATAAGTGTTTTGATTTACTTCAAAAGATAATCACTCTATTTTCATATACTACGGGTATTGTGTGACTTTGTAAACGTAACGATCTTTTAAAAGATAATGTATGAAGTACTTTGGGAATAGATACCCGACCGTTAATCATATATTAGAATGTACCTTGTGTGTATAACTTGATTGTGTTGGTTTGTGATAGCCTTGTAATACTTTCTTGTTGATTTGATAAGTAAACATGCTAGGATGCTACGTGTGTTAGTATCTTGTGATGTTTTGTGTAAAGGGGGTTCTCCCTCGATTGCGCTTAAAGTTGTTTAACGATCAGCCGTTATGTTGGTATTATACCACTCACCTTGACTTGTCTCCGGAGGTTGTCGCCTCCGACGCGGGTAGACTCAAAGGGTCTAGTGACCTATGATTCGAGAATACCTTATGCAGTCTCAGTATGGCCTATGCGGAGCTACGAGTTCCGTTAGTTTGCGCGCCTTGTGGTCACGCGGTCTTTGTGGCTACGCGGACGGCGAGTCCAGGACGCCGGGGAGTAGCTACCTCGACGCGGAATACCTCACGCGGGCCATCGAGTGGCCCACGCGAGCTATGGGAAGTTCCGTGGCTAGACGCAGACATTAGATACCGCGCAGTGGCCGCTTTGATCATGTGACGCCCAGACAGATCTCATGATACGCTTTACGACCTTGTTTGTACGGTGGTTTTAGTAGTCGGCTATGTCTTCGCATTTACCCCGCACGGTTTTTATGATGACACAGCGGACCCGTGTCCATGTGTACTTCTTAGTGTGATTATATCATGATCGCCATGCAGGTAAGGTATGCCACGCATGATTGATGTTGCGGGCGTGAGACCCATTGTTATATTTGAGTGATGACTTGCGCGTGAGTCCCCGACTTGACATGATCGCTATTTATCAGGAATCGTAGTTTGGTTATCATACATGTCTCCCGCTTTATATAGACTACTATGATTTCATTTATGCGATTTTCGCCATACTGTACCGCGACCTCGACTTCCCGGCCGCGTTCACGCCGCAGTTGAGGTACACCGCCGTTGATCCTAGCTCGTGGTCACAGCGTTGGGAAGCCCGCTTTCTCCGAGGCTTATCTGGTATAGTCCGTCGTAGTAGGTGTTTAGATTCAGGGTTTGGCGGCCCCGCCCCGCCATTGTTGTCGTATCATTCTTAGAGGTCTGTAGTACTGTTGTGGGCAGAGTTGTAATGGGATGTAACTGTTCGGTTTTAAATTGATTTATATATATATGCCGTAAGGCAAGTTTTCTCAGACTATTGTTTCATATTTCTTGTTATTTCATGTTATCGTCTTATGTTCCGCTGATTACTCTGATGTTGTATCACTAGGGTGCCCGGGGTAAGGCACCAGTCACAGGCCCGGGTTCGGGTCGTGACAACTACTTCCTCACTGCCGGCAATCTAGGTATAAGTCATGTGATACGTGTAACATGTCTCGGCCCATCTCATGGACTCGAGGTGAAATCGTATGGAATACATTCCCGGTCCATCTCATGGACTCGGTATCAAATCAGGTGGTATACATTCCTGCTCATCCCATGAACGCGATGTCGCATGAAATACATTCCCGCCCATCTCATGAACGCGTGTCGTAGAAATACATTCCCGCTCATCCTATGAACGCGTGTCGAGTGAAATACATTCCCGCTCATCTCATGAACGCGGTGTCGTGTGGAATACATTCGGCTCATCCCATGAACGCGTGTCGAGTGAAATACATTCCCGCTCATCTCATGAACGCGTATCAAATCAGTGGAATACATTCCTGCTCATCCCATGAACGCGGTGTCGTGTGGTCATAACATTTAAACGCTCTTTTAAGAAAGATAAAGATAATACCATATTTTCCTTTTAAGACAACTAAGGTAATATTATGCCCTGCTTTTTAAACCAAAACACTTTCCTTCTTAAAGTCAAGTAACAACATTCTTTCCAAAAGTTCAAGTTTGCCTAATTTCAAATATTCACGTCTCTTGTTTTGAAAGATTTCATAGTTCATAGTCTTAATCATTTAATAACATAATTCTCTTTAAAACAGTTGAGCAATATATGCCTTATGTATGAGTAGGTTATTCTTGTTTATAACAATCTTATTAAAGCAGCCATGATCTAGGAAATGTAATACAAATTTTGTCTTATCTTAGCTTCTATGCAGATGGAGGCTTCTACCGGTTTTAATAATACTTAATTAGTCAATACATTTCCCTTTATTAACGCCGCAGTTGGTTTGTTCGATACTTATTCGATTTCAAATCAAGAAAACATTATTCCTTTTAAAACCAAGTACTCATTACTCACTTAACGAGGTTTCACACTTTTAACAAAATTCATATTAATATAATTACGCCAAGTCTCTTATCTTTTAAGATCAAGTCTCTTAATTTCTAAAATCAAGAAACCATTCTTTTACCTCTCTTAAGTCGTTATACCTAACTTCCCATAAAGCTAGTATAACTCTTAAGCTTTTAAAACCAAGTATTACTCTTCTTTCAAAACGATTCTAAATTCTTTTGAAATACTTCAAGATTCTTATTATTAGACTCAAGTCAAAAGACATCGCAAAGAAACCACGCTCATTAACACACGACGTCACCGTACTATATATATTCTTTTAAAATATCATGCTCAAGAGGATAGGAAGAATCACATACCTCGCGACGATTATCGACTATTAGCAAATAGCTCCAAAGTAATCGTAATTCGCTAGCCTTTTCCACCCTTCGAGTAGAATACGCTACTCGCAGATTTCAACCTATAATGGTCATATAAGTCTATCAACGCCTAGACTACTCAGAGAATAATTCTACGAAAAATTGGGCGACTTCCTACCCACAAACTATCCAATTCATCGCAAATACAAATTCCCATGTAAGTACAGTTCAATCTTCTTTAATATCCTTCGATGTGATTTCGCTTAATTCTCTTCGCAATATCCTTCTATTACGCTTCAATTCTCTTCTCGCAATATCCTTCTATTACAGCTTCAATTCTCTTCAGAATATCCTTCATGTATCTTATATACATTTCTATACTACTACGATGTAATTTCCAATTACAATATAAGGACAAGAGTATTTACCTCGATAAGCCCAAAATTATCCAAGTTTATATGTCGATCCTGAGCGACGCTTAGCTCCTACTCTGGGCGCTCCAACCCGCTCCAAACAACCCTTAGAAGTTCTACGCAACTTCTACTTAACACTTCAACCGACTATGAAGATTTTCCTTAGGGTTTCGTTTTGGATCAAGGGAAGTATAATAGTATTTCTGGGCTTTTAGTATAGGTGTATCCTTGGAATACTACAAGGTATTTGGGCCAAGGTATTTTGGAATAGTAACAATACTTGGAGAATACTTTTCTACCAAGAGGGGGGTGTATTTTTATGAGAACAACACCACTAGGAGGGTAGGTTTCGCTAGCACCCTAGAGTGGAGGTACCTCTCGGCCAAAAGGCCTCACAAAGGGGGAGGGGGAAGACTTGGACGAGAACTACACAAGAAGGGGGGGAGGATTTCAAGACTTTGAAAACATTTTGTGGATGAAGAAGTCTTCAACCAAGGGGGGTATTTATAGGACAACCAAGGGCCAAGATCAAGACAAGTGGTGTGCAAGTGTAGGGTGAGGATTTATCCATGTGTACCTTATCCAACTACCACACAAAATATCACAGATATCCTACCTACTCCAAGACTTTGAAATCGTCCAAATGAAGCCCACAAATCCGCCAACTTGAGGGTGACAAGTGTCGCCCTCTCGTTGGTCCAAAATATTTCATCTCTCGAAAAAATCCGCAAAAATAATAAATGACATAGCCGTATTTTTCCCTTCGCAAAGTTTGGAAAACGCTTCTGAAACAATTCTTTTTGGTAGTTGTGCACAAATATTTCGACCCTTGCCTACTTAAGGCTAAAAACTTTTGTACGTACGCCCTCACGTACATACTCTGGAAATACGGGGTATAACAGCGGATGTCCATGAGTCAATGAATATTAACGTATGCAAAGACCAAGGTCAATTGTGAGAAACGAAGTGACTTCTATTTCCAAGGAACCTAGGTACTCTATGAACATTAATAACGCGGGAGCCAATGTGATGTAATCAAATGCCGCGGAATCAATGAGTCTTCTAACTTTATGGACAACAACCTCTGAATTCTTTAAGTGTCAACAATGAATCCTTCCTACTTTAGCAAGTTTGCTTAGTGGAACCCATCACGTAACCCGCAACAACCCTTTTCGCTTTAATTCTACTGGGCACGGAAGAGTCAATAACAACACCCTCTCTCATCCAATACCTCTTCATTACTTCTGAAATTCCTAATACCTCATCACTTCTATCCTCCCTACCATCTATTCTTATCAAACCCATAACACATTCCCTACCCTCCTAATGGCACGCGAATCCTCTCACCTATCAAGGGCCCTAGTTCTTTCCACCTACCCATCCCCTCTGTCTATACCTCCGTAAATACCTTCTAATGACTTACCCACAAATACATCTCCGTAACAACATGAAACTCCACCGTTAGTACAACACATAATACTATACCCTGTAATCACGGCAAAGGTCCCTACCTCCTAAGACTTATACTTGGAGTATTTATGGGTACTAGGCTTGAAGCAAAGGGTATGAAGTTACAATTCATTGAACAACAAGGAGAGGAAATTGAAATAGAAGTTGAGGATGAAGTTCCATTCATTGAAACATGGGGATATTGCCTTATAGGTTGCTTCACGGGTCCTTTTCCGGGAAGAGAGGCATTGAATACCATTGTGAAGGGATGGGGAGTGAAGTGTCGTATTATACCATATGGCAAAGGTTGGACTGTCTTCAAATTCATGACGGAGGAAGAGAGCACAAATGTACTCCACGGTGGCCCTTATATGGTCTACGGGAAAACTATGATGCTTAAGCCTATTGATAAGGGAGTTCTAATACTGATGATTTATTCATGGACATTCCAATTTGGGTCACCTTCCCTGACATTCCCCTTTCTATTTGGAGTGCAACGGGCCTTAACAAGATTTCTTCACGTGTAGGAAAACCTCTATACACTGACCAATTTACTAAGGAAAGGTCAAAAATGAACACTGAAGAAGCTTCTAATAAACGCAATCCAGTGGTACCCCCTAGCAAAGAGGGAGATTCTACTTGTCCGAATGCCAACAGAAGTACGGGTGGAACCAACCCTCCTACCTCTTATCCACCACCCTCTCAACATCCCGCAGTTAATGACAACTTGATGGATACTGAAGACAGTGAGCACACACCACCTCTTGTTCCCGGAAGTATGGGAAATGCTACGCATGCTGCGGTTCCTCCAGTTTTGGGTCACCATGGATCATCAAGCTTGCGGGATCCTCAAGTAGGGTCATCAAGGCTTTTACCACATACTGGCAATGAGCAACATGATAGGATGAGAAAGGAGACAAGGCAGACTGATTCTGAAGGGCCAATAAACCCGCAACCTTCATTGGATAAGGGAACCTACAAGAGTTCTTCGGAGGATTCTAATCTTGCATCACGGTGCATAAATTTTGAACGCGGGGAACATAGCTTGGATGAGACACATGTTATGGCTTCCAACAACAAAGAAGAGGGATGGAAGGAAGTAATCTCAAAGAAAAACACGGTGAAAGGTAGTGGTAAGGCAAAGGCAGCAAAGCGCGGAGGTGCTAACAAAACCTCCTTTGTTTCCTAATGAAAGTACTTTGTTGGAATGTCTGTGGTTTTTGCGGACAAAGGGATAGGGCAGCCACGAAAACTCTTGTGTGCAGGCTCACAAAACAGCATGATGTGGCAATGGTTTGTCTATTGGAAACTAAATTCTCTCGGGAAAGGACGGAATCTTTTTCTATCCAAAGCTTGGAATCTTTGCTCAAACTTAGATTTCATTGATGGCGGAAAAATTCTTTTACTTTGGGATCCCTCCAGAGTTTGTTGTGAAGTGCTTGGAATAGATTCTCATCATATCCATGTCCAGGCAAGATGTAATATAACACAAGTGTCCTTCCTTGCCACATTTGTGTACCCGCTCTATAGCATCCCGGATAGAAGGAAGCTTTGGAATCACCTTACTCACTTAGGCATTGGCATTGTTAAGACTTGGATGATTATGGGAGATTTCAACACTTATTGCTACCCACATGATAAGGCGGGGGGTCCTCCTCTCACTCCTTATGCACTTAGGGATCTTGGTGAATTCAGGAATGCTCATGGACTAGAAGACACTCCTTCTTCCGGTTCCTTCTACACTTGGACGAATGGTTCGATTTGGTCTAAGCTTGATAGAGTGATAATGAATCAACATTGGAGTGATTTGACCCTAGAATGCACGACCAATTACTTGCCTATGGAACCTGTCTCGGACCACTGTCCCGTGATAGCTACGGTTATTGCATCCTATAATGTTGGGAAACGGCCTTTCAAGTTCATGAATATGTGGCTCTCTCACCCTGCCTTCGACAACATATTGGCTTCATGCTGGAGACAAGACATATTGGGAATCGCCAATTGCTCGCCTCAAAATTGAAAGCCTTGAAGCAACCATCATGTATTGAACATAAGTGATTTTGGAAGCATTGAACAAAGAGCAAATGGGGCAAACATTGAGTTTAAGGAGGCTATCAATGCGCATATGGAAGATCCCTTTGATGAGGAGGTAAAAGCCAATGTTAAGTCCTCAAGAGCTAAAGCAAACACCTTACTGGAAGCCGAGAGACACTTCACAAGGCAAAAATCGAGGCAGAAACACTTGCTTGGAAGTGATAGATGCTCCAAATACTTCCACAGCTTGATCAAGAGGAGTAATGTCAGGAACTCAATCAACTACCTTGTCAAGGCCAATGGTACTATCACAACATCTCCCAGGGAAGTTAGAGAATTGCTTGTGGAATTTTACAAGGACCTTTTAGGCACATCCCGATCCACTACCAACTTTGATCCTGAAGTGTTCAACTCTGGCCCGAAGCTAAGTGAAGAGGATGGATTACATCTTTTGCATTTTATCTCCCCAAAGGAGATTTGGGAAGCTCTTTCCGATATAGGCAATGACAAGGCTCCTGGCCCAGATGGTTTTTCGGCTGCCTTCTTCAAGGATAGATGGAGAGATGTGGGGCAAGATGTGGTAAGAAGTGTTCAAGAGTTCTTCTCATCCGGAGTTCTTTTGAAACAGGTGAATCATACCATCATTACCCTCCTGCCCAAGACTGATCGGGATCCCAAGGTAAATGATTTTAGGCCTATTGGATTGACTAATGTGGTCTACAAGATCATAACAAAGATTTTAGCAAATAGAATGGCAATGGTTCTTCCTACTCTTGTTGACAAATCTCAAGGAGCCTTTGTGAAAGGAAGAAACATGATGGACAATGTCTTTGTTGCACAAGAGCTTGTGAAAGGTTTTAATAGAGCTAGAGTCTCACCAAGGTGTATGCTTATGGTGGATCTTCGGAAAACATTTGATACGGTCTCGAGATTCCTTGAGTCTGCTAAGAGGTCTCAAATTTCCTGACAGATTTGTAAGATGGATTATGGAATGTGTCACCAACTTCTTTCTCTCTTTCAATCAACGGGGAGCTACATGGTTACTTCAAGGGTAAGCGCGGCCTAAGACAAGGTGATCATATGTCCCCTTCGCTCTTTATCTTGTGTATAGAATACCTTTCAAGGATGCTTAAACTAAAGGCTGCTGCAAGAGCTTTCTCCTATTATCCAAAGTGTAAGAGATTGGGCATTACTCACCTTGCATTTGCGGATGACCTCATGCTTTTTGCCAAAGGAGATGTATCTTCTGTTGAGATTCTTATGGAGTGTCTTGAAGAGTTGGAGGCTGTCTCAGGGTTAACTCTTAACCCATCTAAATCCTCCGTCTACATAGCGGGAGTGCATGATACAGTTCGTGACTTGATCTTGTCCAGAGTAGGATTCGGCATTGGTAGCTTTCCGGTATGGTACTTGGGGATCCCTTTGTCCCCAATTTCAGTCTCGATGGATCAGTTTGTTCCATTCACTAGTGCAATATCGGATTACATTCAGAAATGGGGGCATCACTCACTATCTTATGCGGGTAAGCTGGAACTAATCAGGTCGGTCATTCAAGGGGTTGAGAGCTTTTGGTTTCGGGCACTTCCTATTCCCGCCACTGTCCTCAACAAGGTACGGTCTGCATGCATTCAATTCTTATGGGGAGGTAAACCACCAAGAGTCGCTTGGGATGTCATTTGTTTGCCCCAATCCGAAGGAGGTTTGGGACTTATGAACATCAAAGAATGGAACCATGCCTTGCTATCCCGGACCATTTGGCAAACTCACACTGAAGCAGATTCCTTATGGGTCCAATGGATCAATAGCTACTATTTGAGAGGCCTATCATTTTGGGATTATGAGGTACGTCCTAGGGACTCCCCCTTATTCAGAAAAGTTAGTGGGATCCGCGACAAATTTGTTTCTATCTTTGGTAGCCAAGGCGACGCTATTGCCGGCTTGGAAAAGTGTTGTACCAACGGAAAATTTAATTCTAGCCCCGTGTATGATATCTTGCGCATTCCGCAAGATAAAAAGCTTTGGATGTCACAAATTTGGAAAGGCTTCATTCCTCCCAAGTTCTCCTTCACAGTATGACTCACTTGCAGAAAGTGGTTAGCTACAAAAGACACTCTTTCCTATCTAAACTTGGAGGATAAGTCTTGCGGGTTCTGCAAGCGTGCTAATGAGACAAGGGAGCACATCTTCTTTACTTGCCCCTACACCCGCTTGATTTGGAAGAGCATAAGGGAATGGTTGGGTATTAGAAGAGAAATGACAACTATTGAAAGCTCTCTTAAGTGGATCAAGAAAGACCACCGTGGGACAGGCATCCGAGCCAAATCTATCTTGCTTGCCTTTTGCATAGTGGTCTATGAGATTTGGAAGATAAGAAATACATTGCTCTTTGAAGGCACAAGTATATCGGCAGAGGTGGTCATTGCAAATATTAAAACAACATCTTATAGAGTTCTATATGACTTAATCCCCTCTTGTAATGGCACATTTTGAGTGACCACCCCTCCCCTCTTCATTTCTTGTTTATATTACGTTGAGGATTGAGAACCCTCAATGACTGATTGTAGCCACCTTTCTTTCCGTTATTAGTAATAATATTTGCATTTACCCAAAAAAAAAAAAATCCCTAACTTCTTATTAGCCTTAATTATCATGCACTCTCATTTTATTTTACTTAAGGCACTAACATGTCATTAAAAATCCGGGAATTTAACCCAAAGTACTATGTACCTTATCCTTTCAAAAATGACTCTTTCTTGTATAAAATCCCCAAGATACTAACGCCCGTAGTATCAAGGCTTGTCTACATTTTAAAACAAGTCACTACACCTTTAGACATACATTTTAGGTTTCGAAATCAAGTGACTTTTTACTTTAAAACTTTAAACAATTGATACCTTCAAATCAATTTGCCCTTCTTCATTTCAAGTCATTTATCTTTGTTTACATCACTAGAGTAAACCATTCTTTTAACTTTCCATAAAGTTATTATAACCAACTTTCCATAAAGCCGTTATACTAACTTTATGCTTTAGAAACTAAGGCACTTTTATCCTTTAAAAACAAGTGAGTTAACTTTCTAACTCAACCAACTTGGACATTCTTAAAACAAGTCAAGGACTTCAAATGAAATTGAATTCATTTAAAGCTCGTACGTCTACCGTACTATACATTTATAACTACTCATGCTCAAGAGATAAGAAAAGTTCCACATACCTCTTCGGTTCAATCCACCTGCTGAGTCAAATATGTCGTACGTAGTATGTCAACCTATAATGACCATAATACGTCTATCAACTTCTAGTTTCAAACGTAGAATATTCTAAGTGTAAAGTCACTTATTCTACGGAAAATCGGACAACACTTCCTTTGTTTCTACGTACTTTTCCACCTTTTTCAAGGCCCGAATTCAATAACCAAACATGCCACATTTAAGGCTCAACAATGTAGCTAACAAAAAGGGGATTACACGCCTAACAGGACGTGTAAAATTCTGCCCCACAATTGATATCAAAATAGTCCAATATTTCAATGTCATTCTCGGCTAATCAATGTACAACAACACAAAGTATTTTCCAATTCTTTTTCAATCCAAGTTGTTTAGTCTAACATGTTATATAGCCGCAATCGATAATAACAACTACAATTCCTTCTTTATATAACATGCGACGACTAAACTAATAACCAAATTGAATTTCAATCTCAAAGGCTAAACATGTAACTTTCGGATTTCTTCCAAATATTTCATAACATTTCAATCTCCATTATATACACCTCAAGCTTGTTTATATATATATAATTACAACAACATGTAATCTTTAATCACTAAGAGGACAAGATTGTTACCTTGACAAGCCTTAATCCAACCTCAAGATTCGAAGTCGCTCCTTAGCAACTTAGCTCCTTTCTTTGACGCTCCAATCCGCTATTTGAAGTCTTTAGAAGTTCACAAACAACTTTCCTTCAATTTCCAAACAAAACTATGAAAACGACTTAGGTTTTCACCTTGCGACTAATGTAAAAATGTAGCTTTTCCGGGATCTTTCTATTGAGATAACCTTACAATACCCCTAAGAACCTTGGGTTGAAGTATTGTGAATTACGAACCACAAACGAATTTTTTCTCTCCAATGGAAGCCCTAACCCGAGAGCTCTCAAGAACAAGAACAAGTTTCTTGAAAATTTCTCTAAGTGTTGAGACTTGTCTTGCTACTAGTGTGACTATATAACAAAATGAAGGGTCAAGATTAAAACACTTGTTGGGTTTGGATGAAGGAGATTTAAATATCTTTAGTCAAGTGTGTTACACCCCGTAATTCCAAGACATGTATACGAGAATAGACGTGAGAGCACAAGACTAATAAATTTGAACGAAAGAAAGAATTGTTTTCCAAAGGGAAAAGTTTTCCAAGCCTCGGGAAGAAATATTGTTCGTTAATGAGAATTGAGTTCCCGAATTTGATATTTGAGACTTGTAGGATTTATCGGGATTATGGAAGTTTATTTACAGAGTTGGATACGTGGGGCCCACCCGAGAAATTTTACGTTTTTGTGGGGCCCACGAGGTTTCCGATATTTTGAGCAATTATGGAAATTTCGGAAAACGAAATGTTATGGACCAATGGGAGGGCGACACGTGTCACCCTCCACATGGTCATCTTGGACGATTAATGCTAAGAAAATAATAGCCATTTGGCTTGATAATTTTGACTAAGTCAAGAAAGCCATGTGGCTTGACATTATTGACCACATCTCATCCACACAAGTGTTTTAATCCTAGCCTTTGATTCTCTTATATATCCATTGCTAGTGCAAGACATTCTACACTTAGAAATTTTTTGAAGAACTTGTTGTTCTTAGAGTGAGGCTCTCGGATTTATGCCTAAAATGGAAGACAAAATTTTGCAATTGTGGATCATAATTCACAAGACTTTAACCCAAGGTTCCTAGGGGTATTGTAAGGATATCTCAATAGAAAGATCCCGTAAATACAACGTTTTCACGTTAGTCGCAAGGCGAAAACCTAAGGTGTTCTTCAACTTTGAAGTTAGAACTTGAAGAAGAGTTCTTCATGAGCTTCTAAGGAGTGCTTGGAGCGGATTGGAACGTAAGAAGAGGAGCTAAAAGTTGCTAGGATCGACTTTGACGCTTGGATATTATTAGGGCTTATTGAGGTAAAATCTTCATCTTCTTAATGTGATTGAAGATTACATGTTATAGTAGTTAAGAAATGAGCATGTGGTATATAGATTGAAGTTTAAAAAGATTTGATCATGTCGACATGTTAAAATCGAAAATGGACAAGTTAGCCATTTATGTTGTAATCAATTTGGTCGATAGTTACAATCATCGCATGTTAAGGAAGAAAGGATTTATAGTTGTTGTAATTGTTATTATGTATATAACATGTTGGAATAACAACTTGGATTGAAAAAGGAATTGGAAGGAAATTGATAATTGTTGTGACAATGGTAGCCGAATATGGCTTGGAAATATTGGACAGTTTTATATTGTTTGTGGGGTAGAATTTTACACGTCATATTAGGCGTGTAATCCCCTTTGTATTGCTGAATTGTTGGGCCTTAAATGTGGCGTTTGGTTATTGATTTTTGAGCCTTGAAAAAGGTGGAAAAGTACGTAGAAACAAAGGAAGTGCTGCCCGATTTTCCGTAGAATAAGAGTCCTTATACTCAGAAATATTCTACGTTGAAAGCTAGAAGTTGATAGGCGTATTATGGTTATTATAGGTTGGCATTCTACGTGCGGCAAATTCAAGATAGCAAGTGGATTAAGCCGAAAAGGTATGTGAACTCTTTCTATCCTCTTGAGCATGAATCTTATGAAATGTATAGTACGGTAGACGTACGTGTTTTAAATGAAGTCGGTTTCATTTTGGTATCCTTGTATGGATTTTCGAAAGTGTAGTAATTCGTTTTCAAAGAAGTATATGTTACTTTACTTGAAAAGTATAGAATACTTGATTTGGGAAAAGTATTGATAACTTGATATTTTAAGTTAAGAGACTTGATATTCTAAGTTAAGAAACTAGATTTCTAAAGTTAAGAGACTTGAAGTATTTTGAAAGTTATGTAACTTGATTTGAATGTATAAGTCTCTTGGTTATAAAAAGAATGAATTAGTCTAAGACATAAAGAGTTATAACGGCTTTATGGGAAGTTAGTTATAACGGCTTTATAAAAGGTTAAAGATGTCCTAGTTTCTAAAGCATAAAGTTAGTATAACGGCTTTATGGGAAGTTGGTTATAACAACTTTATGAAAGGTTGAAGGAATGGTTCTCTCTTGTAATGTAAACAAAGAAATGACTTGAAATAAAGAAGGGCAATTTGATTTAAAGGTATCAATTGCTTAATGTTTTAAAGTAAGGGTCACTTGATTTAGAAACCTAGAAATGCATTTCTAAAAATGTAGTGACTTGTTTGAAATGTAGACATGTCTTGATACTACGGGTGTTAGTATCTTGGGGTTTTATATGAAAATGAGTCTTTTGAAAAGAATGGAAGTACGTAGTACTTACGGTTAAATTCCTGGATTTTTATGTGAAACGAAAGTGCCTTGAGTTTATAAAATGAAATTCATTTTTGTATGATAATGAAAGTCTAAGATTTTATGAACTTGCCTATGCTTGCTTGTGATAGCCTTTGAGGGCAAAGTATTATATTTTTACGCTGTCGTGACTCTTAGTTGGAGGGACGGCTGTCTTGTTGTGAGTTTACTCGGACGTACCGACAGTGATGGGGGATTCCACGGGTATGCTTCCATTGTGATTGATCCTTGGACATGCTTATACGATGTGGGATTCCGGGGCATGCTACCAGGATGCGGGTTAGATTCCCGGATTGTTTTTATTACTCCTTGGACATGCTTATAAGATGTGGGATTCCGGGCATGCGACCAGGAGCCGGGTTAGATTCTCGGATTGTTTTTATTACCCTATGGACATGCTTATACGATGTGGGATTTTGGGGCATGCGACCATGTTGGATATTGTTATTCCATGGACTAGCTCTCCATGAGGTTTAGTGACGCAGGATGGTCTGGTAGTTAGCTTCGCACCGCCCGGCCGCTGGCTAACGCAGCCGGATCCGTAGTTGGCTTTTGTACTTGCCCCCGTCAGTTCTATGGCACAGTTTGGTACGGTAGACTCTGGTAGATAGCTTTCGCACTTGCACCGGTCATATCTCATAACGACAGGCTGGATCTGGTAGTTGGCTTCGCATTTGCCCGGCCGATTGTTGACGCAGCCGGATCTCGTAGTTGGCTTGCATTTGCCGGCCAGTTTATGACGCAGATGGATCTCGTGGTTCGCTTTTCGCTTGCATGCTTTTATGACAGTGGGACTCGTGTTCATGTATACTTATTGGAGTTATATTATATCATGGACTGCCGGCAGTGAGGAAGGGATTCCACAGGCATGATTGATATTATGGGCGTGAGACCCATGGTTGTATGTGAGTAATGACTTGAGGGCATGCGTCCCTGACTTGACATGACTGCTTATATATTGTGTACTGTAGTTTGGTTATCATACATGTCTCCTGTTTTATATAGTATGTTATGATTTCATCGCAGTATTTTCAGTTTCACATACTTGGTACATATTTCGTACTGACCTCCTTCGGGGGGCTGCGTTCATGCCGCAGGTTGAGGTACATAGATTGTTGATCCTCATTCTTAGGATCACTGTTCAGTTCTTGGAAAGCTCCCTATCTCCGGAGGCTTTGTCGTTTGGTACAGTTCCCTGACGTTGTAGATTTATGTACATTCAGGGGTATGGCGGGGCCCTGTCCCGTCACAATTGTTATGTCAAAATTTCTTAGAGGTCTGTAGTCATATCTTGTGTATTGGGTTGTGTAAAGAAAAAAAAAAGGTAACTGCTTTTGGTTTTACGTATTTATATATATCCAGGGAGGTGGCCTTATCGGCTAACCTGTTATTTATTTCTTGTTAAGTTTATGTATGTTCCACTGATTATCTCTGATGTATACCTGTAAGGGTGCCCAGGTAGGGCACCAGTCGCGGGCCCGGGGTCAGGTCGTGACAAAGTGGGCTCATTGACTTAGTCAATTATATCAAGCTTTGGGCTTGCAAGACTTGATCATCTTACCTTGGTCATTTGACCATTATATCATTGGTCCATTTCGACCAAGACCATACTAGGGGGGGGTGACACATGTCTCCCTCTCATTCGTCATAATATTTTGTTTCCCGACATTTCCATAATTCCGATAAATTCTGTAAGTCTCAAATCTTAACGTCCTGATTCCTTACGTACGTTCTTATATACATGTCCTGGAATTACGAGGTGTAACAAATGATATCAATAATAAACATGATTTTGGTGCATGGCAATTTTAATTAGAGAGTTTCCAAACTAATGGTTCAAACAAAGAAGAAAACATGGTTGCTTTAGAAGGGTGATGGGTGTTGGAACCCAATACATAAAGGATTAGAAAAGGATGAAAGCGTCATTTAAGATCATGACCATTTAAAAATAATAAGTAGCTGGGAATACTTATAAGACAATCTTTTAAAGGTGAAGGAGAGTATCTAAAGTAAATAACTAAGTACATCAATAATAAGATTTTCTTTTTTTGAGGTAAAAGTACATCAATAATAAGATGAGATAAAAATCTGTGATCATACACTGATATCGACCAGTTCATAATTGTGCTTTAAATGAAAAATGATAGCATAATAGTATTAGTATGAACTAATGAAAACAAGGCACCACGAAGACAATCGAGGGACAAAGTTAAATAGTGTTTGCTAATCCTTTTTACCAGCGTCAGCAGGGAAACCTATTTCAAACATAGTCGCCATGAAATCATTTCAATGAGTACTCCATAAACTGTAAGCAGGTACACATTCATTGCCCTACTTGAATAATTTAATTCTCCATGCCTGTAATCAACTATAATTTGAACTCGAGATTTTTATATAGACATTATTAAGACACATAAGTAATTAATTATAACTTGACATACAGTCACAATAATCAATTTTACTGTTCTATTTTACTGAAAATAGACACAATTTTGTTTCCTCTGATTTAATATTAGAAACATGTAAGCTTACCCTTCCAAATCAGGGAAATTTCTTTTACTACCATCACACAATAACCAAGACTATGCCAATTCCCCAGCAAAATTATCAAGCATTACCAGTCCCAAACATATCTCAAAGTCACATTCCTATTAATACAATTATCACTAAGCAAACAACCAAAACATTGAAAACAAAATACTACTAATGACAGTTGTTGATACCAGCTTCGGTGAAAGCTCTTCAATATAACAATTCCAGTAAAATCTTGTAGCAGATATACACTCGGTGGTCATATCCGGCGGAACCACAGCAAAACAGATGGGGGAAGCACGGCGTTGCTTCAACGGTTTTCACCGGAGTAATGCCGAAGTCTTTCCGACCAAATCTTAAAAAACAGAGAGCAAAATCGTGTGTAATGGTGGTTCGGTGTTGTTGTTGTGTAGTGATGGCGACAAGGTCAACGGGAACAGTGGGAGCCGACGACGGGGTCAGTGGTGTTCGTGGTTTGCTGGATGAAGATGAGAGAAGATAAAAAATTGAGAAGATGAGGGTATATTGAAATGGGCGGCTGAGTGATTTGGAATTGGAAATGGGGTTAAAAGATGAGATATGTGTTAAAGAAGATGAAAGGGTGCATATGAAAATGGGTTATGGACGGGCAGTGATGGCTAAGTCCTTCATTATTTTTTAACTCTTTATAACTTAAATAACGCTTATGAAGCTCTATGGTAAAATTTACTTCAATAGCGCTTCCACAAGCTCTATCTAAGTGGGAATATTTATTTTATTATATTAATAAATTACTTAGGTAACACAAACTTCAATAGCACTTTAAATAAGCGCTATGCAAGGAGTAACTTGCATAGCGCTTCTGTCACGACCCGACCTCGGGCCCGTGACTGGTGCCTTACCCCGGGCACCCTAGTGATACAACATCAGAGAAAAACCAGCGGAAGTAAACTCATAAACATGAAACAATATAAAATAAGAAACAGGCTAACCCAAAATGGTTACCTTTCGGTAACTATACATAACAAAAACTGAACAGTTACATCCTTTACAAAACCCAATTTACAACAGGACTACAGACCTCTAAGAGTTTGTAACAACTATGACGGGACAGGGCCCCGTCATACCCCTGAATGTACATGAATCTACAATGACAGGGAATCATACCAAAAGATAAGCCTCCGGAGAAACGGGGCTTCCCAAAAGCAGAACGGTGATCCTAAGAGCGAGGATCAACAACCGATGTACCTCGACCTGCGGCATGAACGCAGCCCCCCGAAGGAGGTCAGTACAACAGGTACCAAGTATGTGAAACTGAAAATACTGTAATGAAATCATAACATTTCCAAACCAAATCCACAGATATGTATGAAAAACCAATTAACCGCACACAGTGCCACAACATAAATAAGAGTAAACAGGTGTAACGCAACCGGTCTTTTCTAGGCCGCTAATGATCGTAGCAGGGTCATTCGCCCATAGTATCATTATACGAGCCTAATCCTGGACTTTCGTAGTCCGCATAGGTCCCGTGGACCCGCATGAGGTACTCGCCGTGACGGTAGCTAACCCGGCATTTCTGGACTCATCGTAGTCCTCATGGCCACTAGACCGCATGAGGTATTCTCGACGGCCAGAACACACCCGAGTGATTCCGGACTACCGTAGTCCGATAGGTCATGTGGACCCGCATGAGGTACTCCTCGTGACGGGGTAGCTAACCCGCAGATCATAACAAGTCGTATGTAGGTGATATACACAAGCACAACCGGCTTATCGTAAACGACATAAGCACAACGAGAGAACCCCCTTACCACAACAAAACTCAAGGCACTAACACCCATAGTAACATAACATATTTACTTCTCAAACCAACTTACCACACATTCAGAAATCATTACAAGGCTTCTACAAACAAGTAAGTAAACCATTCTTTTTATCTTCCTTAAGTCACTATAACTAACTTCCCATAAAGTTAGTATAACACTTAAACTTTGTAATAAATCAAAACATTCACATTTGTTTGGAAATCCAAAAGAACTTATTATTTTAAAACCAAGTATTAATTTCCTTCCGAATAATGATTCATAACTCTTTTTGAAATAATTCAAGATTCTTAACATTTAGAACTCAAGTCAAAATACATCAAAGTGAAACCACATTCAGTTAATACACGTACGTCTACCGTACTATATATTTACAAATATCATGCTCAAGAGGATAGGAAGAATAATATACCTCCTCGGCTAAATCCACTTGCCAAGTTGAATATGCCGCGTGTAGAGTATCAACCTATAATAATCAAATACGTCTATTAACGTCTAGACTTCTTCGTCGAATATTCTAAGTATAAAGTTCCTTATTCTACGGAAAATTGGACAACACTTCCTTTGTTTCTACATACTTTTCCACCTTTTCAAGGTCTGATATCAACTACTAAACGCCACATTTAAGGCCCAACAATTCAGCAATACAAGGGGATTACACGCCTAACTCGACGTAAAATTCGCCCACAATACAAATTAAATAATCCAATAAGTTTAAGGTAGTATCTTGGCTATAACATTTTCACATATCATCCTTATCCAATCCCTTCAAATCCAAATCGTTAATCCTACATGCAATATACCTAAAAGCAATATTGACAACTACAAGTCCTTTCTTCCTCACATGCAACACAATTTACTTAAAAAGGAGAATGGATTGTTACCTTAGAGTTTACCCAAATCAGTCCAACAAATCTCACTTGCCCTCTTTCCACAATCACTTCCACAAACCTCCTACAAGCTTGTCAACATATTTCCTTCTTGCCACCTTTCCGAAATTTCTCTAGGCCTTGGTTTCTTCTTGAATTTTTAGAGAGAAGGGAGAGGAATTTTTAGAGAGAAGGAAGAGGAAATTTTTAGAGAGAAGGGGGTTTTGTGAAGAATGACCAAGTCTTCAAGACTTGGTCAATAAATAGTGCTTCCACACAATCAGATGGGAGGGACACTTGTCACCCTCCCATGGCCATTTAAAAAATATATCTTCTGACTTTTCCCGAAACTCGCTTCGCCACGGCTGAAACCTCCGAGAACTTCAGTACTTACGGCGCCGCGGACCTGCATTCCGGCGCTGCAACTACAGAGAACCTTCAGTATCTCCGCGCCGCGCCCTCAGATCCGCCGGCAGGCTGTGACACCGACCAAAATACTTTTCTCGCCGATCACAAGACCGAACTTGTAACTTCCATAACTTTCTACTCTGATGTCCTATCGACGAACGGTTTGTTGCGTTGGGAACTAGACTCAACGAACTACATACTAGGCCTTTGAAACACTTATGAACTCCTAATGAAACTGGACATAAACCACCTCAAAGTTTACTAAAACTCGTCCGAAACATTTTGTCTATCTTTCTAAAATTAAGTCTTAATTCCTTTCGTACGTTCTTATAAGCATGACCTGAATTACGGGGTGTAACATTCTCCCCCCCCCCCCCCCTTAGAAACATTCATCCCGAATGTTACTTCTATGCTTACTCAATTCACAATATCGACATAGACCCTCTTAACTATTCTTCTTGCAAAAGAGACGCTCTACACGGCCACAACAACACGTAAGCATAAATGCCAAATTAAAAACTAACAAGCAGGAAAGTGGGTTACCTGGAGGTGTAGGGAACAAGTGGGGATACTTCTTCATCATGTCCTCTTCTGCTTCCCATGTCATTTCCTCTCTGTTCTCATTCCGCTATAAGACCTTGACGAAAGCCACATCCTTTATCCGTAGTTGCCTAACCTGACGATCGAGTATCGCTATGGGACTCTCTTCATATTATAACCCCTCTGTCACCTGGACATCACAAATCGGGTGCACTCTAGATGGATCTCCAATACATTTTCGCAACATAGACACATGAAAAACTGGATGTACTGCCTCCAGATCGGACGGTAGATCCAACTCATAGGCAACCTTGCCTACCCTACGGACAATCTGATAAGGACCAATGTACCTTGGACTAAGTTTCCCCTTCTTCCCAAATCTCATCACGCCCTTCATGGGTGATACCTTCAGGAAGACCCAATCATCCACCTCAAACTCCAAGTGTCGACGCCGATGATCCGTGATACGACTGGCCGACTCAGCTGACAATAACCGCTCCTGGATAAGCTTCACCTTATCCACCGCCTGCTGAATCAAGTCTGGCCCGACTAACTGAACCTCGCCCACATCAAACCAGTCTATTGGTTACCTGCACTTCCTCCCGTATAAGGCCTCATAAGGCATCATCTGTATACTAGAATGGTAGCTGTTATTATATGCAAACTCCACAAGAGGTAGATGATCCTCCCAGCTACCCCTGAAGTCGATAACACAGGCCCGCAGCATATCCTCAAGTGTCTGTGAAGCCTAAATCCGAAATGACATTGTTAGCCATTTGAAATTGAAGTACAATTTGGTCGATAATTAGAATCGTCGCATATTATCTACTTGAATATTATAGTTGTTATAATCGATTGCGGCTTTATAACATGTTATACTAAACACCTTGAATTGAAAAGGAATTGGAAAGGTTGATATGTTGTTACACCTTTTAGCCGAGAATGGCATTGTACTTTGGACTAGTTTGATATCAATTGTGGGGCGGAATTTTACACGTCTTGTAGGCGTGTAATCCCCTATTGTTAACTACATTGTTGAGCCTTAAATGTGGCATGTTTGGCTATTGAATTCGGGCCTTGAAAAATGTGGAAAAGTATGTAGAAACAAAGGAAGTGTTGTCCGATTTTCCATAGAATTTGGTGACTTTACACTTAGAATATTCTACGTTTGAAGCTAGAGGTTAATAGACGTATTATGACCCTTATAGGTTGAAGTACTACGAGTAGCGTATTCTACTTGAAGGGTGGAAAAGCTAGCAAGGTTATAGTACTTTGGAGCATTTTGCTACTTGTCGATAATCGTCGTGAGGTATGTGAACCTCTTCCTTCTTTTGGCATGATTCTATGTACGGAATATACATGTGGTAGTATTTCATGATTCCTTCTACTCTTAGAAGTTAAGAGGTATGTATGTTGATTTACTCTATGTAAAAGTTACGTTTAAGTTATCCTAAGTTCTTACCAAGTCTTATGGGGGATGTTGGTAAGAATCGTTAGGAAGTATTTGGAGTCGAGTTGACTTTGCTAATATACTGCACGAATGAGAATAAGTATCGAACAAGTCATTGCAGCTTTAATAAAAGAAAATGTATCGATAATCAATTATATTAAAATGAGTAGAATTCTCCATCTGCATAGAAACTAAGATAAGACAAAATTGTATTACATTTTCTAGATCATGGATGCTTTAATAAGATCGTTATAAACAAGTATAACCTATTCACAACGCACGAAAATATATGTTACTTAAATTAAAAGAGTTTATGTTATGAAGTTTTAAGACTACGAACCTTGATTTCTAAAAAGGTTAAGAGACTTTATTTTTCAAGTTATGGGACTTGATTCTTAAAGGAAGAAATGACTTGATTTAAAAGTATAGAATACTTAATTTGGAAAGTATTGATTTCTTGACGTTCTAAAGATAAGAAGACTTGATTTCTAAAGTAAGAAACTTTATTTCTAAAAGATAAGAGACTTGAAGTATTTTAAAAGTGTACGATACTTGGTTTTTGAAAGTATAAGTCTCTTGGTTATAAACAAAGAATGTATTTGCCTAAAGTATAAAGTTAGTATAACGACTTTATGGGAAGTTGGTTATAATAGCTTTATGGAAAGTTAAAAGAGTGGTTTACTCTAAGTAATGTATGTAATGATAAATGACTTGAAATAATGAAAGGCAAATTGATTTGAAGGCATCAATTGCTTAAGGTTTCAAAAGAAAGAAGACACTTGATTTAGAAGCCTATAAATGTATTTCTAAAAGGTATTGTGACTTGTCTTGAAAAGTAGATATGACTTGATACTACGGTTATTAGTATCTTGGAAGTTTATATGAAAAAGAGTTATTTTAAAAGAAAAGAAGTACGTAGTACTTTGGGTTAAATTCCCGGATTTTTATGTGAAACGAAAAGTGCCTTGAGTATATAAAATGAAAGTCTAAAGATTGTATGAACTTGCCTATGCTTGCTTGTGATAGCCTTGAGTGCAAGTATTATATGTTTACGCTGCCGTGACTCTCAGTTGGAGGGTCGGCTGTCTTGTTGTGAATCTACTTGGACGTACCGACAATGACGGAGGCTTCCACGGGATGCTTCCATTGTGATTGATCCTTGGACATGCTTATACGATGTGGGATTCCGGGGCATGCGACCAGGATGCGGGTTAGATTTCCGAATTGTCTTTATTACTCCTTGTACATGCTTATACGATGAGGGATTCCGGGGCATGCGACCAGGAGGCGGGTTAGATGTAACGACCCGTCCCGGGGCCCGTTACTGGTGCCTTATCCCGGGCACCCTAGTGACACAACATCAGAGAAAACCAGCGGAAAATAAAACTTTAAACAAGAAACAAGATATATGATCATAAAACAGGCCAACCCAACGGTTACCTTCCAATAACATATATAAATACAACTCTTTCAAAAATGAACAGCTTTAATCCTTTTTTACAAACCCCGCCACAACAAGATTACATGCACTTCTAAGATTTACAACAACTATGACGGACAGACTCCGCCATACCCCGAATGTACAAGAACCTACAACTCAGTGGAACACATACTAAAAGATAAGCCTCCGAGAAACGGAGCTTCCCAAAAACGCTGAACCGAGATCCTAAGAGCAAGGATCCACGATCGATGTACTCTACTGCGGCATGAACGCAGCTCCGGGCGAGGTCAAGACAACAGTACCAAGTATGTGAAATCAGAAATATCAGAATGAAATCATACTAGTCTATATAAAGCAGAGACATGTATGATAACCAAACTACGATTCACAACATAAAAGCGATCATGTCCATCGAGGACTCACGCCTCAAGTCATCACTCAAATATAACTATGGGTCTCACGCCCACAACATCAATCATGTTCGCATCACGGCCGCATGCCGACTGCAGACGGTGTAGACATGTCCATGATGCAACAATAATACCACCCCATGGCCACATGCCCCTAATTCTACCTCGGTGTAGACACGTCCATGTGACATCAACAATAATATCTTGGGTGATCAACCTCGCCGCATGGCCACATGCCCCGAATTCTACCTCTGTAGACATGTCCATGTAACCACAATAACAATATATCGGTAATCAACCCGCCGCATGGCCGCATGCCCCGGAATCAGACGGTAGACATGTCCATGTGACATCAACAACAAGACAGTAATCAAAATGGAAACATACCCGTGGAATTCTCCATCACTGCCAGCACGTCCAAGTAAGTTCTCAACAAGTCAACCGGCCCTCTATCGAGACGCCAGAATACGTAAATACCACACTTGCACAACAAAGGCTATCATCACAAGCATAGGCAAGTTTCACAACAACAAGCATAGGCAAGTTTCACAACAACAAGCATAGGCAAGTTTCACAACAACAAGCATAGGCAAGTTTCACACAACTCAAAGTACCTTCATTTTATGCCAAGTCCGGGTTTTTTAACCCCAAAGTACTACATACGTTAAGTTCTTTTAAAAGAGATCCATTACTTTTATAAAAGTCACCCGATACCCGTAGTATTAGAATGACCAACCCACATTCCTTTTCAAAATCAAGTAACAACATTCTTTTCCTAAGTTCGGCTTTGCCTAGTTTCAATTACTCAAGCTTCTCATTTTCAAATGGTTTCATAGTTCCCAAACTTAATCACTGATTCCTTTTTAGAACAATTGAGTAATATATGTCTCACGCAGAGTAGGTTATTCTTGTTTACAACATTCTTATTACAAAGATCATGATCTAGAAAATGTATATCATTTTGTCTCATCTTAGTTTCTATGCAGATGGAGGTTTCTACCGGGTTTTAATACGATACATCATTATTCAATACATTTTCCTTTATTAACGCCGCAGTTGGTGCTGTCGATACACATTCGATTTCCAAATCAAGAAACATTATCCCTTTAAATAAAACCAAGTACTCATTACTCACGAATGAGGTTTCACACAAACATCACATTAAAACAAATAAGTTAAGTCTCTTATCTTATAAGATCAAGTCTCTTAACTTCTAACATCAGTAAACCATTTTCTTTACCTCTCTTAAGACATTATACCTAACTCCCATAAAGCTAGTATAACTCTTTTTAAAACCTTTAAAACCAAGTGTTACTCTCCTTCAAAACGATTTATAAATCTTTTGAAATACATCAAGTCCTTTATTATAACAAGCCAGTTATAATTCACATCAGTTACCTTTTTAAAACCACAAAGTATTTTCTTACCTTCATAAAGCTGTTATAACCAACTTCCCATAAAGCCGTTATAACACTTTATGTTTTAAAAACAATCAAACACGATTAACACACGACGCTCACCGCACTACATAGTTCACACATATCATGCTAGAAGAGATAGGAAGAGGTTCACATACTCGCGACGATTATCGACAATAAGCAAAGCTCCAAGTACTACAACCTTGCTAGCTCTTTCCACTCTCGAGTAGAATACGCTACTCTTAGTACTTTCACCTAAAAAGGTCACAAACATCTATTAACTTTTAAACACACTGCCCATTTCTCTACGTAAAATTAAGAAGATTCCCGCCACAACAGTAAATCTCCTCCTCTATCGAGGCCGGCTACCAAGCCAACCAGGGGGGGGGGGGGTTTACACGTCTAACCGGACGTGTACAATTCTACTCAGTAATACTACACAAGTCTACTGCAATACAGCCCAATGTAAATACAGTTCAGTTCTTTTCTTTATTCTTCAGGCTTAAGTCAAAAGACATTGCCACAAACTAGGTTCAGTTCTATATATAGTATACCTCAACTATATATTCTTAACAACATGTAATTTCCAATTACAAATAGAGGGACAAGATAATTACCTCGATAAGCCCATAATTATCCAAGTTAAATGTCGGTCCTTAGCAACGTTTAGCTCCAACTCCGGGTGCTCTATCCCGCTCCAAACAACCCTTAGAACTTCTACCTAAATACTTCAACCAATCAATGAAGATTTCCTTAGGGTTTCGGTTTGAGACTAAAGGGACAAAAGGTAGTATTTCCGGGCTCTACGTATAGAGGTATCTTTGGAATACTACAAGGTACAAGGCTAAGGTATTTTGGGCATTATAACAATACTAGGGGAGTATTTCTATACCACAACAAGGGGTATTATACGAAAACAACTAGGCTAGGGGGGGGTACCCCACGGCCAAGGCACCACAAAGGGGGAGGGAGGAGGCCCTCGGCCAAGACTCTCAAAAGAGGGGGGGGGATGAGTTGGACGAACTCAACACTAGAGGAGGGAGGGATTTTAGGCTTGGAAGGTTTCATTTGTGGATGAAGAGTTCATCAACATAAGGGGGGGTATTTATAGCAAAACCAAAGGCCAACCAATGGCCAAGATCTAGCCAAGTGCAAGGCAAGTGTAAGGCCAAGATCAAGCCAAGTGCACCCTAACCCCTACTCCACAAAACATTGCACCAAACAAGCCACAAAACAAGGCCAAAACAAGGCACAAAACAAGGCACAAAACAAGGCACCAATAGGACACAAAACGTGAGCCAAAAGATCAAGCCAAAACGTGAACCACTTCGTGCACTTGGACGCCCTATTGCTTCGTATGTGATGGTGTCACATGTCTCCCTCACGTTGGTCCAATTTGTTTCGTCTCTCGGATTAATACGCAAAATTTAAAAAGGACATAGCCGAATTTTCCTCGCAAGTTATGTAAAACGTTTAGTTTAAAAACGACTCTAACCGTGTTGTGCACAAATGTCATTCGGCGAAGCCACTAGGCGGGGTGACACGTGTCACCCTCCTATTGGCCCAAAATAAAACATCTTCGAAAATATCCACAATGGCCAAAATCTCAAAACAAAGTGGGCCCTACAAAATCAGAATTTCTCCCGTGGGCCCCACGTGACCATTTCCGAAAATAAAATTCCACAATTCTCTAATATTCCAGGAAGTCCGAATACCAAATCTGGGAATCCAATTCCCATTAACGAACCTTTTTCCTTCACAAAAACCGGAAACTTTTCCGTGGAAAAATCACCTCTTTCTTCCTTTCCAATCTTTCTGTCGTATTCTCGTACGTACGTCCTTACGTACATACTCTGGAAATACGGGGTATAACATTCTCCCCTCCTTAGAAACATTCGTCCCGAATGTTCCTTCTCAAGTCTCCACACAAACCTGCGCTAGTATAGCCTTCACTGCTATACGTACGAAAACAATCATGCCACACCTGGCCATAAAAAAAATAACAAACGCACCAATACTTAAACCCAAGTCAACGAGGAAACACCTCTAATCATCACAAAAACCCCTTACCTGAGGTCTAAAATATACTCCCTTCACACCTTCATTTCACAAAAGAAACGATCACACACGTTCACTTCTCCCCTATCTCGTTGTCCCCTTCTCGAACACTCGAACTCTTTCTAGTATTCGTACCACACTTCCGTCAACACTTCTGTTTCCAACCCTTGGAGTCACTACCTCCAAACTTGGTCATCTCACTAACTTCGATCTTCTCTAAGGCCGTTCCCGGCCTCCACGATCCGCTTCTGGTCGAACATATCCACCAACTCATACGATGGTCATATAAACTTGGGCCTAGCATCCTCGTGACCCTACCACCTGGCGGGACCACCCAGAACTGACCCCACCTTAATCCGGGCTACGGGTTGACCCGCAAATGGTCCTCAACCCGACCCCCAACCGCGCCAAACTCTTGTTCCCCGATCCGGAACAATCTTACTAATTCACATCATGAAAGCTACCACTTCCATCTCACACTACCCACGGACTTATCACACAAATAAATCCCACGTATACTACTACTCTGATAAGGGTCAAACATAAAATAAATCTTTAACTCAAGACGACCTTACCCCTAAGGTCTCAGTCGTGACATAGTCTAAGGTTCACACTTACCATGCCCCCATACGTATCCTCCCAACTAAGCATGTTTTCTAACTCACAATTAACACAACGCTATTCGTACATAGCACATAATAATGAGACCATCATAACAAGCATACCAAAACTCTAGAGGGTTAAGGATATACCAAGCTACCGCCCACTCTAATCATAGGCACGCAGGCGCATAATGTAGAAAGCGATGAACCACCCATCGATCCGTAGAGGTGAGTCGTAACATCCGTGCTACCCTTGGTCGGACAGTTCCTCGCAAATGGCCTGCTGGCCGCAAAAATAACAAGCTCCCCGCACCACGACACTCCGAAATGCGTCTACCACATCGACCACACCGAGGTGGGTGACCGCATCCGCCAACACTTACTTCCTCGAAACTCGAACCCTTGGAGCCTCAGAACATAGCGGTGCACTCGATCCTCCATACTAGCTACCAACGCTGGACGCGTCGCCAATGAGTCGAACTCCACATTGTACTCCCGAACCGTACGCCCGCTCTGTCTAAGCATCAAAAATGTTTACGGCGTGCTCCTCATCTGCGAGGCAAGAAGTGAGTGAGAAAGCCTCAAAACTCATCCCATACTGCCGGAGTGCATGCTCTCCCGAAAGCTCCTATGAATCAAACCAATCGATCGCGGTATCACGCACCGATGCGAACTAAAGGTCACGCACTCGGTCTCAAGCCTTGATCACCCGCGTGATCCACAGAATCGCCGGTGAACTCGCGATCATCCTCGGGCCTCGACCCATAAAACTCGCGGGCTACAACTCGGAAAGTCCCGTAGCCTCAAACTATCTGCTCGGGGTGAACCATGGTGCTATCGAATCGAATCGCCGATCCAAATTATCCTCATATCTCGCCACGACTCGCCGCCAAAGAATCGCCATCTCCTTGTAACCCATCTCTCGCCCTGCATCGCTGGATCGAGGCTCAGTATCATGGTCTCAGCAGCCATTGCTGCGGCTCTAACCTCTGCTGGGGCTGGCGGCGTCACAAAACCCGCCGTCTGAAGCACAACCTCAGGTACTGTCTGGGCCTGCGCCCTCGTACTCCTCTGTATCTCACTAGCGGTTCCCTCGGCTGTCTTGCCCTTCAGGGCTCTGGTTGCCTTGCGCGGAGGCATAATTGGTAAAACGAGATACGTCAGAGGGGTCCAACTTACAACACAGCTCTAAGGCACGATCTCAGAATGAGAAGAATGGAAACCAATCCTAAATGTCCTGCAGCCTCCTGATTATAGATGTGGTGCACAACACATCGATAATCAAGACTCTACTAGACACGGTCTGTAGACACTTTCCTAGAATTAACTGCTCTGATACCACTTTTGTAACGACCCGTCCCGGGGCCCGTTACTGGTGCCTTATCCCGGGCACCCTAGTGACACAACATCAGAGAAAACCAGCGGAAAATAAAACTTTAAACAAGAAACAAGATATATGATCATAAAACAGGCCAACCCAACGGTTACCTTCCAATAACATATATAAATACAACTCTTTCAAAAATGAACAGTTTAATCCTTTTTTTTACAAACCACGCCACAACAAGATTACATGCACTTAAGATTTACAACAACTATGACGGACAGGGCTCCGCCATACCACGAATGTACAAAACCTACAACTCAGTGGAACACATACCAAAAGATAAGCCTCGGAGAAACGGAGCTTCCCAAAACGCCAATCGAGATCCTAAGAGCGAGGATCCACGGCCGATGTACCTCTACTGCGGCATGAACGCAGCCCCAAGGAGGTCGACAACAGTACCAAGTATGTGAAATCAGAAAATCAGTAATGAAATCATACTAGTCTATATAAAGCGGAGACATGTATGATAACCAAACTCTGATTCACAACATAAAAGCGATCATGTCGATCGTGACTCACGCCTCAAGTCATCACTCAAATATAACTATGGGTCTCACGCCCACAACATCAATCATGTTCGCATCATGGCGCATGCCCCGAATTCTCGTCGGTGTAGACATGTCCATGATGCAACAATAATACCAATTCCCATGGCCACATGCCGGAATTCTACTCGGTGTAGACACGTCCATGTGACATCAACAATAATATCTTGGGTGATCAACCACGCCGCACGGCCACATGCCCCGAATTCTACCTCGGTGTAGACATGTCCATGTAACCACAATAACAATATATCGGGTAATCAACCCGCCGCGTGGCCGCGATGCCGAATATCGTGTCGGTAGACATGTCCATGTGACATCAACAACAAGACAAGAATCAAAATGGAAACATACCCGTGGAATTCTCCATCACCGCCAAAGACGCCCAAGTAAGTTCTCAACAAGTCAACCGCCTCTATCGAGACGCGAATACGTAAATACCACACTTGCACAACAAAGGCTATCATCACAAGCATAGGCAAGTTTCACAACAACAAGCATAGGCAAGTTTCACAACAACAAGCATAGGCAAGTTTCACACAACTCAAAGTACTTTCATTTTATGCCAAGTCCGGGTTTTTAACCCCAAAGTACTACATCGTTAAGTTCTTTTAAAAGAGATCCATTACTTTTATAAAGTCACCCGATACAGTAGTATTAGAATGACCAACCCACATTCCTTTTCAAAATCAAGTAACAACATTCTTTTCCTAAGTTCGGCTTTGCCTAGTTTCAATTACTCAAGCTTCTCATTTTCAAATGGTTTCATAGTTCCCAAACTTAATCACTTGATTCCTTTTAGAACAATTGAGTAATATATGTCTCACGTGAGAGTAGGTTATTCTTGTTTACAACATTCTTATTACAGACCATGATCTAGAAAATGTATATCATTTTGTCTCATCTTAGTTTCTATGCAGATGGAGGTTTCTACCGGTTTTAATACGATACATCATTATTCAATACATTTTCCTTTATTAACGCCGCAGTTGGTGCTGTCGATACACATTCGATTTACGAAATCAAGAAACATTATCCCTTTAAATAAAACCAAGTACTCATTACTCACGAATGAGGTTTCACACAAACATCACATTAAAACAAATAAGTTAAGTCTCTTATCTTATAAGATCAAGTCTCTTAACTTCTAACATCAGTAAACCATTTTCTTTACCTCTCTTAAGACATTATACCTAACTCCCCATAAAGCTAGTATAACTCTTTTTAAAACCTTTAAAACCAAGTGTTACTCTCCTTTCAAAACGATTTATAAATCTTTTGAAATACATCAAGTCCTTTATTATAACAAGCCGATTATAATTCACATGATTACCTTTTAAAACCACAAAGTATTTTCTTACCTTCATAAAGCTGTTATAACCAACTTCCCATAAAGCCGTTATAACACTTTATGTTTTAAAAACAATCAAACACAGTTAACACATGTACGTCTACCGTACTACATAGTTCACACATATCATGCTAGAAGAGATAGGAAGAGGTTCACATACCTCGCGACGATTATCGACAATAAGCAAAAAGCTCCAAGTACTACAACCTTGCTAGCCCTTTCCACTCCTCGAGTAGAATACGCTACTCTTAGTACTTTCACCTAAAAAGGTCACAAACGTCTATTAACTTTTAAACACACGGTTCCATTTCTACGTAAAATTAAGACTCTCCGCCACAACAGAAATCTCCTCCTCTATCGAGGCCGGCTACCAAACCAACCAGGGGGGGGGGGTTTACACGTCTAACCGGACGTGTACAATTCTACTCAGTAATACTACATAAGTCTACTGCAATACAGCCCAATGTAAATACAGTTCAGTTCTTTTCTTTATTCTTCAGGCTTAAGTCAAAAGACATTGCCACAAACTAGGTTCAGTTCTATATATAGTATACCTCAACTATATATTCTTAACAACATGTAATTTCCAATTACAAATAGAGGGACAAGATAATTACCTCGATAAGCCCATAATTATCCAAGTTAAATGTCGGTCCTTAGCAACGTTTAGCTCCAACTCCGGGTGCTCCATCCCGCTCCAAACAACCCTTAGAACTTCTACCTAAATACTTCAACCAATCAATGAAGATTTCCTTAGGGTTTCGGTTTGAGACTAAAGGGACAAAAGGTAGTATTTCCGGGCTCTACGTATAGAGGTATCTTTGGAATACTACAAGGTACAAGGCTAAGGTATTTTGGGCATTATAACAATACTAGGGGAGTATTTATATACCACAACAAGGGGTATTATACGAAAACAACTAGGCTAGGGGGGGGGTACCCCACGGCCAAGGCACCACAAAGGGGGAGGGAGGAGGCCCTCGGCCAAGACTCTCAAAAGAGGGGGGGATGAGTTGGACGAACTCAACACTAGAGGAGGGAGGGATTTTAGGCTTGGAAGGTTTCATTTGTGGATGAAGAGTTCATCAACATAAGGGGGGGTATTTATAGCAAAACCAAAGGCCAACCAATGGCCAAGATCTAGCCAAGTGCAAGGCAAGTGTAAGGCCAAGATCAAGCCAAGTGCACCCTAACCCCTACTCCACAAAACATTGCACCAAACAAGCCACAAAACAAGGCCAAAACAAGGCACAAAACAAGGCACAAAACAAGGCACCAATAGGACACAAAACGTGAGCCAAAAGATCAAGCCAAAACGTGAACCACTTCGCGCACGGACGCCACTGCTTCAAATGTGAGGGTGACACATGTCACCCTCCCGTTGGTCAAAAATTTTTCGTCTCTCGTAAAAATCCGCAAAATTTAAAAAGGACATAGCCGGAATTTTCCCCTCGCAAGTTATGTAAAACGTTTCGTCTAAAAACGACTCTAACCGGGTGTTGTGCACAAATGTCATTCGGCCAAGCCACCTAGGCGGGGGTGACACGTGTCACCCTCCTATTGGCCCAAAATAAAACATCTTCCGAAAATATCCACAATGGCCAAAATCTCGAAAACAAAGTGGGCCCCACAACCAGAATTTCTCCCGTGGGCCCCACGTGACCATTTCCGAAAATAAAATTCCACAATTCTCTAATATTCCAGGAAGTCCGAATACCAAATCTGGGAATCCAATTCCCATTAACGAACTTTTTTCCTTCACAAAAACCGGAAACTTTTCCGTGGAAAAATCACCTCTTTCTTCCTTTCCAATCTTTCTGTCGTATTCTCGTACGTACGTCCTTACGTACATACTCTGGAAATACGGGGTATAACATTAGATTCCCGGATTTGTTTTATTACCCATGGCCATGCTTATACGATGAGGGATTCCGGGGCATGCGACCATGTTATATATGACTATTACTCCATGGACTAGCTCCCTATGAAGACATGTACCCGAGATGAGAGATTCCACGGGCATGTTATATACGATTATTACCCCATGGATTAGCTCTCCATGAAGTCATGTACCCGAGATGAGGGATTCCACAGGCATGAGATATATATATGTATATATGTATTGTATATGTGTACGCCGACAGTGAGGTAGGATGCCACGGGCGCGTCACATTGTTATATTTTATACCTACGGCTGTCGGCAGTGATGGGGGACTCCACGGGCAGGAGATATATATATATGTATTGTATATGTGTACGCCGACAGTGAGGTAGGATGCCACGGGCGCGTCACATGATTATATTTTACACTTACAGTTGTCGTCAGTGATGGGGGATTCCACGGGCACGCCTTGATATTTGTGGGCTTGAGACCCTTACTGGATTGTGTGATGATATTTGAGGGCTTGTGTCCATAGCCCTGGTGTGACTATTGTTCATATGTTGAAATAGTCTGTACAAGGTAAAACTGACTTTCATTACTTTCACTTCGGCAAGGCATAGGGTACTGTTATTTTGGTTATCATACATGTCTCCAGCTTTATTATAGACTGTTATGATTTCATTACAGTATTTTCAGTTTCACATACTTGGTACATATTTCGTACTGACCTCCTTCGGGGGGATGCGTTCATGCCGCAGGTTGAGGTACATAGCTTGCTGATCCACACTCTTGGGATCACTGTTCAGTTCTTGGAAAACTCCATTTCTCTGGAGGCTTTGTCTTTTGGTACGGTTCCCTGAGGTTGTAGGTTTATGTACATTCAAGGGTATGACGGGGCCCTGTCCCGCCACAGTTGTTATGTTAAAACTCTTAGAGGTCTGTAGTCACATATTGTAGGTCAGTTTGTAAAGGAAAGGAGACAACTGCTTCGGTTATGTATTTATATATCCAGGGAGGTAGCCTTATCGGCTAACCTGTTGATTTTATTTCTGTTGATTTATTTTTTTTAGTTTCATGTATGTTCCGATGATTATCTCTGATGTATACCTGTAAGGGTGCTCAGGTAGGGCACCAGTCGCGGGCCCGGGGTCGGGTCGTGACAGTGACATCCCATCTGGTGTTTGGTGTAAACAAACTCGTCCTCTTATTTATTCTGGGTAAGCACATTATAATGCATCAACTGAGCGCAACCTCTATTATTCAGAGGTTCTTCTTATGTCTGGCCTTACGCTCTACTCTAAAATTAAATCTTGGTTATTATTCCATCATCACAATTATCGGTGAATCGTGCTCATTTATGTGGATTAAATCTTTCTCTTGATCTTTGTAGATATATACCCACGATATGCTTTCAACAATTTCGTAAGCATATATTCCTGCGGAATCTTAGATATCTCTAATCATTTACCGCTTATCCTTCTTACCATTACATGTTCTTTCATTCAATATGGATATCATCTTCAACCGTTGACTTTTACTTTCATGCTCCATAGCCCCTTCAGCTTGATTGATTTATATTAGCCCTTGTCACAATTACTTTATACTCAAAATACTTCTTGAGAATCGATGTCGCTTGCTTGCAAGATCAAAGCCTCAAGTGCTAAGATCGTCCCTTAATATAAATATAACATAGTATGATGGCTCATCTGGCCATTCAACTCATTTCCTTCTAGATTTCGTATACATATTTTCTCGATGAAACTTGACTTATCCTCCTATTTATAAATTCAGAATACTCCTCTCGAGTCTACGTGTGCTTTCATCTCTGATTATTCTTCATGCTCTTTTGGGTGAATCCCTTACAGTTAGCGGTCTTTGTCGTTGCTTTACCTCTTTTAACTGGGAGGAATCTATCATCCCTTTCATACTATCAATACGTACATATCCGTCGATATTCATGGAATATCCATAAAATCTGGGTAACGCAACCTTAGTCATTACAAAACTTCTCTTTGTAACCTTTTCATTTTCTTACCAAACTATCTTACGAGTCTATATCAGTTTTTTCCTGCATCATTTCTCATGGGTCATCCTTCATGCATCCAAAATTTCTCCTTAGAATATTAGGTCATTAAATTGACGTTTGTTATAGTATACAATCCATTAACAACTTGCCTTAAGCAATATCCCTTGATAGGGTTACTAAACTGTTTGCATGAGTAAGGGGTCATATATTCATGGCTGACAGGCTCAAGCCCGATAAAAACTACCCGCTCATTTTGCACTCTGTGATATCTCTTATTAAATCATCTCGAGAGTCTTTGACTCTTATTCTATCTTACCCAAAGGATCAACTCAACATTAATGTTCCTTGATTTAATGGCTAAATTATCTTGACGGCTTATCCTGTCGAATTTTGGCTTATTCAAATATATTAGTAGATACTCAGTCTCATAACATCTTCCTCTTGACACCTCAATCATTACCCCTTTCATTGCTTTCTATCTCTTATTAGCCACGGCTCGCTATCTTATCATACTTTATCTCACAACTCTCAGTCGTTTACTCCATTTATTCCAAGGTTTCATTTACCTTTGCATTATTTTCTTGCTATCAATCTCACCTCTCACCATTGTCCATATATTCATAACATAACTTCTTCTTGCATCTGACTTCCTCTTCTTCCTTAATTCAGACAGACGTCTCATCGGGGAATACATTTATCTTTTATAAAAAGGGCTCTATACTTGGCCCCTTAGATTGTTTTAAAATTATTTCAAAGTTCACTAGGATCCTATCATCATTGAAGGTAGAACAACAATTCCTTTATCATTGTTATCTAGATTTCATCCTCGTTACCATCTTCTGTATTTCAGACGTTAGGTACTTCTATCACTTTATCTTTTCTATAATTCTAAGGTCCATACTTCACCTTTCCAAACCCACATCATTTCCTTTGTATACAAGAGTGACAGTTACTCACACCTTGAAATTTCAGTATAATATTTGCACCTCTGTTGTATCAATAATCTGATCAAAATCTTTCATGATTTAGTTGTGAATATGAGTTAACCATGGTCTTTATTTTTATTGTCACAATTGAAAATGTGTATAGCACGAGTTAGACTCAAATTCTTACAACTTGGCTCTACTACATGATCTATGAGATGAAAGAATGGAAAACATCCCTAAATGCTCGACATCCTCTTGCTCATAAGTGTAGTGGACAACACACCCATAAAGGACTTTGCTAGACACGACTTGTAGATTCCCTAAGACTGACCTGACTCTGATACTAAGTTTGTCACACCTTAAACTAAGGGTATGGTTGGCATCCGACGCCTGGATGATCTAAGCGTACATCTTGTATATCATAATCTAAGCATACAACGATATAGGTTGTCAAGGCCTCAGAATCATTAATAGAATGGACACTAAATAGGACAATCTGATATACTATCAACAAGGACCATATACAAATACAGTAAGGTCGACAAGGCTGGAACAATACAATTATACATAAAACCAAGTCTACAAGCCTCTATGGAAAACATAATTGTGATATGGCTGGGATAGGTCCCCGACCTACCCGTAACATGTGTCTATATCAAAACTCATCTCATGACTCTGACTTGGTAGCTTTGGATGAAGGAAATCTTACCGCTCGATCCACAAAACTCAAGAAACTCCTACAGGGGAGGTCTATCTGCACCTCTACCTGAATCTTCAGCATGAAATGCAGTGCCCCCAGCAAACAGGACGTCAATACGAATGAAATATATTGGTATGTAAAGCATGAATAATAATATGAAAGTATAAGCTGTAAAGGAGAGCATAAAAACAATATGATACTCTGATAACATGTGTACCACGTAGGGAGAACAATGAAACTCTGAAATTGTACCAAAACATTGGTATAGGAGCTTGGTTATATAATCTACCCTCAGCTTATAACCCGAGGTGTGTAATATGTGACTTCCCCCTAGTATAATCTGGTGTGTATGTATGGATTCACATATAAGTTCCTTCCCGGTTGACTATAGTGCGGCGCAGTGTGTATAATGTATATGTACAACTTCCCAATGGTTGGTTGCAATGGTAGTGTGAATAACATATATATATATATATATATATATATATATATATATAACTTCCCACCAATAGAGGTTCGGGGTTATGCATAATATAATGTGATAACAATGGCTCTATTCCTCTTTGAAACTCACAAACTCTTTGACTTTACTTTAAACCGACTCTTGGTCAACTTGACGACTAACTCTTTGGAACCCTCCTTTTTGAGGTCTATGAAGTTCAGAGACAAACAAGATACACCGAATACAATGACGAGATAAAATGTATGTTCAATGAAGGACAACAACATGTGAATAAGGATCGTTCTTTGAAGGTAACCACGGCTATTAGCCCTTAACTTTGGTTCGGTCTTTTCTTTTGCTTTTCAATGACAACTTGTTAGTATACAAGACTATGACTTGAGAGACTCCATCAAGAAGAAGTGTGGTCTCAAACGTACAATCAACAATGAACATGGAGTGCAATAATAGCAATGTAACTACTACCGATAAGGGATAATTGATAAATGAGTACAATAGTTCCTTGGACATTTATTTTTGGAAATGATAAGTACTTTGGATTTCATGCTTTTTAAAGAAGGGGATAGCCTTACATACCTGTATTTCCTTTATATCAATGCCTTGCAAACTATCGAGATATTCGCATATAATTATCTACATAATATAGATAATTCAAGTCAAGACGGAAACTATAGATCAAAAATTGACTCATTGCGATATTTTGTCGATCACCTAGAAGGCATGTCTCTTATATTTGGTTTTCATGACTATCCATACATCATCAATTCTCTTTCAACAAAAACAAGTTCACAACCACATCCTCCATGCTTCCTTATTTCAACACCTTACAATTTACTCATAATAGCTCAAGAACTAGTTAACACCACTCAACATCTTTAGTATGTGGTCTAACTTGAGTTCCCCTCAATCATATTTACCAACTCAAACAACCAATGTACAACAAATTTTAGATCAATAAGGTGTAGAACAATCCTACCTCTGCCAGCCACAAAGTTCCCCACAACAAGCTTTCTTTCATCTTCAAGGAGCTCCCAACTTTGTCTAGCCATCTAGTTAAACAATTTGAGATGTTCTTGATCTTCTAGTAGAGTAATCACTTCAATTACACATGGAGATGTTCTTCTGCGGTAGAGAAACGCTAGTAGGGTGTAGTACTCCCCACTGTCTCTCATCTACGACTAGTTATGTGTCGTGGCTACATATGACATTGCATATAGTGGCAGTAAGGTGAAGGAATATGGGCTTTAATCTGTTTCCCCATCCACAAGGTTGAACGACTTCCGTGGGAAGGAATGTTTAACATATTGTCTAATCTTATCCAAATTTTTTTGAGATGTGATTCCCTTATCTAACTTTCAATATACCTTTACATTATAACACTCATATAGGTCATACATGACCTTTGGAAGGGTCTCAAGTTGCCAGAGCTAAAATCGAATCGCGGGGTGTAACATATTTCTCATTCAAAGAGGCTTCAAAATCAAATAGTTAAAGTTCATTTAGAAAGATTCATATAAGGTTTTAGTTATGCTTGGCCAATGGGCCAAGTCGGCGCAGGATTGAGGTTGGCCGGGACGGGGAGGGGGGAAGGATCGAGCTGAAGTGGGGCTGGTGGGTCAGGTCCGAGTAGGACGAGACTGAGTCCCGACCCGGTTCCGGTCCCGTTGGCTAGGGGTCGGGGCGGGGCGAGTTTTTTTTGCACTTAATAACGTATATATAAACAACTCAATAATTTAATAAGAGTGTAATAAAAACATCACAATGCTGTTTTTGTGCCTCTTATATTATTTAATAGAAATATGATTTTTTTCTAATACATTATACAAATACAATTATCAAAATTTACAATTTTGTAGTGTCGTTCAAAAGTTGCGAATGACATAGTAAAATTGTAATTAAAGAAATTACATTTTCAAAAAAAACTGTTCTATTTTCCTTATAATTTCATGTGGTTCTTCGGTTGGAATTGGTATATCTTGATCAAATTGCTCCACGTCGCTACTCATACCTTCAGATAAGATGTCGTTGTAGTTTTCGTCTTCTTCTTGATTGATCTCCTATTGACCGCACCTTCTCCGCTCCGTTCGTATCCAATCTCTGAATAATACTGCAATCTCCAAAATTCTCTGGTTAATGAGTGTCTGTGCTCTCCTATTTGAAATCTGTCGGTAGAAAAAGCGCTTTCAGATGTCGTTGATAACACTTGAATGTTCAAAACATCTCGGGCCATCCTTGATAGTGTTGAAAATATCTTCTCATTCTTCCTCCAGTATTTCTGCAAGTCTTCATGTCATTTTTCATTGACAACTGCTTGGTAGGTTAAAGCACCCTGCAAAACAAAAATATCAAACTCGCTAATTTGGTTAGTAGTGTTAGCACCACACATTTTATTTCTGAGGCTTTCAATACTAGTCGCAGAAACAGCATGTCTTTTTTGAAGTTGTGTTGAAGAAGAAGAAGAAGAAGAAGTTGAAGAAGAAGAAGAAGAAGAAGTTGAAGAAGAAGAAGAAGAAGAATAAGAAGAACAACAACAAAGAAGAAGAAGGAGAAGAAGAAGAAGCAGGAAGAAGAAGCGGGAAGAAGGAAGAAGAAGAAGAAGAAGAAGAAGAAGAAGAAGAAGAAGAAGAAGAAGAAGAAGAAAGGAGGAAGAAGAAGAAAGGAAGAAGAAGAAGAAGAAGCAGGAAGAAGAGGAAAAGGAAAAGGAAGAGGAAGAAGAAGAAGAAGAAGAAGAGGAAGAAGAAGAAGAAGAAGAAGAAGAAGAAGAAGAAGAAGAAGAAGAAGAAGAAGAAGAAGAAGAAGAAGAAGAAGAAGAAGAAGAAGAAGAAGAAGAAGAAGAAGAAGAAGAAGAAGAAGAAGAAGAAGAAGAAGAAGAAGAAGAAGAAGAAGAAGAAGAAGAAGAAGAAGAAGAAGAATAATTTGGGGGTGGTAGTATTGCTATACAATCATATATAGTTTTAATAAGTGATTTACATCCGCCTATTAAGTGATTTACATCCTTCTATTTTAATAGACGGATGTAATACAACACTAATAATATAAATAGTGAGAATAGAAATAAAATATTGTTTTATTTTGATAAATATTTTTTTAATAGCTGTCTTATAAGTTGGTTTAGCCATATATTCATTACTTAATAAAAATATGAGAGCTATATAAAACAACATAGTTGAAATAGTAGGATAATATATACCGGAAAATTCTTTTGTTGCTTGATAAAATTTCTCTAAAAATACAATAAGTACTTTAATTTTTTCCCAATCGCTATCTATAAGCATATAAGCTGGATTTTGATTATGAGTGTTAAAAAATAAAGTTATAGGTCTTCTATAGTCATAAGTAGCAAGTAGTTGCTGGTACAAAGAATTCCACCTAGTGGGTACTTCTTCGGAAATTTTTCTATAAGGTAGTTCGCAATCGTGACAAGTTTTTATATTTTTCTTTTTTCGTTGTATTCTATTATTTTTAAAAATATAGTGTATATCAAATTGTATTTTTTAAGAATATCTGTAAAAAGTGATAGACCATCCTTTACAACTAAATTATATATATGACAGACACATCTTATATGAAAATGATCTGAAAAAGATGGAGTTAAATTATTTTTTAAAATATTAATAGCATAATTATTAGAAGAAGCGTTATATAATGTAATAGTCATAAATTTATCAGTTATGCCATAATAATGGCAAACAAAATAAATATTTTTTGCAATAGTACTACGGCCTATATCAGACGTAATAAATACTTTGCCAGGAAAATAATATAATGAATAACGTAAATATTGTTGATATTCGTGTGCAAATTTGAAGACAACTCTCTTAACAGTTGATCTAGGAAAACATTTATAAGCAGGATTATACTGTCTCTAATGTAATGAATAAAACCAGGAGATTCAAGAAATGAAAAAGGCAAACCCTCCACAGCAACTAATTTTGCTAGTGCTTCCCTATCTCTATGTTTATCGTATTTAGGGCCTACAATTCCCCCTGTCACAGGGTTAATTTGACCCTGTACTTGGTCCGGAACAGTACGTGAACCTTGTCCCGATAGAGAGGGCACATGCGCACCCTTTTTTAGCATCGTATTGGACATACCTAGCTGGGTGTTTATTTTTTATGTGTCTCATTAAACCCTTCGTCCCACCATGACCTTGTCCAGTTTTAAAAGTAAAACATTGTTTACAAATTTTACATATAGCTACTTGATTCTCTACATCCCTAATAAAAAATTGTCATGCATATGATTTTAATGGTCGTTTTGTCGAACCTCGTCTCATACTAGGGGGAATAGGAAGCATTTCAATTGAAGGCGCATTAGTGGGTGTGTCATCTACGTTAGTGGGTGTGTCATCATCTAGATCATCTTCTAAATTAAAGTCTTCTTGAGTTCCAGATAATATCTTATCATCCAAATCATATGGTATTTCAGGAAAAATTTCAGTATCAACAAAATCATCAAGTCTAGGAATAGAATCATGTCTAGGAATAGGATGACTAGAACTAGAAGATGTACCCTTACCCATATTACCCCTACTAGTAGAAGTAATCTTACCCTTACCCGTAAGCATACGTTTAAATCCTTCCATTATAATTATGCAAATAAATAATTAAATATAATAAAATTAAGTGCGCTAAATAAAATGAAGAAATAATAATAATTTAATGAAGGAACGAATGTACCAAACGACGACGTAACGCCGACGTGTAATCGAGAGGTTAAAATAAACTTTGCTCGATGGATGATCCTCAAGCTAGTTACCAACTTCACTCCCAAATGAATAAATAAAATTGAATATTTAGTAGACAATGTAGACTTGTAGAGAGATTGATTGAGAGATTAGAGAGATTGCATGAAGATTTGTGAGAAAGATGAAGAGAAAATGAGGTATTTATAGTTGGAAAATTGGGTTAAAGTGTAAATATAATAACTTAGGGGTAAAAAAATAAATATAAAGGGGGTAGGGGATTGGGTAGAGATGGAAATTGGGGCAGGGCAGGGTGGGTGTTGAGTCTATTTTATATACACTTTTGAGTCATTTTTAGTCAGTATTTTTCCTGTTTTCTTTGTGTTTTTTTTTTTTAATATAGTGGAAGGGTTGTTTTTCTTTATTTTGAGTCACAGCGATCCGAAAATGGACAAGAGACGAAAACACATGAAAATGGTTAAAATTTGAGGATAAAAACTCACCATCAAAGCCCACGCAGTCAACCAAAGAAGTCCCGGAAAGTATAGAAGAAATCTGGAAAAATCCGGACGAAAAACGATGAAGAGTCGCGGCGCAAGGCAGGAAGGGCCGCGACGCTGAAGAGCCGCAGCTGAAGAAGGTGGAGCCGAGGCGCATAATTTCTAGAGGCTGAAGAAATTTAATCACCGTTGAAGGCGCCACGACGCCTGGAATCTGAGCCACGACACCTGCTTTCCAGAGAGCCTAGTTATTTAATATTAATTAGCGTTGTGGCGCTACCCGGGCTGAGCCACGGCGCCGATGTGGAAATTAGAGAAAAATGGGCCGAATTTCAGTCAGAAACTCAAATCTTTAAGAGACTCGGAAAGAGTTTTGGGACAATTATAAATAGAAGGTCTTGATTCATTATTCAGGGGCCAGAAATTACCTCTTGAGAGAAGATTTAGAGCTCAAGGATTCTTGCAATTCCAGTTCTTCTTTGTTCTTCAGTATTAGCGTATGTATGGAATTTTTAGTTTGTAATTCTTTATTATGAACTAATTACTTTGTTAGGGTTCTAAGCCGGATTCGAAACTCCTCATCATGATATTAATGTTATAGTTTGATTTCTTCTTCTATGTTATTGAGATCTATTCAACTTGTGATGATTGTTTGATAATTAACTGGCCATTAATTTTCATAACTTATATGATTTCAAATCGAGATCTGAAAAGAGAGATTTGAATAAGCTATAGTTGTTTAGACATAGGTTAAAATTATGGACAAAATTACCCCGATACTTGTGTAGTAAATAAGGTTATTGTTCTTAATCCTCATGTGTGGTAAAACTTATCATAGAAATATAGAGAGTTTCTGCATAAGGTTGAGTTTCTATATGTCCTAATCAGAATATAGAACATCTTCGTTAACCTGCTATCTTAACAAGGAGAAGAATCATTAGTTTTGCATTAACAAGTGAAAGAGTGGATAGTTGAGAAGATTGGAAGCCCTAATTCCCTTCATAACTGTTTTAAACACAAGTATTATCATCTTAATTTATTTTCTGCATACTTCTTAGTTGTAATTCTTAGTTTAAGAAACCAAACTCATTAACGATTGCCAAATAGAAACCATAGGTTAGCTAATCTGTAATTGATAAATCAGTCATTGTGGATGATAACTCGGTCTTACAGATCTTTATTACTTTAAGCGATACGTTAACTTGCTTAAGCAAAGAAATACCGCAACAAGTTTTTGGCGCCGTTGCCGGGGACTGAAAGTTTATCAATATCGAACTAACTAATCTTATTTCTAATTTGGTTGCTCCATGAATAAGTTTCTAACTGGTTCTGCGAACATCTTTTATCAGTTTTTGTTGTTTTTCTTATTTTGTAGGTAAATATAGTGTATGAAAAAAATCAGTTGCATGGACTACTATCAGGGGCAGCAGAATCAACATCAACAGCCTAACCACAAGTTCCATAAGTAGATCTAAATGAGTTACAGGCAGTCATACTCATTCTCACCAAGTCCCAAACTCAGTTTATGGCTGAGACCAGGTTGTCCCTCAAAAATTTGGAAACACAAATAGGGCAGCTGATAGATATGGTAATCAATATACCTCAAGAAAATCTTCCTAGCGACACAGTTGTGAGAAGTGGTATGCAGATTGAGGAACCTGAACCACAACAAGCTGTTGAGAATAATGAGAAATTGGGAGAGATAGTTGGTGTAGAAAAAGAAGAGGTTACTGAGGACCAACCCATTGCAGAAAATACACCATCAGCTGTCATTGTTGATCCTCAAACCGAAATTTCATACCCTCAAAGGCACCCCTAGAAGTTTAAAGATCCATGGAGCTTCACTATTCCCTGCACTATAGGGAATTTTGAATGTAAGCATGTATTGGGCGAGTTGGGGACAAGCTTAAACATGAGGCTCTTATCTTGTAAAAATGTTGTGAGTAAAGTTTGGCCTACAACAATAATTGTTCGAATTGCAGACTGATCGGTGAAATGTCCATGGGTAACTAGAGAATATTAGTTGCGTCCGGCTAAAAGACGTTAAAGACAGCACTACTGGGAGGCAACCCAACGTGTTAATTATGTTATTTTATTTTATTTTATTTTGTTTTATTTTAGTTTTGAACAGTCTCACGGTCTTGTGTTCTTAGTTTATGTTTTTTATGGCAGGTGAAATGATGCCAACTCCGAGGGAAAAAGGACTGAAATGCTGAAAGTTGAATAAATTTTTTTTACGGGGAAGGGTCGCGGCGCTTGATTGACAAAGTGCATGAACCGATTTTTGGGTTAAAAAGAGTCATCGCCACCACCATTCTGAGTCGCTTTGTGTGTCTGTAAGTCCTTATTCTCTTACTCTACTTTACATACTGGGGACAATGTGTTGAGTAAGTTTGGGGAGAATTTTATTATTGTTGTGTCAGTTTGTGTTGTTGTGTTGAGTTAGTAGATTTTAATTGTTTAGGTTTAGTTGTTTGTTTATTGTTCTTGTCTTTGTTTAAGTGTCTTGTGTATGAATCAAGTTGAAAACAATAGCCAATGAGATTGAGTGAACACTTGTAATAGAATTGGATGTTATTGATTAGCCATTAAATGCAAAAATATGTGTGCTTAAGTTGGTTAGCCTGTGAGTTTGCTTTTTATTATTGATAATAATGAAAACTTGTTCATGACTATTGACTCTCTTGTAGTTAATTATTTGGTTTATGCATAAGTTAATTGGGTTTGAGGAAAGATGGTGGAAATTTGTAGAACTTGCTTGCTTGTTACTTGAGACGAAATTCTAGATAATGCATGCTTAGAAAAGTGATTTAGGCTATCTTTGAAACGTTTGAGTTTTTCAAGCCACCCTTGTTACATTAATCCCTAGTCACCCCTTTTTGAGCCTTAATAAAACATTTCTTTGTTGATCAACACTTATCTTTGAACCTATTTGAAACACTTTACTATGATTACATTCCCTTGAATTACCATAAGGATAGAAGTATACAAGTTTGGGGGGAGGGGGGGGTTGATCCAGTAAAATGGAATTGTAGACTAGGTGCTATCAATTGAAGAACAAAAAGATTGAGAATATAAAACAATATATATGAATAAATGAATGAAAAAGAAACAAAATACACTCCCGTGTATATACATCAAAAGATAAGTTTGGGGGACTGTAACTTGAAGTATGAATTTTCTCAATCTAGAAAAGAAAGAAACAAATGGGGGGTTGTGGTGAATTGTAATGGAAAATCAAGTGTGGCTTGGTTTGGTTCTTATGCTTGTGGTAATTATGAGCCTAAATGACAGTTTATCTACACATGCCTAAGCCTAACGATACAACTCATAAAAGTCCTAATTATTTTTAAGCATGTATGTCTACATTAGTGGAGATTTAGCAAGTCAGTAAGCCTATAGAATTTTGGCCTGATGGACTGTTGGAAATAATTTATTTGTGCATAGATCGGTAATGAATACATGTTGAGTCATTAATCATGGTTGAGTGATCATATGCCTTAATAACCCTAAGCAAGCTTGCTGATTATCTGACTTGAAATTCTAGATAGCAAACTAGTGGTTGAAATAATTCCGAAAACTATATTGCATGTATTCATGATCTTCGATGCAGATATATTGTGGCTAACTTGATTCAGTCTTTGTGTTGTATGTGACTTTTTCCTTATAGGTTGTCTAAGTTCTTTACTCGAGGACGAGTAAAGTTTAAGTTTGGGAGTGTTTGTTGAGTCTATTTTTAGTATTGTTTTAAAGTGTGTTTTAGGGAGTTTTTTATGTGTTTTTAGTTATTTTGTACAGTATTATGCGTGTTATGCTGTGTTTTCAGGATTTAAGTGATTCATAAGGTTCAAGGAGAATTCGAAGGAAATAGACAGTTATTGAGGACAAAATGCATATCTGGTCACAAGAAATAAGTCAAAGAAGCCCTGAAAAGCTCAGAAAGCAATTTAAACAAAAATTACACTGTCAACCGCACGGGGTCTACAAGGGAAATTTACAAAAGTTTCTCGGGTGAAGAGCCGCGGAGCTTGGAGTGAAGAGACGCGGCTCTTGGAGTTAAGGGCCGCGACGCTCAAGCGTCGGGGCGCCTGGATGAATCGTCATGGCACCGACGACGTCAAAAGTTGAGAAAACCCAAAATTCCACAAGGGTAAAATGCTTCAAATTTAACCACAATTTGATATTAATTGAAAATTGAAATCTTTAAATCATGCCAAATCTTTTAATTAAAAATGAAAAATATTTAAAATTGACATGTAACTTAATTATCCTACTTAATTAAATAATTTTCCTGATTTTGACGGAATAAAATATTGAGAATTTTTAAATTGAGAATTTAAGCAGTTAATTACATAATTATCTTTACTTTAATTCTAAAAATTGTAATTTATGATCAAAATAATGTGAAAATAAGATATGATCTACACTAAGTATACTGGATGATAATTTGTCAAATAAAATAACAAAATACTTCCGAAATAATTTTTGTCTTGTAAAAAGTATAGTTTACTCTGTCTGTGACTCGGGGATCCTGGATAATTAAATAAAATTATTATAGATAAAAAATTAGGTGTCAACAGTGTGATCGTGATCTTTTGTTCTCTGTAGATATCGTAAGACTCGTTTGGCTGCCTTTCAATGATCAATTCCCGGATTTCTCAAATATCTACCCAGCATGCTAACAATGTACGCAGTATTTGAACGCGTACAAACTTGAGCATACATTAGACTTCCCACTGCTAAAGCATATGGAATCATCTCTATTTTCATATTCTCAAAATTATTCTTAGGGCACGGTTCGATACTGAAGTTGTCCCCTTTAGACACATGGGTATCACATGTTTTACAATCTTGTGTGCCAAATCTTTTTAACACCTTTTCAATATAGGCCTTTTTGTATAATCCAAGAATACCTCGAGATCGAGATCGATATATTTGAATCCATAATATAAAATTTGCATTATCAAGATCTTTTATCTCAATTTTTTTTATTAGAAATCTCTTGGTATCATGCAACAAGCCCATATCGTTTGTGACAAGCAATATGTCATCGACATATAAAATCAAGAAAACATGTCTACTCCCACTGAACGTTTGATATACACAATCTTCAAACATATGCATCTCGAAACCAAATGAGATAATAACTTGATGAATTTGGTGATACCGTTGATGAGACTCCTACTTAAGGCCATAAATAGTTTTCATTAATATATAGACCATTGACTTTGCATCACTAGACACAAAGTTATCTGGTTGCACCATATAAATTGTCTTATCAATGTCACTACTAAGAAACATAGTCTTGACATCCTTATTATGTCAAGACTATTGTCACGACTCGAACCTCGGGCCCGCGACTGGTGCCCTACCTGGGCACCCTTATACCCGTACCTCCCATATAACCAACGAAAGCAAATAAAACTCAAATAACAACACAACTCACGTGATAAAACTGACAAGCTGACAAGGCCGCCACAGTATATATAAAATACCCAAATAACTGCAACTGTACATAAGTCCAACCCACACATGACGGGACAAGGCTCCGCCGTACCCCTGAATGTACATAAGCCTGTAATAGCAAAAAATATACCAAAAGACTAGACTCCGGAACAACGGAGTTGTTACACCCCGTAAGTCCAGGACATGTTAAAGAGAATGCACGTAAGGAATCAAGACTTGGAAATGAGTACGAACGGAAGAATTGTTTTTTTTCCGACGGAAAATGTTCCGAACGTCGGAAAGGAAAAATGTTCGTTGTTGAGAATTGGATTCTCAAAATGCATTATTTGAAGAGTATGGAACTTATTATATTTATGGAAATTTATTTTTACGGATTTGGTCACGTGGGGCCCACCCGGGAAATTTTACGTTTTGTGGGGCCCACGAGGGTTACGGAATTTTATGGACGAATGAGAAGGCGACACGTGGCACCCCCACACTTATTCTTGGTCGAAATGTTGCAAGGGTTAAATGGTCATTTGACCTATGTAGATGATAAGTCTTGCAAGCTTGACATATTTGACCAAGTCAACTTGTCCACAGAGGCTTGATCCATGTGATCTTCATCCAAGCCACACATTTGTTGATATCTAGACCCTCCAATGTGTTATATGTATCATACTAGTGCAAGACTTGGCTTTGGACACTTAGAAAAAATTGAAAAACTTTGAAGCCTCCACTAAGAGCTCTCGGGTTAGGGTTCTAAGGAACAAGAAAAATTTTAGTTTTTGATCCATTAGCCACAAGACTTCAACCCAATGTCCCCAAGAGCATTGTAAGGTTATCTCAATAGAAAGATTTTGGAAAAAACGCATTTTTACGTTAGTCGCAAGGCGGAAACTAAGGGAGTTCTTCAACTTTGAAGTTGGAACTTGAAGATGGGTTCTTCATAGGCCTCTAAGGAGTTCTTGAAGCGGATTGGAACCTAAGGAAAGTAGCTAAGAATTGCTAAGGCGCGACTTTGGAATCTTGGAAATTTTAAGGGCTTATAAAGGTATATTCTTGTCGTTTTAGCAATTAAGGTTTACTTATCATTGTAGCTATGGTTATTAGCAAGCATGAGTTATATAGTATGAAGTTTGATAAGTATTTTGACTATTGGAACCCTAATCCGAAATCTAGCATGTTTAGCTGTTACACCCCGTATTTACAGGACATGTTTTAAGAACGTACGTAAGAACTCACAAGTGTTAAGATTTGAGACTTGAAAAATTTATCGGAATTATGAAATTTGTCGGAAAACGTTTTGTTGTGACGAATGGGAGGGCGACACGTGTCACCCCCTTAAATGATGCTCGACGAAATAGGCATGGCCAAAATGGTCATTGACCATAGTCTTAAGATGACAAAGTCTTGCAAGTGTGAGCTTGAGAAAATTGACCAAAGTCAAAGGTCCCACAAGTCTTGATATTTAATAAGAGATCATCCAAACCACCCAATTGTTTGCATCTTGACCCTACATTACACTATATAATACTAGTAGTAGTAGACAAGCTTAAACACTTAGCCAAATTTCACAAAAATTGGAAGAACCCATAGTAGAGCTCTCGGGTTTGCCCCTCTCTTCACAAAAAGAATTTTTTTTTCTTGTCCAATAAGCCCCACACTTTAAACCAAGGTTCCTATGTGTATTGTAGGCATATCTCAATAGAAAAATCTCGGAAAAAAATAGTTTTCGGGTTAGTCGCAAAGCGAAAACCTAGTGGCTTTCTAGGTTTTGGATTGGAGGTTTGAAGGAAAGTTGTTGGTGTGGTTCTAAGGGTCTCAAGGAGCGGATTGAGGTGTCTTGATGAGGCTCTAGGTTGCTAAGGAGCAACTTCGGTTTTGAAGATTGGATTACAAATTCGTTGAGGTATAATCTTGTTCTTTGAAAGTGTTACAAGATTATTTATATTGTTGTTGTTAGCTTTACATGTTGCTAGCATGAAGTTGTTAAGTTGAAGTTAATAAGTATTATGGATTACTTGTAGCTTAAGTTCGAAATGAAAAGTAAGTCATGTTAAGTTGGAATACAATTTGATCGTTACTAGAATCGTCGCATGAAATTGACTTGAAGATTATAGTAGTTATATTTGGTTGCGACTAGATATCATGTTATGCTACCAAGTTGGATTGAAATGGAAATTGGATAAGAATTAGTATTGTTGAACTCAAGGTGGCCGAATTTGGACTTGTAGTTTGTATTAGTTTGTTATTCATTTGTATTGGACTACCTTTTATATTGTTGTGAGCCAATTGGGGCTATTTGGTTATTGTATTCTACTTGAAAAGGTGGCAAAGTGAATAGAAACAAAGGAGGTGTCAGATTTTCCGTAGAATTTAGCGACTAAGCACCTAGAATATTCTACGTTTGAAGTAAGAGGTTAATGGACGTATTGTGACCATTATAGGTTGAAGTACTAAGTATATCGTATCCTACTTGAAGGATGGATTAGCTATCAAGATTGAAGTACTTTGGAGCATTTTGCTACGTGTCGATAATCGTCGCGAGGTATGTGAACCCCTTCTTTCTTTGGCATGATCCTACGTATGAAATATCCATGTGATAGTATTTCATAATTCCTTCTACTCTTAGAAGTTAAGAAGTATTCACATTGTTGATCCTAAGTTAAAAGTATGTTAAATTGTCCTAAGTCCTTACCAAGTCTTATGGGAGATGTTGGTAAGAATGGTTAGGAAATTATGAGATTTGATTTAAAGCTATGTGTCTTGATTTATTTAAAGTAAGTAAGTGGATTTTATGTTCGAAAATGACTTGAATTTATATGTGAAAAGGATTGATTTTAAAAGTGGAAGTTATATGATTTTAAGAGAATAAGTTACTTGGTTTTGGAAGTGTATGGAACTTTATATTTTTTTATAAGTATAAGTAAATGGACTTTAAAGAATGTATGTTATGAAGTTTTAAGACTATGAACTTTGGTTGTCTTTGAAGGATTTTGAAACTTTATTTTTCAAGTTATGGGACTTGATTTCTAAAGTATTGATGACATGATTTTATAAGTATAAGCGACATGATTTTAAAGAGTGTATGCTACGAGGTGTTAAGACTATAAGCCTTGATTTTATAAGTGGAAATGACTTAATTTTACAAAGTATGGCTTCTTAATTTATTTCAAAAGTTAAGAAGATGGCTTCCAAAAGAGTATGTGACTTGAGCTTTAAAAAGAAAGGAGTTCTATGATTCTTTTTAAGTATGTATGTACGTAGTATTTTTGGATCTAGTTTTCCTAATGTTGTAAGAATAAAAGTGTCTTAAGTTCTCTAAAATGAAAGATTGTTATAACAGCTTTATGGGAAGTTGTTATGACGACTTAAGAAGTAGTAAGAAGACGGGTTAAAATGTTATGTAAGGAAGGATTACACCGAGCCTACAAATAGGCCGGATTACGTTATGAGATACACCGAGCCTACAAATAGGCCGGATTACGTTATGAGATACACCGAGCCTACAAATAGGCCGGATTACGTTATGAGATACACCGAGCCTACACATAGGCCGGATTACGCCATATTACCCCGAGCCTACACATAGGCCGGATTACGTCATCTTACACCGAGCCCCACAGGCGGGCCGGATTATGCTACATGATTCCATAGTACACCGAGCCCCACAGGCGGGCCGGATTATGCTACATGATTCCACAGTACACCGAGCCCCACAGGCGGGCCGGATTATGTCACATGATTCATCAGTACACCGTGTCCCGCAAATGGGCCGGATTATGTTATGTAAGATATGTAAGTTATGTGAAGAAGACTGGATTAAACTCTTAAGTATGTATGTAAGAATATGAGGTTAATTCTTATTGAAAGAAGGAAAGGAAGCAGTTAATATACGATTGATTTCGGAGTTAAAATGACATTCTTTGTACAGTCATGATCACATCGTATGCGTTATTTCATTTCCATATTCGTACACTGTTAGATCGACTTCTTCGGGTGCGCTCATGCCCGCAGGTTTTAGGTACCCAGGTTGGTGATCCTTGCTCATAGGATCTCGGTTCAGTTTTGAGAAAAGCTCCATTTGCTCCGGAGGCTTATCTCTTGGTACGGTTTCCCTGAGGTAGTAGATTCATGTATATTCAGGGGTATGGCGGGGCCCTGTCCCGCCACAGTTTTTCAGTTATTATTCCTAGAGGTCTGTATTCACATATGTGGTTGGGCTGTAAGAACTGAGATGTACTTTTGATTATGTTTATACTATGGAAGGCGGCCTGATCGGCTAGACTGTGACGTTTTTACTTACTCAGGTGTGTAGGTTGTGTATGTTCACCGCTATTCTCTCGATGTATACGAACGGGGTGCCTGGTAGGGCACCGATCGCGCCCGGTCGGTCGTGACAAAAGTGGTATCGAGCGCTTAGTCCTCGAAAGTGTCTACGCATCGTGTCAGTAGTCTTGATTATCGGTGTGTTGTGCGCACCACATCTATAATCGAGGTCGCAGGACATTTAGGATTGGTTTCCATTATTCTCACTCCGAGATCGTGCCATAGGCTGTGTTGTTAGTGGTCGTCTCTCCCTAACGAGTTATGTTGATTGCAGCTACGAGAGCAGTGACCCAGGAATGACTATGTGGATTGCGTATCCAGGTTGGTAATGATTATAGTATAGTTGGTATTGTGACATACATCTATACGGAGTTATGTATGAGGGTCAGACGCATGTTGCCTAGAATGATTTTAGATTACCAGGAATTAGTAAAGACTAACTAGATACCGGGAAGGTATGGAATAGTTAATAAATTCTCGACAAGGTTTTGTGTTTTATTTTGGGATAATTGGGAAAGGATGAGCTGTCTGATAGGGTAGTGAACCCTTAAGAAGCCATGTTAAGGAACCTAACGGTATGTCATGTTAATAGATTAAGCTGCGTAGTAAGTTTAAGAGAATTGTACGGATGAAGTCTGTATAGAGTAAGCAGTGGTTGTTGTGATCGAGACAACATGGTTATGGTATTATGAGAAGTTTTTGTACCCGTTTACGGGGGGACTGATAAGGTAGGCTTGGAGCATGGAAATTGCGAGCCTAAGAATATCGCTGACCGCTGAGACCTTAGATGTACAAGGTCTTCTCGGGTAGTGTAACGACTGCCCGGTTCGGGCATCGTGCCTTACCCGCACCCTAGTGATACATACATCGAGAAAATCAGCGAACACAAAACAAGAGTCAATTAACAAGAGATAAATGAATAAACAGCCAACCAAAACAGCTTGCCTTCAAGATATACATAAAACCCGAACAGCTTTAATCCTTTTACAACCCCGCCCACAACAAGATTACTGCACTCTAAGATATGCACGACTATGACGGGACAGTGGCCCCGCCATACCTCGAATGTACAAGAACCTACAACTCAGGGAACACCTATCAAAAGATAAGCCTCCGAGAAACGAGCTTCAAATGCTATGAATCGTGATCCTATGGCGAGGATCCACGATCGATGTATTTCTACCGCAGATGAACGCAGCCCCAAGGAGGTCAAGATAACAGTACCAAGTATGTGAAACTGCATAATATCAGAAATGAAATCATACTAGTCTATATAAAGCAGAGACATGTATGATAACCAAACTACGATCACAACATAAAACGATCATCACTCCAATATAACTATGGGTCTCACGCCCACCACATCAATCAGTTCGTGACATGGCCGCATGCCCTGAATCATCGTGACGGTGTAGACATGTCCATGATGCAACAATAATACCAATGTCCCATGGCCACATGCCCCGAATTCAGACGGTGTAGACATGTCCATGTGACCTCAACAACAAGACAAAGAATCCAAATGGAAGCATACCCGCAGCGCTACGTGATCGTGTCGGTATGTCCAAAGGGAAACAATAAGACAACTTTCCAAATGGACGCATACCCGCGCGCTACGATCGTGTCGATGTCCAAAAGGAAATCACAAGGCGATAATCGAAATGGAAACATACCCGCGCGCCACGATCGTGTCGATATGTCCAAAGCGATTAACCACAAGACCTTAACCAAATGGAAGCATACCCGCGCGCTACGATCGTGTCGATGTCCAAAGCGACAACAACAATAATACTATCAACAGAACGCACTGCGGAATTTCTCCGCCACCGCAAGACATCCAAGTAAGTTCTCAACTACCAACCGACTTCTATCGAGACGCGTAACACGTAAAACACAACGCTTGTACAATAAAGGCTATCATCACAAGCATAGGCAAGTTTCACAACAACAAGCATAGGCAAGTTTCACAACAACAAGCATAGGCAAGTTTCACACAACTCAAAGTACTTTCATTTTATGCCAAAGTCCGGTTTTTAACCCCAAAGTACTACATACGTTAAGTTCTTTTAAAAGAGATCCATTTCTTTTATAAGAGTCACCCGATACCCGTAGTATTAGAATGACCAACCCACCTTCCTTTTCAAAACCAAGTAACAACATTCTTTCCTAAGTTCCAGCTTGCCTAGTTTCAATTACTCAAGCTTCTCATTTTTCAAATGGTTTCATAGTTCCCAAACTTAATCACTTGATTCCTTTTAGAACAATTGAGTAACATATGACATATACGTGAGTAGTTTATTCTTGTTTATAACGATCTTATTACGTGACCATGATCTAGAAAATGTAATATCATTTTGTCTCATCTTAGCTTCTATGCAGATGGAGGTTTCTACCTGGTTTTAATACAACACATCATTATTCAATACATTTTCCTTTATTAACGCCGCAGTTGGTCTGTCGATACACATTCGATTCCCAAATCAAGAAACATTATCCCTTTAAAACCAAGTACTCATTACTCACGAATGAGGTTTCACACAAACATCCTCATTAAAACAAATAAGTTAAGTCTCTTATCTTATAAGATCAAGTCTCTTAACTTCTAACATCAAGAAACCATTTTCTTACCTACATAAAGTCGTTATAACCAACTTCCCATAAAGCCGTTATAACACTTTATGTTTTAAAACAATCAAACACGCTTAACACACGTACGCCTACCGTACTACATAGTTCACACATATCATGCTAGAAGAGATAGGAAGAGGTTCACATACCTCGCGACGATTATCGACAATAAGCAAAATGCTCCAAGTACTACAACCTTGCTAGCCCTTTCCACTCCTCGAGTAGAATACGCTACTCTTAGTACTTTCACCTATAAAGGTCACAAACGCCTATTAACCCCAAAACACAAGTTTCATCTTTCTATAGAAAATTCGCAAAGACTCCCCGCAACAACAGTAAATCTCCTCCTCTATCGCGGCCGGCTACCCAGCCAACCAGTGGTTTTACACGCCTAACCTGACGTGTACAATTCTACACAAGCCTATCGCAATACAAACCCATGTAAATACAGTTCTTTATTCTTCAAAGCTTAAGTCAAAAGACATCACGAATACTAAGTAGTTCCATATATAGTATACTTCAACTATATACTCTAACAAACATGTAATTTCCAATTACAATAGAGGGACGAGATAATTACCTCGATAAGCCCAAAATTATCCAAGTTATAATGTCGATCCTGAGCAAGGTTTATCTACACTCAGTGCGCTCCAAACCACTCCAAACAACCCTTAGAAGTTCTAACCAACTTCTACTCAAATACTTCAACCAACTATGAAGATTTCCTTAGGGTTTCGGTTGAGACTAAAAGGACAAAAGGTAGTATTTCCTGACTCTACGAAAGAGGTATCTTTGGAATACTACAAGGTACAAGGCTAAGGTATTTTGGGCATTATAACAATACTTGGAAGACAACTTTCTTCCAAGGGGGAGGTAGGCCTGGCTAGCACAACTAGGCTAGTGAGGGGTGTTCTCGGCCAAGGCCTCTTTCTGGGGAGAAGGGAGTTGGACGAGAGCAACAACAAGGGAGAGGAGGGATTTCAAGACTTAGACAAAGTGAGGAGTGAATGAATAAGTCTTCACAAGGAGGTATTTATAGCAAAGCCAAAGGCCAACCAATGGCCAAGATCTAGCCAAGTGCTACACAAGTGTAAGGCCAAGATCAAGCCAAGTGCACCCTAACCCTACTCCACAAATCCTCACAAATATCTACACAAATATCTACCACAACTTGCCCATCCATTCGCCCTACCGCCTTTTCAGTCCACCAACGAGAGGTGCAGTGTTGCCCTCTCGTTGGTCCAAAACGTTCCGCCTCTCGGAAAATTCGCAAAAATACTAAATGACATAGCCGAATTTTCCTTCGTAAGCTTAGTAAAACGCTTTAAAAAAACGACTTAATCCAAAGGCCAGGCACAATAAATATTTCGCCAAGGGTGCCACATGGGGTGACACGTGTCGCCCCCAATTCGCCTGAATATTCCGTCTTCCAAAAATATCCAAAATACCGGAATCTCAAAAACAAAGCGGCCCTACAAAATCAGAATTTCTCCGTGGGCCCCACGTGACCATTTCCGAAAATAAAATCTCAAAATTCTAATATAATCTATGAAGTCCAAATACCAAATCTGGGAATCCAATTCCCATTAACGAACCTTTTTCTTCACAAATAACCGCAAACTTTTCCGTCGAAAACTCACATCTTTCTTTCTTTTCAAAATTTCGCTGCACTCGCACGCACGCCCTCACATACATACCCCGCAACTACGGGGTATAACATTCTCCCCTCCTTAGAAACATTCGTCCCGAATGTTCCTTCTCAAGTCGAATAACGATAAAGTTCCTCTAACAAGTTGCCAATGCCACAGCTTGGCCACGAAATAACATACGTCCTCTTCTTTCCTTACTCGTCGTGCCCTTCTCGAACGCTTGAACTCTCCCAGTACGTACCATACTTCACCATTACTTCCGCTCTCAAAATCTCTGAGTCACTACCTCCAAACTTGGTCATCTTACTAACCTCAAACTTCCTTAAGGCCATTCCCGCCTTTACGAACCGCTCGGTCGAACGCCCCACGAACTCATACGATGATCATACAAACTTGGGCCTAGCATCCTCGTGACCCTACCACCAAGTGACCACCCGAATCGACCCCACCCCAAACCGGTTACGGGTTGACCCGCAAATGGTCCTCAACCCGACCCCCAACCGCGCCAAACTCTTGTTCCCCGATCCGGAACAATCTTACTAATTCACGTCATGAAAGCTACCACTTCCATCTCACACTACCCACGGACTTATCACACAAATAAATCCCACGTATACTACTACTCTGATAAGGGTCAAAAATAAATCTTTAACTCAAGACGACCTTACCCCTAAGGTCTCGGGCCGTGACATAGTCTAAGGTTCACACTTACCATGCCCCCATACGTATCCTCCAAACTAAGCATGTTTCTAACTCACAAATATCACAATGCTATCCGTACATTGAACACAATAATGAGCTCATCATAACAAGCATACCAAAACTCTTGAGGGTTAAGGATATACTGGCTACCGCTCCACTCTAATCATAGGCCGCACTGCAGGCATACAACAGAAGGTGATGAACCAGCCACAGATCCCGGCGTCGAAGTCGTAACATCCGCGCCTTGGTAGGACAGCTCGCAAAATGGCCCGCTGGCCGCATGCAAAACAAACTCCCAATCTAGCACGACACTCTCCAAAATGGAGTCTACCACAATGGTCACAACGAGGTGGGTGGCTTCACCGTTAACACCCTCGCTCGCGAAAATCAACCTCGAGCCCCGACCGCCTCAAGACGGTGGAGGACCACTCAGACTGGGGGTATATAACTAGCTCGCTTCGAGGCGGTCCGCCTCGAAGCCACCAAAGGACCCGCCGCCCCGGCCTCTTCTCGCGATCCAGTGTCATTCCGTCGACCTCTCCGTGCCTCACATCCTAGCGCATGAGCTCGCATGCGGCAATGTCCATGCCCACAAGAGAAACACCCGCACAAGATTCGCCATATAATCATCAAGCCCGTGACGTAGCGATGCACCCTATCCTCCATATCGCAACTAGCGCAGGGACATATCGAGCCAAAGAATCGAACTCGACATTGTACTCCCGACGGCGCCTCTGCCTCAAGAATAAAATCGTTTACCCGCGTTCTCCTCATCTGCGGAGGCAAGAAGTGCGTGAGGAAAGCCCCAAAACTCATCCCATCTGCTGGAGGTGCATGCTCTCCCGGAAAGCTCCCATGAATCAAACCAATCGATCGCGGTATCACGCACCGACGCGAACTAAAGGTCACAGACTCGGTCTCAAGCCTTGATTACCCGCATGATCCGTCAGAATCGCCGATGAACTCGCGGATCATCCTCGTGCCTCGACCAGTAAAACTCGCGGGCTACAACTCGTAAAGTCCCGTAGCCTCAAACTATCTGCTCGGGGTGAACCATCGTGTATCGAACCGAATCGCCGTGATCCACTGCCTCATATCCGCCACAACTCGCCAAAATCGGGCCATCTCTTGTGACCCATCTCCCCGCCTGCATCGTGGACCGGAGGCTCAGTATCAGAGTCTCATCCCACGGCCGCGCTCTAAACTCTCGCTGTGCCGGGCGTCCACGAAACTCGCCGTAAGCATCGCTCAGTCTTGACCGGCTGCGCCTGCATTCTCTCAGATCTCACTAGCAAGACTCGCCGCGCTTTGCCCTTCGGCTCGTTGCTCTAGCGCGAGGCATAATCGTAAAAATGAGATACGTCGGGGGTACAACTTACAACACGTTTCTAAGGCACGATCTCGTAATGAGAAGAATGGAAACCAATCCTAAATGTCCTGCCTCCTCGATTATAGATGTGGTGCACAACACATCGATAATCAAGACTCTACTAGACACGATCAGACACTTTCCGAGGATTAATCGCTCGAAACCACTTTTGTAACGACCCGCCCGGCCCGCATCGTGCCTTACCCCGCACCCTAGTGATACATACATCGAGAAAATCAGCGAACACAAAACAAGAGTCAATTAACAAGAGATAAATGAATAAACAAAGCAACCAAAACAGCTTGCCTTTCAAGATATACATAAAACTCAATGCTTTAACTTTTACAACCCCGCCCACAACAAGATTTCATGCACTTCTAAGATATGCAATGTCTATGACGGGACAGGGCCCCGCCATACCCCTGAATGTACAAGAACCTACAACTCAGGGAACACCTATCAAAAGATAAGCCTCCGGAGAAACGGAGCTTAAAATGCGCTGAACTGTGATCCTATGAGCGAGGATCCACGACTGATGTACCTCTACCTGCGGCATGAACGCAGCCGGCGAGGTCGACAACAGTACCAAGTATGTGAAATCGCATAACATCAGAAATGAAATCATATTAGTCTATATAAAGCAGGAAACATGTATGATAACCAAACTACAGTTCACAACATAAAACAGTCATCACTCCAATATAACTATGGGTCTCACGCCCACCACATCAATCAGGTTCGCATTATGGCCGCATGCCCCTCATCGTGACGGTAGACATGTCCATGATGCAACAATAATACCAATGTCCCATGGCCACATGCCCCGACTCGTGATCGGTGTAGACATGTCCATGTGACCTCAACAACAAGACAAAGAATCCAAATGGAAGCATACCCGCGCGCCACGATCGTCGGTCAAGATGTCCAAAGGGAAACAATAAGACAACTTTCCAAATGGACGATACCCGCGCGCCACGATCGTGTCGGATGTCCAAAAGGAAATCACAAGGCGATAATCGAATGGAAACATACCCGTGCGCCACGCATCGTGTCAAGATGTCCAAAGCGATTAACCACAAGACCTTAACCAAAATGGAAGCATACCCGCGGCCACGATCGTGTCGTGATGTCCAAAGCGATTAACAACAATAATACTATCAGAACGCACTGCGGAATTTCTCCGCCACCGCAAGACATCCAAGTAAGTTCTCAACTACCAACCGACTCTATCGAGAGACGCCAGAACACGTAAAACACAACGGTTGTAAAATAAAGGCTATCATCACAAGCATAGGCAAGTTTCACAACAACAAGCATAGGCAAGTTTCACAACAACAAGCATAGGCAAGTTTCACACAACTCAAAGTACTTTCATTTTATGCCAAAGTCCGGGTTTTTAACCCCAAAGTACTACATACGTTAAGTTCTTTTAAAAGAGATCCATTTCTTTTATAAGAGTCACCCGATAATTCGTAGTATTAGAATGACCAACCCACCTTCCTTTTCAAAACCAAGTAACAACATTCTTTTCCTAAGTTCCGCTTGCCTAGTTTCAATTACTCAAGCTTCTCATTTTTCAAATGGTTTCATAGTTCCCAAACTTAATCACTGATTCCTTTTAGAACAATTGAGTAACATAGGACATATACGTGAGTAGGTTATTCTTGTTTATAACAATCTTATTAAGCAGCCATGATCTAGGAAATGTAATATCATTTTGTCTCATCTTAGCTTCTATGCAGATGGAGGTTTCTACTGGTTTTAATACAACACATCATTATTCAATACATTTTCCTTTATTAACGCTGCAGTGGTCTGTCGATACACATTCTCGATTCCCAAATCAAGAAACATTATCCCTTTAAAACCAAGTACTCATTACTCACGAATGAGGTTTCACACAAACATCCTCATTAAAACAAATAAGTTAAGTCTCTTATCTTATAAGATCAAGTCTCTTAACTTCTAACATCAAGAAACCATTTTCTTACCTACATAAAGTCGTTATAACCAACTTCCCATAAAGCCGTTATAACACTTTATGTTTTAAAACAATCAAACACGCTTAACACACGACGCTCACCGTACTACATAGTTCACACATATCATGCTAGAAGAGATAGGAAGAGGTTCACATACCGCGACGATTATCGATAATAAGCAAAATGCTCCAAGTACTACAACCTTGCTAGCCCTTTCCACTCCTCGAGTAGAATACGCTACTCTTAGTACTTTCACCTATAAAGGTCACAAACGCCTATTAACCCCAAAACACAAGTTTCTATCTTTCTATAGAAAATTCGCAAAGACTCTCCCAACAACAGCGTAAATCTCCTCCTCTATCGAGGCCGCTACCAAGCCAACTGGGGGTTTTACACGCCTAACCTGACGTGTACAATTCTATACAAGCCTATCGCAATACACCCTATGTAAATACAGCCTGGGCTTCTTATTCTTCAGCTTAAGTCAAAAGACATCGATTAATACTAAGTAGTTCCATATATAGTATACTTCAACTATATACTCTAACAAACATGTAATTTCCAATTACAATAGAGGACAAGATAATTACCTCGATAAGCCCAAAATTATCCAAGTTATAATGTCGATCCCGAGCAAGGTTTAGCTCCACTGCGGCGCTCCAAACCACTCCAAACAACCCTTAGAAGTTCTAACTAACTTCTACTCAAATACTTCAACCAACTAAGATTTCCTTAGGGTTTCGGTTTGAGACTAAAAAGGACAAAAGGTAGTATTTCGGACTCTACGAAAGAGGTATCTTTGGAATACTACAAGGTACAAGGCTAAGGTATTTTGGGCATTATAACAATACTGAAGACAACTTTCTACCAAGGGTGGGTAGGCTCTGGCTAGCACAACTAGGCTGTGAGGGTGTTCTCGGCCAAGGGCCTCTTTCTAAGGGGGAGAAGGAGTTGGACGAGAGCAACAACAAGTGGAGAGGAGGGATTTCAAGACTTAGACAAAGTGAGGAGTGAATGAATAAGTCTTCACAAGGAGTGGTATTTATAGCAAAGCCAAAGGCCAACCAACGGCCAAGATCTAGCCAAGTGCTACACAAGTGTAAGGCCAAGATCAAGCCAAGTGCACCCTAACCCTACTCCACAAATCCTCACAAATATCTACACAAATATCTACCACAACTTGCCCATCCATTCGCCCTACCGCCTTTCAGTCCACCAACGAGAGGTGCCAAGTGTTGCCCTCTCGTTGGTCCAAAACGTTCGCCTCTCGGAAAAATTCGCAAAAATACTAAATGACATAGCCGAATTTTCCTTCGTAGTTTAGTAAAACGTTTCGCCGAAAACGACTTAATCCAAAGTTGTGCACAATAAATATTTCGCCAAGGGTGCCACGTGGGGTGACACGTCGCCTCACCCGCCTGCAATATTCCGTCTTAGAAAATATCCAAAATACCGGAATCTCAAAACAAAGCGGGCCCCACAAAACCAGAATTTCTCCCGTGGGCCCCACGTGACCATTTCCAAAATAAAATCTCAAAATTCTAATATAATCTATGAAGTCCAAATACCAAACTGGGAATCCAATTCCCATTAACGAACCTTTTTCTTCACAAATAATCGGAAACTTTTCCGAAAACTCACATCTTTCTTTCTTTTCAAAATTTCGCTGCATTTCGCACGCACGCCCTCACATACATACCCCGCAACTACGGGTATAACAGAAAGATTTATTATAGACCAAGAATAAGAGTTATGCGACGGCGACGCGGTGGGGACTCATGTCTCCCATGGCCCGGAAACGGAGTGGGATCGGTTGGTAGTAGTTCCTCTACGTGACAGTGGTCACGAGAGTGCAAGGCCCAAGTCTAGTTAATTGTTTTACTGGTTCGTGGACGTTGCTCCACCGAACTGTAATGAAAGCGGAAATGGCCTTATATTGTTTTATAGAGTGACTCCAAAGATTGGAGGCCAAAGATCGGTATGGAAGTTATGTATACTAGTGTGAGTTGGAAATACGGAAAGAGTACGACCAAGAAGAAAGATAACAACCAAGTGTAAAGGAATAGGGCACGAATCCATAAGAACCTTTCGAGGTAACTACACCGTGAGTGTGTGTGGTAGCCGAGCGGGATATGAGGTTTTCCTGATGATACATACTGGTCAACCTAGTAGACCTAGTAGAGAGGATTATGACAGACTTGGAGGTCATTATAAGTATGGGCTAGTTGGCTTCGTGAGTGCCAAGGTTGACAAATTTAGAATAAATATTGTTATGTGGCCGTGGGTGGCATATGTTGTAAGAAGGGTGTAGTATAAGGAGACTATGTCGCGTTAATCGATGATACTCAAAGAACATTCGATGATGAATGTTTCTAAGGGGGGAAGAATGTTACACCCCGTATTTACAGGACATGTTTTAAGAACGTACGTAAGAACTCACAAGTGTTAAGATTTGAGACTTGAAAAATTTATCGGAATTATGAAATTTGTCGGAAAATGTTTTGTTAGGATTTAATGGGAGGGCGACACGTGTCACCCCCCCTTAAATGATGCCTTGGACGAAATAGGCATGGCCAAAATGGTCATTGACCATAGTCTTAAGATGACAAAGTCTTGCAAGTGTGAGCTTGAGAAAATTGACCAAAGTCAAAGGTCCCACAAGTCTTGATATTTAATAAGAGATCATCCAAACCACCCAATTGTTTGCATCTTGACCCTACATTACACTATATAATACTAGTAGTAGTAGACAAGCTTAAACACTTAGCCAAATTTCACAAAAATTGGAAGAACCCATAGTAGAGCTCTCGGGTTTGCCCCTCTCTTCACAAAAAGAATTTTTGTTTCTTGTCCAATAAGCCCCACACTTTAAACCAAGGTTCCTATGTGTATTGTAGGCATATCTCAATAGAAAAATCTCGGAAAAAAATAGTTTTCGGGTTAGTCGCAAAGCGAAAACCTAGTGGCTTTCTAGGTTTTGGATTGGAGGTTTGAAGGAAAGTTGTTGGTGTGGTTCTAAGGGTCTCAAGGAGCGGATTGAGGTGTCTTGATGAGGCTCTAGGTTGCTAAGGAGCAACCGGTTTTGAAGATTGGATTACAATTCGTTGAGGTATAATCTTGTTCTTTGAAAGTGTTACAAGATTATTTATATTGTTGTTGTTAGCTTTACATGTTGCTAGCATGAAGTTGTTAAGTTGAAGTTAATAAGTATTATGGATTACTTGTAGCTTAAGTTCGAAATGAAAAGTAAGTCATGTTAAGTTGGAATACAATTTGATCGTTACTAGAATCGTCGCATGTAATTGACTTGAAGATTATAGTAGTTATATTTGGTTGCGACTAGATATCATGTTATGCTACCAAGTTGGATTGAAATGGAAATTGGATAAGAATTAGTATTGTTGAACTCAAGGTGGCCGAATTTGGACTTGTAGTTTGTATTAGTTTGTTATTCATTTGTATTGGACTACCTTCTATATTGTTGTGAGCCAATTGGGGCTGTTTGGTTATTGTATTCGGCCTTGAAAAAGGTGGCAAAGTGAATAGAAACAAAGGAGGTGCTGTCCGATTTTCCGTAGAATTTAGCGACTAAGCACCTAGAATATTCTACGTTTGAAGTAAGAGGTTAATGGACGTATTGTGACCATTATAGGTTGAAGTACTAAGTATAGCGTATCCTACTTGAAGGATGGATTAGCTATCAAGATTGAAGTACTTTGGAGCATTTTGCTACGTGTCGATAATCGTCGCGAGGTATGTGAACCCCTTCTTTCTTTGGCATGATCCTACGTATGAAATATCCATGTGATAGTATTTCATGATTCCTTCTACTCTTAGAAGTTAAGAAGTATTCACATTGTTGATCCTAAGTTAAAAGTATGTTAAATTGTCCTAAGTCCTTACCAAGTCTTATGGGAGATGTTGGTAAGAATGGTTAGGAAATTATGAGATTTGATTTAAAGCTATGTGTCTTGATTTATTTAAAGTAAGTAAGTGGATTTTATGTTCGAAAATGACTTGAATTTATATGTGAAAAGGGGATTGATTTTAAAAGTGGAAGTTATATGATTTTAAGAGAATAAGTTACTTGGTTTTGGAAGTGTATGGAACTTTATATTTTTTTATAAGTATAAGTAAATGGACTTTAAAGAATGTATGTAACGCCTAACCCGTTCACATCGTGCCTTACCCCGCACCCTAGTGATACAACATCGAGAAAACCAAATAAAATAAAACACGAGTCATGAAACAAGAGATATAATAAATAAACAGTCAACCAAAACAGCTTTTCAAGATATACACAAAACCCAACAGCTTGTCCTTTTACAAACCCCGCCACAACAAAGCATGCACTTAAGATTTACAACAACTATGACGGACAGGGCTCGCCATACCCTGAATGTACAAGAACCTACAACTCAGTGGAAACATACCAAAGATAAGCCTCAAGGAACAGAGCTTTCCAACACGCTAAATGAGATCCTAAGAGCGGATCCACGACCGATGTACTTCTCTACCGCGGCATGAACGCAGCCTCAAGGAGGTCGATAACAGTACCAAGTATGTGAATCACAACATCAGTAAATGAAATCATAATAGCCTAAAAAGGTGAGACATGTATGATAACCAAAATACAAGACGCAACATAAAAGTTAGCCAAGTCCGTGACTCACGCCTCAAAGTCACCACTCAAATATAACTATGGGTCTCACGCCCACAACATCCATCATGTTCGCATCATGGCCGCATGCCCGAATATCGGACGGTGTAGACATGTCCATGATGCAACACAATAATAAGGCCGCATGGCCACATGCCGGACATCGTGACGTGTAGACATGCCCATGTAACCTCAATAACAATATACGGGTGGTCAACCCCGCCGCATGGCCACATGCCCCGAATATCAGACGGTAGACACGCCCATGTTGCGGTAATAACCATATATCGGTAATCAACCCGCCGCATGGCCGCGATGCCCGGAATCATTGTGACGGCAGACATGTCCATGTGACATCAACAACAAGACAAGAATCAAAATGGAAACATACCCGTGGAATTCTCCATCACCGCCAAAGACGCCCAAGTAAGTTCTCAATAAGTCAACCGCCTCTATCGAGACGCCAGAATACGTAAATACCACACTTGCACAACAAAGGCTATCATCACAAGATAGGCAAGTTTCACAACAACAAGCATAGGCAAGTTTCACAACAACAAGCATAGGCAAATTTCACAACAACAAGCATAGGCAAGTTTCACAACAACTCAAAGTACTTTCATTTTATGCCAAAGTCCGGTTTTTAACCCCAAAGTACTACATACGTTAAGTTCTTTTAAAAGAGATCCATTACTTTTATAAAAGTCACCCGATACCGTAGTATTAGAATGACCAACCCACATTCCCTTTTCAAAATCAAGTAACAACATTCTTTTCCTAAGTTCCGGTTTGCCTAGTTTCAATTACTCAAGCTTCTCATTTTCAAATGGTTTCATAGTTCCCAAACTTAATCACTTGATTCCTTTTAGAACAATCGAGTAATATATGTCTCACGTGAGAGTAGGCTATTCTTGTTTACAACATTCTTATTACAAAGACCATGATCTAGAAAATGTATATCATTTTGTCTCATCTTAGTTTCTATGCAGATGGAGGTTTCTACCGGTTTTAATACAATTCATCATTATTCAATACATTTTCCTTTATTAACGCCGCAGTTGTCCTGTCGATACACATTCGATTTCCAAATCAAGAAAACATTATCCCTTTAAATAAAACCAAGTACTCATTACTCACGAATGAGGTTTCACACAAACATTCACATTAAAACAAATAAGTTAAGTCTCTTATCTTATAAGATCAAGTCTCTTAACTTCTAACATCAAGAAACCATTTTCTTTACCTCTCTTAAGACATTATACCTAACTCCCAAAAAGCTAGTATAACTCTTTTTAAAACCTTTTAAAACCAAGTGTTACTCTCCTTCCAAAACGATTTATAAATCTTTTGAAATACATCAAGTTCTTTATTATAACTAGCCGCTTATAATTCACATCGCTTACCTTTTAAAACCACAAAGTATTTTCTTACCTTCATAAAGTCATATAACCAACTTCCCATAAAGCCGTTATAACACTTTATGTTTTAAGAACAATCAAACACGCTTAACACACGTACGCTCACTACATAGTTCACACATATCATGCTAGAAGAGATAGGAAGAGGTTCACATACCTCGCGACGATTTATCGACAAAAGCAAAATGCTCCAAGTACTACAACCTTGCTAGCCCTTTCCACTCTCGAGTAGAATACGCTACTCTTAGTACTTTCACCTATAAAGGTCACAAACGTCTATTAACCCCAAAACACAAGTTCTATCTTTCTACGTAAAATTCGCAAAGACCTCCCTCGCCACAACAGAAATCTCCTCCTCTATCGAGGCCGCCACCAAGCCAACCAGTGGGTGGTTTACACGCCTAACCTGACGTGCACCATCCTACTCAAGAACTCTACACAAGTCTCATCAGAAACACCCTATGTAAATACAAGCTTATTTTCTTTATTCTTCAGGCTTAAGTCAAAAGACATTGCCGAATACTAAGTATAGTTCCATATATAGTATACTTCAACTATATATTCTAACAAACATGTAATTTCCAATTACAATAGAGGGACAAGATAATTACCTCGATAAGCCCATAATTATCCAAGTCAAATGTCGATCCTTAGCAATGTTTAGCTCCAACTCCGGGTGCTCCATCCCGCTCCAAACAACCCTTAGAAGTTCTATCCAACTTCTACTTAAATCCTTCAACTAACAATGAAGATTCCTTAGGGTTTCGGTTGAGACTAAAAAGGTAGTATTTCGGGCTCTACGATAGAGGTAACTTTTGAATACAACAAGGTATAAGGCCAAGGTATTTTGGGCATTACAACAATACTGGAAGACAACTTTCTACCAAGTGGTACCTCACGAGAACACCCAACGTGGGTATGCTACCACTAGGCCACTAGGGGCAGGGGGTAGTACCCTCTCGGCCACTAGGCCTCACGGTGGGGAGGGAGGAAGCTCTGCCAGCACAACAAGAAGAGAGGAGAGGGTTTCAAGACTTGGAAGTTTTGATGAATGAAGTCTTCAAGCCTGGGGTATTTATAGCAAAACCAAAAGCCAACCAATGGCCAAGATCAAGCCATGTGCAAGGCAAGTGTAAGGCCAAGATCAAGCCAAGTGCACCACAAAACACTCCACAAAACACTCCACAAAACAAGCCACAAAACAAGGCACAAAGGAGGGACCAATCGCCAAGGCCAACCAATCCTCGACGCCCAATCGCCCAAGCCACCCTATTTGTTTCAATGCGAGGTGACACATGCCACCCTCCCGCTGGTCCAAAATGTTTCGCCTCTCGGAAAAATCCGCAAAAATTATAAATGACATAGCCGGAATTTTCCCTACGAAAGTCGTGGAAACGCTTTCGCCGAAAAAACGACTTATTCGCACTTGTGCCCAAATTCGATCCTTTGCCTAACTTAAGGCTCAAATTTTCTACGCACGCCCCTTACGCACATACTGAAATACGGTATAACATTCTCCCTCCTTAGAAACATTCGTCCCAATGTTCCTTCTCAAGTCTCAACACAAACATGCGCGCTTAGTATAGCCTTCATCGCTATACGCACGAAACGATCATGCCACACCCGCCATAAAAATAACAAACGCACCAATACTTAAACCCAAGTCAACGAGGAAACACCTCTAATCATCACAAAACCCCTTACCCGAGGTCTAAAATATACTCCTTCGCACCTACATTTCTCAACGCTTGCTTTCCAACCTCGAGTTACTACTCCAAACTTGGTCATCTTACTACCCTCGATTTCCTCTAAGGCCATTCTCGGCCTTCACGAACCGATTCTCGTCGAACATATCTATGAACTCATACGATGGTCATCTAAACTGGGCCTAGCACCTCGTGACTCGCCACCGGAGGACCACCTGCAGCTGACCCTTCCTCGAACGGACGCGGGTTGGCCCGCAACATGGCCCCAACCCGACCCATCAGAGCGCCAACTTCCGCCTCGACACGACACACATCGGAAGCTACCACTTCCATCTCACACTAACCAGATTTTCAAATCACACTATAGCACAAAGCTATCCGAACATAACACTTAACACATCATTAACATCAATACATACAAGTATCTACTGTGGTTAAGGATATACTCAAACTAGGCGTTCAAGGACCGCTAAAATCGAACTTCCACCGCGACTCTACCGTGGGCCCGCAATCGCCTAGTAGTCTGCGGCTATCCTACCGGGCTACTCGCTCGGACACCTCTCGCCATATGGCCCCGCTGGTCGCAAGAATAACAAGCTCCTCGTACTACGACACTTCAAATGCGGTCTACCACATCGACCACACCGAGGTAGGTGATCGTGATCCGCCAACACCCTACTCCCCGAACATTCAAACCCGGGAGCCCCGACCGCCTCCCGAATATCCTGGGTCCCGGCTGCGGAGGACCACTGCAATGGCGGAGGTACATAACTAGTTCGCCAGGCGGTCCGCCTCGAAAGTCGCCAACATATCCGCCGCTTGGCCTTCTTCTCGCCGAAAGCGTCCACCTGCCGATCTTCGCGCCTCGCACCCGCATGAGCTCGAACGCGGCAATGTCCATGCCCACAAGAGAAACACCAACAACTTCTCGCTAGGTAATCATCGAGCCTCAGAATATATCGGCACTCGATCCTCCATACTAGCTACTAATGCGGAACATACCGCCAATGAGTCGAACTCACATTGTACTCCCGAGCCAGACGCCTGCTCGCCTCAACATCAAAAATCTTACCGAGCCCTCCTCATTTGTGAGGCAAGAAATGTGCCAGAAGGCCCCAAAACTCGCCCCAAACGGCCGAGTTGCATGCTCTCCCGGAGAGCTCCCACGAAGTCAAACCAATCGATCGCGTATCACGCACCGACGCGAACTAAATGTCACGCATCGCCTCAAGCCTTGATCACCCGTGATGATCCTTCAGAATCGACGGATGAACTCTCGCGATCATCCTCCCGCCTCGACCAGAAACTCAAAGTGCTACAACTAAGGAAATCCCGTAGCCTCAAACTGTCGCCTGGGTGCACTACGCCGAATCGAACTGGAATCGCCTGCCCATTTATCTCATATCCGCCACAACTCGCCAATAATCGGGCCATCTCTGTGACCCGCCTCCGCATCGGACCGAGGCTCAGTATCAGAGTCTCAGCAGCCATCGCCGCGCTCTAAACTCGCTGTGCCGCGCGCCGCGTAACTCGCCGTCAAGCACTACTCATCGCATCGCGCTTCTCGTACTCCCTCCTACTAGCAGCTCCTCGGCTTGCCTTCGGGGCCAAGGTTGCCTTCGCAGAGGCATAATCGTAAAACGAAACACGCCGAGGAGGGTCCAACTTACAACACATCTAAGGCACGATCTCGTAATGAGAAGAATGGAAACCAATCCTAAATGTCCTATAGCCTCTCGATTATAGATGTGGTGCACAACACACCGATAATCAAGACTCTACTAGACACGGTCTCAGACACTTTCCGAGGACTAATCGCCTCGATACCACTTTGTCACTTTGCTTCAACCCGCCCCCAAGGAGGTCAAGATAACAGTACCAAGTATGTGAATCACAACATCAGAAATGAAATCATAATAGCCTAAAAAGGTGAGACATGTATGATAACCAAAATACAAGACGCAACATAAAAGTTAGCAAGTCGTGACTCACGCCTCAAAGTCACCACTAAATATAACTATGGGTCTCACGCCCACAACATCCATCATGTTCGTGATCATGGCCGCATGCCCCCGCATCTTGTGACGGTAGACATGTCCATGATGCAACAATAATAACAAGGCCGCACGGCCACATGCCCCGACATCGTGACGCAGACATGCCCATGTAACCTCAATAACAATATATCGGTGGTCAACCCCGCCGCATGGCCACATGCCCTGGACATCGTGACGGCAGACACGCCCATGTTGCGAATAACCATATATCGGTAATCAACTCGGCCGCACGGCCGCATGCCCCTACATCAGACGGTAGACATGTCCATGTGACATCAACAACAAGACAAGAATCAAAATGGAAACATACCCGTGGAATTCTCCATCACCGCCAAAGACGTCCAAGTAAGTTCTCAACAAGTCAACCGCCTCTATCGAGAGACGCCAGAATACGTAAATACCACACTTGCACAACAAAGGCTATCATCACAAGATAGGCAAGTTTCACAACAACAAGCATAGGCAAGTTTCACAACAACAAGCATAGGCAAATTTCACAACAACAAGCATAGGCAAGTTTCACAACAACTCAAAGTACTTTCATTTTATGCCAAAGTCGGGTTTTTAACCCCAAAGTACTACATACGTTAAGTTCTTTTAAAAGAGATCCATTACTTTTATAAAAGTCACCCGACACCGTAGTATTAGAATGACCAACCCACATTCCCTTTTCAAAATCAAGTAACAACATTCTTTTCCTAAGTTCCAGCTTTGCCTAGTTTCAATTACTCAAGCTTCTCATTTTCAAATGGTTTCATAGTTCCCAAACTTAATCACTTGATTCCTTTTAGAACAATTGAGTAATATATGTCTCACGTGAGAGTAGGCTATTCTTGTTTACAACATTCTTATTACAGCAACCATGATCTAGAAAATGTATATCATTTTGTCTCATCTTAGTTTCTATGCAGATGGAGGTTTCTACTGGTTTTAATACAATTCATCATTATTCAATACATTTTCCTTTATTAACGCCGCAGTTGGTCCTGTCGATACACATTCCGATTTCCAAATCAAGAAACATTATCCCTTTAAATAAAACCAAGTACTCATTACTCACGAATGAGGTTTCACACAAACATTCACATTAAAACAAATAAGTTAAGTCTCTTATCTTATAAGATCAAGTCTCTTAACTTCTAACATCAGTAAACCATTTTCTTTACCTCTCTTAAGACATTATACCTAACTCCCCAAAAAGCTAGTATAACTCTTTTTAAAACCTTTTAAAACCAAGTGTTACTCTCCATTCCAAAACGATTTATAAATCTTTTGAAATACATCAAGTTCTTTATTATAACTAGCCGCTTATAATTCACATCGATTACCTTTTAAAACCACAAAGTATTTTCTTACCTTCATAAAGTCGTTATAACCAACTTCCCATAAAGCCGTTATAACACTTTATGTTTTAAGAACAATCAAACACGCTTAACATATGTACGTCACCGTACTACATAGTTCACACATATCATGCTAGAAGAGATAGGAAGAGGTTCACATACCTCGCGACGATTTATCGACAAAAGCAAAATGCTCCAAGTACTACAACCTTGCTAGCCCTTTCCACTCCTCGAGTAGAATACGCTACTCTTAGTACTTTCACCTATAAAGGTCACAAACGTCTATTAACCCCAAAACACAAGTTCTATCTTTCTACATAAAATTCGGCAGCAACTCCCCCACCCGAAACACCGTAAATCTCCTCCACTATCGAGGCCGGCTAAAAAGCAAACCAGGGGGGGTGGGGTTTACACGTCTACCCGGACGTGCACCATCCTACTCAGTAACTCTACACAAGTTCATCAGAAACAGTCCCTATGTAAATACTGATCATTCTTTTCTTTATTCTTCAGCTTAAGTCAAAAGACATTGCCGAATACTAAGTATAGTTCCATATATAGTATACTTCAACTATATATTCTAACAAACATGTAATTTCCAATTACAATAGAGGGACAAGATAATTACCTCGATAAGCCCATAATTATCCAAGTCAAATGTCGATCCTTAGCAATGTTTAGCTCCAACTCCGGGTGCTCCATCCCGCTCCAAACAACCCTTAGAAGTTCTATCCAACTTCTACTTAAATCCTTCAGCTAACAATGAAGATTCCTTAGGGTTTGGTTTGAGACTAAAAAGGTAGTATTTCGGCTCTACGATAGAGGTAACTTTTGGAATACAACAAGGTATAAGGCCAAGGTATTTTGGGCATTACAACAATACTTGGAAGACAACTTTCTACTGGGGTACCTCACGAGAACACTCCAACGTGGGGGGGGTATGCTCTCGGCCACTAGGCCACTAGGGGGGGGGTAGTACCCTCTCGGCCACTAGGCCTCACGAAAAGGGGGAGGGAGGGGAAGCTCTCGGCTAGCACAACAAGAAGGGAGGAGAGGGTTTCAAGACTTGGAAGTTTTTGGATGAATGAAGTCTTCTGCCTGGTGGTATTTATAGCAAAACCAAAAGCCAACCAATGGCCAAGATCAAGCCATGTGCAAGGCAAGTGTAAGGCCAAGATCAAGCCAAGTGCACCCACAAAACACTCCACAAAACACTCCACAAAACAAGCCACAAAACAAGGCACAAAAGGAGGGACCAATCGGCCAAGGCCAACCAATCCCCTTGGACGCCCAATCGTCCAAGCCACCCTATTTGCTTCCAATGTGAGGGTGACACATGTCACCCTCCCGTTGGTCCAAAATGTTTCGTCTCTCGGAAAAATCCGCAAAAATTATAAATGACATAGCCGGAATTTTCCCTACGAAAGCTGTGGAAACGTTTCGTCGAAAAACGACTCTATTCGGCACTTGTGCCCAAATTCGGTCCTTTGCCTAACTTAAGGCTCAAATTTTCTACGTACGTCCTTACGTACATACTCTGGAAATACGGGGTATAACAGTATGTTATGAAGTTTTAAGACTATGAACTTTGGTTGTCTTTGAAGGATTTTGAAACTTTATTTTTCAAGTTATGGGACTTGATTTCTAAAGTATTGATGACATGATTTTATAAGTATAAGCGACATGATTTTAAAGAGTGTATGCTACGAGGTGTTATGACTATAAGCCTTGATTTTATAAGTGGAAATGACTTAATTTTACAAAGTATGGCTTCTTAATTTATTTCAAAAGTTAAGAAGATGGCTTCCAAAAGAGTATGTGACTTGAGCTTTAAAAAGAAAGGAGTTCTATGATTCTTTTTAAGTATGTATGTACGTAGTATTTTTGGATCTAGTTTTCCTAATGTTGTAAGAATAAAAGTGTCTTAAGTTCTCTAAAATGAAAGATTGTTATAACAGCTTTATGGGAAGTTGTTATGACGACTTAAGAAGTAGTAAGACGGTTAAAATGTTATGTAAGGAAGGATTACACCGAGCCTACAAATAGGCGGATTACGTTATGAGATACACCGAGCCTACAAATAGGCGGATTACGTTATGAGATACACCGAGCCTACAAATAGGCGGATTACGTTATGAGATACACGAACCTACACATAGGCCGGACACGCCATATTACCCCGAGCCTACACATAGGCGGACATTATCTTACACCGAGCCCCACGCGGCCGGATTATGCTACATGATTCCACAAGACACCGAGCCCCACAAAGGGCCGGATTATGCTACATGATTCCACAGTACACCGAGCCCCACAGGCGGGCCGGATTATGTCACATGATTCATCAGTACACCGTGTCCCGCAAATGGGCCGGATTATGTTATGTAAGATATGTAAGTTATGTGAAAAAGACTGGATTAAACTCTTAAGTATGTATGTAAGAATATGAGGTTAATTCTTATTGAAAGAAGGAAAGGAACGGTTAATATACGATTGATTTCGGGAGTTAAAATGACATTCTTTTGCATCCGCTGATCATCGTCATGCGTTATTTCTGTTCCATATTCCTGCAATTGTTATCGACTTCGGGGGGCTGCGTTCATGCCCGCAGGTTTTAGGTACCCAGGTTGGTGATCCTTGCTCATAGGATCTCGGTTCAGTTTTGAGAAAAGCTCCATTTGCTCCGGAGGCTTATCTCTTGGTACGGTTTCCCTGAGGTAGTAGATTCATGTATATTCAGGGGTATGGCGGGGCCCTGTCCCGCCACAGTTGTTATTCCTAGAGGTCTGTATTCACATATGTGGTTGGGCTGTAAGAACTGAGATGTACTTTTGATTATGTTTATACTATGGAAGGCGGCCTGATCGGCTAGCCTGTGACGTTTTTACTTACTCATGTGTTTAGGTTGTGTATGTTCCGCTGCTATTCTCTGATGTATACAGAACGGGTGCCTGTGTAGGGCACTACCGCGCCCGGTCGGGTCGTGACATTAGCTTTAAGATTTCAATTCAAGTCAATTATTAGTTAAGTCGTCACATGTTGTATAAAGAAGGAAATTGTAGTTGTTGAAGTTGTTTATGACTAAATAACATGTTGACCTAAGAACTTGGAATTGGAAAAGGATTGGAAAAGACGTAGTGTTGTTGGTTATATGTTGGCCGAGAATGGCTAGTGAAGTATTAAACTATTTGGTATGAATTGTGGGGCGGAATTTTACACGTATTGTAAAGAGTGTAATCCCCTTTGTTTGGTTGTTGTTTTGAGCCTTAAATGTGGCTTGTTGGTTATTGTATTCGGCCTTGAAAAAGGTGGCAAAGTGAGTAGAAACAAAGGAAGTGCTGCCCAATTTTCCGTAGAATTAGAGATTTGATACTTAGTATTATTCTACGTTAGAGACTAGAAGTTGATAGTCTTGTTGTGACCATTATAGGTTGACACTTCTACGTACGGCGTATTCGGCTTAGCTTGTGGATTTAGCCGAAAAGGTATGTGAACTATCTCCTCTTCTAGCATGATTCCTTAAGATAAAGAAAGTACGTCATACTCCTTAAATGATCCATTCCTTGGTTGTATTTGGATTGCCTAAAGTAGAATTTGTTCTATGTACTTCCTTTGATTGTACTTTGATGTTTAAATTGTAAGTTGTATAATCCATTGCCTTAGTGAAGTTGGATTCTTAAAAGTGAAAGTATTTTACTTAAAGTACATAGAGTCTTAAAAAGGAAGTGGTTTCCAAATCTTTTGGGCTAGTGCCTTAGTCCCAAAATCCTAAAGGTCATTATAATGACTTTAGGGGAGTCAAAGGAGTGATTTACTGTCACGACCCGACCCCGGGCCCGCGACTGGTGCCCTACCTGGGCACCCCTTTTGGCATACATCAGAGAATAGCAGCGGAACATACATAACTGATAAAATACTTAAACATAAAATAACAACAGGCTAGCTGATAAGGCCACCTTCCGTAAAATATACTCAATCCAGAAATAGAACAATACATTTTTCTTTTCTTTACAGCCCAATCCACAATGTGACTACTGCACTTCTAAGAATAACTCAAGTGACAGGCCCCGCCATACCTGAATGTACAATAACCGACAATACCGGGATAAGCCTCCAAATAAAGGAGCTTCTCAACGGTGAACAGTGATCCTAAGAGCGAGGATCAGCAACTCAGACTAACTCGCGGATTGAACGCAGCCCAAGGAGGTCAAGACAACATGTACCAAATATGTGAAATCGAAAGCATCAGAATGAAATCATAAGTCTAAAAATAAAATCGAGACATGTATGATTACTCAATTAACGATAATCGTGGCCTTACTAACAATGAGAGTAAATAGGTGAATACTTACAATATCTAAAGTAGGAGGCTCACGATCAAAGCAGACCACCCGCCCGCAGATCATTAAGCAATCCTATTCACGACTATTTCACCCGCATAGATCGCGTGGACCCGCATGAGGTATTCTCGCATAGTCAGACTACCGCACGGGACTATTTCACCCGCATAAGCCCATAAGGACTCGCATGAGGTATTCCTCGCATCACGGGTAGCAAATCCACTAAACAGGTGGTATAACGTCTTGGGGTTTACCCTCATTTATACTCTTACCCCGGCGGTGGTATAACGTCTTGGGGTTTACCCTCATTTATACTCTTACCCTAGCTCAACCGGCCATCATACATAACATAAGCCCTACCGCTTATCATACAATAAATAAGCAAGTTAAGAAATCCCCCTAACTTCTTATTAGCCTTATTCATATACATTCTCATTTTAGTTTACTTAAGGCACTAACATGTCATTATAAAATCCGGGAATCTAACCCAAAGTACTACGCACTTCTATTCTTTTAAAAAAATGACTCTTTTTCATATATAACTTCCAAGATACTAATAACCGTAGTATCAAGTCATAACTATTTTTCAAGACAAGTCACGATACCTTTTAGAAATACTTTAGGCTTCTAAATCAAGTGACTTCTTTCTTTTAAAACCTTAGGCAATTGATGCCTTAAATCAAATTGCCTTTCAAAAAAATCAAGCCATTTATCTTTCCATAAAGCCAATATAACCAACTCCCCATAAAGTCGTTATATTCACTTTATGCATTAGTCAAGTACAATTTCCTATCCAAGGGACTTATACGTTTAAAACGAAACAAGTATCGCATACTTTAAAACTCTTCAAGTCCCTTAACATACCTAAATTACTTAGAGTAAACCACTCTTTAAACTTTCCATAAAAACAAGTATCTAAATACTTTCAACATACTTAAAGTCTCTTAACTTTGAAAACCAAGATATCCTTAACATTTAAACAAGTGAGTTAATTCCCTAACTCAATCAACTTGGACATTCTTAAAATAAGCCAAGGATGTCAAATGGACTAGATTGTCAAAATCTTGACGCTCATCAGTACTATATACGTGAAACTAGTCATGCTCAAAAGATAGGAAAAGTTCCACATACCTCTTCGGGTCAAACCACTTGTCAAACGGCTAGAAAATTACGTTGCTGCTCATGTCCTCTTTCTTAGAATAGCTATCATCCACCCACTAACAGAAGGATCAAATTATCTTACTGGGTACAATCTTAATCCATTTGAAGATATCCATGTTTACTGCTAAAATTACATAACAAAGAAATTAAAATTTGCTTCCAGACACCCCAAATTCTTCCGGTCGAGGAATAAATATCTTAATCCCAAAATAAAATGCTTACTTTATAAAGGATTTCCCCTTTCCTAGCCTATGTTGTACGTTTTGTTTTGTTTTGGTCTTAACTGAAGCCAAAATATAAGTAAAGCTAACTTTCTACCTATCTTAACGATTCCTTGAAATAAATGAGTCATGGGTAGTGTAGCTAATATAGGTGCACGTGTTCCTGGCCAAACATCTTATCCTGATCTTATCATACTATTGCTAAGAATGATCATTTATACAGTGGTGCCTACATATCTATCTATATGTATATTAAGGCCTAAGTGATACGGATCTTATTTGGCTGCCACCGATAAATTTTTACTCGTCTCAAATCTTAACATTTGAGTTCTTACGTACGTTCTTAGAAACGTATCCTGGAACTTCCGGGGTGTAACATTCTTCCCCCCTTAGAAACATTCGTCCCCGAATGTTCTTTCGGGAGTCAAACTTAAAGATAGCGACAAAGTCTTCTTTTACAACCCCTACATACCAAAAATACCACACGAGGCCACACAACAGTACTCATACTAAAATGTCAAGCTGAACCCCATGTGCCAACGTCGGTTATCTCAGATTTAAGCTTCACGACTCTAAGCTTTACTAATAATCTTTCCTGATAAGCTTCGCTTATCCACATTTCACGAATCGAAGTCCGACCAATTAACCGAACCTCGCCTATGTTGAACCATCCAACCGGCGATCTATACTTTCTTACATACCAGGCCTCACACAGGGCCATCTGAAAACTGGAAGGGTATATGTTATCGTACGTAACTCAACAAGAGGCAAATAACCTTCCCAGCTACCCCTGGAATCAAAACACAGGCCCGCTACCTATCCCTAAATGCCTGGATCGTACGCTCGTCATTCCGTCGGTGCGAGGTGTAATGCAATACTGAGACTCACCTGTGTCCCTAAAACCCTTCTGAAAAACCTCCAGAAGTTATCTGTAATCGAGCTCATAAGTCTGACATCATAAACGTAGGGACCCCGTGCAGTCTCACAATACCCCTGCTATACAAGCTAGCATAATCCTCAGCCGAGTAAGTGGTCCCAACTGAAGAACACTACTGGTTTCACGACCTAATTACCATGACCCCCAGGGAGTCGCACTCCCTCTGAGTACGATGCCACCCTGTAACAAGATCCAAATTAAATACCTCTCAAATCTAGGTTGGGATTTCAATCGCCTGCAATAGCCCACTGGGCTTCTGGTACACAACCATGACCTGCTACTAACTCGGACACTAAGCAGTAAACTCTGCTATGTCCCTTTTCCGGTTATCTTACCCATACATACATCTGAGGTCACGACACGACTTAGTCGGCCCCAAACAATTAGAGCAATAAGCACTGCGTGCCTCCCCTAAAACCTGCTGACTAGTCCTGCAGCACCAGGTACACGCAATCTATCCTCATCTCACAACACCCCATCCGGTGCTACTCAAACAGGCTCTTCTCCTCTCGGAGAGCCGTATCTCGATACCGTATCGTAACTGGATCCTCATACTGTCGCCTCTTTACTTCCTCAACAATGGAAGACTCGGAAACCTCTCGGATCTGAACTTCATTAACCTTGGAAACAAATAATCGAACCCCTAGGCTCGGTAACTGAAGAATCTCACGGACCACATCCTGTCTATCTGGCTGCCCATCTGGCAGACTACCCTTAGGTCTACGACAAAGAGTATCTCAGAATCGCTTGGCTTTCCGGATGGTATAGGATATCAATATCACAATCCTTGAGTAACTCTAACCACCATCCTCCGCCAAATTCTACCGCCTCGGCCGCAGATATACCGGAGGCTTTGTGGTCTGCACAAATATCCATAGGAAGTCTATAAATACGTCATGCCCCCAAATCTTCAAGGCATGATTTAAGCGCCACTCAAAATCTAAGTGGCGTAATTTCCTTTCCGCTTCCCTAACTACCGGAAACATAGGTTCTATCCTATCGGGTCGTACAAGACACAACCTAGCCCAACACTCAACGTGCTAACATAATAACCTAACCTCTAGTCTTACGGAGGGGTTAGAACCGTAGTCGTGGTCAACTAACTTCCAATAGCGAAACCTTTCTAATTCTGCGAAGTATTGGGTATCCTTAATCTCACTTATGGTTCTGATTCCCTTTTGTTGCAACCAAACTTGGTCACTAAACTTAGATTTGATTCTTTGCTTGCCTCACGGCTAAGACTTCATCACAATCACATTTTTAGGGGAAGGTTTTCCTTGATCTCACAAGAAGAATCCGATTTTTCCTTTCCCGGTTGCAGAGCCTATAACTAGGTGTTACCACATTTTCTCGAAATGTTCTTACGCCATTATCTACTAATGGTCTTTACATCGATCCGGGTAAACATATCTCGCAACCTACATTTATATATTTACGGTACTTCCGACCAATTAAGACGTCGTTCTTAATTACCCCAACACAACACTTTTCCCACGGTTATCTACAATCAGAACCTATGGTATGGCGATATCAAGACCTTACGATCTTATATCCTTCGTCTAACAACATGGGTACACGCAACCCCATAATACGCAAACCGACCTTTTACGTGGAAGAGAACTTATCTCCTTTCTTAAACTTTCTGGAGTCACAACCCTAATCACAGGTCCTCTTGCGTCCAAAGAATTAGCTAATCATCACGCACCGCCTTAAAGTCATGCATTTTCAAACCTACCAAAGATGCCTCGACTTTCGCCAAAGACTGTGATTTATCTTATTCATGCCTTGCATATTTTCCCGAAATTATACGGAAGGTCGTGGACTGACCGCCACACCAAACCAACTCCAAGTACTTCCAAGGGCACTTAACACAACTTCCTCCAAATTCAATTATTACATACTTTATGCGTCAATTTACCCCAAGTGAAACAAGTCACACAGACTTAAAAAGAAAAACAATGATGCTAAAGAAGGAAGGATAATTCACTGGTTACTACCACTTCTCTTCCTTTTCACTCGATAACCGACTTATCGGGAAACTGGTACCGAATCAATCTCTCTCTGTAGTCCACGTTGGCATAACAAGAGGCCAACTAGTCCGTACTCGTAGTAGCCTCAATATTCGTCATAAATACTCTGGGTCCAACGACTTTATCGTTACCGGAAATTATCTACCCGCTCAGCTACCACCCAACACTCACGGGTGTAGTCACCTCGAAAGGTTCTCATAGATTCGGCTTTATTTCTTTACACTTGGTTGCTTTCTTTGTCACTGGTCGTACTCTTCCCGTACTTCCAAACTTATACTAGCATACGTACACAAAATTCCATACTAATTCTGGCCTCAATTCTTTGAAGTTACTAAATTAATCAATATAAGGCCCATTCCGGCTCTCACAACCTGGTTCCGGTGGAACATGTCCACGAACCCGTAAAATGACTAACTAAACTTGGGCCTTACACCCTCGTGACCTTGTCACGTAGCGGGACTACTACCAACCGATCCCATTTCATTTCAAGCTATAGGGGCGACCCTTAATAGATCCCCAACCCGACTCGGCGTCGTACTTAACTCTTTTCCTAGGTCTGTCTTAACTTTTTACTACCCGAGAAGGCCTTATATACCTAAGGTCTCGGTGGTTATCAACATTTTTAGGCTCGCAATTTCCATGATCCAAGCCTATCTTATCAGCCCCCCGTAACCGGGTACAAGAACTTCTCGTAATACCATAATCGTGTTGTCTTGTCCACAACAACCATACTTACTCCATACAGATCTCACCCGTACCATTCTCGAAATCCTTCTACGTAGCTCAATCTATTAACATAGTCTTCCATTTATTCCCTGAATAATAACCTCTTAAGGGTCCATTTCCTTCTCAGACAGCTCATAATTTCCTAATTATCTCAAATTAGTACGTAAAACCTTGGTGAGAATTCAAGAACTGTTTCATACCGCCGTATTTATTTAGTCCTTACCAATCTCGTAATCTAAAATCATCCTAGGCAACACATATGTGACCCCCATACATAAATCCGCATAGTTGTATGTCACAATACCAACTTCAGCCATTACCAACCTGGATACGCAACCCACGTAATCCTCTCTGGGTCACTGCTGCCTTCCTCATAGCTGCAACAATCACAACTTGTTAGGGAGAGACGACCCTAACCATACAGCTCTATCGCACGATCTTAGAGTGAGAAGAATGGAAACCAACCCTAAATGTCCTGCAGCCTCACGATCATAGATGTGCACAACACACCGATAATCAAGACTCTACTTAGACACGGTGCCAGACACTTTTCGAGGACTAAGCGCTCGATACCACTTTTGTCACGACCCGACCCGGCTCATGATCGTGCCCTACCTGGCACCCTTTGGCATACATCGAGAATAGCAATGAACATACATAACTGATAAAATACTTAAACATAAAATAACAACAGGCTATGATAAGGCCACCTTCCGTAAAATATACTCAATCCAGAAATAGAACAATACATTTTTCTTTTCTTTACAGCCCAATCCACAATGTGACTACACTTAAGAATAACAACTCGTGACAGGGCCCCGCCATACCACGAATGTACAATAACCGATAATACGGGATAAGCCTCGAAATAAAGGAGCTTCTCAACTGAACAGTGATCCTAAGAGCGAGGATCAGCAACTGCACTAACTCGGCATTTAACGCACCGGAAGGAGGTCAAGATAACATGTACCAAATATGTGAAATCGAAAGCATCAGAATGAAATCATAAGTCTAAAAATAAAATCGAGACATGTATGATTACTCAATTAACGATAATCGTGGCCTTACTAACAATGAGAGTAAATAGGTGAATACTTACAATATCTAAAGTAGGAGGCTCACGATCAAAGCAGACCACCCGCCGCAGATCATTAAGCAATCCTATTCACGGGACTATTTCACCCGCATAGATCGCGTGGACCCGCATGAGGTATTCCTCGCGATAGGTCAGACTACCGCATGGGACTATTTCACCGCATAAGCCCATAAGGACTCGCATGAGGTATTCCTCGCATCATGGGTAGCAAATCCACTAAACAGTGGTATAACGTCTTGGGGTTTACCTCATTTATACTCTTACCCCAAGGTGGTATAACGTCTTGGGGTTTACCCTCATTTATACTCTTACCCTAGCTCAACCGCCATCATACATAACATAAGCCCTACCGGCTTATCATACAATAAATAAGCAAGTTAAGAAATCCCCCTAACTTCTTATTAGCCTTATTCATATACATTCTCATTTTAGTTTACTTAAGGCACTAACATGTCATTATAAAATCCGGGAATCTAACCCAAAGTACTACGCACTTCTATTCTTTTAAAAATGACTCTTTTTCATATATAACTTCCAAGATACTAATAACCGTAGTATCAAGTCATAACTATTTTTCAAGACAAGTCACGATACCTTTTAGAAATACTTTTAGGCTTCTAAATCAAGTGACTTCTTTCTTTTAAAACCTTAGGCAATTGATGCCTTAAATCAAATTGCCTTTCAAAAAAATCAAGCCATTTATCTTTCCATAAAGCCAATATAACCAACTCCCCATAAAGTCGTTATATTCACTTTATGCATTAGTCAAGTACAATTTCCTATCCAAGGGACTTATACGTTTAAAACGAAACAAGTATCGCATACTTTAAAACTCTTCAAGTCCCTTAACATACCTAAATTACTTAGAGTAAACCACTCTTTAAACTTTCCATAAAAACAAGTATCTAAATACTTTCAACATACTTAAAGTCTCTTAACTTTGAAAACCAAGATATCCTTAACATTTAAACAAGTGAGTTAATTCCCTAACTCAATCAACTCGACATTCTTAAAATAAGCCAAGGATGTCAAATGGACTAGATTGTCAAAATCTTGTACGTCTACCGTACTATATACGTGAAACTAGTCATGCTCAAAAGATAGGAAAAGTTCCACATACCTCTTCGGGTCAAACCACTTGTCAAACGGCTAGAAAATTACGTTGCTGCTCATGTCCTCTTTCTTAGAATAGCTATCATCCACCCACTAACAGAAGGATCAAATTATCTTACTGGGTACAATCTTAATCCATTTGAAGATATCCATGTTTACTGCTAAAATTACAGAACCAAGAAATTAACATTTGCTTCCAGGACACCCCAAATTCTTCCTGGTCGAGGAATAAATATCTTAATCCCAAAATAAAATGCTTACTTTATAAAGGATTTCCCCTTTCCTAGCCTATGTTGTACGTTTTGTTTTGTTTTGGTCTTAACTGAAGCCAAAATATAAGTAAAGCTAACTTTCTACCTATCTTAACGATTCCTTGAAATAAATGAGTCATGGGTAGTGTAGCTAATATAGGTGCACGTGTTCCTGGCCAAACATCTTATCCTGATCTTATCATACTATTGCTAAGAATGATCATTTATACAGTGGTGCCTACATATCTATCTATATGTATATTGAGGCCTAAGTGATACGGATCTTATTTGGCTGCCACCGATAAATTTTTACTCGTCTCAAATCTTAACATTTGAGTTCTTACGTACGTTCTTAGAAACGTATCCTGGAACTTCCGGGGTGTAACATTTACTTAATTGTTTTAAAAGAGGAGAAATGACATGATTTAAGAGAAGTAACTTGTTTTAAAGGAGTGAGTTACTTGAGGTTTAAAAGTAGAAGAAACTTGTTTTCTATATATTAAGAGACTTGAAGTGTTTTGAAAGTTAAGAACTTGATTTGTAAGTATGTGATACTTGGTTTTAATAGTATAAGTCTCTTGGTTATAAAAGGAATGTATATGTCTAAAACCATAAAGGGTTATAACGGCTTTATGGGAAGTTGGTTATAACGGCTTTATGGAAGGTTTAGGAAGTTGTCTATTTTGATTAATCGGCATAAGTTGCCTAGTTTGTGAAAATTTGAAGTTACTTGGTTTCAAGCTTCGAAATGAGTTTCAAAAAGTATAGTAACTTACTTTGAAGAATAGACACGCCTTGATACTACGGGTGTTAATATCTTGGGATTTTACATAAAAAGGAGTCTTTTGAAAAGAATGTACGTACGTAGTACTTTGGCCTGGTTAATTGAGAATTATTCTATTTGTGCCTTGATAAGTACTTTGGCCTGATAAATTGAGAATTTGTCTAAGTGTGCCTTGATTAGTACTTTGGCCTGATAAATTGAGAATTTGTATAAGTGTGCCTTGATTAGTACTTTGGCTTGATAAATTGAGAATTTGTCTAAGTGTGCCTTGATAAGTACTTTGGCTTGTTAATTGAAAATTATTCTATTTGTGCCTTGATAAGTACTTTGGCCTGATTAATTGAGAATTAGTCTAAGTGTGCATTGATAAGTACTTTGGCTTGTTAATTGAGAATTATTCTAAGTGTGCCTTGATTGTGCCTTGATTAGTACTTTGGCTTGATAAATTGAGAATTTGTCTAAGTGTGCCTTGATAAGTACTTTGGCTTGTTAATTGAGAATTATTCTATTTGTGCCTTGATAAGTACTTTGGCCTGATAAATTGAGAATTTGTCTAAGTGTGCCTTGATTAGTACTTTGGCTTGATAAATTGAGAATTTGTCTAAGTGTGCCTTGATAAGTACTTTGGCTTGTTAATTGAGAATTATTCTATTTGTGCCTTGATAAGTACTTTGGCCTGATAAATTGAGAATTTGTCTAAGTGTGCCTTGATTAGTACTTTGGCTTGATAAATTGAGAATTTGTCTAAGTGTGCCTTGATAAGTACTTTGGCTTGTTAATTGAGAATTATTCTATGTGTGCCTTGATAAGTACTTTGGCTTGTTTAGTTGAGAACTGCCTATGTGCCGGAAATAGCGGTTGTGTGCTATTGGTATATCGATCGTTTGGTCATTCCGGGTTTGTGGCATTTGCGGATTCCGTGGAATTGCTACCCACGATGTGAGGAATACCTAACGCGGGTCCTAGGACTTATGCGGGTGAAATAGTCCCACGCGGGCGGTCCACTATGCGAGGAATACCTCACGCGAGTCCGTGGGCTTACGCGGTGAAATAGTCCCATGCGAGAATACCTCACGCTGGTCCACGCGCCTACGCGGTGAAATAGTCCTGCGAGTAGGATGGTTAAATGATCTGCGCGGATGGTCATGTTTTGATCATGAGCTTCCTATTTTATATTGTAAGGATACTATTGTTTACTCTCATTGTTAGTAAGGCACAATGTGTTGTAATTTGATTATCATATATGTCCCGAGTTGGTCAGGTTACCCTATGGTCATGCTTTTACGATGTGGGATTAGGGCATGAGACCACGATGCATTTAGGACACGGTGGGACTTGGTGTTCAGTATCCATATTGGTGTTATTACATCGTGGATCGCCGCAGCGGTGAGGAAGGATTCCACGCATGATTGATATTATGGGCGTGAGACCCATAGTTATATTTGAGTAGTGACTTTGAGGGCTGCGTCACGACTTGATATGATCGCTATGTATTATGTATCGTAGGTTGGCTATCGACATGTCTCTGCTTTGTTTAGATGTTATGATTTTATTACGATTTCATCGCTCACATACTTGGTACATTCTTCGCATCGACCTCCTTCGGGCTGCGTTCATGCCGCAGTTTAGGTACGCAGATTTGGTGATCGGCATGTAGGACCCGCCGTAGTTTTGGATAGCTCCTTCGGGAGTTTATCTTTTGGTATAAGTTCTTTCAAGACAAGTTTTTGTACTGATTATGGGTACTGCGGCCTTGTCCGTCATAGTTCAAGATAACTCTTAGGTGCAGTATTCATATGTGGGATTTGACTCATATACGCGGTAGTGTCTTTTGTTTATGTATATATATGGCACTTGTCGGCTTTGCCTCGCACGCACGATGGTTTTAAAAAAATGAGGTGTTATTTAATTTCCGCATTTACTTGTGTTGTTAAGGTAGAAGGTGCCTGGTAGGGCACCACCACGCCCGGGTTCGGGTGACAGAGTGGTATCGAGCGATACCCTCGGAATGTCTAGCACCGTGTCTAGTAGAGTCTTGATTATCGGTGTGTTGCGCGCCACACCCATAAACAGGAGGCTACAGGACATTTAGGAGTTGGTTTCTATTCTTCTCACTCTAAGATCGTACATGTAGCCGTGTGTTAGTAAGATAATTCCTCTCTGACGTATTGTTGTGTTACAGTTATGCCTCCAAGGAGGGCAACAGCCGCCCAGAAGGGCAAAGGAGTAGCCGGAGCTACTAGTCAGACTCAGAGAGTTGATAGGGCTTATGCCCAGGGTATATCGGATGTTGTTCCGCAGTCGGCGAGTTCTCCTGCGCCAGGTTTTGAGACCACAGCACCAGAGCCTACAGTTTCTCAGTTAGGGGAAGATTTTAGGATCATGAAGGAAGCCATTATGTTATTGACCAAGATAGCGGTGCTACAGTTTCCTCAGCAGGAGGTTACTCGGCCAGTACAGACAGGTGTACAGGGGGTAGAGGGCCAGCGCGGAGATCTGCGTAAGAGGGCTAGACCGGTTGGTTATTCCGGTGAGTTTTTGGACGAGCTGCCTCAGCAGCGAGTGAGATATTCGTCCCAGCCTACCCAGTACATACCCCCGCAGTTCACAGGTGGGATATTGGACCCCACAAGGTATTTAGGAGCCGGTCCAAGCTCCAGAGGTCGAGGTTCTCAGAGGAGCAGAGGATTTTCTGGCCGAGACACCTATTCCTCGATGTATCGATGTGGTAAGCGCTATTCGAGGAAATGCCGTTATGGCACGTGTTTGTTTTTATTGTGGCCGTCCGCCATATGCCGAGGGTATGTCCTTTTAGAAAGAGCAGTGGTGGCTCACCTATGAGGCCGATGGTTGATTCCCTTTCCTCCACAATCGTGCGTTCCTGCAAGGGGTGTTGGATGTTAGCCAGCCGTGGTAGAGGTCAGGGTGGAGTTTATAGTTCTGGTGGTCCTTCGAACCGCAGAGATGACGTGACTACGGGGCATGATCAGGAGGCGACACCGCACGGGGTTACAGGTATATTTTGATTCCTTTGAATCATACGTGCGTTGATAGATTCAGATTTTACCCTAGCGTATATGTTTTCCCTTTATTGCTAGAGTTGTAAAGTGATAGTACCCCAGAGGTAGGGATGTTATACCCCGTATTTCCAGAGTATGTACGTGGGGGCGTACGTATAAGAATTTGAGCCTTAAGATTAGGCAAGGTTCGAAATTGGGCACAAGTGCCGAAAATAGTCGTTTTCCGACGAAACGTTTCCACATCTTACGTAGGGAAAATTCCGGCTATGTCATTAATAATTTTTGCGGATTTTTCCGAGAGACGAAACATTTTGGACCAACGGGAGGGTGACAAGTGTCACCCTCACATTGGAAGCAAGTGGACGACAAATCTTGACCATTGGCACGTTTTTGGTGTTGAAATTTTGGTCAAGGGTTAGGTAGGATATTTTGTGTAGATGGATAAGGTAGCACATGGCTAAATCTTGGCCTTACACTTGCTATGCACTTGTCTTCATCTTGGTCATTGGTTGGCCTTCACTTGACCTATAAATACCCCTCTAAGTTGAAGACTTTCTTCATCCTCACTTGAGCAATCTATCTAAGTCTCAAAATACTCCCTCCCTCTTGTTCTTTCGTCCACCACACCCCTCCCCTTGAGAAGGCCCTTTGGCCGAGAGCTTCCTCCCCTCAGTAGTGGTTAGCCGTGGGGTACCCCAGCCTAGTTGTTTTCGTATAATACCCTTGTTGTGGTATAGAAATACTCTCCTAGTATTGTTATATGTCCAAATACCTTGCCCAAATACCTTGTAGTTTTCCCAAGGTTACACTTATACAAAAGCCAGAAAATACTATTATACTTCCTTTAGCCACTAAACGAAACCCTAAGGAAATCTTCATTGATAGTTGAAGTAATTGAGTAGAAGTTGGTTAGAACTTCTAAGGGTTGTTTGGAGCGGAGTGGAGCGCACTGAGTAGAGCTAAACCTTGCTCAGGATCGACATATAAACTCGGATAATTTTGGGCTTATCGAGGTAAACACTCTTGACCTTCTATTGTAATTGGAAATTACATGTTGTAGGAATATATAGTTGAAGTATACTATATAGAACTGTACATTATAATTGTGCGGCAAATGTCTTTTGACTTAAGCTCGAATAATACTTACGCAATGTCTTGCGACTTAAGCTCGAATTTAAAGAAGAGAATCGAATCGTAATTACATAGATCAGACATAAAGATACTTGTGTAGCATTCGTGAGTAGAATTGTACACGCCCAGGTTAGACGTGCAAACCCCTGGTTGGCTTGGTAGCCGACTCGATAGAGGAGAGATTTACGCTGCCATGTGAGGTGCGCCAATTTTCTGTAGAATATTCTACATTGAGATCTAAGATGTTAATAGGCGCCTTGTGGCCTCTATAGGTTGAAATACTGCGTGTGGTGTGGTCTACTTGGCTTAAGGTGTAGCCGACGGTTTGAGGTACTTGGAGTGTTTTGCTATTAGTCGATAATCGTCGCGAGGTATGTGAACCTCTTCCTATCTTTTCTAGCATGATATGTGTGTAACTATGTAGTACGGTAGACGTACATGTGCTAAATGTATTTGATTGGTTTAAAACATAAAGTGTTATAACAGCTTTATGGGAAGTTGGTTATAACCGCTTTATGTAAGGTAAGGAAATGCTTTGTGGTTTTAAAAAGGTAACTGATTTGACTTATAACTGACTTGTTGTGTAATAGTAAAGGATCTTGAAGTATTTCAAAAGAATGCTGAATCATCTTTAACCGAAGAGTAATACTTGGTTTTGAAAACATAAGAGTTATACTAGCTTTATGGGAAGTTAGGTATAACGTCTTAAGAGAGAATGGTTTTACTGATTTTTAGAAGTTAAGAGACTTAATCTTAAAAGATAAGAGACTTGACTTGATATGGATGTTAGTGTGAAACCTCATTCGTGAGTAATGAGTACTGTTGTAAAAGGAATAATGTTTTACCGATTCGAAATCGAATAAGTATCGAACAAACCATCGCAGCGCTAATAAAGGAAAATGTAATGACTAATGAAGTATTATTAAAACCAGAGAAACCTCCATCCGCATGAAGCTAAGATGAGACAAATGAGATTACATTTTCTAGATCATGGCCGCTTAATAAGATTGATTATGAACAAGAATAACCTACTCGCTAGGGCATATGTTACTCAATTGTTTTAAAAGAGATTAAGACATTGAACTATGAAACTTTTCAAAAAGAGATGGCGTAATTGAAATTAGGCAAACCGAACTTTAGGTAAAGAAAGGCATTGTGTTGTCTTAAAATGGTTTAAAACATAAAGTGTTATAATGATTTATGGGAAGTTGGTTATAACGACTTTATGAAAACAAAAGAAGGGTTTTATCATCGGTTTTAATGTGGTAACTTGACTTTAAAAAGAGAAGCGTTTTGGTCTAAAAAGAAGGCATGGTATTGCCTTAATTTGGTTTTAAAAGGATAGTATGGAAGTTGTTTTGGTTTACTTAAAGATATAAGTCACTCTATTTTATGCTACGTATCGGGTGACTTTTATAAAAGGAAATGGATCTTTAAAAGGAACTTAACGACGTAGTACTTTAGGATTAAAACCGGACTTTGACATAAAATGAAAGTACCTTGAGTTGTGGATAACTTGCCTATGCTTGTTGTTGTGTAACTTGCCTATGCTTGTTGTGATAGCCTTTGTTATGCAAGAATTGTGTTCTATATTACCGTCTCTCAATGGAGGCGGTTGACTTATTGAGGACTTACTTGGACGCACTCACAGCGTGACGGAAAATTTCACGTATGTTCACGATGATAGTGTTATTCCACGGACTAGCTCTCCACGAGGTTTCTTCGTTCGCCTTGGTACCGTGGTCGGCTCAGATTTGCCCCGCCTCGTGGTGATTCGCCTTGGTACTGGTAGTTAGCCCTCGTGACTTGCCCTGCTTCAGTGTAGTGGCGAAGTCTCGTGATACGACCTTGGTACCGGTGGTCACCGTACTTGCCGGCCACCACGTGACCGCCTTCGTATCCGTAGTCGCCGCACTTGCCCCGTGTCAGCTTCGTGGTTTGGTTGTATTGTATTGTTATTACGGCTTTGGCATCAGGTAGGACTTGGTGTTGGTGTGTACTTGATGTTATCATATCATAGATCGCGGTGAGGAAGGTATTCCGGGCATGATCGATGTTGTGGGCGTGAGACCCATAATTATATTTGAGTAAATGACCGGAGGCGTGAGACCGACTTGATATAATCATTATATGTGTACATCGTAGTTTGGTTATCATACATGTCTCCGCTTTATATAGACTATTATGATTTCATTTACTGATTTACGCTTCACATACTGCAATTGCCAGATCGACCTCCTTCGGCCGGCTCATGCCGCAGTAAGTACATCATTGCCGATCCCCGCTTTAGGATCACCTTTCAGCGTATTGGGAAGCTCCGTTCCTTCGAGGCTTATCTTTGGTATGTTACCACGATGTCAGAGGTTCTTGTACATTCGTGGTATGGCGGCCCCGTCCGTCATAGTTGTTGTAAAAATCTTAGAGGTCTGTAGCACTGTTGTGGGCAGGGTTGTAAGGATTGTAACTGTTCAGACGTTTATATATATATGTTGAAAGGCAACTGTTTTGGTTGGCCTGTTTATTTATAATATCTCTCATTTCATGTTCATGTTTTATTTCCGCTGATTTTCTCTGATGTTGTATCACTAGGGTGCCCGGGGTAAGGCACCAGTCACGGGCCCGGATTCGGGTCGTGACAAGGGATACCTTGATTAGTAAAGTGAGAAGTTATGAATGTTGACAAGAACGATAAGTGAACTGAGACTATAGTTGTGTAGAGTTCACAAGTTGTAATTACCCCATATAAGTGTAAGACCGATAGGGAAGATTGTACAGTAGAAATACTTTGGCTTATGTGACGAACCTCTAGTAAATAGGGGATAGGGTAAGAAGTACCTTGAGATAAGAGTGAGATGTTTTTTCAGACTAAGAATGAGGAGTTAAGTGTGACGATGAGTCGGGTTATGAACTCATTTCGGGTCAGCCGATAGTATGGAATGGGGTGATGTCAGTTAGAAATGGTCCCGTTATGTGGTAGGGTCCCGGGGATGCCAGGCCCAAGTTTAGTTAATCGTTGTACGAGTTCGTGGATGCGTTCCACCGGAACTAGGTCGTAAGGACCGAGAAGAGCCTTAACGGGAATGTAAGTAACAATATGGCCAAGTTGGTTAGTAACTCCAAGGATTGGAGAACAGAAACAAAATTTGAGATTTTGTACGTTTGCTAAATGAGTTTAGAAGTACGAGAAAGAATGACAAGTAAGGAAAGAAAGGAACCTCTAAGAATCCCGTGTTCTAGGAGACTGTAACCTTCGAGTTTGTGAGAAGGGACCACGGACGGAAGGTCCATTATTATATTCACGTATGTTGTGGTGGCCATGTGTGGCATCATTGGGCTTGTGCATGTTTTGATTGATAGGCATAGTATAGAGTTTATGCCGGAGTTAGTATAGCTTGGCAACCGACTAAGAACATTCGGGGACGAATGTTTCTAAGGGGGGAAGAATGTTACACCCCGTAAGTCCAGGACATGTTAAAGAGAATGCACGTAAGGAATCAAGACTTGGAAATGGGTACGAACGAAAGAATTGTTTTTTTTCCGACGGAAAATGTTCCGAACGTCGGAAAGGAAAAATATTCGTTGTTGAGAATTGGATTCTCAAAATGCATTATTTGAAGAGTATGGAACTTATTATATTTATGGAAATGTATTTTTACGGATTTGGTCACGTGGGGCCCACCCGAGAAATTTTACGTTTTGTGGGGCCCACGAGGGTTACGAAATTTTATAGACGAATGAGAAGGCGACACGCGGCACCCCCACACTTAGTCTTGGTCGAAATGTTGCAAGGGTTAAATGGTCATTTGACCTATGTAGATGATAAGTCTTGCAAGCTTGACATATTTGACCAAGTCAACTTGTCCACATAGGCTTGATCCATGTGATCTTCATCCAAGCCACACATTTGTTGATATCTAGACCCTCCAATGTGTTATATGTATCATACTAGTGCAAGACTTGGCTTTGGACACTTAGAAAAAATTGAAAAACTTTGAAGCCTCCACTAAGAGCTCTCGGGTTAGGGTTCTAAGGAACAAGAAAATTTTTAGTTTTTGATCCATTAGCCACAAGACTTCAACCCAATGTCCCCAAGGGTATTGTAAGGTTATCTCAATAGAAAGATTTCGGAAAAAACACATTTTTACGTTAGTCGCAAGGCGGAAACTAAGGGAGTTCTTCAACTTTGAAGTTGGAACTTGAAGATGGGTTCTTCATAGGCCTCTAAGGAGTGCTTGGAGCGGATTGGAACCTAAGGAAAGGAGCTAAGAATTGCTAAGGCGCGACTTTGGAATCTTGGAAATTTTAAGGGCTTATAAAGGTATATTCTTGTCGTTTTAGCAATTAAGGTTTACTTATCATTGTAGCTATGATTATTAGCAAGCATGAGTTATATAGTATGAAGTTTGATAAGTATTTTGACTATTGGAACCCTAATCCGAAATCTAGCATGTTTAGCTTTAAGATTTCAATTCAAGTCAATTATTAGTTAAGTCGTCACATGTTGTATAAAGAAGGAAATTGTAGTTGTTGAAGTTGTTTATGACTAAATAACATGTTGACCTAAGAACTTGGAATTGGAAAAGGATTGGAAAAGACGTAGTGTTGTTGGTTATATGTTGGCCGAGAATGGCTAGTGAAGTATTAAACTATTTGGTATGAATTGTGGGGCGGAATTTTACACGTATTGTAAGGCGTGTAATCCCCTTTGTTTGGTTGTTGTTTTGAGCCTTAAATGTGGTTTGCTGGTTATTGTATTCGGCCTTGAAAAAGGTGGCAAAGTGAGTAGAAACAAAGGAAGTGCTGCCCAATTTTCCGTAGAATTAGAGACCGTATACTTAGTATTATTCTACGTTAGAGACTAGAAGTTGATAGTCTTGTTGTGACCATTATAGGTTGACACTTCTACGTACGGCGTATTCGGCTTAGCTTGTGGATTTAGCCGAAAAGGTATGTGAACTATCTCCTCTTCTAGCATGATTCCTTAAGATAAAGAAAGTACGTCCTACTCCTTAAATGATCCATTCCTTGGTTGTATTTGGATTGCCTAAAGTAGAATTTGTTCTATGTACTTCCTTTGATTGTACTTTGATGTTTAAATTGTAAGTTGTATAATCCATTGCCTTAGTGAAGTTGGATTCTTAAAAGTGAAAGTATTTTACTTAAAGTACATAGAGTCTTAAAAAGGAAGTGGTTTCCAAATCTTTTGGGCTAGTGCCTTAGTCCCAAAATCCTAAAGGTCATTATAATGACTTTAGGGGAGTCAAAGGAGTGATTTACTTAATTGTTTTAAAAGAGGAGAAATGACATGATTTAAGAGAAGTAACTTGTTTTAAAGGAGTGAGTTACTTGAGGTTTAAAAGTAGAAGAAACTTGTTTTCTATATATTAAGAGACTTGAAGTGTTTTGAAAGTTAAGAACTTGATTTGTAAGTATGTGATACTTGGTTTTAATAGTATAAGTCTCTTGGTTATAAAAGGAATGGATATGTCTAAAACCATAAAGGGTTATAACGGCTTTATGGGAAGTTGGTTATAACGGCTTTATGGAAGGTTTAGGGAGTTGTCTATTTTGATTAATCGGCATAAGTTGCCTAGTTTGTGAAAATTTGAAGTTACTTGGTTTCACGCTTCGAAATGAGTTTCAAAAAGTATAGTAACTTACTTTGAAGAATAGACATGCCTTGATACTACGGGTGTTAATATCTTGGGATTTTACATAAAAAGGAGTCTTTTGAAAAGAATGTACGTACGTAGTACTTTGGCCTGGTTAATTGAGAATTATTCTATTTGTGCCTTGATAAGTACTTTGGCCTGATAAATTGAGAATTTGTCTAAGTGTGCCTTGATTAGTACTTTGGCCTGATAAATTGAGAATTTGTATAAGTGTGCCTTGATTAGTACTTTGGCTTGATAAATTGAGAATTTGTCTAAGTGTGCCTTGATAAGTACTTTGGCTTGTTAATTGAAAATTATTCTATTTGTGCCTTGATAAGTACTTTGGCCTGATTAATTGAGAATTAGTCTAAGTGTGCATTGATAAGTACTTTGGCTTGTTAATTGAGAATTATTCTAAGTGTGCCTTGATTAGTACTTTGGCCTGATAAATTGAGAATTTGTATAAGTGTGCCTTGATTAGTACTTTGGCTTGATAAATTGAGAATTTGTCTAAGTGTGCCTTGATAAGTACTTTGGATTGTTAGTTGAGAATTATTCTATGTGTGCCTTGATAAGTACTTTGACTTGTTTAGTTGAGAACTGCCTATGTGTGCTGGAAATAGCCGATTGTGTGTTATTGGTATATCAGTCGTTTCGGGGTCATTCCCCGGGTTTGTGGCATTTGCAGATTCCGTGGAATTGCTACCCACGATGCGAGGAATACCTCATGCGGGTCCGTAAGGACTTATGCGGGTGAAATAGTCTCACGTGCGGTCCGACCTATGCGAGGAATACCACGCCACCGTAGCGGCTTATGCGGTGAAATAGTCCCATGCGAGGAATACCTCACGCTGGTCCACGCGCCTACGCGGGTGAAATAGTCTCGTGAGTAGGATGGTTAAATGATCTGCGCGGATGGTCTGTTTTGATCATGAGATTCCTATTTTATATTGTAAGGATACTACTGTTTACTCATTGTTAGTAAGGCACAATGTGTTGTAATTGGATTATCATATATGTCCCCGGAGTTGGTTGTGTTACCCTATGGTCATGCTTTTACGATGTGGGATTCCGGGGCATGAGACCACGAGGCATTTAGGACACAGGTGGGACTTGGTGTTCAGTATCCATATTGGTGTTATTACATCATGGACTGCCGGCAGTGAGGAAGGATTCCACGGGCATGATTGATATTATGGGCGTGAGACCCATAGTTATATTTGAGTAGTGACTTTGGTGGTCGCGTCCCCGACTTGATATGATCGCTATGTGTTATATCGTAGGTTGGCTATCGACATGTCTCTGCTTTGTTTAGATCGTTATGATTTTATTACGCATTTCATCGCTCACATACTTGGTACATTCTTCGCATCGACCTCCTTTCGGCCGCGTCATGCCGCAGTTTAGGTACGCAGCTTGGTGATCGCAGTGTAGGACACCGCCGAGTTTTTGGATAGCTCCTTGATTCGAGTTTATCTTTTGGTATAAGTTCTTTCAAGATGTGTTTTTGTACAATTACGGGTACGGGGCCTTGTCCGTCATAGTTCAAGATAACTCTTAGAGGTCTGTATTCATATGCTGGATTGGACCACGTATGCGGTGTAGTGTCTTTTGTTTATGTATATATACGGCAGCCTTGTCGCTTTGCCCTCGCACGCACGATGGTTTTAAAAAAAAAGGTGTTATTTAATTTCGCAGCTTACTTGTGTTGTTAAGGTAGAAGGGTGCCAGTAGGCACCGCCACGCCCGGTTCGGGTGTGACAGGAGCTATCCCAAAAGCTGAGCAATGATCCTAAGCACGCGGATCAACAAACTGAGTACCTACACCTGCGGGCATGAACGCATTTCTGGGCGGGCAAGATAACATGTACTAAGTATGTAAACATAAAGTACAGTAATGAAAATCATAACTGGCCAAAGAATGACAGGGACAAGTATAAATATCAAATACTAGATCAAACCGTGTCATATAAAAATCAGGGCCAACTGTACCTTTTAAACTAACAGAGAGTCATGTCAACATCATGGAACGCCGGCCCATATACTCATCAAATGAATTTATATCTATATCAGTGTTGCGGATCGTGCAACCAGTCCCATTATATAATAGTGTTGCGGATCGTGCAACCCGTCCCAATAAATTTATAAATGTTGCGGATCGTGCAACCGTCCCAATATATGTAAACAAGCGTTGCGGATCGTGCAATTCGTCCCAATAGATATACAGATAACTATCAAGGCAACCTTGTGCAATTTAAATCACCTTTGACTCTCATTAGAATAAAATGAAGGAACTATCATTTTAGAAAACTCAAGGCACTATTATGTCATGTAATATTAGGGACTTGAACCCAAAAGCACCATGTACGTCCTCCGTACATCCTTTTCGTTATAAAACCCCAAGGCACTAGCCTTGAAACATCAAATCACTTACTCTTTAAAAAAATCAAGTTTACACTTTTGAAATCAAGTCAAGTATACTTTTAAAATCAAGTAACTTACACATTTAAAACCAAGTGACTTATACTTTTAAAACCAAGTCAAGTATACTTTGATAATCAAGTAACTTATTCTTCTTCAATCAAGTCATTATACTCACACAATCAAGTCATGTATCATAAAGGATTCAATGGAATTACGTACGTCCACCGTACCCCCATTTTAAACAAATCATGCCAAGGAAGAAAAGATAGTTCACATACCTTATAGGCTACACCAACTTGACAACTATAATACGTCTCAAGTAGTACTTCAACCTATAAATACCAATAACACGTCTATCAATTCTATGATACTAGTATACACTTACACTACATAATGAATCTCCTTTCGTATAAAAATTCGGGCAGCACTTCCCCCGCTTATACGTACTTTTCCACCTTTTAAAAAGGTCAATTTCAACAATAACCAAGGCACCAATTAAGGGCACAACAAAACAGCAACCAAAGGGGATTACACGCCTACTCTACGTGTAAAATTCAGCCCCTTAATCCATATAACAATAGTCCATACTTCTACGACAATGAGGGTAAAATGTGAAGCTTACAACACCTTTATATACCCTTAATTCTTTAGGACCTACGTTAGCAATTACTACATTTAAACATGTGTATTGGTGGCTGAATTTCCAGCATGATACATGTATAAAACAGTCCCTAAAACGCCACAACAACGTCTCACAGTTTAGGCAGTTTTCGGCCAACACACCCTAAATCCCTTTTCACAATTCCTTATAATCCAACATACATTCCAACATGTTTATATAAACCACGACAACTTGTAACAACATGATTTCCTTCATTTTAACATGCGATTAGAGACGTTAAATAACAATAATAACCAACGAATCCAACGTTACCAAATCTGTCTAGAAAATCGGTAATCACCCAACATGTCACATATGTTTCTTATACTCCATTTTTCTTGTTACAAGTTCTTCCCCTAACTATCACAACATGTAATATATAATTACTTCAAGAGGAAGAAGAAAACTTACCAAAATCTTAGCCAAAAACAGTCGCAAAGTCACGTCCAAACCACCCTGTTTTGCACCACTTTCTCACGTTGCAATAACACACATGTAACCTCTACAAGCTTGTATCCATCTTGCTTTCATGTTTTTCCTTCCATAAGTTCATATACAAGCTTAGGGTTTCAAGATCTTTTCTTTCCAAAACCGTGACTTACTATATTGCAAAGTTAACTTGGCTTAGAACTTAGTCTAGGTGCTTAATCTTGGAAAGAAAATAACTTGATCTTGTTCTTTCTTGGCTATGCAATTTAGAGACTCACTAGGTTTAGGAGAGATGAGGGTTTGAAATGATGAATATCTTTTGTTCTAAGTCTTTAAGACTTACCTATATATAGGTGTGTGGAGTCTTCACAAGACAAGTGGAGGGAGCACTTGCCACCCTCCTATTGGCCAAGTATTTCTCTTCACAAAATAATATCCCACACTTAGCCATTTTTCATCCAATTTTTCGATGGCTCTAACATCCATATACCAAGACTTAATTATTCACACTAAGTCCATAATTCTATTGACAATAATCCAACTACTAGAAATTAATGTATATCTTGTATACGGAGTATACCCTATTTACATTTTGTATATCACATATACACTTTTAGAAAAGTGAAAAGGCATGACAGATAAACAATCTTATCCAATTTCTTGTCATCACATAAATCTCGGAAATTTTTCGTATAAGGAAATGTAAAAATCATTTCCTTCCGACATTCCAATCTTATTTCCATGATCATATTCTCACTTAGTAGCTAGGGAATTACGGGGTGTAATATTTCCCCCCTCCCTTTAGAAATATTCATCCCGAATGTTCACAATAAGTTTCAAGTTATACACGAAGATGCCTCATATGACCACAATACAACACATAGTCTCATTAATAAATCAAAACAGTCAAGTAGGGATTGGAATTACCTGTGGGCATCGGGAATTAGTGAGGATACTTCTTTATCATCTCATCTTCCGCTTCCCACGTCATCTCTTCCTATTATCGTTCCACCACAATACTTTGACGGAAGCCACATCCTTAGTCTGTAACTGTCTAACCTGGCGATCAAGTATGGCTATGGGACTCTCCTCATACGCCAACTCCGCTGTCACCTGGACGTCATCTACTGGGAAGACTCTAGATGGATCACCAATACACTTACATAGCATCGATACGTGGAAGACCGGATGTACCGCTTCCAAATCTGATGGTAGATCCAACTCATAGGCAACATTGCCTACTCTACGTACAATCTGATAAGGCCCAATGTATCTTGGGCTAAGTTTCCCCTTCTTACCAAACCTCATCACACCCTTCATGGGTGATACCTTCAAGAATACCCAATCATCAAGCTGAAATTCTAAGTGTCGACGTCGATTATTCGCATACGACTTCTGTCGACTCTGCGCTGCTAATAATCTCTCCCGAATAAGCTTCACCTTATCCACAACTTGTTGAACCAAGTCTGGGCTGACCAACCTAGCATCGCCAACATCAAACAAACCAATCGGCGACCTGCACTTCCTTCCATATAAGGCCTCATACGGGGCCATCTGAATACTCGAATGGTAGTTGTTGCTATACGCAAACTCAACGAGTGGCAAATGATCCTCCCAAATACCCCTGAAGTCAATAACACAGGCTTTCAACATATCCTCAAGTGTCTGGATAGTACGCTCTGCCTGTCCATCGGTCTGAGGGTGAAACGCTGTACTGAAACTCACCTGTGTCCCTAATCCCTTCTGGAAAAACCTTCAGAAATTAGTCATAAACTGGGCTCCTCTGTCTGATATAATAGAAGTGGGAACCCCGTGCAGTCTCACTATCTCCCTGATATAAAATCTAGCATAGTCCTCAGCCGAGTAAGTAGTCCTAACTGGAAGAAAATGAACTGATTTCGTCAGCCTATCCACAATAACCCATATGTAGTCGCACTTCCGCTGAGTACAAGGTAAGCCTGACACGATGTTAATCACCTCCCACTTCCAAGTCGGGATATCTATCCCCTGCAATAAACCACCAGGCTTCTGGTGCTCCACCTTGACCTGCTGACAATTCAAACACTGAGCAACAAACCCTGCTACGTCTCTCTTCAGGCCGTCGTACCAATACACGCATCTAAGGTCATGATACATCTTTGTTGACCCCGGATGAATAGAATACAGAGCACTGTATGCCTCTCCCATAACCTGTTGCCGCAGCCCTGCAACATCATGTACACACAGCCTGCCTTCGTACCGTAGCACCCCATCAGGTGCAACCTCAAATAGAGTCTTCTCCTTCCGGAGAGCTGCATTTCTATACCGTACCATAACCGGATCCTCATACTAGTGCCTCTTTACCTCTTCTACGATGGAAGACTCGGTAACCTCTCGAACCGAACTCTACTGTCATCGAAATCGACCAACCGGATCCCAAGGCTCGCTAGCTGATGTATCTCACGAACCATTTCCCTTCTGTCTGACTGTACATCTATCAAGCTACCCACAGATCTACAACTAAGAGCATCTGCAACCACATTGGCTTTCCCTAGGTGGTATAGAATATCAACATCATAGTACTTAAGTAACTCTAACCACCGTCTCTGCCGCAGGTTCAGCTCCTTCTGTCTGAAGATATACTGGAGACTCTTTTGATCAGTATAAATGTCAATATGAACTCCATATAGATAGTGTCTCCATATCTTCAAAGCATGTATAACTGCCGCTAACTCCAAATCATGAATGGTTTAAAGATTATGTTCATTAGATCCATAAATGCTGCTGGGGCATTGGTTAATCCGAAAGACATGACCAAGAACTCATAATGGCCATATCAGGTCCTAAAGGCTGTTTTTGATATATCATTCAGATTTATTTTCATCTGATGATATCTCGAACGAAGATCAATCTTGGAAAAAATAATTGGCTCTCTGAAGTTGGTCAAAAAGATCATCGATTCTTGGTAATGGATATCGATTCTTGATCGTGAACTTATTGAGTTGTCGATAATCGATGCACATTCGGAGCGATCCATCTTTTTTTCTTCACAAAAAGAACTGGTGCGCCCCAGGGGGAAATACTAGGCCTTATAAATCCTTTATCCAGAAGATCCTTCAACTGTTCTTTTAACTCTCTCAATTTAGCTGGGGCCATTCGATATGGAAGAATAGAAATAGGTCTTGTACCCAGAATTAACTCTATAGCGAACTCCACTTCTCTATCCGGAGGAAGGCCTGGGAGATCTTCAGGAAAAAAACCTTCGAAAATTTTCAAACAATAGGGACATCATGCACCGCTGGGGACTCTTTTTGGGTATCTACTATATTAGTCAGTTATGCGTACTCCACTTTGTGACTCCTTAATAACTTTTGAGACCTAAGGTAGGAAATAAGCTGACGTGAGGATATTCTTCGCATCATGGGTAGCAAATCCACTAAGGTGGTATAACGTCTTGGGGTTTTCCTCATTTATACTCTTACCACAAGCGGTGGTATGACGTCTGGGGCTTTCCTCATTCATACTCTTACCCCGAGAAGGTGGTATGACGTCTGGGCTTTCCTTCATTCATACTCTTACCCCGAGAAGGTGGTATAACGTCTGGGGCTTGCCTCATTTATACTCTTACCCTGCAGAAGGTGGTATAACGTCTTGGGGTTTACCTCATTTATACTCTTACTGGAGAAGGTGGTATAACGTCTTGGGCTTTACCTCATTTATACTCTTACCACGGAGAAGGTGGTATAACGTCTGGGGTTTACCTCATTTATACTCTTACCCTAGCTCAACCGGCTATCCTACATAACATAAGTAAGTCAAGAAATCCTCTAACTTCTTATTGACATTATTAATATATCCTCTCATTTTAGTTCACTTAAGGCACTAACATGTCTTAATAAAAGAACTGAAATTTAATCCCAAGTACTACATACTTCTACTCTTTTAAAACGAATGACTCTTTTTTTTTATATAAAACTTCCAAGATACTAATAACCATAGCATCAAGTCACTTGTCCTTACTTATCTTACTTAAAGTAAATCTCTCCTTTTAACTTTCCATAAAGCGAATATAACCAACTTCCCATAAAGTCTGTATATTAATCTTATGCCTTAGTCAATTACATTTTCCTATTTCCAAGGGACTTAAACTTTTAAAACAAAACAAGTATCATATACTCAAAACACTTCAAGTCCCTTAACTTTGAAAACTTAAGACATCTTTAATAGTTTTAAAGAAGTGGGTTAACCTCCTAACTCACCCAACTTGGCCATTTTTAAATAAGTAAAGGATATCAAAGTATTGTACGTCTACCGTACTATATAAGTACAACTATTCATGCTCAAGAGATAGGAAAGTTCCACATACATTTATTGATCTTCTAAACGATAAGTGGAACTCTCTCTGGATGGAGTTGACTATTTTCTATAGTATGACTCCAATCGGATAGTTGAAAAAGGTCGAGTCACATAAATGTCTCTTTCGTGAATACTCTCTTTTTGATTTGGCAAAACCTTCTACCCTCATTGTCATGTTGACGATCTGAAGGTACGTCCGATCATAGGCTAATGCCACTACCTTCTCTACCAAGTTCGGGTTTAAACTCTCACAAATCTTTTGACCTTCTCCCTTTCGTAGGAATAATATGCACGTTGTATGATGAAGATCACATGAATTAGGTATTGTACTCTATCACATTGCGGTCTCCTTGTTTCAACAGTTCAAACTCACGTCTGAGAGGCATCTTTTCGGGAGTTAGGCATGTACTTTTCACTGAATGCAGCTCTGAACTCCCCCCACGTCATCGGTGGTGACATCGGAAAATGATTTCTTCTAAAATTTCTCCACCACACCCGTGTCGCCCACTAACCGCAAGGCGACACCAAATTGACGTCATGCGTCTCCACACATCCTCGTAAACAAGAGGTTTTCTACCTCATCGAGAAATACTATCAGGTTAGACTTGTAGTCCTTCCCGTATAGATATGTTCCTTTTTCTCACAAAATTTGCCCCATAGTCTATCTCGGTACCTCCTACCTTTTCGGTCGGTGGTGCGATACATCTAGTTATTTTATCGTTGTACACTCCTTCCACAATCCTTTGAAGGAGGTAGTACGAGAACCAAGTCTTTGAAAAGACTCAAGATAGACGAGAAGAGTATGAAAGAAGTGAAACTTTAGGATGTTATTCGCTTTACTTATTACTAAGGTGGCGCACACCGTCGCAATAAGTAACCGCTCAAACACCCGACTCAAGAAACTTCCTAGAATCTCCTAACTGCTTTGATACCAACTTGTCACGCCCAAATTTTCCTAAGTCTTTACTTAGGCGTGATGGCACTGGACAATTATTTTCCACCAGAGCACCATTTAATTCTCTTTATTTAGAAATTTAAACTTATATTCAAATACTGAGCTATTAATAAAAATAACAATAAAGAAATTTGTTTATGACTTTATTGAAAATATAACGCGAGCCCATACTGCAAATATTGTTTCTACATAGACATACCGACAAATATTATTCTAAGTTGGAAGGAGACCATTCCACACGGGCATTTCGAGACACCGAACCGACATTACGAACTCGACGAGTACCAAGCCCAAGGCAATGGACTTGGTATGACAAGAGGTCGCGGACGATCGCTAGCCTTGGCGTGGAGCCTTTCCTCTATCACGCTTTCTGAAACATGTTAAATAAAGAGTCACCTACCATCCAATGAGTGAGAACCTTACCCTGCAATTCAAAGTAACACCACAATATTCCAAGTGCAACCACATTATAACGTAATAAGCATATTGCAAAAACATATCAGGTTACAACATCTTTAAATATGCAACAACTCCTCATAGGAAATTCTCGGTTTAACTAACACTTCATTTTATCTCGTATTATACGTTAAGACATTCCTGCATTTCCACATGTTTATTACATTTATATATTTGTGAACGCGTATTCACTTTTCATATTTATATATAGGTGAACACGTATTCATCTTTCATATTTGTTGCGGCGTGCAACCCGATCCATTATATTTACGTATTTTTGAACACGTAGTCACTTTCCGTTTTGTTGCGGCGCAACCCGATCCATTATGTTTACGTATTTGTGAATGTGTATTCACTTTACGCTTTGTTGCGCTGCAACCCGATCCATTATATTTACGTATTTGTGAACATATATTCACTTTACGTTTTGTTGCAAGGCAACCCGATCCATTATGTTTACGTATTTGTGAACGCGTATTCACTTTACGTTTTGTTGCGGCGTGCAACCCGATCCATTATATATTTATATATTTATGTGAACACGTATTCACTTTTCATATTTTTCAGAAGATCAAATAAATACTATTCTCTTTTCTGCATCAACACACAACCTAGCCCAACACCCGAAGCATCACAATACACGACATAACCCTCTAATCCCTCAAGAAGAGTCAGAACTGGAGCCGTAGTCAACTTATCCTTCAACAACTGGAAGCCCTGTTCACAAGCATCCGTCCACTGGAACTTAGCCGCCTTCTGCGTTAGCCTAGTCAAAGGCGCTGAGATCGAAGCAAACTTTTCCACAAACCTCCGGTAATACCCCGCTAGTCCCAAAAAATTGCGCACCTCAGTAGGTGTAGTAGGTCTGGGCCATGTCTTCACCGCCTCAATCTTTTGAGTATCCACCCGAATACCATCGGTTCCAATAATATGCCCCAAGAATGCCACTGAGGCCAACCAGAACTCATATTTCGAAAACTTGGCATACAATCGCGGCGGCCGAGGACTCTGGCATCGCCCTCAAATGGTCTGCATGTTCCTATTCTGAACGAGAATAAACCAGGATGTCATTAATGAATACTATAACAAAGGTATCCAGAAATGGCTTGAATACCCGGTTTATTAAATCCATAAACACCGCTGGAGAATTAGTCAGCCCAAAAGACATCACCCTGAACTCATAATGCCCGTACCGGGTCCTGAATGCAGTCTTCGGGATATCTGCCTCTCTAACCCGCACCTGATGAGAAGATCTATCTTCGAAAATCACTTAGCACCCTGCAACTGATCAAAATACCTATTCTTGATGGTTACCTTATTCAGCTGCCTATAATCGATACACATCCGCAGCGACCCATCCTTCTTCTTCACAAATAATATCGGCGCTCCCCAAGGAGATGTACTAGGCTTAATGAAGCCTTTTTCCAGCAAGTCTCTCAGCTGGTCTTTTAACTCCTTCAACTCAACAAGTGTCATTCTATAAGGAGGAATGGATATCGGTCGGATATCTGGCAGAACATCAATACAGAACTCTATCTCCCACTCTGGAGGAATACTTAGGAGATCATCAGGGAACACATCCGGGAATTCACTAACAACCGAAACTGACTGAAGAGCTGGTACCTCAGCTTCCGTATCGAACACCCGAATCAGATGATAGATATACCCCTTTCTAACCATCTTTCTGGCCTTGAGGTAAGAAATAAACCTACCCCTCGGCGACACTGTATTCCCTTTCCACACAATAACCGGCTCATCGGGAAACTGTAATCGGACCAACTTCTCCCTACAGTCAACATTGGAATAACAGGAAGCTAACCAGTCCATACCCATAATGACATCAAAATCCGTCATAACCAACTCTATCAAGTCTGCTAGGGTCTGACGACTGTATATAATCACCGGGCAATTCTTATATACCCTCTCAGCTACCACCGAATCACCTACTGGTGTAGCTACCTCAAAGGGTTCTATCAACTCAGATTCTATTCCTATTTTACCAGCAACAAGAGGGGATATATAGGACAAAGTAGAACCTGGATCTATCAAAGCATATACGTCACAGAGGGAAATCAATAATATACCTGTGACAACATCCCGCGAAGTCTCCTGGTCATGTCGACTGGCTAAGGCATAAATATAGTTCGGAGGACCGCTAGAACTAGGACCTCTGCCACGACCTCTGCCACGACCTTCGCCACGCCTATTGCCCCGTGGAACATCCCGCCTCGGGCGATAGCTATCGAAGATAAAGATCCAAAGAATGACCCAAAGAGGCTATGCCATACTCCCTGTACCACCTCTGGAAGGACAATCTCTCCTCAAATGGCCTTGGCGGCCGCAAAAATAACAAGCACCTGTAATAACGCGGCACTCCCCAAAATGGGACCTACCACACCGAGGACAATGAGGTAAAGGTGGCCTCATCTAACTAGAACCCCTGAATATCTGCGAACCTGCAGCCCTGACCTGCTCCCGAATACCCCAGACCGTCAAACCTCCTGCCCGTAGACTGTGATGGTGCACTCTAAGTTGGCTGAGATGCATACCTCACCTGCTGCCGAGGCTGTCCGCCTCGAAACTCACCCGAAAACCCAGCCGTCCTGGCCCTCCTAGGCTGATCCCTATCATGACCTCTATCTATCTGGCGCCCTCTATGTCGCTCCTCGACTCCTTGTGCATACGCCTGGATATGAGTAATATCCATGCCCGGCTAAAGCGCTACTGCCATGCACGCATCAATAAGGTAGTGGTCTAGCCCCATCACGTAACGGTGCACTCTGTCTGCCATGTCCGCTACTATAGTGGTGGCGTACCGAGCCAATGAGTCAAACTCTAGGGCTGTACTCTCTAATAGTCCTCCCACTCTGCCTCAAAGTTAAGAACCTATCAACCCTGGCTCTCCTCATCTCAGGAGGTAAGAAGTGATCAAGAAAGGCCTCCATGAACTCATCCCAAATAGCTGGAGGAGCACCCTCGCCCCTAGACAACTTCCATGACTCAAACCAGTTAAGTGCTACATCGCGCAATCGGTAAGAAGCCAATACGACCGACTCGGTCTCCGAAGCCTTAATCACCCTCATTGTCCACTGAATCTGGCGGATGAACTCCTGAGGATCATCCTCAGGCCTCGACCCATAAAACTCCGGCATACTACATCTCAAGAAGTCCCGGACCCTCAAACTATATGCTCAGGGTTAGCACGGCCTGCTCGCGTAGTCTGTCTCGCTACTATCCTAGCGATGGATCAGTATCCTCAAGTCCATATCCTCTCGCCTGGCCGAGGAATGGAGGCTCGTATCGGGCCTCCGAGCCGCTCTAAGCTCCTCTAGTACTGGCGGTGTAACTGAACTCGCTGACTGATGCACATCCTCATGCATAGACTGGGCATGTGCCCTAGTAACTCTCCGAGTCTGAATAGCAGCTCCTGCTACTGACTTGCCCTTCTAGGCCACTGTTGCCTTCGAAGAAGGCATAATTGTAACACAATAACAGGTTAGAGAGGAACCAGCCTAATAACACAACTCTATTGCACGATCTTATGAGATGAAAGAATGAAAACCAATCCTAAATGTTCAGTAGCCTCCTGTGTATAAGTAAGGTGCACAACATACCTATACCCAAGACTCTACTTAGACACGGTCTGTAGACATTCCGAGGACTAACTGCTCTGATACCACTTTTGTCACAACCCGAACCCCGGGCCCGTGACTGGTGCCCTACCTGGGCACCCTTATACCCGTACCTCACATATAACCAATGGAAGCAAATACAACTCAAATAATAACACAACTCGCGTGATAAAACTGACAAGCCGACAGAGCCGCCACAGTATATATAAAATACCCAAATAATTGCAATTGTACATAAGTCCAACCCACACATGACTACAGACCTCTAAGGGTATAATAGTAACTATGACGGGACAAGGCCCCGCCGTACCCCTGAATGTACATAAACCTGTAATAGCCAAAAATGTACCAAAAGACTAGACTCTGGAACAATGAAGTTATCCCAAAAGTTGAGCAATGATCATAAGCACGCGGATCAACAAACTAAGTACCTACACATGCGGGCATGAACGCAGCCCCCCTAAGGGGGTCAGTACAACATGTACTAAGTATGTAAACATAAAGTACAGTAATGAAAATCATAACTGGCCAAAGAATGACAGGGAAAATATAAATATCAAATACTAGATCAAACCGTGTCATATAAAAATTAGGGCCAATTGTACCTTTTAAACTAACAGAGAGTCATGTCAACATCATGGGACGCCGGCCCATATACTCATCAAATGCATTTATATCTATATCAGTGTTGCGGATCGTGCAACCCGTCCCATTATATTATAGTATTGCGGATCGTGCAACACATCCCAATAAATTTATAAGTGTTGCGGATCGTGCAACCCGTCCAAATATATGTAAACAAGCGTTGCGGATCATGCAACCCGTCCCAATAGAAATACAGATAACTATCAAGGCAACCTTGTGCAATTTAAATTACCTTTGACTCTCATTAGAATAAAATGAAGGAACTGTCATTTTAGAAAACTCAAGGCACTATTATGTCATGTAATATTAGGGACTTGAACCCAAAAGCACCATGTACGTACGCTGTACATCCTTTTCGTTATAAAACCCCAAGGCACTAGCCTTGAAACATCAAATCACTTACTCTTTAAAAAAAATCAAGTTTACACTTTTGAAATCAAGTCAAGTATACTTTTAAAATCAAGTAACTTACACCTTTAAAACCAAGTGACTTATACTTTTAAAACCAAGTCAAGTATACTTTGATAATCAAGTAACTTATTCTTTTTCAATCAAGTCACTTATACTCACACAATCAAGTCATGTATCATATAGGATTCAATGGAATTACGTACGTCCACCGTACCCCCATTTTAAACAAATCATGCCAAGGAAGAAAGGATAGTTCACATACCTTATAGGCTACACCAACTTGACAACTATAATACGTCTCAAGTAGTACTTCAACCTATAAATACCAATAACACGTCTATCAATTCTATGATACTAGTATACATTTATACTACATAATGAACCTCCTTTCGTATAAAAATTCGAGCAGCACTTCTGTTATACCCCGTATTTCCAGAGTATGTACGTAAGGACGTACGTAGAAAATTTGAACTTGTGATTTAGGCTTGGCCGAAATTTATTTGTTCACAACACCCGATTAGAGTCGTTTTTCGACGAAACGTTTTCACAGCTTTCGTAGGGGAATTTCCGACTATGCCATTTTTAATTTTTGCGGATTTTTCCGAGAGACGTAACATTTTGGACCAACAAGAGAGCGCCACTTGGCACCCTCTCATTGGAACACCTTGGGCGGTTTGCTTGGCCGAAAGTGGGACGTTTTGGCTAGCTTTCTTGGCCTTGTTTTGTGCCATGTTTTGTGGAGTAGAGATAGGGTGCACTTGGCTTGATCCTAGTCCTACACTTGCCTAACACATGGATTGATCTTGGCCATTGGTTGGCCAAGGCTTGTGCTATAAATACCCATCCCTTTGATGAACTTCTTCATCCATTCCAAATAATTCTAAGTGTTAAATCCTCCTCCCTCCCTTGTGTTGAGTTCGGCCAAGGGCCTCCCCCCCTAGTGGCCGAGAGCACCCCCCCCTCTAGGGGTGCTAGCCGAGAGTAGTGCCCCCCCCTCCTAGTAGTGTGGCCGTGGGGTACCCCCCCCCTAGCCTAGTCGTTTTCGTATAAATACCCTCCTCTTGATAGAAATACTCTCAAAAGTATTGTTATAATGCCCAAATTACCTTAGCCATATACCTTGTGTATTCTAAGGTTATACCTATACGAAAAACCCAGAAATACTATTATACTTCCCGTCAGTCACAAAACCGAAACCCTAGGAAAATCTCCATAGTCCGTTTAGATCGTGTAGAAGTTGGTTAGAACTTCTAAGGGTGGTTTAGAGCGGGTTGGAGCGCTCGGAGTTGGAGCTAAACGATTGCCCAGGATCGACTTTAAGCTAGGATAATTATGGGCTTATCGAGGTAAATATCTTGTCCCCCTATTGTAATTGGAAATTACATGTTGTTAGATATTATAGTTGAAGTATACTATATATAGTATTGAACGTAGTTATCGGCAATGTCTTGCGACTTAAGCCTGAAATTAAAGAAGAATACTGAACTGTAATTACATAGGTCAGACATAGAGACTTGTGTAGTAGAAGATCGTGAGTAGAATTGTACCCGTAGGTTAAATGTATAACCCCCCCCCGGTTGGCTTGGTAGCCGGCCTCGATAGAGGAGGAGATTTACGCTGTTGCGGGGGGGGGAGGTGCGGCCGAATTTTCTGTAGAATGTTCTACGATAAGATCTAGATGTTAATAAGCGCCTTGTGGCCTTATAGGTTGAAGTACTACGTGTGGCGCGATCTACTTGGCTTAAGGAGTAGCCGACGTTTGGAAGTACTTGGAGCGTTTTGCTATTAGTCGATACTCGTCCGCGAGGTATGTGAACCTCTTCCTATCTCTTCTAGCATGATATGTGTGAACTATGTAGTACGGTAGACGTACATGTGCTAAATGTATTTGATTGGTTTAAAACATAAAGTGTTATAACGGCTTTATGGGAAGTTGGTTATAACAGCTTTATGTTGTTAAGAAAATACTTGTGGTTTTTAAAAGGTAACTGATTTGAACTATAACTGGCTTGTTATATGTTAATAAAGAACTTGAAGTATTTCAAAAGATTTTTGAATCATTTTGAAAGAAGTAGCAATATTTGGTTTTTGAAAACTTAAGAGTTATACTAGCTTTATGGGAAGTTAGGTATAACGGCTTAAGAATGTTTTACTGATTTCGGAAATCAGAATGTGTATCGACAAACCACTGCAGCGTTAATAAAAGGAAATGTTTTGAGTAATTAAGTATTATTAAAACTAAGAGAAACTTCCATCTGCATAGAAGCTAAGATGAGACAAAATGATATTTCCTAGATCATGGCTGCTGTAATAAGATTGTTATAAAGAAGATATCCTACTCACATATAAGGCTTATGTTTCTCAGATAGTTTAAAGGAGAATTATATTCTTAAATGAATAAGAATATGAACTACTTAATCCTTTCTAAAATAATGATATAATTGAACATTGGAAATTTGTCAAACTTTAACATTGGAAATGAATGTTGCTACTTGATTTTAAAAAGAGATGTAATTGATTTACTTTAAAAAGATGATCACTCTATTTTTATACTACGTATTATGTGACATTGTGAAAGTAACGCACCTTTTAAAAGAGTTAATGTATGAAGTACTTTGGGGATAAAACCCGAACTTATTGACATATAGTAGAAAGTACCTTGTGTGAACAACTTGATTGTATTGGTTTGTGATAGCCTTGTAATACTTTCTTGTTGCTTTGATAAGTAAACGTGTTAGAATGCTACGTGTGTTAGTATCTTGTGATGTTTGTGTAAAGGGGTTTCTTGATTGTGCTTATTAACTATCTGTCGTTATGATAGTATTGTGGCATTCATCTCTTGTGATGATTCCGGGTTAAGCCGCCTCCGACGCGGGTAGACTCAGCGGGTCGATGGACCTATGATTCGAGATACCTCACGCAGTCCCGGGGCTATGCGGAATCGCGAGTTCCGTGTTAGGATGCGCCCTTGTGGTCACGCGGTCCTGGGCTACGCGACGCGAGTCCGTGATACGCCGGGAGTAGCTACCTCGATGCGCGGAATACCTCACGCGGCCGATGAGATTGGCCTACGCGGAGTCGGGAAGTTCCAGGACTAGACGCGCACATTAGATATCGCGCAAGTGGCGGCTTTGATCATGTGACGGTTCAGACAGATCTCATGATACGATTCATGACCTTGGTACCGTGAGTGTTAGTAGTCGGCTATGCCTTCGCATTTACCCCGCACGGTGTTATTATGGCACGTGGACCCGTGTTCATATGTGTTCCTTGGTGCTTTATATCATAAATCGCTGGCGGTGAGGAATGTGTCCCACGCACGATTGATGTTGTGGCGTGAGACCCATCAAGTATGTTCTTTGTGATGACTTGAGGGCGTGAGTCCCGACTTGATATGATCGCTAGTTATGGTAAAGCGTAGTTTGGTTATCATACATGTCTCCCGCTTTGTATAGACTACTATGATTTCATTTACTGATTTATATTTTAGTTTCACATACTCACTGGCCAGATCGACCTCCTTCGGGGCCGCGTTCATGCCGCAGTTGAGGTACACCGCCGTTGATCCTAGCTCTCGTGGTCACAATAGCGTTGGAAGCTCCGTTTCTCGGAGGCTTATTAGTGGTATAGTCCCCGTCAGTAAGTGTTTACATACAGTGGTTTGGCGGGGCCCGTCCCGCCATTGTAGTATCATTCTTAGAGGTCCGTAGTAATCGCTGCAAGCGTGGTTTGTAAAAAGGATTAAACTGCTCATGTTTAAAGTTGTCATTTATATATATGCCGAAGGCAAGTTCTTCTCATATTATTGTTTCATATTTCATAATATGTCTTGTATCGCTTTATGTTCACGATTACTGATGTTGTGTCACTAGGGTGCCCGGTAGGCACCACCACGCCCGATTCGGTCGTGACAAAAGTGGTATCGAGCGATTAATCCTCGAAAGTGTCTACGCATCGTATCCAAGAGTCTTGATTATCTGTGTTGTGCACCACACCAATAATCGTGAGGCTATAGGTATTTAGGATTGGTTTCTATTCTTCTCACTCGAGATCGTGCCTTAGAGCCGTGTTGTAAGTTGGACCTCTCCGACGAAATTATTTCCTTATCGTTATGCCTCGCGTAGGCAACCCGCCCGGTGAGGGCAAGGCACCGGCGGAGCTGCGAGTAGAGTTCAGAGGGTGGCGAGGGCACAGGCCCAATCATTACCTAGGGTAGTGCTTCATTCGGGGAGTTCTGCGACGTCACTAGCCCCAGCAGAGTTTTAGCACGGCGGCGCTAGTTCCTACTGCGCCATGATATTTGAACCTTCAGTTCCACGACCGGGAACAGAGAATATGGATTGCAAAGAGACAACCCTGTTACTAACTATGGATTTGACTACCAGAGAGTATACCGATGTACCGCGAGTCTTGATGACTATCAACGAGAAGGTTGCGCAAGAGTAGTTCTTCAGTTGGGCTTGAGCATGGCCTGTGGTCGGGCTTATGCGCAGCAGGCCGAAAAACGTAGCAATCGACGGGTTAACCAAGGACAGCAGAAGAGGGCCAGAGCAGCAAGGTCCTTTGGTAACTTTCGAGGCGAGTCGCCTCACCAGCAGATTAGGTTATGCGCATCCACCGCTGCGAAAGGTCCTCCGTGGTTCGTGACGCTCGGTATGCAGGAGTTGGTCAGAGCTCCAGAGCTTCCGCTCACACACGGGCGTTCCACCATCCGATTCGCTTTTTCGGTGTTCACGGTGTGGCGAGTCATCTCGGGAATGTCGTTTTAGTTGGTACTTGTTGTACCTATGACCGCCGTGGTCCGATGTCGAGTGTCCCGCAGGAGGACTCACCTTCGTAATCGGTGGGTAGTTTGTCATCTTCCTTAGCTATGCGCCTACGGGCGTTTGATTAGAACGACTAAGGGTGAGCAAGCAGATATAGATATATCTTTAACCTCTGTAGTTTTGTTTATGTGATAAGGTGAGTATACCTTAAGTGCTATGTTCGATAGCAGTGTGTTAGTTGTGATTAGAAATCATGGTGGGTTAACCGAGTAAGATTTTGGGGATAGAGAAGGTGTGAGCCTTAGAGTTGTATACGTGAGACCTTAGAGGTAAGGCCATCTCGAGTAAAAGATGTATGGTTTATGTTTGACCCTTATAGGAGTGCATAGTGCACGTGAGTTATGCTTGTGGGATGAGTCCCGGAGTAGTGTGGAATGAAAGAGGGTAGTTGAGCTAAGAAGACCGCTAGGTTTTCGTAACGTGATTAGTGAGATTGTTCCTCGGGAGCTAGTATGCGGCGCTTGGGTCGGGTTGAGGCACGCGCGGGTCAACCCGCGCCCGCTTGGGCGCGGGTCAGTGGTGGTCCCGCCTTGTGATAGGTCACGAGGTGTTAGGCCCGAGTTTAGTTAACTGTCTGAAGTTCGTGGATACGCTCGACCGGTGGTCGGGTCGACGGGGCAGCCCATCGTGTTCTTCGCTCGACCGCTTTCGGCAGAGGGTTATGCGAGATGTTATATCGTAAAGGTTGTAAGGTCGCACGAGGTGCCTACCTTCACCTTATGTCAGCAAGCCGCTTGTGTCAGGCTATTTTCGCTTTTCCGAAGTTTTACCGCAGGTTAAGAACTCGCGAGTCTCGACCGCATTCGCCTCGCCGCGTGTGTATTTCAGGGTAGTTGTGAAGATTGTTGTTCCGGTGGAGGGAGTGTTTAAGCTACCATTTCGTGTTCGGATGTCGCCTTATTAAGCCTCAGTAGGGCGGAAGTGTAAGTCACGGTCGATTGGTTCGATGTTGGCAAGGTTCGCATACTGTTCAGCTTGTTCCAAACAGATCGTGGATAGTGAAGCTTGTCTAGAAGAAGTTCGCAGCTCGCAGGTATCGTCGCGGATAATCGGCGACGACGCCAGTGGTTCGTGCCGACGGTCGGTCTTCGAAGGTACCACCCGGTTAGGTGGGACGAGTTTTGGAAAACCGAGGAAACGTAGCCCGAGTTATTTTGGGCCTTTTTGAGTTCATGTGAGGAATAGGCCAGGTTGCCTATATATTAGCATTTGCCGTCCGACTTAGGAGGCAGTACGTCCGGTCTTTCAGATTGTTAGGATCGGAAAGTATCAAGATCCATCCGCAGTGTTCCCGCTTAATGATGACCACGTTAGAGATAGTAACCCCAGTCTTGGAAACCGCCGTGACGTAACGTGGTAAGAGTTCGAGTGTACGACAGCCTCAGGGATCACATGTAGTCCGGTACCAATTGTTGGGTCGCCGGAGTGACACTAGAACCTCGCGGCAAAGTGACAAAAGTGGTATCGGGAAGAAGCGAGCATGTATGGCGAGCATAGATGTGATCATTTCTTTTGTAAGGAGAATGCAAGGAAGTATATTTTAGACCCCGGAGAGAGGTGTTTGTGGTGATGATAGAGGTGATTCCTCGTGGACTTGGATGTAAGTTTTTATGTGCGCAGGTGTTTCTGTGGCCAGATGTGGCAGGACGGTTCTCGTAAGTATAGTAGTGAAGACTATACTGGCGCACGTTTGTTTAGAGACTTAGAAGGAACATTCGGGACGAATGTTTCTAAGGAGGGGAGAATGTTATACCGTATTTCCGAGTATGTACGTATGACGCACGTAGAAAATTTGAACTTGTGATTTAGGCTCACGAAATTTATTTGTTCACAACACCCGATTAGAGTCGTTTTCGACGAAACGTTTTCACAGCTTTCGTAGGGGAATTTCCGACTATGCCATTTTTAATTTTTGCGGATTTTTCCGAGAGACGTAACATTTTGGACCAACAAGAGAGCGCCACTTGGCACCCTCTCATTGGAACACCTTGGGCGGTTTGCTTGGCCGAAAGTGGGACGTTTTGGCTAGCTTTCTTGGCCTTGTTTTGTGCCATGTTTTGTGGAGTAGAGATAGGGTGCACTTGGCTTGATCCTAGTCCTACACTTGCCTAACACATGGATTGATCTTGGCCATTGGTTGGCCAAGGCTTGTGCTATAAATACCCATCCCTTTGATGAACTTCTTCATCCATTCCAAATAATTCTAAGTGTTAAATCCTCCTCCCTCCCTTGTGTTGAGTTCGCCGGGCCTCCCTAGTGGCCGAGAGCACCCTCTGTGGGTGCTAGCCGAGAGTAGGCCCCCTCCTAGTAGTGTGGCCGTGGGTACCCCTAGCCTAGTCGTTGTGATAAATACCCTCCTCTTGATAGAAATACTCTCAAAAGTATTGTTATAATGCCCAAATTACCTTAGCCATATACCTTGTGTATTCTAAGGTTATACCTATAAAAACCCGTAAATACTATTATACTTCCCGTCACCACAAAACCGAAACCCTAGGAAAATCTCCATAGTCCGTTGGAGTGTGTGTAGTTGGTTAGAACTTCTGGGTGGTTTAGAGCGGGTCGAGCGCCGAGTCGAGCTAAACGATTGCCCAGATCGACTTTAAGCTAGGATAATTATGGGCTTATCGAGGTAAATATCTTGTCCCCTATTGTAATTGGAAATTACATGTTGTTAGATATTATAGTTGAAGTATACTATATATAGTATCAACGTTGTTATCGGCAATGTCTTGCGACTTAAGCCCGAAATTAAAGAAGAATACCGAATCGTAATTACATAGGTGTATTACAGTGAGACTTGTGTAGTAGTACCGTGAGTAGAATTGTACGCTAGTGGTTAGTGATAACCCCCGTTGGCTTGGTAGCCGCCTCGATAGAGAGGAGATTTACGCTGCAAGGGGGAGGCGCCGAATTTTCGTAGAATGTTCTACGATAAGATCTAGATGTTAATGCGCGCTGTGGCCTTATAGGTCAAGTACTACGTGTGGCGCGATCTACTTGGCTTAAGGAGTAGCCGACGCTTGGAAGTACTTGAGCGCTTTTGCTATTAGTCGATACTCGTCGCGAGGTATGTGAACCTCTTCCTATCTCTTCTAGCATGATATGTGTGAACTATGTAGTACGGTAGACGCATACGTGCTAAATGTATTTGATTGTTTAAAACATAAAGTGTTATAACGCTTTATGGGAAGTTGTTATAACACTTTATGTTGTTAAGAAAATACTTTTGGTTTTTAAAAGTTAACTGATTTTAACTATAACTCGCTTGTTATATGTTAATAAAGAACTTGAAGTATTTCAAAAGATTTTTGAATCATTTTGAAAGAAGTAGCAATATTTGGTTTTTGAAAACTTAAGAGTTATACTAGCTTTATGGGAAGTTAGGTATAACGGCTTAAGAATGTTTTACTGATTTCGGAAATCAGAATGTGTATCGACAAACCACTGCAGTTAATAAAAGGAAATGTTTTGAGTAATTAAGTATTATTAAAACCCGGAGAAACGTCCATCTGCATAGAAGCTAAGATGAGACAAACTGATATTTCCTAGATCATGGCTGCTGTAATAAGATTGTTATAAAGAAGATATCCTACTCACATATAAGGCTTATGTTTCTCAGATAGTTTAAAGGAGAATTATATTCTTAAATGAATAAGACTATGAACTACGAATCCTTTCTAAAAAAATGAGAAACTTGAACATTGGAAATTAGGCAAACTTAAACATTGGAAAGGAATGTTGCTACTTGATTTTACAAAGAGAAGTAATTGATTTACTTTAAAAAGATGATCACTCTATTTTTATACTACGTATTATGTGACATTGTGAAAGTAACGCACCTTTTTAAAAGAGTTAATGTATGAAGTACTTTGGGGATAAAACCCCGAACTTATTGACATATAGTAGAAAGTACCTTGTGTGAACAACTTGATTGTATTGGTTTGTGATAGCCTTGTAATACTTTCTTGTTGCTTTGATAAGTAAACGTGTTAGAATGCTACGTGTGTTAGTATCTTGTGATGTTTGTGTAAAGGGTTTCTGATTGTGCTTATTAACTATCTGTCGTTATGATAGTATTGTGGCATTCATCTCTTGTGATGATTCCGGTTGTCGCCCTCCGCGGGTAGACTCAGCGGTCGATGGACCTATGATTCGAGATACCTCACGCAGTCCCGGCCTATGCGGAATCGCGAGTTCCGTGTTAGACGCGCCTTGTGGTCACGCGGTCTCCGCGCTACGCGGACGCGAGTCCGTGACGACGCCGGAGTAGCTACCGATGCGGGAATACCTCATGCGGGCCGATGAGATTGGCCTACGCGAGCTGCGGAAGTTCCGGTGACTAGACGCGCACATTAGATACCGCGCAAGTGGCCGCTTTGATCATGTGACGGTGCAGACAGATCTCATGATACGCTTCATGACCTTGTTGGTACCGTGAGTGTTAGTAGTCGGCTATGCCTTCGCATTACCCCGCACGGTGTTATTATGGCACGGTGGGACCCGTGTTCATATGTGTTCCTTGGTGCTTTTATATCATAAACCGCCAGTGAGGAATGTGTCCCACGCACGATTGATGTTGTGGGCGTGAGACCCATCGCATGTTCTTTTGTGATGACTTGAGGCGTGAGTCCCCGACTTGATACGATCGCTAGTTATGGTAAAGCGTAGTTTGTTATCATACATGTCTCCCGCTTTGTATAGACTACTATGATTTCATTTACGATTTATATTTTAGTTTCACATACTTGCACTGTTATCGACCTTCGGGGGCTGCGTTCATGCCGCAGTTGAGGTACACCGATCGTTGATCCTAGCCTCGTGGTCAGCAATTGGGAAGCTCCGCTTTCTCCGAGGCTTATTAGTGTATAGTCCCCGTCGTAGTAAGTGTTTACATTCGGGGTTTGGGCCCCGTCCCGCCATTGTTGTAGTATCATTCTTGAGGTGCAGAGTAATCTTGTTGGGCAGGGTTTGTAAAAAGGATTAAACTGTTCATGTTTAAAGTTGTCATTTATATATATGCCGAAAGGCAAGTTCTTCTCATATTATTGTTTCATATTTCATAATATGTCTTGTATCGTTTTATGTTCGATTGACACTGATGTTGTGTCACTAGGTGCCCGGTAAGGCACGACCACGGCCCGCTGGTCGTGACAACTTCCCCCGTTTATACGTACTTTTCCACCTTTTAAAAAGGTCAATTTCAACAATAACCAAGGCACCAATTAAGGGCACAACTGTTATACCCCGTATTTCCAGAGTATGTACGTAAGGACGTACGTAGAAAATTTGAACTTAAGAGTAAGGCTTGGACGATTTTCACTTTGTTCACAACACCCGATTAGAGTCGTTTTTCGACGAAATGTTTTCACAGCTTTCGTAGGGAAAATTCCGGCTATGTCTTTTTTAATTTTTGCGGATTTTTCCGAGAGACGAAACATTTTGGACCAACAAGAGGGCGCCACTTGGCACCCTCTCATTGGTGGAGTGGGGGCGGTAAAGGTGGCCGAAAGTTGGCCTTGTTTGGTCAAGGGTTGGTAGGATATTTTTGTGTTAGATGGATAAGGCACTTGGCAAGATCTCGCCCTACACTTGCTATGCACTTGGCAAGATCTTGGCCATTGGTTGGCCTTGGCTTGTGCTATAAATACCTCTCTCCCTTTGATGAATTCTTCATCCTTTCCACAAATCTTCTAAGTGTTAAAATCCCTCCCTCTCCCCTCTTGTTGACTCTCGTCCAAGAGCCCCTCTCCCCCTTTGAAAGGCCCCCTTGGCCGAGAGCCCTCTCCCCCCCCTCCTAGTAGTGTGGCCGTGGGGTACCCCCCCTAGCCTAGTTGCTTTGATAATACCCCTTTGTGGTGTAGAAATACTCTCAAAAGTATTGTTATAATGCCTAAATTACCTTAGCCAGATACCTTGTAGTATTCTAAGGTTATACCTATATGAAAAGCCCGTAAATACTATTATACTTCCCGTCCACAAAACCGAAACCCTAGGAAAATCTCCATAGTCCGTTGGAGTATTGTGTAGAAGTTGGTTAGAACTTCTAAGGGTGGTTTAGAGCGGGTTGGAGTGCTCGAGTCGAGCTAAACGATTGCCCAGATCGACTTTATACTTGGATAATTATGGGCTTATCGAGGTAAATATCTTGTCCTCTATTGTAATTGGAAATTACATGATTGTTAGACTATAGTTGAAGTATACTATATGTAGAATCGAACGTTGTTGTCGGCAATGTCTTTTGACTTAAGCCGAATAATAAGAAACCTTTTCGAAAGAAAATCGAATCGTTTTTACATAGATGTAGACATGAGACTTGTGTAGTAATCGTGAGTAGAATTGTACCCGTTCGGGTTAGACGTATAACCCCCCCCTGGTTGGCTTAGTAGCCGGCCCCGATAGAGGAGGAGATTTACTGCCATGGGGAGGTGCCGAATTTTCTGTAGAATGTTCTACGAAGGGATCTAAATGTTAATAAGCGCCTTGTGGCCTTATAGGTTGAAGTACTACGTGTGACGTGATCTACTGGCTAAGGAGTAGCCGACGGTTTGAGGTACTCGGAGCATTTTGCTATTAGTCGATAATCGTCGCGAGGTATGTGAACCTCTTCCTATCTCTTCTAGCATGATATGTGTGTAACTATGTAGTACGGTAGACGTACAGGTGTTAAGTGTATTTGATTGATCTAAAACATAAAGTGTTATAACGACTTTATGGGAAGTTAGTTATAATGACTTTATGTTGGTAAGAAAATACTTGTGGTTTTTAAAAGATAACTGATTTGAACTATAACTGGCTTGTTATGTGTTAATAAAGAACTTGAAATATTTCAAAAGATTTTTGAATCATTTTGAAAGAAGAAGTAATACTTGGTTTTTGAAAACTTAAGAGTTATACTAGCTTTATGGGAAGTTAGGTATAACGGCTTAAGAATGTTTTACTGATTTCGGAAATCAGAATGTGTACCGACAAACCACTGCAGCGTTAATAAAAGGAATGTTTTTAATAATTAAGTATTATTAAAACCAGTAGAAACTTCCATCTGCATAGAAGCTAAGATGAGACAAAATGATATTTCCTAGATCATGGCTGCTGTAATAAGATTTTTATAAACAAGAATATCCTACTCACATATGGCTTATGTTTTCTCAGATGGTTTAAAAGAGAATTATATTCTTAAATGAATAAGATTATGAACTGCGAAACCTTTCGAAAATGAGAAACTTGAACATTGGAAATTAGGCAAACGCGAACATTGGAAATTAGGCAAACCTGAACATTGGAAAAGAATGTTGCTACTTGATTTTACAAAGAGAAGTAATTGATTTACTTTAAAAAGATAATCACTCTATTTTCATATACTACGGGTATTGTGTGACTTTTGTGAAAGTAACGTATCTTTTAAGGAGTTGATGTATGAAGTACTTTGGGAATAAAAACCCGATCTTGTTAATCATGTAGTAGAAAGTACCTTGTGTATATAACTTGATTGTGTTGGTTTGTGATAGCCTTGTAATACTTTCTTGGTGATTTGTTAAGTAAACATGCTAGGATGCTACGTGTGTTAGTATCTTGTGATGGTTGTGTAAAGGGGTTTTTCCTTCGACTGCGCTTTAAATTGTTTGACTATCACCGTTATGTTGGTATTGTACCACTCACCTTGACTTGTGTTCCGAGGTTGTCGCCTCCGACGCGGGTAGACTCAAAGCGATGCGGGACCATGATTCGAGAATACCTCACGCGGGTCCGAGGATCCATGCGGAACTACGGAGTTCCGTGTTAGTTTGCGCCCTCGTGGTCATGCGGTCTTTGTGGCCACGCGGATCGCGAGTCCGGGCGACGCCGGAGTAGCTACCCTCGATGGGGAATGCCTCACGCGCCTATGAGGTTGGCCTATCGCGAGTCGCGGGAAGTTCTGTGGCTAGACGCGCACATTTGATACTGCGGGCGAGTGACCAGCTTTGATCATGTGACGGTCTAGACAGATCTCATGATACAGATTATGACCTTGTTGGTACTAAGGGTGTTAGTAGTCGGCTAGGCCTTCGTACTTACCCCGTACGGTTTTATTATGACACAGTGGACCCGTGTTCATGTGTATTCCTTGGTGCTTTTCTATCATTGATCCGGCAGTGAGGAAGGTATTCCGCGGCATGATTGATGTTGTGGCGTGAGACCCATTGTTATATCGAGTGATGACTTGAGGCGTGAGTCCCGACTTGATATGATCGCTATTTGTTGTGGAATCGTAGTTTGGTTATCATACATGTCTCCTGCTTTATATAGACTACTATGATTTCATTTACAGTATTTTCAGTTTCATATACTCGGTACCTGTTGTACTGACCTCCTTCGGGGGGCTGCGTTCATGCCGCAGGTTGAGGTACACCAGTCGTTGATCCTCGCTCTTAGGGTCACGCTGGCGTTGGGAAAGCTCCGCTTTCTCCGAGGCTTATCTTGTATAGTCCTCTCGTTGTAGGTATTTACATTCGTGGGTATGGCGGGCCCCGTCCCCGCCATTGTTGTCATATCATTTCTTAGAGGTGCAGAGTACTGTTGTGGCAGGTGGTTTGTAAAAGGATTAAACTGCTTCATTTGTAAGAGTTGTTATTTATATATATGCCGAAAGACAAGTTTTCCTCGACATCGTTTGTACTTCATTTGTTTCATGTATGTGTTTTATGTTTCGCTGATTACTCTGATGTTGTATCACTAGGGTGCCCGGGGTAAGGCACCAGTCACGGGCCCAGGTTCGGGTCGTGACAACAACAAAACAGCAACCAAAGGGGATTACACGCCTACTCTACGTGTAAAATTCAGCCCCTTAATCCATATAAAAACAGTCCATACTTCTACGACAATGTGGGTAAAATGTGAAGCTTACAACACCTTTATATACCCTTAATTCTTTAGGACTTACGTTAGAAATTACTACATTTAAACATGTGTATTGGTGGCTGAATTTTCCAGCATTATACATGTATAAAACAGTCCCTAAAACGCCACAACAACGTCTCACAGTTTTAGGCAGTTTTCGGCCAACACACCCTAAAGCCCTTTCACAATTCCTTATAATCCAACTTACATTCCAACATGTTTATATAAACCATAACAACTTGTAACAATATGATTTCCTTCATTTTAACCTGCGATTAGAGACGTTAAATAACAATAATAACCAATGAATCCAACGTTACCAAATCTGTCCAGAAAATCGGTAATCACCCAACATGTCACATAGGTTTCTTATACTCCATTTTTCTTGTTACAAGTTATTCCCCTAACTATCACAACATGTAATATATAATTACTTCAAGAGGAAGAAGAAAACTTACCAAAATCTTAGCCAAAAACAGTCTCAAAGTCACGGCCAAACCACCCTGTTTTGCACCACTTCCTCACGTTGCAATAACACACATGTAACCTCTACAAGCTTGTATCCAACTTACTTTCATGTGTTTCCTTCCATAAGTTCATATACACTTAGCCACTTTTCATCCAATTTTTCGATGGCTTCAACATCCATATACCAAGACTTATTTATTCACACTAAGTCCATAATTCTATTAACAGTAATCCAACTACTAGAAATTAATTCTTGTCATCACATAAATCTGGGAAATTTTCCGTATAAGGAAATGTAAAAATTCTTTCCTTTCGACATTTCAATCTTATTTCCATGATCATATTCTCACTTAGTAGCTAGGGAATTATGGGTAGCTCAAGATCAAGATGTGCAACTAGGGAATTATGGGTAGCTCAAGATCAAGATGTGCAACTAATGTTATAATAGTCATGAAAGAGTTTTTCGATGAAATCGAAGATACAGTCTATGTATAATCAAGGCCTTCTTTATGGGTGAAACCTTTATGCCATGATCCAAATAATGGGCTTCGTGGTAGCACATACTCAATTCCCTCTGTTAGGTGAACCAATCGCAAAAACAACTTTAAGAAGGTTAAATAAATGCATGAGAGAACGAATACAAAATATAATAGATTTCATTAAAACATCTTTATATATCGATCCTTACAACAACATTCTTTTCCAAAACATGGTTTGACTTATACAAGGACTCTAAGATACAATGGTTGAGTGAGAAAATACAAGAATATTGCTCCAAATGAGGAAGGCAGCCTATACAAGATGGAAACTAAGGCTACCAAGATAAGTGGTCTGTCTTAACTCCCCGTACTCCAAACTACAACCTGAATAGACTGAGTACATGCATCCACGTAAAAGATACAACAAGTGTAGCATGAGTACACAACGTACCCCCGAAGGCATCATAGGCTGACAATGACGGAAGATACGTAAAGATAAATAAATATCAAGTTGATACCACATAACCCTGACTCTAATAATTTAATAAGCCAAATAGTTCACATATAACCACCAAGTCACCTTGTTAATATGAAGATTCACTAAATCATATAAGAACTCACCTTCACATGAAATAGACTAATCATATAAACACCCAACTGTTACACCCCGTAATTCCAGGACATGTTTATAAGAACGTACGTAAGAGCTCAAAACGTTAAGATGCGAGACTAATAAAAATTTATCGGAATTATGGAAATATCGGGAAATGAAATATTACGACGAGCGGGAGGGCGACACGTGTCACCCCCCCTTGGTTGGTCTTGGTTGATTAGACCATGGGTTTAATGGTCATTTGACCTATGTAAAGATGACTAAGTCTTGCAAGCTAAGAGCTTGAGATTATTGACTTAGTCAAAGAGCCCACTTGGCTTGATCTTTTAATGAAGCACATCCAAGCCACCCATTTGTTCTAATATTGACCCTCCATATTGTTATATATGCATACTACTAGCAAGACAAGTTCCCATACTTAGAGAAAAAATTGAAAATCTTTGAAGACACATAGAAGAGCTCTCGGGTTTGGGTCTCATTGCAAGACAATTTTTTTTGTTTGTTGTTCAATAATCTCCATACGTTAAACCAAGGTTCCTAAGGGTATTGTAAGGGTATCTCAATAGAAAGATCCCAGAAAAGTGTCGTTTTTGCATTAGTCGCAAGGTGAAAACCTAAGTCGATTTCATAAGTTTGGATTGGAAATTGAAGGAAAGTTATTTGTGATCTTCTAAGGGATTCAAGTGGCGGATTGGAGTATCAAGGAGAGGCGCTAAGTTGCTAAGGAGCGACTTCGGATCTTGAAGTTGGATTAAGGCTCGCCTAGGTAACAATCTTGTTCTCTTAAGTGTTATAAGATTACGTATTGTTGTAGCCTTAGATTTTAACTAGCATGAAGTTTATGTATTGAAGATTGATAAGTGTTATGGATATTGGAAGCCTAAATCCGAAATGACCTTGTTAGCCATTTGAAATTGAAATACAATTTGGTCGATAGTTAGAATCGTCACATGTTATCTAATTGGAGATTTTAGTTGTTATAATCAATTGCGGCTTTATAACATGTTATACTAAACAACTTGGGATGAAAAGGAATTGGAAAAGACTTTGTGTTGTTGTACCTCAAATTGCCGAAAATGACATTGTCTTTTGGACTAGTTTGATATCAATTGTGGGGCAGAATTTTACACGTCTTGTTAGGCGTGTAATCCCCTATTATTAACTACATTGTTGAGCCTTAAATGTGGCATGTTTGGTTATTGAATTCGGGTCTTGAAAAAAGTGGAAAAGTACGTAGAAACAAAGTAAGTGATGTCCGATTTTTTGTAGAATTTGGTGACTTTACACTTAGAATATTCTACGTTTGAAGCTAGACGTTAATAGACATATTATGGTCATTAAAGGTTGACATACTACGTACGGCATACTGGACTTAGCAAGTGGATTGAACCGAAGAGGTATGTGAACTTTCTTATCTCTTGAGTATGAGTAGTTGTAAATGTATAGTACGGTAGACGTACAAGATTTAAATGAATTTAGTTTCATTTGATATCCTTGACTTGTTTTAAGGATGTCCAAGTTGCTTGAGTTAGAGAATTAACTCACTTGTTTTTAAAGGATAGAAATGTCTTGGTTTCAAAAGCATAAAGTTGGTTAATAACTTTATGGAAAGTAAAAAGAATGGTTTATTCTAATAAGGTAAACAAAGATTTCTTGACTTGAAAATGTATAGAATACTTGATTTGGAAAGTATTGATTCCTTGAGCTATTCTAAAGTTAGGAAATTTGATTTCTAAAGTTAAGAGACTTGGAGTATTTTGAAAGTATATGATACTTGGTTTTTAAAAGTATAAGTCTCTTGGTTATAAAAAGAATGTAATTGTCTAAAACATAAAGAGTTATAACGGCTTTATGGGAAGCTAGTTATAACAGCTTTGTGGAAAGTTAAGAGAATGTCTACTTGATTTATAGGCACGAGTTGCCTAGGTTGTGAAAGTAGAAGTTACTTGGTTTTAAAGCCTTGAAATGTATTTTTTAAAGGTATAGTGACTTGTTTGAAAAGTAGACAAGCCTTGATACTACGGGCGTTAGTATCATGGGGATTTTATACAAGAAAGTGTCATTTTTAAAAGGATAAAGGTACATAGTACTTTGGGTTAAATTTCCGGATTTTATAATGACATGTTAGTGCCTTAAGTAAACTAAAATGAGAGTGTATATAAATAAGGCTAATAAGAAGTTAGGGGATTTCTTAACTTGCTTATGTTATGTATGATAAGTCAGTGGTGCTTATGTCATGTATAATAAGCCGGTAGTGCTTATGTTATGTATGATAGCCGGATGTGCTAGGTTATATTATTCTTGCGGGGTAAACCCTCGGGTTACTACTTATTCAATGGATTTGCTACCCATGATGCGAGTGCGGCGTTTGTACTCATTTCGGGCCCACCGAGCCCATGCGGGTGAAATAGTCCTATGCGGGTGAAAGTCTCATGCGAGACGGATGACCTCATTGCGGGTCCACAGGACCTATGAGGGTGAAATAGTCCCAGGAGTAGGATTGCTTAATGATACTACGGGCGGGTGACCCTACGTTGATCATGAGCCTCCTATTTTTATGCAGTAAAGTATACACTTGTTTACTCTCATTGTTAGTAAGGCACATGGTATTGTTATTTGAGTTATCATACATGTCTCCAACTTTATTTTTAGACTTTATGATTTCATTTTAGTACTTTCAGTTTTACATACTTGGTACATCTGTTGTACTGACCCCCTTTCCTCGGGGGCTGCGGTCATGCCGCAGGTAGGGGTAAGAAGTTGGTGGATCCTCATTCTTAGGATCACTGATCAGTTGTCAGAAGCTCCATTTCTCCGGAGGCTTGTCTTTTGGTACGGTTTCCCTGATGTTGTAGATTTATGTACATTCAGGGGTATGACGGGGCCCTGTCCCGCCACAGTTGTTATTCTTAGAGGTATGTAGTCTTATTTGTGGATTGAGTTGTAAGAACAGAGTTGTACTGTTTTATTTTTGGATTATGTATATTGTACAGAAGATGTCCTTATCGGCTAGCCTGTTGATATTTAATGTCTAAGTATTTTTATGAGTTGTGTATGTTCCGCTGTTATTCTCTGATGTATACCTGAAATGGGTTCCCAGGTAGGGCACCAGTCGCGGGCCCGGAGTCGGGTCGTGACAAAAGTGGTATCAGAGCAGTTAGTCCTCGGAAAGTTTTTATAGACCGTGTCTAGTAGAGTCTTGGTTATCGGTGTGTTATGCACCACATCTATAACCAGGAGGCTGCAGGACATTTAGGATTGGTTTCTATTTTTCTCACTCTGAGATCGTGCGATAGAGCTGTGTGGTTAAGGTCGTCTCTCCCTAACGAGTTATGTTGATTGCAGCTACGAGAAATGTGACAGTGACCCAGGAAGGATTATGTGGATTGTGTATCCAGGTTGGTAATAATTATAGTATAGTTGGTATTATGATGTACATCTATGCAGATTTATGTATGAGGGTCACATATGTGTTGCCTAGAATGATTTTAGATTACCAGGAATTGGTAAGGACTAAATAGATACCGGGAAGGTATGAATCGGTTAATGAATTCTCGCCAAGGTCTTACGTATTATTTTGAGATAATTGAGAGATGATGAGCTGTCTGATAGGGTAATGAACCCTTAAGAAGTCATGTTAAGGGACTTAATGGAAGACATGTTAGTAACTTAAGCTACGTGGTATGCTTAAGGGAATTGTACGAATGATATCCGTATGGAGAATTTATGGTTGTTATGATTAGAACAACATGATTGAGAGGTTATGAGAAACTACTCTACCCGAATACGGGGGGACTGATAAGGTAGGCTTGGAGCATGGAAATTGTGAGCCTTAGAACAGTGATAACTGCCGAGACCTTAGGTATGTAAGGCCTTCTTGACAATAAGATTTAATTCAGACTAAGGGTAAGAGTTAAGTTCGACGGTGGGTCGGGTTGAGGACCTATTACGGGTCGCCCCATAGCCTGAAATGGAGTGGGGTCAATTGGTAGTAGTCCCGCTACGTAACAAGGTCACGAGGGTGCAAGGCCCAAGTCTAATTAAATTGTTTTACGCGTTCGTGGACGCATTCCACCGGAACCAGGTTGTGAGAGCCGGAAATGGCCTTATATTGTTTAATATAGTAACTCCAAAGATTGGAGGCCAGAATTAGTATGGAAGTTATGTACGTATGCTAGTATAAGTTTGGAAGTACGGAAAGAGTACGACCAGTGAGAAAGAGAGCAACCAAGTGTAAAAGAATAGAGCCTGAATCCATGAGAACCTTTCAAGGTGACTACACCCGTGAGTGATGGGTGGTAGCTGAGCGGGTATATAATAATTGCCCGGTGACGATACAGTCGTCGGACCCTAGCAGACCTAGCAGAGCTGTTATGACAGACTTTGAGGACATTATGGGTACGGGCTAGTTGGCCTCTTGTTATGCCAGCGTTGACTGCAGAGAGAGATTTGTTCAATTCCAGTTTTCCGGTAAGCCGATTATCGAGTGGAAATGAAGGGAAGTGGTGGTAACCAGTGAATTATCCTTCCTTCTTTGACATCATTGTTTTTAATAAGTCTGTGTGACTTGTTCATTTGAGGTAAATTGATGCAGAAGGTAAGTAATACTTGAATTTGAAGGAGTTTTATGTTAAGTGCCCTTGGGGGTACTTGGAGTTGGTTTGGTGTGGCGGTCAGGGCCACGACCTTCTGGACAATTTCAGGAAAGCGCACAAGCAAGAATAAGATAAGTATGAGTGCTGCCTGAGGAAAACAGAAGACATCGTTGGTAGGTTTTGAAAATCTATACGATTATAAGGTGGCGCTTGATGATTAAGATTTTGAAAGGGAGATAAGTTCTCTCCCCCACGTAAAAGGATAGTTTTACGTATTATGGGGTTATGTGTACCCATGTTGTTAGACGAAGGATATGAGACTGGTAAGGTCTTCAGTATCGTCATGCCATAGGTTACAGTTTTAGATAACCGTGGGAAAAGTATTGTGTTGGGGTAATTGAGAACAACGTTAGGAAATGGTCGAGGAAGTGTCGTAAGGATATAAATGCAGGTAGTACGCATGCATGAAACTGTATGATTATGAATCAAGATAGAAATACTTTTGCTAATAATAAGCATAAGGAAGGGTTATGACCAGAATGATAAAAGAGAATGCAACTATGGTTATGTAAGTTGCACGAGATATGATTACCCCAGACTAGTGTAAAGACCATTAGTAAATGATGGGCAGTAAGAACACCTCGAGGAAAGGTGGTAACATCTCATCGACGGAAGGATAGTAGAAAATACGGGTGTGTGGACCCAGTGACAACTTGAAATGAATTATAAAGGAAAGACGAGTAGACACTCAAACGATAAGAAATCTTGACAAGCCATTGGATTATGTAATACTATGAATTGAGGTTGAACACCTGATTGTAAGCTCTATGAGCCGAGAGAGAATAATAGGATTACTACTTGACGAGATCAAAGAAATCCCCCCCCCCCCTAAATTGTGATTGACAGAAAGTCTTAGCCATGAGGCAAACAAATGAATCAAATCTAAGTATAGTGACCAAGTTTGGTTGCAATAGAGAAAGGAAACAGGAACCATAATTGAGATTAAGGATGCCCGAATATTTCGCAAGTATGAGAAAGACTTCCAGTTATTGGAAGATAAGTTGACCACGACTACAGTTCTAACCCCTCCTGAGATACTAGATGGTTAGGTTATTATTGTAACACTTTGGGTGTTGGGCTAGGTTGTGTGCTGACGCAACACGATAAGGTTAGAGCCTATGTTTCCCGGCGGTTACGGAAGCATGAAAGGAATTACGCTACTCACGATTTAGAGTCGGCGGCAGTTAATCGTGCCTTGAAGATTTAGAGGCATTACTTATATAGACTTCATGTGGATATTTGTGCAGACCACAAGAGCTTCCGGTATATCTTCAGAAGGAGGCAGCTGAATTTGCGACAGAGACGGTGGTTAGAGTTACTCAAGGATTGTGATATTGATATCCTATACCACCCGGGGAAAGTCGAGGCAGTTACAGATGCTCTTAGTCGTGTACCTATGGGTAGTCTGTCAGATGGGCAGCCAGATAGACAGGACGTGGTCCGTGAGATTCATCAGCTACCGAGCCGAGGGGTTCGATTATTTGTTTCTGAGGTTAATGGAGTTTAGATCCGAGAGGTTGCCGAGTTTTCCGTAGTTGAGGAGGTATAAATGCGACAGTATGAGGATCCAGTTATGATACGGTATCGAGATACGACTCTTCGAGAGGAGGAGAGTTTATTTGAGGTAGCGCCTGATGGGGTGCTAAGATTCGAGGGCAGATTGTGTGCTCCCGATGTTGCAGGACTTCACACAGATTCTCGTGAGGCACACAGTGCTCGTTACTCTATTCATCCGGGGTTGACTAAGATGTATCATGACCTCAGATGTATGTATAGGTAAGATGACCTGAAGAGGGACGTAGCGGAGTTTGTTGCTTAGTGTCCGAGTTAGTAGCAGGTCAAGGTGGAACACCGGAAGCCCTGTGGGCTACTACAGGCGATTGAGATCCCAACTTAGATATGGGAGGTAATTAATATGAATTTTGTTACAGGGTGGCATCGTACTCAGAGGAAGTGCGACTCCCTGAGGGTCATAGTAAATAGGCTGACGAAACCAGCCCATGTTTTTCCGGTTAGGACCACTTACTCGACTGAGGATTATGCTAGATTATATAGCAGGGAGATTGTGAGACTACACGGGGTTCCTACATTTATGATGTCAGACAGATGAACTCAGTTTACGGATAACTTTTGGAGGTTTTCCAGAAGGGGTTAGGGACACATGTGAGTCTCAGTGTTGCATTACACCTTCAGACCGACGGACAGGCAGAGCATACTATCCAGGCACTTGAGGATATGCTGCGGGCCCGTGTTATTGATTTCAGGGGTAGCTGGGAGGATCACTTGCCTCTTGTTGAGTTTGCTTATAACAACATCAACTATTCTTGCATTTAGATGACACCATATGAGGTTTTGTATGGGCGGAAGTGTAGGTCGTCGATTGGTTGGTTCGACGTGGGCGAGGTACAGTTAGTTGGCCCAGACTTGATTCAGCAGGCTGTGGATAAAGTGAAGCTTATCCAGGAGAGCCTGTTAGCAGCTCAGAGTCGGCAGAAGTCTTATGCAGATAATCGCGGCGTCGACGCTTGGAGTTCAGGTTGACGTTTTAGTATAAGTATTGTTATGTGGCCACGTGGGGAATTATTGCTATGTAGGGGTTGTAAAAGGAGAACAATGTCGCTATCTATAAGTTTGACTCCAAAAGAACATTCGGGGACGAATGTTTCTAAGGGGGGAAGAATGTTACACCCCGTAATTCTAGGACATGTTTATAAGAACGAACGTAAGAGCTCAAAACGTTAAGATGCGAGACTAGTAAAAATTTATCGGAATTATGGAAATATCGGGAAATGAAATATTACGACGAGCGGGAGGGCGACACGTGTCACCCCTCTTGGTTGGTCTTGTCGATTAAACCATGGGTTTAATGGTCATTTGACCTATTTAAAGATGACTAAGTCTTGCAAGCTAAGAGCTTGCGATTATTGACCTAGTCAAAGAGCCCACTTGGCTTGATCTTTTAATGAAGCACATCCAAGCCACCCATTTGTTCTAATCTTGACCCTCTATATTGTTATATATGCATACTACTAGCAAGACAAGTTCTCATACTTAGAGAAAAAATTGAAAAACTTTGAAGACACATAGATGAGCTCTCGGGTTTGGGTCTCATTGCAAGACAAAAATTTTCGTTTGTTGTTCAATAATCTCCATACGTTAAACCAAGGTTCCTAAGAGTATTGTAAGGGTATCTCAATAGAAAGATCCCGGAAAAGTGTCATTTTTGCATTAGTCGCAAGGTGAAAACCTAAGTCGATTTCATAAGTTTGGATTGGAAATTGAAGGAAAGTTGTTTGTGATCTTCTAAGGGATTCAAGTGGAGGATTGGAGTGTCAAGGAGAGGCGCTAAGTTGCTAGGGAGCGACTTCGGATCTTGAAGTTGGATTAAGGCTCGCCTAGGTAACAATCTTGTTCTCTTAAGTGTTATAAGATTACGTATTGTTGTAGCCTTACATTTTAACTAGCATGAAGTTTATGTATTGAAGATTGATAAGTGTTATGGATATTGGAAGCCTAAATCCAAAATGACCTTGTTAGCCATTTGAAATTGAAATACAATTTGGTCGATAGTTAGAATCGTCACATGTTATCTAATTGGAGATTTTAGTTGTTATAATCAATTGCGGCTTTATAACATGTTATACTAAACAACTTGGGATGAAAAAGAATTGGAAAAGACTTTGTGTTGTTGTACCTCAAATTGCCGAAAATGACATTGTCTTTTGGACTGGTTTGATATCAATTGTGGGGCAGAATTTTACACGTCTTGTTAGGCGTGTAATCCCCTATTGTTAACTACATTGTTGAGCCTTAAATGTGGCATGCTTGGTTATTGAATTCGGGCCTTGAAAAAGGTGGAAAAGTACGTAGAAACAAAGGAAGTGCTGTCCGATTTTCCGTAGAATTTGGTGACTTTACACTTAGAATATTCTACGTTTGAAGCTATAAGTTAATAGACGTATTATGATCATTATAGGTTGACATACTACGTACGACATATTGGACTTAGCAAGTGGATTGAACCGAAGAGGTATGTGGAACTTTCTTATCTCTTGAGCATGAGTAGTTGTAAATGTATAGTACGGTAGACGTACAAGATTTAAATGAATTTAGTTTCATTTGATATCCTTGACTTGTTTTAAGGATGTCCAAGTTGGTTGAGTTAGAGAATTAACTCACTTGTTTTTAAAGGATAGAAATGCCTTGGTTTCAAAAGCATAAAGTTGGTTAATAACTTTATGGAAAGTAAAAAGAATGGTTTATTCTAATAAGGTAAACAAAGATTTCTTGACTTGAAAATGTATAGAATACTTGATTTGAAAAGTATTGATTCCTTGAGCTATTCTAAAGTTAGGAAATTTGATTTCTAAAGTTAAGAGACTTGAAGTATTTTGAAAGTATATGATACTTGGTTTTTAAAAGTATAAGTCTCTTGGTTATAAAAAGAATGTAATTGTCTAAAACATAAAGAGTTATAACGGCTTTATGGGAAGTTAGTTATAACGGTTTTATGGGAAGTTAGTTATAACGGCTTTATGGAAAGTTAAGAGAATGTCTACTTGATTTATAGGCACGAGTTGCCTAGGTTGTGAAAGTAGAAGTTACTTGGTTTTAAAGCCTTGAAATGTATTTTCTAAAGGTATAGTGACTTGTTTGAAAAGTAGACAAGCCTTGATACTACGGGCGTTAGTATCATGGGGATTTTATACAAGAAAGTGTCATTTTTAAAAGGATAAAGGTACATAGTACTTTGGGTTAAATTCCCAGATTTTATAATGACATGTTAGTGCCTTAAGTAAACTAAAATGAGAGTGTATATAAATAAGGCTAATAAGAAGTTAGGGGATTTCTTAACTTGCTTCATGTATGATAAGCCAGTGGTGCTTATGTCATGTATAATAAGCCGGTAGTGCTTATGTTATGTATGATAGCCGGATGTGCTAGGTTATATTATTCTTGCGGGGTAAACCCCCGGGTTACTACTTATTCAATGAATTTGCTACCCATGATGCGAGTGCGGCGTTTGTACTCATTTCGGGCCCATCGAGCCCATGCGGGTGAAATAGTCCTATGCGGGTGAAAGTCTCATGCGAGACGGATGACCTCATTGCGGGTCCACAGGACCTATGCGGGTGAAATAGTCCCAGGAGTAGGATTGCTTAATGATACTACGGGCGGGTGACCCTACGTTGATCATGAGCCTCCTATTTTTATGCAGTAAAGTATACACTTGTTTACTCTCATTGTTAGTAAGGCACATGGTATTGTTATTTGAGTTATCATACATGTCTCCAACTTTATTTTTAGACTTTATGATTTCATTTCAGTTTTACATACTTGGTACATCTGTTATCGACCCTTTCTGGGTGCGTTCATGCCTGGTAGGGAGTAAGTGGTGGATCCTCATTCTTAGGATCACTGATCAGTTGTCAGAAGCTCCATTTCTCCGGAGGCTTGTCTTTTGGTACGGTTTCCCTGATGTTGTAGATTTATGTACCTTCAGGGGTATGGCGGGGCCCTGTCCTGCCACAGTTGTTATTCTTAGAGGTCTGTAGTCATATTTGTGGATTGAGTTGTAAGAACAGAGTTGTACTGTTTTATTTTTGGATTATGTATATTTTACGGAAGGTGGCCTTATCGCTAGCCTGTTGATATTTAATGTCTAAGTATTTTTATGAGTTGTGTATGTTCCGCTGCTATTCTCTGATGTATACCTGAAAGGGGTGCCCAGGTAGGGAACCAGTCGCGGGCCCGGGGTCGGATCGTGACACCAACTCACACAAGTTCATAAGAAACACTCAAGTAAAGTTGTTGGACTAAATGGTCAAGCAGCTGGGCCATCATTCTTTGGTCCAGTGGGCTCAAACTCGTATTTCCAATGCAAATAGTGGGTACCGAGCTGTGGAAAAAATATTGTAGATACATAAGCTTATCATCCATCCAAAAAATCATAGGTGTGAGTCCCGATTTCATGTATCTTGGTTCCTAAATCATACGGACACGTAGCTCCCCAATTAGTCTATCAATCAAGACAACATTTTCGACCTCGCTCACCCTGATGACAACACACATAGAGTCAACACTTAATTCATGTAACTACTACTTTAGACACTTCACCGTTCACCCTAAGGATAGAAATATACCCCTCACACCATATTATTCATATCCCTTGGTCGTAAGTGTAACCATAAATGGGAATATGCAAACACACATTGTTTTATTAACTCCCTTTATTAATTCTAGTATTTAACCATAAACTAGACTTCATACACTTATGCTCATGGTTAGGGGTGCATAAAGGGTTAAAATCGGACCGGACCGAGGACCGAATAGTAGAATTGTCCGGATCGAAGACCGAACCGAACTTCTCGATCCGGTCATTTTCGGTCCGGTCCGGTTTTTCGGACCGAATGGACCGAATTTGCCCTGATCCCCACCTACCCCACCCCAGTCCCCGGCCCCAACCCCCCACCAACCCCCCCGCCCAGCCCGGACGTATTGACATATCAAATATAGGTTGTAAATTGATCAAACTATATACGGTCATAAGTTTGCGCTCGAACGTCCGTTTTACCTAAAAAAAAATTTGATTTCGCGTATTTTTTCGATACGGGGGTGACCACAATAAAGTTTGATAGTGAGTACTCAGACTCATAAGGGTGTAACCATACAATCCAATCCACAAAGACAAGTCAATCATAACAACAAATTTTATCTAATATAATCAATCCAGTCATACAATTCCGTTTGATCAGGAAATCACCCAAGTACCAATAACCAATCCATGTCACATTATCACAAAGCAAGTAATTAATGTATGAATGAATGTATGTATGGTATGAATGCAATGCATATGCCCGATACCTTTATCTTCTGATATACAGGCTGTCAAGTTTTTATTATGCTCAACCACTCATGAGGGACCCGCGAATTCCACATACCCCTCCAAAATTTTCCATCGGAGCCCAACACTTGCCTGAATAATAATAATTGTGGCAGGCGTGCAACTCGTACCCCGCTTATCATTATCTTAGTATTGTCATAATCTCTTGGTATTCTTACATTTTCGGTCTCTTAGACCCACAACATATATCATACCACTCCAATATCAATATCATCATAACCATGAGTGTGTCAATGTAAATGACAATACAAGGAAAAAATCATAATGTCATGAGATACAATCAAGTATAGAGATTAATATCACATGCTTTCAAGAGTATATCAACATATAATCCAAGTAAATCAGGATATCATTTTAAAGCATGTGTAATGAATTAGCACAATGACAATAAGTATGGCGACGAGCCCACATCACAGTGATAAGCCCAATGAATCAGCAATCAGAATCAGTTAAAAAGGCTGATTCCCCAAAACATTCATCACTTTTGCTCCTTCACCCTTGACTGCATTCCCGGAAATGCCATTCCCATCCGCTAATTCAATGTTGCTGGACTCTACTCCTCTCCCCGCGCTCTCTCCTTCTTCAACACTGGTACCCACTCAAATGTTCATCACAATAATTTAGGTGGGACTACCAAACACGCCTAATACCCCTCAATATTTATAACTGATTACATACTTCTATCAGAATCTAGTGAAAGTAAATCGTAGCTTACCTCAAACCGATCACGAGCCACGAACAATCAATCTTTTACGCAAGCCTTGACTTCTTCGGGACGCCTCATAGTAAACGTAGTCGAGCACACAATTTATACACATTAATATTAAACTGAGTATATACAAGGACTTAATCCTTAACCATACAAAAGAATACCTAAAATCCATCCCGGACCCATGTTGTCAAAATCCAAACTTTATTATTCAACAATTCTTTAAAATGCTTACTAGTCATAACCCGAACATAATTTTAAAGACAATCTTAATTAGACTCTCAATTTCATGATTCAATAAAGGCTCCAATTTACAAACCCTATGTGTCTTCCCTAATAAGAAAATGGTCTCCATAATCAAGTTAGGTTCCTTAACATCATCATTCCATTAATACTAGTACTTATTTACAATAACTAAGTTAGCCAATTTATTTTTACACCCCTTTAAATCAAGAAACGATTAATTCCATCTACTATAGAATTTTCAACTCATTTTCCCTATTTCATCTTTTACCCTCAAGACTAGAAACATGGAACATAATTAAAAACATGGCAAAATAACCTTCCATTGAGGGTTATTAGGTACAAAATGCAGGAAGAGATCCTTAGGCTAGCCCCCTTTTCGAGATACCACAATTTTGGAAAGTGGGGAATTTTTAGGTCATTAAATTCTACTAGACAGACATCGCTTCCACCCCTGCGGACATGACCCTACATGAGCATATGCGATTTGGCGTACAATTTGATTGCTGAGGCGCTGGCACTTGACACCTCACCTCAGCACAGAGGTGGACAGTATTTCACAAAAGTAGACTTAACTATTCCGTCGGCACGGACATGTCTTCGTTGGCAGAGACATTGATCTCTCAGTAATTTTTCACTTTGATTAATCTTCGTTCCGAATCGTAAGAGTTACTTTACTCATAATTTCTACTGTAATAGTCATCAGTAAATGTTCGTAAGAGGGAGTGTTTGGGTTTGTGTATTTTGTTCTTAATGATAGAGATCACCTAACTAAATTTGACTCTAAAAGTGATAAGGGAATTTTTATAGGTTTTTCCCAAAATAGCCATGCTTATTGAGTTTATAATCTTCGAACCAAAACCATACAAAAATCTGTTAACATTGTCTTTGATGATACTACTAAGCTTACAGGAAATAAACCAGTAGATGATGTTATCATAACAGTAGAAGATGCGCAGAATACAGAAAATTCAGATGTGCTCCAAATGTCACGACATCTGCAGCAACACCTGAAGCAGAAATCGAGAACACTGCAGGTTCAGATGAGGAATCAGAAGCTGAACTTCATGACCCAGTACGCAGGGATCCCTCATCCAGGATTAGGAGAAATCATCCTACGAACAAGTGATAGGAGAAGTGTTCGAAGGTGTTAGAACAAGAAGAAAGGAACCATGGAATTATCGAGATATGGTGAAATATGCGTGCATGTCCACCGTAAATCATAAGGTAAGTCATTCTTGTTATGTATCTGCATTGGAACCAAAGAATATCAATGAAGCACTCAAGGATAGTTGGTGGATACAAACTATGCAAGAAGAATTAGATCAGTTCACCAGAAATGAAGTTTGGGATTTAGTTCTTCGCACCAATGATACTAATGTTATTAGAACTAAATAGATCTTTAAAAACAAATCAGATGAATCTGGAACTGTGGTGAGAAATAAGGCTAGACTAGTTGCTCAAGGATACTCTCAAGTTGAAGGGATTGACTATGATGAAACCTTCGCTCCAGTTGCTAGAATTGAGTCAATTAGATTATTGTTTGTCATAGCTTGCTATTTGAAGATCACTCTCCATCAAATGGCCGTAAAAGGTGCTTTCTTGAATGAATATATTTATAAGGAAGTGTATGTTGAAAAACCTAAAGGACTCGAAGATCCCCACCATCCACAATGTGTATACAAGCTGAAAAAGGCCTTGTATGGATTAAAACAAGCTTCACGTGCATGGTATGGTTGTTTAACTCAATTTCTTCTTGAATTTGGTTTCAAACGTGGTGTAGCTGATTGTACTTTGTTTATAAAACACCATGGAGTAGATATGGTCATTGCTCAAATCCATGTAGATGACATAGTTTTTGGTTCGACTTCATAGTCCCATCTTAAGACATTTGTCGAAGCTATGTCCTCAACATTTGAGATGAGCATGATAGGGGAATTAACATTTTTCTTAGGCTTGCAGATAAAGAAAAATGAGGAGGGAACCTTCATCTCCCAGAGCAAGTATGCCAAGAATTTGGTCAAGAAGTTTGGATTGGAGAATGCTAAATATATGAGGACTCCAATGGGGGTCAACACAGACTATATGAAAAGATGATGTTGGAGAAAAAGTCAACCCAACTTTGTATCGTTCTATGATAGGTAGTCTCTTATATCTCACCGCGAGTCATCCTGATCTAATTTTTAGTATATGTGTGTGTGCTCGATTCCAAGCATATCCCAAAATCTCCCACTTAAATGCCATAAAACGTGTCATCAGATATGTTTCTGGCACATGTGAGTTGGGAATTTGGTATTCCAAAGACACTAATCCTAAATTGATAGGATATAGTGAGTCGGATTGGGCTGGTGATGTGGAGGACAAAAAGAGCACAAGTGGAGGATGTTTTTACCTTGACAATAATTTAGTTTCTTGGTAGAGTCGCAAGCAAAATTGTGTTTCACTCTCAACTACTGAATCTGAATATATAGCAGCTGGAGTTGTTGTTCTAAATTAATATGGTTAAGACACATGTTAGACGACTATGAGTTTTCAAATAATGTCTTAGTTTTGTATTGTGATAATATGAGTGCCATTAACATTTCAAAAAATCCAGTTCAGCACTCTCGTACAAAACATATAGATATTATACATCAATTTTTGAGAGATTTGGTTGAAAAACAGCTAATACAAATTGATTATGTTGACACACTCCATCAACTAACTGATATCTTTACAAAATCTTTAGATCATGAGAGATTTTCTAGCTTGAAAAGCTCTCTTGGTCTCTGTACTTTCTGAATTCGACACTATTGGGCGAATGCCGTCTGAAATGTCTCTAACATTTCGGGTGACATTTACCCTTGTAATATCAGAATCCGATATTCAGTATTTTGTTATGACTGACTTTTTGTGCATACAGGTATTGTTTTCAAATAATAACATGATTTTATTGTGATACTATTCTCTGCGATGATATTAAATATCATAAAAAAGGGGTATCAAAATAAGGCAAAGTCTTCGTAATTCTCGGCAATTGTGAAAATTGGGCAAAACCCTTGGAAATTGATACCGTTCCTATACTATAGGAGTATCAAAGTGCTTAATCAAAAGAAATTATGAGGATGCTAATAAGTATTCTTGTTTTTGACACTAAAATGTATTTCGTATGTGTCTTTTTTATTAGATCTAGGGCTCAATGGGAAAATATTACATTGGTCTGAAGATTGAACTCATAAAATCATATATGAAATGTGTCTTGATTTATTGCCAAAATGTAAATGTTCTTTAGAGATTATGATACCTGTGTTGTTCAAAATGTTACTAACATAACTGGTGATATTCTCAGATACTGATTGGGATGCAGTATGTAACTGATTTTTGAAAATTCAGTTATATTTTTCCCTACTGTGTGTCGTTGATTTTTGAACATATTTTAATGTTTTTTGTTGATAATGATCTAATCTACATGTCTATATTTTAAAAACTCTAAATTTTAGGAACAAGTATTGGAATAGAATACAAACTCTTAAAATCTGGAAACAAAAATATTTTTTCCAAGTGTATAAATGTATCTTCAATTGCTAATCTTTGTTGTTCATTTTCTTCCCGGAATTATTTTTTTAAAAAAGGGGAGAAATTTGTCACATCGTCTCGGTTTATAATCAGAGAACCGATGGATCCCTTCCAAAACACACCACTTTTCCAAATCCTCAAAAACCCTAACACTCCTTCATCTTCTTCACCATTCTCACCAATGGATACATCACCAATTACCCAAAATGTTACCCAACAATCCAGAACACATACCAATGAGCACAAGTCCGTCAAACTGCTCAGCCATTGTATTGAGTGAGTTTCAAGAGCCACTCGAAACAACTTACTCAGGAGATACCAACAACCCAATCGACTTGGAGAAAACTCCTGATTTCACTGTTCTACCAAAGAGGAAAAGTACATTCAAGTTTCCCACTCGAAGGTCCACTCGCAACTTTGAGAGAAATTTCAGCAGTGCTGAATCTGCTGTAAAAAGACCGAAGGTCAATACCGCTGCTTCTGTCGTATCTAGCTGTGATTGGACTGAGTCCGACTTTAACTGGACCACGAAAGATGATGAGGAGAAGACGCCATCGGCTAAACTACCAACAAAAACTCCGACATCACCATCTTATTCCAATCTCTTTGTTCCTAATACTATGGATTCGAGTGAAAAGCGGGAAATCCCAGATGATACGCCTTTAAAGAAGTTTTGCCCTAGATAAGTCTTGCAAAAATCAGTGATTGAAGAGCCATCGGAAGATACCACAGATGTTGCTGAAAATGTCACAACATTTCCATCAACATCCCAACATGAGACAAAAGAATCAAGTTCTCCAACCTCATCGAGCAAATCTGCAACTGAATCGGAGAATGAGGTACATCCTTACTCAGATAAATTTCTAACTAAAGAAAAGTCTGAACATTTGTCATGGTTTAAAAATAGAACTATCAGAACTGAAAAAGTAGTGGACATTGCATCATGCACTGAATATGGTCTGATGGACTTCTTTACCGAAATAAATCTACTAGGCTCTGTCAATAACAAGTGTCCATACGTTGAGGATATTGTGAGGTTGTTTTATGCTAATCTATAAACTAAGACGGAGAAGGTCGAGTCAAATAAATTTGGCAAGATTTATCTCTATGACAAGTTTTACAACTTCACACCTATTACAATCAACCAATGTTTGAGTCTGAGTGATAGATTGGAAAAAGAAGAAAGGGATGTTGTCAATGAAAGAGATGAAGTGATTAACTATATCTCTGGAGGTATTTTGAAAAAAATGGGTCTCAAGGTGTCGTGCGTCGAAGCTTGCCGCATTGTTTGCTATAATACACAAGATTGCTATATATAATTGGGTCCCCTCAATGAACGAGTCAATTGTAACTATAGAGCAAGCAATACTCCTTTACAAGATAGAAAAAAGGATTACGAGTTGATATGGGAAAGAAAATCTTTCAACAGATTGTAAATTTGGCTGAAAAGGACTCCAACATAATCCTACCATTTCCCTCTTTGATCTTTAAAGTTCTGACATCTCAAGGGTTCAAACCACCAAAGAAAGATATGATAAGGAGAACTTGAGGTGTATTTTGTTAATAAAATAGTACTGAGGAGCACAAACAAAATCATTGATCTGCCTTGGAGAGCACGAACAAAATCATTGATCTGCCTTGGAGAAGCTGGAAGAGATCACTTTCTGTTTTTGCTTTCTTCCCAAAAAGGGGGAGATGATGATGGTACTGAAGGAGAGGAAGCAGGGGGAGAATGAGAGAGCGAGAGGAGACAAAGTGGCCGACGGAAGAACAACTCGAAAGCGGCAGTGCAGCTACTCGAAGTAGAACTCGTCGATCACTTGGTACTGTTGCAGGGGGAGGAAGGCAGTGAAGTCGACTGATGTAGAAAGAGGCTGGAATCTACTACTTCTATCGACTTTCATAGAAGACTGCTGATGTTGATGAGTTGCTGTTGTTGTTGTGTTACTTGGATGTTTTGCTGATGATCTGTGTGGACTGGATATCTAATCCAATACAAATTTGTTGGGATATTTTGTTTTTGGTTATAATATTCTGTTTGGTTTGTAATGACACTAATTGGTTCTATTTTGGATGATGCTTCTGTTAAAGCTTCATAAAATGGCATATATGTGTATATTGTGTTTGTATGCCGATTTCAGGTTGAGGGGGAGCATTTGTGTGAATTTGTCATTGTTAGGTCACTCACACTGAGTTGATTAAGTTTTGTGAAGAAAGGCAAAAAGGGGGAGAATGTTAATGTCAGGATGTGTGTTATAACATTTTTCCTAACATATCATTTTCAGAGCTAAGTTAAAATCAGAAAATGTTGGACCAAATGTCTTTACATTCGGGACGACATTCTGGTAACTGTTTTGCCTATCTTCACGAACGATTTTTCAGGAAACTGTGGCGTTTTTATCACATGATAAATTGACTTGGCAAGGGATATTTGGAGCTGATTACAAACGAGGAAGACCAAGTCCAAGATGAGCATAACTTAAGGAGCAAGACGAGGAAGAAATAGTCCAAGCAGTTGGAGATTTTCGTGCCTTAAGTTACTGCCTCACGTGCCCCTTTTTCAGCTCAACTTCCACAACCTGTTGAGGAGTCTTTCAAGGAAACTCTCTACTATAAATAGAGAGGTCACTTCAAGGATTCAACATCCAGAATTTCAGAGTGAAAACGATATAGAGAGATCTCCACAAATATCGATCAAGTAGATTTGGATCATTTGTGTTACTGTATTTGTGACGATTGCATGCGACATTATAATTGCTACTTAGATTCTAGATTTGTTCCTTCATTGAAGCAATTGTAATGAGGTGTCGATCACTTCTAATTAGATAGATTTTTCAGGCATAAGTCATCCGCGACTTAATCTTTTTTATTCCTTTTGTATCATCTTGTAACATTGTAAAGAAGGAATATATCAATTGTGTATATATATATATACAATACCTTTGGTCATTGACCATCATGAGTTATATTAATATATAACCTATGAAAATTAAACTTTTGTGTTCTTTATCTATTTCCGTTGCACTTTAATTCTTTCAAAGGTTTTCTGTTTTTATCCAAATGTCATAACTTATGTCAGACGACATTTTAGCTGACATTTGACATTGTTTCTGCATACGTTCAGTTCTACTTTGCGATTTGTTTTTATTTAATCCATAGTATTAACCCACGGGACCCAACAGGTCTTATGAATGAAAATTTGATTAGACACTACTGGTGTCATTAAAGAAAATAATAATCGAATGGACATTTAAAGATAATTGTAAATTCATAAATAACAAAAAGTAAACACTAACTTCAAAATTTCAATATTTCAATGTCTCCTTCAGGGAAAGTAGCCATTAACATCTGAGTATTTTGTATCGAAGCGGTAACCACATAGTAATCACATCCTTCAGGAAGAGATATATTAATGTTTATTTCATTCGAGAAAATCATAACAACTAACCATAACGAATCAATGTGGTTATGGTAAAAAAATCTACTCTTCTTCCTTTTTGCCTTAGAATGATATTTAATAGATTTATTCACGATGTTTTACGTACGACGAGTACGTGTTGCAATGACTATACCACATGTATTTTTATTATTATTTTCTCTCTCCAAGAGGTAGGTTATGGTATATCTTCATTCGCATCGGAGAATGAACCTGATTATTTGAATGTGCTTGATAGATGTTCATCTATAGCTCATTACTTCGTTCAAGCACAAGAAGACATTGCTTCAAAATATATCTCAGATATTCTTTCTGCTTCTGGAGTAAAGTTTCAGAGTGTTACTACTTTAGGAGTAAAGTTTAAATTTTACTACTTCAAAAGTAAAGTTTAAAGTTTTACTACTTCGGGAGTAAAGTTTAAAGGTTTACCACTTCGGGATAAAATTTAAAGGTTTACTACTTCGGGAGTAAAATCTAAATTTACTACTTCAAGAGTATTTTTAAGGTCTTACTACTTCAAGAGTAAATTTCAGTGTTCCACTACTTCGGGAGTAGAATTCAGAGTCTTACTACTTTTGGAGTAGAATTCAAAGTTCTACTTCTTCGGGAGTAGAGTTCAAAGTTTGATACTTCGGGAGAAATTTTTTGAGTTTACTACTTCGAAATTAAAACGTATAAAATATTAAGAATATTTCTTCTAAATTATTGTACCTCTTCTGGAGATAAGTCGTGATATTTTCACAATCTAATGCACATTCATATTTGTAGACTTTACTACAAACTGTCACATTCGCTTCAGGAAACAAACCTATATTTGTAACATTTATCAAAAGTTTTTATTCTTCAGGAATGAAACGTATTTGGACATGCCTTAAGCATATTAAATAGTGATAGCTTAGAACCTATTTTTGATATTCCTACTTCAGGAGCAAATCGAAGCATATAATATAAATGTAGAGAATTTTTCTCTAACACGTCATTAGTTATAGTCATAACTATACATAGAGGTTTCAGCTACTTAAAGTGAGGTGCATTAAAAAATTCTAGAAACAGCTTGTATTCGTATAATAAGAAGAATGCGGAGCTTCCCGCTTTCAGTCAAATAAGGCACTAAAGGTATTGGATTCATCTTGAACTAATAAATCGGAGACTGTTCCAATATTCTACTGAGATAGGCAAGCGGAGGGAGAACTAGACGTATCTTGCTAGGTAAAGATAAAATATATTGTCATTTCTGGTGATCATATATTTCTTTGTCAATTCTCATTTAGCCATTAAAGTATATGAAATTAACATCAAACCCCTCTTAATAATATTATTCTTCATAAATAAATTTGAGGCATAAACAATCTAAAATCAATTAATTCAAATAGGAAGAACCCAACAAAGTGAATTTCATTAGTATAGAAAATCGGATAGCCATATAGATTCTGTGGGCCGTCCTTGTTATTATTAACCATATACATGAATCTGCATCGTCATTAATTGCAAGATGCAATATATTTCATAAGTGATTCACCACTTCAAGAACCAAGATATGTATGCTTGCAAAATAATCTAGCAATTGCAGAAAAGAAACTTAAGAAAAACACAGCAGGTGTCAAGTACATATTGAGGATGCTTAGTGGTCATACCTGATACCTCACATGGGTAGTGTTCTGTTTAAGAGTACACTTACCTTATACGTGTGGGCTTTACCATTAACAAAGATCGGAGCAAGATTTTAGGGAGTTGCCAAAGCACAAGATGTATCGACGCAGTTGTGATTTTGTGAAGAAGATATTCAAACTCCACTAGACTCGTGTAACTAATTGCACCTGAAATAAAAAAATAAACTCAAAATGTGGGAGTCTTGATAATATGTTACAAAATAATAATAAAAGTACAAGACAATAAGAGATATAACCAAAGAAGCCCGGGGAGAGATTTTTATTGCTCTTCAAAACTGATGTACAAATGAACTGAATTGACTTCCTATTTATAGATGAAAAGAAGCAGTTGCGAGGCTTTTCAAGAAGCTGCCGCAAGACTTTTCAATAAAAAAATGTGAATACAGTTAGTGAAGCTAGATCGGTTTTTGGGGTATCTGGTAAGCTGCTTGAGCTACTTGCAATATGTCTGCTTGAGCCACTTGCAAGTTGACTGCTTGATTAAGCTTATCCAGATGATTGTGTTTGATTGTAAGCTTATCCAGATTGTTAAGGATAATTATGAAAATAATTCATTATTATTTCCATAATATCAAATTAAATATTGTATAATTAAATCAAATATTATTATAATTAGTTCGTAAAGATTATTAGAATATTCTTAGGATAATACACCTTAATAGTAGCCTAGATTGATTCTTGTATGGTAGTATATATATTGTATTCTTGGAATGAAATTAGGCATGTAAAACATTTCATTCATGGTATCAAGAGACAAAACTACCCCCCCCCCCCAAAAAAACCCTATTCCATCGGCCAACCCTATCCTTCCCTAAACCGAAACCTATCATTTTTCGGTTTCTTTAATCATCAAACCCTAATTAGGATTGTCTGTTTTCAGTTTCTTTATTTACCAAAAACTATACTTTCTTTTCGGTTTTCATCATTCTCTAAACATACAAATGGCCAACCAACAAAAAATTCATCTTGCTCTTTCTATAAACAACGTCAAGAACTTTATTCTGATTATTCTTGAGATGAAAAAAGGGAAATATTCTTCTTGGGCAGAGTTGTTTAAAATCCATGCCGAGCATACCAAGTCATAGACCATATTATTCCTCTCAAGTCTCCATCGGAGACCACTGTTGTTGGCATCACATTATGGACTTGCTTGGATGCTATAGTCCTTCAATGAATTTACGGCACCATTACTAATGACCTTTTGCACACCATCTTAGAACTGGACTATACGGCTCAACAAGCTTGGGAGCGTTTACAAAATATTTTTTAAGATAATAAGATTTCTCGGGCGGTATATCTTGAAATCAATTCACCAATGTAAAATTGGATAATTTTTCAAACGACACCGCATATTGTCAAGAGTTAAAAATGTTTGGCGATCAACTATCAAATGTTGGTGCACCAGTGACGAATCAAGTGTTAGTTCTCCAATTGATTGTGGGATTGAATGAACAATATGATTGTATTGCTACGTTAATTCAACAAAGTAATCTCTTACCACCATTGTATGAGGCTCGTTCGAGATTAATTCTTGAAGAAAATCGGAAAAAAAATAGGTGACGGCGGTGGCAACTAATGTCGACACCTCTCTTCTTTCCACCAATAATTATACTGATGATTTTGACACTCAAAATTCTGGTTCAGACAGTGCTACTAACCGATCAAATAATGGGCCAAAAAGGGGTCAGAATCGTAACAATAACAAAGAAAAAATAATGGTGAAAAGGGATGAGGTCGGGTAAAGGACAGGCCGCCGATGGCGGCAACAACCACGGCCAGCAGGGCCAAAACAGACCCCAATGGCAATAGCCCAACCAGCCAGCCGGCGGGCAGTGGGGGCTGTTGTGGCTTGCTCTTCCCTGCCAGTACCCCATGGCTTAGTGGGCCCGACCTCCTCCAACATCTAGGCACCTCGGGATTCTCGGTTCTCATCCGCAACAAGCTTATGCAGCCCATGGACCATCTTCAGCAAGTTATGCTCCCACTGACATATAGCAAGACATGAAAAATATGAATCTCAATGTTCTAGATGATTCGTGTACATGGACACGGGGGAACATCACACATAACGACATCTCAAGATACTCTCTCGTCTTATTTAATATGAGCAGTAATAAAAATATTGTTGTTGACAGTGGACAGGAAATTCCAATTTATGGTATTGATCAATAAAACTTCCCCCATCACTCACCTTTACATTTGAAAAATGTCCTACATGCACCCAAACATATTAACAACTTGATATATGTACGTCATTTCACCCCTGACAACAATGTTTCTGTTAATTTTGATCCGTTTGGATTTTCTGTGAATTATTTTCAGATGGGGATGCCACTAATGAGATGTAATAGCACTGGGGATTTTTATCCCATCACCACCACCACTAACAACCAAGTCATCAATCCATCAACTTTTGCTGCTATTTCTCCGATTTTATGGCATAACTGGTGTGGACTCTCATGTTTGTCAGGCTTGCGCTTTTTGGAAACATGTTAAATTTCCCTTTTCTTTATCTACTTCCAATACTATTATGCCTTTTGATCTCATGCATAGTGATTTGTGGACATTCTCGATTTTAAGTTCGGTCGGTCATAAGTATTATATGCTTATTTTGGATGATTATTCTAATTTCTGTGGACATTTCCCATTGGGAAAAAATCCTAGGTCCCCACTATTTTTAAAAAATTTAGTGTTTTCATCTAAACCCAATTTGAGAAGTCCATTAAATGTTTTCAATGTGACAATGAGAGGGAATTCATAAATGACCAATTTAAGAAATTTTGTCACCAAAGTGGTATGTCATTACATCTTTCATGTTCACATACATCTCCTCAAAATAGGAAAGCCGAAAGAAAAATCTGAACAATCAACAATTTAATTCGCACACTTCTTGCGCATTCGTCCACACCATCGTCTTTTTGGCATTACGCTCTTCAAATGACCACATATCGTTTAAACATTCTTCTTAGAAAGCTACTCTCAAACCTATCACCCACACAAATTTTGTACCATCGTACTCCTTTCTATACACAATTGAGAATTTTCGGGTGTTTTGCTATCCATTGTTTCCTTCCACAACTATAAACAAACTTCAAGCACATTCCATTCCATGTGTCTTTTTGGGATACCCATAAAATCATAGGGTCTATAAGTTCTATGATATGTCTAATGGAAAAATTATCATCTCTCATAATGTTGTTTTCGATGAGTCCACATTTCTGTTTGCTAAATCTCACACGTCGTTCCCGCCTTTATATGAATTTTTGGACGAGGGGCTACATCCATTTTTAAATTATCATCTAAATAGTCCATCTTACCAAGCCCAGCAGAGGGCCCCCACTATTTCTTTGGTCCCGACTGGACCAGCCCAAAGTGTAATGGCCCAACAATAAAATAAAACTGGGTTAGTCCGAGTCAGGGAGTCCACTGCTCCCTCCTCATCGGCATCGGCCCAATCCATTTCTCGCAACCGATTGGCCCAAATGAGGGAGCCTACTGCTCCCTCATCCTTTTCACCAACCCGGCAAACAGACCCAATAACACAAGCCCATCCAGTCAGTCCCTCTCGGCCCAGTATAAATCCACAACCCAACCCCATGTTACGGCCCCACCTCAGTCCATTGAAACCCGTGCCATGCATGGGAGTTTTTTGCCCAATCATCATTTTAATTTAACCTCTTCAGTCCAACCATCACCAATTTCAAAAAAAACCAAAAATTGCTCTATCAAACCTGAATTTGAGATGTCATATTAGATGAAATTGATGCTCTTATTAAAAATAAGACGTGAAATTTGATGCTCCTTCTATCTAATGTGAACATAATACGTTGTATGTGGGGGTTTTGTCATAAAAAGAATTCTGATAGTTCTTTTGTGAGACACAAAGATTGTCTTGTTGGTGATGACAGGTCTTAGCAGGTTGGTGTGAGTTACTGTGAAACATTCAGCCCATTAGTTAAACCAGCAACTGTCAAGACATTTCTCAGTCTAACTCTGTCAAAATCATAGTACATTCATCAGTTGGACGTCAAGAATCTGTTTCTACATGGTCACCTACATGAAACAGTTTACATGCACCAACTTTTGGGTTTTCCGGATCCTATTTATCTTGATTATGTTTGTTTGTTGAAAAAAACATTATATTGTTTAAACAGGCCCCCAGGATGTGGTATAACAGGTTTGCAGGGTTCGTCTCCACACTGGGTCTCACATGCAAGTTCGATCAATTTTTATTCATTTATAAGAAAGAAAATTGCATGGCATATATTCTTATCTATGTGGATGACGCCATCCTCACAACGTCATCTGAGTTACTTTGTTAGTCTATTATGTCCTTCCTTACTTCAGAATTTGCTGTGAAGGATTTGAGCCCTTTAAATTATTATTTGGGCATTGTTGTAACTCAGTATGCAGTTGGTCTGTTTCTTTGTCAAAAGAAATACGTCGAGGAGATCATTGAAAAAAGTCGGTATGTCTTCTTGCAAACCGTCACACACACTGGTTGATACCAAGGCAAAATTGAGTAACTCTACAGGTTCTCCCTACAGTGATCCAACACATTACTGCAGCTCAGCAGGGCATTGCAGTATCTCACCTTCACGAGACCTGATATCTATTATGCAGTTCAACAGGTTTGTTTACACATGCATGATCCGAAGGAAGAGCATATGGGGGGCTCTCAAACGAATTTTGTGGTATGTTAATGGTACTCTTGATTTTGGGTTGCATCTGTAAGTCTACCATTTCTGGCCTCACATCTTATATAGATGCTGATTGGAGTGACTGCCTGGACACATGGCATTCCACCTCTGGTTATTGTGTGTTTCTAGGAGACAACCTCATTTTATGTTGTCAAAACGCCAACCAACACTATCTCGGTCGAGTGCTGAAATAGAATATCGAGTGGTAGCTAATGTGGTCTCTGAATCACGTTGGCTCTCTAATCTTCTTTTAGAACTTCATTATCCAATCTAAAAAGCAACCTGGTTTATTGTGATAATGTGAGTGCGATATATTTATCAGGTAACCATGTCTAGCATCAATGCATAAAACACATAGAAATGGTTATCTTGTTTGTCCGAGAAAAGGTTGTACGTGGACACACCCGTTTTCTCCATGTACCGTCTCGTTATCATATTGTTAGATATTTTCACGAAAGGTCTTCCGCACGTATTTTTTGATGATTTCAGAGATAGTCTCAACATGCGAGAACCTCCCGCTAAGACTGTGGGGGACTGTTAAGGATAATTATGAAAATAATCCATTATTATTTCCCTAATATCAAATCAAATTGTATAATTAGGTTGTAAAGATTATTAGCATATTCTTAATCTAATCTACCTTAATAGTAGCCTATATTGATTCTTGTATGGTTGTATATATAATGTACTCTTAGAATGAAATAAGGCATGAAAAATATTTCCTTCACATATGACTGTATATTTGAATGGACATCCATAATACAGTGTATTTATAACAAAATCTACTTATTATAAAATTTGAGAAAATCTAAAGTAAAAAGTTAATATATCGAAAGACTTACGCATTGAAAGACCTTTCTACCTTGCCATTATACTCCTTCTATAACATTTACTTTCGAAAATGTAATACTTATTCTAATAAATACTGCTACATATAAATTATCTCATCTATCATTAAACTATTTAACTAAACATCATATCATAAAAGTACTTAACAGAAGGAAACTCAATTGCACATCAAGTTCAAATAAATTTAGAGGAGAAGAATAGGTCTATCCCCTATAAGAGAAGACAATTGACTACCACAATTGGACACGATGTCTGAAGTCACAATAAGGAATTTGAGGTGTGCGAGGCATGATTTATTCCTTTACTAAGCTCACTAAATCAGACCAAGGTTAATTATTTAAGGAATTTTTTCTTTGATATTTATTTAATAACCCAAATATATTATTTAATGAAAGAACTAATCCCTTGATTATTCTTATTGATGAAATACATATATATACAAGTTATAATAGGAAAATCCTTTTCCTATTCTACATCTAAACCTATTCTATATGGAGACTAACTATACAATTATGATAATACTACACTACTAATTATGGTACAAGACTAACTCTAATATATACCAAATATACAATAGAAATATAGCCATATTCGGACATTGTTTGGTCGTGACTGGGCTGGCCCAATCCTTCTCGGTTTCGGCTATGTACTTATATTCAATATACATACAATATACATGTATATCATGTGTATATTGTATGTATATTTAACACACACACACCCGTAGTCATAGCGGGAGGTATTCGTACGCTGAGACTGTCTCTAAAATCTTCAAAAAGGACCGAGGGAAGACTCTTTGTAAAGATGTCTGCAATCTGATATATGGAAGGGACGTGACAAACGCGTACTTGTCCTCGAGCTACCTTTTCTCTAACAAGTGAATGTCCATCTCTATGTGTTTAGTGCGCTGGTGCTGAACTGAATTACCAGAAAAGTAGATGACACTAATATTATCACAATACACCAAAATAGCTTTCTGAATAGGACAATGAAGCTCTAGAAGAAGATTACGTAACCAACATGACTCAGAAACCACATTGGCTACCCCTCGATACTCGGTCTCTACACTCGAACGTGAAAGTATGGATTGACATTTGGCAGACCATGAGACAACCTTATTTCCAAGAAACATACAATATCCAGACATAGACTGCCTGGTGTCCGGACAACCACCCCAATCAACATCTGTCTAGGAGACTAGCGTAGACGTCGACGAAGGATACAAATGCAAGTCATAATCAAGTGTCCTCTTAATGTACCTAAGAATGCGTTTGAGCACATTTATATATTCAATTATGGGGTCATGCATAAACAAACACATCTGATGTACGACATATGTAATATCAGGTCGCGTGAACGTAAGATACTGAAGGGCCCCTGCAAGACTATGATAGCTGGTCGGATCCTCATAGGGAGAGCCAGCTGCAGCACCCAACTTGGGTTTAGTATCAACTGGAGTAGAAACGAACTTACAGGATGACATCCCAACCCTCTCAATGATCTCTACTGCATACTTCCTCTGTGATAAGAATAATCCACCTGCATGACGAGTGACAACAATCCCCAAAAAATAACTCAATGGCCCCAAGTCTTTCATGACAAACTCATAACTGAGCATTGTCATGATAGACTGGCGTAAAGCATCAGAAGAGGCAGTCAAGATAATATCATCCACATATAATAGTATATAAGCCATGGAAGACCCCCGACGATATATGAATAATGAATTATCATACCTGCTGTGAGAGAATTCAATAGTCGAAACATAATCAACAAACCTTTTATACCAAGCTCGTTGAGACTGCTTAAGCCCATACACAGACTTCTTCAACAAACAGATATGATGAGGATATTTAGTATCTCTAAACCCCAAGGGCTGATGCATGTAGACTGTCTCCTTGAGATCACCATGTAGGAATGCATTCTTCACGTCTAGCTGATGAATGAGCCATGATTTTGACAAAGCCAAGCTGAGCATTGTGCAGATGGTAGCTGGTTGGACCACTGGACTAAATGTTTCACCACAATCCACACTAACCTGCTAAGTCTCACCATCACCTACAAGTCGAGCCTTATGTCTTGCAAAAGAATCGTCAGAATTATCCTTATGAGCAAAAATCCACATAGACCTAATAATATTAACACCAGATGGACGGGTACCAACTCCCACGTCTTATTATCAATAAAAGCATTATATTTATCAGTAATGACAATTTTCCAATTTTGGTCATTTAAAGCAGACATATGATTATGGGTTAACTGTGATTTAAGAACATTAGAATTTAAATTAAAATGTTTTTTTAGTTTAAAAATACCCCGTTGGGCTTGGGTGACTGGACCATGACTCGGGACTGGATTGAGTGAATTTTGGGAATTTTCGGGAGACATGACGGACTGGACAGCAGGCACACTGCCTGCTAGCCCAACATGGTGAACTTGGGCACTTCAGTTACTGGACCAGTCTCGGTATTGGGCTGGGCAACTGGCCCAGTTGCCGAGATTGGCCCAGTACTATTTCTGGGAGTAAGAGATGGCTGGAACGAGACAGTTGGACCAGCGGGAAGTGGCTGATCGGTGTATTTTATATACACTTTTTGAGTCATTTTTAGTTAGTATTTTACTCATTTTGTTTATGTTTAGTATAGTATTAGGGTCGTTCTCCTTTCTTTTGTGTCACAACGGTCAGAAATGGAGAAATGACAAAAGGAGATGAAATGAGCATAAATGAGATGGAATTGCACACAAAAGGGCCAAGAAATGAAGTCTAAGAAGTTCCGGGAATTATAGAGGAGATCAGACGAAGTCCGGACGAAAAAAGGACGATGAAAGCGAATCCATGAAACGCCACCGCGCGCTGACGCCAATGTTCTCATGAGTCCGAAAGTTGCAGATTTTTCAGCCGTGGCTCGATTGCAGAGGCCACGCTGCGGATTTCGAGTTTTGAGCCGAATTTGTCACGTTTTCAGGGTGCAATAGGGATAACTTTTCCTTAACCCTTTACCTAAAGGATTCCATAACTTTTCCTACCTACATAATCCCTAACCCTTTACCTAAAGGATTCTTGGGCTATAAATAGTCTCTACATCATTAGAAGAATTCCAGATTCCATCCCACACTTGACATTTCATTCTCCATCAATCATTCCACCACATTCCATCTTGTAAATATTCCACAACACAATCCTTGGATGCTAGAAGGCTTGAGGACTTGTTCTTGAGTACTTTTCTTTTCTTTCTTTTGCTTTGTTTATTTCAGTTCATGTATGGAGATTATATTAGTTCTTAGCGTGAATATGGCTAGGAGCTAATTACTTTGTTAGGGATTTCCTTGTGATTCTCTTGAAACTCTTATTCATGAATTAATAAATTAGTTGATTTATTTTTCACTTGTTTAAGATTTATTCAATAGTTGTTTTGATTGCTTGATAATTAATTGATCACTAGTTATCATCACTTATATGAGTTCTAATCGAAATCCGAAAGGGGAGATTGTGAATATGCTATAGTTGAATAAACATAGGTTTAAATCGTGGACGAAAGTACCCCGATACTTGTGTAGCTTAATAGGTTATTGCTCTTAATCCTCCTTTGTAGTCAATCTTGTCACCGAAAGGTAGAAGGGTTCTCCATTGGGGTTGAGTGTTTATATTACCTTAACAGGAGTATAAAACGGTCTAGTTAACCTGCTATCTTAACGTAGAAGAAGAAGTTAGTCTAATTGTATTAAGGATTGAATAGAGTGGATAATTGATGATCTTGGAAGCCCTAATTCGCCATCATAACTGATTTAAATCAAAGTATTTTCATAATTAGTTTATTTCCTGCATTATTAGTTTAGAATTCCAACTCAATTAACGTTAACCAAATAGAAACTAAAGCATAGATAATCGGTACTTGAAAACCAGTCCCTGAGGACGATATTCGGTCTTACCTAGACTATATTACTTGTAATGATACGTGCACTTGCGTTTAGCGTGTGTATAAATCGCACATAAAGTTTTTGGCGCCGTTGCCGGGGATTAGCGTACTTTCAATATCGATTTATCTATTCTTATTTCTAATTTGGTTGCTCCAAGAACAAGTTTCTAACTTGTTCTGTGAGCATCTTTTTATCACCTTTTGTTGTTTTTTTATTTTGCAGGTTAAAAATAAATAAAAAATCAGGACACATGGACTACTACTACTATCAGGGGCAGTGGAGTCATCAACAGCAGCTTAACCCACAGGTTCTGGAAGAAGATCTAGATGAGTTGCAGGCAGGCATACTCAGGCTCACCAAGTGCCAGTCTCAGTTCATGGATGAGACAAGAGTGTTCCTCAGAAATTTGGAGACACAAATAGGGCAACTAATGGATAGGATGAGCAATACACTTCAAGGAAGTCTGCCTAGCGACACTGTCGTGGGAAGTGATAAGCAGATTGAGGAACCTGAACCACACCCAGCTGTTGAGGAATCTAGCGAGATAGTTGGTGTAGAGAAGGAAAAGATTACTGAGATCCAATTACTTACCTTTTTGGATTCTTTGGAAATTCTTTTTCCTGTACCTATTGCAAAAGAAATACCACCAACGGTCACTGTTGATCCCCAAATAGGAAGTCCATACCATCAAGGGCACCCCTAGAGTTGAGAGATGTTGGGAATCTCACTGATCCCTACATTATAAAGAGCCTAGAAGACAAGCATGTTTTGTGTACTTGGGGGATAATCTTATATCTGAAGCCCTTGTTTGGAGCAATTGTTGTAGTTGAAGTTAGACCTGCAACAAACAATGTGCGGATTGCAAGCAGTTCGCAGAAGGATCCAATGGGCACTCGTAAAGGTTAACTGCGTCCGGCTAAAAGACGTTAAAGACAACGCTTGTAGGGAGGCAACCCAATGTTTTTAATTATGTTAGTTTGATTTTTGTCTTTAGTTTGTTTTATTTTGTCTTGAACAGTCTCACGGTCTTGGGTTCTTGTTTTGTGTTGTTGGATGACAGGTGGACTGAAAGCTAAATCTGAGGAAAAAGGAGCAAAAACGCTGAAAAAAAGGAAAAGCCGTCGTCAGCGCCGCGGCGCCCAGAATCAGCGCCGTGGCGCCGGAACTTCAGAGAGCCACAGTACTTGGGGCGCCACGGCGCCGAATCTCAGGGCCGTGGCGCCGAAGGTTCAGAAACCCAGATTCCGTGCAAATTCCAGAATTTTTCCTCCCAGACCTCCATTATGACCGATGTGTTGTGTCAGTAAGTTGTCCCTATTTTTAGTCTTCACACATTGGGGACAATGTGTCGATTAAGTTTGGGGGAGTGTCTTATATTTTGTTTTATTGTCTTATTTTTTAGTCTTTTTTTTATTTGTCTTTGTGTTGTTTTTATGTGTTTTTGAGTCATAATATTTTTTTTTTTGGATCATCCATGTTGTAGTTGCTAAAGATATTGAGTGGATAAAGTGGGATAATGTAATGAAATTAAAAGCGACAATCTGTATTCTTAAGTTAGATATGCCAAAAATTCCTGACATATAATTATTTGGAATATTTGTGCTTCGCTTATGTGTGTCAATTATGGAAGAACGGTTGAAAAATGTCTAAAAAATCTGTTTGCTTGTTATTTGAGGCGAAATAGTTAAGACGTACATTTTTAGGGAGATGATTCAGACATTTTTTTGATAGCCCTTCTGACCATTCATTACCTATCCTGACATAAAATGTATCACTAGTCAGCCCTTTTGAGCCTAAAATAAATATCTTTCTTTGACACCCTATGATTCATTTGTTGTGCCATAAGTAATAATGGAAAGGTATTGGGATGAAAAGCGTGAAAAAGAGACAAAAAGAGAGTGAACAAATTTGATGCACCCCAATGAAAAATATGCAAAAGTCTAAGTTTGGGGGTGCCTGTTATTTATAATACATATCATTCTCTCAAAAGAAAAGAGGGGAGAAAGTGGGTACGAAACTAAAAAGGAAATCAAAAAGAAGGAAAAGGAGTTTGAATGAAAAGTGCTTATGGTACGTAATTGAGCCTAAATGTCTATTTTTACCTACCCCTGCCTAAGTCTACCTTACAACCCTTAAAAGTCCTGATGATCTTTAATATGTATGTCTCTGATTAGTGGAGAATAGCAAGTAAACAGGTCTATAGCATTTGGGAATGATGGAAATGAAATTGACATGCATAGGTTAGGTGTTTGTATTTCCATTGAACATGATCTAAGTGAATTTGCGAAATATCTAACTTGAAATTCTAGATTGCTGATTATTCATGATATATATGTTCTAACATATTATCTCATCTTTCATCCATAATTTTGAAGAAGTAATATTATAACTACTTGATCCATCTCTTTGAGTCTTTGATCGTTTTGTTTTATTTTTGTTTTGTGCTTTACTCGAGGACGAGCAAAGTTTAAGTTTGGGGGTATTTGATCGGTGTATTTTATATACACTTTTTGAGTCATTTTTAGTTAGTATTTTACTCATTTTGTTTATGTTTAGTATAGTATTAGGGTCTTTTTTCTTTCTTTTGTGTCACAACGGTCAGAAATGGAGAAATGACAAAAAGGAGATGAAATGAGCATTAATGAGATGGAATTGCACACAAAAGGGCCAAGAAATGAAGTCTAAGAAGTTCCGGGAATTATAGAGGAGATCAGACGAAGTCCGGACGAAAAAAGGACGAAGAAACAGAAATCCGCCAGAAAAATGCCACCGGCGCCGCGCTGATGTTCATGAGTCAAAGTTGCAGATTTTTCAGTGGCGCCTATCTGCGAACCACGGCGCGCCGACGCGGGATTTCTGAGTTTTGGGCCGAATTTGTCACGTTTTCAGGGTGCAATAGGGATAACTTTTCCTTAACCATTTACCTAAAGAATTCCATAACTTTTCCTTAACCCTTTACCTAAAGGATTCCATAACTTTTCCTACCTACATAATCCCTAACCCTTTACCTAAAGGATTTTTGGGCTATAAATAGTCTCTACATCATTAGAAGAATTCCAGATTCCATCCCACACTTGACATTCCATTCTCCATCCATCATTCTACCACATTCCATCTTGTAAATATTCCACAACACAATCCTTGGATGCTAGAAATCTTGAAGACTTGTTCTTGAGTATTTTTCTTTTCTTTCTTTTGCTTTGTTTATTTCAGTTCATGTATGGAGATTATATTAGTTCTTAGCGTGACTATGGCTAGGAGCTAATTACTTTGTTAGGGATTTCCTTGTGATTCTCTTGAAACTCTTATTCATGAATTAATAAATTAGTTGATTTCTTTTTCACTTGTTTAAGATTTATTCAATAGTTGTTTTGATTGCTTGATAATTAATTGATCACTAGTTATCATCTGTTATACCCCGTAGTTCCAAGGTATGTATGTGAGGACGTACGTACGAGAATACGACAGAAATATTGTAAAGAAAGAAAGATGTGATTTTTCGACGGAAAAGTTTCCGGGTTTTGTGAAGGAAAAAAGGTTCGTTGAGGGGAATTGGATTCCCAGATTTGGTATTTGGGCTTCTTGAATTATATTAGAATTATGGAGTTTTATTTCCGGAATTGGTCACGTGGGGCCCACGGGAGAAATTTACGGTTTTGTGGGGCCCACTTTGTTTTCGAGATTTTGGCCTTTATGGATATTTTCGGAAGATGAAATGTTTTGGACCAATAGGAGGCGACACGTGTCACCCCTAGGTGGGCTAGGTTGGCCGAAATTCATGTGACAAGTGGCCAAGACAAGTGGCCAAGTCTTGCAAGATATTTTAGTTGGACAAGTGGCTTGTGGGGCCCACACACACTTGTCCCCAATCTCAACCACACACTTGCCTTCATCATAGCCCTTGGTTGTCCTATATATGCACCCTTAGTTGATGAAATCTTCCACACTTAGTTATTTCAAGACTTGAGAAATATGTTCATCTCCCTCCCTCTCTCCTAGCTCTCGTCGAACACCCCCCCTCTCTAACCTAACCTTGTCCAATAATTCCTAAACTCTTGTTCTTCCCTAGTGTATCAGGAAGACTCTTAACCAAAAGTTAGAAAAGATTTCACCTCCCTAGCCACAAAAGTCACCCTTGGCCGAGAGCTCTAGGAATAAGAACCTTAGTGTTCTTCACTTGTTTGAATTCATTCTTGAAGAGATGATGGTTAGGAGCTTCTTAGGGTGATTGTGGTGGGTTTGTACGCAAAGATTGGAGCTAAGACTTGCTTGGAACGACATTAAGTTCTTGGATAGATTTTGGGCTATTTGAGGTAGTAAATCTTAACCTCTTTGTGAATTGGTCATTATACATATATTATAAGTATATTATGGATTATATAATATATGGAGTAAAGTTTGGAAGAGTTGGATCTTGTTAACTTGTTAAAAGAAAGGATTGGCCGTTAGCCATTAAAATGGTAAAAACGTATCTTACTTGCTAAGAAGCTAATAACAAAGTAACTATAACTTATATTAAGAATGGAAATATAAGTTGGATGACTAATGAGTAAATTGGATAAGTAAAATGGACAAAGTTGGCCAAGGACCCCAACTTAAGGACTGTATTTACTTTGGACTGTATTTACATTGGACTGTATTTACATTTCTGTTAAGGGGAAGATTGTTCAATCGCGTTCCGTTTGGGCGTGTGATCCCCTTTTTAATTATTGTATTGTTATGAAGGCGTGATAGTAAACCGCGTTACCGGTTGGGCGCGTAATCCCCTTCTTTATGTTGTTTAATTATTACGCCTTATATATGGTATATATATTACGGTTATTCGGGCCTTGGAGAAAGTTGGAAAAGTGAGTAAAAATGGGGGAAGTGCTGCCCAATTTTCCGTAGAATTAGAGGGCTTTTTATTGGTATAAGTCTTCAATGGTAAGAAAGGTTTGATAGAAGTACTATGACCATTTTAGGAGTGGAGTACTATGTGTGGCGTGATCTACTTGGCTTAAAGAGTAGCCGACGGGTTGAAGTACTTGGAGCGTTTTGCTATTTGTCGATAATCGTCGCGAGGTATGTGAACCTCTTCCTATCCTTTCTAGCATGATGTTTTGTAAACTATGTAGTACGGTGAGCGTCGTGTGCTAAATGAATTTGGTTGGTTTAAAACATAGGGTGTTATAATAGCTTTATGGGAAGTTAGTTATAACGACTCCATGTAGGTAAAAGAATGGTTTATTGATTGTAGAAGTTAAGAGACTTGATCTTGAAAGATAAGAGACTTAACTTAAGTGACTTGATATATAACATTTTGTTAAAAATGTTTTAAAACCTCATTCGCGAGTAATGAGTACTTGATGTTAAAAGAATAATGTTTTACTGATTTCGGAAATGAGAATAAGTGTCGAACAAACCACTGCAACGTTAATAAAGGAAAATGTATTGACAAATAACTAATTGTTATTAAAACCAGTAGAAACCTCCATCTGCATAGAAGCTAAGATAAGACAAAATTGTATTACATTTCCTAGATCATGGCTGCTGTAACAAGGTTGTTATAAACAAGAATAAATGGCTCACACATAAGACTTATGTTACTCAATTGTTTTAAAAGAGATTAAGACTATGAGTTATGAAACCTTTCTAAAAAAAAAAGACTTGAGCATTTGAAATTAGGCAAACTTGAACGTTTGGAAAATAATGTTGTTACTTGATATTAAAAAGAAAGTGTTCTGGTTTACTTAAAAATGTGAGTCACTCTGTTTTTAATACTACGGGTATCGAGTGACCTTTATAAAAGAATTGGATCTTTTTAAAGAATTTAACGTACGAAATACTTTGGGGGTTAGAACCTGGCCTTCGGCATAAAATGGAAGTACTTCAAGTTGTGTGTAACTTGCCTATGTTTGCGTGTGATAGCCTTGTTGTGCAATCGTATTTCTATACCACCGCGTCTCGATGGAGGGCGGCTGATCATTATGTATGATTCTTTATCGAGTCCTACGGGATGGGTCAAACAAACACGTATTCCACCGATTCTTTATCGAGTCCCACGGGATGGGTCGAGACACGTATTCCACGATTCTTTATCGAGTCCCATGGGATGGGCGAGACACGATTCCACCGATTCTTTATCGAGTCCCATGGGATGGGCGAGACACGTATTCCACCGATTCTTTATCGAGTCCTGGGATGGGCGAGACACGTATTCCACACGATTTATACCTAGGCTGGCGGTGAGGAAGGAGTTCCACGGGCGTGAGGATGACTTTGAGGCGTGAGTCCCGACTTGATCGCTTTTATATTTGTGAACGTAGTTTTGTTATCATACATGTCTCCTGTTTTTGATAAGTTATGATTTCATTTACGATATTTTGATTTCACATACATGGTACTGTTGTCTTGACCTCGCCCGGGAGGCTGCGTTCATGCCGCATGTAGAGTACATCGGTTGTGGATCCTCGCCATGGATCACGATTCGCGTGTTGGAAGCCCCGTTTCTTGGAGGCTTATCTTTTGGTATGTTACCACAGTGCAGAGTTCTTGTACATTCGAGGGTATGGCGGGGCCCTGTCCGTCATAGTTGTTATCACTTCTTAGAGGTCCGTAGTATTGTTGTGGCGAGTTTGTAAAAAGGATAATCGTCGGGTTTTTATGTATATATCTGTAAGCAAATTTTGGTTGCTTTGTTTATTTATCATGTCTCTTGTTTCATGTTTATGTTTTGTTTCCTGATTTTTCTCGATGTTGTATCACTAGGGTTCCTGGTAAGGCACGATCCACGCCCGAGTTGGTCGTGACAAAAGTGGTATCGAGCGCTTAATTCTCGGAAAGTGTCTGCACCGTATCTAGTAGAGTCTTGATTATCGGTGTCGTGCACCACATCTATAATCGTGAGGCTACATGATATTTAGGATTGGTTTCCATTCTTCTCATTACGAGATCGTGCCTTAGAGTGTGTTGTCGATTGGACTCCTCGACGTATTCTTATGTGCGATTATGCCTCACGCGAAGCACCGGGGCCTGCGAGGCAAGGCGATAGCGAGGCGCGAGTGGAGTAGCGGCGGTCTCATCGAGGCCACGATGCACGAGACGTCGGACCCACGCCAAGGAACCAGGAGATGGGTTACGCGAGATGGCCCGCTTATTGGCCGTGATAGTGGCAAGGCACGAGGATAGGATCACGGCAATTCGATGCGGTAGTACCCGTAGTTCACCCGCGATCGGATAGTTTTAGGATGCGGGACTTTCTGAGTTGCAGCCCGCCAGAGTTTTATGGGTCGAGGACTGAGGATGATCCGCAGGAGTTCATCCGACAGTTACAACGGATCATGAGAGTGATCAAGGCTTCGGAGACCGAGTCAGTGGTCCTAGGTTCGCATCGGCTGCGTGATACTGCAGTCGACTGGTTTGATTCATGGGAGCTGTCCCGGGGGGAGCATGCGCCTCCAGCTATTTGGGACGAGTTCTCGGAGGCATTTCTCAGCCACTTCTTGCCTCCGCAGATGAGGAGGGCCGGCGGCAGATTTACGATCTTGAGGCGAGAGGGCGTACGGTTCGGGAGTACAACGTGGAGTTCGACTCCTTAGCTCGGTATGTCCCTGCGTTAGTAGCTGATATGGAGGACAGAGTGCACCGCTACGTCACCGGGCTCGACGACTACTTGGCAGAGGCTTGTTCGGGTGTAGCTCTTCAGTCGGGCATGGACATTGCCCGCATGCAGGCTTATGCACTGGGATGTGAGGAGCGGATGGGTCGACGGAATGACCGAGATCGCGAAGAGGGCGAGCAAAGCAGGTCCTTTGGTAACTTTCAAGGCGGGCGCCTCGGCAGCTAGTTATGCACCTTCAAGACTGAGTGGTCCTCCGCGATCTTCAGACGTTCGGTATTCGGAGCCGGTCGAGCTCGGGCTTCAGTTCACAAGTATACATGGGTTCTAGCCAGTCGGGTTCATGTTTCCCTCGGTGCACGATCGGCAGCGCCATCCCGGGAATGTCGTCTTTATCGGTGCTTGTTTTGCTGCGGCCATCGGGGCCATGTGACGGCCATCTAATAGGAAGGATACAGCAGCAGGACTCACCTACGGTCAATGGCAGTTCATCACCTTCTATAGCTATGCTACTGCAGTGAGGCCTATGATTAGAGTGAGCGGTAGATCTGAGTATATCCTTAACCCTCTAGAGATTTGTATATGTGATAAGATGAGTATATTTTAAGTGTTATGTTCAGATAGCATTATGTTAAATTGTGATTTAGAGGCCTGGTTAGAAATAGGGTAAGTCTGGGGATGAGACAATTGTGAGCCTTAGAATTTATAACAGTTAGGACCTTGGATGCAAGGCCGTCTTGAGTGGGTGATTTTACGGTTAGTATTTGTCGAAATACTTGAAATGCGTGAAAAATATTGTGAGATAATTACATGAGGGGTGTGAGATGGAAGTGGTAGCTTTCATGACGTAAATTAGTAGGATTGTTCCGGATCGGGGAACAAGAGTTTGGCGCGTTTAGGGGTCGGGTTGAGGGCCATTTGCGGGTCAACCCGCAGCCCAGAATGAGGTGGGGTCAGTTCGTGGTGGTCCCGCCAGGTGGTAGGGTCACGAGGGCGCTAGGCCCAGGTTTTGGTAACCATCGTACGGGTTCGTGGATACGTTCGACCTGAGTCGGATTGTGAAGGTCGGGAATGGCCTTAGAGTAAATTGAAGCTAGTGGAAGCTGTTGTGAGATTAGAAATGATTCCTCGTTGGCTTGGATTTGAGTTTTGCGCACATGTTATGTTCTGGCCATTGGTGGCATGATCGGTTTTGTAAGTATAGTAGTGGAGACTATACCGACGCAAGTACGTTTGGAGACTTAGAAGGAACATTCGGGACGAATGTTTCTAAGGGGGGAAGAATGTTATACCCCGTAGTTCCAGGGTATGTATGTGAGGACGTACGTACGAGAATACGACAGAAATATTGGAAAGAAAGAAAGATGTGATTTTTCGACGGAAAAGTTTCCGGGTTTTGTGAAGGAAAAAAGGTTCGTTGAGGGGAATTGGATTCCCAGATTTGGTATTTGGGCTTCTTGAATTATATTAGAATTATGGAGTTTTATTTCCGGAATTGGTCACGTGGGGCCCACGGGAGAAATTTACGGTTTTGTGGGGCCCACTTTGTTTTCGAGATTTTGGCCTTTATGGATATTTTCGGAAGATGAAATGTTTTGGACCAATAGGAGGGCGACACGTGTCACCCCTAGGTGGGCTAGGTTGGCCGAAATTCATGTGATGATGGTAAGACAAGTGGCCAAGTCTTGCAAGATATTTTAGTTGGACAAGTGGCTTGTGGGGCCCACACACACTTGTCCCCAATCTCAACCACACACTTGCCTTCATCCTAGCCCTTGGTTGTCCTATATATGCACCCTTAGTTGATGAAATCTTCCACACTTAGATATTTCAAGACTTGAGAAATATGTTCATCTCCCTCCCTCTCTCCTAGCTCTCGTCGAACACCCCCCCTCTCTAACCTAACCTTGTCCAATAATTCCTAAACTCTTAAGTGTTCTTCCCTAGTGTATTAGGAAGACTCTTAACCAAAAGTTAGAAAAGATTTCACCTCCCTAGCCACAAAAGCCACCCTTGTTCCTAAACTCTTAAGTTTTCTTCCCTAGTGTATTAGGAAGACTCTTAACCAAAAGTTAGAAAAGATTTCACCTCCCTAGCCACAAAAGCCACCCTTGGCCGAGAGCTCTAGGAACAAGAACCTTAGTGTTCTTCACTTGTTTGAGTTCATTCTTGAAGAGATGATGGTTAGGAGCTTCTTAGGGTGATTGTGGTGGGTTTGTACGCAAAGATTGGAGCTAAGACTTGCTTGGAACAACATTAAGTTCTTGGATAGATTTTGGGCTATTTGAGGTAGTAAATCTTAACCTCTTTGTGAATTGGTCATTATACATATATTATAAGTATATTATGGATTATATAATATATGGAGTAAAGTTTGGAAGAGTTGGATCTTGTTAACTTGTTAAAAGAAAGGATTGGCCGTTAGCCATTAAAATGGTAAAAACGTATCTTACTTGCTAAGAAGCTAATAACAAAGTAACTATAACTTATATTAAGAATGAAAATATAAGTTGGATGACTAATGAGTAAATTGGATAAGTAAAATGGACAAAGTTGGCGAGGACTGACTTAAGGAATGTATTTACTTTGGATGTATTTACTTTGACCGTATTTACATTGACTGTATTTACATTTCATTAAGGGAAGATTGTTCAATCGCGTTCCGTTTGGCGTGTGATCCCTTTTTAATTATTGTATTGTTATGAAGGCGTGATAGTAAACCGCGTTACGGTTGGCGCGTAATCCCTTCTTTTACTTATTTTTATTATGAAGGCGTGATAGTAAACCGCGTTACCGTTTGGGCGTGTAATCCCCTTCTTTATGTTGTTTAATTATTACGCCTTATATATGGTATATATATTACGGTTATTCGGGCCTTGGAGAAAGTTGGAAAAATGAGTAAAAACGGGGGAAGTGCTGCCCAATTTTCCGTAGAATTAGAGGGCTTTTTATTGGTATAAGTCTTCAATGGTAAGAAAGGTTTGATAGAAGTACTATGACCATTTTAGGAGTGGAGTACTACGTGTGGCGTGATCTACTTGGCTTAAAGAGTAGCCGACGGGTTGAAGTACTTGGAGCGTTTTGCTATTTGTCGATAATCGTCGCGAGGTATGTGAACCTCTTCCTATCCTTTCTAGCATGATGTTTTGTAAACTATATAGTACGGTAGACGTACATGTGCTAAATGAATTTGGTTGGTTTAAAACATAGGGTGTTATAATAGCTTTATGGGAAGTTAGTTATAACGACTCTATGTAGGTAAAAGAATGGTTTATTGATTGTAGAAGTTAAGAGACTTGATCTTGAAAGATAAGAGACTTAACTTAAGTGACTTGATATATAACATTTTGTTAAAAATGTTGTAAAACCTCATTCGCGAGTAATGAGTACTTGATGTTAAAAGAATAATGTTTTACTGATTTCGGAAATGAGAATAAGTGTCGAACAAACCACTGCAGCGTTAATAAAGGAAAATGTATTGACAAATAACTAATTGTTATTAAAACCAGTAGAAACCTCCATCTGCATAGAAGCTAAGATAAGACAAAATTGTATTACATTTCCTAGATCATGGCTGCTGTAACAAGGTTGTTATAAACAAGAATAAACGGCTCACACATAAGACTTATGTTACTCAATTGTTTTAAAAGAGATTAAGACTATGAGTTATGAAACCTTTCTAAAAAAAAGAGACTTGAGCATTTAAAATTAGGCAAACTTGAACGTTTGGAAAATAATGTTGTTACTTGATATTAAAAAGAAAGTGTTCTGGTTTACTTAAAAATGTGAGTCACTCTGTTTTTAATACTACGGGTATCGGGTGACCTTTATAAAAGAATTGGATCTTTTTAAAGAATTTAACGTACGAAATACTTTGGGGGTTAGAACCTGGCCTTCAGCATAAAATGGAAGTACTTCAAGTTGTGTGTAACTTGTCTATGTTTGCGTGTGATAGCCTTGTTGTGCAAGTACTGTATTTCTATACCACCGCGTCTCTCGATGGAGGGCTGATCATTATGTATGATTCTTTATCGAGTCCCGTAGGATGGGCGACACGTATTCCACCCGATTCTTTATCGAGTCCCGTAGGATGGGCGAGACACGTATTCCACCGATTCTTTATCGAGTCCCATGGGATGGGCGAGACACGATTCCACCGATTCTTTATCGAGTCCCGTAGGATGGGCGAGACACGTATTCCACGATTCTTTATCGAGTCCCATGGGATGGTAGAACACGTATTCCACACGATTTATACCTAGGCTGGCGGTGAGGAAGGAGTTCCACGGGCGTGAGGATGACTTTGAGGCGTGAGTCACGACTTGACATATCGCTTTTATATTTGTGAGCGTAGTTTTGTTATCATACATGTCTCCTGTGTTTTTGATAGATCGTATGATTTCATTTCTGATATTTTGATTTCACATACTTGGTACTTGACCTCGCCTTCGGGGCTGCGTTCATGCCGCAGTAGAGGTACATCGGTTGTGGATCCTCGCCATAGGATCACGATTCATGTTAGGAAGCCCCGTTTCTTGGAGGCTTATCTTTTGGTATGTTACCTGAGTGCAGCAGGTTCTTGTACATTCGGGGTATGGCGGGGCCACTGTCCGTCATAGTTGTTATCCTTCTTAGAGTGCGTAATCTTGTTGTGGCGAGTTTGTAAAAGGATAACTGTCGGGTTTTTATGTATATATCTGAGGCAAATTATTTTGGTTGCTTTGTTTATTTATCATGTCTCTTGTTTCATGTTTATGTTTTGTTTCCGCTGATTTTTCTCTGATGTTGTATCACTAGGGTGCCCGGGGTAAGGCACCAGTCACGGGCCCGGGTTCGGGTCGTGACATCATCACTTATATGAGTTCTAATAGAAATCCGAAAGGGGAGATTGTGAATATGCTATAGTTGAATAAACATAGGTTTAAATCGTGGACGAAAGTACCCCGATACTTGTGTAGCTTAATAGGTTATTGCTATTAATCCTCCTTTGTAGTCAATCTTGTCACCGAAAGGTAGAAGGGTTCTCCATTGGGGTTGAGTGTTTATATTACCTTAACAGGAGTATAAAACGGTCTAGTTAACCTGCTATCTTAACGTAGAAGAAGAAGTTAGTCTAATTGTATTAAGGATTGAATAGAGTGGATAGTTGATGATCTTGGAAGCCCTAATTCGCCATCATAACTGATTTAAATCAAAGTATTTTCATAATTAGTTTATTTCCTGTATTATTAGTTTAGAATTCCAACTCAATTAACGTTAACCAAATAGAAACTAAAGCATAGATAATCGGTACTTGAAAACCAGTCCCTGAGGACGATATTCGGTCTTACCTTGACTATATTACTTGTAACGATACGTGCACTTGCGTTTAGCGTTTGTATAAATCGCACATAAAGTTTTTGGCGCCGTTGCCGGGGATTGACGTACTTTCAATATCGATTTATCTATTCTTATTTCTAATTTGGTTGCTCCAAGAACAAGTTTCTAACTTGTTCTGTGAGCATCTTTTTATCACCTTTTGTTGTTTTTTTATTTTGCAGGTTAAAAATAAATAAAAAATCAGGACACATGGACTACTACTACTATCAGGGGCAGTGGAGTCATCAACATCAGCTTAACCCACAGGTTCTGGAAGAAGATCTAGATGAGTTGCAGGCAGGCATACTCAGGCTCACTGATGCGATCTCGGTTCATGGATGAGACAAGAGTGTTCCTCAGAAATTTGGAGACACAAATAGGGCAACTAATGGATAGGATGAGCAATACACTTCAAGGAAGTCTGCCTAGCGACACTGTCGTGGGAAGTGATAAGCAGATTGAGGAACCTGAACCACACCCAGCTGTTGAGGAATCTAGCGAGATAGTTGGTGTAGAGAAGGAAAAGATTACTGAGATCCAATTACTTACCTTTTTGGATTCTTTGGAAATTCTTTTTCCTGTACCTATTGCAAAAGAAATACCACCAACGGTCACTGTTGATCCCCAAATAGGAAGTCCATACCATCAAGGGCACCCCCTAGAGTTGAGAGATGTTGGGAATCTCACTGATCCCTACATTATAAAGAGCCTAGAAGACAAGCATGTTTTGTGTACTTGGGGGATAATCTTATATCTGAAGCCCTTGTTTGGAGCAATTGTTGTAGTTGAAGTTAGACCTGCAACAAACACTGTGCGGATTGCAAGCAGTTCGCAGAAGGATCCAATGGGCACTCGTAAAGGTTAACTGCGTCCGGCTAAAAGACGTTAAAGACAGCGCTTATTGGGAGGCAACCCAATGTTTTTAATTATGTTAGTTTGATTTTTGTCTTTAGTTTGTTTTATTTTGTCTTGAACAGTCTCACGGTCTTGGGTTCTTGTTTTGTGTTGTTGGATGACAGGTGGGTGAAAGCTTCATCGAGGAAAAAATGAGCAAAAAAAAAGGAAAAGCCGCCGCCCGGCGCCGCTGAAATCAGCGTCGTGGCGCGGAACTTGAGAGTCACAAGATTTAGGCGCCACGGCCGAATCTGGTCGTGGCGCGAAGGTTGAAACCCATTCCGTGCAAATTCGAATTTTCCTCCTGCACCTCCATTATGACCGCTGTGTTGTGTCAGTAAGTTGTCCCTATTTTTAGTCTTCACACATTGGGGACAATGTGTCGATTAAGTTTGGGGGAGTGTCTTATATTTTGTTTTATTGTCTTATTTTTGAGTCTTTTTTTTATTTGTCTTTGTGTTGTTTTTATGTGTTTTTGAGTCATAATTTTTTTTTTTGGATCATCCATGTTGTAGTTGCTAAAGATATTGAGGGATAAAGTGGGATAATGTAATGAAATTAAAAGCGACAATTTGTATGCTTAAGTTAGATATGCCAAAAATTCCTGACATATAATTATTTGGAATATTTGTGCTTCGCTTATGTGTGTCAATTATGGAAGAACGGTTGAAAAATGTCTAAAAAATCTGTTTGCTTGTTATTTGAGGCGAAATAGTTAAGACGTACATTTTTAGGGATATGATTCAGACATTTTTTTGATAGCCCTTCTGACCATTCATTACCTACCATGACATAAAATGTATCACTAGTCAGCCCCTTTGAGCCTAAAATAAATATCTTTCTTTGACACCCTATGATTCATTTGTTGTGCCATAAGTAATAATGGAAAAGTATTGGGATGAAAAGCGTGAAAAAGAGACAAAAAGAGAGTGAACAAATTTGATGCACCCCAATGAAAAATATGCAAAAGTCTAAGTTTGAAATTTTGTTATTTATAATACATATCATTCTCTCAAAAGAAAAGAGGGGAGAAAGTGGGTACGAAACTAAAAAGGAAATCAAAAAGAAGGAAAAGGAGTTTGAATGAAAAGTGCTTATGGTACGTAATTGAGCCTAAATGCCTATTTTTACCTACCCCTGTCTTAGCCTACCTTACAACCCTTGAAAGTCCTGATGATCTTTAATATGTATGTCTATGATTAGTGGAGAATAGCAAGTAAACAGGTCTATAGCATTTGGGAATGATGGAATGAAATTGACATGCATAGGTTAGGTGTTTGTATTTCCATTGAACATGATCTAAGTGAATTTGCGAAATATCTAACTTGAAATTCTAGATTGCTGATTATTCATGATATATATGTTCTAACATATTATCTCATCTTTCATCCATGATTTTGAAGAAGTATTATTATAACTACTTGATCCATCTCTTTGAGTCTTTGATCGTTTTGTTTTATTTTTGTTTTGTGCTTTACTCGAGGACGAACAAAGTTTAAGTTTGGGGGTATTTGATCGGTGTATTTTATATACACTTTTTGAGTCATTTTTAGTTAATATTTTACTCATTTTGTTTATGTTTAGTATAGTATTGGGGTCTTTTTTCTTTCTTTTGTGTCACAACGGTCAGAAATGGAGAAATGACAAAAAGGAGATGAAATGAGCATAAATGAGATGGAATTGTACACAAAAGGGCCAAGAAATGAAGTCTAAGAAGTTCCGGGAATTATAGAGGAGATCAGACGAAGTCCGGACGAAAAAAGGACGACGGCAATCCGCGAGAATCACGCCGCGGCGCCAATGTTCATGAGTCCGAAAGTTGCAAATTTTTCAGCGCCGTGGCGCCATTTGATACAGCGCGGCGCTGGATTTACGAGTTTTGGGCCGAATTTGTCACGTTTTCAGGGTGCAATAGGGATAACTTTTCCTTAACCCTTTACCTAAAGGATTCCATAACTTTTCCTTAACCCTTTACCTAAAGGATTCCATAACTTTTCCTACCTACATAATCCCTAACCCTTTACCTAAAGGATTTTTGGGCTATAAATAGTTTCTACATCATTAGAAGAATTCCAGATTCCATCCCACACTTGACATTCCATTCTCCATCCATCATTCTACCACATTCCATCTTGTAAATATTCCACAACACAATCTTTGGATGCTAGAAAGCTTGAAGACTTGTTCTTGAGTATTTTTCTTTTCTTTCTTTTGCTTTGTTTATTTCAGTTCATGTATGGAGATTATATTAGTTCTTAGCGTGACTATGGCTAGGAGCTAATTACTTTGTTAGGGATTTCCTTGTGATTCTCTTGAAACTCTTATTCATGAATTAATAAATTAGTTGATTTCTTTTTCACTTGTTTAAGATTTATTCAATAGTTGTTTTGATTGCTTGATAATTAATTGATCACTAGTTATCATCACTTATATGAGTTCTAATAGAAATCCGAAAGGGGAGATTGTGAATATGCTATAGTTGAATAAACATAGGTTTAAATCGTGGACGAAAGTACCCCGATACTTGTGTAGCTTAATAGGTTATTGCTCTTAATCCTCCTTTGTAGTCAATCTTGTCACCGAAAGGTAGAAGGGTTCTCCATTGGGGTTGAGTGTTTATATTACCTTAACAGGAGTATAAAACGGTCTAGTTAACCTGCTATCTTAACGTAGAAGAAGAAGTTAGTCTAATTGTATTAAGGATTGAATAGAGTGGATAGTTGATGATCTTGGAAGCCCTAATTCGCCATCATAACTGATTTAAATCAAAGTATTTTCATAATTAGTTTATTTCCTGCATTATTAGTTTAGAATTCCAACTCAATTAACGTTAACCAAATAGAAACTAAAGCATAGATAATCGGTACTTGAAAACCAGTCCCTGAGGACGATATTCGGTCTTACCTAGACTATATTACTTGTAACGATACGTGCATTTGCGTTTAGCGTGTGTATAAATCGCACATAAAAGGGAGATTGTGAATATGCTATAGTTGAATAAACATAGGTTTAAATCGTGGACGAAAGTACCCCGATACTTATGTAGCTTAATAGGTTATTGCTCTTAATCATCATTTGTAGTCAATCTTGTCACCGAAAGGTAGAAGGGTTCTCCATTGGGGTTGAGTGTTTATATTACCTTAACAGGAGTATAAAACGGTCTAGTTAACCTGTTGTCTTAACGCAGAAGAAGAAGTTAGTCTAATTGTATTAAGGATTGAATAGAGTGGATATGTGATGATCTTGGAAGCCCTAATTCTCCATCATAACTGATTTAAATCAAAGAATTTTCATAATTAGTTTATTTTCCGCTGGTGGAGTCGAGTTGCGGGACATATTCGAAAAATGATGGATAATATATGGTGAGATAGCATCATCCAAAATATTATACGAACTAGGCACGAGATTATCTACCTTAGAACATGGAAATTGTGACTCATCAAAAATAATATGACGACTAATAATGATTCGTTTATATGACAAATTAAAGCATTTATAACCACAATGATTTGACGGATAACCCCAAAACACACAAAGGGTAGAACGTGCCTGAAGTTTGTTAATTGTGGTGGATGGAAATAGTGGATAACATAAGCATCCAAAGACTCTAAGATGTGAATACGAATGAGTCTTATTATAAAATTTGAAGAGGGGACGAATATGTCAAACCTTTAGAAGGAAGAACATTAAGCAGATATGTAGCCATTTGTAGAGCATGATACCAAAACAACCGAGGGACGGAAGGATGAACCAATAAGGTGCGGATAATGTTATTAATGGTACAAATTTTACGTTCAGCTTTTCCATTTTGTGAAGACGTATGAGGACAAGAAAAACGAAAATATATCTCATTGTTAGCACAAAACTCCCGAAACTCCCCATTGTCATATTATTTGCCATTAACACATTGAATATTTTTTATTTTCCGTTTGAATTGAGTTCTAATGAAATATCTAAATTTTAAGAAGATGGAAAAAACTTGGGATTTTTTCGCTATTGGAAACGTCCATAAAAATTTAGAATAATCATCCAAGAATAAAACATAATAACGATGACCCATAGAACTGAGAACGGGAGATGTCCATAAATCGCTATGAATAATATCAAATGACACTAAAGTATGAGAATTTGAGGTTACAAATGGCAACTTAATAATTTTTCCAAGAGAACAAAATTGACAATATGGAGTACTACGCGTACCCTTACAGGAAATAAACTTATTTCTATCTAAAGTAGATAAAATAGACGACCCAAATGACCTAGACGAGCATGCCACAAGGAATGAGCAAGAGCTGCAAAAGTGGATGACATGGCTTGACGCGAGAAACTGAGACTTGGTGTGATTGGATAAAGATCTCCCCTACAGTCACACCTCATGAGAGGACTCCCCGTCTTGAAATCTTTCACAGAAAACCCAAACGGATCAAAATCAATAGAATCCCAATTATCAATGGTGAATTAACAGACATACACTAAATTTTTAATTAGTTTTGGGGCATAAAGAGTATTTTTCAAGACAAGTGGTGGATGGGGAGGAGACAACGTTTTATGACCATAACCATTAATTGGAATTGAATTACCATTACCAACAATTATACGACGATTACAGCTCAAATTGAAATAAGATGAGGGAGTACCTTGGTCGGATGTCATGTAGGCAGTGGCGCATGTGTCCATGTACCAATTCGGGTCCAGTTAAGTCATTCCAAGTGTGTGCATTGCAGCCTCAATATCAGTTTGTGTGGGTCCCGCTGCATGATGGGCTTGAGGGGGTCGGGGTCCAAGCACTGCATCGCCCGAACTTCGTCTTTGGACCTAAGAAAGCGGGCGGCGGGGCCCGATTCTCGGGTAATAAGATGGGTGTAAGTGCAGGCGATGGCGGAGCCAGCTGCCCATCGCATAGGGGCCCACTGTGGGCCCCACGTCTGCTGCTGCTGGTGAATGTCCCGAGGCTCGCCGCTGTTCTGGTTGCCGCCGCGATTCTTGCCACTATTTTTCCGATGCTGACCCTTTTTACCACCACCGTTGTTGTGATTTTGGCTCGAGTTGGTGGAACCGGAAGGAGAAAAATTGGACTCAGTCATCATGACGACAGGACTAGCCCTGGTAGCCACCTTCTTAGCCAACCCGGCTTCTTCCAACGTAAGCATGGATCAGGCTGATAAAATTCCAGAAGAGGTTCTGATTATACCGTAGTTCCCGGTATGTATGCGAGGGCGTGCGTGCGAGAATCTGACGAAAGATTGGAAAGAAAGAAAGAGGTGATTTCTCCACGGAAAAGTTTCCGGTTTTTGTGAAGGAAAAAGGTTCGTTAATAGGAATTGGATTCCCAGTTTTGGTATTCGGACTTCCTGGAATATTAGAGAATTATGGAATTTTATTTTTGGAAATGGTCACGTGGGGCCCACGGGAGAAATTCTGATTTTGTGGGGCCAGCTTTGTTTTGAGATTTTGGCCATTGTGGATATTTTGGAAGATGTTTTATTTTGGGCCAATAGGAGGGTGACACGTGTCACCCACTTTAAGTGGCTTACCGAATGGCATTTGTGCCTGACACCTGGTTAGAGTCGTTTTACGAAGCGTTACCTAACTGCGAAGGGTAAATTACGGCTATGTCATTTAGTATTTTTGCGGATTTTTCCAGAGGCAAGCGTTTTGGACCAACGAGAGGCAACACGCACCTCTCGTTGGTGGACTGAAAGGCGTTAGGGCGATTGGATGAGCAAGTCTTGGTTGATATTTGTGTAGATATTTTGTGAGGTTTTAAGGAGTAGGGACTAGGGGCACTTGGGCATATCTTGGCCTTACACTTGCTATACACTTGGCTAGATCTTGGCCGTTGGTTGGCCTTGGCTTGTCTATAAATACCCTCTCCTTTGATGAACTTCTTCATCCTAAATATTTCCTAAGTGTTAGAATCCTCCCTCCCTTCCTTATGGTTCTCGTCCCTCCCCATGTGGCGAGAGCACCCCACTCAGGGGTGCTAGCAGAGTGTACCCCACTAGCCTAGTTGCTTTAGTATAATACCCCTGTGGTGTAGAAATACTCTCTAAAGTATTGTTATAATGCCCAAATTACCTTAGCCAGTATACCTTGTAGTATTCTAAGGTTATACCTATCTGAAAAGCAGGAAATACTATTATACTTCCGATCAGAAAACCGAAACCCTAGGAAAATCTCCATAGTCGGTTGGAGTATTGTGTAGAAGTTGGTTAGAACTTCTAAGGGTGGTTTAGAGCGGGTTGGAGCGCTCGGAGTTGGAGCTAATCGATTGCCGGGATCGACTTTATACTTGGATAATTATGGGCTTATCGAGGTAAATATCTTGTCCTCTATTGTAATTGGAAATTACATGTTGTTAGAATATATAGTTAAAGTATACCATATATAGAATCAACGTGGTTAGTTGGCAATGTCTTTTGACTTAAGCACAAGAAGCCCAGGCGTATTCTGATGAACTTGTGTAGTAATCTTGTGGAGTAGAATTGTACGTTCGGGTTAGATGTATAACCCCACTGGTTGGCTTGGTAGCGGCCCAGTTAGAGAGGAGATTTCTGACTGTTGCGGGGAAGTCTTTGCGAATTTTACGTAGAATGTTCTACGATAAGATCTTAATGTTAATAAAGCGCCTTGTGGCCTTATAGGTTGAAGTACTACGTGTGGCGCGTTACTTGGCTTTAGGAGTAGCCGAAGCGGTTGGGAGTACTTGGGCGTTTTGCTATTAGTCGATACTCGTCGCGAGGTATGTGAACCTCTTCCTATCTCTTCTAGCATGATATGTGTGAACTATGTAGTGCGGTGAGCGTCATGTACTAAATGTATTTGATTGGTGTAAAACATAAAGTGTTATAACGGCTTTATGGGAAGTTGGTTATAACGGCTTTATGTTGGTAAGAAAATACATGTGGTTTTAAAAGGTAGCGATTTGAACTATAAGCGGCTTGTTATGTGTTAATAAAGAACTTGAAGTATTTCAAAAGATTTTTGAATCATTTTGAGAGAAGAAGTAATACTTGATTTGTTTTGAAAACTTAAGAGTTATACTAGCTTTATGGAAAGTTAGGTATAACGTCTTAAGAATGTTTCTTGATTTTGGAAATCGAGAATGTGTATCGACAAACCACTGCGGCGTTAATAAAAGGAAATGTTTTGTGATTAAGTATTATTAAAACAGTAGAAACTTCCATCTGCATAGAAGCTAAGATGAGACAAAATGATATTTCCTAGATCATGGTTCTTTGTAATAAGATTGTTGTAAACAAGAATATCCTACTCACATATAAGACTTATGTTTCTCGGATAGTTTAAAGAGAATTATATTCTTAAAGGAATAAGACTATGAACTACGAAACCTTTCTAAATAAGAAACATGAACATTTGAAATTAGGCAAACTTGGGCGTTTGGAAAATAATGTTGTTACTTGAGTTTTACAAAGAGAAGTGTTTTGATTTACTTGAAAGATAATCACTATATTTTCATATACTACGTATTGTGTGACTTTTGCGAAGTAACGTATCTTTTAAAGAATTAATGTATGAAGTACTTTGGGGATAAAACCCGAACTTGTTAGCATATAGTAGAAAGTACCGGTGTGTATAACTTGATTGTGTTGGTTTGTGATAGCCTTGTAATACCTTCTTGTTGATTTGATAAGTAAACATGCTAGGATCTACGTGTGTTAGTATCTTGTGATGTTTGTGTAAAGGGTTTTTCCTTTGTTGTGCTTATGTTGTTTAACGATAATTTGTTATGATAGTATTATACATCACTCATCTCTTGAGATGATTAGGGAGTTAAGGCGCCTCCGTCTGGGGTAGACTTCAGCGGTCGATGGACCTATGATTCGAGACTACCTAAATGCGGGTCGAGGGCTATGCGGGCTGCGGGAGTTCGAGTTGAGATCGGCCCTTGTGGTCATGCGGTCCTTGTGGCCATGCGGACGGCGAGTCGGGGCGGCTAGGGAGTAGCTACCCTCGATGCGGGTTATACCTCATGCGGCGATCCGATTGGCCTATGCGGGCTGCGGAAAGTTCGGGGCTAGACGCGCACATTAGATCTGCGGGCAAGTGGTCGACTTTGATCATGTGGCGGTGCAGACAGATCTTATGATACGATTCATGACCTTGTTAGTGCGTGGGTGTTAGTAGTCGGCTATGCGCCGTACTTACCACATGCGTGTTATTATAGCAGTGGGACACGGTGTTCATGTGTGTTCCTTGGTGCTTTTATATCATAAAGCTGCGGTGAGGAAGGTATTCCACGGGCATGATTGATGTTGTGGGCGTGAGACCCATTGTTATATTTGAGTGATGACTTGAGGCGTGAGTCACGATTTGACATATTCGCTTATTATTGTGAAGCGTAGTTTGGTTATCATACATGTCTCTGCTTTATAGACTATTATGATTTCATTCTGATATTTTTAGTTTCACATGCACTAACTGTTATGCGACCTCCTTGGCTGCGTTCATCCGCGAGTAAAGGTACACGATCATTGATCCTCGCTCTTAGGAGTCACGATTCGGCGTGTGGAAAGCTCCGTTTCTCGGAGGCTTATCGATGGTATAGTCCTGTTGTTGTAGGTGTTTACATTCGGGGTATGGCGGGCCACGTCCGCCATTGTTGTCGTATCATTTCTTAGAAGTGCAGTAATCTTGTTGTGGCGGGGTTTGTAAAAAGGATTAAAGCGTTCATGTTGGAAAAAGTTGTTATTTATATATATCTAGAAAGCAAGTTTTCTCAGTTATTGTTTCATATTTCATAATATGTCTTGTATTGTTTATGTTCGTGATTACTCGATGTTGTATCACTAGGGTGCGGGGTAAGGCACGATCCACGGGCCGGAATCGGTCGTGACAAAAGTGGTATCGAGCGATTAATCCTCGGAAAGTGTCTGAGCCGTATCGATGAAGTCTTGATTATCGGTGTGTTGTGCACCACGCGATAATCGAGGAGGCTATAGGATATTTAGGATTGGTTTCTATTCTTCTCACTCCGAGATCGTGCCTTAGAGTGTGTTGTAAGTTGGACCCTCGACGAAATTCATTCCACTTATCGTTATGCCTCGCGTAGGCAACCGGGCCCGGGAGGCGAGCGGCCGAGGAGGCTGCGAGTTGAGTTGAGAAGGTTGCGAGGGCGCAGGCAATCATTACCTAGGGTAGTGCTTCGTTCGGGGATTTCTGCGGCGCTAGCCCACAGAGTTTAGCAGTGGCGGCGATTCCTCTGCGTCCATGATATTTGAACCTCGGTTCACGGCCGGGAAACGATGAATATAGATTTCAAAGAGGCGACCACATTACTAGCTATGGATTTGGCTACGGAGAGATTATACCGATGTACCACGAGTCTTGATGACTACCTAAGAGAGGTTGTGCAAGAGTAATTCTTGATTGGGCTTGAGCATGGCACGTATGCGGGCTTATGTACAGCGAAAAGCGTGAGATCGACGGGTTAACGAGGGCGAGAAGAGGGCGGGCGTGAGTCGCCGGTAACTTTCAAGGTGAGTATACCTTAAGTGCTATGTTACGATAGCGGTGTGTTAGTTGTGATTAGAAATCATGGTGGGTTAGCCGAGTAAGATTTTGGGGATAGAGAAGGTGTGAGCCTTAGAGTGTTATACGTAGAGACCTTAGAGGTAAAGCCGTCTCGAGTAAAAGACGTATATTATGTTTGACCCTTATAGGAGTGCATAGTGCACATGAGCTATGTTCGTGGGATAAGTCACCGAGTAGTGTGGAAGGAAGAGGGTAGTTGAGCTAAGAAGACCGCTAGGTTTTCGTAGCGTGTTTTGAGAGATTGTTCGCCGGGAGATGGTATTTTGCGCCTTAGGGTCGGGTTGAGGCCACGTTGCGGGTCAACCCGCGGCATGTTTGGTGGTGAAGTGCAGTTTGTGGTGGTCCCGCCTTGTGGTAGGTCACGAGGTGTTAGGCTCGAGTTTAGTTAACTAGCGTGCGAGTTCGTGGATGCGTTCGACCCGATGGTGGTCGATGATGAGCAGCCCATCGTGTTCTTGATCGGGGCCGTTCACTCGGCGATGTTGATTTATCGAGAAAGGTTGTAAGGCTGCACGGTGCCTACCTTCACCTTATGGCGACAGTGGAGCGAGTTCTGGCTGTTTTTGTTTGGAAGTTTTACGAGCGGGGTTAAGGACTGGTGAGTCTCGAATCGCGTCGCCTCGGGCGGTGTGTGAATTTGAGGGTTGTTGCGAGGATTGTTGTCTCTGTGGAGGAGCGTTTAAGCTACCATTTCGGTGTTCGGATGTCGCCTTACGAAGCCTTGTAGGGCGAAGTGTAAGTTGCGTCGATTGGTTCGATGTTGGCAAGGTTGAGATAGTTGGATCGAGCTTGTTCCGGTATCGTGGATAGGGTAAAGCTCGTCTAGAAGAAGTTACGGCGGCTCGGAGAATCGTGCGGATGATCGGCGGCGCTTAGAGTTGAGTTGTGGTCGGTCTTCTTGAAAGTACCACCGGACGAGTGTGGCGAGTTTGAAGCGAAGGAACTTAGCGAGTTACTTTGGGCCTTTAGAGTTCATATGAAGAATAGGCGGGTTGCACATATGTTAGCTTTGCCGTCCGACTTAGGAGGCGGGGCGTCCGTCTTTCGTATTGTTATGATCGGGAAAGTATCGAAGATCCATCGAATGTTCCCGATTAATGATGCCCACGTAAAGAGATAGTAACCGAGTTTTGGAAACTAAAGCGATGCTCGAAATGTGGTAAGGGTTGAGTGTCACGGCGAACGGTGATCGCATGCAGCCCGGTACCATTTGTTGGGTCGTCGGAGCTAGGCTCGCGGCAAAGTGACAAAAGTGGTATTATTTGTGGTGATGTTAGAGGTGTTTCCTCGTAGACTTGGATATAAGTATGTTGCGCAGGTATTTTACGTGGCGGTATGGCAGGATTGTTTCGTAAGTATAGAAGTGAAGACTATACTGGCGCACGTATGTTTTGAGACTTAGAATGAACATTCGGGACGAATGTTTCTAAGGGGGGAAGAATGTTATACCCGTAGTTCACAGGTATGTATGCGAGGGCGTGCGTGCGAGAATCTGAGAAAGATTGGAAAGGAAGAAAGAGGTGATTTCTCACGGAAAAGTTTAGGTTTTGTGAAGGAAAAAGGTTCGTTAATGGGAATTGGATTCCAGATTTTGGTATTCGGACTTCTGGAATATTAGAGAATTATGGAATTTTATTTTTGGAAATGGTCACGTGGGGCCACGGGAGAAATTCTGATTTTGTGGGGCCCAGCTTTGTTTTGAGATTTTGGCCATTGTGGATATTTTGGAAGATGTTTTATTTTGGGCCAATAGGAGGGTGACACGTGTCACCCCGCCTAGGTGGCTTAGCCGAATGGCATTTGTGCACAACACGGTTAGAGTCGTTTTTAAATGAAGCGTTCTACCTAACTTGCGAAGGGTAAATTACGGCTATGTCATTTAGTATTTTTGCGGATTTTTCCGAGAGGCGAAGCGTTTTGGACCAACGAGAGGCAACACTTGGCACCTCTCGTTGGTGGACAGAAGGCGTTAGGGCCGATTGGATGAGCAAGTCTTGGTTGATATTTGTGTAGATATTTTGTGAGGTTTTAAGGAGTAGGGACTAGGGGCACTTGGGCATATCTTGGCCTTACACTTGCTATACACTTGGCTAGATCTTGGCCGTTGGTTGGCCTTGGCTTGTGCTATAAATACCCTCTCCTTTGATGAACTTCTTCATCCTAAATATTTCCTAAGTGTTAGAATCCTCCCCCTTCCCTTATGGTTCTCGTCCCTCCCCTGTGGCGAGAGCACCCACTCTAGGGGTGCTAGCCGAAGTGTACCACTAGCCTAGTTGCTTTAGTATAATACCCCCTTTGTGGTGTAGAAATACTCTCAAGTATTGTTATAATGCCCAATTACCTTAGTAGTATACCTTGTAGTATTCTAAGGTTATACCTATCTGAAAAGCAGGAAATACTATTATACTTCCGTCGATCATGGCGAAACCACAGGAAAATCTCCATAGTCAGTTGGAGTATTGTGTAGAAGTTGGTTAGAACTTCTAAGGGTGGTTTAGAGCGGGTTGGGCGCTCGGAGTTGGAGCTAAGCGATTGCCGGGATCGACTTTATACTTGGATAATTATGGGCTTATCGAGGTAAATATCTTGTCCTCTATTGTAATTGGAAATTACATGTTGTTAGAATATATAGTTAAAGTATACCATATATAGAGCGAGCGTGGTTAGTTGGCAATGTCTTTTGACTTAAGCTGAAGAAGCGGCCCAGGCGTATTCTGATGAGACTTGTGTAGTAATCTTGTGGAGTAGAATTGTACAGTTCGGGTTAGATGTATAACCCACTGGTTGGCTTGGTGGCCCCAGTTAGAGAGGAGATTTCTGTTGTTGCGGGAGAGTCTTTGCGAATTTTACGTAGAATGTTCTCGATAAGATCTTAATGTTAATAAGCGCGTGGCCTTATAGGTTGAAGTACTACGTGTGGCGCGTTACTTGGCTTTAGGAGTAGCCAAGCGGTTGGGAGTACTTGGGCGTTTTGCTATTAGTCGATACTCGCGAGGTATGTGAACCTCTTCCTATCTCTTCTAGCATGATATGTGTGAACTATGTAGTACGGTAGGCGTCATGTACTAAATGTATTTGATTGGTGTAAAACATAAAGTGTTATAACGGCTTTATGGGAAGTTGGTTATAACGGCTTTATGTTGGTAAGAAAATACATGTGGTTTTAAAAGGTAGCGATTTGAACTATAAGCGGCTTGTTATGTGTTAATAAAGAACTTGAAGTATTTCAAAAGAGTTTTGAATCATTTTGAGAGAAGAAGTAATACTTGATTTGTTTTGAAAACTTAAGAGTTATACTAGCTTTATGGAAAGTTAGGTATAACGTCTTAAGAATGTTTCTTGATTTTGGAAATCGAATGTGTATCGACAAACCAACTGCGGCGTTAATAAAGGAAATGTTTTGTGATTAAGTATTATTAAAACCGGTAGAAACTTCCATCTGCATAGAAGCTAAGATGAGACAAAATGATATTTCTAGATCATGGTCATTGTAATAAGATTGTTGTAAACAAGAATATCCTACTCACATATAAGACTTATGTTTCTCAGATAGTTTAAAAGAGAATTATATTCTTAAAGGAATAAGACTATGAACTACGAAACATTTCTAAATAAGAAACATGAACATTTGAAATTAGGCAAACTTGGACGTTTGGAAAATAATGTTGTTACTTGAGTTTTACAAAGAGAAGTGTTTTGATTTACTTCAAAAGATAATCACTATATTTTCATATACTACGGGTATTGTGTGACTTTTGCGAAAGTAACGTATCTTTTAAAGAATTAATGTATGAAGTACTTTGGGGATAAAACCCCGAACTTGTTAGCATATAGTAGAAAGTACCTGGTGTGTATAACTTGATTGTGTTGGTTTGTGATAGCCTTGTAATACCTTTGTTGATTTGATAAGTAAACATGCTAGGATCTACGTGTGTTAGTATCTTGTGATGTTTGTGTAAAGGGGTTTTCCTTTGTTGTGCTTATGTTGTTTAACGATAATTTGTTATGATAGTATTATACATCACTCATCTCTTGAGATGATTCCGGGTTAAAGCGCCTCCGTCACGGGGTAGACTTCAGCGGGTCGATGGACCTATGATTCGAGACTACCTCATGCGGGTCGAGGGCTATGCGGAGCTGCGGGAGTTCGAGTTGAGATCGGCCCTTGTGGTCATGCGGTCCTTGTGGCGTGCGGACGGCGAGTCGAGGCCGCCGGGAGTAGCTACCCTCGATGCGGGGTTATACCTCATGCGGGCCGTCGATTGGCCTATGCGGAGGCTGCGGAAAGTTCGAGGCTAGACGCGCGCATTAGATCTGCGGGCAAGTGGTCGCTTTGATCATGTGATGCAGACAGATCTTATGATCTGATTCATGACCTTGTTGATGCGTAGGTGTTAGTAGTCGGCTATGCCTTCGTACTTACCATGCGTGTTATTATGGCGCAGTGGGACACGGTGTTCATGTGTGTTCCTTGGTGCTTTTATATCATAAAGCTGGCGGTGAGGAAGGTATTCCACGGGCATGATTGATGTTGTGGCGTGAGACCCATTGTTATATTTGAGTGATGACTTGAGGCGTGAGTCACGACTTGACATGTTGCTATTATTGTGAATCGTAGTTTGGTTATCATACATGTCTCTGCTTTATAGACTATTATGATTTCATTTCTGATATTTTTAGTTTCACATACTCTGCACTGTTATCTTGACCTCGCCGAAGTGCGTTCATCCGCAGTAAAGGTACACGATCATTGATCCTCGCTCTTGTGGTCACGATTCGGCGTGTGGGAAAGCTCCGTTTCTCGGAGGCTTATCGATGGTATAGTCCCTGTTGTTGTAGGTGTTTACATTCGTGGTATGGCGGGCCCACATCCGCCATTGTTGTCGTATCATTTCTTAAGTGCATGAATCTTGTTGTGGGCGGGGTTTGTAAAAGGATTAAAGCGCTCATGTTGGAAAAAGTTGTTATTTATATATATGCCGAAAGGCAAGTTTTTCTCAGATTATTGTTTCATATTTCATAATATGTCTTGTATTGTTTTATGTTCCGCTGATTACTCTGATGTTGTATCACTAGGGTGCCCGGGGTAAGGCACCAGTCACGGGCCCGGAATCGGGTCGTGACAGTTACTTTGACGAAGAATTGAAGCAACTTCGTTATAGGCCTCAGACAGGCCTGCAACCATCTGTAGAACGAGATGACTATTATTAATAGGAGCACCCACATTGCGAAGTTGATCTGCTAAGTCCTTGAGTCATTTGCAATAAGATGAAACATTTGGAAAATTCTCCATCTTTACTTGAGAAAATTCCTGTTCAGGGGTAACAATGCGGGAGTGACTCTTATCTTGGAATATATCACGCAAGCGATTCCAAGCCTCCATAGATGTGGAGTTGAGTTCCATAATCGTCTGTAAAAGATCCATAGAGATAGTGACATAAATCCACTGGAGAACCTTTGCATCAAGCGTGACCCATAATTTGGATCGTCTGCTTTAGTGGGAACAACCTCCGTAGCCGCCGTATCACCTGCCGTAGGAGTAGCCGGAGGGATTATGTGGTGGAGGACTTGATGTGTCATATCATGAATCTTGAATAATTCTTCCCACGTCCCATATTGGACGTTCTCTAGGTCAAGAACAATAGGAAGAACGCTCTTGATGTTAGAAAGTGTGATGGCAGGATGAAACGTGTTTTTATCAGTCATGGTGAATAAAACACGAAGACTCGGAGAAGGGAATTTGTGAGGGAGGATTTTGGAAGAACAGTGGTCTCGGGTTCTGGAAATCCGAGAGGGGGGTGGGGATTACCACAGTAATTTGAGAGAAAAGAGAGGAGCGGAAGCAAGGTAAAAATAACCTAGACTCTTGATACCATGAAAGATAATCCCTTGATTATTCTTATTAATGAAAGACATATATATACAAGTTACAATAGGAAAATCATTTTCCTATTCTACATCTAAATCTCTATTCTACATGGAGACTAACTATACAATTATGATAGTATTACACTACTAATTATGGTACAATACTAAGTCTAATATATACCAAATATACAATAGAAATATAGCCATATTCGAACACTGTTTGGTCGTGACTGGGCTGGCCCAATCCTTCTCGGTTTCGGCTATGTACTTATATTCAATATATATACAATATACATGTATATCATGTGTATATTATATGTATATTTAACATTTAACAATTACATAATTTTTAAAGTTGTGTACCTTACGGTATGAGGTTCAGGCACACCAATATATTATTTTTATATATATTTTTATTGCTTGATGCGGTAAGCACGTGCAATGTACGTACACTAAGATTAGTACCAATAAATGAGCTTAACAAAAATCTCAACTCAATTCAATCATGCAGAACGTGGAGTTTGAAATTTCTGGTCTATCTCAAAAGTCAGAATTAATCTTGATATATCAAATATCTGACTTTGTAGTTCATAAAGTATGCTGTAGTCTGAATATTACTACTTCCTGGCTCGTTCAAGACAAATAACGGCAGAAAGAAACAAGTGACAGTATTTGATATAGCGAAAATAGTTTCTTAGGTATCAAGCAGCTCCTTGACCTTGACCAGAAACAGGTTCGTGGACTACACTTTTTTTAGGTTCTCCATGTTTTATCCTGCCAGGCATTTTGAGTCACTGGTGAACCGTAGTTGAATGTTCGCTGTAAGTTGGTTCACAATCAACACCTAATTTTTTAAATGATCTTGGTCTGCCTGAATTTTGAGTATACACCTTGATGTATGCATATCCAATGACAGTAAGTTATTTCCTTCTTACCCCATCATCACCCAAGGGCTAGGAGATTGACGTCAAGGTTTAGGCTTTCTATACACTGAACTGCTCTTTTCAAGGGCCAAATTCTACATTAATGTTTCTACCGATCGACTTTAAAAAAAACATAGGATAAGACAACAGAAACCTCTAATCTAGAATACATCAAGTCTGTTTCAATTGGAAGAGATTAGTAGTAAAAACTATGATGTCTTTCCAAAGACAGATGTGTTCAAATTAAATATCCTTAATCCATCTCTCACGAAATGATCTGAAGATACGATTTATTCAGCAAAAACTACACAAAGGACATACAGTGCTAGCAACAAGAGTTGTGGGAAAACATACTGCAGTCAAAAAAGAGTTCAGGCTATTCTCTTAATTAATCCTATTGGTATCCCTAAAAGTTACACTGATGACAAAATCCACGAGTCTAGCCAAATGAAAGCTTCAATGAGCAAGCAAAGCAGAAGAAAAGAATCGGTCATGTTTACAATTTTCTAGTCATGGAGATATTCACACCCCTGGGAGATCTTCGAACCTTAGATGACTCTCCTCCATCAGTAGCACCCATTCCTTTCAAGTCCACAGACTTCTTAGGTGTTTCCACCTTCTCCAATTTCCGAGGGTACCAAATGTCATCTGGATTAAGAGGTAAAGAAGCAGGATCAAGTTCAAGCGATCCCACAGGTACACCCTCTTTTTCAGTTCCTGTCATTCTGAATGATGGAATTCGGTGAGAGAACCTGTAAAGTTCATTTGGCTTTACAAAAAATGAGCCAACCTTAGTCTGGCTGGTGGGCTGGAAAAGGCTAACAAATCCACTCACTTTATCCAGGTATTTTACTTTTACACCGACATCCTTGACAAAATCAGAAAGAACCTCCACAATTTCATACTTGTACTCGCTATGTTTTTCTGGGTTGGAGCTCCAACCGATATCCCAATCTTTAAAAAGACCCCATGTCTCCCCTTCCCTAGGATATACAATGAATGCACCCCTCTTACCCTTTTTGTAAGGCACTTGATGAGAGAATGTAAGACGATCATTAGTGTTTTGAGAACTCCCACGTTTGAATTTCCCACAACCAGCAGGCAACTCTGCCTCTACCCACTCTATGTCTCCTTCATCTTCTGGATTAGCCTCTAGCCAAGTGAACCGTAGCTCAAATCCAGGAGACAAAACTTTTCTAATCTGACAATAGAATCTTGGCATGCCATCAGCTGTATCATAACAAGCCCAGATTTGGTCAACATCAAAGCAATTCTCTTCCCTGTGCTTATCAAAATCACTAAACTCTGGATCAGGACAGTTATATAACTCTGGAGAATCATCTGTATCTGATTCTGAATCAGGAGAATCATCTGTATCTGATTCTGAATCAGAAGAATCATCAACTTCAACTTTTTCTGTCGGTCCAGCAGTCTGTTTGTCAAATTTGGAATTTTCGTCTTGCAATTTTGCTTTAGGAGGGGCTGTTCCATTTTGAGTAGCATTTGCCTTGGAATTACCAGTTGGTTTGACATCCTTTAAGTCATCAGCGTCGTTGTGCTTTGAAGTTTCATCTCCAGCACGTGCCTTCTTCAGAGGGTTGGCGGCGGAATCATTCTCGTCATCACTTGCACCTTCATTATAGGAGACATTCTGGCGTAGGCGAGAGGATCTCCTAGGGCCGAAACTATCAAATCCAAAACCTTTTCCAGACTCAATGTTCACAGTTTCAGGCTCGGTGCTGTTGGAAGTATCAATGCTCTCACTTGATTCAACTGTCTGCTTCCTACTCCTTTTCCTGTTTTTTTTAGCAGCCCCCCTTTCATTTCTACCACCCATTCCCTTTTCGGCCTTCCCTTTAGCCTTTAAATCGTCAAATACCTCTGTTCTACTGCTAGGACCTTGTTGAGGTGTAAACCCAGCTGAGGTGGGAACCTCTTTCTGCTGATAAGGCGGCTGGGTTGTGTTTGACCTAAGAGGCACATCCTGCCCCCCAGGACGACTCCATTGTGGTGCACCTTGAGAACCTAAATCAAATGCCATAAAAGGCTTTGAGCATTTCTGGCAGCGTAATGCTCTGTTCACAAAACTCTTGTGGTACTGGTACCTAATACTGCACAAAGGACATCCCGTCCAGAATGTTTCTGGCATTGCTGATGAAGTTGGTCGTGTTTGCTGAATATTATTCGGATTACTGAACTGAGTACCAAAACCATTTGGAATATTATTTTGTCTAGCTGGAGGATTTCGGTTAACCTGATGAGATGTTCTCTTTGCTGCTGCACCTTTGGATAAAACCCTGTACTTACCATCATACAAAGCCCTTTTCATCGGGTCAGAAAGCACCATATTTGCTTCCCCAATTAGCTTGAAAGCTGCTTCTGCTCCTGGAAACTTGTTCTTGTCAGGATGAAGCACAAGCGCAAGTCTCCGGTATTGTTTCTTGACGGTCACTTCGTCAGCCATCATATCAATTTGGAGGATCCCATACCAGTCCTTTTCTGATCCCACTGTACTGCTCTGAGCTGAACAGTGGACATTACACACAGCAAGTAGCTGCGATATATTCTCTAACTTAGGGTAAAGCCGTTCAGCTTTCATTGCAACCTTTTGAGCCCCTTGAAAGTCATTACTCTGCATTTTAGTCTCAGCCAGCTCTTTAGCCCTTAGGGCTTCATCCTTGTTGCACTCCATCACAAATCCCAATTAATATACTAACCTGTAAGATGCACTATGCATGCATACACAAGTCTCTAACATATATTCGTCATGCTCAACTCCGAATTCCTGTCCCAATTAAAAAGAACATATCTGTCAATTCTTGCAGGAAAATTTATATCTTTTTTGCAACAACATGCAGATCAAAAATTGTTTTTACTAATTACTAGTCATTTAGTAACAGCTCTAGAGCTATCATGCACACTAAAAGAAAAAAAGAGTAAGGAACTTCACCTTCAGCTACAACATATGAGCTTTGGAGCAGCCAAGCTATAATTAGTTGACAAGAACAACCCAGAAAGAGAAGAAGCTTATACAAAGATAGCAAATCCTGCACCAAAAAAAGTAGATGATTGTCATTCTCTCTCCAACAAAGAGAATGAAAAAGCAATAAAAGAGAGAATGCAAATGAAAAACAACACAGTTAAGAAGTCATAGGCACACAGTTAACTGATTCCACAAATGGAGGAACTCTACGAGATACAGCTAAGAGTTATAAATAAGAGCAATCATGACAAAACAAGTGGAAATGAACTACATTCGAAATTTTACAAGAACAGCCTAACTTTCCAGTTAACATATAAATAGCCTGAGATATCAAACACAGGAGTTTTGACGTATCACTAGCAAAACAAGGAACAAAGAGAGTTCAGCGACCTTGCATCAAACTATAATCTGACTCCTTTGTCATCTATTTCTCCGGGAGCAGTCTAAAACTTTCTTTCACCTTTATAATCAACTGTTTGTGGAGGTTTCTATTATTTCCTATAGACCAATTAGAATTATAAAGAAGGTTACATTACATTTGTTCAATCCACATATGGCAGCTTGTATATATGTAAAAACGAGAGCTATTACTACTAATATTACCAAGTGTGTACTTTAATTTTGCTGTCACACAAGTTCTCAAGCTGCTATCATACATGAACATTTAACTTCTATAGAAATGAACACAAAATACGCATTTAGTCAAGGTATGGGATACTGACACAACTAAGTTGAAAGAATGATAAAAACCACACATGCTGACGAAATCAGATTGCGTATACCAACATACACTAAACCCTAAAATTCGAGCATATTGCTGAGATGCAAACACCCTATCTACTCGAGACAGTGAACCCAAGAACTCAAAACCCATACAAATCGAAAGCACAATACCTAATGGATGAAAAGGGAGCTCCAAAGTTTTGACTATGGGGAAAGGGATAAATCTTAAATAATTAAAGGAGGGAAGAGAATCGCGGGAAGTGGTGGAAAGAGAGTGAGAATTTCAGCAAGGGGGGAAAGACCCAGAATTCTTCTGAAATTTCATTTCCCTCAAAAACCAACTTTGTTTATCAATTTGTGAAGCTTGATCCTTGTGCTATTTCCATAAAGCATGGGGGACAATCAAGAGGTTAGGTTTTTTCTAGGGGTACAAGCTTAAATTGGGTTGGGCTGGGCCCACATGTTTTGGCCCATTCATAATATTGGGCTTTAATAGGTTGAGTATGTCCCAAGAGTTTTATTTTTCTAGCCACAATATATTTGATTCTACTCCCATGGTCCTGACATTCTCACAAAGAATGAAAAATCTCTTTTTGTAAGTGAGAATGTATTTTAGAATGTCTCACCCACAAAAGGTGTAATGTGTTTTGGGAAGAAGAACCCGAGATTCATAAGTTTGTTTGAGGTGTTGTAGCATATTGAAGAGGTGGCCTACAAGGTTGACTTGTCCACCAGACTTGAGAGGTGTTCATCTAGAATTATGTGTATAGATTGCAAAAGTACCATAAAGATAAGTCTCATGTCCTACAGTTGGATACGGTTCAGCTTGATCAAAATATGACCTTTGAAGAGGAGTTTTTGGCTATTTTGGATAGACAGGCTCGAAAGCTTAGGCTCAATGAGATAGCTTCAGTGAAAGTACATTACAAACATAATCACTTGGGATGAGGAGGCATACATGCGGAGCAGATATCCACATTTATTTGAGAACTCAAATATAATTCTAAACTCATTCAAGGATGATCATTTGTTTAAGTTGGGAAAATATAAAGACCAGACCGTTAATTATGAGTTTTAATGCTAACTTTCATGTTTGGGAGATTTGGTACAAGTCATCATTACTGTTTGAAACTTGTTTTAAGTGTATGGTCGGGACCCTATGAGTTCGGGTGAGTTTTGGGCAAATTTTTTTATTTCAGCTATTGCACATTTTATTTTCCTGGTGCATCTGAATTTGCATACCAGACATCGCATTTGTGAGCCCACAATTACGACCAGAGTATCACTTTTTGTAACACCTCGAAATTTTGGGTAATGGTTTGAACCCATAAATAAAGACAAGTAGATACGGACCCCGGAAAGTGTATGTTGTATTTGCGTATACTAATAAGGAAATTAATATATAAAAGATGTGATCCCGGAATAATTTAAATTTAACAAGTATGACGACATGGATTAATAATAATAATTGTATATCCCCGAGGAGGCTACAGACTAGTGTCATATTATAAGAATTATGACATTGGGTACACGAAGGTTTTATAAGTCATCCGGTTTTGAGTGAACTGGAATCTAGAATTTAATTGCGTGTATAGTTAATTATTAATTGGGGACAATAAATAGTGGATGTTACGTGTAATATCATATCACCGTCTGAGTGACTAGGCTTATGTAACACAGCGGTGGCAGCTTCACAACATCAAAACGACTCACCCTCTCTGTGATATAGGGTCTCCATCTCTTCAAGCTCTTTTATCTCTGCAAAACCTTCATTTCTCAAAAGCTTCTTTAGAAAATTTGTTCTTGGAGAAGAAAGCGATACACCTCCATTAGAAATAATAAGTCTTTATTTATAATCCTCTGAAATTCTTGGTCGAATTTTGGGGAATTGTCTAATGCTGTGCTTACCCAAAAAGGGAGAAAAATCAAGATATTATGGGTTTTAGTTCCCGTAAACCAAAGTTGTGAACAAACATAAGGAATCAAAATCCAAACCGCGACCCAGAGCTTCCTCGAAATCGAGTTTTGGACGGGTCACTGTCTACTGGAACATGTGGTGGGTGAATAAGTTTTCCGATGGTTCTCGTCATGACATTCGATAGAGGTAACGATTCTTGTTCTTGGGTGTATACAACTACAGAACCTGACTCTTATTAATTCTAAGATGATTAACGATAATACAAAGTTGTTGGGTATCGGCGGGACTGTTCGTATGAAATTGGGAGGCTGCATGTGTAATTACTGAACTGTTGGAATACTGTAGTAACTAAGGAAGAAGGTTAAGAAAGTTGATTGTGTTTTTACATGAATATATTTTCGATATAGAAGAAGTATAGGTTCTACGCGTATAGGGTATGCGATAAAATGTCTTAACATAATATGTTCTCCGTATATTGATTTGTGTGTGATTTAAATAATTCATATGGTGTAGATAATCATTCTTAAGAGCTTACAATGATCCGTGGAAAGTAGAGTAGTTTCGACGACAAGGTATGTGAAGACACTTCATTCCTTTCTTTTGGCATAATTCTGTGTACAAAACATAACTGTCATGTTACTTCATAACTTACTCTTTTTTTTATGACGGGGGAACCCACAGCCGCTACTTTTTTACAAGTGCGCACTGGGTAAACCCTCGGACTGACGCAATAGCATGCAAACCACGTCAGCCAAGTAAACCACACTTGGCAAGTCATGTGTGACAGGACTTCATAACTTACTCTACTCTTAGTAGTTAAGGGTATTCATATTCTTGAAATGTATGCTAAAAGCATGTCTAAATAGTTCCTAAGTCCTTATTAAGGCATATGAGATTAAGTGTTGAGACTGGTTTAATAAACAAGTGTGTATAGTAGACATGTTGAAATAAGTCATTGCGGCGTTAAGTGAAAAAGGTATCGACAAACAATTATATTAAAATGATTTTAGAATGACATCTGCATAGAAACTAAGATATAATCAAGTTGTTTTATATTTTCTAGTTCACAACTGATTAAATAAGATCTTTATAAAAAGATAAATAACTCACGGCCCATATAAAGAGTTAATTAAGCAGTTCAGATCTATTATCACCAATAAGATGTTTCCATAAATGTTAGCCAAAAGAGCAAGGATATTATTGTCGTTCAATAAATTCAAGGAATTGTTACACCCCGTAATTCCAGGGCATTTAATTGAGAACATGTTTATGGAAATAATATTTGAATGTTGGAAGGAAATTATTTTTTTAGTTTTCTTATATGGAAAATTTTCGAGACAAATGTGACGACGAGAATTTTTAACGAGTAGTTAAATTCTTTCCAATGAATTTATGGACTTAGTATTGTATTATGAAGTTTTGACATTGTTAATATGGGGTCCACCAAAAATTTTACAATTTTGTGGGCCCATCAAAATTTTAAGATATTTGGCTAAGTGTGAGAGATATGTTGTGAAGATAAATTTATGACCAATGAGAGGGTGACACGTGTCCCTACCCCACTTGTCTTGCAAGTCACACATTATATAAGATATGTATTGGAAGACTTGTGCTCACAAAAAAAAATCTTCTCCTTCAACCTTTCTTATCTCTTTTCTTTTCCTTTAAATTTCGAAATTTCTTAGCCAAGTGAAGAACAATAGTTGATTATTTTCCAAGATTAAGCTTCTTAACTAATCTCTAAATCGAGATTACTCTCCAAAAACAGTGGGTTATCTTGGCTGGCCGATTCTGCCCTAACAAACCCCTAAGTTGGAGATGAACTTTTTAGAAGAAAAACAAGAAAGGAAGATGGTTACAAGCTTGTAGAGGATATGTGCATGTGGTTGTAGCGTGAAGAAGTGGTGTGGAAGTGAAGTGTGAGCCGAAAACCTAAGGACTACTTTGGCTAAAGTTGAGTAAGAGTTCTTCCTCTTAATAAGTTATTGGTAGATAAATGATGTTATAGTTAATGGATGAACATGTATTTAGAAGGATTGGAAGTAAGAAAATGCATGTGGTTGTTGTTAGCATGTTGGTCGATTCTGGGCTATTTTTCATTGTTATCACTACTTGCTACATGTCGTTAGATGAAGGAAATCTTGGTATGGAAAGTATAAAATGTTTATATGAAAGTGTTGTAACGAATTGGATTATAAAGAGTTGTGAAAAAGGGCATTGGCTTGAAGTCTTGTTGTGGCCGAGAACTTCATATAAATGGTTGGATATTGTCGTGTTGTTTTAAGGGTTGTTTTATGCGTGTATATGCTGGAAATTTAGTCACTGTTTATGCATGTTTAGATGTGGTAATTGCTAACGTATGTCCTAAAGGAACGAGGATGTATAAAGGTGTAGAAAGACTTCATATCTTACCCTAATTGTTGTTGGAATAGGGACTATTTTCGTGGACTGTTTTAGTAAGGATTAAGGGGATGTTTTACGTGAGAAATAGGTGTGTGAATCACATTGGTTAACTGTTTAGTTGTGCCCTTAATTGCTGCTTGGTTATTGGTGTATTTGGCCTTATTTGTAAGGTGGAAAAATATGTATAAATAGGGGAAGTGCTGCCCAGATTTTTATATGAAAAGAGAACAATTACTTGGTATATGACCTACACTAGTAAGCATGAAGTTGATAGACGTGTTATTGTTATTATAGGTTGAAGTACTAGTTTAGACGTATTCTACTTGTCGCGTTGGTATAGCCGATAAGGTATGTGAACTATCCTTTCTTCTATTAACATGTTTATATAAAGTAAGTGTACGGTGGACGTACATAGTTCTATTGGATCCTAATCCTTAATGATATGATTCTTTTTATAAAATGAATGTACGGTGAACGTACATAGTACTTTTGGGTTCAAGTCCCTAATATTACATGATATGAGAATGCCTTGGTTTTTCTAAAATGAAAGATATGAGAGTGCCTTGGTTTTCTAAAATGAAAGTTGAGTTTTATAAAGTGAGTGTACGGCGGACGTACATAGTTTTATTGGATCTTAATCCTTAATGAAGAATGTGATAGTGCCTTGGTGTTTCTAAAATGAAAGTTCATTTAATGGTTGGTACATGATATGTTGGTACCTTGGTTTTCTAAAATGAAAGTTCATTTTAATGGTTGGTACATGATATGTTGGTATGGTTTTCTAAAATGGAAGTTCATTTTAATGGTTGGTACATGATATGTTGGTACCTTGGTTTTCTAAAATGGAAGTTCATTTTAATGGTTGGTATCTTGGTTTTTCTAAAAATGGAAGTTCATTGTAATGATTGGTACATGATATGATGGTACCTCGGTTTTTTCTAAAAGGAAAGTACATTTTAAGGATTGGTACATGATGTGTTGGTACCTTGGTTTACCTTAAAGATATGATTGGTACATGATATGTTGGTACCTTGGTTTTGTTCCTTTGAGAGTCAAAAGATGAGTTAAATTGCACAAGGTTGCTCATGATAGCTATTCATGCAAGAGTTATTATTCCATTTCACACTGAGTCTCATAATGGGCCGGGACACGTTATATGTATATGATTCCATGGACATGTATCCATGATGCGGGTATAGACACCTATGACATATATGATTCCATGGACATGTATTCATGATGCGAGTATAGATACTCACGACAGTATATGATTCCATGGACATGTATCCATGATGCGGGTATAGACACCTATGACATATATGATTCCATAGACATGTATCCATGATGCGAGTATAGATACTCACAACAGTATATGATTCCATGGACATGTATCCATGATGCAAGTATAGATACCTATGACGGTATATGACTCCCATTAAAAGGCATAGTTGACTCTCATTTTATAAAAATGCAGTGATACGGTGATACATTGGTGCGATGGTACGATGAAATGCGATGAATGCGATGATACAAGAATCTGATTGGCTCTTATTTTATATGGCATGGTTGGATCTGGTATTTGATTTTCATCTTTTGGCCAGTTATGATCTTATTTACTGTACTTTATGTTTATATACTTAGTACATTGTTGTACTGACCCCCTCTCCGGGGGGCTGCGTTCATGCCCGCAGGTATAGATACTCAGTTGGGTGATCCGCTAGCTTAGGATCCTTTCTCAGCTTTTTGGGATAGCTCCATTGTTCTGGAGCCTAGTCATTTTGGTACAGGTCTTCCATTATGACTTATATATATTTAGGGGTACGGCGGGGCATTGTCCCGTCATAGTTACTGTATACTCTTAGAGGTATGTAGTCATGTGTGGGTTGGACATGTACAATTGTAGTTCATTTCAGATTTATGTATATAATGGCAGCCTTGTCGGCTTGCCTATTTTATTATATGAACGTTCTGGGGACATGATCCCTTTGTTTTGAGATTATGAGTTTCCATTAGCTTCCGCTGGTCATATGGGATGTGTGGGTATAAGGGTGCCCAGGTAGGGCACCAGTCGCGGCCCGTCGGCTCGGGTCGTGACAGGAATATTGTCATTCATGCATATTTCCCTGGATCATTTGTGCTATGCACACTATGGTATATTATATATATGTAGGGGATCTAGAAAAAGAGGAAAAAATGTTATATACGCACACCACCTGCAGCTGGTACAAATTATCATAAAAAGAGCTCTAAGAGGCCACATATCGAGCATGTGTGGTCAAAATGGATGTATGTGTGGCCAAGACGATATTATATGAATGCATGTGTGGCTAATATAACCAGATGCCTACAGAGGAGGTTATGGCTAAGATGCCTATGTGTTCGTAGTATACCGCATGTGCATCATGCATGACATTTATGTATATCATTCCCACAGAGGCTGTTATAAAAAGAAAGACGCCCGTGTGGCCATCAGTATAATGCATTTGCATTGAATACCATTTAGACATATGTATTGGGGCCTCAGAGGTAATTACTTTTGGTCAGTTATTTCTATTTCAGATTGTGGTACATCTCAGTTATGTTATTTCTTATGTCTGACATACTCAATACATAAGTCGTACTGACGTTCCCGTTACCGGGGGACGCTACGTTTTATGTCTGCAAGTTCATACTAATAAGGTGATAGATTGTTCTAAAAGATTGTTGGTTCAGCTGTGTGAGAGCACTATACTTATTATTTGTAGTCTGATTATGGTACGTTCTACTCTTAGAGGCTTGTAGATAAGTGTCCTGTGGTGAGTTGTCATACATGGCCTTATACCCTAGGTCTCTCCTAAAATTGAAGATCAAACAAAGTTACAAGAGTGAATCTGTCACGCCCCGAACCCTGGACCCGCGACTGGTGCCCTACCTAGGCACCTTTCTATACATACTACATGAGTAACACGCGGAAGATAAATAACACTCATTTTTTTTCTTAAAGCAAAGGCAAGGCCGATAAGGTTGTCGTATATATATATATATATATACACCATACCCAACTGGGTTTACACTGTACAACAATGTAAAATATAACTCTCACCAGTCCAACCCACATATGAATACAGACCTCTAAGAATTTGACAACAACTGTGACGGGACAAGGCCCCGTCGTACCCCTGAATATACCTAGTCTTAATGGTAAGCTCCAGAACATTGGAGCTATCCATAATGCTGAACAAGGATCCTAAGCTCGCGTATCCACAAATGAGTACCTAGACATGCAGACATGAACGCAGCCCCTCGAAGGAGGTCAGTACAACAGGTACCAAGTATGTGAAACTGAAAGTACTGTAATGGAATCATAATGGTCAAAATATAAAACAGGAGACATGTATGATAACCAAAATACAGTACACTTCCTGGTTAACAATAAGAGTAATGAAAATCAATTTCATCTTTTAAAAGACCATTTCACAATAAATAAGTAGTCATATCAAGTCGTGGGGCGCGTACCAAAATCATTACTCAAATATAACCACGGGTCGTACCCACAATATCAAGCGTGCCCGTGGAATTCCTTCCTCACTGCCGGCAGTCCATGATATAATATAACACCCATATGTGTACACGAACACGGATCACACTGCGTCATAAACCGGCCAGGGCAATCTGAAGCCAACTACGAGCGCCGTCAAGAGAAATGACCAGGACGAGTATCTAAAGTGTGCCTGTATCCACATATACAAATCAAGCCCGTGACCACTTATCACTGCGGCAAGATTCATGGATAGCTAGTTCATGGAGTAATAACATCACCCGAGAATTGAACCTGCACCATGGTCGTATGCCCCCCGGAATCTCTCATCGGTGCAAGCATGTACATGGAACAATCATAGTGGAAGCATACCCGTGGACCATCCAGCAGTGTCGGTATGTCCAAGTAAATAACAAGATAACAATCATAGTGGAAGCATACCCGTGGACCATCCAGCAGTGTCGGTATGTCCAAGTATATAACAAGATAACAATCATAGTGGAAGCATACCCGTGGACCATCCAGCAGTGTCGGTATGTCTAAGTAAATAACAAGATAACAATCATAGTGGAAGCATACCCGTGGACCATCCAGCAGTGTCGGTATGTCTAAGTAAATAACAAGATAACAATCATAGTGGAAGCATACCCGTGGACCATCCAGCAGAGTCGGTATGTCCAAGTAAATAACAAGATAACAATCATAGTGGAAGCATACCCGTGGACCATCCAGCAGTGTCGGTATGTCCAAGTAAATAACAAGATAACAATCATAGTGGAAGCATACCCGTGACTATCCAGCAGTGTCGGTATGTCCAAGTAAATAACAAGATAACAATCATAGTGGAAGCATACCCGTGGACCATCCAGCAGTGTCGGTATGTCCAAGTAAATAACAAGATGACCGGCCCTCCATCGAGAGACGCGGTAGCATAAGAATACAACACTTGCACAACAAGACTATCACAAGCAAGCATAGGCAAGTTACCATACTTCTAGACTTTTATTAACATGTAAACTGATTCACCATTTTATAAACTCAAGGTATTTTCATTTTATGCCAACAATCCGGGTTTTAACCCCAAAGTACTATGTACTTCAACTCTCTTAAAAAGATCCCTTTTTACATAAAAGTCTAAAGTGGCGATGGCGGGGCAGACCCACCGGATCGGGTTTGGCGGGTCGGGCGGTCGGGTGAGAAAGGCGGGTCGAGGCGGGCTGGAGAGTCGGGTCGGGCGGGACCATACCATGTCGTCCGATCCGATCCCGTTGGGTAGAAGTCGGGGCCTGTCGGGGGTCGGGTCGGGACGGGACGGGTTGGCGGGTTTTTTTTTTTTTTTTTTTAATTTTTTCACTAAATTAAAAATAATAAATTACTAAGTACTAACAAAGTAACATTAACATATACTTGTCATATTATAGACTTATAGTATTATAATTTATAATATATTTATAAAGTATAAAGTATAAACTATAAACTATAAAGTATAAACTATAAAGTATAAAGTATAAAGTTATAAACTAAATAATTAAACAAAGACAAGAATAGTGTAAAAAAACATCCCAAGGCTGTTTTTGTGCCTTTTATATTATTAATTTCATTGAAATATCAAATATACAAGATTCAAAATTACATTGTAGTGTCTTGTTGTTGAAAAAATTGCAAAAGAGTGAAAGACATAGAAAAATTTAAAAATTGCAATGAAATAAATTACCAATTTGAAAATATTTTTCTAATTTCTTTATAATTTCTTGTGGTTCTTCGGTTGGAATTGGTATATCTTGATCAAATTGTTCCACGCCGCTACTCATGCCTTCGAGATAAAATGTCGTTGTAGTTGTCGCCATCTTCGTTAATCTACGGTTGTGCGACTCCTTCGCCTCGCTCGTATCCATCTTTGAATAGTACCGCCATCTCCAAGTGTCTCCGGCTAATGAGTGTACGTGCTCTCTATTTGAAATCACTGCGAGAAAAAGCGCTTCGAAGCGGCGATGACGCCAATGTTCAAAATATCTCGCCATCATTGAAAGTGTCGGAAATGTCTTCTCATTCGCTCCATATTTCACAAGTCTTCCTTTCCTTCTTCATTGATAATCGCTTGGTAAGGTAAATTACCGCAAAACAAAAACATCGAACTCACTAATTTGGTTAGCACTTGCTACCACGCACATTTTATTTACGAGGCTTTCAATAGAATTAATATTAGGCCTAGCCACGTAAACGCTTGTCATTTTTAGGTTGTGTTGAAGAAGAAGATGATACAAAAGTCGGTTGGTTACTAGCACTTTCTTCTTTGGTAATGCCGATATACTTTTTGCATTCATCTTCTACGCTATTCAACACTTCTTCTAGCGTTAGTTCAATAGGTGGTTCAACATTTAAATTTTTGGGAGTTGGAGGTGGTAAATGCGTCCATACTGGTATATATATTTTCAATAAGACTTTTACAACCCTCTACTTTAATAGTCGGGTTTAATACAAAGACCAATAATATAAATAGGGAATAGGAATAAAATATTTTTTAATTTCATAAACATTTTTAATAAATGAGTATAAGCGTGTTTTCCATATATTCTTTAAGAAGTAAAAATATTATAGCTATATAAAACAACATAGTTGAAATAGTAGGATAATATAAAGTAGAAAATTCTTTTGTTGCTCGTTGAAAATTTTCTAAAAATACAATAAGTTCTCTAATTTTCTCCCAATCGGTATCCACAATCATATCATTTGGATTTTGATTATGGGCGTTAAAAATAAAGTAATAGGTTTTCTATAGTCATAAGCAACAACTAGTTGGTCATATAAAGAATTCCACCTAGTTGGTACTTCTTCGAATTTTTACGTAAGATAGTCCACAATCGTGGCAAGTTTTTATATTCTTTTCTTTGTTGAATTCTATTATTTTTAAAAATAAAGTGTATAGCAAATTGTATTTTTCAAGAATATCTTGAAAAAGTGAAAGACCATCCTTTACAACTAAGTTATAAATATGGCACATACATTTGATATGAAAATGTTTTGGAAAAGACGGAGTTAAAACATTTCTTAAAATACTAATAGCGAATTGTTAGAAGATGCATTATCTAATGTAATACTCATAACTTTATCGGTTATTAGTAATAATCGTATTGAATAAATATTTTACGAAATAAACTCACCATTATTGCCTACTATCTATATATCTATATGCTAAAATACGTTTTTGCATAGACCATTTATAATCTATCCAATGACAAAGTTACCGTTAAATAATCATGGCCGTTAGTACTACGACTATATCGAAGTTAAAGCAACTTTGCAATTTAAATGATATAATGCATAACGTAAATATTGTTGATATTCATGTGCAAATTTAAATACATCTCTTTTAACATTGATCTAGGAAAACCTTTATAAGCGAGGATTATACATATCTCTAATATAATGAATAAAACCAGCAGATTCAGGAAATGAAAAAGGCAAACCCTCACAAAGACTAATTTTGCTAGTGCTTCTCTATCTTTATGTTTATCATATTTAGGGCCTACAACTCCCCCCGTCATAGGGTTAATTTGACCCTGTACTTTCTCCGGGACAGTAGTATGTGAACCTTGTCCCGATTGAGAGGACGTTTGCTCACCAGTTTTTTCAATCATGTATTGGGCATGCAAGGCTTTGTGTTTTTGCACCAGGTGTCTTCCTAAACCCCCCGTCCCACCATGACCTTGTCCAGTTTTAAAAGAATAAACATTTTTACAAGTTTTACATACAGCTACTTGATTAGCTACGTCCCTGTCAAAATATTTCCATACAACTGATTTTAATGGTCGTTTTGCCGGACCTCGTCTCATAGTAGGGGGGATAGGAGGCATTTCACTAGTGGGTGTATCATCATCTTCATTAATAGGTGTATCATCAACTAGAGTGTCATCTAAATTAAAATCTTCTTCAATTTCAGGATAATCATTTGTGTCAAGATCATATGGTATTTCAGGAAACATTTCAGGATCTATAAAATCATCTTGTCTAGGAATAACTGGAACAGGAATACTAGAAGAAGTACCCTTGCCCTTGTTACCACCCCTACTAGAAGAAGCCTGACCCTTACCCTTACCCAACATGCCTCTTAGTCCTTTCATTTTAATTATGCTAATAAATAGTTAAAGATAATGAAATTAAATGTGCTAAATGAAATAAAGACAAAATAATAATTTAATGAGAGAACGAATGTACCAAAGCGACGTAAGTCGACGTGTAATCGAGAGGTTGAAAATTGAAACTTTGCTCGATAGATAATCCTCAAGCTAGTTGCCAACTTCACTCCCAATTCTCAAATTAATAAATAGATTGAATATGTAGACAATGTTGTATAGAGAATTAGAGATTGATTGAGAGATTAGAGAGTAGAAAGATTTGTGAAAATAATAAGAAGAGGAATGAGGTATTTATAGGGGTTAAAAATAAATATAAAGGGGTAGGGGTTGGGGAGGGAGGCCTAAATGCCGTTGTCAACGCCAAAATAAATGGCCGTTGGACAACGGCTATTTTGTGCAAAGGTCGAGGCGGGATTTGGGGCGGGTCGGGGCGGGATTTGGCGGGATGGGCTCGGGCTCGGGCGGGACCATACTGCCCCGCCGGCTCGAGCCCCTGGCCCCGCTTTTTTTTTTTTTTAATACGTGTCGTGGCTTGGGGCCTGGGCCTGGTCGGCCTGACGGATTTGGCTTCTACCATCGCCACTATAAAAGTCACACGATACTAATACCTGTAGTATCAAGACACGTTTACTTTTCAAACTAAGTTACTACACCTTCAGAAAATCATTTCAAGGCTTTTAAAATCAAGTCTCATAACTTTAAATCAAAGTCTCATAATCTTTAAAGGAATCAAATCTCATAACTTTGAAAATCAAGTCTCATAACTTTGAAAATCAAGTCTCATAACTTTCAAAATAAATATTCATTAATGTAGTAACTTAGCAAGGTCAACTAGACTCCACTACTTCCTAACGACTCTTACCAACATCCCCCATAAGACTTGGTAAGAACTTAGGAATATTCTAGATATGTTTTTAGCCTAAAATCTATCACGTGAATACTTCCTAATTACAAGGCAAGTACTTCAAGAAGGCAAGTCACGTATACTCCAAATAACAAGACAAGTATACTTTAAACAACAAGTCATTTATACTCCCAACAACAAGGAAGTATACTCAAATAACAAATCATGTATACTTATAACAATAAGGCAAGTATACCATAAAAATACTCATGTCTTATAGAAGAGGAAATCCACATACCTCGCGACGACTAACCATTTCGACACGTATCAAAACGCTCCAAGTACTTCAACTTCGTCGGCTATTCCTTAAGCCAAGTAGACCATGCTACACATAGTACTTCAACCTAAAATAGCCATAGTACTTCTATCAATATCTTACTTACTATTATAAGACTTATACCAATTAACAGCCCTCTAATTCAACGGAAAATTGGGCAGCACTTCTTTGTTTCTACGTACTTTTCCACCTTTTCCAAGGCCCGTATTCATCAACCAAAACGCCACATTTAAGGCACAACCAACAGTTAACTAAAGGGGATTACACGCCTAACTGGACGTGTAAAATTCTGCCCCATAATCTAAACAAAACAATCCATAATATACCAACATTTTTAGGGTCATTCTCGGCCAACATCACTTTAAATCCAAATCCATTTTTCTTAATTCCTTTTAATCCAACGCAAGTTCCAATATGTTATATAAGTTATAATAATTTATCAACTATATTTACTTCATTATATAACATGCGACAAGTGTAGATGACGACAATAAAAATCAACGAACCCAATGGCCCGAAAAACTCCTAGCCTCGGCCCTCAACATAAAAATGGTACATGCACACCTTATTTTCCATATCTTCCTTAACAAGAAGTCATCTATACACTATAACAATGAGTAATATCCAATTACTGCGGAAAAGAAGAATTATTACCTCATTTTAAGCCTTAAAAACGCCCCAGACAGAATGCTATGTTTTGGTCCGCAGTTTTCGTTTCACTCCACTTCTTCAAGTTACAATCACATATATGTATCCCTTACAACCTTAGGAGAAACTTCTCTTCAGGTTTCGCTTCCAAAAAGTCGACGGAAACCCCTAGGGTTTCATCACCATTTTCGGCCCAACCTAGATTTAGGGGTTAATGGTGCTTAATCTTGCTAATAACTTGGTTAGGGACCTTAATCTTGTATAATAAACTAAGCTCGGAAGTTTTGAGAGTTTCTTGCTCTTGAAAAGGCACCTTGGCCGAGAGCTCTAAAAGAGAAGAGAGGTATATTTTCATGAAATGTTGCTAAATGTAGAATGTCTTGCAAGCCTTCTATGTATAGATATATAAAGCTCAAGGGATGTGATCAAGACAAGTGTATGGCCTATGTGTAGCAAGACAAGTGGAATGGGACCCACCTCCACTTGTCTCCAAAATATCTAGTCCAAGTCAAGTCTTCCAAGACAAGCGGGGGTGACACGTGTCACCCTCCGATTGTTCCAATTTTTTTTCATCTCCCAAAAATCCATAATTGGCCAAAATATCTCAAAATATTGTGGGCCCCACAAAACCGTAAAATTTTCCCGTGGGCCCCACATGACCAATCCGGAACTTAAAAATCCATAATTCTTATATATTCAAAAAGTCTCAAATACCAACTTTGAGAACCAAATTCCATTTTATAAACCTTTTTCCTTCACGAGGTTCCGAGATTTCTTTTAAGGAAAAAGCGCATCTTCTATCGTTTCACGATTTAACCCTTATCGTCTCACGTACGTTCTCTTATTCTTGTGTTGGAACTACGGGGTGTAACATTCTTGTTATACCCGGTAGTTCTGGCCATGCGTATGAGAACGTACGAAAGGGATTAAGACTTAAAAATTTTCGAAAGATAGCTTGACGGATTGTTTCGGACAAATTTTTAGTCAACTTTGAGGCGGTTTATGTCCAGTTGCATTATGAGTTCCTAGGTGTTTCAAAGGCCTAGTACGTAGTTCGTTGAGTCTAGTTCCCAACGCAACCAACTGTTCGTCGATAGGACATCGGAGTAGAAAGTTATGGAAGTTACAAGTTCGGTCTGTGATCGGACATAAAAATAATTCGGCCAGAGCCACGGGGCGCGCGCGGAAGCGAGGCCGCGCGGAAGATCCGAGGTTGGCAGAGGTTTCAGCGCCTGGCCGCAGGCGCGCCGAGGCGAGGCTGCGCGAGTGGAAAAATCAACTGCTTTGTTTTGTTTTAAAAAGGCCATGGGAGGGTGACAAGTGTTCCCAATCTGATTTTTGCATGTACTATTTATTGACCAAGTCTTGAAGACTTGGTCATTCTTCAAGCTCTTCTCTCTCTCTAAATTAGAAGTTCTTCATTCTCTCTAGAAAATCAAGGATTGAGAAAAATCTGAAAAGTGTGGCAAGAAGGAAACTTGTTGGCAAGCTTATAGGAGTTATTGTGGTGGTATTTGTGGAAAGGAGGCTAGCAAATTTGTTGGATTAGTTTGGCTAAAGCTCTAAGGTAACAATTCTTTCTCTTGTTACTAGTTTTTGGTGTTGCATGTGAAGAAGAAAGAACTTGTAGTTGAAAATATTGCTCTTAGATAAATTGCATGTAAGAAATATGGTTTGGATATGAAAGGATTGGATAAGAAGGTTATGTAAGCATGTTGTAGCCAAAATACTACCTTAAACTTGTTAAGTTAGTTGTTATGCATTGTGGGGCAGAATTTTACATATCCAAGATTAGGTGTGTAATCCCCTTTGAAATGTTTGGATTATTGGGCCTTAAAAGTGGCGTTTGAATGTTGAATTCGGCCTTGAAAAAGGTGGCAAAGTATGTAGAAACAAAGGAAATGCTGCCCGATTTTCCATAGGATTTAGTGACTTTGCACTTGGAATATTCTACGTTGAAACTAGAGGTTAATAAACGTATTATGGTCATTATAGGTTGACATACTACGTGCGGTATTTTGGACTTAGCAAGTGGATTGACCGAAGAGGTATGTGGAATTTTCCTATCTCTTGAGCATGAATAGTTTTACCTATATAGTACGATAGACGTACAAGGTTTTGATATCCCTTACTTGTTTTAAGGATGGCCAAGTTTGGTGAGTAAGAGGGATTAACTCATTTCTTTAAAAGTATTAAGGATGTCCTGAGTTTTCAAAGTTAAGGGACTTGATGTGTTTAAGTATATGATTCTCGTTTCTTTTTAAAAGTGTAAGTTCCTTGGGTTTAGGAAAATGTATTTGACTAAGGTATAACGTTAATATAATGACTTTATGGGAAGTTGGTTATATTAGCTTTATGGAAAGTTAACAAAGGAAGATTTACTCTAAGTAAAACAAGTAAGGATAAATGATTTGAAGTTGTGAAAGGCAAATTGATTTTTAAGGCATTAATTGCCTAAGGTTTTTAAAGAGTAGAAGTACATAGTACTTTGGGTTAAATTCCCGAATTTCACAAAGACATGTTAGTGCCTTAAGTAAACTAAAATGAGAATGTATATGAACAAGATTAATAAGAAGTTAAAGGGTTTTTTAACTTGCTTGTATTATGTATGATAGCCGGTTTGTGCTAGTGATATATTATTATTTATTACGGGGTCATTCCCCGAGTTGTGGCATTTGCATATTCCGTGGATTTGCTACCCACGATGCGAGGAATACCTCATGCGAGTCCGTAGGGCTCATGCGGGTGAAATAGTCTCATGCGGGTGAGTACAGCCTATGCGAGGAATACCTCATGCGGGTCCACATGACCCATGCGGGTGAAATAGTCCCAGGAGTAGGAGTGCTTAATGATACTGCGGGGTGGATGACCTTGCTTTGATCATGAGCTTCCTATTTTTATGCAGTATAGTATATGCTTGATATTCTCATTGTTAGTAAGGCACAGTGTTCTGTAAACTGATTATCTTACATGTCTCCAGTTATTTTAGACTTATGAGGTATTTTCAGTATTTTCCAGTTTCACATACTTAGTACATATTGTGTACTGACCCCCTTCCTCGGGGGTTGCGTTCATGCCGCAGGTAGGGGTAAGCATGTCACGACCCAACCCCGGGGCCGCGACTGGTACCCTACCGGGGTACCCTGTCAGGTATATGTCAGAGAATAGCAGCGGAACATAACACAACACATAACTTCATAAAAAGGGTAAAACATAACTGGCCAGCCGATAAGGCTGCCTTCCATAAACATACTTAAACAAAGTATTTATAATACAACTGGTTCTTATAGCCCAAAATATATAGGTGGCCACAGACCTCTAAAGATAACAACTGTGGCGGGACAGGGCCCCGCCATACCCCTGGATGTACAAAATACCTATAGCATCAGGGAATATCCGTACCAATAAATAAGCTTCCGGAGGAATGGAGCTTCTGACACCGGGATAGTGATCCTAGGAACGAGGATCCTCAATCTGCTTACCCTTACCTGCGGCATGAACGCAGCCCCCGGGGAAGGGGGTCAGTACACGACATGTACCAAGTATGTAAAGCTGGGAAAATACTGTAATATGATATCATAAGTCTAAAAGCAAGCTGGAGTCATGAAAGACAATAAAATACCTTTTACTGTGCCTTACTAACAATGAGAGTGACAAGTGTATATATATATATATATAATACTGCATAAAATAGGGGACTTAGGATCAAAACAGGGTACCTCGCCCGTAGTATCAATAAGCACCCCTACTCCTGGGACTATTTCACCCGCATAGGTCCTGTGGACCCGCATGAGGTACTCACCGCATCATTGTACTCCGGCGTGGGACTATTTCACCCGCATAAGCCCATAAGGACTCGCATGAGGTATTCCTCGCATCATGGGTAGCAAATCCACGGGCAATTGGTATAACGATCTTGGGGCCTTTCCACTCAGATATACTCTTCCCCTGAAGCAGATGTTATAACGATCTTGGGGATGTACCTCAGATATACTCTTACACTGGAGCAGATGGTATAACGATCTTGGGGTTTGCCTCGATATACTCTTATCTTAGTGCAGATGGTATAACGATCTTGGATCGCCCGCCGGATATACTCTTACAGGCGGATGGTATGGCGATCTTGGGGCTGGCCGCCGGACATACTCTTACTGAAGGAGGTGGTATGGCGATCTTGGGGCTTGCCCTCGCATACTCTCTTACCCTATCACAAACTGTCATCATATCATAATAATAATAAGTTAAGAAAACTTATAACTTCTTTTTAGTCTTGTTCACGTACTCTCTCATTTTAGTTTACTTAAGGCACTTAACCATATCTTTAATAAAAGAGCACCGGGAATTTTAACCCAAGTACTACATACTTCAACTCTTTCAAAAGTGACTCTTCTTTATACATAAAAGCCTTTGGGCAATTGATGCCTTTAAATCAATTTGCCTCTTCATATAATTATCTTACTTAGAGTAAATCCCTTCTCATTAACCTTTTATGAAGCTAATAAACCAACTTCCCATAAAGTTGTTATATTAACTCTATACTTTAGTAAAAATCATACTTTTCCTTAACGAGGACTTATACGTTCTTAAACGAAAAGTCATTTTATACTCAAAACAAGTGAGAACACCAAATCTTGACGTCTACCACTACATAGTTTCATCTATTCATGCTCAAGAGATAGGAAAGCTTCACATACCTCTTTGGTCAATCCACTTGCCAAGTCCAAACTACATGAGTAATATTTCAACCTATAATAGTCATGATACGTTTATTAACCTCTAATCTTAATGTAGAACAATCCAAGTTCAAAGTCACTAAATTCTAAGAAAAATTGGGCAGCATTTCCTTTGTTTCTACTCACTTTGCCACCTTTCTCAAGGCCGAATTTATCAAAAAAAACACCACCTTTAAGGCTCACTCAATCCAACAATTCAAAGGGGATTTCACACCCAAAATTCTGCCCCATAGGTTTACAACAATTCACTTAACAATTCTAAGGTGGTTTTTTTAGGCTACAACATGCTCATAATTTCTTCTTAACCCATTCTTCATATCCAAACCACATTTACTTGCATGCAATGACTCTAAGTGCATTATTTTACTACCACAAGATCTTGCTTTCTAAGCATGCAACACTAGAACTAAGTTTAAAGGAAGAAATGTTACCTTAAAGTTTTAGCCAAAACTTATTCCAAATATTGCTAGCTTCCTTGCCAAGAACACTACCACAACAATGCCAACAAGCTAGCTACAAGCTTCCTTTTCTTGTTCTTAACTTTCAGATTTTTCTAAGGGTTTTTAGAGAGAAGGGGGAGCAATTTGAGAGAGAGAGAAGATGAAAGATAGAAAATGTCCAAGTCTTGGTCAATATATTGCATGCAACAGAAAATCAGATGGGGACACTTGTCACCCTCCCATGGTCTCTTTTAAAACAAAAATCAGATTTTCTAAGTTTTTCGCCCAAATTTCCCGCGCCTCGGCGCAGCCATGCCGGCGTGCGTGGAACCTCCGCGACCTCTTCGAACTTTGGCGCGCGCCGCTGTCCGGGCCGCGGCGCTGCAACTTCAGCGACCCTCGACTTTAGCGCGCGGCCGCATCCGCGCCGCCAGCCGCGCTTTAGTCCGAAACGCATTTACGCCCGATTGCGCTGAACTTGTAACTCTATAACTTTCTACTCGACGCCTATCGATGAGCGGTTGGTTGCGTTGGAATCAAGACTCAACGAACTACGTCCTAGGCCTTTAAAATACTTAGGAACTCTCAACGAATCGGGTCATAACCCGCCTCAAAGTTGACTACAACCCGCCCGGAATAATCCGTCAACCTATCCTTTGAAAATTTAAGTCCTACATGCTTTCGTACGCTCTCATACGTAGGGTCAGAACTACGGGGTCTAACATTCTCCCCCCCTTAGAAACATTCGTCCCGAATGTTCCTTCTAGGCGTACTCAAATCACAACATCAACATAGACCCTCTTAACCATTCTTTTGCAAATAAAGAAGCTCCATGAGCCACAACATACTGAAGCGTAAATGCTAAATCAAAGCTAACAAGCAGGAAAGTGGGTTACCTGGAGGTATAGGAAATAGGTGAGGGTACTTCTTCATCATGTCATCCTCTGCTTCCCACGTCATTTCCTCCCTGTTTTCGTTCCGCCATAGGACCTTGACGGAAGCCACGTCTTTCGTCCGAAGTCGTCTAACCTGACGATCGAGTATCGCTATGGGACTCTCCTCATATGATAACTCCTCTGTCACTTGGACATCCTGAACCGGGTGCACTCTAGATGGATCTCCAATACATTTCCGCAACATGGACACATGAAAAACTGGATGCACCGCCTCCAAATCGGACGGAAGATCTAACTCATAGGCAACCTTGCCTACCCTACGGACAATCCGATACGGCCCAATGTACCTTGGGCTAAGCTTCCCTTTCTTTCCAAATCTCATCACGCCGCCATGGCGATACGCTAGGAAAACCCACTCATCTATCTTAAATGCCAAGTGTCGACGCCGATGATCTGCATACGACTTTTGCCGACTCTGAGCTGCCAACAACCGCTCCTGGATAAGCTTCACCTTATCCACTGTCTGCTGGACTAAGTCTGGCCCGACTAACTGAACTTCTCCCACCTCGAACCAGCCTATCGGTGACTGCACTTCCTCGTATAAGGCCTCATAAGGCGCCATCGAATCGGAATGGTAGCTATTGTTATAAGCAAACTCCACGAGAGGTAAATGATCCTCCAGCTACCGAAATCAATAACACAAGCCCGACATATCCTCAGAGTATGCGGATAGTGCGCTCGGCTGTCCGTCGGTCACGAGGATGAAACGCCGTCGAGACTCACTGTGTCCCTAATCCTTACGAAAAGACCTCCAGAATTAGCGAGAAGCGGGCTCCTCTATACGATATAATCGACACCGGGACTCGTGCGGTCTCACAATCTCTCTAATATATAATCGGGCATAGTCCTCGGTGAAAACGTCGTTCGTAGGAAGAAAATGGTGATTTCACCGCCGACAATCGCCCAAATGGAATCATGCTTCCTCGAGTGGTAGGTAGCCCTGTAATAAAATCCATATTTATCACCTCCCACTTCCAGTCGGAATATCAATGGCTCGCAACAGCCTCGCTCGGTGCTCAATCTTAACTCGGCGACAATTCGCACGCGTGCCACGAACTCCATGGCGTCCTCTTTAGGCCATCCCACCAATACACGTCTCGAGGTCATGGTACATCTTAGTCGACCCGGATGAATAGAATAACGAAACCGTGTGCCTCCCGAGAATCTGGCCGAAGTCTGTCACATCGGAACACCTGGCCGACCTCGAATCTTAGCACCCCATCAGGCGCTACCTCAAATAGACTCTTCTCCTTCTGGAGAGCTGCATCTCGGTACCGTACCAAAATCGGATCCTCATACTGTCGCCTCCTTACCTCCTCGACGATAGAAGACTCGGCAACCTCTCGAACCCGAATTCCCTCACTAACAGAATCAACCAAACGAACCCCAAGGCTCGCTAGCTGATGTAACTCTCGGACCATATCCCTCTTCTCGGTGAACATCGCATGGACTACCCATCGATCTGCGACTAAGGGCATCTGCCACCACATTGGCCTTCCCTGGGTGGTATAGAATATCAACATCGTAATCCTTAAGTAGCTCCAACCACCGTCTCTGTCGCAAGTTCAGCTCCCTCTGGCTGAAGATATACTGGAGACTCTTGTGGTCTGTGTAAATGTCCACATGAACTCCATATAAATAATGTCTCCAGATCTTCAAGGCATAAATCACTGCTGCCAGCTCCAAGTCATGTGTGGGATAGTTCTTCTCATGTTTCCTAAGCTGTCGGGATGCATAAGCTATAACCTTGCCGTGCTGCATCAGCACGCACCCAAGCCCGACACCTGACGCGTCACAATAAACCACATATCCATCTAAGCCCTCTGGAAGAGTAAGAACTGGGGCGGTCGTCAACTTCTCCTTTAGCAACTGGAAACTTTCCTCACAAGTATCCGTCCACCGGAACATAGCTGCTTTCTGAGTCAGCTTAGTCAAAGGTGCTGAAATAGAAGCAAACTTCTCCACAAACCTCCGATAATAACCTGCAAGGCCCAAAAAGCTGCGCACCTCCGTCGGTGTAGTGGGTCTAGGCCAAGTCTTGATCGCTCAATCTTTCTTTGTATCAACCCGAATACCATCGGCTCAGATAACATGCCCTAAGAAAGCCAGCGACGCCCGAACTTCGCGCCGAGAACTTGGCATACAATTGCCGGTCTCGGAGGACTCCAATACCGTCTCAAATGACCAGATGCTCCCGCCGTGCGCGAATACACCAAGATATCATCAATGAAAACTATAACGAACATATCCAAGAATGGCTGAACACCCTATTCATCAAATCCATGAATCTCTGGGGCGTTGTCAACCGAAAGACATCACCTCGAACTCATAGTGCCCATACAGGGTCTGAATGCGATCTTTGGGATATCTACCTCTCTAACTCGCACTGATGATAACTGACCGCAGTCTATCTTGAAAAACACTTTGCACCTGTGTTGGTCAAACAAATCGTCAATCACGGGGAGGATATCTATTCTTGATAGTTACCTTGTTCACCGTAATCAATACATACGCAGCGTCCCATCCTTCTTCTTTACAAATAACATCGGTGCTCCCAAGGAGAAACACTTGGCCTAATAAAGCCTTTCTCCGGCCAAATCTTTCGGTGGTCCTTCAACTCCTTATTTCGGCAGGTGCCATCCTGTATGGCGGAATAGATATCGGCCGAGTATCTGGCGCCAAATCAATGCAAAACTCAATCTCCTTCGGGAGGATACGGAAGCTCATGCAGGAATACATGGAAACTCTCTAACGGCCGGGCCGATGAAGGTCGGTACCTCACCTCAATGTCGAATACCCGAACCATATGGTAGATATACCCTTTCCGCACCATCTTCCTAGCCTTGAGGTAAGAAATAAACTTACCCCTCGGCGATGCAGTATTCCCCTTCCACTCGATAACCGGCTCGCCGGGAAACTGGAACCGAACTAATCTCTCTCTACAGTCCACGTTGGCATAGCAAGATGCTAGCCAATCCATACCCATAATCACATCAAAGTCTGTCATATCCAACTCTATCAAGTCGGCTAGAGTCTGACGGCTATCTATAGTCACAGGGCAAGCCTTATACACTCGCTCAGCTACCACTGAATCACCTACTGGCGTAGCCACCTCAAAAGGTCTTATGGACTCGGGCTCTATCCCTATTCTACTGGCAATATGAGGAGATATGTAGGACAAGGTAGAACCCGGATCTATCAAAGCATATACATCACAGCAAGAAACCAGTAATGTACCTGTGACGACATCTGGCGACGCCTCCTGGTCCTGTCGACTGGACATAGCATAGATGCGGTTCTGAGGACCGCTAGAACTGGAACCCCTACCACGACCTCTGCCGCGGCCTGCTGGCCCATAAGTACCCTGCCTCGGGCGTCTAACCATCGAAGATGAAGATCCGACAATGCACCCGTTGCTGAACCGTAATGCTCCGCCGCTGGGGCGGACAATCGCTTCGGATGGCCTGCTGGCACAAGAGTAACATGATCTCGAACCCATACGGCACTCGCCGGATGAGACCTACCGCGTCGAACGCAGAGGTAGGTGGTCTCGATTAGTCTGGTCTCGCCTCGCGAAAACTCGGCGCCCCGGAGCCACGACTGCTCCGAATAACCTGGCGTCGGACCTCGCGCGGCGTGAAGGAGCACTGCGAAATGGTGGAAGGTGGACCTAGTCTGCTGCTGAAATTGCGCCTCGAAAGCGCTCACGAGAACCCGATGTCACGGCCTCTTGGGTGGCCCAAATCTAGCGATCCTGCGCTCTCATCGCCGATCCTCGTGCGTATGCTGCATCACTGGCAATATCCATCCTCGGCTGAAGTGCCACTCCTAAGCAGCGATAATCATGTGACGGTCTAGCCCATCACGTATCTATGAACCACATGCGCCATATCGGCTACAATGGTGTGTGCATATCGGCCAGAGTCAAACTCAGTGTGCTCACGATAGTCCTCCGTCTGTCTCAAGGTCAAGAACCTATCTCTGCGGGCTCTCACCTCGGGAGGCAAGAAGTGGTCTAGGAACGCCTCTGTGAACTCCTCCCAATCAGGTGGAAGAGCATCCTCACCTCGCCAATACCCATGACTCAAAGTTCAACGCAATATCGCGTAACGGTAGAAAGCTAGTATAACAGACTTCGGTCTCGATGCCCTAAGAACTGCGTGGTCAGAATCGCTTCGGACAAACTCCTGCGGATCCTCATCGAATCTCGAACCATAGAACTTCGGGTGGGTGACAACCCGAAATCCCGAATCCGTAAGCTATCGGCTCTGGGTTGGCGCCGCTCTGTCGTGCCACCGCCACTATCTTTGGTCGATGGCAAGAATCGTTCCTCGTAATCCTGTACTCGGACCACTGCGTGGGGTGGAGGCTCGTACTGCGCGGTCTCGATGGCGCGTCCGCCTCGAACTCTGCTGAAATTTGGCGACGACGTGGAACTTGCCGCCCGAACATCATCTGGTAGGATCGGGCACGTGCCACTCGTGACTCTCCGCGTCCCACTAGCAGCACCCTCAGCTGCCTTGCCCTTCTGGGCTGCGGTTGCCTTGCGTGGAGGCATATCTGATACATAAGGGAAAACATCAGGGGAGATTCAACCTATAACTCAGCTCTATTGCACGATCTTAGAGTGAAAGAATGGAAACCAATCCTAAATATCCTGCAGCCTCCTGATTATAGACACGGTCTGTGGACACTTTCCGAGGACTAACTGCTCTGATACCACTTTTGTCACGACCCAACCCGGGGCGCGGCGGTACCTACCGGGTACCTGTCGGTATATGTCGAGAGAATAGCGTGAACATAACACAACACATAACTTCATAAAAGGGTAAACATAATCGCGGCGGTAGATAAGGCTGCCTTCCATAAACATACTTAAACAAAGTATTTATAATACAACTGGTTCTTATAGCCCAAAATATATAGGTGGCCACAGACCTCTAAAGATAACAACTGTGGCGGGACAGGGCCCCGCCATACCCCTGGATGTACAAAATACCTATAGCATCAGGGAATATCCGTACCAATAAATAAGCTTCCGGAGGAATGGAGCTTCTGACACCGGGATAGTGATCCTAGGAACGAGGATCCTCAATCTGCTTACCCTTACCTGCGGCATGAACGCAGCCAGGAAGGGTCGATACCGCGACATGTACCAAGTATGTAAGCCGGGAAAATACTGTAATATGATATCATAAGTCTAAAAGCAAGCTGGAGTCATGAAAGACAATAAAATACCTTTTACTGTGCCTTACTAACAATGAGAGTGACAAGTGTATATATATATATATATATAATACTGCATAAAATAGGGGACTTAGGATCAAAACAGGGTACCTCGCCCGTAGTATCAATAAGCACCCCTACTCCTGGGACTATTTCACCCGCATAGGTCCTGTGGACCCGCATGAGTACTCGCCGCATCATTGTACCGGCTTGGGACTATTTCACCCGCATAAGCCCATAAGGACTCGCATGAGGTATTCCTCGCATCATGGGTAGCAAATCCACGGAACAGGTGGTATAACGATCTTGGGGACTTTCCCCTCAGATATACTCTTACCCTGAAGCAGATGGTATAACGATCTTGGGGCTGTACCTCAGATATACTCTTGCTTTGGAGGCGGATGGTATAACGATCTTGGGGTTTGCCCGCCGGATATACTCTTATCTTGGTGCGGATGGTATAACGATCTTGGATCGCCCCTCGGATATACTCTTACTGGCGAGATGGTATGGCGATCTTGGTGGCCCGCCGGACATACTCTTACACGAAGGAGGTGGTATGGCGATCTTGGGGCTTGCCGCCGACATACTCTTACCCTATCACAAACTGTCATCATATCATAATAATAATAAGTTAAGAAAACTTATAACTTCTTTTTAGTCTTGTTCACGTACTCTCTCATTTTAGTTTACTTAAGGCACTTAACCATATCTTTAATAAAAGAGCACCGGGAATTTTAACCCAAGTACTACATACTTCAACTCTTTCAAAAGTGACTCTTCTTTATACATAAAAGCCTTTGGGCAATTGATGCCTTTAAATCAATTTGCCTCTTCATATAATTATCTTACTTAGAGTAAATCCCTTCTCATTAACCTTTTATGAAGCTAATAAACCAACTTCCCATAAAGTTGTTATATTAACTCTATACTTTAGTAAAAATCATACTTTTCCCTTAACCAAGGGACTTATACGTTCTTAAAACGAAAAGTCATTTTATACTCAAAACAAGTGAGAACACCAAATCTTGTACGTCTACCGTACTACATAGTTTCATCTATTCATGCTCAAGAGATAGGAAAGCTTCACATACCTCTTTGGTCAATCCACTTGCCAAGTCCAAACTACATAAGTAATATTTCAACCTATAATAGTCATGATACGTTTATTAACCTCTAATCTTAATGTAGAACAATCCAAGTTCAAAGTCACTAAATTCTAAGAAAAATTGGGCAGCATTTCCTTTGTTTCTACTCACTTTGCCACCTTTCTCAAGGCCGAATTTATCAAAAAAAACACCACCTTTAAGGCTCACTCAATCCAACAATTCAAAGGGGATTTCACACCCAAAATTCTGCCCCATAGGTTTACAACAATTCACTTAACAATTCTAAGGTGGTTTTTAGGCTACAACATGCTCATAATTTCTTCTTAACCCATTCTTCATATCCAAACCACATTTACTTGCATGCAATGACTCTAAGTGCATTATTTTACTACCACAAGATCTTGCTTTCTAAGCATGCAACACTAGAACTAAGTTTAAAGGAAGAAATGTTACCTTAAAGTTTTAGCCAAAACTTATTCCAAATATTGCTAGCTTCCTTGCCAAGAACACTACCACAACAATGCCAACAAGCTAGCTACAAGCTTCCTTTTCTTGTTCTTAACTTTCAGATTTTTCTAAGGGTTTTTAGAGAGAAGAGGGAGCAATTTGAGAGAGAGAGAGAGAAGATGAAAGATAGAAAATGTCCAAGTCTTGGTCAATATATTGCATGCAACAGAAAATCAGATGGGGGGGGACACTTGTCACCCTCCCATGGTCTCTTTTAAAAAAAAATCAGATTTTCTAAGTTTTTCGCCCAAATTTCCGCCTCGCGCGCCACGCCCGGCCAGCCATGGCTCTCATGACCTCTGCGAACTTTGGCGCGCGACCCTGTCCGGGCAGCGCGCTGCAACTTCAGCGACCCTCGGTACTTTAGGCGCGCGCTCGCATCCGGCGCGCGGCTTCGCCTTAGTCCGAAACGCATTTACGCATCGCGGCGAACTTGTAACTCTCATAACTTTCTACTCGGCGCCTATCGACGAACGGTTGGTTGCGTTGGAATCAAGACTCAACGAACTACGTCCTAGGCCTTTAAAATACTTAGGAACTCTCAACGAATCGGGTCATAACCCGCCTCAAAGTTGACTACAACCCGCCCGGAATAATCCGTCAACCTATCCTTTGAAAATTTAAGTCCTACATGCTTTCGTACGCTCTCATACGTAGGGTCAGAACTACGGGGTCTAACAAAGCAGGTGGTGGATCCTCATTCTTAGGATCACTGGTCTGGTGTCAGAAGCTCTATTCCTCCGGAGGCTTGTTTTGTTGGTACGGTTTTTCCATGATGTTATAGGTATTATGTACATTCAGGGGTATGGCGGGGCCTGTCCATACGATTGCTATTCCTGAAGTGCGTAGTCACGTTTGTGGTTTGGGCTGTAAGAACAAAGTTGTACTGTTATACTTTTGATTAAGTATATTTTTTTTATGGAAGGAAGCCTTGTCGGCTTGCCAGTGATGTTTACTTTATACAGGTTTATGTGTTATGTATGTTCCGCTGCTATTCTCTGATGTATACCTGACGGGCCCGGGGTCGGGTCGTGACAAAAGTGGTATCAGAGCAGTTAGTCCTCGGAAAGTGTCTACAGACCGTGTCTAGTAGAGTCTTGATTATCGGTGTGTTGTGCACCACATCTATAATCAGGAGGCTGCAGGATATTTAGGATTGGTTTCCATTCTTTCACTCTAAGATCGTGCAATAGAGTTGTGTTATAGGTTGAACTTCCTCTGATATTTTCCTTTATGTATCAGTTATGCCTCCACGCAAGGCAACCGCGACCCAGAAGGGCAAGCGGTGAGGAGTCGCTAGTAGGGCGCGGAGGGTCACGAGGCACATGCCCGATCTTTACGAGATGATGTTTCGGGTGGCGAGTTCCACGATGTCGCCCGGCCTCAGCGAGTTCGGCGGCGGCAGCGGCTGCGAGACGCGGTACACGAGCCTCGGTCCACGGCCGGTGAGTATAGAGATTACGAGGCGGATCCGGTTATTGACCAGCATAGGCGAGGAAGCAAGCGAGCGAGCGGCCAACCCTAGAGCCGACAGTTTACAGATTCGGGCCCGAGTTCTATGGATCGAGATCCGAGGAGGATCCTCAGGAGTTTGTTCGGCAGTTACAGCGGACTATGCAGGTGCTTAGGGCCTCGGAGGCTGAGTCCGTCATGCTAGCCTCTTACCGGTTACGCGATATTGCGTTGAACTGGTTTGAGTCATGGGAGTTGTCTAGAGGTGAGGATTCTCTTCCAGCTGTTTGGGAGGAGTTCACAGAGGCCTTCCTGGATCACTTCTTGCCTCCTGAGATGAGGAGAGCCCGCGTGGATAAATTCTTGACCTTGAGGCAGAACGGGAGGACTATTAGAGAGTACAACCTGGAATTTGAATCATTGGCTAGGTATGCGCACACCATTGTAGCTGACATGGCAGACATGGTTCATCGATATGTGATGGGGCTAGACCGTCATATGATTACTGCATGCTTGGGGGTGGCTCTTCAGCCAGGTATGGATATCGCCAGGATGTAGGCGTATGCGCAGGGAATAGAGGACAGAGAGAGGGAGGATCAGCTAGACTTAGGCCAGCCCAAGAGGGCCGGGGCAGAGGTCTCGAGGCGATTTCGAGGCGGACAACCTCAGCAGCAGACTAGGTCCACATTTCAGCCAGCACAGAGTGCTCCTTCTCGGTTTTCTGGCGGGAGGTCTGATCAGCCGGGTCATTCGAGAAGCAGTCGGGCTCCAGACTTGAGTTCGAGGCGAGGCGCTACCGATCGAGACCACCTCCATCTCGGTGTGCTCGATGCGGTAGGTCTCACCCAGGCGAGTGTCGTGTTCCTTCAGGAGCTTGTTACTCTTGTGGCCAGCAGGGCCATTTGAAGAGAGATTGTTCGACCAGAGGTGGCGGGAGTGTTATGGTTCGTGGCGGTCGATTCTTTGGATCTTCGTCTTCGGTTATGCGCCGGAGGCGAGGGTGTTCACGGGCGGCGAGCGCGGCGAGGTCGTGGTGGGGGTCCCAGTTCCAGCGGTCCTCAGAACCGCATTTATGCTATGTCGGCCGTCGGGACGGGAGGTGTCACGGATGTCGTCCGAGTACATTATTGGTTTCATGCTGTGATGTATATGCTTTGATAGATCCATGTTCTACCTTGTCTTATATATCTCCTCATATTCTTTGGTAGAATAGGGATAGAGCAGAAGTCCATAAAACCTTTTGAGGTGGCTACGCCAGTAGGTAATTCAGTGGTAGCCGAGCGGGTATATAAGGCTTGCCCAGTGACTATATACGGTCGTCAGACTCTAGCCGACTTGATAGAGTTGGATATGACGGACTTTGATGTGATTATGGGTATGGATTGACTAGCGTCTTGCTATGCCAATGTGGACTGTAGAGAGAGATTGGTACGGTTTCAGTTCCCTGGTGAGCTGGTTATCGAGTGGAAGGGGAATACTGCATCGCCAAAGGGTAGGTTTATTTCCTACCTCAAGGCTAGGAAGATGGTGCGGAAGGGGTATATCTACCATATGGTTCGGGTATTCGACATCGAGGTGAGATCTGGACCTTGATCGATCCGATCGTTAGGGAGTTTTCGGACGTGTTCCCAGAAGAGCTTCCGGGTATCCCTCCTGAGAGGGAGATTGAGTTTTACATTGATATGTCGCCAGACACTCGACCGATATCTATTCCGCCATACAGGATGCTTTCTTGAGTTGAGGAATTGAAAGACCGGTGAAGGATTTCTTTGGAAAAAGGCTTTATCGGGCCAAGTGTTTCTCCACAGGAGCGCGGTGTTATTTGTAAAGAAGAAGGATGGGGCCGCTGCGTATGTGTGTTGATTCTGAGCGGTGAACAAGGTAACTATCAAGAACAGATATCCTCCCGGGATTGATGATTTGTTTGACCGATTCACGAGTGCAAGGTGTTTCTCCAAGATAGACTGCGATGCGGTTATCATCAGTGCGAGTTAGAGAGCAGATATCCCAAAGCGCATTCGGGACCGGTATGGGCACTATGAGTTGAGTGATGTCTTTCGGGTTGACAACGCCCAAAGAAGTATTCATGGATTTGATGAACCGGGTGTTCAAGCCATTCTTGGATATGTTCGTTATAGTATTCATTGATGATATCATGGTTTATTTGGGCACAGAGCAGGAACATGCGGATCATTTGAGGGCGGTATTGGGAGTCCTCCGGGACCGGCAGTTGTATGCCAAATTCTCGAAATGCGAGTTTTGGTTGGCTTCAGTGGCTTTCTTAGGGCATGTTATCGGGGCCGATGGTATTCGGGTTGATACAGCAAAGATTGAGGCAGTCAAGACTTGGCCTAGACCCACCACTCCGACAGAGGTGCGTAGCTTTTTGGGCCTTGCGGGTTATTATCGGAGATTTGTGGAGAAGTTTTCTTCCATCTCAAGACTTTGACTAGCCGACGCGGCGATTGTGTTCGGTGGGCGGATGCTTGTGAGGAGAGTTTCCGATTCTTGAAGGAGAAATTGACGGCCGATTTACTCTTCCGGAGGTTTAGACGGATATGTGGTTTTATTGTGATCGTCGGTGTCGGGCTTGAGTGCGTCTTGATGCAACACGGCAAAGTTATAAGCTACGCGTCTCGGCGGCTCGGGAAGCATAGAAGAACTATCCCACACATGACTTAGAGTTGGCGTGATGATTCATGCCTTGAAGATCTGGAGACATTATTTATATGGAGTTCATGTGGATATTTACACAGACCACAAGAGTCTCCAGTATATCTTCAGCCAGAGGGAGCTGAACTTGCGGCAGAGACAGTGGTTGGAGCTACTTAAGGATTATGATGTCGATATTCTATACCACCCAGGGAAGGCCAATATAGTTGCAGATGCCCTTAGTCGCAGATCGATGGGTAGTCTGTCAGGTGTGCAGCCAGAGAAGAAGGGCATGGTCCGCGAGTTACATCAGCTAGCGAGCCTTGGGGTTCGTTTGGTTGGTTCTGATAGTGATAGGGTTCGGGTTCGAGAGGTTGCCGAGTCTTCCATCGTCGAGGAGGTGAAGAGGCGACAGTATGAGGATCCGATTATGGTACGGTATCGCGATGCAGCTCTTCAGAAAGAGAAGAGTCTATTTGAGGTAGCGCCTGATGGGGTGCTAAGATTTGAGGGCCGATTGTGTGTTTCCGATGTGACAGGACTTCGTCAGCAGATTCTGGGGGAGGCACACAGTGCTCGTTATTCTATTCATCCGGGGTAGACTAAGATGTACCATGACCTCAGGTGTATCTATTGGTGGGATGGCCTGAAGAGGGACGTTGCAGAGTTTGTGACGCAGTTCCCGAATTGTCAGCAGGTCAAGGTTGAACACCAGAAGCCCAGTGGGCTATTGCAGGCTATTGATATTCCGACTTGGAAGTGGGAGGTGGTAAATATGGATTTTATTACAGGGTTACCTCAAACTCAGAGGAAGCATGATTCCATCTGGGTTATTGTCGACAGTCGATTTAAATCAGCCCACTTTCTCGCCATCAGACGACTTTTTCGGCCGAGGATTATGCTAGATTGTATATCAGAGAGATTGTGAGACTGCACGGAGTGCCTATATCGATCATTTCATATAGGGGAGCCCAGTTCTCGGCTAACTTCTGGAGGTCCTTCCAGAAGGGATTAGGGACACAGGTGAGTCTCAGTACTGCGTTTCATCCTCAGACCACCGGACAGGCCGAGCGTACTATACAGACCCTTGAGGATATGCTGCGGGCTTGTGTTATTGATTTCAGGGGTAGCTGGGAGGATCATTTACCTCTTGTGGAGTTTGCTTATAACAACAGCTACCATTCTAGTATCCAGATGGCGCCTTATGAGGCCTTATACGGGAGGAGGTGCAGGTCACTGATAGGCTGGTTTGAGGTGGGAGAAGTTCAGTTAGTCGGGCCAGACTTGATTCAGCATGCAGTGGATAAGGTGAAGCTTATCCAGGAGCGGTTATTGTCAGCTCAGAGTCGACAGAAGTCGTATGCGGATCATCGACGTCGACACTTGGAGTTTGAGGTAGATGATTGGGTCTTCCTGAAGGTATCAACCATGAAGGGCGTGATGAGATTTGGAAAGAAAGGGAAACTTAGCCCAAGGTACATTGGGCCTTATCAGATTGTCCTTAGGGTAGGCAAGGTTGCCTATGAGTTGGACCTGCCGTCCGATCTGGAGGCAGTACATCCAGTTTTTCACGTGTCTATGTTGCGGAAATGTATTGGAGATCCATCTAGAGTGCACCCGATTTGTGATGTCCAGGTGACAGAGGGGTTATCATATGAGGAGAGTCCCATAGCGATACTCGATCGTCAGGTTAGGCGACTTCGGACTAAGGATGTGGCTTCCGTCAAGGTCTTATGGCGGAACGAGAACAGGGAGGAAATGACATGGGAAGCGGAAGAGGACATGATGAAGAAGTATCCTCACTTGTTCCCTACATCTCCAGGTAACCCACTTTCCTGTTTATTAGTTTTAATTTAGCAATTATGCTTGAGTAATGTTGTGGCTATGTGGAGCGTCTTTATTTGCAAGAGAAATAGTTAAGAGGGTCTATGTCGGGATTGTGATTTGAGTAAGCCTAGAAGGAACATTCGGGACGAATGTTTCTAAGGGGAGGAGAATGTTATTGTCACGACCCGACCCCGGGCCCGCGACTGGTGCCTTACCCCGGGCACCCTAGTGATACAACATCAGAGAAAATCAGTGGAAATAAAAAAACATACACATGAAACAAGATATACAATAATGAAATAAAAAAACAGGCTAACCAAAACGGTTACCTTTCTGAATATATAAATAAAACTTGAACCCGAACAGTTACATCCCTTTTACAAATTCTGCCCACAACAAGATTACATGGACTTCTACGAATGTTATAACAACAATGACGGATGTGGCCCGCCATACCCCGAATGTAAGTACTACAACGACAGGGACTATACGAAAGATAAGCCTCCGAGAAACGGAGCTTCCCAAAACTGAATGCGTGATCCTATGGCGAGGATCGACGATCGTGTACTCTACTGCGGCATGAACGCACCCGAAGGAGGTCGATAACAGTACAAGTATGTGAAATCAGAAGTATCAAATCAAATCATAACATTTTAAAACCAATTACAAATACGCATTTAACAACCAATTTAATCGCATATAGTGCCACAAAGATAAACAAGAGCAAAATAGATATAACGTAACTGGTCTTTTCTAGGCCACTAATGATCGAAGCAAGGCCAATTGCCCATAGTATCATTATGCGTGCCTAATCCTGGAACTCCCGCAGTCCGCATAGGTCACACACAGACCCGCATGAGGTATTCCTCGCATCGGGGGTAGCTAACCCGCGACATCCTCCTGGACTCCCGTAGTCCGCATAGTCACATAGACCGCATAGTCACTGCATCGCGTGAGGGATTCTCGCGTCGGATAATACACCCGGAATGATCAATCCTGGAACTCCCGCAGCTCCGCATAGTCACACAGACCGCATGAGGTATACCTCGCATCGAGGGTGGCAAGCCCTCGGCATCATAATAAGTCAGGGGGGTATGTGATAATAGTAGTACAACGGGCTTATCGTTTAACAACGTAAGCACAACAAGAATAACCCCCTTACACAAACATCACAAGAAACTAACACACGTAGCATCATAACATGTTTACTTATCAAACCATCTTACTACACTTTCCAGAAATCAATACAAGACTTTCATAAACAAATAAGTAAACCGTTCCTTTTATCTTTCTTAAGTCGTTATACCTAACTTCCCATAAAGCTAGTATAACACTTAAGCTTTTAAAACTCAAGTCAAACGACATCAAAGTAAAACCAAAACAATTTCCATACCTTCTTTTTAAAACAAAGACACTTTTTCCTTTTTAAAGTCAAGTAGCAATATACTTTTTAAACCAATGGTCTTACTCTTTTAAAAACAAGTAACCTATACCTTTAAATCAAGTTACTTCTCCTTTCCCAAAATCAAATTGTTTATAAGTCAAGTTATCATTTTAAATCCAATGATAAAACCATTCTTATTTTCGAAATCAAGATAACTTTATTCTTTAAAAGACCACACACCCATTACTCATGAGTGAGGTTTTACAACTTTTTAACATAATTCAAGTCCTTAATATTTCATAACAAGTCACTTAACTTTGGAATCAAGTCAAGGACACAAAAGGAAAATCAAATTCCTTTAAACATACGTGCGTCTACCGCACTAAATATATTTCACAAATATCATGCTAGAAAGGATAGGAAGAGGTTCACATACCTCGCGACGATTATCGACAAAAAGCAAAACGCTCCAAAGTACTCTAACCTTGCTCGCCTTTTCCACCCTTCAAGTAGAATACGCTACTCGTAGAACTTCAACCTATAAAGGCCACAAAACGTCTATCAACCTCTAGATCTCTTCGTAGAATAATTCTAGATACAAGATTCCTTATTCTACGGGGGGTTACACGTCTAACCGGACGTGTACAATTCTACTCCACAATAATACTACTACCATCAGAATACAAATTCTATGTAAATACAGTTCAATTCTTATCCATATTCATTCTACATATAGTATACTCAACTATACATTACCACAACATGTAATATCCAATTACAATAGGGGGACAAAGATCATTACCTCGATAAGCCCAAAATTTATCCAAGATTATAAGTCGATCCTGAGCAACGTTTAGCTCCAATTCCTGACGCTCCAACCCGCTCCAAGCAACCCTTAGAAGTTTCCAAACAACTTTTCTTAACACTTCATCTAAGCTATGAAGATTTTTCTAGGGCTTCATTTTTGCGACTATAGGAATAAAGTAGTATTTTCGGGCTCTTATGTTGGGATAACTTTAGAATACTACAAGGGATTTAGGCTAAGGTATTTTGGAATAGTAACAATACTAGAAGACAACTTTTCTACCAGGGGGGGTGTTTCGGACGAGAACTATCAAGAGGGGGGGGAAGCTTTGGACGAGAGCTTTCTCAAAGGGGGAGGGAGTTTTAAGACTTGGAAAATGTTTAATGGATGAAGAAGTCTTGCACTAGAGGGGGGGTATTTATAGAACAATGAAGGGCCAAGATTCAAGCAAGTGGAGGGTGTAGATTAGGTAGCTTGTTCAAGTGAAGTCTTCCACCAAGTGTCCACCACAACATTGGGACATATGTCCACCACAACTTTGGGACATATGTCCCCCACAACAAAGAGACATGTGGCCATCCACTAGCACCAAAAAAACGTCCAAGGCAAGCCCCCACTTGCCCACAAAATCGTCCAACCTACTCCCACTATCCCAAAGAATTATCTTGCAAGACTTGACTATTTGACTTGTCCACTAGCCCACCATTTTCGTCCAACCATGCCACCTAAGGGTGACACATGTCGCCCTCCTATTGGTCCAAAATATTTCATCTCTCGGAAAAATCCGTAATGCCAAAAATCCGAAAATAAAGTGGGCCCCACAAAACCGATTCCGGAAATAAAATTCCATAATTCTCAAATATTCCAAAAAGTCCGAATACCAAATCTGGGAATCCAATTCCCATTAACGAACCTTTTTCCTTCACCAAATCCGGAAACTTTTCCGTCGAAAAATCACATCTTTCTTCCTTTCCAATTTTTCTGTCGTATTCTCGTACGTACGTCCTCATATACATACTCTGGAACTACGGGGTGTAACAATTATATCCTGTAGTTCTGTCCATGCGTATGAGAACGTACGAAAGGGATTAAGACTTAAATTTTTTCGAAGGATAGGTTGACAGATTGTTTCGGACGGATTTTTAGTCAACTTTGAGGCGGTTTATGTCCAATTGCATTATGAGTTCCTAGGTGTTTCAAAGTCCTAGTACGTAGTTCGTTGAGTCTAGTTCCAACGCAACCAACCGTTCGTCGATAGAACATCGGAGTAGAAAGTTATGGAAGTTACAAGTTCGGTCGTGATCGGACGGAAAAATAATTCGGTCGTGAGCCAGCGTGGCCGCGCGCCGGAAGCTGGCCGCGCCGAAGATCCGAGGGTTGGCAGAGGTTTCAGCGCCGCGGCGCCGGCTGAGGGCCGCGGCGTCGAGGCGGGTTCTGCGAGGCTGAGTGGAAAAATATGAATTGTTTTGTTTTAAAAAAGGCCATGGGAGGGTGACAAGTGTCCCCCCCATCTGATTTTTGCATGTACTATTTATTGACCAAGTCTTGAAGACTTGGTCATTCTTCAAGCTCTTCTCTCTCTCTAAATTAGAAGCTCTTCCTTCTCTCTAGAAAATCAAGAGGAAATCAAAGATTGAGAAAAATCTGAAAAGTGTGGCAAGAAGGAAACTTGTTGGCAAGCTTGTAGGAGTTATTGTGGTGGTGTTTGTGGAAAGAAGGCTAGCAAATTTGTTGGATTAGTTTGGCTAAAGCTCTAAGGTAACAATTCTTTCTCTTGTTACTAGTTTTTGGTGTTGCATGTGAAGAAGAAAGAACTTGTAGTTGAAAATATTGCTCTTAGATAAATTGCATGTAAGAAATATGGTTTGGATATGAAAGAATTGGATAAGAAAGGTTATGTAAGCATGTTGTAGCCAAAATACTACCTTAAACTTGTTAAGTTAGTTGTTATGCATTGTGGGACAGAATTTTACATATCCAAGATTAGGTGTATAATCCCCTTTGAAATGTTTGGATTGTTGGGCCTTAAAAGTGGCGTTTGGATGTTGAATTTGGCCTTGAAAAAGGTGGCAAAGTATGTAGAAACAAAGGAAATGCTGTCCGATTTTCCATAGGATTTAGTGACTTTGCACTTGGAATATTCTACGTTGAAACTAGAGGTTAATAAACGTATTATGATCATTATAGGTTGACATACTACGTGCGGTATTTTGGACTTAGCAAGTGGATTGACCGAAGAGGTATGTAGAACTTTCCTATCTCTTGAGCATGAATAGTTTTACCTATATAGTACGATAGACGTACAAGGTTTTGATATCCCTTACTTGTTTTAAGGATGGCCAAGTTTGGTGAGTAAGGGGGATTAACTCATTTCTTTAAAAGTATTAAGGATGTCTTGAGTTTTCAAAGTTAAGGGACTTGATGTGTTTAAGTATATGATTCTCGTTTCTTTTTAAAAGTGTAAGTTCCTTGGGTTTAGGAAAATGTATTTGACTAAGGTATAACGTTAATATAATGACTTTATGGGAAGTTGGTTATATTAGCTTTATGGAAAGTTAACAAAGGAAGATTTACTCTTAAGTAAAACAAGTAAGGATAAATGATTTGACGTTGTGAAAGGCAAATTGATTTTTAAGGCATTAATTGCCTAAGGTTTTTAAAGAGTAGAAGTACATAGTACTTTGGGTTAAATTCCCGAATTTCACAAAGACATGTTAGTGCCTTAAGTAAACTAAAATGAGAATGTATATGAACAAGATTAATAAGAAGTTAAGGGGTTTCTTAACTTGCTTGTATTATGTATGATAGCCGGTTTGTGCTAGTGATATATTATTATTTATTACGGGGTCATTCCCCGGGTTGTGGCATTTGCATATTCCGTGGATTTGCTACCCACGATACGAGGAATACCTCATGCGAGTCCGTAGGGCTCATGCGGATGAAATAGTCCCATGCGGGTGAGTATAGCCTATGCGAGGAATACCTCATACGGGTCCACATGACCCATGCGGGTGAAATAGTCCCAAGAGTAGGAGTGCTTAATGATACTGCGGGGCGGATGACCTTGCTTTGATCATGAGCTTCCTATTTTCATGCAGTATAGTATATGCTTGATATTCTCATTGTTAGTAAGGTACAGTGTTCTGTAAACTGATTATCTTACATGTCTCCAGTTATTTTAGACTTATGAGGTATTTTCAGTATTTTCCAGTTTCGCATACGTGACTACAAACCTCTAGGAATATTGTGTACTGACCCCCTTCCTCGGGGGCTGTGTTCATGCCGCAGGTAGGGGTAAGCAGGTGGTGGATCCTCATTCTTAGGATCACTGGTCTGGTGTCAGAAGCTCCATTCCTCCGGAGGCTTGTTTTGTTGGTACGGTTTTTCCCTGATGCTATAGGTATTATGTACATTCAGGGGTATGGCGGGTCCCTGTCCCACCACAGTTGTTATTCCTAGAGGTCTGTAGTCACGTTTGTGGTTTGGGCTGTAAGAACAAAGTTGTACTGTTATACTTTTGATTAAGTATATTTTTTTTATGGAAGACAGCCTTGTCGGCTTGCCAGAGATGTTTACTTTATACATGTTTATGTGTTATGTATGTTTTGCTGCTATTCTCTGATGTATACTCGACGGTGCCCTTGAGGGCACCAGCGCCCGGCCTGGTCGTGACAATTCTCCCCCCCTTAGAAACATTCGTCCCGAATGTTCCTTCTAAGTCTCCAACAACACATGCACCGGTATAGTATTCACTACTATACTCACAAAACCAATTATGTCACATATGGCCACAATATAACACACGCGCAATATTCATAAATCCAAGCCAACGAGGAATCACATCTAAAGTGTATAACATCACTATTAACTCCCGTTCATGGTTTAAAAGGATACTCTCTTCGTACCTTCACTTCACATATATACTCACTTCCATTCTTTTAACACATGTTCGCTTCTTTTCTTACTCGTCGTACTCTCCTCGTACATCCGAACTCTTTCTAGTACACGTACCACATTTCAGTCATCGCTTCAGTTTTCAAAACCTTGGAGTTACTACCTCCAAACTTGGTCATTATACTAGCTTCAATATCCTTTAAGGCCATCCTCGGCCTTCCCGACCCGGTTCTGGTGGAACGCATCCATGAACTAGTACAACGATTAACCAGACTTGGGCCTTGCACCCTCGTGACCCTATCACCTAGCGGGACCACCTCAAACTGACCCCACTCCATTTCGGGTTGCGGGTTGACCCGCGATTGTTCCTCAACCCGACCCATTATCGCACTAACTTCTCATTCCTGGTCCGGAATAAATCTCACTATTCAAGTCATGAAAGCCTAGTGGTCTTCTTAGATTAACTATCCATTTTCATTTTACACAACCCATGGAATTATCACACTAATATACCCCAAGTATACCATGTACTTCAACTAAGATCAACCGTAACATCTTTTACTCCAGACGGCCTTGTATCTAAGGTCTCAACGGTTATCAATATTCTAAGGTTCACAATCTCCCGAGCCTACATTATCAATCCCCACAATACGGGAATGTAGCTTCTTAATAGCTCAAAGTCTTAATAAGAACTCACAACAACTCTATTAACTCCATACGAATATCATTCGTATATGACACTTAAGCCTATAATCATAGCTTATCCTATCAACCGGGTGTGTCATTAATTCACTTGAACCTGCTCTACCAAGAGTCTATCACCATCTTATTCAGTTCATTATCTCCTGATTTTCCAAATCAGTACATATATAAAGCCTAGGTGTGGGTTCAATAAACGGTTTCACACCTTTCACTTAATTAAGGCTTTTACCAATTCTTGGTAATCTATAATCATTCTAGGCAACATGCATGCGACTCCAAATAAATACACTCGTACCGATATACATCATCAATATACCCACTATATGATAATATTACCAACCTGGATACGCAATCCATATAATCTGTTCTGGGTCACTGTCGCCTTTCTCAAAGCTGTAATCACAATAACTGTTAGGGAAAGATCATCCTAACAACACAGCTCTATCGCACGACCTTAGAGTAAGAAGAATATAAACCAATCCTAAATATCCTGTAGCCTCATGTGTATAAGTATGGTGCACACATACCCATATCCAAGACTCTACTAGACACGGTATGTAGACATTGCGAGGACTAACTGCTCTGATACCACTCTGTCACGCCCCGAACGCCGGACCCGCGACTGGTGCCCTACCTAGGCACCTTTCTATACATACTACATGAGTAACACGCGGAAGATAAATAACACTCATTTTTTTTTCTTAAAGCAAAGGCAAGGCCGATAAGGCTGCCGTATATATATATATATATATATATATATATATATATATATACCAAACCCAACTGGATTTACACTGTACAACAATGTAAATATAACTCTCACCATTCCAAATTTACATATGAATACATGCTCTAAGAATTTGACAACAATCGTGACGCCTTTCGTGACTTCGAATATACCTAGTCATAATGATAAGCTCCAGAACATTGGAGCTATCCATAATGCTGAACAAGGATCCTAAGCTCGCGGATCCACAACTGAGCACCTAGACATGCGGACATGAACGCACTGAAGCGAGGTCAAGATAACAGTACCAAGTATGTGAAATCGAAAATCGTAATGGAATCATAATGGTCTTGTCACGACCCGTTTCGGGGCCCGTGACTGGTGTCTTACCCGGGCACCCAAGTAGTCATACATCAGAGAAATCAGCGGAAATATAAAACATAAAGATATGAAACAAGAGATAAGATAATGTAACAGGCCAACCAAATCGGTTGCCTTCTTGCATATATATTACACAAAACCCGAACAGTTATCCTTTTTACAAACTCTTCCCACAACAAGATTCATGCACCTCTAAGAGTTTTATAACAACAACTATGACGGACAGGCCCCGCCATACCCGAATGTACAAGAACCTGCACTGTGTGGTAACATACCAAAGATAAGCCTCGGAGAAACGGGGCTTCCAACACGCTGAATCGTGATCCTATGGCGAGGATCCACAACCGATGTACCTCTACTGCGCAGATGAACGCACTTCGGGCGAGGTCGATAACAGTACCAAGTATGTGAAATCAAAAATATCTGAAATGAAATCATAATAGTCTATATAAAGCGAAGACATATATGATAACAAAACTACGATTCATAAAAGCGAATATGTCAAGTCGTGACTCACGCCTCAAAATCTTCCTCACGCCCGTGGAACTCCTTCCTCACCGCCAGCCTAGGTATAAGTCAATGTGATACGTGTAACATGTCTCGCCCATCTCATGGACTCGAGGTGAAATCGTATGGAATACATTCGGTCCATCTCATGGACTCGGTATCAAATCGTGGTATACATTCCGGTTCATCCACGAACGCGTAGTCGAGTGAAATACATTCGGTTCATCTCATGAACGCGGTAGTCGAGTGAAATACATTCGGTTCATCTCATGAACGCGTAGTCGAGTGAAATACATTCGGTTCATCCCATGAACGCGTAGTCGAGTGAAATACATTCGGTTCATCCATGAACGCGAATGAGTGAAATACATTCGGTTCATCTCATGAACGCTGTAGTCAAGTGATATACATTCCCGGTTAATCCCATGAACGCTGTAGTCGAGTGAAATACATTCGGTTCATCCTACTTAACGGTAGTCGGATGGTTATAACATTTAAACGCTCTTTTAAGACAGATTAAAGTAATACCATATTTTCCTTTTAAAACAACTAAGGTAACATTATGCCCTTCTTTTTAAACCAAAACATTTTCCTTTTTAAAGTCAAGTAACAACCTTCTTTTCCAAAAGTTCAAGTTTGCCTAATTTCAAATATTCACATTTCTTATTTTTGAAAGGTTTCATAGTTCATAGTCTTAATCTTTAATAACGTAATTCTCCTTTTAAACAGTTGAGTAATATATGCCTGATGTGTGAGTAGGTTATTCTTGATTATAACAATCTTATTAAAGCAGTCATGATCTAGGAAATGTAATATCATTTTGTCTCATCTTAGCTTCTATGCAGATGGAGGTTTCTACTGGTTTTAATAATACTTTATTAGTCAATACATTTCCCTTTATAACGCTGCTGTGGTTTGTTCGATACTTATTCTCATTTCCGAAATCAGTAAAACATTATTCCTTTTACAAACCAAGTACTCATTACTCACGAATGAGGTTTCACACTTTTTAACAAAATTCATATCAATTCAATTAAGTCAAGTCTCTTATCTTTTGAGATCAAGTCTCTTAACTATTAAAATCAATAACCCATTCTTTTTATCTTCCTTAAGTCGTTATACCTAACTTCCCATAAAGCTAGTATAACTCTTAAGCTTTTAAAACCAAGTGTTACTCTTCTTTCAAAAAGGTTTCTTAATTCTTCTGAAATACTTCAAGATTCTTATTATTCAGGCTTAAGTCAAAAGACATTGCCGTAAAGCTACGTTCAGTTAACACACGTACGTCTACCGTACTATATATACTTTTAAAATATCATGCTCAAGAGTATAGGAAGAATCACATACCTTGCGACGATTATCGACTATTAGCAATGTTACACCCCGTAGTTCAGGTCATGCGCATGAGGGCGTACGAAAGGGAGTAAGACTTAAAATTTTCAGAAGATAGGTTGATGGGTTGTTCCGGACGGGTTTTAGTCAACTTTAAGGCGGGTTATGACCCGGTACATTGAGAGTTCATAAGTGTTTCAAAGGCCTGGGTCGTAGTTCGTTGAGTCTAGATTCCAACGCAACCAACCGTTCGTCGATAGGACGTCGGAGTAGAAAGTTATGAGGGTTACAAGTTCAGTGCGCAGTCGGACATAAATGTGTTGAGCGCGGCGCGTGGCGCGGCCGATGCGAGGTCGCGCGCTAAAGTTCGAAGGGTCGCTGAAGTTGCAGCGCGCGCCGAATAGCAGGCCGCGCGCCGAAAGATCGAGAGCTGCGGAGGTTCACGCTGGCGGCCAGTGGCTGCGCGCCGAGGCGGATTTTGGGCGGAAAAACTTAGAAAAGTCTGATTTTTGTTTTAAAAGAGACCATGGGAGGGTGACAAGTGTCCCCCCCCATCTGATTTTCTGTTGCATGCCATATATTGACCAAGACTTGGTCATTTTCTATCTTTCATCTTCTCTCTCTCTCTCAAATTGCTCCCCCTTCTCCCTAAACTTCCAGCCCTCTCTCTAGAACCCCTAGAGAAATTCTTAGCCTAAGGAAAATCTGAAATTAAGGGCAAGAAGGAAGTTGGTGGCTAACTTAAAAGTGTTATTGTGGTGGTATTCTTGGAGGAAAGGCTAGCAAGGTGTTGGAATAAGCTTGGCTAAAACTTTAAGGTAATGATTCTTCCTTTAGATTTAGTTTATAGTGTTGCATGTTAAGAAGAAAGAACTTGTGGTAGTGAATAATGCTCTTAGAATCATTGCATGCTAGAAATGTGGTTTGGATATGAAAAATGGGTTAAGAGGAGATTATGAGCATGTTGTAGCCTAAAAACTACCTTAGAATTGTTAAGTGAATTGTTGTAAACTTATGGGCAATTGGTATTTGGGTGTGTAATCCCCTTTAAAATGTTGGATTGTTGAACCTTAAATGTGGTGTTTGGATGATAAATTCGGCCTTGAGAAAGGTGGCAAAGTGAGTAGAAACAAAGGAAATGCTACCCAATTTTCCATAGAATTTAGTGGCTTTGAGTTTAGATTATTCTACATTGAAATTAGGGGTTAATAAACGTATCATGGTTATTTTAGGTTAACATATTACTTGCGGTAGTTTGGACTTAGCAAGTGGATTGATCAAAAAGGTATGTGAAGCTTTCCTATCCTTTGAGCATGAGTATTTGTATCTATGTAGTACGGTGACGACAAGATTTAGTATTCTTACTTGTTTAAGTATATATAAAGACTTGTTTCGTTTTGAGAAGTATAAGTCCCTTGGTTAAGGGAAAAGTATGATTTTACAAAAGTATAGAGTACTTGGTGTGAAAGTATTGAGTATTGAATTATTCTAAAGATAAGTGGCTTGAAGTATTTTTGGAAGTTGTGTAGAATTGTTTGAAGTATAAGTCTCTTGGTTTGTAAAAGAACAAAATGGTTTATAAGGAGTTATAACGGCTTTATGGGAAGTTAGTTATAACGGCCTTGTGAAAGGATAAGAAGGTCTTAATTTCTAAAGTATAAAGATAGTATAACGGCTTTATGGGAAGTTAGTTATATTAGCTTTATGAAAGGATAACAAGAAGAGATTTACTCTAAGTAAGATAAGCAAGGACAAATGATTTGATTTATGAAAGGCAAATTGATTTTAAGGCATCAATTGCCCAAAGGTTTTATACATGAAAAGAGTCACTTTTGAAAGAGTTGAAGTATGTAGTACTTTGGGTTAAATTCTGCTTTTCTTTTATTAAAGATATGATTAAGTGCCTTAAATAAAATGAGAGGGTATATGAACAAGACTAATACGAAGTTATAAGTTTCTTTACTTATTTATGATTATGATTTGTTAACATTTTGAGCTAGGGTAATAGTATATCTGAGGGTCAAGCCCCAAGATCGTTATACCTCCTCCTCCAGGGTAAGAGTATGTCCGGCGAGGCAAGCCCCAAGATCGTCATACCACCTCCTTCGGTGTAAGAGTATGTCCGGCGGCCACCAAGATCGTCATACCATCCGCTTCAGCAAGAGAGTATATCCGGCGGGCGATCCGAGATCGTTATACCATCCGCACGATAAGAGTATATCCGGCGGGCAAGCCCCAAGATCGTTATACCATCCGCTCCAGATAAGAGTATATCCGGCGAGTACACCCCCAAGATCGTTATACCATCCGCCGTGGTAAGAGAATATCCGGCGGGTAAGTCCCCAAGATCGTTATACCACTGCCCGTGGACTTGCTACCCACGATGCGAGGAATACCTCACGCGAGTCCTATGGGCTTATGCGGGTGAAATAGTCCCACGCGCGGTCTGACCTATGCGAGAATACCTCACGCGGTTCACGAGACCCATGCGGGTGAAATAGTCCCAGGAGTAGGATTGCTTATTGATACTACGGGCGAGGGACCCTGTTTTGATCACGAGCCTCCTATTTTTTATGCAGTACTATATACATATGCTTGTTACTCTCATTGTTAGTAAGGCACAGTAAAAGGTAAGTTGATTTCATCCATGACCCCCAGCTTATTTTCAGACTTATGATTTCATTACGATTTTCGGGCCACACACTTGGTACTGTTATCGACTCTTCGGCCGCTGCGTCAAATGCCGCAGGTCGAGATACGTAGCTTGCTGGTCCGCACTCTTAGGATCACTGTTCATTTCCTGGAAAGCTCCATCCCTCCGGAGGCTTTGTCTTTTGGTATGATTCCCTGAGGTTATAGACTTTTGTACATTCAGGGGGTATGGCGGGGCCCTGTCCCGCCACAGTTGTTATTCCTAGAGGTCTGTAGTCACGTTTGTGGTTTGGGCTGTAAGAATAAAGTTGTACTGTTTCACTATCGGTTAAGTTATTTTATGGAAGGCGGCCTTGTCGGCTGGCCAGTAATGTTTACCTTATTATAAGTTAGATGTTATGTATGTTCCGCTGCTATTCTCTGATGTATACCTGACAGGGTACCCCGGTAGGGTACTAGTCGCGGCCCCGGGGTCGGGTCGTGACAGGTCTGTATTCATATGTGGGATTGGACTCGTGTACAGTGTAGTGTCTTTTGTTTATGTATATGATATGGCAGCCTAGTCGGCTTTGCCTTGTACGTACGTTGGTTTTAAAAGGAAAAAAATATGAGCTGTTATTAATTTCCGCAATATACTTAGTTGTTAAGGTAGCAGGGTGCCCAGGTAGGGCACCAGTCACGGGCCCGGGGTTCGGGGTGTGACAAGCAAATAGCTCCAAGTACTGTAATCCTGCTAGCCTTTTTGACTTCTTCGAGTAGAATACGCTACTCGCAGTACTTCAACCTATCACGGTCATACAAGTCTATCAACGTCTAGACTATTCTCAGAAAATATTTCTAGATCTGATTCCTTTATTCTATGGAAAATTGGGCAGCACTTCCCTACCCGCCAAACTACACAAGTCTACTATAAATACAGTCCTATGTAAGTACGATACTTTCTTCTTTAATATTCTTACGATGTGATCTATTCAATTCTTTTCTCAGAATATCCTTCTATTACAGTTCAATTCTTCTCAGAATATCCTTCTATGTATCTTATATTCAATTCTATACTACTACAGTATGTAATTTCCAATTGCAATAGAAGGACAGTAGTATATACCTCGATAAGCCCAAAATTATCCAAGTTTAATGTCGATCCTGAGCAACGTTTAGCTCCTATTCCGCGGCCCAACCCGCTCCAAACAACCCTTAGAAGTTCTAACCAACTTCTACTCAAATACTTCAACCATCTATGAAGATTTCCTTAGGGTTTCGTTTAGTGGCTAAAGGAAGTATAATAGTATTTCTGGGCTTTTAGTATAGGTATAACCTTGGAATACTACAAGGTATTTGGGAATAGTAACAATACTTGGAGAGTATTTTTCTACCAAGGGGGGGTGTATTTTTCGAAAACAACTAGGCAAGGGGAGGGGGATACTTTCGGCCAAGGCTTCTCAAGGGGGAGGGGGACTTGGACGAAAACTTAAGAGGGAGGGAGAGGGATTTCAAGACTTGGAAATTGCTCAAGTGTGGATGAAATAAGTCTTCAACTAAGGGGGTATTTATAGGACTTTCAATGGGCAAGATCAAGCCAAGTGGGGGGCAAGTGGAGGTCAAGATTTGGACATGTGTTTGTGGGTCCCACTTGCTCATCTACTACACAAAATATCCTACCAACTACTTGACAAAACTTGAAGGCAAAAACGCCCAAATCGTCCCACATTGTTTCGTCCACTTGAGGGTGACACTTGTCACCCTCTCGTTGGTCCAAAATGTTTCATCTCTCGGAAAAATCCGCAAAAATTATAAATGACATAGCCGTATTTTTCCCTTCGCAAAGTCCGGAAAACGCTTCGGAAAAACGACTCTTTTTGCTAGTTGTGCACAAATTTCGCCACTTTGCCTACTTAAGGCTTAAACTTCAGACGCACGCCTCACGCATATACTGAAATACGGGGTATAACATTCTCCCCTCCTTAGAAACATTCGTCCCGAATGTTCCTTCTCAAGACGGATAACGATAAAGTTCCTCTAACAAGTTGCCAACGCCACACCTGGCCACAAAATAACACACGCGAAAGTACTTAACCCAAGTCCACGAGAAATCATTCCTACATCACAAAAGCTTCCACCCTGGTCTAAAGGATACTCCCTTCGCATCTTCTCTTCACAACAAAATGATCTCTTTTATTCTGCTAACATATGTTCACTTCTTTCCTCAATCGTCGTACTCTTCTCGAACACTTGAACTCTTCTAGTATACGTACCATACTTCAGTCATTACTTCAGTTTCCAAAATCTCTGGAGTCACTGCCTCCAAACTTGGTCATCTTTACTACCCTCAATCTCTTTTAAGGCCCTTCCCGGCCTTCACGATCTGATTCTGGTCGAACATATCCACCAACTCATACAATGGTCATCTAAACTTGGGCCTAGCACCCTCGTGACCCTACCACCGCGGACTACCTAATCGACCCCACCTTAAACAGGCTACGGGTTGACCCGCACACGCCCTCAACCCGACTCGCTATCGCGCCAAACACTTGTTCTCCGATCCGAACAATCTTACCTATTCAAGTCCTGAAGGCTACCACTTCCATCTTACACAACCCATGGAATTATCCCACATATACTATGCACTCCGATAAAGGTCAACACAAACATAAATCTTTTACTCAAGATGGCCTCGCATCTAAGGTCTCTTCGTGTAATATTCTAAGGTTCACAATTTCCATGTCCCCAAACTTACCCTTAAACATGTTTTCTAAACACAATTTAAAACATAATGCTTAGCACTTCATCATATCATCTACGCATACTAGTCTCTAGAGGGGTAAGAATATACCGCATCATCCGCCCACTCTAATCATAGGCCCGCCTCAGTAGGCGATACTGCAGGCGCGATGATCCCGCCATCGACCCTAGGCGCGCCATTCGCTTGTACCTCCTATAAGCACAGTCTCTCGTCACATGGCCCTGGCGGCCGCAGGTGAAACAAACACCAGTGAGAAGACGACACTCCCCGGGATGATGCTTGCCACATCGTGCACATTGAGGGGGACATGAACCCTGCTGGCTAGAACCCGTGTATATCTGTAATCCAGAAGCCCTGGAGCTCTGACCAGCTCCCGAATATCCCAAACGTCCTGAAGACTATGGAGGACCACTCTGTACTGGCGGAGGTACATAACTAGCCTGCTGCTGAGGCGGTCCGCCTCGAAAGTTACCAAAGGACCTTGCCGCCCCGCCTCTTCTCGCCGATCTCTGGCCATTCCGTCGACCTTCCGCCCTCACATCCTGCAAGCATAGTACGCGGGCAATGTCCATGCCCTACCAAGAGCTACACCCTAAGCCTCTGCCAAGTAGTCATCAAGCCCGGTGACGTAGCGGTGCACTCTGTCCTCCATGTCGGCTACCAATGCGGGGATGTACCGATCTAATGAGTCAAACTCCACATTGTAATCCCGAACCGTACGCCCGGTCTGTCTCAACGTCAAAAATCTGTCGGCCCGAGCCCTTCTCATCTCGCGAGGCAACAAATGTGCAAGAAATGCCTCGAGAACTCGCCTCCATACTACCGGAAGTGCATACTCTCCCGACAGCTCCCACGAATCAAACCACGATCGCAGATCACGCACCGATGCGAACCTAAGACCACCGACTCGTCTTCAAGCCTCGATCACTCACGATCCCAGAATCGCCGAATGAACTCGCTGGATCATCCTCGTGCCTCACCGTAGAACTCGGCGGCTACAACTCGTAAAGTCCCGTAGCCTCAAACTATCTCGATCTCGTGAACCATGGTACCATCGAATCGCTGGCCGCCTTATCCTCGTGCCTTGCCACTATCTCCGCCAATAATCGGGCCATCTCCTTGTAACCCATCTCTCCGCCCAGCCGCGGACCTGAGGCTCGTATCGTGGTCTAAGCCACCGCCGCGCTCTAAACTCGCTGGCCGGGCGGCCGCAAAACTCGCCGTCGAGGTACTATCTCGTAATGACGCTCGTGCCTCGCATTCTCTCAGATCATACTAGCAATTTCTTGATCGCCTTGCCCACTGCCCGCTGCCAAGCGCAGGCATAATCGTAAAACGAAATGCGTCAGAGGGGTCCAACTTATAACATAGCTCTAAGGCACGATCTCAGAATGAGAAGAATGGAAACCAATCCTAAATGTCCTGCAGCCTCCTGATTATAGATGCGGTGCACAACACACCGATAATCAAGACTCTACTAGACACGGTCAGACACTTTCCGAGGATTAATCGCTTCGATACCACTTTTGTCACGATTCGCTCGGCCCGTGGATCGTGTCTTACCCGCACCCAAGTAGTCATACATCGAGAAATCGAAATATAAAACATAAAGATATGAAACAAGAGATAAGATAATGAAACAAAGCAACCAAATCTGGCTTTTCGCATATATATTACACAAAACCCGAACAGCTTATCCTTTTACAAACTCTTCCCACAACAAGATTACTGCACTCTCTAAGAGTTTTATAACAACAACTATGACGACAGGGCCCCGCCATACCCCGAATGTACAAGAACCTGCTGCACTGTGGTAACATACCAAAGATAAGCCTCCGAGAAACGGCTTCCCAACACGCCGAATCGTGATCCCATGAGCGAGGATCCACAATCGATGTACTTCTACCGCATGAACGCAGCCTCAAGGAGGTCAAGATAACAGTACTAAGTATGTTGTAACGCCCAACCTCGCTCATCGTGCCTTACCCCGCACCCTAGTGATACAACATCGAGAAAACCAAGGAAAATAAAACACGAGTCATGAAACAAGAGATATAATAAATAAACAAAGCAACCAAAACAGCTTGCCTTCGTGATATACATAAAAACCCAACAGCTTATCCTTTTACAAACCCCGCCTACAACAAAGCATGCACTTAAGATTTACAACAACTATGACGGACAGGTCCCGCCATACCCTTGAATGTACAAGAACCTACAACTCAGGGAAACATACCAAAGATAAGCCTCAAGGAACTGAGCTTTCAACACGCGAAATGAGATCCTAAGAGCGGGATCCACGCATCGATGTACTCTACCGCAGATGAACGCACTCGGCGAGGTCAAGACAACAGTACCAAGTATGTGAAATCAGAAAATATCAGAAATGAAATCATACTAGTCTATAAAAGCGGAGACATGTATGATAACCAAACTTACGCTCACAACATAAAAACAGCATGTTGTCGTGACTCACGCCTCAAAGTCACCACTAAATATAACTACGGGTCTCACGCCACAACATCCATCATGTTCGCATCATGGCCGCATGCCCCTAATATCGTGAGACGGTAGACATGTCCATGATGCAACACACACAAGGCCGCATGGCCACATGCCCTGAACATCAGACGGTAGACACGCCATGTAACCTCAATAACAATATACTGGGTGGTCAACCCCGCCGCACGGCCACATGCCCCGAATATCAGACGGCAGATATCGCCCATGTTGCAGCACAACCATATATCGGTAATCAACCCGCCGCACGGGCCGCATGCCCTTAATATCGTGACGGCAGATACGCCCATGTGATATCAACAACAAGACAAGAATCAAAATGGAAACATACCCGCGGAATTTCCATCACCGCCAAAGACGCCCCAAGAAGTTCTCAATAAGTCAACCGCCTCTATCGAGAGACGCCAGAACACGTAAATACCACACTTGTACAACAAAGGCTATCATCACAAGATAGGCAAGTTTCACAACAACAAGCATAAAAAGTTTCACAACAACAAGATAGGCAAGTTTCACAACAACAAGCATAGGCAAGTTTCACAACAACTCAAAGTACTTCCATTTATACCAAAGTCCGGTTTTTAACCCCAAAGTACTACATACGTTAAGTTCTTTAAAAGAGATCCATTACTTCTATAAAAGTCACCCGATACCCGTAGTATTAGAATGACCAACCCACATTCCTTTTCAAAATCAAGTAACAAGATTCTTTTCCTAAGTTCCGCTTGCCTAGTTTCAATTACTCAAGCTTCTCATTTTCAAATGGTTTCATAGTTCCCAAACTTAATCACTGATTCCTTTTAGAACAATTGAGTAATATATGTCTCACGTGAGAGTAGGTTATTCTTGTTTACAACATTCTTATTACAAAGAATCATGATCTAGAAAATGTAATATCATTTTGTCTCATCTTAGTTTCTATGCAGATTGAGGTTTCTAATGTTTTAATACAACACATCATTATTCAATACATTTTCCTTTATTAACGCCGCAGTTGGTCCTGTCGATACACATTCCGATTCCCAAATCAGAAACATTATCCCTTTAAAACCAAGTACTCATTACTCACGAATGAGGTTTCACACAAACATCCACATTAAAACAAATAAGTTAAGTCTCTTATCTTATAAGATCAAGTCTCTTAACTTCTAACATCAAGAAAGCATTTTCACTTACATAAGGTCGTTATAACTAACTTCCCATAAAGCTATTATAACACCCTATGTTTTAAACCAACCAAATCACTTAGCACATGACGCCTACCGCACTACATAGTTCACAACAATCATGCTAGAAAAGATAGGAAGAGGTTCACATACCGCGACGATTTATCGACAATAAGCAAAATACTCCAAGTACTACAACCTTGCTAGCCCTTTCCACTCGAATAGAATACGCTACTCTTAGTACTTTCACCTATAAAGGTCACAAACGCCTATTAACCCCAAAACACAAGTTTCTATCTTTCTATAGAAAATTGCAAAGACTCTCCCCGCAACAGAAACTCCTCCTCTATCGAGGCCGCCACCAAGCCAACCAGTGGGGGTTTACACGCCTAACCTGACGTACAATTCTACACAAGTTCATCGCAATACCCCTATGTAAATACAGTTCCAAGATTTATTCTTCAGCTTAAGTCAAAAGACATTGCCGAATACTAAGTATAGTTCCATATATAGTATACTTCAACTATATATTCTAACAAACATGTAATTTCCAATTACAATAGAGGACAAGATAATTACCTCGATAAGCCCAAAATTATCCAAGTTATAATGTCGATCCCGAGCAAGGTTTAGCTCCCAATTCGTGCGCTCCAAACCACTCCAAACAACCCTTAGAAGTTCTAACTAACTTCTACTCAAATACTTCAACCAACTATGAAGATTTCAGTGGTTTTGGTTTGAGACTAAAAGGACAAAAGGTAGTATTTCCTGACTCTACGTGAAAGAGGTATCTTTGGAATACTACAAGGTACAAGGCTAAGGTATTTTGGGCATTATAACAATACTAGGGAGTATTTCTATACCACAACAAGGGGTATTATACGAAAACAACTAGCAGTGGTACCCCACTGGCTAGACACCACAAGGGTGGGGAGACCTTTCGCCAAAGGCCACTGAGTGAGGAGGAGAGGCTTAGGACGAGAGCCACAAGAGGGAGGGAGGGATTTCAAGACTTGGAAACATTTGTGGACGAATGAAGTCTTCACAAAGTGGGTATTTATAGCAAAACCAAAGGCCAACCAACGGCCAAGATCTAGCCAAGTGCAAGGCAAGTGTAAGGCCAAGATCAAGCCAAGTGCACCCTAACCCTACTCCACAAAACACTCCACAAAACAAGCCACAAAGCAAGGCACAAAAGAGGAGCCAATCGCCAAGGCCAACCAAGGCCCTCGACGCCAAATCGCCCAAGCCAAACCATTTGCTTCAATGCGAGGGTGACACATGTCACCCTCCCGCTGGTCCGTAATGTTTCACACCCTAAAAATCCGCAAAAATTATAAATGACATAGCCGGAATTTTCTACGAAAGTCGTGGAAACGCTTCACGTAAAACGACTTAATCGCGCACAAAGGTAATTCGCCGCGGTGCCACATGGGGTGACACGTGTCGCCTCGATTCGCTTGTAATATTTCGCCTTCCAAAATATCCAAAATACCGGAAATCTCAAAACAAAGCTCCTACAAAATCAGAATTTCTCCCGTGGCCCCACGTGACCATTTCCAAAAATAAAATCTCAAAATTCTAATATAATCTATGAAGTCCAAATACCCAACTGGGAATCCAATTCCCACTAACGAACCTTTTCTTCACAAATAACCGCAAACTTTTCCGTAAAACTCACATCTTTCTTTCTTTTCAAAATTTCTCGTACTCTCAGACGACGCCCTCACATACATACCCCGCAACTACGGGTATAACATTCTCTCTTCCTTAGAAACATTCGTCCCGAATGTTCCTTCTCAAGTCGAATAACGATAAAGTTCCTTCTAATGTTGCCAACGCCATACCGCCATGAAATAACATACGCCCTCTTCTTTCCTTACTCGTCGCGTCTTCTCGAACGCTGAACTCTCCCAAGACGTACCATACTTCGCCATTACTCCGCTCGAAAATCTCCGGAGCCACTACCTCCAAACTTGGTCATCTTACTAACCTCAAACTTCCTTAAGGCCATTCCCGCCTTTACGAACCGCTCGTCGAACGCGCCCACGAACTCATACGATGATCATACAAACTTGGGCCTAGCATCCTCGTGACCCTATCACCGCGGACCACCTAACCGACTTACCCCAAACCGGTTACGGTTGACCCGCAAATGGTCCTCAACCCGACTTCAACCGCTAAACTCTTGCTCCCGATCCTAACAATCTTACTAATTCACATCACGAAAGCTACCACTTCCATCCCACACTACCCGGACTTGTCACACAAATAAATCCCACGATACTACTACTCGATAAGTGGTCAAAATAAATCTTTAACTCAAGACGACCTTACCCTAAGGTCTCGCCGTGACATAGTCTAAGGTTCACACTTACCATGCCCCCACACGTATCCTCCCAACTAAGCATGTTTTCTAACTCATAATTAACACAACGCTATTCGCATAGCACATAATAATGAGACCATCATAACAAGCATACCAAAACTCTAGAGGTTAAGGATATACAAACTAGGCGGTTCAAGGACCGCTAAAATCGAACTTCCACCGCGACTTACCGTGGCCCGCAATCGCCTAGAAGTCGTGGCCGCCCTACCTACTCGCCTGACGCTTCGCCATATGGCCTCGCTGGGCCGCAAGAGTAACAAGCTCCTCGTACTACGACACTTCAAATGCGTCTACTACCACATCGACCACACCGGTAGGGTGATCGTGATCCGCCAACACCCTACTCCTCAACATTCAAACTCGGGAGCCCCGACCGCCTCAATATCCTGCGGTCCCGGCGTCGCGGAGGACCACTGCGAATGGCGGAGGTACATAACTAGTCTGGCCGAGGCGGTCCGCCTCAAAGTCGCTAAAATATCCGCCGTTTTGGCCTTCTTCTCACGAAAGCCGTCCACCTGCCGACCGCGCCTCGCACTTCAAAGGCATGAGCTCGAATGCGGGCAATGTCCATGCCCGGCTGAAGAGAAACACCCGAACAACTCTCTGCTAGGTAATCATCGAGCCCGCGACGTAGCGATGCACTTATCTTCCATATTCGCAACTAGTGCAGGACATATCGAGCCAAAGAATCGAACTCGACATTGTACTCCTCGACAGCGCTTCTCTCGCCTCAAGAATAAAATTTGTCGCCCGCGTTCTCCTCATCCGCGGAGGCAAGAAGTGCGTGAGAAAAGCCCCAAAACTCATCCCATACCGCTGGAGGTGCATGCTCTCCCGAAAGCTCCCACGAATCAAACCAATCGATCGCAGATCACGCAGCCGATGCGAACCAAGGTCACACTCGGTCTCCGGCTCGATCACTCTACGATCCGTCAGAATCGCCGGATGAACTCCTCGCGATCATCCTCGTGCCTCACCCATAAAACTCTGGCGGCTACAACTCGTGAAGTCCCGTAGCCTCAAACTATCTCGCCGGGATGAATCCATCGGTGCATCGAATCGAATCGCCGGATCCACTTATCTCATATTCGCCACGACTCGCCAAGAATCGCCATCTCCTTGTAACCCATCTCTCTCGCCCCTGCATCGGGGACCGAGGCTCAGTATCGCGTCTCAGCAGCCTATTGCCGCGCTCTAACTCTCGCTGGGCCGGGCGGCGCTACAAAACCCGCCGTCAAGCACAACTCGTGTATCGCTCGGGCTCGCGCTCGTACTCTCAGATCTCACTAGCAGCACTCGGCCGCTTTGCCTCCCGGGCTCGCTGCTTGCGCGAGGCATAATCGTAAAAACGAGATACGCTGTAGGGTCCAACTTACAACACGCCTTCTAAGGCACGATCTCGTAATGAGAAGAATGGAAACTAATCCTAAATGTCCTATAGCCTCCTCGATTATAGATGTGGTGCACAACACACCGAAAATCAAGACTTACTAGACACGGTCAGACACTTTCCGAGGATTAATCGCTCGATACCACTTTTGTAACGCCCAACTCGTTCCTATCGTGCCTTACCCGCACCCTAGTGATACAACATCGAGAAAACCAAGGAAAATAAAACACGAGTCATGAAACAAGAGATATAATAAATAAACAAAGCAACCAAAAATAGCTTGCTTCAAGATATACATAAAAACCCAACAGCTTATCCTTTTACAAACCCCGCCACAACAAAGCATGCACTTAAGATTTACAAACAACTATGACGGACAGGCTCTCGCCATACCCCGAATGTACAAGAACCTACAACTCAGTGGAAACATACCAAAGATAAGCCTCCAAGGAACGGAGCTTTCCAACACGCTAAATGAGATCCTAAGAGCGGATCCACGACCGATGTACTCTCACCGCAGATGAACGCAGCCCCAAGGGCGAGGTCAAGCATAACAGTACCAAGTATGTGAAATCAGAAAATATCAGAAATGAAATCATACTAGTATATAAAAGCCTGAGACATGTATGATAACCAAACTTACGCTTCACAACATAAAACAGCCATGTCAAGTCGTGACTCACGCCTCAAAGTCACCACTAAATATAACTATGGGTCTCACGCCCACAACATCCATCATGTTCGCATCATGGCCGCATGCCCCGGACATCGTGACGGTGTAGACATGTCCATGATGCAACAATAATAACAAGGCCGCACGGCCACATGCCGGACATCAGACGGTAGCATACGCCCATGTAACCTCAATAACAATATACTGGTGGTCAACCCCGCCGCACGGCCACATGTCCCCGGACATCAGACGGTAGACACGCCCATGTTGCGAATAACCATATATCGGGTAATCAACCCGCCGCACGGCCGCACGCCCCTAATCAGACGGTAGACACGCCCATGTGATATCAACAACAAGACAAGAATCAAAATGGAAACATACCCGTGGAATTCTCCATCACCGCCAAGACGCCCCAAGAAGTTCTCAACAAGTCAACCGCCTCTATCGAGACGCAGAATACGTAAATACCACACTTGTACAACAAAGGCTATCATCACAAGCATAGGCAAGTTTCACAACAACAAGCATAGCAAGTTTCACAACAACAAAGATAGGCAAGTTTCACAACAACAAGCATAGGCAAGTTTCACAACAACTCAAAGTACTTCCATTTATACCAAAGTCCGGGTTTTTAACCCCAAAGTACTACATACGTTAAGTTCTTTTAAAAGAGATCCATTACTTCTATAAAAGTCACCCGATACCCGTAGTATTAGAATGACCAACCCACATTCCTTTTCAAAATCAAGTAATGATTCTTTTCCTAAGTTCCAGCTTTGCCTAGTTTCAATTACTCAAGCTTCTCATTTTCAAATGGTTTCATAGTTCCCAAACTTAATCACTGATTCCTTTTAGAACAATTGAGTAATATATGTCTCACGTGAGAGTAGGTTATTCTTGTTTACAACATTCTTATTACAAAGAATGCATGATCTAGAAAATGTAATATCATTTTGTCTCATCTTAGTTTCTATGCAGATGAGGTTTCTACGGTTTTAATACAACACATCATTATTCAATACATTTTCCTTTATTAACGCTGCAGTGGTCTGTCGATACACATTCTGATTCCCGAAATCAGTAAAACCAAGTACTCATTACTTACGAATGAGGTTTCACACAAACATCCACATTAAAACAAATAAGTTAAGTCTCTTATCTTATAAGATCAAGTCTCTTAACTTCTAACATCAGTAAACCATTTTCACTTACATAAGGTCGTTATAACTAACTTCCCATAAAGCTATTATAACACCCTATGTTTTAAACCAACCAAATCACTTAGCACATGACGCCTACCGCATACATAGTTCACAACAATCATGCTAGAAAAGATAGGAAGAGGTTCACATACCTCGCGACGATTTATCGACAATAAGCAAAATGCTCCAAGTACTACAACCTTGCTAGCCCTTTCCACTCCTCGAATATAATATGCTACTCTTAGTACTTTCACCTATAAAGGTCACAAACGTCTATTAACCCCAAAACACAAGTTTCTATCTTTCTATAGAAAATTCAAAGACCTCCCCGCAACAAACAGAAACTCCTCCTCTATCGAGGCCGCTACCAAGCCAACCAGTGGGGTTTACACGCCTAACCTGACGTGTACAATTCTACACAAGTCTATCGCAATACACCCTATGTAAATACATTCCCAAGATTTTATTCTTCAGGCTTAAGTCAAAAGACATTGCCGAATACTAAGTATAGTTCCATATATAGTATACTTCAACTATATATTCTAACAAACATGTAATTTCCAATTACAATAGAGGGACAAGATAATTACCTCGATAAGCCCAAAATTATCCAAGTTATAATGTCGATCCCGAGCAAGGTTTAGCTCACCCGTGCGCTCCAAACCACTCCAAACAACCCTTAGAAGTTCTAACTAACTTCTACTCAAATACTTCAACCAACTATGAAGATTTCCTGTGGTTTCGGTTGAGACTAAAAGGACAAAAGGTAGTATTTCCTGACTCTACGAAAGAGGTATCTTTGGAATACTACAAGGTACAAGTGCTAAGGTATTTTGGGCATTATAACAATACTAGGAGTATTTCTATACCACAACAAGGGTATTATACGAAAACAACTAGCAGTGTGGGGTACCCCACGCTAGACACCACAAGGGGAGTGGAGACCTCTCGCCAAAGGCCACTGTGAGGAGTGAGGAGAGGCTTAGACGAGAGCCACAAGAGGAGGGAGGGATTTCAAGACTTGGAAACATTTGTGGATGAACGAAGTCTTCACAGGGGGTATTTATAGCAAAACCAAAGGCCAACCAACGGCCAAGATCTAGCCAAGTGCAAGGCAAGTGTAAGGCCAAGATCAAGCCAAGTGCACCCTAACCCTACTCCACAAAACACTCCACAAAACAAGCCACAAAGCAAGGCACAAAAGAGGGAGCCAATCGGCCAAGGCCAACCAAGGCCCTTGGACGCCCAAATCGTCCAAGCCAAACCATTTGCTTCCAATGTGAGGGTGACACATGTCACCCTCCCGTTGGTCCAGAATGTTTCGTCACCCGGAAAAATCCGCAAAAATTATAAATGACATAGCCGGAATTTTCTACGAAAGTCGTGGAAACGCTTTCGCCGTAAAAACGACTCTAATCGGGTGTTGTGCACAAAGGTAAATTCGCCAAGGTACACGTGGGGTGACACGTCGCTCGATTCGCCAGCGAATATTTCGTCTTCCGAAAATATCCAAAATACCGGAAATCTCAAAATTCTAATATAATCTATGAAGTCCAAATACCCAATCTGGGAATCCAATTCCCACTAACGAACCTTTTTCTTCACAAATAACCGCAAACTTTTCCGTCGAAAACTCACATCTTTCTTTCTTTTCAAAATTTCGCAGATTCAGACGCACGTCCTCACATACATACCCTAACTACGGGTATAACATATGTGAAATGAAAAATATCAAAATGAAATCATAATAGTCTATATAAAATGTAAGACATATATGATAACAAAACTACGCTCATAAAAGCAGTCATGTCAAGTCAGGGACTCACGCCCTCAAAATCTTCCCTCATGCCCGTGGAACTCCTTCCTCACTGCCGGCAGTCTAGGTATAAGTCAATGTGATACGTGTAACATGTCTCGGCCCATCTCATGGACTCGAGGTGAAATCGTATGGAATACATTCTCGGTCCATCTCATGGACTCGGTATCAAATCGTGGTATACATTCGGTTCATCCTACGAACGCGAAGTCGAGTGAAATACATTCGGTTCATCTCGCGAACGCGTAGTCGAGTGAAATACATTCCTGCTCATCTCGCGAAACGGTAATGAGTGAAATACATTCCCGCTCATCCCGTGAACGCGTAGTGAGTGAAATATATTCCTGCTCATCCTACGAACGCAGAATGAGTGAAATACATTCCCGTTCATCTCATGAACGCGGTAGTGAGTGAAATACATTCGGTTCATCCATGAACGCCGGTAGTCGAGTGAAATACATTCCTGCTCATCCTATGAACGCAGAGTGGACGGTTATAACATTTAAACGCTCTTTTAAGACAGATTAAAGTAATACCATATTTTCCTTTTAAAACAACTAAGGTAACATTATGCCCTTCTTTTTAAACCAAAACACTTTCCTTTTTAAAGTCAAGTAACAACATTCTTTTCCAAAAGTTCAAGTTTGCCTAATTTCAAATATTCACATTTCTTATTTTTGAAAGGTTTCATAGTTCATAGTCTTAATCTTTAATAACGTAATTCTCCTTTTAAACAGTTGAGTAATATATGCCTGATGTGTGAGTAGGTTATTCTTGATTATAACAATCTTATTAAAGCAGCCATGATCTAGGAAATGTAATATCATTTTGTCTCATCTTAGCTTCTATGCAGATGGAGGTTTCTAATGGTTTTAATAATACTTTATTAGTCAATACATTTCCCTTTATTAACGCTGCTGTGGTTTGTTCGATACTTATTCTCATTTCCGAAATCAGTAAAACATTATTCCTTTTACAAACCAAGTACTCATTACTCACGAATGAGGTTTCACACTTTTTAACAAAATTCATATCAATTCAATTAAGTCAAGTCTCTTATCTTTTGAGATCAAGTCTCTTAACTTTTAAAATCAATAACCCATTCTTTTTATCTTCCTTAAGTCGTTATACCTAACTTCCCATAAAGCTAGTATAACTCTTAAGCTTTTAAAACCAAGTGTTACTCTTCTTTCAAAAAGGTTTCTTAATTCTTCTGAAATACTTCAAGATTCTTATTATTCAGGCTTAAGTCAAAAGACATTGCCGTAAAGCTACGTTCAGTTAACACACGTACGTCTACCGTACTATATATACTTTTAAAATATCATGCTCAAGAGTATAGGAAGAATCACATACCTTGCGACGATTATCGACTATTAGCAAATAGCTCCAAGTACTGTAATCCTGCTAGCCTTTTTGACTTCTTCGAGTAGAATACGCTACTCGCAGTACTTCAACCTATCACGGTCATACAAGTCTATCAACGTCTAGACTATTCTGTAAAACATTTCTAGATACAGATTCCTTTATTCTATGGAAAATTGGGCAGCACTTCCCTACCCGCCAAACTACACAAGTCTACTGTAAATACAGTCCTATGTAAGTACAGTTCAGTCTTCTTCTTTAATATTCTTCTGATGTGATCTATTCAATTCTTTTCTGTAATATCCTTCTATTACAGTTCAATTCTCTTCTGTAATATCCTTCTATGTATCTTATATTCAATTCTATACTACTACAATATGTAATTTCCAATTGCAATAGAAGGACAGTAGTATATACCTCGATAAGCCCAAAATTATCCAAGTTTAATGTCGATCCTGAGCAACGTTTAGCTCCTATTCCGTGCGCTCCAACCCGCTCCAAACAACCCTTAGAAGTTCTAACCAACTTCTACTCAAATACTTCAACCATCTATGAAGATTTCCTTAGGGTTTCGTTTAGTGGCTAAAGGAAGTATAATAGTATTTCTGGGCTTTTAGTATAGGTATAACCTTGGAATACTACAAGGTATTTGGGAATAGTAACAATACTTGGAGAGTATTTTTCTACCAAGGGGGGGTGTATTTTTCGAAAACAACTAGGCAAGGGGAGGGGGATACTTTCGGCCAAGGCTTCTCAAGGGGGAGGGGGACTTGGACGAAAACTTAAGAGGGAGGGAGAGGGATTTCAAGACTTGAAATTGCTCAGTGTGGATGAAATAAGTCTTCAACTAAGGGGGTATTTATAGGACTTTCAATGGGCAAGATCAAGCCAAGTGGGGGGCAAGTGGAGGGTCAAGATTTGGACATGTGTTTGTGGGTCCCACTTGCTCATCTACTACACAAAATATCCTACCAACTACTTGACAAAACTTGAAGGCAAAAACGCCCAAATCGTCCCACATTGTTTCGTCCACTTGAGGGTGACACTTGTCACCCTCTCGTTGGTCCAAAATGTTTCATCTCTCGGAAAAATCCGCAAAAATTATAAATGACATAGCCGTATTTTTTCCTTCGCAAAGTCCGGAAAACGTTTCGTCGGAAAACGACTCTTTTTGCTAGTTGTGCACAAATTTCGCCACTTTGCCTACTTAAGGCTTAAACTTTTGTACGTACGCCCTCACGTACATACTCTGGAAATACGGGGTATAACAGGTCTAAATATAAAACAGGAGACATGTATGATAACCAAAATACAGTACCCTGCCTGGTTAACAATAAGAGTAATGAAAATCAATTTCATCTTTTAAAAGACCATTTCACAATAAATAAGTAGTCATGTCAAGTCAGGGACACATGCCCTCAAAATCATTACTCAAATATAACCACGGGTCTCATGCCCACAATATCAAGCGTGCCCATGGAATTCCGTCCTCACTGACGGCAGTCCATGATATAATATAACACCTATATGTGTACCTGAACACCAGATCCCGCTTGCATCATAAAACTGACCGGGCTAAGTACAAAAGCCAACTACCAGAGCTTGCCGATCTCGAGAAATGACCAGGACGAGTATCTAAAGTGTGCCTGTATTCACATATACAAATCAGGCCCGTGACCACTCATCACTGCGGCAAGCTTCATGGATAGCTAGTCCATGGAGTAATAACATCACCTGGGAATTGAACCCGCACCATGACCGCATGCCCCCGGAATCTCTCATCGGTGCAAGCATATCCATGGAACAATCATAGTGGAAACATACCCGTGGACCATCCAGCAGTGTCGGTATGCCCAAGTAAATAACAAGATAACAATCATAGTGGAAGCATACCCATGGACCATCCAACAGTGTCGGTATGTCCAAGTAAATAACAAGATAACAATCATAGTGGAAGCATACCCGTGGACCATCCAGCAGTGTCGGTATGTCCAAGTAAATAACAAGATAACAATCATAGTGGAAGCATACCCGTGGACCATCCAGCAATGTCGGTATGTCCAAGTAAATAACAAGATAACAATCATAGTGGAAGCATACCCGTGGACCACCCAGCAGTGTCGGTATGTCCAAGTAAATAACAAGATAACAATCATAGTGGAAGCATACCCGTGGACCATCCAGCAGTGTCGGTATGTCCAAGTAAATAACAAGATGACCGGCCCTCCATCGATAGACGCGGTAGCATAAGAATACAACACTTGCAAAACAAGACTATCACAAGCAATCATAGGCAAGTTACCATACTTATAGACTTTTATTAACATGTAAACTGATTCACCATTTTATAAACTCAAGGTACTTTCATTTTATGCCAACAATCCAGGTTTTAACCCCAAAGTACTACGTACTTCAACTCTCTTAAAAAGATCCCTTTTTACATAAAAGCCACACGATACTAATACCCGTAGTATCAAGACACGTTTACTTTTCAAACTAAGTTACTACACCTTCAGAAAATCATTTCAAGGCTTTTAAAATCAAGTCTTATAACTTTAAATCAAAGTCTCATAATCTTTAAAGGAATCAAATCTCATAACTTTGAAAATCAAGTCTCATAACTTTAAATCAAGGTCTCATAATCTTTAAAGGAATCAAATCTCATAACTTTGAAAATCAAGACTCATAACTTTCAAAATAAATATTCATTAATGTAGTAACTTAGCAAGGTCAACTAGACTCAACTACTTCCTAACGACTCTTACCAACATCACCCACAAGACTTGGTAAGAACTTAGGAATATTCTAGACATGTTTTTAGCCTAAAATCTATCACGTGAATACTTCCTAATTACAAGGCAAGTACTTCAAGAAGGCAAGTCACGTAAACTCCAAATAACATGACAAGTATACTTCAAACAACAAGTCATGTATACTCCCAACAACAAGAAAGTATACTCAAATAACAAATCCTGTATACTCCTAACAATAAGGCAAGTATACCATAAAAATACTCATGTCTTAGAGAAGAGGAAATCCACATACCTCGCGACGACTAACCATTTCGACACGTAGCAAAACGCTCCAAGTACTTCAACTTCATCGGCTATTCCTTAAGCCAAGTAGACCATGCTACACGTAGTACTTCAACCTAAAATGGCCATAGTACTTCTATCAATATCTTACTTACTATTGTAAGACTTATACCAATTAATAGCCCTCTAATTCTACGGAAAATTGGGCAGCATTTCCTTTGTTTCTACGTACTTTTCCACCTTTTCCAAGGCCCGTATTCATCAACCAAAACGCCACATTTAAGGCACAACCAACAGTTAACCAAAGGGGATTACACGCCTAACTGGACGTGTAAAATTCTGCCCCATAATCTAAACAAAACAGTCCATAATATACCAACATATTTAGGGCCATTTATATATATTATATATATATATACTTTCTTAATATTCTGCTGCTGCTGTCGCCTGTATTGTCTACTGCTGCACTTCACTTTGGGTGCAGATAACGAAGATACTCCTCAGCAAGCTTGGATTTTGTAACGCATTAGTTTTCCTTTATTTGTACTTGAGGAAAGGGAAAAAGGATTGCTACACGCATGCAGTAGCACAACATCCTTATCTGTTCACGGGTAAAACCGTTCGAACCAACGAGGCACGCGAAAATGAGGTATTCCTAAATCCTTGTTTGAATACATTTCATTCCTTAATTTAGTATTGTACTTTCTATATTGACTAGGCAAACCTAAGAGTATCGATAGGCAAATATTAGGGCACTAGGCAAACCTAAGGGTATCGATAGGCAAATATTAGGGCTATGACATATTGTATGAATGAATGTATGAATGAATGTTACTAACGCTTTGTATAAATTAGAAAGCCTTGTATTTTAAACCCCGGGCCTGTCCGGACTTCATTTTCTTAAGGTCTTTTCTAGTTTATATATTAAAATAGGCAATTGTTTGTATAATTAGTAGAAGAGTTGTAATTCATTAACCGGGCCTGTCCAGATTTGAACTAATGCCTTCCCAATTGTATTCATCACTTGCTTGTAATCGTATAAGCTAACTTTGAGGATGATGAGAAAGAAAAGGAAGCGGTCTCATGAAAAATTCAAACCACTGCCCATCCGGATGGGGCAAGCCTCTATTGAAATCATCAACGACGTCGAGTTCCCCCCGATTGCTCACGAACCTACCACACCCAGGCTTGTGAGCAATGGTTCATGGGACGCCACGCTGAAATGATGAGTTATCACCTAATGAGGGAACTTCGGACTTCATTCCCTCATCTTGCATCCTCGGCTCTCAAGACACTTCTTCGATTTCTAGTGGCAACAATTGTGAACCCGTCGCAGGGAATGTAACAGATGGATAGAACAAGACTACGGATCACGTGAGCCTGAACAACAAGCAGGCTTATTGTCACGACCACCGGGCTCGCGGCGGTGCCCTACACAGGCACCCTTTCTGTATACATCAGAGAATAGCAGCGGAACATACACAACACAAATAAACACTTAGACAATAAACAACAACATGCTAGCCGACGAGGCCACCTTTCGTACAATTTACATAATAAAAAACAGAACAGTACATCTTTTTTTTCTTTACAACCCAATCCACAAGATATGACTACAGACCTCTAAGAATAACAATTGTGGCGGGACAGGGCCCCGCCATACCCCTGAATGTACAACAACCGACAATACCAGAGATCTGTACTAAGGATAAGCCTCCGGAGTAATAGAGCTTCTCAACAGCTGAACAGTGATCCTAAGAGTGAGGATCATCAACCTGTATACTCTACCTGCGGCATGAACGCAGCCCCCCGAAGGAGGTCAGTACAACGTGTACCAAATATGTGGCCGAAATCTTTGTAATGAAATCATAAGTCTAAAATAAAGTCGAGACATGTATAATAACTCAAATAACGACACTGTGTGCCTTACTAACAATGAGAGTAAATAAGAGTATACTTTACTGCATAAAAATAGGAGGCTCATGATCAAGTAGGGCCACCCGCCCGTGGTATCATTAAGCAATCCTACTCCTAGGACTATTTCACCCGCATAGGTCATGTGGACCCGCAATGAGGTAACTTCCTCGCATAGGCTGTATCCGCCCGCATAGGTCGTATGGACCCGCATGAGGTATTCCTCGCATAGGACTATTTCACCCGCACAGGACTATTTCACCCGCTTAGGCCCGATGGGCCCGCAATGAGTACAAACGCCGCACTCGTATCATGGGTAGCAAATCCATGAAATTAGTAGTTACCCGGGGCTTTACCCCATAAGAATAACATAAACTAGCACAACCGTCTATCATACATAACATAAGCACTACCGGCTTATCATACATAACATAAACACTACCGGCTTATCATACATAACATAAGCACTACCGACTTATCATACATAACATAAGCAAGTTAAGAAATCCCTCTAACTTCTTATTAGCCTTATTCATATACACTCTCATTTGTTTACTTAAGGCACTAACATGTCATTATAAAATCCGGGAATTTAACCCAAAGTACTACGTACTTCTATTCTTTTAAAATGACTTTTTTTCATATAAAACTTCCAAGATACTAATAACCGTAGTATCAAGTCATATCTACTTTTCAAGACAAGTCACAATACCTTTTAGAAATACATTTATAGGCTTCTAAATCAAGTGACTTCTTTCTTTTAAAACCTTAAGCAATTGATGCCTCGAAATCAATTTGCCTTTCATTATTTCAAGTCATTTATCATACTTACATTACTTAGAGTAAACCACTCTTTTTAACTTTTCATAAAGCTATTATAACCAACTTCCCATAAAGCCGTTATACTAGCTTTATACTTTAGACAAATACATTCTTCTTTATATGCAAGAGTCTTATACTTTCAAAACCAAGTATCATATACTTTTAAAATACTTTAAGTCTCTTAACTTTTAGAAACTATGATATCCTTAATATTCTTAAACAAGTGAGTTAAGTCCCAAACTCAACCAACTTGGACATTCTTAAAATAAGCCAAGGATATCAAATGGATTAGATTGTCAAAAATCTCGTATGTCTTCCGTACTATATATTTACAACTATTCATGCTCAAGAGATAAGAAAGTTCCACATACCTCTTCGGTTCAATCCACCTACCAAGTCCAATACACCGTACGTAGTATGTCAACCTATAATGACCATAATACGTCTATTAACTTCTAAATTCAAACGTAGAATATTCCAAGTGCAAAGTCACTAAATTCTCCGGAAAATCGGACAACACTTCCTTTGTTTTTACATACTTTTCCACCTTTTTCAAGGTCCGAATTCAATAACCAAACACGCCACATTTAAGGCTCAAAAATGTAGTTATCAATAGGGGATTACACGTCTACAAGACGTGTAAAATTCCGCCCCACAAATTAATATCAAACTAGTCCAACATACAAAGTCATTCTCGGCCAAAGGTGTAACAACATATCAACCTTTCCAATTCCTTTTTCAATTCAAGTTGTTTAGTATAACATGTTATCAAGCCGCAATCGATTATAACTACTACAATCTTCAAGTAGGTAACATGCGACGATTCTAATTATCGACCAAAATTGTATTTCAATTTCAAATGGCTAATCAATGTCATTTCGGATTTTAGGCTTCCAATATCCATAACACTTATCAATCTTATATACATATACTTCATGCTAGTTAAAATGTAAGGCTACAACAATATGTAATCTTATACACTTAAGAGAACAAGATTGTTACCTTAGTGAGCCTTAATCCACTTCAAGATCCGAAGTCGCTCCCTAGCAACTTAGAGCCTTTCTTTGACACTCCAATCCGCCACTTGAAGCCCTTAGAAGATTACAAATAACTTTCCTTCAACTTCCAATCCAAACCTAGGAAAGTGACTAGGTTTTCACCTTGCGACTAATACGAAAACGCCACTTTTCTGGGATCTTTCTATTGAGATACCCTTACAATACCCTTAGGAACCTTGGTTTAAAGTATGAGGATTATTGGAAAAAAATTGAAAATTTTTGTCTTGAGAAAAGACCCAAACCCGAGAGCTTCATAGAAGTGTTCAAAGTTTTCTTGAAAATTTTCTAAGTATAGAAGCCTTGTCTTGCTACTAGTGAGCTTATATAAACATATGGATGGTCAAGATTAAAACAAATGGGTGGCTTGGATGAATTTCACAAGGATCAAGCCAAGTGGCTCTTGACTAAGTCAACAATATCAAACTCTTAACTTTAGCAAGACTTGGTCAACTTTACTTGGGTCAAATGACCATAACACCCATGGTCTATTTCGTCCAACCAACTAAGGGGGGTGACACGTGTCTCCCTCCCGTTCGTCGCAATATTTCGTTTTCCGACATTTCCATAATTCCGATAAATTTTTACTAGTCTCAAATCTTAACACTTTTGAGTTCTTACGTACGTTCTTATAAACATGTCCTGGAATTCCGGGGTGTAACATTCTTCCCCCCTTAGAAACATTCGTCCCCAAATGTTCTTTTTGGAGTCAAACTTAAAGATAGCGACATAGTCTCCTTACAACCCCGACATACCAATAATGCCACACGTGGCCACATAACAATACTCATACTAAAATGTCAAGCTGAACCCCATGTGTCAACGTCGGTTATCTGCATAAAGCTTCTGCTGACTCTGAGCTTACTAATAATCTTTCCTGGATAAGCTTCGCCTTATCCACAGCCCGCTGAATCAAGTCTGGACCAAATAACTGAACCTCGCCTACGTCGAACCAACCAACCGGCGATCTACACTTTCTTACATACAAGGCCTCATACAGGGCCATCTGAATACTGGAAGGGTATCTGTTATCGTACGTAACTCAACAAGAGGCAAATAACCCTCCCAGCTTATCTCTGAAATCAAGAACACAGGCCCGCCACCTATCCTCAAGTGCCTGGATAGTACGCTCTGCCTGTCCGTCGGTCTGAGGGTGTAATGCAACACTGAGACTCACCTGTGTCCCTAACCCCTTCTGAAAAATCTCCAGAAGTTATCCGTAACCGAGCTCATCTGTCTGACATCATAAACGTAGGAACCCCGTGCAGTCTCACAATCTCCCTGCTATATAAGCTAGCATAATCCTCAGCCAAGTAAGTGGTCCTAACCGGAAGAACACGACTGGTTTCACCAGCCTCTTTACCATGACCCCCAGGGAGTCGCACTTCCTCTGAGTACGATGCCACCCTGTAACAAGATCCATATTAATTACCTCTCATATCTAAGTTGGGATTTCAATCGCCTGTAATAGCCCACTGGGCTTTTGGTGTTCAACCATGACGTGCTACTAATTCGGACATTAAGCAACAACTCTGCTACGTCACTCTTCAGGCCATCTTACCAATACATACATCTGAGGTCACGACACAACTTAGTCGATCCCGAACAATTAGAGCAATAAGCCGCTGCGTGCCTCTAAAACCTCGCGACAAGTCATGCAAAGACCGGTACACACAATCTATACTCTTATCACAGCACCCCATCCGGTGCTACTCAAACAGGCTCTTCTCTTCTTGGAGAGCCGTATATCGATACCGTATCATAACTGGATTCTCATACTGTCGCCTCTTTACCTCCTCAACGACGAAAGACTCGGCAACCTCTCGGATCTAAACTTCATTAACCTTGGAAACAAATAATCGAACCCCTCGGGTCGGTAGCTGATGAATCTCACGGACCACGTCCTGTCTATCTAGCTGCCCATCTGACAGACTACCCATAGATCCACGACTAAGGGCATCTGTAAGTGTCTTGGCTTTCCCCGGATGGTATATGATATCAATATCACAATCCTTGAGTAACTCTAACCACCGTCTCTGTCGCAAATTCAACCGCATCTGTCTGAAGATATACCGGAGGCTCTTGTGGTCTGCACAAATATCCACTTGAAGTCTATATATACGTCATGCCTCCAAATCTTCAAGGCATGATTAACTGCCGCCAACTCTAAATCGTGAGTGGCGTAATTTCCCCTCATGCTTCCCTAACTGCCGGAAAACATAGGCTCTAACCTTATCGTGTTGCGTCAGCACACAACCTAGCCCAACACCCAACGTGTTGCAATAATAACCTAACCCTCTAGTCTCTCAGGAGGGGTTAGAACTGTAGTCATGGTCAACTTATGTTCCAATAACTGGAAGCCTTTCTCATACCTGCGAAATATTCGGGTATCCTTAATCTCAATTATGGTTCCTGTTTCCCTTTCTCTGTCGCAACCAAACTTGGTCACCAACTTAGATTTGATTCCTTTGCTTGCCTCATGGCTAAGACTTACTGTCAATCACAATTTAGGAGGGGAGATTTCCTTGATCTCGTCAAGTAGTAACCCGATTATTCTCTCCCAGCTCGTAGAGCTTATAGCCAGATGTTCAACCTCAATTCACGGTATTACATAATCCAATGACTTGTCAAGATTTCTTATCGTTCGAGTGTCTACTCGTATTTCCTTTATAAGTTATTTCAAGTTGTCCTGGGGTCCCTTACCCCTCCGTATTTCCTTACTATCTTTCTCGTCAGTAGAGATGTTACCACCTTCCCTCGAGGTGTTCTTACTGCCCATTATTTACTAATGGTCTTTACACTAGTCTGGGGTAATCATATCTCGTGCAACTTACATAACCATAATTGTATTCTCTTTTATCATTTTGGTCATAACCCTTCATTATGCTTATTATTAGCAAAAGTATTTCTATCTTGATTCATAATCGTACAGTTTCATACATGCGTACTACCTGCATTTATATCCTTACGACACTTCCTCGACCATTTCGTAACGTCGTTCACAATTACCCCAACACAAAACTTTTCCCACGGTTATCTAAAACTGTAACCTATGGTATGACGATACTGAAGACCTTACCCGTCTCCTATCCTTCGTCTAACAACATGGGTACACGTAACCCCATAATACGTAAAACTATCCTTTACGTGGGGGAGAGAACTTATCTCCCTTACAAAAGCTTAATCATCAAGCGCCACCTTACAGTCGTATAGATTTTCAAAACCTACCAACGATGTCTTTTGTTTTCCGTAGGCAGCACTCGTACTTATCTTATTCTTTCTTGTGCGCTATCCTGAACTTATCCGGAATGTCCTGGCCCTGACCGCCACACCAAACCAACTCCAAGTACCCCCAATGGCACTTAAAATAAACTCCTTCAAATTCAAGTACATCTTACCTTCTGCCTCAATTCACCTCAAATGAACAAGTCACACAGACTTATTAAAAACAATGATGTCAAAGAAGGAAGGATAATTCACTGGTTACCACCACTTCTATTCCTTTCCACTCGATAACCGGCTTATCGGGAAACCGGAATCGAGCCAACCTCTCTCTGCAGTCAACGTTGGCATAACAAGAGGCCAACTAGCCCGTACTCATAATGACCTCAACGTCTGTCATAACAACTCTGCTAGGTCTGCTAGGGTCCAACGACTGTATCGTTACCGACAATTATTATCTACCCGCTCAGCTACCACCCAACACTCACGGGTGTAGTCACCTCGAAAGGTTCTCATGGATTCAGGCTCTATTTCTTTACACTTGGTTGCTCTCTTTTTCACTGGTCGTACGCTTTCCGTACTTCCAAACTTATACTAACATACGTACATAACTTCCATACTAAATCTGGCCTCCAATCTTTGGAGTTACTAAATTAAACAATATAAGGCCATTTCCGGCTCTCACAACCTGGTTCCGGTGGAATGCGTCCACGAACCCGTAAAACGATTAACTAGACTCGGGCCGTGCACCCTCGTGACACTGTCACGTAGCGGGACTACTACCAACTGATCCCATTCCATTACAGGCTATGGGGCGACCCTTAATAGGTCCTCAACCCGACTCGGCGTTGTACTTAACTCTTATCCTTGGCCTGACTTAAATTTTTACTACCCCAGAAGGCCTTATATACCTAAGGTCTCGGCGGTTATCAACATTCTTAGGTTCGCAATTTTCATGCTCCAAGCCTACCTTATCAGTCCCCATGTAAATGGGTATAAAAACTTCTGGTAATACCATAATCGTGTTGTCTTGACCACAACAACCATACTTACTCCATACGGATCTCACCCGTACCATTCTCTTAATCATACCACGTAGCTTAATCTATTAACATAGTCTTCCATTAAGTCCCTTAATTAAACTTCTTAAGGGTCCATTTCCTTCTCGCATACTCATCATCTCCTAATTATCTCAAATTAGTACGTAAAACCTTGATGAGAGTTCATTAAACTGTTTCATACCTTCCCGGTATTTATTTAGTCCTTACCAATTCCTGGTAATCTAGAATCATTCTAGGCAACACATATGTGACCCTCATACATAAATTCGTATAGCTGTATGTCATAATACCAACTATACTACAAATATTACCAACCTGTATACGATCCATAATCTTTCTGGTCATCGCTTTGCCTTTCGTGTGCAATCAACATAACTTGTTAGGGAGAGACGACCCTAACCACACAGCTCTATCGCACGATCTCAGAGTGAGAAGAATGGAAACCAATCCTAAATGTCATGCGGCCTCCTGGTTATAAATGTGGTGCACAACACACCGATAACCAAGACTCTACTAGACACGGTCTGTAGACACTTTCTGAGGACTAACTGCTCTGATACCACTTTTGTCACGAACCGACCCCGGGCCCGCGACTGGTGCCCTACCTGGGCACCCCTTTCAGGTATACATCAGAGAATAGCAGTGGAACATACATAACACAAATAAACACTTAGACAATAAACAACAACATGCTAGCCGACGAGGCCACCTTTCGTACAATTTACATAATCCAAAAACAGAACAGTACATCTTTTTTTTCTTTACAACCCAATCCACAAGATATGACTACGCACTTAAGAATAACAAGCGTGGCGACAGGCCCCACCATACCCCTGAATGTACAACAACCGACAATACCAGTGATCTGTACTAAGGATAAGCCTCCGGAGTAATGGAGCTTCTCAACAGCTGAACAGTGATCCTAAGAGTGAGGATCATCAACCTGTATACTCTACCTGCGGCATGAACGCAGCCCCCGGAAGGAGGTCAGTACAACATGTACCAAATATGTGAAACTGAAAGTACTGTAATGAAATCATAAGTCTAAAATAAAGCTGGAAACATGTATGATAACTCAAATAACAGTACACTGTGCCTTACTAACAATATACTTTACTGCATAAAAATAGGAGGCTCATGATCAAGTAGGGTCACCCGCCCGTGGTATCATTAAGCAATCCTACTCCTGGGACTATTTCACCCGCATAGGTCCTGTGGACCCGCAATGAGGTAACTTCCTCGCATAGGCTGTATCCGCCCGCATAGGTCGTATGGACCCGCATAGGTATTCCTCGCGTAGGACTATTTCACCCGCGGGACTATTTCATTCTCTTAGGCCCGATGGGACCGCAATGAGTACAAACGCCGCACTCGCATCATGGGTAGCAAATCCATGGAATTAGTAGTAACCCAGGGCTTTACCCCGTAAGAATAACATAAACTAGCACAACCGGCTATCATACATAACATAAGCACTACCGGCTTATCATACATAACATAAGCACTACCGGCTTATCATACATAACATAAGCACTACCGACTTATCATACATAACATAAACAAGTTAAGAAATCCCCCTAACTTCTTATTAGCCTTATTCATATACACTCTCATTTGTTTACTTAAGGCACTAACATGTCATTATAAAATCCGGGAATTTAACCCAAAGTACTACGTACTTCTATTCTTTTAAAATGACTCTTTTTCATATAAAACTTCCAAGATACTAATAACCGTAGTATCAAGTTATATCTACTTTTCAAGACAAGTCACAATACCTTTTAGAAATACATTTATAGGCTTCTAAATCAAGTGACTTCTTTCTTTTAAAACCTTAAGCAATTGATGCCTCAAAATCAATTTGTCTTTCATTATTTCAAGTCATTTATCATACTTACATTACCTAGAGTAAACCACTCTTTTTAACTTTTCATAAAGCTATTATAACCAACTTCCCATAAAGCCGTTATACTAGCTTTATACTTTAGACAAATACATTCTTCTTTATATCCAAGAGACTTATACTTTCAAAACCAAGTATCATATACTTTTAAAATACTTTAAGTCTCTTAACTTTTAGAAACTATGATATTATCACGACCCGACCTCGGGCCCGCGACTGGTGCCTTACCCCGGGCACCCTAGTGATAAAACATCAGAGAAAAATTAGCGGAAATAAAAATTTAGACATGAAACAAGATATGAAATAAGAAACAAGCTAACCAAAACGATCATCTTTCTGCATATATATATAAACCTGAACAGTTACATCCTTTACAAACCCTGCCCACAACAATACTACAGACCTCTAAGAATGTAAAAACAACTATGATGGGACAGGGCCCCGCCATACCCCTGAATGTACAAGTACTTACAATGACAGAGAATCTATACCAAAGATAAGCCTCCGGAGAAACGGAGCTTCCCAATACGCAGAGCCGTGATCCTATGAGCGAGGATCAACAACTGGTGTACCTCTACCTGCGGCATGAACGCAGCCCCCCGAAGGAGGTCAGTACAACAGGTACCAAGTATGTGAAACTGAAAATACTGTAATGAAATCACATTTCATCATTTTAAAAGACCATTTTAAAATAAATAAACAGTTATGTCAAGTCAGGGACGCATGTCCTCAAAATCATCACTCACACATAACTATGGGTCTCACGCCCATAATATCAATCGTGCCCGTGGAACTCCTTCCTCACTGCCGGCAGTACATGATGTAAAACAACAACCCCATGTGTACCTGAACACTAGATCCTGCCTGCGTCATAAAACCGATCGGGCCAAGTAGAATAGCCAACTACCAGATCCAAAAACTAGTCATAAAACTTCACGGGCCAAGTACGGAAGCCAACTACCAGAGCCTACCGTCTCACGAGATATGACCAGGACAAGTATCTTAAGCTATCTACCAGAGCCTGCCGATACACGAGAAATGACCAGGACAAGTATCTAAAGTGAGCCTGTAACCACATGTACAAATCAAGCCTGTGATCGCTCGTCACTGCGGCAAGCTTCATGGATTAGCGGTCCATGGACTAATAACGTAACCCGGGAATTCCACCCGCACCAATGGCCGCATGCCCCGGCATCTTACCTCGGTTAAGCATGGCCATGGAACCATCCTAGTGGACGCATACCCGTGGACCATCCATCTCGTCAGTATGTCCAAAGGAAATAACAAGATAACACTCATAGTGGAAGCATACCCGTGGACCATCCAACGCGTCAGTATGTCCAAGAAATCAACCAGATAACCGGCCCTCCATCGAGAGACACAGTAGCATAGAAATACAACAATTGCTCAACAAAGGCTATCACAACAAGCATAGGCAAGTTCAACGTACTTTTAGACTTTTATTAACATGTAAACTGATTCATCAATTTTATCAACTCCAAGTACTTTCATTTTATGCCAACAAATCCGGGTTTTAACCCCAAAGTACTACATACTTTCATTCTTTTAAAAGACCTCTTTTTACGTAAAAGCCACACGATACTAATACTCGTAGTATCAAAACACGTTTTCTTTTCAAACCAAATTACTACACCTTCAGAAAATCTTTACAAGGCCTTTAAAATCAAGTACTCTATACTTTTTAAACCAAGTGCTTTACATTTTTAAAACAACATCAAGTATACTTTTAAAACCCAAGTAACTCACTCTTTTCAAAACAAGTAACCTATACTTTTAAATCAAGTTAATTCTCCTTTTTCGAAATCAAGGGGGGTATTTATAGGGAAATCAAGGGCTAGGATCTTAGCAAGTGTGTGGTGAGATTGGGGGACAAGTGTGTGTGGGTCCCACCATCCACATGGCTAACAAAAACTTGAGACAATTGGCAAGGCCGTTTCGGCCAAGCATGGACAAGTGGCTAGCCACTTGTCCCACCCATTTCGGCCACATGCCACCTAAGGGGGTGACACGTGTCGCCCTCCAATTCATCCAAAATATTTCATCTTCCGAAAATATCCATAATAGCCAAAATCTCGAAAACAATGTGGGCCCCACAAAACCGTAAATTTTCCCCGTGGGCCCCACGTGACCAAATCTGGAAAATTTCCTGTCGGAAAAATCAAATCTTTCTTCCTTTCCAATCTTAATGTCGTATTATCCTACGTACGTCCTCACATACATACCCTGGAACTACGGGGTGTAACAAATATCCTTAATATTCTTAAACAAGTGAGTTAAGTCCCTAACTCAACCAACTTGGACATTCTTAAAATAAGCCAAGGATATCAAATGGATTAGATTGTCAAAAATCTCGTACGTCTTCCGTACTATATATTTACAACTATATATGCTCAAGAGATAAGAAAGTTCCACATACCTCTTCGGTTCAATCCACCTGCCAAGTCCAATACGCCGTACGTAGTATGTCAACCTATAATGACCATAATACGTCTATTAACTTCTAAATTCAAACGTAGAATATTCCAAGTGCAAAGTCACTAAATTCTACGGAAAATCGGACATCACTTCCTTTGTTTTTACATACTTTTCCACCTTTTTCAAGGCCCGAATTCAATAACCAAACACGCCACATTTAAGGCTAAAAAATGTAGTTATCAATAGGGGATTACACACCTACAAGACGTGTAAAATTCCGCCCCACAAATTAATATCAAACTAGTCCAACATACAAAGTCATTCTCGGCCAAAGGTGTAACAACATATCAACCTTTCCAATTCCTTTTTCAATTCAAGTTGTTTAGTATAACATGTTATCAAGCCGCAATCGATTATAACTACTACAATCTTCAAGTAGGTAACATGCGACGATTCTAATTATCGACCAAAATTGTATTTCAATTTCAAATGGCTAATCAATGTCATTTCGGATTTTAGGCTTCCAATATCCATAACACTTATCAATCTTATATACATATACTTCATGCTAGTTAAAATGTAAGGCTACAACAATATGTAATCTTATACACTTAAGAGAACAAGATTGTTACCTTAGTGAGCCTTAATCCACTTCAAGATCCGAAGTCGCTCCCTAGCAACTTAGAGTATTTCTTTGACACTCCAATCCGCCACTTGAAGCCCTTAGAAGATTACAAACAACTTTCCTTTAACTTCCAATCCAAACCTAGGAAAGTGACTAGGTTTTCACCTTGCGACTAATACGAAAACGTCACTTTTCCGGGATCTTTCTATTGAGATACCCTTACAATACCCTTAGGAACCTTGGTTTAAAGTATGGGGATTATTGGACAAAAATTGAAATTTTTTATCTTGAGAAAAGACCCAAACCCGAGAGCTTCATAGAAGTGTTCAAAGTTTTCTTGAAATTTTTCTAAGTATAGAAGCCTTGTCTTGCTACTAGTGAGCTTATATAAACATATGGAGGGTCAAGATTAGAACAAATGAGTGGCTTGGATGAATTTCACAAGGATCAAGCCAAGTGGCTCTTGACTAAGTCAACAATATTAAGCTCATAACTTTAGCAATACTTGGTCATCTTTACTTGGGTCAAATGACCATAACACCCATGGTCTATTTCGTCCAACCAACTAAGGGGGGGGGGGGGGTGACACGTGTCGCCCTCCCGTTCGTCGCAATATTTCGTTTTCCTACATTTCCATAATTCCGATAAATTTTTACTAGTCTCAAATCTTAACACTTTTGAGTTCTTACGTACGTTCTTATAAACATGTCCTGGAATTCCGGGGTGTAACACTTATGCATCAATAGTCAAAGGAAACCGTGATGTTTTGAATGGAAAACGTTTGCATTATGTTGCTGATTCCCGTAATGTGGGGCCTCTTGACTTACCTAGAGGGGATTTGGATTATCTTACGGAGACTGTAGGGCACCTTTTGATTGGTTATTTTGCGGGGTCTTTCCCGGGGAGCTTGGCATTAAGGAAGCTATGTCGCTCATGGGGAGTTGCATACCGCTTTAATGTCCACGCTTCAGGATGGATAGTTTCCAAATTTAATACTGAGATTGACAAAGAAAAGGTCATGGCCAATGGGCCACACTTTGCTTATAGCACTCCTCTATTGCTGAAAGATATACCTCATTGCTTCACCTTTGACAAACATGAGATATGTACCATTCCGATATGGGTAAGGCTACCGTCTCCCCCGTTAGAACTTTGGAACATTAACGCTTTGAGTCATATCTTGTCCCGTATTGGCAAGCCTATTGGGACCGACAAACTCACTAGTGAAAAATACCTTCTCTCTTATGCACGGGCCCTAGTTGAGATAGATCTCTCCAAAGGTACTCTTGATGCCATTGAACTCAAGCTTTGGGACGGCACCATCATTGACCAAAAACTTGTTTATGAAAAGCTTCCAGACTACTGTGAGAAATGCCATATGATTGGACACTCCATTATGACTTGTGAAAAGCATCATGCCGACACTAATAGGCGGGTGCAAAGGCAAGGCGAGACACAAACCCTCAATACCAATGCAAAGGGGGTTCATACCTACTTGGACACACTCGTGAGGGAGGTTGCCCCTACGGGTTCAGACGGGAGTAAGGGTGGAAGCAGAAGTGGGGGTTCGGGGACACAGACCGGGGCTGGCGCAGGTCGGAACATGAAGGAGGTACAATGAGGAGGCCAACCATCGGGGTCACAAACCGTGGTTGTCATAGGTCGGAACTCTATTACGGGAGACCCTAGGGGCAACACGGATACTAAGGGGAGACTTGGAGAGGCAAGCATTATGGAGAGGCAACCCGCAACCCTTAGCGATATTGGCTTAAATAGGAGTTTGAGAGCGGTAACGGATTCGGGTGATAAGCCTCTGGGGACACAAACTGGGGTTGACAAAGGTCGGAACTCTATTGCGGGAGACTATAGAGGCCACGTGGGTACTGTAGTGAGTGATCACGAGACATGCATAATGGTCACTCAACACGCGTCTGAAAATATGGTTGGATTGGGCAGGAGTTTGGATGCGGTAGCGGAACCGGGTGGTCAGCCTCCGGGGATACAAACCAGGGTGGACAAAGGTCGGAACTTAGCAACGGGAGACCATGGGGGTCCCCCGGAGTCTGAGAGAAGCAAGGACGAGTCACGATATCCTTCAAGCCAACCCGTGGAGACTCATTCCACGAATAACGCTAAAGGGACTTCTATTGATATGAATGACCAACCGCCGGGACCACTAACCGACGTGGTTAAGGGTATGAAAGGCGTGAAGGCACAATTTATCGAGGTTAATGACATGGGCAGCATGAGCCCAGTCGTTAAACAATCCGCAATATTCAGGAAACTTGTGAATTTGCACGGTAATATATTGGTGCAAAATGCAACCGACGCCAAAGCTAGATCAGCATTTGATGTAGTCCTTGAGCAAAATCATGTTCTGTCTGCTACTTCGGATGAGCATAAGGAAGGACAGATTAAGCTGAATCAGACAGTTATGAAGGATGGGTTCACGATAGTTAAGAGAAGAGGGAAGGCAAATAATAGCACGGGGTCACAAATAATGCCTAGTACTGGTCCACTTACGAGAGCTCAACAATGGTATAATGAAGATCATAGGGTACACACCTATCTGACCTCCCCTGTGATGGACGTAAATACAGATGGAAGTTGTATCCATGACGATCGGCCCACATATCCCCCGACTCTTGTCCCTCATACTCGTGGTGGCCAGCCTTTGGGGTCCCAAACTGAGGCTGGAAAAGGTCGGACTAACCCTAGGATAGAGGGGGGTAAAGACGGAGGGTTTTCGTTCAGAATTGGGGGCCAGCTTGTGGGGATACAAACCAAGGTTGGCACAGAACTGCCTACTGACACTGACGGTATAGGATAACCCGCGGACAATGCGGGTAGTTCAACGGTTGCGAATATTGGTGGCCATCTTGCGGGGACACAGACCGAAGTTGGCAAGGGTCGGACAAATTTGGAAGCTCAACCTTTCGGGCCTTCGGCTAAGGTTGGGAAAGGTCGGAATTTGGAAGGGACCAAGGAGGAGGAAGGGCAAGTGGACGCGAGGACGAGGGCAATATCTAAGTCTAATAATGGTGGACAAAACTTCCCCATACCCTTTAGCAGAATGACAACCCTTCCCATTAAAAAGAAGGGTACTTATGGTGGCATCAACTCTATTATTACTAATGAAGATAGCATGAAGGGGACTATTCCCCTGCCGTTATCGAAATGATCATTGCTTCATGGAATATAAGGGGCCTGCACCGCTCCTCCAAGCAAAAGGAGATTTGCTCTGTGGTGCATGAGAACAACATTGACATCTTTGGTATCATGGAATCTAAACTCAACAACTCGACTCTTAAACATTTCTGGAATTCTAATTTTCACAACTGGGAGGTGTTGGATAACTTTGCCCATCACCCGGCAGGGAGGATATTTATTTTATTCAACCCGACCAAAGTCATTTTACAAGTGCTTGACATCAACCCGCAAGCCATTCATTGCGATGTCACTTGTGCTATCTCATCCAAAAGGCTCCAAGTCACTTTTATTTACGGTCTACACACGATTATTGATAGACGGGGCTTATGGGAGAAATTGAGAGAGTACGGGACCCTCATGACTATGCCATGGCTTGTTCTTGGGGATTTCAACACGTTTATGAAGGAGGATGAGCGTTTCAACATGGCACCCATCTCCAGCTACGACACGAAAGATATTGTTGATTGTTGCCGAGATCTAAGCCTCACAGATTTATCTTCGACGGGATGCGAGTTCACTTTCAGTCGCAGCAATACTTTGAGCAAGCTTGACATGGCCCTCATTAACGCCCATTGGTTACATGCGGGCTGGTATGGCAATGCACATTTCCGTCGGTCCGGGCCTTTTTCGGACCATACGCCGTGCATTGTCTGTATTTTGGATCGTCCAAGGATGCGCAATAGACCTTTCAAGTTCTTCAATATGTGGGCTACTCATGAGCACTTTGGTAGAATTGTGACGAACGCTTGGGAGCGTACTATCGATGGCAATGCACAATTCCGGTTCTCCCGGAAGTTACTTTACCTCAAAGGACCATTGAAGCAGCTTAACGAGAAAGACTTCTCCCATATATCGACGCGGGTCAAAAGGGCAAAGGAGGAGCTAGATATTGTTCAACAGGATGCCTTAAGTAACCCGAATCTTGACCACTTACACACGAGGGTTTCCGAGCTAAGGCACAAATCCATGGTTCTTATTGATGCGGAAATTAATTTCCTTAGACAGCTTGCCAAGTGTGAGCATCTCAAGCACAGTGATAGGTGCACTATGTTCTTCCATGGTATGGTCAAACGTAACTCCAAAAGGAACTTTATTGCGGTCACTACCAAGAGTGATGACTCTCATACGAACTCCAGTGACCAAGTTGCGATGGAATTCATTATTTATTATAAAGGGATACTTGGAACTAGGGATGCTTGCGAGCCTATTGATGTTGGTGTCATATCTTCGGGCAATTGCCTCTCGGATGAACAGGGGGATGTCCTCGTTAGAAATGTCACGAATGCTGAAATTAAAGGGGCATTATTCGGTATTGGGGATGACAAAGCCCCTGGTCCGGATGGCTACTCTTCGGGTTTCTTTAAGAAAGCTTGGAATATCGTTGGCAGGGAGTTCTGTGAAGCGGTAAAAGAGTTCTTCACTTTTGGAAAGCTTCTCAGGCAGATCAACCACACTACCATCACCCTTATTCCTAAATCTACCCACTGCTCAACGGTGGGTGACTACATGCCTATTTCTTGCTGCAACATTATGTATAAGGTCATCACAAAGATCATTGCTTCCCGATTGGTGACGGTTCTGGATGTACTCATTGATCTCAGGCGGCTTTTGTCCAGAATAGAAGTATGTCTGACAACATATACCTTGCACAAGAGCTTTTGAGGGGTTACAACCGTAAGAGGGTCTCTAGTAGATACATGCTCAAAGTTGATCTCCGTAAGGCCTTCAATTCAGTAAATTGGGAATTCCTCACAGCTATTTTGATTGGTTTGAATTTCCCAGAGAGACTCGTTGCTTGGATTATGGAATGCGTCTCCACGACTTCTTATTCGATTTCTATCAATGGGAGCTTACACGACCATTTTAAGGGCCGAAAGGGACTCAGACATGGGGACCCCCTCTCCCCTACCTTATTTGTTATTTGCTTAGAATATCTCTCGAGTATGATAAAAAAGAACACTCAGATGCCGGTTTTCACTACCACCCCAAGTGCAATAGCTTAAAGATCACACACCTTGCTTTCGCCGATGATTTGCTACTTATGTCAAAAGGGGACACTACTTCCGTCTGGATCCTCATGGATTGCCTTCGTGATTTCCAGAATTGCTCAGGGCTAACCTCCAATGCACTCAAGTCCAGCTTGTACACGACTGGTATCACAGACCACGACCTTGCTGATATTAAGCAGATTACTAGCTTCGACACTGGCGCTATGCCTTTACGCTATCTCGGCATTCCCCTTGCCGCGGATAAGATGAGACTGGTTCACTATGACCCTTTTGTGAACAAAATTGCAGGGTACACTGACTCATGGATGAGCGCTACTTTATCTTATGCGGGCAGACTTGAACTCATCAAGTCTGTCCTCCAAGGTGTGGAATGTTTATGGTTATCAATATTGCCGGTGCCTGTTGCGGTCTGTAAGAAAGTTTACGGACTATGTAGGACCTTCCTATAATGTTCAAGCCACCCTCTTGTAGCATGGAAGGAGTGTACCAGGCCGAAATCCGAGGGTGGCCTCGGAATCAGGGATCTCAAGGCCTGGAACCTTGCTTTGCTCGCCAAGTGCCTTTGGAATATTCATCAAAAGAAGGACACACTTTGGATTAAATGGATCAATAACAAGTATCTTAACAACAACAACAATATTTGGTCCTGGGTTGCTAAGAACGACGACTCACCTTTGATCAAGCGACTTCTGTTTATCCGTGACTTCATCCTTGAACGTGAAGGCTCACACGATCAAGCGACTATTAAAATGGCGGCATGGTATAATAGTAATCACAGTGCCTATGACTATTTCAGGACACATGGACAACAAATGATTTGGGCAAAGGATGTTTGGAGTTCTTGTATCACTCCAAAGCAGTCCTTCATTCTTTGGCTTTGTGAGAGGAAACGATTACGGACGAAAGATAGAATCACTTATATGGACATTAATAGAAGGTGCTCCCTTTGCGGTTATTCTGACGAATCAATAGCTCACCTATTCTTCAGCTGCACGATCAATAGTTATCTCTGGTCACGGGTCAAGACATGGCTTGGCATCAGGAGGGCTATGACCACAATCGATAGCGCTTTGAAATATATCAAGAAAGAAGGGCGTGGAACTGGTTGGCAAGCTAAAGTTAAGTGCGCTGGCCTGGCCACCACCATCTACCACATTTGGACTGAGAGGAACATGATTATTTTTTACGGGTTGAGACTTGATAGAGAAGCTATTCTCTTAGGATCAAGACCAACATCTACAAAATTTTGTTCACATTATACCCCTTTTTCCTGGATAGATTTGTATCCCTAGCCACTAACTAGGTTATGGATGGCTGGCTGGACCTGTGGCATCGTCGTAGCGCCTTTTGCAAACCTCCAGACTGCCCAACTTGTGGGATCAACTGGAGTCTCCCGACCACCCGGAATGTGGGATTGGCGGGAGTCCTTTATGCATTGTACCTAATGACTTCTCGACCTGTGGGCAAGCACGAAATAGTACGTGGCCTGGATAGTAGGTACTATGGCGATTACTCCTAGCGGTAACGTGACGAGGGTGGGTCTTTACCCATGTAACATTTGGGTTGACCATGGAAAGGATTTAAGGAGGCCCACGACTGCAACCTTATGCTCTACATAAGGGAATTGCCATAGTTTAGGACTTTTGTGGCATGCATCTCTCTTTTGTTTAGCTTGGGCACTCACGACTACCCAACTTGTGGGCTAGCTTGAGCTTTTATTACTGACGAGCCTAAATCTTGTGCTGACTTGCCTAGCAGAGACACACCAGATTTACATCGTCTTTACATCGTGGGCACGCCCGCAAAACATGTATATTCTGATGATTATTAATACACATTTACCTTTCCATAAAAAAAAAGTGTGGGCTGTATGGTCAGGGGTACCCAGTAGGTTGGGTCCGGGTGCCCGTCGCGGTCCTCTGGTTTGGGTCGTGACAAACTTGGTATTAGATCATGTCTGTCCTAGGAAGTCTACAAGTCTTATCTAGTAGAGTCTTAGTTATGGGTGTGATGCGCGCCACACCTATAAACAGGAGGAGCAAGGCATTTAGGAATGATTTCTATTCTTTCATTATTTAGATCGTTCGATAGAGCAGAGTCATAAAAGTATTTGTTCCTAATTCAAATTTCTCGTCAAATTGTAGTAATGTCGACACTGAGAAATACCGCGGGTAATGTTGGTGCGGGTACTCCTGTGAGACAAGATGATAGACAAATACCACCCACTGACATGGGTCGGAGGGGTACTGAAATTGGAGTTAGAGAGGTGAGTTATACTATGGATTCTGACCCATTAGAAATCATGGAGTCCACAAATGAAGAGGATCCATCTGAAGATCCCTATGAATCACCTGCTCGAACACCCTCTGTTCTTCCGGTGGAAAGTGGGGTAAGTGGAGCTCCGACTTCACCAAGGACTTCAGGGTCAGTATCGGGCCCCAGGGACCATGAGGTAGATAAAATAACAAATATATGGGATTTCCCTCAGATATCACGCCATGTCCGGATGTGCATTTCATTCACTAATCCAGGCTCTTCTGAGGTCACGTATAACCCACAGTCTTGGGGATCTGTTAATCAGGGCTCATCAACCCGTGTTATTAAATACACGCAAGAGGAAGCAATGAGACGTGCCAGAATGAGGCAAAGGGTTAGTAAGGATAAGAGAATTCTTCTTCGAAGTATATCGGATCAAATTTTGCATATAGGGCCAGGATAGGACAACGTAGTGATATGGTTGTGTGAACTTATAGATCCCGCCACTAAAGGCTGAACTTAATTCCCTTTGTGTAAGAATATGATATCTTGTGTTTGGTATTGATTGAAGTATGTAATATATGTGATGGATGTAAATTGTGAATATTATCTAAATATTTTTCTTCTTAAAATCATTTTAAGTCTGCTCTGTTGATTCATCGGATTTAGTGTTTGTTACATGATTACATGTTAGATAATTAAGAAATAAATGGATTGTGTATATGAATAATAAGACTGATGTACTGTTTAATGTTATGAAGATATTGATATGTTCTAATGCTCCTAGGTGACTACATGTATTGTTGGTTTGGGGTCAACCTTGTGGGGTAGATGTGGTGGTGTTTGTGGTATTAATAACCAAATTCCAAATTTGATTTATGAATGTTGTCCTCATGATTTATTGGCTGCCAAAATCTGTATTAATCTGATTTATCCAGCATGATGTGGAACAGGAAGATGCTAAGTTCAAGGACCTTTTGATTTCTATTAAGTTCTTGTGTTTAATTCAACATATTTTGAACCTGTTTTTTTTTCAAAAATAAGAATTCAGGGTCTATACTGGTACCATGACATGTCTAATTTCTATGTGTCAATATACTTGATTGGTTACTTGGGTGGCATGAGCCAGTGGGTCACTTGTTTTGTATACCAACTCAAATAATGTCATCATGTTAGCCTGAAAGTCCCTTAGACTATGTCATACCATGTAATATTTAACTAAAAAAGGATGTGTGTTCAGTTTGGATGGATAATCTTGAATTTATAGAGTATTACAACTTGACTATATTAATCTTGTGCTGGTGGGGATACTCCCTAACTGCATGTTCCCCTGGTTTGTCTTGATGTTAGTATGACCAGTTAAGTAGAATGAGTAGGGATTTTGTGCATATATATGTTGGTTTTTAGAGCTTAACTGAACATGTCCTGTTTATCCTTAGATAAGGTGTATGACTCCTATACCACTTTAAGTATCTCCTGTAATCACATAAGACCTGTAAACTAGACTCAAGAAATGACAAAGCAGAGTAATGTATATATATGTGATAGTATGATATTTAGTTTAGGTGTTCTGTGATATGTTCCTATTCTTATCTTGGCTTAAATACTTCCTTATATGTGTTGTTTGCCCAGAAAAAGGTATGTGTTGAATCCCAACCTTCGAGATTATGTATCAACCTATTACTTACATCTAGATAATCCCATTGATTGAGTGCTGCCAACTGGGTTTCCTGGAATACTGGGAGGTGACTGCCTTGCATTTTCTTTAGGTATTTGCATCACCTTATCATTGGTCTGCTCTCAATAAGCTTTAGATGATCTGATATGTGTCTTTTATTATTTATGATTCTTCTCTGCCTCTCATGTCTGCTCATACATATGCCAAATCTCTTGAAGTTTCCCCAAAAACTTATATGTGTTACTTCCTGTTTATCTTAGGACTTCTAGATAGTAGTCCTAAACTAAATGCCCTGCATACAATTTAAGACTATAATCTGTCAACATGAAATTGAGAAATGATAACATGTGTGATTCATATGAATTAATAAATGTCATGTTGATGGGTTGTTTTTACACTTTCTATGGACTGATTGTTGCTGCATATTGGCTTAATTATTTGAAGCAAGTAGCTGTTGCCTTGTGGTACTAGGTGCTGTATATTTGGGAAATAGTCATTCCTATAATTAGCATATACCCTGAGTTGCTGCTGTGATAGTGGCTTGAATTGTTGCTGCCCTTAAAATTACCATACTTTGGGATAAATCTATTGCTTCAGGGTTCATTGACATGCTGACAAACTTGCTACCAGCTGCCTTAAACTAGTTGTTATATATATATATATATACCTGTTACTATTGTATAGTTGTTGAATTGATGCCACTGCTACATTTCTGAGGTAAATATTACTGCACCTCTGATGTTTGCTGGTACATTCTAACCAGTTGGGCAGCTATATTATAATATGAAATTTCCATTCTTTGTTACAAATGATTGTTGCCTTTTGGGGACTGGACAGTGCTACACTTTGTGGGATAAAGAGGATGTTGCTTGCCTGTTATTATAGCTGTTGCTGGATGTCACTTACTGTACTGTTAAGCTACTGTTTTTTTGTGTTTCTATTACTTATATCCCTATTACACTCTGGTTGCTGCATTTTCGGTTCATTCTAGTTGCCTTTCTAAGGCTCGAAATACTGAAAATAACATGTGCTTATGCTGAAGTTGAGTACTACTTCTGTCCTAAAGCAGTTGCATTTTGTTAGTACATGCTGCTTACTACTGCTTTGCTGTTATTGCTGTTAATGTCTCAACTTCACTTTGAAATATTGCCATATTCGACTACATATTGCTGCCCCCAGTTTGTGACAGAGACTGCTGCATGTTTTGGGCTGAGATAGATCTGAATATAAGCAGTGGGGTTACGACATGATTAATTGCATAAGGTTTCACTCATTTAAAGAATAAGACAGACATGAGGTAATAAAACAGCGAAGGCATGATTATTTGCACTGGTTTGATTATTATTTTAATAGCTATGAATGCATATAGGACTCTAAACCAGATGTCAGAATTCTCTATTTCCTTTGAATATACCTGAACATCCCTGATGAAGCTGCTAATCTCCAGTCCAAAATCATTTAGTTTAATATGTGTCTGAGATGGGAATATGAGTTAGTTTGCTAAGTGCTTTGGTTTGTAACTTACATGGTCCTAAAAGGTATTTGAATTTACTATATGTGTGTATTTGTATATGGTCTTAAGGTGATTAGATGTTCGTCCTAATATTTGGAAAAAAATGTGTGTGCCTATTGGGCCTAGAGTTGACCTGCTAATCTGTGTGCATAGATGTGTGTGGAATTAATTGTACTTATGCCATTACGTGATAAGATTAGATATAGCACCCCACCATTCGAGGACGAATGTTTCTAAGGGGAAGAGTATGTAACACCTCGAAATTTCGGGTAATGGTTTGAACCCATAAACGTCGACAAGTAGACCCGGACCCTGAGAAGTGTATGTTGTATTTGCGTATACTAATAAAGAAATTAGTATATAAAAGAATGTGATCCCGGAATAATTTGAAGTTAACAAGTATGATGACAGGGATAATAATAATAATTTTATGTCCCCGATGAGGCTACGAACTAGTGTCATATTATAAGAATTATGACATTGGGTACACGAAGGTTTTATAAGTCATCCGATTTTGAGTGAACTGGGATCTAGAATTTAATTGTGTGTATAGTTAATTATTAATTGGGGAAAATAGATAGTGGATGCTACGTGTAATTTCATATCACCGTCTGAGTGACTAGGCTTATGTAACATAGCGGTAACAGCTTTTCATCACGACGACCCCGGCCGCGGCGGTGCCTACCCGGGCACCTGTCTGTACACATCAGAGAATAGCAGCGGAACATACACAACATAAACACATGTGTAAATAATATATCAACACAGGCTAGCCGATAAGGCCGCCTTCCATAATATAAACAAAGTCAAAAGTACAACTTACAACTCGGTTCTTACTGACCACATATGTGAATACAGACCTCTAGGAATAACAACTGTGGCGGGACAGGGCCCCGCCATACCCCTGAATGTACATAATCTACAACATCAGGGAAAGACTGTACCAAAAGAAAGGCAAGCCTCCGGAGAATGGAGCTTAGGCGTCGATAAGTGATCCTAAGAGTGTGGATCCGCACCTTACTCCTTTCTGCGGCATGAACGCAGCCCAGGAAGGGGTCGACACAATATGTACTAAGTATGAAAAACGGAAAATGCGTAATTACAACAAGTTTAAAAGAAAGCGGGAGACATGTATGCTAACAATTACGATTGCTCGATTGCCTTACTAACAATGAGAGTATAAATAGGTGTAGACTTACAACGAACAATAGGAGTGGCATCCTACTCCTGGGCCTATTTCACCCGCATAGGTCGGTGGACTGCGTGGTATTCCTCGCATAGGACTATTTCACCGCATAAGCCCTTACGGACTCGTGAGGTATTCCTCGCATAGGCTGGACCCGCCCGCATGGGACTATTTCACCCGCATAAGCCCTTACGGACTCGCATGAGGTATTCCTCGCATCGTGGTTAGCAAATCTACGGAAATATACAATGCCACAATCCCGGGGAATGACCCCGCAACGAATAATATATCATTAGCCCAAATCCGGCTATCACACATAACATAAGCTCTATCGGCTTATCATGCAATATATAAGCAAGTTAAGAAATCCCCTAACTTCTTACTATTCTTGTTCATATACACTCTCATTTTAGTTTACCTAAGGCACTATCATGTCTTTTATAAAAATCCGGGAATTTAACCCAAAGTACTACGTACCTCTATGCTTTTAAAATGACTCATTTCATTATAAAACTTCCGAGATACTAATAGTCGTAGTATCAAGTGACAATTTCTTTTCAAGACAAGTCACAATACTTTTAGAAATAAAAATATGGCTTCTAAATCAAGTGACTCGTGTCTTATAAAACCTTAGGCAATTGATGCCTTAAAATCGAATTGCCTTCCATTAAAATCAAGTCATTTATCTTTCCATAAAGTCAACATAACCAACTCCCCATAAAGTCGTTATATTCACTTTATACCTTAGTCATGTACAATTTCCTATCCAAGGGACTTATACGTTTAAAACGACACAAGTATTACATACTTTAAAATTCTTCAAGTCCCTTATCTTTAACAAGACTTAAGACATCTTTAATATTCTCAAAGAAGTGAGTTAAATCTCCTAACTCACCCGACTTGACATTTCATAAAACAAATAAAGAATGTCAAAGTCTTGTACGTCTACCGTACAATATACGTGAAACTAGTCATGCTCAAAGGATAGGAAAAGTTCTACATACCTCGTCGGGTCAAACCACTTGCCAAGTACAAAGTCCCGCCCGTAGTACGTCAACCTATAATATTCACGATACGTCTATTAAAGCCTTGCTTCAATCGTAGAATATTATAAGTGTTAAGTCTCTAAATCCTACGGAAAATCGGACAGCACCTCCTTTGTATTTACTCACTTTGCCACCTCTTTCAAGGCCGAAAATACAATAACCAAACAGCCCCAATTGGCTCACAATTAAAAAGAAGGTCATCCAATGCAAATGACTAACTAAACAGCCCCAATTGGCTCACAATATATAGAAGGTAGTCCAATGCAAATGACTAACTAAACAGCCCCAATTGGCTCACAACAATATATCCATTTATAAGGTATGTATACATGTTACAGTCACAACTATTGATTTCCTTTGTTTTTCACATTTCAAATGGCTATCATAACCTATTATACATATCCATCTAAAACATGATTCACGTGGCCAATATCAACTTTAACAAGGATTACTATCAAATTTCCAAGAGGAGAGGAAATCTCTTACCTTAGAGTTAGCCCACTAAAGCTTTCTTTCTTCAACTTCTATTCCCGTCAAACTCGTCCTTGTGAGTTTCCCACAAGCTTACCAGCACTTTGTCTTCTTACCGCCGCTCCAACAACACCCACTAAGCTAGGTTTTCTTCAAATCTCAAGAGAGAAGGGGAGAGGGGTTTTTAGGTGTTCTAAGGTGAAATGACCAAGTCTTTCAAGACTTGGTCTTAAAATAGGCTCTTTCGTGGTCAACAAGATGGGAGGACACTTGTCACCCTCCCATAGGCCCTTTTGAAAATATCCTGCTTTAAGCAATTCATGAAAAAATCCCGCTTGGCGCGCCTGCGATCGGCGGCGCCGAAACCTCCGAGGATTTTCAGGATTAGTGGCGCCGCGGCCCTGCTGACGGCGCCGCGGCGCTGAGACGCCTGCTACGAAAATCCTTCCTCTGCGCCTGCTTACAGAATTTCTAACGCCCATACCTCTCCGCTCCGATGTCCTATCGACGAACGGTTTGTCACGTTGGATACTAGACTCATCCAACTTTATACTAGGCTTGCTAAACACCCCATACATCAAAAAAAAATTATTTGGGGTACCACACTCCAAATAAGCCTTAAAAATCCGTTCGACACATGATGCCAACTTATCTTATATTCGAATTTACGGGGTGTAACATTCTTCCCCCCTTAGAAACATTCGTCCCGAATGTTCTTTCGGAGTAACTTGTAATTAGCAACAAGTTTCCTTTCACAACCCCGACATACCACTAATGTCACACAAGGCCACTTAGTAGCATTAAGCAAAAGAAACACTTCAATAAAAACTTGGCAAGTAAGGGAAAATGGATTACCTGAAAGTATAGAGAATAAGTGAGGATACTTCCTCAGCATGTCCTCCTCCGCTTCCCAAGTCATCTCCTCCCGGTTATCATTCCTCCACAGGACTTTGACGAAAGCTACATCCTTGGTCGCGATCGCTGACACAGCGATCGAGTATCGCTATGGGACTCTCCTCATACGATAACCCCTCTGTTACCTGGACCTCACTGGTAGGGAAAACTCTCGCTGGATCTCCGATACACTTCCTCAACATAGAAACATGGAAGACCGGATGTACCGCCTCTAACTCTGATGGCAGATCCAACTCGTAGGCAACCTTGCCCACTCTACGAACGATCTGGTAGGGCCCAATGTACCTTGGGCTGAGTTTCCCCTTCTTACCGAATCTCATCACACCCTTCATGGGTGACACCTTCAAGAAGACCCAATCGTCAACCTGAAACTCCAAATGCCGACGCCGATTATCCGCATAAGACTTCTGCCGACTCTGAGCTGCTAACAGCCTCTCCTGGATAAGCTTCACCTTATCCACAGCCTGTTGAACTAAGTCTGGGCCAACTAACTGAACCTCGCCCACGTCGAACCAACCAATCGGCGATCTACATTTCCGCCCATATAAAGCCTCATATGGCGCCATCTGTATACTGGAATGGTAGCTGTTGTTATAAGCAAACTCCACAAGGGGCAAATGATCCTCCCAACTACCACTGAAATCAATCACGCAGGCTCGCATCATATCCTCAAGTGTCTGGATAGTGCGCTCTGCCTGCCCGTCAGTCTGAGGATGAAATGCTGTGCTGAGACTCACCTGTGTCCCTAAACCCTTCTGGAAGGACCTCCAGAAGTTAGCCGTAAACTGGGCTCCCCTATCAGATATAATCGACACCGGAACACCGTGCAGCCTCACTATCTCTTGGATGTACAATCTGGCATAGTCCTCACCAAACGCGTCCGATCGGAAGGAAATGGGCTGATTTCGTCACCACAACAATAACCCAAATGGAGTCGCACTTCCTCGAGTGCGAGGTAACCTGTAACAAAGTCCATGTTGATCATCTCCCACTTCCAAGTCGGAATCTCAATAGATCGCAATAAACCACTGGGCCTCGGTGCTCGACCTTGACCCGGGCAATTAGGACATCGTGCAACAAAACTCGCCACGTCCCTCTTCAGGCCATCCCACCAATACAAACATCTGAGGTCATGGTACATCTTGGTCGACCCCGGATGAATAGAATATCGAGCACTGTGTGCCTCCCCCAGAATCTGCTGACGAAGTCCTGATACATCGGGAACACACAACCGCCCTCAAATCTCGGCACCAGTGCGCTACCTCGAATAGACTCTTCTCCTCCCGAAGATTTGCATCACGGTACCGTCAACACTGGTCCTCAACCGCCGCCTCTTCACCTCATCAACGATGGAAGACTCGACAACCTCACGAACCCGCACTCTACTATCGTCGGTATCGATCAATCGAACCCCAGGCTCGCTAATCGGTGGATCTGACGGACCATGTCTGTTTCTCGGCCGTACCTCGATAGGCTCCCATCGATCTACGACTCAAGGCATCAAGAACTACGTTGGCCTTCCCCGGATGGTATAGAATATCAACATCATAATCTTTCAACAACTCTAACCACCGTCTCTGTCTCAAATTCAGCTCCCTCTGCCTGAAGATATACTGGAGGCTCTTGTGGTCTGTATAAATATCCACATGAACCCCGTACAAATAGTGTCTCCAAATCTTCAAGGCATGTATAACCGCGGCCAACTCTAAGTCATGGGTAGGGTAATTCCTCTCATGCTTCCGTAACTGCCGGGAAGCATAGGCTATAACCTTGCCGTGCTGCATCAAAACACACCCTAGCCCGATACCCGAGGCATCACAATAGATCACGTACCCGTCTAACCCCTCAGGAAGAGTAAGAACTGGGGCTGTAGTCAACCTTTCCTTCAACAACTGGAAACCCTTCTCGCAAGCCTCATCGGCTGGAACTTGCGCTCCGAGTCACCTAGTCAACGGTCTTTGAAATCAAGCAAATCGCTCCACAAACCTACGATAATAACCCGCTAGTCCTAAGAAATCTGCGCACCGGCCGGAGTAGTAGGCCTCGGCCAAGACTTGACTGCCTCAATCTTTGCCGTATCCACGCGAACACCGTCAGCTCCAATAATATGCCCCAGGAATGCCACTGAGGCCAACCAAAACTCACACTTGGAGAACTTGGCGAATAACTGCCGGCTCCGGAGAATCCCAAGTACAGCCCTCAAGTGATCTGCATGCTCCCGTTCTGTCCGTGAATACACCAGGATGTCATCAATGAATACAATCACAAATGTATCCAAAAATGGCTTAAACACCCGGTTCATCAAATCCATAAATACCGCTGGAGCGTTGGTCAAACCGAAAGACATAACCCTGAACTCATAGTGCCCATACCGGGTCCTGAATGCAGTCTTTGGGATGTCTGCCTCTCGAACTCGAACCTGATGATAACCAGACCGCAGGTCTATCTTTGAGAAACACCTCGCTCCCTGCAACTGGTCAAACAAATCATCAATCCTGGGGAGGGGGTACCTATTCTTGATGGTTACCTTATTCAGCTGCCTATAATCAACACACATACGTAGCGTCCCATCCTTCTTCTTCACGAACAAAACCGGCGCTCCCCAGGGAGATACACTAGGCCTGATAAAGCCTTTCTCCAGCAAATCTTTCAGCTGGTCCTTCAGCTCCCTCAACTCAGCAGGTGCCATCCTGTATGGCGGAATGGAAATAGGTCGAGTGTCTGGCAACGTGTCAATACAAAACTCAATCTCCCTCTCAGGAGGGATACCCGGAAGATCATCTGGGAACACATCTGGAAACTCCCTAACCATCGGCGATCAAGCGGCACCTCAGCCTCTGTATCAAATACCCGAACCAGATGATAGATGTACCCCTTCTGCACCATCTTCCTAGCCTTGAGGTAAGAAATAAACCTACCCCTCGGCGATGCTGTGTTGCCCCTCCACTCGATAACTGGCTCGCCAGGAAACTGGAACCGAACCAACCTGTCCCTACAGTCAACGTTGGCATAACAAGAAGCCAACCAGTCCATACCCATAATGACATCAAAATCACATCTCGGCTCTATCAAGTCTGCAAGGGTCTGACGACTGTAAATATAAACCGGACAACCTCTGTACACCCGCTCAGCTAACACCGAATCTCCCATAGGCGTAGCTACCTCAAAAGGCTCTATCGACACCGGCTCTATCCCGATCCTACCCGCAACAAGAGGGGACACATAGGACAAGGTAGAACCTGGATCTATCAAAGCATAAACATCACAGCCTGAAATCAGTAATGTACCTGTGACGACGTCAGGGGAAGCCTCCTGATCCTGGCGGCTGGCTAATGAATATATGCGGTTCTGAGGACCGCTAGAACTAGAACCACCACCTCGACCTCTACCGCGGCCTGCCTGTCCGTGAGTACCACGCCTCGGCGCATAACCACGTAAGGAGAAGAAGACCCAAAGAATCGATCCGTCGGTGTCCGTACCACCCATGCTGCCTCTAGACGGACAATCCCTCTTTAAGTGGCCCAGCTGGCCACAAGAGTAACAACCTCCTGCAGGAACACGACACTCGCCTGGGTGCGATCTACCGCATCGAGCACACCGAGGTGTGGGTGGTCTCGATCGGCGAGGATCTCTGCCTCCCTGAAACCCCGAAGACCTGGAGCCCTGACCTGCTCCTGAATGACCTTGCTGATCAGATCTCCTACCAGAAAACCGTGACGGAGCACTCTGTGCTGGCTGTAAAGTGGACCCCGTCACGCCGAGGCCGCCTCAAAATCGCCTGAGACCACGATGTCACCGCCTCTTGGGGTGGCTGCGTCAACTGGTCCTCCTCTCTCTATCTTCTATCCTCGTGCATAGGCTGCATCCGGCGATGTCCATACCGGTGAAGAGCCACCCCAAGCATCTTTGTAATCATATGACGGTCTAGCCCCATCACATAACGATGAACTCTATCCGCCATGCTAGCTACAATAGTATGAGCATGCCTGGCCAAGGAGTCAAACTCAGTGTGACTCCCTGGGATCCTCCTGCTCGCCTTAAGGTCAAGAATCTGTCTGCAGGGCTCTCCTCATCTCGGGAGGCAGAAAGTGATCCATGAAAGCCTCTGTAAACTCCTCCCAAACATCTGGAAGAGCATCATCACCTCTCGAAAGCAACCACGACTCAAACCAGTTCAGTATGATATCGCGCAACGGTAGAGGCTAACGTAATGCACTCTGTCTCAAGCCCTAAGGACTGCATGGTCCATTGTAGCCGAATGAATTCCTGCGGATCCTCATCGGACCTTGAACCATAAAACTCGGTGGATGACATCCCGTAAAATCCCTAATCCGCAAATCGGCTCACAGGGTGGCCGCCGCTCTGCTTGCCGCCGCTACTATACTGGTCAATAACCGAATCTGCTCCCCGTAGTCTCTATACTCAGTAGCTGGCTGGTGAACTGGAGGATCTTGTATCGGAACCTCTGGAGCTACTGCCGCTCTCGGCTCCTCTAAAACTGCAGGCGTGGCTGAACTCGCCGACCCGCCTACTACCTCAGGCATAGTTTGTGCCTGAGCCCGTGTAACCCTCTGAGTACCGCTAGCAGCTCCTGCTGCTGCCTTGCCCTTCTGGGCCCTGGTAGCTTTCCGTGGAGGCATAGCTGTTTCATAAGAAGATGTCAGAGAGGATTCAACCTAATAAGACAGCATCGCACGATCTCGGAGAGAAGAATGGAAACCAATCCTAAATGTCCTGTAGCCCCCTGATTATAGATGTGGTGCACAACACACCGATAATCAAGACTCTACTAGACACGGTGTTATACCCCGTAGTTGCAGGGTATGTATGTGAGGACGTACGTACGAGTACTACAGTAAATTTTGAAAAGAAAGAAAGATGTGAGTTTTCGGAAAAGTTTCGGTTATTTGTGAAGAAAAAGGTTCGTTAATGGAATTGGATTCCCATTTGGTATTTGGACTTCATAGATTATATTAGAATTTTGAGATTTTATTTTGAAAATGGTCACGTGGGGCCCACGGAGAAATTCTGATTTTGTGGGGCCACTTTGTTTTGAGATTTTGGCCATTGTGGATATTTTTGAAGGCGTGTTATGAGGGCAATAGGAGGGTGACACGTGTCACCCCGCCAGTGGCTTGGCCGGTTACCTTTGTGCACAACACGGTTAGAGTCGTTTTGCCGAAACGTTTCGTAACTTGCGAAGGAAAATTCGGCTATGTCGTTTTGTATTTTTGCGGATTTTTCCGAGAGACGAACATTTTGGACCAACGGGAGGGTGACATGTGTCACCCTCACATCGAAGCGCGCGGCAACCTCGACGATTGGTTCACGCCGCCAATCGCTCCTTGTTTTGTGCCTTGTTTTGGCCTTGTTTGGTGCATTGTTTTGTGGCATGTTTTGTGGAGTAGGGGTAGGTGCACTTGGCTTAATCTTGCCCTTACACTTGCTATACACTTGGAAGGATCTTGGCCCTTGGTTGGCCTTTGGTTTTGCTATAAATACCCCACAAGTGTGAAGACTTCATCCATTCCAAAACTTCCAAGTCTTGAAACCCTCTCCTCCCTTTGTGAGCTCTTAGCCAGAGCCTCCCCCTCCCCTTTTCGTGTGGCCTTTGGCCGAGGTTCCCCTCAGCTGTGGTGCTAGCCGGTGGGTACCCACTAGCCTAGTTGTTTCGTATAATACCCTCCTCAGTGGTATTGAAATACTTCTCCTAGTATTGTTATAATGCCCAAAATACCTTAGCCTTGTACCTTGTAGTATTCCAAAGATACCTCTTTACGTAGAGCCCGGAAATACTACCTTTTGTCCTTTTAGTCTCAAACCGAAACCCTAAGGAAATCTTCATAGTTGGTTGAAGTTTTTGAGTAGAAGTTGGTTAGAACTTCTAAGGGTTGTTTGGAGTGGTTTGGAGCGCACGGAGTGGAGCTAAACCTTGCTCAGGATCGACTTTTATCTCGGATAATTTTGGGCTTGTCGAGGTAAATATTCTTGTCCCCTTATTGTAATTGGAGATTACATGTTTGTTAGAATATATAGTTGAAGTATACTATATATGGAACTATACATAGTATTCGGCAATGTCTTTTGACTTAAGCTCAAGAATCCCAATCTGTATTTACCTAGGCCTGTATTGCGGTAGACTTGTTTTGAATTGTCCACGGCCGGTTAGACGTGTAAACCCCCCCCCCCTGGTTGGCTTGGTAGCCGGCCTCGATAGAGGAGGAGATTTCTGTCATGTGGGGAGTCTTCGAATTTTCTATAAAAAGATAGAAAACTTGTGTTTTGGGGTTAATAGACGTTTGTGACCTTTATAGGTGAAAGTACTAAGAGTAGCGTATTCTACTCGAGGAGTGGAAAGGGCTAGCAAGGTTGTAGTACTTGGAACATTTTGCTTATTGTCGATAAATCGTCGCGAGGTATGTGAACCTCTTCCTATCTTTTCTAGCATGATTGTTGTGAACTATGTAGTACGGTGAGCGCATGTGCTAAGTGATTTGGTTGGTTTAAAACATAGGGTGTTATAATAGCTTTATGGGAAGTTAGTTATAACGACATTATGTAAGTGAAAATGGTTTACTGATGTTAGAAGTTAAGAGACTTGATCTTATAAGATAAGAGACTTAACTTATTTGTTTTAATGTGGATGTTTGTGTGAAACCTCATTCGTGAGTAATGAGTACTTGGTTTTTAAAGGGATAATGTTTTACTGATTTCGGGAATCAGAATGTGTATCGACAGACCACTGCAGCGTTAATAAAAGGAAAATGTATTGAATAATGATGTGTTGTATTAAAACCAGTAGAAACCTCCATCTGCATAGAAGCTAAGATGAGACAAAATGATATTACATTTTCTAGATCATGGCTGCTGTAATAAGATCGTTATAAACAAGAATAAACTACTCACATATATGACATATGTTACTCAATTGTTCTAAAAAGGAATCAAGTGATTAAGTTTGGGAACTATGAAACCATTTGAAAATGAGAAGCTTGAGTAATTGAAACTAGGCAAACTGGAACTTAGGAAAAGAATGTTGTTACTTGATTTTGAAAAGGAAGGTGGGTTGGTCATTCTAATACTACGGGTATCGGGTGACTTTTATAAAAGTAATGGATCTCTTTTAAAAGAACTTAACGTATGTAGTACTGTTGTGGGCAGGGTTGTAAAGGATTAAACTGTTCAGGTTTTATGTATACTGAAGGCAACCGTTTTGGTTGGCCTGTTTATGTTCATATATCTTGTTTCTTGTGTAAAGTTTTATTTTCCGCTGGTTTTCTCTGATGTTGTATCACTAGGGTGCCCGGGGTAAGACACCGATGCGGGGCGGGCAGTCGTTACAAAAGTGGTATCGAGCGCTTAATCCTCTGAAAGTGTCTACGCATCGTGTCTAGTAGAGTCTTGATTATCGGTGTGTTGTGCACCACATCTATAATCGTGAGGCTATAGGACATTTAAGATCGTTTCCATTCTTCTCATTCCGAGATCGTGCCTTAGAGCCGTGTTGTAAGTTGGACCCTCCGACGTATCTCGTTTTACCGCTTATGCCTCCGCAAGGCAACCAGAGCCTGTGAGGGCAAAGCGGCGAGTCTTGCTAGTGAGATCTGAGAGAGTACGAGCGCGCAGCCCGACAAGACGAGTTGTCAGGACGGCGGGTTTTGTAGCGCCGGCCCAGAGAGTTTAGAGCCGCAGCGTGGCGATGAGACTCTGATGCACGAGCCTCGGTCCACGATGCAGGCGAGAGACGGGTTACAAGAGATGGCGATTCTTTGGCTGGTCGTGGCCGATATGAGATAGGCCGGATCTGGCCTTCGATTCAGAGCACGATGGTTCACCCCGAGCAGATAGTTTGAGGCTACGGGACTTTCTGAGTTGTAGCCCGCGAGTTTTATGGGTCGAGGCCTGAGGATGATCCGCAGGAGTTCATCCGGCGATTCTACGGATCACGCGGTGATCAAGGCTTGAGACCGAGTCAGTGACCTTTGGTTCGCATCGGCCGCGTGATACCGCACGATCGTTTGATTCACGGAGCTTTCGGGAGAGCATGCACCTCAGCAGTATGGGATGAGTTTTCGGGCTTTCTCACGCACTTCTTGCCTCCGCAGATGAGGAGAACGCGGCAGATTTTTGATGCTTAGACAGAGGCGTGCGGTTCGGGAGTACAATGTGAGTTCGACTCATTGGCGTGACGCCCAGCGTTGGTAGCTAGTATGGAGGATCGAGTGCACCGATATGTTCTGAGGGCTCGATGATTACATGTCGAGGCATGTTCAGAGTAGCTCTTCACCGCATGGACATTGCCCGCACGCAGCTCATGCACCGGGATGCGAGGCACGGAGGTCGGCGGAATGACCAAGATCAGCGAGAGGGCGAACAACAGGTCCTTTGGTGACTTTCGAGGCGGACGCCTCAAGAAGATACTAGTTTTGTACCTCCGCCCGGCAGTGGTCCTCCACAACCTTCATAGCATCCAGAGTATTCGGAGCGGTCGTGGCTCAAGGTTCGTGTTTCCAGGAAGTAAGGGTGTTGGCGGACGCGGTCACCCTACCTCGGTGTGGTCGATGTGGTAGACCGCATTTCGGGAGTGTCGTGGTGCGGCAGCTTGTTATTTTGCGGCCAGCAGGCCATTTTGCGAGGAACGTCCGACCAAGGGTAGCACGGATGTTACGACTCACCTACGGATCGATGGTGGTTCATCGCTTTCTGATTATGCGTGGCAGTGGGCCTATGATTAGAGTGGAGCGGTAGCTTCAGGTATATCCTTAACCCTCTAGAGTTTTGGTATGCTTGTTATGATGGTCTCATTATTATGTGCTATGTACGAATAGCGTTGTGTTAATTGTGAGTTAGAAAACATGCTTAGTTGGGAGGATACGGATGGGGGCATGGTAAGTGTGAACCTTAGACTATGTCACGACTGAGACCTTAGGGGTAAGGTCGTCTTGAGTTAAAGATTTATTTTTGACCCTTATCAGAGTAGTAGTATACGTGGGATTTATTTGTGTGATAAGTCCGTAGGTAGTGTGAGATGGAAGTGGTAGCTTTCATGATGTGAATTAGTAAGATTGTTCCGGATCGGGGAACAAGAGTTTAGCGCGGTTGGGGTCGGGTTGAGGACCATTTGCGGGTCAACCCGTAACCCGGTTTGAGGTGGGGTCAGTTAGGTGGTCCCGCCAGGTGGTAGGTCACGAGGATGCTAGGCCCAAGTTTGTGTGACCAACGATGAGTTCGTGGACGCGTTCGACCGAAGCGGTTCGTAAAGGCCGGAATGGCCTTAAGGAAGTTTGAGGTTAGTAAGATGACCAAGTTTGGAGGTAGTGACTCCAGATTTTTGGGAACTAGTAATGATGAAGTTTGGTACGTACTGGGAGAGTTCAAGTGTTCGAGAAGGGCACGACGAGTAAGGAAAGAAGAGGACGTGTGTTATTTCGTGGCCAAGCTGTGGCGTTGGCAACTTGTTAGAGGAACTTTATCGTTATCCGACTTGAGAAGGAACATTCGGGACGAATGTTTCTAAGGAGGAGAATGTTATACCCGTAGTTGCGGGGTATGTATGTGAGGACGCACGACGAGAGTACTGGCGAAATTTTGAAAAGAAAGAAAGATGTGAGTTTTCACGGAAAAGTTTCCGTTATTTGTGAAGAAAAAGGTTCGTTAATGGGAATTGGATTCCCAGATTTGGTATTTGGACTTCATAGATTATATTAGAATTTTGAGATTTTATTTTCGAAAATGGTCACGTGGGGCCCACGGGAGAAATTTACGGTTTTGTGGGGCCCACTTTGTTTTCGAGATTTTGGCCATTGTGGATATTTTTCGAAAGACGTGTTATGAGGGCCAATAGGAGGGTGACACGTGTCACCCCCGCCTAGGTGGCTTGGCCGAAGTTACCTTTGTGCACAACACCCGGTTAGAGTCGTTTTTCGACGAAACGTTTTGCGTAACTTGCGAAGGGAAAATTCCGGCTATGTCGTTTTTCGACGTCACATTGGAAGCAAGGGGCGGCAACCCTTGGACGATTGGTTCACGTTTCTTGGCCAATTGGCTCCTTGTTTTGTGCCTTGTTTTGGCCTTGTTTGGTGCATTGTTTTGTGGCATGTTTTGTGGAGTAGGGGGTAGGGTGCACTTGGCTTAATCTTGCCCTTACACTTGCTATACACTTGGAAGGATCTTGGCCCTTGGTTGGCCTTTGGTTTTGCTATAAATACCCCCCTAAGTGTGAAGACTTCATCCATTCCAAAAACTTCCAAGTCTTGAAACCCTCTCTCCCCTTTGTGAGCTCTTGGCGAGAGCCTCCCCTCCCCCGTGTGGCCTTTGGCCGGGGTTCCTCCCCTTTGTGGTGCTAGCCGTGGGGTACCCCACTGCCTAGTTGTTTCGTATAATACCCTCCTCGTGGTATTGAAATACTTCTCCTAGTATTGTTATAATGCCCAAAATACCTTAGCCTTGTACCTTGTAGTATTCCAAAGATACCTCTTTACGTAGAGCCCGGAAATACTACCTTTTGTCCTTTTAGTCTCAAACCGAAACCCTAAGGAAATCTTCATAGTTGGTTGAAGTTTTTGAGTAGAAGTTGGTTAGAACTTCTAAGGGTTGTTTGGAGTGGTTTGGAGCGCACGGAGTGGAGCTAAACCTTGCTCAGGATCGACTTTTATCTCGGATAATTTTGGGCTTGTCGAGGTAAATATTCTTGTCCCCTTATTGTAATTGGAGATTACATGTTTGTTAGAATATATAGTTGAAGTATACTATATATGGAACTATACATAGTATTCGGCAATGTCTTTTGACTTAAGCCTGAAGAACTGAACTGAACTGTATTTACATAGGACTGTATTGCGGTAGACTTGTGTAGAATTGTACACGTCCGGTTAGACGTGTAAACCCCCCCCCCCTGGTTGGCTTGGTAGCCGGCCTCGATAGAGGAGGAGATTTACGCTGTTGCGGGAAAGTCTTCTAGAATTTTCTATAAAAAGATAGAAAACTTGTGTTTTGGGGTTAATAGACGTTTGTGACCTTTATAGGTGAAAGTACTAAGAGTAGCGTATTCTACTCGAGGAGTGGAAAGGGCTAGCAAGGTTGTAGTACTTGGAACATTTTGCTTATTGTCGATAAATCGTCGCGAGGTATGTGAACCTCTTCCTATCTTTTCTAGCATGATTGTTGTGAACTATGTAGTACGGTAGACGTACATGTGCTAAGTGATTTGGTTGGTTTAAAACATAGGGTGTTATAATAGCTTTATGGGAAGTTAGTTATAACGACATTATGTAAGTGAAAATGGTTTACTGATGTTAGAAGTTAAGAGACTTGATCTTATAAGATAAGAGACTTAACTTATTTGTTTTAATGTGGATGTTTGTGTGAAACCTCATTCGTGAGTAATGAGTACTTGGTTTTTAAAGGGATAATGTTTCTTGATTTCGGAATCGAACGTGTATCGACTGCACCGCTGCGGCGTTAATAAAAGGAAAATGTATTGAATAATGATGTGTTGTATTAAAACGGTAGAAACCTCCATCCGCATAGAAGCTAAGATGAGACAAAATGATATTACATTTTCTAGATCATGGTCTTTGTAATAAGATCGTTATAAACAAGAATAAACTACTCACATATATGACATATGTTACTCAATTGTTCTAAAAGGAATCAAGTGATTAAGTTTGGGAACTATGAAACCATTTGAAAATGAGAAGCTTGAGTAATTGAAACTAGGCAACGGAACTTAGGAAAAGAATGTTGTTACTTGATTTTGAAAAGGAAGGTGGGTTGGTCATTCTAATACTACGGGTATCGGGTGACTTTTATAAAAGTAATGGATCTCTTTTAAAAGAACTTAACGTATGTAATCTTGTTGTGGCGGGGTTGTAAAGGATTAAACTGCTCGTGTTTTATGTATCAAGGCAACCGTTTTGGTTGCTTTGTTTATGTTCATATATCTTGTTTCTTGTGTAAAGTTTTATTTTCCGTGGTTTTCTCGATGTTGTATCACTAGGGTGCCGGGTAAGGCACGATGGGGCCCGGGCGGTCGTTACACTGATGCGTAGACACTTTCCGAGGACTAACTTCTCGATACCACTTTTGTCACGACCCGATCCGGCCGCGATCGTGCCCTACCGGCACCACTGTCTGTACATCGAGAGAATAGCGTGGAACATACACAACATAAACACAGTGTAAATAATATATCAACACAAAGCTAGCCGATAAGTGCCGCTTCCATAATATAAACAAAGTCAAAAGTACAACTTTACAACTCGGTTCTTACGGTGACCACATATGTGAATACAGACTTGCAGGAATAACAATTGTGGCGGGACGGGGCCGCCATACCCCGAATATACATAATCTACAACATCGTGGAAAGATCGTACTAAAAAGAAAGACAAGCCTCCGGAGAATGGAGCTTAGGCGTCGATAAGTGATCCTAAGAGTGTGGATCCCCAACCTGCTTCCCCTTTCTTGCGGCATGAACGCAGCCCCCGAGGAAGGGCGTCAGTACACAATATGTACTAAGTATGAAAAACTGGAAAGTACAGTAATTACAACAAGTTTAAAATAAAGCCGGAGACATGTATGCTAATGAATTACGATTACTCGATTGCCTTACTAACAATGAGTATAAATAGGTGTATACTTACAACGAAAAATAGGATTGGAATCCTACTCTCGGGACTATTTCACCGCATAGGTCCGGTGGACTGCGTGAGGTATTCCTCGCATAGGACTATTTCACACGCATAAGCCCTTACGGACTCGCATGAGGTATTCCTCGCATAGGCTGGACCCGCCCGCATGGGACTATTTCACCCGCATAAGCCCTTACGGACTCGCATGAGGTATTCCTCGCATCGTGGTTAGCAAATCCACGGAAATATAATGCCACAATCCCGGGGAATGACCCCGCAACGAATAATATATCATTATCCCAAATCCGGCTATCACACATAACATAAGCTCTATCGGCTTATCATGCAATATATAAGCAAGTTAAGAAATCCCCTAACTTCTTACTATTCTTGTTCATATACACTCTCATTTTAGTTTACCTAAGGCACTATCATGTCTTTTATAAAAATCCGGGAATTTAACCCAAAGTACTACGTACCTCTATGCTTTTAAAATGACTCATTTCATTATAAAACTTCCGAGATACTAATAGTCGTAGTATCAAGTGACAATTTCTTTTCAAGACAAGTCACAATACTTTTAGAAATAAAAATATGGCTTCTAAATCAAGTGACTCGTGTCTTAAAAAACCTTAGGCAATTGATGCCTTAAAATCGAATTGCCTTCCATTAAAATCAAGTCATTTATCTTTCCATAAAGTCAACATAACCAACTCCCCATAAAGTCGTTATATTCACTTTATACCTTAGTCATGTACAATTTCCTATCCAAGGGACTTATACGTTTAAAACGACACAAGTATTACATACTTTAAAATTCTTCAAGTCCCTTATCTTTAACAAGACTTAAGACATCTTTAATATTCTCAAAGAAGTGAGTTAAATCTCCTAACTCACCCGACTTGGCATTTCATAAAACAAATAAAGAATGTCAAAGTCTTCAGACGCTCACCGCATAAATATACGTGAAACTAGTCATGCTCAAAGGATAGGAAAAGTTCTACATACCTCGTCGTCAAACCACTTGCCAAGTACAAAGTACCACTCAGAGACGTCAACCTATAATATTCACGATACGCCTATTAAAGCCTTGCTTCAATCAGAATATTATAAGTGTTAAGTCTCTAAATCCTACGGAAAATCTGACAAAGACCTCCTTTGTATTTACTCACTTTGCCACCTCTTTCAAGGCCGAAAATACAATAACCAAACAGCCCCAATTGGCTCACAATTAAAAAGAAGGTCATCCAATGCAAATGACTAACTAAACAGCCCCAATTGGCTCACAATATATAGAAGTAGTCCAATGCAAATGACTAACTAAATGACCCCAATCGCTCACAACAATATATCCATTTATAAGGTATGTATACACGCATACTACAACTATTGATTTCTTTGTTTTTCACATTTCAAATGGCTATCAAAACCTATTATACATATCCATCTAAAACATGATTCACGTGGCCAATATCAACTTTAACAAGGATTACTATCAAATTTCCAAGAGGAGAGGAAATCTCTTACCTTAGAGTTAGCCCACTAAAGCTTTCTTTCTTCAACTTCTATTCCCGTCAAACTCGTCCTTGTGAGTTTCCCACAAGCTTACCAACACTTTGTCTTCTTACCGCCGCTCCAACAACACCCACTAAGCTAGGTTTTCTTCAAATCTCAAGAGAGAAGGGGAGAGGGGTTTTTAGGTGTTCTAAGGTGAAATGACCAAGTCTTTCAAGACTTGGTCTTAAAATAGGGCTCTTTTCGTGGTCAACAAGATGGGAGGACACTTGTCATCAGAACGACCTGCCCGGCCTGCATCGTGCCTTACCTGCACCCTAGTGACACAACATCGAGAAAACCAATGAAAATAAAACTTTAAACAAGAAACAAGATATATGATCATAAACAAAGCAACCCAACGGTTACCTTCCAATAACATATATAAATACAACTCTTTCAAAACGAGCTTTAATCCTTTTTACAAACCCCGCCCACAACAGATTTCATGCACTTAAGATTTACAACAACTATGACGGACAGGCCTCGCCATACCCCGAATGTACAAGAACCTACAACTCAGTGGAACACATACCAAAAGATAAGCCTCCGAGAAACGGAGCTTCCCAAAACGCCGAATCGAGATCCTAAGAGCGAGGATCCACGCATCGATGTATTCTTACTCGCAGATGAACGCAGCCCCGGGCGAGGTCAAGATAACAGTACCAAGTATGTGAAATCAGAAATATCAGAATGAAATCATACTAGTCTATATAAAGCAGAGACATGTATGATAACCAAACTACGATTCACAACATAAAAGCAACATGTCGAAAGTGACTCACGCCTCAAGTCATCACTAAATATAACTATGGGTCTCACGCCCACAACATCAATCATGTTCGTGATCACGGCCGCATGCCCTGAATCGCAGACGCAGACATGTCCATGATGCAACAATAATACCAATGCCCCACGGCCATATGCCCTAATTCTACCTCGGTGTAGACACGCCCACGTGACATCAACAATAATATCTCGGGTGATCAACCCTGCCGCATGGCCACATGCCCCCGGAATTCTACCTCGGTGTAGACATGTCCATGTAACCACAATAACAATATATAGGGTAATCAACCCTGCCGCATGGCCACATGCCCCCGGAATTCTACCTCGGTGTAGACATGTCCATGTAATATCAACAACAAGACAGCAATCAAAATGGAAACATACCCGTGGAATTCTCCGTCACTGCCAGCACGTCCAAGTAAGTTCTCAACAAGTCAACCTACTTCTCTATCGAGAGACGCCAGAATACGTAAATACAAAATTTGCACAACAAAGGCTATCATCACAAGCATAGGCAGGTTTCACACAACTCAAAGTACTTTCACATAAGTCACATAATACCCGTAGTATAAAAATCGTGACTATCTTTAAGTAAACAAGACACTTCCCCTTTTTTTTAAAATCAAGTAACAACATTATTTTCCAAACGTTCAAGTTTGCCTAATTTCAAATGCTCAAGTCACTTATTTTAGAAAGGTTTCATAACTCATAGTCTTAATCTCTTTTAAAACAATTGAGTAACATATGTCATATATGTGAGTAGTTTATTCTTGTTTATAACGATCTTATTACAAAGACCATGATCTAGAAAATGTAATATCATTTTGTCTCATCTTAGCTTCTACGCAGATGGAGGTTTCTACCGGTTTTAATACAACACATCATTATTCAATACATTTTCCTTTATTAACGCCGCAGTTGGTCCTGTCGATACACATTCGATTTCAAATCAAGAAACATTATCCCTTTAAAACCAAGTACTCATTACTCACGAATGAGGTTTCACACAACATCCACATTAAAACAAATAAGTTAAGTCTCTTATCTTATAAGATCAAGTCTCTTAACTTCTAACATCAGTAAACCATTTTCTTACCTACATAAAGCTGTTATAACCAACTTCCCATAAAGCCGTTATAACACTTTATGTTTAAACCAAACAAATACACTTCGCACCTGTACGTCCACCGTACTACATAGCTACACACATATCATGCTAGAACAGATAGGAAGAGGTTCACATACCTCGCGACGAGTATCGACAATAAGCAAAATGCTCCAAGTACTACAACCTTGCTAGCCCTTTCCACTCCTCAAGTAGAATACGCTACTCTTAGTACTTTCACCTAAAAAGGTCACAAACGTCTATTAACTTCAAAACACAAGGTTCCATTTCTACGTAAAATTCAAGAAGATCCCCGCAACAGTAAATATCCTCTCTATCGAGGTCGGCTACCAAGCCAACCAGGGGGGGTGGGGTTTACACGTCTAACCGGACGTGTACAATTCTACTCAGCAATACTACACAAGTCTACTGCAATACAGTCCTATGTAAATACAGTTCAGTTCTTTTCTTTACTCTTCAGGCTTAAGTCAAAAGACATTGCCAAATACAAAGTTCAGTTCTACATATAGTATACTTCAACTATATATTCCTACAACATGTAATCTCCAATTACAATAAGGGGACAAGAATATTTACCTCGATAAGCCCAAAATTATCCAAGTTATAATGTCGATCCTGAGCAAGGTTTAGCTCCTACTCCGTGCGCTCCAATTCGCTCCAAACAACCCTTAGAAGTTCTTAACCAACTTCTACTCAAATACTTCAACCAACTATGAAGATTTCCTTAGGGTTTCGGTTTGAGACTAAAAGGACAAAAGGTAGTATTTCCTGCTCTACGATAGAGGTAACTTTTGGAAATACAACAAGGTAACGGCTAAGTTATTTTGGGCATTATACAAATACTTGGATTAGTTTTTCAATACCACATGGGAGGGGAATTATACGAAAACAAATAGGCAGTGGGTACCCTACTGGCTAGCACCACAAAGGGAGTGGGACCTTCTCGCCAAAGGCCACAAGGAGGAGGAGGGGAGAGGCTTAGGACGAGAGCCACTAGAGGGAGGGGAGGGATTTCAAGACTTAGACAAAGTGAGGAGTGAATGAATAAGTCTTCACAAGGGAGGGGTATTTATAGGGAAATCAATGGCCTTGATCAAGCCAAGTGCAAGGCAAGTGTAAGGCCTTGATCAAGCCAAGTGCACCCTAACCCCTACTCCACAAAACAAGGCACAAACATGGCACCAAACAAGCCACAAAACAAGGCCAAAACAAGGAGCCAATAGGCACAAAACGCGAGCCAAAAGATCAAGCCAAACGTGAACTACATCGCGCACTGACGCCCACTGCTTCAATGTGAGGTGACACGCCACCCTCCCGTTGTCCAAAATGTTTCGCCTCTGAAAATCCGCAAAAATTAAAAAGGACATAGCCGAATTTTCCTACGAAAGTCGTGGAAACGCTTTCGCCGAAAAACGACTCTAACCGTGTTGTGCACAAAGGTAAATTCGCCAAGGCGGTGCCACACGGGGTGACACGTGTCGCCCCGATTCGCCGAATATTTCGTCTTCCAAAATATCCAAAATACCGGAAATCTCAAAAACAAAGTTCTACAAAATCAGAATTTCTCCCGTGGCCCCACGTGACCATTTCCAAAATAAAATCTCAAAATTCTAATATAATTTAAGAAGCCCATATACCAAACTGGGAAACCAATTCTCATCAACGAACATTTTTCTTTACAAAACCGAAACTTTTTCCGTGGAAAAAATCACCTCTTTCTTCCTTTCCAATCTTTTACGTGCTCTCGTACGTACGTCCTCGCATACATCCCCTGAGAATACGGGGTATAACATTCTCCCCTCCTTAGAAACATTCGTCCCGAATGTTCCTTCTCAAGACGGATATCGGTGAAGTTCCTCTACCAAGTTGCCAACGCCACAGCTTGGCCACGAAATAACGCACGTTCTCTTCTTTCCTTACTCGCCGTGCCCTTCTCGAACACTCAAACTCTTTCTAGTATCCGCACCACACTTCCACAATGCTTCGCACCAACCCTTGGAGTCACTACCTCCAAACTTGGTCATCTTGCTAACCTCGATCTTCTCTAAGGCCGTTCCCGGCCTCCACGATCCGCTTCTGGTCGAACATATCCACCAACTCATACGATGGTCATACAAACTTGGGCCTAGCATCCTCGTGACCCTACCACCGGCGACCACCAGAATCGACTTACCTTAATCCGGCCACGGTTGACCCATATCACGCCCTCAACCCGACCCACAATCGCGTCACGCCTTTGTTCCCGACACGAACAATCTCGCTAAATCACATCACGAAAGCTACCACTTCCATCTCACATTACCCATGGATCGATCACTCACAAAAACCCACGATACTACGACTCGATAAAGTTCAAACATAAACGAATCTTTTACTCAAGACGACCTTACCTCTAAGGTCTCAATCGTGATACCTAGTGGCTCACACTTACCATGCCCCCATACTTATCCTCCCAACTAAGCATGTTTTCTAACTCACAATTAACACAACGCTATTCGCATAGCACATAATAATGAGACCATCATAACAAGCATACCAAAACTCTAGAGGTTAAGGATATACCGAAGCTACCGCCCACTCTAATCTCTAGGCACACCGCAGGCTTATAACCGTAGAAGGCGATGAACCACCATCGATCCGGTAGGTGAGTCGTAACATCCGCTACCCTTGGCCTGACAGCCTCGCAAAATGGCTGGCCGCAAAAATAACAAGCTCCTCGCACCACGACACTTCGAAATGCGGTCTACTACATCGACCACACCGAGGTAGGGTGACCGATCCGCCAACACTTACTTCCTCGAAACTCAACCTCGAGCCCTCGACCGCCCCGAATACTCGATGCTCAAGGTTGTGGAGGACCACTCGACCGGGCGGAGGTACAAAACTAGTATCGCCGAGGCGTCCGCTCGAAAGTCACCAAAGGACCTCGTTGTTCGCCTCTTCGCCGATTCGTCATTCCGTCGACCTCTCCGTGCCTCACATCCTGCGTGAGCTGCGTGCGGCAATGTCCATGCCCTGACAAGAGCTACTCCCGAACATGCCTCGACATGTAATCATCGAGCCTCAGAACATATCGGTGCACTCGATCCTCCATACTAGCTACTAACGCTGGACGCACGCCAATGAGTCGAACTCACATTGTACTCCCAACCGCACGCCCGCTCGTCTAAGCATCAAAAATGTTTACCGGCGTTCTCCTCATCTCGCGAGGCAAGAAGTGAGTGAGAAAGCCCCAAAACTCATCCCATACTGCTGAGGTGCATGCTCTCCCGAAAGCTCCTATGAATCAAACCAATCGATCGCGGTATCACGCAAATGCGTAACCAAAGGTCACAGACTCGGTCTCTCAAGCCTTGATCACCCGCGATGATCTCAGAATCGCCGGATGAACTCCTCGCGATCATCCTCGTGCCTCGACCCATAAAACTCGCGTTACAACTCGTAAAGTCCCGTAGCCTCAAACTATTCGCCGGGTGAACCATCGGTGCATCGAATCGAATCACAGATCCAAATTTATCTCATATTCGCCACGACTCGCCAAAGAATCGGGCCATCTCCTTGTAACCCATCTCTCTCGCCTGCATCGGATCGAGGCTCGTGTATCGCGGTCTCGCAGCCATTGTTGCGCTCTAACCTCTCTGGGCCGGGCGCGCTACAAAACCCGCCTCAAGCACAACTCGTATCGCTCGGGCTGCGCCTCGCACTTCTCAGATCTCACTAGCGGCTCCTGGCCGCCTTGCCTTCGGGCTCTGGTTGCCTCGCGCGAGGCATAATCGGTAAAAACGAGATACGTCGAGGGTCCAACTTACAACACGCCTCTAAGGCACGATCTCGTAATGAGAAGAATGGAAACCAATCCTAAATGTCCTGCAGCCTCACGATTATAGATGTGGTGCACAACACATCGATAATTAAGACTCTACTAGACACGGTTCAGAGACACTTTCCGAGGATTAATCGCTCGATACCACTTTTGTAACGACTGCCCGGCCCGCATCGTGCCTTACCCCGCACCCTAGTGACACAACATCGAGAAAACCAATGAAAATAAAACTTTAAACAAGAAACAAGATATATGATCATAAACAAAGCAACCCAACGGTTACCTTCCAATAACATATATAAATACAACTCTTTCAAAACGAATAGCTTTAATCCTTTTACAAACCCCGCCACAACAAGATTACATGCACTCTAAGATTTACAACAACTATGACGGGACAGTGCCCCGCCATACCCCTGAATGTACAAGAACCTACAACTCAGGGAACACATACCAAAAGATAAGCCTCCGGAGAAACGGAGCTTCCCAAAACGCTGAACTGAGATCCTAAGAGCGAGGATCCACGGCCGATGTACTTACTGCGCAGATGAACGCAGCCCAAGCGAGGTCAAGATAACAGTACCAAGTATGTGAAATCAGAAATATCAGAATGAAATCATACTAGTCTATATAAAGCAGGAGACATGTATGATAACCAAACTACAGTTCACAACATAAAAGCCGTCATGTCCAGTCAGGGACTCACGCCCTCAAGTCATCACTCAAATATAACTATGGGTCTCACGCCCACAACATCAATCATGTTCGCATCATGGCCGCATGCACGCGGAATTATTCATCGGTGTATTCATGTATATGATGCAACTATAATACCAATGCCCCACGGCCACATGCCCCGAATTCTACCTCGCAGACACGCCCATGTGACATCAACAATAATATACCGGGTGATCAACCCCGCCGCACGGCCACATGCCCGGAATTCTACCTCGGTGTAGACATGTCCATGTAACCACAATAACAATATATGGGTAATCAACCCGCCGCACGGCCACATGCCCCTAATTCTACCGGTGTAGACATGTCCATGTAATATCAACAACAAGACAAAGAATCAAAATGGAAACATACCCGTGGAATTCTCCACACCGCCAAAGACGTCCAAGTAAGTTCTCAATAAGTCAACCGCCTCTATCGAGAGACGCCAGAATACGTAAATACAACATTTGCACAACAAAGGCTATCATCACAAGCATAGGCAGGTTTCACACAACTCAAAGTACTTTCACATAAGTCACATAATACCCGTAGTATAAAAATCGTGACTATCTTTAAGTAAACAAGACACTTCCCCTTTTTTTTAAAATCAAGTAACAACATTATTTTCCAAACGTTCAAGTTTGCCTAATTTCAAATGCTCAAGTCACTTATTTTAGAAAGGTTTCATAACTCATAGTCTTAATCTCTTTTAAAACAATTGAGTAACATATGTCATATATGTGAGTAGTTTATTCTTGTTTATAACGATCTTATTACATCAGCCATGATCTAGAAAATGTAATATCATTTTGTCTCATCTTAGCTTCTATGCAGATGGAGGTTTCTACTGGTTTTAATACAACACATCATTATTCAATACATTTTCCTTTATTAACGCTGCAGTGGCCTGTCGATACACATTCTGATTTCCGAAATCAGTAAAACATTATCCCTTTAAAAACCAAGTACTCATTACTCACGAATGAGGTTTCACACAACATCCACATTAAAACAAATAAGTTAAGTCTCTTATCTTATAAGATCAAGTCTCTTAACTTCTAACATCAGTAAACCATTTTCTTACCTACATAAAGCTGTTATAACCAACTTCCCATAAAGCCGTTATAACACTTTATGTTTAAACCAAACAAATACACTTCGCACCTGTACGTCCACCGTACTACATAGCTACACACATATCATGCTAGAACAGATAGGAAGAGGTTCACATACCTCGCGACGAGTATCGACAATAAGCAAAATGCTCCAAGTACTACAACCTTGCTAGCCCTTTCCACTCCTCAAGTAGAATACGCTACTCTTAGTACTTTCACCTAAAAAGGTCACAAACGTCTATTAACTTCAAAACACAAGGTTCCATTTCTACGTAAAATTGGCAAAGACTCTCCCCGCAACAACAGTAAATCTCCTCCTCTATCGAGGCCGGCCACCAAGCCAACCAGTGGGGTTTACACGCCTAACCTGGACGTACACCCTACTCAAAGAATACTACACAAGTCTATCGAATACACCCACGAAATACGATGGGCTTCTTTTCTTTACTCTTCAGCTTAAGTCAAAAGACATTGCCAAATACAAAGTTCATTCTACATATAGTATACTTCAACTATATATTCCTACAACATGTAATCTCCAATTACAATAAGGGACAAGAATATTTACCTCGATAAGCCCAAAATTATCCAAGTTATAATGTCGATCCCGAGCAAGGTTTAGCTCCTACTCCGTGCGCTCCACCGCTCCAAACAACCCTTAGAAGTTCTTAACAACTTCTACTCAAATACTTCAACCAACTATGAAGATTTCCTTAGGGTTTCGGTTTGAGACTAAAAGGACAAAGGTAGTATTTCCTGCTCTACGATAGAGGTAACTTTGGAAATACAACAAGGTAAAGGCTAAGGTATTTTGGGCATTATAACAATACTTGAGAAGTATTTCAATACCACGAGGAGGGTATTATACGAAACAACTAGGCAGTGGTACCTACCGCTAGCACCACAAAGGAGGGGACCCTTCTCGGCCAAAGTCCACAAGGAGGAGGGAGGGGGAGAGGCTTAGGACGAGAGCCACTAGAGGGAGGGGAGGGATTTCAAGACTTAGACAAAGTGAGGAGTGAATGAATAAGTCTTCACAAGGGAGTGGTATTTATAGGGAAATCAATGGCCTTGATCAAGCCAAGTGCAAGGCAAGTGTAAGGCCTTGATCAAGCCAAGTGCACCCTAACCCCTACTCCACAAAACAAGGCACAAAACATGGCACCAAACAAGCCACAAAACAAGGCCAAAACAAAGAGCCAATATGGCACAAAACGTGAGCCAAAAGATCAAGCCAAACGTGAACCACATCGTGCACTTGGACGCCCACTTGCTTCAATGTGAGGTGACACGTCACCCTCCCGTTGGTCCAAAATGTTTCGCCTCTAAAAATCCGCAAAAATTAAAAAGGACATAGCCGAATTTTCCTACGAAAGTGGAACGCTTTGTCAAAAACGACTCTAACCGGTGTTGTGCACAAAGGTAAATTCGCCAAGGTGCCACGGGGTGACACGTGTCGCCCCGATTCGCCTGAGAATATTTCGTCTTCCAAAAATATCCAAAATACCGAAATCTCAAAAACAAATGGGCTCTACAAAATCAGAATTTCTCCCGTGGGCCCCACGTGACCATTTCCGAAAATAAAATCTCAAAATTCTAATATAATTTAAGAAGCCCATATACCAAATCTGGGAAACCAATTCTCATCAACGAACATTTTTCTTTACAAAAACCGGAAACTTTTTCCGTGGAAAAAAATCACCTCTTTCTTCCTTTCCAATCTTTCTGTCGTGCTCTCGTACGTACGTCCTCGCATACATACCCTGAGAATACGGGGTATAACATTCTCCCCTCCTTAGAAACATTCGTCCCGAATGTTCCTTCTCAAGACGGATATCGGTGAAGTTCCTCTAACAAGTTGCCAACGCCATACCGCCAATGCAAATAACGACGCTCTTCTCTTCTTTCCTTACTCGTCGTGCCCTTCTCGAACACTCAAACTCTTTCTAGTATCCGCACCACACTTCCACAACGCCATACACAACCTCGAGTCACTACCTCCAAACTTGGTCATCTTGCTAACCTCGATCTTCTCTAAGGCCGTTCTCGCCCACGATCCGCTCGTCGAACATATCCACCAACTCATACGATGGTCATACAAACTTGGGCCTAGCATCCTCGTGACCTACCACCGGCGGGACCACCAGAACTGACTTACCTTAATCCGGCCACGTTGACCCATATCACGCCCTCAACCCGACCCACAATCGCGTCACGCCTTGTTCCCGACACTAACAATCTCGCTAAATCACATCATGAAAGCTACCACTTCCATCTCACATTACCCATGGATCGATCACTCACAAAACCCACGTATACTACGACTCGATAAAGGTCAAACATAAAACGAATCTTTTACTCAAGACGACCTTACCTCTAAGGTCTCAATCGTGACAGTCTAGGGCTCACACTTACCATGCCCCCATACTTATCCTCCCAACTAAGCATGTTTTCTAACTCACAATTAACACAACGCTATTCGTACATAGCACATAATAATGAGACCATCATAACAAGCATACCAAAACTCTAGAGGGTTAAGGATATACCTGAAGCTACCGCTCCACTCTCATCATAGGCACGCCGCAGGCGCATAATCGTAGGCGCGATGAACCACCATCGATCCAGAGGGTCGAGTCGTAACATCCGTGCTACCCTTGGCCTGACGATTCGCAAATGGCCCCGCTGGCCGCAAAATAACAAGCTCCTCGCACCACGACCCGAAATGCGGTCTACCACATCGACCACACCGGAGTAGGGTGACCGTGATCCGCCAACACCCTTACTTCCTCGAAACCGAACCTCGAGCCACGACCGCTCCCGAATACTCGATGCTCACGAAGGTTGTGGAGGACCACTGCACCGGGCGAGGTACAAAACTAGTATGCCTTGAGGCGGTCCGCCTCGAAAGTCACCAAAGGACCTCGTTGTTCGCCTCTTCGCGATCTTCGTCATTCCGTCGACCTCTCCGTGCCTCACATCCAGCCAGACGAGCTCGCACGCGGCAATGTCCATGCCCTACCAAGAGCTACTCTGAACATGCCTCGACATGTAATCATCGAGCCAGAACATATCGGCACTCGATCCTCCATACTAGCTACCAACGCTGACGCACGCCAATGAGTCGAACTCCACATTGTACTCCCGAACCGCACGCCCGCTCGTCTAAGCATCAAAAATGTTTACGGCGTGCTCCTCATCTGCGAGGCAAGAAGTGAGTGAGAAAGCCCCAAAACTCATCCCATACTGCTGGAGGTGCATGCTCTCCCGAAAGCTCCCATGAATCAAACCAATCGATTGCGGTATCACGCACCGACGCGAACCAAAGGTCACAGACTCGGTCTCAAGCCTTGATCACCCGCGTGATCTGTCAGAATCGCCGGATGAACTCTTGCGGATCATCCTCGTGCCTCGACCCATAAAACTCGCGCTACAACTCGTAAAGTCCCGTAGCCTCAAACTATCTCGCCGGGTGAACCATCGGTGCTATCGAACTGAATCGCCAGATTCAAATTTATCTCATATCTGCCACGACTCGCCAAGAATCGCCATCTCCTTGTAACCCATCTCTCCGCCTGCATCGTGGACCGGAGGCTCAGTATCATGGTCTCGCAGCCATTGCCGCGCCTAACCTCTCGCTGGGCCGGGCGCTACAAAACCCGCCGTCAAGCACAACTCGTATCGCTCGCTCGCGCTGCATTCTCCTCAGATCTCACTAGCGGCTCCTGGCTGCCTTGCCCTTCGGCTCGCAGTTGCCTTGGCGAGGCATAATCGTAAAAACGAGATACGTCGGAGGGGTCCAACTTACAACACACTCTAAGGCACGATCTCGTAATGAGAAGAATGGAAACTAATCCTAAATGTCCAGCCTCCTCGATTATAGATGTGGTGCACAACACATCGATAATCAAGACTCTACTAGACACGGTGCAGACACTTTCCGAGGATTAATCGCTCGATACCACTTTTGTAACGACTGCCCGGCCCGCATCGTGCCTTACCGGCACCCTAGTGACACAACATCGAGAAAACCAATGAAAATAAAACTTTAAACAAGAAACAAGATATATGATCATAAACAAAGCAACCCAACGGTTACCTTCCAATAACATATATAAATACAACTCTTTCAAAACGAGCAGTTTAATCCTTTTTACAAACCCCGCCACAACAAGATTACTGCACTTAAGATTTACAACAACTATGACGGACAGTTCGCCATACCCCGAATGTACAAGAACCTACAACTCGTGGAACACATACCAAAAGATAAGCCTCGGAGAAACGGAGCTTCCCAAAACGCTGAACTGAGATCCTAAGAGCGAGGATCCACGACCAATGTACCTCTACCGCAGATGAACGCACTTCAAGGCGAGGTCAAGACAACAGTACCAAGTATGTGAAATCAGAAATATCAGAAATGAAATCATACTAGTCTATATAAAGCAGAGACATGTATGATAACCAAACTACGATTCACAACATAAAAGCCATGTCGAAATGGGACTCACGCCTCAAGTCATCACTCAAATATAACTATGGGTCTCACGCCCACAACATCAATCATGTTCGCGATCACGGCCGCATGCCCCTAATTCTCGTGACGGCAGACATGTCCATGATGCAACAATAATACCAATGCCCAATGGCCACATGCCCCCGGAATTCTACCTCGGTGTAGACACGTCCATGTGACATCAACAATAATATACTGGGTGATCAACCCTGCCGCATGGCCACATGCCCCCGGAATTTTACCTCGATGTAGACATGTCCATGTAACCACAATAACAATATATCGGGTAATCAACCCTGCCGCATGGCCACATGCCTCCGGAATTCTACCTCGGTGTAGACATGTCCATGTAATATCAACAACAAGACAGCAATAAAAATGGAAACATACCCGTGGAATTCTCCACACCGCCAAAGACGCCCAAGTAAGTTCTCAACAAGTCAACCTACCTCTATCGAGACGCCAGAATACGTAAATACAACATTTGCACAACAAAGGCTATCATCACAAGCATAGTGTGTTTCACACAACTCAAAGTACTTTCACATAAGTCACATAATACCCGTAGTATAAAAATCGTGACTATCTTTAAGTAAACAAGACACTTCCCCTTTTTTTTAAAATCAAGTAACAACATTATTTTCCAAACGTTCAAGTTTGCCTAATTTCAAATGCTCAAGTCACTTATTTTAGAAAGGTTTCATAACTCATAGTCTTAATCTCTTTTAAAACAATTGAGTAACATATGTCATATATGAGTAGTTTATTCTTGTTTATAACGATCTTATTACAGTGACCATGATCTAGAAAATGTAATATCATTTTGTCTCATCTTAGCTTCTATGCAGATGGAGGTTTCTACCGGTTTTAATACAACACATCATTATTCAATACATTTTCCTTTATTAACGCCGCAGTTGGTGCTGTCGATACACATTACGATTTCCAAATCAAGAAACATTATCCCTTTAACAACCAAGTACTCATTACTCACGAATGAGGTTTCACACAACATCCACATTAAAACAAATAAGTTAAGTCTCTTATCTTATAAGATCAAGTCTCTTAACTTCTAACATCAGTAAACCATTTTCTTACCTACATAAAGCTGTTATAACCAACTTCCCATAAAGCCGTTATAACACTTTATGTTTAAACCAAACAAATACACTTCGCACTGACGCCCACCGCATTACATAGCTACACACATATCATGCTAGAACAGATAGGAAGAGGTTCACATACCTCGCGACGAGTATCGACAATAAGCAAAATGCTCCAAGTACTACAACCTTGCTAGCCCTTTCCACTCCTCAAGTAGAATACGCTACTCTTAGTACTTTCACCTAAAAAGGTCACAAACGTCTATTAACTTCAAAACACAAGGTTCCATTTCTCACGTAAAATTAGAAGACTCTCCCGCAATAACAGAAATCTCCTCCTCTATCGAGGCCGGCTACCAAGCCAACCGTGTGGGGTTACACGCCTAACCTGACGTGTACAATTCTACTCAAAGAATACTACACAAGTCTATCGCAATACACCCTATGTAAATACAGATTCTTTTCTTTACTCTTCAGGCTTAAGTCAAAAGACATTGCCAAATACAAAGTTTAGTTCTACATATAGTATACTTCAACTATATATTCCTACAACATGTAATCTCCAATTACAATAAGGGGACAAGAATATTTACCTCGATAAGCCCAAAATTATCCAAGTTATAATGTCGATCCTGAGCAAGGTTTAGCTCCTACTCCGTGCGCTCCAATTCGCTCCAAACAACCCTTAGAAGTTCTTAACCAACTTCTACTCAAATACTTCAACCAACTATGAAGATTTCCTTAGGGTTTCGGTTTGAGACTAAAAGGACAAAAGGTAGTATTTCCGGGCTCTACGTATAGAGGTAACTTTTGGAAATACAACAAGGTAAAGGCTAAGGTATTTTGGGCATTATAACAATACTTGGAGAAGTATTTCAATACCACAAGGGAGGGGTATTATACGAAAACAACTAGGCTAGGGGGGGGGTACCCCACGGCTAGCACCACAAAGGGGGGAGGGGGACCCTTCTCGGCCAAAGGCCACAAGGAGGAGGGAGGGGGAGAGGCTTAGGACGAGAGCCACTAGAGGGAGGGGAGGGATTTCAAGACTTAGACAAAGTGAGGAGTGAATGAATAAGTCTTCACAAGGGAGGGGTATTTATAGGGAAATCAATGGCCTTGATCAAGCCAAGTGCAAGGCAAGTGTAAGGCCTTGATCAAGCCAAGTGCACCCTAACCCCTACTCCACAAAACAAGGCACAAAACATGGCACCAAACAAGCCACAAAACAAGGCCAAAACAAGGAGCCAATAGGGCACAAAACGTGAGCCAAAAGATCAAGCCAAACGTGAACCACATCGTGCACTCGACGCCCACTGCTTCAATGTGAGGTGACACACGTCACCCTCCCGTTGGTCCAAAATGTTTCGCCTCTCGGAAAAATCCGCAAAAATTAAAAAGGACATAGCCGGAATTTTCCTACGAAAGTGGAAACGCTTCATTTAAAAACGACTTAACCAAAGCGCACAAAGGTAAATTCGCCAGGGTGCCACACGGGGTGACACGTGTCGCCCCGATTCGCCTGAATATTTCGTCTTCAAAATATCCAAAATACCGGAAATCTCAAAACAAAGCGGGCCTACAAAATCAGTAAATTTCTCCGTGGCCCCACGTGACCATTTCCAAAATAAAATCTCAAAATTCTAATATAATTTAAGAAGCCCATATACCAAACTGGGAAACCAATTCTCATCAACGAACATTTTTCTTTACAAAAACCGGAAACTTTTTCCGTGGAAACAAATCACCTCTTTCTTCCTTTCCAATATTTCGCCGTGCTCTCAGACGACGCCCTCGCATACATACCACGAGAATACGGGTATACACCACCCTCCCATAGGCCCTTTTTGAAAATATCCTGCTTTAAGCAATTCCCGCAGAAAATCCCGCCCGCGCGTTCGCAGCTCAGGCCGCTAAACCTCCGAGGATTTTCAGGATTAGTGGCGCCGCGGCCCTGCTGACGGCGCCGCGGCGCTGAGACGCCTGCTACGAAAATCCTTCCTCTGCGCCTGCTTACAGAATTTCTAACGCCCATACCTCTCCGCTCCGATGTCCTATCGATTTAACGGTTTGTCACGTTGGATACTAGACTCATCCAACTTTATACTAGGCTTGCTAAACACCCCATACATCAAAAAAAAATTATTTGGGGTACCACACTCCAAATAAGCCTTAAAAATCCGTTCGACACATGATGCCAACTTATCTTATATTCGAATTTACGGGGTGTAACATTCACAACATCAAAACGACTCACCCTCTCTGTGATATAGGGTCTCCATCTCTTCAAGCTCTTTTATCTCTGCAAAACCTTCATTTCTCAAAAGCTTCTTTAGAAAATTTGTTCTTGGAGAAGAAAGCGATACACCTCCATTAGAAAGGATAAGTCTCTATTTATAATCCTCTGAAATTCCTGGTTGAATTTTGGGGAATTGCCGAATGCTCTGCTTACCCAAAAAGGGAGAAAATTGAAGATATTCTGGGTTTTAGTTCCCATAAACCAAAGCTGTGAACAAGCATAAGGAATAAAAATCCAAACCGCGACCCAGAGCTTCCTCAAAATCGAGTTTTGGACGGGTCCCTGTTTATTGGAACATGTGCTGGGTGAATAAGTTTTCCGATGGTTCTCATCCTGACATCCGACAGAGGTAACGATTCTTGTTCTTGGGTGTATACAATTACTGAACCTGGCTCTTATTAATTCTAAGATGATTAACGAGAAATAAAGTCATTGGGTATCAACGGGACTGTTCGTATAAAATTGGGAGTCTGCATGTGTAATTACTGAACTGTTGGAATACTGTAGTAACTAAGAAAGAATGTTAATAAAGCTGATTGTGTTGCTACATGAATATATTTTCGATATAGAAGAAGTATATGTTCTACGTGTATAGAGTATTCGATAAAATGTCTTAACAAAATATGTTCTCCGTATATTGATTTGTGTGTGATTTAAATCATTCATATGGTGTAGATAATCATTCTTAAGAGCTTACAAGAATTCGTGGAAAGTAGTGTATTTTCGACGACAAGGTATGTGAAGGCACTTCATTCCTTTCTTTTGACATAATTCTGTGCACAGAACGTAACTGTCATGTTACTCCATAACTTACTCTACTATTAGTAGTTAAGGGTATTCATATTCTTGAAATCTATGATAAAAGCATGTCCAAATGGTTCCTAAGTCCTTATTAAGGCATATGGGATTAAGTGCTGAGACTGGTTTAGTAAACAAGTGGGTATGTTTTAGTAGACATGTTGAAATAAGCCATTGCGGCGTTAAGTGAAAAAGTGAGTATGTTTTAGTAGACATGTTGAAATAAGCCACTTGGTTTAATAAACAAGTGGGTATGTTTTAGTAGACATGTTGAAATAAGCCATTGCGACTTAAAATGATTTTAGAATGTCATCTGCATAGAAACTAAGATATAATCAATTTGTTTTACATTTGATAGTTTACAGCTGATTAGATAAGATGTTTATAAAAAGATAAATTACTCACGGACCATATAAAAAGTTAATTAAGCAGTTCAGATCTATTATCACCAATCAGATGTTTCCATAAATGATAGCCAACGGAGCAAGGATATTATTGTCGTTCAATAAATTCAGAGAATATTGTCATTCATGCATATTCATTTACATTTTATTAGCATATTACCCTGGACCACTTGTGCTATGCACACTATGGTATATTATATATATGTAGGGGATCTGGAAAAAAAGGAAAATGCGTTATATACGCACACCACCTGCATCTGGTATAAATTATCACAAAAAGAGCCCTAAGAAGCCACATATCGAGCCTGTGTGGTCAAAATGGATGCCTGTGTGGCCAAGACGATATGATATGAATGTTTGTGTGGCCAATATAACCAGATGTCCACAGAGGCTGTTATGGGTAAGATGCATGTGTGGCCGTAGTATACTGCATGTGCATCATGCATGACATTTATGTATATCATGCCTACAGAGGTTGTTATGAAAAGAAAGACGCATGTATGGCCATCAATATACTACATTTGCATTGAATACCATTTAGACATATGTATTAGGGCCTCAGAGGTAATTATTTTTTATCAGCTATTTCTATTTTAGATTGTGATACATCTCGGTTATGTTATTTCTTATGTATGACATACTCAGTACATCAGTCGTACTAACGTTCCCTTGCAGGGGGACGTTGCGTTTTATGCCCGCAGGTTCATACTAATAAGGTGACAGATTGTACTAAGAGATTGCTGGTTCAGCTGTGTAAGAGCACTCTACTTATTCTAGAGTTGTAGTCTAATTATGGTACGTTCTACTATTAGAGGCTTGTAGATAAGTATTCTATGATGAGTTATCATACATGGACTTATCGGCCTTCATATATATATATATATATATATATATATATATATATATATATATATATATATATATATGTTGTTAAGTATGAGTTGTATGGTCAGGGGTGCCCGGTAGGTTGGGTCCCTGTGCCCGTCGCGATCCTCTGGTTTGGGTCGTGACACATTTGTGATAGGTCAGTCTCTAGGGGAGCTTCGCAATTGTGATGCTGATGCCATATTTGCGAAATCACTTTTGGTACTCATGGATAGCATCTGCGATGGACCTCTATAGTATAAAAGAGATGAAATCAGGGTTCTTGATATTCTAACTCCATTTTGGATTAGATAAGTTATAGGATTAGGAGATTTCAACTATGTACTTGATTTAACGCCTAAATCATGGATTCGAGGTAGATATTTAGGGGTTTTGAACCTAAATCTAAGAGAAGGTATTTTGGTGTTTTGATTATCGAAAATGAGATTTGATTATACATTTGAATTCGGGGATGGGTAACATAAAAATATAATCAAATTCAGATCTTGACCCCGAGGTTTGAGTTTGATTCATAGGTTGATATTGACTTTTAATTTATTTAATATCGTAATATGAGTATCGTTATTTATCCCCGCCCCCGACCTTGCTCGCTAGAGTATTTTTTTAATAGATTGGGAGTATTCAGAGACTTTAAAAAAGGAAAGGCTATTCGAGGAGGTTTGGGTGCTTTATATATAGATAATTTAAGTCAAACCTTTGATGGGAATTTTTCCTAATTATATGGATTTGTGAAATACCACGTGTTAATTTTCACGACCTATGAACTGAAAGAACAAGGTTCTTTTAGCAACTATGTAAGAAAATAAAGTGTGGAATACCAAATCAACATAAGGATTTTACATGGAAACTCTTTGCTCAAAGAAGGGAAACCCCAATACCTATCTTCAATAGAATTTTCCCAAACACTCCAGTATAACACGAGCAGCTTTTAAGGTTACAACAACTTCTACACCTAAGGAACTGACTCTTATAGCCTCTACCTTAAACATCAACAATTCTCCCTACTTGTTGGTGCTTTTTAACTTCTTTAAAGACTCCACCTAGACTATTGCTACTGAAAATTAGGGTTATGGCAATGCATGTCTCTGCAATGCATATATGACTGTTACTATAGCATAGGTATTGCAACAATCATACCCGTTGCATAAGGGATACTGCCCTACCCTATTTAGAATTTTCTAAAATGTGTTTTGACCTGTCCCGCCCTGCCCTATCCCGTTTAAGCATTGCCCTGCCCTGCCCCATTTGCCATTCCTAGTAAAGCCAGTGAATCGCTGATGTGAGTTTGTTCTAACTCACACCAGAACTCCCAAAGTTGTTGCTCGATCAAATCTAGGTTATCTTCTCACAGAGACATAATTCACTTTTTAGTTTGTATTAGTGTAGTAATTCTCTTGTTCTCTATAGATAATTATTAGGGTGTGCATTGTGTGAGTTTCTTATAGCTGTTATTATTCTTATTATTACTGATCTTTTTTCTGGTTGGTCTTTATAGAGGACACATTAGTATTTCACGTTGACTATCTAAGCGCTTGTGGTGTAATTTGGGAAATTTCAGCCTTGAATTTTGGAAAATCTTTAGTTCCTAGCATCACTATTTGTTTTTTCATTGCGATTTTGCTGAATTATGGTTGTATCCTATTAGATTTTGGTGTAAGAGACACATATCGTACCCGGCCCATCATGGGACTCAGTGAAATAATCATATCCGTCGATGCCTGTCCACACATATCGTACCCGGCCTATTCTGGGATTCGGTAAAATCATTATATACATACATACCGTATCCGGCCCATCATGGGACTCGGTGAACTAATCTAATCACATCAAGCACGAATAGAATATCATGAGTAACCTTATACAAATTAAATCATCATTTGACTCTCAATGGAATAAATAGAATGAACTATCAATTGTAAAATCAAAGACAACTATTATATCAGTATCACTAGAAATTAGGATTCAATAGAATTATGTACGTCCGCCGTACACTCATTTTATATAAATCATGCCAAAGAAGAAAGGATAGTTTCACATACCTTATTGTCGAACTAACCAACTCAATATTTAGAATACGTCTCAATTAGCACTTCAACCTATAACAATAGTAATATGTCCGTCAACTCTATGATTACTAGCATACTTTATAAGTATCGAATGATGACTCTCTTGTTATATAAAATTGGGCAGCACTTCCCCTACTTATATACATATCCGCAACTCACAGACAAGGTCAACAACATCAATAATAAGACACGTCTCAAGGTCATAACCAAAACAGTCCCATATATTCCATATACGCCATCGTTATACATTCTTTCTCTTTACGTTCATGTAATACAACAACCACAAAAACCAAGGTGACTAATACACATATTTCTCATGTAAATCCATCCCCTTAATCCATATTAAAACAACGTTTAAAAATAGTCCATACATCTAGCAACAACTAGAGTTCAAGTCTTATAGTTTGCAACATAACACTCTTCTACACCTTAATTTCTTTAAGACATATATACGCAATTACAACAATGTATATGCATGTTCATAGCTTATAATTCCAGCATTATAACTCAACAAAATAGCCATTGAATTCGACACTACAATACCCACGATTTTTGGATGTCACGGCCACAACAACATAATACCAAAACTCTTCTCATAATTCCTTAAAATCCAATTCATGTTTCAACACTTTCATCTAACCAATTACAACTTTAAATATCAAGGTTTCCTTCAATTTTAACATGCAATTAGTGACAATTATAACAACAACAACCATCAAATCCAATGTATACAAAACAGCCCCAAAATCGGTAACAACAATATTAACAACAACCACATGAATTTTCTTTCTTCCCATTTCTCTTAACACAAGTTCATCTCTTAACTACAACATCATTTAACTCCAATTACTTTATAAGAAGAAATTTTACCTTAACTTAAGCCAAAACAGTCCCTAGTGTCTCGGCATTCACTACTCCATTGTGCACCATTTCTTCAAATTTTAATGACATGCATGCATCCTTTATAAGCTTGAAACCATCTTACTTACATGTTTTTCTTCCAAACAACGCATCTCCAAAACTTAACATTTTCTGGGCAGTTTCTCAGCCAGAACTACCGAAACAGTGGCGGTGGTGAGTTTACCATGGCTTAGAACTTAGTGGAAGAACTTGTCCTTGGAAGGGGAGTTGATTTTGGTCTTCTCTTGGCTATGAAGTTAGAAAATCTGTGGGAGAAGGGAGAGAGAAGGGAGGTTGAAGATGTAATTTAATTAAAGTGTAGAGAATAAGTGGACATGGGTATAAGTGAACATGGGCTGAATTTTTAATGAGTGTGTGCATGCCCACGGTTTTTGAGGCACAAGTCTCTATAATTTGTCCACTTTTTATCATCCTCTCCACTAATATTAATCCCACAATTAATTAATCTCCCACATAGTCAATCTTATATAAAATCTGAAAATTCCATGTCCAAATTTTATTATACACGACACTTTAGTCCATACCATACTTGTAGTATCCAAAATTTATTCTGGGACTACATCCTTTTGGTAAACTAATTTTCTTATTAGGATATGTAATTATACTTTTCTTCCAACTCTCGAATCTTATTTCCTTAATTACGGTCTCAAGTTATTGCTCTAAAATTACGAGGTGTAATAGACATAACCCTAATTTTCAGTAGCAATAGTCTAGGCGGAGGCTATGAAGAATGTTGGATCTCTGAGAAATACAACGGTAGATTTGTACGGACCGTACTACCTATCGTACATTTATGGCCACTTCATTGAAGAAAAGAGAAGAAGGAATTGAACGAACCGTACAAACCAGGCGTAGAGTTGGACCGTAGAAAGTTATACGGACCATACTTATTTGCACGGTCCATACTTTGTGGCATCGGGACAATTTTGTCAGAATTTATTTATGAGTTTTTTTTACTTGTATAAATACTTTTTAGGTTTTTTGGGTCATTTATCATCTGTTTTAAGACTTAACTCGATAGTAGTGAGTACGGAGAATATTTTGAAGCTTTCAAGAACAAGATTCCATATGTTAATCTTCTTTATTCAATTGGAAGTTTCAATTAATACTTTATTGCTTTGCTTTGTCATCAACATTATAAGTAGCTAATTTTAATACTAAGATTGTGAACCAAATGATGAGTGTCACGACCCGACCCCGGGCCCGCGACTGGTGCCCTACCTGGGCACCCTTACAGGTATACATCAGAGAAAATCAGCGGAACATACGTGAAACTCATAACGTACATTTACAGGAAATAAGCAACAGGCTAGATGATAAGGCTACCTCCCTGGACATATATAAATCTACAAAGCCAAAAGCAGTTACATCATTTTTCTTTACAAACCGACCCACAAGATATGACTACAGACCTCTAAGAATTTTGACATAATCACTTTGAGGGACAGGGCCCAGCCATATCCCTGAATATACATAAATCTACATCAACAGGGATCCATACCAAAAGATAAGCCTCCGGAGTAAATGAAGCCTTTTCCCAAAAACTGAACAGAGATCCTAAGAGCAAGGATCACCAACCTGTGTACCTAATACCTGCGGGCATGAACGCAGCCTTGAAGGGGTCGATAACAAGTGCAAGTATGAAACAAAAATAAGATACTGAAACAAATCATAATCAGATAAAAGAATGACAGGGCAAGTATAAAAGTAAATACGATCCTACCGTACATTACAACTCATGAACTTAATCGCACATTATTATCTTTTCCCATTTTCAATAAGAGTTATAATCAAATTCTTACATACATACTTAGGAAAAATCATCAAGTTCATAAACATATAACTTACGTATCTTGCATAACATAATCCGACCCTTTATGGAGGGACGTCTCATTTTGAAGATCACTCTGATTATCCATACGTGATAACGTAACCCGGCCCATTTAAGGTACACTGTGAAATCATAAGAAGTCTTCCCACGAATGTATACTACCCGACCCATTCTGGGACGCGGTAAAGCCATATAAGTCTGCCCATAAAGGTATACTGCCCGGCCCATTCTGGGACGCGGTAAAGTCACATAAGTCTGCCCATAAAGGTATCGCCTGCCATTACGGGACGCCAGTAAAGTCACATAAGTCTGCCCATAAAGTTATACTGCCCGACCCATTCTGGGATGCGGTAAAGTCATATAATTCTGCCCATAAAGGTATACTGTCCGACCCTTTCTGAGACGCGGTAAAGTCACATAAGTCTGCCCATAAAGGTATACTGCCCGACCCATTCTGTGTTATACCCCGTAGTTCCGGAGTATGTATGTAAGGACGTACGTACGAATGTATAAACCCTAATTAGGGTAAGAATGAAAGATGTGATTTCTCGACGGAAAATATTTCCGAACCTTGTGAAGGAAATTTTACGTTTTCGATTTTTTTATGAAATTTTTCCGAGTGATTAAATATTTTGGACCAATAGGAGGGAGACATGTGTCACCCCAAGAGCCATGTTGGACGTTTTTTTTCAAGTTAGTGGGAAAGACAAGTGGCCAAAAGTCTTTCATGGTATTGCATGGCAAGTTGGACGGTTTTTTGCAATTAGTGGGCAAGTCAAATGGTCAAAGTCTTGCATGGCATTTGTGGGACAAGTGGAGAAAGGAACCTACACAAACAATCTATACCATACACATGTTTCAATCCTAACCCTTGGTTGTACTATATAAACCCCTCTAGTTGATGAAAATCTTCCACACTTAGAATATCTCAAGACTTGAAAATATTTTCTCTCCCTTTCCTTGTTGCTCTCGTCCAAAGCCCCTCTTCCTTGAGCAAATGTTGTCCAAAAATTCTTAAACTTATAAGTGTTCTTCCTTAATGTATTAGGAAGATTATTAACCAAGAGTTAGACAAGATTTCACACCCCTAGCCTCAAAAACCCTCACAAAGCCGAGAGTGGACAGATTTGGAACTTTAGTGTTCTTCACTTTTTGGAGTTAATTCTTGAATAGAAGTTGGTTAGGAACTTCTAAGGGTGACTTATGGTGGTTTGGAACACAAAGATTTGGAGCTAAAACTCAAATATTTGGAGCTAAGACTTGCTTTGGAACGACTTTAAGTTCTTGGATATTTTTGGGCTATTATTGAGGTAATGAACCTTAACCTCTTTGTGAAGTTGATTATTATGTATATTGGATATTATACATATATTGGAAGTATATTATGAAGTATGAGACATAAAGAAATATTTGGATCTTGTTAAAATGTTAAAAGGAGAATTGGCATATTAGCCATTAAAATGGTAAAAATGTATTCATTACTTACTAAGAAGTTAACAACAAAGAAACTATAACTTATATAAAGATTGGAATATAAGTTGAAGGACTAATGAAGTAATTGGATAAGTAAAGTTGTAAAAGTTGGCCAAGGACCCCAACTTAAGGACCGTATTTACTTTGGACCGTATTGACTTTGGACCGTATTTACTTTGGACTGTATTTACATTGTTGTTATGAAGGAGAGATTGTTAATCATGTTCCATTTGGGCGTGTTATCCCCTTCTTTAATTATTGTTGTTATGAAGGAGAGATTGTTAATCGCGTTCCGTTTGGGCGTGTTATCCCCTTCTTTAATTATTGTTGTTATTAAGGAGAGATTGTTAATCACGTTCCGTTTGGGCGTGTTATCCCCTTCTTTAATTATTGTTGTTGTTAAGGAGAGATTGTTAATCGCGTTCCGTTTGGGCGTGTGATCCCCTTCTTTAAATTTCAGAATTATTGCGCCTTATTTATGGCATGTTGGTTATTATTATCGGGCCTTGATAAAGGTGGAGATTTGAGTAGAAATGGGGGAAGTGCTGCCCAATTTCCCGTAGAATAAGAATCGTACTTAGAAGAATCCTACGTAAAACAAGAAGTTGATAGGCGTGTTTTGACTATTATAGGTTGACACTCTGCGCGCGACATATCCGACTTGGCAAGTGGATTTAGCCGAGGAGGTATGTGATTCTTCCTATACTCTTGAGCATGATATTTGTGAAATATATATAGTACGGTAGACGTACGTGTGTAAAATGAATTTGGGTTATTTAAAACATAAAGTGTTATAATAGCTTTATGGGAAGTTAGTTATAACGACTTTATGAAAACAAAAGAATGGTTTTATTATTAGATTAAAAATGGTAACCTGATTTTGGGAAAGGAGAAGTAACTTGAGTTTAAAAGTATAAGTAACTTGTTTTCAAATATCGAACTTTTCTTGATAGAAAAATATAAGTGGCTTGGTTTTAAAAGGGTAAGAGTATCTTGATCTTAAAAGAGTTAGTTACTTGGGTTTTAAAGGTATACTTGACGTTGTTTTAAGAGTGTAAGCCACTTGGTTTAAAAAGTATAAAGTACTTGATTTAAACATGAACGTGTTTGGTTCTACAGATATTAGTATCGAGTTGTTTTTACGTAAAAAGAGATCTTTTCGAAAGAATTAAAGTACGTAGTATTTTAGGGTTAAAACCCGGATTGTTGGCACAAAATGGGAGTACTTGAGTTTTTATAAATGGTGAATCAATTTACATGTTAATGAAAGTCTAAACGTATGTTGAACTTGCCTATGCTAGTTGTGATAGCTTTTGTTGTGCAAATATTGTATTTCTATACCACCGCATCTCTCGATGGAGGGCCGGCTGACTTGTTGTGAACTTACTTGGACGTACCGGTAGTGACGGAGGATTCCACGGGTATGCTTCCATTGTTGTTGTCACCTGGGCATGTTTACACCGATGAGGGATTCCGGGGGCATGTGACCATTATTGTTATTCCATGGACTAGCTCTCCATGAGGTTTTACTGACTTACGTTTGTGATCTGGTGGTTAGCCTAGTTACTTGTCCCCGTCAGCTACGTGACGCAGGTGGATCTGGTAGAGGCTATCGCACTTGCCACGTGTCAGCTTCGCGAGTCAGTGTTTGGATGAAGTTTCGTGACTTACGGTTGTGATCTGGTGGTTAGCCTAGTTACTTGCCCCCGTCAGCTACGTGGCGCAGGTGGATCTGGTAGAGGCTATCACACTTGCCACGTGTCAGCTTCGTGATATAGTTATTTAGTATTGTTGGTACGGCTTGGGTAGTTGGCTTTCGTACTTGCCCCGGTCAGTTGATGATGCATGTTGGATCTGGTAGCTATGCCTTCGTACTTGCCCCGTACGGTTTTATGACACAGGTGGGACCTGGTGTTCGTGTGTACTCCTTGGTGTTATTATATCATGATCGCCGGCGGTGAGGAAGGTATTCCACGGGCATGATTGATGTGGTGGGCGTGAGACCCATAGTTATATTTGAGTGATGACTTTAAGGGCGTGAGTCCCTGACTTGACATGAGTGCTTATATATTGTGGACTGTAGTTTGGTTGTCATACATGTCTCCTGCTTTATATAGACTGTTATGATTTCATTTACAATATTTTCGCCATTTCACTTGGTACTGTTATCGACCTCCTTCGGGGGGCTGCGTTTGTTATACCCCGTATTTCCAGAGTATGTACGTGAGGGCGTACGTATATAAATTTAAGCCTTAAAGTTGGCAAGGTTCGAAATTTGTACACAAGTGCCGAAAAGAGTCGTTTTCCGACGAAACGTTTTTCAAACTTTGCGAAGGGAAAATTCCAGCTATGTCATTTATAATTTTTGCGGATTTTTCCGAGAGATGAAATATTTTGGACCAACGAGAGGGTGACACTTGTCCCTCAAGTGGACGGTTTGGTTGAGCTTTCTTTGGCACGTTTTTTGTGCTATTTCTTGGTCAAGGGTTAGGTAGGATATTTTGTGTAGTAGATGGATAAGGATACATGGGTAAATCCTAGCCCTACACTTGCACCACACTTGTCTTCATCTTGGCCATTGGTTGGCCATTTCTTGACCTATAAATACCCCCTTTAGTTGATGAACTTCTTCATCCAAAAATCATTCTCCAAGTCTAAAAACCCTCTCCCCCTTAAGTGTTGTGTTCGTCCAAGGTCCCCCCCCCCCTTTGGGAAGCCTTGGCCGAGAATCTACCCCCCCCTTGCCTAGTTGTTTTCGTATAATACACCCCCCCTCTTGGTAGAAATACTCTCCAAGTATTGTTGTTATGCCAAAATACTTTAGCCCAAATACCTTGTAGTACTTTCCAAAGTTACCTCTATACGTAGAGCCCGAAAATACTATTATACTTTCCTTTAGCCACTAAACGAAACCCTAAGGAAAACCTTCATAGTCGGTTGAAGTGTTAAGTAGAAGTTGTGTAGAACTTCTAAGGGTTGTTTGGAGCGGATTGGAGCACTCGGAGTAGGAGCTAAACGTTGCTCAGGATCGACTTTAAACTTGGATAATTTTGGGCTTACCGAGGTAAATAATCCTATCCTTCTAAGTGTAATTGGAAATTACATACTGTAGTTGTTTAGAAGTGAATATAAGATTCATAGAAGAGAATTGAACTGTAATAGAAGGATATTACAGAAAAGAATTGAACTGAAATCACATCAGAAGAATATTAAGTAGAAGATTAATCTGTACTTACATAGATCAGATTTACTGATCGATAACCTTTATTGGTTGAATGTTCTGCGAGTAGCATGTGCTACTTGGAAGGTGGACAAGGCTAGCCGGGTTATAGCCGTGGAGCGTTTTGCTTATAGTCGATAATCGTCGCGAGGTATGTGATTCTTCCTATACTCTTGAGCATGAAGTATTTTAACGAAATATATATATAGTACGGTAGACGTACGTGTGGCAATGTCTTTTGACTTAAGCCTGAATAATATATATATAGTATGGTAGACATACGTGTGCTAACTGAATATAATTGTACGGCAATGACTTTTGACTTAAGCCTGAATAATATATATATAGTATGGTAGACATACGTGTGCTAACTGAATATAATTGTACGACAATGTCTTTTGACTTAAGCCTGAATAATAAAGAATCTTGAAGTATTTCAAAAGATTAAGAAACCGTTTTGAAAGAAGAGTAATACTTGTTTTTGAAAACATAAGAGTTATACTAGCTTTATGGGAAGTTAGGTATAACGTCTTAAGAGAGGTAAAGAAAATGGGTTACTGATTTTAGAAGTTAAGAGACTTGATCTTAAAAGATAAGAGACTTAACTTGAATGTATTAATATGAACTTTGTGTGAAACCTCATTCGCGAGTAATGAATACTTGGTTTTTAAATGGAATAATGTTTTACTGATTGTGGAAAGCAGAATGAGTATCGACAAACCACTGCAGCGTTAATAAAAGGAAATGTTTTGACTAATTGAGTATTATTAAAACCAGTAGAAACCTCCATCTGCATAGAAGCTAAGATGAGACAAAATGATATTACATTTCCTAGATCATGGCTGCTTTAATAAGATTGATTATGAAACAGAATAACCTACTCACATATAAGGCATATGTTTTCGCAAAATTGTTTAAAAGAGAATCATATTCTTAAGTGATTAAGACTATGAACTATGAAACCTTTCTAAAATAAGAGACTTAAGTACTTGAAATTAGGCAAACTTGAACTTAGGGAAAAGAATGTTGTTACTTGATGTTAAAAAGGAAAGTGTTTGGGTTTACCTAAAAATGTGAGTCACCCTATTTTTATACTACGGGTATCGGGTGACCTTTATAAAAGAAATGGATCTTTTAAAAAGAATTTAACGTATGTAATACTTTGGGGTCAGCACCTGGACTTTGGCCTAAAATAAACTTGAGTTGTTTGTAACTTGCCTATGTTTGTGTTTGATAGCCTTGTTGTGCAAATACTGTATTTCTATACCACCGCGTCTCTCGATGGAGGGCCGGCTGATTTGTTATGAACGATTCTTCACCGAGTCCCATGGGATGGGCCGGGACACGTATTCCATCTGATTATTCACCGAGTCCCACGAGATGGGCCGGGACACGTATTCCATCTGATTATTCACCGAGTCCCACGAGATGGGCCGACACGATTTCATCCGATTCTCACCGAGTCCCACGGATGGGCCGACACGTATTCCACATGATTCTTTACCGAGTCCCACGGATGGGCCGACACGTATTCCACACGATTTATACCTAGATCAGCTGGCGGAAGGAGTTCCACGCGCGGAGGATGACTTGAGGGCGTGAGTCCCTGACTTGACATGACTGCTTTTATGTTGTGAACTGTAGTTTGGTTATCATACATGTCTCCTGCTTTATATAGACTATTATGATTTCATTTACGCCTTTTTACGATTTCACATACTTGGTACTTGTACTCACCTCCTTCGGGCCGCGTCACGCCGCAGTAGAGGTACATCTTTGTCGATCCCCGCGTTTAGGATCACATTTCAGCGTATTGGGAAGCTCCGTTCCTTCGGAGGCTTATCTTTTGGTATGTTACCCTGAGTCTGTAGGTTCTTGTACATTCAGGGGTATGGCGGGGCCCTGTCCCGTCATAGTGGTTATATAAATCTTAGAGTGCAGAGCTGCCAGGTACGCCAGTAAGGATTAAACTGTTCAACTTTGTAATTATTTATATATATGCCGAAAGGCGATTTTCTCTCAGGTAAAATGTGTCCCATTTCACATTTTGTTTCATGTATTGTTTTTATGTTCCGCTGATTACTCTGATGTATGACTACTTGGGTGTCCGGGTAAGGCACCAGTCATGGGCCCGGGTTCGGGTCGTGACAAAAGTGGTATCAGAGCAGTTAATCCTCGGAAAGTGTCTACAGACCGTGTCTAGTAGAGTCTTGATTATCGGTGTGTTGTGCACCACATCTATAATCAGGAGGCTATAGGACATTTAGGATTGGTTTCATTCTTCTCATTACGAGATCGTGCCTTAGAGCCGTGTGATAAGTTGGACCTCCGACGTATTCCTTCCTTTACCGATTATGCCTCGCGTAAGGCAACCCGGCCGAGCAGGCAAGGCAGCGGAGTCGCGAGTAGAGTACGAGGGTTACGGGCAGGCCCGGGCCGTTACCTAAGATAGTGCTTCCGACGGCGAGTTTTGCGACGCCGCCAGCGTCGGCAGAGTTTAGAGCGCAGGCGGGCTGCGAGACTACAAGACACGAGCCTCCACCCCACACTGGATCGGATGACGGGGTACAAGGAGATGGCCCGATTCTGGTCGTGTCCAGATATGAGGAGAGGCCGACGCAGCAGCCGACCCCAAAGAGCACCCGTAGTTCACCCCCTGTTATACCCCGTATTTCCAGAGTATGTACGTAAGGACGTACGTAGAAAATTTGAACTTTTACATAGGCTTGGCCGAATTGACTTTGTTCACAACTCCCGATTAGAGTCGTTTTTCGACGAAACGTTTTCACACTTTCGTAGGAAAATTCCGGCTATGACTTTTTAATTTTTGCGGATTTTTCCGAGGACGTAACATTTTGGACAACGAGAGGGTGATGTGTCACCCTCAGTGAAGAGTTAGTGGCGTTTTGGCTAGCACGTTTTTAGCATTTTTGTTGCCAAAAATGTTTGGTCAATGTTGGCTAGATATTTTGTGTGGATGATGACCAAGTGGGACCCACACAACACATGGCTAAATCTACACCTTACACTTGCCTTGCACTTGGCATAATCTCGCCATTGGTTGGTCTTCACTTGACCTATAAATACCCCTTTGTGATGAACTTCTTCATCCACTCTTCACTTGTTCTAAGTCTTGAAACCCCTCTCCTCCTCTTGTTGACTCTCGCCCAAGAGCCCTCTCCCTTGTAAAGGCCTTTGGCGAAACCTCTCCCTTTGTGAGCTTTAGCCGAGAACACCCCTCTCTTTGAGTGTTGTACTCGTGTAATATAAACCCCCTCCTGGTATAAATACTCTCAAAAGTATTGTTATAATGCCCAAAATACCTTAGCCATATACCTTGTAGTATTCTAAAGTTATACCTCTACACAAGCCCAGAAATACTATTATACTTCCTTCACTACAAACCAAACCCTAAGGAAAAATCTCCATAGTTAGTTGGAGTAATAAGTAGAAGTTGGTTAGAACTTCTAAGGGTTGTTTGGAGCGGTCAAGCGCACATGAGTAGAGCTAAACCTTGCTCGGGATCGACATTTAAACTCGGATAATTATGGGCTTATCGAGGTAATTATCTTGCTTCTATTGTAATTGGAAATTACATGTTGATAGAATATATAGTTGAAGTATACTATATATAGAACTGAACGTAGTTATCGGCAATGTCTTTTGACTTAAGCCTGAATAATAAGAAACCTTTTCGAAAGAAGAGTGCTGAACTGTATGTACATAGGACTGTATTACAGTAGACTTGTGTAATTTTTCTGTGAGGTAGAATTGTGCACGTCCGGTTTAGACGTATAACCCCCCCTGGTTGGCTTGGTAGCTACCGATAGAGAGGAGATTTCTGTTGTGGCGAGGTGCCACTAATTTTCGAGAATGTTCTACGATGAGATCTTAATGTTAATAAGCGCCTTGTGGCCTTATAGGTTGAAGTACTACGTGTGGCGCGATTTACTTGGCTTAAGGAGTAGCCAACGGTTGGAAGTACTTGGAGCGTTTTGCTATTAGTCGATACTCGTCGCGAGGTATGTGAACCTCTTCCTATCTCTTCTAGCATGATATGTGTGAACTATGTAGTACGGTAGACGTACATATGCTAAATGTATTTGATTGGTTTAAAACATAAAGTGTTATAACGGCTTTATGGGAAGTTGGTTATAACAGCTTTATGTTGGTAAGAAAATACTTGTGGTTTTTAAAAGGTAACTGATTTGAACTATAACCGGCTTGTTATGTGTTAATAAAGAACTTGAAGTATTTCAAAAGATTTTTGAATCATTTGAAAGAAGAAGTAATACTTGGTTTTGAAAACTTAAGAGTTATACTAGCTTTATGGGAAGTTAGGTATAACGGCTTAAGAATGTTTCTTCGATTTGAAATCGAATGTGTATCGACAAACCAACTGCAGCGTTAATAAAAGGAAATGTTTTGACAGATTAAGTATTATTAAAACCAGAGAAACTTCCATCCGCATAGAAGCTAAGATGAGACAAAATGATATTTCCTAGATCATGGTCTTTGTAATAAGATTGTTATAAACAAGAATATCCTACTCACATATAAGGCTTATGTTTCTAGATAGTTTAAAAGAGAATTATATTCTTAAATGAATAAGACTATGAACTACGAAACCTTTCTAAAGTAAGAAACGTGAACATTTGAAATTAGACAAACTTGGACGTTTGAGAAATAATGTTGTTACTTGATTTTACAAAGAGAAGTGTTTTGCTTTACTTCAAAAGATAATCACTCTATTTTTCATATACTACGGGTATTGTGTGACTTTTGTAAACGTAACGTACCTTTTAAAAGATAATGTATGCAGATTGGGAATAGATACTCGATCTTGTTAATCATATAATAGAATGTACCTTGTGTGTATAACTTGATTGTGTTGGTTTGTGATAGCCTTGTAATACCTTCGTGTTGATTTGATAAGTAATCATATTAGGATGCTACGTGTGTTAGTATTCTGTGATGTTTGTGTAAAGGGGTTTTCCCTTGATTGTGCTTAGGTTGTTTAAACGATAAACTGTTATGTTGGTATTATACCACTCACCGTGTTTCCGGAGGTTAAGCTGCCCTCCGATGCGGGTAGACTCAGTGATGCAGGACCATGATTCGAGAATACCTCACGCGGGTCCCGGCCTATGCGGAACTACGAGTTCCGTGTTAGTGCGCGCCTTTATGGTCACGCGGTGCATGTGCTACGCGATCGCGAGTCGGGGCGATGCCGGAGTAGCTACCCTCGATGCGGGTTATACCTCATGCGGGCCTATGAGATTGGCCTATGCGAGCTGCGGGAGTTCTGTGGCTGACGCGCACATTTGATATTGCGCGAGCGGCACCGCCTTTGATCATGTGACGGCCTAGACAGATATCTTGATACGATTTATGACCTTGTTAGTACCGTGGGTGTTAGTAGTCGACTATGCCTTCGCATTTACCCCGCACTGCTTTATTTGGACACAGTGGGACTGCTGTCATGTGTATTCCTTGGTGCTTTTCTATCATCGATCACGGCGGTGGGGAAGGTATTCCACGCATGATTGATGTTGTGGGCGTGAGACCCATATTTATGTATTTGAGTGATGACTTCGGCGTGAGTCACGACTTGATATGATCGCTTATTTATTGTGAATCGTAGTTTGGTTATCATACATGTCTCCCGCTTTATATAGACTACTATGATTTCATTTACGCTGATTTTCCGATTCGCATGCAGATCGACCTCTCCTCCGCCGCGTTCATGCCGCAGTAAAGGTACACCGATCGTTGATCCTCGCTCTTGGTCACGATTCAGCGTTGGGAAGCTCCGTTCCTCGGAGGCTTATCTTGGTATAGTCCCTGTTGGTAGGCTTACATTCGTGGTATGGCGGGCCATTCCGTCGTTGTTGTCATATCATTCGTAGAAGTGCTGTAATCTTTATTGTGGGGGTTTGTAAAGAAAGGATTAAACTGTTCATTTTGAAAGAGTTGTTATTATTATTTATGCCGAAAGGCAACTTTCTTCAGATATCTGTGTCTCAATTTATACTGTTTCATATCTTGGTTATTTTATATATTCCTCTGATTACTCTGATGTATGACTCTTTGGGGTGCGGGTAAGGCACGATCCACGGCCCCGTTCGGTCGTGACACCCCGAAAGCGCATTTGAAACTACGGGACTTTCTGAGTTGTAGCCCGCCAGTGTTCTATGGATCGAGAGCTGAGGATGGCCCTCAAGAGTTTATCCGGCAGCTATAACGGATCATGAGAGTGATCAGAGTCTCAGAGGCAGAGTCGGTGGTATTGGGTTCGCATCACCGCGTGATCTGCAATGATCGTTTGATTCGGAGGCTGTCCCGGGAGAGCATGCACTTCCAGCCGTTGGGACGAGTTCTCAAGAGCTTTTCTTGCACATTTCTTGCCCCCACAGATGAGGAGGGCTCGGGCCGACAGATTTTTGACGTTGAGGCAGGACGGGCGGACGGTTAGAGAGTACAATGTGGAGTTCGACTCATTAGCTCGGTATGTTCCTACCAGTAGCCGATATGGAGGATGAGTACACCGCTACGTCACCGGCTAGATGATTACTGGCGAGGCTTGTACGGGTGTAGCTCTTCACCGGCATGGACATTGCCCGCACGCAAGCTCATGCACTAGGATGCGAGGCACGAGAGGTCGACGAATGACCAGGATCAGCGAAGAGGGCGAGCAACAGCAGGTCCTTTGGTAACTTTCGAGGCGCCTCGGCAGACTAGTTATGTACCTCCGCCATGCAGAGTGGTCCTCCGCGCCTTCGTGACGTTCGGTATTCGAGCCGGTCGTGGCTCCAGGGCTTCGTTCGCGATATACGGGTTCTAGCGATCGGTTCAGTTTTTCTCAAATACGCGATGGCGCACGCCATCCCGGAATGTCGTCTTTATCGGTGCTTGTTTTTCGCGGCCGTCGGCCATATGACGAGCTTCTAATAGGAAGGATGCGCAGAATGACTCACCACCGTCGATGGCGAGTTCATCGCCTTCTGACGCATACTGCAGGCGTGCCTATGATTAGAGTGGAGCGGTAGATTCAGGTATATCCTTAACCCTCTAGAGATTTGTATGCATGATATGATGACCTTATTATTGTGTGCTATGTACGGATAGCGTTATGTTGGTTATGAGTTAGAAAGCATGGTTAGTTGAAAGGGTATGTATGGGGGCATGGAAAGTGTGAACCTTAGAATATTTCATGTTGAGACCTTAGATGTAAGGTCATCTTGAATAAAAGATTTTACGGTTAGTCCTTGTTGAAATACATGGTTTGCGTATAAATGTGTTGTGGGATAAATCCATGGGTAGTGTGAGATGGAAGTGGTAGCTTTCATGACGTGAATTAGTAAGATTGTTCCGCATCAGGGAACAAGAAGTTTGGCGCGATTTGGGGTCGGGTCGAGGACCATTCGCGGGTCAACCCGTAACCCGGATTGAGGTGGGGTCAGCTCGAGGTGGTCCCGCCAGGTGGTAGGGTCACAAGGGTGCTAGGCCCAGGTTTGGGTAGCCATCGTACGAGTTCGTGGAAGCGTTCGACCGGAAGTCGGGCCGATGAGGTCAGCCCATCTTGTCCTTCAGTCAGGACTGTTTACTCGGCAGAGGGTTATGCGAGATGTTACATCAGGAAGGTGGTAAAGTGCACGAGGTGCCTACTTTCACCTTAAGCGATGCAGTGAAGCCCAGGTTATGGCTATTTCTTTTTTTATGGAGGTTTTACCAGGCAGGGTTAGGAACTCAGATGAGTCTTAGTATCGCATTCGCCCTCGGGCCAGTGTTTGGATTTCAAGGGTAGCTGTAAGGAGTATTCGCCTCTTGGTTGAGTGTGTATTATAATAGCTACCATATCAGTATTCGGATATCGCCTTATGACGCCTTGTAGGGGCGGGAGTGTAGGTTGCCAGTCGGTTGGTTCGAGGTTGGCAAAGTTCAGATAGTTGGTCCGTACTTGATCCAGCAGGATGTGGATAAGTTGAAGATTATCCAGTAGGGGTTATTGCAGCTCAGAAGCAACAGAAGTCGTGTGGATAATTGGCGTCGACACTTGGAGTTCAGGTTGACGGTGGGTCTTCTTGAAGGTATCACCCCGGAAGGGCGTGATGAGATTTTGGAAACTAAAGCAATGACAGAAATGTGGTAAGTTTTTTTAGGAAGAACTCGAGTATACGAGGGGGGAACGACGAGCAAGGGAAGGAACAAACATGCGTTTTTTTGTGTGGCCATGTGTGGCATTGTCAACTTGTTTAAGTTAAGAAGAACTTTATCATTATCCGTCTTGAGAAGGAACATTCGGGACGAATGTTTCTAAGGAGGGGAGAATGTTATACCCCGTATTTCCAGAGTATGTACGTGAGGGCGTACGTATATAAATTTAAGCCTTAAAGTTGGCAAGGTTCGAAATTTGTACACAAGTGCCGAAAAGAGTCGTTTTCCGACGAAACATTTTTCAAACTTTGCGAAGGGAAAATTCCGGCTATGTCATTTATAATTTTTGCGGATTTTTCCGAGAGATGAAATATTTTGGACCAACGAGAGGGTGACACTTGTCCCTCAAGTGGACGGTTTGGTTGAGCTTTCTTTGGCACGTTTTTTGTGCTATTTCTTGGTCAAGGGTTAGGTAGGATATTTTGTGTAGTAGATGGATAAGGACACATGGGTAAATCCTAGCCCTACACTTGCACCACACTTGTCTTCATCTTGGCCATTGGTTGGCCATTGCTTGACCTATAAATACCCCCTTAGTTGATGAACTTCTTCATCCAAAAATCATTCTCCAAGTCTAAAAACCCTCTCCCCCTTAAGTGTTGTGTTCGTCCAAGGTCCCCTTTGGAAGCCTTGGCCGAGAATCTACCCCCTTGCCTAGTTGTTTTCGTATAATACACCCCCCCTCATGGTAGAAATACTCTCCAAGTATTGTTGTTATGCCAAAATACTTTAGCCCAAATACCTTGTAGTACTTTCCAAAGTTACCTCTATACGTAGAGCCCGAAAATACTATTATACTTTCCTTTAGCCACTAAACGAAACCCTAAGGAAAACCTTCATAGTCGGTTGAAGTGTTAAGTAGAAGTTGTGTAGAACTTCTAAGGGTTGTTTGGAGCGGATTGGAGCACTCGGAGTAGGAGCTAAACGTTGCTCAGGATCGACTTTAAACTTGGATAATTTTGGGCTTACCGAGGTAAATAATCCTATCCTTCTAAGTGTAATTGGAAATTACATACTGTAGTTGTTTAGAAGTGAATATAAGATTCATAGAAGAGAATTGAATTGTAATAGAAGGATATTACAGAAAAGAATTGAACTGAAATCACATCAGAAGAATATTAAGTAGAAGATTAATCTGTACTTACATAGGACTGTAATTACAGTAGACTGATAACCTTTATTGGTTGAATGTTCTGCGAGTAGCATGTGCTACTTGGAAGGTGGACAAGGCTAGCCGGGTTATAGCCATGGAGCGTTTTGCTTATAATCGATAATCGTCGCGAGGTATGTGATTATTCCTATACTCTTGAGCATGAAGTATTTTAACGGAATATATATATAGTACGGTAGACGTACGTGTGGCAATGTCTTTTGACTTAAGCCTGAATAATATATATATAGTATGGTAGACATACGTGTGCTAACTGAATATAATTGTACGGCAATGTCTTTTGACTTAAGCCTGAATAATATATATATAGTATGGTAGACATACGTGTGCTAACTGAATATAATTGTACGACAATGTCTTTTGACTTAAGCCTGAATAATAAAGAATCTTGAAGTATTTCAAAAGATTAAGAAACCGTTTTGAAAGAAGAGTAATACTTGTTTTTGAAAACATAAGAGTTATACTAGCTTTATGGGAAGTTAGGTATAACGTCTTAAGAGAGGTAAAGAAAATGGGTTACTGATTTTAGAAGTTAAGAGACTTGATCTTAAAAGATAAGAGACTTGACTTGAATGTATTAATATGAACTTTGTGTGAAACCTCATTCGTGAGTAATGAGTACTTGATTTTTAAAAGGAATAATGTTTTACTGATTGTGGAAAGCAGAATGAGTATCGACAAACCACTGCAGCGTTAATAAAAGGAAATGTTTTTACTAATTAAGTATTATTAAAACCAGTAGAAACCTCCATCTGCATAGAAGCTAAGATGAGACAAAATGATATTACATTTCCTAGATCATGGCTGCTTTAATAAGATTGATTATGAACCAGAATAACCTACTCACATATAAGGCATATGTTTTCGCAAAATTGTTTAAAAGAGAATCATATTCTTAAGTGATTAAGACTATGAACTATGAAACCTTTCTAAAATAAGAGACTTAAGTACTTGAAATTAGGCAAACTTGAACTTAGGGAAAAGAATGTTGTTACTTGATGTTAAAAAGGAAAGTGTTTGGGTTTACCTAAAAATGTGAGTCACCCTATTTTTATACTACGGGTATCGGGTGACCTTTATAAAAGAAATGGATCTTTTAAAAAGAATTTAACGTATGTAATACTTTGGGGTCAGAACCTGGACTTTGGCCTAAAATAAACTTGAGTTGTGTGTAACTTGCCTATATTTGTGTTTGATAGCCTTATTGTGCAAATCTTGTATTTCTATACCACCGCGTCTCGATGGAGGGGTGATTTGTTATGAACGATTCTTCACCGAGTCCCACGAGATGGGCCGGGACACGTATTCCATCTGATTATTCACCGAGTCCCACGAGATGGGCCGGGACACGTATTCCATCTGATTATTCACCGAGTCCCACGAGATGGGCCGGGACACGTATTTCATCTGATTCTCTACCGAGTCCCATGGGATGGGCCGGGACACGTATTCCACATGATTCTTTACCGAGTCCCACGGGATGGGCCGGGACACGTATTCCACACGATTTATACCTAGATCGGCGGTGAGGAAGGAGTTCCACGGCGTGAGGATGACTTGAGGGCGTGAGTCCCTGACTTGACATGACTGCTTTTATGTTGTGAACTGTAGTTTGGTTATCATACATGTCTCCTGCTTTATATAGACTATTATGATTTCATTTACAGTCTTTTATAGTTTCACATACTTGGTACCTGTTGTACTGACCTCCTTCGGGGGGCTGCGTTCATGCCGCAGGTAGAGGTACATCGGCTGTCGATCCCCGCGTTTAGGATCACATTTCAGCGTATTGGGAAGCTCCGTTCCTTCGGAGGCTTATCTTTTGGTATGTTACCCTGAGTCTGTAGGTTCTTATAAATTCAGGGGTATGGCGGGGCCCTGTCCCGTCATAGTGGTTATATAAATCTTAGAGGTCTGTAGCACTGTTGTGGGCAGGGTTGTAAGGATTAAACTGTTCAACTTTGTAATTATTTATATATATGCCGAAAGGCGATTTTCTCTCAGTTAAAATGTGTCCCATTTCACATTTTGTTTCATGTATTGTTTTTATGTTCCGCTGATTACTCTGATGTATGACTACTTGGGTGTCCGGGTAAGGCACGATCCACGCCCGAGGTTCGGTCGTGATGGCGTTCATGCCGCAGTTGAGGTGCGTAGCTAGCGATCCGCGCCTCGGGATCATTGTTCGATTCGGGAAAGCTCCATTTCTCGGAGGCTTTGTCTTTGGCACGGTTCTCGAGGTCATATACTTTTGTACATTCAGGGGGTATGGCGGGGCCCTGTCCCGTCATAGTGGTATAAAAACTCTTAGAGGTCTGTAGTACTGTTGTGGGCAATGTTTGTAAAAAGGATTTAACTGTTCAAGTTTTTAATTTATATACAGAAAGGTAACCGTTTTGGTTAGCCTGTTCTTATTGTTTCATGTCTTTGATTTTATTTCCGCTGATTTTCTCTGATGTTGTATCACTAGGGTGCCCGGGGTAAGGCACCAGTCGCGGGCCCGGGAACGGGTCGTGACAAAAGTGGTATCAGAGCAGTTAGTCCTCGGAAAGTGTCTACAGACCGTGTCTAGTAGAGTCTTGATTATCGGTGTGTTGTGAACCACATCTATAATCAGGAGGCTGCAGGACATTTAGGATTGGTTTCCATTCTTCTTACTTTGAGATCGTGCCTTAGAGCTGTGTTATAAGTTGGACCCCTCTGACGTACTTCTTTTTACCAGTTATGCCTCTTCGAAAGGCAACCACGGCCCAGAAGGGCAAAGCGTGAAGGAGGCTGCGAGTAGAACACGAGGAGCACGAGGAACATGCCCACCATCACCCGAGGTGGTGCTTCATTTAGAGAGTTACGTGGCGTCGCCACCCAGAAGTTTAACACGGCAGCAGCCTACTACGGCGAGATATATGAGCCTTCGCCCACGAGGAGGCGAGAATATGGATTACAAAGGGATGGACCTGTTACTAGCTAGGATTTTAGCAAGCAGAGAGTATCAAGTGCACCGATATATCACGGGTCTAGACGATTATCTAGTAAGGGGTGTACAAGAGTAGCTCTTGATCGAGCATGGACATTGCCGCGCGAGCTTATGCAGCAGATCGAGGAACGTAGAGATCGACGGAATAACCAAGATCAGCAGAAGAGGGCCAGGACAACAGGGTCCTTTGGTGACTTTCGAGCGGCAAATTTCGGCGAGCTAGTTATGCCCTCCGCGATTGAGTAGTTCTCCACGCCTTCGGGGCGTGGGGTATTGAGAGCAGTCGGGGCTCCAGTTTGAGTTTCGGGAGTGGGGGTACTAGCCGGAGGAGGCCACCCTTACCTCAGTGTGGCCGTTGTGGAAAAATCCATAAGGGGGAGTGTCGTGCTGGTTCGGGAGGTTGTTATACATGCGGCCAGCAGGGCCATTTTGCGAGAAATTGTCCAACCAGGTAGCGGATGTAGAGACTCGCCTCGAGATCGATCGGTTCATCGCTTTCTTATATGCTATACTGCAGTAGGACTATGATTAGAGTGAAGCAGTAGTTACAGGTATATCCTTAACCCTCTAGAGATTTGTATGCGTGATATGATGATTTTATGTTAAAGTGTTATGTGTGGATAGCACTGTGTAGAATTGTGATTTAGAGAACATGGTTAGTTGAAAAGGTAAGTTTAGGGGCAGGGAAATTGTGAGCCTTAGAATATTATAACAGTTGAGACCTTAGATGTAAGGTCGTCTTGAGTAAAAGATTTTACAGTTAGCATTTGTCGAAGTACTTGGTATGCGTGAAATGTATTGTGGGATAATTCCATAGGTCGAGCAAGATAAAAGTGGTGATTTTCATGACGAGAATAGTAAGATTGTCCCGAACGAGGAACAAGAATTTAGAGCGATAATGGGTCGGGTTGAGGCAAGATCGCGGGTCAACCCGCAGCTCGGATTGAGGTGGGGTCAGTTTGAGGTAGTCCCGCTAGGTGATAGGATCACGAGGGTGTTAGGCCCAGGTTTAGGTAACCATCGTACGAGTTCGTGGATGCGTTCGACCAGTAGTCGGGCCGATGAGGTCATCCCATCTTGTCTTTCGATCGGGGTATTTACTCGGCGGAGGGTTATGCGAGATGTTGTATATCAGGAAGGTTGTAAGGCTGCACGGGGTTCCTACTTTTATGACAGGCAGTGGAGCCCAGTTTACGGCTATTTTTTTCTAAGGGTTTTTACCAGGCGGGGTTAGGAACTTAGGTGAGTCTCAGTATTGCATTCACCCTCGGGCCGACGGACAAACAACACGTTTTATCCAGACATTTGAGGATAGGTTACGGGCCGGTGTTTTGATTTCGGGGGAGCGGTGAGGATTATTTGTCTCGTGTTGAGTGAGTATTATAATAGCTACCATTTCAGTGTTCGGATGGCGCCTTATGAAGCCTTGTATGGGCGGAAGTATAGGTTGCCGGTCGATTGGTTCGATGTTGGCAAGGTTCAGATAGTTGGTCCATACTTGATTCAGCAGAATGTGGATAAGGTGAAACTTATCCAGAAGAGGTTATTAGCAGCTCAGAGTCAACAAAAGTTTTGCGGATAATCGGCGTCAACACTTGGAGTTCAGGTTGACGGTGGGTCTTCTTGAAGGTACCACCCCGGAAGGGTGTGACGAGATTTGGAAAGCAGGGGAAACTTAGCCCAAGGTACTTTGGGCCTTTTCAGATCATTTGTAGAATAGGCCAGGTTGACTATAAGTTAGCACTGCCGTCCGACTCAGGAGGCAGTACGTCCGGTCTTTCATGTTGCTATTATTCGGAAGAGTATCAGAGATCCATCCTGAGTGTTCCCAGTTAATGACGACCAAGTTGAAGATAGTAACCCCGAGATTTTTAAAACTGAAGCAATGACAGAAATGTGATACGTATATTAGGAAGAGTTCGAGTGTACGAGGAGGATACAACGAGTAAGAAAAGAGGCGAATATGTGTTAAGAAGATGGAAGTGTCCTTTTATAAGTAAAGATGTGAAGAAAATATCCTTTAAACCATGGGTGGAGCTAATAGTATTGCTATACGCTTTAGAGATGATTCTTCGTTGGCTCGGATGTGAGTTTTTGCGCGTACGTTGTATTATGGCCATGTGTGGCATAATTGGTTTCGTAAGTATAGTAAGGAAGACTATACCGGCACAGGTATGTTTAGAGACTTGGAAGGAACATTCGGGACGAATGTTTCTAAGGGGGGAAGAATGTTATACCCCGTAGTTCCGGAGTATGTATGTAAGGACGTTCGTACGAATGTATAAACCCTAATTAGGGTAAGAATGAAAGATGTGATTTCTCGACGGAAAATATTTCCGAACCTTGTGAAGGAAATTTTACGTTTTCGATATTTTTATGGAATTTTTCGAGTGATTAAATATTTTGGACCAATAGGATGGCAACATGTCTCACCCCAAGAGCCATGTTGGACGTTTTTTTCCAAGTTAGTGGACAAGACAAGTGGCCAAAAGTCTTGCATGGTATTGCATGGCAAGTTGGACGGTTTTTTGCAATTAGTGGGCAAGTCAAATGGTCAAAGTCTTGCATGGCATTTGTGGGACAAGTGAAGAAAGGAACCTACACAAAAAATCTATACCATACACATGTTTCAATCCTAACCCTTGGTTGTACTATATAAACCCCTCTAGTTGATAAAAATCTTCCACACTTAGAATATCTCAAGACTTGAAAATATTTTCTCTCCCTTTCCTTGTTGCTCTCGTCCAAAGCCCCTCTTCCTTGAGCAAATGTTGTCCAAAAATTCTTAAACGTATAAGTGTTCTTCCTTAATGTATTAGGAAGATTATTAACCAAGAGTTAGACAAGATTTCACACCCCTAGCCTCAAAAACCCTCACAAGGCTGAGAGTGGACAAATTTGGAACTTTAGTGTTCTTTACTTTTTGGAGTTAATTCTTGAATAGAAGTTGGTTAGGAACTTCTAAGGGTGACTTATGGTGGTTTGGAACACAAAGATTTGGAGCTAAAACTCAAATATTTGGAGCTAAGACTTGCTTTGGAACGACTTTAAGTTCTTGGATATTTTTGGGCTATTATTGAGGTAATGAACCTTAACCTCTTTGTGAAGTTGATTATTATGTATATTGGATATTATACATATATTGGAAGTATATTATGAAGTATGAGACATAAAGAAAGATTTGGATCTTGTTAAAATGTTAAAAGGAGAATTGGCATATTAGCCATTAAAATGGTAAAAATGTATCCATTACTTACTAAGAAGTTAACAACAAAGAAACTATAACTTATATAAAGATTGGAATATAAGTTGAAGGACTAATGAAGTAATTGGATAAGTAAAGTTGTAAAAGTTGGCCAAGGACCCCAACTTAAGGACCGTATTTACTTTGGACAGTATTGACTTTGGACCGTATTTACTTTGGACTGTATTTACATTGTTGTTATGAAGGAGAGATTGTTAATCACGTTCCGTTTGGGCGTGTTATCCCCTTCTTTAATTATTGTTGTTATGAAGGAGAGATTGTTAATCGTGTTCCGTTTGGGCGTGTTATCCCCTTCTTTAATTATTGTTGTTATGAAGGAGAGATTGTTAATCACGTTCCGTTTGGGCATGTTATCCCCTTCTTTAATTATTGTTGTTGTTAAGGAGAGATTGTTAATCGCGTTCCGTTTGGGCGTGTGATCCCCTTCTTTAAATTTCGGAATTATTGCGCCTTATTTATGGCATGTTGGTTACTATTATCGGGCCTTGATAAAGGTGGAGATTTGAGTAGAAACGGGGGAAGTTGTTATATCCCGTAGTTCCGGAGTATGTATGTAAGGAAGTACGTACGAATGTATAAACCCTAATTAGGGTAAGAATGAAAGATGTGATTTCTCGACGGAAAATATTTCCGAACCTTGTGAAGGAAATTTTACGTTTTCGATATTTTATCCAATTATGGAATTTTTCCGAGTGATTAAATATTTTGAACCAATAGGAGGGCGACATGTGTCACCCCAAGAGCCATGTTGGACGTTTTATTTCAAGTTAGTGGGCAAGACAAGTGGCCAAAAGTCTTGCATGGTATTGCATGACACTTTGGACGTTTTTTTCATAGTAGTGGGCTAGTCAAATGGTCAAAGTCTTGCATGGCTTTTGTTGGACAAATGGAGAAAGGAACCTACACAAACACATCTATACCATACACATGTTTCAATCCTAACCCTTGGTTGTCCTATATAAACACCTCTAGTTGATGAAATCTTCCACACTTAGAACATTTCAAGACTTGAAAATATTTTCTTTCCCTTTCCTAGTAGCTCTCGTCCAACCCCTCTTTTCTTGAGCAAATGTTGTCCAAAAATTCTTAAACTTATAAGTGTTCTTCCTTAATGTATTAGGAAGATTATTAACCAAGAGTTAGACAATATTTCTGTTACACCCCGGAATTTCAGGATATGTTTATAAGGACGTACGTAAGAACTCAAAAATGTTAAGATTTGAGATGAGTAAAATTTATCGGAATTTTGGAATTTGTCGGAAAACGAAATATTGCGACGAACGGGAGGGCGACACGTGTCACCCCCCCTTAATGGTCTTGGACGAAAATGACATGGAGGAAATGGTCACTTGACCATAATTTAAAAGACCAAGTCTTGCAAAGGCAAGAGCTTGACATTGTTGACTAAGTCAAATGCCACTTGGCTTGATCCTTGTGAAATGCATCCAAACCACCCATTTGTTCTAATCTAGACCTTCCATTTGGTTATATAAGCTTACTAGTAGCAAGAAAAGGCTTCCATACTTAGAGAAAATTGCAAGATTTGTGTTCTTCACTAAGGGTAGCTCTCGGCTTCACCTAGGGTTTGAAGGAATTTTTTTCAATTGTTGTCCAATAATCTCCCCACTTTAAACCAAGGTACCTAAGGGTATTGTAAGTGTATCTCAATAGAAATATCCCGGAAAAATGGTGTTTTCGTATTAGTCGCAAGGCGAAAACCTAAGGAGTTATCCAACTTTGAAGTGGGAACTTGAAGATGAGTTATTCATAAGCTTCTAAGGGTTGCTTGGAGCGGATTGGAACGTCGAAAGGAGGAGCTAAAGTTGCTAAGGAGTGACTTGTGATCTTGGATCATATTTGGGCTAATTGAGGTATAACCTTCATTTTACTTTTGTAATTGAAGATTTCATGTTATGATAAGTTATTAGTGATCATGTGATATGTGTTATGAAGTTTGATAAGTGTTATGGAAATTTGGAAGCTCAAATCCGAAAAGGACATGTTGAGTCATTTGAAATTGAATTACAATTTGGTGGCAAAGTATGTAGAAACAAAGGAAGTGCTGTCCGATTTTCCGTAGAATTTAGTAGCTTTGCACTTGGAATATTCTACGTTTGAAACTAGAAGTTAATGGACGTACTATGGTCATTATAGGTTGACATACTACGTACGGCGAATTGGACTTAGCAAGTGGATTAAACCGAAGAGGTATGTGGAACTTTCTTATCTCTCGAGCATGAATAGGTTGTAAATGTATAGTACGGTAGACGTACAAGATTTTGACAATCTAGGTCCATTTGATATCCTGGGCTTATTTTAAGAATGTCCAAGTTGATTGAGTTAGGGAATTAACTCACTTGTTAAATATTAAGGATATCTTGGCTTTCAAAAGTTAAGAGACTTTAAGTATGTTGAAAGTATTATTGATACTTGTTTTGTTGGAAAGTTTAAGTCTCTTGGTTATAAAGAAGTATGTAAGTTGCTAATGTATAAAGCTAGTATAACGGCTTTATGGGAAGTTGGTTATAATAGCTTTATGGAAAGTTAAAAAGAATGGTTTACTCTAGGTAATTTAAGTATGATAAATGACTTGTTTTAATGAAAGGCAATTTGATTTTAAGGCATCAATTGCCTAAGGTTTTATAAGAAAAAGAGTCACTTGATTTAGAAACCTAACTTTATTTCTAAAGGTATTGTGACTTGTCTTGAAACGTAATTGCGACTTGATACTATGGTTAATAGTATCTTGGAAGTGTTATACTAAAAAGAGTCATTTGTTTTAAAAGAATAGAAGTACATAGTACTTTGGGTTAAATTCCCGGATCTTTATAAAAGACATGTTAGTGCCTTAAGTAAACTAAAATGAGAGTGTAGGTGAACAAGAATAATAAGAAGTTAGGGGATTCTAAACTTGCTTATATATTGTGTGATAAGCCGGTAGTGCTTATGTTATGTATGATATCCGGTTTTGTGCTAGTGGTATATTATTCATCATGGTCATTCCGGTTTGTGGCATTTGCATATTCCGTGGATTTGCTACCCACGACGCGAGAATACCTCACGCGAGTCCGCAAGGGCTTATGCGGGTGAAATAGTCCCACGCGCGATACACTATGCGAGAATACCTCATGCGAGTCCGTAAGGGCTTATGCGGTGAAATAGTCCCACGCGAGGAATACCTCATGCGGGTCCATGCGACCTACGCGGTGAAATAGTCCTGAGTGGGATTGCTTAATGACACCGCGGCGCGGTCCCGCTGATCGTGAGCTTCCTATTTTATATTGTAAGTATACTACTATTTACTCTCATTGTTAGTAAGGCACTGTGTACTGTTAATTGAGTTATTATACATGTCTCCAGTTTTATTATAGACTTATGATTTCATTACATTACTTTCAGTTTCACATATTTGGTACATGTTGATCTTGACCTCCTTCCGCTGCGTCATGCCGCAGTAGAGTACAAGTTGCTGATCCTCGCTCTAGGATCACTGTTCACCGCTGAGAAGCCCTCTATTCGGGAGGCTTATCCTCGGTATTGTCGGTTGTTGTACATTCAGGGGTATGGCGGCCCCGTCCCCTTGAGTTGTTATTCTTAGAGGTCTGTAGTCACATTGTGGATTGGGTTGGAAAAAAAAATGTACTGTTCTATTACGTATATTTTACGGAAGGTGGCCTTATCGGCTAACCTGTTGTTATTTTATGTTTAAGCATTTTATCTGTTGTGTATGTTCCGCTGCTATTCTCTGATGTATACCTATAGGGGTGCCCAGGTAGGGCACCAGTCGCCGGCCCGGGGTCGGGTCGTGACAAAAGTGGTATCAGAGTAGTTAGTCCTCGGAAAGTGTCTACATACCGTGTCTAGTAGAGTCTTGATTATCGGTGTGTTGTGCACCACATCTATAATCAGGAGGCTGCAGGACATTTAGGATTGGTTTCCATTCTTTTCACTCTAAGATCGTGCGATAGAGCTGTATGGTTAGGGTCGTCTCTCCCTAACAAGTTATGATTGTTTGCAGCTACGGGAAAGGCAGCAATGACCCAGGAAGGATTATGTGGATTGCGTATCCAGGTTGGTAATGTTTATAGTTGGTATTGTGACATACAACTATGCGGATTTATGTATGAGGGTCAGACGCGTGTTGCCTAGAATGATTTTAGATTACCAGGATTTGGTAAGGACTAAATAAATACCGGGAAGGTATGAACAGTTAAGGAACTCTCATCAAGGTTTTTTGCGTGCTAATTTGAGATAATTAGGTGATGATGAGTTGAGTGAGAATGTAATGGACCCTTAAGAGGTTATAATTAAGTGGCTAAATGGAAGACTATGTTAATAGGTTAAGCTACGTAGTAGGATTTCGAGAATGGTACGGGTGAGATCCGTATGGAGTAAGTATGGTCGTTGTGGTCAAGACAACACGATTATGGTATTACGATAAGTTTTGTACCCGTTTACGGGGGGACGGATAAGGTAGACATGGAGCATGGAAATTGCGAGCCTGAGAATGTGATAACCACCGATACCTTAGATATATAAGGCCTTCTCGGGTAGTAAAGAGTTAAGACAGACCAAGGAAAAGAGTTAAATACGACGCCGAGTCGGGTTGGGGATCTATTAAGGGTCGCCCCATAGCTTGAAATGAAATGGGATCAGTTGGTAGTAGTCCCGCTACGTGACAGGGTCACGAGGGTGCAAGGCCCAAGTTTAGTTAATCATTTTACGGGTTCGTGGACGTGTTCCACTGGAACCAAGTTGTGAGAGCCGGAATGGGCCTTGTATTGTTTAGTTTAGTAACTCCAAAGAGTGGAGGCCAGAATTAGTATGGAATTTATGTACGTATGCTAGTATAAGTTTGGAAGTACGGAAAGAGTACGACTAGTGAAAGAAAAAGAGCAACCAAGTGTAAAGAAAAAAAGCCTGAATCTACGAGGACCTTTCGAGGTGACTACACCGTGAGCGTTGGGTGGTAGCTGAGCAGGTAGATAATTGCCGGTAATGATACAGTTGTTGGACCCTAGCAGACCTAGCAGAGCTGTTATGACAGACATCGAGGTCATTATGAGTACGGGCTAGTTGGCCTCTTGTTATGCCAACGTTGACTGCAGAGAGAGATTGGCTCGATTTTAGTTTTTCTGGTAAGCTAATTATCCAGTGTAAAGGAAGAGAAGTGGTAGTAACCAGTGAATTATCCTTCCTTCTTTGGCATCATTGTTTTTCTTTTTAACTCTGTGTGACTTGTTCACTTGAGGTAAATTGACACAGAAAGTAAGTAATAATTGAATTTGAAGGAATTTATGTTAAGTGCCCTTGGAGGTACTTGGAGTTGGTTTGGTGTGGCGGTTAGGGCCACGACCTTCCGGATAATTTCAGGAAAATGTACAAGGCAAGAATGAAATAAGTACGAGTGTGGCTGCGGAAAATAGAAGACATCGTTGGTAGATTTTGAAAATCTATACGATTAAGGTGGCGCTTGATGATTGAGATTTTGATAGAGAGATAAGTTCTCTCCCCCACGTAAAAGGACAGTTTTGCGTATTATGGGGTTATGTGTATCCATGTTGTTAGACGAAGGATAAGAGACTGGTAAGGTCTTTAGAATTGTCATGCCATAGGTTACAGTTTTAGGTAATCGTGGGAAAAGTATTGTGTTGGGGTAATTAAGAACGACGTTATGAAGTGGTCGAGGAAATGTCGTAAGGAAAAATGCAGGTAGTACGCATATATGAAACTGTACGATTATGAACCAAGATAGAAATACTTTTGCTAATAATAAGCCTAAGGTAAGGATACAACCATAATGATAAAGAAGAATACGACTATGGTTATGTAAGTTGCACGAGATATGGTTACCCCAGACTAGTGTAAGACCATTAGTAAATAATGGGCAGTAAGAACACCTCGAGGAAAGGTGGTAGCATCGGGTTACTACTTGACGAGATCAAGGAAATCTCCCCCCCTAAATTGTGATTGACAGGAAGTCTTAGCCATGGGGCAAGCAAAGGAATCAAATCTAAGCTTAGTGACCAAGTTTGGTTGCAACAGAGAAAGGGAAACAAGAACCATAAGTGAGATTAAGGATACCCGAATATTTCGCAGGAATAAGAAAGGCTTCCAGTTATTGGAAGATAAGTTGACTCGACTACAGTTCTAACTCCTCCTGAAAGACTAGAGGGTTAGGTTATTATGATAACACGTTGGGTGTTGGGCTAGGTTGTGTGCGGACGCAACCCGATGAGGATAAAGCCTATGTTTTTCCCAGTAGTTAGGGAAGCAGGAAAGGAAATTACGCCACTCCCGATTTAGAGCTGGCGGCAGTTAAATCATGCCTTGAGGATTTGGGGGCATGACGTATTTATAGACTTCATGTGGATGTTTGTGCAGACCACAAAAGCCTCCGGTATATCTGCAGACTGAAGCAGTAGAATTTGCGACAGCGACGGTGGTTAGAGTTATTCAAGGATTGTGTGATCGATATCCTATACCATCCGGGGAAAGCCAAGACAGTGACAGATACTCTTAGTTGTGGGTCTATGGGTAGTCTGTCAGATGGGCAGCCTGGTAGGCAGGACGTGGTCCGTGAGATTCGTTAGCTAACGAGCCGGGGGGTTCGATTAATTGTTTCCAAGGTTAATGAAGTTTAGATCCGAGGGGTTGCCGAGTCTTCCATCGTTGAGGAAGTAAAGAGGCGACAGTATGAGGATCCAGTTATGATACGGTATCGAGATACGGCTCTCCGAGAAGAGAAGAGCCTGTTTGAGTAACACCGGATGGGGTGCTGTGAGATGAGGATAGATTGCGTGTACCCGGTACTGCAGGACTAGTCAGCAGGTTTTAGGGGAAGCACGCAGTGCTTATTGTTCTAATTGTTCGGGGTCGACTAAGTTGTGTCGTGACCTCAGAAGTATGTATGGGTAAGATGACCGGAAAAGGGACATAGCGGAGTTTACTGCTTAGTGTCCGAGTTAGTAGCAGGTCATGGTTGAGCACCAGAAGCCCAGTGGGCTATTGCAGGCGATTGAAATCCCAACCTAGTTATGAGAGGTAATTAATATGGATCTTGTTACAGGGTGGCATCGTACTCGGAGGAAGTGCGACTCCCTGGGGGTCATGGTAAATGGGCTGGCGAAACCAGTCGTGTCCTTCCGGTTAGGACCACTTACTCGGCTGAGGATTATGCTAGCTTGTATAGCAGAGGGATTGGGAGACTGCACGGGGTTCCTACGTTTATGATGTCAGACAGATGAGCTCGATTACAGATAACTTCTGGAGGTTTTTCAGAAGGGTTTTAGGGACACAGGTGAGTCTCAGTGTTGCATTACACCCTCAGACCGACGGACAAACAAAGCGTACTATCCAGGCACTTGAGGATAGGTTGCGGGCCTGTGTTTATGATTTCAGAAATAGCCGGGAGGGTTAATTGCCTCTTGTTGTGTTGCGTACGATAACAGATACCCTTCCAGTATTCAGATGGCCCCTGATGAGGCCTTGTATGTAAGAAAGTGTAGATCGCCAGTTGATGGTTCGACATAGGCGAGGTTCGATTATTTGGTCCGACTTGATTCACGGCCGTGGATAAGTCAAGCTTATCCGAAAGATTATTAGTAAGCTTAGGGTCGTGAGACGTTATGGCTATCTTTAAGTATGACTCCCGAAAGAACATTCGGGGACGAATGTTTCTAAGGGGGGAAGAATGTTACACCCCGGAATTTCAGGATATGTTTATAAGGACGTACGTAAGAACTAAAAAATGTTAAGATTTGAGATGAGTAAAATTTATCGGAATTTTGGAATTTGTCGAAAAACGAAATATTGCGACGAACGGGAGGGAGACACGTGTCACCCCCCCTTAATGGTCTTGGACGAAAATGACATGGAGGAAATGGTCATTTGACCATAATTTAAACGACCAAGTCTTGCAAAGGCAAAAGCTTGACATTGTTGACTAAGTCAAATGCCACTTGGCTTGATTCTTGTGAAATGCATCCAAACCACCCATTTGTTCTAATCTAGACCTTCCATTTGGTTATATAAGCTTACTAGTAGCAAGACAAGGCTTCCATACTTAGAGAAAATTTCAAGATTTGTGTTCTTCACTAAGGGTAGCTCTCGGCTTCACCTAGGGTTTGAAGGAATTTTTTTCAATTGTTGTCCAATAATCTCCCCACTTTAAACCAAGGTACCTAAGGGTATTGTAAGTGTATCTCAATAGAAATATCCCGGAAAAATGGTGTTTTCGTATTAGTCGCAAGGCGAAAACCTAAGGAGTTATCCAACTTTGAAGTGGGAACTTGAAGATGAGTTATTCATAAGCTTCTAAGGGTTGCTTGGAGCGGATTGAAACGTCGAAAGGAGGAGCTAAAGTTGCTAAGGAGCGACTTGTGATCTTGGATCATATTTGGGCTAATTGAGGTATAACCTTCATTTTACTTTTGTAATTGAAGATTTCATGTTATGATAAGTTATTAGTGATCATGTGATATGTGTTATGAAGTTTGATAAGTGTTATGGAAATTTGGAAGCTCAAATCCTGTCACGACCCGTTCCGGGGCCCGTGACTGGTGCCTTACCGGGGCACCCAAGTAGTCATACATCAGAGTAATCAGCAGAAATATAAAGCAAGACATGAAACAGTTTATAAAATAAGACACAGTTTATGTGAGAAAACATCGCCTTTAAGATATATATATAAACATGGTTTAGCAGCTACATCCAACATCGCATAAATGACTCTGCACTCTAAGGAAATATACAACTATGGCGGACAGGGCCCCGCCATACCTCGATCAGCAAAACTATCTACAACAGGGAGATCATACCCAAAAGTAGAGCCCCCGGAAAAGATGGAGCTCCTGACACCAACGTAGAGATCCTAAGAATGTGGATCTAGCACTGCCGCTCTTACTGGCGGCATGAACGCAGCCTCAAGGAGAGGTCAAGATAACAGTACTAAGTATATGAAATCAGAAATACTTAAATGAAACATATCATTTTAAAAACAGCTTTGCAAGTATGTATAAAACAACCAAGGAAATCGCACATAGTGCCACATCACAAACAAGAGCAAAATAGGTAAATCAGAATGGTCTTTTCTAGGCTGCGAATGATCGGCAGGCCAATTGCGTAGTATCACCATGCAAGCCTAATCGACTCAGTAGTCCGCATAGGCCAATCACATAGGCCCGCATAGGTATATAACCCCGCATCGAGGGTAGCTACTCTCGGCATCGCCCCGACTCGTCGTCCGCATGGCCACATAGACCGCATGAGGTATAACCCCGCACACTAACACGAACTCCGTAGCTCGCATAGGTCCCTTGGACCCGCATGAGGTATTCTCGAATCATGGTCCTGCATCACCGAGTCTACCCCGTGACGGAGGGCAGCTTAACCCCCGGTAATATGTCAAGAGGTGAGTGATGTTACACTAACCTAACAGCTTATCGTTAACAACATAAGCACAACAAGAATACTCTTTTACACAAACGTTACAAGACACTAACACACATAGCATCATATCATGTCTACTTATCAAACCATCATTTTTATTCTTTTTCACAATTCAATATAAGTCTGTTATAAACACATAGGCAAACTGTTTCTTTTATCAGTCTTAAGTGGTTATACTTAACTTCCCATAAAGCTAGTATAACTCTTAAGCTTCTGTTTAAAAACCAATTAGTTCTCTTCTGTTAAAAATGATTCAGTATTCTTATGAAATGCTTTCAGATCTTTATTATTCAGGCTTAAGCCGTGAGGCATTGCCGTAAGTGTTATTCAGGCTTAAGCCGTGAGGCATTGCCGTAAGTATTATTCAGGCTTAAGTCAAAGACATTGCCGAAGTTATTATTCAGTTAACATACATGACGCTCACCGTACTATATATATTGTAAAATATCATGCTTTAGGAAGAATCACATACCTTCTCAAAAAACCACCGCCAAGTCAATATGTCGCGCAGAGTCACCTATAATAGTCACAGACATCTATCAAAGACTACTCAAGGTAATTGTAAACAGAGGGTTAACAATTCTATGGAAAGTTGGGCAAGACTTCCTACCCTGAGCTATATAAGTTCATCGTGAAAACAATCTATGTAAGTAGCTTTGATTATTCTTCTTTAAACCCTTCTTTGTGGTAACAGTTCAATTCTATTCTGTGATATTCTTCTAAGTATTTATACTTATTCTTATACTACAACAGTATATATTCTCTAATTCAAAAGAGGGTTAGGATTAGTTACCTCGGTAAGCCCAATAATATCCTAGAAAAAGTCGCGCCTGAGCAAGGTTTTGCTCCTAAGTTGTATGCTCCAAGGAAACCTTAGAAGTTCTTCAAAACTTCTACTAAGTACTAAGGTATTTGGGCTAGGGTATTTTGGGCATTATAACAATACAAGAAGGCAACTTTTCTACCAAGGGAGGGGGGTAGATTTGGCTAGGCTAGTGGGTAGGCCTCGCCAAACTTCACAAGAGGAGGGGAGGGGTTGGACGAAAAGGCTTAAGGGAGAGGAGAGGATAGTCAAGACTTGGAAAGCTTTGTGGATGAAGAACTCTTCATCTTAAGGGGGGTATTTATAGGTCAAGTGGCCAACCAATGGCCAAGATTAAGACAAGTGCAAGGCAAGTGTAGAGGATTAACTATACACAAATATCCTACCAACTCTTGACTTGTGCACAAGGCACAAAAACGCGTGCCATGCTAGTCCAATTCGTCCAAATGGACGATTTGAAGTACACCAATTGGAGGTGCCAAGTGTCGCCTCCCGTTGGTCCAAAATGTTTCGTCTCGGAAAAATCCGCAAAAATTAGAAATGGCATAGCCGGAATTTACCCTACGAAAGCTGTGGAAACGTTTCGTCGGAAAACTATTCGTTTTGTGAGTTGTGCCCAAAAAAAACGTTTTGCCTAAACTTTAAGGCTAGACTTTTTGTACGTATTCCCTTACGTACATACTCTGGAAATACGGGGTATAACAAATCCGAAAAGGACATGTTGAGTCATTTGAAATTGAATTACAATTTGGTCGTTTATTAGAATCGTCGCATGTTACTTACTTGAAGATTATAGTAGTTATAATCGATTGCGACTTGATATCATGTTATGCTAACAATTTGGATTGAAATGGAAATTGGATAAGAATTGATGTTATAGTATCTCAAGTTTGCCGAATTGGCCTAGTAAGTTGTATTAGTTTGATATCGTTTGTGGGGCGGAATTTTACACGTCTAGTAGGCGTGTAATCCCCTATTGATTATTTGCATTGTTAGGCCTTAAATGTGGCGTGTTTGGTTATTGAATTCGGCCTTGAAAAATGTGGCAAAGTGTCACGACCCATTCCGGGGCCCGTGACTGGTGCCTTACCGGGGCACCCAAGTAGTCATACATCAGAGTAATCAGCGGAAATATAAAACAAGACATGAAACAGTTTATAAAATAAGACACAGTTTATGTGAACAAACGTCGCCTTTCGGCATATATATATAAACCAGTTTAGCGATTACATCCGACATCGCATAACATGACAAATGACCTCTAAGGAAATATACAACTATGGCGGACAGTGGCCCGCCATACCCTCGATCATACAAACTATCTACAATACAGGAGATCATACCAAAAGTAGAGCCTCGGAGAAGATGGAGCTCGACACCAATGCAAAGAGATCCTAAGGATGCGGATCTAGCACTGCCGCTCTTACTGCGGCATGAACGCGGCCCAAGGAGGTCAAGATAACAGTACTATGCGAAATCAGAAAGACTTAAATGAAAACATATCATTTTTAAAACCAGTTTACAAATATGTGTGAAACAACCAGAAACCGCACGTAGTGCCATCACAAACAAGAGCAACAATAGGTAATCGTAATAGGTCTTGTCTAGGCCGCGAATGATCAAACAGGCCACTCGCCCACATCATCATTCGCAAGCCTAATCTGAACTCCCGAGTCCGTGATAGGCCACTCACGGGCCCGCATGAGGTATAACCCCGCATCGAGGGTAGCTACTCTCGCATCGCCCCGACTCGTTGTCGCATGGCCACATAGACCGCATGAGGCATAACCCCGCATACTAACACGAACTCGTAGCTCCGCATAGGCCCCTGGACCCGCATGAGGTATTCTCGAATCATGGTCCTGCATCACCGAGTCTACCCCGACGGAGGGCAGCTTAACCTCCGGTATCATCTCAAGAGGTGAGTGATAGTACACTAACATAACAGCTTATCTTTAAACAACATAAGCACAACAAGGATACTCTCTTATACAAACGTTACAAGATACTAACACACATAGCATCATATCATGTCTACTTATCAACCATCTTATTATTCTTTTTCACAATTCAACATAAGTCTGTTATAAACACATAGGCAAACTTGTTTCTTTTATCAATCTTAAGTGGTTATACTTAACTTCCCATAAAGCTAGTATAACTCTTAAGCTTCTGTTTTAAAAACCAGTTAGTTCTCTTCTGTTAAAAATGATTCAGTATTCTTATGAAATGCTTTCAGATCTTTATTATTCGGGCTTAAGCGTGAGGCATTCGTAAGTGTTATTCAGCTTAAGCCGAGGCATTGCCGTAAGTATTATTCAGGCTTAAGTCAAAGACATTGCCGTAGTTATTATTCAGTTAACACATGTACGTCTACCGTACTATATATATTGTAAAATATCATGCTTTAGGAAGAATCACATACCTTCTCAGCGAAAACCGCCTGCCAAGTTGAATGTGTCGTGCGCAGAGAATCAGCCTATAATAGTCAGACACGTCTAACAACGTTCAAACTACTTTGTAAACAGTTCTAAACAGAGGGTTCTATATCCTACGGAAAATTGGCAGTACTTCCCTACCCGGTGAGCTACTCAAGTTCATCAGTGAAAACAGTCGCATGTAAATACGGTTTGATTATTCTTCTTTAAACCCTTCTCGTGGTAAGTTCAATTCTATACGTGATATTCTTCTAAGTATTTAATACTTATTCTAATACTACAAGTAAGTATTCTCTTATTCAAAAGAGGGTTAGGATTTGTTACCTCGATGAAGCCCAATAATATCCTAGATAAAGTCGCGCTGAGCAAGGTTTAGCTCCTAAGTTGTGCGCTCAGAGCTCTAAGAAACCTTAGAAGTTCTTCACAACTTCTACTAAGGACTAAGGGATTTGGGCTAGGTATTTTGGGCATTATAACAATACTAGAAGACAACTTTTCTACCAAGGGAGGGTAGATTTTTGGCTAGGCTAGGGGGGGGGGGCCTCGGCCAAACTACTAGGCTAGAGGGGGGGGTAGTGTTTGGACGAAATGGCTCAAGGGAGAGGAGAGGATTTTTAGACTTGGAAGATAACTTTGTGGATGAAGAATTCTTCATCTAAAGGGGGGTATTTATAGCTCAAGCCTTGGCCAACCAATGGCCAAGATGAAGACAAGTGCAAGGCAAGTGTAGGGTGAGGATTAACTATACACAAATATCCTACCAACTCCTTGACTTTGTGCAAGGCACAAAAAACGTGCCAAACCTCTCCATTTTCGTCCAATGGACGATTCAAGTCCATCAATGGGAGGGTGCCAAGTGTCGCCCTCCCGTTGGTCCAAAATGTTTCGTCTCTCGGAAAATTCCGCAAAAATTAGAAATGGCATAGCCGGAATTTACCCTACGAAAGTCGTGGAAGCGCTTTCGCCTAAAACTATTCGTTTTGTGAGTTGTGCCCAAAAAAAATGTTTTGCCTAAACTTTAAGGCTAGACTTTTTGTACGTATTCCCTTACGTACATACTCTGGAAATACGGGGTATAACACAAAGTATGTAGAAACAAAGGAAGTGTTGTCCGATTTTTCGTAGAATTTAGTAGCTTTGCACTTGGAATATTCTACGTTTGAAACTAGAAGTTAATGGACGTACTATGGTCATTATAGGTTGACATACTACGTACGGCGAATTGGACTTAGCAAGTGGATTAAACCGAAGAGGTATGTGGAACTTTCTTATCTCTCGAGCATGAATAGGTTGTAAATGTATAGTACGGTAGACGTACAAGATTTTGACAATCTAGGTCCATTTGATATCCTGGGCTTATTTTAAGAATGTCCAAGTTGATTGAGTTAGGGAATTAACTCACTTGTTAAATATTAAGGATATCTTGGCTTTCAAAAGTTAAGAGACTTTAAGTATGTTGAAAGTATTATTGATACTTGTTTTGTTGGAAAGTTTAAGTCTCTTGGTTATAAAGAAGTATGTAAGTTGCTAATGTATAAAGCTAGTATAACGGCTTTATGGGAAGTTGGTTATAATAGCTTTATGGAAAGTTAAAAAGAATGGTTTACTCTAGGTAATTTAAGTATGATAAATGACTTGTTTTAATGAAAGTCAATTTGATTTTAAGGCATCAATTGCCTAAGGTTTTATAAGAAAAAGAGTCACTTGATTTAGAAACCTAACTTTATTTCTAAAGGTATTGTGACTTGTCTTGAAACGTAATTGCGACTTGATACTATGGTTAATAGTATCTTGGAAGTGTTATACTAAAAAGAGTCATTTGTTTTAAAAGAATAGAAGTACGTAGTACTTTGGGTTAAATTCCCGGATCTTTATAAAAGACATGTTAGTGCCTTAAGTAATCTAAAATGAGAGTGTAGGTGAACAAGAATAATAAGAAGTTAGGGGATTCTTAACTTGCTTATATATTGTGTGATAAGCCGGTAGTGCTTATGTTATGTATGATATCCGGTTTTGTGCTAGTGGTATATTATTCATTATGGGGTCATTCCCCGGGTTTGTGGCATTTGCATATTCCGTGGATTTGCTACCCATGATGCGAGGAATACCTCATGCGATTCCGCAAGGGCTTATGCGGGTGAAATAGTCCCATGCGGATACATTTATGCGCGAGGAATACCTCATGCGAGTCCGTAAGGGCTTATGCGGGTGAAATAGTCCCATGCGAGGAATACCTCATACGGGTCCACGCGACCTATGCGGGTGAAATAGTCCCAGGAGTGGGATTGCTTAATGACACTGCGGGCGGGTGGTCCTGCTTTGATCGTGAGCTTCCTATTTTATATTGTAAGTATACTACTATTTACTCTCATTGTTAGTAAGTATTATTCAGGCTTAAGTCAAAGACATTGCCGTAGTTATTATTCAGTTAACACATGTACGTCTACCGTACTATATATATTGTAAAATATCATGCTTTAGGAAGAATCACATACCTTCTCAGCGAAAACCGCCTGCCAAGTTGAATATGTCGCGCGCAGAGAATCAGCCTATAATAGTCAGACACGTCTAACAACGTTCAGACTACTTTGTAAACAGTTCTAAACAGAGGGTTCTATATCCTACGGAAAATTGGGCAGTACTTCCCTACCCGGTGAGCTACTCAAGTTCATCGTGAAAACAAATTCATGTAAGTCTGCTTTGATTATTCTTCTTTAAACCCTTCATCGTGGTAACAGTTCAATTCTATTCGTGATATTCTTCAAGTATTTAATACTTATTCTAATACTACAACAAGAAGTATTCTCTTATTCAAAAGAGGTTAGGATTTGTTACCTCAAGAAGCCCAATAATATCCTAGATAAAGTCGCTACTGAGCAAGGTTTAGCTCCTAAGTTGTACGCTCAGAGTCTAAGAAACCTTAGAAGTTCTTCACAACTTCTACTAAGGACTAAGGGATTTGGGCTAGGTATTTTGGGCATTATAACAATACTAGAAGACAACTTTTCTACCAAGGGAGGGTAGTTTTTGGCTAGGCTAGGGGGGGCCTCGGCCAAACTACTAGGCTAGAGGGGGGGGGGGGGGGGGTAGTGTTTGGACGAAATGGCTCAAGGGAGAGGAGAGGATTTTTAGACTTGGAAGATAACTTTGTGGATGAAGAATTCTTCATCTAAAGGGGGGTATTTATAGGTCAAGCCTTGGCCAACCAATGGCCAAGATGAAGACAAGTGCAAGGCAAGTGTAGGGTGAGGATTAACTATACACAAATATCCTACCAACTCCTTGACTTTGTGCAAGGCACAAAAAACGTGCCAAACCTCTCCATTTTCGTCCAATGGACGATTCAAGTCCATCAATGGAGGGTGCCAAGTGTCGCCTCCCGTTGGTCCAAAATGTTTCGCCTCTCGGAAAAATCCGCAAAATTAGAAATGGCATAGCGGAATTTACCCTACGAAAGTCGTGGAAGCGTTTCGGAAAAAACTATTCGCTTTGTGAGTTGTGCCCAAAAAAAACGTATTGCCTAAACTTTAAGGCTAGACTTTTTTTGTACGTATTCCCTTACGTACATACTCTGGAAATACGGGGTATAACATTCTCCCCTCCTTAGAAACATTCGTCCCGAATGTTCCTTCCCAAGACGATTAACGATAAGATTCTTCATAACTTAAACGATTGCAAATGCCACACACGCCACGTAACAACACTTAGGCGTAAGCGATAACGAAAATTTACAAGTAGGAAAGTGAATTACCTGGAGGTGTGGGGAATAGGTGAGGATACTTCTGCCTCATGTCCTCCTCGGCTTCCCACGTCATCTCCTCCCTGAGCTCGTTCCGCCACAAGACTTTGACGGAAGCCACGTCATTCGTCCGCAGACGCCTAACCTGACGATCGACTATCGCTATGGGAATCTCCTCATACGATAACCCTCACACCGACATCGTCAATCGGGTGTACCTAGATGGATCCCGATACATCTCCTCAAAGATAGATACGTGAAAAACCGGATGCATCGCCTCCAGATCGGACGGCAGATCCAACTCATAGGCAACCTTGCCTACCGCGACAACTGAAACGCCCAATGTACTTGGGCCGAAGTTTCTTCTTCCCGACCGCATCACACCCTTCATGGGTGACACCTTTAGGAAAACCCAATCATGAACCTCGAACTCAAGATGCCGACGACGATGATCCGTGATACGACTTGCCGACTCGAGTGTCAATAGTCGCCTTGATAAGCTTCACCTTATCCATCGCTCGCTGTACCAAATCTGGTCCCACTAGCTGCACCTCGCCCACATCGAACCAACCAAAAGGCGATCACCACTACCACCCATACAAGGCCTCATAAGGCGCCATCTGAATACTGGAGTGGTAGCTATTATTATCCGCGAACTCAACTAGAGGCAAATGATCCTCCCAACTACCATCGGTCAATAACACAGCTCGCAGATATCCTCGATAGTCCGATAGTGCGCTCTGCCTGTCCGTCTGTCTGTGGATGAAATGCGACTGTGCTCACCGCTGCCCCTAAACCCCTCGAAGGACTCCGTAAGTTAGCCGAACCGGGCTCTCGCCTCGATATGATCGAAGTAGGGACTCCATGCACCGACAATCTCTGATGTAAAGTCCGCATAATCCTCACCAAAAAGTCGCCCCGACGGAAGAAAGTGGGCTGATTTCACACCGCCGACGATAACCCATATAGAATCATGTCTCTCCGAGTGCGAGGTAATCCCGTGATGAAGTCCATGTTGATTACCTCCCACTTCCGTGCCGGATCTCAATCGTTCAGAATAAACCACCAGGTCTCTGGTGCTCTACCTTTACCTGCTGACAACACGGGCACTGAGCTACGAACTCTGCAACGTCCCTCTTCAAGACATCCCACCAATACACAGATCTAAGGTCGTGGTCCATCTTTGTCGACCGACGGATAGAGTAACGCCGCTACCGTGTGCTTCCCAAGAACTCACAAGTCCTCAAACATCCGGAACACACACCGCCTCAAACCTTAGCACCCCATCAGGTGCTACCTCAAAAGGACCCTTCCCCTCACGAAGAGTCGTATCACGATAACGTGTTAAAATTGGATCCTCGAACTGTTGCCTCTTCACCTCCTCGACGATGGAAGACTCGGCAACCTCACGAACTCTAACCCCATCGCTATCGTAATCAATCAAACGGACACCAAGGCTCGCTAATCGATGCAAATCACGAACCATGTCCTCCTCTCTAGCCGCACATCCGATAGGCTCCCCATCGACCTACGACTAAGAGCATACGCCACAACATCGCCTTCCCGTGGTACAGATATCAACATCGTAATCCTTACAACTCTAACCACCGTCTCGCCGTAAGTTCACCTCCTCGTCAAGATATACCGAGGCTCTTGTGGTCTCAGAAAATATCCACGTGAACCCCATACAAATAGTGCCAGATCTTCAAAGCGTGAATCACACCGCCAACTCCAAATCATGGGGGTAGTTCCTCGTGTTTCTTCACCGCCGACGATATGCTATAACTCGCCATGCCGCATCAACACACATCCCAACCCGATGCCCGACGATCACAATACACAACATAACCGTCTGGACCTCCGAAGAGTAAGAACGGGGCGGCCGATCTCTCTTTCAAGAATCGGAAACCCCGCCACAAGCATCACCATCGAACTTGGCCGCCGAGTCACCTAGTAAATGGTGCAGAGATAGAAGCAAACTTCTCCACGAACCGCCGATAATAACTCGCAAGGCCCGTAAATCGCGAACCTGCGCCGGAGTAAGGTCTCGCCAAGTCCTCGATCGCCGATTCGCCGATCCACCGAACGCCATCACCGGCTAATATGCCCAAGAAACGCCATCAAGTCAACCAAAACTCACATTTGGAAAACTTGGCGCATAATCGCTGGTCTCGAGAATCACAAGATAGCCTCAAATGCTCCGCATGCTCCTCGCTCTGGCGAGAATAAACCAAGATATCATCAATGAACACTATCACAAACGCGTTCCAAAAATGGTTTGAACACTCGGTTCATCAAATCCATGAATACCACGAGCATTGTCAACCCAAAAGACATGACCAACTCATAATGCCCGCACGGTCCGAATGCGATCTAGGGACATCCACCTCTCCGACACGAACTCGATGATAGCCCGATCGCAGATCAATCTTGGAGAAACATCTCGCGCCCGCAATCGGTCGAACAAGTCATCAATCCCGGGAAGGGGTATTCGTTCTTAATGGTCACCTTGTTCACCGTCAGTAGTCAACACACATGCGCAGGCCCCGCCCTTCTTCTTCACGAACAATACCGCGCTTCTGCGAGAAACACTAGGTCCGATAAAACCCTTCTCCAAAGAAATCCTCACCGGTCCTTCAACTCCTCAACTCGGCGGTGCCATTCGTATGGCGGAATGGAAATAGGCCGAGTATCCGCAACACATCTATACAAAACTCGATCTCCTCTCGTGAGGATACCCGGAGGTCATCCGAAACACGTCTGGGAACTCACGACCATCGAATCGATCAAAATCTGGTACCGCAGCCTTCAAGATCAAACACCCGAACGAGATGGTAGATATACCCTTCCGCACCATCTTCCTAGCCTTGAGGTAGGAAATAAACCTACCCTCTGCGATACCGTGCTCCTCCCACTCAACAACCGCCTCAGAAACTGGAACCGCATTACTCTCTCTCTGCGATCCAACATTGGCGTAGCAAGAAGCTAGCCAATCCATCCCCATAATCACGCCGGTCAATCATCTCCAACTCTATCAAGTCGGCCAGGGTCCGACGATCAGAATGGTCACAGACAAGCTCTATATACCCGCCGAGCTACCACCGAATCACCATCGCGTAGCTACCTCGAAAGCGGTCTATGGACTCGTGCTCTATCCCTATCCTACTAGCAACAAGGGGATATATATAGGACAGAGAACCGGATCTATCAAAGCATACACATCAAACCCGAACCGATAAGGTACCGTGATTTACATCGTGAGGCCTCGATCCGCTTACCGGACAAAGCATAAATGCGGTTACGAGGACCGCTAGAATCGGGACCCGAGCCACGACCTGCCGCGACCGCTGACCCATGTGTACTCGCCCCGGGCGAGTAATCGTAGGAGATGACGGCGGCAACAGAACTCGGGCGTCGAGCCCTACCACCACGCTTCGGCCGGACAGTCCGCAAAGTGACCTCGCTGGCCACAATCGTAACAAGCTCCAAAATTAGTACCACACTTCCGTAATGGGATCTACCGACGCCACACCGGGGTGGTCCCGATCGCCGCACTCGCTACTCGACGCCCAAGCCCCGCCCCGGTCCGCCTCAAAACTCGCCGTGCCGAGGACGGCAGAGTGCTCAGCCGGGCCGTGGTGCGAATCAGATCGCCGAGGCCGCCACCACGATAACCACCGTAAGACCCTCCCGCCCCGGCCTTCTTCTGGCTGTCGCCCACTGCCGACCTCGCGCCTCGCATCCAAGAGCGTGAGCTCGACGCGGTAATGTCCATACCCGGCTGAAGAGAAACACCCGCACACGACTCGACCATATAGTCGTCTAGCCCGGTGACATAGCGGTGCACCCTATCCTCCATATCTGCTACCAAAGATGGGACATATCGAGCCAATGAATCAAACTCGACATTGTACTCCCGACAAAGGCCCTCTCTCGCCTCGAGTAAAAATCTATCACCCGCGCCTCCTCATCCGCGAGGAGGCAAGGAGTGAGGAAAGCCTCCGAGAACTCATCCCAAGTACCGGGACGCGTGCTCTCCGGATAACTCCCATGAATCAAACCAATCGATTGCGTATCACGCACCGACGCGAACCAAAGGTCACAGACTGCCTCCGAGGCCTTGATCACCTCATGATTCTTCAGTGGCGACGGATGAACTCCTCGCGATCATCCTCCGCCTCGACCCGTAAAACTCGCGGGCTACAACTCAAGAAATCTCGTAGTCTCAAACTATTCGCCTCGTGCACCACGGTGCGCGACCGAGCTGAGCTGGAACCGAATCGCCGATCCAATCTCTCTCGTGACGGGCCACAACTTTAGCCAATAGCCGGGCATATCTCAGACTCTAACTCCTCCGCCTGTGCCGCGGGACAGGAGGTGGGTACCGTGGTCTGTGGCTGGCCGGCGGCGTCATAGAACTCGCCGTCTCGTATAGATCGGGCTCGAGCCTCGTGACTGGGTGTCTCGCTAGCGACTCCGCTTGCCTTCTCGGGCCCGGCCGCTTTTACGTGGAGGCATAATCACATGTGAAAGGAATACGTTAGAGGGTCCAACCTATAACATGCCTCTAAAGCACGATCTCGGAATGAAAAAATGGAAACCAATCCTAAATATCCTATAGCCTCACGATTATTGTGGTGCACAACACACCGATAATCAAGACTTACTAGATACGGCTCGTAGACACTTTCCGAGGATTAATCGCTCACGATACCACTTTTGTCACGACCCATTCCGGGGCCCGTGACTGGTGCCTTACCGGGGCACCCAAGTAGTCATACATCAGAGTAATCAGCGGAAATATAAAACAAGACATGAAACAGTTTATAAAATAAGACATACGCTTTATGTGAGAAAATGTCGCTTTCGCATATATATATAAACCAGTTTAGTAGCTTACATCCGACAATCGCATAACATGACTACTGCACTCTAAGGAAATATACAACTATGGCGACAGGGCCCCGCCATACCCGGACTGTACCAACTAGCGACAATACAGGGAGATCATACCAACAGTAGAGCCTCCGGAGAAGATGGAGCTCCTGACACCAATGCAAAGAGATCCTAAGGATACGGATCTAGCACCTGCTTGCCCTTACCGCGCATGAACGCAGCCCAAGGAGGTCGATAACAGTACTAAGTATGCGAAATCAGAAAGTACTTAAATGAAAACATATCATTTTAAAACCGGTTTACAAATATGTGTGAAACAACGAGAAACCGCACATAGTGCCACATCACAAACAAGAGCAACAATAGGTAACTGTAATAGGTCTTGTCTAGGCTGCGAATGATCGAAACAGGGCCACTCGCCCACATCATCATTCTGCAAGCCTAATCCTGGACTCCCGGAGTCCGCATAGGCCACTCACATGGGCCCGCATGAGGTATAACCCCGCATCGAGGGTAGCTACTCCTCGGCATCGTCCTGGACTCGTTGTCCGCATGGCCACATAGACCGCATGAGGCATAACCCCGCATACTAACCTGGAACTCGTAGCTCGCATAGGCCCTGGACCCGCATGAGGTATTCTCGAATCATGGTCCTGCATCACCGAGTCTACCCCGCATCGGAGGGCAGCTTAACCTCCGGTATCATCTCAAGAGGTGAGTGATAGTACACTAACATAACAGCTTATCTTTAAACAACATAAGCACAACAAGGATACTCTCTTATACAAACGTTACAAGATACTAACACACATAGCATCATATCATGTCTACTTATCAACCATCTTATTATTCTTTTTCACAATTCAACATAAGTGCATTATAAACACATAGGCAAACTTGTTTCTTTTATCAATCTTAAGTGGTTATACTTAACTTCCCATAAAGCTAGTATAACTCTTAAGCTTCTGTTTTAAAAACCAGTTAGTTCTCTTCTGTTAAAAATGATTCAGTATTCTTATGAAATGCTTTCAGATCTTTATTATTCAGGCTTAAGCCGTGAGGCATTGCCGTAAGTGTTATTCAGGCTTAATCCCTGATTAATTGCCGTAAGTATTATTCAGGCTTAAGTCAAAAGACATTGCCGTAGTTATTATTCGCTAACACACGTACGCTTCACCGTACTATATATATTGTAAAATATCATGCTTTAGGAAGAATCACATACCTTCTCAGCGAAAACCGCCTGCCAAGTTGAATATGTCGCGCGCAGAGAATCAGCCTATAATAGTCAGACACGTCTAACAACGTTCAGACTACTTTGTAAACAGTTCTAAACAGAGGGTTCTATATCCTACGGAAAATTGGGCAGTACTTCCCTACCCGGTGAGCTACTCAAGTTCATCGTGAAAACGATCTATGTAAGTCTGCTTTGATTATTCTTCTTTTAAACCCTTCTACTGTGGTAACAGTTCAATTCTATTCTGTGATATTCTTCTAAGTATTTAATACTTATTCTAATACTACAACAGTAAGTATTCTCTTATTCAAAAGAGGGTTAGGATTTGTTACCTCAGTAAGCCCAATAATATCCTAGATAAAGTCGCGCCTGAGCAAGGTTTAGCTCCTAAGTTGTACGCTCCGGTAGCTCCAAGAAACCTTAGAAGTTCTTCACAACTTCTACTAAGGACTAAGGGATTTGGGCTAGGGTATTTTGGGCATTATAACAATACTAGAAGACAACTTTTCTACCAAGGGAGGGGGGTAGTTTTTTTGGCTAGGCTAGGGGGGGGGCCTCGGCCAAACTACTAGGCTAGACGGGGGGGTAGTGTTTGGACGAAATGGCTCAAGGGAGAGGAGAGGATTTTTAGACTTGGAAGATAACTTTGTGGATGAAGAATTCTTCATCTAAAGGGGGGTATTTATAGCTCAAGCCTTGGCCAACCAATGGCCAAGATGAAGACAAGTGCAAGGCAAGTGTAGGGTGAGGATTAACTATACACAAATATCCTACCAACTCCTTGACTTTGTGCAAGGCACAAAAAACGTGCCAAACCTCTCCATTTTCGTCCAATGGACGATTCAAGTCCATCAATGGGAGGGTGCCAAGTGTCGCCCTCCCGTTGGTCCAAAATGTTTCGTCTCTCGGAAAAATCCGCAAAAATTAGAAATGGCATAGCCGGAATTTACCCTACGAAGTCGTGGAAACGCTTTCGGAAAACTATTCGTTTTGTGAGTTGTGCCCAAAAACGCTTTTGCCTAAACTTTAAGGCTAGACTTTCAGACGTATTCTCACGCATATACCGAAATACGGGTATAACACAAAGTATGTAGAAACAAAGGAAGTGTTGTCCGATTTTTCGTAGAATTTAGTAGCTTTGCACTTGGAATATTCTACGTTTGAAACTAGAAGTTAATGGACGTACTATGGTCATTATAGGTTGACATACTACGTACGGCGAATTGGACTTAGCAAGTGGATTAAACCGAAGAGGTATGTGGAACTTTCTTATCTCTCGAGCATGAATAGGTTGTAAATGTATAGTACGGTAGACGTACAAGATTTTGACAATCTAGGTCCATTTGATATCCTGGGCTTATTTTAAGAATGTCCAAGTTGATTGAGTTAGGGAATTAACTCACTTGTTAAATATTAAGGATATCTTGGCTTTCAAAAGTTAAGAGACTTTAAGTATGTTGAAAGTATTATTGATACTTGTTTTGTTGGAAAGTTTAAGTCTCTTGGTTATAAAGAAGTATGTAAGTTGCTAATGTATAAAGCTAGTATAACGGCTTTATGGGAAGTTGGTTATAATAGCTTTATGGAAAGTTAAAAAGAATGGTTTACTCTAGGTAATTTAAGTATGATAAATGACTTGTTTTAATGAAAGTCAATTTGATTTTAAGGCATCAATTGCCTAAGGTTTTATAAGAAAAAGAGTCACTTGATTTAGAAACCTAACTTTATTTCTAAAGGTATTGTGACTTGTCTTGAAACGTAATTGCGACTTGATACTATGGTTAATAGTATCTTGGAAGTGTTATACTAAAAAGAGTCATTTGTTTTAAAAGAATAGAAGTACGTAGTACTTTGGGTTAAATTCCCGGATCTTTATAAAAGACATGTTAGTGCCTTAAGTAATCTAAAATGAGAGTGTAGGTGAACAAGAATAATAAGAAGTTAGGGGATTCTTAACTTGCTTATATATTGTGTGATAAGCCGGTAGTGCTTATGTTATGTATGATATCCGGTTTTGTGCTAGTGGTATATTATTCATTATGGGGTCATTCCCCGGGTTTGTGGCATTTGCATATTCCGTGGATTTGCTACCCATGATGCGAGGAATACCTCATGCGATTCCGCAAGGGCTTATGCGGGTGAAATAGTCCCATGCGGGCGGATACAGCCTATGCGAGGAATACCTCATGCGAGTCCGTAAGGGCTTATGCGGGTGAAATAGTCCCATGCGAGGAATACCTCATACGGGTCCACGCGACCTATGCGGGTGAAATAGTCCCAGGAGTGGGATTGCTTAATGACACTGCGGGCGGGTGGTCCTGCTTTGATCGTGAGCTTCCTATTTTATATTGTAAGTATACTACTATTTACTCTCATTGTTAGTAAGGCATTGTGTACTGTTAATTGAGTTATCATACCTGTCTCCAGTTTTATTATAGACTTATGATTTCATTACAGTACTTTCAGTTTCACATATTTGGTACATGTTGTACTGACCTCCTTCGGGGGGCTGCGTTCATGCCGTAGGTAGAGTACAGGTTGCTGATCCTCGCTCTTAGGATCACTGTTCAGCTGTTGAGAAGCCCCTCTATTCAGGAGGCTTATCCCTGGTATTGTCGGTTGTTGTACATTCAGGGGTATAGCGGGGCCCTGTCCCGCCAGAGTTGTTATTCTTAGAGGTCTGTAGTCACATTGTGGATTGGGTTGAAAAAAAAAATGTACTGTTCTATTACTTATATTTTACGGAAGGTGGCCTTATCGGCTAGCCTGTTGTTATTTTTATGTTTAAGCATTTTATCTGTTGTGTATGTTCCGCTGCTATTCTCTGATGTATACCGAAAGGGGTGCCCAGGTAGGGCACCAGTCGCGGGCCCGGGGTCGGGTCGTGACAATTTCACACCCCTAGCCTCAAAAACCCTCACAAAGCCGAGAGTGGGCAGATTTGGAACTTTAGTTTCTTCACTTTTTGGAGTTAATTCTTGAATAGAAGTTGGTTAGAAACTTCTAAGGGTGACTTGTGGTGGTTTGGAACTTCTAAGGGTAACTTGTGATGGTTTGAAACACAACTATTTTGAGCTAAAACTTGCATAGGATCGACTTTAAGTTCTTGGATATTTTTGGGCTAAATTGAGGTAATGAACCTTAACCTCTTTGTGAAGTTGATTATTATGTATATTGGATATTATACATATATTGAAAGTATATTATGAAGTATGAGATATAAGGAAAGATTTGGATCATGTTAAGATGTTAAAAGGAGAATTGGCATATTAGCCATTAAAATGGTAAAAATGTATCCATTACTTACTAAGAAGTTAACAACAAAGAAACTATAACTTATATAAAGATTGGAATATAAGTTGAAGGAATAATGAAATAATTGGATAAGTAAAATTGTAAAAGTTGGCCAAGGACCCCAACTTAAGGACTGTATTTACTTTGGACCGTATTTACTTTGGACCGTATTTACTTTGGACAGTATTTACTTTGGACACTATTTACTTTGGACCGTATTTACTTTGGACTGCATTTACATTATTGTTATTAAGGAGAGATTGTTAATCGCGTTCCGTTTGGGCGTGTTATCCCCTTCTTTAATTATTATTGTTATTAAGGAGAGATTGTTAATCGCGTTCCGTTTGGGCGTGTTATCCCCCTTCTTTAATTATTGTTGTTATTAAGGAGAGATTGTTAATCGCGTTCCGTTTGGGCGTGTGATCCCCTTCTTTAAATTTCGGTATTATTTCACCTTAATTATAATATGTTAATTACGGTTATCGGGCCTTGGAAAAGGTAGAAAATTGAGTAGAAGCGGGGGAGGTGCTGCCGAATTTTCCGTAGGAAATGGAACCTTGTTCTTAGAAATATCCTACGAAGAGATCTAGAAGTTAATAGACGTTTCATGGCCATTATAGGTTGAAGTAATACGAGTACCGTATTCTACTTGAAGGGTGGAAAAAGGGCTAGCAAGGTTATAGTACTTTGGAGCGTTTTGCTAATTGTCGATAATCGTCGCGAGGTATGTTAACCTCTTCCTATCCTTTCTAGCATGATTGTTGTAAACTATGTAGTACGGTAGACGTACGTGTGCTAAACGAATTTGGTTGGTTTAAAACATAAAGTGTTATAATGGCTTTATAGGAAGTTAATTATAACAACTTTATGTAGGAAAAAAAATGGTTTATTGATTTTTAAAAGATACGAGACTTGACATATATTTGACTTGATTTGATATGTGAAGAACTTGAATTGTGTGGAAAGTTGTGAAACCTCATTCGTGAGTAATGAGTACTTGGTTTTTAATAATAATGTTATATGGATTTCAGAAATGGGAATGAGTATCGAACAAGCCATTGCAGCGTTAATAAAGGAAAGGGAAAAGGGGTATATTTGCCCTCCAACTTTGAGAAAAGCGGCATATTTGCCCTCCGTCAAAGTTGGGGGACAAATATACCCCTTCTGTTAATAAACTTCCACCATGTGGGCATATTTCCATAACCTTAACTGCGATGCACAGGTGGAATCCACGTGGACGCCACCTGTGCGCCACCTGGATGACCCGACCCGTTACCCGACCCGAAGGAAATTAAAAGGGAACAATACCAACGTTTTCTTCACCATTTCAATGCCCTAAATCACATCCAAATTGCTTGAAGTGTTTGTAGACTTCTCCAAATTCAAAGATTATTTGAGAGAAAAATAATCATGTAAGATGCAAATTTTATTGCTGAACTGAAAGAGCCTTTTTCTTTTAGAAACACTTCTTTACAATCTATCACCGCGCAACCACCTCTTAAAGAGTGCCGGTGCATTACATTGTTAAATATCCGGGGACTGAGATTGATCTCATTTTTCTTCACATTTGTTCGCCCTCAATTTTGCAAAGTTAATCATATTCTTTCAAAGAATAAAGAAGAAAAAGTCTATGGATACTATTATTATTTCATTAGTTGGCTCTGTATGCGTGTTTCTCATTTTGGTTTACTGGATGACGAAATGAACCAGTTAATTAATTGGACTCTTGACGAGCACTGTCTTTGCTCGTTTGTATAATCACACCGAGTGAATTTTGTTACATTTCATTTTTATGCATGTAATCTTGAATTGGTCGCGGTTGTTCTCGGCCAATTCTAAGTATCAACATGATTCAGAGACACTTGTTTTTTGGGGCGTAAAAGTGAAGATTCAGTAGCAGCACAAAGTAGATTATGTAACTAAAGAAGATCAGTTTATTTGCAAATTTCTGTGTAATGTATAGGACAAATAGCGGAATTAAAGGTCAATGATTCAGTTATAATTACAATTTCATCATAAATTCATGAAAGAATGTAGAGAGTTCATCATTTATCCCTCCCCCTGAAAGTAACAACACAAAAGAAATTCAGGAGCAAGCATTGAAATAGTGAAGAAAACGCTGGTATTGTTCCCTTTTAATTTCCTTTGGGTCGGGTAACGGGTCGGGTCATCCAGGTGGCGCACAGGTGGCGTCCACGTGGATTCCACCTGTGCATCGCAGTTAAGGTTATGAAAATATGCCCACATGGTGGAAGTTTATTAACAGAAGGGGTATATTTGTCCCCCAACTTTGACGGAGGGCAAATATGCCCCTTTTCTCAAAGTCGGAGGGCAAATATGCCCCTTTTCCCTAAAGGAAAATGTAATGACTAATATGTTACACCCCGTATTTACAGGACATGTTTTAAGAACGTACGTAAGAATCCCAAATGTTAATATTAGAGACTTGTAAAAATTTATCGGAATTATGAAATTTTTTGGAAAACGTATTATTGTGACGAATGGGAGGGCGACACGTGTCAACCCCCTTATTGATGTCTTGGACGAAATTGCAAGGGCACAAGGGTCATTTTACCCTTGTTAGGAAGACAAGTCTTGCAAGTAGTAGAGCTTGAGATAATTGACTTGGTCAATGGGACCACTAGCTTGATATTTAATAAGACCTCATCCAAACCACCCATTTGTTTACATCTTGACCTTCCATTGTTCTATATAATACTACTAGTAGCAAGACATAGTCCAACACTTAGAGAAATTTCAAGAAAATTGGATGAGCAAACTAAGAGCTCTCGGGTTCACTCAAAGTGAAAAAGAAAAAAATTTGTTTCTTGTCCATTAAGCTCCACACTTTAAACCAAGGTTCATGAGTGTATTGTAAGTGTATCTCAATAGAAAAATCTCAGAAAAAGATAATTTTCGTATTAGTCGCAAGGTGAAAACCTAGTTGCTTCTCTAGGTTTTGGTTGGAAGATTGAAGGAAATTGTTGGTTTTGTTCTAAGGGTCTCAAGTAGTGGATTGGAGTGTCAAGGAGGGGCTCTAAGTTGCTAAGGAGCAAATTCGGATTTGGAGTTGGATTGAGATTCGTTGAGGTATAATCTTGTCTCTTAAAAGTGTTACAAGATTACATATATATTGTTTGTTCTTAGCTTTACATGTTGCTAGCATGAGGTTTATATGTTGAAGTTTGATAAGTATTATGGATTGATTGTAGTCTTAAATCCGAAATGTCATTTAAGCCTTATGAAGTTGGATTACAATTTGGTCGTTTATTAGAATTGTCGCATGTTAATTACTTGAAGATTATAGTGGTTATAATCGATTGCGAATTGATATCATGTTATGCTAACAACTTGGATTGAAATAGAAATTGGATAAGAATTGGTGTTATTATACTCTATGTGGCCGAATTGGACTTGTAGGTTGTATTAGTTTGATATCGTTTGTGGGGCGGAATTTTACACATCTAGTAGGCGTGTAATCCCCTATTGATTAATTGCATTGATTGGGCCTTAAATGTGGCGTGTTTGGTTATTGAATTCGGCCTTGAAAAAGGTGGCAAAGTAAGTAGAAACAAAGGAGGTGCTGTCCGATTTTCCGTAGAAATTAGTGACTTAGCACTTAGAATATTCTACGTTTGAAGTAAGAGGTTAATGGACGTATTGTGGCCATTATAGGTTGAAGTACTAAGTATAGCGTATCCTACTTGAAGGATGAAATAGCTATCAAGGTTGAAGTACTTTGGAGCATTTTGCTACTTGTCGATAATCGTCGCGAGGTATGTGAACCTCTTCCTTCCTTTGGCATGATTCTATGTATGGAATATACGTGTGGTATTATTTCATGTTTCCTTCTACTCTTAGAAGTTAAGAGGTAGGTGTGTGATTTACTCTATGTAAAGTTTACGTCAAAGTTATCTTAAGTCCTTACCGAGTCTTATGGGGGATGTTGGTAAGAGTCGTTAGGAGGTACTTTGGAGCCAAGTTGACTTGGCTAATTTATGGCACGAATAAGAATAAGTATCGAACAAGCCATTGCAGCGTTAATAAAGGAAAATGTAATGACAATTGATAATATTAAAATGAGTAGAATTCTCCATCTGCATAGAAACTAAGATAAGACAAAATTGTATTACATTTTCTAGATCATGGCTACTTGAATAAGATCGTTATAAATAAGTATAACTTATTCACAACACACCAAAGTATATGTTACTTAACTTATAAGAATTTACGTATGAAGTTTTAAGGCTATGGATCTCAAATTCTTAAAGGTTAAGAGACTTTATTTTTTTCAGGTTAGGAGACTTGATTCTTAAAGGGAGAAATGAATTGATTTACAAGTATAGAATACTCGATTTGGAAAGACTTGATTTCTAAAGTTAAGAAACTTGTTTTCTTAAAAGTTAAGAGACTTGAAGTATTTTGAAAGTATAAGTCTCTTGGTTATAAAATGAATGAGTTTGTCCAAAACATAAATGTCACGACCCGAACCTGGGCTCGTGACTGGTGCCTTACCCCGGGCACCCTAGTGATACAACATCAGAGTAATCAGCGGAACATAAACACATACATGAAACAAATGAAGTACAAAACAGTGATCTGAGGAAAACTTGCCTTTCGGCATATATATAAATAACAACTCTTACAAATGAACAGTTTAATCCTTTTTACAAACTCCCGCCACAACAAAGATTACTGCACTTAAGAAATGATATGACAACAATGGCGGGACCCGCCATACCACGAATGTAAATACCTACAACGACAGTGGACTATACCAAGATAAGCCTCGGAGAAACGGAGCTTTCCCAAACGCCGAATCGTGACTCCTAAGGCGAGGATCAACGATCGTGTACCTTTTACTCGCGCAGATGAACGCACTTCAAGGAGGTCAAGATAACAAAAATTTAGTATGTGAAATGAAAATATCAGAATGAAATCATAGTAGTCTATATAAAGCGGAGACATGTATGATAACCAAACTACGCTCACAACAAATAAGCAATCATATCAAGTCGGGGACTCACGCCTGAAGTCATCACTCCAATATAACAATGGGTCTCACGCCCACAACATCAATCATGCCCGCGGAATACCTTCCTCACTGCCGGCAGTCAATGATAGAAAAACACCAAGGAATACATATGAACAACAGGTCCCACCTGTGTCCAATTAAAATAAGACGGTAAGTACGAAGGCATAGCCGACTACTAACACCCACAATACTAACAAGGTCATAAAATGTATCATGATATCTGTCAGACCGCCACATGATCAAAGCCGGTCGCCGCTCGCAATATCAAATGTGCGCGTCTAGCCCCGAACTCCGCAGCTCCGCATAGGCCGCCTCATAGGCCCGCATGAGGTATAACCCCGCATCGAGGTAGATACTCCCGCATCGCCCCGACTCGCGATCCGCATGGCCACATGCACCGCATGACCATAAAGGCCGCACACTAACCTCGAACTCGTAGCTCCGCATAGGCCCCGTGACCCGCATGAGGTATTCTCGAATCATGGTCCTGCATCACCGAGTCTACCCCCGACGGAGGCGCTTAACCCGAAACACGGTGAGTGGTATAATACCAACATAACAGTTTATCGTTTAAACAACATAAGCACAATCAAGGGAAAACCCCTTTACACCAACGTCACAGAATACTAACACACGTAGCATCCTAATATGATTACTTATCAAAGCATCACGAAGGTATTACAAGGCTATCACAAACCAACACAATCAAGTTATACACACAAGGTACTTTCTACTATATGTCAACATGTTCGGGTTTCTATCCCCAAAGTACTTCATACATTAAATCTTTAAAAGATACGTTACTTTCACAAAAGTCACACAATACCCGTAGTATATGAAAATAGAGTGATTATCTTTTGAAGTGAATCAAAACACTTATCTTTGTAAAATCAAGTAACAACATTATTATCCAAACGTCCAAGTTTGCCTAATTTCAAATGTTCACGTTTCTTATTTTAGAAAGGTTTCGTAGTTCATAGTCTTATTCATTTAAGAATACAATTCTCCTTTAAACTATCTGAGAAACATAAGTCTTATATGTGAGTAGGATATTCTTGTTTATAGCAATCTTATTACAGCAGCCATGATCTAGGAACATCATTTTGTCTCATCTTAGCTTCTATGCAGATGGAAGTTTCTACTGATTTTAATAATACTAAATCTGTCAAAACATTTCCTTTTATTAACGCTGCAGTGGTTGGTCGATCCACATTCTGATTTCCGAAATCAATAAAACATTCTTAAGCCGTTATTACCTAACTTCCCATAAAGCTAGTATAACTCTTAAGTTTTCAAAAACCAAGTATTACTTCTTCTTTCGAAATGATTCAAAAATCTTTTGAAATACTTCAAGTTCTTTATTAACACATAACAAGCCAGTTATAGTTCAGATCAGTTACCTTTTAAAAACCACAAGTATTTTCTTACCAACATAAAGTTGTTATAACCAACTTCCCATAAAGCCGTTATAACACTTTATGTTTTAAACCAATCAAATACATTTAGCACATGTACGTCTACCGTACTACATAGTTCACACATATCATGCTAGAAGAGATAGGAAGAGGTTCACATACCTCGCGACGAGTATCGACTAATAGCAAAACGCTCCAAGTACTTCCAACCGCTTGCCACTTCATAAGCCAAGTAGATCGCGCCACACGTAGTACTTCAACCTATAAGGCCACAAGGCGCTTATTAACATTTAGATCCCTTCAGAGAACATTCTACGTAAAATTCAAGACATTCTCCTCGCAACAACAGCGTAAATCTCCTCTCCTATCTGGCCGGCTATCAAGCCAACCGTGGGGTTAATACATCTAACCGACGTGCACAATTCTACCTCACGTAAAAGCTACACAAGTCTCAGAATACACCCTATGTAAAACAAATAAGATTTTCTTTCAAAAGGTTTCTTATTATTCGCTTAAGTCAAAAGACATTGCGATAACAACGCTCATTTCTATATATAGTATACTTCAACTATATAGTCTAACAACATGTAATTTCCAATTACAATAGAGGACAAGATATTTACCTCGATAAGCCCATAATTATCCGAGTTTAAATGTCGATCCTGAGCAAGGTTTAGCTCCTACTCCGTGCGCTCCGACCCGCTCCAAACAACCCTTAGAAGTTCTAACCAACTTCTACTTAATACTCCAACTAACTATGGAGAATTTCCTTATGTTTTCGGTTTTGGATGAAGGAAGTATAATAGTATTTACGGCTTTTCAGATAAGTATAACCTTAGAATACTACAAGGTATACTAAGGTAATTTGGGCATTATAACAATACTTTTGAGAGTATTTCTACCAAGAGGGGGGGGGTATTATACGAAAACAACTAGGCTAGGGGGGGGGTACCCCACGACTAGCACCCCAAGGAGGGGGGGGTGTCTACCCCTCGGCCTACCCCACTGTGTGGGGACTCTCGGAGGGGAGAGGGGCGCTCGGCCAAGACACTACACGAAGGGGGAAGGAAGAAGCTTTCAAGACTTAGGCAATTTGTGGATGAATTAGTCTTCAAAGGGGTGGGTATTTATAGGTCAAGTGAAGGCCAATCAATGGCCAAGATCTAGCCAAGTGCATAGCAAGTGTAGGCCAAGATCTTGCCAAGTGCACCTTATCCATCTACCACCAAAATATCCTACCAACCCTCGACCAACCAATGGCCATTCGCCAACCTCCCTTTACCGCCTGGTGTTCCAATGAGAGGTGACAAGTGTCGCCTCTTGTTGGTCCAAAATGTTTCGCCTCTCTAAAAATCCTAAAAAATTAAAATTGACATAGCGGAAATTCCCTACGAAAGTCGTGGAAAACGTTTCGTCGAAAACGACTCTAACCGTGTTGTGAACAAAATTAATTTCGCCAAGCCTAATTCTCAAGTTCAAATTTTCTACGCACGTCCCACGCATACTCTGAAATACGGTATAACATTCTCCTTCCTTAGAAACATTCGTCCCGAATGTTCCTTCTAAGTCTCAAACAAACGCGGCGCCAAGATAGTCTTCACTACCATACTTACGAAACAATCGCCACAATGGCCACGCATACAATCGCAAGAAAATACTTATATCCAAGTCCACGAGGAAACACCTCTAACATCAAAAGCATACCACTTTTGTCACTTTGCGCGAGGTTCTAGTGTCACTCGGCGACCCAACAAATGGTGCCGACTACATGCGATCCCGAGGTCCGTGACACTCGAACTCTTACCACATTTCGACATCGTCGCTTTCCAAAACTCGGGGTTACTATCTCTAACGTGGTCATCATTAACTGGGAACACTCTGGATGGATCTCCGATACTTTCCCGATCATAACAATATGAAAGACCGGACATACTGCCTCCTAAGTCGGACGGCAAAAGCTAACATATAGGCAACCTGGCCTATTTTTCACATGGACTCAAAGGCCCAAAGTAACTCGCTAAGTTCCTCTGTATTCCAAAACTCGTCACACCCACCCCGGTGGTACTTTCAAGAAGACCGACCGTCAACTGAACTCTGCCGTCGCCGATTATCCGCACGATTTCTCTGAGCTGCCAGAACCTCTTCTAGACAAGCTTTACTCTATCCACAGTCTGCTGGAACAAGCCTGAACCAACTATCTGAATCTTGCCAACGTCGAACCAATCAACGAACTTACACTTCCGCCCCTACAAGGCGTCACAAGGCGATATCCGAACACTGAAATGGTATCTATAAAACACTTCCCCAACAGGAGATAACAATTCTCGCAACTATCCCTGAAATCCAAACACTGGCCCGAGGGCGAATGTGATTCTGAGACTCACCTGAGTTCTTAACCCTGCTGGTAAAACTTCCAAACAAAACAGCTGCACTGGCTCCACTGTCTGCCATAAGGTGAAGGTAGGCACCCCGTGCAGCCTTACAACTTTTCTGATATATCATCTCGCATAAACCTCTGCCGAGTAAACGGTCTTTGCTAGAAGACAAGGCGGCCGACCTCCTCGGCCCGACCATCGCGGTCGAATCGCATCCACGACCAGACGTTGGTTAACTAAACTCGCCTAACACCGTAACCCCAACCCAAAGCGGACCACCACAACCGACCCCACCACCAAACCTGCCGCGGGTTGACCCGCAACGTGGCCTCAATCCGACCCGGCAACGCGCATCATACTAGCTCCCCGAACCGGAACAATCTCACTAATCACGTTACGAAAACCTAGCGGTCTTCTTAGCTCAACTACCCTCTTTCATTCCACACTACTCAGGGACGAATCCCACCAACATAACTCACGTGCACTATGCACTCCTATAAGGGTCAAACATAAACAATACATCTTTTACTCGAGATGGCCTTACCTCTAAGGTCTCTACGTATAAAACTCTAAGGCTCACACCTTCTCTATCCCCCAAAATCTTACTCGGTTAACCCACCATGATTTCTAATCACAACTAACACACTGCTATCAGAACATAGCACTTAAGGTATACTCACCTTAACACACATACAGATCTCTAGAGGGTTAAGGATATATCTATATTCTTCGCTTCACTCCCTTAGTCGTCTAATCAAACACCGCCGTAGGGCGCATAGCTAAGGAAGATGACAAACTACCCACCGATCCTGAAGGCTAAGTCCTTCCGCAAGGACACTCTTTCGACATCAGACCCTGACGGTCATAGGTACAACAAGTACCAACTAAAAGACGACATTCCCTGAGATGACGCCGCACATCGTGAACACCGAGAAAATCGAATCGGATGTTGGAACCTTCGCCCGTGATCGTGGAACGGAAGCTCGAGCTCGACCAACTCTCGCATACCTCGAACGCCCCGAACCCCGTGGAGGACCTTTCGCGACCGTGGATGTGCATAATCTATCTGGCGAGGCGACTTCGCCAAAGTTACTAAGGACCTTGCCACGCTCGCCCTCTTCTCGCCCGTTAACCCGTCGATCTCTATGTTTTTCGCTCACGCGCATAAGCCCGCATACGTGCCATGCTCAAGCCCAAATGAAGAATTACTCTGGCACAACCCTCTCTTAGATAGTCATCAATACTCGCGGTATATCGGTATACTCTCTGGTAGTCAAATCCATAGTTAGTAAAAGGGTCGCCTCCTTGAAATCTATATTCTCGTTCCTGGCCGTGAATCAAGGTTCAAATATCATGGCCGCAGAGGAATCCGGCCGCAGTGCTAAACTCTTTGGGCCGTGACGTCGCAGAACTCCCGAATGAAGCACCACCCAAGGTGATAATTGGGCTGTGCCCACGTAACCCTCTCAGATTTCTACTCGCAGACTCCTCGGCCGCTTGCCCTCACGGGCCCGGTTGCCCTACGCGAGGCATAGCGGTGGAAAGAAATACGTTAGAGGTTCAACTTACAACACGACTCTAAGGCACGATCTCGAGTGAGAAGAAATAGAAACCAATCCTAAATATCCTATAGCCTCACGATTATTGGTGTGGTGCACAACACACCGATAATCAAGACTTCATCGGATACGGTCGTAGACACTTTCCGAGGATTAATCGCTCACGATACCACTTTTGTCACGACCGAACACGGCCCGTGGATCGTGCCTTACCGGGCACCCTAGTGATACAACATCGAGTAATCGTGAACATAAACACATACATGAAACAAATGAAGTACAAAGCGGTGATTCGAGGAAACTTGCCTTTCGCATATATATAAATAACAACTCTTACAAATGAACAGTTTAATCCTTTTACAAACCCCGCCCACAACAAGATTACATGCACTTCTAAGAAATGATATGACAACAATGGCGGACAGGGGCCCGCCATACCACGAATGTAAATACCTACAACGACGGGGACTATACCACGATAAGCCTCCGAGAAACGGAGCTTTCCCAAACGCCGAATCGCGTGACCCTAAGAGCGAGGATCAACGATCGTGTACCTTTACTGCGGCATGAACGCAGCTCAAGGAGGTCGATAACAAAAGTATGTGAAATCAAAATATCAGAAATGAAATCATAGTAGTCTATATAAAGCAGGAGACATGTATGATAACCAAACTACAGTTCACAACAAATAAGCAGTCATATCAAGTCAGGGACTCACGCCCTCGAAGTCATCACTCCAATATAACAATGGGTCTCACGCCCACAACATCAATCATGCCCGCGGAATACCTTCCTCACTGCCGGCAGTCAATGATAGAAAAGCACCAAGGAATACATATGAACAACAGGTCCCACCTGTGTCCAATTAAAACAGTACGGGGTAAGTACGAAGGCATAGCCGACTACTAACACCCACAGTACTAACAAGGTCATAAAATGTATCATGATATCTGTCTAGACCGTCACATGATCAAAGCTGGTCGCTCGCCCGCAATATCAAATGTGCGCGTCTAGCCCTGGAACTCCCCGCAGCTCCGCATAGGCCAGTCTCATAGGCCCGCATGAGGTATAACCCCGCATCGAGGGTAGCTACTCCCCGGCATCGTCCTGGACTCGCAGTCCGCATGGCCACATAGACCGCATGACCATAAAGGCCGCACACTAACCTGGAACTCTCGTAGCTCCGCATAGGCCCCCAGGACCCGCATGAGGTATTCTCGAATCATGGTCCCAGACCGCCTGAGTCTACCCCGCATCGGAGGGCAGCTTAACCCCCGGAAACACGGTGAGTGGTATAATACCAACATAACAGTTTATCGTTTAAACAACATAAGCACAATCAAGGGAAAACCCCTTTACACCAACGTCACAGAATAATAACACACGTAGCATCCTAATTTGATTACTTATCAAAGCATCACGAAGGTATTACAAGGCTATCACAAACCAACACAATCAAGTTATACAAACAAGGTACTTTCTACTATATGTCAACATGTTCGGGTTTCTATCCCCAAAGTACTTCATACATTAACCTTTTTAAAAGATCGTTACTTTCACAAAAGTCACACAATACCCGTAGTATATGAAAATAGAGTGATTATCTTTTGAAGTGAATCAAAACACTTATCTTTGTAAAATCAAGTAACAACATTATTATCCAAACGTCCAAGTTTGCCTAATTTCAAATGTTCACGTTTCTTATTTTAGAAAGGTTTCGTAGTTCATAGTCTTATTCATTTAAGAATACAATTCTCCTTTAAACTATCTGAGAAACATAAGTCTTATATGTGAGTAGGATATTCTTGTTTATAGCAATCTTATTACAGCAGCCATGATCTAGGAAACATCATTTTGTCTCATCTTAGCTTCTATGCAGATGGAAGTTTCTACTGATTTTAATAATACTAAATCTGTCAAAACATTTCCTTTTATTAACGCTGTAGTGGTTGGTCGATACACATTCTGATTTCCGAAATCAGTAAAACATTCTTAAGCCGTTATTACCTAACTTCCCATAAAGCTAGTATAACTCTTAAGTTTTCAAAAACCAAGTATTACTTCTTCTTTCGAAATGATTCAAAAATCTTTTGAAATACTTCAAGTTCTTTATTAACACATAACAAGCCAGTTATAGTTCAAATCGGTTACCTTTTAAAAACCACAAGTATTTTCTTACCAACATAAAGCTGTTATAACCAACTTCCCATAAAGTCGTTATAACACTTTATGTTTTAGATCAATCAAATACATTTAGCACACGACGTCACCGTACTACATAGTTCACACATATCATGCTAGAAGAGATAGGAAGAGGTTCACATACCTCGCGAGTATCGACTAATAGCAAAACGCTCAAGTACTTCCAACCGTCGGCTACTTCATAAGCCAAGTAGATCGCGCCACACGTAGTACTTCAACCTATAAGGCCACAAGCGCGCTTTATTAACATTTAGATCCCTTCAGAACATTCTACGTAAAATTCGGCAAAGACCTCCCCGCAACAACGTAAATCTCCTCTCCTATCGGGCCGCCATCAAGCCAACCGGGGGTTCATACATCTAACCTGACGTGCACAATTCTACCTCACGTAAAAGCTACACAAGTCATCAGAATATACCCCTATGTAAAACAACAAGACTTTCTTTCGAAAAGGTTTCTTATTATTCAGCTTAAGTCAAAAGACATCACGATAACAACGTTCAGTTCTATATATAGTATACTTCAACTATATAGTCTAACAACATGTAATTTCCAATTACAATAGGACAAGATATTTACCTCGATAAGCCCATAATTATCCGAGTTTAAATGTCGATCCCGAGCAAGGTTTAGCTCCTACTCCGCGCTCCGACCCGCCTCCAAACAACCCTTAGAAGTTCTAACCAACTTCTACTTAATACTCCAACTAACTATGGAGAATTTCCTTAGGTTTCGGTTTTGTGGATGAAGGGAAGTATAATAGTATTTCTGGCTTTTCAGATAAGTATAACCTTAGAATACTACAAGGTATACGGCTAAGGTAATTTGGGCATTATAACAATACTTTGAGAGTATTTCTACCAAGAGTGGGTATTATACGAAAACAACTAGCAGTGGTACCCCACGCTAGCACCCCAAGGAGAGGGGGTGTCTACCCTCCTACCCCACTGTGGGGACTCTCGCCAAGGGGAGAGAGGGGCTCTCGGCCAAGACACTACACTAAGGGGGAAGGAAGAAGCTTTTAAGACTTAGGCAATTTGTGGATGAATTAGTCTTCAAAGGGGTGGGTATTTATAGGTCAAGTGAAGGCCAACCAATGGCCAAGATCTAGCCAAGTGCATAGCAAGTGTAGGGCCAAGATCTTGCCAAGTGCACCTTATCCATCTACCACCAAAATATCCTACCAACACCTTGACCAACCAATGGCCATTCGGCCAACCTCCCTTTACCGCCCAAGGTGTTCCAATGAGAGGGTGACAAGTGTCGCCCTCTTGTTGGTCCAAAATGTTTCGTCTCTCGGAAAAATCCGCAAAAATTAAAAATGACATAGCCGGAAATTCCCCTACGAAAGTCGGAAAACGCTTCATTTAAAAACGACTCTAACCGGGTGTTGTGAACAAAATTAATTTCGGCCAAGCCTAATTCTCAAGTTCAAATTTTCTACGTACGTCCTTACGTACATACTCGGGAAATACGGGGTATAACAATAAAGAGTTATAACGGCTTTATGGGAAGTTGGTTATAACAACTTTATGGAAGATTAATGAATGGTTTTCTTCAGTAATGTAAGCAAAGAAATGATTTGAAATAAAGAAGGGCAAACTGTTTTAAAGGTACCAATTGCTTAAAGTTTTTAAGAAAGAAGTCACTTGATTTAGAAGCCGGTAAAATGTATTTCTAAAAAGGTATTGTGACTTTTCTTGAAAGTAGATATGACTTGATACTACGGTTGTTAGTATCTTGGAAGTTTTATTTGAAAAAGAGTCTTTCTAAAGGAGTAGAGGTGCGTAGTACTTGGGGATAAATTCCCGGATTTTTATGTGTGAAACGGAAGTGCCATGAGTTTATAAAAATGGAAGTATAAAGGTTTAATGAACTTGCCTGTGTTTGCTTGTGATAGCTTTGAGTGCAAGTATTATATGTTAACGTTGTCGTGACTCTCAGTTGGAGGGCCGGCTGTTATTGTTGCAAGTTTACTTGGACGTACCGACAGTGATGTGGGATTCCACGGGTATGCTTCCATGATGATTGATACTTGGACATGCTTATACGATGTGGGATTCCGGGGCATGTGACCAGGAGGCGGGTTAGATTCCCGGATTGTTTTATTACCCATGGCCATGCTTATACGATGAGGGATTCCGGGGCATGCGACCATGCTATGTACGATTATTATTCCATGGGCTAGCTCTACGAAGACATGTACCCGATGAGATTCCGGCATGTTATATTATTACTCCATGGGCTAGCTCCCATGAAGACTGCGACCTACGATGAGGACGCCGAGGGCACGTTATGGCCATGCTTATACGATGAGGGATTCCGGCACGCGCCACGTTATATATATATATATATATATATATATATATATATGTGTGTGTATGTACGCCGACGGTGAGGTGGGATGCCACTGCGCGTCACATGGTTATATGTTACACCTACTACCGGCAAGAATGTGATTCCACGCGTAAGATATATATATGTATTGTGTATGTATGCCGACGGTGAGGTGGGATGCCACGCGCGTCACATGATTATATTTTACACTTATAGTTGTCGCAGAATGGGGATTCCACGCACGCTTTGATATTTGTGATTTGATCTCGTCCCAGATCGGGTAGTAGTATATGCGTCCCTCCATAAAGGGCCGGATTATGTTATGAAAGATAAGTAAGTTATATGGTACTGAACTTGACGATTTTTCCCAAACATGTACGTAAGAAAGTGACTATAACTTTTATTGAAAATGGGAAAAGATAATAAGGTACGATTAAGTTCATAAGTGGTAATGACAACTGCAGATCCGTATGTACTTCTTTATACTTGCCTGTCATTCTTTTGTACATTTATGATCTGCTTATCAGATTTTATTTCTGCTCCATATTCTGCACTGTTGTAATCGAATTTTGGGCCGCTCATGCCCGCAGGTATTTAGGTGCACAGGTTGGTGATCCTTGCTCTTAGGATCTCGGTTCAGTTTTTCGGAAAAGCTCCATTTGCTCCGGAAGCTTATCTCTTGGTACGGTTTTCCTTGAGGTTGTAGATTCATGTATATTCAGGGGTATGGCGGGGCCCTGTCCCGCCACTGTTGTTATGTTAAAACTCTTAGAGGTCTGTAGTCACATATTGTGGGTCAGTTTGTAAAGGAAAGTAGGCAACTGCTTCGGTTGTATATATATATGTCCAGAAAGGTAGCCCTATCGGCTAACCTGTTGTTTTACTTTTGTTGTTTTATTTTTGTAAGTTTCATGTATGTTCCGCTGATTTTATGTGTGAAACGGAAGTGCCATGAGTTTATAAAAATAGAAGTATAAAGGTTTAATGAACTTGCCTGTGTTTGCTTGTGATAGCTTTGAGTGGATGTATTATATGTTTACGTTGTCGTGACTCTCAGTTTGAGGGCCGGCTGTTATTGTTGCAAGTTTACTTGGACGTACCGACAGTGATGTGGGATTCCACGGGTATGCTTCCATGATGATTGATCCTTGGACATGCTTATACGATGTGGGATTCCGGGGCATGTGACCAGGAGGCGGGTTAGATTCCCGGATTTGTTTTATTACCCATAGCCATGCTTATACGATGAGGGATTTCGGGGCATGCGACCATGCTATGTACGATTATTACTCCATGGGCTAGCTCTACGAAGACATGTACCAGCGATGAGGATTCCGGCATGTTATATTATTACTCCATGGGCTAGCTCTACGAAGACTGCACCTACGATGAGGACGCCGAGGGCACGCATGGCCATGCTTATACGATGAGGATTCGGGGCACGCGTCATCAGTAGATATATATATATATATATATATACGTGTTGTGTATGCAGTACGCGGTGAGGTGGGATGCCACGCGCGTCACATGGTTATATGTTACACCTACTACCGCTTCAGCGGATGATGGATTCCACGCGGGAGATATATATATATATATTGTGTATGTACGCCGACAATGAGGTGGATGCCACGCGCCACATGGTTATATTTTACACTTATAGTCGCGGTGATGGGGATTCCACGCACGCTTTGATATTTGTGTGATTTGATCGCGTCCCAGTTGGGTCGTAGTATACGTCCCTCCATAAAGGGCCGGATTATGTTATGAAAGATAAGTAAGTTATATGGTACTGAACTTGACGATTTTTCCCAAACATGTACGTAAGAAAGTGACTATAACTTTTATTGAAAATGGGAAAAGATAATAAGGTACGATTAAGTTCATAAGTGGTAATGACACGGCAGGATCTGGTATGTACTTCTTTTATACTTGCCCTGTCATTCTTTTGTACGCTTATGATCACATTTCAGACTTTATTTCTGCTCCATATTCTGCACTGTTATCGACTTCTCGGGCCGCTCATGCCCGCAGGTATTTAGGTGCACAGGTTGGTGATCCTTGCTTTTAGGATCTCGATTCAGTTTTTGGGAAAAGCTCCATTTGCTCCGGAGGCTTATCTCTTGGTACGGTTTTCCCTGAGTTTTTAGATTTATGTATATTCAGGCGTATGGCGGGGTCCTGTCCCGCCACTGTTGTTATGTTAAAACTCTTAGAGGTCTGTAGTCGCATATTGTGGGTCAGTTTGTAAAGGAAAGGAGGCAACTGCTTCGGTTGTATATATATATGTCCAGAAAGGTAGCCCTATCGGCTAACCTGTTGTTTTACTTTTGTTGTTTTATTTTTGTAAGTTTCATGTATGTTCCGCTGATTTTCTCTGATGTATACCTGTAGCGGGTGCCTGTAGGGCACCATGCCCGGGTCGTCGTGACAAAAGTGGTATCAGAGCAGTTAGTCCTCGAAAAGTGTCTACAAACCGTGTCTAGTAGAGTCTTGATTATCGGTGTGTCAGGCACCACATCTATAATCGTGAGGTCGCAGGACATTTAGGATTGGTTTCATTCTTCTCTCTCGAGATCGTGCAGAGCCGCCCTAGTAGGTTGAATCCTCTCGACCCTTCTTATGTAACAGCTTATGCCTCCACGGAAGGCGACCAGTGGCCCGAAGGGCAAGCCAGCCAGAGGCGCTAGTGGTACGCAGAGGTTACCAGACTCGGCACAGACTATGCCCGAGGTAAGTGGCGGATCGGCGAGCTCACCACGCCGGCGGTATTAGAGAGCCGAGAGCGGCAAGAGCTCCGTGGTTCCGCACCGAGCCTCCAGCCTCCAGCCTGCGGGGCGAGTTTAGAGATTACGAGAGCGGTCGCTATTGACTAGCATAGTGGTAGGCGGCAATGCGAGCAGTAGCTAACCCAGAGCCGGTTTGAGGATTCGGATTTTCCGGGTTGTAGTCCACCCGAGTTTTATGGTTCGAGATCCGAGGATGATCCTCAAGAGTTCGTTCGCAGCCTACAATGACTATGCAGTGCTCAGGCCACGAGACAGAGTCATTGTGTTAGCTTTCACCGTTACGCGATATTTCGTTGAACCGGTTTGAGTCTTGAGCCGCCGAGAGTGTGAGTGCTCGTCCGCAGCTTGGGATGAGTTCACTGAGGCCTTTCTTGATCACTTTTTGCCTCCGAAATGAGGAGAGCCCGTGTTGATAGGTTCTTGTCGAGGCAGAATGGGAGGACCATCGTGAATACAACACGAGTTTGACTCGTTGCCGGTATGCACACACTATTGTGGCCGATATGGTGGACAGAGTTCACCGCTATGTGATGGGCTAGACCATTATATGATTACCGTGCATGCCGGAGCCGCCCTTCACTCGTATGGATATTGCCAGATGCAAGCTTATGCGCAGGGATAGAGGACAAAGAGAGAGGTCGGCTAGACTCGTGCCAGCCCAAGAGGGCTGTGACAGCAGGTTCCGTGGCACCGCGAGGCGACAAATTTCAGCAGCAGGTAGGTCCACATTTCACCGACACAGAGTGTTCCTTCCCGCCTTCCGCCGGAGGTTTGGTCGCCAGGGATATTCGGGAGCAGGTCAGGGCTCCAGGGCTGCAGGTTCATAGATGTCCGAGAATAGTAGCCAGGGAAGCCACCTTTGCCCCGGTGTGGTCACTGTAGTAGATTCCATTTTGGGGAGTGTCGTACTACTTCGACAGCTTGTTATGCTGGCATGCCAGGCCATTTCGTGAGAGATCGTCCACCGCAGGTGGCATCGTGGATAGCGCACCATCGATCGGCCATGTTCTTCGCCTTCCATAGCTAGGCAGGATGTTTATGCACCGACAGGCCGTGACAGAGGCCGTGGTGGAAGTTCCCAGTTTTAGCGGTCCTTTGAACCGCCTATATGATTTCAGGTATGTCTTTGGCCCTTTAGAAACTTGTATGCATGATAAAGTTATGGTACGTTTAAGTGTCATGAACAGATTATATTGAGACTATGTATATGTTAGAAGGAGTTGGAAATACGAAAATATAATCTCTTTTGGGCTTATGATGGACAGATATGCGTGTGCGAGGTATTAGGGCCATGTGTGGCATTGTTGGTATGACGGGGTTGTGAAAGGAAACTATGTCGCTAATTATAAGTTTGACTCCGAAAGAACATTCGGGGACGAATGTTTATAAGGGGGGAAAAATGTTACACCCCGTATTTACAGGACATGTTTTAAGAACGTACGTAAGAATCCCAAATGTTAAGATTAGAGACTTGTAAAAATTTATCGGAATTATGGAATTTTTCGGAAAACGTAATATTGTGACGAATGGGATGGTGACACGTGTCACCCCCCCTTATTGATGTCTTGGACGAAATTGCAAGGGCACAAGGGTCATTTGACCCTTGTTAGGAAGACAAGTCTTGCAAGTAGTAGAGCTTGAGATAATTGACTTGGTCAATGGGACCACTAGCTTGATATTTAATAAGACCTCATCCAAACCACCCATTTGTTTACATCTTGACCCTCCATTGTTCTATATAATACTACTAGTAGCAAGACATAGTCCAACACTTAGAGAAATTTCAAGAAAATTGGATGAGCAAACTAAGAGCTCTCGGGTTCACTCAAAGTGAAAAAGAAAAAAATTTGTTTCTTGTCCATTAAGCTCCACACTTTAAACCAAGGTTCATGAGTGTATTGTAAGTGTATCTCAATAGAAAAATCTCGGAAAAAGATAGTTTTCGTATTAGTCGCAAGGTGAAAACCTAGTTGCTTCTCTAGGTTTTGGTTGGAAGATTGAAGGAAATTGTTGGTGTTGTTATAAGGGTCTCAAGTAGTGGATTGGAGTGTCAAGGAGGGGCTCTAAGTTGCTAAGGAGCAAATTCGGATTTGGAGTTGGATTGAGATTCGTTGAGGTATAATCTTGTCTCTTAAAAGTGTTACAAGATTACATATATATTGTTTGTTGTTAGCTTTACATGTTGCTAGCATGAGGTTTATATGTTGAAGTTTGATAAGTATTATGGATTGATTGTAGTCTTAAATCCGAAATGTCATTTAAGCCTTATGAAGTTGGATTACAATTTGGTCGTTTATTAGAATTGTCGCATGTTAATTACTTGAAGATTATAGTGGTTATAATCGATTGCGACTTGATATCATGTTATGCTAACAACTTGGATTGAAATAGAAATTGGATAAGAATTGGTGTTATTATACTCTATGTGGCCGAATTGGACTTGTAGGTTGTATTAGTTTGATAACGTTTGTGGGGCGGAATTTTACACGTCTAGTAGGCGTGTAATCCCCTATTGATTAATTGCATTGATTGGGCCTTAAATGTGGCGTGTTTGATTATTGAATTCGGCCTTGAAAAAGGTGGCAAAGTAAGTAGAAACAAAGGAGGTGCTGTCCGATTTTCCGTAGAAATTAGTGACTTAGCACTTAGAATATTCTACGTTTGAAGTAAGAGGTTAATGGATGTATTGTGGCCATTATAGGTTGAAGTACTAAGTATAGTGTATCCTACTTGAAGGATGGAATAGCTTAAAGGTACCAATTGCTTAAAGTTTTTAAGAAAGAAGTCACTTGATTTAGAAGCCGGTAAAATGTATTTCTAAAAAGGTATTGTGACTTGTCTTGAAAGTAGATATGACTTGATACTACGATTGTTAGTATCTTGGAAGTTTTATTTGAAAAAGAGTCTTTCTAAAGGAGTAGAGGTGCGTAGTACTTGGGGATAAATTCCCGGATTTTTATGTGTGAAACGGAAGTGCCATGAGTTTATAAAAATGGAAGTATAAAGGTTTAATGAACTTACCTGTGTTTGCTTGTGATAGCTTTGAGTGCAAGTATTATATGTTTACGTTGTCGTGACTCTCTGAGGGTCATTGTTTGTCACGACCAACCCGGCCTGGATCGTGCCTTACCCCGGGCACCCTAGTGATACAACATCAGAGAAAATCAGCGGAACATAAAACAAGACATGAAATATCAAGAAGTAAGAAACAGTAATCTGAGAAAACTTGCCTTTCGGCATATATATATGAAAACTTAAATCCGAACAGTTACATCCTTTTTACAACTCGCCACAACAAGATTACATGCACTTATGAAGGATATGACAACAACGACGGACGGGGCCGCCATACCTGAATGTAAGCACCTACAACAACGAGGACTATACCAAGATAAGCCTCCGAGAAACGGAGCTTCCGAACGCAATCGCGTGACTCCTAAGAGCTAGGATCAACGATCGGTGTACCTCAACTGCGGCATGAACGCAGCTCGGCGAGGTCAAGATACAGCTACAAGTATGTGAAATCAAAATATCAGAATCAAATCATAGTAGTCTATATAAAGCAGGAGACATGTATGATAACCAAACTACAGTTCACCATAAATAAGCAGTCATGTCAAGTCAGGGACTCACGCCCTCAAAGTCATCACTCAAATATAACAATGGGTCTCACGCCCACAACATCAATCATGCCCGTGGAATACCTTCCTCACTGCCAGCAGTCTATGATATAAAAGCACCACGGAATACACATGAACACCAGGTCTCACCTGTGTCATCATAAAACCATACGGGGTAAGTACGAAGGCATAGCCGACTACTAAAACCCACAGTACCAACAAGGTCATAAACTGTATCATGAGATCTGTCTAGACCGTCACATGATCAAAGCTGGCCACTCGCCCGCAGTATCTAATGTGCGCGTCTAGCCCTGGAACTTCCTGTTATACCCCGTATTTCCAGTGTATGTACGTAGAAAATTTGAACTTTTAAATAGGCTTGGACGATTTCCCTTTGTGCACAACACCCGGTTAGAGTCGTTTTTCGACGAAACATTTTCACAGCTTTCGTAGGGAAAATTCCGGCTATGTCATTTCTAATTTTTGCGGATTTTTCCGAGAGACGAAACATTTTAGACCAACGAGAGGGCGACACTTGGCACCCTCTCATTGGAGGATGGTTGGACGGTAATGTGGCCGAAAGTGTGCCTATTTTGTCATGGAGTTGGTAGGATATTTTTTGTGGTAATTGGATAAGGTGCACTTGGCATGATCTTGACCCTACACTTGCACCACACTTGGCTTGATCTTGGCCATTGGTTAGCCATGGCTTGACCTATAAATACCCCTCCCCTTTGATGAACTTCTTCATCCAAAAATTGTGTTAAGTCTTGAAATCTCTTCTCCTCCTCTAGAGTTCTCGCCCCTCAGAACGACTGCCCGGCCCGCATCGTGCCTTACCTGGCACCCTAGTGATACATACATCGAGAAAATCAGCGAACATAAAACATGAGTCATTTAACAAGGGATATAATAAATAAACAGCCAACAAAAACAGCTTGTTTCAAAGATATACATAAAACTCGAACAGTTTAACTTTTACAACCCCGCCACAACAAGATTTCTGCACTTAAGATATACAATGACTATGACGGACAGGCCTCGCCATACCCCGAATGTACAAGAACCTACAACTCAGTGGAACACCTACTAAAAGATAAGCCTCCGAGAAACGGAGCTTCAAATGCGCCGAATCGTGATCCTATGAGCGAGGATCCACGATCGATGTACTCTACCGCGGCATTTAACGCACTTCCGGGCGAGGTCAAGACAACAGTACCAAGTATGTGAAACTGCATAACATCAGAAATGAAATCATACTAGTCTATATAAAGCAGAGACATGTATGACAACCAAACTACGATTCACAACATAAAACACCATCACTCCAATATAACTATGGGTCTCACGCCCACAACATCAATCGAGTTCGTGACATGGCGCATGCCCCCTAATCGTGACGGCGGTGTAGACATGTCCATGATGCAACAATAATACCAATGTCCCATGGCCACATGCCCCGGACTCAGACGGTGTAGACATGTCCACGTGACCTCAACAACAAGACAAAGAATCCAAATGAAAGCATACCCGCGCGCTACGATCGTGTCGATGTCCAAAGGGAAACAATAAGACAACATTCCAAATGGACGATACCCGCGCGCTACGCATCGCGTGTCGGTATGTCCAAAGGGAAACAATAGGACAAGATTCCAAATGGACGATACCCGCGCGCTACGATCGTGTCGATGTCCAAAGGGAAATCACAAGGCGATAATCAAATGGAAACATACCCGCGCGCTACGCATCGTGGTCGAGATATCCAAAGCGATTAACCACAAGACCTTAACCAAAATGGAAGCATACCCGCGCGCTACGATCGTGTCGGTATGTCCAAAGCGATTAACAACAATAATACTATCAGCGAACGCACTGCGGAATTTCTCCACACGCCAAGACGCCCAAGTAAGTTCTCAACTACCAACCGACTCTATCGAGACGCGAACACGTAAAACACAACGCTTGTACAATAAAGACTATCATCACAAGCATAGGCAAGTTTCACAACAACAAGCATAGGCAAGTTTCACACAACTCAAAGTACTTTCATTTTATGCCAAAGTCCGGTTTTTAACCCCAAAGTACTACATACGTTAAGTTCTTTTAAAAGAGATCCATTACTTTTATAAAAGTCACCCGATACCGTAGTATTAGAATGACCAACCCATCTTCCTTTTCAAAATCAAGTAACAACATTCCTTTCCTAAGTTCCGCTTTGCCTAGTTTCAATTACTCAAGCTTCTTATTTTCAAATGGTTTCATAGTTCCCAAACTTAATCACTTGATTCCTTTTAGAACAATTGAGTAACATATGTCATATATGTGAGTAGTTTATTCTTGTTTATAACGATCTTATTACAAAGAACCATGATCTAGAAAATGTAATATCATTTTGTCTCATCTTAGCTTCTATGCAGATGGAGGTTTCTACTGGTTTTAATACAACACATCATTATTCAATACATTTTCCTTTATTAACGCCGCAGTTGGTCCTGTCGATACACATTACGATTTCCAAATCAAGAAACATTATTCCTTTAAAACCAAGTACTCATTACTCACGAATGAGGTTTCACACAACATTCACATTAAAACAAATAAGTTAAGTCTCTTATCTTATAAGATCAAGTCTCTTAACTTCTAACATCAAGAAACCATTTTCACTACATAAGGTCGTTATAACTAACTTCCCATAAAGCTATTATAACACCCTATGTTTTAAACCAACCAAATCACTTAGCACATGTACGCTCACCGTACTACATAGTTCACACATATCATGCTAGAAGAGATAGGAAGAGGTTCACATACCTCGCGACGATTTATCGACAATAAGCAAAATGCTCCAAGTACTACAACCTTGCTAGCCCTTTCCACTCCTCGAGTAGAATACGCTACTCTTAGTACTTTCACCTATAAAGGTCACAAACGCCTATTAACCCCAAAACACAAGTTTTCTATCTTTCTATAGAAAATTGAAGACCTCCCCGCAACAGAAATCTCCTCCTCTATCGAGGCCGCTACCAAGCCAACCAGTGGGGTTTACACGCCTACCGGACGTGTACAATTCTACTCAAGAATACTACACAAGTCTACCGCAATACCCTATGTAAATACGATTCATTCGCTTTATTCTTCAGCTTAAGTCAAAAGACATTGCCGAATACTAAGTATAGTTCCATATATAGTATACTTCAACTATATACTCTAACAAACATGTAATTTCCAATTACAATAGAGGACAAGATAATTACCTCGATAAGCCCAAAATTATCCGAGTTTAATGTCGCTTCCCGAGCAAGGTTTAGCTCCACTCCACGCGCTCCAAACCACTCCAAACAACCCTTAGAAGTTCTAACCAACTTCTACTCACATACTTCAACCAACTATGAAGATTTCCAGGGTTTTGGTTTGAGACTAAAAGGACAAAAGGTAGTATTTCCTGACTCTACGAAAGAGGTATCTTTGGAATACTACAAGGTACAAGGCTAAGGTATTTTGGGCATTATAACAATACTTGGAAGACAACTTTCTACCAAGTGGGTAGGCTCGGCTAGCACAACTAGGGGAGGGGGTGTTCTCGCCAAGGGCCTCTTTCTAAGGGGAGAAGGAGTTGGACGAGAGCAACAACAAGGGAGAGGAGGGATTTCAAGACTTAGACAAAGTGAGGAGTGAATGAATAAGTCTTCACGAGGAGGGTATTTATAGCAAAGCCAAAGGCCAACCAATGGCCAAGATCTAGCCAAGTGCTACACAAGTGTAAGGCCAAGATCAAGCCAAGTGCACCCTAACCCTACTCCACAAATCCTCACAAATATCTACACAAATATCTACCACAACTTGCCCATCAATTCGCCCTACCGCCTTTCAGTCCACCAACGAGGGTGCAAGTGTTGCCCTCTCGTTGGTCCAAAACGCCCGCCTCGGAAAAATTCGCAAAAATACTAAATGACATAGCCGAATTTTCCCTTCGTAGCTTAGTAAAACGTTTCGTCAAAAACGACTCTAACCAAAGGTCAGGCACAATAAATATTTCGCCGGGTGCCACATGGGGTGACACGTGTCGCTCGATTCGCCTGAATATTTCGTCTTCCAAAATATCCAAAATACCGAAATCTCAAAACAAAGCGGGCTCCACAAAACCAGAATTTCTCCGTGGCCCCACGTGACCATTTCCAAAAATAAAATCTCAAAATTCTAATATAATCTATGAAGTCCAAATACCAAACTGGGAATCCAATTCCCATTAACGAACCTTTTTCTTCACAAATAACAGGAAACTTTTCCGCGAAAACTCACATCTTTCTTTCTTTTCAAAATTTACTGCACTCGCACGCACGCCCTCACATACATACCCCGCAACTACGGGTATAACATTCTCCTCCTTAGAAACATTCGTCCCGAATGTTCCTTCTCAAGACGGATATCGATGAAGTTCCTCTAACAAGTTGTCAACGCCACAGCTGGCCACAAATAACACACGTTATCTTCCTCCCTTACTCGTTGTACTTTCTCGAACACTAGAACTCTCCCAAGACGTACCATACTTCACCATTACTCCGCTTCGAAAATCTCTGAGTCACTACCTCCAAACTTGGTCATCTTACTAACCTCAAACTTCCTTAAGGCCATTCCCGCCTTTACGAACCGCTCGTCGAACGCGCCCACGAACTCATACGATGATCATACAAACTTGGGCCTAGCATCCTCGTGACCCTACCACCGGGCGACCACCTAATCGACCACCCCAAACCGGTTACGGTTGACCCGCAAATGGTCCTCAACCCGACCCCCAACCGCGCCAAACTCTTGTTCCCGATCCAAACAATCTTACTAATTCACATCATGAAAGCTACCACTTCCATCTCACACTACCCGTGGACTTATCACACAAATAAATCCCACGATACTACTACTCGATAAGGGTCAAAAATAAATCTTTAACTCAAGACGACCTTACCCCTAAGGTCTCGGGCCGTGACATAGTCTAAGGTTCACACTTACCATGCCCCACACGTATCCTCCCAACTAACCATACATTCTAACTCACACATATCACAATGCTATCCGCATAGCACACAATAATGAGACCATCATAACCAAAGATACCAAAACTCTAGAGGTTAAGGATATACCAAGCTACCGCCCACTCTAATCATAGGCCTCACTGCAGGCGATAGTAGAAGGTGATGAACCAGCCACAGATCCTCGGCCGAGTCGTAACATCCGCGCTCCTTGGTCGGACAGTTCCTCACAAATGGCCCCGCTGCCGCATGTAAAACAAACTCCCAATCTAGCACGACACTCTCCAAAATGGAGTCTACCACAATGGTCACAACGAGGTAGGGGTGGCTTCACCGGTTAACACCCCGCTCGCCAAAATCTGAACCTCGAGCCCCGACCGCTCACGAAGACGGTGGAGGACTACTGCACCGGTGGGGTATATAACTAGCTGCACGAGGCGGTCCGCCTCGAAACCACCAAAGGACCCCGCCGCCCCGCCCTTCTCGCTGATCCAGTGTCATTCCGTCGACCTCCGTGCCTCACATCCTAGTGCATGAGCTCGCATGCGGCAATGTCCATGCCGTACCAAGAGAAACACCCGCACAAGATTCGCCATATAATCATCAAGCCGTGACGTAGCGATGCACCCTATCCTCCATATCCGCAACTAGCGCAGTGGACATATCGAGCCAAAGAATCGAACTCGACATTGTACTCCCGACGGGCGCCTCTCTGTCTTAGTAACAAAAATGTTTACCGTGCCCTCCTCATCCGCGGAGGCAAGAAGTGCGTGAGAAAGCCCCAAAACTCATCCCATACTGCTGAGGTGCATGCTCTCCCGAAAGCTCCTATGAATCAAACCAATCGACGGGCGGTATCACGCACCGACGCGAACCAAAGGTCACAGACTCGTTTCAAGCCTTGATCACCGCGACGATCCGTCAGAATCGCCGGATGAACTCTCGCGATCATCCTCGTGCCTCGACCCATAAAACTCGCGGCTAACTCGTAAAGTCCCGTAGCCTCAAACTATCTCGCCGGGGTGAACCATCGTGCATCGAACCGAATCGCCGTGATCCACTGCCTCATATTCGCCACAACTCGCCAATAATCGGGCCATCTCGTGACCCATCTCCACTCGCCTGCATCGGACCGAGGCTCGTGTATCAGAGTCTCATCGCCCATCGCCGCTGCTCTAAACTCTCTGCCGGGCGGCGTCGCGAAACCCGCCGGTGAAGCACAACCTCGTGCTGCTCGCTCGCGCTCGCATTCTCAGTATCTCACTAGCGGCACTCGCCGCTTTGCCCTTCTGGCTCACTGTTTGCGCGAGGCATAATCGTAAAAACGAGATACGTCGAGGGTACAACTTACAACATGACTCTAAGGCACGATCTCGAATGAGAAGAATGGAAACTAATCCTAAATGTCTCGGCCTCACGATTATAGATGTGGTGCACAACACATCGATAATCAAGACTCTACTAGACACGGTTCAGACACTTTCCGAGGATTAATCGCTCGATACCACTTTTGTAACGACTGCCCGGCCCGCATCGTGCCTTACCAGGCACCCTAGAGATACCTACATCAGAGAAAATCAGCGGAACATAAAAAATGAGTCATTTAACAAGGGATATAATAAATAAACAGCCAACAAAAACAGTTGCCTTCGATATACATAAAACACGAACAGCTTTAATCCTTTTACAACCCCGCCACAACAAGATTACTGCACTTAAGATATACACGACTATGACGGACAGTGGCCCGCCATACCCCTGAATGTACAAGAACCTACAACTCAGGGAACACCTACCAAAAGATAAGCCTCCGGAGAAACGGAGCTTCAAATGCGCTGAACTGTGATCCTATGAGCGAGGATCCACGATCGATGTACTTACTGCAGATTTAACGCAGCCAAGGAGGTCGATAACAGTACCAAGTATGTGAAGCTGCATAATATCAGAAATGAAATCATACTAGTCTATATAAAGCAGAGACATGTATGACAACCAAACTACGATCACAACATAAAGCGATCATCACTCTAATATAACTATGGGTCTCACGCCCACAACATCAATCGAGTTCGTGACATGGCGCATGCCCGAATCATCGTGACGGTAGACATGTCCATGATGCAACAATAATACCAATGTCCCATGGCCACATGCCGGAATCGTGATCGGTGTAGACATGTCCATGTGACCTCAACAACAAGACAAAGAATCCAAATGGAAGCATACCCGCGCGCTACGATCGTCAAGATGTCCAAAGGGAAACAATAAGACAACATTCCAAATGGACGCATACGTGCGCTACGCATCGTGGTCGATATGTCCAAAGGGAAACAATAGACAGATTCCAAATGGACGATACCCGCGCGCCACGATCGTGTCAAGATGTCCAAAGGGAAATCACAAGGCGATAATCAAATGGAAACATACCCGCGCCACGATCGTGTCGAGATATCCAAAGCGATTAACCACAAGACCTTAACCAAAATGGAAGCATACCCGCAGCGCTACGCATCGTGGTCAAGATGTCCAAAGCGATTAACAACAATAATACTATCAGCGAACGCACTGCGGAATTTCTCCGTCACCGCCAAGACGCTCCAAGTAAGTTCTCAACTACCAACCGACTTCTATCGAGACGCGTAACACGAAACACAACGTTTGTACAATAAAGACTATCATCACAAGCATAGGCAAGTTTCACAACAACAAGCATAGGCAAGTTTCACACAACTCAAAGTACTTTCATTTTATGCCAAAGTCCGAGTTTTTAACCCCAAAGTACTACATACGTTAAGTTCTTTTAAAAGAGATCCATTACTTTTCTAAAAGTCACCCGATACGTAGTATTAGAATGACCAACCCATCTTCCTTTTCAAAATCAAGTAACAACATTCCTTTCCTAAGTTCCGCTTGCCTAGTTTCAATTACTCAAGCTTCTTATTTTCAAATGGTTTCATAGTTCCCAAACTTAATCACTTGATTCCTTTTTAGAACAATTGAGTAACATATGTCATATATGTGAGTAGTTTATTCTTGTTTATAACGATCTTATTACAGACCATGATCTAGAAAATGTAATATCATTTTGTCTCATCTTAGCTTCATGCAGATGGAGGTTTCTACCGGTTTTAATACAACACATCATTATTCAATACATTTTCCTTTATTAACGCCGCAGTTGGTGCTGTCGATACACATTACGATTTCCAAATCAAGAAACATTATTCCTTTAAAACCAAGTACTCATTACTCACGAATGAGGTTTCACACAACATTCACATTAAAACAAATAAGTTAAGTCTCTTATCTTATAAGATCAAGTCTCTTAACTTCTAACATCAGTAAACCATTTTCACCTACATAAGGTCGTTATAACTAACTTCCCATAAAGCTATTATAACACCCTATGTTTTAAACCAACCAAATCACTTAGCACATGTACGTCTACCGTACTACATAGTTCACACATATCATGCTAGAAGAGATAGGAAGAGGTTCACATACCTCGCGACGATTTATCGACAATAAGCAAAATGCTCCAAGTACTACAACCTTGCTAGCCCTTTCCACTCCTCGAGTAGAATACGCTACTCTTAGTACTTTCACCTATAAAGGTCACAAACGTCTATTAACCCCAAAACACAAGTTTTCTATCTTTCTATAGAAAATTCGGCAGCACCTCCCCCCCCCGCAACCGCGTAAATCTCCTCCTCTATCGAGGCCGGCTACCAAGCCAACCACGGGGGGGGGGGGGTTTACACGTCTACCCGGACGTGTACAATTCTACTCAGTAATACTACACAAGTCTACCGCAATACAGTCCTATGTAAATACATTGATTCGGCTTTATTCTTCAGGCTTAAGTCAAAAGACATTGCCGAATACTAAGTATAGTTCCATATATAGTATACTTCAACTATATATTCTAACAAACATGTAATTTCCAATTACAATAGAGCGACAAGATAATTACCTCGATAAGCCCAAAATTATCCGAGTTTAATGTCGCTCCGAGCAAGGTTTAGCTCCACTCCACGCCCCAAACCACTCCAAACAACCCTTAGAAGTTCTAACCAACTTCTACTCACATACTTCAACCAACTATGAAGATTTCCTTAGGGTTTCGGTTTGAGACTAAAGGACAAAAGGTAGTATTTCGGACTCTACGTAAAGAGGTATCTTTGGAATACTACAAGGTACAAGGCTAAGGTATTTTGGGCATTATAACAATACTTGGAAGACAACTTTCTACCAAGGGGTAGGCTCGGCTAGCACAACTAGGCTAGGGGAGGGTGTTCTCGCCATGGCCTCTTTCTAAGGGGAGAAGGAGTTGGACGAGAGCAACAACAAGTGGAGAGGAGGGATTTCAAGACTTAGACAAAGTGAGGTGAATGAATAAGTCTTCACAAGGAGGGTATTTATAGCAAAGCCAAAGGCCAACCATGGCCAAGATCTAGCCAAGTGCTACAAGTGTAAGGCCAAGATCAAGCCAAGTGCACCCTAACCCTACTCCACAAATCCTCACAAATATCTACAAATATCTACCACAACTTGCCCATCATTCGCCCTACCGCCTTTCAGTCCACGGCGAGAGGTGCCAAGTGTTGCACTCTCGTTGGACCAAAACGTGTCGTCTCTCGGAAAAATCTGCCAAAATACTAAATGACATAGCGAATTTTCCCTTCGTAAGCTTAGTAAAGCGTTTCGTCGAAAAACGACTTAATCGGGTGTTGTGCACAATAAATATTTCCGGCCAAGGGTGCCACGGGGTGACACGTGTCGCCCCGATTCGCCAGAATATTTCGTCTTGAAAATATCCAAAATACCGAAATCTCAAAACAAAGCGGGCTCACAAAGCGTAAATTTCTCCGGTGGGCCCGACGTGACCATTTCAGAAAATAAAATCTCAAAATTCTAATATAATCTATGAAGTCCAATTACCAACTCTGGGAATCGAATTACCATTAACGAACCTTTTTCTTCACAAATAACCGGAAACTTTTAGTCGAAAACTCACATCTTTCTTTCTTTTCAAAATTTCTGGTACTCTCGTGCGTCGTCCTCACATACATACCCTGCAACTACGGGTATAACACCCTCCCTTGTGAGGCCTTAGCGAGAGTCCTCTCCCCTGGCGAGAGTTCCCACAGTGGGGGTAGAAAGGGTATACACCACTCCTTGTGGTGCTAGGTAGGGTACCCCTAGCCTAGTTGTTTCGTATAAATACCCTCCTCTTGGTAGAAATACTCTCAAAGTATTGTTACTATACCCAAATTACCTTAGCCATATACCTTGTAGTATTCCAAGGTTACACTTATACGAAAAGCCCAGAAATACTATTATACTTCCCTTCAGTCACAAAACGAAACCCTAAGGAAAATCTCCATAGTTGGTTGGAGTATTAAGTAGAAGTTGGTTAGAACTTCTAAGGGTTGTGTGGAGGCGGGTCGAGCCTTGTGAGTAGGAGCTAAACCTTGCTCGGGATCGACATTTAAACTCGGATAATTTTGGGCTTATCGAGGTAAACACTCTTGACCTTATTGTAATTGGAAATTACATGTTGTTAGAATATATAGTTGAAGTATACTATATATAGAAATGAACGTAGTTATCGGCAATGTCTTTTGACTTAAGCTGAATTATAAAAACCTTTTCGAAGAAGAGGTGAGCAGTAATTACATAGGACCGTATTACTGAGACTTGTGTAGCTTTTACGTGTGATAGAATTGTGCGTCCGGTTTAGACGCACAACCCACTGGTTGGCTTGGTCGCCCCGATAGAGGAGGAGATTCTGTTGTTGCGGGGAGGGAGGTCTGCCGAATTTTATGTATAATGTTCTACGATTATACCTAGATGTTAATAAGCGCCTTGTGGCCTTATAGGTTGAAGTACCACGCGTGGCGCGATCTACTTGGCTTAAGGAGTAGCCGACGGTTTGAGGTACTTGAGCGTTTTGCTATTAGTCGATAATCGTCGCGAGGTATGTGAACCTCTTCCTACCTTTTCTAGCATGATATGTGTATAACTATGTAGTGCGGTAGACGCATGTGTTAAGCGTATTTGATTGGTTTGAAACATAAAAGTGTTATAACGGCTTTATGGGAAGTTGGTTATAACGACTTTATGTAAGTAAGAAAATGCTTTATGATTTTAAAAGGTAGCGATTTGACTTATAACCGACTTGATGTGTAATAATAAAGAATCTTGAAGTACTTCAAAAGAATCTTTGAATCATTTTTAATGGAAGAATAATACTTGGTTTTGAAAACATAAGAGTTATACTAGCTTTATGGGAAGTTAGGTATAACATCTTAAGAATGGTAAAATGAATGGTTTATTGATCTTAAAGATAAGAGACTTAACTTGTTTTACTTGGTAATTAACATTTTGTTAAAAATGTTGTAAAACCTCATTCGCGAGTAATGAGTACTTGATTTTAAAAGCAATAATGTTTCTTGATTTGAAATCGAGAATAAGTATCGAACAAACCACAAGCGCTAATAAAGAAATGTTTTGACTAATAATGTATTAGTAAAACCAGTAGAAACTTCCATCTGCATAGAAACTAAGATGAGACAAAATGATGTTACATTTCCTAGATCATGGCTGCTTAAATAAGATTGTTATAAACAAGAATAACCTACTCACGTATCAGACACATGTTTCTCAAATTGCTTTTAAAGGAGAATTATATCATTAAGTGATTAAAATTATGAACTACGAAACCTTTCGAAAACGAGAAACTTGAGTAATTGTAATTAGGCAAACTTAAAACATTTGGAAAAGAATGTTGTTACTTGATTTTATGAAGAGAAGTGTTTTGATTTACTTCAAAGGATAATCACTCTATTTTCATATACTACGGGTATTGTGTGACTTTTGTAAACGTAACGTATCTTTTAAAAGATAATGTATGAAGTACTTTGGGAATAGATACTCGATCTTGTTAATCATATAATAGAATGTACCTTGTGTGTATAACTTGATTGTGTTGGTTTGTGATAGCCTTGTAATACTTTCTTGTTGATTTGATAAGTAGACGTGATATGATGCTATGTGTGTTAGTGTCTAACGTTTGCGAAGAGAGTATTCTGGTGGTGCTTATGGTGGGTAACGATAAGCTGTTCTGTTAGTATCTTATCACTCACCTCTTGACATATTTCCGGAGGTTGTCGCCTCCGTCTGGGGTAGACTCGGTGATGCGGGACAATGATTCTATAATACCTCATGCGGGTCAATGGGATCCATGCGGAACTACGGAGTTCCAGTTAGTTTGCGGCCCTTGTGGTCATGCGGTCTCTGTGGCGTGCGGTGCGGGTCGGGGCGATGCCGGAGTAGCTACCCTCGATGCGGGGTTATGTACCTATGCGGGCCTATATGAGTGGCCTATGCGGACTACGAGAGTCGAGATTAGGCTTGCATGGTGATACTACGGAAATTGGCCTGCTTCGATCATTCGCGACCTAGAAAAGACACATTCTGATTTAACTATTGTTGCTCTTGTTTATGATGTGGCACTATGTGCGGTTACCTTGGTTGTTTCATACATACTTGCAAACTGATTTTAAAATGATATGTTTTCATTTAAGTACTTCTGATTTCACATACTTGGTACTGTTATCGACCTCGCCGGGCTGCGTTCATGCCGCAGTTGAGGTACACCGATCGTTGATCCTAGTCCCCGGGTCACGATTCAGCGTATGGGAAGCTCCGTTTCTCGGAGGCTTATCGGTGGTATAGTCCTGTCGTTGTAGGTATTTACATTGGGGTATGGCGGGGCCACTGTCGCCATTGTTGTCATATCTTTCTTAAGTCCGTAATGCTGTTGTGGCGAGTTGTAATGGGATGTAACTGTTGGTTTTAAATTGATCTATATATATATGCCGTAAGGCAAGTTTTCTCCGACATCGTTTCTTACTTCATAATATTTTCATGTCTTGTTTTATGTTCGTGATTACTCGATGTTGTATCACCAGGGTGCGGGGTAAGGCACGATCCACGGGCCGGGTTGGGTTGTGACAAAAGTGGTATCGAGCGATTAATCCTCGGAAAGTGTCTGACCGTATCGATGAAGTCTTGATTATCGGTGTGTTGTGCACCAATAATCGTGAGGCTATAGGATATTTAGGATTTGTTTCTATTCTTCTCACTCGAGATCGTGCCTTAGAGTGTGTTGTAAGTTGGACCCTCTCACGTATTTCTTTCCACTTACGCTATGCCTCGCGTAGGCAACCCGGGCCGGAGGCGGGGTGGCGAGGAGGCTGAGTAGAGTTGGAGGGTTACGAGGGCACAGCCCAATCATCACCGAGTTAGGTGCTTCATTCGGGAGTTACGCAACGTCACTAAGCCCCATCGAGTTTAGCACGGCGGCGGTTCTCTGCGGCCATGATGTTTGAACCTTGGTTCCACGGCCAGCAGAGAATATAGATTGCAAAAGGCGACCACATTACTAGCTATGGATTTGGCTACGGAGAGTATACCGATGTACCGCGAGTCTTGAAGACTATCTAAGAGGTTGTGCAAGAGTAATTCTTGATTAGGCTTGAGCATGGCACGTATGCGGGCTTATGCGCGTGAGCCAAAGCGTAGAGATCGACGGGTTAACGAATGACAGAGAAGAGGCGAGCGTGAAGGTCCTTTAGTAACTTTTGAGGCGAGTCGCCTCACGTGAATAGATTACGCACATCCACGGTGCGAAAGGTCCTCGCATAGTTGGGGCGTTCGGGGTATGCGAGAGTTGGTCGAGCTCGAGCTTCGGTTCCACGGCTACGTAGGTTCGGCCGGCCCGGATTGATTTTCCCCAGCGTTCACGGTGTGATGACGTCATCGGGAATGTCATCTTTTAGTTAGTACTTGTTTTACCTACGACCGTCGTGGTCGATGTCGAAAGAGTGTCCTTGTAGGAGGACTTAGCCTTCAGATCGATGGGTAGTCGTCACCTTCCTTAGCTATGCGCCTCGGGCGGGTTTGATTAGACGACTTAAGGGAGTGGAGCAAGAGATCTGAGTTTATCCTTAACCTCCAGAGATTAGTACGTATGATGAGATGAGTATATCTTAAGTGCTATGTTCGATAGCAGTATGTAAATTGTGATTAGGAATCATGGTTAGTGCGGGAAGATTGGGGATAGAAAGTGTGAGCCTTAGAGTGTTATACGTGGAGACCTTAGAGGTAAGGCCATCTCGAGTAAAAGATGTATTGTTTATGTTTGACCACTTATCGAGTGCATTGTGCACGTGAGCTATGTTGTGGGATAAGTCCCTGAGTAGTGTGGAATGAAAGAGGGTAGTTGAGCTAAGAAGACCGCTAGGTTTTCGTAACGTGATTAGTAAGAGTTTTCCGGTTCGGGGAGCTAATGTCTTGCGCGTTGCCGGGTCGGGTTGAGGCCACGTTGCGGGTCAACCCGCGGCATGTTTGGTGGTGGGGTCGGTTGTGATGGTTCCGCCTTGTGGTAGGATCACAAGGTGTTTGGCCCAAGTTGATTAACCAGTCTGAGTTCGTGGATGCGTTCGACCAGTAGTCGGGCCGATGGGGGCAGCCCATCGTGTTCTTCGGTCAGGACCGTTCACTCGGCAGTGTTGATTTATCAGAAAGGTTGTAAGGCTGCACGGGGTGCCTACCTTCACCTTATGACGGTGAAGCCCGGAGTTGTGGCTATTTTCGTTTTCTAAAAAGTCTTACCAGCAGGGTTAGGAACTCAGTGAGACTCGAATGTCACGACCGTTAGGCCCGTGGATCGTGCTTTACCGGCACCCAAGTAGCCATACATCGAGTAACAGCGGAAATATAAACCAAGACAGAAGCAGTTTATAAAATAAGACACGACTTATGTAAGAAAACGTCGCCTTTGGCATATATAAATAATCAAGTTTTGCGATACATCCCAACCGTACAATAGTACTCTGCACTTCTAAGGAAGTAAACAACTATGGCGGGACGGGGCCCCGCCATACCTCGTACAAAACTATCTACAATACAGGAGATCATACCCAAAGTAGAGCCTCGGAGAAGATGGAGCTCCGACACCAACGCAAAGATCCTAAGGATGCGGATCTAGCACTGCTTGCCTTTACTGCGGCATGAACGCGGCCCGAGGTCAAGATCAATGTACCAAGTATGTGAAACTATAAAGAATCGAAATGAAATCAAAGTATTTAAAACCTTTTCACAAATACAATCAGTTCAATTGCACATAGTGCCACATCACAAACAACAACGGTAATAGGAAAAGCGTAGAAGTCTATTCTAGGCGCGAATGATCGGGCAAGGCGAATCGCCCATAGTATCATTTTGCGTGCCTAGTCTCGACTTCCGCAGCCGCATAGGTCACACACTGACCGCATGAGGTATTCCCGCATCGGGGCAGCCAACCGGCATCCGCCTAGGCTCCGCAGCCGCATAGCCTCAAAAGACGCGTAGTCTCAGCGGACGCGCCAGGGAATCCCCGCGTCAGGCTAAACACCGGAATGATCAATCCCGGAGCATACCGCTGCTCGCATAGTCTCACAACCGCGTAGGCGTATAGACCGCATCAAGGGCAAGCCTCAGTATAACGATCGAGGGTAGGTGATACAATAACGACAACGGACTTACGGTTAGCAACGTAAGCCAACAAGAATGACCCCTTACACAAAGATTTCAAGACAATAACCTGTAGCATCATAATAGTCTACTTATCACACAAATCTTACTACACTTGTAAATCAATACAAGGCTTTTATAAACAAACAAGTAAATTCCTTTTTATCTTTCTTAAGTTGTTATACCTAACTTCCCATAAAGCTAGTATAACTCTTAAGCTTTTGTTTTAAAACCAAATATTTATCTTCTTAAAAATGATTCGATATTCTTTTGAAATGCTTTCATTCTTTGTTATTGTGCTTAGCGTGAGGCATTCGTAATTATTATTCAAGCTTAAGCGTGAGGCATTGCCATAAGTATTATTCAGCTTAAGTCAAAGACATTGCCGTAGTTATTATTCGATTAACACGTATGCGTCTACCGTACTATATATTGTAAAATATCATGCTTTAGGAGGAATCACATACCTTCTCAGCGAAAACCACCTGCCAAGTTGAATATGTCGCGCGCAGAGAGTCAGCCTATAATAGTCACAGACATCTATCAAAGACTACTCTGAAGGTCATTCTAAACAGAGGGTTCACAATTCTATGGAAAGTCGGGCAGCACTTCCCTACCCGACGAGTTATATAAGTCTACTGCGGAAACAGTCCTATGTGAGTACAGTTTGATTATTCTTCTTTTAAACCCTTCTACTGTGATAACAGTTCAATTCTATTCTGTGATATTCTTCTAAGTATTTATACTTATTCCTATACTACTACAGTAAGTATTCTCTAATTCAAAAGAGGGTTAGGATTAGTTACCTCGGTAAGTCCAATAATATCCTAGATAAAGTCGCGCCTGAGCAAGGTTTAGCTCCTAAGTTGTACGCTCCGGTAGCACCAAAAAACCTTAGAAGTTCTTCACAACTTCTACAAAGGACTAAGGGATTTGGGCTAGGGTATTTTGGGCATTATAACAATACTAGAAGACAACTTTCTACCAAGGGAGGGGGGGTAGATTTCGGCTAGGCTAGGGGGGGGTAGGCCCTCGGCCAAACTCACTCAAAGGGGAGGTGTTGGACGAAAGGCTAAGGGAGAGGAGAGGATTTTTAGACTTGGAAGATAACTTTGTGGATGAAGTACTCTTCATCTTTATGGGGGTATTTATAGGTCAAGTGGCCAACCAATGGCCAAGATTAAGACAAGTGCAAGGCAAGTGTAGGGTGAAGATTTACTCCACACAAATATCCTACCAACTCCTTGACTTGTGCACAAGGCACAAAAAACGTGCACTTCCTCTCCAATTTCGTCCAATGGACGATTCAAGTCCATCAATGGGAGGTGCCAAGTGTCGCCCTCCCGTTGGTCCAAAATGTTTCGTCTCTCGGAAAAATCCGCAAAAAATTAGTAATGGCATAGCCGGAATTTTCCCTACGAAAGCTGTGGAAACGTTTCGTCGGAAAACGATTCTTTTAGTGAGTTGTGTACAAAAAAAAACGTCCAAGGCTAACTTTAAGGCCAAACTTTTTGTACGTATTCCCTTACGTACATACTGCGGAAATACGGTATAACATTCTCCCCTTAGAAACATTCGTCCCGAATGTCCTTCTCAAACGATTCAAGAAGCTTAAGCGGTTTGTAAGTGCCACGTAGCCACAAAATAACACTTAGGCATAAATGATAATGGAAATTTACAAGTAGGAAAGTGAATTACCTGGAGGTGTGGGGAATAGGTGAGGATACTTCCGCCTCATGTCCTCCTCGGCTTCCCATGTCATCTCCTCCCTGAGCTCGTTCCGCCACAAGACTTTGACGGAAGCCACGTCCTTCGTCCGCAGACGCCTAACCTGACGATCGACTATCGCTATGGGAACCTCATACGATAACCCGCCGATCACTGGACATCGTCGTCCGGGTGTACCACTAGATGGATCCCGATACATCTCCTCGGATAGATACGTGAAAACGGATGCACTGCCTCCAGATCGGACGGCAGATCCAACTCATAGGCAACCTTGCCTACCTACGGACAATCGAAGCGGCCCGATGTACACTAGGTGAGTTTCCTTCTTCCCAAATCTCATCACCGCTTCATGGGTGACACTAGAACTCAAGATGCCGACGGCGATGATCTGCATCGACTTACATCGACTACGAGTATCAATAGCGCTCTCGGATAAGCTTCACCTTATCCACTCACTGCACCAAATCTGGTCCCACTAGCCGCACTCGCCCACATCGAACCAACCTATAGGCGATCCGCACTTCCTCCATACAAGGCCTCATGGCGCCATCCGAATCTTTGAGTAGTAGCTATTATTATATGCGAACTCAACTAGAGGCAAATGATCCTCCCAACTACCATCGAAGTCAATAAGCATCACGACCCGTTCGGGCGTGTGATCGTGCTTGCAGGGCACCCAAGTAGTCATACATCAGAGAAAATCAGCGGAAATATAAAACAAGACATGAAACAGTTTATAAAATAAGACACAGTTTATGTGAGAAAACATCGCCTTTCGGCATATATATATAATCATAGTTCAGCAGTTACATCCGACACTGTACAACATGACTACAGACCTCTAAGGAAATATACAACTATGGCGGGACAGGGCCCCGCCATACCCTGACTGTACAAACTATCTACAACAGGGAGATCATACCAAAAGTAGAGCCTCCGGAAGAGATGGAGCTCCCGACACCAACGTGGAGATCCTAAGGATGCGGATCTAGCACCTGCTTGCCCTTACCTGCGGCATGAACGCAGCCCCCCGAAGGAGGTCGATCTAACGGTACTAAGTATGCGAGCGTAAAGTACTTAAATGAAAACATATCATTTTAAAACCGGTTTACAAATATGTGTGAAACAACGAGGAACGCGCATAGTGCCACATCACAAACAAGAGCAACAATAGGTAATCAGAATGAGTCTTGTCTAGGCTGCGAATGATCGAAACAGGCCACTCGCCTCATCATCGTGCAAGCCTAATCTCGGACTCGAGTCCGCATAGGCCACTCACGTGGGCCGCATGAGGTATAACCCGCATCGAGGGTAGCTACTCCTCGGCATCGCCTGGACTCATTGTCGCATGGCCACATAGACCGCATGAGGCATAACCCGCATACTAACACGGAACTCGTAGCTCGCGCATAGGCCCCTGGACCGCGTAGGTATTCTCGAATCATGGTCCTGCATCACTGAGTCTACCCGCATCGGAGGCGACTTAACCCGGTATCATCTCAAGAGGTGAGTGATAGTATACTAACATAACAACTTATCTTTAAACAACATAAGCACAACAAGGATACTCACCTATACAAACGTTACAAGATACTAACACACATAGCATCATATCATGTCTACTTATCAAACCATCTTATTATTCTTTTCACAATATAAGTCCATTTATAAACACATAGGCAAACTTGTTTCTTTTATCAATCTTAAGTGGTTATACTTAACTTCCCATAAAGCTAGTATAACTCTTAACACATTTAAAAACCAATTAGTTCTCTTTAAAATGATTCAAATTCTTTTGAAATGCTTTGGATCTTTATTATTAGGGCTTAAGCGTGAGGCATTCTAGTAAGTGTTATTCGAGCTTAAGCGTGGCATCGCCGTAAGTGTTATTCAGCTTAAGTCAAAGACATTGCCGTAGTTATTATTCGATTAACACGTACGCGTCTACCGTACTATATATATATTGTAAAATATCATGCTTTAGGAAGAATCACATACCTTCCGTGAAAACCACGCGAGTTGAATATGTCGCGCAGAGAGTCGACTATAATGTTCACATATATATATCAAAGACTACTCTGAAGGTCATTCTAAACAGAGGGTTCACAATTATACTGAAAGTCGGGCAGCACTTCACTACCCGGTTAGCTATATAAGTCTCTTGTGAAAGCGATCTATGTAAGTCTGATTCAATTATTCTTCTTTTAAACCGCCTACTGTGATATGATTCAATTCTATTACGTGATATACTTCTAAGTATTTATACTTATACTTATACTACAGGTATATATTTTCTAATTCAAAAGAGGTTAGGATTAGTTACCTCGGTAAGCCCAATAATATCCTAGAAAAAGTCGCGCCTGAGCAAGGTTTTGCTCCTAAGTTGTATGCCCAAGAACCTTAGAAGTTCTTCACAACTTCTACTAAGTACTAAGGTATTTGGGCTAGGGTATTTTGGGCATTATAACGATACAAAGGTAACTTTTCTACCAAGGGAGGGGGTAGATTTTTGGCTAGGCTAGGGGGCCTCGGCCAAACTACTAGGCTAGAGAGGGGTATTCGGCCAAGGGCCTTCACAGGAGGAGGTGTTTTTGGACGAGAAGACTACAAAGGGAGAGGAGAGGATTTTTCAAGACTTGGAAGATTTGTGGATGAAGAACTCTTCATCTCTAAGGGTATTTATAGGTCAAGCCTTGGCAACCAATGGCCAAGATGAAGACAAGTGCAAGGCAAGTGTAGGGTGAGGATTAACTAAACACAAATATCCTACCAACCCTTGACTTGTGCACAAGGCACAAAAACGTGCCTTGGCTCTCCAATTTCGTCCATGGGCGATTGAGTCCATCGATGGGAGGGTGCAGTGTTGCCCTCCGTTGGTCCAAAATGTTTCGTCTCTCGGAAAAATCCGCCAAAAATAAGAAATGGCATAGCGGAATTTACTCTCGAAAGTTTGTGGAAACGTTTCGGAAAACGATTCTTTTAGTGAGTTGTGTACAAAATAAAGCGCCCAAGGCTTATCTTTAAGGCAAGACTTTGTCGTATTCCTTACGTACATACTGCGGAAATACGGTATAACATTCTCCTCGCCAGAAACATTCGTCCGAATGTTCCTTCCCAAGACGATTATCGAAGAAGCTTAAGCGGTTGTAAATGCCACACGGCCACGAGCAACACATGGCGTAAGCGATAACGAAAATTTGCAAGTAGGAAAGTGAATTTACGGAGGTGTGGGAATAGGTGAGGATACTTCGCCTCATGTCCTCCTCGGCTTCCCATGTCATCTCCTCCACGAGCTCGTTCGCCACAAGACTTTGTGGAAGCCACGTCCTTCGTCGCGCAGCGCCTAACTGACGATCGACTATCGCTATGGGAATCTCCTCATACGATAACCCTCGGTCACTGGACATCGTCAATCGGGTGCACCCTAGATGGATCCCCGATACATCTCCTCAGCATAGATACGTGAAACACCGGATGCACTGCCTCCAGATCGGACGGCAGATCCAACTCGTAGGCAACCTTGCCTACCCTGCGGACAATCTGAAACGGCCCAATGTACCTTGGGCTGAGTTTCCCCTTCTTCCCGAATCTCATCACACCGCCATGGGTGACACCTTAGGAAAACCCAATCATGAACCTCGAACTCAAGATGTCGACGACGATGATCTGCATCGACTTACATCGACTCGAGTATTTGTCGATAGCCGCTCTCGGATAAGTTTCACCTTATCCATCGCTCTTTGTACCAAATCTGGTCCCACTAGCTGTCCCTCGCCCACATCGAACCAACCTATAGGCGATCTGCACTTCCTCCCATACAAGGCCTCATAAGGCGCCATCTGAATGCTGGAGTGGTAGCTATTATTATACGCGAACTCAACTAGAGGCAAATGATCCTCCCAACTACCTGAAGTCAATAACACGGGCTCGACATATCCTCGAGAGTGCGGATAGTGCGCTCTGCTGTCCGTGCATGCGTGGATGAAATGCAGTAATCAGGCTCACCTGCGTTCCTAAAGCACTCTTGAAGGAAGTCCAGATGTTAGGCGTAAACTGGGCTCCCCTTTCTGATATGATCGAAGTAGGGACTCCATGCGATCGGCGATCTCTCGGATGTAAAGTCTGGCTTAATCCTCTGCGGAAAAAGTCGTCCTGACGGGAAGAAAGTGGGCTGATTTCGTCAGCCTGTCGACGATAACCCATATAGAATCATGTCTCCTCTGAGTGTGAGGTAATCATGTGATGAAGTCCATGTTGATTACCTCCCACTTCCAGGTCGGGATCTCGATAAATGCGTAACAAACCACGGGCCTCGGTGCTCTACCTTCACTGCTGCGACAACACGGGCGAGCTACGAACTCGCAGCGTCCTCTTCAAGCCATCCCACCAATACACGGATCTAAGGTCGTGGTACATCTTGGTCGACCGGATGGATAGAGTAACGCTTGTATGTGTGCTTCCCAAGAACACTGCTGTGAAGTCTGAAACATCCGGAACACACGATGCGCCTCAAACCTTAGCACCCCATGGTGCTACCTCAGGACCCTTGCCTCACGAAGAGTCGTATCACGATATCGAATCAAAGTGGATCCTCGGCTGTTGCCTCTTCACCTCCTCGACGATGGAAGACTCGGCAACCTCGCGAACTCTAACCCAGCGCTATCGAGAATCAATCAAGCGGACACCAAGGCTCGCTAAGCGATGCAAATCACGAACCATGTCCCTCCTCTCTAGCTGCATCGATAGGCTCCCATCGACATACGACTAAGAGCATCCGCCACAACATTGGCCTTGGGTGGTATAGGATATCAACATCGTAATCCTTAAGCAACTCTAACCACCGTCTCGCCGTAAGTTCACTCCTCTGGTGAAGATATCTTGGAGGCTCTTGTGGTGCGTATAAATATCCACGTGAACCCCATACAAATAGTGCCTCGGATCTTCAAAGCGTGAATCACGACGCTGACTCCAATCATGGGTGGGGTAGTTCCTGCGTGTTTCTTGGTGTCGGGATGCATATGCTATAACCCCGCCATGCTGCATCAATACACATCCCAACCCGATGCGGCGCATCACAATACGACATAACCATCTGGACCTGCGGAAGAGTAAGAACGGGGGCGGTCGTCAGTCTCTATTTCAAGAATGGAAACCACGCTCCTGACATCGATCGGCTGAAACTTGGCGCCACGAGTCGGCTAGTCAATGGTGCGAGATAAAGCAAACTTCTCCACGAACCGCCGATCATAACCTGCAAGGCCCAGAAAACTGCGAACCTCTGTCGGAGTAGTAGGTCTCGGCCAAGTCCTGACTGCCTCGATCTTGGCCGTATCAACTCGAATGCCATCAGCCCCGACAATATGCCCAAGAAACGCCACTGAAGTCAACCAAAACTCACATTTGGAAAACTTGGCGTACAACTGCAGTCTGGAGAAGCGTCGGCCTGATCGCCTCAAATGCTCGCATGCTCTGCTCTGGCGAGAATAAACCAAGATATCATCAATGAACACTATCACAAGCGTGTCCAAAATGGTTTGAACACTCGGTTCATCAAATCCATGAATCTGGCCGGAGCATTGGTCAACCCAAGACATGACCACGAACTTATAATGCGTCTGCGGTCCGAATGCGATCTAGGGACATCCACCTCTCTGACTCGCACCTGATGATAGCCCGATCGCAGATCAATCTTGGAGAAACATCTCGCACCCTGCAACTGGTCGAACAAATCATCAATCACGGGAGGGTATCATTCTTAATGGTCACCTTGTTGTTGCACTGTAATCAACACACATGCGCAGCGTCCGCCCTTCTTCTACGAACAATCTGGCGCCCCAGGGAGAAACAGGCCTAATGAAGCCCTTCTCTAGCAAATCCCTGCTGATCCTTGACTCTCTCAACTCGGCGGTGCCATTCGGTATGGCGGAATGGAAATAGGCGAGTATCCGCAATATGTCAATACAAAACTCAATCTCCTCTCGGGAGGATACCCGGAGGTCATGCGGGAACACGTGCGGGAACTCGTGACTACGGAATCGATGAAAATCTGGTACGCGACCTCGATATCAAACACTCGAACTAGATGGTAGATATACCCCTGCGCACCATCTTCCTAGCCTTGAGGTAGGAAATAAACCTACTCCTCGGCGATCTGGTGCTCCTCCCACTCAACAACGGCTCCTCAGAAGCTGGAACCGTACTACTCTCTCTGCGGTCTACATTGGCATAGCAAGAAGCTAGCCAATCCATCCCCATAATCACGCGTCGGTCAATCATCTCCAACTCTATCAAGTCGGCTAGGGTCTGACGACTGTAAATGGTCACAGGACAAGCCCTATATACCCGCCGAGCTACCACCGAATCACCCACTGGCGTAGCTACCTCGAAAGGGTCTATGGACTCAGGCTCTATCCCTATCCTACTAGCAACAAGGGGAGATATATAGGGCCAGTAGAACCGGATCTATCAAGGCATAAACATCAAACCCAGAAACTGATAGGGTACCTGTGACGACATCAGGTGAGGCCTCCTGATCCTGTCGGCTGGACAAAGCATAAATGCTGTTCTGAGGACCGCTAGGCGGACGAGCCACGACCTCTGCGACACCTGCGACCCGCAGGCACCACGCCTCGGGCGAGTAACTGTAGGAGATGATGAAGCGGCCACAGAACCTGAAGGCTGAGCCCTACCACCAGCGCTGCCCCCGGTCGGACAGTCCCTCGCAAAGTGACCCTGCTGGCCACAACTGTAACAAGATCCATAAGTAGTACCACACTTCCCGTAATGGGATCTACCGCATCGGCCACACTGGGGGGGTGGTCCCGATCGGCCAGTACCTCTGCTACTCTGGCGCCCGAAGCCACAGGGCGCAGTGCGCCCTCGAAAACTCGCGGTGTCGAGGGCGGTGCGAGTGCTCGAGCCGGGCGTGGTGCGAATCTAGACTGCTGCTGAGGCCGCCCACCACGATAACCACCAGAAGACCCTCCGTCACGGCCTTCCTGCTGCTTTGTCATCCACTCGTCGACCTCTGCGCTCGCCTCGCATCCAGGCGTGAGCTGCGTGCGGGTAATGTCCATACCGGTGGAGAAAACCCCGCACATGACTCGGCCATATAGTCGTCTAGCGGTGACATAGCGGTGTACCTATCCTCCATATCTGCTACCAATCTTTGGGGACATATCGCGCCAATGACTCAACCTCGCCATGGTACTCCCTGACAGTGCGTCCTCTCGGCCTCTGTAGTAAAAATCGATCAGCCCGCGCCCTCCGCATCTGTGGAGGCAAGAAGTGAGTGAGGCAAGCCTCTGAGAACTCATCCCCAGTAGCTGGGGACGCGTGCGCTCCCCGGGATAACTCGTGAATCAAACCAATCGATCGCGGTATCACGCGACCTATGTGAACCAAAGATCACGGACTCGGTCTCGACGCCGATCACTCTCAAAATCCTCTGAAGCCGACGGATGAACTCCTGCGGATCATCCTCGGCCTCGACCCATAAAACTCCGTGGGCTCTGACTCAAGAAATCTCGTAGCCTCAAACTATTCGCCTCGGGTGTACCACGGGTGCGGCTGAGCCGAGCTGAACCGCGTCGATCTCTCCTCGTGTCGGGCCACACTTTAGCCAAAAGTGGGCCATCTCCTTCATGCCTAACTCCTCCGCCGGTGTGGGGCGGGAGGTGTGGGTGCGTGGTCTGTCTTTGAAATTTGGCGTCATAGAACTCGCCGTCTCGGTATAGGCTGGGCACGAGCCCTCGTGACTCTGGGTGTCTCGCTAGCGACTCCGCCATTTGCCTTGCCTCGGGCGGGTTGCCTTACGTGGAGGAATAAGCATACGGGGAAAGGAATACGTTAGAGGTCCAACCTATAACACGCCTCTAAAGCACGATCTCGTAATGAGAAGAATGGAAACCAATCCTAAATATCCTATAGCCTCACGATTATTGGTGTGGTGCACAACACCGATAATCAAGACTCTACTAGATACGGTGCAGACACTTTCCGAGGATTAATCGCTCACGATACCACTTTTGTCACGACGTTCAGGGGCCAAAGCGGTGCCTTACAGGGGCACCCAGTAGTCATACATCGAGAGAAAATCAGCGGAAATATAAAACAAGACATGAAACGATTTATAAAATAAGACCACGATTTATGTGAGAAAACATCGCTTTCGGCGTATATATATAATCATAGTTCAGCGATTACATCCGACCTTTGTACAACATGACTCTGAGACCTCTAAGGAAATATACAACTATGGCGGGGCGGGGCCGCCATACCTGACTGTACAAACTATCTACAACGAGAGATCATACCAAAAGTAGAGCCTCGGAAGAGATGGAGCTCCCGACACCAACGTGGAGATCCTAAGGATGCGGATCTAGCACTGCTTGCCCGCCTGCGGCATGAACGCAGCCCGAAGGAGGTCGATAACAGGTACTAAGTATGCAGCGTAAAGTACTTAAATGAAAACATATCATTTTAAAACCGGTTTACAAATATGTGTGAAACAACGAGAACCGCACATAGTGCCACATCACAAACAAGAGCAACAATAGGTAATCGTAATGAGTCTTGTCTAGGCTGCGAATGATCGAAAGCAGGCCACTCGCCCCATCATCATTACGCAAGCCTAATCCTGGACTCGAGTCCGCATAGGCCACTCACGTGGGCGCGTGAGGTATAACCCCGCATCGAGGTAGCTACTCCTCGGCATCTGGACTCATTGTCCGCATGGCCACATAGACCGCATGAGGCATAACCCGCATACTAACACGGAACTCTCGTAGCTCGCGATAGGCCCCTGGACCCGCATGAGGTATTCTCGAATCATGGTCCTGCATCGCTCGAGTCTACCGCGTCGGAGGCGACTTAACCCGGTATCATCTCAAGAGGTGAGTGATAGTATACTAACATAACAACTTATCTTTAAACAACATAAGCACAACAAGGATACTCACTATACAAACGTTACAAGATACTAACACACATAGCATCATATCATGTCTACTTATCAAACCATCTTATTATTCTTTTCACAATATAAGTCCATTATAAACATAGGCAAACTTGTTTCTTTTATCAATCTTAAGTGGTTATACTTAACTTCCCATAAAGCTAGTATAACTCTTAAGCTTACATTTAAAAACCAATTAGTTCTCTTTAAAATGATTCAAATTCTTTTGAAATGCTTTGGATCTTTATTATTCGGGCTTAAGCGTGAGGCATTCTGTAAGTGTTATTCGGGCTTAAGCGTGAGGCATTCGTAAGTGTTATCAGGGCTTAAGTCAAAGACATTGCCGTAGTTATTATTCGATTAACACGTATACGTCTACCGCACTATATATATATTGTAAAATATCATGCTTTAGGAAGAATCACATACCTACCGTGAAAACCACCGCCGAGTTGAATATGTCGCGGCAGAGTCACCTATAATGGTCACAGATATCTATCAAAGACTACTCAAGGTCATTCTAAGCAGAGGGTTCACAATTCTACGGAAAGTCGGGCAGCACTTCCTACGGTGAGCTATATAAGTCTCATGTGAAACGATCCCATGTAAATCTGATTCAATTATTCTTCTTTAAACCCTTCTCTGTGATAACAGTTCAATTCTATTCGTGATATACTTCTAAGTATTTATACTTATACTTATACTACAACGATATATTTTCTAATTCAAAAGAGGTTAGGATTAGTTACCTCGGTAAGCCCAATAATATCCTAGAAAAGTCGCGCTGAGCAAGGTTTTGCTCTAAGTTGTATGCTCAGAACCTTAGAAGTTCTTCACAACTTCTACTAAGTACTAAGGTATTTGGGCTAGGGTATTTTGGGCATTATAACGATACAAGAAGGTAACTTTTCTACCAAGGGAGGGGGTAGATTTTTGGCTAGGCTAGGGGGGGCCTCGGCCACACTACTAGGCTAGAGAGGGGGTATTCGGCGAGGGTCTTCATGAGGGGAGGAGGTGTTTTTGGACGAGAAGACTACAAAGGGAGAGGAGAGGATTTTTCAAGACTTGGAAGATTTGTGGATGAAGAACTCTTCATCTCTAAGGGGGTATTTATAGGTCAAGCCTTGGCCAACCAATGGCCAAGATGAAGACAAGTGCAAGGCAAGTGTAGGGTGAGGATTAACTAAACACAAATATCCTACCAACCGCCGGCTTGTGCACAAGGCACAAAAAGCGTGCCTTGGCTCTCCATTTCGTCCATGGACGATTCAAGTCCATCAATGGGAGGGTGCCAAGTGTTGCCCTCGTTGGTCCAAAATGTTTCGTCTCTCGGAAAAATCCGCAAAAATAAGAAATGGCATAGCGGAATTTACTCTACGAAAGTGGAAGCGTTTAGTGGAAAACGATTCTTTTAGTGAGTTGTGTACAAAATAAAACGTCCAAGGCTTATCTTTAAGGCAAGACTTTCGTACGTATTACCTTACGTACATACTCTGGAAATACGGGGTATAACAATAACACAGGCTCGCAGCATATCCTCAAGAGTCTGGATAGTGCGCTCTGCCTATCCGTGCATGCGTGGATGAAATGCGATTACTCGTGCTCACTGCGTCCCTAAACCCCTCTGGAAGGACCTCCAGAAGTTAGCCATAAACTGGGCTCCTCTGTCTGATATGATCGAAGTAGGGACTCCATGCAGTCTGACGATCTCTCGGATGTAAAGTCCGCATAATCCTCGGTAGAAAAAGTCGACTGACGGAAGAAAGTGGGCTGATTTCGTCACCGTCGGCGATAACCCATATAGAATCATGTCTCCTGAGTGCGAGGTAATCCTGTGATGAAGTCCATGTTGATTACCTCCCACTTCCGGTCGGGATCTCTATCGCCGCAACAAACCACGGGCCTCGGTGCTCTACCTTCACTGCGACAACACGGGCGAGCTACTAACTCTGCAACGTCACTCTTAAATCCATCCCACCAATTCACAGTTCTAAGTTCGTGGTACATATTGGTCGACGCTGGATGGATAGAGTAACGCTCGCTTTTTGCTTCACCAAGAACCTGCTGCCAAGCCACAAACATCCGGAACACACAATCGCCCTCAAACCTTAGCACCCATGGTGCTACCTCAAAAGGACCGCGCCTCACGAAGAGGCGTATCACGATATCGAATCAAAGCGGATCCTCAAACTGTTGCCTCTTCACCTCTCGACGATGGAAGACTCGGCAACCTCGAACACTAACCCCACTGCTATCGTAATCAATCAAGCGGACACCAGGCTCGCTAATCGCGATGCAAATCACGAACCATGTCCCTCCTCTCTATTGCACATCGATAGGCTCCCATCGACCTACGACTAAGGCATACGCCTAACATTGGCCTTCCCGGGTGGTACGGGATATCAACATCGTAATTCTTAAGCAACTCTAACCACCGTCTGCGCCGTAAGTTCAGCTCCTCTGGTGAAGATATCTGGAGGCTCTTGTGGTGCAAAAATATCCACGTGAACCCCATACAAATAGTGCCTCCGGATCTTCAAAGCGTGAATCACGTTGCGACTCCAAATCATGGGTGGGGTAGTTCCTCTCGTGTTTCTTCATTGTCGGGATGCATATGCTATAACCTGCCATGCTGCATCAACACACTTTACCCGATGCCCGCGATCACAATACGACATAACCATCCGGACCCTGCGGAAGAGTAAGAGCAGGCGGTCGTCGGTCTCTCTTTCGAATCGGAAACCACGCCACAAGCATCACCATGAAACTTGGCGCCTACGAGTCGGCCTAGTCAATGGTGCGAGATAGAAGCAAACTTCTCACGAACCGATAATATCTGCAGGCCCGAGCTGCGAACCTGCAGCCGGAGTAGTAGGTCTAGGCAAGTCCTGCCTCGATCTTGGCGTATCCACTGAATGCCATCGGCCCGACAATATGCCCAAGAAACGCCATGAAGTCAACAAAACTCACATTTGGAAAACTTGGCGTCCGCAGTCGGAGAAGCTATCGGCCGATCCTCAAATGCTCGCGTGCTCGCTCTGGCGAGAATAAACCAAGATATCATCAATGAACACTATCACAAGCGTGTCCAAAATGGTTTGAACACTCGGTTCATCAAATCCATGAATACCGCGGAGCATTGGTCAACCAAAGACATGACTGAACTCATAATGCGTCTAAGGTCGGAATGCGATCTAGGACATCCACTCTCGACACGAACGATGATAGCGAACGCAGATCAATCTTGGAGAAACATCTCGCGCCGCAACTGGTCGAACAAATCATCAATCCCGGGAAGGGTATCGTTCTTAATGGTCACCTTGTTCGGCTGTAATCAACACATACGCAGCGTCCGCCCTTCTTCTTCACGAACAATACCGCGCTCCCGGAGAAACACTAGGCTGATGAAGCCCTTCTCCAAGCCAAATCTCTAAGCTGATCCTTCAACTCTCTCAACTCGGCGGTGCCATTACGTATGGCGGAATGGAAATAGGCAGTGTGCGCAATATGTCAATACAAAACTCAATCTCCCTCTCGTGAGGATACGGGAGGTCGTCGGAAACACGTCGGGAACTCACGACTCTCGGCCCGATGAAAATCTGGTACCGCGACTTGATTATCAAACACGAACGAGATGGTAGATATACCCTTCCGTACCATTTTCCTAGCCTTGAGGTAGGAAATAAACCTACCCTCGGCGATACCGTGCTCCTCCCACTCAACAACGGCTCGTAGAAGCTGGGCGTACTCTCTCTCTGCGGTCTACATTGGCATAGCAAGCTAGCCAATCCATCCCGTGATCACGTCGAAATCAATCATCTCCAACTCTATCAAGTCGGCTATGGTCCGACGATCGTAAATGGTCACAGACAAGCTCTATATACCCGCCGAGCTACCAGATCGCCAGCTGGCGTAGCTACCTCGAAAGGTCTATGGACTCGTGCTCTATCCCTATCCTACTAGCAACAAGGGAGATATATGGGACAGTAGAACCGGATCTATCAAAGCATACACATCAAACCCGAAGCGATAAGGTACTGTGGCGACATCGGTGAGGCCTCCCGCTCTGTCGGTGGACAAAGCATAAATGCAGTTCGAGGACCGCTAGAAGCTGGACCAGCGCCACGACCTGCCGCGACCGGCTGGTCCATGAGTACCTTGCCCTCGGGCGAGTAGCTGTCGAGGATGAAGAAGCGACAGACCACATGGTAGGCCCTACTACAGCGCCACCCGGTCGGACAAACTCGCGAAATGACCTGCGCCACAAGTATAGCGAGCTCGAGTCTGACTCGAATGGTATCTACCACAACGCACACCGAGCGGACCTCGAGCGGTTAGCGCACCTTACCGGAAATCCAAAGTCTGAGGGCACCGACACGCCCGCTCTGGTACCGAAAATGAGGTAGGGCGCTCTGCGGCTGGCGTGGTGCAAATCTGGACTTCTGGCGATGCCGCCCACCACGAGGACCACCAAAAGAACCGGCCGTCTTGGCGCCTTACCTGCTGATATCGCTCTACCCGGCGGTCTCTACGCTCGCCGCATCCTAGTGCATGAGCTGCATACGGGTTATGTCCATGCTCGGTGAAGGACACACCCGCACAAGACTTCGGCCATGTAATCATCTAGCCAGTGACATAGCGATGCACGGTCCTCCATCTCGCTACGGTGCGAGGACATATCGAGCCAAAGAATCAAACTCGACATTGTACTCCTCGGCATGCGTCCTCCTGTCTCGGCAACAAGAATCTATCGGCTCGTGCCCTCTCATCTGCGGAGGCAAGAAGTGTGTGAGAAAGGCCTCACGAAAACTCATCCCATCTGCTGGAGTGCATGCTCTCCCGGAAAGCTCCGTGAATCAAACCAATCGACTGCGGTATCACGCAGCCGATGCGAACCGAATGTCACAGACTCAGTCTCTGAAGCCCTGATCACCCGCATAATCCTCTGCAGCTGACGGATGAACTCCTGCGGATCATCCTCCGGCCTCGACCCGTAAAACTCTGGAGGGCTACAACTAAGGAAATCCCGTAGTCTCAAACTATCTGCCCTCGGGTGCACTACGGGTGCGACTGGAGCTGGAGCTGGAACTGCCGCATCCAGCCTCTCCTCGTATCGGGCCACAACTCTAGCCAATAGCTGGGCCATCTCCTTGTACCCTAACTCCTCCGCCCCAGGCTGTGGGACAGGAGGTGTGGGTACTGTGGTCTCTGCTGGGGCCGGTGGCTTCATAGAACTCGCCGTCTCCGGTATAGACTGGGCCTGAGCCCTCGTGACTCTGGGTGTCTCGCTAGCGACTCCTCATTTGCCTTGCCCTCGGGCGGGTTGCCTTACGTGGAGGCATAACTGTTACAGGAAAGGAATACGTTAGAGGGGTCCAACCTATAACACAGCTCTAAAGCACGATCTCAGAATGAGAAGAATGGAAACCAATCCTAAATATCCTATAGCCTCCTGATTATTGGTGTGGTGCACAACACACCGATAATCAAGACTCTACATGGTTCAGGACGTTCGGGGTATGCAGGAGTTGGTCAGAGCTCCAGAGCTTCCGGTTCACGCTCTGCGTAGGTTCGGCCAGTAGGATTGATTTTCCCCAGCGTTCACGGTGTGAGACGCCATCGGGAATGTCATCTTTTAGTTAGTACTTGTTTTACCTACGACCGTCGAGTCGATGTCGAAAGAGTGTCCTTGTAGGAGGACTTAGCCTTCAGATCGATGGGTAGTCGTCACCTTCCTTAGCTATCGCCTCAGGCGAGTTTGATTAGAACGACTTAAGGGAGTGGGCGGAGAATCTGAGTTTATCCTTAACCTCACAGAGATTAGTGCGTATGATGAGATGAGTATATCTTAAGTGCTATGTTCGATAGCGATATGTAAATTGTGATTAGGAATCATGGTTAGTGCAGGGAAGATTGGGGATAGAGAAAGTGTGAGCCTTAGAGTGTTATACGTGGAGACCTTAGAGGTAAGGCCATCTCGAGTAAAAGATGTATTGTTTATGTTTGACCACTTATCGGAGTGCATTGTGCCGCGTGAGCTATGTTTGTGGGATAAGTCCCTGAGTAGTGTGGAATGAAAGAGGGTAGTTGAGCTAAGAAGACCGCTAGGTTTTCGTAACGTGATTAGTAAGAGTTTTCCGGTTCGGGGAGCTAATGTCTTGCGCGTTGCCGGGTCGGGTTGAGGCCACGTTGCGGGTCAACCCGCGGCATGTTTGGTGGTGGGGTCAGTTTGTGATGGTTCCGCCTTGTGGTAGGATCACAAGGGTGTTTGGCCCAAGTTCAGTTAACCAGCGTACGAGTTCGTGGATGCGTTCGACCAGTAGTCGGGCCGATGGGGGCAGCCCATCGTGTTCTTCGGTCAGGACCGTTCACTCGGCAGTGTTGATTTATCAGAAAGGTTGTAAGGCTACACGGGGTGCCTACCTTCACCTTATGACGGACAGTGAAGCCCAGGTTGTGGCTATTTTCGTTTTCTAAAAGTCTTACCAGGCAGGGTTAGGAACTCAGGTGAGACTCAGAATGTCACGACCCGTTCCGGGGCCCGTGACTGGTGCTTTACCGGGGCACCCAAGTAGCCATACATCAGAGTAACCAGCGGAAATATAAACCAAGACAGGAAACAGTTTATAAAATAAGACACAGCTTATGTAAGAAAACGTCGCCTTTCGGCATATATAAATAATCAAGTTTTGCAGTTACATCCCAGCACAATAGTACTCTGGACCTCTAAGGAAGTAAACAACTATGGCGGGACAGGGCCGCCATACCCCGATCAGACAAAACTATCTACAATACAGGGAGATCATACCCAAAAGTAGAGCCACCGTAGAAGATGGAGCTCCTCACACCACCGCAAAAGATCCTAAGGATGCGGATCTAGCACCTGCTTGCCTTTACTGCGGCATGACGCGGCCAGCGAAGGTCAACAGTACCAAGTATGTGAAACTATAAAGCGAAATGAAATCAAAGTATTTAAAACCTTTTCACAAATACAATCAGTTCAATTGCACATAGTGGCACATCACAAACAACAACGATAATAGGAAAATCAGAATGTGTCTATTCTAGGCGCGAATGATCGAAGCAAGGCCAATCGCCCATAGTATCATTTTGCGTGACTAGTCATGGACTTCCGCAGCCGCATAGGTCACACGCACCGCATGAGGTATTCCCGCATCGGGGCAGCCAACCGGCATCCGCCTAGGCTCCGCACGCGCATAGCCTCAAAAGACCGCATAGTCTCAGCGGACCGCATAGGGAATCCCCCGCATCAGGCTAAACACCCGGAATGATCAATCTTGGAGCATACCGCTGCTCCGCATAGTCTCACAGACCGCATAGGCCGTATAGACCCGCATCAAGCGGGGCAAGCCCTCGGTATAACGATCGAGGGTAGGTGATACAATAACGATACAACGGACTTCAGGTTAGCAACGTAAGCCAGCAAGAATGACCCCTTACACGGATTTCAAGACAATAACCTGGGTAGCATCATAATAGTCTACTTATCACACAAATCTTACTACACTTAGAAATCAATACAAGGCTTTTATAAACAAACAAGTAAATGTGATTCCTTTTTATCTTTCTTAAGTTGTTATACCTAACTTCCCATAAAGCTAGTATAACTCTTAAGCTTTTGTTTTAAAACCAAATATTTATCTTCTGTTAAAAATGATCGATATTCTTTTGAAATGCTTTGTTCTTTGTTATTCGGGCTTAAGCGTGAGGCATTCTGTAATTATTATTCGAGCTTAATAGTGAGGCATTGCCATAAGTATTATTCAGGCTTAAGTCAAAGACATTGCGTAGTTATTATTCGATTAACACGTACGCGTCACCGTACTATATATTGTAAAATATCATGCTTTAGGAGGAATCACATACCTTCCGTGAAAACCACCGCGAGTTGAATATGTCGCAGAGAGTCACCTATAATAGTCACAGACATCTATCAAAGACTACTCGAAGGTCATTCTAAGCAGAGGGTTCACAATTCTATGGAAAGTCGGGCGCACTTCCCTACGGCGAGTTATATAAGTTCATCGGAAACAGTCTATGTAGTACGGTTTGATTATTCTTCTTTTAAACCCTTCTCTGTGATAACAGTTCAATTCTATTCGTGATATTCTTCTAAGTATTTATACTTATTCCTATACTACTACGAAGTATTCTCTAATTCAAAAGAGGGTTAGGATTAGTTACCTCGGTAAGCCCAATAATATCCTAGATAAAGTCGCGCTGAGCAAGGTTTAGCTCCTAGTTGTATGCGCTCAGTAGCACCAAGAAACCTTAGAAGTTCTTCACAACTTCTACAAAGGACTAAGGGATTTGGGCTAGGGTATTTTGGGCATTATAACAATACTAGAAGACAACTTTCTACCAAGGGAGGGGGGGTAGATTTCGGCTAGGCTAGGGGGGGTAGGCCCTCGTCCAAACTCACTCAAAGGGGGGGAGAGGTGTTGGACGAAAGGCTAAGGGAGAGGAGAGGATTTCTAGACTTGGAAGATAACTTTGTGGATGAAGAACTCTTCATCTTTAAGGGTATTTATAGGTCAAGAAGTGGCCAACCAATGGCCAAGATTAAGACAAGTGCAAGGCAAGTGTAGGGTGAAGATTTACTCCACACAAATATCCTACCAACTCCTTGACTTGTGCACAAGGCACAAAAAACGTGCACTTCCTCTCCAATTTCGTCAATGGACGATTCAAGTCCATCAATGGGAGGGTGCCAAGTGTCGCCTCCCGTTGGTCCAAAATGTTTCGTCTCTCGGAAAAATCCGCAAAATTAGTAATGGCATAGCGGAATTTTCCCTACGAAGTCGTGGAAACGTTTCGTCGGAAAGCGATTCTTTTAGTGAGTTGTGTACAAAAACGTCCAAGGCTAACTTTAAGGCCAAACTTTTTATGCGTATTCCCTTACGTACATACTCGGAAATACGGTATAACACGATCGCATTCGCCTGGGCGATGTTTGGATTTCAGGGGTAGTTGTGGGGATTGTTGTCTCCTGTGGAGGGAGTGCTTAAGCTACCATTTCAGTGTTCGGATGTCGCCTTATGAAGCCTTGTAGGGGCGGAAGTGTAAGTCGCCGGTCGATTGGTTCGATGTTGGCAAGATTCAGATAGTTGGTTCAGGCTTGTTCCAGCAGACTGTGGATAGGGTAAAGCTTGTCTAGAAGAGGTTACGCGGCTCGGAGAAATCGTGCGGATAATCGGCGACGCTTAGAGTTCGAGTTGATGGTCGGTCTTCTTGAAAGTACCACCGGGGTTGGGGTGACGAGTTTTGGAAAGCGAGAGGAATTTAGGCGAGTTACTTTGGGCCCTTTTGAGTTCATGTGAAGAATAGGCCAGGTTGCCTATATGTTAGCTTTTGCCGTCCGACTTAGGAGACAATACGTCCGGTCTTTCGTATTGTTATGATCGGGAAAGTATCGGAGATCCATCCAGAGTGTTCCCAGTTAATGATGACCACGTTAGAGATAGTAACCCAGAGTTTTGGAAACTGAAGCAGTATCAGAAATGTGGTAAGAGTTCGAGTGTACGACAGCCTCAGGGATCGCATACAGCCCGATACCATCTGTTGGGTCGCCGGAGTGACACTAGAACCTCGCGGCAAAGTGACAAAAGTGGTATCACGACGAGTAAAGGGAGAAGCGAGCATGTATTGCGAGCAGAGATGTGACCATTTCTTTTGTTTGGAAAAAGTGCGGAGGAAGTATATTTTAGACCCCGGAGAGAGGTGTTTGTGGTGATGTTAGAGGTGATTCCTCGTGGACTTGGATGTAAGTATTTTGCGCAGTTGTTTCTGTGGCCATTTGTGGCAGGATTGTTCTCGTAAGCATAGTAGTGAAGACTATACTGGCGCACGTTTGTTTTGAGACTTAGAAGGAACATTCGGGACGAATGTTTCTAAGGAGGGGAGAATGTTATACCCCGTATTTCCAGTGTATGTACGTAAGGACGTACGTAGAAAATTTGAACTTTTAAATAGGCTTGGACGATTTCCCTTTGTGCACAACACCCGGTTAGAGTCGTTTTTCGACGAAAAGTTTTCCACGACTTTCGTAGGAAAATTCGGCTATGTCATTTCTAATTTTGCGGATTTTTCCGAGGCGAAACATTTTAGACCAACGAGAGGGCGACACTTGGCACCCTCTCATTGGAGGATGGTTGGACGGTAATGTGGCCGAAAGTGTGCCTATTTTGTCATGGAGTTGGTAGGATATTTTTGTGGTAATTGGATAAGGTGCACTTGGCATGATCTTGACCCTACACTTGCACCACACTTGGCTTGATCTTGGCCATTGGTTAGCCATGGCTTGACCTATAAATACCCCTCCCCTTTGATGAACTTCTTCATCCAAAAATTGTGCTAAGTCTTGAAATCTCTTCTCCCTCCCTCTAGAGTTCTCGTCCCCCTCCCCCTTGTGAGGCCTTAGCCGAGAGTCCCTCTCCCCCCCCCCCCTTGGCCGAGAGTTCCCCCCCCCTAGTGGGGTAGGCTGAGGGTATACACCACTCCTTGTGGTGCTAGTGGGGTACCCCTAGCCTAGTTGTCTCGTATAAATACCCTCCTCTTGGTAGAAATACTCTCAAAAGTATTGTTACTATACCCAAATTACCTTAGCCGTATACCTTGTAGTATTCTAAGGTTATACTTATACGAAAAGCCCAGAAATACTATTATACTTCCCTTCCGTCACAAAACCGAAACCCTAAGGAAAATCTCCATAGTTGGTTGGAGTATTAAGTAGAAGTTGGTTAGAACTTCTAAGGGTTGTGTGGAGCGGGTAGGAGCGCACGGAGTAGGAGCTAAACCTTGCTCAGGATCGACATTTAAACTCGGATAATTTTGGGCTTATCGAGGTAAACACTCTTGACCTTCTATTGTAATTGGAAATTACATATTGTTAGAATATATAGTTGAAGTATACTATATATAGAAATGAACGTAGTTATCGGCAATGTCTTTTGACTTAAGCCTGAATTATAAGAAACCTTTTCGAAAGAAGAGTGCTGAACTGTAATTACATAGGACCGTATTACAGTAGACTTGTGTAGCTTTTCTGTGTGATAGAATTGTGCACGTCCGGTTTAGACGTACAACCCCCCCCCCTGGTTGGCTTGGTAGCCGGCCCCGATAGAGGAGGAGATTTACGCTGTTGCGGGGGGGGAGGTGCTGCCGAATTTTCTGTAGAATGTTCTACGATTAGACCTAGATGTTAATAAGCGCCTTGTGGCCTTATAGGTTGAAGTACCATGCGTGGCGCGATCTACTTGGCTTAAGGAGTAGCCGACGGTTTGAGGTACTTGGAGCGTTTTGCTATTAGTCGATAATCGTCGCGAGGTATGTGAACCTCTTCCTACCTTTTCTAGCATGATATGTGTATAACTATGTAGTACGGTAGACGTACATGTGTTAAGCGTATTTGATTGGTTTGAAACATAAAAGTGTTATAACGGCTTTATGGGAAGTTGGTTATAACAGCTTTATGTAAGTAAGAAAATGCTTTATGATTTTAAAAGGTAACTGATTTGACTTATAACTGACTTGATGTGTAATAATAAAGAATCTTGAAGTACTTCAAAAGAATGCTGAATCATTTTTAACAGAAGAATAATACTTGGTTTTGAAAACATAAGAGTTATACTAGCTTTATGGGAAGGTATAACGTCTTAAGAATGGTAAAATGAATGGTTTATTGATCTTAAAAGATAAGAGACTTAACTTGTTTTACTTGGTAATTAACATTTTGTTAAAAAATGTTGTAAAACCTCATTCGCGAGTAATGAGTACTTGATTTTAAAAGCAATAATGTTTTACTAATTTCGGAAATCAGAATAAGTATCGAACAAACCACAGCAGCACTAATAAAGGGAAATGTTTTGACTAATAATGTATTAGTAAAACCAGTAGAAACTTCCATCTGCATAGAAACTAAGATGAGACAAAATGATGTTACATTTCCTAGATCATGGATGCTTAAATAAGATTGTTATAAACAAGAATAACCTACTCACGTATCAGACACATGTTTCTCAAATTGCTTTTAAAGGAGAATTATATCATTAAGTGATTAAAATTATGAACTACGAAACCTTTCGAAAACGAGAAACTTGAGTAATTGTAATTAGGCAAACTTAAAACATTTGGAAAAGAATGTTGTTACTTGATTTTACGAAGAGAAGTGTTTTGATTTACTTCAAAGGATAATCACTCTATTTTCATATACTACGGGTATTATGTGACTTTTGTAAACGTAACGTATCTTTTAAAAGATAATGTATGAAGTACTTTGGGAATAGATACTCGATCTTGTTAATCATATAATAGAATGTACCTTGTGTGTATAACTTGATTGTGTTGGTTTGTGATAGCCTTGTAATACTTTCTTGTTGATTTGATAAGTAGACGTGATATGATGCTATGTGTGTTAGTGTCTTGTAACGTTTGCGAAAGAGAGTATTCTTGTTGTTCTTATGTTGTGTAACGATAAGCTGTTATGTTAGTATAATATCACTCACCTCTTGACATATTTCGGAGGTTGTCGCCTCCGACGCGGGGTAGACTCGGTGATGCAGGACCGTGATTCGAGAATACCTCATGCGGGTCCAAGGATCCATGCGGAACTACGGAGTTCCAGGTTAGTTTGCGGCCGCTTGTGGTCATGCGGTCTCTGTGGCCACGCGGTGCGGGTCGGGGCGATGCCGAGAGTAGCTACCCTCGATGCGGGGTTATGTACCCTATGCGGGCCTATGTGAGTGGCCTATGCGAGTGGCTATGCGGACTACGAGTCCGTGATTAGGCTTGCATGGTGATACTACGGAAATTGGCCTGCTTGATCATTCGCGACCTAGAAAAGACACATTCTGCTTTAACTATTGTTGCTCTTGTTTATGATGTGGCACTATGTGCGGTTACCTTAGTTGTTTCATACATACTTGCAAAACTGATTTTAAAATGATATGTTTTCATTTAAGTACTTCTGATTTCACATACTTGGTACTGTTATCGACCTCCTTGGGCTGCGTTCATGCCGCAGGTTGAGGTACACCAGTCGTTGATCCTAGTCCTCGGGGTCACAGTTCAGCGTATGGGAAGCTCCGTTTCTCCGGAGGCTTATCAGTGGTATAGTCCCCTGTCGTTGTAGGTATTTACATTCAGGGGTATGGCGGGCCTCTGTCCGCCATTGTTGTCATATCTTTCTTAGAGTCCAGTAATCTGTTGTGGCGAGTTGTAATGGGATGTATCTGTTCGGTTTTAAATTGATCTATATATATATGCCGTAAGGCAAGTTTCTCCGACATCGTTTCTTACTTCATAATATTTTCATGTCTTGTTTTATGTTCCGCTGATTACTCTGATGTTGTATCACTAGGGTGCCCGGGGTAAGGCACCAGTCACGGGCCCGGGTTCGGGTCGTGACACTTCCCGCAGCTCCGCATAGGCCACTCCAATGGCCCGCATGAGGTATTCCCCGCATCGAGGGTAGCTAATCCCCGGCATCGTCCTGGACTCACAGTCCGCATGGCCACATAGACCGCATGACCATAAAGGCGCGCTAACACCGGAACTCTCGTAGTTCCGCATAGGCCCCCAGGACCCGCATGAGGTATTCTCGAATCATGGTCCTGCATCACTGAGTCTACCCCGTGGAGGCGCCTTAACCGGAAACATGTCAAGAGGTGAGTGATGTAATACTAGCATAACGGCTTACCGTTAAACAACATTAGCACAACAAGGGAAAACCCCTTTACACAAATATCACAAAAATACTAACACACGTAGCATCCTAATATGTTTACTTATCAAATCAACAAGAAGGTATTACAAGGCTATCACAAACCAATATAATCAAGTTATTCACACAAGGTACTTCCTTCTTTATGTTAACAAGTTCGGGTTTTTATCCCCAAAGTACTTCATACATTAACTATTTAAAGATCCGTTCCTTTCACAAAAGTCACACAATACCCGTAGTATAAAAATAGAGTGACTATCTTTTTAAGTAATTCAAAACACTACTCTTTGTAAAATCACGTAACAACATTCTTTTCCAAACGTTCAAGTTTGCCTAATTTCAATTACTCAAGTTTCTCATTTTCGAAAGGTTTTGTAGTTCATAGTATTAATCACTTAATAATATAAATCTCCTTTAAGACAATTTGAGAAACATATACCTTATATGTGAGTAGGTTATTCTTGTTTATAACAATCTTATAACAGCAGCCATGATCTAGGAAATGTAATATCATTTTGTCTCATCTTAGCTCCTATGCAGATGGAGGTTTCTCCGGTTTTAATAATACTTGATTAGTCAATACATTTCCCTTTATTAGCGCCATTGTGGTTTGTTCGATACTTATTCTCATTTCCAAATCAAGAAACATTATTCTTTTAAAATCAAGTACTCATTACTCGCGAATGAGGTTTTACAACATTTATAACAAAATGTTACATATCAAGTCAATTAGGTTAAGTCTCTTATCTTTCAAGATCAAGTCTCTTAACTTCTACAATAAATAAACCATTCTGCTACCTACATAGAGTCGTTATAACTAACTTCCCATAAAGCTATTATAACACCCTATGTTCTGAACCAACCAAACTCATTTAGCACATGTACGTCTACCGTACTACATAGTTTACAAAACATCATGCTAGAAAGGATAGGAAGAGGTTCACATACCTCGTGACGATTATCGACAATTAGCAATACGCTTCACAGTACTGTACCCCTGCTAGCCTTTTCCACTCTTCAAGTAGAATACGCTACTCGTAGTACTTCCACCTATATAGGCCATAAACGTCTATTAACTTCTAAACACTCGGTTCCATATTCTACAGAAAATTCGGCAGCACCTCCCCCCCCGCAACAGCGTAAATCTCCTCCCCTATCGAGGCCGGCTACCAAGCCAACCGGGGGGGTTTATACGTCTAACCGGACGTACACAATTTACTTCATAGCAACTACACAAGTCATCAGAAATACAGTCCTATGTAAGTACAGTTCAATTCTCTTCTTTAAATTCAGGCTTAAGTCAAAAGACATTGTCGCACAACTATGTTCAGTTCTATATATAGTATACTTCAACTATATATTCCTACAACATGTAATTTCCAATTACAATAGAAGGTCAAGAGTGTTTACCTCGATAAGCCCAAAATTATCCAAATATAAAGTCGATCCTGAGCAACGTTTAGCTCCTACTACGGGTGCTCCAACCCGCTCCAAATAACCCTTAGAAGTTCTACGCAACTTCTTCTTAATACTCCAACCAACTATGGAGATTTTCCTTAGGGTTTCGTTTGTGTGACTGAAGGGAAGTATAATAGTATTTCTGGGCTTTTCGTATAAGTGTAATTTGGGTATAGTAACAATACTTAGGAGAGTATTTCTACCAAGAGGGGGGGTGTATTTATACGAGACAACACCACAAGGGGGGGTGTGTACCCCTCGGCCAACCCCACTAGGAGGGGGGTACTCTCGGCCAAGGGGGAGGGGACTCTCGGCCAAGGGGCCTCACAAAGGGGTGAGGGGGACGAGAACTAGCAAGAGGGAGAGGGAGGGATTTTTCAAGACTTAGGAACATTTGTGGATGAAGAAAACCTTCAAGCAAGGGGAGTATTTATAGGCTAACCAAAGGCCAACCAATGACCAAGATCTAGCCAAGTGCTATGCAAGTGTAGGGCCAAGATATGCCCAAGTGCCCCCTAGACCCTACTCCTTAAAACCCTCACAAATATCCTACCAACTCCAAGGGTTGGTTCGTCCCATGTGCCGCCCCACTTTTCCGCCAATGAGAGGGTGCCAAGTGGCGCCCTCTCGTTGGTCCAACACGTTTCGCCTCTCGAAAAAATCCGCAAAAATTAAAAATGACATAGCCGGAATTTTCCCTTCGCAAGTTGTGTAAAACGTTTCGTCGAAAAACGACTCTAACCGGGTGTTGTGCACAAATAAAATCGGCCAAGCCTACTTTAAAGTCCAAACTTTTCTACGTACGTCCTTACGTACATACTCTGGAAATACGGGGTATAACACTGTTATTGTTGCAAGTTTACTTGGACGTACCGACAGTGATGTGGGATTCCACGGGTATGCTTCCATGATGATTGATCCTTGGACATGCTTATACGATGTGGGATTCCGGGGCATGTGACCAGGAGGCGGGTTAGATTCCCGGATTTGTTTTATTACCCATGGTCATGCTTATACGATGAGGGATTCCGGCACGCGACCGTGCTATGTACGATTATTACTCCACGGGCTAGCTCATGAAGACATGTACCCGTGATGAGGATTAGGGGCATGTTATATTATTACTCCATGGGCTAGCTCCCGTGAAGACTGCACTACGATGAGGACGCCGAGGCACGTTATGGCCATGCTTATACGATGAGGATTAGGGCATGCGGCCACGTTATATATATATATATATGTTGTGTATGTACGCGGTGAGGTGGGATGCCACGGGCGCGTCACATGGTTATATGTTACACCTACGGCTGTCGGCAGTGATGTGGGATTCCACGGGCAGGAGATATATATATGTATTGTGTATGTGTACGCCGACAGTGAGGTGGGATGCCACGGGCGCGTCACATGGTTATATTTTACACTTATAATCGCCGGCGGTGATGGCGATTCCACGCACGCTTTGATATTTGTGTGATTTGATCGCGTCCCAGTTGGTAGGGTAGTATATGCGTCCCTCCATAAAGGGCCGAATTATGTTATGAAAGATAAGTAAGTTATATGGTACTGAACTTGACGATTTTTCCCAAACATGTACGTAAGAAAGTGACTATAACTTTTATTGAAAATGGGAAAAGATAATAAGGTACGATTAAGTTCATAAGTGGTAATGACACGGCAGGATCTGATATGTACTTCTTTTATACTTGCCCTGTCATTCTTTTACGCTGATTATGATCATTTCTTGTACTTTATTTACATTCCATATTCGCAATTTTTGTTATCGACCCGCCGGGGCTGCGTTCATGCCCGCAGGTATTTAGGTGCACAGGTTGGTGATCCTTGCTCTTAGGATCTCGGTTCAGTTTTTGGGAAAAGCTTCATTTGCTCCGGAGGCTTATCTCTTGGTACGGTTTTCCCTGAGGTTGTAGATTTATGTATATTCAGGGGTATGGCGGGGCCCTGTCCCGCCACTGTTGTTTTGTTAAAACTCTTAGAGGTCTGTAGTCACATATTGTGGGTCAGTTTGTAAAGGAAATGAGGCAACTGCTTCGGTTGTATATATATATGTCCAGGAAGGTAGTCCTATCGGCTAACCTGTTGTTTTACTTCTGTTGTTTTATTTTTGTAAGTTTCATGTATGTTCCGCTGATTTTCTCTGATGTATACCTGTAAGGGTGCCCAGGTAGGGCACCAGTCGCGGGCCCGGGGTCGGGTCGTGAATATGCCCCTTTTCTCAAAGTTGGAGTGCAAATATGCCCCTTTTCCCTAAAGGAAAATGTAATGACTAATAATTAACTTAAAACAAGTAGAATCTTCCATCTGCATAGAAGCTAAGATAAGGCAAAATTATATTACATTTCCTAGATCATGGCTGCTTTAATAAGATCATTAAAAACAAGTTTGATTTTCTTAAAGATTCCAAAGTAAGGGACTTAATTTATAAAAGAGAAAGACTTGAAATTTTGAAGATAGTTACTCTATTTTGATACTACGGGTATCGTGTGACTTTTTTGAAAGAAATGAATCTTGTTAAAGAGTTAAAGTATGTAGTACATTGGGGTTAAAACCCGGATTTGTTGACATAAAATGAAAGTACCTTGTGCGAGTAACTTGCCTATGTTTTGTGATAGCCTTGTAATACTTTCTTGTTGGTTTGATAAAGTGAACATGTTATGTTGCTACGTGTGTTAGTGTCTTGTGACGTTGTGTAAGGGGTTTTTTCTTGTTGTGCTTATGTTGTTTAACGATAAGCCCGTTGTGCTGGTATTATATCACTTACCCCCCTGACTTGTTATGATGCCGGGGGTTAAGCTTCCCCCCGATGTGAGGAATACCTCATGCGGGTCCATGGGACCTATGCGGAGCTGCGGGAGTTTCAGGAATACGGTGCGAGGAATACCTCATGCGGTCCATGTGGCCATACGGATTGCGGGAATCCAGGATGTTGCCGATGGTTAGCTGCCCTGCGATGCGAGGAATACCTTATGCGGGCCTATGTGGCCTATGCGGAACTGCGGGAGTTCCAGGATTAGACGCGCACAATGATATCGCGCGAGTGGCTCGGCTCGATCATTTGGCGGTGTAGAAAGACCTCGTGATACGCTTTATAGCATTGTTGTTACGGTGGGTTCTAGTAGTCGGCTATGCCTTCGCATTTACCGTCACGGTTTATTATGACACGGTGGGACACGGTGTTCATGTATTCCTTGGTGTTTTATATCATGGATCACGCGGTGAGGAAGGAATTCCACGGGCATGATTGATATTGTGGGCATGAGACCCATGGTTATATTTGAGTGATGACTTTGAGGGCGTGAGTCCCTCACTTGACATGACTGCTTACATATTGTATATCGTAAATTGGATATCATATATGTCTCTGCTTTATATAGACTATTATGATTTCATTACGGTATTTTCATTTCACATACTTGGTACTGTTGTCTTGACCTCGCCGGACCGCGTTCATGTCGCAGGTAGAGGTACATCAGTCGTTGATCCTCGCTCATAGGATCACAGTTCAGCATTTTGGGAAGCTCCGTTTCTCCGGAGGCTTATCTTTTGGTATGATTCCCTGAGATTGTAGGTACTTGTACATTCAGGGGTATGGCGGGGCCCTGTCCCGTCATAGTTGTTATAAAGATTCTTAGAGGTCTGTAGTACTGTTGTGGGCAGGGTTGTTAAGGATGTAACTGTTCATGTTTTGGTATATATATACATGCCGAAAGGCGACTTTTTCTTGGTTAGACTGTTCTTACTCTTTATTGCTTCATGTCTTTGTTTTTATATTCCGCTGGTTACTCTGATGTATATCTACTTGGGTGCCCGGGTAAGGCACCAGTCACGGGCCCGGGATCGGGTCGTGACAAAAGTGGTATCAGAGCAGTTAGTCCTCGGAAAGTGTCTACAGACCGTGTCTAGTAGAGTCTTGATTATCGGTGTGTTGTGCACCACATCTATAATCAGGAGGCTGAAGGACATTTAGGATTGGTTTCCATTCTTCTCATTCTGAGATCGTGCCTTAGAGCTGTGTTATAAGTTGGACCCCTCTGACGTACTTCTTTTTACCAGTTATGCCTCTGCGAAAGGCAACCAGGGCCCAGAAGGGCAAGGCAGCAGAAGGAGCTGCGAGTAGAACACAGAGGAGTACGAGGGCACAGGCCCAGCCATCACCTGAGGTAGTGCTTCATTTAGAGAGTTCTGTGACGTCGCCAGCCCCAGCAGAGTTTAACACAGCGGAAGCAGTTCCTACTGCGGCCAGGATATATGAGCCTTCGCCCATGACCGAGGCGAGGATATGGACTACAAAGGGATGGACCTGTTACTAGCTAGGATTTTAGCAAACAGAGAGTATAGAGTGCACCGATATATCACGGGTCTAGACGATTATCTAGTAAAGGGGTGTACAATAGTACCTCTTCAGTCAGGCATGGACATTGCCCGCGTACATGCTTATGCACATCGATCGAGAGCGTAGAGATCGGCGGAATAACCAAGATCGTGAGAAGAGGCGAGACAACAGGATCCTTTGGTGACTTTCGAGGCGGCAATGTGCAGCTAGTTATGCCCTCCGCCCGATTCGAGTAGTTCTCCGCGATGCCTTGGGGCGTGCAGGGTATTGAGGCGTGTCGAGCTCCGTGGTTTTAGTTCCAGATTTACATAGGTTCTAGCCGCCAGTTGATTTTCCTCGGTGTTCACTGTGGTAGGCGTCATTCCGGGAAATGTCGTCTTTTTACCAATGCTTGTTTTACCTGCGGCCGGCAGGGCCATGTGAGGAGAGAATGTCCTAGTAGGAGGGATACAGGTGGGATGACTCAGCCTACCAGGTCGGTTGCGGATTCAGTGGTTCGGAGAGGAAGGGGTGTTAGCCAGAGGAGACCACCCCCACCTCGGTGTGGCCGTTGTGGTAGGTGTCATTGTGGGGAGTGTCGTACTACTTCGACAACTTGTTATACATGCGGCCAGCAGGGCCATTTTGCGAGAAATTGTCCAACCAGAGGTAGCGCGGATGTGGAGACTCAGCCTTCGGGATCAGTGGCTGGTTCATCGCCTTCTTTTGCTATGCGCCCTGCAGGGCAGGACTATGATTAGAGTGAACAGATGAATTCTGGTATATCCTTAACCCTCTAGAGATTTGTATGCGTGATATGATGATTTTATGTTAAAGTGTTATGTTTGGATAAGCACTGTGTAAAATTGTGATTTAGAGAACATGGTTAGTTGAAAAGGTAAGTTTAGGGGCAGGGAAATTGTGAGCCTTAGAATATTATAACAGTTGAGACCTTAAATGTGAGGCCGTCTTGAGTAAAAGATTTTACAGTTAGTCTTTGTCGAAGTACTTGGTATGCGTGAAATGTATTGTGGGATAATTCCATAGGTCGAGCAAGATAAAAGTGGTAATTTTCATAACGAGAATAAGTAAGATTGTCCCGGATGGGAACAAGAATTTAGAGCGATAATGGGCCGGGTTGAGGCAAGATCGCGGGTCAACCCACAACCCGGATTAAGGTGGGGTCAGTTTGAGGTGGTCCCGCTAGGTGATAGGATCATGAGGGTGTTAGGCCCAGATTTAGGTAACCATCGTACGAGTTCGTGGATGCGTTCGACCAGTAGTCGGGCCGATGAGGTCAACCCATCTTGTCTTTCAGTCAGGACTGTTTACTCGGCGGAGGGTTATGCGAAATGTTGTATATCAGGAAGGTTGTAAGGTTGCACGGGGTTCCTACTTTTATGACAGGAAGTGGAGCCCAGTTTACGGCTATTTTCTTTTTTTCTGGAGGTTTTTACCAGGCGGGGTTAGGAACTCAGGTGAGTCTCAGTATTGCATTCACCCTCGGGCCAGTGTTTTGATTTCAGGGGTAGCTGTGAGGATTATTTGCCTCTTGTTGAGTGAGTATTATAATAGCTACCATTTCAGTATTCGGATGTCGCCTTATGAAGCCTTGTATGGGCGGAAGTGTAGGTTGTCGGTCGATTGGTTCGATGTTGGCAAGGTTTAGATAGTTGGTCCCTACTTGATCCAGCAGGATGTGGATAAGGTGAAGCTTATCCAGAAGAGGTTATTAGCAGCTCAGAGTCAACAGAAGTCGTGCGGATAATCAGCATCAACACTTGAAGTTCAGGTTGACGGTGGGTCTTCTTGAAGGTACCACCCCGGAAGAGTGTGACGAGATTTGGAAAGCAGGGGAAACTTAGCCCGAGGTACTTTGGGCCTTTTCAGATCATTTGTAGAATAGGCCAGGTTGCCTATAAGTTAGCACTGCCGTCCGACTTAGGAGGCAGTACGTCCGGTCTTTCATGTTGCTATGATTCGGAAGAGTATCGGAGATTCATCCAGAGTGTTCCCAGTTAATGACAACCAAGTTGAAGATAGTAACCCCGAGATTTTAAAAACTGAAGCAATGACAGAAATGTGATACGTATAGTAGAAAGAGTTCGAGTATACGAGGAGGGTACGACGAGTAAGAAAAGAGGCGAAGATGTGTGAAGAAGATGGAAGTGTCCTTTTTATAAAGTAAAGATGTGAAGAAAGTATCCTTTGGACCATGGGTGGAGCTAATAGTATTGTTATACGCTTTAGAGATGATTCTTCGTTGGCTCGGATGTGAGTTTTTGCGCGTACGTTGTATTATGGCCATGAGTGGCATAATTGGTTTCGTAAGTATAGTAGAGAAGACTATACCGACACAGGTATGTTTAGAGACTTGGAAGGAACATTCGGGACGAATGTTTCTAAGGGGGGAAGAATGTTATACCCCGTAGTTCCGGAGTATGTATGTAAGGACGTACGTACGAATGTATAAACCCTAATTAGGGTAAGAATGAAAGATGTGATTTCTCGACGGAAAATATTTCCGAACCTTGTGAAGGAAATTTTACGTTTTCGATATTTTATCCAATTATGGAATTTTTCCGAGTGATTAAATATTTTGGACCAATAGGAGTGCGACATATGTCACCCCAAGAGCCATGTTGGACATTTTATTTCAAGTTAGTGGGCAAGACAAGTGGCCAAAAGTCTTGCATGGTATTGCATGGCACTTTGGAAGTTTTTTTCATAGTAGTGGGCTAGTCAAATGGTCAAAGTCTTGCATGGCTTTTGTGAGACAAGTGGAGAAAGGAACCTACACAAACGCATCTATACCATACACATGTTTCAATCCTAACACTTGGTTGTCCTATATAAACACCTCTAGTTGATGAAATCTTCCACACTTAGAACATTTCAAGACTTGAAAATATTTTCTCTCCCTTTCCTAGTAGCTCTCGTCCAACCCCCCTTTTCTTGAGCAAATCTTGTCCAAAAATTCTTAAGCTTATAAGTGTTATTCCTTAATGTATTAGGAAGATTATTAACCAAGAGTTAGACAAGATTTCACACCCCTAGCCTCAAAAACCCTCACAAAGCCGAGAGTGGGCAGATTTGGAACTTTAGTGTTCTTCACTTTTTGGAGTTAATTCTTGAATAGAAGTGTCACGACCCGAACCCGGGCCCGTGACTGGTGCTTTACCCCGGGCACCCTAGTGATACAACATCAGAGAAATCAGCGGAAAATAAAACAATAACATGAAACAACATGAAGTATGAAATAATAATCTGAGAAAAATTGCCTTTCGGCATGTATATATGAAAACTTAAATTCGATTTACATCCTACGACAACCACCCACAACAAGATTACTGACCTTACAAATGATATGACAACAACGACGGGACAGGGCCCCGTCATACCCCTGAATGTAAGCACCTACAACAACAGGGGACTATACCAAGATAAGCCTCCGGAGGAACGGAGCTTCCCAAATGCTGAACTGTAACCCTAAGAGCGAGGATCAACGACTGGTGTACATTTACCTGCGGCATGAACGGCTTCCGAAGGAGGTCAAGACAACAGTACCAAGTATGTGAACCGAAAATCGTAAATGAAATCATAGTAGTCTATATAAAGCGGGAGACATGTATGATAACCAAACTACGATTCACAATAAATAAGCAATCATGTCAAGTCGTGGACTCACGCCTCAAAGTCATCACTCAAATATAACAATGGGTCTCACGCCCACAACATCAATCATGCGTGGAATACCTTCCTCACTGGCGATCTATGATATAAAAGCACCAAGGAATACATATGAACACGTGTCCCACTGTGTCATCATAAAACCGTCTGGGGTAAGTACGAAGGCATATCCGACTACTAAAACCCGCATCAACAAGGTCATAAATCGTATCATGAGATCTGTCTAAACGTCACATGATCAAAGGCCGCCACTCGCGCAGATCTAATGTGCGCGTCTAGCCTCGAACTTCCCGTAGCTCGCATAAGCCACTCCGATGGCCCGCATGAGGTATTCCCGCATCGAGGGTAGCTACTCCGGCGGCGTCTGGACTCGCCGTCCGCGTGGCCATATAGACCGCATGACCACAAAGGCGCCGCACTAACCAGGAACTCCGCGATTCGCGCATAGCCTGCTGCACCGCATAAGGTATTCTCGAATCATAGGTCACACTGACCGCATAAGGTATTCTCGAATCATAGGTCACATAGACCCGCTGAGTACTCCGCGTGGAGGGTAGCTTAACCCCTAATCACGAGTGATATAATACTAACATAACAGCTTATCGTTAAACAACCTAAGCACAACAAGGGAAAACCCCTTTACACAAACATCACAAGATACTAACTCACGTAGCATCCTAACATGTTTACTTATCAAGTCAACAAGAAAGTATTACAAGACTATCACAAATCAACACAATCAAGTTATTCACACAAGGTACTTTCTACATTATGTTAACAAGTTCGGGTTTTTAGCCCCAAAGTACTTCATGTATTACTCTTTTAAAAGATCTGTTTCTTTCACAAAAGTCACACAATACTCGTAGTATATGAAAATAGATTGATTATCTTTTGAAGTAAATCAAAACACTTCTCTTTGTAACATCAAGTAACAACATTCTTTTCCAAACGTTCAAGTTTGCCTAATTTCAAATGTTCACGTTTCTTATTTTAGAAAGGTTTCGTGGTTCATAGTCTTATTCATTTAAGAATATAATTCTCTTTTAAACAATCTGAGAAACATATGCCTTATATGTGAGTAGGTTATTCTTGTTCATAATCAATCTTATTAAGCAGCCATGATCTAGGAAATATCATTTTGTCTCATCTTAGCTTCTATGCAGATGGAGTTTCTACTGGTTTTAATAATACTTAATTATTCAATACATTTTCCTTTATTAACGCCGCAATGGTTTGTCGATACACATTCGATTTCGAAATCAAGAAACATTATCCCTTTTAAAAACCAAGTACTCATTACTCACGAATGAGGTTTCACACAAAAATTCATATAATTCATTTACGTTAAGTCTCTTAACTTCTAAAATCAATAAATCATTCGTTTTATCTCTCTTAAGCCGTTATACCTAACTTCCCATAAAGCTAGTATAACTCTTAAGCTTTTAAAACCAAGTATTACTCTTCTTTTAAAAACAGTTCTTAATTATCTTGAAATACTTCAAGATCTTTATTATTCGGGCTTAAGTCAAAAGATATTGCCGTACAACTACGTTCAATTAGCACGCGTACGTCTACCGTACTATATATATATTCTTTTCAAATATCATGCTCAAGAGGATAGGAAGAATCACATACCTCGCGACGATTATCGACTATTAGCAAATCGCTCACTCGGTATAACAGCTAGCACGGTCCACCTTCTCAAGTAGCACATGCTACTCGCAGAACATTCAACCTATACAGGTTATACAAGTCTATCAAAGTCTAGACTACTCGGTAGAATAAATCTAGATACAAGATCCTACGGAAAATCGGGCAGCACTTCCTTATCCGTCAAACTACACAAGTCTACTGTAATACAGCCCTACGTAAGTGCAGTCCAATTCTCTTCTTTAGATTCAGGCTTAAGTCCAAAGACATTGCCGCAAAACTATGCTCAGTTCTATATATAGTATACAACAACTATATATTCCTAAAACATGTAATTTCCAATTACCGTAGGGGGACAAGATATTTACCTCGATAAGCCCATAATTATCCAAGTAAAGATGTCGATCCTTAGCAACGCTTAGCTCCTACTCCGGGTGCTCCAACCCGGTCCAAACAACCCTTAGAAGTTCTACGCAACTTCTTCTTAATACTCCAACCAACTATGGAGATTTTTCCTTAGGGTTTCGGTTTGAGACAAAAAGGACATCTGAGAGTATTTCCGTGCTCTACGTATAGAGTATCTTTGGAATATTACAAGGTATACGGCTAAGGTAATTTTGGGTATAACAACAATACTTTTGAGAGTATTTCTACCAAGAGGGGTATTTATACGAGACAACACCACAAGAGGGGTATACCACCGGCCTACCCTACTAGGAGGGGGGGTACTCTCGGCCAAGGGGGGGAGGGACTCTCGGCCAAAGGGCCTTCTCACCGGGGGCGGGGGAGGCTAGGACGAGACAACCACACAAAGGGAAGCTCTCAAGACTTAGAGATTTAGGATGAATAAGTCTTCAAAGGGGAGGGGTATTTATAGCTCAAGCAATGGCCAACCAATGGCCAAGATCATGCCAAGTGCAAGGCAAGTGTAGGGTCAAGATTCCTCCATGTGTACCTTATCCATCTACCACACAAATATCACAAAATATCCTACCAACTCCCACTCTCCATTCGTCCACTTTACCGCCCCAAGGTCCACCAATGAGAGGGTGCCAAGTGTCGCCCTCTCGTTGGTCCAAAATGTTTCGTCTCTCGGAAAAATCCGCAAAAATTAAAAATGTCATAGCCGGAATTTTCCCTTCGCAAGTTATGTAACATGTTTCGTCGAAAAACGACTCCAACCGGGTGTTGTGCACAAATAAAATCGGCCAAGCCTACTTTAAAGCCCAAACCTTTCTACGTACGTCCTTACGTACATACTCTGGAAATACAGGGTATAACATTCTCCCCTCCTTAGAAACATTCGTCCCGAATGTTCCTTCTAAGTCTCAAAACAAACGTGCGCCAGTATAGTCTTCACTACTATACTTACTAGAACAATCCTGCCACACCTGGCCACAGAAACACCTGCGCAAATACTTACATCCAAGTCCACGAGGAAACACCTCTAACGTCGCCACAAACCCTTACCCGAGGTCTAAAATATATGTCACGACCCGATCCCGGGCCCGTGACTGGTGCCTTACCCCGGGCACCCTAGTGATACAACATCAGAGAAAACCAGCGGAAATAAAAACATAAACATGAACATGAGACAAGATAATAAAACAGGCCAACCAAACGGTTACCTTCCATTAAAATATATATAAACAACTCTTTCAAAACGAACAGTTTAATCCTTTTTACAAAACCACCGCCCACGATTACTCTGCACTCTAAGATTTACAACAACTATGACGGACGGGCCGCCATACCCCAATGTACAAGAACCTACAACTCGGGAACACATACAAAGATAAGCCTCCAAGGAACGGAGCTTCCCAATCTGTTGAAAGGTGATCCTAATAATGGGGATCGGCGACGATGTACTTCTACTGCGGCATGAACGGCCCCGAAGAGTCGACAACGGTACCAAGTATGTGAAATCAGTAAATACTGTAAATGAAATCATAATAGTCTATATAAAGCAGGAGACATGTATGATGACCCAACTACAGTACATAACATATAACGAGTTACATCAAGTCAGGGACTCACGCCCTCCAAATTATCACTCGTGCCCGTGGAATTTCTTCCTCACTGCCGGCAGTTTATGATATGACAATACCAAGGAGTATGCATGAACCCCAGGTCCCACCTGTGTCATAAAGACCGTACAGGACAAGTATAACTACCAGATCCGACCGTACCAATAATACAATGCAACCAAAACACGAAGCCGATACGGCAAGTCGCGAGCCGACTCAGGATACCAAGGCGGCCACGTAGTGGCCGGGGCAAGTCTGGTGACCACCGGGGACCAAGGCGTATCACGAGACCGTCACTACACCGAGCAGGGCAAGTCACGGTGACTCACGGTACCAAGGCGAATCAGCCATGAGGCGGGGCAAGTACGGCCACCACCGGGGACCAAGGCGAACAAGAAGAAACCTCATGGAGAGCTAGTCCATAAAATAACCATTCTTGCACAACCAAGGCTATCACCACAAGCATAAGCAAGTTACGCAACAACAAGCATAGGCAAGTTACACAACACAAGCATAGGCAAGTTACACAACAACGGTATAGGCAAGTTACACAACACAAGCATGCAAGTTACACAACTCAGTTACTTTCATTTTATGCCAAAGTCGGGTTTTAACCCTAAAGTACTACGTCGTTAAATTCCTTTTAAAGAGATCCATTCCTTTTATAAAAGTCACCCGATGTCCGTAGTATAAAAGATAGAGTGACGGCATTGTTAAATAAACAAAATGCTTTCCTTTGTAAAATCAAGTAACAACCTTATTTTCCAAACGCTCAAGTTTGCCTAATTTCAAATGCTCAAGTTTCTCATTTTTAGAAAAGGTTTCGTAGTTCATAGTTTTAATCCTTTAAAACATAATTCTCCTTTAATGATTTGAAACGTATGCCTTATATGAGTAGTTTATTCTTGTTTATAATCGATCTTATTAAGCAACCATGATCTAGATATGTAATATCATTTTGTCTCATCTTAGCTTATGCGGATGGAGGTTTCTCGGTTTTAATACAATACTTCATTATTCAATACATTCTCCTTTATTAACGCTGGAGTGGTCTGTCGATACACATTCTGATTTCCGAAATCAGTAAAACATTATCCCTTTAAGTAAAACCAAGTACTCATTACTCACGAATGAGGTTTCACACAAACATCCACATTAAAACAATTAAGTTAAGTCTCTTATCTTATAAGATCAAGTCTTTTAACTTCTAACATCAGTAAACCATTTTCTTTACCTTTCTTAAGACATTATACCTAACTTCCCATGCTAGTATAACTCTTTTAAAACCTTTAAAACCAAGTGTTACTCTCCCTTCAAAACGATTTATAACTCTTTTGAAATACATCAAGTTCTTTATTATAACTAGCCAGTTATAATTCACATCAGTTACCTTTTAAAACCATAAAGTATTTTCTTACCTACATAAAGCTGTTATAACCAACTTCCCATAAAGCCGTTATAACACTTTATGTTGTACAACAATCAAACAGTTAACACGTATGCGTCACCGCACTACATAGTTCACACATATCATGCTAGAAGAGATAGGAAGAGGTTCACATACCTCGACGAGTCGACTAATAGCAAAACGCTCCAAGTACTTCAAACCGCTACTCCTTAAGCCACGTGATCGCACCACACGTAGTACTTCAACCTATAAGGCCACAAGCGCTTATTAACATCTAGATCTCATCGTTCCATATTCTACAGAAAATTCTCCCCGCACATGGCAGAAATCTCTCTCTATCGAGGCCGCTACCAAGCCAACCAGGGGTTAACACGTCTAACCGGACGTGTACAATTCTACTACAAGTAATGTTACACAAGTCTCTTCATGTACAGTCCTATGTAATTACGATTCGCTTCTCTTCTTAAATTCAGCTTAAGTCGCAAGACATTGCGTAAGTATTATTCGAGCTTAAGTCAAAAGACATTGCGCAATTATAATCAGTTCTATATATAGTATACATCAACTATATATTCCTACAACATGTAATTCCCAATTACAATAGAAGGTCAAGAGTGTTTACCTCGATAAGCCCAAAATTATCCGAGTTTATATGCCGATCTGAGCAAGGTTTAGCTCCTACTCAGGCGCTCAATCCGCTCCAAACAACCCTTAGAAGTTCTAACCAACTTCTACTTATAACTTCAACTACGGGTGAAGATTTACTTAGGGTTTCGTTTTTGGTGAGGTAGTATAATAGTATTTCCTGCTCTACGATAGAGGTAACTTTGGAAGTACTATAAGGTATATGGGCTAGAGTATTTTGGGCATTATAACAATACTAGGAGAGTATTTCTATACCACAAAAGGGGGGTATTATACGAAAACAACTAGGCTAGGGGGGGGGGTGGCTCTCGGCCAAGGGCTCACAAAGGGGGAGGTGATTTGGACGAGAACTACACTTAAGGGGGGGGAGAGATTTTAACACTTAGAAAGGATTTTTGGATGAAGAAGTTCATCAACATAAGAGGGGTATTTATAGGTCAAGGGATGGCCAACCAATGGCCAAGATTATGCCAAGTGCAAGGCAAGTGTAAGGCCAAGATTTGGGCAAGTGTCCTAAGCCAACTTGCACACAAAATATCCTACCAACTCCAAGACAAAACAAGCCACCTTGTTCGTCCCTTTTGCCGTCCACTCAAGGCCAATGTGAGGGTGACACTTGTCACCCTCCCGTTGGTCCAAAATGTTTCGTCTCTCGGAAAAATCCGCAAAAATTAAAAATGACATAGCCGGAATTTTCCCTACAAAAGCTGTGGAAACGTTTCGTCAGAAAACGACTCTTTTCGGCACTTGTGCACAAATTTCGAAACTAGCCAACTTTAAGGCTCAAATTATTATACGTACGCCCTCACGTACATACTCTGGAAATACGGGGTATAACAATATACTTCCTTCGCACCTTCTCCTTACAAAAGAAATGATCACATCTATGCTCGCAATACATGCTCGCTTCTCCCCTTACGCATCGTACCCTTCTCGTACACTTGAACATCTTTCTCCTAACTTAACACATTTCCGTTACTGCTTCTGTTTCCAAAATCTCTGGTTTACTACTTCTAGCTTGATCATCATTAACTGGGAACACTCTGGATGGATCTCCGATACTCTTCCGAACATAGCAACATGAAAGATCGGACGTACTGCCTCCTAAGTCGGACGGCAATACTAACACATATAGGCAACCTGGCCTACTTTTCACATAATCTGAAAAGGCCCAAGTAACTCGGGCTAAGTTTCCTCTGTTTTCCAAAACTCGTCACACCCTATCCGGGGTGGTACCTTCAAGAATTCCGACCGTCAACCTGAACTTTAAGCGTCGTCGCCGCTTATCTGCACGATTTTCGTTGACTCTGAGCTGCCAATGACCTCATCTGGATAAGCTTCACCCTATCCACATTCTACTGAACAAGTATGAACCAACTATCTGAACTTTGCCAACATCAAACCAATCGAACGGCAACTTACATTTCCGCCCCTACAAGGCGTCATAAAGCGACATTCGAATACTGAAATGGTGGTTATAAAAACACTCCCTTAACAGGAGGCAACAATCTTACAGCTACCCCTGAAATCCAAACACTGGCCCGAGGGCGAATGCGACACTGAGACTCACCTGAGTTCCTCAACCCTGCCTGGTAAAACTTCCAGAAAACGAAATAGCCACCACCTGGGCTTCACTGTCTGCCATAAGGTGAAGGTAGGCACCCCGTGCAGCCTTACAACCTTTCTGATATAACATCACTGCCAAGTAACGGTCCTGACCGAAGAACACGATGGGCTGCCCCCATCGGCCCGACTACTGGTTGAACGCACCCACGAACTCGTACGCTGGTTAACCAAACCTGGGCCTAACACCCTCATGACCCTATCACAAGGCGGGACCACCACAAACTGACCCCACCACCATACAGGCCGCGGGTTGACCCGCAACGTGGCCTCAACCCGACCCGGCAACGCGCAAAACACTAGCTCCCCGATCCGGAAAACTCTCACTAATCACGTTACGAAAAACCTAGCGGTCTTCTTAGCTCAACTACCCTCTTTCATTTCACACTACTCAGGGACTTTTTATACAAACATAGCTCACGTGCACTATGCACTCCGATAAGGATCAAACATAACAATACATCTTTACCCGAGATGGCCTTACCTCTAAGGTCTCTACGTATAAAGCTCTAAGGCTCACACTTCCTATCCCCCAATCTTTCCCGGGTTACTAACCATGATTTCTAATCACAACTAACATGCTGCTATCAGAACATAGCACTTATGATATACTCATCTTATCACACAATACTAATCTCTAGAGGGTTAAGGATATACCTGTATCTACTGCTTCACTCCCCTTAGTCGTTCTAATCGAATCTACCCCGTAGGGCGCATAGCTAAGGAAGGTGACGAATCGTCATCGATCATGAAGGCTGAGTCCTCCTACCAGGACATCCTTACGACACATGGCCCTGACGGCCGTCGGTAAAACGAGCACCAACAAAAGACGACATTCCCCGGGATGACGTCTGCCACACTGTGAATATTGAGGGAAAAACTGAATCCGGCTGGCTGGAACATACGTGTAGCCGTGAACCGGAAACTCTGGAGTGATGACCAACTCCTGCATACCCGAAAGTCCTGAAATCCGTGGAGGACCTCTCTGCACTGGTGGATGTGCATAATCTAATCTGCTGCTGAGGTGATTCGCCTCGAAAGTTACCAAAGGACCTTGCTGTTCTGGCCCTCTTCTACTGTCCTTAGTTAACCCGTCGATCTCTACGTTTCTTGGCCTGTTGCGCATAAGCCCGTACACAGGCCATGCTCAAGCCTAACTGAAGAATTTCCTCTGCACGACCCTCTCTTAGATATTCATCAAGACTCGCGGTAAATCGGTATACTCTCTGGTAGCCAAATCCATAGCTAGTAACAGGGTCGCCTCTTTGCAATCCATATTCTCTGTCCCCGGTCGTGGAACTGAAGGTTCAAATATCATGGCCGCAGAGAACCGCCGCCGTGCTAAAACTCTCTGGGCTAGTGACGTGTGAGAACTCCCCGAAGGAAGCACTACCCTAGGTAATGATTGGGCCTGTGCCCTCGTAACCCTCTGAACTCTACTCGCAGCTCCCTCGGCTGCCTTGCCCTCCTGGGCTCGGGTTGCCTTACGCGGAGGCATAACGGTAAGGGAAAGAAATACGTTTAGAGGGGTCCAACTTACAACACAGCTCTAAGGCACGATCTCAGAGTGAGAAGAATAGAAACCAATCCTAAATATCCTATAGCCTCCTGATTATTGATGTGGTGCACAACACACCTATAATCAAGACTCTACTAGATACGGTCTGTAGACACTTTCCGAGGATTAACTGCTCTGATACCAATTTTGTCACTTTGCCGCGAGGTTCTAGTGTCACTCCGGCGACCCAACAAATGGTACCGGACTGCATGCGATCCCTGAGGTTTGGACCTTCTCAGGACGTGCCATACGGAGAGCCACGGTTCGGGTCTGTTCCCGCGTGAGATGCTCTGGCCTCTTTATACGCTCGGCCGAAGAGTCGATAACAGTACCAAGTATGTGAAATCAAAATAAATCGTAAATGAAATCATAGTAGTCTATATAAAGCGGAGACATGTATGATAACCAAACTACGATTCACAATAAATAAGCGATCATGTCAAGTCGTGGACTCACGCCTCAAAGTCATCACTCAAATATAACAATGGGTCTCACGCCCACAACATCAATCATGCGGTGGAATATCTTCCTCATCACGGCGATCATGATATAAAAGCACCAACGAATACATATGAACACCAGGTCCCACCTGTGTCATCATAAAACCGTACGGGGTAAGTACGAAGGAATAGCCGACTACTAAAACCCACAGTACCAACAAGGTCATAAACTGTATCATGAGATCTGTCTAGACCGTCACATGATCAAAGCCGGTCACTCGCGCGCAGATCTAATGTGCTGCGTCTAGCCCCGAACTTCCCGTAGCTCGCATAAGCCACTCCGATGGCCCGCATGCAGGTATTCCCGCATCGAGGGTAGCTACTCCCGGCGTCTGGACTCGCCGTCCGCGTGGCCATATAGACCGCATGACCACTAAGGCCGCACTAACACGGAACTCCAGCAGATTCGCAAGCCACCTGAGACCCGCATAAGGTATTCTCGAATCATAGGTCACACAGACCCGCATAAGGTATTCTCGAATCATAGGTCACACAGACCCGCCTGAGTCTACCCCGCATCGGAGGGCAGCTTAACCCCCGGAATCATGAGTGATATAATACTAACATAACAGCTTATCGTTAAACAACCTAAGCACAACAAGGGAAAACCCCTTTACACAAACATCACAAGATACTAACTCACGTAGCATCCTAACATGTTTACTTATCAAGTCAACAAGAAAGTATTACAAGACTATCACAAATCAACACAATCAAGTTATTCACACAAGGTACTTTCTACATTATGTTAACAAGTTCGGGTTTTTAGCCCCAAAGTACTTCATGTATTACTCTTTTAAAAGATCTGTTTCTTTCACAAAAGTCACACAATACTCGTAGTATATGAAAATAGATTGATTATCTTTTGAAGTAAATCAAAACACTTCTCTTTGTAACATCAAGTAACAACATTCTTTTCCAAACGTTCAAGTTTGCCTAATTTCAAATGTTCACGTTTCTTATTTTAGAAAGGTTTCGTGGTTCATAGTCTTATTCATTTAAGAATATAATTCTCTTTTAAACAATCTGAGAAACATATGCCTTATATGTGAGTAGGTTATTCTTGTTCATAATCAATCTTATTAAGCAGCCATGATCTAGGAAATATCATTTTGTCTCATCTTAGCTTCTATGCAGATGGAGTTTTAATAATACTTAATTATTCAATACATTTTCCTTTATTAACGCTGCAATGGTTTGTCGATACACATTCTGATTTCCGAAATCAGTAAAACATTATCCCTTTTAAAAACCAAGTACTCATTACTCACGAATGAGGTTTCACACAAAAATTCATATAATTCATTTACGTTAAGTCTCTTAACTTCTAAAATCAATAAATCATTTGTTTTATCTCTCTTAAGCCGTTATACCTAACATCCCATAAAGCTAGTATAACTCTTAAGCTTTTAAAACCAAGTATTACTCTTCTTTTAAAAACAGTTCTTAATTATCTTGAAATACTTCAAGATCTTTATTATTCGGGCTTAAGTCAAAAGACATTGTCGTACAACTACGTTCAATTAGCACGCGTACGTCTACCGTACTATATATATATTCTTTTAAAATATCATGCTCAAGAGGATAGGAAGAATCACATACCTCGCGACGATTATCGACTATTAGCAAATCGCTCCACGGCTATAACCCGGCTAGCCTGGTCCACCTTCTCAAGTAGCACATGCTACTCGCAGAACATTCAACCTATACAGGTTATACAAGTCTATCAAAGTCTAGACTACTCGGTAGAATAAATCTAGATACAAGATCCTACGGAAAATCGGGCAGCACTTCCTTATCCGTCAAACTACACAAGTCTACTGTAATACAGCCCTACGTAAGTACAGTCCAATTCTCTTCTTTAGATTCAGGCTTAAGTCCAAAGACATTGCCGCAAAACTATGCTCAGTTCTATATATAGTATACAAAAACTATATATTCCTAAAACATGTAATTTCCAATTACAGTAGGGGGACAAGATATTTACCTCGATAAGCCCATAATTATCCAAGTATAGATGTCGATCCTTAGCAACGCTTAGCTCCTACTCCGGGTGCTCCAACCCGCTCCAAACAACCCTTAGAAGTTCTACGCAACTTCTTCTTAATACTCCAACCAACTATGGAGATTTTCCTTAGGGTTTCGGTTTGAGACAAAAAGGACATACGGTAGTATTTCCGGGCTCTACGTATAGAGGTATCTTTGGAATATTACAAGGTATACGGCTAAGGTAATTTTGGGTATAACAACAATACTTTTGAGAGTATTTCTACCAAGAGGGGGGTATTTATACGAGACAACACCACAAGGGGGGGGGTATACCCCTCGGCCTACCCTACTAGGAGGGGGGGTACTTTCGGCCAAGGGGGGGAGGGACTCTCGGCCAAAGGGCCTTCTCAAAGGGGGAGGGGGAGGCTAGGACGAGACAACCACACAAAGGGGGGAAGCTCTCAAGACTTAGAGATTTAGGATGAATAAGTCTTCAAAGGGGAGGGGTATTTATAGCTCAAGAAATGGCCAACCAATGTCCAAGATCATGCCAAGTGCAAGGCAAGTGTAGGGTCAAGATTCCTCCATGTGTACCTTATCCATCTACCACACAAATATCACAAAATATCCTACCTACTCCCACTCTCCATTCGTCCACTTTACCGCCCCAAGGTCCACCAATGAGAGGGTGCCAAGTGTCGCCCTCTCGTTGGTCCAAAATGTTTCGTCTCTCGGAAAAATCCGCAAAAATTAAAAATGTCTTAGCCGGAATTTTCCCTTCGCAAGTTATGTAACACGTTTCGTCGAAAAACGACTCCAACCGGGTGTTGTGCACAAATAAAATCGGGCAAGCCTACTTTAAAGCCCAAACCTTTCTACGTACGTCCTTACGTACATACTCTGGAAATACGGGGTATAACAAGAAGTTGGTTAGAAACTTCTAAGGGTGACTTGTGGTGGTTTGGAACTTCTAAGGGTAACTTGTGGTGGTTTGAAACACAAAGATTTGGAGCTAAAACTTGCATAGGATCGACTTTAAGTTCTTGGATATTTTTGGGCTAAATTGAGGTAATGTACCTTAACCTCTTTGTGAAGTTGATTATTATGTATATTGGATATTATACATATATTGAAAGTATATTATGAAGTATGAGATATAAGGAAAGATTTGGATCATGTTAAGATGTTAAAAGGAGAATTGGCATATTAGCCATTAAAATGGTAAAAATGTATCCATTACTTACTAAGAAGTTAGCAACAAAGAAACTATAACTTATATAAAGATTGGAATATAAGTTGAAGGACTAATGAAGTAATTGGATAAGTAAAATTGTAAAAGTTGGCCAAGGACCCCAACTTAAGGACTGTATTTACTTTGGACCGTATTTACTTTGGACAGTATTTACTTTGGACAGTATTTACTTTGGACCGTATTTACGTTGGACTGCATTTACATTATTGTTATTAAGTAGAGATTGTTAATCGCTTTCGTTTGGGCGTGTTATCCCCTTCTTTAATTATTATTGTTATTAAGGAGAGATTGTTAATCGCGTTCCATTTGGGCGTGTTATCCCCCTTCTTTAATTATTGTTGTTATTAAGGAGAGATTGTTAATCGCGTTACGTTTGGGCGTGTAATCCCCTTCTTTATATTTCGGTATTATTGCACCTTAATTATAGTATGTTAATTACGGTTATCGGGCCTTGGAAAAGGTGGAAAATTGAGTAGAAGCGGGGGAGGTGCTGCCGAATTTTCCGTAGGAAATGGAACCTTGTTCTTAGAAATATCCTACGAAGAGATCTAGAAGTTAATAGACGTTTCATGGCCATTATAGGTTGAAGTACTACGAGTACCATATTCTACTTGAAGGGTGGAAAAAGGGCTAGCAAGGTTATAGTACTTTGGAGCGTTTTGTTAATTGTCGATAATCGGCGCGAGGTATGTGAACCTCTTCCTATACTTTCTAGCATGATTGTTGTAAACTATGTAGTACGGTAGACGTACGTGTGCTAAACGAATTTGGTTGGTTTAAAACATAAAGTGTTATAATGGCTTTATGGGAAGTTAATTACAACAACTTTATGTAGGAAAAAGAATGGTTTATTGATTTTTAAAAGATAAGAGACTTGACATATATTTGACTTGATTTGATATGTGAAGAACTTGAATTGTGTGGAAAGTTGTGAAACCTCATTCGTGAGTAATGAGTACTTGGTTTTTAATAATAATGTTATATGGATTTCGGAAATGGGAATGAGTATCGAACAAGCCATTGCAGCGTTAATAAAGGAAAATGTAATGACTAATAATTAACTTAAAACAAGTAGAATCTTCCATCTGCATAGAAGCTAAGATAAGACAAAATTGTATTACATTTCCTAGATCATGGCTGCTTTAATAAGATCATTAAAAACAAGTTTGATTTTCTTAAAGATTCCAAAGTAAGGGACTTAATTTATAAAAGAGAAAGACTTGAAAATTTGAAGATAGTTACTCTATTTTGATACTACGGGTATCGTGTGACTTTTGTGAAAGAAATGAATCTTGTTAAAAAGTTAAAGTATGTAGTACATTGGGGTTAAAACCCGGATTTGTTGACATAAAATGAAAGTACCTTGTGCGAGTAACTTGCCTATGTTTTGTGATAGCCTTGTAATACTTTCTTGTTGGTTTGATAAAGTGAACATGTTATGATGCTACGTGTGTTAGTGTCTTGTGACGTTGTGTAAGGGGGTTTTTCTTGTTGTGCTTATGTTGTTTAACGATAATCCCGTTGTCTTTGGTATTATATCACTTACCCTCGACTTGTTATGATGCGGGGTTAAGCGCCCTATCACGACCGAACCGGGCCGTGGTCGTGCCTTACCCGGCACCCGATGATACAACATCGAGTAATCGTGAACATAAAACAATAACATGAAGCCAATGCAATAAGACAGTGAAATAAGAAGACAGGCTAACCAAAAACGGTTACCTTCAGTATATATAAATAACAATTTGAACAGTTACATCCTATTACAACCCTGCCCACAACAGTACTACAGACCTCTACGAATGATATGACAACAACGACGGGACAGGGCCCCGTCATACCCCTGAATGTAAGCACCTACAACAACAGGGGACTATACCAAGATAAGCCTCCGGAGAAACGGAGCTTTCCCAACGCTGAACTGTGACCCTAAGAGCGAGGATCAATGACTGGTGTACCTTTACCTGCGGCATGAACGCAGCCTCGAAGGTCGATCAAACAGTACCAAGTATGTGGCGAAAATAAATCGTAAATGAAATCATAGTAGTCTATATAAAGCGGGAGACATGTATGATAACCAAACTACGATTCACTATAAATAAGCGATCATGTCAAGTCGTGGACTCACGCCTCAAAGTCATCACTTAAATATAACAATGGGTCTCACGCCCAACATCAATCATGCGTGGAATACCTTCCTCACCGCCGGCATCATGATATAAAAGCACCAAGGAATACACATGAACACCGTGTCCCACTGTGTCATCATAAAACCGCACGGGGTAAGTACGAAGGCATAGCCGACTACCAAACCCACGGTACATCAAGGTCATAATCAGATCATGATGCATCTAGACGCGTGATCAAAGCCGCCACTCGCCCGCGATATCTAATGCGCGTCTAGCCCCGAACTTCCCGCGACTCGCATAAGCCACTCCGATGGCCCGCATGAGGTATTCCCGCATCGAGGTAGCTACTCCCGGCGGCGTCTCGGACTCGCCCGTCCGCATGGCCACATAGACCGCATGACCACAAAGGCGCGACACTAACACGGAACTCCCGCGATTCGCGCCACATGCACCGCATAAGGTATTCTCGAATCATAGGTCACATGGACCGCTTTGAGTCTACCCGCGTGGAGGCAGCTTAACCGGAATCATGGTGATACAATACTAACATAACGACTTATCGTTTAAACAACATAAGCACAATCAGGGAAACCCTTTACACAAACATCACAAGATACTAACACACGTAGCATCCTAGCATGTTTACTTAACAAATCAACAAGAAAGTATTACAAGGCTATCACAAACCAACACAATCAAGTTATACACACAGGTACTTTCTACTACATGATTAACAAGATCGGGTTTTTATCCCCAAAGTACTTCATACATTAACTCTTTAAAAGATACGTTACTTTCACAAAAGTCACACAATACCCGTAGTAAATGAAAATAGAGTGATTATCTTTTGAAGTAAATCAAAACACTTCTCTTTGTAAAATCAAGTAACAACATTCTTTTCCAAACGTTCCAAGTTTGCCTAATTTCAATTACTCAAGTTTCCCATTTTCGAAAGGTTTGTAGTTCATAGTCTTATTCATTTAAGAATATAATTCTCTTTTAAACCATCTGAGAAACATATGCCTTATATGTGAGTAGGTTATTCTTGTTCATAATCAATCTTATTAAGCAGCCATGATCTAGGAAATATCATTTTGTCTCATCTTAGCTTCTATGCAGATAGAGTTTCTACTGGTTTTAATAATACTTAATTATTCAATACATTTTCCTTTATTAACGCTAAAATGGTTTGTCGATACACATTCTGATTTCCGAAATCAGTAAAACATTATCCCTTTTAAAAACCAAGTACTCATTACTCACGAATGAGGTTTCACACAAAAAAATTCATATAATTCATTTACGTTAAGTCTCTTATCTTTTAAGATCAAGTCTCTTAACTTTTATAATCAATAAATCATTCATTTTATCTTTCTTACGACGTTATACCTAACTTCCCATAAAGCTAGTATAACTCTTATGTTATCAAAACCAAGTGTTACTCTTCTTTCAAAAACAGTTCTTATTACTTTTTGAAATACTTCAAAGTTCTTATCATTCAGGCTTAAGTCAAAAGACAATGCCGTACAACTACGTTCAGTTAACACGCGTACGTCTACCGTACTATATATACTTCTTTAAAATATCATGCTCAAGCGTATAAGAAGAATCACATACCTCGCGACGATTATCGACTATTAGCAAATCGCTCCACGACTATAACCCGGCTAGCCTGGTCCACCTTCTCAAGTAGCACATGCTACTCGCAGAACATTCAACCTATACAGGTTATACAAGTCTATCAAAGTCTAGACTACTCGGTAGAATAAATCTAGATACAAGATCCTACGAAAAATCGGGCAGCACTTCCCTATCCGTCAAACTACACAAGTCTCATGTCTGATCTACGTAATTTGATTCGATTCTCTTCTTTAAATTCAGGCTTAAGTCCAAAGACATTGCCGCAAAACCATTTTCAGTTCTATATATAGTATACTTCATCTATATATTCCTACAACATGTAATTTCCAATTACAATAGGGGGACAAGATAATTACCTCGATAAGCCCATAATTATCCAAGTAAAATGTCGATCCTTAGCAACGCTTAGCTCCTACTCCGGGTGCTCCAACACGCTCCAAACAACCCTTAGAAGCTCTACGCGACCTCTACTTAATACTCCAACCAACTATGGATATTTTCCTTAGGGTTTCGGTTTGAGACAAAAAGGACATACGGTAGTATTTCCGGGCTCTACGTATAGAGGTATCTTTGGAATACTACAAGGTATACGGCTAAGGTAATTTGGGTATAACAACAATACTTTTGAGAGTATTTCTACCAAGAGGGGGGGTATATATACGAGACAACACCACAAAGGGGGGGTGTATACCCTCTACCAACCCCACTGTGGGGTACTCTCGACGAGGGGAGGGCTCTAGGCCAAGGGGGCCTCACAAGGGGGGAGGACGAGAACACCACACAAAGGGGGGAAGCTCTCAAGACTTAGGAAAGTTTAGGAATGGATGAAGAAGTCTTCAAAGGGGGGGGGGTATTTATAGGTCAAGCCATGGCCAACCAATGGCCAAGATCATGCCAAGTGCAAGGCAAGTGTAGGGCTAGGATTCACCCAAGTGTACCTTATCCATCTACCCACAAAATATCCTACCAACTACTTGACAAAAAAGCCAAGACCAATCGGCCACTTCACCGCCCCAACGTCCCCAATGAGAGGGTGACAAGTGTCGCCCTCACGTTGGTCCAAAATGTTACGTCTCTCGGAAAAATCCGCAAAAAGTAGAAATGACATAGCCGGAATTTTCCCTTCGCAAGTTATGTAAAACGTTTCGTCGAAAAACTGTTATACCCCGTATTTCCAGAGTATGTACGTGAGGGCGTACGTATTAAATTTTTTTGCCTTAAGAATTGGCTTTGGTTCGAAATTTGGGCACAAGTGCCGAATAGAGTCGTTTTACGGCGAAGCGTTTCCACGACTTACGTTGGGAAAATTCGGCTATGTCATTTAGTATTTTTGCGGATTTTTCCGAGCGGCGGAACATTTTTGGACCAACGGGAGGTGACACTTGTCACCCTCGTTGGGCACAAGAGGAGGCTTGGCCTTGGCCGATTGGTCCCTCCTTTTGTGCCTTGTTTTGTGGCTTGTTTTGTGGAGTGTTTTGTGGAGTGTTTTGTGGGTGCACTTGGCTTGATCTTGGCCTTACACTTGCCTAACACATGGATGGATCTTGGCCATTGGTTGGCCTTTGCTTGGCCTATAAATAGCTCCCCTTTGTGAAGACTTTCTTCATCCACAAATTGCCTAAGTCTTGAAGTTCTCTTCCTCCCTCCCTTGTGAAATTCGTCCACCACCCCCCTTTGCCCCTTTGAAAGCTTTCCCCAGCTGTGGTGCCTTGGCCGTGGGGTACCCCCCCCCTAGCCTAGTTGTTTTCGTATAATACCCTTTGTTGTGGTATAGAAATACTCTCCTAAGTATTGTTATAATGTCCAAAATACTTTAGCCCAAATACCTTGTAGTACTTTCCAAAGTACCCTTTGTAATAAATACCCGGTAAATACGATTATACTTTCCTTAGCCTCTACACGAAACCCTAAGGAAAATCTTCACCCGTTGTTGAAGTATGGAGTAGAAGTTGCGTAGAACTTCTAAGGGTTGTTTGGAGCGGATTGGAGCACTCGGAGGAGGAGCTAAACCTTGCTCAGGAGCGACTTTAAACTCGGATAATTTTGGGCTTATCGAGGTAAATATCTTGTCCCCTATTGTAATTGGAAATTACATAAGTGTTGAATATATAGTGTTATATACTATATATAGAATCGAACTTAGTATTATGGCAATGTCTTTTGACTTAAGCTGAAGAATGAAGAATTGAGCGTAATCACATAGAAGGATAATAAAGAGAAGAATCGAATCGTAATTACCTAGGGTTGTATTCCCGTAGAATTATGTAGCATTACTGTGTTGTTTAATTTTACGCGTCCGGTTTGACGTGTTAACCCCCCCCCCCCCCTGGTTGGCTTGGTAACCGACCTCGATAGAAGGAGGAGATTTCTGTTGTTGCGGGGAGAGTCTTGCGAATTTTACGTAGAAAGATGGGAGCGTGTGTTTAAGATTTAATAGACGTTTGTGGCCTTTATAGGTGAAAGTACTAAGAGTAGCGTATTCTACTCGAGGAGTGGAAAGGGAAAGCAAGGCTTAAGTACTTGGAGCATTTTGCTTATTGTCGTTAAATCGTCGCGGTATGTGAACCTCTTCCTATCTCTTCCAGCATGATATGTGTGAACTATGTAGTACGGTAGACGTACATGTGTTAGCAGTGTTTGATTGTTTTTAAAAAATAAAGTGTTATAACGGCTTTATGGGAATTTTGTTATAAAAGCTTTATGTATGTTAGAAAATACTTTGTGGTTTTAAAGGTAATCGATGTGAATTATAAGCGGCTAGTTATAATAAAGAACTTGATGTATTTCAAAAGATTTCTAAATCGTTTTGAAGTGAGAGTAACACTTGGTTTTAAAGGTTTTAAAAAGAGTTATACTAGCTTGATGGGGAGTTAGGTATAATGTCTTAAGAAAGGTAAAGAAAATAGTTTACTGATGTTAGAAGTTAAGAGACTTGATCTTATAAGATAAGAGACTTAACTTATTTGTTTTAATGTGGATGTTTGTGTGAAACCTCATTCGTGAGTAATGAGTACTTGGTTTTATTTAAAGGATAATGTTTCTTGATTTGGAAATCGTAATGTGTATCGACAGCACCAATCGCAGCGTTAATAAAGGAAAATGTATTGAATAATGATGAATTGTATTAAAACGGTAGAAACCTCCATCTGCATAGAAACTAAGATGAGACAAAATGATATTACATTTTCTAGATCATGGTCATTGTAATAAGAATGTTGTAAACAAGAATAACCTACTCTCACGTGAGACTTATATTACTCAATTGTTCTAAAAAGGAATCAAGTGATTAAGTTTATGAACTATGAAACCATTTGAAAATGAGAAGCTTGAGTAATTGAAACTAGGCAAACTGGAACTTAGGAAAAGAATGTTGTTACTTGATTTTGAAAAGGAATGTGGGTTGGTCATTCTAATACTACGTATCGGGTGACTTTGATAAGTAATGGATCTCTTTTAAAGAATTTAACGGACGTAGTACTTTAGGGTTGAAACGGACTTTGGCATAAAATGAAGGTACTTTGAGTGATGTGAAACTTGCCTATGCTTGTTGTGGTGAAGCATTCCTATGCTTGTTGTTGTGAAACTTGCCTATGCTTGTGATGATAGCCTTTGTTGTGCAAGTGTGGTGTTTACGTGTTACCGCGTCTCGATAGAGGCGATTGGTAGTTGAGGTTTCTTCTTGTTCGGCCGGGTATCCGGTGGTCGGCTCTCGTACTGCCGTCTCGTGTGATTCGGCCTTGGTATCGGTAGTCACCCTCGCACTTGCCCGTTCGATATAGTGACGAAGTTTCGTGATCTGACCTTGGTCACCGTGGTCACCCTCGTACTTGCCCGGTCGGTGCGTGGCCGGCCTTGGTATCCGGTGGTCGGCTCTCGCACTTGCCCGTGACGGCCGTGTTTTGGTTGCATTGTATTATTGGTACGGTCGGATCTGGTAGTTATACTTGTCCTGTACGTTTTTTATTAAACAGTTGGGACATTTTGTTCATGTATAATTCTTGTTATTGTTATATCATAAACTGCCTGCTGTGATGATGAAATTCCACGGTCACGAGTGATAATTTGGAGCGTGAGTCCCTGTCTTGATATCGGTTATATGTTATATCTCGTAGTTTGGTCATCATACATGTCTCTGCTTTATATAGACTATTATGATTTCATTTCTGATGTTGTGATTTCACATACTTGGTACTGTTATCTTGACCTCCTTGGGCTGCGTTCACGCCGCAGTAAAAGGTACATCATTTGTCGATCCTCGCTTAGGATCACCTTTCAGCGTATTGAAAGCTCCGTTCCTTGGAGGCTTATCTTTGGTATGTTACCACAGTGCAGTAGATGCTTATACATTCGGGGTATGGCGGGGCCTGTCCGTCATAGTTGTTGTAAATCTTAGAGTGCATGCTTTGTTGTGGCGTGGTTGTAAAAGGATTAAAGCTTCGGGTTTTATGTATATCTTGAAGGCAAGCTGTTTTGGTTGGCTTTATTTATTTATTATATCTCTTGTTTCATGATTCATGTTTTATTTTCTTGCCGTTTTCTCGATGTTGTATCACTAGGGTGCGGGGTAAGGCACGATGCTGCCCGGTTCGGGCGTTACAAAGTGGTATCGAGCGATTAATCCTCGGAAAGTGTCTACGCACCGTGTCTAGTAGAGTCCGGATTATCGGTGTGTTGTGCACCACATCTATAATCGTGAGGCTATAGGACATTTAGGATTGGTTTCCATTCTTCTCATTACGAGATCGTGCCTTAGAGGCGTGTGATAAGATTGGACCCTCCGACGTGTTTCGTTTTACGATTATGCCTGCGAAAGGCAACCGGGCGAAGAAGGGCAAAGCGGCAGAGGATCTGCGAGTAAACGTGGCAGAGACCACGATGCACGAGCCTCGATCCGCGATGCAGGCGAGAGGAGATGAGTTACAAAGTGGGCGATTAATGGCGAGGTTGTGGCAGACTTGAGGATAGCCGACGCAGCGATTCCGATGCGCGATGGTTCACCCTAGATCCGATAGTTCGAGGCTACGGGATTTTACGAGTTGTAGGCGCGAGTTTTATGGGTGAGGCACGAGGATGATCCGCATGAGTTCATCAAGCGATTCTGACGGATCATGAAGTGATCAAGGCATCGGAGATCGAGTCGGTGGCCCTAGGTTCACATCAATCGCGTGATACCGCAATGATCGGTAGTTTGATTCTTGGGAGCTGTCCAGGAGAGCATGCACTTCCAGCGGTATGGAACGAGTTCTCGAGGCCTTTCTTGCACATTTCTTGCCTCCCGGATGAGGAGGCTCGGTAAACAGATTTTTGGTGTTCTGGCAGCAGGCGTGCGGTTCGGGAGTACAATGTGGAGTTCGACTCATTGGCGTGACGTCCCGCGTTAGTAGCTAGTATGGAGGATCGAGTGCACCGATATGTTCTGAGGGCTTGATGATTGCCTTGCGAGAGAGTTGTTCGGGTGTAGCTCTTGGTGGGCATGGACATTGCCCGCACGCAGCGTATACACTTGGATGTGAGGCGGATAAATCGACGGAATGACCAAAGTCGGCGAAGAGGCGAGCAGCAGGTCCTTTGGTGACTTTCGAGGCGGACCGCCTCGGCGAACTAGTTATGTACCTCCGTCGATGCAGTGGTCCTCCCGGCTTTCGGGACGCCGGGATATTCGAGGAGGCGGTCGGGGCTCCTGTGTTTCAGATTTTGAGAGCGAGTGCTCGCGGATGAGTTGCCCTTGTCTCGGTGTGGCGTTGTGGAAAGCTTCATAAGGGAGAGTGTCGTACTAACTCGGGAGATTGTTATTTTGCGCCAACAGGGCCATCGGCAGAAGGCTGTCCGACCGGGGTAGCTTGGTAGGATAGCATGGACTACTAGAAGCGATTGCGGGTTCTTCACCTTCGTAGCGAGGCAGGATGCTCGTACCGGAAGGCCCGGTAGAGGTCGCGGTGGGAGTTCGATTTTAGCGGTCCTTGAACCGCCTAGTTTGGTATATCCTTAACCTCAGAGTTTTGTTGTATTGATGTTGTTGATGTGTTTAATGTTATGTTTGGATAGCTTTGTGCAAAAATGTGATTTAGAAACACAGTTAGTGAAAAGGGTAAGTCACAGGTAGTGTGAGATGGAAGTGGTAGCTTTCATGAAGTGAAATAGTAAGATTGTTCGGATCGGGAACAAGAGTTGCGCGATTGGGGGTCGGGTTGAGGACCATTTGCGGGTCAACCCGTAACCGGTTTGGGGTGGGGTCGATGGTGGTCCCGCCAGTGGTAGGTCACGAGGGTGCTAGGCCCAGTTTAGATGACCATCGTATGAGTTCGTGGACGCGTTCGATCGAGAATCAGTTCGTGAAGGCCGGGAATGGCCTTAGGGGAAATCGAGGTTAGTGAGATGACCAAGTTTGGAGGTAGTGACTCCAAGGGTTGGAAACAGAAGCGTTGACAGAAGTGTGGTACGGATACTAGAACGAGTTCGAGTGTTCGTGACGAGTACTACGAGAAAGGGGAAAAGTGAACGTATGTTTTTGTGGCCAGGTGTGGCATGATTGTTTTAAACGTATAGCGGTGAAGACTATCACGGCGCTGTTGTTTTGAGACCTTGAAGGAACATTCGGGACGAATGTTTCTAAGGGGGGATGAATGTTATACCCCGTATTTCCAGAGTATGTACGTGAGGGCGTACGTATTAAAATTTTTGCCTTAAGAATTGGCTTTGGTTCGAAATTTGGGCACAAGTGCCGAATAGAGTCGTTCGGCGAAAGCGTTTCCACGACTTACGTTGGGAAAATTCGGCTATGTCATTTAGTATTTTTGCGGATTTTTCCGGCGGAACATTTTGGACCAACGGGAGGTGACACTTGTCACCTCATTGACGGCAAAGAGGAGGCTTGGCCTCGGCGATTGGTCCCTCCTTTTGTGCCTTGTTTTGTGGCTTGTTTTGTGGAGTGTTTTGTGGAGTGTTTTGTGGGTGCACTTGGCTTGATCTTGGCCTTACACTTGCCTAACACATGGATGGATCTTGGCCATTGGTTGGCCTTTGCTTGGCCTATAAATAGCTCCCCTTTGTGAAGACTTTCTTCATCCACAAATTGCCTAAGTCTTGAAGTTCTCTTCCTCCCTCCCTTGTGAAATTGGTCCACCACACCCCTTTCCCCCTTTGCCGAAAGCTTTCCCCCCCCTTTGTGGTGCCTTGGCCGTGGGGTACCCCCCCCCTAGCCTAGTTGTTTTCGTATAATACCCTTTGTTGTGGTATAGAAATACTCTCCTAAGTATTGTTATAATGTCCAAAATACTTTAGCCCAAATACCTTGTAGTACTTTCCAAAGTACCCTTTGTACGAAAAACCCGGAAAATACGATTATACTTTCCTTAGCCTCTACACGAAACCCTAAGGAAAATCTTCACCCGTTGTTGAAGTATGGAGTAGAAGTTGCGTAGAACTTCTAAGGGTTGTTTGGAGCGGATTGGAGCACTCGGAGGAGGAGCTAAACCTTGCTCAGGAGCGACTTTAAACTCGGATAATTATGGGCTTATCGAGGTAAATATCTTGTCCCCCTATTGTAATTGGAAATTACATAAGTGTTGAATATATAGTGTTATATACTATATATAGAACTGAACTTAGTATTATGGCAATGTCTTTTGACTTAAGCCTGAAGAATGAAGAATTGAACAGTAATCACATAGAAGGATAATAAAGAGAAGAACTGAACTGTAATTACCTAGGGTTGTATTACTGATGAGACTTATGTAGCATTCGTAGTAGAATTATGCGCGTCGGTTAGACGTGTTAACCCCTGGTTGGGTTGGTTGCCGACCTCGATAGAAGGAGGAGATTTACGTTGCTTGGGGAGAGTCTTTGAATTTTCTGTAGAAAGATGGGAACGTGTGTTTAAGATTTAATAGACGTTTGTGGCCTTTATAGGTGAAAGTACTAAGAGTAGCGTATTCTACTCGAGGAGTGGAAAGGGCTAGCAAGGTTGTAGTACTTGGAGCATTTTGCTTATTGTCGTTAAATCGTCGCGGTATGTGAACCTCTTCCTATCTCTTCTAGCATGATATGTGTGAACTATGTAGTACGGTAGACGTACATGTGTTAACTGTGTTTGATTGTTCTTAAAACATAAAGTGTTATAACGGCTTTATGGGAAGTTGGTTATAACAGCTTTATGTAGGTAAGAAAATACTTTGTGGTTTTAAAAGGTAACTGATGTGAATTATAACTGGCTAGTTATAATAAAGAACTTGATGTATTTCAAAAGATTTCTAAATCGTTTTGAAGGAGAGTAACACTTGGTTTTAAAGGTTTTAAAAGAGTTATACTAGCTTGATGGGAGTTAGGTATAATGTCTTAAGAAAGGTAAAGAAAATAGTTTACTGATGTTAGAAGTTAAGAGACTTGATCTTATAAGATAAGAGACTTAACTTATTTGTTTTAATGTGGATGTTTGTGTGAAACCTCATTCGTGAGTAATGAGTACTTGGTTTTATTTAAAGGATAATGTTTCTTGATTTGAAATCGAATGTGTATCGACAGCACCAACTGCAGCGTTAATAAAGGAAAATGTATTGAATAATGATGAATTGTATTAAAACCAGTAGAAACCTCCATCCGCATAGAAACTAAGATGAGACAAAATGATATTACATTTTCTAGATCATGGTCTTTGTAATAAGAATGTTGTAAACAAGAATAACCTACTCTCACGTGAGACTTATATTACTCAATTGTTCTAAAAGGAATCAAGTGATTAAGTTTATGAACTATGAAACCATTTGAAAATGAGAAGCTTGAGTAATTGAAACTAGGCAACCGGAACTTAGGAAAAGAATGTTGTTACTTGATTTTGAAAAGTAATTTGGGTTTGTCATTCTAATACTACGTGTATCGGGTGACTTTGATACGTAATGGATCTCTTTTAAAGAATTTAACTCACCTAGTACTTTAGGGTTGAAACACGGACTTTGGCATAAAATGAAGGTACTTTGAGTGATGTGAAAATTGCCTATGATTGTTGTGGTGACACATTCCTGCTTGTTGTTGTGAAACTTGCCTATGCTTGTGATGATAGCCTTTGTTGTGCAAGTGTGGTGTTTCGTGTTACCGCGTCTCGATAGAGGCGATTGGTAGTTGAGGTTTCTTCTTGCTCGCCCGGGTATCCGGTGGTCGGCTCTCGTACTGCCCCGCCTCGTGGTTCGGCCTTGGTATCCGGTAGTCACCCTCGCACTTGCCCGCTCAAGATAGTGACGAAGTTTCGTGATCTGACCTTGGTCCTCGTGGTCAGCCCTCGTACTTGCCCGGTCACCGCGTGACCGCCTTGGTATCCGAGTCGGCTCGCACTTGCCCCGTATCGGCCGTGTTTTGGTTGCATTGTATTATTGGTACGGTCGGATCTGGTAGTTATACTTGTCTGCACGGTTTTATAACACAGGTGGGACATGGTGTTCATGTATAATCCTTGGTATTGTTATATCATAAATCGCCGGTGAGGAAGAAATTCCACGCACGCAGTGATAATTTGGAGGCGTGAGTCCTGTCTTGATGTAATCGGTTATATGTTATATCAGTAGTTTGGTCATCATACATGTCTCGCTTTATATAGACTATTATGATTTCATTCTGATGTTGTGATTTCACATACTTGGTACTGTTATCGACCTCCTTGAAGTGCGTTCATCCGCAGTAAAAGGTACATCATTGCCGATCCCCTCTTTTAGGATCACCTTTCAGCGTATTGGAAAGCTCCGTTCCTTCTGAGGCTTATCTTTTGGTATGTTACCCTGAGTCTGTAGATGCTTATACATTCAGGGGTATGGCGGGGCCCTGTCCCGTCATAGTTGTTGTAAATCTTAGAGTGCATGCTTTGTTGTGGCGGGGTTGTAAAAGGATTAAACTGCTCGGGTTTTATGTATATCGAAGGCAAGCTGTTTTGGTTGCTTTGTTTATTTATTATATCTCTTGTTTCATGATTCATGTTTTATTTTCCGCTGGTTTTCTCTGATGTTGTATCACTAGGGTGCCCGGGGTAAGGCACCAGTAACGGGCCCGGGTTCGGGGCGTTACAAAAACGACTCCAACCGGGTGTTGTGCACAAAGTAAAATCGGCCAAGCCGCTTTTAAAGCCCAAACTTTTCTACGTACGTCCTTACGTACATACTCTGGAAATACGGGGTATAACATTCTCCCCTCCTTAGAAACATTCATCCCGAATGTTCCTTCTAAGTCTCAAAACAAACGTGCGCCAGTATAATCTTCACTACTATACTTACGAGAACAATCCTGCCACAACTGGCCGCAGAAACACCTGCGCAAATACGTACATCTAAGTCCACGAGGAAACACCTCTAATATTACAAAAAGCACTCACCCGAGGTCTAAAATATACTTCCTTCGCACCTTCTTCATACAAAAGAAATGATCACATCGATGCTCGCAATACATGCTCGTTTCTTCCCCTTACGCGTCGTACCCTTCTCGTACACTCGAACTCCTTCTCATAACTTACCATATCTCTGTTACTGATTCCGTTCCCGAAATCTCTGGGTTACTATCTCCAACTTGGTCATCATTAACTGGGAACACTCTGGATGGATCTCCGATACTTTCCCGAACATAGCAATACGAAAGATCGGACATACCGCCTCCCAAGTCGGACGGCAAAAGCTAATCATACAGGCAACCTGGCCTACTCTTCACATGATCTGAAAGGCCCAAAGTAACTTGGGCTAAGCTCCCTCTGTTTTCCAAAACTCATCGCACCCTATCCGGGGTGGTACCTTCAAGAATTCCGACCGTCAACCTGAACTTTAAGTGTCGACGTCGATTATCCGCACGACTTCCGTTGACTCTGAGCTGCCAATGACCTCATCTGGATAAGATTCACCCTATCCACATTCTACTGAACAAGTATGAACCAACTATCTGAACTTTGCCAACATCGAACCAATCGAACGACAACTTACATTTCCGCCCCTACAAGGCGCCATAAAGCGACATTCGAATACTGAAATGGTAGCTTAAACACTCCCTCCACAGGAGACAACAATCCCCACAACTACCCCAGAAATCCAAACACTGGCCCGAGGGCGAATGCGATTCTGAGTCTCACCTGAGTTCCTAACCCTGCCTGGTAAAACTCTCAGAAAGAAAAAGAAACAGCCGTAACCTGGGCCCCATGCTCGCCATAAGGTGAAGGTAGGCACCCCGTGCAGCCTTACAACCTTTCTGATATAACAACACTGCTGAGTATACGGTCCGACCGAAAACCACGATGGGCTGCCCCCATCGGCCCGACTACTGGTCGAACGCATCCATGAACTTGTACGCTGGTTAACCAAACCTGGGCCTAACACCCTCATGACCCTATCACAAGGCGGGACCACCACAACCGACCCACCACCATACGGCCGCGGGTTGACCCATGGCGTGGCCTCAACCCGACCCGGCAACGCGCAAAACACTAGCTCCCCGATCCGGAACAATTTCGCTAATCACGTTATGAAAACCTAGCGGTCATCTTAGTTCAACTACCCTCTTTCATACCACACTACTTAGGGACCTATCTCAAACATAGCTCACGTGCACTATGCACTCCGATAAGGATCAAACATAACACTACACCTTTACTCGAGATGGCCTTACCTCTAAGGTCTCTACGTATAAAACTCTAAGGCTCACACCTTCTCTATCCCCCAAATCTTACTTGGTTAACTAACCAAGATTTCTAATCACAATTTACACAATGCTATCAGAATATAACACTTAAGGTATACTCACCTTATCACACATACTATTCCCTAGAGGGTTAAAGATCTATCTGTATTCACTGCTTCACTCCCCTTAGTCGTTCTAATCAAACCTGCCCCGTAGGGCGCATAGCTAAGGAAGGTGACGAACTACCCACCGATACTGAAGGCTAAGTCCTCCTACTAGGACATCCTCTCGTCATCAGACCCTGACGGTCGTAGGTACAACAAGTACCAACTAAAAGACGTCATTCCCTGGGATGACATCTGCCACACTGTGAACCGGAAGTCCTGGTGCTCTGACCAACTCCTGCATAGTCCGAACGTCCTGAACCCTGTGGAGGACCACTCTGCACTGGCGGAGGTGCATATCTAATCTGCTGGTGAGGCAATTTACCTCGAAAGTTACCAAAGGACCTTGCTGTTCTGGCCCTCTTCTGCTGTCCTTCGTTAACCCTTCGATCTCTACGTTTCTTGGCCTGCTGCGCACAAGCCCGTACACAGGCCATGCTCAAGCCTAACTGAAGAATTACTTTCGCACAACCCTCTCTTAGATAGTCATCAAGACTCGCGGTACGTCGGTATACTCTCTGGTAGTCAAATCCATAGCTAGTAACAGGGTCGCCTCTTTGCAATCTATATTCTCTGTCCCCGGTCGTGGAACTGAAGGTTCATATAACATGGTCGCAGTAGGAACTGCCGTCGCCGTGCTAAACTCTGCTGGGGCTAGGGACGTCGCAGAACTCCCCGAATGAAGCACCTAACTCAGGTGATGGTTGGGCCTGCGCCCTCGTAACCCTCTGTACTCTACTCGCAGCTCCCTCGGCTGCCTTGCCCTCCTGGGCCCGGGTTTGCCCTACGCGGAGGCATAACGGTAAGGGAAAGAAATACGTTAGAGGGTACAACTTACAATACAGCTCTAAGGCACGATCTCAGAGTGAGAAGAATAGAAACCAATCCTAAATATTTTATAGCCTCCTGATTATTGGTGTGGTGCACAACACACCGATAATCAAGACTCTACTAGATACGGTCTGTAGACACTTTCTGAGGATTAACTGCTCTGATACCACTTTTGTCACGACCCGAACCCGGGCGTGGATCGGTGCCTTACCGCACCCGGTGATACAACATCAGAGTAATCAGCGGAACATAAAACAATAACATGAAGCCAATGCAATAAGACAGTGAAATAAGAAGACAGGCTAACCAAAAACGGTTACCTTCAGTATATATAAATAACAATTTGAACAGTTACATCCTATTACAACCCTGCCCACAACAGTACTACAGACCTCTACGAATGATATGACAACAACGACGGGACAGGGCCTCGTCATACCCCTGAATGTAAGCACCTACAACAACAGGGGACTATACCAAGATAAGCCTCCGGAGAAACGGAGCTTTCCCAAACGCTGAACTGTGACCCTAAGAGCGAGGATCAATGACTGGTGTACCTTTACCTGCGGCATGAACGCGGCCCAAGGAGGTCAATCAGTACCAAGTATGTGAAATCGAAAATAAATCAGAAATGAAATCATAGTAGTCTATATAAAGCGGGAGACATGTATGATAACCAAACTACGATTCACCATAAATAAGCGATCATGTCAGTCGTGGACTCACGCCTCAAAGTCATCACTCAAATATAACAATGGGTCTCACGCCCACAACATCAATCATGCCGTGGAATACCTTCCCGCCGCTGCCGTGATCTATGATATAAAAGCACCAAGGAATACACATGAACACCAGGTCCCACCTGTGTCATCATAAAACCGTACGGGGTAAGTACGAAGGCATAGCCGACTACCAAAACCCACAGTACATCAAGGTCATAACTGTATCATGATCTGTCTAGACCGTCACATGATCAAAGCTGGCCACTCGCCCGCAGTATCTAATGTGCGCGTCTAGCCCCGAACTTCCGCGACTCCGCATAAGCCACTCCGATGGCCCGCATGAGGTATTCCCCGCATCGAGGGTAGCTACTCCCCGGCAGCGTCCTGGACTCGCCGTCCGCATGGCCACATAGACCGCATGACCACAAAGGCCGCACACTAACCTGGAACTCCCGCAGTTCCGCATAGGCCACTGCACCGCATAAGGTATTCTCGAATCATAGGTCACACAGACACTTTGAGTCTACTCCCGCGTGGAGGGCACTTTAACCCCTAATCATGAGTGATACAATACTAACATAACAGCTTATCGTTTAAACAACATAAGCACAATCAAGGGAAACCCCTTTACACAAACATCACAAGATACTAACACACGTAACATCCTAGCATGTTTAAATAACAAATCAACAAGAAAGTATTACAAGCCTATCACAAACCAACACAATCAAGTTATACACACAAGGTACTTTCTACTACATGATTAACAAGATCGGGTTTTTATCCCCAAAGTACTTCATACATTAACTCTTTAAAAGATACGTTACTTTCACAAAAGTCACACAATACCCGTAGTAAATGAAAATAGAGTGATTATCTTTTGAAGTAAATCAAAACACTTCTCTTTGTAAAATCAAGTAACAACATTCTTTTCCAAACGTTCCAAGTTTGCCTAATTTCAATTACTCAAGTTTCCCATTTTCGAAAGGTTTGTAGTTCATAGTCTTATTCATTTATGAATATAATTCTCTTTTAAACCATCTGAGAAACATATGCCTTATATGTGAGTAGGTTATTCTTGTTCATAATCAATCTTATTAAGCAGCCATGATCTAGGAAATATCATTTTGTCTCATCTTAGCTTCTATGCAGATGGAGTTTCTACTGGTTTTAATAATACTTAATTATTCAATACATTTTCCTTTATTAACGCTGCAATGGTTTGTCGATACACATTCTGATTTCCGAAATCAGTAAAACATTATCCCTTTTAAAAACCAAGTACTCATTACTCACGAATGAGGTTTCACACAAAAATTCATATAATTCATTTACGTTAAGTCTCTTATCTTTTAAGATCAAGTCTCTTAACTTTTATAATCAATAAATCATTCATTTTATCTTTCTTACGACGTTATACCTAACTTCCCATAAAGCTAGTATAACTCTTATGTTATCAAAACCAAGTGTTACTCTTCTTTCAAAAACAGTTCTTATTACTTTTTGAAATACTTCAAAGTTCTTATCATTCAGGCTTAAGTCAAAAGACATTGCCGTACAAATACGTTCAGTTAACACGCGTACGTCTACCGTACTATATATACTTCTTTAAAATATCATGCTCAAGCGTATAGGAAGAATCATATACCTCGCGACGATTATCGACTATTAGCAAATCGCTCCACGGCTATAACCCGACTAGCCTGGTCCACCTTCTCAAGTAGCACATGCTACTCGCAGAACATTCAACCTATACAGGTTATACAAGTCTATCAAAGTCTAGACTACTCGGTAGAATAAATCTAGATACAAGATCCTACGGAAAATCGGGCAGCACTTCCCTATCCGTCAAACTACACAAGTCTACTGTAATACAGTCCTACGTAATTACAGTTCAGTTCTCTTCTTTAAATTCAGGCTTAAGTACAAAGACATTGCCGCAACACCATGTTCAGTTCTATATATAGTATACTTCATCTATATATTCCTACAACATGTAATTTTCAATTACAATAGGGGGACAAGATAATTACCTCGATAAGCCCATAATTATCCAAGTAAAATGTCGATCCTTAGCGCTAGCTCTACTCCGGTGCTCCAACCCGCTCAAACAACCCTTAGAAGCTCTACGCGACCTCTAATTAATACTCCAACCAACTATGGAGATTTTCCTTAGGGTTTCGGTTTGAGACAAAGGACATACTGAGTATTTAGCTCTACGTATAGAGGTATCTTTGGAATACTACAAGGTATACGGCTAAGGTAATTTGGGTATAACAACAATACTTTTGAGAGTATTTCTACCAAGAGGGGGGGTATATATACGAGACAACACCACAAAGGGGGGTGTATACCCCTCGGCCAACCCCACTAGGGGGTACTCTCGCCAAGGGGAGGGCTCTCGGCCAAGGGGCCTCATGAGGGGAGGGCGAGAACACCACACAAAGGGGGGAAGCTCTCAAGACTTAGGAAAGTTTAGGAATGGATGAAGAAGTCTTCAAGTGGGGGGGTATTTATACGTCAAGCCATGGCCAACCAATGGCCAAGATCATGCCAAGTGCAAGGCAAGTGTAGGGCTAGGATTCACCCAAGTGTACCTTATCCATCTACCCACAAAATATCCTACCAACTACTTGACAAAAAAGCCAAGACCAATCGGCCACTTCACCGCCCCAACGTCCCCAATGAGAGGGTGACAAGTGTCGCCCTCTCGTTGGTCCAAAATGTTTCGTCTCTCGGAAAAATCCGCAAAAAATAGAAATGACATAGCCGGAATTTTCCCTTCGCAAGTTATGTAAAACGTTTCGTCGAAAAACGACTCTAACCGGGTGTTGTGCACAAAGTAAAATCGGCCAAGCCACTTTTAAAGCCCAAACTTTTCTACGTACGTCCCACGCATACTGCGGAAATACGGGTATAACACCGTCACGAGGAATACCTCATGCGGGTCCATGGGACCTATGCGGAGCTGCGGGAGTTCCAGGAATACGGTGCGAGGAATACCTCATGCGGTCCATGTGGCCATGCGGATTGCGGGAATCCAGGATGTTGCGAGGTTACCGCCTGCGATGCGAGGAATACCTCATGCGGGCCTATGTGGCCTATGCGAAACTAGGGAGTTCCAGATTAGACGCGCAATGATATCGGCGCGAGTGGCTCACCCGATCATTTGGCGGTGTAGAAAGACCTCGTGATACGCTTTTATAGCATTGTTGGTACGGTGGGTTCTAGTAGTCGGCTATGCGCCGTACTTACCGTCACGGTTTATTATGACACAGGTGGGACCTGGTGTTCATGTGTATTCCTTGGTGTTTTATATCATGGACTGCCGGCAGTGAGGAAGGAATTCCACGGGCATGATTGATATTGTGGGCATGAGACCCAAAGTTATATTTGAGTGATGACTTTGAGGGCGTGAGTCCCTGACTTGACATGACTGCTTACATATTGTATATCGTAAATTGGTTATCATATATGTCTCCTGTTTTATATAGACTATTATGATTTTATTCTGATATTTTGATTTCACATACTTGGTACTGTTATCTTGACCTCGCCCGGGTGCGTTCATGCCGCAGGTAGAGGTACATCAGTCGTTGATCCTCGCTCATAGGATCACAGTTCAGCGTTTTGGGAAGCTCCGTTTCTCCGGAGGCTTATCTTTTGGTATGATTCCCTGAGATTGTAGGTACTTGTACATTCAGGGGTATGGCGGGGCCCTGTCCCGTCATAGGTGTTATAAAGATTCTTAGAGGTCTGTAGTACTGTTGTGGGCAGGGTTGTTAAGGATGTAACTGTTCAAGTTTTGGTATATATATACATGCCGAAAGGCGACTTTTTCTTGGTTAGACTGTTCTTACTCTTTATTGCTTCATGTCTTTGTTTTTATATTCCGCTGGTTACTCTGATGTATATCTACTTGGGTGCCCGGGTAAGGCACCGGTCACGGGCCCGGGATCGGGTCGTGACAGAAGTGCTGCCCAATTTCCCATAGAATAAGAATCGTACTTAGAAGAATCCTACGTAAAACTAGAAGTTGATAGGCTTGTTTTGACTATTATAGGTTAACACTCTGCGCGCGACATATCCGACTTGGCAAGTGGATTTAGCCGAGGAGGTATGTGATTCTTCCTATACTCTTGAGCATTATATTTGTGAAATATATATAGTACGGTAGACGTACGTGTGTAAAATGAATTTGGGTTATTTAAAACATAAAGTGTTATAATAGCTTTATGGGAAGTTAGTTATAATGACTTTATGAAAACAAAAGAATGGTTTTATTATTGGATTAAAAATGGTAACCTGATTTTGGGAAAGGAGAAGTAACTTGAGTTTAAAAGTATAAGTAACTTGTTTTCAAATATCAATTTTTTCTTGATAGAAAAATATAAGTGGCTTGGTTTTAAAAGGGTAAGAGTACCTTGATCTTAAAAGAGTTAGTTACTTGGGTTTTAAAGGTATACTTGACGTTGTTTTAAGAGTGTAAGCCACTTGGTTTAAAAAGTATAAAGTACTTGATTTAAACATGAACGTGTTTGGTTCTACGGATATTAGTATCGAGTTGTTTTTACGTAAAAAGAGATCTTTTCGAAAGAATTAAAGTACATAGTATTTTAGGGTTAAAACCCGGATTGTTGGCACAAAATGGGAGTACTTGAGTTTTTATAAATGGTGAATCAATTTACATGTTAATGAAAGTCTAAACGTATGTTGAACTTGCCTATTCTAGTTGTGATAGCTTTTGTTGTGCAAATATTGTATTTCTATACCACCGCATCTCTCGATGGAGGGTCGGCTGACTTGTTGTGAACTTACTTGGACGTACCGGCAGTGACGGAGGATTCCACGGGTATGCTTCCATTGTTGTTGTCACCTGGGCATGTTTACACCGATGAGGGATTCCGGGGGCATGTGACCATTATTGTTATTCCATGGACTAGCTCTCCATGAGGTTTTACTGACTTACGGTTGTGATCTGGTGGTTAGCCTAGTTACTTGCCCCCGTCAGCTACGTGGCGCAGGTGGATCTGGTAGAGGCTATCGCACTTCCCACGTGTCAGCTTCGCGAGTCAGTGTTTGGACGAAGTTTCGTGACTTACGGTTGTGATCTGGTGGTTAGCCTAGTTACTTGCCCCCGTCAGCTACGTGGCGCAGGTGGATCTGGTAGAGGCTATCACACTTGCCACGTGTCAGCTTCGTGATATAGTTATTTAGTATTGTTGGTACGACTTGGGTAGTTGGCTTTCGTACTTGCCCCGGTCAGTTGATGATGCAGGTTGGATCTGGTAGCTATGCCTTCGTACTTGCCCCGTACGGTTTTATGACACAGGTGGGACCTGGTGTTCGTGTGTACTCCTTGGTGTTATTATATCATAGACTGCCGGCAGTGAGGAAGGTATTCCACGGGCATGATTGATGTGGTGGGCGTGAGACCCATAGTTATATTTGAGTGATGACTTTGAGGGCGTGAGTCCCTGACTTGACATGACTGCTTATATATTGTGGACTGTAGTTTGGTTGTCATACATGTCTCCTGCTTTATATAGACTGTTATGATTTCATTCTGATATTTCGATTTCACATACTTGGTACCGTTATCGACCTCGCCCGGGAGGCTGCGTTCATGCCGCACGTTGAGGTACGTAGCTTGCTGATCCGCGCTCTCAGGATCATTGTTCAGTTCTGGGAAAGCTCCATTTCTCCGGAGGCTTTGTATTTTGGTACGGTTCCCTGAGGTCATATACTTTTGTACATTCACGGGGTATGGCGGGGCCCTGTCCCGTCATAGTGGTATAAAAACTCTTAGAGGTCTGTAGTACTGTTGTGGGCAAGGTTTGTAAAAAGGATTTAACTGTTCAAGTTTTTAATTTATATACAGAAAGGTAACCGTTTTGGTTAGCCTGTTCTTATTGTTTCATGTCTTTGATTTTATTTCCGCTGATTTTCTCTGATGTTGTATCACTAGGGTGCCCGGGGTAAGGCACCAGTCGCGGGCCCGGGAACGGGTCATGACATTCAGGGACGCGGTAAAATCATATAAGTCTGCACATAAAGGTATAATGCCCGGCCCATTCTGGGACGCGATAAAGTCACATAAGTCTGCCCATAAAGGTATACTGCCCGACCCATTCTGGGACGCGGTAAAGTCACATAAGTCTGCCCATAAAGGTATACTGCCCGGCCCTTTATGGGACGCGGTAAAGTCACATAAGTCTGCCCATAAAGGTATACTGCCCGGCCCATTCTGGGACGCGGTAAAGTCACATAAGTCTGCCCATACAGGTATATTGCCCCGCCCATTCTGGGACGCGGTAAAATCACATAAGTCTTCCCATAAAGGTATACTGCCCGACCCATTCTGGGACACGGTAAAGTCAAATAAGTCTGCCCATAAAGGTATACTGCCCGGCCCATTGTGAGATGCGGTAAAGTCACATAAGTCTGCCCATAAAGGTATATTGCCCAGCCCATTCTGGAACGCGGTAAAGTCACATAAGTCTGCCCATAAAGGTATACTGCCCGGCCGATTCTGGTACGCGGTAAAGTCACATAACATTTTAAACCATCTTTTCTTACTTCTTCTTAAGTCGTTATAACAACTTCTCATAAAGTTATTGTAACAACCTTTCATTTTGGAGAACTTAAGGCACTTTTATTTCTTACAACATTAGGGAAAACTAAACCCAGAAGTACTACGTATATGCGTACTTATAAAAGAATCATGCCACACCTTCTCTTTTAAATCAAATAAACTTCTTCTTTTGAAAACTCAAGTTACATTCTCTTTTGAAATCAAGCCTCTTAACTTTTGGAATAAATCATGGAAACCATACTTTTTAAATCAAGTCATTCCTTTCTTTAAGAATCAAGTCCCATAACTTGAAAAATAAAGTCATAACCTTTTAAGAAATCAAGGTTCATAGTCTTAAAACTTCATAACATAAACTCTTTAAATTATGTAACATATACTTTTATGAGCTGTGAATAGGTTATACCCGTTTATAACGATCTTATTAAGGCAGCCATGATCTAGAAAATATAATACAATTTTGTCTTACCTTAGTTTCTATGCAGATGGAAAATTCTACTCATTTTAATATAATTGATTGTCGATACATTTTTATTAACGCTGCAATGGCTTGTTCGACACCTATTCTCATTAGTGTAGTAAATTAGCAAAGTCAACTCGACTCCAAATACTTCCTAACGACTCTTACCAACATCCCCCATAAGACTTGGTAAGAACTTAGGATAACTTAGACATACCTTTTACATAGAGTAAATCAACATACATACCTCTTAACTTCTAAGAGTAGAAGGAATCATGAAATAACACCACATGTATATTTCATACGTAGAACATGCCAAAAGAAGGAAGAGATTCACATACCCCGCGACGACTATCGACAAGTAGCAAAATGCTCCAAAGTACTTCAACCTTGTTAGATTTTCCACCCTTCAAGTAGAATACGCTACACGTAGTACTTCAACCTATAATAACCATAACATGTCTATCAACTCCTAGCTTATCAACGTGGAATAATAATAAGTGCTAGGTCTCTTATTCTACAGAAATTTGGGCAGCACTTCTGTCACGATCCGAACCCGGGCCCGTGACTGGTGCCTTACCCGGGCACCCAAGTAGACATACATCAGAGTAACCAGTGGAATATAAAACAAGACATGAAACAGTATGAAGTGAGAAACAGTTTACAACCCTTTTACAAACCCTGCCCACAACAGTACTACAGACCTCTAAGAATGTTATAACAACAATGGCGGGACAGGGCCCCGCCATACCCCTGAATGTAAGTACCTACAACTACAGGGGACTATACCAAAGATAAGCCTCCGGAGACACGGAGCTTCCCAAAACGCTGAACTGTGACCCTATGAGCGAGGATCAACAACTGGTGTACCTCTACTTGCGGCATGAACGCAGCCCCCCGAAGGAGGTCAGTACAACAGGTACCAAGTATGTGAAACTGAAAATACTGTAAATGAAATCATAATAGTCTATATAAAACAGAAGACATATATGATAACCAATTTACGATACACAATATGTAAGCAGTTATGTCAAGTCAGGGACTCACGCCCTTAAGGTCATCACTCAAATATAACCATGGGTCTCATGCCCACAATATCAATCATGCCCGTGGAATTCCTTCCTCACTGCGTGATCCATGATATAAAAGCACCAAGGAATACACATGAACACCGTGTCCCACGTGTCATAATAAAGCATGCGGGGTAAGTACGAAGGCATAGCTGACTACTAAAACCCACAGTACCAACAATGCTATAAAACTGTATCACGAGGTCTTTCTAGACCGCGCCACATGATCGAAGCTGGCCACTCGCCCTCAGTATCAATGTGCGCGTCAAATCCTGGAACTTACCGCAGCTCCGCATAGGCCACCTAGGCCCGCATGAGGTATTCCCCGCATCGAGGGTAGCTACTCCTCGGCATCGTCCCGACTCGTAGTCCGCGTGGCCACGTAGACCGCATGAGGTATTCCCGCACACTAACACGGAACTCTCGTAGCTCGCGCAGGTCCCTGGACCCGCATAGGTATTCTCGAATCATAGTCACCTGCATCGCATGAGGTATACCTCGCATCGAGGGGCAGCTTAACCCCCGGTATAACATGTCAAGAGGTGAGTGGTACAATACTAACATAACGGCTTATCGTTAAACAACATAAGCACAACAAGGGAAACCCATTTACACAAACGTTACAAGATATTAACACACGTGGCATCATAACATGTTTACTTATCAAACCAACAAGAAAGCATTACAAGGCTATCTCAAACTAACATAGTCAAGTTATTCACACAAGGTACTTTCTACTTTATGTCAACAAGTTCGGGTTTTTATCCCCAAAGTACTTCATACATTCACTCTTTAAAAACCAAGTACTCATTGCTCACGAATGAGGTTTCACACTTTTTAACAAAATTCATATCAAGTCAATTAAGTCAAGTCTCTTATTTTCAAAAGATTCATAGATCATAGTTTTTAAACAATTAACAATGTAATCTCCTTTTTAAAACAATTTGAGTAACATATGCCTTATGTGTGAGTAGGTTATTCTTGTTTATAACAATCTTATTAAAGCAGCCATGATCTAGAAAATGTAATGCAATTTTGTCTTATCTTAGCTTCTATGCAGATGGAGGTTTCTACTGGTTTTAATAATACTTAATTAGTCAATACATTTTCCTTTATTAGCGCTGCAGTGGTTTGTTCGATACTTATTCTCATTTCCGAAATCAATATAAGGCTTTCATAAATAATTAAGTAAACCGTTCATTTTATCTCTCTTAAGTCGTTATACCTAACTTCCCATAAAGCTAGTATAACACTTAAGCTTTTAAAACCAAGTATTACTCTTCTTTCAAAAACGATTCTTAATTCTTTTGAAATACTTCAAGATTCTTATTATTTAAAACTCAAGTCAAAAGACATCGAAGTAAAACCACGTTCAGTCAACACACGTACGTCTACCGTACTATATATATATTCTTTTAAAATATCATGCTCAAGAGGATAGGAAGAATCACATACCTCTTCGGCGAAATCCACCTGCCAAGTCGAATATGTCGCGCGCAGAGTATCAACCTATAATAGTCAAATACCTCTATCAACGTCTAGACTACTCTGTAGAATATTCTAACCAGAAGGTTCTTATTTCTACGGAAATTTGGGCAGCACTTCCCTACCCGTCAAACTACTCAAGTCTATCAAATACAGTCTATGTAAATCTGACTCAATTCTCTTCTTTAATATCCTTCTACATATCTTATACTCAATTCTAAACTTCTACAATATGTAATCTCCAATTACAATAGAAGGATAAGATATTTACCTCGATAAGCCCAAAATTATCCAAGTTTAAATGTCGATCCTGAGCAAGGTTTAGCTCCTATGCATGCGCTCAATTCGCTCAAGAAACCCTTAGATGTTCTAAACAACTTCTACCTAATACTTCAACCAACCATGAAGATTTTTCCTAGGGTTTCGTTTAGTGACTAAGGGAATATAGTAGTATTTCCGGGCTCTTAGCATTGAAATAACTTTGGAATACTACAAGGTATTGGGCTAAGGTATTTTTGGAATATAACAATACTTGGGGAAGTATTTCTCTACCAAGGGGGGGGGGGTATTTCGACGAGAGACTTCTAGGTAGGGGGGGGGGTTTCGGCCGAGGGCTCACAAAGGGGGAGGGGTGGTTTGGACGAGAGCTTCAAGAGGGAGGGGGAAGGATTTTAAGACTTAGAATTATTTAAGGGATGAAGATCCTTCAACTATAGGGGGGGTATTTATAGGGCCTTCAATGGTCAAGATTCAAGCAAGTGTGTGGATGAGATTTGGACAAGTGTTGTGTGGGTCCCACCTTATCTATCTACCCACAAAATATCTAGCCAACATTGACCAAATGTTTAAGGCATTTAACACAAAAAAAACGTGCCAAGGAACTCCCTCCAAACCGTCCACTTTGAGGGTGACACATGTCACCCTCCCATTGGTCCTAAATATTTTATCTCTCGGAAAAATACGCAAAAAATTAAATTATTGAACACGCAAAATTCCTTTACAAGGTTCGGAAAATTTTCCGTCGGAAAAACAATCTTTTTCGTCAGTAGTGCACAATTTCGTCCCTTTTGCCTAATTAAGGCTTACACAATTTTACGTACGTCCCCACATACATACTCTGGAAAATACGGGGTATAACATTCTCCCCTCCTTAGAAACATTCGTCCCGAATGTTCCTTCTCAAGACGGATAACGATAAAGTTCCTCTTAACTTAAACAAGTTGCCAATGCCACACCTGGCCACAAAATAACACACGCGCAAATACTTAATCCAAGTCCACGAGGAATCACCTCCATCATTACAAAAGTTCCCACCCAAGGGCTAAAAGATACTCCCTTCGCACTTTTTCTTCACAAACGAAATGATCACTTCTATTCTCTTACACATGTTCACTTCTTCCCTTACTCGTCGTACCCTCCTCGTACACTCGAACTCTTCCTACTAAACTTACCACCTTTCTGTTATTGCTTCAGTTTCCAACATCTCGGGGTTACTATCTCCAACTTGGTCATCATTAACCGGGAACACTCTGGATGGATCTCCGATACTTTTCCGAACATAACAACACGAAAGACCGGACGTACTGCCTCCTAAGTTGGACGGCAAATGCTAACATATAGGCAACCTGGCCTATTCTTCACATGATCTGAAAAGGCCCAAAGTAACTCGGGCTAAGTTTCCCCTGCTTTCCAAATCTCGTCACACCCTTCCGGGGTGGTACCTTCAAGAAGACCGACCGTCAATCTGAACTCTAAGTATCGACGCAGATTAACCGTCTGGCTCAGGTTAACTCTGAGCTGTCAATAACCTCTCCTGGATAAGCTTCACCCTATCCGCATCCTACTGAATCAAGTATGAACCAACAATCTGAACCTTGCCAACATCGAACCAATCGACCGACAACCTACACTACCGCTCATACAAGGCTTCATAAGGCGGCATCCGAATACTGAAATGGTAGCTATAATGATACTCACACAACAAGAGGCACATAATCCTTACAGCTACCTCTGAAAATCAAAAACACCGGCCCGAGGGTGAATGCAATACTGAGACTCACCTGAGTTCCTAACCTTGATGGTAAAACCTCCATAAAAAAAGAAATAGCCGTAAACTGGGCTCCACTGTCTGTCATAGAGTAAAAGTAGGAACCCCGTGCAGTCTTACAACCTTCCTGATATATAACATCTTGCATAACCCTCTGTCGAGTAAAATTTTCGATCGAAAGACAAGATGGTGACCTCATCGGCCGACCATCGGTCGAACGCATCCACGAACTCGTACGATGGTTAACTAAACTTGGGCCTAACACCCTCGTGACCCTATCACAAAGCGGGACCACCACAATTTTTCCTTTCTTCAAACCGGGCTGCGGGTTGACCCGCAATCTGGCCTCAACCCGACCCATTTATCGCACCAAGCTCTTGTTTCCCGATCCGGAACAATCTCACCATTGAGTCACGAAAACCTAGTGGTCTTCTTAGCTCAACTACCCTCCTTCATTTCACACTACTCAGGGACTTATCACACAAATCTATCCCACGTATACTAAGCACTCCGATAAAGGTCAACATAAATAAATCTTTTACTCGAGATGGCCTCGCCTCTAAGGTCTCCACGTATAAAACTCTAAGGCTCACACTTTCCCTATCCCCAATCTTACCCTTTTAACTAATCATGATTTCTAATCACAATTAACACAATGCTATCTGAACATCACACCTAAAATATACTCATCTTATCACACATACTAATCTCTAGAGGGTTAAGGATAAACTCAGATCTCACCGCTTCACTCTCCTTTGTCGTTCTAATCAATCCTGCCCTGTTGGGCGCATAGCTAGGGAAGGTGATGAACTAGCCACTGATCCTGAAAGCTGAGTCTCTACATCCGCGCCACCTCTGGTCGGACAATTTCTCGCAAAATGGCCCTGCTGGCCGCAGGCATAACAAGCTGTCGAAGAAGTACGACACTCCCCACAATGACACCTACCACAACGGCCACACCGAGGTGGGGGTGGCCTCCTCTGGCTAACACCCCTTCCTCTCCGAACCACTGAATCCACAACTAATCTGGTAGGCTGAGTCCTCCTACTTGCATCCCTCCTACTTGAACATTCTTTCGTCACATGGCCCTGACGGCCGCAGGTAAAACAAGCACCAACGAAAAGACGACATTCCCCGGGATGACTCCTGCCACACCGCGTGAACACCGAGGAAAATCGAATCGGTGGCCGGAACCTACGTATTCGTGAACCAAAAGCCCCGAGCTCGACCAACTCCCCGTGATACCCCAAACTTCCTGAACCCTATGGAGGACCACTCTGACCGACGGAGGCGCGATCTGGCTCATTGAGGCGATCCGCCTCGAAAGTTACCAGGACCCCCGCCGCCTCTTCTGCTGATCTTGGTTAACCCGTCGATCTTTACGTTTCTCGGCCTGCTGCGCATAAGCCCGCACGCAGGCCATGCTCATGCCTGACTGAAGATATACTCTTACACAACCCTCCTTTAGATAATCATCAAGACACGCGATAAATCGATACATAATATACTCTATGGTTGCTAAGTCCCTAGATAGTAACAAGGTCGTCTCTTTGCAATCCATACTTTCTGCTACTGGTCGTGGAACTGAAGGTTCAATTATCATGGCCGCAGAGGAATCGCCGCGTGCTAGACTCACGGCCGTGGCGACGCCGCAGAACTCCTCGAATGAAGCACCACCTCGGTGATGATTGGGCTGTGCCTCGTAACCCTCAGATTTACTTCGCAGCCTCCTACGCTTTGCCCTTCTCGGGCCCGGTTGCACTGCGGAGGCATAACTGGTACGGGAAAGAAATACGTTAGAGGGGTCTAACTTATAACACAACTCTAAGGCACGGTCGCAGAGTGAGAAGAATGGAAACCAATCCTAAATATCCTATAGCCTCCTGATTATTGGTGTGGTGCACAACACACCGATAATCAAGACTCTAATAGATACGGTCTGTAGACACTTTCCGAGGATTAACTGCTCTGATACCACTTTTGTCACGACCCGAACCCGCGCCCGTGACTGGTGCCTTACCCGGGCACACAAGTAGACATACATCAGAGTAACCATCGGAATATAAAACAAGACATGAAACAGTATGAAGTGAGAAACAGTTTACAACCCTTTTACAAACCCTGCCCACAACAAGATTTCATGCACTTCTAAGAATGTTATAACAACAATGGACATGTGGCCCGCCATACCCCGAGTGTAAGTACCTACAACTACAGTGACTATACCAAAGATAAGCCTCCGAGACACGAGCTTCCCAAAACGCCAATCGTGACCCTATGAGCGAGGATCAAAAAATGGTGTACCTCTACTGCGCAGATGAACGCGGCCCAAGGAGGTCAAGACAACAGTACCAAGTATGTGAAATCAAAATATCAGAATGAAATCATAATAGTCTATATAAAATGTAAGACATATATGATAACCAATTTACGATACACAATATGTAAGCGATTATGTCAAGTCGGGACTCACGCCTAAGGTCATCACTCAACTATAACCATGGGTCTCATGCCCACAATATCAATCATGCCCGTGGAATTCCTTCCTCACTGCCGGCAGTCCATGATATAAAAGCACCAAGGAATACACATGAACACCAGGTCCCACCTGTGTCATAATAAAATCAGACGGTAAGTACGGGCGCATAGCCGACTACTAAAACCCACAGACCAACAATGCTATAAAATCAGATCACGAGGTCTTTCTAGACCGCGCCACATGATCGAAGCCGCCACTCGCCTCGTGATCAATGTGTGCGCCAAATCTCGAACTTACCGCGACTCGCAGATAGCCACCTAGGCCCGCATGAGGTATTCCCGCATCGAGGGTAGCTACTCCCGGCATCGCCCCGACTCGTAGTCCGCATGGCCACATAGACCGCATGAGGTATTCCCGCATACTAACTCGAACTCGTAGCTCCGCATAGGTCCCCTGGACCCGCATGAGGTATTCTCGAATCATAGTCACACAGACCGCATGAGGTATACCTCGCATCGAGGGGCAGCTTAACCCCCGGTATAACATGTCAAGAGGTGAGTGGTACAATACTAACACAACGACTTATCGTTAAACAACATAAGCACAACAAGGGAAACCCCTTTACACAAACGTTACAAGATATTAACACACGTGGCATCATAACATGTTTACTTATCAAACCAACAAGAAAGCATTACAAGGCTATCACAAACCAACATAGTCAAGTTATTCACACAAGGTACTTTCTACTTTATGTCAACAAGTTCGGGTTTTTATCCCCAAAGTACTTCATACATTCACTCTTTAAAAACCAAGTACTCATTGCTCACGAATGAGGTTTCACACTTTTTAACAAAATTCATATCAAGTCAATTAAGTCAAGTGTTATACCCCGTATTTCCAGAGTATGTACGTGAGGGCGTATGTATAGAAATTTAAGCCTTAAGGTTGGCAAGGCTCGAAATTTGTACACAAGTACCGAAAAGAATCGTTTTTCGACGAAACGTTTTACTAAACTTGCGAAGGGAAAATTCCGGCTATGTCATTTATAATTTTTGCGGATTTTTCCGAGAGATGAAATATTTTGGACCAACGGGAGGGTGACATGTGTCACCCTCAACTAGTGGACGGCAAAGGTGCAAGATGGCATGTTTTTTGTGTTGTTTCTTGGTCAAGGGTTAGGTAGGATATTTTGTGTGGTAGATGGATAAGGTACACATGGTTAAATCCTAGCCCTACACTTGCCTAACACTTGGATGGATCTTGGCCATTGGTTGGCCATTGCTTGACCTATAAATACCCCCCTAAGTTGATGAACTTCTTCATCCTAAAATCATTTTTCCAAGTCTTGAAATCCCTCCCCCTTTGAGAGTTGTGTTCGTCCAAAGCCCCTCCCCCCCCTTGAGAAGCTTTGGCCGAGAGGGTCTCCCCTCAGTAGTGTTCTAATGAGGGTACCCCTAGCCTAGTTGTTTTCGAGAAATACACCCCCCCTCTTGGTAGAAATACTCTCCAAGTATTGTTATAATGCCAAAATACTCTAGCCCAAATACCTTGTAGTACTTTTCAAAGTTACCTCTATACGTAGAGCCCGAAAATACTATTATACTTTCCCTCAGTCACAAAAACGAAACCCTAAGGAAAACCTTCATAGTCGGTTGAAGTGTTAAGTAGAGGTTGCGTAGAACTTCTAAGGGTTGTTTGGAGTGGGTTGGAGCGCACGGAGTAGGAGCTTAACGTTGCTCAGGATCGACATTAACCTTGGATAATTTTTGGGCTCATCGAGGTAAATACTACTGTCCTTCTAGTGTAATTGGAGATTACATACTGTAGTAGTATTGAAATGAATATAAGATTCATAGAAGAGATTTGAACTATAATAGAAGGATATTACAGTAAAGACTTGAACTGAATCACATCAGAAGAATATTAAAGTAGAAGATTAAACTGTACTTACATAGATCAGATTCTGATAAACTTATAACCTTATTGGTTGAATGTTCATGAGTAGCATGAACTACTTGGAAGGTGAACAAGGCTAGCCGGGTTATAGCCGTGGAGCGTTTTGCTTATAGTCGATAATCGTCGCAAGGTATGTGATTCTTCCTATACTCTTGAGCATGAAGTATTTTAACGGAATATATATATAGTATGGTAGACGTACGTGTGGCAATGTCTTTTGACTTAAGCCTGAATAATAAGAATCTTGAAATATTTTAAAGGAATATATATAGTACGGTAGACGTACGTGTGTTAACTGAATGTAGTGTTACGGCAATGTCTTTTGACTTAAGCCTGAATAATAAAGAATCTTGAAGTATTTCAAAAGATTAAGAAACCGTTTTGAAAGAAGAGTAATACTTGATTTTGAAAACATAAGAGTTATACTAGCTTTATGGGAAGTTAGGTATAACGTCTTAAGAGTGGTAAAGAGAATGATTTACTGATTTTTAGAAGTTAAGAGACTTGACCTTAAAAGATAAGAGACTTGACTTGAATGAATTAATATGAATTTTGTGTGAAACCTCATTCGTGAGTAATGAGTACTTGGTTTTTAAAAGGAGAAATGTTTTATCGATTTGAAATCGAATAAGTAATCGACAAACCATCAGCGTTAATAAAGGAAAATGTATTGAATAATGAAGTATTATTAAAACCAGTAGAAACCTCCATCTGCATAGAAACTAAGATGAGACAAAATGATATTACATTTCCTAGATCATGGCTGCTTAATAAGATTGTTTATAAACAAGAATAAACTGCTCACACCTATGGCATATGTTACTCAATTGTTTTAAAAGAGATTAAGACATTGAACTATGAAACATTTCTAAATAAAGAGACTTGAGTAATTGAAATTGGGCAAACTGGAACTTCAGGGAAAAGAAAGGCATTGTTTTAAATTGGTTTAAAACATAAAGTGTTATACAGCTTTATGGGAAGTTAGTTATAACGACTTTATGAAAACAAAATAAGGGTTTTATCATTGGTTTTAATGTGGTAACTTGACTTTAAAAAGAAAAGTGTTTTGGTCTAAAAAGAAGGCATGATATTGCCTTAATTTGGTTTTAAAAAGGAAAGTATGAAAGTTGTTTTGGTTTACTTAAAAAGATGTAAGTCACTCTATTTTTATACTAAGGGTATCGGGTGACTTTTATAAAAGGGATGGATCTCTTAAAAGGAATTTAACGTACGTAGTACTTTAGGGTTAAAACCCGGACTTTGACATAAAATGGAAGTACCTTGAGTTGTGTGAAACTTGCCTATGCTTGTTGTTGTGAAACTTGCCTATGGTTGTTGTGATAGCCTTTGTTGTGCAAGAATTGTGTTTCTATACTACCGCGTCTCTGGAGGTAGGTTGACTTGTTGAGAACTTACTTGGGCGTCGGCGCGACGAGAATTCCACTGCACGCTCGTTGATAGTGTTATTCCATGGACTAGCTCTCCATGAGGTTTCTTCGTTCGCCTTGGTACCGGTGGTGGCTTGCCAGATTGCCCCGCCTCGTGGCTGATTCGCCTGGTACCGGTAGTTAGCCCTCGCACTTGCCCCGTTCGGTGTAGTGACGGTCTCGTGATACGCCCGTACCGGTAGTTAGCCCTCGTACTTGCCGGCCACGTGGCGGCCTTGGTATCCGGTAGTCGGCCGTACTTGCCCCGGTCGCCTTCGTGGTTTGGTTGTATTGTATTGTTAGTACGGCTTTGGCATCGGTAGGACTTGGTGTTCGTGTGTACTTCTTGGTGTTATCATATCATAGATCGCCGGATGAGGAAGGTATTCCACGGGCATGATTGATGTTATGGGCGTGAGACCCATCGTTATATTTGAGTAATGACATGGGCGTGAGTCACGACTTGATATAAGCGTTATATGTGTGTCGTAGTTTGGTTATCATACATGTCTCCCGCTTTATATAGACTATTATGATTTCATTTACGATTTTCTGATTTCACATACTGTACTGTCAGATCGACCTCCTTCGGGCTGCTCATGCCGCAGTAGAGGTACATCTACCGTCGATCCCCGTTAGGATCACATTTCAGCGTATTGGAAGCTCCGTTCCTTCGAGGCTTATCTTTTGCATGTTACCCTAAGTGCAGTAGGTTCTTGTACATTCGTGGTATGGCGGCCCCGTCCCGTCATAGTTGTTGTATAAATCTTAGAGGTGCAGAGACTCACAAGGTGGTTGTAAGGATTAAACTGCTCAACTTTGTAATTACTTATATATGCCGAAAGGCGATTTTTCTCAGTGAAATGTGTCTCATTTCACATTTTGTTACATGTATTGTTTTATGTTCCGATTACTCGATGTATGACTACTGGGTGCGGGTAGGCACTACCACGCCCGGTTCGGTCGTGACAAAAGTGGTATCGAGCGATTAATCCTCGGAAAGTGTCTGCACGTGTCTAGTAGAGTCTTGATTATCGGTGTGTTGTGCACCACATCTATAAATAGGAGGCTTCAGGACATTTAGGATTGGTTTCCCTTATTCTCATTCTGAGATCGTGCCTTAGAGCTGTGTGATAAGTTGACCCTCGACGTACCGTTTTCACCGATTATTCCTCTCGCAAGGCAACCCGCCCGAAGGAAAGGCAGCAGAGGGAGCTGCGAGTAGAGCGTGGCAGCCTCTGAGACCACAAGACTGAGCCTCGCCCCACGATGCAGCAGAGAGATGGGTTACGCGAGTGACCCGATTAATGGCCGTGGTTGTGGCGGACTTGAGATAGGCTGACGCAGCAGCCCGAAGAGCACCGATGGTTCACCCTAGATCGAGATAGTTTGAGGCTACGGATTTTCCGAGTTGTAGGCCGCGAGTTTTATGGGTCGAGGCACGAGGATGATCCGCAGGAGTTCATCCGAAGCGATACGGATCATGAGAGTGATCAAGGCATTGGAGACCGAGTCAGTGGTCCTAGGTTCGCATTGGCTGCGTGATACCGCAGTCGACTGGTTTGATTCGTGGGAGCTGTCCCGGGGAGAGAATGCACTTCCAGCTATATGGGACGAGTTCTCAGGAGCATTTCTTGCATATTTCTTGCCTCCACAGATGAGGAGGGCTCGGGCCGACAAATTTTTGGTGTTGCGGCAGAACGGGCGTACGATTCGGGAGTACAATGTGGAGTTCGACTCATTGGCTCGATACGTCCCCGTGTTAGTAGCTAGTATGGAGGATCGAGTGCACCGATATGTTACAGGGCTCAATGATTGCCTAGCAGAAAGTTGTTGGTGTAGCTCTTGGTACCGGCATGGACATTGCCCGCACGCAGCTTATGCACTGGATGTGAGGAGCGGAGAAATCGACGGAATGACCAAGATCGGCGAAGAGGGCCGAGCAGGTCCTTGGTGACTTTCGAGGCGGACCGCCTCAACAGCAGACAAGTTATGTACCTCCGCCAGTACAGAGTGGTCCTCCACAGCCTTCGGGACCTTCGGGATATTCAGGAGCAGGTCGGGGCTCCCAGGTTTCAGATTTTCAGGGGAGTAGGAGTGCTCGCCGGATGAGGTCGCCCTTGTCTCAGTGTGGCCGTTGTGGAAAACTTCATAAGGGAGAGTGTCGTACTAACTTGGGAGATTGTTATTCTTGCGCCAACAGGCCATCCGGCGAGAGATCGTCCGACTGTGGGGTAGCGGTAGGATAGCACAGACTACTAGAGCGATGGGTTCTTCACCTTCCATAGCTAGGCAGGATGTTCATACACCGGCAGGCCACGGCAGAGGTCGCGGTGGAAGTTCCCAGTTTTAGCGGTCCTTTGAACCGCCTATTTTCAGGTATATCCTTAACCCTCTAGAGACTTGTATGTTTTAATGTATGTTGATGTGTTTAGTGTTATGTTCGGATAACTTTGTGCTAAAATGTGATTTAGAAGCCTGGTTAGTGAAAAGGGTAAGCCTGGGGGTGAGAAAATGATGAACCTTAGAATATTACAGTTGAGACCTTAGATGTAAGGCCGTCTTGAGTACAAGACTTTGCGGGTGATCTTTGTCAGAATGTATAAGTATACGTGGAGTAATTGTGGGAAGATTCCTTGGGTGGTGTAAAATGGAAGTGGTAGCTTTCATGACCTGTATAGGTAAGATTGTTCCGGATCGGGAAACAAGAGCTTGATGTGTTAAGTGGGTCGGGTTGGGGCCATGTTGCGGGCCAACCCGCGGCCTGTTTTGAGGTGGGGTCAGCTCTGGGTGGTCCCGCCAGGTGGTAGGGTCACGAGGGTGCTAGGCCCAAGTTTAGATAACCATCGTATGAGTTCGTGGATGCGTTCGACCAGAATCGGTTCGTGAAGGCCGGGAATGGCCTTAGAGGAAAGTGAAGCTAGTAAGATGACCAAGTTTGGAGGTGGTGACTCTAAAGTTTTGGGAACTGAAGCGATGACTGAAGTGTGGTACGTATACTAGAAGAGTTCAAGGGTTCGAGAAGGACACGACGAGTAAAGAACGAAGAGAACGTGTGTTATTTCATGGCCAGGTGTGGCGTTAGCAACTTGTTAGAAGAACTTCATCGTTATCCGTCTTGAGAAGGAACATTCGGGACGAATGTTTCTAAGGAGGGGAGAATGTTATACCCCGTATTTCCATAGTATGTACGTGAGGGCGTACGTATAGAAATTTAAGCCTTAAGGTTGGCAAGGCTCGAAATTTGTACACAAGTACCGAAAAGAATCGTTTTTCGACGAAACATTTTACTAAACTTGCGAAGGGAAAATTCCGGCTATGTCATTTATAATATTTGCGGATTTTTCCGAGAGATGAAATATTTTGGACCAACGGGAGGGTGACATGTGTCACCCTCAACTAGTGGACGGCAAAGGTGCAAGATGGCACGTTTTTTGTGTTGTTTCTTGGTCAAGGGTTAGGTAGGATATTTTGTGTGGTAGATGGATAAGGTACACATGGTTAAATCCTAGCCCTACACTTGCCTAACACTTGGATGGATCTTGGCCATTGGTTGGCCATTGCTTGACCTATAAATACCCCCCTAAGTTGATGAACTTCTTCATCCTAAAATCATTTACCAAGTCTTGAAATCCTTCCCCCTTTGAGAGTTGTGTTCGTCCAAAGCCCCTCCCCTCCCCCTTGAGAAGCTTTGGCCGAGAGGGTCCCCCCCCCTTGTAGTGTTCTAGCCGAGGGGTACCCCCCCTAGCCTAGTTGTTTTCGAGAAATACACCCCCCCTCTTGGTAGAAATACTCTCCAAGTATTGTTATAATGCCAAAATACTCTAGCCCAAATACCTTGTAGTACTTTCCAAAGTTACCTCTATACGTAGAGCCCGGAAATACTATTATACTTTCCCTCAGTCACAAAAACGAAACCCTAAGGAAAACCTTCATAGTCGGTTGAAGTGTTAAGTAGAGGTTGCGTAGAACTTCTAAGGGTTGTTTGGAGCGGGTTGGAGCGCACGGAGTAGGAGCTTAACGTTGCTCAGGATCGACATTAACCTTGGATAATTTTTGGGCTCATCGAGGTAAATACTACTGTCCTTCTAGTGTAATTGGAGATTACATACTGTAGTAGTATTGAAATGAATATAAGATTCATAGAAGAGATTTGAACTATAATAGAAGGATATTACAGTAAAGACTTGAACTGAATCACATCAGAAGAATATTAAAGTAGAAGATTAAATCAGATTTACATAGGATTTGTATTTACTGATGAGACTTATAACCTTATTGGTTGAATGTTCTGCGAGTAGCATGAACTACTTGGAAGGTGGACAAGGCTAGCCGGGTTATAGCCGTGGAGCGTTTTGCTTATAGTCGATAATCGTCGCAAGGTATGTGATTCTTCCTATACTCTTGAGCATGAAGTATTTTAACGGAATATATATATAGTACGGTAGACGTACGTGTGGCAATGTCTTTTGACTTAAGCCTGAATAATAAGAATCTTGAAATATTTTAAAGGAATATATATAGTACGGTGACGTCGTGTGTTAGCGAATGTAGTGTTACGGCAATGTCTTTTGACTTAAGCCTGAATAATAAAGAATCTTGAAGTATTTCAAAAGATTAAGAAACCGTTTTGAAAGAAGAGTAATACTTGATTTTGAAAACATAAGAGTTATACTAGCTTTATGGGAAGTTAGGTATAACGTCTTAAGAGTGGTAAAGAGAATGATTTACTGATTTTTAGAAGTTAAGAGACCTTTTTTTTTTCCAGGTAAATGCAAATATTATTACTAATAACGGAAATAAGGATGGCTACAATCAGTCATTGAGGGTTCTCAATCCTCAACGTTATGCAAACAAGAAATGGGGGAGGGGAGCAGTGGTCACTCAAAGGTGCCATTACAAGAGGGGATGAGATCATAATAGATTTAAGTCCTTTTGGTTCTAGACAAGGACTTGTAAAGATTCCTGCCTAAGTTTCCTATGTTGAATTAAAACTCCTTGCACGTTTAGTACGTGCATTAGATGCATTTGTTGGGGAATTCAAGAGTAGTGCACTATTGGAAAAATTTGCCATAAATGGCTCAAGCCTTTTGGCAATAAATGCTCCATTGGTCGAGATCAAATGAGAGTTCTTAGGCGATTTGGAAAGTAGTGACCCTTTAATTTCCACATAAGTTGATCTTCCAAGACTTGATTGAAGAGAAGTCCCTTCGAATTCCGTAGCCATCAACTTTCCAAGTCTCTTTTGACGAGTTGCCCCTATGTTTTCCGCAACAATTGAATTCGTTAGGATTGGTGACTCTTCGGTTTTCACCCTTATCAATTTTCGAGGCCCCATTGAATGAGATGTTTCCTTGGTTCTTTCAGCCATTAAATGCCCCAAATTACCAAGTCTCGTTTGTAGGGTAGGTTGTTCGACTTCCACACGTTTTGAACTACCAAGAACCATAGGAAATGAACCAACATCGGGCTCTACAATCTTTAACCGATGACTCTTAGGCTGCAGCCATGACCTACGACCACCTGCGTGACGAATCAGCAGCCCATGACTACCCATCTGACCCTCCTTCGACCCGCAACCATCCTCTTGATCCTCCATTAACCGAAGCTCACCCATGCGACCCGTCATTACCTCGAGAAGGGGTGGGGTTTCGGAAACCGCAACAATTGCATTCTCAATGTCCTTGGGAAAAGAAGTCCCAATGGCTTCACCAACCTTTGACTGATGCCTTGTGGACATGAACACTGACCCATGACCACCGACCCGACCCGCCATCGACCCTGGATCAACCACATGACCCGTACCATCTCTGACCTCCATGTTGTCATTCGGAAAACAACTATAAGCCGCACCATTATCCTTCATAAGATTACCTCTATCTGCGGACCCATGGATTCCATCCATAACCCAAGACCACTATCACGACCCTCTTGCAACCCGGGACCCCCCACCATACCCACCTTTGACCCGGGATCTCTATCAAGGTCCGTAGACCATCCAGTGTCAAAAGTTGTTTGAAGAGTAGACCCTTCGAATTCCGTAGCCACCCTTTCAAGTTTTCGATGTCCCATTGAATGAGATGTTTCCTTGGTTTTCTTAGCAATTAAATTCCCCAATTTACTAAGTCTCGTTTGAAGGGAAGATTGTTCGACTTCCGCATCCATTGAATGCAACAAATTCCTAGACCTCTTTTGGATAAGAAACCCCTCGGCTTCCAAAACCTTAGCGTTTCCAAGGCCAATTGGAAAAGAAACATTGTCGAACTCAACAACCAAATGCTGGTGACCCATGGACTTCCCCCAAGACCCATGCCCACCCACCTGACCCGCAATCAACCCGTGACCAACCTCGAGGCCCGTTGTCACCTTGGCATCCAAAGTGGCCGCCGGAAAAGCCTCTTTGTACTCAGAAGCCAATGGTCGGAGACCCAAAGGTTCAAACCACAAGTTCTGAATATCAACACCACCCTCCTGCCACCCGGATCTACCCTCCATACCCACTTTCGACCCGGGATCCATATCAAGATCCGCAAACTCCCCAGAGTCAGGAGTGCCTACCGGAATTCCGACGTCCAAGGTGCCTGCCGGAAGGTTGGGAGAATCAAAGAGCTGAATCCTCAACCCAAGACCTCCATCATGACCCTCTTGCACACCAAGAACACCCTCCTGACCTGCTAACAACCCTGCATCACCCGCCTGTCCCGAAAACTCCACAATATTCCGAGAAGCAAACTTGCCACCGCCAGAGACTGCCCCCGCCCCCGGAAATGCAAACTTCAAATTCATATCTTGAATCTTGTAATCTTGAACAATCAACATAATCTCTTTCATTCTTTTGGCTGAAATCTTTGTATTCTTTTTCATGGCTAGAAGGAAGATAATGCAAGTCTTGAATAATCTTTAAACAAGTTGAAGAATCTTCGTAACAATCTATGGACAAGTTGATAAACTCGAACAATCTTTCCACAATTTTCGAAAAATCTTCAAATAAGGTGTAAAATTTCCGTAATAAACTCAACAACTTCGTATCAAAATCAAGTAAGATGAAATCAGATTTAAGGAGTATGAAATCGAAGATGAAATCATAAGAATGAGGCGTATTGCGAAGAGCGACTAGGGAGAACTGTTGAGAGCATTTTCGCCTAGTGAGAGAAACTTCTCTCTAACTCTTCCTTAGAAGTTAAGAGACTTGACCTTAAAAGATAAGAGACTTTACTTGAATGAATTAATATGAATTTTGTGTGAAACCTCATTCGTGAGTAATGAGTACTTGGTTTTTAAAAGGAGAAATGTTTCTTGATTTGAAATCGAATAAGTACCACAAACCAACTGCGGCGTTAATAAAGGAAAATGTATTGAATAATGAAGTATTATTAAAACCAGTAGAAACCTCCATCTGCATAGAAACTAAGATGAGACAAAATGATATTACATTTCCTAGATCATGGCTGCTTAATAAGATTGTTTATAAACAAGAATAAACTGCTCACACCTATGACATATGTTACTCAATTGTTTTAAAAGAGATTAAGACATTGAACTATGAAACTTTTCTAAATAAAGAGACTTGAGTAATTGAAATTGGGCAAACTGGAACTTTAGGGAAAAGAAAGGCATTGTTTTAAATTGGTTTAAAACATAAAGTGTTATAACAACTTTATGGGAAGTTAGTTATAACGACTTTATGAAAACAAAAGAAGGGTTTTATCATTGGTTTTAATGTGGTAACTTGACTTTAAAAAGAGAAGTGTTTTGGTCTAAAAAGAAGGCATGGTATTGCCTTAATTTGGTTTTAAAAAGGAAAGTATGAAAGTTGTTTTGGTTTACTTAAAAAGATGTAAGTCACTCTATTTTTATACTAAGGGTATCGGGTGACTTTTATAAAAGGAATGGATCTCTTAAAAGGAATTTAACGTACGTAGTACTTTAGGGTTAAAACCCGGACTTTGACATAAAATGGAAGTACCTTGTAACGACCCGTTCCGGGGCCCGTTACTGGTGCCTTATCCCGGGCACCCTAGTGATACAACATCAGAGAAAACCAGCGGAAAATAAAACATGAGTCATGAAACAAGAGATATAATAATAAACAGGCCAACCAAAACGGTTGCCTTTCAAGATATACATAAAACACGAGCAGTTTAATCCTTTACAACCACGCTCACAACAGCATTACTGCACTTAAGATTTACAACAACTATGACGGGACAGGGCCCCGCCATACCCCTGAATGTACAAGAACCTACAACTCAGGGAACACATACCGAAAGATAAGCCTCCGGAGAAACGGAGCTTCCCAAAACGCTGAACTGAGATCCTAAGAGCGAGGATCCACGACCGATGTACCTCTACCTGCGGCATGAACGCAGCCCCCCGAAGGAGGTCAGTACAACAGGTACCAAGTATGTGAAACTGTAAAATACTGTAATGAAATCATACTAGTCTATATAAAGCAGGAGACATGTATGATAACCAAACTACAGTTCACAACATAAAAGCAGTCATATCCAGTCAGGGACTCACGCCCTCAAGCCATCACTCAAATATAACTATGGGTCTCACGCCCACAACATCAATCATGTTCGCATCATGGCCGCATGCCCCCGGAATTCTGCATCGGTGTAGACATGTCCATGATGCAACAATAATACCAATGCCCCATGGCCACATGCCCCCGGAATTCTACCTCGGTGTAGACATGTCCATGTGACATCAACAATAATATACTGGGTGATCAACCCTGCCGCATGGCCACATGCCCCCGGAATTCTACCTCGGTGTAGACATGTCCATGTAACCACAATAACAATATATCGGGTAATCAACCCGACCGCATGGCCGCATGTCCCCTAATCTCAGACGGTGTAGACATGTCCATGTGACATCAACAACAAGACATAAATCAAAATGGAAACATACCCGTGGAATTCTCCATCACCGCCAAAGACGCCCAAGTAAGTTCTCAACAAGTCGACCGCCTATCGAGACGCGAATACGTAAATACCACATTTGCACAACAAAGGCTATCATCACAAGCATAGGCAAGTTTCACAGCAACAAGCATAGGCAAGTTTCACAACAACAAGCATAGGCAAGTTTCACAACAACAAGCATAAGCAAGTTTCACACAACTCAAAGTACTTTCATTTTATGCCAAGGTCCGGGTTTTTAACCCCAAGTACTACATACGTCAAGTTCTTTTAAAAGAGATCCATTACTTATAAAGTCACCCGATACCGTAGTATTAGAATGACCAACCCACATTCCTTTTCAAAATCAAGTAACAACATTCTTTTCCTAAGTTCGGTTTGCCTAGTTTCAATTACTCAAGCTTCATTTTCAAATGGTTTCATAGTTCCCAAACTTAATCACTTGATTCCTTTTAGAACAATTGAGTAACATATGTCATATATGTGAGTAGTTTATTCTTGTTTATAACGATCTTATTACAGCCATGATCTAGAAAATGTAATATCATTTTGTCTCATCTTAGCTTCATGCAGATGGAGGTTTCTCCGGTTTTAATACAACACATCATTATTCAATACATTTTCCTTTATTAACGCCATGGTCTGGTCGATACACATTCGATTTCAAATCAAGAAACATTATTCCTTTAAAAACCAAGTACTCATTACTCACGAATGAGGTTTCACACAACATCCACATTAAAACAAATAAGTTAAGTCTCTTATCTTATAAGGTCAAGTCTCTTAACTTCTAACATCAGTAAACCATTTTCACCTACATAAGGTCGTTATAACTAACTTCCCATAAAGCTATTATAACACCCTATGTTTTAAACCAACCAAATCACTTAGCACATGTACGTCTACCGTACTACATAGTTCACACATATCATGCTAGAAGAGATAGGAAGAGGTTCACATACCTCGCGACGATTTATCGACAATAAGCAAAATGCTCCAAGTACTACACCCTTGCTAGCCCTTTCCACTCCTCGAGTAGAATACGCTACTCTTAGTACTTTCACCTATAAAGGTCACAAACGTCTATTAACCCCAAAACACAAGTTTCTATCTTTCTACAGAAAATTAGACCTCCGCCACACACAGAAATCTCCTCTCTATCGAGGCCGGCTATCAAGCCAACCGTGGGGGTTTACACGTCTAACCGGACGTGTACAATTCTACACAGTAATACAACACAAGTCTACTGCAATACAGTCCTATGTAAATACAGTTCAGTTCTGTTCCTTATTCTTCAGGCTTAAGTCAAAAGACATTGCCGAATACTAAGTATAGTTCTATATATAGTATACTTCAACTATATATTCTAACAAACATGTAATTTCCAATTACAATAGAGGGACAAGATAATTACCTCGATAAGCCCAAAATTATCCGAGATAAAAGTCGATCCTGAGCAAGGTTTAGCTCCTACTCCGTGCGCTCCAATCCGCTCCAAACAACCCTTAGAAGTTCTAACCAACTTCTACTCAAATACTTCAACCAACTATGAAGATTTCCTTAGGGTTTCGGTTTGAGACTAAAGGACAAAAGGTAGTATTTCGGACTTCACGATAGAGGTATCTTTGGAAAACTACAAGGTACAAGGCTAAGGTATTTTGGGCATTATAACAATACTAGGGGAGTATTTCTATACCACAACAAGGGTATTATACGAAAACAACTAGGCTAGGGGTACCCTACTAGCACCACAAAGGGGGAGGGAACCCCGCCAAAGGCCACACGAAAAGTGGGGGGAGGCTCTCGCCAAGAGCTCACAAAGGGGGAGGAGAGGGTTTCAAGACTTGGAAGTTTTTGGAATGGATGAAGTCTTCACACTTAGGGGGGTATTTATAGCAAAACCAAAGGCCAACCAAGGGCCAAGATCCTTCCAAGTGTATAGCAAGTGTAAGGGCAAGATTAAGCCAAGTGCACCCTAACCCCTACTCCACAAAACATGCCACAAAACAATGCACCAAACAAGGTGTTATACCCCGTGTTTCCAGAGTATGTACGTGAGGGCGTACGTGTACAATTTGAGCCTTAAGTAGGCATAGTTTCGAAATTTGTACACAAGTGCCGAAAGGAGTCGTTTTTCGACGAAACGTTTCCACGCCTACGTTGGGAAAATTCGCTATGTCATTTAGTATTTTTATGGATTTTTCCGAGCGACGGAACATTTTTGGATTAACGGAGGGTGACACTTGTCACCTCATTGACGGCAAAGAGAAGGCTTGGCCTTGGCCGATTGGCTCCCTCTTTTGTGCCTTGCTTTGTGGCTTGTTTTGTGGAGTGTTTTGTGGAGTGTTTTGTGGGTGCACTTGGCTTGATCTTGGCCTTACACTTGCCTTGCACATGGCTTGATCTTGGCCATTGGTTGGCCTTTGGTTTTGCTATAAATACCCCCTCTCTTTGAAGACTTCTTCATCCACTCTTCACTTGCCTAAGTCTTGAGAACCCTCCTCCTCTTGTTGACGACTCGTCCAAGAGCCCCTCCCCTTGTGAAGGCCTTTTGGCCAAACCTTCCCTTTGTGAGCCTAAAGCCGAGAACACCCCCTCCCTGTGGTGTTGTTCTCGTGGTACCCCCCCTTTGTGGTATTAAAATACTCCTCCAAGTATTGTTATAATGCCCAAAATACCTTAGCCTTATACCTTGTAGTATTCCAAAGTTACCTCTACGTAGAGTCCTAAATACTACCTTTGTCCTTTAGTCTCAAACCGAAACCCTAAGGAACCCTTCACCGTTGGTTGAAGTTTTGGAGTAGAAGTTGGATAGAACTTCTAAGGGTTGTTTGGAGCGGTTTGGAGCACTGAGTAGGAGCTAAACCTTGCTCAGCGCGACATTATACTCGGATAATTTTGGGCTTATCGAGGTAAACACTATCGCCCTTCTATTGTAATTGGAAATTACATGTTGTAAGAATATATAGTTGAAGTATACTATATATAGAACTATACTTAGTAATCGTGGCAATGTCTTTTGACTTAAGCTCAAGAATTAAGAATCGAATCAGACATGAGACTTGTGTAGTATTACATGTAGTAGAATTGTACACGCCCGGTTAGGCGTGTGAAACCTCCGGTTGGCTTGGTAGCCGCCTCGATAGAGAAGGAGATTTACGCCGTGGCGGGGGGAGATGTCGCCGAATTTTCTCAGAGAATATTCTACGTTGTGGTCTAGATGATAATAGGCGCCTTGTGGCCTTATAGGTCAAGTACTACGTGTGGCGCGATTTACTTGGCTTAAGGAGTAGCCGATCGTTTGGAGCGCTTTTGCTATTAGTCGATACTCGCCGCGAGGTATGTGAACCTCTTCCTATCTCTTCTAGCATGATATGTGTGTAACTATGTAGTACGGTAGACGCATACGTGTTTAATGTATTTGATTGTTTGAAACATAAAGTGTTATAACCGCTTTATGGGAAGTTGGTTATAACAACTTTATGTAGGTAAGAAACGGGTTGTGGTTTTTAAAAGATAATTGATTTGATTTATAACCGCTTGGGGCGTTATAATAAAACTTGAAGTATTTCAAAAGATTTATGAATCGTTTTGAAAGAAGTGTAGTATTGTGCTTTGAAAACTTAAGAGTTATACTAGCTTTATGGGAAGTTAGGTATAACGGCTTAAGAATGGTTTACTGATGTTAGAAGTTAAGAGACTTGATCTTATAAGATAAGAGACTTAACTTATCTATTTTAATGTGAATGTTTGTGTGAAACCTCATTCGTGAGTAATGAATACTTGATTTTATTTAAAGGGATAATGTTTTACCGATTTGAAATCGAACGTATCGGCTGCACCACCGCAAATGCGTTAATAAAGGAAAATGTATTGAATAATGATGAATTGTATTAAAACCAGAGAAACCTCCATCCGCATAGAAACTAAGATGAGACAAAATGATATTACATTTTCTAGATCATGGTCAGTAATAAGAATGTTGTAAACAAGAATAACCTACTCACGCATTTACATAATTTACTCAATTATTCTAAAAGGAATCAAGTGATTAAGTTTATGAACTATGAAACCTTTTGAAAAATGAGAAGCTTCGAGTAATCAAACTAGGCAAACCGAACTTAGGAAAAGAATGTTGTTACTTGATTTTGAAAAGGAATGTGGGTTGGTCATTCTAATACTACGTATCGGGTGACTCTTATAAAAGTAATGGATCTCTTTAAAAGAACTTAACGTATGTAGTACTTTGGAGTTAAAAACCCGACTTTGGCATAAAATGAAAGTACTTTGAGTTGTGTGAAACTTGCCTATGCTTGTTGTTGTGAAACTTGCCTATGCTTGTTGTTGTGAAACTTGCCTATGCTTGTGATGATAGCCTTTGTTGTGCAAGTGTGGTATTTCAGATACCGCCTCTCGACAGAGGCCTGGTCGACTTGTTGAGAACTTACTCGACATGCCGCGTGATGGAGAATTCCACGGTATGCTCCGCTGATAGTGTTATTCCATGGACTAGCTCTCCATGAGGTTTCTTCTGTTCGCCCGGTATCCGTGGTGGCTCGTGATTTGCCTGCCTCGTGATCGATTCGCCTTGGTATCCGTAGTCACCGTGACTTGCCCTGCTCAAGATAGTGACGGTTTCGTGATACGCCGTCCCCGTGGTCACCAGATTTGCCCCGTCACCGCGTGACCGCCTTGGTATCCTGTAGTCGGCTCGCACTTGCCCCGTGACGGCCGTGTTTTGGTTGCATTGTATTATTGGTACGGTCGGATTCGTAGTTATACTTGTCTGCACGGCTTTTATAACACAAGTGGGACATGGTGTTCATGTATAATCCTTGGTATGGTTATATCATAAACCGGCAGCTGAGGAAGAAATTCCACGCACGAGTGATAATTTGAGGCGTGAGTCCTCGCTCTTGATGAATCGTTATATGTTATATATCGTAGTTTGGTCATCATACATGTCTCCCGCTTTATATAGACTATTATGATTTCATTTACGATTTACGCTTACATACTGTACTGCAGATCGACCTCCTTCGGCCGCGCTCACGCCGCAGTGAGGTACATCTACCGCCGATCCCCGCGTTTAGGATCTCATTTCACGTTTTGGGAAGCTCCGCTCCTGAGGCTTATCTTTGGTATGTTACCCGAGTCCGTAAGTTCTCAGACGTTCAGGTATGGCCCCGTCCCGCCATAGTTGTTGTATAAATCTTAGAGGTCAGTAGTACTGCAAGTGTGGTTGTAAAAGGATTAAACTGCTCGTGTTTGTGTATATACCAAGGCAAATCGCTGGTTGGCCTGCTTATTTATTATATCTCTTATTTCTTGTGTAAAGTTTTTATTTCCGCCGGTTTTCTCGATGTTGTATCACTAGGGTGCCCGGTAAGGCACTGACGCCCGGTTCGGGTGTCACAAGTGGTATCGAGCGCTTAATCCTCTGAAAGTGTCTACGCATCGTGTTCAGTAGTAGTCTTGATTATCTGTGTTGTGCACCACATCTATAATCGTGAGGCTATAGGACATTTAGGATTGGTTTCCATTCTTCTCATTCCGAGATCGTGGCCTAGAGCCGTGTGATAAGATCGACCCTCCGACGTGTTTCGCTTTACCGCTATGCCTCGCGAAGGCAACCCGCCTGGCGGCAAGGCAGCAGAGGATCTGCGAGCAGAGCAATGCAGAGACCACAAGACTGAGCCTCCACCCGCACCGGAGCAGAGGAGATGAGTTACGCGAGTGGGCCCGATTAACGGCCGTGGTCAGGGCGACTTCGAGGATAGGCCGACACGCAGCCAAAGAGCACCGTGGTTCACCCTAGATCGATAGTTCGAGGCTTCGGATTTTCTCGAGCCAGAGTCGCCGCCAGAGTTTTATGGGTCGAGGCCCGAGGATGATCCGCAGGAGTTCATCCGAAGCCATACGGATCGTGAGAGTGATCAAGGCATCGGAGATCGAGTCGGTCCTAGGTTCGCATCAATCGCGTGATACCGCAGCCGATCGTTTGATTCTCGAGCTGTCCAGTGGAGAGCATGCACTTCCAGCCGTATGGAACGAAGTTCTCGAGGCCTTTCTTGCACATTTCGCCTCCCGCATGAGGAGGGCTCGCCGGCAGATTTTTGGTGTTACAGAATCCGCGCATTTGCCCGGAGTACAATGTGGAGTTCGACTCATCGCCCGTGACGTCCGCGTTAGTAGCTAGTATGGAGGATCGAGTGCACCGATATGTTACAGTGGCTCGATGATTGCCTTGCAGAGTTGTTCGTGTAGCTCTTCACCGCATGGACATTGCTTCGCATACAGCGATACACTTGACGCGAGGAGCGGATAAATCGACGAATGACCAAAGTCGCAGTAAGAGGCCGCAACAGCAGGTCCTTTGGTGACTTTCGAGGCGGACCGCCTCACAGCAGACTAGTTATGTACCTCACAAGACAGAGTGGTCCTCCACCTTTCGACCTTCAGATATTCGTGAGCGTGCCTGGGCTCCTGTGTTTCAGATTTTCGAGAGCAGAGTGCTCGCTGGACGAGGTTGCCCTTGTCTCGCAAGGCCGTTGTGGAAAGCTTCATAAGGGAGAGTGTCGACTAACTCTGAGATTGTTATTTTGCGCCAACAGGCTATCCGCAAGAGATCGTCCACTGTGGGTAGCACTCGGTAGATAGCATGGACTACTAGAGCGCTATGGGTTCTTCACCTTCCGTAGCTGCAGATGTTTGTACACCTAAGGCCCCAGAGAGGTCGCAGCTGGAGTTCTCGCTTTAGCGGTCCTTGAACCGCCTAGTTTCTGTATATCCTTAACCTCTAGAGTTTTGTTTGTATTGATGTTGTTGATGTGTTTAATGTTATGTTTGGATAGCTTTGTGCTAAAATGTGATTTAGAAACTCGTTAGTGAAAAGGGTAAGTCCTCGGGTAGTGTGAGATGGAAGTGGTAGCTTTCATGATGTGAAATAGTAAGATTGTTCCGGATCGGGAACAAGAGTCAGCGCGTCGGGTCGGGTTGGGGACCATTTGGGTCAACCAGAACCTTGCCAGCGGGCTCAGGTGGTCCCGCCAGTGGTAGGTCACGAGGTGCTAGGCCCAAGTTTAGTTGACCATCGATGAGTTCGCGGGTGTTCGACCAGAATCAGTTCGGGAAGGCCGGAATGGCCTTAGGGAAATCGAGGTTAGTGAGATGACCAAGTTCGAGGTAGTGACTCGGGTTGGTAATGTCGCTGCGATGGTGTGGTACGGATACTAGAACGAGTTTGAGTGTTCGTGACGAGTACTACGAAAGCGGAGAAGTGAACGCAGGTTTTTGTGGCCGTGTGGCATGATTGTTTTCGCACGATAAAGCGGAAGAATATACTGACGCCTGTTTGTTTTGAGACATTGAAGGAACTTTCTGGACGAATGTTTCTAAGGGGGGAAGAATGTTATACACCGTATTTTCCAGAGTATGTACGTGAGGGCGTACGTGTACAATTTGAGCCTTAAGTAGGCATAGTTTCAAATTTGTACACAAGTGCCGAAAGGAGTCGTTTTCGACTAAACGCTTCCACAGCCTTACGCTGGGAAAATTCCGCTATGTCATTTAGTATTTTTATGGATTTTTCCGAGCGACGAACATTTTTGGATCAACGGAGGTGACACTTGTCACCTCATTGACTAAGAAAGAGAAGGCTTGGCCTCGCCGATTGGCTCCTCTTTTGTGCCTTGCTTTGTGGCTTGTTTTTTGGAGTGTTTTGTGGAGTGTTTTGTGGGTGCACTTGGCTTGATCTTGGCCTTACACTTGCCTTGCACATGGCTTGATCTTGGCCAGTGGTTGGCCTTTGGTTTTGCTATAAATACCCTCTCTTCAAGACTTCTTCATCCACTCTTCACTTGCCTAAGTCTTGAGAACCCTCCTCCTCTTGTCGACTCTCGCCCAAGAGCCCTCTCCCTTGTGAAGGCCTTTTGGCCAAACCTTCCCTTTGTGAGCCTAAAGCCGAGAACACCCCCTCCCTGTGTGGTGTTGTTCTCGTGTGGTACCCCCCCCTTTGTGGTATTAAAATACTCCTCCAAGTATTGTTATAATGCCCAAAATACCTTAGCCTTATACCTTGTAGTATTCCAAAGTTACCTCTACGTAGAGTCCGGAAATACTACCTTTTGTCCTTTTAGTCTCAAACCGAAACCCTAAGGAACCCTTCACTGTTGGTTGAAGTTTTGGAGTAGAAGTTGGATAGAACTTCTAAGGGTTGTTTGGAGCAGTTTGGAGCACTTGAGTATGAGCTAAACCTTGCTCAGGCGCGACATTATACTCGGATAATTTTGGGCTTATCGAGGTAAACACTACTGTCCTTCTATTGTAATTGGAAATTACATGTTGTAAGAATATATAGTTGAAGTATACTATATATAGAACTATACTTAGTAATCGTGGCAATGTCTTTTGACTTAAGCTCAAGAATTAAGAATCGAATCAGACATGAGACTGTGTAGTATTATCGTAGTAGAATTGTACACGTCCGTTAGGCGTGTGAAACCTCCGTTGGCTTGCAGCCGCCTCGATAGAGAAGGAGATTTACGCTGTGGGGAGATGCCGAATTTTCTCAGAGAATATTCTACGTTGTGGTCTAGATGATAATAGGCGCCTTGTGGCCTTATAGGTCAAGTACCTACGCAGGGCGCGATTTACTTGGCTTAAGGAGTAGCCGATCGCTTGGAGCGCTTTTGCTATTAGTCGATACTGCCGCGAGGTATGTGAACCTCTTCCTATCTCTTCTAGCATGATATGTGTAACTATGTAGTACCAGACGCATACGTGTTTAATGTATTTGATTGGTTTGAAACATAAAGTGTTATAACGGCTTTATGGGAAGTTGGTTATAACAGTTTTATGTAGGTAAGAAAATGGGTTGTGGTTTTTAAAAGATAATTGATTTGATTTATAACTGGCTTGGGGCGTTATAATAAAACGTGAAGTATTTCAAAAGATTTATGAATCGCTTTGAAAGAAGTGTAGTATTGTGTTTGAAAACTTAAGAGTTATACTAGCTTTACGGGAAGTTAGGTATAACGGCTTAAGAATGGTTTATCGATGTTAGAAGTTAAGAGACTTGATCTTATAAGATAAGAGACTTAACTTATCTGCTTTAATGTGAATGTTTGTGTGAAACCTCATTCGTGAGTAATGAGTACTTGATTTTATTTAAAGGATAATGTTTTATCGATTTCGAAATCGAATGTGTATCGACTGCACCACCGCAAATGCTAATAAAGGAAAATGTATTGAATAATGATGAATTGTATTAAAACCAGTAGAACCTCCATCCGCATAGAAACTAAGATGAGACAAAATGATATTACATTTTCTAGATCATGGTCTGTAATAAGAATGTTGTAAACAAGAATAACCTACTCTCACGCATTTACATAATTTACTCAATTATTCTAAAAAGGAATCAAGTGATTAAGTTTATGAACTATGAAACCTTTTGAAAAATGAGAAGCTTGAGTAATTGAAACTAGGCAACCGAACTTAGGAAAAGAATGTTGTTACTTGATTTTGAAAAGGAATGTGGGTTGGTCATTCTAATACTACGGTATCGGGTGACTCTTATAAAAGTAATGGATCTCTTTAAAAGAACTTAACGATGTAGTACTTTGGAGTTAAAACCCGACTTTGGCATAAAATGAAAGTACTTTGAGTTGTGTGAAACTTGCCTATGCTTGTTGTTGTGAAACTTGCCTATGCTTGTTGTTGTGGAAACTTGCCTATGCTTGTGATGATAGCCTTTGTTGTGCAAGTGTGGTATTTCAGATACCGCGCCTCTCGACAGAGGCCGGTCGACTTGTTGAGAACTTACTTGACATGCCGGGCGTGATGGAGAATTCCACGGTATGCTCCTCGCTGATAGTGTTATTCCATGGACTAGCTCTCCATGAGGTTTCTTACCGCTCGCCTGGTATCCGGTGGTCGGCTCGCATTTTGCCCCGCCTCGTGACCGATTCGCCTCGTATTCGTAGTCACCCTGACTTGCCCCGCTCAAGATAGTGACGAAGTTTCGTGGATACGCCTCGTCCCCGTGGTCACCAGATTTGCCCCTGCCACCGCGTGACCGCCTTGGTATCCGTGAGTCGGCTCGCACTTGCCCCGTGACGGCCGTGTTTTGGTTGCATTGTATTATTGGTACGGTCGGATTCGTAGTTATACTTGTCTGCACGGTTTTTATAACACAGTGGGACATGGTGTTCATGTATAATCCTTGGTATGGTTATATCATAAATCGCCGGCATGAGGAAGAAATTCCACGCACGAGTGATAATTTGAGGCGAGTCCTCGTCTTGATGTGAATCGTTATATGTTATATATCGTAGTTTGGTCATCATACATGTCTCCCGCTTTATATAGACTATTATGATTTCATTTACGTGATTTACGCTTTCACATACTTGGTACTGCCAGATCGACTCCTTCGGCCGCGTTCATGCCGCAGTAGAGGTACATCTACCGCCGATCCCGCGCTTAGGATCTCATTTCAGCGTTGGGAAGCTCCGCTCCGTCGAGGCTTATCTTGCATGTTACCGAGTCCGTAAGTTCTTGTACGCTCAGGTATGGCGGGCCCCGTCCCGCCATAGTTGTTGTATAAATCTTAGAGGTCCAGTAATACAGGCGTGGTTGTAAAAGGATTAAACTGTTCGTGTTTGTGTATATACCAAGGCAACCGCTTGGTTGGCCTGTTTATTTATTATATCTCTTATTTCTTGTGTAAAGTTTTTATTTCCGCTGGTTTTCTCTGATGTTGTATCACTAGGGTGCCCGGGGTAAGGCACCAGTGACGGGCCCGGGTTCGGGGTGTCACACAAGGCCAAAACAAGGCACAAAACAAGGAGCCAATTGGCCAAGAAACGTGAACCAATCGCCCGCGGTTGCCGCTTCTGTTTAATGCAGGGTGACATGTCACCCTCCCGTTGGTCCAAAATGTTTCGCCTTCTAAAAATCCGCAAAAATACAAAACGACATAGCCGAATTTTCCTTCGCAGTTACGCGAAAACGCTTCCGAAAAAACGACTTAACCGTGTCAGGCACAAAGGTAACTTCGCCAAGTTACCTAGGCGGGGTGACACGTGTCACCCTCCTATCGCCCTCAAAAACGCCTTCCAAAAATATCCACAATGGCCAAAATCTCAAAACAAAGTGGGCCTACAAAACCAGAATTTCTCCCGTGGGCCCCACGTGACCATTTCCAAAATAAAATCTCAAAATTCTAATATAATCTATGAAGTCCAAATACCAAACTGGGAATCCAATTCCCCATTAACGAACCTTTTTCTTCACAAATAACCGAAACTTTTCCGCTAAAACTCACATCTTTCTTTCTTTCAAAATTTCTGCCGACTGCACGCACGCCCTCACATACATACCCCGCAACTACGGGTATAACATTCTCCCCTCCTTAGAAACATTCGTCCCGAATGTTCCTTCTCAAGTCGGATAACGATGAAGTTCCTCTAACAAGTTGTCAACGCCACAGCTTGGCCACGAAATAACACACGTTATCTTCCTTCCTTACTCGTTGTACCCTTCTCGAACACTCGAACTCTCCAGTACGTACCATACTTCACCATTACCTGCTCTCGAAAATCTCCGGAGTCACTACCTCCAAACTTGGTCATCTTACTAACCTCAAACTTCCTTAAGGCCATTCCCGCCTTTACGAACCGCTCGGTCGAACGCGTCCACGAACTCATACGATGATCATACAAACTTGGGCCTAGCATCCTCGTGACCCTACCACCTGGCGGGACCACCCAGAACTGACCCCACCCCAAACCGGGTTACGGGTTGACCCGCAAATGGTCCTCAACCCGACCCCCAACCGCGCCAAACTCTTGTTCCCCGATTCGGAACAATCTTACTAATTCACATCATGAAAGCTACCACTTCCATCTCACACTACCCACGGACTTATCACACAAATAAATCCCACGTATACTACTACTCTGATAAGGGTCAAAATAAATCTTTAACTCAAGACGACCTTACCCCTAAGGTCTCAGTCGTGACATAGTCTAAGGTTCACACTTACCATGCCCCCATACGTATCCTCCCAACTAAGCATGTTTTCTAACTCACAATTAACACAACGCTATTCGTACATAGCACATAATAATGAGACCATCATAACAAGCATACCAAAACTCTAGAGGGTTAAGGATATACCTGAAGCTACCGCTCCACTCTAATCATAGGCTCACTCGCAGGCATAATCAGTAGGCGCGATGAACCACCATCGATCCTAGGGTCCGAGTCGTAATATCCGTGCTACCCTTGGTCGGACAGCCCGCAAATGGCCCGCCGCCGCAAAATAACAAGCTCCCCGGCACCACGACACTCCAAATGCGTCTACCACATCGACCACACCGAGGTAGGGTGACCGCATCCGCCAACACCCTTACTTCTCGAAACTGAACCTCGAGCCCCGACCGCCCCGAATACTCAAGGTTGTGGAGGACCACTGCACCGGGCGGAGGTACAAAACTAGTATGCCGCTGAGGCGTCCGCCTCGAAAGTCACCAAAGGACCTCGTTGTTCTCGCCTCTTCTCGCTGATTCGTCATTCCGCCGACCTCTCCGTGCCTCACATCCTGCGCATGAGCTCGCATGCGGCAATGTCCATGCCCGGTCAAGAGCTACTCTGAACATGCCTCCGACATGTAATCATCGAGCCTCAGAACATATCGGTGCACTCGATCCTCCATACTAGTTACCAACGCTGACGCACGCCAATGAGTCGAACTCACATTGTACTCCCAACCGCACGCCCGCTCGTCTAAGCATCAAAATCTATCGCCCGTGCTCTCCTCATCTGCGAGGCAAGAAGTGCGTGAGGAAAGCCCCAAAACTCATCCCATACCTGCTGGAGGTGCATGCTCTCCCGAAAGCTCCCATGAATCAAACCAATCGATCGCGTATCACGTAGCCGATGCGAACCAAAGGTCACGCATCGGTCTCAAGCCTTGATCACCCGCATGATCCGTCAGAATCGCCGAATGAACTCCCCGCGATCATCCTCGTGCCTTGACCCATAAAACTCGCGGGCTACAACTCGTAAAGTCCCGTAGCCTCAAACTATTCGCTCGCGCACTACAGCGCCGCTGAACTGAACCGCCAGATCCACTTTATCCTCATATTCGCCACGACTCGCCAAAGAATCGGGCCATCTCTTTGTAACCCATTTCCTCCGCCTCTGCATCGTGGACGAGGCTCAGTATCGCGTCTCAGCAGCCCATCGCCGCGCTCTAAACTCGCTGGCCGGGCGGCTACAAAACCCGCCGTCAAGCACAACCTCGTGTCGCTGACCGCGCTCGTTCTCTCAGATCTCACTAGCAAGACTCGCCGCCGCTTTGCCCTTCGGGCTCGCTGCCTTGGCGCGAGGCATAATCGGTAAAACGAGATACGCGCAGGGTCCAACTTACAACACGCCTCTAAGGCACGATCTCGTAATGAGAAGAATGGAAACCAATCCTAAATGTCCTATAGCCTCTCGATTATAGATGTGGTGCACAACACACCGATAATCAAGACTCTACTAGACACGCCTCAGACACTTTCCGAGGATTAATCGCTCGATACCACTTTTGTAACGACCGCCCGGCCCGCATCGTGCCTTATCCCGCACCCTATGTTATACCCCGTATTTCGCAGTATGTACGTATGGACGACGCAAATTTGAGCCTTAAGTTAGGCATTGATTCAAAATTTGGGCACAAGTGCCGATTAGAGTCGTCGATTTAAACGCTTCCACACCTACGTTGGAGAAATTCCGCTATGTCATTTAGTATTTTTGCGGATTTTTCCGAGCGACGGAACATTTTTGGACCAACGAGGGTGACACTTGTCACCCTCATTGACGCAAAGAGAGGCTTGGCCTCGCCGATTGGTCCCTCCTTTGTGCCTTGCTTGTGGCTTGTTTTGTGGAGTGTTTTGTGGAGTGTTTGTGGGTGCACTTGGCTTGATCTTGGCCTTACACTTGCCTTGCACATGGCTTGATCTTGGCCATTGGTTGGCCTTTGGTTTTGCTATAAATACCCTCTCTTGAAGACTTCTTCATCCACTCTTCACTTGCCTAAGTCTTGAGAACCCCTCCTCCTCTTGTTAACTCTCGCCCAAGAGCCCCTCTCCTCAGGAAGGCCTTTGGCCAAACCTTCCCTCATGAGTTTAAAGCCGAGAACACCCCTCCCTTAGGGTGTTGTTCTCGTGTGGTACCCCCTTTGTGGTATTGAAATACTCCTCCAAGTATTGTTATAATGCCCAAAATACCTTAGCCTTATACCTTGTAGTATTCCAAAGTTACTCTATACGCAGAGTCCGGAATACTACCTTTGTCCTTTTAGTCTCAAACCGAAACCCTAAGGAAACCTTCACCGTTGGTTGAAGTTTTGGAGTAGAAGTTGGTTAGAACTTCTAAGGGTTGTTGAGCGGATCGAGCACTCTGAGTAGAGCTAAACCTTGCTCAGAGCGACTTTAAACTCGGATAATTTTGGGCTTATCGAGGTAAATATCTTGTCCCTATTGTAATTGGAAATTACATGTGTTGAAATATAGTGTTGTATACTATATATAGAATCAACGTAGTTGTTGGCAATGTCTTTTGACTTAAGCCTCAAGAATAAAGATTCGAATCGAATCAGTAATTACATAGGATCAGACATAAGAGACTTGTGTAGTATTATCAGATAGTAGAATTGTACGCGCCCGGTTAGACGTGTTAACCCTCGGTTGGCTTCGTAGCCAACCTCGATAGAGGAGGAGTTTTACGCCGCCATGGGGAGGTGTCAATTTTCTCGTAGAATGTTCTACGTTAAGATCTAGATTTTTAATAAGCGCTTGTGGCCTTATAGGTTGAAGTGCTACGCAGACGTAATCTTCCGACTAAGGAGTAGCCGACGGTTTGAGGTACTGAGCGCTTTGCTATTAGTCGATAATCGCCGCGAGGTATGCGAACCTCTTCCTATCTCTTCTAGCATGATATGTGTGAACTATGTAGTACGGTAGACGCATACGTGTTAACCGTGTTCGAGTGTCTTAAAACATAAAGTGTTATAACGCTTTATGGGAAGTCGTTATAACGGCTTTACGTAGGTAAGAAAATACTTTGTGGTTTTAAAAGGTAATCATGTGAATTGTAAATCGCTTGTTATAATAAAGAACTTGATGTATTTCAAAAGATTTATAATCGTTTTGAAGGAAGAGTAACACTTGGTTTTAAAGGTTTTAAAAAGAGTTATACTAGCTTTATGGGAGTTAGGTATAATGTCTTAAGAGAGGTAAAGAAAATGGTTTACTAATGTTAGAAGTTAAGAGACTTGATCTTATAAGATAAGAGACTTAACTTATTTGTTTTAATGTGAATGTTTGTGTGAAACCTCATTCGTGAGTAATGAGTACTTGGTTTTATTTAAAGGATAATGTTTTACCGATTTCGAAATCGTAATGTGTATCGGCTGCACCACCGCAGCTAATAAAGGAAAATGTATTGAATAATGATGAATTGTATTAAAACCAGAGAAACCTCCATCCGCATAGAAACTAAGACGAGACAAAATGATATTACATTTTCTAGATCATGGTCATTGTAATAAGAATGTTGTAAACAAGAATAACCTACTCTCACGAGACATATATTACTCAATTGTTCTAAAAAGAAATCAAGTGATTAAGTTTATGAACTATGAAACCATTTGAAAATGAGAAGCTTGAGTAATTGAAACTAGGCAACCGGAACTTAGGAAAAGAATGTTGTTACTTGATTTTGAAAAGGAATGTGGTGGTCATTCTAATACTACGTATCGGGTGACTTTGATAAGTAATGGATCTCTTTAAAGAATTTAACGACGTAGTACTTTAGGTTAAAACCCGACTTTGGCATAAAACGAAGGTACTTTGAGTGATGTGAAACATGCCTATGCTTGTTGTGGTGAAACATTCCTACGCTTGTTGTCAGAAACTTGCCTATGCTTGTGATGATAGCCTTTGTTGTGCAAGTGTGGTGTTTCGTGTTACCGCTGCCTCGATAGAGGGCCGTTGATCGGTTGAGGTTTCTTACCGCTCGCCCGGTATCCGTGGTTTGGCTCAGATTGCCCCGCCTCGTGATCGATTCGCCTCGTATTCGGTAGTCACCGCACTTGCCCCGCTCAAGATAGTGACGGTTTCGTGGATACGCCCGTCCCCGTGGTCACCAGATTTGCCCCGCCACCACGTGACCGCCTCGTATCCTGTGAGTCGGCTCGCACTTGCCCCGTGACGCCTTCGTGGTCAGGGTTGCATCAGATTATCGCACGGCCGGATCCGTAGTTGTACTTGTCTCAGACGGTTTTTATGACACAGGTGGACTCGTGTTCATGTATACTCCTTGGTATTGTTATATCATAAATCGCCGCAGCTGAGGAAGAAATTCCACGCACGAGTGATGATTCGAGGGCGCGAGTCCCCGACTGAGGTAATCGTTATATGTTATGCATCGTAGTTGGTCATCATACATGTCTCCCGCTTATATAGACTATTATGATTTCATTTACGATTTACGCTTTCACATACTTGGTACCGTCAGATCGACTCCTCGGGCCGCGCTCACGCCGCAGTAAAAGGTACATCGACCGTCGATCCCCGCCATAGGATCACATTCGTGTTGGGAAGCTCCGCTTTCTCCGAGGCTTATCTTTTGCATGTGTTCCTCGAGTTATAGGTTCTTGTACATTCGTGGTATGGCGGCCCCGCCCGCCATAGTTGTTGTAAATCTTGCCCCTGTAGAATCTGCAAGTGTGGTTGTAAAAGGATTAAACTGTCGGGTTTTATGATATACCAAGGCAAATCGCTTGCTGGCCTGCTTATTTATCATGTCTCTCATTTCATGTTTAAAGTTTTTATTTCCGCTGGTTTTCTCCGATGTTGTATCGCTAGGTGCCCGGTAAGGCACCAGCCACGCCCGATTTTCGGGTGACAAAGTGGTATCGAGCGCTTAATCCTCTGAAAGTTGTCTACGCATCGTGTCTAGTAGAGTCTTGATTATCGGTATGTCAGGCACCACATCTATAATCGTGAGGCTATAGGACATTTAGGATTGGTTTCCATTCTTCTCATTCCGAGATCGTGCCTTAGAGCCGCGGTGATAAGATCGACCCTCCGACGATTTCGCTTTTTACCGCTTATGCCTCGCGAAAGGCAACCCGCCCGTATGGGCAAGGCAAGAGAGGATCTGCGAGCAGAGCAATGCGCAGAGACCACAAGACTGAGCCTCCACCCCGCACCGAGCAGAGGAGATGAGTTACAAGGAGCTGGGCCCGCACGGCCGTGGTCAGGGCCGACTTGAGGATAGCCGGACGCAGCAGCCCAGGGCACCAGTGGTTCACCCTAGATCGATAGTTCGAGGCTACGGATTTTCTCGAGTCAGAGCCGCCAGAGTTTTACGGGTCGAGGCTCGAGGATGATCCGCAGGAGTTCATCCGGCGCTACAGCGATCGAGAGTGATCAAGGCATCGGAGATCGAGTCGGTGGTCTTAGGTTCACATCAATCGCGTGATACCGCAATGATCGTTTGATTCTCGAGCTGTCCAGTGGAGAGCATGCACTTCCAGCGTATGGAACGAAGTTCTCGCAGGCCTTTCTTGCACATTTCTTGCCTCCCTGCATTTATGAGGGCTCGCCGACAGATTTTTGGTGTTACGCAGTAATCCGCGCACGGCTCGGGAGTACAATGTGGAGTTTGACTCATCGGCCCCAGACGTCCCCGCGTTAGTAGCTAGTATGGAGGATCGAGTGCACCGATATGTTACAGTGGCTCACGATTGCCTCAGAGAGTTGTTCGTGTAGCTCTTCACCGGCACGGACATCGCTCGCACGCAGCGTATACACTGATGCGAGGAGCGGATAAATCGACGAATGACCAAGGTCGCAGAAGAGGCCGTAACAGCAGGTCCTTTGGTGACTTTCGAGGCGGACCGCCTCAGCCGCAGACTAGTTATGTACTCCGCCAAGATGCACGGTCCTCCACGCCTTCGACCTTCGATATTCAGGAGCGTGCCTGGGCTCCTGTGTTTCAGATTTTCGTGAGCAGAGTGCTCACGGACGAGGTTGCCCTTGTCTCAGGTGGCTGTTGTGGAAAGCTCCATAAGTGGAGAGTGTCGCACTAACTCTGAGATTGTTATTTTTGCGCCAACAGGCTATCCGCAAGAGATCGTCCACTGTGGTAGCAATCGGTAGATAGCAAGGACTACTAGAGCAGCTATGGTTCTTCACCTTCCGTAACTGTGCAGATGTTCAGACACCTAAGGCCCCAGAGGTCGCGCTGGAGTTCAGCTTTACGGTCCTTTGAACCGCCTATTTTCGTATATCCTTAACCTCTAGAGACTTATATTGTATTGATGTTGATGATGTGTTTAGTGTTATGTTCGGATAGCTTTGTGCAAAAATGTGATTTAGAGCATGGTTGATGAAAAGGGTAAGCCTGGGGCATGGAAAGTGTGAACTTTAGGACATTTTATGTCGAGACCTTAATGTAAGGTCGCTTTGAGTAAAAGATTTATTTTTTTATGTTTGACCTTTATCGTAACGCGAGTGTACGTGGGTTATAATTGTGTGATAAGTCCATGAGTAATGTGGGACGGAAGTGGTAGCTTACGGCTTGAATAGGTAAGATTGTTCCGCGTCGGCGAGCAAGAGTTGGCGCGTCGGGGTCGGGTTGAGGACCATTTGCGGTCAACCAGAACCCGCTTTGCGGGTCGGGCTCTGGGTGGTCCTCCAGTGGTAGGGTCACGAGGTGCTAGGCCCAAGTTTAGATGACCATCGATGAGTTCGTGGACGCGCTCGATCGTAATCAGTTCGTGAAGGCCGGAATGGCCTTAGGGAAATCGAGGTTAGCGAGATGACCAAGTTCGAGGTAGTGACTCGCGGTTGGAAACAAGCGCTGATGTATGTGGCGCGGATACTAGAACGAGTTCGGTGTTCGTGACGAGTACCACGAGAGCGGAGAAGTGAACGGTGTTTTTGTGGCCAGCGTGGCATGATTATTTTCGCACGATAGCAGTTGAAGACTATACCGACGCCGCTTGTTTTGAGACCTAGAAGGAACATTCGACGAATGTTTCTGGGGGAAGAATGTTATACCCTCGATTTCGCAGTATGTACGCATGGACGCACGCATTTAAATTTGAGCCTTGGTTAGGCATCGATTCGAAATTTGGGGCACAAGTGCCGATTAGAGTCGTCGACTAAACGCTTCCACAAATTTACGCTGGAGAAATTCGCTATGTCATTTAGTATTTTTATGCGGATTTTTCCGAGCGACGGAACATTTTTGGATTAACGGAGGGTGACACTTGTCACCTCATCGACGGCAAAGAGAGGCTTGGCCTCGGCCGATTGGTCCCTCCTTTGTGCCTTGCTTTGGGCTTGTTTTGTGGAGTGTTTGTGGAGTGTTTTGGTGCACTTGGCTTGATCTCGCCTTACACTTGCCTTGCACATGGCTTGATCTTGGCCATCGTTGGCCTTTGGTTTTGCTATAAATACCCCCTCTCTCAAGACTTCTTCATCCACTCTTCACTTGCCTAAGTCTTGAGAACCCTCCCCTCCTCTTGTCGACTCTCGCCCAAGAGCCCCTCTCCTTGTGAAGGCCTTTTGGCCAAACCTTCCCTTTGAGCCTAAAGCCGAGAACACCCCTCCCTTGTGTGTTGTTCTCGTGGTACCCCCTTTGTGATATTGAAATACTCTTCAAGTATTGTTATAATGCCCAAATACCTTAGCCTTATACCTTGTAGTATTCCAAAGTTACCTCTATACGTAGAGTCCGGAATACTACCTTTGTCCTTTTAGTCTCAAACCGAAACCCTAAGGAAACCTTCACCGTTGGTTGAAGTTTTGGAGCAGTTGGTTAGAACTTCTAAGGGTTGTTGAGCGGATCGAGCACTTTGAGTAGAGCTAAACCTTGCTCAGAGCGACTTTAAACTCGGATAATTTTTGGGCTTATCGAGGTAAATATCTTGTCCCCTATTGTAATTGGAAATTACATAAGTGTCAAATATAGTGTCAGATACTATATATAGAATCAACGTAGTTGTTGGCAATGTCTTTTGACTTAAGCCCAAGAATAAAGATCGAATCGAATCAGAATTACATAGGATCAGACATAAGAGACTTGTGTAGTATTATCAGATAGTAGAATTGTACGTCCCGTTAGACGTTAACCCTCGTTGGCTTGGTAGCCACTCGATAGAGGAGGAGTTTTACGCCGCTATGTGGGAGGCGCCAATTTTCTCAGAGAATGTTCTACGTTAAGATCTAGATTTTTAATAAGCGCGTGGCCTTATAGGTCAAGTGCCACGTGACGTAATCTTCCGACTAAGGAGTAGCCGACGGTTTGAGGTACTGAGCGCTTTGCTATTAGTCGATAATCGCCGCGAGGTATGCGAACCTCTTCCTATCTCTTCTAGCATGATATGTGTGAACTATGTAGTACGGCAGACGCATACGTGTTAATCGTGTTTCGAGTGTCTTAAACATAAAGTGTTATAACGCTTTATGGGAAGTCGTTATAACGCTTTATGTAGGTAAGAAAATACTTTGTGGTTTTAAAAGGTAATCATGTGGAATTGTAAATCGCTTGTTATAATAAAGAACTTGATGTATTTCAAAAGATTTATAATCGCTTTGAAGGAAGAGTAACACTTGGTTTTAAAGGTTTTAAAAAGAGTTATACTAGCTTTATGGGAGTTAGGTATAATGTCTTAAGAGAGGTAAAGAAAATGGTTTACTAATGTTAGAAGTTAAGAGACTTGATCTTATAAGATAAGAGACTTAACTTATTTGTTTTAATGTGAATGTTTGTGAAACCTCATTCGTGAGTAATGAGTACTTGGTTTTATTTAAAGGATAATGTTTCATCGATTTCGAAATCGTAATGTATCACGCACCATCGCAAATGCTAATAAAGGAAAATGTATCAATAATGATGAATTGTATTAAAACCGTAGAAACCTCCATCCGCATAGAAACTAAGATTTAGACAAAATGATATTACATTTTCTAGATCATGGTCATTGTAATAAGAATGTTGTAAACAAGAATAACCTACTCACGTGAGACATATATTACTCAATTGTTCTAAAAGAAATCAAGTGATTAAGTTTATGAACTATGAAACCATTTGAAAACGGTGCTTGAGTAATCAAACTAGTAAACCGAACTTAGAAAAGAATGTTGTTACTTGATTTTGAAAAGGAATGCGGGTTGGTCATTCTAATACTACGTATCGGGTGACTTTGATAAGTAATGGATCTCTTTTAAAGAATTTAACGACGTAGTACTTTAGGTTAAAACCCGACTTTGGCATAAAACGAAGGTACTTTGAGTGACGTGAAACACGCCTATGCTTGTGCGTGAAACATTCCTACGCTTGTTGTTGTGAAACTTGCCTATGCTTGTGATGATAGCCTTTGTTGTGCAAGTGTGGTGTTTCGTGTTACCGCTCTCGATAGAGGGCCGCTGATCGTTGAGGTTTCTACCGCTCGCCCGGTATCCGTGGTCGGCTCGCATTTGCCCCGCCTCGCGATCGATTCGCTCGTATCCGTAGTCACCGCACTTGCCCTGCTCAAGATAGTGACGGTTTCGTGATACGCCTTGGTCCCCGTGGTCACCAGATTGCCCCCGGCCACTACGTGACCGCCTGTATCCTGTGAGTCGCCTCGCACTTGCCCCGCACGCCTTCGTCGCGGGTTGCATTGTATTATTGGCACGGCCGATCCGTAGTTGTATTTGTCTCAGACGGTTTTTATGACACGCGGACTCGTGTTCATGTATACCCTTGGTATTGTTATATCATAAACCGCCAATGAGGAAGAAATTCCACGCACGCAGTGACGATTTGGAGGCGCGAGTCCCCGACTGAGGTAATCGTTATATGTTATGCATCGTAGTCGTCATCATACATGTCTCTCGCTTATATAGACTATTATGATTTCATTTACAAGATTTACAGCCACACATACTGGTACTCGTCCGGCCGCTCACGCCGCAGTAAAAGGTACATCGATCGCCGATCTCGCCATAGAGATCACATTCGCCGTTGCTCGCTTCGAGGTTTATTATGACGTTCTCGAGTGCAGTTTCTGCATTATGGCGGAGTTCTCGCCATAGTTGTTGTTCAGAGTCAGAACAGTAATGGTTGTAAAGATTAATCGGTTGTTTGTATATCGAAGGCAATCGCTTTGGCCCGCTTATTTATCATGTCTCTCATTTCATGTTTAAAGTTTATATTGAAGCTCGATGTTGTATCGCTAGGGTGCCCGGGGTAAGGCACCAGTCACGGGCCCGATTTTCGGGGTGTGACACCCTAGTGATACAACATCAGAGAAAACCAGCGGAAAATAAAACATGAGTCATGAAACAAGAGATATAATAATAATAAACAAAGCAACCAAAACGGGTTTTCAAAAGATATACATAAAACTCGAACAGCTTTAATCTTTACAACCCCGCCCACAACAAGATTACATGCACTTAAGATTTACAACAACTATGACGGGACAGGCTCCCCGCCATACCCCGAATGTACAAGAACCTACAACTCAGTGGAACACATACCGAAGATAAGCCTCCGAGAAACGAGCTTCCCAAAACGCCGAATCGAGATCCTAAGAGCGAGGATCCACGACCGATGTATTCTCTACCGCATGAACGCACTTCAAGGAGGTCAAGACAACAGTACTAAGTATGTGAAATCAGAAAATATCAGAATGAAATCATACTAGTCTATATAAAGCAGAGACATGTATGATAACCAAACTACAGCTCACAACATAAAAGCAAATATATCCATGTGGACTCACGCCTCAAGCCATCACTCAAATATAACTACGGGTCTCACGCCCACAACATCAATCATGTTCAGATCATGGCCGCATGCCCCGAATTCTGCATCGGTAGACATGTCCATGATGCAACAATAATACCAATGCCCCACGGCCACATGCCCCTAATTCTACCTCTGCAGATACGTCCATGTGACATCAACAATAATATATCGGGTGATCAACCCCGCCGCATAGCCACATGCCCCGAATTCTACCTCGCAGACATGTCCATGTAACCACAATAACAATATATCGTAATCAACCCGACCGCATGGTCGCATGCCCCTAATATCAGATCGGTAGACACGCCCATGTGACATCAACAACAAGACAAGAATCAAAATGGAAACATACCCGTGGAATTCTCCATCACCGCCAAAGACGCCCAAGTAAGTTCTCAATAAGTCGACCGCCTCTATCGAGAGACGCAGAATACGTAAATACCACACTTGCACAACAAAGGCTATCATCACAAGCATAGGCAAGTTTCACAGCAACAAGCATAGGCAAGTTTCACAACAACAAGCATAGGCAAGTTTCACAACAACAAGCATAAGCAAGTTTCACACAACTCAAAGTACTTTCATTTTATGCCAAGGTCCGGGTTTTTAACCCCCAAGTACTACATACGTCAAGTTCTTTTAAAAGAGATCCATTACTTATAAATGTCACCCGATACCCGTAGTATTAGAATGACCAACCCACATTCCTTTTCAAAATCAAGTAACAACATTCTTTTCCTAAGTTCCAGTTTGCCTAGTTTCAATTACTCAAGCTTCTCATTTTCAAATGGTTTCATAGTTCCCAAACTTAATCACTTGATTCCTTTTATAACAATCGAGTAACATATGTCATATATGTGAGTAGTTTATTCTTGTTTATAACGATCTTATTACAAAGAGCATGATCTAGAAAATGTAATATCATTTTGTCTCATCTTAGCTTCTATGCATGGAGGTTTCTACCGTTTTAATACAACACATCATTATTCAATACATTTTCCTTTATTAACGCCGCAGTGGTCCTGTCGATACACATTCGATTTCCAAATCAAGAAACATTATTCCTTTAAAACCAAGTACTCATTACTCACGAATGAGGTTTCACACAACATCCACATTAAAACAAATAAGTTAAGTCTCTTATCTTATAAGGTCAAGTCTCTTAACTTCTAACATCAAGAAACCATTTTCACTTCATAAGGTCGTTATAACTAACTTCCCATAAAGCTATTATAACACCCTATGTTTTAAACCAACCAAATCACTTAGCACATGTACGCCTACCGCATTACATAGTTCACACATATCATGCTAGAAGAGATAGGAAGAGGTTCACATACCTCGCGACGATTTATCGACAATAAGCAAAATGCTCCAAGTACTACACCTTGCTAGCCCTTTCCACTCCTCGAGTAATACGCTACTCTTAGTACTTTCACCTATAAAGGTCACAAACGCCTATTAACCCCAAAACACAAGTTTCTATCTTTCTACGTAAAATTCAAAGACTCTCCCGCCACAACAGAAATCTCCTCCTCTATCGAGGCCGCCATCAAGCCAACCAGTGGGTTTTACACGCCTAACCTGACGTGTACAATTCTACACAAGAATACAACACAAGTCTACCGCAATACCCTATGTAAATTCGTCACTGTTTCCTTATTCTTCAGCTTAAGTCAAAAGACATTGCCGAATACTAAGTATAGTTCTATATATAGTATACTTCAACTATATATTCTAACAAACATGTAATTTCCAATTACAATAGAGGACAAGATAATTACCTCGATAAGCCCAAAATTATCCGAGATAAAAGTCGATCCCGAGCAAGGTTTAGCTCCTACTCCGCGGCGCTCCAATCCGCCTCCAAACAACCCTTAGAAGTTCTAACTAACTTCTACTCAAATACTTCAACCAACTATGAAGATTTCCTTGTGGTTTCTGGCTGAGACTAAAGGACAAAAGGTAGTATTTCCTGACTCACGATAGAGGTATCTTTGGAAAACTACAAGGTACAAGGCTAAGGTATTTTGGGCATTATAACAATACTAGGGAGTATTTCTATACCACAACATGGGTATTATACTAAAACAACTAGGCAGTGGGTACCCCACTAGCACCACAAAGGGGAGGAACCCTCGGCCAAAGGCCACACGAAAGGGGAGGGGGAGGCTCTCGGCCAAGAGCTCACAAAGGGGAGGAGAGGGTTTCAAGACTTGGAAGTTTTGGAATGGATGAAGTCTTCACACTTAGTGGTATTTATAGCAAAACCAAAGGCCAACCAGGCCAAGATCCTTCCAAGTGTATAGCAAGTGTAAGTGGCAAGATTAAGCCAAGTGCACCCTAACCCCTACTCCACAAAACATGCCCCTAAACTATGCACCAAACACGGCCAAGACACGGCACAAACCAAGGAGCCAATGGCAAGAACGTGAACTAATCGCCCGCGGTTGCCGCGCTCGTTTAATGCGAGGGTGACACATGTCACCCTCCCGCTGGTCCAAAATGTTTCGCCTCGTAAAAATCCGCAAAAATACAAAACGACATAGCCGGAATTTTCCCTTCGCAAGTTACGCAAAACGTTTCGTCGAAAAACGACTCTAACCGGGTGTTGTGCACAAAGGTAACTTCGGCCAAGCCACCTAGGCGGGGGTGACACGTGTCACCCTCCTATTGGCCCTCAAAAAACGTCTTCAGAAAAATATCCACAATGGCCAAAATCTCGAAAACAAAGTGGGACCCACAAAACCGTAAATTTCTCCCGTGGGCCCCACGTGACCATTTCCGAAAATAAAATCTCAAAATTCTAATATAATCTATGAAGTCCAAATACCAAATCTGGGAATCTAATTCCCATTAACGAACCTTTTTCTTCACAAATAACCGGAAACTTTTCCGCCGAAAACTCACATCTTTCTTTCTTTTCAAAATTTCTGCCGTACTCTCGTCGTACGTCCTCACATACATACCCTGCAACTACGGGGTATAACATACCTTGAGTTGTGTGAAACTTGCCTATGCTTGTTGTTGTGAAACTTGCCTATGCTTGTTGTGATAGCCTTTGTTGTGCAAGAATTGTGTTTCTATACTACCGCGTCTCTCGGTGGAGGGCCGGTTGACTTGTTGAGAACTTACTTGGACGTACCGGCAGTGACGGAGAATTCCACGGGTACGCTCCTGTTGATAGTGTTATTCCATGGACTAGCTCTCCATGAGGTTTCTTATTGTTCTACTGCACCGTGGTCGGCCAGACTTGCCCCGCCTCGTGGTGATTCGGCCTTGGTACACGTAGTTAGCCCTCGCACTTGCCCGCTCGATGTAGTGACGAAGTCTCGTGGATACCTTGGTACTGGTAGTTAGCCCTCGTACTTGCCCCGGCCACGCGTGGCCGCCTTGGTATCCGGTAGTCGGCCAGACGCCGTGTCACCTTCGTGGTTTGGTTGTATTGTATTGTTAGTACGGCTTTGGCATCAGTAGGACTTGGTGTTGGTGTACTTCGTGTTATCATTTCATAGATCGCGGTGAGGAAGGTATTCCACGCATGATTGATGTTATGGGCGCGAGACCCATCGTTATATTTGAGTAATGACTTGGAGGCGTGAGTCCCGACTTGATATAATCATTATATGTGTATCGTAGTTTGGTTATCATACATGTCTCGCTTTATATAGACTATTATGATTTCATTTACGATTTACGCTTCACATACTTGGTACTGTTATCGACCTCCTGGGGCTGCGTCACGCCGCAGTAGAGGTACATCTACCGTCGATCCCCACGCTAGGATCACATTTCAGCAGATTGGAAGCTCCGTTCCTTCGAGGTTTATCTTTTGGTATGTTACCCCGAGTCAGAGGTTCTTGTACATTCGGGGTATGGCGGGGCCCCGTCCCGCCATAGTTGTCAGATAAATCTTAGAGGTCCATGCTGTTGTGGCAAGTGGTTGTAAGGATTAAACTGTTCAACTTCGTAATTACTTATATATATGCCGAAAGACGATTTTCTCTCAGGTAAAATGTGTCTCATTTCACATTTTGTTTCATGTATTGTTTTTATGTTTCGCTGATTACTCTGATGTATGACTACTTGGGTGCCCGGGTAAGGCACTACCACTGCTTCGGGTTCGGTCGTGACAAAAGTGGTATCGAGCGATTAATCCTCTGAAAGTGTCCACGCACCATGTCTAGTAGTCTTGATTATCGGTGTGTTGTGCACCACATCTATAATCGTGAGGTCACAGGATATTTAGGATTGGTTTCCTTCTTCTCATTCCGAGATCGCGCCTTAGAGCCGTGATAAGTCGGACCCTCTCGACGTGCCGTTTTCACCGCTTATGCCTCTGCGCAGGCAACCCGGGCGGGGCAAGGCAGAGAGGCGCGAGTAGAAGCGTGGCGATCTACAGAGACCACAAGACGAGCCTCCAGCCCACCGGAGCAGGCAGGAGATGGGTTACAAGGAGTGGGCCCGATTAACGGCCGTGTTGTGGCTGACTTGAGGATAGGGCCGACGCAGTTCCAAAGAGCACCAGTGGTTCACCCTAGATCAGATAGTTTGAGGCTACGGGATTTTCTGAGTTGTAGGCCGCCAGAGTTTTATGGGTCGAGGCCTGAGGATGATCCGCAGGAGTTCATCCGATAGTTACAGCGGAACATGAGAGTGATCAAGGCATCGGAGACCGAGTCAGTGGTCCTAGGTTCGCATCGGCTGCGTGATACCGCAGTCGACTGGTTTGATTCGTGGGAGCTGTCCCGGGGAGAGAATGCACTTCCAGCTATATGGGACGAGTTCTCAGGAGCATTTCTTGCACATTTCTTGCCTCCACAGATGAGGAGGGCTCGCCGGCGATTTTTGGTGTTGCGGCGAGCGCGCGATTTATCGGAGTACAATGGAGTTCGACTCATTGGCTCGACGTCCCGCGTTAGTAGCTAGTATGGAGGATCGAGTGCACCGATATGTTACAGGATCGATGATTGCCTAGCGAAAGTTGTTCGGTGTAGCTCTTCAGGGCACGGACATTGCCGCACGCAGCTTATGCACTGATGTGAGGAGAGGAGAAATCGACGGAATGACCAAGATCGGGTAAGAGGCGTAGCAGGGTCCTTTGGTGACTTTCGAGGCGGACCGCCTCAGCAGCAGACTAGTTATGTACCTCCGCCAGTACAGAGTGGTCCTCCACAGCCTTCGGGACCTTCGGGGTATTCAGGAGCAGGTCAGGGCTCCCAGGTTTCAGATTTTCAGGGGAGTAGGAGTGCTCGCCGGATGAGGTCGCCCTTGTCTCAGTGTGGCCGTTGTGGAAAACTTCATAAGGGAGAGTGTCGTACTAACTTGGGAGATTGTTATTCTTGCGGCCAACAGGGCCATCTGGCGAGAGACTGTCCGACCAGGGGTAGCGCTGGTAGGATAGCACAGACTACTAGAGCAGTTGCGGGTTCTTCACCTTCCATAGCTAGGCAGGATGTTCATACACCGGCAGGCCACGGCAGAGGTCGCGGTGGAAGTTCCCAGTTTTAGCGGTCCTTTGAACCGCCTATTTTCAGGTATATCCTTAACCCTCTAGAGACTTGTATGTTTTAATGTATGTTGATGTGTTTAGTGTTATGTTCGGATAGCTTTGTGCTAAAATGTGATTTAGAAGCCTGGTTAGTGAAAAGGGTAAGCCTGGGGGTGAGAAAATGATGAACCTTAGAATATTACAGTTGAGACCTTAGATGTAAGGCCGTCTTGAGTACAAGACTTTGCGGGTGATCTTTGTCAGAATGTATAAGTATACGTGGAGTAATTGTGGGAAGATTCCTTGGGTGGTGTAAAATGGAAGTGGTAGCTTTCATGACTGTGATAGGTAAGATTGTTCGGATCGGAAACAAGAGCTTGACGCGTTAAGTGGGTCGGGTTGGGGCCATGTTAGGCCAACCCGCGGCCTGTTCGAGGTGGGGTCAGCTCGGTGGTCCCGCCAGGTGGTAGGGTCACGAGGGTGCTAGGCCCAAGTTTAGATAACCATCGTATGAGTTCGTGGACGCGCTCGACTGAATCGGTTCGTGAAGGCCGGGAATGGCCTTAGAGGAAAGTGAAGCTAGTAAGATGACCAAGTTTGGAGGTGGTGACTCCAAAGTTTTGGGAACTGAAGCGATGACTGAAGTGTGATACGTATACTAGAAGAGTTCAAGTGTTCGAGAAGGACACGACGAGTAAGGAACGAAGAGAACGTGTGTTATTTCATGGCCAGGTGTGGCGTTAGCAACTTGTTAGAAGAACTTCATCGTTATCCGTCTTGAGAAGGAACATTCGGGACGAATGTTTCTAAGGAGGGGAGAATGTTATACCCCGTATTTCCAGAGTATGTACGCGTGAGGCGCACGATAGAAATTTAAGCCTTAAGGTTGGCAAGGCTCGAAATTTGTACACAAGTACCGAAAAGAATCGTTTTTCGACGAAACGTTTTACTAAACTTGCGAAGGGAAAATTCCGGCTATGTCATTTATAATTTTTGCGGATTTTTCCGAGAGATGAAATATTTTGGACCAACGGGAGGGTGACATGTGTCACCCTCAACAAGTGGACGGCAAAGGTGCAAGATGGCACGTTTTTTGTGTTGTTTCTTGGTCAAGGGTTAGGTAGGATATTTTGTGTGGTAGATGGATAAGGTACACATGGTTAAATCCTAGCCCTACACATGCCTAACACTTGGATGGATCTAGGCCATTGGTTGGCCATTGCTTGACCTATAAATACCCCCCTAAGTTGATGAACTTCTTCATCCTAAAATCATTTTTCCAAGTCTTGAAATCCCTCCCCCTTTGAGAGTTGTGTTCGTCCAAAGCCCTCCCCTCGAGAAGCTTTGGCGAGAGGTCCCCCTCTTGTAGTGTTCTAGCCGAGGGGTACCCCCCCTATCCTAGTTGTTTTCGAGAAATACACCCTCCCCTCTTGGTAGAAATACTCTCCAAGTATTGTTATAATGCCAAAATACTCTAGCCCAAATACCTTGTAGTACTTTCCAAAGTTACCTCTATACGTAGAGCCCGGAAATACTATTATACTTTCCCTCAGTCACAAAAACGAAACCCTAAGGAAAACCTTCATAGTCGGTTGAAGTGTTAAGTAGAGGTTGCGTAGAACTTCTAAGGGTTGTTTGGAGCGGGTTGGAGCGCACGGAGTAGGAGCTTAACGTTGCTCAGGATCGACATTAACCTTGGATAATTTTTGGGCTCATCGAGGTAAATACTACTGTCCTTCTAGTGTAATTGGAGATTACATACTGTAGTAGTATTGAAATGAATATAAGATTCATAGAAGAGATTTGAACTATAATAGAAGGATATTACAGTAAAGACTTGAACTGAATCACATCAGAAGAATATTAAAGTAGAAGATTAAACTGTACTTACATAGGACTGTATTTACAGTAGACTTATAACCTTATTGGTTGAATGTTCTGCGAGTAGCATGAACTACTTGGAAGGTGGACAAGGCTAGCCGGGTTATAGCCGTGGAGCGTTTTGCTTATAGTCGATAATCGTCGCAAGGTATGTGATTCTTCCTGTACTCTTGAGCATGAAGTATTTTAACGGAATATATATATAGTACGGTAGACGTACGTGTGGCAATGTCTTTTGACTTAAGCCTGAATAATAAGAATCTTGAAATATTTTAAAGGAATATATATAGTACGGTGAGCGACGTGTGTTAACTGAATGTAGTGTTACGGCAATGTCTTTTGACTTAAGCCTGAATAATAAAGAATCTTGAAGTATTTCAAAAGATTAAGAAACCGTTTTGAAAGAAGAGTAATACTTGATTTTGAAAACATAAGAGTTATACTAGCTTTATGGGAAGTTAGGTATAACGTCTTAAGAGTGGTAAAGAGAATGATTTACTGATTTTTAGAAGTTAAGAGACTTGACCTTAAAAGATAAGAGACATTACTTGAATGAATTAATATGAATTTTGTGTGAAACCTCATTCGTGAGTAATGAGTACTTGGTTTTTAAAAGGAGAAGTGTTTTACTGATTTCGGAAATCAGAATAAGTACCGACAAACCACTGCAGCGTTAATAAAGGAAAATGTATTGAATAATGAAGTATTATTAAAACCAGTAGAAACCTCCATCTGCATAGAAACTAAGATGAGACAAAATGATATTACATTTCCTAGATCATGGCTGCTTAATAAGATTGTTTATAAACAAGAATAAACTGCTCACACCTATGGCATATGTTACTCAATTGTTTTAAAAGAGATTAAGACATTGAACTATGAAACTTTTCTAAATAAAGAGACTTGAGTAATTGAAATTGGGCAAACTGGAACTTTAGGGAAAAGAAAGGCATTGTTTTAAATTGGTTTAAAACATAAAGTGTTATAACAACTTTATGGGAAGTTAGTTATAACGACTTTATGAAAACAAAAGAAGGGTTTTATCATTGGTATTAATGTGGTAACTTGACTTTTAAAAGAGAAGTGTTTTGGTCTAAAAAGAAGGCATGGTATTGCCTTAATTTGGTTTTAAAAAGGAAAGTATGAAAGTTGTTTTGGTTTACTTAAAAAGATGTAAGTCACTCTATTTTTATACTAAGGGTATCGGGTGACTTTTATAAAAGGAATGGATCTCTTAAAAGGAATTTAACGTACGTAGTACTTTAGGGTTAAAACCCGGACTTTGACATAAAATGGAAGTACCTTGAGTTGTGTGAAACTTGCCTATGCTTGTTGTTGTGAAACTTGCCTATGCTTGTTGTGATAGCCTTTGTTGTGCAAGAATTGTGTTTCTATACTACCGCGTCTCTCGGTGGAGGGCCGGTTGACTTGTTGAGAACTTACTTGGACGTACCGGCAGTGACGGAGAATTCCACGGGTACGCTCCTGTTGATAGTGTTATTCCATGGACTAGCTCTCCATGAGGTTTCTTACTGTTCGGCCTTGGTACCTGGTGGTCGGCTTTCGTACTTGCCGCCTCGTGGTGATTCGACCTTAATTGCACGGTAGTTAGCCCTCGCACTTGCCCGCTCGGTGTAGTGACGAAGTCTCGTGATACGACCTTGGTACACGGTAGTTAGCTCGTACTTGCCTGTCGACTACGTGGCCGACCTTGGTATCCGTAGTCGGCCAGACTTGCCGTGTCGCCTTCGTGGTTTGGTTGTATTGTATTGTTAGTACGGCTTTGGCATCAGGTAGGACTTGGTGTTCAGGTGTACTTCTTGGTGTTATCATATCATAGACTGCCGGCAGTGAGGAAGGTATTCCACGGGCATGATTGATGTTATGGGCGTGAGACCCATCGTTATATTTGAGTAATGACTTGGAGGGCGTGAGTCCCTGACTTGATATAACTGTTATATGTGTACTGTAGTTTGGTTATCATATATGTCTCCTGCTTTATATAGACTATTATGATTTCATTTCTGATATTCTGATTTCACATACTTGGTACCGTTATCGACCTCCTGGCCGTGCGCTCACGCCGCAGTAAGTACATCGGCTGTCGATCCCCGCGTTTAGGATCACATTTCAGCGTATTGGGAAGCTCCGTTCCTTCGGAGGCTTATCTTTTGGTATGTTACCCTGAGTCTGTAGGTTCTTGTACATTCAGGGGTATGGCGGGGCCCTGTCCGTCATAGTTGTTGTATAAATCTTAGAGTGCATGCTTTGTTGTGGCGAGGTTGTAAGGATTAAACTGCTCAACTTTGTAATTACTTATATATATGCAAAGGCGATTTTCTCTCAGGTAAAATGTGTCTCATTTCACATTTTGTTTCATGTATTGTTTTATGTTCCGCTGATTACTCTGATGTATGACTACTTGGGTGCGGGTAGGCACTACCACGCCGGTTCGGTCGTGACAAAAGTGGTATCGAGCGCTTAATCCTCGGAAAGTGTCTACTGAGCCGTGTCAGTAGAGTCTTGATTATCGTGTGTTGCGCACCACATCTATAATCGTGAGGCCGCAGACATTTAGGATTGGTTTCTTCTTCTCATTCCGAGATCGTGCCTTAGAGTCGTGTGATAAGTTGGACCCTCCAGCATTTCCGTTTTCACCGCTTATGCCTCCGCCAAGGCAACCCGGCGGAAGGGCAAAGCGTGAAGGAGCTGCGAGTAAGCGGCGATCTCTACAGAGACCACAAGACTGAGCCTCCATCCCGAGCAGGCGAGAGATGAGTTACAAAGTGGGCCCGATTAATGGCCGGGTTGTGGCTGACTTGAGGATAGGTCGACGCAGCAGCTTCAAAGAGCACCAGATGGTTCACCCTAGATCGAGATAGTTTGAGGCTACGGGATTTTCTCGAGTTGTAGGCCGCGAGTTTTATGGGTCGAGGCACGAGGATGATCCGCAGGAGTTCATCCGAAGCGATTCTGGATCGTAGAGTGATCAAGGCATCGGAGACCGAGTCAGTGGTCCTAGGTTCGCATCGGCTGCGTGATACCGCAGTCGACTGGTTTGATTCGTGGGAGCTGTCCCGGGGAGAGAATGCACTTCCAGCTATATGGGACGAGTTCTCAGGAGCATTTCTTGCACATTTCTTGCCTCCACAGATGAGGAGGGCTCGGACCGACAGATTTTTGGTGTTGCGGCAGAACGGGCGTACGATTCGGGAGTACAATGTGGAGTTCGGCTCATTGGCTCGATACGTCCCCGCGTTAGTAGCTAGTATGGAGGATCGAGTGCACCGATATGTTACAGGGCTCGATCATTGCCTAGCAGAAAGTTGTTCGGGTGTAGCTCTTCAGCCGGGCATGGACATTGCCCGCATGCAGGCTTATGCACTTGGATGTGAGGAGCGGAGAAATCGACGGAATGACCAAGATCGTGAAGAGGCGAGCAGCGAGGTCCTTTGGTGACTTTCGAGGCGGACCGCCTCAAGCAGACTAGTTATGTACCTCGCAAAGACAGAGTGGTCCTCCACGCCCGGGACGCCGGGTATTCGGGAGGCGTCGGGGCTCCTGTGTTTCAGATTTTCAGGGGAGTAGGAGTGCTCGCCGGATGAGGTCGCCCTTGTCTCAGTGTGGCCGTTGTGGAAAACTTCATAAGGGAGAGTGTCGTACTAACTTGGGAGATTGTTATTCTTGTGGCCAAAAGGGCCATCTGGCGAGAGACTGTCCGACCAGGGGTAGCGCTGGTAGGATAGCACAGAATACTAGAGCAGTTGCGGGTTCTTCACCTTCCATAGCTAGGCAGGATGTTCATACACCTAGAGCCACGGCAGAGGTCGCGGTGGAAGTTCCCAGTTTTAGCGGTCCTTTGAACCGCCTATTTTCAGGTATATCCTTAACCCTCTAGAGACTTGTATGTTTTAATGTATGTTGATGTGTTTAGTGTTATGTTCGGATAGCTTTGTGCTAAAATGTGATTTAGAAGCCTGGGGGTGAGAAAATGATGAACCTTAGAATATTACAGTTGAGACCTTAGATGTAAGGCCGTCTTGAGTACAAGACTTTGCGGGTGATCTTTGTCAGAATGTATAAGTATACGTGGAGTAATTGTGGGAAGATTCCTTGGGTGGTGTAAAATGGAAGTGGTAGCTTTCATGACCTGTATAGGTAAGATTGTTCCGGATCGGGAAACAAGAGCTTGATGCGTTAAGTGGGTCGGGTTGGGGCCATGTTGCGGGCCAACCCGCGGCCTATTTCGAGGTGGGGTCAGCTCTGGGTGGTCCCGCCAGGTGGTAGGGTCACGAGGGTGCTAGGCCCAAGTTTAGATGACCATCGTATGAGTTCGTGGATGCGTTCGACCAGAATCGGTTCGTGAAGGCCGGGAATGGCCTTAGAGGAAAGTGAAGCTAGTAAGATGACCAAGTTTGGAGGTGGAGACTCCAAAGTTTTGGGAACTGAAGTGATGACTGAAGTGTGGTACATATACTAGAAGAGTTCAAGTGTTCGAGAAGGACACGACGAGTAAGGAACGAAGAGAACGTGTGTTATTTCATGGCCAGGTGTGGCGTTAGCAACTTGTTAGAAGAACTTCATCGTTATCCGTCTTGAGAAGGAACATTCGGGACGAATGTTTCTAAGGAGGGGAGAATGTTATACCCCGTATTTCCAGAGTATGTACGTGAGGGCGTACGTATAGAAATTTAAGCCTTAAGGTTGGCAAGGCTCGAAATTTGTACACAAGTACCGAAAAGAATCGTTTTTTAAACGCTTTACTAAACTTGCGAAGGGAAAATTCCGGCTATGTCATTTATAATTTTTGCGGATTTTTCCGAGAGATGAAATATTTTGGACCAACGGGAGGGTGACATGTGTCACCCTCAACTAGTGGACGGCAAAGGTGCAAGATGACACGTTTTTTGTGTTGTTTCTTGGTCAAGGGTTAGGTAGGATATTTTGTGTGGTAGATGAATAAGGTACACATGGTTAAATCCTAGCCCTACACTTGCCTAACACTTGGATGGATCTTGGCCATTGGTTGGCCATTGGTTGACCTATAAATACCCCCCTAAGTTGATGAACTTCTTCATCCTAAAATCATTTTTCCAAGTATTTAAATCCCGCCCCCATTCAGATTTTTGTTATTCCAAAGCCCCTCCCCCCCCCCCCCCTTGAGAAGCTTGGGCCGAGAGGGTCCCCTTGTAGTGTTCTAGCCAGAGGTACCCCTAGCCTAGTTGTTTTAGAAATACACCCCCTCTTGGTAGAAATACTCTCCAAGTATTGTTATAATGCCAAAATACTCTAGCCCAAATACCTTGTAGTACTTTCCAAAGTTACCTCTATACGTAGAGCCCGGAAATACTATTATACTTTCCCTCAGTCACAAAAACGAAACCCTAAGGAAAATCTTCATAGTCGGTTGAAGTGTTAAGTAGAGGTTGCGTAGAACTTCTAAGGGTTGTTTGGAGCGGGTCGAGCGCGTGATAGCAGAGCTTAACGTTGCTCAGGATCGACATTAACCTTGGATAATTTTTGGGCTCATCGAGGTAAATACTACTGTCCTTCTAGTGTAATTGGAGATTACATATTGTAGTAGTATTGAAATGAATATAAGATTCATAGAAGAGATTTGAACTATAATAGAAGGATATTACAGTAAAGACTTGAACTGAATCACATCAGAAGAATATTAAAGTAGAAGATTAAACTGTACTTACATAGGACTGTATTTACAGTAGACTTATAACCTTATTGGTTGAATGTTCTGCGAGTAGCATGAACTACTTGGAAGGTGGACAAGGCTAGCCGGGTTATAGCCGTGGAGCGTTTTGCTTATAGTCGATAATCGTCGCAATGTATGTGATTCTTCCTATACTCTTGAGCATAAAGTATTTTAACGGAATATATATATAGTACGGTAGACGTACGTGTGGCAATGTATTTTGACTTAAGCCTGAATAATAAGAATCTTGAAATATTTTAAAGGAATATATATAGTACGGTAGACGTACGTGTGTTAACTGAATGTAGTGTTACGGCAATGTCTTTTGACTTAAGCCTGAATAATAAAGAATCTTGAAGTATTTCAAAAGATTAAGAAACCGTTTTGAAAGAAGAGTAATACTTGATTTTGAAAACATAAGAGTTATACTAGCTTTATGGGAAGTTAGGTATAACGTCTTAAGAGTGGTAAAGAGAATGATTTACTGATTTTTAGAAGTTAAGAGACTTGACCTTAAAAGATAAGAGACTTGACTTGAATGAATTAATATGAATTTTGTGTGAAACCTCATTCGTGAGTAATGAGTACTTGGTTTTTAAAAGGAGAAGTGTTTTACTGATTTCGGAAATCAGAATAAGTACCGACAAACCACTGCAGCGTTAATAAAGGAAAATGTATTGAATAATGAAGTATTATTAAAACAAGTAGAAACCTCCATCTGCATAGAAACTAAGATGAGACAAAATGATATTACATTTCCTAGATCATGGCTGCTTAATAAGATTGTTTATAAACAAGAATAAACTGCTCACACCTATGGCATATGTTACTCAATTGTTTTAAAAGAGATTAAGACATTGAACTATGAAACTTTTCTAAATAAAGAGACTTGAGTAATTGAAATTGGGCAAACTGGAACTTTAGGGAAAAGAAAGGCATTGTTTTAAATTGGTTTAAAACATAAAGTGTTATAACAACTTTATGGGAAGTTAGTTATAACGACTTTATGAAAACAAAAGAAGGGTTTTATCATTGGTTTTAATGTGGTAACTTGACTTTAAAAAGAGAAGTGTTTTGGTCTAAAAAGAAGGCATGGTATTGCCTTAATTTGGTTTTAAAAAGGAAAGTATGGAAGTTGTTTTGGTTTACTTAAAAAGATGTAAGTCACTCTATTTTTATACTAAGGGTATCGGGTGACTTTTATAAAAGGAATGGATCTCTTAAAAGGAATTTAACGTACGTAGTACTTTAGGGTTAAAACCCGGACTTTGACATAAAATGGAAGTACCTTGAGTTGTGTGAAACTTGCCTATGCTTGTTGTTGTGAAACTTGCCTATGCTTGTTGTGATAGCCTTTGTTGTGCAAGAATTGTGTTTCTATACTATCGCGTCTCTCGGTGGAAGGCCGGTTGACTTGTTGAGAACTTACTTGGACGTACCGGCAGTGACGGAGAATTCCACGGGTACGCTCCTGTTGATAGTGTTATTCCATGGACTAGCTCTCCATGAGGTGTCATCGCTCGCCTTGGTACCTGGTGGTCGGCTTTCGTACTTGCCCCGTCTCGTGGCTGATTCGGCCTTGGTACCTGGTAGTTAGCCCTCGTACTTGCCCCGGTCAGCTACGTGGCCGGCCTTGGTATCTGGTAGTCGGCTTTCGTACTTGCCCCGTGTCAGCTTCGTGGTTTGGTTGTATTGTATTGTTAGTACGGCTTTGGCATCAGGTAGGACTTGGTGTTCAGGTGTACTTCTTGGTGTTATCATATCATAGACTGCCGGCAGTGAGGAAGGTATTCCACGGGCATGATTGATGTTATGGGCGTGAGACCCATCGTTATATTTGAGTAATGACTTGGAGGGCGTGAGTCCCTGACTTGATATAACTGTTATATGTGTGTACTGTAGTTTGGTTATCATACATGTCTCCTGCTTTATATAGACTATTATGATTTCATTCTGATATTCTGATTTCACATACGTAACTGTTGTATTGACCTCCTTCGGGTGCGTTATCTGCGCAGTAGAGGTACATCTACCGTCGATCCGCGTTTAGGATCACATTTCAGCGTATTGGGAAGCTCCGTTCCTTCGGAGGCTTATCTTTTGGTATGTTACCCTGAGTCTGTAGGTTCTTGTACATTCAGGGGTATGGCGGGGCCCTGTCCCGTCATAGTTGTTGTATAAATCTTAGAGGTCTGTAGCACTGTTGTGGGTAGGGTTGTAAGGATTAAACTGTTAAACTTTGTAATTACTTATATATATGCCGAAAGGCGATTTTCTCTCAGGTAAAATGTGTCTCATTTCACATTTTGTTTCATGTATTGTTTTTATGTTCCGCTGATTACTCTGATGTATGACTACTTGGGTGCCCGGGTAAGGCACCAGTCACGGGCCCGGGTTCGGGTCGTGACATCAACTCTCTTTTTTTCAAAAGATTCATAGATCATAGTTTTTAAACACTTAACAATGTAATCTCCTTTTTAAAACAATTTGAGTAACATATGTCTTATGTGTGAGTATGTTATTCTTGTTTATAACAATCTTATTAAAGCAGCCATGATCTAGGAAATGTAATACAATTTTGTCTTATCTTAGCTTCTATGCAGATGGAGGTTTCTGGTTTTAATAATACTTAATTAGTCAATACATTTTCCTTTATTAGCGCTGCAGTGGTTTGTTCGATACTTATTCTCATTTCCGAAATCAATATAAGGCTTTCATAAATAATTAAGTAAACCGTTCCTTTTATCTCTCTTAAGTCGTTATACCTAACTTCCCATAAAGCTAGTATAACACTTAAGCTTTTAAAACCAAGTATTACTCTTCTTTCAAAAACGATTCTTAATTCTTTTGAAATACTTCAAGATTCTTATTATTTAAAACTCAAGTCAAAAGACATCAAGTAAAACCACGCTCAATAACACACGACGATACCGTACTATATATATATTCTTTTAAAATATCATGCTCAAGAGGATAGGAAGAATCACATACCTCCTCGGCGAAATCCACCTGCCAAGTCGAATATGTCGCGCGCCGAGTATCAACCTATAATAGTCAAATACGTCTATCAACGCCTAGACTACTCAGAATATTCTAAGCGTAGGTTCTTATTTCTACGAAAATTTGGGCACTTCCACCCACAAACTACTCAAGTCTCGTAATACATACCCATGTAAGTACAGCTCAATTCTCTTCTTTAATATCCTTCTACATATCTTATACTCAATTCTAAACTTCTACAATATGTAATCTCCAATTACAATAGAAGGATAAGATATTTACCTCGATAAACCCAAAATTATCCAAGTTTAAATGTCGATCCTGAGCAAGGTTTAGCTCCTATTCTGTACGCTCCAATTCGCTCCAAGAAACCCTTAGAAGTTCTAAACAACTTCTACCTAATACTTCAACCAACCATGAAGATTTTTCCTAGGGTTTCGTTTAGTGACTAAGGGAATATAGTAGTATTTCCGGGCTCTTACATTGAAATAACTTTGGAATACTACAAGGTATTGGGCTAAGGTATTTTTGGAATATAACAATACTTGGGGAAGTATTTCTCTACCAAGGGGGGGGGGGGTATTTCGACGAGAGACTTCTAGGTAGGGGTTTCAGTAGGGCTCACAAAGGGGAGGGTGGTTTGGACGAGAGCTTCAAGAGGGAGGGGGAAGGATTTTAAGACTTAGAATTATTTAAGGGATGAAGAAATCCTTCAACTAAAGGGGGGTATTTATAGGGCCTTCAATGGTCAAGATTCAAGCAAGTGTGTGGATGAGATTTAGACAAGTGTTGTGTGGGTCCCACCTTATCTATCTACCTACAAAATATCTAGCCAACATTGACCAAATGTTTAAGGCATTTAACACACAAAAAACGTGCCAAGGAACTCCCTCCAAACCGTCCACTTTGAGGGTGACACATGTCACCCTCCCATTGGTCCCAAATATTTTATCTCTCGGAAAAATCCGCAAAAAATTAAATTATTGAACACGCAAAATTCCTTTACAAGGTTCGGAAAATTTTCCGTCGGAAAAACAATCTTTTTCGTCAGTAGTGCACAATTTCGTCCCTTTTGCCTAATTAAGGCTTACACAATTGTACGTACGTCCCCACATACATACTCTGGAAAATACGGGGTATAACAACTTCCTTTGTTTCTACGTACTTTTCCACCTTTTTCAAGGCCCGAAATCAACAACCAACATGCAACATTTAAGGCGCAACAAACCAGCAATTCAAAGGGGATTATACGTCTAACATGACGTATAAAATTATGCCCCACAATTAAAGTAAAACTGTCCAATAACTTGAGCCATTTTCGGCAATCACAAGGATAACACCACATCTATTCTTTTCCAATTCCTTTTCAATCCAAGTTGTTATTCTAACATGTTATATAGTCGCAATCAATTATAACAACTATAATCCCTTTCTTATACAACATGCGACGATTATAACTATCGACCAAATTGATTTCCACTTTTAATGGCTAACATGCCAATCTCAGATTTAAGCTTCCAAATTCCATAATATCTATCAATATTCATTCTAAATATCACATGCTCATCTATCAACTACTACAACATGAAATCTTGAATTACAATAGCAAGACGGGGATTATTACCTCTTTAAGCCCAAATACAATCCAAAACCTAAAGTCGATCCTTAGCAACTTTAGCTCCTCTTCTTGACGTTTCAATCCACTCCAAGCAACCCTTCGAAGTTCATAAACAACTTCTCTTCCATTTCCAACTTCAAAGTTGAAGAACACCTTAGGTTTTCATCTTGTGACTAACGTAAAAACGTAGTTTTTCCGGGATTTTTGTGTTGGGATATCCTTAGAATACCTTTAGGGATCTTGGGTTTGAATATTGGGATTTATGAAGCAAGATTGCAAAAAATTTCTTGATCTTGGAAGGGCTTAGCCGAGAGCCCCCTTATGCCTCAACAAGTCTTGAAATTTTTCTAAGTATGGATTTCTAGTCTTGCACTAGTAGTATGTAGATATATATAATACAACCAATGGCTAGGATTAAAACATATGGATGGCTAAGATTGGGTCAATTATATCAAGCTCCCACTTGTCTAGTTGACTTGGTCCATTTCTTTTCATCCAACAAGCCCATGTGGAGGGTGACACGTGTCGCCCTCCCATTGGTCTAAAATATTTCATCTACCGAAATTTCCATAATTGGTCAAAATATCGAAAACCTTGTGGGCCCCACAAAAACGTAAAATTTCCCGAGTGGGCCCCATGTATCCATATCCGAAGATAAAATTCCCCAATTTTCGATAAATTCTAAAAGTCTCAAATAACAAATCTGAGAACTCAATTCTCATTAACAACCATTTTTCCTTCCCGAGGTTCGGAAGGATTTTTCTTAAAAATAACAATTTTTTCCTTCATTCAAATTTTCAAGTCTTGTTTCCTTACGTACATTCTTATATACTCGTCCTGGAATTACGGGGTGTAACATTCTCCCCCCCTAGAAACATTCATCCCCGAATGTTCTTTCGGAGCTCAATCTAAACATTTCTCGGTATAGTCTCATAAAATTACACTTTATGAGACCTAATTATGCCACATATGGCCCTAATACATCGCACATGCATATCCATCCATCATAAGCCAAATGAGGAAACAAATCCAAAGTGTGCACCATCACTATTTACTCCCATTCATGGCTTAAAAGGATTATATTTTCGTACTTCCAAACTTATTCTAGCATACGTACATAATCTCAATATTAACCGTACATGACACTTAAACATACAACAACCTTATCATGCATACAAGTCTCTAAAGGGTCAAAGATATACCTGAAATAATATAGGCGGTTCAAAGGACCGCTAAAACTGGGAACTTCCACCACGACCTCTGCCACGGCCTGCCGGTGCATGAACATCCTGACTAGCTATTGAAGGCGAAGAACCCGCTGATCGATCAAAGGTCATGCTATCCCACCGGTGCCACCTCTATGAGGACACTCTCTTATCCTATGGCCTAGAAGACCACAAGAAAAACAAGCACCCGTACCGGAGCGACACACCCCAGAATGAAACCTACCACACTGGGTGCATTGAGGCAAAGGTGGCCTCGACTGACTGGAACCCCCATCTCCCTGAGACCATGAAGCTCTAAAGCTCTGACCGGCCCCTGCATTCCGGGGATTGTAAAAGCCCCCGCTGGAAAACTGTGTAGAGGCACTCGGTTCTGGCTGAAATATAGACCTAGCCTGCTGCTGAGGCTGTCCGCCTAAAAAATTACCCTGAAACCCTGCCGTCCTGGCCCTCTTGTGCTGGCCTCGGTCCGGCTGGTCCTCTCTCTCCCTGTCCTAAATCCCCTGTGCATATGCCTGCATCCTGGTAATATCCATACCTGGCTGAAGGGCCACTCCCAGGCATGCAGTAACCATGTAGCGGTCTAGCCCCATCACATAGCGATGAACTCTATCAGCCATGTCAGCCACAATAGTGAGAGCATACCTAGCCAATGAGTCAAATGTCACGACCCGAACCCGGGCCCGTGACTGGTGCCTTACCCCGGGCACCCTAGTGATACAACATCAGAGAAAAAAACCAGCGGAAATGAAAACTTAAACATATAAATAGATATAAATCAAGATGAAAGAAAATAGGCCAACCAAAACGGTTGCCTTTCAGCATTTATATAAATAACGACCTTTGAGCGATTCTAATCCTTACAACCCCGCCACAATTGCTCTGAGACCTCTAAGATTTATACAACAACTATGACGGGACAGGGCCCCGCCATACCCCTGAATGTACAAGGACCAACAGACTTAGGGTAACATACCAAAGATAAGCCTCCGAAGGAACGGAGCTTCCCAATACGCTGAAAGCTGATCCTAAAAGCGGGGATCGACAGCCGATGTACCTCTACCTGCGGCATGAACGCAGCCCCCTGAAGGAGGTCGATAACAGTACCAAGTATGTGAAGCGTAAAATCAGTAAATGAAATCATAGCGATCTATATAAAGCGGGAGACATGTATGATAACCAAACTACAAGACACCACATAAACAAATATATCAAGTCGTGGACTCACGCTCCAAATCATCACTCGTGCGGTGGATTCTTCCTCACCGAAGCGATGCATGATATAACAACGACAAGGAGTATATGTGAACACCAGGTCCTACCTGTGTCAATAAAACCGTACGGGGCAAGTATAACTACCAGATCCGACCGTACCAATAATACTGTACAACCATATCATGAAGCCGACACGTGGCAAGTGCAATAGCCTCCACCAGCTCCACCTGCGCCACGTAGCGGCGGGGCAAGTGAATCGGCACGCCCGGATCACAACCGTAAGTCACGAAGCTCCATCCAAATACTGACTCGCGAAGCTGACACGTGGCAAGTACACTAGCCTCCACCAGATCCACCTGCGTCACGTAGCTGACGGGGGCAAGTGAATCGACCAGGCACCCGATCACAACCGTAAGTCACGATACTTCGCCGCGAAGCTGACACATGGCAGGTGCAATAACCTATACCAGATCCACCTGTGTCACGTAGCTGGCGGGGTCAAGTAAACAGGCTACGCACCCGATCACAACCGTAAGTCACGATACTTCGCCATAAATAACCATATTGGTCACATGTCCACATCATCGGTGTAGACACGCCCGTGTAATAATAATAATGGGCGTGCGTGGAATCTTCCACACCGCCAGATGCGTCCAAGTAAGTTCTCACAAGTCAACCGCCCTCGTGAGACGCGGTAGAATAGAAACACAATTCTTGCACAACAAAAACTATCTCAATAAGCATAGGTAAGTTACCCAACAACAAGCATAGGCAAGTTACACAACAACAAGCATAGGCAAGTTACACAACAACAAGCATAGGCAAGTTACAAGCATAGGCAAGTTACACACAACTCAAAGTACTTTGATTTTAAGTCAAAATCCGGGTGTTAACCCTAAAGTACTACGTACGTTAAATTCCCTTTTTTTAAAGAGATCCATTCCTTTTATAAAAGTCACCCGATACCCGTAGTATAAAATAGAGTGACTCACATTTATAGGTAAACCAAAACACTTTCCTTTTCAACCACATTCTTTTCCCTAAGGTTCCAGTTTGCCTAATTTCAATTGCTCAAGGCTCTTTATTTTAGAAAAGTTTCATAGTTCAATGTCTTAATCTCTTTTAAAACATTTTGAGTAACATATGCCTTATATGAGTGTAGGTTATTCTTATTCATAATCAATCTTATTAAGCAGCCATGATCTAGGAAATGTAATATCATTTTGTCTCATCTTAGTTTCTATGCAGATGGGGGTTTCTACTGGTTTTAATAATACTTCATTATTCATTACATTTTCCTTTATTAACGCTGCCGTGGTTTGTCGATACTCATTCTGATTTCCGAAATCAGTAAAACATTATTCCTTTTAAAACCAAGTACCCATTACTCACGAATGAGGTTTCACATTGTTAACAAACTTCATATCAATACAATTAAGTCAAGTCTCTTATCTTTTAAGATCAAGTCTATTAACTTCTAAAAATCAGTAAACCATTTCTTTTTACCATTCTTAAGACGTTATACCTAACTTCCTATAAAGCTAGTATAACTCTTATGTTTTCAAAACCAAGTATTACTCTTCTTTTCAAAAAGGTTCTCAATTCTTTTGAAATACTTCAAGATTCTTATTATCACACATCAAGTCAGTTATAAGTCAAATCAGTTATCTTTTAAAAGCCACAAAGCATTTCTTACTTACATAAAGATGTTATAACCAACTTCCCATAAAGCCGTTATAACACTTTATGTTTTAAACCAATCAAATACATTTAACACGTACGCGTCACCGTACTACATAGTTATACACATATCATGCTAGAAAAGATAGGAAGAGGTTCACATACCTCGCGACGATTATCGACTAATAGCAAAACGCTCCAAGTACCTCAAACCGTCGGCTACTCCTTAAGCCAAGTAGATCACGCCACACGTAGTACTTCAACCTATAGAGGCCACAAGGCGCCTATTAACATCTTAGATCTCAACGTAGAATATTCTACGTAAAATTCAAAGACTTCTCCCACACAGGCGTAAATCTCCTCTCTATCGGTGGCTACCAAGCCAACCAGGGGGGGTTTTACACGTCTAACCGGACGTGTACAATTCTACTTCACCTTAATGCTACACAAGTCTACTGTAATACAGTCCTATGTAATTACAGTTCAGTTCTCTTCTTTAAATTCAGGCTTAAGTCAAAAGACATTGCCGCACAATTATGTTCAGTTCTATATATAGTATACTTCAACTATATATATTCCTACACATGTAATTTCCAATTACAATAGAAGGTCAAGAGTTTTTACCTCGATAAGCCCAAAATTATCCAAGTTTAAATGTCGATCCTGAGCAAGGTTTAGCTCCTACTCCGGGCGCTCCAACCCGCTCCAACCAACCCTTAGAAGTTCTAACCAACTTCTACTCAAATACTTCAACTGTCAATGAAGATTTCCTTAGGGTTTCGTTTTGTGACTGAGGGAAAGTATAATAGTATTTCCGGGCTCTACGTATAGAGGTAACTTTGGAAAGTACTACAAGGTATAGGGCTAAAGTATTTGGGCAAAACAACAATACTAGGAGAGTATTTCTATACCACAAAAAGGGGGGTATTATACGAAAACAACTAGGCTAGGGGGGGTACCCCACGGCTAACCACTACAAAAGGGGAGGGGGGAGGCCCTCTCGGCCAAAGCTTCTCAAGGGGGGGGGGGGGCTTTGGACGATTTTAACTCACAAAGGGGGAGAGATTTCAAGACTTGGAAAATGATTTTTGGATGAAGAAAGTTCATCAACTAAGGGGGTATTTATAGGTCAAGGAATGGCCAACCAATGGCCAAGATCCTTCCAAGTGTTAGGCAAGTGTAAGGCTAAGATTAAGCCAAGTGCACCTTATCCATCTACCACACCAACTTGCACAAAATATCCTACCAACTAAAGCCATCTTTTTCGTCCAAGACCGCCCACAATTGCTTCCAATGTGAGGGTGACACATGTCACCCTCCCGTTGGTCCAAAATGTTTCGTCTCTCGGAAAAATCCGCAAAAATTCTCAATTACATAGCCGGAATTTTCCCTTCGCAAGTTTAGTAAAACGTTTCGTCGAAAAACGATTCTTTTCGGCACTTGTGCCCAAATTTCGAACCTAGCCAAACCTTAAGGCTTAAATTAATATACGTACGCCCTTACGTACGTACTCTGGAAATACGGGGTATAACATTCTCCCCTCCTTAGAAACATTCGTCCCGAATGTTCCTTCTCGAAACAGATAACGAAGAAGTTCCTTCTAACAAGTTGTCAACGCCACACCTGGCCACGTAATAACACACGTTCTCTTCCTTCCTTACTCGTCGTGCCTTTCTCGAACACTTGAACTCTTTTAGTATACGCACCACACTTGAGTCATCGCTTTAGTTTCCAAAACTTTGGAGTCACCACCTCCAAACTTGGTCATCTTACTAGCTTCACTTTCCTCTAAGGCCATTCCCGGCCTTCACGAACCGATTCTGGTCGAACGCATCCACGAACTCATATGATGGTCATCTAAACTTGGGCCTAGCACCCTCGTGACCCTACCACCTGGCGGGACCACCTGAGCTGACCGCCGCCGAACAGGCCGCGGGTTGGCCCGCAACATGGCCCCAACCCGACCCACTGTCGCGCCAACTCTTGCTCCTCGATCCGGAACAATCTTACCTATACAGGTCATGAAAGCTACTACTTCCATTTCACACTACCCAGGGACTTATCACATAATACATTCTAGGCATAAAATGCACTCTGACAAGGATCACTTGCAAAATCTTGTACTCAAGACGCCTTACATCTAAGGTCTCAACTGTAATATTCTAAGGTTCATCATTTCTCACCCCCAGGCTTACCCTTTTTCACTAACCAGGTTTCTTAATCACATTTTTGCACAAAGTTATCCGAACATAACACTAAACACATCATCACAACATCATTACATACAAAACTCTAGAGGGTTAAGGATATACCTGGAAAAAAATAGGCGGTTCAGAGGACCGCTAAAACTGGGAACTTCCACCGCGACCTCTACCGTGGCCTGCCGGTGTATGAACATCCTGCCTAGCTATGGAAGGTGAAGAACCCGCAACTGCTCTAGTAGTCTGTGCTATCCCACCAGTGCTACCCCTGGTCGGACAGTCTCTCGACAAATGGCCCTGCCGGCCGCAAGTATCGCAATCTCCCAAACCAATACGATATTCCCCTTTATGGGCTTTACCACAATGGTCACACTGAGATACGGGTGGCCTCATCCGGCGAGCACTCCTACTCCCCCGAAAATCTGAACCCTGGGAGCCCCGACCTGCTCCTGAATATCCCGAAGGTCCCGAAGGCTGTGGAGGACCACTGCATCGGGCGGAGGTACATAGCGAGTCTGCTGCTGAGGCGGTCCGCCTCGAAAGTCACCAAAGGACCCTGCTGTTCTGGCCCTCTTCTGCTGATCTCGGTCATTCCGTCGATTCCTCCGCTCCACGCATCCAAGTGCATAAGCCTGCATGCGGGTAATGTCCATGACCGGCTGAAGGGCTACACCCGAACAACTCTCTGCTAGGTAATCATCGAGCCCTGTAACATATCGGTGCACTCGATCCTCCATACAAGCTACTAACGCGGGGACGTACAGGGCCAATGAGTCGAACTCCACATTGTACTCCCGAATCGCGCGCTTGCGCATGACACCAAAAATCTATCGGCCCGAGCCCTCCTCATCTGTGGAGGCAAGAAGTGTGCAAGAAATGCCTCTGAGAACTCGTCCCATAAAGCTGGAAGTGCATTCTCTCCCCGGGACAGCTCCCACGAATCAAACCAGTCAACTGCGGTATCACGCAGCTGACGCGAACTTAAGACCACTGACTTGGTCTCCGATGCCTTGATCACTCTCATGATCCAGAATCGCCGGATGAACTCTGCGGATCATCCTCGTGCCTCGAACCATAAAACTCGCGGGTTACATCTCGAGAAAATCCGTAGCCTCAAACTACGATCTAAGGTGAACGGCTGGTGCTCTCGGGCTGCTGCGTCGGCATTTATCCTCATATCGGCCACAACCCCGCCAATAATCGGGCCTACTTGTAACCCATCTCCTCTTCTCCGGTGCATGGATGGAGGCTCGGATCGTGGTCTCTGCAGAGGCGCATTGCTCTACTCGCACTCGCTCGCTTTGCCATTACGGGCGGGTTGCCTTGCGCGGATCATCGTAAAACGAAATACGTCGGAGGGTCCGACTTACAACACGGCTCTAAGGCACGATCTCGTAATGAGAAGAATGGAAACCAACCTAAATGTCCTGCGACCTCACGATTATAGATGTGGTGCACAACACATCGATAATCAAGACTCTACTAGGCACGCGGTCGTAGACACTTTCCGAGGACTAATCGCTCCGATACCACTTTTGTCACGACCGAACCTGGCGTGATGGTGCCTTACCCGCACCCTAGTGATACAACATCGAGAGAAAAAACCGTGAAATGAAAACTTAAACATATAAATAGATATAAATCAAGATGAAAGAAAATAGGCCAACCAAAACGGTTGCCTTCAAAGATTTATATAAATAACGACTCAACAGTTATAATCCTTACAACCCCGCCACAACAAAGGTTATAAACCTCTAAGATTTATACAACAACTATGACGACAGGCCCCGCCATACCCCGAATGTACAAGGACCAATGCACTGTGGTAACATACAAAAGATAAGCCTCCAAGGAACGGAGCTTCCCAATACGAAAGGTGATCCTAAAATGGATCGACATCCGATGTACCTCTACCGCGGATGAACGCATTCAAGGAGGTCGATAACAGTACCAAGTATGTGAAATCAGAAAATATCAGAATGAAATCATAGCGCTATATAAAGCAGAGACATGTATGATAACCAAACTACAAGACACCACATATAAACAAATATATCAAGTCGTGACTCACGCCCAAATCATCACTCGTGCGTGGATTCTTCCTCACCGCGAGCCTATGATATAACAACGGCAAGGAGTATATGTTAACACCGTGTCCTACCAGGTCAATAAACCGTGACGGCAAGTATAACTACCGATCCGACCGCATTCAATAATATCGTACAACCATATCACGGCCGACACGTGGCAAGTGCAATAGCTCCACCACCTCCACCGCGCCACGTAGGCGACGGGCAATTGAATCGCCACGCCTGCATCACAACCGTAAGTCACGGCTCCATCCAAATACCGACTCGCGGTCGACACGCGGCAAGTACACTAGCCTCCACCAGATCCACCGCGCCACGTAGGCGACGGGGCGTGAATCGCCAGCACCCGATCACAACCGTAAGTCACGATACGCCGCTGGGCGACACGTGGCAGGTGCAATAACCTATACCAGATCCACCTGCGTCACATAGCTGACGGGGGCAAGTAAACAGGCTATGCACCCGATCACAACCGTAAGTCACGATACTTCGCCATAAATAACCATAATGGTCACATGTCCACATCATCGGTGTAGACACGCCCATGTAATAATAATAATGGAAGCGCACTGCGGAATCTTCCACACGCTGCAGACGCCCAAGTAAGTTCTCAACAAGTCAACCGGCCCTCCATCGAGAGACGCGGTAGAATAGAAACACAATTCTTGCACAACAAAGACTATCTCAATAAGCATAGGTAAGTTACCCAACAACAAGCATAGGCAAGTTACACAACAACAAGCATAGGCAAGTTACACAACAACAAGCATAGGCAAGTTACAAGCATAGGCAAGTTACACACAACTCAAAGTACTTTCATTTTAAGTCAAAATCCGGGTGTTAACCCTAAAGTACTACGTACGTTAAATTCCCTTTTTTTAAAGAGATCCATTCCTTTTATAAAAGTCACCCGATACCCGTAGTATAAAATAGAGTGACTCACATTTATAGGTAAACCAAAACACTTTCCTTTTCAACCACATTCTTTTCCCTAAGGTTCCAGTTTGCCTAATTTCAATTGCTCAATGCTCTTTATTTTAGAAAAGTTTCATAGTTCAATGTCTTAATCTCTTTTAATGAGTAACATATGCCTTATATGAGTGTAGGTTATTCTTATTCATAATCAATCTTATTAAGCAGCCATGATCTAGGAAATGTAATATCATTTTGTCTCATATTAGTTTCTATGCAGATGGGGGTTTCTACTGGTTTTAATAATACTTCATTATTCATTACATTTTCCTTTATTAACGCTGCCGTGGTTTGTCGATACTCATTCTGATTTCCGAAATCAGTAAAACATTATTCCTTTTAAAACCAAGTACCCATTACTCACGAATGAGGTTTCACATTGTTAACAAACTTCATATCAATACAATTAAGTGAAGTCTCTTATCTTTTAAGATCAAGTCTCTTAACTTCTAAAAATCAGTAAACCATTTCTTTTTACCATTCTTAAGACGTTATACCTAACTTCCCATAAAGCTAGTATAACTCTTATGTTTTCAAAACCAAGTATTACTCTTCTTTTCAAAAAGGTTCTCAATTCTTTTAAAATACTTCAAGATTCTTATTATCACTCATCAAGTTAGTTATAAGTCAAATCAGTTATCTTTTAAAAGCCACAAAGCATTTCTTACTTACATAAAGTTGTTATAACCAACTTCCCATAAAGTCGTTATAACACTTTATGTTTTAAACCAATCAAATACATTTAACACATGTACGTCTACCGTACTACATAGTTATACACATATCATGCTAGAAAAGATAGGAAGAGGTTCACATACCTCGCGACAATTATCGACTAATAGCAAAACGCTCCAAGTACCTCAAACCGTCGGCTACTCCTTAAGCCAAGTAGATCACGCCACACGTAGTACTTCAACCTATAGAGGCCACAAGGCGCCTATTAACATCTTAGATCTCAACGTAGAATATTCTACAGAAAATTCGGCAGCACCTCCCCCCCCGCAACAGCGTAAATCTCCTCCTCTATCGAGGCCGGCTACCAAGCCAACCAGGGGGGGTTTACACGTCTAACCGGACGTGTACAATTCTACTTCACCTTAATGCTACACAAGTCTACTGTAATACAGTCCTATGTAATTACAGTTCAGTTCTCTTCTTTAAATTCAGGCTTAAGTCAAAAGACATTGCCGCACAATTATGTTCAGTTCTATATATAGTATACTTCAACTATATATATTCCTACACATGTAATTTCCAATTACAATAGAAGGTCAAGAGTGTTTACCTCGATAAGCCCAAAATTATCCAAGTATAAATGTCGATCCTGAGCAAGGTTTAGCTCCTACTCCGGGCGCTCCAACCCGCTCCAACCAACCCTTAGAAGTTCTAACCAACTTCTACTCAAATACTTCAACTATCAATGAAGATTTCCTTAGGGTTTCGTTTAGTGACTGAGGGAAAGTATAATAGTATTTCCGGGCTCTACGTATAGAGGTAACTTTGGAAAGTACTACAAGGTATAGGGCTAAAGTATTTGGGCAAAACAACAATACTAGGAGAGTATTTCTATACCACAAAAAGGGGGGTATTATACGAAAACAACTAGGCTAGGGGGGGTACCCCACGGCTAACCACTACAAAAGGGGAGGGAGGCCTCTCTCCCAAAGCTTCTCAAGGGGCTTTGGACGATTTTAAAACAAAAAGGGGGAGAGATTTCAATACTTGGAAAATGATTTTTGGATTAAGAAAGTTCATCAACTAAGGGGGTATTTATAGGTCAAAGAATGGCCAACCAATGGCCAAGATCCATCCAAGTGTTAGGCAAGTGTAAGGCTAAGATTAAGCCAAGTGCACCTTATCCATCTACCACACCAACTTGCACAAAATATCCTACCAACTAAAGCCACCTTTTTCGTCCAAGACCGCCCACAATTGCTTCCAATGTGAGGGTGACACATGTCACACTCCCGTTGGTCCAAAATGTTTCGTCTCTCGGAAAAATCCGCAAAAATTCTCAATGACATAGCCGGAATTTTCCCTTCGCAAGTTTAGTAAAACGTTTCGTCGAAAAACGATTCTTTTCGGCACTTGTCCAAATTTCGAACCTAGCCAAACCTTAAGGCTTAAATTAATATACGTACGCCCTTACGTACATACTCTGGAAATACGGGGTATAACATCAAACTCCAGGTTATACTCTCTGATGGTCCTTCCATTATGTCTCAACGTCAAGAACCTATCCACACGGGCTCTCCTCATCTCAGGAGGCAAAAAGTGATCAAGGAAGGCCTCTGTGAACTCATACCAAACAGCTGGAGGAGCATCCACACCCCTAGACAGTTCCCACGACTCAAACCAGTTCACTGCAATATCGCGTAACCGGTAAGAAACTAGCACAACTGACTCGATCTCCGAGGCCCTAAGTACCTGCATAGTCCGCTGCATCTGCCGAATGAACTCCTGAGGATCATCCTCAAATCTCGAACCATAGAACTCGAGTGGATTACAACCCAGAAAATCCCGAATTCTCAAACTGTCGGCTCTAGGGTTAGCTACTAGCTCCTGTCGGCGTTGCCCTGCCACTATGCTAGTCAATAACCTAATCTGCTCTTCATAATCTCTATACTCGCTCGCCGCGGATCGAGGCTCGTATCGGAACTCCCGAGCCGCACGCTCTCGACTCTCTAATACCGCCGGTAATCAACTCGCCGCCTGGGCCACACCCTCAGGCGTAGTCTGGGCCTGAGTCCTAGTAACCCTCTATGTACCACTAGCAGCTCCTACTGCTGCCTTGCCCTTCTGGGCCCTGGTCGACTTCCGTGGAGGCATAACCGATACATAAGAATAGGTCAGAGAGGATTCAACCTAATAAGACAACTCTACTGCACGATCTCAGAGAGAGAAGAATGGAAACCAATCCTAAATGTCCTGCAACCTCCTGGTTATAGATGTGGTGCACAACACACCGATAACCAAGACTATACTAGACATGGTTTGTAGACACTTTCCAAGGACTAACTGCTCTGATACCACTTTTGTCACTACCCGACCCCGGGGTCGCGACTGGTGCCCTACCTGGGCACCCTTACATGTATACATCAGAGAAAATCAGCGGAACATACGTGAAACTCATAACGTACATTTACAGGAAATAAACAACAAGCTAGCCGATAAGGCTACCTCCCTGGACATATATATATCTACAAAGCCAAAAGCAGTTATATCCTTTTTCTTTACAAACGACCCACAAGATATGACTACAGACCTCTAAGAATTTTGACATAATCATTATGACGGGACAGGGCCCCACCATACCCCTGAATATACAAAAATCTACATCAACAGGGATTTATACCAAAAGATAAGCCTCCGGAGTAAATGGAGCCTTTTCCCAAAAACTGAACAGAGATCCTAAGAGCAATGATCACCAACCTTTGTACCTAATACCTGCGAGCATGAACACAGCCCCCCGAAGGGGGTCAGTACAACAGGTACCGAGTATGAAACGAAAATAAGGTACAGTAAACAAATCATAACTGTACAAAAGAATGACAGGGGCAAGTATAAAAAGTAAATACCAGATCCTACCGTGCCATTATAACTCATGAACTTAATTGCACATTATTATCTTTTCCCATTTTCAATAAGAGTTATAATCAAATTCTTACATACATACTTAGAAGAAATGCTATGCTTACACACAAGACTACCCCTCTTCCCGAAAGCTTCGCGGGCTCCAAAGCTCTTTCTCCTAGGGGAAGAAGCGCTACACCTAGGAATCAACAACACGAAAACTTTAAAGGATGCCTGCTTTGGTACCTTTAGTCCAATCTTAGACAAAGAGCAATTTGGTACGACTACGGCTATGAAAAGCTTATCGAAAGAGGAGGAAAGAGCGTAAAAAGAAGAGTTCCCGCCTACGGCTACATGCCCATTAAGAGCTATACCTGGAGTCGAGCTAACTGCATAGGCAGAGGGGAACTTTATATATTCCAAGTCTGACTTTTAAAGCATACGCATTGAAAAAAACCTTTGGAGAAAATAAAAAATAAAGGAATGAGATCGAATATTCCAAAGCATTCGCTTCTGAAAGAATTTGAACTAATGCCAACCTTCGCTTCTAGAAGGAAGTAAGTAGAAGCTGACCCTCCAACATACATTGCAGGGAAGAATCCGCTCCTTTTTTCTTCCACTCTGTCTGTTGGATGCCCTAATAGCATTAATATGAATGACTAATCCTATATCTTACCCACCCAGTGCTGTTCTGATTGAATTTCAAAGATCTCGTGAAGTAGCCCTCTTTCTTTACAAAAAAAGGATACATGCCCTATTTTGTGCAATGTCTGAGTCTCAGACCGTATGTAGTTCTCGGCCCTTATTCGAGATGCGCGTTACAGCAAGAAAATGGATGCAGCAAGAAAACGGAAGCAGCAAGAAAACGGAAAGAAAATACCATAGACCAAAACCTGATGAATAAGAGCAAAAACTATAAGTGGAAATGTCGTAGGTAAAGCCGTCCAGTACTACATCCGTAAGCCTTCCATGTATTGCATTCGTTCGTCGGGGAATCCCTATGTTCACCCTATTTTGGTCTCTTGCTTACGGTTCTTTTTACTCTTTGGAAGAATGGGTTAAAAAAAGGGGGGGACTTATGCAACGGGCTATGCCACCCAAACCAACTGAGGGAAGTCGCATCCGTCTGCACGTTACATCATAGCAGCACGACCAAATGGAAAGAGGAAGCCCCGGACGTCAACTTCTTTGATGACGACCAAACCCGTGTATATTAGTAAAAGATGTGACTTTCACAGGGCCGATTGCCCTTTGCTTCGAGAACAATCGTATTAGCGCCTTCGCAGCCTGCCTTTCCATTCTTCGAGTGCAGTGGGAGCAAGAAAACGTATGCGCGTGACTGAGAAAGAAAACGGAGCCTTGAAGAGAACTTCAAATGGTGTTAAAGGGGAGCTCGCTCCTGCCCTTTACCCAAAGAGTACAAGAATGTTAACCCCTTTCCCGCAGCATTCCATTCGAAGTAGTCGAAAAAGTCTAAGACGGAGAAAGAGGGCTAGGCCCCCGGAGGGCTTTCAGGGACTGGGGAAGACGGGTGGATTATAGTCTACTTCACTGGGAAGACGCGGTACTCATTAGCGAGCGTCTGGTGACCAACGATTTCGGATTCCCCTGCCTTTCGCTCGTTTTCTCTTTCCTTCTGCCTGCAAAAAAAGTGATGAGATTTTTCATTTCACTTTAGTGCGTCCATGGGTTCGGCTTCCTTTCTATATGTTCTCGCGCTTAGAATGACTGATCTGAGTATGCCTTTGTCTAGTCGATAGTCTGGTAGTGCGCGTCTCTCTGTATCGGATGTTCCTATTTCGCTCTTGACTAAGGGCTTGTTTTGTTTACAGAGTGGCTCCGAGTTCTTTCTTTCCTTAAGTCGACTTTTTCTATTACTATTCCATTATGGGTCGGTCTATCCCTACTTAGCCCTAAGAAATTTGGTTGGTGTTCCGCCTGTCATTGGAATATGAATAAAGTGGTACAATGAATGGTGGTTTCGCATAGAGAGCAATCAATAAGCACTCGCTCTTCTTCTCCTGAATGATTCTCGACGAATCAGCGGTATTTCCTTCGTCATTTGATTTGTTCTCCGATTAACTAGTTCTTCGGTCCTAGGCTATCCGTCCTTATAGGAACCTGGGACCTAAAACCTACTCTTGAACTCCATCCTGAGAAAAAATCATCAAGTTCATAAACATATAACTTACGTATCTTGCATAACATAATCCGACCCTTTATGGAGGGACATCTCATTTTGAAGTTCACTTTGATTATCCATACGTGATAACGTAACTCGGCCCATTTATGGGACACGGTGAAATCATAAGAAGTCTTCCCACGAATGTATACTTCCCGGCCCATTCTGGAACGCGGTAAAGCCACATAAGTCTGCCCATAAAGGTATCGCCCGCCCGTCACGGGACGCGTAAAGTCATATAAGTCCGCCCATAAGGTATCTTGCCGGCCCATTCTGGGACGCGGTAAAGTCACATAAGTCTGCCCATAAAGTATCTCGCCCGGCCCATTCTGGGACGCGGTAAAGTCACATAAGTCTGCCCATAAAGGTATACTGCCCGGCCCATTCTGGGACGCGGTAAAGTCACATAAGTCTGTCCATTAAGGTATACTGCCCGACCCATTCTAGGACGCGGTAAAGTCACATAAGTCTGCCCATAAAGGTATAATGCCCGGCCCATTCTGAGATGCGGTAAAGTCACATAAGTCTGCCCATAAAGGTATACTGCCCGGCCTATTCTGGAACGTGGTAAAGTCACATAAGTCTGCCCATAAAGGTATACTGCCTGGCCCATTCTGGGACGCGGTAAAGTCACATAAGTCTGCCCATAAAGGTTTTGTCACGACCCGACCCCGGGCCGCGACTGGTGCCCTACCTGGGCACCCTCATATTCATACAACATAATAAACTGCGGAAGATAAATAACACTTTTTTTTTATCAAAACTAAGGCCAAGCCGATAAGGCTGCCATAACATAAAAATTACCCGAAAGGGTCTACACTGTTTAAATGTAAAAACAACTCTAGCCATCCATTACGCATCGAATACATGCACTTAAGATTTGGACAAATACTATGACGGGAAAAGGCCCCGCCGTACCACTGAATATACATAACCATGACGACAAGCTCCGGAACATTGGAGCCATCTCAAAATGCTGAACCAGGATCCTAAGCTCGCGGATCCACAACTGTGTACCTAAACCTGCGGACATGAACGCAACCCCCCAAAGGGGTCGCAACAAAAATTTAATATGGAACGGAAATAAAGTACAGTAAACAGATCATAACTGTACAAAAGAATGACAGAGGCAAGTATAAAAAGGGTAAATACCAGATCCTACCGTGTCATTACCATCTCGTGAACTTAATCGTACCTTATTATCTTTTCCCATTTTTCAATAAAAGTTATAGTCACATTCTTACGTACATACTTAGGAAAAATCGTCAAGTTTTATTACCATATAACTTACTTACCTTGCATAACATAATCCGACCCTTTATGGAGGGACGCCTATACTACCCGGCCCAATCTGGGACGCGATAAAGTCACATAAGTCTGCCCATAAAGGTATACTGCCCGGCCCATTCCTGGGACGCGATAATGTCATATAGTCTGCCCATAAAGGTATAACGCCTACCATTCACGACGCGATAATGTCATATAGTCTGCCCATAAAGGTATACTTCCCGACCCATTCCTGGGACGCGATAATGTCATATAGTCTGCCCATAAAGGTATACTTCCCGACCCATTCCTGGGACGCGATAATGTCATATAGTCTGCCCATAAAGGTGTACTGCCCGGCCTATTCCTGGGACGCGATAATGTCACTTTTACATAACATTTTAAACCCTCTTCTCACTTCTTCTTAAGTCGTTATAACAACTTCCCATAAAGCTATTATAACAACCTTTTCAAATTAGAAAATTCAAGGCACTTTTTATTCCTTATTACTTAAGGAAAATTAAACCCAAAAGTACTACGTACATACATACTTAAAAGAATCTTAAAACTCCTTTTTTTTTTAAATCCACAAACTTCTTCTTTTGAAACTCAAGTCTCTTAACTTTTGAAATAAAACATAGAAACCATACTTTTTAAATCAATTCCTTTCTTCTTTTTAAGAATCAAGTCCCATAACTTGAAAAGTAAAGTCTCTTAACCTTTTCAGAAATCAAGGTTCATAGTCTTAAAACTTAATGACATAAAACTCTTTTAATTTAAGTAACATATGCTTTTATGAGTTGTGAATAGGTTATACTTGTTTATAACGATCTTATTAAAGCAGCCATGATCTATGCAGATGGAGAATTCTACTCATTTTAATTTAATTAATTGTCGATACATTTTCTTTTATTAACGCTGCAGTGGCTTGTTCGATACTTATTCTCATTCGTGCAGTAACTTAGCAAAGTCAACTTGACTCCAATTACTTCCTAACGACTCTTACCAACATCCCACATAAGACTTGGTAAGGACTTAGGATAACTTAGACATATCTTTTACATAGAGTAAATCAACATACCTACCTCTTAGCTTCTAAGAGTAGAAGGAATCATGAAATAGTACCACATGTATACTTCATACATAGAATCATGTCAAAAGAAGGAAGAGGTTCACATACCTCGCGACGATTATCAACAAAAAGCAAAATGCTCCAAAGTACTTCAACCTTGATAGTTATTCCATCCTTCAAGTAGAATACGCTATACTTAGTACTTCAACCTATAATGGCCATAATACGTCCATTACCCTCTAGCTTCAAACGTAGAATATTCTAAGTGCAAAGTCACTAAATTCTACGAAAAATCGGACAACACTTCCTTTGTTTCTACATACTTTGCCACCTTTTCAAGGCCGAATTCAATAACCAAACACGCCACATTTAAGGCTCAACAATGTAGTTAACAATAGGGGATTACACGCCTAACAAGACGTGTAAAATTCCGCCCCACAATAGATACGAAACTAGTTCCATATTTAAAGACATTCTCGGCTAACATATACAACAATACCAAGTCCTTTACAATTCTTTCAATCCAAATTCTTAGGTCTAACATGTTATATAGTCATAAACAACTTCAACAACTATAATTCCTTCTTTATATAACATGTGACGACTTAAACTAATAATCAACTTGAATTGTAATCTTAAGGGTTAAACATGCTAGTTTTCGGATTAGGGTTCCAATAGCCAATACACTTATCAAACTTCATAATAAATACCTCATGCTTGCTAATATCCATATCTACAACAATATGTAATCTTTAATTGCTAAAACGACAAGATTTCTACCTTTACAAGCCCTTATAATTTCCAAGATTCAAAGTCGCTCCTTAGCAATTCTTAGCTCCTTTCCTTATGTTCCAATCCGCTCCAAGTACTCCTTAGAAGCTCATGAAGAACTCCTTTTCAAGTTCCATCTTCAAAGTTGAAGAACACCTTAGGTTTTCTCCTTGCGACTAACGTAAAAACGTCGTTTTTCCGGGATCTTTCTATTGATATATCCTTACAATACCCCTAGGAACCTTGGGTTAAAGTCTTGTGACTTATGAACCACAATTGCAAAATTTTCTTGTTCTCCAATGCACAAAGCCGAGAGCATTTTTGTGTCAATACAAGGTCTTGAATTTTTTTCTAAGTGTTAAAGGAAAGTCTTGCTACTTAGGATGATTTTATAACACAATGGAGGGTCTAGATAATAACACTTGTTAGGGTTGGATGGAAGAGATCAAGCCAAGTGGCCCTTTGACTATCAATTATCTCAAGCTCTTTAATTAGCAAGACTTGGTCATCTATACATTAGTCAAATGACCCTTTTACCCTTGAATATTTTCGTCTAAGACCATTGTGGGGAGTGTGCCACGTGTCGCCCTCCCATTCGTCCATAAAATTATGTAACCCTCGTGGGTCCCATAAAACGTAAAATTCCTCGGGTGGGCCCCACGTGACCAAAATCCGTAAAAATAAATTTCCATAATGATAACACATTCCATAATCCTCAATTAATGCATTTTGAGAATCTAATTCTCCTCAACGAACATTTTTCCTTTCCGACGTTCGGAAGATTTTCCGTCGGAAAAACAATTCTTCCTTTCGTACCAATTTCAAGTCTTGTGTTCCTTACGTACATTCTCTTAAACATGTCCTGGACTTACGGGGTGTAACAGGTATACTTCTTGGCCCATTCTGGGATTCGATAAAGTCACATAACATTTTAAACCATCTTTTCTTACTTCTTCTTAAGTCGTTATAACAACTTCCCATAAAGTTATTGTAACAACCTTTTATTTTGGAGAACTTAAGGCACTTTCATTTATTACAACATTAGGAAAAACTAAACCCAGAAGTACTACGTACATGCATACTTATAAAAGAATCATGTCACACCTTCTCTTTTAAATCAATAAACTTCATCTTTTGAAAACTCAAGTTACATTCTCTTTTGAAATCAAGCCTCTTAACTTTTGGAATAAATCATGGAAACCATACTTTTTAAATCAAGTCATTCCTTTCTTTAAGAATCAAGTCCCATAACTTGAAAAATAAAGTCATAACCTTTTAAGAAATCAAGGTTCATAGTCTTAAAACTTCATAACATAAACTCTTTAAATTAAGTAACATATACTTTTATGAGCTGTGAATAGGTTATACCCGTTTACAATGATCTTATTAAAACATTCATGATCTAGAAAATGTAATATAATTTTGTCTTATCTTAGTTTCTATGCAGATGGAGAATTCTACTCATTTTAATATAATTGATTGTCGATACATTTTTATTAACGCTGCAATGGCTTGTTCGACACCTATTCTCATTAGTGTAGTAAATTAGCAAAGTCAGCTCGACTCCAAATACTTCCTAACGACTCTTACCAACATCCCCCATAAGACTTGGTAAGAACTTAGGATAACTTAGACATACCTTTTACATAGAGTAAATCAACATACATACATCTTAACTTCTAAGAGTAGAAGGAATCATGAAATAACACCACATGTATATTCCATACGTAGAACATGCCAAAAGAAGGAAGATGTTCACATACCCCGCGACGACTATCGACAAGTAGCAAAATGCTCCAAAGTACTTCAACCTTGTTAGCTTTTCCACCCTTCAAGTAGAATACGTTATACGTAGTACTTCAACCTATAATAACCATAACATGTCTATCAACTCCTAGCTTATCAACATGGAATAATACTAAGTGCTAGGTCTCTTATTCTACAGAAATTTGGGCAGCACTTCCTTTGTTTCTACGTACTTTTCCACCTTTTTCAAGGCCCGAAATCAACAACCAACATGCCACATTTAAGGCGCAACAAACCAGCAATTCAAAGGGGATTATACGTCTAACATGTCGTATAAAATTCTGCCCCACAATTAAAGTAAAATTGTCCAATAACTTGAGTCATTTTCGGCAATCACAAGGATAACACCACATCTATTCTTTTCCAATTCCTTTTCAATCCAAGTTGTTATTCTAACATGTTATATAGTCGCAATCAATTATAACAACTATAATCCCTTTCTTATACAACATGCGACGATTATAACTATCGACCAAATTGATTTCCAATTTTAATGGCTAACATGCGAATCTCGGATTTAAGCTTCCAAATTCCATAACATCTATCAATCTTCATTCTAAATATCACATGCTCATCTACCAACTACTACAACATGAAATCTTGAATTACAATAGCAAGACGGAGATTATTACCTTTTTAAGCCCAAATACAATCCAAAACCTAAAGTCGATCCTTAGCAACTTTAGCTCATCTTCTTGACGTTTCAATCCACTCCAAGCAACCCTTAGAAGTTCATAAACAACTTCTCTTCAATTTCCAACTTCAAAGTTGAAGAACACCTTAGGTTTTCATCTTGCGACTAACGTAAAACGTAGTTTTTCTGGGATTTTTGTGTTGGGATATCCTTAGAATACCTTTAGGAATCTTGGGTTTGAATATTGGATTTATGAAGCAAGATTGCAAAATTTTCTTGATCTTGAAAGGGCTTAGTCGAGAGCCCCATTATGCCTCAACAAGTCTTGAAATTTTTCTAAGTATGGAATTCTAGTCTTGCACTAGTAGTATGTAGATATATATAATACAACCAATGGCTAGGATTAAAACATATGGATGGCTAAGATTGGGTCAATTATGTCAAGCTCCCACTTGTCTAGTTGACTTGGTCCATTTATTTTCATCCAACAAGCCTATGTGGAGTGTGACACGTGTCGCCCTCCCATTGGTCTAAAATATTTTGTCTCCCGAAATTTCCATAATTGGTCAAAATATCGAAAACCTTGTGGGCCCCACAAAAATGTAAAATTTCCCGAGTGGGCCCACGTATCCATCTCCGAAGATAAAATTTCACAATTTCCGATAAATTCTAAAAGTCTCGAATAACAAATCTGAGAACCCAATTCTCATTAACAACCATTTTTCCTTCCCGAGGTTCGAAAGGATTTTTCTTAAAAATAACAATTCTTTCCTTCATTCAAATTTTCAAGTATTGTTTCCTTACGTACATTCTTATATACTCGTCCTGGAATTACGGGGTGTAACAATGAGTGTGATGTGATGGGTATTCAATATTGATATATGTATACCAAGCTGTTAGTATTTATTTATTCCTAATTAATTCATGTTGGTTAATGGTTGCAAACATTAGCTTAAGGCATACATTTTACTGTACCTGGAAAAGTGAGTAGGATTTTGTAGGGATAAGTATCAAGGATTCGGGAAGTTAACTCTCGTTTAACAAACTCATTTAGAAATTAGAGGAGTTTACTTGGCATAATAATCGTTCTTAATTTCACTCTTTTATATTTGGGAAAATCATAAAGATAAATACTTTCTAACTATTGGGAAATATTAGGAAGTCACATAGAGATTAAGTGCATCCAATACAACAATCCATTAGAAGTATATCATACTAATACTAAGAGCATTACATCTCATCTAAAGGGGACACAACCTTAGTTTCTTAATCAACTTATTTACGATCAATTCAAGATAGCTAGTAGAAATACATCAACTTTACAAACTTAACAAAAGACGAACAAAGACCTAAGTCAAGTACTACACTACGATAGTAACATTTTTGCACTTTATTCCCTGTGGGATTCAACCCCAACCTATTTGGGTTACTATATTTGACAATGTCCTCTTTACGCCATTTAATATGTATAATTTAAGCATATCAAATTTTGACGTTGTTGCCAGAGAATACAAGTTGAAATTACTAAAGAGTGTTTGCTTTACTTCAAGTTATTTTCTGGTGAACCAGGTGAGAATGACAGGTACAAACGGAGGACGGGGAGCTAATAGTGGTAGGGGAGGCAATGCAGTTCCCCCATCACTGGAAATTGAAGACGAAGGAGAAAATATGTTCGATGATCTTCTTCAGGAGGTATTATATGCATCAGATATTGTTCTTCCAAGGGTTGGTGCAAACTTCAAGATTGATAGTTCTCTCTATCAACTGCTCAAGCTTGAGGGTTATTTCCGGAACTCCACCGACGATGACCCACATCAACACTTGAGAAATTTTCTAGGTGTGTGCCAGACACACACTTAGATATGGTCTCTCCAGATCCTTTATGGCTGCGGATTTTCAAGTATTAATTGGCCGATTCAGTAAGGGTATGGTTTGAAAAGTTTCCCCATAATTCTATTCACACTTGGGCTGAGCTCATGAGCGTATTTCTGAAGAAGTGGTTTCCTCCAAGTAATAAAGTTGAGCTTCGAGAGAAAATCTTTTAATTCAAGCAACTCTAGGGGGAACAACTTTATGAGGCTTGTGAGCTTTATCTCATACAGTCTCTTAATTATGGATTTCCTAAAAATATTATGATGGAGAAATTCTATACGGGACTGGATTCGATGACACAATATGTAGCTAATAATGCAGGCGATGGATAAGTCATTCGCTCGTATCACGAATTTGCTTGATAGGTTGACAAAGTATAATCAAGCATGTCATTCAGGTAGCACTAATGGAGTGACATATGGTGTTCCTTTATTGAATAACATAGTGGAGGAGAACCAAGAGAGAGATCATACTATTGCTCAGCTGGCTACCAACATTAGTCTGTTGACCAAGAGGTTTACTGAGGATGACATGAAGAAAATGAATACAGTTGAAGAGATGCAGACTCCACCGAAGGGGATGTATCAGGCACATAATGATCGATATTCAGAGGGGCACCAATGAAATTGAGGATGCTAATTATGTTCACAACTTCCAAGGGGGTTTCAGAAGCAGAATTACCAAGGGTTCAGTTATCAAATTCAAATTCAATGGAAATCGCAGCAACAACGACAAGGAAATTAGTATGGGTTAAATAACTATGGTGGTTCTAACCAAGAGAACTACAATAAAAATAATAATTTTGAGAATTGGAGTTCCAACACTTATATTCCACCAAAGGGTCAATCGTCTAACTCATAGCACTGACGAGAAGGTCCTTCAAATGATCAGGGCAGTTCTAGGTTGGAGAGCATGATCTAGCGAGTATTATCCAACCAAGAAAAGACTGACAAATCGATGAAGGGGTTGACTAACATATTGGCTTCTATTTAGAAGCTTGAGTCACAGATGAGAGATCTTTCGAGAGAACAATATCAGAAGTAGAGAGGTCAACTCCCGAGTTGTTACACCCCAACCTTATGGAGTGTGGTCGACACCCAGCGCCTCAAGGCTTGAACATACCATTTTAGCATCCGAAACATGTGATATGAAACTTTGGCCAACAAGGCCTCCCAATAACAATAGAAGACAATATTGAATGATAACTTTCATGCAAAAGAGTCACATCAGGATATATATATATATATATATATATAGCCAAGGAATAGAAGGCCACTAGATGAGTACACTACTAACTAAAGGTATGACAAGGCTATGATATACATACACCTACTACACATAAGCCTGCAAGACTTATGAGTGACATAATACATCAACAGGTCGGGACAAGGCCCCACCATACCCAAAATGCTAGTAATATATACAACAATACCTAAAGACTCCAATTTAGCAACTTTGAGAGAGGGGAATACGACAATTACATCTGGACAGGCAACCTACTAAAGATGAGTATCACTCTGTCTATCTGTATCTGTGGGCATGAACATAGTGCCTCAGGATCAGTCGTGGTCTTCCAAACTTTACCGAGAGTATGGATGAGACATCAGTACGAAATATATACTGAATATGTAGGCATAATCAATTTTATATGAGGTAACAATAATCAAGGAAGTTAGAAGTACCACCTGAAACACCATAAATGTCATACTAGACTCCTCTGTGGGTATACATGTAAGTTCACAATTGCTATATAATGTCATATGCCTTTGTGGGCAGTATTCTGTATATAATAAATTACATATGTAATGTCGTAGGCCTCTGTGGGCAATATTATTAGTATCATATCTGTATAACCGCATATATAATGCTATATGTCTATGTAGGCAACATCAATATATATATATATATATATATATATATATATATACATTTATGTATGTGTGTGTCTAAGGGCCATATCAAGTCTATAAGAGACTCATCAACTAGTCGGGGTGACGTAAGGTTGTTGCACCCCCGACTCTCCTTATGTGGACTAGTATACTCATTTACTTTATTATGATTCATAAGAAAGAATACCCTTATTTCCTTTAGCCTTTCAATTATAAGGTGAAATACCACTAATTGACCTATGAAAAGGGAATAACATCAGTTGAAATATAGTTCTAATAAAGACAGATTAGTCACCAGAGCATTCTTAATTTTCTAGGAGTAGAGTATTTACTAAAACCCAGTTATAGCGATTGTAATCGAGAGGATCATGCCGTAAGAGAGAGGAATACGACAATCACAGCTGGACATGCAACCTACTAAAGAGGAGCGTCGCTCTGTCTATCTGTACATGTGGGCATGAACATAGTGCCCCTGATGAGACATCGGTACGAAATATATACTGAATATGTAGGCATAATAAATTTTATATGAAGTAACAATAATCAAGGAAGTTAGAAGTACCACCTGAAGCACCATAAATGTCATACTAAACTTCTCTGTGGGTATACATGTAAGTTCGCAATCGCTATATAATATCATATGCCTTTGTGGGATATAATAAATTACATATGTAATGTCGTAGGCCTCTGTGGGTAATATTATTAGTATCATATCTGTATAACCGCATATATAATGCTATATGCCTATGTAGGCAACATCAGTACACACACACACACACACACACACATATATATATATATATATATATATATATATATATATATATAGTGTAAGGGTCATATCAAGTCTATAAGAGACTCATCAACTAGTCGGGGTGACGTAAGGTTGTTGCACCCCGACTCTCCTTATGTGGACTATTATACTCATTTACTTTATTATGATTCATAAGAAAGAATACCCTTATTTCCTTTAGCCTTTCAATTATAAGGTGAAATACCACTAATTGACCGATGAACAGGGAATAAAATCAGTTGAAATATTGTTCTAACGAAGACAAATTAGTCACCAGAGCATTCTTAATTTTCTAGGAGTAGAGTATTTACTAAACCCAGTTATAGTGATTGTAATCGAGAGGATCATGCCATAAAGGAAAGAATGAAAGCCCTACATACCTTGTTGATGAAACTTAATACGTTTCGAGGAGCCTCCCGCGTGGCATGAATAATTTTCTAGATTAAACGAGGGGTTTGTATCAATAATGAGTTCATGTCTTATAAGGAAGTTTATTCATAACTCAACTCTATACATAATACCACTATTTCATTTATACTTATTCAATTTCATCATTTGTGTTCATAGAGGAAGCTCATAGCTTTATCACCATCAACAACATAACAACTTCAAGAATGTCCACTTCTCTGTTCTTGGTTCTTTAGTAAAACAGAATCTTGACAACTTTCACAACTTAGGTATGTAAAGAAGAGAGAATCCTTACTTCAATCACAAAGGTTACACCTTGAACCCTAATCTTAACACTTGGGTAATTCCTCCATCAAAGTAGAGATAAGCTAGTAGGGATTGAACTTGTATCACAAATGTTTTGTGATAGTTTTAAGTGATTCCTCCTTCCACATCGTTCTTAGATAAGTATGAAACCCTAGGGAGCTTTTGAGAGCTTAAGGGGTCTATTCTTATGAGACTATGAAGTTAAAAGAGCTCTTATCGACTTAAAAAAGAATTAGCATCGCCTCACCGACCAACTTTTACGGTGGTTCTTCCGACTATAAAATATTTTACGGGACGTAAAAGGCCACCGTAAAATACCTCTGCCTCCACCAACTTTCTGCTAGGTTTTACGGTGGGGGTCTCAAAGTTTTACGTACTGTAAAACATAATTTTGGCTGTAATTCTCACTGTAAAACATAAGAATTCTTCAAATCATGTTGAACTTATATACATTGGTTTGGCTTAACCTTTACACCCCTTGATACTTCTATAAATAAGCTATGGACCTTTGTTACCCCTTCATAATATCACATATCTTTCCAGAAAAGTCGGTATCAGTCGATGGTGATGTAAGTATGGAGGGATTTGAGTGGGTTAAGGGTTTGTGTCTTGATTGTATTCGGGTTGACCCAAAATGGCAAGGTAAGATTTCTCGATAAGCCGAGAAATAGGGTGCTTGGTGAGAGTTGCGGGTAGATGTGGAGGGAGTTGGGACAAGGCGCTTGGGGAGGTTGTTACATGTGGTGTAAAGGTTCATAGGGTGGCCGGGGTTTGGTAGTTTAGTGATGGTAACGTCACGGCACAAATCCAAAAAGTAGGGATCTCAGGTTATCGGATAATATAGGCAGTGTGGTGGTTGAAGGTTGTTTCAGATGTCTTGGCTTAAAAGCATGAGTTAGAGTTTTGAGAGGTAGTCCCGGGGGTCTTGCGGGATAGGGTGGTAGTGGTGGTTTGGTATTTTAGTAGAACCAAGATTGCATAAACAACCTGAAGTAGTGAGGGTCCGGTAGAGACGTTTGATGAGGACGTTGGTGTGTTTGATGGTATTTGTGTTTGGTTTTGGATGAAGTCCTTTTTGTGGAGACGGTAATGAGGTGTTATGGGAGGTAGGAATGTTTATAAATAAGTAATTAGAGCACGGATTGAGTACGAATTGTTGGAAACAATCTGAGACACAAACCAAGTTAGAATTCCATCGATAGAAGTCCTTGGATGGTAACACGAGGAGTTAATTGCTCGTGTGGGATCCAAGATGTTGTGATCAATTTAACAAGGAATATCTTGAGGTTTGCTGCCCAGAATACTCAATACTAACCTAGAAAGGGTAATCGAAACCTTCGACACAAGGGTGGTTCTCCTGGAGAACCAAGCAACCCTCCCAGAGGATCAACTAAGTATAACAATCCCGGATTGAAATGATTCGCTAAATTGAGTTAACACTCAATTTTTTCATTCAACAACAACTCTACTTAATAAAATATCCTAAGGGCTCCTATTATAGTAGAATAAGGAGCCTTCTAGAAAGACAAACATAAAGACAGAAACCTAGGACTGTCGCGCCCTTTTTTTACCGCAATATTATTATTCAGCGAATCCTGCTCCTTAGAAATAATATAAAAATGTTAAAAGGTGCTAAAAATGCTAAAAGGGTTCGCGAAGTCGCCACCTAATTAATTGGGTGAATTATGACACCTAAATGTCAACTAAGTAAAGTCAACACTAACTCCATTTAAATAATCTGCTAAACTATGTGAGATTCAGGGAAAAAGTTCTTTATTAATCTAGAGGGGAGGGGTTAGACACCCTCTAAGATCCGCTAACTTGCGGTTGTCCGTTCAAACCTAGGTTAATTATTATGTTAAAAAATGCACGTTTGAAAGTATTTAAAAAGAAAAATGATGCAAGTTGTTTTATCAAAGATGTATTTTTTTGATAAAGGATTTATAAGACTTGTGCTATAAAAGTACATGTAAAGTTTAAAAGTATGCAGTTATATTATTTATAAAGTAAATGATGCAAAATTGATTTATTGACTAGATGTATGCATTTACTTGCAAAATTGATTTTAAAATATATGTGGCATGGTGCAAAAAGATGATTATTATTTGGAAAAAGTTTAGACATGTATGTCAAGCCTAAAAATAAATAAATTAGAAGTGTATTTACAGTTTTAAAACTATCCGCCCAATTCATTTATTCAAAGACTGATTGTTCTAGATCTCCTATTAATTACAGGGTTAAGTAATAAAATTACAGTAAAATAAATAAACAAATATATCGAAGACATGTATGATTAAGGAGATGAAATGATGCTTAGAATAAATGACAACGATGCCATTTCATCCTATTTTGTTTAGGAGTTCTGAGGCGGGTGTGCGGACGCAGATGCAGATCTCATGCTGGCGAGAGTCATGATGAGTCTCATGACTAGATTCTTCGTTGCTCCCGATGTATTTCCTTCTCCGGGCAGCGAACCGAGGCAGCGTATCAAGTCGTCGATCCACTCAGAATGTTCTTTGATGTTATGCGATTTGAAAGGAAAAAAATTTTGTGAGAAAAGGTGTCTCTGCTGTCCTAAGGGTTTCACCGATGCTGAAGGATTCACTATTGTTTTTTCTCGATGCCTACCGATTGGGTTTTCTACTGATTCGTGTTCTCTGGATTCTTCTTGGGTTTCCTACTGGTTTTCGATCTGTTTTCCTAGTGTTTTCCGCTATGAAAATCGATGCCTTTGCATGTGTAAAAAACATATTTTATAGACCTGATTTTTGGGTATCTTGGGGCTACTATTGAGATGATTTGTTTTCCTGATTTGGTTACAATTTGGTGTCCATTTTGAAATGATTTTGGGGCTTCGGTTTTGGTAAGCTTTTGATCGTAAGGATTGAGTTGGTTATGGTAAGTTGGATATCAATTTGGTATGATTTGATTATGGTTTTGGTACTGATTTCGGTCGATTGTTATGGAAAGTTCTGGTACAATCTTGAGAGATTTGGTATGATTTTTGGTGTTAATTACCGAAATCAGTAGGGAGATTTTAAGGTAAGTTCTGATTTCTTAGTGATATGGTGGGATTAGGGCATGATTCTGGGGATATTTTGAGGATTTTAGGATGGGATTTTAGGGCTGGAGGGATGCGGCGGGTTTGAATGGCTGCTATGGTTCTTTTTGTTGTGTGTGTGTTTTGTATTTAGGCTTAGGGATGAATAAAAAGGCTGATGGGTATGCGGGTTTGGGCCTGGGGGAATTTCATTTTGGGCTGGGTAGTTTAGGGAATAAATATGTAGGGATTTTAGGTATTAGTTTTGGTTTAATGGGAAATAAAAATGGGATTTAAATTATACAAATTGTTCTGAGTATTATTAAAATAATAAATGCGTTCATGATATTTAAGGAGTTCTTAATGTTTTGTATAAATGCGACATCATTATTAAATTCCTTATCTATGTATTATTATTATAATAATTATTTTATGGTGTTAGAAAATTTGTTTAATTACCAACAAATAATTGGAATAGAGGGGCAAAATTGGGTGTCAACAACTTGTCCCTCTTTGACTGAAGACGATGAAAGAGTTTTCGAACAAAGACGTTGACTTGTATCCAATTTTGTCCTGATTGGCCAAAATTAGAACAAAGATTAAGAAATGTACGGGCAAATGTCGATTCAAAAATTTGTCTCAGTGTCAAATTATGATGACACTGAGTTGTTATGATACTCTTAAAGGAAAGGCTGACACAAATTTAAAAATTTATCCCAGTGTCGAATTATGATGACACTGGGATACTGTGATGATAGAAAATGACATTAGGTTGTTGGTGTTGGAAAATTAAGGAACGGCTGACAAGAGGGCTAACACAGATTTAAAATTTGTTCCAGTGTCGAATTATGATGACACTGGGTTACCGTGGTGTCTAAAAACTAAAGGCAGGACTGACGCTGATTCAAAATTTTATCCCAGTATCAAATTATGATGACACTAGGTTATTGATATTATGGGATGGCAGAGGAGAGTGGATCGATGCTCGAGATTGCTTTTGCCCTTTGTTAGGAAGTCTGGCGGCCCAAAAAATTGCATATGTTCATTGTAAGAGAAAATTCCACGTTGCGCTCCTGCTCTTGTAAATTAAAGTACCTGCAAGCTAAAACTTAAGAAAAAGTTAGTGCATAACCGTAAAAATGATAAAGCATGAATATATAAGAAATGTGATTCTGAGAATAGAGATGTCCTTCCTGTGCAAATGTGATGTGCTGGCATCCTTGCATAGACATGAAGTCCTTGCACCAGCGTATTGATACTGTAGATGTTGAGATGACGTCTTGGCACGGACGTGCTGCAACTGCAAATGTTAAGATGTCATTCTTGAACGGACGTGCTGCCACTGTGAATACTGATATGTTATCCTTGCACAGACATGCTGCAACTGCTCCTATAAATTGAGGGCCACGTAGGCTAAAACTTAAGAAATATTAGTGCATAAATGTTAAGACAAACATGATAAAGCATTAATATATGAGAAATGAAACTCTGAGAGTAGATATGTCGTCCCAGTGCAAATGTGATGTGCTGGCGTCCTTGCATAGACGTGTCGTAATTGCGATGCTGAAATGACATCCTTGCACAAGTGTGTTGAGACTGCAAATGCTGAGATGACGTCTTGGCACGGACGTGCTGCAACTGTAAATAGTGAGATGTTGTCATTGCACAGATGTGCTGCAAATGCTCCTTAAATTGAGGATCATGTAGGCTAAAGTTTAAGAAAGATTAGTGCATAAATGTTAAGACAAACATGATAAAGCATGAATATATGAGAAATGTGATCCTGTGAGTCGAAAATGTCGTCTTTTTGCAGATGTAATGTGCTAGAGGTGTCATAGTTGCAGATGCTGATAATGTTGATATTGATGGCATCACAGTGTTGACAATGCTGATGGTGTCATGCAAATGACGTCTTGTATGGTCGTTGTCGTCTTGTACGGACATTGTGCGTTTGTGACCCACCTAGGTTGAAAAGAGCTGAGCTTTACTGCAACCACGAGCTCTAACTTAAAATATGTCTAGAACCACTGAGATGTTGTTTTCAATTTTCTCTCCAGGTGTCGCTTGCTTGCACAAGCCTTTTTTGCTTGAAGCTCTCTTCCCGTGTCGATGAGGGACTATTCCCACTACGTGCTAACTAGAAAGATCATAAGAGAAGATGCCATCGCATCGACTCTTAGAGATTGAAGCGAGCTCCTGACTCGAGGGTGAGAATGAGCAGCCAAGATATTGAACAACGAACATTTGAAACAATTCCTTACCTCACCCTGAGATGAGAGCTTAGACAAGCAAAAAGCATTCAACAAAACGGAAAAAATGCTTTCTTAGGAAGGATTCCCCTTACTGGGGGTGGGACTATTACACCAACTGAAGCTTAGGAAGGAATGGAAACACCAAAGGCCTCTGCCCTTCCGTCTCTTGGATAGATAGAGAGGGAGGGCAGAGCTTTTGGTTTTTTCATGTTGTCAAAGAGTTGAACAATGGTTTTTTCGTGTTGTCAAAGATTTGAACAATGAAAATAGATAGAGAGTGCCTGATCGAATTGATCAGGTCATGTAGGAACAAGGTTCAAGTCTACCTGTCTGTTAGGATGCATCAACTGCATACATCACTGCACTTCCACTTGACACCTATCGTAATGATAAACGGCTTGTCTCGCCGTGACCTTCTCTTGAATTCTCAAAAAAAACTTCTGTCGCTCTATCCCCGTAGGGGCAGAGAACCCATCGCTATCTCGATTGTGCTACCGGAGGCTCTGGGGAAGTCGAAATATGAGAGCACTCATCTTGGGGTGGGCTTACTACTTAGATGCTTTCAACAGTTATCCGCTCCGCACATGGCTACCCAGCGTTTACCGTGGGCACGATAACTGGTACACTGGGCCAAGGCGTCCTTCCCGGCCCTCGCATCAGGGAAATGTCCTCTCAATGCTCTAACACCCACACTGGATATAGACCGAACTGTCTCACGACGTTCTGAACCCGGATCAGAGAAATGACCAATTGCTTTAGTCGCCTACCTCTTTTGAAGTGCTAGTGTTTCTTGTTTAATTTATGTTTTCCGATAAGCGGATAAGACTGCCCGGCTTGATGATCCCGGGGTTTGCTCTTGGCGGTCCCGAACTGGATCTTTCTTTTCTTTCTCGGGCCTAGTAAAAAGAGATAGGGGGTTCTTGATAAATAGACAAATAAAGGGGGATACAACGCTGACTAAACGATACCCGAATGGTGATAGACCCGCAACCACCGCTACTTAACCAATGCTTAGGGAATCGACTCTTTTCAAGTATTCTAATAAGAGATATTTCATCAAGCTTACTAGAATATTCGAACCTCGACAAAATGACACTTTCATCTTATTATAGCTAAAGAATCACCACACGAGAAAGGTCCTTTTACGAGAAACTTCCTTTACTTTGATGACTGCTACGTCCTTTCGGTCGTTGCTAATATGAAAAACATATCTTATCAAAGCGATTAGATGAGTGTATTTCATTATATGTAAAAATAAGGAGCATAGTTTTCCAATAGTGTTTGGTGACAAATATGTTTAAATGCCTCTAAGGGTGTTTGTTCCCTGAGGTCAAAATGCCTCTAAGGGTGTTTGTTCCCTGAGGTGAAATTCCTCTAAGGGTATTTGTTCCCTGAGGTGCCTCTAAGGGTGTTTGTTCCCTGAGGTTAAATTCCTCTAAGGGTGTTTGTTCCCTGAGGTGCCTCTAAGGGTGTTTGTTCCCTGAGGTGAAATGCCTCTAAGGGTGTTTGTTCCTTGAGGTTAAATTCCTCTAAGGGTGTTTGTTCCCTGAGGTGAACTGCCTTTAAGGGTTTTTGTTCCCTAAGGTGCCTCTAAGGGTGTTTGTTCCCTGAGGTTAAATGCCTTTAAGGGTGTTTGTTCCCTAAGGTGCCTCTAAGGGTGTTTGTTCCCTGAGGTTAAATGCCTCTAAGGGTGTTTGTTCCTGAGGTGCCTCTAAGGGTGTTTGTTCCTGAGGTGCCTCTAAGGGTGTTTGTTCCCTAAGGTGCCTCTAAGAGTGTTTGTTCTCTGAGATGAGAATACAACAGACGTTTCGTAGTTTCATTTTTGAACGAATGTAGTTTCTTTGCAGATCCTGTCTGGGAAATAATGTTGTCTTTGATCTAGATATCATGCGTTTGTGAACTAAATGAGATATGATGATGTCGGTGTTCATGCGTTTGTGAATCGCATGGATTGTGATGACTTGTGATTGTTGATGTGCTGGACCTTATTGCGGAATTTGAACTTTGATTATTGTTGTATTTTCTGCTTCTGCTAATATGAAGAACCTGCGCTAAAAAAAAACTTGTGAGTTTAGGGGAGGGGGTGTCACGACCGATCCGGCCCGTGGATCGTGCCTTACCTCGGGCACCCTAGTGATACAACATCAGAGAAAACCAGCGGAAAATAAAACTTTAAACAAGAAACAAGATATATATCATAAAACAGGCCAACCAAACGGTTACCTTCCAATAAAATATATATAAACAACTCTTTCAAAACGAACAGTTTAATCCTTTTTACAAACCACGCTTACAACAAGATTACAGGACTCTAAGAGTTTTTATACATCATGACGGGATAGGGCCCCGCCATACCCCTGAATGTACAAGAACCTACAACTCAGGATAACATACCAAAAGATAAGCCTCCGGAGAACGGAGATTCCCAACGCTGAACTGTGATCCTAAGAGCGAGGATCAACTACCGATGTACTCCTACCTGCGGCATGAACGCAGCCCGGGCGAGGTCAAGATAACGGTACCAAGTATGTGAAATCAAAATATCGCAGTTAAATCATAACAGCCATATAAAGCAGGAGACATGTATGATAACCAAAATACAGTACGCAACATAAAAGCAGTCAAGTCAGGGACTCACGCCCTCAAAGTCATCACTCAATATATAACTATGGGTCTCACGCCCACAACATCAATCATGTTCGCATCATGGCCACATGCCCCTGCACTGCAGCCGGTGCGCATACGTCCATGATGCAACAATAAAAACAATGCCGCATGGCCACATGCCCGAATCGTGCGGCGCATGTCCATGTAACATCAACAACAATATACTGGGTGGTTAACCCTGCCACATGGCCACGTGCCCCCGGAATTCTGCATCGGTGCAGACACGCCCACGTAACAATAATAACCATATATCGGGCAATCAACCCTGCCGCATGGCCACATGCCCCCGGAATTCTGCATCGGTGTAGACATGTCCATGCAACCACAACAACAATACATCGGACAACCAGGCTATAACAAACAAGCTCAAGCAAATTACCATACTTCTAAACTTTTATAAAAAGATCCACTCTTTCTCAAGAAGTCACCTGATATCAACATTTGCACAACAGAGGCTATCTCAACAAGCATAGGCGAGTTACACAACAACAAGCATAGGCAAGTTATACAACAACAAGCATAGGCAAGTTATACATAACTCAAGGTACTTCCATTTTATATCAAAGTCCGGGTTTTAACCCTAAAGTACTACGTACGTTAAATTCCTTTTAAAGAGATCCATTCCTTTTATAAAGGTCACCCGATACCCGTAGTATAAAAATAGAGTGACTCACATTTTTAGGTAAACCAAAACACTTTCCTTTTTAACAACATTCTTTCCCCTAAAGTTCCAGTTTGCCTAATTTCAATTACTCAGGTCTCTTTATTTTAGAAAAGTTTCATAGTCTTAATCAATTAAGAATATAATTCTCTTTTAAACAATCTGAGAAACATACGTCTTATACGTGAGCCGTTTATTCTTGTTTACAACAATCTTGTTACAGCAGCCATGATCTAGGAAATGTAATACAATTTTGTCTTATCTTAGCTTCTATGCAGATGGAGGTTTCTACTGGTTTTAATAACAATTAGTTATTTGTCAATACACTTTCCTTTATTAGCGCTGCTGTGGTTTGCTCGATACTTATTTTCATTTCTGAAATCAGTAAAACATTATTCTTTTTAAAACCAAGTACTCATTACTCGCGAATGAGGTTTCACAACACTTTTAACAAAATGTTAATAACCAAGTAAAACAAGTTAAGTCTCTTATCTTTCAAGATCAAGTCTCTTAACTCCTACAATCAATAAACCAATCTTTTACCTACATAGAGTCGTTATAACTAACTTCCCATAAAGCTATTATAACACCCTATGTTTTAAACCAACCAACTCATTTAGCACATGTACGTCTACCGTACTACATAGTTTACAAAGCATCATGCTAGAAAGGATAGGAAGAGGTTCACATACCTCGCGACGAGTATCGACAATAAGCAAAACGCTCCACGATCAGAATCTTGGCTAGCCTTTTCCACTCTTCAAGTAGAATACGCTACTAGTAGTACTTCCACCTATAAGGCCACAAACGTCTATTAACTTCTAACCGCACGGTTCCATATTCTACAGAAAATTCGGCAGCACCTCCCCCCCGCAACCGCGTAAATCTCCTCCTCCAACGAGGCCGGCTACCAAGCCAACCAGGGGGGGGGGGTTATACGTCTAACCGGACGTATACAATTCTACTATACATAATACCACAAGTCTCATCTGAATACACCCTATGTAATTACATCTGATTATCTTCTTTATTATTCAGGCTTAAGTCGAAAGACATTGCCAACAACTACGTTCAGTTCTATATATAGTATACTTCAACTATACATTCCTACAACATGTAATTTCCAATTACAATAAGGGGGACAAGATTATTTACCTCGATAAGCCCAAAATTATCCGAGATAAAAGTCGATCCTGAGCAAGGTTTAGCTCCTACTCCGTGCGCTCCAATCCGCTCCAAACAACCCTTAGAAGTTCTAACCAACTTCTACTTAAATACTTCAACCAACTATGAAGATTTCCTTAGGGTTTCGGTTTGAGACTAAAAGGACAAAAGGTAGTATTTCCGGGCTCTACGTATAGAGGTAACTTTTGGAACACTACAAGGTAAAGGCTAAGGTATTTTGGGCATTATAACAATACTTTGGAGAGTATTTCTACCAAGAGGGGGGGTACCCCTCGGCTAGACACCACAAGGGGGGAGGGGAACCTCTCGGCCAAAGGCCACTAGGAGGGGGAGGGGGAGAGGCTTTGACGAGAGCCACAAGAGGAGGAGGGATTTCAAGACTTAGACAAAGTGAGGAGTGGATGAAGAAGTTCATCTCTAAGGGGGGGTATTTATAGGAAGCTGGCCAACCAATGGCCAAGATCAAGCCATGTGCAAGGCAAGTGTAAGGCCTTGATCAAGCCAAGTGCACCCTAACCCTACTCCACAAAACAAGGCACCAAACAAGCCATAAAACAAGGCACAAAACAAGGCCAAAACAAGGAGCCAATCGGCCATGAAAACGTGACCCAATCGGCCAACCCAACGTCCACTTGAGGGTGACAAGTGTCACCCTCCCGTTGGTCCAAAACATTTCGTCTCTCGGAAAAATCCGCAAAAATCAAAAAGGACATAGCCGGAATTTTCCCTTCGCAAGCTTTGTAAAACGTTTCGTCGAAAAACGACTCTAACCGGGTGTTGTGCACAAAATTCGATCCAACGCCTAACTTAAGGCTCAAACTTTCGTACGTACGTCTCCACGTACATACTCAGGAAATACGGGGTATAACATTCTCCCCTCCTTAGAAACATTCGTCCCGAATGTTCCTTCTCAAGACGGATATCTATGAAGTTCCTCTAACAAGTTGCCAACGCCACAGCTTGGCCACGAAATGACACACGTTCTCTTCCTTCCTTACTCGTCGTGCCCCCCTCGAACACTTGAACTCTCGATATCGTACCATACTTGACCATCGCCTGGCTTTCCAAAACTGTGGAGTCACTACCTCCAAACTTGGTCATCTTACTAGCTTCCCTTTCCGCCAAGGCCATTCCGGACCTTCACAAACCGATTCTGGTCGAACGCATCCCCGAACTCATACGATGGTTAACTAAACTCGGGCCTAGCATCCTCGTGACCCTACCACCTGGCGGGACCACCTCGAACTGACCCCACCACAAACCGGCCTGCGGGTTGACCCGCGAACGACCTCAACCCGACCCACAATCGCGCCAACTCTTGCTCCTCGATACGGAACAATCTTACTAATTCACATCATGAAAGCTACCACTTCCATCTCACACTACCTATGGACTTATCACACAAATAGATCCCACGTATACTACTTACTCCGATAAGGGTCAAACATAAAATAAATCTTTTACTCAAGACGACCTTACCTCTAAGGTCTCAATCGTGACATAGTCTAAGGTTCACACTTACCATGCCCCCATACTTATCCTTCCAACTAACCATGTTTTCTAACTCACAATTAACACCACGCTATCCGTACATATCACACAATAATGAGATCATCATAACAAGCATACCAAAACTCTAGAGGGTTAAAGATATACCTGTATCCACCGCGTCACTCTAATCATAGGCACGCTACGCAGGCGCATAATCAGAGAAGGTGATGAACCAGCCACTGATCCTGAAGGCTGAGTCGTAACATCTGTGCTACCCTTGGTCGGACAGTTCCTCGCAAAATGGCCCTGCTGGCCGCAAAAATAACAAGCTCCATTGGCACCACGACACTCCCCGAAATGCGGTCTACCACATCGACCACACCGAGGTAGGGTGATCGCATCCGCCAACACCCCTACTTCCTGAAACACGAACCTGGAGCCACGACCGCTCCCGAATACTGGATGCCTGAAGGTTGTGGAGGTCCACTGACCGTGGCGAGGTACCAAACTAGTCTGCCGAGGCGGTCCGCCTCGAAAGTCACCAAAGGACCTGTTGCTCGCCCTTCTCGCGATCTTGGTCATTCCGTCGACCTCTCCGCTCTTCACCCCTGCGCATAAGCTGCATGCGGAAATGTCCATGCCCACCAAGAGCTACACCAACAAGCCTCTCGCCAAGTAGTCATCTAACCCAGAACGTAGCGGTGTACTGGCCCTCCATATCGGCATTACAATGGGGCATACCGAGCCAATGAGTCGAACTCCACATTGTACTCCCGAGTCACGCCTGCTCGCCTCAACATCAAGAACTGTCGGCCGAGCCCTCTCATCCGTGAGGCAAGAAATGTGCAAGAAATGCCCCGAGAACTCGTCCCAAGGTGGAAGTGCATTCTCTCCGACGACTCGTTATACCCGTATTTCAGTATGTACGTGGGGCGACGTAGAGAATTTGAGCCTTAAGTTAGGCAAAGAACCGAATTTTGGGCACAAGTGCCGATTGGAGTCATTTTTCGACGAAACGTTTCCACAGCTTACGTTGGGAAAATTCCGGCTATGTCATTTATATTTTTTGCGGATTTTTCCGAGAGACGAAACATTTTGGACCAACGGGAGGGTGACATGTGTCACCCTCACATTGGAAGCTAGGGGCGGCAACCTCGACGATTTGGTCACGTTTTCAAGGCCAATTGGCTCCTTGTTTTGGCCTTGTTTGTGGCTTGTTTGGTGCCATGTTTTGTGCCTTGTTTTGTGGTGTAGGGGTTAGGTGCACTTGGCTTGATCAAGGCCTTACACTTGCCTTGCACTTGGCTTGATCAAGGCCATTGGTTTCCCTATAAATACCCCTCCCTTGTGAAGACTTATTCATTCACTCCTCACTTTGTCTAAGTCTTGAAATCCCTCCCTCTCCCTTGTTGTTGCTCTCGTCCAACTCCCCTCTCCCCCTTAGAGAAAGGCCCTTGGCCGAGAACACCCCCTCCCCCTAGCCTAGTTGTGCTAGCCGAGCCTACCCCACCAGCATGGGAGAAAGTTGTCTTCAAAGTATTGTTATACTGCCCAAAATACCTGAGCCTTGTACCTTGTAGTATTCCAAAGATACCTCTATACGTAGAGCCCGGAAATACTACCTTTTGTCCCTTTAGTCTCAAACCGAAACCCTAAGGAAATCTTCATTGATTGATTGAAGTATTTAAGTAGAAGTTGGTTAGAACTTCTAAGGGTTGTTTGGAGCGGGATGGAGCACCCAGAGTTGGAGCTAAACGTTGCTAAGGATCGACATTTAACTTGGATAATTATGGGCTTATCGAGGTAATTATCTTGTCCTCTAGTTGTAATTGAAATTACATGTTGTAGGAATATATAGTGGAGGTATACTATATATAGTGCTGAACATTATTGTGCGGCAATGTCTTTTGACTTAAGCCTGAATTTAAAGAAAAGAACTGAACTGTATTTACATAGGACTGTATTGCAGTAGACTTGTGTAGTATTACTGAGTAGAATTGTACACGTCCGGTTAGACGTGTAATACCCCACTGGTTGGCTTGGTGGCCTCGATAGAGGAGGAGATTTACACTGTCATGTGGGGGGAGGTGCGCCGAATTTTCAGAGAGAAATGGAACCATATGTTTAAAAGTTAATGACGTTTGTGACCTTTTTAGGTGAAAGTACTAAGAGTAGCGTATTCTACTTGAGGAGTGGAAAGGGCTAGTGCGTTGTAGTACTTGGAGCATTTTGCTTATTGTCGATACTGTCGAGGTATGTGAACCTCTTCCTATCTGTTCTAGCATGATATGTGTGTAACTATGTAGTACGGACGACAAAGTGCTAAGTGTATTTGTTTGTTTAAACATAAAGTGTTATAACGCTTTATGGGAAGTTGGTTATAACGACTTTATGTAGGTAAGAAAATGGTTTATCGATGTTAGAAGTTAAGAGACTTAACTTATTTGTTTTAATGTGGATGTTTGTGTAAAACCTCATTCGTGAGTAATGAGTACTTGGTTTTAAAGGGATAATGTTTCCGATTTGGAAATCGAATGTATCGGGACCACCGCAGCGTTAATAAAGGATAATGTATTGAATAATGATGTGTTGTATTAAAACCAAGAGAAACCTCCATCCGCATAGAAGCTAAGATGAGACAAAATGATATTACATTTTCTAGATCACGTTTGTAATAAGATCGTTATAAACAAGAATAAACGCTCACACATAAGAAATATGTTACTCAATTGATTTAAAAGGGATTAAGACTATGAGTTATAAAACCTTTCTAAAATGAGAAACTTGAGCATTTGAAATTAGGCCAACTTGATTGTTTGGAAATCATGTGGTTACTTGATTTTTGCAAAGGGAAGTATTTTGGTTTACTTAAAAGATAGTCACTCTATTTTTATATACTACGTATTGTGTGACTTATGGGAAAGTACTTTGAGTTGTGAAACTTGCCTATGCTTGTGATGATAGCCTTTGTTGTACAAGTGTTGTATTTCGTGTTACCGCTCTCGATAGAGGCGGTTGACTTGTTGAGAACTTACTGACGCGTCTTTGGCGATGACGAGAATTCCACGTATGTTTCCATTTTGATTACTGTCTTGTTGGTGCTGTCACATGGACATGTCTACACCGAGGTAGAATTCCGTGGGCATGTGGCCATTCGGCATGGTTGATTACCCGATCTATTGTTATTGTGGTTACATGGACATGTCTACACCTAGGTAGAATTCCGGCATGTGGTTACGCAGCAGGTTGATCACCGATATTATTGTTGATGTCACATGGACGCGTCTACACCGATGCAGAATCCGGCATGGGGCCATGGGTCATTTGTATTATTGTTGCATCATGGACATGTCTACACCGATGCAGAATTCCGGGGGCATGCGGCCATGATGCGAACATGATTGATGTTGTGGGCGTGAGACCCATAGTTATATTTGAGTGATGACTTGAGGCGTGAGTCCTCGATCGACATGATCGCTTATGTTGAATCGTAGTTTGGTTATCATACATGTCTCCCGCTTTATATAGACTAGTATGATTTCATTTATGATTTTACGATTTCACATACTTGGTACTGTTATCGACCTTCTTCGGGCCGCTCATGCCGCAGTGAGGTACATCGCCGTGGATCCTCGCTCTTAGGATCTCGCCAGCGTTGGGAAGCTCCGTTTCTCCGAGGCTTATCTTTTGGTATGTGTTCCCGAGTTGTAGGTTCTTGTACATTCTGTGGTATGGCGGCCCCGTCCGTCATAGTTGTTGTAAATCTTAGAGGTCTGTAGTATCACAAGTGTGGTTTGTAAAAAGGATTAAACTGCTCGCTTTGAAAGAGTTGTATTTATATATGTTATTGGAAGGTAACTGGGTTGGCCTGCTTTTATGATCATATATCTTGTTTCTTGTTTAAAGTTTTATTTTCCGCTGGTTTTCTCGATGTTGTGTCACTAGGGTGCCCGATAAGGCACAAAGAACGCCCCGAACGGGTCGTTACAAAAGTGGTATCGAGCGATTAATCCTCGGAAAGTGTCTACTGCACCGTGTCTAGTAGAGTCTTGATTATCGATGTGTTGTGCACCACATCTATAATCGTGAGGCTGCAGACATTTAGGATTGGTTTCCATTCTTCTCATTCCGAGATCGTGCCTTAGAGTTGTGTTGTAAGTTGGACCCTCCGACGTATCTCGTTTTTACCGATTATGCCTCCGCAAGGCAACCAGAGCCACGAAGGGCAAGGCGGTGAGGAACCGCTAGTGAGATACTGAGGAGTACGAGGGCGCAGCCCGCAAGCACTGAGGTTGTGCTTCGACGGCGGGTTTTGTGGACGCCCGGCCCAAAGAGAGGTTAGAGCCGCAGAATGGCTGCCGAGACCGCAGCACTGAGCCTCCATCCCACACCGGGGCAGGAGATGGGTTACAAGGAGATGCGATTCTGGCCGTGGTCGTGGCCGATATGAGGATAGGCCGACGCAGCAGCCCAGTTCAGAGCACCATGGTTCACCCCGAGTAGATAGTTTGAGGCTACGGACTTTACGAGTCAGAGCCCGCCAGAGTTTTATGGGTCGAGGCCTGAGGATGATCCGCAGGAGTTCATCCGGCAGTTACAGCGGATCATGCGGGTGATCAAGGCTTCAGAGACCGAGTCTGTGACCTTTGGTTCGCATCGGTTGCGTGATACCGCAGTCGATTGGTTTGATTCATGGGAGCTTTCCCGGGGAGAGCATGTACCTCCAGCAGTATGTGATGAGTTTTCGGGGGCTTTCCTCACGCACTTCTTGCCTCCGCGGATGAGGAGGGCACGCCGGCGATTTTTGATGCTTAGACAGAGCGCGACGGTCGGGAGTACAATGTGAGTTCGACTCATTGGCGACGTCCCCGTTGGTAGCTAGTATGGAGGATCGAGTGCACCGATATGTTACAGGCTCGATGATTACATGTCGAGGCATGTTCAGAGTAGCTCTTCACCGCATGGACATTGCCCGCACGCAGCTCATGACCGGGATGTGAGGCACGGAGAGGTCGGCGAATGACCAAGATCAGCAGAAGAGGGCCAGAACAACAGGGTCCTTTGGTGACTTTCGAGGCGGACCGCCTCAGCAGCATACTAGTTTTGTACCTCCGCCAGTGCAGAGTGGTCCTCCACAACCTTCTGAGCATCCAGAGTATTCGGGAGCGTCGTGGCTCGAGGTTGAGTTTCGAGGAAGTAAGGGTGTTGGCGGATGCGGTCACCCTACCTCGGTGTGGTCGATGTGGTAGACCGCATTTCGGGAGTGTCGTGCGAGGAGCTTGTTATTTGTGCGGCCAGCAGGGCCATTTGGCGAGGAACTGTCCGACCAAGGGGAGCACGGATGTTACGACTCAGCCTACCGGATCAGTGGCTGGTTCATCGCCTTTCATAGCTTATGCGCAGGCGGGCCTATGATTAGAGTGGAGCGGTAGCTTCGGTATATCCTTAACCTCTAGAGTTTTGGTATGCTTGTTATGATGGTCTCATTATTATGTGCTATGTACGAATAGCGTTGTGTTAATTGTGAGTTAGAAAACATGCTTAGTTGGGAGGATAAGTATGGGCATGGTAAGTGTGAACCCTAGATCGTCACCGAGACCTTAGAGGTAAGGTCGTCTTGAGTAAAAGATTCGCTTTATGTTTGACCTTTATCGAGTGCGTAGTATACGTGGGTTTTATGTGAGTGATCATCCACGGGTAATGTGAGATGGAAGTGGTAGCTTTCATGATGCGATTTAGCGAGATTGTTCCGTGTCGGGAACAAGGGCGTGACGCGATTGTGGTCGGTTGAGGACGTGATACGGGTCAACCCGTAACCCGGATTAAGGTGGGGTCAGGTCTGGGTGGTCCCGCCAGGTGGTAGGGTCACGAGGATGCTAGGCCCCAGTTTGTATGACCATCGGATGAGTTGGGGGAGATGTTCGACCGTGTCGATCGCGAGGCCGAACGCCTTAGAGAAGATCGAGGTTAGCAAGATGACCAAGTTTGGAGTAGTGACTCGGGGTTGGTATGAAGCGTTGACGGAAGTGTGGTACGGATACTAGAAAGAGTTTGAGTGTTCGAGAAGGGTACAACAAGATGGGGGAAAAGTGAACGTGTGTGATCGTTTCTTTTGTGAAATGAAGGTGTGAAGGGGGTATATTTTAGACCTCTGGTAAGGGGTTTTTGTGATGATTAGAGGTGTTTCCTCGTTGACTTGGGTTTAAGTATTGGTGTGTTTGTTATTTTATGGCCAGGTGTGGCATGATTGTTTTCGCAGATAGCAGTGAAGGCTATACTAGCGCATGTTTGTGTTGAGACTTGAGAAGGAACATTCGACGAATGTTTCTGGCGAGGGGAGAATGTTATACCCCGTATTTCCAGAGTATGTACGTAAGGACGTACGTAGAGAATTTGAGCCTTAAGTTAGGCAAAGAACCGAATTTTGGGCACAAGTGCCAATTGGAGTCATTTTTCGACGAAACGTTTCCACAGCTTACGTTGGGAAAATTCCGGCTATGTCATTTATATTTTTTGCGGATTTTTCCGAGAGACGAAACATTTTGGACCAACGGGAGGGTGACATGTGTCACCCTCACATTGGAAGCTAGGGGCGGCAACCCTTGGACGATTTGGTCACGTTTTCAAGGCCAATTGGCTCCTTGTTTTGGCCTTGTTTTGTGGCTTGTTTGGTGCCATGTTTTGTGCCTTGTTTTGTGGTGTAGGGGTTAGGGTGCACTTGGCTTGATCAAGGCCTTACACTTGCCTTGCACTTGGCTTGATCAAGGCCATTGGTTTCCTATAAATACCCTCCCTTGTGAAGACTTATTCATTCACTCCTCACTTTGTCTAAGTCTTGAAATCCTCCTCTCCCTTGTTGCTCTCGCCCAACTCCCTCTCCCCAGAGAAAGGCCCTTGGCCGCTAACACCCCCCCCCCCCAGCCTAGTTGTGGTAGCCGACCCCACCCCCCCCCCCCCCCCCCCTGGTAGAAAGTTGTCTTCCAAGTATTGTTATAATGCCCAAAATACCTTAGCCTTGTACCTTGTAGTATTCCAAAGATACCTCTATACGTAGAGCCCGGAAATACTACCTTTTGTCCCTTTAGTCTCAAACCGAAACCCTAAGGAAATGTTCATTGATTGATTGAAGTATTTAAGTAGAAGTTGGTTAGAACTTCTAAGGGTTGTTTGAGCGGATGGAGCACCGAGTCGAGCTAAACGTTGCTAAGGATCGACATTTAACTTGGATAATTATGGGCTTATCGAGGTAATAATCTTGTCCCTCTAGTTGTAATTGGAGATTACATGTTGTAGGAATATATAGTTGAAGTATACTATATATAGTACTGAACATTATTGTGCGCAATGTCTTTTGACTTAAGCCCGAATTTAAAGAAAAGAATCAATCAGTATTTACATAGATTGTATTGCAGTAGACTTGTGTAGTATCGAGTAGAATTGTACACGCCCGGTTAGGCGTGTAAACCCCCGGTTGGCTTGGTGGCCGCCTCGATAGAGGAGATTTACGCTGACATGCGGGAGGTGCCGAATTTTCAGAGAGAAATGGAACCGTATGTTTAAAAGTTAATAGACGTTTGTGACCTTTTAGGTGAAAGTACTAAGAGTAGCGTATTCTACTTGAGCGAGTGGAAAGGGCTAGCAAGGTTGTAGTACTTGGAGCATTTTGCTTATTGTCGATACTCGTCGAGGTATGTGAACCTCTTCCTATCTGTTCTAGCATGATATGTGTGTAACTATGTAGTACGGTGGACGTACAAGTGCTAAGTGTATTTGTTTGGTTTAAACATAAAGTGTTATAACGGCTTTATGGGAAGTTGGTTATAACAGCTTTATGTAGGTAAGAAAATGGTTTACTGATGTTAGAAGTTAAGAGACTTAACTTATTTGTTTTAATGTGGATGTTTGTGTAAAACCTCATTCGTGAGTAATGAGTACTTGGTTTTAAAGGGATAATGTTTTACTGATTTCGGAAATCAGAATGTGTATCGACAGACCACTGCAGCGTTAATAAAGGATAATGTATTGAATAATGATGTGTTGTATTAAAACCAGTAGAAACCTCCATCTGCATAGAAGCTAAGATGAGACAAAATGATATTACATTTTCTAGATCATGGCTGCTGTAATAAGATCGTTATAAACAAGAATAAACGCTCACACATAAGAAATATGTTACTCAATTGTTTTAAAAGGGATTAAGACTATGAGTTATAAAACCTTTCTAAAATGAGAAACTTGAGCATTTGAAATTAGGCCAACTTGAATGTTTGGAAATAATGTGGTTACTTGATTTTTGCAAAGGGAAGTATTTTGGTTTACTTAAAAAGATAGTCACTCTATTTTTATATACTACGGGTATTGTGTGACTTATGGGAAAGTACTTTGAGTTGTGTGAAACTTGCCTATGCTTGTGATGATAGCCTTTGTTGTACAAGTGTTGTATTTACGTTACCGCTGCCTCTCGATAGAGGCCGGTTGACTTGTTGAGAACTTACTTGACGCGTCCGCGGTGGACGAGAATTCCACTGTATGTTTCCATTTTGATTACTGTCTTGTTGTTGATGTCACATGGACATGTCTACACCGAGGTAGAATTCCGGGGGCATGTGGCCATGCGGCAGGGTTGATTACCCGATATATTGTTATTGTGGTTACATGGACATGTCTACACCGAGGTAGAATTCCGGGGGCATGTGGCCACGCGCAGGTTGATCACCCAAGATATTATTGTTGATGTCACATGGGCGTGTCTACACCGAGCAGCAGTCCGGCATGTGCCATGGGCATTGGTATTATTGTTGCATCATGGACATGTCTACACCGATGCAGATTCGGGCATGCGCCATGATGCGAACATGATTGATGTTGTGGCGTGAGACCCATAGTTATATTTGAGTGATGACTTGAGGCGTGAGTCCGATCGACATGACCGCTTTTATGTTGTGAATCGTAGTTTGGTTATCATACATGTCTCGCTTTATATAGACTAGTATGATTTCATTTCTGATTTTACGATTTCACATACTTGGTACTGTTATCTTGACCTCTTCGGCCGCGTTCATGCCGCAGTAGAGGTACATCGGCCGTGGATCCTCGCTCTAGGATCTCGATTCAGCGTTGGGAAGCTCCGTTTCTCGAGGCTTATCTTTTGTATGTGTTCTCGAGTTGTAGGTTCTTGTACATTCGTGGGTATGGCGGGCCCCGTCCCGTCATAGTTGTTGTAAATCTTAGAGTGCAGAATCTTGTTAGGCGTGGTTTGTAAAAGGATTAAACTGCTCGTTTTGAAAGAGTTGTATTTATATATGTTATTGGAAGGTAAGTTGGGTTGGCCTGTTTTATGATCATATATCTTGTTTCTTGTTTAAAGTTTTATTTTCCACGGTTTTCTCGATGTTGTGTCACTAGGGTGCGGGATAAGGCACCGCGATGCCCCGAACGGTCGTTACAAGCTCCCACGAATCAAACCCGATCGGTATCACGCGGCCGATGCGAACCTAAGACCACCGACTGGTCTCGAAGCCTTGATCACTCATGATCCGTCAGAATCGCTTGATGAACTCCGCGGATCATCCTCGTGCCTCGACCCGTAGAACTCGGGCGGCTACATCTTAGAAAGTCCCGTAGCCTCAAACTATCCGATCTAGGGTGAACCATCGGGCGCTATCGAATCGGCCGGCCCAAACTTATCCTCGTTCGCCACGACTCGCCAATAATCGGGCCAACTCCTTGTAACCCATCTCCTCTCGCTCCGCATCGTGGACCGAGGCTCGTATCTTGTGGTCTCAGCAGCCACTGCTGCGGCTTTAAACTCTGCTGGGGCTGGCGGCGTCGCAAAACTCGCCGTCTGAAGCACAATCTCAGTCTCGACCGCTGCACTGCATTTCTTCAGATCTCACTAGCGACCTCGCCGCCTTGCCCTTCTCGGGCTCGGTTGCCACGCGCGAGGCATAATCGTAAAAACGAGATACGTCAGAGGGGTCCAACTTACAATACAACTCTAAGGTACGATCTCAGAAGGAGAAGAATGGAAACCAATCCTAAATGTCCTGCCTCTCCGATTATAGATGGTGCACAACACATCGATAATCAAGACTCTACTAGACACGGTGCAGAGACACTTTCCGAGGATTAACTGCTCTGATACCACTTTTGTCACGACCCGATCCCGGGCCCGTGACTGGTGCCTTACCCCGGGCACCCTAGTGATACAACATCAGAGAAAACCAGCGGAAAATAAAACTTTAAACAAGAAACAAGATATATATCATAAAACAAAGCAACCAAGCGGTTACCTTCCAATAAAATATATATAAACAACTCTTTCAAAATGAGCAGTTTAATCCTTTTACAAACCACGCTTACAACAAGATTACTGCACCTCTAAGAGTTTTTATACAACATGACGGACAGTGGCTCGCCATACCCCGAATGTACAAGAACCTACAACTCAGGGTAACATACCAAAAGATAAGCCTCCGGAGAACGGAGCTTCCCAACGCTGAACTGTGATCCTAAGAGCGAGGATCAACTACCGATGTACTCCTACCTGCGGCATGAACGCAGCCCCCCGAAGGAGGTCAGTACAACAGGTACCAAGTATGTGAAACTGAAAATACTGCAGTTAAATCATAACAGTCTATATAAAGCAGGAGACATGTATGATAACCAAAATACAGTACGCAACATAAAAGCAGTCAAGTCAGGGACTCACGCCCTCAAAGTCATCACTCAATATATAACTATGGGTCTCACGCCCACAACATCAATCATGTTCGCATCATGGCCACATGCCCCCGGAATTCTGCATCGGTGCAGACATGTCCATGATGCAACAATAAAAACAATGTCGCATGGCCACATGCCCCCGGAATTCTGCATCGGTGCAGACATGTCCATGTAACATCAACAACAATATACTGGGTGGTCAACCCTGCCACATGGCCACGCGTTCTGACCGTGATCGGCGCATACGCCCACGTAACAATAATAACCATATATCGGGCAATCAACTCACTCCTTTCCAAATCGCCTAAGAACTCTCATTTGATCTCGGCCAATGGAGCATTTATTGCCAAAAGGCTTGAGCCATTTATGGCAACTTTTTCCAATAGTGCACTACTCTTGAATTCCCCAACAAATGCATCTAATGCACGTACTAAACGTGCAAGGAGTTTTAATTCAACATAGGAAACTTAGGCAGGAATCTTTACAAGTCCTTGTCTAGAACCAAAAGGACTTAAATCTATTATGATCTCATCCCCTCTTGTAATGGCACCTTTGAGTGACCACTGCTCCCTTCCCCCATTTCTTGTTTGCATAACGTTGAGGATTGAGAACCCTCAATGACTGATTGTATCCATCCTTATTTCCGTTATTAGTAATAATATTTGCATTTACCTGGAAAAAAAAAACAAAAAAAAAAAAAAACCCTGCTGCATGGCCACATGCCCCCGGAATTCTGCATCGATGTAGACATGTCCATGCAACCACAACAACAATACATCGGACAACCAGGCTATCACAAACAAGCTCAAGCAAATTACCATACTTCTAAACTTTTATAAAAAGATCCACTCTTTCTCAAGAAGTCACCTGATATCAACATTTGCACAACAGAGGCTATCTCAACAAGCATAGGCGAGTTACACAACAACAAGCATAGGCAAGTTATACAACAACAAGCATAGGCAAGTTATACATAACTCAAGGTACTTCCATTTTATATCAAAGTCCGGGTTTTAACCCTAAAGTACTACGTACGTTAAATTCCTTTTAAAGAGATCCATTCCTTTTATAAAGGTCACCCGATACCCGTAGTATAAAAATATAGTGACTCACATTTTTAGGTAAACCAAAACACTTTCCTTTTTAACAACATTCTTTCCCCTAAAGTTCCAGTTTGCCTAATTTCAATTACTCAGGTCTCTTTATTTTAGAAAAGTTTCATAGTCTTAATCAATTAAGAATATAATTCTCTTTTAAACAATCTGAGAAACATACGTCTTATACGTGAGCCGTTTATTCTTGTTTACAATAATCTTGTTACAGCAGCCATGATCTAGGAAATGTAATACAATTTTGTCTTATCTTAGCTTCTATGCAGATGGAGGTTTCTACTGGTTTTAATAACAATTAGTTATTTGTCAATACACTTTCCTTTATTAGCGCTGCTGTGGTTTGCTCGATACTTATTCTCATTTCCAAATCAAGAAACATTATTCTTTTTAAAACCAAGTACTCATTACTCGCGAATGAGGTTTCACAACACTTTTAACAAAATGTTAATAACCAAGTAAAACAAGTTAAGTCTCTTATCTTTCAAGATCAAGTCTCTTAACTCCTACAATCAATAAACCAATCTTTTACCTACATAGAGTCGTTATAACTAACTTCCCATAAAGCTATTATAACACCCTATGTTTTAAACCAACCAACTCATTTAGCACATGTACGTCTACCGTACTACATAGTTTACAAAGCATCATGCTAGAAAGGATAGGAAGAGGTTCACATACCTCGCGACGAGTATCGACAATAAGCAAAACGCTCCACAGTACTGTAACCCGACTAGCCTTTTCCACTCTTCAAGTAGAATACGCTACTCGTAGTACTTCCACCTATAATGCCACAAACGTCTATTAACTTCTAACCGCACGGTTCCATATTCTACAGAAAATTCGGCAGCACCTCCCCCCCGCAACCGCGTAAATCTCCTCCTCCAACGAGGCCGGCTACCAAGCCAACCGGGGGGGGGGGGGGTTGTACGTCTAACCGGACGTATACAATTCTACTACTATACATAATACCACAAGTCTACTGTAATACAGTCCTATGTAATTACAATTCAGTTCTCTTCTTTATTATTCAGGCTTAAGTCGAAAGACATTGCCAACAACTACGTTCAGTTCTATATATAGTATACTTCAACTATACATTCCTACAACATGTAATTTCCAGTTACAATAAGGGGGACAAGATTATTTACCTCGATAAGCCCAAAATTATCCGAGATAAAAGTCGATCCTGAGCAAGGTTTAGCTCCTACTCCGTGCGCTCCAATCCGCTCCAAACAACCCTTAGAAGTTCTAACCAACTTCTACTTAAATACTTCAACCAACTATGAAGATTTCCTTAGGGTTTCGGTTTGAGACTAAAAGGACAAAAGGTAGTATTTACGGGCTCTACGTATAGAGGTAACTTTTGGAACACTACAAGGTAAAGGCTAAGGTATTTTGGGCATTATAACAATACTTTGGAGAGTATTTCTACCAAGAGGGGGGGTACCCCTCGGCTAGACACCACAAGGGGGGAGGGGAACCTCTCGGCCAAAGGCCACTAGGAGGGGGAGAGGCTTTGGACGAGAGCCACAAGAGGGAGGGGAGGGATTTCAAGACTTAGACAAAGTGAGGTGGATGAAGTTCATCTCTGGGGGGTATTTATAGGAAGCTGGCCAACCAATGGCCAAGATCAAGCCATGTGCAAGGCAAGTGTAAGGCCTTGATCAAGCCAAGTGCACCCTAACCCTACTCCACAAAACAAGGCACCAAACAAGCCATAAAACAAGGAACAAAACAAGGCCAAAACAAGGAGCCAATCGGCCATGAAAACGTGACCCAATCGGCCAACCCAACGTCCACTTGAGGGTGACAAGTGTCACCCTCCCGTTGGTCCAAAACATTTCGTCTCTCGGAAAAATCCGCAAAAATAAAAAAGGACATAGCCGGAATTTTCCCTTCGCAAGCTTTGTAAAACGTTTCGTCGAAAAACGACTCTAACCGGGTGTTGTGCACAAAATTCGATCCAACGCCTAACTTAAGGCTCAAACTTTCGTACGTACGTCTCCACGTACATACTCAGGAAATACGGGGTATAACAGGGGGGTCGATTCGCATTGACCTTGCAGCTTTGATACTTGATGCTCCAGCGCCTGACTTGTTTGGACGTTATGCGTTTGTGAACCGCATGTGTTGAGATGTCGTCTTCATTTATGCATTGTGCATCTGTGATCCGCATGACTGGAGTATGATTCCGTGATCGAGCTGATGTGTTAGACCTTATTGTGGAATTTGAACTTTGATTGTTGTTGTATTTTCTGCCTCTACTAATTATGAAGAACATGCTCTTAAAGAAAACTCATTAGTTTGGGGAACCGCCTGAGTTGAAATGATGTCGTTGTCCAGACGTTGTGCGCTTGTGAACGACATGGACGTGTTGTTACCCTCTCGGCTTGAAATTTGATTATTTGCTGTCTTTCTGCTTCTGCTAATATGAAGAACCTGCACTCAAATAAAATTTATGAGTTTTGGGATGACGTCGTTATCTGGGCATGATGCTCGGGCGCCTGACTTGTTTGGACCTGTAACCCCTATTTGGTTTCCTGCCTTGGCTAGCTGTTATTGAAAATAGATTGCTTTTAGTAAAAGTTTTTATCGGATTTTCAAAAATTGCCCTAATTTTAAGCATGTGAGGGCGCTTGATCTAAATGAGTCTTGTGGGTGGGGGGTGGGGGGGTTGTTTTTCTATCCTATTAATGTAACCAAAAGTGTATATTTTGTTATTGCAAATCATCAGGTCATGACATAGTTCGTTTTACAAGTAACATGGATTGTGATATTTTCTAAAAATGGGACCGAAGCCGATATGGCCGCCTACGTATCCCGCCAAGGGAATCAGGTCAAACGTAGTTCAAATTATTTTATTTTAAACTAGTATAAAGTTCTATCAAGCTCCACTGAGGACCAGGACAGGGGTGCAAGTCCAATTTTGCATCTCGGACAGTTGGTGTGGCTTTCAGCATCGTCTTCTTTTGATTCTTGCGCAGTGCATACTTCTTTGTGAAATGTTGATGCTCTGTCATCTCCTAGTCAAATACGAATCAACCTTTGTTTGAAGGAAAAAGAAATAAAAACCTTCAAAAGATGTAACAAACCATATTAGTGTAAGACATGTAATTATTGCAAAGATATAAGTAGCACATAGCAAGCATATTGCACAACACATAAAAAATGAGTCCTAACATGTATTGGAGCCTCTTTATGCCGGAGGTAGGCCTATGCGCCAAATATGCAAAATTATGATAAACGGGTCCAAGCCATTGGACTGAGATGCTTTGGTTGGGAAATAAAGCTAAAATTTATAATAACAAAAATAAGCCTAAGACTAAATTGTGCTTATAGCCATTTTACAGGAGTCATAATACAAATGCGAAAAATGAATATAAGTTTCCCAGCTTTGGCATGTCACGTTTTGGATTGGATCCATTTATCATGATCATGCAACACATAATATGATGTTGGGTCGTTGGGTTGTGAAACTCGTTGACCAGTTTGGCGTTTTCCTAATTGGTGTCGATACCAAGGACCAACCCACCTAAGATGTATGCATGCATGACTTAATATAAAAGGGTGGTATAACTTTATCTTAATTTTCTAAGATTTGACTTACTAGACGTAAGTTTTCCGAGCGGACTACTCGAGCGAGAAGGCTACGCGGCCACCAGATGGTCTGGATTCTCCGCGCCAAACGCCAACTCTCTTAAATTTGGATATTTGAAAGAAATTTGTGGGTGCGCGAAGCACACCTCGCGTGTAGTGTGAATTTTCCGTAAGGGATGAAATATGAGCGAAATGTCAGTTTAAGGAAAGCAGTAAAAGCAAATAGCAATTAAAACAATTACAAATGAAGACAATTTAAAGCACAAAAATTAAATACAAGAAAATGAAGCCAAATAATAAACCTAGGTTTGCTATGGTTAAAATATTGTTTGTCCCCAGTGGAGTCGACATGCTGTCACGCCCTTTTTTTACCGCAACATTATTATTCAGTGAATACGACTACTTATAAATAATATAAAAATGCTAAAAGGTGCTAAAAAGGCTAAGAGGGTTCGCGGAGTCGCCACCTAATTAATTGGGTGAATTAGGACACCTAAATGTCAACTAAGTAAAGTCAACACTAACTCCATTTAAATGGTCTGCTAAACTATGTGAGATTCTAGTCAAGTGTTCTTTATTAATCTAGAGGGAAGGGGTTAGACACCCTCTAAGATCAGCTAACTTGCGGTTGTGTTATACCCCGTATTTCCAGAGTATGTACGTAAGGGAATACGTAGAAAAGTCTAGCCTTAAAGTTTAGGCAAAACGTTTTTATTTGTGCACAACTCGCTAAAAGAATCGTTTTCCGACGAAACGTTTCCACAGCTTTCGTAGGGTAAATTCCGGCTATGCCATTTCTAATTTTTGCGGATTTTTCCGAGAGACGAAACATTTTGGACCAACGGGAGGGCGACACTTGGCACCCTCCAATTTGTGGACTTGAAATCGTCCATTGGACGAATTGAAGAACCATTGGCACGTTTTTTGTGCCTTGTGCACAAGTCAAGGAGTTGGTAGGATATTTGTGTATAGTTAATCCTCACCCTACACTTGCCTTGCACTTGTCTTAATCTTGGCCATTGGTTGGCCACTTCTTGACCTATAAATACCCCCTTAGAGATGAAGAGTTCTTCATCCACAAATCTTTCCAAGTCTTGAAAATCCTCTCCTCTCCCTTTGTAGCCTTTTCGTCCAACCCTCCCCTCCTTGTGAAGGCCCTTGGCCGAATACCCCCTCTAGCCTAGTAGTTTGGCCGAGGCCCCTAGCCTAGCCAAAAATCTACCCTCCCTTGGTAGAAAAGTTGTCTTCTAGTATTGTTATAATGCCCAAAATACCTAGCCCAAATACCTTAGTACTTAGTAGAAGTTGTGAAGAACTTCTAAGGTTTCTGGAGCATACAACTTAGAGCAAAACCTTGCTCAGCGCGACTTTTCTAGGATATTATTGGGCTTCTGAGGTAACTAATCCTAACCCTCTTTTGAATTAGAGAATACATCTGTAGTAGTATTAGAATAAGTATTAAATACTTAGAAGAATATCACGAATAGAATTGAACTGTTACCACAGTAGAAGTGTTTAAAAGAAGAATAATCAAACTGTACTTACATAGACTGTTTCACAGTAGACTTATATAGCTCACCGGGTAGGGAAGTGCTGCCCAACTTTCCATATAATTGTGAACCCTCTGTTTAGAATGACCTTCAGTAGTCTTTGATAGATGTCCGTGACTATTATAGTGACTCTGCGCGATATATTCAACTGGCGGTGGTTTTATTTGAGAAGGTATGTGATTCTTCCTAAACCATGATATTTTACAATATATATAGTGCGGTGAAGCGTACGTGTTAAGCGAATAATAACTACGGCAATGTCTTTGACTTAAGCCTGAATAACACTTACGGCAATGCCTCACGGCTTAAGCCTGAATAACACTTACGGCAATGCCTCACGGCTTAAGCCTGAATAATAAAGATCTGAAAGCATTTCAAAAGAATACTGAATCATTTTTAACAGAAGAGAACTAATTGGTTTTTAAACAGAAGCTTAAGAGTTATACTAGCTTTATGGGAAGTTAAGTATAACCACTTAAGATTTATAAAAGAAACAGTTTGCCTATGTGTTTATAACAGACTTATATTGAATTGTGAAAAGAATAATAAGATGGTTTGATAAGTAGACATGATATGATGCTATGTGTGTTAGTGTCTTGTAAAGTTTGTGTAAAAGAGTATTCTTGTTGTGCTTATGTTGTTTAACGATAAGCTGTTAGGTTAGTGTAACATCACTCACCTCTTGACATATTACCGGGGGTTAAGCTGCCCTCCGATGCGGGGTAGACTCAGGCGGTCTGGGACCATGATTCGAGAATACCTCATGCGGGTCCAAGGGACCTATGCGGAGCTACGAGAGTTCCAGGTTAGTGTGCGGGGTTATACCTCATGCGGTCTATGTGGCCATGCGGACTACGAGTCGGGGCGATGCCGAGGAGTAGCTACCCTCGATGCGGGTTATATACCCTATGCGCCTATGTGATTGGCCTACGCGACTACGGAGTCGAGATTAGGCTTGCATGGTGATACTACGCAATTGGCCTGCCGATCATTCGCGGCCTAGAAAAGACACATTATTCTTACCTATCACGCTCTTGTTTGTGATGTGCACTATGCGGTTTCTTGGTTGTTTCATACATACTTGCAAAACTGCTTTTAAAATGATATGTTTCATCTAAGTATTTTCTGATTTCATATACTTAGTAATTGTTATCGACCTCCTTCGGGGCTGCGTTCATGCCGCAGTAAGGGCAAGCAGTGCTAGATCCACATTCTTAGGATCTCTACATTGGTGTCTGAGCTCCATCTTTCCGAGGCTCTACTTGGGTATGATCTCCTGTTGTAGATAGTTTTGTGCGTCAGGTATGGCGGGCCCGTCCCGCCATAGTTGTATATTTCCTTAGAGGTGCAGAGTCATGTTATGCGATGTCGGATGTAATCGCTAAACCATGTATATATATATATGCCGAAAGGCGATGTTTTCTCACATAAAGCGTGTCTTATTTTATAAAGCGTTTCATGTCTTGCTTTATATTTCCGTGATTACTCGATGTATGACTACTGGGTGCCCAGAGCACGATCACGGCCCCGAACGGTCGTGACAAAAGTGGTATCGAGCGATTAATCCTCGGAAAGTGTCTACGCACCGTATCTAGTAGAAGTCTTGATTATCGGTGTGTTGTGCACCACACCAATAATCGTGAGGCTATAGGATATTTAGGATTGGTTTCATTTTTCTCATTACGAGATCGTGCTTTAGAGTCGTGTTATAGGTTGGACCTCTAACGTATTCCTTTCTGTATGATTATGCCTCCACGTAAGGCAACCCGCCTGTATGGGCAAGGCAAGAGGAGGCGCTAGCAGACACCCAGAGTCACGAGGGCTCGGGCCAGTCTATACGAGGCGGCGAGTTCTATGACGCCGCCACCTTTCAAAGAGACCACAGTACCCACACCTCCCGTCCCACACCGGGCGGAGGAGTTAGGGTACAAGGAGATGGCCCACTATTGGCTAAAGTCAGGCCCGACACGAGAGAGAGGCCGATGCGGCAGTTCAGCCTGGGGCTCAGCGTCGGTCGCACCCGTGGTACACCCGAGGCGAATAGTTTGAGGCTACGAGATTTCTTGAGTTGTAGCCCGCGAGTTTTACTGGTCGAGGCGGAGGATGATCCGCAGGAGTTCATCCGTCGCCTTGAGAGGATCACGCGGTGATCAAGGCCTCGAGACGAGTCTGTGACGCCGGTTCGCATCGGCCGCGTGATACCGCGGTCGATTGGTTTGATTCGTGGAGTTATCCCGGGAGAGCACGTCCCTCGCTACTGGGATGAGTTCTCGGAGGCTTTCTCACCCACTTCTTGCCTCCACGGATGGCGAGGCGCGGCCGATAGATTTTTACCGAGGCGAGAGGAGGGCCTTGTCGTGAGTACAATGTCGAGTTTGATTCATTGGCTCGATATGTCCCAAAGATTGTAGCGATTATGGAGGATAGGTGCACCGCTACGCCACCGCTAGATGACTATATGGCCGAGTCATGTGCGTGTTTCTCTTCGACCGTATGGACATTACCCGCACGCAGCACATGCTCTTGGATGTGAGGAGCGTAGAGATCGCGGGTTGACGGCGCAGCAGAAGACCAGACGGCAGGTCGTTTGGTGGCTATCGTGGGCGGCCTCGGCTAGCCTAGATTTGCACCACGGCACTCGAGCACTCCCGCACCGCCCTCAAGACACCCGAGATATTCGAGGGCGCACCAGGCCCTGTGACTTCGACATCGAGCGGCAGAGGTTACGGCGACGGGACCACCTCGTGTGGCCGTCGCGGTAGATCCCACTTCGAGTTGTGATGCGGAGTTTGTTTCGTGGCCAGGCAGGTCACTATGCGAGGCTGTCAGGGCAAGGCGATGGTAGGGTCACCACGAGTTTTTCGCCGGTCTTCTTCATCTCCTACGATTACTCACCCCGAGGCGTGGTACTATGGGTCGCCAGCAGGTCGCGGCAGGTCGTGGCTCGGTCGATTCTAGCGGTCCTCGAACCGCATTTATGCTTTGTCCAGCGACAGATCGGAGGCCTCACCGATGTCGCCACAGTACTTTATCGGTTCCAGGTTTGATGTGTATGCTTTGATAGATCCGGTTCTACTGTCCCTATATATCTCCCTTGTTGCTAGTAGGATAGGGATAGAGCACGAGTCCATAGACCCTTTTCGAGGTAGCTACGCGATGGTGATTCGGTGGTAGCTCGGGGTATATAGAGCTTGTCTGTGTGACCATTTACGTCGGACCCTGGCCGACTTGATAGAGTTGGAGATGATTGACTTCGACGTTATCATAGGGATGGATTGGCTAGCTTCCTGCTACGCCATTGTAGACTTTAGAGAGAGAATAGTACGGTTCCAGCTCGGGAGCCGGTTGTTGAGTGGGAGGGGAGCACGGTATCGCCGAGTGGTAGGTTTATTTCCTACCTCAAGGCTAGGAAGATGGTACAGAAGGGGTACATCTACCATCTCGTTCGGGTGTTTTATACTGAGGCTGCGGTACCAGATTTTGATCAGTTCGATGAGTCGAGTTCCCGGGCGTGTTTCGGATGACCTCCGGTATCCTCCCGAGGAGATTGAGTTTTGTATTGACATATTGCGGACACTCGCCTATTTCCATTCCGCCATACAGAATGGCACTGCCGAGTTGAGAGAGTGAAGGATCGGCAGAGATTTTACGGAGAAGCGGCTTCATCGTGCCTAGTGTTTCTCCCCGGGAGCGCCAGATTGTTCGTGAAGAAGAAGGGACGGACGCTGCGCATGTGTTGATTACGGTGAACAAGGTGACCATTAAACGATACCCTTCCTGAATTGATGATTTGTTCGACGATTGCAGGTGGTGCGAGATGTTTCTCCAAGATTGATCTGCGATCGGGCTATCATCAGTGCGAGTCGAGAGGTGGATGTCCCTAGATTGCATTCGGACCCAGACGCATTATGAGTTCGTGGTCATGTCTTTTGGTTGACCAATGCTCGTGGTATTCATGGATTTGATGAACCGAGTGTTCAAACCATTTTTGACACGTTTGTGATAGTGTTCATTGATGATATCTTGGTTTATTCTCGCCAGAGCGAGCACGCGAGCATTTGGCGATCTTGGCGATTCTCGAGACCAGCGATTACGCCATGTTTTCCAAATGTGAGTTTTGTTGACTTGATGGCGTTTCTTGGGCATATTGTCGGGTGATGGCATTCAGTGGATACGCCAAGATCGGCGCAGGACTTGGCCTAGACCTACTACTCCGGCAGAGGTTCGCAGCTCGGGCCTTGCAGGATATTATCGGCGTTCGTGGAGAAGTTTGCTTTATCTTCGCACCATTGACTAGGCCGACTCGTAAGGCGCCAAGTTTCTGGGTGATGCTTGTGGCGGGGTTTCGATTCTTGAAAGAGAGCGACGACCGCCTCGTTCTTACTCTTCCGAGGGTCCAGATGGTTATGTCGTATTGTGATGCGTCGAGCATCGGGTTGGGATGTGTTGATGCAGCATGGCGGGTTATAGCATATGCATCCCGACACCAAGAAACACGAGAGAACTACCCCACCCATGATTTGGAGTTGGCCGTGATTCACGCCAAGATCCGAGGCACTATTTGTATGGGGTTCACGTGGATATTTTTACTGACCACAAGAGCCTCGATATCTTCACCAGAGGAGCTGAACTTACGGCGAGAAGGTGGTTAGAGTTGCTTAAGGATTACGATGTTGATATCCCTGTACCACCCGGGAAGGCCAATGTTGTGCGGATGCTCTTAGTCGTAGGTCGATGGGAGCCTATCGATGTGCGGCTAGAGAGGAGGACATGGTTCGTGATTTGCACGATTAGCGAGCCTTGGTGTCCGCTTGATTGATTCCGATAGCGATGGGGTTAGAGTTCATGAGGTTGCCGAGTCTTCCATCGTTGAGGAGGTGAAGAGGCAACAGCCGAGGATCCACTTTGATTCGATATCGTGATACGACTCTTCGTGAGGGCGCGGTCCTTGAGGTAGCACGATGGGGTGCTAAGGTTTGAGGCGATTGTGTGTTCCAGATGTTTGAGACTTGGCAGAGTTCTGGGGAAGCACACGTACAAGCGTTACTCTATCAATCCGGTGTAGACCAAGATGTACCACGACCTTAGATCTGTGTATTGGTGGGATGGCTTGAAGAGGGACGTTGCAGAGTTCGTAGCTCAGTGCCCGTGTTTTCAGAAGGTGAAGGTAGAGCACCGCAGGCACGTGGTTTGTTGCGGCGATTGAGATCCCGACCGGAAGTGGAGGTAATCAACATGGACTTCATCACGGGATTACCTCGCACTCAGAGGAGACATGATTCTATATGGGTTATCGTCGACAGGCTGACGAAATCAGCCCACTTTCTTCCCGTCAGGACGACTTTTTCGGCTGAGGATTATGCCAGACTTTACATCCGAGAGATCGTCAGACTGCATGGAGTCCCTACTTCGATCATATCGCATGCAGGAGCCCGGTTACGCTAACTTGAGGTCCTTCCAGAGGGGTTTAGGACGCAGTTAGCTTGAGTATCGCATTTCATCCACGCAGCACGGACAGCAGAGCGCACTATCCGCACTCTTGAGGATATCTGCGAGCCCGTGTTATTGACTTCGGTGGTAGTTGGGAGGATCATTTGCCTCTAGTTGAGTTCGCGATAATAATAGCTACCACTCCAAAGATTCGGATGGCTCCTTATGAGGCCTTGTATGGGAGGAAGTGCAGATCGCCTATAGGTTGGTTCGATGTGGGCGAGGTTCAGCTAGTGGGACCAGATTTGGTACAGCAGTCAGTGGATAAGGTGAAGCTTATCCGAGAGCGCTATCGATAGCTCGAGTCGCATGTGTCGTATGCAGATCATCGTCGTCAGATCTTGAGTTCGAGGTTCATGATTGGGTTTTCCTAAAGGTGTCACCCATGGCGGTGTGATGAGATTCGGGAAGAAGGGAAACTCACCCTAGGTACATTGGGCCGCTTCAGATTGTCCGCAGGTAGGCAAGGTTGCCTACGAGTTGGATCTGTCGTCCGATCCGGAGGCGTGCATCCGGTTTTTCACGTATCTATGCCGGAGAGATGTATCGGATCCATCTAGTGGTACACCCGATTGACGATGTCGGTGACCAGGGGTTATCGTATGAGGAGATTCCATAGCGATAGTCGATCGTCAAAGTTAGGCGTCTGCGACCAAGGACGTGGCTTCCACAAAGTCTTGTGGCGAACGAGCTCGGGAGGAGATGACGGGAAGCCGAGGAGGACATGAGGCAGAAGTATCTCACCTATTCTACACCTCCGTAATTCACTTTTCTACTTGTAAATTTTCGTTATCGTTTACGCCAAGTGTTGTTTCGCGTGTGTGGCATTTGCAATGTTAAGTTATGAAGAATCTTATCGTTAATCGCTTGGGAAGGAACATTCGACGAATGTTTCTAAGGGGAGAATGTTATACCGTATTTCCAGTATGCACGTGGGGAATACGTACAAAAGTCTAGCCTTAAAGTTTAGGCAAAACGTTTTTTTTTTGTCCACAACTCGCTTAAAGAATCGTTTTCCGACGAAACGTTTCCACAGCTTTCGTAGGGTAAATTCCGGCTATGCCATTTCTAATTTTTATGGATTTTTCCGAGAGACGAAACATTTTGACCAACGGAGGGCGACACTTGGCACCCTCCAATTTGTGGACTTGAAATCGTCCATTGACGAATTGAAGAACCATTGGCACATTTTTGTGCCTTGTACAAGTCAAGGAGTTGGTAGGATATTTGTGTATAGTTAATCCTCACCCTACACTTGCCTTGCACTTGTCTTAATCTTGGCCATTGGTTGGCCACTTCTTGACCTATAAATACCCCCTTAGAGATGAAGAGTTCTTCATCCACAAATCTTTCCAAGTCTTGACAATCCTCTCCTCTCCCTTTGTAGCCTTTTCGGCCAACCCTCCCCTCCTGAAGGCCCTCGCCGAATACCCCACTCTAGCCTAGTAGTTTGGCCGAGGCCCCTAGCCTAGCCAAAAATCTACCCCTCCCTTGCTAGAAAAGTTCTCTTCTAGGATTGTTATAATGCCCAAACTACCCTAGCCCCAATCCCTTAGTACGTAGTAGAAGTTGTGAAGAACTTCTAAGGTTTCCCTGGAGCATACAACTTAGAGCAAAACCTTGCTCAGCGACTTTTCTAGGATATTATTGGGCTTCTTGAGGTAACTAATCCTAACCCTCTTTGAATTAGAGAATACATCTGTAGTAGTATTAGAATAAGTATTAAATACTTAGAAGAATATCACGAATAGAATTGAATCATACTACAGTAGAAGGGTTTAAAAGAAGAATAATCAAATCAGATTTACATAGAACTGCTTTCACAGTGACTTATATAGCTCACTGCAGGAAAGTCTTGCCCAACTTTCCATAGAATTGTGAACCTCTGCTTAGAATGACCTTGAGTAGTCTTTGATAGATGTCTGTGACTATTATAGGTGACTCTCTGCGCGACATATTCAACTTGGCGGTGGTTTTCATGAGAAGGTATGTGATTCTTCCTAAAGCATGATATTTTACAATATATATAGTGCGGTGACGCATATGTGTTAATCGAATAATAACTACGGCAATGTCTTTGACTTAAGCACGAATAACACTTACGGAATGCCTCACGCTTAAGCTGAATAATAAAGATCCAAAGCATTTCAAAAGAATACTGAATCATTTTTAACAGAAGAGAACTAATTGGTTTTTAAACAGAAGCTTAAGAGTTATACTAGCTTTATGGGAAGTTAAGTATAACCACTTAAGATTTATAAAAGAAACTGTTTGCCTATGTGTTTATAATGCACTTATATTGAATTGTGAAAAGAATAATAAGATGGTTTGATAAGTAGACATGATATGATGCTATGTGTGTTAGTGTCTTGTAAAGTTTGTGTAAAAGAGTATTCTTGTTGTGCTTATGTTGTTTAACGATAAGTTGTTAGGTTAGTGTAACATCACTCACCTTGACATATCAGGGGTTAGCGCCTCCGACGCGGGGTAGACTCGCGGATGCAGGACCATGATTCGAGAATACCTCATGCGGGTCCAAGGACCTATGCGAGCTACGGAGTTCCGAGTTAGTGTGCGGGGTTATACCTCACGCGTCTATGTGGCCATGCGGACTACGAGTCGGGGATGCCGAGGAGTAGCTACCCTCGATGCGGGTTATATACCCTATGCGGGCCTATGTGATTGGCCTATGCGGACTACTGAGTCGAGGATTAGGCTTGCATGGTGATACTACGGAAATTGGCTCGCTGATCATTCGCAGCCTAGAAAAGACCTCGCTGATTACCTATCACGCTCTTGTTTGTGATGTGGCACTATGTGCGGTTTCCTTGGTTGTTTCATACATACTTGCAAAACTGTTTTTAAAATGATATGTTTCATCTAAGTATTTTTACAGTTTCATATACTTAGTACCTGTTGTACTGACCTCCTTCGGGGGGCTGCGTTCATGCCGCAGGTAAGGGCAAGCAGGTGCTAGATCCACATTCTTAGGATCTCTACATTGGTGTCGGGAGCTCCATCTTTTCCGGAGGCTCTACTTTTGGGTATGATCTCCCTGTTGTAGATAGTTTTGTACAGTCAGGGTATGGCGGGGCCCTGTCCCGCCATAGTTGTATATTTCCTTAGAGGTCTGTAGTCATGTTGTACAGTGTCGGATGTAACTGCTAAACCATGTATATATATATATGCCGAAAGGCGATGTTTTCTCACATAAACTGTGTCTTATTTTATAAACTGTTTCATGTCTTGCTTTATATTTCCGCTGATTACTCTGATGTATGACTACTTGGGTGCCCCGGTAAGGCACCAGTCACGGGCCCCGGAACGGGTCGTGACAGGTTGTCCGTTCAAACCTAGGTTAATTATTATGTTAAAAAATGCACGTTTGAAAGTATTTAAAAAGAAAGATGATGCAAGTTGTTTTATCAAAGATGCATTTTTTTATAAGGATTTATAAGACTTGTGCTATAAAAGTACATGTAAAGTTTAAAAGTATGCAATTATATTATTTATAAAGTAAATGATGCATAATTGATTTATTGACTAAATGTATGCATTTACTTGCAAAATTGATTTTAAAATATATGTGGCATAGTGCAAAAAAATGATGATTATTTGGTAAAAAATTAGACATGTATGGCAAGCCTAAAAATAAATAAATTAGAAGTGTATTTCTAGTTTTAAAACTACCCACCCAATTCATTTATTCAAAGACTGATTGTTCTAGATCTCCTATTAATTACAGGGTTAAGTAATAAAATTACAGTAAAATAAATAAACAAATATATCGAAGACATGTATGATTAAGGAGATGAAATGATGCTTAGAATAAATGACAACGATGCCATTTCATCCTATTTTGTTTAGGAGTTCTGAGGCGGGTGTGCGGACGCAGATGCATATCTCATGCTGGCGAGAGTCATGATGAGTCTCATGACGAGATTCTTCCTTGCTCCCGATGTTTCCTTCTCTGGGCAGCGAACCGAGGCAGCGTATCAAGTCGTCGATCGACTCGGAAGGTTCTTTGTTGGTATGTGATTTGAAAGGGAAAAGATTTTGTGAGAAGAGGTGTCTTTACTGTCCTAAGGGTTTCACCGATGCTGAAGGATTCACTCTTGTTTTTTCTCGATGCCTACCGATGGGGTTTTCTACTGGTTTTCGATTCGTGTTCTCTGGATTCTTCTTGGGTTTCCTACTGGTTTTCGATCTATTTTCCTAGTGTTTTCCTCTGTGAAAATTGATGCCTTTGCATGTGTAAAAAACATATTTTATAGACTCGATTTTTGGGTATCATGGGGCTACTATTGAGATGATTTATTTTCCTGATTTGATTACAAGTTGGTGTCCATTTTGAAACGATTTTGGGGCTTCGGTTTTGGTAAGCTTTTGATTGTAAGGAATGAGTTGGTTATGGTAGGTTTCGATATCGATTTGGTACGATTTGATTATGGTTTTGGTACTGATTTCGGTCGATTATTATGGCAAGTTCTGGTACAATCTTGAGAGATTTTGGTATGATTTTTGGTGTTAATTACCGAAATCAGTAGGGAGATTTTACGGTAAGTTCTGATTTCCTAGTGATATGGTGGTATTAGGGCGTGATTCTGGGAATATTTTGAGGATTTTGGGACGGTATTTTAGGGATGGAGGGGTGCGGCGGGTTTGAATGGCTGCTAGGGTTCTTTTTGTTGTGTGTGTGTTTTGTATTTAGGCTTAGGGATGAATAATAGGGCTGATGGGTATGTGTCACAACCCAAACCGAAGGGCTGCGATAGGCACCTGAATTCCACCCGCCGGGTACCACTAATCACATCATCACTGTATAATCACAATAAGCACGGACTAAGCTGAAAAAGATTATGAAAGCTTTTGACCAGAAAACTGACTTATATATTTATACATGACCACGGCAAGGCCGATAAGGCTATACAAAACCACTATCCACAGGACACCTGTCTACAAGCCTCTAGAGAGTATACGACATCAAAATATCATACCAAGACTAGACTGCAACTTTGGAACGAATAGAGTGCTCCGACATCAGCTGAACCAGCAACCTATCAGCGTGAACCATCACTCTTTTTTTTAACTGAACCTGCGGGCAAGAAACGCAGCCCCCCAGGGAAAGGGGGTCAGTACGAAATAATGTACTGAGTATGTAAAACATGAAGTACTGTAAATAAGATCATAACTGACCAAAAGATAACAGGAGACAAGGTAATAGTCAAAAATACAAATACAACTGTGCCATATAAAAATGAGAGTCAACTGTGCCTTATAAAAATGAGAGTCATATCAAATCATGGATGTCTGTCCATAGAATCATCGTATCTATATACATATAACGTATCCCGGCCCATTAGGGAGGGACTCGGTGGAATCATCATAATTATGGATACTTGTCCATATAACGTATCCCGGCCCATTCTGGGACTCGGTGAGCTCATCATCATCATGGATGCCTGTCCATGGAATCATCATATATATACATATAACGTATATTAGCCCTCTAGTGAGGGGCTCGATGGAACAATGCAAGGTTGTGCATGAACATAGACCGGCCCGGGACTCGGTGAAATGATATAATTACATCAAGCACGAATAGAGTATCATGAGAAACCATATGCAATTTAAATCATCATTTGACTCTCCATGGAATAATAAAAGGCACTATCATATCATGTATCTTTTTAAAATCATCATTTGAAAACTCAAAGACACTATCATATCATGTATTATTAAGAATTAGGATTCAATAGAATTATGTGCGTCCGCCGTACACTCATTTATATAAATCATGCCAAAAGAAAAAAATGATAATTTCACATACCTTAGTGTCGATTCTATCGATAACAAAGAACTTGATCATTCTTGCACGTAAGTATTAAACAAAAATGAAATCATTCTGCTTTGCCCTGATCTTACAAGAATGAGCTTCTTGAAACCTCAAAGTGAGAGTTGACTGAGAATATTCCTTTCCGTAATAAAGTATCATAATTTGGTGGAACCTATTTTTCTTCTAAGAATATTGTTGGAAAGTTTTCACTAAGAAAAAGATTTCTGAACTTTTTTGCTCTAATACATGTTTGTTGGATGTTGTTTTCCTTAAGAATATGATATAAACTGAAATGAAACAGAAAGTTGTTAACTATGTATTCTTATCAGGTCATTTCTTTATGCCTGCGATTCCAAATTCCCCTAAAACTGCCACCACCCTTGTATTAGTCACTTCTCTACTTCCTGTTATAGTTGCACGTTGAGAGGTGTCCCCCTATAGAACTTATCCAATTAATCATTATTAATCCCACAGTTAATCAATCACACACAATTGATTCTTGATCCCAATTCACTTAAATCTTGGTGACTTATTGTTACACCCCGGAATTTCAGGATATGTTTCTAAGAACGTACGTAAGAACTCAAATGTTAAGATTCGAGACGAGTAAGAATTTATCGAAATTATGGAAATGTCGGAAAACGAAATATTGCGACGAACGGGAGGGCGACACGTTTCACCCCCCTTACTTGGTCTTGGACGAAAATACATGGTTAGGATGGTCATTTGACCATAATTTAAATAACCAAGTCTTGCAAGACAAATAGCTTGACATTGTTGACTAAGTCAAATGCCACTTGGCTTGATCCTTATGAAATGCATCCAAACCACAAAAGTGTTCTAATCTTAACCCTCTATTTGGTTATATATTCATCCTACTAGTGCAAGATGACTTCTACACTTAGAAAAATTTAGAGAAAATTTTGTGTTCTTGAGAGGAGCACTCGGGTTTGCCCTCCTTTGCAAGACAAAAAATTTCAATTGTTGTCCAATAATCTCCCCACTTTAAACCAAGGTACCTAAGGGTATTGTAAGTGTATCTCAATAGAAAAATCCCGGAAAAATGGTATTTTTGTATTAGTCGCAAGGCGAAAACCTAAGGAGTTCTTCAACTTTGGAGTTGGAACTTGAAGAGAAGTTCTTCGTAAGCTTCTAAGGGTTGCTTGGAGTGGATTGAAACGTCAAAAAGAGGAGCTAAAGTTGCTAAGGATCGACTTGTAGTCTTGGATCATATTTGGGCTAAATGAGGTATAATCTTCGTCTTACTTTTGTAATTGAAGATTCCATGTTATTATAAGTTAGAAATGATCATGTGATATGTGTTATGAAGTTTGATAAGTGTTATGGAATTTTAGGAGCTCAAAACCGAAATGACATGTTTAGCCTTTTGAAATTGAAGTACAATTTTGGTCGTTAATTAGAATCGTCGCATGTTACTTACTTGAAGATTATAGTAGTATAATCGATTGCGACTTGATATCATGTTATGCTAACAACTTGGATTGAAATGGAAATTGGATTAGAATTGATGTTATAGTACTTCAAGTTTGTCGAATTGTCCTAGTAGTTGTATTTGTTTGATATCGTTTGTGGGGCGGAATTTTACACGTCTAGTAGGCGTGTAATCCCCTATTGTTAATTTCATTGATTGGGCCTTAAATGTGGCGTGTTTGGTTATTGTATTCGGCCTTGAAAAAGGTGGCAAAGTAAGTAGAAACAAAGGAGGTGCTGTCCGATTTTCCGTAGAATTTAGAGACTTTACACTTATAATGTTCTACGTTTGAAGTAAGGCATTAATAGACGTACTATGGTCATTATAGGTTGACATACTACGTACGGCGAATTGGACTTAGCAAGTGGATTAAACCGAAGAGGTATGTGGAACTTTCTTATCTCTTGAGCATGAATAGGTTGTAAATGTATAGTACGGTGAGCGTCTGAGATTTTGACAATCTAGGTCCATTGGATATCCTTGGCTTATTTTAAGAATGTCCAAGTTGATTGAGTTAGGGAATTAACTCACTTGTTAAATATTAAAGGATATCTTGGCTTTCAAAAGTTAAGAGACTTTAAGTATGTTGAAAGTATTATTGATACTTGTTTTGTTGGAAAGTTTAAGTCTCTTGGTTATAAAGAAGTATGTAAGTTGCTAATGTATAAAGCTAGTATAACGGTTTTATGGGAAGTTGGTTATAATAGCTTTATGGAAAGTTAAAAAGAGTGGTTTACTCTAATAAATTTTAAGTATGATAAATGACTTGTTTTAATGAAAGGCAATTTGATTTTAAGGCATCAAATGCCTAGGGTTTTATAAGAAAAGGAGTCACTTGGTTTAGAAACCTAACTTTATTTCTAAAGGTATTTTGACTTGTCTTGAAACGTAATTGCGACTTGATACTATGGTTAATAGTATCTTGGAAGTGTTATACTAAAAAGAGTCATTTGTTTTAAAGAGTAGAAGTATGTAATACTTGGGTTAAATTCCCGGATCTTTATAAAAGACATGTTAGGGCCTTAAGTAAACTAAAATGAGAGTGTATGTGAACAAGAATAATAAGAAGTTAGGGGATTCTTAACTTGCTTATATATTGTGTGATAAGCCGGTAGTGCTTATGTTATGTATGATAGCCGGTTTTGTGCTAGTGGTATATTATTCATTTCGGGGTCATTCCCCGGGTTTGTGGCTTTTGCATATTCCGTGGATTTGCTACCCACGATGCGAGGAATACCTCATGCGAGTCCGCAAGGGCTTATGCGGGTGAAATAGTCCCATGCGGGCGGATACAGCCTATGCGAGGAATACCTCATGCGAGTCCGTAAGGGCTTATGCGGGTGAAATAGTCCCATGCGAGGAATACCTCATGCGGGTCCACGCGACCTATGCGGGTGAAATAGTCCCAGGTGTAGGATTGCTTAATGATACTGCGGGCGGGTGGTCCTGCTTTGATCGTGAGCTTCCTATTTTATATTGTAAGTATACTACTATTTACTCTCATTGTTAGTAAGGCACTGTGTACTGTTAATTGAGTTATCATACCTGTCTCCAGTTTTATTTTAGACTTATGATTTCATTACTTTGATTTCACATATTTGGTACATGTTATCTTGACCTCGCCGAGTGCGTTCACGCCGCAGTGAAGTGTGATTCTTGATCCTCGCTCTTAGGATCCTTTGTTCCGCTGAGAAACTCCTTTATTAGGAGGCTTATCCTGGTATTGTCGGTTGTTGTACATTCAGGGTATGGCGGGCCCTGTCACTTGAGTTGATATTCTTAAGTGCAGTAGTCACGTTTGTGGATTGGGTTGTAAAGAAAAAAAAAGGTGTCTTGTTCTATTACGTATATTTTACGGAAGGTGGCCTTATCGGCTTCTTTGTGGTTATTTTTATGTTTAAACATTTTATCTATTGTGTATGTCTGCATTGCTATTCTCTCGATGTATACCGAAAGGGTGTCGGGTAGGGCACGATCGCGGGCGGGGTCGGTCGTGACAAAAGTGGTATCGAGCGATTAGTCCTTGGAAAGTGTTTATAGGCCAGTGTCTACAGTAGAGTCTTGATTATCGGTGTGTTGTGCACCACATCTATAATCGGGAGGTTGCGAGACATTTAGGATTGGTTTCATTCTTCTCACTCTAAGATCGTGCGATAGAGTTGTGTGGTTAGGTCGTCTCTCCCAACAAGTTATGTTGCTTGCATTCTACGAGAAAGCGTGATGACCCAGAAAAGATTATGTGGATTGCGTATCCAGGTTGGTAATGTTTGTAGTATAGTTGGTATTGTGACATACAACTATACAGATTTATGTATGAGGGTCAGACGCGTGTTGCCTAGAATGATTTTAGATTACCATTAACGAACCTTTTTCCTTCACAAAAATCGGAAACTTTTCCGTCGAAAAATCACATCTTTCTTTCTTTCCAAAATTTCTGTCGTATTCTCGTACGTACGTCCTCACATACATACCCTGGAACTACGGGGTATAACATTCTTCCCCCCTTAGAAACATTCGTCCCGAATGTTCCTTCTAAGTCTCCAAACAAACGTGTGCCGGTATAGTCTTCACTACTATACTTACGAAACCAATAACGCCATCAATGGCCATAGTAAATCATACAAATCCAAGCCAACGAGGAATCACCTCTAACATCACAAAAATCTCACACCCATGGTCTAAAGGATACTCCCTTCGCATCTTTACTTCACAAAAGAAATGATCACTTCCGTTCTCATAACACATTGTTCGCTTCTCTTCTTACTCGTCGTCCCTTTCTCATACACCCGAACTCTCTATAGTACACGTTCCACACTTCAGTTACTGCTTCAATTTCCAAAACCTTGGAGTCACTACCTCCAAACTTGGTCATCTACAAGCCTCTCATTCCCTTAAGGCCATTCCCGGCCTTTACGATCCGATTCTAGTCGAACACATCCATGAACTCATACGATGGCTACCTAAACCTGGGCTTAGTACCCTCGTGACCCTACCACCTGGCGGGACCACCTCGAACTGACCCCACCCAAAACCGGGCTGCGGGTTGACCCGCGAATGGTCCTCAACCCGACCCATAATCGCACGGACTCTTGTTCCCGTTAGGAACAATCTTACATATTCACGTCATAAAGCTACCACTTCCATCTCACACTACCCATGAAATTTTCCCACAATATATTTCACGCATACCAAGTGTTTCGACAAAGACTAACCGTAAAATCTTTTTCTCAAGACGGCCGTACATCTAAGGTCTCAACGTGTACTATTCTAAGGTTCACACCTTCCATGTCCCCACACTTATCCTTTCAACTAACCATGTTTTCTAACACATCAATAACACAAAGCTATCCGCACATAGCACACAATAAGGAGATCATCATAACAAGCATACAAATCTCTAGAGGGTTAAGGATATACCTGAAATCAAATAGGCGGTTCCAAGGACCGCTAGAACTGGGAACTTCCACCGACCCTGCACGGCTGCCGGTGTATGAACACCCTGCCTAGCTATCGAAGGCGAAGAACCCGCAACAGATCCCGAAGGCCGAGTCTCAACATCCGCGCTACCCCTGGTCGGACAATTCTTCGCTAAATGGCCCTGCTGGCCGCATGTAAAACAAACCCTATGAATACTGCGACATTCCCCCGCATGGGTTTTACCACACTGGCTACACTTAGGTCGGGGTGGCTTCATCCGCGGCACGACTCCCGAAAACACGAACCCTTGGAGCCACGACGCTCACGAATACTCTGGAGGCCCTGAAGACTGTAGAGGACCACTCTGTACTGGCGGCGGCGTATAACTAGTCTGCTGCTGAGGCGGTCCGCCTCGAAAGTTACCAAAGGACCCTGCCGTCCTGGCCTTCTTCTGCTGGTATTGGTCAATCCGTCGGTCTCTCCGTGCCTCACACCCTAGTGCATGAGCTGCGTGCGGGCAATGTCCATGCCGGTGAGCGATACACGAACAAGACTCGCCAAGTAGTCATCAAGCCTGTGGCGTGGCGGTGCACTCTGTCCTCCATATTAGCTACTAACGCAGGGACATATCGAGCCAACGAGTCGAACTCTACGTTGTACTCCCGGGTGTGCGTCCTCGCCTCTCGACATCGAAACACGCCGGCGTGCCCTCGCCATCTGCGGAGGCAAGAAATGGCGAGAAATGCCTCGAGAACTCGTCCCAAACCGCTGGGCGCATGCTCCCGGGACAGCTCGCGAATCAAACGATCAGCTGCGGTATCACGCGCGGCCGTCGAACCGAAGATCACGGACTCGGTCTCGAAGCCTTGATCACTCGCGCGATCCTCATGGCCAGCGGATGAACTCTGCGGATCATCTCGAGCCTAGGCAGTAGAACTCTGGCGGGCTCTGACTCGAGAAAATCCGTAGCCTCAAACTATCCTATCACGGGGTGAACTACGGGTGGCTGGAATCGAGGCTGCTGCGTCCGGCCTATCTCCGTGTCGCCACGATCACGGCGATGGCGGGCCATCTCGCGTAACCCATCTCCTGCTGCTCCGGTGGCTTGACCGAGGCTCAGTCTGCGTGGTCTGTAGCCACTGCTGCGGCTCTAAACTCTGCTGGGGCTGGCGGCGTCACAGAACTCGCCGTCTGAAGCACTATCTCAGGTAATGACCGGGCCTGCGCCCTCGTACTCCTCTGTATCCTACTAGCAGCTCCCTCGGCTGCCTTGCCCTTCTGGGCCCGGGTTGCCTTGCGCGGAGGCATAACTGGTAAAATGAAATACGTCAGAGGGGTCCAACTTATAACACAGCTCTAAGGCACGATCTCAGAATGAGAAGAATGGAAACCAATCCTAAATGTCCTGCAGCCTCCTGATTATAGATGTGGTGCACAACACACCGATAATCAAGACTCTACTAGACACGGTCTGTAGATACTTTCCGAGGATTAACTGCTCTGATACCACTTTTGTCACGACCCGACCTCGGGCCCGCGACTGGTGCCTTACCCCAGGCACCCTAGTGATACAACATCAGAGAAAATCAGCGGAAATAAAAACTTAAACAGGAAACAAGATACATCATAAGAAAATAGGCCAACCAAAACGGTCGCCTTCATGTATATATATCAAACCGAGCGATTACAATCCTTTACAAACCACCGCCCACAAAGATCTACTGACTTAAGAATGTAACAACATCTATGATGGGACAGGGCCCCGCCATACCCCTGAATGTACAAGTATCTACAATGACAGGGGACTATACTAAAAAGATAAGCCTCCGGAGAAACGGAGCTTCCCAACGCTGAACTGCGATCCTATGAGCGAGGATCAACAACTGGTGTACCTCTACATGCGGAATGAACGCAGCCCCCCGAAGGAGGTCGATTACAGTACCAGTATGTGAAATCGAAAATCAGTAATGAAATCACATTTCATCATTTTATAAAACCCTTTCGAAATAAGTGCTTGATCATGTCAAGTAAGGGACGATATCCCGAATAATCACTCACACATAAATATGGGTCTCGCCCATAATATCACTCATGCGTGGAACTCATTCCTCAGCTGCCGTGATTCATGATGTAAAACAACACCCGTATGTGAACGAACACTAGATCACCTGCGTCGTCAAACCGATCGGGCCAAGTAGAATCGCCTATACCGGTTCAAAGCTAGTCATAAAACTTCACGGGCAATGCGGAAGCTAATTACGGATCAAAAGCTAGCCACGCATGGCCGAGGCAAGTACCAAAGCTAACGCATTCTCTAGCCAACCGTCTCACGAGATATGGCCGAGGCAAGTATCTCGAGCTATCTACCAAAGACTGCCGATACGAGAAATGACCAGGCAAGTATCTAAAGTGTGCACTGTAACCACATGTACAAATCAAGCCCGTGATTGTTCGTCACGCGGCAAGCTTCATGGATTAGCGGTCCGTGGACAAATAACAAAACCCTCACATGACCGCATGCCGGCATCTTACCTCGGAAAGCATGGCCATGAAACCATCCCTCGACGCGCGTGCGTGGAACATCCATCGCGTCAGCATGTCCAAAGGAATAACAAGATAATACTCAAAGTGGACGCATACTCGTGGGTCACCCAACGCGTCAGTATGTCCAAAAGAAATAACCAGATAATACTCAATAGTGGACGCATACTCGTGGAAAATCCAACGCGTCAGTATGTCCAACAATCAATCAGATAACCGGTCCTCCCCGAGAGACACGGTAGCACAGAATCACAACACTTGCACAACAAGGCTATCACAACAAGCATAGGCAAGTTTAATGTACTTTCATTTTATATCAACAATCCGAAATACTACATACTTTCATTCTTTCAAAAAGACCTCTTGTTACGTAAAAGCCACACGATACTAATACTCGTAGTATATAAAGAAAACATGTTTTACTTTTAAAAACCGAATTACTTCACCTTCGTAAAAATCTTTACAAGGCTTTTAAAATCACGTACTCTATACTTTTTAAACCAAGTGCTTTTCTTTTAGAACAACATCAAGTATACTCTTTTAAAACCCAATTAACTTACTCTTTTCAAAGCAAGTAACCTATACTTAAATCAAGTTACTTCTCCTTTTCCGAAAACAAGTCGTTATAAGTCAAGTCTCTTATCTTTCAAGATCAAGTCTCTTAACTTTCAAAATCAAGTCGTTTTACTGTCAAAACCAAATCTTTCTTTTATCTTCATAAAGTCGTTATAACTAACTTCCCATAAAGCCATTATAACACTTTATGTTTTAAACAAACAAAATTAATTTCACACACGTACGTCTACCGTACTATATAGTTCACAACAATCATGCTCAAGAGTATAGGAAGAATCACATACCTTTTTAGCCTAAACCACAAGCCAAGTCAAGTATGCCGCGCGTAGAAGATCCACCTATAACAACCACAATACATCTATCAACTTCTAGTTCTCTTCGTAGAATATTCTAATTACAAGATTCCTTATTCTACAAAAAATTCGATACCTCCCCATTATCACATAAATCTCCTCCCTATCAAGGCGCTACAGACAACAACTCGGGGATTACACGTCTAACCGGACGTGTTCAATTCTTCACAATAATACTACACAAGTCACTGTAAATGCAGTCGATGTAAATACTGTTCAAACCTTTATAATCATCCTTCCAATATAATATACTCAAGTATAACTACTGCAACATGTAATATCCAATTACAATAGGGGGACATAGATTATTACCTCGATAAGCCCAAAAATTATCCAAGTTTATAAGTCGATCACGAGCAACGTTTAGCTCGATTCATTACGCTCCAACCCGCTCCAGAGACCCTTAGAAGTTTCCAACAACTTCTAAATACTTCAACCAAGCTAGGAAGATTTTTCTAGGGTTTCACTTCTACTATTGGAATAAAGTAGTATTTCCTGCTCTAGTAAAATAACTTTGGAATACTACTAGGGATACTAGGCCAAGGTATTTGGGATTATACAACAATACACCAAGTATTTTCTACACAAGAGGGGAGGGTGGGAAACACCACTAAAGGGAGGAATATTTTGCTTTGCCTTGAAACTAACTCAAGTGTGGATGAATTACTCTTGACCTAAGGGGTATTTATAGAAGAATCAAGGGTCAAGATCAAGGTAAGTGTAGGGTCAAGATTGGGCCATGTGTGTGTGGGTCCCACCACATGGCCAATAGCTCTGCCAAGTGCCATGGCCATTTCGTCCTAGCCACTTGTCCCACCAATTTCGGCCAAGTGACACATGGGGGTGACACGTGTCGCCCCCCGACTCGTCCAAAATATTTCGTCTTCCGAAAATATCCAAAATATCGGAAATCTCAAAAACAAAGCGGGCCCCACAAAACCGTAAATTTCTCCCATGGGCCCCACGTAACCATTTCCAAAAATAAAATCTCATAATTCTAAAATAATCCAAGAAGCCCAAATACCAAATCTGGGAATCCAATTCCCATTAACGAACCTTTTTCCTTCACAAAAACCGGAAACTTTTCCGTCGAAAAATCACATCTTTCTTTCTTTCCAAAATTTCTGTCGTATTCTCGTACGTACGTCCTCACATACATACCATAGAACTACGGGGTATAACAGTGAGATCCGTATGGAGTAAGTATGGTTGTTGTGGACAAGACAACACGATTATAGTTTATTGAGAAGTTTTTGTACCCGTTTACGGGGGGATTGATAAGTTAGGCTTGGAGCATGGAAATTGTGAGCCTAGGAATGTTGATAACCACCGAGACCTTAGATATATAAGGCCTTCTCGGGTAGTAAAAGGTTAAGTCAGACCAAGGGTAAGTGTCACGACCCGAACCCGGGCCCGTGACTGGTGCCTTACCCGGGTACCCAAGTAGACATATATCAGAGTAACCAGCGGAATATAAAAACAAGACATGAAACAATTATAAAATGAGAACAATTTATCAAGAGAAGATTGCCTTTCGGCATGTATATATACATAAAATTTTGAACCCGAACAGTTACATCCCTTTTACAAACTCTGCCCACAACAGTACTACAGACCTCTAAGATTTTTACAACAACTATGACGGGACAGGGCCCCGCCATACCCCTGAATGTACAAGAACTTACAAACTCGGGGAAAACATACCAAAAGATAAGCCTCCGGAGAAAACGGAGCTTCCTAATCTGTTGAATTGTGATCCTAAGAGTGAGGATCAACCGATGTACCTTACTGCAGATTTAACGCAGCCCCAAGGAGGTCGATAACAGTACCAAGTATGTGAAATCGAAAATATCAGAATGAAATCATAACAGTTTATATAAAACATGAGACATGTATGATAATCAAACTACAGTTTACAACATAAAAGTAGTCATGTCAAGGCAGGGACTCACTCCCTCAAAGTCATCCCTCATGCCCGTGGAAATTGTTCCTCACTGCCGGCAGTCTAGGTATAAATCGTATGATACGTATAACATGTCTCGGCCCATCTCATGGGACTCGAGGTGGAATCGTGTGGAATACATGTCTCGACCCATCTCATGGGACTCGATAGGAATCGTATGGAATACATGTCTCGGCCCATCTCATGGGACTCGATAGGAATCGTATGGAATACATGTCTCGGCCCATCTCATGGGACTCGATAGGAATCGTATGGAATACATGTCTCGGCCCATCTCATGGGACTCGATAGGACTCGTCTGGAATACATGTGTCGCGCCATCTCATGGGATTCGATAGGAATCGTATGGAATACATGTCTCTACCATCTCATGGGACTCGATAGGAATCGTATGGAATACATGTCTCGGCCCATCTCATGGGACTCGATAGGAATCGTATGGAATACATTCCCGGTCCATCCCATGGACTCGGTATCAAAACGTGGTGGAATACATTCCCGGTCCATCCCATGGACTCGGTATAGAATCGGCCATAACATTTAAACGCTCTTTTAAGACAGATTAAGATACTACCATACTTTCCTTCTTTTTTTTAAAATCAAGTAGCAACATTCTTTTCAAAAAGTTCAAGTTTGCCTAATAAATACTCAAGTCTCTCATTTTCGCAAGGTTTCGTAGTTCATAGTCTTAATCACTTAATAACATAATTCTCTTTTAAAACAATTTGAGTAACATATGCCTTATGTGTGAGTAGGTTATTCTTGTTTATAACAATCTTATTAAAGCAGCCATGATCTAGTAAATGTAATACAATTTTGTCTTATCTTAGCTTCTATGCAGATGGAGGTTTCTACTGGTTTTAATAACATTAATTATTTGTCAATACATTTTCCTTTATTAATGTTGCAGTGGTTCGTTCGATACTTATTCTCATTTCCGAAATCAGTAAAACATTATTCTTTAAAAGCCAAGTACTCATTACTCACGAATGAGGTTTCACACTTTTTAACAAAATTCATATCAATTCAATTAAGTCAAGTCTCTTATCTTTTAAGATCAAGTCTCTTAACTTCTAAAATCGATAAACCATTCTTTTACCTACATAAAGTCGTTATAACTAACTTCCCATAAAGCTATTATAACACCTTATGTTTTAAACCAACCAAATTCATTTAGCACATGTACGTCTACCGTACTACATAGTTACAAAACATCATGCTAGAAAGGATAGGAAGAGGTTCACATACCTCGCGACGATTATCGACAATTAACAATACGCTCCACCGTACTATACCCTGCTAGCCTTGTCCTCCCTTCAAGTAGAACACGCTACTCGCAGAACTTCAACCTATAATGGCAATATATGTCTATCAACGTCTAGACTACTCTGTAGAATATTCTAAGCAGAAGGTTCTTAATTCTACAGAAAAATTGGGCAAGACTTCCCACCACAAACTACACAAGTCATCAGAATAAATTTCATGTAAGTACAGTTCAATACTCTTCTTTTATGCCATCCTTCTATACGTCTTATACTCAATTCTATACTACTACAGTATGTAATCTCCAATTACAATAGAAGGACAAGATATTTACCTCGACAAGTCCAAAATTATCCAATATATGTCGATCCTGAGCAAGGTTTAGCTCCTATTATGTACGCTCCAATCCACTCCAAGAAACCCTTAGAAGTTTCTAAACAACTTCTACTTAATACTTCAACTAACTATGAAGATTTTCCTAGGGTTTCGTTTTGTGACTAATGGATATAAAGTAGTATTTCTGGGCTTTTAGTATAGAGGTAACTTGGGAATACTACAAGGTATTTGGGCTAAAGTATTTTGTCATAGCAACAATACTTGAAGACAATTTTTCTACCAAGGGAGGGGGGTATGTTTCGGCTAGAACACAAGGACGGGGGTTTCGTAGGCTCACAAAGGGGGAGGGCTGGTTTGGATGAGAGCTTCAAGAGGGAGGGGGAAGGATTTTAAGACTTAGAAATTATTTTGTGGATGAAGAAGTCTTCAGCTAAGGGGGGGTACCCTTCAAAGGCCAAGATCAAAACAAATGGAAGGTGTAGATGTGGTAGCTTGTTCAAGTGAGGTCTTCCACCAAGTGTCCACCACAAAGTTGGGACATATGTCCACCACAACATTGGGACATATGTCCCCCACAACAATGAGCCAAGTGGCCTCCCACTTGCTCAAGAAAAACGTCCACAATGCCTCCCCCACATGCCCCAAAAAACGCACCTACCTACTCCCACTCACCCAAAGAAAATATCTTCCAAGACTTTGACCATTCGACCTTGTCCACTTGGCCACCATTTCGTCCAACCCATGCCAACTAAGGGTGACACATGTCGCCCTCCAATTGGTCCAAAATATTTCATCTCTCGGAAAAATCCGTAATCGGTTAAAATATTAAAAACGTAGAATTTCTTTCACAAGGTTCGGAATCTTTTCCGTTGAAAGTTCACAATCTCATCCTTAACCTAATTAGGGTTTGTACAAATGTACGTACGTCCTCACATACATACTCTGGAAATACGGGGTATAACATTCTCCCCTCCTTAGAAACATTTGTCCCGAATGTTCCTTTTCAAGGCAGATAACGATAAAGTTCCTCATAATTTAAACCGTTTGCAAATGCCACACATGGCCACAATACAACACATGCGCAAAACTTTAATCCAAGCCAACGAGGAATCACCTCTAACATCACGAAAGCTCCCACCGTCGACCTGAACTCCAAGTGTCGACGCCGACTATCCGCACGACTTCTATTGACTCTGAGATGCCAATAACTTCTTCTGGATAAGCTCCACCTTATCCACACTCTGCTGAATCAAGTATGAAACAACAATTCGAACCTTGCCAACATCGAACCAATCGACCGGCAACCTACACTACCGCCCATACAAGGCTTCATAAGGCGACATCCGAAATACTGAAATGGTAGCTATAATGATACTCACTCAACAAGAGGCACATAATCCTCGCTGCTACCCCTGAAATCAAAAACACCGGCCCGAGGGTGAATGCAATACTGAGACTCACCTGAGTTCCTAACCTCGCCTGGTAAAACCTCCATAAAAAGAAATAGCCAGAACCGGGCTCCATCGTCATAAAGTAAGAGTAGGAACCTCGCAGCCTTACAACCTTCCGAAATATAACATCTCGCATAACCTCTCACGAGTAAATACCCCGATCGAAGACAAGATGGGCTGACCCCATCGGCCCGACTACTAGTCGAACGCATCCGCTAACTCGTACGATGGTTAACTAAACTTGGGCCTAACGCCCTCGTGACCCTAACACAAAGCGGGACCACCACAATCTTTCCTTACTTCAAACCGGGCTGCGGGTTGACCCGCAATCTGGCCTCAACCCGACCCATTTATCGCGCCAAGCTCTTGTTCCCCGATCCGGAACAATCTCACTATCAAGTCACGAAAACCTAGTGGTCTTCTTAGCTCAACTACCCTCTTTCATTTCACACTACTCAGGGACTTATCACACAAATATATCTCACGTATACTATGCACTCCGATAATGGTCAAACATAAAAATAAATCTTTTATTTAAGATGGCCTCGCATCTAAGGTCTCTACGTATAAAATCCTAAAGCTCACAATTTCTCTGTCCCGAATCTCACCCTTTTAACTAACCTTGTCTTCTAAACGCAATTAACACAATGTTATCTGAACATAACACTTAATCAAGATCATCATATCAAGCATACTAATCTCTAGAGGGGTAAGAATATACCTGTATTAACTGCCTCACTTTCCCTTCGTCGCTCTAATCATAATCCCACGCGCATAGCTATAGAAGGCGATGAACCTGCCACTGACCCGGTAGGCTGCGTCATTCTACCTGTATCCCTCCTTCTAGGACAGTCCCTCGTCACATGGCCCTGACGGCCGCAGGTGAAACAAGCACCAGAAAGAAGACGACACTCCCCGGGATGACGTTTGCCGCATCGTGCACACTGAGGAAAACATGAACCCGATCGCTAACCCATGTATACCGCGGAACGAAGCTCGAGCTCGACCAGCTCCCGAATACCCCGAACGCCCCAAGATCGTGGAGGACCACTCTGATCTTGGCGGAGGGCATAACTAATTTCACGAGGCGGTTCGCCTCAAAGTTACCAAAAGACCTGCTGCTCGCCTCTTCGCTGATCTCGGTCATTCCGTCGACCCCTCCGCTCCTCACATCCAAGTGCATAAGCCTGCATGCGGGCAATATCCATGCCCGGCTGAAGGGCTACACGAACAAGCCTGCGCGGTAGTCATCGAGCGGTGGCGTGGCGGTGTACTGGTCCTCCATATCGGCTACTAACGCGGGGACATACCGAGCTAATGAGTCGAACTCACATTGTACTCCCGACCGTGCGCCTCTCGTCTCGGCGTAATCTGCCGGCGTGCCCTCGCCATCTGCGGAGGCAAGAAGTGGTGAGAAATGCCTCAGAAATCGTCCCATACTGTTTGGAAGTGCATGCTCCCCGGGGCGGCTCACGAATCAAACGATCATCGCGGATCACGCGGCCGATGTGAACCTAATACCACTGACTCGGTCTCGAAGCCTTGATCACTCTCATGATCCGTGAATCGTCGGATGAACTCTGCGGATCATCCTCGTGCCTCGATCCATAAAACATCGGCGGCTCTAACTCGTAAAGTCCCGATCTCAAACTATCCGCTCTCGGGTGAACTACGGGTACTACCGGTACCGGAATCGCTGCATCCAGCTTATCCTCGTGCCTTGCCACTATCCTGGCCAATAACTGGGCCATCTCCTTGTAACCCATCTCCTCTGCTCCAGGCTGTGGGACTGGAGGCTCAGGTACTGTGGTCTCAGCAGCCACTGCTGCGGCTCTCGCAAAACTCGCCGTCTGAAGCACTATCTCAGGTAATGACCGGGCCTGCGCCCTCGTACTCCTCTGTATCCTACTAGCAGCTCCCTCGGCTGCCTTGCCCATCTGGGCCCGGGTTGCCTTGCGCGGAGGCATAACTGGTAAAAACGAAATACGTCAGAGGGGTCCAACTTATAATCTGACTCAAGGCACGATCTCGGAATGAGAAGAATGGAAACCAATCCTAAATATCCTATAGCCTCGATTATTGGTGTGGTGCACAACACACGATAATCAAGACTACTAGATACGGTGCGTAGACACTTTCCGAGGATTAATCGCTCTTATACCACTTTTGTCACGACCGAACCGGGCAGTGGATCGTGCCTACGGGCACCCAAGTAGACATATATCAGAGTAACCAGCGTAATATAAAAACAAGACATGAAACAATTATAAAATGAGAACAATTTATCAAGAGAAGATTGCCTTTCGGCATGTATATGTACATAAAATTTTGAACCCGAACAGTTACATCCCTTTTACAAACTCTGCCCACAACAGTACTACAGACCTCTAAGATTTTTACAACAACTATGACGGGACAGGGCCCCGCCATACCCCTGAATGTACAAGAACTTACAAACTCGAGGAAAACATATCATAAGATAAGCCTCCGGAGAAAACGGAGCTTCCCAATACGCTGAACTGTGATCCTAAGAGTGAGGATCAACCGATGTACCTCTACCTGCGGCATGAACGCAGCCCCCCGAAGAGTCAAGACAACAGTACCAAGTATGTGGCTGGAAAATCGTAAATGAAATCATAACAGTTTATATAAAACAGGAGACATATATGATAATCAAACTACAGTTTACAACATAAAAGTAGTCATGTCAAGGCAGGGACTCACTCCCTCAAAGTCATCCCTCATGCCCGTGGAACTTGTTCCTCACTGCCGGCAGTCTAGGTATAAATCGTATGATACGTATAACATGTCTCGGCCTATCTCATAGGACTCGAGGTGGAATCGTGTGGAATACATGTCTCGGCCCATCTCATGGGACTCGATAGGAATCGTATGGAATACAAGTCTCGGCCCATCTCATGGGACTCGATAGGAATCGTATGGAATACATGTCTCGGCCCATCTCATGGGACTCGATAGGAATCGTATGGAATATATGTCTCGGCCTATCTCATGGGACTCGATAGGAATCGTATGGAATACATGTCTCGGCCCATCTCATGGGACTCGATAGGAATCGTATGGAATACATGTCTCGGCCCATCTCATGGGACTCGATAGGAATCGTATGGAATACATGTCTCGGCCCATCTCATGGGACTCGATAGGAATCGTATGGAATACATGTCTCGGCCCATCTCATGGGACTCGATAGGAATCGTATGGAATACATTCCCGGTCCATCCCATGGACTCGGTATCAAAACGTGGTGGAATACATTCCCGGTCCATCCCATGGACTCGGTATAGAATCAGTCATAACATTTAAACGCTCTTTTAAGACAGATTAAGATAATACCATACTTTCCTTCTTTTTTTAAAAATCAAGTAGCAACATTCTTTTCAAAAAGTTCAAGTTTGCCTAATAAATACTCAAGTCTCTCATTTTCGCAAGGTTTCGTAGTTCATAGTCTTAATCACTTAATAACATAATTCTCTTTTAAAACAATTTGAGTAACATATGCCTTATGTGTGAGTAGGTTATTCTTGTTTATAACAATCTTATTAAAGCAACCATGATCTAGGAAATGTAATACAATTTTGTCTTATCTTAGCTTCTATGCAGATGGAGGTTTCTACTGGTTTTAATAATATTAATTATTTGTCAATACATTTTCCTTTATTAATGCTGCAGTGGTTCGTTCGATACTTATTCTCATTTCTGAAATCAGTAAAACATTATTCTTTAAAAACCAAGTACTCATTACTCACGAATGAGGTTTCACACTTTTTAACAAAATTCATATCAATTCAATTAAGTCAAGTCTCTTATCTTTTAAGATCAAGTCTCTTAACTTCTAAAATCGATAAACCATTCTTTTACCTACATAAAGTCGTTATAACTAACTTCCCATAAAGCTATTATAACACCTTATGTTTTAAACCAACCAAATTCATTTAGCACATGTACGTCTACCGTACTACATAGTTACAAAACATCATGCTAGAAAGGATAGGAAGAGGTTCACATACCTCGCGACGATTATCGACAATTAGCAATACGCTCCACCGTACTATACCCTGCTAGCCTTGTCCTCCCTTCAAGTAGAACACGCCACTCATGAACTTCAACCTATAATGTCCATATATGTCTATCAACGTCTAGACTACTCATTGAATATTCTAGCGAAGGTTCTTAATTCTGAAAAATTGGGCAAAGACTTCCTACGTCAAACTAGACAAGTCTACTGTAAATACATCCCTATGTAAGTACAGTTCAATACTCTTCTTTTATGCCATCCTTCTATACGTCTTATACTCAATTATATACTACTACAGTATGTAATCTCCAATTACTATAGAAGGACAAGATATTTACCTCGACAAGCCCAAAATTATCCAAGATATATGTCGATCCTGAGCAAGGTTTAGCTCCTATTCTGTACGCTCCAATCCGCTCCAAGAAACCCTTAGAAGTTTCTAAACAACTTCTACTTAATACTTCAACCAACTATGAAGATTTTCCTAGGGTTTCGTTTTCTGACTAATGGATATAAAGTAGTATTTCTGGGATTTTAGTATAGAGGTAACTTGGGAATACTACAAGGTATTTGGGCTAAAGTATTTTGGCATAGCAATAATACTTGAAGACAATTTTTCTACCAAGGGAGGGGGGTATGTTTCGGCTAGAACACAAGGAAGGGGTTTTACGAGGGCTCACAAAGGGGGAGGGGTGGTTTGGACGAGAGCTTCAAGAGGGAGGGGGAAGGATTTTAAGACTTAGAAATTATTTTGTGGATGAAGAAGTCTTCAACTAAGGGGGGGTATTTATAGGCCCTTCAAAGGCCAAGATCAAAACAAATGGAAGGTGTAGATGTGGTAGCTTGTTCAAGTGAGGTCTTCCACCAAGTGTCCACCACAAAGTTGGGAAATATGTCCACCACAACATTGGGACATATGTCCCCCACAACAATGAGCCAAGTGGCCTCCCACTTGCTCAAGAAAAACGTCCACAATGCCTCCCCCACATGCCCCAAAAAACGCACATACCTACTCCCACTCACTCAAAGAAAATATCTTCCAAGACTTTGACCATTTGACCTTGTCCACTTGGCCACCATTTCGTCCAAACCATGCCAACTAAGGGTGACACATGTCGCCCTCCAATTGGTCCAAAATATTTCATCTCTCGGAAAAATCCGTAATCGGTTAAAATATTAAAAACGTAGAATTTCCTTCACAAGGTTCGGAATCTTTTCCGTTGAAAGTTCACAATCTCATCCTTAACCTAATTAGGGTTTGTACAAATGTACGTACGTCCTCACATACATACTCTGGAAATACGGGGTATAACAGTAAGAGTTAAATACGACGCCGAGTCGGGTTGAGGACCTATTAAGGGTCGCCCCGTAGCTTGAAATGAAATGGGATCAGTTGGTAGTAGTCCCTCTACGTGACAGGGTCACGAGGGTTTAAGGCCTAAGTCTAGTTAATCATTTTACGGGTTCGTGGACGCATTCCACCGGAACCAGGTTGTAAGAGCCGGAACTGGCCTTATGTTGTTTAGAATAGTAACTCCAAATATTAGAGGCCCGAATCAGTATGAAGGCTATGTACGTATGCTAGTATAAGTTTGGAAGTACGGAAGGAGTACGACCAGTGAAAAAAGAGAACAACCAAGTGTAAAGAAATGAAGCCTGAATCCATGAGGACCTTTCATGGTGACTACACCCGTGAGTGTTGGGTGGTAGCTGAGCGGTTAGATAATAATTGTCGGTAATGATACAGTCGTTGGACCCTAGCAGACCTAACAGAGCTGTATGACAGACATCGAGGTCATTATGAGTACGGGCTAGTTGGCCTCTTGTTATGCCAACGTGGACTACATAGAGAGATTGATTCGGTACCAATTTCCCGGTAAGCCGGTTATCGAGTGGAAAGGAAGAGAAGTGGTAGTAACCAGTGAATTATCCTTCCTTGTTTGGCACCATGGTTTTTTTTATAGGTCTGCGTGACTTGTTCATTTGAGGTAAATTGACACAGGAAGTAAGTAATAATTGAATTTGAAGGAATTCATGTTAAGTGCCCTTGGAGTTGGTTTGGTGTGGCGGTCAAGGCCACGACCTTCCGGATAATTTCAGAAAAATGTACAATGCAAGAATAAATAAGTACGAGTGCTGCCGGCGGAAAGCTGAGGGCATCTTTGGTAGGTTTTGAAAATCTATATGACTTTAAGGAGGTGCGTGATGATTAGATATACTGGACCGCGAGAGGACCCTGTGATTAGGGTTGTGACTCCAAGGAAAGTTTAAGTAAGGGAGATAAGTTCTCTCCCCTATGTAAAAGGACAGATTTACGCATTATGGGGTTGCGTGTACCCATGTTGTTAGACGAAGGATATGAGACTGGTAAAGTCTTCAGTATCGTCATGCCATAGGTTACAATTGTGGATAACCGTGGGAAAGTTTTGTGTCGGGGAAATTAAGAACAGCGTTTAATTGGTCGTGGAATATCATAAAGATATAAATGCAGGTTGTACGCATGTATGAAACTGTACGATTACGAATCGAGATAGAAATACTTTTGCTAATAGTAAGCCTAAGGTAAGGTTCTGACCAGATTGATAAAAGAGAATACGACTATTGTTATGTATGTTGCACGAGATATGATGACCCCAGACCAGTGTAAGACAATTAGTAAATAATGGGTAGTAAGAACACCTTGAGGAAAAGTGGTAGCATCGGGTTACTACTTGACGAGATCAAGGAAAACCTCCCCCCACTAAATTGTGATTGACAGGAAGTCTTAGCCAGGAGGCAAACAAAGGAATCAAATCTAAGTTTAGTGACCAAGTTAGGTTGCAACAGAGAAAGGGAAACAGGAACCATAGGTGAGATTAAGGATACCCGAATATTTCACAGGAATGAGAAAGGCTTCCAGTTATTGGAAGATAAGTTGACTCGACTACAGTTCTAAATCCTCCTGAAAAACTAGAGGGTTAGGTTATTATGATACCATGTTGGGTGTTGGGCTAGGTTGTGTGCTGACGCAACCCGATCAGGATAGAGCCTATGTTTTCCCGGTAGTTATGGAAGCAGGAAAGGAAATTACGCCACTCACGATTTAGAGCTGGCGGCAGTTAAGCATGCCTTGAAGATTTGGGGGGAATGACGTATATATAGACTTCATGTGGATATTTGGTGCAGACCACAAAATCCTCTGGTATATCTGCAGACTGAGGCAGTAGAAATTGCGACAGAAATGGTGGTTAGAGACCTTTACTATCCGGGGAAAGTCAAGACAGTTACAGATACTCCTTGTCGTGGATCTAAGGGTAGTCTGCCAGATGGTCAGCCAGATAGACAGGACGTGGTCCGTAAGATTCATCAGCTCCCGAGCCGAGGGGGTTCGATTATTTGTTTCCAAGGTAAGTGAAGGTTAGTTCCGAGAGGTTACTGAGTCTTCCGTCGTTGAGGAGGTAAAGAGGCGACAATATGAGGATCTAGTTATGATACGGTATCGAGATACGACTCTCCGAGAAGAGAAGAGCCTGTTTGAGTAGCACCGGATGGGGTGCTGTGAGATGAGGATAGATTGCGTGTACCCGGTACTGCAGGACTAGTCAGCAGGTTTTAGGGGAGGCACGCAGTGCTTATTGCTCTAATTGTTCGGGGCCGACTAAGTTGTGTCGTGACCTCAGATGTATGTATGGGTAAGATGACTGGGAAAGGGACATAGCGGGGTTTACTGCTTAGTGTCCGAGTTAGTAGCAGGTCATGGTTGAGCACCAGAAGCCCAGTAGGCTATTGCAAGCGATTTAGATCCCGACTTAGTTATGGAAGGTAATTAATATGGATTTTGTTACAGGGTGGCATCGTACTCGGAGGAAGTGCGACTCCCTGGGGGTCATGGTAAATAGGCTGGCGAAACCAGCCGTGTTCTTCCGGTTAGGACCACTTACTCGGCTGAGGATTATGCTAGCTTGTATAGCAGAGAGATTATGAGACTGCACGGGGTTCCTACGTTTATAATGACAGACAGATGAGCTCGGTTCTGAGATAACTTCGGAGGTTTTTTCGAAGGGATTTGGGACACGGGTGAGTCTCAGTGTTGCATTACACCCTCGGGCCAAGCGGACGAGAGCATACTATCCAGGCACTTGAGGATAGGTTGCAGGCCGATGTTATTGATTTCAGAGTCAGCTGAAAGGATTATTTGCCTCTTGTTGAGTTACGTACGATAACAGATACCCTTCCGGTATTCGGATGGCCCTGTATGAGGCCTTGTATGCAAGAAAGTGTAGGTCGTCGATTGGTTGGTTCGACGTGGACGAGGTCTGATTAGTTGACCCGCATGGATTCGGAGTGTGGATAAGGCGAAGCTTATCCAGGAAAGATCGATAATGCTTCGAGTCGTGAAGCTTTTTGCAGATAACCGACGTCGACACTTGGATTTCAGGTTGACATTCTGGTATAAGTATTGTTATGTGGCCACGTGTGGCATTATTGGTATGTGGGGGTTGTAAAAGCAGACTATGTCGCTACTTATAAGATTGACTCCGAAAGAACATTCGGGGACGAATATTTCTAAGGGGGAAGAATGTTACACCGGAATTTGAGGATATGTTTCTAGAATGTGCGTAAGAACTCAAATGTTAAGATTCGAGGCAGTAAGAATTTATCGAATTATGGAAATGTCGGAAACGAAATATTGAGCGAGCGGGAGGGCGACACGTGTCACCCCCCTTACTTGGTCTTGGACGAAAATACATGGTTAGGATGGTCATTTGACCATAATTTAAATGACCAAGTCTTGCAAGACAAATAGCTTGACATTGTTGACTAAGTCAAATGCCACTTGGCTTGATCCTTGTGAAATGCATCCAAACCACACAAGTGTTCTAATCTTAACCCTCCATTTGGTTATATATTCATCCTACTAGTGCAAGATGACTTCTACACTTAGAAAAATTTAGAGAAAATTTTGTGTTCTTGAGAGGAGCACTCGGGTTTTCCCTCCTTTGCAAGACAAATTTTTTCAATTGTTGTCCAATAATCTCCCCACTTTAAACCAAGGTACCTAAGGGTATTGTAAGTGTATCTCAATAGAAAAATCCCGGAAAAATGGTGTTTTCGTATTAGTCGCAAGGCGAAAACCTAAGGAGTTCTTCAACTTTGGAGTTGGAACTTGAAGAGAAGTTCTTCATAAGCTTCTAAGGGTTGCTTGGAGTGGATTGGAATGTCAAAAAGAGGAGCTAAAGTTGCTAAGGATCGACTTGTAGTCTTGGATCATATTTGGGCTAAATGAGGTATAATCTTAGTCTTACTTTTGTAATTGAAGATTCCATGTTATTATAAGTTATAAATGATCATGTGATATGTGTTATGAAGTTTGATAAGTGTTATGGAATTTTAGGAGCTCAAAACCGAAATGACATGTTTAGCCTTTTGAAATTGAAATACAATTTTGGTCGTTAATTAGAATCGTCGCATGTTACTTACTTGAAGATTATAGTAGTATAATAGATTGCGACTTGACATCATGTTATGCTAACAACTTGGATTGAAATGGAAATTGGATTAGAATTGATGTTATAGTACTTCAAGTTTGCCGAATTGGCCTAGTAGTTGTATTTGTTTGATATCGTTTGTGGGGCGGAATTTTACACGTCTAGTAGGCGTGTAATCCCCTATTGTTGATTTCATTTATTGGGCCTTAAATGTGGCGTGTTTGGTTATTGTATTCGGCCTTGAAAAAGGTGGCAAATTAAGTAGAAACAAAGGAGGTGCTGTCCGATTTTCCGTAAAATTTAGAGACTTTACACTTATAATGTTCTACGTTTGAAGTAAGGCATTAATAGACGTACTATGGTCATTATAGGTTGACATACTACGTACGGCGAATTGGACTTAGCAAGTGGATTAAACCGAAGAGGTATGTGGAACTTTTTTATCTCTTGAGCATGAATAGGTTGTAAATGTATAGTGCGGTGAGCGTCTGAATTTTGACAATCTAGGTCCATTGGATATCCTTGGCTTATTTTAAGAATGTCCAAGATGATTGAGTTAGGGAATTAACTCACTTGTTAAATATTAAGGATATCTTGGCTTTCAAAAGTTAAGAGACTTTAAGTATGTTGAAAGTATTATTGATACTTGTTTTGTTGGAAAGTTTAAGTCTCTTGGTTATAAAGAAGTATGTAAGTTGCTAATGTATAAAGCTAGTATAGCGGCTTTATGGGAAGTTGGTTATAATAGCTTTATGGAAAGTTAAAAAGAGTGGTTTACTCTAAGAAATTTTAAGTATGATAAATGACTTGTTTTAATGAAAGGCAATTTGATTTTAAGGCATCAAATGCCTAGGGTTTCATAAGAAAAGGAGTTACTTGATTTAGAAACCTAACTTTATTTCTAAAGGTATTGTGACTTGTCTTGAAACGTAATTGCGACTTGATACTATGGTTAATAGTATCTTGGAAGTGTTATACTAAAAAGAGTCATTTGTTTTAAAGAGTAGAAGTATGTAGTACTTGGGTTAAATTCTGGATCTTTATAAAAGACATGTTAGTGCACAAGTAAACTAAAATGAGAGTGTATGTGAACAAGAATAATAAGAAGTTAGGGATTCTTAACTTGCTTATATATTGTGTGATAAGCGGTAGTGCTTATGTTATGTATGATAGCGGTTTGTGCTAGTGGTATATTATTCATTTGGGGTCATTCCCGGGTTTGTGGCATTTGCATATTCCGTGGATTTGCTACCGATGTGAGAAATACCTCATGCGAGTCCGAGGGCTTATGCGGGTGAAATAGTCCCGTGCGGGCGGATCTGACCTATCGCGAGGAATACCTCATGCGAGTCCGTAAGGGCTTATGCGGGTGAAATAGTCCCATGCGAGGAATACCTCATGCGGGTACACGCGACCTATGCGGGTGAAATAGTCCCAGGAGTAGGATTGCTTAATGATACTGCGGGCGGGTGGTCCTGCTTTGATCGTGAGCTTCCTAGTTTATATTATAAGTATACTACTATTTACTCATTGTTAGTAAGGCCTTGTGTCGTTAATTGAGTTATCATACTGTCTCGGTTTTATTTTAGACTTATGATTTCATTCTGATACTTTGATTTCACATATTCGATACATGTTGTCTTGACCTCGCCGGGGGTTGCGTTCATGCGCGGTAGAGTCTGAGTTGTTGATCCTCACTGTTAGGCTCACTGTTCAGCTGTTGAGAAACTCCTTTATTCCGGAGGCGTATCCCGGGGATGGGCGGTCGTTGTACCGTCCGGGGGATGGCGGGGCCTGTCCCTTGAGTTGATATTCTTAGAGGTCTGTAGTCACATTTGTGGATTGGGTTGTAAAGAAAAAAAAAGTGTACTGTTCTATTACGTATATTTTACGGAAGGTGGCCTTATCGGCTAGCCTGTGGTTATTTTTATGTTTAAACATTTTATCTATTGTGTATGTTCATTGCTATTCTCGATGTATACGAAAGGGTGCGGGTAGGGCACGATGTGAGCAGGGGTCGGGTCGTGACACTTATAAAATCTCCATATCCTCAATGTCATAATTCTTGTAATATGACACTAGTCCATAACTGTCACACCCCGAATTCGGGCCCGTGACTGGTGCCTTACCCCGGGCACCCTAGTGATACATACATCAGAGAAAAATCAGCGGAACATAACACATAAGTCATGAAACAAGAGATATAATAATAAACAGGCCAACCAAAACGGTTGCCTTCAGTATATACATAACACCTGAACAGTTTAATCCTTTTACAACCCTACCCACGGCGATTCTGGACCTCAAGATTTACAACACTATGACGGGGCGGGGCCCGTATACCACGAATGTTCAAGAACCTACAACTCGTGAACACATACCAAAAGATAAGCCTCGGAAAGCGGAGCTTCCCAATCTGTTGGCTGTGATCCTATGGCGAGGATCCACGGCCGATGTACCTCTACTGCGGCATGACGCGGCCGAAGAGGTCGATCTAACAGTACCAAGTATGTGAAAGCGTAAAATCAGTAAATGAAATCATACTAGTCTATATAAAGCGAGAGACATGTATGATAACCAAACTACGATTCACAACATAAAAGCGATCATGTCGATCGGGGACTCACGCCTCAAGTCATCACTCAAATATAACTATGGGTCTCGCCCACAACATCAATCATGTTCGCATCATGGCGCATGCCCGGAATTACGCCTCGGTGTAGACATGTCCATGATGCAACAATAATACCAATGCCCGTGGCCACATGCCGAATTCTACCTCGGTGTAGACCGTCTGTTATACCGTATTTCCAGTATATGCGAGGGCGTGCGTGAAATTCGAACTTCAAGTAAGGCTTGGCGAATTAATGTTTGTTCACAACACGTTTGGAGTCGTTTTTTTAAAAACGTTTTCCACGACTTTCGTAGGGAATTTCCGCTATGTCATTTTTAATTTTTGCGGATTTTTCCAGAGGCGAAACATTTTGGACCAACAAGAGGCGCCACGGCACCTCTCATTGGTGGACTTGAAACGTCCTTAGGGCCGAAATGGACAAGGGTGGAGCACGTTTTTGTGCCTTTGAAAAGTCAAGGGTTGGTAGGATATTTGTGTTTGGTAAATCCTAGCCTACACTTGCCTAACACATGGATTGATCTTGGCCTTTGGTTGGCCATCCCTGACCTATAAATACCCCTTAAGGTTGAAGACTTCTTCATCCAAAATGCCTAAGTCTTGAGAGCCTTCTCCTCCCCTTTGTGTGAGTTCGTGAGAGCACCCTCTGGGGTGCTAGCCGAGAGTGTACCCTCCCCTGGCCGAGTACCCCACAGTGGGGTAGTAGAGGTATACACCCCTAGCCTAGTTGTTTCGTATAATACCCCCTTTGTGGTATAGAATTACTCTCCAAAGTATTGTTATAATGCCCTAATACCTTAGCCTTATACCTTGTAGTATTCTAAGGTTATACCTATACGAAAAGCCCAGAAATACTATTATACCTTCCTTCAGTCACTAAACGAAACCCTAAGGAAAATCTCCATTGTTGGTTGGAGTATTATTAAGAAGTTGAGTAGAACTTCTAAGGGTTGTTTGGAGCGGGTTGGAGCACCCGTAGTAGGAGCGAAACATTGCTAAGGATCGACTTTTAACTCGGATAATTATGGGCTTATCGAGGTAATTATCTTGTCCCCCTATTGTAATTGGATATTACATGTTGTTAGAATATATAGTTGAAGTATACTATATATAGAACTGAACGTAGTTAGTTGGCAATGTCTTTTGACTTAAGCCTGAAGAATAAAGAATCGACTGACTGTAATTACATAGGGTGTATTCTGATGAGACTTGTGTAGTGGTGCTGTGGAGTAGAATTGTACACGTCAGGTTAGGCGTGTAGAACCCCAGTTGGCTTGATAGCGGCCTCGATGAAGAGAGGAGATTTCTGTTGTGGCGGGGAAGTCTTCGCGAATTTTACGTAGAATGATCTACGATAAGATCTAGATGTTAATAAGTGCCTTGTGGCCTTATAGGTTGAAGTACTACGTGTGGCGCGATCTACTTGGCTTAGGAGTAGCCGGCGTTTGGAAGTACTTGGAGCGTTTTGCTATTAGTCGATACCGTCGCGAGGTATGTGGACCTCTTCCTATCTCTTCTAGCATGATATGTGTGAACTATGTAGTACGGTGAGCGTCACATGTGCTAAATGTATTTGATTGATTTAAAACATAAAGTGTTGTAACGGCTTTATGGGAAGTTGGTTATAATAGCTTTATGTGGATAAGCACATACTTTGTGGGTTTTAAAAAGGTAGCGATTTGAATAATAAGCGGCTTGATATGTGTTAATAAAGAACTTGAAGCATTTCAAAAGATCTATGAATCGTTTTGAAAGAATGAGTATTACTTGGGTTTTGAAAGCTTAAGAGTTATACTAGCTTTATGGGAAGTTAGGTATAACGGCTTAAGAATGTTTCTTGATTTGAAATCGAATGTGTATCGACAAACCAACTGCGGCGTTAATAAAAGGAAAATGTATTGACTAAAGAAGTATTATTAAAACCGGTAGAAACCTCCATCCGCATGAAGCTAAGATGAGACAAAATGATATTACATTTCCTAGATCATGATCGCTTAATAAGATTGATTATAAACAAGAATACCTACTCACTTATAAGACATAGGTTTCTCAAAGCGTTTAAAGGAGAATTATGCTTTAAAGGATTTAAAACTATGAACTCTGAAACCTTTTTCTAAAATGAGAAACTTGAGCATTGAAATTAGGCAACTTGAGCGTTTGGAAAATAAGGTTGTCACTTGATTTTACAAAGGAAAGCATTTTGGTTTACTTAACAATGTTAGTCACTCAAATCTTATACTACGGGTATCGGGTGACCTTTGTAAAGGAATGGATCTTAAAAGGAATTTAACGGACGTAGTACTTTAAGGTTAAAATCAGGACTTTGATATAAAATGAAAGTACCTTGAGTCGTGTGTAACTTGCTTATACTTGTTGTTATGAAACTTGACCATGTTACGTGTGATAGCCTTGTTGTGTAAATGCGTGTTCTACTCGACTCAGGGTCATCAGGAATGTATATCACTTGATTACGGTTCATCCAGGAATGTATTTCACTCGACACGGTTCATCCGGAATGTATTTCACTTGAGGACCGGTTCATCCGGAATGTATTTCACTTGAGGACCGGTTCATCCGGAATGTATTTCACTTGACTCTGGTTCATCCGGAATGTATTCCACTCGACTACCGGTTCGTAGGATGAGCAGGAATGTATTCCACCATTTTCTATATTGGGTCCATAAGACGGGCGAGACACATTATCGTATCACATGATTTGTACCTAGGCGCGGCGGTGAGGAAGAGTTCCACGGGCATGAGGATGACTTTTAGGCGTGAGTCCACGACTTGACATATCGCTTCTATGTTGTGAGCGTAGTTTGGTTATCATACATGTCTCTGCTTTATATAGACTACTATGATTTCATTTGCGATATTTATTTTCGATTTCACATACTGGTACTGTTATGCTTGACCTCGCCCGGGGGCTGCGTTCATGCCGAAGGTAAAGGTACACAAGTCATTGATCCTCGCTCTTAGGGTCTGATTCGGCATTTGAAAGCTCCGTTTCTCCGGAGGCTTATCAGTGGTATAGTCCCCTGTTGTTGTAGGTGTTTACATTCAGGGGTATGGCGGGGCCCTGTCCCGCCATTGTTGTCGTATCATTTCTTAGAGGTCTGTAGTACTGTCGTGGGCAGGGTTTGTGAAAAGGATTAAACTGTTCATTTGTAAAAGTTGTTATTTATATATGCCAAAAGGCAAGTTTTCCTCAGATTACTGTTTTGTACTTCACTTGTTTCATGTATATGTTTTATGTTCCGCTGATTACTCTGATGTTGTGTCACTAGGGTGCCCGGGGTAAGGCACCAGTCACGGGCCCAGTTTCGGGTCGTGACAAAAGTGGTATCAGAGCAGTTAATCCTCGGAAAGTGTCTGACCAGTATCGATGAAGTCTTGATTATCGGTGTGTTGTGCACGCCCGATAATCAGGAGGCTATAGGATATTTAGGATTGGTTTCTATTCTTCTCACTCTGAGATCGTGCCTTAGAGCTGAGTTGTAAGTTGGACCCTCTGATGAAATTCTTTCCCTTATCATTATGCCTCCGCGTAGAACCGGGCCCGGGAGGCAAAGCGTGAGGAGGCTGCGAGTAGAGTTCGAGAGGTTACGTGGGCGCAGGCCAATCATTACCTAGGGTAATGCTTCATTCGAGGATTTCTGCGACGCCACTAGCCCGAGTTTAAGCGCGGCGGCGGTTCCTCTGCGGCCATGATATTTGAACCTTCGGTTCCACGACCGAGAGCAGTATGGATTGCGAAAGAGGCAACCACATTACTAGCTATGGATTTGGCTACGGAGAGTATCTGGTTGTACCGCAAGTCTTGATGACTACCTAAGAAGATTGTGCAAGTAATCCTTGATTGAAGCGAGCATGGCACGTATGCGGGCTTATCGCGGCGAGCGAACGTAGATTGTGGGTTAACGAAGGACGAGAAGAGGCGAGCGGCAAGGTCCTTTGGTAACTTTCGGCGAGTCGCCTCGCGGCGAATTAGGTTATGCACATCCACGGTCGAGTGGTCTTCCACGGGGTTCAGGACGTTCGGGTTATGAAGGAGTTGGTCAGAACTCCAGGGCTTCCGGTTCACTATGTGACAGACGTCATCCCGGGGAATGTCGTCTTTTAGTTGGTACTTGTTGTACCTATGACCGTCAGGGTCTGGTGTCGAAGAGTGTCCTTGTAGGAGGACTTAGCCGAGGATCGGTGGGTAGTTTGTCATCTTCTAGCTTATCGCCTACGAGGCGAGTTTGTTTAAACGACTAAGGAGTGGCGGTAGATATAGATATATCTTTAACCCTCTAGAGTTTTGTTTATGTGATAAGGTGAGTATACCTTAAGTGCTATGTTCTGATAGCAGTGTGTTGGTTAGTTAACCAAGTAAGATTCGGGGGAATAGAGAAGGTGTGAACCTTAGAGTTTTGTTACGTAGAGACCTTAGAGGTAAGGTCATCTAGAGTAAAAGACGTATGGGTATGTTGATCCTTATCGGGGTGCCTAGTGCAAGTGAGCGATGGTTGTGAGATAAGTCACGAGTAGTGTGGGATGAAAGAGGGTAGTTGAGCTAAGAAGACCGCTAGGTTTTAAAGCGTGTTTAGTGAGATTGTTCCTTGGGAGCTAGTATTGTGCGGCGTTGCGGGTCGGGTTGAGGCCGTTGCGGGTCAACCCGCGGTAGGTTTGGTGGTGGGGTCAGGTTGTGGTGGTCCGCCTTGTGTTAGGGTTGTGAGGTGTTAGGCCCAGTTTAGTTAACCAGTGCGAGTTCGTGGATGCGTTCGACCGATGGTCGGGCGATGGGAGCAGCCCATCGTGTTCTTGATCGAGACCATTCACTCGGCGGTGTTGATTTATCGAAAGGTTGTAAGGCTGCGGGGTGCCTACCTTCACCTTATGACGAGTGGAGCCAGTTTACGGCTGTTTTTGTTTCTGGAAGTTTTACCAGGCAAGATTAAGAACTCAGGTGAGTCTCAGAATCGCATTCGCCCTCGGGCCAGTGTTGGATTTCAGGGGTAGTTGTAGGGATTGTTGTCTCCTGTGGAGGGAGTGTTTAAGCTACGATTCGGTGTTTGGATGTCGCCTTTTGAAACCTTGTAGAGGCGGAAGTGTAAGTTGCCGGTCGATTGGTTCGATGTTGGCAAGGTTCAGATAGTTGGTTCAGGCTTGTTCCAAATTGTGGGTAGTGAAGCTTGTCTAGAAGAGGTTACGCGGCTCAGAGATATCGTGCGGATAATCGGCGATGACGCTTAGAGTTCAGGTTGATGGTCGGTCCTCTTGAAGGTACCACCCCGGTTAGGGTGTGACGAGTTGTGGAAAAACTGGGGAACTTAGCCGGAGTTACTTTGGGCCTTTGTGAGTTCATGTGAAGAATAGGCCAGGTTGCCTATATGTTAGCATTTGCCGTCCGACTTAGGAGGAAGGACGTCCGGTCTTTCGTATTGTTATGTTCGGGAAAGTATCGAAGATCCATCCAGAATGTTCCCAGTTAATGATGACCACGTTAGAGATAGTAACCAAGTTTTGGATACTAAAGCGATGCTCGAAATGTGGTAATAATTCGAGTGTCACGACGGCTTGATGATCATGGCGGCGGTACCATTTGTTGGGTCGTCGCAAGGCTCGCGACAAAGTGACAAAGTGGTATCTCAGACAAAGTGACAAAGTAGTATTATTTGTGGTGATGTTAGAGGTGTTTCCTCGTGGACTTAGATGTAAGTATTGTGCGCAGTTGTTTCTGTGGCCATGTGTGGCAGGTTTGTTCTCGTAAGTATAGTAGTGAAGACTATCTTGTGGCGTTGTTGTGAGACTTAGAAGGAACATTCGGGACGAATGTTTCTAAGGAGAGAATGTTATACCGTATTTCCAGTATGCTGCGAGGGCGTGCGTAGGAAATTCGAACTTCAAGTAAGGCTTGGCGAATTAATGTTTGTTCACAACACGTTTGGAGTCGTTTTTCGACGAAACGTTTTCCACGACTTTCGTAGGGAATTTCGGCTATGTCATTTTTAATTTTTGCGGATTTTTCAGAGGCGAAACATTTTGGACCAACAAGAGGCGCCACTTGGCACCCTCTCATTGTGGACTTGAAGCGTCCTTACGACGAAATGGACAAGGGTGGAGCACGATTTTTGTGCCGTTGAAAAGTCAAGGGTTGGTAGGATATTTGTGTTTGGTAAATCCTAGCCCTACACTTGCCTAACACGTGGATTGATCTTGGCCTTTGGTTGGCCATCCCTTGACCTATAAATACCTTAGGTTGAAGACTTCTTCATCCAAAATGCCTAAGTCTTGAGCCTTCTCCTCCCTTTGTGTGAGTTCGGCCGAGAGCACCCCCCCCTCTAGGGGTGCTAGCCGCGAGTGTACCCCTCATGGCGAGAGTACCCCACAGTGGGGTAGGCGAGGTATACACCACTAGCCTAGTTGTTTTAGTATAATACCCCTTTGTGGTATATTCTTACTCTCCAAAGTATTGTGATAATGCCCTACTAACTTAGCCTGATAACTTGTAGTATTCTAAGTTTATACATATACGAAAAGCCCAGAAATACTATTATACCTTCCTTGAGTCACTAAACGAAACCCTAAGGAAAATCTCCATTGTTGGTTGGAGTATTATTAAGAAGTTGAGTAGAACTTCTAAGGGTTATTTGGAGCGGGTTGGAGCACCCGGAGTAGGAGCGAAACATTGCTAAGGATCGACTTTTAACTCGGATAATTATGGGCTTATCGAGGTAATTATCTTGTCCCCCTATTGTAATTGGATATTACATGTTGTTAGAATATATAGTTGAAGTATACTATATATAGAACTGAACGTAGTTAGTTGGCAATGTCTTTTGACTTAAGCCTGAAGAATAAAGCGAATCGGCTGTAATTACATGGGGTGTATTACGAGACTTGTGTAGTGGTTGTTATACCGTATTTCGGTATGTACGTGGGGAATACGTCTAAAGTTAGCCTTAAAAGTTAGGCTTGGACGAAAATTATTGGGCCTGACTCACAAAGCGATTGGTTTTCCGATGAAGCGTTTCCACGACTTTCATAGGATAAATTCCGGCTATGTCATTTCTTATTTTTGCGGATTTTTCCGAGAGGCGTAACACTTTGGACCAATGAGAGGCGACACTTTCCACCCTCTCATTGGTGGACTTATCACGGCAATAGGGCGATTGGATGACAATCCTTGTCATAAAGTTGGATAGATATTTTGTGTGCAAGTTGGCTAGGTACACTTGCCTAATCTTGACCTTACACTTGCCTAGCACTTGGCTAAATCTTGGCCATTGGTTGGCCATGTCTTGACCTATAAATACCCTCTTGAGATGAAGAGTTCTTCATCCACTAAAGCTTTCAAGTCTTGAAAAATCCTCCTCTCACTTGTGAGCAATTCGTCCAAACACCTCCCCTTTGAGTGAAGTTTTGGCGAGGCCCTTCCCTCTAGCCTAGCGAAACCTACCCCCTCCTTGGTAGGAAAGTTGCCTTCTAGTATTGTTATAATGCCCAATTTAACCTAGCCCAAATTCCTTAGTACTTAGTAGAAGTTGTGGGAAACTTCTAAGGATTCTTGGAGCGCCTTGGAGCTTTGGATTAGGAGCTAAACCTCGCTCAGGATCGACTTTTTACTTGGATATTATTGGGCTTATCGAGGTAAATAATCCTAACCCTCTTTTGTAATTAGAGAATGCATACTGTAGAAGTATTGAGATAAGTATAAATACTTAGGAGGTTATTAAGAATAGAATTGATCTGTAACACCTTAGAAGGGTATAAAGAAGAATATCTGTTTGTACTTACATGGAATTTGTTTTCACTGATGAGACTTATATAGCTCACGGGTAGGGTTGTGCTGCCGACTTTCCATAGAATTGAGGACCCTCTGTTTAGAATGACCTCTGAGAATAGTCTAGACTTTGATAGATGTCTGTGACTATTTTAGGCTGATTCTCTGCTTGCGACATACTCGACTTGGCGGTGGATTTGCGAGAAGGTATGTGATTCTTCCTATACTCACGAGCATGATATTTTAAGTATATATAGTGCAGCAGACGTACATATGATAATCGGCAATGTCTTTTGACTTAAGCACGAATAATAAGAACCTTGAAGTATGTCAAAAGAATAATGAATCATTTTTAATGAAGAGTAATAGTTGGTGTTAAAACAAAAGCTTAAGAGTTATACTAAGCTTTATGGGAAGTAGGTATAACAACCTAAGAATGATAAAAGGAATTTACTTGTTTGTTTATAAAAGCCTTGTATTGCTTTACATTAAGTGTAGTAAGATTGGTTGATAGGTAGACATCTTATGATCTTTGCGTGTGTTAAATGCCTTGTAATGTGTGAAAGGGGTTATTCTTTGTGCTTACGTTGCTAACGGTAAGTCCGTTATCTTGTTATTGTATCACCTACCCCTTGACTTGTTATACCGAGGGCTTGCCACCCTTGATGCAGTCTATACGGCTATGCGGTCTATGAGACTATGCGGGCTGCGGTATGCTCGGGATTGATCATTCGGGTGTTTAGCCCGATCACGGGGATGCCTATGCGGTCCATGGGACTACGCGGTCTTTGAGGCTACGCGGTGCGGAAGTCGAGGAGAATGCGGGGCTAGCTACCCCGATCACGGGAATACCTCATGCGGAGTGCATGTGTGACCTATGCGGTGCGGAAGTCGAGGACTAGGCATGAGAATGATACTATGGGCGGTTGGCCTTGCTTCGATCATTCGCGGCCTAGACTAGACATTCTGATTTTCCTATTCTTGTTATTGTTGTGATGTGGCACTATGTGCAATTGAGCGATTATATTTGTGAAAAGGTTTTAAATACCTTGATTTCATTTAAAGTACTTTATAGTTTCACATACTTGGTACTGTTATCTTGACCTCCTTGGGTGCGTTAAATCTGCGAGTTCTAGAGGAAAGCAGGTGCTAGATCCACATCCTTAGGATCTCTACGTTGGTGTTAGGAGCTCCACTCTCTCCGGAGGCTCTACTTTTGGGTATGATCTCCCTGTTGTTGATAGTTTTGTACAGACAGGGTATGGCGGCCCCTGTCCGCCATAGTTATTATTTCCTTAGAAGTGCTGTAGTCTGTTGTACAGTTGGGATGTAACTGCAAAAAAACTTGGTTTATGTATATATGCCGAAAGGCAATCTTTTCATCAGATAAAATGTTCTAGTTATATCATGTTTCATGTCTTGTTTTATATTCCGCTGATTGTTCTCTGATGTATGACTACTTGGGTGCGGGTAAGGCACGATCCACGAACCGGGCAGTCGTGACAAAAGTGGTATCGAGCGATTAATCCTCGGAAAGTGTCTGAGCCGTATCTAGTAGAGTCTTGATTATCGGTGTGTTGTGCACCACACCAATAATCGAGAGGCTATAGGATATTTAGGATTGGTTTCCATTCTTCTCACTCTGAGATCGTGCTTTAGAGGCGTGTTATAGGTTGGACCCTCTAACGCATTCCTTTCTATGAGATATGCCTCACGTAAGGCAACCGGGCCCGAAGGGCAAAGCGAGGAGGCTGCTAGTGTGACACCCAGTCACGAGGGCTCGAGCCGAGCTATACGAGGCGCGAGTTCTATGACACCGCCGGCCCAGCGAGACCGCGATACCAGCGCCTCGCATCCCTCGGCCGGGCGAGAGTTAGGAGTACAAGGAGATGGCGATTACTAGCCAAGGTCGTGGCGGATATGAGAGAGGTTTGGCGGCCATTCGGTTCGATTCGGCTCGGTAGTACGTTGTTCACGAGGCGAGATAGCTTGAGGCTACGGGACTTCACGAGTTGCGACCGCGAGTTTCTGGTCTAGACGGAGGATGATCGCGAGGAGTTCATCCGTCGATTCTGAAGGATTATGCGGGTGGTCAAGGCTTCGTGATGCGTGACATTCGGTTCGCATCGGTGCGTGATACCGCGATCGATTGGTTCGATTCATGGGAGCTTTCGGGAGAGCATGCACCTCAGCAGGTATGGGATGAGTTTTGAGGCTTTTCTCACACACTTCTTGCCTCGCAGATGAGAGGCACGATCGGCGATTTTTATTCTGAGGCGGGAGGGCCTTACGGTTAGAAAGTACAATGTCGAGTTTGATTCATTAGCTCGATATGTTCTGCCTTGTAGCGAATATGGAAGACCGGGTGCATCGCTACGTCAGGGCTGAGACGACTATATGGCCGAGTCTTGTGCGGGTGTGTCCGCCGGCGGGCATGGACATTACGTATGCGAGCTCGTGCATTGGGATGCGAGGCGTAGAGACGCCGCGGGTAGACCGATATCGGCGAGAAGAAGGCGGGGCGGCCGGTTCTTTTGGTGGTTCTCGGGGTGGCGGCATCGTGAAGTCGGTTGCACCACAATGGCTCGAGCACTCCTACATCATTTGGTCTGACCAGAGCGATCGGGGCGGTCGGGGCCCGGGACTTGAGTTTCGAGGGGTAACGAGGCTAACCGTTCGAGGTCTGTTCAGTGTGCCCGTTGTGGTAGATTCCATTCTGGGAGCTGTTATGCTACTACGGGGACTTGCCATACTTGTGGCCAGCAGGGTCATTTCGCGAGTTTGCGGCCGGCAGCGGGGGTAGGGCCCGGCTACGAGTGCATTGCCGCTTCTTCATCCCAGCGATTACTCGCCCGGGCGGTACTCGAGATCGGCAGGTCGCGGAGTCGTGGGCGAGTCGAGTTCTAGCGGTCCTCAGAACCGCATATATGCTTTGTCGGTAAGCGGGATCAGGAGGCCTCACCTGATGTCGTCACAGGTACCTTATCAGTTTCTGGGTTAGATGTATATGCTTTGATAGATCCGGTTCTACTCTGTCCTATATATCTCCCCTTGTTGCTAGTAGGATAGGGATAGAGCACGAGTCCATAGACCGCTTTCGAGGTAGCTACGCCGGTGGGTGATTCGGTGGTAGCTCGGCGGGTATATAGAGCTTGCCCTGTGACCATTCTGATCGTCGGACCTTGCCGACTTGATAGAGTTGGAGATGATTGACTTGGCGTAATCATGGGGATGGATTGGCTAGCTTCTTGCTACGCCAATGTAGGCTGAGAGAAAGTAATGCAGTTCGATTTCTGAGGCCGGTTGTTGAGTGGGAAGGGAACGCGGTATCGCCGAAAGGTAGGTATATTTCCTACCTCAAGGCTAGGACGATAGTGCAGAAGGGGTATATCTACCATGACGTTCGGGTGTTTGATACTGAGGCTGCGGTACCAGATTTTCAGACAGTTCGATGGTCAGAGTTCTCGGGCGTGTTTCGCACGACCTCCGGGTATTCCTCCGAGAGGAGATTGAGTTTTGTATAGATGTGTTGCGGACACTCGGCTATTTCCATTCCGCCATACGGATGGCACCGCCGAGTTAAGAGAGTTGAAGGAAGCGGTGAGTGATTTGTTGGAGAAGGGTTTCATCGGACCTAGTGTTTCTCCAGAAGCGCCGGTATTGTTCGTGAAGAAGAAGAAAGGCGGGGCCTGCGCATGTGTGTTGACTCTGACGGTGAACAAGGTGACCATTAAGAACAGATACCCCCTTCCCAGGATTGATGATTTGTTCGATCAGTTGCAGGGCGCGAGATGCTTTTCCAAGATTGATCTACGATCGGGCTATCATCAGGTTCGAGTTAGAGAGGTGGATGTCCCTAGGACTGCATTCCGGACCCGGTACGGGCATTATGAGTTCAGGGTCATGTCTTTTGGGTTGACGATGCTCGTGGTATTCATGGAGTTGATGAACAAGTGTTCAAACCATTTTGGACACGCGTTTGTGATAGTGTTCATTGATGATATCTTGGTTTATTCTCGCTCAGAGCAGGAGCATGCGGAGCATTTGAGGACTGTGCTGACAGTTCTCCGGGATCAGCAGCTGTATGCGAAGTTTTCCAAATGTGAGTTTTGGTTGACCTCGGTGGCTTTTCTTGGGCACATTGTCGAGTGATGACATTCAGTGGATATGGCCAAGATCGAAGCGATCGAGGACTTGGCCTAGACCTACTACTCCGAGAGGTTCGCGATTTTACGGGCCTTGCAGGATATTATCGGTTCGTGGAGAAGTTTGCTTCTATCTACGCACCATTGACTAGGTGACTCGAGGCGACCAAGTTTGATGGGTGATGCTTGTGGCGGGGTTTCGATTCTTTGAAAGAAAGCGGCGGCCGCCCGTTCTTACTCTTAGAGGTCGGATGGTTACGTGGTGTATTGTGATCGTCGGGCATCGGGTTGGGATGTGTGTTGATGCAGCGGGCGAGTTATAGCATACGCGTCCAGCGACTTAAGATACACGAGAGGAACTACCCCACCCATGATTTGGGTGGCGGCGGTGATTCACGCTTTGAAGATCTGGAGGCACTATTTGTATGGGGTTCACGTGGATATTTATCTGGACCACAAGAGCCTCGGTATATCTTCGACCAGAGGAGTGAACTTACGGCGAGGCGGTGGTTAGAGTTGCTAAAGGATTATGGCGTCGATATCTGTACCACCGGGAAGGCCATGTTGTGGCGAGATGCTCTTAGTCGTAGGTCGATGGGAGTCTATCGGAGGTGCGGCCGAGAGAGGAGGGCATGGTTCGTGATTTGCATCGATTAGCGAGCCTTGGTGTCCGTTTGATTGATTACGATAGCGGCGGGGTTAGGGTTCGTGAGGTTGCGAGTCTTCCATCGTCGAGGAGGTGAAGAGGCAACGATTCGAGATCGGTTTTGGCACGTTATCGTGATCTGACTCTCGTGAGGCAAGGTCCTTTGAGGTAGCACGATGGGCGCTAAGGTTTGAGGGCAAGTTGTGTGTTTGAGATGTTTGAGGACTTGGCGAGGTTCTTGGGAAGCACACAGCGGCGTTACTCTATCCATCGTGGTCGACCAAGATGTACCACGACCTTAGATCCGTGTATTGGTGGGATGGTTTGAAGAGGGGCGTTGCGAGTTCGTAGCTCGGTGCCGTGTTGTCGCGGTGAAGGTAGAGCACGGAGGCACGGTGGTTTGTTCTGACGATAGAGATCCCGACACGGAAGTGGGAGGTGATCAACATGGACTTCATCACGGGATTGCCTCGCACTCGGAGGAGACATGATTCTATATGGGTTATCGTCGACGGTGGCGAAATCAGCCCACTTTCTTCCGTCGGACGACTTTCTCGGTGAGGATTATGCGGACTTTACATCCAGAAGGTCGTCGATCGCATGAGTCCCTATTTCGATCATATCGCAGAGGAGCCCGGTTCTGGCTAACTCGGAGGTCCTTCCGAGGGGTTTAGGGGCGCAGTGAGCCCGAGTCGCATTTCATCCGCAGAGCACGGACAGGTAGAGCGCACTATCCGGACTCTTGAGGATATCTGCGAGCTTTGTGTTATTGACCAGTAGTGGGAGGATCACTTGCATTGGTAGAGTTCGCGTATAATATGCGGCTACCACTCTAGCATTGAGATGGCGCCGTATGAGGCTTTGTATGGGAGGAAGTGCGGATCGCCGATAGCATGGTTCGATGTGGGCGAGTGCGATTAGTGGGACGGACTTGATGCGGCGGCGATGGATAAGGTGAAGCTTATCCGGCGGCTATCGATGACTGAGTCGGCGAAGTCGTATCACGGATCATCGGCGTCGACATCAGAGTTCGCGATTGATGATTGGGTTTTCTGAAGGTGTCACCCATGAAGGGTGTGATGAGATTCGGGAAGAAGGAAAACTCGGCCCAGTACATCGGGCCATTGATTGTCCACGGGGTAGGCAAGGTTGCACATGAGTTGGATCTGCCGTCCGTCTGGAGGCGGTGCATCGGTATTTCACGTATCTATCTTTGAGGAGATGTGTCGGGGATCCATCTAGGGTACACCCGATTGACGATGTCGGTGGCCAGGGGTTATCGTATGAGAGATTCCCATAGCGATAGTCGATCGTCAGTTAGGCGTCTGCGGACGAGGGCGTAGCTTAGTCAAAGTTTTGTGGCGGAGCGAGCTTAGGGAGGAGATGACGTGGGAAGCGAGAGGAGGACATGAGGCGAGATACCCTCACCTATTCCCCACACCTCGGGTAACCTACTTTCCTACTTATTGATTCAATTGACTTATGTGCTAAGTGTTTTTTTTTTTGCAAAGCGCAGGTTGTTAAGAACCTTATCTTTAATCGTCACGGGAAGGAACATTCGGACGAATGTTTCTAAGGAGGAGAATGTTATACCAGTATTTCAGTATGTATGCGTAAGGAATACGTCTAAAGGTTAGCCTTAAAAGTTAGGCTTGGGCCGAAAATTATTGGGCACAACTCACAAAGCGATTGGTTTTCCGACGAAACGTTTCCACGACTTTCATAGGATAAATTCCGGCTATGTCATTTCTTATTTTTGCTGATTTTTCCAGAGGCGTAACACTTTGGACCAATGAGAGGCGACACTTTCCACCCTCTCATTGGTGGACTTGTCACGGCAATAGGGCGATTGGATGACAATCCTTGTCATAAAGTTGGATAGATATTTTGTGTGCAAGTTGGCTAGGTACACTTGCCCTAATCTTGACCTTACACTTGCCTAGCACTTGGCTAAATCTTGGCCATTGGTTGGCCATGTCTTGACCTATAAATACCCTCTTGAGATGAAGAGTTCTTCATCCACTAAAGCTTTCAAGTCTTGAAAAATCCTCCCTCTCCCTTGTGAGCAATTCGTCAAACACCCTCCCCTTTGAGTGAAGTTTTGGCGAGGCCCTTCCCCCCTCTAGCCTAGCCGAAACCTACCCCCCCTCCCTTGGTAGGAAAGTTGCCTTCTAGTATTGTTATAATGCCCAATTTAACCTAGCCCAAATTCCTTAGTACTTAGTAGAAGTTGTGGGAAACTTCTAAGGATTCTTGGAGCGCCTTGGAGCTTTGGATTAGGAGCTAAACCTCGCTCAGGATCGACTTTTTACTTGGATATTATTGGGCTTATCGAGGTAAATAATCCTAACCCTCTTTTGTAATTAGAGAATGCATACTGTAGAAGTATTGAGATAAGTATAAATACTTAGGAGGTTATTAAGAATAGAATTGATGTAACACCTTAGAAGGGTATAAAGAAGAATATCTGTACCTGTACTTACATGGAATTTGTTTTCCACGATGAACTTATATAGCTCAGGGTAGGGTTGTGCCCGACTTTCCATAGAATTGAGGACCCTCTGTTTAGAATGACCTACAGAATAGTCTAGACTTTGATAGATGTCTGTGACTATTTTAGGCTGATTCTCTGCGCGCGACATACTCGACTTGGCAGGTGGATTTCGCCAAGAAGGTATGTGATTCTTCCTATACTCTGAGCATGATATTTTAAGTATATATAGTGCGTGACGACATATGATAATCGGCAATGTCTTTTGACTTAAGCTGAATAATAAGAACCTTCAAGTATGTCAAAAGAATAATGAATCATTTTTAACGGAAGAGTAATAGTTGGTGTTAAAACAAAAGCTTAAGAGTTATACTAAGCTTTATGGGAAGTAGGTATAACAACCTAAGAATGATAAAAGGCTATTTACTTGTTTGTTTATAAAAGCCTTGTATTGCTTTCTTAAGTGTAGTAAGATTGGTTGATAGGTAGACATACTATGATCCGCATGTGTTAAATGCCTTGTAATGTGTGAAAGGGGTTATTCTTGCTTTGCTTACGTTGCTAACAGGTAAGTCCGTTATCTTGTTATTGTATCACCTACCCTCGACTTGTTATACAGGGCTTGCCACCTCGATGCAGTCTATACGGCTATGTGGTCTATGAGACTATGCGAGTGCGGTATGCTCGTGATTGATCATTCGGGTGTTTAGCCCGATCACGGGGATGCCCTATGCGGTCCATGGGACTATGCGGTCTTTTGAGGCTATGCGGTGCGGAAGTCCGGGAGAATGCAGGGCTAGCTACCCCGTCTGGGAATACCTCACGCAGTGCGTGTGTGACCTATGCGGTGCGGAAGTCGAGGACTAGGCACGAGAATGATACTATGGCGGTTGGCCTTGCTTCGATCATTCGCGGCCTAGACTAGACTTTATTCTGATTTTCTATTCTTGTTATTGTTGTGATGTGGCACTATGTGCAATTGAACCGATTATATTTGTGAAAAGGTTTTAAATACCTTGATTTCATTTAAAGTACTTTATAGTTTCACATACTTGGTACTGTTGTCGACCTCGCCCGGAAGTGCGTTAAATGCGCGAGTTCTAGAGGAAGCGGTGCTAGATCCACGTCCTTAGGATCTACGTTGGTGTTAGGAGCTCCACTCTAGGAGGCTCTACTTTTGGGTATGATCTCCTGTTGTAGATAGTTTTGTACAGACAGGTATGGCGGGCCACTGTCGCCATAGTTGTTATTTCCTTAGAAGTGCAGTAGTCTGTTGTTCGGTTGGGATGTAGCGCAAAAAAACTTGGTTTATGTATATATGCGAAAGGCAATCTTTTCATCGAGATAAAATGTTCTAGTTATATCATGTTTCATGTCTTGTTTTATATTCCGCTGATTGTTCTCGATGTATGACTACTTGGGTGCGGGTAAGGCACGATCCACGGGCCGGGCGGTCGTGGCGATGGTGCGTGGAGTAGAATTGTACACGTCAGGTTAGGCGTGTAGAACCCCACGGTTGGCTTGATTGCCGGCCTCGATAGAGGAGGAGATTTACGCTGTGGCGGGGGGGGGGAGGTGCTGCCGAATTTTCTGTAGAATGATCTACGATAAGATCTAGATGTTAATAAGCGCCTTGTGGCCTTATAGGTTGAAGTACTACGTGTGGCGCGATCTAATTGGCTTTAGGCGTAGCCGACGCGTTTGGAAGTACTTGGGCGTTTTGCTATTAGTCGATACTCGTCGCGAGGTATGTGGACCTCTTCCTATCTCTTCTAGCATGATATGTGTGAACTATGTAGTACGGTAGGCGTCATGTGCTAAATGTATTTGATTGATTTAAAACATAAAGTGTTGTAACGGCTTTATGGGAAGTTGGTTATAATAGCTTTATGTGGATAAGCACATACTTTGTGGGTTTTAAAAAAGGTAACTGATTTGAATAATAACTGGCTTGATATGTGTTAATAAAGAACTTGAAGCATTTCAAAAGATCTATGAATCGTTTTGAAAGAATGAGTATTACTTGGGTTTTGAAAGCTTAAGAGTTATACTAGCTTTATGGGAAGTTAGGTATAACGGCTTAAGAATGTTTCTTGATTTGAAATCGAATGTGTATCGACAAACCATCGCAGCGTTAATAAAGGAAAATGTATTGACTAAAGAAGTATTATTAAAACCAGTAGAAACCTCCATCCGCATAGAAGCTAAGATGAGACAAAATGATATTACATTTCCTAGATCATGGCTGCTTAATAAGATTGATTATAAACAAGAATACCTACTCACTTATAAGACATAGGTTTCTCAAAACGCGTTTAAAGGAGAATTATGCTTTAAAGGATTTAAAACTATGAACTACTGAAACCTTTTCTAAAATGAGAAACTTGAGCATTCGAAATTAGGCAACTTGAACGCGTTTGGAAAATAAGGTTGTCACTTGATTTTACAAAGGAAAGCATTTTGGTTTACTTAACAATGTTAGTCACTCAAATCTTATACTACGGTATCGGGTGACCTTTGTAAAAGGAATGGATCTTAAAAGGAATTTAACGACGTAGTACTTTAAGGTTAAAATCCGGACTTTGATATAAAATGAAAGTACCTTGAGTCGTGTGTAACTTGCTTATACTTGTTGTTATGAAACTTGACCATGTTACGTGTGATAGCCTTGTTGTGTAATCGTGTTCTACTCGACTACCGGGTCATCCGAATGTATATCACTTGATTAGGTTCATCCGAATGTATTTCACTCGACACGGTTCATCCGAATGTATTTCACTTGAGGACCGGTTCATCCGGAATGTATTTCACTTGAGGACCGGTTCATCCGGAATGTATTTCACTGACTACGGTTCATCCGAATGTATTCCACTCGACTCACGGTTCATGGGATGAACCGAATGTATTCCACCATTTTCTATATTGGGTCCATAAGGCGGGCCGAGACACATTATACGTATCACATGATTTGTACCTAGGCTAGCGGTGAGGAAGGAGTTCCACGGGCGTGAGGATGACTTTTAGGCGTGAGTCACGACTTGACATGATCGCTTCTATGTTGTGAATCGTAGTTTGGTTATCATACATGTCTCCGCTTTATATAGACTACTATGATTTCATTTGCGATTTATTTTGATTTCACATACTCTGTACTGTTGTGATCGACCTCCCCGGGCTGCGTTCATGCCGCAGTAAAGGTACACGATCATTGATCCTCGCTCTAGGGTCACAATTCGATTTGGGAAAGCTCCGTTTCTCGGAGGCTTATCGATGTATAGTCCTGTTGTTGTAGGTGTTTACATTCGTGGTATGGCGGCCCTGTCCGCCATTGTTGTCGTATCATTTCTTAGAGTGCGTAATCTATCGTGGCAAGGTTTGTGAAAAGGATTAAACTGTTCATTTGTAAAAGTTGTTATTTATATATGCCAAAAGGCAAGTTTTCCTCGACATCGTTTTGTACTTCACTTGTTTCATGTATATGTTTTATGTTCCGCTGATTACTCTGATGTTGTGTCACTAGGGTGCCCGGGGTAAGGCACCAGTCACGGGCCCAGTTTCGGGTCGTGACACGTCCATGTGACATCATCAACAATATACTGGGTGATCAACCCTGCCGCATGGCCACATGCCCCCGGAATTCTACCTCGGTGTAGACATGTCTATGTAACATCGACAACAAGACAGTAATTAAAATGGAAACATACCCGTGGAATTCTCCACATCGCCAAAGACGCCCAAGTAAGTTCTCAATAAGTCAACCGCCTCTATCGAGACGCCAGAATACGTAAATACAACACTTGTACAACAAAGGCTATCATCACAAGCATAGGCAAGTTTCACACAACTCAAAGTACTTTCACATAAGTCACACCACCCGTAGTATAAAAATCGTGACTATCTTTTTAAGTAAACAAGACACTTCCCCTTTTGTAAAATCAAGTAACAACATTATTTTCCAAACGTTCAAGTTTGCCTAATTTCAAATGCTCAAGTCACTTATTTTAGAAAGGTTTCATAATTCATAGTCTTAATCTCTTTTAAAACAATTGAGTAACATATGTCATATATGTGAGTAGTTTATTCTTGTTTATAACGATCTTATTACAGCAGCCATGATCTAGAAAATGTAATATCATTTTGTCTCATCTTAGCTTCTATGCATGGAGGTTTCTACCGGTTTTAATACAACACATCATTATTCAATACATTTTCCTTTATTAACGCCGCAGTTGGTCCTGTCGATACACATTCCGATTTCAAAATCAAGAAACCTTATCCCTTTAAAAACCAAGTACTCATTACTCACGAATGAGGTTTCACACAACATCCACATTAAAACAAATAAGTTAAGTCTCTTATCTTATCACCAAGTCTTTTAACTTCTACCATCAAGAAAACCATTTTCTTACCTACATAAAGTCATATAACCAACTTCCCATAAAGCCGTTATAACACTTTATGTTTAAACCAAACAAATACACTTAGCACTGACGCCCACCGTACTACATAGTTACACACATATCATGCTAGAACAGATAGGAAGAGGTTCACATACCTCGGCGAGTATCGACCATAAGCAAAATGCTCCAAGTACTACAACCTTGCTAGCCCTTTCCACTCCTCAAGTAGAATACGCTACTCTTAGTACTTTCACCTAAAAAGGTCACAAACGTCTATTAACTTCAAAACACAAGGTTCCATTTCTACGTAAAATTCGGCAAGACTTTCACGCAATAACAGTAAATCTCCTCCTCTATCGAGGCCGGCTACCAAGCCAACCAGTGGGGGTTTACATCGCCTAACCTGACGTGTACCATTCTACTACACAACAATGCTACACAAGTCTCTCGTAATACACCCTATGTAATTACGCTCGATTCTCTTCTTTAAATTCAGCTTAAGTCAAAAGACATCACGACAAATAATGTTGATTCTATATATAGTATACCTCAACTATATATTCCTACTACATGTAATCTCCAATTACAATAAGTGGACAAGAATATTTACCTCGACAAGCCCAAAATTATCCAAGTTATAATGTCGATCCCGAGCAAGGTTTAGCTCCTACTCAAAGGCCCAATCCGCTCCAAACAACCCTTAAGTTCTAACTAACTTCTACTCAAATACTTCAACCAACTATGAAGATTTCCTTAGGGTTTCGGTTTGAGACTAAAAGGACAAAAGGTAGTATTTCGGACTCTATTATAGAGGTAACTTTGGAATACAACAAGGTAAAGGCTAAGGTATTTTGGGCATTATAACAATACTCGGAGAGTATTTCTACCAAGAGGGGGGTGTATTATACGAAACAACTAGGCTAGGGGGGGGGTACCCCACGGCTAGCACCACAAAGGGGGGAGGGGGAGGCGCTCGCCCACTAGGCCACTCAAGGGGGGGCTGGGGAAGGCTTAGGACGAGAACACACTCAAAGGGAGGGAGAGGGACTCAAGACTTGGAAGATTTTTGGATGAAGAAGTCTTCAAGCTTAGGGGGGTATTTATAGCAAAACCAAAGGCCAACCAATGGCCAAGATCAAGCCATGTGCAAGGCAAGTGTAAGGCCAAGATCAAGCCAAGTGCACCCTAGTCCCTACTCCACAAAACAAGCCACAAAACATTGCACAAAACATTGCACAAAACAATGCCACAACAAGGCACCAATCGGCCAAACCGCTTCTTGCCCACTGGCGAGGTGACAAGTGTCACCTCTTGTTGGCCAAAAATGTTCCGCCGGAAAATCTGCAAAAATACAAAACGACATAGCCGAATTTTCCTTCGCAGTTACGCAAATCGTTTCGTAAAAACGACTCTAACCGGGTGTTGTGCACAAAGGTAACTTCGCCAAGCCACAAAGCGGGTGACACGTGTCACCCACCTATTGGCCCTCATAAAACGTCTTCCAAAAATATCCACAATTGCCAAAATCACGAAAACAAAGTGGTCCACACAAAACCTAAAATTTCTCCCGTTGGACCCACGTGACAATTTACGAAAATAAAATCTCAAAATTCTAATATAATTTAAGAAGCCCATATTCCAAATCTGGGAACCCAATTCCCATCAACGAACATTTTTCTTTACAAAAACCGGAAACTTTTTCCGTGGAAAAAAATCACCTCTTTCTTCCTTTCCAATTTTCTGTCGTGCTCTCGTACGTACGTCCTCGCATACATACCCTGAGAATACGGGGTATAACAATAACCTTGTTAAGCATACATCAGAATTATTTCCTACTCCCATCATCACACTTGTTGTATCCAAAATTATTTCGGGATCACATCCTTTTGTATACTAATTTCCTTATTAGCATACGTAAATATAAAATTTTCTCAATACTCGGATCTATTTCCTTCATTTACATGCTCAAATTGTTGTTCAAAATTACGAGTTGTTACAGTATGCGGGTTTGGGCCTGGGGGAATTTCATTTTTAGCTGGGTAGTTTAAGGAATAAATGGGTAGGGATTTTAGGTATTAGTTTTGGTTTAATGGGAAATAAAAAATGGGGTTTAAATTATACGGGTTGTTCTGAGTATTTTTAAAATAATAAGTGCTTAATGCTTTGTATAAATGCGACATCATTATTAAATTCCTTATTCATGTATTATTATTATAAGAGTTATTTTGCGGTGTTAAAAAATAGTTCAATTACCGATAAATAATTGGAATAGAGGGTCCAAATTGGGTGTCAACAAGGACTACACGGCTAAAATGGGAATGAGGGAAAGGGAAAGTGTTACACCCCGTAATTCCAGGACATGTGTTTAAGAGAATGTACGTGAGAAGATACGACTTTAAGTTTGATACGAAAGAAGGATTGCTTTTTCCTACGGAAAATGTTTTCGAACCTCGGAAAAGAACAATGTTTGTAAATTGAGACTCGTAAAATTTATCGGAATTATGGAAATGTCGGGAAACGAAGTGTATGGACGAATGGGAGGGCGACACGTGTCACCCCCTAATTAGGCTTGGACGAAATGGTCATGAGAATTGGTCAAGTCTTGAACAAGCCAAGGTTTGACATTATTGACTTAGTCAACTAGCTAAATTGACATTAGATCTTTTAACACCAATGAATCTAGGCCACACAAGTGTTCTAATCTTGACCATTGGAAGTAGTATACCATCACACTAGTAGCAAGACATTCTACACTTAGCAAAATTAGCCAAGAACTTGTTGTTCTTTTATGAAGCTCTCGGGTTTGAGCTAGAAGGGACAAGAAATTTTTTCAATTGTTGTCCATAATTCACAAGACTTTAACCCAAGGTTCCTAGGGGTATTGTAAGGATATCTCAATAGAAAGATCCCGGAAAAACGATGTTTTCACGTTAGTCACAAGGCGAAAACCTAAGGTCTTCTTCAACTTTGAAGATGGAACTTGAAGAGGAGTTCTTCAGGAGCTTCTAAGGAGTGCTTGGAGCGGATTGGAACATAAGAAGAGGAGCTAAAAGTTGCTAAGGATCGACTTTTACGCTTGGACATTATTAGGGCTTATTGAGGGAAAATCTTCATCTTTCTTAATGTAATTGAAGATTACATGTTATAGTAGTTAAGAAATGAGCATGTGGTATATAGAATGAAGTTTGAAAAGATTTGGATCATGTCGACATGTTAAAAACCGAAAATGTTCAAGTTAGCCATTTATGTTGTAATCAATTTGATCGATAGTTACAATCGTCGCATGTTAAGGAAGAAAGGATATATAGTTGTTGTAATTGTTATTAGGTATATAACAAGTTGGAATAACAACTTGGATTAAAAAGGAATTGAACGGAAATTGACATTGTTATGGATAGTGTTATTGCCGAGAATGTGCCTTAAGGAATGGACAGTTTTATATTGATTGTGGGGCAGAATTTTACACGTCCTATTAGGCGTGTAATCCCCTTTGTATTGCTGAATTGTTGGGCCTTAAATGTTGCGTTTGGTTATTGATTTACGGGCCTTGAAAAAGGTGGAAAAGTACGTAGAAACAAAGGAAGTGTTGTCCGATTTTCTATGGAATTTGGTGACTTTACACTTAGAATATTCTACGTTTGAAGCTAGAGGTTAATAGACGTATTATGGCCATGATAGGTTGAAGTACTACGTATAGCGTATTCTACTTAAATGATGGAATAACTATCAAGGTTGAAGTATTTCGGAGCATTTTGCTACTTGTCGATAATCGTCGCAAGGTATGTAAACCTCTTCCTTCTTTTGGCATGATTCTATGTATGGAATATACATGTGGTGTTATTTCATGATTCCTTCTACTCTTAGAAGTTAAGAGGTATGTATGTTGATTTACTCTATGTATAACTTATGTTTAAGCTATCCTAAGTTCTTACCAAGTCTTATGAGGGATGTTGGTAAGAGTCGTTAGGAAGTATTTGGAGTCGAGTTGACTTTGTTAATTTACTGCACGAATGAGAATAAGTATCGAACAAGCCATTGCAGCGTTAATAAAAGAAAATGTATCGACAATCAATTATATTAAAATAAGTAGAATTCTCCATCTGCATAGAAACTAAGATAAGACAAAATTGTATTACATTTTCTAGATCATGGATGCTTTAATAAGATCGTTATAAACAAGTATAACCTATTCACAACGCATAAAAGTATATATGTTACCTAAATTAAAGAGTTTACGTTATGAAGTTTTAAGACTATGAACCTTGAATTCTCAAAAGGTTAAGAGACTTTATTTTTCAAGTTAAAGAGACTTGATATTCTAAGTTAAGAAACTTGATTTCTTAAAAGCTAATAGACTTGAAGTATTTTGAAAGCAATGTAACTTGGTTCGAAAGTATAAGTCTCTTGGTTATAAAAAGAATGAATTGGTCTAAGACATAAATAGTTATAACGACTTTATGGGAAGTTAGTTATGACAACTTTATGAAAGGTTAAAGATGTCTTAGTTTCTAAAGCATAAAGTTAGTATAACGGCTTTATGGGAAATTGGTTATAACAACTTTATGGAAGGTTAAAAGAATGGTTTTCTCTAGTAATGTAAACAAAGAAATGACTTGAAATAAGGAAGGGCAATTTGATTTAAAGGTATCAATTGCTTAAAGTTTTAAAGTAAGGGTCACTTGATTTAGAAGCCTAGAAATGTATTTCTAAAAAATGTAGTGAATTGTTTGAAATGTAGACATGCCTTGATACTATGGGTGTTAGTATCTTGGGGTTTTATATGAAAAAGAGTCTTTTGAAAAGAATGGAAGTACATAGTACCTTGAGTTAAATTCCCGGATTTTTAATGACATGTTAGTGCCTTAAGTTTGAATAAAATGAGAATGCTTAATAATTAAGGCTAATAAGAAGTTAAGGGATTTCTTAACTTGCTATGATATTTATGATAAGCCGGTGGTGCTTATATTATGTATGATAAGTCGGTGACGCTTATGTTATGTATGATAAGCCGGTGGTACTTATGTTATGTATGATAGCCGGTTGTGCTAGTGATGTATTGTTTCATTACGGGGTCATTCCCCGGGCTTGTTGCATTTGCATATTCCGTGGATTTGCTCCCCACGATGCGAGGAATACCTCATGCGAGCCCGTAGAGCTTATGCGGGTGAAATAGTCCTATACGGGGCATACCAGTCCTATGCGAGGAGATTACCTCATGCGGGTCCATATGATCTATGCGGACGGATACAGTCTATGCGAGGAAATTACCTCATGCGGGTCCATACGGCCTATGCGGGTGAAATAGTCCCACGAGTAGGATTGCCAAATGATACTATGGGCAGGTGACCCTAAGTTGATCATAAGCTTCCTATTTTTATGCAGTATACCTTTATGGGCAGACTTATGTGACTTTATCGCGTCCCAGATTGGGCCGGGCAGTATACCTTTATGGGCAGACTTATGTGACTTTATCGCGTCCCAGATTGGGTCGGGCAGTATACCTTTATGGGCAGACTTATGTGACTTTAACGCGTCCCAGATTGGGCCGGACAGTATACCTTTATGGGCAGACTTATGTGGCTTTACCGCGTCCCAGAATGGGCCGGACAGTATACCTTCGTGGGAAGGCTTTTGTATGACTTCGCCGTGTCCCGCAAATGGGTCGGGTTACGTTATTACGTATGAATAATCAAAGTGGACTCCAAAATAAGGCGTCCCTCCATAAAGGGTCGTATTATGTTATGCAAGATAAGTAAGTTATATGGTAATGAACTTGATGATTTTTCCTAAGTATGTACGTAAGAATTTGACTATAACTCTTTTTGAAAAATGGGAAAAGATAATAATGTGCGATTAAGTTCATGAGTTGTAATGGCATGGTAGGATCTGATATTTACTTTTTATACTTGCCCCTGTCATTCTTTTGTACAGTTATGATCTATTTGTTGTACCTTATTTCCGTTCCATATTCTGCACTGTAATCGATTCTTCGGGCCGCTTCATGTCCGCAGGTTTAGGTACACGGTTGTGTATCCGCTGGCATAGGATCCTGGTTCAGCATTTTGAGATGGCTCCAATGTTCTGGAGCTTTGTCATAATGGCTATGTATATTCAGGGGTACGTCGGGGCCTTGTCCCGTCATAGTTTTTGTCCAAAATCTTAGAGGTCTGTATTCATATGTGGGCTGGACTGGCTAGAGTTGTAATTACATTATTGTATAATGTAGGCCCTTTTGGGTGATTTATATTATGGCAGCCTTATCGGCTTTGCCTTTGTTTTAAAAAAAATGTGTTACTTATCTTCCGCGGTTATTTTGTATTGTATGAATAGAAGGGTGCCCAGGTAGGGCACCAGTCGCAGGCCCGGGGTCGGGTCGTGACAGAAAGGGCATCAGACGAATTAGGCTTTATGCCCAAGTACAATGTGTTCTAGAATTCCCTCGATGGAATTCGAATGAACTCTTTGGAGAATGTGATATACATGGCCCTTGGTTATTGGAGGAGATAGAGATTTGGGTAACTCTTCTTTTTCTCAAAACCGTGTATTGTTGTTCTCCATTTGTGTAAATCTATACACGGTTTGCTCACTTTGAAGACCACACTTCTGGATGGCACATTCTCTTTTTGTTACTGTGTACATGTCACCTTTGGATGAGGATTCCCTAGGCCTAGTCATTGTCCATCTTAAATGTGTCCTAAGGCATAGCTAAGGGTTATTGGATCCCTTTAATATGTCCTAACTAACTAACACTAATCTTGGAATTTAAAGACAAGAATTAAAGACAATAATTAAAACATGGTCTGGCCAAGACCAATATGTAAGGCCGAATAAAGTACAATTCTCTTGGATGATCAAGTGTTGTCCCCTACTCCATTCCATACTCCATACATCTATGAGCCGTGTGTTGAAGGCTAACCTTGTTCAATTCCGGAGTCCTACTTCTTGTCTCCACTTGAGAGATTATGTAAGGGATTTTATTTACATAATTATCCCATTCTTTAGAATAATTTGTCCTCAAACTCTTGGGGATCACATACATGGACAACTCTTGATTATACCACTTTGCCTCCACACTTTAATTTGGGCTTGGTTCCTTGCAAGAGCTTTATTGAAGTTCGGCTAACCATCGGAAGTGATCATCCTTCAAATATTGTACCCATTGAACCATGGAATCATATGTCCAATGAGTGTGATGTGCACTCTTTATTTCCTTACAATAACCATCAGTAGCTTGTGGTTCTTGGTTTGGGTCAGCATTCATTCCTTGCACCTTTTGAAAGAGTTCCTTCATGGTTATGATAGGAGCATCAATTTATCTGTGCACTCAGAATACCTGAGGATAAGAAACACCCACACCATGTCCTTAGTTGGTTTTTGGACCTTTAGACCAATATTCTTTGTCCCTTTTTATCTTTTGGCTAGCCTAGACCAAAAGACATCCCAAATTATTTCACAATCTATTTGGACTCGTCAAGTTGTGCCTTGGGAACCATCACTTGATCCTCTCTCAACGTTATCTTGGAAAGAGCTTTAGTTCAACTCAAACATCCAACCGCTTTCTGTATTATGGGGTCATACCTCAGGACAAAATTAAAAATATTATGATCGTAGAGATTTATGAACCAAGTTTCACTTCCTTCTCGCGCCATCTTAATCGGTATTGATATTTCCCATAGGCTCTCCTTCTTTAGTTCTTCCTCATCTTTTTGCCTCTCAATCAAGAGAGTCTCAGATTTTGCTTTACACTTTCTTGCGTTTTCAAATTTCATATTTCTTACCTCGCTAGGTGAAAGAGGCCGCAACCGAAAGTCCCTCCATCTTTATGGAAAGAATAAGTATTTTCCGCCCCGTCATGCAATATATTTCGGTCGTATTTCTAGGGTCGACCCAATAAGATGTGGTTCACATCCATCGGAAGGGCGTCACATCATAATTCATCCACATATTCACCGATCCGGAAGTTGACACAAACTTGAGTTGCTATCGTGAATTCGTTTCCTCTATTTACCCATCGAAGATAGTGAGGTCTAGGATGCACGCGAATTGGAAATTGCAAACTCGCTGATTATCCCAATGAATATCAAGTTCACACTACTACATTCATGTATAATCATAATGTATACTTTCTCTTTTATCTTGCAATGGGTGTATAATATCTGTTCTCTTTGCGATTTTTCATGTTCCCCTGGTTGGCTATTCAATACATGTTTCTGCGAATTGTGCTAGTTCTAATTTTAATTTACCAGCTACCTGTTTCATGGCTTTTATTTGAGCTGCGGACCCCACTCTGGAAACGGAGATACCCACATTAATAGCGGGTCTGATTCCATAATTGAATAGGTCGGCGGATAAGAAAATTTGTCCATCAGTAATGGAAATTACATTAGTAGGAATATAAGCCGAAACATCTCCCGATTGAGTTTCAACTATTGGTAAGGAGGTCATACTTCCTTCACCTAAACTAGAACTTAATTTAGCGGAGCATCAGGCTCACACCATCTTCTGTAATGGCATAACTCATTTCCTCTCAATAAGAACCTAGAATTGATGGGTAGGCGGTGAACTCCAAAGAGTTACTTCTGTCACGACCCGAACCCGGGCCCGTGACTGGTGTCTTACCCGGGCACCCAAGTAGACATACATCAGAGTAACCAGCGGAATATAAAACAAATCATGAAACAATATGAAGTGAGAAACAGTTTATCTGAGAAAAGTTGCCTTTCGGCATATATATATAAACTTGAACCCAAGCATATCCCTTTACAAACTCGCCACAACAAGATTACATGCACTTCTAAGAATGTTATAACAACAACGACGGGACAGGGCCCCGCCATACCCCTGAATGTAAGTACCTACAACAACAGGGGGCTATACCAAAGATAAGCCTCCGGAGAAACGGAGCTTCCCAAAACGCTGAACTGTGATCCTAAGAGCGAGGATCGACGACTGGTGTACCTCTACCGCGCAGATGAACGCAGCCTCGGCGAGGTCAAGATAACAGTACCAAGTATGTGAAATCGAAAATATTGTAAATGAAATCATAATAGTCTATATAAAATGTAGATATATATGATAACCAATTTACGATACACCATATGTAAGCAAATATGTCAAGTCGTGACTCACGCCCTTAAAGCCATCACTCAAATATAACTATGGGTCTCATGCCCATAATATCAATCATGCCTGTGGAATTTCTTCCTCACTGCCGGCAGTCCATGATATAAAAACACCCAAGGAATACACATGAACACGTGTCCCACTGTGTCATAATAAAATCAGACGGGGTAAGTATGAAGGCATAGCCGACTACTAAAACCCACGGTACCAACAATGCTATAAAATCGTATCACGAGGTCTTTCTGCATCGCGCCACATGATCGGGCAGCCACTCGCCCTCGATCAATGCGCCACAAATCGAACTTACCGCACTCGATAGCCACACATAGGCCCGCATGAGGTATTCTCGCATCGGGGCAGCTAACCCGCGGCATCCTCCTGGACTCTCGTAGTCCGCATGGCCACATAGACCGCATGAGGTAATTACCCCGCACACTAACCTGGAACTCTCGTAGCTCCGCATAGGTCCCCTGGACCCGCATGAGGCATCCCTCGCATCGGGGGGCAGCTCAACCCCCGGTATATCATGTCAAGAGGTGAGTGGTAGATCTTCGGAAAGCTTTTGACACGGTCTCTTGGAGTTTCCTAGATTCGGTATTAAGAGGCCTCAACTTTCCGAACAGATTTGTTAGATGGATCATGGAATGTGTTTGCTCAACCTCCTTCTCTCTTTCTATCAACGGTGAGCTACATGGTTACTTCAAGGGTAAGCGCAGCCTAAGACAAGGTGATCCTATGTCCCCTTCGCTCTTTATCTTGTGTATGGAATACCTATCAAGGATGCTTAATCTGAAGGCTCAGGCAAGAGTTTTCTCTTATTATCCAAAGTGTAAAAGGTTGGGTATTACTCATCTTGCCTTTGCGGATGACCTCTTGCTCTTTGCCAAAGGTGATGTATCTTCAGTTGGGACTCTTATGAATTGTGCGAGGAACTGAGGCTGTCTCTGTGGTTAACTCTTAACCCATCCAAATCCTCCGCCTACTTAGCGGAGTGCAGGATGCTGTCGCGACTTGATCTCGCCCAGTGGGATTCGCATCGTGAGCTTTCCGGTTCGGATTGGGATTCCTTTGTCCCCAATTTCAGTCTCAGAGATCAATTTGCTCTTTCACTAGTGCAATTTCGAATTACATTCAGAAATGGGGGCACCACTCGCTTTCTTATGCGGGTAAGCTAGAACTTATCGTGCCTGGCCGTCCAAGGGGTTGAGAGATTTTGGTTCCGGGCACTTCCTATTCCCGCCACAGTCCTCAACAAGGTACGGTCTGCATGTATTCAGTTCTTATGGGGAGGGAAACCACCAAGAGTCGCTTGGGATGTTATTTGCTTGCCTCAATCCGAAGGGGGCTTGGGCCTTATGAACATCAAGGAATGGAACCATTCCATGCTATCCCGGACTATTTGGCAAACCCACAACGAGACAGATTCACTATGGGTCTAATGGATCAACAGCTTTTATTTGAGAGGCGATTCTTTTTGGGAATATGAGGTACGTCCTAGGGACTCACCCCTATTCAAAAAGATTTGTGGAATCCGTGACAAACTTGTTTCCATCTACGGTAGCCAAGGAGTCGCAATTGCCGGATTGGAAAAGTGTTGTACAAATGGTAAATTTGATTCAAGCCTCGTCTATGATATCTTGCGCACTACGCAAGATAAAAAGTCTTGGATGTCCCAAATTTGGAAAGGGTTCATTCCCCCTAAGTTTTCGTTCACCATGTGGCTTAATTATAGAAAGCGGCTAGCTACAAAGGACACTCTTTCCTATCTAAACTTGGAGGATAAGTCTCATGGGTTCTCAGCAAGCTAATGAGACAAGGGAGCACCTCTTCTTTACCTTCCCCTACACCCGCTTGATTTGGAAAAGCATAAGAGATTGGTTGGGTATTAGGAGAGAAATGACAACTATTGAAAGTTCTCTCAAGTGGATTAAGAAAGACCACCGCGGGACGAGCATCCGAGCCAAAGCTACCTTGCTTGCCTTTTGCATAGTAGTCTATGAGATTTGGAAGACAAGAAACACACTACTCTTTGAAGGGACAAGCTTACCGGCAGAAGAGGTCATTACAAGGATTAAAACAACATCTTATAGAGTTCTCTATGACTTTATCCCCTCTTGTAATGGCACCTTTGAGTGACCACCCCTCCGTCCCACACTTCTTCTTTTCATTACGTTGAGGATTGAGAACCCTCAATGACTGATTGTAGCCACTTTTCTTTCCGTTATTAGTAATAATATTTGCATTTACATAAAAAAAAAAAAAGGTGAGTGGTACAATACTAACATAACGGCTTATCGTTAAACAACATAATCACAATCAAGGGAAACCCCTTTACACAAACATCACAAGACACTAACACACGTAGCATCCTAACATGTTTACTTATCAAACCAACAAGCAATATTATAAGGCTATCACAAACCAACATAGTCAAGTTATTTACACAAGGTACTTTTTATGTCAACAAGTTCGGGTTTTTATCCCCAGTACTTCATACATTAACTCTTTAAAAACCAAGTACTCATTGCTCACGAATGAGGTTTCACACTTTTTAACAAAATTCATATCAAGTCAATTAAGTCAAGTCTCTTATCTTTTAAGATCAAGTCTCTTAGCTTCTAAAATCAATAACCCATTCTTTTCCAAAAGTTCAAGTTGCATAAATTCAAATACTCAAGTCTCTTTTTTTCAAAAGATTCATAGATCATAGTTTTAAACACTTAACAACGTAATCTCCTTTTTAAAACAATTTGAGTAACACATGCCTTATGTGTGAGTAGGTTATTCTTGTTTACAACAATCTTATTAAAGCATCCATGATCTATGAAATGTAATACAATTTTGTCTTATCTTAGCTTCTATGCAGATGGAGGTTTCTACTGGTTTTAATAATACTTAATTAGTCAATACATTTTCCTTTATTAGCGCTGCAGTGGTTTGTTCGATACTTATTCTCATTTCCGAAATCAATATATGGCTTTCATAATCAATTAAGTAAACCATTCCTTTTATCTCTCTTAAGTCGTTATACCTAACTTCCCATAAAGCTAGTATAACACTTAAGCTTTTAAAACCAAGTATTACTCTTCTTTCAAAAACGATTCTTAATTCTTTTGAAATACTTCAAGATTCTTATTATTTAAAACTCAAGTCAAAAGACATCGAAGTAAAACCACGTTCAGTTAACACACGTATGTCTACCGTACTATATATATTCTTTTAAAATATCATGCTCAAGAGGATAGGAAGAATCACATACCTTCTCGGCGAAATCCACCTGCCAAGTCGAATATGTCGCGCGCAGAGTATCAACCTATAATAGTCAAATACGTCTATCAACGTCTAGACTACTCAGAGAATATTCTAAGGTAAGGTGCTTATTGTTACTTTAAAATCTGGGCAAAGACTTCTCTACCACAACCACAAGTCTATCTGAATACACCCCATGTAATTACAGTTCAATTCTCTTCTTTTATACCATCCTTCTATACATCTTATACTCATTTCTATACTACTACAGTATGTAATTTCCAATTACAGTAGAAGGACAAAGATATTTACCTCGATAAGCCCAAAATTATCCAAGTTTAAATGTCGATCCTGAGCAAGGTTTAGCTCCTATTCTGTACGCTCCAATTCGCTCCAAGAACCCTTAGAAGTTTCTAAACAACTTCTACTTAATACTTCAACCAACTATGAAGATTATCCTAGGGTTTCATTTTGTGACTAAAGTACATAAAGTAGCATTTCCGGGCTTTTAGTATTGAAATAACTTTGGAATACTACAAGGTATTTGGGCTAAGGTATTTTGGAATAGTAACAATACTTGGAGAATACTTTTCTACCAAGGGGGGGGGGGGTATTTCACGAGAACTATCAAGAGGGGGGGGTACTTCGGCCGAGGGCCTTCTCAAGGGGGAGGGGTGGTTTGGACGAGAGCTTCAAGAGGGAGGGGGAGGATTTCAAGACTTGGAAAGTGTTTAAGGGATGAAGAATAAGTCTGTCACTTGAGGGGTATTTATAGGCCAATCAATGGCCAAGATTAAGGCAAGTGGAGGGCAAGTGGAGGGTGAAGATTTGGACAAGTGTGTGTGGGTCCCACCTTATCCATCTACCACACAAAATATCTACAAAACATTGACCAAACATTTTTGGCCTTTAAAATGATAAAAACGTGCCCCCTAAAATCGTCCACCAATCCGCCACTTGAGGGTGACACATGTCGCCCTCTCGTTGGTCCAAAATATTTCATCTCTCGGAAAAATCCAAAATAAATAAATTCTTGAAAACGTAAAATTCCTTTACAAGGTTCGGAAAATTTTCCGTCAGAAAAAAATTCTTTCTCGTGGATGTGCACAATTTCGTCCTTAACAATAATCCGGGCTTACAAAATTGTACGTACGTCCTTACATACATACTTTGGAAATACGGGGTATAACATTCTCCCCTCCTTAGAAACATTCGTCCCGAATGTTCCTTCTCAAGACGGATAACGATAAAGTTCCTCTTAACTTAAACAAGTTGCCAATGCCACACCTGGCCACAAAATAACACACGCGCAAATACTTAATCCAAGTCCACGAGGACTCACCTCTAGCATCACAAAAGCTCCCACCCAAGATCTAAAAGATATTCCCTTCGCCCCTTTACTTCACAAAAGAAATGATCACTTCTATTCTATTACTCGCCGCATTCTCCTCGCACACTTGAACAACACTTCCTAAATAAACTTACCACATTGCGTTATAGCTTCAGTTTCCAAAGTCTCGGGGTTACTATCTCCAACTTGGTCATCATTAACTGGGAACATTCTGGATGGATCTCCGCTACTTTTCCGATCATAGCAACATGAAAGACCGGACGATCGCTTCCTACGCGGACGGCAAAGCTAACTTATAGGCAACCCGCCTATTCTCCAAATGATCCAAAACGCCATAGTACCCGGGCTAAGTTTCCTCGCTTCAAAACTCGTCACGCCCTTCCGGGGTGGTACCTTCAAGAAAACCCACCGTCAACCTGAACTCCAAGTGTCGACGCCGATTATCCGCACGACTTCTGTTGACTCAGAGCTGCCAATAACCTCTTCTGGATAAGCTTCACCCTATCCACATCCTGCTGAAACAAGTATGTACCCACTATCTGAACCTTGCCAACATCGAACCAATCGATCGGCAACCTACACTTCCGCCCATACAAGGCGTCATAAGGCGATATCCGAATACTGAAATGGTAGCTATAAAACACTACAGGAGGAAACAATCCTCACAGCTACCCCTGAAATCCAAACACTGGCCCGAGGGTGAATGCGACATCGAGACTCACCCGAAGTTCCTAACCCCGCTCGTAAAACCTCCAATCAAAAGAAATAGCCGTAACACGGCTCCACCGCTCATAAAGTAAAAGTAGGAACCCCGCAGCCTTTACAACCTTCCCGATACATAACATCTCGCATAACCTCTCGCGAGTAATCGATTCGATCGAAAGACAAGATGGGTGACCCCATCGGACCGCTTCATCGGTCGAACGCACCCACGAACTCGTACGATGGTTAACTAAACTTGGGCCTAACACCCTCGTGACCCTATCGCAAAGCGGGACCACCACAATTTTTCTTTTCTTCAAACCGGGCTACGGGTTGACCCGCAATCTGGCCTCAACCCGACCCAGTTATCGCGCCAAGCTCTTGTTTCCCGATCCGGAACAATCTCACCATCGAGTCACGAAAACCTAGTGGTCTTCTTAGCTCAACTACCCTCTTTCATCTCACACTACTCAGGGACTTATCACACAAACATATCTCACGTATACTATGCACTCCGATAAAGGTCAACACAAAAATAAATCTTTTACTTACGATGGCCTCGCCTCTAAGGTCTCCACGTATAAAACTCTAAGGCTCACAATTTCCCTATCCCCAATCTTACCCTTTTACCTAACCATGATTTCAAATCACAATTAACACAATGCTATCAGAACAACACTTAATATATACTCATATTATCACACATACTAATCTCTAGAGGGTTCGTGATATACCAGATTCATCGCTTCACTCCCTTTGTCGCTCTAATCAATCCTCGCTCACGGGCGATAGCAGTGGGTGATGAACTAGCCACCGATCCTCGGCGTCGAGTCTCTACATCCGCGCCACCTCTGGTCGGACAATTCTTCGCAAAATGGCCCTGCTGGCCGCAAGCATAACAAGCTGTCGAAGAAGTACGACACTCTCCATAATGACACCTACCACAACGGCCACACCGAGGTGGGGGTGGCCTCCTCTGGCTAACACCTCTTCCTCTCCGAACCATCAACCGCAAATCGATCCGGTAGCCGAGTCCTCCTGCTTGCATCCCTCCTACTTGAACATCCTCTCGACACATGGCCCTGACGGCCGCAGATAAAACAAGCACCAACAAAAAGACGACATTCCTCGGGATGACGCCTGCCACACTGTGAACACTGAGGGAAATCAATCCGGTGGCCGGAACCTACGTATCGTGAACCGAAGCCCCGAGCTCGACCAACTCTCGCATACCCCGAACGCCCCGAACCCCGGGAGGACCACTCAGACCGGAGGAGGCGCGATTCAGTCACCGAGGCGATCCGCCGAAAGTTACCAGCGACCTCGCCGACCGCCCTCTTCGCCGCTTCGTTAACCCGCCGATCTCTACGCTTTCGCCGCGCATAAGCTCGCACGCAGCCATGCTCAAGCTCGATCAAGAGTTACTCTTGCACAACCCTCTCTTAGATAGTCATCAAGACCCGTGATAAATCGGTACATAATATACTCTCTGGTTGCTAAATCCCTAGATAGTAATGGTCGCCTCTCGCAATACATACCGCTCAAGCATCGTCGTGGAACGAAGGTCCAGATATCATGGCCGCAGAGGGAATCGCCGCCAGATTAAACTAAATGGCCGGGCGACGAGCGTAACTCCCCGAATAAAGCACCACCTCAGGTGATGATTGGGCTTGTGCCCTCGTAACCCTCTCAGGTTTACTCGCAGCTCCTCCGCTTGCCCTTTCGCCCGGTTGCCAGGCGGAGGCATAATCGCACGGAAAGAAATACGTCGAGGGTCCAACTTATAACACGCCTCTAAGGCACGATCTCGAGTGAGAAGAATGGAAACCAATCCTAAATATCCTATAGCCTCACGACATTGGTGTGGTGCACAACACACCGATAATCAAGACTCTACTAGATACGGTCTGTAGACACTTTCCGAGGATTAACTGCTCTGATACCACTTTTGTCACGACCCGAACCTGGACCCTTGACTGGTGTCTTACCCGAGCACCCAAGTAGACATACATCAGAGTAACCAGCGGAATATAAAACAAATCATGAAACAGTATGAAGTGAGAAACAGTTTATCTGAGAAAAGTTGCCTTTCGGCATATATATATAAACTTGAACCCGAACAGTTACATCCCTTTTACAAACTCGCCACAACAAGATTACATGCACTTCTAAGAATGTTATAACAACAACGACGGGACAGGGCCCCGCCATACCCCTGAATGTAAGTACCTACAACAACAGGGGGCTATACCAAAGATAAGCCTCCGGAGAAACGGAGCTTCCCAAAACGCTGAACTGTGATCCTAAGAGCGAGGATCGACGACAGGTGTACCTCTACCTGCGGCATGAACGCAGCCCCCCGAAGGAGGTCAGTACAACAGGTACCAAGTATGCGAAACTGAAAATACTGTAAATGAAATCATAATAGTCAATATAAAACAGAAGACATATATGATAACCAATTTACGATACACAATATGTAAGCAGTCATGTCAAGTCAGGGACTCACGCCCTTAAAGTCATCACTCCAATATAACTATGGGTCTCATGCACACAATATCAATCATGCCTGTGGAATTCCTTCCTCACTGCCGGCAGTCCATGATATAAAAACACCTAAGGAATACACATGAACACCAGGTCCCACCTGTGTCATAATAAAACCTGCACGGTAAGTATGAAGGAATAGCCGACTACTAAAACCCACAGTACCAACAATGCTATAAAACTGTATCACGAGGTCTTTCTCGACCGCGCCACATGATCGGGCAGCTACTCGCCTCGGATCAATGTGCGCGTCAAATCCTGGAACTTACCGCAGCTCCGCATAGGCCACACATAGGCCCGCATGATGTATTCCTCGTATCGGGGGTAGCTAACCCGATGCATCCTCCCGACTCAGAGTCCGCATGGCCACATAGACCGCATGAGGTAATTACCCCGCACACTAACCTCGAACTCAGAGCTCGCATAGGTCCCCGACCCGCATGAGGCATCCTCGTGACGGGGCTTAACCCCGTATATCATGTCAAGAGTGAGTGGTACAATACTAACATAACGGCTTATCGTTAAACAACATAAGCACAATCAAGGGAAACCCCTTTACACAAACATCACAAGACACTAACACACGTAGCATCCTAACATGTTTACTTATCAAACCAACAAGAAGTATTATAAGGCTATCACAAACCAACATAGTCAAGTTATTTACACAAGGTACTTTTTATGTCAACAAGTTCGGGTTTTTATCCCCAAAGTACTTCATACATTAACTCTTTAAAAACCAAGTACTCATTGCTCACGAATGAGGTTTCACACTTTTTAACAAAATTCATATCAAGTCAATTAAGTCAAGTCTCTTATCTTTTAAGATCAAGTCTCTTAACTTCTAAAATCAATAACCCATTCTTTTCCAAAAGTTCAAGTTGCATAAATTCAAATACTCAAGTCTCTTATTTTCAAAAGATTCATAGATCATAGTTTTAAACACTTAACAACGTAATCTCCTTTTTAAAACAATTTGAGTAACACATGCCTTATGTGTGAGTAGGTTATTCTTGTTTATAACAATCTTATTAAAGCAGCCATGATCTAGGAAATGTAATACAATTTTGTCTTATCTTAGCTTCTATGCAGATGGAGGTTTCTACTGGTTTTAATAATACTTAATTAGTCAATACATTTTCCTTTATTAGCGCTGCAGTGGTTTGTTCGATACTTATTCTCATTTCCGAAATCAATATAAGGCTTTCATAATCAATTAAGTAACCCATTCCTTTGATCTCTCTTAAGTCGTTATACCTAACTTCCCATAAAGCTAGTATAACACTTAAGCTTTTAAAACCAAGTATTACTCTTCTTTCAAAAACGATTCTTAATTCTTTTGAAATACTTCAAGATTCTTATTATTTAAAACTCAAGTCAAAAGACATCGAAGTAAAACCACATTCAGTTAACACACGTACGTCTACCGTACTATATATATTCTTTTAAAATATCATGACAAGAGGATAGGAAGAATCACATACCTTCTCGGCGAAATCCACCTGTCAAGTCGAATATGTCGCGCGCAGAGTATCAACCTATAATAGTCAAATACGTCTATTAACGTCTAGACTACTCTGTAGAATATTCTAAGCAGAAGGTGCTTATTGCTACGGAAATTCGGGCAGCACTTCCCTACCCACAACCACAAGTCTCATCAATACACCCTATGTAATTACAATTCAATTCTCTTCTTTATACCATCCTTCTATACATCTTATACTCATTTATATACTACTACAGTATGTAATTTCCAATTACAGTAGAAGGACAAAGATATTTACCTCGATAAGCCCAAAATTATCCAAGTTTAAATGTCGATCCTGAGCAAGGTTTAGCTCCTATTCTGTACGCTCCAATTCGCTCCAAGAACCCTTAGAAGTTTCTAAACAACTTCTACTTAATACTTCAACCAACTATGAAGATTATCCTAGGGTTTCATTTTGTGACTAAAGTACATAAAGTAGCATTTCCGGGCTTTTAGTATTGAAATAACTTTGGAATACTACAAGGTATTTTGGGCTAAGGTATTTTGGAATAGTAACAATACTTGGAGAATACTTTTCTACCAAGGGGGGGTATTTCACGAGAACTATCAAGAGGGGGGGGGTACTTCGGCCGAGGGCCTTCTCAAGGGGGAGGGGTGGTTTGGACGAGAGCTTCAAGAGGGAGGGGGAGGATTTCAAGACTTGGAAAGTGTTTAAGGGATGAAGAATAAGTCTGTCACTTGAGGGGTATTTATAGGCCAATCAATGGCCAAGATTAAGGCAAGTAGAGGGCAAGTGGAGGGTGAAGATTTGGACAAGTGTGTGTGGGTCCCACCTTATCCATCTACCACACAAAATATCTACAAAACATTGACCAAACATTTTTGGCCTTTAAAATGATAAAAACGTGCCCCCTAAAATCGTCCACCAATCCGCCACTTGAGGGTGACACATGTCGCCCTCTCGTTGGTCCAAAATATTTCATCTCTCGGAAAAGTCCAAAATAAATAAATTCTTGAAAACGTAAAATTCCTTTACAAGGTTCGGAAAATTTTCCGTCGGAAAAAAATTCTTTCTCGTGGATGTGCACAATTTCGTCCTTAACAATAATCCGGGCTTACAAAATTGTACGTACGTCCTTACATACATACTCTGGAAATACGGGGTATAACAACTTCACATCACATATAGTATCCCCTGTGGATGGTGGCACAATAACATCCGTACACGCATAACTCACCGATTTCTTCACGTTTTTTTTGGGACGCATCTCTAACCGTGTCAATTACGAGATTGTTCTTGCCGACCAATGAGTGTAAAAGTGTTACACCCCGTAATTCAAGGTCATGGTTAAGAGAATGTACGTAAGGAACATAAGACTTGAAAAGGGTACGAAAGGAAGAATTGTTTTTCCGACGAAAAATCTTCCGAACGTCGGAAAGGAAAAATGTTCGTTGGTGAGAATTAGATTCTCAAAATGCATTAATTAAAGAATATGGAACTTACTATCATTATGGAAATTTATTTTTACGGATTTGGTCGTGTGGGGCCCACCCGAGGAATTTTACGTTTTGTGGGACCCACGAGGGTTACGGAATTTTATGGACGAATGGGAGGGCGACAAGTGGCACCCCCCCCCCCCCACAATGGTCTTGGACGAAATTGCAAGGGTGTAATGGTCATTTGACCAATGTAGAGATGACCAAGTCTTGCTAATTAAAGAGCTTGATATTGTTGACTAAGTCCAAGGGCCACTTGGCTTGATCTTTTCCCTCCAAACTTAACAAGTGTTATAATCTAGACCCTCCAATGTATTATATAAGCACACTAGTAGCAAGACTTGTCTTCCAACACTTAGAAAAAATTAGAGAACCTTGAAGAGCTAGAGTGAGCTCTCGGGTTTGTCCAATTAGCCATAAGAAAAAATTTCAATTGTGGTTCTTTATTCACAAGACTTTAACCCAAGGTTCCTAGGGGTATTGTAAGGATATCTCAATAGAAAGATTTCGGAAAAACGACGTTTTTACGTTAGTCGCAAGGCGAAACCCTAAGGTGTTCTTCAACTTTGAAGATGGAGCGGATTGGAACATAAGAAAAAGAGCTAAGAATTGCTAAGGAGCGACTTTGAATCTTGGAAATTTTAAGGGCTTGTAAAGGTATAAATCTTGTCGTTTTAGAAATTAAAGATTTCTTATCATTGTAGTTATGGATATTAGCAAGCATGAGGTATTTAGTATGAAGTTTGATAAGTGTATTGGCTATTGGAACCCTAATCCGAAAACTAGCATGTTTAACCCTTAAGATTACAATTCGATTTGATTATTAGTTTAAGTCGTCACATGTTATATAAAAAAGGAATTGTAGTTGTTAAAGTTGTTTATGACTATATAACATGTTGAACTAAGGACTTGGATTGAAAGGAATTGTAAGGAAAGTGATATTGTTATGGATAGTGTTTTGTCGAAAATGTGCCTTAAGGAATTGATAGTTTTATGTTAATTGTGGGGCAGAATTTTACACGTCCTGTTAAGGCATGTAATCCCATTTGTATTTGCTGAATTGATTGAGCCTTAAATGTGGCGTTTGGTTACTGATTTTCGGCCTTGAAAAAGGTGGCAAAGTACGTAGAAACAAAGGAAGTGCTGCCCGATTTTCCGTAGAATTTAGTGACTTTGCACTTAGAATATTCTACGTTGGAAGCTAGAGGTTAATGGACGTATTATGGCCATTATAGGTGGAAGTGCTAAGTATAGCGTTGTCACGACCCGAACCTGGGCCCGTGACTGGTGCCTTACCCCGGGCACCCTAGTGATACAACATCAGAGTAATCAGCGGAACATAAAACACATACATGAAACAAATGAAGTACAAAACAGTAATCTGAGGAAAACTTGCCTTTCGGCATATATATAAATAACAACTCTTACAAATGAATGCTTTAATCTTTTTACAAACCCCGCCACAACAAGATTTCATGCACTTCTAAGAAATGATATGACAACAATGGCGGACAGGGCCCGCCATACCCCGAATGTAAATACCTACAACGACAGGACTATACCAAGATAAGCCTCGGAGAAACGGAGCTTTCCCAAACGCCGAATCGTGACCCTAAGAGCGAGGATCAACGATCGTGTACCTTTACTGCGGCATGAACGCAGCTTCGGGCGAGGTCGATAACAGTACCAAGTATGTGAAACATGAAGATATCAGAAATGAAATCATAGTAGTCCATAGAAAGCGAGACATGTATGATAACCAAACTACGATTCGCGATAAATAAGGCCATGTCTAGTCGTGACTCACGCCTCCAAGTCATCACTCCAATATAACAATGGGTCTCACGCCACAACATCAATCATGCCCGTGGAATACCTTCCTCACCGCTAGCCAATGATAGAAAAGCACCAAGGAATACACATGAACAGCAGTCCCACCGTGTCCAAATAAAATAAAGCAGGCGAGTACGAAGGCATAGCCGTCTACTAACACCTACAAGACTAACAAGGTCATAAATCGTATCATGATATCTGCTCTGCACCGTCACATGATCAAAGCTGGTCGCCGCTCGCAATATCAAATGTGCGCGTCTAGCCACGAACTCCCGCAGCCCGCATAGGCCGCCTCATAGGCCCGCATGAGGTATAACCCCGCATCGAGGGTAGCTACTCCCGTAAGATCGCCCCGACTCGCACCGCATGGCCACATGACCGCATGACCATAAAGGCCGCACACTAACACCGAACTCGTAGCCCACATAGGCCCCCAAGGACCCGCATGAGGTATTCTCGAATCATGGTCCTGCATCACCGAGTCTACCCCAGACGGAGGGCGCTTAACCCCTAAACACGGTGAGTGGTATAATACCAACATAACGGTTTATCGCTTAAACAACCTAAGCACAATCAAGGGAAAACCCTTTACACAAACATCACGTATCACTAACACACGTAGATCCTAATATGATTACTTATCAAATCAACACGAAGGTATTACAAGGCTATCACAAACCAACACAATCCAGTTATACACACAAGGTACATTCTATTATATGATTAACAAGATCGAGTATCTATTCCCAAAGTACTTCATACATTATCTTTTAAAGTGAATCAAAACACTTATCTTTGTAAAATCAAGTAACAACATTATTATCCAAACGTCCAAGTTTGCCTAATTTCAAATGTTCACGTTTCTTATTTTAGAAAGGTTTCGTAGTTCATAGTCTTATTCATTTAAGAATATAATTCTCTTTTAACTATCTGAGAAACATAAGCCTTATATGTGAGTAGGATATTCTTGTTTATAACAATCTTATTACAGCAGCCATGATCTAGGAAATATCATTTTGTCTCATCTTAGCTTCTATGCAGATGGAAGTTTCTCTCGGTTTTAATAATACTTAATCACAAAACATTTTTTATTAACGCCGCAGTTGGTTTGTCGATACACATTCGATTTCAAATCAAGAAACATTCTTAAGCCGTTATACCTAACTTCCCATAAAGCTAGTATAACTCTTAAGTTTTCAAAACCAAGTATTACTTCTTCTTTCAAATGATTCAAAATCTTTTGAAATACTTCAAGTTCTTTATTAACACATAACAAGCCAGTTATAGTTCAAATCAGTTACCTTTTAAAAACCACAAGTATTTTCTTACCAACATAAAGTTGTTATAACCAACTTCCCATAAAGCCGTTATAACACTTTATGTTTTAAACCAATCAAATACATTTTAGCATATGACGCTCACCGTACTACATAGTTCACACATATCATGCTAGAAGAGATAGGAAGAGGTTCACATACCTCGCGACGAGTATCGACTAATAGCAAAACGCCCAAGTACTTCCAACCGTCGGCTACTCCTAAGCCGTAGATCGCGCCACGCCGTAGTACTCAACCTATAAGGCCACAAGGCGCTTTATTAATATTTAGATCCCTTCAGAGAACATTCTACGTAAAATTCAAAAGACTCTCCCGCAACAACAGCGTAAATCTCCTCCTCTATCGGGGCCGGCTACCAAGCCAACCAGGGGGGGGTTATACATCTAAACCGGACGTGCACAATTCTACCTCACAGAAAAGCTACACAAGTCTACTGTAATACAGTCCTATGTAAATACAGTTCAGTACTCTTCTTTCGAAAAGGTTTCTTATTATTCAGCTTAAGTCAAAAGACATCCGATAACTACGTTGATTCTATATATAGTATACTTCAACTATATAATCATACAACATGTAATTTCCAATTACAATAGAGGACAAGATATTTACCTCGATAAGCCCATAATTATCCGAGTTTAAATGTCGATCCCGAGCAAGGTTTAGCTCCTACTCCGCAAGGCCCGACCCGCCTCCAACAACCCTTAGAAGTTCTAACCAACTTCTACTTATTACTCCAACTAACCATGGAGATTTTCCTTAGGGTTTCTGTTTTGTGACGGAAGGGAAGTATAATAGTATTTCTGGGCTTTTCGTATAAGTATAACCTTAGAATACTACAAGGTATACGGCTAAGGTAATTTGGACATTATAACAATACTTTTGAGAGTATTTCTACCAAGAGGGGGGGTATTATACGAAAACAACTAGGCTAGGGGGGGGGTACCCCACGGCAAGACCCTGCCGAGTGGGGAAAGGGCTCTCGGCCAAGGGGGAGGGGGGAGGCTCTTGGCCGAATTCTACACTAAGGGGAGGGAGGAGGATTTAATACTTAGAAAATATTTGTGGATGAAGAAAGTTCATCACTTAGAGGGGTATTTATAGGACAAGCCAAGGCCAACCAATGGCCAAGATGAATCCATGTGTTAGGCAAGTGTAAGGTGTAGATTAAGCCATGTGTTGTGTGGGTCCCACTTGTCATCAACCACACAAATATCCTACCAAACATTGACCAAATGTTTTAGGCAACAAAAATGCCAAAAACGTGCCCAACAATTCCCTTAGGTGCCGTCCACTTGCTTCCAATGTGAGGGTGACACATGTCATCCTCCCGTTGGTCCAAAATGTTTCGTTTCTCGGAAAAATCCGCAAAAATTAGAAATGACATAGCCGGAATTTTCCCTACGAAAGCTGTGGAAACGTTTCGTCGAAAAACGACTCTAATCGGGTGTTGTTCACAAAGTGAAAATCGGCCAAGCCTACTTAAGCTTCAAAAATTTTCTACGTACGTCCCTACGTACATACACTGGAAATACGGGGTATAACATTCTCCCCTCCTTAGAAACATTCGTCCCGAATGTTCCTTCTAAGTCTCAAAACAAACGCTAGGCGGTATAGTCTTTAATACTATACTTACGAGAACAAATCTGCCACACCTGGCCACAGAAAACACCTGCGCAAATACTCACATCTAAGCCCACGAGGAAACACCTCTAACATCACCAAAGTAATGATCACAACTACGCTTGCCATACATGCTCGCTTCTCCCTTTACTCGTCGTGATACCACTTTTGTCACTTTGCCGCGAGGTTCTAGTGTCACCCGCGACGCAACAAATGGTACCGGCCGCACGCGATCCCCGAGGTCGTCGTGACACTCGAACTCTTACCACATTTCGACATCGCCACTTCCAAAACTCGGGTTACTATTTCTAACGTGGTCATCATTAACTGGGAACACTCTGAATGGATCTCCGATACTTTCCTGATCATATCAATACGAAAGACCGGACGTACTGCCTCCTAAGTCGGACGGCAAATGCTAACATATAGGCAACCCGCCTATTCTTCACATGAACTCGTGCGGCCCAAAGTAACTTCGCTAAGTTCCTCTGCTTTCCAAAACTCGTCATACCCAACCCGGTGGTACTTTAAGAAGACCGACGCCAACTCGACTCTAAGCGCCGCCGATAATCCGCACGATTCCTCCGAGCCGCCAAAACCTCTTCTAGATAAGCTTCGCCTATCCACACACTGTTGGAACAAACTCGAACCAACTATTCAACCTTGCCAACATCGAACCAATCGACCGCAACTTACACTTCCGCCCTACAAGGCTTCATAAGGAGACATCCGAACACCGAAATGGTAGCTAACAACACTCCTTCAACAGAGACAACAAACCTTGCAACTACCCGAAATCCAAACATCGCCCGAGGGCGAATGTGATTCGAGACTCACCCGAGTTCCTAACCCCGCTCGTATAACTTCCGTAAAATGAAAATAGCCACAACTCGGGCTTCATCGTCATTATATAAGGTGAAGGTAGGCACCCCGTGCAACCTTACAACCTTTACGATAACATCAACATCGCTGAGTAAACGGCCTTTGCTGAAGACAAGACGGTGACCTTCCTCGCCCGATCATCGGGTCGAACGCATCCACGACTCCGCACGTTGGTTAACTAAACTCGCCTAACACCCTCGTGACCCTACCACAAGACGACCACCACAACCGACCCCACCACCAAACATGCCGCGGGTTGACCCGCAACGTGGCCTCAACCCGACCCGCAACGCCGCTAAACGCTAGCTCCCAAGGAAAACTCACTAATCACGCTACAAAACCTAGCGTCTTCTTAGCTCAACTACCCTCTTCATGCCACACTACTCGTGACTTATCCCAGAACATAGCTCACGCGGCATTATGCACTCCTATAAGGGTCAAACATAAACATACGTTTATACTTGAGATGGCCTTACCTCTAAGGTCTCTACGTATAAAACTCTAAGGCTCACACCTTCTCTATCCCCCAAAAGCTTACTAGGTTAACCCACCATGATTTCTAATCACAACTAACACACTGCTATAAGAACATAGCACTTGAGGTATACTCACCTTATCACACATACAGATCTCTGAGGGTTAAGGATATACCTATATCATCGCTTCACTCCCTTAGTCGTCTAATCAAACCCGCCTGTAGGCGATAGCTGGGAAGATGACAAACTACCCACCGATCCTCAAGGCTAAGTCCTCCCGCAAGGACACTCTTTCGACATCGCACCGACGGCCATAGGTACAACACGCACCAACTAAAAGACGACATTCTCGACGACGCCGCCACCTCGTAACACCGAGAAAACTGAATCCGGATGGCCGAACCTACGTGTAGCCGTGGAACCTAAGCTCGAGCTCGACCAACTCCTGCATACCTCGAACGCCCCGAACCCCGTGGAGGACCTTTCTCGCACCGATGGATGCGCATAATCTAATTTGCCGCGAGGCGACTCGCCGCAAGTTACCAAAGGACCTTGCTACTCGCCCTTCTTCGCCCTTCGTTAACCCGCCGATCTCTACGCTTCTCGCCGCGCATAATCCCGCATACGTGCCATGCTCGCTTAATCAAGAACTTACTCTTGCACCACCTTCGCTGATATTCATCAAGACTCGCGTACATCGGTATACTCTCCGTAGTCAAATCCATAGTTAGTAATGTGGTCGCCTTGAAATCTATATTCTGCTCCCTGGCCGTGGAATCAAGGTTCAAATATCATGGCCGCAGAGGGAATCGCCGCCGCTGCTAAACTTTGTCGGGCTAGCGACGCCGCAGTAACTCCCCGAATTAAGCACCACCCAAGGTGAAGATTTGGCCCATGCCCTCGCAACCCTCTCAACTCGCCGCAACTCCTGCACGCTTTGCCCTCCCGGGTTGCCACGCGAGGCATAACTAGTGGAAAGAAATACGTTAGAGGTCCAACTTACAACACGGCTCTAAGGCACGATCTCGAGTGAGAAGAATAGAAACCAATCCTAAATATCCTATAACCTCCTCGATTATTGGTGTGCACAACACACCGATAATCAAGACTTCCATCGATACGTCAGAGACACTTTCCGAGGATTAATCGCTTCGATACCACTTTTGTCACGACCGAACTGGGCTTGGATCGTGCCTTACCCCGCACCCTAGTGATACAACATCGAGTAATCGAACATAAAACACATACATGAAACAAATGAAGTACAAAACAAGAACTGAGGAAAACTTGCCTTTTCGGATATATATAAATAACAACTCTTACAAATGAACAGCTTTAATCCTTTTACAAACCCCGCCACAACAAAGATTACATGCACTTAAGAAATGATATGACAACAATGGGACAGTGGTTCCGCCATACCTCGAATGTAAATACCTACAACGACAGTGGACTATACTAAGATAAGCCTCCGAGAAACGGAGCTTTCCCAAACGCCGAATCGTGACCCTAAGAGCGAGGATCAACGATCGCGTGTACCTTTTACTCGCGCAGATGAACGCACTTCAAGGAGGTCAAGATAACAGTACCAAGTATGTGAAACATGAAGATATCAGAAATGAAATCATAGTAGTCCATAGAAAGCGTGAGACATGTATGATAACCAAACTACGGTCATTAATAAATAAGCAACATGTCTAGTCGTGGACTCACGCCCTCCAAGTCATCACTCCAATATAACAATGGGTCTCACGCCCACAACATCAATCATGCCCGTGGAATACCTTCCTCACTGCCGGCAGTCAATGATAGAAAAGCACCAAGGAATACACATGAACAGCAGGTCCCACCTGTGTCCAAATAAAACAGTACAGGGTGAGTACGAAGGCATAGCCGTCTACTAACACCTACAAGACTAACAAGGTCATAAATCGTATCATGATATCCGCCTAGACCGTCACATGATCAAAGCTGGTCGCCGCCCGCAATATCAAATGTGCGCTAGCCTCGAACTCCCGCAGCCCGCATAGGCCGCCTCATAGGCCCGCATGAGGTATAACCCCGCATCGAGGGTAGCTACTCCCATCGCCCCGACTCGCACCGCATGGCCACATAGACCGCATGACCATAAAGGCCGCGACACTAACCCGAACTCGTAGCTCCACATAGGCCCCCAAGGACCCGCATGAGGTATTCTCGAATCATGGTCCCAGACCGCCTGAGTCTACCCCGCATCGGAGGGCAGCTTAACCCCCGGAAACACGGTGAGTGGTATAATACCAACATAACAGTTTATCGTTTAAACAACCTAAGCACAATCAAGGGAAAACCCCTTTACACAAACATCACGTATCACTAACACACGTAGCATCCTAATATGATTACTTATCAAATCAACACGAAGGTATTACAAGGCTATCACAAACCAACACAATCCAGTTATACACACAAGGTACATTCTATTATATGATTAACAAGATCGAGTATCTATTCCCAAAGTACTTCATACATTATCTTTTAAAGTGAATCAAAACACTTATCTTTGTAAAATCAAGTAACAACATTATTATCCAAACGTCCAAGTTTGCCTAATTTCAAATGTTCACGTTTCTTATTTTAGAAAGGTTTCGTAGTTCATAGTCTTATTCATTTAAGAATATAATTCTCTTTAACTATCCGAGAAACATAAGCCTTATATGTGAGTAGGATATTCTTGTTTATAACAATCTTATTACAAAGACCATGATCTAGGAAATATCATTTTGTCTCATCTTAGCTTCTATGCAGATGGAAGTTTCACCTGGTTTTAATAATACTTAATCACAAAACATTTCCTTTTATTAACGCCGCAGTTGGTTTGTCGATACACATTCGATTTCCAAATCAAGAAACATTCTTAAGTCGTTATACCTAACTTCCCATAAAGCTAGTATAACTCTTAAGTTTTCAAAAACCAAGTATTACTTCTTCTTTCGAAATGATTCAAAAATCTTTTGAAATACTTCAAGTTCTTTATTAACACATAACAAGCCAGTTATAGTTCAAATCAGTTACCTTTAAAAAACCACAAGTATTTTCTTACCAACATAAAGTTGTTATAACCAACTTCCCATAAAGCCGTTATAACACTTTATGTTTTAAACCAATCAAATACATTTTAGCATATGTACGTCTACCGTACTACATAGTTCACACATATCATGCTAGAAGAGATAGGAAGAGGTTCACATACCTCGCGACGAGTATCGACTAATAGCAAAACGCTCCAAGTACTTCCAACCGTCGGCTACTCCTTAAGCCAGGTAGATCGCGCCACGCGTAGTACTCAACCTATAAGGCCACAAGGCGCTTATTAATATTTAGATCCCTTCGTAGAACATTCTACAGAAAATTCGAAGACCTCCCCGCAACAACAGAAATCTCCTCCTCTATCTGGGCCGCTACCAAGCCAACTGGGGGTTATACGCCTAAACCGGACGTGCACAATTCTACCTCACGTAAAAGCTACACAAGTCATCGTAATACACCCTATGTAAATACAATTCAAGACTTTCTTTCGAAAAGGTTTCTTATTATTCAGCTTAAGTCAAAAGACATTGCCGATAACTACGCTCAGTTCTATATATAGTATACTTCAACTATATAATCATACAACATGTAATTTCCAATTACAATAGAGGACAATATATTTACCTCGATAAGCCCATAATTATCCGAGTTTAAATGTCGATCCCGAGCAAGGTTTAGCTCCTACTCAAGGCGCCCGACCCGCCTCCAAACAACCCTTAGAAGTTCTAACCAACTTCTACTTATTACTCCAACTAACCATGGAGATTTTCCTTAGGGTTTCGGTTTTGTGACTAAGGGAAGTATAATAGTATTTCCGGGCTTTTCAGATAAGTATAACCTTAGAAAACTCCACGGTCTACGGCTAAGGTAATTTGGACATTATAACAATACTTTTGAGAGTATTTCTACCAAGAGGGGGGGTATTATACGAAAACAACTAGGCTAGGGGGGGGGTACCCCACGGCTAGCACCCCAAGGAGGGGGGGAAAGGGCTCTCGGCCAAGGGGGAGGGGGGAGGCTCTTGGCCGAATTCTACACTAAGGGGAGGGAGGAGGATTTAACACTTAGAAAATATTTGTGGATGAAGAAAGTTCATCACTTAGAGGGGTATTTATAGGACAAGCCAAGGCCAACCAATGGCCAAGATGAATCCATGTGTTAGGCAAGTGTAAGGTGTAGATTAAGCCATGTGTTGTGTGGGTCCCACTTGTCATCAACCACACAAATATCCTACCAAACATTGACCAAATGTTTTAGGCAACAAAAATGCCAAAAACGTGCCCAACAATTCCCTTAGGTGCCGTCCACTTGCTTCCAATGTGAGGGTGACACATGTCATCCTCCCGTTGGTCCAAAATGTTTCGTTTCTCGGAAAAATCCGCAAAAATTAGAAATGACATAGCCGGAATTTTCCCTACGAAAGCTGTGGAAACGTTTCGTCGAAAAACGATTCTAATCGGGTGTTGTGCACAAAGTGAAAATCGGCCAAGCCTACTTAAGCTTCAAAAATTTTCTACGTACGTCCCTACGTACATACAATGGAAATACGGGGTATAACAAGCGTATTCTACTTGAAGGATGGAATAGCTATCAAGGTTGAAGTACTTTGGAACATTTTGCTACTTGTCGATAATCGTCGCGAGGTATGTGAATCTCTTCCTTCTTTTGACATGATTATATGTATGGAATATACATGTGGTATTATTTCATGATTCCTTCTACTCTTAGAAGTTAAGAGGTATGTATGTTGATTTACTCTACGTAATGGTTATGTCTAAGTTATCCTAAGTTCTTACCAAGTCTTATGGGGGATGTTGGTAAGAGTCGTTAGGAGGTATTTGGAGCCAAGTTGACTTGACTAAGTTACGGCACAAATGAGAATAAGTATCGAACAAGCCACTGCAGCGTTAATAAAGGAAAATGTAATGACAATTAATTAAGTTAAAATGAGTAGAATTCTCCATCTGCATAGAGGCTAAGATAAGACAAAATTGTATTACATTTTCTAGATCATGGCTACTTGATTAAGATCGTTATAAATAAGTATAACTTATTCACAACGCACCAAAGTATATGTTACTTAATTTATAAGAATTTACGTATGAGGTTTTAAGACTATGAACCTCAAATTCTTAAAAGGTTAAGAGACTTTATTTTTCAAGTTATGGGACTTGATTCTTAAAGGAAGAAATGAATTGATTTAAAAGCATAGAATACTTGATTTAGAAGTATTGATTTCCTGCCATTCTAATGTTAAGAAACTTGTTTTCTTAAAAGTTAAGAGACTTGAAGTATTTTGAAAGCTATGTGATTTGATTCGAAAGTATAAGTCTCTTGGTTATAAAAGGAATGAATTTGTCTAAGACATAAAGAGTTATAACAGTTTTATGGGAAGTTGGTTATAACAACTTTATGGAAGATTAAAAGAATGGGTTTCTTCAGTAATGTACGCAAAGAAATGATTTGAAATAAAGAGGGGCAAATTGTTTTAAAGGTATCAATTGCTTAAGGTTTTAAAGAAAGAAGTCACTTGATTTAGAAGCCGAGAAATGTATTTCTAAAAGTGTAGTGACTTATGTGAAATGTATACAAGCCTTGATACTACGGGTGTTAGTATCTTGGGGTTTTATATGAAAAAGAATCTTTTAAAAAGAATGTAAGCACGTAGTACTTTGGGTTAAATTCCCGGATTTTTATGTGTGAAACGAAAGTGCCATGAGTTTAAAAAAATGGAAGTCTAAAGGTTTAATGAACTTGCCTATGTTTGCTTGTGATAGCTTTGAGTGCAAGTATTATATGTTTACGTTGTCGTGACTACTGGAGGGTCTACTGTCTTGTTGTAAGTTTACTCGACGCATCGACGCTGATGTGGATTCCACGTATGCTTCCATTATGATTGATCCGACACGCTTATACGATGTGGGATTCCGTGGCATGTGACTGAGGCGGGTTAGATTCGGATTTGTTTTATTACCCATGGCCACGCTTATACGATGAGGATTTCGGGCACGCGACCATGCTATGACGACTATTAATACATGGGCTAGCTACCCATGAAGAAATTTACCCACGATGAGGTATTACTGGGGCATGTTATATTATTACTCCACGGGCTAGCTCCCACGAAGACCGCGCCACGATGAGGATTCTGGGGCACGTTATGGCCACGCTTATACGATGAGGATTCCGGCATGCGCCACGTTATATATATATATATGTATTGTATGTACGCACGACAGTGAGGTAGGATGCCACGCGCCACACCGGTTATATGTTACACCTACTACCGTCGGCAGTGATGTGGGATTCCACGGGCAGGAGATATATATATGTATTGTGTATGTGTACGCCGACAGTGAGGTGGGATGCCCCGGGCGCGTCACATGGTTATATTTTACACTTATGACTGTCGGCAGTGATGGGGGATTCCACGGGCACGCTTTGATATTTGTGTGACTTGATCGCATCCCAGATTGGGCCGGGTATTATATGCGTCCCTCCATAAAGGGCCAGATTATATTATGAAAGATAAGTAAGTTATATGGTAATGAACTTAATGATTTCTCCTAAGTATGTACGTAAGATTTGGCTATAACTCTTAATGGAATGGAAAAGATAATAATGTGCAATTAAGTTCATGAGTGGTAATGACACGGCAGGATCTGGTATGTACTTTTTATACTTGCCCCTGTCATTCTTTTGTACAGTTATGATCTGTTTATCAGATTTATTTCCATTCCATATTCGCATTGTACTTGATTTCTTCTGGGCTGCGTCATGTCCAGATACCGCGGCTCGCGATAGTCTCAAGGACCGCATAGCCGTATAGACCAAGATCAAGGTGGCAAGCCCTCAGATACACAAATGGGGTAGGTGATATAATAACGATAAATGGACTTACCTTTTAATAATGTAAGCACAGCAAGAATGACCCCCTTACATAACAATCACAAGATACTAACACAAGTAGCATCCTAACATGTTTACTTATCAAATCAACAAGAAAGTATTACAAGGCTTATCACAAACCAATACAATCAAGTTGTTCACACAAGGTACTTTCTACTAACAAGTTCGAGTATCTAACCCCAACGTACTTCATACATTAAATCTTTAAAAGATCCGTTCCTATCACATAAGTCACACAATACCCGTAGTATAAAATAGAGTGACTGTCTTTTTAAGTAAACCAAAACACTTACCTTTGTAAAATCAAGTAACAACATTATTTTCCAAACGTTCGAGTTTGCCTAATTTCAAATGTTCCAGTTTCTTATTTTAAAAAGGTTTCGTAGTTCATAGTCTTATTCATTCAAGAATATAATCCTTTTTATTAACCAATTGAGAAACATAAGCCTTACATGTAAGTAGGTTATTCTTATTTATAACAATCTTATTACAAAGACCATGATCTAGGAAATATCATTTTGTCTTATCTTAGCTTCATGCAGATGGAAGTTTCTACCGGTTTTAATCATACTTAATTATTCAAAACATTTCCTTTGTTAACGCCGCAGTTGGTTTGTCGATACACATCCCGATTTCCAAAATCAAGAAACATTCTTAAGCCGTTATACCTAACTTCCCATAAAGCTAGTATAACTCTTAAGTTTTCAAAAATACATTACTACATATTCTTTCAAAATGATTTATAAACCTTTGAAATACTTCAAGTTCTTCATTAACACATAACAAGTCGCTTATAATCAACCGCTTACCTTCAAAACCACAACCCATTTTCTTACCTACATAAAGTCATTATAACCAACTTCCCATAAAGCCGTTATAACACTTTATGTTTTACAACAATCAAACACACGTACGCTCACCGCACTACATAGTTCACACATATCATGCTAGGAGAGATAGGAAGAGGTTCACATACCTCGCGACGAGTATCGACTAATAGCAAAACGCCCAAACAAATGGCTACTCCTAAGCCAAGTGATCATTCCACACGTAGCACTTCAACCTATAAGGCCACGCGCGCTTATTAACATCGTAGAACATTCTACGTAAAATTCGCAAAGACCTCCCCCGCCACAACAGAAATCTCCTCCTCTATCGAGGCCGGCTACCAAGCCAACCGTGGGTTATACATCTAACCCGAACGGTACAATTCTACTATACCGTAATACTACACAAGTCCATGTAATACACCCTATGTAATTACAGCTGATTCGATTCCTTATTCTTCGTGCTTAAGTCAAAAGACATTGCCAACAACTACGTTCGATTCTATATATAGTATACTTCAACTATATATTCTAACAACATGTAATATCCAATTACAATAGGGGGGACAAGATAATTACCTCGATAAGCCCATAATTATCCGAGTTTAAAGTCGATCCTTAGCAATGTTTCGCTCCTACACCGGGTGCTCCGTCCCGCTCCAAACAACCCTTAGAAGTTCTAACCAACTTCTACAAAGCACTCCAACTAACCATGGAGATTTTCCTTAGGGTTTCGGTTTTGTGACTGACGGGAAGTATGATAGTATTTCTGGGCTTTTCGTATAGATATAACCTTAGAATACTACAAGGTATAAGGCTAAGGTATTTGGGCATTATAACAATACTTTTGAGAGTATTTCACAACCAAGGGGGGGGTACCCCACGAGAACACCCCAAGGTAGGGGGGGTGCTCTCGGCCGAAGGGCCTACTAGGAAGGGGAGAGGGGAGGCTCTTGGACGAGAGTCAACAAGAGGGAGGAGAGGGGTTCTCAAGACTTAGAGATTTGAGGGATGAAGAAGTCTTCAAAGGGAGGGGGGTATTTATAGGTAAGCAAAGGCCAACCAAGGGCCAAGATCTAGCCAAGTGCTATGCAAGTGTAGGCCAAGATGTGCCCAAGTGCCCCTAGTCCCTACTCCACAAATCCTCACAAAATATCTCACCAACTGACCCTTCAAACGCCCGAGGTGGCCGTCAACTCCACCAACTCGAGGTGACAAGTGTCGCCTCTCGTTGGTCCAAAACATTTCATCTCTGAAAATCCGCAAAAATAAGAAAAGACATAGCCGGAATTTTCCTCGCAAGTTATGTAAAACGTTTCATTTAAAAAAACGACTTAATTCCAGACTGTGCCCAAATGTCATTCTACCAAGCCACCAGGGGGTGACACGTGTCACCCTCCTAATGGCCCAAAATAAAACATCTTCCAAAATATCCACAATGGCCAAAATCTCAAAACAAAGTGGCCCTACAAAACCAGAATTTCACCCGTGGGCCCCACGTGACCATTTCCAAAAATAAAATTCCATAATTCTCTAATATTCCAGAAGTCCAATACCAAACTGGGAATCCAATTCCCATTAACGAACCTTTTCCTTTACAAAACCGAAACTTTTCCGTGGAAAAATCACCTCTTCCTCCTTTCCAATCTTTCGTCAGATTCTCGCACGCACGCCCTCGCATACATACTCGAACTACGGGTATAACACATGTGGCATCCCCGTGACGGATAAAACACCCGGAATGATCAACCGTGGAACTCCCGCAGCTCCGCATAGTCACGCAGACCGCATAGGCCGTATAGACCCGCATCAAGGGTGGCTAGCCCTCGGTATAACAAGTCAATGGGGTATGTGATATAATAACATAACAACTTATCGTTAAACAACATAAGCACAACAAGGGAAACCCTTTTACACCAATATCACCAGATACTAGCACACGTAGCATCCTAACATGTTTACTTATCAAATCAACAAGAAAGTATTACAAGGCTATCACAAACCAACACAATCAAGTTTATTCACACGAGGTACTTTCTACATTATGTTAACAATTTCGGGTTTTTATCCCCAAAGTACTTCATACATTAACAAAAGTCACACAATACCCGTAGTATAAAAATAGAGTGACTATCCTTTTAAGTAAACCAAAACACTTCCCTTTGTAAATCAAGTAACAACATTATTTTCCAAACGTTCAAGTTTGCCTAATTTCAAATGCTCAAGTTTCTCATTTTCGAAAGGTTTCGTAGTTCATAGTTTTAATCACTTAAAGATATAATTCCCCTTTAAAACAATTTGAGATACATATGCCTTATATGTGAGTAGGTTATTCTTGTTCATAATCAATCTTATTTAAGCAGCCATGATCTAGGAAATGTAATATCATTTTGTCTCATCTTAGCTTCTATGCAGATGGAGGTTTCTACTGGTTTTAATAATACTTAATTATTCAATACATTTCCCTTTATTAGCGCTGCAGTGGTTTGTTCGATACTTATTCTCATTTCCGAAATCAGTAAAACATTATTCCTTTTTAAAAACCAAGTACTCATTACTCACGAATGAGGTTTCACACTTTTTAACAAAATTCATATTAATTCAATTAAGTCAAGTTTCTTTATCTTTTAAGATCAAGTCTCTTAACTTCTTAAAATCTATAAACCATTCTTTTTATCTCTCTTAAGCCGTTATACCTAACTTCCCATAAAGCTAGTATAACTCTTAAGCTTTCAAACCAAGTATTATTCTTCTTTCAAAAAGGATTCTTAATTCTTTTGAAATACTTCAAGATTCTTATTATTCAGGCTTAAGTCAAAAGACATTGCCGTAAAACTACATTCAGTTAACACACGTACGTCTACCGTACTATATATATATTCTTTTAAAATATCATGCTCAAGAGGATAGGAAGAATCACATACCTCGCGACGATTATCGACTATTAGCCAAACGCTCCACGGCTATAACCCTACTAGCCTTGTCCACCTTTTAAGAGCACATGCTACTGCAGAACATTCAACCTATAAAGGTTATACCACTATCAAAGTCTAGACTACTCAGTAGAATATTCTAAGCGAGGTTCTCTATTCTACGGAAAATCGGGCAGACTTCCCTACCCGTTAAGCTACACAAGTCTACTATAAATACAAATTCCTATGTAAAGATGCTCAATCTTCTTCTTTAATATTCTTCCGACGTGATTTCATTCAATTCTTTCTCAGAACATCCTTCTATTACAGTTCAATTCTCTTCTATGAATCTTATAATCATTTCTATATAACTACAGATGTAATTTCCAATTACAATAGAAGGATAGGATTATTTACCCGGAAGCCCAAAATTATCCAAGTTTAATGTCGATCCTGAGCAAGGTTTAGCTCCTACTCCGGGTGCTCCAACCCGCTCCAAACAACCCTTAGAAGTTCTACACACTTCTACTAAGTACTCCAACCAATTATGGAGATTTTTCCATAGGGTTTCATTTAGTGGCTAAAGGAAAGTATAGTAGTATTTTCCGGGCTTTTCGTAAAGAGGGTACTTGGAAATTCTACAAAGGTTTTGGGCTAGAGTATTTTGGCATTAAAACAATACTTGGAGAAGTATTTCTCAACCAAGGGGGGTGGTATTTTACGAGAACAACTAGGCAAGGGGGGGGGGATACTTCTCGGCCAAGGCCTCTCAAAGGGGGAGGAGGAAAGGGATTTCAAGACTTAGAAATCAATTGAGGGATGAAGAAACCTTCAAGTTAGGGGAGTATTTATAGGCCAACCAATGGCCAACCAATGGCCAAGATGAAGCCAAGTGCTAGGCAAGTGTAAGGCCAAGATTTGGGCAAGTGTACCTTATACATCTACCACCAAAATATCCTACCAACCCCTTGACCACAAACAAGGCACAAAAACGCGTAAGGAATGCCCTTTGGCCGTCCACTTTCGGAGGTGACACACGCCACCCTCCCGCTGGTCCAAAATATTTCATCTCTCGGAAAATCCGCAAAAACATTAAATGACATAGCCGAATTTTCCTACGCAAGTCTTGCAAAACGTTTCGTCGAAAAACGATTCTTTCGGTACTCAGAACAACATTTTCGCCATTGCCTACTTTAAGGCTCAAACTTTTCTACGCACGCCCTCACGCATATACTGAAATACGGTATAATAAAGGGACACACCCGCCATACCCCGAATATACATGAATCTACAACCTCGGGAAACCGTACAAGAGATAAGCCTCCGAGCAAATGGAGCTTTTTCCCAAAATCAACCGAGATCCTAAGAGCAAGGATCACCAACTGTGCACCTAATACATGCGGCATGAACGCAGCCCGGCGGGGTCGCATAACAAAAGTGCGAATATGGAATGTAAATAAAGTACAAGAAATGATCATAAGCATAAAAGGATGACAGGCAAGTATAAAAGAAGTACATACGGATCTCGCCGTGTCATTACCACTTATGAACTTAATCGTACCTTATTATCTTTTCCACATTTTCAATAAAAGTTATAGTCACTCTTTTACGTACATACTTGGGAAAAATCGTCAAGTTCATTACCATATAACTTACTTATCTTTCATACATAATCCGGCCCTTTATGGAGGGACGCAAATACTACCCGGCCCAATCTGGGATGCGATCAAGTCACACAAATATCAAAGCGCGTCTGGAATCCCCATCATCGCCGACCTATAAGTGTAAAATAACCATGACGCGCACGCGTGGCATCCCACCTCACCGCCGGCGCATACATACACAATACATATATATATATCTCCCGCCTGGAATCCCACATCATCGCTGATACCGTAGGTGTAACATATACAACACACACATATATATATATATAACGCGGCCGCATGCCCCGGAATCCCTCATCGTATAATCATGGCCATAACGTGCCCTCGGCCTCCCTCATCGTAGGTGCAGGTCTTCATGGGGAGCTAGCCCATGGAGTAGTAATATAACATGCCCCTAATCCTCATCGCGGGTACATGCCTTCACGGGAGCTAGCCCATGGAGTAATAATCGACATAGCATGGTCGCATGCCTAATCCTCATCGATAAGCATGGCCACGGGTAATAAAACAACCGAATCTAACCCGCCTCCCGTCACATGCCCGAATCCCACATCGTATAAGCATGTCCAAGGATCAATCATAATGGAAGCATACCCGTGGAATCCCACATCACCGCTTCAGACGCCCAAGTAAACTTACAACAAGACAGCCGACCCTCCAACTGAGAGTCACGACAACGTAAACATATAATACTTGCACTCAAAGCTATCACAAGCAAACATCGGCAACTTCATTAAACCTTTAGACCTCCATTTTTATAAACTCATGGCACTTTCGTTTCACACATTAAAATCCGGGAATTTAACCCCAAGTACTACGTACTTCCATTCTTTTCAAAAGATTCCTTTTCATATAAAACCCCGAGATACTAACACCCGTAGTATCAAGGCTTTTGTATATTTCACATAAGTCACTATACTTTAGAAATACATTTCTCGGCTTCTAAATCAAGTGACCCTTACTTAAAAGCTTTAAGCAAGTGATACCTTTAAATCAAATTGCCCTTCCTTAAATCAAGTTATTTCTTTGCTTACCTTATTAGAGAAAACCATTCTCTTAACCTTCCATAAAGCCGTTATAACCAACTTCCCATAAAGCCGTTATAACCCTTTATGGTTTTAGACAACCTCATTCCTTTTACAACCAAGAGACTTATACTTTTTAAAACCAAGTATTAAATACTTTTAAATCAATTCTCTTAACTTTTAGAATACAATTAGTCTCTTAACTTTTAAGAAAACAAGTTTCTTAACTTTAGAAATCAAGTCTTTCCAAATCGAGTATTCTATACTTGTAAATCAATTCATTTCTTCCTTTAAGAATCAAGTCTCCTAACTTGAAAAATAAAGTCTCTTAACTTTTAAGAATTTGAGATCCATAGCCTTAAAACTTCATACGTAAATTCTTATAAGTTAAGTAACATATACTTTGGTGCGTTGTGAATAAGTTATACTTATTTATAACGATCTTATTCAAGTAGCCATGATCTAGAAAATGTAATACAATTTTGTCTTATCTTAGTTTCTATGCAGATGGAGAATTCTACTCATTTTAACATAATTGATTGTCATTACATTTTCCTGTATTAACGCTGCAATGGCTTGCTCGATACTTATTCTCATTCGTGCCATAAATTAGCCAAGTCAACTTGGCTCCAAAGTACCTCCTAACGACTCTTACCAACATCCCCCATAAGACTCGGTAAGGACTTAGGATAACCTTGACATAAACTTTACATAGAGTAAATCACACACATACCTCTTAACTTCTAAGAGTAGAAGGAAACATGAAATAATACCACATGTATATTCCATACATAGAATCATGCCAAAGGAAGGAAGAGGTTCACATACCTCGCGACGATTATCGACAAGTAGCAAAATGCTCCAAAGATTTCAACCTTGATAGCTATTCCATCCTTCAAGTAGGATACGCTATACTTAGTACTTCAACCTAAAATGGTCACAATACGTCCATTAACCTCTTACTTCAAACGTAGAATATTCTAAGTGCTAAGTCACTAAATTCTACGGAAAATCGGACAACACCTCCTTTGTTTCTACTTACTTTGCCACCTTTTCAAGGCCGAATTCAATAACCAAACACGCCACATTTAAGGCCCAATCAACACAATTAATCAATAGGATTACACGCCTACTAGACGTAAAATTCCGCCCCACAATTGATATCAACTAATACAAACTACTAGGCCAATTTCGGCAACAATGAGATACAACACTACCAATTCTTATCCAATTTCCTTTTCAATCCAAGTTGTTAGCATAACATGATATTAAGTCGCAATCGATTATAACTACTATAATCTTCAAGTAAGTAACATGCGACGATTCTAAATACGACCAAATTGTAATCCAACTTCAAATGGCTAATATGTCATTTCGGATTTTAGGCTACAACAATCCATAACACTTATAAGACTTCAACACATATACTTCATGCTAGCAAAAATGTAAAGCTAACAACAATACATAATCTTGTAACACTTAAGAGCCAAGATTATTACCTCAACGATTCTTAGTCCAACTCCAATTCCGAAGTCGCTCCTTAGCACTTAGAGCTTCTTCTAGACACTTCAATCCACCACTTGAGACCCTTAGAATATCACAAACCACTTCCCTTAAAACTTCCAATCAAAACCTAGAAAAGCAACTAGGTTTTCATCTTGCGACTAATACGAAAACTATCTTTTTCCGGGATTTTTCTATTGAGATACCCTTACAATACACTTAGGAACCTTGGTTTAAAGTGGGAAGATTATTGGACAACAAACAAATTTTTTTCCTTTTCTATTTGCTAGAACCCGAGAGCACATTGCTCTTGTTCTTCAAATTCTCTTGAAAATTTGGCTAAGTGTGGACTTGTCTCACTACTAGTAGTATTATATAGTAACATGGAGGGTTGAGATTAGCACAAATGTGTGGTTTGGATGAAGTTCTTCTAAATATCAAGCTAGTGGTCCCATTGACTAAGTCAAACATGTCAAGCTTTACTACTTGCAAGACTTGTCTTCCTAACAAGGGTCAAATGACCCTTGTGCCCATGTAATTTCGTCCAAGACATCCAATAAGGGGGGGTGACACGTGTCGCCCTCCCATTCGTCACAATATTACGTTTTCCGACAAATTCCATAATTCCGATAAATTTTTACAAGTCTCTAATCTTAACATTTGGGATTCTTACGTACGTTCTTAAAACATGTCCTGTAAATACGGGGTGTAACATTCCCTCCCTAACGAGTTATGTTGATTGCAGCTACGAGGCAGCAGTGACCCAGGAAGGACTATGTGGATTGCGTATCCAGGTTGGTAATGATTGTAGTATAGTTGGTATTGTGACATACAGCTATACGGAGTTATGTATGAGGGTCGGACGCGTGTTGCCTAGAATGATTCTAGATTACCAAGAGTTGGTAAAGACTAACTAGATACCGGAGAGGTATGGATCAGTTAATGAATTCCCGCCAAGGTCTTATGTTTTATTTTGAGATAATTGGGGAAGAATGAGCTGTCTAATAGGGCAGTGAACCCTTAAGAAGTCATGTTAAGAAACTTAATGGAATGTCGTGTTAATAGATTAAGCTACGTGGTATGCGTAAGAGGATTGTACGGATGAGATCCGTATAGAGTAAGTAATGGTTGTTGTGATCAAGACGACACGATTATGGTATTATGAGAAGTTATTGTACCTGCCACGGGATCGTAAGGTCGGCTGGGAGCATGGAAATTGCGAGCCTAAGACTATTGATGACCGCTGAGACCTTAGATGTACAAGGTCTTCTCGGGTAGAAAGATTTATTATAGACCAAGAATAAGAGTTAAGTGCGACGCGGGGCGGGTGAGGACCTATTACGGTCGCCCCATAGCCCGAAATGGAGGGATCAGTTGGTAGTAGTTACACGCGACAGGGTCACGAGGGTGCAAGGCCCAAGTCTAGTTAATTGTTTTACGGATTCGTGGACGCGTTCCACCGGAACCAGGTCGTGAAAGCCGAAAATGGCCTTATGTTGTTTAAAAGAGTGACTCCAAAAGATTGGGGGCCAGAATCGGTATGGGGGTTATGTATGTATGCTAGTATGAGTTGGAAGTACGGAAAAAGTGCGACCAGTAAGAAAGATAGCAACCAAGTGTAAATGAATAGAGCCCGAATCCGTTAGGACCTTTCGAGGTAAATACACCGTGAGTGTTTGGGGTGGTAGCTGAGCGGGCATATGAGATTTGCCCGGTGATGATACAGTCGTTAGACCCTAGTAGACCTAGTAAAAATGATTATGACAGACTTTGAGGTCATTATGAGTATGGGCTAGTTGGCTTCGTGAGTGTCAAGGTTGACATTTTAGTATAAGTATTGTTATGTGGCCATGGGTGGCATATGTTGTATGAAGGGTGTAGTAAAAGGAGACTATGTCGCTATCTAATTAGATTGGACTCCGAAAGAACATTCGGGGACGAATGTTTCTAAGGGGGGAAGAATGTTACACCCCGTAATTCAAGGTCCTGGTTAAGAGAATGTACGTAAGGAACACAAGACTTGAAAAGGGTACGAAAGGAAGAATTGTTTTTTCGACGAAAAATCTTCCGAACTTCGGAAAGGAAAAATGTTCGTTGGTGAGAATTAGATTCTCAAAATGCATTAATTAAAGAATATGGAACTTACTATCATTATAGAAATTTATTTTTACGGATTTGGTCGTGTGGGGCCCACCAGAGGAATTTTACGTTTTGTGGGACCCACGAGGGTTACGGAATTTTATGGACGAATGGGAGGGCGACATGTGGAACCCCCCCCCCCCCCCACAATGGTCTTGGACGAAATTTCAAGGGTGAAATGGTCATTTGACCAATGTAGAGATGACCAAGTCTTGCTAATTAAAGAGCTTGATATTGTTGACTAAGTCCAAGGGCCACTTGGCTTGATCTTTTCCCTCCAAACTTAACAAGTGTTATAATATAGACCCTCCAATGTATTATATAAGAACACTAGTAGCAAGACTTGTCTTCCAACACTTAGAAAAAATTAGAGAACCTTGAAGAGCTAGTGTGAGCTCTCGGCTTTGTCCAATTAGCCACAAGAAAAATTTGCAATTGTGGTTCTTTATTCACAAGACTTTAACCCAAGGTTCTTAGGGGTATTGTAAGGATATCTCAATAGAAAGATTTCGGAAAAACGACGTTTTTACGTTAGTCGCAAGGCGAAACCCTAAGGTGTTCTTCAACTTTGAAGATGGAACTTAAAGAGAAGTTCTTCATGAGCTTCTAAGGAGTGCTTGGAGCGGATTGGAAAATAAGAAAAGGAGCTAAGAATTGCTAAGGAGCGACTTTGAATCTTTGAAATTTTAAGGGCTTGTAAAGGTATAAATCTTGTCGTTTTAGAAATTAAAGATTTCTTATCATTGTAGTTATGGATATTAGCAAGCATGAGGTATTTAGTATGAAGTTTGATAAGTGTATTGGCTATTGGAACCCTAATCCGAAAACTAGCATGTTTAACCCTTAAGATTACAATTCGATTTGATTATTAGTTTAAGTCGTCACATGTTATATAAAAAAGGAATTGTAGTTGTTAAAGTTGTTTATGATTATATAACATGTTGAACTAAGGACTTAGATTGAAAGGAATTGTAAGGAAAGTGATATTGTTATGGATAGTGTTTTGTCGAAAATGTGCCTTAAGGAATTGACAGTTTTATGTTAATTGTGGGGCAGAATTTTACACGTCCTGTTAAGGCGTGTAATCCCCTTTGTATTTTCTGAATTGATTGAGCCTTAAATGTGGCGTTTGGTTAGTGATTTTCGGCCTTGAAAAAGGTGGCAAAGTACGTAGAAACAAAGGAAGTGCTGCCCAATTTTCCGTAGAATTTAGTGACTTTGCACTTAGAATATTCTACGTTTGAAGCTAGAGGTTAATGGACGTATTATGGCCATTATAGGTGGAAGTGCTAAGTATAGCGTATTCTACTTGAAGGATGGAATATCTATCAAGGTTGAAGTACTTTGGAGCATTTTGCTACTTGTCGATAATCGTCGCGAGGTATGTGAACCTCTTCCTTCTTTTGACATGATTCTATGTATGGAATATACATGTGGTATTATTTCATGATTCCTTCTACTCTTAGAAGTTAAGAGGTATGTATGTTGATTTACTCTACGTAATGGTTATGTCTAAGTTATCCTAAGTTCTTACCAAGTCTTATGGGGGATGTTGGTAAGAATCGTTAGGAGGTATTTGGAGCCAAGTTGACTTGGCTAAGTTACGGCACAAATGAGAATAAGTATCGAACAAGCCACTGCAGCGTTAATAAAGGAAAATGTAATGACAATCAATTAAGTTAAAATGAGTAGAATTCTCCATCTGCATAGAAGCTAAGATAAGACAAAATTGTATTACATTTTCTAGATCATGGCTACTTGATTAAGATCGTTATAAATAAGTATAACTTATTCACAACGCACCAAAGTATATGTTACTTAATTTATAAGAATTTACGTATGAGGTTTTAAGACTATGAACCTCAAATTCTTAAAAGGTTAAGAGACTTTATTTTTCAAGTTATGTGTCACGACCCGACCCCGGGCCGCGACTGGTGCCCTACCTGGGCACCCCGTTCAGGTATACATCAGAGAATAGCAGCGGAACATACACACATAAACACACATGTAAATAATAAACATCACAGGCTAGCCGATAAGGCCGCCTTCCATAATATAAACATAGTCAAAAGTACAACTTAGTTCTTACAGCCCAACCACATATGTGAATACGCACTTAGAATAATAATCGTATGGACAGGGCCCCGCCATACCCCTGAATGTACATAAATCTACTACATCAAGGAAAGACTGTACCAAAAGAAAGACAAGCCTCCGGAGAATGGAGCTTCCGACGTCTGATAAGTGATCCTAAGAGTGAGGATCCACCACCGCTACTCCTTTCCTGCAGATGAACGCAGCCGAGAAGCGGGTCGACACAATATGTACCAAGTATGTAAAACTGGAAAATACTGTAATTACATCATAAGTCTAAATCAAAGCCGGAGACATGTATGATAATCAAAATACAGTACACTGTGCCTTACTAACAATGAGAGTAAAATAGGTGTATACTTACAACGAAAAATAGGATTGGAATCCTACTCCTGGGACTATTTCACCCGCATAGGTCCAATGGACCTGCGTGAGGTATTCCTCGCATGGGACTATTCCACCCGCATAAGCCCTTACGGACTCGCATGAGGTATTCCTCGCATAGGCTGGACCCGCCCGCATGGGACTATTTCACCCGCATAAGCCCTTACGGACTCGCATGAGGTATTCCTCGCATCGTGGGTAGCAAATCCACGGAAATATACAATGCCACAATCCCGGGGAATGACCCCGCAACGAAAAATATATCACTAGCCCAAATCCGGCTATCACACATAACATAAGCACTACCGTCTTATCATACAATATGTAAGCAAGTTAAGAAATCTCCTAACTTCTTACTATCCTTGTTTATAAACACTCTCATTTTAGTTTACCTAAGGCACTAACATGTCTTTTATAAAAATCCGGGAATTTAACCCAAGTACTACGTACTTCTACTCTTTAAAACAATGACTCTTTTTAGTAGAAAACTTCCAAGATACTATTAATCCTAGTATCAAGTCCAAATTACATTTCAAGGTAAGTCACAACACCCTTAGAAATAAAGTTAGGTTTCTAAATCAAGTGATTCATTTTCTTATAAAACCTTAGGCAATTGATACCTTAAAATCGAATTGCCTTCCATTAAATCAAGCAATTTATCTTTCCATAAAGTCAATATAACCAACTCCCCATAAAGTCGTCATATTCACTTTATACCTTAGTTAAGTACAATTTCCTATCCAAGGGACATATATGTTTAAAACGAAACAAGTATCACATACTTTCAAACTCTTCAAGTCCCTTAACTTTAATAAAACTTTAAGACATCCTTAATATTTTCAAAGAAGTGAGTTAATCTCCTAACTCACCCGACTTGGCATTTCATAAAGATAGTAAAGAATGTCAAAGCCTTGTAAGTCTACCGTACTATATACGTGAAACTAGTCATGCTCAAAGATAGGAAAAGTTCTACATACCTCGCCGGGTCAAACCACATGCCAAGTACCAAGTCCCGCCCGTAGTATGTCAACCTATAATATTCACAATACGTCTATTAACGCCTCACTTCAAACGTAGAATATTATAAGTGTTAGTCTCCAATTTCTACGGAAAATCGGACAGCACCTCCTTTGTTTTTACTAACTTTGCCACCTTTTTCAAGGCCGAATACAATAACCAAACACGCCACATTTAAGGCACAAACAATAGCAATTAATCAATAGGGGATTACACGCCTACTAGACGTGTAAAATTCCGCCCCACAAACGATAACAATCTAATACAACTACATGTCCAAATTCGGCCACAATGAGTTCAACAATACCAATTCTTATTCAATTTCCATTTCAATCAAAATTGGTAGCATAATATGATATCAAGTCGTATTTGGTTATAACTACCATAATCTTCAAGTCAATAACATGCGACGATTCTAACAACGATTAAATTGTAATCCAACTTAGTCATGGCTTACATTACATTTCGGATTTCCAAGGCTATAATCAATCCATAGTCCTTATAACTTCAATATAACAACTTCATGCTAGCAACATACAAGGCTAACAACAACAATATAAATAATCTTGTAATACTTTCAAAGAACAAGATTATACCTCAATGATTCTCAATCCAACTCCAATCCGAAGTCGCTCCTTAGTAGTTTATAGCCTCTCCAAGACACTTCAATCCGCTTGTTGAGACCCTTAGAACAACACCAACAATTATCCCTCAAAACTCCAAACAAAACCTAGAAAGACCATTAGGTTTTCGTTTTGCGACTATCCCGAAAACTACCTTTTTCCAAGATTTTTCTATTGAGATATGCTTACACTACCCCCAATAACCTTGGTTTAAAGTGGGGAGTTGAATGAACAAGAAACAAATTTTTTTTCCCTTAGGAAAGAAGGGAACCCGAGAGCTCTATGCCTATGTTCTTCAATTTTTTGTGAAAATATTCTAAGTGTTAAGCTCACACTAGCACTACTAGTATTATATAGTGAATTGGATGGTCAAGATATAAACAAATGTGAGGCTTGGATGTAGTCTTACAAAATAATCAAGACTAATTGACCTTTGACTTAGTCAACATTCTCATGCTACACAAGTTGCAAGACTTGTCTTGCAACAAAGGTCCAATGACCTTCTTGCCCTTGCACAATTCGACCAAGGCATCACATAAGGGGGTGACACGTGTCGCCCCCCCCCCCCCCCATTCGTCACAATAATACATTTTCCGACAATTCCATAATTTCCGATAAATTTTTTACAAGTCTCAAATCTTAACATTTTGTGAGTTCTTACTTACGTTCTTAAAACATGTCCTGTAATTACGGGGTGTAACATTCTTCCCCCCTTAGAAACATTCGTCCCCGAATGTTCTTTCGGAGTCAAACTTATAATTAGCGACATAGTTTCCTTACACAACCCCGACGTACCCAAAAATGCCACACAATAGCATTCAAGCAAAAAGAATACTTCAATTAAAACTTGACAAGTAAGGGAAGATGAATTACCTGAAGGTATAGGAAATAAGTGAGGATACTTCTTCAACATGTCCTCCTCCGCTTCCCAAGTCATCTCCTCCCGGTTATCATTTCTCCACAGGACTTTGACGGAAGCTACATCCTTGGTCCGCAATGCTCGACCTGGCGATCGAGTATCGCTATGGGACTCTCCTCATATGATAACCCCTCTGTCACCTGGACCTCACTAGTAGGAAAAACTCTCGCTGGATCACCGATACACTTCCGCAACATAGAAACGTGGAAGACCGGATGTACCGCCTCTAACTCTGATGGCAGATCCAACTCGTAGGCAACCTTGCCCACTCTACGAACGATCTGGTAGGGCCCAATGTACCTGGGCCGAAGTTTCTTCTTACCGAATCTCATCACACCCTTCATGGGTGACACCTTCAAGAAGACCCAATCGTCTACCTGAAACTCCAAATGCCGACGCCGATTATCCGTATAAGACTTCTGCCGACTCTGGGCTGCTAACAGTCTCTCCTGGATAAGCTTCACCTTATCCACAGCCTGCTGTACCAAGTCTGGGCCAACTAATTATACCTCGCCCACGTAGAACCAACCAATCGGCGATCTACATTTCCGCCCATATAAAGCCTCGTATGGCGCCATCTGTATACTGGAATGGTAGTTGTTGTTATAAGCAAACTCCTGCGGTAAATGATCCTCCCACTACCATCGAAATCAATCACGCAGCTCGCAGATATCCTCAGTGTCCGATAGTACGCCCGCCGCCCATCACCGAGGATGAAATGATGTCGAGACTCACTGTGTCCCTAGACCCTTCGAAAGATCTCCGAAGTTAGGCAGAACTGGGCTCCTATCGATATAATCGACACCGACACCGCGACCTCACAATCTCTCGATGTACAACTGCATAGTCCTCACCGAAAACGCTGCCCCGATCGAAGGAAATGGGCTGATTTCACACCACAACAATAACCCAAATGGAGTCGCATTTCCTCTGAGTGAGGTAACCCTATAACAAAGTCCATGTTGATCACCTCCCACTTCCAAGTCGGAATCTCAATAGCTGTAATAATCCATCGGGCCTCGGTGCTCGACTGACTGCTGGCAATTAAGACATCAGGCAACAAAACTCGCCACGCCCCTCTTCGTGCCATCCCACCAATACAAACATCTAAGGTCATGGTACATCTTGGTCGACCGGATGAATAGAATATCGAGCGCCGCACGTTTCCTGTGACCGACGAAGTCCTGACACATCGGGAACACACAACCGACCCTCAAATCTCAGCACCCCATCAGGCGCTAACTCGAATAGACTCTTCTCCTCACGACGAGCTGCATCTCGATACCGCACCAACACTGGGTCCTCAAACTGTCGCCTCTTCACCTCATCAACGATGGAAGACTCGGCAACCTCACGAACCCATACCCCACTATCGTCGGTATCGATCAATCGAACCCCAAGGCTCGCTAACTGGTGGATCTGACGGACCATGTCCTGTCTCTCAGCCGCCTCCGACTGTGCTCCCCATCGATCTACGACTCAAGGCATCAGCAACTACGTTGGCTTTCCCCGGATGGTATAGAATATCAACATCATAATCTTTCAGCAACTCTAACCACCGTCTCTGTCTCAAATTCAGCTCCCTCTGCCTGAAGATATACTGGAGGCTCTTGTGGTCTATATAAATATCCACATGAACCCCGTACAAATAGTGTCTCCAAATCTTCAAGGCATGAATAACCGCGGCCAACTCTAAGTCATGGGTAGGGTAATTCCTCTCATGCTTCCGTAACTGCCGGGAAGCATAGGCTATAACCTTGCCGTACTGCATCAAAACACACCCTACCCCGATACCAGAGTCATCACAATAGATCACGCACTGCCTAACCCCTCGGGAAGAGTAAGAACTGGGTCAGAGTCAACCTCTCTTTCAAAGAATCGAAACCCCGCCGCAAGCCTATGTCCACTGGAACTTGGCCGCCTCGAGTCGCCTAGTCAATGGTGCTGAAATCAAGCAACCGCTTCCACAAACCTACGATAATAACCCGCCATCTAAGAAATCGCGCACTCGATCGGAGTAGTAGGTCTCGCCAAGACTTGATCGCTCACCTTTGCCGATCCACCCGAACACCATCGCCCCAATAATATGCCCCAGAATGCCATCGAGGCCAACCAAAACTCACACTTAGAGAACTTGGCGAATAATCACGGCCCGAGAACCCTGGCATACCTCGCCAGTGATCTGCGCTCGCTCATTCGCGAATAAACCAGGATGTCATCAATAAACACTATCACAAATGTGTCCAAAATGGCTTGAACACGGTTCATCAAATCCATAAACAACGCTGAGCGTTGGTCAACCCGGAAGACATAACTCGAACTCGTAGTGCCCATACCGGTCCCGAATGCGCTTTGGGATATCTCGCTCGAACTCGAACTCGATGATAACTGCATCGCAGTCTATCTTGAGAAACACCTCGCACTCGCAATCGTCAAACAAATCATCAATCACGGGAGGGGTACCTATTCTTAATGGTTACCTTATTCAGCTGTCTGTAATCAACACACATACGCAGCGTCCCATCCTTCTTCTTCACGAACAAAACCGGCTCTCCCCAGGGAGATACACTAGGCCTGATAAAGCCTTTCTCTAGCAAATCTTTCAGCTTGTCCTTCAGCTCCCTCAACTCAGCAGGTGTCATCCTGTATGGCGGAATGAAAATAGGTCGAGTGTCTGGCAACGTGTCAATACAAAACTCGATCTCCCTCTCAGGAGGGATACCCGGAAGATCATCTGGGAACACATCTGGAAACTCCCTAACCATCGGCATCGATCAAGAACTGGAACCTCACCAGATCGAATACCCAACGGATGATAGATGTACCCTTCGCACCATCTTCCTAGCCTTGAGGTAAGAAATAAACCTACCCTCGCGATCTTGTGTTGCCGCTTCCACTCGATAATCGCTCGCCAGAAATCGAACCGAACCAACCTGTCCCTACAGTCAACGTTGGCATAACAAGAAGCCAACCAGTCCATACCCATAATGACATCAAAATCTATCATCTTCAGCTCTATCAAGTCTGCAAGTGGTCCGACGATCAGAATGAATACCGGACAACCTTTATACACCTGCTCAGCTAACACCGAATCACCCACTGGCGTAGCTACCTCAAACGGCTCTATCGACACCGGCTCTATCCCAATTCTACCCGCAAAAAGAGGGGACACATAGGACAAGGTAGAACCTGGATCTATCAAAGCATAAACATCACGACCAAATCAATAATGTACTGCGGATTTACATCGTGGAAGCCTCCCGATCTGGCGGTGGCTAGAGAATATATGCGGTTATGTGGACCGCTAGAACTGGAACCACCACCACGACCTCTACCGCGGCCTGCCTGCCCGTGAGTACCCTGCCCTCCGGGGCGCATAACCACAGAAAGAGAAGAAGACCCAAAGAATCGATCCCGCTGTGATGTACCACTCACGCCGCCTCTAGACGACAATCTCTCTTCAAATGGCCCACCGCCACAAGAGTAACAACCTCGCAGAACACGACACTCGCCAGGTGAGATCTACCGACGAGCACACCGAGATGTGGTGGTCTCGATCGGCGAGATCTACGCCTCCCAAACTCGAAGCCACGGAGCCCGACCGCTCCGAATGACCTGGCTGATCGGACCTCCCGCCGTAAAACCGTGACGGAGCACTCTGGCCGGGCCGGAAAGTGACCCGGTCACGCCGAGGCTGTCCGCCGAAACTTCCCCGAGACCACGATGTCCCGCCCTCTTGGGCCGCTGCGTCAATCTGGGTCCTCCTCTCTATTCTCTATCCTCGCAGATAGGCTCGCATCCTAGCAATGTCCATACCGGGCCAAGAGCCACCCCAAGCATGTCAGAATCATATGACGGTCTAGCCCCATCACATATCGATGAACTCTATCCGCCATGTCAGCTACAATAGTGTGAGCATGCCTGGCCAAGGAGTCAAACTCCAGGCTGTACTCCCTAACAGTCCTCCCGTTCTGCCTCAAGGTCAAGAATCTGTCTACCCGGGATCTCCTCATCTTAGGAGGCAAGAAGTGATCCATGAAGGCCTCTCAGAACTCCTCCCAAACACCTGGAAGAGCATCATCACCTCTCAAAGCAACCACGACTCAAACCAGCCAACGCAATATCGCGCAACCCAGCACGAGGCTAGCGTAATGCACTCTCTCAAGCCCTAAGAACTCGCAGGTCCGTAGCCGCCGAATGAACTCCTGCGATCCTCATCGGACCTCGAACCATAAAACTCGGTGGATGACATCCCGGAAAATCCCTAATCCGCAAACCGCTTGGCCGCAGGGTCCGCTGCTCGCTCACGCCCGCCATTATATCGTCAATAACCGACCGCTCCTCGTAGTCTCTATACTCGCACCGGCCGGGAACCGGAGGGTCTGCACGGAACTTCGAGCTACCGCCGCCTGGCCTTCTAATGTCGGCGTGGTGAACTCGCCGACCCGCCACTACCTCGTGCATAATCGGCTCGAGCCTGTAACCTTCTCGAGTACCGCTAGCAGCCTCGCCGCCGCTTTGCCCTTCTCGGCTCGCCGCCTTCCGTGGAGGCATATCTGTTTCATAAGACTAGGTCAGAGAGGATTCAACCTAATAAGACAGCCCTACTGCACGATCTCATGGAGAGAAGAATGGAAACCAATCCTAAATGTCCTGTAGCCTCCTGATTATAGATGTGGTGCACAACACACCGATAATCAAGACTCTACTAGACACTGGCCTCAGACACTTTCCGAGGACTAACATTTAATACCACTTTGTCACGACCCGACCTCGGCCGCGATCGGTGCCCTACCCGCACCCTGCCTGTATACATCGAGAATAGCAATGAACATACACACATAAACACACATGTAAATAATAAACATCACAAAGCTGGCCGATAAGGCCGCTTCCATAATATAAACATAGTCAAAAGTACAACTTAGTTCTTACAAATTTCAACCACATATGTGAATACTGCACTTAGAATAATAATTGTGGCGGGGTCTCGCCATACCCCGAATGTACATAAATCTACTACATCGTGGAAAGATCACTAAAGAAAGACAAGCCTCCGGAGAATGGAGCTTCCGACGTCTGATAAGTGATCCTAAGAGAGAGGATCCACCACCGCTACCCTTTCTCACGCAGATGAACGCACTTGGCGGCGGGGTCGACACAATATGTATCAAGTATGTAAAACTGGAAAATACTGTAATTACATCATAAGTCTAAATCAAAGCCGGAGACATGTATGATAATCAAAATACAGTACAATGTGCCTTACTAACAATGAGAGTAAAATAGGTGTATACTTACAACGAAAAATAGGATTGGAATCCTACTCCTGGGACTATTTCACCCGCATAGGTCCAATGGACCTGCGTGAGGTATTCCTCGCATGGGACTATTCCACCCGCATAAGCCCTTACGGACTCGCATGAGGTATTCCTCGCATAGGCTGGACCCGCCCGCATGGGACTATTTCACCCGCATAAGCCCTTACGGACTCGCATGAGGTATTCCTCGCATCGTGGGTAGCAAATCCACGGAAATATACAATGCCACAATCCCGGGGAATGACCCCGCAACGAATAATATATCACTAGCCCAAATCCGGCTATCACACATAACATAAGCACTACCGGCTTATCATACAATATGTAAGCAAGTTAAGAAATCCCCTAACTTCTTACTATCCTTGTTTATAAACACTCTCATTTTAGTTTACCTAAGGCACTAACATGTCTTTTATAAAAATCCGGGAATTTAACCCAAGTACTACGTACTTCTACTCTTTAAAACAATGACTCTTTTTAGTAGAAAACTTCCAAGATACTATTAATCCTAGTATCAAGTCCAAATTACATTTCAAGGTAAGTCACAACACCCTTAGAAATAAAGTTAGGTTTCTAAATCAAGTGATTCATTTTCTTATAAAACCTTAGGCAATTGATACCTTAAAATCGAATTGCCTTCCATTAAATCAAGCCATTTATCTTTCCATAAAGTCAATATAACCAACTCCCCATAAAGTCGTCATATTCACTTTATACCTTAGTTAAGTACAATTTCCTATCCAAGGGACATATATGTTTAAAACGAAACAAGTATCACATACTTTCAAACTCTTCAAGTCCCTTAACTTTAATAAAACTTTAAGACATCCTTAATATTTTCAAAGAAGTGAGTTAATCTCCTAACTCACCCGGCTTGGCATTTCATAAAGCTAGTAAAGAATGTCAAAGCCTTGTAAGTCTACCGTACTATATACGTGAAACTAGTCATGCTCAAAGATAGGAAAAGTTCTACATACCTCGCTGGGTCAAACCACTTGCCAAGTACCAAGTCCCGCCCGTAGTTTGTCAACCTATAATATTCACAATACGTCTATTAACGCCTCACTTCAAACGTAGAATATTATAAGTGTTAGTCTCCAATTTCTACGGAAAATCTGACAAAGACCTCCTTTGTTTTTACTAACTTTGCCACCTTTTTCAAGGCCGAATACAATAACCAAACACGCCACATTTAAGGCACAAACAATAGCAATTAATCAATAGGGGATTACACGCCTACTAGACGTGTAAAATTCCGCCCCACAAACGATAACAATCTAATACAACTACATGTCCAAATTCGGCCACAATGAGTTCAACAATACCAATTCTTATTCAATTTCCATTTCAATCCAAATTGGTAGCATAATATGATATCAAGTCGCATTTGGTTATAACTACCATAATCTTCAAGTCAATAACATGCGACGATTCTAACAACGATTAAATTGTAATCCAACTTAGTCATGGCTTACATTACATTTCGGATTTCCAAGGCTATAATCAATCCATAGTCCTTATAACTTCAATATAACAACTTCATGCTAGCAACATACAAGGCTAACAACAACAATATAAATAATCTTGTAATACTTTCAAAGAACAAGATTATACCTCAATGATTCTCAATCCAACTCCAATCCGAAGTCGCTCCTTAGTAGTTTATAGCCTCTCCAAGACACTTCAATCCGCTTGTTGAGACCCTTAGAACAACACCAACAATTATCCCTCAAAACTCCAAACAAAACCTAGAAAGACCATTAGGTTTTCGTTTTGCGACTAACCCGAAAACTACCTTTTTCCAAGATTTTTCTATTAAGATATACTTACACTACCCTCAAGAACCTTGGTTTAAAGTGGGGAGTTGAATGAACAAGAAACAAATTTTTTTTCCCTTAGGAAAGAAGGGAACCCGAGAGCTCTATGCCTATGTTCTTCAATTTTTTGTGAAAATATTCTAAGTGTTAAGCTCACACTTGCACTACTAGTATTATATAGTGAATTGGATGGTCAAGATATAAACAAATGTGAGGCTTGGATGTAGTCTTACAAAATAATCAAGACTAATTGACCTTTGACTTAGTCAACATTCTCATGCTACACAAGTTACAAGACTTGTCTTGCAACAAAGGTCCAATGACCTTCTTGCCCTTGCACAATTCGACCAAGGCATCACATAAGGGGGGTGACACGTGTCGCCCCCCATTCGTCACAATAATACATTTTCCGACAATTCCATAATTTCTGATAAATTGTTTACAAGTCTCAAATCTTAACATTTTGTGAGTTCTTACTTACGTTCTTAAAACATGTCCTGTAATTACGGGGTGTAACATTATGGGACTTGATTCTTAAAGGAAGAAATGAATTGATTTAAAAGCATAGAATACTTGATTTAGAAAGTATTGATTTCCTGCCATTCTAAAGTTAAGAAACTTGTTTTCTTAAAAGTTAAGAGACTTGAAGTATTTTGAAAGCTATGTGATTTGATTCGAAAGTATAAGTCTCTTGGTTATAAAAGGAATGAATCTGTCTAAGACATAAAGAGTTATAACAGCTTTATGGGAAGTTGGTTATAACAACTTTATGGAAGATTAAAAAGAATGGTTTTCTTCAGTAACGTACACAAAGAAATGATTTGAAATAAAGAGGGGCAAATTGTTTTAAAGGTACCAATTGCTTAAGGTTTTAAAGAAAGAAGTCACTTGATTTAGAAGCCGAGAAATGTATTTCTAAAAGTGTAGTGACTTATGTGAAATGTAAACAAGCCTTGATACTACGGGTGTTAGTATCTTGGGGTTTTATATGAAAAAGAATCTTTTGAAAAGAATGTAAGCACGTAGTACTTTGGGTTAAATTCCCGGATTTTTATGTGTGAAACGAAAGTGCCATAAGTTTATAAAAATGGAAGTCTAAAGGTTTAATGAACTTGCCTATGTTTTCTTGTGATAGCTTTGAGTGCAAGTATTATATGTTTACGTTGTCGTGACTCTCAGTTGGAGGGTCGGCTGTCTTGTTGTAAGTTTACTTGGACGTACCGACAGTGTTGTGGGATTCCACGGGTATGCTTCCATTATGATTGATCCTTGGACATGCTTATACGATGTGGGATTCCGGGGCATGTGACCAGAGGCGTTAGATTCGGTTGTTTTATTACCCATGGCCATGCTTATACGATGAGGGATTCCGGGGCATGCGACCATGCTATGTACGACTATTACTCCATGGGCTAGCTACCCATGAAGACATGTACCCACGATGAGGGATTCCGGGGGCATGTTATATTATTACTCCATGGGCTAGCTCCCCATGAAGACCTGCGCCTACGATGAGGGATTCCGGGGGCACGTTATGGCCATGCTTATACGATGAGGGATTCCGGGGCATGCGGCCACATTATATATATATATATATGTATTGTATATGTGTACGACGACTGTGAGGTAGGATGCCACGGGCGCGTCACCTGGTTATATGTTACACCTACGGCTGTCGGCAGTGATGTGGAATCCACAGGCAGGAGATATATATATGTATTGTGTATGTGTACGCCGACAGTGAGGTGGGATGCCACGGGTGCGTCACATGGTTATATTTTACACTTATGATTGTCGGCAGTGATGGGGGATTCCACGGGCACGCTTTGATATTTGTGTGACTTGATCGCGTCCTAGATTGGGCCGGGTAGTATATGCGTCCCTCCATAAAGGGCCGGATTATGTTATGAAAGATAAGTAAGTTATATGGTAATGAACTTAATGATTTCTCCTAAGTATATACGTAAGATTTGGCTATAACTCTTAATGGAATGGAAAAGATAATAATGTGCAATTAAGTTCATGAGTGGTAATGACACGGTAGGATCTGGTATGTACTTTTTATACTTGCCCCTGTCATTCTTTTGTACAGTTATGATCCGCATCAGATTTCTTTATTTCTGCTCCATATTCGCACTGTTGTAATCGACTTCTTCGGGCCGCTCATGTCCGCAGTTTAGGTATTACGCTGTGGATCCGCGAGCTTAGGATCCTCGGTTCAAAGATTTTGAGATGGCTCCAATGTTTCGGAGCTTGTCGTCATGGTTATGTATATTCAGGGGTACGGCGGGGCCTTGTCCCGTCATAGTATTTGTCCAAATCTTAGAGGTCTGTATTCATCTGTGGGCTGGACTGGCTAGAGTTGTTTTTTTTTTACATTGTTAAACATTGTAGACCCTTTCGGGTAATTTTTATGTTTTGGCAGCCTTATCGGCTTGGCCTTAGTTTTGATAAAAAAAAATGTGTTACTTATTTTCCGCAGTTATTTTGGTATTGTATGATTAGAAGGGTGCCCATGTAGGGTACCAGTCGCGGGCCCGGGGTTGGGTCGTGACAAAAAGACTCCCCCTCATGGCTTCTTCTTCTATTCCTCTCACATCGACTAATAAAGCCTTGGCTTTGCGCTTCTCCGCCCTTCGGATTCTCGTGTCCTTCACTTCACTAGGAGACATAGACAACAACCAAATAATCTTGCCATTACTCCAAAGATAATAAATATTCCTCTAATCACCGTGTTGTGCCTTACGATCAAGTTGTCATGGTTGGCCAAATAGAACATTACAATGATCCATTAGGTAGGATGTCACACCATATGCTATCTTCATATCCTCCAATAAAAACTAACAAGAGTTTTTCTTGATACTCGTAGTTCTTCATCTTGGGTTGGCTTTTGGAGAACATATGGCTGATGATGGTTGCGGAAAGGTAGATCCAATTTGTTTACCATCTCGATTGAAGTCGTGTTGATACAACTCTTCCCATTAATGATCATTTTGCAGACACGGTTTTTCACTTTACACAGAGTGTGAAAGAAATGTTCATTTTGCGTCTCTCATGTGCATCAAGTCAATCATTCAGTACATGTTAGTGTATCAAGTCCTCATGCTCCCCCACAAGAGGAACATCGATATCTAAGAACTCCTTGCTCATCGATTTCTCCATAACAACATAATCCTCATGTCCTTGCCTGTACAAGGGATTATTAAAGGATGTACCATCCTCTTCCTCATTGTACAAAGGTTTAAGGAACAAGGTACGACCTTTCTCATGCCTTTGGTATTTTGGTATAGGTTCGGATTTGGTGTGGCTGGTTGTGGTAGGTCCGAAAAGTTCCTTTTTTAAGGCTTGCAATCGGTCGGTCAAAACGTCATACAAATCCTCCGTAGTTCCTTTCTTGTGCTAGTGTCAAAGCGTGGGACAGAATTATCTCACTTTGATACCAATTTGATGTAAGTACGGAGGTCTTTGAATGGGTTAAGGGTTCGGGTCCTAATTGTATTTGGGTTAACCCGAAATGGCAAGGTAAGATTGGGGTTTGTCGGGTTCTCAGTAAGCCGATAAATGGGGTGCTTGGTAAGAGTTGCGGCTAGATGTGGAGGGAGTCAAGACAAAGTGTTTGGGGGAGGTTGTTACATGTGGTGTGAGAGTTGATAACGTGGCCAGGGTTTGGTAGTTTAGTAATGGTAAGGTCGCGGTGCAAAGCCAAAAAGTGGGGCCATCGGGTTATCATATAAGATAGGCAGTGTGGTGGTTGAAGGCTTTTTTGGATGGCTTGGCTTAAAAGTGTGAGTTAGAGTTTTGGAAGGTGGTCTCGGGGGTCTTTTGGGAGAGGGTGTTGGTGGTGGTGATTTGGTATTTTGGTGGAGCTAAGGTTGCAGAAACAACCTGAGGCAATGAGGGTACGGTAGAGATGTTTGATGGGGACGTTGGTGTGTTTAATGTTATTTGCATTTCGTTTAGGATGAAGGCCTTTTGTGGAGATGGTAATGAGGTGTTATGAGAGGTAGGAATGAGGAGGAACAAGTAATTAGAGCACAAATTTCATACGTACTGTTGGAAACAATCCGAGACACAAACTAAGTCACAATTTATCGATATGGGTCCTTGGATGGTAACACGAGGAGTTAATTGCTCGTGTGGGCTCCAAGATGTTGTGATCAATTTAACAAGGACTATCTTGAGGTTTGCTGCCTACAATTCTCAATACTAACATATCAAGGGTGATCAAAACCTTTGACACAAGGGTGGTTCTCCCGGCTAACCAAGCGATCCTCCCGGAGGATTAACTAAGTATAACAATCCCGGATTGAAATGCTTAGCTAAATTGAGTTAACACTCAAGTTTTTCATTCAACAACTCTGCTTAATACAATATCCTAAGGGATCCTTTTATAGTAGAATAAGTAACCTTCTAGAAAGACAAACATAAAGACACAAACCTAGGACTACACGGCTAAGGTGGGAATGGGGGAAAGGGAAAGGGCATCGGCCGAGTGAGACTTTACACCCAAGTACAATGTGTTCTAGACTTCCCTCGATGGCACTTGAATGAGCTCTTTGGAGAGTGTGATATGCATGGCCCTTGGTCATTGGAGGAGAGAGAAAGTCGAGTAACTTTTCATTTTCTCAAAACTGTGTATTATTGTTATCCAAACCGTATATTGTTGTTCTCCATTTGAGGAAATTTACACACAGTTTTCTCACTTTGAAGACCACACTTCTAGATGGCACATTCTCTTCTTGTTGTCGTGTACATGTCACTCTTCGATAAGGATTACCTAGGCCTAGTCACCATCCCTATTAAATATGTCATAAGGCGTAGCTAAGGGTTATTGCATCCTTTTAATATGTCCTAACTAAATAACACTAAGCTAGGAATTTAAAGACAAGAATTAAAGACAATAATTAAAACAAGCCCTCGACCAAGACCAACATGTAAGTCCGAATAAAGTACAACTCTCTTGGATGATCAAGTGTTGTCCCCTACGCCGTTCATAGTCCATATATCTTCATGCTATGAGCCGTGTGTTGAAGGCTAACCTTGGCAATTCCGGAGTCCTACTTCTTGTCTCGACTTAAGAGATTATGTAAGGGGTTTGATTTACATCAGATGGTATGGCTAAGCATTAAACTACGAGGTGTAATACGAGCAACACAATTAAAAGTCCAAAGAATAATGTGTGTGACTTAGATTATTTTCATGCTATCACCACTCAGAGTGAGAAACTACTCCACAGAGAAGCTGAGAAAGTGATTGAGCTAGAGCCTGTAAAGGAAGAAGAAGAGGCACTACTTGATGTCCTAAGTGTTGTTGAGAAAACACATATCAAAGATCTCATTGTTGTTGAGGTTTACCGTGTTCCATAGACTTCAGAAGCTCAAAAAGTGAGAAAACAGGGAAAGGTGATGGGGAAACTTAGACCACTGACACAACTGTTTAAATCTTCACCTCTTTTTCCTCAAAGGTTGTGAAAAAGACTGAAAATGCTAAATGTTCGAGGTTGTATAATCAGTTGAAACAACTTTCGATGAAATGCATGTTTTTCCACTTATTTGAAAGATTTGATAATTAAGAAGTAGACAACTAAGCATGATTAGTGAATATGACTCATCGTATTAGCTCTATTATTTCTATCACCGTGGTCCAAAAGAAGGAAGATTCGGGGGCCTTCGCTATTCCTTGCACAATCTGTCAACATGATTTTACTAAAGCCATTTATGATAATGGGGCTACTATATGTCATTTGCTATCTATTCGGGATTAGGTTGCGTTTCACACTCACTAGCAACAAAAGGGGTAATATAGGACAAAGTAGAACTCGGATCTATCAAAGCTTATACGTCAAGAGAGAAAATGGATAATATAATTGTAACCACATCCGGTGATGACTCAAGATCCTTTCATCCTGACAATGCATAAATGATGTTCTGATGATCGCCTGAGCTAGTCACTTCATTTCTACCTCTACCTCTACCAGCCGAGGTCTGCATGACTTTCCTAGGGGGCATACATATAAAGAAGCTACTACAGACCATATCGCTTGTGTTATACCACCTTTAACTCTCATCGAGCAGTACCTAACAAAGTGTCTCAGGAAACCATAGAATAACATACATCTAACTCTCGATGGAATTGCCCTAGATGGGCCCTGCCATACTAAACACATCAGGGCAAATATGGCCTAATTTGGCTCGAATCTTCTCTATACTGCGGACATATGCCCGTGAACTCTGACCCTAACTCGAATAAGTGGTCTGATCACTACACTGGCACTGGAACTGCGGTAGTGCACTAGCCGCCGGATAAGATGGGCGCCTGGGAAACTGTGGCCTAAATCCCCCACAAAACTCTCTTTTATCACATGTGGACCGGGCCCCCTTATGTTGACACCTATCATACTCTTGATCAATCTACTACTACCCCTTCTGGTCCTCTAGATTATATGCATATGCTTGAATGTATGAGATATCAATATTTGGATTTAATGAAGATGTTGTACACTCATTCACCAAATATGGCAACAAAACATTAACAAATTGAAGTACCCGGTCGCTCATATCAATAATAATCATAGAAGCATACCTGGACAAGGAGTTGAACTGCAGGCTCTACCCTCAGTCGCTCATATTACCATATTACAAATGTTAAAACCTATCTTGCCTGACTCGTTGAAGCTTAACCGGTATATATTGTTGTAAAAATGCCTAGAAGAACTCCTTCCAGCCCAAAGATGGGGCTTGGAGTCCCCGAGTCTGCTCCTAAGTCTATACCCAGGTGGCGACTATATCCCGCAATCAATAGGAAGCCAACTCTACTGTCTCATCATCTGTCGCATGCATAACTAGTAAGGTTTGTTGCATCATATCTAGAAACTTATATGGGTACACATTGGGATATGTCGTTGTAAATACTGGAATGTCCAGGTTAACGAAATCTTGAACTCTCGCACTCATAGCCCTATCAGCAATATCAGGGGTCTAGCATTGGGCCTGAGAGGCCACAATTTATGTCAACAGTTGCAGCACACTGCATATATCTAGATCCTGATCGGGGGAAACTGGAGGAGAAATTGGAGGCACGTCAACTACCGTATTCCCCTTAGGAGGTGGTGGTGGTGGTGGAGTCTTGGATTCCTGAGATATAGCCTAATCCTAGTGCTCTTGTGTCCCCGGGTCAGCGGCGATTCTTGACTGACACCCTCTTCCGCTTCCTCGTCTACCCTCTGCATGGCTTCTTGTCGTCGAGTAGTAGTAGTCATAACTGTGAATATAAACAAGATAAATATTAGAATGGAACACTTATGATTTAGAATTATCACACGATATAGACCAGGAAGAAAAGTAACCATACTAAATGTCACACCCCGAACCCCGGGCCCGTGACTGGTGCCCTACCTGGGCACCCTTCTACCTTAACAACTAAGTAAACTGCGGAAATTAGATAACACCTCTTTTTTTTTTTAAAACCAACGTACGTGCAAGGGCAAAGCCGACAAGGCTGCCATAATATTCATAAACAAAAGACACTACACTGTACATGAGTCCAATCCCACATATGAATACTGCACTCTAAGAGTTTTACTAAAATATGACGGACAAGGCCCCATTGCACCCATAACCGCATAAAAGCACATCTTGAAGGAACTATACCAAAAGATAAAATCACGAACAGAGGAGCTATCCAAAACTCGAGCAGGTCCTACACTGCCGATCACCAAACAACAGACCTAAACTCACAGATGAACGCACTTCAAGGAGGTCAAGACAAGAATGTACCAAGTATGTGAAATGCAGTAGCATCGTAATGAAATCATAACAGTCTAAACAAAACAGAGACATGTATGATAGCCAACCTACAAGACACAATACATAAGCAAATATATCAAGTCGTGGACGACGCCTCAAAGTTACTACTCAAATAATAAAGACACAGTGCCTTACTAACAATGAGAGTAATCAAAAGTATAGGTAGCAAATCCATGGAAACAGGTGGTATAACGATCTTTGGGGATTTACCCCTCATTTATACTCTTACCCTGGAGAAGGTGGTAAAGCAGGTGGTATAACGATCTTTGGGGATTTACCCCTCATTTATACTCTTACCCTGGAGAAGGTGGTATAACTATCTTGGGGATTTACCCCTCATATATACTCTTACCCTACCTCAACTGGCCATCATACATAACATAAGCACTACCGGCTTATCACAAAATAAGTAAGCAAGTTAAGAAATCCCCCTAACTTCTTATTAGTCTTATTCAAATACACTCTCATTTTGGTTTACTTAAGGCACTAACATGACATTATAAATCCGGCAATCTAACCCGCCTCCTGGTCACATGCCCCGGAATCCCACATCGTATAAGCATGTCCAAGGAGTAACACAAATAATGGAAGCATACCCGTGGAATCCCACATCACTGTCGGTACGTCCAAGTAAACTCACAACAAGACAGCCGACCCTCCAACCGAGAGTCGCGGCAACGTAATAAAACATAATACTTGTACTCAAATGCTATCACCAAAGACACATTGGCAATTCTCAATTAAACAAGCCAAAGTACTTATCAAGGCACACATAGAATAATTCTCAATTAAACAAGCCAAAGTACTTATCAAGGCACACATAGCATAATTCTCAATTAAACAATCCAAAGTACTACGTACGTACATTCTTTTCAAAAGACTCTTTTTTATGTAAAACCCCAAGATACTAACACCCGTAGTATCAAGGTGTGTCTATTTTTCAAAGTAAGTTACTACACTTTTAGAAAACTCTTTTCAAAGCTTGAAATCAAGTAACTTCAAATTTTCACAATCTAGGCAACTTATGCCTAATAATCAAAATAGACAACTTTCTTAACCTTCCATAAAGCCGTTATAACCAACTTCCCATAAAGCCGTTATAACCCTTTATGGTTTTAGACATATTCATTCCTTTTTAAAACCAAGAGACTTAAACTTAAAACCAAGTATCACATACTTACAAATCAAGTTTCTTAACTTTCAAAATACTTCAAGTCTCTTAATATTTAGAAAACAAGTTTCTTCTACTTTTAAACCTCAAGTAACTCACACCTTTAAAACAAGTTACTTTTCTTAAATCATGTCATTTCTCCTCTCTTAAAACAATTAAGTAAATCACTCCTTTGACTCCCCTAAAGTCATTACAACAACCCTTAGGTTTTGGAACTAAGGCACTAGCCAAAAGGTTTGGAAACCACTTCCTTTTCAAGACTCTATGTACTTTAAGTAAAATACTTTCACTTTTAAGAATCCAACTTCACTAAGGAAATGGATTATACAACTTACAATTTAAACATCAAAGTACAATCAAGGGAGTACATAGAACGAATTCTATTTTAGGCAATCCAAATACAACCAAGGAATGGATCATTTAAGGAGTAGGACATACTTTCTTTATCTTAAGGAATCATGCTAGAAGAGGAGATAGTTCACATACCTTTTCGGCTAAATCCACAAGCTAAGCCGAATACGCAGTACGTAGAAGTGTCAACCTATAATGGTCATAACAAGACTATCAACTTCTAGTCTCAAACGTAGAATAATACTAAGTATACGGTCTCTAATTCTACGGAAAATCGGGCAACACTTCCTTTGTTTCTACTCACTTTGCCACCTTTTTCAAGGCCGAATACAATAACCAATACGCCACATTTAAGGCTCAAAACAACAACCAAACAAAGGGGATTACACGTCTTACAATACGTGTAAAATTCCGCCCCACAATTCATACCAAGTAGTTTAAAATCCAAGCCATTCTCGGCCAACTACACAACCAACAATTCAAAGTCTTTTCCAATCCTTTTACAATTCCAAGTTCTAAGGTCTAACATGTTATATAGTCATAAACAACTTCAACAACTACAATTTCCTTCTTTATACAACATGCGACGACTTAAACTAATAATCAACTTGAATTGAAATCTTAAGGCTAAACATGCTAGTTTTCGGATTAGGGTTCCAATAGCCAATAAACATATCAAACTTCATAATATATAACTCATGCTTGCTAATATCCATAGCTACAATGATAAGTAAACCTTAATTGCTAAAACGACAAGAATTATACCTTTACAAGCCCTTAAAATTTCCAAGATTCAAAGTCGCTCCTTAGCAAATTCTTAGCTCCTTTCCTTATGTTTCAATCCGCTCCAAGCACTCCTTAGAAGCCTATGAAGAACCCATCTTCAAGTTCCAACTTCAAAGTTGAAGAACTCCTTAAGTTTCCGCCTTGCGACTAACGTGAAAACGCCATTTTTCCGAAATATTTCTATTGAGATATCCTTACTGTTATACCCCGTATTTCCAGAGTATGTACGTGAGGGTGTACGTACAAAAGTTAGCCTAAGTAAAAGACCTTGGACGAAAAGTTTGTGCACAACTCGCTAAAAGAATCGTTTTTCGACGAAACGTTTTACTAAACTCGCGTAGGGTAAATTCCGGCTATGTCATTTATTATTTTTACGAATTTTTCCGAGAGACGAAACATTTTGGACCAACGGGAGGGTGACACTTGTCACCCTCATTGGACGGCAAAAATGGGGCAAGTTGGCACGTTTTTTGTGCCTTGCACAAAGTCAAGGAGTTGGTAGGATATTTGTGTGGTAGATGGATAAGGACACTTGCCCAAATATTGACCTTACACTTGCCTTGCACTTGGCATCATATTGGCCATTGGTTGGCCTTTGCTTGACCTATAAATACCCCCCTTAAGATGAAGAGTTCTTCATCCACAAATCACTCTCCAAGTCTTGAAATTCCCTCCCCTCTCCTTAGAGTTCTCGTCCAAAAAGCCTTCTCCCCCCCCCCCTCTTGAGTTGAGCTTAGCCGAGAGCCTCCCCCCCCCCCTCCCTTGGTAGAAAAGTTGTCTTCCAAGTGTAGTTACTATACCAAAATACCCTAGCCCAAATCCCGTATAGTATTTAGTAGAAATTGTTGGAAACTTCTAAGGGTTCTTGGAGCTTTCGGAGCGTACAAATTAGGAGCTAAACCTTGCTCAGGATCGACTTTTATCTAGGATATTATTGGGCTTACCGAGGTAAATAAACTTATCCTTCTTTTGTAATTAGAGAATACATACTGTAGAAGTATAGAAATAAGTATAAATACTTAGAAGGATATTACAGAATAGAATTGAACTGTTATCACAGTAGAAGGGTTTAAAAGAAGAATAATCAAACTGTACTTACTTAGGACTGTTTTCACAGTAGACTTGAGTAGCTCACCGGGTAGGGAAGTGCTGCCCAATTTTCCGTAGAATAAAGGACCCTCTGCTTAGAACTGTTTACAGAGTAGTCTAGACGTTGATAGACGTGTCTGACTATTATAGGTTGATTCTTCCGCGACATATTCAACTTGGCGGTGGTTTTCACGAGAAGGTATGTGATTCTTCCTATACTCGAGCATGATATTTTAAATATATATATATAGTGCAGACGCATTTAGTGTTAATCGAATAATAATTACGGCAATGTCCTTTGACTTAAGCTCGACAATAACTACGGCAATGTCTTTTGACTTAAGCCTGAATAATAAAAGATCTTGAAGCATTTCAAAAGAATACTGAATCATTTTTAACAGAAGAGAAACAGTTGGTTTTTAAACAAAAGCTTAAGAGTTATACTAGCTTTATGCGGACTGCGGAAGTCCAGGAGGGTACCGGGGGTTAGCTACCCCCGATGCGAGGAATACCTACGCGGTTCGTGTGACCTATGCGATCGCGGAAGTCCAGGACTAGGCACACATAATGATACTATGGGCGATTGGCCTTGCTTCGATCATTCGCGGCCTAGGAAAGACCAGTTACAGTATATCTATGTTGCTCTTGCTTATGTTGTGGCACTATGTGCAATTGAACTGATTGTATTTGCAATGGCTTTAAATACTTTGATTTCATTTAAGTACTTTACAGTTTCACATACTTGGTACCTGTTGTACTGACCTCCTTCGGGGGGCTGCGTTCATGCCGCAGGTAAGGGCAAGCAAGTGCTAGATCCACATCCTTAGGATCTTTGCTTTGGTGTCGGAGCTCCATCTTCTCCGAGGCTCTACTTTGGGTATGATCTCCTGTATTGTAGATAGTTTTTGTACATTCAGTGGTATGGCGGGCCCCGTCCCGCCATAGTTGTTTACTTCAGAGGTTCAGTAGTCCTATTGTGCTTGGGATGTAATCAGAACTTGGGTTATATATATATGCGAAAGGCAAGCTTTTTCTTCGTATAAGCGTGTCTCATTTTACAATCGTTTCATGTCTTGTTTTTATATTCCGCTGATTACTCTGATGTATGACTACTTGGGTGCCCGGGTAAGGCACCAGTCACGGGCCCCGGAACGGGTCGTGACAAAAGTGGTATCGAGCGCTTAATCCTCGAAAGTGTCTACATGCATCGTATCTAGTAGTCTTGATTATCGGTGTGTTGTGCACCACACCAATAATCGTGAGGCTATAGGATATTTAGGATTGGTTTCGCCTTCTCACTCGAGATCGTGCCTTAGAGCCGTGTTATAAGTTGGACCTCTAACGTATTCCTTTCAGAATGCTTATGCCTCCACGTAAGGCAACCCGCCCAGAATGGCAAGGCGAGGAGTCGCTAGTAGGACACCGAGAGTTACGAGGGCTCGTGCCCGCCTATACCCGAGACGGCGAGTTCCATGACGCCGCCAAATTTCAAAGAGACCACGCACCCACACCTCCTATCCCACACCGGGCGAAGGAGTTAGGGTACAAGGAGACGGCCCACTATTGGCTAGGATCAGGCGACACGAGGACAGCCGGATGCAGCTCCAGCCCTACCATACCCGGCCATTCACCGAGGCGATAGTTTGAGGCTACGAGATTTCTGAGTTGTAGCCCGCGAGTTTTACTGTCGAGGCCGAGGATGATCCGCAGGAGTTCATCCGTCGCCACGAGGATTATGAGGTGATCGTACGTCGGAGACCGAGTTCGTGATCTTCGGTTCAGACGGCCGCGTGATACCGCAGATTCAATTGGTTTGATTCATGAGTTATCCCGGGAGAGCACGCCCTCGCCTACTTGGGATGAGTTCTCGGAGGCTTTCCTCACTCACTTCTTGCCTCCACAGATGAGGAGGGCGCGGGCCGACAAATTTTTATTACCGAGACAGAGGGGACGCACAGTTAGGGAGTACAATGTCGAGTTCGATTCTTTGGCTCGATATGTCCCTGCATTGGTAGCGGATATGGTGGATGCGGTGCATCGCTACGCCATCGTCTAGATGATTATATGGCCGAAGTCTTGTGCGGTGTGTCTCTTCACCTGTAATGGACATTACCCGATGCAGTGCTCATGCACTGATGCGAGTGAGCGCAGACCGACGAGTCGATAGGTATCAAGACGTAAGCGCCGGGACGGCCGGTTCTTTTGGTAGTTCTCGGTGGATCGCCTCACAGTTAGCCTAGATTTGCACCCCACACTCGTGAGCACTCCCACATCATCACAAGACACCGAGTATTCGGGGCGTGTCGTGGCCCTGTGACTTCGGATTTCGTGGTAGCAGTGGTGCTAACCGATCGAGGTCGGCCATGGTCCGCTGTGGCAGTTCCATTCGTGGATTGCAAGATTACTCAGAGCTTGCTACACTGTGGCCGCAGGTCATTTTGCAGAGTCTGTCCGAGCAGGCGCACTGATGGTAGGGGTCACCGCAGGTCGGGCTGCTTCTTCATCCTCGACAGCTACTCGCCCGAGGGCAAGGTACTCATGGGCCACAGGTCGCGGCAGAGGTCGTGGCGCGGTCTCAGCTTCTAGCGGTCCTCGAACCGCATTTATGCCTTGTCCACCGACAGACTGTGAGGCCTCACCGATGTCGCCATGTACCTTATCACCACCGACATGATGTGTATGCCTTGATAGATTCGGTTCTACTGGCCCTATATATCTCCCTTGTTGCTAGTAGGATAGAAATAGAGCCCGAGTCCATAGACTTTCGAGGTAGCTACGCCATGGGTGATTCGGTGGTAGCTCGGCGGTATATAGAGCTTGTCCAAAGGACCATATACATCGTCGCGACTTAGCCGACTTGATAGAGTCGATATGACCGATTTCGATGTGATCACGGGTATGGATTGGCTAGCTTCTTGCTACGCCCATGTAGACCGCAGAGAGAGTAGTACGGTTCCAGCTTCCGGCGAGCCGGTTGTCGAGTGGGAGGAACATCAGACGCCGGGGTAGGTTTATTTCCTACCTCAAGGCTGGAAGACGGTGCGAAGGGTACATCTACCATCTCGCTCGTGTTTGATACCGAGGTCGCAGCGCGATTTTCACCGCCCAGAGTCGAGAGTTCCCGACGTGTTTCCGCACGACCTCCGCATCCTCCCGAGAGGAGATAGAGTTTTGTATCGATGTCTTTGCGGACACTCGCCTATTTCCATTCCGCCATACGAATGGCACCCGCCGAGTTGAGAGTCAAGGACCACCGCGAGATTTGCCGGAGAAGCGGCTTCATCGACCTAGTGTTTCTCCCGGGAGCGCCAGATATTCGTGAAGAAGAAGGACGGACGCCGCGCATGTGTGTTGATTACAGTACCGGACAAGGTGACCATTAAGAACGATACCCTTCCTGTGATTGATGATTTGTTCGACCGTTGCGTGGTGCGAGATGTTTCTCCAAGATTGATCTGCGATCGGGCTATCATCGTACGAGTCGAGAGGCGGATGTCCCTAGGATCGCATTCGGATCCCAGACGCATTATGAGTTCGTGGTCATGTCTTTGGTTGACCAATGCTCCGCAGATTCATGGATTTGATGAACCGAGTGTTCAAACCATTTTTGACACGCTTGTGATAGTGTTCATCGATGATATCTTGGTTATTCTTGCTCAGAGCAGAGCATGCGAGCATTTGGCGATCAGGCCGACAGCTTCTCCGACCAGATAGCTATACGCCAAGTTTTCCAAATGTGAGTTTTGGTTAACTTCGTGGCTTTTCTTGGGCATATTGTCGGGCCGATGGTATTCGTGGATACGCCAAGATCGAGGCAATGAGTTGCTTGACCTACTACTCCGGCTGAGGTTCAGAGTTTTACGGGCCTCGCAGCTATTATCGGCGGTTCGTGGAGAAGTTTGCTTCATCTCTCGCACCATTGACTAGGCCGACTCGTAGCGCCTAAGTTCCAGCCGGATCGATGCGTGTGAGCAGGTTTCCGCCATCGGCGAGAAACCGACGACCGCCTCGCTCTTACTCTTCCGCAGGTCCGCGGTTATGTCGTGTATTGTGATACGCCGGGCATCGGGTTGGGATGTGTGTTGATGCAGCAGGAAAGGTTATAGCGTATGCATCCCGACACCAAGAAACACGAGAGAACTACCCCACCCATGATTCGAGTCGGCGCGGTGATTCACGCTTTGAAGATCTGGAGGCACTACTTGTATGGGGTTCATATGGATATTTATACAGACCACAAGAGCCTCCAGTATATCTTCAGCCAGAGAGAGCTGAACTTACGACAGAGACGGTGGTTAGAGCTGCTCAAGGATTATGATATTGACATCCTGTACCACCCGGGGAAGGCCAATGTCAGGCGTATGCCTTAGTCGTAGTCCACGGGTAGCCTATCGATGTGCAGAGGAAGGACATGGTTCGTGATTTGCATCGATTAGCGAGCCTTGTGTCCATTTGATTGATTCCGATAGCGATGGGTTCGAGTTCGTGAGGTTGCCAAGTCTTCCATCGCCGGCGAGGTGAAGAGGCAACAGCTCGAGGATCCGCTTTTGGCACGTTATCGTGATACGCTCTTCGTGAGGAAGCGGTCCTTGAGGTAGCACCACGGGTGGCCGAGGTTTGAGGGCAGGTTGTGTGTTCCAGATGTTTCAGGACTTCGGCAGCAGGTTCTTGAGGAAGCACACAACGGCAACTGGATGAGGAATTAGAGGCAAATTAGGAATATTACAGAATAGAATTGAACTATTAGGAATAAGTATATATACTTAGAAGGATATTACAGAATAGAATTGAACTATTATCACAGTAGAAGGGTTTAAAAGAAGAATAACTGAACTATACTTACTTAGGATTGTTTTCACAGTAGACTTGAGTAGCTCACCGGGTAGGGAAGTGCTGCCCAATTTTCCGTAGAATAAAGGACCCTCTGCTTAGAACTGTTTACATAGTAGTCTAGACGTTGATAGACGTGTTTGACTATTATAGGTTGATTCTCTGCGCGCGACATATTCAACTTGGCAGGTGGTTTTCGCCGAGAAGGTATGTGATTCTTCCTATACTCTTGAGCATGATATTTTAAATATATATATATATAGTACGGTAGACGTACGAGTGTTAACTGAATAATAATTACGGCAATGTCCTTTGACTTAAGCCTGAATAATAACTACGGCAATGTCTTTTGACTTAAGCCTGAATAATAAAAGATCTTGAAGCATTTCAAAAGAATACTGAATCATTTTTAACAGAAGAGAAACAGTTGGTTTTTAAACAAAAGCTTAAGAGTTATACTAGCTTTATGGGAAGTTAGGTATAACAACTTAAGAAAGATAAAAAGAACTAATTACTTAATTGCTTAATAAAACCTTGTATTGATTTCTGTAAGGTATGTTAAGATTGTTTGATAAATAGACATACTATGATGCTATGTGTGTTAGTGTCTTGTGATGTTGTGAAAGGGGGTCATTCTTGTCAGGCTTACGTTGCACGGTAAGTCGGTTGTAATCGTTATTATATCACCTACCCTCGATCGGTTATACCGAGGGCTTGCCACCCTTGACGCGTCTATACGGCCTATGCGCGTTCATGAGAGACTACGCGAGTCGCGGAGCTCCAGGATTGATCATTCCGGTGTTTAGCCCGACGCGGGGATGCCCATGCGTCCGCGTGACTATGTGGTCTATTGAGACTATGCGGATCGCGGAGTCCGTGAGGTACCGTGGGTTAGCTACCCCGACGCGAGCAATACCTCACGCGGTTCGGTGTGACCCATGCGGATCGCGGGAAGTCCATGACTAGGCACGCATAATGATACTATGGGCGATCGCCTTGCTTCGATCATTCGCGGCCTAGGAAAGACCAGTTACAGTATATCTATGTTGCTCTTGCTTATGTTGTGGCACTATGTGCAATTGAACTGATTGTATTTGCAATGGCTTTAAATACTTTGATTTCATTTAAGTACTTTACAGTTTCACATACTTGGTACCTGTTGTACTGACCTCCTTCGGGGGGCTGCGTTCATGCCGCAGGTAAGGGCAAGCAGGTGCTAGATCCACATCCTTAGGATCTTTGCTTTGGTGTCGGGAGCTCCATCTTCTCCGGCGTCTCTACTTTTTGGGTATGATCTCCCTGTATTGTAGATAGTTTTTGTACATTCAGGGTATGGCGGGGCCCTGTCCCGCCATAGTTGTTTACTTCCTTAGAGGTCTGTAGTCCTATTGTACAGTTGGGATGTAACTGCAGAACTTGGGTTATATATATATGCCGAAAGGCAAGCTTTTTCTTCAGATAAACTGTGTCTCATTTTACAACTGTTTCATGTCTTGTTTTTATATTCCGCTGATTACTCTGATGTATGACTACTTGGGTGCCCGGGTAAGGCACCAGTCACGGGGCCCGGAACGGGTCGTGACAAAAGTGTATCAGAGCAGTTAATCCTCGGAAAGTGTCTACAGACCGTATCTAGTAGTTCGATTATCGGTGTTGTGCACCACACCAATAATCGTGAGGCTATAGGATATTTAGGATTGGTTTCGCCTTCTCACTCGAGATCGTGCCTTAGAGATGTGTTATAAGTCGACCTCTAACGTATTCCTTTCAGAATAGCTTATGCCTCCACGTAAGGCAACCCGGGCCCAGAATGGCAAGGCAGCCGAGGGAGCTGCTAGTAGGACACCGAGAGTTACGAGGGCTCAGGCCCAGTCAGAGCAATCACGACCCTGATCGGGGGCAACTGGATGAGGAATTAGAGGCAAATTAGCTCCCTTCTTCTCCTCAGGAGGTGGTTATACGGGTGGAGGCCTGAGATATAGCCTAATCATAATGCTCTTGTCTCCCAATGTCATCGGGCAGTGCTATACTGGCACCCTTTCTCACTTTCTTGTCTACCTTCCATAGGGCTTCTTGTCATCGAGTAGTAACAGGAACAACTATGAATATAAAGATAAATATTATGAGGGAACACTTACGATTTAGCATTATTGCACAATCTAAATTAGGAAAAAAGTAACCATCCTAAATATCCTAAAGCCTCATGCTTAGAAATGTGGTGCACAACACACCCATAAATAAGATTCTATTAGATACGACTTATGGACTCCCTAGGACAGACATGCCGTGATACAAAGTTTGTCACACCCCAACCTTAGGGGGTGTAGCCGACACCCAGCACCCGAAGGCTTAAGTGTACCACTGTAGAATCCAAAACATGTGATATGAAACTTGGGCCGACAAGGCCTCCCAATAACCATAGAAGACAAGACTAAATGATAACATGTATGCAAAAACTAACCATCAGGATATATATATAGAAAGAGAGAGAGAGATATCCAAGGTCGACAAGGCCATTAGATGAGTACACTACTAACAAAAGGGCCGACAAGGCCACAACATACATGCACCTACTACACACAAGTCTGCAAGCTTCTAAGAGTGACATAATACGTCAACAGATCGAGATAAGGCACCGTTATATCTAAAATGCTAGTAATATATAAAATAGTATCTAAATACTAGTATATCAACTCTGAGAGAGAGGAGTCCGACATAGATGGACATGAAACTTACTGAGGAGGAGCGACACTCTCTCTATATGTACCAGTAGGCATGAACACAGTACCCTAGAAAGGAAATCAATATGAATTATGTACTGAATATGTAGGGCATAATCAATTGTAAATGAAGCAACAATAATAAAGAAAGTTAGAAATACCACTGGAAACCTCATAAGTGTCGTACTGCACTCCTCTACGGATATACATATAATTATATGATCGCATATATAATGTCATAAGCCTCCGTGGGTAGTATTCTGTATATAATAAATTATGTATGTCATGATGTAGGCCCTTGCGGATAATATTATTAGTATCATATTTGTATAATATATATAATTTCATATGCCTCTGTGGGACATTAGTAAATGATATATATATATATATATCAAGTCTATTGGAGACTCATCAACTAGTCGGGGTGACATAAGGTCGTTGCACCCCCGACTATTCTTATGTGGACTTATATACTCTTTTACTTTATTATGATTCATAAGAAAGAAGACCTCTTATTTGATTTAGCCTTTTAATTATAAGGTGAAATACCACTAATTGACTGATTTAAAGGGAATCACATCAATTGAAATACAGTTCTAACAAACACGGATTTGTCACTAAAGTATTCGTATCCGTGGGACATTAGTAAATGATATATATATATATATATACTCATCAACTAGTCGGGGTGACATAAGGTCGTTTCACCCCCGACTATTCTATGTAGACTTGTATACTCTTTTACTTTATTATGATTCATAAGAAAGAAGACCTCTTATTTGATTTAGCCTTTTAATTATAAGGTGAAATACCACTAATTGACTGATTTAAGGGAATCGCATCAATTGAAATACAGTTCAAACAAACACGGATTTGTCAGAAAAGCATTCTTAATCCACTAGGAGTAGAGTCTTTACCAAAACCCAGTTATCACGATTGTAATCAAGAAGATCATGCCATAAAAGAAAGAAGGAAAGCCTTTCATACCTTGTCGATGAAACTTAATATGTTCCGAGGAGCCTCCCGCGTGGTATGAACGATTATCTACATTAAATGAGGGGTTTGTATCAATATTGAGTTCATGTCTTGTAAGTTTATTTATAACTCAACTCTATACATAATACCACAATTCCATTCCAACTTTTCCAATTTCATCATTTATGTTCATAAGGAAGCTCATAGTTTTATCACTATCAATAACATAACAACTTCAAGAATTCCTACTTATCCTTTCTTGGTTCTTTAGTAAAACGGAATTTCGACAACTTGAACAACTTAGGTATGTAAAGAAAGAGAGAATCCTTACCTCAATCACCAATGTTACACCTTGAACCCTAATTTTAACACTAGGGTAATTCCTCCACCAAAGTAGAGATAAGCTAGTATGAATTGAACTTGTGTTAGAAAATTTTGATGAAAGTTTCAAATGATTCCTCCTTTCACATCGCGCTTAGACAAGTATGAAACCATAGGGAGCTTTTAGGAGCTTAAGGGGTCTATTCTGATGAGACAATGAAGTTAAATGAGCTCTTATCGACTTAAAAATGAATTAGCACTGCCTCATCGACCAAATTTTACGTTGGCTCTTCCCTTGTAAAATATTTTATGCGACATAAAAGGTCTCTGCCTACACCAACTTTTTTCTAAGTTTATGTTGGGGTCTCAAAGTTATACGGACCGTAAAACATAATTTTAGCCATAATTCTGATCGTAAAACATAAGAATTTGCAACTATACTTAGAACTACGAAGCAACGAGACTTACAGGAAAATGGAGCAGAAAAATTGTGCCGAACTTATTTACTTTGGTTTGGCTTAACCTTTACACCTCTTGATACTTCTATAAATAAGTTGTAGACCTTTGTTACCCCTTCGTAAGATCACGTCTCTTTCAAAAAACATCAGTATTCAGTCGATGATACAGGTAGGCATGAAACTATGAGGCATAATACGAGCGACATAATTCAAAATCCAAATAACAAAGGGGGTGACTTAGATGATTGCCATGCTATCACCATTCAGAGTGGGAAACTACTCCAAAGTGAACCTGACAAAGTGATTGAGCTAGATCCTGTAGATGAAGAAGAAGAGGATCTACTTGATGTGCCAAGTGTTGTTGAGAAAGCATCTATCAAAGATCTCATTGTTGTTGAGGTTGACCGTGTTCCAGAGACTTCACAAGCTCAACATGTGAGAAAAACAAGCAAAGAAAAGGTGACTATGTCACTTAGACCATTGACACAACTGTTTAAATCGTTACCTCCCTTTTCTTAAAGGTTGGTGAAGAAGACTGAAGATGCTAAATGTTAGAGGTTTTATGTTCAGTTGAAACAACATTCGATGAATATTCCATTCTTAGATGCCTTCCAAGAAATGTCAGGTTTTGCCAAATATTTGAAAGAGTTGATAACTAAGAAGCGGCCAATCAAGCATGATACGGTGAATATTACTCATCATATTAGCTCTATTATTTCTACCACTAAGGTCCAAAAGAAGGAAGATCCGGGGGCCTTCACTATTCCTTGCACTAACGGTCAATATGATTTTGTTAGAGCCAATTATGATAATGGGGCAACTATAACTTAATGTTGATTGCTATATATAAGTAGTTGAGATTAGGTATGCCAAGGTCGACTAGTATGATGTTACAAATATCTGACCGATCAATAAAGAGGTCAGTGGGTGTGGTTGATGATGTAATTGTTTGTGCTGGTGAGTTCCTTCTTCTAGCAGATTTCATGATCCTTAATTATGTTGTTGACAAAGAAATTCTAATTATATTGGGATGACCCTTCCTTGCTACTGGAAGGGAACTCATGGACTTAGATAAGAACGAGATCAAGTTTCATGTAAATGATAAGGAAGTGACATTCCAAACGAGTAAAGGGATGAAATTACCGGTAGTTACTTGCTAAAACTACTATAGACATTTTTATTTTGTTATATCTGAGCATCTATGTTATGTGTGTTGTGTTACTTGTTTGAGGACAAACAAAGACTTTAAGTTAGGAGTGTTGATGTATCGTAGAATTACAACACATTTGATACCTTTTGACGATAAGTTGTACTTGTTTTAAGCAAGTTTGTGTCGTTTGATGTGTTTTGGTTATGTTTCAGGTAAATGACAATAAAAAGGCAAGAACACGGAAATTCACCAAAGTCCCCAACATTCAGAGTTGTACGGACCGTATATATTTGTACGAACCGTACAATTAGAGCGTAGGAGTGAAGACTAGGCAGAATGATAGATCTCTGATAAATACAAGGATGGTGGATTTGTATGGACCGTACATATTTGTATTAACCGTACTTTTTACTGTAAATTTATGGCCACTTCATTGAAGAAAAGAGAAGAAGGAATTGGACATACCATATTTATTTGTACGGAACATACAAACTAGGTGTAGAGTTGGATCGTAGAAACTTATACAGAGCGTACTTATTTGTATTGTCCGTACTTTGTGGCATCGGGGCAGTTTTGTCAGAATTTATTTCTGAGTTTTTTTCTTACTTGTATAAATACTTTTTAGGGTTTTGTGGGTCATTTATCATATGTTTTAATACTTAACTCGATAGTACTGAGTACGGAGAATATTTTGAAGCTTTCAAGAACAAGATTCCATCTTCTAATCTTCTTTATTTAATTGTAAGTTTCAATGAATATTCTATTGCTTTGCTTTGTCATCAACATTATGAGTAGCTAATTTTAATACTAAGACTGTGAACTCAATGATGAGTGTGATGTGAATGGGTATTCAATATTGATGTATGTATAATGAGTTATTAGTATTTCTTTATTCCTTATTCATTCATGTAATTGGTTAATGGTTGCAAACATTAGCTTAAGACATAATTTTTACTGTATTTGGAAAAGTGAGTAGGATTTGGTAGGGATAAGTAACAAGAATTCGGGAAGTTAACTCTCGTTTAACAAACTCACTTAAGAATAAGAGGAGTTTACTTGGCGTAATTAATCATTCTTAATTTCAATATTTAGGAAAATTATAAAGAGAAATATTTCCTAACTATAGGTAAATTTTAGGAACTCACATAGAGATTAAGTGCATACAATATAACAATTTATTAGAAGTATATCACACTAACACCTAGATCATTACATCTCATCTAAAGGGGATACAACCTTGGTTTCATAATCAACTAATTTACAATCAATTCAAGATAGCTAGTAGAAATACATCAACTTTTACAACATTAATGGAATACAGACAAAGATCTAAGTCAAGTACTACACTATGGCAATAACCTATTCTCAACTTATTCCATGTGGGATTCAACCACAACCTAGTTGGGTTACTAAATTTGACAACGCCTACTTTACGCCATTTAATAGGTATAATTTGAGCCTATCAGTTTTCTCCTCCATAGGAATTGAGCAACACCAGCATCTAGATGCCAAATTGTATTTTATTCTTTTCAAGACATCATCCACATGTATCTTGAATTTCCAGCATCTTCACATGAAAATGATATTTTGAATGGAAGCCCCTTAATCCACATATGTTTGTATATCTCATGTTTCTGATTTCATAATCTTAAAAACTCCGAAACTGATTTAATTGTAAATTCTCCTCTAGTATCCTGTAACTTTCATGGTTGATCCATGACCCTTTCTAAGAATAGTTATTTTACTATTTCAAGTATATGATATACCACCTCTGTTGGTATTAATGTTGATAATTTTTCTGTGTTTCATTCTCCATTTTCTCCACCATTTCATTCACATCTTGTACACTCTGATCATAGTGATCATCTAATATAACATAGTACAAGACCCCCAACCCAGTCCCATTGTCAGACTAGAACTGATAATTTTCCATCCTAGTCTGCCACTAAATTTGATTTTTAAGTATGTCTCTTGCCTGCAACATCTTTTTCCATGTTTGAAATCCATGTTTCATTGTACAATCACTAAATTCTCCTTTTCACAGTACTTGTTGCTCAATAATGGACTCCATAGACATGGTTTGGTTCTAAAGTTCCACCACATTGTACAATATAGAGCCATAGATACATCATATAGGAATGTAAAACCTAGACCCTAGTAGGCATAGATAAGTCTATGAGGCCCAGTGCCAATAGTGTTGCTACAATAGAATTGAGTAAATATTCAGTGCATCCGATTTATCACACACTCTGGTGGGTTAACAACTAATAAAAGATTAATTGGCATACTATGTAACACATGCCTGATCAAAATTGCTCTGCCCCCAAAAGATAACATCTTCCCTTTTCAAGACAGGAGCATATGCATAATTTTCACCAAAATAACATTGAAATTTTTCTTCTTTCTTCTAATGTAGTATATTGGCAATCTAAGGTATGTAAAAGGAAATTATTTTCTGCAAATGCCAGTAGCCACCTTCTACAGTAATACTCACATCTCCTGGAACATTGTGCTGCAACTCTTTTCCCTGCTTATTGTTTGTTTTTTGTCCTGATGTCTTCTCATACTTTCTCGATATTTCTATGATTAACTGTAAAGATACTAGATCAACTAATGAGAAGATAATCATATTAGTAAAAATGCACTATCTTTTTAACAAAGAAACTAATTGAGTAAAAATAAAGATAGACTTCCCTAGAACTTCCTTTTCTCCTGATTTTAATCAAAACTTGATTCTAACTTAGTCTAAATGAATAGAACGGATAACTTAATGTGTAAGAAGGTTTTTGGTTTTGCACTTGGTGTTCAGAATAGTTTTGATCCCCAACTAATTTGGATTTTATTCTTGTGTTTTTACATGGTGTTCGGAGTCATTTTGGCCCCACCACGAACCCACAGACCCATATCTGACAACCACCATGAACCCACAGACATATCCCTCTCTCATATCACCCATGCTGTCACTATCTCACCACCACCACAATCATCGACCCCCAGACACCGTAAAACAGACACAACAACACAAGAAACAACCACCGCAATATCAATGTTCCCACCACCACCACTGCCAACTCCGACCCCAACTCTTACCTCACTCCCTTCTTCTTCATTCATCACCACTGCTAGCTCGCTGATGGCGGAGCTCTAACTAGCCACACCACAATGACAACCAACTACCACCATACCAACCATAAACCGCTTCTTCCTTCTACCACTACGAAGCCAACAACTACACCACCTCTTCATTACTCTTCATCCTCGCTGCTGCTCCGTCGGAGCATCGCCACCCCACTGCTTCACAACCACAAGAAAACTAAGCAAACTCTGGCAAAAACACCACCACTAACACCATGACTAGACCACCTCTTTCCCTTCTCCCTTTTGCTGCTCCATCGTAACTCCGACACTGCCCCTTTCTATTTTTTTTGTTCGCCACTGCCAGGCGGAACGTGACTTCACCATCCACTTGCTCTGTATTCTTTACGTGTGTTGCTAAATAGTTTTTTCATTTCACAATTCTGGTCGGCTTTTCTTTTGCAGGTACCAGCAAATATATATAAAAAACATCAATTGCTGAAACACGACCATCGAGACAAATATGGCATGATCTGTGTTTGGTCTCTATCTCTCCGATCTCTCATCAAACATTTGGGTTTTATCTCTATGGTCTTCATTATAGTTGCTAATTTATCTTTCTTTATCTATTGAATTTGTTTCGTAATATATTGATGCATGCCCTAGTATATTACGTTCTTGCATTTACTCTTCTTCCCTTTAGTTATATCATTCTTGGCATTCCTGTTTTAGGTGTAAACCTTTGATTAGTCTATTAGTTTATATCTGCTTTAAGACTTTTGGTGACTAATGGTAGACTAGAGTCATGTTCTCGGTCGGGGATAGGGGCGAGATTAGGGGTAAGTGGGGTAAAGGAGATGCCGGACTTAGAATAGGGTCTTAGAATATTAGGACTTTAACGGGGAAGTTCATAGAGCTAGTTAAGATTCTTAACAAGAAGATGATTAATATAGCTTGTATCCAGGAACACCAAGGCATTATCATACCTTCCTTTTAGAAAACCCAAGGCACTATCACATCTTTCATTTTAAAAAACACCAAGGCACTATCATACCTTCCTTTTAGAAAACCCAAGGCACTACCACGTCTTCCATTTTCGGATTAAGATCCAATAAAACCATGTACGTCCGCCGTACACTTACTTTATAAACTCAACTTTCATTTTTGGGAAACCAAAGTACCATCATATCATTAAGGATTTGGATACAATAGAACTATATACGTCCGCCGTACACTTACTTCATATAAACATGCCAAAAGAAGAAAGGGTAATTCACATACCGCTTGTCGTCTTGTACCAACTCGATAATCTAAATTCGTCTGGCTCCTCTGACTAACATTATGGAAACATTTGCATGGTGATAACCGATCCGAATTGCCAAATTAATTCATTTTATGAGTCGTTAGTAGGTTATATAATATACTGATATTATCTAATCAGCTGTAAACTAGAAAATGTAAAACGAATTTGTTATATCTTAGTTTTTATGCAGATGAAAGTCTAATCATTTCAATATAATTGATTGTCGATACTTTTTTCATTAAACGTTGCAATGGCTTGTTTTAATACGCTGCAATGGCTTGTTTTAACACGCTTACAAAAATCAGTCTCAACGTTGAATACTTATTAGTGATGTAACTTAGCAAGATCAACTCGACTCCAATACTTACAAAAAAAACTTTTACCAACATCTCCCATAAGACTTGGTAAGGACTTAGGAATAATTTAGACATGATTTCAGCATAGAATCAATAACATGAATATTACTTAATTTCTAAGAGTAGAATAACTTTTGAAACAATACCACAGTCATGGTTCATACGTAGAACATGCCAAAAGAAAGAAGGAAGAGGTTCACATACCTTATTGACGACTAACCAACACGACAAGTAGAATATGACCCAAATAGGTACTTCAACCTATAATAACAACAACATGTCTATCAACTTCATGAATACTAGTATACACTATACCACATAAAGACTCTCATTTCGTATAAAAATTCGGGCAGCACTTCCCCTACTTATACATACGTTTCCACCTTACATTTAAGGCCAACTACAACAATAATCGAGCTCCAATTAAGGCAAAACTAAACAGTTAACCAAGGTGATTCACACACCTATTTCTCACGTAAAACAACCCATTAATCTTTACTAAAACAGTCCACGAAAACATTCCATATTCCAACAACAATGAGGGTAAGATATGAAGCCTTTCTACACCTTTCTACACCATCGTTCCTTTAGGACATACGTTAGCAATTACCACATCTAAACATGCATAATGGTAACCAAATTTTCAGCATTATGACTCCACAAACAGTTTCTATAACAACGCCACAATATCCAACAAATCCAATATAACAAAAACAGTCTCAAAATCGGCTAACATGCCAAACTGTCACATGCACTTCTTATTCTCCATTTCTCTTAGAACAAGTTCATCTTATAACTATAACATCATGTAACTTCCATTAATCTTAAAGAGGAAGAGGAAATGTTACCTTCAGTTTTAAGCCAAAACAGTCCACAAGTCTCGGCTATAACTGCTTCACTTTCACACCACTTCTTCACGTTACAACAACACACACGAACCTTTACAAGCTTGTAACCATCTTACTATCTTGATTCTCTTCCAACAAGTTCATTCCAAGCTTAGGGTTTCGAAGAAGTTTCTTAGACAAAACCGTGACCACTTGTTATGGAGAGTTAACCTTGCTTAGAAATTGGTTAAGGGACTTAATCTTGAAAAATAACTAGATCTTATTCTTCACTTGGCTAGGGGATTTTTGAAACATGCAAGAGAAAGGAAGGGTGAAGAGGGTTTGGATGATGAAGGAAAATTGTTAGACTCCAAGTCTTCCAACACACATCTATACAAGTGAAGGGGGATCCACTTGTCACAAAATATCTTCGAATTGGAAAATTCCCGCTTTGGCACCGCGGTGCCGAAAGTTTTGAGACCCTCTGATGTTATGGCACCGCGGTGCTACACCCTTTTGTCCTGATTTTGCCAACTTTCGTCTTTTGCCTCGGGAGCTCCTTTTCTCTCCACACTCTATTGGAAAGATTCAACTACGAATATTACTTCTCGTCGTCACACTTATCGTATCCAAAACATTTCCATATCAAAAATGTAAATACACTATCCTTCAAATCTTGTATCCTTAGTCGTTCTCACTTATACTCCCTGGAATCACGGGGTGTAACATTCTTCTCCCCTTAGAAACATTCATCCCCGAATGTTCATAATAGGTCTCAAATACTAACATTTCGGCATAGTCTCTCTTAACAATACTTATCAACCTATACTTAGCAACACAAGATGCCACACATGGCCACACTATAACACATAGTCTCATTCCTCAATTATTCCATGTCTCAAGTTTACCTTATCTTCTTCCCTTATACGAATGGTATAACTTTTATAATCTCAAAATAAATTTGCCCTTCTGGCATATCAACAGTCGGGGTATAAATCGATACCTTCCAAACAATCACTAAAGCTTAACAACTCATGATACCCCATAATCACTTCAGACAACACACACATAGCCGTAACTAAACATGTTCGTATAGATGTACATAATCATCAAACCAACTATACATAATTTTACCAACCTGTATACAAGTCCATATATTCCCCTTTTGTTTTGCTGTCGCATTCTTTTGGAGCATAGCTGCAACCACAATAATACGTTAGAGAGGGAATACCCTAACAACATAGCTCTATCGCACGATCTTAGAGTGAGGAAAAATAGAAACCAATCCTAAATGTACTGTAGCCTCATGTTTATGGGTGTGGTGCACAACACACAGATAACCAAGACTCTACTGCACACGGTCTGTAGACATTCTGAGGACTAACTGCTCTGATACCACTCTTGTCACGATCCGAACCCCGGGCCCACGACTGGTGCCCTACCTGGGCACCCTTACACCCACACATGACATATAACCAGCGGAAGCTTTAAGAAAACTCATAATCTCATAAAAATAAAAATAGGCAAGCCGACAAGGCCGCCACTTTTCATAGAATTGTCCTAATGGACTACAACCGTACATCCGTCCAACCCACACATTACGAGACAAGGCCCCTCCGTACCCCTGAATATACACAAGTCAAAATGGAAGACCTGAACCAAAATGACTAGGCTCCGGATCAATGATGCTATCCTAAAATGCTGAGCAAGGATCCTAAGCTCGAGGATCACCAAACTGTGTACATATACATGCGGGCATGAACGCAGCCCCCCGAAGGGGGTCAGTACAACAAGGTACCAAGTATGTAAACAAGAAGTACAGTAAATAAGATCATAACCATACAAAAGATGACAGGGACAAGTATGAAAATCAAATACCAGATCCAACTGTGCCATATAAAATAGAGCCAACCGTACCTTGTATCATTGTACCACTGTAATACAGTACCATTGTATCACTGTACCACTATACCTTATAAAAAGTGAGAGAGTCATCTTAAAATCATAGATGCATGTCCATCTAACGTATCCCGGCCCATTCTTGGACTTGGTCCATATAACTGTGGATGTCTGTCTACTTATAACGTATCCTGGTCCATTATGGGACTCGGTCCATATAACCATTATGACTGTATTTATAACGTATCTCGGCCATTTAGTGGGGGACTCGATGAGCTGACTATAACGTATCTCGGCCTATCAAGGGACTCGATGATCTATAACGTATCTTGGCCCTTTAGTGAGGGACTCGATGATGTATAACGTATCTCAGCCCTTTAGTGAGGGACTCGATGAACTCACATATAATGTATCTCGGCTCATCAAGGGACTCGATGAACTCATATATAACGTATCTCGGCCCATCAAGAGACTCGATGAACTCACATATAATGTTTATCGGCCCATCAAGGGACTCGATGAACTCACATATAACGTATCTCGACCCATTAAGGGACTCAATCCATATAATAACACTTGCACGAATAGCCACCCTGAGCAACCTTGTGCAATTTAAATCATCTTTTGACCCTCAATAAAGTCATCTTTAAAATGAACTTTCATTTTTGAAAAACCAAGGCACTATCACATCCTTCATTTTAGAAAACACCAAGGCACTATCATACCTTCCTTTTAGAAAATCCAAGGCACTATCACATCTTTCATTTTAGAAAATACCAAGGCACTATCATACCTTCCTTTTAAAAAACCCAAGGAACTACCATGTCTTCCATTTTCGGATTAAGATCCAATAAAACAATGTACGTCCGCCGTACACTTACTTTATAAACTCAACTTTCATTTTTGGAAAACGAAAGTACTATCATATCATTAAGGATTTGGATCCAATAGAACTATGTACGTCCGTCGTACACTTACTTCATATAAACATGTCAAAAGAAGAAAGGGTAGTTCACATACCGCTTGTCGTCTTGTACCAACTCGATAATCTAAATTCGTCTCGCTCCTCTGGCTAATATTATGGAAACATTTGCATGGTGATAACCGATCCGAATTGCAAAATTAATTCATTTTATGAGCCGTTAGTAGGTTATATATTATAATGATCTTATCTAATCAGTTTTGAACTAGAAAATTAAAACGAACTGGTTGTATCTTAGTTTCTATGCAGATCAAAGTCTAATCATTTCAATATAATTTATTGTCGATACCTTTTTCATTTAACGCTGCAATGGCTTATTTAACACACTTACAAAAATCAGTCTCAACGCTGAATACTTATTAGTATTGTAACTTAGCAAGATCAACTCGACTCCAATACTTACAAAAAAAACTCTTACCAACATCTCCCATAAGACTTGGTAAGGACTTAGAAATAATTTAGACATGCTTTCAGCATATAATCAATAACATGAATACTCCTTAACTTCTAAGAGTAGAATAACTTTTGACATAATACCACAGTCATGGTTCATACGTAGAACATGCCAAAAGAAAGAAGGAAAATGTTCACATACTTTATTGACGACTAACCAACACAACAAGTAGAATATGTCCCAAATAGGTACTTCAACCTATAATGACAACAATGCGTCTAACAATTTCATGAATACTAGTATACGCTGTACCACATAAATACTCTCCTTTCGTATAAAAATTCGGGTAGCACTTTGTCACGACCCGACCCCGGGACCGCGACTGGCGCCCTACCTGGGCACCCTTTCAGGTAAACATCAGAGAAAATCACCGGAACATACATGAAACTTAAAAATAAAATATCGTAAGTAAAACAACAGGTTAGCCGATAGGGCTACCTTCCTGAACATATATAAAAACAATCAAGCTAGCCTCCTTTCTTTTACAAACCGACCCACCATATGTGACTACTGCACCTCTAAGAGTTTTGACATAACAATCTGCGGGCGACAAGGCCCCGCTGCACTTCAATAAACATAAACGTGACAACTCAAACACCGGAGCTATCTCAACTTGCTGAACCGGGATCCTAAGCTCATGGATCCACAATCGTACCTAAACTCGGGCATTTAACGCAGCTTCGGCGGGTCGCATAACAAAATTTAATATGGAACAGAATATAACGCATAAGAAACAAATCATAATCAGATAAAAAGAATGACAAGGACAAGTATAAAAATACATACCAGATCCTCGCCGTGTCATTACCACTTATGAACTTAATCGCACTTATTATCCTTTCCATTCCCAATAAAAGTTATAGTCACATTCTTACGCATTATTTAGAAAAAGAATCATTAAGTTCATTACCATATAACTTACTTATCTTTCATAACATAGTCCGCCCACTACGAGGGACACATATACTACCCTACCAACTGGGACGCGATCAAGTCACACTAATATCAAAGCATGCCCGTGGAATCCCCATCACCGTCGATACTATTAGTGTAAAATATAACCACGTGACGCGCCCGTGGCATCCCACCTCACTTTCGCGCATACATACACAATACATATATATATATCCCGCCGTGGAATCCCACATCACCGCCGATACCAGTGGTATAATAATACACCAATAGGCATACATGAACACCAAGTCCCACCTGGTATAGCGTCTGGGGTCTACCCTCACTTATACTCTTACCCCGGGAGTATGGTAAAGGGTGGTATAGCATCTCGGTCTACCTCACTTATACTCTTACCCCGAGAAGGTGGTATAACGTCTTGGGGCTTGCCCTCATTTATACTCTTACCCTATCTCGACTTGGCCACAAACAACACATAAAGCAGTGGTATGCGTCTTGTGGTTTACCCTCACTTATACTCTTACCCCGGGAGGTGGTATAACGTCTGGGCTTGCCCCTCATTTATACTCTTACCCTATCCCGACCGACCATCAAACAAGACATAAGCACTACCATGTCTTTTATAAAATCCGGGAATTTAACCCAAGTGCTACAAATAACGGAAGCATACCCGTGGAATCCCACATCACCGCTTCGACGCCCAAGTAACTTATAACAAGACAAATGCCCTCCAATCGAGAGTCGCGCAACGTAAAAAAACATAATACTTGCACTCAAAGGCTATCTCCAAAGACATATAGGCTAAATCTCGCTAACCAAGCCAAAGTACTTATCAAGGCACACATAGAATAATTCTCATTTAATCAAGCCAAAGTACTAATCAAGGCATACTTAGAATAATTCTCATTTAACAAGCCAAAGTACTTATCAAGGCATACTTAGAATAATTCTCATTTAACAAGCCAAAGTACTTATCAAGGCATACTTAGAATAATTCTCATTTAACAAGCCAAAGTACTTATCAAGGCATACTTAGACTAATTCTCAATTAATCAAGCCAAAGTACTAATCAAGGCATCACATAGAATAATTCTCATTTAATCAAGCCAAAGTACTAATCAAGGCACAAATAGAATAATTCTCAATTAATCAAGCCAAAGTACTAATCAAGGCATCACATAGAATTATTCTCAATTAAACAGGCCAAAGTACTACGTACGTCCATTCTTTTCAAAAGACTCCTTTCCGAATAAAACTTCCCCGATACTAACAACCGTAGTATCAAGTCCTATCCACCTTTCGAGACAAGTCACAATACCTTTTTAGAAATACAATTACCGGCTTCTAAATCAAGTGACTTCTTTATTAAAAACCTTAAGCAATTGTACGTCTACCGTACTACATACGTGCAACTAGTCATGCTCAAAAGATAGGAAAAGTTCTACATAGAGTAAATCACACAACTACCTCTTAACTTCTAAGAGTAGAAGGAAACATGAAATGATACCACAAGTGTATTCCATACATAGAATCATGCCAAAGGAAGGAAGAGGTTCACATACCTCGCGATTTATTGTCGACAAATAGCAAAATGCTCCAAAGTACTCCAACCTTGATAGCTATTCCACTCTCCAAGTAGGATACACTATACTTAGTACTTCAACCTATAATGGTCACAATATGTCCATTAACCTTTCACTTCTAACGAGAATATTTAGGTGCTAAGTCGCTAAATTCTACGGAAAATCTGGACAAAGACCTCCTTTGTTTCTACTCACTTTGCCACCTTTTCAAGGCCGAATACAATAACCAAACAGCCCCAATTGGCTCACAACAATATAGAAGGTATTCCAATACAATGAATAACTAAACAGCCCCAATTGGCTCACAATTTAGAAAGTAGTCCAATACAAATGAATAACAAACTAAAAGTCCAAATTCGGCCACCTTGAGTTCAACCATACCAATTCTTATCAAATTTCCATTTCAATCCAAATTGGTAGCATAACATGAAATCAAGTCGCATTTGATTATAACAATCCATAATCTCTAAGTAGGTAACATGCGACGATTTCTAATAAACGACCAATTAGTAATCCAATTTTCAAGTGGCTTATATAACATTTCGAATTTAGCTACAAGCACCCCATAATACTTATAAACTTCTACATACCAACTTCATGTTGTCAACGTGTAAAACTAACAACAACAAAAATATATAATCTTGTAACATCTTAAAGGACAAGATTATACCTTAACGATTCTCAATCCACTCTTCAACCAAGTCGCTCTTTAGCAACTTGTAGACTCTCCAAGATACTTTAATCCGCTACTGAGACCCTTAGAACCATACCAACAATTTTCCATCAAACTTCCAACCAAAACCTAGAAAAGCCATTAGGTTTTCACTCATGACTAATACGAAAAATCTCTTTTTCCGGGATTTTTATATTGAGATATACTCACATAACACTCATGAACCTTGGTTTAAAGTGTGGGGTTTAATGGACAAGAAACGAAAAATCTTCCTTTTGAAAGTGGAGGGAAGCCGAGAGCAACAATGTGATGTTCTTCCAAATTTTGTGAATTTTAGCTAAGTGTGGAACTCTTGTCTTGCTACTAGTATTATATAGGGACATGGAGGGTCAAGGTGTGCACAAATGGTTGGCTAGGATGAGGTCTTAACAAAAATCAAGACTAATTGTCCCCTTGACTAAGTCAAACATGTCAAGCTTTCAAGTTGCAAGACTTGTCTTGCTAACAAAGGTCCAATGACCCTTTAGCCCTTGCAAAAATCGTCCAAGGCATCATCTAAGGGGGGGTGATACATGTCGCCCTCCCATTCGTCACAACAAAACGTTTTCCGACAATTTCATAATTCCGAGAAATTTTTACAAGTCTCCAATCTTAACATTGTGAGTTCTTACGTACGTTCTTACACCATGTCCTGTAAATACGGGGTGTAACATTCTTCCCCCCTTAGAAACATTCGTCCTCGAATGTTCTTTCGGAGTCAAACTTATAATTAGCGACATAGTTCTCTTTCACAACCCCGACATACCAACAATGCCACACATGGCCCTAATACCTTGTACACGCATACCCGTCCATCACAAGCCCAAAAGAGGTTACCTTTTCGCACTTCCAACTCCTTCTAACATACATACATAACTTCCATACCTATTCTGGCCTCTAGTCTTTGGAGTCACTCTATGAAACAATATAAGGTCATTTCCGGCTTTCACTACCTGGTTCCGGTGGAACGCGTCCCCGAACCCGTAAAACAATTAACTAGAATTGGGCCTTGCACCGTGACTCGCCACGTGGCGAACTACTACCAACCGATCCCACTCCATTCCACCCACGGGAGACCCGTAACAGTCCTCAACCACTCGCCGCACTTAACTCTTATCCTCGGTCCGACTTAAAATCTTATTGCAGAGAAAACCTTATATACCTAAGGTCTCAAGAAGAATCAATATTCTTAGGCTCGCAATTTCCATGCTCCCAAATTACCTTATCACCCCCTCAGAACGGTACAAAACTTCTCATAAAACCATAACCATGTTGTCTCGATCACAACAACCATGTCACACCCCGAAATTCGGGCCCGTGACTGGTGCCTTACCCCGGGCACCCTGGTGATACAACGTCAGAGAAAAACCAGCGGAAATAAAAACTTAGACATGCAACAATAGATATAATAATAAACAGGCCAACCAAAACAATTTGCCTTCAAGATATACATAAAACTCCGAACAGCTTTAATCCTTTTACAACCCCGCCCACAACAAGACTACACTTAAGATTTACAACGACTATGACGACAGGCCCCGCCATACTCGAATGTACAAGAACCTACAACTCAGTGGAAACACATACCAAAAGATAAGCCTCGAGAAACGGAGCTTCCCAATACGCCGAATCGTGATCCTATGAGCGAGATCCACGATCGATGTACTTCTACCGCAGTATGAACGCAGCCCGGGCGAGGTCAAGATAACAGTACCATGTATGTGAAATCAGAATATCGCAGCTTAAATCATAATACCATATAAAGCAGAGACATGTATGATAACCAAAATACAAGACGCAACATAAAAGTAGCCAAGTCGTGACTCACGCCTCAAAGTCACCACTCAATCTAACTACGGGTCTCACGCCCACCACATCCATCATGTTCGCATCACGGCCACATGCCCCGAATCGCTTCGGTGTAGACATGTCCATGATGCAACAATAATACCAATGCCCCACGGCCACATGCCCGAATTCTACCTCGGTAGACACGCCCACGTGACATCAACAACAATATACTTGGGTGATCAACCCCGCCGCACGCCACATGCCCCGAATATCGTGACGGTAGACACGCCCATGTTGCAAGAATAACCATATATCGGTAATCAACCTTACCGCACGGCGCGATGCCCCTATCAGACGGTGTAGATACGCCCATGTGACATCAACAACAAGACAAGAATCAAAATGGAAACATACCCGTGGAATTCTCCATCACCGCCAAAGACGCCCAAGTAAGTTCTCAATAAGTCAACCGCCTCTATCGAGAGACGCCAGAATACGTAAATACCACACTTGCACAACAAAGGCTATCATCACAAGCATAGGCAAGTTTCACAACAACAAGCATAGGCAAGTTTCACAACAACAAGCATAGGCAAGTTTCACACAACTCAAAGTACTTTCATTTTATGCCAAAGTCCTGTTTTTAACCCCAAAGTACTACATACGTTAAGTTCTTTTAAAAGAGATCCATTACTTTTATAAAAGTCACCCGATACCGTAGTATTAGGATGACCAACCCACATTCCTTTTCAAAATCAAGTAACAACATTCTTTTCCTAAGTTCCAGTTTGCCTAGTTTCAATTACTCAAGCTTCTCATTTTCAAATGGTTTCATAGTTCCCAAACTTAATCACTGATTCCTTTTAGAACAATTGAGTAATATATGTCTCACGTGAGTAGGTTATTCTTGTTTACAACATTCTTATTACAAAGACCATGATCTAGAAAATGTAATATCATTTTGTCTCATCTTAGTTTCTATGCAGATGGAGGTTTCTACCGGTTTTAATACGATACATCATTATTCAATACATTTTCCTTTATTAACGCCGCAGGGTCCGTCGATACACATTCTCAATTCAAATCAAGAAACATTATCCCTTTAAATAAAACCAAGTACTCATTACTCACGAATGAGGTTTCACACAAACATTCACATTAAAACAAATAAGTTAAGTCTCTTATCTTATAAGATCAAGTCTCTTAACTTCTAACATCAAGAAACCATTTTCTTTACCTCTCTTAAGACATTATACCTAACTCCCATAAAGCTAGTATAACTCTTTTAAAACCTTTAAAACCAAGTGTTACTCTCCTTCAAAACGATTTATAAATCTTTTGAAATACATCAAGTTCTTTATTATAACTAGCCGCTTATAATTCACATCGCTTACCTTTTAAAACCACAAAGTATTTTCTTACCTACATAAAGTCGTTATAACCAACTTCCCATAAAGCCGTTATAACACTTTATGTTTTAAGAACAATTAAACACGCTTAACACACGTACGCTCACCGCACTACATAGTTCACACATATCATGCTAGAAGAGATAGGAAGAGGTTCACATACCTCGCGACGATTTATCGACAATAAGCAAAATGCTCCAAGTACTACAACCATAGCCCTTTCCACTCCTCGAGTAGAATACGCTACTCTTAGTACTTTCACCTATAAAGGTCACAAACGCCTATTAACCCCAAAACACAAGTTTCTATCTTTCTACGTAAAATTCGCAAAGACTCTCCCCGCAACAACAGAAATCTCCTCCTCTATCGAGGCCTACCAAGCCAACCAGTGGGGTTTACACGTCTAACCGGACGTGTACCATCCTACTCAGTAACTCTACACAAGTCTACTGCAATACAGTCCTATGTAATTACAGTTCAGTTCAGTTCTTTATTCTTCAGGCTTAAGTCAAAAGACATTGCCGAATACTAAGTATAGTTCCATATATAGTATACTTCAACTATATATTCTAACAAACATGTAATTTCCAATTACAATAGAGGGACAAGATAATTACCTCGATAAGCCCAAAATTATCCAAGTTATAATGTCGATCCTGAGCAAGGTTTAGCTCCTACCCGTGCGCTCCAATCCGCTCCAAACAACCCTTAGAAGTTCTAACCAACTTCTACTCAAATACTTCAACCAACTATGAAGATTTCCTTAGGGTTTCGGTTTGAGACTAAAAAAGGACAAAAGGTAGTATTTCCGGACTCTACGTATAGAGGTATCTTTGGAATACTACAAGGTACAAGGCTAAGGTATTTTGGGCATTATAACAATACTAGGAGAAGTATTTCAATACCACAAGGGAGGGGTATTATACGAAAACAACTAGGCAGTGGGTACCCACTGGCTAGCACCACAAAGGGAAGGGGAACCCTCGCCAAAGGCCACACGGTGAGGGGGAAGGCTCTGGCCAAGAGCTCACAAAGGGGGAGGAGAGGGTTTCAAGACTTGGAAGTTTTGGATGAATGAAGTCTTCAAGCTTAGGGGGGTATTTATAGCAAAACCAAAAGCCAACCAATGGCCAAGATCAAGCCATGTGCAAGGCAAGTGTAAGGCCTTGATCAAGCCAAGTGCACCCTAGCCCCTACTCCACAAAATAATGCACAAAACATGGCACCAAACAAGCCACAAAACAAGGCCAAAACAAGGAGCCAATTGGCCAAGAAAACGTGAACCAATTCGTCCAAGGGTTGCCGCCCCTTGCTTCCAATGTGAGGGTGACACATGTCGCCCTCCTACTTGTCCAAAATAACTCATCTTCCGAAAATATCCAAAATGGCCAAAATCTCAAAATCAAAGCGGGCCCCACAAAACCGCAAATTTCTCCCGTGGGCCCCACGTGACCATTTCCGAAAATAAAATTCCATAATTTTAATATAATTTAAGAAGCCCAAATTCCAAATCTGGGAACCCAATTCCCATCAACGAACATTTTTCCTTACAAAAACCGGAAACTTTTTCCGTGGAAGAATCACCTCTTTCTTCCTTTCCAATTTTTCTGTCGTGCTCTCGTACGTACGTCCTCGCATACATACCCTGAGAATACGGGGTATAACAAACCATTACATACTCTATACAGGCCTTATCCGTATAATTCTCTTAAGCATATTACAAAGCTTGATATATTAACATGACATTCCGTTAGGTTCCTTAATATGGCTTCTTAAGGGTCCACTACCCTATCAGACAGCTCATCCTTTCCCAATTATCTCAAAATAAAACACAAGACCTTGGCGAAAATTCATTAACTATTCCATACCTTCCCGGTATCTAGTTAGTCTTTACCGATTCCTGGTAATCTAAAATCATTCTAGGCAACACGCTGCGACTTCATACATAACTCCGTATAGATGTATGTCACAATACCAACTATACTATAATCATTACCTCGGATACGCAATCCACATAGTCCTTCCGGTCACCGTTGCCTTCTCAAGTCCGCAATCAACATAACTCGTTAGGGAGAGACGACTAACAACACAACTCTATCGCACGATCTCGGAGTGAGAAGAATGGAAACTAATCCTAAATGTCCCGCAGCCTCCGATTATAGATGTGGTGCACAACACACCGATAATCAAGACTCTACTAGACACGGTCAGACACTTTCCGAGGACTAATCGCTCGATACCACTTTTGTCACGACCCACTCGATCGCGATCGGCGCCTCTACCGGGCACCCTTTCGTAAACATCGAGAAAATTAGCGAACATACATGAAACTTAAAAATAAAACATCGTAAGTAAAACAACAAAGTTAGCCGATAGGCTACCTTCCCGAACATATATAAAAACAATCAAGGCTTGCCTCTTTCTTTTTACAAATCGACCCACCATATGTGACTACTGCACTCTAAGAGTTTTGACATAACAACTGGTGGGACAAGGCCCCGCTGCACTTCAATAAACATAAACGTGACAACTCCAAACACTGGAGCCATCTCAACTTGCTGAACCGAATCCTAAGCTCGCGGATCCACAATCGTACCTAAACTCGCGCATGAACGCACTTCGGGGTCCGATAACATGTACAGAATATGGAATGTAATATAACGCATAAGAAACAAATCATAATCAGACAAAAGAATGACAAGGACAAGTATAAAAATACATACGATCCTCGCCGTGTCATTACCACTTATGAACTTAATCGCATCTTATTATCCTTTCCATTCCCAATAAAAGTTATAGTCACATTCTTACGCATTATTTAGAAAAAGAATCATTAAGTTCATTACCATATAACTTACTTATCTTTCATAACATAGTCCGCCCACTACGAGGGACACATATACTACCCGCCAACTGGGACGCGATCAAGTCACACTAATATCAAAGCATGCCCGTGGAATCCCCATCATCGCCGATACCTATTAGTGTAAAATATAACCACGTGACGCGCCGTGGCATCCCACATCACCGCCGGGCGCATACATACACAATACATATATATATATCCTGCCCGTGGAATCCCACATCACTGCCGACAGTCCAGGGTATAATAATACACCAATAGGCATACATGAACACCAAGTCCCACATGGTATAGCGTCTTGGGGGTCTACCCCTCACTTATACTCTTACCCTGGAGAAGGTGGTAAAGCAGGTGGTATAGCATCTTGGGGGTCTACCCCTCACTTATACTCTTACCCCGAGAAGGTGGTATAACGTCTGGGGCTTGCCCTCATTTATACTCTTACCCTATCTCGACCTGGTCACAAACAACACATAAAGCAGGTACAGCGTCTTGGGGTTTACCTCACTTATACTCTTACCCCGGAGAAGGTGGTATAACGCCTGGGGCTTGCCTCATTTATACTCTACCCTCGTTATACCCTCGTATTTCCGCAGTATGTACGTGAGCAGACGTATTATAATTTGAGCCTTAAAGTTGGCTAGTTTCGAAATTTGTACACAACACCCGACAGAGTCGTTTCGACTAAACGCTTTACACAACTCGCGTAGGGTAAATTCCGGCTATGTCATTTCTAATTTTTGCGGATTTTTCCAGAGACGAAGACCAACGGGAGGGTGACACTTGTCACCTCAATGGACTGACGGTGCGGCAAGTTGGCACGTTTTTTGTGCATTGTTTTTGGTCAAGGAGTTGGTAGGATATTTTGGGTAGATGGATAAGGTTGCACATGGCTTAATCTTGGCCTTACACTTGCCTTGCACTTGGCTAAATCTTGGCCATTGGTTGGCCTTTGGTTAGCCTATAAATACTCCCCTTGTTGAAGACTTTCTTCATCCAAAACTTGAGCAATCTTTCTAAGTCTCAAATACTCCCTCCCTCTTGTTTGATCTCGTCCAAAAGCCCCCCCCCCTTGAGCAAGGCCCTTGGCCGAGAGCCTCCTCCCTTCAGTAGGTGCCCTAGCCGTGGGGTACACCCCCCCCTAGCCTTGTTGTCTCGTATAAATACCCCCCTTTTGTGGTATAGAAATACTCTCCAAGTATTGTTATAATGCCCAAATACCTTGGCCCAAATACCTTGTAGTTTTCCAAAGGTTACACTTATACAAAAGCCCAGAAAATACTATTATACTTCCCTCAGTCACAAAAATGAAACCCTAAGTAAATCTTCACCCGTAGTTGAAGTTATAAGTAGAAGTTGGTTAGAACTTCTAAGGGTTGGTTGAGCTGGCCTGAGCGCACTGAGTAGAGCTAAACCTTGCTCAGGATCGACATATAAACTCGGATAATTTTGGGCTTATCGAGGTAAACATTCTTGACCTTCTGTTGTAATTGGAAATTACATGTTGTAGGAGTATATAGTTAAGTATACTATATATAGAACTTAACATAGTTGTGCGGCAATGTCTTTTGACTTAAGCCTGAATAATACTTACGGCAATGTCTTGCGACTTAAGCCTGAATTTTAAGAAGTGAACTGAACTGTAATTACATAGATCAGACATGAGACTTGTGTAGCATTACTGTGTAGTAGAATTGTACACGTCCGGTTAGACGTGTTAACCCCCCCCCTGGTTGGCTTGGTAGCCGGCCTCGATAGAGGAGGAGATTTACGCTGTTGCGGGGGGGGAGGTGCTGCCGAATTTTCTGTAGAATATTCTACATTGAGATCTAAGATGTTAATAGGCGCCTTGTGGCCTCTATAGGTTGAATACTACGTATGGCGTGATCTACTTAGCTTAAGGAGTAGCCGACGGTTTGAGGTACTTGGAGGATTTTGCTATTAGTCGATAATCGTCGCGGTATGTGAACCTCTTCCTATCTTTTCTAGCATGATATGTGTGAGCTATGTAGTACGGTGAGACATACGTGTGTTAATCGTATTTGGTTGTGTTAAAACATGTTGTTATACTAGCTTTATGGGAAGTTAGGTATAACGCCTTAAGTGGTAAAATGAATGGTTTATTAATTTCAAAAGTTAAGAGATCGGATCTTATGAGATAAGAGACTTAACTTAAATGAATTAATATGGATTTTGTGTGAAACCTCATTCGTGAGTAATGAGTACTTGGTTTTAAAAGGAATAATGTTTCTTGATTTGGAAATCGTAATGTGTATCAATAAACCACCGGCGTTAATAAAGGAAAATGTATTGAATAATTAAGTATTATTAAAACCGGTAGAACCCTCCATCCGCATAGAAGCTAAGATGAGACAAAATGATATTACATTTTCTAGATCATGGCTGCTTAATAAGATTGATTATGAACAAGATTAACCTACTCACCTATGGCATATGTTACTCTATTGTTTTAAAAAGAGGTTAAAACATTGAACTATGAAACTTTTTTAAAAAGAGACTTGCGTAATTGAAATTAGGCAAACTGGAACTTTTAGGGAAAAGAAAGGCATTGTGTTGTCTTAAAATGGTTTAAAACATAAAGTGTTATAACAGCTTTATGGGAAGTTGGTTATAACGACTTTATGAAAACAAAAGAAGGGTTTTATCATTTGTTTTAATGCGGTAACTTGACTTTTAAAAGAGAAGTATTTTGGTCCAAAGGAAGGCATGGTATTGCCTTAATTTGGTCTTAAAAAAAGGAAAGTATGACAGTTGTTTTGGTTTACTTAAAAGATATAAGTCACACATTCTTTTTTATATACTACGGGTATCGGGTGACTTTTAGAAAAGGAATGAATCTCATAAAAGGAATTTAACGTACGTAGTACTTTAGGGTTAAAATCCGGACTTTGACATAAAATGAAAGTACCTTGAGTTGTGTATAACTTGCCTATGCTTTTGTTATGAAACTTGACCATGTTACGTGTGATAGCCTTGTTGTGCAAGTATTGTGTTCTACTCAACTACACCGCTCATCCGAATGTATTTCACTTGACTACCGGTTCATCCGGGAATGTATTTCACTTGACTACCGGTTCATCCGGGAATGTATTTCACTTGACTACCGGTTCATCCGGGAATGTATTTCACTTGACTACCGGTTCATCCGGGAATGTATTTCACTTGACTACCGGTTCATCCGGGAATGTATTCCACTCGACTACCGGTTCATGGGATGAACCGGGAATGTATTCCACACGGTTCTATATTGGGTCCATAAGATGGGTCGAGACCTGTTATACGTATCACATGATTTGTACCTAGACTGCCGGCAGTGAGGAAGGAGTTCCACGGGCATGAGGGATGACTTTGAGGGCGTGAGTCCCTGTCTTGACATGACTGCTTTTATGTTGTGAACTGTAGTTTGGTTATCATACATGTCTCCTGCTTTATATAGACTATTATGATTTCATTTATGATATTTCTGCTTTCACATACTTGGTACCTGTTGTACTGACCTCCTTCGGGGGGCTGCGTTCATGCCGCAGGTAAAGGTACATCGACTGTCGATCCCCGCTTATAGGATCACATTTCAGCGTGTTGGGAAGCTCCGTTCCTTCGGAGGCTTATCTTTGGTATGTTACCCTGAGTCTGTAGGTTCTTGTACATTCAGGGGTATGGCGGGGCCTGTCCCGTCATAGTTGTTGTCACTTCTTAGAGTGCATGAAATGCTGTTGTGGCGAGTCCGTAAAAAGGATAACCGTCGTATTTATGTATATATACCAAGGCAAGCTGTTTTGGTTGCTTTGTTTACTTATCATGTCTCTTAATTCATGTTCATGTTTTTATTTCCGCTGATTTTCTCCGATGTTGTATCACTAGGGTGCCCGGTAAGGCACTACCACGCCCGGTTCGGTCGTGACAAAAGTGGTATCGTGAGCGCTTAGTCCTCGGAAAGTGTCTACGCATCGTGTCTAGTAGAGTCTTGATTATCGGTGTGTTGTGCACCACATCTATAATCGTGAGGTCGCATGGAATTTAGGATTGGTTTCCATTCTTCTCATTACGAGATCGTGCCTCAGAGTCAGGTGATAAATCGGACCCTCCGACGTATTCCTTTCCTTTACGATTATGCCTCGCGTAGCAAACCTGAGCCCAGATGGGCAAGGCAATCGAGGAGCTATTAGTGAGATCTGAGAGAGTACGAGCGCGCAGCGGCCAAGACTGAGCAGTGCCCGACGGCGGGTTTCGCGACACCGCCAGCACCAGCATAGTTGAGAGCCGCAACAGTGGCTGCTGAGACTACAGTACCTGAGCCTCCAGTCCCACAGCCTGGAGCAGATGAGATGGGGTACAAGGAGATGGCGATTCGGCCATCGGTCATGGCCGATATGAGGATAGGTTTGACGCAGTGATTCCGGCCAAGAGCACCCGTAGTTCACCCCGAGCGCATTTGAGGCTACGGAATTTCGAGTTGTAGCTTGATGTTATATGGATCGAGGCGAGATGACCCTCAAGAGTTTATCCGACAGCACTGCCGATCATGAGTGATCGAGTTTGAGGCGAGTCGGTGGTATTGGGTTCGCATCACCGCGTGATACCGCAGCTTGGTGGTTTGATTCGTGGAGCTGTCGGGAAGAGCATGTACTTCCAGCAGCTTTAGGACGAGTTCTCGAGGGCATTTCTTGCATATTTCTTGCCTCCACAAATGAGAGGCTCGGGGCAGATTTTTGACGCTGAGGCGGGGCAGGCGACGGTTAGAGAGTACAATGTGGAGTTCGACTCATTAGCTCGGTATGTTCCGCTGTGGTGGGCGATATGGAGGACAGTACACCGCCACGCCACGGCTGGATGATTACTGCGAGGCTTGTACGGGTGTAGCTCTTCACCGCATGGACATTGCCGCACGCAAGCTCACGCACCAGGATGTGAGGCACGGAGAGGTCGACGGAATGACCGAGATCGCCGAAGAGGCGAACAGCAGGTCCTTTGGTAACTTTCGGCGGACCGCCAAGCAGCCGATCTAGTTATGTACCTCCACCAAGATGCAGTGGTCCCCGCGATCGCCGGGGCGTTCAGGGTATTCGAGGCTGGTCGAGCTCGTGGCTTCCGGTTCCGCGGTATGCGTGAGTGCTAGCCAGCAAGATTCATGTCCCCCTCAGTGTGCACGATGTGGCAAACATCATCCCGGGGAATGTCGTCTTTTTACTGGTGCTTGTTTCACCTGCGGCCGTCAGGGCCATGTGACGAGAGACTGTGCTTATAGGAGAGGTACCGGCAGCTTGGCGCAGCCTCCCGGATCAGTGGCAGGTTCATCGCGCATACGATTATGTGCCTGCAGTGGACTTATGATTAGAGTGGAGCGGTAGCTTCAGGTATATCCTTAACCCTCTAGAGGCTTGTATGTTTTGATGTTATGTTAATGTGTTAAGTGTTATGTTCGGATAGCTTTGTGCTAAAATGTGATTTAGGAACCTGGTTGGGGAAAAAAGGTAAGCCTGGGGGTGAGAAAATGATGAACCTTAGAATATTACAGTTGAGACCTTAGATGTAAGGTCATCTTGAATAAAAGATTTTACGGTTAGTCTTTGTTGAAATACTTGGTTGGCGTATAAATGTATTGTGTGATAAGTCCCTGGGTTGGGTAAATGAAAGTGGTATCTTTCCTGATGTGATTTAGCAAGATTGTTCCGTGTCGAGGAGCAAGAGTTGGCGCGACAATGGGTCGGGTTGGGGCCATGTTGCGGGCCAACCCGCGGCCTGTTTCGAGGTGGGGTCAGTTCTGGGTGGTCCCGCCAGATGGTAGGGTCACGAGGGTGTTAGGCCCAAGTTTAGATGACCATCGTATGAGTTCGAGGATATGTTCGACCAGAAGCGGATCGTGAAGGCCGGGAATGGCCTTAAGGAAGATTGAGGCTAGTAAGATAACCAAGTTGGAGGTGGTGACTCGGCGGTCGGAAAACGTAAACGCTGTGGAAGTGTGGTACGGATACTAGAAAAAGTTCGAGTGTTCGAGAAGGGTACAACGAGATAGGGGAGAAGTGAACGTGTGTGATCATTTCTTGTGAAGGGAGAAGGTGCGAAGGATGTATATTTTAGACCTCAGGAATCGCATGCAGTCCGGTACCATTTGTTGGGTCGCCGGAGTGACACTAGAACCTCGCGGCAAAGTGACAAAAGTTTGTGATGTTAGAGGTGTTTCCTCGTGGACTTGGATATAAGTATTTGCGTGCATGTGTTGTTTCGTGGCCAGTTGTGGCGTTGGCAACTTATTAGAAGAACTTTATCGTTATCCGTCTTGAGAAGGAACATTCGGGACGAATGTTTCTAAGGAGGGGAGAATGTTATACCCCGTATTTCCAGAGTATGTACGTGAGCGCGTACGTATTATAATTTGAGCCTTAAAGTTGGCTAGTTTCGAAATTTGTACACAACACCCGATTAGAGTCGTTTTTAGACGAAACGTTTTAAACAACTCGCGTAGGTAAATTCCGCTATGTCATTTCTAATTTTTGCGGATTTTTCCGAGAGACGAAACATTTTGGACCAACGGAGGGTGACACTTGTCACCCCAATGGACTGACGGTGCGGCAAGTTGGCACGTTTTTTGTGCATTGTTTTTGGTCAAGGAGTTGGTAGGATATTTTGGGTAGATGGATAAGGTTGCACATGGCTTAATCTTGGCCTTACACTTGCCTTGCACTTGGCTAAATCTTGGCCATTGGTTGGCCTTTGGTTAGCCTATAAATACTCCCCTTGTTGAAGACTTTCTTCATCCAAAACTTGAGCAATCTTTCTAAGTCTCAAATACTCCTCCTCTTGTTTGATCTCGTCCAAAACCCCTCCCCTCGAGCAAGTGCCCTGGCCGAGAGCCTCCTCCCCTCAGTAGTGCTCCTAGCCGTGGGTACACCCCTAGCCTTGTTGTCTCGTATAAATACCCCTTTGTGGTATAGAAATACTCCAAGTATTGTTATAATGCCCAAATACCTCGCCCAAATACCTTGTAGTTTTCCCAAGGTTACACTTATACAAAAGCCTAAAATACTATTATACTTCCTCCCACAAAAACGAAACCCTAAGTAAATCTTCACCCGTAGTTGAAGTTATAAGTAGAAGTTGGTTAGAACTTCTAAGGGTTGGTCGAGCGGCCTGAGCGCACTGAGTAGAGCTAAACCTTGCTCAGATCGACATATAAACTCGGATAATTTTAGGCTTATCGAGGTAAACATTCTTGACCTTCATTGTAATTGGAAATTACATGTTGTAGGAGTATATAGTTAAGTATACTATAAATAGAACTGAACTTAGTTGTGCGGCAATGTCTTTTGACTTAAGCCTGAATAATACTTACGGCAATGTCTTGCGACTTAAGCCTGAATTTTAAGAAGGAATCGAATCGTAATTACATAGATCAGACAAAGAGACTTGTGTAGCACATCGTAGTAGAATTGTACACGTCCGGTTAGACGTGTTAACCCCCCCCCCCCCCGGGTTGGCTTGGTAGCCGGCCTCGATAGAGGAAGAGATTTACGCTGTTGCGGGGGGGGGGGAGGTGCTGCCGAATTTTCTGTAGAATATTCTACATTGAGATCTAAGATGTTAATAGGCGCCTTGTGGCCTCTATAGGTTGAATACTATGTATGGCGTGATCTACTTAGCTTAAGGAGTAGCCGACGGTTTGAGGTACTTGGAGGATTTTGCTATTAGTCGATAATCGTCGCGAGGTATGTGAACCTCTTCCTATCTTTTCTAGCATGATATGTGTGAGCTATGTAGTACGGTAGACGCATACGTGTTAATCAGATTTGGTTGTGTTAAAACATAAGTGTTATATTAGCTTTATGGGAAGTTAGGTATAACGCCTTAAGGGTGGTAAATGAATGATTTATTAATTTCAAAAGTTAAGAGACTGGATCTTATAAGATAAGAGACTTAACTTAAATGAATTAATATGGATTTTGTGTGAACCCTCATTCGTGAGTAATGAGTACTTGGTTTTTAAAAGGAATAATGTTTTACTGATTTGGAAATCGAATGTATCAATAAACCATCGCAGCGTTAATAAAGGAAAATGTATTGAATAATTAAGTATTATTAAAACCAAGAGAAACCTCCATCCGCATGAAGCTAAGATGAGACAAAATGATATTACATTTTCTAGATCATGGCTGCTTAATAAGATTGATTATGAACAAGATTAACCTACTCACCTATGGCATATGTTACTCTATTGTTTTAAAAAGAGGTTAAAACATTGAACTATGAAACTTTTCTAAAAAGAGACTTGCGTAATTGAAATTAGGCAAACTGGAACTTTTAGGGAAAAGAAAGGCATTGTGTTGTCTTAAAATGGTTTAAAACATAAAGTGTTATAACAGCTTTATGGGAAGTTGGTTATAACGACTTTATGAAAACAAAAGAAGGGTTTTATCATTTGTTTTAATGCGGTAACTTGACTTTTAAAAGAGAAGTATTTTGGTCCAAAGGAAGGCATGGTATTGCCTTAATTTGGTCTTAAAAAGGAAAGTATGAAAGTTGTTTTGGTTTACTTAAAAGATATAAGTCACACATTCTTTTTATATACTACGGGTATCGGGTGACTTTTAGAAAAGGAATGAATCTCATAAAAGGAATTTAACGACGTAGTACTTTAGGTTAAAATCGACTTTGACATAAAATGAAAGTACCTTGAGTTGTGTATAACTTGCCTATGCTTTTGTTATGAAACTTGACCATGTTACGTGATAGCCTTGTTGTGCAAGTATTGTGTTCTACTCAACTACCGGTTCATCCGAATGTATTTCACTTGACTACCGGCTCATCCGAATGTATTTCACTTGACTACCGGCTCATCCGAATGTATTTCACTTGACTACCGGCTCATCCGGAATGTATTTCACTTGACTACGGTTCATCCGAATGTATTTCACTTGACTACGGTTCATCCGAATGTATTACACTCGACTACCGGTTCATGGGATGAACCGGGAATGTATTCCACACGGTTCTATATTGGGTCCATAAGATGGGTCGAGACCTGTTATACGTATCACATGATTTGTACCTAGACTGCCGGCAGTGAGGAAAGAGTTCCACGCACGGAGGATGACTTTGAGCGCGAGTCCTCGCTCGACATGATCGCTTTATGTTGTGAATCGTAGTTTGGTTATCATACATGTCTCCCGCTTTATATAGACTATTATGATTTCATTTACTGATTTTACGCTTCACATACTTGGTACTGTTATCGACTTCCTTCGGGCCGCGTTCATGCCGCAGGTAAAGGTACATCGACTGTCGCTCCCCGCTTATAGGATCACATTTCAGCGTGTCGGGAAGTTCCGTTCCTTCGGAGGCTTATCTCTGGTATGTTACCACAGTCCGTAGGTTCTTGTACATTCGTGGTATGGCGGCCCCGTCCCGTCATAGTTGTTGTCACTTCTTAGGTGCGTAGTAATCGCAGGCGTAGTCCGTAAAAAGGATAATTGTTCGGTATTTATGTATATATACCAAGGCAACTGCTTTGGTTGGCTGCTTACTTATCATGTCTCTTAATTCATGTTCATGTTTTTATTTCCGCTGATTTTCTCTGATGTTGTATCACTAGGGTGCCCGGGGTAAGGCACCAGTCACGGGCCCGGGTTCGGGTCGTGACATACCCTATCTCGACCGACCATCAAACAAGACATAAGCACTACCATGTCTTTTATAAAATCCGGGAATTTAACCCAAGTGCTACAAATAACGGAAGCATACCCGTGGAATCCCACATCACCGCTTGCACGCCCAAGTAACTTATAACAAGACAAACGCCTCCAACCGAGAGTCGCGCAACGTAAAAAAACATAATACTTGCACTCAAAGGCTATCTCCAAAGACATATAGGCTAAATCTCGCTAACCAAGCCAAAGTAGTAATCAAGCCACACATAGAATAATTCTCATTTAATCAATCCAAAGTACTAATCAAGGCATACTTAGAATAATTCTCATTTAACAAGCCAAAGTACTTATCAAGGCATACTTAGAATAATTCTCATTTAACAAGCCAAAGTACTTATCAAGGCATACTTAGAATAATTCTCATTTAACAAGCCAAAGTACTTATCAAGGCATACTTAGACTAATTCTCAATTAATCAAGCCAAAGTACTAATCAAGGCATCACATAGAATAATTCTCATTTAATCAAGCCAAAGTACTAATCAAGGCACAAATAGAATAATTCTCAATTAATCAAGCCAAAGTACTAATCAAGGCATCACATAGAATTATTCTCAATTAAACAGGCCAAAGTACTACGACGCCCATTCTTTTCAAAAGACTCCTTTCCGAATAAAACTTCCCCGATACTAACAACCGTAGTATCAAGTCCTATCCACCTTTCGAGACAAGTCACAATACCTTTTTAAAAATACAATTACCGGCTTCTAAATCAAGTGACTTCTTTATTAAAAACCTTAAGCAGTTGGTACCTTTAAAACAATTTGCCCTTCCTTAACACAAGTTATTCCTTTGATTACTTTACTAGAGAAAACCATTCTCTTAACCTGCCATAAAGCCGTTATAACCAACTTCCCATAAAGCCGTTATAACCCTTTATGGTTTAGACCAATACGCCTTTTTATAATCAAGAGACTTCTACTTTTTGAAACCAAGTATTATATTCTTTCAAATCAATTCTCTTAACTTTCAAAAATACCATTTGTCTCTTAACCTTTAGAAAACAAGTGACTCCTTTTATTAAAAACCTTAAGCAATTGGTACTTTTAAAAACAAGTTGCCTATTCACTTAAAATCAAGTCATTTGTCTTTCCATAAAGCAAATATAACCAACTCCCCATAAAGTCGTTGTATTTACTTTATACCTTAGCCAAAATACAATTTCCTATCCAAGGGACTTATACGTTTAAAACGGAGCAAGTATCACATACTTTAAAACTCTTCAAGTCCCCTAACTTTAAAATCAACTTAAGACATCCTTACTATTTTCAAAGAAGTGAGTTAATCTCCTAACCCACCCGACTTGGCATTACATAAAACAAGTAAAGAATGTCATAGTCAGACGTCTACCGCACTACATACGCAACTAGTCATGCTCAAAAGATAGGAAAAGTTCTACATAGAGTAAATCACACAACTACCTCTTAACTTCTAAGAGTAGAAGGAAACATGAAATGATACCACAAGTGTATTCCATACATAGAATCATGCCAAAGGAAGGAAGAGGTTCACATACCTCGCGACGATTGTCGACAAATAGCAAAATGCTCCAAAGTACTCCAACCTTGATAGCTATTCCACTCTCCAAGTAGGATACGCTATACTTAGTACTTCAACCTATAATGGTCACAATATGTCCATTAACCTTTCACTTCTAACGTAGAATATTTTAGGTGCTAAGTCGCTAAATTCTACGGAAAATCGGACAAAGACCTCCTTTGTTTCTACTCACTTTGCCACCTTTTCAAGGCCGAATACAATAACCAAACAGCCCCAATTGGCTCACAACAATATAGAAGGTATTCCAATACAATGAATAACTAAATTTCCCCAATTGGCTCACAATTTAGAAAGTAGTCCAATACAAATGAATAACAAACTAAAAGTCCAAATTCGGCCACCTTGAGTTCAACCATACCAATTCTTATCAAATTTCCATTTCAATCCAAATTGGTAGCATAACATGAAATCAAGTCGCATTTGATTATAACAATCCATAATCTCTAAGTAGGTAACATGCGACGATTTCTAATAAACGACCAATTAGTAATCCAATTTTCAAGTGGCTTATATAACATTTCGAATTTAGCTACAAGCACCCCATAATACTTATAAACTTCTACATACCAACTTCATGTTGTCAACGTGTAAAACTAACAACAACAAAAATATATAATCTTGTAACATCTTAAAGGACAAGATTATACCTTAACGATTCTCAATCCACTCTTCAACCAAGTCGCTCTTAGCAACTTAGAGACTCTCCAAGATACTTCAATCCGCTACTTGAGACCCTTAGAACCATACCAACAATTTTCCTTCAAACTTCCAACCAAAACCTAGAAAAGCCATTAGGTTTTCACCTTGCGACTAATACAAGAACTCTCTTTTTCCGGGATTTTTCTATTGAGATATACTCACATAACACTCATGAACCTTGGTTTAAAGTGTGGGGCTTAATGGACAAGAAACGAAAAATCTTCCTTTTGAAAGTGGAGGGAAGCCGAGAGCAACAATGTGATGTTCTTCCAAATTTTGTGAATTTTAGCTAAGTGTGGAACTCTTGTCTTGCTACTAGTATTATATAGGGACATGGAGGGTCAAGGTGTGCACAAATGGTTGGCTAGGATGAGGTCTTAACAAAAATCAAGACTAATTGTCCCCTTGACTAAGTCAAACATGTCAAGCTTTCAAGTTGCAAGACTTGTCTTGCTAACAAAGGTCCAATGACCCTTTAGCCCTTGCAAAAAATCGTCCAAGGCATCATCTAAGGGGGGGTGACACGTGTCGCCCTCCCATTCGTCACAACAAAACGTTTTCCGACAATTTCATAATTCCGAGAAATTTTTACAAGTCTCCAATCTTAACACTGTGAGTTCTTACGTACGTTCTTACACCATGTCCTGTAAATACGGGGTGTAACACACTTCCCCTACTTATATTTACGTTTCCACCTTACATTTAAGGCCAACTACACCAATAACTGAGCTCCAATTAAGGCACAACTAAACAGTTAACCAAGGTGATTCACACACCTATTTCTCACGTAAAACAACCCGTAATCCTTACTAAAACAGTCCATATTCCAACAACAATGGGGGTAAGATATGAAGTCTTTCTACACCCTTGTTCCTTTAGGACATACGTTAGCAATTACTACATCTAAACATGCATAATGGTAACCAAATTTTCAACATTATGACTCCACAAACAGTTTCTATAACAACGCCACAATATCCAACAAATTCAATATAACAAAAACAGTCTCAAAATTGGCTAACATGCCAAACTGTCACATGCACTTCTTATCTCCATTTCTTTTAGCACAAGTTCATCTTATAACTATAACATCATGTAACTTCCATTAATCTTATAGAGGAAGAGGAAATATTACCTTCACTTTTTAGCCAAAACAATCCACAACTCTCAGCTACAACTGCTTCACTTTCACACCACTTCTTCACATTACAACAACACACACGTAACCTCTACAAGCTTATAACCATCTTACTATCTTGTTTCTCTTCCAACAAGTTCATTCCAAGATTTCGAAGAAGTTTCTTGGCCAAAACCGTGACCACTTGTTATGGAGAGTTAACCTTGCTTAGAACTTGGTTAAGGGACTTAATCTTGGAAAATAACTAGATCTTGTTCTTCACTTGGCTAGGGGATTCTAGAAAGTTGCAAGAGAAAGGAAGGGTGAAGAGGGTTTGGATGATGAAGGCAAATTGTGAGACTCCAAGTCTTTCAACACACATCTATACAAGTGGAGGAGGACCCACTTGTCCACTTGTCACAAAATATCTTCGGATTGGAAAATTCCCGCGTTGGCACCGCGGTGCCGAAAGTTCTGAGACCCTCAGATGTTATGGCACCGCGATGCTACACCCTTTTGTCCTGATTTTGCCAACTTTCGTCCTTTGCCTCGGGAGCTCCTTTTCTCTTCACACTCTATTGGAAAGATTCAACTACTAATATTACTTCTCGTCGTCACACTTATTATATCCAAAAAAATTCCATATCAAGAATGTAAATACACTATCCTTCCAACCTTCAAATCTTATATCCTTATTCGTTCTCACTTATACTCCATGGAATCACGGGGTGTAACATTCTTCCCCCCTTAGAAACATTCATCCCCGAATGTTCATAATAGGTCTCAACTACTAACATTTCGACATAGTCTCCCTTAACAATACTTATCAACCTATACTAGCAACACAAGATGCCACATATGGCCACAATATAACATATAGTCTCATTCCCCAATTATTCCATGTTCCAAGCTTACCTTATCTTCTTCCTTATACGAATGATATAACCTTTTATAATCCCAAAATCAATTTGCCTTTCTGGCATATCAACAGTCGGGGTATAAATTGCTATACCTTCCAAACAATCACTAAAGCTTAACAACTCATGATACCCCATAATCACTTCAGAAAACACACACATAGCCATAACTAAACATGTTCGTATAGATGTACATCATCATCAAACCAACTATACACAATTTTACAATATGTATAAAAGTCCATATAGTCCCCTTCTGTGTCGTTGTCACATTCTTTTGGAACATAGTTGCAACCATAATAATACGTTAGGGAGAGACTACCCTAACAACATAGTTCTATCGCACGATCTTAGAGTGAGGAAAAATAGAAACCAATCTTAAATGTACTGTAGCCTCATGTTTATGGGTATGGTGCACAACACACCGATAACTAAGACTCTACTGCACACGGTCTGTAGACATTCTGAGGACTAACTGCTCTGATACCAATCTTGTCACGACCCGAACCCCGGGCCCGCGACTGGTGCCCTACCTGGGAGCCCTTACACCAACACATGACATATAACCAACGGAAGCTTTAAGAAAACTCATAATCTCATAAAAATAAAAACAGGCAAGCCGACAAGGCCGCCACTTTTCATACAATTGTCCAAACGAACTACAACCGTACACCCGTCCAACAAACACATGATTACAGACCTCTAAGAGTTTACAGTAACTATGATGGGACAAGGCCCCGCCGTACCCATGAATATACACAAGTCAAAGTGGAAGACCTGTACCAAAATGACTAGGCTCCGGAATAATGGAGCTATCCCAAAACGCTGAGCAAGGATCCTAAGCTCGAGGATCATCAAACTGTGTACCTATACCTGCGGGCATGAACGCAGCCCACCCGAATGGGGTCAGTACAACAAGGTATCAAATATGTAAACATGAAGTACAGTAAATAAGATAATAACCGTACAAAAGGTTACAAGGACAAGTATGAAAATGATATACCAGATCCAACCGTGCTATATAAAATAGAGTCAACCGTACCTTGTATCACTGTACGACTGTACTACTGTACCACTGTACCTTATAAAAAGTGAGAGAGTCATCTCAAAATCATAGATGCATATCCATCTAACGTATCCCGACCCATTCTAGGGCTCGGTCCATATAATTGTGGATGCTTGTCTACTTATATTGTATCCCGACCCATTGTGGGACTCAGTCCATATAACCATCATGATTGTATGTATAACGTATCTTGGCACATCAAGGGACTCGATGATCTATAACGTATCTCGGCCCTTTAGTGAGGGACTCGATGATGTATAACATATCTCGGCCCTTTAGTGAGGGACTCAATGAGCTAACTATAACGTATCTCGGCCCATCAAGGGACTCGATGATCTATAACATATCTCGGCCCTTTAGTGAGGGACTCGATGATGTATAACGTATCTCGGCCCTTTAGTGAGGGACTCGATGAACTCACATATAACGTATCTCGGCCCATCAAGGGACTCGATCCATATAATAACACTTGCACGAATAGCCACCATGAGCAACCTTGTGCAATTTAAATCATCTTTTATAATGACAACAACACGTCTATCAACTTCATGAATACTATTATACGTTATACCACATAAAGACTCTCCTTTTGTATAAAAATTCGGGCAGCACTTCCCCTACTTATACATACGTGTTATACCCCGTAGTTCCAGGGTATGTATATGAGGACGTACGTACGAGAATACGACAGAAATTTTGGAAAGAAAGAAAGAAGTGATTTTTCGACGGAAAAGTTTCCGGGTTTTGTGAAGGAAAAAGATTCGTTGATGGGAATTGGATTCCAAGATTTGGTATTTGGGCTTCTTGGATTATTTTAGAATTATGAGATTTTATTTTCGTAAATGGTCACGTGGGGCCCACGGGAGAAATTTACGGTTTTGTGGGGCCCGCTTTGTTTTTGAGATTTTCGGTATTTTGGATATTTTCGGAAGATGAAATATTATGGACGAGTAGGGGGGCGACACATGTCACCCCCATGTGGCCAAGAGTGGCCGATTTTTATTGCCAAGTGTCCATGGCCGAATTGGCCTTACAAGTGGCAAGCCACTTGTCTTGTTTTTTGTTGGCCATGTGGTGTGGTGGGACCCACACACACATGGCCCAATCTTGTCCATACACTTACATTGATCTTGACCCTTTATTCTTCTATAAATACCCCATAGTGCAAGACATAATATTCATCCACACTTAAAGACTTTCCAAGGCAAAAATATCCCTTTCCCTTTGTATGGTTTTCGTCCCCCTCCCCCCCACTTGTGTAGAAAATACTCCAAGTATTATTGTATAATCCCAAATACCTTAGCCTAGTATCCCTAGTTGTATTCCAAGTTATTTCAATACTAGGAGCCCGGAAATACTACTTTATTCCATTAGTCGCAAAGTGAAACCCTAGAAAAATCTTCCTAGCTTGGTTGAAGTTTTAAGAGAAGTTGTTTAGAAACTTCTAAGGGTCGCTTGGAGCGGGTTGGAGCGTAAGGAGTTGGAGCTAAACGTTGCTCAGGATCGACTTATAAACTTGGATAATTTTGGGCTTATCGAGGTAATGATCTATGCCCCTATCAGAATTGGATATTACATATTGTAGTAGATGTAATCGAGTATAAGATATATTGGAAGGATGATTATAAAGGATTGAATCAGTATTTACATTGATGTATTTACTGAGACTTGTGTAGTATTACGTGAAGCAGATTTGAACACGCCCGGTTAGACGTGTAATCCTCGAGTTGTTGGCTTGGTAGCAGCCTTGTTAGGGGAGGTTATTTATGTGTTTCATGGGGAGGTGCCGAATTTTCCGTAGAATAAGGAACTGTTTACTTAGAATATGCTACGAAGAGAACTAGAGATTGATAGATATAGTGTGGTTGTTATATGTGGATCTTCTACGCGCGGCATACTTGACTTGGCTTGTAGATTAAGCCGAAGAGGTATGTGATTCTTCCTATACTCTTGAGCATGATTGTTGTGAACTATATAGTACGGTGACGTACGTGTGTGAAATGAATTTTGTTTGTTTAAAACATAAAGTGTTATAATGGCTTTATGGGAAGTTAGTTATAACGACTTTATGAGGATAAAAGAAAGATTTGATTTTGACAGTAAAACGACTTGATTTAGAAAGTTAAGAGACTTGATCTTGAAAGATAAGAGACTTGACTTATAACGACTTGTTTTCAGAAAAGGAGAAGTAACTTGATTTAAGTATAGGTTACTTGTTTTGAAAAGAGTAAGTTATTTGGGTTTTAAAGAGTATACTTGATGTTGTTTTAAAAGAAAAGCACTTGGTTTTAAAAGTATATAGTACTTGATTTTAAAAGTCTTATAAAGATTTTCGGAAGGTGTAGTAATTTGGTTTGAAAGGAAAACGTGTTTTTAATACTACGAGTATTAGTATTGTGTGGCTTTTACGTAAAAAAAAGGGGTCTTTTTGAAAGAATGAAAGTATGTAGTATTTTGGGGTTGAAACCCGGATTGTTAATATAAAATGAAAGTACATTGAACTTGCCTATGCTTGTTGTGATAGCCTTTGTTGTGCAAGTGTTTTGATTATGTGTTACCGTGTCTCTCGGGGAGGACCGGCTATCTGATTGATTGCTTGGACATACTGACACGTTGGATGGTCCACGAGTATGCGTCCACCTTGAGTATTATTTTGTTATTTCTTTTGGACATACTGATACGTTGGGTGGCCCACGAGTATGCGTCCACTTTTGAGTATTATCTTGTTATTTCCTTTGGACATACTGACACGATGGGTGGCCCATGGGTATGCGTCCAGTAGGATGGTTTCATGGCCATGCTTTCCGAGGTAAGATGCCGGGGCATGCGGTTATTGTGAGGGTTTTGTTATTTGTCCATGGACCGCTAATCCATGAAGCTTGCCGCAGTGACGAGTGATCACGGGCTTGATTTGTACATGTGGTTCAGGCACACTTTAGATACTTGTTCTGGTCATTTCTCGTGTATAGGCAGGCTCTGGTAGATAGCTTTAGATACTTGCCTCGGTCATATCTCATGAGATGGTAGGCTAGGGTACGTTCGCTTATGGTACTTGCCTCGGCCAGTTGCGTGGCTAGCTTTTGGATCTGGTAGTTGGCTTCCATACCTTGCCCGTGAAGTTTTATGACTAGCTTTTGGAACTGGTAGTTGGCTATTCTACTTGGCCCGATCGGTTTGATGACGCAGGAAGGATCTAGTGTTCAGGTTCACATATGGATGTTGTTTTACATCATGTCCGCGATGAGGAATGAGTTCCACGGGCATGAGTGATATTATGGGCGTGAGACCCATAGTTATGTGTGAGTGATTATTCTGGGGATATGCGTCCCCTTACTTGACCTAACTGTTTACTTATTGTGAAATGGTTTTATAAAATGATGAAATATGATTTCATTACAGTATTTTTCAGTTTCACATACTTGGTACCTGTTGTACTGACCTCCTTCGGGGGGATGCGTTCATGCCGCAGGTAGAGGTACACCAGTTGTTGATCCTCGCTCATAGGATCGCAGTTCAGCGTTGGGAAGCTCCGTTTCTCCGGAGGCTTATCTTTTGGTATAGTCCTCTGTCATTGTAGGTACTTGTACATTCAGGGGTATGGCGGGGCCCTGTCCCGTCATGGTTGTTGTTATCTTCTTAGAGGTCTGTAGTATTGTTGTGGGCAGTGTTTGTAAAGGATTTTAACTGTTCGGTTATATGTATACACATGAAGGTAACCGTTTTGGTTAGCCTGTTTCTTATATGGTATTTTGTTTCCTATTCATGTTTTTTATTTCCGCTGATTTTCTCTGATGTTGTATCACTAGGGTGCCCGGGGTAAGGCACCAGTCGCGGGCCCGAGATCGGGTCGTGACAAAAGTGGTATCGAGCGCTTAGTCTCGGAAAGTGTCTGCATCGCGTGTCAGTAAGTCTTGATTATCGGTGTGTTGTGCACCACATCTATAATCGTGAGGTCGCAGGACATTTAGGATTGGTTTCCATTCTTCTCACTCTGAGATCGTGCCTTAGAGCGGTGTTGTAAGTTGGACTCCTTCTGACGTATTCTTTTCTGCCAGTTATGCCTCCACGTAAGGCAACCAGGGCCCGTGGCAAGCGCAGAGAGGAGGCTGCGAGTAGAGCGCAGCGGGCTACAGAGACCACGCACCGAGCCTCCATCCCACACCGGAGCAGAGGAGATGGGTTACGCGAGATGGCCCGATTACTAGCCGTGATCGTGGCCATACACGAGATAGTGGACGCAGCAGCCAGCCCGAAGAATCGCCGTAGTTCATCCCGATCGGATAGTTTGAGATTACGGACTTTCGAGTCGCAGCCACCCGAGTTCTACATGGGTCGAGGCACGAGGATGATCCGCAGGAGTTCATCCGACAGCTGAATGATCGTAGAGTGATCAAGGCTTCAGAGACCGAGTCAGTGATCTTCGGTTCGCATCGGCTGCGTGATACTGCAGTCAACTGGTTTGATTCGTGGGAGTTGTCCCGGGGAGAGCATGCACTTCCAGCAGTATGGGACGAGTTCTCAGAGGCATTCCTCACTCACTTCTTGCCTCCACAGATGAGGAGGGCACGCCGGCTGTGTTTCGACGCCGAGACGGGAAGACGCATTCGGGAGTACAATGTAGAGTTCGACTCATTAGCTCGATATGTCCCTGCGTTAGTAGCTAATATGGAGGATAGAGTGCAGCGCTACGTCACAGGGCTTGATGACTACTTGGCAGAGTCTTGTTTGGGTGTATCTCTTCAGTCGGGCATGGACATTGCCCGCATGCAGGCTCATGCACTAGGGTGTGAGGCACGGAGAGACCGACGGATTGACCAATACCAGCAGAAGAAGGCCAGGATGGCAGGGTCCTTTGGTAACTTTCAGGGCGGACCTCCGCAGCAGCAGACTAGTTATGCGCCTCCGCCAGTATAAAGTGGTCCTCTGCCTCTTGAGCAGTCGTGGCTCCTGTGGTTGAGTTTTGAGGAAGCGGGAGTGTTGGCCGGATGAAGCCACCCCAACCTCGGTGTGGCCAGTGTGGTAAAACCCATGCGGGGAAGTGTCGCGGTATTCAGAGAGTTTGTTTTACATGCGGCCAGCAGGGCCATTTAGCAAAGAATTGTCCGACCAGAGGTAGCGCGGATGTTGAGACTCGGCCTTCGGGATCTGTTGCGGGTTCTTCGCCGATAGCTAAGCGGTGTTCATACACGTGATCGAGTAGGGTCGTGGTGGAAGTTCCCAGTTCTAGCGGTCCTTGGAACCGCCTATTTTGATTTCAGGTATATCCTTCACCCTCTAGAGACTTGTATGCATTGATGATATGATGATGTGCTAAGTATTATGTTCAGATAGCGTTATGCTAAATTGTGATTTAGAGGCCTGGTTAGTAAAGGGGAAGTTGGGTACATAGAGATGTGAGCCTTAGAATATTATACGTGGAGACCTTAGAGGCGAGGCCGTCTTGAGTAAAAGATTTTGTTTACGATTTGACCTTTGTTGGAGTGCATAGTATACGTGGGGTAAAATTGTGTGATAAGTCCCTGAGTGGTGTGAATTATAAGAGGGTAGTGAGTTAAGAAGACCACTAGGTTTTCGTGACTTGATTAGTGAGATTGTTCCGGACCGGGGAACAAGAGCTTGGTGCGAAATGGGTCGGGTTGAGGCAAGGTTGCGTGTCAACCCGCAGCTCGGTTTGGGGTGGGGTCAGTTCGAGGTGGTCCCGCCAGGTGGTAGGGTCACGAGGGTGCTAAGCCCAAGTTTAGGTAACCATCGTACGGGTTCGTGGATGCGTTCGACCAGAATCGGATCGTGAAGGCCGGGAATGGCCTTAGAGTAAATTGAAGCTAGTGGGAGTTGTTGTGAGACTAGAAATGATTTCCTCGTTGGCATGGATTTGAGTTTTGCGCACATGTTATATTCTGGCCATTGGTGGCATGATCGGTTTTGTAAGTATAGTAGTGGAGACTATATTGGCGCATGTATGTTTGGAGACTTAGAAGGAACATTCGGGACGAATGTTTCTAAGGGGGAAAGAATGTTATACCCCGTAGTTCGAGGGTATGTATGTGAGGACGTACGTACGAGAATACGACAGAAATTTTGGAAAGAAAGAAATAAGTGATTTTTCGACGGAAAAGTTTCCGGGTTTTGTGAAGGAAAAAGGTTCGTTGATGGGAATTGGATTCCCAGATTTGGTATTTGGGCTTCTTGGATTATTTTAGAATTATGAGATTTTATTTTCGGAAATGGTCACGTGGGGCCCACGGGAGATGCGTGGATTGTTAATATAAAATGAAAGTACATTGAACTTGCCTATGCTTGTTGTGATAGCCTTTGTTGTGCAAGTGTTTTGATTTTGTGTTACCGTGTCTCTCGGGGAGGACCGTCTATCTGATTGATTGCTTGGACATACTGACACGTTGGATGGTCCACGAGTATGCGTCCACCTTGAGTATTATTTTGTTATTTCTTTTGGACATACTGACACGTTGGGTGGCCCACGAGTATGCGTCCACTTTTGAGTAGTATCTTGTTATTTCCTTTGGACATACTGACACGATGGGTGGCCCACGGGTATGCGTCCAGTAGGATGGTTTCATGGCCATGCTTTCCGAGGTAAGATGCCGGGGCATGCGGTCATTGTGAGGGTTTTGTTATTTGTCCATGGACCGCTAATCCATGAAGCTTGCCGCAGTGACGAGCGATCACGGGCTTGATTTGTACATGTGGTTCAGGCACACTTTAGATACTTGTTCTGGTCATTTCTCGTGTATCGGCAGGCTCTGGTAGATAGCTTTAGATACTTGCCTCGGTCATATCTCGTGAGACGGTAGGCTAGGGTACGTTCGCTTATGGTACTTGCCTCGGCCAGTTGCGTGGCTAGCTTTTGGATCTGGTAGTTGGCTTCCGTACCTTGCCCGTGAAGTTTTATGACTAGCTTTTGGAACTGGTAGTTGGCTATTCTACTTGGCCCGATCGGTTTGATGACGCAGGAAGGATCTAGTGTTCAGGTTCACATATGGATGTTGTTTTACATCATGTACTGCCGGCAGTGAGGAATGAGTTCCACGGGCATGAGTGATATTATGGGCGTGAGACCCATAGTTATGTGTGAGTGATGGTTCTGGGGATATGCGTCCCCTTACTTGACCTAACTGTTTACTTATTGCGAAATGGTTTTATAAAATGATGAAATGTGATTTCATTACAGTATTTTTCAGTTTCACATACTTGGTACCTGTTGTACTGACCTCCTTCGGGGGGATGCGTTCATGTCGCAGGTAGAGGTACACCAGTTGTTGATCCTCGCTCATAGGATCGCAGTTCAGCGTTGGGAAGCTCCGTTTCTCCGGAGGCTTATCTTTTGGTATAGTCCCTTGTCATTGTAGGTACTTGTACATTCAGGGGTATGGCGTGGCCCTGTCCCGTCATGGTTGTTGTTATCTTCTTAGAGGTCTGTAGTACTGTTGTGGGCAGGGTTTGTAAAGGATTTTAACTGTTCGGTTATATGTATACACATGAAGGTAACCGTTTTGGTTAGCCTGTTTCTTATATGATATTTTGTTTCCTATTCATGTTTTTTATTTCCGCTGATTTTCTCTGATGTTGTATCACTAGGGTGCCCAGGGTAAGGCACCAGTCGCGGGCCCGAGATCGGGTCGTGACAATACGTTTCCACCTTATATTTAAGGACAACTACACCAATAACTGAGCTCCAATTAAGGCACAACTAAACAGTTAACCAAGGTGATTCACACACCTATTTCTCACGTAAAACAACCCCTTAATCCTTACTAAAACAGTCCATGAAAACAGTCTGTATTCCAACAACAATGGGGGTAATTCCAGGAATTCCAAATGATTTTACATCACCTGGATTTGGAATGAATGAAGCCTAACAAGCAATTTCTGGTTGCGGCGTTAATTGAAAAGTTACCTCTCTCATGGAATGAGTTTATGAGTTACTTAAAACTCAAGACAAAAGAGATGACATTTGAGGAACTTGTTATCAAACTCCAAATTCAGAAGGATAATAAGAAGGTCATTCCAAAAGGGAGCAAACCCGCTGCGGCTAAGGTGAATCTGGCGGAACCCAAAGGGAACTCAAACAAAAAGCGAAAGTTCCAGAAGGATGGTAAAGGCCCAATAACTGAGAATTTTAAAGGTAATTGCCATCACTGTGGTAAACTTGGACACATGGCCAAAGATTGCCGCAAACTCAAGAATGAGAATAAAGAGAAGGCCAAGGGTAAGGCTAAGGCTAACATCGTCGAAGACACGCTTCTAGACGATATGATTGAAGAGTTCTCGGTGGTGGTACTTGAAGCCAACCTCGTTGAGAATCCTATGATGTGGTGGATGGACACAGGTGCAACTCGTCACATCTGTTCCAACAAAGATGCCTTCTCCACATATACACCAGTTACGGATAAGAAGTTGTTCATGGGCAACAATGCTTCTTTAGAGGTGCTGAGGGTAGAAAAGGTGATCCTGAAGATGACGTCCGGAAATGAGTTGACTCTAAAGAAGGTGATGCATAATTTGAAGGAATTTAATTTCCGGACCTTTGTTGGTGAATGCTGGCTTTAGGCTATTTTTTTAGGCCAATAAATTTGTAATCACTAAGAATTGAACATTTGTAGGAAGGGGCTTCGTCTGTGAAGGCCTCTTTAAAGTTAATGCTTCATTTGTAATGCCTACTTCTACTATTAATAAAATTGAGTCTTCTATGCATCATATATTAGCACATGTAAACTATTAATCTATCCAAAGATTGGTAAAGTTGGAATTGTTGCCGTCTATCGACGTAAACCCTCAACGTAAGTGTGAGGTGTGCGTAGAGTTTAGATCCGTCGAAAGGAAAACCGCTCTTCTAGAACTCATACACACAAATATGTGTGATTTGAAGTTCGCACAAACTAGGGGGAACAAGTACTATGCGACTTTCATAGATTATAACACAAGGTATTGTTACCTCTACTTACTAAAAAGTAAAGATAAAGCCTTTGAAGCATTCAAATGCTACAAAGCAGAAGTTGAGAATCAACTATGCGGATAGATTAAATCAATCCGTAGAGATAGAAAGGGAGAATATGTAGCGCTTTTTGAAGAATATTGTACTCAATCGGGTATAGTTCATCAATCGATTCTCCTTACTCACCTAAATCAAATGGTGTTGTTGAACGCAAGAACCGTACGTTAAAGGAAATGATTAATGCATTGCTCATCAATTCAAACCTTCCCCAAAATATGTGGGGAGAAGTTGTCCTTACTGCCAATAAGATTCTTAACCGAGTCCCACATAAGGGTAAGTACAAGACTTCATACGAGCTATGAAAAGGAAAAAAAAACCACCTACAAATACTTGAAGGTGTGGGGTTGTCTGGCATAGGTAGTAGTACCTAAGACAATAGGTCAAGATTGGGCCTAAAACTGCAGATTTCATATTCATCGGATATGCAAATAACAGTAGTGCTTATCGCTTCTTAGTGCATAAGTCAGATGTACCAGAAATTCATGTGGGTACGATCATGGAATCAAAGAACGCTAGTTTCTTTGAAGACTTGTTTCCTAGTAAGGAAAGAGACATAACCTCTCGAAAATGAAGTTATGAACAAAACTCTCAGGATCCAGAAGTAGTTGACTGCTCGAATCTAGGTGGTTCAGATCATGTGAACTCTGAAGTGGCTGATAATCCGAAATCTAGTATTCCAGATTCTCAGGACTTTGAGGGTCCAGAGATGGAACCAAGACGAAGCAAAAGGGATAAGATAGATAAATCCTTCGGTATAGACTTTATAAATTATATGGTTCATGATGAACCACGGACAATTATTGAAGCATTGTCAACTCCAGAAGCACCGCTCTGGAAAGAAGTTATATAGAGTGAGATAGACTCAATTATGCACAACCATACCTGGGAGTTGGTTGATATTCCTCCGGGAAACAAACCGGTGGGTTGTAAATGGATAATCAAACGGAAGTTGAAAGCAGATGGATCTATAGACAAGTATAAGGTCAGGTTGGTAGTCAAGGTCTATCGACAAAATGAGGGCCTTGATTACTTTGACACCTATTTTTCAGGTCTAGGATGACATCCATACGTATGTTCATAGCTATTGTCGCCTTGAGGGATCTCGAAATACATCAAATGAATGTCAAGACAGCCTTGCTAAATGGTGATTTGGAAGAAGAAATCTATATGGACCAACCCGATGGGTATGTGGTTCCAGGACAAGAGAAGAAATTATGTCAGCTTTTCAAATCTCTGTATGGGCTAAAACAGGCCCCAAGCAATGACACGAGAAATTTGATAGTACTTTACTATCGAAAATGTTCGTCATTAATGAGTGTGACAAATGTGTTTACACAAAAGGAAATGCCGACTCATTCGTCATTATATGTCTTTACGTAGACGACATGTTGATCATATGTAGCACTCCTAGGATGATCCTAGAGACTAAGAACATGTTGAAACAATGTTTTGACATGAAAGATATGAGCATTACAGATGTTATCTTAGGGATCAAGATCTCTAAGACATCTGACGGACTGGTCTTGTCTCAATCTCACAACATCGAGGATATGTTGAAGAAGTTTGAGATGTTCGACAGTTCGTCAATAACGACACCATTGGATTTAAATCAAAAGATTGATAAAAAATCATGGTGCGCCCGTACGCCAGGACCGGTATGTGCAGGTAATTGGTAGTTTGATGTACAACACAAACTGCACTCGACCTGATATCGCTTATACAGTCAACAAGTTGGCTAGGTTCACCCGTAATCCGAATGATGATCACTGGAAAATGTTAAATCGGATACCTAAAATACACGTAAAACTACGGGTTACACTATTCGAGATATCCAGCTGTACTAGAGGGATACAGTGATACAAACTGGATATCTGATATAGATAATACCAAGTCCACCAGTGGGTATTTATTTACAATTGGTGGTGGGACTGTGTCTTTCCTCTAAGTAAATTTTCATCGCCCGATCCACGATAAAATCAGAGTTTATCGCTTTAGACAAAGCAGGAGAAGAAACTGAGTGGCTTCATGACTTCTTAGAGGATGTCCCATGTTGGGATAAACCCGTACCTTCTGTAATGATCCACTGCGACAACCAGTCGGCTCTAGAAAGGGCACAAAGTTCTATGTACAACGGCAAATCTTGTCATATAAGATGAAGACATAAGACTGTTAGGCAGTTGATTACCTCGTGTGTTATTTCCATTGATTATATAAAATCTAAGGAAAACATAACAGATCCCTTGACGAAGGGTATACCCAGAGATCATCTGATTTGCCTGACTATGGGAATGGACCTTAAACCCAATCAATAAGAACTTATATAGTGGATACCCAACCTTACTGGCTGGAGATCCCAGGAGTTAGGTTCAATGGGAAAACTAAATCGTAAAGGTTCAGTTGAGCGCTTCGGTGGAAGCAAGAACACTTCGGATAATGATTTTTCATAGAAACATGAATCCAAGGTCGTTTCCGTGATAGACATTAAGTGCTATCTGCATAGAGGGTAAAAGTTAAGTTTCCAAAACCTTAATGATCATCAACAGTTGAGGTTAGGTCTGGGGAAACCTTTTAATGGTTCCTAACACTTGTGAAATGGGGTATAACAAGATACATTGTAGGAGACCACCTATTTAAGTGCGAGGACTGGTCGCCTCAAACGAACGCACTTAAGAATCCAGGACGTGTTAACGGCCACAACGGACAAAACCTTAAAGAAGAACAGAGTAAGGAAATATGATGTGTTTGTACCATTATCGTGGATTACATTAAACACTGACGGTTCAAGACATCATGTTAACCGCGCATTAAATAAGTCTGATGGTATTCTACTATGGAAGCTTCAAAGCCACAGCTACCTATCTGGATGCAACTTCGATCCGCCGAATGATTGCTAGAAGACACCATGTGGGTGTGCCAAAATCTCTATCAATAGGGGATTGTTGGAAATTTATTAACGTGAAATAAAGTTAATTGTATTATTTATGACTCGAATAATTGGGGTCCCGCACGTCGGAAACATCATTTCCACACACGTGCACACATTGTACCAAGGATCGAAAATTTCCTTAGTGAAAAGGATATTGGTACGTATACGAAATGTCTGAAACATGAAATGATAGACGGTTATTGGCCAAAATACAATGGTTCACGTTGGTAAATGAAGGAAGTAGTGTACGATGTGTAAAAGATGAAATGAGTCGGAAAACGCCGCGGAGCCTCGAAGGGTCGCGGTGCCTCGCCGTCGGAGCCGCGACGCCGGAGAGCCGCGGTGCCTCCAGCCAGCTCCGTGGCGCTAATTCGCTGTTTGGCTACTGGAATTTAGGCGCCACGACGCCTCCTAAGCAGGGTCATGACACTTCGAGTCCATAATGCTCGACGAAAGGTGAAAAGTTTCCGACTTTTGGGCTGGTTTTGGAAAATTATCCTCCATTACTTGACACGTGAATTCAGCCATTATTTTACTAAATTATAACCCATATTAAGTGTCATTACATGGCATTGAAGGCCATAATTGGCTAGATGGTAATTCATCTTCATCACACTATAAATTGAGGTCATTGGCTCATTTGAAGAACACACTTGAAATCTGAATACTTCTTCCTCTCTTGCTTTCTTTCATACACTCTAAAGCTCTTCTTTTATAGTAAACACTTGAGTTATCCTTTGCTCAATTGTTTGTTGTTGTTTTATCTTGGGATACAAGTTGCCAATAGCCGTTAAAGAATTCATACGGGGCAATATTGTTTTAAGGACATATTGAATATCAATAGATTCATCAAACCTTTTCTTTGTTCTTATTTCAAGATTTGTTACCAAAGTTGTTGTTGCTTACTTTCCCATTTTCTTGTAACCACAATTGTAACTCACACCGACAAGGCCATATAAGATTATAATACACAACACGATTGTCTATAAGCCTCTAAGAGTATACCAACAACAACCCTAGACAGTATTGTAGTAGTGACTAAGACTTGTAATTGTATTTAGCAAGCTCTTGTACTTATGACTTCCAAATTTTGGGGATTGTTGACTTAGACTTACTTTTGTTGAGTTATTAAGATCTTTTCAGTACTTTGGACGTTTTCTTTACTTTTATGCACCTTATTCATGTATTCGATTTGTTTGTTTTGGGGTTTGCCTAGGGGTTCAGGGCGGGTGCCCTCACGGCACAAATAGGATTTTGGATCTGACATTCGGGTGAGAGAACGGTATCCTTTGCCAGCTGCCCTCTCTTAATAATACTTGTTTTTTAACCATCCCGCTTACTAATGTATAATTATGAGAATCAAAGCAGGTGAATGCCCAATTCGTTTTCTTTCTCAGGGATTCAATTACACATAACTATGAATTTGTCCTATAATTATGATATCATAGTAAGCTTGCACTAAAATTTGCCAGACATGTATTTTGTGATAGCTTAGATTAGGAAACAGAGAGGCATTAACTCTAGAGTCCAAAATCAGCTGGCTATGTATAAACGCAAAAAAAATTGCTAGACAGCTCAAGGCATTTGAATTATTCTTTGAGCGCAAATCCTCATGGAAGCTATGTAACTGCTATTTTAAAAGTCTAAAACAGTACCGGGTGATTTGCCTACTCATCTGAATCTTGGTTCTTACAAATATGGTAATAGTTTAAAATCATGAAATTGTTTATTCTTTTGTACTTAATTGCCTTCTATAAAGTATCAGCATTCATCAAATCCTTTTGTTTGATGAGTTTTGCTCCAGTGATCCTTCTCAATTTCTTCCGGAGGAGGATAACAAGAATAAAAGAGAATGCATGGAAGAAAAGAAATCATGAGAAGAGGGGAGCTTCTAAAGAACATTGCTGGTAACATATAGCGATTTCACTTGCAAGACCGTTAAGATCTCAAGCTTAAACCTTAAGCAAGTTCATGCCTAATTTGTCTCTTGGATCAGACTGAGCAACTGCAAAAATAGCTTATCCCCCTCCAGGAAAATGTTGGACCTTGACGGCATAATTTTATAATCGATTAATAGCAAACATAGATGTTTTGAAGGTATATGGTCAGAGTGATATATTTCTCAAATATAAGAAATTGTTCCACTGGACTAAGAAATGTGATCTTGCATTGGTTGCGAGGATATGACCTTAGATTGAAAGTATATGTATGTCCTAGGAATAATCTGTATTAGGAAAAAATGTATTTCATACACATTCGTAATTATATTAATGATGATTAATATTATGGCATTTGCATTTGTTGAATTATTAGTTGATTGTTTATAATATTCTATAAATGCATTCCTAGAGTTTACGTGTTTATTAATGATGTGAGAATTAATGTTATAACGTAACTCTTAAATTACCTCGACTAATGATCATCGAGATTGGGATATCGATGATATGTGATACGTCGACATGTGGTCTGCATCATATCCTTGGGGGATGTAGTATGTCTCACTTGCTGCGAGTTATGACAACTCATGATGGACACATGGATACTTGTTGAAGTATTGATATACGCTGTTGATGTACTGTTTTGTTATATGTCTATAATGTCATAGGCATGCGGGAGATAAAACTCCTTAGACTTGAGTTCAATATCACCTTGTTTATGGAGTAATGTACTTTGATCCTGCCTAAGCTCAAATGTCTTATAGGTTGAGACGCGGCTTGTTTTGGGTGCATTACGAAGTATATTAAAGGTGATATGTGAGCCAAGATTAGGATTCATTCCTTGAATGTATATTCAAGTGAACACTCAGATACTCATAAGGTATTAGGTTGACTAAGTCATTGTCCAATGCAATAGACATGTATTTGATATGGTCATGTTGTCAACAAATATAGATGAGTTATAATGATCAAGTCATTTGGATAGACACTTGACAAATCCTAAGTTTGATTGAGTGTGTCATGAATGAAAGGATTTTATCTTCCCACATAGAAGTTCAGTTCACATGTTTCATGTAGCTAAACTTTACATATTGAGTTTGTCTTTCGGCGCAGTCTAGAAGTTACGTGTAGACCCTAATGTTATTAGTGTCAATATGTAAAGGCCTGAAGGATAACACTAAGTCAATTGTTCCGTCGATTCAAGGATGTAATCAGAGAGTATATAAATGTTCGGTCGATGACCGAGACATTAGAATAAAATTTTAACGAAACTAAATTGGAGCAGCGCCACGGCGCAGGTGCGTCAGGGCCACAACGCCATAGCGTCGTGGCGCCACTTACTCAGCGCCGCGGCGCCGACACGCGTCCAGTGGGTCCGAAATGACCCACACTATTTCGATTTCTGGGCCTGGCCCACGAGGGAAACCCTATCTGATTTATTCAACTATATATACAGGGTTTAGCCTCATATTTTGAACACCATATTCTCATAAGATTAAACTCTCTCGAAACTCTGCTGGAATTCCTAACTTTCCAAATGAGAGATTACATCATAGTTTTTGACTTGCATATCGATGTACTATTGCGTGCGCACCCTCGGACTACACAAGCTTCAAGAAATTTCAGATTGCTATCAATGTAAGTCTTCGTTCGAAGTATTACATTCTTGCTTGTGTTTATTTACATTGTATAATCATCCTACAGTTTGACCGTCGTCGGTTTGAAACATAAATTTTCAAATTCCGCTGCGTGTACGAATCCGACAAAACCCCAAAGTGGTATCAAAGCCTGGGATGTTTTGTGTGATTATACAATGAATATTAATGATAATATGGGTCAGGATTTGTTTAAATTTTGATTTATGTCGTTTAAAAGCTTTAAAACTTTAAAATCCCAAGAACACGTAGTTTTGTATGCAGATCTGTTAAACAGTGATGTAATCGAGGAAGATAATTAAATCTAACTCATCTAAGTTGATATGTGTAACCGGTTCGATTCGAACATGGTGCATTGAGACAAAGAACGAGGAGAGATTTGATGATGGTCGATGAACGTGTTGTTAAATAGTGAAAGGGGTACAAAATGGATCTGCAAATCTGAGCCTAAACTAGTTTTAGGGTTTCGAAATTGCAGAAATTGTGTTTCTGGGGTCGAGGCACCGCGGCTCCACCTGGAGCGTCGTGGAGCTGACTAGGGTTTTGTGGCGGCGCCGCAGCTCTGTTCAATAGGGTCACGGCGATGTTCATCCAGAAGCTTAAAATAATTTTTAAGACTCACTGCCTCTGAGGCGCCTCGACTCCACCTATTAGGGTCGCGGCAAGCGAGGCGATTCTGCGTGATTCGGTCTCGAAGTTTGGTACGACGCTTCCTTGTAGGCGTGGCGTTGTCGTTTAAAAATATTAAAAAAAATTGAAATAAAAAACTGAAGTTTTAAATGTTTCAAAATCTGATTCTAAAAGTTTTAAAGTTTCAGAATCTGAAAATAAAATTTTACAAAATTGGTCCTTTCGGGCAAATCTATAATTAAAGAAACTTTCTAAAAATTTGATTTTAAGTTCTGAAAATTGCAAACAGGTCCCTGAAACTTGAAAATATTTTCTGAGAGTCAAAATTGTATTTTCTGAATTTATTGGGTTCGAATTGAACATGTAAATTCTTGAGGGTTAAACTGTAATTTCGGATTTTGCTTGCGATAGCTGCACATTATGATTATGACATTTGGCAGATGGACGTCAAAACTACATTCCTCAATGGTAATATAATTGAGGAAGCGTATATGAAACAACCCGAGGGTTTTTCATTTGAGTCCAGACTAAATGATATGTGCAGGCTATTGAAGTCCATTTACGAACTTAAGCAATCCTCTAGGAGTTGGAACATTTACTTTGACAAGGCTATCAAATCTTTTGATTTCGTTAGAAGCAAAGAGGATCCCTGTGTTTATATCAAATGCAAGGATGAGGGTATTGTCATCATTATTATATATGTTGATGACATATTGATAATGAGAGACATAAGACTCTCATGCAGTTAGTTAAGGATTGGTTGTCCAAGACTTTCATGATGAAGGATTTAGGTGAAACCTACTACATTCTGGGAATTAGGATCTATAGAGATAGACCTAATAGATTGTTGGGGCTGTCACAGTCAATCTACATAGACAAAGTGCTTAGACGCTTCTCAATGGAGAATTCTAAGAAAGGCGGTCTTCTAATGGATCAAGGCATCAAGTTATCTAAGAAGGGCTGCCCTTCTAGTGTTGTAGAACTTGAGCGCATGAATAGGATCCCAAATGCTTCGGCTATAGGATCGATCATGTATGTCATGACTTATACTAGACCAGATGTAGCTTTTGCACTTAGTATGACTTGCAAGTTCCAGCAGAATCCTGGTGAGGAATACTGGAAAGAAGTCAAGAGTATTCTTAAGTATCTCAGACGTACTATAGATTACTTCTTAGTCTATGGTGGAGGAGATAAGCTGGTTGCCACTGGGTTTACCGATACTAGTTTCCAGACAGATGCTGATGATTTCAAATCTCAGTCTGGTTACACGTTCATTTTCAATGGAGGATCAGTGAGCTGGAAGAGTTTCAAACAAGGTACTACCACGATTCGACTCTTTAGCGAGTACATTCTTTGGATCGGAAGCTGCTAAGGAAGCTATCGCGATTTCTGAGTTCCTGAAGGAACTAGGGGTTGTTCCGAGTGCTAGTTGTCCAATAACCATTTATTGTGACAACACTGGTGCTATTGCACAAGCAAAGGAACCAAGATCAACTAACAGAAACAAGCACGTACCGAGGAAGTACCACATTCTCCGAGAGATGGTGGAGGCTGAAGATATTAGGATAGATTATGTTCCCAAAGACAATAATCTAGCAGATCCGTTTACTTGTTATACCCCGTATTTTTCCAAAGTATGTATGTGAGGACGTACGTACATTTGTACAAACCCTAATTAGGTTAAGAATGAAATTGTGAACTTTCGACGGAAAAGATTCCGAACCTTGTGAAGGAAATTCTACGTTTTTAATATTTTAACCGATTACGGATTTTTCCGAGAGACGAAATATTTTGGACCAATAGGAGGGCGACATGTGTCACCCTTAGTTGGCATGGGTTGGACGAAAAGGGTTGGGCTAGTGGACAAGTCAAATGGTCAAGTCTTGCAAGATATTTTTGGGTTAGTGGGGGTAGGTGGTGTGGACGGTTTGCTTGTGTTAGTGGAGGCCACATGGCTCATTGTTGTGGGGGACATATGTTCCAATGTTGTGGTGGACATATGTCCCAACATTGTGGTGGACACTTGGTTGGAAGACCTCACTCTTCACATGGATCCAAATCTCCACCCTCCATTTGTGTTAATCTTGGCCCTTGGTGGTTCTATAAATACCCCCCTCTTGTGCAAGACTTCTTCATTCACTTAACACTTCCAAGTCTCAAAAACTCCCTCTCCCTTGTAGTAGTGTTCTCGTCCCAACTCCCTCCCCCCTTTCTCCCTAGCTCTCGCCGAAACACCCCTCCCCCCCCCTTCCTTGTAGTTTCTTCCCAACCCCCCCCCCCCCCCCTTGGTAGAAAATATTCTCCAAGTATTATTACTATCCCAAAACACCTTAGCCAAATACCTTGTAGTATTCCAAAGTCACCTCTATACTAAAAGCCCAGAAATACTACCATATATCTATTAGTGACTAAACGAAACCCTGGGGAAATCTTCATAGTTGGTTGAAGTATTAAGTAGAAGTTGTTTGGGAACTTCTAAGGGTTTCTTGGAGCTATCAGAGCGTGCAGAATAGGAGCTAAACCTTGCTCAGGATCGACATTTATCTTGGATAATTTTAGGCTTGTCGAGGTAAATATCTTGTCCTTCTATGGTAATTGGAAATTACATACTGTAGTTGTATAGAAATAAGTATAAGATATATAGAAGGAGGGTATAAAAGAAGAGAATTGAACTGTACTTACATAGGACTGTATTTACAGTAGACTTGTGTAGTTGTCGGGTAGGGAAGTGCTGCCCAATTTTCCGTAGAATTAAGAACCTTCTGCTTAGAATATTCTACAGAGTAGTCTAGACGTTGATAGACGTATTTGACTATTATAGGTTGATACTCTGCGCGCGACATATTCGACTTGGCAGGTGGATTTCGCCGAGGAGGTATGTGATTCTTCCTATCCTCTTGAGCATGATATTTTAAAATATATATATATAGTACGGTAGACGTACGTGTGTTAACTGAACATGGTTTTACTTGACGTCTTTTGACTTGAGTCTAAATAATAAGAACCTTGAAGTATTTCAAAAGAATTATGAATCATTTTTTAAAGAAGAATAATACTTGATTTTTAAGACAGAAAGCTTAAGAGTTATACTAGCTTTATGGGAAGTTAGGTATAACGACTTAAGCAAGATAAAAAGAACGATTTACTTATTTGTTTATGAAAGTCTTGTATTGATTTCTGAAAAGTGTAGTAAGATGGTTTGATAAGTAAACATGTTATGATGCTACGCGTGTTAGTGTCTTGTGATGTTGTGTAAGGAGGTTATTCTTGTTGTGCTTACGTTGTTAAACGTTAAGCCCGTTGTACTGTTATTATATCACATACCCCCTTGACTTGTTATACCGAGGGCTTGCCACCCTTGATGCGGGTCTATACGGCCTATGCGGTCTGTGTGACCATGCGGAGCTGCGGGAGTTCCAGGATTGATCATTCCGGGTATATTATCCGTCGAGGAATGCCTCACGATGCAATGTGACTATGCGGTCTATGTGACTATGCGGTGCGGGAGTCCAAGAGGATACGCGGGTTAGCTACCGTCACGAGAATACCTCATGCGGGTGCATGTGTGACTATGCGATGCGGGAGTTCGAGATTAGGCTCGCATAATGATACTATGGGCGATTGGTCTTGCTTCGATCATTAGCAGCCTAGAAAAGACCAGTTATGTTATATCTATTTTGCTTTTGGTTATGCTGTGGCACTATGTGCGGTTACATTGGTTGTTTCGTACATATTTGTAAAAAATTGGTTTTAAAATGATATGATTTCATTTAAAGTACTTTACAGTTTCACATACTTGGTACTGTTATCGACCTCCTTGGCTGCGTTCAATGCGAGTAGCGGATCCTCAGTTTTAGGATCTTTACTCTGGTGTCAGGAGCTCCATTTCTCCGGAGGCTCGACTTTTGGGTATGATCTCCCTGTGTTGTAGATATTTTTTGTACATTCAGGGTATGGCGGGGCCCTGTCCCGCCATAGTTGTTTACTTCCTTAGAGGTCTGTAGTCCTATTGTAAAGTTGGGATGTAACTGCCAGACTTGGTATATATATATATGCCGAAAGGCAACTTTTCTCAGATAAACTGTTTCTCATTTCATATTGTTCATGTCTTGTTTTTATTTTTCCGCTGATTACTCTGATGTATGACTACTTGGGTGCCCGGGTAAGGCACGATCCACAGTCGGGCAGTCGTGACAAAAGTGGTATCGAGCGCTTAATCCTCGGAAAGTGTCTACAGACCGTATCTAGTAGAGTCTTGATTATCGGTGTGTTGTGCACCACACCAATAATCAGGAGGCTATAGGATATTTAGGATTGGTTTCCATTCTTCTCACTCTGAGATCGTGCCTTAGAGATGTGTTATAAGTTGGACCCCTCTAACGTATTTCCTTTCTTTAACAGTTATGCCTCCACGCAAGGCAACCCGGCGAGAAGGGCAAGCGGCCGAGAGGCGCTAGTAGGACACAGAGGGCCCACGAGGCCTGTGCCCGATCTATACCCGAGGCGATACCTCGGGGCGAGTTCCACGACGCCGCCCAGCAGGTTTAGCCGCGGCGATGGGCGTGAGACCACGATACACCTCCTCCGGTCCACGGCTGAGCGAGAGAGATGGGTTACTGAGAGATGGCCCGATTCGGGCGTGTTGTGGCGAACATGAGATAGGCCAGGCCGGTTCGGTAGCACCGTGGTACATCCTAGATCGGACGGCTTGAGACTACGGGATTTTACGAGTTGTAGCCCGCGAGTTTTACGGGTCGAGGCACGAGGATGATCCGAGGAGTTCATCCGACGATTCTGACGGATCATGAGTGATCAAGTCTTGGAGACCGAGTCCGTGATCTTCGGTTCGCATCGGCTGCGTGATACCGCAGTCGACTGGTTTGATTCGTGGGATCTATCCCGGGGAGAGGATGCGCCTCCAACTGTATGGGACGAGTTCTCGGAGGTATTTCTCACTCATTTCTTGCCTCCGCAGATGAGGAGAACGCGGTAAGCATTTTTGATCTTTGACGCAGAGGCGCCGCGATTCGGAGTACAACGTTGAGTTCGATTCGTTGGCTCGATATGTCCCTGCGTTAGTAGCAGATATGGAGGACCGAGTGCACCGCTACGTTACGGGACTAGATGACTACTTGGAATAGTCTTGCTCAGGTGTGGCTCTTCAGCCGGGCATGGACATTGCCCGCATGCAGGCTCATGCACTTGGATGCGAGGCGTAGAGGCGAATTCGGCGTGATATCGCCAGCGAGAAGAAGGCCGGGCGGCAGATCTTTTGGTAGCTCTCGGGGTGGACGGCCTCGGCAGCGATCTAGATTTGCACCACGGCCACTCGAGCACTCCTACACCGTCTTCGGGCGGCGTGGTATTGGTTGCGGATCGGGGCCCGGACCGGACTTCCGGTAGCGAGGGTGCTAACCGATCGAGGTCCTCTCGGTGTGTCCGATGTGGTAGATTCCATTCAGGAGTTGTGATACTACGGGAGTTTGCTACACTTGCGCCAGCAGGTCACTATCTGAGTCCGTCAGGCAGGCGCCAGATGGTAGGGTCACCTGCGGTCTTTCACGGGTCTTCTTCACCTACGGTTACTCGCCCCGGAGGGCAGGGTGCTCAGGGACCAGCAGGTCACGGCAGAGGTCATGGCAGGGGTCCTAGTTCTAGCGGTCCTCGAATCAGATTTATGCCTTGTCGGTAGCGGGACGGGGCGTCACCTGATATCGTCACAGGTACCTTATCAGTTTCATGTTGTGACGTGTATGCCTTGATAGATCCAGGTTCTACTCTGTCTTATATATCTCCCCTTATTGCTAGTAGGATAGGGATAGAGCCTGAGTCCATAGACCCTTTCGAGGTAGCTACGCCAGTGGGTGATTCGATGGTAGCTCGGCGGGTGTATAGGGCTTGCCCAGTGACTTTATGCAGTCGTCAGACCCTAGCCGACTTGATAGAGTTGGATATGACCGATTTCGATGTGATTATGGGTATGGATTGGCTAGATTCTTGCTACGCCAATGTGGACTGCAGGAAGAGAGTGGTACGGTTCCAGTTTCCTGAGGAGCCGGTTATTGAGTGGGAGGGGAACACTGTATCGCTGAGGGGTAGGTTTATTTCCTACCTCAAGGCTAGGAAGATGGTGCAGAAGGGGTATATCTACCATCTCATTCGGGTGTTTGATACTGAGGCTGCGGTACCAGATTTTCAGTCAGTTCCAGTAGTTAGAGAGTTCCCAAATGTGTTTCCAGACGACCTCTCGGGTATCCCTCTTGAGAGGGAGATAGAGTTTTGTATCGATGTGCTGCCAGACACTCGGCCTATTTCCATTTCGCCATACAGAATGGCACCTGCCGAGTTGAGAGAGTTGAAGGACCAGCTGAGAGATTTGCTGGAGAAGGGCTTCATCTGGCCTAGTGTTTCTCCCTGGGGAGCGCCGGTATTGTTCGTGAAGAAGAAGAAGGGCGGGGCCAGCTGCGCATGTGTTGATTACTGACCGGTGAACAAGGTGACCATTAAGAACAGATACCCCCTTCCCAGGATTGATGATTTGTTCGACCAGTTGCAGGGTGCGAGATGTTTCTCCAAGATTGATCTGCGATCGGGCTATCATCAGGTGCGAGTTAGAGAGGCGGATGTCCCTAGTTCTGCATTCCGGACCCGGTACGGGCACTATGAGTTCAGGGTTATGTCTTTCGGTTTGACCAATGCTCCGGCGGTATTTATGGATTTGATGAACCGAGTATTCAAGCCATTTTTGGATACGTTTGTGATAGTATTCATTGATGACATCTTGTTTTATTCTCGCTCAGAGCAGGAGCATGCGGAGCATTTGAGGACTGTGCTGAGAGTTCTCCAGGACCAGCAGTTGTACGCTAAGTTTTCCAAATGTGAGTTTTGGTTGGCTTCGGTGGCGTTTCTTGGGCATATTGTAGGGGCTGATGGTATTCGGGTAGATACGTCCAAGATCGAGGCAGTCAGGAGTTGGCCTAGACCTACTACTCCGACAGAGGTGCGCAGCTTTCTGGGCCTTGCAGGTTACTATCGGAGGTTCGTGGAGAAGTTTTCTTCTATTTCGGCACCCTTGACTAAGTTGACTCAGAAGGGAGCTAAGTTTGATGGTGATGCTTGTGGCGTGGTTTCCGATTCTTGAAGGAAAGGGCGACCGCCCCGATTCTTACTCTTGAGAGGTCGAGGCGGCTATGTGGTATATTGTGATGCGTCGAGCATCGGGCTTGGATGTGTGTTGACGCAGCGGGGCAAGGTTATAGCGTACGCATCCCGACAGCTTAAGAAGCATGAGAGAAACTACCCCACCCATGATTTGGAGTTGGCAGCGGTGATTCACGCCTTGAAGATCTGGAGGCACTATTTGTATGGGGTTCATGTGGATATTTATACAGACCACAAGAGCCTTGATATATCTTGACGGAGGAGTGAACTTACAGCGAGACGGTGGTTAGAGTTACTCAAGGATTATGATGTCGATATCCTGTACCACCCAGGGAAGGCCAATATTGTGGCAGATGCCCTTAGTCGTAGGTCGATGGGGAGTCTATCAGATGTGCAGCCAGAGATGAGGGGCATGGTCCGCGAGTTACATCAGTTAGCGATCCTTGGAGTCCGATTGATTGGTTCTGATAGCAGTGGGGTTCGAGTTCGAGAGGTTGCCGAGTCTTCCATCGTCGAGGAGGTGAAGAGGCAACAGTTTGAGGATCTGGTTTTGACGCGATATCGTGATACGGCTCTTCATGAGGGGAAGGGTCCTTTTGAGGTAGCACCTGATGGGGTGCTAAGGTTTGAGGGCAGGTTGTGTGTTCCAGATATTGCAGGACTTCGGCAGCAGGTTCTAGGGGAAGCACACAGCGCACGTTACTCTATCCATCCGGGGTCGACCAAGATGTACCACGACCTCAGATCTGTGTATTGGTGGGATGGCTTGAAGAGGGACGTTGCAGAGTTTGTGGCTCAGTGCCCGTGTTGTCAGCAGGTGAAGGTAGAGCATCAGAGGCCCGTGGATTATTGCGGGCGATAGAGATCCCGACACGGAAGTGGGAGGTGATCAACATGGACTTTATCACGGGATTACCTCGCTCGGAGGAGCATGATTCTATCGGGTTATCGCCGACGGTCGACGAAATCAACCCACTTTCTTCCATCGGGGCGACTTTCTCGGCGAGGATTATGCCGCACTTTACATCCGAGAGATCGTCATCGCATGGGGTCCCTATTTCTATCATATCGCAGAGAGCCCGGTTATGGCTAACTTCTGGAGGTCTTTCCAGAAGGGATTAGGGACGCAGGTGAGCCTGAGTACTGCATTCTATCCTCAGACAGACGGACAGGCAGAGCGCACTATCCAGACTCTTGAGGATATGTTGTGAGCCTGTGTTATTGACTTTAGGGGTAGCTGGGAGGATCATTTGCCTCTAGTTGAGTTTGCGTATAATAATAGTGTTATACCCCGTATTTACAGAGTATGTACGTAAGGACGTACGTAGAAAAATTTGAACTTGTGATTTAGGCTTGGCCGAATTCTTTTTGTTCACAACACCCGATTAGAGTCGTTTTTCGACGAAACGTTTTCACAACTTTCGTAGGGGAATTTCCGGCTATGTCATTTTTAATTTTTACGGATTTTTCCGAGAGACGAAACGTTTTGGACCAACAAGAGGGCGACACTTGTCACCCTCTCATTGGAACACCTTGGGCGGTAAAGGGGGTTGGCCGAATGGCCATTGTTTGGTCGAGGGTTGGTAGGATATTTTGGTGGTAGATGGATAAGGTGCACTTGGCAAGATCTTGGCCTACACTTGCCTTGCACTTGGCAAGATCTTGGCCATTGGTTGGCCTTCACTTGACCTATAAATACCCACCTTTGAAGACTAATTCATCCACAAAATTGCCTAAGTCTTGAAAGCTCTCCTTTCCCTCCCTTGTGTTGAGTTCGGCCGAGGCCTCCCTCTGTGGCCGAGAGCACCCCCTCTAGGGGTGCTAGCCAGAGTGTACCCCTAGACTAGTTGTCTTCGTATAATACCCCCCCTCTTGTTAGAAATACTCTCAAAAGTTTTGTTATTATGCCCAAATTACCTTAGCCATATACCTTGTAGTATTCTAAGGTTATACCTTTACAAAAAGCCGAAATACTATTATACTTCCCTTCATCCACAAAACCGAAACCCTAAGGAAAATCTCCATAGTTAGTTGGAGTATTAAGTAGAAGTTGGTTAGAACTCCTAAGGGTTGTTTGGAGCGGTCGGAGCGCGGAGTAGGAGCTAAACCTTGCTCAGGATCGACATTTAAACTCGGATAATTATGGGCTTATCGAGGTAAATATCTTGTCCCCCTATTGTAATTGGAAATTACATGTTGTTAGATTATATAGTTGAAGTATACTATATATAGTCTTGAACGTTGTTATCGCAATATCTTTTGACTTAAGCTGAATAATAAGAAACCTTTTCGAAGAAAATCTTGTTGTATTTACATGGGGTGTATTACTGATGAGACTTGTGGAGCTTTTCTGGGCGGGAGAATTGTGCACGTCCGGATTAAACGTATAACCCCCCCCCCCTGGTTGGCTTGGTGGCCGGCCCCGATAGAGGAGGAGATTTACGCTGTTTGTTGCGGGAGAGTCTTTGCGAATTTTACGTAGAATGTTCTCTGAAGGGATCTAAATGTTAATAAGCGCCTTGTGGCCTTATAGGTTGAAGTACTACGTGTGGCGCGATCTACTTGGCTTAAAGGAGTAGCGGCGGTTGGAAGTACTTGGAGCGTTTTGCTATTAGTCGATAATCGTCGCGAGGTATGTGAACCTCTTCCTATCTCTTCTAGCATGATATGTGTGAACTATGTAGTACGGTAGACATACATGTGCTAAATGTATTTGATTGGTTTAAAACATAAAGTGTTATAACGGCTTTATGGGAAGTTGGTTATAACGACTTTATGTTGGTAAGAAAATACTTGTGGTTTTAAAAGGTAGCGATTTGAACTATAACTGGCGTGTTATGTGTTAATAAAGAACTTGAAGTATTTCAAAAGATTTTTGAATCATTTCGAAAGAAGAAGTAATACTTGATTTGTTTTGAAAACTTAAGAGTTATACTAGCTTTATGGAAAGTTAGGTATAACGTCTTAAGAATGTTTCTTGATTTTGGAAATCGAATGTGTATCGACAAACCAACTGCGGCGTTAATAGGAAATGTTTTTAATAATTAAGTATTATTAAAACCAGTAGAAACTTCCATCTGCATAGAAGCTAAGATGAGACAAAATGATATTTCCTAGATCATGGCTGCTGTAATAAGATTGTTATAAACAAGAATATCCTACTCACATATAAGACTTATGTTTCTCAGATAGTTTAAAGGAGAATTATATTCTTAAATGAATAAGACTATGAACTACGGAACCTTTCTAAAAAAGGCAAACTTGAACATTGGAAACTAGGCAAACTTGAACATTGGAAACTAGGCAAACTTGAACATTGGAAATTAGGCAAACTTGAACATTGGAAAAGAATGTTGCTACTTGATTTTACAAAGAGAAGTAATTGATTTACTTTAAAAAGATAATCACTCTATTTTCATATACTACGGGTATTGTGTGGTTTTTGTGAAGTAACGTATCTTTTAAAGATTTAATGTATGAAGTACTTTGGGGATAGGTATCCGAACTTGTTAGTAGAAAGTACCTTGTGTGAATAACTTGATTGTATTGGTTTGTGATAGCCTTGTAATACTTTCTTGTTGATTTGATAAGTAAGCATGTTAGGATGCTACGTGTGTTAGTATCTTGTGATTATTGTTTAAGGAGGTCACTCTTGTTGTGCTTACGTTGTCAAACGTTAAGCCCGTTGTACTGTTATTGTATCACATACCCCCTTGACTTATTATACCGAGGGCTTGCCACCCTTGATGCGGGTCTCTACGGCCTATGCGATCCTTGTGACTACGCAGTCGCGGTAGCCGAGATTGATCATTCGGGTGTTTAGCCCGACGCGGGGATTCCTATGCGATCCGTTGAGACTATGCGGTCTTTTGAGACTATGCGGTGCGGGAGCCTAGGCGGATACCGAGGTTAGCCGCGCCGATGCGGGGTATACCTCGGTGATGCAGGACCATGATTCGAGGAATACCTCATGCGGTGCATGGGTGACCTATGCGGGCTGCGAGAGTTCGAGGATAGACGCGACATTGATATTGCGGGCGAGTGGCGGCCGATCATGTAGTGCGGTCTAGAAAGACCTCGGGATACTGATTTGTGGTATTTTTGGTGCGTGGGTCTTAGTAGTCGGCTATGCCTTCGTACTTGCCGTGCGGTTTTATTGTGATAACTTTGAGGCGTGAGTCACGACTTGACATATTCGCTTATTTATTGTGAATCGTAGTTTGGTTATCATACATGTCTCTGCTTTATATAGACTACTATGATTTCATTTACGATATTTATTTTGATTTCACATACTTGGTACTGTTATCGACCTCCTTGAGGGTTGCGTTCATGCCGCAGTAAAGGTACACGATCGTTGATCCTCGCTCTTAGGGTCACGATTCGGCGTTTGGGAAAGCTCCGTTTCTCGGAGGCTTATCTTCGTATAGTCCTGTCGTTGTAGGTATTTACATTCGGGGTATGGCGGGCCCTGTCCGCCATTGTTGTCGTATCATTTCTTAAGTGCATGTAATCTTGTTGTAGGCGGGGTTGTAAAATGGATTAAACTGTTCATTTGTAGGAGTTGTTATTTATATATATGCGAAAGGCAAGTTTTCCCTCGATTCTTGTTTTGTACTTCATTTGTTTCATGTATGTGTTTTATGTTCATGATTACTCGATGTTGTATCACTAGGGTGCGGGGTAAGGCACGATCCACGGGCCATTCGGTCGTGGCAAAAGTGGTATCGAAGCGATTAATCCTCGGAAAGTGTCTGAACCGTATCGATGAAGTCTTGATTATCGGTGTGTTGTGCACACCAATAATCGTGAGGCTATAGGATATTTAGGATTGGTTTCTATTCTTCTCACTCGAGATCGTGCCTTAGAGCCGTGTTGTAAGTTGGACCTCTAACGTATTTCTTTCCACTTACCGTTATGCCTCGCGTAGGCAACCGGGCCCGGGAGGCAAGCGGCCAGGAGGCTGCGAGTAAATCTGAGAGGGTTACGTGGGCACATGCCCAATTATCACCTTGGGTGGTGCTTCGTTCGGGGAGTTCCGCGACGTCACTAGCCCCAGCAGAGTTTAGCACGGCGGCAGCAGTTCCTACTGCGGCCATGATATTTGAACCTTCAGTTCCACGACCTGGAACAGTGAATTTAGATTGCAAAAAGGGCGACCACATTACTAACTATGGATTTGACTACGGAGGGTATACCGATGTCTGCGAGTCTTGATGAATATCAACGAGAAGGTTGTGAAAAAGTAAGTTCTTGATTGAAGCGAGCATGGCACGTATGCGGGCTTATGCGCAGCGAGCGGCGTAGAGATCGGCGGGTTAACGAAGGGCGAGAAGGCGAGCGGCGAAGGCCGCTGGTAACTTTCGGCGAGTCGCCTCGCGTGAATCAGTTATGCGCATCCACGGTGCGAAAGGTCCTCCACGGGGTTGGGGCGTTCGGGGTATGCGAGAGTTGGTCGAAACTCCGTGGTTTCCGGTTCACGCAGTGTGAGACGTCATCGTGGAATGTCGTCTTTTGGTTGGTACTTGTTGTACCTATGACCGTCAGGGTCTAGTGTCGAAGAGTGTCCTTGTAGGAGGACTTAGCCTTCAGGATCGGTGGGTAGTTCGTCACCTTCCTTAGCTATGCGCCCTACGGGGCAGGTTTGTGTTATACCCCGTATTTCCAGAGTATATACGTAAGGACGTACGTACGAGAATACGACTTTAAAATTGGAAAGGAAGAAAGATGTGATTTTTCGACGGAAAAGTTTCCGGATTTTGTGAAGGAAAAAGGTTCGTTAATGGGAATTGGATTCCCAGATTTGGTATTCGGACTTCTTGGAATATTAGAGAATTTTGGAATTTTATTTTCGGAAATGGTCACGTGGGGCCCACGGGAGAAATTTACGGTTTTGTGGGGCCCGCTTTGTTTTTGAGATTTTGGCCATTATGGATATTTTCGGAAGATGAAATATTTTGGACGAGTAGGAGGCGACACGTGTCACCCCCACAGGTGGCTCTTGGCCGAAATCCTTGGACAAGTGGCGACAAGTGGCCTTGTCTTGCAAGATATTTTAGCTTGGACAAGTGGCTTGTGGGGCCCACACACTTGTCCCCAATCTCAACCACACACTTGCCTTCATCCTAACCCTTGGTGGTCTTATATATACACCCTTAGTTGATGAAAACTCCACACTTAACCATTTCAAGACTTGACAAAATACTCTCCCTTGAACATTGCTCTCGGCCAAGACCTTGTTCTTGAGCAAAGATTTGTCCAACAATTCTTAAAACTCTTAAGTGTTCTTCCCTAAAGTGTTAGGAAGATTGTGTACCAAGTGTTGGAGAAGATTTCACACCCCTAACCTATTCTTGATGCCTTGGCGAAAGTTCCAAGTTTGGAACCCTAAGTGTTCTTCACTTTTTGGAGTTGAATCTTGAAGAGGGGTTGGTTAGGAGCTTCTATGGGTTGCTTGTAGCGGATTGGGCGTAAAGATTTGGAGCTAAGACTTGCTTGGAGCGATATTAAGTTCTTGGATAGATTTTGGGCTATTTGAGGTAGTAAATCTTAACCTCTTTGTGATTTGGTAATTTTTACATATATTATAAGTATATATGGATTATATAATATATGGAGTAAAGTTTGGAAAGAATGGATCTTGTTAACTTGTTAAAGAAAGGATTGGCCGTTTGCCATTAAAATGGTAAAAACATATCCAACGTATCCAACGTATCTTACTTGTGAAGAAGTAATTAACAAAGTAACTATAACTTATATTAAGAATGGAAATATAAGTTGGATGACTAATGAGTAAGTTGGATAAGTAAAATGGACAAAGTTGGCCAGGACCCCAACTTAAGGATTTGTATTTACTTTGGTGTATTTACATTGACCGTATGTTACATTTACATTAAGGAAGATTTTTCAATCGCGTTCCATTTGGGCGTGTGATCCCTTTTTAATTATTGTATTGTTATGAAGGCGTGATAGTAAACGCGTTACGGTTGGCGCGTAATCCCTTCTTTTACTTATTGTTGTTATGAAGGCGTGATAGTAAAGCGTTACCGTTTGGGCGTGTAATCCCCTTCTTTATGTTGTTTAATTTTTGCGCCTTATATATGGTATATATATTACGATTATTCGCCTTGGAGAAAGATGGAAAAGTGAGTAAAAGCGGGGAGTCTTTGCGAATTTTACGTAGAATATGGGCGTGCGGTTAGAAGTTAATAGGCGTTTGTGGCCTTATAGGTGGAAGTACTACGAGTAGCGTATTCTACTTGAAGAGTGGAAAAGGCTAGCGGTTCTGATCTTGTGGAGCGTTTTGCTTATTGTCGATAATCGTCGCGAGGTATGTGAACCTCTTCCTATCCTTCTAGCATGATGCTTTGTAAACTATGTAGATGCGTTAGGCGTCGTGTGTTAAATGAGTTGGTTGGTTTAAAACATAGGGTGTTATAATAGCTTTATGGGAAGTTAGTTATAACGACTACATGTAGGTAAAAGATTGGTTTATTGATTGTAGAAGTTAGAGACTTGATCTTGAAAGATAAGAGACTTAACTTGTTTTACTTAGTAATTAACATTTTGTTAAAAGTGTTGTGAAACCTCATTCGCGAGTAATGAGTACTTGGTTTTAAAAGAATAATGTTTTATTGATTTGGAAATGAGAATAAGTGTCGAACAAACCACGCGGCGCTAATAAAGGAAAGTGTATTGATAAATAACAAATTGTTATTAAAACCGTAGAAACCTCCATCTGCATAGAAGCTAAGATAAGACAAAATTGTATTACATTTCCTAGATCATGGTTCTTTGTAACAAGATTGTTGTAAACAAGAATAAGCGGCTCACGTCTGAGACATATGTTACTCAATTGTTTTAAAAGAGATTAAGACTATGAGTTATGAAACCTTTCTAAAATGAGAAACTTGAGCATTTGAAATTAGGCAAACTTGAAAATTTGGAAAATAATCTTGTTACTTGATTTTACAAAGGAAAGTATTTTGGTTTACTTAAAAAGATAGTCAATCTATTTTATGCAAAGGGTATTATGTGACTTTTGAGAAATAAACGGATCCTTTAAAAGAGTTAATGTCGTAGTACTTTAGGGTTAAAACCCGGACTTTGATCTGAAATGGAAGTACCTTGAGTTGTGTGTAACTTGCCTATGCTTGTTGTTGTGTAACTACTTTATGCTTGTTGTGATAGCCTTTGTTGTGCAAGTGTTGATATCAGGTGACTTCTTGGGAAGGAGTGGATCTTTTATAAAAGTCTAGAAGTATGGTAATTTGCTTGAGCTTGTTTGTGATAGCTTTGGTTATGCGGTATATTGTTGTTGGTGTCACGTGGACATGTCTACACCGTCGAGAGTCCAGGGCATGTGGTCATGCGGCAGGGTTGATTACCTGATATATTGTCATTGTGGTTACATGGACATGTCTACACCGATGCAGAATTCCGGGGGTGTGTGGCCATGCGGCGGGGTTGATCACCCAGTATTATTGTTGTTAATGTCACGTGGGCGTGTCTGCCGTCTGCAGTCAGGGCATGTGGCCGTGGGGTGTTATTATTGTTGCATCATGGACATGTCTACACCGATGCGAGTCGGGGCATGCGGTCATGATCACGAACATGATTGATATTGTGGGCGTGAGACCCATAGTTATATTTGAGTGATGACTTGAGGCGTGAGTCACGATCGACATATGCTTTTATGTGGTGAGCGTAGTTTGGTTATCATACATGTCTCTGCTTTATTTAGACTAGTATGATTTCATTTCTGATATTTTCTGATTTCACATACTTGGTACTGTTATCGACCTCCTGGGGCTGCGTTCATCTGCGGTAGGAGTACATCGGTAGTGGATCCTCGCTCATAGGATCACGATTCAACGTATTGGGAAGCTCCGTTTCTCGGAGGCTTATTCTTTGGTATGTGTTCCACTGAGTTGTAGGTTCTTGTACATTCGAGGTATGGCGGGGCCTGTCCGTCATGGTTGTTGTAAATCTTAGAGTGCAGTAATCTTGTTGTGGCGGGGTTGTAAAAGGATTAAAGCTGTTCGGGTTTTATGTATATAACGAGAAGGCAAGCTATTTTTAGTTGCTTTGTTTATGATCATATATCTTGTTTCATGTTTATGTTTTATTTTCCGCTGGTTTTCTCGATGTTGTATCACTAGGGTGCGGGGTAAGGCACGATCACGGGCAGGATCGGGTCGTGATTTGATTAGAACGACTAAGGGAGTGAAGCGATGAATCTGAGATAGATCTTTAACCTGCAGGGTTTAGTATGTGTGATAAGGTGAGTATACCTTAAGTGTTATATTCGATAACATTGTGTAAATGGTGATTAGAAATCTTGGTTAGTTAACCAAGTAAGATTTGGGGATAGAGAAGGTGTGAGCCTTAGAGTTTTATCACGTAGAGACCTTAGAGGTAAGGCCATCTCGAGAAAAGATGTATTGTTTATGTTTGACCTTATAGGAGTGCATAGTGCACGTGAGTTATGTTTGTGGGATTAGTCACGAGTAGTGTGGAATGAAAGAGGGTAGTTGAGCTAAGAAGGCGCTAGGTTTTAAATAGCGTGATTAGTGAGAGTTTTCCTTGAGGAGCTGGCGTTTTGCGGCGTTCGGGTCGGGTTGAGGCCGCGTTGCGGGTCAACCGCGGCATGTATGGTGGTGGGGTCGGTTGTGGTGGTCGCCTTGTGGTAGAACGCGAGGGTGTTAGGCCCAAGTTTAGTTAACCAACGTCACGATTTCATGGATCGTTCGACCGATGGTTGGGCGAGGAGGTCGATCGTGTTGTCTTACAGCAAAGACGTTTACTCGGCAGAGGTTATGCGAGATGATATATCGAGAAAGGTTGTAAGGCTCGCGAGATGCCTACCTTCACCTTATGTCGAACAGTGGAGCCAGTTGCGTTGTTTCTTTTACGGAGGTTTTACGAGCAAGGTTAGGAACTTCAGTAAGTCTCGAATCACATTCGCCTCGGGCGGTGTTTGGATTTGAGGATAGTTGCGAGAATTGTTGTCTCTGTTGAAGAGTGTTTAAGCTACCATTTGGTGTTCGGATGTCGCCTTATGAAGCCTTGTAGGCGGATGTGTAGTCGTCGGTCGATTGGTTCGATGTTGGCGGGATTGAGATAGTTGGTTGAGCTTGTTCCGGTGATGTGGATAGAGTAAAGCTTGTCTAGAAGAGGTTACGGCGGCTCGGAGAAATCGTGCGGATAATCGGCGGCGCTTAGAGTTCGAGTTGGCGGTCGGTCTTCTTGAAAGTACCACCGGGTTGGGTGTGGCGAGTTTTGGAATACGAGAGGAACTTAGCCGAGTTACTTTGGGCCTTTGAGTTCATGTGAAGAATAGGCCACGTTGCCTATATGTTAGCATTTGCGTCCGACTTAGGAAGCGGTCGTCGATCTTCGTGTTATGTTCGAGAAGGAAATGGAGATCCGTCAGTATTCGGCTAATGATGACCAAGTTGAAGATGATAACCGAGTTTTGAATCGAAGCGATATCGAAATGTGGTAAGTTCGAATGTCACGACATCTTGATGATCGCATGCTGACCGGTACCATTTGTTGGGTCGCGGGTGACACTAGAACCTCGCGGCAAAGTGACAAAAGTGGTATGCTTTATGATGTTAGAGGTGCTTCCGTGGACTTGGATGTAAGCATTTTCTTGTGATTGTTTGGTGGCCCGTGTGTGATGAGTTTGTCCTCGTAAGTATAGTAGTGAAGACTATCTTGGCGCATTTGTTTGAGACTTAGACGGAACATTCGGGACGAATGTTACTACGGAGGCGAGAATGTTATACCCCGTATTTACAGTATATGCGTGGGGCGTCGTAGAAAAATTTGAACTTGTGATTTAGGCTTGGCGAATTCTTTTTGTTCCTGACACCCGATTAGAGTCGTTTTTCGAAAGCGTTTTCCACGACTTTCGTGAGGGAATTTCGGCTATGTCATTTTTAATTTTTACGGATTTTTCCGAGAGGCGAAGCGTTTTGGACCAACAAGAGGCGACACTTGTCACCTCTCATTGGAACACCTTAGGCGGTAAAGGGTTGGCGAATGGCCATTGTTTGGTCAAGGTTGGTAGGATATTTTGGTGGTAGATGGATAAGGTGCACTTGGCAAGATCTTGGCCTACACTTGCCTTGCACTTGGCAAGATTTTGTCCATTGGTTGGCCTTCACTGACCTATAAATACCAGCCCTTTGAAGACTAATTCATCCACAAATTGCCTAAGTCTTGAAAGCTCTCCTTCTCCCTCCACTTGTGTTGAGTTCGGCGAGGCCTCCCTTGTGGCCGAGCACCCCTCTGGGGTGCTAGCGAGAGTGTACCCCTAGCCTAGTTGTCTTCGTATAATACCACTCTTGTTAGAAATACTCTCAAAGTATTGTTATTATGCCCAATTACCTTAGCCATATACCTTGTAGTATTCTAAGGTTATACCTTTACAAAAAGCCCAGAAATACTATTATACTTCCCTTGATCCAAACCGAAACCACAGGAAAATCTCCATAGTTAGTTGGAGTATTAAGTAGAAGTTGGTTAGAACTCCTAAGGGTTGTTTGGAGGCGGAGTCGGAGCGCGGAGTAGGAGCTAAACCTTGCTCAGGATCGACATTTAAACTCGGATAATTATGGGCTTATCGAGGTAAATATCTTTTCCCCCTATTGTAATTGAAAATTACATGTTGTTAGATTATATAGTTGAAGTATACTATATATAGTCTTGAGCGTTGTTATCGGCGATGTCTTTTGACTTAAGCTGAATAATAAGAAACCTTTTGAAAGAAATCTTGAATTGTATTTACATAGGGTGTATTCTGATAGACTTGTGTAGCTTTTACGTGAGGTAGAATTGTGCACGTCCGGATTAAGCGTATAACCCCACTGGTTGGCTTGGTAGCGGCCAGATAGAGGAGGAGATTTCTGTTGTTGCGGGAGAGTCTTTGCGAATTTTACGTAGAATGTTCTCGAAGGGATCTAAATGTTAATAAGCGCCTTGTGGCCTTATAGGTTGAAGTACTACGTGTGGCGCGATCTACGGCTTAAAGGAGTAGCGAAGCGGTTGGAAGTACTTGGGCGTTTTGCTATTAGTCGATAATCGTCGCGAGGTATGTGAACCTCTTCCTATCTCTTCTAGCATGATATGTGTGAACTATGTAGTGCGGTGAGCGTCATGTGCTAAATGTATTTGATTGGTTTAAAACATAAAGTGTTATAACGGCTTTATGGGAAGTTGGTTATAACGACTTTATGTTGGTAAGAAAATACTTGTGGTTTTAAAAGGTAGCGATTTGAACTATAAGCGGCGTGTTATGTGTTAATAAAGAACTTGAAGTATTTCAAAGATTTTGAATCATTTGAAAGAAGAAGTAATACTTGATTTGTTTTGAAAACTTAAGAGTTATACTAGCTTTATGGAAAGTTAGGTATAACGTCTTAAGAATGTTTCTTGATTTTGGAAATCGAATGTGTATCGACAAACCAACTGCGGCGTTAATAAAAGGAAATGTTTTTAATAATTAAGTATTATTAAAACGGTAGAAACTTCCATCTGCAGAAGCTAAGATGAGACAAAATGATATTTCTTAGATCATGGCTGCTGTAATAAGATTGTTATAAACAAGAATATCCTACTCACATATAAGACTTATGTTTCTCAGATAGTTTAAAGGAGAATTATATTCTTAAATGAATAAGACTATGAACTACGGAACCTTTCTAAAAAAGGCAAACTTGAACATTGGAAACTAGGCAAACTTGAACATTGGAAACTAGGCAAACTTGAACATTGGAAATTAGGCAAACTTGAACATTGGAAAAGAATGTTGCTACTTGATTTTACAAAGAGAAGTAATTGATTTACTTTAAAAAGATAATCACTCTATTTTCATATACTACGGGTATTGTGTGTTTTTTGTTAATTAAATTAAATTTTAAAGATTTAATGTATGAAGTACTTTGGGGATAGTTATCAGAACTTGTTAGTAGAAAGTACCTTGTGTGAATAACTTGATTGTATTGGTTTGTGATAGCCTTGTAATACTTTCTTGTTGATTTGATAAGTAAGCATGTTAGGATGCTACGTGTGTTAGTATCTTGTGATTATTGTGTAAGGGGGTCACTCTTGTTGTGCTTACGTTGTCAAACGTTAAGCCCGTTATCTTGTTATTGTATCACATACCCCTTGACTTATTATACCGAGGGCTTGCCACCTCGATGCGGTCTCTACGGCTATCGATCCTTGTGACTATCGCAGTCGCGGTAACCAGGATTGATCATTCGGGTGTTTAGCACGATGCGGGGATTCCTATGCGATGCATTGAGACTATGCGGTCTTTTGAGACTATGCGAGTGCGGGAGCCTTGGCGGATACCGAGGTTATTGCGCCCGATGCGGGGTATACCTCGGTGATGCAGGACCATGATTCGAGAATACCTCATGCGGGTGCATGGGTGACCTATGCGAGGCTGCGAGAGTTCGAGGATAGCGCACATTGATATTGCGGGCGAGTGGCGGCCGATCATGTGGTGCGGTCTAGAAAGACCTCGGGATCTGATTTGTGGTATTTTTGTGCGTGGGTCTTAGTAGTCGGCTATGCCTTCGTACTTGCCGTGCGGTTTTATTGTGATAACTTTGAGGCGTGAGTCACGACTTGACATATTTGCTTATTTATTGTGAGCGTAGTTTGGTTATCATACATGTCTCTGCTTTATATAGACTACTATGATTTCATTTCTGATGTTATTTTGATTTCACATACTTGGTACTGTTATCGACCTCGCCCGAAGCTGCGTTCATCTGCGAGTAAAGGTACACGATCGTTGATCCTCGCTCTTAGGAGTCAGATTCAGCGTTTGGGAAAGCTCGTTTCTCGGAGGCTTATCTTGGTATAGTCACATCGTTGTAGGTATTTACATTGAGGTATGGCGGGCCCACATCCGTTGTTGTCGTATCATTTCTTAGAAGTGCAGTAATCTTGTTGTGGCGGGGTTGTAAAAAGATTAAACTGTTCATTTGTAAGAGTTGTTATTTATATATATGCCGAAAGGCAAGTTTTCCTCAGATTACTGTTTTGTACTTCATTTGTTTCATGTATGTGTTTTATGTTCAGCTGATTACTCTGATGTTGTATCACTAGGGTGCCCGGGGTAAGGCACGATCACGCAGGCGGTCGGAGTCGTGACAAATAGCTACCACTCGGTATTGGATGGCGCCATATGAGGCTTTGTATGGGAGGAAGTGCGGATCGCCGATAAGCTGGTTTGATGTGGGCGTAGTGCGATTAGTAGGACGGACCTAGTTCAGTGGCGATGGATAAGGTAAAGCTTATCGGGAGGCGATTCTTGCGGCTCGAGTCGGCCAAGTCGTATCGCAGATCATCGTCGTCGGCATCCAGGTTTGAGGTTGATGATTGGGTTTTCTGAAGGTGTCACCCATGAAGGGTGTGATGAGATTTGGGAGGAAAGGAAGATCGGCCCAAGGTACATTGGGCCTTATCAGTTGTCGCGAGGTAGGCAAGGTTGCCTATGAGTTGAATCTGCCGTCCGTCACGGAAGCGGTCATCCGGTTTTCATGTTTCTATGCTGAGGAGATGTATCGGGGATCAATCTAGGGTACACCCGATTGACGATGTCCAGGTGACCGAGGGGTTATCGTATGAGGAGAGTCCTATAGCGATACTCGATCGTCAGGTTAGGCGTCTGCGGACGAAGGATGTGGCTTCCGTCAAGGTCTTATGGCGGAACGAGAACAGGGAGGAGATGACGTGGGAAGCGGAGGAGGACATGAGGCAGAGGTACCCTCACTTGTTCCCCACACCTCCAGGTAACTTACTTTCCTACTTGCTGGTTTTAACTATCATATTTGCTTTAGTGTTGTATTGTGGCCATGTGTGGCATTTGCAAACTGTTAAGTTGTGAGGACCTATATCGTTATCTTTCTTGAGAAGGAACATTCGGGACGAATGTTTCTAAGGAGGGGAGAATGTTATACCCCGTATTTTTCCAAAGTATGTATATGAGGACGTACGTACATTTGTGTTACACCCCGTAAGTCCAAGACATGTATAAGAGAATGTACGAAAGGAAACAAGACTTGGAAATTGGTACGAAAGGAAGAATTGTTTTTAAATGGAAAATCTTAGGACGTCGGAAAGGAAAAATGTTCGTTGTTGAGAATTGGATTCTCAAAATGCATTATTTGAAGAGTATGGAACTCTTAACATTTTGGAAATTTATTTTCTGGATTTGGTCACGTGGGGCCCACAGAAATTTTACATTTTTGTGGGGCCCGAGGTTCTGAATTTTATGGACAAATGAGAGGCGACACGTGGCACCCGCATGGCTTAGTCGAAATTTATGCAAGGGTATAATGGTCATTGACCATGGTTGAAGATAGGTCTTCAAGCTTGACATTGTTGACAAGTCAACTTGTCCACTAGGCGATCAGTGAAACTCATCCTAGCCTCACATTTGTTTAAGTCTAAGCCTCCATTGTGTGTTATAAGGTTACTACTAGTGCAAGACTTGCCATTTAACACTTAGAAAAATCACACTAGTTGTTCTTCATGAACATGCTCTCGGCTTAGGTGCCGTTCCACACAAAACATTTTAGTTTGTGATCCATTAGCCACGAGACTTTAAACCAAGGTTCCTAAGAGTATTGTAAGGTTATCTCAATAGAAAGATTTGAAAAAAGCGTATTTTTACGTTAGTCGCAGCGGAAACTAAGGAGTTCTTGACTTTGAAGTTGGAACTTGAAGATGGGTTCTTGTAGGCCTCTAAGGAGTGCTTGGGCCGGATTGGAACCTAAGGAAAGGAGCTAAGAATTGCTAAGTAGCGACTTTGAATCTTGGAAATTTTAAGGGCTTGGAAAGGTATAAATTTTGTCGTTTTAGTAGTTAAGACTTACTTATTGTTTTAGCTATGGATTTTATGGCATGAGTTATATAGTATGAAGTTTGATATGTTTATTGGCTATTGGAACCCTAATCCGAAAACTTGCATGTTTAGCCTTAAGATTACATTTCAAGTTGATTATTAGTTAAGTCGTCGCATGTTGTATAAAGAAGGAAATTGTAGTTGTTGAAGTTGTTTATGACTATATAACATGTTAGACCTTAGAACTTGGAATTGGAAGAGGATTGGAAAAGGCGTAGTGTTTTTGGTTATATGTTGGCCGAGAATGGCTAGTGAAGTATTAAACTATTTGGTATGAATTGTGGGGCGGAATTTTACACGTATTGTAAGGCGTGTAATCCCCTTTGTTTGGTTGTTGTTTGGAGCCTTAAATGTGGCGTGTTGGTTATTGTATTCGACCTTGAAAAAGGTGGCAAAGTAAGTAGAAACAAAGGAAGTGCTGCCCGATTTTCCGTAGAATTAGCGACCGTATACTTAGTATTATTCTACGTTGAGACTAGAAGTTGATAGTCTTGTTGTGACCATTATAGGTTGACACTTCTACGTACGGCGTATTCGGCTTAGCTTGTGGACATTAGCCGAAACGGTATGTGAACTATCTCTCTTACAGCATGATTCCTTAAGATAAAGAAAGTAAGTTCTACTCGCCGAATGATCCATTCCTTGGTTGTACTTGGATTGCCTAATATAGAATATGTTCTATGAACTTCCTTGATTGTACTTTGATGTGTAAATTGTAAGTTGTATAATCCATTTCCTTAGTGAAGTTTGGATTCTTAAAAGTGAAAGTATTTTACTTAAAGTACATGGAGTCTTGAAAAAGAAGTGGTTTCCAAACCTTTTGGCTAGTGCCTTAGTTCCAAAACCTAAGGGTTGTTGTAATGACTTTAGGGGAGTTAAAGGAGTGATTTACTTAATTGTTTTAAGAGAGGAGAAGTGACATGATTTAAGAGAAGTAACTTGTTTTAAAGGTGTGAGTTACTTGAGGTTTAAAGGTAGAAGAAACTTGTTTTCTAAATGTTAAGAGACTTGAAGTATTTTGAAAGTTAAGAACTTGATTTGTAAGTATGTGATACTTGGTTTTAAAAGTATAAGTCTCTTGGTTATAAAAGGAATGAAATTGTCTAAAAACCATAAAGGGTTATAACGGCTTTATGGGAAGTTGGTTATAACGGCTTTATGGAAGGTTTAGAAAGTTGTCTATTTTGATTAAAGGGCATAAGTTGCCTAGATTGTGAAAATTTGAAGTTACTTGATTTCAAGCCTTGAAATGAGTTTTCTAAACGTGTAGTAACTTACTTTGAAAAATAGACATATCTTGATACTACGGGTGTTAGTATCTTGGGGTTTTATATAAAAAGAAGTCTTTTGAAAAGAATGTATGTACGTAGTACTTTGGCTTGTTAATTGAGAATAATTCTATGTGATGCCTTGATTAGTACTTTGGCTTGATTAATTGAGAATTAGTCTAAGTGTGCCTTGATAAGTACTTTGGCTTGTTAAATGAGAATTATCCTATTTGCGCCCTGATAAGTACTTTGGCTTGTTAAATGAGAATTATTCTATTTGTGCCCTGATAAGTACTTTGGCTTGGTTAATTGAGAATTATTCTATGTGTGTCTTGATAAGTACTTTGGCTTGATTAATTGAGAATTAGTCTAAGTGCGCCTTGATAAGTACTTTGGCTTGTTAAATGAGAATTATTCTATTTGCGCCCTGATAAGTACTTTGGCTTGTTAAATGAGAATTATTCTATTTGTGCCCTGATAAGTACTTTGGCTTGGTTAATTGAGAATTATTCCATGGTGCCTTGATAAGTGCTTTGGCCTGTTTAGTTGAGAATTGCCTATGTGTGCTGGAAATAGCCGGTTGTGTGCTATTGGTATATCAGTCGTTTAGGTCATTCCGGGTTTGTGGCATTTGGATATTCCGTGGATTTGCTACCCACGATCACGAGGAATACCTCGTGCGGTCCGTAAGGACTTATGCGGAGTGAAATAGTCCCGTGCGGGCGGGTCCGACCTATGCGAGGAATACCTCAATGCGAGTCCGTAAGGGCTTATGCGGGTGAAATAGTCTCATGCGAGGAATACCTCACGCGGGTCCACGCGGCTATCGGTGAAATAGTCCCGTGAGTAGGATGGTTAAATGATCTGCGGGCGGATGGTCTGTTTTGATCATGAGCTTCCTATTTTATATTGTAAGGATACTCTGTTTACTCTCATTGTTAGTAAGGCACAATGTGTTGTAATTTGATTATCTATATGTACCACTGATTTATTTGTGTTACCACATGGTCATGCTTTTACGATGTGGGATTAGGGCATGAGACCACGTGGTATTTAGGACACGAGGACTTGGTGTTCATGTATCCTTATTGGTGTTATTACATCATGGATTGGCGTGATGAGGAAGGATTCCACGGGCATGATTGATATTATGGCGTGAGACCCATAGTTATATTTGAGTAGTGACTTTGAGGGCTGCGTCACGACTTGATATGATCGCTTATGCGTTATATCTTGTAGGTTGGCTATCATACATGTCTCTGTTTTGTTTAGTATTATGACTTTATTACAGATACTTCATGTTCACATACTTGTACATTCGTCTTGACCTCGCCCGGAGGCTGCGTTCATCTGCGAGTATAGGTACATTGTTTGGTGATCGGCAGTGTAGGATCTGCTCGGGGTTTTGGATAGCTCCTCTGTCCAGGAGTTTATCTTTTGGTATATATCCTTGATGCAGGCTTTATGATTTTGGGTGCAGCGGGGCCTTGTCTCGTCATATTTGATTTAACTCCTAAAGTGCAGTATTCATATGTAGGATTGGACTCGTATACGATGTAGTGTCTTTTGTTTATGTATATTATAGGGCAGCCTTATCGGCTTTGCCTTGCACGTCTGATTGCTTTAAAAGAAAAAAATGAGGTGTTATTAAATTTCCGCTTGATTTACTTAGTTGTTAAGGAGAAGGGTGCCCGGGTAGGGCACGATCCGAGCTTGAGGTTGGGGTGTGAGTGGTATCGAGCGATCGGTTCTCGGAATGTTTCTGAGCCGTGTCTAGTAAGTCTTGATTATCGGTGTGTTGCGCGCCACACCCATAAACATGAGGCTACGAGGACATTTAGGAGTTAGTTTCTATTCTTCTCACTCTAAGATCGTGCCATAGAGGCGTGTTAGTAAGAAAATTCCTCTCGGCGTATTGTTGTATTCTGATTATGCCTCTGAGAGGAGCGGCCGCCCAGAAGGGCAAAGGAGTAGCGAGAGCTACTAGTCGGTCGAGAGAGTTGATAGGGCTTATGCCCGAGGGTATACGGATGTTGTTCGCGATCGGCGAGTTCTTCGCCCGAGTTTTGAGGCCCGGCACGAGCCTCTGATTTCTCGATTAGGAGAAGACTTTAGGGCCATGAAGGAAGCCATGATGTTAGTGACCAATTGAGCGGTGCTACAGTTTCATCATCAGGAGGTTATTCGGCCATTACAGACAGGTGTACATGGGGTAGAGTGCCAGCGCGGAGATCTGCGCAATAGGTCTAGACCGGTTGGTTATTCCGGTGAGTTTTGGACGGCGGCCTGGCGGATGAGATATTCGTCGACCTACCCGATTACATACCGCGGCTCACGGTGGGAGATTTGATCCCACAAGGTATTTAGGCGGTCCAGCTCCAGGGTCGAGGTTCTCGGAAGGCGAGGATTCTCTCAGTCAAGGCCACCTATTCCTCAGTGTTTCCATTATAGTAAGCGTCATTCGGGGAAATGCCGTCATGGCACAGGTCTTTGTTTTTATTGTGGCCGTCCGGGCCATATGCAGTATGTCCTTTTAGAAGAACGCGGTGAGGTGGCTCGATCTATGAGCGATGGTTGATTCCACTTTCCTCGCGGTTGTGCGTCCCCGAGCGGGTGTTGGATGTCGGCCGGTCGTGGTAGAGGTCGAGTGGAGTTTATAGTTATGGCGGTCCTTGAACCGCGTAGATGGCGTGACTCTTGGAGCGGGATCGGAGGCGGCGTCTCGTGGGGTTCTGGTATATTTTGATTCTTTCGAATCATAAGTGCATTGATAGATTCAGATTTTACCCTAGCGTATATGTTTTCCCTTTATTGCTAGAGTTGTAAAGTGATAGTACCCAGAGATAGGGATACCTGGATTAGTAAAGTGAGAAGTTAAGAATGTTGACAAGAATGATAAGTGAACTGAGACTGGTTGCGTAGAGTTCACAAGTTGTAATTACCCCGTAACAGTGTAAGACCGATAGGGAAGAATGTGCAGTAGGAATACTTTGGCTTATGTGACAAACCTCTAGCGAATGGGAGGATAGGGTAAGAAGTACCTTGAGATAAGAGAGAGATTTATTTCAAACTAAGAATGAGAAGTTAAGTGTAACGATGAGTCGGGTTATGGACTCATTTCGGGTTAGCCGGTAGTATGGAATGGGGTGATGTCAATTTGAAATGGTCCCGTTATGTGGTAGGGTCCTGACGATGCCAGGCCCAAGTGTAGTTAATCGTTGTACGAGTTTGTGGACGCGTTCCACCGGAACTAGGTCGTAAGGACCGAGAAGAGCCTTAGCGGAAATTCAAGTAGCATAATGGCAAAGTTGGTTAGTAACCCCAAGGATTGGGGAACAGAAACAAAATTTGAGATTTATACGTGTACTAGATGAGTTTGAAAGTACGAGAAAGTATGACAAGTAAGGAAAGAAAGGAACCTCTAAGGATCCCGTGTTTGGGAAGACTGTAACCTTCGAGTTTTGTGAGAAGGGGTCGCGGACGGAAGGTCCATTGTTATGTTTACGTATGTTATGTGGTGGCCATGTGTGACATCGTTGGTCTTGTGCAGTTTTTTTCTTTTTTTGACAGGCATAGTCTAGAGATTGTGCCGGAGTGTGTATAGCTTGGCAACCGACTAAGAACATTCGGGGACGAATGTTTCTAAGGGGGGAAGAATGTTACACCCCGTAAGTCCAAGACATGTATAAGAGAATGTTACACCCCGTAAGTCCAGGACATGTAAAAGAGAATGTACGAAAGGAAACAAGTTGCCTAGATTGTGAAAATTTGGAAGTTACTTGATTTCAAGCTTTGAAATGAGTTTTCTAAAAGTGTAGTAACTTACTTTGAAAAATAGACACGCCTTGATACTACGGGTGTTAGTATCTTGGGGCTTTACATAGAAAGGAGTCTTTTATAAAAGAATGCGTCGTAGTACTTTGGCTTGATAAATTGAGAATTTGTCTAAGTGTGCCTTGATAAGTACTTTGACTTGTTAAAGAGAATTATGCTATGTATGCCTTGATTAGTACTTTGGCTTGATAAATTGAGAATTTGTCTAAGTGTGCCTTGATAAGTACTTTGACTTGTTAAAAGAGAATTATTCTATGTATGCCTTGATTAGTACTTTGGCTTGATAAATTGAAAATTTGTCTAAGTGTGCCTTGATAAGTACTTTGACTTGTTAAAAGAGAATTATTCTATGTATGCCTTGATTAGTACTTTGGCTTGATAAATTGAGAATTTGTCTAAGTGTGCCTTGATAAGTACTTTGACTTGTTAAAGAGAATTTTTCTATGTATGCCTTGAATAAGTACTTTGGCTTGATTAATTGAGAATTAGTCTAAGTGTGCCTTGATAAGTACTTTGGCTTGATTGATTGTGAATCATTCTATGTGTGCCTTGGTAAGGACTTTGGCTTGTTAATTGAGGATTTGCCTATGTGTCCGGAAATAGCGGTTGTGTGCTATTGGAATATCGGTCGTTTGGGGTCATTCCGGGTTTGTGGCATTCTGCAGATTAGTGGAATTGCTACCCACGATCGAGAAATACCTCGTGCGGGTCGTAAGGACTTATGCGGGTGAAATAGTCTCCTGCGGGCGGGTCCAGCCTATGCGAGGAAGACCTCATGCGAGTCCGTACGGGCTTATGCGGGTGAAATAGTCCCATGCGAGGAATACCTCACGCGGGTCCACGCGGCCTATGCGGGTGAAATAGTCCCGCGAGTAGGATGGTTAAATGATCTGCGGGCGGATGGTCTGTTTTGATCATGAGCTTCCTATTTTATATTGTAAGGATACTCTGTTTACTCTCATTGTTAGTAAGGCACAATGTGTTGTAATTTGATTATCATATATGTCCCGGATTTGATTGTGTTACCCTATGGTCATGCTTTTTACGATGTGGGATTAGGGCATGAGACCACGAGGCATTTAGGACACGGGGAGGGCGGGTGTTCATGTATCCTTATTGGTGTTATTACATCATGGATGGCGGTGAGGAAGGTATTCCACGGGCATGATTGATGTTATGGGCGTGAGACCCATAGTTATATTTGAGTAATGACTTTGAGGGCCTGCGTCCCTGACTTGATATGACTGCTTATGTGTTATATACTGTAGGTTGGCTATCATACATGTCTCATGTTTTGTTTAGACTGTTATGATTTTATTACGATGCTACTTGTTCACATACAGTACATTCTTCTTGACCTCCTTGAGGCTGCGTTAAATGTCGCGAGTTTAGGTCTGTTTGGTGATCGGCAGTGTAGGACCGCCTTTCGAGTTTTGGATAGCTCCATGTTCGAGTTTATCATTTTGGTATAGTTCCTTGATGTGAGCTTTTATGCGATTATGGATGCGGCGGGGCCTTGTCGTCATATTTCGATGAAACTCTTAAGTGCATGTATTCATATGTAGGATTGGACTCATGTACAGTGTAGTGTCTTTCATTATGTATATTATATGGCAGCCTTGACGACTTTGCCCTTGCACGTACGTTGGTTTTAAAAAAAAAAAGTGTTGTAAATTCCGCAGTTTACTTGTGTTGTTAAGGTAGAAGGGTGCCCAGGTAGGGCACGATCCGGGCGAGGTTCGGGTGTGACAGTGGTATCGAAGCGATCGGTCCTCGGAATGTCTCTGACCGTGTCTAGTAGAGTCTTGATTATCGGTGTGTTGCGCGTCACACCCATAAACGAGAGGCTACGGGACATTTAGGAGTTGGTTTCTATTCTTCTCACTCTAGATCGTGCCACTAGAGGCTGTGTTAGTAAGATAATTCCTCTCGGCGTATTGTTGTATTCTGATTATGCCTCGAGGAGCGTGGCCGCCGAGAGGGCAAAGGAGTAGCGAGCTACTAGTCGGACTCGAGAGAGTTGATAGGGCGTATGCCCGAGGTATCTGGATGTTGTCTGCGATCGGCGAGTTAACCTGCGCGAGTTTTGAGACCCGGCACGAGCCTCGGTTTCTCGTTAGGAGAAGACTATAGGGTCGTGAGGAAGCAATTATGTTATTGACCAAGATAGCGATGCTCTGATTTCACAGCCGGGAGGTTATTCGGCGATCTGACAGTGTCAGAGGGTAGAGGCCAGCGGAGATCTGCGTAAGAGGCTAGGCCGGTTGGTTATCGGTGAGTTCTTGGGCGAGCGGCCTCGGCGAGTGAGATATTCGTCCCAGCCTACCCAGTACATACCCCCAGATCCCACGGTGGGAGGTTTGACCCACAAGTATTTAGGAGCGGTCCAAGCTCCGAGGTAGAGGTTCTCGGAGGCGGAGGATTTTCTCGGTCGAGGCCACATATTCCTCGATGTATCATATGTAGTAAGCGTCATTCGGGAAATGCCGTTATGACACGAGATGGTTGTTATTATTGTGGCCGTCGGGCCAAGAAGTGGGAATGTCCGGTTAGAAAGAGCGCGTGGGTGGCTCGGCTATGAGCGATGGTTGATTCCACTCCTCGCGGTATGCGTTCCCAGTAGCGAGTGTTGGATGTTAGCCACCGTGGTGGAGGTCGGTGGAGTTTATGGTTCGCGGTCGCCGAACCGCGAGATAGCGTGACTCTGGGCGAGATCGGAGGCGACATCGCGGGTTCTGGTATATGTCGATTCTTTTGAATCATACGTGCATTGATAGATTCAGATTTTACCCTAGCGTATATGTTTTCCCTTTATTGCTAGAGTTGTAAAGTGATAGTACCCCAGAGGTAGGAATACTTTGATTAGTAAGGTGAAAAGTTAAGAATGTTGACAAGAATGATAAGTGAACTGAGACTATAGTTGTGTAGAGTTCACAAGTTGTAATCACCCCATAACAGTGTAAGACCAATAGGGAAGATTGGGCAGTAGAGATACTTTGGCCTATGTGGCGAACCTCTAGTGAATGGGAGGGTAGGGTGAGAAGTACCTCGAGATAAGAGAAAGATTTATTTTAGACTAAAAATGAGAAGTTAAGTATGACGATGAGTCGGGTTCTGGACTCATTTCGGGTCAGCCGGTAGTTTGGAATGGGGTGATGTCAGTTGGTAGTGGTCCCGCTATGTGATAGGGTTACGAGGGTGCTAGGCCCAAGTCTAGTTGATCGTTGTACGAGTTTGTGGACGCGTTCCACCGGAACTAGGTCGTAAGGACCGAGAAGAGCCTTATCGGGAATGTAAGTAACTATATGGCCAAGTTTGGATAGTAACTCCGAGTTGGGAGCGAAGCAATTTGAGATTTTGCGTGTACTAGATGAGTTTGATAGTACGAGAAAGTATGACAAGGAAAGAAAGGAACCTCTAGGGGATCCCGTGTTTAAGGAGACTGTAACCTTCGAGTTTTGTGAGAAGGGACCACGGACGAAAGGTCCATTGTTATGTCTACGTATGATGTGGTGGCCATGTGTGGCATCGTTGGTCTTGTGCGATTTTGATTGATAGGCATAGTATAGAGTTTATCAGGAGTTTGTATAGCTTGACAGACTAAGAACATTCGGGGCGAATGTTTCTAAGGAAGAATGTTACACCAGTAAGTCGGGACATGTAAAAGAGAATGTACGAAAGGAAACAAGACTAGGAATTGGAGTGCGAAAGGAAGAATTGTTTTCCGCGGAAAATCTTAGAAACAGGAAAGGAAAAATGTTCGTTGTTGAGAATTGGATTCTCAAAGGCATTATTTGAAGAGTATGGAACTCTTAACCTTATGGAAATTTATTTTCTGGATTTGGTCACGTGGGGCCCACAGAATTTTTACATTTTGTGGGGCCCATGAGGTTCTGGAATTTTATGGACGAATGAGAGGCGACACGTGGCACCCCTCATGTGGTCTTGGACGAAAATGCAAGGGGTAGAATGGTCATTTGACCTATGTAGATGATAAGTCTTGCAAGCTTGACATATTTGACAGTCAACTTGTCCACGTGGGCTCAATCCTTGTGATATTCATCCTAGCCTCACATTTGTTGATATCTAGACCCTCCATGTGTTATATGTATCATACTAGTGCAAGACTAGCTCACTTTACACTTAGAAAATTTTAGCGAACCATTGTTCTTGCTTAAGAACTCTCGGGTTTGGCTAAGCTCTCATGAAAAATTTGTAGTTTTGATCCATTAGCCACAGACTTTAACCCAATGTCCCTTAGGGTATTGTAAGGATATCTCGATAGAAAGATTTGGAAAAAGCGCATTTTCACGTTAGTCGCATGGCGGAAACTAAGAGAGTTCTTGACTTTGAAGTTGGAACTTGAAGATGGGTTCTTCATAGGCCTCTAAGGAGTGCTTGGGCGGTTTGGAACCTAAGGAAAGGAGCTAAGAATTGCTAAGGCGCGACTTTGGAATCTTGGAAATTTTAAGGGCTTATAAAGGTATATTTTGTCGTTTTAGTAGTTAAGACTTACTTATTGTTGTAGCTATGGATTTTAGCAAGCATGTGTTATATAGTATGAAGGTTGATATGTTTATGGGCTATTGGAACCCTAATCCGGAAACTAGCATGTTAGCCTTAAGACTACAATTCAAGTTGATTATTCGTTTAAGTCGTCGCATGTTGTATAAAGAAGGAAATTGTAGTTGTTGAAGTTGTTTAGACTATCTAACATGTTAGACCTTAGAACTTGGAATTGTAAAAAAGAATTGGAAAGGACTTGTGTTGAGTCATTGTTGGCCGAGAATGACTAGTAAGTATTGAACTACTTCATATGAATTGTGTTATACCCCGTATTTTCCCGAGTATGTACGTAAGGACGTACGTAGAAAATTTGAAACTTGTATTAGGCTTGGCCGAATTTAATTTTGTTCACAACACCCGTTTAGAGTCGTTTTTCGACGAAACGTTTTCCTGACTTCGTAGGAAAATTCGGCTATGTCTTTTTAATTTTTGCGGATTTTTCAGAGGCGAAACATTTTGGACCAACGAGAGGCGCCACTTGCACCTCCCGTTGGCGGGCGTAAAGTCGGTTTGGATGAATTGAAGAGGGGGGAGTTGGTAGGATATTTTTGTGTGTTAGTTGGTTAAGGACACATGGGTGAATCTTGGCCCTACACTTGCTATGCACTTGGCTAGATCTTGGCCATTGGTTAGCCTTGGCTTGTGCTATAAATACCCCTCTCCCTTTGATGAATTCTTCATCCTTTCCACAAATCTTCTAAGTGTTAAATCCTCATCCCTCCCCTTAGTGTAGAGTTCGGCCAAGGGCCTCCCCCCTCCCCCTTGGACGAGAGCCCTTCCCCCACTCAGGGGTGCTAGCCGTGGGGTACCCACTAGCCTAGTTGTTTTCGTATAATACCCACAATCTTGGTAGAAATACTCTCAAAAGTATTGTTATAATGCCCAAATTACCTTAGCCGTATACCTTGTAGTATTCTAAGGTTATACTTATACAAAAAGCCCAGAAATACTATTATACTTTCCGTCAGTCATAAAACCGAAACCCTAAGGAAAATCTCCATGGTTAGTTGGAGTAATAAGTAGAAGTTGGTTAGAACTTCTAAGGGATTGTTTGGAGCGGGTCGGAGCGCACGGATTAGGAGCTAAACCTTGCTCAGGATCGACATTTAAACTCGGATAATTATGGGCTTATCGAGGTAAATATCTTGTCCCTCTATTGTAATTGGAAATTACATGTTGTATGATTATATAGTTGAAGTATACTATATATAGAACTGAACGTAGTTATCGGCAATGTCTTTTGACTTAAGCCTGAATAATAAGAAACCTTTTGAAGAAAATCTTGGCTGTATTTACATAGGACTGTATTATAGTAGACTTGTGTAGCTTTGCTGTGTAGTAGAATCGTACACGTCCGGTTAGACGTGCAAACCCCCCCCCCCTGGTTGGCTTGGTAGCCGACCTCGATAAAGGAGGAGATTTACGCTGTTGCGGGGAGAGTCTTTGCGAATTTTCGGTAGAATGTTCTACGATGAGGTCTAAATGTTAATAAAGCGCCTTGTGGCCTTATAGGTTGAAGTACTCGTGTGGCGCGATCTACTTGGCTTAAGGAGTAGAGCGGTTGGAAGTACTTGGGCGTGTTGCTATTAGTCGATACTCGTCGCGAGGTATGTGAACCTCTTCCTATCTCTTCTAGCATGATATGTGTGAACTATGTAAATGCGGTGAGCGTCATGTGCTAAATGTATTTGATTGGTTTAAAACATAAAGTGTTATAACGGCTTTATGGAAAGTTGGTTATAACAGCCTTATGTTGGTAAGAAAATACTTGTGGTTTTTAAAAGGTAACTGATTTGAACTATGACTGGCTTATTATGTGTTAATAAAGAACTTGAAGTATTTCAAAAGATTTTTGAATCATATCGAAAGAAGAAGTAATACTTGGTTTTTGAAAACTTAAGAGTTATACTAGCTTTATGGGAAGTTAGGTAATAAAGGCTTAAGACTTTTCTTGATTTGAAATCGAATGTGTATCGACAAACCAACTGCAGCGTTAATAAAAGGAAATGTTTTGTGATTAAGTATTATTAAAACCGAGAGAAACTTCCATCTGCATAGAAGCTAAGATGAGACAAAATGATATTTCCTAGATCATGGCTGCTGTAATAAGATTGTTATAAACAAGAATATCCTACTCACATATAAGACTTATGTTTCTCAGATAGTTTAAAAGAGAATTATATTCTTAAATGAATAAGACTATGAACTACGAAACCTTTCTAAAGTAAGAAACGTGAACATTTGAAATTAGGCAAACTTGGACGTTTGAGAAATAATGTTGTTACTTGATTTTACAAAGAGAAGTGTTTTGCTTTACTTCAAAAGATAATCACTCTCGTTTTCATATACTACGGGTATTGTGTGACTTTTGTAAACGTAACGTATCTTTTAAAAGATAATGTATGAAGTACTTTGGGAATAGATACTCGATCTTGTTAATCATATAATAGAATGTACCTTGTGTGTATAACTGGATTGTGTTGGTTTGTGATAGCCTTGTAATACCTTCGTGTTGATTTGATAAATAATCATATTAGGACGCTACGTGTGTTAGTATACGTGATGTTTGTGTAAAGGGTTTTCCTCGATTGTGCTTAGGTTGTTTAAGCGATAAAGCCCGTTATGTTGGTATTATACCACTCACCGTGTTTAGGGGTTAAGTTGCCCTCCGACGCGGGGGTAGACTCGGTGATGCAGGACCGTGATTCGAGAATACCTCATGCGGGTCCTTGGGGCCTATGCGAGCTACGAGAGTTCGAGTTAGTGTGCGGCCTTTATGGTCATGCGATGCATGTGGCGTGCGGTGCGAGTCGGGGCGATGCGGGAGTAGCTACCCTCGATGCGGGGTTATACCTCATGCGGGCCAATGAGATTGGCCTATGCGGGCTGCGGGGAGTTCAGGGCTAGGCGCGCATTTGATATTGCGAGCGGCGACGGCTTTGATCATGTGGCGGTGCAGGCGGATATCATGATACATTTTATGACCTTGTTAATCTTGTAGGTGTTAGTAGTCGGCTATGCCTTCGTACTTACCCCGTACTGTTTTATTTGGACACAGGTGGGATCTGTTGTTCATGTGTATTCCTTGGTGCTTTTCTATCATTGACTGCCGGCAGTGAGGAAGGTATTCCACGGGCATGATTGATGTTGTGGGTGTGAGACCCATTGTTATATTGGAGTGATGACTTCGAGGCGTGAGTCACGACTTGATATGGCTTATTTATTATGAATCGTAGTTTGGTTATCATACATGTCTCTGCTTTATATAGACTACTATGATTTCATTTACGATATTTTGATTTCACATACTCGGTACTGTTATCTTGACCTCCTTGAAGTGCGTTCATGCGCGAGTAAAGGTACACGATCGTTGATCCTCGCTCTTTGGGTCACGATTCGGCGTTGGGAAGTTCCGTTCCTCGGAGGCTTATCTTGGTATAGTCCCTGTTGTTGTAAGTGCTTACATTCGGGGTATGGCGAACCTGTCCGTCGTTGTTATCATATCATTCGTAGAGTGCAGTAATGCTGGTGTGGCGGGGTTAGTAAAAAGGATTAAAGCTATTGATTGAAAGAGTTGTTGTTTCTATATATATGCGAAAGGCAAGTTTTCCTGAGTTATTGTTTATACTTCCGTTATTTTATGTTATTGATTTATGTTCGCTGATTTTCTCGATGTATGACTCGGGTGCAGGGTAAGGCACGATCACGGGCAGGTTCGTCGTGACAAATTAATGGCGGAATTTTACACGTATTGTAAGGCGTGTAATCCCCTTTGTTTGGTTGTTGTTTAGAGCCTTAAATGTGGCTTGTTGGTTATTGTATTCGGCCTTGAAAAAGGTGGCAAAGTGAGTAGAAACAAAGGAAGTGTTGCCCGATTTTTCGTAGAATTAGAGGTCGTATACTTAGTATTATTCTACGTTGAGACTAGAAGTTGATAGTCTTGTTGTGACCATTATAGGTTGACACTTCTACGTACGGCGTATTCGGCTTAGCTTGTGGATATTAGCCGAAAAGGTATGTGAACTATCTCCTCTTCTAGCATGATTCCTTAAGATAAAGAAAGTAGGTTCTACTCCTTAAATGATCCATTCCTTGGTTGTATTTGGATTGCCTAAAATAGAATTTGTTCTATGTACTTCCTTGATTGTACTTTGATGTTTAGATTGTAAGTTGTAGAAACCATTTTCTTGATGAAGTTTGGATTCTTAAAAGTGAAGGTATTTTTACTTAAAGTACATGTAGTCTTAAAAAGGAAGTGGTTTTCAAATCTTTTGGCTAGTTCCTTAGTTCTAAAACCTAAGGTCATTATAATGACTTTAGGGGAGTCAAAGGAGTGATTTACTTATTTGATTTAAAAGAGGAGAAATGACATGATTTAAGAGAAGTAACTTGTGTTAAGGGTGAAGTTACTTGAGGTTTAAAAAGTAGAAGAAAACTTGTTTTCTAACTATTAAGAGACTTGAAGTATTTTGAAAGTTAAGAACTTGATTTAATAAGTATGTGATACTTAGCTTTTAAGCATAAGTCTCTTGGTTATAAAAGGAATGGATACGTCTAAAACCATAAAGGGTTATAACTGCTTTATGGGAAGTTGGTTATAACGGCTTTATGGAAGGTTAGAAAGTTGTCTATTTTGATTAATCGGCATAAGTTGCCTAGATTGTGAAAATTTGGAAGTTACTTGATTTCAAGCTTTGAAATGAGTTTTCTAAAAGTGTAGTAACTTACTTTGAAAAATAGACACGCCTTGATACTACGGGTGTTAGTATCTTGGGGCTTTACATAGAAAGGAGTCTTTTATAAAAGAGATATGCGTCACGTAGTACTTTGGCTTGATAAATTGAGAATTTGTCTAAGTGTGCCTTGATAAGTACTTTGACTTGTTAAAAGAGAATTATTCTATGTATGCCTTGATTAGTACTTTGGCTTGATAAATTGAGAATTTGTCTAAGTGTGCCTTGATAAGTACTTTGACTTGTTAAAAGAGAATTATTCTATGTATGCCTTGATTAGTACTTTGGCTTGATAAATTGAAAATTTGTCTAAGTTTGCCTTGATAAGTACTTTGACTTGTTAAAAGAGAATTATTCTATGTATGCCTTGATTAGTACTTTGGCTTGATAAATTGAGAATTTGTCTAAGTGTGCCTTGATAAGTACTTTGACTTGTTAAAGAGAATTTTTCTATGTATGCCTTGAATAAGTACTTTGGCTTGATTAATTGAGAATTAGTCTAAGTGTGCCTTGATAAGTACTTTGGCTTGATTGATTGTGAATCATTCTAAGTGTGCCTTGGTAAGGACTTTGGCTTGTTAATTGAGGATTTGCCTATGTGTGTTGGAAATAGCCGGCTGTGTGCTATTGGAATATCGATCGTTCGGTCATTCCGGGTTTGTGGCATTCTGCGATTAGTGGAATTGCTACCACGATGCGAGGAATACCTCGTGCGGTCCGTAAGGACTTATGCGGGTGAAATAGTCTCATGCGGGCGGGTCCAGCCTATGCGAGGAATACCTCATGCGAGTCCGTACGGGCTTATGCGGGTGAAATAGTCCCATGTGTTATTACATCATGGACTGCCGGCAGTGAGGAAGGATTCCACGGGCATGATTGATATTATGGGCGTGAGACCCATAGTTATATTTGAGTAATGACTTTGAGGGCCTGCGTCCCTGACTTGATATATCGCTTATGCATTATATGCTTGTAGGTTGGCTATCATACATGTCTCTCTGTTTTGTTTAGATCGTTATGATTTTATTACGGTACTTCATTCACATACTTGGTACATTCTTCGTCTTGACCTCGCCCGAGGCTGCGTTCATCTGCATGCAGTATAGGTCTGTTGTTTGGTGATCGGCAGTGTAGGATCTGCTCGGGGTTTTGGATAGCTCCTCTGTCCGAGGAGTTTATCTTTTGGTATATATCCTTGATGCAGGCTTTATGCTGATTTTGGAGTCTGTGGGGCCTTGTCCGTCATATTTGATTTAACTCCAGAAGTGCGTATTCATATGTGGGATTGGACTCGTATGCAGTGTAGTGTCTTTTGTTTATGTATATTATAGGGCAGCCTTGTCGGCTTTGCCTTGCGTCTGAGTTGCTTTAAAAGAAAAAACAATGAGGTGTTATTAAATTTCCGCAGTTTACTTAGTTGTTAAGGGAGAAGGGTGCCCAGGTAGGGCACCAGTCACGGGCCCGGGGTTCGGGGTGTGACAATTTGTACAAACCCTAATTAGGTTAAGAATGAAATTGTGAACTTTCGACGGAAAAGATTCCGAACCTTGTGAAGGAAATTCTACGTTTTTAATATTTTAACCGATTACGGATTTTTCCGAGAGACGAAATATTTTGGACCAATAGGAGGGCGACATGTGTCACCCTTAGTTGGCATGGGTTGGACGAAAAGGGTTGGGCTAGTGGACAAGTCAAATGGTCAAGTCTTGCAAGATATTTTTGGATTAGTGGGGGTAGGTGGTGTGGACGGTTTGCTTGTGTTAGTGGAGGCCACATGGCTCATTGTTGTGGGGGACATATGTTCCAATGTTGTGGTGGACATATGTCCCAACATCAGATGGACAATTGGTTGGAAGACCTCACTCTTCACATGGATCCAAATCTCCACCTCCATTTGTGTTAATCTTGGCCACTTGGTGGTTCTATAAATACCCCTCTTGTGCAGACTTCTTCGTTCACTTACTTCCAAGTCTCAAAACTCCTCTCCCTTGTAGTAGTGTTCTCATCCCAACTCCTCCCCTTTCTCACAGCTCTGTGAAACACCCTCCCCTTCCTTGTAGTTTCTTGACCCCACATGGTAGAAAATATTCTCCAAGTATTGTTACTATCCCAAAACACCTTAGCCAAATACCTTGTAGTATTCCAAAGTCACCTCTATACTAAAAGCCCAGAAATACTACCTTATATCTATTAGTCACTAAACGAAACCCTGGGGAAATCTTCATAGTTGGTTGAAGTATTAAGTAGAAGTTGTTTGGGAACTTCTAAGGGTTTCTTGGAGCTATCAGAGCGTGCAGAATAGGAGCTAAACCTTGCTCAGGATCGACATTTATCTTGGATAATTTTGGGATTGTCGATGTAAATATCTTGTCCTTCTATGGTAATTGGAAATTACATGATGTAGTTGTATAGAAATAAGTATAAGATATATAGAAGGAGGGTATAAAAGAAGAGAATTGAACTGTACTTACATAGGACTGTATTTACAGTAGACTTGTGTAGTTGTCGGGTAGGGAAGTGTTGCCCAATTTTCCGTAGAATTAAGAACCCTCTGCTTAGAATATTCTACAGAGTAGTCTAGACGTTGATAGACGTATTTGACTATTATAGGTTGATACTCTGCGCGCGACATATTCGACTTGGCAGGTGGATTTCGCCGAGGAGGTATGTGATTCTTCTTATCCTCTTGAGCATGATATTTTAAAATATATATATATAGTACGGTAGACGTACGTGTGTTAACTGAACATGGTTTTACTTGACGTCTTTTGACTTGAGTCTAAATAATAAGAACCTTGAAGTATTTCAAAAGAATTATGAATCATTTTTGAAAGAAGAATAATACTTGATTTTTAAGACAGAAAGCTTAAGAGTTATACTAGCTTTATGGGAAGTTAGGTATAACGACTTAAGAAAGATAAAAAGAACGATTTACTTATTTGTTTATGAAAGTCTTGTATTGATTTCTGAAAAGTGTAGTAAGATAGTTTGATAAGTAAACATGTTATGATCGCTGCAGCGTGTTAGTGTCTTGTGATGTTGTGTAAGGGGTTATTCTTGTTGTGCTTACGTTGTTAAGCGTTAAGCGGTTATCTTGTTATTATATCACATACCCGACTTGTTATACAGGGCTTGCCACCCGATGCGGTCTATCGGCTATGCGGTCTGTGTGACCGTGCGAATGCGGGAGTTCGAGTTGATCATTAAGTATATTATCCGTCGAGGAATGCCTCACGCGATGCAATGTCACTATGCGGTCTATGTGACTATGCGGACTGCGGGAGTCCAGGAGGATACCGCGGGTTAGCTACCCCCGATGCGAGGAATACCTCATGCGGGTCTGTGTGTGACCTATGCGGACTGCGGGAGTTCCAGGATTAGGCTCGCATAATGATACTATGGGCGATTGGCCTTGCTTCGATCATTAGCGGCCTAGAAAAGACCAGTTATGTTATATCTATTTTGCTTTTGGTTATGCTGTGGCACTATGTGCGGTTCCCTTGGGTGTTTCGTACATATTTGTAAAAATTTGGTTTTAAAATGATCTGATTTCAGTTAAAGTACTTTCCAGTTTCACTTACTTGGTACTGTTATCGACCTCCTTGAAGTGCGTTCAATCTGCAGTAAAGGGAAGCAGGTAGCGGATCCTCAGTTTTAGGATCTTTACTCTGGTGTCAGGAGCTCCATTTCTCCGGAGGCTCGACTTTTGGGTATGATCTTTTTGTGTTGTAGATATTTTTTGTACATTCAGGGTATGGCGGGGCCCTGTCCCGCCATAGTTGTTTACTTCCTTAGAGGTCTGTAGTCCTATTGTAAAGTTGGGATGTAACTTCCAGACTTGGTACATATATATATGCCGAAAGACAACTTTTCTCAGATAAACTGTTTCTCATTTCATATTGTTCATGTCTTGTTTTTATTTTTCCGCTGATTACTCTGATGTATGACTACTTGGGTGCCCGGGTAAGACACCAGTCACAGGCCCCGGAACGGGTCGTGACATTACTAAACCATTAAGCTTGGTGAATCATAATGGTCATTTTGAGAACATGGGTATTAGATATGTTGGTGATTGGCTCTAGGCCAAGCGGGAGATTGAAAATATATGTATGTCCTAGAGACAATCTGTATTATGACAAAATGTATTTTATACACATTTATATTTATATTAATGATGATTAATATTATGTCATTTGCAATTATTGAATTATTAGTTGATTGTTTATAATATTCTATAAATGAATTCCTAGAGTTTACGTGTTTATTAATTATGTGAGAATTAATGTTATAACGTAACTCTTAAATTACCTCGACTAATGATCATCGAGATTGGCATATCGATGATAGTGATACGTCGACATGTGGTCTGCATCATATCCTTGGGGATGTAGTATGTCTCACTTGCTGCGAGTTATGACAACTCATGATGGACACATGGATACTTGTTGAAGTATTGGTATACTCTGCTGATGTACTATTTTGTTATATGTCTATAATGTCATCGACATGTGGGAGATAGAAGTCCTTAGACTTGAGGTCAATATTACCTTGTTTACGGAGTAATGTACTTTGATCATGTCCTAAGCTCAAATGTCTTATAGGTTGAGATGCGGCTTGTTTTGGGTGCATTACGAAGTAGATTAAAGGTGGTATGTGAGCCAAAATTAGGATTCATTCCTTGAATGTATATTCAAGTGAACACTCAGATACTCATAAGGTATTAGGTTGATTAAGTCATTGGCCAATGCAATGGACATGTCTTTGATATGGTCCTGTTGTCAACTAATATAGATGAGTTATAATGATCAAGCCATTTGGATAGACTACATAAGCTTCAAGAAATTTCAGATTGTTATCAATGTAAGTCTTCGTTCAAAGTATTACATTTTTGCTTGTGTTTATTTTACATTGTATAATCAATCCTACAGTTTGACCGTCGTCGGGTTTGAAACATAAATTTTCAAATTCCGCCGCGTGTACGAACACAACAGAACCCCACATAGATGTCATGAGCATGATCAAAGCAAACGTGTGTACCTCTTATTTGGAAGCATCAAAGCAAATATGTGTACCTCTTACACCGTAACATCAATGGTGAATATGATCATCTTTGGTGCAGACGAGGACACATATGGTACTGCTTTATTTTTCACCTTCCACCTTCCCCCTCCCTAGAAGTGCTTATATTTAAACAGGGGAAAGATACATGACTCAAATAGAACTTTCTTTACTGCTGCAAATTATTTTTCTCTGAAAATGAATATCTCACAACTAAGTTGATCAACTTATTGTTCTTTTGTTCGGTAAAAAATGAATCTTGAGTCTAACTCAACCTCAAAAGTTAGTTTGTAAGGTGAGAATTGTCTGAGTTCATATAAGGAGTTCATGTTCACATTCCATATTTGATGTGGGACTCTTAACGCTCCCCCGCACATCCAGATCTTGTTAATTGGATGGTGGATAATATAATTTGGGGCCCAACATGACCAAAGAATTGAAATGAGTCTAGCTCTGATACCATGTAAAAATGAATCTTGGATCTAACTCAACTCCAAAAGTTAGCTTGTAGGGTGAGATATAAGGAGTCATGTTCTCATTCCATCTCTGACGTGGAACTCTTAACATGTTCACTACTCATTGGTACCAAAAATTACTGGGAATAAAACTAAGATGGAAAAATGTAGAAATGACATACGGAAAAAAAAATACACAATGCTGACACTTTCTATCTTCTACAATATTGCGCATGTTTTTAATTGTATTTGCTCCTGTTTGTGCTTCTCCTTGTTATAAATTAAAGATCTCATCATCATAGATGGATTATGTTTATTAATATTTTGAGGTTTTGTATGTCATATACTTTGTAATATGCAAGATTTTGCATGCCATTTGATATTGCAGAGATATAATTTTTTTTTTAAAACTAAATATTGAAGGATGTAATTATTCACAGGTATAATATGCAAAGTGACATTAGACGGAGGAAGCTGCAAAAAAGGCAACACATGGGACAATTTCTAGAGGATATGACGTCTCAAGTAAGCCTGTCAAGTGGATCGGGCGGGCCTGGCTGAGCCATTTTAACATGGGCCACATCTGGTTCGAGTTGTTAAGGGTCCAGGTTTGGGGAGAAAAAGAGTGTCTGGCTCAGCCCCTACCCGAATAGGGAGTACATAATGGGCTTACCGGACTGGATTTTAATTAGTGTGTCGGGTCGGATTTTAATTTTTTAAAGAAAAATCTTATACTAAAATAGAAATTTACATTTACTAATAATAATAAAATTCATATTACATCTAATGATAAAATTGCTAAACTAAAAAAATAGTGAATGTCCAATTCAAAAAACTAGTCGTTGTCAATTTAAAAACTAGTCGTGGCCAATTTTATTTGAACCCCTAAATTTATGAATAAACTACACTTTGACTCTATTTCCAAAGTATAAATACTCCTCCATTCTTTTTTATTTTCACACAATTCTCTCTTTGTCTAAATTTTATGTTTAACTAGTGTACATTTCTACTTTCAACTTCCATGGGTAATCCTCCACATCCACCTTCTCCTCAAGTTTGAAGATTAACTTCAAGTGCGGTGTGGATGCATTTTGAGCGAGTAGATGAGGAACATGTTAAATGTCAACATTGTGGTGACATATATCTTCATAAGTCCAGAGCGTCGAGTATTAGGGGGATACCGGTGTCGTGCATAGGCAGTAGGTGAAAATGTATGAAGTTGAACTTTGAAGTTTATCTCTTCTTTAATTTTTTCAATTGATGTTAGTCGTTTAATTTGTATATTTTGAACTTTTGATTTGCAATATTTCGTCGTTCAAGTTTGTGTGTTTTGAATTTGCAATATTATGAATTTAAGTTCTAAGTTTTATTTTAAATTATTTATGTAGTTGTTGATATGTCTATTTGACTGGACATGGAGTTTAAGAAAGAAGAGAAAACTTTAAACGTGTGATGTTAAATGAGTCACATATATTTTGTACGGCTATAAATCATTGCATAAAGGTAAATGATTTCCAAATTAAATATTTAACTTTAAGAATGAAGAAGGGGGTGTTTATAGTTTAAAGATATGGTCAAAATATAATATATTAAAGTTTGGGGTTAAAAATAAGTTTGGGAGTGTGGGGGTTGTTTTGGTGGTGAGGGATGGGTAAAAAACGGTTATATATCCATTTGGAGATTAATTGGACCGTTGGTAGCCTCACTCCCAATGGCTAGATTTAAAAAATATATATTTATAATGATTATATATGATTGCTAATTGTTTTAGATAACAAATAAGGATATAGCTTGATGATTTGAGACCGTGCTTTACATGTGAGAGGTATGAGGTTTGGGGGGTTTTGGGGTTCAAACCCCTGCGTAAGTGATAATGTTTTTCAGAATATGAACAATATTCAAAGTGGGTCGGAAACGAGCCACTGGTGGGTCAGGATACCGGACTGTCCATCTCATCCGGCTCAGCCCCCTAATAAAAGTCACATAGTCCAACCCTTATTCCCCTTAGTCAGGTATGTGCCTGGCCGGGCTGAGTTCAGGTCGGGCCTGGCCCACTTGACAGGCTTTGTCTCATGAAGATATAAGTGGTATCTTGGCTAATGTAGTGTAGTTTAAACTTAAACTTGTAACATCATTTTCATACGTAAAACATTCCTTGAACTTATTGCTACAGCTTACTATATAGGGAAAAGGATCATATTTGTCCTCCACGTTTGGGAAAAGGTTTATATTTGCCCTCCGTTAATGTTTGGGGTCAATATATCATAGATTAATCTAGCTTATTGTATTTCTTGTATTTAACGGTCTGGCGTGTAAACCACGTCGGAGCCACATAGAGGACACGTGGCAAAGTGGGACCCATACATTCACCCCCAAAATAACAATGACTACCACAAGACACTCTCTACTACCCATTACTCCCCTCCTCCCTGCAAATTTCATTAACCACCTCCCACCGCCCTAGCTCCGTCGCTTCTCTTTTCCGACACCCCCAAACACAACTTTTTTTTCCTTATTTGTCATAAAATGGCAAAATCTTGGACTCTTTATATGCCATATTTCGTCGTCTTCACAATCATGATACTACTTTCGATGCCCGTTACACAAGTCTGATTCATCTAACGAGAGTATGTTTTTTTTTTTTTTCAACATGTCCATTTCATTACAGTTTCGCATATGTACATTTTTCAAGACTTTGATGGTTTCTTGTAAAAATCTTGTTTTTTTGTTTTGTTTTACAGTTCCAAGTTATATGAAGTTTGTATTCAATGCAACAGAGTTTCCATCTTAAGACTATTATGATTACATAGTGGTGGGTGGTGGCATAACCGGCTGTCCACTGGCGGCGACATTGTCGGAGAAGTATTTGAGTAGGACATGGTAACAGATTACATCGCCGAGATTGGTGGCGGTTGACGACGGTGAGTGGTTGTTTATTACATTGGAGTTACGGAGGAAGGTGTTGGGGACGAGGAGGAGGGTGACGGAGGAGAGGTCGGTTAGATCGGCGGTAATGGAGAGGAGATTAGTGAAATCGGAGAGTTCAGGGTATGAAGATAAGAGATGGGTGATGTTAATGGCGAAAATGGGTATCTGGGATGTGGTGGGATGTGGTTAAGAGAAGGAAGTAGAGAAGGGTTGTAGGGGTAAAAGTGTGGGTAAAAGTAGAGGAAATTCGAATAGAATTTTATTAAATATTAATATTTATATTTATATATAATTATAGTAATTAACTAATAAATGACTAAAGTTCTTAAGTTGTGGGTCCCATTACAGCTTTTGAAATACACATTTCGTACTTTCAGTATTGTTCTTGATTGATTGAATTTTTAAAATTAAAAGAATATCCAGATTTTTATTAATTCGATAATCACATTCCGAGGGAGGAAAAAGCACTGTTCCCTTCATGTTTCTATTATTTGTTAGAAAACTATTTTTAAAAAGTTAAAATTTTACATTTTAATATGACATAAACCTTAAAATTTGAAGCTATACACTTTTAATATTGAATTATATGATAAACTCTTAACCTTGGACTATAAACACCTGAAATTGCTAATATAATCTTTTAATCCGAGCATATCAATGCTGAAGAAGCCTAAATGGTAAAAGACACAAGCATTTCATTTTTTAAATATAAAATTCTATTAACAAATTCATGAAGTTAGATAAATGAAATAAATCTAAACACATTAGCGCAAATATCACATTAAACAAGAAATCATCCATTGTAATAGTACATGTAACTTGCATGTGTGCTGTTAAAGTTTGCAGGATCAGTGATCGATCACAGATAATGAGCACAAATAGTTGAGAAAAGAGCTCTATAAATCGAGAAGTAAGGGAGGAGAGGAAGAGAGAAATATATTTTTGGTGTTGTTAATTGAGCTTCTGTGATATTTTCTACTATGAATGAATTGCTTATTTACAATGGTCATTCAAGTGTGTTTATATACACACTATCACCATATACAAAATATCTAATTAACTCCCCCAAAATATCTAATGATGATCTATTCAAAATATCTAATGAGCTTATAACAAACTAATATCCAACTAACCACATATATATATATATATATATATATATATATATATATCTCAACACTTCCACTTAGCTTGAAAACATAGGTTTGATCTAGTTTAGGAACTACCGACCACGCAACGATTTAAGATGAGAATTATAACCATATACTTGTGTGTCTCTCCAGAAGCTGAACACTAGCCATGCCACAAAACCAAATGTTGAAGCTATGAAAAATTCCCTGCTGATAACTTTGCAGCAATATAAGCAGACAAGGTTTCCCCATCCATAAAAAATGCATGCCCAAGTTGAATCTGTGAACCAATTAAATCTCGAGTAAAGAGTGCTCGTGGAATCATGAGTCAATTCCAGATCATCGCAAGCAACATAGAAAGAGCTGATAAACCTTTTATATTATCTGGATTTAGAAGGTTTGTCCACATTTGTGAAACTGGCATCCACATGAAAAGAAGAGTGACAGTCCATCCAGACAATGATCCCAGCAGATGTAGGAGCAGCAATTCTAACAACATCAGTATTACCAACAGTGCTACATATAGAATAGAAATCAATCTAAATCTAAAGAACACCAAAACCAAGTCTTCAATCAAAAGCCTACTAGATTCTTTCCAAATGTAAAAAAAAAAAAAGATACCAACTAAGAAGAACCAACTCAGATCGTACCAAATTTGATCTCAAATAACTTGTGTCTGTGCAGTGTCATGCATGCTCTGGTTGGGGTCATTATGCTAACGAATGTGCAAGCACTCTTAAAAAATTTAGTAAGAACATATGGGTTTCTCTTAGTGATGATGAAGGAGAAGAGGAAGGAGATCGTAAAATTGAAACACGAGCAATATTGGCTACTGTCTTCAAACAGGCTCTATCGGATAATGAAGATGTCACCAACAATGTTGTCTCAGATGTCACAATATTTGCTCCAACATCAGCAACGATATCAGCATCCTCAACAACACCCGAAATGTATGAATTCTTTAACTATTCTGATGTTAATTAATGGTTCTATTTCGATTAGTGAGGCTGATTGTGTGGATCAAGTTGAATGCAAAGATGATATAATTAATGAGTTACAAAGTCTATGTAAATCATTAATCATAGAATCTAATCAACTTGACAAAAAGGTAAAATCTTTAACTCATGACAATGTAGAATTAAAAGGCACGATAACCCCTAGAGGTTGCACTTACCAAAAATGATATTGAATTTGGTAAGATCCATGCACAATTTGATTTAGCTGAAACAACCTTCCATAAGCTCCACACATGGACTTCAAAATTGAATGAGATACTCAACTTTAGTAAATCTTCACATGCAGGAATTGAGTACGAAAACTCTCTTAAAACTATATGCTCTAATCTCTTTGATAAAAATGAGAAATCATGCTTTGTAAAATAAAAAAGGGCTGAATAATAGTTCCTCATATATGTCAAATAATATGAAGTTTGTATGACATCACCAGGGCCGTCTCAAACATTTTGGGGGTCCTGTGCTAATTCATAAAAGTGAGCCCTTAATATAAGTAAATATACGATTCCAATAATTAAAAAATATTTTAAATTGTACATAACAACTCAATACAACTGCAAGTTAACCAACAACTACTTTAAAAGAGCTATCCTTCTGACACTTTTTGAAGCAAATTCATCAACCAAATCCTCATATGGTATATTCTCCAAAATTTCATTCTCAATTGCTACCAATGCTAATCCGTTAAGCTTTTCTTGTATCATGATAGACCGCAGGTAAGACTTCAATAACTTCAGTTTTGAAAAACTTCTTTCAGCAGATGCAACTATCACGGGAATAGTCAATAAAGTTCTATATGCAATAATTGTATTAGGAAAACAATCTAAGCTTTTCAAATATGTTAATATATCCATCGGTCCCATTTTTTCTCTAGGCAAGAGTTCTCTTAATAACTTTAGCTCCACGGATAATTCATTCCCGTCAATATCAGATTACCCATTATATTCCAATACCTCTTCCAGATTACTACAACAAGACTTCAAATTTGCACCGTCCAATGATTGTAACTTGTGAGAAGAAAACAAGAAATCAAAAATACCTTCATACTCTTGATATTGCTCAAATCTCTTATTAAGAGAAACAATAGCTTGATCGACGAGGCAAAGAAAATAATCAACTCTAAAAGACTCATCTTTAGATAATTCAGCCGATGAGATATTTAAATTCTCATCAAACTGTCTCTTTCTGCGAATTATACGCCTTTGAGGAAATACTGGATTAATATCCAATTCAATAGCAATTTCCTTAGCAGTATTCAAGGCATTATGAAAATCAGTTTCTCTATATCCTTCAAAACTCGAGTATACAAATTAGCAGTAAATCGTCTAGATAATTCATCTCTAGGGCCATTCACAATGGACAAATCTATTTTAGGATATTTCGTCACTAATAACTCAATCCTTTTAGAATCAAGAGCATCCCACATTCTTGGATCAAATATATCAAATGAGTTTTCTTGCTCTTGCTCTACATTATCAATGTCATTATCCTCCAGATCATCGCTTTCATTATAAAATGAATTATTCAAATTATCATCACCATTTTCAGCATCGATTTGACTGTCCACATTATCATTTTCAATGGGGACATTATCTCTATTCTCTGGAATGACTTGATTATCTATATTAATATTCTCATTAACATTATTAACATTTTGATCTTCAACCTGAACTTGTGTCTCTTTTATAACAAACTTATCAAGAGCTCCTCTTTGAGATTTAGTTAATTCTTCAATTTTTTTCTTCTTCTTACGCTTCTCATATCCAGATTCATACTTTCTAGGAGGCATAATATGTAATTGAAATGCAAAAAAGACCGGAAAACCTGGTAATGTTATGTAATGCTCCAATTTGTTAGAACACCCACTTGGCCACTCTCACAATTTGTCAAACATGAATTGAAGCTTTCAAGTTGAATATAGGACGGAACACCGAACACCTACTATTTTTGTTCAATAAAAAATTAGTAAACAATTAAAATATGATAAAAAGAATCACAATCAATACTCTAAAACTTTGGATGCTCTTACTATAAAACTAGTACTAGTAGAAATGTACTCTTTGTACACTATAGAACAAGTGAACAACGACAAAATAAATGTTATGCTACTCTGTTTTTTGTCAAGATTATATATATTTACTTAAATTTAGTTGACACCTTACAGATTAACAAGTTGTAGTTCACTAGTTGCTATTTTTGTAATTATCTATCCTCAAATTTCTGATGTCCAGAAAGTTCAGAAATTTAATGTGTCAATAATTTCTAGTCCAGTAATAACCATTATAAACAATTAAACACTAGTTCACTGTCTAACAAGAACCCTCAAGTTCCTCCTTTCTCGTTGATCACCCGCCCCTCCCCTAAGCAATGAGTAAATAAATAAATTAAGAACAGGAAAATATGAAAACAAACTTTTGATCTTTTTGCACATTCTCTAAGGTAGCGGACTCGAATTTTTTTATCACCATTAGAGAGCAACTGAGCAAGCGTGGTCGGTGGTTCTTGAATCTTGAGTTAAGCGTTAGGGTTTTTTTTGCTCTTCACTCTTGAGCAAGCTGATTTTGGGCTGCTGATGTTTTTATTTTTTATTGTTTTTTTTTTTTTTTGGTAAATGCAAATATTATTACTAATAATGGAAAGAAAGGTGGCTACAATCAGTCATTGAATGTTCTCAATCCTCAACGTAATATAAACAAGAAATGAAGAGGGGAGGGGCGGTCACTCAAAAGGTGCCATTACAAGAGGGGATTAAGTCATATAGAACTCTATAAGATGTTGTTTTAATCTTTGCAATGACCACCTCTGCCGGTATGCTTGTGCCTTCAAAGAGCAATGTATTTCTTGTCTTCCAAATCTCATAGACCACTATGCAAAAGGCAAGCAAGATAGATTTGGCTCGGATGCACATCGCGGTGGTCTTTCTTGATCCACTTAGAGAGCTTTCAATAGTTGTCATTTCTCTTACGATACCCAACCATTCCCTTATGCTCTTCCAAATCAAGCGGGTGTAGGGGCAAGTAAAGAAGAGGTGCTCCTTGTCTCATTAGCACGCTTGCAGAACCCATGAGACTTATCCTCCAAGTTTAGATAGGAAAGAGTGTCTTTTGTAGCTAACCGCTTTATGCAAGTGAGCCAAAGCTGTGAAGGAGAACTTGGGAGGAATGAAGCCTTTCCAAATTTGTGACATCAAAGCTTTTTATCTTGCGGAATGCGCAAGATATCATACTGTGAGCTAGAATCAAATTTTCCGTTAGTGCAACACTTTTCCAAGCCGATAGCGTCGCCTTGGCTACGAAAGATAGAAACAATTTTGTCGCGGATCCCACAAACTTTTTTTGAATAAGGGAGTCCAGGGCGTACCTCGTAATCCCAAAATGATAGGCCTCTCAAATAGTAGCTATTGATCCATTGGACCCATAAGAATCTGCTTGGTGTGAGTTTGCCAAATGGTCGGGATAGCAAGGCATGGTTCCATTCTTTGATGTTCATAAGTCCCAAGCCTCGCCCGGATTGGGGCAAACAAATGACATCCCAAGCGACTCTTGGTGGTTTACCTCCCCATAAGAATTGAATGTATGCAGACCGTACCTTGTTGAGGACAGTGGCGGGAATAGGAAGTGCCCGGAACCAAAAACTCTCAACCCCTTGGATGACCGGCCTGATAAGTTCCAGCTTACCCGCATAAGATAGCGAGTGATGCCCCCATTTCTGAATGTAATCCGATATTGCACTAGTGAACGGAGCAAACTGATCCACCGAGACTGAAATTGGGGACAAAGGGATCCCCAATGCGTCTGGAAAGCTTCCAATGCCGAAACCCACTCTGGACAAAATCAAGTCACGTACTGTTTCATGTACTCCTGATATGTAGACATTGGATTTAGATGGGTTAAGAGTTAACCCTGAGACGACCTCGACTCCTCAAGACACTCGTAAGAATCCCAACGGAAGATACATCTCCTTTGGCAAAAGCATGAGATCATCCGCAAATGCAAGGTGAGTAATGCCCAATCTCTTACACTTTGGATAATAGGAGAAAGCACTTGCCGTTGCCTTAAGTTTAAGCATCCTTGAAAGGTATTCTATGCACAAGATAAAGAGCGAAGGGACATAGGATCACCTTGTCTTAGGCGCTTTCCCTTGAAGTAACCATGTAGCTCCGTTGATTGAAAGAGAGAAAGAAGTTGAGCTAACACATTCCATAATCCATCTTACAAATCTGTCAGGAAATTTTAGACCTCTTAGTCTGCAGGCTCGAGGAAGCTCGAGAGACCGTATCAAATGTTTTCCGAAGATCCACCATAAGCATACACCTTGGTGAGACTCTGGCTCTATTGAAACCTCTCATGACTCTTGTGCAACAAAGACATTATCCATCATGTTTCTTCCTTTCACAAAAGCCCGCGAGATTTGTCAACAAGAGTAGGAAGAACCTTGCCATTCTGTTTGCTAAAATCTTCGTTATGATCTTGTAGACCACATTAGTCAATCCATAGGCCTAAAATCATTTACCTTGGGATCCCGATCAGTCTTGGGCGGGAGGGTAATGATGGTATGGTTCACTGCTTCAAAAGAACTCGGATGAGAAGAACTCTTGAACACTTCTTACTACGTCTTGCCGCGTCTCTCCATCTATCCTTGAAGAAGCGGTAGAAAAACCATCGGGCAGTGCCTTGTCGTTGCCTATATCGGTAAGGGCTTCCCAAATCTCCTTTGGGAGATAAAATGCAAAGTTGTAATCCATCCTCCTTACTTAGCTTGGGCGAGTTGAACAACCGGGATCAAAGTTGGTAGTGGATCTGGATGTGCCTAAAAGGTCTTTGTAAAATTCCACAAGCAATTCTCTAACTTCCTGTGAGATGTTGTGATAGAACCATTGGCCTTGACAAGGTAGTTGATTGAGTTCTGACATTACTCTTCTTGATCAAGGTGTGGAAGTATTTGGAGCATCTATCACTTCCAGCAAGTGTTTCGCCTCGACTTTTGCCTTATGAAATGTCTCTCGGCCTCGATAAGGTGTTTGCTTTTGCTCTTGTGGACTTAACCTTGGCTTTTAGCTCTTCATCAAAGGATCTTCCATATGCGCATTGATAGCCTCCTTAAACTCAATGTTTGCCCATTTGCTCTTTGTTCAATGCTTCCAAAATCACTTATGTTCAATACATGATGGTTGCTTGAGGATTTCAATTTAGAGGCGAGCAATTGGCGGTTCCCAATATGTCTTGTCTCGGCATGAAGTCAATATGTTGTCGAAGAATTTGGATGAGATAGTCACATATTCATGAACTTGAAAGGCCGTTTCCCAACATTATAGGATCTGATAACCGTAGCTATCACGGGACGGTGGTGAGGCGAGTTCCATAGGCAAGTAATTGGCCGTGCAATCAAGGGTCAAATCACTCCAATGTTGATTCATCATCACTCTATCAAGCTTAGAATAAATCGTACCATTCGTCCAAGTGTAGAAGGAACCGGAAGAAGGGGTGTCTTCTAGTCCATGAGCATTCCTGAATTCTCCAAGATCCCTAAGTGCATAAGGCGTGAGAGGAGGACCCCCGCCTTATCATGTGGGTAGCAATAAGTGTTGAAATCTCCCATAATCATCCAAGACTTAACAATGCCAATGTTTCTGAATGTAGTATACATGGGTTTACTGCTGATGTTTTTATTTTTCAGGTTTCTGAATGTATTATACATGGGCTTATATATTTTTTGGGGGCCCCTAAAATCTTTGGGCCCTGTGCTATAACACAGTTCGCACAGACCCAAAGACAGGACTGAACATCATTGTAACTCCCCTGGACACTTAAGACCATACTGCTTCAAAGTTCAAGATTTTGTGAGCAAAATGTGTTATACCCCGTATTCTCAGGGTATGTATGCGAGGACGTACGTACGAGAGCACGACAGAAAAAAAATTGGAAAGGAAGAAAGAGGTGATTCTTCCACGGAAAAAGTTTCCGGTTTTTGTAAGGAAAAATGTTCGTTGAAGGGAATTGGGTTCCCAGATTTGGAATTTGGGCTTCTTAGATTATATTAGAATTATGGAATTTTATTTTCGGAAATGGTCACGTGGGGCCCACGGGAGAAATTTACGGTTTTGTGGGGCCAACTTTGTTTTCGAGATTTTGGCCATTGTGGATATTTTTCGGAAGACGTTTTTTGAGGGCCAATAGGAGGGTGACACGTGTCACCCCTTTAGGTGGCAGTAGAATGACATTTGTGCACCTTTGGTTAGAGTCGTTTTTTTGAAGCGTTTTACATAACTTGCGAAGGAAAATTCCGGCTATGTCGTTTTGTATTTTTGCGGATTTTTAGAGGCGAAACCTTTTGGACCAGCGGGAGGTGACACTTGTCACCTCGTTAGACGATTTGGAGGCGGTCGAGGTGGGTTGGCATGGCGATTGGCCCTGAAGTGTGCCTTGCTTTGTGGCTTGTTTTGTGGAGTGTTTTGTGGAGTAGGGTTTAGGGTGCACTTGGCTTAATCTTGCCACTTACACTTGCTATACACTTGGAAGGATCTTGGCCCTTGGTTGGCCTTTGGTTTTGCTATAAATACCCACCAAGTGTGAAGACTTCATCCATTCCAAAACTTCCAAGTCTTGAAACCCTCTCCTCCCCTTTGTGAGCTCTTGGCGAGAGCCTTCCCTCCCGCACCGTGTGGCCTTTGGCGAGGTTCCCTTCCCGCTGTGGTGCTAGTAGTAGGGTACCACTGCTAGTTGTTTCGTATAATACCCTCCATGTGGTATTGAAATACTTCTCTAGTATTGTTATAATGCCCAAAATACCTTAGCCTTGTACCTTGTAGTATTCCAAAGATACCTCTATCGTAGAGTCGAAATACTACCTTTTGTCCTTTTTAGTCTCAAATCGAAACCAAGGAAATCTTCATAGTTGGTTGAAGTATTTGAGTAGAAGTTAGTTAGAACTTCTAAGGGTTGTTTGGAGGCGGATTGGAGCGCGCGAGTAGGAGCTAAACCTTGCTCGGGATCGACATTATAACTTGGATAATTTTGGGCTTATCGAGGTAATTATCTTGTCCTCTATTGTAATTGGAAATTACATGTTTGTTAGAATATATAGTTGAAGTATACTATATATGGAACTATACTTAGTATTCGGCAATGTCTTTTGACTTAAGCTGAAGAATAAAGAATTGAGCGATAATCACGTAGAAGGATAATAAAGAGAAGAAGCTGAGCTGTAATTACCTAGGGTGTATTCTGATAGACTTATGTAACATTCTTGTGTAGTAGAATTATGCAGCGTCAGGTTAGGCGTGTTAACCCCACTGTTGGCTTGGTAGCGACCTCGATGAAGGAGGAGATTTCTGTTGTTGTGGGAAATCTTCGAATTTTACGTAGAAAGATAGAAACTTGTGTTTTGGGGTTAATAGGCGTTTGTGACCTTTATAGGTGAAAGTACTAAGAGTAGCGTATTCTACTCGAGGAGTGGAAAGGGCTAGCAAGGTTGTAGTACTTGGAGCTTTTGCTTATTATCGATAATCGTCGCGAGGTATGTGAACCTCTTCCTATCTCTTCTAGCATGATATGTGTGAACTATGTAGTGCGGTGAGCGTCGTGTGTTAAGCGTGTTTGATTGTTCTTAAAACATAAAGTGTTATAACGGCTTTATGGGAAGTTGGTTATAACGACTTTATGTAGGTAAGAAAATACTTTGTGGTTTTAAAAGGTAAGCGATGTGAATTATAGCGGCTAGTTATAATAAAGAACTTGATGTATTTCAAAGATTTATAAATCGTTTTGGAAGGAGAGTAACACTTGGTTTTAAAAGGTTTTAAAAGAGTTATACTAGCTTTATGGGAGTTAGGTATAATGTATTAAGAGGTAAAGAAAATGGTTTACTGATGTTAGAAGTTAAGAGACTTGATCTTATAAGATACGAGACTTAACTTATTTGTTTTAATGTGAATGTTTGTGTGAAACCTCATTCGTGAGTACTGAGTACTTGGTTTTATTTAAAGGGATAATGTTTCTTGATTTGGAAATCGAATGTGTATCGACAGGACCAACTGCGGCGTTAATAAAGGAAAATGTATTGAATAATGATGAATTGTATTAAAACCGGTAGAAACCTCCATCTGCATAGAAACTAAGATGAGACAAAATGATATACATTTTCTAGATCATGGGCTTTGTAATAAGAATGTTGTAAACAAGAATAACCTACTCTCACGTGAGACATATATTACTCAATTGTTCTAAAAAGGAATCAAGTGATTAAGTTTGGGAACTATGAAACCATTTGAAAATGAGAAGCTTGAGTATTGAAACTAGGCAAACTGGAACTTAGGAAAAGAATGTTGTTACTTGATTTTGAAAAGGAATGTGGGTTGGTCATCCTAATACTACGGGTATCGGGTGACTTTTATAAAAGTAATGGATCTCTTTTAAAAGAACTTAACGTATGTAGTACTTTGGGGTTAAAAACCCGGACTTTGGCATAAAATGAAAGTACTTTGAGTTGTGTGAAACTTGTCTATGCTTGTTGTTGTGAAACTTGCCTATGCTTGTTGTTGTGAAACTTGCCTATGCTTGTTGTTGTGAAACTTGCCTATGCTTGTTGTTGTGAAACTTGCCTATGCTTGTTGTCGTGAAACTTGCCTATGCTTGTGATGATAGCCTTTGTTGTGCAAGTGTGGTATTTACGTATTCTGGCGTCTCGATAGAGGCGGTTGACTTATTGAGAACTTACTTGGAGCGTCTTTGGCGGTGATGGAGAATTCCACGGGTATGTTTCCATTTTGATTCTTGTCTTGTTGTTGATGTCACGTGGGCGTATCTGCCGTCTGCGATATTAGGGGCATGCGACGTGCGGCGGGTTGATTACCGATATATGGTTATGCGCAACATGGGCGTGTCTACCGTCACGATATCCAGGGGCATGTGGCGTGCGGCGGGTTGACCACCCGATATATTGTTATTGAGGTTACATGGGCGTATACCTGCCGTCTGATGTCCAGGGCATGTGGCGTGCGGCCTTATTGTGTGTTGCATCATGGACATGTCTACCTGCCGTCTGATATTAGGGCATGCGGCCATGATCACGAACATGATGGATGTTGTGGGCGTGAGACCCGTAGTTATATTTAGTGGTGACTTTGAGGCGTGAGTCACGACTTGGCTTTTATGTTGCGTCTTGTATTTTGGTTATCATACATGTCTCCTACTTTTTAAGCTATTATGATTTCATTTCTGATGTTGTGATTTCACATACTTGGTACTGTTATCTTGACCTCCTTGAAGTGCGTTAAATCTGCGGTAAGTACATCGATCGTGGATCCGCTCTTAGGATCTCATTTAGCGTGTTGAAAGCTCCGTTCCTTGGAGGCTTATCTTTGGTATGTTTCCACGAGTTGTAGGTTCTTGTACATTGAGGGTATGGCGAGCCTGTCCGTCATAGTTGTTGTAAATCTTAAGTGCATGCCTTTGTTGTGGGCGGGGTTTGTAAAAAGGATAAGCGTTCGGGTTTTTATGTATATCTTGAAGGCAATTTGTTTTGGTTGCTTTGTTTATTTATTATATCTCTTGTTTCATGACTCGTGTTTTATTTTATTTGGTTTTCTCGATGTTGTATCACTAGGGTGCGAGGTAAGGCACGATCACGGGCGAGTCGGGCGTGACAAAGTGGTATCGAGCGATTAATCCTCGGGAAGTGTCTGAACCGTGTCTAGTAGAGTCTTGATTATCGATGTGTTGTGCACCACATCTATAATCGAGGAGGCGAACATTTAGGATTAGTTTCCATTCTTCTCATTACGAGATCGTGCCTTAGAGGTTTGTGTTGTAAGTTGGACCCTCGGCGTATCTCGTTTTACGATTATGCCTCCGCGAGCAGCGAGCCCGGAAGGGCAAAGCGGCCGAGTCTTTGCTAGTGAGATCTGAGAGAAGCGCGAGCGGTCGATGCACGAGGCAGTGCTTGGCAGCGAGTTTAGCGCGCCGCCCGGCCTGGCGAGGTTTAAGCGCGGCCGTGGCGTGAGACTCTGATGCACGAGCCTCGGTCCGCGATGCAGGCGGGGAGATGGGCCTGAGAGATGGCGATTATTGGCGAGTTGTGGCGGATATGAGGCAGTGGATCGCGGCGATTCGGTTCAGCGGCTTTTGTAGTGCACGAGCGAATAGTTTGAGGCTACGGGACTTTACGAGTTGTAGCGCGAGTTTTATGGGTGAGGCACGAGGATGATCGCGAGGAGTTCATCCGGCGATTCTGACGGATCGTGCGGGTGATCGAGGCTTGAGACCGAGTCTGTGACCTTTGGTTCGCATCGGCTGCGTGATACGCGATCGATTGGTTTGATTCATAGGAGCTTTCGGGAGAGCATGCGCCTCAGCGGTATGGGATGAGTTTTGGGGCTTTCCTCACGCACTTCTTGCCTCCGCATGATGAGGAGAACGCGGGCCAACAATTTTTGATGCTTAAACGAGGCGGGCGTGCGGTTGGGAGTACAATGTGAGTTCGACTCATTGGCGTGCGTCCAGCGTTGGTAGCTAGTATGGAGGATCGAGTGCACGATATGTCAGGGCTAGATGATTACCAGCGAGGCTTGTTGGTGTAGCTCTTGGCCGGGCATGGACATTGCCCGTCTGAGCTGTGCACAAGGATGTGAGTGCGGAGAGGTCGGCGGAATGACACAGATCAGCGAAGAAGGGCGGAGACATCGAGTCTTTTAGCGGCGTTCGAGGCGGACCGCCTCGGCCAGTGAACTAGTTTTGCACCCCGCTTGATCTGAGTGGTCCTCCACCGTCTTGAGGCGGTCGGGGCTCGAGGTTGAGTTTCGAGGAAGTAGGGTGTTGGCGGATCGATCACCCTGCCTCGGTGTGGTCGATGTGGTAGACCGCATTTCGGGAAGTGTCGTAGTACGAGGAGCTTGTTATTCTTGCGGCCAGCGGGGCCATATGGCGAGAATTGTCAGGCCGAGGTAGCGGTAGGATAGCCTGAACTGAGGCGGTTGCGGGCCACGGTAAGTCGCGGTGGAAGTTCGATTTTAGCGGTCCGAACCGCCTAGTTTAGTATATCCTTAACCACGTAGATACTTGTATGTGTTGATGTTAATGATGTGTTAAGTGTTATGTTCGGATAGCTTTGTGCTATAGTGTGATTTAAAAATCTGGTTAGTGTGAGATGGAAGTGGTGGCGTTAGCGATGTGATTTAGCGAGGATTGTTAGTGTCGGGGAACAAGGGCGTGGCAGCGATTGTGGGTCGGGTTGAGGGCGTGATCTGGGTCAACCGTGCCGGATAAGGTGGGGTCAGTTAGGTGGTCGCCCGGTGGTAGGTCACGAGGATGCTAGGCCCAAGTTTGTATGATCATCGTATGAGTTCGTGGGCGCGTTCGACCGAGCGGTTCGTAAAGGCGGGAATGGCCTTAAGGAAGTTTGAGGTTAGTAAGATGACCAAGTTTGGAGGTAGTGACTCCGGAGATTTTTGGGAGCGGAGTAATGGTGAAGTATGGTACGTCTTGGGAGAGTTCAAGTGTTCGAGAGGGCGGCGAGTAAGGAAGGAAGAGAGCGTGTGTTATTTCGTGGCCCAGCGTGGCGTTGACAACTTGTTATAGGAACTTCATCGATATCCGTCTTGAGAAGGAACATTCGGGACGAATGTTTCTAAGGAGGAGAATGTTATACCCGTATTCTCGGGGTATGTATGCGAGGGCGTGCGTGCGAGAGCACGGAGAAAAAATTGGAAAGGAAGAAAGAGGTGATTCTTCCACGGAAAAAGTTCCGGTTTTGTAAGGAAAAATGTTCGTTGAAGGGAATTGGGTTCCCAGTTTGGAATTTGGGCTTCTTAGATTATATTAGAATTATGGAATTTTATTTTGGAAATGGTCATGTGGGCCACGGGAGAAATTTCTGGTTTTGTGGGGCTGACTTTGTTTTGAGATTTTGGCCATTGTGGATATTTACCGGAAGGCGTTTTTGAGGGCCAATAGGAGGGTGACACGTGTCACCCCGCCTAGGTAAGCAGTAGAATGACATTTGTCTTGCACTTTGGTTAGAGTCGTTTTTCGGCGAAGCGTTTTACATAACTTGCGAAGGAAAATTCGGCTATGTCGTTTTGTATTTTGCGGATTTTTAGAGGCGAAACCTTTTGGACCAGCGGGAGGTGACCTTGTCACCTCGTTGGACGGATTTGGAGGCGGTCGAGTGGGTTGGCACTTGGCGATTGGCCCTGAAGTGTGCCTTGCTTTGTGGCTTGTTTTGTGGAGTGTTTTGTGGATTAGGGTTTAGGGTGCACTTGGCTTAATCTTGCCACTTACACTTGCTATACACTTGGAAGGATCTTGGCCTTGGTTGGCCTTTGGTTTTGCTATAAATACCACAAGTGTGAAGACTTCATCCGTTCCAAAATCTTCCAAGTCTTGAAACCATCTCCACTTTGTGAGCTCTTGGCGAGAGCCTTCCCTCCCCGCACCGTGTGGCCTTTGGCGAGGGTTCCCTTCCCGTTTGTGGTGCTGGCAGTGGGGTACCACTAGCCTAGTTGTTTCGTATAATACCCTCCTTGTGGTATTGAAATACTTCTCTAGTATTGTTATAATGCCCAAAATACCTTAGCCTTGTACCTTGTAGTATTCCAAGATACCTCTGTCGTGAAGTCAGGAAATACTACCTTTTTCCTTTTAGTCTCAAAAAACCACAAGGAAATCTTCATAGTTGGTTGAAGTATTTGAGTAGAAGTTAGTTAGAACTTCTAAGGGTTGTTTGGAGGCGGATTGGAGCGCGCGGGTAGGAGCTAAACCTTGCTCGGGATCGACATTATAACTTGGATAATTTTGGGCTTATCGAGGTAATTATCTTGTCCTCTATTGTAATTGGAAATTACATGTTTGTTAGAATATATAGTTGAAGTATACTATATATGGAACTATACTTAGTATTCGGCAATGTCTTTTGACTTAAGCTGAAGAATAAAGAATTGAGCAGTAATCACGTAGAAGGATAATAAAGAAGAAGCGATGTAATTACCTAGGGTGTATTCTGATGAACTTATGTAACATTCTTGTGTAGTAGAATTATGCAGCGTCAGGTTAGGCGTGTTAACCCCACTGTTGGCTTGGTAGCCAGCCTCGATGAAGGAGGAGATTTCTGCATTGCGGGGAGGTCTTTGCCAATTTTACGTAGAAAGATAGAAACTTGTGTTTTGGGGTTAATAGGCGTTTGTGACCTTTATAGGTGAAAGTACTAAGAGTAGCGTATTCTACTCGAGGAGTGGAAAGGGCTAGCAAGGTTGTAGTACTTGGAGCTTTTGCTTATTGTCGATAATCGTCGCGAGGTATGTGAACCTCTTCCTATCTCTTCTAGCATGATATGTGTGAACTATGTAGTGCGGTGAGCGTACGTGTGTTAAGCGTGTTTGATTGTTCTTAAAACATAAAGTGTTATAACGGCTTTATGGGAAGTTGGTTATAACGACTTTATGTAGGTAAGAAAATACTTTGTGGTTTTAAAGGTAAGCGATGTGAATTATAGCGGCTAGTTATAATAAAGAACTTGATGTATTTCAAAAGATTTATAAATCGTTTTGGAAGGAGAGTAACACTTGGTTTTAAAAGGTTTTAAAAGAGTTATACTAGCTTTATGGGGAGTTAGGTATAATGTATTAAGAGGTAAAGAAAATGGTTTCTTGATGTTAGAAGTTAAGAGACTTGATCTTATAAGATAAGAGACTTAACTTATTTGTTTTAATGTGAATGTTTGTGTGAAACCTCATTCGTGAGTAATGAGTACTTGGTTTTATTTAAAGGGATAATGTTTTCTTGATTTGGAAATCGAGAATGTGTATCGACAGGACCAACTGCGGCGTTAATAAAGGAAAATGTATTGAATAATGATGAATTGTATTAAAACCGGTAGAAACCTCCATCTGCATAGAAACTAAGATGAGACAAAATGATATACATTTTCTAGATCATGATTTCTTTGTAATAAGAATGTTGTAAACAAGAATAACCTACTCTCGCGTGAGACATATATTACTCGATTGTTCTAAAAGGAATCAGTGATTAAGTTTGGGAACTATGAAACCATTTGAAAATGAGAAGCTTGAGTATTGAAACTAGGCAAGCTGGAACTTAGGAAAGAATGTTGTTACTTGATTTTGAAAAGGAATGTGGGTTGGTCATCCTAATACTACGGTATCGGGTGACTTTTATAAAAGTAATGGATCTCTTTTAAAAGAACTTAACGTATGTAGTACTTTGGGGTTAAAAACCGGACTTTGGCATAAAATGAAAGTACTTTGAGTTGTGTGAAACTTGCCTATGCTTGTTGTTGTGAAACTTGCCTATGCTTGTTGTTGTGAAACTTGCCTATGCTTGTTGTTGTGAAACTTGCCTATCTTGTTGTTGTGAAACTTGCCTATGCTTGTTGTCGTGAAACTTGCCTATGCTTGTGATGATAGCCTTTGTTGTGCAAGTGTGGTATTTACGTATTCTGCGTCTCTCGATAGAGGCGGTTGACTTATTGAGAACTTACTTGGGCGTCTTTGGCGGTGATGGAGAATTCCACGGGTATGTTTCCATTTTGATTCTTGTCTTGTTGTTGATGTCACGTGGGCGTGTCTACATCGTCTGATGTCCGGGGCATGCGGCCGTGCGGCGAGTTGATTACGATATATGGTTATGCGCAACATGGGCGTGTCTACCGTCACGATATTCGGGGCATGTGGCGTGCGGCGAGGTTGACCACCGATATATTGTTATTGAGGTTACATGGGCATGTATACCGTCTGATGATGTCCGGGGCATGTGGCCATGCGACCTTGTTATTATTGTTGCATCATGGACATGTCTACACCGTCTGATATTAGGGGCATGCGGCCATGATCTGAACATGATGGATATTGTGGCGTGAGACCCGTAGTTATATTTAGTGGTGACTTTGAGGCGTGAGTCACGACTTGGCTAACTTTTATGTTGCGTCTTGTATTTTGGTTATCATACATGTCTCGCCTTTTTAAGCTATTATGATTTCATTCTGATGTTGTGATTTCACATACTTGGTACTGTTATCTTGACCTCCTTGAAGTGCGTTCATCTGCGCGAGTAGAATACATCGGTCGTGGATCCGCTCTTAGGATCTCATTTTTGTGTTGGAAAGCTCCGTTCCTTGAGGCTTATATTTGGTATGTTTCCACGAGTTGTAGGTTCTTGTACATTCGGGGTATGGCGAGCCACATGTCCGTCATAGTTGTTGTAAATCTTAGAGGTTTGTAACCTTTGTTGTGGGCGGGGTTTGTAAAAGGATAAGCTGTTCGGGTTTTTATGTATATCTTGAAAGCATTGTTTTGGTTGGCCTGTTTATTTATTATATCTCTTGTTTCATGACTCGTGTTTTATTTTCCGCTGGTTTTCTCTGATGTTGTATCACTAGGGTGCCCGGGGTAAGGCACCAGTCACGGGCCCGGAATTCGGGGCGTGACAAAATGTTTCCTAAATTGTTGTCCAACATTCCGGATAAACATCGAAGCAACATTTCTGAGCCAAAAGGTAAAAATATTTTAAGAGAGTTTGTGTCCTAAAAAGGATGTAACTTGTAATGTTGTCGTAACTGCATTAAGAACTAAAATTTCAGGTTCTTGGTACTTTGATAAGAGGTGTTCTCGCCACATGACAGGTACAAAAGGATTTCTAAGGAACTATGAGTCATTCAATGGAGGTTGCGTGACTTATAGAGGTGACAATAAAAGCAAAATAATTGAAAAGAGGATCTTAGATGTTCCTGGTTTTCCAGACTTAAGAAATGTCTTACACATGATGGGTTAATGGCTAATTTGATTAGTACAAGTCAACTGTGTGATGATGATCTTAAGGTAAAATTAATAAGAATACTTGTAATATTACGAATGAAGCCAATGTAAGTGTCATGACAGGTACTAGAACAAGTGATAATTGTTATCTTGTTTTTAAGACAAGAAATATGGAATAATGCTAAGATCAATGACACAACACTATGACATCAAAAGTTGGGACATATGAACTACCACAATTTAGAAACATTAGTATCATATGAAACAGTTATAGCCTTACCTAAATTTAGCCATTAAGGTAGAACTGTTTGTGAAGATTGTTTAAAAAAGCAAACATGTATCTCACATAATGTTGTCCAACACGACGGACAATATTCAGGTACGTCTCACTGTTTTTAATTATTACATATGAATTTAATGGGTCCAATTGAAGTAGACAGTCTAGGAGGCATGAGGTATTCCTTTGTGATAGTAGATGATTTTTCTAGATATTTTTTGATATATTTTTTTAAAGAAAAATCACAAATGTTTGACATGTTTAAAATCTTGCATTCTAGAATTAGAAATTTATTTTATTCTCCTATTTTTCGGATTAGATCCGACCATAGAAAGAAGTTTTGAAAATAGTTCATTCAGATTTTTTTATGAGAAAAAGGGAAATTTTCATGAGTTTTCTGCCCCCAAAACTCCTCAACAAAATGGGGTTGCAGAACGGAAGAATGAGATATTGCAAGAAATGGCTAAAGTGATGTCTGGTTCTAAACATTTGTCCAAACATTTATGGACAAAAGCCTTGAATACTGCTTATCACATCGCTAATAGAGTCTATTTAAGGTAAGGAACAAAGATGATACCTTATGAGATTATAAAATAAAGAAACTAACTTGCTTTACTTTCATGTTGTTTGGGTGTATTTATAGTCATGCTTATCGAGTCAGAATTATACAAGAGTTTGTAAATATTATCTTTGATGATCTTTCTGATGTTTCTAGAAAAACTATTGAAAATAACATTATAGATACAATGAAAAGTCCACAGATTGTAGAAGAATCGAATATTGCCACAAATGTTTCCACACCTGAAGCAACATCCGAAATAGCTATAGAGACCACAGAGGCCACAAATGAGGAGTTAGGTGCTGAATTGCTAGACCAAGTTCATAGGGACCCCTCATCAAGGATTAGGAAGAATCATCCAATGGGCCAAGTGATATGGAGTGTTTTTGAAAGAATTAGAACAAGAGGCAAAGAACCACTCAACTACAGAAAAATGGTAAGGTATTTGTGTATGTCTACCAAATACCAAGAGGTTAGTCTTTCTTATTTTATATCTACTTTAGAACCTTAGAATGTTTTAGAAGCACTTAATGATAATTTTTGGATTCAAGCAATGCAAGAAGAACTTGAACAATTTTCTCAAAATGAAGTATGGGACTAGTTCCACGTCCAAATAATACAAATGTAATTGGAACTAAGTGGATTTTTAAAAATAAATCAAAACGAATCAGGATCAATTGTTAGAAACAAAGCTCGTCTAGTTGCACAAAGCTATACTCGGGTTGAAGGAATCAATTATGATGAAACCTTTACACTTGTAGCTAGATTGAGTCAGTTAGACTTTTTCTTGTTATTTCTTGTTGTTTGAAAATTACCTTACACCAAATGGATGTAAAAGGTGCATTCTTAAATGGTTATCTAGATAAGGAAGTCTATGTTGAACAACCAAAATTATCTGAAGATCTTTACCATCCAAACTATGTGTACAAGCTCAAAAAGGCTTTGTATGGGTTAAAACAAGCCCCTCGTGCATGGTATGGTCGTCTAACTAACTTCTTTCTTGAATTGGGTTTTAACCGTGGTGAAGCTGATCATACTTTATTCATTAAACGTCATGGTGTAGATATTATTATTGCTCAAATCTATGTAGATGACATAGTCGTTGGTTCGACCTCACAGTCTTATCTAAAGTCATTTGTTGAAGCTATGTCATCGATATTTAAAATGAGCATGATTGGAGAACTAACTTTTTTCTTAGGCTTGCAGATTAAGCAAAGTGAATATGAAATTTTCAGCTGACAAAGTAAATATGCGAAGAATCTAGTTAAGAGATTTGGGTTGAAAATGCTAAACAGATGAAAATGCCAATGGGATCGTCGCAGAAGGTATGTAAGGATAATGTTGGTGAAAATGTTGACCCAATATTATATCGATCTATAATAGGTAGCCTTCTTTATTTTATTGCTATTCGTCTCGATATTATGTTTAGTGTTTGCGTTTGTACACGTTTTCAAGAATGTCTAAAAATATTCCACTTAAATACCATAAAACGTATCATTCGATACATATAAGACATATATGAGTTGGAAATTTGGTATTTCAAAGACACTAATCCTAACATAATAGGGTTTAGTGACTCGGATTGGACTGGAGATGTGGATGATATGAAGAGTACAAGTGGAGGATATTTTAATCTTGCCAATAACCTTGTTTCATGGTATAGTCATAAACAAAATTGTGTCTCACTTTCAACTGTTGAATCTGAATATGTAGCAGTTAAAAGTTGTTGCTCTTAATTAATATGGCTACAATACTTGTTAGACGACAATGGATTTACTAGCAACATTTTTCTAAAAATCCAGTTCAGCACTCACGTACAAAATATATTGATATTAAACATCACTTTTTAAGAGATTTAGTTGAAAAATAACTAGTTCAAATTGAACATGTTGACACTCTTTGTCACGACCCGTTCCGGGGCCCGTGACTGGTGCCTTACCCCGGGCACCGTAGTAATACAACATCAGAGAAAATCAGCGGAAATAAAAACTTAAAAATGAACAAGAGATAAGATAATAAAACAGGCCAACCAAACGGTTACCTTCCAATAAAATATATATACAAATCTTGCAAACCGAACAGTTTAATCCTTTTTACAAACCCTGCCCACAACAGTACTACAGACCTCTAAGAGTTTTTATACAACATGACGGGACAGGGCCCCGCCATACCCCTGAATGTACAAGAACCTACAACTCAGGGTAACATACCAAAGATAAGCCTCCGGAGAAACGGAGCTTCCCAACGCTGAACTGTGATCCTAAGAGCGAGGATCAGCAACCGATGTACCTCTACCTGCGGCATGAACGCAGCCCGGCGAGGTCGATAACAGTACCAAGTATATGGCGAAAATACTGTAAATGAAATCATAGCAGTCTATATAAAGCAGGAGACATGTATGATAACCAAACTACAGTTCACAATAAATAAGCAGTCATGTAAGTCAGGGACTCACGCCCTCAGAGTCATCACTCAAATATAACTATGAGTCTCACGCCCGCAACATCAATCATGCCCGTGGAATACCTTCCTCACTGCCGACAGTCTATGATATAATAACACCACGGAGTACACATGAACACCAAGTCTGTACTAACAATACTATACAACCAAACCACGGTGACACGGCGCACGAAAGCCGACCACGGATACCGCGCCGTGTCACGTGGCCGGCAAGTACGAGGGCTAACTACGTGTACGAAGGTAGTATCACGAGACCGTCACTAAACCGAGCGGGCAAGCGCGAGGGCTAACTACAGTGTACAGGCCGAATCACCACGCAGACGGCAAGTACGAAAGCCGACCACGGATACCGCGCCGATCAAGAAAACCTCATGGAGAGCTAGTCCATGGAATAACACTATCAGCGGAAATGAACCTCATCATGGCGCGTACCCGTGGACCGTCCATCGAGTCGATGCCCATGGACTATCATAGTGGAAGCATACCCGTGGGCCACCCATCGTGTCAGTATGTCCAAAATGATCAAGAATAACACGACCGGCCCTCCATTCGAGAGACGCGGTAACATATGAATACAACACTTGCACAACAAGACTATCACACGCAAACATAGACAAGTTACACACAACTCAAGGTACTTTCATTTTATGCCAAAGTCCAGGTTTTAACCCCAAAGTACTACGTATGTTAAATTCTTTTTTAAAGGATCCATTTCTTTTACAAAGGTCACCCGATACCCGCAGTATAGAGTGACTAACATTTTTTAAGTAAACCAAAACAACTTCCATACTTTCCTTTTAAAAATCAAATTAAGGCAATACCATGCATTCTTTTTAGACCAAAACACTTCTCCTTTTAAAGTCAAGTTACTACTTTAAAACCAATGATAAAACCATTCTTTCGTTTTCATAAAGTCGTTATAACTAACTTCCCATAAAGCTGTTATAACACTTTATGTTTTAAACCAATTTTAAGACAAAACAATGCCTTTCTTTTAAACCAAAAACTCTTTAATTTCCTCAAGTCTCCTTTAGAAATCAAGTTCCTTACTTATTCTCATTTCCGAAATCAGTAAAACATTATTCTTTTAAAAACCAAGTACTCATTACTCACGAATGAGGTTTCACACTTCTTAACAACTTTCACATTAATTCGATTAAGTCAAGTCTCTTATCTTTTAAGATTAAGTCTCTTAACTTCTAAAATCAATAACCATCCTTTTATCTTCTTAAGTCGTTATACCTAACTTCCCATAAAGCTAGTATAACTTTTAAGCTTTCAAAACCAAGTATTACTCTTCTTTCAAAAACGGTTCTTAAATCTTTTGAAGTACTTCAAGATTCTTATTATTCAGGCTTAAGTCCAAAGACATTGCCGTAAAACTACGTTCAGTTAACACACGTACGTCTACCGTACTATATATATTCCTTTAAAATATCATGCTCATGAGTATAGAAAGAATCACATACCTCGCGACGATTATCGACTATCAGCAAATAGCTCCAAAGTACTGTAATCCTGCTAGCCTTTTTCACTTCTTCGAGTAGAATACGCTACTCGCGATTTCACCCTATAATGGTCATACAAGTCTATCAATGTCTAGACTACTCAGAAAATAATTCTAGATCTGATTCCTTTATTCTACGGAAAATTGGGCGTGACTTCCCTACAGTCAAATTTCACAAGTCTCATCAGAATACTGATCTATGTAAGTACAATTCAATTCTCTTCTTATATACCTTCCTTGTATATAACTTATACTTAATTCTTATACTTCAACATTATGTAAACTTAATTACAAAAGAAGGTCAAGCGTATTTACCTCGGTAACCCCAAAATTATCCAAGTTTAAATGTCGATCCTGAGCAACGTTTAGCTCGACTCGGCGCTCGACCCGCTCCAAACAACCCTTAGAAGTTCTACGCAACTTATACTTAATACTTCAACTCGCTATGAAGATTTTCCTTAGGGTTTCGGTTTGAGACTAAAAGGACAAAAATGTAGTATTTCCGGGCTCTACGTATAGAGGTAACTTTGGAATACGACAAGGTATAAGGCTAAGGTATTTTGGTATAGTAACAATAATTGGAGAATACTTTTCTACCAAGGGGGGGGGGTGTATTTCACGATAACTACTCAAGAGGGGGTATACTCGGCGAGGGCCTTTACTAGGGAGGAGACTCTCGCCGAGGGGCCTCACAGGGAGGGTGCTCAAGGCGAGCAACAAGAAGAGGGGGGGGGGGGGATTTTAAGACTTAGAACACATTTTGGATGAAGAAGTCTTCAACAAGGGAGGGGTATTTATAGGGAAACCAAGGGCCATGATCGAGCCAAGTGGGGGGGGGGGGCAAGTGGAGGGTCAAGATCAAGCCAAGTGCACCCTAACCCTACTCCTCAAATCCCTCACAAACATTGACCCATGGATTAGGCCACAAAACATGGCACAAACCCTCCCCAATCTCGGCCACTAGAACGCCCACTTGAGGGTGACAAGTGTTACCCTCTCGTTGGTCCAAAATATTTCATCTCTCGGAAAAATCCGCAAAAATTATAAATGACATAGACGGAATTTTCCTTTCGCAAGTTACAGAAAAGCGTTTAAAAAAAGCGATTCTTTACGGGGGTTGTGTACAAATTTCGAATCTTGCCTAACTTTAAGGCTCAAACTTTTCTACGTACGCCCATACGTACATACTCTGGAAATACGGGGTATAACATTCTCCCCTCCTTAGAAACATTCGTCCCGAATGTTCCTTCTCAAGACGGATAACGATGAAGTTCCTTCTTAACTTAAACAAGTTGCCAATGCCACCCATGGCCACAAAATAACACACGCTCCAATACTTAATCCAAGTCTACGAGGAATCACCTCTAACATCACAAAAGCTTCCACCTTGGTCTAAAGGATACTCCCTTCGCAACTTCACTTCACAACAAAATGATCTCTTTTATTCTGCTAACACACGTTCACTTCTTTCCTTACTCGTCGTAATCACTTGAACTCTCCCAGTATATGTGTCACGACCCGAACCCGGGCCCGTGACTGGTGCCTTACCCCGGGCACCCAAGTAGACATACATCAGAGTAATCAGCGGAACTTAAAACAAGACATGGAATATCAAGAAGTGTAAAACAGTAATCTGAGAAAACTTGCCTTTCGGCATATATATATAACAACTAGAACAGTTACATCCCTTTTACAACTCTACCCACAACAGTACTACAGACCTCTAAGAATGATATGACAACAATGGCGGGACAGGGCCCCGCCATACCCCTGAATGTAAATACCTACAATGACAGGGGACTATACCACTGATAAGCCTCCGGAGGAACGGAGCTTCCCAAAACGCTGAATTGTGATCCTAAGAGCGAGGATCGATGACAGGTGTACCTCTACCTGCGGCATGAACGCAGCCCCCCGAGGTCGATAACAGTGCAGTATGTGAACGAAAAATCGTAATTGAAATCATAGTAGTCTATATAAAGCAGAGACATGTATGATAATCAAACTACGATTCCTGATAAATAAGCGATCATGTCAGTCGGGGACTCGCGCCTCAAAGTTATCACTCAAATATCACTATGGGTCTCACGCCCATAACATCAATCATGCGTGGAATACCTTCCTCACCGCTGTGATCTATGATATCAAAGCACGAAGGAATACATGAACACCGGTCCCACGTGTCATAATAAAACCGCACGGTAAGTGCGAAGGCATAGCCGACTACTAACACCAGCGGTACTAACAAGGTCATAAAGCGTATCATGAGATCTGTGACCGCCACATGATCGAAGGCCGCCACACGCCCGCGGTATCAAATGTCGGCGTCTAGCCACGAACTTCCCGACTCCGCGTAGGCCAACCTCGTAGGCCCGCATGAGGTATTCCGCGTCGAGGTTAGCTACTCCGGCGTCCGCTGGACTCGCGATCCGCGTGCCACATGGACCGCATGACCATAAAGGCCGCACACTAACCTGGAACTCTCGTAGCTCCGCATAGGTCCCCGGGACCCGCATGAGGTATTCTCGAATCATGGTCCCAGACCGCCTGAGTCTACCCCGCATCGGAGGGCAGCTTAACCCCCGGGATCATGTCAAGGTGAGTGGTACAATACCAACATAACGACTGATCGTTTAAACAACTTAAGCGCAATTGAGGAAAAACCCCTTTACACAAACATCACAAGATATTAACACACGTAGCATCCTAGCATGTTTACTTATCAAATCAACAAGAAAGTATTACAAGGCTATCACAAACCAACACAATCAAGTTATTCACACAAGGTACCTTCTACTATATGATTAACAAGATCGGGTTTTTATCCCCAAAGTACTTCATACATTAACTCTTTAAAAGATCTGCTTCTTTCTCAAAAGTCACACAATACCCGTAGTATAAAAATAGAGTGCTATCTTTTGAAGTAATTCAAAACACTACTCTTTGTAAAATCAAGTAACAACATTCTTTTCCAAACGTTCAAGTTTGCCTAATTTCAATTACTCAAGTTTCTCATTTTCGAAAGGTTTCGTAGTTCATAGTATTAATCACTTAACGATATAATTCTCCTTTAAAACAATTTGAGAAACATATGTCTTATATGTGAGTAGGTTATTCTTGTTTATAACAATCTTATTAAAGCAGCCATGATCTAGGAAATGTAATATCATTTTGTCTCATCTTAGCTTCTATGCAGATGGAGGTTTCTACTGGTTTTAATAATACATTAATAGTCAATACATTTCCCCTTTATTAGCGCTGCTGTGGTTTGTTCGATACTTATTCTGATTTCTGAAATCAGTAAAACATTATTCCTTTTAAAAACCCAAGTACTCATTACTCATGAATGAGGTTTCACACCTTTTTAACAAAATTCATATTAATAATTAAGTCAAGTCGCTTATCTTTTAAGATCAAGTCTCTTAACTTCTTAAATCAATAAATCATTCTTTTTATCTCTCTTAAGCCGTTATACCTAACTTCCCATAAAGCTAGTATAACTCTTAAGCTTTTAAAACCAAGTATTACTCTTCTGTTAAAAATGATTGATTCTTTTGAAATACTTCAAGATTATTCAGCTTAAGTCAAAAGACATTGCCGTAATTATTATTCGATTAACACACGACGTCACCGTACTATATATATTTTAAAATATCATGCTCAAGAGTATAGGAAGAATCACATACCTCGCGACGATTATCGACTATTAGCAAAACGCTCCATGGCTATAACCCGGCTAGCCTTGTCCACCTTTCAAGTAGAACATGCTACTTGCAGAACTTTCAACCTATAAAGGTTATACAAGTCTATCAACGTCTAGACTACTCGGTAGGATAAATCTAGATACAAGATTCTACGGAAAATTGGCGTGACTTCCTACCCACAACTTCACAAGTCTATCTGAATACAAATCATATGTAAGTACAGTTCAATTCTCTTCTTATATACTTTCCTTGTATATACCTTATACTTAATTCTTATACTTCAATAGTATATACTCAATTACAAAAGGGAGACAAGATATTTTACCTCGATAAGCCCAAAATTATCCAAGTCTAAATGTCGATCCTGAGCAACGTTTAGCTCCTACTCTGGGCGCTCCAACCCGCTCCAAACAACCCTTAGAAGTTCTACGCAACTTCTACTTAATACTTCAACCGGCTATGAAGATTTTCCTTAGGGTTTCGGTTTGAGACAAAAAGGACATAAGGTAGTATTTCCGGGCTCTACGTATAGAGGTAACGTTTGGAATACTACAAGGTATAAGGCTAAGGTATTTTGGGTATAGTAACAATACTTGGAGAGTATTTCTACCAAGAGGGGGGGTACCTCTCGGCCACACCACTAGGAGGGTGTACCCTGCCAAGGCCTCAGGAGGGGGTGTACTTCGCCAAGGCCTTCTCGAAGGGGGAGGGGGTGTTCTTGGACGAGAACACAATACCAAGAGAGGGAAGAGGGCTTTCAAGACGTGGAGATTTATGGAATGGATGAAGAAGTCTTCAAAGGGGGGGGGGGGGGGGGTATTTATAGGAAAAAAAATGGCCAAGATCTAGCCAAGTGGGGGGCAAGTGTAGGGCCAAGATTTGCCCAAGTTCCCCCTATCCTACTCCCCAAAACCCTCACAAAACATTGACCCATGGATTAGGCAAGAAAACATGGCACAAAACAAGGCCAAAACAAGGCCAAAACCGTGACCCAATTCGTCCACTAGGACGCCCACTTGAGGGTGACAAGTGTCGCCCTCTCGTTGGTCCAAAATATTTCGTCTATCGGAAAAATTCGCAAAAATAAGAAATGACATAGCCGTATTTTTCCCTTCGCAAGCTTTGTAAAACGTTTCGTCGAAAAACGACTCTAATCGGGGGTTGTGAACAAAATTCGAACCTTGCCTAACTTTAAGGCTTAAACTTCCGTACGTACGTCCTTACGTACATACTCTGGAAATACGGGGTATAACATTCTCCCCTCCTTAGAAACATTCGTCCCGAATGTTCCTTCTAAGTCTCAAGACATACATGCGCCAGTATAGTCTTCACTGTTGTACTTACGAAAACAATCATGCCACACCTGGCCACAATACAACACGCAAAAACACTTACATCCCAGTCCACGAGGAATCACTTCCATCACTACAAAAGCTCCCACCCGAAGTCTAAAATATACTCCCTTCGCACCTTTACTTTACAAACGAAATGATCACACCTCTGTTCTTAACACATGCTCGCTTCTTCCCTTACTCGTCGTACCCTGCTCGTACACTCGAACTCTTTCTCATAACTTATCAAATTTCTGCTATTGCTTCTGTTTCCAAAATCTCTGGGTTACTATCTTCAACTTGGTCATCATTAACTGGGAACACTCTGGATGGATCTCCGATACTTTCCCGAACATAACAACACGAAAGACTGGACGCACTGCCTCCCACGCTGGACGGCAATGCCAACTTTAGGCAACCTGTCCTATCCTCCAAAGGATCTGAAAACGCTCCAAGTACCTCAGGCTAAGTTTCCTCACGACCCTAACCACATTCTGCTGAAACAGGTATGAACCAACAATCTGAACCTTGCCAACATCGAACCAATCGACCGGCAACTTACACTTCCGCCCCTATAAGGTTTCATAAGACGACATCCGAACACTGAAATGGTAGCTAAAACACTCCCTCAACAGGAGGCAACAACCTCGCGGCTACCGCGAAATCCAAGCGCCCGAGGCGAATGCGTCATCGAGACTCACCGGAGTTCCTACCCTGCCTGGTAAAACTTCCAGAAAAAGAAGTAGCCAAAACCTGGGCTTCACTGTCTGTCATAAGGTAAAAGCAGGCACCTCGTGCAGCCTTACAACCTTCTTGATATAAACATCTCGCATAACTTACTGCCGAGTACCAGGTTTTGACTAAAAGATAAGACGGGCTGACCTCCTCGGCCCGACTACTGGTCGAATGCATCCACGAACTCGTACGCTGGTTAACTAAACATGGGCCTAACACCCTCATGACCCTAACACAAAGCGGGACCACCACAAACTGACCCCACCACAAAACAGGCCGCGGGTTGACCCTCAATTGGTCCCCAACCCGACCCGCTATCACACAAAACTCTTGTTCCCCGATCCGGAACAATCTCACAATCAAGTCACGAAAACCTAGTAGTCTTCTTAGATCAACTACCCTCATTCATTTCACACTACCCAGGGACTTATCACACAAATATATCTCACGTGCACTATGCACTCCGATAAGGGTCAAACATAAACTAAATCTTTTACTTGAGATGGCCCTGCCTCTAAGGTCTCCACGTATAAAACTCTAAGGCTTACACTTACCTTATCCCCAATCTTACCCTTTAACTAACCATGATTTCTAAGCACAACTAACACAATGCTATCTGGACATAACACTTAAGGGATACTCATCCTATCACACATACAAATCTCTAGAGGGTTAAAGATATATCTGTATCTACTGCTTCACTCCCCTCTGTCGTTCTAATCAAACCTTCCCCGTAGGGCGCATAGCTAGGGAAGATGACGAACTACCCACCGATCCTGAAGGCTGAGTCCTCCTACTTGCATCCCTCCTACTAGGACATCCTTTCGACACATGGCCCTGACGGCCGCAGGTAAAACAAGTACCAACTAAAAGATGACATTCCCCGGGATGACGCCTGCCACACTGTGAACCGGAAGCCCTGGAGCTCTGACCAACTCCGGCATACCCCAACGTCCTGAACCCTGTGGAGAACCACTCTGCTCTGGCGGAGGCGCATAACCAATCTGCTGCTGAGGCGGTTTGCCTCGAAAGTTACCAAAGGACCCTGTTGTTCTGGCCTTCTTCTGCCGATCTTGGTTAACCCGTCGATCCCTACGTTTCTCGGCCTGCTGTGCATAAGCCTGTACGCAGGCCATGCTCATGCCTGACTGAAGAGCTACTCTTGCACACCCCTTTCTTAGATATTCATCAAGGCCCGCGATAAATCAATACATAAAAATACTCTCTGGTTGCTAAATCCATAGCTAGAAACCGGGTCGTCTCTTTGCAATCCATACTTCCTGCTACTGGTCGTGGAACTGAAGGTTCAACTATCATGGCCGCAGTAGGAACTGCTGCCGCTGTGCTAAACTCTGGCCGCGACGCCGCAGAACTCCCGAATGAAGCACCACCCGGTGATGATTGGGCTGTGCCTCGTAACCCTCGTGCTCAACTCGCGGCTCCTCGCTTTGCCCTTCTTCGCGGGTTGCCTTACGCGAGGCATAGCGGTAAGGAAAGAAATACGTTAGAGGCCCAACCTATAACACGACTCTAAGCACGATCTCGAGTGAGAAGAGCGAAACCAATCCTAAATATCTTATAGCCTCGATTATTGGTGTAGTGCACAACACACCGATAATCAAGACTTACTAGATACGATGCGTAGACACTTTCCGAGGATTAACTGCTCTGATACCACTTTTGTCACGACCCGAACCCGGGCCCGTGACTGGTGCCTTACCCCGGGCACCCAAGTAGACATACATCAGAGTAATCAGCGGAATATAAAACAAGACATGGAATATCAAGAAGTGTAAAACAGTAATCTCAGAAAACTTGCCTTTCGGCATATATATATAACAACTAGAACAGTTACATCCCTTTTACAACTCTGCCCACAACAGTACTACAGACCTCTAAGAATGATATGACAACAATGGCGGGACAGGGCCCCGCCATACCCCTGAATGTAAATACCTACAATGACAGGGGACTATACCACTGATAAGCCTCCGGAGGAACGGAGCTTCCCAAAACGCTGAACTGTGATCCTAAGAGCGAGGATCGATGTCTGGTGTACCTCTACCTGCGGCATGAACGCGGCCCGGAGGTCGATCAACAGTACCAAGTATGTGAAATCAAAAATCACGTAATTGAAATCATAGTAGTCTATATAAAACAGGAGACATGTATGATAATCAAACTACAGTTCACAATAAATAAGCAGTCATGTCAAGTCAGGGACTCACGCCCTCAAAGTCATCACTCAAATATCACTATGGGTCTCACGCCTATAACATCAATCATACCCGTGGAATACCTTCCTCACTGCCGGCAGTCTATGATATCAAAGCACCAAGGAATACACATGAACACGGGTCCCACGTGTCATAATAAAACCGTGACGGTAAGTACAAAGGCATAGCCGACTACTAACACCTACAATACAAACAAGGTCATAAATCGTATCATGAGATCTGTCAGACCGCCACATGATCGGCCGCCACACGCGCGCGGTATCAAATGCGCGTCTAGCCACGAACTTCCCGCACTCGCGATAGGCCAACCTCGTAGGCCCGCATGAGGTATTCCGCATCGGTAGCTACTCCCCGATCCGCTGGACTCGCAGTCCGCAGCCACATAGACCGCGTGACCATAAAGGCCGCACACTAACACGAACTCGTAGCTCGCATAGGTCCGGACTGCATGAGGTATTCTCGAATCATGGTCCCAGACCGCCTGAGTCTACCCCGCATCGGAGGGCAGCTTAACCCCCGGGATCATGTCAAGGTGAGTGGTACAATACCAACATAACGACTGATCGTTTAAACAACTTAAGCGCAATTGAGGAAAAACCCCTTTACACAAACATCACAAGATACTAACACACGTAGCATCCTAGCATGTTTACTTATCAAATCAACAAGAAAGTATTACAAGGCTATCACAAACCAACACAATCAAGTTATTCACACAAGGTACCTTCTACTATATGATTAACAAGATCGGGTTTTTATCCCCAAAGTACTTCATACATTAACTCTTTAAAAGATCTGCTTCTTTCTCAAAAGTCACACAATACCCGTAGTATAAAAATAGAGTGACTATCTTTTGAAGTAATTCAAAACACTACTCTTTGTAAAATCAAGTAACAACATTCTTTTCCAAACGTTCAAGTTTGCCTAATTTCAATTACTCAAGTTTCTCATTTTCGAAAGGTTTCGTAGTTCATAGTATTAATCACTTAACGATATAATTCTCCTTTAAAACAATTTGAGAAACATATGTCTTATATGTGAGTAGGTTATTCTTGTTTATAACAATCTTATTAAAGCAGCCATGATCTAGGAAATGTAATATCATTTTGTCTCATCTTAGCTTCTATGAAGATGGAGGTTTCTACTGGTTTTAATAATACATTAATAGTCAATACATTTCCCCTTTATTAGCGCTGCTGTGGTTTGTTCGATACTTATTCGATTTACAAATCGAGAAAACATTATTCCTTTTAAAAACCCAAGTACTCATTACTCATGAATGAGGTTTCACACCTTTTTAACAAAATTCATATTAATAATTAAGTCAAGTCGCTTATCTTTTAAGATCAAGTCTCTTAACTTCTTAAATCAATAAATCATTCTTTTTATCTCTCTTAAGCCGTTATACCTAACTTCCCATAAAGCTAGTATAACTCTTAAGCTTTTAAAACCAAGTATTACTATTACATTAAAAATGATTCAAAGATTCTTTTGAAATACTTCAAGATTATTCAGGCTTAAGTCAAAAGACATTGCCGTAATTATTATTCAGTTAACACACGTACGTCTACCGTACTATATATATTTTAAAATATCATGCTCAAGAGTATAGGAAGAATCACATACCTCGCGACGATTATCGACTATTAGCAAAACGCTCCATGGCTATAACCCGGCTAGCCTTGTCCACCTTTCAAGTAGAACATGCTACTTGCAGAACTTTCAACCTATAAAGGTTATACAAGTCTATCAACGTCTAGAATACTCGGTAGGATAAATCTAGATACAAGATTCTACGGAAAATTGGGCAGCACTTCCCTACCCGTCAAACTTCACAATCATCAGTAAATCTGATCCTATGTAAATCTGATTCAATTCTCTTCTTATATACTTTCCTTGTATATACCTTATACTTAATTCTTATACTTCAATAGTATATACTCAATTACAAAAGGGAGACAAGATATTTTACCTCGATAAGCCCAAAATTATCCAAGTCTAAATGTCGATCCTGAGCAACGTTTAGCTCCTACTCTGGGCGCTCCAACCCGCTCCAAACAACCCTTAGAAGTTCTACGCAACTTCTACTTAATACTTCAACCGGCTATGAAGATTTTCCTTAGGGTTTCGGTTTGAGACAAAAAGGACATAAGGTAGTATTTCCGGGCTCTACGTATAGAGGTAACGTTTGGAATACTACAAGGTATAAGGCTAAGGTATTTTGGGTATAGTAATACTTGGAGTATTTCTACCAAGAGGGTACCTCTCGGCACCACTAGGAGGGGGTGTACCCTCGGCCAAACCTCTAGGAGGGGTGTACCCGCCGGCAAGGCCTTCTCGAAGGGGTAGGGGGTATTCTTGGACGATAACACAATACCAAGGGAGGGAAGAGGGCTTTCAAGACTTGGAGATTTATGGAATAGATGAAGAAGTCTTCAAAGGGGGGGGGGGGGTATTTATAGGAAGATCAATGGCCAAGATCTAGCCAAGTGGGGGGCAAGTGTAGGGCCAAGATTTGCCCAAGTGCCCCCTATCCTACTCCCCAAAACCCTCACAAAACATTGACCCATGGATTAGGCAAGAAAACATGGCACAAAACAAGGCCAAAACAAGGCCAAAACCGTGACCCAATTCGTCCACTAGGACGCCCACTTGAGGGTGACAAGTGTCGCCCTCTCGTTGGTCCAAAATATTTCGTCTATCGGAAAAATTCGCAAAAATAAGAAATGACATAGCCGTATTTTTCCCTTCGCAAGCTTTGTAAAACGTTTCGTCGAAAAACGACTCTAATCGGGGGTTGTGAACAAAATTCGAACCTTGCCTAACTTTAAGGCTTAAACTTCCGTACGTACGTCCTTACGTACATACTCTGGAAATACGGGGTATAACATTCTCCCCTCCTTAGAAACATTCGTCCCGAATGTTCCTTCTAAGTCTCAAGACATACATGCGCCAGTATAGTCTTCACTGTTGTACTTACGAAAACAATCATGCCACACCTGGCCACAATACAACACGCGAAAACACTTACATCCCAGTCCACGAGGAATCACTTCCATCACTACAAAAGCTCCCACTTGAAGTCTAAAATATACTCCCTTCGCACCTTCACTTTACAAACGAAATGATCACACCTCTGTTCTTAACACATGCTCGCTTCTTCCCTTACTCGTCGTACCTTGCTCGTACACTCGAACTCTTTCTCATAACTTATCAAATTTCTGCTACTGCTTCTGTTTGCAAAATCTCTGGGTTACTATCTTCAACTTGGTCATCATTAACTGGGAACACTCTGGATGGATCTCCGATACTTTCCCGAACATAACAACACGAAAGACTAGACGCACTGCCTCCCACGCTGGACGGCAATGCCAACTTTAGGCAACCTGGCCTATCCTCCAAAGGATCTGAAAACGCTCCAAGTACCTCAGGCTAAGTTTCCTCACGACCCTAACCACATTCTGCTGAAATAGGTATGAACCAACAATCTGAACCTTGCCAACATCGAACCAATCGACCGACAACTTACACTTCCGCTCCTATAAGGTTTCATAAGGCGACATCCGAACACTGAAATGGTAGCTAAAGCACTCCCTCAACAGGAGGCAACAACCCTCACAGCTACCCCTGAAATCCAAACGCTGGCCCGAGGGCGAATGCGATACTGAGACTCACCGGAGTTCCTACCCTGCCTGGTAAAACTTCCAGAAAAAGAAAACATGGCACAAAACAAGGCCAAAACAAGGCCAAAACCGTGACCCAATTCGTCCACTAGGACGCCCACTTGAGGGTGACAAGTGTCGCCCTCTCGTTGGTCTAAAATATTTCGTCTCTCAGAAAAATTCGCAAAAATAAGAAATGACATAGCCGTATTTTTCCCTTCGCAAGCTTTGTAAAACGTTTCGTCGAAAAACGACTCTAATCGGGGGTTGTGAACAAAATTCGAACCTTGCCTAACTTTAAGGCTTAAACTTCCGTACGTACGTCCTTACGTACATACTCTGGAAATACGGGGTATAACAATACGTACCATACTTCAGTCATTACTTCAGTTTCCAAAATCTCTGGAGTCACTACCTCCAAACTTGGTCATCTTACTAGCCTCGATCTCCCTTAAGGCCATTCCCGGCCTTCACGATCCGCTTCTGGTCGAACATATCCACGAACTCATACGATGATCATCTAAACTTGGGCCTAGCACCCTCGTGACCCTACCACCTGGCGGGACCACCCAGAACTGACCCCACCTACATCCGGGCTACGGGTTGACCCGCAACACGTCCTCAACCCGACCCTCAGTCGCCAAACACTTGTTCTCCCGATCCGGAACAATCTTACTAATTCACATCATGAAAGCTACCACTTTCGTTTTACACAACTCACGGAATTATCCCACAATACATTATACGCAAACCAAGTATTTCGACAACGACTAACCGTAAAATCTTTTATTCAAGCCGGCCTTACATCTAAGGTCTCAACGTGTAATATTCTAAGGTTCATACCTTCCCTGTCCCCACACTTATTCTTTCAACTATCCATGTCTCTAAACCACAATACACACATAACTATCTGTACACAGCACTCAACATATAATCATCGTATCACGCATGCAAAACTCTAAAGGGTTAAGGATATACCTGAAAAGATAGGCGGTTCAAAGGACCGCTAAAACTGGGAACTTCCACCGCGACCTCTGCCGTGGCCTGCCGGTGTATGAACATCCTGCCTAGCTATGGAAGGTGAAAAACCCATGGCCCGATCTCGTAGTCGTGCTATCCTACCAGTGCTACCCGGTCGGACGATCTCGCCGGAGATGGCCTGTTGGCATGAGAATAACAATCTCCAAAGTTAGTACGACACTCTCACTTATGAATTTTTACACAACGGCACACCGAGACAAGGGCGACCTCATCCGCGAGCACTTACTCCTCAAAATCTGAAACACGGGAGCCACGACCGCTCCGAATATCCGAAGGTCCCGGCGTGTGGAGGACCACTGCATCTTGGCGGAGGTACATAACTAGTTTCTTCGAGGCGGTCCGCCTCGAAAGTTATCAAAGGACCTGCTATTCGCCTCTTCGTTGATCTTGGTCATTCCGTGACCTCTACGCCTCACATCCAGTGCATAAGCTGCGTGCGGGCAATGTCCATGCCCTGAAGAGCTACACCCGAACAAGCCTCTGCCATGTAGTCATCGAGCCCGGTGACGTAGCGGTGCACTCTGTCCTCCATACTGGCTACTAACGCGGGGACATACCGAGCCAATGAGTCGAACTCCACATTGTACTCCCGAACCGTACGCCCGCTCTGCCTTTAAACCAAAAATCTGTCGGCCCGAGCCCTCCTCGCCTGTGGAGGCAAGAAATGTGCAAGAAATGCCCCTGAAAACTCGTTCCATACAGCTGGAAGTGCATGCTCTCCCCGGGACAGCTCTCATGAATCAAACCAGTCGACTGCAGTATCACGCAGCCAATGAGAATCCAAGACCACTGACTCGGTCTCCGAAGCCTTGATCACTCTCACGATCCTCTGTAACTGTCGAATGAACTCCTGCGGATCATCCTCAGGCCTCGACCCGTAGAACTCTGGTGGGCTACTGACTCGAGAAAGTCCGTAGCCTCAAACTATCCGATCTCGGGTGAACCACGGGTGCTACTGGAATTGCTGCGTCCGGCTATCCTCGTAATGCCACGATCACGGCGAATCGTGCATCTCCTTGTAACCCATCTCCTGCGCGTGTGGGGTGGAGGCTCAGTCGTTGTCTCATCGACCCACTGCGGCTCTAAACTCGGTGGTGGCGGCGTCGCAAAACTCGCCGTCAAGCACTATCTCAGTCTTGGCCAGCTGCGCCTCGTACTCTCTGTATCTCACTAGCGACTCCTCGCTGCCTTGCCCACTGGGCCGGGTTGCACTGCGAGGCATAGCGGTAAAACGAGATATGTCGGAGGGTCCAACTTACAACACGACTCTAAGGCACGATCTCGGAATGAGAAGAAGGGAAACTATCCTAAATGTCCTGCACCTCACGATTATAGATGTGGTGCACAACACACCGATAATCAAGACTCTACTAGACACGGTCTGTAGACACTTTCCGAGGATTAACTGCTCTGATACCACTTTTGTCACGACCCGTTCCGGGGCCCGTGACTGGTGCCTTACCCCGGGCACCCTAGTGATACAACATCAGAGAAAATCAGCGGAAATAAAAACTTAAACATGAACAAGAGATAAGATAATAAAACAGGCCAACCAAACGGTTACCTTCCAATAAAATATATATACAAATCTTTCAAACCGAACAGTTTAATCCTTTTTACAAACCCTGCCCACAACAGTACTACAGACCTCTAAGAGTTTTTATACAACATGACGGGACAGGGCCCCGCCATACCCATGAATGTACAAGAACCTCTGACTCGGGGTAACATACCAAAGATAAGCCTCCGAGAAACGGAGCTTCCTAATGACCGTGATCCTAAGGCGAGGATCAACAACCGATATATCTCTACTGCGGCATGAACGCGGCCTCAAGGAGGTCGAGACAACAGTACCAAGTATATGGCGAAAATCGTAAATGAAATCATAGCGATCTATATAAAGCGGAGACATGTATGATAACCAAACTACGATTCCTGATAAATAAGCGATCATGTAAGTCGTGGACTCACGCCTCGAGTCATCACTCAAATATAACTATGGGTCTCACGCCCGCATCAATCATGCGTGGAATACCTTCCTCCTGCCGGCGATCATGATATAATAACACCACGGAGTACACATGAACACCAAGTGCGTACTAACAATACTATACAACCAAACCACGGGCGACCGCGGGCAAGTACGGCCGACCACGGATACCAAGGCCGTGTCACGTAGCTGACCGGGGCAAGTACGAGGGCTAACTACTAGGTACCAAGACCGTATCACGAGACTTCGTCACTAAACTGAACGGGGCAAGTGCGAGGGCTAACTACCAGGTACCAAGGCCGAATCAGCCACGAGACGGGCAAGTCTGAAGCCGACCACGGATACCAGGGCGATCGGTAAAAACCTCGTGGAGAGCTAGTCCATGGAATAACACTATCAACAGGAAAATGAACCCTCATCATGGCGCGATACGTGGACCATCCATCGAGTCAGTATGCCCATGGACTATCATAGTGGAAGCATACCCGTGGGCCACCCATCGTGTCAGTATGTCCAAAATGATCAAGAATAACACGACCGGCCCTCCATTCGAGAGACGCGGTAACATATGAATACAATACTTGCACAACAAGACTATCACACGCAAACATAGGCAAGTTACACACAACTCAAGGTACTTTCATTTTATGCCAAAGTCCAGGTTTTAACCCCAAAGTACTACGTATGTTAAATTCTTTTTTAAAGGATCCATTTCTTTTACAAAGGTCACCCGATACCCGCAGTATAGAGTGACTAACATTTTTTAAGTAAACCAAAACAACTTCCATACTTTCCTTTTAAAAATCAAATTAAGGCAATACCATGCCTTCTTTTTAGACCAAAACACTTCTCCTTTTAAAGTCAAGTTACTACTTTAAAACCAATGATAAAACCATTCTTTCGTTTTCATAAAGTCGTTATAACTAACTTCCCATAAAGCTGTTATAACACTTTATGTTTTAAACCAATTTTAAGACAAAACAATGCCTTTCTTTTAAACCAAAAACTCTTTAATTTCCTCAAGTCTCCTTTAGAAATCAAGTTCCTTACTTATTCTCATTTCCGAAATCAGTAAAACATTATTCTTTTAAAAACCAAGTACTCATTACTCACGAATGAGGTTTCACACTTCTTAACAACTTTCACATTAATTCGATTAAGTCAAGTCTCTTATATTTTAAGATTAAGTCTCTTAACTTCTAAAATCAATAACCATCCTTTTATCTTCTTAAGTCGTTATACCTAACTTCCCATAAAGCTAGTATAACTTTTAAGCTTTCAAAACCAAGTATTACTCTTCTTTCAAAAACGGTTCTTAAATCTTTTGAAGTACTTCAAGATTCTTATTATTCAGGCTTAAGTCCAAAGACATTGCCGTAAAACTACGTTCAGTTAACACACGTACGTCTACCGTACTATATATATTCCTTTAAAATATCATGCTCATGAGTATAGGAAGAATCACATATCTCGCGACGATTATCGACTATCAGCAAATAGCTCCAAAGTACTGTAATCCTGCTAGCCTTTTTCACTTCTTCGAGTAGAATACGCTACTCGCAGTACTTCACCCTATAATGGTCATACAAGTCTATCAACGTCTAGACTACTCTGTAAAATAATTCTAGATACAGATTCCTTTATTCTACGGAAAATTGGCGTGACTTCCCTACAGTCAAATTTCACAAGTCTCTGTAAATCTGGTCTATGTAATCCAGTTCAATTCTCTTCTTATATACCTTCCTTGTATATAACTTATACTTAATTCTTATACTTCAACAGTATGTAAACTTAATTACAAAAGAAGGTCAAACGTATTTACCTCGGTAACCCCAAAATTATCCAAGTTTAAATGTCGATCCTGAGCAATGTTTAGCTCCAACTCTGGGCGCTCCAACCCGCTCCAAACAACCCTTAGAAGTTCTACGCAACTTCTACTTAATACTTCAACTCGCTATGAAGATTTTTCTTAGGGTTTCAGTTTGAGACTAAAAGGACAAAAAGGTAGTATTTCCGGGCTCTACGTATAGAGGTAACTTTGGAATACGACAAGGTATAAGGCTAAGGTATTTTGGTATAGTAACAATACTTGGAGAATAGTTTTCTACCATGGGGGGTGGGGGTGTATTTAACGATAACTACTCAAGAGGTGGGGTATACTCTCGGCCAAGGGGCCTTTACTAGGGAGGGGGGAGACTCTCGGCCAAGGGGCCTCACAAAGGGGGAGGGGTGCTCAAGGACGAGAGCATCAAGAAGAGGGGGGGAGGATTTTAAGACTTAGAACTCATTTGTGGATGAAGAAGTCTTCAACAAGGGAGGGGTATTTATAGGGAAACCAAGGGCCATGATCAAGCCAAGTGGGGGGGCAAGTGGAGGGTCAAGATCAAGCCAAGTGCACCCTAACCCTACTCCTCAAATCCCTCACAAACATTGACCCATGGATTAGGCCACAAAACATGGCACAAACCCTCCCCAATCTCGGCCACTAGAACGCCCACTTGAGGGTGACAAGTGTCACCCTCTCGTTGGTCCAAAATATTTCATCTCTCGGAAAAATCCGCAAAAATTATAAATGACATAGCCGGAATTTTCCTTTCGCAAGTTCTGTAAAACGTTTCGTCGAAAAAAGATTCTTTACGGGGGTTGTGTACAAATTTCAAATCTTGCCTAGCTTTAAGGCTCAAACTTTTCTACGTACGCCCATACGTACATACTCTGGAAATACGGGGTATAACATTCTTCATCAACTAGTTGATATTTTTATAAAATCTCTGGAACATGATAGATTTTCTAGGTTGATCTTTCAATAAGAATATGTTATCAAAGTGATACCGTTCTCTGCGATGATATATATATATATATATATATCATAAAATTGAGTATCAAAATAAGGCAAAACCTTTACAAGGATTATGTGGCAACTGTGAAAATGGGCAAAGCCCTTGAAAATATATTGTTCCTATTCTATAGGAGTATCGAGTTCTTTAAAAGACATTGAAAATACCTTAAAAAGTATTTTTCGTTTCTGACACGAAAAATAGTTTTTATATGTGTTGTATGCTTTGATTGAGGATACGATGGAAAAATGTTACATTGGTTCAGTAGTCAAAAGTCATAAAATACTTATAAAAACGTGTCTTGATTTGTTGCCAAAAATAGAAAGTTCTTGTGGGATCATAATACTTGTGTTGTCCAAAATGTTGCCAACATTACTGCTGACATTTTCAGAATGAAATTTGTTGGGATGTTGTTCTAAACCTATTTCAGAAAAATCAGATTTTTTTCTCTATCTTTATGCCTTGTTTTAATAGGAATTTCAAACTTTAAAATGATAAGATTAAATCGAATTCCTACCGTGATATTTATTCTTTTATCCCAAATTTTTAGGTGTAAGTTATTAGATAAATTTGAAATACCTGAAACTAAGGAATATTTGTTGCTTAGAAAGGTTTGACATGTATATAAATATTCCTCTCATTTGCTATTTTTTATCATTTATGATTTTCTCTAAAAATATATTAAAAAAACAAGACGAAATCACATCACACCTCAGGTATAACCCTTCCTACCCGGTGGAATCATCACCTTTCCAAACTCAATTCTCAATCTCAAACCCTAAATCCCCAAAACCTTCTCCAAAATATTCAATGATGGAAACCTCTTCAGTGTCAACACCAATGTCAGTCAACACTCCGACCAACACCCCAATGAGTACAAGCCCTCCTATGAACACTGAATCGTCTGAGAAAAATGAACCACAGCAACCCACAAAGGACTTTTCCAATGTTATAGTGTTTTAAGGTTTAGATGAACCTTTAGACTGTCACGACCCGAACCCGGGCCCGTGACTGGTGCCTTACCCGGGCACCCAAGTAGACATACATCAGAGTAACCAGCGGAAAATAAAACAAGACATGAAACAATATGAAGTGAAAAACAGTTTATCTGAGAAAAGTTGCCTTTCGGCATATATATACATATAAAAACTTGAACAGTTACATCCCTTTTACAAACCCTGCCCACAACAGTACTACAGACCTCTAAGAATGTTGTAACAACAATGGCGGGACAGGGCCCCGCCATACCCCTGAATGTAAGTACCTACAACGACAGGGGACTATACCAAAGATAAGCCTCCGGAGAAACGGAGCTTCCCCAAAGCTGTGACCACATGAGCGAGGATCAACAATCGGTGTACCTACTGCGGCATGAACGCAGCCCGAAGAAGTCGATAACAGTACCAAGTATGAATCAGTAAAGTACTTTAAATGAAATCATATCATTTTAAAACCAATTTTACAAATATGTACGAAACAACTAATGAATCGCACATAGTGCCACAACATAACCAAAAGCAAAATAGACATAACATAATCGGTCTTTTCTAGGCGCTAATGATCGAAGCAAGGCCAATCGCCCATAGTATCATTATGCGAGCCTAATCTGGAACTCCCGGTCGCATAGGTCACAACAGACCCGCATGAGGTATTCCTCGCATCGGGGGTAGCTAACCCGCGGTATCCTCCTGGACTCCCGCAGTCCGCATAGTCACATAGACCGCATAGTTACACAGACCGCATGAGGTATCCCTCGTATCGGGATAATACACCCGGAATGATCAATCCTGGAACTCCCGCAGCTCCGCATAGTCACAAAGACCGCATAGGCCGTATAGACCCGCATCAAGGGTGGCAAGCCCTCGGTATAACAAGTCAGGGGGGGTATGTGATATAATAACAGTACAACGGGCTTAACGTTTAACAACGTAAGCACAACAAGAATAACCCCCTTACACAACATCACAAGACACTAACACACGTAGCATCATAACATGTTTACTTATCAAACCAACAAGAAATTATTACAAGGCTATCACAAACCCACATAGTCAAGTTATTCATACAAGGTACTTTCTATTTTATGTCAACAAGTTCGGGTTTTTATCCCCAAAGTACTTCATACATTAACTCTTTAAAAAGATCTGTTTCTTTCACAAAAGGCACACGATACCCGTAGTATCAAAAATAGAGTGACTATCTTTTTAAGTAAACCAAAACAGTTTCCCTACCTTCTTTTTGAACCAACTTAAGACAAAAGCATGCCTTCCTTTTTAAATGAAAACACTTCAATTTTTCAAGTCTTTGTCCTTTATAAATCAAGTCCTTACTTTGAAATTTTAAGAAAATCAAAACTTGTTTATTAATGATCTTATTAAAGCAGCCATGATCTAGGAAATGTAAAACAATTTTGTCTTATCTTAGCTTCTATGCAGATGGAGGTTTCTACTGGTTTTAATAATACTTAATTAATCAATACATTTTCCTTTATTAGTACTGATGGTTTGTTCGATACTTATTCTCATTCAAATCAATACAAGGCTTTCATAAACAATTAAGTAAACCGTTCCTTTTATCTCTCTTAAGTCGTTATACCTAACTTCCCATAAAGCTAGTATAACTCTTAAGCTTTTAAAACCCAGTATTACTCTTCTTTCAAAAACGATTCTTAATTCTTTTGAAATACTTCAAGATTCTTATTATTTAAAACTCAAGTCAAAAGACATCGAAGTAAGACCACGCTCGGTTAACACACGTACGTCTACCGTACTATATATATTTTTTTAAAATATCATGCTCAAGAGGATAGGAAGAATCACATACCTCCTCGGCGAAGTCCACCTGCCAAGTCGAATATGTCGCGCGCAGAGTATCAACCTATAATAGTCAAATACGTCTATCAACGTCTAGACTACTCTGTAGAATATTCTAAGCAGAAGGTTCTTAATTCTACGGAAAATTGGGCAGCACTTCCCTACCCGTCAACTACTCAAGTCTACTGTAAATACAGTCCTATGTAAGTACAGTTCAATTCTCTTCTTTAATATTGTTATACCCCGTATTTTCCAGAGTATGTACGTGAGGGCGTACGTATACAATTTGAGCCTTAAAGTAGGCATAGGTTCGAATTTGTGCATAACTACCTAAAGGAGTCATTTTTCGACGAAATGTTTCCACAGCTTTCGTAGGGAAAATTCCGGCTATGTCATTTAAAATTTTTGCGGATTTTTCCGAGAGACGAAACATTTTGGACCAACGGGAGGGGGACAAGTGTCACCCTCCCATTGGAAGCAAGTGGACGGCAAAGCTAGCCCTTTTGCACGTTTTTGGTGTTGAAATTTTGGTCAAGGGTTAGGTAGGATATTTTGTGTAGATGGATAAGGTAGCACATGGCTAAATCTTGGCCTTACACTTGCTATGCACTTGTCTTCATCTTGGCCATTGGTTGGCCTTCACTTGACCTATAAATACCCCTCTAAGTTGAAGACTTTCTTCATCCAAAACTTGAGCAATCTATCTAAGTCTCAAAATACTCCCTCCCTCTTGTTCTCTCGTCCACCACACTCCCCCTCCCCCTTTGAGGCCCTTTGGCCGAGAGCTCCCCCTCCCCCCCCTTTGTAGTGGTTAGCCGTGGGGTACCCCCCCTAGCCTAGTTGTTTTCGTATAATACCCCTTGTTGTGGTATAGAAATACTCTCCTAGTATTGTTGTAATGTCCAAATACCTTGGCCCAAATACCTTGTAGTATTCCCAAAGTTACACTTATACAAAAGCCCGAAAATACTATTATACTTCCTCAATACAAAAACGAAACCCTAAGTAAATCTTCACCCGTAGTTGAAGTTATAAGTAGAAGTTGGTTAGAACTTCTAAGGGTTGGTTGGAGGCGGGTCTGAGCGCGGAGTAGGAGCTAAACCTTGCTCGGGATCGACATATAACTTGGATAATTTTGGGCTTATCGAGGTAAACACTCATGACCTTCATTGTAATTGGAAATTACATGTTGTAGGAGTATATAGTTAAGTATACTATATATAGAATGAACTTAGTTGTGCGGCAATGTCTTGCGACTTAAGCTGAATTTAAAGAAGAGAATCTGATCTGTAATTACATAGGGTGTATTACGAGACTTGTGTAGCATTCTTGTGTAGTAGAATTGTACACGTCCGGTTAGACGTGTTAACCCCTGGTTGGCTTGGTAGCGGCCTCGATAGAGGAGGAGATTTCTGTTGTTGCGGGAGGAGATCCGCGAATTTTACGTAGAATATTCTACATTGAGATCTAAAGATATTAATAGGCGCTTTGTGGCCTCTATAGGTTGTAGTACTACGTGTGGAGTGATCGCTTGACTAAGAGTGTGAGCGGTTTGAGGTACTTGGAGCGTTTTGCTATTAGTCGATACTCGTCGCGAGGTATGTGAACCTCTTCCTATCTGTTCTAGCATGATATGTGTATAACTATGTAGTACGGTAGACGTACATGTGTTAAATGTATTTGATTGTCTTTAAACATAAAGTGTTATAACGTGTCACGACCCGTTCCGGGGCCCGTGACTGGTGCCTTACCCGGGCACCCCAGTAGTCATACATCAGAGTAATCAGCGGAACATAAAATAACCAAGATATGAAACAGTATAAATGTCACGACCCGAACCCGGGCCCGTGACTGGTGCCTTACCCCGGGCATCCAAGTAGCCATACATCAGAGTAATCAGCGGAATATAAAACAAGACATGAATAAAGTGAAGTGTAAAGCGATTATTCGAGAAAAGTTGCCTTTCGGCATAAATATATAACAACTAGAACGATTACATCCCTTTTTACAATTCTGCCCAACAAGATTACTGCACTTAAGAATGATATGACAACAATGGCGGGGCGGGGCCGCCATACCCCGAATGTAAGCTTACAACGACGGACTATACCACCGATAAGCCTCGGAGAAACGGAGCTTCCCAAACGCTGAATTGTGACCCTAAGGCGAGGATCAACACCGGTGTACCTCTGCAGCGGCATGAGCGGCCCGAAGGAGGTCGATCAACAGTACCAAGTATGTGAAACTAAAAATCAGTAAATGAAATCATAGTAGTCTATATAAAGCGGGAGACATGTATGATAACCAAACTACGATTCTGATAAATAGCGATCATGTCAAGTCGTGGACTCACGCCTCAAAGTCATCACTCAAATACAACTATGGGTCTCACGCCACAACATAAATCATGCGTGGAATATCTTCCTCGCCGATGCATGATATAAAAGCACCAAGGAATACATGAACACGTGTCCTACGTGTCATAATAAAACCGTGCGGGGTAAGTGCGAAGGCATAGCCGACTACTAAAACCCACAGTACCAACAAGGTCATAAATCGTATCATGAGATCTGTCTGCACCGCCACATGATCGGCGGCCACTCGCGCAGTATCTAATGTGCGCGTCTAGTCCCGGAACTTCCGCGACTCGCATAAGCCACTCCGATGGCCCGCATGAGGTATTCCGCATCGAGGGTAGCTCCCGTGGCGTCTGGACTCGCGATCCGCGTGGCCACATAGACCGCATGACCATAAAGGCCGCACTAACACGGAACTCTCGTAGCTCGCATAGGTCACACAAACCCGCATAGGTATTCTCGAATCATAGGTCACCGGACCGCCGAGTCTACCTCGCGTGGCGGCTTAACCGGAATCATGTCAAGGTGAGTGATATAATACTAACATAACGACTTATCGTTAAACAACATAAGCCTGACAAGGAAACCCCTTTATACAAACATCACAGACACTAACACACGTAGCATCCTAACATGTCTACTTATCAAACCATCTTACTACACTTTCCAGAATCAATACAAGACTTTCATAAAAAAATAAAATAAGTAAACCGTTCCTTCTATCTTCCTTAAGTCGTTATACCTAACTTCCCATAAAGCTAGTATAACACTTAAGCTTTTAAAACCAAGTATTTCTTTTCTTTCAAAAATGGTTAATAACTCTTTTGAAATACTTCCGATTCTTATTATTTAAACTCAAGTCAAAAGACATCAAAGTAAAACCAAAACAATTTACATACCTTCTTTTAAAACAAAAGCACTTCTCCTTTAAAAGTCAAGTAGCAATATACTTTTTAAACCAAGTGTCTTACTCTTTTAAAAACAAGTAATCTATACCTTTAAATCAAATTACTTCTCCTTTCCCAAAATCAAGTTGTTTATAAGTCAAGTTATCATTTTAAATCCAATGATAAAACCATTCTTATTTTCAAATCAAGATAACTTTATTCTTTAAAAGACCACACACCCATTAATCATGAGTGAGATTTTACAACTTTTAACATAATTCAAGTCCTTAATGTTTCATAACAAGTCACTTAACTTTGGAATCAAGTCAAGGACACAAAGGAAAATCAACTTCCTTTAAACACACGTCGTCTACCGCACTAAATATATTTCACAAATATCATGCTAGAAAGGATAGGAAGAGGTTCACATACCTCGCGACGATTATCGACAATTAGCAAAACGTTCCAAAGTACTCTAACCTTGCTCGCCTTTTCCACCCTTCAGTAGAATACGCCACTCGTAGTACTTGACCTATAAAGGCCACAAACGTCTATCAACCTCTAGCTCTCTTCGTAGAATAATTCTAGATACAAGATTCCTTATTCTACGGAAAATTCAGCAGACCTCCCCGCATGACCACATAAAACTCCTCCTCAAACGAGGCCTGCTACCAAACCAACAATTCCAGGGGGGGTTACACGTCTAACCGGACGTGTACAATTCTACTCCACAATAATACCACAAGTCTACTGCAAATACAGTCCAATGTAAATATAGTTCAAATCCTTATAATTATACTTCCAATATATCTTATACTCAATGATTAACTACTCTGACATGTAATTTCCAATTCTGATAGGGACATAGATCATTACCTCGATAAGCCCAAAATTATCCAAGATTATAAGTCGATCCCGAGCAACGTTTAGCTCCATTCTGACGCCCAACCCGCTCCAAGAAACCCTTAGAAGTTTCCAAATAACTTCTCTTAACACTTCATCTAAGCTATGAAGATTTTTCTAGGCTTCGTTTTTGCGACTAAAGGAATAAAGTAGAATTTCGGGCTCTAGTATTGAAATAACTTGGAATACAACTAGGGATACTAGGCTAAGGTATTTGGGACTATATCAACACTTGAAGAATTTTTCCTACACCAAGGGGAGAGTAGGGCGAGAACCTCAACAAAGGGAGTATTTTGTGACTTAGAATCTCAAAGTGTGGATGAAATAAGTCTTGAAACAATGGGGTATTTATAGGAAAATCAATGGCCAAGATCTAGGCAAGTGTGTGGTGAGGATGGGGTACATGTGTGTAGGTAGTTGGCCAACCATTTGGCTACCACAAAAATGGGACAAGTGGCCACCACAAAATGGGCCACTTGTCGCTAAAACGCCCCAGCGCTTCTCCAATTCGACCAACATGGCTACGGGGTGACACGTGTCGCCCCTACTCGTCAAAATATTTCATCTTAGAAAATATCCGCAATGCCAAAAATCCGAAAATAAAGTGGGCCCACAAAACCGTAAATTCTCCGTGGGCCCACGTGACCAATTCGGAAATAAAATTCCATAATTCTCAAATATTCCAAAAGTCCGAATACCAAACTGGGAATCCAATTCCCATTAACGAACATTTTTCCTTCTCAAAATTCGGAAACTTTTCATCGAAAAATCACAACGTTCTTCCTTTCCAATTTTAATGTCGTATTTACGTACGTTCGTCCTCATATACATACACTGGAACTACGGGGTGTAACATTCTCCCCTCCTTAGAAACATTCGTCCCGAATGTTCCTTCTCAAGACAAATAACGATCAAGTTCCTCATAGCTTAACCAGTTTGCAACTGCCACACGTAGCGCGAGAAAACACCCGCAAATACTTACATCAAAGTCCACGAGGAATCACCTCTAACATCACAAAAACTCCCACCCAAGGGCTAAAAGATACTCCCTTCACACCTTCACTTTACAAACAAAATGATCACAACTATGTTCTTAACACATGCTCGCTTCTTCTTACTCGTACCGCCTTCGTACACTCGAACTCTTTCTCACACTTACCACATTTACGCCATCGCTCCGGTTCCAAATCTCGTCATACCCTTTCCGGGTGGTACCTTCAAGAAGGCCCGTCAACTGAACTCTAAGTGTCGCCGACTATCCGCACGACTTCGCTGACTCGAGCCAAAAATCTCTTACGGATAAGCTTCACTTATCCACATCCCGCCGAAACAAGTATGAACCAACTATCCGAACTTTGCCAACATCGAACCAATCGACCGTGACTTACACTTCCGCCCCAAGGCGTCATAAGGCGATATCGAATCTGAAATGGTAGCTATAAAACACTCCCTCAACATGAGGCAACAATCCTCACAGCTACCCCTGAAATCCAAACACTGGCCCGAGGACGAATGCGATACTAAGACTCACCTGAGTTCCTAACCCTGCCTGGTAAAACCTCCAGAAAAAACAGCCGTAAACTAGGCTCCACTGCCTGTCATAAGGTGAAAGTAGGCACCTCGTGCAACCTTACAACCTTCCTGATATAACATCTCGCATAACCCTCTGCCGAGTAAACGGTCCTGACTGAAAGACAAGATGGGCTGACCTCATCGGCCCGACTACTGGTCGAACGCTTCCACGAACTCGTACGATGGTTAACTAAACTTGGGCCTAACACCCTCGTGACCCTATCATCTAGCGGGACCACCTCAAACTGACCCCACCACTTTCCGGGCTGCGGGTTGACTCGCGATATGGCCTCAACCCGACCCACTTCGTACTAAACTCTCGTTCCCCGATCCGGAACAATCTTACCAATTCACGTCATGAAAGCTACCACTTTCATCTCACACTACCCATGGAATTATCCCATAAATACACCACGTATACCGAGTACTTCGACAAAGACCAACCGTAAAATCATCCACTCAGGATGGCCTTGCATCCAAGGTCCCAACTGTTATAAATTCTAAGGCTCCCCATTTTCTCGTCCCCAGACTTACCCTTTACAACTACCCATGTTTTCTAATCACAATTAACACAATGCTATCAGAACATAACACTTAAGGTATACTCATCTTATCACACATACAAATCTCTAGAGGGTTAAGGATATACCTGCATCTACTGCTTCACTTCCCTTTGTCGTTCTAATCAATCCTGCCCTGTTGGGCGCATAGCTAGGGAAGATGATGAATTAGCCACTAATCCTGAAGGCTGAGTCTCTACATCCGCGCCACATCTGGTCGGACAATTTCTCGCAAGATGTCTCTGCTGGCCGAGAGCAAAACAAGCTGTCGAAGAAGTACGACACTCTCCACAATGTCACTTACCACAATGGCCATATCGAGGTGGGGGTGGCCTCCTCTGGCTAACACCCCTTCCTCTCGAACCAGAATCCGAATCGACTGGTAGGCTAAGTCATCCCACTGTATCCTCCTACTAGGACATTCTCTCCTCGCATACGGCCACGGCCACCGGTAAAACAAGCATTAGTAAAAAGACGACGTTTCGACGACGCCTACTACCACATAGTGAACATAGAGGGAAATCAACTGGGCCGGGCCGAACCTATATAAATCTGCGGAACGAAACCCCGAGTTCGACCAACTCCTAAATACACCGAACGCCCCAAGTCCGCGGAGGACCACTCAGATCTTGGCGGAGGCGCATAACCGGGCCCGCTGAGAAGGTCCGCCGAAAGTTACCAAAGGACCTCGCTATTCTCGCCTCTTCTCGCTGATCTTGGTTAGTCCGTCGATCTCTACGTTCCTCGATGCGCACGTGTAAGCATGTACGCGGCAATGTCCATGTCCGATCAAGAGCTACTCTTGTACAACTCTGCTAGATAATCGTCATGTCCCGTGACATATCGGTGCACTCTATCCTCCATGTACGCCACTAAAGCGGGACATAACGAGCCAATAAGTCAAACTCTATATCAGATTCCCGAGCCGCTCGCCTGCTCGCCTCAACCTCATAAATCTATCCGCCCGAGCTCTCTCATCGAGGGCAAAAAGTGTGTAAGAAATGCCTCGAGGTCTCGATCACTTTCATGATCCGCCGCAATCGTCGAATAAACTCGATGATCTTCCTCGCCCTCAATCCATAGAACTCGTGGATCGCAACTCAAGAAGCTCCGATGCCTCAAACTATCGGATCTAGGTGAACCATCGTACTGCCGAACCACCGGCTCCGTCCGTCCTCATTCCCACCACCGACTAGCTAGTAACCGGTCATCTCCTTGTAACTCATATCCTTTGTTCTCGCCGCGGACTAGAGGCTCGTATCGTGGTCTCGTGAGCTACCGCCATCGCTCTAAACTCTCTCGGGCTAGCGGCGTCGCAGAACTCCCGAATGAAGCTGTCTCGATAATGAATGGGCGTGCCACGTAACCTTCTCGTGCTCTACTCGCAGCCTCCTCTCGCGCCTTTCCTTCTGGGCTCTGGTTGGCTTGCGTAGAGGCATAACGGGTGAAAAAGAATACGCCAGAGGGAGTCCAACTTATAACACAGCTCTAAGGCACGATCTCAGAGTGAGAAGAATGGAAACCAATCCTAAACATCCTATAGCCTCCTGATTATTGGTGTGGTGCACAACACACCGATAATCAAGACTTACTAGATACGGTCGTAGACACTTTCCGAGGATTAATCGCTCGATACCACTTTTGTCACGACCAACCTGCCCGTGGATCGTGCCTTACCGGGCATCCAAGTAGCCATACATCGAGTAATCACGGAATATAAAACAAGACATGAATAAAGTGAAGTGTAAAACAGATTATTCGAGAAAAGTTGCCTTTCGGCATAAATATATAACAACTAGAACGATTACATCCCTTTTTACAATTCTGCCACAACAAGATTACTGCACTTCTAAGAATGATATGACAACAATGGCGGGGCCCGCCATACCCCGAATGTAAGCACTTACAACGACAGGACTATACCACCGATAAGCCTCCGAGAAACGGAGCTTCCCAAACGCTGAATTGTGACCCTAAGGCGAGGATCAACACCGTGTACCTCTACTCGCGGCATGAACGCACTTCGGGCGAGGTCGACAACAGTACCAAGTATGTGAAACTAAAAATATCGTAAATGAAATCATAGTAGTCTATATAAAGCAGAGACATGTATGATAACCAAACTACGATCACAATAAATAAGCAAATATGTCAAGTCGTGGACTCACGCCTCAAAGTCATCACTCAAATACAACTATGGGTCTCACGCCACAACATAAATCATGCGTGGAATATCTTCCTCACCGCAGCCTATGATATAAAAGCACCAAGGAATACACATGAACACCGTGTCCTACGTGTCATAATAAAACCGTGACGGGTAAGTACGAAGGCATAGCCGACTACTAAAACCTACGCATCAACAAGGTCATAAATCAGATCATGAGATCTGTCTAGACCGCCACATGATCGGCCGCCACTCGCGCGCAAAGATCTAATGCGCGCGTCTAGTCCTCGAACTTCCCGCAGACTCCGCATAAGCCACTCCGATGGCCCGCATGAGGTATTCCCGCATCGAGGGTAGCTACTCCCGCAACGCCCCGACTCGCGATCCGCATGGCCACATAGACCGCATGACCATAAAGGCCGCACACTAACACGGAACTCGTAGCTCGCATAGGTCACACAAACCCGCATGAGGTATTCTCGAATCATAGGTCACACAGACTACTGAGTCTACCCCGCGTCGGAGGGCTTAACCCCTAATCATGTCAAGAGGTGAGTGATATAATACTAACATAACGACTTATCGTTAAACAACATAAGCACAACAAGTGGAAACCCCTTTATACAAACATCACAAGACACTAACACACGTAGCATCCTAACATGTCTACTTATCAAACCATCTTACTACACTTTCCGAATCAATACAAGACTTTCATAAAAAAATAAGTAAACTGCTCTTCTATCTTCCTTAAGTCGTTATACCTAACTTCCCATAAAGCTAGTATAACACTTAAGCTTTTAAAACCAAGTATTTCTTTTCTTTCAAAAATGGTTAATAACTCTTTTGAAATACTTCCAGATTCTTATTATTTAAACTCAAGTCAAAAGACATCAAAGTAAAACCAAAACAATTTACATACCTTCTTTTAAAACAAAGGCACTTCTCCTTTAAAAGTCAAGTAGCAATATACTTTTTAAACCAAGTGTCTTACTCTTTTAAAAACAAGTAATCTATACCTTTAAATCAAATTACTTCTCCTTTCCCAAAATCAAGTTGTTTATAAGTCAAGTTATCATTTTAAATCCAATGATAAAACCATTCTTATTTTCGAAATCAAGATAACTTTATTCTTTAAAGACCACACCCATTAATCATGAGTGAGATTTTACAACTTTTAACATAATTCAAGTCCTTAATGTTTCATAACAAGTCACTTAACTTTGGAATCAAGTCAAGGACACAAAAGGAAAATCAACTTCCTTTAAACACACGCGTCTACCGCACTAAATATATTTCACAAATATCATGCTAGAAAGGATAGGAAGAGGTTCACATACCTCGCGACGATTATCGACAATTAGCAAAACGTTCCAAAGTACTCTAACCTTGCTCGCCTTTTCCACCCTTCAAGTAGAATACGCTACTCGTAGTACTTCAACCTATAAAGGCCACAAAACGTCTCTCCACCTCTAGCTCTCTTGAGAATAATTCTAGATACAAGATTCCTTATTCTACGGAAAATTCAGCAAAGACCTCCCCGCAACCACATAAAACTCCTCCTCAACCGACGCCTGCTACCAACCCCACAAGTCCAGGGGGGGTGACCCGTCTAACCGGACGTGTACAATTCTACTCCACAATAATACCACAAGTCTACTGCAAATACAGTCCAATGTAAATATAGTTCAAATCCTTATAATTATACTTCCAATATATCTTATACTCAATGATTAACTACTACAACATGTAATTTCCAATTACAATAGGGGGACGTAGATCATTACCTCGATAAGCCCAAAATTATCCAAGATTATAAGTCGATCCCGAGCAACGTTTAGCTCCATTCTGACGCTCCAACCCGCTCCAAGAAACCCTTAGAAGTTTCCAAATAACTTCTCTTAACACTTCATCTAAGCTATGAAGATTTTTCTAGTGGCTTGCTTTTTGCGACTAAAGGAATAAAGTAGAATTCCTGCCCTAGTATTGAAATAACTTGGAATACAACTAGGGATACTAGGCTAAGGTATTTGGGACTATATCAACACTTGAAGAATTTTTCCTACACCAAGGGGGAGAGTAGGACGAGAACCTCAACAAACGGGGAGTATTTTGTGACTTAGAATCTCAAAGTGTGGATGAAATAAGTCTTGAAACAATGGGTTATTTATAGGAAAATCAATGGCCAAGATCTAGGCAAGTGTGTGGTGAGGATGGGGTACATGTGTGTAGGTAGTTGGCCAACCATTTGGCTACCACAAAAATGGGACAAGTGGCCACCACAAAAATGGGCCACTTGTCCACCTAAAAACGTCCCACTTGGCCTTCTCCAATTCGACCAACATGGCTACACGGGGGTGACACGTGTCGCCCCCTACTCGTCCAAAATATTTCATCTTCCGAAAATATCCGCAATGCCAAAAATCCGAAAATAAAGTGGGCCCCACAAAACCGTAAATTCTCCCGTGGGCCCCACGTGACCAATTTCGGAAATAAAATTCCATAATTCTCAAATATTCCAAAAAGTCCGAATACCAAATCTGGGAATCCAATTCCCATTAACGAACATTTTTCCTTCTCAAAATTCGGAAACTTTTCCGTCGAAAAATCACAACTTTCTTCCTTTCCAATTTTAATGTCGTATTTACGTACGTTCGTCCTCATATACATACACTGGAACTACGGGGTGTAACAATAAATTGAGACACAGATATCTGAAGAAAGTTGCCTTTCGGCATATATATATATACAACAACTCTTTCAACATGAACAGATTAATCCTTTTTACAAACCCTCTTACAATTTCTGCCCACAACAAGATTACGCACTTCTACGAATGATATGACAACAACGACGGGACAGGGCCCCGTCATACCCCTGAATGTAAGCACCTACAACAACCGGGGACTATACCAAGATAAGCCTCCGGAGGAACGGAGCTTCCCAAACGCTGAACTGTGACCCTAAGAGCGAGGATCAACGACTGGTGTACCTTTACTCGCAGATGAACGCAGCCCCGGGCGGAGGTCGATAACAGGTACCAAGTATGTGAAACTGAAAAATACTGTAAATGAAATCATAGTAGTCTATATAAAGCAGGAGACATGTATGATAACCAAACTACAGTTCACAATAAATAAACAGTCATATCAAGTCAGGGACTCACGCCCTCAAGTCATCACTCAAACATAACAATGGGTCTCACGCCCACAACATCAATCGTGCCCGTGGAATACCTTCCTCACTGCCGGCAGTTTATGATATAAAAGCACCAAGGAACACACATGAACACCAGGTCCCACCTGTGCCATAATAAAACCGTACGGGGTAAGTACGAAGGCATAGCCGACTACTAACACCTACGCATCAACAAGGTCATGAATCAGATTATAAGATCTGTCTAGACCGTCACATGATCAAAGCTGGCCACTTGCCCGCAGTATCTAATGTGCGCGTCTAGCCCTGGAACTTCCCGCAGCTCCGCATAGGCCAATCTCATCGGCCCGCATGAGGTATTCCCCGCATCGAGGGTAGCTACTCCCCGGCATCGTCCTGGACTTCGCAGTCCGCATGGCCACATGGACCGCATGCCCATAAAGGACGCACACTAACCTGGAACTCTCGTAGCTCCGCATGGATCACCTGGATCCGCATGAGGTATTCTCGAATCATAGGTCACTAGACCCGCCTGAGTCTACCCGCGACGGAGGCGGCTTAACCTCCGGAAAATAAGTCAAGATGAATGGTACAATACTATCATAACGACTGATAGTTCACAATCAAGGGAACCCCTTTACACAAACATCACAAGATACTAACACACGTAGCATCCTAACACATTTACTTATCAATCAACAAGAAAGTATTACAAGGCTATCACAAACCAACATAATCAAGTTATACACACAAGGTACTTTCTACTCTATGTCAACATGTTCGGGTTTCTATCCCCAAAGTACTTCATACATTAACTTTTTAAAAGATACGTTACTTTCACAAAAGTCACACAATACCCGTAGTATATGAAAATAGAGTGATTATCTTTTGAAGTGAATCAAACACTTATCTTTGTAAAATCAAGTAACAACATTATTATCCAAACGTCCAAGTTTGCCTAATTTCAAATGTTCACGTTTCTTATTTTAGAAAGGTTTAAGTAGTTCATAGTCTTATTCATTTAAGAATATAATTCTCTTTTAAACTATCTGAGAAACATAAGCCTTATATGTGAGTAGGATATTCTTGTTTATAACAATCTTATTACAGCAGCCATGATCTAGGAAATATCATTTTGTCTCATCTTAGCTTCTATGCAGATGGAAGTTTCTACTGGTTTTAATAATACTTAATCTGTCAAAACATTTCCTTTTATTAACGCTGCAGTGGTTTGTCGATACACATTCTGATTTCCGAAATCAGTAAAACATTCTTAAGCCGTTATTACCTAACTTCCCATAAAGCTAGTATAACTCTTAAGTTTTCAAAAACCAAGTATTACTTCTTCTTTCAAAATGATTCAAAAATCTTTTGAAATACTTCAAGTTCTTTATTAACACATAACAAGCCAGTTATAGTTCAAATCAGTTACCTTTTAAAAACCACAAGTATATTCTTACCAACATAAAGCTGTTATAACCAACTTCCCATAAAGCCGTTATAACACTTTATGTTTTAAACCAATCAAATACATTTAGCACATGTACGTCTACCGTACTACATAGTTCACACATATCATGCTAGAAGAGATAGGAAGAGGTTCACATACCTCGCGACGAGTATCGACTAATAGCAAAACGCTCCAAGTACTTCCAACCGTCGGCTACTCCTTAAGCCAAGTAGATCGCGCCACACGTAGTACTTCAACCTATAAGGCCACAAGGCGCTTATTAACATTTATACCTCATCGTAGAACATTCTACCGAAAATTCAAAGACTCTCCCCGCAACAGCAGAAATCTCCTCCTTTATCGAGGCCGCTACCAAGCCAACCGTGGGTTATACATCTAACCCGAACGGGTACAATTCTACTCCACGTAAAAGCTACACAAGTCTCATGTAATACACCTATGTAAATACGACAAGATTTTCTTTCGAAAAGGTTTCTTATTATTCAGCTTAAGTCAAAAGACATTGCCGATAACAACGTTCAGTTCTATATATAGTATACTTCAACTATATAGTCTAACAATCATGTAATTTCCAATTACAATAGAGGGACAAGATATTTACCTCGATAAGCCCATAATTATCCAAGTTTAAATGTCGATCCCGAGCAAGGTTTAGCTCACTACAGTGCGCTCCGACTCCAAACAACCCTTAGAAGTTCTAACCAACTTCTACTTATTACTCCAACTAACTATGGAGATTTTCCTTAGGGTTTCGGTTTTGTGGTGAAGGGAAGTATAATAGTATTTACGGGCTTTTCAGATAAGTATAACCTTAGAATACTACAAGGTATACGACTAAGGTAATTTGGGCATTATAACAATACTTTTGAGAGTATTTCTACCAAGAGGGGGTATTATACGAAAACAACTAGGCTAGGGGTTACCCCACTACTAGCACCCTGGAGGGGTGTATACCCTCGGCCTACCCCACTGTGGGGAACTCTGCCAAGGGGGAAGAGGGCTCTCGCCAACACACTACACTAAGGGGAGGAAGAAGCTTTCAAGACTTAGAGATTTTTGGATGAAGAAGTTCATCAAAGGGGAGGGGTATTTATAGGTCTAGCAAAGGCCAACCAATGGCCAAGATCAAGCCAAGTGTGGTGCAAGTGTAGGGCCAAGATCATGCCAAGTGCACCTTATCCATCTACCACAAAAATATCCTACCTACTACTTGACAAAAATGTCAAGCAATCGTCCAACTTGCCGCCCCAAAGCCCAACAATGAGAGGGTGCCAAGTGTCGCCCTCTTGTTGGTCCAAAATGTTTCGTCTCTCGGAAAAATCCGCAAAAATTAGAAATGACATAGCCGGAATTTTCCCTACGAAAGTCGTGGAAAACGCTTTCACGAAAAACGACTCTAACCGGGTGTTGTGAACAAAAATAATTCGGCCAAGCCTATTTGAAGTTCGAATTTTCTACGTACGTCCCTACGTACATACTCTGGAAATACGGGGTATAACATAACGGCTTTATGGGAAGTTGGTTATAACAGCTCTATGTAAATGAGAAATGCTTTGTGGTTTTTAAAAGATAACTGATTTGACTTATAACCGACTTGATGTAAAAGAACCTTGAAGTATTCTAAAAGATTAAGAAACCTTTTTGAAAGAAGTGTATACTTGGTTTGAAAACATAAAAGTTATACCAGCTTTATGAGAAGTTAGGTGTAACGCCTTAAGAGAGATAAAAAGAATGGTTTAATGGTTCAGAAGTTAAGAGACTTATTCTTAAAAGATAAGAAACTTGACTTAATATGAATGTTTGTGTGAAACATCATTCGTGAGTAATGAGTACTTGGTTTTTGGAAGGAATAATGTTTTACTGATTTCGGAAATCAGAATGTGTATCGACAAGACACTGCAGCGTTAATAAAGGGAAATGTATTGAATAATTAAGTATTATTAAAACCAGTAGAAACCTCCATCTGCATAGAAGCTAAGATGAGACAAAGTGATATTACATTTCTAGATCATGGCTGCCAATAAGATTGATTATGAACAAGAATAACCTACTCGTCTAAGGCATATGTTACTCAATTGTTTTAAAAGAGATTAAGACATTGAACTATGAACTTTTCAAAAAAAAGAGACTGGTGTATTTGAAATTAGGCAAACTGGAACTTTAGGATAAAGAAAGACATTGTGTTGTCTTAAAATGATATAAAACATAAGGTGTATAACAACTTTATGGGAAGTGGGTTATAACGACCTTATGAAAACAAAAGAAAGGTTTTATCATTGGTTTTAATGTGGTAACTTGACTTTAAAAATAAAAGTGTTTTGGTCAAAAAAAAGAAGGCATGGTGTTGCCTTAATTTGGTTTTAAAAAGGAAAGTATGGAAGTTGTTTTGGTCTACTTAAAAGATATAAGTCACTCTATTTTTATACTACGGGTATCGGGTGACTTTTAGAAAAGGATTTGATCTCTTTAAAAGGAATTTAACGTACGTAGTACTTTAGGGTTAAAACCCGGACTTTGGCATAAAATGAAAGTACTTTGAGTTGTGTATAACTTGCCTATGCTTGTTGATGTGAAACTTGCCTATGCTTGTTGCTGTGAAACTTGCCTATGCTTGTTGTTGTGAAACTTGCCTATGCTTGTTGTGATAGCCTTTGTTGTGCAAAGATTGTGTTTCTATACTACCGCGTCTCTCGATGGAGGTCGGTTGACTTGTTGAGAACTTACTTGACGCGTCTACAGCGACGGAGAAATTCCACGCACGTTCTCGTTGATAGTGTTACTTTTGTTAAATCACTTTGGACATACTGACACGATGCGTAGCGCACGGGTATGCTTCCACTTTGATTACCGCCTTGTTGTCTTATTGTTTCCCTTTGGACATACTGACACGATGCGTAGCGCACGGGTATGCTTCCATTTGGAATCTTGTCTTATTGTTTCCCTTTGGACTCATCGACACGACGATGCGTAGCGCAGTATGCTTCCATTTGGAATGTTGTCTTATTTGTTCCTTTGACATACCGACACGACGCGTAGCGCAGGTATGCTCCCATTTGGATTTCTATCTTGTTGTTATCATATCATGCATCGCCAGCGTGAGGAAGGTACTCCACGCGGATTGATGTTGTGGCGTGAGACCGAATTGATATAATCGTTATGTGTATGTCTCGTAGTTTGGTTATCATACTGTCTCGCTTTTATAGACTATTATGATTTGATTCTGATTTTTCGATTTCACATACTTGGTACTGTTATCGACCTCCTTCGGGCTGCGTTCATGCCGCAGTAGAGGTACATCGGCCGTCGATCCTCGCTTAGGATCACCTTTCGCGTGTTGGGAAGCTCCGCCTTCCGGAGGCTTATCTTTGGTATGTTACCACGAGTCCGTAGGTCCGTGTACATTCGTGGTATGGCGGGCCCCGTCCGTCATAGTTGTTGTGTAAATCTTAGAGGTCTGTAACAATGCCAAGTGTGGCGAGTTTGTAAAAGGATAAGCGTCGGGGATTTATGTATATATGATGAAGGCAACCGCTTTGGTTGGCTGCTTTATTTATTTTTGTCTCTTAATTCATGTTCATGTTTTTATTTCCGCTGATTTTCTCTCGATGTTGTATCACTAGGTGCCCGGTAGGCACGACCACGGGCCCGGTTCGGTCGTGACAAAAGTGGTATCGAGCGATTAGTCCTCGGAAAGTGTCTGCACCGTGTCAGTAGAGTCTTGATTATCGGTGTGTTGTGCACCACATCTATAATCGTGAGGCTATATGACATTTAGGATTGGTTTCCATTCTTCTCATTACGAGATCGTGCCTTAGAGCTGGTAATAAGATTGGACCCTCCGACATACTCGCTTTTACGATTATGCCTCGCGTAAGGCAACCCGCCCGGGCGGCAAGGCAAAGCGAAGGAGCCGCGAGTAGAGCGGCAGAGACCACGATACACGAGCCTCGATCCTACAGCCGCGAAGGAGATGGGTTATAAGGAGATGGCCCGATTAATGGCCGTGGTCAGGCCGACTTGAGGATAAATTTGGATGCAGCAGTTCGAGCACCCGTAGTTCACCCCGAGCGCATTTGAGACTACGGGATTTTCCGAGTGTAACCCGCGAGTTTTATGGGTCGAGGCACGAGGATGATCCGCAGGAGTTCATCCGGCGCTGCAGCGGATCATGAGAGAGTGATCAAGGCATCGGAGACCGAGTCGGTGGTCCTAGGTTCGCATCAATGCGTGATACCGCATGATCGGTTTGATTCGTGGAGCTGTCGGGAGAGCATGCACTTCCAGCCTTTATGGGACGAGTTCTCGAGGCCTTTCTTGCACATTTCTTACCTCCACGGATGAGTAGGGCTCGCGCATGATTTTTGGTGTTCTGTAAGCCGCGTGCGGTTCGGGAGTACAATGTGAGTTCGACTCATTGGCGTGACGTCCCGCATTAGTAGCTAGTATGGAGGATCGAGTGCACCGATATATTACTGAGGCTCGATGATTACCTAGCAGAGAGTTGTTGGTGTAGCTCTTCACCGCATGGACATTGCCCGCATGCAGCTTATGCACTCGAGGTGAGGCGGAGAAATCGACGGAATGACCAAAGTCGCCAGAAGAGGCGAAGCTGCAGGTTCTTTGGTGATTTTCGAGGCGAACCGCCTCAGCAGACTAGTTATGTGCCTCCGCCCGATGCAGTGGTCCTCTACAATCTTGAGCGTCGAGTTTTCGGAGCGGTCGGGGCTCGAGGTTCAGATTTTGGGAGAGCGGGGTGTTAACGGTGAAGCCGCCCTACCTCGTTGTGATCACGGCCGTGGTAGACTCCACGATGGGAGTGTCGTGCTAGTCCGGAGTTTGTTTTACATGCGGCAGCAGGGCCATTTTGGGAGAAATTGTCCGACCAGTGGGTAGCGGTAGGATAGCACAGGTCTGACAGGATCGATGGGTTCTTCACCTTCCATAGTCAGGCAGGATGTTCATACACCGGCGGGCCACGGTAGAGGTCGCGGTGGAAGTTCCCAGTTTTAGCGGTCCTCTGAATCGCCTATTTTCAGGTATATCCTTAACCCTCTAGAGTTTTGTATGTATTGATGATGTGATTTAGAAACCTGGTTAGTGAAAAAGGGTAAGCCTGGGGGTGAGAAATGATGAACCTTAAGATATTACAGTTGAGACCTTAGATGTAAGGCCGTCTTGAGCACAAGATCTTGCGGGTGATCTTTGTCAGAATGTATAATCATACGTAGAGTAATTGTGGGGAAATTTCCTTGGGTAGTGTAAAAATGGAAGTGGTAGCTTTCATGACCTGTAGAGGTAAGATTGTTCCGGATCAGGGAACAAGAGCGTGATGCGTAAGTGGGTCGGGTTGGGGCCATGTTGAGGGCCAACCCGCGGCCGGTTTCAAAGTGGGGTCAGCTCTGGGTGGTCCCGCCAGGTGGTAGGGTCACGAGGGCGCTAGGCCCATGATTAGATGACCATCGTATGAGTTCGTGGATATGTTCGACCAGAAGCGGATCGTGAAGGCCGGGAATGGCCTTAAGGGAGAGTGAAGCTAGTAAGATGACCAAGTTTGGAGGTTGTGACTCCAAAGTGTTGGGAACTGAAGCGATGACTGAAGTGTGGTACGTATACTAGAGGAGTTCAAGTGTCCGAGAAGGGCACGACGAGTAAGGAAGGAAGGGAACGTGTGTTATTACGTGGCCAGGTGTGGCGTTGACAACTTGTTAGAAGGAACTTCTTCGTTATCTGTTTCGAGAAGGAACATTCGGGACGAATGTTTCTAAGGAGGGGAGAATGTTATACCCCGTATTTTCCAGAGTATGTACGTGAGGGCGTACGTATACAATTTGAGCCTTAAAGTAGGCATAGGTTCGAATTTGTGCATAACTACCTAAAGGAGTCGTTTTTCGACGAAACGTTTCCACAGCTTTCGTAGGGAAAATTCCGGCTATGTCATTTAAAATTTTTGCGGATTTTTCCGAGAGACGAAACATTTTGGACCAACGGGAGGGGGACAAGTGTCACCCTCCCATTGGAAGCAAGTGGACGGCAAAGCTTGCCCTTTTGCACGTTTTTGGTGTTGAAATTTTGGTCAAGGGTTAGGTAGGATATTTTGTGTAGATGGATAAGGTAGCACATGGCTAAATATTGGCCTTACACTTGGTATGCACTTGTCTTCATCTTGGCCATTGGTTGGCCTTCACTTGACCTATAAATACCCCTCTAAGTTGAAGACTTTCTTCATCCAAAACTTGAGCAATCTATCTAAGTCTCAAAATACTCCTCCTCTTGTTATCTCGCCCACCACACTCCTCCCCTTGAGGCCCTTTGGCCGAGAGCTCCCCTCCCCTTTGTAGTTAGCCAGTGGGTACCCCTAGCCTAGTTGTTTTAGTATAATACCCCTTGTTGTGGTATAGAAATACTCTCCTAGTATTGTTGTAATGTCCAAATACCTTGGCCCAAATACCTTGTAGTATTCCCAAAGTTACACTTATACAAAAGCCCAGAAAATACTATTATACTTCCCTCAGTCACAAAAACGAAACCCTAAGTAAATCTTCACCCGTAGTTGAAGTTATAAGTAGAAGTTGGTTAGAACTTCTAAGGGTTGGTTGGAGTGGCCTGAGCGCATTTGAGTAGAGCTAAACCTTGCTCAGGATCGACATATAACTTGGATAATTTTGGGCTTATCGAGGTAAACACTCATGACCTTCTGTTGTAATTGGAAATTACATGTTGTAGGAGTATATAGTTAAGTATACTATATATAGAACTGAACTTAGTTGTGCGGCAATGTCTTGCGACTTAAGCCTGAATTTAAAGAAGAGAACTGAACTGTAATTACATAGATCGTATTAGAGACTTGTGTAGCATTCGTGTAGTAGAATTGTACACGTCGGTTAGGCGTGTTAACCCTCGGTTGGCTTGGTAGCGGCCTCGATAGAGAGGAGATTTCTGCCATGTGCGGGGAGATTCACGAATTTTCTGTAGAATATTCTACATTGAGATCTAAAGATATTAATAGGCGCTTTGTGGCCTCTATAGGTTGTAGTACTACGTGTGGGTGATCCGCTTGACTAAGAGTGTGAGCGGTTTGAGGTACTTGAGCGTTTTGCTATTAGTCGATACTGTCGCGAGGTATGTGAACCTCTTCCTATCTGTTCTAGCATGATATGTGTATAACTATGTAGTACGGTAGACGATACGTGTTAAATGTATTTGATTGTCTTTAAACATAAAATGTTATAACGGCTTTATGGGAAGTTGGTTATATGACTCTATGTAAATGAGAAATGCTTTGTGGTTTTTAAAAGATAAGCGATTTGACTTATAACCGACTTGATGTAAAAGAACCTTGAAGTATTCTAAAAGATTAAGAAACCTTTTTGAAAGAAGTGTATACTTGGTCGAAAACATAAAAGTTATACCACTTTATGAGAAGTTAGGTGTAACGCCAAGAGAGATAAAAGAATGGTTTAATGGTTGAAGTTAAGAGACTTATTCTTAAAAGATAAGAAACTTGACTTAATATGAATGTTTGTGTGAAACATCATTCGTGAGTAATGAGTACTTGGTTTTTGGAAGGAATAATGTTTCTTGATTTGGAAATCGAATGTATCGACAAGCCACTGCAGCGTTAATAAAGGGAAATGTATTGAATAATTAAGTATTATTAAAACCAGTAGAAACCTCCATCTGCATAGAAGCTAAGATGAGACAAAATGATATTACATTTCTAGATCATGGCTGCCAATAAGATTGATTATGAACAAGAATAACCTACTCGTCTAAGGCATATGTTACTCAATTGTTTTAAAAGAGATTAAGACATTGAACTATGAACTTTTCAAAAAAAAGAGACTGGTGTATTTGAAATTAGGCAAACTGGAACTTTAGGATAAAGAAAGGCATTGTGTTGTCTTAAAATGATATAAAACATAAGGTGTATAACAACTTTATGGGAAGTGGGTTATAACGACCTTATGAAAACAAAAGAAAGGTTTTATCATTGGTTTTAATGTGGTAACTTGACTTTAAAAAGAAAAGTGTTTTGGTCAAAAAAAAGAAGGCATGGTGTTGCCTTAATTTGGTTTTAAAAAGGAAAGTATGGAAGTTGTTTTGGTCTACTTAAAAGATATAAGTCACTCTATTTTTATACTACGGGTATCGGGTGACTTTTAGAAAAGGATTTGATCTCTTTAAAAGGAATTTAACGTACGTAGTACTTTAGGGTTAAAACCCGGACTTTGGCATAAAATGAAAGTACTTTGTGTTGTGTATAACTTGCCTATGCTTGTTGATGTGAAACTTGCCTATGCTTGTTGATGTGAAACTTGCCTATGCTTGTTGTTGTGAAACTTGCCTATGCTTGTTGTGATAGCCTTTGTTGTGCAAAGATTGTGTTTCTATACTACCGCGTCTCTCGAGGGTCGGTTGACTTGTTGAGAACTTACTTGGGCGTCATGGCGACGAGAAATTCCACGCACGTTCGCTTGATAGTGTTACTTTTGTTAAATCACTTTGGACATCTCGACACGACGCGTAGCGCTGCGGGTATGCTTCCACTTTGATTACCGCCTTGTTGTCTTATTGTTTCCTTGGACATACCGACACGACGCGTAGCGCACGTATGCTTCCATTTGGAATCTTTGTCTTATTGTTTCCCTTCGACTCATCGACACGATCGTAGCGCACGGGTATGCTTCCATTTGGAATGTTGTCTTATTTGTTCCCTTTGGACATCGACACGATGCGTAGCGCACGGGTATGCTCCCATTTGGATTGTTGTCTTGTTGTTATCATATCACAGACTGCCGGCAGTGAGGAAGGTACTCCACGGGCAGGATTGATGTTGTGGGCGTGAGACCCTGAATTGATATAATTGTTATGTGTGTGTACTGTAGTTTGGTTATCATACCATCTCCCGCTTTTATAGACTATTATGATTTCGATTCTGATATTTACGATTTCACATACTTAGTACTGTTATCGACCTCCTTCGGCTGCGTTACGCCGCGGTAAGGTACATCGGTATCGATCCCCGCTTTTAGGATCACCTTTCGTGTTGGAAGCTCGTCCGCCGGAGGCTTATCTTTGGTATGTTACCCGAGTGCAGAGGTCCGTGTACATTCGGTGTTATACCGTATTTCCAGTATGCACGTGGGGCGTACGTAGAAAATTTGAAACTTGTATTAGGCTTGGCCGAATTAATTTTTGTTCACAACACCCGTTTAGAGTCGTTTTTAAACGCGTTTTCACTTTTCGTAGGAAAATTCCGGCTATGTCATTTTTAATTTTTACGGATTTTTAGAGGCGAAGCGTGTTGGGCCAACAAGAGGGCGCCACTTGGCACCCTCCCATTGGCGGACGTAAGAGGGCGGATTGGACGAATTGAAGAGGGGGGAGTTGGTAGGATATTTTGTGTGTTAGTTGGTTAAGGACACATGGGTGAATCTTGGCCCTACACTTGCTATGCACTTGGCTAGATCTTGGCCATTGGTTGGCCTTGGCTTGTGCTATAAATACCCCCCTTAGGATGACTTCTTCATCCATTCCAAATATTTCCTAAGTGTTAGAAATCCTCCCTCCCTTTATAGAGTTGTTCTCGTCCTCCCCCTCCCCCTTGGCCGAGAGTCCCCCCCCCCTAGTGGGGTAGGCCGAGGGGTATACACCCCCCCCTCCTTGGGGTGCTAGCCGTGGGGTACCCCCCCTAGCCTAGTTGTTTTCGTATAATACCCCCCCTTTGGTAGAAATACTCTCAAAAGTATTGTTATAATGCCCACATTACCTTAGCCGTATACCTTGTAGTATTCTAAGGTTATACCTATACAAAAAGCCCAGAAATACTATTATACTTCCCTTCAGTCACAAAACCGAAACCCTAAGTAAATCTTCACCCGTAGTTGAAGTAGTAAGTAGAAGTTGGTTAGAACTTCTAAGGGTTGTTTGGAGCGGGTCGGAGCGCACGGAGTAGGAGCTAAACCTTGCTCAGGATCGACATTTAAACTCGGATAATTATGGGCTTATCGAGGTAAATATCTTGTCCCCCTATTGTAATTGGAAATTACATGATTGTTAGACTATATAGTTGGGGTATACTATATATAGAATCAACGTAGTATCGTGATGTCTTTTGACTTAAGCTGAATAATAAGAAACCTTTTCGAAGAAGAGTCTTGAATGTATTTACATGGTGTATTCTGATGAGACTTGTGTAGCTTTTACGTGAGGTAGAATTGTGCGTCGGATTAAGCGTATAACCCCTGGTTGGCTTGTAGCGGCCCCGATAGAGGAAGAGATTTACGCTGTTGCGGGGGGGGGGAGGTGCTGCCGAATTTTCTGTAGAATGTTCTACGAAGGGATCTAAATGTTAATGAGCGCCTTGTGGCCTTATAGGTTGAAGTACTACGTGTGGCGCGATCTACTTGGCTTAAGGAGTAGCCGGTTGGAAGTACTTGAGCGTTTTGCTATTAGTCGATACTCGTCGCGAGGTATGTGAACCTCTTCCTATCTCTTCTAGCATGATATGTGTGAACTATGTAGTACCATGACGCATACGTGCTAAATGTATTTGATTGGTTTAAAACATAAAGTGTTATAACGGCTTTATGGGAAGTTGGTTATAACAGCCTTATGTTGGTAAGAAAATACTTGTGGTTTTTAAAAGGTAACTGATTTGAACTATAACTGGCTTATTATGTGTTAATAAAGAACTTGAAGTATTTCAAAAGATTTTTGAATCATTTGAAAGAAGTAATACTTGGTTTTTGAACACTTAAGAGTTATACTAGCTTTATGGGAAGTTAGGTAATAACGGCTTAAGAATGTTTCTTCGATTTGAAATCGAATGTATCGACAAACCACTGCGGCGTTAATAAAAGGAAATGTTTTGTGATTAAGTATTATTAAAACCAAGAGAAACTTCCATCTGCATAAAAGCTAAGATGAGACAAAATGATATTTCCTAGATCATGGTCTTTGTAATAAGATTGTTATAAACAAGAATATCCTACTCACATATAAGGCTTATGTTTCTCAGATAGTTTAAAAGAGAATTATATTCTTAAATGAATAAGACTATGAACTACGAAACCTTTCTAAAGTAAGAAACGTGAACATTTGAAATTAGGCAAACTTGGACGTTTGAGAAATAATGTTGTTACTTGATTTTACAAAGAGAAGTGTTTTGCTTTACTTCAAAAGATAATCACTCTAGTTTTCATATACTACGGGTATTATGTGACTTTTGTAAACGTAACGTATCTTTTAAAAGATAATGTATGAAGTACTTTGGGAATAGATACTCGATCTTGTAAATCATATAATAGAATGTACCTTGTGTGTATAACTGGATTGTGTTGGTTTGTGATAGCCTTGTAATACCATCGTGTTGATTTGATATGTAATCATATTAGGATGCTACGTGTGTTAGTATTCTGTGATGTTGTGTAAAGGGGTTTTCCCTTGATTGTGCTTAGGTTGTTTAAACGATAAACTGTTATGTTGGTATTATACCACTCACCGTGTTTCCGGGGGTTAAGCTGCCCTCCGATGCGGGGTAGACTCAGCGATGCAGGACCGTGATTCGAGAATACCTCATGCGGTCCTCGGGGGCTATGCGAGCTACGAGAGTTCGAGTTAGTGTGCGGCCTTTATGGTCATGCGGTGCATGTGGCCATGCGATCGCGAGTCGGGGCGATGGGAGTAGCTACCCTCGATGCGGGTTATACCTCATGCGCCTATGAGATCGCCTATGCGGAGCTGCGGGGAGTTCGAGGATAGACGCACACATTTGATATATGCGCGGCGACGGCTTTGATCATGTGACGGCAGACAGATATCATGATACGATTTATGACCTTGTTAGTACTGTAGGTGTTAGTAGACGGCTATGCCTTCGCATTTACTGCATCGTTTTATTTGGACACAGTGGGACTGCTGTTCACGTGTATTCCTTGTGCTTTTCTATCATTATTGCCGCGGTGAGGAAGGTATTCCACGCATGATTGATGTTGTGGGCGTGAGACCCATTGTTATATTGAGTGATGACTTGAGGCGTGAGTCACGACTTGATATGATTGCTTATTTATTGTGAATCGTAGTTTGGTTATCATACATGTCTCACGCTTTATATAGACTACTATGATTTCATTTACTGATTTTGATCACATACTCCTGCACTGTTATCGACCTCCTTCGGGGCTGCGTTCATGCCGCAGTAAAGGTACACCGCCGTTGATCCTCGCTCTTAGGGTCACGATTCAGCGTTGAAGCTCGTTCCTCGGAGGCTTATCTTGGTATAGTTCCTGTTGTTGTAGGTGCTTACATTCGGGGTATGACGGCCCTGTCCGTCGTTGTTGTCATATCATTCGTAGAGTGCAGTAATCTTGTTGTGGCGGGGTTTGTAGAAAGGATTAAACTGCTCGAGTTGAAAGAGTTGTTGTTTCTATATATATGCGAAAGGCAAGTTTTCACAGTTATTGTTTATACTCCGTTATTTTATGTTATTGATTTATGTTCGCGATTTTCTCGATGTATGACTCTTGGGGTGCCCGGTAAGGCACGATCCACGCCCCGAACGGGTCGTGATAAAAGTGGTATCGAGCGATTAATCCTCGGAAAGTGTCTACGCATCGATCCAAGAGTCTTGATTATCGGTGTGTTGTGCACTACACCAATAATCGGAGGCTATAGGATATTTAGGATTGGTTTCATTCTTCTCACTCGAGATCGTGCCTTAGAGTCGTGTTGTAAGTTGGACCTCTAACGTATTTCTTTCCTTACCGCTATGCCTCCGCGTAGGCAACCCGACCCAGAGGCAAGGCAATGGCGGAGCCGCGAGCAGAGTAAATGCAGGGTTACGTGGCACAGGCCCAATCATCACTGGGTGGTGCATTCGGGAGTTTTGCGGCGTCACTAGCCCCGCAGGTTTAGCACGGCGCGGCCTCATCGCGCCATGATATTTGAACCTTCGCCCACGCATCGAACAGAGAATATAGATTTCGAGGCGACCATTACTAACTATGGATTTGACTACAGAGAGTATACCGATGTATCGCGAGTCTTGATGAATATCAAGGTTGTGCAAGAGTAAGTTCTTGATTAAGCGAGCATGGCACGTATGCGGGCTTATGCGCGGCAGCCGAGAAACGTAGATCGGCGGGTTAACGGGCGAGAAGAGGCGAGTAGCAAGGTCCTTTGGTAACTTGCGGCGAGTCGCCTCACCAAAGAGATTAGATTATGCACATCCACTGCAGAAAGGTCCTCCTGTGGTTCGGGGCGTTCGGGTACGCAGGAGTTGGTCGAACTCCGTGGTTTCAGTTCATTGATGATGACGTCATCCCGGGAATGTCGTCTTTTGGTTGGTACTTGTTGTACTATGACCGTCGTGGTCTAGTGTCGAAGAGTGTCCTTGTAGGAGGACTTAGCCTTCGTGGTCGGTGGTAGTTCGTCACCTTCCTTAGCTATGCGCCTACGAAGGCAGTTTGATTAGAACGACTAAGGAGTGAAGCGGTAGATATAGATATATCCTTAACCTCAGAGATGCAGTATGTGTGATAAGGTGAGTATACCTTAAGTGCTATGTTCGATAGCGGTGTTAGTTGTGATTAGAAATCATGGTGGGTTAGCAGAGTAAGATTTTGGGGATAGAGAAGGTGTGAGCCTTAGAGTTTTATACGTAGAGACCTTAGAGGTAGGCCATCTCAAGTAAAAGATGTATTGTTTATGTTTGACTTTATAGGAGTGCATAGTGCACGTGAGTTATGTTGGTGGGATTAGTCCCCGAGTAGTGTGGAATGAAAAGGGTAGTTGAGCTAAGAAGACCGCTAGGTTTTCGTAACGTGATTAGTGAGATTGTTCCCGGGAGCTAGTATGGTGCGCGCCGGTCGGGTTGAGGCCACGTTGCGGTCAACCCGCGGCAGTTTGTGGTGCGGGTCGGTTGTGGTGGTCCCGCTGGGTTGGGGTTACGAGGTGTTAGGCCCAAGTTTAGTTAACCAGTCTGATTCGTGGACGCATTCGACCATGAGTCGGGCCGGCGAGGTCACCGCCTCTTGTTTTCTAGCAAAGACCGTTTACTCGGCAGTGTTGTTTTATCAGAAAGGTTGTAAGGCTGCACGGGGTGCCTACCTTCACCTTATGACAGACAGTGGAGCCCAGGGTACGGCTGTTTTTGTTTCTGGAAGTTTTACCAAGCAGGGTTAAGAACTCAGGTGAGTCTCGACCGCATTCGCCTCGCCGGTGTGTGGAATTCGGGTAGTTGTGGGATTGTTGTCTCTGTGGAGGAGTGTTTAAGCTACCATTTCAGTTTTCGAATGTCGCCTTATGAGGCCTTGTAGGGGCGGAAGTGTAAGCTGCCGGTCGATTGGTTCGATGTTGGCAAGATTCAGATAGTTGGTTCAGGCTTGTTCCAGCAGACTGTGGATAGGGTAAAGCTTGTCTAGAGGAGGTTCTGGCAGCTCAGAGAAATCGTGCGGATAATCGGCGACGACGCTTAGAGTTCAGGTTGACGGTCGGTCTTCTTGAAGATACCACCCCGGTTTGGGTGTGACGAGTTTTGGAAAACAGAGGGAACTTAGTCCGAGTTACTTTGGGCCTTACAGATCTGGTGCAGAGTAGGCCAGGTTGCCTATATGTTAGCATTTGCCGTCCGACTTAAGAGGCAGTGCGTCCAGTCTTTCGTGTTATGTTCGAGAAGGAAATTGGAGATCCATCCAGAGTGTTCCCAGCTAATGATGACCAAAGTTGAAGATAGTAACCCCGAGTTTTGGATCTCAAGCGATGCTCGAAATGTAGTAAGAGTTCGAATGCACGGCGACTTGATGATCGCATGCAGCCCGGTACCATTTGTTGGGTCGCTTGAGAAGGTTAATGCCTCAGGCAAAGTGACAAAAGTGGTATCATTTTGGTGATGTTAGAGGTGTTTCGTCGTGGACTTGGATGTAAGCATTTTGCGTAAGTTGTTTCTGTGGCCAGGTGTGGCAGGATTGATTCTCGTAAGTATGGTAGTGAACACTATACTGGCGCACGTTTGTTTTGAGACTTAGAATGAACATTCGGGACGAATGTTTCTAAGGAGGGGAGAATGTTATACCCCGTATTTCCAGAGTATGTATGTAAGGACGTACGTAGAAAATTTGAAACTTGTATTAGGCTTGGCCGAATTAATTTTTGTTCACAACACCCGTTTAGAGTCGTTTTTCGACGAAACGTTTTCACAGCTTTCGTAGGGAAAATTCCGGCTATGTCATTTTTAATTTTTACGGATTTTTCCGAGAGACGAAACGTGTTGGGCCAACAAGAGGGCGCCACTTGGCACCCTCCCATCATGACGTAAGCGGATTAGGCGAATTGAAGAGGGGAGTTGGTAGGATATTTTGTGTGTTAGTTGGTTAAGGACACATGGGTGAATCTTGCCCTACACTTGCTATGCATTTGGCTAGATCTTGGCCATTGGTTGCCTTGGCTCAGGCTATAAATACCCTTAGGATGACTTCTTCATCCATTCCAAATATTTCCTAAGTGTTAGAAATCCTCCCTCCCTTTATAGAGTTGTTCTCGTCCTTCCCCTCCCCCGTGGCCGAGAGTCCCCACAGTGGCAGGCCGAGGGTATACACCCCCCCCTTGTGGTGCTAGCCGTGGGGTACCCCCCCTAGCCTAGTTGTTTTCGTATAATACCCCCCCTTTGGTAGAAATACTCTCAAAAGTATTGTTATAATGCCCACATTACCTTAGCCGTATACCTTGTAGTATTCTAAGGTTATACCTATACAAAAAGCCCAGAAATACTATTATACTTCCCTTCAGTCACAAAACCGAAACCCTAAGTAAATCTTCACCCGTAGTTGAAGTAGTAAGTAGAAGTTGGTTAGAACTTCTAAGGGTTGTTTGGAGCGGGTCGGAGCGCACGGAGTAGGAGCTAAACCTTGCTCAGGATCGACATTTAAACTCGGATAATTATGGGCTTATCGAGGTAAATATCTTGTCCCCCTATTGTAATTGGAAATTACATGATTGTTAGACTATATAGTTGGAGTATACTATATATAGAACTGAACGTAGTATCGGCAATGTCTTTTGACTTAAGCCTGAATAATAAGAAACCTTTTCGAAAGAAGAGTAATCGAATCGTATTTACATAGGATCAGACATGAGACTTGTGTAGCTTTTACGTGAGGTAGAATTGTGCACGTCCGGATTAACGTATAACCCCGGTTGGCTTGGTAGCCTACCGATAGAGAAGAGATTTACGCTGTTTGGGGAAGTGTCGAATTTTCTGTAGAATGTTCTACGAAGGGATCTAAATGTTAATGGCGCGTGGCCTTATAGGTTGAAGTACTACGTGTGGCGCGATCTACTTGGCTTAAAGGAGTAGCGACACTTGGAAGTACTTGAGCGTTTTGCTATTAGTCGATACTCGCCGCGGTATGTGAACCTCTTCCTATCTCTTCTAGCATGATATGTGTGAACTATGTAGTACGGTAGACGCATACGTGCTAAATGTATTTGATTGGTTTAAAACATAAAGTGTTATAACAGCTTTATGGGAAGTTGGTTATAACAGCCTTATGTTGGTAAGAAAATACTTGTGGTTTTTAAAAGGTAGCGATTTGAACTATAACCGCTTATTATGTGTTAATAAAGAACTTGAAGTATTTCAAAAGATTTTGAATCATTTGAAAGAAGAAGTAATACTTGGGTTTTGAACACTTAAGAGTTATACTAGCTTTATGGGAAGTTAGGTAATAACGCTTAAGAATGTTTCTTGATTTGAAATCGAATGTGTATCGACAAACCACCGCGTTAATAAAAGGAAATGTTTTGACAGATTAAGTATTATTAAAACCAGAGAAACTTCCATCCGCATAGCTAAGATGAGACAAAATGATATTTCCTAGATCATGGTCTTTGTAATAAGATTGTTATAAACAAGAATATCCTACTCACATATAAGGCTTATGTTTCTCGATAGTTTAAAAGAGAATTATATTCTTAAATGAATAAGACTATGAACTACGAAACCTTTCTAAAGTAAGAAACGTGAACATTTGAAATTAGGCAAACTTGACGTTTGAGAAATAATGTTGTTACTTGATTTTACAAAGAGAAGTGTTTTGCTTTACTTCAAAAGATAATCACTCTAGTTTTCATATACTACGTATTATGTGACTTTTGTAAACGTAACGTATCTTTTAAAAGATAATGTATGAAGTACTTGGGGAATAGATACTCGATCTTGTCAATCATATAATAGAATGTACCTTGTGTGTATAACTGGATTGTGTTGGTTTGTGATAGCCTTGTAATACCATCGTGTTGATTTGATATGTAATCATATTAGGATGCTACGTGTGTTAGTATTCTGTGATGTTGTGTAAAGGGGTTTTCCTCGATTGTGCTTAGGTTGTTTAAACGATAAATCGTTATGTTGGTATTATACCACTCACCGTGTTTCCGGGGTTAAGCGCCCTCCGACGCGGTAGACTCAGCGATGCAGGACCATGATTCGAGAATACCTCACGCGGGTCCTCGGGGCCTATGCGCGAGCTACGAGAGTTCCGTGTAGCGCGGCCTTTATGGTCATGCGGTCTATGTGGCCATGCGATCGCGAGTCGGGGATACGCCGGAGTAGCTACCCTCGATGCGGGTTATACCTCATGCGGGCCTATGAGGCGGCTATGCGAGTGCGGGAGTTCGGGGCTAGACGCGCACATTTGATATTGCGCGAGCGGCCGGCTTTGATCATGCGACGGTGCAGAGATATCATGATACGATTTATGACCTTGTTAGTGCGTGGGTGTTAGTAGGCGGCTATGCCTTCGCATTTACCCGCATCGCTTTATTTGGACACAGTGGACCTGCTGTTCATGTGTATTCCTTGGTGCTTTTCTATCATCGATCAGCGGCGGAAGGTATTCCACGCATGATTGATGTTGTGGCGTGAGACCCATTGTTATATTGAGTGATGACTTGAGGCGTGAGTCACGACTTGATATGATCGCTTATTTATTGTGAATCGTAGTTTGGTTATCATACATGTCTCCCGCTTTATATAGACTACTATGATTTCATTTACGATTTTCGGGCCACATACTCTGCACTGTTATCGACCTCCTTCGGGGGGCTGCGTTCATGCCGCAGGTAAAGGTACACCAGTCGTTGATCCTCGCTCTTAGGGTCACAATTCAGCGTTGGGAAGCTCCGTTCCTCCGGAGGCTTATCTTGGTATAGTTCCCTGTTGTTGTAGGTGCTTACATTCAGGGGTATGACGGGGCCCTGTCCCGTTGTTGTTGTCATATCATTCGTAGAGGTCTGTAGTACTGTTGTGGGCAGGGTTTGTAGAAAGGATTAAACTGTTCAGGTTGAAAGAGTTGTTGTTTCTATATATATGCCGAAAGGCAAGTTTTCACAGGTTATTGTTTATACTTTCGTTATTTTATGTTATTGATTTATGTTCCGCCGATTTTCTCTGATGTATGACTACTGGGGTGCCCGGGGTAAGGCACCAGTCACGGGCCCCGGAACGGGTCGTGACAAGGGGTATGACGGGGCCCTGTCCCGTCATAGTTGTTGTGTAAATCTTAGAGGTGCAGAATAATCGTTGTGGCGTGGTTTGTAAAAAGGATAAGCGTCGGGATTTATGTATATATGATGAAGGCAACTGTTTTTGTTGGCCTGTGTATTTATTTTTGTCTCTTAATTCATTTTCATGTTTTTATTTCACGATTTTCTCGATGTTGTATCACTAGGTGCAGGGTAAGGCACGATCCACGCCCGGTTCGGTCGTGACAAATATCCTTCTATATCTTATACTCATTTCTATACTACTATAGTATGTAACCTCGAATTACAATAGAAGGACAGGATTAATTACCTCGATGAGTCCAAAATTATCCAAGATTTAATGTCGATCCTGAGCAACGTTTAGCTCCTACTCCGTGCGCTCCAACCCGCTCCAAGAAACCCTTATACGCTCCTAACCAACTCCTCTTTAAGAACCAACCTAAACAAGTGAAGAACACTAAGGTTCTTGTCCTCACAACTCTCGGCCAAGGTGAGGCTTTAGGGGCTAGGGTGTGAAATCTTTTCTAACCTTTGGTTAATAATCTTCCTAATACACTAAGGAATAACACTTAAGAGTTTAGGAATTTTTGGACAAAGTTTGGTTAAGGGAGAGGGGTGTTGGACGAAAACTATCAAGAGGGGGGGGGGGGGTTTCGGCGAGAGCTTCAACTAAAGGGGGGGGGGGGGGAGGATTTTAAGACTTGGAATTTGTTTTGTGGATGAAGAAGTCTTGCACAAGAGGGGGGTATTTATAGAACCACCAAGGGCCAAGATTAAAACAAATGGAGGGTGTAGATGTTATACCCCGTATTTTCAGAGTATGTACGTAAGGACGTACGTAGAAAAATTTGAACTTGAGAATAAGCTTGGCCGATTTATTTTTGTGCACAACACCCGGTTAGAGTCGTTGTTCGCCGAACCGGTTTCACAGCTTTCGTAGGGAAAATTCCGGCTATGTCATTTTTAATTTTTGCGGATTTTTCCGAGAGACGAAACATTTTGGACCAACAAGAGGGCGCCACTTGGCACCCTCTCATTGGAGCACGTTGTGGGCGGTTCAAGTGGACGAAATGGCCATTGTTTGGTCAAGGGGTTGGTAGGATATTTTGTGGTAGATGGATAAGGTGCACTTGGCAAGATCTTGGCCCTACACTTGCCTTGCACTTGGCAAGATCTTGGCCATTGGTTGGCCTTTGCTAGACCTATAAATACCCCCCCCCCCCCTCTTTGATGACTTCTTCATCCATTCTACAAATCTCTAAGTGTTAAAAATCCTCCCCCTCTCTTAGTAGTGTTCTCGTCCAACACCATCCCTCCCCTTGGCGAGAGCCCTCCCCTCCTAGTAGTGTGGCCGTGGGTACTCCCTAGCCTAGTTGTCTCGTATAAAACACCCCTCTTGGTAGAAATACTCTCAAAAGTATTGTTATAATGCCCAAATTACCTTAGCCATATACCTTGTAGTATTCTAAGGTTATACCTTTACAAAAAGCCGCTTATACTATTATACTTCCCGTCACTACAAAACCAACCCTAAGTAAATCTTCACCGTAGTTGAAGTTATAAGTAGAAGTTGGTTAGAACTTCTGGAGGTTGTTTGGAGTCGGCCTGAGCGCATGAGTAGAGCTAAACCTTGCTCGGGATCGACATTTAAACTCGGATAATTATGGGCTTATCGAGGTAAATATCTTGTCCTCTATTGTAATTGGAGATTACATGATTGTTAGACTATATAGTTGAAGTATACTATATATCGAATCGAACGTTGTTATCGGCAATGTCTTTTGACTTAAGCACGAATTATAAGAAACCTTTTGAAAGAAGAGTCTTGAATCAGATTTACATAGGATCAGACTGATGAGACTTGTGTAGCTTTTACGTGAGGTAGAATTGTGCACGTCCGGTTAGATGTATGAACCCCCGGTTGGCTTGATAGCCTACCCCGATAGAAGAGAGATTTACGCTGTTGGGGAGGTACGCCAATTTTACGTAGAATGTTCTCTGAAGGGATCTAAATGTTAATAAGCGCTGTGGCCTTATAGGTTGAAGTACTACGTATGGCACGATCTACTTGGCTTAAGGAGTAGCCGACGCGGAGGTACTTGAGCGCTTTTGCTATTAGTCGATACTGTCGCGAGGTATGTGAACCTCTTCCTATCTCTTCTAGCATGATATGTGTGAACTATGTAGTACGTAGACGATACGTGCTAAATGTATTTGATTGGTTTAAAACATAAAGTGTTATAACGGCTTTATGGGAAGTTGGTTATAACAGCTTTATGTTGGTAAGAAAATACTTGTGGTTTTTAAAAGGTAACTGATTTGAACTATAACTGGCTTGTTATGTGTTAATAAAGAACTTGAAGTAATACTTGGTTTTTGAAAACTTAAGAGTTATACTAGCTTTATGGGAAGTTAGGTATAACGACTTAAGAATGTTTTACTGATTTCGGAAATCAGAATGTGTATCGACAAACCACTGCAGCGTTAATAAAAGGAAATGTTTTGACAGATTAAGTATTATTAAAACCAGTAGAAACTTCCATCTGCATAGAAGCTAAGATGAGACAAAATGATATTTCCTAGGTCATGGCTGCTGTAATAAGATTGTTATAAACAAGAATATCCTACTCACATATAAGGCTTATGTTTCTCAGATGGTTTAAAAGAGAATTATATTCTTAAATAAATAAGGCTAGGAACTACGAAACCTTTCTAAAATAAGAAACGTGAACATTTGAAATTAGGCAAACTTGGACGTTTGAAAAAGAATGTTGTTACTTGGTTTTACTAAGAGAAGTGTTTTGATTTACTTCAAAAGATAATCACTCTATTGTTATATACTACGGGTATTGTGTGACTTTTGTGAAAGTAACATATCTTTAAAGAGTTATTGTATAAAGTACTTTGGGGATAAAACCCGATCTCGTTAATCATATAGTAGAAAGTACCTTATGTGAATAACTTGATTGTATTGGTTTGTGATAGCCTTGTAATACCTTCGTGTTGATTTGATAAGTAATCATATTAGGATGCTACGTGTGATAGTATTCGTGATGTTTGTGTAAAGGGTTTTCCTCGATTGTGCTTATGTTGTTTAAACGATAAACCGTTATGTTGGTATTATACCACTCACCGTGTTTCCGGGTTAAGCTGCCTCCGACGCGGGTAGACTTCGTGATGCAGGACCATGATTCGAGAATACCTCATGCGGTCCCGGGGCCTATGCGGAGCTACGAGTTCGAGTTAGTGTGCGCCTTTATGGTCATGCGGTCTATGCGCTACGCGGATCGCGAGTCGGGGCGATCTGGGAGTAGCTACCTCGATGCGGGTTATACCTCATGCGGGCCTATGAGATTGGCCTATGCGAGTCGCGGAGTTCGGGGCTAGACGCGCACATTTGATATTGCAGGCGGCGACGCCTTTGATCATGTGACGGCAAGACAGATATCATGATACGATTTATGACCTTGTTAGTATCGCTGGTGTTAGTAGCTCGGCTATGCCTTCGCATTTACTGCATCGTTTTATTTGGACACGTGGACCGTTGTTCATGTGTATTCCTCGTGCTTTTCTATCATTGATCACGGCGGTGAGGAAGGTATTCCACGCATGATTGATGTTGTGGCGTGAGACCCATTGTTATATTGGAGTGATGACTTCGAGGCGTGAGTCACGACTAGACATGATCGCTTATTTATCGTGAATCGTAGTTTGGTTATCATACATGTCTCCCGCTTTCTATAGACTACTATGATTTCATTTACGATCTTCATGTTTCACATACTGGTACTGTTATCTTGACCTCCTTCGGGCCGCGTTCATGCCGCAGTAAAGGTACACCGCCGTTGATCATCGCTCTTAGGGTCACGATTCAGCGTTGAAGCTCCGTTCCTCCGAGGCTTATCTGTATAGTCCCTGTTGTTGTAGGTGCTTGCATTCGTGGTATGACGGCCCCGTCCGTCGTTGTTGTCATATCATTCGTAGAGGTCTGTAGTACTGCTGCAAGGTGGTTTGTAAAGAAAGGATTAAACTGCTTCATTTTGAAAGAGTTGTTATTATTATTTATGCCGAAAGGCAACTTTCTTCGAATATCGTGTCTCAATTTATACTGTTTCATATCTTGGTTATTTTATATTCCATTGATTACTCGATGTATGATCTCCGGGTGCGGGTAAGGCACGACCACGCCCGAACGGGTCGTGACAGTAGATTAGATAGCTTGTGTGAGTGGAGTCTTCCACCAAGTGTCCACCACAACCTTGGGACATATGTCCACCACAACATTGGGACATATGTCCCCCACAACAAAGAGCCAAGTGGCCTTCCACTAGGCACAAAAAAACGTCCAACAATGCCTCCCCCACTTGCCCAAAAACGTGCACCTACCTACTCCCACTCACCCAAAGAAAATATCTTCCAAGATTTTGACCACTTGACCATGTCCACTTGGCCATACAAATCGTCCAACATGGGTCTAAGTAGGGTGACACATGTCGCCCTCCTATAGGTCCAAAATATTACATCTCCCGGAAAAATCCGTAATCGGTTAAAATATTAAAAACGTAGAATTTCCTTCACAAGGTTCGGAATCTTTTCCGTCGAAAGTTCACAATTTCATCCTTAACCTAATTAGGGCTTGTACAAATGTACGTACGTCCTCACATACATACTCTGGAAATACGGGGTGTAACATTCTTCCCCCCTTAGAGACATTCGTCCCGAATGTTCCTGCTAAGTCTCTAATCACGCAAGCACCGGTAAAGTCTTCACTATTATACTTACGGAACCAATTATGCCACACTTGGCCATAATATAACACACGCGCAAATACTTAACTCCAAGTCCATGAGGAATCACCTCTATCATCACAAAAGCTCCTACCCAAGGTCTAAAAGATACTCCCTTCGCACCTTTACTTCACATAAGAATTGATCACTTCTATTCTCATAACACATGCTCGCTTCTTCCCTTACTCGTCGTACCCTCCTCGTACGCTCGAACTCTTCCTACTATACGTACCACATTTCTGTCATTGCTTCAGTTTTCCAAAAACTCGGGGTTACTATTTCCAACTTGTCATCATTAACTGGGAACACTCTGGATGGATCTCCGATACTCTTCCGAAACATAACAACATGAAAGATCGGACGTACTACCTCCTACGTCGGACGGCAATGCTAACTTATAGGCAACCTGGCCTATTTTCTAAATGATCTGAAAACGCTCAAAGTACCTCGGGCTAAGTTTCCCCTGCTTTCCAAATCTCGTCACGCCCTTCCGGGGTGGTATCTTCAAGAAAACCCACCGTCAACCTGAACTCCAAGTGTCGACGCCGATTATCCGTACGACTTCTGTTGACTCTGAGCTTCCAATAACCTCTCCTGGATAAGCTTCACCCTATCCTTATCCTGCTGAATCAAGTATGGACCAACTATCTGAACCTTGCCAACATCGAACCAATCGACTGGCAACCTACCCTTACCGCCCATACAAGGCTTCATAAGGCGACATCCGAATACTGAAATGGTAGCTATAATGATACTCACTCAACAAGAGGCACATAATCCTCGCTGCTACCCCTGAAATCAAAACACCGGCCCGAGGGTGAATGCAATACTGAGACTCACCTGAGTTCCTAACCCCGCCTGGTAAAACTTTCAGAAAAAGAAATAGCCGCAAACTGGGCTCCACTGCCTGTCATAAAGTAAAAGTAGGAACCCCGTACAGTCTTACGACCTTCCCGATATATAACATCTCGCATAACCCTCTGCCGAGTAAACGGTCCTGACTGAAAGACAAGATGGGCTGACCTCATCGGCCCGACTACTGGTTGAACGCATCCACGAACTTGTACGATGGTTAACTAAACTTGGGCCTAACACCCTCGTGACCCTATCACAAAGCGGGACCACCACAAATTTTCCTTACTTAAAATCGGGCTGCGGGTTGACCCGCAATCTGGCCTCAACCCGACCCATTTATCGCGCCAAGCTCTTGTTTTCCTATCCGGAACAATCTCACCATCAAGTCATGAAAACCTAGTGGTCTTCTTAGCTCAACTACCCTCTTTCATTTCACACTACTCAGGGACTTATCTCACAAATATATCCCACGTATACTATGCACTTCGATAAAGGTCAACATAAAAATAAATCTTTTACTCGAGATGGCCTCGCCTCTAAGGTCTCCACGTATAAAACTCTAAGGCTCACACTTTCCCTATCCCCAATCTTACCCTTTTAACTAACCATGATTTCTAATCACAATTAACCCAATGCTATCTGAACATAACACTTAAGATATACTCGTCTTATCACATATACTAATCTCTAGAGGGTTAAGGATATACCTGTATCTACTGCTTCACTCCCCTTTGTCGTTCTAATCAATCCTTCCCTATTGGGCGCATAGCTAGGGAAGGTGATGAACTAGCCACCGATCTGGCGTCGAGTCTCTACATCCGCGCCACCTCTGGTCGGACAATTTCTCGCAAAATGGCCCTGCTGGCCGCAAGCATAACAAGCTGTCGAAGAAGTACGACACTCCCCACAATGACACCTACCATAATCGCCACACCGGAGGTGGTGGCCTCTCAGCTAACACCCTTTCTCTCCGAACCATCGAATCCGCAACTAACTGGTAGGTGAGTCCTCCTACTTGCATCCTCCTACTTGAACATTCTTTCGCCACATGGACGGCCGCGCAGTAAAACAAGCACCAACAAAGACGACATTCCCGGATGAAGTGCCACACCGTGAACACCGAGGAAAATCAATCCGGTGGCCGGAACCTACGTGTATCTGTGAACCGAAGCCACGAGCTCGACCAACTCTCGCATACCGAACGCCCCGAAGTGCTGGAGGACCACTCAGATCGGGCGGAGGCGCATAACCGGGCCGAGAAGGTCCGCCTCGAAAATTACCAAAGGACCTGCTGCTCGCCCTCTTCGCGATCTTGGTTAACCTGCCGATCCTTACGTTTCTCCACTGCGCATAAGCCCGTACGCAGGACATGCTCATGCCTGACTGAAGATCTACTCTTGCACAACCCTCTCTTAGATAGTCATCAAGACCCGTGATAAATCGGTACATAATATACTTTCTGGTTGCTAAATCTCAGCTAGTAACAGTGGTCGCCTTTGCAATCCATACTTTCGCCATCGGTCGTGGAATCGAAGGTCCAGATATCATGGCCGCAGAGGGAATCGCTGCCATTGCTAAACTCACTGGCCGCGACGAGCGTAATCCCCCGAATGAAGCACCACCCTAGGTGATGATTGGGCTGTGACCTTGTAACCCTCTCGGTTTACTCGCAGCCTCGATCGCTCTTGCCTCTTCGGGACCGTGTTGCCTGCGTGGAGGCATAATCGTAAGGGAAAGAAATACGTTAGAGGGGTCCAACTTATAACATGCTCTAAGGCACGATCTCGAGTGAGAGAAGAATGGAAACCAATCTAAATATCCTATAGCCTCACGATTATTGGTGGTGCACAACACACCGATAATCAAGACTTACTAGATACGGTCTGTAGACACTTTCCGAGGATTAATCGCTCGATACCACTTTTGTCACGACCGAACCCGGCCCGTGGATCGTGCCTTACCCGGGCACCCAAGTAGACATACATCAGAGTAACCAGCGGAAAATAAAACAAGACATGAAACAATATGAAGTGAAAAACAGTTTATCTGAGAAAAGTTGCCTTTCGGCATATATATATATATATATAAAAACTTGAACAGTTACATCCCTTTTACAAACCCTGCCCACAACAGTACTACAAACCTCTAAGAATGTTGTAACAACTGTTACACCCCGTAGTTCAGGTCATGCGTTTGAGAGCGTACGAAAGGGGGTAAGACTTAAAATTTTCGAAGGATAGGTTGACCGATTGTTCCGGACGGGTTTTAGTCAACTTTGAGGCGGGTTATGACCTAGTACATTGAGAGTTCCTAAGTGTTTCAAAGTCCTAGGGCGTAGTTCGTTGAGTCTAGATTCCAACGCAACCAACCGTTCGTCGATAGGACGTCGGAGTAGAAAGTTACGAGAGTTACAAGTTCAGTGCGCAGACGGACAAAAATGCATTTCAGGCAAAGGCAACAGGGCCGCGGCTCCGGATGCAGGGCCGCGGCACCGAAATGCGAGGGCGCTGAAGTTAGCGCCTTGGCGCCGGAAGCGGCGCGGAAGTTCGAAGAAGGCTGCGGAGGTTTCAGCGCTGGCCAGGAAGCAGCCATGGCGGATTCTGGGCGGAAAAACTTAGGAAAAGTCAGATTTTTCTTTTAAAAGACCTTGGGAGGGTGACAAGTGTCCCCCCCATCTGATTTTGCATGCATTATATTGACCAAGTCTTCAAGACTTGGTCATACTTCATCTCTCTCTCTTAGACAAAAGCTCTTCCTTCTCTCTTAAAAGTTCAAGCTCCTCCTTCTCTCTAAAATCCCAAGAGACATTCTAGCCTTAGGAAAAATCTGAAAAAGTAAAAGCAAGAGGGAAGCTTGTGGCTAGCTTGTGAAGGTTGTTGTGGTGGTGTTCTTGAAAAAGAAGCTAGCAAGTGGTTGGAAAGATTTGGCTAAAGCTTTAAGGTAACATTTCTTCCTTTAGAATTAGTTTCTAGTGTTGCATGTTAAGGAGGAAGAACTTGTGGTGGTGAATAATGCTCTTAGAGTCATTGCATGCAAGAAATGTGCTTTGGATATAAAAGAATTGGTTAAGAAGATATTATGAGCATGTTGTAGCCTAAAAACTACCTTAGAATTATTTAGTGAATTGTTGTACCTAATGGGGAAGAATTTTACACACCCAAGCTTGGAGGTGTAATCCCCTTTAAAATGTTGGATTGTTGAGCCTTAAATGTGGCGTTTGGATGATAAATTCGGCCTTGAGAAAGGTGGCAAAGTATGTAGAAACGAAGGAAATGCTGCCCAATTTTCCACAGAATTTAGTGGCTTTGAGTTTAGATTATTCTACATTGAAATTAGAGGTTAATAAATGTATCATGATTATTATAGGTCGAAATATTACTTGCGGTAGTTGAGCTTAGCAAGTGGATTGACCAAAGAGGTATGTGAAGCTTTCCTATCTTTTGAGCATGAGTATTTGTATCTATGTAGTACGATAGACGTACAAGATTTAGTATTCTTACTTGTTTAAGTATAAATAAAGACTTGTTTTGTTTTAAGAAGTATAAGTCCCTTGGTTAAGGGAAATGTATGATTTTACAAAAGTATAGAGTACTTGGTGTGAAAGTATTGAGTATTGAATTATTCTAAAGATAAGAGGCTTGAAGTATTTTTGAAAGTTGTGTAGATTTGTTTGAAGTATAAGTCTCTTGGTTAGTAAAAGAACAAAATGGTTTATAAGGAGTTATAACGGCTTTATGGAAAGTTAGTTATAACGGCCTTATGAAAAGATAAGAAGGTCTTAATTCCTAAAGTATAAAGATAGTATAACGGCTTTATGGGAAGTTAGTTATATTAGCTTTATGAAAGGTTAACAAGAAGAGATTTACTCTAAGTAAGATAAGTGTATGAAGAGGCAAATTGGTTTTAAGGAATCAATTTCCCAAGAGTTTTTAGGTATAAAGAAGAGTCATTTTTAAAGGAGTTGAAGCATGTAGTACTTGGGTTAAATTCCCGGTGTTCTTTTACTAAAGATATGATTAAGTGCCTTAAGTAAACTAAAATGAGAGGGTATATGAACAAGACTAATAAGAAGTTATAAGTTTTCTTAACTTATTTATGATTATGATATGATGACAGTTTGAGCTAGGGTAAGAGTATATCTGAGGGGCAAGCCCCAAGATCGTTATACCACCTTCTCCAGGGTAAGAGTATGTCTGAGGGGCAAGCCCCAAGATCGTCATACCACCTTCTCCAGTGTAAGAGTATATCGAGGCGGGCCCAGATCGTTATACCATCCGCACGGTGTAGAGTATATCGAGGCAAGCCCCAAGATCGTTATACCATCTGCTCGGTGTAAGAGTATATCCGGCGAGTCTGACCCCAAGATCGTTATACCATCCGCTCCGGTGTAGAGTATATCCGAGGTAAGTCCCCAAGATCATTATACCATCTGCTTCGGGTAAGAGTATATCGAGGGTAAGCCCCAAGATCGTTATACCACATTAGTGGACTTGCTACCAGCGACGCGAGGAATACCTCATGCGAGTCCTTATGGGCTTACGCGGGTGAAATAGTCCCATGCGGTAGTGCAATTTGTTATACCCGTATTTCCGGAGTATATGCGTGAGGACGTCGTAGGAAAATTAAGCCTTAAAGTTAGGCAAGGTTCAAATTTTGTTCACAACCCCGATTAGAATCGTTTTCGACTAAACGTTTTACCGACTTGCGAAGGAAAATTCCGGCTATGTCATTTAGTATTTTTGCGGATTTTTAGAGACAAAATATTTTGTACCAACAAGAGGTCTACACTTGGCACCCTCTAATTGGTGGACTTATGGGCGGCAAGTTGGACGAAAGGGAGAGTGGGAGTAGGTAGGATATTTTGTGATATTTGTGTGGTAGATGGATAAGGTACACATGGATGAATCTTGACCCTACACTTGCCTTGCACTTGGCATGATCTTGGCCATTGGTTGGCCATTGCTTGACCTATAAATACCCCCTTAGTTGAAGACATTTCTTCATCCACAAACCATTTTCTAAGTCTTGAAAATCCCTTCCCCCTCTTGGTAGTGTTTCGTCCAAACACCCCCCCTCCCCCTTTGAGAAGGCCCCTTGGCCGAGAGCCCCCTCCCCCTTGGCCGAAAGTATCCCCCCCTCCTAGTGGTGCTAGCCGTGGGGTACCCCCCCTTGCCTAGTTGTTCTCATAAAATACACCCCCTCTTGGTAGAAAATACTCCCCAAAGTATTGTTACTATACCAAAATACCTTAGCCGTATACCTTGTAGTATTCCAAAGATACCTCTATACGTAGAGCCCGGAAATACTACCTTATGTCCTTTTTGTCTCAAACCGAAACCCTAAGGAAAATCTCCATAGTTGGTTGGAGTATTAATAAGAAGTTGCGTAGAACTTCTAAGGGTTGTTTGGAGCGGGTTGGAGCACCCGGAGTAGGAGCTAAACGTTGCTCAGGATCGACATTAAACTTGGATAATTTTGGGCTTATCGAGGTAAATACTCTTGTCTCCCTATTGTATTAGAGTTTTCATACTATTAAAGTATAAGAATTGAGTATAAGTTATATACAAGGAAAGTATATAAGAAGAGATTTGAACTGTAATTGAAGGATATTACAGAAAAGACTAGAACTGAAATCGCCTCAGAAGAATAATCTACAGAGTAGTCTAGTCATTGATAGACTTGTATAACCTTTATAGGTTGAATGTTCTGCGAGTATCATGTACTACTTGAAAGGTGGACAAGGCTAGCCGGGTTATAGCCATGGAGCGTTTTGCTAATAGTCGATAATTGTCGCGAGGTATGTGATTCTTCCTATCCTCTTGAGCATGATAATTTAAAGAATATATATATATAGTACGGTAGACGTACGTGTGTTAACTGAACGTAATTGTACGGCAATGTCTTTTGACTTAAGCCTGAATAAAAAGAATCTGAAGTATTTCAGAAGAATTAAGTAACCTTTTTGAAAGAAGAGTAACACTTGGTTTTAAAAGCTTAAGAGTTATACTAGATTTATGGGAAGTTAGGTATAACGACTTAAGAGTAGAAAAAGGAATGATTTACTGATTTTACAAGTTAAGAGACTTGATCTTAAAAGATAAGAGACTTGACTTAATTAAATTAATATGAATTTTATGTGAAACCTCATTCGTGAGAAATGAGTACTTGGGTTTTAAAAGCAATAATGTTTTACTGATTTCGGAAATCAGAATAAGTATCGAACAAACCACAACAGCGCTAATAAAGGGAAATGTTTTGACTAATAAAGGATTATTAAAACCAGTAGAAACTTCCATCTGCATAGAAGCTAAGATGAGACAAAATGATATTACATTTCCTAGATCATGGCTGCTGTAATAAGATTGTTATGAACAAGAATAACCTACTCACACATAAGGCATATGTTTCTCAAATTGTTTTAAAGGATTAAAACTATGAACTACGAAACCCTTCGAAAAATGAGAAACTTGCGCATTTGAAATTAGGCAAACTTGAACGTTTGGAAAATAATGTTGTTACTTGATTTTACAAAGGGAAGTGTTTTGGTTTACTTAAAATGATAGTCACTCTATTTTTATACTACGGGTATTGTGTGACTTTTGTGAAAGAAACGGATCTTTTAAAGAGTTAATACATGAAGTACTTTGGGGCTAAAAACCCGAACGTGTTAAACATAAAGTAGAAAGTACCTTGTGTGGATAACTTGAGTGTGTTGATTTGTGATAGCCTTGTAATACTTCCTTGTTGATTTGATAATTAAACATGTTAGGATGCTATGTGTGTTAGTGTCTTGTGATGTTTGTGTAAAGGGGTTTCCCTTGTTGTGCTTATGTTGTCTAACGGTAAGCCGTTATGCTAGTATTATATCACTCACCTCTTGACATAATACCGGGGGTTAAGCTGCCCTCCGATGCGGGGTATAGCTCAGGCGGTCTGGGACCATGATTCGAGACTACCTCATGCGGGTCCAGGGGATCCATGCGGAGCTACGGGAGTTCCAGGTTAGTGTGCGGCCCTTGTGGTCATGCGGTCTTTGTGGCCATGCGGACTGCGAGTCCAGGCGGATGCCGGGGAGTAGCTACCCTCGATGCGGGGAATACCTCATGCGGGCCTATGAGGTTGGCCTATGCGGAGCTGCGGGAAGTTCCAGGACTAGACGCGCACATTAGATACTGCGGGCGAGTGGCCAGCTTCGATCATGTGGCGGTCTAGACAGATCTCATGATACAGTTTATGACCTTGTTGGTACTGTGGGTATTAGTAGTCGGCTATGCCTTCGTACTTACCCCGTACGGTTTTATTATGACACAGGTGGGACCTGGTGTTCATGTGTATTCTTGGTGCTTTTATATCATAGACTGCCGGCAGTGAGGAAGGTATTCCACGGGCATGATTGATGTTGTGGGCGTGAGACCCATAGTTATATTTGAGTGATGACTTTGAGGGCGTGAGTCCCTGACTTGACATATCGCTATTCATTATGAGCGTAGTTTGGTTACCATACATGTCTCTGCTTTATATAGACTACTATGATTTCATTTACGGTATTTTGATTTCACATACTTGGTACTGTTATCGACCTCCTTCGGGGTTGCGTTCATGCGCGGTAAGTACGCGATCGTTGATCCTAGCTCTCAGGGTCACAGTTCGGCGTTTGGGAAGCTCCGTTTCTCCGGAGGCTTATCAGTGGTATAGTCCCCTGTCGTTGTAAGTGTTTACATTCAGGGGTATGGCGGGGCCCTGTCCCGCCATTGTTGATAAAACTCTTAGAGTGCAGTAATCGTTGTGGGCAGAGTTGTAAATGGGATGTAACTGTTCGGTTTTAAAGTTTATATATGTATGCCGAAAGGCAAGTTTTCTCTGATAAACTATTTTTATTTCATGTCTTGTTTTATGTTCCGCTGATTACTCTGGTGTATGTCTACTTGGGTGCCCGGGGTAAGGCACTAGTCACGGGCCCGGGTTCGGGTTGTCACGACCCGGCCGGGGCGTGTGCTACCCCCGCACCCTAGTGATACAACATCGAGAGAAAATCGAGGAACATAAAGCATAAATATGAAACGAGAGACATGATAAATAAAAGCAAATAGGCCAACCAAAACAGTTGCCTTCCAACATGTATATATAAACATTTGAACAAGCATAATCCTTACACTCGACCACAACAAAGCATGCACTTAAGATTTATACAACAACTATGACGACAGGGCCCCGCCATACCCCGAACGCATAAGAACTTACGCACTGTGGTAACATACCAAAGATAAGCCTCCGAAGAAACGGAGCTTCCCAAAACGCTGAAATGAGATCCTAAACGCGGATCGACGTGACGATTTCTACCGCAGATGAACGCAACCCCGGGCGAGGACAAGACAACAGTACCAAGTATGTGAAATCAGAAATATCAGAAATGAAATCATAATAGTCTATAAAAGCAGGAGACAAGTATGATAACCAAACTACAGTACACACACATAACAGTTATATCAATTCAGGGTCTCACGCCCACAACATCAATCCTGCCCGTGGAGTACCTTCCTCACTGCCGGCAGTCTATGATATGATAACAACAAGACAACAATCCAAATGGGAGCATACCCGCAGCGCCACGATCGTGTCGATGTCCAAAGGGAACAAATAAGACAACATTCCAAATGGTAGCATACCCGCAGCGCTACGATCGTCGAGAGGTCCAAAGGGAAATAATAAGACAAAGATTCCAAATGGAAGCATACCCGCGCCACGATCGTGTCAAGTATGTCCAAAGGGAAACATTAAGACAACAAGGCGGTAATCAAAGTGGAAGCATACCCGCGCGCCACGATCGTCGAGATGTCCAAAGCGACAAAAGTAACACTATCAACAGAACGCACTGGAATTTATCCGTCACCGCCGGCCACGCCCAAGTAAGTTCTCAACAAGTCAACCGACCTCCATCGAGACGCGTAGTATAGAAACACAATTCTCGCACAACAAAGGCTATCACAACAAGCATAGGCAAGTTTTCACAACAACAAGCATAGGCAAGTTTCACAACAACAAGCATAGGCAAGTTTCACAACAACAAGCATAGGCAAGTTTCTACACAACTCGAAGTACTTTCATTTTATGCCCAAGTCCGGGTTTTAACCCTAAAGTACTACGTACGTTAAATTCCTTTTAAAGAGATCTATTCCTTTTATAAAAGTCACCCGATACCCGTAGTATAAAAATAGAGTGACTTATATCTTTTAAGTAAACCAAAACAACTTTCATTCTTTCTTTTTTTAAAACCAGATTAAGGCAACACCATGCTTTCTTTTTTGACCAAAACACTTCTTTTTAAAGTCTAGTTCACACATTAAAATCGATGATAAAACCTTTCTTTTGTTTTCATAAGGTCGTTATAACCAACTTCCCATAAAGCTGTTATAACACCTTATGTTTTAAACCATTTTAAGACAACACAATGCCTTTCTTTTCCCTAAAGTTCCAGTTTGCCTAATTTCAATTACACAAGTCTCTTTTTGAAAAGTTTCATAGTTCAATGTCTTAATCTCTTTTAAAACAATTGAGTAACATATGCCATAAAGTAATAGGTTATTCTTGTTCATAATCAATCTTATTAAGTACCATGATCTAGAAAATGTAATATCATTTTGTCTCATCTTAGCTTCTATGCGGATGGAGGTTTCTCGGTTTTAATAATACTTAATTATTCAATACATTTTCCTTTATTAACGCCGCAGTTGGTTTGTCGATACACATTCCGATTTCAAATCAAGAAACATTATTCTTTTCAAAAACCAAGTACTCATTACTCACGAATGAGGTTTCACACAAACATCCATATTAAGTCAAGTCTCTTATCTTTTAAGAATAAGTCTCTTAACTTCTAAACCATTAAACCATTCTTTTTATCTCTCTTAAGACGTTACACCTAACTTCTCATAAAGCTGGTATAACTCTTATGTTTTCAAACCAAGTATACACTTCTTCCAAAAAGGTTTCTTAATCTTTTAGAATACTTCGAGGTTCTTTATTATCACACATCAAGTCGGTTATAAGTCAAATCAGTTATCCTTTTAAAAAGAAACCACAAAGCATTTCTCATTTACATAGAGCTGTTATAACACTTTATGTTTAAAAACAATCAAATACATTTAACACATGTACGTCTACCGTACTACATAGTTATACACATATCATGCTAGAACAGATAAGAAGAGGTTCACATACCTCGCGACGATTACCGACTAAAAGCAAAGCGCTCCAAGTACCTCAAACCGTCGGCTACACCTTAAGCCAAGCAGACCACGCCACACGTAGTATTTCAACCTATAGAGGCCACAAGGCGCCTATTAACATCTTAGATCTCAATGTAGAATATCTTACAGAAAATTCGCAAAGATTCTCCCGCACAAAGATAAATCTCCGCCTCTATCGAGGCCGGCCACCAAGCCAACCGTGGGGGTTTGCACGCCTAACCTGACGTACAATTCTACTCACGAATACTACACAAGCTTCATGTAATACACCTATGTAATTACGATTGCCACTTCTTAAAATTCAGGCTCAAGTCAAAAGACATTGCCGCACAATTATAATGTTCAGTTCTATATATAGTATACTTCAACTATATATTCCTACAACATGTAATTTCCAATTACAATAGAAGGTCAAGAGTGTTTACCTCGATAAGCCCAAAATTATCCGAGTTTATATGTCGATCCCGAGCAAGGTTTAGCTCCTACTCAGTATGCTCCAACCCGCTCCAACCAACCCTTAAGTTCTAACCAACTTCTACTTAAATACTTCAACTAACAATGAAGATTTCCTTAGGGTTTCGTTTAGAGGCTAAGAGGAAGTAAAATAGTATTTTCTGGCTTTTGTATAAAAAGTGGTACTTTGGAAAGTACTACAAGGTATATGGGCTAAAGTATTTGGGCATTATAACAATACTAGAGAGTATTTCTATACCACAAAATGGGTAGTATACGAAAACAACTAGGCTAGTGGGTGTACCCCACGCCAAGCCTCAACAAAGGGAGGGGAGGCCCTCTCCGCCAAAGCTTCTCGGGAGGGGAGGGCTTGGACGAAGCAAACAAGTGGGAGGAGTATTTTGAGACTTAGATAGATTGCTCAAGTTTTGGATGAAGAATGTCTTCAACTAGAGAGGTATTTATAGGTCAAGTGAAGGCCAACCAATGGCCAAGATGAAGACAAGTGCATAGCAAGTGTAAGGCCAAGATTTAGCCATGTGCTACCTTATCCATCTACACAAAAAATCCTACCTAACCCTTGACCAAAATTTCAACACCAAAAACGTGACAATGGTCAAGCATGCCGTCCACTTGCTTCCAATGGTAGGGTGACACTGGTCCTCCCGTTGGTCCAAAATGTTTCGCCTCTGAAAAATCCGCAAAAATATTAATGACATAGCCGAATTTTCCTACGAAAGTCGTGGAAACGCTTCGCCGAAAAACGACTCTTTTGGCACTTGTGTACAAATTTTGAAACTTGTCAATTCTTAAGGCAAAAATTAATACGCACGCCTCACGCATATACTGCGAAATACGGTATAACATTCTCCTTCCTTAGAAACATTCGTCCCGAATGTTCCTTCTCAAGGTGGATTACGAAGAAGATCTTCTAACAAGTTGCCAACGCCACGCCCGCCACGAACTAACACACGTTCTTCTTCCTTTCTTACTCGTGTCTGCCTCCTCGAACACTTGAACTCTTCTAGTAAACGCACCATACTTCAGTCATTGCTTCAGTTTCCAACACTTTGGAGTCACAACCTCCAAACTTGGTCATCTTACTAGCTTTATTTCCTCTAAGGCCATTCCCGGCCTTCACGAACCGATTCTGGTCGAACATATCCACAAACTCATACGATGGTCATCTAAACTTGGGCCTAGCACCCTCGTGACCCTACCACCTGGCGGGACCACCTGAGCCGACCCCACCGAACAGCCGCGGGTTGGCCACAACATGGCCCCAACCCGACCCACTTAACGCATCACGCCTTGTTCCCGATCCGAACAATCTTACCTCTACAGTCATGAAAGCTACCACTTCCATTGCACACTACCTGGGACTTTATCACACAAAACGCTCTAGGCATAAAAATGCACCGACAAGGATCACTTGCAAAATCCGGTACTCAAGACGGCCTACATCTAAGGTCTCAATCAGAATATTCTAAGGTTCATCATTTTCTCACCCTCAAGCTTACCCTTCTCACAACCAGGTTCTACATCACGTTTTAGCACAAAGCTATCCGAACATAACACTAAACACATCATCACATCATCAATACATACAAAACTCTATAGGGTTAAGGATATACCTGAAAATAGGCGATTCAGAGGACCGCTAAAACTGGGAACTTCCACCGCGACCTCTACCGTGGCCCGCCGGTGTATGAACATCCTGCCTGACTATGGAAGGTGAAGAACCCGCAACAGATCCCGTAGTCTGTGCTATCCTACCAGCGCTACCCTCGGTCTGGTTTCTCCCAAATGGCCTCGCTGGCCGCATGTAAAACAAACTCCGGACTAGCACGACACTCCCCATCGCGAGTCTACCACGGCCGTCACAACGAGGTATGGGTGGCTTCACCGTTAACACCCCGCTCTCCAAAATCGAACCTCGAGCCCCGACCGCCTCAAAACTCGACGCTCAAGATTGTAGAGGACCACTCAGATCGGGCGGAGGCGCATAACTAGTCTCGCCGCCGAGGCGGTGCGCCTCGAAAATCACCAAAGGACCTCGCAGCTCGCCCTCTTCTCGACTTTGGTTATTCCGCCGATTTCTCCGCCTCACCTCCAAGTGCATAAGCTCGCATGCGGCAATGTCCATGCCTACCAAGAGCTACACCAACAACTCGCTAGGTAATCATCGAGCCTCGCAACATATCGGTGGACTCGATCCTCCATACTAGCTACTAACGCGGACGCACGCCAATGAGTCGAACTCACATTGTACTCCCAACCGCACGCCCGCTTCTTCCGCAACCCCAAAAATCTGTCGCCCGAGCCCTCTCATCCGTGGAGGCAAGAAATGTGCAAGAAATGCCCTTGCGAACTCGTCCCAAATACCGGTAGTGCATTCTCTCCCGACAGCTCCCACGATCAAACCCGATCGCGGTATCACGCAGCCGACGCGAACCTAGACCACCGACTCGGTCTCCAAGCCTTGATCACTCTCATGATCCACAGAATCGTCGGATGAACTCCTCGCGATCATCCTCGTGCCTCGACCAGAACTCGCGGGCTACATCTCGTGAAGTCCTGTAGCCTCAAACTATCCGATCTAGTGGTGAACCACTGGTCATCGAACCGGCCGCGTCCCTTATCCTCATATCGGCCACGACTCGCCAAGAATCGCCATCTCCTTGTACCCCATCTCATCCGCTTCCAGCCGTGGGGACCGAGGCTCAGTATCAGAGTCTCGCAGCCATCGCCGCGCTTCTAAACTCGCTGGTATCGCGGCGCCGCGAAACTCGCCGTCGGCATCGCTCGTGTATCGATCGCTCGCGCTCGCATCTCTCAGATCCTACTAACGCCTCTTCGATCGCTTGCCCATCCGGGCTCAAGGTTTTACGCGAGGCATAATCGTAAAGGAAAGGAATACGCCGGAGGGTCCAACTTATCACACATTTGGGCACGACCTCGTAATGAGAAGAATGGAAACCAATCCTAAATGTCCTATAGCCTCACGATTATAAATGTGGTGCACAACACACCGATAATCAAGACTTACTAGACACGGTTCAGAGACACTTTCCGAGGATTAATCGCTCGATACCACTTTTGTCACGACCAACCGGCCCGTGGATCGTGCCTTACCCCGCACCCTAGTGATACAACATCGAGAAAATCAGCGAACATAAAGCATAAATATGAAACGAGAGACATGATAAATAAAAGCAAATAGGCTAACCAAAACAGCTTGCCTTCCAACATGTATATATAAACATTTGAACAAGCATAATCCTTACACTCGCCCACAACAATGCATGCATCTATACAACAACTATGACTGACAGGCCCCGCCATACCCCGAACGACAAGAACTTACATGCACTGTGGTAACATACCAAAGATAAGCCTCCGACGAAACGGAGCTTCCCAAAACGCTAAATGAGATCCTAAACGCGGATCGGCGGTGATGTATTTCTACCGCGCAGATTTAACGCACTTCGGCGAGGTCGATAACAGTACTAAGTATGTGAAATCAGAAATATCAGTAAATGAAATCAAAATAGTCTATAAAAGCAGGAGATGTATGATAACCAAACTACAAGACACACATAACAGCTTATATCAATTCGTGGTCTCACGCCCACAACATCAATCCCGCGTGAGTACCTTCCTCACTACCGCAATCTATGATATGATAACAACAAGACAAAGAATCCAAATGGAGCATACCCGCGCTACGATCGTGTCGGTATGTCCAAAGGGAACAAATAAGACAACATTCCAAATGGAAGCATACCCGTGCCCTACGCATCGTGTCAGTAGGTCCAAAGGGACATAATAAGACATCATTCCAAATGGAAGCATACCCGTGCGCTACGATCGTGTCAAGAGTCCAAAGGGAAACAATAAGACAACAAGGCGGTAATCAAAGTGGAAGCATACCCGCGCGCCACGATCGTGGTCGAGATGTCCAAAGCGACATAAAGTAACACTATCAACAGAACGCACTGCGGAATTTATCCGTCACCGCGGCCACGCCCAAGTAAGTTCTCAACAAGTCAACCGACCTCCATCGAGACGCGGTAGTATAGAAACACAATTCTCGCACAACAAAGGCTATCACAACAAGCATAGGCAAGTTTTCACAACAACAAGCATAGGCAAGTTTCACAACAACAAGCATAGGAAAGTTTCACAACAACAAGCATAGGCAAGTTTCTACACAACTCGAAGTACTTTCATTTTATGCCCAAGTCCGGGTTTTAACCCTAAAGTACTACGTACGTTAAATTCCTTTTAAAGAGATCTATTCCTTTTATAAAAGTCACCCGATACCCGTAGTATAAAAATAGAGTGACTTATATCTTTTAAGTAAACCAAAACAACTTTCATTCTTTCTTTTTTTAAAACCAGATTAAGGCAACACCATGCTTTCTTTTTTGACCAAAACACTTCTCTTTTTAAAGTCAAGTTACCACATTAAAATCGATGATAAAACCTTTCTTTTGTTTTCATAAGGTCGTTATAACCAACTTCCCATAAAGCTGTTATAACACCTTATGTTTTAAACCATTTTAAGACAACACAATGTCTCTTTTTGAAAAGTTTCATAGTTCAATGTCTTAATCTCTTTTAAAACAATTGAGTAACATATGCCATAGGCGAATAGGTTATTCTTGTTCATAATCAATCTTATTAAGCAGCCATGATCTAGAAAATGTAATATCATTTTGTCTCATCTTAGCTTCTATGCAGATGGAGGTTTCTACTGGTTTTAATAATACTTAATTATTCAATACATTTTCCTTTATTAACGCTGCAGTGGTTTGTCGATACACATTCGATTTCAAATCAAGAAACATTATTCTTTTCAAAAACCAAGTACTCATTACTCACGAATGAGGTTTCACACAAACATCCATATTAAGTCAAGTCTCTTATCTTTTAAGAATAAGTCTCTTAACTTCTAAACCATTAAACCATTCTTTTATCTCTTAAGACGTTACACCTAACTTCTCATAAAGTCGTATAACTCTTATGTTTTCAAACCAAGTATACACTTCTTCCAAAAAGGTTTCTTAATCTTTTAGAATACTTCGAGGTTCTTTATTATCACACATCAAGTCGGTTATAAGTCAAATCAGTTATCCTTTTAAAAAGAAACCACAAAGCATTTCTCATTTACATAGAGTTGTTATAACACTTTATGTTTAAAAACAATCAAATACATTTAACACATGACGCTCACCGCACTACATAGTTATACACATATCATGCTAGAACAGATAAGAAGAGGTTCACATACCTCGCGACGACACGACTAAAAGCAAAGCGCCCAAGTACCTCAAACCGTCGGCTACACCTTGCCAAGCTGCACCACGCCACACGTAGTATTTCAACCTATAGAGGCCACGAGGCGCTATTAACATCTTAGATCTCAATGTAGAATATCTTACGTAAAATTCGGAACATTCTCCCCGCAACAACGTAAATCTCCTCTCTATCGAGGCCGCCACCAAGCCAACCAGTGGGGGTTTGCACGCCTAACCTGACGTGTACAATTCTACTCACAGAATACTACATGCTTCATGTAATACACCCCTATGTAATTACGATTCACTTCTTAAAATTCAGGCTTAAGTCAAAAGACATTGCCGCACAATTATAATGTTCAGTTCTATATATAGTATACTTCAACTATATATTCCTACAACATGTAATTTCCAATTACAATAGAAGGTCAAGAGTGTTTACCTCGATAAGCCCAAAATTATCCGAGTTTATATGTCGATCCTGAGCAAGGTTTAGCTCCTACTCGTGCGCTCCAACCCGCCTCCAACCAACCCTTAGAAGTTCTAACCAACTTCTACTTAAATACTTCAACTAACAATGAAGATTTCCTTAGGGTTTCGTTTAGAGGCTAAGAGGAAGTATAATAGTATTTTCTGGGCTTTTGTATAAAAAGGGTACTTTGGAAAGTACTACAAGGTATATGGGCTAAAGTATTTGGGCATTATAACAATACTAGGAGAGTATTTCTATACCACAAGAATGGGTATTATACGAAACAACTAGGCTAGTGGTGTACCCACGCCAAGCCTCAACAACGGGGGAGGGGGAGGCCCTCTCCGCCAAAGCTTCAAGGGAGGGGAGGGGCTTTGACGAAGCAAACAAGTGGAGGAGTATTTTGAGACTTAGATAGATTGCTCAAGTTTTGGATGAAGAATGTCTTCAACTAGAGAGGTATTTATAGGTCAAGTGAAGGCCAACCAATGGCCAAGATGAAGACAAGTGCATAGCAAGTGTAAGGCCAAGATTTAGCCATGTGCTACCTTATCCATCTACACAAAATATCCTACCTAACCCTTGACCAAAATTTCAACACCAAAAACGCGTGCAATGGTCAAGCTTGCCATCCACTTGCTTCCAATGGGAGGTGACACTTGTCCCTCCCGTTGGTCCAAAATGTTTCGCCTCTGGAAAAATCCGCAAAAAAATATTAATGACATAGCCGTAATTTTCCTACGAAAGTCGTGGAAACGCTTCATTTAAAAACGACTCTTTTTGGCACTTGTGTACAAATTTCGAAACTTGTCAATTCTTAAGGCAAAAAATTAATACGTACGCCCTCAAGTACATACTCTGGAAATACGGGGTATAACACGGGTCGTGACAAAAGTGGTATCAGAGAAGTTAATCCTCGGAAAGTGTCTACAGACCGTATCCAGTAGAGTCTTGATTATCGGTGTGTTGTGCACCACACCAATAATCAGGAGGCTATAGGATATTTAGGATTGGTTTCCATTCTTCTCACTCGAGATCGTGCCTGAGCCGTGTGTTATAAGTTGGACCTCTAACGTATTTCTTTCCCTTACCGCTATGCCTCCGCAGGCAACCCGCCCAGAGGGCAAGGCGGCGGAGCGCGAGTAGAGCACGAGGGTTACTGTGGCACAGCCCAATCATCACCTAGGGTGGTGCGTCATTCGGGAGTTCTGCGACGCCACCAAATTTCAACAGAGTTTAGCACGGCGGCAGCGTCATCGCGACCTTGATATATGAACCTTCGCCCACGACCGAACGGAGAATATAGATTGCAAAGAGGCGACCACATTAGCTATGGATTTGGCTACCAGAGAGTATACCGATGTACCGCAAGTCTTGATGAATATCTACAGGGTCGCGGCAGAGTAATTCTTCAAAGCCGAGCATGGCCTGCATACGGGCTTATACGCAGCCGAGAAACGTAGGATCAACGGGTTAACCAAAATCAGCGTAAGAGGCCGACGGCAGGTCCTTTGTTAACTTTCGAGGCGAATCGCCAAAGAAGAGATCGATACGCGCCCGCCACACAGAGTGGTCCTCCACAGTGTTCAGGACGTTCAGGGTATTTAGGAATTGGTCAGAACTCCAGGGTTTCCGGTTCACAGATTTACATAGGTTCTAGCCACCGATTCGCTTTTCCTGTTCACACGTGATGCACGCCATCCTGAGGAATGTCGATTTTTGTCGAGCTTGTTATACTTACGGCCAGCAGGGCCATTTTGCGAAGAATTGTCCGACTAAAGGTAGCGCGGATGTAGAGACTCAGCCTTCAGGATCAGTGGCTAGTTAACCACCTTCCTAAGCTTGCGCCTACAGGCGTGATTGATTAGAACGACAAAGGGGAAGTGAAGCGGTAGATACATGTATATCCTTGAACCCTCTAGAGATTGTAGGTGTGATAAGATAAGCGTATCTTAAATGTTATGTTCAGATAACATAAGTGAAAAATTGTGGTTAGAAACCATGGTTAGATAGAAAGGGTAAGTGTCACGACCCGACCCGGAACGCTGATCGTGCCCTAACTGGGCACCCTGCCTGTATACATCGAGAATAGCAAATGAACATACACAACATAAACACGTGAGTAAGTAAAACGCCACAAAGCAGCCGATCAGCCGCTTCCATAATATAAACATTATCAAAAGTACATCTCTGTTCTTACCAACCACGTATGTGAATACTGCACTTAGAATAACAATCGAACAAGCGTGGCGGGACAGGGCCCCGCCATACCTGAATAATACATGAATCTACCACCTCGTGGAAAACTGCACGCGGATAAGCCTCCGGAGCAAATGGAGATTTTTCCCATAGACTGAACCGAGATCCTAAGAGCAAGGATCACCAACCTGGGTACCTAAAACCTGCGGGCATTAACGCACTCGGCGGGGTCGCATAACAAAAATTTAATATGGAATGTAAATAACGTCTGAGAAACAAATCATAATCAGATAAAAGAATGACAAGGACAAGTATAAAAGTACATACGGATCCTCGCCGTGTCATTACCACTTATGAACTTAATTTCACATCAATATCTTTTCCCATTTTCCATAAAGGTTATAGCCACATTCTTACGCACATGATTAGGAAAAATCATTAAGTTCATTTCTATATAACTTACTTATCTTTCATACGTATAATCCGAATTTAAAGGAGGGCACATTTACTACCCTACTAACTGGGACGCGATTAAGTCACACTAATATCAAGCGTGTACAACCGAGACATGTATGATAACTCAATTAATGATATCGCGGCCTTACTAACAATGAGTAAATAGGTATACTTACAATATAAAGTAGGAAAAGCTCACGATCAAAGCAGACCATCCGCCCGCAGTATCATTAAGCAATCCTATTCCCGGGACTATTTCACCCGCATAGATCGCGTGGACCCGCATGAGGCATTCCTCGCATGGGACTATTTCACCCGCATAAGCCCTTACGGACTCGCATGAGGTATTCCTCGCATGGGACTATTTCACCCGCATAAGCCCTACGGACTCGCATGAGGTATTCCTCGCATAGGCTGGACCCGCCCGCATGAGACTATTTCACCCGCATAAGCCCTACGGACTCGCATGAGGTATTCCTCGCATCGTGGGTAGCAAATCCACGGAAATATGCAATGCCACAAACCCGGGGAATGACCCCGCAACGAATAATATACCACTAGCACAAATCCGGCTAGCACACATATCATAAGCACTACCGGCTTATCATACAATATATAAGCAAGTTAAGAAATCCCCTAACTTCTTACTATTCTTGTTCATATACACTCTCATTTTAGTTTACCTAAGGCACTAACATGTCTTTTATAAAAATCCGGGAATTTAACCCAAGTACTACAATTAATGGAAGCATACCCGTGGAATCCCACATCACTGTCGGTATGTCCAAGTACTTACAACAAGACAGCCGGCCCTCCCACCGAGAGTCGCGGCAACGTAATAAAACATAATACTTGCACTCAAAGGCTATCACCAGCACACATAGGCTAATTCTCAACTAACAATCCAAAGTACTAATCAAGTCACAATTAGAATAATTCTCTTTTAACAAGCCAAAGTACTACGTACGTACATTCTTTTCAAAAGACTCCTTTCCAAATAAAACTTCCCCGATACTAACCACCGTAGTATCAAGTCCTATCCACCATTTCAAGACAAGTCACAATACCTTTTTAGAAATACAATTTCCGGCTTCTAAATCAAGTGACTTCTTTATTAACAACCTTAAGAAATTGGTACCTTTAAAACAATTTGCCCTTCCTTAACACAAGTTAATTCTTTTATTACTTATTAGAGAAAACCATTCTCTTAACCTTCCATAAAAGCCGTTATAACCAACTTCCCATAAAGCCGTTATAACCCTTTATGGTTTAGACCAATACGTTCCTTTTATAACCAAGAGACTTCTACTTTTTGAAACCAAGTATTATATACTTTCAAATCAATTCTCATAACTTTCAAAAAAAAATACAATTAGTCTCTTAACCTTTAGGAAACAAGTGACTCATTTTATTATAAAACCTTAGGCAATTGATGCCTTAAAAACAAGTTGCCTTTTCACTAAAATCAAGTCATTTATCTTTCCATAAAGCAAATATAACTAACTTCCCATAAAGCCGTTATATTCACTTTATACCTTAGCCAAAAACAATTTCCTATCCAAGGGACTTATACGTTTAAAACGGAACAAGTATCACATACTTTAAAACTCCTCCAGTCCCTTAACTTTAATAAAACTTAAGACATCCTTTATACTTTCAATGAAGTGAGTAAATCTCCCAACTCACCCGACTTGGCTATTCACAAACTAGTAAAGGATATCAAGGTGTCAGACGCTCACCGCACTACATACGCAACTAGTCATGCTCAAAGATAGGAAAAGTTCTACATAGAGTAGATCACACAACTACCTCTTAACTTCTAAGAGTAACAGGAAACGTGAAATGATACCACAGGTATATTCCATACATAGAATCATGCCAAAGGAAGGAAGAGGTTCACATACCTCGCGATGATTATCGACAAGTAGCAAAATGCTCCAAAGTACTTCAATCTTGATAGCTACTCCATCCTTCAAGTAGGATACGCTATACTTAGTACTTCAACCTATAATGGTCACAATACGTCCATTAACCTCTTACTTCAAACGTAGAATATTCTAAGTGCTTAGTCGCTAAATTCTACGGAAAATCGGACAGCACCTCCTTTGTTTCTACTCACTTTGCCACCTTTTTCAAGGCCGAATACAATAACCAAACAGCCCCAATTGGCTCACAACAATATAGAAGGTATTCCAATACAAATGAATAACAAACTAATACAAACTACAAGTCCAAATTCGGCCACCTTGAGCTCAACAATACTAGTTCTTATCCAATTTCCATTTCAATCCAACTTGGTAGCATAACATGATATCTAGTCGCAACCAATCATAACTACTATAATCTTCAAGTCAATTTCATGCGACAATTCTAATAACGATCAAATAGTATTCCAACTTAACATGACTTACTTTACATTTCGGATTTCCAAGGTTACAATCAATCCATAATCTTTACAAACTTCAATACATATACTTCATGCTAGCAACATGTAAAGATAACAACAATAAAAATAATCTTGTAACACTTCTAAGGGACAAGATTATACCTCAACGAATCTTAATCCAATTCCAAATCCGAAGTCGCTCCTTAGCAACTTAGAGCCTCGTCAAGACACTCCAATCCGCTAGTTGAGACCCTTAGAACCACACCAACAACTTTCCTTCAAACTTTCAATCCAAAACCTAGAAAGCCACTAGGTTTTCACTTTGCGGCTAATACGAAAACTCTCTTTTTCCGGGATTTTTCTATTGAGATACACTTACTATAACCTCATGAACCTTGGTTTAAAGTGTGGGGCTTAATGGACATGAAACAAAAATTTCTCCTTCTTGTTGGACCCAAACCCGTGAGCTTCAAGCTCTAGTTCTTCAATTTTTGTGATATTTGGCTAAGTGTTTAAGCTTGTCTACTACTACTAGTATTATATAGAGTAATGTAGGGTCAAGATGCAAACAATTGGGTGGTTTGGATGATCTCTAATTAAATATCAAGACTTGTGGGACCTTTGACTTTGGTCAATTTTCTCAAGCTCACACTTGCAAGACTTGTTCATCCAAGACTTTATGGTAAATGACCATTATGGGCATGCCTATTTCGACCAAGGCATCACTAAGGGGGGTGACACGTGTCGCCCTCCCATTCGTCACAACAAAACGTTTTCCGACAAAATTTCATAATTCCGATAAATTTTTCAAGTCTCAAATCTTAACACTTGTGAGTTCTTACGTACGTTCTTAAAACATGTCCTGTAAATACGGGGTGTAACATTCTTCCCCCCTTAGAAACATTCGCCCGAATGTTCTTTGAGTACAACTGATTAACGCGACATAGTCTCCTTATACTACACCCTTCTTACAACATATGCCACCCATGACCACCTAACAATATTTATACTAAGATGTCAACCTTGGCACTCACGAAGCCAACTAGCCCATACTTATAATGACCTCCTAGTCTGTCTTAATCCTCTTTACTAGGTCTACTAGGGTCTGACGACTGTATCATCACCGGGAAAACCTCATATCCCCGCTCAGCTACCACCCCACACATTCAGGTGTAGTTACCTCAAAAGGTTCTTATGGATTCGTGCTCTATTCCTTTACACTAGGTTGTTATCTTTCTTCGGTCGCACTCTTCCCGTATTTCCAACTCATGCTAGTATACATACATAACTTCCATACCAATTCTGGCCTCTAATCTTGAGTCACTCTATAAGACAATATACGACCATTTCCTGGCCACGACTGTTCCGTGGAACGTGTCCATGAACCCGTAAAACAATTAACTAGCCTTGGGCCTTGCACCCTCGTGACCCTGTCACGTAGAGAAACTACTACCAACTGATCCCACTCTATTCCAGGCCATGGGGAGACCCGCACAGTCCTCACCCCACCCGCCGCACTTAACTCTTATTCTCGGGTCTATAATAAATCTTTTACCCGAGAAGACCTTGTACATCTAAGGTCTCGCCGTCAATGATATTCTTAGGCTCGCAATTTCCATGCTCCAAGCCTATCTTATCACCCTCAGAACGGGTACAAAAACTTCTCAGAAACCATAACCATGTTGTCTCGATCACAACAACCATCGCTACTCTATACGCACTTCATCCGTACAATTCTCTTAAGCTTACTACGCAGCCTTAATCTATTAACATGACATTAGTTAGGTTCCTTAACATGGCTTCTGGGGTTCACTACCCTATCGCATACCTCATCCTTTCCCAATTATCTCAAAATAAAACACGAAACCTTGTCGAGAATTTATTAACTATTCCATACCTTCCCTGTATCTAGTTAGTCCTTACCAACTCGAAATCTAAAATCATTCTAGGCAACACGCCCTCGACTGTGACATAACTCCGTATAGATGTATATCACAATACCAACTATACTACAATCATTACCAACCCGGATACGCAATCCACATAGTCCTTCCCGGTCATCACGCTTTCTCGTAAATGCAATCAACATAACTCGTTAGGGAGACGACCCTAACAACACAAAGACTATGGCACGATCTCGAGTGAGAAGAATGGAAACCAATCCTAAATGTCTCAGCCTCTCGATTATAGATGTGGTGCACAACACATCGATAATCAAGACTTACTAGACACGCTCGTAGACACTTTCCGAGGACTAATCGCTCGATACCACTTTTGTCACGACCCGACCTCGGCCGCGATCGTGCCCTAACCGGGCACCCTGCTCGTGTATACATCGAGAATAGCAATGAACATACACAACATAAACACATGATTAAGTAAAAACGCCACAAAGCTAGCCGATCGGCCGCTTCCATAATATAAACATAATCAAAGTACATCTCGGTTCTTACCTCAACCACGTATGTGAATACGCACTTCTAGAATAACAATCGAACAATCGTGGCGGACAGGCCCGCCATACCCCGAATAATACATGAATCTACCACCTCGTGGAAACCGTACCAAGGGATAAACCTCCGGAGCAAATGGAGATTTTTCCCATAGACTGAACCGAGATCCTAAGAGCAAGGATCACCAACCTGGGTACCTAAAACCTGCGGGCATGAACGCAGCCCCGGGGTCGATAACAAAAATTTAATATGGAATGAAATAACGCAAGAAACAAATCATAACTGGACAAAAGAATGACAAGGACAAGTATAAAAAGTACATACCAGATCCTGCCGTGTCATTACCACTTATGAACTTAATTTCACATCAATATCTTTTCCCATTTTCCATAAAGGTTATAGCCACATTCTTACGCACATGATTAGGAAAAATCATTAAGTTCATTTCTATATAACTTACTTATCTTTCATACGTATAATCCGACCCTTAAAGGAGGGCACATTTACTACCCGGCCCAATCTGGGACGCGATTAAGTCACACTAATATCAAGCCTATACAACCGAGACATGTATGATAACTCAATTAAGATAATCGTGGCCTTACTAACAATGAGAGTAAATAGGGGTATACTTACAATATAAAGTAGGAAAAGCTCACGATCAAAGCAGGACCATCCGCCCGCAGTATCATTAAGCAATCCTATTCCCGGGACTATTTCACCCGCATAGATCGCGTGGACCCGCATGAGGCATTCCTCGCATGGGACTATTTCACCCGCATAAGCCCTTACGGACTCGCATGAGGTATTCCTCGCATGGGACTATTTCACCCGCATAAGTCCTTACGAACTCGCATGAGGTATTCCTCGCATATTCGGACCGCCGCGTGGGACTATTTCACCCGCATAAGCCCTACGGACTCGCATGAGGTATTCCTCGCATCGTGGGTAGCAAATCCACGGAAATATGCAATGCCACAAACCCGGGGAATGACCCCGCAACGAATAATATACCACTAGCACAAATCCGGCTAGCACACATATCATAAGCACTACCGGCTTATCATACAATATATAAGCAAGTTAAGAAATCCCCTAACTTCTTACTATTCTTGTTCATATACACTCTCATTTTAGTTTACCTAAGGCACTAACATGTCTTTTATAAAAATCCGAATTTAACCCAAGTACTACAATTAATCTAAGCATACCCGTGGAATCCCACATCACCGCTTGGTATGTCCAAGTACTTACAACAAGACAAAGGCCTCCCACCGAGAGTCGCGGCAACGTAATAAAACATAATACTTGCACTCAAAGGCTATCACCAGCACACATAGGCTAATTCTCAATTAACAAGCCAAAGTACTAATCAAGTCACAATTAGAATAATTCTCTTTTAACAAGCCAAAGTACTACGTACGTACATTCTTTTCAAAAGACTCCTTTCCAAATAAAACTGCCCCGATACTAACCACCGTAGTATCAAGTCCTATCCACCATTACAAGACAAGTCACAATTCCATTTTAGAAATACAATTTAGCTTCTAAATCAAGTGATTTCTTTATTAACAACCTTAAGCAATTGGTACCTTTAAAACAATTTGCCCTTAACACAAGTTAATTCTTTTATTACTTATTAGAGAAAACCATTCTCTTAACCTTCCATAAAAGCCGTTATAACCAACTTCCCATAAAGCCGTTATAACCCTTTATGGTTTAGACCAATACGTTCCTTTTATAACCAAGAGACTTCTACTTTTTGAAACCAAGTATTATATACTTTCAAATCAATTCTCATAACTTTCAAAAAAATACAATTAGTCTCTTAACCTTTAGGAAACAAGTGACTCATTTTATTATAAAACCTTAGGCAATTGATGCCTTAAAAACAAGTTGCCTTTTCACTAAAATCAAGTCATTTATCTTTCCATAAAGCAAATATAACTAACTTCCCATAAAGCCGTTATATTCACTTTATACCTTAGCCAAAAACAATTTCCTATCCAAGGGACTTATACGTTTAAAACGGAACAAGTATCACATACTTTAAAACTCCTCCAGTCCCTTAACTTTAATAAAACTTAAGACATCCTTTATACTTTCAAAGAAGTGAGTAAATCTCCCAACTCACCCGACTTGGCTATTCACAAACTAGTAAAGGATATCAAGGTGTTGTACGTCTACCGTACTACATACGTGCAACTAGTCATGCTCAAAGATAGGAAAAGTTCTACATAGAGTAGATCACACAACTACCTCTTAACTTCTAAGAGTAACAGGAAACGTGAAATGATACCACAGGTATATTCCATACATAGAATCATGCCAAAGGAAGGAAGAGGTTCACATACCTCGCGATGATTATCGACAAGTAGCAAAATGCTCCAAAGTACTTCAATCTTGATAGCTACTCCATCCTTCAAGTAGGATACGCTATACTTAGTACTTCAACCTATAATGGTCACAATACGTCCATTAACCTCTTACTTCAAACGTAGAATATTCTAAGTGCTTAGTCGCTAAATTCTACGGAAAATAGGAGAGCACCTCCTTTGTTTCTACTCACTTTGCCACCTTTTTCAAGGCCGAATACAATAACCAAACAGCCCCAATTGGCTCACAACAATATAGAAGGTATTCCAATACAAATGAATAACAAACTAATACAAACTACAAGTCCAAATTCGGCCACCTTGAGCTCAACAATACTAGTTCTTATCCAATTTCCATTTCAATCCAACTTGGTAGCATAACATGATATCTAGTCGCAACCAATCATAACTACTATAATCTTCAAGTCAATTTCATGCGACAATTCTAATAACGATCAAATAGTATTCCAACTTAACATGACTTACTTTACATTTCGGATTTCCAAGGTTACAATCAATCCATAATCTTTACAAACTTCAATACATATACTTCATGCTAGCAACATGTAAAGATAACAACAATAAAAATAATCTTGTAACACTTCTAAGGGACAAGATTATACCTCAACGAATCTTAATCCAATTCCAACCAAGTCGCTTCCTTAGCAACTTAGAGCCTCGTCAAGACACTCCAATCCGCTAGTTGAGACCCTTAGAACCACACCAACAACTTTCCTTCAAACTTTCAATCCAAAACCTAGAAAGCCACTAGGTTTTCACTTTGCGACTAATACGAAAACTCTCTTTTTCCGGGATTTTTCTATTGAGATACACTTACTATAACCTCATGAACCTTGGTTTAAAGTGTGGGGCTTAATGGACATGAAACAAAAATTTCTCCTTCTTGTTGGACCCAAACCCGTGAGCTTCAAGCTCTAGTTCTTCAATTTTTGTGATATTTGGCTAAGTGTTTAAGCTTGTCTACTACTACTAGTATTATATAGAGTAATGTAGGGTCAAGATGCAAACAATTGGGTGGTTTGGATGATCTCTAATTAAATATCAAGACTTGTGGGACCTTTGACTTTGGTCAATTTTCTCAAGCTCACACTTGCAAGACTTGTTCATCCAAGACTTTATGGTAAATGACCATTATGGGCATGCCTATTTCGACCAAGGCATCACTAGGGGGGGGTGACACGTGTCGCCCTCCCATTCGTCACAACAAAACGTTTTCCGACAAAATTTCATAATTTCGATAAATTTTTCAAGTCTCAAATCTTAACACTTATGAGTTCTTACGTACGTTCTTAAAACATGTCCTGTAAATACGGGGTGTAACAGTAAGATTGGGGATAAGGGTAAGTGTGAGCCTTAGAATGTTATACGTAGGGACCTTAGAGGCAAGGCCATCTCGAAAGAAAGATTTATTTTATGTTTGACCCTTATCGGAGTGCATTGTGCACGTGAGCTATGTTTTGGGATAAGTCCCTGAGTAAAGTGGAATGAAATATGGTAGTTGAGCTAAGAAGACCGCTAGGTTTTCGTAACGTGATTAGTAAGATTGTTCCGGATCGGGGAGCTAGTGTTTGCGGCGTGGCGGGTGTCGGGTTGAGGCTTGCCGCGGTCAACCCGCTGTATGGTGCGGGTCAGTAGGTGGTCCCTCCAGGTGGTAGGGTCACGAGGGTGTTAGTCCCAAGTTTAGTAAACCAGCGTACGAGTTCGTGGATGTGTTCGACCAGTAGTCGGGCCGATGAGGTCAGCCCATCTTGTCCTTCAGGTTATGCGAGATGTTATTTATCAGGAAGGTTGTAAGGCTGCACGAGGCGCCTACTTTAACCTTATGACAGACAGTGAAGCCCAAGTTGTGGCTATTTCGTTTTCCGGAAGTTTTACCAGGCAGGGTTGATGAACTCAGGTGAGTCTCAGTATCGCATTCACCCTCGGGCCTGTGTTTGGATTTCAGGGGTAGCTATGAAGATTGTTGCCTCCTGTTGAGGGAGTGCTTTTATAACTACCATTTCAGTATTCGGATATCGCCTTACGAAGCCTCGTAGGGGCGGAAGTGTAAGTTGTCGATCGATTGGTTCGATGTTGGCAAAGTTCAGATAGTGGGTTCATACTTGTTTAGGCAGGATGGGGATAGGGTGAAGCCTATCCAGGAGAGGTTATCGACAGCTTAGAATCAACAGAAGTCGTACGGATGATCGGCGACGACGCTTGGAGTTCAGGTTGACGGTGGGTCTTCTTGAAGGTACCACCCCGGAAGGGTGTGATTAGATTCGGAAAACAGAGGAAACTTAGCCGAGTTACTTTGGGACTTTTCAGGTCATGTGAAGTGTAGGACAGGTTGCCTATATGTTAGCTTTTGCCGTCCGACTTAGGAGGCAGTATGTCCGGTCCTTCATGTTGTTAGGTTCGGAAAAGTATCGGAGATCCATCCAGAGTATTTCAAGTTATGATGATCAAGTTGGAGGTAGTAACCCAAAGATTTTTTTGAAATTGATGCAGTAACAAAAATGTGGTAAGTTATGAGAAGGAGTTCGAGTGTACGAGAAGGGTACGACGAGTAAGGGAAGAAGCGAGCATGTGTTAAGAACATAGAAGTGATCATTTCGTTTGTAAAGTGAAGGTGCGAGGGGAGTACCTTTTAGCCCTTGGGTGGGAGTTTTTGTGATGTTAGAGGTGATTCCTCGTGGACTTGGATGTCAGTATTTGCGCGGGTGTTTTCTGTGGCCATGTGTGGCATTTGCAAGCTTGTTAAGCTATGAGGAACTTCATCGTTATCCGTCTTGAGAAGGAACATTCGGGACGAATGTTTCTAAGGAGGGGAGAATGTTATACCCCGTATTTCCAGAGTATGTACGTGAGGACGTACGTAGGAAAATTTAAGCCTTAAAGTTAGGCAAGGTTCGAATTTTGTTCACAACCCCCGATTAGAATCGTTTTTCGACGAAACGTTTTACACAACTTGCGAAGGGAAAATTCCGGCTATGTCATTTAGTATTTTTGCGGATTTTTCCGAGAGACAAAATATTTTGGACCAACAAGAGGGCGACACTTGGCACCCTCTAATTGGTGGACTTATGGGCGGCAAGTTGGACGAAAGGGAGAGTGGGAGTAGGTAGGATATTTTGTGATATTTGTGTGGTAGATGGATAAGGTACACATGGATGAATCTTGACCCTACACTTGCCTTGCACTTGGCATGATCTTGGCCATTGGTTGGCCATTGCTTGACCTATAAATACCCCCTTAGTTGAAGACATTTCTTCATCCACAAACCATTTTCTAAGTCTTGAAAATCCCTCCCCCCCTCTTGGTAGTGTTTCGTCCAAACACCCCCTCCCCTTTGAGGCCCTCGCCGAGAGCCCTCCCCTCGGCCGAAAGTATCCCCTCCTAGTGGTGCTACAGTGGGTACCCCTTGCCTAGTTGTTCTCATAAAATACACCCCCTCTTGGTAGAAATACTCTCCAAAGTATTGTTACTATACCCAAAATACCTTAGCCGTATACCTTGTAGTATTCCAAAGATACCTCTATACGTAGAGCCCGGAAATACTACCGTATGTCCTTTTTGTCTCAAACCGAAACCCTAAGGAAAATCTCCATAGTTGGTTGGAGTATTAAGAAGAAGTTGCGTAGAACTTCTAAGGGTTGTTTGGAGCGGGTTGGAGCACCCGGAGTAGGAGCTAAACGTTGCTCAGGATCGACATTAAACTTGGATAATTTTGGGCTTATCGAGGTAAATACTCTTGTCTCCCTATTGTATTAGAGTTTTCATACTATTAAAGTATAAGAATTGAGTATAAGTTATATACAAGGAAAGTATATAAGAAGAGATTTGAAATGTAATTGAAGGATATTACAGAAAAGACTAGAACTGAAATCGCATCAGAAGAATAATCTACAGAGTAGTCTAGTCATTGATAGACTTGTATAACCTTTATAGGTTGAATGTTCTGCGAGTATCATGTACTACTTGAAAGGTGGACAAGGCTAGCCGGGTTATAGCCGTGGAGCGTTTTGCTAATAGTCGATAATCGTCGCGAGGTATGTGATTCTTCCTATCCTCTTGAGCATGATAATTTAAAGAATATATATATATAGTACGGTAGACGTACGTGTGTTAACTGAACGTAATTGTACGGCAATGTATTTTGACTTAAGCCTGAATAAAAAGAATCTGAAGTATTTCAGAAGAATTAAGTAACCTTTTTGAAAGAAGAGTAACACTTGGTTTTAAAAGCTTAAGAGTTATACTAGCTTTATGGGAAGTTAGGTATAACGACTTAAGAGTAGAAAAAGGAATGATTTACTGATTTTAGAAGTTAAGAGACTTGATCTTAAAAGATAAGAGACTTGACTTAATTAAATTAATATGAATTTTGTGTGAAACCTCATTCGTGAGAAATGAGTACTTGGGTTTTAAAAGCAATAATGTTTTACTGATTTCGGAAATCAGAATAAGTATCGAACAAACCACAGCAACGCTAATAAAGGGAAATGTTTTGACTAATAAAGGATTATTAAAACCAGTAGAAACTTCCATCTGCATAGAAGCTAAGATGAGACAAAATGATATTACATTTCCTAGATCATGGCTGCTGTAATAAGATTGTTATGAACAAGAATAACCTACTCACACATAAGACATATGTTTCTCAAATTGTTTTAAAGGATTAAAATTATGAACTACGAAACCCTTCGAAAAATGAGAAACTTGCGCATTTGAAATTAGGCAAACTTGAACGTTTGGAAAATAATGTTGTTACTTGATTTTACAAAGGGAAGTGTTTTGGTTTACTTAAAAAGATAGTCACTCTATTTTTATACTACGGGTATTGTGTGACTTTTGTGAAAGAAACGAATCTTTTAAAGAGTTAATACATGAAGTACTTTGGGGCTAAAAACCCGAACGTGTTAAACATAAGGTAGAAAGTACCTTGTGTGGATAACTTGAGTGTGTTGATTTGTGATAACCTTGTAATACTTCCTTGTTGATTTGATAATTAAACATGTTAGGATGCTATGTGTGTTAGTGTCTTGTGATGTTTGTGTAAAGGGGGTTCCCTTGTTGTGCTTATGTTGTCTAACGGTAAGCCGTTATGCTAGTATTATATCACTCACCTCTTGACATAATACCGGGGGTTAAGCTGCCCTCCGATGCGGGGTATAGCTCAGGCGGTCTGGGACCATGATTCGAGACTACCTCATGCGGGTCCAGGGGATCCATGCGGAGCTACGGGAGTTCCAGGTTAGTGCGGCGCCCTTGTGGTCATGCGGTCTTTGTGGCTACGCGGATCGCGAGTCGAGCGGATGCCGGGGGGTAGCTACCCTCGATGCGGGGAATAACTCATGCGGGCCTATGAGGTTGGCCTATGCAGAGCTGCGGAAAGTTCCAGGACTAGACACGCACATTAGATCTGCGGCGAGTGGCGGCCGATCATGTGGCGGTCAGACAGATCTCATGATCTGATTTATGACCTTGTTGGTACTGTGGGTATTAGTAGTCGGCTATGCCTTCGTACTTACCCCGTACGGTTTTATTATGACACAGGTGGGACCTGGTGTTCATGTGTATTCTTGGTGCTTTTATATCATAGACTGCCGGCAGTGAGGAAGGTATTCCACGGGCATGATTGATGTTGTGGGCGTGAGACCCATAGTTATATTTGAGTGATGACTTTGAGGGCGTGAGTCCCTGACTTGACATGACTGCTTATTTATTATGAACTGTAGTTTGGTTATCATACATGTCTCCTGCTTTATATAGACTACTATGATTTCATTTACAGTATTTTTCAGTTTCACATACTTGGTACCTGTTGTACTGACCTCCTTCGGGGGGCTGCGTTCATGCCGCAGGTAGAGGTACACCAGTCGTTGATCCTAGCTCTCAGGGTCACAGTTCAGCGTTTGGGAAGCTCCGTTTCTCCGGAGGCTTATCAGTGGTATAGTCCCCTGTCGTTGTAAGTGTTTACATTCAGGGGTATGGCGGGGCCCTGTCCCGCCATTGTTGATAAAACTCTTAGAGGTCTGTAGTACTGTTGTGGGCAGAGTTGTAAATGGGATGTAACTGTTCGGTTTTAAAGTTTATATATGTATGCCGAAAGGCAAGTTTTCTCTGATAAACTGTTTTTATTTCATGTCTTGTTTTATGTTCCGCTGATTACTCTGATGTATGTCTACTTGGGTGCCCGGGGTAAGGCACCAGTCACGGGCACGGGTTCGGGTCGTGACAACAGCCTATGCGAGGAATACCTCATGCGGGTCCACAGGACCCATGCGGGTGAAATAGTCCCAGGAGTAGGATTGCTTATTGATACTATGGGCGAGGGACCCTGTTTTGATCACGAGCCTCCTATTTTATGCAGTATTATATATATGTTTGTTACTCTCATTGTTAGTAAGGCACAGTAAAAGGTAAGTTGATTTCATCCACGACTGGCTCATTTTCGGACTTATGATTTCATTACTGATTTTTTTCCACATACTTGGTACTGTTATCTTGACCTCCCTGGGGCTGCGTTAAATGCCGCAGTCGAGATACGTAACTTGCTGGGTCCGCACTCTTACGATCATCGTTCATTTCTGAAAGCTCCATCCTCCGAGGCTTTGTCTTTTTGGTATGATTCCCTGAGGTTATATGTATTTTGTACATTCAGGGGGTATGTCGGGGCCCTGTCCCGCCACAATTGTTATTCCTAGAGGTCTGTAGTCACGTTTGTGGATTGGGCTGTAAGAACCGGTTATCTTGTTTCACATTCGATTAAGTTATTTTATGAAAGACGGCCTTGTCGGCTTGCTAGTGATGTTTACCTTATACAGATTTTGTATTATGTATGTTCTGCTGCTATTCTCTGATGTGTACCTGACAGGGTGCCCCAATAGGGCACCAGTCGCGTCCCCGGGGTCGGGTCGTGACAAAAGTGGTATCAGAGCAGTTAGTCCTCGGAAAGTGTCTACAGACCGTGTCTAGTAGAGTCTTGATTATCGGTGTGTTGTGCACCACATCTATAATCAGAAGGCTGCAGGACATTTAGGATTGGTTTCCATTCTTCTCTCTTCGAGATCGTGCAGTAGAGCTGTCATAGTAGGTTGAGTCCTCTCTGACCTATCCTTGTGTAACAGTTATGCCTCCACGAAAGGCGACCAGAGCCCAGAAGGGCAAGGCAGCAGCAGGAGCTGCTAGTGGAACGCAGAGAGTTACCAGGACTCGGGCACGGACAATGCCTGAGGCGATGGCGGTCGGCGAGTTCAGCTACGCCCAGATAGAGAGGCGAGCGGTGGCCAGAGGTTCCGTGCGAGCCTCCGCCCACGCCGGGGTAGAGTATAGGGACTACGGAGAGCAGATCAGGTTGTTGACTAGCATCGTGGCAGGGCAGCACCGCCAGGGGCCGGTGGCTAACCCTAGGGCCGACAGTTTAAGGATTCGGGACTTTCTGAGTTGTGATCCACCCGAGTTCTATGGTTCGAGGTCTGAGGAGGATCCTTAGGAGTTTATTCGACAGGTGCGGCGGACTACGCAGGTGCTTAGGGCCTCGGAGACAGAGTCCGTAGTGTTAGCTTCTTACCGGTTACGCGATATTGCGTTGAACTGGTTTGAGTCATGGGTGTTGAAGAGAGGTGAGGATGCTCTCCCAGCTGTTTGGGAGGAGTTCACAGAGGCTTTCCTGGATCACTTCTTGCCTCCTGAGATGAGGAGAGCCCGCGTAGATAGATTCTTGACCTTGAGGCAGGACAGAAGGACTATCAGAGAGTACACTGAGTTTGACTCCTTGGCGGTATGCGCACACCATTGTAGCATGGCGATGAGGTTCATCGATATGTGATGGGTTAGGCCGTCATATGATTCTCGTGATGCTTGGGGTGGCTTTTCGGCCGAGGATGGATATTGCCGAGATGCGTGCATATGCGCGAGGGATAGAGGGCGAGAGAAAGGAGGGTCGGCTTGGCTGAGCCGGCCCAAGAGGCAGTGACAGGATCTCAGGGCGGTTTTCAAGGCGGACCACCTCAGCAGCAGGCTAGTTATGCGCCTCAGCCAGTACGGAGTACTCCACCATCTTCAGGACATTCGGGAGATTTGGGTAGGTCGAGGCTCAGGGTTGAGTTTTCGGGAGTAGGGTGTTAGTGCGAGAGGCCACCTCTACCTCGGTGTAGTCGATGTGGTAGGACCCGTTATGGGAGTGTCGTGCTAGTTTGGGTAATTGCTATACATGTGGCGGCAGGCCATTATGCAAGGCTGTCCAGGCCGAGGATAAGCGCGGATGTAGAGATTCAGCCTTCGGGATCAGTGGCTGGTTCATCGCCTTCTTTTGTTATGCGTCGTGCAGGGCAGGATCATGATTAGGACGACAAGGAGAATGCGAAGCAATAGTTACAGGTACATCTTTGACCCTTTAGAGATTAGTATGTGTGATAGGATTGATTGTATGATTTAGTGTTATGAACAGAGGATATTGAGACTATGTACATGTGTTAGAATAAGTTGGTAGATACGAACGGGCAATTCTGTTAGGCCGTGAACGAGAGTAAGTGGTAATGGGTCATACGTTGGATTCGTTTTCCTGTTTGATTTATGAGGAATGATTGAGCGTGTGCGATATCTTATGGTCACAAGTGGCATAGTAAGGTCCTATTAAGCGTGAAGTACGAGGATGTACCGAGGAATAGTAGATTGGCTCCAAAGGAACATTCGGGGACAAATGTTTCTAAGGGGGGGAGAATGTTACACCCCGTAGTTCAGGTCATGCGTTTGAGAGCGTACGAAAGGGGGTAAGACTTAAAATTTTCGAAGGATAGGTTGACGGATTGTTCCGGACGGGTTTTAGTCAACTTTGAGGCGGGTTATGACCCGGTACATTGAGAGTTCCTAAGTGTTTCAAAGGCCTAGGGCATAGTTCGTTGAGTCTAGATTCCAACGCAACCAACCGTTCGTCGATAGGACGTCGGAGTAGAAAGTTACGAGAGTTACAAGTTCAGTGCGCAGACGGACAGAAATGCGTTCGAGCAAAACAGCAGGCCGCGGCTCGGATCTGGGGCGGCGCCGAAAGTGCGAGGCCGCTGAAGTTGCAGCCGCGCTGGAGCGAAGCATGGCGCGGAAGTTCGAAGGCTGCGGAGGTTTCAGCGCGCGCCGGAAGCAGTGGTCGCGCGCCGAGGCGGATGCAGGCGGAAAAACTTAGGAAAAGTCAGATTTTTCTTTTAAAAGACCTTGGGAGGGTGACAAGTGTCCCCCCCCCCCCCCCATCTGATTTTGCATGCATTATATTGACCAAGTCTTCAAGACTTGGTCATACTTCATCTCTCTCTTTTAGACAAAAGCTCTCCCTTCTCTCTTAAAAGTTCAAGCTCCTCCTTCTCTCTAAAATCCCAAGAGACATTCTAGCCTTAGGAAAAATCTGAAAAAGTAAAAGCAAGAGGGAAGCTTGTGGCTAGCTTGTGAAGGTTGTTGTGGTGGTGTTCTTGAAAAGGAAGCTAGCAAGTGGTTGGAAAGATTTGGCTAAAGCTTTAAGGTAACATTTCTTCCTTTAGAATTAGTTTCTAGTGTTGCATGTTAAGGAGGAAGAACTTGTGGTGGTGAATAATGCTCTTAGAGTCATTGCATGCAAGAAATGTGGTTTGGATATAAAAGAATTGGTTAAGAAGATATTATGAGCATGTTGTAGCCTAAAAACTACCTTAGAATTATTTAGTGAATTGTTGTACCTAATGGGGCAGAATTTTACACACCCAAGTTTGGAGGTGTAATCCCCTTTAAAATGTTGGATTGTTGAGCCTTAAATGTGGCGTTTGGATGATAAATTCGGCCTTGAGAAAGGTGGCAAAGTATGTAGAAACGAAGGAAATGCTGCCCAATTTTCCATAGAATTTAGTGGCTTTGAGTTTAGATTATTCTACATTGAAATTAGAGGTTAATAAACGTATCATGATTATTATAGGTCGAAATATTACTTGCGGTAGTTGAGCTTAGCAAGTGGATTGACCAAAGAGGTATGTGAATCTTTCCTATCTTTTGAGCATGAGTATTTGTATCTATGTAGTACGGTAGACGTACAAGATTTAGTATTCTTACTTGTTTAAGTATAAATAAAGACTTGTTTTGTTTTAAGAAGTATAAGTCCCTTGGTTAAGGGAAAGGTATGATTTTACAAAAGTATAGAGTACTTGGTGTGAAAGTATTGAGTATTGAATTATTCTAAAGATAAGAGGCTTGAAGTATTTTTGAAAGTTGTGTAGATTTGTTTGAAGTATAAGTCTCTTGGTTAGGATTATGTGGCAACTGTGAAAATGGGCAAAGCCCTTGAAAATATATTGTTCCTATTCTATAGGAGTATCGTGTTCTTTAAAAGACATTGAAAATACCTTAAAAAGTATTTTTCGTTTCTGACACGAAAAATAGTTTTTATATGTGTTGTATGCTTTGATTGAGGATACGATGGAAAAATGTTACATTGGTTCAGTAGTCAAAAGTCATAAAATACTTATAAAAATGTGTCTTGATTTGTTGCCAAAAATAGAAAGTTCTTGTGGGATCATAATACTTGTGTTGTCCAAAATGTTGCCAACATTGCTGCTGACATTTTCAGAATGAAATTTGTTGGGATGTTGTTCTAAACCTATTTCAGAAAAATCAGATTTTTTTCTCTATCTTTATGCCTTGTTTTAATAGGAATTTCAAACTTTAAAATGATAAGATTAAATCGAATTCCTACCGTGATATTTATCCTTTTATCCAAAATTTTTAGGTGTAAGTTATTAGATAAATTTGAAATACCTGAAACTAAGGAATATTTGTTGCTTAGAAAGGTTTGACATGTATATACATATTCCTATCATTTGCTATTTTTTATCATTTATGATTTTCTCTAAAAATATATTAAAAAAACAAGACGAAATCACATCACACCTCAGGTATAACCCTTCCTACCCGGTGGAATCATCACCTTTCCAAACTCAATTCTCAATCTCAAACCCTAAATCCCCAAAACCTTCTCCAAAATATTCAATGATGGAAACCTCTTCAGTGTCAACACCAATGTCAGTCAACACTCCGACCAACACCCCAATGAGTACAAGCCCTCCTATGAACACTGAATCGTCTGAGAAAAATGAACCACAAACCGAAAGGACTTTTCCAATGTTATAGTGTTTTAAGGTTTAGATGAACCTTTAGTATCACGACCGAACGGGCCGTGGTGGTGCCTTACGGGCACCCAAGTAGACATACATCAGAGTAACCCGCGCAAAATAAAACAACACATGAAACACTATGAAGTGAAAAATAGTTTATCTGAGAAAAGTTGCCTGTCGGCATATATATATAGATATATAAAAACTTGAGCGATTCATCCCTTTACAAACCACCGCCCACAAGTACTCTGGACCTACAGAATGTTGTAACAACAATGGCGGGACAGGGGCCGCCATACCCACGAATGTAAGTACCTACAACGACATGGGACTATACGAAGATAAGCCTCGAGAAAGCGGAGCTTCCCAAATTGTTGTGACCACATGGCGAGGATCAACAAGCGGTGTACCTACACTGCGGCATGAACGCAGCCCCAGAAGAAATGATCAATTGCAGTATGGAAAGCGTAAAGTACTTTAAATGAAATCATATCATTTTAAAACCAATTTTTACAAATATGTACGAAACAACTAATGTAACCGCACATAGTGCCACAACATAACCAAAAGCAAAATAGACATAACATAACTGGTCTTTTCTAGGCCGCTAATGATCGAAGCAAGGCCAATCGCCCATAGTATCATTATGCGAGCCTAATCCTGGAACTCCGCATCCGCATAGTCACACATGGACCGCGTGAGGTATTCCTCGCATCGGGGGTAGCTAACCCGCGGTATCCTCCTGGACTCCCGCAATCCGCATAGTCACATAGACCGCATAGTCACACAGACCGCATGAGGTATCCCTCGCATCAGGATAATACACCCGGAATGATCAATCCTGGAACTCCCGCAGCTCCGCATAGTCACACAAACCGCATAGGCCGTATAGACCCGCATCAAGGGTGGCAAGCCCTCGGTATAACAAGTCAAGGGGGTATGTGATATAATAACAGTACAACGGGCTTAACGTTTAACAACGTAAGCACAACAAGAATAACCCCCTTACACAATATCACAAGACACTAACACACGTAACATCATAACATGTTTACTTATCAAACCAACAAGAAAATATTACAAGGCTATCACAAACCCACATAGTCAAGTTATTCACACAAGGTACTTTCTATTTTATGTCAACAAGTTCGGGGTTTTATCCCCAAAGTACTTCATACATTAACTCTTTAAAAAGATCTGTTTCTTTCACAAAAGGCACACGATACCCGTAGTATCAAAAATAGAGTGACTATCTTTTTAAGTAAACCAAAACAGTTTCCCTACCTTCTTTTTGAACCAACTTAAGACAAAAGCATGCCTTCCTTTTTAAATGAAAACACTTCAAATTTTCAAGTCTTTGTCCTTTATAAATCAAGTCCTTACTTTGAAATTTTAAGAAAATCAAAACTTGTTTATTAATGATCTTATTAAAGCAGCCATGATCTAGGAAATGTAAAACAATTTTGTCTTATCTTAGCTTCTATGCAGATGGAGGTTTCTACTGGTTTTAATAATACTTAATTAATCAATACATTTTCCTTTATTAGCGCTGCAGTGGTTTGTTCGATACTTATTCTCATTTCCGAAATCAATACAAGGCTTTCATAAACAATTAAGTAAACCGTTCCTTTTATCTATCTTAAGTCGTTATACCTAACTTCCCATAAAGCTAGTATAACTCTTAAGCTTTTAAACCCCAGTATTACTCTTCTTTCAAAAACGATTCTTAATTCTTTTGAAATACTTCAAGATTCTTATTATTTAAAACTCAAGTCAAAATACATCGAAGTAAGACCACGTTCAGTTAACACACGTACGTCTACCGTACTATATATATTCTTTTAAAATATCATGCTCAAGAGGATAGGAAGAATCACATACCTCCTCGGCGAAGTCCACCTGCCAAGTCGAATATGTCGCGCGCAGAGTATCAACCTATAATAGTCAAATACGTCTATCAACGTCTAGACTACTCTGTAGAATATTCTAAGCAGAAGGTTCTTAATTCTACGGAAAATTGGGCGACTTCCCTGCAATCAACTACTCAAGTCTCTGTAAATACAGTCTATGTAAATGATTCAATTCTCTTCTTTAATATCCTTCTATATCTTATACTCATTTCTATACTACTATAGTATGTAACCTCCAATTACAATAGAAGGACAGGATTAATTACCTCGATGAGCCCAAAATTATCCAAGATTTAATGTCGATCCTGAGCAACGTTTAGCTCCTACTCCGTGCGCTCCAACCCGCTCCAAGCAACCCTTATACGCTCCTAACCAACTCCACTTTAAGAACCAACCTAAACAAGTGAAGAACACTAAGGTTCTTGTCCTCACAACTCTCGGCCAAGGTGAGGCTTTAGGGGCTAGGGTGTGAAATCTTTTCTAACCTTTGGTTAATAATCATCCTAATACACTAAGGAAGAACACTTAAGAGTTTAGGAATTTTTGGACAAAGTTTGGTTAAGGAGAGGGTGTTGGGCGAAAACTATCAAGAGGGGTTTCGAGAGCTTGACTAAAGGGGAGGATTTTAAGACTTGGAATTTGTTTTGTGGATGAAGAAGTCTTGCACAAGATGGGGTATTTATAGAACCACGAGGCGAGATTAAAACAAATGGAGGGTGTAGATTAGATAGCTTGTGTGAGTGGAGTCTTCCACCAAGTGTCCACCACAACCTTGGGACATATGTCCACCACAACATTGGGACATATGTTGTCACGACCCGACCCCGGGACCGCGACTGGTGCCCTACCTGGGCACCCTTACAGGTACACATCAGAGATAATCAGCGGAACATACATGAACCTATAAAAATAAAACAACAGAAGTAAGACAACAGGTTAGCCGATAGGGCTACCTTCCTGGACATAAATATATACTGGCAGCGGTTGCCTCGTTTATTTACAAGCGACCCACAAAATGTGACTCTGGACCTCAGAGTTTTAACGTAACAAGCGTGGCGGGACGGGGCCCGCCATACCTGAATATACATGAATCTACTACCTCGAGAACACCGTGCAAGAGCTAAGCCTCGGAGCAAATGGAGCTTTCTCTCAAAAAGCGACCGAGATCCTAAGAGCAAGGATCGCCACAGGTACCTAAAACTGCGGGCATGAGCGCCCCGAAGAAGTCGATCAACAGTGCGAATATGGAAAGAAATAACATACGATGCAGATCATAACTGTACAAAAGAATGACAAGGACAAGTATAAAAATACATACGGATCTGCCGTGTCATTACCACATGAACTTAATCGTACCTTATTATCTTTTTCATTCTCAATAAAAAGCTATAGCCACATTCTTACGTACATGATTAGGAAAAATCATTAAGTTCATTACTGTATAACTTACTTATCTTTCATAAGTATAATCCGCCCCTTTTAGGAGGGGCACCTACTGACCCGATGCGGGGCGATCAAAATCACATAGTGCGCGTAAGGTATCTTGCCCGGCCCGATCACGGTCGATAATGTCATATAGTGCGCGTAAGGTATCTTTGCGGCCCGTTCTGGGTCGATAATGTCATATAGTGCGCGTAAGGTATCTTGCGGCCCGTTCTGGGTCGATAATGTCATATAGTGCGCGTGGGTATCTTGCGGCCCGTTCTGGGTCGATAATGTCATATAGTGCGCGTAAGGTATCTTTGCGGCCCGTTCTGGTCGATAATGTCATTATCTTTCCATAAAGCAAATATAACTAACTTCCCATAAAGTCGTTATATTCACTTTATGCCTTAGTCAAAAACAATTTCCTATCGAAGGGACTTATCGTTTAAAGCGGAACAAGTATCACATACTTCAAACTCTTCAAGTCCCTTAACTTTACTAAGACTTAAGACATCCTTAATATTTTCAAAGAAGTGAGTTAACTTCCTAACTCACCCGACTTGGCATTTTATAAGGCTAGCAAAGAATGTCAAAGTCTTGTACGTCTACCGTACTACATACGTGCAACTAGTCATGCTTAAAGATAGGAAAAGTTCTACATAGAGTAGATCACACAACTACCTCTTAACTTCTAAGAGTAACAGGAAACATGAAATGATACCACAGGTATATTCCATACATAGAATCATGCCAAAGGAAGGAAGAGGTTCACATACCTCGCGACGATTGTCGACAAGTAGCAAAATGCTCCAAAGTACTTCAACCTTGAGCTATCCCATTCTTCAAGTAGGATACGCTATACTTAGTTCTTCAACCTATAATGGTCACAATACGTCCATTAACCTCTTACTTCAAACGTAGAATATTCTAAGTGCTAAGTCGCCAAATTCTACGGAAAATCGGACAACACTTCCTTTGTTTCTACTACTATGCCACCTTTTTCAAGGCCGAATACAATAACCAAACAACCCCAATTGGCTCACTACAATCTATAAGGTAGTCCAATACAAATGAATAACAAACCATTACAACTATAAGTACAATTTCGGCCACCTTGAGTTCAACAATACCAATTCTTATCCAAGTTCCATTTCAATCCAAATTGGTAGCATAACATGATATCAAGTCGCATTTGATTATAACAACCAAAATCTTTAAGTAACTAACATGCGACGATTTCTAATAACGATCAAATTGTAATCCATCTTAACATGGCCTACATTTCATTTCGAATTTCCAAGACTACAATCGATCTATAATCCTTATAAACTTCAACACATACTTCATGCTAGCAACAAGTAAAGCTAACAACAAAATAAATAATCTTGTAATACTTTCAAAGAACAAGATTATACCTCAACGATTCTTAATCTAATTCCAAATCCGAAGTCGCTCCCTAGCAACTTAGAGACTCTCCAAGACACTTCAATCCGCTACTTGAGACCCTTAGAACAATACCAACAACTTTCCTTCAAACCTCCAATCCAAAACCTAGAAAGCCACTAGGTTTTCACTTTGCGACTAACCCGAAAACTATCTTTTTCCGAGATTTTTCTATTGAGATATGCTTACACTACACTCAAGAACCTTGGTTTAAAGTGTGGGGCTTAAAGAACAAGAAACGAAATTTTTTCTTTCTTCCTTCATGTGAACTCGAGAGCAATATGGCTTTGTTCTTCAATTTGTGTGAAATTTTGGCTAAGTGTTAAGCTTGTCTTGAACTACTAGTATTATATAGTGTAATGGAGGATTAAGATCTAAACAAATGGGTGGTTTGGATGAGGTCCTAACAAATATCAAGACTAATGTGGGGTCTTTGACTTGGTCAATTCTCTCATGCTACAAGTTGCAAGACTTAATCATCCTACCAAAGGTCAAATGACCATTTAGTCCATGGCATTTTCGTCCAAGCTCTCTAAAGGGGGTGACACGTGTCGCCTCCTATTCAATCATAATAATCGTTTCAGACAAATTCATAATTTCCGATAAATTTTTACAAGTCTCAAATCTTGACACCTATGAGTTCTTACGTACGTTCTTAAAACATGTTCTGTAAATACGGGGTGTAACATATGTCCCCCACAACAAAGAGCCAAGTGGCCTTCCACTAGGCACAAAAAAACGTCCAACAATGCCTCCCCCACTTTCCCAAAAACGTGCACCTACCTACTCCCACTCACCCAAAGAAAATATCTTCCAAGACTTTGACCACTTGACCATGTCCACTTGGCCATACAAATCGTCCAACATGGGTCTAAGTAGGGTGACACATGTCGCCCTCCTATAGGTCCAAAATATTACATCTCCCGGAAAAATCCGTAATCGGTTAAAATATTAAAAACGTATAATTTCCTTCACAAGGTTCGGAATCTTTTCCGTCGAAAGTTCACAATTTCATCCTTAACCTAATTAGGGCTTGTACAAACGTACGTACGTCCTCACATACATACTCTGGAAATACGGGGTGTAACATAGACATTATCTACCCATGTGATGACAATAATCTAATAGATGTTGGTGAAATATCTGATTTTTCGGCATTGGGTAAAAGACCAAAGTCCTCTACCTTTCCTACTCGTTGGTCAAGTAGGATGTTCGAGAAAATAGTCCATGAAGGTTCGAGCAGCAAAAGATCTAAACCCTCTTACTCGAGCAGTGCCAGTGGTGATTTGAACTATGTGTTCTTAACTGAGGAAGAGGAAAGTGAGGAAGAACCATCTGCTTCTGAACAACCCAGCATGCCTCAAGCAGACGAGGAAATCCCTGATGAAATCCTCCTAAAACAATTCTTTCCTAAGGGTGTTCCCATGAGTACTAGAATAATTTCTGACCTAAATGTTGCTACTAATGCTACAACATATCACACAACATCTGCAGAGGCACATACAACAGCATCCTCCAGCAGTACTAAATCCGAGAGTTCAGTCATATCTGATTCATACATTGAGGTATCTGCTTTCTCAGAAAATTCTATTCCAAAGCTAAATATGATAATTGAGACTAGTACAAGAATAGAGTAATTATACCTGAGAAAGTGTTAGATATTATTTCATGTACTGAATATGGCTTGATAGAATTCCTCAAGGATAAATATCTTCTCAAAACTGTCACCGAAAAAGAACCCTATGTTGATGAAGTAATTAGGTTGTTTTATGCTAATTTGAGCCCTGCTAAAACGAATGTCTCCTCAAAGAAATTTGAGAAGGTATATCCCTATAACAAGATTTATCAGTTTACACCCTCTATTATAAATAAATATATGAGACTTGATGCTAAAGAGAGAGTTAGAGATGCAGAATGAGTGATAGAAAATAGGGACGAAATGATTGAATACCTCACTGGAGGTATAATGAAAAAAGTGTATCCCTAGATTCCAACTTCAAAACTAATAGCCTTATTTTCCACCCTCCATAAAATTGTTATTCACAATTGGCTTCCTTGCTTGAATGAGTCAGTTGTGACATATGAACAAGCTTTCATATTGTTTAAAATTGGGAAAGGCTTAGAAGCTGATTTAAGAAAGATGATATTTTATCAAGTTGCCAACTTGGCTGAAAAAGAATCAACTTTAATCCTTCGATTTTCATCTCTAATCTTCCAAATCTTGACTACCCAAGACTTTGAGCCTAAGAGAGAGGATATTATAGGAAAGGATTCTAAGATTTACACAGTAAACAAAGCAATTTTAAAGAACAAAGAAAGAGTTATTGACTTGCCTTGGAAGAAGGAGGCAGAAACTGAGAATGTTGCGAGGAATGTCACCAATATTCAGGGCAACACTGGTTCAAGACAGTCAACCATGTAAACATATTGGCTAGTGGGTCAAATATAAAAAATCAACCAATAAATTTCAGAAGTTGATGCTGTCAGGGATGCCTTGGTTCAAGCCAGGGACCATTTCTTGCTATTATTTCTTCACAAAAAGAGGGAGATGTTTTTGTGCAGGTGAGTAGGGGGGAGGATGAAGTTGCACATGGTGAAGGTGCTGAAGAAGTTGTTAATGCTGCTGTGCAAAGGGAAGAAGCTATTGGGAGAAAGGTGTTGCTGAAGAGGCTGAGGCTGCAGCTATTATGCAGAAGTAGAAAGTTCCTGCTGCTACATAATAAGCTAGGGAGAAGCGGGATGATGTGCTGCACCATGAGCTTTTAATGTTTTGGTTAATGGTTGATGTGGATGTTTATTTTTTACAATGGTTTATTTGACAATGGGTTCTTTCTTTTTGTGTTGTGTATATTGGATTATATGTGTGTGTGTATATATATACGGATATTATTTTCTAATCATATGACTTGGTATACACAAGTTTTGCTTGTATGCCATCACAGGTTAAGGGGGAGCATGTCAGTAATCACATGTGTTGGATAATATCTGTGACAATGCACTAAGTCATTTGTACATTTTGTAATGTGTTTTGTGAAGAAAAGCAAAAAGGGGTAGAGTGTTAATGTTGGGTTTGATATTGTGACATTCGACCCAACATATTTTCTAATATACTGATTTGAATGCATAAAAATATTGGGATAAATGTTACAACATTCAGACCAACATCTTCTAAACATAGTTTTGCCTTACTTCACGGAATAAAGTAATAATTTTGTAATTATTACTATGAAGTAAAAATGACTTGACAATGTAAATAGGAGCTGGTAAAAAATATGGGAAGAACGAGTCAAGTTTGTTGTTTTGCGTGAGGAACAAGTCAAAGATGTTAGAGGATTTTACTCCATGACCTTCTCCAACAAACAAACTAGTTTCCCACCTTTCCCTCAACCTTCACAACATATCGATGAGATTTTCAAGGAAGACTCTCTACTATAAATAGAGAGGATACTGCAGTGAATCAATATCCAGAAACAGTTTGCAAAAATATCAACAGAGCTCTCGGGATTTCATCTCAGAAATCTGGATCACCAGTGTTGCCTGAGTGTGTTGACAATATTTTGTCCAACATTATAATTGTTGTTTAGATTCTAGATTAGTTTTGTCTGGAGAAATTGTAATGAGAGGTTGTCTATGTCTACTTAGTTAGATTTTTCAGGAAGAAGTCATCTGCGACTTCAACTTTTAATTCCTTTCCGTTTTATTTTTTAAATCTGTAAAGAAAGGAATTTGTACTTTTGTATATAATATATATACAATACATTTGGTCATTGACCCTCATAAGTTATTTTATATATATAACTTATAAAAATTTAAAAATCTTTGTGTTCTTTAAATTTCTGTTGCATTTACTCTTCAATGTTTTTTGTTTTACTAAAGTGTTGTTACTGGTGTCGGACGACATTATTCTCGACATTTGGAAACAAAATTGGCATTCAAATTTATTTCATTTTGTTTTTATTATTCCATAGCCCCATTTCATTATTGATATCGATAAATACATAAATATAGATATATAGCGCCAATACAAGGATAAAGCATATGACGACTTTGTTGTAATAAATAGGTGTGAACATGGATGGTAGAACTGAAAGGATAAACAAAAGTAGTTCAGTGCAATGTTTGCTGAGTTGAGTGATGACACTCTCCCTTTAAGGCAAAAATACCCCCGTATATAATGGCTTACGGTAAGTGGGTAATAGTCTCCCAAGATAAAACAACAATACTTTCTCAAGCACAAGCCAATACTTGAGAATCCTTATAGAAGAAGCAAGAACTCTAGATTGCTAGAAGAAGGATAAAGGCTCTCAATAATTTCAGAATTTAGGATTGTAATGGATATTTTAAATCTGAATTTTGAGACCTCTATTTATAGTTGCAAAATTGTGATTCACATGCCATGTGAATGCTTTAAATGAGTTGTATTAAACTCACCAAAAATTACCTTGGTTATGCCAAGAGTTGGTTGAACCTTGGTCTTTCCAATGAATGTACATTCAGAAAAAAAACTGTTAATTTTCGGTATACTACACGTTGAGCGCCGCGACCCTTAACTGGTGGCACCGCGGTGCTAAATAGGCAGTAACCATACTTGAGACACTGGACGTCTGGCGTCGTGGCTCCTGACTGAGGCGCCGCGGCGCCGGAGCGCCGCGACCCTTAGCCAAGTAGCATCGCGGCGCCGACCCATCGTGGCTCGGTGTCGCGGCCCTGTTATGGCGCCGCGGCTCTTCTCTATTTTCCGTATTTTGCACATTTCTTATTTTTTTATACCGTCGTGGGAGACGTATCAATTTGGCCAATTAATCATTCATCCTTACATAACTTAAGAACACTTAACATGTGTACCAACATCTCTTTCCCTACGTGAAATTTAGCTAGACGTTGTACGCCGTATGCATGTGTATGGAAATCGTATTTCTGACATGCAAGGACCCATGTGTTCAAGTCATTAAGAACGGGATAAACTCAATCCCACTAGGTAAATTTCCAACAATCATCTCTTGAAAAATGTGTTGGTGCATGCGAGGTGCCAACCATTTGCAATCTAGTAGAGGAAGTGTAGTACATCAAAATAGGTATCCAGCAGCCTTGAACATTCCCTAATCAAATACCATCGGACATATTTACTGTGCGGTGAACGTGATGTCTTTAACCGTCAGTGTTTAGTATATGCCAAGACAATGATAGAGACACAATAACTGTCCAATCCATTGTTTCTTCTTTATTGTTTTGTCCATTGTGGCCGTGGACACACTTAGATTCTTAAGTGCGTACAACTGAAGCGGCATGTCCTCGCACTTAAATAGGTGATCTCCTACAAGGTACCCTGCAGTACCCCCACCACACTAGTATTAGGAATCATTAAAAGTATCCTCATCTTAACCTCGACTCTCGAGGGTTATGTCAAGACTTTGATACTTAACATGTACCCATCATGCAGATAGCACTTTAATTTCTATCATGGGAAGGCTCTGGAAATATATATTTCTGTGTAGGAATTATAATTCGAAGCGCTCAACTGAACCTTTACAACTTAGTTTTTCCATTGAACCAAATTCTTGGGATCTACAGTTAGTATGGTTGGGTTACCACTACAAAGTTTCGTATGTATTGGGTTTTCAACCCATTCCCCTAGACAAGCAGTACATTGATCTTTTGGGTAGGCTCTTAGTTAGTGGGTCCGTCATTTTCTCCTTTTATTTTACGTAATCGATGTAGATGATACTCGTGGTGATCAACTATCTAACGGTCTTATGTCTCTGATGATTAAGTCAAGATGTCGTCATCTGTGCCCTTCCAGAAGCCGACTGGCTAGACACAATGTGAAACTGTCGAAGGCACGGGTTTCTCCCGATAAGGGACTGTTACACCCCGTAATTCAGGTTATGCTTTTGAGAACGTACGAAAGGAATTGAGACTTAAATTTTAGAATGATGGGTTGACGGAATGTTTCGGATGGGTTGTTAGTAAACTTTGAGGCGGTTTATGTCCCGTTACATTGGGAGTTCGTAGGTGGTTCAAAGTCCTAGTATGTAGTTCGTTGAGTCTAGTTCCCAACGCAACAAACCGTTCGTCGATAGGACATCGGAGTAGAAAGTTATGGAAGTCGCAAGTTCAGTCTTGTGATCGGCGAGAAAGACATTTTAAGTCAGGGCCCACGCCATGGCCGGATGCGAGGCAGCGCCGGATATGCTGATAATTCTCTGAAGTTGCAGCGCCGCGGCGCCGGAATGCAGGGCCGTGGAATCGGAAGTACTGAAATTCTCAGAGGTTTCAGCGCCGCGGCGCCAAGGCGGGACTTTTGCGAAATCTGGGGGAAAAATCAGATATTTTCTTTTTAAAAGGCCATGGGAGGGTGACAAGTGTCCCTCCCATCTGAGTTAGTGGAAATGCTATTTATTTGACCAAGTCTTGAAGACTTGGTCATTCTTCCAAAAACCTTCTTCTCACTACAAAATTTTCCTCTTCCTTCTCTCTAAAAATCCCTCTCCCTTCTCTCTAGAAATTTAAGAAGAAACCAAGGCCTAGAGAAAATCCAAAAAGGTGGCAAGAAGGAAACTTGTTGACAAGCTTGTAGGAGGTTTGTGGAGGTGATTGTGAAAAGAAGGCAAGTGAAATTTGTTGGACTAATTTGGGTAAACTCTAAGGTAACAATCCTTTCTCTTTTTGCTAGTGAATTGTGTTGCATGTGTGGAAGAAAGGACTTGTAGTTGTCAATATTACTCTTAGATATATTGCATGTAGGAAGTATGATTTGGATTTGAAAGGATTGGATAAAGATGATATGTGAACATGTTATAGCCAAGCTACTACCTTAAACTTATTGGATTAGTTAATTTGTATTGTGGGGCAGAATTTTACACGTCCAAGGTTGGCGTGTAATCCCCTTGTATTGCTGAATTGTTGGGCCCTAAATGTGGCGTTTAGTAGTTGATATCGGACCTTGAAAAGGTGGAAAAGTATGTAGGAACAAAGGAAGTGCTGTCCAATTCTCCGTAGAATACGGGGCTTTTCAATTAGAATGTTCCACGTTGAAACTAGAAGCTAATGAACGTATTATGGTCATTATAGGTTAACATACTACGTTCGGTATATTGGACTTGCGAGGGGATTGACCCGAAGAGGTATGTAGAACTTTCCTATCTCTTGAGCATGAATAATTGTACTTATATAGTACGGTAGACGTACAATACTTTGGTATCCTTTACTTATTTAAGAATGGCCAAATTGGGCGAGTTAGGAGATTAATGTCACGACCCGAACCCGGGCCCGTGACTGGTGCCTTACCCCGGGCACCCTAGTGATACAACATCAGAGAAAATCAGCGGAAATAAAAACATGAACATGAATTAAGAGAAAAGATAAATAAACAGGCCAACCAAAACAGTTGCCTTCATCATATATACATAAATACGAGCAGTTATCCTTTTCACAAACTCGCCTGTGATTACTCTGGACCTCTAGATTTTACAACGGCTATGACGGGACGGGGCCGCCATACCACGAATGTATAAGAATCTGGACTCGGGTAACATACAAAGATAAGCCTCAGAAGGCAGAGCTTCAATCTGCTGAAAGGTGATCCTAAGCGAGGATCGTGACCGATGTACCTTTTACTGCGGCATGAACGGCCCAGAAGGAGGTCGATGCAACGGTACAGTATGTGAAAGCGTAAAATCAGTAAATGAAATCATAATAGTCTATAAAGCGGGAGACATATATGATAACCAAACTCTGATTCACAACATAAGAAGCGATCATGTCAAGTCGTGGACTCACGCCTAAAAGTCATCCTCGTACGTGGAACTCCTTCTCACCTTGGCGATCTAGGTATAAATCATGTGATACGTATAACGAGTCTCGGCCCATCTTATGGACCCAATATAGAAAAGGGTGGAATACATTCCGGATGAACCGTAGTCAGTGAAATACATTCGGATGAACGGTCCTCAAGTGAAATACATTCCGGATGAACCGGTCCTCAAGTGAAATACATTCCGGATGAACCGGTAATCAAGTGAAACACATTCGGATGAGCCGGTAGTCGAGTGAAATACATTCGGATGACCGGTAGTCAAGTGATATACATTCCGGATGAGCCGGTAGTCGAGTAGGACCGCAGTACTTACACAACAAGGCTATCACACGTAACATGGTCAAGTTTCATAACAACAAGTATAAGCAAGTTACACACGACTCAAGGTACTTTCATTTTATATCAAAGTCGGATTTTAACCTTAAAGTACTACGTCAGTTAAATTCCTTTTAAGATCCATTTCTTTTACAAAGGTCACCCGATACGTAGTATAAAATTTGAGTGACTAACATTGTTAAGTAAACCAAAATGCTTTCCTTTGTAAGATCAAGTGACAACCTTATTTTCCAAACGTTCAAGTTTGCCTAATTTCGAATGTTCAAGTTTCTCATTTTAGAAAAAGGTTTCGTAGTTCATAGTTTTAAATCCTTTAAAACATAATTCTCCTTTAAACGTTTTGAGAAACCTATGTCTTATAAGTGAGTAGGTTATTCTTGTTTATAATCAATCTTATTAAGCCGCCATGATCTAGGAAATGTAATATCATTTTGTCTCATCTTAGCTTCATGCGGATGGAGGTTTCTACTGGTTTTAATAAAACTTCTTTAGTCAATAAATTTTCCTTTGATTAACGCTGCAGTGGTTTGTCGATACACATTCTGATTTCCGAAATCAGTAAAACATTCTTAAGCCGTTATACCTAACTTCCCATAAAGCTAGTATAACTCTTAAGCTTTCAAAACCCAAGTAATACTCATTCTTTCAAAACGATTCATAAATCTTTTGAAATGCTTCAAGTTCTTTATTAACACATATCAAGCCAGTTATTATTCAAATCAGTTACCTTTTAAAAACCACAAAGTATGTGTTTATCCACATAAAGCTATTATAACCAACTTCCCATAAAGCCGTTATAACACTTTATGTTTTAAATCAATCAAATACATTTAGCACATGTAAGTCGTCCGTACTACATAGTTCACACATATCATGCTAGAAGAGATAGGAAGAGGTTCACATACCTCGCGATGATTATCGACTAATAGCAAAACGCTCCAAGTACCTCAAACCGTCGGCTACACTCTCAGTCAAGCAGATCACTCCACACGTAGTACTACAACCTATAGAGGCCACAAAGCGCCTATTAAAATCTTTAGATCGGCGTAGAATATTCTGAGAAAATTCGTGACACCTCACACACATGGCAGCGTAAATCTCTCTCTATCGGCGGCTACCAAGCCAACGAGGGGTTAACGTCTAACCTGACGTGTACAATTCTACTACGGTAAAGTTACAAGTCTCATGTCTGATCTATGTAATTCTGATTCGATTCTCTTCTTTAAATTCAGGCTTAAGTAGCAAGACATTGCGTAAGTATTATTCGAGCTTAAGTCAGCGACATTGCCGCACAACTATGTTCGATTCTATATATAGTATACTTAACTATATACTCTAACATGTAATTTCCAATTACAACGGAAGGTCAAGAATGTTTACCTCGATAAGCCCAAAATTATCCGAGTTTATATGTCGATCTGAACAACGTTTAGCTCCTACTCGGCGCTCAATCCGTTCCAACCAACCCTTAGAAGTTCTAACCAACTTCTACTTATGACTTCAACTACGGGTGAAGATTTACTTAGGGTTTCGTTTTGTGGTGAGGAAGTATAATAGTATTTTAGGCTTTGTAAAAAGGTACTTTGGAAAGTACTACAAGGTATTTGGCTAAAGTATTTTGGGCATTATAACAATACTTGGAGAGTATTTCTATACCACAAAAGGGTATTATACGAAAACAACTAGGCTAGGGGTAGACCTCTCGGCGAGGCTTCCGAGGGGGTAGTGTGGCGGAAAGCTCGAGGAGAGAGTATTTTGAGACTTAGTTAGATTGCTCAAGTTTTTGGATGAAGAAAGTCTTCAACTAGAGGGTATTTATAGGTCAGTGAAGGCCAACCAATGGCCAAGATCCATCAGTGTTAGGCAAGTGTAAGGTCAAGATTAAGCCATGTGCAACCTTATCCATCTACACAAAATATCCTACCTAACCCTTGACCAAAAAACAACACCAAAAGCGTGCAAATGGCAAGCTTTTGCCGTCACTCCTTCGATTAGAGGGTGACAAGTGTCGCCTCTCGTTGATCCAAAATGTTTCGTCTCTCGGAAAAATCCGCAAAAATTATAAATGACATAGCCGGAATTTTCCCTACGAAAGCTATGGAAACGTTTCGTCGAAAAACGACTCTAATCGGGTGTTGTGTACAAATTTCGAAACTAGCCAACTTTAAGGCTCAAATTATAATACGTACGCGCTCACGTACATACTCTGGAAATACGGGGTATAACATTCTCCCCTCCTTAGAAACATTCGTCCCGAATGTTCCTTCTCAGCGGATAACGATAAAGTTCTTCTAATAAGTTGCCAACGCCACAATTGGCCACGAAACAACACGTGCACGCAAATACTTACATCCAAGTCCACGAGAAACACCTCTAACATCACAAACTTTTGTCACCTTGCGCGAGGTTCTAGTGTCACTCGTGACTGAACCAATGGTACCGGACTGCATGCGATTCCTGAGGTCTAAAATATACATCCTTCCCCCTTCTCCCTTTACAAGAAATGATCATATCTATGCTCGAAATACATGCTCGCCTCTACCCTCACTCGTCGTACTCTTCTCGAACATCTTGAACTCTTCCAAAGATTATCGTACCACACTTGCCATCGCCGAGTCTTCAAACTTTGGAGTCACTACCTCCAACTTGGTCATCTTACTAACCGCAATCTCCTTAAGGCCATTCCGGCCTTCATGATCCGCTGCAGTCGAACATAACCACGAACTCATACGACGGTCATCTAAACTTGGGACTAGCACCTCGTGACCCTACCACTGGCGGGACCACCGGTGACCCGACTCGAAGCAGTGCGGGTTGGCCCGCAACATGGCCCCAACCCGACCACTGTCGCGCCCAACTCTTGCTCGCCGACGGAACAATCTTGCTAAATCACATCATGAAAGATACCACTTTCATTTACCCAATCCAGGGACTAATCACACAACACATTCTAGGCATAAAATGCACTCTGACAAGGATCACTCGCAAAATATTGTACTCAAGGCGGCCTTACATCTAAGGTCTCAAGCGTAATATTCTAAGGTTCATCATTTCCTCACCCAGGCTTACCCTTTTCCTGACGGGTTCCTAAATCACATTTTAGCACAAAGCTATCCGAACATAACACTTAACACATTAACATAACATCAAAACATACAAGCCTCAGAGGTTAAGGATATACCAGAAGCTACCGCTCCACTCTAATCATAAGTACGCCTGCCAGGCATAATAGAAAGCGATGAACACCGCCATCGATCCGGTCGCGCCAAGCTGCATACCTCTCCTATAAGCACGATCTCTCGTCACATGGCTCGGCGGCGCAGTGAAACAAGCACGATAAAAACGACATTCCGGGATGATGTTTGCCACATCGTGCTGGCTGAGGGACATGAATCCGGGCTAGCACTCACGTATACCGCGAACGAAGCCTGGAGCTCGACCAGCTCCGAATACCTGAACGTCCCGAAGGCGGGGACCACTGTCTTGGTGGAGGTACATAACTAGGCTAGCTGGAGGCGGTCCGCCTCGAAAGTTACCAAAGGACCTCGCTGCTCGCCTCTTCTCGATCTCGGTCATTCCGCGACCTCTCCGTGCCTCGCATCCTAGTGCATGAGCTTGCGTGCGGGCAATGTCCATGCCGGTGAAGAGCTACACCGTACAAGCCTCGCCAAGTAATCGTCCAGCCCGGTGGCGTAGCGGTGTACTCGTCCTCCATATCCGGCTACCACGGGAACATACCGAGCTAATGAGTCGAACTCCACATTGTACTCTCTAACCGTCCGCCCGTCCTGTCTCAACGTCAAAAATCTGTCGGCCAGAGCCCTCTCATCGTGGGGCAAGAAATGTGCAAGAAATGCCCTCGAGAACTCGTCCCAAGCTGGAAGTGTATGCTCTTCCCGGGAGCTCCACGAATCAAACTATCAAGCTGCAGTATCACGCGGTGATGCGAACCAATACCACCGACTCGCCTCGAGGCTCGATCACCTCATAATCCGTGTAGCTATCGGATAAACTCACGAGGTCGTCCTCGCTCTCGATCCATGGAACATCGGCGGGCTACAACTCGAAAGTCACGTAGCCTCAAACCGTGCGCTCGGGGTGTACTACGGGTGCTCTTGGGGCCGAAGCTGCTGCATCCGGCCTATCTCATATTCGCCACGACCACGGCCAATGGCGCCATCTCCTTGTACCCCATCTCATCGGCTCCAGTGTGGACTGGAGGCTCGTGTATCAGAGTCTCAGTGACCAGCTGCTGCGGCTCTAAACTTCTTTGGTCTTTGGCGGCGTCGCGAAACCCGCCGTCGGAAATCTTGTCTCAGTCTTGGCCAGGCACGTGCCCTCGTACTCCTCTGTATCTCACTATGACTCCTCAATTGCCTTGCCCATGAGTGCAGGTTGCCTTACGCGAGGCATAGCGGTAAAGGAAAGGAATACGTCGGAGGGCCCGACTTATCACACTCTAGGCACGATCTCGAATGAGAAGAATGAAACCAATCCTAAATGTCCTATAGCCTCACGATTATAGATGTGGTGCACAACACCGATAATCAAGACTCTACTAGACACGATGCGTAGACACTTTCCGAGGATTAAGCGCTCGATACCACTTTTGTCACGACCGAACCGGGCGTGATCGTGCCTACCGGGCACCCTAGTGATACAACATCGAGAAAATCGGGAAATAAAAACATGAACATGAATTAAGAGAAAAGATAAATAAACAAGCCACCAAGCAGTTGCCTTCATCATATATACATAAATACGAGCAGTTATCCTTTTCACAAACCACACTTACATGATTACTGGACCTCTAAGATTTTACAACGACTATGACGGGGCGGGGCCCGCCATACCACGAATGTATAAGAATCTACTGACTCGTGGTAACATACAAAAGATAAGCCTCGAAGGAACAGAGCTTCTGTCTGGCTGAAAGGTGATCCTAAAGCGGGGATCGACGGCCGATGTACCTTTTACTGCGGCATGAACGGCCCCGAAGGAGGTCGATAACAGTACCAAGTATGTGAAGCGTAAAATCGTAAATGAAATCATAATAGTCTATAAAGCGGAGACATATATGATAACCAAACTACGATTCCACAACATAAGAGCGATCATGTCAAGTCGTGGACTCACGCCACAAAGTCATCCTCGTGCCCGTGGAACTCCTTCCTCACCGCCGTGATCTAGGTATAAATCATGTGATACGTATAATGTGTCTCGGCCCATCTTATGGACCCAATATAGAAAAGGGTGGAATACATTCGGATAAACCGTAGTCAGTGAAATACATTCCGGATGAACCGGTCATCAAGTGAAATACGTTCCCGGATGAACCGGTCATCAAGTGAAATACATTCCCGGATGAACCGGTAATCGAGTGAAATACATTCCCGGATGAACCGGTAGTCGAGTGAAATACATTCGGATGACCCGTGGTCAAGTGATATACATTCGGATGAACCGGTAGTCGAGTAGGACAAGACTTACACAACAAGGCTATCACACGTAACATGGTCAAGTTTCATAACAACAAGTATAAGCAAGTTACACACGACTCAAGGTACTTTCATTTTATATCAAAGTCGGATTTTAACCTTAAAGTACTCGTCGTTAAATTCCTTTTAAGATCCATTTCTTTTACAAAGGTCACCCGATACGTAGTATAAAATTTGAGTGACTAACATTGTTAAGTAAACCAAAATGCTTTCCTTTGTAAGATCAAGTGACAACCTTATTTTCCAAACGCTCAAGTTTGCCTAATTTGAATGCTCAAGTTTCTCATTTTAGAAAAAGTTTCGTAGTTCATAGTTTTAAATCCTTTAAAACATAATTCTCCTTTAAACGTTTTGAGAAACCTATGTCTTATAAGTGAGTAGGTTATTCTTGTTTATAATCAATCTTATTAAGCGACCATGATCTAGGAAATGTAATATCATTTTGTCTCATCTTAGCTTATGCGGATGGAGGTTTCTTGGTTTTAATAATACTTCTTTAGTCAATACATTTTCCTTTTATTAACGCTGCAGTTGGTTTGTCGATACACATTCGATTTCAAATCAAGAAAACATTCTTAAGCCGTTATACCTAACTTCCCATAAAGCTAGTATAACTCTTAAGCTTTCAAAACCAAGTAATACTCATTCTTTCAAAGCGATTCATAAATCTTTTGAAATGCTTCAAGTTCTTTATTAACACATATCAAGCCGGTTATTATTCAAATCGATTTACCTTTTAAAAACCACAAAGTATGTGTTTATCCACATAAAGCTATTATAACCAACTTCCCATAAAGCCGTTATAACACTTTATGTTTTAAATCAATCAAATACATTTAGCACGTATGCGTCTACCGTACTACATAGTTCACATATCATGCTAGAAGAGATAGGAAGAGGTTCACATACCTCGCGATGATTATCGACTAATAGCAAAACACTCCAAGTACCTCAAACCGGCTACACTCTCGATCAGCGGATCACTCCACACGTAGTACTACAACCTATAGAGGCCACTGGCGCTATTAAAATCTTTAGATCCCGACGTAGAATATTCTACAGAAAATTGGCAACACTCTCCCCATGGCGTAAATCTCTCTCTCTATCGGCGGCTACAAGCCAACCGAGGGGTTAACACGTCTAACGGGCGTGTACAATTCTACTACATGAAAGTTACACAAGTCTCATGTCTGATCTATGTAATTACTGATTCGATTCTCTTCTTTAAATTCAGCTTAAGTCGCAAGACATTGCGTAAGTATTATTCGAGCTTAAGTCAGCAGACATTGCCGCACAACTATGTTGATTCTATATATAGTATACTTAACTATATACTCCTACAACATGTAATTTCCAATTACAATGGAAGGTCAAGAATGTTTACCTCGATAAGCCCAAAATTATCCGAGTTTATATGTCGATCTGAACAACGTTTAGCTCTACTCCGGCGCTCCAATCCGTTCCAACCAACCCTTAGAAGTTCTAACCAACTTCTACTTATGACTTCAACTACGGGTGAAGATTTACTTAGGGTTTCGTTTTTGTAGTGAGGAAGTATAATAGTATTTTGGGCTTTGTAAAAGGTACTTTGGAAAGTACTACAAGGTATTTGGCTAAAGTATTTTGGGCATTATAACAATACTTGGAGAGTATTTCTATACCACAAAAAGGGTATTATCTGAAAACAACTAGGCTAGGGGGGTAGACCTCTCGGCCAAGGCTTCCGAGGGGGTAGTGTGGCGATTTAAAGCTCGAGGGAGAGGAGTATTTTGAGACTTAGTTAGATTGCTCAAGTTTTGGATGAAGAAAGTCTTCAACTAGAGGGTATTTATAGGTCAGTGAAGGCCAACCAATGGCCAAGATCCATCCAAGTGTTAGGCAAGTGTAAGGTCAAGATTAAGCCATGTGCAACCTTATCCATCTACACAAAATATCCTACCTAACCCTTGACCAAAAAAACAACACCAAAAACGTGCAAATGGCAAGCTTTTGCCGTCCACTCCTTCCAATTAGAGGGTGACAAGTGTCGCCCTCTCGTTGGTCCAAAATGTTTCGTCTCTCGGAAAAATCCGCAAAAATTATAAATGACATAGCCGGAATTTTCCCTACGAAAGCTGTGGAAACGTTTCGTCGAAAAACGACTCTAATCGGGTGTTGTGTACAAATTTCGAAACTAGCCAACTTTAAGGCTCAAATTATAATACGTACGCGCTCACGTACATACTCTGGAAATACGGGGTATAACAATTAACCCACTCCTTCAAAACTATTAAGGATGTCTTAAGTTTTCAAAGTTAAGGGACTTGAAGTGTTGTAAGTATATGATGCTTGTTTTGTTTTAAAAGTTTAAGTCCCTTGGATATAGGAAAAATGTAATTGACTAAGGTTTAGGGTTAATATAACGACTTTATGGGAAGTTGGGTATATTAGCTTTATGGAAAGTTAAAATGAGTCATTTTCTTTTTTTTAAAAAAGAGTAGAAGTACGTGGTACTTTGGGTTAAATTCCCGGATTCTTTTATTAAGACATGTTAGTGCCTTAAGTAAACTAAAATGAGAGGGCATATGAACAAGACTAATAAGAAGTTAGGGGATTTCTTAACTTACTTATGTTATGTATGGTAAGCTGGTAGTGCTTATGTTATGTATGATAGCCGGTTGAGCTAGGGTAAGAGTATAAATGCGTGGTAAACCCCCAAGACGTTATACCACCTTCTCTAGGGTAAGAGTATAAATGCGGGGTAAACCCCCAAGACGTTATACCACCTTCTGAGTATGATTGCGGGGTAAACCCCCAAGACATTATACCACTCCGTGGATTTGCTACCCATGATGCGAGGAATACCTCATGCGGGTCCACACGACCTATGCGGGCGGATACGCATGCGAGGAATACCTACGCGGTCCACACGACCCTTGTGGGTGAAATAGTCCCAGGAGTAGGATTGCTTAATGATACTGCGGGCGGGTGGCCCTGCTTTGATCGTGAGCCTCCTATTTTATGTTGTAAGTATTCTCTTATTTACTCTCATTATTAGTAAGGCACAATGAACTGTAATTTGATTATCATACATGTCTCCGGCTTTGTTTTAGACTCATGATGTAATTACAGTATTTTCCAGTTTTACATACTTAGTACATATTGTGTACTGACCCCCTTCCTCGGGGGTTGCGTTCATGCCGCAGGTAGGGGTAAGCAGGTGGTGGATCCTCATTCTTAGGATCACTGATCAGGTGTCAGAAGCCCTATTCCTCCGGAGGCTTGTCTTTTGGTACGATTCTCCCTGATGTTGTAGATATTATGTACATTCAGGGGTATGGCGGGGCCCTGTCCCACCACTGTGGTTATTCTGTTACACCCCGTAGTTCAGGTCATGCTTTTGAGAACATACGAAAGGAATTGAGACTTAAATTTTAGGATGATGGGTTGACGGAATGTTTCGGACGGGTTGTTAGTCAACTTTGAGGCGGTTTATGTCCTGTTACATTGAGAGTTCCTAGGTGTTTCAAAGGCCTAGTACGTAGTTCGTTGAGTCTAGTTTCCAACGCAACCAACCGTTCGTCGATAGGACATCAGAGTAGAAAGTTATAGGAGTTACAAGTTCAGTGCGCAATCGAGCATAAAAGCAACATCGGTCAGGGGCAACAGCGCCGCGGCGCCGGATAATCTGGGACAACGCTGAAGATGCACCGCCGCGGCGCCGGAAAGCAGGGCCGCGGCGCCGGAAGTGCCGAGACTTTGCAGAGGTCTCAGCGCCGCGGCGCCGGCTGCAGGGCCGCGGCGCCGAGGCGGGTTTTCTGCGAACCTGGGGAAAAATCAGAACTATTTTTTAAAAAAAGAGGCCATGGGTGGGTGACAAGTGTCCCCCCCATCTGATTTTTGCATGTCCTATTTATTGACCAAGTCTTGAAGACTTGGTCATTCTTCAAAGCTCCTTCTTCTCTCTAAAAAGGTTCTTCCTTCTCTCTAAAATCTCTCTCGCTTCTCTCTAGAAATTCAAGAAGAAATCAAAGCCTAGAGAAATTTCAGAAAAAGTGGCAAGAAGGAAACATGTTGACAAGCTTGTAGGAGGGTTGTGGAGGTGATTGTGGAAAGAAGACAAGTGGAATTTGTTGGACTAATTTGGGTAAGCTCTAAGGTAACAATCCTTTCTCTTTTGCTAGTATATTGTGTTGCATGTATGGAAGAAGGGACTTGTAGTTACCAATATTGCCTTTAGATTTATTGCATGTAGAATTTGGATAAGAATTTGGATTATAAAGAAATTGGATAAGAATTTGGATTAAAAAGGAATTGGATAAGAATTTATGTTGTTATACCTCAAAATTGCCAAATTGGACCTTGTAGTTTGTATTAGTTGTTATGTATTGTGGGGCAGAATTTTACACGTCCAAGTTAGGCGTGTAATCCCCTTTGTGTTGATTGGATTGTTGAGCCTTAAAGGTGGCGTGTTTGGTTATTGAATTCGGCCTTGAAAAAGGTGGCAAAGTATGTAGAAACAAAGGAAGTGCTGTCCAATTTTCCGTAGGAATAAGGGACATTTCTATTAGAATGTTCTACGTTGAAGATAGAGGCTAATGGACGTATTATGGTCATTATAGGTTAAACATACTACGTGCGGTATATTGGACTTGCAAGTGGATTGACCCGAAGAGGTATGTGGAACTTTTTTATCTCTTGAACTTGAATAGTTGCACTTACGTAGTACGGTAGACGTACAAGACTTTGATATCCCTTACTTGTTTTAAGGATGTCTTAAGTTTTCAAAGTTAAAGGATTTGAAGTGTTTTAAGTATATGATACCTGTTTCGTTTTAAAAGTATAAGTCCCTTGGGTATAGGGAAATGTATTTGACTAATGTATAAAGTTGATATAACGACTTTATGGGAAGTGGTTATATTAGCTTTATGGATGGTTAATAAAGAAAGAGTTACTCTAAGTAAAATAAGTCCGGATAAATGATTTGAATTGGTGAAAGACAAATTGATTTTAAGGCATTAATTGTCTAAGGTTTTAAAAGGAATGAAGTCACTTGATTTAGAAGCCTATTATATTTCTAAAAGGGAATGTGACTTGTCTTGAAAAGTAGTCGTGACTTGATACTACGGTTATTAGTATCTTGGAAGTTTTATATAAAAATGAGTCATTTCTTAAAAGGTTAGAGGTACGTGGTACTTGAGTTGAATTCCCGGATTTTCTCTTAAATGACATGTTAGTGCCTTAAGTAAACTAAAATGAGAGGATATATTAATAATGCTAATAAGAAGTTAGGGGATTTTCTTAACTTGCTTATGTTATGATAAGCCGGTAGCGCTTATGTTATGTATGATAGTGTTACACCCCGTAAGTCCAGGACATGTATAAGAGAATGTACGTAAGGAATCAAGACTTGAGAAATTGGTACGAAAGGAAGAATTGTTTTTCCGACGGAAAATCTTCCGAACGTCGGAAAGGAAAAATGTTCGTTGAGGAGAATTAGATTCTCAAAATGCATTATTTGAAGAGTATGGAACTTATTAACATTACGGAAATTTATTTTTACGGATTTGGTCATGTGGGGCCCACCCGAGGAATTTTACGTTTTGTGGGGCCCACGAGGGTTACAGAATTTTATGGACGAATGAGAGGGCGACACGTGGCACCCCCACACATGGTCTTGGTCGAAAATAGTAAGGGTAAAATGGTCATTTACCATCAAGGAAGATAAGTCTTGCTAGCTTGAGATTGTTGACCAAGTCAACTTGTCCACTTGGCTTTACATTAATTGCTCTTCATCCTAGACCACAAGTGTTTTAATCTAAGCCCTCCTTTGTGTTTTATATACTAAGCTAGTGCAAGACAAGCTCTTCTAACACTTAGAATATTTCACACTTGTCTTGTTCTTCATTTATGCTCTCGGGTTCAAGGTCATATCCACACAAAAATTTTGTAGTTTTGATTCATTATTCACAAGACTTAAACCCAAGGTCCCTAAGGGTATTGTAAGGATATCTCAATAGAAAGATTTTGGAAAAACGACGTTTTCACGTTAGTCACAAGGCGAAAACCTAAGTAGTATTCCTAGTTTTGGATTGGAAATGGAAGAGAAGTTGGTTATGAACTTCTAAAGGCTTCAAATAGCGGATTGGAGCGGAAAAGAAAGGAGCTAAGAATTGCTAAGGAGCGACTTTGAATCTTGGAAATTTTAAGGGCTTGTAAAGGTATAATTCTTGTCGTTTTAGTAATTAAGATTACTTATCATTGTAGTTACGGATATTAGCAAGCATGAGATGTTTAGTATGAAGTTTGATAATTATATTGGCTATTGGAATCCTAATCCGAAAACTAGCATGTTTAGCCTTAAGATTACAATTCAAGTTGATTATTATTTAAGTCGTCGCATGTTGTATAAAGAAGGAAATTGTAGTTGTTGAAGTTGTTTATGACTATATAACATGTTAGACCTTAGAACTTGGAATTTAAAAAGAATTGGAAAGGACTTGTGTTGAGTTATTGTTGGCTGAGAATGGCTAGTGAGTATTAAACTACTTGGTAAGAATTGTGGGGCGGAATTTTACACGTATTGTAAGGCGTGTAATCCCCTTTGATTGGTTGGTATGTTGAGCCTTAAATGTGGCATGTTTGGTTATTGTATTCGGCCTTGAAAAAGGTGGCAAAGTATGTAGAAACAAAGGAGGTGCTGCCCGATTTTCCGTAGAATAAGAGACAGTATACTTTGTATTATTCTACGTTAGAAACTATAAATTGATAGTCATGTTGTGACCATTATAGGTTGACAATTCTACGTACGGCGTATTCGTCTTAGCTTGTGGATTTAGCCGAAAAGGTATGTGAACTATCTCCTCTTCTAGCATGATTCCTTAAGATAAAGAAAGTATGTCCTACTCCTTAAATGATCCATTCCTTGGTTGTATTTGGATTGCCTAAAATAGAATTCGTTCTATGTACTCCCTTGATTGTACTTTGATGTTTAAATTGTAAGTTGTATAATCCATTTCCTTAGTGAAGTTTGGATTCTTAAAAGTGAAAGTATTTTACTTAAAGTACATAGAGTCTTGAAAAGGAAGTGGTTTCCAAACCTTTTGGCTAGTGCCTTAGTTCCAAAACCTAAGGGTTGTTGTAATGAATTTAGGGGAGTTAAAGGAGTGATTTACTTAATTGGTTTAAAAGAGGAGAAATGACATGATTTAAGAGAAGTAACTTGTTTTAAAGGTGTGAGTTACTTGAGGTTTAAAAGTAGAATAAACTTGTTTTCTAAATATTAAGAGACTTGAAGTATTTTGAAAGTTAAGAACTTGATTTGTAAGTATGTGATACTTGGTTTTAAAAGTATAAGACTGTTGGTTATAAAAGGAATGAATATGTCTAAAACCATAAAGGGTTATAACAGCTTTATGGGAAGTTGGTTATAACGGTTTTATGGAAGGTTAAGAAAGTTGTCTATTTTGATTAATGGGCATAAGTTGTCTAGATTGTGAAAATTTGAAGTTACTTGATTTCAAGCTTTGAAATGAGTTTTCTAAAAGTGTAGTAACTTACTTTGAAAAATAGACACACCTTGATACTACGGATGTTAGTATCTTGGGGTTTTACATAAAAATGAGTCTTTTGAAAAGAATGTACGTACGTAGTACTTTGGCTTGTTTAATTGAGAATTATTCTATGTGTGCCTTGATAAGTACTTTGGCTTGTTTAATTGAGAATTGTTCTATAAGTGCCTTGAGTTTATAAAATGAAAGTCTATAGATTTTATGAACTTGCCTATGTGTGCTGGTGATAGCTTTTGAGTGCAAGTATTATGTTTTATTACGTTGTCGCGACTCTCGGTTGGAGGGTCGGATGTTTTGTTGTAAGTTTACTTGGACGTACCGACAGTGATGTGGGATTCCACGGGTATGCTTCCATTATTTGTGTTACTCCTTGGACATGCTTATACGATGTGGGATTCCGGGGCATGTGACCAGGAGGCGGGTTAGATTCCCGGATTTGTTTGTATTACCCCATGGTCATGCTTATACGATGTGGGATTCCGGGGCATGCGACCACGAGGGATACTCTTTGGACATGCTTATACGATGTGGGATTCCGGGGCATGTGACCAGGAGGCGGGTTAGATTCCCGGATTTGTTTGTATTACCCCATGGTCATGCTTATACGATGTGGGATTAGGCATGCGACCACGAGGGATATTGTTATCTCATGGAGTCCACGGGCATGGTTGATATTATGGGCGTGAGACCCATAGTTATATTTGAGTAGTGACTTTGAGGGCATGCGTCCCTGACTTGATATGACTGCTTATGTATTGTGTATTGTAGGTTGGCTATCATACATGTCTCATGTTTTGTTTAGACTGTTATGATTTCATTACAGTGCTGCATCGTTTCACATACTTGGTACATTCTTCAGATCTTGACCTACTTGGGAAGTGCGTCATGCCGCGGGTTTAGGTACGCAGTTTGGTGATCTGCAGGTGTAGGACTCTGCTCAGAGTTTTGGATAGCTCCCTCTGTTCAGGAGTTTATCTTTTTGGTATAGTTCCTTCAGTACAGGCTTTTGTACGGTTATGCATGGCCTTGTCCGCCATATTTCAAGAAACTCTTAGAGGTCTGTATTCATATGTGGGATTGGACTCATGTACAGTGTAGTGTCTTTTGATTATGTATATTATGGCAGCCTTGTCGGCTTTGCCCTTGTACGTATGTTGGTTTTGAATAAAAAATAAAAAATGAGGTGTTATTTAATTTCCGCAGTTTACTTAGTTGTTAAGGTAGAAGGGTGCCCAGGTAGGGCACCAGTCACGATCCCGGGGTTCGGGGTGTGACAGAGTGGTATCAGAGCAGTCAGTCATCGGAATGTCTACATACCGTGTCTAGTAGAGTCTTGATTATCGGTGTGTTGCGCGCCACACCCATAAACATGAGGCTACAGGACATTTAGGAGTTGGTTTCTATTCTTCTCACTCTAAGATCGTGCCATAGAGCTGTGTTAGTAAGATAATTACTCTCTGACGTAATTTTGTGTTACAGTTATGCCTCCAAGGAGGGCAACAGTCGCCCAGAAGGGCAAAGGAGTAGCAGGAGCTACTAGTCAAACTCAGAGAGTTGATAGGGCTTATGCCCAGGGTATATCGGATGTTGTGTCGCAGTCGGCGAGTTCTTCTGCGCCAGGTTTTGAGAACCTAGCACCAGAGCCTCCAGTTTCTCAGTTAGGAGAAGACTATAGGGTCATGAGGGAAGCCGTTATGTTATTGACCAAGATAGCGGTGCTACAGTTTCATCAGCAGGAGGTTATTCGGCCAGTACATATAGGTGTACAGAGGGTAGAGGGCCAACGCGGAGATTAGCGTAAGAGGGATAGACCGGTTGGATATCCCGGTGAGTTTTTGGACGAGCAGCCTCAGCAGCGAGTGAGATATTCGTCCCAGCCTACCCAGTACATACCCCCGCAGCTCACAGGTGGAAGGTTGGACCCCACAAGGTATTTAAGAGCTGGTCCGAGTTCCAGGGTTCGAAGTTCTCAGAGGAGCAGAGGATTTTCTCAGTCGAGGCCACATATTCCTCAGTGTTTCCAATGTAGTAAGCGTCATTCGGGGAAATGCCGTTATGGCACAGATGTTTGTTATTATTGTGACCGTCCGGGCCACAAGAAGTGGGAATGTCCGATTAGAAAGAGCGCCGGTAAGGTGGCTCAGCCTATGAGGCCGATGGTTGATTCTCATTCCTCCGCAGCTGTGCGTCCCCCAGGGCAGGGTGTTCAGATGTCAGCCAGCCGTGGTAGAGGTCAGGGTGGAGTTTATAGTTCTGGCGGTCCTTCGAACCGTATAGCTGACGTGACTACGGGACAGGATCAGGAGGAGACATCGCATGGGGTTACAGGTATATCTCGATTCTTTTGAATCATACGTGCATTGTTAGATTCAGATTTTGCCCTAGCGTATATGTTTTCCCTGTGTTGCTAGCAGTTGTAAGTGATAGTACCCCCAGAGGTAGGAATACTTTGATTAGTAAAGTGAAAAGTTAAGAATGTTGACAAGAACGATAAAGTGAACTGAGACTATAGTTGTGTAGAGTTCACAAGTTGTAGTTACCCCATAATAAGTGTAGAAGTACGAGAAAGTATGACAAGTAAGAAAATAAAGGAACCTCTAAGGATCCCGTATTTTAGAAGACTGTAACCTTTGAGTTTTGTGAGAAGGGATCGCGGATGGAAGGTCCATTGATATGTTTACGTATGTCGTGTGGTGGCCATGTGTTTCATCGTTGGTCTTGTGGAGTATTGATTGATAGGCATAGTATAGAGACTATGCCGGAGTTTGTATAGCTTGACAACTGACTAAGAACATTCGGGGACGAATGTTTCTAAGGGGGGAAGAATGTTACACCCCGTAAGTCCAGGACATGTATAAGAGAATGTACGTAAGGAATCAAGACTTGAGAAATTGGTACGAAAGGAAGAATTGTTTTTTCGACGGAAAATCTTCCGAACGTCGGAAAGGAAAAATGTTCGTTGAGGAGAATTAGATTCTCAAAATGCATTATTTGAAGAGTATGGAACTTATTAACATTACGGAAATTTATTTTTACGGATTTGGTCATGTGGGGCCCACCCGAGGAATTTTACGTTTTGTGGGGCCCACGAGGGTTATAGAATTTTATGGACGAATGAGAGGGCGACACGTGGTGTCACGACCCGACCCGAACTGCGATCGGTGCCCTACACAGGCACCCTTTCGTATACATCGAGAATAGCAATGAACATACACAATCGATAAAATGCTTAAACATAAAATAGAACAAAGCTAGCCGATAAGGCTACCTTCCGTAAATTATACAAATAAAACAATACATTTTTTTCCTTTACAACCCAAACCACAATGTGACTACAGACCTCTAAGAATAACAACTCAAGTGACGGGGCCGCCATACCCCGAATGTACAACAACCGACAATACCGTGGATAAGCCTCGGAATAAAGGAGTTTCTCAACAAATGAACGGTGATCCTAAGAGCGAGGATCAGCAACTGTACTACCTGCGCATGAACGCAGCCTCAAGGAGGTCGACAACATGTACCAAATATGTGAAATCAGTATCAGAATGAAATCATAAGTCTATAATAAAACTGGAGACAGGTATGATAACTTAATTAACAGTACACAATGTCTTACTAACAATGAGAGTAATCAAGAGTATACTTACAACATAAAAATAGGAAGCTCGCGATCAAAGCAGGACCACCCGCCCGCAGTATCATTAAGCAATCCGACTCCTGGGACTATTTCACCCGCATAGGTCGTGTGGACCCGCATGAGGTATTCCTCACATAGGTTGTACCCGCCCGCATGAGACTATTTCACCCGCATAAGACCATAAGGACTCGCATGAGGTATTCCTCGCATCATGGGTAGCAAATCCACGGAAACAGGTGGTATAACGTCTTGGGGGTTTACCCCTCATTTATACTCTTACCCTGAAGCAGGTGGTATAACGTCTTGGGGGTTTACCCCTCATTTATACTCTTACCCTGGAGAAGGTGGTATACCGTCTTGGGGGTTTACCCCTCATTTATACTCTTACCCTATCTCAATCGGCCATCATACATAACATAAGCCCTACCGGCTTATCATACATAACATAAGCACTACCGGCTTACCATACAATAAATAAGCAAGTTAAGAAATCCCCCTAACTTCTTATTAGTCTTATTCATATACACTCTCATTTTAGTTTACTTAAGGCACTAACATGTCATTATAAATCCGGGAGTTTAACTCAAAGTACTACGTACTTCTATTCTTTTAAAATGACTCATTTTCATATAAAACTTCCAAGATACTAATAACCGCAGTATCAAGTCATAACTACATTTTAAGACAAGTCATAATACCTTTTTAGAAAATACATTTTCGGGCTTCTAAATCAAGTGACTTCTTTCTTTTAAAACCTTAAGCAATTGATGCCTTTAAATCAATTTGCCTTTCGTTATTTCAAGTCATTTAACATACTTAAATTACTTAGAGTAAACCACTCTTTAAACTTTCCATAAAGCTATTATAACCAACTTCCCATAAAGCCGTTATACTAGCTTTATACATTAGCAACTTACATACTTCTTTATAACCAAGAGACTTAAACTTTCCAACAAAACAAGTATCAATAATACTTTCAACATACTTAAAGTCTCTTAACTTTTGAAAACCAAAATATCCTTAATATTTAAACAAGTGAGTTAATTCCCTAACTCAATCAACTTGGACATTCTTAAAATAAGCCAAGGATATCAATTGGACCTAGATTGTCAAAATCTTGTACGTCTACCGTACTATACATTTACAACTTATTCATGCTCAAGAGATAAGAAAGTTCCACATACCTCTTCGGTTTAATCCACTTGCTAAGTCCAATTCGCCGTACGTAGTATGTCAACCTATAATGACCATAATACGTCTATTAACTTCTTACTTCAAACGTAGAATATCCCAAGTGCAAAGTCACTAAATTATAAGGAAAATCGGACAACACTTCCTTTGTTTCTACATACTTTGCCACCTTTTTCAAGGCCGAATTAAATAACCAAACACGCCACATTTAAGGCTCAACAAAGTAGTTAACAATATGGGATTACACGCTTAATCAAGACATGTAAAATTCCGCCCCACAATATATAACAAACCAGTTAAACTACAATGTCAATTCGGAAATTAGGGCAACAATACCAATTCTTCTTCCAATTTCTTTTCAATCCAAGTTGTTTAGTATAACATGTTATAAGGCCGCAATTGATTATAACAACTATAATCTTCAAGTAGATAACATGCGACGATTCTAGTTAACGACCAAAATGTAATTCAATTCCAAATGACTCAACATGTCATTTTTGGATTTGAGCTTCTAAATTTCCATAACACTTATCAATCTTCATAACACATATCACATGATCATTTCTAACTTATAATAACATGGAATCTTCAATTACAAAAGTAAGACGAAGATTATACCTCATTTAGCCCAAATATGATCCAAGACTACAAGTCGATCCTTAGCAACTTTAGCTCCTCCTTTCGACGTTCCAATCCACCCCAAGCAACCCTTAGAAGCTTATGAAGAACTCATCTTCAAGTTCCAACTTCAAAGTTGAAGAACTCCTTAACTTTCTGCCTTGCGACTAATACGAAAACGCCACTTTTCCGGGATCTTTCTATTGAGATACCCTTACAATACTCTTAGGAACCTTGGTTTAAAGTATGTGAATTATTGGGGAACAAACTAAAAAATTTCCCTTGAAACCCTAGCCTTGGCCGAGAGCTTTCTCTAGTTTTCATCAAGTTTTTCTTGAAAATTTGCTAAGTGTAGAGCCTTGTCTTGCACTAGTAAACTTATATAAAAATATGGAGGGTCAAGATTAGAACAAATGGGTGGTTTGGATGCTTTTCACAAGGATCAAGCCAAGTGGCATTTGACTTAGTCAATTTTATCAAGCTCTAGCTTTAGCAAGACTTGGACATTTAAATTATGGTCAAATGACCATTCTAACCATGTCATTTTCGTCCAAGACTTCTAAGGGGGGGGGGGGGGGGTGACACGTGTCGCCCTCCCGTTCGTCGCAATATTTCGTTTTCCGACAAATTCCAAAATTCTGATAATTTTTTACTCGTCTCAAATCTTAACATTTTTGAGTTCTTACGTACGTTCTTATAAACATAACCTGGAATTCCGGGGTGTAACATTCTTCCCCTCTTAGAAACATTCGTCCTCGAATGTTCTTTTGGGAGTCAAACTTAAAAATAGCGACATAGTCTTCTTTTTCAACCCCTACATACCAATAATACCACACGAGGCCACATAACAATACTCATACTAAAAATGTCAAGCTGAACCCCATGTGTCAACGTCGGTTATCTGCATAAAGCTTCTGCTGACTCTAAGCTTACTAATAATCTTTCCCGGATAAGTTTCGCCTTATCCACAGCCCGCTGAATCAAGTCTGGACCTCACCCATGTCGAACCATCCAACCGACGATCTACACTTTCTTACATACAAGGCCTCATACAGGGCCATCTGAATACTGGAAGGGTATCTGTTATCGTACGTAACACAACAAGAGGCAATTAACCCTCCCGGCTATTTCTGAAATCAAGAACACAGGCCCGCAACCTATCCTCAAGTGCCAGGATAGTACGCTCTGCCTGTCCGTCGGTCTGAGGGTGTAATGCAACACTGAGACTCACCTGTTTTCCTAATCCCTTCTGAACAACCTCCAGAAGTTATCTGCAACTGAGCTCATCTGTCTGTTATCATAAACGTAGGAACCCCGTGCAGTCTCACAATTTCCCTACTATATAAGCTAGCATAATCCTCAGCCGAGTAAGTGGTCCCAATCTGGAAGAACACGACTGGTTTCGCCAGCCTATTTACCATGACCCCCAGGGAGTCGCACTTCCTCTGAGTACGATGCCACCCTGTAACAAGATCCATACTAGTTACCTCTCATATCTAAGTCGGGGTCTAAATCGTCTGTAATAGCCCACTGGGCTTCTGGTGTTGAACCATGACCTGCTACTAATTCGGATATCAAGCAACAATTCTGCTACGTCCCTCTTCAGGCCACCTTACTAATACATACATCTAGGGTCACTACACAACATAGTCGACCTCGAACAATTAGAGCAATAAGCACTGCGTGCCTCCCCTTTCGACCTGCTGACTAGTCCTGCAGCACCGGGTACACACGATATATCCTCACATCACAGCACCCCATCCGGTGCTACTCAAACATGTTCTTCTCTTCTCGGAGAGCCGTATCTCGATACCGTATCATAACTGGATCCTCATAATGTCGCCTCTTTACCTCCTCAACGACGGAAGACCCGGCAACCTCTCGGATCTAAACTTCATTAACCTTGGAAACAAATAATCGAACCCCTCGGCTCGGTAGCTAATGAATCTCATGGACCACGTCCTGTCTATCTGGCTGCCCATCTGGCATACTACCCTTAGATCCGCGACTAAGAGTATCTTTAACTGTCTTGGCTTTCCCTGGGTGGTATAGGATATCGATATCACAATCCTTGAATAACTCTAACCACTGTCGCTGTCGCAAATTCTACTGCTCGATCGCAGATATACCGGAGGCTTTTGTGGTCTGCACAAATATCCACATGAAGTCTATATATACGTCATGCCCCCAAATCTTCAAGGCATGATTTAACTGCCGCCAGCTCTAAATCGGAAGTGGCGTAATTTCCTTTCCCGCTTCCCTAACTACCGGGAAAACATAGGCTCTATCCTTATCGGGTTGCGTCAGCACACAACCTAGCCCAACACCCAACGTGTTATCATAATAACCTAACCCTCTAGTCTCACATGAGGGTTTAGAACTGTAGTCGTGGTCAACTTATCCTCCAATAACTGAAAGCCTTTCTTATTCCCGCGAAATATTCGGGTATCTTTAATCTCACTTATGGTTCCTGTTTCCCTTTCTCTGTTGCAACCAAACTTGGTCATTAACTTAGATTTGATCCTTTTGCTTGCCTCCTGGCTAAGACTTTCTGTCAATCACAATTTAGGGGGGAAAGATATCCTTGATCTCGTCAAGTAGTAACCCGATTATTTCCTCCCAGATCGTAGAGCTTATAGTCAGGTGTTCAACCTCAATTCATGGTATTACATAATCCAATGACTTGTCAAAATTTCTTATCGTTCGAGTGTCTACTCGTCTTTCCTTTATAATTCATTTCAAGTTATCCTGGGGTCCCTTACCCCTCCGTATTTCCTTACTATCTTTCTCGTCAGTATAGATGCTAACACCTTCCCTCGATGTGTTCTTACTGCCCATTATTTACTAATGGTCTTTACACTAGTCTGGGGTAAACATATCTCGTGCAACTTACATAACCATAGTTGTATTCTCTTTTATCATTCTGGTCATAACCCTACCTTATGCTTATTATTAGCAAAAATATTTCTATCTTGATTCATAATCGTACAGTTTCATACATGCGTACAACCTTCATTTATATCTTTACGATACTTCCTCGACCAATTCGTACGTCGTTATTAATTACCCCAACACAACACTTTTCCCACGGTTATCCGCAACTGTAACCTATGGCATGACGATACCGAAGACCTTACCAGTCTCATATCCTGCGTCTAACAACATGGGTACATGACCCATGTCGTAAAGCGTCCTTTTACGTGGGGGAGAGAACTTATCTCCCTTTCTTAAACTTTCCTTGGAGTCACAACCCTAATGACAGGGTCCTCTTGCGGTCCAGTAATTATCTAATCATCACGCACCGCCTTTAAGTTCGTGTAGATTTTCCAACCTACCAAAAATGCCCTCAGCTTTCCGCCGGCAGCACTCGTACTTATTTTATTCTTGCCTTGCACATTTTCCTGAAATTATCCGGAAGGTCGTGGCCTTGACCGCCACACCAAACCAACTCCAAGTACCTCCAAGGGTACTTAACATAATGTTATACCCCGTATTTCCAGAGTATGTACGTAAGGACGTACGTAGAAAAGTTTGGACTTTAAAGTGGCTTGGCCGATTTATTTTTGTTCACAACACCCGATTAGAGTCGTTTTTCGACGAAACGTTTTACACAACTCGCGTAGGGTAAATTACAGCTATGTCATTTCTAATTTTTGCGGATTTTTCCGAGAAACGAAACCCTAAGGAAAATCTCCATAGATAGTTGGAGTATTAAGTAGAAGTTGGTTAGAACTTCTAAGGGTGGTTTGGAGCGGGTTGGAGCGCACGGAGTTGGAGCTAAACGTTGCTCAGGAGCGACATTAAACTAGGATAATTTTGGGCTTATCGAGGTAATATCTTGTCCCCTTATTGTAATTGGAAATTACATGTTGTTAGATTATATAGTTGAAATATACTATATATAGAACTGAACCTAGCTTTGCGGCAATGTCTTTTGACTTAAGCCTGAATATAAAGAAAGAGAACTGAACTGTAATTACATAGGACTGTATTACGATGACTTGTGTAGCATTCTTGTGAAGTAGAATTGTACACGTCGGTTAGATGTATAAACCCCACTGGTTGGCTTGATGGCGGCCTCGATAGAGGAGGAGATTTCTGGCGATTTGCGGGGAGGTCTGCCGAATTTTACGTAGAATGTTCTACGATTAGACCTAGATGTTAATAAGCGCCTTGTGGCCTTATAGGTTGAAGTACCATGCGTGGCGCGATCTACTTGGCTTAAGGAGTAGCGGCGGTTTGAGGTACTTGGAGCGTTTTGCTATTAGTCGATAATCGTCGCGGTATGTGAACCTCTTCCTACCTTTTCTAGCATGATATGTGTATAACTATGTAGTGCGGTGAGCGTCGTGTGTAAAATGCTTTGTGGTTTTAAAAGGTAAGCGACTTGATGTGTGATAATAAAGAAGAGTTATACTAGCTTTATGGGAAGTTAGGTATAACGTTTTAAGAGAGGTAAAGAGAATGGTTTCTTGATTTTAAAAGTTAAGAGGCTTAATCTTAAAGATAAGAGACTTAACTTGTTTTACTTAGTAATTAACATTTTGTTAAAAATGTTGTAAAACCTCATTCGCGAGTAATGAGTACTTGATTTTAAAAGCAATAATGTTTCTTGATTTGAAATCGAGAATAAGTATCGAACAAACCACGTGGCGCTAATAAAGGGAAATGTTTTGACTAATAATGTATTAGTAAAACCGGTAGAAACTTCCATCTGCATAGAAACTAAGATGAGACAAAATGATGTTACATTTCCTAGATCATGGTTGCTTAAAAAGATTGTTATAAACAAGAATAACCTACTCACGTATCGACATATGTTTCTCAAATTGCTTTTAAAGGAGAATTATATCATTAAGTGATTAAAATTATGAACTACGAAACCTTTGAAAATGAGAAACTTGAGTAATTGAAATTAGGCAAACTTGAAACATTTGGAAAAGAATGTTGTTACTTGATTTCTGAAGAAGTGTTTTGATTTACTTCAAAAGATAATCACTCTAGTTTCATATACTACGGGTATTGTGTGACTTTTGTAAACGTAACGTATCTTTTAAAAGATAATGTATGAAGTACTTTGGGAATAGATACGATCCGTTAATCATATATTAGAATGTACCTTGTGTGTATAACTTGATTGTGTTGGTTTGTGATAGCCTTGTAATACTTTCTTGTTGATTTGATAAGTAAACATGCTAGGATGCTACGTGTGTTAGTATCTTGTGATGTTTTGTGTAAAGGGGTTTTCCTCATTGCGCTTAAAGTTGTTTGACTCTCACCGTTATGTTGGTATTGTACCACTCACCTTGACTTGTTTCGGAGGTTGCCGCCTCCGTCACGGGGTAGACTTCGGCGATGCAGGACCGTGATTCGAGAATACCTCATGCGGGTCGGGGATCCATGCGGAACTACGGAGTTCCGTGTTAGTTTGCGGCCCTTGTGGTCATGCGGTCTTTGTGGCTATGCGGATTGCGAGTCGGGGCGATGCGGGAGTAGCTACCCTCGATGCGAGAATACCTCATGCGGGCTATGAGGTTGGCCTACGCGAGCTACGGAGAGTTCGGTGGCTAGACGCGCACATTTGATCATGCGGCGAGTGACCGGCTTTGATCATATGACGGTCAGAGCAGATATCATGATCTGATTTATGACCACAGTTGTGCGTAGGTGTTAGTAGTCGGTTATGCCTTCGTATTTACCTGACTTATTTTATTAGGACACAGTGGGACACGGTGTTCATGTGTATTTCTTGGTGCTTTTATATCATAAAGCTGGCGGTGAGGAAGGTATTCCAGCATGATTGATGTTATGGGCGTGAGACCCATAGTTACATTTGAGTGATGACTTTGAGGCGTGAGTCACGACTTGACATATTCGCTATTTATTGTGAGCGTAGTTTGGTTATCATACATGTCTCTGCTTTATAGACTATTATGATTTCATTTCTGATATTTTGATTTCACATACTTGGTACTGTTATCTTGACCTCGCCCGAGTGCGTTCATCCGCGAGTAAAGGTACACGATGTTGATCCTCGCTCTTAGGGTCACAATTCAGCGTATGGGAAGCTCCGTTTCTCGGAGGCTTATCGTGGTATAGTCCCTGTCGTTGTAGGTATTTACATTCAGGGTATGGCGGGCCTGTCCCGCCATTGTTGTCGTATCATTCTTAGAAGTGCATGAAATCTTGTTGTGGGCGAGTTGTAATGGGATGTATCGTTCGGTTTTAAATTGATTTATATATATATGCCGTAAGGCAAGTTTTCTCGAACTATTGTTTCATACTTCTTGTTATTTCATGTTATCGTCTTATGTTCGTGATTACTCGATGTTGTATCACTAGGGTGCGAGGTAGACACGATCCACGCCCAGGTTGGTCGTGACAAAAGTGGTATCGAGCGATTAATCCTCGGAAAGTGTCTGGACCGTATCGATAGTCTTGATTATCGGTGTGTTGTGCACGCGATAATCGAGGAGGCTATAGGATATTTAGGATTGGTTTCTATTCTTCTCACTCGAGATCGTGCCTTAGAGCCGTGTTGTAAGTTGGACCCTCTCACGTATTTCTTTCCTTACCGTTATGCCTCACGTAGGGTAACCGGGCGAGGAGGCAAGCGGCCGAGGAGGCTGCGAGTAAATCTGAGGGTTACGAGGCACAGCCCAACCATCACTGAGTTAGGTGCCGTTCGGGAGTTATGCTACGTCACGGCCCAGTGAGTTTAGCACGGCGGCGATTCCTCTGCGGCCATGACATTTGAACCTTGATTCCACGGCGGAAAGCAGAGAATATAGATTGCGAAGAGACAACCTGTTACTAGCTATGGATTTGGCTACGGAGTATACCGATGTACCGCGAGTCTTGATGAATATCTTAGAAAGGGTTGTGCGAGTAATTCTTGATTAGGCTTGAGCATGGCCTATGTACGGGCTTGTCGCGGCGAGCCAAGAAACGTAGAGATCGGCGGGTTAACGAAGGGCGGCGAGAAGAGGCGGGGGCGAAGGTCCTTTGGCAACTTTAGTCGAGTCACCTCGCGGCAGATTAGATTATGCATCCACGGTGTAGAAAGGTCCTCGCGAGTTTGGGGCGTTCGGGGTATGCGAGAGTTGGTCGAGCTCGAGCTTAGGTTCACGGCTACACGTAGGTTCGGCCGGCCGGATTCGATTTTCCCGGTGTTCAGCGGTGTGGACGTCATCCCGGGAACATCGTCTTTTGTTGGTGCTCAGATACCGTGGCCGTCGGGGCCGTGTGTCGAATGGGTGTCCTAGTAGGAGGACTCACCTTTAGGATCGGTGGGTAGTTCGTCACCTCCTTAGCTATGCGCCTGCAGGCGAGGTTTGATTAGAACGACTAAGGGAGTGGCGATAAATCTGAGATAGATCTTTAACCCTCTAGGGATTAGTATGTGTGATAGGGTGAGTATACCTTAAGTGTTATATTCTGATAGCATTGTGTAAATTGTAATTAGAAATCTTGGTTAGTTAACCAAGTAAGATTTGGGGGATAGAGAAGGTGTGAGCCTTAGAGCTTTATACGTAGAGACCTTAGAGGAAAGGCCATCTCGAGTAAAGAAGTATTTTATGTTTGACCCTTGTCGGAGTGCATAGTGCACGTAAGCTATGTTTGTGGGATAAGTCCCTGAGTAGTGTGGAATGAAATAGGGTAGTTGAGCTAAAAAGACCGCTAGGTTTTCGTAACGTGATTAGTGAGAGTTTTCCGGTTCGGGGAGCTAGTGTCTTGCGCGTTGCCGGGTCGGGTTGAGGCCACGTTGCGGGTCAACCCGCGGCCTGTATGGTGGTGGGGTCAGTTTGTGGTGGTCCCGCTTTGTGTTAGGGTTATGAGGGTGTTAGGCCCAAGTTTAGTTAACCAGCGTACGAGTTCGTGGATGCGTTCAATCAGTAGTCGGGCCGATGAGGTCAGCCCGTCTTATCTTTTAGTCCAAACCGTGTACTCGGTGGTATGTTGCGAGGCGTTATATCAGAAAGGTTGTAAGGCTGCACGGGGTGCCTACCTTTACCTTATGACAGACAGTGGAGCCCAGGTTACGGCTGTTTCTTTTCTGGAAGTTTTACCAGGCAGGATTAGGAACTCAGGTGAGTCTCCGTATCGTATTCGCCCTCGGGCCAGTGTGTGGATTTCAGGGGTAGCTGTAAGGATTGTTGTCTCCTGTTGAGGGAGTGTTTTAGTAGCTACCATTTCAATATTCGGATGTCGCTTTATGACGCCTTGCAGGGCGGAAGTGTAAGTTCTTGCGGTCGATTGGTTTGATGTTGGCAAGGTTGAGATAGTTGGTTGAGCTTGTTCCAGCAGGTGTGGATAGGGTGAGGCTTATCTAGAAGAGGTTTTGGCGGCTCGGAGAAATCGTGCGGATTATCGGCGGCAGCGCTTAGAGTTCGAGTTGTGGTCGGTCTTCTTGAAGGTACCACCCGGATAAGTGCGATGAGCTTTGGAAAACAGAGGACACTTAGCCCGAGTTACTTTGGGCCTTTTTAGTTCATGTGAGGGATAGGCCAGGTTGACTATATGATAGCATTTGCCGTACGACTTTGGAGGCAGTACGTCAGGTCTTTCGTATTGTTATGTTCGGAAAGTATCGGAGATCCATCGAGTGTTCCCGATTAATGATGACCACGTTAGAGATAGTAACCCGAGTTTTGAAATCAAGCGAATGAAATGTGGTGAGTTAGTGTACAAGCAGTGCGATCGTAAGGGAAGAAGCGAGCATGTATGGCGAGCATAGATGTGATCATTTCTTTTGTAAAGAGAATGCGAAAGAAGTATAATTTAGAACCGAGAGAGGTATTGGTGGTGATGTTAGAGGTGTTTCCTCGTGGACTTGGATGGAGGTATTTGCGCGGGTGTTTACGTGGCCGTGTGGGCGGGATTGTTCTCGTAAGTATAGTAGTGAAGACTATCTTGGCGCGTTTGTTTTGAGACTTAGAAGGAACATTCGGACGAATGTTTCTAAGGAGGAGAATGTTATACCGTATTTCCGGTATGCGTGGGGCGTGCGTAGAAAAGTTTGGACTTTAAAGTGGCTTGGCGATTTATTTTTGTTCACAACACCCGATTAGAGTCGTTTTTTTGAAACGTTTTACACAACTCGCGTAGGGTAAATTACGACTATGTCATTTCTAATTTTTGCGGATTTTTAGAAGCGAAACCCTAAGGAAAATCTCCATAGATAGTTGGAGTATTAAGTAGAAGTTGGTTAGAACTTCTAAAGGGTGGTTTGGAGGCGGGTTGGAGCGCGCGGAGTTGGAGCTAAGCGTTGCTCGGGAGCGACATTAAACTAGGATAATTTTGGGCTTATCGAGGGTAATATCTTGTCCCTTATTGTAATTGGAAATTACATGTTGTAAGATTATATAGTTGAAATATACTATATATAGAATCGAACCTAGCTTTGCGTGATGTCTTTTGACTTAAGCTGAATATAAAGAAAGAAAGCGAATGTAATTACATAGGGTGTATTCAGATGAACTTTGTAGCATTCTCGAAGTAGAATTGTACGTCAGGTTAGATGTATAAACCCCCACTGGTTGGCTTGATGGCGGCCTCGATAGAGGAGGAGATTTCTGCGATTGCGGGGAGAAGTCTGCCGAATTTTACGTAGAATGTTCTACGATTAGACCTAGATGTTAATAGCGCCTTGTGGCCTTATAGGTTGAAGTACTATGCGTGGCGCGATCTACTTGGCTTAAGGAGTAGGCGGCGGTTTGAGGTACTTGGAGCGTTTTGCTATTAGTCGATAATCGTCGCGAGGTATGTGAACCTCTTCCTATCTTTTCTAGCATGATATGTGTACAACTATGTAGTCGGTGAGCGCATGTGTAAAATGCTTTGTGGTTTTAAAAGGTAGCCCGACTTGATGTGTGATAATAAAGAAGAGTTATACTAGCTTTATGGGAAGTTAGGTATAACGTTTTAAGAGAGGTAAAGAGAATGGTTTACTGATTTTAAAAGTTAAGAGGCTTAATCTTAAAGATAAGAGACTTAACTTGTTTTACTTGGTAATTTAGATTTTGTTTAAAATGTTGTAAAACCTCATTCATGAGTAATGAGTACTTGATTTTAAAAGCAATAATGTTTCTTGATTTTGGAAATCAGAATAAGTATCGAACAAACCACAGCGCTAATAAAGGGAAATGTTTTGACTAATAATGTATTAGTAAAACCAGTAGAAACTTCCATCTGCATAGAAACTAAGATGAGACAAAATGATGTTACATTTCCTAGATCATGGCTGCTAAAAAGATTGTTATAAACAAGAATAACCTACTCACGTATCGGACATATGTTTCTCAAATTGCTTTTAAAGGAGAATTATATCATTAAGTGATTAAAATTATGAACTCTGAAACCTTTCAAAATGAGAAACTTGAGTAATTGAAATTAGGCAAACTTGAAACATTTGGAAAAGAATGTTGTTACTTGATTTTTACGAAGAGAAGTGTTTTGATTTACTTCAAAAGATAATCACTCTATTTTCATATACTACGGGTATTGTGTGACTTTTGTAAACGTAACGTATCTTTTAAAAGATAATGTATGAAGTACTTTGGGAATAGATGCCCGATCTTGTTAATCATATATTAGAATGTACCTTGTGTGTATAACTTGATTGTGTTGGGTTGTGATAGCCTTGTGATACTTTCCTGTTTATTTGATAAGTAAACATGCTAGGATGCTACGCGTGTTAGTATCTTGTGATGTTTTGTGTAAAGGGGTTTTCCTCATTGCGCTTAAGTTGTTTGACTCTCGGCCGTTATGTTGGTATTGTACCACTCCTTGACTTGTTTCGGAGGTTAGGCGCCTCCGTCGGGGTAGACTCGGTGATGCAGGACCGTGATTCGAGAATACCTCATGCGGGTCGGGGATCCATGCGGAACTACGGGAGTTCGAGTTAGTTTGCGGCCCTTGTGGTCATGCGGTCTTTGTGGCCATGCGGATCGCGAGTCGGGGCGATGCGGGAGTAGCTACCCTCGATGCGAGGAATACCTCATGCGGGTCTATGAGGTTGGCCTATCGCGAGCTACGGAGAGTTCGAGGCTAGGCAGCGCACATTTGATCTGCGAGCGAGTGACGGCTTTGATCATGTGACGGTCGAGCAGATATCATGATACGATTTATGACCACATTAGTGCGTAGGTGTTAGTAGTCGATTATGCCTTACGTACTTACCTGTCTTGTTTTATTAGGACACGAGTGGGACACGGTGTTCATGTGTATTTCTTGGTGCTTTTATATCATAAAGCTGGCGGTGAGGAAGGTATTCCACGGGCATGATTGATGTTATGGGCGTGAGACCCATAGTTACATTTGAGTGATGACTTTGAGGCGTGAGTCACGACTTGACATATCGCCTATTTATTGTGAGCGTAGTTTGGTTATCATACATGTCTCTGCTTTATAGACTATTATGATTTCATTCTGATATTTTACATTTCACATACTTGGTACTGTTATGCGACCTCGCCCGGGCTGCGTTCATGCCGCAGTAAAGGTACACGATGTTGATCCTCGCTCTTAGGGTCACGATTCAGCGTATGGGAAGCTCCGTTTCTCGGAGGCTTATCGATGGTATAGTCCACATCGTTGTAGGTATTTACATTCGGGGTATGGCGGGCCACATCCGCCATTGTTGTCGTATCATTCTTAGAAGTGCAGTAATCTTGTTGTGGGCGAGTTGTAATGGGATGTAGCGTTCGGTTTAAATTGATTTATATATATATGTCGTAAGGCAAGTTTTCTCAGACTATTGTTTCATACTTCTTGTTATTTCATGTTATCGTCTTATGTTCCGCTGATTACTCTGATGTTGTATCACTAGGGTGCCCGGGGTAAGGCACCAGTCACGGGCCCGGGTTCGGGTCGTGACACATAAATTCCTTCAAATTCAATTGTTACTTACTTCCTTCGTCACTTTACCTCAAATGAACAAGTCACACAGACTTATAAAAAAAAACAATGATGCCAAAGAAGGAAGGATAATTCACTGGTTACTACCACTTCTCTTCCTTTACACTGGATAATCAGCTTACCAGAAAACTGGAATCGAGCCAATCTCTCTCCGCAGTCAACGTTGGCATAACAAGAGGCCAACTAGCCCGTACTCATAATGACCTCAACGTCTGTCATAACAGTTCTGCTAGGTCTGCTAGGGTCCAACGACTGTATCGTTACCGGTAATTTATTATCTACCCGCTCAGCTACCGCCCAACACTCACGGGTGTAGTCACCACGAAAGGTTCTCATGGATTCAGGCTCTATTTCTTTACACTTGGTTGCTCTCTTTCCGTACTTCCAAACTTATTCTAGCGTACGTACACAGCCTTCATAGTGATTCGGGCCTCCAATCTTTGGAGTTACTATTCTAAACAACATAAGGCCATTTCCGGCTCTCACAACCTGGTTTCTGTGGAACACGTCCACGAACCCGTAAAATGATTAACTAAACTTGGGCCTTGCCCCCTCGTGACCCTGTCACGCAGCGGGACTACTACCAACTAATCCCATTTCATTTCAAGCTATGGGGCGACCCTTAATAGGTCCCCAACCCGACTCGGCGTCGTATTTAACTCTTTTCCTTGGTCTGTCTTAACTTTTTACTACCCGAGAAGGCCTTATATACCTAAGTTCTCGGTGGTTATCGCATTCTTAGGCTCGCAATTTCCATGCTCCATGCCTACCTTATCAGTCCCCAGTAACGGGTACAAAACTTATCGTAATACCATAATAGTGTTGTCTTAACCACAACAACCATACGTACTCCATACGGATCTCACCCGTACCATTCTCGAAATCCTACTACGTAGCTCAATCTATTAACATAGTCTTCCATTAATTCCCTTAATAATAACTTCTTAAGGGTCCATTTCCTTCTCAGACAACTCATCATTTCCTAATTATCTCAAATTAGTACGTAAAACCTTGATGAGAATTCATTAAACTGTTTCATACCTTCCCGGTATTTATTAAGTCCTTACCAAATCCTGGTAATCTAAAATCATTCTAGGCAACACGCGTCTGACCCTCATACATAAATCCGTATAGTTGTATGTCACAATACCAACTACAAACATTACCAACCTGGATACGCAATCCACATAATCTTTCCTGGGTCACTTCTGCCTTTCTCGTAGCTGCAAACAATCATAACTTGTTAGGGAGAGACGACCCTAACCGTACAGCTCTATCGCACGATCTTAGAGTGAGAAGAATGGAAACCAATCCTAAATGTCCTGCAGCCTCCTGATTATAGATGTGGTGCACAACACACCGTTAATCAAGACTCTACTAGACACTGCGTAGACACTTTCAGAGGACTAATCGCTCGATACCACTTTTGTCACGAACCGACCGGGCGCGATGGTGCCCTACAGGCACCCTTTCGTATACATCGTAGAATAGCAATGAACATACACAACTGATAAAATGCTTAAACATAAAATAGCAACAGGCTAGCCGATAAGGCCACCTTCCGTAAACTATACAAATAAAACAGTACATTTTTTTCTCCTTTACAACCCAAACCACAATGTGACTACAAACCTCTAAGAATAACAACTCTGGCGGGACAGGGCCCCGCCATACCCCTGAATGTACAACAACCGACAATACCAGGGATAAGCCTCCGGAATAAAGGAGCTTCTCAACAGCTGAACCCCTAACTTCTTATTAGTCTTATTCATATACACTCTCATTTTAGTTTACTTAAGGCACTAACATGTCATTATAAATCCGGGAGTTTAACTCAAAGTACTACGTACTTCTATTCTTTTAAAATGACTCATTTTCATATAAAACTTCCAAGATACTAATAACCGTAGTATCATGTCATAACTACATTTTAAGACAAGTCACAATACCTTTTTAGAAAATACATTTTCGGGCTTCTAAATCAAGTGACTTCTTTCTTTTAAAACCTTAAGCAATTGATGCCTTTAAATCAATTTGCCTTTCGTTATTTCAAGTCATTTAACATACTTAAATTACTTAGAGTAAACCACTCTTTTTAACTTTCCATAAAGCTATTATAACCAACTTACCATAAAGCCGTTATACTAGCTTTATACATTAGCAACTTACATACTTCTTTATAACCAAGAGACTTAAACTTTCCAACAAAACAAGTATCAATAATACTTTCAACATACTTAAAGTCTCTTAACTTTTGAAAACCAAGATATCCTTAATATTTAAACAAATGAGTGAATTCCCTAACTCAATCAACTTGGACATTCTTAAAATAAGCCAAGGATGTCAAATGGACCTAGATTGTCAAAATCTTGTACGTCTACCGTACTATACATTTACAACTTATTCATGCTCAAGAGATAAGAAAGTTCCACATACCTCTTCGGTTTAATCCACTTGCTAAGTCCAATTCGTCGTACGTAGTATGTCAACCTATAATAACCATAATACGTCTATTAACTTCTTACTTCAAACGTAGAATATCCCAAGTGCAAAGTCACTAAATTCTACGGAAAATCGGACAACACTTCCATTGTTTCTACATACTTTGCCACCTTTTTCAAGGCCGAATTCAATAACCAAACACGCCATATTTAAGGCTCAACAAAGTAGTTAACAATAGGGGATTACACGCTTAATCAAGACATGTAAAATTCCGCCCCACAATATATAACAAACCAGTTAAACTACAATGTCAATTCGGCAATTAGGGCAACAATACCAATTCTTCTTCCAATTTCTTTTCAATCCAAGTTGTTTAGTATAACATGTTATAAGGCCGCAATTGATTATAACAACTATAATCTTCAAGTAGATAACATGCGACAATTCTAGTTAACGACCAAAATGTAATTCAATTCCAAATGACTCAACATGTCATTTTCGTATTTGAGCTTCTAAATTTCCATAACACTTATCAATCTTCATAACACATATCACATGATCATTTCTAACTTATAATAACATGGAATCTTCAATTACAAAAGTAAGACGAAGATTATACCTCATTTAGCCCAAATATGATCCAAGACTACAAGTCGATCCTTAGCAACTTTAGCTCCTCCTTTCGACGTTTCAATCCACCCCAAGCAACGCTTAGAAGCTTATGAAGAACTCATCTTCAAGTTCCAACTTCAAAGTTGAAGAACTCCTTAACTTTCCGCCTTGCGACTAATACGAAAACGCCACTTTTTCGGGATCTTTCTATTGAGATACCCTTACAATACTCTTAGGAACCTTGGTTTAAAGTATGGGAATTATTGGAGAACAAACTAAAAAATTTCCCTTGAAACCCTAGCCTTGGCCGAGAGCTTTCTCTAGTTTTCATCAAGTTTTTCTTGAAAATTTGCTAAGTGTAGAGCCTTGTCTTGCACTAGTAAACTTATATAAAAATATGGAGGGTCAAGATTAGAACAAATGGGTGGTTTGGATGCTTTTCACAAGGATCAAGCCAAGTGGCATTTGACTTAGTCAATTTTATCAAGCTCTAGCTTTAGCAAGACTTGGACATTTAAATTATGGTCAAATGACCATTCTAACCATGACATTTTCGTCCAAGACTTCTAAGGGGGGGGGGGGGGGTGACACGTGTCGCCCTCCCGTTCGTCGCAATATTTCGTTTTCCGATAAATTCCAAAATTCCGATAAATTTTTACTCGTCTCAAATCTTAATATTTTTGAGTTCTTACGTACGTTCTTATAAACATAACCTGGAATTCCGGGGTGTAACACGTGGCACCCCCACACATGGTCTTGGTCGAAAATAGTAAGGGTAAAATGGTCATTTACCATCAAGGAAGATAAGTCTTGCTAGCTTGAGATTGTTGACCAAGTCAACTTGTCCACTTGGCTTTACATTAATTGCTCTTCATCCTAGCCCACAAGTGTTTTAATCTAAGCCCTCCTTTGTGTTTTATATACTAAGCTAGTGCAAGACAAGCTCTTCTAACACTTAGAATATTTCACACTTGTCTTGTTCTTCATTTATGCTCTCGGGTTCAAGGTCATATCCACACAAAAAATTTGTAGTTTTGATCCATTATTCACAAGACTTAAACCCAAGGTCCCTAAGGGTATTGTAAGGATATCTCAATAGAAAGATTTCGGAAAAATGACGTTTTCACGTTAGTCGCAAGGCGAAAACCTAAGTAGTTTTCCTAGTTTTGGATTGGAAATGGAAGAGAAGTTGGTTGTGAACTTCTAAAGGCTTCAAATAGCAGATTGGAGCGGAAAAGAAAGGAGCTAAGAATTGCTAATGAGCGACTTTGAATCTTGGAAATTTTAAGGGCTTGTAAAGGTATAATTCTTGTCGTTTTAGTAATTAAGATTACTTATCATTGTAGTTATGGATATTAGCAAGAATGAGATGTTTAGTATGAAGTTTGATAATTATATTGGCTATTGGAACCCTAATCCGAAAACTAGCATGTTTAGCCTTAAGATTACAATTCAAGTTGATTATTAGTTTAAGTCGTCGCATGTTGTATAAAGAAGGAAATTGTAGGTGTTGAAGTTGTTTATGACTATATAACATGTTAGACCTTAGAACTTGGAATTGAAAAAGAATTGGAAAGGACTTGCGTTGAGTTATTGTTGGCCGAGAATGGCTAGTGAGTATTAAACTATTTGGTAAGAATTGTGGGGCGGAATTTTACACGTATTGTAAGGCGTGTAATCCCCTTTGATTGGTTGGTATGTTGAGCCTTAAATGTGGCATGTTTGATTATTGTATTCGGCCTTGAAAAAGGTGGCAAAGTATGTAGAAACAAAGGAGGTGCTGCCCGATTTTCCGTAGAATAAGAGACCGTATACTTAGTATTATTCTACGTTAGAAACTAGAAATTGATAGTCATGTTGTGACCATTATAGGTTGACAATTCTACGTACGACATATTTGGCTTAGCTTGTGGATTTAGCCGAAAAGGTATGTGAACTATCTCCTCTTCTAGCATGATTCCTTAGATAAAGAAAGTATGTCCTACTCCTTAAATGATCCATTCCTTGGTTGTATTTGGATTGCCTAAAATAGAATTCGTTCTATGTACTCCCTTGATTGTACTTTGATGTTTAAATTGTAAGTTGTCTAATCCATTTCCTTAGTAAAGTTTGGATTCTTAAAAGTGAAAGTATTTTACTTAAAGTACATAGAGTCTTGAAAAGGAAGTGGTTTCCAAACCTTTTGGCTAGTGCCTTAGTTCCAAAACCTAAGGGTTGTTGTAATGACTTTAGGGGAGTTAAAGGAGTGATTTACTAAATTGGTTTAAAAGAGGAGAAATGACATGATTTAAGAGAAGTAACTTGTTTTAAAGGTGTGAGTTACTTGAGGTTTAAAAGTAGAAGAAACTTGTTTTCTAAATATTAAGAGACTTGAAGTATTTCGAAAGTTAAGAACTTGATTTGTAAGTATGTGATACTTGGTTTTAAAAGTATAAGTCTCTTGGTTATAAAAGGAATGAATTTGTCTAAAAACCATAAAGGGTTATAACGGCTTTATGGGAAGTTGGTTATAACGGCTTTATGGAAGGTTTAGAAAGTTTTCTATTTTGATTAATGGGCATAAGTTGCCTTGATTGTGAAAATTTGAAGTTACTTGATTTCAGGATTTGAAATGAGTTTTCTAAGAGTGTAGTAACTTACTTTGAAAAAAATAGACACACCTTGATACTACAGGTGTTAGTATCTTGGGATATTACATAAAAAGGAGTCTTTTGAAAAGAATGTACGTACGTAGTACTTGGCTTGATTAATTGAGAATTAGTCTAAGTGTGCCTTGATAAGTACTTTGGCTTGATTAATTGAGAATTTTTCTATAAGTGCCTTGAGTTTATAAAATGAAAGTCTATAGATTTTATGAACTTGCCTATGTGTGCTGGTGATAGCTTTTTAGTGCAAGTATTATGTTTTATTACGTTGCCGCGACTCTCGGTTGGAGGGTCACCGTCTTGTAAGTTTACTTGGGCGTCTGAAGCGATGTGATTCCACGGGTATGCTTCCATTATTTGTGTTACTCCTTAGACATGCTTATACGATGTGGGATTCCGGGGCATGTGACCAGGAGGCGGGTTAGATTCCCGGATTTGTTTGTATTACCCCATGGTCATGCTTATACGATGTGGGATTAGGCGTGCGACCACGAGGGATACTCCTTGGACATGCTTATACGATGTGGGATTCCGGGGCATGTGACCAGGAGGCGGGTTAGATTCCCAGATTTGTTTGTATTACCCCATGGTCATGCTTATACGATGTGGGATTCCGGGGCATGCGACCACGAGGGATATTTATATCTCATGGAGTCCACGGGCATGGTTGATATTATGGGCGTGAGACCCATAGTTATATTTGAGTAGTGACTTTGAGGGCATGCGTCCCTGACTTGATATGACTGCTTATGTATTGTGTACTGTAGGTTGGCTATCATACATGTCTCCTATTTTGCTTAGACTGTTATGATTTCATTACAGTGCTTACTGTTTCATATACTTGGTACATTCTTCGTACTGACCTCCTTCGGGGGGCTGCGTTCATGCCGCAGGTTTAGGTACGCAGTTTGGTGATCTGCAGGTGTAGGACCCTGCTCAGAGTTTTGGATAGCTCCCTCTGTTCAGGAGTTTATCTTTTGGTATAGTTCCTTGATGTGAGCTTTATGCGGTTATGGGTACGCGGGGCCTTGTCGTCATATTTGATAAAACTCTTAGAAGTGCGTATTCATATGTGGATTGGACTCGTATGCGGTGTAGTGTCTTTTGATTATGTATATTATGGCAGCCTTGTCGGCTTTGCCCTTGTACGTATGTTGGTTTTGAAAAAAAAAAAAGAGGTGTTATTTAATTTCCGCAGTTTACTTAGTTGTTAAGGTAGAAGGGTGCCCAGGTAGGGCACCAGTCACGAGCCCGGGGTTCGGGGTGTGACAGATAGCCGGTTGTGCTAGGTTACGTATTATTATTATATTTACGGGGTAAACCCCGGGTTACTACTTATGCCATGGATTTGCTACCCATGATGCGAGTGCGGCGCTTGTACTCATGCGGGCCCACCGGGTCCATGCGGGTGAAATAGTCCCATGCGAGGCGGATGACCTCATGCGGGTCCACAGGACCTATGCGGGTGAAATAGTCCCAGGAGTAGGATTGCTTAATGATACTACGGGCGAGGGACCCTGTTTTGATCATGAGCCTCCTATTTTTATGCAGTAGAGTTTATACTTGTTACTCTCATTGTTAGTAAGGCACAGTGCAATGTAATTTGATTTTCATCCATGACTCCAGCTTATTTTAGACTTATGATATTATTACAGTATTTTCCAGTTTTACATACTTGGTACATATTGTGTACTGACCCCCTTCCTCGGGGGCTGCGTTCATGCCGCAGGTAGGGGTAAGCAGGTGGTGGATCCTCATTCTTAGGATCTTTGCTCAGGTGTCAGAAGCTCCATTTCTCCGGAGGCTTTACTTTTGGTACGGTTCTCCCTGATGTTGTAGATATTATGTACATTCAGGGGTATGACGGGGCCATGTCCCGTCATAGTGGTTACACACTCTTAGAGGCCTGTAGTCCTATTATAAATTGGGATGTAACTGTTCAGTTTTTGTTATATTTATGTTTACGAAAAGGTAACTATTTTGGGTTAGCCTGTTTCATATTTTATATGGTTTCTTGTTATGAGTTTACTTCCGCTGGTTTTCTCTGATGTTGTATCACAAGGGTGCCCGGGGTAAGACACCAGTCACGGGTCCAAGGTCGGGTCGTGACAAAAGTGGTATCAGAGCAGTTAATCCTCGAAAAGGGTCTACATGACGTATCTAGTAGAGTCTTGATTATCGGTGTGTTGTGCACCACATCTATAATCAGGAGGCTACATGATATTTAGGATTGATTTCCATTCTTTCACTCTAAGATCGTGCAATAGAGCTGTGTTATAGGCTGAACTCCCTCTGACATATTTTTATGTATCAGTTATGCCTCTACGCAAGTCAACCGCGGCCCAGAAGGGCAAGGCAGCTGAGGGAGCTGCTAGTAGGATACAGAGGGTTACGAGGGCACAGGCCCAGTCTTTACCTGAGGTGATGTTTCGGACGGCGAGTTCCACAACGTCGCCAACCCCAGCAGAGTTCGGAGCAGCAGTAGCGGCTACTGAGACCGCGGTACCTGAGCCTCCAGTTACACAGCCTGAATCAGAGGATATGGGCTACAAGGAGATGGCCCAGTTATTAGCCAAGATCGTGGCAAGGCAGGAGGACAGACGGGAGACAGCGGTTCCGGTTGTACCCGTAGTTCACCCCAGATCCGATAGCTCAAGACTTCGGGATTTTTTGAGTTGCAGCCCACCAGAGTTCTATGGGTCGAGGCCTGAGGATGATCCTCAGGAGTTTATCCGGCAGTTACAGCGGATCATGAGAGTGATCAAGGCCTCGGATACAGAGTCGGTAGTATTAGGTTCACATCGGCTGCGTGATACTGCAGTTGACTGGTTTGATTCATGGGAACTGTCCCGGGGGGAGCATGCGCTTCCAGCTGTTTGGGATGAGTTCTCAGAGGCGTTTCTTAGCCATTTCGTGCCTCCACAGATGAGGAGAGCTCGGGCCGATAGATTTCTGACGTTGAGACAGAGTGGGCGGACGGTCCGGGAGTACAACGTAGAGTTTGACTCGTTGGCTCGGTATGTCCCCGCTTTAGTGGCAGACATGGAGGACAGAGTACACCGCTATGTCACGGGGCTCGATGATTACTTAGCAGAGAGTTGCACGGGAGTAGCTCTTCAGCCGGGCATGGACATTGCCCGCATGCAGGCTTATGCACTTGGGTGTGAGGAACGTAGGGGCCGACGGATTGATAGATATCAGCAGAAGAGGGCCAGGACAGCAGGGTCCTCTGGTAGTTTTCGAGGTAGACAACCTCAGCAGCAGACCGGGTTTGCACCTCAGCCGGTTCAGAGCGCTCCTCCACCGTCTTCCGGGCGTCCAGGGTATTCAGGGGCAGGACAGGGCTCCAGGGCTTCGGGTTCTCAGAGGAACCAAAGTTCCGGTCAGACAAGGCCACCTAGGCCTCGGTGTGGTCGATGTGGTGATTACCATCATGGGGGGTGTCGTGTTCCTCCAGGAGCTTGTTACTCTTGTGGCCAGCAGGGCCATTTGAAGAGAGATTGTCCGACCAGAGGCAGCGGGAGTGTTATGGTTCAGCCGCGCCGATTCTTTGAATCTTCGTCTTCGGTGGTCATGCGCCCCGGAGGGCAGGGTGTTCACGGACCAGCAGGCCGCGGCAGGGGTCGTGGTGGGGGTCCCAGTTCCAGCGGTCCTCAGAACCGCATTTATGCTATGTCCAGCCATCAGGACCAGGAGGCGTCACCAGATGTCGTCACAGGTACATTATTGGTTTCATGTTGTGATGTATATGCTTTGATAGATCCAGGTTCTACCTTGTCCTATATATCTCCTCATATTGTTGGTAGAATAGGGATAGAGCCCGAGTCCATAAAACCTTTTGAGGTGGCTACGCCAATAGGTGTTTCGGTGGTAGCTGAGCGGGTATATAGAGCTTGCCCAGTGACTATTTGCAGTCGTCAGACCCTAGCCGACTTGATAGAGTTGGATATGACGGACTTTGATGTGATTATGGGTATGGATTGGCTAGCGTCTTGCTATGCCAACGTGAACTGTAGAGAGAGATTGGTACGGTTCCAGTTTCTGGCCGATTGCTATCGAGTGGAAGGGAATCTTTGCGTCGTAGGGTAGGTTTATTTCTTACCTCAAGGCTAGGAAAATGGTGCGGAAGAGGTATATCTACCATATGGTTCGGGTATTGAATCACGAGGCGAGATACGGACCTTGATCGATTCAGGTTGTTAGAGAGTTTCCAGACGTATTCCCAGACAAGCTTCTGGGTATCCCTCCTGAGAGGGAGATTGAGTTTTGCATTGATATGTCGCCAGACACTCGACCGATATCTATTCCGCCATACAGGATGGCGCCTGCTGAGTTGAGGGAATTGAAGGACCAGCTAAAAGATTTGCTGGAAAAAGGCTTTATCAGGCCCAGTGTTTATCCCTGGGGAGCGCCAGTTTTATTTGTAAAAAAGAAGGATGGGACGCTGCGTATGTGTGTTGATTACAGGCAGCTGAATAAGGTAACTATCAAGAACATATACCCCCTCCCCAGGATTGATGATTTGTTTGACCAGTTTTAGGGGGAGAGGTGTTTTTCCAAAATAGACCTGCGGTCTGGTTATCATCAGGTACAAGTTAGAGAGGCAGATATCCCAAAGACTGCATTCAGGACCCGGTATGGGCACTATGAGTTCAGGGTGATGTCTTTCGGATTGACCAACGCCCCAGCAATATTCATGGATTTGATGAACCGGGTGTTCAAGCCATTCTTGGATATGTTCGTTATAGTATTCATTGATGATATCTTGGTTTATTCGCGAACAGAGCAGGAATATGCAGATCATTTGAGGGCGGTGTTGGGAGTCCTCCGGGACCGGCAGTTGTATGCCAAGTTCTCAAAATGTGAGTTTTGGTTGGCTTCAGTAGCTTTATTAGGGCATGTTATCGGGGCCGATGGTATTCGGGTTGATACAGCAAAGATTGAGGCAGTCAAGACTTGGCTTAGACCCACTACTCCGACGGAGGTGCGTAGCTTTTTGGGCCTTGCGGGTTATTATCGGAGATTTGTGGAGAAGTTTGCTTCCATTTCAGCACCTTTGACTAGGTTGACCCGAGCGATTATGTTTGGTGGACGGATGCTTGTGAGGAGAGCTTCCGGTTACTGAAGGAGAAATTGACGACCGCCCCAGTTCTTACTCTTCCAGATGGTTTAGACGGATATGTGGTTTATTGTGATGCGTCGGGTGTCGGGCTCGGGTGCATGCTGATGCAGCACGGTAAAGTTATAGCTTACGCATCTCGACAACTCAGGAAGCATGAGAAGAACTATCACACACATGACTTAGAGTTGGCGTGATGATTGTCACGGCGACGAACCGGGCGTGGCGGTGCCTACGCGGGCACCCAAGTAGACATACATCAGAGTAATCAGCGGAATATAAAACACAACATGAAACAATGTAAAGGAGACACAGTTTATCTGAAGAGAAGTTGCCTTTCGGCATATATATATATAAAAACTTAAATCCGAAAGGCAACTTCTCTTCAGATAAAATGTGTCTCCTTTACATTGTTTCATGTTGTGTTTTATATTCCGCTGATTACTCTGATGTATGTCTACTTGGGTGCCCGGTAGGCACCACGCCCGAGTTCGGTCGACAAAAGTGGTATTAGAGCAGTTAATCCTCGGAAAGTGTCTACAGACCATATCTAGTAGAATCTTGATTATCGGTGTGTTGTGCACCACACCAATAATCAGGAGGCTATAGGATATTTAGGATTGGTTTCCATTCTTCTCACTCTGAGATCGTGCCTTAGAGCTGTGTTGTAAGTTGGACCCTCTAACGTATTTCTTTCCCTTACCGTTATGCCTCCGTGTAAGGCAACCCGCCTGGCGGCAAGGCGTACCGAGGAGCTGCGAGTAGAGCACGAGGGTTACGAGGCACAGGCCCAATCATCACCTGGGGTGGTGCTTCATTCGGGGAGTTCTGCGACGACGCCAGTCCCAGCAGAGTCTAAGCGCGGCAGCGATTCTTCTGCTGCGGCCATGATATTTGAACCTTCGCCTCGACGATGGCGAAAGTATGGGTTGCAAAGAGACGCCTGTTACTAGCTAGGATTTAGCAACGAGAGCATATTATGTATCGATTTATCACGGGTCTTGATGACTATCCGAGAGAGGGTTGTAAGAGTAGCTCTTGATCGAGCATGGCATGGCTGCGTGCGGGCTTATGCGCAGTGGCCGAGAGGCGTAGATCGGCAGATTAATCAAGGACAACGAAGAGGCCCGATCGGCAGATCCTTTGGTAACTTTCGGGCGAACCGCCAAAGAATTGATTAGATATGCACCTCCACGGTGCGAGTGGTCCTCCACAGGGTTCAGGACATTCAGAGTATGCCGGAGTTGGTCAGAGCTCCAGGGCTTCTAGTTCACAAATACACGTAGGTTCTAGCCAGCCGAGTTCAGTTTTTCCTCAGTGTTCACAGTGTGGCAGGCGTCATCCCGGGGAATGTCGTCTTATTGATGGTGCTTGTTTTACCTGCGTCCGTCAGGGCCATGTGTCGAAAAGATGTCCTAGTAGGAGGGATGCAAGTAGGAGGACTCAGCTTACCAGATCGGTTGCGGATTCAGTGGCTCGGAGAGGAAGGGTTGTTAGCCAGAGGAGGCCACCCCCACCTCGGTGTGGCCGTTGTGGTAGATGTCATTGTGGGGAGTGTCGTACTTCTTCGACAGCTTGTTTTGCTATGCGCCCAGCCGGGCAGGATTGATTGAAACAACAGAGGGGAGTGAAACAGTAGATTCAGGTCTATCCTTAACCCTCTAGAGATTGTATGTGTGATAAGATAAGTGTATCTTAAGTGTTATGTTCAGATAGCATTGTGTTAATTGTGATTAGAAAATATGGTTAGTTAAAAGGGTAAGATTGGGAATAGGGAAAGTGTGAGCCTTAGAGTTTTATACGTAGAAACCTTAGAGGTAAGGCCATCTCGAGTAAAAGATTTATTTTTATGTTTGACCCTTATCGGAGTGCATAGTACACGTGAGATATGTTTGTGTGATAAGTCCCTGAGTGGTATGAAATGAAAGAGGGTAGTTGAGCTAAGAAGACCACTAGGTTTTCGTGACTCGATGAGGAGATTGTTCCGGATCGGGGAACAAGAGTTTTGCGCGATAGCGGGGCGGGTTGCGGACCGATTGCGGGTCAAACCGCGGCCTGCATTGTGGTGGGGTCAGTTCGAGGTGGTCCCTCCAGGTGGTGGGGTCACGGGGGTGTTAGGCCCAAGTTTAGTTAACCATCGTATGAGTTCGTGGATGCGTTCGACCAGTAGTCCGGCCGATGAGGTCAGCCCATCTTGTCTTTTAGTCAAGACCGTTTACTCGGCAGAGGGTTATGCGAGATGTTATATCAGGAAGGTTGTAAGGCTGCACGAGGTGCCTACTTTCACCTTATGGCAGGCAGTGGAGCCCAGGTTACGACTATTTCTTTTCGGAAGTTTTACGAGCGGGGTTAGGAACTCGGGTGAGTCTCGAGATCACATTCACCCGGCGGTGTTTTTGATTTCAGAGGTAGCTGTAAGGATTATTCGCCTTTTGGTTGAGTGTGTATTATAATAAGCTACCATATCAGTATTCGGATATCGCCTTATGACGCCTTGGGGCGGAAGTGTAAGTTGTCGGTCGATTGGTTCGATGTTGGCAAGGTTGAGATAGTTGGTTCATACTTGTTTGGCGGGATGTGGATAGGGTGAAGCTTATCCGTAAGAGGTTATTGGCGCTCGAGTCAGCGAAGTCGTGCGAATAATCGGCGGCACGCTTGGAGTTCAGGTTGACGGTGGGTCTTCTTGAAGGTACCACCCCGGAAAAGGGTGTGACGAGTTTTGGAAAACAGAGGAAACTTAGCCCGAATTACTTTGGGCCTTTTTAGATCATGTGAAGAATAGGCCAGGTTGCCTATATGTTAGCATTTGCCGTCTGACTTAGGAGGCAGTATGTCCGGTCTTTCATGTTGTTATGTTCGGAAAAGTATCGGAGATCCATCCAGAGTATTCCCAGTTAATGATGATCAAGTTGGAGGTAGTAACCCAGAGATTTTGGAAACAGAAGCAGTAACAGAAATATGGTAAGTTATGAGAAAGAGTTCAAATGTACGAGAAGGGTACGACGAGTAAGGGAAGAAGCGAGCATGTGTTACGAGCATAGATGTGATCATTTCTTTTGTAAAGTGAAGGTGCGAAGGGAGTATATTTTAGACCTCGAGTGGGAGTTTTGTGGTGATGGAGGTGATTCCTCGTGGACTTGGATGTAAGTATTTGCGCGTGTTGTATTATGGCCAGGTGTGGCATGATTGTTTTCGTAAGTATAGCAGTGAAGACTATACTGGCGCATGTATGTTTTGAGACTTAGAAGGAACATTCGGGACGAATGTTTCTAAGGAGGGGAAAATGTTATACCCCGTATTTCCAGAGTATGTACGTGAGGGCGTACGTATAAAAGTTTAAGCCTTAAGTAGGCAAGGGTCGAAATTTTGTGCACAACCCCCGAAAAGAATCGTTTTCCGACGAAACGTTTTCCGGACTTTGAGAAGGGAAAATTACGGCTATGTCATTTATAGTTTTTGCGGATTTTTCCGAGAGATGAAATATTTTGGACCAACGGGAGGGTGACATGTGTCACCCTCAAAGTGGACGGCATTGTGGGCGTCTTCTTGCACGATTTGTGGGTCAAGGGTTGGTAGGATATTTGTGATATTTGTGTGGTAGATGGATAAGGTACACTTGCCCAAATCCTCACCCTACACTTGCCCACCACTTGGCTTAATCTTGGCCATTGATTTCCCTATAAATACCCCCCTTGAGTTGAAGACTTCTTCATCCCTAAAACATTTTCTAAGTCTTGAAAATCCCTCCCCTCTTCTTGTTGCTCTCGTCCAAGAGCACCCCTCCCCCCTTTGAGAAAGCCTTTTGGCCGAGAGGTACCCCCCCTTCCTAGTAGTGCTAGCCGAGGGTACCCCCCCTACCTTGAGAGTTGTTCTCGTAAATACACCCCCCCTTGGTAGAAAATACTCTCCAAGTATAGTTACTATTCCAAAATACCTTGGCCCAAATACCTTGTAGTATTCCAAGGTTACACCTATACTAAAAGCCCAGAAATACTACTATACTTCCCTTCAGTCACAAAACGAAACCCTAAGGAAAATCTTCACAGTTGGTTGAAGTATTAAGAAGAAGTTGCGTAGAACTTCTAAGGGTTGTTTGGAGCGGGTTGGAGCACCCGGAGTAGGAGCTAAACGTTGCTCAGGATCGACATTAAATCTTGGATAATTTTGGGCTTATCGAGGTAAATACTCTTGTCCTTATATTGTAATTGGAAATTACATACTGTAGTAGTATAGAAATGAATATAAGATTCATAGAAGAGAATTGAACTGTAATAGAAGGATATTACAGATAAGACTCGAACTGAAATCACATCAGAAGAATATTAAAATAGAAGATTGAATCAGATTTACTTAGAATTTGTATTCTGATGAGACTTGTGAAGTTTGTGGTAGGGAAGTGCTGCCCAATTTTCCGTAGAATCTTGTATCTAAATTTATTCTACCGAGTAGTCTAGACATTGATAGACTTGTATAACCGTTATAGGTTGAAGTACTGCGAGTAGCGTATTCTACTCGAAGGGTGAAAAAGGCTAGCAGGATTACAGTACTTTGGAGCTATTTGCTAATAGTCGATAAATCGTCGCGAGGTATGTGATTCTTCCTATCCTCTTGAGCATGATATTTTAAAAGAATATATATAGTACGGTAGACGTACGTGTGTTAACTGAACATGGTTTTACTGCGATGTCTTTTGACTTGAGTCTAAATAATAAGAATCTTGAAGTATTTCAAAAGAATTAAGAACTGTTTTTGAAAGAAGAGTAATACTTGATTTTAAAAGCTTAAGAATTATACTAGCTTTATGGGAAGTTAGGTATAACGACTTAAGAGAGATAAAAAGAATGGTTTATTGATTTTAGAAGTTAAGAGACTTGATCTTAAAAGATAAGAGACTTGACTTAATTGAATTAATATGAATTTTGTTAAAAAATGTGAAACCTCATTCGTGAGTAATGACTACTTGGTTTTTAAAAGGAATAATGTCTTACTGATTTCGGAAATCAGAATAAGTATCGAACAAACCACAGCAGCGCTAATAAAGGGAAATGTTTTGACTAATTAAGTATTATTAAAACCAGTAGAAACCTCCATCTGCATAGAAGCTAAAATGAGACAAAATGATATTACATTTCCTAGATCATGGTTGCTTTAATAAGTTTGTTATGAACAAGAATAACCTACTCACACATAAGGCATATGTTTCTCAATGGTTTTGAAAGAGAATTAATTTATTAAGTGATTAAGACTATGAACTACGAAACCTTTCGAAAATGAGAAACTTGAGCATTTGAAATTAGGCAAACTTGAACGTTTGGAAAATAATGTTGTTACTTGATTTTACAAAGGGAAGTGTTTTGGTTTACTTAAAAAAATAGTCACTCTATTTTTATACTACGGGTATTGTGTGACTTTTGTGAAAGAAACAGATCTTTTAAAGAATTAACGTACGTAGTACTTGGGGGTTTGAAAGCCCGAACTTATTGACATAGAATGGAAAGTACCTTGTGTGAATAACTTGACTATGTTGGTTTGTGATAGTCTTGTAATACTTTCTTGTTGGTTTGATAAATAAACATGTTAGGATGCTACGTGTGTTAGTGTCTTGTAATGTTGTGTAAGAGGGTTTCCCTTGATTGTGCTTATGTTGTTTAACGATAAGCTGTTATGTTAGTATTATATCACTCACCTTGACTTGATCCCGGGGGTTAAGCTGCCCTCCGATGCGGGGTAGACTCAGGCGGTCTGGGACCATGATTCGAGAATACCTCATGCGGGTCCAGGGGACCTATGCGGAGCTACGAGAGTTCCAGGTTAGTGTGCGGCCTTTGTGGTCATGCGGTCTATGTGGCCATGCGGACTGCGAGTCCAGGACGATGCCGGGGAGTAGCTACCCTCGATGAGGAGCTGCGGGAAGTTCCAGGACTAGACGCGCACATTAGATACTGCGGGCGAGTGGCCAGCTTCGATCATGTGGCGGTCTAGACAGATCTCATGATACAGTTTATGACCTTGTCGGTACTGTGGGTTTTAGTAGTCGGCTATGCCTTCGTACTTACCCCGTACGGTTTTATTATGACACAGGTGGGACCTGGTGTTCATGTGTATTCCTTGGTGCTTTTATATCATAGACTGCCGGCAGTGAGGAAGGTATTCCACGGGCATGATTGATGTTGTGGGCGTGAGACCCATAGTTATATTTGAGTGATGACTTTGAGGGCGTGAGTCCCTGACTTGACATGACTGCTTATTTATTGTGAACTGTAGTTTGGTTATCATATATGTCTCCTGCTTTATATAGACTACTATGATTTCATTTACAGTATTTTCAGTTTCACATACTTGGTACCTGTTGTACTGACCTCCTTCGGGGGGCTGCGTTCATGCCGCAGGTAGAGGTACACCAGTGTTGATCCTCGCTCATAGGGTCACAGTTCAGCGTTTGGGAAGCTCCGTTTCTCCGGAGGCTTATCTTGGGTATAGTCCCCTGTCGTTGTAGGTACTTACATTCAGGGGTATGGCGGGGCCCTGTCCCGCCATTGTTGTTATCATTCTTAGAGGTCTGTAGTACTGTTGTGGGCAGAGTTGTAAATGGGATATAACTGTTCGGATTTAAGTTTTTATATATATATATGCCGAAAGGCAACTTCTCTTCAGATAAACTGTGTCTCCTTTACATTGTTTCATGTTGTGTTTTATATTCCGCTGATTACTCTGATGTATGTCTACTTGGGTGCCCGGGGTAAGGCACGATCACGCCCGTTCGGGTCGTGATGATTCATGCCTCAAGATCCGAGACATTATTTATATGGAGTTCATGTGGATATTTACACAGACCACAAGAGTCTCCAGTATATCTTCAGCCAGAGGGAGCTGAACTTGCGATAGAGACGGTGGTTAGAGCTACTTAAGGACTATGATGTTGATATCCTATACCACCCAGGGAAGGCCAATGTAGTTGCAGATGCCCTTAGTCGCAGATCGATGGGTAGTCTGTCAGATGTGCAGCCCGAGAAAAGGGGCATGGTCCGCGAGTTACATCAGCTAGCGAGCCTTGGGGTTCGTTTGATTGGTTCTGATAGTAGTGGGGTTCGGGTTCGAGAGGTTGTCGAGTCTTCCATCGTCGAGGAGGTGAAGAGGCGAAAGCATGAGGATCCGATTATGGTACGGTATCGAGATACGACTCTTCGGGAGGAGAAGAGTTTATTTGAGGTAGCACCGGATGGGGTGCTAAGATTCGAGGGCAGGTTATGTGTACCCGATGTAGCAGGACTTCGTCAGCAGATTCGGTGGGAGGCTGTTATACCCCGTATTTTCAGAGTATGTACGTAAGGACGTACGTAGAAAAATTTGAACTTGAGAATAGGCTTGGCCGAATTATTCTTTGTGCACAACACCCGGTTAGAGTCGTGTTTCGACGAAACGTTTCCACAGCTTTCGTAGGGAAAATTCCGGCTATGTCATTTTTAATTTTTGCGGATTTTTACGAGGCGAAACATTTTGGGCCAACAAGAGGGCGACACTTGTCACCCTCTCATTGGAAGGACTTGGGCGGTAAAGGGGTTGGACGAATTGGCCATTGTTTGGTCAAGGAGTTGGTAGGATATTTTGGTGGTAGATGGATAAGGTGCACTTGGCTTGATCTTGACCCTACACTTGCCTTGCACTTGGCATGATCTTGGCCATTGGTTGGCCTTTGCTTGACCTATAAATACCCCCCCTTTGTAGAGGTCGTCATGCATTCTACAACTCTCTAAGTGTGATAATCCTCCCTCTCTTATATGTGTTCTCGCCCAACACCATCCCCTCCCCTTGGCAGAGTTCTCCCTCCTCTCATGGTGCTAGCCAGGGGTACCCACTAGCCTAGTTGTTTTCGTATAATACCCCCCTTTTTGTGGTATAGAGATACTCTCAAAAGTATTGTTGTAATGCCCAAATTACCTTAGCCGTATACCTTGTAGTATTCCAAAGATACCTCTATACGTAGAGCCCGAAAATACTACCTAAATGTCCCTTTTTGTCTCAAACCGAAACCCTAAGGAAAATTTCCATAGTTAGTGGGAGTAGTATGTAGAAGTTGGTTAGAACTTCTAAGAGTGGTTTGGAGCGGGTTCGAGCGCACGGAGTTGGAGCTAAACGTTGCCCAGGATCGACTTTATACTTGGATAATTATGGGCTTATCGAGGTAAATATCTTGTCCCTCTATTGTAATTGGAAATTACATGATTGTTAGACTAAATAGTTGAAGTATACTATATATAGAACTGAACGTTGTTATCGGCAATGTCTTTGGACTTAAGCCAGAATAATAAGAAACTTTTTCGAAAGAAGAGTGTTGAACTGTAATTACATAGGACTGTATTACAGTAGACTTGTGTAGCTTTCCTGTGAGGTAGAATTGTGCACGTCCGGATTAGACGTATAACCCCCCCCCCTGGTTGGCTTGGTAGCGGCCAGATAGAGGAGGAGATTTACACCGCATGTGCGGGAGGAGTCTGCCGAATTTTAAGTAGAATGTTCTACGAAGAGATCTAAATGTTAATAAGCGCCTTGTGGCCTTATAGGTGGAAGTACTATGCGTGGCGCGATCTACTTGGCTTAAGGAGTAGCCGCGGTTTGAGGTACTTGAGCGTTTTGCTATTAGTCGATAATCGTCGCGAGGTATGTGAACCTCTTCCTATCTCTTCTAGCATGATATGTGTGTAACTATGTAGTGCGGTGAGCGTACGTGTTAAATGTATTTGATTGGTCTAAAACATAAAGTGTTATAACGGCTTTATGGGAAGTTGGTTATAACAACTTTATGTATGTAAGAAAATACTTGTGGTTTTAAAAGGTAATCGATTTGAACTATAATCGCTGGTTATGTGATAATAAAGAACTTGAAGTATTTCAAAAGATTTTGAATCATTTTGAAAGGAGAGTAATACTTGGTTTTTGAAAACTTAAGAGTTATACTAGCTTTATGGGAAGTTAGGTATAACGGCTTAAGAATGTTTCTTGATTTGGAAATCGGAATGTGTATCGACAAACCATCTGCGGCGTTAATAAAAGGAAATATTTTGTGATTAAGTATTATTAAAACCAAGAGAAACTTCCATCCGCATAGAAGCTAAGATGAGACAAAATGATATTTCCTAGATCATGGTCTTTGTAATAAGATTGTTATAAACAAGAATATCCTACTCACATATAAGGCTTATGTTTTCTCAGATGGTTTAAAAGAGAATTATATTCTTAAATGAATAAGACTATGAACTACGAAACCTTTCTAAAATAAGAACCGTGAACATTTGAAATTAGGCAAACTTGGACGTTTGGAAAATAATGTTGTTACTTGATTTTACAAAGGTCAGTGTTTTGATTTACTTCAAAAGATAATCACTCTATTTTCATATACTACGGGTATTGTGTGACTTTTGTAAACGTAACGTATCTTTTAAAAGATAATGTATGAAGTACTTTGGGAATAGATACCCAATCTTGTTAATCATATATTAGAATGTACCTTGTGTGTATAACATGATTGTGTTGGTTTGTGATAGCCTTGTAATACTTTCTTGTTGATTTGATAAGTAAACATACTAGGATGCTACGTGTGTTAATATCTTGTGATGTTTTGTGTAAAGGGGGTTTTCCCTCGACTGCGCTTAAAGTTGTTTGACTCTCAGCCGTTATGTTGGTATTATACCACTCACCTTGACTTGTCTCCGGAGGTTAAGCGCCTCCGATGCGGGGTAGACTTCGGCGATGCAGGACCGTGATTCGAGAATACCTCATGCGGGTCGGGGATCCATGCGGAACTACGGGAGTTCCGGTTAGTTTGCGGCCCTTGTGGTCATGCGGTCTTTGTGGCTACGCGGTGCGAGTCGGGGCGATCTTGGGAGTAGCTACCCTCGATCACGAGAATACCTCATGCGGGCTATGAGGTTGGCCTATGCGAGCTCTGAGAGTTCGGGGCTAGACGCGCATTTGATCTGCGGTAGTGACCGGCTTTGATCATGTAGCGATCTGAAGCAGATATCATGTCTGATTTATGACCATGTTAGTGCGTAGGTGTTAGTAGTCGGTTATGCCTTCGTACTTACCTGTCTTGTTTTATTAGGACACAGTGGGACACGGTGTTCATGTGTATTTCTTGGTGCTTTTATATCATAAAGCTGGCGTGAGGAAGGTATTCCACGGGCATGATTGATGTTATGGGCGTGAGACCCATAGTTACATTTGAGTGATGACTTTGAGGCGTGAGTCACGACTTAATATATTCGCTTATTTATTGTGAGCGTAGTTTGGTTATCATACATGTCTCCCGCTTTATAGACTATTATGATTTCATTTCTGATATTTTCGATTTCACATACTTGGTACTGTTGTCTGACCTCCTTCGGGGCTGCGTTCATCTGCGCGAGTTGAGGTACACCAGTCGTTGATCCTCGCTCTTAGGGTCACAGTTCAGCGTTTGGGAAAGCTCCGTTTCTCCGGAGGCTTATCTTGGCATAGTCCCTTGTTGTTGTAGGTGCTTACATTCAGGGGTATGACGGGGCCCTATCCCGTCGTTGTTGTCATATCATTCGTAAGTGCAGTAATCTTGTTGTGGCGAGTTGTAATGGGATGTAGCTGTTCGGTTTTAAATTGATTTATATATATATACCGTAAAGGCAAGTTTTCTCGGACTCTTTGTTTCATACTTCTTGTTATTTCATGTTATCTTCTTATGTTCCGCTGATTACTCTGATGTTGTATCACTAGGGTGCCCGGGGTAAGGCACCAGTCACGGGCCCGGGTTCGGGTCGTGACAAAAGTGGTATCAGAGCAGTTAATCCTCGGAAAGTGTCTCTGAGCCGTATCGATGAAAGTCTTGATTATCGGTGTGTTGTGCACCACACCAATAATCGAGGAGGCTATAGGATATTTAGGATTGGTTTCTATTCTTCTCACTCGAGATCGTGCCTTAGAGGCGTGTTGTAAGTTGGACCTCTCACGTATTTCTTTCCTTACCGTTATGCCTTCGCGTAGGCAACGGCCGGGCGGGAGGCAAAGCGGCCGAGAGGCTGCGAGTAAAGTCTGAGAGGGTTACGAGGCCTGAGCCTACCATCACTTTGAGTTAGGTGCTTGATCGGGGAGTTATGCTACGTCACCGGCCCAGAGATTTTAGCCGCGGCGGCGATTCCTCTGCGGCCATGATATATGAACCTTGATCCGCGGCCAGAGCAGAGAATATAGATTGCAAAGAGACAACCACATTACTAGCTATGGATTTGGCTACGAGAGTATACGATGTCTGCGAGTCTTGATGAATATCTTAGAAAGGGTTGTGCGAGTAATTCTTGATTAGGCTTGAGCATGGCACGTATGCGGGCTTGTCTGCGGCGAGCCAAAGCGTAGAGATCGGCGGGTTAACGAAGGGCGAGAAGAGGCGGGGCGAAAGGTCCTTTGGTAACTTTCAAGTCGAGTCACCTCGCGTGATTAGATTATGCACATCCACGATGCGAGTGGTCTTCCACGGATTCGGGGCGTTCGGGGTATACAGGAGTTGGTGAGAACTCCGGGGCTTGGTTCCGCGGTGTGACGCCATCGGGGAATGTCGTCTTTTAGTTGGTACTTGTTGTACCTACGACCGTCAGGGTCTGATGTCGAATGAGTGTCCTTGTAGGAGGACTTAGCCTTCAGGATCGGTGGGTAGTTCGTCATCTTCCCTAGCTATGCGCCCTACGGGGCAGGTTTGACTAGAACAACTAAGGGTAGTGAAGCAGTAGATATAGATATATCCTTAACCCTCTAGGGGTTAGTATGTGAGATAAGGTGAGTACACCTTAAGTGTTATTCTGATTGCATTGTGTAAATTGTGATTAGAAATCTTGGTTAGTTAACCAAGTAAGAGTTGGGGGATAGAGAAGGTGTGAGCCTTAGAGTTTTTTTACGTAGAGACCTTAGAGGTAAGGCCATCTCGAGTAAAAGGTGTAGTGTTATGTTTGATCCTTATCGGAGTGCATAGTGCACGTAAGCTATGTTTGTGGGATAAGTCCCTGAGTAGTGTGGGATGAAATAGGGTAGTTGAGCTAAGAAGACCGCTAGGTTTTGAATAGCGGGATTAGTGAGTTTTCCTTGGGAGCTAGCGTTTTTGCGGCGTTCTTGGGTCGGGTTGAGGCCACGTTGCGGGTCAGCCCGCGGCATGTATGGTGGTGGGGTCGGTTTGTGGTGGTCGCCTTGTGGTAGGTCCGCGAGGTGTTAGGCCCAAGTTTAGTTAACCAGTCTGAATTCGTGGACGATTCGACGATGGTCGGGCGAGGAGGTCGGCCGTCTTGTCTTAGCAAAGACCGTTTACTCGGCAGTGTGGATTTATCAGAAAGGTTGTAAGGCTGCAGGGTGCCTACCTTCACCTTATGTGACAGCGGAGCCAGTGCAGTGTTTCTTTTCGGAGGTTTTACTAGGGAAGGTTAGGAACTCAGGTGAGTCTCAGAATCACATTCGCCCTCGGGCCAGTGTTTGGATTTCAGGGATAGTTGCGAGAATTGTTGTCTCCTGTTGAAGGAGTGTTTAAGCTACCATTTCAGTGTTCGGATGTCGCCTTATGAAGCCTTGTAGGGGCGGATGTGTAAGTCGCCGGTCGATTGGTTCGATGTTGGCAAGATTCAGATAGTTGGTTCAGGCTTGTTCCAGCAGACTGTGGATAGGGTAAAGCTTGTCTAGAAGAGGTTCTGGCAGCTCAGAGAAATCGTGCGGATAATCGGCGGCACGCTTAGAGTTCGAGTTGACGGTCGGTCTTCTTGAAAGTACCACGGGGTTGGGTGTGACGAGCTTGGAAAGCAGAGGAACTTAGCGAGTTACTTTGGGCCGCACGAGTTCATGTGAAGAATAGGCCAGGTTGCCTATATGTTAGCTTTTGTCGTCCGACTTAGGAGGCAGTACGTCCGGTCTTTCGTATTGTTATGATCGGGAAAGTATCGGAGATCCATCCAGAGTGTTCCCAGTTAATGATGACCACGTTAGAGATAGTAACCCCGAGTTTTGGAACGAAGCGATATCGAAATGTGGTAAGAGTTCGAGTGTCACGACGACCTCAGGGATCGCATGCAGCCCGGTACCATTTGTTAGGTCGCCGGAGTGACACTAGAACCTCGCGGCAAAGTGACAAAAGTGGTATCACGACGAGTAAAGGGAGAAGCGAGCATGTATGGCGAGCATAGATGTGATCATTTCTTTTGTAAGGAGAAGGTGCGAAGGAAGTATATTTTAGACCCCGGAGAGAGGTGTTTGTGGTAATGTTAGAGGTGTTTCCTCGTGGACTTGGATGTAAGTATTTTGCGCAGGTGTTGTTGTGGCCAGTTGTGGCAGGATTGTTCAGGTAAGTATAGTAGTGAAGACTATACTGGCGCACGTTTGGTTTGAGACTTAGAAGGAACATTCGGGACGAATGTTTCTAAGGAGGAGAATGTTATACCGTATTTTGAGTATGTACGTGGGGCGTAAGTAGAAAAATTTGAACTTGAGAATAGGCTTGGCGAATTATTCTTTGTGCACAACACGGTTAGAGTCGTTTTTACGAAGCGTTTCCACGACTTTCGTAGGGAAAATTCCGGTTATGTCATTTTTAATTTTGCGGATTTTTACGAGAGGCGAAACATTTTGGGCCAACAAGAGGCGACACTTGTCACCTCTCATTGGAAGGACTTAGGCGGTAAAGGGGTTGGGCGAATTGGCCATTGTTTGGTCGAGGAGTTGGTAGGATATTTTGGTGGTAGATGGATAAGGTGCACTTGGCTTGATCTTGACCTACTTGCCTTGCACTTGGCATGATCTTGGCCATTGGTTGGCCTTTGCTTGACCTATAAATAACCCCCGCTGAAGACTTCTTCATCCATTCTAGAAATCTCTAAGTGTTCAAATCCTCCCTCTCTTATATGTGTTCTCGTCCAACACCATCCCACTCCCCTTGGCGAGAGTTATCCCCACTCGCATGGTGCTAGCCAGTGGGTACCCACTCCCCTAGCCTAGTTGTTTTCGTATAATACCCCCCTTTTTGTGGGATAGAGATACTCTCAAAGGTATTGTTGTAATGCCCCAATTCCCTTAGCCGTATACCTTGTAGTCTTCCAAAGATACCTCATCGTAGAGCAGAAAATACTACCTAAATGTCCCTTTTTGTCTCAAACCGAAACCCTAAGGAAAATCTCCATAGTTAGTGGGAGTAGTATGTAGAAGTTGGTTAGAACTTCTAAGGGTGGTTTGGAGCTGGTTGGAGCGCACGGAGTTGGAGCTAAACGTTGCCCAGGATCGACTTTATACTTGGATAATTATGGGCTTATCGAGGTAAATATCTTGTCCCTCTATTGTAATTTGAAATTACATGATTGTTAGACTAAATAGTTGAAGTATACTATATATAAAACTGAACGTTGTTATCGGCAATGTCTTTGGACTTAAGCCTGAATAATAAGAAACCTTTTCGAAAGAAGAGTGTTGAACTGTAATTACATAGGACTGTATTACAGTAGACTTGTGTAGCTTTCCTGTGAGGTAGAATTGTGCGTCGGATTAGGCGTATAACCCCTGGTTGGCTTGGTAGCCACCCAGATGAAGGAGGAGATTTCTGCTGTTGCGGGAGAGTCTTCTTAGAATTTTTACGTAGAATGTTCTCTGAAGAGATCTAAATGTTAATAAAGCGCCTTGTGGCCTTATAGGTGGAAGTACTATGCGTGGCGCGATCTACTTGGCTTAAGGAGTGGCGGTTTGAGGTACTTGGAGCGTTTGCTATTAGTCGATAATCGTCGCGGTATGTGAACCTCTTCCTATCTCTTCTAGCATGATATGTGTGTAACTATGTAGTGCGGTGAGCGTACGTGTGTTAAATGTATTTGATTGGTCTAAAACATAAAGTGTTATAACGGCTTTATGGGAAGTTGGTTATAACAACTTTATGTATGTAAGAAAATACTTGTGGTTTTAAAGGTAAGCGATCCGAACTATAAGCGGTGGTTATGTGATAATAAAGAACTTGAAGTATTTCAAAAGATTTTTGAATCATTTTGAAAGGAGAGTAATACTTGGTTTTGAAAACTTAAGAGTTATACTAGCTTTATGGGAAGTTAGGTATAACGGCTTAAGAATGTTTCTTGATTTGGAAATCGGAATGTGTATCGACAAACCAACTGCAGCGTTAATAAAAGGAAATATTTTGTGATTAAGTATTATTAAAACCGGTAGAAACTTCCATCCGCATAGAAGCTAAGATGAGACAAAATGATATTTCCTAGATCATGGTCTTTGTAATAAGATTGTTATAAACAAGAATATCCTACTCATATAAGGCTTATGTTTTCTCGGATGGTTTAAAAGAGAATTATATTCTTAAATGAATAAGACTATGAACTACGAAACCTTTCTAAAATAAGAACCGTGAACATTTGAAATTAGGCAAACTTGGACGTTTGGAAAATAATGTTGTTACTTGATTTTACAAAGGTAAGTGTTTTGATTTACTTCAAAAGATAATCACTCTATTTTCATATACTACGGGTATTGTGTGACTTTTGTAAACGTAACGTATCTTTTAAAAGATAATGTATGAAGTACTTTGGGAATAGATACCCAATCTTGTTAATCATATATTAGAATGTACCTTGTGTGTATAACATGATTGTGTTGGTTTGTGATAGCCTTGTAATACTTTCTTGTTGATTTGATAAGTAAACATACTAGGATGCTACGTGTGTTAATATCTTGTGATGTTTTGTGTAAAGGGGGTTTTCCCTCGACTGCGCTTAAAGTTGTTTGACTCTCAACCGTTATGTTGGTATTGTACCACTCACCTTGACTTGTCTCCGGAGGTTGGCGCCTCCGTCGCGGGGTAGACTTCGGTGATGCAGGACCATGATTCGAGAATACCTCATGCGGGTCCAGGGGATCCATGCGGAACTACGGGAGTTCCAGGTTAGTTTGCGGCCCTTGTGGTCATGCGGTCTTTGTGGCCATGCGGTGCGAGTCGGGGCGATCTTGGGAGTAGCTACCGATCACGAGAATACCTCATGCGGGCCTATGAGGTTGGCCTATGCGGAGCTACGGAGAGTTCGAGGCTAGACGCGCATTTGATCTGCGAGCGAGTGACGGCTTTGATCATGTGATGATCTAGACAAATATCATGATCTGATTTATGACCATGTTAATCTTGTAGGTGTTAGTAGTCGGTTATGCCTTCGTACTTACCTGTCTTTGTTTTATTAGGACACAGGTGGGACACGGTGTTCATGTGTATTTCTTGGTGCTTTTATATCATAAGCTGGCGGTGAGGAAAGGTATTCCACAGGCATGATTGATGTTATGGGCGTGAGACCCATAGTTACATTTGAGTGATGACTTTGAGGCGTGAGTCACGACTTAATATATTTGTCTATTTATTGTGAGCGTAGTTTGGTTATCATACATGTCTCTGCTTTATAGACTATTATGATTTCATTCTGATATTTTTGATTTCACATACTTGGTACTGTTATCGACCTCGCCCGAAGTGCGTTCATGCCGCAGGTTGAGGTACACCAGTCGTTGATCCTCGCTCTTAGGGTCACAGTTCAGCGTTTGGGAAAGCTCCGTTTCTCCGGAGGCTTATCTTGGCATAGTCCCCTGTTGTTGTAGGTGCTTACATTCAGGGGTATGACGGGGCCCTGTCCCGTCGTTGTTGTCATATCATTCGTAGAAGTGCATGAAATCTTGTTGTGGCGAGTTGTAATGGGATGTAACTGTTCGGTTTTAAATTGATTTATATATATATGCCGTAAGGCAAGTTTTCTCAGACTATTGTTTCATACTTCTTGTTATTTCATGTTATCGTCTTATGTTCCGCTGATTACTCTGATGTTGTATCACTAGGGTGCCCGGGGTAAGGCACCAGTCACGGGCCCGGGTTCGGGTCGTGACAGAGGCACATAGTTCTCGTTACTCTATTCATCCGGGGTCGACTAAGATGTACCATGACCTCAGGTGTATATATTGGTGGGATGGCCTGAATAGGGACGTTGCGGAGTTTGTGGCGCAGTGTCCGAATTGTCAGCAGGTCAAGGTGGAGCACCAGAAGCCTGATGGGTTATTGCAGATGATAGAGACTCAAACATGGAAATGAGAGGTGATCAATATGGACTTTATTACAGAGTTACCTCACACTCAGAGGAAGCATGATTCTATCTGGATTATTGTCGACAGGCTGACGAAATCAACCCACTTTCTTCCAGTCAGAACGATTTTTTCGGCCGAGGATTATGCTAGATTGTATATCAGAGAGATTGTGAGACTGCACGGAGTGCCTATATCGATCATTTCGAGATGAGAGCCCGGTTCGGCTAACTTTTGGAGGTCTTTCCGGAAGGATTAGGGACACGTGAGTCTCGATCGCGTTTCATCCTCGAGCCAAGCGGACGGGCGAACGTACTATCCAGACACTTGAGGATATGTTGCGGGCCTGTGTTATTGATTTCAGGGGTAGCTGGGAGGATCATTTACCTCTTGTGGAGTTTGCATATAACAACAGCTACCATTCTAGTATCCAGATAGCGCCTTATGAGGCCTTATACGGGAGGAAGTGCAGGTCACCGATAGGCTGGTTTGAGGTGGGAGAAGTTCGGTTAGTCGGGACAGACTTGATTCAGCAGGCAGTGGATAAGGTGAAGCTTATCCAGGAGCGGTTATTGTCAGCTTAGAGTCGACAGAAGTCGTATGCAGATCATCGGCGTCGACACTTGGAGTTTGAGGTGGATGATTGGGTCTTCCTGAAGGTATCACCCATAAAGGGCGTGATGAGATTTGGGAAGAAGGGGAAACTTAGCCCAAGGTACATTGGGCCTTACCTGATCGTCTGTAGGGTAGGCAAGGTTGCCTATGAGTTGGATCTGTCGTCCGATATGGAGGCAGTACATCCAGTTTTTCATGTGTCTATGTTGCGGAAGTGTATTGGAGATCCATCTAGAGTGCACCCGATTTGTGATGTCCAGGTGACAGAGGGGTTATCATATGAGGAGAGACCCATAGCGATACTTGATCGCCAGGTTAGGCGACTGCAGACAAAGGATGTGGCTTCCGTCAAGGTCTTATGGCGGAACGAGAGCAGGGAAGAAATGACGCGGGAAGCAGAGGAGGACATGATAAAGAGGTATCCTCACTTGTTCCCTACACCTCCAGGTAACCCACTTTCCTTCTTGTTAGTTTTTAAATTTAGCAATTATGCTTAAGTATTGTTGTGGCCATGTGGAGCGTATTTTTTTTCGCAAGAAGAATAGTTAAGAGGGTCTATGTCGATATTGTGATTTGAGTAAGCCTAGAAGGAACATTCGGGACGAATGTTTTTAAGGGGGGGAGAATGTTACACCCCGTAGTTCAGGTCATGCTTTTGAGAATATACGAAAGGAATTGAGACTTAAATTTTAGGATGATGGGTTGACGGAATGTTTCAGACGGGTTGTTAGTCAACTTTGAGGCGGTTTATGTCCTATTACATTGAGAGTTCCTAGGTGTTTCAAAGGCCTAGTACGTAGTTCGTTGAGTCTAGTTTCCAACGCAACCAACCGTTCGTCGATAGGACATAGGAGTAGAAAGTTATGGGAGTTACAAGTTCAGTGCACAGTCGAGCAGAAAAGCAACATCGGTCAGGGGCCACAGCGCCGCGATGCCGGATGCAGGGCCGCGGCGCCGGATAATTTTGGACAACGCTGAAGATGCAGCGCCGCGGCGCCGGAAAGCAGGGCCGCGGCGCCGGACGTGCCGAGACTTTGCCGAGGTCTCAGCGCCGCGCAGTGCGGGCAGCGGCGCGGGTTCTGCGAACACGGGAAAAATCAGAACTGTTTTTTAAAAAAAAGAGGCCATGGGTGGGTGACAAGTGTCCCCCCCCCATCTGATTTTTGCATGTCCTATTTATTGACCAAGTCTTGCAGACTTGGTCATTCTTCAAAGCTCCTTCTTCTCTCTAAAAAGGTTCTTCCTTCTCTCTAAAATCCCTCTCCCTTCTCTCTAGAAATTCAAGAAGAAACCAAAGCCTAGAGAAATTTCAGAAAAAGTGGCAAGAAGGAAACATGTTGACAAGCTTGTAGGAGGGTTGTGGAGGTGATTGTGGAAATAAGACAAGTGGAATTTGTTGGACTAATTTGGGTAAGCTCTAAGGTAACAATCATTTCTCTTTTGCTAGTATATTGTGTTGCATGTGTGGAAGAAGGGACTTTTAGTTGCCAATATTGCCTTTAGATTTATTGCATGTAGAATTTGGATAAGAATTTGGATTATAAAGAAATTGGATAAGAATTTGGATTAAAAAGGAATTGGATAAGAATTTATGTTGTTATACCTCAAAATTGCCAAATTGGACCTTGTAGTTTGTATTAGTTGTTATGTATTGTGGGGCAGAATTTTACACGTTCAAGTTAGGTGTGTAATCCCCTTTGTGTTGATTGGATTGTTGAGCCTTAAAGGTGGCGTGTTTGGTTATTGAATTCGGCCTTGAAAAAGGTGGCAAAGTATGTAGAAACAAAGGAAGTGTTGTCCAATTTTCCGTAGGAATAAGGGACGTTTCTATTAGAATGTTCTATGTTGAAGATAGAGGCTAATGGACGTATTATGGTCATTATAGGTTAAACATACTACGTGCGGTATATTGGAATTGCAAGTGGATTGACCCGAAGAGGTATGTGGAACTTTCTTATCTCTTGAACATAAATAGTTGCACTTACGTAGTACGGTAGACGTACAAGACTTTGATATCCCTTACTTGTTTTAAGGATGTCTTAAGTTTTCAAAGTTAAAGGGTTTGAAGTGTTTTAAGTATATGATACCTGTTTCGTTTTAAAAGTATAAGTCCCTTGGGTATAGGGAAATTTATTTGACTAATGTATAAAGTTGATATAGCGACTTTATGGGAAGTGGTTATATTAGCTTTATGGATGGTTAATAAAGAAAGAGTTACTCTAAGTAAAATAAGTTCGGATAAATGATTTGAATTGGTGAAAGGCAAATTGATTTTAAGGCATTAATTGTCTAAGGTTTTAAAAGGAATGAAGTCACTTGATTTAGAAGTCTATTATATTTCTAAAAGGGAATGTGACTTGTCTTGAAAAGTAGTCGTGTCACGACCCGAACCCGGGCCCGTGACTGGTGCCTTACCCCGGGCACCCTAGTGATACAACATCAGAGTAATCAGCGGAACATAAAACAAGACATGAAAATATTATGAAGTAAGAAACAGTAATCGGAGAAAACTTATCTTACGGCATATATATAAATCAATTTTAAAACCGAACAGTTACATCCCATTACAACTCTGCCCACAACAGTACTACAAACCTCTAAGAATGATACGACAACAATGGCGGGACAGGGCCCCGCCATACCCCTGAATGTAAATACCTACAACGACAGAGGACTATACCACTGATAAGCCTCCGGAGAAACGGAGCTTCCCATACGCTGAACTGTGACCCCGAGAACTAGGATCAACGACTGGTGTACCTCAACCTGCGGCATGAACGCAGCCCCCCGAAGGAGGTCAGTACAACAGGTACCAAGTATGTGAAACTGAAAATACTGTAAATGAAATCATAATAGTCTATAAAGCAGAAGACATGTATGATAACCAAATGAAATACGTGTCCCGGCCCATCCCGTGGGACTCGGTGTATAATCAGATGAAATACGTGTCCCTGCCCATCTCGTGGGACTCGGTGTATAATCAGATGGAATACGTGTCCCTGCCCATCTCGTGGGACTCGGTGTATAATCAGATGAAATACGTGCCCCTGCCCATCTCGTGGGACTCGGTGTATAATCAGATGGAATACGTGTCCCTGCCCATCTCGTGGGACTCGGTATAATCGGATGAAATCGTGCTCGCCCATCTCGTGGGACTCGGTATAATCGGATGGAATACGTGCCTCGCCATCTCGTGGGACTCGTATAATCAGATGGAATACGTGTCCCTGCCCATCTCGTGGGACTCGGTGTAGAATCGTTCATAACAAATCAACCGGCCCTCCATCGAGAGACGCGGGGGTACAGAAATACAACAAAGGCTATCACAACAAGCATAGGCAAGTTTCACAATAACAAGCATAGGCAAGTTATACACAACTCAAAGTACTTTCATTTTATACCAAAGTCCGGGTTTTAACCCTAAAGTACTACGTACGTTAAATTCCTTTTAAAGATCCATTTCTTTTACAAAGGTCACCCGATACCCGTAGTATAAAAATAGAGTGACTAACATTGTTAAGTAAACCAAAATGCTTTCCTTTGTAAAATCAAGTAACAACCTTATTTTCCAAACGTTCAAGTTTGCCTAATTTCAAATGCTCAAGTTTCTCATTTTAGAAAAGGTTTCGTAGTTCATAGTTTTAATCCTTTAAAACATAATTCTCCTTTAAACGTTTTGAGAAACATATGTCTTATATGTGAGTAGGTTATTCTTGTTTATAATCAATCTTATTAAGCAGCCATGATCTAGGAAATGTAATATCATTTTGTCTCATCTTAGCTTCTATACAGATGGAGGTTTCTACTGGTTTTAATACCATACTTCATTATTCAATACATTTTCCTTTATTAACGCTGCAGTGGTTTGTCGATACTCATTCTGATTTCCGAAATCAATAAAACATTATTCCTTTTAAAACCAAGTACTCATTACTCACGAATGAGGTTTCACACTTTTAACAAAATTCATATCAATACCATTAAGTCAAGTCTCTTATCTTCTAAAAATCAGTAAACCATTCTTTTTATCACTCTTAAGACGTTATACCTAACTTCCCATAAAGCTAGTACAACTCTTATGTTTTCAAAGCCAAGTATTACTACACATCAAATCTGTTATAAGTCAAATCAGTTACCCTTTGAAACCACAAGCATTTTCTTACCTACATAAAGTTGTTATAACCAACTTCCCATAAAGCCGTTATAACACTTTATGTTTCAAACCAATCAAATACATTAAACACATGTACGTCTACCGTACTACATAGTTATACACATATCATGCTAGAACAGATAGGAAGAGGTTCACATACCTCGCGACGATTATCGACTAATAGCAAAACGCTCCAAGTACCTCAAACCGCCGGCTACTCCTTAAGCCAAGTAGATCGCGCCACGCATAGTACTTCAACCTATAAGGCCACAAGGCGCTTATTAACATCTAGGTCTAATCGTAGAACATTCTACAGAAAATTCGCAAAGACCTCCCCGCAACGGCGTAAATCTCCTCTCTCAATCGAGGCCGCTACCAAGCCAACCAGGGGGTTTGCACGTCTAACCGGCCGTGGACGATTCTACTACACAGTAAGGCTACACAAGTCATCAGTAATACGGTCTATGTAATTACGATTCGATTCTTCTTTAAATTCAGCTTAAGTCAAAAGACATTGCCGCACAATTATGTTGATTCTATATATAGTATACTTCAACTATACATTCCTACAACATGTAATTTCCAATTACAATAGAAGGTCAAGAGTGTTTACCTCGATAAGCCCAAAATTATCCGAGTTTAAATGTCGATCCTGAGCAAGGTTTAGCTCCTACTCTGTGCGCTCCGACCCGCTCCAAACAACCCTTAGAAGTTCTAACCAACTTCTACTTAAACTCCAACCAACTATGGAGATTTTCCTTAGGGTTTCGGTTTGAGACAAAAAGGGACATTTAGGTAGTATTTCCGGGCTCTACGTATGAGGTATCTTTGGAATACTACAAGGTATACGGCTAAGGTAATTTGGGTATAACAACAATACTTTTGAGAGTATTTCTACCAAGAGGGGTATATATACGAGACAACACCACAAAGGTGTATACCCTCTACTACCCCACTAGGGGTACTCTCGCCAAGGGGAGGAACTCTCGGCCACAAGGCCTCACAAAGGGGGAGGACGAGAACACTACTCAAGGGGAGGGAGGATTTTAAAACTTAGGAAATTTAGGAATGGATGAAGAAGTCTTCCAAAGGGGGGTATTTATAGGTCTAGCAAAGGCCAACCAATGGCCAAGATCATGCCAAGTGCAAGGTAAGTGTAGGGCCAAGATCATGCCAAGTGCACCTTATCCATCTACCACAAAAATATCCTACCTACTACTTGACAAAAATGTCAAGGAAATCGTCCCAAATTCGCCCCACTTTTCCGCCAATGAGAGGGTGCCAAGTGGCACCCTCTCGTTGGTCCAACACGTTTCGTCTCTCGGAAAAATCCGCAAAAATTAGAAATGACATAGCCGGAATTTTCCCTTCGCTAGTTGTGAAAAACGTTTCGTCGAAAAACGACTCTAACCGGGTGTTGTGCACAAATAAAATCGGTCAAGCCACTTTAAAGTTCAAATTTCTCTACGTACGTCCTCACGCACATACCGAAATACGGGGTATAACATTCTCCCCTCCTTAGAAACATTCGTCCTGAATGTTCCTTCTAAGTCTCAAAGCAAACGTGCGCCAGTATAGTCTTCACTACTATACTTACCAGAACAATCCTGCCACACCTGGCCACAGAAAACACCTGCGCACAATTCTTACATCCAAGCCCACGAGGAAACACCTCTAATCATCACCAAAGTAATGATCACATCAATGCTCGCCATACATGCTCGCTTCTTCCCACTTTTGTCACTTTGCCGCGAGGTTCTAGTGTCACTCCGGCGACCCAACAAATGGTACCGGGCTGCATGCGATCCCTGAGGATGTCGTACACTTCTTGTACACTCGAACTCTTACCACACTTCTGTCACTGCTTCAGTTTCCAAATATCGGGGTTATTATCTTCAACTTGGTCATCATTAACTGGGAACACTCTGGATGGATCTCCGATTTCCTTCTCGAACATAACACGAAAGACTGGACGCACTGCCTCCTAAGTCGGACGGCAAATGCTAACATATAGACAAACTGGCCTATCCCTCACCTGAACTCAAAAGGCCCAAAGTAATTCGGGCTAAGTTTCTCTTACACCCTATCCGGTGGTACCTTCAAGAAGACCGAGTCAACTGAACTCTGGCGTCGTTCAGATAACCCGCACGATTCCTCCGAGCCGCCAAAAACTTCCTCTAGATAAGCTTCACTATCCACGATCATTGGAACAAGCTCAACCAACTATCTGAACCTTGCCAACATCGAACCAATCGGCCAAGAACTTACACTTCCGCCCCTACAAGGCTTCATAAGGCGACATCAGAACACTAAAATGGTAGCTTAAACACCCTTCAACAGAGACAACAATCCTTGCAACTACCGCGAAATCCAAACAACGCCCGAGGCGAATGTGATTCTCGAGACTCACTGAGTTCCTAACCTGCTCGTAAAACTTTGAAAGAAAAAGAAACAGTAGTAACTGGGCCCCACTGTCGCCATAAGGTGAAGGTAGGCACCGTGCAGCCTTACAACCTTTACGATATATCAACATCGCCGAGTACACTGGCCCCGACCGAAAAACACGAGGTGCCCCATCGGCCCGACCATCGGTTTGAACGCATCCACGAACTCGCATTTGGTTAACTAAACATGGGCCTAACACCCTCGTGACCTATCACGCGGGACCACCACAACCGACCACCACCATACAGCCGCAGTTGACCCGCAACATGGCCTCAACCCTACCCAAGATCGCGAAAACACTAGCTCCCGATCCGAACAATTTCACAAATCACGTTACGAAAACCTAGCGGTCTTCCTAGCTCAACTACCCTTTCATATCACGCTACTCGAGGATTTATCCCAAAACATATCTCTCGTGCACAATGCACTCCGTCGAGGTTAAACATAAAAATATAAATCTTTTACCCAAGATGGCCTTGCCTCTAAGGTCTCTACGTATAAAGCTCTAAGGCTCACACTTTCCTTATGTCCAATCTTACCTCATACTAACCATGATTTCCTAATCACAATTTACACCATGCTATCTGAACATAACACTTAAGGTATACTCACCGATCACATATCGATCTCTAGAGGGTTAAGGATATATTTATATCTACTGCTTCATTCACCTTAGTCGTTCTAATCAAACCTACCCCGTAGGGCACATAGCTAGGGGAGATGACGAACTACCCACCGATCATGAAGGTTGAGTCATCCTACTAGGACATCCTTTCGACACATGGCTCGACGGACGCAGTAAAACAAGTACCAACTAAAAGATGACATTCCCGATGACGTCATCGCTATGTGAACACCGGGAAAAGCGAATCCGTGGCCGAACCTACGTAGCCGTGGAACGGAAGCTCGAGCTCGACCAACTCCTGCATACCGAACGTCACGAACCACGTGGAGGACCTTCGCACGGTGGATGTGCATAATCTAATCGGCGTGAGGTGACTCGACTCGAAAGTTACCAAAGGACCTTGCCGCTCGCCTCTTCTCATTGTCCTTCGTTAACCCGTCGATCTCTACGTTTCTCGCCTGCGCATAAGCCCGCATACGTGCCATGCTCAAGCCTAATCAAGAATTACTCGCACAACCCTTTCTAAGATTTTCATCAAGACTCGCGTACATCGGTATACTCTGCGGTAGCCAAATCCATAGCTAGTAATGTGGTTGTCTCTTTGCAATCTATATTCTCTATTCGGTCGTGGATGAAGGTTCATATATCATGGCCGCAGAGCTAATCCGCCGTGCAGCTAAACTCACTGGGTGGTGACGAGCATAACTCCCCGATCAAGCACCTAACTCAGGTGAGGGTTGGGCCTGTGCCCTCGTAACCCTCTGAACTATACTCGCAGCTCCCTCGGCTGCCTTGCCCTCCTGGGCCCGGGTTTGCCCTACGCGGAGGTATAACGGCAAGGGAAAGAAATACGTTTAGAGGGTCCAACTTACAACACAACTCTAAGGCACGATCTCAGAGTGAGAAGAATAGAAACCAATCCTAAATATCCTATAGCCTCCTGATTATTGGTGTGGTGCACAACACACCGATAATCAAGACTCTACTAGATACGGCTCAGACACTTTCCGAGGATTAAGCGCTCGATACCACTTTTGTCACGACCAACCGGGCCCGTGATCGTGCCTTACCGGGCACCCTAGTGATACAACATCGAGTAATCGGAACATAAAACAAGACATGAAAATATTATGAAGTAAGAAACGATGTCGGAGAAAACTTGCCTTACGCATATATATAAATCAATTTTAAACCAACAGCTACATCCCATTACAACTCGCCCACAACAGATTACTGCACCTCTAAGAATGATACGACAACAATGGCGGGACAGGGCCCCGCCATACCCCTGAATGTAAATACCTACAACGACAGGGGACTATACCACTGATAAGCCTCCGGAGAAACGGAGCTTCCCATACGCTGAACTGTGACCCCGAGAACTAGGATCAACGACTGGTGTACCTCAACCTGCGGCATGAACGCAGCCCCCCGAAGGAGGTCAGTACAACAGGTACCAAGTATGTGAAACTGAAAATACTGTAAATGAAATCATAATAGTCTATAAAGCAGGAGACATGTATGATAACCAAATGAAATACGTGTCCCGGCCCATCCCGTGGGACTCGGTGTATAATCAGATGAAATACGTGTCCCTGCCCATCTCGTGGGACTCGGTGTATAATCAGATGGAATACGTGTCCCTGCCCATCTCGTGGGACTCGGTGTATTATCAGATGAAATACGTGCCCCTGCCCATCTCGTGGGACTTGGTGTATAATCAGATGAAATACGTGTCCCTGCCCATCTCGTAGGACTCGGTGTATAATCAGATGAAATACGTGCCCCTGCCCATCTCGTGGGACTCGGTGTATAATCAGATGGAATACGTGCTTCGCCATCTCGTGGGACTCGGTGTATAATCGATGGAATACGTGTCCTCGCCATCTCGTGGGACTCGGTGTAGAATCGTTCATAACAAATCAACCGGCCCTCCATCGAGAGACGCGGGGGTACAGAAATACAACAAAGGCTATCACAACAAGCATAGGCAAGTTTCACAACAACAAGCATATGCAAGTTATACACAACTCAAAGTACTTTCATTTTATTCCAAAGTCCGGGTTTTAACCCTAAAGTACTACGTACGTTAAATTCCTTTTAAAGATCCATTTCTTTTACAAAGGTCACCCGATACCCGTAGTATAAAAAATAGAGTGACTAACATTGTTAAGTAAACCAAAATGCTTTCCTTTGTAAAATCAAGTAACAACCTTATTTTCCAAACGTTCAAGTTTGCCTAATTTCAAATGCTCAAGTTTCTCATTTTAGAAAAGGTTTCGTAGTTCATAGTTTTAATCCTTTAAAACATAATTCTCCTTTAAACGTTTTGAGAAACATATGTCTTATATGTGAGTAGGTTATTCTTGTTTATAATCAATCTTATTAAGCAGCCATGATCTAGGAAATGTAATATCATTTTGTCTCATCTTAGCTTCTATGCAGATGGAGGTTTCTACTGGTTTTAATACCATACTTCATTATTCAATACATTTTCCTTTATTAACGCTGCAGTGGTTTGTCGATACTCATTCTGATTTCCGAAATCAGTAAAACATTATTCCTTTTAAAACCAAGTACTCATTACTCACGAATGAGGTTTCACACTTTTAACAAAATTCATATCAATACCATTAAGTCAAGTCTCTTATCTTCTAAAAATCAGTAAACCATTCTTTTTATCACTCTTAAGACGTTATACCTAACTTCCCATAAAGCTAGTACAACTCTTATGTTTTCAAAGCCAAGTATTACTACACATCAAATCCGTTATAAGTCAAATCAGTTACCCTTTGAAACCACAAGCATTTTCTTACCTACATAAAGCTGTTATAACCAACTTCTCATAAAGCCGTTATAACACTTTAGATTTCAAACCAATCAAATACATTAAACACATGTACGTCTACCGTACTACATAGTTATACACATATCATGCTAGAACAGATAGGAAGAGGTTCACATACCTCGCGACGATTATCGACTAATAGCAAAACGCTCCAAGTACCTCAAACCGCCGGCTACTCCTTAAGCCAAGTAGATCGCGCCACGCATAGTACTTCAACCTATAAGGCCACAAGACGCTTATTAACATCTAGGTCTAATCGTAGAACATTCTACGTAAAATTCGCAAAGACTTCCTCCCGCAACAGCGTAAATCTCCTCATCGATCGAGGCCGCTATCAAGCCAACCGGGGGGGTTTGCACGTCTAACCGGACGTGTACGATTCTACTACACAGTAATGCTACACAAGTTCATCAGAATACTGTCTATGTAATTACGATCGATTCTCTTCTTTAAATTCAGGCTTAAGTCAAAAGACATTGCCGCACAATTATGTTCAGTTCTATATATAGTATACTTCAACTATACATTCCTACAACATGTAATTTCCAATTACAATAGAAGGTCAAGAGTGTTTACCTCGATAAGCCCAAAATTATCCGAGTTTAAATGTCGATCCTGAGCAAGGTTTAGGTCCTACTCCGTGCGCTCCGACCCGCTCCAAACAACCCTTAGAAGTTCTAACCAACTTCTACTTAAACTCCAACCAACTATGGAGATTTTCCTTAGGGTTTCGGTTTGAGACAAAAAGGGACATTTAGGTAGTATTTCCGGGCTCTACGTATAGAGGTATCTTTGGAATACTACAAGGTATACGGCTAAGGTAATTTGGGTATAACAACAATACTTTTGAGAGTATTTCTACCAAGAGGGGGGGTATATATACGAGACAACACCACAAAGGGTGTATACCCCTCCTACCCCACTGTGGGGTACTCTCGCCAAGGGGAGGAACTCTCGGCCACAAGGCCTCACAAAGGGGGAGGACGAGAACACTACTCAAGGGGAGGGAGGATTTTAAAACTTAGGAAATTTAGGAATGGATTAAGAAGTCTTCCAAAGGGGGGTATTTATAGGTCTAGCAAAGGCCAACCAATGGCCAAGATCATGCCAAGTGCAAGGCAAGTGTAGGGCCAAGATCATGCCAAGTGCACCTTATCCATCTACCACAAAAATATCCTACCTACTACTTGACAAAAATGTCAAGGAAATCGTCCCAAATCCGCCCCACTTTTCCGCCAATGAGAGGGTGCCAAGTGGCGCCCTCTCGTTGGTCCAACACGTTTCGTCTCTCGGAAAAATCCGCAAAAATTAGAAATGACATAGCCGGAATTTTCCCTTCGCAAGTTGTGAAAAACGTTTCGTCGAAAAACGACTCTAACCGGGTGTTGTGCACAAATAAAATCGGTCAAGCCACTTTAAAGTTCAAATTTCTCTACGTACGTCCTCACGTACATATTCTGGAAATACGGGGTATAACAAGTCGTGACTTGATACTACGATTATTAGTATCTTGGAAGTTTTATATAAAAAAGAGTATTTTCTTAAAAGGTTAGAGGTACGTGGTACTTGGGTTGAATTCCCGGATTTTCTCTTAAATAACATGTTTGTGCCTTAAGTAAACTAAATGAGAGGATATATTAATAATGCTAATAAGAAGTTAGGGGATTTTCTTAACTTGCTTATGTTATGATAAGTCGGTAGCGCTTATGTTATGTATGATAGCCGGTTGTGCTAGGTTACGTATTATTATTATATTTACGGGGTAAACCCCGGGTTACTACTTATGCCATGGATTTGCTACCCATGATGCGAGTGCGGCGCTTGTACTCATGCGGGGCCACTGGGTCCATGCGGGTGAAATAGTCCCATGCGAGGCGGATGACCTCATGCGGGTCCACAGGACCTATGCGGGTGAAATAGTCACAGGAGTAGGATTGCATAATGATACTACGGGCGAGGGACCCTGTTTTGATCATGAGCCTCCTATTTTTATGCAGTAGAGTTTATACTTGTTACTCTCATTGTTAGTAAGGCACAGTGCAATGTAATTTGATTTTCATCCATGACTCCAGCATATTTTAGACTTATGATATTATTACAGTATTTTTCAGTTTTTACATACTTGGTACATATTGTGTACTGACCCCCTTCCTCAGGGGCTGCGTTCATGCCGCAGGTAGGGGTAAGCAGGTGAGATCCTCATTCTTAGGATCTTTGCTCTGGTGTCAGAAGCTCCATTTCTCCGGAGGCTTGACTTTTGGTACGGTTCTCCCTGATGTTGTAGATATTATGTACATTCAGGGGTATGACGGGGCCCTGGCCCGTCATAGTGGTTACACACTCTTAGAGGCCTGCAGTCCTGTTATAAATTGGGATGTAACTGTTCAGTTTTTGTTATATTTATGTTTACGGAAAGGTAACCATTTTGGGTTAGCCTGTTTCATATTTTATATGGTTTCTTGTTATGAGTTTACTTCCGCTGGTTTTCTCTGATGTTGTATCACAAGGGTTCCCGGGGTAAGGCACCAGTCACGGGTCCAAGGTCGGGTCGTGACATATTTCTAGAGGTCTGTAGTAACATTTGTGGTTTGGGCTGTAAGAACAAAGTTGTACTGTGTTACTTTTTGGTTATGTTTATATTATGAAAGGCAGCCTTATCGGCTAGCCGGTGATGTTTATTGTCTAAGCATGTTTATGGGTTGTGTATGTTCCGCTGCTATTCTCTGATGTGTACCCGAGAGGGGTGCCCAGGTAGGGCACCAGTCGCGGCCCGGGGTCGGGTCGTGACAGGGACTTCCTCTAAGATGTAGTGAAGTTACTCAACTTCTTTTCACGCTTTGTATGGAGTGGAGGACTCCGATTCTCTCACGAATCGGTTGATTCAAGTTTGCTTAGAGGTTTGTATAAGATACACCATACACATTCTCTTGTGGCTATGGCGTTCTTTATATCCGATGTCCAGTTTGCATCGTTGTGTTCTCCCAGAACGACCGGACATCCGGAATACCTTAATCCGTAGATTAGAGAACATCTCAGATATCTGCCTCAGTGACATGCAGTAATTATTTCCAAGATCACCAGTGAACCTGGTTCAACTGGTTGATTTGGCAAACGATATCAGGTCGGTTGTAGTGTGTACTATACTTTAAACTACCCAAGACCTACGCATATCACTCCTGGTATATGGGTTCACCATGATTCTAGTCAACTTTATGACTTCTATCCGTTGGTGACTTCAACCAGATTGCCAAATACCTCACTAATGAGTTTAGAATTAGACCAGTCCGTTAGATGTCTTAGAAATCCCAATTCCTAATAAGTCATCTGTAATACCCATATCAGTCATATCGAAACATCATTTCAACATACTCTTAGTCTCTGGGGTTAACCCAGGACTTCTCCCTGTGACCAACATGTCATCTACGTAAAGGCACATAATGACGAACGAATCAGAATTACCTTTCATGTAGACACATTTGTCATGCTCATTAATGGAGAAACCCTTCGATAGTTGAGTACTATCAAAGTTTTCACACCATTTCTTTGGGGCTTGTTTTAGCCCGCATGGAGTTTTGAAAAGTCGACAGACTTTCTTCTCTTTCCTGGAACCACATACCTCTCGGGTTGTTCCGTATTACTTTCTTCTTCCACTTTTGTACTTTTGGTTTTCCAACTGTTGGTTTTCTAGCTTCAGAGTCAATGTTTCTGTAGTTAGATTCATCGTTTTTGTTTTATCTGAAACTTACAGGACCAAGATGTAAACATTCCAGGGACTGTAAGAAAGTTCAGGAAAGAGACTAACAATTCTACGAAAACCAACTCTCCGGTTAGGAAGGCTGTCTCAACATCTATGTCACACAATGCTATGGTGACCCTGGAGGTTAAGCTAATCACATAGGAGCGCATGTACAAGTAGATGAGGCTTTATACTTGTCAATAGATCAATCCACTTTGTACCCAATTTGAGTATCCACTTTTATAACCCAAAGGTTCGTTTCCCGGAGGAAAGTCAACCATTAGTATGGTTCTATAAGATGGATTTTATTCATTTTCTTTCCAGAGTTGTTCTTCTGGAATAGACAAATTCTTAACCAAATAGGCTAGAAACCTATGCCAAGTTCAGCCCCCTCTTTGCTCCGTATCAGTTCAACATCTAGAGCCCCAAGTCCTATGGATCTGGAACACTGGTTCCTGATTATCAGGCCCTCACGGGTTCTTGTTAACCTCGAGAAAATACTTCTTTTCCCTTCTCAATGGTAGATACCTTCAAAGAATTCAGAATTATTTTACACCAAGAGGCGATAATCACTATTGTTATTTGCAGATCTGGTGGATATGCAATCTACAGTCTTAGGTCCAACTTGACCTATTTCGGTTCAACCTCTAGTCAGTTTTAAATGTGACTCTTCAATTGCAATGTGAACGTGCCTCTTCACTTGCAATGGGAACGTACTTCTTCACTTACAATGTGAATGTGTCTCTTCACTTGTAGTGGGAACATGCCTCTACACATGCATGATTCTTCACTTGTAATGTAAATGTTCTTCTTCACTTACAATGTGGACCTTATCCTTATGCGGTATCCTCATCATGAATCGCATTTGTGGTAAGGGTTGCTTTGCGCTTGAAATTACCATTCATACTAAGGTAAGTAGGGAGTGGACGTTCAGCGAATGATGCTCCACTTTTCCCCCTCTATCTCTATGAATTCCTCAATCCGTAGGCTTAGTAGCACTTATCCATTTTAACGAGTTCATATTTGCTTCGTAAAGTTACAAATCCATATGTAATCGTCTTCCCCTCTAGTTTGTACAACTCTGTACCAACCACGTAGTTGTGGCCAAAGTCTAGAAGATATGTTCTTCTTTCGCTATTCCGTTGACGGAATGGAAAAGTAATTTTTCCTCTTCGACTACCTCACATTTCCTTGGAAGGTTTATGTCGACAGACGGACACTATCTCAACTTGATCAATTATGTCTTAATCTATGATAACAATGACGTACAAATTACAAGTGTATACTACGTATGTTCATATGAACATTTTCTTGCACGTGAATTGGGCACAATCGGAGAATGCTTTCGGTTAATGGACAATTAGTACTCCAACTTGTGGCTATGTAATGGAGATTTAATGCTGGTTCAACTTACCATCTCAAAATTCACAAGACTCTTGGATCTCAAAATCGAAACTCTAGGTTTTCGATCTACTGATTCTGGGACTTAGCGTTGCGGCTCAGTCAGACTGTCGCCGCGGCTCCATACAGTCAGAGGCGGCTCTGCCACCATGGTGTCGCGGCGCTATGGTGACAGTAGCTTTGACTGCCCCTCTGGTCGGGGAGCGCTGCGGCCCTAGTTTAGGCACCGCGACCACTCCTCGAAATCAGCCTATTTTCGATATTTTTCACGCTGATGTATTGGATCCTTTTATCCACGACCTTGTTGTCAAGATCCGAAGGTTTTATCCTTGTATTGCCCAATGACAGCCTTAACCTTCCGGTAATTTAAGACTTGAGTATTCTAGCCCACTCAGTCGCCCGTAGGTTTTGTATGGCTGAGTGTCTATTTTGGCCTACCTCATCGGGTGTCCAATTTTATCCTATGAAAGATCTTTTGCCAATAGTGTAACATATTAATCTCTTACCATCCTATCAGACGAAGGATCTTCTGTCGGAAACGGTGACAGGTTTAACTCATTTTTAATCTTCTTCCCATTATATCATTTGATCGGATCATATATAATTGATTTCTACAATTCAATCACTAGGTGAGAAGGGTGTGAAGTTAAAATTATGATTTCAAAGACTTATGGAATATGATTTTTAAGAAACCTTTTCATATTCTATTTTTTGCCTTTAATTAGAAACCTTTTTAACTTCATAATTGACGAAGAATAAATGCTTACCTTAATACAACATTGCTTATTCCAGCCTATCATATTCCAGATCTTCCGGATCTATAGTCTAGACACATGTAGTCTTATGTGTTCACGTAATCTGATGCGCGAATCTCCTTGTGACACCTCTCTCATCATGTTTTGAACACAGAGCGGATCACATACAAAATTCAGGATGTAATCCCCGAAAACTTCTCGGGACATTCAGATTGAAAGTTGGGAGGAATCATGGAGTTTCCAATGGTTCCAACATTGAAACTGTTATACCCCGTATTTCGGTAGTATGCGTGGGGAATACGCATAAAAACGTTGGCCTTAAAGTTAGCCTTGACGCGTTTTTGTACACAACTCACTAAAAGAATCGTTTCGATTTAAAGCGTTTCCACGACTTTTCGTAGGAAAATTCCGCTATGCCATTACTAATTTTGCGGATTTTTAGAGGCGAAACATTTTGGACAAGCGGGAGGCGACACTTGGCACCTCCCATTGGTGGACTTGAATCGTCCATTTGGACGAATTGGAGAACCATGGCACGTTTTTTGTGCCTTGTGCACAAGTCAAGGAGTTGGTAGGATATTTGTGTATAGTTAATCCTCACCCTACACTTGCCTTGCACTTGTCTTCATCTTGGCCATTGGTTGGCCAAGGCTTGAGCTATAAATACCCCCTTAGAGATGAAGAGTTCTTCATCCACAAAGTTGTCTTCCAAGTCTTGAAAAATCCTCTCCTCTCCCTTAGCCTTTCGTCCAACACCTCCCTCGAGTGAGTTTGGCGAGGCCTACCCCTAGCCTAGCCGAAATCTACCCCCCCTCCCTTGGTAGAAAAGTTATCTTCTAGTATTGTTATAATGCCCAAAATACCCTAGCCCAAATCCCTTAGTCCTTTGTAGAAGTTGTGAAGAACTTCTAAGGTTTCTTAGACTCTGAGCGTACAACTTAGGAGCTAAACCTTGCTCAGGCGCGACTTTATCTAGGATATTATTGGGCTTACCGAGGTAACAAATCCTAACCCTCTTTTGAATTAGAGAATACTTACTGTAGTAGTATAAGAATAAGTATAAATACTTAGAAGAATATCACAGAATAGAATTGAACTGTTATCACGAAAAGGGTTTAAAGAAGATTAATCAAATCGTACTTACATAGGATTGCTTTCCGATGAGACTTATATAGCTCACGGTAGGGAAGTCGCCCGACTTTCCGTAGAATTGTGAACCTCTGTTTAGAATGACCTTGGAGTAGTCTTTGATAGATGTCGTGACTATTATAGTGACTCTGCGCGCGACATATTCAACTTGGCGGTGGTTTTCATTTGAGAAGGTATGTGATTCTTCCTAAAGCATGATATTTTACAATATATAGTACCAGACGCATACGTGTTAACTGAATAATAACTACGGCAATGTCTTTGACTTAAGCCTGAATAATACTTATGGCAATGCCTCACGGCTTAAGCCTGAATAATACTTACGGCAATGCCTCACGGCTTAAGCCTGAATAACAAAGAACTAAAAGCATTTCAAAAGAATACTGAATCATTTTTTTTAACAGAAGATAAATATTTGGTTTTTAAAACAAAAAGCTTAAGAGTTATACTAGCTTTATGGGAAGTTAGGTATAACAACTTAAGAAATATAAAAAGGAACTGTTTACTTGTTTGTTTATAAAAGCCTTGTATTGATTTCTGTTAAGTGTAGTAAGATTTGTGTGATAAGTAGACATATTATGATGCTACCTGGGTTAGTGTCTTGAAATGTTGTGTAAGGGGGTAATTCTTGCTGTGCTTACGTTGCTAACCGGTAAGTCCGTTGTACTGTTATTGTATCACCTACCCCCTTGACTGTTATACCGAGGGCTTGCCTCGATGCGGTCTATACGGCTATGCGGTCTGTGAGACTATGCGAGCAGCGGTATGCTCCGTGATTGATCATTCCGGTGTTTAGCCCGACGCGGATTCCTATGCGTCTGTTGAGACTACGCGGTCTTTTGAGGCGCGTGGTCGCGAGCCTAGGCGGATGCCGGATTGCTGCCCCGATGCGAGGAATACCTCACGCGGTGCGTGTGACCTATGCGGTGGCTGCGAAGTCCAGGACTAGGCACGCAGAATGATACTATGGGCGATTGCCTTGCTTCGATCATTCGCGGCCTAGAATAGACTGCTACGCTTTTCCTATTATTTGTTGTTGTTTGTGTGATGTGGCACTATGTGCAATTGAACCGATTGTATTTGTGAAAAGGTTTTAAATACTTTGATTTCATTTCGTTCTTTATAGTTTCACATACTTGGTACTGTTGTCGACCTCCTTCTGGGCCGCATTCATGCCGCAGTAAAGGCAAGCAGTGCTAGATCCGCATCCTTAGGATCTTTTGCGTTGGTGTCGGGAGCTCCATCTTCTCGGAGGCTCTACTTTGGGTATGATCTCCTGTTGTAGATAGTTTTATCTGCCAGTAGGTATGGCGGGCCCCGTCTCCGCCATAGTTGTATATTTCAGAGGTCTGTAGTCATGTTGTACAGTTTGGGATGTAACTGCTGAACCATGATTATTTATATATGCCGAAAGGCGACGTTTTCTTACATAAACTGTGTCTTATTTTATAAACTGTTTCCTGTCTTGTTTTATATTTCCGCTGGTTACTCTGATGTATGGCTACTTGGGTGCCCTGAGGCATCACCACGCCCCGAACAGGTCGTGACAAAAGTGGTATCAGAGCAGTTAATCCTCGGAAAGTGTCTACAGACCGTATCTAGTAGAGTCTTGATTATCGGTGTGTTGTGCACCACACCAATAATCAGGAGGCTATAGGATATTTAGGATTGGTTTCCATTCTTCATTCCGAGATCGTGCTTTAGAGCTGTGTTATAGGTTGGATCCCTCTAACGTATTCTTTTCCCCGTAATGGCTTATGCCTCCACGTAAGGCAACCCGCCCGAATGGCAAGGCAAGAGGAGGCGCTAGCAGACACCCAGAGTCACGAGGGCTCGTGCCCGTCTATACCGAGACGGCGAGTTCTATGACGCCACACCAAAGAGACCACAGTACCCACACCTCGTCCCACACTGGGCGGAGGAGTTAGGGTACAAGGAGACGGCCCACTATTGGCTAAAGTCAGGCCCGACACGAGAGGCTGGATCGCGGCGGTTCAGCTCACTCGATCCGCACTGAGTAGGCACCCGAGGCGATAGTTTGAGACTACGGATTTCCTTAGTTGTAGCCCTCCGAGTTTTACGTCGAGGTCGGAGGATGATCCGCAGGAGTTCATCCGTCACCGCAGAGGATTACGCGGTGATCGTGGCTTCGAGATCGAGTCGTGATATTCGGTTCAGATCGGCCGCGTGATACCGCAGTCGATTGGTTTGATTCATGGAGCTTTCCGGAGAGCATGCACCTCAGCAGATATGGGATGAGTTTTGAGGCTTTTCTCACCCACTTCTTACCTCCGCAGATGAGAGGCACGAGTGATAGATTCTTGTTCTTTGAGACAGGAGGACGCATGATGAGGAGTACAATGTCGAGTTTGATTCTTTGGCTCGATATGTCCTCGTGACCGTAGCGAGATGGAGGACCGGTGCATCGCTATGTCATCGGGCTAGATGATTACATGGCCGAAGTCTTGTGCGTGTGTCCCTTCACCAGTAATGGACATAACCCGTATGCAGCTCATGCACTAGATGCACGGAGCGTAGCAGAGACCGGCAGAGCGATATCGCAGCAAGAAGGCCAAGACGACCGGTTCTTTTGGTGGTTCTCGGGTGGGCGGCATCAGGTAAGTCGGTATTTGCACCACACCAGCCGCAGAGCGCTCTACCTCATTTTCGACCCAGAGCGGGGGCGTGTCGGGGCCCAGGACTTGATTTGAGTAGCAGGTGCTAACCGTTCGAGGTCCGCTCTGTGCCGTTGTGGTAGATACCATTCGAGGCTGACTCGAGCTCGCTATACTTGTGGCCAGCAGGTCATTTCGCGAGAGTTTGTCCGACCGAGGCGCCGTAGTAGGGCCCGATCTGGTGGTCCGCTTCTTCATCCTCGACAGCTACTCGCCCGAGGGCAAGGTACTCATGGACCAGCGGGTCGCGGCAGGTCGTGGGCGCGGGTCCCAGATTCTAGCGGTCCTCGAACCGCATTTATGCTTTGTCCAGCGGGATCGTGAGGCCTCACCGATGTCGTCCACAGTACCTTATCGCTTCGGGTTTGATGTGTATGCTTTGATAGATCCGGTTCTACTGGCCCCATATATCTCCCTGTTGCTAGTAGGATAGGGATAGAGCACGAGTCCATAGACCCTTTCGAGGTAGCTACGCCAGGGTGATTCGGTGGTAGCTCGGCGTATATAGAGCTTGTCCCGTGACCATTTATCGTCGGACCTCAGCCGACTTGATAGAGTTGAGATGATTGACTTCGACGTGATCATGGGATGGATTGGCTAGCTTTGCTATGCCAATGTAGACCGCAGAGAGAGTAGTACGGTTCCAGTTTCTGCGAGCCATTGTTGAGTGGGAGGAGCACGGTATCGCCGGTGGTAGGTTTATTTCCTACCTCGAGGCTAGGAAGATGGTACGAGAAGGTATATCTACCATCTCGTTCGGTGTTTGATATCAAGGCTGCGGTACCAGATTTTCCGATGGCCCATGGTCGAGAGAGTTCCCGACGTATTTCCGCACGACCTCGTATCCTCCCGAGAGGAGATTGAGTTTTGTATTGACATATTGCGGCACACTCGGCTATTTCCATTCCGCCATACGAGAATGGCACCGCCGAGTTGAGAGAGTGAAGGATCACTTAGGGATTTCTTTGGAGAAGGGCTTCATCAGCCTAGTGTTTCTCCCCGGGAGCGCGGTATTGTTCGTGAAGAAGGGACGACGCCGCATGCGGTGTTGATTCAGGCGGTGAACAAGGTGACCATTAAGAACGATACCTTCCCGTGATTGATGATTTGTTCGACCATTTGCGGCGCGAGATGTTTCTCCAAGATTGATCGCTCGCTATCATCGAGTTCGTGTCGAGAGGTGGATGTCCCAGGATCGCATTCCGGACCGATACGCATTATGAGTTCGGTCATGTCTTTGGTTGACCAATGCTCGGCAGTATTCATGGATTTGATGAACCGAGTGTTCAAACCATTTTTGGACACGTTTGTGATAGTGTTCATTGATGATATCTTGGTTTATTCTCGCCAGAGCGAGCACGCGAGCATTTGAGGATCGGCCGACAGCTTCTCGACCGGACAGACGCCAAGTTTTCCAAATGTGAGTTTTGGTTGACTGCTATACCCGTATTTCCAGTATGTACGTAAGGGAATACGCATAAAAGTTTAGCCTTAAAGATTAGGCCAAGTTCGAAATTGTGCACAACTCGCTTAAAGAATCGCTTTCCGACTAAACGTTTCCACGACTTCGTAGGATAAATTCCGCTATGCCATTTCTAATTTTGCGGATTTTTCCGAGAGAAAACATTTTGGACCAACGGGAGGGCGACACTTGGCACCCTCCAATTGGTGGACTTCAAATCGTCCATTTGGACGAATTGGCTAAGCAATGGCACGTTTTTTGTGCCTTGTGCACAAGTCAAGGAGTTGGTAGGATATTTGTGTATAGTTAATCCTCACCCTACACTTGCCTTGCACTTGTCTAAATCTTGGCCATTGGTTGGCCACTTCTTGACCTATAAATACCCCCCTTAAGATGAAGAGTTCTTCATCCACAAAGCTTTCCAAGTCTTGAAAATCCTCTCCTCTCCCTTTGTAGATCTTTTCGTCCAACACTCCTCCCCCTCCCCTTGTGAAGGCCCTTGGCCGAATACCCCCCCCCTAGCCTAGCCAAAAATCTACCCCCCCTCCCTTGGTAGAAAAGTTGCCTTCTTGTATTGTTATAATGCCCAAAATACCCTAGCCCAAATACCTTACTACTTAGTAGAAGTTGTGAAAAACTTCTAAGGTTTCCTTGGAGCATACAACTTAGGAGCAAAACCTTGCTCAGTGCGACTTTTCTAGGATATTATTGGGCTTACCGAGGTAACTAATCCTAACCTCTTTTGAATTAGAGAATACTTACTGTTGTAGTATAAGAATAAGTATAAATACTTAGAAGTATATCACAGAATAGAATTGAATCATTATCACAGAAGGGTTTAAAAGAAGAATAATTGAATCGTACTCACATAGATTGTTTTCACAAGAGACTTATATAGCTCACCGGTAGGGTTGTCTGCCCGACTTTCCGTAATTGTGAACCTCTGCTTAGAATGACCTTGAGTAGTCTTTGATAGATATCTGTGACTATTATAGGTGACTCTGCGCGACATATTCAACTCGCGGTGGCTTTATTTGAAGGTATGTGATTCTTCCTAAAGCATGATATTTTACAATATATATAGTGCAGACGCATACGTGTTAATCGAATAATAACTACGGCAATGTCTTTGACTTAAGCTGAATAACACTTACGGTAATGCCTCACGCTTAAGCTCGAATAACACTTACTGAATGCCTCACGCTTTAAGCTGAATAATAAAGATCCAAAGCATTTCAAAAGAATCTTGAATCATTTTAAAGAGAACTAATTGGTTTTAAAGCAGGCTTAAGAGTTATACTAGCTTTATGGGAAGTTAAGTATAACCACTTAAGATTGATAAAAGAAACAAGTTTGCCTATGTGTTTATAATGGACTTATATTGTGAAAAGAATAATAAGATTGTTTGATAAGTAGACATGATATGATGCTATGTGTGTTAGTATCTTGTAACGTTTGTATAGGTGAGTATCCTTGTTGTGCTTATGTTGTTTAAAGATAAGTTGTTATGTTAGTATACTATCACTCACCTCTTGAGATGATACCGGGGGTTAAGTCGCCTCCGACGCGGGTAGACTCGGTGATGCAGGACCATGATTCGAGAATACCTACGCGGGTCCAGGGGCCTATGCGAGCTACGAGAGTTCCGTGTTAGTATGCGGGGTTATGCCTCACGCGTCTATGTGGCCATGCGACAATGAGTCGGGGCGACGCCGAGGAGTAGCTACCGACGCGGGTTATACCTCACGCGCCCACGTGAGTGGCCTACGCGACTCGAGTTCAGGATTAGGCTTGCAGACGATGATGGGCGAGTGGCCTGTTTCGATCATTCGCGGCCTAGACAAGACTTATTACGATTACCTATTGTTGCTCTTGTTTGTGATGTGCACTATGCGCGTTTCTGGTTGTTTCACACATATTTGTAAACTGGTTTAATAAATGATATGTTTTCATTTAAGTACTTTACGCTTTCACATACTTAGTACTGTTGTCTCGACCTCCTTCGGGCCGCTCATGCCGCAGTGGTAAGAGCAGTGCTAGATCCGCATCCTTAGGATCTCTACGTTGGTGTCGGGAGCTCCATCTCTTCCGGAGGCTCTACTTTTTGGTATGATCTCCCTGTTGTAGATAGTTTTGTACAGTCAGGGTATGGCGGGGCCCTGTCCCGCCATAGTTGTATCTTTCCTTAGAGGTCTGTAGTCATGTTGTACAGTGTCGGATGTAACTGCTAAACCATGATTATATATATATGCCGAAAGGCGATGTTTTCTCTCATAAATTGTGTCTTATTTTATAAACTGTTTCATGTCTTGCTTTATATTTCCGCTGATTACTCTGATGTATGACTACTTGGGTGCCCCGGTAAGGCACCAGTCACGGGCCCCGGAACGGGTCGTGACAAAAGTGGTATCGAGCGATTAATCCTCGGAAAGTGTCTCTGACCGTATCTAGTAGTCTTGATTATCGGTGTGTTGTGCACCACACCAATAATCGAGAGGCTATAGGATATTTAGGATTGGTTTCATTCTTCTCATTACGAGATCGTGCTTTAGAGTCATGTTATAGGTTGGACCTCTAACGTATTCCTTTCATATGACGCTTATGCCTCCACGTAAGGCAACCCGGGCCCAGAAGGGCAAGGCAGCCGAGGGAGCTGCTAGCAGGACACCCAGAGTTACGAGGGCTCAGGCCCAGTCTATACCAGAGACGGCGAGTTCTATGACGCCGCCAGCCCCAGCAGAGACCACAGTACCCACACCTCCTGTCCCACAGCCTGGGGCGGAGGAGTTAGGGTACAAGGAGATGGCCCAGCTTTTGGCTAAAGTTGTGGCCCGATACGAGGAGAGGCTGGATGCGGCAGTTCCAGCCCACCCAGCTCTTGTACCGTTGTTCACCCGAGGCAGAGTTTGAGGCTACGAGACTTCTTGAGTTGTAGCACGGAGTTTTATGGGTCGAGGCCGAGGATGATCCGCAGGAGTTCATCCGTCGCCAGAGGATTTTGAGAGTGATCGGGCGCCGAGACCGAGTCCGTGATCTTTGGTTCACATAGGCCGCGTGATACCGCGATCGATTGGTTTGATTCATGGAGTTATCCCGGGAGAGCACGCGCCCCGCCTACTGGGATGAGTTCTACGAGGCTTTCCGCACTCACTTCTTGCCGCCACAGATTCGGAGGGCGCGGGCTCATAGATTTTTACTACTGAGGCAGAGAGGACGCACTGTCAGGGAGTACAATGTCGAGTTTGATTCATTGGCTCGATATGTCCCAAAGATTGTAGCAGATATGGAGGATAGGGTACACCGCTATGTCACCGCCAGACGACTATATGGCCGAAGTCATGTGCGGGGTTTCTCCACCGGGTATGGACATTACCCGCACGCAGCTCACGCCTGATGCGAGGAGCGCAGGTCGACGAGTGGGCGATGACAGAGAAGAAGGCCGGGACGGAGGGTCTTACGTGGTTATCGTGGGCGGGCGGCCTCGCAGAGCCTAGATTCGCACCACGCCACCAGAGCACTCCTGCACCGTCCTCAGCACAGCCAGAGTTTTCGAGGGCGCACTGGGCCAGTGGCTTCGACGCCCGAGTAGCAGGTATCGCCGATCGGGACCACCCCCCCAGTGTGGCCGATGCGGTAGATCCCATTACGGGAAGTGTGGTACTACTTATGGATCTTGTTACAGTTGTGGCCAGCAGGGTCACTTTGCGAGGATCGTCCGACCGGGGCAGCGGTGGTAGGCTCACCTTCGTTCGTGGGCCGCTTCATCATCTCCTACGATTACTCGCCCGAGGGCAGGTGCTCATGGGTCGCCAGGTCGCGGCAGGTCGTGGCTCGTGTCGATTCTAGCGGTCCTCGAACCGCATTTATGCTTTGTCCACCGACAGATCGTGAGGCCTCACCGATGTCGCCACGGTACCTTATCGCTCACGGGTTTGATGTGTATGCTTTGATAGATCCGGTTCTACTGGCCCATATATCTCCCTTGTTGCTAGTAGGATAGGGATAGAGCACGAGTCCATAGACCCTTTTCGAGGTAGCTACGCCAGTGGTGATTCGGTGGTAGCTCGGCGTATATGAGCTTGTCTGTGACCATTTACGATCGTCGACTCAGCCGACTTGATAGAGTTGGAGATGATTGACTTCGACGTGATTATGGGGATGGATTGGCTAGCTTCTGCTACGCCAATGTAGACCGCAGAGAGTAGTACGGTTCCAGCTTCTGCGAGCGGTTGTTGAGTGGGAGGAGCACGGTATCGCCGGTGGTAGGTTTATTTCCTACCTCAAGGCTAGGAAGATGCGCAGAAGGGTATATCTACCATCTCGTTCGTGTTTGATCTCAAGGCGCGTACCAGATTTTCGGCCCGATGAGTCGTGAGTTCCCAGACGTGTTTCCGGATGACCTCGGGTATCCTCTCCCGAGGAGATCGAGTTTTGTATTGACATATTGCGGACACTCGGCTATTTCCATTCCGCCATACGTAATGGCACCGCCGAAGTTGAGAGAGAGTGAAGGATCACCAGGGATTTGCTAGAGAAGGGCTTCATTAGGCCCAGTGTTTCTCCCAGGGCGCCAGATTGTTCGTGAAGAAGAAGGGCGGGACGCTGCGCATGTGTGTTGATTACGGTGAACAAGGTGACCATTAAGAAGATACCCTCCCGTGATTGATGATTTGTTCGACGATTGCGAGGTGCGAGATGTTTCTCCAAGATTGACCGCGATCGCTATCATCAGTGCGAGTCGAGAGGTGGATGTCCCTAGGATCGCATTCCGACCAGACGCATTATGAGTTCGTGGTCATGTCTTTGGGTTGACCAATGCTCGCGGTATTCATGGATTTGATGAACCGAGTGTTCAAACCATTTTGGACACGTTTGTGATAGTGTTCATTGATGATATCTTGGTTTATTCTTGCTCGAGAGCGAGCACGCGAGCATTCGGCGATCTTGTGATTCCAGACCAGCTTATACGCCAAGTTTTCCAAATGTGAGTTTTGGTTGACTTGATGCGTTTCTTGGGCATATTGTCGGTGATGGCATTCGAGTTGATACGCCAAGATCGAGGCGACAGACTTGGCGAGACCTACTACTCCGACAGAGGTTCGCAGCTTTACGGGCCTGCAGTTATTATCGCGATTCGTGGAGAAGTTTGCTTCTATCTCTCGCACCATTGACTAGGCCGACTGAAGGCGCAAGTTCCGATGGTGATGCTTGAGCGTGGTTTCGATTCTTGAAAGAGAGATTGACGGCCGCCCCGCTTCTTACTCTTCCGAGGTCCAGACGGTTATGTTGTGTATTGTGACGTCGGGCATCGGGTTGGGATGTGTTGACGCAGCATGGCAGAGTTATAGCATATGCATCCCGACACCTGAAGAAACACGAGAGAACTACCCCACCCATGATTTGGAGTCGCACCGTGATTCACGCTTTGAAGATCTGAGGCACTATTTGTATGGGGTTCACGTGGATATTTATACGCACCACAAGAGCCTCGGATATCTTCACCAGAGGAGCCGAACTTACGGCAGACGGTGGTTAGAGTTGCTTAAGGATTACGATGTTGATATCCTATACCACCCGGAAGGCCAATGTCAGGCGGATGCCTTAGTCGTAGGTCGATGGGGAGCCCATCGGATGTGCGGCTAGAGGAGGGACATGGTTCGTGATTTGCATCGATTAGCGAGCCTTGGTGTCCGCTTGATTGATTACGATAGCGATGGGGTTAGAGTTCGTGAGGTTGCCGAGTCTTCCATCGTCGGCGAGGTGAAGAGGCAACAGCCGAGGATCCACTTTGATTCGATATCGTGATACGACTCTTCGTGAGGCGCGGTCCTGAGGTAGCACGATGGGGTGCTAAGGTTTGAGGCGAACTATGTGTTCCGGATGTTTGAGGACTTCGGCACAGGTTCGGGAAGCACACGGCAAGCGTTACATCCATCCGGGTCGACCAAGATGTACCACGACCTTAGATTCGTGTATTGGTGGGATGGCTTGAAGAGGCGTTGCGAGTTCGTAGCTCGGTGCCCATGTTGTCGCGGTGAAGGTAGAGCACCGAGGCACGGTGGTTTGTTACGCATTTATCGAGATCCGACCGGAAGTGGAGGTAATCAACATGGACTTCATCACGGGATTACCTCACACTCGAGGAGACATGATTCTATATGGGTTATCGTCGACGGTCGCGAAATCAGCCCACTTTCTTCCCGTCAGACGACTTTTTCTACCGAGGATTATGCCGCATTTACATCCGAGAGATCGTCGATCGCATGGAGTCCCTACCGATCATATCGCATGCGGAGCCCGGTTTACGGCTAACTTCGGAGGTCCTTCCGAGGGGTTTAGGGACGCAGTGAGCACGAGCATCGCATTTCATCCACATGCACGACGGACAGAGCGCACTATCCGGACTCTTGAGGATATCTGCGAGCCCGTGTTATTGACTTCGTGGTAGTTGGGAGGATCATTTGCCTCTAGTTGAGTTCGCGTATAATAATAGCTACCACTCCAAGATTCGGATGGCGCCTTATGAGGCCTTGTATGGGAGGAAGTGCAGATCGCCTATAGGTTGGTTCGATGTGGGCGAGGTGCGCTAGTGGGACCAGATTTGGTACAAAGCAGCCGATGGATAAGTGAAGCTTATCCGAGGCGGCTATCGACATTCGAGTCGGCGTAAGTCGTATGCAGATCATCGTCGTCGGCATCTTGAGTTCGAGGTTCATGATTGGGTTTTCCTAAAGGTGTCACCCATGGGGTGTGATGAGATTCGGGAAGAAGGAAGCTCACCAAGGTACATCGGGCCGTTTCAGATCCGCAGCAGGGCAAGGTTCACGAGTTGATCTGCCGTCCGATCCGGAGGCGGTGCATCCGTGTTTCACGTATCTACGCCGAGGAGATGTATCGGGATCCATCTGTGGTGCACCCGATTGACGATGTCCAGTGGCCAGGGGTTATCGTATGAGGAGATTCCCATAGCGATAGTCGATCGTCGGAGTTAGGCGTCTGCGACGGACGGGCTTCCACAAAGTCTTGTGGCGAACGAGCTCGGGAGGAGATGACATGGGAAGCCGAGGACACATGAGGCGGAAGTATCCTCACCTATTCCCCACACCTCCAGGTAAATTCACTTTCCTACTTGTAAATTTTCGTTATCGTTATGCCTAAGTGTTATTTTGGTCCGCGGTGGCATTTGCAAACCGTTTAAGTTATGAAGAATCTTATCGTTAATCGTCTTGGGAAGGAACATTCGACGAATGTTTCTAAGTGGGGAGAATGTTATACCGTATTTCAGTATGTACGTAAGGGAATACGCATAAAAGTTTAGCCTTAAAGATTAGGCCAAGTTCGAAATTGTGCACAACTCGCTTAAAGAATCGTTTTCCGACGAAACGCTTTCCTGACTTTCGTAGGATAAATTCGGCTATGCCATTTCTAATTTTTGCGGATTTTTCCGAGAGACGAAACATTTTGGACCAACGGGAGGGCGACACTTGGCACCCTCCAATTGGTGGACTTCAAATCGTCCATTTGGACGAATTGGCTAAGCAATGGCACGTTTTTGTGCCTTGTGCACAAGTCAAGAGTTGGTAGGATATTTGTGTATAGTTAATCCTCACCCTACACTTGCCTTGCACTTGTCTAAATTCGCCATTGGTTGGCCACTTCGACCTATAAATACCCCCCTTAAGATGAAGAGTTCTTCATCCACAAAGCTTTCCAAGTCTTGAAAATCCTCTCCTCTCCCTTTGTAGATCTTTTCGTCCAACACTCCTCCCCCGCCCCGGGGGAAGGCCCTTGGCCGAATACCCCCCCTCGCCGAGCCAAAAATCTACCCCCCCTCCCATGGTAGAAAAGTGGCCTTCTTGTATTGTTATTATGCCCAAAATACCCTAGCCCAAATACCTTACTACTTAGTAGAAGTTGTGAAAAACTTCTAAGGTTTCTGGAGCATACAACTTAGAGCAAAACCTGGCTCAGGCGCGACTTGTTCTAGGATATTATTGGGCTTACCGAGGTAACGAATCCTAACCCTCTTTTGAATTAGAGAATCCTTACTGTTGTAGTATAAGAATAAGTATAAATACTTAGAAGTATATCACGTAATAGAATTGAATCGTTATCACAGAAGGGTTTAAAAGAAGAATAATTGAATCAGACTTCACATAGATTGTTTCATGAGACTTATATAGCTCACCGCAGGGTTGTGCGCCCGACTTTCCAGAATTGTGAACCTCTGCTTTAGAATGACCTTGAGTAGTCTTTGATAGATATCTGTGACTATTATAGGTGACTCTCTGCGCGACATATTGACTTGGCGGTGGCTTTCACGAGAAGGTATGTGATTCTTCCTAAAGCATGATATTTTACAATATATATAGTACGGTGACGTATATGTGTTAAGCGAATAATAACTACGGCAATGTCTTTGACTTAAGCACGAATAACACTTACGGCAATGCCTCACGCTTAAGCCCGAATAACACTTACAGAATGCCTCACGCTTAAGCACGAATAATAAAGATCTGAAAGCATTTCAAAAGAATACTGAATCATTTTAAAGAGAACTAATTGGTTTTTAAAACAGAGGCTTAAGAGTTATACTAGCTTTATGGGAAGTTAAGTATAACCACTTAAGATTGATAAAAGAAACAAGTTTGCCTATGTGTTTATAACAGACTTATATTGTGAAAAGAATAATAAGATGGTTTGATAAGTAGACATGATATGATGCTATGTGTGTTAGTATCTTGTAACGTTTGTATAGGTGAGTATCCTTGTTGTGCTTATGTTGTTTAAAGATAAGTTGTTATGTTAGTATACTATCACCACCTCTTGAGATGATACCGGGTTAAGTCGCCTCCGACGCGGGGTAGACTCAGTGATGCAGGACCATGATTCGAGAATACCTCATGCGGGTCCGGGGGCCTATGCGAGCTACGAGAGTTCCGTGTTAGTATGCGGGGTTATGCCTCACGCGGCCTATGCGCCATGCGACAATGAGTCGGGGCGATGCCGAGGAGTAGCTACCCTCGATGCGGGTTATACCTCACGCGCCCATGTGAGTGGCCTATGCGGACTCGAGTTCAGGATTAGGCTTGCGAATGATGATGTGGCGAGTGGCCTGCTTTCGATCATTCGCGGCCTAGACAAGACTTATTACGATTACCTATTGTTGCTCTTGTTTGTGATGTGGCACTATATGCGGTTTCTCGTTGTTTCACACATATTTGTAAACCGGTTTTATAAATGATATGTTTTCATTTAAGTACTTTCTGATTTCACATACTTAGTACTGTTATCGACCTCCTTCGGGCTGCGTTCATGCCGCGAGGCGGCAAGTGCTAGATCCGCATCCTTAGGATCTCTACGTTGGTGCTGAGCTCCATCTCTTCCGGAGGCTCTACTTTTGGTATGATCTCCTGTTGTAGATAGTTTTATCTGATCGAGGTATGGCGGCCCCGTCCCGCCATAGTTGTATCTTTCCTTAGAGGTCTGTAGTCATGTTATGCGATGTCGGATGTAATCGCTAAACCATGATTATATATATATGCCGAAAGGCGATGTTTTCTCTCATAAATTGTGTCTTATTTTATAAAGCGTTTCATGTCTTGATTTATATTTCCGCGATTACTCGATGTATGACTACTTGGTGCCGGTAAGGCACGATCCACGCCCCGGGTCGTGACAACCGATGGCGTTTCTTGGGCATATTGTCGGGGGATGGCATTCAGTGGATACGCCAAGATCGGCGCGAGGACTTGCCTAGACCTACTACTCCGGCGAGGTTCGCGATTTTCGGGCCTTGCAGATATTATCGGCGGTTCGTAGAGAAGTTTGCTTCTATCTTCGCACCATTGACTAGCCGACTCGTAAGCGGCCAAGTTTGAGCCGGTGAGGCTTGTGAGCGAGGTTTCCGATTCTTGAAAGAGATCGACGGCCGCCCGTTCTTACTCTTCCGGAGGTCGGATGGTTATGTCGCGTGTATTGTGATCGTCGGGCATCGGGTTGGGATGTGTGTTGACGCATGGCAGGGGTTATAGCATATGCATCCCGACACCTGAAGAAACACGATAGAACTACCCCACCCATGATTTGAGTTGGCGGTGTGATTCACGCTTTGAAGATCCGGAGGCACTATTTGTATGGGGTTCACGTGGATATTTTTACAGACCACAAGAGCCTCCAGATATCTTCACCGCAGGAGCTGAACTTACGGCGAGACGGTGGTTAGAGTTGCTTAAGGATTATGATGTTGATATCTGTACCACCCGGGAAGGCCAATGTTGTGGCGAGATGCTCTAGTCGTAGGTCACGGGGAGCCTATCGGATGTGCGGCTAGAGAGGAGGACATGGTTCGTGATTTGCATCGATTAGCGAGCCTTGGTGTCCGCTTTGATTGATTACGATAGCGGTGGGTTAGAGTTCGTGAGGTTGCGAGTCTTCCATCGTCGGCGAGGTGAAGAGGCAACAGCTCGAGGATCCCGCTTTGATTCGATATCGTGATCTGACTCTTCGTGAGGGCAAGGGTCCTTTTGAGGTAGCACTTTGATGGGGTGCTAAGGTTTGAGGCGATTGTGTGTTCGGATGTTTGAGGACTTGGCAGAGTTCTTGGGGAAGCACAGCAAAGCGTTACTCTATCCATCCGCGGTCGACCAAGATGTACCACGACCTTAGATCCTGGTGGGATGGCTTGAAGAGGGACGTTGCAGAGTTCGTAGCTCAGTGCCCGTGTTGTCAGCAGGTGAAGGTCGAGCACGGAGGCCCGTGGTTTGTTGCAGGCGATAGAGATCCCGACCTGGAAGTGGGAGGTAATAAACATGGACTTCATCACAGGATTACCTCGCACTCAGAGGAGACATGATTCTATTTGGGTTATCGTCGACAGTCGACGAAATCAGCCCACTTTCTTCCCGTCCGACGACTTTTGGTGAGGATTATGCCGACTTTACATCCGAGAGATCGTCGATCGCATGAGTCCCTATTTTGATCATATCGCATGAGCCCGGGCCATTTACGGCTAACTTATGGAGGTCCTTCCGAGGGTTTAGGGGACGCAGTGAGCACGATCGCATTTCATCCACGCATGCACGGACAGCAGAGCGCACTATCCGGACTCTCGAGGATATCCGCGAGCTGTGTTATTGACTTCATGGTAGTTGGGAGGATCATTTGCCTCTAGTTGAGTTTGCGTATAATAATAGCTACCACTCCAAAGATTCGATGGCGCCTTATGAGGCCTTGTATGGGAGGAAGTGCAGATCGCCTATAGGTTGGTTCGATGTGGGCGAGGTGCGGCTAGTGGGACCAGATTTGGTGCAGCAAAGCGGATAAGGTGAAGCTTATCCGAGCGGCTTTGACAGCTCGAGTCGGCGTAAGTCGTATGCAGATCATCGTCGTCGATCTTGAGTTCGAGGTTCATGATTGGGTTTTCCTAAAGGTGTCACCCATGAAGGTGTGATGAGATTCGGGAAGGGGAAACTCACCCAGTACATTGGGCGTTTCAGATTGTCCGCAGGTAGGCAAGGTTGCCTACGAGTTGGATCTGCCGTCCGTCCGGAGGCGGTGCATCCGCTTTTTCACGTATCTATCTTTGAGAGATGTATCGGGGATCCATCTAGGGTACACCCGATTGACGATGTCGGTGTGACCAGGGGTTATCGTATGAGGAGATTCCCATAGTGATAGTCGATCGTCCGGTTAGGCGTCTGACGGCGGACGTGCTTCCACAAAGTCTTGTGGCGAACGAGCTCAGGAGGAGATGGCGTGAAGCCGAGGAGGACATGAGGCGTAAGTATCTCACCTATTCCCCACACCTCCAGGTAATTCACTTTCCTACTTGTAAATTTCCATTATCATTTATGCCTAAGTGTTATTTTGTGGCCATGTGTGGCACTTACAAACTGGTTAAGCTTCATCGATAACTGTCTTGAGAAGGAACATTCGGGACGAATGTTTCTAAGGAGGGGAGAATGTTATACCCCGTATTTTCAGAGTATGTACGTAAGGGAATACGTACAAAAAGTTTGGCCTTAAAGTTAGCCTTGGACGGTTTTTTGTACACAACTCACTAAAAGAATCGTTTTCCGACGAAACGTTTCCACAGCTTTCGTAGGGAAAATTCCGGCTATGCCATTACTAATTTTTGCGGATTTTTCCGAGAGACGAAACATTTTGGACCAGCGGGAGGCGACACTTGGCACCCTCCCATTGGTGACAGATCGTCCCATTTGGACGAATTGGAGAACCATGGCACGTTTTTTGTGCCTTGTGCACAAGTCAAGGAGTTGGTAGGATATTTGTGTATAGTTAATCCTCACCCTACACTTGCCTTGCACTTGTCTTCATCTTGGCCATTGGTTGGCCAAGGCTTGAGCTATAAATACCCCCTTAGAGATGAAGAGTTCTTCATCCACAAAGTTATCTTCCAAGTCTTGAAAAAATCCTCTCCTCTCCCTTAGCCTTTCGTCCAACACCTCCCTCGAGTGAATATCACAGAATAGAATTGAATCGTTATCACAAAAGGGTTTAAAGAAGATTAATCAAACTGCATTTACATAGAATTTGTTTCATGATGACTTATATAGCTCACCGGTGGAAGTCTTTGCCCGACTTTCCGTAAATTGTGAACCCTCTGTTTAGAATGACCTTGAGTAGTCTTTGATAGATGTCCGTGACTATTATAGTCGACTCTGCGCGACATATTCAACTTGGCGGTGGTTTTCATTTGAGAAGGTATGTGATTCTTCCTAAAGCATGATATTTTACAATATATAGTACGGTGAGCGATACGTGTTAATCGAATAATAACTACGGCAATGTCTTTGACTTAAGCCTGAATAATACTTATGGCAATGCCTCACGGCTTAAGCCTGAATAATACTTACGGCAATGCCTCACGGCTTAAGCCTGAATAACAAAGAACTAAAAGCATTTCAAAAGAATACTGAATCATTTTTTTTAACAGAAGATAAATATTTAGTTTTTAAAACAAAAAGCTTAAGAGTTATACTAGCTTTATGGGAAGTTAGGTATAACAACTTAAGAAAGATAAAAAGGAACTGTTTACTTGTTTGTTTATAAAAGCCTTGTATTGATTTCTGTTAAGTGTAGTAAGATTTGTGTGATAAGTAGACATATTATGATGCTACAGGTTAGTGTCTTGAAATCTTTGTGTAAGGGGTCATTCTTGCGTGCTTACGTTGCTAACCTGAAGTCCGTTATCGTTATTGTATCACCTACCCTCGATCGTTATCTGAGGCTTGCCTCGACGCGTCTATACGGCTATGCGGTTCGTGATACTATGCGAGCAGCGGTATGCTCCGTGATTGATCATTCCGGTGTTTAGCCCGACGCGGATTCCTATGCGGTCCGCTGAGACTACGCGGTCTTTTGAGGCTATGCGCGGAGCCTAGGCGGACGCCGGGTTGGCTGCCCCGATGAGGAATACCTCATGCGGTGCGTGTGTGACTATGCGGTGCGGAAGTCGAGACTAGGCACGCGAGAATGATACTATGGGCGATCGCCTTGCTTCGATCATTCGCGGCCTAGAATAGACTTTACGCTTTTCCTATTCATTGTTGTTTGTGATGTGGCACTATGTGCAATTGAATGATTGTATTTGTGAAAAGGTTTTAAATACTTTGATTTCATTTGATTCTTTATAGTTTCACATACTTGGTACTGTCTTGACCTCCTTCTGGGGCATTCATGCCGCAGTAAAGGCAAGCAGTGCTAGATCCGCATCCTTAGGATCTTTTGCGTTGGTGTCGAGCTCCATCTTCTCGGAGGCTCTACTGGGTATGATCTCCTGTTGTAGATAGTTTTGTACGATCGAGGTATGGCGGCCCTGTCCCGCCATAGTTGTATATTTCCTTAGAGGTCAGAGTCATGTTATGCAGTTTGGGATGTAATCTTTGAACCATGATTATTTATATATGCCGAAAGGCGACGTTTTCTTACATAAACTGTGTCTTATTTTATAAACTGTTTCCTGTCTTGTTTTATATTTCCGCTGGTTACTCTGATGTATGGCTACTTGGGTGCCCCGGTAAGGCACCAGTCACGGGCCCCGGAACGGGTCGTGACAGAAACCAACGACCGGGACAATAGTGTTGCCCGGAGTAACAGTGCCAGAGGAAGTGGCAAAAGTAGAAGCAGAGACTGTATCTCTTCCATTCACTATCTTTAGTTCTTCACAATATATAATTTTTCAACTGTTGTAATAAGTAGGTGTGAACAGGGATGGAAGAACTGAAAGAATAAACAAAATTAGTTTAGTGTAATGTTTGCTGAGTCGAGTGATGACACTCTCTCTTTAAGGCAAAATTACCCCCTTATATAATGGCTTACAGTAAGTGGGTAATAGCCTCCCAAGATAAAACAACAATATTTTCTCAAGCACAAGCCAATACTTGAGAATCCTTATAGAAGAAGTAAGAACTCTAGATTGCTAGAAGAAGGATAAAGGCTCTCAATAATTTCAGAATTTAGGATTGTAATGGATATTTTAAATCTGAATTTTGAGTCCTCTAGTTATAGTTGCAAAATTTTGATTTACATGCCATGTGAATGCTTTAAATGAGTTGTATTGAACTCACCAAAATTCACCTTGGTTATGCCAAGAGTTGGCTGAACCTTGGCCTTTCCAATGAATGTACATTTAGAAAAAAAATTGTTGATTTTTGGTACACTGCACGTTGAGCTCCGCGACGCTATATAGGCAGTAACCATCCTCGAGACACTGGAAGTCTGGTGTCGCGGCTCGTGACTGAGGTGTCGCGGCCCTTAGCCAAGTAGCACCGCGGCGCCGGCCCGTCGTGGCTGGGTGCCGCGGCTCTTCCCCGTTTTCCGTATTTTGCACATTTCTTCTTTTCTTATACCGTCGTGGGAGATGCATCAATTTGGCTAATTAATCGTCCATACTTACTTAACTTAAGAACACTTAACATGTGTACCAACATCTCTTTCACTACATAAATTTAGCTAGACGTTGTACGACGTATGCATGTGTAAAGAAATCGTATTTTCGACATGCGAGGCCCCATGTGTTCAAGTCATTAAGAACGGGATAAACTCAATCCCACTAGTTAAATTTCCAACATATTTCATTATTTTAGAAGAGTTACCGTCTTTAAATGTTTCCTAGCTTTAATTATTTGATTGAATTAACTGATTCTAGTGTCCTTTGTTTTCGCAAAGATCCCGGCTTTACCAGCATTTTAACCTTTAAAATTGTTAGTTTAATTTCTACTCATAATAATTTGATTCATGTGCGTAACTTTCATATATATATGTCCTCAAAAATATAATTTTAATAATTTGATGTAGATCAGTTACGAAATGGTGAAGGCAGTAGCTGTCCTATCTGGGACTCACGCAGCGACATTTTTTTTTTGATATCTAGGTTCCCGACTTGCGGCAGACTAGTCCTGGAGATAGTAGTACTGGTCCCTCAACACTACTATCAGTAAATCGCGGGACTCTTTTCTTCAACCAACAAGGAGATGGTATTTATTTAACTAGCTAGTTAATGCATAGTAGCCCGTCAGAATTTTTATTAAAGGGTTAAAAAATATAAAAAAGTAAACACATAAATTAAGAAGCCAATGAAGAAGTTAAAGGGATTTAACATCTATTATATATTTATAAGTATATAATTTTAATCTTAGGTTATATATACAGTCTAATTTTTCACTAAATGAGGTTAAGATGAATCCTTGCCCTTTATTAGCTCCGCCTCCCCTGTTAGTGCACCATTCATTATGTGTGTGTTGTGTATATATAGTACTGAGTGCTGTATTAGATCCTATGCAAAAAGGGATTGCGTTATGTTTCTAGTTGTAATTTGCTCTTGCTCCTTCCAGGTCGTACCACTCTTACAGGAAATATCTTGGGTCTTAAGCCCGGGCTTCATGGTTTCCATGTCCGTGAGCTTGGAGATACAATTAATAGCTGCAACTCTACTGGTATTTCCCATACATGTGCTCTACCAAAGTGGCTCGCCCCTATCTCTAAAGGGGCTTACGAACGAGCGGAGTGCTTACGGCCGTGTTACAAAACCATTCTTTTGTTTCTAATATACTATAGTAAAGTCACAAAATTTACCACCTAAAATCACCTTCATGTGTAGGTTTTGTTGTTATAATGGGTAGAATTTCGTTAATGGGTTTTTTGCAATTTCAAAAATATGTTGACTTTCTTTCATCTTTGTTATGCAAAGTGAAAGCCGTTTTATTTAGTACGAGATAGAATTCCGTTCTGTGATTTTGTTGTTATAATAGGTAGAGTTCGTTTAATGGTTTTTCTTATTGTAGTGGGTAAAGTTTAGTTACGTTAAGAAAAAAATATTGTAACTATACTATTATAATGTTGGAAATTTACTAACGTGGAATTAAGTTTATCTCATTATTTATGACTCGAACAATTGGGGTCCGTACATCGGAAACATCATTTCTACACACGTGCACTCGTAGTGCCAAGTATCGTAAATTTTATTAGTGAAGAGATATTGGTACGTAAGTTAAATATTTGAGACATAGAATGATGGACGGTCGTGGCCAAATGACAAGTGTTCCACGTTGGTGAATGAAGGAAGAAGTGTGCATATTGTAAAAATTGGAATGAGTCGAAAAAGGGTTGCGGCGCCTTCGAGGCCCAGTCGCGGTGCTTCGGAGGCAGTGATTGTGTGACGGAAGTCCAAAAGTTTGGATGATTATGGAGACGTTTTGGAGCATTAACATGTAAGTTTTTCCTCCATAAATCAACCATTATTTGGCTGCATTACTTGGTGGATTAAATGGCCATTACATGAAACTTAAATGACCACTACATGGGCACTTGAAGAGGCCTCTCTTACACTACTATAAATTGAGGATTTGACTCAATTGGAAAAACAAGCATTTTTTGATCTTCTTTCTCTCTAGCATACTTCAAACACTCAAAGTTCTTCCCTAGAAACACTTGAATTTCCTTTTCTCATTTATTAGTTGTTATTTTATCTTGGGAGACTATTGCCCATTAACGTAAAAAGATATATACGGGATAATCTTGTCTTAAGGATAGAGTGAACATAACTCGACTCAGCACAGTTGTCACCCTTCTTGTTTTAGTCTCTTGATTCCATGTTATCAAGATTCTAGGAGCTTTCGGCAATTTGTACAAAGATTCAAGACTGGTTCAAGAACCTCAAAAGCTTATTATGGCTATAATTCATGTTTACTAAAATATTGTTGATTTTGTAATCTTTATAGTTTATCCTTTCAAAACACTTGTAATAGTTATTTATTATTCTCGTACATGCATTATGTTCCAACAATCTTAAGACAAACTTGTATTAGTGCTCGAAAGTTGTTTGCCAGCAGATATGGTCCCAAATCTGACTGTGGTTTTCTTTTTGAAAACAGTTTTGTTGACAGTTCTGTTAACAGTTCAAACACTGTCTCTATCAACAACTGTGCTTTCAAATCTGGTGCTAGTTTTGGCTCTCTCTTTGACGATAGTTAAAAATTTGTTTCCATCAAAGGTGGAATCTCTGTCTCTGATGATGAGCTTCAAGATACTTATGATAGTCATGCTAGTACGACTAAGGATCAAGGACGAGTTGTGGTCATCACTCCTGACAATGGTGGAAGAAAGCGCCCACGAGAGGTGGAGGATATCAACTGGGACAAGAGGAGAAGACTGAATATGATGTTCTATCTTGCAGTAGAAGGCCTATATTTATCCAAAACAAAGGATCCAAATTATGGTAAGGAGGAAATGGACACTCAGTCCAACAAAGGGACTGACGTGGGGCAGAATCCAAAAGGTGTAAGTTAATTATCATTCCTTGTCCATAATGTGTTTAGATAATTTCTTAATAAAAGTGCATAAAGCAAGGCTAGGAATATGAAGTGTTTTTATTTAAAAAACTCATATTCTAAACTCTGAATTGAATCACTCACCTTCCCATTTAAAGATTGGACAATTGTAAACAACGACTTAAAAGATATGGTTTTAGGTTGTACTAAGATTGGATTATGTACAATCTTGAGTAAGCGCCAGGGATGTCCCTGTGCAGCAATCACAAGGGAAGAGGACTAAAGACAAACTTGTCACCGATTCCAACAGAAGATCCTTCATTTGACAGGATGGTATTGGACACTCAGTCATACAAACCTATGGGCGACTAGAGTGGGTCAGAGTTTCCAGGTCTTAAACGATCTGAAGTACAAAATAAAGGCAGAAAAGAAATTGGACACTCAGTCTGCCAAAGCAACTGGAGTGGGCCAGAGTATCCAAATCATATATGATCCGGTTACGCCCTAACCATGGGCAATAGGTTGTTCATGTGAAGCAACTCCACCTCTATAGTAGAAGGGATTGTAAAGGTTGTCCTCAAAAGGACTTCAGAGAATGAGATCACTCTAAAAGGAGGTGATATATGTCCCAAACTTAGTTTTAGAGACGATGTTGGTCAAGCTGGTTTGAGTCTAGTCCAACAGTTCTGTAATAACTAAGAATGGTACAGTATGTCTGTATCCAAATGAATGATATATTTGTAATCCGTGCATCTATGCCATCAAATATTATGACACATTAAATAGAAAGTCATTCAATAGCTAACTAAGTTGAGATTGTTGTCTTCTATCGACATAAACCCTCAAAATGAATATGAGGTAGGCGAAGAGGCAAAATCACCTTTCCATTCCGTCAAAGGAATAGAGAAAGAAGCACCGCTCCTCTAGAACTTAGTCACACCTACATGGGTGATTTGAATCTTGTGCAAAATAGAGGGGGGAGACAAGTACTTTATGACCTTCATTGACGTTGGTACAATGTATTGCATTATTTGATTATTGAAAAGCAAAGATAAAGTGATTGAAGCGGATAAACGCTACAAAGCAAAAATTAAAAATCAACTAAGCCTACTAATTGAGGAATTCGTAGTGATAGAGGGGGAGAATGTGAAACATCATTCATCAAACGACTGCTCCTTACTCACCTCAATCTAACTGTGTTAGTCAAGCTCAAAGTCGTACGCCCAAAAATATGTGGGGCAAGGTAATCCTTACCGCTAATGCAATTCTCAACAGAACTCCGTATAAGTATGATGATAACCCTTCATGTGAAATATAGAAAGGATCTCACCTATAAATATTGTGATGTGGGGTGGTTTGGTAGAGAGTGGAATACCGAAACAAGTTAAGTTGGACCTAAGAAAGTATATTGCATATCCACTAGATCTGCAAATAACAGTAGTGCTTGTCGTTTTTTGGCGTCAAAAAATGCTCAATTATTTGAAGATAACTTTCCTTGAGAAGGAAAAAAGTAATTGCTCGAGGTTAACAAGAATTTGCGAGTACCTGACTGTCCGGAACTAAACATTTCAGGTCTACAGGACTCGGAAGTTGCTGACTGTCCGGAACTAGACATTTCGGATCTACAAAACTCAGGGATTCTAGATGTTGAACCGAGACGGGGCAAAAAGGGGACAAAGACTTGTTCCATGCCTTATAGCTTGTATGGTTGAGAAATATACCATGGAAAATTAACAAATAATTGTCATCTCTAGAAGCGCTGCATTGGAAATAAGCTACAAAGAGAAATAGATTCCATCAGATAGAACCGTACTTATGTAATGGTTGATCTTCCTTCGGGAAAAGAACCTTTGGGTAGTAATAGTGAATACTCAAAATGAGTACAAAGTAGATGAATCTACTAACGAGTATAAGGCCTCGGCTACTTGGACACATGCTCCCTGGTGAATAGCTTAACATCTAGGGCCACTGCAGTCTTGCATGAAAAAACATGGATGTTGAGACAGCCTTCCTAACCGGAGAGTTAGTTTGGTGGACTGTTGAGCTTCTTCCTGAAATTTTGTTTTGGTCCTTGAAATGTTTACATTTTTGTCCTGGAAGGTTCTGATGAAACATAAACAATGAATCTGATAACAGAAACATTGACTCTGAAATTAGAAAGCCAACAGTTAGAAAACCAACAATCTGAATGTAGAAGAAAAAATTTATATGGAACAACCCGAGAGGTATGTGGTTCCAGTGCAAGAGAAGAAAGTATGTCGACTTGTTAAATCTCTATACGAACTGAAACATGCCCCAAAGAAATGACATGAAAACTTTGATAGTACTCTACGATCGAAGGATTTCTCCATTAATGAGTTTAACAAATGTGTCTACGTAAAAGGTAATCCTGACTTGTTTCTCATAATATGTCTTTACGTAGATGACATATTGATCACAGAGAGCAGTCCTAGAACAAGTTGAAACAAGGTTTTGATATTGAAGGATATGTGGATTGTAGATTACATCTTAGGAATTGGAATTTCTAAGACATCTAACGGACTGGTCTAATTCCAAACTCGTTTGTGAGGTCTTTGACTATCTCGTTGAAGTCACCAATGGATATGAATCATAGAATTTATTGGAATCATGGTACACCTGTATACCATGAGTGATATGCGCAGGTCACATATAGTTCAATGTATTTTACACACTACAACCGACCTGGTATCGGCTTATAAAGTAGATTAGTTGAACTATAGTTCACTCGTGATTCTGGAAATGATCAATAAAATACATTAAATCGGATATGACGATATCTAAAATATTTGCTTATCTATGGATTATGGTATTCTGGATTTCCAGCAGTGTTGGGAGAACACAATGATGCAAACTGGACATCGAACTTAAAGAACACCAAAGCCACAAGTGGATGTGTATGGTATGTCTTTGAAAATCCTCTAAGAAAACTTGCATTTGCTGATTCATGATGGAATCAGAGTTTATCGCTTTAGACAAAGCATGAAAAGAAGTTGAGTAACTTCACGACCTCTTAGAGGATGTCCCTTATTGGGAGAAACACGTGTCTTCGTCAGTTATACACTGTAATGCACGGATGATGGCGTCTGAACATTTTAGTCATAGAAATAAGATCGTTGGGCAGTTAATCATCACAAGTGTCACTTCCTTGATTACTAATCAAAGGATATAGCCCACCCTCTAACTAAGGGACTATCCGAAGATCAAGAATTCTGTCTGTCTAGGGGAATGGGCTTAAAACCCAAAACAATACGAACCTTTGCAGTGGTAACCTAACCATACTGACTGGAGATCCCAAGAATTTGGTTCAATGGGAAAACTAATGTTACACCCCATAGTTTCAGGGCATATAAGTGAGAACGTAAGTAAGGAAATAAGATTGGAAGGAAAGTATATTTATATTTTTATATGGAAATTTTGGATACAATAAATGTGACAACGAGAATTAATATCAGTGGTTGAATTCTTTCCAAATGGAGTTATGGACTTAGGATTAAGAATATGAGTCAATTGAAAATTTCACAATTTTGGGGGGGGGGGGGGGGGAGGGGGGAGGGTTTCTATCGAAAATAATGAGATTTGGCTAAGTGTTAGATTAATATTGTGTGAAGGGATTAGCGTGGAAGATATTTTCATAAAGACAAGTGGACAAGAGGGTCACCCATCCACTTGGCTTGTGCACATATTATAGATACATGTGTAGCAAGACTTAGACTCACATAATATCTTTATCTTTCAAACCCTTATTTCTCCCTTAACCCTCTAGATTTCGAATATCATGGTTAAATGAAGATCAAGACTAAGTTATTATCCAAGATTAAGCACCCTAATCAAGTTCTAAGCCAAGTTAACTCTCCAAGAACCCTAAGCCATGGGTTGGCCGAAACTTGATCTTGAAACCTAAACTTTTTTATGAACTTTTTGGAAGTAAAACAAGAAGGCAAGATGGTTACAAGCTTGTAGTGGATACATGTGTGTGATTGGAACTTGAAGAAGTGGAGCTAAGACAAAACTGTGGGCCGAATCCTTGTGGACTGTTTTGGGCTAAAAGTTGAGGTAAGAGTTCTTCTTCTTTTAAAGTAATTGGATATTACATGTTGTTATAATTAAGGGATGAACTTGTGTTAAGAAGAATGAAGAATAAGAAGTGTAGGGGCAGTTTTGATAGGTTGGGCCGAAACTAGGCAGTTTCGGGACTTTGGATTCGTGGTTATAATTGTTGTTGTTATCTTCACCTATTGCATGTTATAATTAAGGAAATGTTGTTATTACAAGTTTATATGGTTTATATGAAGTGTTGAACTTATATTGGATTATAAGAGTTATGAAAAAGGGCTTTGATTTGGAGTCTTGATGTTGGCCGAAACTGTGATAAAACTGTTGGATATTATTGTGCAGTTTTAGGGACTGTTTTGTGGCGTGTATATGCTGGAAATTCAGCCACCAATATGCATGTTTAAATATAGTAATTGCTAATGAAAGTGAAAGTGTCTTGATGCTACAAGTGTTAGTGTCTTGGTTATTCTAAAAAGGAAGACATGGTATTGCCTTGGTTATTCTAAAACCTTTAATGATCCTAAACGGTTGAGGTTAGGTTTGGGGAAACTTTTAATTATTCCTAATACTTGCGAAGTGGGGTATAGAAGATACCTTATAGGAGACCACATATTTAAGTGCGAGTGCAAGCCACCTCAAATGAACGCACTTAAAAATCCAAGAGTGTCCACAGCCACAACGGACAAAACATTAAGAAGAACAAAGTAAGGAAAGTTGTTGTGTTGGTACCGTTGACTTGACTTATACTAAATACTGATAGTTCAAGACATCACGCTCATAGTGCAGTAAGTAAGTCCGATGGTATTCAACTATGGAAGGTTAAAAAATGAAGCTACCTCAAAAGCTTGTTGTGGCTACAATTCCTGTTTACTAAAAGCTTGTTGATTTTGTAATCTTTATAGTTTATCATTTCAAAGCACTTGTAATAGTTATTTACTATTTTCGTACACGCATTATTTTTAACATATAATAGATAAAAGTTAGTATTAATAGTGGTAAAGTGCCGTTTTTTGAACGTGACAAACTAAAAATGATGTTGTAACTTCTGTTATATTGGATAGAATTTATTGACCATGCATGAAATTAACACCCCTATTGAATTTGAGTCCGTCAATTTTTTTTCATATGGAATACTTGGTCCATTTTATTTGCTTTTAACCAGGTGATATGTGATAATGGTAGAGAATTCGATAATGAGCGTTTTGGGATTTTTGCAAAGCTAATATTTAAGGTGTAAAATTAACACAAATTGACTTCTCCAGTGATGGATTGTTTTAATTAGCGTTTGATGTCTCAAGAGTTGCTTTTACTAACTTGTGCTCATATTGTGTGGGTTAGGCGTTGCCAAATTATCGATAGTTGACAAACAGGTTATGTTATTTGCTTAATTCCATTAATGTACATCTGCTTTCTTTGATCTTTGTTTCATAAATTTTTTATTTATGTTGTCTTGCGGATTCCGCTTACAGGACCACATTCCATCATTGTTAGGTCCATGCAGATCCAGATGACATTGGTAGAGGTACTTTCCCATTTCTGGTTTTGATCCTTGTAATATTTGGTTGAACACATATTTAATTTTCAATTAATTTAGATCTTGTTTCCTTATGATCTCTTTTTGCTTTTGAATCTTCATAAATGTAATGAATTATTAATTATTAAATCATTTAATTACTCATTTTTTGTTAGTGTTAGGATAATTATGGGGTCATCCCATAATTATCTCAAATCACCATCAATCATGTAAATTGTAATCACATATTTAGGATGATTGTTAATTAGTATCATGTATTTTAGAAGAATTAGATAGGTCTTCCTTAATACTAGTATGATACACTTGTATATATATTTCAAGATTGGAATGAAATCACTCATGGAATTGATTTCCTTCATGGTATCAAGAACCACAATTTTTTTTGCCCTAAACATTTCTCACCCCATATTCGACCTCCCTCATCGCCGAAAACCTTCTCCTTTTCGGCCCCAATAAAAACAAGCCTTAGGGTTTTCTGCAAACCCTAAACCTAAACCACTATCACCCCACCCGTCGGCTACCCTAAAACCTTCCCTCTTTTAGGTTTTGTTTTCTCTTCTTTTTCCGACCCTCCCGACACCATTAGGGTTAATAGACCAAATTCCACCAATCATAAAATATTTTTTCTCCTTCTCTTCTTTTTGTTTTGTTTTTTGTGGGAAACTATGGCCGACAAATAAAAATTTCATTCAGCTCTTGTCGTGAACATCAAGAACTTTATTTCAATCACCCTTGAGATGGAAAAAGGGAAATACTCTTCTTGGGCAGTGTTATTCAAAATTCATTGCCGTGCATATGAAGTAATAGACCATATCATCCCTTCCGAGTCTTCATCAGATACCACTTGTGTTGACAAAAAGTTATGGTCTCGTTTAGATGCTATAGTCCTTCAATGGATTTATGGCACTATTTCTAACGACCTTTTGCATACCATATTGGAACCAGACTCTACGACTCAACAAGCGTGGGAACGTTTGCAAAATATTTTTCAAGATAATAAACTTTATAGGGTTGTATATCTTGAAAACCAATTCACCAACGTAAAATTGGACGACTTCTCAAACGTTTCCACTTATTGTCAAGAATTAAAAATGCTTGTCGGCCAACTATCTAACATTGGTGCGCCAGGAATAAATCAAAGGTTGGTTCTTTAATTGATTGCAGGTTGAATGAAAATTATGATGGGGTTGCTACATTCATTCAACAAAGTAATCTGTTACCTCCATTTTATGAGGCTCGTTCGAGACTGATTCTCGAAGAAACTCACAAGGAAAAGCATATAACCTCTGGGGCAAGCCACTGCTGGAACAACCCTCATCTCCACATCCGTGGATTTTGCGACACCAAATTCCAGTTCGAGAGGAATCGGAAATCGCAACAACAATAGTAAAACAATGAGGGTAAAATAATTCTAGTTCAAGAGGTTTACATCACAACCTCAATACCTAAAATCAGATGGGATCGGCCTAAAATAATCCCAAAATCGTACCAGCCCAACCACAAAATGGGATTGGACCAGTCCGCGGAATGGAGGTCACTGCCTTTTTACCATCGATCTCAGCCTAGTCCACTATTAGTGGTTGTTTCGCCTAAATGAGAGAGCCCACTGATCCCTCACCCGTAAACCCACCCTGGTATCTAGGCCAATATTTTCAAGCCCATAATCCTAATCTCTCTCGGCCCAATAACCCGACAAAAAAAAACAAATAATCTTCTTTGGCCCAAAATACTACCTTTTCTCGGCCCAATACCATACCTGACAGCCCGAATCCCTAGTCAACGATTTTAGCCTAACCTCGGACCATTAAAACCCATGACATGCACGGGAGTTTTCGTCCCAAATGTCATTTTAACTTAACATCTTCAGTCCAACCATCACCTCTTCCCAAAAATCCCAAAGCAGCCCTATCAGACCCAAATTGGAAAGATGCCACGTTAGACAAAATAGAAGCTTTTATTCAAACTAATATGTGGGAGTTAGTGTCTCGTCCATCTAATGTGAACATAATCAGGTCTATATGAGTTTTCTGTCATAAAAAGAATTTTGATGGCTCATTTTCAAGATACAAAACTCGTCTTGTTGGTGATGGCATGTCTTAGCAGGTTGACATGGATTAAAGTGAAACATTCAGTATGGTAGTTAAGCCAACAAATATTAGGATTGTTCTTAGCCTGACAGTGTCAAAATCTCGATCCATTCATCAGTTGAATGTCAAAAATGCATTCCTACACGGCCATTTACATGAAATAGTTTACATGCACCATCTTTTGGGTTTTCGAGACTCTACATATCTGGATTATGTTTGCCTATTGAAAAAATCTTTATATGGTTTGAAACAGGCTCCCTAGGCATGGTATAATATGTTTACAGGGTTTGTATCCATACTAGGTTTCTCACACAGCAAGCTCGATCAATCCGTGTTCATTTATAAGAAGGGAAGCAACATGTCATATATCCTCCTATATGTAGATGACTCATTCTCATGGAATCATGTACATCGCTTCGCCGGTCTATTATGTCCCTTCTTGCAGCAGAATTTGCAATGACGGATTTGGGCCCTTTAAATTATTTTTTTAGAATTGTTGTAACCCAATATGCAGGTGGTCTATTTCTCAGTCAAAAGAATATGTTAAGGAGATCATTGACAAAGTCTGTATGTCCTTATGCAACCATCACATACACCGATACAAATTCCAAATAGAGTAACTCTACATGTACTCCATACATTGACCCAACACATTACCACATCTTAGTAGTGACCTTGCAGTATCTTCATTTCACGAGACCTGATATATCATATGCGGTTCAGCAAGTGTGTTTACATATGCATGAAATAATATACGGGGGCTCTCAAGCGAACTCTGCGGTATGGTAAATGTACTCTTCATTTTCGAATGCATCTGTATAAGTAGTCCATTTTGAGTCTCTCATCTTATACAGATGTGAATTGGGTTGGCAGCCCAGATACACGATGTTCCATCTCTGGATTGTCACGACCCGAACCCGACCGCGGACTGCTCTTAACCCGCACCCTAGTGACACAACATCGAGAAAACCGGAATGTAAACTCAAGATAAACAACCATTAAGATATAGAATAGTTCAGCCCAAATGGCTAACCCAAAAGTACATAAACCGAACAGTTACATCCTTAACGAACCAAGTTCGACAAGACTACAGTGCTCTAAGAATGAATAACACTATGACGACAGGCCCCGCCATACCCCGAATGTACAAAGTCTACAACCTCGTGGAATCGTACCAAAAGACGAGGCCTCCGAGAAATGGAGCCTTCCGAGAACCGAACCGTGATCCTAAGAGAGCGGATCGCAAGCTTATGAACCTCAACTGCGGCATGAACGCAGCCCCGGCGAGGTCGATAACATGTACCAAATATGCGAACCGAAAATACTGTAATAATATCATAAGTCAAAATATAAGCCGGAGTTATAGACGAAAAATCAGTTTACCTTGACCGTGCCTTACTAACAATGAGAGGAACAAATGTATGTATATCTTTGCATAAAAATAGGAAGCTCATGATCAAACAGGTACTCGCCCGTAGTATCATTAAGCAATCCTACTCCCGGGACTATTTCACCCGCATAGGTCCCGTGGACCCGCATGAGGTCATCCGCCTCGTCATGGACTGTTTCACCCGCACGGGACTATTTCACCCGCATGGATCCCGTGGATCCGCATGAGTACCATCGCAGACTCGCGTGGGACTATTTCACCCGCATGGATCCTATGGTCCGCATCCGCATGAGTACAAGCGCCGCACTCGCATCACGGGTAGCAAATCCATGGCATAAATAGTAAACCATCCTATCGAGCATACCCGGGCCACCCATCGTGGTGATGTCCAAAGGAAATAACAAGAATAACCCGGGGTTTACCCGTAATAATATATATATAACATAGCTCGTCCGGCTATTAAACATAACATAAGCACTACCGGCCTATCATATTATAACATAAGCACTACCGGCCTACCATATCATAACATAAGCACTACCGGCCTATCATATCATAACATAAGCACTACCGGCCTATCATATCATAACATAAGCAAGTTAAGAAAGTACCCTAACTTCTTATTAACATTATTAATATATCCTCTCATTTTAGTATACCTAAGGCACCAACATGTCTTTTAATAGAAAATCCGGGAATTTAACCCAAGTATCATGTACCTCTAACCTTTTAAGAAATAACTCTTTTTATACAAAAATTCCAAGATACTAATCACCATAGTATCAAGTTACGATTTCTTTTCAAAACAAGTCACATTTCCTTTTAAAACTATCTCAAGCTTCTAAATTAAGTGACTTCATTTCTTGTAAAACCTTAGGCAATTCATGCCTTAAAACCATTTTCCTTCCACAAGTTCAAATCATCAAAACCTTTCTCCATTAAACTTTCACAAACTAATATAACCAACTCCCCATAAAGCCGTTATATTAGAGTTAAACAATAGTAAAACACATTCCCTTAAGTCCAAGGGATTTTTATACTTTTCTTTTAAAACGAAGCAAGTATCAAATACTTATAACAAACGAAGATTTCCAAATCTTGTACGTCTACCGTACTACATAGGTACAACTAATCATGCTCAAGAGATAGGAAAGCTCCACATACCTCTTCGGTCAATCCACAAGCTAAGTCCAATTTACCGCACGTAGTATGTCAACCTAAAATGACCACAATACGTTTATCAAGCTCTAATTATAATGCAGAATTTTCCCAAGTTAAAGTCACCAATTTCCTACGGAAAATTGGGCAGCGTTTCCTTTGTTTCTACATACTTTGCCACCTTTTCCAAGGTCGATTTTTAACGCTCAAATGCCATGTTTAAGGCTCAACAACCAACCAACACCAAGGGGATTACACACCTAAACTTTGGTGTGTAAAATTCAGCCCCACAAGTTACAACAACTAACCCAACAAGTCTAATGTAGTATTTAGGCAACAACATGCTCATAAAATCCCCCAAACCAATTCTTTCATAATCAAACCCCATTTCTTACATGCAACTACTCTAAGTGCATTTTCCAACTACAAGTTCTTCCTATTAAACATGCAACGCCCAATACCAACTACAAGAGAAGAAATGTTACCTTGAGTTTTAGCCAAACTTATTCCAACACCTTGCTAGCCTTTTCTCCAAGAACACCACCACAATAGTCTTCACAAGCTTGTAATAACCTTTCCTTCCTATTACACTTTTCGATTTTTCCTTAGGCTAGAATTCCTCTGGGAATTTAGAGAGAAGGATGAGCTTTTAATTTAGAGAGATGGAGTGTAAAGATGAAAAGTTGAATGAAATGACCAAGCCTTGTCAATATAATGCATGTAGCGTAAAATCGGATGGGGGACACTTGTCACCCTCCCATGGCGTCTTGTAAAACTAAAATCGACTTTCTAAGTTTTTCCGCCAAAATTCCGCCGCGCGCATGTTCGCTTCCTGGCGCATGGCTGCAACTCCCGCGGACACTCGGAACTTTAGGCGCCATGTTCGATTTCGGCCGCCATGAATTTCGCCAAGGCGCCACGCCCGCAAGGCTACGAGGCCCCGACAAGTTTTACGATTTGAGTCCTAACTCCTTCCGCATGGCCCCATACGAACGGCCTGAACCACGAGGTATAACATTCTCCCTCCCTTAGAAACATTCGTCCCGAATGTTCCTTCTAGCCTTACACACAACACCATATAAACTTATCTTCTTAACTATTCCTTAGCAAATAAGAATGCTCCCGAGCCACAACATTACTCAAGCATAATCAACCAAATTAACACCAATCAAGAGGAAAGGGGGTTACCCGAGGTATAGGGAATAAGTGTGGGTATTTCTTCATCATATCATCCTCCACTTCCCACGCCATCTCCTCACCGTTCTCGTTCGCCATAAAACCTCGACGAAGCCACCTCCTTCGTCCGAGTCGTCTAACTTGACGATCGAGTATCGCTATGGGACTCTCTCATACGACAACTCCTCACACTGGATATCCTGAATCGGTGCACTCTAGATGGATTTCCAACGCATTTCCATAACATAGACACGTGAAAATCGGATGTACCGCCAAGATCGGACGGCAGATCCAACTCATAGCAACCTTGCCCACTCTTCTGACAATCGATACGCCCAATGTACCTTGGGCCGAGTTTCCTTCCTCCCAAATCTCATCACACCCTTCATGGGTGACACTTTCGTAAAGACCCAATCATTAACCTCAAACTCTAAGTGTCGACGCCGATGATCTGCATATGATTTGGCCGACTGGGTTGCCAATAACCGCTCTGGATAAGCTTCACCTTATCCATCGCTCACGAACCAAATTTGGCCCGATTAATCGCACTTTTCCCACTTCAAACCAACCTATCGCGACTGCACTTCCTCCCGTATAAGGCCTCATAAGGCGCCATCTCGAACACTAGAATGGTAGCCGTTGTTATAAGCAAACTCCACAAGAGGTAAATGATCCTCCCAGCCTACCCCGAAATCAATAACACAAGCCCGCAAAGATATCCTCGTGTTCAGATAATGCGCTCGCCCGTCCGTCCGTCTCGAGGATGAAACGCCGCTTTGAGACTCACTGTGTCCCTAATCCTTCCGAAAGACCTCCAGTTAGCCGTGAACTGGGCTCTCTATTCGATATAATCGACACCGACTCGTGCAAACTCACAATCTCTAATATATAATCTGCATAGTCCTCTACAAAACGTCGCCCGACCGGAAGAAAGTGGGCTGATTTCACACCACAACAATAACCCAAATGGAATCATGTCCTCCGGGTGCGAGGTAACCCCGTAATAAAGTCCATGTTGACCACCTCCCACTTCCACATCGGAATATCAATACACGTAATAGCCCACCGGCTTCGTGCTCAACCTTAACTCACGACAATTAGGACACTGGCAACAAACCGCCACGCCCTCTTCAAACCATCCCACCAATACATGCACTGAGGTCATGGTACATCTTAGTCGACCGGATGAATCGAATAACGAGCACCGTGCCTCCCTGCACCGCCGACGAAGTCTGTCACATCGGAACACACAATCGCCCTCAAACCTTAGCACCCCATCAGCGCCACCTCATATAGACTCTTCTTCCCGGAGAGCCGTGATCTCGCATCTGCAAAATCGGGTCCTCATACTCGCCGCCTTCACCTCCCCGACGATGGAAGACTCGCAACCTCTCGAACCCGAATTCCATCACTATCAAAATCAACCAATCGAACCCCAAGGCTTGCTAACTGGTGTAACTCTCGGACCATGTCCTTCTTCCCCGGCCGCACTTCGATGCACTACCCATCAATCTGCGACAAGGACATCCGCAACTACATCGCCTTCCCCGGGTGGTATATGATATCAATATCACAATCCTCGAGTAACCCTAACCACCGCCTCGCCGCAAATTCAGCCGCCATCGAAGATATACCGGAGTTTCCTGTGGTCTACGCAAATATCCACATGAAATCTATATAAGGAAATTGCCTCCAAATCTTCAAGGTACGATTAACTGCCGCCGTCTCTAAATCGTGAGTAACGTAATTCCTTTCTTGCTTCCCTAACCGCCGGAAAACATAAGCTCTAACCTTATCGTGTTGCGTCAGCACACAACCTAGCCCAACACCCAACGTGTTACAATAATACCCTAACCCTCTAGTCTCTCAAGAGGGGTTAGAACTGTAGTCGTGGTCAACTTCTCTTCCAATAATCGGAAGCCTCTCTTGCATTGCGAAATATTCGCATCCTTAATCTCGCCATGGTTCTGCTTTCTTTCCCTGTTGCAACCAAACTTGGTTACTATACTTGGATCTGATTCCTTTGCTGGCCGCATGGCTAAGACTTCCTGCCAATCACAATTTAGGGGGAAGACTTCCTTGATCTTGTCAAGTAGTAATCCTATTATCCTCTCTCACCAGAGCTTATAGTCCTGTTCAACCTCAATTCACGATTACATAATCCAATGACTTGTCAAGATTTCTTATCGCTCGAGTGTATACTGCCTTTCCTTTATAAGTTAATTCAAGTTGTCCTGGGGTCCTTTACCTCGCCGTGTTCTCTTACTATCTTTCTCGTCAGTACAGATGCTACTACCTTTCCTCGAGGTGTTCCTACTGCCCATTACCTACTAATGGTCTTACACTAGTTCGGGTAATCGTGTCTCGCAACTTACATAACCATAGTTGTATTCTCTTTTATCCTTTTGGTCATAACCTACCTTATGCTTATTAATAGTAAAGTGTTTCTAATTTGATCCATAATCGTACAGTTTCAAACATGGGTACTACCTTCATTTTTCTTACGACTCTTCCCTGACTGCCCGTGACGCTGCTCTTAATTACCCCCAACATAATATTTTTTCCACTGTTATCTAAAATCAGAACTTATGGCACGACGATCAAGACCTACCAGTCTCCCATCCTTCGTCTAACTACATGGGTACACATAACCCCATAATACGTAAGACTATCCTTTTATGTATGGGAGAGAACTTATCTCCCTTCAATAAACTTTCCTTGGCGTCACAACCCTAATCACCTGGTCCTCTCGTGGTCCTGTAAATATCTAATCATTACGCACCGCCTTAAAATCGTGTAGATTTTCAAAACCTACCAAAGATGCCCTCTTCTTTCCGTCGGCAAATACTGCATTTATTTTATTCTTGCCTTGCACATTTCCTTGAAATTATCCGGAAGGTCGTGGCCCTGACCGCCACACCAAACCAACTCCAAGTACCTCCAAGGGAACTTAACATAAATTCCTTCAAATTCAAGTATTACTTACTTTCTGCGTCAATTTTTTTCCCAACGAACAAGTCACACAAACTTATTAAAAACAATGATGCCAAAGAAGGAAGGATAATTCACTGGTTACTACCACTTCCCTTCCTCTCCACTCGATAACCGGCTTACCGGAAAACTGGTACCGAATCAATCTCTTCTGTAGTCCACGTTGGCATAACATGAGGCCAACTAGCCCGTACTCATAATGACCTCAACGTCTGTCATAACAGCTCTGCTAGGGTCCGACGACTGTATCGTTATCGACAATTATTATCCGCCCACTCGGCTACCACCCAACACTCACTGCGTGGTTACCCCATAAAGGTTGTAATGGATTCTGGCTTCATCTCTTTCACACTTGGTTGCTCACTTCCTTACGGCCGCATTCTTTTCCGCATTTCCAAACTTATTCTAGCTTACGCATAACTTCCATAATAAAGTCGCCTTCGATCTTGGAGTTACTAAGTTAAAACAATATAAGGTCATTTCCGCGCCACAACCCGTTCCGTGGGATACGTCTGCGAACTCGTAAAATGATTAATTAGACTCGGCCTTGTACTCGTGACTCGCCACGTGGCGGACTACTATCAATCGATCCCACCCCATAAGCGGGTATACTAATCGCTCATAATACCATAGTCGTGTCGTCTTGGTCACAACAACCATTACTTACTCCACACGGATCCCATCCGTACTATCCTCTTAAGCATACCACGTAGCTTAATTTACAACATAGTCTCCCATTGGGCCCCTTAATTAAGCTTCTTAAGGTTCCATTACTTTTCCGACAACTCATCGTCTCCTAATTATCTCAAACTAGCACGTAAAACCTCGATGAGAGTTCCTTAACTGCTCACACCTTCCCAGATCTATTTAGTCCTTACCAAAACACGTAATCTAAAATCATTCTAGGCAACACATATGTGACCCTCACACAGAAACCCGTATAGCTGTATGTCACAATACCAACTATACTACAAGTATTACCAACCTGGATACGCAATCCACATAATCTTCTCTGGGTCATCCGCTTCTCAGAATGCAGAACACCATAACCTGTTAGGGAGAGACGACCCTAACCACACAGCTCTATCGCACGATCTTAGAGTGAAAGAATGGAAACCAATCCTAAATATCCTGCAGCCTCCTGATTATAGATGTGGTGCACAACACACCGATAATCAAGACTCTACTAGACACGGCTCAGACTCTTTCCGAGGATTAATCGCTCGATACCACTTTTGTCACGACCAACCCGACCCGTGACCTGCCTTAACCCGGCACCCTAGTGACACAACATCGAGAAAACCAGGAATGTAAACTCAAGATAAACAACCATTAAGATATAGAATAGTCTAGCCCAAATCAAGCTAACCCAAAAGTACATAAACCGAACTACATCCTTAACGAACCAAGTTCGACAAGACTACAGGCCTCTAAGAATGAATAACACTATGACGGGACAGGGCCCCGCCATACCCCCTGAATGTACAAAAGTCTACAACCTCAGGGAATCGTACCAAAAGACGAGGCCTCCGGAGAAATGGAGCCTTCCGAGAACCGAACCGTGATCCTAAGAGAGCGGATCAGCAAGCTATGAACCTCAACTCATGCAGATGAACGCAGCCTCAAGGAGGTCGATAACATGTACCAAATATGCGAAACTGGAAAATACTGTAATAATATCATAAGTCAAAATATAAGCTGGAGTTATAGACGAAAATCAGTTTACCTTGCACTGTGCCTTACTAACAATGAGAGGAACAAATGTATGTATATATACTGCATAAAAATAGGAAGCTCATGATCAAAACAGGGTACCTCGCCCGTAGTATCATTAAGCAATCCTACTCCTGGGACTATTTCACCCGCATAGGTCCTGTGGACCCGCATGAGGTCATCCGCCTCGTCATGGGACTGTTTCACCCGCATGGGACTATTTCACCCGCATGGATCCTGTGGATCCGCATGAGTACCATCGCGTACTCGCATGGGACTATTTCACCCGCATGGATCCTATGGTCCAGATCCGCATGAGTACAAGCGCCGCACTCGCATCATGGGTAGCAAATCCATGGCATAAATAGTAAACCATCCTATCGAGCATACCCGGCCACCCATCGTGTCAGTATGTCCAAAGGAAATAACAAGAATAACCCGGGGTTTACCCGTAATAATATATATATAACATAGCTCATCCGGCTATTAAACATAACATAAGCACTACCGGCCTATCATATTATAACATAAGCACTACCGGCCTACCATATCATAACATAAGCACTACCGGCCTATCATATCATAACATAAGCACTACCGGCCTATCATATCATAACATAAGCAAGTTAAGAAAGTACCCTAACTTCTTATTAACATTATTAATATATCCTCTCTCATTTTAGTATACCTAAGGCACCAACATGTCTTTTAATAGAAAATCCGGGAATTTAACCCAAGTATCAGGTACTTAACCTTTTAAGAAATAACTCTTTTTATACAAAAATTCCAAGATACTAATCACCATAGTATCAAGTTACGATTTCTTTTCAAAACAAGTCACATTTCCTTTTAAAACTATCTCAAGCTTCTAAATTAAGTGACTTCATTTCTTGTAAAACCTTAGGCAATTCATGCCTTAAAACCATTTTCCTTCCACAAGTTCAAATCATCAAAACCTTTCTCCATTAAACTTTCACAAACTAATATAACCAACTCCCCATAAAGCCGTTATATTAGAGTTAAACAATAGTAAAACACATTCCCTTAAGTCCAAGGGATTTTTATACTTTTCTTTTAAAACGAAGCAAGTATCAAATACTTATAACAAACGAAGATTTCCAAATCTTGACGCTCACCGTACTACATAGGTACAACTAATCATGCTCAAGAGATAGTAAAGCTCCACATACCTCTTCGGTCAATCCACAAGCTAAGTCCAATTTACCGCACGTAGTATGTCAACCTAAAATGACCACAATACGTTTATCAAGCTCTAATTATAATGCAGAATTTTCCCAAGTTAAAGTCACCAATTTCCTACGGAAAATTGGGCAGCGTTTCCTTTGTTTCTACATACTTTGCCACCTTTTCCAAGGTCGATTTTTAACGCTCAAATGCCATGTTTAAGGCTCAACAACCAACCAACACCAAGGGGATTACACACCTAAACTTTGGTGTGTAAAATTCAGCCCCACAAGTTACAACAACTAACCCAACAAGTCTAATGTAGTATTTAGGCAACAACATGCTCATAAAATCCCCCAAACCACTTCTTTCATAATCAAACCCCATTTCTTACATGCAACGACTCTAAGTGCATTTTCCAACTACAAGTTCTTCCTATTAAACATGCAACGCCAATACCAACTACAAGAGAAGAAATGTTACCTTGAGTTTTAGCCAAACTTATTCCAACACCTTGCTAGCCTTTTCTCCAAGAACACCACCACAATAGTCTTCACAAGCTTGTAATAACCTTTCCTTCCTATTACACTTTTGATTTTTCCTTAGGCTAGAATTCCTCTTGGGAATTTAGAGAGAAGGATTAGCTTTTGAAATTAGAGAGAGATGGAGTGTAAAGATGAAAAGTTGAATGAAATGACCAAGCCTTGGTCAATATAATGCATGTAGCAGAAAATCAGATGGGGGGGGACACTTGTCACCCTCCCATGGCCTCTTTTAAAACAAAAATCAGACTTTCTACGTTTTTCCGCCCACAATTCCGCCTCGGCGCTGCTTCGCGCCGCGGCACCGCAACTCCTGCGGACACTCGGAACTTTAGGCGCCGCTCGATTTCCGCGCCATGAATTCTCGCGCCGCGGCCCCTGACCGAAGTTTTCTGATTTCGAGTCCTAACTCCTTCCGCATGGCCCCATACGCACGGCCTGAACCACGAGGTATAACATGGATATTGTGAGTTTTTGGGAGACAAACTCATTTCATGGCCGTCAAAACGACAGCCGACGATGTCTCGATCGAGAGGTAGAAAATGTGGTTGCTAAATCTTGTTGGTTCTGTAATCTTCTTTTAGAGCTTCATTGTCTAATTGAAAAGTCAATCGTGGTTTATTATGATAATGTGAGTGCGATATACTTATTCGGTAATCATGTACAACATCAATGCACAAAATACATATAAATGGATATATTATTTGTCCGAAAAAGGTTGCATGTGGACAAGTCTGTGATAATTTGTTGGTCATAAATATTATATGTTTAATTTGGATTATTATTTAAATTTTCTGTGGACATTTCCCTTACAGAAGAAATCACAAGCCTTCACCGTTTTAAAATAATTTAGTGTTTTTATCAAAACTCAATTGACAAATCCATTAAATGTTTTCAATGTGACAATGGGAGGAAATTCATAAATGCTCAATTTAATGATTTTTGTCACAAAAAATGGACGTCTTTGCGTCTTTCATGCCCACATATGTTACCTTAAAATGGAAAATCCAAAAGATAAATTCAAACGATTAACAATATGATTCACACACTTCTTGTGCATTCGTCCAAGCCACCAATATTTTGGCATCATGCACTTTAAATGACTACATATCTTTTTAAATATTCTTCCTAGCAAACTACTTTCCAGCGTGTCACCTACACAAATGATGTACCATCGTCTCCCACCTTTTACACATTTGAGGTTTTTTGGGTGTTTGTGTTATTCCTTGTTTCCGTCCGCAATCATTAACAAACTTTAGGCTCGTTTCACTCCTTCTGTGTTTTTAGGATACCCACAAAATCATAGGAGATATAAATATTATGATATGACAAACGGGAAATTCATTATCTCTCGTCACGTAATGTTTGATGAGTCTACATTCCCGTTTGCTCATTCTCATGTGACATCCCTACCTTCATATGATTTTTTGAACTATGTAATACATCTGATTTTACATCACAACCTCAATACCTAAAATCAGATGGGATCGGCCCAAAATAATCCCAAATCGTACCAGCCCAACCACAAAATGAGATTGGACCAGTCCGCGGAATGGAGGTCACTGCCTTTTTACAATCGATCTCAGCCTAGTCCACTACTAGTGGCTGTTTGGCCTAAATGAGGGAGCCCACTGATCCCTCACCCGTAAACTCACCCTGGTATCTAGGCCAATATTTTCAAGCTCATAATCCTAACGCCTCTAGGCCCTATAACCCGACAAAAAACAAAATAACCAACAATCTTCCTTGGCCCAAAATACAACTTTTTTCTCGTCCCAATACCATATCTGACAGCCCGAAACCCTAGTCATCAATTTTAGCTTAACCTCGGACCATTGAAACACATGACATGCACGATAGTTTTCGTCCCAAATGTCATTTTAATTTAAGATCTTTAGTCCAACCATCACCTCTTCCCAAAAATCCCAAAGCAGCCCTATCAGACCCATTGAAAAGATGCCACATTAGACAAAATAGAATCTTTTATTAAATATAATATGTGGGAGTTAGTGTCTCGTCCATCTAATGTGAACATAATCAGGTCTATGTGGGTTTTCTGTCATAAAAAGAATTCTGATGGCTCATTTGCGAGATACAAACCTCGTTTTGTTGGTGATGGCATGTCTTAGCAGGTTGACATTGATTATGGTGAAACATTTAGTATGGTAGTTAAGCCAAAAACTATCAGGACTGTTCTTAGCCCGACAGTGTCAAAATCCTGATCCATTCATCAGTTGGATGTCAAAAATGCATTCCTACATGGCCATTTACATGAAATAGTTTACATGCCCTTTGGGTTTTCAAGACTCTACATTTCTGGATTATTTTTGCCTATTGAAAAAATCTTTATATGGTTTGAAACAGGCTCCCTAGGCATGGTATAATATGTTTACAGGGTTTGTATCCACACTGGGTTTCTCACACAGCAAGTCCGATCAATCTATGTTCATTTATAAGAAGGGAAACAACATGGCATATATCCTCCTATATGTAGATGACATCATTCTCATGGAATCATGTACATCACTTTGCCGGTCTATTATGTCCCGCATTGCAGCAGAATTTGTAATGAAGGATTTGGGCCCTTTAAATTATTTTTTGAGAATTGTTGTAACCCAATTTGCAGGTGGTCTACTTCTCAGTCAAAAGAATATGTTGAGGAGATAATTGACAAAGTCTGTATGTCCTCCTACAACCATTACACACACCGATTGATACAAATACCAAATTGAGTAACTCTACATGTACTCCATACAGTGACCCAACATATTACCGCAGCTTAGTAGTGGCCTTGCAGTATCTTACTTTCACGAGACCAGATATATCCTATGCGGTTCAGCAAGTGTGTTTACATATGCATGATCTTAAAGAAGAATATATGGGGGCTCTCAAGCGGACTCAGCGGTATGTTAAAGGTACTCTTCATTTTGGATTGCATCTGTATAAGTCCTCAATTTCGAGTCTCTCATCTTATACAGATGTGGATTTGGCTAGCAGCCCAGACACACGATGTTCCATCTCTGGTTATTGTGTGTTTTTGGGAGACAACCTCATTTCATAGCTGTCAAAATGACAGTCAACGATGTCTCGAACGAGCGGTGAAGAAGAATATCGAGAGGTAGAAATGTGGTTGCTGAATCATGTTGGCTCTGTAATCTTATTTTAGAGCTCCATTCTCCGATTAAAAAGGCAATCGTGGTTTATTGTGATAATGTGAGTGCGATATACTTATTCGGTAATCATGTACAACATTAATGCACAAAATACATAGAAATTGATATATTATTTGTCCGAAAAAGGTTGCATGTGAACAAGTCTGTGTTCCCCTGTATCGTCCCGTTATCATATTATCGACATTTTCACCAAATGACTTCCGCACGTACTATGTTATGATTTCAGAGAAGTCTCAACATACGAGAACCTCCCGCTAAGACTGCGGTGGACTGTTAGGATAATTATGGGGTCATCCTATAATTATCTCAAATCACCATCAATCATGTAAAATGTAATCACATAATTTAGGATGATTGTAAATTAGTATCATGTTTTTTAAGATAATTAGATAGGTCTTCCTTAATACTAGTATGATACACTTGTATATATATTTCAAGATTGGAATGAAATCACTCATGGAATTAATTTCCTTCAGTTAGATTTGTGAGATTACTCTATATTTGAAGGCAATATGACTCTCGAAATAATCTTATAACATATTTCGTATATAAAGGCCCAAAACATACATTTTAATTACTTAAATATGCTTAATATGCAACATTACAAGGTCAAATATGAATTTTATAACTATATTTATTAGATAGTGATTCAATGGAGGGCACTTATGTTTTTATCTCCCTGTTCGGATTTTGATAATTTGTTGGTCATTAATATTATATGTTTAATTGGATTATTATTTAAATTATCTGTGGACATTTCCCTTACGGAAGAAATCACAAGTCTTCACTGTTTTAAAATAATTTAATGTTTTTATCAAAACTCAATTTGACAAATCCATTAAATATTTTCAATGTGACAATGGATTTCTTTCGTTCAAATTTTTAAGTCCTGATTCCTTACGTACATTCTTATATACTCGTCCTGGAATTACGGGGTGTGACATTCTCCCCCCTTAGAAACATTCGTCCCCGAATGTTCTTTCAGAGCTCAATCTAAACATTTCTCGGTATAGTCTCATAAAAGTATACTTAATGAAACCTAATTATGCCACATATGGCCCTAATACATCGCACATGCATATCCATCCATCATAAGCCAAACGAGGAAACAAATCCAAAGTGTGCACCATCACTATTTACTCCCATTCATGGCCTAAAAAGATTATTTTTTCGTACTTCCAAACTTATTCTAGCATACGTACATAATCTCAATATTAACCGTACATGACACTTAAACATACAACAACCTTATCATGCATACAAGTTTCTAAAGGGTCCAAGATATACCTGAAATCATATAGGCGGTTCAAAGAACCGCTAAAACTGGGAACTTCCACAACGACCTCTGCCACGGCCTGCCGGTGCATGAACATCCTGCCTAGCTATTGAAGGCGAAGAACCCGCAACTGATCCAGTAGACTGTGTTATCCCACCAGTGACACCTCTATGGGGACACTCTCTTATCCTATGGCCTAGACGACCACAAGAAAAACAAGCACCCGTACCGGAGCGAAACACCCCAGAATGGAACCTACCACACTGGGTGAATTGAGGCAAAGGTGGCCTCGACTGACTAGAACCCCCATCTTCCTGAGACCCTGAAGCTCTAGAGCTCTGACCGGCCCCTGCATTCCCGGGGTTGTAAAACTCCCCGCCGGAAAACTGTGGAGGAGCACTCCGTGATGGCTGAAATGTAGACCTAGCCTGCTGCTGAGGTTGTCCGCCTTGAAAATTACCCTGAAACCCTGCCGTCCTGGCCCTCTTGGGCTGGCCTCGATTTGGCCGGTCCTCTCTCTCCCTGTCCTCAATCCCCTGTGCATATGCCTGCATCCTGGCAATATCCATACCTGGCTGAAGGGCCACTCTCAGGCATGCAGTAACCATGTAACGGTCTAGCCCCATTACATAGCGATGAACTCTCTCAGCCATGTCAGCCACAATATTGAGAGCATACCTAGCCAATGAGTCAAACTCCAGGTTATACTCTCTGATGGTCCTTCCATTCCGTCTCAACATCAAGAACCTATCGGGCTCTTCTCATATCAGGAGGCAAAAAGTGATCAAGGAAGGCCTCTGTGAACTCGTCCCAAACAACTGGAGGAGCACCCACACCCCTAGACAGTTCCCACGACTCAAACCAGTTCACTGCAATATCGCATAACCGGTAAGAAGCTAGCACAACTGACTCGGTCTCCGAGGCCCTAAGTACTTGCATAGTCCGCTGCATCTGCCGAATGAACTCCTGAGGATCATCCTCAGATCTCGAACCATAGAACTAGGGTGGATTACAACTCAGAAAATCCCGAATTCTCAAACTGTCGGCTCTAGGGTTAGCTACCAGCTCCTGCCGGCGTTGCCCTGCCACAATGCTAGTCAATAACCTGATCTGCTATCCATAATCTCTATACTCTGCCTCTGGCTGCGGGACTGGAGGCTCAGGTATCGGAACTCCTGGAGTTGCGGCTGCTCTCGACTCCTCTAATACTGTCGGGGTAACTGAACTCGCCGCCTGGGCCACATCCTCAGGCGTAGTCTGGGCCTGAGTCCTAGTAACCCTCTGTGTACCAGTAGCAGCTCCTGCTGCTGCCTTGCCCTTCTAGGCCCTGTTCGCCTTCCGTGGAGGCATAACTGATACATTAGAATAGGTCAGAGAGGATTCAACCTAATAAGACAGATCTACTGCACAATCTCAGAGAGAGAAGAATGGAAACCAATCCTAAATGTCCTGCAGCCTCCTGGTTATAGATGTGGTGCACAACACACCGATAACCAAGACGCTACTAGACACGGTCTGTAGACAATTTTCGAGGACTAACTGCACTGATACCACTTTTGTCACGACCCGACCCCGGGCCCGCGACTGGTGCCCTACCTGGGCACCCTACAGGTATACATCAGAGATAATCAGCGGAACATACATAAAACTCGTAACATAAATCAACAAGAAATAAACAACAGGTTAGTCGATAAGGCTACCTCCCTGAATATATAAATACATAGTCAAAAGCAGTTACATCTTTTTTCTTTACAAACCGACCCACAAGATATGACTACAGACCTCTAAGAACTTTGACATAACCACTGTGATGGGACAGGGCCCCGACATACCCCTGAATATACATAAATCTACATCAACAGGGATCCGTACCAAAAGATAAGCCTCCGGAGTAAATAGAGCTTTTTCCTAAAAAAAACTGAATAGAGATCCTAAGAGCAAGGATCACCAACCTGTGTACCTAACACCTGCGGGCATGAACGCAGCCCCCCGAAGGGGGTCAGTACAACAGGTACCGAGTATGGAACGGAAATAAGGTACAGTAAACAAATCATGACTGTACAAAAGAATGACAGGGACAAGTATAAAAAGTAAATAACAGATCCTACCGTGCCATTACAACTCATGAGCTTAATCGCACATTATTATCTTTTCCCATTTTCAATAAGAGTTATAATCAAATTCTTACATACATACTTAGGAAAAATCATCAAATTCATAAACATATAACTTACGTATCTTGCATAACATAATCCGACCCTTTATGGAGGGACGTCTCATTTTGAAGTTCACTCTGATTATTCATACGTGATAACGTAACCCGACCCATTTACGGGACACGGTGAAATCATAAGAAGTCTTCCCACGAATGTATACTGCCCGACCCATTCTGGGACGTGGTAAAGCCACATTAGTCTGTCCATAAAGGTATACTGCCCGGCCCATTCGGGGACGCGATAAATTCACATAAGTCTGCCCATAAATGTATACTGCCCGACCCATTCTGGGATGCGGTAAAGTCACATAAGTCTGCCAATAAAGGTATACTTCCCGGCCCATTCTGGGACGCGGTAAAGTCACATAAGTCTGCCCATAAAGGTATACTGTCCGGCCCATTCTGGGACGCGGTAAAGTCACTTAATTCTGCCCATAAAGGTATACTGCTCGGCACATTCTGGGACGCGGTAAAGTCACATAAGTCTGCCCATAAATGTATACTGCCCGACCCATTCTGGGACGCAGTAAAGTCACATAAGTCTGCCCATAAAGGTATACTGCCCGACCCATTCTGGGACGCGGTAAAGTCACATAAGTCTGCCCATAAAGGTATCTCGCCCGCCATTCGGGACGCCAGAAAGTCACATAAGTTCGCCCGTAAAGGTATCTTGCCCGCCCATTCGGGACGCCAGAAATCGTATCCATAACATTTTAAACCATCTTTTCTTACTTCTTCTTAAGTCGTTATAACAACTTCTCATAAAGCTATCATAACAACCTTTCATTTTGGAGAACTTAAGGCACTTTCATTTCTTACAACATTAGGAAAAACTAAACCCAAAAGTACTACGTACATGCATACTTATAAAAGAATCATGCCACACCTTCTCTTTTAAATCAAAAAACTTTTTCTTTTGAAAACTCAAGTTACATTCTCTTTTGAAATCAAGCCTCTTAACTTTTGGAATAAATCATGGAAACCATACTTTTTAAATCAAGTCATTCCTTTCTTTAAGAATCAAGTCCCATAACTTGAAAAATAAAGTCATAACCTTTTAAGAAATCAAGGTTCATAGTCTTAAAACTTCATAACATAAACTCTTTAAATTAAGTAACATATACTTTTATGAGCTGTGAATAGGTTATACCCGTTTATAACGATCTTATTAAAGCAGCCATGATCTAGAAAATGTAATACAATTTTGTCTTATCTTAGTTTCTATGCAGATGGAGAATTCTACTCATTTTAATATAATTGATTGTCGATACATTTTTATTAAAGCTGCAATGGCTTGTTCGACACCTATTCTCATTAGTGTAGTAAATTAGCAAAGTCAACTCGACTCCAAATACTTCCTAACGACTCTTACCAACATCCCTCATAAGACTTGGTAAGAACTTAGGATAACTTAGACATACCTTTTACATAGAGTAAATTAACATACATACCTCTTAACTTCTAAGAGTAGAAGGAATCATGAAATAACACCACATGTATATTTCATACATAGAACATGCCAAAAGAAGGAAGATGTTCACATACCTCGCGACGATTATCGACAAGTAGCAAAATGCTCTAAAGTACTTCAACCTTGTTAGCTTTTCCACCATTCAAGTAGAATACGCTACGTAGTACTTCAACCTATAATAACCATAACATGTCTATCAACTCCTATCTTTTTAACGTGGAATAATACTAAGTGCTAGGTCTCTTATTCTACAGAAATTTGGGCAGCACTTCCTTTGTTTCTACGTACTTTTCCACCTTTTTCAAGGCCCGAAATCAACAACCAACATGCCAAATTTAAGGCGCAACAAACCAATAATTCAAAGGGGATTATACGTCTAACATGACGTATAAAATTCTGCCCCACAATTAAAGTAAAACTGTCCAATAACTTGAGCCATTTTCGGCAATCACAAGGATAACACCACATCTATTCTTTTCCAATTCCTTTTCATTCCAAGTTGTTATTCTAACATGTTATATAGTCGCAATCAATTATAACAACTATAATCCCTTTCTTATACAACATGCGACGATTATAACTATCGACCAAATTGATTTCCAATTTTAATGACTAACGTGCCAATCTCGGATTTAAGCTTCCAAATTCCATAACATTTATCAATCTTCATTCTAAATATCACATGCTCATCTATCAACTACTACAACATGAAATCTTGAATTACAATAGCAAGACGAAGATTATTACCTCTTTAAGCCCAAATACAATCCAAAACCTAAAGTCGATCCTTAGCAATTTTAGCTCCTCTTCTTGACGTTTCAATCCACTCCAAGCAACCCTTAGAAGTTCATAATCAACTTCTCTTCAATTTCCAACTTCAAAGTTGAAGAACACCTTAGGTTTTCATCTTGCGACTAACGTAAAAACGTAGTTTTTCCGAGATTTTTGTGTTGGGATATCCTTAGAATACCTCTATGGATCTTAGGTTTGAATATTGGGATTTATGAAGCAAGATTGCAAAAAAATTCTTGATCTTGGAAAGGCTTAGCCAAGAGCAACATTGCACTAGTTCAAGTTTCCTGAATTTTTCTAAGTGTATAATTCTAGTCTTGCACTAGTAGTATGTAGATATATATAATACAACCAATGGCTAGGATTAAAACATATGGATGACTAAGATTGGGTCAATTATATCAAGCTCTCACTTGTCTAGTTGACTTGGTCCATTTCTTTTCATCCAACAAGCCCATGTGGAGGGTGACACGTGTCACCCTCCCATTGGTCTAAAATATTTCATTTCCCGAAATTTCCATAATTGGTCAAAATATCGAAAACCTTGTGGGCCCCACAAAAACGCAAAATTTCCCGAGTGGGCCCCACGTGACCAAATCCGAAAATAAAATTCCATAATTTCCGATAAATTCTAAAAGTCTCAAATAACAAATCTGAGAACCAAATTCTCATTAGCGGACAATTTTCCTTCCCGAGGTTCGGAAGATTTTCCTTAGAAATAACAACTCTTTCTTTCGTTCAAATTTTTAAGTCCTGATTCCTTACGTACATTCTTATATACTCGTCCTGGAATTACGGGATATAACATTCTCCCCCCTTAAAAACATTCGTCCCCGAATGTTCTTTCGGAGCTCAATCTAAACATTTCTCGGTATAGTATCATAAGATTATACTTAATGAAACCTAATTATGCCACATATGATCCTAATACATCTGTCACGACCCGACCCCGGGCCCGCGTATGGTGCCCTACCTGGGCACCCTGTTCAGGTATACATCAGAGAATAGCAGCGGAACATACATGAAACTTATAAAATAAAATAACGAGAAATTAAACCACAGGTTAGCCGATAAGGCTACCTTCCTGGACACACATATATATACATAACAACATCAGTCACATCCATTTCCTTTTACAAACCGACCCACAATATGTAACTACTGCACTTAAGAATTTCAATCACGTGACAGGGCTTCGCCATACCCTGAATGTACATAAGTCTACCACATCAGGGAAACCGTACCAAAAGATAAGCCTCCGGAGTGGAAGGGCTTCCTTCCAAAAACTGAACAGAGATCCTAAGAGCAAGGATCACCAACCTGTGTACCTATCACCTGCGGGCATGAACGCAGCCCGGCGGGTCGATAACAAAGTACCAGTATGGAAATGTAAGTAAAATGCAATAACCAAATCATGTATACGTATAAAAGAATGCCCTTTAACTCACGAAATCAATCATATATTAACCGCCTTTCCTTCTTTCAATAAAATTTAACAACATATTCTTACATACATACTTAGGGTTTAATCCGTCTTTTCACATAACTTACATATCTTACATAACATAATCCGTCCATTTGCGGACACGGTGTCGATGAATCATGTGACATAATTCGCCCGCTTTGTGGGGCTCGCAATCTTGTGGAATCATGTAGCATAATCCGCCCGCTGTGCCTCGGTGTAAGATGACGAACCGGCCTAGGTGTAGGCTCGGGGTAATATGGCGTAATCCGGCCTATGTGTAGGCTCGGTGTATCTCATAACGTAATCCGGCCTATTTGTAGGCTCGGTGTATTTCATAACGTAATCCGGCCTATTTGTAGGCTCGGTGTATTTTCCTTACATAACATTTTAAACCGTCTTATTACTTCTTCTTAAGTCGTCATAACAACTTCCCATAAAGCTGTTATAACAACCTTTCATTTTAGAGAACTTAAGACACTTTTATTCTTACAACATTTAGGAAAAACTGGATCCAAAGATACTACATACATACATACTTAAAAAGAATCATATCGTTTAAAACTTCATAATCCTTAAAAGACAATCAAAGTTCTTAGTCTTAAAACTTCATAACATACTTCCTTTCAAGCCCAATTACTTATACAAAAAAAAAATATAAAGTTCCATACCTTCCAAAACCAAGTAATTTATTCCCTTAAAATCATATAACTTCAAGTCATTCTCGAACATAAAATCCACTTACTTACTTTAAACAAATCAAGGCACATAGCCTTTAAATCAAATCTCAAAATTTCCTAACCATTCTTACCAACGTCTCCCATAAGACCTAGTAAGGACTTAGGACAATTTAAACATACTTTTAATTTAGGATCAACAATGTGAATACTTCTTAACTTCTAAGGGTAGAAGGAATCATGAAATACTATCACATGGATATTTCATACGTAGGATCATGCCAAATAAAGAAGAGGTTCACATACCTCGCGACGATTGTCGACAAGTAGTAAAATGCTCCAAAGTACTTCAACCTTGAGCTATTCCATTCTTCAAGTAGGATACACTATACTTAGTTCTTCAACCTATCATGGTCACAATACGTCCATTAACCTCTTACTTCAAACGTAGAATATTCTAAGTGCTAAGTCGTCAAATTCTATAGAAAATCGGACAGCACCTCCTTTGTTTTTACTTACTTTGCCACCTTTTTCAAGGCCGAAATACAATAACCAAACAGCCCCAATTGGCTCACAACAATATAGAAGGTAGTCCAATACAAATGAATAACCAAACAGCCCCAATTGGCTCACAATTTAGAAGGTAGTCCAATACAAATGAATAACAAACTACAAGTCCAAATTCGGCCACCTTGAGTTCAACAATACCTATTCTTATCCAAATTCTATTTCAATCCAAGTTATTAGCCTAACATGATATCAAGTCGCATTTGATTATAACAACCAATTTCTTCAAGTAAGTAACATGCGACGATTTCTAATAAACGACCAATTAGTAATCAAATTTTCAAGTGGCTTGCACAACATTTCGGATTAAGCTACTAGCAATCCATAATACTTATAAACTTCAACATACCAACTTCATGCTATCAACATGTAAAGCTAACAACAATATAAATACATAATCTTGTAACACCTTAAAAGACAAGATTATACCTTAACGATTCTTAATCCAAATCCAACCAAGTCGCTCCTTAGTAGTTTAGAGCCTCTCCAATATACTTCAATCCGCTTGTTGAGACCCTTAGAACAACACCAACAACTTTCCTTCCAACTTCCAATCCAAAACCTAGAAAGCCACTAGGTTTTCACTTTGCGACTAATACGAAAACTATCTTTTTACGAGATTTTTCTATTGAGATACACTCACTATACACTTGGGAACCTTGGTTTAAAGTGGGGAGCTTATAGGACAAGAAACAATTTTTTTTCATGTGGGAGCTAGCCAAACCCGAGACCTCTTTGAGAGAGTTCTTGAAATTCTTGAAAATTATTCTAAGTGTGGAACTTAGTCTTGCTACTAGTAGTAATATATAGGGACATGGAGGGTTAAGATGTGTACAATTGGGTGGCTAGGATGAAGTCTTACTAAATATCAAGACTTTGTGGGTCCATTGACTTGGTCAATATTGTCAAGCTCTCTACATTGCAAGACTTGTCATCTAAGACTATGGTCAATGACCATATTGGCCATGCCTAAATTCGACCAAGGAATCATAAGGGGAGGTGACATGTGTCGCCCTCCCATTCGTCATAATAATTCGTTTTCCGACAAATCCATAATTCCGATAAATTTTTACTAGTCTCAAATCTTAACACTTGCGAGTTCTTACGTACTACCTTAAAACATGTCTTGTAAATACGGGGTGTAACAACATCGCACATGCATATCCATCCATCATAAGCCAAACGAGGAAACAAATCCAAAGTGTGCACCATCACTATTTACTCCCATTCATGGCCTAAAAGGATTATCTTTTCGTACTTCCAAACTTATTCTAGCATACGTACATAATCTCAATATTAACCGTACATGACACTTAAACATACAACAACCTTATCATGCATACAAGTCTCTAAAGGGTCAAAGATATACCTAAAATCATATAGGAGGTTCAAAGGAACGCTAAAACTGGGAACTTCCACCACGACCTCTGCCACGGCCTGCCGGTGCATGAACATCCTGCCTAGCAATTGAAGGCGAAGAACCCGCAACTGATCCAGTAGACTGTGCTATCCCACCAGTGCCACCTCTATGAGGACACTCTCTTATCCATAGCCTAGACGACCACAAGAAAAACAAGCACCCGTACCGGAGCGACACACCCCAGAATGGAACCTACCACACTGGGTGCATTGAGGCAAAGGTGGCCTCGACTGACTGGAACCCCCATCTTCATGAGACCCTGAAGCTCTAGAGCTCTGACCGGCCCCTGCATTCCCAGGGTTGTAAAACCTGTAATGACACGGTAAGATCTGGTATTTACCCTTTTTATACTTTCTCCTGTCATTCTTTTGTACAGTTATGATTTGTTTATTGTACCTTATTTCCGTTCCATATTCGGTACCTGTTGTACTGACCCCCTTTGGGGGGTTGCGTTCATGCCCGCAGGTATTAGGTACACAGGTTGGTGATCCTTGCTCTTAGGATCTCTGTTCAGTTTTTGGGAAAAGGCTCCATTTACTCCGGAGGCTTATCTTTTGGTACGGATTCTTGCTGAGGTAGATTATGTATATTCAGGGGTATGGCGGGGCCCTGTACCGTCATAGTTGTTATGTTAAAATTCTTAGAGGTCTGTAGTCATATCTTGTGGGTCAGTTTGTAAAGGAAGGGAGGCAACTGCTTTCGGTTATGTATTTATTTATCCACGGAGGTAGCCTTATCGGCTAACCTGTTGGTTATTCCTTATTGATTTCTTTTTATTTATTAAGAGTTTTATGTATGTTCCGCTGATTTTCTCTGATGTATACCTGTAAGGGTGCCTGTGTAGGGCACCGGGCCGGGCCCGAGTCGTCGTGACAAAACCCCATGAAAATCGTGGAGGAGCACTCTGCCGGTCTTTGAAAAGTAGACCTAGCTCGCCGAGGCTATCCTCCTCGAAAATTACCCTTAAACCTTGTCGTCCTGGCCCTCTTGGACTGGCCTCGGTCTGGCTGGTCCTCTCTCTCCCTGTGCTCAATCCCCTGTGCATTTGTATGCATCCTGGCAATATCCATACCTGGCTGAAGGGCCACTCCCAGGCATGCAGTAACCATGTATCAGTCTAGCCCATCACATAGCGATGAACTCTATCAGTCATGTCATCCACAATAGTGAGAGCATACCTAGCCAATGAGTTAAACTCCAGGTTATAATCTCTGATGGTCCTTCCATTCTATCTCAACGTCAAGAACCTATCCACACAGGCTCTCCTCATCTCAGGAGGCAAAAAGTGATCAAGGAAGGCCTCTTTGAACTCGTCCCAAACAGCTGGAGGAGCACCCACACCCCTAGAAAGTTCCCACGACTTAAACCAGTTCACTGCAATATCGCGTAACCGGTAAGAAGCTAGCACAACTGAATCGGTCTCCGAGGCCCTAAGTACTTGCATAGTCCACTGCATCTGCCGAATGAACTCCTGAGGATCATCCTCAGATCTCGAACCATAGAACTCGGGTGGATTACAACCCAGAAAATCCCGAATTCTCAAATTGTCGGCTCTAGGGTTAGCTACCAGCTCCTGTCGGCGTTGCCCTGCCACTATGCTAGTCAATAACCTGATATGTTATCCATAATCTCTATACTCTGCCTCTGGCTGCGGGACTGGAGGCTCAAGTATCAGAACTCCTGGAGTTGCGCTTCCGACTCTCTAATCTCGCTTGGGATAATCGAACTTCGCCTGGGCCACATCCTCAGGCGTAGTCTGGGCCTGAGTCCTAGTAACCATCTGTGTACCACTAGCAGCTCCTGCTGCTGCCTTGCCCTTCTAGGCCATGGTCGCCTTCCGTGGAGGCATAACTGATACATAAGAATAGCTCAGAGAGGATTCAACCTAATAAGACAACTCTACTGCACGATCTCAGAGTGAGAAGAATGAAAACTAATCCTAAATGTCCTGCAGCCTCCTGGTTATAGATGTGGTGCATAACACACCGATAACCAAGACTCTACTAGACACGGTCTGTAGACACTTTCCGAGGACTAATTGCACTGATACCACTTTTGTCACGACCCGACCCCGGGCCCGCGACTGTTGCCCTAACTGGGCACCTTACAGGTATACATCAGAGATAATCAGTGGAACATACATAAAACTCGTAATGTAAATCAACAAGAAATAAACAACAGGTTAGCCGATAAGGCTACCTCCCTGGATATATAAATACATAGCCAAAAGCAGTTACATCTTTTTTCTTTACAAACCGACCCACAAGATATGACTACAGACCTCTAAGAATTTTGACATAACCACTGTGATGGGACAGGACCCCGCCATACCCCTAAATATACATAAATCTACATCAACAGGGATCCTTACCAAAAGATAAGCCTCCGGAGTAAATAGAGTTTTTTCCTAAAAAAAAAACTGAACAAAGATCCTAAGAGCAAGGATCACCAACCTGTGTACCAAACACCTGCGGGGATGAACGCAGCCTCGGCGGGTCGATAACAGTACCGAGTATGGAACGGAAATAAGGTACAGTAAACAAATAATGACTGTACAAAAGAATGACAGGGGCAAGTATAAAAAGTAAATACCAGATCCTACCGTGCCATTACAACTCATGAACTTAATCGCACATTATTATCTTTTCTCATTTTTCAATAAGAGTTATAATCAAATTCTTACATACATGCTTAGGAAAATCATCAAGTTCATAAACATATAACTTACGTATCTTGCATAACATAATCCGGTCCTTTATGGAGGGACGTCTCATTTTGAAGTTCACTCTGATTATCCATACGTGATAACGTAACCCGGCCCATTTACGGGACACGGTGAAATCATAAGAAGTCTTCCCACGAAGGTATACTGCCCGGCCCATTCTGGGACGCGGTAAAGCCACATAAGTCTGCCCATAAAGGTATACTGCCCGGCCCATTCTGGGACGCGGTAAAGTCACATAAGTCTGCCCATAAAGGTATACTGCCTGACCCATTCTGGGACGCGGTAAAGTCACATAAGTCTGCCCATAAAGGTATACTGTTCGGCCCATTCTGGGATGCGGTAAAGTCACATAAGTCTGCCCATAAAGGTATACTTCCCGGCCCATTCTGGGACGCGGTAAAGTCACATAATTCTGCCCATAAAGGTATACTTCCCGACCCATTCTGGGACGCGGTAAAGTCACTTAAGTCTGCCCATAAAGGTATACTGCCCGACCCATTCTGGGACGTGGTAAATCGTATCCATAACATTTTAAACCATCTTTTCTTACTTCTTCTTAAGTCTTTATAACAACTTCCCATAAAGTTATCATAACAACCTTTCGTTTTGGAGAACTTAAGGCACTTTCATTTCTTACAACATTAGGGAAAACTAAACCCAAAAGTACTACGTACATGCATACTTATAAAAGAATCATGCCACATGTTATACCCCGTAGTTCCAGGGTATATATGTGAGGATGTACGTACGAGAATACGACAGAAATTTTGGAAAGAAAGGAAGATGTGATTTTTCGACGGAAAAGTTTCCGGGTTTTGTGAAGGAAAAAGGTTCGTTGATGGGAATTGGATTCGCAGATTTGGTATTTGGGCTTCTTGAATTATATTAGAATTATGGAATTTTATTTAGGAATTGGTCACGTGGGGCCACGGAGAAATTTACTGGTTTTGGGGCCCACTTTGTTTTGAGATTTTTGCCTTTATGGATATTTTCGATAGATGAAATATTTTGGGCCCAGTAGGAGGCGACACGTGTCACCCCCAGGTGGCCTCATGGCCGAAATTTGCTAACAGTGGCAAGACAAGTGGCCTTGTCTTGCTAGATATTTTGTGGACAAGTGGCCAAGTCTTGCTAGATATTTTGTGTGGACAAGTGGCTTGTGGGACCCACACACACTTGTCCCCAATCTCAACCACACACTTGCCTTCATCCTAGCCCTCGTTGTCCTATATATGCACCCTTAGTTGATGAAAACTTCCACACTTAACCATTTCAAGACAAGAAATTCCCTCCCTTCTCCCTTGACCTAGCTCTCTTTTTTGAGCCCATTTCTTGACCTAAAATTGTCCAACAATTCTTAAACTCTCAAGTGTTCTTCCCTAAGTTGTTAGGAAGATTGTGTACCAAGAGTTGGAAAAGATTTCACACCCTAACCTATTGTTCATGCCTCGAAACTTACTAGTTGGAAACCCTAAGTGTTCTTCACTTTTTGGAGTTGGTTCTTGAAGAGAAGTTGGTTAGGAGCTTCTATGGGTTGCTTGTAGCGGATTGGAACGTAAAGATTTGGAGCTAAGACTTGCTTGGAGCGACATTAAGTTCTTGGATAATTTTGGGCTATTTGAGGTAGTAAACCTTAACCTCTTTGTGAATTGGTCATTATACATATATTATAAGTATATTATGGAGTATATAATATATGGAGTAAAGTTTGGAAGAGTTGGATCTTGTTAACTTGTTAAAAGAAAGGATTGGCCGTTTGCCATTAAAATGGTAAAAACGTATCTTACTTGTGAAGAAGTAATTAACAAAGTAACTATAACTTATATTAAGATGGAATATAAGTTGGATGACTAATGAAGTAATTGGATAAGTAAAATGGACAAAGTTGGCCAAGGACCCCAACTTAAGGACTGTATTTACTTTGGACAGTATTTACTTTGGACTGTATTTACTTTGGACAGTATTTACTTTGGACTGTATTTACATTTCTGTTAAGGGGAAGATTGTTCAATCGCGTTCCGTTTGGGCGTGTGATCCCCTTTTTAATTATTGTATTGTTATGAAGGCGTGATAGTAAACCGCGTTACCGTTTGGGCGCGTAATCCCCTTCTTTTACTTGTTGTTATTATGGAGGCGTGATAGTAAACCGCGTTACCGTTTGGGCGTGTAATCCCCTTCTTTATGTTGTTTAATTATTACGCCTTATATATATATATATATATAGTATATATATTACGGTTATTCGGGCCTTGGAAAAAGATGGAAAAGTGAGTAAAAACGGGAAGTCTCTTGAATTTTCCGTAATTAGAGGGCTTTTTATTGGTATAAGTCTTCAATGGTGAGAAAGGTTTGATAAAAGTACTATGACCGTTTTAGGAGTGGAGTACTACGTGTGGCGTGATCTACTTGGCTTAAGGAGTAGCCGACGGGTTGAAGTACTTGGAGCGTTTTGCTATTCGTCGATAATCGCCAGGTATGTGAACCTCTTCCTATCTTTTCTAGCATGATTGTTGTGAACTATGTAGTGCGGTGACGTACATGTGCTAAGTGATTTGGTTGGTTTAAAACATGGGTGTTATAATAGCTTTATGGGAAGTTAGTTATAACGACTTTATGTAGGTAAAAGAATGGTTTATTGATTGTAGAAAGTTAAGAGACTTGATCTTGAAAGATAAGAGACTTGACTTATACACGACTTGATTTTGAAAGTTAAGAGACTTGATCTTGAAAGATAAGAGACTTGACTTATACACGACTTGATTTTGAAAGTTAAGAGACTTGATCTTGAAAGATAAGAGACTTGACTTAGTTTGACTTGTTATGAATTTTGTTAAAATGTTGTAAAAACCTCATTCGCGAGTAATGAGTAGTTGGTTTTAAAAGAATAGTGTTTCTTGATTTGGAAATGAGATTAAGTATCGAACAAACCATTGCAGTTAATAAAGGAAATGTATTGACTAATTGTTATTAAAACCAAGAGAAACCTCCATCTGCATAGAAGCTAAGATGAGACAAAATGATATTACATTTCCTAGATCATGGTCGCTTTATAAGATTGTAATAGACAAGAACAACCTACTCACACATAAGGCATATGTTTCTCAAATTTGTTTTAAAGGAGAATTATATTCTTAAGTGATTAAAACTATGAACTACTAAACCTTTCAAAATGAGAAACTTGAGCATTTGAAATTAGGCAAACTTGAGCGTTTGGAAAATAATGTGTTACTTGATTTTACAAGGAAGTGTTTTGGTTTACTTAAAAGATAGTCACTCTATTTTATACTACGAACATTGTGTGGCTTTTGAAAGAAACGTATCTTTTAAAAGAGTTAATGTATGTAATACTTTAGGTCGAACCGGATTTTGGCATAAAATAATAGTACCTTAAGTTGTGTGTAACTTGCCTATGTTTGCGTGTGATAGCCTTGTTGTACAAGTACTGTATTTTACTCGACTACCGGTTCATGGGATGAACCGGGAATGTATTTCACCCGACTATCGCGTTCATGGGATGAACCGGGAATGTATTTCACTCAACTACCGCGTTCATGGGATGAACCGGGAATGTATTTCACTCGACTACCGCGTTCATGGGATGAACCGGGAATGTATTTCACTCGACTACCGCGTCCATGGGATGGACCGGGAATGTATTCCATCCGACTACCGAATTCATGAGATGAACCGGGAATGTATTCCACACGCTTTCTATCGGGTCCATGAGATGGGCCGAGACATATTATACGTATCACATGGTTTGTACCTAGATCGCCGGTGAGGAAGGAGTTCCACGGCATGAGATGACTTTGAGGCGTGAGTCCCCGACTTGACATGATCGCTTTTATGTTATGAGTGTAGTTTGGTTATCATACATGTCTCTGCTTTATATAGATCATTATGATTTCATTTACGATTTTTCGATTTCACATACTTGGTACCTGTTGTACTGACCTCCTTCGGGGGGCTGAGCGTATAAAGAGGCCAGAGCCTCTACCACGGGAACAGACCCGAACCGTGGCTCTCCGTATGGAACATCCTGAGAAGGGCCGTAGGGCATGCCTCAGGGATCGCAAGCAGCCCGGTACCATTTGTTGGGTCGTCGGAGCAAGGCTCGCGACAAAGTGACAAAAGTGGTATCGAGCGCTTAGTCCTCGGAAAGTGTCTACGCACCGTGTCTAGTAGAGTCTTGATTATCGGTGTTGTGCACCACATCTATAATCGTGAGGTTGCAGGACATTTAGGATTGGTTTCTATTCTTCTCACTCTGAGATCGTGTCTTAGAGTTGTGTTATAAGTTGGACTCCCTCGGACGTATTCGTTTGTACCAGTTATGCCTCTGCGAAAGGCAGCCTGAGCCCCGATGGGCAAGACAGCAGAGGGAGCTACGAGTAGAACATAGAAGGTTCCGAGGGCAGCCCGGTCATTACACGAGATAGTACTTGACGACGAGTTTTATGACGCCGCTAGCCCAGCATAGTTTAGAGCGGCAACAGTTTCTACGGAGGCCACGATACCTGAGCCTCCAGATCCACGGCCAGGAGCTGAGGATGATCCTCAGGGTGTCATGCTAGTTTGGGAGATTGTTATGCTTGCGCCAGCAGACCATTTGGTGAGAGTTTGTCCGATTAGAGGTAGCACGATGTAGAGACTCACCTTTCGGATCGGTGGTGGTTCATCGCCTTATATAGCTAGGCGCCTGCAGGCGTGATTATGGTTAGAACGACAAGCGGAAAGTGAGGCAAAGAGGGCAGAGATATCTTTAGCCTTTAAGAGACTTGGTTATGTTGTTATGGTGGAGTACGTGTGAAGTGCTATACAGATAGCATTGTGTTAAGTATAACTTAGAGAACATGACTAGTTGAAGAGGTAAGTTTGGGGTCATGGAAGGTGTGAACCTTAGAATATTATAAGTGGAGACCTTAGACGCGAGGCCGTCTTGAGTAAAAGATTTGTTTACGATTGACCTTTGTCGGAGTGCATAGTATACGAGGTAAAAATTGTGTGATAAGTCCCCGAGTGGTGTGAATTATATAAGGATAGTTATGATGAAGACCACTAGGTTTGCGTAACTTGATTAGTGAGATTGTTCGGATCGGGAACAAGAGTTTGGCGCGCAAATGGGTCGGGTTGAGGCAAGGTTGCGTGTCAACCCGCAGCCCGGTTTGGGGTGGGGTTCGAGGTGGTCCCGCCGGTGGTAGGGTCACGAGGTGCTAGGCCCGTGTTTAGGTAACCATCGACGGGTTCGTGGACGCGTCGACCGAATCGGATCGTGAGGCCGGGGATGGCCTTTGTGGAATTGAAACTAGTGAGATGACCAAGTTTGAGGTAGTGACTCAAGGTTTTGGAAATTGAAGCGATCAAGCGTGGTACATTATCGAAAGAGTTCGGTGTTCGAGAAGTGCACGACAAGTAAGGAAAGATGTGAGCGTGTGCTAAGAGATGGAAGTGATCATGTTTGTGAAGTAAGGCGCGAAGGAAGTATCCTTTGGACGAGCGAGAGTTGGTGTTGTTTTTACATCGCCGAGGTGATTCCTCGTTGGCTTGGATTTGAGTTTTGCGACATGTTATATTCTCGCCATTGGTGGCGGATCGGCTTTATAAGTATAGTAGTGGAGACTATACCGACGCAAGTACGTTTGGAGACTTAGAAGGAACATTCGGGACGAATGTTTCTAAGGGGGGAAGAATGTTATACCCCGTAGTTCCAGGGTATATATGTGAGGATGTACGTACGAGAATACGACAGAAATTTTGGAAAGAAAGGAAGATGTGATTTTTCGACGGAAAAGTTTCCGGGTTTTGTGAAGGAAAAAGGTTCGTTGATGGGAATTGGATTCCCAGATTTGGTATTTGGGCTTCTTGAATTATATTAGAATTATGGAATTTTATTTCCGGAATTGGTCACGTGGGGCCCACGGGAGAAATTTACGGTTTTGTGGGGCCCACTTTGTTTTCGAGATTTTTGCCTTTATGGATATTTTCGATAGATGAAATATTTTGGACGAGTAGGAGGGCGACACGTGTCACCCCCCTAGGTGGCCTCATGGCCGAAATTTGCTAACAAGTGGCAAGACAAGTGGCCTTGTCTTGCTAGATATTTTGTGTGGCCAAGTCTTGCTAGATATTTTGTGTGGACAAGTGGCTTGTGGGACCCACACACACTTGTCCCCAATCTCAACCACACACTTGCCTTCATCCTAGCCCTTGGTTGTCCTATATATGCACCCTTAGTTGATGAAAACTTCCACACTTAACCATTTCAAGACAAGAAATTCCCTCCCTTCTCCCTTGACCTTGCTCTCGTTTTTGAGCCCATTTCTTGACCTAAATTTGTCCAACAATTCTTAAACTCTCAAGTGTTCTTCCCTAAGGTGTTAGGAAGATTGTGTACCAAGAGTTGGAAAAGATTTCACACCCCTAACCTATTGTTCATGCCTTGGCCGAAACTTACTAGTTGGAAACCCTAAGTGTTCTTCACTTTTGGAGTTGGTTCTTGAAGAGAAGTTGGTTAGGAGCTTCTATGGGTTGCTTGTAGCGGATTGGAACGTAAAGATTTGGAGCTAAGACTTGCTTGGAGCGACATTAAGTTCTTGGATAATTTTGGGCTATTTGAGGTAGTAAACCTTAACCTCTTTGTGAATTGGTCATTATACATATATTATAAGTATATTATGGAGTATATAATATATGGAGTAAAGTTTGGAAGAGTTGGATCTTGTTAACTTGTTAAAAGAAAGGATTGGCCGTTTGCCATTAAAATGGTAAAAACGTATCTTACTTGTGAAGAAGTAATTAACAAAGTAACTATAACTTATATTAAGATGGAATATAAGTTGGATGACTAATGAAGTAATTGGATAAGTAAAATGGACAAAGTTGGCCAGGACCCTAACTTAAGGATCGTATTTACTTTGGACAAGATTTACTTTGGGTATTTACTTTGGACATGATTTACTTTGGACCGTATTTACTTTGGATATTTACATTTCGTAAGGGAAGATTGTTCAATCGCGTTCGTTTGGGCGTGTGATCCCTTTTTAATTATTGTATTGTTATGAAGGCGTGATAGTAAACGCGTTACCGTTTGGCGCGTAATCCCTTCTTTTACTTGTTGTTATTATGGGCGTGATAGTAAACAGCGTTACCGTTTGGGCGTGTAATCCTTCTTTATGTTGTTTAATTATTACGCTTATATATATATATATATATATATATATATATATATATATATATATATATATGGTATATATATTACGGTTATTCTGGCCTTGGAAAAAGATTGAAAAGTGAGTAAAAACTGGGGAAGTGCTGACGAATTTTCCGTAGACATTATAGGGCTTTTTTTTGGTATAAGTCTTCAATGGTGAGAAAGGTTTGATAAAAGTACTATGACCGTTTTAGGAGTGGAGTACTACGTGTGGCGTGATCTACTTGGCTTAAGGAGTAGCCGACGGGTTGAAGTACTTGGAGCGTTTTGCTATTCGTCGATAATCGCCGCGAGGTATGTGAACCTCTTCCTATCTTTTCTAGCATGATTGTTGTGAACTATGTAGTACGGTAGACGTACATGTGCTAAGTGATTTGGTTGGTTTAAAACATAGGGTGTTATAATAGCTTTATGGGAAGTTAGTTATAACGACTTTATGTAGGTAAAAGAATGGTTTATTGATTATAGAAGTTAAGAGACTTGATCTTGAAAGATAAGAGACTTGACTTATACGACTTGATTTTGAAAGTTAAGAGACTTGATCTTGAAAGATAAGAGACTTGACTTATACACGACTTGATTTTGAAAGTTAAGAGACTTGATCTTGAAAGATAAGAGACTTGACTTAGTTTGACTTGTTATGAATTTTGTTAAAATGTTGTAAAACCTCATTCGCGAGTAATGAGTAGTTGGTTTTAAAAGAATAATGTTTCTTGATTTGAAATGAGATTAAGTATCGAACAAACCATTGCGGCGTTAATAAAGGAAATGTATTGACTAATTGTTATTAAAACCAAGAGAAACCTCCATCCGCATAGAAGCTAAGATGAGACAAAATGATATTACATTTCCTAGATCATGGTCTTTATAAGATTGTAATAGACAAGAACAACCTACTCACACATAAGGCATATGTTTCTCAAATTTGTTTTAAAGGAGAATTATATTCTTAAGTGATTAAAACTATGAACTCTGAAACCTTTCAAAATGAGAAACTTGAGCATTTGAAATTAGGCAAACTTGAACGTTTGGAAAATAATGTGTTACTTGATTTTACAAGGGAAGTGTTTTGGTTTACTTAAAAGATAGTCACTCTATTTTATACTACGAACATTGTGTGGCTTTTGTGAAAGAAACGTATCTTTTTAAAAGAGTTAATGTATGTAATACTTTAGGTCGAACCGGATTTTGGCATAAAATGATAGTACCTTAAGTTGTGTGTAACTTGCCTATGTTTGCGTGTGATAGCCTTGTTGTGCAAGTATCTGATTTTTATTTCGACTACCGGTTCATGGGATGAACCGAATGTATTTCACCCGACTACCGCGTCATGGATGAACCGAATGTATTTCACTCGACTACCGCTCATGGGATGAACCGAATGTATTTCACTCGACTACCGCTCACGGGATGAAGCGGGAATGTATTTCACTCGACTCCGCGTCCATGGATGGACCGAATGTATTCCATCCGACTACCGAAGTTCATGAGATGAGCCGGAATGTATTCCACACGTTTCTATCGGGTCCATGAGATGGGCCGAGACATGTTATACGTATCACATGGTTTGTACCTGATCGCCAGCGATGAGGAAGGAGTTCCACGGCATGAGGATGACTTTGAGGCGTGAGTCACGACTTGACATGATCGCTTATGTTATGAGTTGTAGTTTGTTATCATACATGTCTCTGCTTTATATGATCGTTATGATTTCATTTACGATATTTTCAGTTTCACATACTTGGTACTGTTATCGACCTCCTTCGGGGTGCGTTCATGCCGCAGTAGAGGTACATCGGTTGTGGATCCTCGCCATAGGATCACGATTCGGCGTGTTGGAAGCCCCGTTTCTTGAGGCTTATCTTTTGGTATGTTACCCGAGTGCAGAGGTTCTTGTACATTCAGGGGTATGGCGGGGCCCTGTCCCGTCATAGTTGTTGTCACTTCTTAGAGGTCTGTAGTACTGTTGTGGGCAGAGTTTGTAAAAAGGATAACTGTTCGGGTTTTTATGTATATATACGGAAGGCAACTGTTTTGGTTGGCCTGTTTATTTATCATGTCTCTTGTTTCATGTTTATGTTTTTATTTCCGCTGATTTTCTCTGATGTTGTATCACGAGGGTGCCCGGGGTAAGGCACCAGTCACGGGCCCCGGTTCGGGTCGTGACACCACACCTTCTCTTTTAAATCAATAAACTTCTTCTTTTAAAAACTCAAGTTACATTCTCTTTTGAAATCAAGCCTGTTAACTTTTGGAATAAATCATGGAAACCATACTTTTTAAATCAAGTCATTCCTTTCTTTAAGAATCAAGTCCCATAACTTGAAAAATAAAGTCATAACCTTTTAAGAAATCAAGGTTCATAGTCTTAAAACTTCATAACATAAACTCTTTAAATTAAGTAACATATACTTTTATGAGTTGTGAATAGGATATACCCGTTTATAACGATCTTATTAAAGCAGCCACGATCTAGAAAATGTAATACAATTTTGTCTTAACTTAGTTTCTATGCAGATGGAGAATTCTACTCATTTTAATATAATTGATTGTCGATACATTTTTATTAGCGCTGCAATGGCTTGTTCGACACATATTCTCATTAGTGTAGTAAATTAGCAAAGTCAACTCGACTCCAAATACTTCCTAACGACTCTTACCAACATCCCCCATAAGACTTGGTAAGAACTTAGGATAACTTAGACATACCTTTTACATAGAGTAAATCAACATACGTACCTCTTAATGTCACGACCCGTTCCGGGGCCCGTGACTGGTGCCTTACCCGGGCACCCAAGTAGTCAAACATCAGAGAGATCAGCGGAATATAAAACATACAGATATGAAACAAGAGATAAGATAATAAAACAGGCCAACCAAAACGGTTTTCAGATATATACATAATTTTTTTAACAGATTACATCCTTTACAACCCCGCCACAACAAAGATTTACATGCACTTCTAAGAATGTAACAACAACTATGACGGACAGGCTTCGCCATACCCCTGAATGTACAAGAACCTACAACTCAGGGAAACATACCAAAAGATAAGCCTCCGGAGAAACGGGGCTTCCCAATACGCTGAACTGTGATCCTATGAGCGAGGATCAACAACCGGTGTACCTCTACCTGCGGCATGAACGCAGCCCCCCGAAGGAGGTCAGTACAACAGGTACCAAGTATGTGAAACTGAAAATACTGAAAATGAAATCATAATAGTCTATATAAAACAGAAGACATATATGATAACAAAACTATAGTTCACAACATAAAAGTAGTCATGTCAAGTCAGGGACTCACGCCCTCAAGGTCATCCGTAATGCCCGTGGAACTCCTTCCTCACTGCCGGCAGTCTAGGTATAAGTCATGTGATACGTGTAGCATGTCTCGGCCCATCTCATGGACTCGAGGTGAAATCGTATGGAATACATTCCCGGTCCATCTCATGGACTCGGTATCAAATCAGGTGGTATACATTCTGTCACGACCCGATCCCGGGCCCGTGACTGGTGCCTTACCCCGGGCACCCTAGTGATACAACATCAGAGAAAATCAGCGGAAATAAAAACTTAAAAATGAAACAAGATATATGATAAGAACAGGATAACCAAAACGGTCACCTTTCAATAATATATATACAAATCTTTCAAACCAAACAGTTTAATCCTTTTTACAAACCCTGCCCACAACAGTACTACAGACCTCTAAGAGTTTTTATACAACAGGGCCCCGCCATACCCCTGAATGTACAAGTACCTACAGTGACAGGGGACTATACCAAAAGATAAGCCTCCGGAGAAACGGAGCTTCCCGATACGCTGAACTGTGATCCTATGAGCGAGGATCAACGACTGGTGTACCTCTACCTGCGGCATGAACGCAGCCCCCCGAAGGAGGTCGATAACAGTACCAAGTATGTGAATCAAAATATCAGAATGAAATCATAGCGATCTATATAAAGCAGAGACATGTATGATAACCAAACTACGATCCATAATAAATAAGCGAATATGTAAGTCGTGGACTCACGCCCTCAAAGTCATCACTCAAATATAACTATGGGTCTCACGCCCTCAACATCAATCATGCCCGTGGAATACCTTCCTCACTGCCGGCAGTCTATGATATAATAACACCAATGAGTACATATAAACACCAAGTCCTACCTGATTCATAAAACCGTACGGGGCAAGTGCGAAGGCTAACTACCAGATACCAAAGCCGTATCATCAACTGACCGGGGCAAGTGCGAAAGCCAACTACCAGATACCAAAGCCGTACGAACATTACTATACAATCAAACCACGGAGTCGACACGGCAAGTACGAAGACGACTACGGATACTCGCGTCGTGGTCACGAGTCGACCGGCAAGTACGGTGGCTAACTACCAGATACTGGCGTCAGATCACGACTCCGCCACGAAGCCGTCACGGGCAAGCACGAAAGCCGACTACGGATACCGGGTGTGTCACGAGGCGACCGGCAAGTACGAAGGCTAACTACCAGATACCGCGTCAGATCACGAGACTTCGCCACTAAACTGAACGGGGCAAGTGCGAGGGCTAACTACCAGGTACCAAGGCCGAATCAGCCACGAGACGGGGCAAGTACGAAAGCCGACCACCAGATACCAAGGCCGAATCAGTAAGAAACCTCATGGAGAGCTAGTCCATGGAATAACACTATCAACAGGAGCGTACCCGTGGAATTCTCCGTCACTGCCGGTACGTCCAAGTAATATCATAACAAATCAGCCGGCCCTCCATTGAGAGACGCGGTGGTATAGAAATACAATGCTAACACGACAAGGCTATCACACGCAAACATAGGCAAGTTACACACAACCCAAGGTACTTTCATTTTATGCCAAAGTCCAGGTTTTAACCCCAAAGTACTACGTACGTTAAATTCTTTTTAAAAGATCCATTTCTTTTACGAAGATCACCCGATGCCCGTATTATAAAAATAGAGTGACTAACATTTTTAAGTAAACCAAAACAACTTCCGTACTTTCCTTTTTACACCAAAATTAAGACAATACCATGCCTTCTTTTTAGACCAAAACACTTCTCCTTTAAAGTCAAGTTACCACTTTAAAACCACTGATAAAACCATTCTTTTGTTTTCATAAGGTCGTTATAACTAACTTCCCATAAAGCTGTTATAACACTTTATGTTTTAAACCAATTTAAGACAAAACAATGCCTTTCTTTTAAACCAAAAACTCTTCAGTTTCCTCATGTCTCTTTTAGAAATCAAGTTCCTTACTTATTCTCATTTCCGAAATCAGTAAAACATTATTCTTTAAAAACCAAGTACTTATTACTCACGAATGAGGTTTTACACTTCTTAACAACTTTCATATCAATTCAATTAAATCAAGTCTCTTATCTTTTAAGATTAAGTCTCTTAACTTCTAAAATCAATAAATCATTCTTTTATCTTTCTTAAGTCGTTATACCTAACTTCCCATAAAGCTAGTATAACTCTTAAGCTTTTTAAAACCAAGTATTACTCTTCTTTCAAAAACGATTCTTAATTCTTTTGAAATACTTCAAGATTCTTATTATTCAGGCTTAAGTCAAAAGACGTTGCCGTAAAACTACATTCAGTTAACACACGTACGTCTACCGTACTATACATATATATATACTTTTAAAGTATCATGCTCAAGAGTATAGGAAGAATCACATACCTCGCGACGATTATCGACTATAAGCAAATAGCTCCAAAGTACTGTAATCCGGCTAGCCCTTTCCACCCTTCGAGTAGAATACGCTACTTGCAGTACTTCAACCTATAACGGTCATACAAGTCTATCAACGTCTAGACTACTCTGCAGAATAATTCTAGATACATATTCCTTATTCTACGGAAAATTGGGCAGCACTACCCTACCCGCCTAACTACACAAGTCTACCGTAAATGCAGTCCTATGTAAGTACAGTTCAGTCTTCTTCTTTAATATTCTTCTGATGTGATATCAATTCAATTCTCTTCTTTTATACCATCCTTCTATATATCTTATACTCACTTCTATACAACTACAGTATGTAATTTCCAATTACAATAGAAGGACAAGAGTATTTACCTCGATAAGCCCAAAATTATCCAAGTTTAAATGTCGGTCCTGAGCAACGTTTAGCTCCTAATCTGGGTGCTCCAACCCGCTCCAAACAACCCTTAGAAGTTCTACACAACTTCTTCTTAATACTTCAACTCGCTATGAAGATTTCCTTAGGGTTTCGTTTAGTGGCTAAAGGAAGTATAATAGTATTTCTGGGCTTTTAGTATAGATGTAACCTTGGAATACTACAAGGTATTTGGGCCAAGGTATTTTGGAATAGTAACAATACTTGGAGAATACTTTTCTACCAAGGGGGTTATTTTACGAAAACTACTAGGCCAGTGGGGTATACTCCGGCCAAGGCCTCACAAAGGGGAGGAGCCTTGGATGAATTCTACAAAGGGGAGAGAGTTTTTAGACTTGGAAAATGATTTGTGGATGAAGATTTAGTCTTGCATCGAGGGTATTTATAGGCCAACCAATGGCCAAGATCAAGAAAAGTGGTGGGCAAGTGTAGGGTGAAGATTTGGACATGTGTTTGTGGGCCCCACTTGCTCATCTACTACACAAAATATCTAGCCAAACATTGACCAAATGTTTAAGGAATGAAACATTAAAAAAACGTGCCAATGGAGCCCATGGATTGCCGCCCACTGAGGCCAAGTGTCGCCTCTCTCGTTGGTCCAAAATATTTCATCTCTCGGAAAAATCCGCAAAATTATAAATGACATAGCGAATTTTCCTTCAAAGTTTGGAAAACGTTTGCGTGGAAAACGATTCTTTTTGCTAGTTGTGCACAAAATTTCGCCCTTAGTCTACTTTAAGGCTTAAACTTTTGACGCACGCCTCACGCATATACTCGGAAATACGGTATAACATTCTCCTCCTTAGAAGCATTCGTCCCGAATGTTCCTTCTCAAGCGGATAACGATAAGTTCCTCTTAACAAGTTGCCAATGCCACACCCGCCACAAAATAACACACGCGCAATTACTTAACCCAAGTCAACGAGGAATCACTTCTAGCATTACAAAAGCTTCCACCCCCGGTCTAAAAGATATTCCCATCGCACCTTTACTTCACAGAGTACTGATCATTTTTATTCTCTCAGCACATGTTTACTTCTTTCCTTACTCGTCGCACTTTCTAACACTTGAACTCTTTCTAGTATACGGACCATACTTGACCATCGCCGATTCCAAAATTTCTGGAGCCACTACCTCCAAACTTGGTCATCTTACTAGCCCCGATCTTCTTTAAGGCCATTCCCGGCCTTCACGATCCGATTCTGGTCGAACGTATCCACGAACTCATACGATGGTCATCTAAACTTGGGCCTAGCACCCTCGTGACCCTACCACCTGGCGGGACCACCTCGAACTGACCCCACCACAATACAGGCCGCCGGTTGACCCGCAATCCAGATTAACCCGACTCGCTATCGCGCCAAACACTTGTTCCCTTGATCCGGAATAATCTTACCTATCCAAGTCCTGAAGGCTACCACTTTCATCTTACACAACCCATGGAATTATCCCACAATACATTTATACGCATACCAAGTATTTGACAAAGACTAACCGTAAAATCTTTTATTCAAGCCGGCCTTACATCTAAGGTCTCAACGTGTAATATTCTAAGGTTCATACCTTCCCTGTCCCCATACTTATTCTTTCAACTAACCATGTCTCTAAACCACAATATACACAATGCTATCTGTACATAGTACTCAACATATAATCATCGCATCACGCATGCTAAACTCTAGAGGGTTAAGGATATACCTGAAAAGATAGGCGGTTCAAAGGACCGCTAAAACTGGGAACTTCTACCGCGACCTCTGCCGTGGCCTGCCGGTGTATGAGCATCCTGCCTAGCTATGGAAGGTGAAGAACCCGCAACTGATCTCGTAGCCTGTGCTATCCTACCAGTGCTACCCCTGGTCGATCTCGCCAAATGGCCCTATTGGCCGCAAGCATAACAATCTCCCAAATTAGTACGACATTCTCCCTTATGAAGTTATCCACAACGGCCACACTGAGACAAGGGTGACCTTATCTGGCGAGCATTCCTACTCCCCTGAAAACTCAAACACGGGAGCCCGACCGCCTCTGAATATCCCAAACGCCCCAAGATCGCGGAGGACCACTCAGCATCGGGCGGAGGTACATAACTAGCTCGCCGAGGCGGTCCGCCTCGAAAGTTATCGAAGGACCGCTGCTCGCCCTCTTCGCTGATCTTGGTCATTCCGCCGACCTCTCCGCCTCACACCTAAGTGCATAAGCTCGCACGCGGCAATGTCCATGCCCTACCAAGAGCTACACCCGCGCAACTCTCTGCCAAATAATCGTCGAGCCCTGTGACATAGCGGTGCACTCTGTCCTCCATACTGGCTACTAACGCGGGGACATACCGAGCCAATGAGTCGAACTCCACATTGTACTCACGAACCGTACGCCCGCTCTGCCTCAATACCAAAAATTTGTCGGCCCGAGCCCTCCTTGTCTGTGGAGGCAAGAAATGTGCAAGAAATGCCTCCGACAACTCGTCCCAAATAGCTGGAGGCGCATGCTCCCCCCGGGACAGCTCCCACGAATCAAACCAGTCGACTGCAGTATCACGGAGCCGATGTGAACCTAAGACCACTGACTCGGTCTCCGAAGCCTTGATCACTCTCATGGTCCGATGTAACTGTCTGATGAACTCCTGCGGATCATCCTCAGGCCTCGATCTATAAAACACTGGCGGGCTGCAACTCAGAAAGTCCCGCAGTCTCAAACTATCCGCTCTCGGGTGAATTACGAGTACTACCGGTACCGGAATCGCTGCATCCAGCTTATCCTCGTGCCTTGCCACTATCACGCCAATAATCAAGCCATCTCCTTGTACCATCTCTTCGCTCCGGCCGGGACCGAGGCTCGTATCGTGGTCTCGGCAGCCATCGCGCGGCGCTCTAAACTCTATCGAGGCCGCGACGCCGCAAAACTCGCCGTCAAGCACTATCTCGTAATGATCGGCTCGCGCCCGCATTCTCTCAGTATCCTACCAGCTTTCTACGCTTTGCCCATCTGCCCGCCGCTTGCGCGAGGCATAATCGTAAAACGAAATGCGTCGGAGGGTCCAACTTATAACACGGCTAAGGCACGATCTCGAATGAGAAGAATGGAAACCAATCCTAAATTTCTGCGACCTCCTCGATTATAGATGTGGTGCACAACACACCGATAATCAAGACTCTACTAGACACCTGCTCAGACACTTTCCGAGGATTAACTTCTCTGATACCACTTTTGTCACGACCCGATCCCGGGCCCGTGACTGGTGCCTTACCCCGGACACCCTAGTGATACAACATCAGAGAAAATCAGCAGAAATAAAAATTTAAAAATGAAACAAGATATATGATAAGAACAGGATAACCAAAACGGTCACCTTTCAATAATATATATACAAATCTTTCAAACCAAACAGTTTAATCCTTTTTACAAACCCCGCCACAACAAGATTACTGCACCTCTAAGAGTTTTTATACAACATGACGGGACAGGGCCCCGCCATACCCCTGAATGTACAAGTACCTACAGTGACAGGGGACTATACCAAAAGATAAGCCTCCGGAGAAACGGAGCTTCCCGATACGCTGAACTGTGATCCTATGAGCGAGGATCAACGACTATTGTGTACCTCTACCTGCGGCATGAACGCGGCCCCCCGAAGGAGGTCAATACAATAGGTACCAAGTATGTGAAATCAAAAATATCAGAATGAAATCATAGCGATATATAAAGCAGGAGACATGTATGATAACCAAACTACAGTCCATAATAAATAAGCAGTCATGTAAGTCAGGGACTCACGCCATCAAAGTCATCACTCAAATATAACTATGGGTCTCACGCCCTCAACATCAATCATGCCCGTGAAATACCTTCCTCACTGCCGGCAGTCTATGATATAATAACACCAATGAGTACATATAAAAACCAAGTCCTACCTGAGTCATAAAACCGTACGGGGCAAGTGCGAAGGCTAACTACCAGATACCAAAGCCGTATCATCAATCGACCGGGCAAGCGAAAGCCAACTACGGATACCAAAGCCGCATTTATACAATCAAACCACGGAGTCGACACGGCGGTAATGAAAGCCGACTACGGATACCAAAGCCGTGTCACGTGGCGACCGGCAAGTACGAGGCTAACTACCAGATACCAAGCGTCAGATCACGAGACTCGCCACGGCCGACACGGCAAGCACGAAGCCGACTACCGATACCAAGGCGCCGTGTCACGAGTCGACCGGCAAGTACGAGGGTTAACTACCGATACCAAGCGTCAGATCACGAGACTTCGCCACTAAACTGAACGGGGCAAGTGCGAGGGCTAACTACCAGGTACCAAGGCCGAATCAGCCACGAGACGGGGCAATTACGAAAGCCGACCACCAGATACCAAGGCCGAATCAGTAAGAAACCTCATGGAGAGCTAGTCCATGGAATAACACTATCAGCGCGAGCGCACTGCGGAATTCTCCACATCGCCGGTGACGCCCAAGTAATATCATAACAATTCAGCCGACCCTCCATTGAGAGACGCGGTGGTATAGAAATACAATGCTAACACGACAAGGCTATCACACGCAAACATAGGCAAGTTACACACAACCCAAGGTACTTTCATTTTATGCCAAAGTCCAGGTTTTAACCCCAAAGTACTACGTACGTTAAATTCTTTTTTTAAAAGATCCATTTCTTTTACGAAGATCACCCGATGCCCGTATTATAAAAATAGAGTGACTAACATTTTTAAGTAAACCAAAACAACTTCCGTACTTTCCTTTTTACACCAAAATTAAGACAATACCATGCCTTCTTTTTAGATCAAAACACTTCTCCTTTAAAGTCAAGTTACCACTTTAAAACCATTGATAAAACCATTCTTTTGTTTTCATAAGGTCGTTATAACTAACTTCCCATAAAGCTGTTATAACACTTTATGTTTTAAACCAATTTAAGACAAAACAATGCCTTTCTTTTAAACCAAAACTCTTCGCTTTCTCAAGTCTCTTTTAGAAATCAAGTTCCTTACTTATTCTCATTTCCAAATCAAGAAACATTATTCTTTAAAAACCAAGTACTTATTACTCACGAATGAGGTTTTACACTTCTTAACAACTTTCATATCAATTCAATTAAATCAAGTCTCTTATCTTTTAAGATTAAGTCTCTTAACTTCTAAAATCAATAAATCATTCTTTTATCTTTCTTAAGTCGTTATACCTAACTTCCCATAAAGCTAGTATAACTCTTAATCTTTTTAAAACCAAGTATTACTCTTCTTTCAAAAACGATTCTTAATTCTTTTGAAATACTTCAAGATTCTTATTATTCAGGCTTAAGTCAAAAGACATTGCCGTAAAACTACATTTAGTTAACACACGTACGTCTACCGTACTATACATATATATATATATACTTTTAAAGTGTCATGCTCAAGAGTATAGGAAGAATCACATACCTCGCGACGATTATCGACTATAAGCAAATAGCTCCAAAGTACTGTAATCCGGCTAGCCCTTTCCACCCTTCGAGTAGAATACGCTACTTGCAGTACTTCAAACTATAACGGTCATACAAGTCTATCAACGTCTAGACTACTCTGCAGAATAATTCTAGATACAGATTCCTTATTCTACGGAAAATTGGGCAGCACTACCCTACCCACCAAACTACACAAGTCTCATCAGAATACAAATTCCATGTAAGTACAGTCTTCTCTTCTTTAATATTCTTCTGATGTGATATCAATTCAATTCACTTCTTTTATACCATCCTTCTATATATCTTATACTCACTTCTATACAACTACAGTATGTAATTTCCAATTACAATAGAAGGACAAGAGTATTTACCTCGATAAGCCCAAAATTATCCAAGTTTAAATGTCGGTCCTGAGCAACGTTTAGCTCCTAATCTGGGTGCTCCAACCCGCTCCAAACAACCCTTAGAAGTTCTACACAACTTCTTCTTAATACTTCAACTCGCTATGAAGATTTCCTTAGGGTTTCGTTTAGTGGCTAAAGGAAGTATAATAGTATTTCTGGGCTTTTAGTATAGATGTAACCTTGGAATACTACAAGGTATTTGGGCCAAGGTATTTTGGAATAGTAACAATACTTGGAGAATACTTTTCTACCAAGGGGGGGGGGTATTTTACGAAAACTACTAGGCAAGGGGGGGGGGGGGTATACTCCCGGCCAAGGCCTCACAAAGGGGGGAGGGGAGCCTTGGACGAATTCTACACTTAAGGGGGAGAGAGTTTTTAGACTTGAAAAATGATTTGTGGATGAAGATTTAGTCTTGCATTGGAGGGGTATTTATAGGCCAACCAATGGCCAAGATCAAGACAAGTGGTGGGCAAGTGTAGGGTGAAGATTTGGACATGTGTTTGTGGGCCCCACTTGCTCATCTACTACACAAAATATCTAGCCAAACATTGACCAAATGTTTAAGGCATGAAACATTAAAAAAACGTGCCAATGGAGCCCATGGATTGCCGTCCACTTGAGGGCCAAGTGTCGCCCTCTCGTTGGTCCAAAATATTTCATCTCTCGGAAAAATCCGCAAAAAATATAAATGAGATAGCCGGAATTTTCCCTTCGCAAAGTTTGGAAAACGTTTCGTCGGAAAACGATTCTTTTTGCTAGTTGTGCACAAAATTTCGTCCCTTAGTCTACTTTAAGGCTTAAACTTTCAGACGCACGCCTCACGCATACATACCGGAAATACGGGTATAACACATTCTCGCTCATCCCATGAACGCGGTGTCGCATGAAATACATTCCGGTCCATCTCATGGACTCGGTATCGTGAAATACATTCCTGCTCATCCCATGAACGGTGTCGCATGAAATACATTCCCGGTCCATCTCATGGACTCGGTATCGTGAAATACATTCCCGATTCATCCCATGAACGCGGTGTCGTGTGGAATACATTCCCGGTTCATCTCATGAACGCGGTGTCGAGTGAAATACATTCGGTTCATCCATGAACGCGTGTCGAGTGAAATACATTCGGTCCATCTCATGGACGCGTATCGAATCGTGAAATACATTCCTGCTCATCCATGAACGCGGTGTCGAGTGAAATACATTCCCGGTCCATCTCATGGACGCGTATCAAATCGTGGAATACATTCCCGCTCATCCCGTGAACGCGTGTCGAGTGAAATACATTCCCGCTCATCCTATGAACGCGTGTCGTGGTCATAACATTTAAACGCTTCTTTAAGATGATCAAGACAATACCATTTTTTCCTTTTAAAACAACTAAGGTAATATTATGCCCTTCTTTTTAAACCAAAACACTTTCCTTCTTAAAGTCAAGTAACAACATTCTTTTCCAAAAGTTCAAGTTTGCCTAATTTCAAATATTCACATTTCTTATTTTCGAAAGGTGTCATAGTTCATAGTCTTAATCTTTTAATAACATAATTCTCTTTTTAAAACATTTGAGTAATATATGCCTTATGTGTGAGTAGGTTATTCTTGGTTATAACAATCTTATTAAAGCAGCCATGATCTAGGAAATGTAATATCATTTTGTCTCATCTTAGCTTCTATGCAGATGGAGGTTTCTACTGGTTTTAATAATACTTAATTAGTCAATACATTTCCTTTATTAACGCCGCGATGGGTTCGTTCGATACTTATTCTGATTTCCGAAATCAGTAAAACCTTATTCCTTTTAAAAACCAAGTACTCATTACTCACGAATGAGGTTTCACACTTTTTAACAAAATTCATATTAATATAATTAAGTCAAGCCTCTTATCTTTTGAGATCAAGTCTCTTAACTTCTAAAATCAATAAACCATTCTTTTTATTACTCTTAAGTCGTTATACCTAACTTCCCATAAAACTAGTATAACTCTTAAACTTTCAAAACCAAGTATTACTCTTCTTTCAAAAACGATTCTTAATTCTTTTGAAATACTTCAAGATTCTTATTATTTAAAACTCATGTCAAAAGACATCGAAGTAAAACCACGTTCAGTTAACACACGTACGTCTACCGTACTATATATATATTCTTTTAAAAATATCATGCTCAAGAGGATAGGAAGAATCACATACCTCGCGACGATTATCGACTATTAGCAAATAGCTCCAAAGTACTATAATTGTTATACCCCGTATTTCCAGAGTATGTACGTGAGGGCGTACGTATAAAAATTTAAGCCTTAAAGTAGGCAAGGTTCGAAATTTAGGCACAAGTGCCGAAAAGAATCGTTTTTCGACGAAACGTTTTACTAAACTTGCGAAGGGAAAATTCCGGCTATGTCATTGAGAATTTTTGCGGATTTTTCCGAGAGACGAAACATTTTGGACCAACGGGAGGGTGACATGTGTCACCCTCACATTGGGGGGAATTGTGGGCGGTAATTGGGACGATTTGGGCACTTTAGTTGATAGGATATTTTGTGCAAGTTGTTGTGGTAGATGGATAAGGTGCACTTGGCTTAAATCTAGCCCTACACTTGCCTTACACTTGGATGAATCTTGGCCATTGGTTGGTCATTTCTTGACCTATAAATACCCCCCTTGTTGAAGAGTTATTTCATCCTAACTTGAGCAATCTTTCTAAGTCTCAAATACTCCCTCCCTTCTAGTGTTTCGTCCGCCACCACCACCCTCCCCCTTGAGAAGGCCCCTTGGCCGAAAGTATCCCCCCCTCCTTGTGGTGCTAGCCGTGGGGTACCCCCCCTAGCCTAGTTGTTTTCGTATAATACCCCCCCTTTGTGGTATAGAAATACTCTCCAAGTATTGTTATAATGCCCTAAATACTCTAGCCCTTATACCTTGTAGTACTTTCCAAAGTTACCTCTATACGTAGAGTCCGAAAATACTATTATACTTTCCCTCAATCACAAAAACGAAACCCTAAGGAAATAGTCACTTATAGTTGAAGTATTTGGGTAGAAGTTGGTTAGAACTTCTAAGGGTTGTTTGGAGCGGGTTGGAGCGCACGGAGTAGGAGCTAAACCTTGCTCAGGATCGACATTTAAACTTGGATAATTTTGGGCTTATCGAGGTAAACACTCTTGACCTTCTATTGTAATTGGAAATTACATGTGTAGGAATATATAGTTGAAGTATACTATATATAGAACTGAACATAATTATGCGGCAATGTCTTTTGACTTAAGCCTGAATTTAAAGAAGAGAACTGAACTGTAATTACATAGGACTGTATTACAGTAGACTTGTGTAGCTTTACTGTGAAGTAGAATTGTACACGTCCGGATTAGACGTACAACCCCACCTCTGGGAGTTGTTGGCTCATAGCGCACTCGATAGAGGAGGAGATTTCTGTGATTGCGGGTCAGGTGGCGCCAAAATTTCTGTAGAATATTCTACGTTGAGATCTAGATGTTAATAGGCGCCTTGTGGCCTCTATAGGTTGAAGTACTACGTATGGCGTGATCTGCTTGGCTTAAGGTGTAGCCGACGGTTTGAGGTACTTGGAGAGTTTTGCTATTAGTCGATAATCGTCGCGAGGTATGTGAACCTCTTCCTATCTTTTCTAGCATGATATGTGTATAACTATGAAGTACGGTAGACGTACATGTGTTGAATGTATTTGATTGGTTTAAAACATAAAGTGTTATAACGACTTTATGGGAAGTTGGTTATAACAGCTTTATGTAAGTAAGAAATGCTTTGTGGTTTTTAAAGATAACTGATTTGACTTATAACTGACTTGATGTGTGATGATAAGAATCTTGAAGTATTTCGAAAGAATTAAGAAACCTTTTTGAAAGAAGAGTAATACTTGGTTTTGAAAACATAAGAGTTATACTAGCTTTATGGGAAGTTAGGTATAACGTCTTAAGAGAGATAAAGAGAATGGTTTCTTGATTTTAGAAGTTAAGAGACTTAATCTTAAAAGATAAGAGACTTGACTTAATATGGATGTTAGTATGAAACCTCATTCGTGAGTAATGAGTACTTGGTTTTAAAAGGAATAATGTGTTCTTGATTTTGGAAATCGAATGAGTATCGACAAACCATCGCAATAAGTAATAAAAAGGAAATGTTTTGACTAATTATGTATTATTAAAACCAGTAGAAACCTCCATCTGCATAGAAGCTAAGATGAGACAAAATGATATTACATTTCCTAGATCATGGCTGCTTTAATAAGATTGATTACGAACAAGAATAACCTACTCACATATGTTTCTCAAATTGTTTAAAAGAGGATTATATTCTATAAGGGATTAAGTCTATGGACTATGAAACATTTCTAAAATAAGAGACTTAAGTATTTGAAATTAGGCAAACTTGAACTTTTGGAAAAGAATGTTGTTACTTGATGTTAAAAAGGAAAGTGTTTTGGTTTACCTAAAAATGTGAGTCACTCTATTTTAATACTACGTATCGGGTGACCTTTATAAAAGAAATGGATCTTTTAAAAGAATTTAACGACGTAATACTTTGGGGTCGAACACGACTTTGGCCTAAAATAAACTTGAGTTGTGTGTAACTTGCCTATGTTTGTGTTTGATATCCTTGTTGTGCAAATACTGTACTTCTATACCACCGCGTCTCTCGATGGAGGGCCGGCTGATTTGTTATGAACGATTCTTCACCGAGTCCCACGAGATGGGCCGGGACACGTATTCCATCTGATTATTCACCGAGTCCCATGGGATGGGCCGGGACACATATTCCACATGATTCTCTACCGAGTCCCACGAGATGGGCCGGGACATGTATTCCACATGATTCTCTACCGAGTCCCACGAGATGGGCCGGGACACGTATTCCATATGATTCTCTACCGAGTCCCACGAGATGGGCCGGGACACGTATTTCACATGATTCTTTACCGAGTCCCACGACGGGCCGACACGATTTCACATGATTCTTTACCGAGTCCCAGGATGGGCCAGACACGTATTCCACACGATTTATACCTAGATCCGGCGGTGAGGAAGGAGTTCCACGCACGTGAGGATGACTTGAGGGCGTGAGTCCCTGACTTGACATGACTGCTTTTATGTTGAGAACTGTAGTTTGGTTATCATACATGTCTCCTGCTTTATATAGACTATTATAATTTCATTTACGCCTTTACGATTTCATACTTGGTACTGTTATCGACCTCCTTCGGCCGCGTCATGCCGCAGTAAGTACATCGGTTGTGGATCCTCGCCATAGGATCACGATCAGCGTGTCGAAGCCCCATTTCTTCGGAGGCTTATCTTTTGGTATGTTACCAGTCGTAGATTCTTGTACATTCGTGGTATGGCGGGCCCCGTCCCACAAAGCCGCTGTAAAAATCTTAAGTGCAGTAGTAATTGTGGCGGGGTTTGTAAAGGATAAGCGTCGGGTATTTATGTATATATACCAAGGCAACTGCTTGGCCTGCTTATTTATCATGTCTCTTAATTCATGTTCATGTTTTTATTTCCGTGATTTTCTCGATGTTGTATCACTAGGGTGCCCGGTAGGCACGACCACGCCCGGTTCGGTCGTGACAAAAGTGGTATCGAGCGATTAGTCCTCGGAAAGTGTCTACGCATACCGTGTCTAGTAGAGTCTTGATTATCGATGTGTTGTGCACCACATCTATAATCAGGAGGCTGCAGGACATTTAGGATTGGTTTCCATTCTTCTCATTCTGAGATCGTGCCTTAGAGCTGTGTGATAAGTTGGACCCTTCTGACGTATTTCGTTTTTACCAGTTATGCCTCCGCGCAAGGCAACCCGGGCCCAGTGGGGCAAGACCGAGGAGCCGCTAGTGAGATCTGAGGAGTACGAGGCGCAGCCCGGCCAAGACTGAGATTGTGTTTCAGACGGCGAGTTTTGCGACGCCACCAGCGCCGACAGAGTTTAGAGTCAGAGCTGGTCGGGCTGAGACTACAAGACTGAGCCTCGATCCCACACTGGAGCAGATGAGATGGGTACAAGAGATGGCCCGATCGCCGAGTCGTGGGCCGATATGAGAGAGGCTGACGCAGCAGATTCAGCCCCAAGAGCACCCGTAGTTCACCCCGAGCGCATTTGAGGCTACGGACTTTACGAGTGTGGCCCGATGTTCTATGGATCGAGAGCCGAGGATGACCCTCGGGAGTTTATCCGACACCGCAATGATCACGAGTGATCGTGGTCTCAGCAGCAGAGTCGGTGGTATTGGGTTCGCATCAGCTGCGTAATACTGCAGTCGACTAGTTTGATTCGTGGGAGCTGTCCCGGGGAGAGCATGCACCTCCAGCCATTTGGGACGAGTTCTCAAGGGCTTTTCTTGCACATTTCTTGCCCCCACAGATGAGGAGGGCTCGGGCCGACATATTTTTGACGTTGAGGCAGGACGGGCGGACGGTTAGAGAGTACAATGTGGAGTTCGACTCATTAGCTCGGTATGTTCCCGCTGTAGTAGCTGATATGGAGGACAGAGTACACCGCTACGTCACCGGTGTCATACCCCAAACCCCGGGCCCGTGACTGGTGCCCTACCTGGGCACCCTTCTACCTTAACAACGCAAGTAAACTGCGGAAATTAAATAACACCTCTTTTTTTTTTTAAACAACGTACGTGCAAGGGCAAAGCCGACAAGGCTGCCATATATACATAGACAAAAGACACTACACCGTACATGAGTCCAATCCCACATATGAATACGCTGCACTTAGGAGTTAAATCGAAATATGACGGGACAAGGCCCCGCTGTACCAAAATCGCATAAAGCACATCTTGAAGGATATATACCAAAAGATAAACTCACGGACGGAGGAGCTATCCAAAACCCCGAGCAGATCCTACACTGCCGATCACCAAACAGCAGACCTACACTGCTGCGGATGAACGCAAGAAGGGCGAGGTCAAGAATGTACCAAGTATGTGAGCGATGAAATGCGTAATAAAATCATAACAGTCTAAACAAAACAGGAGACATGTATGATAGCCAACCTACAGTACATAACACATAAGCAGTCATATCAAGTCAGGGACGCAAGCCCTCAAAGTCATTACTCAAGTATAACCATGGGTCTCACGCCCATAATATCATTCATGCCCGTGGAATCCTTCCTCACTGCCGGCAGTCCATGATATAATAACTCCAATAAGGATACATGAACACCAAGCCCCACCTGTGTCCTAAATACCTCGTGGTCTCATGCCCCGGAATCCCACATCGTAAAAGCATGACCATACGGTAACACAAACAAATCCGGGGACATATATGATAATCAAATTACAACACACTGTGCCTTACTAACAATGAGAGTAAACAGTAGTATCCTTACAATATAAAATAGGAAGCTCACGATCAAAGCAGGACCACCCGCCCGTAGTATCATTTAGCAATCCTTTTCCTGGGACTATTTCACCCGCATAGGTCACGTGGACCCGCGTGAGGTATTCCTCGCATGGGACTATTTCACCCGCATAAGCCCTTACGGACTCGCATGAGGTATTCCTCGCATAGGCTGGACCCGCCCGCATGGGACTATTTCACCCGCATAAGCCCTACGGACTCGCATGAGGTATTCCTCGCATCGTGGGTAGCAAATCCACGGAAATATGCAATGCCACAACCCCGGGGACTGACCCCGAAACGACTGATATACCAATAGCACACAACCGGCTATTTCCAGCACACATAGGCAAATCCTCAATTAACAAGCCAAAGTCCTTACCAAGGCACACTTAGAATGATTCACAATCAATCAAGCCAAAGTACTTATCAAGGCACACTTAGACTAATTCTCAATTAATCAAGCCAAAGTACTTATCAAGGCATACATAGAATAATTCTCTTTTAACAAGCCAAAGTACTTATCAAGGCACACTTAGACAAATTCTCAATTTATCAAGCCAAAGTACTAATTAAGGCATACAAAGAATAATTCTCTTTTAACAAGTCAAAGTACTTATCAAGGCACACTTAGACAAATTCTCAATTTATCAAGCCAAAGTACTAATCAAGGCATACATAGAATAATTCTCTTTTAACAAGTCAAAGTACTTATCAAGGCACACTTAGACAAATTCTCAATTTATCAAGCCAAAGTACTAATCAAGGCATACATAGAATAATTCTCTTTTAACAAGTCAAAGTACTTATCAAGGCACACTTAGACAAATTCTCAATTTATCAAGCCAAAGTACTAATCAAGGCATACATAGAATAATTCTCTTTTAACAAGTCAAAGTACTTATCAAGGCACACTTAGACAAATTCTCAATTTATCAAGCCAAAGTACTAATCAAGGCATACATAGAATAATTCTCTTTTAACAAGTCAAAGTACTTATCAAGGCACACTTAGACAAATTCTCAATTTATCAAGCCAAAGTACTAATCAAGGCATACATAGAATAATTCTCTTTTAACAAGTCAAAGTACTTATCAAGGCACACTTAGACAAATTCTCAATTTATCAAGCCAAAGTACTAATCAAGGCATACATAGAATAATTCTCTTTTAACAAGTCAAAGTACTTATCAAGGCACACTTAGACAAATTCTCAATTTATCAAGCCAAAGTACTAATCAAGGCATACATAGAATAATTCTCTTTTAACAAGTCAAAATACTACGTACGTACATTCTTTTATAAAAGACTCATTTCTATGTAAAGCCCCAAGATACTAACACCCGTAGTATCAAGGCGTGTCTATTTTTCAAAGTAAGTTACTACACGTTTAGAAAACTCATTTCAAGGCTTGAAATCAAGTAACTTCAAATTTTCACAATCTTGGCAACTTATGCCCTTTAATCAAAATAGACAACTTTCTAAACCTTCCATAAAGCCGTTATAACCAACTTCCCATAAAGCCGTTGTAACCCTTTATGGTTTTAGACCTATCCATTCCTTTTATAACCAAGAGACTTATGCTTTTAAAACTAAGTATCACATACTTACAATTCAAGTTCTCAACTTTCAAATTACTTCAAGTCTCTTAATATAAAGAAAACAAGTTTCTTCTACTTTTAAACTTCAAGTAACTCACACCTTTAAGACAAGTTACTTCTCTTAAACCATGTACTTTCTCCTCTTTTAAATCAAATAAGTAAATCACTCATTTGACTCCCCTAAAGTCATTATAATGACCTTTAGGTTTTTGGAACTAAGGCACTAGCCGAAAGATTTGGAAACCACTTCCTTTTCAAGACTCTATGTACTTTAAGTAAAATACTTTCACTTTTAAGAATCCAAACTTCACTAAGAAAATGGATTTTACAACTTACAATTTAAACATCAAAGTACAATCAAGTACATAGAACAAATTCTATTCTAGGCAATCCAAATACAACCAAGGAATGAATCATTTAAGGAGTAGAACATACTTTCTTAATCTTAAGGAATCATGCTAGAAGAGGAGATAGTTCACATACCTTTTCGGCTAAATCCACAAGCTAAGCCGAATACGCCGTACGTAGAAGTGTCAACCTATAATGGTCACAACAAGACTATCAACTTCTAGTCTCAACGTAGAATAATACTAAGTATACGGTCTCTAATTCTACGGAAAATCGGGCAAAGACTTCCTTTGTTTCTACTCACTTTGCCACCTTTTTCAAGGCCGAATACAATAACCAACACGCCACATTTAAGGCTCCAAACAACAACCAAACAAAGGGGATTACACGCCTTACAATACGTGTAAAATTCCGCCCCACAATTCATACCAAATAGTTTAAAACTCCAAGCCATTCTCGGCCAACTACATACTAACAATTCAAAGTCTTTTCCAACCCTTTTCAAATTCCGAGTTCTAAGGTCAACATGTTATATAGTTATAAACCACTTCAACAACTACAATTTCCTTCTTACACCACATGCGACGACTTAACGAATAATCAACTTGAATTGTAGTCTTAAGGCTAACATGCTAGTTTTCGGATTTAGGGTTCCAATAGCCAATACACTAATCCAACTATATAATATACATCTCATGCTTGCTAATAACCATATCTATAACAATAAGTAAACTTAATTGCTAAAACGACAAGAATATACCTTTCAAAGCCCTTAAAATTTCCAAGATTCCAAAGTCGCGCCTTAGCAATTCTTAGCTCCTTTCCTTAGGTTCCAATCCGCTCCAAGCACTCCTTATAGGCCTATGAAGAACCCATCATCAAGTTCCAACTTCAAAGTTGAAGAACTCCAATAGTTTCCGCCTTGCGACTAACGTGAAAACTCCGTTTTTCCGAAATCTTTCTATTGAGATAACCTTATAATACCCTTAGGGACATTAGGTTAAAGTCTTGTGGCTAATGGATCAAAATCACAAAATTTTTGTGTGGGAGAGGGCACTAACCCGAGAGCTTCAATGTAGAACAACAATGTTTCTAATTTTTCTAAGTGTGAAATGCTCAAGTCTTGCTACTAGTAGTATACTTATAACACAATGGAGGGCTTGGATAACAACACTTGTTAAAATTGGAGGGAAGAGATCAAGCCAAATGGCTCTTGACTTGGTCAACTTTGTCAAGCTCTAGCAAGACTAATATTTCACCTTGGTCAATGACCATTATGCCCTTGCATAAATTCGACCAAGCCATGTGGGGGAGGTGCCACGTGTCGCCCTCTCATTCGTCCATAAAAAATTCCGTAACCCTCGTGGGCCCCACAAAACGTAAAATTTCTCGGGTGGGCCCCACGTGACCAAATCCTTGAAAAATAGATTTCCATAATAATAATAAGTTCCATATTCTTCAAATAATACATTTTGAGAATCCAATTCTCAACAACAAACATTTTTCCTTTCCGACGTTCGGAAGATTTTCCGTCGGAAAAACAATTCTTCCTTTCGTATCAATTTCCAAGTCTTGTTTCCTTACATACATTCTCTTTTACATGTCCTGAACTTACGGGGTGTAACAACCGGGCTAGATGATTACTTGACAGAGGCTTGTACGGGTGTAGCTCTTCAGCCGGGCATGGACATTGCCCGCATGCAAGCTCACGCACTTGGATGTGAGGCACGGAGAGGTCGACGGAATGACCAGGATCAGCGAAGAGGCCGAGCAGCAGGGTCCTTTGGTAACTTTCGAGGCGGGCGCCGCCAGCAGACTAGTTATGTACTCCGCCATGCGAATGGTCCTCCGCGCCTTGTAACGTTCGGGTATTCGGAGCCGGTCGTGGCTCTGTGGCTTCGTTCACGATATACATGGGTTCTAGCCGCGGTTCGTTTTTCTCGGTGTGCACATCGCGGGCACGTCATCCCGGGAATGTCGTCTTTTTACTTGGTGCTTGTTTTTCCGGCCGTCGGGCCGTATATGACGAAATCGCCCTAATAGGAAGGATGCGAGCAGAATGACTCACCACGGTCGGAGGTTCATCGCCTTCTATACTATGCCCGCAGGCTGTGCCTATGATTAGAGTGGAGCGGTAGATTCAGGTATATCCTTAACCCTCTAGAGATTTGTATGCATGATATGATGACCTTATTATTGTGTGCTATGTACGGGTAGCGTTATGTTGGTTATGAGTTAGAAAGCATGGTTAGTTGAAAGGTTAAGTATGGGGGCATGGAAAGTGGGAACCTTAGAATATTACAGTTGAGACCTTAGATGTAAGGCCGTCTTGAGTACAAGATTTTGCGGGTGATCCTTGTCAGAATGTATAAGTTTACGTGGAGTAATTGTGGGAAGATTCCTTGGGTAGTGTAAAATGGAAGTGGTAGCTTTCATGACATGTATAGGTAAGATTGTTCCGGATCGGGAAACAAGAGGTTGATGCGTTAAGTGGGTCGGGTTGGGGCCATGTTGCGGGCCAACCCGCGACCTGTTTCGGGGTAGGGTCAGCTCTGGGTGGTCCCGCCAGGTGGTAGGGTCACGAGGGTGCTAGGCCCATGTTTTGATGACCATCGTATGAGTTCGTGGATATGTTCGACCAGAAGCAGATCGTGAAGGCCGAGAATGGCCTTAAGGAAGATTGAGACTAGTAAGATGACCAAGTTTGGAGGTGGTGATTCCAAGGTTTTGGCAATAGAAGCGTTGACTGAAGTGTGGTACGTATGCTAGAAGAGTTCAAGTGTTCGATAAGAGTACGACGAGTAAGGAAGGAAGTGAACTTGTGCTGAAAGATGGAAGTAATCATTTTTGAGAAATGAAGGTGCGAAGGGAGTGTCCCTTGGACCAAGAGCGAGAGTTGGTATTGTTTTGCATCATCGAGGTGGTTCCTCGTTGGCGTGAATTTAAGTATTTGCGCGCATGTGTTATCTCGTGGCCAGGCGTGGCGTTGGCAACTTGTTAGAAGAACTTCATCGTGGTCCGTCTTGAGAAGGAACATTCGGGACGAATGTTTCTAAGGAGGGGAGAATGTTATACCCCGTCTTAAAGTAGGCAAGGTTCGAAATTTAGGCACAAGTGCCGAAAAGAATCGTTTTTCGACGAAACGTTTTACTAAACTTGCGAAGGGAAAATTCCGGCTATGTCATTGAGAATTTTTGCGGATTTTTCCGAGAGACGAAACATTTTGGACCAACGGGAGGGTGACATGTGTCACCCTCACATTGGGGGGAATTATGGGCGGTAATTGGGACGATTTGGGCACTTTAGTTGATAGGATATTTTGTGCAAGTTGTTGTGGTAGATGGATAAGGTGCACTTGGCTTAAATCTAGCCCTACACTTGCCTTACACTTGGATGAATCTTGGCCATTGGTTGGTCATTTCTTGACCTATAAATACCCCCCTTGTTGAAGAGTTATTTCATCCTAACTTGAGCAATCTTTCTAAGTCTCAAATACTCCCTCCCTTCTAGTGTTTCGTCCGCCACCACCACCCTCCTTGAGAAGGCCCTGGCCGAAAGTATCCCCTCCTCAGGTGCTAGCCGTGGGGTACCCCCCCTAGCCTAGTTGTTTTCGTATAATACCCCCCCTTTGTGGTATAGAAATACTATCCAAGTATTGTTATAATGCCCTAAATACTCTAGCCCTTATACCTTGTAGTACTTTCCAAAGTTACCTCTATACGTAGAGTCCGGAAATACTATTATACTTTCCCTCAATCACAAAAACGAAACCCTAAGGAAATATTCACTTATAGTTGAAGTATTTGGGTAGAAGTTGGTTAGAACTTCTAAGGGTTGTTTGGAGCGGGTTGGAGCGCACGGAGTAGGAGCTAAACCTTGCTCAGGATCGACATTTAAACTTGGATAATTTTGGGCTTATCGAGGTAAACACTCTTGACCTTCTATTGTAATTGGAAATTACATGTGTAGGAATATATAGTTGAAGTATACTATATATAGAACTGAACATAATTATGCGGCAATGTCTTTTGACTTAAGCCTAAATTTAAAGAAGAGAACTGAACTGTAATTACATAGGACTGTATTACAGTAGACTTATGTAGCTTTACTGTGAAGTAGAATTGTACACGTCCGGATTAGACGTACAACCCCCACCCCCCACCCCCCTCTAGGGAGTTGTTGGCTGTTAGCAGACCTCGATAGAGGAGGAGATTTACGCTGTTGCGGGGAGGCTTCTTGAAATTTCTGTAGAATATTCTACGTTGAGATCTAGATGTTAATAGGCACCTTGTGGCCTCTATAGGTTGAAGTACTACGTATGGCGTGATCTGTTTGGCTTAAGGTGTAGCCGACGGTTTGAGGTACTTGGAGCGTTTTGCTATTAGTCGATAATCGTCGCGAGGTATGTGAACCTCTTCCTATCTTTTCTAGCATGATATGTGTATAACTATGTAGTACGGTAGGCGCATACGTGTTGAATGTATTTGATTGGTTTAAAACATAAAGTGTTATAACGACTTTATGGGAAGTTAGTTATAACGACTTTATGTAAGTAAGAAATGCTTTGTGGTTTTTAAAGATAACCGATTTGACTTATAAGCGACTTGATGTGTGATGATAAGAATCTTGAAGTATTTCGAAAGAATTAAGAAACCTTTTTGAAAGAAGAGTAATACTTGGTTTTGAAAACATAAGAGTTATACTAGCTTTATGGGAAGTTAGGTATAACGTCTTAAGAGAGATAAAGAGAATGGTTTACTGATTTTTAGAAGTTAAGAGACTTAATCTTAAAAGATAAGAGACTTGACTTAATATGGATGTTAGTATGAAACCTCATTCGTGAGTAATGAGTACTTGGTTTTTAAAAGGAATAATGTGTTACTGATTTTGGAAATCAGAATGAGTATCGACAAACCACTGCAGCGTTAATAAAAGGAAATGTTTTGACTAATTATGTATTATTAAAACCAGTAGAAACCTCCATCTGCATAGAAGCTAAGATGAGACAAAATGATATTACATTTCCTAGATCATGGCTGCTTTAATAAGATTGATTACGAACAAGAATAACCTACTCACATATGTTTCTCAAATTGTTTAAAAGAGGATTATATTCTAGAAGGGATTAAGTCTATGGACTATGAAACATTTCTAAAATAAGAGACTTAAGTATTTGAAATTAGGCAAACTTGAACTTTTGGAAAAGAATGTTGTTACTTGATGTTAAAAAGGAAAGTGTTTTGGTTTACCTAAAAATGTGAGTCACTCTATTTTAATACTACGGGTATCGGGTGACCTTTATAAAAGAAATGGATCTTTTTAAAAGAATTTAACGTACGTAATACTTTGGGGTCAGAACGTGGACTTTGGCCTAAAATAAACTTGAGTTGTGTGTAACTTGCCTATGTTTGTGTTTGATATCCTTGTTGTGCAAATACTGTACTTCTATACCACCGCGTCTCTCGATGGAGGGCCGGCTGATTTGTTATGAACGATTCTTCACCGAGTCCCACGAGATGGGCCGGGACACGTATTCCATCTGATTATTCACCGAGTCCCATGGGATGGACCGGGACACGTATTCCACATGATTCTCTACCGAGTCCCACGAGATGGGCCGGGATACGTATTCCACATGATTCTCTACCGAGTCCCACGAGATGGGCCGGGACACGTATTCCACATGATTCTCTACCGAGTCCCACGAGATGGGCCGGGACACGTATTTCACATGATTCTTTACCGAGTCCCACGAGATGGGCCGGGACACGTATTTCACATGATTCTTTACCGAGTCCCACGGGATGGGCCAGGACACGTATTCCACACGATTTATACCTAGACTGCCGGCAGTGAGGAAGGAGTTCCACGGGCATGAGGGATGACTTGAGGGCGTGAGTCCCTGACTTGACATGACTGCTTTTATGTTGAGAACTGTAGTTTGGTTATCATACATGTCTCCTGCTTTATATAGACTATTATGATTTCATTTACGCCTTTTTACGATTTCACATACTTAGTACTGTTATCGACCTCCTTGGCCGCGTTCATGCCGCAGTGTAAATACATCGGTTGTGGATCTCGCCATAGGATCACGATTCAGCGTGTCGAAGCCCCATTTCTTGAGGCTTATCTTTTGGTATGTTACCACAGTGCATAGATTCTTGTACATTCGTGGTATGGCGGGCCCCGTCCGTCAAAGCATTGTAAAAATCTTAGAGGTCTGTAGCTGCGTGTGGCGGGGTTTGTAAAAAGGATAATCGTCGTATTTATGTATATATACCGAAGGCAAGCTTTGGTTGGCTTGCTTTATTTATCATGTCTCTTAATTCATGTTCATGTTTTTATTTCCGCTGATTTTCTCGATGTTGTATCACTAGGGTGCCGGGTAAGGCACGCCACGCCGAGGTTCGGTCGTGACAAGAATCTCGCTAGCCTTTTCCACCCTTCGAGTAGAATACGCTACTTGCAGTACTTCAACCTATAACGGTCATACAAGTCTATCAACGTCTAGACTACTCTGCAGAATATTCTAAGCAGTAGGTTCTCTATTTACGGAAAATCGGGCAGCACTTCCCTACCCGTCAAACTATACAATTCTCATCAAATACGATCCCATGTAAGTACAATTCACTTTCTTCTTTAATATTCTTCGATGTGATTTGATTCAATTCTTTTCTGTAATATCCTTCTATTACAGTTCTATTCTCTTCTGTAATATCCTTCTATGAATCTAATATTCATTTCTATACTACTACAGTATGTAATTTCCAATTACAATAGAAGGACAAAAGTATTTACCTCGGTAAGCCCAAAATTATCCAAGTTTAAATGTCGATCCTGAGCAACGTTTAGCTCCTACTCCGTGCGCTCCAACCCGCTCCAAACAACCCTTAGAAGTTCTACGCAACTTCTTCTTAATACTTCAACCGGCTATGAAGATTTTTCCTTAGGGTTTCGTTTAGTGACTAATGGAAATATAGTAGTATTTCCGGGCTCTACGTATAGAGGTAACTTTGAAAAGTACTACAAGGTATTTGGGCTAAAGTATTTGGGAATAGTAACAACACTTGGAGAATACTTTTCTACCAAGGGGGGGGGGGTATTTCTACGAGACAACACTCAAGAGGGGGGGGGGATGTTTCGGCCAAGGCTCTCAAGGGGGAGGGGGAGGGCTTGGAAGAGAACCTCTCAAAAGGGGGAAGGGATTTTTAAGACTTATAAGTCATTTGAGGGATGAAGAAATCCTTCAACTAAGGGGGGGGGGGGGTATTTATAGGGCCTTCAATGGCCAAGATTAAGCCAAGTGGTGGGCAAGTGTAGGGTGAAGATTTGGACAAGTGTTGTGTGGGTCCCACTTACTCATCAACCACACAAATATCACAAAATATCCTACCAACTCCTTGACCAAAAAAATGAAAGGCAAAAAACGTGCCTTGATCGCCCAAGATTTCCGTCCACTTGAGGGTGACACTTGTCACCCTCTCGTTGGTCCAAAATATTTCATCTCTCGGAAAAATCCGCAAAAATTATAAATGTTGCAGCCGTATTTTTCCCTTCGCAAAGTCCGGAAAATGTTTCGTCGGAAAACGATTCTTTTTGCTAGTTGTGTACAAATTTCGACCCTTATGCCTACTTAAGGCTAAAAACTTTTGTACGTATGCCCTCACGTACATACTCTGGAAATACAGGGTATAACATTCTCCCCTCCTTAGAAACATTCGTCCCGAATGTTCCTTCTCAAGACGGATAACGATAAAGTTCCTCTAACAAGTTGCCAACGCCACACCTGGCCATAAAAAAAAATCATACGCGAAAAATACTTAACCCAAGTCCACGAGAAATCATTCCCACATCACAAAAGCTTCCACCCTGGTCTAAAGGATACTCCCTTCGCATCTTCACTTCACAACAAAAATGATCTCTGTTATTCTGCTAACACACGTTCTCTTCTTTCCTCACTCGTCGTACTCTTCTCGAACACTGGAACGCTTTCTAGTATACGTACCATACTTCAGTCATTGCTTCAGTTTCCAAAATCTCTGGAGTCACTACTTCCAAACTTGGTCATCTTACTAGCCTCAAATTCCCTTAAGGCCATTCCCGGCCTTTACGATCCGATTCTTGGTCGAACATATCCACGAACTCATACGATGGTTACCTAAACCTGGGCCTAGCACCCTCGTGACCCTACCACCTAGCGGGACCACCCAGAACTGACCCCACCTTAATCCGGGCTATGGATTGACCCGCAATACGTCCTCAAACCGACCCTCCGCCGTGCCGAACTCTCTTGTTTCTCGATCCGGAACAATCTCACAAATCAAGTCAGGAAAACCTAGTGGTCTTCTTAGCTCAACTACCCTCTTTCATTTCATACCACTCAGGGACTTATCACACAAATATATCCCACGTATACTATGCACTCTGATAAAGGTCAACACAAACATAAATCTTTTACTCAAGATGGCCTCGCATCTAAGGTTTCTACGTATAAAACTCTAAGGCTCACACTTCCCTGTCCCCAAACTTACCCTTAACCATGTTTTCTAAACACAGTTTTTAATATAATGCTATCTGAACATAATACTTAGCACTTCATCATATCATCTACGCATACTAGTCTCTAGAGGGGTAAGAATATACCTGTAACATCTGCTCCACTCTAATCATAGGCACGCCTGCGCATACCGTAGAAGGCGATGATCCCGCCATCGACCCTTAGGCTGCGTCCATTCTCGCTGTACCCTCCTATAAGCACGATCTCGTCACATGGCCCCGACGCGGGTGAAACAAGCACCGATGAAGACGACATTCCGGGACGCCCGCCACATCGCACACCGGTGGGGACATGAATCCTGGCGGCTAGAACCCGTATATCAGAAACGAAGCCACGAGCTCGACCAGCTCGAATACTCGAGCGTCACGAAGGCGCGGAGGACCACTGCATCTTGGCGGAGGTACATAACTAGCTCTTCTTGGCGGTCGCCTCGAAAGTTACCAAAGGACCTCGTCTGGCCCTCTTCTGCTGATCTCGGTCATTCCGTCGACCTCTCCGCTCCTCACATCCAAGTGCATAAGCCTGTATGCGGGCAATGTACATGCCCGGCTGAAGAGCTACTCCCGAACAAGCCTCTGTCAAGTAGTCATCGAGCCCGGTGACGTAGCGATGCACTCTGTCCTCCATGCCGCTACCAATGCGGGGGCGTCGAGCTAATGAGTCAAACTCCACATTGTACTCCCGAACCGCACGCCTGCGCCTCAGCGTCAAAAATATGTCGGCCGAGCCCTTCTCATATGTGGAGGCAAGAAATGTGCAAGAAATGCCACGAGAACTTCGTTCCATACGACCGAAGTGCATACTCTCCCGACAGCTCGCGAATCAAACTACCGATCGCGGATCACGCGGCCGATGCGAACCTAAGACCACCGACTCGGTCTCGAAGCCTTAATCACTCATGATCCGTCAGAATCGCCGAATGAACTCCTGCGGATCATCCTCGTGCCTCGACCCATAGAACTACGGGCTACAACTCGAAAGTCCCGTAGCCTCAAACTATCCGATCTCGGGTGAACCATGGGTACCTCCCGGGGCTGCCGCATCCAGCCTATCCTCATGTCTTGCCACTATCCTGGCCAATAACTGGGCCATCTCTTTGTACCCAACTCCTATGCTCCAGCCGGGACGGAGGCTCAGGTACTGTGGTCTCAGCAGCCACTGCTGCGGCTCTAAACTCTGCTGGGGCTAGCGGCGTCACAAAACTCGCCGTCTGAAGCACTATCTCAGGTAATGTCCGGTCCTGTGCCCTTGTACTCCTCTGTATCATACTAGCGGCCATATCGTCTTGCCCACTGGCCCGGTTGCACTAGCGGAGGCATAATCGTAAAACGAAATACGTCGGAGGGTCCAACTTATAACACGGCTAAGGCACGATCTCGGAATGAGAAGAATGGAAACCAATCCTAAATGTCCTGCAGCCTCACGATTATAGATGTAGTGCACAACACACCGATAATCAAGACTTACTAGACGCGATCAGACACTTTCCGAGGATTAATCGCTCGATACCACTTTTGTCACGACCGTTCGGGGCGTGGATCGTGCCTTACCCGCACCCAAGTAGTCAAACATCGAGATCGGCGGAATATAAAACATCTGATATGAAACAAGATATAAGATAATAAAGCAAAGCAACCAAAGCGGTTGCCTTCTTGCGTATATATACATAAATTTTTTGAGCGACATCCTTTACAACCACGCCTACAACAAGACCTGCACTCTAAGAATGTAACAACAACTATGACGACGGGGCCCGCCATACCACGAATGTACAAGAACCTACAACTCGGGAAACATACCAAAAGATAAGCCTCGGAGAAGCAGGGCTTCCCAATACGCTGAACTGTGATCCTATGGCGAGGATCAACAACCGGGTGTACCTACACTGCGGATGAACGCGGCCCAAGAAGGAGGTCGATAACAGTACCAAGTATGTGAAATGAAAATACGAAAATGAAATCATAATAGTCTATATAAAGCAGAAGACATATATGATAACAAAACTACGATTCACATGATAAAAGTAGTCATGTCAAGTCGTGGACTCACGCCTCGAGTCATCCTCACGTACGTGGAACTCCTTCCTCACCGCCGAGTCTAGGTATAAGTCATGTGATACGTGTAGCATGTCTCGCCCGTCTCATGGACTCGAGGTGAAATCGTATGGAATACATTCGGTCCATCTCATGGACTCGGTATCAAATCGTGGTATACATTCGGTTCATCCCGTGAACGCGGTGTCGCGTGAAATACATTCGGTCCATATCATGGACTCGATGTCGTGTGAAATACATTCGGTTCATCCATGAACACGGTGTCGCATGAAATACATTCCGATCCATCTCATGGACTCGGTATCTGTGAAATACATTCGGTTCATCCATGAACGCGGTGTCGTGGAATACATTCGGTTCATCCATGAACGCGGTGTCGAGTGAAATACATTCGGTTCATCCATGAACGCGGTGTCGAGTGAAATACATTCGGTTCATCCAGCGAACGCGGTGTCGAGTGAAATACATTCCCGGTCCATCTCGTGGACGCGTATCGAATCAGTGGAATACATTCGGTTCATCCCATGAACGCGGTGTCGAGTGAAATACATTCGGTCCATCTCATGGACGCGGTATCAAATCAGTGGAATACATTCGGTACATCCATGAGCGCGTGTCGAGTGAAATACATTCGGTTCATCCCGTGAGCAGCGGTGTCGTGTGGTCATAACATTTAAACGCTCTTTTAAGACAGATCAAGACAATACCATTTTTTCCTTTTAAAACAACTAAGGTAATATTATGCCCTTCTTTTTAAACCAAAACACTTTCCTTCTTAAAGTCAAGTAACAACATTCTTTTCCAAAAGTTCAAGTTTGCCTAATTTCAAATATTCACATTTCTTATTTTCGAAAGGTTTCATAGTTCATAGTCTTAATCTTTTAATAACATAATTCTCTTTTTAAAACAGTTGAGTAATATATGCCTTATGTGTGAGTAGGTTATTCTTGGTTATAACAATCTTATTAAAGCAGCCATGATCTAGGAAATGTAATATCATTTTGTCTCATCTTAGCTTCTATGCAGATGGAGGTTTCTACTGGTTTTAATAATACTTAATTAGTCAATACATTTCCCTTTATTAACGCTGCAGTGGTTCGTTCGATACTTATTCTGATTTCCGAAATCAGTAAAACCTTATTCCTTTTAAAAACCAAGTACTCATTACTCACGAATGAGGTTTCACACTTTTTAACAAAATTCATATTAATATAATTAAGTCAAGCCTCTTATCTTTTGAGATCAAGTATCTTAACTTCTAAAATCAATAAACCATTCTTTTTATTACTCTTAAGTCGTTATACCTAACTTCCCATAAAGCTAGTATAACTCTTAAACTTTCAAAACCAAGTATTACTCTTCTTTCAAAAACGATTCTTAATTCTTTTGAAATACTTCAAGATTCTTATTATTTAAAACTCATGTCAAAAGACATCGAAGTAAAACCACGTTCAGTTAACACACGTACGTCTACCGTACTATATATATATTCTTTTAAAAATATCATGCTCAAGAGGATAGGAAGAATCACATACCTCGTGACGATTATCGACTATTAGCAAATAGCTCCAAAGTACTGTAATCCTGCTAGCCTTTTCCACCCTTCGAGTAGAATACGCTACTTGCAGTACTTCAACCTATAACGGTCATACAAGTCTATCAACGTCTAGACTACTCTGCAGAATATTCTAAGCAGTAGGTTCTCTATTTACGGAAAATCGGGCAGCACTTCCCTACCCGTCAAACTATACAATTCTACTGTAAATCTGATCACATGTAAATCTGATTCGGTCTTCTTTAATATTCTTACGATGTGATTTGATTCAATTCTTTTACGTAATATCCTTCTATTACAGTTCTATTCTCTTACGTAATATCCTACATGAATCTAATATTCATTTCTATACTACTACAGTATGTAATTTCCAATTACAATAGAAGGACAAGAGTATTTACCTCGGTAAGCCCAAAATTATCCAAGTTTAAATGTCGATCCTGAGCAACGTTTAGCTCCTACTCCGTGCGCTCCAACCCGCTCCAAACAACCCTTAGAATTTCTACGCAACTTCTTCTTAATACTTCAACCGGCTATGAAGATTTTTCCTTAGGTTTCGTTTAGTGACTAATGGAAATATAGTAGTATTTCAAGACTCTACGTATAGAGGTAACTTTGGAAAGTACTACAAGGTATTTGGGCTAAAGTATTTGGGAATAGTAACAACACTGAGAATACTTTTCTACCAGGGGGTATTTCTACGAGACAACACTCAAGAGGGGATGTTTCAGCCAAGGCTCTCGAGGGGAGGAGGGCTTGGGCGAGAACCTCTCAGGGGAGAGATTTTTAAGACTTAGAAGTCATTTGAGGATGAAGAAATCCTTGACTAAGGGGGTATTTATAGGGCCTTCAATGGCCAAGATTAAGCCAAGTGGTGGGCAAGTGTAGGGTGAAGATTTGGACAAGTGTTGTGTGGGTCCCACTTACTCATCAACCACACAAATATCACAAAATATCCTACCAACTCCTTGACCAAAAATGAAAGGCAAAAAACGTGCCTTGATCGCCCAAGATTTCCGTCCACTTGAGGGTGACACTTGTCACCCTCTCGTTGGTCCAAAATATTTCATCTCTCGGAAAAATCCGCAAAAATTATAAATGTTGCAGCCGTATTTTTCCCTTCGCAAAGTCCGGAAAATGTTTCGTCGGAAAACGATTCTTTTTGCTAGTTGTGTACAAATTTCGACCCTTATGCCTACTTAAGGCTAAAAACTTTTGTACGTACGCCCTCACGTACATACTCTGGAAATACGGGGTATAACACTTAACTTCTAAGAGTAGAAGGAATCATGAAATAACACCACATGTATATTTCATACATAGAACATGCCAAAAGAAGGAAGAGGTTCACATACCTCGCGACGACTATCGACAAGTAGCAAAATACTCTAAAGTACTTCAACCTTGTTAGCTTTTCCACCATTCAAGTAGAATACACTACGTAGTACTTCAACCTATAATAACCATAACATGTCTATCAACTCCTAGCTTTTTAATGTGGAATAATACTAAGTGCTAGGTCTCTTATTCTACAGAAATTTGGGCAGCACTTCCTTTGTTTCTACGTACTTTTCCACCTTTTTCAAGGCCCGAAATCAACAACCAACATGCCACATTTAAGGCGCAACAAACCAGAAATTCAAAGGGGATTATACGTCTAACATGACGTATAAAATTCTTCACCACAATTAAAGTAAAACTGTCCAATAACTTGAGCCATTTTCGGCAATCACAAGGATAACACCACATCTATTCTTTTCCAATTCCTTTTCATTCCAAGTTGTTATTCTAACATGTTATATAGTCGCAATCAATTATAACAACTATAATCCCTTTCTTATACAACATGCGATGATTATAACTATCGACCAAATTGATTTCCAATTTTAATTTCTAACGTGCCAATCTCGGATTTAAGCTTCCAAATTCCATAACATTTATCAATCTTCATTCTAAATATCACATGCTCATCTATCAACTACTACAACATGAAATCTTGAATTACAATAGCAAGACGAAGATTATTACCTCTTTAAGCCCAAATACAATCCAAAACCTAAAGTCGATCCTTAGCAACTTTAGCTCCTCTTATTGACGTTTAAATCCACTCCAAGCAACCCTTAGAAGTTCATAATCAACTTCTCTTCAATTTCCAACTTCAAAGTTGAAGAACACCTTAGGTTTTCATCTTGCGACTAACGTAAAAACGTCGTTTTCCGGGATTTTTGTGTTGGGATATCCTTAGAATACCTCTATGGATCTTAGGTTTGAATATTGGGATTTATGAAGCAAGATTGCAAAAAACATCTTGATCTTGGAAGGGCTTAGCCAAGAGCAACATTGCACTAGTTCAAGTTTCCTGAATTTTTCTAAGTGTATAATTCTAGTCTTGCACTAGTAGTATGTAGATATATATAATACAACCAATGGCTAGGATTAAAACATATGGATGGCTAAGATTGGGTCAATTATATCAAGCTCTCACTTATCTAGTTGACTTGGTCCATTTCTTTTCATCCAACAAGCCCATGTGGAGGGTGACATGTGTCGCCCTCCCATTGGTCTAAAATATTTCATTTCCCGAAATTTCCATAATTGGTCAAAATATCGAAAACCTTGTGGGCCCCACAAAAACGTAAAATTTCCCGAGTGGGCCCCACGTGACCAAATCCGAAAATAAAATTCCATAATTTCCGATAAATTCTAAAAGTCTCAAATAACAAATCTGAGAACCAAATTCTCATTAGCGGACAATTTTCCTTCCCGAGGTACGGAAGATTTTTCTTAGAAATAACAACTCTTTCTTTCGTTCAAATTTTTAAGTCCTGATTCCTTACGTACATTCTTATTTACTCGTCCTGGAATTACGGGGTGTAACAATATAAATGTTATGATATGACGAACGGGTAATTCATTATCTCTCGTCACGTAGTGTTTGATGATTCTACATTCTCGTTTGCTCATTCTCATGTGGAATTCCTACCTGCATATGATTTTTTGAACTACGTAATACATTTGTTTTTACATGTTATACCCCGTATTTCCAGAGTATGTACGTAAGGACGTACGTACGAAAGTTTTAGCCTTAAGATAGGCAAGGATCGAAAATATTTGTTCACAACTACCGAAAAGAATTGTTTTCCGACGAAACGTTTTCCAAAATTTGCGAGGGGAAAATTACGTGTCACGACCCGTTCCGGGGCCCGTGACTGGTGCCTTACCGGGGCACCCAAGTAGTCATATATCAGAGTAATCAGCGGAAATATAAAGCAAGACATGAAACAATTTATAAAATAAGACACAGTTTATGTGAGAAAACATCGCCTTTCGGCATATATATATAAACATGGTTTAGCAGTTACATCCGACACTGTACAACATGACTACAGACCTCTAAGGAAATATACAACTATGGCGGACGGGGCCCGCCATACCTCGATCAGTACAAAACTATCTACAACGGGAGATCATACCCAAAAGTAGAGCCTCGGAAAAGATGGAGCTCGACACCAACGTAGAGATCCTAAGAATGTGGATCTAGTACTGCCGCCTTACTGCGGCATGAGCGCAGCCCAGAAGGAGGTCGCACAACGGTACTAAGTATATGAAAGCGTAAAATACTTAAATGAAACATATCATTTTAAAAAGCAGTTTTGCAAGTATGTATAAAACAACGAGGAAACCGCATAGTGCCACATCACAAACAAGAGCGTGATAGGTAAGCGTAATGAGTCTTTTCTAGGCTGCGAATGATCGGGCAGGCCAATTGCCCATAGTATCACCATGCAAGCCTAATCACGGACTCCGTAGTCGCATAGGCCAATCACATAGGCCCGCGTAGGGTATATAACCGCGTCGGTGGGTAGCTACTCCTCGGCATCGCCCCGACTCGTCGTCCGCATGGCCACGTAGACCGCGTGAGGTATAACCCGCACACTAACACGAACTCCCGTAGCTCCGCATAGGTCCCTTGGACCCGCATGAGGTATTCTCGAATCATGGTCCCAGACCGCCTGAGTCTACCCCGCATCGGAGGGCAGCTTAACCCCCGGTAATATGTCAAGAGGTGAGTGATGTTACACTAACCTAACAGCTTATCGTTAACAACATAAGCACAACAAGAATACTCTTTTACACAAACGTTACAAGACACTAACACACATAGCATCATATCATGTCTACTTATCAAACCATCTTATTATTCTTTTCACAATTCAATATAAGTCTGTTATAAACACATAGGCAAACTGTTTCTTTTATCAATCTTAAGTGGTTATACTTAACTTCCCATAAAGCTAGTATAACTCTTAAGCTTCTGTTTAAAAACCAATTAGTTCTCTTCTGTTAAAAATGATTCAGTATTCTTATGAAATGCTTTCAGATCTTTATTATTAGGCTTAAGCGTGAGGCATTCAGTAAGTGTTATTCGAGCTTAAGCGTGAGGCATTGCCAGTAAATATTATTCAGCTTAAGTCAAAGACATTGCCGTAGTTATTATTCGATTAACACATACGTCACCGTACTATATATATTGTAAAATATCATGTTTTAGGAAGAATCACATACCTTCTCAAATAAAACCACCGCGAAGTTGAATATGTCGCGAAGCAGAGTCACTATAATAGTCACGCACATCTATCAAAGACTACTCGAAGGTCATTCTAAGCAGAGGGTTCACAATTCTATGGAAAGTTGGGCGTACTTCCCTACCGGTGAGCTATATAAGTCTCTTCGTGAAAACGATCTATGTAAATGCGGTTTGATTATTCTTCTTTAAACCCTTACTTGTGGTAGCAGTTCAATTCTATTCTGTGATATTCTTCTAAGTATTTAATACTTATTCTAATACTACAACGATAAGTATTCTCTAATTCAAAGAGGGTCGATTAGTTACCTCATTAAGCCCAATAATATCCTAGATAAAGTCGCTGAGCAAGGTTTAGCTCCTAAGTTATGCGCTCAGAGGCTCGAAACCTTAGAAGTTCTTCACAACTTCTACTAAGTACTAAGGGATTTGGGCTAGGGTATTTTGGGCATTATAACAATACTAGAAGACAACTTTTCTACCAGGGAGGGGGTAGATTTTTGGCTAGGCTAGGGGCCTCGGCCAAACTACTAGGCTAGAGTGGGGGTATTCGCCAAGGGCCTTCACAAGGGGAGGGGGGAGGTGTTGGACGAAAAGGCTACAAAGGGAGAGGAGAGGATTTTCAAGACTTGGAAAGATTTGTGGATGAAGAACTCTTCATCTCTAAGGGGGTATTTATAGGTCAAGAAGTGGCCAACCAATGGCCAAGATTAAGACAAGTGCAAGGCAAGTGTAGGGTGAGGATTAACTATACACAAATATCCTACCAACTCCTTGACTTGTGCACAAGGCACAAAAAACGTGCTCACCATTGTCCAAATCGTCCAAATGGATGATTTCAAGTCCATCAATTGGAGGGTGACAAGTGTCGCCCTCCCGTTGGTCCAAAATGTTTCGTCTCTCGGAAAAATCCGCAAAAATTAGAAATGGCATAGCCGGAATTTACCCTACGAAAGCTGTGGAAACGTTTCATCGGAAAACTATTCGTTTTGTGAGTTGTGCCCAAAAAAAAACGTTTTGCCTAAACTTTAAGGCTAGACTTTTTATGCGTATTCCACACGTACATACTACGAAATACGGTATAACATTCTCCTCCTTAGAAACATTCGTCCCGAATGTTCCTTCCCAAGACAGTTAACGATAAGATTCTTCATAACTAAAACAGTTGCAAATGCCACACACGGCTACAGAACAACACTTAGGCAGAAACGATAACGAAAATTTACAAGTAGGAAAGTGAATTACCTGGAGGTGTGGGGAATAGGTGAGGATACTTCTGCCTCATGTCCTCCCCGGCTTCCCACGTCATCTCCTCCTCGAGCTCGTTCCGCCACAAGACTTTGTGGAAGCCACGTCCTCGTCCGCAGACGCCTAACTCCGACGATCGACTATCGCTATGGGAATCTCCTCATACGATAACCCCGGTCACCGACATCGTCAATCGGGTGTACCTAGATGGATCCGATACATCTCCTCAAAGATAGATACGTGAGTAGCGGATGCCTCGCCCCGATCGGACGGCAGATCCAACTCATAGGCAACCTTGCCTACCTGCGGACAATGAAGCGCCCGATGTACCTAGGTGAGTTTCCTTCTTCCCGAATCTCATCATACCGCCATGGGTGACACCTTTAGGAAAACCCAATCATGAACCTCGAACTCAAGATGCCGACGACGATGATCTGCATCGACTTGGCCGACTCGAGTCATCAATAGCCGCTCTCGGATAAGCTTCACCTTATCCATCTTTGCTGTACCAAATCTGTCCCACTAGCCGCACTCGCCCACATCGAACCAACTTATAGGCGATCGCACTTCCTCCCATACAAGGCCTCATAAGGCGCCATCGAATCTGGAGTGGTAGCTATTATTATCGCGAACTCAACTAGAGGCAAATGATCCTCCCAACTACCACTGAAGTCAATAACACAGCTCGCGGCATATCCTCGAAGTGCGGATAGTGCGCTCTGTCCGTCTGCATCGTGGATGAAATGCGACTTCGTGCTCACTGCGTCCCTAAACCCTCTGGAAGGACCTGGAAGTTAGCCGTAAACCGGCTCCCATGCGATATGATCGAAGTAGGGACTCCATGCGATCGGCGATCTCGGATGTAAAGTCCGCATAATCCTCGGTAGAAAAAGTCGTCCCGACGGAAGAAAGTGGGCTGATTTCACACCGGTCGACGATAACCCATATAGAATCATGTCTCTCCGAGTGCGAGGTAATCACGTGATAAAGTCCATGTTGATTACCTCCCACTTCGGTGTCGGGATCTCAATCGTCAGAACAAACCACGGGCCTGCGGTGTACCTTCACCGCCGACAACACGCACCGAGCTACGAACTCGCAGCGTCCTCTTCGCCATCCCACCAATACACGGATCTAAGGTCGTGGTACATCTTGGTCGACCGGATGGATAGAGTAACGCTTGCGTGTGTGCTTCCCAAGAACTCCTGCGAAGTCACGAAACATCTGGAACACACAGTCTGCCCTCAAACCTTAGCACCCCATCAGGTGCTACCTCAAAAGGACCCTTGCCCTCACGAAGAGTAGTATCACGATATCGAATCAAAGCCGATCCTCGAATCGTTGCCTCTTCACCTCCTCGACGATGGAAGACTCGGCAACCTCACGAACTCTAACCCCATCGCTATCGAGAATCAATCAAGCGGACACCAAGGCTCGCTAATCGATTCAAATCACGAACCATGTCCTCCTCTCTAGCTGCACATCTGATAGGCTCCCCATCGACCTACGACTAAGAGCATCTGCCACAACATTGGCCTTCCCCGGGTGGTACAGGATATCAACATCGTAATCCTTAAGCAACTCTAACCACCGTCTCTGTCGTAAGTTCAGCTTCCTCCGTGAAGATATCTTTGGAGGCTCTTGTGGTGCGTAAAAATATCCACGTGAACCCCATACAAATAGTGCCTCGGATCTTCAAAGCGTAAATCACAGCCGCCAACTCCAAATCATGGGTGGGGTAGTTCCTCTCGTGTTTCTTCAGCTGTCGGGATGCATATGCTATAACCCTTCCATGCTGCATCAACACACATCCCAACCCGATGCCTGACGCATCACAATACACGACATAACCATCTGGACCCTCTGGAAGAGTAAGAACGGGGGCGGTCGTCTCTCTTTCAAAGAATCGAAACCTCGCCACAAGCATCACCATCAAACTTGGCGCTTTACGAGTCACCTAGTCAATGGTGCAGATAGAAGCAAACTTCTACGAACCGCCGATAATATCCTGCAAGGCCCGTAAAATGCGAACCTGCGCCGGAGTAGTAGGTCTAGGCCAAGTCCCGATCGCTCGATCTTGGCCGTATCCACTCGAATGCCATCACCCGACAATATGCCCAAGAAACGCCATCAAGTCAGCCAAAACTCACATTTGGAAAACTTGGCGTACAAGCTGCAGTCTGGAGAGCTGCCAAGACAGCCTCAAATGCTCGCATGCTCTCGCTCTGGCGAGAATAAACCAAGATATCATCAATGAACACTATCACAAGCGTGTCCAAAATGGTTTGAACACTCGGTTCATCAAATCCATGAATACTGCGAGCATTGGTCAACCCAAAAGACATGACCGAACTCATAATGCCGTCACGTCGGAATGCGATCCTAGGGACATCCACCTCTCTCGACTCGCACTGATGATAGCCCGATCGCAGATCAATCTTGAGAAACATCTCGCACTGGCAACCGTCGAACAAATCATCAATCACGGGAAGGGGGTATACATTCTTAATGGTCACCTTGTTCACCGCTCAATCAACACACATGCGCGGCCCCGTCCTTCTTCTTCACGAACAATCTGGCGCTCCCGGGAGAAACACTAGGCTGATGAAGCCCTTTCTCCAAAGAAATCCTCACCGTCCTTCAACTCTCTCAACTCGGCGGTGCCATTACGTATGGCGGAATGGAAATAGGCGAGTATCCGCAACACATCTATACAAAACTCGATCTCCTCTCGGGAGGATACCCGAGGTCATGCGAAACACGCCCGGGAACTCGTGACTCGAACTGATGAAAATCTGGTACCGCAGCCTTGAGATCAAACACGAACGAGATGGTAGATATACCCTTCGCACCATCTTCCTAGCCTTGAGGTAGGAAATAAACCTACCTCGGCGATACCGTGCTCTCCCACTCAACAACCGGCTCCTCAGAAACTGGAACCGTACTACTCTCTCTCGGTCTACATTGGCGTAGCAGAAGCTAGCCAATCCATCCCCATGATCACGTCGAAGTCAATCATCTCTAACTCTATCAAGTCGGCTAGGGTCTGACGATCGTAAATAGTCACAGACAAGCTCTATATACCCGCCGAGCTACCACCGAATCACCCATGGCGTAGCTACCTCGAAAGCGGTCTATGGACTCGTGCTCTATCCCTATCCTACTAGCAACAAGGGAGATATATAGGGCAGAGTAGAACCGGATCTATCAACGCATATACATCAAACCCAGAATCGATAAAGTACTGCGACGACATCGGTGAGGCCTCACGATCCCGCTTTACCGACAGCATAAATGCGGTTACGAGGACCGCTAGAATCGGGACCGAGCCACGACCGCCGCGACTGGCCGACCCATGAGTACCACGCCCTCGGCGAGTAATCGTAGGAAATGAAGAAGACCGCGAAAGAACACGTGGTGACTTACCATCAAGATCGCTTGCCGTGGACGCCGCATAGTGACCTCGCAGCCACAATCAAACAAACTCCGTAGCACCACAACTCCCGGTGGATCTACCGACGCCACACCGGCGGGTGGTCCGTCGCCGATTTCTGCCGCTCGACGTCTCAAGTCTCGGGCCACAGTGCGCCTCGAATATCCTGGTTGTGCTGAGGACGGTGCAGGAGTGCTCTGGGCTGGCTGTGGTGCAAATCTAGACTGCTGCTGAGGCCGCCCACCACGATAGCCACCAAAAGACCCTGCCGTCCTGGTCTTCTTCGCCACGTCACAACCCGGGCGTCTCTACGCTCACATCCAAGAGCATGAGCTGCATGCGGGTAATGTCCATACGGTGGAGAAACACCCGCACACGCCTCGGCCATATAGTCGTCTAGCCCGGTGACATAGCGGTGCACCCTATCCTCCATATCTGCTACCAATGCTGGGACATATCGAGCCCATGAATCAAACTCGACAGTGTACTCACGGCGGCCCTCTCGCCTCGATGGTAAAATCTATCAGCCCGCGCCCTCCTCATCTGTGGAGGCAAGAAGTGAGTGAGGAAAGCCTCTGAGAACTCATCCCAAGTAGCTGGGGACGCGTGCTCTCCCCGGGATAACTCCCATGAATCAAACCAATCGACTGCGGTATCACGCAGCCGATGCGAACCAAAGGTCACAGACTCTGTCTCCGAGGCCTTGATCACCCTCATGATTCTCTGTAGCTGACGGATGAACTCCTGCGGATCATCCTCCGGCCTCGACCCGTAAAACTCTGGCGGGCTACAACTCAAGAAATCTCGTAGTCTCAAACTATCTGCCCTCGGGTGCACCACGGGTGCGACTGGAGCTGGAGCTGGAACTGGAACTGCCGCATCCAATCTCTCCTCGTATCGGGCCACAACTTTAGCCAATAGCTGGGCCATCTCCTTGTACCCTAACTCCTCCGCCCCAGGCTGTGGGACAGGAGGTGTGGGTACTGTGGTCTCTGCTGGGGCTGGCGGCGTCATAGAACTCGCCGTCTCTGGTATAGACTGGGCTCGAGCCCTCGTGACTGGGTGTCTCGCTAGCGACTCCTACGCCTTGCCCTTCTGGGCCCGGGTTGCCTTACGTGGAGGCATAACTGTTACAGGAAAGGAATACGTTAGAGGGGTCCAACCTATAACACAGCTCTAAAGCACGATCTCAGAATGAGAAGAATGGAAACCAATCCTAAATATCCTATAGCCTCCTGATTATTGGTGTGGTGCACAACACACCGATAATCAAGACTCTACTAGATACGGTCTGTAGACACTTTCCGAGGATTAACTGCTCTGATACCACTTTTGTCACGACCCGTTCCGGGGCCCGTGACTGGTGCCTTACCGGGGCACCCAAGTAGTCATATATCAGAGTAATCAGCGGAAATATAAAGCAAGACATGAAACAGTTTATAAAATAAGACACAGTTTATGTGAGAAAACATCGCCTTTCGGCATATATATATAAACATGGTTTAGCAGTTACATCCGACAATCGCATAACATGACTACTGCACTTAAGGAAATATACAACTATGGCGGGACAGGTCCCGCCATACCCTATCAGACAAAACTATCTACAACAGTGGAGATCATACCCAAAAGTAGAGCCTCGGAAAAGATGGAGCTCAGACACCAACGTAGAGATCCTAAGAATGTGGATCTAGCACTGCTGCCCTTACCTGCGGCATGAACGCAGCCCGAAGGAGGTCGACAACAGTACTAAGTATATGAAATCAGAAATACTTAAATGAAACATATCATTTTAAAAGCTTTGCAAGTATGTATAAAACAACCAAGGAAACCGCGCATAGTGCCACATCACAAACAAGAGCAAAGAATAGGTAAACTGTAAGTCTTTTCTAGGCTGCGAATGATCAGCAGGCCAATTGCGTAGTATCACCATGCAAGCCTAATCACGACTCCGTAGTCCGCGTAGGCCAATCACATAGGCCCGCATAGGGTATATAACCCGCATCGAGGGTAGCTACCTCGGCATCGCCCCGACTCGTCGTCCGCATGGCCACATAGACCGCGTGAGGTATAACCCCGCACACTAACACGAACTCCGTAGCTCGCATAGGTCCTTGGACCCGCATGAGGTATTCTCGAATCATGGTCCTGCATCGCTGAGTCTACCCCGACGGAGGCGGCTTAACCCCTAATATGTCAAGAGGTGAGTGATGTTACACTAACCTATGACTTATCGTTAACAACATAAGCACAACAAGAATACTCTTTTACACAAACGTTACAAGACACTAACACACATAGCATCATATCATGTCTACTTATCAAACCATCTTATTATTCTTTTCACAATTCAATATAAGTCCATTATAAACACATAGGCAAACTGTTTCTTTTATCAATCTTAAGTGGTTATACTTAACTTCCCATAAAGCTAGTATAACTCTTAAGCTTCATTTAAAAACCAATTAGTTCTCTCATTAAAAATGATTCATATTCTTATGAAATGTTTTGGATCTTTATTATTAGTGCTTAAGCGTGAGGCATTGCCGTAAGTGTTATTCGAGCTTAAGCGTGAGGCATTGCCGTAAGTATTATTCAGCTTAAGTCAAAGACATTGCCGTAGTTATTATTCAGTTAACACGTACGCGTCACCGTACTATATATATTGTAAAATATCATGCTTTAGGAAGAATCACATACCTTCTGTGAAAACCACCGCCAAGTTGAATATGTCGCGCAGAGAGTCACCTATAATAGTCACGCATCTATCAAAGACTACTCAAGGTCATTCTAAGCAGAGGGTTCACAATTCTATGGAAAGTTGGGATTTCCCCTACGTGAGCTATATAAGTCTCTTGTGAAAACAGTCCTATGTAAATCTGATTTGATTATTCTTCTTTTAAACCCTTCATCGTGGTAGCAGTTCAATTCTATTATGTGATATTCTTCTAAGTATTTAATACTTATTCTAATACTACAACAAGAAGTATTCTCTAATTCAAAAGAGGTCGAGATTAGTTACCTCAGTAAGCCCAATAATATCCTAGATAAAGTCGCGCCTGAGCAAGGTTTAGCTCCTAAGTTGTACGCTCCGGTAGCTCCAAGAAACCTTAGAAGTTCTTCACAACTTCTACTAAGTACTAAGGGATTTGGGCTAGGGTATTTTGGGCATTATAACAATACTAGAAGACAACTTTTCTACCAAGGGAGGGGGTAGATTTTTGGCTAGGCAGTGGGCCTCGGCCAAACTACTAGGCTAGAGGGGGGGTATTCGGCCAAGGGCCTTCACAAGGGGAGGGGGGAGGTGTTGGACGAAAAGGCTACAAAGGGAGAGGAGAGGATTTTCAAGACTTGGAAAGATTTGTGGATGAAGAACTCTTCATCTCTAAGGGGGTATTTATAGGTCAAGAAGTGGCCAACCAATGGCCAAGATTAAGACAAGTGCAAGGCAAGTGTAGGGTGAGGATTAACTATACACAAATATCCTACCAACTCCTTGACTTGTGCACAAGGCACAAAAACGTGCTCACCATTGTCCAAATCGTCCAAATGGGCGATTTCAAGTCCATCATTGGAGGGTGACAAGTGTCGCCCTCGCTGGTCCAAAATGTTTCGTCTCTCGGAAAAATCCGCAAAAATTAGAAATGGCATAGCCGGAATTTACCCTACGAAAGCTGTGGAAACGTTTCGTCGGAAAACTATTCGTTTTGTGAGTTGTGCCAAAAAAAAAACGTTTTGCCTAAACTTTAAGGCTAGACTTTTTGTACGTATTCCCTTACGTACATACTCTGGAAATACGGGGTATAACATTACGTCTATGTCATTTATAATTTTTGTGGATTTTTCCGAGAGATGAAATATTTTGGACCAACGAGAGGGCGACACTTGTCACCCTCAAGTGGCGGATGTGGTGGTCGATTGGGTGCATGTTTTGTGCCATGTTTTGTTGCCTAAACCATGGGTCAATGATTGTGAGGGATTTGTGGAGTAGGGTTAGGGTGCACTTGGGCAAATCTTGACCCTCCACTTGCCCCCCACTTGGCTTGATCTTGTCCATTGGTTTCCCTATAAATACCCCCCTCCCCCTTTGTTGAAGACTTCTTCATCCACAATAATTTCCAAGTCTTGAAATCCCCCTCCCCTCTTCTTGTTGCTCTCGTCCATGAGCACCCCTCCCCCTTTGAGAGGCCTTTGGCCGAGGGGTACCCCCTTTTCCTAGTGGTGCTAGCCGTAGCACACCACCCCCCCCCCCCCCCTTTGCCTAGTTGTTCTCGTAAATACACCCCCCCCTTTGGTAGAAAAGTATTCTCCAAGTATTGTTACTATTCCAAAATACCTTAGCCTTATACCTTGTAGTATTCCAAAGTTATCTCTATACGTAGAACCCGGAAATACTACCTTTTGTCCTTTTAGTCTCAAAACGAAACACTAAGGAAAACCTTCATAGTCGGTTGAAGTGTTAAGTAGAAGTTGCGTAGAACTTCTAAGGGTTGTTTGGAGCGGGTTGGAGCGCCCAGAGTAGGAGCTAAACGTTGCTCAGGATCGACATTAAAACTTGGATAATTTTGGGCTTATCGAGGTAAATATCTTGTCCCCCTTTTGTAATTAGAGTTTACATACTGTTGAAGTATAAGAATTAAGTATAAGTTATATACAAGGAAGGTATATAAGAAGGGTAATGAACTGTACTTACATAGGACTGTATTTACAGTAGACTTGTGAAGTTTGACGGGTAGGGAAGTGCTGCCCAATTTTCCGTAGAATAGAGAAGCCTCTGCTTAGAATGTTCTACAGAGTAGTCTAGACATTGATAGACTTATATAACCGTTATAGGTTGAAGTACTGCGAGTAGCGTGATCTACTTGGAAGGTGGACAAGGCTAGCCGGGTTATAGCGGTGGAGCGTTTTGCTAATAGTCGATAATCGTCGCGAGGTATGTGATTCTTCCTATCCTCTTGAGCATGATATTTTAAAAGAATATATATATATAGTACGGTAGACGTACGTGTGTTAACTGAACGTGGTTTTACTCCGATGTCTTTTGACTTGAGTCTAATAATAAGAATCTTGAAGTATTTCAAAAGAATTAAGAAACCTTTTTGAAAGAAGAGTAATACTTGGTTTTAAAAGCTTAAGAGTTATACTAGCTTTATGGGAAGTTAGGTATAATGACTTAAGAGAGATAATAAGAATGGTTTATTGATTTTAGAAGTTAAGAGACTTGATCTTAAAAGATAAGAGACTTGACTTAATTGAATTAATATGAATTTTGTTAAAAAGTGTGAAACCTCATTCGTGAGTAATGAGTACTTGGTTTTTAAAAGGAATAATGTCTTACTGATTTCGGAAATCAGAATAAGTATCGAACAAACCACAGCAGTGCTAATAAAGGGAAATGTTTTGACTAATTAAGTATTATTGAAACCAGTAGAAACTTCCATCTGCATAGAAGCTAAGATGAGACAAAATGATATTACATTTCCTAGATCATGACTGCTTTAATAAGATTGATTATGAACAAGAATAACCTACTCACATATAAGACATATGTTTCTCAGATTGTTTTAAAAGAGAATTATATTTATTAAGTGATTAAGACTATGAACTACGAAACCTTTCGAAAATGAGAAACTTGAGCATTTGAAATTAGGCAAACTTGAATGTTTGGAAAATAATGTTATTACTTGATTTTACAAAGGGAAGTGTTTTGGTTTACTTAAAAAGATAGTCCCTCTATTTTTATACTACGGGTATTGTGTGACTTTTGTGAAAGAAACAGATCTTTTAAAGAATTAATGTATGAAGTGCTTTGGGGATAAAAACCCGAACTTGTTGACATAAAGTAGGAAGTGCCTTGTGTGAATAACTTGACTATGTTGGTTTGTGATAGCCTTGTAATACTTTCATGTTGGTTCGATAAATAAACATGTTAGGATGCTACGTGTGTTAGTGTCTTGTAATGTTGTGTAAGGGGGTTTCCCTTGATTGTGCTTATGTTGATTAACGATAAGCTGTTATGTTAGTATTATATCACTCACCTTGACTTGATCCCGGGGGTTAAGCTGCCCTCCGATGCGGGGTAGCCTCAGGCAGTCTGTGTGACTATGATTCGAGATACCTCATGCGGGTCCAGGTGGCCTATGCGGAGCTACGAGAGTTCCAGGTTTGTGTGCGGCCTTTGTGGTCATGCGGTCTATGTGGCCATGCGGACTGCGAGTCCAGGACGTTGCCGGGGAGTAGCTACCCTCGATGCGGGGAATACCTCATGCGGGCCTATGTGAATGGCCTATGCGGAGCTGCGGGAAGTTCCAGGACTAGACGCGCACATTAGATACTGCGGGCGAGTGGCGGCCGATCATGTGGCGGTCTAGGCAGATCTCATGATACGATTTATGACCTTGCCGATGCGTAGGTTTTAGTAGTCGGCTATGCCGTACTTACCGTCACGGTTTTATTATGACACGGTGGGACACGGTGTTCATGTGTATTCCTTGGTGCTTTTATATCATAGGCTGGCGGTGAGGAAGGTATTCCACGGGCATGATTGATGTTGTGGGCGTGAGACCCATAGTTATATTTGAGTGATGACTTTGAGGCGTGAGTCACGACTTGACATATTTGCTTATTTATTGTGGAATCGTAGTTTGGTTATCATATATGTCTCTGCTTTATATAGACTACTATGATTTCATTTCTGATATTTTGATTTCACATACTTGGTACTGTTATCGACCTCGCCGGGCTGCGTTCATGCGCGGTAGAGTACGCGATCGTCGATCCTCGCTCTTAGGATCACAGTTCAGCGTTTTGGGAAGCTCCGTTTCTCCGGAGGCTTATCAGTGGTATAGTCCCCTGTCGTTGTAGGTATTTACATTCAGGGGTATGGCGGGGCCCTGTCCCGCCATTGTTGTTATAACATTCTTAAGTGCATGAAATCTTGTTGTGGGCAGAGTTGTAAAAGGGATGTAACTGTTCAAATTTAAGTTTTTATATATATGCCGAAAGGCAACTTTTCTCAGATAACTGTTTCATATTTCATGTCTTGTTTTATTTTCCGCTGATTACTCTGATGTATGTCTACTTGGGTGCCTGAGGTAAGGCACCAGTCACGGGCCCGGGTTCGGGTCGTGACAAAAGTGGTATCAGAGCAGTTAATCCTCGAAAAGTGTCTACAGACCGTATCTAGTAGAGTCTTGATTATCGGTGTGTTGTGCATACCAATAATCGTGAGGCTATAGGATATTTAGGATTGGTTTCCATTCTTCTCACTCGAGATCGTGCCTTAGAGGCGTGTTATAAGTTGGACCCTCTAACGTATTTCTTTCACTTACGATTATGCCTCGCGTAAGGCAACCCGCCTGGCGAAGAGCAAAGCGGCAGGAGGCTGCGAGTAAAGCGAGAGGTTACGAGGCACAGTCCAACCATCACTGAGTTGGTGCTTCATTCGGGGAGTTACGCAACGTCGCGGTCAATGAGTCTAGCACAATGGCGGCGATTCTCTGCGGCCATGATATTTGAACCTTGGTTCCGACCCGATGGCGAGGTATGGATTGCAAAGGCGACGCACTGTTTCTAGCTATGGATTTAGCAACGAGAGTATTTTATGTATCGATTTATCGCGGGCCTTGATGAATATCTAAGAAAGGATTGTGCAAGTAGCTCTTGATCGAGGCATGAGCATGGCTGCGTCTGAGCTTATGCGCGTGGCGAAAGCGTAGGGATCGGCGGGTTAACCAAGATCGGCGAAGAGGCGAGCAGCGAGTCCTTTGGTAACTTCGGCGGACCTTCTCGGCGGCCAGTTGGTTATGCGCCTCCGCCCGGTCTGAGTGGTTCTCCGCGGGGTTCGGGGCGTTCGGAGTATGTAGGAGTTGGTGAGCTCGGGGCTGCTAGTTCGCGGCTCACGTAGGTTTCAGCCAGCCGGATTCAGTTTTCCCTCAGTGTTCACAGTGTGGCAAACGTCATCCCGGGGAATGTCGTCTTTTTGTTGGTACTTGTTTTACCTGCGGCCGTCAGGGCCATGTGTCGAAAAGATGTCCTAGTAGGAGGACTCGGTCTACCAGATCAGTTGCGGAGTCAGTGGTTCGGAGAGGAAGGGGTGTTAGCCAGAGGAGGCCACCCCCACCTCGGTGTGGCCGTTGTGATAAAATGAGTATATTTTAAGTGTTATGTTCAGATAGCATTGTGTTAATTATGAGCCTTAGAATATTATACGTAGAGACCTTAGATGTGAGGTCATCTTAAGTAAAAGATTTATTTTATGTTTGACCCTTATCGGAGTGCATAGTTCATGTGAGATATGTTTGTGTGATAAGTCCATGTGTAGTGTGAAGGAAAGAGGGTAGTTGATCTAAGAAGACCACTAGGTTTTCGTGACTTGATTGGTGAGATTGTTCCGGATCGGGGAACAAGAGTTTTGCGTGATAGCGGGTCGGGTTGCGGACCAATTGCGGGTCAACCCGCGGCCTGTATTGTGGTGGGGTCAGTTTGTGGTGGCTCCACTTTGTGGTAGGGTCATGAGGGTGTTAGGCCCAAGTTTAGTTAACCAGCGTACGAGTTCGTGGATGCGTTCGACCAGTAGTCGGGCCGATGAGGTCAGCCCCTCTTGTCTTTCAGTCAGGACAGTGTACTCGGCAGAGGGTTATGCGAGATGTTATATCGGGAGGGTTGTAAGGCTGCACGAGGTGCCTGCTTTCACCTTATGTCAGGCAGTGGAGCCCAGGTTGCGGCTATTTCTTTTTCTGGAAGTTTTACCAGGCAGGGTTAGGAACTCAGGTGAGTCTCGATGTCGCGTTCGCCTCGGGCGGTGTTTGGATTTCAAGGGTATTTGTGAGGATTGTTGCCTCTGTTGGGGAGTGTTTTATAGCTACCATTTGATATTGAATATATCGCCTTATGGCGCCTTGTAGGGCGGAAGTGTAAGTTGTCGATCGATTGGTTCGATGTTGGCAAGGTTGAGATAGTTGGTTCATACTTGTTTCAGCGAGGATGTGGGTAGGGTGAAGCTTATCCGTAAGAGGTTATTGGCGGCTCGAGTCAGCGAAGTCGTGCGGATAATCGGCGACGACGCTTGGAGTTCAGGTTGACGGTGGGTCTTCTTGAAGGTACCACCCCAGAAAGGGTGTGACGAGTTTTGGAAAACAGAGGAAACATATCCCGAGTTACTTTGGGCCCTTTTTATATCATGTGAAGAATAGGCCAGGTTGCCTATAAGTTAGCATTGCCGTCCGACGTAGGAGGCAGTACGTCCGGTCTTTCGTGTTGATAGGTTCGGAAAAGTATCGGAGATCCATCCAGAGTGTTCCCAGTTAATGATGACCAAGTTAGAGATAGTAACCCCGAGTTTTGGAAACTGAAGCAGTAACAGAAATGTGGTAAGTTATGAGAAGGAGTTCGAGTGTACGAGAAGGGTACGACGAGTAAGGGAAGAAGCGAGCATGTGTTAAGAACATAGGAGCGATCATTTCGTTTGTAATGTGAAGGTGCGAAGGGAGTATATTTTGATACCTCGGGTGGGAGCTTGTGTAATAATGGAGGTGATTCCTCGTGGACTTGGATTAAGTATTTACGCGTGTTATTCTGTGGTCAGGTGTGGCATGATTGTTTTCGTAAGTATAGTAGTGAAGACTATACTGGCGCATATATGTTTTGAGTCTTAGAAGGAACATTCGGGACGAATGTTTCTAAGGAGGGGAGAATGTTATACCCCGTATTTCCAGAGTATGTACGTAAGGACGTACGTACGAAAGTTTTAGCCTTAAGATAGGCAAGGATCGAAAATATTTGTTCACAACTACCGAAAAGAATTGTTTTCCGACGAAACGTTTTCCAAACTGCGAGGGAAAATTACGGCTATGTCATTTATAATTTTGCGGATTTTTAGAGATGAAATATTTTGGACCAACGAGAGGCGACACTTGTCACCCTCAAGTGGCGGATGTGGTGGCCGATTGGGTGCATGTTTTGTGCCATGTTTTGTTGCCTAAACCATGGGTCAATGTTTGTGAGGGATTTGTGGAGTAGGGTTAGGGTGCACTTGGGCAAATCTTGACCCTCCAGCCCCACTTGGCTTGATCTTGTCCATTGGTTTCCTATAAATACCCACTTTGTTGAAGACTTCTTCATCCACATAATTTCAAGTCTTGAAATCCCCTCCTCTTCTTGTTGCTCTCGTCCATGAGCACGCACCCCTCCCCCGTTGCGAGGCCTTTGGCCGAGGGTACCCTTTCCTAGTGGTGCTAGCCGTAGCACACCCACTTTGCCTAGTTGTTCTCGTAAATACACCCCCCCCTTTGGTAGAAAAGTATTCTCCAAGTATTGTTACTATTCCAAAATACCTTAGCCTTATACCTTGTAGTATTCCAAAGTTACCTCTATACGTAGAACCCGGAAATACTACCTTTTGTCCTTTTAGTCTCAAAACGAAACCCTAAGGATAACCTTCATAGTCGGTTGAAGTGTTAAGTAGAAGTTGCGTAGAAATTCTAAGGGTTGTTTGGAGCGGGTTGGAGCGCCCAGAGTAGGAGCTAAACGTTGCTCAGGATCGACATTAAAACTTGGATAATTTTGGGCTTATCGAGGTAAATATCTTGTCCCCCTTTTGTAATTAGAGTTTACATACTGTTGAAGTATAAGAATTAAATATAAGTTATATACAAGGAAGGTATATAAGAAGGGTAATGAACTGTACTTATATAGGATTTGTATTCTGATGAACTTGTGAAGTTTGACGGGTAGGGAAGTGCTGCCCAATTTTCCGTAGAATAGAGAAGCCTCTGCTTAGAATGTTCTACAGAGTAGTCTAGACATTGATAGACTTATATAACCGTTATAGGTTGAAGTACTGCGAGTAGCGTGATCTACTTGGAAGGTGGACAAGGCTAGCCGGGTTATAGCGGTGGAGCGTTTTGCTAATAGTCGATAATCGTCGCGAGGTATGTGATTCTTCCTATCCTCTTGAGCATGATATTTTAAAAGAATATATATATATAGTACGGTAGACGTACGTGTGTTAACTGAACGTGGTTTTACTCCGATGTCTTTTGACTTGAGTCTAATAATAAGAATCTTGAAGTATTTCAAAAGAATTAAGAAACCTTTTTGAAAGAAGAGTAATACTTGGTTTTAAAAGCTTAAGAGTTATACTAGCTTTATGGGAAGTAAGGTATAATGACTTAAGAGAGATAATAAGAATGGTTTATTGATTTTAGAAGTTAAGAGACTTGATCTTAAAAGATAAGAGACTTGACTTAATTGAATTAATATGAATTTTGTTAAAAAGTGTGAAACCTCATTCGTGAGTAATGAGTACTTGGTTTTTAAAAGGAATAATGTCTTACTAATTTCGGAAATCAGAATAAGTATCGAACAAACCATAGCAGCGCTAATAAAGGGAAATGTTTTGACTAATTAAGTATTATTGAAACCAGTAGAAACCTCCATCTGCATAGAAGCTAAGATGAGACAAAATGATATTACATTTCCTAGATCATGGATGCTTTAATAAGATTGATTATGAACAAGAATAACCTACTCACATATAAGACATATGTTTCTCAGATTGTTTTAAAAGAGAATTATATTTATTAAGTGATTAAGACTATGAACTCCGAAACCTTTCGAAAATGAGAAACTTGAGCATTTGAAATTAGGCAAACTTGAATGTTTGGAAAATAATGTTATTACTTGATTTTACAAAGGGAAGTGTTTTGGTTTACTTAAAAAGAAAGTCCCTCTATTTTTATACTACGGGTATTGTGTGACTTTTGTGAAAGAAACGGATCTTTTAAAGAATTAATGTATGAAGTGCTTTGGGGATAAAAACCCGAACTTGTTGACATAAAGTAGGAAGTGCCTTGTGTGAATAACTTGACTATGTTGGTTTGTGATAGCCTTGTAATACTTTCTTGTTGGTTCGATAAATAAACATGTTAGGATGCTACGTGTGTTAGTGTCTTGTAATGTTGTGTAAGGGGGTTTCCCTTGATTGTGCTTATGTTGATTAACGATAAGCTGTTATGTTAGTATTATATCACTCACCTTGACTTGATCCCGGGGGTTAAGCTGCCCTCCGATGCGGGGTAGCCTCAGGCAGTCTGTGTGACTATGATTCGAGATACCTCATGCGGGTCCAGGTGGCCTATGCGGAGCTACGAGAGTTCCAGGTTAGTGTGCGGCCTTTATGGTCATGCGGTCTATGTGGCCATGCGGACTGCGAGTCCAGGACGTTGCCGGGGAGTATCTACCCTCGATGCGGGGAATACCTCATGCGGGCCTATGTGAGTGGCCTATGCGGATCTGCGGGAAGTTCCAGGACTAGACGCGCACATTAGATACTGCGGGCGAGTGGCCAGCTTTGATCATGTGGCGGTCTAGACAGATCTCATGATACAGTTTATGACCTTGTCGGTACTGTGGGTTTTAGTAGTCGGCTATGCCTTCGTACTTACCCCGTACGGTTTTATTATGACACATGTGGGACCTGGTGTTCATGTGTATTCCTTGGTGCTTTTATATCATAGACTACCGGCAGTGAGGAAGGTATTCCACGGGCATGATTGATGTTGTGGGCGTGAGACCCATAGTTATATTTGAGTGATGACTTTGAGGGTGTGAGTCCCTGAATTGACATGACTGCTTATTTATTGTGAACTGTAGTTTGATTATCATATATGTCTCCTTCTTTATATAGACTACTATGATTTCATTTACAGTATTTTCAGTTTCACATACTTGGTACTGTTATCGACCTCGCTTGGGCTGCGTTCACGCCGCGGTAGAGGTACACGCGATCGTCGATCCTCGCTCTTAGGATCACAGTTCAGCGTTTTGGGAAGCTCCGTTTCTCCGGAGGCTTATCAGTGGTATAGTCCCCTGTCGTTGTAGGTATTTACACTCAGGGGTATGGCGGGGCCCTGTCCCGCCATTGTTGTTATAACATTCTTAGAGGTCTTTAGTACTGTTGTGGGCAGAGTTGTAAAAGGGATGTAACTGTTCGGATTTAAGTTTTTATATATATGCCGAAAGACAACTTTTCTCAGATAACTGTTTCATATTTCATGTCTTGTTTTATTTTCCGCTGATTACTCTGATGTATGTCTACTTGGGTGCCCGAGGTAAGGCACCAGTCACGGGCCCGGGTTCGGGTCGTGACATTACATCACAACCTCAATACCTAAAATCATATGGGATCGACCCAAAATAATCCCAAATCGTACCAGCCCAACCACAAAATGGGATTGGACTAGTCCGCGGAATGTAGGTCACTGCCTCTTTACCTTCGATCTCAGCCTAGTCCACTACGAGTGGCAGTCTGGCCTAAATGAGGGAGCCCACTGATCCCTCATCCGTAAACCTACCCTGGTATATATGCCAATATTTTCAATCCCATAATCCTAATGCCTCTCGGCCCAATTGTTACACCTCGTAATTTTAAGGCGATAAATTTAGAACGTAATTAGGAGAATAATATTCGAGTATTGGAAATTAGTATGCAAAGAATATAATTCCGGAATAATTTTGAATACAACGAGTGTGACGATGGGAATTGATTATAATAGTTGTACATTTCAAAATTTTCAGGATATAAATGAAGTGGGGTCTAAGATTAATTAATTGTGGGATTAATTTTAGTGGAGAGGATTATAAGTGGGAACTAGTAGACAAAAATCGTGGGAACTTGTACCCTCCCCCATGCGTGGGACAAGTGACAAGAGCACTAACGTGCATAGGTTGATTTTCAGCTTATATAACCATACTCCTCTCTCTTCTTTGCCTTAATTTCAAAATTCCTCCCTCACTCATCCCACATCTCCCCTCCAACAGATTTACCTCCAACTCCATAACTAAGTGAAGACTAAATTAACTCCCTCTTCCAAGATTAACTCATTTTACTAAGTTCTAAGACATGGTAAAAACCCCACCAGTGGTGTCACAGTAAATGCTGGCCAAGACATAGCCCAGAAACTTTAGTTTTGGAAGATGAACTATTTGGAAGAAAAAAATGTAAGTAAGATGAGTTTAAACTTGTAAATAATGCATGCATGTCATTGAAAGTTGAAGAAATGGTGCATATTGGAGCAGTGGATGCCGATTGTGAGTAGGGATTGTTTTGGCTAAGTTAAGGTAATATTTCTTCTTCTTATAAAGTAATTGGAGTTAAATGATGTTATAGTTAAGAGATGAACTCGTGTTAAGAGAAATTGGAGGTAAGAAAATGCATGTGATTGTATTGGTGTTGTAGTTGAGCCGATTGGAGTTATTTTATCGATTTGGGGCTGTTTTGATTACATTGGGTTTGATTATTGTTGTTGTTGTTGTCGTTGTCATTGGTTGCATGTTAAAATTAATGGAAATCTTGCTATTTAAAGTTGTAGTTGTTTATATGAAAGTGTTGAAATATGAATTGGAATTTTAAGGAATTATGAGAAGAGTTATGGTATTATGTTTTGCGGGCCATTCACGAAATTGTTGGGCATGTTGTATTGTATTTAGGGGATATTTTGTTGAGTTATAATGCTGGAATTATAAGTTATGAATATGCATGTACATTGTTGTAGTTGCGGATATATGTCCTAAAGGAATTAAGGTGTAGAAAAGTGTTACATTGCATTATGTTGTTGCGGGAGTATGGACTGTTTTTAGTGGTTGTTTTAATATGGTTAAAGGGGATGGATTAACATAATAAATATGTGTATTAATCACCTTGGTTGTTGTATTCCATGGATGTAAAGAGAAAGAATGTATAACGATGACGTATATGGAGTATTTGGGACTTTTTTAGTTATATCCTTGAGTTATTTATTGTTATCGATGTTGTCGACCTTGTGTGTGAATTGCGGATGTGTGTATAAGAAGGGGAAGTGCTGCCCAATTTATTTTATAAAAAGAGAGTCATCATTCGCTATATAACGTATGCTAGTAATCATAGAGTTGATGGACATGTTATTATTGTTATAGGTTGAAGTGCTAATTGAGACGAATTCTAATTATCGAGTTAGTATAGACGATAAAGTAGGTGAAACTATCCCTTATTTCTTTTTGGCATGAGTTACATAAAATGAGCGTACGACAGACGTACATAATTCTAAGGAATCATAATTCCTAGTGATACTTGATATGATAGTTGCCTTTGATTCTCCAGTGATAGTTCATTATAATTATTTTATTGAGAGTCAGATGATGATTTAATTTGTATATGGTTGCTCATGATATTTTATTCGTGAAATATGTGATTATCTCATTTCACCGAGTCCCGGGCTGGGTATGTTCGTGCACAGCTTCATTGCATTATTTCATCGAGTCCCATGATGGGCCGAGTACGGTTTACACATGATTATTTCACCGAGTCCCATGATGGTCCGGGTACATCATATATAAGTATATGACTTCATTCACCGAGTACCATGATGGGCCGGGTACGGTATGTTATATGGACATGTATGACTCTCATTTTATAAGGCGCAGGTGCATTGGTATCTTTGATTATCATACTTATATTTTGGCCAGTTATGATCTTATTTATCGTACTTCATGTTTTATATACTCAGTACATATTTTCGTACTTACCCCCTTTCTTCGAGGGGTTGCGTTTCATGCCCGCAGGTACATACACTCAGTTTGGTTATCCTCCAGCCTAGGACTTTCGCTCAACTTTTTGGAGAGCTCCATTGTTCCGGATCCTAGTCATTTTGGTACAGATCTTTTGATATAGACTTATGCATATTCAGGGGTACGGCGGGGCCCTGTCTCATCATGTTCACCATTATACTCTTATAGGTCTATAGACATGTGTGGGTGGTAGATGTGTTTTGGACATGTGTAGGTTGTAGTTGTGTTTTGGGTCAGCTGTACGGTTGTTGTTCATTTTGGATACTCTTATGTACAGTGACGTCCTTGTCGGCTTGCCTATCTTGTTATGTTTGATTGGTTGTGACTCCTCAGGAGACAGGTTCATGTTAATATGTAGCGTTATGAGTCAGCAACCTATTTTTACATATTTCTACATTGTCCTGAGATTTATTCTGATTGTATTTAACAGGTTCGTATACGGGTGTCCAAGTAGGGCACCAGTCATGGCCCGTCGGTTTGGGGCGTGACAAAGAGTGGTATTAGAGCAGTTCATCATCGGAATGTCTATAGACCGTGTCTAGTAGAGTCTTGTGTATGGGTATGTTGTATACCATAGTTATACGCAGGAGGCTGCCTGACATTTAGGGATGGTTTCTATTCTTTCATCTCATATATTGTGCGATAGAGCTATGTTATTAGGATAATCCCTCTCTAACAAATTATTGTGTTTTCAGCTATGCCTCCAAAGAAAGCAACAGCCGCCAAGAAGGGCAAATCAGTAGCAGGAGATACTAGTCATATCCGGAGAGTTACCAAGTCCCATGTCCAGTCTACGACTGAGGTTGTACTCCAGTCGGCGAGCTCTGCTACACCGCCACCTCCAGAGGCTCCAGTTTAGGGGGCAGTATCACCGCCAGCTCCCGAGGCCCCAGCTCCTCAGCCAGGGGCAGAGGATAGTTCCATGAAAGATGCAGTTCAGCTGCTGACTAGATTAGTGGCAGGGAAGACTCGCAGGCATGGACTAGGAGTTGACAATAGATTTGATAGTTTGAGGATTTATGACTTCCTAAGTTGTAATCCTCCAGAGTTTTTCGGGTCAAATCCCGAGGATGATCCGCAGGAGTTTATTCGACAGCTACAGCGTACATTGAGGATAATCAAGGCTTTTGAGACTGAGTCTGTTGAGTTGGCTTCATATCGATTACGAGATGTAGCTATTAATTGGTATGAGTCTTCGGAGTTATCTAGGGGCGAGGGTACTCCTCCAGCAGTATAGGATAAGTTTGCAGCAAAAATTCCTTGGCCACTTCCTGCCTCTAGAGATGAGGAAAGCTAGAGTTGATTGATTCTTACATTTGAGGTAGAATGGCAGGAGCATTCGAGAGTATAGTCTTGAGTTTGATTCGTTGGCTAGATATGCGCCTACTATTGTAGCTGAGATGGCAGATAGAGTGCACTGTTATGTGATTGGACTAGATCGCTATTTGATTGATGGTTGTATGGCAGTAGCTCTTCAGTCAGGTATGGATATTGCTCGGATCTGAGGCATATGCGAGGTAGAGAGGCCACGAGAGGGCGTCGAGGCGAGATAGGGATCACGACAGAGGCCATAATAAGAGGGCTAGATCGGCTGGATATTCTGGTGAGTCTCGAGGCGGGCAGCCTCAGCAGCATGTTAGATATTTTTCCCAGCCCGGCCTGAGTGCACCTCACGATTCACGGTGTAGGAGATTTGACGCCAGGTATATTCGTGAGTGGTCGGTGAGCTCCAAGGCTTTAGGTTTACAGATGAATAAGGGTTCTAGTAAGTCAAGGCCACCTTTGCCTCGGTGTTCCCGGTGTGGTAGGTCCCATTTTGGGGAATGTAGTTTTACTATAGGTGCTTGTTTTTTTTGCGGTCGTCAAGGACATATGATGAGAGAATGCCCTTATAGAAGTGAATGCAGTGGTATGGCTCGACTCTTTGGATCGATTCTTTGGTTCATCTTCTTCTATAGCTATGCGCCCCACAGGGCAAAGTAATCATATGCCAGCAGGCCGTGGTAGAGGTCATGGCAGAGTTTCCAGTTCTAGCGGTCCCACGATCGCATATATGCTTTGGCTAGTATGCAGGATCAGGAGGCATCACCAAATGTGGTTACAGGTATATTCTCTATCTTTTTCCGAGACGTATATGCATTGATAGATCCAGGTTCCACCTTATCATATATATCTCCCTTTGTTGCTGGTAGAATCGAAATAGAACCTGAGTTGATAAAACCATTTGAGGTAGCTACATCGGTAGAAGATTATGTCATAGCTAAGCGAGTATATAGAAATTGCTCGGTGGTTATATATAGTCGTCATACCATAGCAGATTTGATAGAGTTAGACATGACTGAATTTGATGTTATTATGGGTATGGATTGGTTGACTTCTTGTTATGCTAATGTCAATTGTAGAGAAATGATAGTTCAATTTTATTTTCCAGGCGAACCAATTATAGAGTAGAGAGGGAATACGGCATCGTCGAGGGGTAAATTTATTTCATACCTCAAGGCAAGGAAGATGGTTAGAAAAGGTTATATTTATCATTTGGTTCGAGTGCATGATATGAAGCGAGTGCGGCTGTTCGCGATTCGGTAGTTAATGAATTCCCTGATGTATTCCCAGATGACCTTTCAGGTCTTCCTCCAGAACGGGAGATAGAGTTCATTTTAGATGTGCTGCCAGATACCCAACCCATATTTATTCCTCCTTATAGAATGGCACCTGCAGAACTGAAGGAATTAAAGGAGCAACTGAGAGACCTGTTGGAAAAAGGCTTCATCAGGCCTAGTACATCACCTTGGGGAGCACCGGTACTATTTGTGAGGAAGAAATATGGGTCGATGCGGATGTGTATTGATTATAGGCATCTGAATAAAGTAACAATAAAGAACAGTTATCCCCTCCCCAGGATTGATGATTTATTTGACCAGTTGCAGGGTGTTAAGTGTTTTTCGAAGATAGACTTGCGGTCAGGTTATCATCAGGTGCGGGTAAAGGGGGCAGATATTCCGAAGACATTATTCAGGACCCGATACGGGCATTATGAATTTAGAGTAATGTCTTTTGGGCTGACCAATGCTCCAGCAGTATTTATGGATTTGATGAACCGAATATTCAAGTCATTCCTAGATATGTTCGTTATTGTATTCATTGATGATATTCTGGTTTATTCGAGTTCAGAAGAGGAACATGCAGACCATTTGAGGGCGGTACTTAGGGTACTCCAGCGCCAGAAATTGTATGCCAAATTTTCTAAATGCGAAATCTGGTTGACTTCAGTAGCGTTCTTGGGGCATATTATCGGAGCGGGCGGTATTCGGGTAGATACGCAAAAGATTGAGGCAGTAAATACTTGGCCTAGACCTACGACACCTACTGAGGTACGCAATTTTCTGGGACTAGCAGGATATTACAGGAGATTTGTAGAAAAGTTTGCCTCGATTTCAGCACCTTTAACAAGGCTAACTCAGAAGGCAGCTAAGTTCCAATGAACTGATGCTTGTGAGCAAAACTTCCAGTTGTTGAAAGACAAATTGACTACGGCTCCAGTTCTAACTCTTCCTGAGAGACCCGATAGTTATGTTATTTATTGTGACGCTTCGGGTATTGGACTAGGTTGTGTGTTGATGCAGCAGGGCAGGGTTATAGCTTATGCCTCCCGACAGCTCAGGAAGCACGAGAAGAATTATCCTACTCATGATCTGGAATTAGCAGTAGTGATTCACGCTTTGAAGATATGGAGGTATTATTTATATGGTGTTCATATTGATATTTATATGGATCACAAGAGTCTCCAATATATCTTTAATCAGAAGGAGCTGAATTTACGACAGAGACAGTGGCTAGAGTTACTAAAAGATTATGATGTTGATATTCTATACCATCTAGGGAAAGCAAATGTTGTAGCAGATACTCTTAGCCGTAAATCTATAGGTAGCTTGACGGATGTGCAACCAGAAAGAAAGGAGATGGTTCTTGAGATATACCAGCTAGCTAGCCTTAGAGTCCATTTGACTGATTCTAGAGATAGTGGAGTTTTTGTTCGAGGAGTTGGTGAGTCCTCTATCATAGAAGAGGTAAAGAGATGCCAGTACGAGGACCCTGTTCTGGCACAGTATAGAGATACGACTCTTCGAAAGGAGAAGACCCTATTCGAGGTTGCACCTGATGAGGTGCTACGGTATGGCGGCAGATTGTGTGTACCTGATATTGCAGGGCTACGATGGCAGGTTATGGGAGAGGCACACTATGCCCGTTATTCTTATTACACCCCGTAATTCCAGGTCATTTAATTGAGAACATGATTATGAAAATAAGATTAGAATGTTGGAAGAAAATTATAATTACATTTTTCTTATGGAAAATTTTGGATAAAAATGTGACGACGAAAATTTATTAACTTGTAGTTAAATTCCTTATTATGAATTTATGGACTTAGTATTGTATTATGAAGTCTTGGCATTTATAATATGTGGTCCATCGAAAATTTCACAATTTTGTGGGCCTATCGAATTTTAAGATATTTTGGCTAAGTGTAGAGATATTTTTGTGAAGAGATGATTATGACCAATGAGGGAGTGGCACGTGTCCCTCCCCACTTGTAATTACAAGTTCTATCTATATAAGATAAGTCTTGCAAGACTTGGCTCATAATATCATTTCACCACAAAATTTCTTTCTCTCTTCTTTCCTTTCTCTCCAAGTTTCGGACCAACCATAGCAAAAGTGAAGATCAAAGACAACTTATTTTCCAAGATTAAGCCCTCTACCTAAGTTCTAAGCCAAGTTAACTCTCCAAGAACTTTAAACCACGGTTTTGCCGAAAAGTGTCTTGAAACCCTAGGCTTGGAAATGAACTTTTTGAAAGAAAAACATGAAAGGAAGATGGTTACATGCTTGTAGAGGATACGTGAATATGGTTGTAGCGTGAAGAAGTGGTGTGGAAGTGAAGTGTGAGCCGAAAACCTAAGGACTACTTTGGCTAAAGTAGAGGTAAGAGTTCTTCCTCTTAATAAGTTATTGGTAGATAAATGATGTTATAGTTAATGGATGAACATGTATTTAGAAGGGTTGGAAGCAATAAAATGCATGTGGTTGTAGTTAGCATGTTGGCCGATTCTTGGCTATTTTTCATTACTTGGATTCGTTGGTTATTGTTGTTGTTATCACCACTTGCTACATGTTGTTAGATGAAGGAAATCTTGTTATGGAAAGTATAAACTGTTTATATGAAAGTGTTGTAACGAATTGGATTATAAAGAGTCGTGAAAAGGGCCTTGGCTTGAAGTCTTGTTGTGGCCGAGAACTTCATATAAATTATTGGATATTGTCGTGTTGTTTTATGCGTGTATATGCTGGAAATTTAGTCACTGTTTATGCATGTTTAGATGTGGTAATTGCTAACGTATGTCCTAAAGGAACGAGGGTGTAGAAAGGTGTAGAAAGACTTCATATTTTACCCTCATTGTTGTTGGAATATGGACTGTTTTCGTGGACTGTTTTAGTAAGGATAAGGGGCTGTTTTACGTGAGAAATAGGTGTGTGAATCACCTTGGTTAACTGTTTAGTTGTGCCCTTAATTGGTGCTCGGTTATTGGTGTATTTGGCCTTGTTTGTAAGTTCTGGATGAGAGCATTTATAGGGGAAGTGCTGCCCAAAATTTTATATGAAAAGAGAACCCTTACTTGGTATATGTCTTATACTAGTAAGAATGAAATTGATAGACGTGTTATTTGTTATACCCCGTATTTCCCGAGTATGTACGTAAGGACGTACGTAGAAAATTTGAACTTGAGAATTAGGCTTGGCCGAAATTTATTTGTTCACAACACCCGGTTAGAGTCGTTTTTCGGCGAAACGTTTTCTGACTTCGTAGGGAATTTCCGGCTATGTCTTTTTTAATTTTTGCGGATTTTTCCGAGACACGAAACATTTTGGACCAACAATAGGGCGACACTTGTCACCCTCTCATTGGGACACCTTGGGCGGTAAAGGGGGTTGGCCGAATGGCCATTGGTTGGGCAAGGGGGTGGTAGGATATGTTGGTGGTAGAGGGATACGGTGCCCGTGGCAAGATCTTGGCCCTACACTTGCTATGCAGTTGGCTAGATCTTGGCCATTGGTTGGCCTTCACTGACCTATAAATACCCACCCTTTGAAGACTAATTCATCCACAAAATTGCCTAAGTCTTGAAAGCTTCTTCCTTCCCTTAGTGTAGTGTCTTGGCGAGAGCCCCTCTCCCCTTGGCCGAGAGTCCCCACAGTGGGGTAGGCCGAGGGTAGACACCCCCTCCAGGGTGCTAGCCGTGGGGTACCCACTAGCCTAGTTCTTTCGTATAATACCCCCTCTTGGTAGAAATACTCTCAAAAGTATTGTTATAATGCCCAAATTACCTTAGCCAGTATACCTTGTAGTATTCTAAGGTTATACTTATCTGAAAAGCCCGAAATACTATTATACTTCCCTTCATCCACAAAACCGAAACCCTAAGGAAAATCTCCATAGTTAGTTGGAGTATTAAGTAGAAGTTGGTTAGAACTTCTAAGGGTTGTTTGGAGGCGGAGTCGGGCGCGGAGTAGGAGCTAAACCTTGCTCAGGATCGACATTTAAACTCGGATAATTATGGGCTTATCGAGGTAAATATCTTGTCCCCCTATTGTAATTGGAAATTACATGTTGTTAGATTATATAGTTAAAGTATACTATATATAGTACTGAACGTTGTTATCGGCAATGTCTTTTGACTTAAGCCTGAATAATAAGAAACCTTTTCGAAAGAAGAGTACTGAACTGTATTTTACATATGACTGTATTACAGTAGACTTGTGTAGCTTTTCTGTGGAGTAGAATTGTACCCGTTCGGGTTAGATGTATAACCCACTGGTTGGCAGTGTAGCCGGCCTCGATAAGGAGGAGATTTTACGTCATTGCGGGAGGTGCTGCCGAATTTTCTGTAGAATGTTCTACGAAGGGATCTAAATGTTAATAAGCGCCTTGTGGCCTTATAGGTTGAAGTACTACGTGTGGCGCGATCTACTTGGCTTAAGGAGTAGCCGACGGTTGGAAGTACTTGGAGCGTTTTGCTATTAGTCGATACTCGTCGCGAGGTATGTGAACCTCTTCCTATCTCTTCTAGCATGATATGTGTGAACTATGTAGTACGGTAGACGTACATGTGCTAAATGTATTTGATTGGTTTGAAACATAAAGTGTTATAACGGCTTTGTGGGAAGTTGGTTATAACAGCTTTATGTTGGTAAGAAAATACTTGTGGTTTTTAAAAGGTAACTGATCTGAACTATAACTGGCTTGTTATGTGTTAATAAAGAACTTGAAGTATTTCAAAAGATTTTTGAATCATTTGAAAGAAGTAATACTTGGTTTTGAAAACTTAAGAGTTATACTAGCTTTATGGGAAGTTAGGTAATAACGGCTTAAGAATGTTTCTTGATTTGAATCGAATGTGTATCGACAAACCACCGCGGCGTTAATAAGGAAATGTTTTGTGATTTAGTATTATTAAAATCAGTAGAAACTTCCATCTGCATAGAAGCTAAGATGAGACAAAATGATGTTTCCTAGATCATGGCTGCTGTAATAAGATTGCTATAAACAAGAATATCCTACTCACATATAAGACTTATGTTTCTCAGATAGTTTAAAGGAGAATTGTATTCTTAAATGAATAAGACTATGAACTACGAAACCTTTCTAAAATAAGAAACGTAAACATTTGAAATTAGGCAAACTTGGACGTTTGGATAATAATGTTGTTACTTGATTTTACGAAGATAAGTGTTTTGATTCACTTCAAAAGATAATCACTCTATTTTCATATACTACGGGTATTGTGTGACTTTTGTGAAAGTAACGTATCTTTTAAAAAGAGTTAATGTATGAAGTACTTTGGGGATAGAAACCCGAACATGTTGACATATAGTAGAAAGTACCTTGTGTGTATAACTTGATTGTGTTGGTTTGTGATAGCCTTGTAATACCTTCGTGATGCTTTGATAAGTAATCATATTAGGATGCTACGTGTGTTAGTATTCTGTGACGTTGGTGTAAAGGGTTTTCCTCGATTGTGCTTATGTTGTTTAAACGATAAACTGTTATGTTGGTATTATACCACTCACCGTGTTTCCGGGGGTTAAGTTGCCCTCCGATGCGGGGTAGACTCAGGCGGTCTGGGACCATGATTCGAGAATACCTCATGCGGGTCTGGGGCCTATGCGAGCTACGAGAGTTCGTGTTAGTGTGCGGCCTTTATGGTCACGCGTGCATGTGGCCATGCGACTGCGAGTCGGGGCGATTTACGGGAGTAGCTACCTCGATGCGGGTTATACTTCATGCGGGCCTATGAGGCGGCCTACGCGGAGTGCGGGAGTTCAGGCTAGACGCGCATTTGATATTGCGAGCGGCGACCAGCTTTGATCATGTGACGGTCAGAGCGGATATCATGATACATTTTATGACCTTGTTAGTATCGTAGGTGTTAGTAGTCGGCTATGCCTTATTTACCCGCACTGTTTTAATTGGACACAGGTGGGACCTGTTGTTCATATGTATTCCTTGGTGCTTTTCTATCATTGATGCAGCGGTGAGGAAGGTATTCCGGGCATGATTGATGTTGTGGGCGTGAGACCCATTGTTATATCGAGTGATGACTTGAGGCGTGAGTCCACGACTTGATATATTCGCTTATTTGTTGTGAACGTAGTTTGGTTATCATACATGTCTCGCCTTTATATAGACTACTATGATTTCATTTGATATTTTGATTTCACATACTCTGCACTGTTATCGACCTCGCCCGGGGCTGCGTTCATCTGCAGTAAAGGTACACGATCGTTGATCCTCGCTCTTAGGTCTGATTCAGCGTTTGGGAAAGCTCCGTTTCTCGGAGGCTTATCTTGGTATAGTCACTGTCGTTGTAGGTATTTACATTCGAGGTATGGCGGGCCCTGTCCGCCATTGTTATCATATCATTTCTTAGAGTGCAGTAATCTTGTTGTGGCGGGGTTTGTAAAAAGGATTAAACTGCTCATTTGTAAGAGTTGTTATTTATATATATGCCGAAAGGCAAGTTTTCTCGACATCGTTTTGTACTTCATTTGTTTCATGTATGTGTTTTATGTTCATTGATTACTCGATGTTGTATCACTAGGGTGCCCGGTAAGGCACCACCACGCCTAGGTTGAGTCGTGACAAAAGTGGTATCGAGCGATTAATCCTCGGAAAGTGTCTACATCAGTATCGAGTGAAGTCTTGATTATCGGTGTGTTGTGCGCACACAATAATCGAGGCTATAGGATATTTAGGATTGGTTTCTATTTCTTCTAACTCGAGATCGTGCCTTAGAGCCGTGTTGTAAGTTGGACCTCTAACGTATTTCTTTCCTTACCGCTATGCCTCGCGTAGGCAACCAGGAGGAGCGGAGGGGCTGCGAGTAAGCGAGCAGAGGAGCGTGAGGGTTACGCGCACAGCTCAATTATCACCTTGGTGGTGCTTCATTCGGGAGTTCTGCGACGCCACTAGCCCCAACAGAGTTTAGCACTGGCGGCATGTTATACCGTATTTCCAGTATGTACGAGGGACGTGAGGAAATTCGAACGAGAATAGGCTTGGCGAATTATTTTTGTACACAACACCCGATTAGAGTCGTTTTTAGTAAACGTTTTCCACGACTTTCGTAGGGAATTTCGGCTATGTCATTTTTAATTTTTGCGGATTTTCCGAGGCGAAACATTTTTGGACCAACGGGAGGGTGACACTTGTCACCCTCGTCGACTGATAAAGAGGAGGCTTGGCCTTGGACGATTGGTTCATGGTTTTGTGCCTTGTTTTGGCCTTGTTTTGTGGCTTGTTTTGTGCCATGTTTTGTGGAGTAGGGGTTAGGGTGCACTTGGCTTGATCTTGGCCTTACACTTGCCTTGCACTTGGCTAGATCTTGGCCATTGGTTGGCCTTTGGTTTTGCTATAAATACCCTTTATGTTGATGAACTCTTCATCCACAAATGAAACCTTCAAGCCTAAAATCCCTCCTTCTCTTGTGTTGTGTTCGTCCAACACCCCCTCCCTTTGAGTGGCCTTGTGCCGAGAGCCTCCCTCCCTGTGGTGCCTTGGCGTGGTACCCCTAGCCTAGTTGTTTTCGTGATAATACCCTTGTTGTGGTATAGAAATACTCTCCTAGTATTGTTATAATGTCCAAATACCTTGGCCCCAAATACCTTGTAGTATTCCCAAGTTACACTTATACAAAGCCCGGAAAATACGATTATACTTCCTTTAGCCACAAAACCGAAACCACAAGGAAAACCTCCATAGTTAGTTGGAGTACTATGTAGAAGTTGGTTAGAACTTCTAAGGGTTGTTTGGAGCGGGTTGGAGCACCGGAGTAGGAGCGAAACTTTGCTAAGGATCGACATTAAACTCGGATAATTATGGGCTTATCGAGGTAAATATCTTGTCCTCTATTGTAATTGGAAATTACATGTTGTTAGAATATATAGTTGAAGTATACTATATATAGAACTGAACGTGGTTAGTTGGCAATGTCTTTTGACTTAAGCTCAAGAATCGAATGAATCGTATTCTGATGAGACTTGTGTAGTAATCTTGTGGAGTAGAATTGTACCCGTCGGGTTAGATGTATAACCCCTGGTTGGCTTCGTAGCGGCCCAGTTAGAGAGGAGATTTACGCTGTTGCGGGGAGGTCTTGTCGAATTTTACGTAGAATGTTCTACGATAAGATCTTGATGTTAATAAGCGCTTTGTGGCCTTATAGGTTGAAGTACTACGTGTGGCGCGTTACTTGGCAAGGAGTAGCGGCGGTTGGAAGTACTTGAGCGTTTTGCTATTAGTCGATACTCGTCGCGAGGTATGTGAACCTCTTCCTATCTCTTCTAGCATGATATGTGTGAACTATGTAGTACGTTAGACGTACATGTGCTAAACGTATTTGATTGATTTAAAACATAAAGTGTTATAACGACTTTATGGGAAGTTGGTTATAACAGCTTTATGTTGGTAAGAAAATACTTGTGGTCTTTAAAAGGTAACTGATTTGAACTATAACTGGCTTGTTATGTGTTAATAAAGAACTTGAAGTATTTCAAAAGATTTTGAATCATTTTGAAAGAAGAAGTAATACTTGGTTTTTGAAAAACTTAAGAGTTATACTAGCTTTATGAGAAGTTAGGTATAACGGCTTAAGAATGTTTTACTGATTTCGGAAATCAGAATGTGTATCGACAAACCACTGCAGCGTTAATGAAAGGAAATGTTTTGACTAATTAAGTATTATTAAAACTAGTAGAAACTTCCATCTGCATAGAAGCTAAGATGAGACAAAATGATATTTCCTAGATCACTTTCTTTGTAATAAGATTGTTATAAACAAGAATATCCTACTCACATATAAGACTTATGTTTCTCAGATTGTTTAAAAGAGAATTATATTCTTAAATGAATAAGACTATGAACTACGAAACCTTTCTAAAATAAGAAACGTGAACATTTGAAATTAGGCAAACTTGGACGTTTGGAAAATAATGTTGTTACTTGATTTTACAAAGGTAAGTGTTTTGGTTTATTTAAAAAGACAGTCACTCTATTTTATACTACGAGTATTGGGTGACTTATGTGAAAGCAACGGATCTTTTAAAAGATTTAATGTATGAAGTACTTTAGGGGAAGATACCCGAACTTGTTAGCTTAAAGTACCTTGTGTGAATAACTTGATTGTGTTGGTTTGAGATAGCCTTGTAAATACTTTCTTGTTGATGTGATAAGTGAAAATGTTAGGATGCTACGTGTGTTAGTATCTTGTGTGATCGTGATGTAAGGGGGTCATTCTTGTTGTGCTTACGTTGTTAAACGTTAAGCGTGTACTATTATTGTATCACATACCCTTTGACTTATTATACCGAGGGCTTGCCACCCTTGACGCGGGTCTTTACGGCTATGCGGTCCTCGTGACTACGCGAGTCGCGGTAGCTCCAGATTGATCATTCCGGGTGTTTAGCCCGACGCGGGGATTCCTATGCGGTCCGCTGAGACTATGCGGTCTTTTGAGACTATGCGGGTTGCGGGAGCCCAGCGGATACCGAGGGTTAGCCGCGCCGATGCGGGGTATACCTCGGTGATGCAGGACCATGATTCGAGAATACCTCATGCGGGTCCGTGTGTGACCTATGCGGATGCGAGAGTTCGAGGATAGACACGCACATTGATATTGCGGCGAGTGGCGGCCGATCATGGTGCGGTCTAGAAAGACCTCGGGATACAACTTGTGGTATTTTGGTGCGTGGGTCTTAGTAGTCGGCTATGCCTTCGTACTTGCCGCACGGTTTTATTGTGATAACTTTGAGGCGTGAGTCACGACTTGACATATCGCTTATTTGTTGTGAATCGTAGTTTGTTTATCATACATGTCTCCCGCTTTATATCGTTATGATTTCATTCTGATATTTTTAGTTTCACATACTCTGCACTGTTATCGACCTCCTTGGGGCTGCGTTCATGCCGCAGTTGAGGTACACGATCGTTGATCCTAGCTCTCGTGGTCACGATTCAGCGTTTGGGAAGCTCCGTTTCTCGGAGGCTTATCGATGGTATAGTCCTGTCGTAGTAAGTGTTTGCATTCGGGGGTTTGGCGGGGCCTGTCCGCCATTGTTGTCATATCATTCTTAGAGTGCATGAAATCTTTGTTGTGGCGGGGTTTGTAAAAAGGATTAAACTGCTCATGTTGAAAAAGTTGTCATTTATATATATATCGGAAGGCAAGTTTTCTCAGTTATTGTTTCATATTTCATAATATGTCTTGTATCGTTTATGTTCCGTGATTACTCGATGTTGTATCACTAGGGTGCCCGGTAAGGCACGACCACGGGCCGGAATCGGGTCGTGACAAAAGTGGTATCGAGCGATTAATCCTGGAAAGTGTCTGCACCGTATCCAGAGAGTCTTGATTATCGGTGTGTTGTGCACCACATCAATAATCAGGAGGCTATAGGATATTTAGGATTGGTTTCTATTCTTCTCACTCTGAGATCGTGCCTTAGAGCTGTGTTGTAAGTTAGACCCTCTGACGTATTTCTTTCCCTTATCGCTATGCCTCCGCGTAGGCAAACCCGCCCGGGAGGGCAAGCGGCGGAGTCGCGAGTAGAGTTCGTGAGGGGTACGTGGGCACAGGCCCAATCATTACCTAGGGTAATGCTTCATTCGGGGATTTCTGCGACGTCACTAGCCCAGTAAAGTTTAGCACGGCGGCGGCAGTTCCTACTGCGGCCATGATATTTGAACCTTCAGTTCCACGACCAGAGCAGAGAATATGGATTGCAAAGAGGCGACCTATTACTAGCTATGGATTTGGCTACGAGAGTATACCGATGTATCGCGAGTCTTGATGAATATCAACGGAAGGTTGTGCAAGTAAGTTCTTGATTAGGCTTGAGCATGGCACGTATGCGGGCTTATGCACATCGCCGAGAAACATAGAGATCGACGGGTTAACAAAAGAAGCGTGAGTCCTTTGGTAACTTTCGGCGAGTCGCCTCACCAGATTAGATTATGCACCTCCGCCGGTCAGAGTGGTCTTCCACGGAGTTCGGGGCGTTCGGGGTACGCAGAGTTAGTCGAACTCCGTGACTTCCGGTTCACGATGTGACGCCGTCCGGGAATGTCGTTTTTGTTGGTACTTGTTGTACCTATGACCGCCGTGGTGCGTGTCGAAAAGTGTCCTTGTAGGAGGACTTAGCCTTCGTGATCGGTGGGTAGTGTGTCATCTCCTCCGGCATGCCACTACAGGCAGTTTGATTAGACGACTAAGGGAGTGAAGCGGAGATATAGATATATCTCTAACCTCAGAGTTCGGTATGTGTGATAAGAAGGGTATATCATAAGTGCTATGTTTTGATAGCAGATGTTAATATTGTGATTAGAAATCTTGGTTAGTTAACCAAGTAAGATTTGGGGATAGAGAAGGTGTGAGCCTTAGAGTTTTATACGTACAGACCTTAGAGGTAAGCCCATCTCGAGTAAAGGAGTAGTGTTATGTTGATACATATCGGAGTGAAACTTGCACGTGAGCTATGTTTTTCATAGGACCCTAAGTAGTGTGAAAGGAAAGGGGCTAGTTCAGCTAAGAAGACCGCTAGGTGTTCGAACGTGATCGGTGAGATTGTTCGGATCGGGAGCTAGTATTGTGCGCGTTGCCGGGTCGGGTTGAGGCCACGCTTTCGGGTCAACCCGCGGCATGTATGGCGGTGGGGTCAGGTTTTGGTGGTCCCGACTTGTGTTAGGGTTGTGAGGTTGTTAGGCCCAAGTTGAGTTAACCGCGACGAGTTCGTGGACGCGTTCGACCGGTGGTCGGGCCGATGGGGGCAGCCCATCGTGTTCTTCGGTCAGGACCGTTTACTCGGCTGTGTGGAGTTATCTGAAAGGTTGTAAGGCTGCACGGGGTGCCTACCTTCACCTTATGACAGATAGTGGAGCCCAGGGTACGGCTGTTTTTGTTTCTGTAAGTTTTACCAAGCATGTGTTAAGAACTCAGGTGAGTCTCAGAATCGCATTCGCCTCCGGGCGTGTTTGGATTTCGAGGATAGTTGTGGGGATTGTTGTCTCTGTGGAGGTAGTGTTTAAGCTACCATTTCGGTGTTCGGATGTCACCTTTTGAAGCCTCAGGGCGGAAGTGTAAAGTTGTCGATCGATTGGTTCGATGTTGGCAAGGTTGACGATTGGTTCAGCTTGTTCGGCCAGACTATGGATAGTGAAGCTTGTCTAGAAGAAGTTCGCAGCTCGGAGAATCGTGCGGATAATCGGCAACGACGCCAGAGTTCGAGTTGCCGGTCGGTCTTCTTGAAAGTACCACCGGTTAGGGTGTGACGAGTTTTGGAAAGCGAGGAAACTTAGCCCGAGTTACTTTGGGCTTTTGAGTTCATGTGAAGGATAGGCGGGTTGCCTATATGTTAGCATTTGCCGTCCGACTTAGGAGGCAAGACGTCCGGTCTTCGTATTGTTATATTCGGAAAGTATCGGAGAGCCATCCAGAGTGTTCCCAATTAATGATGACCACGTTAGAGATAGTAACTCGAGTTTTGGAACCAAGCGATGTCGAGAACGTGGTAAGAGTTCGAGTGCACGACATCCTCGGGGATCGCAAGCGGCCGGTACCATTTGTTGGTCGTCGGAGCAAGGCTCGCGACAAAGTGACAAAAGTGGTACCATTTGTTGGGTCGCCTGAGAAGGTTAATGCCTCAGGCAAAGTGACAAAGCGGTATCTACGACGAGTAAAGAGAGAAGCGAGCATGTATGGCGAGCATAGATGTGATCATTTCTTTTGTAAAGAGAAGGTGCGAAGGAAGTATATTTTAGACCCCGGTGAGAAGTGTTTTGTGGTGATGATTAGAGGTGTTTCCTCGTGGACTTGGATGTAAGCATTTTTGCGCAAGTTGTTTCTGTGGACAGGTGTGGCAGGATTGATTCTCGTAAGTATAGTAGTGAAGACTATACTGGCGAACGTTTGTTTTGAGACTTAGAAGGAACATTCGTGACGAATTTTTATAAGGAGTTGAGAATGTTATACCGTATTTCCAGTATGTACGCAGGACGCACGTAGGAAATTTCGAACTTGAGAATAGGCTTGGCGAATTATTTTTGTACACAACACCCGACAGAGTCGTTTTTGGTAAACGTTTTCACGACTTTCGTAGGGAATTTCCGGCTATGTCTTTTTTTATTTTTGAGGATTTTTCCGAGAGACGAAACATTTTGGATTAACGGGAGGTGACACTTGTCACCCTCATCGACTGATAAGAGGAGGCTTGGCCTTGGCCGATTGGTTCATGGTTTTGTGCCTTGTTTTGGCCTTGTTTTGTGGCTTGTTTTGTGCCATGTTTTGTGGAGTAGGGGTTAGGGTGCACTTGGCTTGATCTTGGCCTTACACTTGCCTTGCACTTGGCTAGATCTTGGTCATTGGTTGGCCTTTGGTTTTGCTATAAATACCCCCCTTATGTTGATGAACTCTTCATCCACAAATGAAACCTTCCAAGCCTAAAATCCCTCCCTCCTCTTGTGTTGTGTTCGTCCAACACCCCCCCTCCCCCTTTGAGTGGCCTTGTGGCCGAGAGCCTCCCCTCCTCAGGTGCCTCGCCGGGTACCCCAGCCTAGTTGTTTTCGTATAATACCCCTTGTTGTGGTATAGAAATACTCTCCTAGTATTGTTATAATGTCCAAATACCTTGCCCAAATACCTTGTAGTATTCCCAAGGTTACACTTATACAAAAGCCCGTAAAATACGATTATACTTCCTTTAGCCACAAAACCGAAACCCTAAGGAAAACCTCCATAGTTAGTTGAGTACTATGTAGAAGTTGGTTAGAACTTCTAAGGGTTGTTTGGAGCGGGTTGGAGCACCTGAGTAGAGCGAAACTTTGCTAAGGATCGACATTAAACTCGGATAATTATGGGCTTATCGAGGTAAATATCTTGTCCTCTATTGTAATTGGAAATTACATGTTGTTAGAATATATAGTTGAAGTATACTATATATAGAATCGAACGTGGTTAGTTGGCAATGTCTTTTGACTTAAGCTCAAGAATCGAATCGAATCAGACATGAGACTTGTGTAGTAGTACTGTGAGTAGAATTGTACCCGTCGGTTAGATGTATAACCCCCTCGTTGGCTTCGTAGCCTACCGTTAGAGGAGGAGATTTACGCTGCTGGGGGAGTCGCCGAATTTTCTCGTAGAATGTTCTACGATAAGATCTTGATGTTAATAAGTCGCTTGTGGCCTTATAGGTCAAGTACTACGTGTGGCGCGCTCTACTTGGCTTAAGGAGTAGCCGATTGGAAGTACTTGAGCGCTTTGCTATTAGTCGATACTCGCCGCGAGGTATGTGAACCTCTTCCTATCTCTTCTAGCATGATATGTGAACTATGTAAGACGTTAGACGCATACGTATAAACGATTTGATTGATTTAAAATAAAAGTGTTATAACGACTTTATGGGAAGTTGGTTATAACAACTTTATGTTGGTAAGAAAATACTTGTGGTCTTTAAAAGGTAACTGATTTGAACTATAACTGGCTTGTTATGTGTTAATAAAGAACTTGAAGTATTTCAAAAGATTTTTGAATCATTTTGAAAGAAGAAGTAATACTTGGTTTTTGAAAAACTTAAGAGTTATACTAGCTTTATGAGAAGTTAGGTATAACGGCTTAAGAATGTTTTACTGATTTCGGAAATCAGAATGTGTATCGACAAACCACTGCAGCGTTAATGAAAGAAAATGTTTTGACTAATTAAGTATTATTAAAACCAGTAGAAACTTCCATCTGCATAGAAGCTAAGATGAGACAAAATGATATTTCCTAGATCACTACTTGTGAATAAGATTGTTATAAACAAGAATATCCTACTCACATATAAGACTTATGTTTCTCAGATTTTTTAAAAGAGAATTATATTCTTAAATGAATAAGACTATGAACTACGAAACCTTTCTAAAATAAGAAACGTGAACATTTGAAATTAGGCAAACTTGGACGTTTGGAAAATAATGTTGTTACTTGATTTTACAAAGGTAAGTGTTTTGGTTTATTTAAAAGACAAATACTCTATTTTATACTACGAGTATTGGGTGACTTATGTGAAAGCAACGGATCTTTTAAAAGATTTAATGTATGAAGTACTTTAGGAAGATACGAACTTGTTAGCTTAAAGTACCTGTGTGAATAACTTGATTGTGTTGGTTTGAGATAGCCTAAATACTTTCTTGTTGATGTGATAAGTGAAAATGTTAGGATGCTACGTGTGTTAGTATCTTGTGTGATCGTGATGTAAGTGGTCATTCTTGTTGTGCTTACGTTGTTAAACGTTAAGCCCGTTGTACTATTATTGTATCACATACCCTTTGACTTATTATACCGAGGGCTTGCCACCCTTGACGCGGGTCTTTACGCCTATGCGGTCCTCGTGACTACGCGAGCGCGGTAGCTCCAGGATTGATCATTCCGGTGTTTAGCCTGACGCGGGGATTCCTATGCGGTGCGCTGAGACTATGCGGTCTTTTGAGACTATGCGGTCATGGAGCCTAGGCGGATACCGAGGGTTAGCCGCCTTCGACGCGGGTATACCTCAGCGATGCGGGACCATGATTCGAGGAATACCTCATGCGGGTCCGTGTGTGACCTATGCGAGTGCGAGAGTTCGAGGATAGACACGCACATTGATATTGCGGGCGCAGTGGCCAACTTCGATCATGGTGCGGTCTAGAAAGACCTCGGGATACGCCTTGTGGTATTTTGGCATGCTGGTCTTAGTAGTCGGCTATGCCTTCGCATTTGCCCCGCACGGTTTTATTGTGATAACTTTGAGGCGTGAGTCACGACTTGACACGATCGCTTATTTGTTGTGAATCGTAGTTTGTTTATCATACATGTCTCCCGCTTTATGATCGTTATGATTTCATTTACGTGATTTTTAGTTTCACATACCTGCACTCAGATCGACCTCCTTCGGGCCGCGTTCATGCCGCAGTCGAGGTACACCGGGCCGTTGATCCTAGCTCTCGTGGTCACGATTTGCCATTGGGAAGCTCCGCTTTCTCCGAGGCTTATCACGTATAGTCCGTCGTAGTAAGTGTTTGCATTAAGTGGTTTGCCGTGGCCCTGTCCCGCCATAGTTGTCAAATCAAGCTTAGAGGTCTGTAGTAATCGCCAAGTGTGGTTTGTAAAAGGATTAAACTGCTCATGTTGAAAAAGTTGTCATTTATATATACGAAGGGCAAGTTTTCTCAGATTATTGTTTCATATTTCATAATATGTCTTGTATCGTTTATGTTCATTGATTACTCGATGTTGTATCACTAGGGTGCGGGGTAAGGCACGATCACGGGCCGGAATCGGGTCGTGACACAGATTCCTATCGCGGCCATGATATTTGAACCTTCACGGCACGACGAACAGAGAATATAGATTTCGGAGGCGACTTATTACTAACTATGGATTTGACTACGGAGAGTATACCGATGTACCGCGAGTCTTGATGACTATCTAAGAGAGGTTGTGCAAGTAATTCTTCATTGGGCTTGAGCATGGCCCGTATGCGGGCTTATGCGCGTGAGCGAAAAAACATAGAGATCGACGGGTTAACGAAGGGCGACGAAGAGGGCGAGCGGCGAGTCCTTTAGTAACTTTTGGCGAGTCGCCTCACATGGATTAGATTATGCACATCCACCAGCAGCGAGTCCTCCACGAATTTCGGGACGCTCGAGTGCGAGGAGTTGGTCGAGCTCCGATCTTCGGTTCACGGTGTAGATGCACGCCATCGGGAATGTCGTCTTTTAGTCGGTACTTGTTGTACCTATGACCGCCGTGGTCGATGTCGAAAGAGTGTCCTTGTAGGAGGACTTAGCCTTCAGGATCGATGGGTAGTCGCCACCTTCCTTAGCTATCGCCTCACGGGCGAGTTTGATTAGAACGACTAAGGAGTGAAGCAAAGAGATATAGATATATCCTTAACCTCTAGAGATCGTATGTGTAATAAGGTGAGTATACCTTAAGTGCTATGTTCGATAGCGGTGTGTTAGTTGTGATTAGAAATCATGGTGGGTTAACCGAGTAAGATTTTGGGGGATAGAGAAGGTGTGAGCCTTAGAGTTTTATACGTAGAGACCTTAGAGGTAAGGCCATCTCGAGTAAAAGATGTATTGTTTATGTTTGACCCTTATAGGAGTGCATAGTGCACGTGAGTTATGTTGGTGGGATTAGTCCCTGAGTAGTGTGGAATGAAAGAGGTAGTTGAGCTAAGAAGACCGCTAGGTTTTAAACGTGATTAGTGAGATTGTTCCGATTCGGGGAGCTAGTATGATGCGCGTTGCCGGGTCGGGTTGAGGCCACGTTGCGGGTCAACCCGCGGCAGGTTTGGTGGTGAGGTCAGTTTGTGGTGGTCCCGCTTTAGGTTGGGGTTACGAGGGTGTTAGGCCCGAGTTTAGTTAACCAACGTCTGGTCGTGGACGATTCGACCGATGGTCGGGCGAGGAGGTCACCGCCTTGTCTTAGCAAAGACCGTTTACTCGCGAGGGTTATGCGAGATGATATATCAGAAAAGTTGTAAGGCTGCACGGGGTGCCTACCTTCACCTTATGGCAGACAGTGGAGCCCAGGGTACGGCTGTTTTTGTTTCTGGAAGTTTTACCAAGCAGGGTTAAGAACTCAGGTGAGTCTCAGAATCACATTCGCCCTCGGGCCAGTGTTTGGATTTCAGGGATAGTTGCGAGAATTTTTATCTCCTGTTGGGGAAGTGTTTTATAGATACCATTTCAGTGTTCGGATATCGCCTTGTGACGCCTTGTAGGGGCGGAAGTGTAAGTTGCCGGTTGATTGGTTCGACGTTGGCAAGATTCAGATAGTTGGTTCAGGCTTGTTCCAGCAGACTGTGGATAGAGTAAAGCTTGTCTAGAAGAGGTTCCGCGGCTCGGAGAAATCGTGCGGATAATCGGCGACGACGCCAGAGTTCAGGTCGACGGTCGGTCTTGAAAGTACCACCGGGGTGGGTGTGACGAGTTTTGGAATACAGAGGAACTTAGCCCGAGTTACTTTGGGCCTTTGAGTCCATGTGAAGAATAGGCCGGTTGCCTATATGTTAGCTTTGCCGTCCGACTTAGGAGGCGGATGTCCGTCTTTCGTATTGTTATGATCGGAAAGTATCGGAGATCCATCCAGTGTTCCGATTAATGATGGCCACGTTAGAGATAGTAACCCGAGTTTTGGAAACGGGCGATGCTCGAAATGTGGTAAGAGTTCGAGTGTCTGACGACCTCGGGGATCGCATGTAGTCCGCATCATTTGTTGGGTCGCGGGTGACACTAGAACCTCGCGGCAAAGTGACAAGAGTGGTATGCTTTATGATGTTAGAGGTGTTTCCTCGTGGACTTGGATATAATTATTTTGCGCAGTTGTGTCTGTGGCCATTGTGGCAGGATTGTTTCGTAAGTATGGTAGTGAAGACTATCTTTGGCGCGTTTGTTTTGAGACTTAGAAGGAACATTGGACGAATGTTTCTAAGGAGGAGAATGTTATACCGTATTTCCAGGTATATGCGTGGGGCGTGCGTAGAAAATTTGAACTTGAGAATTAGGCTTGGCGAAATTTATTTGTTCACAACACCGGTTAGAGTCGTTTTTCGTGAAACGTTTTCCACGACTTTCGTAGGGAATTTCCGCTATGTCTTTTTAATTTTGCGGATTTTTCCGAGACACGAAACATTTTGGATCAACAAGAGGCGACACTTGTCACCCTCTCATTGGGACACCTTGATAAGGGGTTGGCGAATGGCCATTGGTTGTCAAGGGGTTGGTAGGATATTTTGGTGGTAGATGGATAAGGTGCACTTGGCAAGATCTTGGCCTACACTTGCTATGCACTTGGCTAGATCTTGGCCATTGGTTGGCCTTCACTGACCTATAAATACCCACCCTTTGAAGACTAATTCATCCACAAAATTGCCTAAGTCTTGAAAGCTTCTTCCTTCCCCCTTAGTGTAGTGTCTTGGCCGAGAGCCCCTCTCTCCCCCCTTGGCCGAGAGTTCCCCCCCTAGTGGGGTAGGCCGAGGGGTAGACACCCCTCCTCCTTGGGGTGCTAGCCGTGGGGTACCCCCCCTAGCCTAGTTGTTTTCGTATAATACCCCCCCTCTTGGTAGAAATACTCTCAAAAGTATTGTTATAATGCCCAAATTACCTTAGCCGTATACCTTGTAGTATTCTAAGGTTATACTTATACGAAAAGCCCAGAAATACTATTATACTTCCCTTCAGTCACAAAACCGAAACCCTAAGGAAAATCTCCATAGTTAGTTGGAGTATTAAGTAGAAGTTGGTTAGAACTTCTAAGGGTTGTTTGGAGCGGGCCTGAAGTAGGAGCTAAACCTTGCTCAGGATCGACATTTAAACTCGGATAATTATGGGCTTATCGAGGTAAATATCTTGTCCCCCTATTGTAATTGGAAATTACATGTTGTTAGATTATATAGTTAAAGTATACTATATATAGTACTGAACGTTGTTATCGGCAATGTCTTTTGACTTAAGCTGAATAATAAGAAACCTTTCGAAGAAGAGTCTCGAATCAGTATTTTACATATGATCAGACATGAGACTTGTGTAGCTTTTCGTGGAGTAGAATTGTACCCGTTCGGGTTAGATGTATAACCCCGGTTGGCTTGGTAGCCGCCTCGATAAGGAGAGATTTTACGCCATGCGGGGAGGTCTTTGCGAATTTTACGTAGAATGTTCTGAAGGGATCTAAATGTTAATAAGCGCGTGGCCTTATAGGTTGAAGTACTACGTGTGGCGCGATCTACTTGGCAGGAGTAGCCGACGGTTGGAAGTACTTGAGCGCTTTGCTATTAGTCGATACTCGTCGCGAGGTATGTGAACCTCTTCCTATCTATTATAGAATGATAATTGTGAACTATGTAGTACGGTGAGCGCATGTGCTAAATGTATTTGATTGGTTTAAAACATAAAGTGTTATAACGGCTTTATGGGAAGTTGGTTATAACAACTTTATGTTGGTAAGAAAATACTTGTGGTTTTTAAAAGGTAACTGATCTGAACTATAACTGGCTTGTTATGTGTTAATAAAGAACTTGAAGTATTTCAAAAGATTTTTGAATCATTTCGAAAGAAGAAGTAATACTTGGTTTTTGAAAACTTAAGAGTTATACTAGCTTTATGGGAAGTTAGGTAATAACGGCTTAAGAATGTTTTACTGATTTCGGAAATCAGAATGTGTATCGACAAACCACTGCAGCGTTAATAAAAGGAAATGTTTTGACAGATTTAGTATTATTAAAATCAGTAGAAACTTCCATCTGCATAGAAGCTAAGATGAGACAAAATGATGTTTCCTAGATCATGGCTGCTGTAATAAGATTGCTATAAACAAGAATATCCTACTCACATATAAGACTTATGTTTCTCAGATAGTTTAAAGGAGAATTGTATTCTTAAATGAATAAGACTATGAACTACGAAACCTTTCTAAAATAAGAAACGTAAACATTTGAAATTAGGAAAACTTGGACGTTTGGATAATAATGTTGTTACTTGATTTTACGAAGATAAGTGTTTTGATTCACTTCAAAAGATAATCACTCTATTTTCATATACTACGGGTATTGTGTGACTTTTGTGAAAGTAACGTATCTTTTAAAAAAAGTTAATGTATGAAGTACTTTGGGGATAGAAACCCAAACATGTTGACATATAGTAGAAAGTACCTTGTGTGTATAACTTGATTGTGTTGGTTTGTGATAGCCTTGTAATACCTTCGTGATGCTTTGATAAGTAATCATATTACGATGCTACGTGTGTTAGTATTCTGTGACGTTGGTGTAAAGGGGTTTTCCCTTGATTGTGCTTATGTTGTTTAAACGATAAACTGTTATGTTGGTATTATACCACTCACCGTGTTTCCGGGGGTTAAGCTACCCTCCGATGCGGGGTAGACTCAGGCGGTCTGGGACCATGATTCGAGAATACCTCATGCGGGTCCTGGGGGCCTATCGCGAGCTACGAGTTCGTGTTAGTGTGCGGCCTTTACGGTCATGCGGTCTATGTGGCTATGCGATGCGAGTCCGGGCGATTTACGCCGGAGTAGCTACCCTCGATGCGGGGTTATACCTCACGCGGGCCTACGAGGCGGCCTACGCGGAGTCTGCGGGGAGTTCGTGGCTAGACGCGCATTTGATATTGCGAGCGGCGACCACTTTGATCATGTGACGGTCAGACAGATATCATGATACATTTTATGACCTTGTTAGTACTGTGGGTGTTAGTATTCGGCTATGCCTTCGCATTTACCCGTCATCGTTTTAATTGGACACAGTGGGACCCATTGTTCATATGTATTCCTTGGTGCTTTTCTATCATCGATCGCGGTGAGGAAGGTATTCCGCGGGCATGATTGATGTTGTGGGCGTGAGACCCATTGTTATATTGGAGTGATGACTTCGAGGGCGTGAGTCCCTGACTTGATATGACTGCTTATTTGTTGTGAACTGTAGTTTGGTTATCATACATGTCTCCTGCTTTATATAGACTACTATGATTTCATTTACAGTATTTTCGATTTCACATACTGCACTGTTATCGACCTCCTTCGGGGGGCTGCGTTCATGCCGCAGGTAAAGGTACACCAGTCGTTGATCCTCGCTCTTAGGGTCACAGTTCAGCGTTTGGGAAAGCTCCGTTTCTCCGGAGGCTTATCTTGGTATAGTCCCCTGTCGTTGTAGGTATTTACATTCAGGGGTATAGCGGGGCCCTGTCCCGCCATTGTTGTCATATCCTTTCTTAGGTCCAGTAATCATTGTGGCGTGGTTTGTATAAAGGATTAAACTGTTCATTTGTAAGAGTTGTTATTTATATATATTCCGAATGGCAAGTTTTCCTCGACATCGTTTTGTACTTCATTTGTTTCATGTATGTGTTTTATGTTCCGCTGATTACTCTGATGTTGTATCACTAGGGTGCCCGGGGTAAGGCACCAGTCACGGGCCCAGGTTCGGGTCGTGACATTATTGTTATTATAGGTTGAAGTACCTATTTGGGATGTACTCTACTTATCGTGTTGGTATTGCCGATAAGGTATGTAAACTATCATTTCTTCTTTTGGCATGTTTATATGAAGTAAGTGAGTTCTATTGGATCCTAATCCTTAATGATATGATAGTACTTTGGTTTTCCTAAAATAAAATTTGAGTTTTATGAAGTAAGTATACGGCGGGCGTACATAGTTCTATTGGATCCTAATCCTTAATGATATGATAGTACTAAAATGAAAGTTCATTTTAATGATTGGTACTGTCACGCCCTTTTTCGACTGCGACAAATTCACTAACTCCTGCTTAGAAAATGTTAGAAAATAAAATAAAATGCTAAAAGAGGTGCTAAAATGCTAAAGGGTTGCTAAAAATGCTAAAGAGGGTGCTAAAAGGTTGCAAAAAAGGTGCTAAAGGGTTCGCGGAGTCGCCACCTAATTATTTTGGGTGAATTAGGACACCTAAATGTCAACTAGGTTAAAGTCGACATTAACTTCATTTAATGGTTTGCAAAACTGTACGAGATTATGGGTAAGGGTTCTTTATTATCCTAAAGGGAAGGGGTTAGGCACCCTAAAGGGTCCGCTAACTTGCGGTTGTCCGTTCAAACCTAGGGTTAATTATTATTGCTAAAGAATGCGTGTTTTGAAAGTATTTGAGTAAAAGATATATGCAAGTATAAAACATATTTTTAGAAGAATGCAAGATTTATTTAAAGTATACAAAGTTAGCTTTGGTTTAAAAAGAAAAAAAATATATTCCTAAAGTAATTAGGGACCATATGAAATGTAGTTCTTAGATTAGAAGTAACAATGCAAATCTACTATGACAAAATATATTCTTATAAAAATAGAATGTGCGGAGGTCTTCTCATGCAAAGACTAACGATCTTGGGATCTGAATAACCTTTGCTATGTCAATGCTAATAATGCTTTCATAAAAAAAAAAACTGCTTCTCCTTTTAAATCTTAGCTTCCTACATGATTATGAGAATGACATTATTAAGGGGTTAGCATGATTTTAGTAATACGTGACAACTAAAATAATTTACTTAAGGAGAATGAAATTTCTAGTATCCAACTACTTGCTAATCTATTGGTTCAAGATTTAATTATCCTAAGTATTCTACTAATTAATGTAGCAATAGACAATTGATTTACAACAAATAAATAGAGCAGAATAAAGAATAAATAAAGATGACTCGAAGGAGTGGCGATGTCATTCCGCCTGTGGCTTGGAATTTCTGACGCGGAGAGGATGTAGTTGTGGATGCGGGCTACACATAGACGTGGGTCTTCATTTGATAAGGGGTGTGATGAGTTTCGTGTCGAGACTCTTCATTTGCTCCCATGCATTGCATTTTATGTAAAATAAGAGAAATATAAAGATTAACATCAACCCAAACCAGATTAATAATGCAAGTAAAATGACATATTTATGTAAACTCCATTCCAGATCACAGAGGCAATGATATGTATGAATGTACATTAACATTTAATTATATGCTAAGATAAGAATAGACGGACCAGATCCACTCATCATATGAAAGGCCAAGACGTATACCATGGTGAACTAATATACTTCAAAGAGGTGTTCTCTAAAGGGCCAACTATGCACACAAAGGCATTTCAAAGGCATGTCTGCATATTTCGAATGAAAGAGGAATAAACAAGTATATTCTACTAGAATCATGTCAAGCCCTGCTATGCAATATGGCGTGTAGTTTTAGCTTATAGTAGATGCCACATATCAGTACAATTCCAAGAACCAAGTCAATGGTACATATAGGGTAAATTCCACCTATAACCTAGTGATATAATACATGTTCCTAAGATAAAATAAGGAAACTAATGATCAAGCCAGGAGACAGAGTTATACATGAACACAGCAGAAACAAATTTGCTCTGTGAAAACATTCCTCACCATGATATTCTAGTGACATTTCAAGATATAGACAAGGGCCAGATCTATCCCTAAGGAAACGAATGCGAGTGCATATGCAGATAAAGGCAAGGCATAAATACATCAATTAACGAACTTGGAAGTTCTATTTAAAACATTCTAAGTAAGAATATTGAGGAAAGTATGCATATTCACAGTTTATGCCTACAAGATGCATTAGCAACGCAGAAAATAAGCTCAAACTGACCCTTCCTTTCATACCAAAAGAAATCTTAGCACACAGTAAATTAGGTGTAAACAGCTCAATACAGACATGACAGTTTATTTCAATCTATGTCGTGATGAGTAAGTAAAGAACATATGACTGCACCCGAATTTCTATATGTGAATTCACAAACACTCTTCCAAACCAATCAAGTCACGACACTATCTTGCTACTTACGCAATCTCTAAGACAAACAACAAACCAGCACGTAAATATTCAGTCGTCAATAATCAAGAACCAACACATAAAGAAAATAATCCTTCATATCTCTCACGTTACTTATTTAACAGACCATATTCCAGAATTTCATTAGACGAATGCTTAGAAGGAAATTTTTTGATATATTGAAGCAACACATACGAATATATACGGGCCACAACAACAATCTAGGTAAAAATAAGCTTTACATAAACGAATATACGACAGCCCGAAATTAAAGAAAGGGGGATTAATTTACCTTCTCCGGGCAGCGAACCGAGGCAGCGTATCAAGTCGTCGATCCGCTCGAAAGATTTATTGCGACACTATTAAAAGGAATGAAGTTTTTCCTTGATTTTCTTTAAAGAATTAGGCTTTTATACTCATCGATGTTTGGCTGTTCTTGCTGCTGTTTGTTACTATTTTTCTGATTTTATCGATGCCTAATGATGTTGAAGGATTTTCGATGGATTCCTCACTGTGGGCGTGTTGTGAGGGCCTGTTTCTAGGGGGTTTCTCCGATGCACTCCAATGAGTGTGCGAATGGGTTCTTGACTATCCCACTGCCATCCTCTTTATTGTATGCTAAGGACCCTATTTATAGTCCTGATTTTAGGTTCCAATTTTGATAAATTTTGGTGCGATCTTCTTTTGCGATTTGGTGCTAATTTGTTATGGTAAGTTAACATTTGGGCTTTGATTTGGTATGATTTCGGAGATGATTTAGTATTGGATTTTTCGTATTGTTCTTGTTAAGGTAAGTTTTAATGTTGAGAAGATTCGGATGATAATTTATGGTAGGCTTTTGATACGATTTGGTTATGGTAAGCAGATTCTAGGGTATTGTGTTGTGGGTAATGAGTTGGCCAGATTTTTCGACCGAAAAATCCGGCGAGGCTTACAGGTAGAAGGTGCGGCGAAGGGTAATGGCTGCTAGGGTTCGCTGTTTTTTTTCCTAGGTTCTTCTAGGTTTTTACGCTTAAGGGCTGTTGAGGGGGAAGAAATGGCTATTAGGGTGAGTCTTGTGGACCGCCGGGTTGGGCCAGGAAAATGCTGAAAAGTAGAGGGGAATTGGGCTGTGATGAAGGAAGGGTATTTCGGTTGGGCTAGGTTTAGGGAATTAGGCTAAGGTATTAGTTTTAGGTAGAGTTTAAGTGTGTTATTAGTTTTAAGTGTTTTATTAATTAGTGGTAAATAAGTGGGGTTTAAATTATTAAATTATTTCAATACAACCTTAGGTGCTTATTAGTCTTAGCTTGAGTTTAAATTATTACAAAAATAAATGTGGGCGCGCTATTTAATTAGTGTTTAATGTTTTATAATGCGATGTCGTTATTAAAAATTATTTATTATGCCTACTTTGCGATGTTAAATTAATATTAAATTAATAGGGGTTTCAATTGCTTATGATAATTATGAAATTTCTTTGGGTATTAAAAAATGTAGATATAATTTTAAGAAATGCTTAATGCTTGAGATGTCATTATTTAATTATTTATTTATTTATGTATTTATTATTATTTAAATTATATAAGAATTAATGTGAATAGAATAGGGCTTAAATTATGACTGATATTTAGGCAACAAATGCGGACGTGAGACTCAAAGTGCTTAATACTCTACGTAAAATGCGGTGTCATTATTAAAATCGCTTATTTATGCATGTATTAATGTTTTATTGTTGCATTTTATTATTATAAAATTGTTAAAATTATTTTTGAAAAATTAGTGTAATTTTATAGTTAATGACTGGACGAGAGGGTCAAAATTGGGTGTCAACAGGTACATGATATAATGGTACCTTGGTTTTTCTAAAATGAGAGTTCATTTTAATGATTGGTACGTGATATGATGGTGTCTTGGTTTTTCTAAAATGAGAGTTCATTTTAATGATTGGTACATGATATGATGGTACCTTGGTTTTTCTAAAATGAGAGTTCATTTTAATGATTGGTACATGATATGTTGGTACCTTGGTTTTTCTAAAATTAGAGTTCATTTTAATGATTGGTACATGATATGTTGGTACCTTGGTTTTATTTCTTTGAGAGTCAAAAGATGAGTTAAATTGCACAAGGTTGATCATGATAGCTACTCATGCAAGTGTTATTATCCCATTTCACACTGAGTCCCATAATGGGTCGGGTACGTTATATGTATATGGTTCCATGTACATGTATCCATGATGCAGGTATAGATCCCCTTGACGGTATGTGACTCTCACTTTTAAAAAGGCACGGTTGGCCCTTTATTTTTACAAGGTACAGTTGGCTCTTATTTATATGGCATGGTTGGATCTGGTATTTGATTTTCTTACTTGTCCCTATCATCTTTTGGCTAGTTATGATCTTATTTAATGTACTTATGTTTACATACTTGGTACAATATTGTATTGACCCCATTCTCTAGGGGGCTGCTGTCACGACCCGAACCCCGGGCCGCGACTAGTACCCTACCTAGGTACCCTTATACTCACACAACACATATAATCAGCGGAAGATAAGGAACAACTCATTTTTAAAAAAAACAGGCAAGACGACAAGGCCACCACTATATATAAACGGGAACATCCCGTCAATACCGTAGTACAACTGACCAACAATATTTACAACTTCTGCAAGTCCAGCCCACATATGAATACAGACCTCTAAGAGTTTGGACAAAAAAAACTATAACGGGACAAGGCCCCGCCGTACCCCTAAATGTACATAAGTCTAAAATCAAAGATTGTACCAAAATGACAAACTGTGGAGCTATCTCAAAAACTAAGCAATGATCCTTGGCACGCGGATCACCAAACTGAGTAACTACACCTGCGGGCGTGAACACAGCCCCCCCGGAGAGGGGGTCAGTACAACAATATACTAAGTATGTAAACATAAAGTACAATAAATAAGATCATAACTGGCTAAAAGATGACAGGGACAAGTATGAAAATCAAATACCAGATCCGACCGTGCCATATAAAATAGAGCCAACTGTACCTTCCACAAGTATGAGAGTCATTTTAAAACCATGAATGCCTTTTCATATAATCATAAACTGTTATGGGTATCGATACCCGCATCATAGCAACCTTGTATAATTTAACTCATCTTTTGACTCTCAAATGAATAAAATCAGAGTACCAACATCTCATGTACCAACCATTAAAATGAACTTCCCTTTTAGAAAAACCAAGGTACCAACATCTCATGTACCAATCACATATACAAACTTTTATTTCCGTTATGCCAAGGTACCAACATTGTCACGACCCGTTCCAGGGCCCGTGACTGGTGCCTTACCCGGGCACCCAAGTAGTCATACATCAGAGTAATCAGCGGAATATAAAAACAAGACATGAAACAAATGTAAATTAAGACACAGTTCCTGAGAAAAGTCGCCTTTCGGCATACATATATATAAACCAAAATCTGGCAGTTAGATCCCAACTGTACAATAGGACTACAGACCTCTAAGGAAGTAAACAACTATGGCGGAACAGGGCCCCGCCATACCCTGAATGTACAAAACTATCTACAACAACAGGGAGATCATACCCAAAAGTCGAGCCTCCGGAGAAGATGGAGCTCCTGACACCAAAGAAAAGATCCTAAGACTGAGGATCCGCTACCTGCTTCCCTTTACCTGCGGCATGAACGCAGCCCAAGGAGGTCGATAACAGGTACCAAGTATGTGAAACTGTAAAGTACTTAAATGAAATCATATCATTTTAAAACCAATTTTTACAAATATGTACGAAACAACCAAGGTAACCGCACATAGTGCCACATCACAAACAAGAGCAATAAGAGGTAAACTGTAACAGGTCTCTTTCTAGGCTGCGAATGATCGAAGCAAGGCCAATCGCCCATAGTATCATTAAGCATGCCTAATCCTGGACTCCCGCAGTCCGCATAGGCCACTCACGTAGGCCCGCATGAGGTATTCCCCGCATCGAGGGTAGCTACTCCTCGGCATCGTCCTGGACTCGTAGTCCGCATGGCCACATAGACCGCATGGCCACAAGGACCGCACACTAACCTGGAACTCTCGTAGCTCCGCATCGGTCCCCTGGACCCGCATGAGGTATTCTCGAATCATAGTCACACAGACTGCCTGAGTATACCCCGCATCGGAGGGCAGCTTAACCCCCGGTATCATGTCAAGAGGTGAGTGATGTAATACTAACATAACGGCTTACCGTTAAACAACATAAGCACAATAAGAATAACCTCTTATAAAAACGTTACAAGACACTAACACACATAGCATCACAATATGTCTACTCAACAAGCCATCTTATTATACTTTCCGGAAATCAATACAAGTCTTTCATAAACACATAAGTAAACTATTCATTTTATCTCTCTTAAGCCGTTATACCTAACTTCCCATAAAGCTAGTATAACTCTTAAGCTTTTTGTTTTAAAAACAAATATTCTTCTTCTTTCAAAAATGATTTATAATTCTTCTGAAAGACTTCAAGATTCTTATTATTTAGACTCAAGTCAAAAGACGTCAAGTAAAACCATGTTCAGTTAACACATGTACGTCTACCGTACTATATATATACTTAAAATATCATGCTCAAGAGTATAGGAAGAATCACATACCTCCTCGGCGAAATCCACCTGCCAAGTCGAATATGTCGCGCGCAGAGAATCAACCTATAATAGTCAGATACGTCTATCAATGTCTAGACTACTCTGTAGACTATTCTAAGCAGAGGGTTCTTTATTCTACGGAAATTTGGGCAGCACCTCCCTACCCGTCAAGCTACACAAGTCTACTGTAAATACAGTCCTATGTAAGTACAGTTCAATCTTCTTTATTATTCTTCTGATGTGATTTCAGTTCAATTCTATTCTGTAATATCCTTCTATATCTTATACTCAAGTCTTAACTATTCTTTTGTGTAATATCCAATTACAATAGAAGGACAAGAGTATTTACCTCGATAAGCCCAAAATTATCCAAGTAAAAAATGTCGATCCTGAGCAAGGTTTAGCTCCTAATCTGAACGCTCCAATCCGCTCCAAGAAACCCTTAGAAGTTTCTACACAACTTCTACTTACAACTTCAACCAACAATGAAGTTTCTCCTAGGGTTTCGTTTAGTGGCTAAAGGAAGTATAGTAGTATTTTCCGGACTCTAAGTATAGAGGTAACTTTGGAAATACTACAAGGGATTGGCTAAGGTATTTTGGGGATAGTAACAATACTTGGAGAGTATTTCTACCAAGAGGGGGGTATGTTTGAACGAGAGCAATTTCCAAGGGAAGGGGGGTGTGTCTCGGCTAGGACACTACAAAGGGGGAGGGGGTGGTTTCGGCCAAGGCCTTCTCAAGGGGGAGGGGGAGGCTTGGGCGAGAACTACACAAAGGGAGGGATTTTTAGACTTGGAAAGTTGATTTGTGGATGAAGAATTCATCAACTCAAGGGGGGTATTTATAGGGCTTTCAAGGGCCAAGATGAAGTGTAACGCCCCGAACCCGGGCCCGTTACTGGTGCCTTACCCCGGGCACCCTAGTGATACAACATCAGAGAAAACCAGCGGAAAATAAAACATGAATCATGAAACAAGAGATATAATAAATAAACAAAGCAACCAAAGCGATTGCCTTCGGTATATACATAAAACCGACAGCTTTAATCCTTTTACAACCACGCTTACCAGCAGTTCTACAGACCTTAAGATTTACAACGACTATGACGGACAGGGGCCCGCCATACCACGAATGTACAAGAACCTACAACTCGGGGAACACATACCAAAAGATAAGCCTCGAGAAACGGAGCTTCCCAAAACGCTGAACGAGATCCTAAGAGCGAGGATCCACGGCCGGTGTACCTCTACTGCGGCATGAACGGCCCCAAGGAGGTCGATCTAACAGTACCAAGTATGTGAAATCACAATCAGTAAATGAAATCATAATAGCTTAAAAGCGAGGAGACATGTATGATAACCAAAATACGATGCGCAACATAAAAGCGATAAGTCGTGGACTCACGCCCTCAAAGTCACCACTCAAATATAACTATGGGTCTCACGCCCATAACATCCATCATGTTCGCATCATGGCCGCATGCCCCCGGAATACTGCCTCGGTGTAGACATGTCCATGATGCAACAATAATAACAAAGCCGCATGGCCACATGCCCCCGGAATACTGCATCGGTGTAGACATGCCCATGTAACCTCAATAACAATATACTGGGTGGTCAACCCTGCCGCATGGCCACATGCCCCCGGAATACTGCATCGGTGTAGACACGTCCATGTTGCAGTAATAACCATCTATCGGGTAATCAACCCGGCCGCATGGCCGCATGCCCCCGGAATACTGCATCGGTGTAGACATGTCCATGTGATATCAACAACAAGACAGTAATCAAAATGGAAACATACCCGTGGAATTCTCCATCACTGCCAGCACGTCCAAGTAAGTTATCAACAAGTCAACCGGCCCTCTATCGAGAGACGCGGTAACACAGAAATACCACACTTGCACAGCAAAGGCTATCATCACAAGCATAGGCAAGTTTCACAACAACAAGCACAGGCAAGTTTCACAACAACAAGCATAGGCAAGTTTCACACAACTCAAAGTACTTTCATTTTATGCCAAAGTCCGGGTTTTTAACCCCAAAGTACTACATACGTTAAATTCTTTTAAAAGAGATCCATTACTTATAAAAGTCACCCGATACCCGTAGTATTAGAATGACCAACCCACATTCCCTTTTAAAAAATCAAGTAACAACATTCTTTTCCTAAGTTCCAGTTTGCCTAGTTTCAATTACTCAAGCTTCTCATTTTCAAATGGTTTCATAGTTCCCAAACTTAATCACTTGATTCCTTTTTAGAACAATTGAGTAATATATGTCTCACGTGAGAGTAGGTTATTCTTCTTTACAACATTCTCATTACAGCAGCCATGATCTAGAAAATGTATATCATTTTGTCTCATCTTAGTTTCTATGCAGATGGAGGTTTCTACTGGTTTTAATACAATTCATCATTTTTCAATACATTTTCCTTTATTAACGCTGCAGTGGTCTGTCGATACACATTCGATTTCAAATCAAGAAACATTATCCCTTTAAATAAAACCAAGTACTCATTACTCACGAATGAGGTTTCACACAAACATTCACATTAAAACAAATAAGTTAAGTCTCTTATCTTATAAGATCAAGTCTCTTAACTTCTAACATCAGTAAACCATTTTCTTTACCTCTCTTCAGACATTATACCTAACTCCCCATAAAGCTAGTATAACTCTTTTTAAAACCTTTAAAACCAAGTGTTACTCTCCCTTCCAAAACGATTTATAAATCTTTTGAAATACATCAAGTTCTTTATTATAACAAGCCAGTTATAATTCACATCAGTTACCTTTTTAAAACCACAAAGAATTTTCTTACCTACATAAAGCTGTTATAACCAACTTCCCATAAAGCCGTTATAACACTTTATGTTTTAAGAACAATCAAACACGCTTAACACGTATGCGTCTACCGTACTACATAGTTCACACATATCATGCTAGAAGAGATAGGAAGAGGTTCACATACCTCGCGGCGATTGTCGACTAATAGCAAAACGCTCCAAGTACCTCAAACCGCGGCTACTCCTTAAGCCAAGTGGATCACTCCACGTAGTACTTCAACCTATAAGGCCACAAGCGCTTATTAACATCTAGATCTCAACGCTCCATAATCTACGTAAAATTGGCACCTCCCGCCACACGCAAAATCTCCTTCTCTATCGAGGCTACCAAGCCAACTGAGGGGGTTTTACACGCCTAACGGACGTGTACAATTCTACTACACAAGAATACTACACAAGTCTACTGTAATACGGATCCTATGTAATTACTGATTCGATTCGATTCTTAATTCTTCAGCTTAAGTCAAAAGACATTGCCACGATTACTAAGTATAGTTCTATATATAGTATACTTCAACTATATATTCAAACATGTAATTTCCAATTACAATAGAAGGACGAGAGTGTTTACCTCGATAAGCCCAAAATTATCCAAGTATAAAGTCGATCCCGAGCAACGCTTAGCTCCTACTCCGAGCGCCCAAACAACCCTTAGAAGTTCTAACCAACTTCTACTTACAACTTCAACAACGGTGAAGATTTCCTTAGGGTTTCGCTTTTTGTGGCTAAAGGAAGTATAATCGTATTTTCTGGCTTTGTATAAGTGTAACCTTGGGAATACTACAAGGTATTTGGGCCAAGGTATTTGGGCATTATAACAATATTAGAGAGTATTTCTATACCACAACAAGGGTATTATACGAAAACAACTAGGCTAGTGGGTACCCCACTGGCCAAGGCACCACAAAGGGGGAGGGTGGCCTCGGCCAAAGCCAAACTTTAAGGGGAGAGGGCTCTGACGAGAGTCAACAAGAGGAGGAGGGGTTTCCAAGACTTGGAAGATTTTTGGATGAATGAAGTCTTCAAAGAGAGTGGGTATTTATAGAAAACCAAAAGCCAACCAATGGCCAAGATCCTTCCAAGTGTATAGCAAGTGTAAGGCCAAGATCAAGCCAAGTGCACCCTAACCCCTACTCCACAAAACATGGCACAAAACAAGCCACAAAACAAGGCACAAAACCATGAACCAATCGCCGAGGCCAAGCCTCCTCTTTGTTGTCAACGAGGGTGACAAGTGTCACCCTCCCGTTGGTCCAAAATGTTCCGCCGGAAAAATCCGCAAAAATACTAAATGACATAGCCGAATTTTCCCAACGTAGCCGTGGAAACGCTTTCGTCGTAAAAACGACTTATTCGCACTTGTGCCCAAATTTGAACCAAAGCCAATTTAAGGCAAAATTTAATACGACGCCTCACGCATATACTGGAAATACGGGTATAACATTCTTCCTTAGAAACATTCGCCCGAATGTTCCTTCAAGGTCTCAAAACAACAGCGCCAAGATAGTCTTCACCGCTATACGCATTTAAAAACAATCGTGCCACATCCGTCACAAAACACACGCCACTTCTCCTTTCTCGCGATTGCCACGAACACTCGAACTCGTTATAGTGTCCGCACCACACTTCGTCAACGCTCGTTCCCAACCTCGAGTCACTACCTCCAAACTTGGTCATCTCACTAACCTCGATTTCCTAAGGCCATTCCCGCCTTCACGAATCGATTACGATCGAACGTATCCACGAACTCATACGATGGTCATCTAAACTGGGCCTAGCACCCTCGTGACTCGCCACTGGCGACCACCTGCAGAGCCGACCCTTCCTCAAAACGGACGCTGGTTGGCCCGCAACATGGCCCCAACCCGACCCATCGTAGCGCCAACTCTCTAATTTCTTGATCCGAACAATCTATTTCTACAGTCGCGAAAGCTACCACTTCCATTTCACACCACCTGTGGACTTACCCTTTCACTAACTGTGTTTCTAAATCACATTTTAGCACAAAGCTATCCAAACATATCATTAAACACATCAACAACATCAAAAATCTGTCGGCCCGAGCCCTCCTCATTTATGGAGGCAAGAAATGTGCCAGGAAGGCCCCCGAAAACTCGTCCCAAACGGCTGGAAGTGCATGCTCTCCCCGGGAAAGCTCCCACGAGTCAAACCAATCGATCGGTATCACGCACCGATGCGAACCAAATGTCACGCACTCGGGCCTCAAGCCTTGATCACCCGTGATGATCCTTCAGAATCGACGGATGAACTCCTGCGGATCATCCTCCGCCTCGACCAGAAACTCAAAGGGCTACAACTAAGGAAATCCCGTAGCCTCAAATGCTCGCCTCGCGCACTACATGTGCCAGGCTGAATCGAATCGCCAAGGCCCACTTATCTCATATTCGCCACAACTCGCCAATAATCGCCATCTCTTGTGACCCATCTCCCGCCTGCATCGTGGGATGGAGGCTCGTGTATCAGAGTCTCGGCAGCCCACCGCCGCGCTCTAAACTCACAGGCCGGGCGGCGCGCAAAACTCGCCGTCAAGCACTACTCAGTCTTGACCGCTCGCGCTCGCACTCTCTCGAACCCCACTAGCGCCTCGGCCGCTTGCCCTTCGCCCCGTTGCCTTCGCAGAGGCATAATCGTAAAAACGAAACACGCCGAGGGGTCCAACTTACAACACGTTTCTAAGGCACGATCTCGTAATGAGAAGAATGGAAACCAATCCTAAATGTCCTATAGCCTCACGATTATAGATGTGGTGCACAACACACCGATAATCAAGACTCTACTAGACACGGTCAGACACTTTCCGAGGACTAATCGCTCGATACCACTTTGTAACGCCCGAACCGGGCCCACATCGTGCCTTACCCCGCACCCTAGTGATACAACATCGAGAAAACCAGCGGAAAATAAAACATGAATCATGAAACAAGAGATATAATAAATAAACAAAGCAACCAAAACAATTGCCTTCAAGATATACATAAAACCCAACAGCTTTAATCATTTTACAACCCCGCCCACAACAGCTTCTCATGCACTTAAGATTTACAACGACTATGACGGACAGGCCCCGCCATACCCCGAATGTACAAGAACCTACAACTCGTGGAACACATACCAAAAGATAAGCCTCCGAGAAACGGAGCTTCCCAAAACGCTGAATCGAGATCCTAAGAGCGAGGATCCACGCATCGATGTACCTCTACTGCGCAGATGAACGCACTTCAAGGAGGTCAAGACAACAGTACTAAGTATGTGAAATCACAACATCAGAATGAAATCATAATAGCTTAAAAAGGTGAGACATGTATGATAACCAAAATACAAGACGCAACATAAAAATAAGTCGTGGACTCACGCCTCAAAGTCACCACTCAAATATAACTATGGGTCTCACGCCCATAACATCCATCATGTTCGTGATCATGGCGCATGCCCCTAATATCGCCTCGGTGTAGACATGTCCATGATGCAACAATAATAACAAAGCCGCATGGCCACATGCCCCGGAATCAGACGGTGTAGACATGCCCATGTAACCTCAATAACAATATATCGGGTGGTCAACCCCGCCGCCACATGCCCGAATATCAGACGGTGTAGACACGCCCATGTTGCGAATAACCATCTATCGGGTAATCAACCCGACCGCATGGCCGCATGCCCCCGGAATACTGCATCGGTGTAGACATGTCCATGTGATATCAACAACAAGACAGTAATCAAAATGGAAACATACCCGTGGAATTCTCCATCACCGCCAAAGACGCCCAAGTAAGTTATCAACAAGTCAACCGCCTCTATCGAGAGACGCCAGAATACGTAAATACCACACTTGCACAAAGAAAGGCTATCATCACAAGCATAGGCAAGTTTCACAACAACAAGCACAGTAAGTTTCACAACAAGCATAGGCAAGTTACACACAACTCAAGGTACTTTCATTTTATGCCAAAGTCCAGGTTTTAACCCCAAAGTACTACATACGTTAAATTCTTTTAAAAGAGATCCATTACTTATAAAAGTCACCCGATACCCGTAGTATTAGAATGACCAACCCACATTCCCTTTTAAAAATCAAGTAACAACATTCTTTTCCTAAGTTCGGTTTGCCTAGTTTCATTACTCAAGCTTCTCATTTTCAAATGGTTTCATAGTTCCCAAACTTAATCACTTGATTCCTTTTTAGAACAATTGAGTAATATATGTCTCACGTGAGTAGGTTATTCTTCTTACAACATTCTCATTACTGACCATGATCTAGAAAATGTATATCATTTTGTCTCATCTTAGTTTCTATGCAGATGGAGGTTTCTACCGGTTTTAATACAATTCATCATTTTTCAATACATTTTCCTTTATTAACGCCGCAGTTGGTCCTGTCGATACACATTCCGATTTCAAATCAAAAACATTATCCCTTTAAATAAAACCAAGTACTCATTACTCACGAATGAGGTTTCACACAAACATTCACATTAAAACAAATAAGTTAAGTCTCTTATCTTATAAGATCAAGTCTCTTAACTTCTAACATCAAGAAACCATTTTCTTTACCTCTCTTAAGACATTATACCTAACTCCCATAAAGCTAGTATAACTCTTTTTAAAACCTTTAAAACCAAGTGTTACTCTCCCTTCCAAAACGATTTATAAATCTTTTGAAATACATCAAGTTCTTTATTATAACTAGCCGCTTATAATTCACATCGATTACCTTTTAAAACCACAAAGAATTTTCTTACCTACATAAAGTGTTATAACCAACTTCCCATAAAGCCGTTATAACACTTTATGTTTTAAGAACAATCAAACACGCTTAACACGTACGCCTCACCGCACTACATAGTTCACACATATCATGCTAGAAGAGATATGAAGAGGTTCTCATACCTCGCGACTATTGTCGACTAATAGCAAAACGCTCCAAGTACCTCAAAACGCCGGCTAATCATTAAGCCAAGTGTATCACTCCACACGTAGTAGTTCAACCTATCAGGCCACTAGGCGCTTATTAACCTCTAGATCTCAACGCTCCATAATCTCTGAGAAAATTCAAAGACCTCCCCGCACAGCGCAAATCTCCTTCTCTATCGAGGCCGCGAAGCCAACCAGTGGGGTTTACACGCCTAACCTGACGTGTACAATTCTACTACACAAGAATACTACACAAGTCTCAGAATACGATCTATGTAATTACAGATTGATTCGATTCTTAATTCTTCAGGCTTAAGTCAAAAGACATTGCCACATTACTAAGTATAGTTCTATATATAGTATACTTCAACTATATATTCAAACATGTAATTTCCAATTACAATAGAAGAACGATGAGTGTTTACCTCGATAAGCCCAAAATTATCCAAGTATAAAGTCGATCCCGAGCAACGCTTAGCTCTACTCAGCGCCCAAACAACCCTTAGAAGTTCTAACCAACTTCTACTTACAACTTCAACAACGGTGAAGATTTCCTTAGGGTTTCGTTTTTGTGGCTAAAGGAAGTATAATCGTATTTTCTGGGCTTTGTATAAGTGTAACTGGGAATACTACAAGGTATTTGGGCCAAGGTATTTGGGCATTATAACAATATTAGGAGAGTATTTCTATACCACAACAAAGGGGTATTATACGAAACAACTAGGCAGTGGGTCCCCCACGGCCAAGGCACCACAAAGGGGGGAGGGGTGGCCTCTCGGCCAAAGCCAAACTTTAAGGGGGAGAGGGGCTCTTGGACGAGAGTCAACAAGAGGGAGGGGAGGGGTTTCCAAGACTTGGAAGATTTTGGATGAATGAAGTCTTCAAAGAGAGGGGGGTATTTATAGCAAAACCAAAAGCCAACCAATGGCCAAGATCCTTCCAAGTGTATAGCAAGTGTAAGGCCAAGATCAAGCCAAGTGCACCCTAACCCCTACTCCACAAAACATGGCACAAAACAAGCCACAAAACAAGGCACAAAACCATGAACCAATCGGCCAAGGCCAAGCCTCCTCTTTGCCGTCCAATGAGGGTGACAAGTGTCACCCTCCCGTTGGTCCAAAAATGTTCCGTCGCTCGGAAAAATCCGCAAAAATACTAAATGACATAGCCGGAATTTTCCCAACGTAAGCTGTGGAAACGTTTCGTCAGAAAACGACTCTATTCGGCACTTGTGCCCAAATTTCGAACCAAAGCCAATTCTTAAGGCAAAAAATTTAATACGTACGCCCTCACGTACATACTCTGGAAATACGGGGTATAACATGAAGCCAAGTGGTAGGCAAGTGTATGGTGGAGATTTGTACAAGTGCACCCTATCCTACTCCACAAATCCCTCACAAACATTGACCCAAGTTTTAGGCCACAAAACAAGCCACAAAATCTTGCCAAGAATCGTCCAAGGTACCGCCCACTTGAGGGTGACAAGTGTCACCCTCGCGGTGGGCCAATTTATTGCATCTCTCGGAAAAATCCGCAAAAATTATAAATGACATAGCCGGAATTTTCCCTACGCAAAGTTTGGAAAACGTTTCGTCGGAAAACAATTCGTTTCGTGGGTTGTGCACCAATTTCGTCCATAGTGCCTATCTTAAGGCTAAACTTTTGTACGTATGCCCTTATGTACATACTCTGGAAATACGGGATATAACATTCTCCCCTCCTTAGAAACATTCGTCCCGAATGTTCCTTCCCAAAACAGATAACGATAAGGTTTCTCATAACTTAAACAGTTTGTAAATGCCTCACATGGCCATAATACAACACTTAAGCAAATATGACAATGAAAATTTATAAGCAGGAAAGTGAGTTACCTGGAGGTGTGGGGAATAGGTGAGGATACTTCTGCCTCATGTCCTCCTCAGCTTCCCACGTCATCTCCTCCCTGAGCTCGTTCTGCCACAAGACTTTGACGGAAGCCACGTCCTTGGTCCGCAGACGCCTAACCTGACGATCGATTATCGCTATGGGAATCTCCTCATACGATAACCCCTCGGTCACCTGGACATCGTCAATCGGGTGCACCCTAGATGGATCCCCGATACATCTCCTCAGCATAGAAACATGAAACACCGGATGCACTGCCTCCAGATCGGACGGCAGATCCAACTCATAGGCAACCTTGCCTACCCTGCGGACAATCTGATACGGCCCAATGTACCTTGGGCTGAGTTTCCCTTTCTTCCCGAATCTCATCACACCCTTCATGGGTGACACCTTCAGGAAAACCCAATCATCAACCTCGAACTCCAGATGCCGACGACGATGATCTGCATATGACTTCGCCGACTCGAGCCGCCAAGAATCGCCTGGATAAGCTTCACCTTATCCATCGCTGCCGAGTGTCCGGTCCCACTAATCGCACTCGCCTACATCAAACCAGCCTATCGGCGATCGCACTTCCTCCCATACAAGGCCTCATAGGCGCCATCCGAATCTTGGAGTGGTAGCTATTATTATACGCAAACTCAACTAGAGGCAAATGATCCTCCCACTACCCTCAAGTCAATAACACAGCTCGCAGATATCCTCAAGAGTCCGGATAGTGCGCTCTGCTGTCCGTCTGCATGCGAGGATGGAATACAAGACTCGTGCTCACTGCGTCCTAGACCATCTTCGAAAGACCTCGAGTTAGCCGTAAACTGGGCTCCTCTGTCTGATATGATAGAAATAGGGACGCCATGCAGTCTCACGATCTCTCGGATGTAAAGTCTGGCATAGTCCTCGGCCGAGAAAGTCGTCCTGACGGGAAGAAAGTGGGCTGATTTCGTCAGCCTGTCGACGATAACCCATATAGAATCATGTTTCCTCGGAGTGCGAGGTAATCCTGTGATAAAGTCCATGTTGATCACCTCCCACTTCCAGGTCGGGATCTCTATCGTCTGCAATAATCCACCAGGCCTCTGGTGCTCTATCTTCACCTGCTGACAACACGGGCACTGAGCTACAAACTCTGCAACGTCCCTCTTCAAGCCATCCCACCAATACACAGATCTAAGGTCGTGGTACATTTTGGTCGACCCCGGATGGATAGAGTAACGTGCGCTGTGTGCTTCCCCTAGAACCTGCTGCCGAAGTCCTGCAATATCTGGAACACACAACCTGCCCTCAAACCTTAGCACCCCATCAGGTGCTACCTCAAAAGGACCCTTCCCCTCACGAAGAGCCGTATCACGATACCGAGTCAAAACTGGATCCTCAAACTGTTGCCTCTTCACCTCCTCGACGATGGAAGACTCGGCAACCTCTCGAACTCGAACCCCACTGCTATCAGAATCAATCAATCGGACTCCAAGGCTCGCTAGCTGATGCAACTCGCGGACCATGCTCCTCCTCTCTGGTTGTACATCTGATAGACTCCCCATCGACCTACGACTAAGGGCATCTGCCACAACATTGGCCTTCCCCGGGTACAGATGTCGACATCGTAATCCTTGAGCGCTCTAACCACCGCCTGCCGTAAGTTCACTCCTCCGGTGAAGATATACTGAGGCTCTTGTGGTGCGTATAAATATCCACATGAACCCCATACAAATAGTGCCTCCAGATCTTGGCGTGAATCACCGCCCGACTCCAAATCATGGGTGGGGTAGTTCCTCTCATGCTTCTTAAGTCGGGATGCGACGCTTATAACCTTACCCAGTGCATCAACACACATCCGAGCCCGACGCCGACGCATCACAATACACTACAAAACCGCTTGGACCTCCGGAAGAGTAAGAAGCGGTCGTCGATCTCTCCTTCAAGAATCGAAACCCCGCCACAAGCATCACCCATCAAACTTAGCGCTCCGAGTCAGCCTAGTCAATGGTGCGAGATAGAAGCAAACTTCTCCACGAACCGCCGATAGTAACTCGCAAGGCCCGTAAAATCGCACTGCCGGAGTAGTAGGTCTAGGCCAACTCGATCGCCTCGATCTTGGTCGTATCCACCGAATGCCATCACCCACAATATGCTCAAGAAAAGCCACCGGTTAACCAAAACTCACATTTGGAAAACTTGGCGCATAATCACTGGTCTGGAGAACTCTCAACACACGGTCCAAATGCTCCGCATGCCTCGCCCGAGCGAGAATAAACCAAGATGTCATCAATGAATACTATCACAAACGATCCAAAAATGGCTTGAACACTCGGTTCATCGCTGTCACGACCGAACCGGGCGTGGATCGTGCCTTACCCGCACCCTAGTGACACAACATCGAGAAAATCACGAAATAAAAACATGAACATGAATTAAGAGACATGATAAATAAACAGCCAACCCAAAACAAATTGCCTTCAGTATATATACATAAATACGAACGCTTATCCTTTTACTGCACTCGCCACAACATTACATGCACTTCTAAGAAGTGATAACAACTATGACGGACGGGGCCCGCCATACCACGAATGTACAAGAACCTGCTGCACTGTGGTAACATACCAAAGATAAGCCTCCAAGGAACGGAGCTTCCCAACACGCTAAATGTGATCCTATAAGCGGGGATCGGCAATCGATGTACCTTACTGCGGCATGAACGCAGCCCCGAAGGAGGTCAAGATAACAGTACCAAGTATGTGAAGCGTAAATCGTAAATGAAATCATAATAGTCTATATAAAGCAGGAGACATGTATGATAACCAAACTACGATTCACAACATAAAAGCGATCATGTCAAGTCGTGGACTCACGCCTCAAAGTCATCCTCATGCCCGTGGAACTCCTTCCTCACCGCCGATCTAGGTACAAATCATGTGATACGTATAATGTGTCTCGGCCCATCTTATGGACCCAAGATAGAAACATGTGGAATACATTCTGGATGAACCAGAGTCGAGTGAAATACATTCGGATGAACCTAGTCGAGTGAAGTACATTCGGATGAACCGTAGTCGAGTGAAATACATTCGGATGAATCGGTAGTCGAATGAAATACATTCGGATGAACCGTAGTCGAGTGAAATACATTCGGATGAACCGTGAGTCGAGTGAAATACATTCCGGATGAACCTAGTCGAGTAGAACACGACTTGCACAACAAGGCTATCACACGTAACATGGTCAAGTTTCATAACAACAAGCATAGGCAAGTTATACACAACTCAAGGTACTTTCATTTTATGTCAAAGTCCGGATTTTAACCCTAAAGTACTACGTACGTAAATTCCTTTTAAGAGATTCATTCCTTTTCTAAAAGTCACCCGATAACCGTAGTATATAAAAAATGTGTGACTTATATCTTTTAAGTAAACCAAAACAACTTTCATACTTTCCTTTTTAAGACCAAATTAAGGCAATACCATGCCTTCCTTTGGACCAAAATACTTCTCTTTTAAAAGTCAAGTTACCGCATTAAAACAAATGATAAAACCCTTCTTTTGTTTTCATAAAGTCGTTATAACCAACTTCCCATAAAGCTGTTATAACACTTTATGTTTTAAACCATTTTAAGACAACACAATGCCTTTCTTTTCCCTAAAAGTTCGGTTTGCCTAATTTCAATTACGCAAGTCTCTTTTTAGAAAAGTTTCATAGTTCAATGTCTTAACCTCTTTTTAAAACAATAGAGTAACAAATGCCATAGGTGAGTAGGTTAATCTTGTTCATAATCAATCTTATTAAGCAGCCATGATCTAGAAAATGTAATATCATTTTGTCTCATCTTAGCTTCTATGTAGATGGAGGTTTCTACTGGTTTTAATAATACTTAATTATTCAATACATTTTCCTTTATTAACGCCGGTGGTTTATTGATACACATTCTGATTTCCGAAATCAGTAAAACATTATTCCTTTTAAAAACCAAGTACTCATTACTCACGAATGAGATTTCACACAAAATCCATATTAATTCATTTAAGTTAAGTCTCTTATCTTATAAGATCCAGTCTCTTAACTTTTGAAATTAATAAACCATTCATTTTACCACCCTTAAGACATTATACCTAACTTCCCATAAAGCTAGTATAACACTTATGTTTTAAAACAACCAAATACAGTTAACACGTACGCGTCACCGTACTACATAGCTCACACATATCATGCTAGAAAAGATAGGAAGAGGTTCACATACCTCGCGACGATTATCGACTAATAGCAAAATGCTCCAAGTACCTCAAACCGTCGGCTACTCCTTAAGCTAAGTAGATCACGCCATACGTAGTACTTCAACCTATAGAGGCCACAAGGCGCCTATTAACATCCTAGATCTCAATGTAGAATATTCTACAGAAAATTCAAAGACTCCTCCCACATGCAGCGTAAATCTCCTCCTCAATCGAGGCCGGCTACCAAGCCAACCAGGGGGGGGGGGGGGTTTGCACGTCTAACCGGATGTGTACAATTCTACTCACAGTAATACTACACAAGTCTACTGTAATACAGTCCTATGTAATTACAGTTCAGTTCTCTTCTTTAAATTCAGGCTTAAGTCAAAAGACATTGCCGCACAACTATGTTCAATTCTATATATAGTATACCTTAACTATCTATTCCAACAACATGTAATTTCCAATTACAACAGAAGGTCAAGAGTGTTTACCTCGATAAGCCCAAAATTATCCGAGTTTAAATGTCGATCCTGAGCAAGGTTTAGCTCCTACTCCGTGCGCTCCAACCCGCTCCAAACAACCCTTAGAAGTTCTAACCAACTTCTATTTAACACTTCAACCGACTATGAAGGTTTTCCTTAGGGTTTCGTTTTTGTGACTGAGGGAAGTATAATAATATTTTCTGGGCTTTTGTATAAGTGTAACCTTGGGAATACTACAAGGTATTTGGGCCAAGGTATTTGGGCATTATAACAATACTTGGAGAGTATTTCTATACCACAAAAGGGGTATTTATACGAGGCAACAAGGCTAGGGGGTGTACCCACGGCTAGGCACTACAAAGGGGAGGAGGAGGCCTCGGCAAGACTCTCAAAAGAGGGGAGGAGTTGGACGAACTCAACACAAAGGGAGGATTTTTAACACTTAGCAAATGATTTTTGGATGAAGAAAGTTCATCACTTAGAGGGGTATTTATAGGTCAAGAAATGGCCAACCAATGGCCAAGATCTATCCAAGTGTAAGGCAAGTGTAAGGTCAAGATGAAGCCATGTGTTTGTGGGTCCCACTTGCTCATCAACTACACAAAATATCCTACCTAACCCTTGACCACAATTTTTGCACAAAAAACGTGCCCACTTTTCCCTTTGGCCGTCCACTTCCTTCCAATGTGAGGGTGACACATGTCACCCTCCCGTTGGTCCAAAATGTTTCGTCTCTCGGAAAAATCCGCAAAAATTATTAATGACATAGCCGTAATTTTCCCTACGAAAGCTGTGGAAACGTTTCGTCGAAAAACGACTCCTTTCGGTACTTGTGCACAAAATTTCATTCTTGCCTAATCTTTAAGGCTCAAATTTATATACGTACGCCCTCACGTACATACCCTGGAAATACGGGGTATAACATTCTCCCCTCCTTAGAAACATTCGTCCCGAATGTTCCTTCTAAGCCTCAAACAAACATGCGCCAAAGATAGTCTTCACTACTATACTTACGAGAACAATCGCCACACTGGCCACGTAAACACCCGCGCAAATACTTACATCCAAGTCCACGAGGAAACACTCTAACATCACAAACTTTTGTCACTTTGTCGCGAGGTTCTAGTGTCACCCGACGACCAACAAATGGTACCGATCGCATGCGATCCCCGAGGTCTAAAATATACATCCTTCGCACTTCTCCTTCACAAGAAATGATCATATCTATGCTCGCAATACATGCTCGCCTACCCTTACTCGCCGTACTCTTCTCGAACACTTGAACTCTTCTAGTATCCGTACCACACTTCCGCCAACGCTTCGCTTTCCAACCTCGAGTCACTACCTCCAAACTTGGTCATCTTACTAACCTCGATTTCCTCTAAGGCCATTCCCGCCTTCACGAACTGATTCTCGTCGAACGATCCACCAACTCTTACGATGGTTATCTAAAATTGGGCCTAGCATCCTCGTGACCCTACCACCGGGCGACCACCTCGACTGACTCACCACATTCCGGCCACGGTTGACCCGCGAACGGTCCTCAACCCGACCCGCAATCGTGCCAACTTTCTCGTTCCTCGCCCTGCAACATTCTTACTAATTTGCGTCATGAAAGCTACCACTTTCACCTCACACAACCCAATGAATTTCCCACAATACATTTTACGCATACCAAGTATTTCAACAAAGACTAACCGTAAGAATCTCTCCTTTAAGACGACCTTACCTCTAAGGTCTCAACATGAAATATTCTAAGGTTCACACTTCCCATGTCCCCATACTTATCCTTCCAACTAACCATGTTTTCTAACTCACAAATAACACAACGCTATTCGTACATAGCACACAATAAGAAGGTCATTATATCATGCATACAAATCTCTAGAGGGTTAAGGATATACCTGAATCTACCGCTCCACTCTAATCATAGGCCTGCCCTGCAGGGCGCATAACTGTAGAAGGCGATGAACTCGCCATCGATCCGTAGGCTGCGCTACGCCGGCATTCTCCTATAAGCACAATCTCTCGTCACATGGCCCTGACGGCCGCAGGTGAAACAAGCACCAGTAAAAATACGACATTCCCCGGGATGATGTTGGCCACATCGTGCACACTGAGGGGGACATGAATCCTGCTGGCTAGCACTCACGCATACCGCGGAACTAAGCCCCGAGCTCGACCAGCTCCCGAATACCCCAACGCCCCGACGATCGTGGGGACCACTGCATCGCGGAGGTACATAACTAGATCGGGCCACGAGGCCGCCTCGAAAGTTACCAAAGGACCCGCCGCTCGCCCTCTTCACGATCTCGGCCATTCCGTCGACCTCTTCGTGCCTCACATCCTAGTGCATGAGCTTGCATGCGGCAATGTCCATGCCCTACAAGAGCTACACCCGCACAAGCCTCTCGCTAAGTAATCGCCCAGGTGACGTAGCGGTGTACTGGCTCCTCCATATCCGCTTACTGGGAACATACCGAGCTAATGAGTCGAACTCACATTGTACTTCTAACTGGCTCGCCCGCCCCGCCTCAACGCCAAAAATTTGTCGCCCGAGCCCTCTCATCTCGCGAGGCAAGAAATGTGCAAATGCCTTGAGAACTCGTCCCCCCAAACTGCGGAAGTGCATGCTCTTCCCGACAGCTCCCACGAATCAAACTACCAATCGCAGAGATCACGCACTGATGCGAACCCAATACCACCGACTCGCTCGAGGCTCGATCACTCACGATCCGTTGTAGCCGCTTGATAAACTCCCGAGGGTCATCTCGCCTCTCGATCCATAGAACATCCGGCGGGCTACAACTCGTAAAGTCACGTAGCCTCAAACCGCTCGCCGGTGAACTACGGTGCTATCGGGCCGGAATCACGATCCACCTATCTCTCATATTCGCCACGACCGCCAAGAATCGCCATCTCTCAGACTTATCTCATCCGCTTCCAGCCGTGGGATCGAGGCTCAGCATCGACCGGCTCGCGCTCTCATACTCTTCTCAGATCTCACTAATGACTCCTCGATCGCTTTGCCCATTCGGGCTCAGGTTGCTTTACGCGAGGCATAACTAGTAAAGCAAAGGAATACGTCGGAGGGTCCAACTTATCACACGCCTCTAAGGCACGATCTCGTAATGAGAAGAATGGAAACCAATCCTAAATGTCCTATAGCCTCCGATTATAGATGTGGTGCACAACACACCGATAATCAAGACTCTACTAGATACGGTTCAGACACTTTCCGAGGACTAATCGCTCGATACCACTTTTGTCACGACTCAACCCGCCCGTGATCGTGCCTACCCCGAACCCTAGTGACACAACATCGAGAAAATCGTGAAATAAAAACATGAACATGAATTAAGAGACATGATAAATAAACAAAGCCAACCCAAAACAAATTGCCTTCAAGATATATACATAAATACCCGAACAGCTTATCCTTTTTACTGCATCGCCACAACAAAGATTACATGCACTTAAGAAGTGACAACAACTATGACGGACAGGCCCCGCCATACCCCGAATGTACAAGAACCTACTGCACTGTGGTAACATACCAAAGATAAGCCTCCAAGGAACGGAGCTTCCCAACACGCTGAAATGTGATCCTATAAGCGGGGATCGACAATGATGTACCTCTACTGCGCAGATGAACGCAGCTTCGGCGAGGTCAAGACAACAGTACCAAGTATGTGAAATCAGAAAATCAGTAAATGAAATCATAATAGTCTATATAAAGCAGAGACATGTATGATAACCAAACTACGCTTCACAACATAAAAGCAATCATGTCAAGTCGTGACTCACGCCTCAAAGTCATCCTCATGCCCGTGGAACTCCCTTCCTCACCGCCAGCCTAGGTACAAATCATGTGATACGATAATGTGTCTCGGCCCATCTTATGGACCCAGATAGAAACACGTGGAATACATTCTGATGAACCAGAGTCGAGTGAAATACATTCCCGAATGAACCCAGAGTCGAGTGAAGTACATTCGGATGAACCCAGAGTCGAGTGAAATACATTCCTGATGAACCTGAGTCGAATGAAATACATTCTGATGAACCTGAGTCGAGTGAAATACATTCGGATGAACCTAGAGTCGAGTGAAATACATTCCTGATGAACCGTAGTCGAGTGAAATACATTCCTGATGAACCGTAGTCGAGTGAAATACATTCCTGATGAACCGGTAGTCGAGTAGAACACAAGACTTGCACAACAAGGCTATCACACGTAACATGGTCAAGTTTCATAACAACAAGCATAGTGCAAGTTATACATAACTCAAGGTACTTTCATTTTATGTCAAAGTCGGATTTTAACCCTAAAGTACTACGTGACGTAAATTCCTTTTAAGAGATTCATTCCTTTCTAAAAGTCACCCGATACCCGTAGTATATAAAAAAATGTGTGACTTATATCTTTTAAGTAAACCAAAACAACTTTCATACTTTCTTTTTAAGACCAAATTAAGGCAATACCATGCCTTCCTTTGGACCAAAATACTTCTCTTTAAAAGTCAAGTTACCGCATTAAAACAAATGATAAAACCCTTCTTTGTTTTCATAAAGTCGTTATAACCAACTTCCCATAAAGTTTATAACACTTTATGTTTTAAACCATTTTAAGACAACACAATGCCTTTCTTTTCCTAAAAGTTCCAGTTTGCCTAATTTCAATTACGCAAGTCTCTTTTTAGAAAAGTTTCATAGTTCAATGTCTTAACCTCTTTTTAAAACAATAGAGTAACAAATGCCATAGGTGAGTAGGTTAATCTTGTTCATAATCAATCTTATTAAGCAGCCATGATCTAGAAAATGTAATATCATTTTGTCTCATCTTAGCTTCTATGCAGATGGAGGTTTCTACTGGTTTTAATAATACTTAATTATTCAATACATTTTCCTTTATTAACGCTGCAGTGGTTTATTGATACACATTCTGATTTCCGAAATCAGTAAAACATTATTCCTTTTAAAAACCAAGTACTCATTACTCACGAATGAGGTTTCACACAAAATCCATATTAATTCATTTAAGTTAAGTCTCTTATCTTATAAGATCCATTTCTTAACTTTTGAAATTAATAAACCATTCATTTTACCACCCTTAAGACGTTATACCTAACTTCCCATAAAGCTAGTATAACACTTATGTTTTAAAACAACCAAATACAGTTAACACATGCACGTCTACCGTACTACATAGCTCACACATATCATGCTAGAAAAGATAGGAAGAGGTTCACATACCTCGCGACGATTATCGACTAATAGCAAAATCCTCCAAGTACCTCAAACCGCTTGGCTACTCCTAAGCTAAGTAGATCACGCCATACGAGTACTTAAACCTATAGCGGCCACAAGGCGCCTATTAACATCCTAGTTCTCAATGTAGAATATTCTAGAAAATTAAGAAGACCTCCCCGCAACAAACAGAAATCTCCTCTCAATCGAGGCCGCTACCAAGCCAACCAGTGGGGTTTGCACGCCTAACCGGACGTGTACAATTCTACTCACAAGAATACTACACAAGTCTATCAGAATACACCCTATGTAATTACGATTCGCTTCTCTTTAAATTCAGGCTTAAGTCAAAAGACATTGCCGCACAACTATGTTCAATTCTATATATAGTATACCTTAACTATCTATTCCAACAACATGTAATTTCCAATTACAACAGAAGGTCAAGAGTGTTTACCTCGATAAGCCCAAAATTATCCGAGTTTAAATGTCGATCCTGAGCAAGGTTTAGCTCCTACTCCGTGCGCTCCAACCCGCTCCAAACAACCCTTAGAAGTTCTAACCAACTTCTATTTAACACTTCAACCGACTATGAAGGTTTTCCTTAGGGTTTCGTTTTTGTGACTGAGGGAAGTATAATAATATTTTCTGGGCTTTTGTATAAGTGTAACCTTGGGAATACTACAAGGTATTTGGGCCAAGGTATTTGGGCATTATAACAATACTTGGAGAGTATTTCTATACCATAAAAGGGGGGTATTTATACGAGGCAACAAGGCTAGGGGGGGTGTACCCCACGGCTAGGGCACTACAAAGGGGAGGGAGGAGGCCCTCGGCCAAGACTCTCAAAAGAGGGGGGGAGGAGTTGGACGAACTCAACACTAAAGGGGGAGGGATTTTTAACACTTAGCAAATGATTTTTGGATGAAGAAAGTTCATCACTTAGAGGGGTATTTATAGGTCAAGAAATGGCCAACCAATGGCCAAGATCTATCCAAGTGTAAGGCAAGTGTAAGGTCAAGATGAAGCCATGTGTTTGTGGGTCCCACTTGCTCATCAACTACACAAAATATCCTACCTAACCCTTGACCACAATTTTTGCACAAAAAACGTGCCCACTTTTCCCTTTGGCCGTCCACTTCCTTCCAATGTGAGGGTGACACATGTCACCCTCCCGTTGGTCCAAAATGTTTCGCCTCTAAAAATCCGCAAAAATTATTAATGACATAGCCGGAATTTTCCCTACGAAAGTCGTGGAAACGCTTTCCGAAAAACGACTTTCTGCAGATTTGTGCACAAAATTTCATTCTTGCCTAATCTTTAAGGCTCAAATTTATATACGTACGCCCTCACGTACATACCCTGGAAATACGGGGTATAACAATCAGATCCATAAATACCGCCGGAGCATTGGTCAACCCGAAAGACATAACCCTGAACTCATAATGCCCGTACCGGGTCCGGAATGCAGTCCTAGGGACATCCGCCTTTCTAACACACACCTGATGATAGCCCGATCGCAGATCAATCTTGGAGAAACATCTCGCACCCTGCAACTGGTCGAACAAATCATCAATCCTGGGAAGGGGGTATCTGTTCTTAATGGTCACCTTGTTCACCGTCAGATCAACACACATGCGCAGCTGGCCCCGCCCTTCTTCTTCACGAACAATACCGCGCTCCTGTGGAGAAACACTAGGCCTGATGAAGCCCTTCTCCAGCAAATCTCTCAGCTGGTCCTTCAACTCTCTCAATTCGGCAGGTGCCATTCTTTATGGCGGAATGGAAATAGGCCGAGTGTCTGGCAGCACATCGATACAAAACTCTATCTCCCTCTCAGGAGGGATACCCGGGAGGTCATCTGAAAACACATCAGGGAACTCTCTGACTACAGGAACTGACTAAAAATCTGGTACCGCAACCTCAATATCGAACACCCGAATGAGATGGTAGATATACCCCTTCTGCACCATCTTCCTAGCCTTGAGGTAGGAAATAAACCTACCCCTCGGCGACGCCGTGTTCCCCTCCCACTCAATAACCGGCCTCAGAAACCGAACTGCACTCACTCTCTCCTCGCAGCTACATTGGCATAGCAAGAAGCTAGCCAATCCATGCCCATGATCACATCAAAATCAGTCATGTCCAGCTCTATCAAGTCGGCTAGGGTCTTACGACTGCATAAAGTCACTGGACAAGCCCTATATACTCGCCGAGCTACCACCGAATCGCCCACTGGCGTAGCTACCTCGTGCGGTCTATGGATACGTGCTCTATCCCTATCCTACTAGCAATAAGGGAGATATATAGGACAGAGTAGAACCCGGATCTATCAAGGCATACACCTCACAACCGAACCGATAAGGTACCGTGACGACGCCGCGACGCCCGGTTCTCGCCAGACAGGCATAAATGCGGTTCGAGGACCGCTAGAATCTGGACCCGCACCACGACCTCGCGACTGGCCGCCTCGAGTACCTCGCCCGGCGAGTAATCAGGAGATGAAGAAGACCTGAAAAGAACCCGTAGGTCGACCCTACCTCTCATACGCCGCTTGGCCTGACAGCTCGCAGTGACCCGACCGCCGCAATCAGAATAAACTCGAGCGCATCACACCCGTAATGGGATCTACCGTGACGGCCACACCGGCGGGTGGTCCCGATCGCCAAAGACCTCGCTACCCTAGACGCCTCAAGTCCCGGCCCCGTCTACCCGAATATCTCCGGCCGCCCCGAGGACTGCAGAGTGCTCGAGCCGGCCGTGGTGAAAATCTAGATCGCCGCCGGTGTCGTCCACCCCGATAGCTACCAAAAGACCCTGCCGTCCTGGCCTTCTTTTGCTGCTGTCTGTCAACCCGTCGGCCTCTACGCTCCTCGCATCCAAGTACATGAGTCTGCATGCGGGTAATGTCCATGCCTGGCTGAAGAGCTACACCCGCACAAGACTCGGCCATATAATCATCTAGCCCGATGACGTAGCGGTGCACCCTGGCCTCCATATCTGCTACCAACGCAGGTGTTACACCCCGTAAGTCCAGGACATGTATAAGAGAATGTACGAAAGGAAACAAGACTTGGAAATTAGTACGAAAGGAAGAATTGTTTTTCCGACGGAAATCTTCCGGACGTCGGAAAGGAAAAATGCTCGTTGTTGAGAATTGGATTCTCAAAAGACAATATTTGTAAAGGATGGAACTTATTAACACTATGGAAATTTATTTTTTTGCAGATTTGGTCGCGTGGGGCCCACCCGAGGAATTTTACGTTTTGCGGGGCCCACGAGGGTTACGGAAATTTTATGGACGAATGAGAGGGCGACACGTGGAACCTCCCCCACATGGCTTGGTCGAATTTATGCAAGGGCATAATGGTCTTTGACCAAGGTAAAAGATTAGTCTTGCTAGAGCTTGACATTGTTGACCAAGTCAAGAGCCATTTGGCTTGATCTCTTCCCTCCAATTTTAACAAGTGTTATTATCCAAGCCCTCCATTGTGTTATAAGTATACTACTAGTAGCAAGACTTGAGCATTCTACACTTAGTGAAATTTTTCAAGAACTAGTCTTGTGCAAGAACTTGTGCTCTCGGCTTTGAGGAGCTTTTCACACAAAATTTTTGCAAATGTTGTCCTTTAGCCACAAGACTTTAACCCAATGTCCCCAAGGGTATTGTAAGGTTATCTCAATAGAAAGATTTCGGAAAAAACGCATTTTTACGTTAGTCGCAAGGCGGAAACTAAGGGAGTTCTTCATCTTTGAAGTTGGAACTTGAAGATGGGTTCTTCATAGGCCTCTAAGGAGTGCTTGGAGCGGATTGGAACCTAAGGAAAGGAGCTAAGAATTGCTAAGGCGCGACTTTGGAATCTTGGAAATTTTAAGGGCTTATAAAGGTATATTCTTGTCGTTTTAGCAATTAAGGTTTACTTATCATTGTAGCTATGGTTATTAGCAAGCATGAGTTATATAGTATGAAGTTGATAAGTATTTTGACTATTGGAACCCTAATCCGAAATCTAGCATGTTTAGCTTTAAGATTTCAATTCAAGTCGATTATTAGTTAAGTTGTCACATGTTGTATAAAGAAGGAAATTGTAGTTGTTGAAGTTGTTTATGACTAAATAACATGTTGACCTAAGAACTTGGAATTGGAAAAGGATTGGAAAAGACGAGTGTTGTTGGTTATATGTTGGTAGAGTGGCTAGTGAAGTATTAAACTATTTGGTATGAATTGTGGGCGGAATTTTACACGTATTGTAAGGCGTGTAATCCCTTTGTTTGGTTGTTGTTTTGAGCCTTAAATGTGGCTTGTTGGTTATTGTATTCGGCCTTGAAAAGGTGGCAAAGTGAGTAGAAACAAAGGAAGTCGCCCAATTTTCCGTAGAATTAGAGATCGTATACTTAGTATTATTCTACGTAGAGACTAGAAGTTGATAGTCTTGTTGTGACCATTATAGGTTGACACTTCTACGCACGCGATTCGGCTTAGCTTGTGGATTTAGCGAAAGGTATGTGAACTATCTCCTCTTCTAACATGATTCCTTAAGATAAAGAAAGCACGCCCCACTCTTAAACGATCCATTCCTTGGTTGTATTTGGATTGCCTAAAGTAGAATTTGTTCTATGTACTTCCTTTGATTGTACTTTGATGTTTAAATTGTAAGTTGTATAATCCATTGCCTTAGTGAAGTTGGATTCTTAAAAGTGAAAGTATCTTATTTAAAGTACATAGAGTCTTGAAAAGGAAGTGGTTTCCAAATCTTTTGGGCTAGTGCCTTAGTCCCAAAATCCTAAAGGTCATTATAATGACTTTAGGGGAGTCAAATGAGTGATTTACTTAATTGTTTTAAAAGAGGAGAAATGACATGATTTAAGAGAAGTAACTTGTTTTAAAGGAGTGAGTTACTTGAGGTTTAAAAGTAGAAGAAACTTGTTTTCTATATATTAAGAGACTTGAAGTGTTTTGAAAGTTAAGAACTTGATTTGTAAGTATGTGATACTTGGTTTTAATAGTATAAGTCTCTTGGTTATAAAGGAATGGATATGTCTAAAACCATAAAGGGTTATAACGGCTTTATGGGAAGTTGGTTATAACGACTTTATGGAAGGTTTAGAAAGTTGTCTATTTTGATTAATCGGCATAAGTTGCCTAGTTTGTGAAAATTTGAAGTTACTTGGTTTCAAGCTTCGAAATGAGTTTCAAAAAGTATAGTAACTTACTTTGAAGAATAGACACGCCTTGATACTACGGGTGTTAGTATCTTGGGATTTTACATAAAAATGAGTCTTTTGAAAAGAATGTACGTACGTAGTAATTTGGCTTGATAAATTGAGAATATGTCTAAGTGTGCCTTGATTAGTACTTTGGCTTGATAAATTGAGAATTTGTCTAAGTGTGCCTTGATTAGTACTTTGGCTTGATAAATTGAGAATTTGTCTAAGTGTGCCTTGATAAGTACTTTGGCTTGATAAATTGAGAATATGTCTAAGTGTGCCTTGATAAGTACTTTGGCTTGATTAATTGAGAATTTTTCTATGTGTGCCTTGATAAGTACTTTGGCTTGTTTAGTTGAGAACTGCCTATGTGTGCTGGAAATAGCCGGTTGTGTGCTATTGGTATATCAGTCGTTTCGGGGTCATTCCCCGGGTTTGTGGCATTTGCAGATTCCGTGGAATTGCTACCCACGATGCGAGGAATACCTCATGCGGGTCCGTATGACTTACGCGGGTGAAATAGTCCCACGCGGCGGTCCACCTATGCGAGGAATACCACGCGAGTCCGTAAGGGCTTACGCGGGTGAAATAGTCCCATGCGAGGAATACCTCACGCTGGTCCACGCGCCTACGGGTGAAATAGTCCTGCGAGTAGGATGGTTAAATGATACCGCGCGGATGGTCTGTTTTGATCACGAGCTTCTATTTTATATTGTAAAGATACTCTGCTTACTCTCATTGTTAGTAAGGCACAATGTTTTGTAATTTGATTATCATATATGTCCCGGATTTGGTTGTGTTACCCTATGGTCATGCTTTACGATGTGGGATTCCGGCATGAGACCACGAGGCATTTAGGACACAAATGGGACTTGGTGTTCATGTATCCTTATTGGTGTTATTACATCATGACTGCGGTGAGGAAGGATTCCACGGCATGATTGATATTACGGGCGTGAGACCCATAGTTATATTTGAGTAGTGACTTTGAGTGCTGCGCCCCGACTTGATATGATCGCATGTGTTATGTATGCGTAGGTTGGCTATCGACATGTCTCTGCTTTGTTTAGATTATGATTTTATTACGCATTTCATCGCTCACATACTTGGTACATTCTTCGATCGACCTCGGCCGTGCGTTCATGCCGCAGTTTAGGTACGATGTTTGGTGATCGGCAGTGTAGGACCGCCATAGTTTTGGATAGCTCCTTCGTTGGGAGTTATCTTTTTGGTATAAGTTCTTTCAAGACATGCTTTTGTCTGATTATGGGTACGGCGGGGCCTTGTCGTCATAGTTCATATAACTCTTGAGGTCGGTATTCATATGTGGGATTGGACTCATGTACAGTGTAGTGTCTTTTATTATGTATATTATATGGCAGCCTTGTCGGCTTTGCCCTTGCACGTACGTTGGTTTTAAAAAAAAAGAAAAAAAGAAGAGTGTTATAAATTCCGCAGTTTACTTGTGTTGTTAAGGTAGAAGGGTGCCCAGATAGGGCACGATCCACGCCCGGTTCGGGCGTGACAGTGATATCAAAGCGATCCCTCGGAATGTCTACAGACCGTGTCTAGTAGAGTCTTGATTATCGGTGTGTTGCGCGCCACACCCATAAACATGAGGCTACATGACATTTAGGAGTTGGTTTCTATTCTTCTCACTCCAAGATCGTGCCATAGAGCTGTGTTAGTAAGATAATTCCTCTCTGACGTATTGTTGTGTTACAGTTATGCCTCCAAGGAGGGCAACAGCCGCCCAGAAGGGCAAAGGAGTAACAGGAGCTACCAGGCAGACTCAGAGAGTTGATAGGGATTATGCCCAGGGTATACCGGATGTTGTTCCGCAGTCGGCGAGTTCTTCTGCGCCAGGTTTTGTGGCCCCAATACCAGAGCCTCCAGTCTCTCAGTTAAGAGGAGACTTTAGGGTCATGAAGGAAGCCATTATGTTATTGACCAAGATAGCAGTGCTACAGTTTCATCAGCAGGAGGTTATTCGGCCAGTACAGACAGGTGTACAGGGGGTAGAGGGCCAGCGCGGAGATCTGCGTAAGAGGGCTAGACCGGTTGGTTATCCCGGTGAGTTTTTGGACGAGCTGCCTCAGCAGCGAGTGAGATATTCGTCCCAGCCTACCCAGTACATATCCCCGCAGCCCACAGGTGGGAGATTTGATCCCACAAGGTATTTAGGAGCCGGTCTGAGCTCCAGGGGTCGAGGTTCTCAAAGGAGCAGGGGATTTTCTCAGTCGAGGCCACTTATTCCTCAGTGTTTCCATTGTAGTAAGCGTCATTTGGGGAAATGCCGTCATGGCACAGGTGTTTGTTTTTATTGTGGCCGTCCGGGCCATATTCTGAGGGTATGTCCTTTTAGAAAGAGCACCGGTGAGGTAGCTCAGCCTATGAGGCCGATGGTTGATTCCCTTTCCTCCACAGCTGTGCGTTCCCCAGGGTAGGGTGTTCAGATGTTAGCCAGCCGTTGTGGAGGTCAGGGTGGAGTTTATAGTTCTGGCGGTCCTTCGAACCGCAGAGATGACGTGACTACTGGGCAGGATCAGGAAGCGACACCGCACGGGGTTACAGGTATAGTTCGATTCTTTTGAATCATACGTGCATCGTTAGATTCAGATTTTGCCTTAGCGTATATGTTTTCCCTTTGTTGCTAGAGTTGTAAAGTGATAGTACCCCAGAGGTAGGGATACTTTGATTAGTAAAGTGAAAAGTTATGAATGTTGATAAGAATGATAAGTGAACTGAGACTATAGTTGTGTAGAGTTCACAAGTTGTAATTACCCCATATAAGTGTAAGACCGATAGGGAAGATTGTACAGTAGAAATACTTTGGCTTATGTGACGAACCTCTAGTGAATGAGAGGATAGGGCGAGAAGTACCTTGAGATAAGAGAATGATTTATTGCAGACTAAGAATGAGAAGTTAAGTGTGACGATGAGTCGGGTTATGGACTCATTTCGGGTCAGCCGATAGTATGGAATGGGGTGATGTCAGTTAAAAATGGTCCCGTTATGTGGTAGGGTCCCAAGGATGCAAGGCCCAAGTCTAGTTGATCGTTGTACGAGTTCGTGGGTGCGTTCCACCGGAACTAGGTCGTAAGGACCGAGAAGAGCCTTAACAGGAATGTAAGTAACAATATGGCCAAGTTTGGTTAGTAACTCCAAGGATTGGAGAACAGAAACAAAATTTGAGATTTGTACGTGTATTAGATGAGTTTGAAAGTACGGGAAAGTATGACAAGTAAGGAAAGAAAGGAACCTCTAAGGATCTCGTGTTTTAGAAGACTGTAACCTTTGAGTTTTGTGAGAAGGGGTCGCGGACGGAAGGTCCATTGATATGTTTACGTATGTTGTGGTGGCCCTGTGTGGCATCATTGGTCTGGTGCAGTTTTGACTGTTAGGCATAGTATAGAGTTTATGCCGGAGTTTGTATAGCTTGACAACCGACTAAGAACATTCGGGGACGAATGTTTCTAAGGGGGGAAGAATGTTACACCCCGTAAGTCCAGGACATGTATAAGAGAATGTACGAAAGGAAACAAGACTTGGAAATTAGTACGAAAGGAAGAATTGTTTTTCCGACGGAAATCTTCCGGACGTCGGAAAGGAAAAATGCTCGTTGTTGAGAATTGGATTCTCAAAAGACAATATTTGTAAAGGATGGAACTTATTAACACTATGGAAATTTATTTTTTTACAGATTTGGTCGCGTGGGGCCCACCCGAGGAATTTTACGTTTTGCGGGGCCCACGAGGGTTACGGAAATTTTATGGACGAATGAGAGGGCGACACGTGAAACCTCCCCCACATGGCTTGGTCGAATTTATGCAAGGGCATAATGGTCTTTGACCAAGGTAAAAGATTAGTCTTGCTAGAGCTTGACATTGTTGACCAAGTCAAGAGCCATTTGGCTTGATCTCTTCCCTCCAATTTTAACAAGTGTTATTATCCAAGCCCTCCATTGTGTTATAAGTATACTACTAGTAGCAAGACTTGAGCATTCTACACTTAGTGAAATTTTTCAAGAACTAGTCTTGTGCAAGAACTTGTGCTCTCGGCTTTGAGGAGCTTTTCACACAAAAGTTTTGCAAATGTTGTCCTTTAGCCACAAGACTTTAACCCAATGTCCCCAAGGGTATTGTAAGGTTATCTCAATAGAAAGATTTCGGAAAAAACGCATTTTTACGTTAGTCGCAAGGCGGAAACTAAGGGAGTTCTTCATCTTTGAAGTTGGAACTTGAAGATGGGTTCTTCATAGGCCTCTAAGGAGTGCTTGGAACGGATTGGAACCTAAGGAAAGGAGCTAAGAATTGCTAAGGCGCGACTTTGGAATCTTGGAAATTTTAAGGGCTTATAAAGGTATATTCTTGTCGTTTTAGCAATTAAGGTTTACTTATCATTGTAGCTATGGTTATTAGCAAGCATGAGTTATATAGTATGAAGTTGATAAGTATTTTGACTATTGGAACCCTAATCCGAAATCTAGCATGTTTAGCTTTAAGATTTCAATTCAAGTCGATTATTAGTTAAGTTGTCACATGTTGTATAAAGAAGGAAATTGTAGTTGTTGAAGTTGTTTATGACTAAATAACATGTTGACCTAAGAACTTGGAATTGGAAAAGGATTGGAAAAGACGTAGTGTTGTTGGTTATATGTTGGCCGAGAGTGGCTAGTGAAGTATTAAACTATTTGGTATGAATTGTGGGGCGGAATTTTACACGTATTGTAAGGCGTGTAATCCCCTTTGTTTGGTTGTTGTTTTGAGCCTTAAATGTGGCTTGTTGGTTATTGTATTCGGCCTTGAAAAAGGTGGCAAAGTGAGTAGAAACAAAGGAAGTGCTGCCCAATTTTCCGTAGAATTAGAGACCGTATACTTAGTATTATTCTACGTAGAGACTAGAAGTTGATAGTCTTGTTGTGACCATTATAGGTTGACACTTCTACGTACGGCGTATTCGGCTTAGCTTGTGGATTTAGCCGAAAAGGTATGTGAACTATCTCCTCTTCTAACATGATTCCTTAAGATAAAGAAAGTACGTCCTACTCCTTAAATGATCCATTCCTTGGTTGTATTTGGATTGCCTAAAGTAGAATTTGTTCTATGTACTTCCTTTGATTGTACTTTGATGTTTAAATTTTAAGTTGTATAATCCATTGCCTTAGTGAAGTTGGATTCTTAAAAGTGAAAGTATCTTACTTAAAGTACATAGAGTCTTGAAAAGGAAGTGGTTTCCAAATCTTTTGGGCTAGTGCCTTAGTCCCAAAAATCCTAAAGGTCATTATAATGACTTTAGGGGAGTCAAATGAGTGATTTACTTAATTGTTTTAAAAGAGGAGAAATGACATGATTTAAGAGAAGTAACTTGTTTTAAAGGAGTGAGTTACTTGAGGTTTAAAAGTAGAAGAAACTTGTTTTCTATATATTAAGAGACTTGAAGTGTTTTGAAAGTTAAGAACTTGATTTGTAAGTATGTGATACTTGGTTTTAATAGTATAAGTCTCTTGGTTATAAAGGAATGGATATGTCTAAAACCATAAAGGGTTATAACGGCTTTATGGGAAGTTGGTTATAACGACTTTATGGAAGGTTTAGAAAGTTGTCTATTTTGATTAATCGGCATAAGTTGCCTAGTTTGTGAAAATTTGAAGTTACTTGGTTTCAAGCTTCGAAATGAGTTTCAAAAAGTATAGTAACTTACTTTGAAGAATAGACACGCCTTGATACTACGGGTGTTAGTATCTTGGAATTTTACATAAAAATGAGTCTTTTGAAAAGAATGTACGTACGTAGTAATTTGGCTTGATAAATTGAGAATATGTCTAAGTGTGCCTTGATTAGTACTTTGGCTTGATAAATTGAGAATTTGTCTAAGTGTGCCTTGATTAGTACTTTGGCTTGATAAATTGAGAATTTGTCTAAGTGTGCCTTGATAAGTACTTTGGCTTGATAAATTGAGAATATGTCTAAGTGTGCCTTGATAAGTACTTTGGCTTGATTAATTGAGAATTTTTCTATGTGTGCCTTGATAAGTACTTTGGCTTGTTTAGTTGAACCGCTTATGTGCTGGAAATAGCCGGTTGTGTGCTATTGGTATATCAGTCGTTTCGGGGTCATTCCCCGGGTTTGTGGCATTTGCATATTCCGTGGAATTGCTACCCACGATGCGAGGAATACCTCATGCGGGTCCGTAAGGACTTATGCGGGTGAAATAGTCCCATGCGGGCGGGTCCAGCCTATGCGAGGAATACCTCATGCGAGTCTGTAAGGGCTTATGCGGGTGAAATAGTCCCATGCGAGGAATACCTCACGCGGGTCCACGCGGCCTATGCGGGTGAAATAGTTCCAGGAGTAGGATGGTTAAATGATACTGCGGGTGGATGGTCCTGTTTTGATCATGAGCTTCCTATTTTATATTGTAAAGATACTACTGTTTACTCTCATTGTTAGTAAGGCACAATGTGTTGTAATTTGATTATCATATATGTCCCCGGATTTGGTTGTGTTACCCTATGGTCATGCTTTTACGATGTGGGATTAGGGCACGAGACCACGAGGCATTTAGGACACTGGTGGGACTTGGTGTTCATGTATCCTTATTGGTGTTATTACATCATGGACTGCCGGCAGTGAGGAAGGATTCCACGGGCATGATTGATATTATGGGCGTGAGACCCATAGTTATATTTGAGGCCTGACTTGATATGACTGCTTATGTGTTATGTATTGTAGGTTGGCTATCAGACATGTCTCCTGTTTTGTTTAGACTGTTATGATTTTTTTACGATTTCATGCTCACATACTTGGTACATTCTTCGTCTTGACCTCGGCCGGTGCGCTCATGCCGCAGGTTTAGGTACGCTGTTTGGTGATCGGCAGGTGTAGGACCCTGCTAAGAGTTTTTGGATAGCTCCTTCTGTTCGAGAGTTATCTTTTTGGTATAAGTTCTTTCAGTATAGGCTTTTGTACAGTTATGGGTACGTCGGGGCCTTGTCCCGTCATAGTTCAGTATAACTCTTAGAGGTCTGTATTCATATGTGGGATTGGACTCATGTACAGTGTAGTGTCTTTTATTATGTATATTATATGGCAGCCTTGTCGGCTTTGCCCTTGCACGTACGTTGGTTTTTTTTTTTTTTTTAAAAAAAAGTGTTATAAATTCCGCAGTTTACTTGTGTTGTTAAGGTAGAAGGGTGCTCAGATAGGGCACCAGTCACGGGCCCGGAGTTCGGGGCGTGACAGCAGGGACATATCGAGCCAACGAATCGAACTCAACGTTGTACTCCCTAACTGTGTGTCCTCTCTGTCTCAGCAACAAAAATCTGTCGGCCCGTGCCCTCCTCATCTGTGGAGGCAGGAAGTGAGTGAGAAAAGCCTCCGAGAACTCGTCCCAAGTAGCTGGGGACGCGTGCTCTCCCCGGGATAACTCCCACGAATCAAACCAATCGACTGCGGTATCACGCAGCCTATGTGAACCGAAGATCACGGACTCAGTCTCCAAAGCCTTGATCACTCGCATGATCATCTGTAACTGACGGATGAACTCATGCGGATCATCCTCAGGCCTCTACCCGTAGAACTCTGGCGGGCTACAACTCAGAAAATCACGTAGCCTCAAATCGCTCGATCTCGGGTGAACCACGAACCTTCTGGAACTGGCTGCTGATCCAAATTTATCTCGTTCGCCCACGATCCCGGCAGAATCGGGCCATCTCTCAGAACCCATCTCATCCGCTCCAGTGTGGGACCGAGGTGCAGTATCGTGGTCTCATCACCATCGCCGCGGCCCTAAACCTGCGGGGGCGGCGTCGTGGAACTCGCCGTCTCGGGTATAGACTGGGCCTGAGCCCTCGTGACTCGGTGTCATACTAGTAGCTCCGCCGGCTTGCCCGCCCGGGCGGGTTTCTTACGTGGAGGCATAATCGTTATGCGAAAAGGAATACGTTAGAGGTCCAACTTATAACACAACTCTAAGGCACGATCTCAGAGTGAGAAGAATGGAAACCAATCCTAAATATCCTATAGCCTCACGATTATTGGTGTGGTGCACAACACACCGATAATCAAGACTCTACTAGATACGGCCTCAGACACTTTCCGAGGATTAACTGCTCTGATACCACTTTTGTCACGACCCGTTCCAGGGCTCGTGACTGGTGCCTTACCCGGGCACCCAAGTAGTCATACATCAGAGTAATCAGTGGAATATAAAAACAAGACATGAAACAAATGTAAATTAAGACACGCTTCGAGAAAAGTCGCTTTCGGATATATATATATAAACCAAAATCGCGATACATCCCAACTGTACAATAGGACTACAGACATCAAAGGAAGTAAACAACTATGGCGGGACAGGGCCCCACCATACCCTGAATGTACAAAACTATCTACAGCAACAGGGAGATCATACCCAAAAGTCGAGCCTCCGGAGAAGATGGAGCTCCTGACACCAAAGAAAAGATCCTAAGACTGAGGATCCGCTACCTACTTCCCTTTACCTGCGGCATGAACGCAGCCCCCCGAAGGAGGTCAGTACAACAGGTACCAAGTATGTGAAATCAGATGACTTAAATGAAATCATATCATTTTAAAACCAATTTTACAAATATATGCGAAACAACCAAGGTAACCGCATAGTGCCACATCACAAACAAGAGCAATAAGAGGTAAATCAGAATGTGTCTCTTTCTAGGCCGCGAATGATCAAGCAAGGCCAATCGCCCATAGTATCATTAAACATGCCTAATCTCGGACTCCGCATCCGCATAGGCCACTCACATAGGCCCGCATGAGGTATTCCCGCATCGAGGGTAGCTACTCCTCGGCATCGCCCCGACTCGTAGTCCGCGTGGCCACATAGACGCGATGGCCCACAAGGACCGCACACTAACCCGAACTCGTAGCTCGCATCGGTCCCTCGACCCGCATGAGGTATTCTCGAATCATAGTCACATGCATCGCTCGAGTATACCCCGCGAGGGCACCGTTATACCGTATTTCCGCAGTATGCGTGAGGCGTGCGTATTAATTTTTTTGCCTTAAGAATTGGCATTCGTTCGAAATTTGGGCACAAGTGCGAATAGAGTCGTTTCGACGAAACGTTTCCATTACTACGTTGGAAAAATTCGGCTATGTCATTTAGTATTTTTGCGGATTTTTCCGAGCGGCGGAACATTTTTGGATTAACGGGAGGGTGACACTTGTCACCTCATTGACGGCAAAGAGGAGGCTTGGCCTTGGCCGATTGGTCCCTCCTTTTGTGCCTTGTTTTGTGGCTTGTTTTGTGGAGTGTTTTGTGGAGTGTTTTGTGGGTGCACTTGGCTTGATCTTGGCCTTACACTTGCCTAACACATGGATGGATCTTGGCCATTGGTTGGCCTTTGGCCTATAAATAGCTCCCTTTGTGAAGACTTTCTTCATCCACAAATTGCCTAAGTCTTGAAGTTCTCTTCCTCCTCCCTTGTGAAATTGGCCCACCACACCCCTTTCCCCTGAAAGCTTTCCCACTTTGTGGTGCCTTGGCAGTGGGTACCCCTAGCCTAGTTGTTTCGTGATAATACCCTTGTTGTGCTATAGAAATACTCAACTAGTATTGTTATAATGCCCAAACTACCTTAGCCTTCGACCTGGTAGTATTCCAAAGATACCTCTATACGTAGAACCCTAAATACTACCTTTTGTCCTTTTAGTCTCAACCCGAAACCATAATGATATCTTCATGTTTGTTTGAAGTACTTAAGAGTTGTGGGTTAGAACTACTATGGGTTTTTTGGAGCGTATTGAGCACTCCTGAGTAGGAGCTAAACCTTGCTCGTGAGCGACATTAAACTCGGATAATTTTGGGCTTATCGAGGTAAATATCTTGTCCCTATTGTAATTGGAAATTACATATGTGTTGAATATATAGTTGTTGTATACTATATATAGAATCAACTTGGTATTGTGGCAATGTCCGCTGACTTAAGCTCAAGAATGAAGAATTGAACGATGAATCATAGAAGGTTAATAAAGAGAAGAATCGAATCGTAATTACCTAGGGTTGTATTCTGAAGAGACTTATGTAGCATTCTTGTGTAGTAGAATTGTACGCGTCCTGTTAGGCGTGTTAACCCCGGTTGGCTTGGTAGCCAGCCTCGATAGAAGGAGGAGATTTACGCTGTTGCGGGAGAGTCGCCGAATTTTATGTAGAAAGATGGGAACGTGTGTTTATGATTTAATAGACGTTTGTGGCCTTTATAGGTGAAAGTACTAAGAGTAGCGTATTCTACTCGAGTGGAAAGGGCTAGCAAGGTTGTAGTACTTGGAGCATTTTGCTTATTGTCGATAAATCGTCGCGAGGTATGTGAACCTCTTCCTATCTCTTCTAGCATGATATGTGTGAACTATGTAGTACGGTGACGCATACGTGTTAATCGTGTTTGATTGTTCTTAAAACATAAAGTGTTATAACGGCTTTATGGGAAGTTGGTTATAACAGCTTTATGTAGATAAGAAAATACTTTGTGGTTTTAAAAGGTAACTGATGTGAATTATAACTGGCTAGTTATAATAAAGAACTTGATGTATTTCAAAAGATTTCTAAATCGTTTTGAAGGAGAGTAACACTTGGTTTTAAAGGTTTTAAAAAGAGTTATACTAGCTTGATGGGAGTTAGGTATAATGTCTTAAGAAAGGTAAAGAAAATGGTTTACTGATGTTAGAAGTTAAGAGACTTGATCTTATAAGATAAGAGACTTAACTTATTTGTTTTAATGTGGATGTTTGTGTGAAACCTCATTCGTGAGTAATGAGTACTTGGTTTTATTTAAAGGATAATGTTTCTTGATTTCGAATCGAATGTGTATCGGCAGCACCACCGCAGCGTTAATAAAGGAAAATGTATTGAATAATGATGAATTGTATTAAAACCGTAGAAACCTCCATCCGCATAGAAACTAAGATGAGACAAAATGATATTACATTTTCTAGATCATGGTCTTTGTAATAAGAATGTTGTAAACAAGAATAACCTACTCTCACGTGAGACTTATATTACTAAATTGTTCTAAAAAGAAATCAAGTGATTAAGTTTATGAACTATGAAACCATTTGAAATGAGAAGCTTGAGTAATTGAAACTAGGCAAACTGGAACTTAGGAAAAGAATGTTGTTACTTGATTTTGAAAAGGGATGTGGGTTGGTCATTCTTATACTACGGGTATCGGGTGACTTTTATAAAAGTAATGGATCTCTTTTAAAAAGAACTTAACGTATGTAGTACTTTGGGGTTAAAAACCCGGACTTTGGCATAATATGAAAGTACCTTGAGTTGTGTGAAGCTTGCCTATGCTTGTTGTTGTGAAACTTGCCTATGCTTGTGATGATAGCCTTTGTTGTGCCAGTGTGGTATTTCTGTGTTACCGTGTCTCTTGATAGAGGGCCGGTTGACTTGTTGAGAACTTACTTGGACGTGCTGGCAGTGATGGAGAATTCCACGGGTATGTTTCCATTTTGATTACGGTCTTGTTGTTGATGTCACATGGACATGCCTACACCGTGCAAGATTCCGGGGCATGTGGCGTACGGCGGGGTTGACCACGATATATTGTTATTGAGGTAACATGGACATGTCTACACCGGCACGAGATTCGGCATGTGGCGTGCGGCGCTTATTATTGTTGCAAACATGGACGTGTCTACCGTGCAAGATTCCGGGGCATGTGGCGTACGGCGTGGTTGACCAAGATATTCTTATTGAGGCAACACGGGCGTGTCTACACCGACGCGATTCGGGGCATGTGGCCACGCGGCCTTATTATTGTTGCATCGTGGACATGTCTACACCGAGGCGAGATTCGGGGCACGCGCCATGATGCGAACATGATGGATGTTATGGGCGTGAGACCCATAGTCATATTTAGTGGTGACTTTGAGGCGTGAGTCCCGATCGACTGCTTTTATGTTGCATCGTATTTTGGTTATCATACATGTCTCCCGCTTGTTAAGCTATTATGATTTCATTCTGATGTTGTGATTTCACATACTTGGTACTGTTATCGACCTCCTGGGGGCTGCGTCATGCCGCAGTAGAGGTACATCGCCGTGGATCCTCGCCTCGTGATCTCGATTCGGCGTTTTGGGAGCTCCGTTTCTCGGAGGCTTATCTTTTGCATGTGTTCCCCGAGTTGTAGGTTCTTGTACATTCAGGGTACGGCGGGCCCTGTCCGTCATAGTCGTTGTAAATCTTAAGTGCGTAGAATCTGTTGTGGCGGGGTTGTAAAAGGATTAAACTGTTCGGATTTATGTATATCTCGCAAAAGCTGTTTTGGTTGGCTGTCTATTTATTATATCTCTTGTTTCATGATTCATGTTTTATTTTCCGCTGGTTTCTCCGATGTTGTATCACTAGGGTGCCCGGTAAGGCACGATGCGGGCGGGTCGGGCGTTACAAAGTGGTATCGTGAGCGATTAGTCCTCGGAAAGTGTCTGACCGTGTCTAGTAGAGTCTTGATTATCGGTGTGTTGTGCACCATCTATAATCGAGAGGCTATAGGACATTTAGGATTGGTTTCATTCTTCTCATTCCGAGATCGTGCCTTAGAGCCGTGTTGTAAGTTGGACCCTCCGACGTGTTTCGTTTTACGATTATGCCTGCGAAGGCAACCAGGGCGAAGGGCAAGGCGGCCGAGGCTGCTAGTGGGATTCGAGGAGTACGAGCGCGAGCGGCCCGGACTGAGGTAGTGCTTCAGAGCGAGTTTTGCGGCCGCCCGACCAGCGAGTTTAGAGCGCAGCGATGGCTGCCGAGACTGATACACGAGCCTCGGTCCGCGATGCAGGCGGGAGAGATGGATCACAAGAGATGGCGATTATTGGCGGGTTGTGGCGGATATGAGATAGGTGGCAGCCTGGGGATTCGATTCAGCGGCTGTGGTGCACAGGCGAGCGGTTTGAGGCTACTGGATTTCTTAGTTGTAGCACTTTGAGTTTTACTGGTCGGCGGGAGGATGATCCGCAGGAGTTCATCCGTCGATTCTGCAGGATCATGCGGGTGATCAAGGCTTCGTAGTCGGTGACATTTGTTCGCATCGGTGCGTGATACCGCGATCGATTGGTTTGACTTCGTGGGAGCTTTCGGGAGAGCATGCACTTCCACCGCTTGAGACGAGTTTTGGGGCCTTCCGGCACATTTCTTGCCTCCACAAATGAGGAGGGCTCGGCCGACAGATTTTTGATGTTGAGGCGTAACGCGCGTCTGATTGGAGTACAATGTGAGTTCGACTCATTGGCGGTATGTTCCGCATTAGTAGCTAGTATGGAGGATCGAGTGCACCGATATGTTCTGAGGCTCGATGATTACCTAGCGAGAGTTGTTCGTGTTTCTCTTCACGGCATGGACATTGCCCGCATTCGTGCTCATGCACTTGGGTGCGAGGCGCGCAGATCGGCAGGTGGACCGCTTTGCGAGAAGAAGGCGAGGCCGGATATTTTGGCGACTTTCGAGGCGGACCGCCTCGGCCAGACTAGTTATGTACCTCGCCATTGCAGTGGTCCTCCGCAGCCGGGACCCTTGGGATATTCGGGAGCGTGTCGTGGCTCCTGTGTTTGAGATGTTGAGAAGTAGGGGTGTTGGCGACGCAGCCTTTACCTCGGTGTGGTCGATGTGGTAGACCGCATTTCGAAGTGTCGTAGTACCAGGAGCTTGTTATTCTCGCGCCAACAGGGCCCATATGACGAGACCGTCAGGCTGGGGTAGCTGGTAGGATAGCATGACTACTAGAAGCGATTGCGGGCCACGGTAGGTCGCGGTGGAAGTTCGATTTTAGCGGTCCTCGAACGCCTAGTTTGTGTATATCCTTAACCTCAGAGTTTTGTGTGTATTGATGTTGTCGATGTGTTTAATGATATGTTTGGATAGCTTTGTGCTAAAATGTGATTTAGAAACTCGTTAGTGAAAGGGTAAGTCCTGGTAGTGCGAGATGCAAGTGGGAGCTTTCCTGATGTGCAATAGTAAGATTGTTCCGGATCGGGGAACAAGAGATTGGCCCGGATGGGGGTCGGGTTGAGGCCCATTTGCGGGTCAACCCGTAACCCGTTTGGGGTGGGTCAGTTAGGTGGTCGCCCGGTGGTAGGTCACGAGGGTGCTAGGCCCAAGTTTAGATGACCATCGTATGAGTTCGTGGACGTTCGATCGAGAATCAGTTCGTGAAGGCGGGAATGGCCTTAGGGGAAATCGAGGTTAGGGAGATGACCAAGTTTGGAGGTAGTGACTCCAAGGGTTGGAAACAGGAGCGTTGACAGAAGTGTGGTGCGGATACTAGAACGAGTTCGAGTGTTCGTGACGAGTACTACGAGAAGGAAAAGTGAACGATGTTTTGTGGCAGTGTGGCATGATTGTTTTCACGTATAGCGGTGAAGACTATCTCGACGCCGTTGTTTTGAGACCTTGAAGGAACATTCGGACGAATGTTTCTAAGGGGATGAATGTTATACCGTATTTCCGCAGTATGCGTGAGGCGTGCGTATTAATTTTTGCCTTAAGAATTGGCTTTGGTTCGAAATTTGGGCACAAGTGCAGAATAAGTCGTTTCGACGAAACGTTTCCATTACTTACGTTGGAAAAATTCGGCTATGTCATTTAGTATTTTTGCGGATTTTTCCGAGCGACGGAACATTTTTGGATTAACGGGAGGTGACACTTGTCACCTCATCGACGCAAAGAGGAGGCTTGGCTCGCCGATTGGTCCCTCCTTTTGTGCCTTGTTTTGTGGCTTGTTTTGTGGAGTGTTTTGTGGAGTGTTTTGTGGGTGCACTTGGCTTGATCTTGGCCTTACACTTGCCTAACACATGGATGGATCTTGGCCATTGGTTGGCCTTTGCTTGGCCTATAAATAGCTCCCCTTTGTGAAGACTTTCTTCATCCACAAATTGCCTAAGTCTTGAAGTTCTCTTCCTCCCTCCCTTGTGAAATTCGTCCACCACACCCCTTTCCCACCGAAAGCTTTCCCTTTGTGGTGCCTTGGCAGTGGTACCCACTAGCCTAGTTGTTTTCGTATAATACCCCTTGTTGTGGTATAGAAATACTCTCCTAGTATTGTTATAATGCCCAAAATACCTTAGCCTTGTACCTTGTAGTATTCCAAAGATACCTCTATACGTAGAACCCGGAAATACTACCTTTTTGTCCTTTTTAGTCTCAAACCGAAACCCTAAGGAAATCTTCATTGTTGTTTGAAGTACTTAAGATCAGTTGGTTAGAACTTCTAAGGGTTGTTTGGAGCGGATTGGAGCACTCGGAGTAGGAGCTAAACCTTGCTCAGGAGCGACATTAAACTCGGATAATTTTGGGCTTATCGAGGTAAATATCTTGTCCCCCTATTGTAATTGGAAATTACATAAGTGTTGAATATATAGTTGTTGTATACTATATATAGAATGAACTTGGTATTGTGGCAATGTCTGTTGACTTAAGCTCAAGAATGAAGAATTGAACAAGAATCATAGAAGGTTAATAAAGAGAAGAATCGAATCGTAATTACCTAGGGCTGTATTACAGTAGACTTATGTAGCATTACTGTGTAGTAGAATTGTACGCGTCCGGTTAGACGTGTTAACCCCCCCCCCCCCCCGGGTTGGCTTGGTAGCCGACCTCGATAAAGGAGGAGATTTCTGCTTGCGGGAGAGTCGCCGAATTTTCTGTAGAAAGATGGGAACGTGTGTTTATGATTTAATAGACGTTTGTGGCCTTTATAGGTGAAAGTACTAAGAGTAGCGTATTCTACTCGAGGAGTGGAAAGGGCTAGCAAGGTTGTAGTACTTGGAGCATTTTGCTTATTGTCGATAAATCGTCGCGAGGTATGTGAACCTCTTCCTATCTCTTCTAGCATGATATGTGTGAACTATGTAGTACGGTAGACGTACATGTGTTAACTGTGTTTGATTGTTCTTAAAACATAAAGTGTTATAACGGCTTTATGGGAAGTTGGTTATAACAGCTTTATGTAGATAAGAAAATACTTTGTGGTTTTAAAAGGTAACTGATGTGAATTATAACTGGCTAGTTATAATAAAGAACTTGATGTATTTCAAAAGATTTCTAAATCGTTTTGAAGGGAGAGTAACACTTGGTTTTAAAGGTTTTAAAAAGAGTTATACTAGCTTGATGGGGAGTTAGGTATAATGTCTTAAGAAAGGTAAAGAAAATGGTTTACTGATGTTAGAAGTTAAGAGACTTGATCTTATAAGATAAGAGACTTAACTTATTTGTTTTAATGTGGATGTTTGTGTGAAACCTCATTCGTGAGTAATGAGTACTTGGTTTTATTTAAAGGATAATGTTTCTTGATTTGAAATCGTAATGTGTATCGACAGCACCAACTGCGGCGTTAATAAAGGAAAATGTATTGAATAATGATGAATTGTATTAAAACCAGTAGAAACCTCCATCTGCATAGAAACTAAGATGAGACAAAATGATATTACATTTTCTAGATCATGGCTGCTGTAATAAGAATGTTGTAAACAAGAATAACCTACTCTCACGTGAGACTTATATTACTAAATTGTTCTAAAAAGAAATCAAGTGATTAAGTTTATGAACTATGAAACCATTTGAAATGAGAAGCTTGAGTAATTGAAACTAGGCAAACTGGAACTTAGGAAAAGAATGTTGTTACTTGATTTTGAAAAGGGATGTGGGTTGGTCATTCTTATACTACGGGTATCGGGTGACTTTTATAAAAGTAATGGATCTCTTTTAAAAAGAACTTAACGTATGTAGTACTTTGGGGTTAAAAACCCGGACTTTGGCATAATATGAAAGTACCTTGAGTTGTGTGAAGCTTGCCTATGCTTGTTGTTGTGAAACTTGCCTATGCTTGTGATGATAGCCTTTGTTGTGCCAGTGTGGTATTTCTGTGTTACCGTGTCTCTTGATAGAGGGCCGGTTGACTTGTTGAGAACTTACTTGGACGTGCTGGCAGTGATGGAGAATTCCACGGGTATGTTTCCATTTTGATTACGGTCTTGTTGTTGATGTCACATGGACATGCCTACACCGTCTGAGATTCCGGGGCATGTGGCCACGCGGCAGGTTGACCATGATATATTGTTATTGAGGTAACATGGACATGTCTACACCGATGCAGTATTCCGGGGGCATGTGGCCATGCGGCCTTGTTATTATTGTTGCAAACATGGACGTGTCTACACCGATGCAGTATTCCGGGGGCATGTGGCCATGCGGCAGGGTTGACCAGTATATTCTTATTGAGGCAACATGGACGTGTCTACACCGTCACGATTCCGGGGCGTGGCCGTGCGGCGCTTGTTATTGTTGCATCATGGACATGTCTACACCGAGGCAGTATTCCGGGGGCATGCGGCCATGATGCGAACATGATGGATGTTATGGGCGTGAGACCCATAGTCATATTTGAGTGGTGACTTTGAGGGCGTGAGTCCCCGGACTGTTTTATGTTGCGTCGTATTTTGGTTATCATACATGTCTCCGCTTGTTAAGCTATTATGATTTCATTCTGATGTTGTGATTTCACATACTTGGTACTGTTGTCTTGACCTCCTTGGGCCGCGTTCATGCCGCAGTAGAGGTACATCGGTAGTGGATCCTCGCTCTCGTGATCTCGATTCAGCGTTTTGGGAGCTCCGTTTCTCGGAGGCTTATCTTTTAGTATGTGTTCCTCGAGTTGTAGGTTCTTGTACATTCAGGGGTATGGCGGGGCCCTGTCCCGTCATAGTCGTTGTAAATCTTAGAGGTCTGTATAACTGTTGTGGGCAGGGTTGTAAAAGGATTAAACTGTTCGGATTTTATGTATATACTGAAGGCAACTGTTTTGGTTGGCCTGTCTATTTATTATATCTCTTGTTTCATGATTCATGTTTTATTTTCCGCTGGTTTCCTCTGATGTTGTATCACTAGGGTGCCCGGGGTAAGGCACGATGCGGGCCGGGTTGGGCGCATGTGCAGCTTAACCCCAGTATCATGTCAAGAGGTGAGTGATGTAATACTAACATAACTTCAGTTAAACAACATAAGCACAATAAGAATAACCTCTTATAAAAACGTTACAAGACACTAACACACATAACATCACAATATGTCTACTCAACAAGCCATCTTATTATACTTTCCGGAAATCAATACAAGTCTTTCATAAACACATAAGTAAACTATTCCTTTTATCTCTCTTAAGCCGTTATACCTAACTTCCCATAAAGCTAGTATAACTCTTAAGCTTTTTGTTTTAAAAACAAATATTCTTCTTCTTTCAAAAATGATTTATAATTCTTCTGAAAGACTTCAAGATTCTTATTATTTAGACTCAAGTCAAAAGACGTCAAGTAAAACCATGTTCAGTTAACACGTACGCGTCACCGCACTATATATATACTTAAAATATCATGCTCAAGAGTATAGGAAGAATCACATACCTCCTCTGAAATCCACCGCCAAGTCGAATATGTCGTGCAGAATCAACCTATAATAGTCGACACGTCTATCAATGTCTAGACTACTCAGACTATTCTAAGCAGAGGTTCTTTATTCTACGGAAATTTGGGCAGCACCTCCCTACAGTCAAGCTACACAAGTCTCAGAAATCTGATCCTTATGTAAATGCAGTTCAATCTTCTTTATTATTCTTCCGATGTGATTTGATTCAATTCTATTCTGTAATATCCTTCTATATCTTATACTCAAGTCTTAACTATTCTTTTGTGTAATATCCAATTACAATAGAAGGACAAGAGTATTTACCTCGATAAGCCCAAAATTATCCAAGTAAAAATGTCGATCCTGAGCAAGGTTTAGCTCCTAATCTGAACGCTCCAATCCGCTCCAAGAAACCCTTAGAAGTTTCTACACAACTTCTACTTACAACTTCAACCAACAATGAAGTTTCTCCTAGGGTTTCGTTTAGTGGCTAAAGGAAGTATAGTAGTATTTTCCGGACTCTAAGTATAGAGGTAACTTTGGAAATACTACAAGGGATTGGCTAAGGTATTTTGGGGATAGTAACAATACTTGGAGAGTATTTCTACCAAGAGGGGGGTATGTTTGGACGAGAGCAATTTCCAAGGGAAGGGGGGTGTGTCTCGGCTAGGACACTACAAAGGGGGAGGGGGTGGTTTCGGCCAAGGCCTTCTCAAGGGGGAGGGGGAGGCTTGGGCGAGAACTACACAAAGGGAGGGAGGGATTTTTAGACTTGGAAAGTTGATTTGTGGATGAAGAATTCATCAACTCAAGGGGGGTATTTATAGGGCTTTCAAGGGCCAAGATGAAGCCAAGTGGTAGGCAAGTGTATGGTGGAGATTTGCACAAGTGCACCCTATCCTACTCCACAAATCCCTCACAAACATTGACCCAAGTTTTAGGCCACAAAACAAGCCACAAAATCTTGCCAAGAATCGTCAGTGCAGCCCGGCAGGGTGACAAGTGTCACCCTCTCGTTGGTCCAAAATATTTCATCTCTCGGAAAAATCCGCAAAAATTATAAATGACATAGCCGGAATTTTCCCTACGCAAAGTTTGGAAAACGTTTCGTCGGAAAACAATTCGTTTCGTGGGTTGTGCACCAATTTCGTCCATAGTGCCTATCTTAAGGCTAAACTTTTGTACGTATGCCCTTACGTACATACTCTGAAAATATGGGGTATAACAAACATATCAAGTACCGAACACATAGAAAATCTTTCATTTTAGCTATGCCAAGGTACCAGAACATCATGTACCAACCACATATAAAATCTTTCATTTTAGTTATGCCAAGGTACCAAAACATCATGTACCAAACACATATAACATCTTTCATTTTAGCTATGCCAAGGTACCAAAACATCATGTACCAAACACATATAACATCTTCCATTTAGCTATGCCAATATACCAAAATATCATGTACCAAACACATATACCATCTTTCATTTAGATAAACCTAGGTACCACAAGGAATCCGAATCCATTTTAAAACACATATATCCACCGTACACTCATTTTATAAAAACCATGCCAAAAGGAAGAAAGCATAGTTCACCTACCGTTTGTCGTCTGTACCAACTCGACTCCAATGCTTACTAAAAACGCTTACCAACATTTCCCATAAGGCTTGGTAAGGACTTAGGAATAATTTAGACATGTCTTTAGCATAGAATTAATAACATGAATACTCCTTAACTTCTAAGAGTAGAATAACTTTTGAAACAATACCACAGTTATGGTTCATACATAGAATCATGCCAAAAGAAAGAAGGAAGAGGTTCACATACCTTATCGTCGAACTAGCCCACTCACTATTAGAATGCGTCTCGTCTAGTACTTCAATCTATAATAACAATAACACTTCTATCAACTTCATGAATACTAGTATACGTAGTATATACTATACCATATAAAGACTCTCCTTTCATATAAAAATTCGGGCAGCGCTTCCCCTATTTATACATACTTTTCCACCTTAAAAATAAGGCCAATAACATCAATAACCAAGAACTACTTAAGGGAACAACCAAAATAACAACCAAGGTGATTCACACACTTACTTCTCATGCAAATCCGGCCTCTTAATCCACATAGAAACAGTCCATACTTCTACAACAATGAAGGTAAAACGTGAAGCTTACAACACATTTATATACCTTTATTCATTTAGGACTTACGTTAGCCATTTACCACGTTAAACATGCATAATTGTGACTAAATTTCCAGCATTATAACGTCACAATATAGTCCCTAAAACAACACAACAACGTCTCACAATTTCATGCAGTGTTTCGGCCAACTACTACAACCGAAGCCATTTCCCTACCTTCTTATAATCCAATTCACATTCCAACACTTATATATAAGACATATCAACTTGTAACAACAAGATTTCCTTCATTTTAACATGCAAGTGGTAATGATAACAACAACAATAACCAAAACAGTCCCAATTCGGCTATCATGCCAAAAACTGAGACATGTATTTATTGTTCTCCTTTTTACTTAACACAAGTTCATCCCTTACTTATAACAACATGTAAACTCCATTAATCTCTATAGGAAGAAGAATCCTTACCTTAACTAGCCAAAACAGTCCATAAGTTCTCGGCTCACAGTTTTCTCTTTGATCCACTTCTTCAAGTCGCAACAACACACATGTATCCTCTACAAACTTGTATCCATATTGCCTTTATGTTTTTCTTCCAAAAATTTCATAATAAGCTTAGCGTTTCAATACAATATTCTTGGCCAAAACCGTGGTTTAAAGTGTTATACCCCGTATTTCCAGAGTATGTACGTGAGGGCGTACGTATACAATTTGAGCCTTAAAGTAGGCATAGGTTCGAATTTGTGCACAAGTGCCGAAAGGAGTCGTTTTTCGACGAAACGTTTCCACAGCTTTCGTAGGAAAAATTCCGGCTATGTCATTAATAATTTTTGCGGATTTTTCCGAGAGACGAAACATTTTGGACCAACGGGAGGGTGACATGTGTCACCCTCACATCGGGCGTGAAGTGGGCGGCGAGGCATCAATGGCACGTTTTTTGTGTTGATTCTTGGTCAAGGGTTAGGTAGGATATTTTGGTGGTAGATGGATAAGGTGCACTTGGCTTGATCTTTGCCTTACACTTGCCTAACACTTGGATGGATCTTGGCCATTGGTTGGCCATTCCTTGACCTATAAATACCCCTCTAAGTTGAAGAGTTATTTCATCCAAACTTGAGCAATCTATCTAAGTCTCAAAATCCCTCCTCTCCCTCAACCTTGTTCTCGTCCAAACACCACCCCTCTCCCCTCTTGAAGGCCTCGGCGAACCCCCACTTGCCTTTGTGGTGCCCTACCCGAGGGGTACCCCCCCAAGCCAAGTTGTTTTCGTATAATACCCATTTTTGTGGTATAGAAATACTCTCCTAGTATTGTTATAATTCCCAAATACTTTATCCCATATACCTTGTAGTACTTTCCAAAGTACCCTTTTTATACAAAAGCCCAGAAAATACTATTATACTTCCTCGATACAAAAACGAAACCACAGGAAAAACCTTCATAGTCGGTTGAAGTGTTAAGTAGAAGTTGGTTAGAACTTCTAAGGGTTGGTTGGAGCGGGTTGGAGCGCACGGAGTAGGAGCTAAACCTTGCTCAGGATCGACATATAAACTCGGATAATTTTGGGCTTATCGAGGTAAACATTCTTGACCTTCTGTTGTAATTGGAAATTACATGTTGTAGGAGTATATAGTTAAGTATACTATATATAGAACTGAACATAGTTGTGCGGCAATGTCTTTTGACTTAAGCCTGAATAATACTTACGGCAATGTCTTGCGACTTAAGCCTGAATTTTAAGAAGTGAACTGAACTGTAATTACATAGGACTGTATTACGATGAGGCTTGTAGTATTCGTGAGTAGAATATGCAGCGTCCGGTTAGAGGTGCAAACCCCGGTTGGCTTGGTAGCGGCCTCAATAGAGGAGGAGATTTATCTTTGCGGGGAAAGTGCCGAATTTTCTGTAAGATAATCTACATTGAGATCTAAGATATTAATAGACGCCTTGTGGCCTCTATAGGTTGAAATACTACGTGTGGCGTGGTCTACTTGGCTTAAGGTGTAGCCGACGGTTTGAGGTACTTGAAGCGCTTTGCTATTAGTCGGTAATCGTCGCGAGGTATGTGAACCTCTTCCTATCTGTTCTAGCATGATATGTGTATAACTATGTAGTACGGTAGACGTACATGTGTTTAATGTATTTGATTGGTTTGAAACATAAAGTGTTATAACGGCTTTATGGAAAGTTGGTTATAACAGCTTTATGTAGGTAAGAAAATGCTTTGTGGTTTCAAAGGGTAACTGATTTGACTTATAACGGATTTGATGTGTAGTAATAAAGAACTTGAAGTGTTTCAAAAAGACCTTTTTGAAAGAAGAGTAATACTTGGCTTTGAAAACATAAGAGTTATACTAGCTTTATGGGAAGTTAGGTATAACGTCTTAAGAGAGATAAAGAGAATGGTTTACCGATTTTTAGAAGATAAGAGACTTGACTTAAATGTATGAATTTTGGGTGAAACCTCATTCGTGAGTAATGAGTACTTGGTTTTTAAAAGGAATAATGTTTTACTGATTTCGGAAATCAGAATAAGTATCGACAAACCACTGCAGCGTTAATAAAGGGAAATGTAAAGACTAATGAAGTATTATTAAAACCAGTAGAAACCTCCATCTGCATAGAAGCTAAGATGAGACAAAATGATATTACATTTCCTAGATCATGACTGCTTAATAAGATTGTTTATAAACAAGAATAACCTACTCACCTATAAGGCATATGTTTCTCAAAACGTTTAAAGGAGAATTATGTTTAAAGGATTAAAACTATGAACTACGAAACCTTTTCTAAAATGAGAAACTTGAGCATTTGAAATTAGGCAAACTTGAACGTTTGGAAAATAAGGTTGTTACTTGATTTTACAAAGGAAAGCATTTTGGTTTACTTAACGATGTTAGTCACTCTATTTTTATACTACGGGTATCGGGTGACCTTTGTAAAAGAAATGGATCTTTAAAAGTAATTTAACGTACGTAGTACCTTAGGGTTAAAACCCGGACTTTGGCATAAAATGAAAGTACTTTGAGTTGTGTATATCTTGCCTATGCTTGTTGTCGTGAAGCTTGCCTATGCTTGTTGTCATGAAGCTTGCCTATACTTGTTGTTGTGAAACTTGCCTATGCTTGTTGTGATAGCCTTTGTTGTATTTCTGTACCCCGCGTCTCTCGATGGAGGGCCGGTTGATTTGTTATGAACGATTCTACACCGAGTCCCACGAGATGGGCAGGGACACGTATTTCATTTTATTATACACCGAGTCCCACGAGATGGGCAGGGACACGTATTCCATTTGATTATACACCGAGTCCCACGAGATGGGCAGGGACACGTATTCCATCTGATTTTTACGAGTCCGAGATGGCGAGGACACGTATTTCATCCGATTTTTACATCGAGTCCCACGAGATGGGCAGGGACACGTATTTCATCTGATTCTACACCGAGTCCCACGAGATGGGCAGGGACACGTATTTCATCTGGTTATCATACATGTCTCCTGCTTTATATAGACTATTATGATTTCATTTACAGTCTTTTACAGTTTCACATACTTGGTACCTGTTATCGACCTCGCCGGGGTGCGTTCATGCCGCAGGTGGAAGTACATCGGTTGTGGATCCTCGCTCATAGGATCACAGTTCAGCGTGTCGGGAAGCCCCATTTCTTCGGAGGCTTATCTTTTGGTATGTTACCCTGAGTCTGTAGATTCTTATACGTTCAGGGGTATGGCGGGGCCACGTCCGTCATAGTTGTTGTAAAAATCTTAAGTGCAGCTTTGTTGTGGCGGGGTTTGTAAAAGGATAAATTCGGGTATTTATGTATATATGATGAAGGCAAATCGTTTTGGTTGCTTTGTTTATTTATCTTGTAGCTTAATTCATGTGCTTGTTGTTATTTCCGCTGATTTTCTCGATGTTGTATCACTAGGGTGCCCGGTAGGCACGATCCACGGGCAGGTTGGTCGTGACAAAAGTGGTATCAGAGCAGTTAGTCCTCGGAAAGTGTCTACAGACCGTGTCTAGTAGAGTCTTGATTATCGGTGTGTTGTGTACCACATCTATAATCAGGAGGCTCTAAGACATTTAGGATTGGTTTCCATTCTTCTCATTCCGAGATCGTGCCACAGAGTTGTGTGATAAGTTGGACCCTCCGACGTATTCCTTTCCTTTACGATTATACCTCGCGTAAGGCAACCTGAGCCCGGATGGGCAAGGCGATCGAAGGCATTAGTGAGATCTGAGGAATGCAGCGCGAGCGTCGATGCTGAGCAGTGCTTAAAGCGGCCCGAGTTTCGCGACGCCGCCCGACCAGCGAGTTTAGAAGCGCAGCGATGGGTGCTGAGACTCTGATACACGAGCCTCGGTCCCACGGCTGGAAGCGAGATGAGATGGGTACAAGAGATGGCGATTACTAGCGGTCGTGGCAGATATGAGGATAGGTGGATCGTGATTCGGCCCAGAGCACCCGTAGTTCACCCCGGCGAGCAGTTTGAGGCTATGGGACTTTACGAGTTGTAGCGCTTGGTGTTCTATGGATCGAGGCGAGGATGACCTCGAGGAGTTTATCCGACTCTACGGATCATGAGTGATCGAGTTTCAGAGGCAAAGTCGGTGGTATTGGGTTCACATCACCGCGTGATCTGCGATTGATCGTTTTGATCGTGGGAGTTGTCGGGAAGAGCATGCACTTCGGCCGTATGGGACGAGATCTCAAGGGCTTTTCTTTCACATTTCTTTCCCACACAGATGAGGAGGGCTCGGGCAGATTTTTGACGTTGAGCGGGGCGGGCGGGCGGTTAGAGAGTACAATGTGGAGTTCGACTCATTAGCTCGGTATGTTCCATTGTGGTAGCCGATATGGAGGGCCAGTACACCGCTACGCCACGGGCTGGATGATTACTTGGCGAGGCTTATGCAGGTGTAGCTCTTCACCGGCATGGACATTGCCGCGTGCAAGCTCATGCACTAGGATGTGAGGCACGGAGAGGTCGACGGAATGACGAGATCAGCGAGAAGAGGGCGAGCAGCGAGGTCCTTTGGTAACTTTCAAGGCGGACCGCCTCAGTGATCTAGTTATGTACCTCCACGATGCAGTGGTCCCCGATCGCCGGGGCGTTCAGGTATTCGGAGCTGGTCGAGCTCGTGGCTTCTCGTTCGAGATATACATGGGTTAGCGATCGGGTTGAGTTTTCCTCGGTGTACGATGTGGCGGGCGTCATCGGGAATGTCGTCTTTTTGGTGCTTGTTTTCTGCGGCGTCGTGGCCATATGACGAGAAATCCTAGTAGGAAGGATGCAAGCGAATGACTCATCCTACCGGATCGATGGCGAGTTCATCGCCTTCTACTATGCGCCTGCGCAGTGGGCTTATGATTAGAGTGAGCGGTAGCTTGTGTATATCCTTAACCCTCAGAGGCTTGTATGTTTTGATGTTATGTTAATGTGTTAAGTGTTATGTTGGATAGCTTTGTGCTAAAATGTGATTTAGGAACACGTTGGTGAAAAGGGTAAGCACAGGGTGAGAAAATGATGAACCTTAGAATATTACAGTTGAGACCTTAGATGTAAAGCGCCGTCTTGAGTACAAGATTTTGCAGTGATCCTTGTCGAGTGCATTTTATGCCTAGAATGTATTGTGTGATAAGTCCAGGTTGGGTAAATGAAAGTGGTATCTTTCATGATGTGATTTAGCAAGATTGTTCCGTGTCGAGAGCAAGAGTTGGCGCGACGATGGGTCGGGTTGGGGCCATGTGGCGGGCCAACCCGCGGCTGTTCGGTGGGGTCAGCTGCAGGTGGTCCCGCCGGTGGCAGGTCACGAGGTGCTATGCCCAGTTTAGATGACCATCGTATGAGTTCGTGGATACGTTCGACGAGAATCAGTTCGTGAAGGCGAGAATGGCCTTAGAAATCGAGGTTAGTAAGATGACCAAGTTTGGAGGTAGTAACTCGAGGTTGGAAACAGAAACGTTGTAAGTGTGGTACGTATACTAGAAGAGTTCAAGTGTTCGAGAAGAGTACGACGAGTAAGGGTAGAGGCGAGCATGTATTGCGAGCATAGATATGATCATTTCTTGTAAAGGGAGAAGGTGCGGAGGATGTATATTTTAGACCTCAGGGATCGTATGCAGTCCGGTACCATTTTTTTTGTATCCGGAGTGACACTATAACCTATCGTCAAAGTGACAAGAGTTTGTGATGTTAGAGGTGTTTTCCTCGTGGACTTGGATATAAGTATTTGCGTGCATGTGTTATTTCGTGGCCAGTTGTGGCGTTGGCAACTTGTTAGAAGAACTTTATCGTTATCCGTCTTGAGAAGGAACATTCGGGACGAATGTTTCTAAGGAGGGGAGAATGTTATACCCCGTATTTCCAGAGTATGTATGTGAGGGCGTACGTATACAATTTGAGCCTTAATGTAGGCATAGGTTCGAATTTGTGCACAAGTGCCGAAAGGAGTCGTTTTTCAACGAAACGTTTCCACAGCTTTCGTAGGAAAATTCGGCTATGTCATTAATAATTTTGTGGATTTTTAGAGGCGAAACATTTTGGACCAACGGGAGGGTGACATGTGTCACCCTCACATTGGACGTGAGAAGTGGACGGCCAAGGCATCAATGGCACGTTTTTTGTGTTGATTCTTGGTCAAGGGTTAGGTAGGATATTTTGGTGGTAGATGGATAAGGTGCACTTGGCTTGATCTTGGCCTTACACTTGCCTAACACTTGGATGGATCTTGGCCATTGGTTGGCCATTCCTTGACCTATAAATACCCCTCTAAGTTGAAGAGTTATTTCATCCAAACTTGAGAAATCTATCTAAGTCTCAAAAATCCCTCCCTCTCCCTCAACCTTGTTCTCGTCCAAACACCACCCCTCTCCCCCCCTCTTGAAGGCCTCTAGAACCCCACACTGCCTTTGTGGTGCCACTAGCAGGGTACCCACTAGCCTAGTTGTTTCGTATAATACCCATTTTTGTGGTATAGAAATACTCTCTAGTATTGTTATAATGCCCAAATACTTTATCCCATATACCTTGTAGTACTTTCCAAAGTACCACTTTTTATACAAAAGCCGGAAAATACTATTATACTTCCTCACCACAAAAACGAAACCTAAGGAAAAACCTTCATAGTCGGTTGAAGTGTTAAGTAGAAGTTGGTTAGAACTTCTAAGGGTTGGTTGGAGGCGGGTTGGAGCGCCTGAGTAGGAGCTAAACCTTGCTCAGGATCGACATATAAACTCGGATAATTTTGGGCTTATCGAGGTAAACATTCTTGACCTTACATTGTAATTGGAAATTACATGTTGTAGGAGTATATAGTTGAGTATACTATATATAGAACGAACATAGTTGTGCGGCAATGTCTTTTGACTTAAGCTGAATAATACTTACGGCAATGTCTTGCGACTTAAGCTGAATTTTAAGAAGTGAATCAGTAATTACATGGGTGTATTCAGACATGAAGCATGTAGTATTCTTGTGAGTAGAATTGTACGCGTCCGGTTAGGCGTAAACCCCACGGTTGGCTTGGTAGCGGCCTCGATAGAGGAGGAGATTCTGTTGTTGCGGGAGGTTCTGCGAATTTTACGTAAGATAATCTACATTGAGATCTAAGATGTTAATAGGCGCCTTGTGGCCTCTATAGGTTGAAATACTACGTGTGGCGTGGTCTACTTGGCTTAAGGTGGCCGACGGTTTGAGGTACTTGAGCGCTTTGCTATTAGTCGGTCGTCGCGAGGTATGTGAACCTCTTCCTATCTGTTCTAGCATGATATGTGTATAACTATGTAGTACGGTGAGCGTACATGTGTTTAATGTATTTGATTGGTTTGAAACATAAAGTGTTATAACGGCTTTATGGGAAGTTGGTTATAACAGCTTTATGTAGGTAAGAAAATGCTTTGTGGTTTCAAAGGGTAACTGATTTGACTTATAACGGATTTGATGTGTAGTAATAAAGAACTTGAAGTGTTTCAAAAAGACCTTTTTGAAAGAAGAGTAATACTTGGCTTTGAAAACATAAGAGTTATACTAGCTTTATGGGAAGTTAGGTATAACATCTTAAGAGAGATAAAGAGAATGGTTTACCGATTTTTAGAAGATAAGAGACTTGACTTAAATGTATGAATTTTGGGTGAAACCTCATTCGTGAGTAATGAGTACTTGGTTTTTAAAAGGAATAATGTTTTACTGATTTCGGAAATCAGAATAAGTATCAACAAACCACTGCAGCGTTAATAAAGGGAAATGTAAAGACTAATGAAGTATTATTACAACCAGTAGAAACCTCCATTTGCATAGAAGCTAAGATGAGACAAAATGATATTACATTTCCTAGATCATGACTTCTTAATAAGATTGTTTATAAACAAGAATAACCTACTCACCTATAAGGCATATGTTTCTCAAAACGTTTAAAGGAGAATTATGTTTAAAGGATTAAAACTATGAACTACGAAACCTTTTCTAAAATGAGAAACTTGAGCATTTGAAATTAGGCAAACTTGAACGTTTGGAAAATAAGGTTGTTACTTGATTTTACAAAGGAAAGCATTTTGGTTTACTTAACGATGTTAGTCACTCTATTTTTATACTATGGGTATCAGGTGACCTTTGTAAAAGAAATGGATCTTTAAAAGTAATTTAACGTACGTAGTACCTTAGGGTTAAAACCCGGACTTTGGCATAAAATGAAAGTACTTTGAGTTGTGTATAACTTGCCTATGCTTGTTGTCGTGAAGCTTGCCTATGCTTGTTGTCATGAAGCTTGCCTATACTTGTTGTTGTGAAACTTTCCTATGCTTGTTGTGATAGCCTTTGTTGTATTTCTGTACCCCGCGTCTCTCGATGGAGGGCCGGTTGATTTGTTATGAACGATTCTACACTGAGTTCCACGAGATGGCGAGGACACGATTTCATTTTATTATACACCGAGTCCCACGAGATGGCGAGGACACGTGTTCCATTTGATTATACCGAGTCCCGAGATGGCGGGGACACGTATTCCATCCGATTATACACCGAGTCCCACGAGATGGCGAGGACACGTATTTCATCCGATTTTTACACCGAGTCCCACGAGTTGGGCAGGGACACGTATTTCATCTAATTTTTACACCGAGTCCCACGAGATGGGCAGGGACACGTATTTCATCTGATTCTACACCGATTCCCACGAGATGGCGAGGACACGTATTTCATCGGTTATCATACATGTCCCCGATTTATATAGACTATTATGATTTCATTCTGATCTTTTCTGATTTCACATACTTGGTACCTGTTGTACGGACCTCCTTCGGGGGGCTGCGTTCATGCCGCAGGTAGAAGTACATCGGTTGTGGATCTCGCTTATAGGATCACAGTTCAGCGTGTCAGGAAGCCCCATTTCTTCGGAGGCTTATCTTTTGGTATGTTACCACAGTCCAGATTCTTATACGCTCGAGGTATGGCGGGGCCTGTCCGTCATAAATTGTAAAAATCTTAAGTGCATGCCTTTGTTGTAGGCGTGGTTAGTAAAAAGGATAACTGTTCGGGTATTTATGTATATATGATGAAGGCAACTGTTTTGGTTGGCCTGTTTATTTATCTTGTCTCTTAATTCATGTTCATGTTGTTATTTCCGCTGATTTTCTCTGATGTTGTATCACTAGGGTGCCCGGGGTAAGGCACCAGTCACGGGCCCGGGTTCGGGTCGTGACATAAAGTTCTTGGAGAGTTAACTTGGCTTAGAACATAGGTAGAGGGCTTAATCTTGGAAAATATGTTGTCTTTGGTCTTCACCTTTGCTATGGTTTTTGAAATCTTCAAGAACAAGGGAGAGGGATGAGGGTTTGAAGGATGAAGATCTTTTTTATCCTTGTCTTTCAAGACTTGTGGGTTATTTGGTAATATGTAGGACAAGTGGAGGGGGACCCTTGAACCCCACTTGTCCAAAATATCTTCGGATTGGAAAATTTCCGCGTTGGCACCGCAGTGCCGAAAGTTTTGAGTCCCTCTGATGTTATGGCACCACGTTTCTGAAGTTAGGCACCGCGATGCTGCCCCCTGTTGCCCTGATTTTGCCAACTTTCGTCCTTTACCTCGGGAGCTTCTTTTCTGTCTTTTCTGCCCACACTCTATTGAAAAGAATTCAATACCCGTACTACTTCTCGTCGTCCCATTTATTAAACCTAAACATTATTCCTTAGCGAAAATGTGAATATTATTTCCTTCTAACATTCAAATCTTATTTCCTTACTTACGTTCTCACTTAGTAGCCATGGAATTACGGGATGTAACATTCTTCTCCCCTTAGAAACATTCATCCTCGAATGTTCATAATAGGTCTCGAACTATAAATATCTTGGCACAGTCTTTCGTCATAGGACACACAAAGATGCCTCACATGGCCACCGTATAACACATAGTCTCATTCATCATTCACAATAGCCAAATAGGGATCAGAATTACCTGTGGAAAAATCTGGTAACGCCTCTTGGTCGTGACTACAGACCTCTATTATGGTCTGCTGGCATGATAACACTCTGCCCTATGTGGCGCATACCAATAGTAGACGATGAGCCATCAACTGACCCAGTAGGCTGAGTAATACCACCTGTACCATCCCTGGAAGTATAATCTCTCATCATATGACATTGACGGCCGCAAGCAAAACATGCACCTATACTAGAATGGCATCCCCCAATATGGGACTTACCACACCGAGAATATGGAGGCAAAGGTGGCCTCGACTGGCTAGAACCCCCGTATATCTGCAACACGAAACCACAGGTTATGACCCGGCTCACGAATACCCCAAGCGGTCAAACCCTCTGTCTGTATATTGTGGAGGTACATTCTGTGCTGGCTGAGTGGCATATCTAATCTGCTGCTGAGGCTGCCAGCCTCGAAACTCATCAACATATCCCGCCAACATAGGCCTCTTATGCTGGCCTCTGTCATGGCCTCTGTCTGGTTGATGCACTCTATGCCGGTCCTCTACCCCCTGGGCGTAGGTTGTACTCGGGCAATATCCATGCCTGGATGAAAAGCCACTGGCATGCACCCATCAATCAAGTAGCGGTCTAGTTCCATCACATAGCGATGAACTCTATCCGCCATATCCGCACAATGGTAGGCTCATATCTAGCCAATGAATCAAATTCAAGGCTATATTCTCTAACACTCCTGCCGCTCTGGCTCAACTGTAGGAATCTGTAAACCCTAGCCCTCCTCATCTCTGGAGGCAAGAAGTGAACAAGGAATGCCTCTGTAAACTCATCCCATGTAGCTGGAGGAACATCCTTTCCCCTAGACAACTCACAAGACTCATACCAGATTGTAGCTATATCCCGTATCCGGTATGAAGCCAACTCAACCGACTCTGTCTCCGAAGCCTTGATCACCCTCAAGGTATGCTGCAGTTGTCGGATAAACTCCTGCGGGTCATCCTCGGACTCTGACCCGAAAAACTCTGGAGGGTTGCAATTCAAGAAATCACAAACTCTCAAACTGTCAGACCTAAGGTCAACTCCTGGTCTCTGTCTGCGGTTCTGCCAGTCCACCAATCTAGTTAGCAGTTATACTGCATCTCTCATGGCCCTATCATCTACCCCTGGATGAGGAACTGGAGGCTCAAGTATCGGGGCTTCTGGAGCTGCTCTAAGCTCCTCCGGTGATGGCGGTGTAACTGAACTCGCCGACTGGCGCACACTCAGGCATAGACTGGGTCTGTGCCCTGGTAACTCTCTGTGTCTTACTAGTAGCTCCTGCTACTGATTTGCCCTTCTGGGCTACTGTTGCCCTCTTCGGAGGCATAACTGTAACATAATAATACGCCAGAGAGATTATCCTACTAACATAGCTCTATCGCACAACCTATGAGATGAAAAAAATAGAAACCAATCCTAAATGTATTGTAGCCTCCTGTTTATGGGTGTGGTGCACAACACACCGATAACAAAGACTCTACTGCACACGGTCTGTAGACATTCCGAGGACTAACTGCTCTAATACCACTCTGTCATGACCCGAACCCCAGGCCCACGACTTGTTACACCCCGTATTTACAGGACATGTTTTAAGAACGTACGTAAGAACTCACAAGTGTTAAGATTTGAGACTTGTAAATTTTTTTTATCGGAAGTATTAAATTGTCGGAAAAACGTAATATTGTGACGAATGGGAGGGCGACACGTGTCACCCCCCCCTTTAAGTGAGCTTGGACGAATTGATCATGGACATAAGGGTCATTTGTGTTATACCCCGTATTTCCAGAGTATGTACGTGAAGACGTACGTACGAAAGTTAAAGCCTTAAGTAGGCAAAGTGACAAAATTTGTGCACGACTAGCGAAAAGAATATTTTTCCGACGAAACGTTTTTCTAAACATGCGAAGGGAAAATTCCGGCTAAGCCATTTATTATTTTTGCGGATTTTTCCGAGAGACGAAATATTTTGGACCAACGGGAGGGTGACACTTGTCACCCAAGTGGACGAAAATATTGGGGCATTTTTCTTGGCCTTTTCTTTGGTCAAGGTTAGGTAGGATATTTGTGAGATATTTTGTGTAGTTGATGACCAAGTGGGACCCACACAACACATGGCTTAATCTTGACCTTACACTTGCCTACCACTTGGCTTGATCTTGGCCATTGGTTGGCCTATAAATACCCCCTTAGTTGATGAGTTATTTCATCCACACTTGAGCAAATTCCAAGTCTAAAAATACTCCCTCCCTCTTGAGGTTTCGTCCGCCACACCCCCTCCCCCTTTGTGAGGCCCTTGGCCGAGAGTACCCCCCCTTGCCTAGTGGTTCTAGCCGAGCCTACCCCCTCTCTAGTTGTGCTATTCGAAATACTACCCCCTTTGGTGAAATACTCTCCAAGTATTGTTACTTTACCCAAATACTTTAGCCCAAATACCTTGTAGTATTTTCCAAAGTTACCTCTATACGTAGAGCCCGAAAATACTATTATACTTCCTTTGGCCACCAAACGAAACCCTAAGGAAATCTTCATAGCGAGTTGAAGTATTAAGAAGAAGTTGTGTAGAACTTCTAAGGGATGTTTGGAGCGGGTTGGAGCGCACGGAGTAGGAGCTAAACCTTGCTCAGGATCGACATTTAAACTTGGATAATTTTGGGCTTATCGAGGTAAATAATCTTGTCCCCCTATTGTTATTGGAATTATATGTTGTAGGAATATATAGTTGAAATATACTATATATAGAACTGAACATAGTTTTGCGGCAATGTCTTTTGACTTAAGCCTGAATTTAAAGAAGAGAACTGAACTGTAATTACATAAGGCTTTCTGATGAGACTTATGTAGCATTCTTGTGAAGTAATTGTACGTCCGGATTAGACGTACAACCCCCCCCCCCCCCCTCTCGGGAGTTGTTGGCCTGTTAGTAGGCCTCGATAGAGGAGGAGTTTTACGCGGTTGCAGGGGGGGGAGAGGTGCTGCCGAATTTTCTGTAGAATATTCTACGTTGAGATCTAGATGTTAATAGGCGCCTGGTGGCCTTTATAGGTTGAAGTACTACGTGTGGCGTGATCTACTTGGCTTAAGGTGTAGCCGACGGTTTGAGTTACTTGGAGCGTTTTGCTATTAGTCGATAATCTTCGCGAGGTATGTGAACCTCTTCCTATCTTTTCTAGCATGATATGAGTATAACTATGTAGTACGGTAGACGTAGAGTTAAATGTATTTGATTGGTTTAAAACATAAAGTGTTATAACGGCTTTATGGGAAGTTGGTTATAACAGCTTTATGTAGGTAAGAAAATGCTTTGTGGTTTTTAAAAGATAACTGATTTGACTTATAACTGACTTGATGTGTGCTAATAAAGAACTTGAAGTATTTCAAAAAGAATCATTTGGAAAGAAGAGTAATATTTGGTTTTTGAAAGCTTAAGAGTTATACTAGCTTTATGGGAAGTTAGGTATAACGTCTTAATGAAGATAAAAGGGATAATGTTTTACTGATTTCGGGAATGAGAACATGTATCGAACAAACCACTGCAGCGTTAATAAAGGAATGTGTATTGATTAATTAATTATTATAAAAACCAGTATAAACCTCCATCTGCACAGAAGCTACGATAAGACAAAATGATATTACATTTTCTAGATCATGGCTGCTTTAATAAGATGGTTATAAACAAGATTAAACTGCTCACACATATGACATATGTTACTCAATTGTTTTAAAAGAGATTAAGACATTGAACTATGAAACTTTTCTAAAATAAAGAGACTTGAGTAATTGAAATTAGGCAAACTGGAACTTTCGGAAAAGAATGTTGTTACCTGATTTTAGAAAAAAGGAAGTGTTCTGGTTTACTTAAAAATGTGAGTCACTCTAATTTTACACTACGGGTATCGGGTGACTTTTATAAAAGGAATGGATCTCTTTAAAAGGAATTTAACGTACGTAGTACTTTAGGGTTAAAACCCGAACTTTAGCATAAAATGAAAGTACCTTGAGTTGTGTGTAACTTGCCTATGCTTGTTGTTGTGTAACTTGCCTATGCTTGTTTTGATAGCCTTTGTTGTGCAAGAATTGTGTTTCTATGCTATCGCGTCTCTCGATGGAGGGCCGGTTGACTTGTTGAGAACTTACTTGGACGTACCGGCAGTGACGGAAGATTCCACGGGTATGCTTCCATTATCATTGATACATGGGCATGTCTACACCGATGATGGATTCTGTGGACATGTGACCATTATGGTTATTTATGGCGAAGTATCGTGACTTACGGTTGTGATCGGGTGCGTAGCCTGTTTACTTGCCCCCGTCAGCTACGTGACGCAGGTGGATCTGGTAGAGGTTATTGCACTTGCCACGTGTCAGCTTCGCGGCGAAGTATCGTGACTTACGGTTGTGATCTGGTGCTTAGCCGATTCACTTGCCCCCGTCAGCTATGTGGCGCAGGGAGGAGCTGGTGGAGGCTAGTGCACTTGCCACGTGTTAGCTTCGCGAATCAGTATTTGGATGAAGCTTCGTGACTTACGGTTGTGATCTGGTGCATAGCCGATTTGCTTGCCCCCGTCAGCTACGTGGCGCAGGGAGGAGCTGGTGGAGGCTATTGCACTTGCCACGTGTCAGCTTCATGATATGTTTGTACAGTATTATTGGTACGGTCGGATCTGGTAGTTATACTTGCCCCGTACGGTTTTAGGACACAGGTGGGACCTGGTGTTCATGTATACTCCTTGGTATTGTTATATCATAGACTGCCGACAGTGAGGAAGGAATTCCACGGGCACGAGTGATGATTTGGAGGGCGTGAGTCCCTGACTTGATATAACTGTTTATATGTGTGTACTGTAGTTTGGTTATCATACATGTCTCCTGCTTTATATAGACTATTATGATTTCATTCTGATATTTTGATTTCACATACTTGGTACTGTTATCGACCTCCTTCGGGCTGCGTTCAATCCGCGGTAGAATACATCATTTGTCGATCCCCGCTTATAGGATCACATTTCACGTATTAGGAAGCTCAGTTCCTTGGAGGCTTATCTTTTGGAATGTTACCACAGTGCAGAGTTCTTGTACATTCGAGGTATGGCGGGGCCTGTCCGTCATAGTGGTTGTAAAAATCTTAAGTGCATGCTTTGTTGTGGGCAGGGTTGTAAGGATTATAACTGTTCAAATGTCGATATATATATTTGCAGAAAGGCAACCGTTTTGGTTGGCCTATTTTCTTTTATCTTGATCCATATCTAATTGTATGTTTATGTTTTTATTTCCGCTGGTTTTTCTCTGATGTTGTATCACTAGGGTGCCCGGGGTAAGGCACCAGTCACGGGCTCGGGTTCGGGTCGTGACAAAAGTGGTATCAGAGCAGTTAGTCCTCGGAAAGTGTCTACAGACCGTGTCTAGTAGAGTCTTGATTATCGATGTGTTGTGCACCATCTATAATCGAGAGGCTGAGACATTTAGGATTGGTTTTCATTCTTCTCATTCTGAGATCGTGCCTTAGAGTTGTGTGATAAGTTGGACCCCTCTGACGTATTTCGTTTTTACCAGTTATGCCTCCGCGCAAGGCAACCCGGGCCCAGAAGGGCAAGAGCGGCAAAGAGGAAGGCTGCAGTAGAAGCGGCGATCTCTGAGACCATCAGACGAGCCTCGGTCCGATGCGGAAGCGGGAGATGGGTTACAAGGAGTGGGCCCAGTTATTGGCCAGGGTTGTGGCCAGACTTGTGGATAGGCTGGACGCGCGATTCGATGCACCGATGGTTCACTAGATCGAGATAGTTTGAGGCTACGGGATTTTACGAGTTGTAGCCCGAGTTTATGGGTCGAGGCACGAGGATGATCGCGAGGAGTTCATCAAGCGATTCTGACGGATCATGAGTGATCAAGGCATCGAGACCGAGTCGGTGGTCTGAGTTCGCATCGGTTGCGTGATACCGCAATGTCGGGTTTGATTCGTGGGAGCTGTCGGGAGAGAATGCACTTCGGCTATATGGGACGAGTTCTCGAGGCATTTCTTGCACATTTCTTGCCTCGCGAGATGAGGAGGGCTCGGTAACAGATTTTTGGTGTTGCGGCGAGCAGGCGTGCGGTTCGGGAGTACAATGTGGAGTTCGACTCATTGGCGTGACGTCCGCGTTAGTAGCTAGTATGGAGGATCGAGTGCACCGATATGTTCTGAGGCTCGATGATTACCTAGAAGAGAGTTGTTCGGGTGTAGCTCTTCAGCCGGGCATGGACATTGCCCGCATACAGGCTTATGCACTTGGATGTGAGGAGCGGAGAGATCGTCGGAATGATCGAGATCAGCATAAGAGGGCCAGAACAGTAGGGTCCTTTGATAACTTTCGAGGCGGACCGCCTCAGCAGCAGACTAGTTATGTACCTCCGCCCGATGCAGTGGTCCTCCGGCGCCCGGGACGCCGGGATATTCGGGAGCGGTCGGGGCTCCCGTGTTTCAGATTTTGAGAGTAGAAGTGCTCGCCGGATGAGGCCACCCGTATCTCAGTGTGGTCGTTGTGGTAAAGCCCATAGGGGGGAATGTCGTACTGGTTTGGGAGATTGCTATACTTGCGGCCGATAGGGCCATTTGACGAGACTGTCCAGGCGTGGTAGCTGGTGGGATAGCCAGACTACTAGATCGATTGCGGGTTCTTCACCTTCCATAGCTAGGCGGGATGTTCATACACCGGCAGCCACGGCCAGGTCGCGGTGGAAATTCGATTTTAGCGGTCCTTTGAACCGCCTATTTTCAGTATATCCTTAACCTACAGAGATTTGTATGTATTGATGTTATGATGATGTGTTTAGTGTTATGTTCGGATAGCTTTGTGCTAAAATGTGATTTAGACGCTTGTTAGTGAAAAGGTAAGCACAGGGTGAAAAATGATGAACCTTAGAATATCTGATTGAGACCTTAGATGTAAGGCCGTCTTGAGTACAAGATTTTGCGGGTGATCTTTGTCAGAATGTATAAGTATACGTGGAGTAATTGTGGGAAAATTTCCTTGGGTGGTGTAAAATGGAAGTGGTAGCTTTCATGACGTAAATTGGTAAGATTGTTCCGGATCGGGGAACAAGAGTTTGCGTGATTGGTCGGGTTGAGGACCATTCACGGGTCAACCCGCAACCCGGTTTGTGGTGGGGTCAGTTCGAGGTGGTCCCGCCAGGTGGTAGGATCACGAGGGTGCTAGGCCCAAGTTTAGGTAACCATCGTATGAATTCGTGGATGTGTTCGACCAGAATCGGTTCGTGAAGGCCGGGAATGGCCTTAGAGGAAAGTGAAGCTAGTAAGATGGCCAAGTTTGGAGGTAGTGACTCCAAAGTTTTGACAACAGAAGCGTTGACTGAAGTGTGGTACGTGTACTAGGAAGAGTTCGAGAAGGGTACGACGAGAAAGGAAAGAAGTGAACTTGTGCTGAAAGATTGAAGTAATCATTTTTGTGAAACGAGTGTGCGAAGGGAGTATCCTTTGGACCAGAAGCGAGAGTTGGTACGGTTTTGCATCGTCGAGGTGATTCCTCGTTGGCTTGGATTTAAGTATTTGCGCGCGTGTATTCTGTGATCATGCGCATTGCAAACCGTTAAGCTATGAGGAACTTGATCGTTATCTGTCTTGAGAAGGAACATTCGGGACGAATGTTTCTAAGGAGGGGAGAATGTTATACCCCGTATTTCCAGAGTATGTACGTGAAGACGTACGTACGAAAGTTAAAGCCTTAAGTAGGCAAAGTGGCGAAATTTGTGCACGACTAGCGAAAATAATCGTTTTCCGACGAAACGTTTTTCTAAACTTGCGAAGGGAAAATTCCGGCTATGTCATTTATTATTTTTGCGGATTTTTCCGAGAGACGAAATATTTTGGACCAACGGGAGGGTGACACTTGTCACCCAAGTGGACGAAAATATTGGGGCGTTTTTCTTGGCCTTTTCTTTGGTCAAGGTTAGGTAGGATATTTGTGAGATATTTTGTGTAGTTGATGACCAAGTGGGACCTACACAACACATGGCTTAATCTTGACCTTACACTTTCCTACCACTTGGCTTGATCTTGGCCATTGGTTGGCCTATAAATACCCCCTTAGTTGATGAGTTATTTCATCCACACTTGAGCAAATTCCAAGTCTAAAAATACTCCCTCCCTCTTGAGGTTTCGTCCGCCACACCTCCCCCTTTGTGAGGCCCTTGGCGAGTACCCCCCTTGCCTAGTGGTTCTAGCCGAGCCTACCCCCCCTCTCCTAGTTGTGCTATTCGAAATACTACCCCCCCTTTGGTAGAGAAATACTCTCCAAGTATTGTTACTTTACCCAAATACTTTAGCCCAAATACCTTGTAGTATTTTCCAAAGTTACCTCTATACGTAGAGCCCGAAAATACTATTATACTTCCTTTGGCCACCAAACGAAACCCTAAGGAAATCTTCATAGCGAGTTGAAGTATTAAGAAGAAGTTGTGTAGAACTTCTAAGGGATGTTTGGAGCGGGTTGGAGCGCACGGAGTAGGAGCTAAACCTTGCTCAGGATCGACATTTAAACTTGGATAATTTTGGGCTTATCGAGGTAAATAATATTGTCCCCCTATTGTTATTGAAATTATATGTTGTAGGAATATATAGTTGAAGTATACTATATATAGAACTGAACATAGTTTTGCGGCAATGTCTTTTGACTTAAGCCTGAATTTAAAGAAAGCGAATGTAATTACATAGGGCATTTCTGATGAGACTTATGTAGCATTCTTGTGAAGTAGAATTATGCGTCCGAATTAGGCGTCTGACCCCCTGCCGGGAGTTGTTGTCTGTTAGCGTGCCTCGATAGAGAGGAGTTTCTGTGATTTGCGGGGAGGGAGAGTCTTGCGAATTTTACGTAGAATATTCTACGTTGAGATCTAGATGTTAATAGCGCTGGTGGCCTTTATAGGTTTAAGTACTACGTGTGGCGTGATCTACTTGCTTAAGGTGTGGCGGTTTGAGTTACTTGGGCGTTTGCTATTAGTCGATAATCGTCGCGAGGTATGTGAACTGTTATACCCGTATTCTCGAGGGTATGTATGCGAGGACGTCGTCACGAGCGGCGAAAAATTGGAAAGGAAGAAAGAGGTGATTCTTCCACGGAAAAAGTTTCCGGTTTTGTAAGGAAAAATGTTCGTTGAAGGGAATTGGGTTCCCAGTTTGGAATTTGGGCTTCTTAGATTATATTAGAATTATGGAATTTTATTTTGGAAATGGTCACGTGGGGCCCACGGGAGAAATTCTGATTTTGTGAGCCACTTTGTTTTGAGATTTTGGCCATTGTGGATATTTTTGGAAGGCGTTTTATGAGGGCCATTAGGAGGGTGACACGTGTCACCCCGCCTAAGTGGCTTGGCCGAATGACATTTGTCTGACACCTTGGTTAAGTCGTTTTTGACGAAGCGTTTTACATAACTTGCGAGGAAAATTAGGCTATGTCTTTTCTTATTTTTGCGGATTTTCCGAGAGACGAAACATTTTGGACCAACGGGAGGTGGCGTGTGTCACCCAACATTGGAAGCAAGTGGGGTGCTGGGCGATTTGGGCGTCAGAGGGGCGTTGGCCTTGCACGGTGGTTCCTTGTTTTGGCCTTGTTTTGTGCCTTGTTTTGTGGCTTGTTTGGTGCAATGTTTTGTGGAGTAGGGTTAGGGTGTACTTGGCAGTCAAGGCCATACACTTGCCTTGCACATGGCTTGATCTTGGCCGTTGGTTGGCCTTTGGCTTTCTATAAATACCACTCTCTTGAAGACTTCATTCATCAAAAATCTTCCAAGTCTTGGAAACCCCTCCCTCCTCTTGTTGACTCTCGTCCAAGAGCCCTCTCCCCTTAAAATTGGCCTTGACCAAAACCCTCCTCTTCCCTTTGAGGTGTGGTAGAGGTACTACCCTCCCTTTGTGGTGCTAGTGGTAGGGTACCCCACTAGCCTAGTTGTTTCGTATAAATACACCCCTCTTGGTAGAAATACTCTCAGTATTGTTATAATGCCCAAAATACCTTAGCCTTTACCTTGTTGTATTCCAAAATTACCTCTTTCGTAGAGCAGGAAATACTACCTTTTGTCCTTTTAGTCTCAAACAGAAACCCTAAGGAAATCTTCATAGTTGGTTGAAGTATTTGAGTAGAAGTTGGTTAGAACTTCTAAGGGTTGTTTTGAGCGGATTGTAGCGCACGGAGTAGGAGCTAAACCTTGCTCGGGATCGACATTATAACTTGGATAATTTTGGGCTTGTCGAGGTAAATAATCTTGTCCCTTTTGTAATTGGAAATTACATGTTAGAATATATAGTTGAAGTATACTATATATGGAACTATACTTAGTATTCGGCAATGTCTTTTGACTTAAGCCTGAAGAATAAAGAATCGAATGACTGTAATTACATAGGGTGTATTGCGGAGACTTGTGTAGAGTTCTTGAGTAGAATGGTACACGTCAGGTTAGGCGTGTAAACCCCACGGTTGGCTTGGTAGCGGCCTCGATAGAGGAGGAGATTTCTGTTGTTGCGGGAAGAGATCTTTGCGAATTTTACGTAGAAAGATAGAAACTTGTGTTTTGGGGTTAATAGGCGTTTGTGACCTTTATAGGTGAAAGTACTAAGAGTAGCGTATTCTACTCGAGGAGTGGAAAGGGCTAGCAAGGTTGTAGTACTTGGAGCATTTTGCTTATTTTCGATAAATCGTCGCGAGGTATGTGAACCTCTTCCTATCTCTTCTAGCATGATATGTGTGAACTATGTAGCGGTGAGCGTACGTGTGTTAGCGTGTTTGATTGTTCTTAAAACATAAAGTGTTATAACGACTTTATGGGAAGTTGGTTATAACGACTTTATGTAGGTAAGAAAATACTTTGTGGTTTTAAAAGGTAACTGATGTGAATTATAACTGGCTAGTTATAATAAAGAACTTGATGTATTTCAAAAGATTTATAAATCGTTTTGAAGGGAGAGTAATACTTGGATTTTAAAGGTTTTAAAAAAAGAGTTATACTAGCTTTATGGGGAGTTAGGTATAATGTCTTAAGAGAGGTAAAGAAAATGGTTTCTTGATGTTAGAAGTTAAGAGACATGATCTTATAAGATAAGAGACTTAACTTATTTGTTTTAATGTGAATGTTTGTGTGAAACCTCATTCGTGAGTAATGAGTACTTGGTTTATTTAAAGGGATAATGTTTCTTGATTTGAAATCGAATGTGTATCGACAGGACCAACTGCGGCGTTAATAAAGGAAAATGTATTGAATAATGATGTATCGTATTAAAACGTAGAAACCTCCATCCGCATAGAAACTAAGATGAGACAAAATGATATTACATTTTCTAGATCATGGTTCTTTGTAATAAGAATGTTGTAAACAAGAATAACCTACTCTCACGTGAGACATATATTACTCAATTGTTCTAAAAAGGAATCAAGTGATTAAGTTTGGGAACTATGAAACCATTTGAAAATGAGAAGCTTGAGTAATTGAAACTAGGCAAACTGAAACTTAGGAAAAGAATGTTGTTACTTGATTTTTGAAAAGGAATGTGGGTTGGTCATTCTAATACTACGGGTATCAGGTGACTTTTATAAAAGTAATGGATCTCTTTTAAAAGAACTTAACGTATGTAGTACTTTGGGGTTAAAAACCCGGACTTTGGCATAAAATGAAAGTACTTTGAGTTGTGTGAAACTTGCCTATGCTTGTTGTTGTGAAACTTGCCTATGCTTGTTGTGGTGAAACTTGCCTATGCTTGTGATGATAGCCTTTGTTGTGCAAGTGTGGTATTTACGTATTCTGGCGTCTCGATAGAGGCGGTTGACTTATTGAGAACTTACTTGGGCGTCTTTGGCGATGATGGAGAATTCCGGGTATGTTTCCATTTTTGATTCTTGTCTTGTTGTTGATGTCACATGGACATGTCTACACGTCTGAGATTCAGAGCACGCGGCCACGCGGCCGGTTGATTACGATATATGGTTATTGCGCAACATGGGCGTGTCTACACCGTCACGATTCCGGGGCATGTGGCCATGTGGCGGGTTGACCACCCGGTATATTGTTATTGAGGTTACATGGGCATGTCTACACCGAGCGATTCCGGGGCATGTGGCCGTGCGGCGCTTGTTATTATTGTTGCATCATGGACATGTCTGCCGTCACGATGTCCGGGGCATGTGGCCATGATGCGAACATGATGGATGTGGTGGGCGTGAGACCCATAGTTAGATTTGAGTGGTGACTTTGAGGCGTGAGTCACGACTTGGCTCGCTTTTATGTTGCGTCTTGTATTTTGGTTATCATACATGTCTCACCTTGATATAGCGTTATGATTTAAGCTGCGATATTCTGATTTCACATACTTGGTACTGTTATCGACCTCCTTGAAGTGCGTTCATGCCGCAGTAGAGGTACATCGGTCGTGGATCCTCGCTCATAGGATCACGATTCAGCGTATTGGGAAGCTCCGTTTCTCGGAGGCTTATCTTTTGGTATGTGTTTCCACGAGTTGTAGGTTCTTGTACATTCGAGGGTATGGCGGGGCCTGTCCGTCATAGTCGTTGTAAATCTTAAGTGCATGAATCTTGTTGTGGCGGGGTTGTAAAAGGATTAAAATGTTCGAGTTTTATGTATATCTTTGAAGCAAGCTGTTTTGGTTGCTTTATTTATTATTATATCTCTTGTTGCATGTCTAAGTTTTTATTTCATTTGGTTTTCTCGATGTTGTATCACTAGGGTGCAGGGTAAGGCACGATCCAGGCCCGAATTTGGGGCGTTACAAGTGGTATCGAGCGATTAGTCTCGGAAAGTGTCTGCACCGTGTCTAGTAGAGTCTTGATTATCGGTGTGTTGTGCACCACATCTATAATCGGAGGCTATAGGACATGTAGGATTAGTTTCTATTCTTCTCATTACGAGATCGTGCCTTAGAGTGAGTTGTAAGTTGGACCCTCCGATGTGTTTCATTTTACGATTATGCCTCGCATGGCGACCAGTGCAGAAGGGCAAGGCAGCGGGAGGCGCTAGTGGGATCTGAGGAATGCGAGCGCGAGCGGTCGACTGAGCAGTGCTTAAGGCGGCGAGTTTAGCGCCGCCCGGCATCAGCGAGTTTAGAGCGCGGCCGTGGCGATGAGACTCTGATACACGAGCCTCGGTCCACGATGCAGGCGGGGAGATGGGTCGCGAGAGATGGCGATTATTGGCGAGGTTGTGGCGGATATGAGGCAGTGAATCGGCGATTCGGTTCAGCGGCTGTGGTGCACCCGAAGCGAATAGTTTGAGGCTACGGGTCTTTACGAGTTGTAGCCGCTTGAGTTTTATGGGTCGAGGCACGAGGATGATCCGCGGAGTTCATCCGTCGATTCTGAAGGATCACGCGGGTGATCAAGCTTGAGACCGAGTCTGTGACGCCGGTTCGCGTCAGTGCGTGATACCGCAGTCGATTGGTTTGATTCGTGGGAGCTTTCCGGGGAGAGCATGCACCTCAGCAGTATGGGATGAGTTTTCGGGGGCTTTTCTCACGCACTTCTTGCCTCCGCAGATGAGGAGAACGCAGGCCGACAAATTTTTATTCTTGAGACAGAGGCGACCGTCGGGAGTACAATGTCGAGTTCGATTCTTTGGCTCGATATGTCCCTGCGCTTGTTGCGAATATGGAGGATAGGGTGCATCGCCACGCCACGGGCTAGATGATTATATGGCGAGTCTTGTGCGGGTGTTTCTCTTGGCGGGCATGGACATTGCCGCGTTCGAGCTCATGCACTTGGGTGCGAGGCGCGGTCGGCAGGTGGACCGCTTTCCGAGAAGAAGGCCAAGACGGCGGATATTTTGGCGACTTTCGAGGCGGACCGCCTCGGCGACTAGTTATGTACCTCGCCATTGCGAGTGGTCCTCCGCACGCCGGGACCGCCAGGATATTGAGGCGGTCGGGGCTCCCGAGTTTGAATGTTCGAGGAGTAGGGTGTTGGCGGATCGATCACCCTACCTCGGTGTGGTCGATGTGGTAGACCGCATTTCGGGAGTGTCGTAGTACCAGGAGCTTGTTATTCTTGCGGCCAGCGAGGCCATATGACGAGACTTGTCCGACTGGGTAGCGGTAGGATAGCCTGACTACTTAGGCGATTGCGGGCCACGGTAGAGTCGCGGTGGAAGTTCGATTTTAGCGGTCCTTGAACCGCCTAGTTTCAGGTATATCCTTAACCCTGTAGATACTTGTATGTATTGTTGTTAATGATGTGTTAAGTGTTATGTTCGGATAGCTTTGTGCTAAATGTGATTTAGACACCTGGTTATTGTAGAAGGGTAAGTATGGGGGCATGGTAAGTGTGAACCCTGGTATCACGATTGATACCTTAGAGGTAAGGTCGTCTTGAGTAAAAGATTCGTTTTATGTTTGACCTTTATCAGAGTACGTAGTATACGTGGGTTTTATTTGTGTGATAAGTCCATGGGTAGTGTGAGATGGAAGTGGTAGCTTTCATGATGTGATTTAGCAGGATTGTTCCGTGTCGGGAACGAGGGCTTGCGCGATTGTGGGTCGGGTTGAGGGCGTGATACGGGTCAACCGTAGCCGGATTAAGGTGGGGTCAGTTAGGTGGTCCTCCGGTGGTAGGGTCACGAGGATGCTAGGCCCAAGTTTGTATGATCATCGTATGAGTTCGTGGACGCGTTCGACGAGCGGTTCGTAAAGGCGGGAATGGCCTTAAGGAAGTTTGAGGTTAGTAAGATGACCAAGTTTGGAGGTAGTGACTCAGATTTTTGGGAGCAGAGTAATGACTGAAGTATGGTACGTCTTGGGAGAGTTCAAGTGTTCGAGAAGGGCACGACGAGTAAGGAAGGAAGAGAACGTGTGTTAGTTCGTGGCCAAGCCGTGGCGTTAACAACTTGTTAGAGGAACTTCATCGATATCCGTCTTGAGAAGGAACATTCGGGACGAATGTTTCTAAGGAGGAGAATGTTATACCCGTATTCTCGGGGTATGTATGCGAGGGCGTGCGTTTGAGAAGCGGCAGAAAAAATTGGAAAGGAAGAAAGAGGTGATTCTTCCACGGAAAAAGTTCCGGTTTTGTAAGGAAAAATGTTCGTTGAAGGAATTAGGTTCCCAGTTTGGAATTTGGGCTTCTTAGATTATATTAGAATTATGGAATTTTATTTTGGAAATGGTCACGTGGGGCCACGGGAGAAATTCTGGTTTGTGGGCCCACTTTGTTTTGAGATTTTGGCCATTGTGGATATTTTTTTAAGACGTTTTATGAGGGCCATTAGGAGGGTGACACGTGTCACCCCGCCTAGGTAATGGCCGAATGACATTTGTGCACAACACGGTTAAGTCGTTTTTGACGAAGCGTTTTACATAACTGCGAGGAAAATTCGGCTATGTCTTTTCTTATTTTTGCGGATTTTTCGAGAGGCGAAACATTTTGGACCAACGGGAGGGTGGCGTGTGTCACCTCACATTGAAACAAGTGGGGTGCTTTGGGCGATTTCTGGGCGTCGAGAGGACGTTGGCCTTACCTGGTGGTTCCTTGTTTTGGCCTTGTTTTGTGCCTTGTTTTGTGGCTTGTTTGGTGCAATGTTTTGTGGAGTAGGGTTAGGGTGTACTTGGCTTGATCAAGGCCATACACTTGCCTTGCACATGGCTTGATCTTGGCCATTGGTTGGCCTTTGGCTTTCCTATAAATACCCCCCTCTCTTGAAGACTTCATTCATCCAAAATCTTCCAAGTCTTGGAAACCCCTCCCCTCCCTCTTGTTGACTCTCGTCCAAGAGCCCCTCTCCCCCTTAAAATTGGCCTTGACCGAAACCCTCCCTCTTCCCTTTTGAGGTGTGGCCGAGAGGTACTACCCTCCCCCCTTTGTGGTGCTAGCCGTGGGGTACCCCCCCCCTAGCCTAGTTGTTTCGTATAAATACACCCCCCCTCTTGGTAGAAATACTCTCCGAGTATTGTTATAATGCCCAAAATACCTTAGCCTTTACCTTGTTGTATTCCAAAGATACCTCTTTCGTAGAGCAGGAAATCCTACCTTTAGGCCTTTTAGACTCAAACCGAAACCCTAAGGAAATCTTCATAGTGGGTTGAAGTAATTTACTAGAAGTTAGTTAGAACTTCTAAGGGTTGTTTGGAGCGGATTGGGCGCCTCGAGTAGAGCTAAACCTTGCTCAGGATCGACATTATAACTTGGATAATTTTGGGCTTGTCGAGGTAAATAATCTTGTCCCCCTTTTGTAATTGGAAATTACATGTTAGAATATATAGTTGAAGTATACTATATATGGAACTATACTTAGTATTCGGCAATGTCTTTTGACTTAAGCCTGAAGAATAAAGAATCGAATGAATCGTAATTACATGGGGTGTATTGCAGTAGACTTGTGTAGAGTTACTGAGTAGGATGGTACACGTCCGGTTAGACGTGTAAACCCCCCCCCCCCCCCGGGTTGGGTTGGTAGCCGGCCGCGATAGAGGAGGAGATTCTGTTGTTGCGGGGAGAGTCTTTGCCGAATTTTCTGTAGAAAGATAGAAACTTGTGTTTTGGGGTTAATAGACGTTTGTGACCTTTATAGGTGAAAGTACTAAGAGTAGCGTATTCTACTCGAGGAGTGGAAAGGGCTAGCAAGGTTGTAGTACTTGGAGCATTTTGCTTATTGTCGATAAATCGTCGCGAGGTATGTGAACCTCTTCCTATCTCTTCTAGCATGATATGTGTGAACTATGTAGTACGGTGAGCGTACGTGCTAACTGTGTTTGATTGTTCTTAAAACATAAAGTGTTATAACGGCTTTATGGGAAGTTGGTTATAACAGCTTTATGTAGGTAAGAAAATACTTTGTGGTTTTAAAAGGTAACTGATGTGAATTATAACTGGCTAGTTATAATAAAGAACTTGATGTATTTCAAAAGATTTATAAATCGTTTTTAAGGGAGAGTAATACTTGGTTTTAAAGGTTTTAAAAAAGAGTTATACTAGCTTTATGGGGAGTTAGGTATAATGTCTTAAGAGAGGTAAAGAAAATGGTTTACTGATGTTAGAAGTTAAGAGACATGATCTTATAAGATAAGAGACTTAACTTATTTGTTTTAATGTGAATGTTTGTGTGAAACCTCATTCGTGAGTAATGAGTACTTGGTTTATTTAAAGGGATAATGTTTCTTGATTTGAAATCGAATGTGTATCGACAGGACCAACTGCAGCGTTAATAAAGGAAAATGTATTGAATAATGATGTATCGTATTAAAACCGGTAGAAACCTCCATCTGCATAGAAACTAAGATGAGACAAAATGATATTACATTTTCTAGATCATGGTCTTGTAATAAGAATGTTGTAAACAAGAATAACCTACTCTCGCGTGAGACATATATTACTCAATTGTTCTAAAAAGGAATCAAGTGATTAAGTTTGGGAACTATGAAACCATTTGAAAATGAGAAGCTTGAGTAATTGAAACTAGGCAAACTGAAACTTAGGAAAAGAATGTTGTTACTTGATTTTTGAAAAGGAATGTGGGTTGGTCATTCTAATACTACGAATTATCGGGTGACTTTTATAAAAGTAATGGATCTCTTTTAAAAGAACTTAACGTATGTAGTACTTTGGGGTTAAAACCGGACTTTGGCATAAAATGAAAGTACTTTGAGTTGTGTGAAACTTGCCTATGCTTGTTGTTGTGAAACTTGCCTATGCTTGTTGTGGTGAAACTTGCCTATGCTTGTGATGATAGCCTTTGTTGTGCAAGTGTGGTATTTACGTATTCTGGCGTCTCTCGATAGAGGCGGTTGACTTGTTGAGAACTTACTTGGACGTCTTGGCGGTGATGGAGAATTCCGGGTATGTTTCCATTTTTGATTCTTGTCTTGTTGTTGATGTCACATGGACATGTCTACACCGACGCGATTCGGGCACGCGGCCGTGCGGCGGTTGATTACCCGATATATGGTTATTCTCGCAACATGGGCGTGTCTGCCGTCTGAAGATTCGGGGCATGTGGCCGTATGGCGGGGTTGACCACCCGGATATATTGTTATTGAGGTTACATGGGCATGTCTACACCGATGCCAGGATCCGGCATGTGGCCGTGCGGCCTTGTTATGTGTTGCATCATGGACATGTCTACACCGTCGCGATTCGGGGCATGTGGCCATGATGCGAACATGATGGATGTGGTGGGCGTGAGACCCATAGTTAGATTTGAGTGGTGACTTTGAGGCGTGAGTCCACGACTTGGCTTTTATGTTGCGTCTTGTATTTTGGTTATCATACATGTCTCTGCTTGATATAGTATTATGATTTAAGCTGCGATATTCTGATTTCACATACTTGGTACTGTTGTCTTGACCTCCTTGAGGCTGCGTTCATGCCGCAGTAAGGTACATCGATCGTGGATCCTCGCTCATAGGATCACGATTCAGCGTATTAGGAAGCTCCGTTTCTCGGAGGCTTATCTTTTGGTATGTGTTTCCACGAGTTGTAGGTTCTTGTACATTCGGGGTATGGCGGGGCCTGTCGTCATAGTCGTGTAAATCTTAAGTGCATGTAATCTTGTTGTGGGCGGGGTTGTAAAAGGATTAAAATGTTCGGAGTTTTATGTATATCTGAAGGCAAGCTGTTTTGGTTGGCTTGTTTATTATTATATCTCTTGTTGCATGTCTAAGTTTTTATTTCATTGGTTTTCTCGATGTTGTATCACTAGGGTGCCGGGGTAAGGCACGATCCGCAGGCAATTTGGGACGTTACAAGTGGTATCGAGCGATTAGTCCTCGGAAAGTGTCTGAGCCGTGTCTAGTAGAGTCTTGATTATCGGTGTGTTGTGCACCACATCTATAATCGTGGAGGCTATAGGACATGTAGGATTGGTTTCTATTCTTCTCATTACGAGATCGTGCCTTAGAGTGAGTTGTAAGTTGGACCCCTCGATGTGTTTCATTTTACGATTATGCCTCGCGCATGGCGACAGGTGCCAGAAGGGCAAAGCGAGGAGGCGCTAGTGGGATCTGAGAGAATGCGAGCGCGAGCGGTCGAGACGAGCAGTGCTTCCGGCGAGTTTAGCGGCCGCCCGCCATCAGCGAGTTTAGGCGCGGCCGTGGCTGATGAGACTCTGATACGAGCCTCGTCCGCGATGCGGAGCGGGGAGATGGGTCGCGAGAGATGGCGATTATTGGCGAGGTTGTGGCGGATATGAGAGCAGTGAATCTGGCGATTCGGTTCAGCGGCTTTGTGGTGCACGAAGCGAATAGTTTGAGGCTACGGGTCTTTCGAGTTGTAGCCCGCGAGTTTTATGGGTCGAGGCACGAGGATGATCCGCAGGAGTTCATCCGTCGATTCTGAAGGATCATCGCGGGTGATCAAGGCTTGAGAGACCGAGTGTGACCTTCGGTTCGCATCGGTGCGTGATACCGCGATCGATTGGTTTGATTCGTGGGAGCTTTCCGGGAGAGCATGCACCTCCGGTATGGGATGAGTTTTGGGGCTTTTCTCACGCACTTCTTGCCTCCGCAGATGAGGAGGGCACGGGCGACAAATTTTATTCTTGAGGCAGAGAGGCGACCGTCGGGGAGTACAATGTCGAGTTCGATTCTTTGGCTCGATATGTCCCCGCGCTTGTTGCGAATATGGAGGATAGGGTGCATCGCTACGTCACGGCTAGATGATTATATGGCGAGTCTTGTGCGGGTGTTTCTCTTCAGGGCATGGACATTGCCGCATTCGTGCTCATGCACTTGGAGTGCGAGGCGCGCAGATCGGCAGGTGGACCGCTTTGGCGAGAAGAAGGCCAAGGCGGATATTTTAGCGACTTCGAGGCGGACCGCCTCGGCAGAGACTAGTTATGTACCTCGCCATTGCAGTGGTCCTCCGACGCCGGGACCGCAGGATATTCAGAGCGGTCGGGGCTCCTGTGGTTTGAGATGTTCGAGAGTAGGGGTGTTGGCGGATCGATCACCCCTACCTCGGTGTGGTCGATGTGGTAGACCGCATTTCGGGGAGTGTCGTAGTACCAAGGGAGCTTGTTATTCTTGCGGCCAACAGGGCCATATGACGAGACCGTCCGACTGTGGGTAGCGCTGGTAGGATAGCACAGACTACTAGAGCAGTTGCGGGCCACGGTAGAGGTCGCGGTGGAAGTTCCCAGTTTTAGCGGTCCTTGAACCGCCTAGTTTCAGGTATATCCTTAACCCTGTAGATACTTGTATGTATTGTTGTTAATGATGTGTTAAGTGTTATGTTCGGATAGCTTTGTGCTAAATGTGATTTAGACACCTGGTTATTGTAGAAGGGTAAGTATGGGGGCATGGTAAGTGTGAACCCTAGACTGTCACGATTGAGACCTTAGAGGTAAGGTCGTCTTGAGTAAAAGATTCGTTTTATGTTTGACCTTTATCAGAGTACGTAGTATACGTGGGTTTTATTTGTGTGATAAGTCCATGGGTAGTGTGAGATGGAAGTGGTAGCTTTCATGATGTGATTTAGCAGGATTGTTCCGTGTCGGGGAACGAGGGCTTGACGCGATTGTGGGTCGGGTTGAGGACGTGATACGGGTCAACCCGTAGCCCGGATTAAGGTGGGGTCAGTTCTGGGTGGTCCCTCCAGGTGGTAGGGTCACGAGGATGCTAGGCCCAAGTTTGTATGATCATCGTATGAGTTCGTGGACGCGTTCGACCAGAAGCGGTTCGTAAAGGCCGGGAATGGCCTTAAGGAAGTTTGAGGTTAGTAAGATGACCAAGTTTGGAGGTAGTGACTCCAGAGATTTTTGGGAACGGAAGTAATGACTGAAGTATGGTACGTACTGGGAGAGTTCAAGTGTTCGAGAAGGGCACGACGAGTAAGGAAGGAAGAGAACGTGTGTTATTTCGTGGCCAAGCTGTGGCGTTGACAACTTGTTAGAGGAACTTCATCGATATCCGTCTTGAGAAGGAACATTCGGGACGAATGTTTCTAAGGAGGGGAGAATGTTATACCCCGTATTCTCAGGGTATGTATGCGAGGACGTACGTACGAGAGCGACAGAAAAATTGGAAAGGAAGAAAGAGGTGATTCTTCCACGGAAAAAGTTTCCGGTTTTTGTAAGGAAAAATGTTCGTTGAAGGGAATTGGGTTCCCAGATTTGGAATTTGGGCTTCTTAGATTATATTAGAATTATGGAATTTTATTTTCGGAAATGGTCACGTGGGGCCCACGGGAGAAATTTACTTTTGGGGCCCACTTTGTTTTCGAGATTTTGGCCATTGTGGATATTTTTCGGAAGACGTTTTATGAGGGCCATTAGGAGGGTGACACGTGTCACCCCCGCCTAGGTGGCTTGGCCGAATGACATTTGTGCACAACACCCGGTTAGAGTCGTTTTTTGACTAAACGCTTTACATAACTTCATGAGGGAAAATTCGCTATGTCTTTTCTTATTTTGCGGATTTTTCCGAGAGACGAAACATTTTGGACCAACGGGAGGGTGATACGTGTCACCTCACATTGAAGCAAGTGCTTGGCGATTTGGGCGCCCAAGAGGACGTTGGCCTCGCACAATCGTTCCTTGTTTTGGCCTTGTTTTGTGCCTTGTTTTGTGGCTTGTTTGGTGCAATGTTTTGTGGAGTAGGGTTAGGGTGTACTTGGCTTGATCAAGGCCATACACTTGCCTTGCACATGGCTTGATCTTGGCCATTGGTTGGCCTTTGGCTTTCCTATAAATACCCCCCTCTCTTGAAGACTTCATTCATCCAAAAATCTTCCAAGTCTTGGAAACCCCTCCCCTCCCTCTTGTTGACTCTCGTCCAAGAGCCCCTCTCCCCCTTAAAATTGGCCTTGACCGAAACCCTCCCTCTTCCCCTTTGAGGTGTGGCCGAGAGGTACTACCCTCCCCCCTTTGTGGTGCTAGCCGTGGGGTACCCCCCCCCTAGCCTAGTTGTTTCGTATAAATACACCCCCCCTCTTGGTAGAAATACTCTCCGAGTATTGTTATAATGCCCAAAATACCTTAGCCTTTACCTTGTTGTATTCCAAAAGTTACCTCTTTACGTAGAGCCCGGAAATACTACCTTTTGTCCTTTTAGTCTCAAACCGAAACCCTAAGGAAATCTTCATAGTTGGTTGAAGTATTTGAGTAGAAGTTGGTTAGAACTTCTAAGGGTTGTTTGGAGCGGATTGAGCGCACGAGTAGAGCTAAACTTGCTCAGGATCGACATTATAACTTGATAATTTTGGGCTTGTCGAGGTAAATAATCTTGTCCCCTTTTGTAATTGGAAAGTACATGTTAGAATATATCGAGGAAGGATACGATATATGGAACTATACTGAGTATTCGGCAATGTCTTTTGACTTAAGCTCAAGAATAAAGAATCGAATCAATCAGTAATTACATAGGGTGTATTGCGGTAGACTTGTGTAGAGTTCTTGAGTAGGATGGTACACGTCAGGTTAGGCGTAAACCCCTCTGGTTGGCTTAGTAGCCGGCCTCGATAGAGGAGATTTACGCTGTTGTGGGAGGTCACGAATTTTCTGTAGAAAGATAGAAACTTGTGTTTTGGGGTTAATAGACGTTTGTGACCTTTATAGGTGAAAGTACTAAGAGTAGCGTATTCTACTCGAGGAGTGGAAAGGGCTAGTGCGTTGTAGTACTTGGAGCATTTTGCTTATTTTCGATAAATCGTCGCGAGGTATGTGAACCTCTTCCTATCTCTTCTAGCATGATATGTGTGAACTATGTAGTACGGTAGACGCATACGTGTTAATCGTGTTTGATTGTTCTTAAAACATAAAGTGTTATAACGGCTTTATGGGAAGTCAGTTATAATGACTTTATGTAGGTAAGAAAATACTTTGTGGTTTTAAAAGGTAACTGATGTGAATTATAACTGGCTAGTTATAATAAAGAACTTGATGTATTTCAAAAGATTTATAAATCGTTTTGAAGGGAGAGTAATACTTGGTTTTAAAGGTTTTAAAAAAGAGTTATACTAGCTTTATGGGGAGTTAGGTATAATGTCTTAAGAGAGGTAAAGAAAATGGTTTACTGATGTTAGAAGTTAAGAGACTTGATCTTATAAGATAAGAGACTTAACTTATTTGTTTTAATGTGAATGTTTGTGTGAAACCTCATTCGTGAGTAATGAGTACTTGGTTTATTTAAAGGGATAATGTTTTACTGATTTGGAAATCGTAACGTGTATCGACGCACCACCGCAGCGTTAATAAAGGAAAATGTATTGAATAATGATGTATCGTATTAAAACCAAGAGAAACCTCCATCCGCATAGAAACTAAGATGAGACAAAATGATATTACATTTTCTAGATCATGGTCATTTGTAATAAGAATGTTGTAAACAAGAATAACCTACTCACGTGAGACATATATTACTCAATTGTTCTAAAAAGGAATCAAGTGATTAAGTTTGGGAACTATGAAACCATTTGAAAATGAGAAGCTTGAGTAATCAAAACTAGGCAAACCGGAACTTAGGAAAAGAATGGTGTTACTTGATTTTTGAAAAGGAATGTGGGTTGGTCATTCTAATACTACGGGTATCGGGTGACTTTTATAAAAGTAATGGATCTCTTTTAAAAGAACTTAACGTATGTAGTACTTTGGGGTTAAAAACCCGGACTTTGGCATAAAATGAAAGTACTTTGAGTTGTGTGAAACTTGCCTATGCTTGTTGTTGTGAAACTTGCCTATGCTTGTTGTGGTGAAACTTGCCTATGCTTGTGATGATAGCCTTTGTTGTGCAAGTGTGGTATTTACGTATACTGGCGTCTCTCGATAGAGGCGGTTGACTTATTGAGAACTTACTTGGGCGTCTTGGCAGTGATGGAGAATTCCGGGTATGTTTCTATTTTTGATTCTCGTCTTGTTGTTGATGTCACATGGACATGTCTACACCGACGCAGATTCGGGGCACGCGGCCACGCGGCGGGTTGATTACCCGATATATGGTTATTACTGCAACATGGACGTGTCTACACCGATGCAGTATTCCGGGGGCATGTGGCCATGCGGCAGGGTTGACCACCCAGTATATTGTTATTGAGGTTACATGGGCATGTCTACACCGACGCAGTATTCCGGGGGCATGTGGCGTGCGGCCTTGTATTGTGTTGCATCATGGACATGTCTACACCGTCGCGAAGATTCGGGGCATGGCCATGATGCGAACATGATGGATGGTGGGCGTGAGACCCATAGTTAGATTTGAGTGGTGACTTTGAGGCGTGAGTCACGACTGATCGCTTTTATGTTGCATCGTATTTTGGTTATCATACATGTCTCTCGCTTGATATAGATGTTATGATTTAACCGCGATATTCTGATTTCACATACTTGGTACTGTTATCGACCTCCTTGAAGTGCGTTCACGCCGCAGTAGAGGTACATCGATCGTGGATCCTCGCCATAGGATCACGATTCAACGTATTGGGAAGCTCCGTTTCTCGGAGGCTTATCTTTTGGTATGTGTTTCCACGAGTTGTAGGTTCTTGTACATTCGGGGTATGGCGGGGCCTGTCCGTCATAGTCGTTGTAAATCTTAGAGTGCTGTAATCTTGTTGTGGGCGGGGTTGTAAAAGGATTAAAATGTTCGTGTTTTATGTATACCGAAAGGCAACTGCTTTGGTTGCTTTGTTTATTATTATATCTCTTGTTGCATGTCTAAGTTTTTATTTCCGCTGGTTTTTCTCTGATGTTGTATCACTAGGGTGCCCGGGGTAAGGCACCAGTCACGGGCCCGAATTTCGGGACGTTACAGAACCTCTTCCTATCTTTTCTAGCATGATATGAGTATAACTATGTAGTACGGTAGACGTACATGAGTTAAATGTATTTGATTGGTTTAAAACATAAAGTGTTATAACGGCTTTATGGGAAGTTGGTTATAACAGCTTTATGTAGGTAAGAAAATGCTTTGTGGTTTTTAAAAGATAACTGATTTGACTTATAACTGACTTGATGTGTGCTAATAAAGAACTTGAAGTATTTCAAAAAGAATCATTTGGAAAGAAGAGTAATATTTGGTTTTTGAAAGCTTAAGAGTTATACTAGCTTTATGGGAAGTTAGGTATAACGTCTTAAGGAAGATAAAAGGGATAATGTTTTATTGATTTCGGGAATGAGAACAAGTATCGAACAAACCACTGCAGCGTTAATAAAGGAAAATGTATTGATTAATTAATTATTATAAAAACCAGTAGAAACCTCCATCTGCATAGAAGCTAAGATAAGACAAAATGATATTACATTTTCTAGATCATGGCTGCTTTAATAAGATGGTTATAAACAAGAATAAACTGCTCACACATATGACATATGTTACTCAATTGTTTTAAAAGAGATTAAGACATTGAACTATGAAACTTTTCTAAAATAAAGAGACTTGAGTAATTGAAATTAGGCAAATGGAACTTTCGGAAAGAATGTTGTTACTGATTTTAGAAAAAGGAAGTGTTCGGTTTACTTAAAAATGTGAGTCACTCTAATTTTACACTACGTATCGGGTGACTTTTATAAAAGGAATGGATCTCTTTAAAAGGAATTTAACGTACGTAGTACTTTAGGGTTAAAACCCGAACTTTAGCATAAAATGAAAGTACCTTGAGTTGTGTGTAACTTGCCTATGCTTGTTGTTGTGTAACTTGCCTATGCTTGCTTTGATAGCCTTTGTTGTGCAAGAATTGTGTTTCTATGCTATCGCGTCTCTCGATGGAGGGCCGGTTGACTTGTTGAGAACTTACTTGGACGTCGGGGCGGTGACGGAAGATTCCACGGGTATGCTTCCATTATCATTGATACATGGGCATGTCTACACCGATGATGGATTCTGTGGACATGTGACAATTATGGTTATTTATGGCGAAGTATCGTGACTTACGGTTGTGATCGGGTGCGTAGCCTGTTTACTTGCCCCCGTCAGCTACGTGACGCAGGTGGATCTGGTAGAGGTTATTGCACTTACCACGTGTCAGCTTCGCGGCGAAGTATCGTGACTTACGGTTGTGATCTGGTGCTTAGCCGATTCACTTGCCCCCGTCAGCTACGTGGCGCAGGGAGGAGCTGGTGGAGGCTAGTGCACTTGCCACGTGTCAGCTTCGCGAGTCAGTATTTGGATGGAGCTTCGTGACTTACGGTTGTGATCTGGTGCGTAGCCGATTTACTTGCCCCCGTCAGCTATGTGGCGCATGAAGGAGCTGGTGGAGGCTATTGCACTTGCCACGTGTCAGCTTCATGATATGTTTGTACAGTATTATTGGTACGGTCGGATCTGGTAGTTATACTTGCCCCGTACGGTTTTAGGACACAGGTGGGACCTGGTGTTCATGTATACTCCTTGGTATTGTTATATCATAGACTGCCGGCAGTGAGGAAGGAATTCCACGGGCACGAGTGATGATTTGGAGGGCGTGAGTCCCTGACTTGATATAACTGTTTATATGTGTATCGTAGTTTGGTTATCATACATGTCTCTCGCTTTATATAGACTATTATGATTTCATTTCTGATATTTTCAATTTCACATACTTGGTACTGTTGTCGACCTCTCCCGGCTGCGTTCATGCCGCAGGTAGAGGTACATCGGCTATCGATCCCCGCTTATAGGATCACATTTCAGCGTATTGGGAAGCTCCGTTACTTCGGAGGCTTATCTTTTGGAATGTTACCTTGAGTCTGTAGGTTCTTGTACATTCAGGGGTATGGCGGGGCCCTGTCCCGTCATAGTGGTTGTAAAAATCTTAGAGGTCTGTAGCACTGTTGTGGGCAGGGTTGTAAGGATTGTAACTGTTCAAATGTCGATATATATATTTGCAGAAAGGCAACCGTTTTGGTTGGCCTATTTTCTTTTATCTTGATCCATATCTAATTGTATGTTTAAGTTTTTATTTTCGCTGGTTTTTCTCTAATGTTGTATCACTAGGGTGCCCGGGGTAAGGCACCAGTCACGGGCCCGGGTTCGGGTCGTGACAATTTGACCCTTGTTAGGAAGACAAGTCTTGCAACTTGTAGAGCTTGAGAAAGTTGACTTGGTCAAGGACCCACAAGTCTTGATATTTAGTAAGACCTCATCCTAGCCACCCAATTGTACACATCTTGACCCTCCATGTTGCTATTTAATACTACTAGTAGTGAGACTAGTTCCACACTTAGCCAAAAATTACAAAAATTGGATGAACATGAAGCCTTAGCTCTCGGGTTCTCTCACAAGAAGAAGAAAAAAATTTTGTTCCTTGTCCATTCAACTCCACACTTTAAACCAAGGTTCTTGAGGATATTGTAAGCATATCTCAATAGAAAAATCTCGGAAAAAGATAGTTTTCGGGTTAGTCGCAAAGTGAAAACCTAGTTGCTTTCTAGGTTTTGGATTGGAAGTTTGAAGGGAAGTTGTTGGTATGGTCCTAAGGGTCTCAAGTAACGGATTGAAGTGTCTTGAAGAGGCTCTAAGTTGCTAAGGAGCGACTTCGGATTTGGAATTGGATTAAGATTCGTTGAGGTATAATCTTGTCTCTTAGAAGTGTTACAAGATTATTTATATTGTTGTTAGCTTTACATGTTGCTAGCATGAAGTATATGTGTGGAAGTTTATAAGTGTTATGGATTGCTTGTAACCTTAGAATCCGAAATGTAATGTAATCCATGTGAAGTTGGATTACAAATTGGTCGTTTACTTGAATCGTCGCATGTTAATTACTTGGAGATTATAGTAGTTGTAATCGTTTGCGACTTGATATTATGTTAGGCTAATAACTTGGATTGAAATGGAAATTGGATAAGAATTGGTATTGTTGAAAACAATGTGGCCGAATTTGGACATGTAGTTTGTATTAGTTTGGTATTTTTTGTGGGGCGGAATTTTACACGTCTAGTAGGCGTGTAATCCCCTATTGATAATTGCATTGTTTGGCCCTTAAATGTGGCGTGTTTGGTTATTGTATTCGGCCTTGAAAAAGGTGGCAAAGTAAGTAAAAACAAAGGAGGTGTTGTCCGATTTTCCGTAGAATTTAGCGACTTGGCACCTAGAATATTCTACGTTGAAGTAAGAGGTTAATGGACATATTGTGACCATTATAGGTTGAAGTACTAAGTATAGCGTATCCTACTTGGAGGGTGGAATAGCTATCAAGGTTGAAGTACTTTGGAGCATTTTGCTACTTGTTGATAATCGTCGCGAGGTATGTGAACCTCTTCCTTCCTTTGACATGATTCTATGTATGGAATATACCTGTGGTATCATTTCATGTTTCTTTCTACTCTTAGAAGTTAAGAGGTAGTTGTGTGATTTTCTCTATGTAGAACTTTTCCTATCTTTTGAGCATGACTAGTTGCACGTATATAGTACGGTAGACGTACAACATCTTGATATCCTTTACTAGTTTTATGAATAGCCAAGTCGGGTGAGTTAGGAGATTAACTCACTTCTTTGAAAGTATTAAGGATGTCTAATGTTTTATTGAAAGTTAAGGGACTTGAAGAATTTTTGAAGTATGTGATACTTGTTCCGTTTTAATCGTATAAGTCCCTTGGATAGGAAATTGTATTTGGCTAATGTATAAAGTGAATATAACGACTTTATGGGAAGTTGGTTATATTTGCTTTATGGAAAGATAATGACTTGATTTTAGTGAAAAGGCAACTTGATTTTTTTTTTAGGCATCAATTGTCTAAGGTTGTATAATAAAAGGAGTCACTTGATTTCTAAAGGTTAAGAGACTAATTGTATTTTTGAAAGTTAAGTGAATTGCTTTGAAAGTATGTAATACTTGGTTTCAAAAAGTAGAAGTCTCTTGGTTAGAAAAGGATTGAGTTTTGTCTAAAACCATAAAGGGTTATAACGGCTTTATGGGAAGTTGGTTATAACGGCTTTATGGAAGGTTAAGAGAATGGTTTTTTCTAATAAAGTAATCAAAGGAATAACTTGAATTAAGGAAGGGCAATGTGATTTAAAGGTATCACTTGCTTAAAGTTTTAAAGTAAGGGTCACTTGATTTAGAAGCCGAGAAATGTATTTCTAATGTATAGTGATTTTTTTGTGAATTGTACACAAGCCTTGATACTGCGGGTGTTAGTATCTTGGGGTTTTATAGGAAAAGGAATCTTTTGAAAAGAATGGAAGTACGTAGTACTTGGGGTTAAATTCCCGGATTTTTATGTGTAAAACAGAAATGCCATGAGTTTATAAAAATGGAAGTCTAAGGTTTAACGAACTTGCCTAGGTTTGCTTGTGATAGCTTTGAGTGCAAGTATTATATGTCTTTGTGTCGTGTCTCTCGGTTGGAGGGCCGGCTGTCTTGTTATAAGTTTACTGGGACGTACCGACAGTGATGTGGGATTCCACGGGTATGCTCCCATTGTGATTGATCCTTGGACATTCTTATACGATGTGGGATTCCGGGGCATGTGACCAGGATGCGGGTTAGATGCCCGGACATTTTATTGGACGTACCGGCAGTGATGTGGGATTCCACGGGTATGCTTCCATTGTGATTGATTTTGGCCATGCTTATACGATGAGGGATGCCGGGCACGCAGCCGAGACGGGTTAGATGCTGCACGTTTATTACTCTATGGGCTAGCTCCGTGAAGACACGTACCCACGATGAGGATTCCGGGCATGTTATATTATTACTCCACGGGCTAGCTCCCATGAAGACTGCACCTACGATGAGGACGCCGAGGCACGTTATGGCTACGCTTATACGATGTGGGATTCCGGGCATGCGAAGTTATATATATATATATATATATATATATATATATATGTGTTGTATGCGTGTCGACGGTGAGCGGGATGCCACGGGCGCGTCACATGGTTGTATTTTACACTTATAGCTGTCGTCAGTGAGGTGGGATTCCACGGGCAGAAGATATATAAATATATGTGTTGTGTATGTGTACGCTGACAGTGAGGTGGGATGCCACGGGCGCGTCACATGGTTATATTTTACACTTATAGCTGTCGGCAGTGATGTGGGATTCCACGGGCACACTTTGATATTAGTGTGACTTGATCGCGTCCCAGATTGGGCCGGGTAGTATAGGCGCCCCTCCCTAAAGGGCCGGATTATACTTATGAAAGATAAGTAAGTTATATAGTAATGAACTTAATGACTTTTCCTAATCATGTGCGTAAGAATGTGGCTATAACCTTTATTGAAAATGAGAATAGATAATAAGGTGAAATTAAGTTCATAAGTGGAAATGACACGGCAGGATCTGGTTTTAGGTACCCAGGTTGGTGATCCTTGCTCTTAGGATCTCGGTTCAGTTTTTGAGAGAAAGCTCCATTTGCTCCGGAGGCTTAGCTCTTGGTACGGTTTTCCCTGAGGTGGTAGATTCATGTACATTCAGGGGTATGGCGGGGCCCTGTCCCGCCACAGTTGTTATGTTAAAAATTCTTAGAGGTCTGTAGTCTCATATTGTGGGTCAGTTTGTAAAACAAAGGAGGCAATCGCTTGGTTGTATATATTATGTCCTGGAAGGTAGCCCTATCGGCTAACCTGTTATTTTACTTCTGTTGTTTATTTTTAAAGTTTCATGTATGTTCCGCTGATTATCTCTGATGTATACCTGTAAGGGTGCCCAGGTAGGGCACCGGTCGCGGGCCCGGGGTCGGGTCGTGACAAAAGTGGTATCAGAGCAGTTAGTCCTCGGAAAGTGTCTACAGACCGTGTCTAGTAGATTTTTGATTATCGGTGTGTTGTGCACCACATCTATAATCAGGAGGCTGCAGGACATTTAGGATTGGTTTCCATTCTTCTCACTCTGAGATCGTGCGATAGAGCTGTGTTGTTAGGGTCGTCTCTCCCTAACGAGTTATGTTGATTGCAGCTACGAGAAAGGCAGCAGTGACCCAGGAAGGACTATGTGGATTGCGTATCCAGGTTGGTAATGATTATAGTATAGTTGGTATTGTGACATACCTCTATACGGAGTTATGTATGAGGGTCATTTATGGGTTTCCTAGAATGGTTTTTAGATTTACCAAGAGTGGTAAAGACTAACTAGATACCGGGATGGTGTGGAATAGTTAGTAAATTTTCGCCAAGGTCTTGTGTTTTATTTTGAGATAATTGGGAAAGGATGAGCTGTCTGATAGGGTAATGGACCCTTAAGAAGCCATGTTAAGGAACTTAACGGAAGGTCATGTTAACAGATTAAGCTGCGTAGTAGGCCTAAGAGAATTGTACGGATGAGGTCCGTATAGAGTAAGTAATGGTTGTTGTGATCAAGACGACGCGATTATGGTATTATGAGAAGTTTTTGTACCCGTTTACGGGGGGACTGGTAAGGTGGGCTTGGAGCATGGAAATTGCGAGCCTAAGAATGTTGAAGACCGCTGAGACCTTAGATGTACAAGTTCTTCTCGGGTAGAAAGATTTATTATAGACCAAGAATAAGAGTTAAGTGCGACGGCGGGACGGGGTGAGGACCTGTTACGGGTCTCCCCATATCCTGGAATAGAGTGGGATCAGTTGGTAGTAGCTCCGCTACGTGACAGGGTCACGAGGGTGCAAGGCCCAAGCCTAGTTAATTGTTCTACGGGTTCGTGGACGCGTTCCACTGGAACCAGGTCGTGAAAGCCGGAAATGGCCGTATATTGTTTTATAGAGTGACTCCAAAGATTTGAGGCCAGAATCGGTATAGAATTTACGTTTGTATGCTAGAAAGAGTTGGAAGTACGAAAAGATAACCTCTTTTAGGCTTATGATGGACGGACATGCGTGTGCGAGGTATTAGGGCCAAGTGTGGCATTATTGGTATGTCGGGGTTATGAAAGGAAGCTATGTCGCTAATTATAAAGATTGACTCCGAAAGAACATTCGGGGACGAATGTTTCTAAGGGGGGAAGAATGTTACACCCCGTATTTACAGGACATGTTTTAAGAACGTACGTAAGAACTCACAAGTGTTAAGATTTGAGACTTGTAAATTTTTTTTATCGGAAGTATGAAATTGTCGGAAAAACGTAATATTGTGACGAATGGGAGGGTGACACGTGTCACCCCCCCCCCCCCTTTAAGTGAGCTTGGACGAATTGATCATGGACATAAGGGTCATTTGACCCTTGTTAGGAAGACAAGTCTTGCAACTTGTAGAGCTTGAGAAAGTTGACTTGGTCAAGGACCCACAAGTCTTGATATTTAGTAAGACCTCATCCTAGCCACCCAATTGTACACATCTTGACCCTCCATGTTGCTATTTAATACTACTAGTAGTGAGACTAGTTCCACACTTAGCCAAAAATTACAAAAATTGGATGAACATGAAGCCTTAGCTCTCGGGTTCTCTCACAAGAAGAATTTTTTTTTGTTCCTTGTCCATTCAACTCCACACTTTAAACCAAGGTTCTTGAGGATATTGTAAGCATATCTCAATAGAAAAATCTCAGAAAAAGATAGTTTTCGGGTTAGTCGCAAAGTGAAAACCTAGTTGCTTTCTAGGTTTTGGATTGGAAGTTTGAAGGGAAGTTGTTGGTATGGTCCTAAGGGTCTCAAGTAACGGATTGAAGTGTCTTGAAGAGGCTCTAAGTTGCTAAGGAGCGACTTCGGATTTGGAATTGGATTAAGATTCGTTGAGGTATAATCTTGTCTCATAGAAGTGTTACAAGATTATTTATATTGTTGTTAGCTTTACATGTTGCTAGCATGAAGTATATGTGTGGAAGTTTATAAGTGTTATGGATTGCTTGTAACCTTAGAATCCGAAATGTAATGTAAGCCATGTGAAGTTGGATTACAAATTGGTCGTTTACTTGAATCGTCGCATGTTAATTACTTGGAGATTATAGTAGTTGTAATCGTTTGCGACTTGATATTATGTTAGGCTAATAACTTGGATTGAAATGGAAATTGGATAAGAATTGGTATTGTTGAAAACAATGTGGCCGAATTTGGATATGTAGTTTGTATTAGTTTGGTATCTTTTGTGGGGCGGAATTTTACACGTCTAATAGGCGTGTAATCCTCTATTGATAATTGCATTGTTTGGGCCTTAAATGTGGCGTGTTTGGTTATTGTATTCGGCCTTGAAAAAGGTGGCAAAGTAAGTAAAAACAAAGGAGGTGTTGTCCGATTTTCCGTAGAATTTAGCGACTTGGCACCTAGAATATTCTACGTTGAAGTAAGAGGTTAATGGACATATTGTGACCATTATAGGTTGAAGTACTAAGTATAGCGTATCCTACTTGGAGGGTGGAATAGCTATCAAGGTTGAAGTACTTTGGAGCATTTTGCTACTTGTCGATAATCGTCGCGAGGTATGTGAACCTCTTCCTTCCTTTGGCATGATTCTATGTATGGTGATATCCTTTACTAGTTTTATGAATAGCCAAGTCGGGTGAGTTAGGAGATTAACTCACTTCTTTGAAAGTATTAAGGATGTCTAATGTTTTATTGAAAGTTAAGGGACTTGAAGAGTTTTTGAAGTATGTGATACTTGTTCCGTTTTAATCGTATAAGTCCCTTGGATAGGAAATTGTATTTGGCTAAGGTATAAAGTGAATATAACGACTTTATGGGAAGTTGGTTATATTTGCTTTATGGAAAGATAATGACTTAATTTTAGTGAAAAGGCAACTTGATTTTTTTAAGGCATCAATTGCCTAAGGTCGTATAATAAAAGGAGTCACTTGATTTCTAAAGGTTAAGAGACTAATTGTATTTTTGAAAGTTAAGTGAATTGCTTTGAAAGTATGTAATACTTGGTTTCAAAAAGTAGAAGTCTCTTGGTTAGAAAAGGATTGAGTTTTGTCTAAAACCATAAAGGGTTATAACGGCTTTATGGGAAGTTGGTTATAACGGCTTTATAGAAGGTTAAGAGAATGGTTTTCTCTAATAAAGTAATCAAAGGAATAACTTGAATTAAGGAAGGGCAATGTGATTTAAAGGTATCACTTGCTTAAAGTTTTAAAGTAAGGGTCACTTGATTTAGAAGCCGAGAAATGTATTTCTAATGTATAGTGATTTTTTTGTGAATTGTACACAAGCCTTGATACTGCGGGTGTTAGTATCTTGGGGTTTTATAGAAAAAGGAATCTTTTGAAAAGAATGGAAGTACGTAGTACTTGGGGTTAAATTCCCGGATTTTTATGTGTAAAACAGAAGTGCCATGAGTTTATAAAAATGGAAGTCTAAGGTTTAACGAACTTGCCTAGGTTTGCTTGTGATAGCTTTGAGTGCAAGTATTATATGTCTTCGTGTCGTGTCTCTCGGTTGGAGGGCCGGCTGTCTTGTTATAAGTTTCATCGACGCATCAAGCGGTGATGTGGGATTCCAGGTATGCTCCCATTGTGATTGATCCTTGGACATGCTTATACGATGTGGGATTCCGGGGCATGTGACCAGGATGCGGGTTAGATGCCCGGACATTTTATTGGACGTACCGGCAGTGATGTGGGATTCCACGGGTATGCTTCCATTGTGATTGATTTTGGCCATGCTTATACGATGAGGGATGCCGGGGCATGCAGCCAGGATGCGGGTTAGATGCCTGCGCGTTTTATTACTCCATGGGCTAGCTCCCCATGAAGACATGTACCCACGATGAGGGATTCCGGGGGCATGTTATATTATTACTCCATGGGCTAGCTCCCCATGAAGACCTGCACCTACGATGAGGGATGCCGAGGGCACGTTATGGCCATGCTTATACGATGTGGGATTCCGGGGCATGCGGCCGAGTTATACATATATATATATGTATATATGTGTTGTATACGTGTCACGACCCGTTCCGGGACCCGTGACTGGTGCCTTACCCGGGCACCCAAGTAGTCATACATCAGAGTAATCAACGAAATATAAAAACAAGACATGAAACAGTTGTAAAATGAGACACAGTTTTATGTGAGAAAATGTCGCCTTTCGGCATATATATAAAAACATAGTTTTGCAGTTATATCCCAACTGTACAATAGGACTACAGACCTCTAAGAAGATAAACAACTATGGCGGGACAGGGCCCCGCCATACCCTGAATGTACAAAACTATATACAACAACAGGGAGATCATACCCAAAAGTCGAGCCTCCGGAGAAGATGGAGCTCCTGACACCCAAGCAAAAAGATCCTAAGGATGTGGATCTAGCACCTGCTTGCCCTGCGGCATGAGCATGAACGGCCTCAAGGAGGTCGATAACAGTACTAAGTATGTGAAGCGTAAATCAAGTAAAATTAAAGTATTTAAAGCCATTTGTAAATACAACCAGTTTAACTGCACATAGTGCCATAACATAAACAAGAGCAAAATAGATATAATGTAACTGGTCTTTTCTAGGCCGCGAATGATCGAAGCAAGGCCAATCGCCCATAGTATCATTATGCGTGCCTAATCCTGGACTTCCGCAGTCCGCATAGGTCACACACAGACCCGCATGAGGTATTCCTCGCATCGGGGGTAGCTAACCCCCGGTACCCTCCTGGACTCCCGCAGTCCGCATAGTCTCAATAGACCGCATAGTCACACAGACCGCATAGGGCATCCCCCGCATCGGGCTAAAACACCCGGAATGATCAATCCTGGAACTCCCGCAGCTCCGCATAGTCTCACAGACCGCATAGGCCGTATAGACCCGCATCAAGGGTGGCAAGCCCTCGGTATAACAAGTCAAGGGGGTAGGTGATATAATAACAGTACAACTGACTTACCGTTTAGCAACGTAAGCACAACAAGAATGACCCCCTTTCACAACATCACAAGACACTAACACACGTAGCATCATAATATGTCTATTTATCAATCAATCTTACTACACCTTACAGAAATCAATACAAGGTTTTTATAAGCAAATAAGTAAACAGTTCTTTTTATCATTCTTAAGTTGTTATACCTAACTTCCCATAAAGCTAGTATAACTCTTAAGCTTTTGTTTAAAAACCAATTGTTTCTCTTCTGTTAAAAATGATTCAGTATTCTTTTGAAATGCTTCAAGATATTTATTATTCAGGCTTAAGTCAAAAGACATGGCCATAATTATTATTCAGTTAACACACGTACGTCTACCGTACTATATATATTTAAAATATCATGCTCAAGAGTATAAGAAGAATCACATACCTTCTCGGCGAAAACCACCTGCCAAGTCAAATATGTCGCGCGCAGAGAATCAACCTATAATAGTCAGACATGTCTTATCAACTTCTAGACTACTCTGTAAACAGTTCTAAGCAGAGGGTCCTCTATTCTACGGAAAATCGGGCAGCACTTCCCTACCCGGTAAGCTACTCAAGTCTACTGTGAAAACAGTCCTATGTAAGTACAGTTCAATTATTCTTCTTTTATACCCTTCTACTGTGATGACAGTTCAATTCTATTCATTACTATTCTTTCCTATCTTATACTCAAGTCTTAACTATTCTTATATGTAATATCCTAATTACAATAGAAGAACAAGAGTGTTTACCTCGATAAGCCCAAAATTATCCAAGTTAAATGTCGCTCCTGAGCAAGGTTTAGCTCCTAATTTGTACGCTCCGATAGCTCCAAGAAACCCTTAGAAGTTCTACACAACTTCTACTAAAATACTACAAGGGATTTGGGCTAGGGTATTTTGGAATAGTAACTATACTTGGAAGACAACTTTTCTACCAAGGGAGGGGTGGTAGGTTTCGGCTAAGGGCTCAAGGAAGGGGGGAGAGCCTTGGACGAAAAGCTTATAAGAGAGGGGAGGGATTTTTTTCAAGACTTGGAGAATTGATTTGTGGATGAAGAAAACCTTCAAGTTAGGGGGGATATTTATAGGTCAAGCAATGGACAATCAATGGCCAAGATGAAGCCAAGTGCTAGGCAAGTGTAAGGTGGAGATTTAGGCAAGTGTCCTTATCCATCTACTACACAAATATCCTACCAACTCCTTGACTAAGGGAGAAGGCACAAAAAACGTGCCCAAGGTCGTCCCAATCCCGCCACTTGAGGGTGACAAGTGTCACCCTCTCGTTGGTCCAAAATATTTCGTCTCTCGGAAAAATCCGCAAAAATTAGTAATGACATAGCCGGAATTTTCCCTACGCAAGCTTTGGAAAACGTTTCGTCGGAAAACAATTCTTTTCGAGTGTTGTGCACAAACATTTCGTCCAAAGTGCCTAACTAAGGCTAAACTTTTGTACGTACGTCCTCACGTACATAATCTGGAAATACGGGGTATAACATTCTCCCCTCCTTAGAAACATTCGTCCCGAATATTCCTTCCCAAGACAGATAACAATAAGGTTCCTCATAACTTAAATAGTTTGCAAATGCCACACACGGCCACAAAACAACACTTAGGCATATATGACAATGAAAATTTACTAGTAGGAAAGTGAATTACCTGGAGGTGTGGGGAATAGGTGAGGATACTTCTGCCTCATGTCCTCCTCAGCTTCCCATGTCATCTCCTCCCTGAGCTCGTTCCGCCACAAGACTTTGACGGAAGCCACGTCCTTGGTCCGCAGACGCCTAACCTGACGATCGATTATCGCAATGGGAGTCTCCTCATACGATAACCCCTCGGTCACCTGGACATCGTCAATCGGATGCACTCTAGATGGATCCCCGATACATCTCCTCAGCATAGAAACATGAAACACCGGATGCACTGCCTCCAGATCGGACGGCAGATCCAACTCATAGGCAACCTTGCCTACCCTGCGAACAATCTGATAGGGCCCAATGTACCTTGGGCTGAGTTTCCCTTTCTTCCCGAATCTCATCAAACCCTTCATGGGTGACACCTTCAGGATAACCCAATCATCAACCTCGAACTCCAGATGCCGACGACGATGATCTGCATATGACTTCTGTCGACTCTGAGCTGTCAGTAACCGCTCCTGGATAAGCTTCACCTTATCCACTGCCTGCTGCACCAAATCTGGTCCCACTAACTGCACCTCGCCTACATCAAACCAACCTATCGGCGATCTGCACTTCCTCCCATACAAGGCCTCATAAGGCGCCATCTGAATACTGGAGTGGTAGCTATTATTATACGCAAACTCAACTAGAGGCAAATGATCCTCCCAGCTACCCCTGAAGTCGATAACACAGGCTCGCAGCATATCCTCAAGAGTCTGGATAGTGCGCTCAGCCTGTCCGTCTGTCTGTGGATGGAATGCAGTACTCAGGCTCACCTGCGTCCCTAAACCCTTCTGGAAATACCTCCAGAAGTTAGCCGTAAACTGGGCTCCTCTGTCTGATATGATCGAAATAGGGACTCCATGCAGTCTGACGATCTCTCGGATGTAAAGTCTGGCATAATCCTCAGCCGAAAAAGTCGTCCTGACGGGAAGAAAGTGGGCTGACTTAAATCGACTGTCGACGATAACCCAAATAGAATCATGTCTCCTGAGTGCGAGGTAATCCGTGATAAAATCCATGTTGATCACCTCCCACTTCCGTGTCGGGATCTCTATCGCGCAACAAACCACCAGCCTCCGGTGCTCTACCTTCACCGGCGACAACACGCACCGAGCTACGAACTCGCAACGTCCTCTTCAAGCCATCCCACCAATACACGATCTAACATCGTGGTACATCTTGGTCGACCACGGATGGATAGTGTAACGCGCGTGTGCTTCCCCAAGAACTCAAGTCCTGAAACATCTGGAACACACAACCTGCCCTCAAACCTTAGCACCCCATCAGGTGCTACCTCAAAAGGACCCTTCCCCTCACGAAGAGCCGTATCACGATACCGAATCAAAACCAGATCCTCAAACTGTTGCCTCTTCACCTCCTCGACGATGGAAGACTCGGCAACCTCTCAAACTCGAACCCCACTGCTATCAGAATCAATCAAACGGACACCAAGGCTCGCTAACTGATGCAAATCGCGAACCATGCCCCTCCTCTCTGGCTGCACATCTGATAGGCTACCCATCGATCTACGACTAAGAGCATCTGCCACAACATTGGCCTTCCCCGGGTGGTACAGGATGTCAACATCATAATCCTTGAGCAGCTCTAACCACCGTCTCTGTCGTAAGTTCAGCTCCCTCTGGCTGAAGATATACTGGAGGCTCTTGTGGTCTGTATAAATATCCACATGAACCCCATACAAATAGTGCCTCCAGATCTTCAAGGCGTGAATCACCGCTGCCAACTCCAAATCATGGGTGGGGTAGTTCCTCTCGTGTTTCTTAAGCTGTCGGGATGCATACGCTATAACCTTGCCCTGCTGCATCAACACACATCCCAACCCGATGCCTGACGCATCACAATACACGACATAGCCGTCTGGACCCTCTGGAAGAGTAAGAACGGGGGCGGTCGTCAGTCTCTCCTTTAGTAACTGGAAACTCTGCTCACACGCATCAGTCCACTGAAACTTAGCTGCCTTCTGAGTCAGCCTAGTCAATGGTGCAGAGATAGAAGCAAACTTCTCTACGAACCGCCGATAATAACTGTTATACCACGTAATTCCAGAGTATGTACGTGAGGGCGTACGTATAAAAATTTTGAGCCTTAAAGTTGGCTAGTTTCGAAATTTGGGCACAAGTGCCAAAAAGAATCGTTTTTCGACGAAACGTTTTACTAAACTTGCGAAGGGAAAATTCCGGCTATGTCATTTATAATTTTTGCGGATTTTTCCGAGAGACGAAACATTTTGGACCAACGGGAGGGTGACATGTGTCACCCTCACATTGGAAGGACTTGTGGGCGGTTTGGACGAAAATAGGTGGCATGGTTAGGTAGGATATTTTGTACAAGTTGTGTGGTAGATGGATAAGGTGCACATGGCTTGATCCTAGCCCTACACTTGCCTAACACTTGGCTTGATCTTGGCCATTGCTTGGCCTTTGCTTGACCTATAAATACCCCTCTAAGTGATGAACTTCTTCATCCAAAAATCATTTTCCAAGTCTTGAAATCCCTTCCCCTTTTGTAGTTAAGTTCGTCCAAAGCCCCCTCGAGTGAAGCTCGCCGAGGCCTCCTCCCCTTTGTAGTGCCCTAGCCCTGGGGTACCCCCCCGACCCTAGTTGTCTCGTATAAATACCCCCCCCTTTGTGGTATAGAAAAACTCTCCAAGTATTGTTAGAATGCCCAAATACCTCGCCCAAATACCTTGTAGTATTCCCAAGGTTACACTTATACAAAGCCCGTAAAATACTACTATACTTTCTTTAGCCACTAAACGAAACCCTAAGGAAAATCTTCATTGATAGTTGAAGTATTTAAGTAGAAGTTGGTTAGAACTTCTAAGGGTTGTTTGGAGCGGATTGGAGCACTCGGAGTAGGAGCTTAGCGTTGCTCAGGAGCGACTTTAAACTCGGATAATTTATGGGCTCATCGAGGTAAATACTATCATTCTTCTAGTGTAATTGGAAATTACATACCGTAGTAGTATAGTAATGAATATAAGATTCATAAGAGAATTGAATTGTAATAGAAGGATATTACAGAAAAGACTTGAACTGAAATCACTTCAGAAGAATATAAGTAGAAGTTCAACTGTACTTACATAGGACTGTATATACAGTAGACTGATAACCTTTATTGGTTGAATGTTTTGCAAGTAGCATGTGCTACTTAGAAGGTGGACAAGGCTAGCCGGGTTATAGCCGTGGAGCGTTTTGCTAATAGTCGATAATCGTCGCGAGGTATGTGATTCTTCCTATACTCTTGAGCATGAAGTATTTTAAAAGAATACATATAGTACGGTAGACGTACGTGTGGCAATGTCTTTTGACTTAAGCCTGAATAATATGTATATATTATATGGTAGATGTACGTGTGCTAACTGAATATAGTTGTACGACAATGTCTTTTGACTTAAGCCTGAATAATAAGAACCTTGAAATATTTTAAAAGGAATATAGATATAGTACGGTAGACGTACGTGTATTAACTGAATGTAGCGTTACGGCAATGTCTTTTGACTTAAGCCTGAATAATAAAGAGTCTTAAAGTATTTCAAAAAGAATTAAGGAACCTTTTTGAAAGAAGAGTAATACTTGGTTTTGAAAACATAAGGAGTTATACTAGCTTTATGAGAGGTTAGGTATAACGTCTTAAGAGAGATAAAAAGAATGGTTTACTGATTTTTAGAAGTTAAGAGACTTATTCTGAAAAGATAAGAGACTTGACTTAATTGATTTGATATGAAGTTTGTTAACAATGTGAGACCTCATTCGTGAGTAATGAGCACGTGGTTTTTAAAAGGAATAATGTTTTACTGATTTCAAAAATCAGAATGTGTATCGACAAACCACTGCAGCGTTAATAAAGGAAAATGTATTGAATAAATGAAGTATCATTAAAACCAGTAGAAACCTCCATCTGCATAGAAGCTAAGATGAGACAAAATGATATTACATTTTCTAGATCATGGCTGCTTAATAAGATTGATTATGAACAAGAATAACCTACTCGCCTATGGCATATGTTACTCAATTGTTTTAAAAAGAGATTAAGACATTGAACTATGAAACTTTTCTAAAAAGAGACTTGCGTAATTGAAATTAGGCAAACTGGAACTTTAGGGAAAAGAAAGGCATTGTGTTGTCTTAAAATGGTTTAAAACTTAGAGTGTTATAACAGCTTCATGGAAAGTTGATTATAACGACTTTATGAAAACAAAGGGTTTTTATCATTGGTTTTAATGTGGTAACTGGACTTTAAAAAGAGAAGTGTTTTGGTCTAAAAAGAAGGCATGGTATTGCCTTAATTGGTTTTAAAAAGGAAAGTATGGAAGTTGTTTTGGGTTACTTAAAAGATGTAAGTCACTCTATTTTTATACTACGGGTATCGGGTGACTTTTATAAAAGGAATGGATCTCTTTAAAAGGAATTTAACGTACGTAGTACTTTAGGGTTAAAATCCGGACTTTGACATAAAATGAAAGTACCTTGAGTTGTGTATAACTTGCCTATGCTTATTGTTGTGAAACTTGACCATGTTACGTGTGATAGTCTTGTTGTGCAAGTACTGTGTTCTACTCGACTACCGGTTCATCCGGGAATGTATTTCACTCGACTACCGGTTCATCCGAGAATGTATTTCACTCGACTACGGCTCATCCGGAATGTATTTCACTCGACTACGGTTCATCCAGAATGTATTTCACCGACTCACCGATTCATCCGGAATGTATTTCACTCGACCACGGCTCATGGGATGAACCGGAACGATCCCACACGTTTCTATACTGGGTCCATAAGATGGGCCGAGACATGTTATACGTATCACATGATTTGTACCTAGACTGCCGGCAGTGAGGAAGAAGTTCCACGGGCATGAGGGATGACTTTGAGGGCGTGAGTCCCTGACTTGACATAATCGCTTATGTTGTGAATCGTAGTTTGGTTATCATACATGTCTCCCGCTTTATATAGACTATTATGATTTCATTTACGATTTTTACATTTCATACTTGGTACTTGTTGTACTGACCTCCTTCGGGGGGCTGCGTTCATGCCGCAGGTAGAAGTACACCGGCTGTCGATCCCCGCGTTTAGGATCTCATTTCAGCGTCTTGGGAAGCTCCGTCCCTTCGGAGGCTTATCTTTGGTATGTTACCCTGAGTCTGTAGGTCCTTGTACATTCAGGGGTATGGCGGGGCCCTGTCCCGTCATAGTTGTTGTATAAATCTTAGAGGTCTGTAGCACTGTTGTGGGCAGGGTTGTAAGGATTGTAACTGTTCAAATGTTTTTATATATGTATGTTGAAAGGCAACCGTTTTGGTTGGCCTATTTTCTTTCATCTTAATCCATGTCTATTTACATGTTTAAGTTTTATTTCCGCTGGTTTTCTCTGATGTTGTATCACTAGGGTGCCCGGGGTAAGGCACCAGTCACGGGCCCGGGTTCGGGTCGTGACAAAAGTGGTATCAGAGCAGTTAGTCCTCGGAAAGTGTCTATGCATGTTCAGTAGAGTCTTGATTATCGGTGTGTTGTGCACCACATCTATAATCAGGAGGCTATAGGACATTTAGGATTGGTTTCCATTCTTCTCATTCTGAGATCGTGCCTTAGAGCTGTGTGATAAGTTGGACCCCTCTGACGTATTCCTTTCCTTTACCAGTTATGCCTCCGCGTAAGGCAACCCAGGCCGACGGGCAAGGCAATGAGGAGTTAGTGACGCAGAGGAGTACGAGGGCGCAGCCCTGGCCAAGACTGAGACAAAGGCTTCCGACGGCGGGTTTCGCGACGCCGCCAAAGACCAAAGAGTTTAGAGCCGCAGCAGATGGTCGCCGAGACTACAAGACTGAGCCTCCGCCCCACACCGGAGCAGATGAGACGGGTACAAGGAGATGGCCCGCCATCGCCAAGGTCGTGGCAGATGTGAGGATAGGCCGACGCAGCAGCCTCAGCCCCAAGAGCACCGTAGTTCACCCCCGAGCGCATGGGCTGAGACTACGGGATTTTCTGAGGTGTAACCCTCCATAGTTTTATGGGTCGAGGCTTGAGGATGATCCGCAGGAGTTCATCCGCAGCTACAATGGTCATGAGTGATCAAGGCATCGGACATCCGAGTCGGTGGTCCTAGGTTCGCATCGGCCGCGTGATACCGCAATGATCGGTTTGATTCGCGAGCTGTCCCGGAGAGAATGCACTTCCAGCTATATGGGACGAGTTCTCAAAGGCATTTCTTGCACACTTCTGCCTCCACGGATGAGGGCTCGCCGGCAGATTTTTGACGTTAAGGCGGGATCGGCGGACGGTTAGAGAGTACAATGTGGAGTTCGACTCGTTAGCTCGGTATGTCCTCGCCAGAGTAGCCGATATGGAGGATGAGAGTACACCGCTACGCCACCGGCTAGATGATTACTGGCGAGAGGCTTGTACGGGTGTAGCTCTTCACCGGCATGGACATTGCCCGCACGCAAGCTCATGCACCAGGATGCGAGGCACGGAGAGGTCGATTTAAATGACCGAGATCGCCAGAAGAGGCCGTGACAGCAGTGGTCCTTTGGTAACTTTCGAGGCGGACCGCCTCAGAAGTTAGTTATGTACCTCCGCCAAGACAGAGCAGTGGTCCTCCACGCCTTCGTGACGTTCGGGTATTCGAGCCGGTCGAGCTCCAGGCTTCGTTCACGGTATACGTGAGTGTTAGCCAGCAGGATTCATGTCCCCCTCAGTGTGCACGATGTGGCAAACATCATCCCGGGGAATGTCGTCTTTTTACCAGTGCTTGTTTCACCGCGCCGTCGGGCCATGTGGACGAGAGACGTGCTTATAGGAGAGGTACCGGCAGCTGGCGCAGCCACCGGATCGATGGCGTGTTCATCGCTTTCTACACGCCTACCGCAGGCGTGCCTATGATTAGAGTGGAGCGGTAGGTTCAGGTATATCCTTAACCCTCTAGAGACTTGTATGTATTGATGATGTGTTTAGTGTTATGTCGGATAGCTTTGTGCTAAAATGTGATTTAGAAACCTGGTTAGTGTAAAAGGGTAAGCCTGGGGGTGAGAAAATGATGAACCTTAGAATACTACAGTTGAGACCTTAGATGTAAGGCCGTCTTGAGTACAAGTTTTTGCGAGTGATCTTTGTCAGAACGTATAGGTATACGTGGTGTATTTGTGTGATAAGTCCCTGGGTAGTGTGAAATGGAAGTGGTAGCTTTCATGACCTGTAGAGGTAAGATTGTTCCGGATCGGGGAACAAGAGCGTGATGCGTTAAGTGGGTCAGGTTGGGGCCATGATGAGGCCAACCCGCGCCTGCTTCGAGGTTGGGTCAGCTGGGTGGTCCCGCCAGTGGTGGTAGGTCACGAGGGTGTTAGGCCCAAGTTTAGATGACCTTCGTATGAGTTCGTGGATATGTTCGACCAGAAGCGGATCGTGAAGGCCGAGAATGGCCCTAGAAGAAATCGAGGTTAGTAAGATGACCAAGTTTGGAGGTAGTGACTCCAAGGGTTGGAAACAGAAGCGTTGACTGAAGTGTGGTACGTATACTAGAAGAGTTCAAGTGTTCAAGAAGGGCACAACGAGTAAGGAAGGAACGTGTTATTTCGTGGCAGCGTGGCGTTGGCAACTTGTTAGAAGATCTTCATCGTTATCCATCTTGAGAAGGAACATTCGGGACGAATGTTTCTAAGGAGGGGAGAATGTTATACCCCGTAATTCCAGAGTATGTACGTGAGGGCGTACGTATAAAAATTTTGAGCCTTAAAGTTGGCTAGTTTCGAAATTTGGGCACAAGTGCCAAAAAGAATCGTTTTTCGACGAAACGTTTTACTAAACTTGCGAAGGGAAAATTCCGGCTATGTCATTTATAATTTTTGCGGATTTTTCCGAGAGACGAAACATTTTGGACCAACGGGAGGGTGACATGTGTCACCCTCACATTGGAAGGAATTGTGGGCGGTTTGGACGAAAATAGGTGGCATGGTTAGGTAGGATATTTTGTGCAAGTTGTGTGGTAGATGGATAAGGTGCACATGGCTTGATCCTAGCCCTACACTTGCCTAACACTTGGCTTGATCTTGGCCATTGGTTGGCCTTTGCTTGACCTATAAATACCCCTCTAAGTGATGAACTGCTTCATCCAAAAATCATTTTCCAAGTCTTGAAATCCCTTCCCCTTTTGTAGTTAAGTTCGCCCAAAGCCCCCTCGAGTGAAGCCTCGCAGGCCTCCCAACCCTTTGTAGTGCCTAGCCGTGGGGTACCCCTAGCCTAGTTGTCTCGTATAAATACCCCCCTTTTGTGGTATAGAAATACTCTCCAAGTATTGTTATAATGCCCAAATATCTTGGCCCAAATACCTTGTAGTATTCCCAAGGTTACACTTATACAAAGCCCAGAAAATACTACTATACTTTCTTTAGCCACTAAACGAAACCCTAAGGAAAATCTTCATTGATAGTTGAAGTATTTAAGTAGAAGTTGGTTAGAACTTCTAAGGGTTGTTTGGAGTGGATTGGAGCACTGAGTAGAGCTTAGGGTTGCTCATGAGCGACTTTAAACTCGGATAATTTATGGGCTCATCGAGGTAAATACTACTGTCCTTCTAGTGTAATTGGAAATTACATACTGTAGTAGTATAGTAATGAATATAAGATTCATAGAAGAGAATTGAACTGTAATAGAAGGATATTACGTAAAAGACTTGAATCAAATCACTTCAGAAGAATATAAGTAGAAGTTCAACTGTACTTACATAGGACTGTATATACAGTAGACTGATAACCTTTATTGGTTGAATGTTTTGCAAGTAGCATGTGCTACTTAGAAGGTGGACAAGGCTAGCCGGTTATAGCCGTGAGCGCTTTGCTAATAGTCGATAATCGTCGCGAGGTATGTGATTCTTCCTATACTTTGAGCATGAAGTATTTTAAAAATACATATAGTACGGTAGACGTACGTGTGGCAATGTCTTTTGACTTAAGCCTGAATAATATGTATATATTATATGGTAGATGTACGTGTGCTAACTGAATATAGTTGTACGACAATGTCTTTTGACTTAAGCCTGAATAATAAGAACCTTGAAATATTTTAAAAGGAATACAGATATATTACTGAGACGCACGTGTATTAATCGAATGTAGCGTTACGCAATGTCTTTTGACTTAAGCCCGAATAATAAAGAGTCTTAAAGTATTTCAAAAAGAATTAAGGAACCTTTTGAAAGAAGAGTAATACTTGGTTTTGAAAACATAAGGAGTTATACTAGCTTTATGAGAGGTTAGGTATAACGTCTTAAGAGAGATAAAAAGAATGGTTTACTGATTTTTAGAAGTTAAGAGACTTATTCTGAAAAGATAAGAGACTTGACTTAATTGATTTGATATGAAGTTTGTTAACAATGTGAGACCTCATTCGTGAGTAATGAGCACGTGGTTTTTAAAAGGAATAATGTTTTACTGATTTCAAAAATCAGAATGTGTATCGACAAACCACTGCAGCGTTAATAAAGGAAAATGTATTGAATAAATGAAGTATCATTAAAACCAGTAGAAACCTCCATCTGCATAGAAGCTAAGATGAGACAAAATGATATTACATTTTCTAGATCATGGCTGCTTAATAAGATTGATTATGAACAAGAATAACCTACTCGCCTATGGCATATGTTACTCAATTGTTTTAAAAAGAGATTAAGACATTGAACTATGAAACTTTTCTAAAAAGAGACTTGCGTAATTGAAATTAGGCAAACTGGAACTTTAGGGAAAAGAAAGGCATTGTGTTGTCTTAAAATGGTTTAAAACATAGAGTGTTATAACAGCTTCATGGGAAGTTGATTATAACGACTTTATGAAAACAAAGGGTTTTTATCATTGGTTTTAATGTGGTAACTGGACTTTAAAAAGAGAAGTGTTTTGGTCTAAAAAGAAGGCATGGTATTGCCTTAATTGGTTTTAAAAAGGAAAGTATGGAAGTTGTTTTGGGTTACTTAAAAGATGTAAGTCACTCTATTTTTATACTACGGGTATCGGGTGACTTTTATAAAAGGAATGGATCTCTTTAAAAGGAATTTAACGTACGTAGTGCTTTAGGGTTAAAATCCGGACTTTGACATAAAATGAAAGTACCTTGAGTTGTGTATAACTTGCCTATGCTTATTGTTGTGAAACTTGACCATGTTACGTGTGATAGTCTTGTTGTGCAAATCCGTGTTCTACTCGACTACCGCTCATCCGAATGTATTTCACTCGACTACCGGGTCATCCGAGAATGTATTTCACTCGACTACCGGGTCATCCGGGAATGTATTTCACTCGACTACCGGTTCATCCGGGAATGTATATCACTTGACTACCGGTTCATCCGGGAATGTATTTCACTCGACTACGGTTCATCCGGAATGTATTTCACTCGACTACCGGCTCATCCGGAATGTATTTCACTCGATCACCGGCTCATCCGAATGTATTTCACTCGACTACGGTTCATGGATGAACCGAATGTATCCCACACGCTTTCTATACCGGGTCCATAAGATGGGCCGAGACATGTTATACGTATCACATGATTTGTACCTAGATCGGCGGTGAGGAAGAAGTTCCACGCATGAGGGATGACTTTGAGGCGTGAGTCACGACTTGACATAATCGCTTTTATGTTGTGAATCGTAGTTTGCTATCATACATGTCTCCCGCTTTATATAGACTATTATGATTTCATTTACGATTTTTACGCTTCACATACTTGGTACTTGTTGCATCGACCTCCTTCGGGCTGCGTTCATGCCGCAGTGTAAGTACACCTATTGCCGATCCCCGCGTTTAGGATCTCATTTCAGCCTTGGGAAGCTCCGCCTTCGAGGCTTATCTTTGCATGTTACCACGAGTCTGTAGGTCCTTGTACATTCGTGGGTATGGCGGCCCCGTCCCGTCATAGTTGTTGTATAAATCTTAGAGGTCCGTAGTAATCGCTGGGCGGGGTTGTAAGGATCAGAATCGCTCAAATGTTTTTATATATGTATGTTGAGCGGCAACCGCTTTGGTTGGCCTATTTTCTTTCATCTTAATCCATGTCTATTTACATGTTTAAGTTTTATTTCCGGTTTTCTCGATGTTGTATCACTAGGGTGCCCGGGTAAGGCACGATCCACGGGCCGGTTCGGTCGTGACAATAACTGCAAGGCCCATAAATCTGCGAACCTCTGTCGGAGTAGTAGGTCTTGGCCAACTTCTGACTGCCTCGATCTTGGCGGTATCCACATGAATACCATCAGCCCCGTCAATATGCCCAAGAAAAGCCACCGAAGCTAACCAAAACTCACATTTGGAAAACTTGGCGTATAAGCGTTGGTCTGGAGAACTCTCGACCAATCCTCAAATGCTCGCGTGCTCTGCTCTGGCGAGAATAAACCAAGATATCATCAATGAACACTATCACAAATGTGTCCAAAATGGTTTGAACACTCGGTTCATCAAATCCATAAAACCGCACGAGCATTGGTCAAACCGAACGACATAACCTGAACTCATAGTGCGTCAGGGTCCGAATGCGATCCTAGGGACATCCACCTCTCGACTACTGATGATAGCCCGATCGCAGATCAATCTTGGAGAAACATCTCGCACCCTGTAGCTGGTCGGACAAATCATCAATCCTGGGAAGGGTATCATTCTTAATGGTCACCTTGTTCAGTGCTGTAATCAACACACGCATGCGCGGCGTCGCCCTTCTTCTTCACGAACAATCTGGCGCTCCCGGGGAGAAACACTAGGCTGATGAAGCCGCTTCTCCAAAGAAATCTCGCGGTGGTCCTTCAACTCTCTCAACTCGGCGGTGCAATACGTATGGCGGAATGGAAATAGGCGAGTGTGCAGCGACATCGATACAAAACTTTATCTCCCTCTCGGAGGAGGATACCGGAGGTCGTCTGGAAACACGCCGGGAACTCTCGACTCATCGAATCGATGAAAATCTGGTACCGACCTCGATATCAAACACCGAGCGAGATGGTAGATATACCCTTCGCACCATCTTCCTAGCCTTGAGGTAGGAAATAAACCTACCCTTAGCGTCTGGTGTTCCTCCCACTCAATAACCGGCTCTCAGAAAGCTGGAACCGTACTCACTCTCTCCTGCGATCTACATTGGCATAGCAAGAAGTTAGCCAATCCATGCCCATGATCACGTCGAAATCGGTCATGTCGGCTCTATCAAGTCTGCTGGGTCGGCGATCGCATAAAGTCACCGGACAAGCTCTAAATACCGCCGAGCTACCAGAATCACCATCTGGCGTAGCTACCTCGAAAGGGTCTATGGACTCGTGCTCTATCCCTATCCTACTAGCAACAAGGGGAGATATATAGGGACAGTAGAACCGGATCTATCAAGGCATACACATCATAATCGGAGGCGATAAGGTACTGGCGACATCGGTGAGGCCTCCTAGTCTGCCCGGTGGACAAGGCATAAATGCGATTACGAGGACCGCTAGAAGCGGGACCCGCCACGACCTCTGCCGCGACCTGGCGGCCATGAGTACCCCGCCTCAGGCGAGTAACTGTAGGAGATGATGAACCAGCAACAGACCCTGTAGGCTGAGCCCTACCACCAGCGCCGCCCCCGGTCGGATAAGCCCTCGCAAAATGACCCTGCTGGCCACAAGTATAGCAAGCTCCCGGAGTAGTACTACTCGCGAATGGAACCTGCCACAGCGGACACTGAGCGGACCTCGATCGGTTAGCACCCTTTCTACTCGAAATCAAGTCCCGGGGCCCGACCGCCGAATACTGGTTGACCGACAATGATGTGGAGTGCTCGAGCTGGGTGGTGCAAATCTAGGCTAACGAGGCCGTCCACCCCGAGAACTACCAAAGAGGCCCGTCTTGGCCTTCTTCTCGCGATATCATCGACCCGTCGGTCTCTACGCTCCTCGCATCCAAGTGCATGAGCCTGCATACGGGTAATGTCCATGCCTGGCTGAAGAGCCACACCCGCACAAGACTCGGCCATATAATCATCTAGCCCGGTGACGTAGCGATGCACCCTGTCCTCCATATCCGCTACCAATGCAGGGACATATCGAGCCAAAGAATCGAACTCGACATTGTACTCCCTAACTGTGCGCCCTCTCTGTCTCAGCAGCAAAAATCTGTCGGCCCGTGCCCTCCTCATCTGTGGAGGCAAGAAGTGAGTGAGAAAAGCCTCCGAGAACTCATCCCAAGTAGCTGGGGACGCGTGCTCTCCCCGGGATAACTCCCACGAATCAAACCAATCGACTGCGGTATCACGCAGCCGATGCGAACCGAAGATCACGGACTCGGTCTCTGAAGCTTTGACCACTCGCATGATCCTCTGCAACTGACGGATGAACTCCTGCGGATCATCCTCAGGTCTCGACCCGTAGAACTCTGGCGGGCTACAGCTCAGAAAATCCCGTAGCCGCAAACTGTCTGATCTCGGGTGAACTACAGGTGCTGCTGGAACTGGAACCGCAGCATCCAGCCTATCCTCATGTCTGGCCACGATCCTGGCCAGTAACTGGGCCATCTCTCGGTAACCCATCTCATCCGCTCCAGGCTGTGGGACTGGAGGTACAGGTACTGTGGCCTCTGCTGGGGCCGGCGGCGTCATGGAACTCGCCGTCTCGGGTATAGACTGGGCCTGAGCCCTCGTAACTCTCGGTGTCCTACTAGCAGCTCCCTCGGCTGCCTTGCCCTTCTGGGCCCGGGTTGCCTTACGTGGAGGCATAACTGTTACAGAAAAGGAATACGTTAGAGGGGTCCAACTTATAACACAGCTCTAAGGCACGATCTCAGAGTGAGAAGAATGGAAACCAATCCTAAATATCCTATAGCCTCCTGATTATTGGTGTGGTGCACAACACACCGATAATCAAGACTCTACTAGATACGGTCTGTAGACACTTTCCGAGGATTAACTGCTCTGATACCACTTTTGTCACGACCCGTTCCGGGACCCGTGACTGGTGCCTTACCCGGGCACCCAAGTAGTCATACATCAGAGTAATCAGCGGAATATAAAAACAAGACATGAAACAGTTGTAAAATGAGACATAGTTTTTTGTGAGAAAATGTCGCCTTTCGGCATATATATAAAAACATAGTTTTGCAGTTACATCCCAACTGTACAATAGGACTACAGACCTCTAAGAAGATAAACAACTATGGCGGGTACCCTGAATGTACAAAACTATATACAACAACAGGGAGATCATACCCAAAAGTCGAGCCTCCGGAGAAGATGGAGCTCCTGACACCCAAGCAAAAAGATCCTAAGGATGTGGATCTAGCACCTGCTTGCCCTTACCTGCGGCATGAACGCAGCCCCCCGAAAGAGGTCAGTACAACAGGTACTAAGTATGTGAAACTATAAAGTACTGAAGTAAAATTAAAGTATTTAAAGCCATTTGTAAATACAACCAGTTTAACTGCACATAGTGCCACAACATAAACAAGAGCAAAATAGATATAATGTAACTGGTCTTTCCTAGGCCGCGTGATCGAAGCAAGGCCGATCGCCCATAGTATCATTATGCGTGCCTAGTCTCGACTTCCGCGATCCGCATAGGTCACACACGCACCGCATGAGGTATTCCTCGCGACGGGGTAGCTAACCCGGTACCCTCCGACTCCGCGATCCGCATAGTCTCAATAGACCACATAGTCACACAGACCGCATAGGGCATCCCCCGCATCGGGCTAAAACACCCGGAATGATCAATCCTGGAACTCTCGCAGCTCCACATAGTCTCACAGACCGCATAGGCCGTATAGGCCCGCATCAAGGGTGGCAAGCCCTCGGTATAACAAGTCAAGGGGGTAGGTGATATAATAACAGTACAACTGACTTACCGTTTAGCAACGTAAGCACAACAAGAATGACCCCCTTTCATAACATCACAAGACACTAACACACGTAGCATCATAATATGTCTATTTATCAATCAATCTTACTACACTTTACAGAAATCAATACAAGGTTTTTATAAGCAAATAAGTAAACAGTTCTTTTTATCATTCTTAAGTTGTTATACCTAACTTCCCATAAAGCTAGTATAACTCTTAAGCTTTTGTTTAAAAACCAACTGTTTCTCTTCTGTTAAAAATGATTCAGTATTCTTTTGAAATGCTTCAAGATCTTTATTATTCAGGCTTAAGTCAAAAGACATGGCCGTAATTATTATTCAGTTAACACACGTACGTCTACCGTACTATATATATTTAAAATATCATGCTCAAGAGTATAGGAAGAATCACATACCTTCTCGGCGAAAACCACCTGACAAGTCGAATATGTCGCGCGCAGAGAATCAACCTATAATAGTCAGACACGTCTTATCAACGTCTAGACTACTCTGTAAACAGTTCTAAGCAGAGGGTCCTCTATTCTACGGAAAATCGGGCAGCACTTCCCTACCCGGTAAGCTACTCAAGTCTACTGTGAAAACAGTCCTATGTAATCTGATTCAATTATTCTTCTTTTATACCCTTCTACTGTGATGACAGTTCAATGCTATTCATTACTATTCTTTCATATCTTATACTCAAGTCTTAACTATTCTTATATGTAATATCCTAATTACAATAGAAGAACAAGAGTGTTTACCTCGATAAGCCCAAAATTATCCAAGTTAAATGTCGCTCCTGAGCAAGGTTTAGCTCCTAATTTGTACGTTCCGATAGCTCCAAGAAACCCTTAGAAGTTCTACACAACTTCTACTAAAATACTACAAGGGATTTGGGCTAGGGTATTTTGGAATAATAACTATACTTGGAAGACAACTTTTCTACCAAGGGAGGGGGGGTAGGTTTCGGCTAAGGGCTCAAGGAAGGGGGGGGAGAGCCTTGGACGAAAAGCTTATAAGAGAGGGGAGGGATTTTTTTCAAGACTTGGAGAATTGATTTGTGGATGAAGAAAACCTTCAAGTTAGGGGGGGTATTTATATGTCAAGCAATGGCCAACCAATGGCCAAGATGAAGCCAAGTGCTAGGCAAGTGTAAGGTGGAGATTTAGGCAAGTGTCCTTATCCATCTACTACACAAATATCCTACCAACTCCTTGACTAAGGGAGAAGGCACAAAAAACGTGCCCAAGGTCGTCCCAATCCCGCCACTTGAGGGTGACAAGTGTCACCCTCTCGTTGGTCCAAAATATTTCGTCTCTCGAAAAAATCCGCAAAAATTAGTAATGACATAGCCGGAATTTTCCCTACGCAAGCTTTGGAAAACGTTTCGTCGGAAAACGATTCTTTTCGAGTGTTGTGCACAAACATTTCGTCCAAAGTGCCTAACTAAGGCTAAACTTTTGTACGTACGTCCTCACGTACATAATCTGGAAATACGGGGTATAACAGTACGTGTACGCCGACAGTGAGGTGGGAATCCACGGGCGCGTCACATGGTTGTATTTTACACTTATAGCTGTCGGCAGTGAGGTGGGATTCCACGGGCAGGAGATATATATATATGTGTTGTGTATGTGTACGCTGACAGTGAGGTGGGATGCCACGGGCGCGTCACATGGTTATATTTTACACTTATAGCTGTCGGCAGTGATGGGGGATTCCACGGGCACGCTTTGATATTAGTGTGACTTGATCGCGTCCCAGATTGGGCCGGGTAGTATAGGCGCCCCTCCTTAAAGGGCCGGATTATACTTATGAAAGATAAGTAAGTTATATAGTAATGAACTTAATGACTTTTCCTAATCATGTGCGTAAGAATGTGGCTATAACCTTTATTGAAAATGAGAATAGATAATAAGGTGAAATTAAGTTCATAAGTGGAAATGACACGGCATGATCTGGGTTTAGGTACCCAGGTTGGTGATCCTTGCTCTTAGGATCTCGATTCAGTTTTTGAGAGAAAGCTCCATTTGCTCCGGAGGCTTAGCTCTTGGTACGGTTTTCCCTGAGGTGGTAGATTCATGTACATTCAGGGGTATGGCGGGGCCCTGTCCCGCCACAGTTGTTATGTTAAAAATTCTTAGAGGTCTGTAGTCTCATATTGTGGGTCAGTTTGTAAAACAAAGGAGGCAACTGCTTCGGTTGTATATATTATGTCCAGGAAGGTAGCCCTATCGGCTAACCTGTTATTTTACTTCTGTTGTTTATTTTTTAAAGTTTCATGTATGTTCATTGATTATCTCGATGTATACTGTAAGGGGTGCCTGTGTAGGGCACCGTGAGCAGTCGGGTCGTGACACGACTGGTACGCTACCTGGGTACCCTTATACTCACACAACACATATAATCAGCAGAAGCTAAGGAACAACTCATTTTTTAAAAAACAGGCAAGCCGACAAGGCCACCACTATATATAAATGGGAACATCCCGACAATATCGTAGTACAATTGACCAACAATATATATAACTCTTGTAAGTCCAGTCTACGTATGAATACAGACCTCTAAGAGTTTGAACAAAAAAAACTATGACGGGACAAGGCCCCGTCGTACCCGTGAATGTACAAAAGTCTAAAATCAAAGACTGTACCAAAATGACAAGCTCCGGAACTGTGGAGCTATCTCAATAATTGAGCAATGATCCTTGGCATGTGGATCACCAAACTGAGTACCTACACCTTCGGGCATGAATGCAGCCCCCCCGGAGAGGGGGTCAGTACAACAATGTACTATGTATGTAAACATAAAGTACATTAAATAAGATCATAACTTGCCAAAAGATGACATGGATAAGTATGAAAATCAAATACCAGATCCGACCGTGTCATATACAATAGAGCCAACTGTACCTTCCACAAGTATGAGAGTCATTTTAAAACCATGAATACCTTTTCATATAATCATAAACTGTTATGGGTATCTATACCCGCATCATAGCAACCTTGTGTAATTTAACTCATCTTTTGACTCTCAAAGGAATAAAACCAGGGTACCAACATCTCATGTACCAACCATTAGAATGAACTTCCCTTTTAGAAAAACCATGGTACCAACATCTCATGTACCAATCACATATACAAACTTTTATTTCAGTTATGCCAAGGTACCAACATATCATGTACCGAACACATATAAAATATTTCCTTTTAGCTATGTCAAGGTACCAGAACATCATGTACTAACCACATATAAAATCTTTCATTTTAGTTATGCCAAGGTACCAAAACATCATGTACCAAACACATATAACATATTTCATTTTAGTTATGCCAAGGTACCAAAACATCATGTACCAAACACATATAACATCTTTCATTTTAGCTATGCCAAGGTACCAAACACATATAACATCTTCCATTTAGCTATGCCAAGGTACCAAAATATCATTACCAAACACATATAACATCTTTCATTTATATAAACCTAGGTACCACAAAGAATCTGAATCCGTTTTAAAATACGTACGTCCATCATACACTCATTTTATAAAAACCATGCCAAAAGGAAGAAAGGATAATTCACCTACCTCTTGTCGTTTATACCAACTCGACTTCAATGCTTACTAAAAACTCTTACCAACATCTCCCATAAGACTTGGTAAGGACTTAGTTATAATTTAGACATGCTTTAGCATAGAATCAATAACATGAATACTCCTTAACTTCTAAGAGTAGAATACCTTTTGAAACAATACCACGGTTATGGTTCGTACGTAGAATCATGCCAAAAGAAAGAAGGAAGAGGTTCACATACCTTGTCGTCGAACTAGCCCACTCACTATTAGAATGTTTCTCGTCTAGTACTTCAATCTATAATAACAATAACACTTCTATCAACTTCATGAATACTAGTATACGTAGTAATACTATACCACATAAAGACTCTCCTTTCATATAAAAATTCGGGCAGCGCTTCCCCTATTTGTACATATTTTTCCACCTTATAAATAAGGCCAATAACATCAATAACCAGGAACTACTTAATGGCACAACAAAAACAACAACCAAGATGATTCACACACTTACTTCTCATGCTAATCCGGCCTCTTAATACACATAGAAACAGTTCATACTTCTACAACAATGAGGGTAAAACGTGAAGTTTACAACACCTTTATATACTCTTCTTCCTTTAGGACATACATTAGCGATCTACCACGTTAAACATGCATAATTCTGACTAAATTTCCAGCGTTATAACGTCACAAAACAGTCCCTAAAACAGCACAACAACGTCCCACAGTTTTATACAATTTTTCGGCCAACTACTACAACCGAAGCCATTTCCCTACCTTCTTATAATCCAATTCACATTCCAACACTTATATATAAGACATATCAACTTGTAACAACAAGATTTCCTTTATTTTAACATGCAAGTGGTGATGATAACAACAACAATAACCAAAACTGTTCAAATTCAGCTATCATGCCAAAAATTGTGACATGTATTTCTTGTTCTCATTTTTACTTAACACAAGTTCATCCCTTACTTATAACAACATGTAAACTCCATTAATCTCTATAGGAAGAAGAATCATTACCTTAACTAACCAAAACAGTCCATAAGTTCTCGGCTCACAATTTTCTCTTTGTTCCACTTCTTCAAGTCGCAACAACACACATGTATCCTCTACAAGTTTGTATCCATCTTGCCTTTATGTTTTTCTTCCAAAAAGTTCATAACAAGCTTAGGGTTTCAAGAAAATATTCTTGGCCAAAACTGTGATTTAAAGTTCTTGGAGAGTTAACTTAGCTTAGAACTTAGGTAGTGGGCTTAATCTTGGAAAATACGTTGTCTTTGATCTTCACTTTTGGTATGGTTTTCGAAATCTTCAAGAACAAGGGAGAGGCATGAGGGTTTGAAGGATGAAGATCTTTTTGAGCCAAGTCTTTCAAGACTTGTGGGTTATTTAGTGCTATGTAGGACAAGCAGATGGGGACCATTGAATCCCACTTGTCCACTTGTCCAAAATATCTTCGGATTGGAAAATTCCCGTGTTGGCACCGCGATACTTCCCTTTGGCACCGCGGTGCTGAAAGTTCTGAGGCCCTCTGATGTTATGGCACCGCGGTGCTGAAGTTAGGCACCGCGGTGCTGCCCCTTGTTGCCCTGATTTTGCCAACTTTCGTCCTTTGCTTCGGGAGCTTCTTTTCTGCATTTTCTGCCTACACTCTATTGAAAAGAATTCAATACCCGTACTACTTCTCATCGTCCCATTTATTAAACCTAAAAATTATTCCTTAGCGAAAATGTGAATATTCTTTTCTTCTAACATTCAAATCTTATTTCCTTCCTTACGTTCTCACTTAGTAGCCATGGAATTACGGGATGTAACAGCTGCGTTCATGCCCGCAGGTATAGGTACACAGTTTAAGATTATGAGTTTTCATTGGCTTCCGCTGGTGTTAGGCATATTTTATATACGCCTTTTGAGTCATTTTTAGTTAGTATTTTACCCGATTTGTCCAAATATGTGTCGTGTTAGGATAGTTTTTCTTTTTTTTGAGTCACAGTGGTTTAAAAAGGCAGCGTGGAGAAAAGAAGCAAAAAGAGGGCAGAAAAGGAAGTTCCCGAGCCAAAAGAGACGAAAGTTGGCATCTCGGACGAGAACAAGGCGGCGCCGTGGCGCCAATCCATCAGAGATTGCAGGGCCACGGCGCCCAATGTACATAGAAGCTGCAGGAGTTTCAGCACCACGGCGCCAGTCTGCAGGGCCGTAGCGCCAACGCGGGAATTTTGCCAAATCCGAGAAGGAATGGGCCAAGGCATAGAAGGAAAAGTGGGACACGTTTTGTGAGGCTATAAAAGGCCCTTTAGGCAGATTTTTCAAGGGTGACACAATCCCTAATTCATCACATAACATAATTGTTACACCCCGTAAGTCCAGGACATGTTTAAGAGAATGTAAGTAAGGAACACAAGACTTGAAAAGGGTACGAAAGGAAGAATTATTTTTCCGACAGAAAATCTTCCGAACGTCGGAAAGGAGAGATGTTCGTTGAGGAGAATTGGATTCTCAAAATGCATTAATTGAGGATTATGGAATGTATTATCATTATGGAAATTTATTTTTAGTATTTGGTCACGTGGGGCCCACCCGAGGAATTTTACGTTTTGTGGGGCCCACGAGGGTTGCGGAATTTTATGGACGAATGGGAGGGCGACACGTGGCACCTCGCCCACATGGCTTGGACGAAATATTTAAGGGTAAAATGGTCATTTACCATTGAAGATGAACAAAGTCTTGCTAGCTTGAGATTGTTGACCAAGTCAACTTTCCACTTGGATTATTATTTAATGCCCTTCATCCTAGCCAGACATATGTTGATATCTTGACCCTCCATTGTGTTTTATATAGTACCCTAGTGCAAGACAAGTCTTCACACTTAGAAAAAAATTGAGAAAACTTTAGGAGTGAGCAATGTTGCTCTCGGCTTTGAGGCATCTCCCACACAAAAAAATTTCAATTGTTGTCCATTATTCACAAGACTTAAACCCAAGGTCCCTAAGGGTATTGTAAGGGTATCTCAATAGAAAGATATCGGAAAAATAGCATTTTCACGTTAGTCGCAAGGCGAAAACCTAAGTGGTTTCCCTAGTTTTGGATTTGAAATGGAAGAGAAGTTGGTTGTGAACTTCTAAGGGCTTCAAATAGCGGATTGGAGCATAAAGGAAAGGAGCTAAGAATTGCTAAGGAACGACTTTGAATCTTGGAAATTTTAAGGGCTTGTAAAGGTATAATTCTTGTCGTTTTAGTAATTAAGATTACTTATTGTTGTAGCTATGGATATTAGCATGTATGATATATATATTATGAAGTTGATAAGTGTTATGGATATTGGAACCCTAATCCGAAAACTAGTATGTTTAGCCTTGAGATTTCAATTCAATTGGATTATTAGTTTAATCGTCACATGTTATATAAAGAAGGAATTATAATTGTTAAGTTGTTTATGACTATATAACATGTTAGGCCTAAGAAGTTGGATTGAAAAAGAATTGGAAAAGGACTTTGTGTTGTTGTATATGTTTAGCCAAGAATGGCTTTAAATATGGAACTAGTTTCGTATTAATTTGTGGGGCGGAATTTTACACGTCTTGTTAAGGCGTGTAATCCCCTTTGGTTAGCTGAATTGTTGGGCCTTAAATGTGGCGTGTTTGGTTATTGAATTCGGTCTTGAAAAATGTAACGCCCCGAACCCGGGCCCGTTACTGGTGCCTTACCCCGGGCACCCTAGTGATACAACATCAGAGAAAACCAGCGGAAAATAAAACATGAATCATGAAACAAGAGATATAATAAATAAACAGGCCAACCAAAACAGTTGCCTTCAGTATATACATAAAAACCTGAACAGTTTAATCCTTTTACAACCCTGCCCACAACTACTCTGCACCTCTAAGATTTATACAACCACTATGACGGGACAGGGCCCCGCCATACCCCTGAACGTACAAGAACTTACAGACTCAGGGTAACATACCAAAGATAAGCCTCCGACGGAACGGAGCTTCCCAAAATGCTGAAATGAGATCCTAAACGCGGGGATCGACAGCCGATGTACCTCTACCTGCGGCATGAACGCAGCCCCCCGAAGGAGGTCAGTACAACAGGTACCAAGTATGTGAAATCAGTAAATCAGTAAATGAAATCATAATAGTCTATAAAGCAGAGACATGTATGATGACCAAACTACGATATATAACATATAACCGATTCATCAAGACAGGACTCACGCCTCCAAATTATCACTCGTGCGTGGAATTTCTTCCTCATCGCCAGCTTATGATATAACAATACCAAGGATTATACATAAACACCATGTCCCACTGTGTTATAAAAACCGCAGACAAGTATAACTACCGATCCGACCGTACCAATAATACAATGCAACCAAAACACGGCCGATACGGGGCAAGTGCGAGCCGACTCACCGGATACCAAGGCCGGCCACGCATTGACCGGGCAAGTACTGGTCGACCACCGTGGACCAAGGTCAGATTACGAAACTTCGTCACTATAATCGAGCGGGGCAAGTCAGGGTGACTACCGATACCAAGGCCGAATCACCACGAGACGGGGCAAGTACGAGCCGACCACCGATACCCAGCCGAACAAGAAGAAACCTCACGGAGAGCTAGTCCATGGAATAACACTATCAGCGTGAGCATACCCGTGGAATTCTCCATCACCGCCAAAGATGTCCAAGTAAGTTCTCAACAAGTCGACCGCCTCTATCGAGACGCCAGAATCTGAAATACCACACTTGCACAACAAAGGCTATCATCATAAGCATAGGCAAGTTTCACAACAACAAGCATAGGCAAGTTTCACAACAACAAGCATAGGCAAGTTTCACACAACTCAAAGTACTTTCATTTTATGCCAAAGTCCGGGTTTCAACCCTAAAGTACTACGTACGTTAAGTTCTTTTTTAAAAGATATCCATTACTGATTAAAGTCACCCGATAACCGTAGTATTATAATGACCAACCCACATTCCTATTAAAAATCAAGTAACAACATTCTTATCCTAAGTTCCACTTTGCCTAGTTTCAATTACTCAAGCTTCATTTTCAAATGTTTTCATATTTCATAATCTTAATCACTTGATTCCGTTTTAGAACAATTGAGTAATATAAGTCTCACGTGAGAGTAGGTTATTCTTGTTTACAACATTCTTATTACAGCAGCCATGATCTAGAAAATGTAATATCATTTTGTCTCATCTTAGTTTCTATGCAGATGGAGGTTTCTCGGTTTTTAATACAATTCATCATTATTCAATACATTTTCCTTTATTAACGCCGCAGGGTCCTGTCGATACACATTCCGATTTCCAAATCAAGAAACATTATCCTTTAAATAAAACCAAGTACTCATTACTCACGAATGAGGTTTCACATAAACATCCACATTAAAACAAATAAGTTAAGTCTCTTATCTTATAAGATCAAGTCTCTTAACTTCTAACATCAAGAAACCATTTTCTTTACCTCTTAAGACATTATACCTAACTCTCCATCAAGCTAGTATAACTCTTTTTAAAACCTTTAAAACCAAGTGTTACTCTCCTTCAAAACGATTTAGAAATCTTTTGAAATACATCAAGTTCTTTATTATAACTAGCCGCTTATAATTCACATCGCTTACCTTTAAAACCACAAAGTATTTTCTTACCTACATAAAGTCGTTATAACCAACTTCCCATAAAGCCGTTATAACACTTTATGTTTTAAGAACAATCAAACACGCTTAACACACGACGCTCACCGCACTACATAGTTCACACATATCATGCTAGAAGAGATAGGAAGAGGTTCACATACCTCGCGACGATTTAACGACAATAAGCAAAATGCTCCAAGTACTACAACCTTGCTAGCCCTTTCCACTCCTCGAGTAATACGCTACTCTTAGTACTTTCACCTATAATGGCCACAAACGTCTATTAAAATCTTAAACACACGCTCCCATCTTTCTACGTAAAATTCGAAAGACTCTCCCCGCAACAACAGAAATCTCCTCCTCTATCGAGGCCGCTACCAAGCCAACTGGGGTTTACACGCCTAACCTGACGTACAATTCTACAACACAGAAATGCTACATAAGTCTACTGTAATACAACCCTAGGTAATTACAGTCAGCTTCTTCTCTTTATTCTTCAGCTTAAGTCAAAAGACATCATTAATACTAAGTATAGTTCCATATATAGTATACTTCAACTATATATCCTAACAAACATGTAATTTCCAATTACAATAGGGACAAGATAATTACCTCGATAAGCCCAAAATTATCCAAGTTATAATGTCGATCCCGAGCAAGGTTTAGCTCCACCGAGCCCAAACCACTCCAAACAACCCTTAGAAGTTCTAACCAACTTCTACTCACATACTTCAACCAACTATGAAGATTTCCTTGTGGTTTCGGGCTGAGACTAAAAGGACAAAAGGTAGTATTTCCGACTCTACGCAAAGAGGTATATGTGGAATACTACAAGGTACAAGGCTAAGGTATTTTGGTAATTATAACAATACTAGGGGAGTATATCTATACCACAACAAGGGTTATTATACGAAAACAACTAGCAGTGGAGTACCCCACTGCCAAGCCTCACTCAAAGGGGCCTCTACCAAAGCTCCACAAAAGGGGGAGGAGGGCTTTGGACGATTTCAACTCTCAAAGGGAGAGATTCCAAGACTTGAAAATGATTTCGACGAAGAAAGTTCATCAACTAAGGGGGTATTTATAGCAAACCCAAAGGCCAACCAACGGCCAAGATCTAGCCAAGTGCAAGGCAAGTGTAAGGCCAAGATCAAGCCAAGTGCACCCTAGCCCCTACTCCTTAAAACCCTCACAAATATCTACACAAATATCTAGCACCACAAGCCCTCAATTTCCGCCAAGCCGCCCACTTGTTCTCATTGCAGGTGACACACGCCACCCTCCCGCTGGTCCGTAATGTTTCGCCTCTCGGAAAAATCCGCAAAAATACAAAACGACATAGCCGAATTTTCCTTCGCAGTTACGCGAAAACGCTTCGCCGAAAACGACTTAACCGTGTCGCACAAAGGTAACTTCGCCAAGTTACCTAGCGGGGTGACACGTGTCACCCTCCTAATGGCCCAAAAACGCTCTTCAAAAATATCCACAATGGCCAAAATCTCAAAACAAAGCTGGCCCTACAAAATCAGAATTTCTCCCGTGGCCCCACGTGACCATTTCCAAAATAAAATTCCATAATTCTCTAATATTCCAGAAGTCCGAATACCAAACTGGGAATCCACCCCATTAACGAACCTTTTCTTCACAAAATAACCTAAACTTTTCCGTCGAAAAACTCACATCTTTCTTTCCTTTCAAAATTTCTCGCAGACACTCGCACGCACGCCCTCACATACATACCCCGCAACTACGGTATAACATTCTCCCTCCTTAGAAACATTCATTCCGAATGTTCCTTCTCAAGACGGATATCGATGAAGTTCCTCTAACAAGTTGTCAACGCCACGCCGCCACGAAATAACACACGTTATCTTCCTTCCTTACTCGTCGTGCCCTTCTCTAACACTTGAACTCTCCAAGATGTACCATACTTCGTCATTACTCCGCTCTCAAAAATCTCCGAGTCACTACCTCCAAACTTGGTCATCTTACTAACCTCAAACTTCCTTAAGGCCATTCCCGCTTTACGAACCGCTCGTCGAACGCGCCCACGAACTCATACGTTGGTCAAACAAACTGGGCCTAGCATCCTCGTGACCCTACCACCGGAGGACCACCCAGAATCGACCCCACCCCAAACCGGGTTACGGTTTGACCCGCAAATGGTCCTAAACCCGACCCCAACCGCGCCAACTCTTGTTCCCGATCCTAACAATCTTACTATTTCACATCACGAAAGCTACCACTTCCATCTCACACTACCTGTGACTTACCCTTTTCACTAACTGTGTTTCTAAATCACATTTTAGCACAAAGCTAACCAAGCATAACATTAAACACATCAACAACATAAACAAAACTCTAGGGTTAAGGATATACTGCTAAGGCTCAAGGACCGCTAAAATCGGGAACTCCCACCGCGACCTCTACCGGCCTTCCGGCACGAAACATCCCGCTCGCTACGGAAGGTGAAGAACCCGCAATCGCTTCTAAGAGTCCATGCTATCCTACCAGCATACTCGCCTGACAGCTTCTGCCGACGGCCCCGCTGCCGCAAAATAACAATCTCCCGAAAGTTAGTACGACACCCTCCTTATGGCTTTCCACAACGCCACACCGAGACAGTGGCACTCATCCGCGAGCACTCGCTTCTCCGAAAATCTGAAACCCGGGAGCCCCGACCGCTTCCCGAATATCCCGGCGTCCCGAAGCCGCGAGACCACTCAGATCGACGAGGTACATAACTAGTTCGCCGAGGCGGTCCGCCTCGAAAATCACCAAAGGACCTCGCTGCTCGCCTCTTCGCGACTTTGGTCATTCCGCCGATTTATCCGCCTCACATCCAAGTGTATACGCCAGACGCGGCAATGTCCATGCCCTACCAAGAGCTACACTAACAACTCTCGCAAGGCAATCATCGAGCCCTCAGAATATACTGCACTCGATCCTCCATACTAGCTACTAACGCGGGACGCACGCCAATGAGTCGAACTCCACATTGTACTCCCGAACTGCACGCCTGCTCGCCAGAATACCAAAAATGCTTTACCCGAGCCCTCTCATCCGGGAGGCAAGAAATGTGCAAGAAAGGCCTCGAGAACTCGCTCCATACCGCTGAAGCATGCTCTCCTCGACAGCTCCCAAGAATCAAATCCACCGATCGCGGTATCACGCATTGATGTGAACCTGTGGCCACCGACTGATCTCCGATGCCTCGATCACTCTACGATCCACAGAATCGCTTGATGAACTCCTCGCGGATCATCCTCGTGCCTCACCCATAAAACTCGCGCCTACAACTCGTAAAAATCCCGTAGCCTCGAACTATCTCGATCAGGTGAACCATCGTGCATCGAACCGCCGGCCCACTTATCCTCAAGTTCGCCACAACCTCGCCATTAATCGGGCCCACTCTTGTAACTCATCTCTCTCGCCTGCATCGCGGATCGAGGTTCGTGTATCGTGGTCTCTCGCCACGCTTTACTCGCAGATCCTCTCACGCTTTGCCCTTCGGGCCCGGTTGCCTTTTCGCAGAGGCATAATCGTAAAACGAAACACGCCGAGGGTCCAATCTTATCACAGCCTCTAAGGCACGATCTCGTAATGAGAAGAATGGAAACCAATCCTAAATGTCCTATAGCCTCTCGACATAGATGTGGTGCACAACACATCGATAATCAAGACTCTACTAGACACGGCTCAGACACTTTCCGAGGATTAATCGCTTCGATACCACTTTGTAACGCCCAACCCGGCCCACATCGTGCCTTACCCCGCACCCTAGTGATACAACATCGAGAAAACCAATGGAAAATAAAACATGAATCATGAAACAAGAGATATAATAAATAAACAAAGCAACCAAAATAAATAGCTTTCAAGATATACATAAAAACTCGAACAGCTTTAACTTTTTACAACCCCGCCACAACAAGATTTCATGCACTTAAGATTTATACAACTATGACGGACAGTGGCCCCGCCATACCCCGAACGCACAAGAACTTACATGCACTGTGGTAACATACCAAAGATAAGCCTCCGACGGAACGAGCTTCCCAAAATGCTGAAATGAGATCCTAAACGCGGATCGACACCGACGCACTTACCGCGCAGATTTAACGCACTTCAAGCGAGGTCAAGACAACAGTACTAAGTATGTGAAATCAGAATATCAGAAATGAAATCATAATAGTCTATAAAGCAGAGACATGTATGATGACCAAACTACAAGATATAACATATAACCGCTATATCAAGACAGGACTCACGCTCCAAATTATCACTGTGTCGTGAATTTCTTCCTCATCACGGCAGCTTTATGATATAACAATACCAAGGATTATACATAAACACCATGTCCCACTGTGTTATAAAACCGTGACAGACAAGTATAACTACCGATCCGACCGCATCAATAATACAATGCAACCAAAACACGGCCGACACGGCAAGCGCGAGAGCCGATCATCGGATACCAAGGCCGGCCACGCACCGACCGGCAAGTACGAGGGTCGACCACCAGTGACCAAGGTCAGATCACGAAACTTCGCCACTATAATCGAACTGGGCAAGCGAGGGTCGACTACCGATACCAAGGCCGAATCGCCACGCAGACGGCAAGACGCAGAGCCGACCACCGATACCCAGCCGAACAAGAAGAAACCTCATGGAGAGCTAGTCCATGGAATAACACTATCAACGGGAGCATACCCGTGGAATTCTCCATCACCGCCAAAGATGTCCAAGTAAGTTCTCAACAAGTCGACCGCCTCATCGAGAGACGCCAGAATACGTAAATACCACACTTGCACAACAAAGGCTATCATCATAAGCATAGGCAAGTTTCACAACAACAAGCATAGGCAAGTTTCACAACAACAAGCATAGGCAAGTTTCACACAACTCAAAGTACTTTCATTTTATGCCAAAGTCCGGTTTCAACTCCTAAAGTACTACGACGTTAAGTTCTTTTTAAAAGAGATCCATTACTTATTAAAGTCACCCGATACGTAGTATTAGAATGACCAACCCACATTCCTTTTCAAAATCAAGTAACAACATTCTTTTCCTAAGTTCCGCTTGCCTAGTTTCAATTACTCAAGCTTCTCATTTTCAAATGGTTTCATAGTTCATAAACTTAATCACTGATTCCGCTTTTAGAACAATTGAGTAATATAAGTCTCACGCGAGTAGGTTATTCTTGTTTACAACATTCTTATTACAAAGACCATGATCTAGAAAATGTAATATCATTTTGTCTCATCTTAGTTTCTATGCAGATGGAGGTTTCTACTGGTTTTTTAATACAATTCATCATTATTCAATACATTTTCCTTTATTAACGCTGCAGTGGTCCTGCCGATACACATTCTCGATTTCCAAATCAAGAAACATTATCCTTTAAATAAAACCAAGTACTCATTACTCACGAATGAGGTTTCACATAAACATCCACATTAAAACAAATAAGTTAAGTCTCTTATCTTATAAGATCAAGTCTCTTAACTTCTAACATCAGTAAACCATTTTCTTTACCTCTCTTAAGACATTATACCTAACTCTCCATCAAGCTAGTATAACTCTTTTTAAAACCTTTAAAACCAAGTGTTACTTCCCTTCAAAACGATTTAGAAATCTTTTGAAATACATCAAGTTCTTTATTATAACTAGCCGCTTATAATTCACATCGCTACCTTTTAAAACCACAAAGTATTTTCTTACCTACATAAAGTCGTTATAACCAACTTCCCATAAAGCCGTTATAACACTTTATGTTTTAAGAACAATCAAACACGCTTAACACATGTACGCCTACCGCACTACATAGTTCACACATATCATGCTAGAAGAGATAGGAAGAGGTTCACATACCTCGCGACGATTTAACGACAATAAGCAAAATGCTCCAAGTACTACAACCTTGCTAGCCCTTTCCACTCTCGAGTAGAATACGCTACTCTAGTACTTTCACCTATAAAGGCCACAAACGCTCATTAAAATCTTAAACACACGCTCCCATCTTTCTACGTAAAATTCAAGAAGACTCTCCCCGCAACAGAAATCTCCTCCTCTATCGAGGCTACCAAGCCAACCGTGGGGGTTTACACGCCTAACCTGACGTGTACAATTCTACAACACAAGAATGCTACATAAGTCTCATCAGAATACAACCCTAGGTAATTACAGCTTTCTTCTTTATTCTTCAGGCTTAAGTCAAAAGACATTGCCGAATACTAAGTATAGTTCCATATATAGTATACTTCAACTATATATCCTAACAAACATGTAATTTCCAATTACAATAGAGGGACAAGATAATTACCTCGATAAGCCCAAAATTATCCAAGTTATAATGTCGATCCTGAGCAAGGTTTAGCTCCACTCAGCGCCCAAACCACTCCAAACAACCCTTAGAAGTTCTAACCAACTTCTACTCACATACTTCAACCAACTATGAAGATTTCCTTAGGGTTTCGGTTTGAGACTAAAGGACAAAAGGTAGTATTTCCGGACTCTACGCAAAGAGGTATCTTTGGAATACTACAAGGTACAAGGCTAAGGTATTTTGGGCATTATAACAATACTAGGGGAGTATTTCTATACCACAACAAGGGGTATTATACGAAAACAACTAGGCAGTGGAGTACCCCACACCAAGCCTCACTCAAAGTGGCCTCTCGCCAAAGCTCCACAAAAGGGGAGGAGGGCTTTGGACGATTTCAACTCTCAAAGGGGGAGAGATTCCAAGACTTGAAAATGATTTTGACGAAGAAAGTTCATCAACTAAGCGGGTATTTATAGCAAACCCAAAGGCCAACCAATGGCCAAGATCTAGCCAAGTGCAAGGCAAGTGTAAGGCCAAGATCAAGCCAAGTGCACCCTAGCCCCCTACTCCTTAAAACCCTCACAAATATCTACACAAATATCTAGCACCACAAGCCCTCAATCGCCAAGCCGCCCACTTGTCTCCATTGCAGGGTGACACATGTCACCCTCCCGCTGGTCCGAATGTTTCGCCTCTAAAAATCCGCAAAAATACAAAACGACATAGCCGGAATTTTCCTTCGCAGTTACGCAAAAACGCTTCGTCGAAAAACGACTCTAACCAAGGTGTTGTGCACAAAGGTAACTTCGCCAAGCCACCTAGGCGGGGTGACACGTGTCACCCTCCTAATGGCCCAAAAACGTCTTCAAAAATATCCACAATGGCCAAAATCTCAAAACAAAGTGGGCCTACAAAATCAGAAATTTCTCCCGTGGCCCCACGTGACCATTTCCAAAATAAAATTCCATAATTCTCTAATATTCCAGAAGTCCGAATACCAAATCGGGAATCCAATTCATTAACGAACCTTTTTCTTCACAAAATAACCGGAAACTTTTCCGTCGAAAACTCACATCTTTCTTTCCTTTCAAAATTTCTGCCGTACACTCGTACGTACGTCCTCACATACATACCCTGCAACTACGGGGTATAACAAAAAATGTGGCAAAGTATGTAGAAACAAAGGAAGTGTTGTCCGATTTTCCGTAGAATTTAGTGACTTTGCACTTAGAATATTCTACGTTAGAAACTAGAGGTTAATGGACGTATTATGGCCATTATAGGTGGAAGTACTAAGTATAGCGTGTTCTACTTGAAGGATGGAATAGCTATCAAGGTTGAAGTACTTTGGAGCATTTTGCTATTTGTCGATAATCGTCGCGAGGTATGTGAACCTCTTTCTTCTTTTGACATGATTCTATGTATGGAATATACACGTGGTATTATTTCATGATTCCTTCTACTCTTAGAAGTTAAGAGGTATGTATGTTGATTTACTCTACGTAAGGGTTATGTCTAAGTTATCATAAGTTCTTACCAAGTCTTATGGGGATGTCAAAAGAGTCGCAGAGGTATTTTGGAGCCAAGTTGACTTGGCTAAGTTATGGCACAAATGAGAATAAGTATCGAACAAGCCACTGCAGCGTTAATAAAGGAAAATGTAATGACAACCAACTAAGTTAAAATGAGTAGAATTCTCCATCTGCATAGAAGCTAAGATAAGACAAAATTGTATTACATTTACTAGATCATGGCTACTTGATTAAGATCGTTATAAATAAGTATAACTTATTCACAACGCACCAAAGTATATGATACTTAATTTATAAGAATTTACGTATGAAGTTTTAAGACTATGGACCTCAAATTTTTAAAAGGTTAAGGGACTTTATTTTTCAAGTTATGGGACTTGATTCTTAAAGGGAGAAATGAATTGATTTAAGAGTAAAGAATACTTGATTTGGAAAGTATTGATTTCTTGCCATTCTAAAGTTAGGATACTTGAAGTATTTTGAAAGCTATGTGATTTGATTTGAAAGTATAAGTCTCTTGGTTATAAAAGGAATGAATTTTGTCTAAGACATAAAGAGTTATAACGGCTTTATGGGAAGTTGGTTGTAACAACTTTATGGAAGATTAAAAGAATGGTTTTCTTCAGTAATGTAAGCAAAGAAATGATTTGAAATAAAGAAGGGCAAATTGTTTTAAAGGTACCAATTGCTTAAGTTTTTAAAGAAAGAAGTCACTTGATTTAGAAGCCTATAAATGTATTTCTAAAAGGTATTGTGACTTGTATTGAAAAGTAGATATGACTTGATACTACGGTTGTTAGTATCTTGGAAGTATTATTTGAAAAAGAGTCATTTTTAAAAGGAGTAGAGGTACGTAGCACGTTGGGTTAAATTCCCGGATTTTATATGACTTTACCGCGTCCCAGGATTGGGCCGGGCAGTATACCTTTATGGGCAGACTATATGACTTTACCGCGTCCCAGGATTGGGTCGGGCAGTATACCTTTATGGGCAGACTATATGACTTTACCGCGTCCCAGGATTGGGCCGGGCAGTATACCTTTATGGGCAGACTATATGACTTTACCGCGTCCCAGGATTGGGCCGGGCAGTATACCTTTATGGGCAGACTATATGACTTTACCGCGTCCCAGGATTGGGCCGGGCAGTATACCTTTATGGGCAGACTATGTGACTTTACCGCGTCCCAGGATTGGGCCGGGCAGTATACCTTTATGGGCAGACTATGTGACCTTACCGCGTCCCAGGATTGGGCCGGGAAGTATACCTTTATGGGCAGACTATGTGACCTTACCGCCCCGTGATCGGGCCGGGCAAGATAGCTTTACGGGCGACTATGTGATTTTATCGCCCCGCATCGTTGGGCAGTATAGGCGTCCCTCCATAAAGGGCCAGATTATGTTATGTAAGGTAAGTAAGTTATATGGTAATGAACTTGACGGTGTTTCCTAAGCATGTACGTAAGAATGTGACTATAACTTTTATTGAAAAATGGGAAAAGATAATAAGGTACGATTAAGTTCACAAGATGGTAATGACACGGTAGATCCGTATGTACTCTTTTATACTTGCCCTATCATTCTTTTGTACGCTTATGATTTGTTTATCAGACCTTATTTTCCGCTCCATATTCTACTGTTGTTATCGACTTCTTCGGGGCTGCGTTCATGTCCGCAGGTTTAGGTACACAGTTGTGGATCCGCGAGCTTAGGATCACGGTTCAAGATTTTGAGACGGCTCCAATGTTCCGAGTTGTCATGGCTATGTATATTCGAAGTACGGCGGAGCCTTGTCCGTCATAGTATTTGTTCAAATCTTAGAGGTCCGTATTAACTGTAAATTGGATGGCTAGAGTTGTTTTTACATTGTTAAGCATGTAGACTTTTCGTAATTTTTATGTTATGGCACTTTATCGGCTTGGCCTTGGTTTAAAAAAGTGTTATTTATCTTCCGCAGCTTTATTATGTTGTATGATTAGAAGCGGTGCCTGTAGGGCACCGCCGCGCCCGGTCGGTCGTGACAAAAGTGGTATCGTGAGCGCTTAGTCCTCTGAAAGTGTCTACGATCGTGTCTAGTAGTCTTGATTATCGGTGTTGTGCGCACCACATCTATAATCGTGAGGTCGCAGGACATTTAGGATTGGTTTCCATTCTTCTCACCGAGATCGTGCGATGAGCCGTGTCGTTAGGGTTGTCTCTCCCTAACGAGTTATGTTGATTGCAGCCTACGAGCAGGCGATGACCCGTAGCGACTATGTGGATTGCGTATCCGTTGGGTAATGATTATAGTATAGTTGGTATTATGAGAAGTTTTTGTACCCGTTTACTGGGGGACTGGTAAGGTAGGCTTGGAGCATGGAAATTGCGAGCCTAAGAATATTGATGACCGCTGAGACCTTAGATGTACAAGGTTTTCTCGGGTAGAAAGATTTATTATAGACCAAGAATAAGAGTTAAGTGCGACGGTGGGACGGGGTGAAGACCTATTGCGGGTCGCCCCATAGCCTGAAATGGAGTGGGATCAGTTGGTAGTAGTTTCTCTACGTGACAGGGTCACGAGAGTGCAAGGCCCAAGTCTAGTTAATTGTTTTACGGGTTCGTGGACGCGTTCCACCGGAACCAGGTTGTGAGAGCCGGAAATGGCCTTATGTTGTTTAAAAGAGTGACTCCAAAAGATTGGGGGCCAGAATCGGTATGGGGGTTATGTATGTATGCTAGTATGAGTTGGAAGTACGGAAAGGGTACGACCAGTAAGAAAGATAGCAACCAAGTGTAAAGGGATAGAGCCTGAATCCGTAAGGACATTTCGAGGTAACTACACCCGTAAGTGTTTGGGGTGGTAGCTGAGTGGGTATATGAGATTTGTCCGGTGATGATACAGTCGTCAGACCCTAGTATACCTAGTAGAGATGATTACGACAGACTTTGAGGTCATTATGAGTATGGACTAGTTGGCTTCGTGAGTGTCAAGGTTGACATCTTAGTATAAGTATTGTTATGTGGCCATGGGTGGCATATGTTGTATGAATGGTGTAGTAAAAGGAGACTATGTCGCTATCTAATTAGATTGGACTCCGAAAGAACATTCGGGGACGAATGTTTCTAAGGAGGGGAGAATGTTACACCCCGTAAGTCCAGGACATGTTTAAGAGAATGTAAGTAAGGAACACAAGACTTGAAAAGGGTACGAAAGGAAGAATTGTTTTTCCGACGGAAAATCTTCCGAACGTCGGAAAGGAGAGATGTTCGTTGAGGAGAATTGGATTCTCAAAATGCATTAATTGAGGATTATGGAATGTATTATCATTATGGAAATTTATTTTTAGTATTTGGTCACGTGGGGCCCACCCGAGGAATTTTACGTTTTGTGGGGCCCACGAGGGTTGCGGAATTTTATGGACGAATGGGAGGGAGACACGTGGCACCTCCCCCATATGGCTTGGACGAAATATTTAAGGGTAAAATGGTCATTGACCATTGAAGATGAACAAAGTCTTGCTAGCTTGAGATTGTTGACCAAGTCAACTTGCCACTTGGATTATTATTTAATGCCCTTCATCCTAGCCACACATATTTTGATATCTTGACCCTCCATTGTGTTTTATATAGTACCCTAGTGCAAGACAAGTCTTCACACTTAGAAAAAATTTGAGAAAACTTTAGGAGTGAGCAATGTTGCTCTCGGCTTTGAGGCATCTCCCACACAAAAAAATTTCAATTGTTGTCCATTATTCACAAGACTTAAACCCAAGGTCCCTAAGGGTATTGTAAGGGTATCTCAATAGAAAGATTTCGGAAAAACGACATTTTCACGTTAGTCGCAAGGCGAAAACCTAAGTGGTTTCCCTAGTTTTGGATTGGAAATGGAAGAGAAGTTGGTTGTGAACTTCTAAGGGCTTCAAATAGCGGATTGGAGCATAAAGGAAAGGAGCTAAGAATTGCTAAGGAGCGACTTTGAATCTTGGAAATTTTAAGGGCTTGTAAAGGTATAATTCTTGTCGTTTTAGTAATTAAGATTACTTATTGTTGTAGCTATGGATATTAGCATGTATGAGATATATATTATGAAGTTGATAAGTGTTATGGATATTGGAACCCTAATCCGAAAACTAGTATGTTTAGCCTTGAGATTTCAATTTAATTGGATTATTAGTTTAATCGTCACATGTTATATAAAGAAGGAATTATAATTGTTAAGTTGTTTATGACTATTTAACAAGTTAGGCCTAAGAAGTTGGATTGAAAAAGAATTGGAAAAGGACTTTGTGTTGTTGTATATGTTTAGCCAAGAATGGCTTTAAATATGGAACTAGTTTCGTATTAATTTGTGGGGCGGAATTTTACACGTCCTGTTAAGGCGTGTAATCCCCTTTGGTTAGCTGAATTGTTGGGCCTTAAATGTGGTGTGTTTGGTTATTGAATTCGGCCTTGAAAAAGGTGGCAAAGTATGTAGAAACAAAGGAAGTGCTGTCCGATTTTCCGTAGAATTTAGTGACTTTGCACTTAGAATATTCTACGTTAGAAGCTAGAGGTTAATGGACGTATTATGGCCATTATAGGTGGAAGTACTAAGTATAGCGTGTTCTACTTGAATGATGGAATAGCTATCAAGGTTGAAGTACTTTGGAGCATTTTGCTATTTGTCGATAATCGTCGCGAGGTATGTGAACCTCTTCCTTCTTTTGACATGATTCTATGTATGGAATATACATGTGGTATTATTTCATGATTCCTTCTACTCTTAGAAGTTAAGAAGTATGTATGTTGATTTACTCTACGTAAGGGTTATGTCTAAGTTATCATAAGTTCTTACCAAGTCTTATGGGGGATGTTGGTAAGAGTCGTAAGGAGATATTTTGGAGCCAAGTTGACTTGGCTAAGTTATGGCACAAATGAGAATAAGTATCGAACAAGCCACTGCAGCGTTAATAAAGGAAAATGTATTGACAACCAACTAAGTTTAAATGAGTAGAATTCTCCATCTGCATAGAAGCTAAGATAAGACAAAATTGTATTACATTTACTAGATCATGGCTACTTGATTAAGATCGTTATATGTCACGACCCGAACCCGGGCCCGTGACTGGTGCCTTACCCCGGGAACCCTAGTGATACAACATCAGAGAAAATCAGCGGAAATAAAAACACGAACATGAATTAAGAGACATGATAAATAAACAGGCCAACCAAAACAGTTGCCTTCAGTATATATACATAAATACCCGAACAGTTATCCTTTTTACAAACTCTGCCCACAACAAGATCATGCACTTCTAAGAAGTGACAACAACTATGACGGACAGGGCCCCGCCATACCCCGAATGTACAAGAACCTGCTGCACTGTGTGGTAACATACCAAAAGATAAGCCTCCAAGAAACGGCTTCCCAACACGCCGAACTTTGATCCTATGGCGAGATCCACAACCGATGATTTCTACTGCGGCATGAACGCAACCCCAAGGAGGTCAAGATAACAGTACCAAGTATGTGAAATCAGAAAAGACTGCAAATGAAATCATAATAGTCTATATAAAGCAGGAGACATGTATGATAACCAAACTACAGTTCACAACATAAAAGCAGTCATGTCAAGTCAGGGACTCACGCCCTCAAGTCATCCCTCATGCCCGTGGAACTCCTTCCTCACTGCCGGCAGTCTAGGTATAAATCGTGTGGAATACGTGTCCCGGCCCATCCCGTGACTCAGAAAGTTAATCATGTGGAATACGTGTCCCGGCCCATCCCATGGGACTCGGTAGAGAATCAGGTGAAATACGTGTCCCGGCCCATCTCGTGGGACTCGGTGGATAATCAGATGGAATACGTGTCCCGGCCCATCCCATGGGACTCGGTGAATAATCAGATGGAATACGTGTCCCGGCCCATCTCGTGGGACTCGGTGAATAATCAGATGAAATACGTGTCCCGGCCCATCTCGTGGGACTCGGTGAAGAATCGTTCATGACCAATCAGCCGGCCCTCCATCGAGAGACGCGGTGGTATAGAAATACAGTATTTGCACAACAAGGCTATCAAACACAAACATAGGCAAGTTACACACAACTCAAGTTTATTTTAGGCCAAAGTCCAGGTTCTGACCCCCAAGTATTACGTACATTAAATTCTTTTTAAAAGATCCATTACCTTTATAAAGGTCACCCGATACCCGTAGTATTAAAATAGAGTGACTCACATTTTTAGGTAAACCAAAACACTTTCCTTTTCAACATCAAGTAACAACATTCTTTTCCAAAAGTTCAAGTTTGCCTAATTTCAAACACTTAAGTCTCTTATTTTATAAAGGTTTCATAGTCCATAGATTTAATCACTTAAGAATATAATCCTCTTTTAAACAATTTGAGAAACATATGTCTTATATGTGAGTAGGTTATTCTTGTTCATAATCAATCTTATTAAAGCAGCCATGATCTAGGAAATGTAATATCATTTTGTCTCATCTTAGCTTCTATGCAGATGGAGGTTTCTACTGGTTTTAATAATACTTAATTCACAAACATTTCCTTTTATTAACGCTGCAGTGGTTTGTCGATACTCATTCTGATTTCCAAAATCAGTAAAACATTATTCCTTTTAAAAACCAAGTACTCATTACTCACGAATGAGGTTTCACACCAAAACTCATATTAATTCATTCAAGTCAAGTCTCTTATCTTTTAAGATCAAGTCTCTTAACTTCTAACAATCAGTAAATCATTCTCTTTACCACTCTTAAGACGTTATACCTAACTTCCCATAAAGCTAGTATAACTCTTATGTTTTCAAAACCAGGTATTGCTCTTCTTTCAAAACGGTTTCTTAGTCTTTTGAAATACTTCAAGATTCTTGTTTATCATACGTCAAGTCAGTTATAAATCAAATCAGTTATCTTTTAAAAACCACAAAACATTTCTTACTTACATAAAGCTGTTATAACCAACTTCCCATAAAGCTGTTATAACACTTTATGTTTTAAACCAATCAAATACATTTAATACATGTACGTCTACCGTACTACATAGTTATACACATATCATGCTAGAAAAGATAGGAAGAGGTTCACATACCTCGCGACGATTATCGACTAATAGCAAAACGCTCCAAGTACCTCAAACCGTCGGCTACACCTTAAGCCAAGCAGCTCACGCCACACGTAGTACTTCAACCTATAGAGGCCACAAGGCGCTTATTAACATCTAGATCTCAACGTAGAATATTCTACGTAAAATTCAAGAAGACTCTCTTCTCCCGCAAATCACAGAAATCTCTCCTTCGCCGAGGCTCGCTAACAGCCACAACTCCCTAGAGGGGTCAGACGCCTAATCCGGCGCACAATTCTACTTCATAGTAATGCCACACAAGTCTCATCTGTAATACACCCTATGTAATTACGATCGCTTCTCTTCTTTAAATTCAGGCTTAAGTCAAAAGACATTGCCGCAACACTATGTTCAGTTCTATATATAGTATACTTTAACTATATATTCCTACAACATGTAATTTCCAATTACAATAGAAGGTCAAGAGTGTTTACCTCGATAAGCCCAAAATTATCCAAGTAAAAATGTCGATCCTGAGCAAGGTTTAGCTCCTACTCCGGGCGCTCCAACCCGCTCCAAACAACCCTTAGAAGTTCTTACCAACTTCTACTCAAATACTTCAACTATCGAAGAAGATTTCCTTAGGGTTTCGTTTATGGGATAAAGGAAGTATAATAGTATTTTCCGGGCTCTACGTATAGAGGTAACTTTTGGAAAGTATTACAAGGTATAAGGGCTAGAGTATTTAGGGCATTATAACAATACTTGGAGAGTATTTCTATACCACAAAGGGGGGTATTATACGAAAACAACTAGGCTAGGGGGGTGTTATACCCCGTATTTCCAGAGTATGTACGTGAGGGCGTACGTATTAATTTTTTTGCCTTAAGAATTGGCTTTGGTTCGAAATTTGGGCACAAGTGCCGAATAGAGTCGTTTTCTGACGAAACGTTTCCACAGCTTACGTTGGAAAAATTCCGGCTATGTCATTTAGTATTTTATGGATTTTTCCGAGCGATTTAACATTTTTGGATTAACGGGAGGTGACACTTGTCACCTCATTGACGGCAAAGAGGAGGCTTGGCCTTGGCCGATTGGTCCCTCCTTTTGTGCCTTGTTTTGTGGCTTGTTTTGTGGAGTGTTTTGTGGAGTGTTTTGTGGGTGCACTTGGCTTGATCTTGGCCTTACACTTGCCTAACACATGGATGGATCTCGCCATTGGTTGGCCTTTGCTTGGCCTATAAATAGCTCCCTTTGTGAAGACTTTCTTCATCCACAAATTGCCTAAGTCTTGAAGTTCTCTTCCTCCTCCTTGTGAAATTGGCCCACCACACCCCTTTCCCCTTTGCCAAAGCTTTCCCTTTGTGGTGCTCGCCATGGGTACCCCTAGCCTAGTTGTTTTCGGATAATACCCCTTGTTGTGGTATAGAAATACTCTCCTCGTATTGTTAGAAGGCCCAAAATACCTTAGCCTTGTACCTTGGAGTATTCCAAAGATACTCTATACGTAGAACCGGAAATACTACCTTTTGTTCTTTTTAGTCTCTAACCGAAACCCTAAGGAAATCTTCATTGGTGTTTGAGGTACTTAAGAGAAGTTGGTTAGAAGGTCTAAGGGGTGTTTGGAGCGGATTGAGCGCTGAGTAGAGCTAAACCTTGCTCAGAGCGACATTAAACTCCTGATAATTTTGGGCTTATCGAGGTAAATATCTTGTCTCTATTGTAATTGGAAATTACATATGTGTTGAATATATAGTTGTTGTATACTATATATAGAACTGAACTTGGTATTGTGGCAATGTCGCTGACTTAAGCTCAAGAATGAAGAATTGAACAAGAATCATGTAAGGTTAATAAAGAGAAGAATCGAATCGTAATTACCTAGGGTTGTAGACTGAGACTTATGTAGCATTCTTGTAGTAGAATTGTACGCGTCGGTTAGACGTGTTAACCCCTCGGTTGGCTTGGTAGCCACCTCGATAGAGGAGGAGATTTACGCTGTTGTGGGGAGGCGCCAATTTTCTGTAGGAAGATGGGAACGTGTTTATGATTTAATAGACGTTTGTGGCCTTTATAGGTGAAAGTACTAAGAGTAGCGTATTCTACTCGAGGAGTGGCTAGCAAGGTTGTAGTACTTGAGCATTTTGCTTATTGTCGATAAATCGTCGCGAGGTATGTGAACCTCTTCCTATCTCTTCTAGCATGATATGTGTGAACTATGTAGTACGGTAGACGCATACGTGTTAATCGTGTTTGATTGTTCTTAAACATAAAGTGTTATAACGGCTTTATGGGAAGTTGTTATAACGACTTTATGTAGATAAGAAAATACTTTGTGGTTTTAAAAGGTAAATGATGTGAATTATAACTGGCTAGTAATAATAAAGAACATGATCTATTTCAAAAGATTTCTAAATCGTTTTGAATTGAGAGTAACACTTTTATTTAAAGGTATTAAAAATAGTTATACTAGCTAGATGGGAGTTAGGTATAATGTCTTAAGAAAGGTAAAGAAAATGGTTTACTGATGTTAGAAGTTAAGAGACTTGATCTTATAAGATAAGAGACTTAACTTATTTGTTTTAATGTGGATGTTTGTGTGAAACCTCATTAGTGAGTAATGAGTACTTGGTTTTATTTAAAGGATAATGTTTCTTGATTTGGAAATCGAATGTGTATCGGCTGCATCGCGGCGTTAATAAAGGAAAATGTATTGAATAATGATGAATTGTATTAAAACCAAGAGAAACCTCCATCCGCATAGAAACTAAGATGAGACAAAATGATATTACATTTTCTAGATCATGGTCTTTGTAATAAGAATGTTGTAAACAAGAATAACCTACTCACGTGAGACTTATATTACTCAATTGTTCTAAAAAGAAACCAAGTGATTAAGTTTATGAACTATGAAACCATTTGAAATGAGAAGCTTGAGTAATTAAAACTAGGCAAACTGGAACTTAGGAAAAGAATGTTGTTACTTGATTTTGAAAAGGGATGTGGGTTGGTCATTCTTATACTACGGGTATCGGGTGACTTTTATAAAAGTAATGGATCTCTTTTAAAAAGAACTTAACGTATGTAGTACTTTGGGGTTAAAAACCCGGACTTTGGCATAATATGAAAGTACCTTGAGTTGTGTGAAGCTTGCCTATGCTTGTTGTTGTGAAACTTGCCTATGCTTGTTGTTGTGAAACTTGCCTATGCTTGTGATGATAGCCTTTGTTGTGCCAGTGTGGTATTTACGTTACCGCGTTCTCTTGACAGGCGTTGACTTGTTGAGAACTTACTTGACGCGTCTTTGGCGCGATGGAGAATTCCACGGGTATGTTTCCAGTATATTGTTATTGAGGTAACATGGACATGTCTACACCGATGCAGTATTCCGGGGGCATGTGGCCATGCGGCCTTGTTATTATTGTTGCAAACATGGACGTGTCTACACCGATGCAGATTCTCGGCACGCGCGCAGGTTGACCAAGATATTCTTATTGAGGCAACATGGACGTGTCTACACCGGCGCAGATTCGGTACGGCCACGCGCCTTGTTATTATTGTTGCATCATGGACATGTCTACACCGAGGCGATTCGGGGCACGCGCCATGATGCGAACATGATGGATGTTATGGGCGAGACCCATAGTCATATTTGAGTGGTGACTTTGAGGCGTGAGTCCCCGATCGGACTGCTTTTATGTTGCATCTTGTATTTTGGTTATCATACATGTCCCGCTTGTTAAGCTATTATGATTTCATTTACTGATTTTGACGCTTCATACTGTACTGGCCAGATCGACTCCTTCGGGGCTGCGTTCATGCCGCAGTAGAGGTACATCGCCGTGGATCCTCGCCTCGTGATCTCGGGCCAAGCTTGGGAGCTCCGCTTTCCGAGGCTTATCTTTTGTATGTGTTCTCGAGTTGTAGGTTCTGTACATCTGTGTGGTATGGCGGGCCCTGTCCCGCCATAGTCGTTGTAAATCTTAGGTGCAGAGAATCGTGCGGCGTGGTTGTAAAAGGATTAAAGCTCGGATTTTATGTATATACCGGGCGCAACTGCTTTGGTTGGCCGTCTATTTATTATATCTCTTGTTTCATGATTCATGTTTTATTTTCCGCTGGTTTCCTCGATGTTGTATCACTAGGTGCGCCGGTAAGGCACCAAAGAATCGCCCGGTTCGGCGTTACAAAGTGGTATCGAGCGATTAGTCCTCGGAAAGTGTCTACGCATCGTGTCAGTAGAGTCTTGATTATCGGTGTCGCGCACCACATCTATAATCGTGAGGCTATAGGACATTTAGGATTGGTTTCCATTCTTCTCATTCCGAGATCGTGCCTTAGCCGTGGTTGTAAGTTGGACCCTCCGACGTGTTTCGCTTTTACCGCTTATGCCTCGCGAAGGCAACCAGGCCTGGGCGGCAAGGCAGGCGGAGCCGCTAGTGGGATTCAGAGGAGTACGAGGCGCAGCCCTGGCCAAGACTGAGGTAGTGCTTGACGGCGAGTTTTGCGACGCCGCCAAAGACCAATGGAGTTTAGAGCCGCAGCAGCCGTCGCCGAGACTACAAGACTGAGCCTCCATCCCACACCGAGCGGAGAGATGGATCACGCGAGATGGCCCGATTATCGCCGTGGTCAGGCCGATATGAGATAGGCCGACGCAGCAGCCTGGCTCCAAAGAAGACTGGCGCACCCGAGGCGCAGGGCTTGAGGCTACGGATTTCCTTAGTCAGAAATACCGAGTTTTACTGGTCGAGGCCGAGGATGATCCGCAGGAGTTCATCCGTCGATTCTGCAGAGGATCGCGCGTGATCAAGGCTTCGTAGACCGAGTCGGTGACATTTGTTCGCATAGGTCGCGTGATACCGCAGCCGATTGGTTTGACTCGTGAGCTTTCCGGGAGAGCATGCACTTCCGGCCGTTTGGGACGAAGTTTTCGGGCCTTCGCACATTTCTTGCCTCCACAAATGGCGAGGCTCGGGCCGACAGATTTTTGATGTTGAGGCAGAACGGGCGTACAGTTCGGGAGTACAATGTGGAGTTCGACTCATTGGCCCGGTATGTTCCCGCATTAGTAGCTAGTATGGAGGATCGAGTGCACCGATATGTTACAGGGCTCGATGATTACCTTGCGAGAGTTGTTCGTGTTTCTCCACGGGCATGGACATTGCCCGCATTCGTGCCCATGCACTGCAGGTGCGAGCGCAGATCGACGCAGGTGGACCGCCAGAAGAAGGCCAAGACGGCCGGATATTTTGGCGACTTTCGAGGCGGACCGCTCGCCAAGAGACTAGTTATGTACCTCCGCCATTGCAGTGGTCCTCCGCAGCCTTCGGACCCTTGGGATATTCAGGAGCGTCGTGGCTCCTGTGTTTCAGATGTTCAGGAAGTAGGGTGTTGGACGCGAGCCCCCTACCTCGGTGGTCGATGGTAGACCGCATTTCGGAAAGTGTCGTAGTACGAGGAGCTTGTTATTCTTGGCCAACAGGGCCATATGACGAGAGATCGTCCACCGTGGTAGCACTGGTAGGATAGCACTGATTACTAGAGCGATTCTGCCACGGTAGAGGTCGCGGTGGAAGTTCAGCTTTAGCGGCCTCGAACCGCCTAGTTTCGTATATCCTTAACCTCTAGAGTTTTGTGTGTATTGATGTTGTCGATGTGTTTAATGATATGTTTGGATAGCTTTGTGCTAAAATGTGATTTAGAAACACAGTTAGTGAAAAGGGTAAGTCCTCGGGTAGTGTGAGATGGAAGTGGTAGCTTATGATGTGAAATAGTAAGATTGTTCGGATCGGGAACAAGAGTTGGCGCGGGGTCGGGTTGAGGACCATTTCGGGTCAACCCGTAACCAGTTTGGGGGCGGGCTTCTGGGTGGTCCCGCCAGTGGTAGGTCACGAGGGTGCTAGCCCAAGTTTAGATGACCATCGATGAGTTCGTGGACGCGTTCGATCGAGAATCAGTTCGTGAAGGCCGGAATGGCCTTAGGAAATCGAGGTTAGTGAGATGACCAAGTTCGAGGTAGTGACTCGCGGTTGGAAACGAAGCGATGTGTGGTACGGATACTAGAACGAGTTCGAGTGTTCGTGACCAGTACTACGAAAGCGGGAAAAGTGAACGATGTTTTGGGCGGTGTGGCATGATTGTTTTCGTACGTATAGCAGTGAAGACTATACTGACGCCTGTTGTTTTGAGACCTTGAAGGAACATTCGGGACGAATGTTTCTAAGGGGGGATGAATGTTATACCCCGTATTTCCAGAGTATGTACGTGAGGGCGTACGTATTAATTTTTTTGCCTTAAGAATTGGCTTTGGTTCGAAATTTGGGCACAAGTGCCGAATAGAGTCGTTTTCTGACGAAACGTTTCCACAGCTTACGTTGGAAAAAATACCGCGATGTCATTTAGTATTTTTGCGGATTTTTCAGAGCGACGGAACAATTTTGGATTAACGGGAGGTGACACTTGTCACCTCATCGACGCAAAGAGGAGGCTTGGCCTTGGCCGATTGGTCCCTCCTTTTGTGCCTTGTTTTGTGGCTTGTTTTGTGGAGTGTTTTGTGGAGTGTTTTGTGGGTGCACTTGGCTTGATCTTGGCCTTACACTTGCCTAACACATGGATGGATCTTGGCCATTGGTTGGCCTTTGCTTGGCCTATAAATAGCTCCCCTTTGTGAAGACTTTCTTCATCCACAAATTGCCTAAGTCTTGAAGTTCTCTTCCTCCTCCTTGTGAAATTGGCCCACCACACCCCTTTCCCCCTGTGCCGAAAGCTTTCCCCCCCTTTGTGGTGCCTTGGCCGTGGGGTACCCCCCCCTAGCCTAGTTGTTTTCGTATAATACCCCTTGTTGTGGTATAGAAATACTCTCCTAGTATTGTTATAATGCCCAAAATACCTTAGCCTTGTACCTTGTAGTATTCCAAAGATACCTCTATACGTAGAACCCGGAAATACTACCTTTTGTCCTTTTTAGTCTCAAACCGAAACCCTAAGGAAATCTTCATTGTTGTTTGAAGTACTTAAGAGAAGTTGGTTAGAACTTCTAAGGGTGTTTGGAGCGGATTGAGCGCTCTGAGTAGAGCTAAACCTTGCTCGTGAGCGACATTAAACTCGGATAATTTTGGGCTTATCGAGGTAAATATCTTGTCCCCCTATTGTAATTGGAAATTACATATGTGTTGAATATATAGTTGTTGTATACTATATATAGAACTGAACTTAGTATTGTGGCAATGTCTGTTGACTTAAGCTCAAGAATGAAGAATTGAACAAAGAATCATGTAAGGTTAATAAAGAGAAGAATCGAATCGTAATTACCTAGGGTTGTATTACAGTAGACTTATGTAGCATTACTGTGTAGTAGAATTGTACGCGTCCGGTTAGACGTGTTAACCCCTCGGTTGGCTTGGTAGCCACCGATAGAGGAGAGATTTACGCCATGTGCGGGGAGCGCCGAATTTTCTGTAGGAAGATGGGAACGTGTGTTTATGATTTAATAGACGTTTGTGGCCTTTATAGGTGAAAGTACTAAGAGTAGCGTATTCTACTCGAGGAGTGGAAAGGGCTAGCAAGGTTGTAGTACTTGGAGCATTTTGCTTATTGTCGATAAATCGTCGCGAGGTATGTGAACCTCTTCCTATCTCTTCTAGCATGATATGTGTGAACTATGTAGTACGGTAGACGTACATGTGTTAACTGTGTTTGATTGTTCTTAAAACATAAAGTGTTATAACGGCTTTATGGGAAGTTGTTATAATGACTTTATGTAGATAAGAAAATACTTTGTGGTTTTAAAAGGTAATCGATGTGAATTATAAGCGCTAGTTATAATAAAGAACTTGATGTATTTCAAAAGATTTCTAAATCGTTTTGAAGGAGAGTAACACTTGGTTTTAAAGGTTTTAAAAAGAGTTATACTAGCTTGATGGGAGTTAGGTATAATGTCTTAAGAGAGGTAAAGAAAATGGTTTACTGATGTTAGAAGTTAAGAGACTTGATCTTATAAGATAAGAGACTTAACTTATTTGTTTTAATGTGGATGTTTGTGCGAAACCTCATTCGTGAGTAATGAGTACTTGGTTTTATTTAAAGGATAATGTTTCACGATTTGAAATCGAATGTGTATCGATGCACCACCGCAGCGTTAATAAAGGAAAATGTATTGAATAATGATGAATTGTATTAAAACCAGAGAAACCTCCATCCGCATAGAAACTAAGATGAGACAAAATGATATTACATTTTCTAGATCATGGTCTTTGTAATAAGAATGTTGTAAACAAGAATAACCTACTCACGTGAGACTTATATTACTCAATTGTTCTAAAAAGAAACCAAGTGATTAAGTTTATGAACTATGAAACCATTTGAAATGAGAAGCTTGAGTAATTAAAACTAGGCAAACTGGAACTTAGGAAAAGAATGTTGTTACTTGATTTTGAAAAGGGATGTGGGTTGGTCATTCTTATACTACGGGTATCGGGTGACTTTTATAAAAGTAATGGATCTCTTTTAAAAAGAACTTAACGTATGTAGTACTTTGGGGTTAAAAACCCGGACTTTGGCATAATATGAAAGTACCTTGAGTTGTGTGAAGCTTGCCTATGCTTGTTGTTGTGAAACTTGCCTATGCTTGTTGTTGTGAAACTTGCCTATGCTTGTGATGATAGCCTTTGTTGTGCCAGTGTGGTATTTCTGTGTTACCGTGTCTCTTGATAGAGGGCCGGTTGACTTGTTGAGAACTTACTTGGACGTGCTGGCAGTGATGGAGAATTCCACGGGTATGTTTCCAGTATATTGTTATTGAGGTAACATGGACATGTCTACACCGATGCAGTATTCCGGGGGCATGTGGCCATGCGGCCTTGTTATTATTGTTGCAACATGGACGTGTCTACACCGATGCAGTATTCCGGGGGCATGTGGCCATGCGGCAGGGTTGACCAGTATATTCTTATTGAGGCAACATGGACGTGTCTACACCGATGCAGTATTCCGGGGGCATGTGGCCATGCGGCCTTGTTATTATTGTTGCATCATGGACATGTCTACACCGAGGCAGTATTCCGGGGGCATGCGGCCATGATGCGAACATGATGGATGTTATGGGCGTGAGACCCATAGTCATATTTGAGTGGTGACTTTGAGGGCGTGAGTCCTCGATCGGATGCTTTTATGTTGCGTCGTATTTTGGTTATCATACATGTCTCCTGCTTGTTAAGCTATTATGATTTCATTCTGATGTTGTGATTTCACATACTTGGTACTGTTGCATCGACCTCCTTCGGGCTGCGTCATGCCGCAGTAGAGGTACATCGCCGTGGATCCTCGCCTCGTGATCTCGCCAGCGTTGGGAGCTCCGTTTCTCCGAGGCTTATCTTTTGTATGTGTTCCCCGAGTTGTAGGTTCTTGTACATTCGTGGTATGGCGGCCCTGTCCGTCATAGTCGTTGTAAATCCTAGAGGTCTGTAGAACTGTTGTGGGCAGGGTTGTAAAAGGATTAAACTGTTCGGATTTCATGTATATACTGAAGGCCACGGGTTTGGTTGGCCTGTCTATTTCTTATATCTCTTGTTTCATGATTCATGTTTTATTTTCCATTGGTTTCTCGATGTTGTATCACTAGGGTGCCGGGTAAGGCACGAACGGGCCCGGGTTCGGGCGCATAGGGTACCACGGCTAGCACCACAATGAGGGGATACTTTCGGCCAGGGCCTTCGAGGGAGGGTGGTGGCGGACGAAACACTAGAAGGGAGGGAGTATTTGAGACTTAGAAAGATTGCTCAATTTAGGATGAAATAACTCTTCAACAAGGGGGGTATTTATAGGTCAAGAAATGACCAACCAATGGCCAAGATTCATCCAAGTGTAAGGCAAGTGTAGGGCTAGATTTAAGCCAAGTGCACCTTATCCATCTACCACAACAACTTGCACAAAATATCCTACCATCTAAGCTCACCCTTTCGTCTATTACCGCCCAATCTCACGTCCAATGTGAGGGTGACACATGTCACCCTCCCGTTGGTCCAAAATGTTTCGTCTCTCAGAAAAATCCGCAAAAATAATAAATGACATAGCCGGAATTTTCCCTTCGCAAGTTCTGTAAAACGTTTCGTCGAAAAATGACTCTTTTCGGCACTTGTGCCTAAATTTCGAACCTTGCCTACTTTAAGGCTTAAATTATAATACGTACGCCCTCACGTACATACTCTGGAAATACGAGGTATAATATTCTCCCCTCCTTAGAAACATTCGTCCCGAATGTTCCTTCTCAAGACGGACAACGATGAAGTTCTTCTAACAAGTTGCCAACGCCACGCCTGGCCACGAGATAACACATGCGCGCAAATACTTAAATCCAGGCCAACGAGGAACCACCTCGATGATGCAAAACAATACCAACTCTCGCTCTTGGTCCAAGGGACACTCCCTTCGCACATTCATTTCTCAAAAATGATTACTTCCATCTTTCAGCACAAGTTCACTTCCTTCCTTACTCGTCGTACTCTTCTCGAACACTTGAACCCTTCTAGCATATGTACCACACTTCAGTCACCGCTTCTGTTGCCAAAACTTTGGAATCACCACCTCCAAACTTGGTCATCTTACTAGTCTCAATCTACCCTAAGGCCATTCCCGGCCTTCACGATCCGCTTCTGGTCGAACATATCCACGAACTCATACGATGGTCATCAAAACTTGGGCCTAGCACCCTCGTGACCCTACCACCTGGCGGGACCACCCAGAGCTGACCCTACCCCGAAACAGGCCGCGGGTTGGCCCGCAACATGGCCCCAACCCGACCCACTTAACGCATCAAGCTCTTGTTTCCCGATCCGGAACAATCTTACCTATACAGGTCATGAAAGCTACCACTTCCATTTTACACTACCCAAGGAATTTTCCCACAATTACTCCACGTATACTTATATATTCTGACAACGATCACCTGCAAAGTCTTGTACTCAAGACGGCCTTACATCTAAGGTCTTAACATGAAATATTCTAAGGTTCACACTTTCCATGCCCCCATACCTATCCCTTCAACTAACCATGCTTTCTAACTCATAACCAACATAACGCTATCCGTACATAGCACACAATAATAAGGTCATCATATCATGCATACAAATCTCTAGAGGGTTAAGGATATACCTGAATCTACCGCTCCACTCTAATCATAGGCATGCCCTGCAGGGCGCATAGCTGTAGAAGGCGATGAACACGCCATCGACCGTAGGTGAGTAATTTGCTCGCATCCTTCCTATTAGACGGTTTCGTCATATGGCTCCCGACGCAGGGAAAAACAAGCACCGATAAAGACGACATTCCGGGATGACGCTCGCCACATTGTGCACACCGAGGAAAACTCAACCCGATCGCTAGAACCCATGTATATTCGTGAACGAAGCTCGGAGCCACGATCAGCCTCCGAATACCTCAACGCCCCAAGATCGCGGAGGACCACTCTGCCGGGCGGAGGTACATAACTAGTTCTGGCCGAGGCGCCCGCCTCGAAAGTTACCAAAGGACCTGCTGCTACGCCTCTTCGCTGATCCCGGTCATTCCGTCGACCCTCCGTGCCTCACATCCAAGTGCATGAGCTTGCATGCGGGCAATGTCCATGCCGGCCAAGAGCTACACCCGCATAAGCCTCGCCAAGTAATCATCTAGCCCGGTGAAATAGCGGTGTACTCGCCCTCCATATCGCCTACTACAGTGGAACATACCGAGCTAATGAGTCGAACTCCACATTGTACTCTCTAACCGCCCGCCCCGCCCCGCTCAACGCGTCAAAAATCTATCGGCCCGAGCCCTCTCATCCGTGGGGCAATAAATGTGCAAGAAAAGCCTCGAGAACTCGTCCCCTATGGCCGGAGGTGCATGCTCTCCCAGACAGCTCCACGAATCAAACCCGATCGCAGATCACACACCGACGAACCCCAATACCACCGACTCGCCTCGAGACTCGATCACTCATGATCCGTCAGAGTCGTCGGATAAACTCCCGAGGGTCATACTCACTCTCGATCCATAGAACACCGGGCTACAACTCGAAAGTCCGTAGCCTCAAACCGCTCGCCGGGGTGAACTACGGTGCTACTGGATCGAACTGCCAGATCCACCTATCCTCATATCGGCCACGACCGCCGAATCGCCATCTCCTTGTACCCATCTCATCCGCTCCAGCCGTGTGGACTGGAGGCTCGTGTATTGTAGTCTCGGCAGCCCTGCCGCGCTCTAAACTCGCTGGCCCGGGCGGCGCCGCAAAACTTCGCCGTCAAGCACAATTCAGTCGACGCTCGCGCTCGCACTCTGCTCTCAGATCTCACTAGCAGCTCCCTCAGCTGCCTTGCCCACCTGGGCCCGGGTTGCCTTACGCGGAGGCATAACTGGTAAAAACGAAATACGTCAGAGGGGTCCAACTTATCACACAACTCTAAGGCACGATCTCAGAATGAGAAGAAATGGAAACCAATCCTAAATGTCCTGCAGCCTCCTGATTATAGATGTGGTGCACAACACATCGATAATCAAGACTCTACTAGACACGGTCTGTAGACACTTTTCCGAGGATTAACTGCTCTGATACCACTTTTGTCACGACCCGAACCCGGGCCCGTGACTGGTGCCTTACCCCGGGCACCCTAGTGATACAACATCAGAGAAAATCAGCGGAAATAAAAACATGAACATGAATTAAGAGACATGATAAATAAACAGCCAAGCAAAACAATTGCCTTCGATATATACATAAATACCAACAGCTTATTCTTTTACAAACTCGCCACACAGATTACATGCACCTCTAAGAAGGATAACAACTATGACGGACAGGCCCCGCCATACCCCCGAATGTACAAGAACCTCTGACTGTGGTAACATACCAAAAGATAAGCCTCAAGAAACAGTGGCTTCCTAACACGCCGAACTTTGATCCTATGGCGAGGATCCACAACCGATGTATTTCTTACTCATGCAGATGAACACGGCCCGAAGGAGGTCAAGATAACAGTACCAAGTATGTGAAATCAGAAAAGATCGCAAATGAAATCATAATAGTCTATATAAAGCAGGAGACGTGTATGATAACCAAACTATAGTTCACAACATAAAAGCAGTCATGTCAAGTCAGGGACTCACGCCCTCAAGTCATCCTTCATGCCCGTGGAACTCCTTCCTCACTGCCGGCAGTCTAGGTATAAATCGTGTGGAATACGTGTCCCGGCCCATCCCATGGGACTCGGTAGAGAATCAGGTGAAATACGTGTCCCGGCCCATCTCGTGGGACTCGGTGGATAATCAGATGGAATACGTGTCCCGGCCCATCCCATGGGACTCGGTGAATAATCAGATGGAATACGTGTTCCGGCCCATCTCGTGGGACTCGGTGAATAATCAGATGAAATACGTGTCCCGACCCATCTCGTGGGACTCGGTGAAGAATCGTTCATGACCAATCAGCCGGCCCTCCATCGAGAGACGCGGTGGTATAGAAATACAGTATTTGCACAACAAGGCTATCAAACACAAACATAGGCAAGTTACACACAACTCAAGTTTATTTTAGGCCAAAGTCCAGGTTCTGACCCCCAAGTATTACGTACGTTAAATTCTTTTTAAAAGATCCATTCCCTTTATAAAGGTCACCCGATACCCGTAGTATTAAAATAGAGTGACTCACATTTTTAGGTAAACCAAAACACTTTCCTTTTCAACATCAAGTAACAACATTCTTTTCCAAAAGTTCAAGTTTGCCTAATTTGAAACACTTAAGTTTCTTATTTTATAAAGGTTCCATAGTCCATAGATTTAATCACTTAAGAATATAATCCTCTTTTAAACAATTTGCGAAACATATGTCTTATATGTGAGTAGGTTATTCTTGTTCATAATCAATCTTATTAAAGCAGCCATGATCTAGGAAATGTAATATCATTTTGTCTCATCTTAGCTTATTTTCTGTTGGAGGTTTCTACTGGTTTTAATATTACTTAATTCACAAAACATTTCCTTTATTAACGCTGCAGTGGTTTGTCGATACTCATTCTGATTTCCAAAATCAGTAAAACATTATTCCTTTTAAAAACCAAGTACTCATTACTCACGAATGAGGTTTCACACCAAAACTCATATTAATTCATTCAAGTCAAGTCTCTTATCTTTTAAGATCAAGTCTCTTAACTTCTAACAATCAGTAAATCATTCTCTTTACCACTCTTAAGACGTTATACCTAACTTCCCATAAAGCTAGTATAACTCTTATATTTTCAAAACCAGGTATTGCTCTTCTTTCAAAACGGTTTCTTAGTCTTTTGAAATACTTCAAGATTGTTGTTTATCATACGTCAAGTCGCTTATAAATCAAATCGCTTATCTTTTAAAACCACAAAACATTTCTTACTTACATAAAGTCGTTATAACCAACTTCCCATAAAGTCGTTATAACACTTTATGTTTTAAACCAATCAAATACATTTAATACACGACGCTCACCGTACTACATAGTTATACACATATCATGCTAGAAAAGATAGGAAGAGGTTCACATACCTCGTGACGATTATCGACTAATAGCAAAACGCCCAAGTACCTCAAACCGTCGGCTACACCTTAAGCCCGGCTTCACGCCACACGTAGTACTTCAACCTATAGAGGCCACGCGCGCTTATTAACATCTAGATCTCAACGTAGAATATTCTAGAAATTCAAGAAGATTACTTCCCGCAAATCACAGAAATCTCCTCCTTCGCCGAGGCTCGCTAACAGCCACAACTCCCTAGCGTGGGGGGTCAGATGCCTAATCCGGCGCACAATTCTACTTCATAGTAATGCCACACAAGTTCATCGTTGTCACGACCCATTCCGGCCCGTGATCGTGCCTTACCGGGCACCCAAGTAGTCATACATCGAGTAACCAATGGAATATAAAACAAGACATGAAACGATTTATAAAATAAGACACGCTTTATGTGAACAAACGTCGCTTTTCGCATATATATATGAACAAGGTTTAGCGATACATCCGACAATCGCATAAATGACTACAGCACCTAAGGAAATATACAACTATGGCGACAGGGCCCGCCATACCCGATCGCATAAACTATCTACAATACAGGAGATCATACCAAAAGTAGAGCCTCCTAGAAGATGGAGCTCCGACACCAATGCAAAGAGATCCTAAGGATGCGGATCTAGCACTGCCGCCTTACCTGCGGCATGAACGCAGCCCCCCGAAGGAGGTCAGTACAACAGGTACCAAGTATGTGAAACTATAAAGTACTTTAAAATGAAATCAAAGTATTTAAAACCTTTTCACAAATACAATCAGTTCAATTTCACATAGTGCCATATCACAAACAATAACAGTAATAGGAAAACTGTAACAGGTCTAGTCTAGGCCGCGAATGATCGAAGCAAGGCCAATCGCCCATAGTATCATTCTGCGTGCCTAGTCCCGACTTCCGCACCGCATAGGTCACACATGCACCCGCATGAGGTATACTCAGATCGGGGCAGCTAACCCCAGATCCGCCTAGGCTCCCGCAGCCCGCGCATAGCCTCAGGCGCCGTGATCTCAGCACCGCATAGGAATCCCCGCATCGGGCTAAACGCCGGAATGATCAATCGAGCATACCGCTGCTCGCATAGTCTCACAGACCGCATAGGCCGTATAGACCAAGACTGCGGGCAAGCCCTCGGATAAATAAGTCGAGGGTAGTGATACAATAATAGTACAGCGGACTTACGATTAGCAACGTAAGCACAAAGAAGAATGACCCTCTTACACAAAGATTTCAAGATACTAACACAGTAGCATCATATATGTCTATTTATCAAATCTTACTACACTTAATGAAATCAATACAAGGCTTTTATAAACACACAAGTAAACGTTCCTTTTTATCTTTCTTAAGTTGTTATACCTAACTTCCCTAAAGCTAGTATAACTCTTAAGCTTTTGTTTGAAAACCAAATATTTATCTTCTGTTAAAAATGATTCAAGATTCCTTTGAAATGTTTTGATTCTTTATTATTCAGCTTAAGCCAGGCATTCTGTAAGTATTATTCAGCTTAAGTCAAAGACATTGCCGTAGTTATTATTCAGTTCACACATACGTCACCGTACTATATATATATTGTAAAATATCATGCTTAGGAAGAATCACATACCTTCTCAAATAAAAACCACCGCCAAGTCAATATGTCACACAGAGAGTCACCATAATAGTCACACATATCTATTAAAGACTACTCTGAAGGTCATTCTAAACAGGGGGTTCATAATTCTACGGTAAGTCGGGCAGCACCTCCCTACCCGGTGAGCTATATAAGTCTACTGTGAAAACAGTCCTATGTAAGTACAGTTTGATTATTCTTCTTTTAAACCCTTCTAAGTGATTAACACTTCAATTCTATACTGTGATATACTTCTAAGTATTTATACTTATCCTTATACTACAACAAAGTATTCTCTAATTCAAAAGAGGTTAGGATTATTACCTCGGTAAGCCCAAGAAGATCCTAGATAAAGTCGCGCCTGAGCAAGGTTTAGCTCCTATGTTGTACGCTCCGGTAGCTCCAAGAACCTTAGAAGTTCTTCACAACTTCTACTAAGTACTAAGGGATTTGGGCTAGGGTATTTTGGGCATTATAACAATACTAGAAGACAACTTTTCTACCAAGGAGGGGGTAGATTTCTAGGCTAGGGTGGGGTAGGCCCTCGCCAAGCTCACTCGAGGGGAGGTGTTGGACGATTTGGCTTAAGGGAAGAGGAGAGGATTTTTCAAGACTTGGAAGATTTGTGGATGAAGAACTCTTCATCTCTAAGGGGTATTTATAGGTCAAGAAGTGGCCAACCAATGGCCAAGATTGAGACAAGTGCAAGGCAAGTGTGGTGAAGATTTACTACACACAAATATCCTACCAACTCCGACTTTGTGCCAAGGCAACAAAACGTGCCAATGCCCATCCAATTCGTCAAGGGACGATTTTCAAATCCACCAATGGGAGGTGCCAAGTGTTGCCCTCCGTTGCCCAAAATGTTTCGTCTCTCGGAAAAATCCGCAAAAATACTTAATGTCATAGCCGGAATTTTCTCTACGAAAGCTGTGGAAACGTTTCGTCGGAAAACGATTCTTTTAGCGAGTTGTGTACAAATTTCGAACTTGGCCTATCTTTAAGGCTAAACTTTTACGCACGCCTCACGCATACATACTCGGAAATACGGTATAACATTCTCCTCCTTAGAAACATTCGTCCCGAATGTTCCTTCTCAAACGATTATCGAAGAAGCTTAAACAGTTAGCAAATGCCACACACCGCCACAAACAACACTTAGGCATAAATGATAATGGAAATTTACAAGTAGGAAAGTGAATTACCTGGAGGTGTGGGGAATAGGTGAGGATACCTCTGTCTCATGTCCTCCTCGGCTTCCCACGTCATCTCCTCCCTGAGCTCGTTCCGCCACAAGACTTTGACGGAAGCCACGTCCTTCGTCCGCAGACGCCTAACCTGACGATCGACTATCGCTATGGAATCTCCTCATACGATAACCCTCGTCACTGGACATCGTCAATCGGGTGTACCCTAGATGGATCCCCGATACATCTCCTCAGCATAGATACGTGAAAAACCGGATGCACTGCCTCCAGATCGGACGGCAGATCCAACTCATAGGCAACCTTGCCTACCTCGCGACAACTGAAATGGCCCAATGTACCTTGGTCTGAGTTTCCACTTCTTCCCGAATCTCATCACACCCTTCATGGTTGACACCTTTAGGAAAACCCAATCATGAACCTCGAATTCAAGATGCCGATGACGATGATCTGCATACGACTGCCGACTACGGTATCAATAGCCGCTCTCGGATAAGCTTCACCTTATCCATCGCCGCTGCACCAAATCGTCCCACTAGCCGCACCTCGCCACATCGAACCAACCTATAGGCGACCGCACTTCCTCCCATACAAGGCCTCATAAGGCGCCATCCGAATCTTTGGAGTGGTAGCTATTATTATACGCAAACTCAACTAGAGGCAAATGATCCTCCCAACTACCATCGAAGTCAATAACACAGTGCTCGCACATATCCTCGAGTGCGGATAGTGCGCTCTGCTGTCCGTCTGCTCGTGGATGAAATGCGACTGTGCTCACCGCGTCCCTAAACCCTCGAAGGACCTCCGAAGTTAGCCAGAATCGCTCTTCGTCGATATGATCGAACTAGGGACTCCATGCATCGACGATCTCTCGGATATAAAGTTCGGCATAATCCTCACCAAAAGGTCGTCCGAACGGGAAGAAAGTGGGCTGATTTCACACTGTCGGCGATAACCCATATAGAATCATGTCTCCTCCGAGTGCGAGGTAATCCCGTGATAAAGTCCATGTTGATTACCTCCCACTTCCGTGTCGATCTCAATCGTTCAGAACAAGCCACCGGCCTGCGTGCTCTACCTTCACCGCCGACAACACGCACCGAGCTACGAACTCGCAACGCCTCTTCAAGCCATCCCACCAATACACGGATCTAAGGTCGTGGTACATCTTGGTCGACCGGATGGATAGAGTAACGCGCGCCGTGCTTCCCCAAGAACTCTGCCAAGTCTCAAACATCCGGAACACATACCGCCTCAAACCTTAGCACCCCATCGTGCTACTCAAAAGGACCCTTGCCCTCACGAAGAGTCAGATCACGATATCGAATCAAAGCCGATCCTCGAATTGCCTCTTCACCTCCTCGACGATGGAAGACTCGCAACCTCACGAACTCTAACCCCATCGCTATCAAGATCAATCAAACGGATACCAAGGCTCGCTAATCGATGCAAATCACGAACCATGTCCCTCCTCTCTACCGCACATCCGATAGGCTCCCCATCGACCTACGACTCGCAGCATACGCCACAACATCGCCTTCCGGGTGGTATAGGATATCAACATCGTAATCCTTAAGCAACTCTAACCACCGCCTCGCCGTGAAGTTCAGCCTCCTCGTTGAAGATATACCGAGGCTCTTGTGGTCTGTATAAATATCCACGTGAACCCCATACAAATAGTGCCTCAGGATCTTGGCGTGAATCACCGCCGCCGGCTCCAAATCATGGGTGGGGTAGTTCCTCGTGTTTCTTCACCGTCGGATGCATATGCTATAACTCGCCATGCTGCATCAACACACATCCCAACCCGATGCCCGACGATCACAATACACGACATAACCATCCGACCTCCGGAAGAGTAAGAACGGGCGGTCGTCACCGTTTTTCAAAGAATCGAAACCTTGCTCACAAGCATCACCATCAAACTTGGCCTTCTCGAGTCACCTAGTCAATGGTGCGTAGATAGAAGCAAACTTCTCCACGAACCGCGATAATATCTGCAAGGCCCGTAAAATCGCGAACCTCGCCGGAGTAGAGGTTCAGGCCAAGTCCCGATCGCCGATCTTGGCGTATCCACCGAATGCCATCACCGACAATATGCCCAAGAAACGCCATCAAGTCAACCAAAACTCACATTTGGAAAACTTGGCGCATAATCGCTGGTCTCGAGAATCACAAGACAGCCTCAAATACTCGCATGCTCTCGCTCGAGCGAGAATAAACCAAGATATCATCAATGAACACTATCACAAATGTGTCCAAAATGGTTTGAACACTCGTTCATCAAATCCATGAATACCACGGAGCATTGGTCACCAAACGACATGACCACGAACTCATAATGCCCGCATCGGTCACGAATGCGATCTAGGGACATCCACCTCTCGACACGAACTCGATGATAGCGAACGCAGATCAATCTTGAGAAACATCTCGCGCCCGCAATCGGTCGAACAAATCATCAATCCCGGAAGGGGTATTCGTTTAATGGTCACCTTGTTCACCGTCAGTAATCAACACATGCGCAGCTGGCCCCGCCCTTCTTCTTCACGAACAATACGCGCTTCTGTGGGGAAACACTGGGCCTAATGAAGCCCTTCTCTAGCAAATCCCTCAGCTGGTCCTTCAGCTCTCTCAACTCGGCAGGTGCCATTCTGTATGGCGGAATGGAAATAGGCCGAGTATCTGGCAATATGTCAATACAAAACTCAATCTCCCTCTCAGGAGGGATACCCGGGAGGTCATCTGGGAACACGTCTGGGAACTCGCTGACTACGGGAACTGACTGAAAATCTGGTACCGCAGCCTCAGTATCAAACACTCGAACTAGATGGTAGATGTACCCTTTCTGCACCATCTTCCTAGCCTTGAGGTAAGAAATAAACCTACCCTCTGCGATACCGCGTGCTCCTCCCACTCAACAACCGGCTCCTCAGGAAACTGGAACCGTACTACTCTCTCTCTGCAGTCTACATTGGCGTAGCAAGAAGCTAGCCAATCCATCCCCATGATCACGTCAAAGTCAATCATCTCCAACTCTATCAAGTCGGCCAGGGTCCGACGATCAGAAATGGTCACAGACAAGCTCTATATACCCGCCGAGCTACCACCGAATCACCACCTGGCGTAGCTACCTCGAAAGTGGTCTATGGACTCGTGCTCATCCCTATCCTACTAGCAACAAGGGGAGATATATAGACAGAGTAGAACCCGGATCTATCAAGGCATAAACATCAAACCCAGTCGATAAGGTACCGTGGCGACATCGGTGAGGCCTCACGATCCCGCTTACCGGACAAAGCATAAATGCGGTTACGAGGACCGCTAGAATGGGACCCGCCACGACCTCCGCGACCCTGGTCCATGAGTACCTTTCTCCGGGCGAGTAATCGTCGGGATGAAGAAGCCGCAATGCACTCGTAGACCGGCCTACTACGCCGCCCCGGTCGGACAAACTCGCGAAATGACCGCTGCCACAAGTATAGCAAGCTCCCGAGTGCCCCAGAATGGTATTCGCCACAACGCACACCGGCGATCCTCGAACGGTTAGCACCCGCTACCCGAAATCAAGTCTCGCCCCGACCGCCCCACCGCTCTGGGCCGGGCTGAAAATGAGGTAGAGCGCTCTGCCGGCTGTGGTGCACCGACTTCACGATGCCGCCACCCCGAGGACCGCCAAAAGAACCGCCGCCTTGGCTTTCTTCGCTGATATCGCTTACCCGGTCTCTGCGCTCCTCGCATCCTAGTGCATGGGCTGCACGCGGTAATGTCCATACCGGTGAAGAGAAACACCCGCATACGACTCGCCATATAATCATCTAGCCTTGACGTAGCGGTGTACCCTATCCTCCATATCTGCTACCAATGCTGGGACATATCTAGCCAAAGAATCAAACTCGACATTGTATTCCCTGACGGTGCGTCCCCCCTGTCTCAGCAGCAAGAATCTATCAGCTCGTGCCCTCCTCATCTGCGGAGGCAAGAAGTGTGTGAGAAAAGCCTCAAAAACTCATCCCATACTGCTGGAGTGCATGCTCTCCCGGAAAGCTCCTGAATCAAACCAATCGATGCGGTGTCACGCGGCCGATGCGAACCGAATGTCACACCTCGATCTCAAGCCACGATCACCCGCGATAATCCTCTGCGGTGACGGATGAACTCCTGCGGATCATCCTCCGGCCTCGACCGTAAAACTCGGCGGGCTACAACTCAAGAAATCTCGCGACCTCAAACTATTCGCCTCGGGTGCACTACGGTGCGACCGAGCTGGAGGCTGGGCGCCGCATCCAGTCTCTCTCGTGTCGGGCCACAACTTTAGCCAAAAGGTGGGCCATCTCCTTGTACCTAACTCCTCCGCCGGTGTGGGGCGGGAGGTGTGGGTCTGTGGTCTCTTTGGGGCCAAGGCGTCGTAGAACTCGCCGTCTCGGTATAGGCCCGGGCACGAGCCCTCGTGACTCTGGGTGTCTGCTAGCGGCTCCTCGCTGCCTTGCCCTTCGGGCCGGGTTGCCTTACGTGGAGGCATAATCATTACGGAAAGGAATACGTTAGAGGTCCAACCTATAACACGCCTCTAAAGCACGATCTCGTAATGAGAAGAATGGAAACCAATCCTAAATATCCTATAGCCTCACGATTATGGGTGTGGTGCACAACACACCGATAATCAAGACTTACTAGATACGATGCAGACACTTTCAGAGATTAATCGCTTCGATACCACTTTTGTCACGACCCATTCGGGGCGTGGATCGTGCCTTACCGGCACCCAAGTAGTCATACATCGAGTAACCACGGAATATAAAACAAGACATGAAACGATTTATAAAATAAGACACGCTTTATGTGAACAAACGTCGCCTTTTCGGCATATATATATGAACAAGGTTTAGCGATTACATCCGACCTTTGCACAACATGACTCTGCACTTCTGAAATATACAACTATGGCGGGACAGGGCCCGCCATACCGACTGCACAAACTATCTACAATACAGGAGATCATACAAAAGTAGAGCCTCGGAGAAGATGGAGCTCGACACCAATGCAAAGAGATCCTAAGGATGCGGATCTAGCACTGCCTTGCCACTGCGGCATGAACGCAGCCCGAAGAGAGTCGATAACAACAGTACCAAGTATGTGAAACTATAAAGTACTTTAAAATGAAATCAAAGTATTTAAAACCTTTTCACAAATACAATCAGTTCAATTTCACATAGTGCCATATCACAAACAATAACAGTAATAGGAAAACTGTAACAGGTCTAGTCTAGGCCGCGAATGATCGAAGCAAGGCCAATCGCCCATAGTATCATTCTGCGTGCCTAGTCCTGGACTTCGCGATCGCATAGGTCACACACGCACCGCGCATGAGGTATACCTCGCATCGGGGCAGCCAACCCGGATCCGCCTAGGCTCCGCAGCCGCGCATAGCCTCAAAAGGCGCGTAGTCTCAACAGACGCGCATAGAATCCCGCATCAGGCTAAACGCCCGGAATGATCAATCCTGGAGCATACCGCTGCTCCGCATAGTCTCACAGACCGCATAGGCCGTATAGACCCGCATCAAGGGGGGCAAGCCCTCGGTATAAATAAGTCAAGGGGGTAGGTGATACAATAATAGTACAACGGACTTACCAGTTAGCAACGTAAGCACAGCAAGAATGACCCTCTTACACAGCATTTCAAGATACTAACACAGGTAGCATCATATATGTCTATTTATCAAATCTTACTACACTTAATGTAAATCAATACAAGGCTTTTATAAACACACAAGTAAACAGTTCCTTTTTATCTTTCTTAAGTTGTTATACCTAACTTCCCCTAAAGCTAGTATAACTCTTAAGCTTTTGTTTGAAAAACCAAATATTTATCTTCTGTTAAAAAATGATTCAGTATTCCTTTGAAATGTTTTCAGTTCTTTATTATTCAGGCTTAAGCCGTGAGGCATTGCCGTAAGTATTATTCAGGCTTAAGTCAAAGACATTGCCGTAGTTATTATTCAGTTCACACATGTACGTCTACCGTACTATATATATATTGTAAAATATCATGCTTAGGAAGAATCACATACCTTCTCAGCGAAAACCACCTGCCAAGTTGAATATGTCGCGCGCAGAGAGTCAGCCTATAATAGTCACACATATCTATTAAAGACTACTCTGAAGGTCATTCTAAACAGGGGGTTCATAATTCTACGGTAAGTCGGGCAGCACCTCCCTACCCGGTGAGCTATATAAGTTCATCGTGAAAACAGTCTATGTAATCTGCTTTGATTATTCTTCTTTAAACCCTTCTAAGTGATTAACACTTCAATTCTATTACGTGATATACTTCTAAGTATTTATACTTATCCTTATACTACAAATGAAGTATTCTCTAATTCAAAAGAGGTTAGGATTATTACCTCGGTAAGCCCAATAATATCCTAGATAAAGTCGCGCCTGAGCAAGGTTTAGCTCCTATGTTGTACGCTCCGGTAGCTCCAAGAACCTTAGAAGTTCTTCACAACTTCTACTAAGTACTAAGGGATTTGGGCTAGGGTATTTTGGGCATTATAACAATACTAGAAGACAACTTTTCTACCAAGGGAGGGGGGGTAGATTTCGGCTAGGCTAGGGTGGGGTAGGCCCTCGGCCAAGCTCACTCAAAGGGGGGGGGAGGTGTTGGACGATTTGGCTTAAGGAAGAGGAGAGGATTTTTCAAGACTTGGAAGATTTGTGGATGAAGAACTCTTCATCTCTAAGGGGTATTTATAGGTCAAGTGGCCAACCAATGGCCAAGATTGAGACAAGTGCAAGGCAAGTGTAGGGTGAAGATTTACTACACACAAATATCCTACCAACTCCTTGACTTTGTGCGAAGGCAACAAAAGCGTGCCAATGCCCATCCAATTCGTCAGGGGCGATTTTCAAGTCCACCAATGGGAGGTGCCAAGTGTTGCCCTCCGTTGGTCCAAAATGTTTCGTCTCTCGGAAAAATCCGCAAAAATACTTAATGTCATAGCCGGAATTTTCTCTACGAAAGCTGTGGAAACGTTTCGTCGGAAAACGATTCTTTTAGCGAGTTGTGTACAAATTTCGAACTTGGCCTATCTTTAAGGCTAAACTTTTGTACGTACGTCCTCACGTACATACTCCGGAAATACGGGGTATAACAACCATATCTGATCCTATGTAATTCTGATTGATTCTCTTCTTTAAATTCATGCTTAAGTCAAAAGACATTGCCGCAACACTATGTTCAGTTCTATATATAGTATACTTTAACTATATATTCCTACAACATGTAATTTCCAATTACAATAGAAGGTCAAGAGTGTTTACCTCGATAAGCCCAAAATTATCCAAGTAAAAATGTCGATCCTGAGCAAGGTTTAGCTCCTACTCCGGGCGCTCCAACCCGCTCAAACAACCCTGAAGTTCTTACCAACTTCTACTCAAATACTTCAACTATCGAAGAAGATTTCCTTAGGGTTTCGTTTAGGGGCTAAAGGAAGTATAATAGTATTTTAGGGCTCTACATATAGAGGTAACTTTTGGAAAGTACTACAAGGTATAAGGGCTAGAGTATTTAGGGCATTATAACAATACTTGGAGAGTATTTCTATACCACAAATGGGGGGTATTATACGAAAACAACTAGGCTAGGGGGGGTACCCCACGGCTAGCACCACAAGGAGGGGGGGATACTTTCGGCCAAGGGGCCTTCTCAAGGGGGGGAGGGTGGTGGCGGACGAAACACTAGAAGGGAGGGAGTATTTGAGACTTAGAAAGATTGCTCAATTTAGGATGAAATAACTCTTCAACAAGGGGGATATTTATAGGTCAAGAAATGACCAACCAATGGCCAAGATTCATCCCAGTATAAGGCAAGTGTAGGGCTAGATTTAAGCCAAGTGCACCTTATCCATCTACCACAACAACTTGCACAAAATATCCTACCAACTAAAGCTCACCCTTTCGTCCATTACCGCCCAATCGTCGATGTGAGGGTGACACATGTCACCCTCCCGTTGGTCCAAAATGTTTTGTCTCTCGGAAAAATCCGCAAAAATAATAAATGACATAGCCGGAATTTTCCCTTCGCAAGTTCTGTAAAACGTTTCGTCGAAAAACGACTCTTTTCGGCACTTGTGCCTAAATTTCGAACCTTGCCTACTTTAAGGCTTAAATTATAATACGTACGCCCTCACGTACATACTCTGGAAATACGGGGTATAAATTATAAATAAGTATAACTTATTCACAACGCACCAAAGTATATGATACTTAATTTATAAGAATTTACGTATGACGTTTTAAGACTATGGACCTCAAATTTTTAAAAGGTTAAGGGACTTTATTTTTCAAGTTATGGGACTTGATTCTTAAAGGGAGAAATGAATTGATTTAAGAGTAAAGAATACTTGATTTGGAAAGTATTGATTTCTTGCCATTCTAAAGTTAGAAGACTTGAAGTATTTTGAAAGCTATGTGATTTGATTTGAAAGTATAAGTCTCTTGGTTATAAAAGGAATGAATTTTGTCTAAGACATAAAGAGTTATAACGGCTTTATGGGAAGTTGGTTATAACAACTTTATGGAAGATTAAAAGAATGGTTTTCTTCAGTAATGTAAGCAAAGAAATGATTTGAAATAAAGAAGGGAAATTTGTTTTAAAGGTACCAATTGCTTAAGTTTTTAAAGAAAGAAGTCACTTGATTTAGAAGCCTATAAATGTATTTCTAAAAGGTATTGTGACTTTTCTTGAAAAGTAGATATGACTTGATACTACGGTTGTTAGTATCTTGGAAGTATTATTTGAAAAAAGAGTCATTTTTAAAAGGAGTAGAGGTACGTAGCACATTGGGTTAAATTCCCGGATTTTATGTGACTTTACCGCGTCCCAGGATTGGGCCGGGCAGTATACCTTTATGGGCAGACTATATGACTTTACCGCGTCGAGTTGGGCGGGCGGTATACCTTTATGGGCGGACTATATGACTTTACCGCGTCCCAGTTGGGCGGGCAAGATACCTTATGGGCATTATATGACTTTACGCGTCCCAGATTGGGCGGGCAGTATACCTTATGGGCAGACTATATGACTTTACTGGCGTCGAGATTGGGCGGCGATACCTTTATGGGCAGACTATGTGACTTTACCGCGTCCCAGGATTGGGCCGGGCAGTATACCTTTATGGGAAGACTATGTGACCTTTCCGCGTCCCAGGATTGGGCCGGGCAGTATACCTTTATGGGCAGACTATGTGACCTTACCGCGTCCCAGGATTGGGCCGGGCAGTATAGCTTTATGGGCAGACTATGTGACTTTATCGCGTCCCAGATTGGGCCGGGCAGTATAGGCGTCCCTCCATAAAGGGCCAGATTATGTTATGTAAGGTAAGTAAGTTATATGGTAATGAACTTGACGGTGTTTCCTAAGCATGTACGTAAGAATGTGACTATAACTTTTATTGAAAAACGGGAAAAGATAATAAGGTACGATTAAGTTCACGAGATGGTAATGACACGGTAGGATCTGGTATGTACCCTTTTTATACTTGCCCCTGTCATTCTTTTATGCGATTATGATTTGTTTATCGTACCTTATTTTCCGTTCCATATTCGATACATTGTATGCGGCCCGCCGAAGCTGCGTTCATGTCCGCAGTTTAGGTAGATTGTGGATCCGCGAGCTTAGGATCCCGGTTCACATTTGAGATGGCTCCAATGTTCGGAGTTGTCATGGCTATGTATATTCGAAGTGCAGCGGGCCTTGTCCCGTCATAGTAATTGTTCAAATCTTAGAGTGCATGTATTAATCGCAAATTTGGGTGGCTAGAGTTGTTTTTACATTGTTAAACAGTGTAGACCCTTTCGGGTAATTTTTATGTTATGGCAGCCTTATCGGCTTGGCCTTGGTTTAAAAAAAAGTGTTATTTATCTTCCGCAGTTTATTATGTTGTATGATTAGAATGGTGCCCAGGTAGGGCACCAGTCGCGGCCCGGGGTCGGGTCGTGACAATATTTTCTTGGAGGCTTCAAGATTAGAGACTTGTTCTTAAGTATTTTTCTTTCTTTACTTTATTTACTTTCAGTTTATGTTGGATAATTTTTTGGTTCTTAGCATGTCTATGGCTAGGAGCTAAACTTTATTAAGGGCTTTCCTTTCGAATCGCTTGAACCTCGTCTTTATGACTTAATGCATTAATTTGGTTTCTTCTTCATATAGTTATGATTTATTCAATAGTTGTTTTGATTGATTGGTAATTAACTGATCACTAGTTATCATCACTTATATGATTTCGAATCAAAATCCGAAATGGGAGATTTGAATATGTTATAGTTGAATAAACATAGGTTAAAATCGTGGATGAAAGTACCCCGATACTTGTGTAGTTTTATAGGTTATTGTTCTTAATCCTCCTATGTGGTAAAATCTGTCATAGAAATATAGAAGATTTACATCAGGGGTTGAGTGTTTATATATCCTAACCAGAATATAAAACGGTCTAGTTAACCTGTTATCTTAACATAGAAGAAGAACCTTTATTGTTGCATTAAAGATTAAGGCAAGTGGTTAGTTGAGGAGATTGGACGCCATATTTCCACCATATCTTATTTAAGTAAAGTAATTTAGTTAACTTTTACAATTGTTCAGTAGTTCATAGATAAAAACCACAACAAAATATCGACAGCCAAATAGATACCATAGGATAGATGTTTGGTAATTGAACACTAATCCCTGGGGACGATATTCGGTCTTACCTAGACTATATTACTTTTAGCGATACATACACTTGTGTTAAGCGTGTGGAAAATCGCTAACAAGTTTTTGGCGCCGTTGCCGGGGATTGGCGTAGTTCAATATCAATTTATCTATTCTTAATTTCTAATTTGGTTTTTCTTTTTATTTTCTTTTATTTGTGGAACCGTGCCCTGTGATCTGTTTGTCGATTTTGATCTATTTCAGGGATCTCGTTTATGCGAAGAAAAAGAGGAACAGACACACTTGTTCTCTTCAACCCTGAAATTGAAAAGACTTGCAAGCAGAACCGGAGAAACACGTGGATTATTAAATTGATAGCCATGGGGGATCGACAAAATAATAATGAGATGAATGAAGAGATGGATGATCATCAACCCAACCAAGGAGTACCCCCAGGGTTGCAGAATGATGTAGAGGAAAGAGTTAAGATCCAGGCAGAGAGGAGTCTAGGAGATTATGTGCTGCCAAGAGTAACTGGAGCACAAACTTGCATAAGGCTCCCAGCAATATGATCGAATAATGTTGAGATAAATCCTGCAATCCTGAGCATGGTGCAAAACACAGTCCAGTTCGGAGGGTTACCATCTGAAGACCAACATATGCACATTGCAAATTTTATGGAGTTGTGTGCCACGTTCAAATATAATGGCGTTACGGACGACGTCATCCGGTTGAGGCTCTTCCCTTTCTCACTTAGGGATAGAGCAAAGGTTTGGTTGAATTCGCTGTTGACAGATTCTATATTCACATGGCAAGATCTAGCACAAAAGTTTCTGGCAAAGTTCTTCCCACCATCAAAGGCAGCCAAGCTAAGAGGAGAGCTAAATAATTTCTATCAGACTGATGGGGAGTCACTTTATGAGGCTTGGGAAAGATTTAAGGATCTACAGAGGAAGTGCCCACATCATGGCATTGAATAGTGGAATTTGGTCCATATCTTTTACAATGGGTTAGTTGGGACCACGAGAACCATTATTGATGCAGCTGCAGTGGGCACCTTTATGAAGAAGAAATCACATAAGGCTCATGATTTTCTAGAGGATATGGCCACCAAAAATCACTTGTCAGATGAGAGGTGGATAGGTGGAAGGAAACCGATAGGAGTTCATGAGCTAGATGCCATCACAGAACTCAATGCACAAGTGGCTCTCTTGACCAAACAACTCCAGCAGAATACTGTGTCAGTAAACGCAGTCCAGATGCCAATGATTTGTGATATTTTTGGGGGTCCACATACCAGCAGCTGACCCCAACAATATTCCTATTGAGCAAGCACAGTGTCAAGCAGTAGGAAATTTCCAAAGGGCCCAGAACAACCCCTATTCGAACACTTATAATCCAGGGTGGAGAAATCACCCAAATTTCTCATGGAGGGGTGACCAAGGGCAGCAGAATCAGTTCAGAGGCCCATATCAGAATCAGTCACCACTAAATCAGGCCTCATATTCGCAGCAATTTAACTCATCTGCCCCACACAAAAAACAAGATGAATTGAGGGCGGTCTTGTTGACACTCACCAACTCACAGACTCAATTCATGGAAGAAATAAGGTCCTCCATAAGGAACTTAGAGACCCAGGTTGGACAGCTGGCCAATATGGCGAATAACAGGTCATAGGGCACTCTTCCGAGCAATACAGAGGTTAACCCGAGAGAGCAGTGTCAAGCAGTGGCATTGAGAAGTGGGAGGCGGTTAGAGCAACCTACACCCCATCATATGATAGAGCAGAGAGTTGAGAAGAAAGTTGCTACAGAAAAGGAGGGGGTCACTAATGACGGCCCTATTTTAGAGAAGGCTCCACCACTTTCAGTGAGGGAATACACATAGAAGATACCATACCCTCAGAGGCTGCAAAGGAAGACAGTTGATAAGAAATTCTCCAAGTTCTTAGAGGTGTTTAAAAAGCTGCACATAAACATTCCTTTCATTGAGGCGTTGGAGCAAATGTCTACTTATTTTAAATTCATGAAGGAGGTTCTTGGGAAAAAGAGGAAGTTGGCTGATTATGAGACGGTGACATTGACAGAGGAGTGCAGTGCCATCTTGCAGAAGAAACTGCCTCCTAAGTTTAAGGATCCAGGGAGCTTCACACTGCCCTGCACTATTGGTGACATGCAACAGGGCCCTATGTGATTTGGGGGCTAGTATCAACCTTATGCATTTGTCAGTATTTAAGAGGTTGGGTTTAGGTGAAGCCAAACCAACCACGGTGAACTTGCAGTTGGCTGACAGAATAGTGGTGCATCCCAGAGGTATCATCGAAGATGTGCTTGTTAAGGTGGAAAAGTTCTTCTTCCCAGCAGACTTCTTCATCATTGACATGGAGGAAGACGATGAAATTCCAATCATCTTGGGAAGGCCATTCCTTGAAACTGGGAGAGCCCTGATAGTTGTGGAAAAAGGCGAGCTAAAACTGAGAGTTGAGGAAGAGGAGATGATATTCAAGGTGTTTAAACCCACCATTGAATCCCAAGTCATGAGCAAATGTCTCGTAGTCAGCACGACGGACAAAGCAGCTGAGCCAGCACAAGCCAAATCTGTCACGACCCAACCCCAGGCCCGCGACTGGTGCCCTACCTGGGCACCCTTACAGGTATACATCAGAGATAATCAGCGGAACATACATGAAAGTTATAAAATAAAACAACAGAAATAAAACAACAGGTTAGCCGATAGGGCTACCTTCCTGGACATATATATACAACCGAAGCAGTTGCCTCCTTTCCTTTACAAACTGACCCACAATATGTGACTACAGACCTCTAAGAGTTTTAACATAACAACAGTGACGGGACAGGGCCCCGCCATACCCCTGAATATACATGAATCCACAACCTCAGGGGGAAACCGTACCAAGAGATAAGCCTCCGGAGTAAATGGAGCTTTTTCCCAAAAACTGAACAGAGATCCTAAGAGCAAGGATCACCAACCTGTGTACCTAATACCTGCGGGCATGAACGCTGGCCCAGAACAAAAGTCTATGGAATATGGAACAGAAATAAGGTACAATAAATAAATCATAGCTGTATAAAAGAATGACAGAGGTAAGTATAAAAAAAGGGTAAATACCTGAACCTACCATGTCATTACCATCTCGTGAACTTAATCGTACCTTATTATCTTTTCCCATTTTTCAATAAAAGTTATAGTCACTTTCTTACGTACATACTTAGGAAAAATCATCAAGTTCATTACCATAAAACTTACTTACCTTACATAACATAATCCGGCCCTTTATGAAGGGACGCCTATACTACCCGACCCAATCTGGGACGCGATAAAGTCATATAGTTCGCCCGGTGAAGGTATCACTGTCACGACTTCGACCGGGTTCGCGATCGTGCCCTACACAGGCACCTGCTCGTATACATCGAGAATAGCAAATGAACATACACAACATAAACACACGTAACAATAAAACATCCTGTGCTAGCCGATAAGGCCGCTTCCATAATATAACATAATAAAAGTACAATCGCACAACATCGCTTCTGTTCAACCACATATGTGAATACAGCACTTAGGAATAACACTGGTGGCGGGACAGGGCCCCGCCATACCCCTGAATGTACATAAATCTACAACATCAGGGAAAGACTGTACCAAAAGAGACAAGCCTCCGGAGAAATGGAGCTTCTAAATGAGGATCCACCACCTGCTTACCCTTTCCTGCGGCATGAACGCAGCCCCCGAGGACGGGGGTCAGTACACAATATGTACTAAGTATGTAAAACTGGAAATTACTGTAATTACAACATAAGTTTAAAACAAAGTCGGAGACATGTATGATAATAAAATTACAAAGACACAAGGCCTTACTAACAATGAGAGTAAATCAGGAATACGCATAACATCACAATAGAGACTCGATCAAATCATGGGTAGCGAACCCATAGAAACAGGTGGTATAACGTCTTGGGTTCTTACCTCATTTATACTCTTACCCCAAGGTGGTATAACGTCTTGGGGTTTGCCCCTCATTTATACTCTTACCCTGGAGAAGGTAATAAAGCAGGTGGTATAACGTCTTGGGGGTTTACCCCTCATTTATACTCTTATCCTGGAGAAGGTGGTATAGCGTCTTGGGGGTTTACCCCTCACTTATACTCTTACCCTATCTCTACCACCATATACAATAAATAAGCAAGTTAGAAATCCCCCTAACTTCTTATTAGTCTTATTCATCTACACTCTCATTTTAGTTTACTTAAGGCACTAATATGTTATAATAAATCCGGGAGTTTAACCCAAAGTACTACGTACTTCCAACCTTTTAAAAATGACTCATTTTCATATAGAACTTCCAAGATACTATAAACCGTAGTATCAAGTCAAAATTACTTTTCAAGACAAGTCACAATACCTTTAAACATAAAGTTAGGTTTCTAAATCAAGTGACTCCTTTTATTATAAAACCTTAGGCGATTGATGCCTTAAAAACGTCAAATTGCCTTTTCATTAAAATTAAGTCATTTATCTTTCCATAAAGCAAACATAACCAACTCCCCATAAAGTCGTTACATTCGCTTTATACCTTAGCCATATACAATTTCCTATCCAAGGGACTTATACGTTTAAAACGGAACAAGTATCACATACTTTAAAACTCTTCAAGTCCCTTAACTTTAATAAAACATTAGACATCCTTAATACTTTCAAGAAGTGAGTTAATCTACTAACTCACCCGGCTTGGCTATTCATAAAACTAGTAAAGGATATCAAGGTCTTGTACGTCTACCGTACTATATAATGCATAACTGGTCATGCTCAAAAGATAGGAAAAGTTCTACATACCTCGCCGGGTCAAACCACTTGCCAAGTACAAAGTCCCGCCCGTAGTATGTCAACCTATAATGTTCACAATACGTCTATTAAAGCCTTTCTTCAAACGTAGAATATTATAAGTGTCAAGTCGCTAAATTCTACGGAAAATCGGACAACACCTCCTTTGTTTTTACTAACTTTGCCACCTTTTTCAAGGCCGAATACAATAACCAAACACGCCACATTTAAGGCACAATCAAAGCAATTAATCAATAGGAGATTACACGCCGACTAGACGTGTAAAATTCCGCCCCACAACGATAACAAACTAATACAACTACTAGTCCAATTTCGGCCATAATGAATACAACAATACCAATTCTTATCCAATTTCCATTTCAATCCAAATTGGTAGCATAACATGATATCAAGTCGCATTTGATTATGACTACCATAATCTTCAAGTAAGTACATGCGACGATTTCTAATAACGACCAATTAGTAATCCAATCTTCAAGTGGCTTGTATAACATTTCGGATTTAAGCTACAAGCAATCCATAATACTCATAAACTTCAACATATCAACTTCATGCTAGCAACATGTAAAGCTAACAACAACAATATAATTATATAATCTTGTAACACTTTTAAAAGACAAGATTATACCTTAACGAATCTTAATCCAATTCCAACCAAGTCGCTCCTTAGCAACTTAGAGCCTCTTCAAGACGCTTCAATCCGCTAGTTGAGACCCTTAGAACAACACCAACAATTTTCCTTCAAATCTCCAAACAAAACCTAGAAAGACAACTAGGTTTTCGTTTTGCGACTAACCCGTAAACTATCTTTTTCCAAGATTTTTCTATTGAGATATGTTTAAAATATACTTAAGAACCTTGGTTTAAAGTGGGATGCTAAAAGAACAAGGAACAAATATTTTTTTTTTTTTCAAGAGGAACCCGAGAGCTAAGCTTCAATGTTCTTCAATTTTTGTGAAATTTTGGCTAAGTGTTAAGCTCTCTCTTGCTACTAGTAGTAATATAAAGCACATTGGAGGGTCATGATATAAACAAATGGGTGGTTTAGATAAGCTCCTAGCAAATATCAAGCCTTGGTGGGTCCTTTGACTTAGTCAAGATTATCAAGCTTGCTACTTGCAAGACTTAGTCATCCAAGACTATGGTCAATGACCATTTTAGCCATGCCTAATTCGACCAAGGCATCAATAAGGGGTGACACGTCGCCTCCCATTCACCACAATAGTACGCTTCCGACAATTTCATAATTAGATAAATTCTTACAAGTCTCAAATCTTAACACTGCGAGTTCTTACGCACGTTCTAAAACATGTCCTGTAAATACGGGTGTAACAACCGCCGCCCATTCTGGGGACGGTAATGTCATATAGTTCGCCCATAAAGGTATTCTGGGACGCGTAATGTCATATAGTGCGCCCATAAAGGTATATTGCGCCCATTCTCGACGCGTAATGTCATATAGTCCGCCCATAAGGTATCTCGCCGCCCATTTCGACGCAATAATGCCATATAGTGCGCCCATAAAGGTATCTTGCCCGCCCATTTACGGGACGCGATAATGTCATATAGTCCGCCCATAAGGTATACCGCCTACCCATTTCTGGGACGCGATAATGTCATATAAAATCCGGGAATTTAACCCAACGTACTACGTACCTCTACTCCTTTTAAGAATGACTCTTTTTCAAATAAAACTTCCAAGATACTAACAACCGTAGTATCAAGTCATACCTACTTTTCAAGATAAGTCACAATACCTTTTAGAAATACATTTATCGGCTTCTAAATCAAGTGACTTCTTTCTTAAAAACGTTAAGCAATTGGTACCATTAAAACAATTTTCCCTTCTTTATTTCAAGTCATTCTTTGTTTATATTACTAGAGAAAACCATTCTCTTAACCTCCCATAAAGTTATTATAACCAACTTCCCATAAAGTCGTTATACTAACTTTATGCCTTAGACTAATTCATTCTTTTTATAACCAAGAGACTTATACTTTCAAATCAAGTTACGTAACTTTTAAAATACTTCAAGTCTCTTAACTTTAGAAATCAAGTTTCTTAACTTAGAACTTAAAATCTCTTATCTTTAGAATATCAAGAAATCCATGCTTTCCAAATAAAGTATTCTATACATTTAAATCAAGTCATTTCTTCCTTTAGAAATCAAGTCTCATAACTTGAAAAAAAAAAGTTTCTTAACCTTTTAAGAATTCAAGGTTCAAAGTCTTAAAAACTCCATACATAAACTCTTTTAAATTAAGTAACATATACTTTGATGCGTTGGGAATAAGTTATACTTATTTATAACGATCTTTGTCACGACCCGAACCCGGGCCCGTGACTGGTGCCTTACCCCGGGAACCCTAGTGATACAACATCAGAGAAAAAAACCAGCGGAAATAAAAACTTAAACATACAATTAGATATGGATCAAGATAGAAGAAAATAGGCCAACCAAAACGGTTGCCTTTCAGCATATATAAATATATCGACATTTGAGCGAGCATAATCCTTACAACCCCGCCACAACAAAGCATGCACTTAAGATTTTTACAACAACTATGACGGACAGGGCCCCGCCATACCACGAATGTACAAGAACCTACTGGACTGTGGTAACATACCAAAAGATAAGCCTCCAAGGAACGGAGCTTCCCAATACACTGAAATGTGATCCTAAAATGGATCGACGGTAAATGTACCTCTACTGCGGCAGATGAACGCAGCCGAAGGAGGTCGATAACAGTACCAAGTATGTGAAATCAGAATATCAGAAATGAAATCATAATAGTCTATATAAAGCAGGAGACATGTATGATAACCAAACTACAGTACACACAAATACAATTATATCAAGTCAGGGACTCACGCCCTCCAAGTCATTACTCAAATATAATGATGGGTCTCACGCCCATAACATCAATCATGCCCGTGGAATACCTTCCTCACTGCCGGCAGTCTATGATATGATAACACCAAGAAGTACACTTGAACACCAAGTCCTACCTGATGCCAAAGCCGTACTAACAATACAATACAACCAAACCACGAAGCTGACACGGGGCAAGTACGAAAGCCGACTACCAGATACCAAGGCGAACAAGAAAACCTCATGGAGAGCTAGTCCATGGAATACCAATCCCATGGAACCATACGAAGGCCACGCATCATGTCAGTATGTCCAGAAGGAAACAACAAGACAACAATCCCAATGGAACCATACCCGTGCGCCACGCATCGTGTCAGTATGTTCAAAAGGAAACAACTAGACAGCAATCAGAATGGAACCATACCCGTGCGCCACGCATCGTGTCAGTATGTCTAAAGCGATTTAGCAAAAATAACACTATCAACAGGAGCGTACCCGTGGAATTCTCCGTCACTGCCGATACGTCCGAGTAAGTTCTCAACAAGTCAACCGGCCCTCCATCGAGAGACGCGATAGTATAGAAACACAATTCTTGCACAACAAAGGCTATCACAACAAGCATAGGCAAGTTATACATAACTCAAGGTACTTTCATTTTATATCAAAGTCCGGGTTTAACCCTAAAGTACTACGTACGTTAAATTCCTTTTAAGAGATCCATTCCTTTTATAAAAGTCACCCGATACCCGTAGTATAAAAAATGAGTGACTTACATCTTTTAAGTAAACCAAAACAACTTCCATACTTTCATTTTTAAAACCAAATTAAGGCAATACCATGCCTTCTTTTTGGACCAAAACACTTCTCTTTTTAAAGTCAAGTTACCACATTAAAACCAATGATAAAACCCTTCTTTTGTTCTCATAAAGTCGTTATAACTAACTTCCCATAAAGCTGTTATAACACTTTATGTTTTAAACCAATTTAAGACAAAACAATGCCTTTCTTTTCCCTAGAGTTCCAGTCTGCCTAATTTCAATTACTCAAGTCTCTTTATTTTAGAAAAGTTTCATAGTTCGATGTCTTAATCTCCTTTAAAACAATTGAGTAACATATGCCATATGTGTGAGTTGTTTTATTCTTGTTTATGATCAATCTTATTAAGCAGCCATGATCTAGGAAATGAAATTTTGTCTCATCTTAGTTTCTATGCAGATGGAGGTTTCTACTGGTTTTAATAATACTTCATTATTCATTACATTTCCTTTATTAACGCTGCAGTGGTTTGTTCGATACTTATTCTGATTTCCGAAATCAGTAAAACATTATTCCCTTTTAAAAACCAAGTACTCATTACTCACGAATGAGGTTTCACAAAAACATCCATATTAAGTCAAGTCTCTTATCTTTTAAGATTAAGTCTCTTAACTTCTAAATCAGTAAACCATTCTTTTTTTATCTCTCTTAAGACGTTATACCTAACCATTCTAAATCAGTAAACCATTCTGATTTCCGAAATCAGTAAAACATTATTCCTTTTAAAATATTTCAAGGTTCTTATTATTCAGGCTTAAGTCAAAAGACATTGCCGTACAACTATATTCAGTTAGCACACGTACGTCTACCATATTATATATACATATTATTCAGGCTTAAGTCAAAAGACATTGCCACACGTACATCTACCGTACTATATATATTCTTTTAAAATACTTCATGCTCAAGAGTATAGGAAGAATCACATACCTCGCGACGATTATCGACTATAAGCAAAACGCTCCTCGGCTATAACCCGGCTAGCCTTGTCCACCTTCCAAGTAGTTCATGCTACTTGCAGAACATTCAACCAATAAAGTTATAAGTCTCATCAGAAATACAAATTCTATGTAAGTACAGTTTAATCTTCTACTCTAATATTCTTCTGATGTGATTTCAGTTCAAGTCTTTACTGTAATATCCTTCTATTACAGTTCAACTCTCTTCTATGAATCTTATATTCATTTCTATACAACTACAGTATGTAATTCCCAATTACACTAGAAGGATAGGATTATTTACCTCGATGAGCCCAAAAATTATCCAAGTTTAATGTCGCTCCTGAGAAACATTAAGCTCCTACTCCGAGTGCTCCAATCCGCTCCAAACAACCCTTAGAAGTTCTACGCAACTTCTATTTAACACTTCAACCGACTATGAAGGTTTTCATTAGGGTTTCGTTTTGTGGCTAAAGGAAGTATAATAGTATTTTCCGGGCTTTTCGTATAGAGGTAACCTTGGGAATACTACAAGGTATTTGGGCCAAGGTATTTGGGCATTATAACAATACTAGGAGAGTATTTCTATACCACAAAAAGGGGTATTATACGAAAACAACTAGGCTAGGGGGGGTAGGCTCGGCCGAGGGCCTCTCAAAGGGGGAGGGTGGTGGCGGACGAACTACCACAAGGGGGGAGGGAGTATTTGAGACTTAGAAAGATTGCTCAAGTTTGGATGAAGAAAGTCTTCAACTTAGAGGGGTATTTATAGGTCAAGCAATGGCCAACCAATGGCCAAGATCAAGCCAAGTGCCATGCAAGTGTAGGGCTAGGATTTAACCATGTGTACCTTATCCATCTACCACACCAACTTGCACAAAATATCCTACCTAACCAAAGCCACCCATTTCGTCCATTACCGCCCACTTCCTTCCAATGTGAGGGTGACACATGTCACCCTCCCGTTGGTCCAAAATGTTTCGTCTCTCGGAAAAATCCGCAAAAATTAGAAATGACATAGCCGGAATTTTCCCTTCGCAAGTCTAGTAAAACGTTTCGTCGAAAAACGATTCTTTTCGGCACTTGTGTACAAATTCGCCACTTTGCCTACATTAAGGCTCAAACTTCTCTATGTACGTCCTTACGTACATACTCTGGAAATACGGGGTATAACATTTTCCCCTCCTTAGAAACATTCGTCCCGAATGTTCCTTCTCAAGACGGATAACGATGAAGTTCTTCTAACAAGTTGCCAACGCTACGCCTGGCCACGAAATAACACACGTTCTCTTTCCTCCTTACTCGTCGTGCCCTTCTCGAACACTTGAACTCTTCTAGTATACGTACCACACTTCAATCATCGCTTCAGTTCCCAAAACTTTGGAGTCACCACCTCCAAACTTGGTCATCTTACTAGCCTCAATCTCCCTTAAGGCCATTCCCGGCCTTCACGATCCGCTCAGTCGAACATATCCACGAACTCATACGATGGTCATCTAATCTTGGGCCTAGCACCCTCGTGACCCTACCACTGGCGGGACCACCGAGCTGACCCCAGAACAGGCCGCGGGTTGGCCCGCAACATGGCCCCAACCCGACCCACTTAACGCATCAAGCTCTTGTTCCCCGATCCGGAACAATCTTACCTATACAGGTCATGAAAGCTACCACTTCCATTTTACACTACCCAAGGAATTTTCCCACAATTACTCCACGTATACTTATACATTCTGACAAAGATCACCCGCAAAGTCTTGTACTCAAGACGGCCTTATATCTAAGGTCTCAACTGTAATATTCTAAGGTTCATCATTATCTCACCCTGTGCTTACCCTTTCTCACTAACCAGGTTTTGAAATCATATTTTAGCACAAAGCTATCCGAACATAACACTTAACACATTATCATAACATCAATACATACAAGTCTTTAGAGGGGTAAGGATATACCTGTATCTACCGCTTTACTCTAATCACAGTCCTGCCCTGCAGGGCGCATAGCTGTAGAAGGTGATGAACCAGCCATAGATCCCGTAGTCTGTGCTGCCCCACCAGTGCTACCTCCGGTCGGACAGTTTCTCGCAAAATGGCCCTGCTGGCCGCATGTAAAACAAACTCCCGAACTAGCACGACACTCCCTACTATGGAGTCTACCACAACGGCCACAACGAGGTAGGGGTGGCTTCACCGCTAACACCCGCTCTCCAAAATCAACCTCGAGCCACGACCGCCTCCCGAATACTGGATGCTCAAGATTGTGGAGGACCACTGCATCGGGCGGAGGCGCATAACTAGTCTGCTGGCCGAGGCATCCGCCGAAGTCACCAAAGGACCACGATGTTCAGCCTCTTCGCCGATCTTGGTCTTTCCGTCGATTTCTCCGCCTCACATCCAAGTGCATAAGCTCGCATGCGGCAATGTCCATGCCCTACCAAGAGCTACACTCGAACAACTCTCGCTAGGAAATCATCGAGCCTCGTAACATATCGGTGCACTCGATCCTCCATACTAGCCACTAACGCGGACGCGTCGGGTCAATGAGTCGAACTCACATTGTACTCCCGAACCGCACGCCTGCTCGCCGCAACACCAAAAATCGTTTACCGAGCCCTCCTCATCCGCGAGGCAAGAAGTGTGCAAGAAATGCCTTTGAGAACTCGTCCCATATACCGGGAAGTGCGTTTCTCCCGGATAGCTCCCACGAATCAAACCCCGATCGCGATATCACGCGGCCGATGTGAACCTAGACCACCGACTCGGTCTCCGATGCCTTGATCACTCTACGATCCGTCAGAATCGCTTGGATGAACTCCTGCGATCATCCTCGTGCCTCGACCCATAAAACTCGGGCGCTACATCTCGAAACTCCCGTAGCCTCAAACTATCTCGAACTAGGTGAACCACGGTGCTATCGAATCGCTGCGGCCCAGCCTATCCTCAAGTCCGCCACAACTCGCTATTAATCGCCCACTTGTAACCCATCTCTCTCGCCCGATCATGGATCGAGGCTCAGTCTTGTGGTCTTCAGAGAGATCGCTGCCGCTTTACTCGCAGCCTCCTCGCCGCTTGCCCTTCGGGCGGGTTGCCTTGCGCGAGGCATAATCGGTGAAAACGGCACGTCGGAGGGTCCAACTTATCACACAACTCTAAGGCACGATCTCGGAATGAGAAGAATAGAAACCAATCCTAAACGCCTCAGAGCCTCACGATTATAGATGTGGTGCACAACACATCGATAATCAAGACTCTACTAGACGCGATCAGACACTTTCCGAGGACTAATCGCTCGATACCACTTTTGTCACGACCGAACCCGCCCGTGGATCGTGCCTTACCCTGTGCACCACTGGTGATACAACATCGAGAAAAAACCGTGAAATAAAAACTTAAACATACAATTAGATATGGATCAAGATAGAAGAAAATAGGCCAACCAAAACGGTTGCCTTTTCAAAGATATATAAATATATCGACATTTGAAAAGCGATAATCCTTACAACCCCGCCACAACAAGGCTACATGCACTTAAGATTTTTACAACAACTATGACGGACAGGGCCCGTCATACCCCGAATGTACAAGAACCTCTGCACTGTGTGGTAACATACCAAAGATAAGCCTCCGAATGAACGGAGCTTCCCAATACACCAAATGTGATCCTAAAGCGGGATCGACAACGATGTACCTCTACCGCGGCATGAACGCAGCCCGAAGGAGGTCGATAACAGTACTAAGTATGTGAAATCAGAATATCAGTAAATGAAATCATAATAGTCTATATAAAGGAGACATGTATGATAACCAAACTACGACACACAAATACAGTTATATCAAGTCAGGGACTCACGCCCTCCAAGTCATTACTCAAATATAATGATGGGTCTCACGCCATAACATCAATCATGCCCGTGGAATACCTTCCTCACCGCCAGCCTCATGATATGATAACACCAAGAAGTACACTTGAACACCAAGTCCTACCGATGCCAAAGCCGTACTAACAATACAATACAACCAAACCACGGGCGACACGGCAAGTACGAAAGCCGACTACCAGATACCAAGGCCGAACAGTAAAACCTCATGGAGAGCTAGTCCATGGAATAACAATCCCAATGGAACCATACCCGTGTGCCACGCATCATGTCAGTATGTCCAGAAGGAAACAACAAGACAACAATCCCAATGGAACCATACCCGTGCGCCACGCATCGTGTCAGTATGTTCAAAAGGAAACAACTAGACAAAGAATCGAATGGAACCATACCCGCGCGCCACGATCGATCGGTCAAGATGTCCAAAGCTATTTAGCAAAAATAACACTATCAACGCGAGGCATGCGGAATTCTCCGTCACTGCCGGTACGTCCGAGTAAGTTCTCAACAAGTCAACCGGCCCTCCATCGAGAGACGCGATAGTATAGAAACACAATTCTTGCACAACAAAGGCTATCACAACAAGCATAGGCAAGTTATACATAACTCAAGGTACTTTCATTTTATGTCAAAGTCCGGGTTTAACCCTAAAGTACTACGTACGTTAAATTCCTTTTAAGAGATCCATTCCTTTTATAAAAGTCACCCGATACCCGTAGTATAAAAAATGAGTGACTTACATCTTTTAAGTAAACCAAAACAACTTCCATACTTTCCTTTTTAAAACCAAATTAAGGCAATACCATGCCTTCTTTTTGGACCAAAACACTTCTCTTTTTAAAGTCAAGTTACCACATTAAAACCAATGATAAAACCCTTCTTTTGTTCTCATAAAGTCGTTATAACTAACTTCCCATAAAGCTGTTATAACACTTTATGTTTTAAACCAATTTAAGACAAAACAATGTCTTTCTTTTCCCTAGAGTTCCAGTTTGCCTAATTTCAATTACTCAAGTCTCTTTATTTTAGAAAAGTTTCATAGTTCGATGTCTTAATCTCCTTTAAAACAATTGAGTAACATATGCCATATGTGTGAGCTATTTTATTCTTGTTTATGATCAATCTTATTAAGCAGCCATGATCTAGGAAATGAAATTTTGTCTCATCTTAGTTTCTATGCAGATGGAGGTTTCTACTGGTTTTAATAATACTTCATTATTCATTACATTTCCTTTATTAACGCTGCAGTGGTTTGTTCGATACTTATTACGATTTCAAATCAAGAAACATTATTCCCTTTTAAAAACCAAGTACTCATTACTCACGAATGAGGTTTCACAAAAACATCCATATTAAGTCAAGTCTCTTATCTTTTAAGATTAAGTCTCTTAACTTCTAAATCAGTAAACCATTCTTTTTTTATCTCTATTAAGACGTTATACCTAACTTCCCATAAAGCTAGTATAACTCTTATGTTTTCAAACCAAGTATTACTCTTCTTTCAAAAAGGTTTCTTAATCTTTTGAAATACTTCAAGATTCTTTATTATTCAGGCTTAAGTCAAAAGACATTGCCGTAACACTACATTCGCTTAACACACGACGTCACCGTACTATATATATATTCCTTTTAAAATATTTCAAGGTTCTTATTATTCAGGCTTAAGTCAAAAGACATTGCCGTATAACTATATTCAGTTAGCACACGTACGTCTACCATATTATATATACATATTATTCAGGCTTAAGTCAAAAGACATTGCCACACGTACGTCTACCGTACTATATATATTCTTTTAAAATACTTCATGCTCAAGAGTATTATGAAGAATCACATACCTCGCGACGATTATCGACTATAAGCAAAATGCTCCTCGGCTATAACCCGGCTAGCCTTGTCCACCTTCCAAGTAGTTCATGCTACTTGCAGAACATTCAACCAATAAGGTTATAAGTTCATCAGAAATACAAATTCCATGTAAGTCTGCTTAATCTTCTACTCTAATATTCTTCTGATGTGATTTCAGTTCAAGTCTTTACTGTAATATCCTTCTATTACAGTTCAACTCTCTTCTATGAATCTTATATTCATTTCTATACAACTACAGTATGTAATTCCCAATTACACTAGAAGGATAGGATTATTTACCTCGATGAGCCCAAAAATTATCCAAGTTTAATGTCGCTCTTGAGCAACGTTAAGCTCCTACTCCGAGTGCTCCAATCCGCTCCAAACAACCCTTAGAAGTTCTACGCAACTTCTATTTAACACTTCAACCGACTATGAAGGTTTTCCTTAGGGTTTCGTTTTGTGGCTAAAGGAAGTATAATAGTATTTTAAGGCTTTTAGATAGAGGTAACCTTGGGAATACTACACGGTATTTGGGCCAAGTTATTGGGGCATTATAACAATACTAGGAGAGTATTTCTATACCACAAAAGGGGTATTATACGAAAACAACTCGGCTAGGGGGGGGTAGGCTCGTAGGCCTCTCAAAGGAGTGGTGGCGGACGAACTAACACAAGGGGGGAGGGAGTATTTGAGACTTAGAAAGATTGCTCAAGTTTGGATGAAGAAAGTCTTCAACTTAGAGGGGTATTTATAGGTCAAGCAATGGCCAACCAATGGCCAAGATCAAGCCAAGTGCCATGCAAGTGTAGGGCTAGGATTTAACCATGTGTACCTTATCCATCTACCACACCAACTTGCACAAAATATCCTACCTAACCAAAGCCACCCATTTCGTCCATTACCGCCCACTTCCTTCCAATGTGAGGGTGACACATGTCACCCTCCCGTTGGTCCAAAATGTTTCGTCTCTCGGAAAAATCCGCAAAAATTAGAAATGACATAGCCGGAATTTTCCTTTCGCAAGTCTAGTAAAACGTTTCGTCGAAAAACGATTCTTTTCGGCACTTGTGTACAAATTCGCCACTTTGCCTACTTTAAGGCTCAAACTTCTCTACGTACGTCCTTACGTACATACTCTGGAAATACGGGGTATAACAATCTTATTCAAGTAGCCATGATCTAGAAAATGTAATACAATTTTGTCTTATCTTAGTTTCTATGCAGATGGAGAATTCTACTCATTTTAATATAATCAATTGTCATTACATTTTCCTTTATTAACGCTGCAATGGCTTGTTCAATATTTATTCTTATTTGTGCCGTAAAATTAGCCGAGTCAACTTGGCTCCAAATACCTCCTAACGACTCTTACCAACATCCCCCATAAGACTTGGTAAGAACTTAGGATAACCTAGACATAAATGTTATACCCCGTAGTTCCGGAGTATGTATGTGAGGACGTACGTACAAATGTATAAGCCCTAATTAGGTTAGGATGAAAGATTTGTTTTCCGACGGAAAATATTCCGAACCTTGTGAAGGAAGTTTTACGTTTTTAATATTTTAACCAATTACGGATTTTTCCAAGAGATGAAATATTTTGGACCAATAGGAGGGCGACATGTGTCACCCCTAGGTGGCACATGTTGGACGAAATATAGTGGGCAAGTGGCCAAGTCAAGTGGTCAAAGTCTTGCAAGATATTTGTTGGGCAAGAGGGACCCACACAAACACATGTCCCCAATCTACACTATACACATGCTTCTATCATAGCCCTTGGTTGTCCTATATAAACCCCTCTAGTTGATAAAATCTTCCACACTTAGTATATTTCAAGACTTGAAAAATATCATCCCTCTCCCTCATTCACTAGTTGCTCTCGTCCAACCATTGATTTCCTAGCCTAGTGTTGTCCAATAATTCTTAAACTTCTAAGTGTTCTTCCTTGATGTATTAGGAAGATTAGTAACCAAGTGTTAGACAATATTTCACACCCTAGCCTCTAAATTACTCCCTTGGTCGAGAGCTTGCAAGAGTGAAACCTAAGTGTTCTTCACTTTTTGGAGTTCATTCTTGAATAGAAGTTGGTTAGGAGCTTCTAAGGGTGACTTGTGGTGGTTTGTAACATAAGGATTTGGAGCTAAAACTTGCTTAGGAGCGACTTTAAGTTCTTGGATATTTTTGGGCTTTTTGAGGTAATGAACCTTGTCCTCTTTGTGAAGTTGATTATTATGTATATTGGATATATATTATGGAGTATAAGATATATGGAGTAAGGTTTGGAAAGATTTGGATCTTGTTAACTTATTAAAAGGAGAATTGGCATGTTAGCCATTAAAATGGTAAAAACGTATCCATTACTTGCTAAGAAGTTAATAACAAAGTAACTATAACTTATATTAAAGATTGGAATATAAGTTGGAAGACTAATGAAGTAATTGGATAAGTAAAATTGTAAAAGTTGGCCAAGGACCCCAACTTAAGGACTGTATTTACTTTGGACTGTATTTACATTGTTGTTAAGGGGAAGATTGTTAATCGCGTTCCGTTTGGGCGTGTGATCCCCTTCTTTAATTATTGTTGTTGTTAAGGGGAAGATTGTTAATCGCGTTCCGTTTGGGCGTGTGATCCCCTTCTTTAATTATTGTTGTTGTTAAGGGGAAGATTATTAACCGCGTTCCGTTTGGGCGTGTGATCCCCTTCTTTAATTATTGTTGTTGTTAAGGGGAAGATTGTTAATCACGTTCCGTTTGGGCGTGTGATCCCCTTCTTTAATTATTGTTGTTGTTAAGGGGAAGATTGTTAATCGCGTTCCGTTTGGGCGTGTGATCCCCTTCTTTAATTATTGTTGTTGTTAAGGGGAAGATTGTTAATCGCGTTCCGTTTGGGCGTGTGATCCCCTTCTTTAAATTTCGGAATTATTGCACCTTAAATATAGTATGTTAATTACGGTTATCGGGCCTTGAAAGAGATGGAAAAGTGAGTAGAAACGGGGGAAGTGCTGCCCAATTTTCCGTAGAATAAGAGATCTTACTTAGAAGAATCCTACGTAGAACTAGAAGTTAATAAGCGTGTTTTGGCTATTATAGGTTGACACTCTGCGCGCGACATATTCGACTCGGCAAGTGGATTTAGCCGAGGAGGTATGTGATTCTTCCTATCCCTTTGAGCATGATATTTGTGAAATATATATAGTACGGTAGACGTACGTGTGTTAAACTAAATTTGGTTTCACTTTGTTGTCTTTGGACTTGTGTTCTAAATAATAAGAATCTTGAATATTTCAAAAAGAATTCTGAATCATTTTTGGAAGAAAAGAAATACTTGGTTTTAAAAAAGCTTAAGTGTTATACTAGCTTTATGGGAAGTTAGCTATAACGACTTAAGAAAGATAAAAGGAACTGTTTACTTATTTATAAAAGCCTTGCAATTATTTCTATAGGTGTGGTAAGTTGGTTTGATAAGTAAACATGTTATGATGCTACGTGTGTTAGTGTCTTGTGACGTTTGTGTAAGGGGGTTTTTTCTTGTTGTGCTTATGTTGTTTAACGATAAGCAGTTGTGCTGGTATTATATCACTTACCCCCTTGACTTGTTATGCCGAGGGTTAGCCACCCTCGATGCGAGGAATACCTCATGCGGGTCCATGTGACCTATGAGGACATGCGGGAGTTACAGGATGATCACTCCGGGTGTGTTACGCCGATGCGAGGAATACCTCATGTGGTCCATGTGGCCATACGGACTGCGGGACTCCAGGACGATGCCGCGGGTTAGCTACCCCCGATGCGAGGAATACCTCATGCGGGCCTAGGTGGCCTATGCGGACTGCGGGAGTTCCAGGATTAGGCTCGCATAATGATGCTATGGGCGATTGGCCTTGCTTCGATCATTAGCGGCCTAGAAAAGACCAGTTACGTTACATCTATTTGCTCTTGTTTATGCTGTGGCACTATCTGCGGTTAAATTGGGTTGTTTCGTACGTATTTGTGAATTGGTTTTAAAATGTTATGATTTCATTTGATGCTTTCTGATTTCACATACTTGGTACCTGTTGTACTGACCTCCTTCGGGGGGCTGCGTTCATGCCGCAGGTAGAGGTACTCTAGTTGTTGATCCCCGCTCCTAGGATCATCGTTCTGCTTTTGGGAAAGCCCCGTTTCTCCGGAGGCTTATCTTTTGGGTATGATTTTCCCTGTCACTGTAGATTTGTGTACATTCAGGGGTATGGCGGGGCCCTGTCCCGTCATAGTTGATTTCACTCTTAGAGGTCTGTAGTCCTATTGTAAATTTGGGATGTAACTGTTCAGACTTGTTTTATATATATATACATGCCGAAAGGCAACTTTTTCTTGATTAATCTGTTTCTCATTTTACACTATTTTCTGTTGGTAAGTTTATATTCCGCTGGTTACTCTGATGTATATCTACTTGGGTGTCCGGGTAAGGCACGATCACGGGCAGTGCAGTCGTGACAAAAGTGGTATCAGAACAGTTAATCCTCGGAAAGTGTCTACAGACCGTATCTAGTAGAGTCTTGATTATCGGTGTGTTGTGCACCACACCAATAATCAGGAGGCTGCATGATATTTAGGATTGATTTCCATTCTTCTCACTCTGAGATCGTGCCTTAGAGCTATGTTATAAGTTGGACTCTTTCTAACACATTCTTATGTACCAGCTATGCCTCCACGCAGCAACCGGGCCAGAAGGCAAGCGGTGAGAGGCGCTAGTAGGACACGAGGGCCCACGAGGCACAGGCCCGATCCTTACGAGGTGGTGCTACAGACGGCGAGTTCCATGACGCCACCGGCCCAGCGAGTTTAGAGCGCGGCAGAGGCTCACGAGACCACGATACTGCGCCTCGGTCCACGGCTGAGGCGAGAGGAGATGGGTTCTGAGGAGATGGCGATTACTAGCCAGGATCGTGGTACGGCACGAGGATAGGCTGGATGCAGCAGTTCCAGTAGCACCCGTGGTCCACCCCAGATCGGATAGTTTGAGACTACGGGATTTTCTGAGTTGCAGCCCACCTGAGATTTATGGGTCGAGGCCTGAGGATGATCCGCAAGAGTTCATCAAGCGATTCTGACGGATCATGAGTGATCAAGGCTTCGGAGACCGAGTCGGTGGTCTTGGGTTTGCATCGGTTGCGTGATACTGCAGTCGACTGGTTCGATTTGTGGGAGTTGTCCCGGGGAGAGCATGCGCCTCCAGCTATTTGGGACGAGTTCTCTGAGGCATTCCTTGGCCATTTCTTGCCGCCACAGATGAGGAGAGCACGGGCCGACAGATTTTTGATGCTGAGACAGAGAGGGCGTATGGTTCGGGAGTACAACGTGGAGTTCGACTCGTTGGCTCGATATGTCCCTGCGTTAGTAGCAGATATGGAGGACAGAGTGCACCGCTACGTCACCGGGCTCGATGACTATTTGGCAGAGGGTTGCTCGGGTGTAGCACTTCAGCCGGGCATGTACATTATCACGACCCGTTCCTGGGCCCGTGACTGGTGCCTTACCCGGGCACCCAAGTAGACATACATCATAGTAATCAGCGGAATATAAACTTGCAAACATGAAACAGTGTAAAATAAGAACAGTCTATCCAAAGAAAAGTTGCCTTTCGGCATGTATATAAATACCCAAAAGTGAACAGTTACATCCCAAAATTTCAACAGGACTACAGACCTCTAAGAAGGTGTAAACACTATGACGGGACAGGGCCCCGTCATACCCCTGAATGTACAAAACATCTACAACACCAGGGAGAACCATACCAAAAGTCGAGCCTCCGGAGAAATGGAGCTCCTGACACCAGAGTAAAGATCCTAAGATTGAGGATCCACCACCTGCTTTCCTTTACCTGCGGCATGAACGCAGCCCCCCGAAGGAGGTCAGTACAACAGGTACCAAGTATGTGAAACTGTAAAGTACTGATATATATATATGTATAACTATAACATTTTTTTAAAACCAATTCACAAATATGTACGAAACAACCAAGTTAACCGCACATAGTGCCACATCACAAACAAGAGCAATAATAGATATAATGTAACTAGTCTTTTCTAGGCCGCGAATGATCGAAGCAAGGCCAATCGCCCATAGTATCATTATGCGTGCCTAATCACGACTCCGCGATCGCATAGGCCACCTAGGCGCGCATGAGGTAACCTCGCATCGAGGGTAGCTAATCCTCGGCATCGCCCCGGACTCCGCGATCGCGTAGCCCACATAGACGCATGAGGTATTCCTCGCATCACATTCTGGAACTCGCGACTCGCGTAGGTCCGTGGACCCGCATGAGGTATTCCTCACATCGGGGGGCAGCTTAACCCCCGACATCATAACAAGTCAAGAGGGTGAGTGGTACAATACCAATACAACAGCTTATCGTTAAACAACATAAGCACAACAAGGATAACCTCCTTACACAAACATCACAAGAATCAAACACAACGGCTTATCGTTAAACAACATAAGCATAACAAGAGTAACCTCCTTACACAAACATCACAAGAATCGAACACAACGGCTTATCGTTAAACAACATAAGCACAACAAGAGTAACCTCCTTACACAAGCGTCACAAGATACTAACACACGTAGAATCATAACATGTTTATCAAACCAACTTACCATACCTTCAAACATTATTTCAAGCATTTGATAAACAAATAATAAAACCGTTTTTCTTATCTTTCTTAAGTCGTTATACCTAACTTCCCATAAAGCTAGTATAACACTTAATCTTTTTATTTAAAACCAAGTCTTACTTTTCTTCCAAAAATGATTCATAACTCTTTTTGAAATATTCAAGATTCTTATTATTTAGAACTCAAGTCCAAATACATCAAAGTAAAGCCAAATTTAGTTTAACACACGTACGTCTACCGTACTATATATATTTCGCAAATATCATGCTCAAAGGGATAGGAAGAATCACATACCTCCTCGGCTAAATCCACTTGCCAAGTCGGATATGTCGCGCGCAGAGTGTCAACCGATAATAGTCAAAACACGCCTATCAACTTCTAGTTTTTCGTGGGATTCTTCTAAGTAAGACTTCTCTTATTCTATGAAAAATTGGGCAGCACTTCCCCCGTTTTTACTCAATTCTCCACTTTTATTAAGACCCGATAATAGTAACCAACATGCCATAGAATAAGTCGCAATAACTCCGAAAATTAAAGAAGGGGATAACACGCCCAAACGGAACGCGATTAACAATCTCTCCTTCATAATAACAATAAGTAAAGAAGGGGATAACACGCCCAAACGGAACGCGATTAACAATCTCTCCTTCATAATAATAATAAGTAAAGAATGGGATAACACGCCCAAACGGAACGCGATTAACAATCTCTCCTTCATAATAATAATAAGTAAAGAAGGGGATAACACGCCCAAACGGAACGCGATTAACAATCTCTCCTTCATAATAACAATAAGTAAAGAAGGTCCAAAGTAAATATAGTCCAAAGTAGATACGGTCCAAAGTAGATACGGTCCAAAGTAGATACGGTCCTTAAGTTGGGGTCCTTGGCCAACTTTTACAATTTTACTTATCCAATTACTTTATTAGTCCTTCAACTTATATTCCAATCTTTATATAAGTTATAGTTTCTTTGTTGTTAACTTCTTAGCAAGTAATGGATACATTTTTACCATTTTAATGGCTAATGTGCCAATTCTCCTTTTAACATCTTAACAAGATCCAAATCTTTCCTTATATCTTATAGTCCATAATATACTTCCAATATATGTATAATATCCAATATAATAATCAACTTCACAAAGAGGTTAAGGTTCATTACCTCAATAATAGCCCAACAATATCCAAGAACTTAAAGTCGTTTCAAAGCAAGTCTTAGCTCCAAATCTTTGTGCTTTAGCTCCAAATCCTTGTGCTCCAAATCACCACAAGTCACCCTTAGAAGTTCCTAACCAACTTCTATTCAAGAATTAACTCCAAAAAGTGAAGAACACTTAGGCTTCAAAACTGCCCACTCTCGGCTTTTGTGATGTTTTTGAGGCTAGGGGTGTGAAATCTTGTCTAACTCTTGGTTAATAATCTTCCTAACACATTAAGGAAGAACACTTATAAGTTTAAGAATTTTTGGACAACATTTGGTTAGAGAAGGGGCTGTTCGACGAGTGCAATTGAGAAGGATGGAGAGGGAAATATTTTCAAGTCTTGAAATATACTAAGTGTGGAAGATTTTCATCAACTAAAGGGGTTTATATAGTACAACCAAGGGTTAGGATTAAAACATGTGTATGGTATAGATGGTTTGTGTAGGTTCCTTTCTACACTTGTTCTACAAAAGCCATGCAAGACTTTGACCATTTGACTTTGCCCACTAACTCATAAAAACCGTCCAACACCATGCAAAACCATGCAATACTTTTGGCCACTTGTCTTGCCCACTTGTCCACTCAATTTCATCCAACATGGCCCAATCTAGGGATGACACTTGTCGCCCTCCTATTGGTCCAAAATATTTATCTCTCGGAAAAATTCCATAATCGTAAAAATATTGAAAACGTAAAATTTCCTTCATAAGGTTCGGAATAATTTCCGTCGAAAAAACAATTCTATCATTCTTACCCTAATTAGGGCGTATACATTCGTACGTACGTCCTCACATACATACTCCAGAACTACGGGGCATAACATTCTCCCCTCCTTAGAAACATTCGTCCCGAATGTTACTTCAAGATTTAAATAACTCAGATAACGACATAGTCCCTCATAACTTGAACAATTTGCAAAATGCCACATGTGGCCATAAATAAAACACTTAAGTACATCTGACAATTAAAATTAACCAGTAGGAAAGTGAGTTACCTGGAGGTGTGGGGAATAAGTGAGGATACTTCTGCCTCATGTCCTCCTCTGCTTCCCACGTCATCTCCTCTCTGTTCTCGTTCCGTCATAAGACTTTGACGGAAGCCACATCCTTTGTCCGCAGTCGCCTAACCTGACGATCGAGTATCGCTATGCGAATCTCCTCATACGATAACCCCTCTGTCACCTGGATATCATCAATCGGGTGCAATCTAGATGGATCTCCGATACATCTCCTCAGTATAGAAACATGAAAAACTGGATGTACTGCCTCCAGATCGGACGGCAGATCCAACTCATAGGCAACCTTGCCTACCCTACGGACAATCTGATAAGGCCCAATGTACCTTGGGCTGAGCTTCCCTTTCTTCCCAAACCTCATCACACCCTTCATGGGTGACACCTTCAGAAAAACCCAATCAGCAACCTCAAACTCCAAATGTCGACGCCGATGATCTGCATACGACTTCTGTCGACTCTGAGCTGTCAATAACCGCTCCTGGATAAGCTTCACCTTATCCACCGCCTGCTGAACCAAGTTTGGCCCGACTAACTGCACCTCACCCACATCAAACCAGCCTATCGGTGACCTGCACTTCCTCCCATATAAGTCCTCATAAGGCGCCATCTGGATACTGGAGTGGTAGTTGTTGTTATACGCAAACTCTACTAGCGGCAAATGATCCTCCCAGCTACCCCTGAAATCAATAACACAGGCTCGCAGCATATCCTCAAGTGTCTGGATAGTACGCTCTGCCTGTCCGTCGGTCTGAGGATGGAATGCAGTACTGAGGCTCACCTGCGTTCCTAATCCCTTCTGGAACGACCTCCAGAAGTTAGTCGTAAACTGAGCTTGTTATACCCCGTATTTTCAGAGTATGTGTGTGAGGACGTACGCACAATTTTGTAAGCCCGAATTATTGTTAAGGACGAAATTGTGAGCTCCTACGAAAAAGAATTGTTTTACCGACGGAAAATTTTGTTATATTTACATATGCTAATGGGAGATTAGTATATAAAAGGCTGTGATCCGAAATAATTTTAGACATAACAAGTGTGACAACGGGGATCGAAAATAATTTTAGAGGGTGCACAAGGAAGTTATGGACTAACGTCATAGCATATAAATTACGACATTGAGTATATGAATAATTTATAAGTCATAAAGATTTAAGTGAATTGGGATATAATTAAGGAATAAGTGGATAAGTATTATTTTGGTTACATCCACATGTCACCATGGGAATAAGTGGTTAATGACTTGACAAGATTATAAATTATGGTGACATGGTGTGTTTCCACGTGTAAAAAAAAAAGTAGCTTGTATATCTTTTATTTCACTTTGAAGACAACTTTGGATTATCGGGACAAAACGTGCAGGGACAAATCGTGCAGGAGGCCATTGTAGTAGTGGACCCACAACTCATAATGATCATCTTTTAAAGTAATTTTTGAATAGAGATATGTTTTTTTTGGGTTGCCTGCGTGTAGCATTTTGGTCACTATATAAAGGTGACTTGATTAATTTTAATGCTTATAAAGGGGGAGGGGCCACGTATCCTTGCATATCTATTAGACTTAAGTTTGGCCAAATCAATTTTATTTTTTTTAGAAATCTTTCATATGAAAGAACAACAAAGATTGCAGCAATATCTCTTCACAATAAATAGTGCTTCTTTAAAGGTAAAACGTAGGTGAAATGGTACAATAACTTAGAAATCAAATTCTACTTTATTTTAAGTTGTTGCTTAGTTAAGTAGGGAAGACAAGTGCTCTCTTATCATTTTGGAATTAAGGCAGTAGGCCACGATGTTGTCTTAGGGAATTCACTTTGAGGGAAGTAAAAGTGATGTTCCAGCAAGTGATTACTTTGTAAACAAAGGAGATTGATTTCATCACACCGTGAAGAGTCAATTCGAGGTAAATACTCTTAACCTTCTATTGTAATTGGAAATTACATACTGTAGTAGTATAGAAATGAATATAAGATTCATAGAAGGATATTAAAGAAGAAGTTTGAACTGTACTTACATAGAATTTGTATTTCTGATGAGACTTGTGTAGCTTAACGGGTAGGAAGTCTTTGCCCGATTTTCCGTAGAATAGAGAACCCTCTACTTAGAATATTCTCAGAGTAGTCTAGGCGTTGATAGACGTATATGGCCTTTATAGGTTGAAATCTGCGAGTAGCGTGTTCTACTTGGAAGGTGGACAAGGCTAGCGGGTTATAGCGGTGGGCGTTTTGCTAATAGTCGATAATCGTCGCGAGGTATGTGATTCTTCCTATCCTCTTGAGCATGATATTTTAAAGAATATATATAGTGCGGTGAGGCGTGCGTGTGTTAAGCGAGCGTGGTTTCTTTGCGATGTCTTTTGACTTGAGTCTAAATAATAAGAATCTTGAAGTATTTCAAAGAATTAAGAAACCTTTTGAAAGAAGAGTAATGCTTGGTTTTAAAAGCTTAAGAGTTATACTAGCTTTATGGGAAGTTAGGTATAACGACTTAAGAGAGATAAAAAGAATGGTTTATTGATTTTAGAAGTTAAGAGACTTGATCTTAAAAGATAAGAGACTTGACTTAAATTAATATGAATTTTGTTAAAAAGTGTGAAACCTCATTCGTGAGTAATGAGTACTTGGTTTTTAAAAGGAATAATGTTTTACTGATTTCGGAAATCAGAATAAGTATCGAACGAACCACTGCAGCGTTAATAAAGGGAAATTTTTCGACTAATTAAGTATTATTAAAACCAGTAGAATCCTCAATCTGCATAGAAGCTAAGATAAGACAAAATGATATTACATTTCCTAGATCATAGCTGCTTTAATAAGATTGTTATGAACAAGAATAACCTACTCACACCTAAGGCATATGTTTCTCAGATTGTTTTAAAAGAGGATTATTTTATTAAGTAATTAAAACTATGAACTACGAAATCTTGCGAAAATGAGAAACTTGAGCATTTGAAATTAGGCAAACTTGAACGTTTGGAAAATAATGTTGTTACTTGATTTTACAAAGGGAAGTGTTTTGGTTTACTTAAAAAGACAGTCACTCTATTTTTTTTATACTACGGGTATTGTGTGACTTTTGTGAAAGAAACGGATCTTTTAAAGAGTTAATGTATGAAGTACTTTGGGGATAAAAACCCGAACTTGTTGACATAAAGTAGAAAGTACCTTGTGTGAATAACTTGATTGTGTTGGTTTGTGATAGCCTTGTAATACTTTCTTGTTGATTTGATAAGTAAACATGTTTAGGATGCTACGTGTGTTAGTATCTTGTGATGTTTGTGTAAAGGGGTTTCCCTTGATTGTGCTTATGTTGTTTAACGATAAACCGTTATGATAGTATTGTACCACTCACCTCTTGACATGATCACGGGGTTAAGCGCCCTCCGTCTGGGGTAGACTCGGTGATGCAGGACCATGATTCGAGAATACCTCATGCGGGTCGAGGACCTATGCGAGCTACGAGTTCGGAGTTAGTGTGCGGCCTTTGTGGTCATGCGGTCTATGTGGCCATGCGGATGCGAGTCGGGGCGTTGCGGGAGTAGCTACCCTCGATGCGGGGAATACCTCATGCGGGCCTATGTGAGTGGCCTATGCGAGTGCGGGAAGTTCGAGATTAGACGCGCACATTTGATCTGCGGGCGAGTGGCGGCCGATCATGTGGCGGTCTAGACAGACCTCGTGATCTGATTTATGACCTTGTTGATGCGTAGGTTTTAGTAGTCGGCTATGCCTTCGTACTTACCGTGCGGTTTTATTATGACACGGTGGGACTGGTGTTCATGTGTATTCCTTGGTGCTTTTATATCATAGACTGCCGGCAGTGAGGAAGGTATTCCACGGGCATGATTGATGTTGTGGGCGTGAGACCCATAGTTATGTTTGAGTGATGACTTTGAGGGCATGAGTCCCTGACTTGACATGACTGCTTATTTATTGTGAACTGTAGTTTGGTTATCATACATGTCTCCTGCTTTATATAGACTACTATGATTTCATTTCTGATATTTTGATTTCACATACTTGGTACTGTTATGCGACCTCCTTGAAGTGCGTTCATGCGCGGTAAGTACACGATTGTTGATCCTCGCTCTTAGGGTCACGATTCAGCGTTTGGGAAGCTCCGTTTCTCGGAGGCTTATCGATGTCTGATCCTGTCGTTGTAGGTACTTACATTCAGGGGTATGGCGGGGCCCTGTCCCGACATTGTTGTCATATCATTCTTAGAGGTCTGTAGTACTATTATGGGCAGAGTTTGTAAAAGGGATGTAACTGTTCGGATTTAAGTTTTTATATATATATGCCGAAAGGCAATCTTTTCTCAGATAATTGTTTCACACTTCATGTTATTTCATGTCTTGTCTTATATTCCGCTGATTACTCTGATGTATGTCTACTTGGGTGCCCGGGGTAAGGCACGATCACGGGCAGGTTGAGTCGTGACAAAAGTGGTATCGAGCGATTAATCCTCGGAAAGTGTCTCTGAGCCGTATCTAGTAGAGTCTTGATTATCGGTGTGTTGTGCACCACACCAATGTCGAGGCTATAGGATATTTAGGATTGGTTTCCATTCTTCTCACTCGAGATCGTGCCTTAGAGCCGTGTTATAAGTTGGACCCTCTAACGTATTTCTTCCGTACGATTATGCCTCGCGCAAGGCAACCGGGCCCGGAAGGGCAAGGCATCGAGGCTGCGAGTAGAGCCTGAGAGGTTCGAGGCGCAGCCCAATCATCACTGAGGTGGTGCTTCATTCGGGAGTTACGCTCGTCGCGGCCCAGCGAGTCTAGCATAGCGGCAACGATTCCTCTGCGGCCATGATATCCGGACCTTGATTCTACGACCCGATGGCGAAAGTATGGATTGCAAAGAGGCGACCACTGTTACTAGCTAGGATTTAGCAACAGAGTATATTATGTACCGATTTATCACGGGTCTTGATGACTATCTAAGAGAGGTTGTGAAAGAGTAGCTCTTGATCGAGCATGAGCATGGCTGCATCACGGGCTTATCGTGGCGGCGAAAGCGTGAGATCGGCGGGTTAACGAATCAGCGAGAAGAGGCGAGCAATGAGGTCCTTTAGTAACTTTCGGCGGACCTTCTCGGCGTGACCGGTTCTGGCGCCTCCGCGAGCAGAGTGGTCCTCCGCGGACTTGGGGCGTTCGAGGTATGGCGGAGTTGGTCGAGCTCGGGGCTTAGGTTCACGGCTATCGTAGGCTCAGCCCGGTAGGTTGATTTTCCCTCGGTGTTCACGGTGTGGCGGCGTCGTCGGGAATGTCGTCTTTTTGTTGGTACTTGTTTTACTGCGGCGTCGAGGGCCATGTGTCGAAAGGTGTCCTAGTAGGAGGATGCAAGTAGGAGGACTCGACCTACCAAGTCGTTCGGATTCGGTGGGTAGGAGAGGAAGGGGTGTTAGCTGGAGGCCACCCGCCGGTATGGCGTTGCGGAGGTGATTCTTATGAAGTGTCTTACTACTTAGATAGCTTGTTAGGCTTGCGGCGGCGGGCCATTTGCGAGAAATTGTCCGAAACGGTGGCGCGGATGTTACGACTCGACTTCGAGGATCGGTGGTGGTTCATCACCGTGCGTAGTTATGCGCCAATGAGCGGGATTTGATTAGGCGACAAAGGAAAATGGCGATGAGTTCTGAGATATCTTGACCTTAAGAGACTTGTTTGAGTCGTTATGGTAGATACGTGTGAGTGCTATATTCGGTTAGCATTGTGTAAGTTGTGATAATTCCTGGGTAGTGTGAGATGGAAGTGGTAGCTTTCATGGCGTGGCCCAGTAAGATTGTTCGGATCGGGAGCGAGAGTTAGTCTGGTAGGTCGGGTTGAGGCCATATCGCGAGTCAACCCGCAGCCCGGTGTATGGTGGGGTCAGTTTGAGGTGGTCCCGCCAGGTGGTGGGGTCACGAGGGTGTTAGGCCCAAGTTTAGTTAACCAGTCACGAGTTTGTGGATCGTTCGACCGATGGTCGGGCGATGAGGTCAGCCCATCTTGTCTTCGATCGGGGCCGTTTACTCGGCGAGAGGTTATGCGAGATGTTATATCGGGAAGGTTGTAAGGCTGCACGAGGTGCCTACTTTCACCTTATAATGACGATGGAGCCAGGTTACGGCTATTTCTTTTATTTCTGGAGGTTTTACCAGGCGGGGTTAGGAACTCAGGTGAGTCTCAGTATTGCATTCACCTTCGGGCCGGTGTTTGATTTCAGGGGTAGTAGCGAGGAGTATGTGCCTCTTGTTGAGTGAGTACTATACTAACTACCATTTCAGTATTCGGATATCGCCTTATGACGCCTTGTAGGGGCGGAAGTGTAATTTTCCGGTCGATTGGTTCGATGATGGCAAGGTTGAACGATTGGTTCATACTTGTTTGGCAGGATGTGGATAGGGTGAAGCCTATCCGGGGAGAGGTTATTAGCGGCTCGAGTCAGCGAAGTCGTGCGGATAATCGGCGTCGACACTTGGAGTTGAGTTGTGGTAGGATTTCTTGAAGGTACCACCGGAAGGCGTGATGAGATTTGAAGCGGGAAACTTAGCGAGGTACTTTGGCGTTTTGGATCATTGGGAGAATAGGCGGGTTGCTATAAGTTAGCTTTGTCGTCAAGCGTAGGAAGCGTCGTCCGGTCTTTCATGTTGCTATGTTGGAAAAGTATCGGAGATCCATCCAGTGTCGATTAATGATGACCAAATTGGAGATAGTAACCGAGATTTTGAAGCGAAGCAATAACGAGAAGGTGCGAAGAAATATCTTTTAGACCTTGGGTGGGAGCTTTGGTGATGCTAGAGGTGATTCCTTGTGGACTTGGGTTTAAGTATTTGCGCGTGTTGTATTGTGGCATTTGCAAACTGTTTAAGTTATGAGGAACGTTATCGTTATCTGTCTTGGGAAGGAACATTCGGGACGAATGTTTCTAAGGAGGGGAGAATGTTATACCCCGTATTTTCAGAGTATGTATGTGAGGACGTACGCACAATTTTATGCCCGAATTATTGTTAAGGACGAAATTGTGAGCTCTACGAAAAAGAATTGTTTCTGAAGCGGAAAATTTTGTTATATTTACATATGCTAATGGGAGATTAGTATATAAAAGGCTGTGATCCGAAATAATTTTAGACATAACAAGTGTGACAACGGGGATCGAAAATAATTTTAGAGGGTGCACAAGGAAGTTATGGACTAACGTCATAGCATATAAATTACGACATTGAGTATATGAATAATTTATAAGTCATAAAGATTTAAGTGAATTGGGATATAATTAAGGAATAAGTGGATAAGTATTATTTTGGTTACATCCACATGTCACCATGGGAATAAGTGGTTAATGACTTGACAAGATTATAAATTATGGTGACATGGTGTGTTTCCACGTGTAAAAAAAAAGTAGCTTGTATATCTTTTATTTCACTTTGAAGACAACTTTGGATTATCGGGACAAAACGTGCAGGGACAAAACGTGCAGGAGGCCATTGTAGTAGTGGACCCACAACTCATAATGATCATCTTTTAAAGTAATTTTTGAATAGAGATATGTTTTTTTTGGGTTGCCTGCGTGTAGCATTTTGGTCACTATATAAAGGTGACTTGATTAATTTTAATGCTTATAAAGGGGGAGGGGCCACGTATCCTTGCATATCTATTAGACTTAAGTTTGGCCAAATCAATTTTATTTTTTTTAGAAATCTTTCATATGAAAGAACAACAAAGATTGCAGCAATATCTCTTCACAATAAATAGTGCTTCTTTAAAGGTAAAACGTAGGTGAAATGGTACAATAACTTAGAAATCAAATTCTACTTTATTTTAAGTTGTTGCTTAGTTAAGTAGGGAAGACAAGTGCTCTCTTATCATTTTGGAATTAAGGCAGTAGGCCACGATGGTGTCTTAGGGAATTCACTTTGAGGGAAGTAAAAGTGATGTTCCAGCAAGTGATTACTTTGTAAACAAAGGAGATTGATTTCATCACCGTGAAGAGTCAATTCGAGGTAAATACTCTTAACCTTCTATTGTAATTGGAAATTACATACTGTAGTAGTATAGAAATGAATATAAGATTCATAGAAGGATATTAAAGAAGAAGTTTGAACTGTACTTACATAGGACTGTATTTACAGTAGACTTGTGTAGCTTAACGGGTAGGGAAGTGCTGCCCGATTTTCCGTAGAATAGAGAACCCTCTGCTTAGAATATTCTACAGAGTAGTCTAGACGTTGATAGACGTATATGGCCTTTATAGGTTGAAATCTTTGCGAGTAGCGTGTTCTACTTGGAAGGTGGACAAGGCTAGCCGGGTTATAGCGGTGGAGCGTTTTGCTAATAGTCGATAATCGTCGCGAGGTATGTGATTCTTCCTATCCTCTTGAGCATGATATTTTAAAGAATATATATAGTACGGTGAGCGTGCGTGTGTTAGCGAACGTGGTTTTACTGCGATGTCTTTTGACTTGAGTCTAAATAATAAGAATCTTGTAGTATTTCAAAAGAATTAAGAAACCTTTTTTAAAGAAGAGTAATGCTTGGTTTTAAAAGCTTAAGAGTTATACTAGCTTTATGGGAAGTTAGGTATAACGACTTAAGAGAGATAAAAAGAATGGTTTATTGATTTTAGAAGTTAAGAGACTTGATCTTAAAAGATAAGAGACTTGACTTAAATTAATATGAATTTTGTTAAAAAGTGTGAAACCTCATTCGTGAGTAATGAGTACTTGGTTTTTAAAAGGAATAATGTTTTACTGATTTCGGAAATCAGAATAAGTATCGAACGAACCACTGCAGCGTTAATAAAGGGAAATTTTTCGACTAATTAAGTATTATTAAAACCAGTAGAAACCTCCATCTGCATAGAAGCTAAGATAAGACAAAATGATATTACATTTCCTAGATCATAGCTGCTTTAATAAGATTGTTATGAACAAGAATAACCTACTCATACCTAAGGCATATGTTTCTCAGTTGTTTTAAAGAGGATTATTTTATTAAGTAATTAAAACTATGAACTACGAAATCTTGCGAAAATGAGAAACTTGAGCATTTGAAATTAGGCAAACTTGAACGTTTGGAAAATAATGTTGTTACTTGATTTTACAAAGGGAAGTGTTTTGGTTTACTTAAAAAGCGATCACTCTATTTTTTTTATACTACGGGTATTGTGTGACTTTTGTGAAAGAAACGGATCTTTTAAAGAGTTAATGTATGAAGTACTTTGGGGATAAAAACCCGAACTTGTTGACATAAAGTATAAAGTACCTTGTGTGAATAACTTGATTGTGTTGGTTTGTGATAGCCTTGTAATACTTTCTTGTTGATTTGATAAGTAAACATGTTTAGGATGCTACGTGTGTTAGTATTTTGTGATGTTTGTGTAAAGGGGTTTCCCTTGATTTTGCTTATGTTGTTTAACGATAAGCCGTTATGATAGTATTGTACCACTCACCTCTTGACATGATACCGGGGTTAAGGCGCCTCCGTCTGGGGTAGACTCGGTGATGCAGGACCATGATTCGAGAATACCTCATGCGGGTCAAGGGACCTATCGCGAGCTACGAGTTCGAGGTTAGTGTGCGGCCTTTGTGGTCATGCGGTGCATGTGGCCATGCGGACTGCGAGTCGGGGCGTTGCGGGAGTAGCTACCCTCGATCGCGGGAATACCTCATGCGGGCCTATGTGAGTGGCCTTTATGCGAGTGCGGGAAGTTCGAGGATTAGGCGCGCATTTGATCTGCGAGCGGTGGCGGCCGATCATGTGGCGGTCTGAGCGGACCTCGTGATCTGATTTATGACCTTGTTGATGCGTAGGTTTTAGTAGTCGGCTATGCCTTCGTACTTACCACCGTCACGGTTTTATTATGACACAGTGGGACTGGTGTTCATGTGTATTCCTTGGTGCTTTTATATCATAGGCTAGGCGGTGAGGAAGGTATTCCACGGGCATGATTGATGTTGTGGGCGTGAGACCCATAGTTATGTTTGAGTGATGACTTTGAGGCGGGAGTCACGACTTGACATATTTGCTTATTTATTGTGAGCGTAGTTTGGTTATCATACATGTCTCTGCTTTATATAGACTACTATGATTTCATTCTGATATTTTGATTTCACATATTTGGTACTGTTATGCGACCTCGCTTCGGTGCGTTCATCACCGCGGTAGAGTACACGATTGTTGATCCTCGCTCTTAGGAGTCACGATTCGGCGTTTGGGAAGCTCCGTTTCTCGGAGGCTTATCGGTGGTACCATCCATGTCGTTGTAGTACTTACATTCGAGGGTATGGCGGCCCTGTCGACATTGTTGTCATATCATTCTTAAGTGCGTAGTACTATTATGGCGAGTTTGTAAAAGGGATGTAGCTGTTGGATTTAAGTTTTTATATATATATCTGAAAGGCAATCTTTTCTCAGATAATTGTTTCACACTTCATGTTATTTCATGTCTTGTCTTATATTCCGCTGATTACTCTGATGTATGTCTACTTGGGTGCCCGGGGTAAGGCACCAGTCACGGGCCCAGAGGTTATCCGCTGATTACTCTGATGAAGAAGTCATCCTAAGGGGGGTATTTATAGTATAAGCCAAGGCCAACCAATGGCCAAGATCATGCCAAGTGCAAGGCAAGTGTAGGGCCAAGATCTTGCCAAGTGGCCCTTAACCAACTAACACACAAATATCCTACCAACTCCATGACAAAATAGGCACACTTTCGGCCACCCTTGACCGCCCAAGGTGTTCCAATGAGAGGGTGACAAGTGTCGCCCTCTTGTTGGTCCAAAATGTTTCGTCTCTCGGAAAAATCCGCAAAAATTAAAAATGACATAGCGAATTTTCCCTACGAAAGTCAGGAAACGTTTTCGAAAAACGACTCTAATCGGGTGTTGTGAACAAAAACAATTCGCCAAGCCTATTTGAAGTTCGAATTTTTCACGTCGTCCCGCGTACATACTCTGGAAATACGGGTATAACATTCTCCCCCTTAGAAACATTCGTCCCGAATGTTCCTTCTAAGTCTCAAAACAAACGTGCGCCAGTATAGTCTCCACTACTATACTTACGAGAATCAATCCTGCCACACCTGGCCACAGAAACAACTTGCGCAACTACCTCCTTCCAAGTCCACGAGGAAACACCTCTAACATCACCACAAATACCTCTTCCCGGGGTCTAAAATATACTTCCTTAGCACCTTTTCTTCACAAAAGAAATGATCACATCTACGATCGCCATACATGCTCGCTTCTTTCCTTACGTGTCTTACCCTACTCGTACACTCGAACTCCTTCTCATAACTTACCACATTTCCTGTTACCGTTTCAGTTTCCAAAACTCGGGGTTACTATCTCTAACGTGGTCATCATTAACTGATACCACTTTTGTCACTATGTCGCGAGCCTTGCTCCGACGACCCAACAAATGGTACCGGGCTGCTTGCGATCCCTGAGGCATGCCCAACGGCCCTTCTCAGGATGTGCCATACGGAGAGCCACGGTTCGGGTCTGTTCCCGTGGTAGAGGCTCTGGCCTCTTTATACGCTCAGCCCCCCGAACATAACAATACGAAAACCCGGATGTACTGCCTCCTAAGTCGGACGGCAAAAGCTAACATATAGGCAACCTGGCCTATTCTTCTCATGAACTCAAAAGGCCCAAAGTAACTCGGGCTAAGTTCCTTCATTTCCAAAACTCGTCACACCGTCCGGGTGGTACTTTCAAGACCGACCGTCGACTTTGAACTCTAAGCGTCGTGCGCCGATTATCCGCCGCGATTTCTCCGGTGCGAACCTCTTCTAGACAAGCTTTACCTATCCACGATCTGCTGGAACAAGCTGAACCAACTATCCGAATCTTGCCAACATCAGAACCAATCGGCCGTGACTTACACTTCCGCCCTACAAGGCCTCATAAGGCGACATTCGAAAACTGAAATGGTAGCCTAAACACTCCTCCACAGAGACAACAATCCCCACAACTACCTCGAAATACACACCGCCCGGCGGCGAATGCGGTCCCGAGACTCACTGAGTTCCTAACCTTGCACGTAAAACCTCCGAGAAAAGAAGCGGCGGTAACACGGGCTCCATGCATCTGTCTTAAGGTGTAGGTAGGCACCTCGTGCAGCCCTACAACCTTTCTGATGTAACCTCACGCATAACCCTCTGCCGAGTAGCGGTCCGCTAGAAAACAAGATGGTGACCTCGCCGGCGACTCTTGGTCGAATCGTCCGAATTCGTACTCTGGTTAACTAAACTTGGGCCTAACACCCTCATGACCCTACCTCAAGGCGGGACCACCACAAACTGACCCACGCAAACATGCCGCGGGTTGACCCGCGCATGCCTCAACCCTACGTGACACGCAAAACATTAGCTCCCCGATCCGGAACAATTTCACAAATCACGTTACGAAAACCTAGCGGTCTTCTTAGCTCAACTACCCTCTTTCATTTCACACTACTCAGGGACTTATCCCACAAACATAGCTTACGTGCACTATGCACTCCGATAAGGGTCAACCATAACACTACACCTTTACTCGAGATGGCCTTACCTCTAAGGTCTCTACGTATAAAACTCTAAGGCTCACACCTTCTCTATCCCCCAAATCTTACTTGGTTAACTAACCAAGATTTCTAATCACGATATTAACACACTGCTATCAAAACATAGCACTTATAATATACCCATCTTATCACACATACTGAACTCTAGAGGGTTAAAGATTTATCTGTAACCACTGCTTTACTCCCCTTAGTCGTTCTAAACAAACCTGCCCCGTAGGGCGCATAGCTAAGGAAGGTGACGAACTACCCACCGATCCTGAAGGCTGAGTCCTCCTACCAGGACACTCTCTCGACATCAGACCCTGACGGTCATAGGTACAACCAGTACCAACTAAAAGACGACATTCCCCGGGATGACGTCTGTCATACTGTGAACCGGAAGATCTGGAGCTCCGACCAACCCCTGCATAACCCGAACGTCCTGAACCCCGTGGAGGACCTCTCTGCACTGGTGGATGTGCATAATCTAATCTGCTGGTGAGGCGACTTGCCTCGAAAGTTACCAAAGGACCTTGCTGCTCTGGCCCTCTTCTGTTGTCCTTCGTTAACCCGTCGATCTCTACGTTTCTCGGCCTGCTGCGCATAAGCCCGTACACAGGCCATGCTCAAGCCTAACTGAAGAATTACTCTCGCAGAACCCTCTCTTAAATAGTCATCAAGACTCGCGGTACATCGGTATACTCTCTGGTAGTCAAATCCATAGTTAGTAACAGGGTTGTCTCTTGGCAATCTATATTCTCTGTTCGATCGTGGGCGAAGGTTCAAATATCATGGCGCGTAGGAATCGCCGCCGCCGTGCTAAACTCTGCGGGGCTAGTGGCGTCGCAAAACTCCCGAATGAAGCACCACCGAGGTGATGATTGGGCATGTGCCACGTAACCCTCGAACTCAACTCGCGGCTCCGCCTGCGCTTGCCCTCTGGGCGGGTTGCCTACGCGAGGCATAGCGGTAAGGGAAAGAAATACGTTAGAGGTCCAACTTACAACACGGCTCTAAGGCACGATCTCGAGTGAGAAGAATAGAAACCAACCCTAAATATCCTATAGCCTCACGATTATTGGTGTGGTGCACACACCGATAATCAGAACTCTGCGGATCTGATACGCGTAGACACTTTCAGAGATTAGCGCTCGATACCACTTTTGTCACGACCGAACCGGGCGTGGTAGTGCCTACCGGGCACCAGTAGACATACATCAGTGTCAGTGCGGAACATAAAGACAATACATGAAACGTGTAATAAGACGGTGAAATAAGAAGGCAGGCTAACCAAAAGCAGTTACCTTCGGTATATATATAAATAACAACTCTTTCAACATGAGCAGTTTAATCCTTTTTACAAACCACGCATGGCATTACGGACCTCTAAGAATGATACGACAACAATGGCGGGACGGGGCCCAAACCACGAATGTAAACACTTACTACGACGGGACTATACCGTGATAAGCCTCGGAAAGCGGAGCTTCCCAAATTGAAGCTGTGACCACGAGCTAGGATCAACGGCGGTGTACCTCAACTGCGGCATGAACGCGGCCCAGAAGGAGGTCGATCTGACGCGAGTATGTGAAACTAAAAATCGTAAATGAAATCATAATAGTCTATAAAGCGGGAGACATGTATGATAACCAATCTGATTCACAATAAATAGCGATCGTATGTCAAGTCGAGGACTCGCGCCTCAAAGTCATCACTCGAATATAACTATGGGTCTCGAGCCCATAACATCAATCATGCGTGGAATACCTTCGCCATTCTTGGCGATCATGATAGAAAAGCACGAAGGAATACACATGAACACGAGGTCCCACGCGTGTCCAAATAAAGCGATGCAGGGTAAATGCGAAGGCATAGCCGACTACTAACACCAGCAGTACTAACAAGGTCATAAAGCGTATCATGATATCTGTCTGAACCGTCACATGATCAAAGGCGGTCACTCGCGCGATATCAAATGTGCGCGTCTAGCCACGAACTTCCGCGACTCGCATAGGCCAACCTCATAGGCGCGTGAGGTATAACCCGCATCGAGGTAGCTACTCCCGGCGTAAATCACGGACTCGCGATCCGCATGGCGCGTAGACCGCGCGTGACCATAAGGCGCCGCACTAACACGGAACTCCGTAGTTCGCATGGATCCACGGACCCGCATGAGGTATTCTCGAATCATGGTCCCGGACGCTTTGAGTCTACCGCGTCGGAGGCGGCTTAACCTCGGAAATAAGTCAAGGTGAGTGGTACAATACCAACATAATGGTGATAGTCAAACAACTTTAAGCACGATCGAGGAAAACCCCTTTACACTAACGTCACAAGATACTAACACTCGTATCATCATAGCATGTTTACTTATCAATCAACATGAAAGTATTACAAGGCTATCACAAACCAACACAATCCAGTTATACACACAAGGTACCTTCTACTATATGTCAACAAGTTCGGGTTTTATCCCCAAAGTACTTCATACATTAACTCTTTAAAGATCGTTACTTTCACAAAAGTCACACAATACGTAGTTATATGAAAATAGAGTGATTATCCTTTTAAGTAAACCAAAACACTTACCTTTGTAAAATCAAGTAACGACATTATTTTCCAAACGTCCAAGTTTGCCTAATTTCAAATGTTCACGTTTCTTATTTTAGAAGGGTTTCGTAGTTCATAGATTTATTCATTTAAGAATATAATTCTCTTTTAAACAATTTGAGAAACATATGCCTTATATGTGAGTAGGATATTCTTGTTTATAACAATCTTATTATAGCAGCCATGATCTAGGAAATATCATTTTGTCTCATCTTAGCTTCTATGCAGATGGAAGTTTCTACTGGTTTTAATAATACTTAATCTGTCAAAACATTTCCTTTTGTTAACGCTGCAGTGGTTTGTCGATACGATTCGATTTCGAAATCAGTAAAACATTCTTAAGCCGTTATACCTAACTTTCCATAAAGCTAGTATAACTCTTAAGTTTTCAAAAACCAAGTATTACTTCTTCTTTCAAAATGATTCAAAAATCTTTTGAAATACTTCAAGTTCTTTATTAACACATAACAAGCCAGTTATAGTTCAAATCAGTTACCTTTTAAAAACCACAAGTATCTTCTTACCAACATAAAGCTGTTATAACCAACTTCCCATAAAGCCGTTATAACACTTTATGTTTTAAACCAATCAAATACATTTAGCACATGTACGTCTACCATACTACATAGTTTACACATATCATGCTAGAAGAGATAGGAAGAGGTTCACATACCTCGCGACGAGTATCGACTAATAGCAAAATGCTCCAAGTACCTCAAACCGCCGGCTACTCCTTAAGCCAAGTAGATCGCGCCACGCATAGTACTTCCACCTATAAGGCCACAAGGCGCTTATTAACATTAGGTCTCTTCGTAGAACATTCTCTGAGAAAATTCGGCGACCTCCCGCATGACAGCGTAAATCTCCTCCTTTATCGAGGCGGCTATCAAGCCAACCGGGGTTATACATCTAACCTACGGGTACAATTCTACTCCACGGTACTACTACACAAGTCTCGTAATACAGCCTATGTAATTCTGATTCGGTACTTTCTTTCGAAAAGGTTTCTTATTATTAGAGCTTAAGTCGAAAGACATTGCGATAACTACGTTGATTACTATATATAGTATACTTCAACTATATAATCAACAACATGTAATTTCCAATTACAATAGGAAGCAAGATAATTACCTCGATAAGCCCATAATTATCCTAGTTTAAATGTCGATCTGAGCAAGGTTTGGCTCATACTCAGTGCGCTCAGGCCGCTCCAAACAACCCTTAGAAGTTCTAACCAACTTCTACTTATAACTTCAACTACGGGTGAAGATTTACTTAGGGTTCGGTTTTGTAGTGGAAAGTATAATAGTATAATGGGCTTTTTTGTAAAGGTATAACCTTAGAATACTACAAGGTATATGGCTAAGGTAATTTGGGCATTATAACAATACTTTTGAGAGTATTTCTACCAAGAGGGGGGGTGTTTTATACGAGACAACTAGGCTAGGGGGGGGGTACCCCACGGCCACACTACTAGGAGGGGGGGAGGGCTCTCGGCCAAGGGGGAGGGGGAGGACGAGAACAACTCTTTCAAGGGAGGGAGGATTTCTAACACTTAGGAAATATTTGGAATGGATGAAGAAGTCATCCTAAGGGGGGTATTTATAGTATAAGCCAAGGCCAACCAATGGCCAAGATCATGCCAAGTGCAAGGCAAGTGTAGGGCCAAGATCTTGCCAAGTGCCCCTTAACCAACTAACACACAAATATCCTACCAACTCCATGACAAAATAGGCACACTTTCGGCCACCCTTGACCGCCCAAGGTGTTCCAATGAGAGGGTGACAAGTGTCGCCCTCTTGTTGGTCCAAAATGTTTCGTCTCTCGGAAAAATCCGCAAAAATTAAAAATGACATAGCCGGAATTTTCCCTACGAAAGCTGTGGAAACGTTTCGTCGAAAAACGACTCTAATCGGGTGTTGTGAACAAAAACAATTCGGCCAAGCCTATTTGAAGTTCGAATTTTTCTACGTACGTCCCCACGTACATACTCTGGAAATACGGGGTATAACAGCTCCTCTGTCTGATATGATAGATATAGGGACCCCATGTAGTCTCACGATCTCTCGGATGTAAAGTCTAGCATAATCCTCGGCCGAAAAAGTTGTCCTGACGGGAAGAAAGTGGGCTGATTTCGTCAGCCTGTTGACGATAACCCAGATAGAATCATGCTTCCTCTGAGTGTGAGGTAACCCTGTAATAAAGTCCATATTGATCACCTCCCACTTCCATGTCAGAATCTCTATAGCCTGCAACAACCCTCCAGGCCTCTGGTGCTCTACCTTGACCTGCTGACAACTCGGGCACTGAGCTACAAATTCTGCAACGTCCCTCTTCAGGCCGTCCCACCAATACATAGATCTGAGGTCGTGGTACATCTTTGTCGACCCCAGATGGATAGAGTAATGTGCGCTGTGTGCTTCCCCTAGAACCTGCTGCCGAAGTCCTGCAATATCTGGAACACACAACCTGCCCTCAAACCTTAGTACCCCATCAGGTGCTACCTCAAATGGACCCTTCCCTTCACGAAGAGCCATATCACGATACCGTGTCATAATCGGATCCTCATACTGTCGCCTCTTCACCTCCTCAACGATGGAAGACTCGGCAACCTCTCGAACCCGAACCCCACTACTATCAGAATCAATCAATCGGACTCCAAGGCTCGCTAGCTGATGTAACTCGCGGATCATGCCTCCTCTGCGGTGCACATCGATAGACTACCCATCGACCTACGACTCGGGGCATCGCGCTACATTGGCCTTCCCGGGTGGTATAGGATATCGACGTCATAATCCTTGAGTAGCTCTAACCACCGTCTCGCCGTAAGTTCGACTCCTCCGTGAAGATATACTGGAGGCTCTTGTGGTCTGTGTAAATATCCACGTGAACTCCATACAAATAATGTCTCCAGATCTTCAAGGCGTGAATCACTGCTGCCAACTCTAAGTCATGTGTGGGGTAGTTCTTCTCTTGCTTCTTGAGTTGTCGAGATGCGTAAGCTATAACCTTGCCCTGCTGCATCAACACACATCCAAGCCCGATGCCCGACGCATCACAATAAACCACATAGTCGTCTGGACCCTCTGGAAGAGTAAGAACTGGGGTGGTCGTCAATTTCTCCTTCAGTAACTGGAAGCCCCTCTCGCAAGCATCCGTCCACTGAAACTTAGCGCCACGAGTCGACTTGGTCAAAATCTTGAAATAGAAGCAAACTTCTCCACAAACCTCCGGTAGTAACCCGCAAGGCCCAAAAAGTTGCGCACCTCTGTCGGTGTAGTAGGTCTAGGCCAACTCTTGACTGCCTCGATCTTTGCCGTATCCACCCGAATACCATCGGCCCCGACAATGTGCCCTAAGAACGCCACCGAAGCTAACCAAAACTCACACTTCGAAAACTTGGCATACAACTGCTGGTCCCGGAGAACTCTCAGCACCGTCCTCAAATGCTCTGCATGCTCCTGCTCCGAGCGAGAATAAATCAAGATGTCATCTATGAATACTATCACAAACGTATCCAAAAATGGCTTGAACACTCGGTTCATCAAATCCATAAATACCGCCGGAGCATTGGTCAAGCCGAAAGACATGACCCTGAACTCATAGTGCGTCACGGGTCGGAATGCGATCTAGGGACATCCGACTCCTAACTACTTTGATGGTAACGGATCGTAGGTCTATCTTGTAGAAACACCTCACGCCTGCAACCGGTCGAACAAATCGTCAATCACAGGAAGGGGTATCATTCTTAATAGTCACCTTGTTGGTATGCGTAATCAACACACATACGCAGCGTCCCATCCTTCTTCTTCACGAACAATATCGGCGCTCCCCAGGGAGAAACACTTGGCCTGATGAAGCCCTTCTCCAGCAAATCTCTCAGCTGGTCCTTCAACTCTCTCAACTCGGCAGGTGCCATTCTGTATGGCGGAATGGATATAGGTCGAGTATCAGGCAGAATATCAATGCAAAACTCTATCTGTTACACCCCGTAAGTCCAGGACATGTAAAAGAGAATGTATGTAAGGAATCAAGACTTGGAAATTGATACGAAAGGAAGAATTGTTTTTCCGATGGAAAATCTTCCGAACGTCGGAAAGGAGAAATGTTCGTTGTTGAGAATTGGATTCTCAAAATGCATTATTTGAAGAGTATGGAACTTATTAACATTATGGAAAATTATTTTTACGGATTTGGTCACGTGGGGCCCACCCGAGGATTTTTACATTTTTGTGGGGCCCACGAGGGTTACGGAATTTTATGGACGAATGGGAGGGCGACACGTGGCGCTCCCACATATGGTGTTGGACGAAAATTAGTAAGGATTGGATGGTCATTTGATCATTGTGGATGAAGTCTTCAAGCTTGAGTTTGTTGACCAAGTCAACTTGTCCACTTGGCTATTATCCAAGTGTCTTTCATCCTAGCCACTCAAGTGTTGCAATCTTGACCCTCCATTGTGTTTTATATACCCAACTAGTAGCAAGACTATCTCTTTAACACTTAGAAAAAATTTCACATGTTCTTGTCCACAATAGTTGCTCTCGGCTTAGCCATTTTTTCCACACAAAATTTTTGTAATTTTGATCCTTTGTTCACAAGACTTTAACCCAATGTCCCTAAGGGTATTGTAAGGATATCTCAATAGAAAGATTTCGAAAAAACGACGTTTTCACGTTAGTCGCAGGGCGGAAACTTAAGGAGTTCTTCAACTTTGAAGTTGGAACTTGAAGATGGGTTCTCCATAGGCTTCTAAGGAGTGCTTGGAGCGGATTGGAACATAAGGAAAGGAGCTAAGAATTTCTAAGGCGCGACTTTGAATCTTGGAAATTTTAAGGGCTTATAAAGGTATAAATCTTGTCGTTTTAGTAATTGAGATTTACTTATTATTGTAGCTATGGATATTAGCAAGAATGAGTTATATAGTTTGAAGTTTGATAAGTATATTGGCTATTGGAACCCTAATCCGAAAACTAGCATGTTTAGCCTTAAGATTACATTTCAAGTTGATTATTGGTTTAAGTCGTCGCTTGTTGTATAAGAAGGAAATTGTAGTTGTTGAAGTTGTTTATGACGATATAACATGTTAGACCTTAGAACTTGGAATTGGAAAAGAATTTGGAAAGGACTTGTGTTGTTGTTTAAGTTGGCCGAGAATGGCTTGATTATGGACTTAGTAGGTATTAAATTGTGGGGCGGAATTTTACACGTATTGTAAGGCGTGTAATCCCCTTTGTTTGGTTGTTGTTTTGAGCCTTAAATGTGGCGTGTTGGTTATTGTATTCGGCCTTGAAAAAAGTGGCAAAGTGAGTAGAAACAAAGGAAGTGATGCCCGATTTTCCGTAGAATTAAAGGCCAGTATACTTAGTATTATTCTCGTTAGAGACTAGAAGTTGATAGTCTTGTTGTGACCATTATAGGTTGACACTTCTACGCACGGCGTATTCGGCAGCTTGTGGATTTAGCGAAAGGTATGTGAACTATCTCCTCTTCTAGCATGATTCCTTAAGATAAAGAAAGTATTTCCTACTCCTTAAATGATCCATTCCTTGGTTGTATTTGGATTGCCTAAAGTAGAATTTGTTCTATGTACTTTCTTGATTGTACTTTGATGTTTAAATTGTAAGTTGTATAATCCATTGCCTTAGTGAAGTTTGGATTCTTAAAGAGTGGAAGTATTTTACTTAAAGTACATAGAGTCTTGAAAAGGAAGTGGGTTCCAAACCTTTTGGCTAGTTCCTTAGTTCCAAAACCTAAAGGTCATTATAATGACTTTAGGGGAGTTAGAGGAGTGATTTACTTAATTGTTTTAAAAGAGGAGAAATGACATGATTTAAGAGAAGTAACTTGTTTTAAAGGTGTGAGTTACTTAAGGTTTAAAAGTAGAAGAAACTTGTTTTCTATATATTAAGAGACTCGAAGTATTTTTGAAAGTTAAGAAACTTGATTTGAAAGTTTGTGATACTTGGTTTTAAGTATAAGTCTCTTGGTTATAAAAAGAATGAAATTGTCTAAAAACCATAAAGGGTTATAACGACTTTATGGGAAGTTGGTTATAACGGCTTTATGGAAGGTTTAGAAAGTTGTCTATTTTGATTAATGGGCATAAGTTGCCTTGATTGTGAAAATTTGAAGTTACTTGATTTCAAGCTTTGAAATGAGTTTTCTAAGAGTGTAGTAACTTACTTTGAAAAATAGACACACCTTGATACTACGGGTGTTAGTATCTTGGGGTATTACATAAAAAGGAGCCTTTTGAAAAGAATGTATGTACGTAGTACTTTGGCTTGATTAATTGAGAATTAGTCTAAGTGTGCCTTGATAAGTACTTTGTCTTGATTAATTGAGAATTATTCTAAGTGTGCCTTGATAAGTACTTTGGCTTGATTAATTGAGAATTATTCTAAGTGTGCCTTGATAAGTACTTTGGCTTGATTAATTGAGAATTAGTCTAAGTGTGCCTTGATAAGTACTTTGGCTTGATTAATTGAGAATTAATCTAAGTGTGCCTTGATAAGTACTTTGGCTTGATTAATTGAGAATTATTCCATATGTGCCTTGATAAGTACTTTGGCTTGATTAATTGAGAATTATTCTAAGTGTGCCTTGATAAGTACTTTGGCTTGATTAATTGAGAATTATTTTAAGTGTTCCTTGATAAGTACTTTGCTTGATTAATTGAGAATTATTCTAAGTGTGCCTTGATAAGTACTTTGGCTTGATTAATTGAGAATTAGTCTAAGTTTGCCTTGATAAGTACTTTGGCTTGATTAATTGAGAATTATTCTAAGTGTGCCTTGATAAGTACTTTGGCTTGATTAATTGAGAATTAGTCTAAGTGTGCCTTGATAAGTACTTTGGCTTGATTAATTGAGAATTATTCCATGTGTGCCTTGATAAGTACTTTGGCTTGTTTAATTGAGAATTTCCTATGTGTGCTGGTAATAGTCGGTTGTGTGCTAGTGGTATATCATTCATTTCGGGGTCATTCCCCGGGTTTGTGGCATTTGCATATTCCGTGGATTTGCTACCCACGATGCGAGGAATACCTCATGCGAGTCCGTAAGGGCTTATGCGGGTGAAATAGTCCCGTGCGGGCGGGTCCGACCTATCGCGAGGAATACCTCATGCGAGTCGCGAGGGCTTATGCGGGTGAAATAGTCCCATGCGGGCGGGTCCAGCCTATGCGAGGAATACCTCATGCGAGTCCGTAAGGGCTTATGCGGGTGAAATAGTCCCATGCGAGGAATACCTCATGCGGGTCCACGCGACCTATGCGGGTGAAATAGTCCCAGGAGTAGGATTGCTTAATGATACTGCGGGCGGGTGGTCCTGCTTTGATCGTGAGCTTCCTAGTTTATATTGTAAGTATACTACTATTTACTCTCATTGTTAGTAAGGCACAGTGTACTGTATTTTGATTATCATGGACTGCCGGCAGTGAGGAAGGATTCCACGGGCATGATTGATATTATGGGCATGAGACCCATGGTTATATTTTAGTAGTGACTTTGAGGGCCTGCGTCCCTGACTTGATATGATTGTTTATGTATTGTGTCGTAGGTTGGCTATCATACATGTCTCTGTTTTGTTTAGATATTATGATTTCATTACAGATTTCATTTCACATACTTGGTACATTCTTGTCTTGACCTCCTTGGGCTGCGTTCAATCTGCATGAGTTTAGGTCTTGATTTGGTGATCGGCAGTGTAGGACCTGCTCGAGTTTTGGATAGCTCCCTCTGTTCAGGAGTTTATCTTTTATTATAGTTCCTGATGCAGGCTTTTATGCGGTTATGGGTGCAGCGGGGCCTTGTCCGTCATATTTGATAAAACTCTTAGAAGTGCAGTATTCATATGTAGGATTGGACTCGTATGCGGTGTAATGTCTTTTGTTTATGTATATTATATGGCGGCCTTGTCGGCTTTGCCTTACGCACGTTGGTTTTAAAAAAAAAAGAGGTGTTATTTAAATTTCATGATTTACTTAGTTGTCAAGGTAGGAGGTGCGGGTAGGGCACCGATCCACGGGCCGGGTTGGGCGTGACAGTGGTATCGGGCGGTCGATCCTCGTAATGTCTGAGCCGTGTCTAGTAGAGTCTTGATTATCGGTGTGTTGCGCGCACACCCATAAGCAGGAGGCTACGGGACATTTAGGAGTTAGTTTCTATTCTTCTCACTCTAAGATCGTGCCATAGAAATTTGTGTTAGTAAGATAATTTCTCTCGACGTATTGTTGTGTTCTGATTATGCCTCGAGGAGAACTTGATCGCCCGAGAAGGGCAAAGGAGTAGCGAGAGCTACTAGTCGGACTCGAGAGAGTTGATAGGGCTTATGCCCGGGGTATCTGGGATGTTGTCTTTGCGATCGGCGAGTTAACCTGCGCGAGTTTTGAGACCCCACACGGGGCCTCGGTTTCTCGATTAGGAGAAGACTTTAGGGTCATGAAGGAAGCCATTATGTTATTGACCAAGATAGCGGTGCTACAATTTCATCAGCAGGAGGTTATTCGGCGATGCAGACAGTGTCACGGGGTAGAGGCGGTAGCGGAGATCTGCGTAGAGGCTAGGCCCGTTGGTTATTCCGGTGAGTTTATGGATGAGCAGCCTCAGCAGCGAGTGAGATATTCGTCCCAGCCTACCCAGTACATATCCCCGCAGCTCACAGGTGGGATATTGGACCCCACAAGGTATTTAGGAGCCGGTCCAAGCTCTAGGGGTCGAGGTTCTCGAAGGAGCAGAGGATTTTCTCAGTCGAGGCCACTTTTTCCTCAGTGTTTCCGATGTAGTAAGCGTCATTTGGGGGAATGTCGTTATGGCACGAGTGCTTGTTTTTATTGTGGCCGTCCGGGCCATATCACGAGTATGTCCTTTTAGAAGAGGCCGGTGAGGTGGCTCGGCTATGGTCGATGGTTGATTCCCTTTCCACAATGCGTCCCCGAGGCGGGGTGTTGGATGTCGGCACCGGTAGTGGTAGAGGTCAGGGTGGAGTTTATAGTTCTGGCGGTCCTTCGAACCGCATTGCTGACGTGACTACTAGGCAAGATCAGGAGGCAACATCGCACGGGGTTACATGTATATCTCTATTCTTTTGAATCATACGTGCATTGATAGATTCAGATTTCGCCCTAGCATATATGTTTTCCCTTTGTTGCTAGCAGTTGTAAGTGATAGTACCCCAGAGGTAGGAATACTTGATTAGTAAAGTGAAAAGTTAAGAATGTTGACAAGAATGGTAAGTGAACTGAGACTATAGTTGTGTAGAGTTCACAAGTTTTAATTGCCCCATAACAGTGTAAGACCAATAGGGAAGATTGTACATTAGAAATACTTCGGCTTATGTGACGAACCTCTAGTGAATGGGAGGATAGGGTGAGAAGTACCTTGAGCTAAGAGAGAGTTTTATTTCAAACTAAGGATGAGAAGTTAAGTGTGACGATGAGTCGGGTTATGGACTCATTTCGGGTCAGCCGATAGTATGGAATGGGGTGATGTCAGTTGGTAGTGGTCCCGCTATGTGATAGGGTCACAAGGATGCCAGGCCCAAGTTGGGTTAATCGTTGTACGAGTTTGTGGACGCGTTCTACCGGAATCAGGTCGTAAGGACCGAGAAGAGCCTTAACGGAAATTCAAGTAGCATAATGGCCAAGTTTGGTTAGTAACTCCAAGGATTGGGGAACAGAAACAATATTTGAGATGTGTACGTTTACTAAATAAGTTTAGAAGTACGAGAAAGAATGACAAGTAAGGAAAGAAAGTAACCTCTAAAGATCCTGTTTGTGATAAGACTGTAACCTTCGGGTTTTGTGAGAAGGGACCACAGACGGAAAGCTCATTGTTATGTTTACGTATGTTATATGGTGGCCATGTGTGGCATCGTTGGTCTTGTGCAGTTTTGATTGATAGGCATAGTATAGAGATTGTGCCGGAGTGGGTATAACTTGAAAACCGACTAAGAATATTCGGGGACGAATGTTTCTAAGGGGGAAAGAATGTTACACCCTGTAAGTCCAGGACATGTAAAAGAGAATGTATGTAAGGAATCAAGACTTGGAAATTGGTACGAAAGGAAGAATTGTTTTTCCGACGGAAAATCTTCCGAACGTCGGAAAGGAGAAATGTTCTTTGTTGAGAATTGGATTCTCAAAATTCATTATTTGAAGAGTATGGAACTTATTAACATTATGGAAAATTATTTTTACGGATTTGGTCACGTGGGGCCCACCCGAGGATTTTTACATTTTTGTGGAGCCCACGAGGGTTACGGAATTTTATGGACGAATGGGAGGGCGACACGTGGCACTCCCACATATGGTGTTGGACGAAAATTAGTAAGGATTGGATGGTCATTTGACCATTGTGGATGAAGTCTTCAAGCTTGAGTTTGTTGACCAAGTCAACTTGTCCACTTGGCTATTATCCAAGTGTCTTTCATCCTAGCCACTCAAGTGTTGCAATCTTGACCCTCCATTGTGTTTTATATACCCAACTAGTAGCAAGACTATCTCTTTAACACTTAGAAAAAATTTCACATGTTCTTGTCCACAATAGTTGCTCTCGGCTTAGCCATTTTTTCCACACAATATTTTTGTAATTTTGATCCTTTGTTCACAAGACTTTAACCCAATGTCCCTAAGGGTATTGTAAGGATATCTCAATAGAAAGATTTCGAAAAAACGACGTTTTCACGTTAGTCGCAAGGCGGAAACTTAAGGAGTTCTTCAACTTTGAAGTTGGAACTTGAAGATGGGTTCTTCATAGGCTTCTAAGGAGTGCTTGGAGCGGATTGGAACCTAAGGAAAAGAGCTAAGAATTGCTAAGGCGCGACTTTGAATCTTGGAAATTTTAAGGGCTTATAAAGGTATAAATCTTGTCGTTTTAGTAATTGAGATTTACTTATTGTTGTAGCTATGGATATTAGCAAGCATGAGTTATATAGTTTGAAGTTTGATAAGTATATTGGCTATTGGAACCCTAATCCGAAAACTAGCATGTTTAGCCTTAAGATTACATTTCAAGTTGATTATTGGTTTAAGTCGTCGCTTGTTGTATAAGAAGGAAATTGTAGTTGTTGAAGTTGTTTATGACGATATAACATGTTAGACCTTAGAACTTGGAATTGGAAAAGAATTTGGAAAGGACTTGTGTTGTTGTTTAAGTTGGCCGAGAATGGCTTGATTATGGACTTAGTAGGTATTAAATTGTGGGGCGGAATTTTACACGTATTGTAAGGCGTGTAATCCCCTTTGTTTGGTTGTTGTTTTGAGCCTTAAATGTGGCGTGTTGGTTATTGTATTCGGCCTTGAAAAAGGTGGCAAAGTGAGTAGAAACAAAGGAAGTGCTGCCCGATTTTCCATAGAATTAAAGACCGTATACTTAGTATTATTCTACGTTAGAGACTAGAAGTTTATTGTCTTGTTGTGACCATTATAGGTTGACACTTCTACGTACGGCGTATTCGGCTTAGCTTGTGGATTTAGCCGAAAAGGTATGTGAACTATCTCCTCTTCTAGCATGATTCCTTAAGATAAAGAAAGTATTTCCTACTCCTTAAATGATCCATTCCTTGGTTGTATTTGGATTGCCTAAAGTATAATTTGTTCTATGTACTTCCTTGATTGTACTTTGATGTTTAAATTGTAAGTTGTATAATCCATTGCCTTGGTGAATTTTGGATTCTTAAAGAGTGGAAGTATTTTACTTAAAGTACATAGAGTCTTGAAAAGGAAGTGGTTTCCAAACCTTTTGGCTAGTGCCTTAGTTCCAAAACCTAAAGGTCATTATAATGACTTTAGAGGAGTCAGAGGAGTGATTTACTTAATTGTTTTAAAAGAGGAGAAATGACATGATTTAAGAGAAGTAACTTGTTTTAAAGGTGTGAGTTACTTAAGGTTTAAAATTAGAAGAAACTTGTTTTCTATATATTAAGAGACTCGAAGTATTTTTGAAAGTTAAGAAACTTGATTTGAAAGTTTGTGATACTTGGTTTTAAGTATAAGTCTCTTGGTTATAAAAAGAATGAAATTGTCTAAAAACCATAAAGGGTTATAACGGCTTTATGGGAAGTTGGTTATAACGGCTTTATGGAAGGTTTAGAAAGTTGTCTATTTTGATTAATAGGCATAAGTTGTCTTGATTGTGAAAATTTGAAGTTACTTGATTTCAAGCTTTGAAATGAGTTTTCTAAGAGTGTAGTAACTTACTTTGAAAAATAGACACACCTTGATACTGCGGGTGTTAGTATCTTGGGGTATTACATAAAAATGAGCCTTTTGAAAAGAATGTACGTACGTAGTACTTTGGCTTGATTAATTGAGAATTAGTCTAAGTGTGCCTTGATAAGTACTTTGGCTTGATTAATTGAGAATTATTCTAAGTGTGCCTTGATAAGTACTTTGGCTTGATTAATTGAGAATTAGTCTAAGTGTGCCTTGATAAGTACTTTGGCTTGATTAATTGAGAATTAGTCTAAGTGTGCCTTGATAAGTATTTTGGCTTGATTAATTGAGAATTATTCCATGTGTGCCTTGATAAGTACTTTGGCTTGATTAATTGAGAATTATTCCATGTGTGCCTTGATAAGTACTTTGGCTTGATTAATTGAGAATTATTCTAAGTGTGCCTTGATAAGTACTTTGGCTTGATTAATTGAGAATTATTCTAAGTGTGCCTTGATAAGTACTTTGGCTTGATTAATTGAGAATTAGTCTAAGTGTGCCTTGATAAGTACTTTGGCTTGATTAATTGAGAATTATTCTAAGTGTGCTAAATAGTCTCAGGAGTAGGATTGCTTAATGATACTGCGGGCGGGTGGTCCTGCTTTGATCGTGAGCTTCCTAGTTTATATTGTAAGTATACTACTATTTACTCTCATTGTTAGTAAGGCACAGTGTACTGTATTTTGATTATCATGGACTGCCGGCAGTGAGGAAGGATTCCACGGGCATGATTGATATTATGGGCGTGAGACCCATGGTTATATTTTAGTAGTGACTTTGAGGGCCTGCGTCCCTGACTTGATATGATTGTTTATGTATTGTGTACTGTAGGTTGGCTATCATACATGTCTCCTGTTTTGTTTAGACTGTTATGATTTCATTCTGATTACTGCATTTCACATACTTGGTACATTCTTCGTCTTGACCTCCTTGAGGCTGCGTTCATCGCCGAGTTTAGGTACTGTGATTTGGTGATCGGCAGTGTAGGACCGCCTCGAGTTTTGGATAGCTCCCTCTGCTCAGGAGTTTATCTTTTGGTATAGTTCCTTGATGTGAGGCTTTGTGCGGTTATGGATGCAATGGGGCCTTGTCCGTCATATTTGATAAAACTCTTAGAGTGCGTATTAATATGTGGGATTGGACTCGTATGCGATGTAGTGTCTTTTGTTTATGTATATTATATGGCAGCCTTGTCGGCTTTGCCTTGCACGTACGTTGGTTTTAAAAAAAAATGAGGTGTTATTTAAATTTCCGCAGTTTACTTAGTTGTCAAGGTAGGAGGGTGCCCAGGTAGGGCACCAGTCACGGGCCCGGGGTTCGGGGCGTGACACTATCTCCCTCTCAGGAGGGATACCCGGGAGGTCGTCTGGGAACACATCTGGAAACTCTCGACTCTGGGCGATGAAGTGCGGTGTCGCGACCTCCGTATCAAATACCCGAACGAGGTGGTAGATATACCCTTTCTGAACCATCTTCCTGGCCTTGAGGTAAGAAATAAACTTACCCCTCGGCGACAAAGTGTTCCCCTCCCACTCGATAACCGGCTCCCCAGGAAACTGGAACCGTACCAACCGCTTCCTACAGTCTACATTGGCGTAGCAAGAAGCTAACCAATATATACCCATGATTACATCAAAATCGGTCATATCCAACTCTATCAAGTCGGCTAGGGTCTGACGACTGCATATTGTCACTGGGCAAGCCCTATATACCCGCTCAGCTACCAACGAATCCCCCACTGGCGTAGCTACCTCAAAAGGGTCTATGGACTCAGGCTCTATCCCTATCCTTCTAGCAATAAAGGGAGATATATAGGACAAGGTAGAACCTGGATCTATCAAGGCATATACGTCACAACAAGAAACTGATAAAGTACCTGTGATGACATCCGGTGACGCCTCCTGGTCCTGGCGGCTGGACATGGCATAAATGCGGTTCTGACGACCGCTGGAACTAGGACCCCTGCTGTCACGCCCCGAACCCCGGGCCCATGACTGGTGCCCAACCTGGGCACCCTTCTACCTTAACAACTAAGCAAACTGCGGAATTTAAATAACACCTTTTTTTTTCTAAAACCAATTGTACGTGCAAGGGCAAAGCCGACAAGGCTGCCATATAATATACATAAACAAAAGACACTACACCGTACATGATTCCAATCCCACATATGAATACAGACCTCTAAGTGTTATACTGAACTATGACGGGACAAGGCCCCGTCGTACCCATAACTGTACAAAAGCCTGTACTGAAAGAACTTATACCAAAAAGATAAACTCCCGAACAGAAGGAGCTATCCAAAACTACGGCGGTCCTACTGCCGATCACCAAACAACGTACCTAAACTGCGGCATGAACGGCCCCAAGGAGGTCGAGACGAAGAATGTACCAAGTATGTGAAGCGATAAATCGTAATGAAATCATAACGATCTAACAAAGCGAGAAGACATGTATGATAGCCAACCTACGATGACAACACATAAGCGATCATATCAAGTCGAGTCGCAGCCCTCAAAGTCACTACTCAAATATAACTATGGGTCTCACGCCCATAACATCAATCATGCGTGGAATCCTTCCTCATCGCTGGCGATCCATGATATAATATAACACCAATAAGCATACATGAACACCAAGTCCCACCTGTGTCCTAAAACTGTACGGGCCAAGTAGGAAAACGAGCAGGTGGTATAACGTCTTGGGGTTTACCCCTCATTTATACTCTTACCCTGGAGAAGGTGGTAAAGCAGGGGGTATAATGTCTTGGGGGTTTACCCCTCATTTATACTCTTACCCTGGAGAAGGTGGTAAAGCAGGGGGTATAATGTCTTGGGGGTTTACCCCTCATTTATACTCTTACCCTGGAGAAGGTGGTATAGCGTCTTGGGGGTTTACCCCTCACTTATACTCTTACCCTATCTCGACCGGCCGTCAAACAACACATAAGCACTACCAGGTCTTTTATAAAAATCCGGGAATTTAACCCAAGTACTACAAATAACGGAAGCATACCCGTGGAATCCCACATCACTGTCGGTACGTCCAAGTAACTTACAACAAGACAGTGACCCTCCGGTAGAGTCGCAAGAACGAAATAAAACATAATACTTGCACTCAAAGGCTATCACCAGCACATATAGGCAATTCTCAATTAATCAAGCCAAAGTACTTATCAAGGCACACATAGAATAATTCTCAATTAACCAAGCCAAAGTACTACGTACGTACATTCTTTTCAAAAGACTCCTTTTTATGAAAAACCCCAAGATACTAACACCCGTAGTATCAAGGTGTGTCTATTTTTCAAAGTAAGTTACTACACTTTTAGAAACTCATTTCAAAGCTTGGAATCAAGTAACTTCAAATCTTCACAATCTAGGCAACTTATGCCTAATAATTAAAATAGACAACTTTCTAAACCTTCCACAAAGCCGTTATAACCAACTTCCCATGAAGCCGTTATAACCCTTTATAGTTTTAGACATAGTCATTCCTTTTTTATAACCAAGAGACTTATACTTAAAACCAAGTATCACATACTTTCAAATCAAGTTCATTAACTTTCAAAATACTTCAAGTCTCTAAATCTTTAGAAAACAAGTAGCTTATACTTATAAATCCCAAGTAACTCACACCTTTAAAACAAGTTACATCTCTTAAATCATGTCGTTTCTCCTCTTTTAAAACAATTAAGTAAATCACTCCTTTGACTCCCCTAAAGTCATTAAAACGAACATTAGTGTCACGACCCGATCCCGGGCCCGTGATTGGTGCCTTACCCGGGCACCCAAGTAGGCATACATCAGAGTAACCAGCGGAATATAAACTTGCAAACATGAAACAATAAAGAGTAAGAACAGTCTAACCAAGAAAAGTCGCCTTTCGGCATGAATATATATACCAAAACTTGAACAGTTACATCCTTTACAAACCCTGCCCACAACAGTACTACAGACCTCTAAGAATGTAACCACAACTATGACGGGACAGGGCCCCGCCATACCCCTGAATGTACAAGTACCTACAAAGACAGGGGACTATACCAAAGACAAAGCCTCCGGAGAAATGGAGCTTTCCAAGAACCGAACAGTGATCCTAAGAGTGCGGATCAGCAAGCTACGTACCTCCACCTGCGGCATGAACGCAGCCGCGAGGTCGATCTAACAGGTACCAAGTATGTGAAACTGAAAATACTGTAAATAAAATCATAGTAGTCTATATGAAACAGGAGACATATATGATAACCAACTACAGTACACAATATGTAAGCAGTCATGTCAAGTCAGGGACTCACGCCCTCTAAGTCATCACTCAAATATAACCATGGGTCGTACCCATAATAACAACCCGCGTGGAATACCTTCCTCATTCTTTGGCGATATGGTATAATAACACCAAGGAGTACACGAATCGTGTCCCCACCGTGTCATAAACCGCACCCATAATACTAAATAACTATATCACGAAGGCGACACGCGTGGCAAGTGCGATAGCCTCGACCAGATCCACTGCGCGCGTAGGCGGCGGGGCAAGTAACTAGGCTAACCACGGATCACAACCGTAAGTCACGATGCGCCGTCCAAATGCGTCTGCGAAGGCGACACGTGGCAAGTGGGATAGCCTCTACAGATCCACTGCGCCACGTAGTGGCGGGGCAAGTAATTAGGCTAACCACCAGATCACAACCGTAAGTCACGAGACTTCGCCCAAACACTGACTCGCGAAGCTGACACGTGGCAAGTGTAATAGCCTCTACCAGATCCACTGCGCCACGTAGGCGGCGGGGCAAGTAATTAGGCTAACCACGGATCACAACCGTAAGTCACGAGACTTCGCCCAAAACGACTCGCGAAGGCGGCGTGTGGCAAGTGTAATAGCCTGCGGATCCACCGCGCGTAGGCGGCGGGGCAAGTAATTAGGCTAACCACGGATCACAACCGTAAGTCACGAAACTTCGCCAACTACCAGATACCAAGGCCGAATCAATAAAACCTCATGGAGGGCTAGTCCATGGAATAACAATAATGGTCACATGCCCCCGGAATCTCTCATCGGTGTAGACATGCCCATGTGATAATAACAATGGAAGCATACCCATGGAATCCTCCGTCAATGCCGGTACGTCCAAGTAAGTTCACAACAAGTCAGCCGACCCTCCATCGAGAGACGCGGTGGTATAGAAATACAATACTCGCACAACAAAGGTTATCACAACTAGCATAGGAAAGTTCCACATATGCTTAGTGTCACGACCCGAACCCGGGCCCATGACTGGTGCCTTACCCCGGGCACCCTAGTGATACAACATCAGAGAAAATCAGCGGAAATAAAAACATGAACATGAATTAAGAGACATGATAAATAAACAGGCCAACCAAAGCGATTTGCCTTGGTATATATACATAAATACGACGTTATCCTTTTACAAACCACACTGTGATTACTACAGCCTCTAAGATTTTTACAACGGTATGGCGGGGGGGCCCGCCATACCACGAATGTACAAGCATCTGACTCAGGGTAACATACCAAAAGATAAGCCTCAGAAGAATGGGGCTTCGACACGTGGCTCGTGATCCATGAGCGAGGATCCACAACCGATGTACTTCTACTGCGGCATGAATGCGGCCCCGAAGAAGTCGATCTAACAGTACCAAGTATGTGGCGTAAAACAACGTAAATGAAATCATAATAGTCTATATAAAGCGGAGACATGTATGATAACCAAACTACGATTCCTGACATAAAGCGATCATGTCAAGTCGTGGACTCACGCCTCAAGTCATCCGCCGTACGTGGAACTCGCCCTCACCGCCGTGATCTAGGTATAAATCGTGTGGAATACGTGTCGGCCCATCAGTGGGACTTGGTAAGAATCATGTGGAATACGTGTCGGCCCATCCTGGGACTCGGTGAGAATCGGTGAAATCGTGTCGGCCCGTCTCGTGGGACTCGGTGGATAATCAAGTGAAATCGTGTCGGCCCATCTCGTGGGACTCGGTGAATAATCGGATGAAATCGTGTCGGCCCATCGTGGGACTCGGTGAATAATCGGATGAAATCGTGTCGGCCCATCTCGTGGGACTCGGTGAAGAATCGTTCATAACAAATCAGCCGCCCTCCATCGAGAGGCGGTGGTATAGAAACGATTTGCACAACGAGGCTATCAAACACAAACATAGGCAAGTTACACAACTCAAGTTTATTTTAGGCCAAAGTCAGTTACGACCCCAAAGTAGTGCGTCGTTAAATTCTTTTTAAAAGATCCATTTCTTTTATAAAGGTCACCCGATACCCGTAGTATTAAAATAGAGTGACTCACATTTTTAGGTAAACCAAAACACTTTCCTTTTAATCATCAAGTAACAACATTCTTTTCCAAAAGTTCAAGTTTGCCTAATTTCAAATACTTAAGTCTCTTATTTTAGAAAGGTTTCATAGTCCATAGACTTAATCACTTAAGAATATAATCCTCTTTTAAACAATTTGAGAAACATATGTCTTATATGTGAGTAGGTTTTTCTTGTTCATAATCAATCTTATTAAAGCAGCCATGATCTAGGAAATGTAATATCATTTTGTCTCATCTTAGCTTCTATGCAGATGGAGGTTTCTACTGGTTTTAATAATACTTAATTCGTCAAAACATTTCCTTTTATTAACGCTGCAGTGGTTCGTCGATACTCATTCTGATTTCCAAAATCAGTACAACATTATTCCTTTTAAAAACTAAGTACTCATTACTCATGAATGAGGTTTCACACCAAAACTCATATTAATTCATTCAAGTCAAGTCTCTTATCTTTTAAGATCAAGTCTCTTAACCTCTAACAATCAGTAAATCATTCTCTTTACCACTCTTAAGACGTTATACCTAACTTTTCATAAAGCTAGTATAACTCTTATGTTTTCAAAACCAGGTATTGCTCTTCTTTCAAAACGGTTTCTTAGTCTTTTGAAATACTTCAAGATTCTTGTTTATCATACGTCAAGTCAGTTATAAATCAAATCAGTTATCTTTTAAAAACCACAAGGCATTTCTTACTTACATAAAGCTGTTATAACCAATTTCCCATAAAGCCGTTATAACACTTTATGTTTTAAACCAATCAAATACTTTTAACACATGTACGTCTACCGTACTACATAGTTATACACATATCATGCTAGAAAAGATAGGAAGAGGTTCACATACCTCGCGACGATTATCGACTAATAGCAAAACGCTCCAAGTACCTCAAACCGTCGGCTACACCTTAAGCCAAGCAGATCACACCACACGTAGTACTTCAACCTATAGAGGCCACAAGGCGCCTATTAACATCTAGATCTCAACGTGGAATATTCTACAGAAAATTCGCGGCACCTCCCCGCACACGCGTAAATCTCTCTCCTCATCGAGGCACGCTATGAGCCAACAACTCCCTAGAGGGGTTGTACGTCTAATCCGGACGTGTACAATTCTACTACAAGAAAGCTACACAAGTCTCTGAATACGATCTATGTGATTTGATTCGATTCTCTTCTTTAAATTCAGCTTAAGTCAAAAGACATTGCCGCATAATTATGTTGATTCTATATATAGTATACTTCAACTATATATTCCTACCCCTGTAAATTCCAATTACAATAGACGGTCAAGAGTGTTTCCCTCGATAAGCCCAAACTTATCCAAGTTTAAATGTCGATCCTGAGCAAGGTTTAGCTCTACTCGTGCGCTCAACCCGCTCCAAACAACCCTTAGAAGTTCTAACCAACTTACTCAATTACTTCAACCATCAATGAAGATTTCCTTAGGGTTTTCGTTTAGTGGCTAATGGAAAGTATAATAGTATTTACGGGCTTTTAGTATAGGTATAACCTTGGAATACTACAAGGTATAAGGGCTAAAGTATTTGGGCATTATAACAATACTTGGAGAGTATTTCTATACCACAAAGGGGGGTATTATACGAAAACAACTAGGCTAGGGGGGGGGTACCCCACGGCTAGCACCACAAGGAGGGGGGGGGATACTTTCGGCCAGGGCCTTCCGAGGGGAGGGGTGTGGTGGGAAAGCTCACTAAGAGGAGGAGGAATTTAACACTTAGAACAATTTTGGATGAAGAAGTTCATCAACAAAGAGGGGTATTTATAGGTCAAGCAATGGCCAACCAATGGCCAAGATTAATCCATGTGTTAGGCAAGTGTAAGGCCAAGATCAAGCCAAGTACACCTTATCCATCTACCACAACAACTTGCACAAAATATCCTACCAACTAAAGTCACCCATTTCGTCCAAACCGCCCAATCTCACGTCCAATGTGAGGGTGACACATGTCACTCTCCCGTTGGTCCAAAATGTTTCGTCTCTCGGAAAAATCCGCAAAAATAATAAATGACATAGTCGTATTTTTCCCTTCGCAAGTTTAGTAAAACGTTTCGTCGAAAAACGACTCCTTTCGGCATTTGTGTACAATTTCGAAACTTGCCAAATCTTTAAGGCTCAAATTATATACGTACGCCCTCACGTACATACTCTGGAAATACGGGGTATAACATTCTCCCCTCCTTAGAAACATTCGTCCCGAATGTTCCTTCTCAAGACGGATAATGATAAAGTTCTTCTAACAAGTTGCTAACGCCATGTCCGCCACGAAATAACCCGTGCGCAAATACTTAAATCCGTGCCGAGGAACCACCGATGATGCAAAACAATACCAACTCACGCTCTTGGTCGAGGACACTCCTTCGCACATTCATTTCTCAAAAATGATTACTCCCATCTTTCGGACAAGTTCACTTCGCTTCCTTACTCGTCGTGCCCTTCCGAACACTCGAACTCTTCTTAGTACACGTACCACACTTGATCAACGCTTACATTTCCCAAGACTTTGGAATCACCACCTCCAAACTTGGTCATCTTACTAGTCTCAATCTTCCTTAAGGCCATTCCCGGCCTTCACGATCCGCTTCTGGTCGAACATATCCACGAACTTATACGATGGTCATCAAAACTTGGGCCTAGCACCCTCGTGACCCTACCACCTGGCGGGACCACCCGAGTGACCCACCGAAACAGCGCGGGTTGTCCCGCAACATGGCCCCAACCCGACCTACTTAACGCATCAAGCTCTTGTTTCCCGATCCGGAACAATCTTACCTATACAGGTCATAAAAGCTACCACTTCCATTTTACACTACCCAAGGAATCTTCCCACAATTACTCCACGTAAACTTATACATTCTGACAAGGATCACCCGCAAAATCTTGTACTCAAGACGGCCTTACATCTAAGGTCTCAATTGTAATATTCTAAGGTTCATCATTTTCACCCTTTGAGCTTACCACTTTTTCACTAACCGGGTTTTCTAACTCATAATCAACATAACGCTATCCGTACATAGCACACAATAACAAGCGTCATCATATCATGCATACAAATCTCTAGAGGTTAAGGATATACAGAATCTACCGCTCCACTCTAATCATAGGTGCGCCTGCGCGCATGCTATAGAAGGAGATGAACACGCATCGACCCGGTAGGATGAGTCATTCTGCGCATCCTTCCTATTAGGACAGTTTCGTCATATGGCCGACGGCGCAGGAAAAACAAGCACCCGATAAAGACGACATTCTCGGGATGGCGTGCGCCACGATGTGCCGAGGAAAACTCAACCCGATGGCTAGAACCCATGTATATCGTGAACGAAGCCACGGAGCTCGACCAGCTCCGAATACCACGAGCGCCCCGGCGGTGGGGACCATTACGCATCGGCGGAGGTACATAACTAGTCTGCCGAGGCGGCCCGCCTCGAAAGTTACCAAGGACCTGCATTGCGGCCTCTTCTGCGATCCTGGTCATTCCGTCGACCTCTCGTGCCTCGCATCCCGGTCGCATGAGCTTGCGTGCGGGAAATGTCCATGCGGTGAAGAGCTACACCCGCACAAGCCTCGCCAAGTAATCATCCAGCCCGGTGGCGTAGCGGTGTACTCATCCTCCATATCGGCTACTCTGGAACATACCGAGCTAATGAGTCGAACTCCACATTGTACTCTCTAACCGTCCGCGATCCCGCCTCAACGTCAAAAATTTGTCGGCCCGAGCCCTCCTCATCGTGGGGGCAAAATGTGCAAGAAAAGCCCTTGAGAACTCGTCCCATACGGTGGAAGTGCATGCTCTTCCGGGACAGCTCACGAATCAAACGATCAGCTGCAGATCACGCGGTGATGCGAACCAATACCACCGACTCGCCTCGAGACTCGATCACTCTCGCGATCCGTAGCTGTCGGATAAACTCGAGGTCATCTCGGCTCGATCCATAAAAAGCGGCGGGCTCTGACTCGGAAAGTCCGTAGCCTCAAGCTGCGCTCGGGGGTGAACTACGGTGCTCTTCTGGGGAGCTGCTGCGTCGGCCTATCCTCATATCGCCACGACCACGGCGAATCGACCATCTCCTTGTACCCGTCTCATCTGCTCCAGTGTGGGGCTGGAGGATCAGTCTTGTAGTCTCAGCAGCCCCTGCTGCGGCTCTAAACTCTGTCGGCGCTGGCGGCGTCGCAAAACTCGCCGTCTGAAGCACAATCTCAGGTACTGACCGGGCCTGCGCCCTCGTACTCCTCTGTATCTCACTAGCAGCTCCCTCAGCTGCCTTGCCCACCTGGGCCCGGGTTGCCTTACGCGGAGGCATAACTGGTAAAAACGAAATACGTCAGAGGGGTCCAACTTATCACACGGCTCTAGGGCACGATCTCAGAATGAGAAGAATGGAAACCAATCCTAAATGTCCTATAGCCTCCTGATTATAGATGTGGTGCACAACACACCGATAATCAAGACTCTACTAGACACGGTCTGTAGACACTTTCCGAGGATTAACTGCTCTGATACCACTTTTGTCACGACCGAACCGGGCGTGGTCGTGCCTTACCGGGCACCCTAGTGATACAACATCAGAGAAAATCAGCGGAAATAAAAACATGATCATGAATTAAGAGACATGATAAATAAGCAGCCAACAAAAGCGATTTGCCTTGGTATATATACATAAATACGACAGCTTATCCTTTTTACAAACCACGCCACATTACTCTGAGACACTTAAGATTTTTACAACGCTATGACGGACGGGGCCCGCCATACCACGAATGTACAAGCATCTATAGACTCAGGGTAACATACCAAAAGATAAGCCTCCGAAGAATGGGGCTTCCCGACACGCTTAACTGTGATCCTATGAGCGAGGATCCACAACCGATGTACTTCTACCTGCGGCATGAACGGCCCCGAAGTCGATCTGGCAACAGTACCAAGTATGTGAAACTGTAAAACACTGTAAATGAAATCATAATAGTCTATATAAAGCAGGAGACATGTATGATAACCAAACTACAGTTCACAACATAAAAGCAGTCATGTCAAGTCAGGGACTCACGCCCTCAAGTCATCCTCACGCCCGTGGAACTCCTTCGCCACCGCGATCTAGGTATAAATCGTGTGGAATACGTGTCGGCCCATCCGTGGGACTTGGTAAGAATCATGTGGAATACGTGTCGGCCCATCCGTGGGACTCGGTGAGAATCGGGTGAAATCGTGTCGGCCCATCTCGTGGGACTCGGTGGATAATCGGTGAAATACGTGTCGGCCCATCGTGGGACTCGGTGAATAATCAGATGAAATACGTGTCCCGGCCCATCTCGTGGGACTCGGTGAATAATCAGATGAAATACGTGTCCCGGCCCATCTCGTGGGACTCGGTGAAGAATCGTTCATAACAAATCAGCCGGCCCTCCATCGAGAGACGCGGTGGTATATAAGTACAGTATTTGCACAACGAGGCTATCAAACACAAACATAGGCAAGTTACACACAACTCAAGTTTATTTTAGGCCAAAGTCCAGGTTCTGACCCCAAAGTAGTACGTACGTTAAATTCTTTTTAAAAAGATCCATTTCTTTTATAAAGGTCACCCGATACCCGTAGTATTAAAATAGAGTGACTCACATTTTTAGGTAAACCAAAACACTTTCCTTTTAATCATCAAGTAACAACATTCTTTTCCAAAAGTTCAAGTTTGCCTAATTTCAAATACTTAAGTCTCTTATTTTAGAAAGGTTTCATAGTCCATAGACTTAATCACTTAAGAATATAATCCTCTTTTAAACAATTTGAGAAACATATGTCTGATATGTGAGTAGGTTTTTCTTGTTCATAATCAATCTTATTAAAGCAGCCATGATCTAGGAAATGTAATATCATTTTGTCTCATCTTAGCTTCTATGCAGATGGAGGTTTCTACTGGTTTTAATAATACTTAATTCGTCAAAACATTTCCTTTTATTAACGCTGCAGTGGTTCGTCGATACTCATTCTGATTTCCAAAATCAGTAAAACATTATTCCTTTTAAAAACCAAGTACTCATTACTCATGAATGAGGTTTCACACCAAAACTCATATTAATTCATTCAAGTCAAGTCTCTTATCTTTTAAGATCAAGTCTCTTAACCTCTAACAATCAGTAAATCATTCTCTTTACCACTCTTAAGACGTTATACCTAACTTCTCATAAAGCTAGTATAACTCTTATGTTTTCAAAACCAGGTATTGCTCTTCTTTCAAAACGGTTTCTTAGTCTTTTGAAATACTTCAAGATTCTTGTTTATCATACGTCAAGTCAGTTATAAATCAAATCAGTTATCTTTTAAAAACCACAAGGCATTTCTTACTTACATAAAGCTGTTATAACCAACTTTCCATAAAGCCGTTATAACACTTTATGCCAATCAAATACTTTTAACACGTATGACGTCTCACTCTACATAGTTATACACATATCATGCTAGAAAAGATAGGAAGAGGTTCACATACCTCGCGACGATTATCGACTAATAGCAAAACGCTCCAAGTACCTCAAACCGTCGGCTACACCTTAAGCCAAGCAGATCACACCACACGTAGTACTTCAACCTATAGAGGCCACAAGGCGCCTATTAACATCTAGATCTCAACGTGGAATATTCTACAGAAAATTCGGCAGCACCTCCCCCCCGCAACCGCGTAAATCTCCTCCTCTATCGAGGCCTGCTAACAGGCCAACAACTCCCTAGAGGGGGGGGGGGGTTGTACGTCTAATCCGGACGTGTACAATTCTACTACACAGTAAAGCTACACAAGTCTCTTCATGTCTGATCTATGTGATTTGATTCATTCTCTCTTCTTTAAATTCAGGCTTAAGTCAAAAGACATTGCCGCATAATTATGTTCAGTTCTATATATAGTATACTTCAACTATATATTCCTACACATGTAATTTCCAATTACAATAGAAGGTCAAGAGTGTTTACCTCGATAAGCCCAAAATTATCCAAGTTTAAATGTCGATCCTGAGCAAGGTTTAGCTCCTACTCCGTGCGCTCCAACCCGCTCCAAACAACCCTTAGAAGTTCTAACCAACTTCTACTCAATTACTTCAACCATCAATGAAGATTTCCTTAGGGTTTCGTTTAGTGGCTAATGGAAAGTATAATAGTATTTCTGGGCTTTTAGTATAGGTATAACCTTGGAATACTACAAGGTATAAGGGCTAAAGTATTTGGGCATTATAACAATACTTGGAGAGTATTTCTATACCACAAAGGGTATTATACGAAACAACTAGGTGGGGTACCCAGCTAGCACCACAAGGAGGGGATACTTTCGGCCAGGGCTTCTCGAGGGGAGGGTGTGGTGGAAAGCTCTCACTAAGAGGAGGGAGGAATTTAACACTTAGAACAATTTTGGATGAAGAAGTTCATCAACAAAGAGGGGTATTTATAGGTCAAGCAATGGCCAACCAATAGCCAAGATTAATCCATGTGTTAGGCAAGTGTAAGGCCAAGATCAAGCCAAGTACACCTTATCCATCTACCACAACAACTTGCACAAAATATCCTACCAACTAAAGTCACCCATTTTGTCCAAACCGCCCAATCTCACGTCCAATGTGAGGGTGACACATGTCACTCTCCCGTTGGTCCAAAATGTTTCGTCTCTCGGAAAAATCCGCAAAAATAATAAATGACATAGCCGTATTTTTCCCTTCGCAAATTTAGTAAAACGTTTCGTCGAAAAACGACTCCTTTCGGCACTTGTGTACAATTTCGAAACTTGCCAAATCTTTAAGGCTCAAATTATATACGTACGCCCTCACGTACATACTCTGGAAATACGGGGTATAACACTTAGACTTTCATTAACATGTAATTCGATTCACCATTTATGAAAACTCAAGTACATCCATTTTATGCCAACAATCCGGGTTTTAACCCTAAAGTATTACATACGTTAAATTCTTTCAAAAGATCCATTTCTTTTACAAAGGCCACACGATACCCGTAGTATCAAAATAGAGTTTATCATTTTAAGTAAATCCAAAACAATTTCCATACCTTCTTTTTAAATCAATTTAAGACAAAACCATGCCTTTCTTTTAAACCAAAACACTTCAATTACTCAAGTCTCTTTTTCTTGTTATTAATGACCTTATTAAAGCAACCGTGATCTAGGAAATGTAATACAATTTTGTCTTATCTTAGCTTCTATGCAGATGGAGATTTCTACTTGTTTTAATAATATTAATTATTTGTCAATATATTTTCCTTTAGTAACGCTGCAGTGGGTTGTTCGATACTTATTCTCATTTCCGAAATCAATATAACATTATTATTCGAAACCAAGTACTCATTACTCAATATAATTAATTGTCGTTACTTTTTCCTTTATTAACGCCGATGGTTTGTTCGATACTTATTCTCATTTCCGAAATCAATATAACATTATTATTCGAAACCAAGTACTCATTACTCACGAATGAGGTTTCACAACTTTCCACACAATTCAAGTTCTTCACATATCAACCAAGTCAAATATAAGTCAAGTCTCTTATCTTTTTAAAAATCAATAAACCATTCCTTTACCTACATAAAGTTGTTATAATTAACTTCCCATAAAGCCATTATAACACTTTATGTTTTAAACCAACCAAATTCGTTTAGCACACGGACGTCTATCGTACTACATAGTTTAAAATAATCATGCTAGAAAGGATAGGAAGAGGTTCACATACCTCGCGACGATTATCGACAATTAGCAAAACGCTCCAAAGTACTATAACCTTGCTAGCCTTTTCCACCCTTCAAGTAGAATACGCTACTCGTAGTACTTCAACCTATAATGGCCATGAAACGTCTATTAACCTCTAGATCTCTTCGTAGGATATTTCTAAGAACAAGTTCCATATCCTACGGAAAATTCGGCAGCACCTCCCCCGTTTCTACTCAATTTCCCACCTTTTCCAAGGCCCGATAACCGTGATTAACCTACTATAATTAAGGTACAATAATACTGAAATCTAAAGAAGGGGATAACACGCCCAAACGGAACGCGATTAACAATCTCTCCTTCATAACAATAATAACTAAAGAAGGAGATAACACACCCAAACGGAACGCGATTAACAATCTCTCCTTCATAATAATAATAATTAAAGAAGGGGATAACGCGCCCAAATGGTAACGCGGTTTACTATCTCTCCTTCATAATAATAATAACTAAAGAAAGGGATAACACGCCCAAACGGTAACGCGGTTTACTATCTCTCCTTCATAATAATAATAAGTAAAGAAGGGGATAACACGCCCAAACGGTAACGCGGTTTACTATCTCCCTTCATAATAACAATAAGTAAAAGAAGGGGATAACACGCTCAAACGGTAACGCGGTTTACTATCTCCCTTCATAATAACAATAAGTAAAGAAGTCCAAAGTAGATACGGTCCTTAAGTTGGGGTCCTTGGCCAACTTTTACAATAATACTTATCCAATTACTTCATTAGTCCTTTCAACTTATATTCCAATCTTTATATAAGTTATAGTTTCTTTGTTGTTAACTTCTTAGCAAGATCCAAATCTTTCTTTATATATTATTGTCCATAATATACCTCCAATATATGTATAATATCCATATATACATAATAATAAAATTCACAAAGAGGTTAAGGTTCATTACCTCAAGATAGCCCAAAAACGTGACTGTCCAGATTTTTAGCTACTGCTTCGTTAGCTGAACTTGCAACGTCGATAAATCTCTACTCCAGTATCCTATCGATGAGTGGTTTGTTGCATTGGAAACTAGACTCGACGAACTTCATTTTAGGCTTTTGAAACACCCAAAAACTCCTTATATGCTAGGAGATATTCCCTTCCAAACTTGACTAAAAAATCTGCCCAAAAACAGTTTCGAAAATCTGCCTACTCTCGGCCAAGGGAAGGTTTTTGAGGCTAGGGGTGTGAAATCTTGTCTAACTCTTGGTTAATAATCTTCCTAACACATTAAGGAAGAACACTTATAAGTTTAAGAATTTTTGGACAACATATGGTTAGGGGGGGGTTGGACGAAATCAAGATAGAGAAGGAGGGAGAGGAAATGTTTTTCAAGTCTTGTAATATGTTAAGTGTGGCTGATTTTCATCCACTAAGGGGTTTTATATAGCACAACCAAGGGTTGAGATTAACACATGTGTAAGGTAGAGATCATATGTGAAGGTTCCTTCCCACACTTGTCTTACTAAAGCCATGCAAGACCTTGACCATGCAAGACTTGCCCACTAAACTTAGCCAAATTCATCCAAGCCAAGACTAGCCATGCAAGACTTTTGGCCACTTGTCTTGCCTACTTATCCACTAAATTTCGTCCCACATGGCCCAATATAGGGGTGACACTTGTCGCCCTCCTATTGGTCCAAAATATTTTATCTCTCGGAACAATTCCATAATCGTAAAAATGTTGAAAACGTAAAATTTCCTTCACAAGGTTCGGAATAATTTTCGTCGGAAAACAATTCTATCAATCTTACCCTAATTAGGGCGTAAACATTGTACGTACGTCCTCACATACATACTCCGGAACTACGGGGCATAACATTCTCCCCCCCTTAGAAACATTCGTCCCGAATGTTCCTTCTAAGTCTCAAAATATACCTGTGCCGGTATAGTCTTCCCTCTATACTAACGATACCAATTATGCCACTCATGGCCACAATACAACATACGCGCAAAAACTTATATCCGAGCCAACGAAGAATCATCTCTACAGCGTATACAACACTATTAGCTCCACCCATGGTCCAAAGGATACTTTCTCCACATCCTTACTTATAAAAAGAACACTTCCATCTTCTTAACACATCTTCACCTCTTTTCTTACTCGTCGTACCCTACTCGTACACTCGAACTCTTTCTAGTATACGTACCATACTTCAGTCATCGCTTCAGTTTTCAAAATCTCGGGGTTATTATCTCCATCTTGGTCATCTTACTAGCCTCAATTTCCTTTAAGGACCTTTCTGGTCTTCACGATCCGATTTTGGTCGAACACATCCGCGAACTCGTACGATGGTTACCTACACTCGGGCCTAACACCTTCGTGACCCTATCACTTGGCGGAACCACCTCAAACTGACCCCACCTCAATCCGGGATGCGGGTTGACCCGCGACCTTGCCTCAACCCGACCCCTTATCGCTCTAAACTCTTGTTCCCGGTCCGGAACAATATCAATATTTAGGTCATGAGAAACTAGTGGTCTTCTAAGCTCAGCTACCCACTTCCATTTCACACCACTCATGGACTTATCACATGAATACACCACACGTATACAATGTATCTCGACAAGGATCAAAATGTAAAATCTTTTACTTAAGTCGGCCTTACATCTAAAGTCTCAACTGTTATAATTTCTAAGGTTCGCAATTTACTTGTCCTCAAACTTACCTTTTTAACCACCCGTGTTTTCCAATCACAATTAACACCATGTTCTCCGAACATAACACTTAAAATATAATATTCCTATTACGCATACTAGTCTCTAGAGGGTTAAGGATATACCTGCAACTACTGCTTCACTTCCCTTTGTCGCTCTTAATCAAAATCCTGCTCTGCTGGGCGCATAGTTATAGAAGGTGATGAACCAGCCACTGATCCCGAAGGCTGAGTCGTAACATCCGCGCCACCTCTGGTTGGACAATTTCTCGCAAAATGGCCCTGCTGTCCGCAAGCATAACAAACTGTCGAAGTAGCACGACACTCCCCACAATGACACCTACCACATCGGCCACACCGAGGTGGGGGTGGCCTCCTCTGGCTAACAACCCTTCCTCTCCGAACCACTGAATCCAAGAATCGACTGGTGGTGAGTTATCCCACTGTATCCTCCTACTAGGACATTCTCTCCCAGCGTGGCCTGCCGCCGCAGTAAAACAGCATTGGTAAAAAGACGACATCTCGGGACGACGCTACCACATAGTAAACCGAAGGAAATCGAATCTGGTGGCTAGAACCTATGTAAATCGTGAACCGGAAACCACGGAGCCACGACCAACTCCTGCGTACTCGAACGCCCCAAGCTCGCGGAGGACTACTCGAATCGGCGGAGGGCATAACTAGTCTGTTCTTTGAGGCTACGCCTCGAAAGTCACCAAAGGACCACTGTTGTCCGCCTCTTCTCTGGTCTTGCTTAATTGCCGATCTTTACGTTCCTCGATCTGCTGCGCATAAGCTCAGTCTGGCAATGTCCATGCTCGATCAAGAGCTCTTCTTGTACACCCCTTTACTAGATAATCGTCTAGACCCGTGATATATCGGCGCTATATACTCTGTTTGCTAAAATCCTAGCTAATCGAGCCATCCCTTTGTAATCCATATTCCTGTTCGATGCGTGGGCGAAGGCCCATATATCATGGCCGCAGAGGCTATCAGTCACTGTACTAAACTCGCTTTGGGGCGGCGTCGTGGAACTTCGCCGTGCAGGGTATCACCTCGGGTAAAGGTTGGGCTGTGCCCTCGCACTCCTCTGTGTTCTACTCGCGACTCCGCCGCTTTGCCTTCTGGGCGGGTTGCCTTACGTGAGGCATAGCGGTAACGAAAGAGACTCGTCGGAGGGTTCAACTTATAACATAGCTCTAAGGCACGATCTCGAGTGAGAAGAAGCGGAAACCAATCCTAAATGTCTGCGTCCTCACGATTATAGATGTGGTGCCAACACACCGATAATCAAGACTTACTAGACACGGTATGTAGACACTTTCCGAGGATTAATCGCTCGATACCACTTTTGTCACGACCCGATCCGGGCTGTGATCGTGCCTTACGGGCACCCAGTAGGCATACATCGAGTAACCCTGGAATATAAACTTGCAAACATGAAACAATAAAGAGTAAGAACGATCTAACTAAGAAAAGTCGCCTTTCGGCATGAATATATATACCAAAACTTGAGCAGTTACATCCTTTTACAAACCCTACCCACAAAGATTACTACGGACCTGCAGAATGTAACCACAACTATGACGGGACGGGGCCCGACATACCCCGAATGTACAAGTACCTACAAAGGCGGACTATACCAAAGACAAAGCCTCCGAGAAATGGAGCTTTCGAAGCCGAACACCGATCCTAAGAGTGCGGATCGCCAAGTTACGCACCTCGCTGCGGCGTGAACGCAGCCCGAAGGAGGTCGATAACAGTACCAAGTATGTGGCGAAAATCACGTAAATAAAATCATAGTAGTCTATATGAAACAGAGACATATATGATAACCAACTACAGTACACAATATGTAAGCAGTCATGTCAAGTCAGGGACTCACGCCCTCTAAGTCATCACTCAAATATAACCATGGGTCTCATGCCCTAATAACAACCCTGCCCGTGGAATACCTTCCTCACTGCCGGCAGTCTATGGTATAATAACACCAAGGAGTACACCTGAATCCCAGGTCCCCACCTGTGTCATAAAACCGTACCCATAATACTAAATAACTATATCACGAAGCTGACACGTGGCAAGTGCGATAGCCTCGACCAGATCCACCTGCGCCACGTAGCTGACGGGGGCAAGTAACTAGGCTAACCACCAGATCACAACCGTAAGTCACGATACTTCGTCCAAATACTGATACGCCGGTCGACCGTGGCAAGTGGGATAGCCTCTACCAGATCCACCTGCGCCACGTAGCTGACGGGGGAAAGTAATTAGGCTAACCATCAGATCACAACCGTAAGTCACGAGACTTCGCCCAAACACTGACTCGCGAAGCTGACACGTGGCAAGTGTAATAGCCTCTACCAGATCCACCTGCGCCACGTAGCTGACGGGGGCAAGTAATTAGGCTAACCACCAGATCACAACCGTAAGTCACGAGACTTCGCCAACACTGACTCGCGAAGCTGACACGTGGCAAGTGTAATAGCCTCTACCAGATCCACCTGCGCCACGTAGCTGACGGGGGCAAGTAATTAGGCTAACCACCAGATCACAACCGTAAGTCACGAAACTTCGCCAACTACCAGATACCAAGGCCGAATCAATAAAACCTCATGGAGGGCTAGTCCATGGAATAACAATAATGGTCACATGCCCCCGGAATCTCTCATCGGTGTAGACATGCCCATGTGATAATAACAATGGAAGCATACCCGTGGAATCCTCCACACGCCGCAGACGCCCAAGTAAGTTCACAACAAGTCAGTCGGCCCTCCATCGAGAGACGCGGTGGTATAGAAATACAATACTCGCACAACAAAGGTTATCACAACTAGCATAGGCAAGTTCCACATATGCTTAGACTTTCATTAACATGTAATTCGATTCACCATTTATGAAAACTCAAGTACATCTATTTTATGCCAACAATCCGGGTTTTAACCCTAAAGTACTACGTACGTTAAATTCTTTCAAAAGATCCATTTCTTTTACAAAGGTCACACGATACCCGTAGTATCAAAATAGAGTGTATCATTTTAAGTAAATCCAAAACAATTTCCATACCTTCTTTTAAAATCAATTTAAGACAAAACCATGCCTTTCTTTTAAACCAAAACACTTCAATTACTCAAGTCTCTTTTTCTTGTTATTAATGACCTTATTAAAGCAACCGTGATCTACGAAATGTAATACAATTTTGTCTTATCTTAGCTTCTATGCAGATGGAGGTTTCTACTTGTTTTAATAATATTAATTATTTGTCAATATATTTTCCTTTAGTAACGCTGCAGTGGGTTGTTCGATACTTATTCTCATTTCCGAAATCAATATAACATTATTATTCGAAACCAAGTACTCATTACTCAATATAATTAATTGTCGTTACTTTTTCCTTTATTAACGCTGCAGTGGTTTGTTCGATACTTATTCTCATTTCCGAAATCAATATAACATTATTATTCGAAACCAAGTACTCATTACTCACGAATGAGGTTTCACAACTTTCCACACAATTGAAGTTCTTCACATATCAACCAAGTCAAATATAAGTCAAGTCTCTTATCTTTTTAAAAATCAATAAACCATTCCTTTACCTACATAAAGTTGTTATAATTAACTTCCCATAAAGCCATTATAACACTTTATGTTTTAAACCAACCAAATTCGTTTAGCACACGTACGTCTACCGTACTACATAGTTTAAAATAATCATGCTAGAAGGGATAGGAAGAGGTTCACATACCTCGCGACGATTATCGATAATTAGCAAAACGCTCCAAAGTACTATAACCTTGCTAGCCTTTTCCACCCTTCAAGTAGAATACGCTACTCGTAGTACTTCAACCTATAATGGCCATGAAACGTCTATTAACCTCTAGATCTCTTTGTAGGATATTTCTAAGAACAAGTTCCATATCCTACGGAAAATTCGGCAGCACCTCCCCCGTTTCTACTCAATTTCTCACCTTTTCCAAGGCCCGATTGTCACGACTGCCCGGTTCGTGATCGTGCCTTACCCGCACCCAAGTAGTCATACATCGAGTAATCAGCGAATATAAAAACAAGACATGAAACAGCTTGTAAATGAGACACGCTTTATGTGAGAAATGTCGCTTTTCGCATATATAAATAAATGAGTTTTGCTACATCCCAACTGCATAATAGGACTCTGCACCTCTAAGAAGATAAACAACTATGGCGGTGGCCCCGCCATACCTCGATCAGCATAAAACTATCTACAACAGGGAGATCATACCCAAAAGTCGAGCCTCCGGAGAAGATGGAGCTCCTGACACCAACGAAAATAGATCCTAAGGATGTGGATCTAGCACCTGCTTGCCCTTACCTGCGGTGTCACGACCCGATTCCGGGCCCGTGACTGGTGCCTTACCCCGGGCACCCTAGTGATACAACATCAGAGTAATCAGCGGAACATAAAACAATACGAGACATATTATGAAATATTAAACAATAATCTGAGAAAAACTTGCCTTTCGGCATATATATAAATAACAACTTTTTCCAACATGAACAGCTTTAATCCCTTTACAAACTCCTCGCCACAACGGTACTACATGCACTTCTAAGAAATGATACGACAACAATGGCGGACGGGGCCCGCCATACCACGAATGTAAACACCTACAACAACAGGACTATACCATCGATAAGCCTCCGAGAAACGGAGCTTTCCCGACGTGAATCGTGACCCTAAGAGCGAGGATCAATGATCGTGTACCTTTACTGCGGCATGAACGCAGCCAAGGAGGTCGACAACAGTACCAAGTATGTGAAATCAAAATAAATCAGAAATGAAATCATAGTAGTCTATACAAAGCAGAGACATGTATGATAACCAAACTACGATTCACCATAAGTAAGCAAATATGTCAAGTCGTGGACTCACGCCTCAAGTCATCACTCAATTTTACCAATGGGTCTCACGCCCACAACATCAATCGTGCGTGGAATACCTTCCTCACCGCGGCAGCTTTATGATACACAAACACCAAGGAATACATGAACACCGTGTCCCACCTGTGTCCTAATAAAACAAAGACAGTGGTAAGCACGAAGGCATAGCCGACTACTAACACCTACGCATCAACAAGGTCATAAACGTGTCATGATATCTGTCTGCACCGTCACATGATAAAAGCGGTCACTCGCTCGCGAAGTATCAAATGCGCGCTGCCTAGCCTCGAACTCTCCGCAGCTCCGCATAGGCCAACCTCATAGGCCCGCATGAGGTATAACCCCGCATCGAGGGTAGCTACTCCCAAGATCGCCCCGACTCGCGACCGCACGGCCACAAAGACCGCATGACCACAAGCGGCCGTAAACTAACACGGAACTCCCGTAGTTCCGCATGGATCCTCGACCCGCATGAGGTATCCTCGAATCACGGTCCTGCATCACCGAGTCTACCCCAGACGGAGGGCGCTTAACCTCCTGACACAAGTCAAGGTGAGTGGTACAATACCAACATAACTGATAGTCAAACAACTTTAAGCGCGATCGAGGGAAAACCCTTTACACTAACATTACAAGATACTAACACACGTAGCATCCTAACATGTTTACTTCTCAAATCAACAAGAAAGTATTATAAGGCTATCACAAACCGATACAATCAAGTTATTCACACAAGGTGCTTTCTACTAACAAGTTCGTATCTAACCCCAAAGTACTTCACACATTAAATCTTTAAAAGATCTGTTTCTTTCACATAAGTCACACAATACGTAGTATAAAATGGAGTGACCGCCCTTTTAAGAAAACCAAAACTCTTACCTTTGTAAAATCAAGTAACAACATTATTTCCCAAACGCCCAAGTTTGCCTAATTTCAAATGTTCACGTTTCTTATTTTAGAAAGGTTTAAGTGGTCATAGCCTTATTCATTTAAGAATATAATTTTCTTTTAAACAATCGAGAAACATAAGCCTTATATGTGAGTAGGATATTCTTGTTTATAACAATCTTATTACAAAGAACCATGATCTAGGAAATATCATTTTGTCTCATCTTAGCTTCATGCGGATGGAAGTTGCTCTGGTTTTATTAATACTTAATTAATCAAAACATTTCCCTTTAACGCTTCGTGGTTTGTCGATACATTCGATTTCGAAATCAAGAAAACATTCTTAAGCCGTTATACCTAACTTCCCATAAAGCTAGTATAACTCTTAAGTTTTCAAAACCAAGTATTACTTCTTCTTTCAAAATGATTCAAAACTCTTTTGAAATACTTCAAGTTCTTTATTAACACATAACAAGCGATTATAGTTCAATTGATTACCTTTTAAAAACCACATGTATTTTCTTACCAACATAAAGCCGTTATAACCAACTTCCCATAAAGCCGTTATAACACTTTATGTTCTACACCAATCAAATACATTTAGTACGTATGCGTCTACCGTACTACATAGTTCACACATATCATGCTAGAAGAGATAGGAAGAGGTTCACATACCTCGCGAGTATCGACTAATAGCAAAACGCTCAGTACTTCCAACCGGCTACTCCTTAAGCCAAGTAGAACGCGCCACACGTAGTACTTCAACCTATAAGGCCACAAGGCGCTTATTAACGTCAAGATCTTATCGTAGAACATTCTGAGAAAAATTCGCCACTCTCCCCGCATGACGGCGTAAATCTCCTCCTCTGCAGGCCGCTACCAAGCCAACCGAGGGGTTATACATCTAACCCGAACGGGTACAATTCTACTCCACAAGATTACTACACAAGTCTCAGAATACAGACCTATGTAATTCTGATTCGATTCGATTCTTGGGCTTAAGTCAAAAGACATTGCGCAAAGATTAAGCTTAGTTCTATATATAGTATACTTCACTATATAATCTAACAACATGTAATTTCCAATTACAAATAGAGGACAAGATAATTACCTCGATAAGCCCACAATTATCCAAGTATAAATGTCGATCCTTAGCAACGCTTAGCTCCTACTCGGTGCTCCACCCGCTCCAACAACCCAGAAGTTCTAACCAACTTCTACTTAATTACTTCAATCACTCAATGAAGATTTCCTTAGGGTTTCGGTTTGAGACAAAAAGGACATACGGTAATATTTCCGGGCTCTACGTATAGAGGTTTCTTTGGAATACTACAAGGTATACGGCTAAGGTAATTTGGGTATAGTACAATACTTTTGAGTATTTCTACCAAGAGGGGTGTATTCTACGAGATCAACAAGGCAGGGGTACCTCACGGCACCCACTAGGAGGGTGTACCCGCCGGCCAAGGCCTCTAGGAGGGGGTGCACCTCGGCCAAGGCCTCATGAGGAAGAGGGGAGGACGAAACCAACAAGGAGGAGGGAGGTTTTAAGACTTGGAAATTATGGAATGGATGAAGAAGTCTTCAAAGGGGGAGGGTATTTATAGGCCAAGCAAAGGCCAACCAAGGGCCAAGATCTAGCCAAGTGGGGGCAAGTGGAGGCCAAGATATGCCCAAGTGCCCCTAGACCCTACTCCCTAAAACCTCACAAATATCTACACAAATATCAACCAACACTTGCACATCCATTCGGCCCTAACGCCTTCAAGTCCACGGCGAGAGGGTGCCAAGTGTTGCCTCTCGCTGGTCCAAAACGTTTCGTCTCTCGGAAAAATCCGCAAAAATACTAAATGACATAGCCGTAATTTACCGCCGTAAGTTAGGTAGAACGTTTCGTCGAAAACGACTCTAAGGTGTTTTGCACAAACATATTTCTACGGGTGCCACGTGGGGGTGACACGTGTCGCCCCGATTAAATCCAAAATATTTCGTCTTAGAAAATATCCATAACGGCCAAAATCTCAAAATCAAAGCGGGCTACAAAATCAGTAAATTTCTCGTGGGCCCAGCGTGACCATTTCCAAAATAAAATTCCATAATTCTAATATAATCTAAGAAGTCCAAAACCAAACTGGGAATCCAATTCCCATTAACGAACCTTTTTCCTTCACAAAACCGGAAACTTTTCCGTGGAAAATTCACCTCTTTCTTCCTTTCCAATCTTTACTGCCGATTCTCGCACGTCCTCGCATACATACCACGGAACTACGGGTATAACATTCTTCCTTAAAACATTCGTCCCGAATGTTCCTTCTAAGTCCCCAAACATACAAGCGTCGATATAGTCTCTACTACTATACTTATGAGAACAATCCTGCCACACCTGGCCATGGAAACACCTGCGCAAAGACTTACATCCAAGCCCACGAGGAAACACCTCTATATCACCACAAATACCTCTTCCCGGGGTCAAAATATACTTCCTCAGTCACTGATACCACTTTTGTCACTTTGTCGCGAGCCTTGCCCGACGACTCCAACAAATGGTACCGCTGCGATCCCTGAGGCATGCCCTACGGCCCTTCTCAGGATGTGCCATACGGAGAGCCACGGTTCGGGTCTGTTCCCGTGGTAGAGGCTCTGGCCTCTTTATACGCTCAGCCCCCCGAACATAACAATACGAAAGACCGGACGTACTGCCTAAGTCGGACGGCAATTGCTAACATATAGCAACGGCCTATTCTTCACATGAACTCAAAAGCCCAAAGTAACTCGGGCTAAGTTCCTTCGTTTCCAAAACTCGTCACACTCGTCCGGTGGTACTTTCAAGAAGACCGACCGTCGGCGACCTCTGGCGTCGTCGCCGATTATCCGCACGATTTCCTCCGAGCCGCGTAACTTCTTCTAGACGAGCTTTACCTATCCACCGTCTGCTGGAACAAGCTCGATCCAACCATCCGAACGCGCCAACATCGAACCAATCGACCGGCAACTTACACTTCCGCCCCTACAAGGCTTCATAAGACGACATCCGAACACTGAAATGGTAGCTTAAACGCTCCTTCCACAGGATCCAACAATCCTCACAACCACCCCTGAAATCCACGCGCGGCGGCGAATGCGGTCTCGAGACTCACGAGTTCTTAACCTGCTGGTCAAACTCTTAGAAAACGAAAATAGCCACAACACAGGCTTCTTGCTGTCATAAGGTGAAGGTAGGCACCCCGTGCAGCCTTACAACCTTTCTGATATAAACAACACCGCAAGTACATGGTCTCGATCGAAAAACACGACGGGCTGCTCCCATCGGCCCGACTACTGGTCGAATGCATCCACGAACTTCGTCTGTTGGTCAACTAAACTTGGGCCTAACACCCTCGTGACCCTAACACAAGCGGGACCACCACTGACCCCACCCAAACCCGCGGGTTGACCGCGGCATGGCCTCAACTCGACCCACTTTCATTCCACACTACTTAGGGACCTATCCCCAACATAGCTCACGTGCACTATGACTCGATAAGGATCAAACATAACACTACACCTTTTCTTGAGATGGCCTTACCTCTAAGGTCTCCACGTATAACACTCTAAGGCTCACACCTTCTCTATCCCCAAAATCTTACTCGGTTAACCCACCATGATTTCTAATCACAACTAACACAATCGCTATCGTAACATAGCACTTAAGGTATACTCACCTTGAAAGTTACCGAAGGACGCTGCCCGCCCTCTCCTGCGTCCTTGGTTAACCGTCGATCTCTACGTTTCTCGGCTGCTGACATAAGCCCGCATACGTGCCATGCTCAAGCCAATCAAGAATTACTCTTGCAACCTCTCTTAGGTAGTCATCAAGACTCGTGGTACATCGGTATAATCTCTGGTAGCCAAATCCATAGCTAATGTGGTCGCTCTTTGCAATCTATATTCACTGTTCGGCCGTGGGCGAAGGTTCAAATATCATGGACGCAGAGGAATCGCCGTCAGGTGCTAAACTCTGCTTGGGGCTAGTGACGTCGCGAAATCCCGAATGAAGCACTACCCTAGGTAATTATTGGGTGTGCCTCGCAACCCTCGAACTCAACTCGCGGCTCCTCGTTGCCTTGCCTCCGGGCGAGTTGCCTACGCGGAGGCATAACGATAAGGAATGAATTTCGTCGGAGGTCCAACTTACAACACACTCTAAGGCACGATCTCGAGTGAGAAGAATAGAAACCAATCCTAAATATCCTATAGCCTCACGATTATTGGTGTGGTGCACAACACCGATAATCAAGACTTCTCGGATACGATGCGTAGACACTTTCCGAGGATTAATCGCTCGATACCACTTTTGTCACGACCGATTACGGGCGTGATCGTGCCTTACCGGGCACCCTAGTGATACAACATCGAGTAATCGGAACATAAAACAATACGAGACATATTATGAAATATGAAACAATAACTGAGAAAAACTTGCCTTTCGGCATATATATAAATAACAACTTTTTCCAACACGAACAGTTTAATCCCTTTTACAAACCTCGCCACAGCGGTACTCTGAGACCTCTAAGAAATGATACGACAACAATGGCGGGACGGGGCCCGCCATACCCACGAATGTAAACACCTACAACAACGGACTATACCATCGATAAGCCTCCGAGAAACGGAGCTTTCACGCCGAATCGTGACCCTAAGAGCGAGGATCAATGGCGGTGTACCTTTACTGCGGCATGAACGCAGCCCCGAAGAGGTCAAGACAACAGTACCAAGTATGTGGCGAAAATAAATCAGAAATGAAATCATAGTAGTCTATACAAAGCGGAGACATGTATGATAACCAAACTACTGATTCACCATAAGTAGCGATCATGTCAAGTCGGGACTCACGCCTCAAGTCATCACTCAATTTTACCAATGGGTCTCACGCCCACAACATCAATCGTGCGTGGAATACCTTCCTCACCGCTGGCGATTTATGATACACAAACACCAAGGAATACACATGAACACGTGTCCCACTGTGTCCTAATAAAGCGATGCAGGGTAAATGCGAAGGCATAGCCGACTACTAACACCTACAGTACCAACAAGGTCATAAAATGTGTCATGATATCTGTCTGCACGTCACATGATAAAAGCCGGTCACTCGCTCAGAGATCAAATGTGCGCGTCTAGCCCCGAACTCTCCGCGACTCGCATAGGCCAACCTCGTAGGCCCGCATGAGGTATAACCCGCATCGAGGGTAGCTACTCCCGGCGTCGCCCCGGACTCGCGATCGCGTAGCGCAAAGACCGCATGACCACAAGGGCGTAAACTAACACGGAACTCCGTAGTTCGCATGGATCCTCGGACCGCATGAGGTATCCTCGAATCATGGTCCTGCATCACCGAGTCTACCCGCGTCGGAGGCGGCTTAACCTCGGACACAAGTCAAGGTGAGTGGTACAATACCAACATAACGGTGATAGTCAAACAACTTTAAAGCGCAATCGAGGAAAACCCTTTACACTAACATCACAAGATACTAACACACGTAGCATCCTAACATGTTTACTTCTCAAATCAACAAGAAAGTATTATAAGGCTATCACAAACCGATACAATCAAGTTATTCACACAAGGTGCTTTCTACTAACAAGTTCGGGTATCTAACCCCAAAGTACTTCACACATTAAATCTTTAAAAGATCTGTTTCTTTCACATAAGTCACACAATACCCGTAGTATAAAATGGAGTGACCGTCCTTTTAAGAAAACCAAAACTCTTACCTTTGTAAAATCAAGTAACAACATTATTTCCCAAACGTCCAAGTTTGCCTAATTTCAAATGTTCACGTTTCTTATTTTAGAAAGGTTTAAGTGTCATAGCCTTATTCATTTAAGAATATAATTTTCTTTTAAACAACTGAGAAACATAAGCCTTATATGTGAGTAGGATATTCTTGTTTATAACAATCTTATTACAAAGACCATGATCTAGGAAATATCATTTTGTCTCATCTTAGCTTCATGCAGATGGAAGTTTACTCGGTTTTATTAATACTTAATTAATCAAAACATTTCCCTTTATTAACGCTGCTGTGGTTTGTCGATACACATTCTGATTTCCGAAATCAGTAAAACATTCTTAAGCCGTTATACCTAACTTCCCATAAAGCTAGTATAACTCTTAAGTTTTCAAAAATCAAGTATTACTTCTTCTTTCAAAATGATTCAAAACTCTTTTGAAATACTTCAAGTTCTTTATTAACACATAACAAGCCAGTTATAGTTCAATTCAGTTACCTTTTAAAAACCACATGTATTTTCTTACCAACATAAAGCCGTTATAACCAACTTCCCATAAAGCCGTTATAACACTTTATGTTCTACACCAATCAAATACATTTAGTACGTATGACGTCTCGTACTACATAGTTCATACATATCATGCTAGAAGAGATAGGAAGAGGTCCACATACCTCGCGACGAGTATCGACTAATAGCAAAACGCTCAAGTACTTCCAACTGTCGGCTACTCCTTAAGCCAAGTAGAACGCGCCACACGTAGTACTTCAACCTATAAGGCCACAAGGCGCTTATTAACATCAAGATCTTATCGTAGAACATTACGAGAAAAATTCGAAGACCTCCCCGCACATGCAGCGTAAATCTCTCTCTAACGGGGCTACCAAGCCAACCAGGGGGGGGGGGGGTTATACATCTAACCCGAACGGGTACAATTCTACTCCACAGTACTACTACACAAGTCTACTGTAATAAAGACCTATGTAATTACTGATTCGATTGATTCTTGGGCTTAAGTCAAAAGACATTGCCGCAGTACTAAGCTTAGTTCTATATATAGTATACTTCAACTATATAATCTAACAACATGTAATTTCCAATTACAAATAGAGGGACAAGATAATTACCTCGATAAGCCCATAATTATCCAAGTATAAATGTCGATCCTTAGCAACGCTTAGCTCCTACTCCGGGTGCTCCAACCCGCTCCAAACAACCCTTAGAAGTTCTAACCAACTTCTACTTAATTACTTCAATCACTCAATGAAGATTTCCTTAGGGTTTCGGTTTGAGACAAAAAGGACATACGGTAGTATTTCCGGGCTCTACGTATAGAGGTTTCTTTGGAATACTACAAGGTATACGGCTAAGGTAATTTGGGTATAGTACAATACTTTTGAGAGTATTTCTACCAAGAGGGGGGGTGTATTCTACGAGATCAACAAGGCAAGGGGGGGTACCTCACGGCACCCCACTAGGAGGGGGGTGTACCCCTCGGCCAAGGCCTCAGGAGGGGTGCACCTCGGCCAAGGCCTCACAAGGGAAGAGGGGAGGGACGAAACCAACAAGGAGGGAGGGAGGTTTTTAAGACTTGGAAATTATGGAATGGATGAAGAAGTCTTCAAAGGGGGAGGGTATTTATAGGCCAAGCAAAGGCCAACCAAGGGCCAAGATCTAGCCAAGTGGAGGGCCAAGATATGCCCAAGTGCCCCCTAGACCCTACTCCCTAAAACCCTCACAAATATCTACACAAATATCAACCAACACTTGCACATCCATTCGGCCCTAACGCCCTTCAGTCCCCCACCGAGAGGGTGCCCACTGTTGCCCGCGCGTTGGTCCAAAACTTTTCGTCTCTCGTAAAAATCCGAAAAAATACTAAATCACATCGCCGTAATTTACCCTTCGTATTTTTGGTAGAAGTTTTCGTCCAAACACGACTCTAACCGGGTGTTGTGCACAAACATATTTCGGCCAAGGGTGCCACATGGGGGTGACACGTGTCGCCCCGATTAAATCAAAATATTTCGTCTTCCGAAAATATCCATAACGGCCAAAATCTCAAAATCAAAGCGGGCCCCACAAAACCGTAAATTTCTCCCGTGGGCCCCACGTGACCATTTCCGAAAATAAAATTCCATAATTCTAATATAATCTAAGAAGTCCAAAAACCAAATCTGGGAATCCAATTCCCATTAACGAACCTTTTTCCTTCACAAAAACCGGAAACTTTTCCGTGGAAAATTCACCTCTTTCTTCCTTTCCAATCTTTCTGTCGTATTCTCGTACGTACGTCCTCGCATACATACCCTGGAACTACGGGGTATAACATGCGGCATGAACGCAGCCCCCCGAAGGAGGTCAGTACAACAGGTACTAAGTATGTGAAACTGTAAAGTACTTAAATGAAATCATATCATTTTAAAACCAATTTTATAAATATGCACGAAACAACCAATGTAACCGCACATAGTACCACATCATAAACAAGAGCAACAATAGGTAAACTGTAACAGGTCTTTTCTAGGCTGCGAATGATCGAAGCAGGGCCAATCGCCCGTAGTATCACTATGCAAGCCTAATCCTAGACTCTCGTAGTCCGCATAGGCCACTCACATAGGCCCGCATAGGGTATAACCCCGCATCGAGGGTAGCTACTCCTCGGCATCGTCCTGGACTCGTAGTCCGCATGGCCACATAGACCGCATGAGGTATAACCCTGCACACTAACACGGAACTCGTTGCTCGCATAGGTCCCTGGACCGCGTAGGTATCCTCGCATCATAGTCACACTGGTATGCCCGAGGTATACCCGCGTCGGAGGCGACTTAACCCCCGATATCATGTAGGTGAGTGATATAATACTAACATAACAGCTTATCGTTAAACAACATAAGCACAACAAGAATAACCTTTTACACAAACGTTACAAGACACTAACACTCATAGTATTATATCAAACCATCTTATTATGCTTTCCAGAAATCAATATAAGTCTTTTATAAACACATAAGTAAACCGTTCCTTTTAGCTTTCTTAAGTCGTTATACCTAACTTCCCATAAAGCTAGTATAACTCTTAAGCTTTTGTTTAAAACCAATTAGTTCTCTTACATTAAAAATGATTCAAGATTCTTTTGAAATGCATCAAGATTCTTATTATTCGGCTTAAGTCAAAAGACAGTGCAGTAATTATTATTCAGGCTTAATTCAAAAGACATTGTAGTAATTATTATTCAGTTAACACATTTACGTCTACCGTAATATATATATATATATATATATATATTTTAAAATATCATGCTTAGGAAGAATCACATACCTTCTCGTGAAATCCACCGCCAAGTCGAATATGTCGCGCAGAGAATCAACCTATAATAGTCAGACACGTCTATCAACGTCCAGACTACTCTGTAAACAGTTCTAAGCAGAGGGTTCTCTATCCTACGGAAAATTGGGCAGTACTTCCCTACCCGGTAAGCTACCCAAGTCTCGTAAAACAGTCTATGTAAGTGATTCAATTATTCTTCATTTATACCCTTCTCTTGTGATATGATTCAATTCTATCCTTTAATATCCTTCTAAGTATTTTATACTTATTCCTATACTTCTACAGTATGTATTCTCTAATTACAAAGGAAGGATAAGATTATTTACCTCGATAAGCCCAAAAATTATCCAAGTTAAAAGTCGCTCCTGAGCAAGGTTTAGCTCCTAATTTGTACGCTCCGATAGCTCTAAGAACCCTTAGAAGTTCTTCACAACTTCTACTAAGTACTATGGGATTTGGGCTAGGGTATTTAGGAATAGTAACTATACTTGGAAGACAACATTTCTACCAAGGGAGGGGGGGTAGGTTTCGGCTAGGCTAGAGGGTTGCTTCGGCTAAGCTTCACTCAAGGGGGGGGGGGGAGAGGAGTCTTTGGACGAAAACACAACAAGAGAGGGGAGGGATTTTTCAAGACTTGGAAATTGATTTTTGGATGAAGAACTCTTCATCTTAAGGGGGGTATTTATAGGTCAAGAAATGGCCAACCAATGGCCAAGATGATGCCAAGTGCAAGGCAAGTGTAGGGTGAGGATTTAGGCAAGTGTCCTTATCCATCTACTACACAAATATCCTACCAACTCCTTGACTTGTGCAAAGGCACAAAAAACGTGCCATCTATGCCCATTTTTGCCGTCCAATGAGGGTGACAAGTGTCACCCTCCCGTTGGTCCAAAATGTTTCGTCTCTCGGAAAAATCCGCAAAAATAATAAATGTCATAGCCGGAATTTACCCTACGCGAGTTTAGTAAAACGTATCGTCGAAAAACAATTCTTTTAGTGAGTTGTGCACAAACTTTTTCGTCCATAATGCCTAACTAAGGCTAAGCTTTTGTACGTACACTCTCACGTACATACTCTGGAAATATGGGGTATAACATTCTCCCCTCCTTAGAAACATTCGTCCCGAATGTTCCTTCCCAAGACAGTTAACGATAAGGTTCTTCATAACTAAAACAGTTTACAAATGCCACATACGGCCACAAAACAACACTTAGGCATATATGACGATGAAAATTTACAAGTAGGAAAGTGAATTACCTGGAGGTGTGGGGAATAAGTGAGGATATTTCTGCCTCATGTCCTCCTCAGCTTCCCACGTCATCTCCTCCCTGAGCTCGTTCCGTCACAGAACTTTGACGGAAGCCACGTCCTTGGTCCGCAGACGCCTAACCTGACGATCGATTATCGCTATGGGAATCTCCTCATACGATAACCCCTCGGTCACCTGGACATCGTCAATCGGGTGTACCCTAGATGGATCACGATACATCTCGCCGGATAGAAACGTGAAAAACCGGATGCACTGCCTCCAGATCGGACGGCAGATCCAACTCATAGGCAACCTTGCCTACCCTGCGGACAATCTGATACGGCCCAATGTACCTTAGGCTGAGTTTTCCTTTCTTCCCGAATCTCATTACACCCTTCATGGGTGACACCTTCAGGAAAACCCAATCATCAACTGCGAACTCCAGATGCCGACGACGATGATCTGCATATGATTTACATCGACTACGGTGTCAAGAACCTCTCCCGGATAAGCTTCACCTTATCCATCGCTTGCACCAAATCTGGTCCTACTAATCGTACCTCGCCTACATCAAACCAACCTATCGCGATGCACTTCCTCCCATACAAGGCCTCATAAGGCGTCATCTGAATACTGGAGTGGTAGCTATTATTATATGCAAACTCAACTAGAGGCAAATGATCCTCCCAGCTACCCCTGAAGTCAATAACACAGGCTCGCAGCATATCCTCAAGAGTCTGGATAGTGCGCTCGGCCTGTCCGTCTGTCTGTGGATGGAATGCAGTACTCAGGCTCACCTGCGTCCCCAAACCCTTCTGGAAAGACCTCCAGAAGTTAGCCGTAAACTGGGCTCCTCTGTCTGATATGATCGAAATAGGGACTCCATGCAGTCTGACGATCTCTCGGATGTATAGTCTGGCATAATCCTCAGGCGAAAAAGTCGTCCTGACGGGAAGGAAGTGGGCTGATTTCGTCAGCCTGTCGATGATAACCCATATAGAATCATGTCTCCTCTGAGTGCGAGGTAATCCTGTGATAAAGTCCATGTTGATTACCTCCCACTTCCAGGTCGGGATCTCTATCGTCTGTAACAAACCACTAGGCCTCTGGTGCTCTATCTTCACCTGCTGACAACATGGGCACTGAGCTACAAACTCTGCAACGTCCCTCTTCAAGCCATCCCACCAATACACAGATCTAAGGTCGTGGTACATCTTGGTCGACCCCGGATGGATAGAGTAACGCGCGCTGTGTGCTTCCCCTAGAACTCGCCGAAGTCCAAACATCCGAACACACAACCTGCCCTCAAACCTTAGCACCCCATCAGGTGCTACCTCAAAAGGACCCTTCTCCTCACAAAGAGTTGTATCACGATAACGTGTCAAAACTGGATCCTCGAACTGTTGCCTCTTCACCTCCTCGACGATGGAAGACTCGGCAACCCCACGAACTCGAACCCCACTACTATCAGAATCAATCAAACGGACACCAAGGCTCGCTAACTGATGCAAATCACGAACCATGTCCCTCCTCTCTGGCTGCACATCTTATAGGCTCCCCATCGACCTACGACTAAGAGCATCTGCCACAACATTGGCCTTCCCCGGGTGGTACAGATATCAACATCGTAATCCTTAAGCAACTTTAACCACCGTCTCTGTCGTAAGTTCAGCTCCCTCTGGCTGAAGATATACTGGAGGCTCTTGTGGTCTGTATAAATATCCACATGAACCCCATACAAATAGTGCCTCCAGATCTTCAAGGCGTGAATCACCGCTGCCAACTCCAAATCATGGGTGGGGTAGTTCCTCTCGTGTTTCTTCACCGTCGGGATGCATACGCTTATAACATTGCCTGCTGCATCAACACACATCCCAACCCGATGCCCGACGATCACAATACACAACATAACCGTCTGGACCTGCGGAAGAGTAAGAACGGGCGGTCGTCGATCTCTCCTTCAAGAATCGGAAACCCCGCCACACGCATCAGTCCATCAAACTTAGCCGTCTTCCGAGTCAGCCTAGTCAATGGTGCGAGATAGAAGCAAACTTCTACGAACCGCCGATAATAACTGCAAGGCCCAGAAAGCTGCGCGCACTCGCCGGAGTAGTAGGTCTAGGCCAAGTCCTGACTGCCTCGATCTTGGCCGTATCCACCTGAATACCATCGGCCCCGACAATATGCCCAAGAAAAGCCACCGAAGCTAACCAAAACTCACATTTGGAAAACTTGGCGTATAACTGCTGGTCCTGGAGAATCACGGCCTGATCGCCAAATGCTCCGCATGCTCCTGCTCTGAGCGAGAATAAACCAAGATATCATCGATGAACACTATCACAAACGTGTCCAAAAATGGTTTGAACACTCGGTTCATCAAATCCATGAATACCGTCGGAGCATTGGTCAACCCAAAAGACATGACCCTGAACTCATAATGCCCGTACCGGGTCCGGAATGCAGTCCTAGGGACATCCGCCTCTCTGACTCGTACCTGATGATAGCCCGATCGCAGATCAATCTTAGAGAAACATCTCGCACCCTGCAGCTGGTCGAACAAATCATCAATCCTGGGAAGGGTATCGTTCTTAATGGTCACCTTGTTCACCGCAGTAATTAACACATGCGCGGCGTCCGCCCTTCTTCTTCACGAGCAATCCGGCGCTCCCGGGGAGAAACACTAGGTCTGATGAAGCCCTTCTCCAGCAAATCTCTCAGCTGGTCCTTCAACTCTCTCAACTCGGCAGGTGCCATTCTGTATGGCGGAATGGAAATAGGCCGAGTGTCTGGCAGCACATCAATACAAAACTCTATCTCCCTCTCAGGAGGGATACCGGGGAGGTCGTCTGGAAACACGTCTGGGAACTCTCTGACATCGAATCCGAAAATCTGGTACCGCATGACCTCGTATTAAACACCGAATGAGATGATAGATATACCCTTCGCACCATCTTCCTAGCCTTGAGGTAGGAAATAAACCTACCTCGGCGTCTGATGTTCCTTCCCACTCAATAACCGGCTCCCTCAGAAAGCGGAACCGCACCACTCTCTCCTCGGTCTACATTGGCATAGCAAGAAGCTAGCCAATCCATGCCCATGATCACGTCGAAATCAGTCATGTCCAGCTCTATCAAGTCTGCTAGGGTCTGACGACTGCATAAAGTCACTGGACAAGCTCTAAATACCCGCCGAGCTACCACCGAATCACCCACTGGCGTAGCTACCTCGAAAGGGTCTATGGACTCAGGCTCTATCCCTATCCTACTAGCAACAAGGGGAGATATATGGATGAGTAGAACCCGGATCTATCAAGGCATACACATCATAATCGGAGACTGATAAGGTACCTGTGACGACATCAGGTGAGGCCTCCTGGTCCTGCCGGCTGGACAAGGCATAAATGCGGTTCTGAGGACCGCTAGAACTGGGACCCGCGCCACGACCTCTGCCGCGACCTGCTGGCCCATGAGTACCCTGCCCTCCGGGGCGAGTAACTGTAGGAGACGATGAACCGGCAACAGATCCTGTAGGCTGAGCCCTACCACCAGCGCTGCCCCCGGTCGGACAAGCCGCCAAATGAATGACCGATGGCCGCAATCAGAATAAACTCTCGGAGCAGTACCACAATTCCCGAAATGGGATCTACCGCATCGGCCACACTGAGGGGGTGGTCCCGATCGCCAAGACCTCTGCCACTCGAAGTTCAAGTCACGGGGCCCCGACCGCCTCGAATACTCTGGGTGTTGAGGGCGGTGCGAGAGTACTGAGCCGGGTGTGGTGCGAATCTAGGCCACGCCGAGGCCGACCACCGATAACTACCAAAGGACCTGCCGTCTGGTCCTCTTCTCTGTCTGTCACAACCCGTCGGCCTCGACGCTCGCCGCATCGGTCATGAGCTCGCATACGGGTAATATCCATGCCGTCAAGAGCCACACCGCCGCACAAGACTTCGGCCATATAATCATCTAGCCCGGTGGCGTGGCGATGCACCGCTCCTCCATATCCGCTACCAATGCGAGGACATATCGAGCCAAAGAATCGAACTCGACATTATACTCCTAAGCTGCGTCCCTCTGCCTCGAGAACAAAAATGTCGGTCCGCACCCTCCATGCATGGAGGCAAGAAGTGAGTGAGGAAAGCCTCCGAGAACTCATCCCAGTAGTTGGGGACGTGCTCTCCCGGGATAACTCCCACGAATCAAACCAATCATCGCGGTATCACGTGGCCGATGCGAACGAAGATCACGGACTCGGTCTCCGGCCCGATCACTCATAATCCTCTGTGGTGACGGATGAACTCCTGCGGATCATCCTCCGGCCTCGACCGTAAAACTCGCGGGCTACAACTCAGAAATCTCGTAGCCTCAAACTATACGCCTCGGGTGAACCACGAGTACTATCGGGCTGGAATCCCAGGCTGATCCATCGGCTGTCCTCGTATGCCGCCACGATCTCGTCCAATAGTGCGCTTATCTCCTTGTACCCTAACTCCTCCGCCCGGTGTGGGGCGGGAGGTGTGGGTGCTGGTCTCTTTGGGGCGGCGTCATGGAACTCGCCGTCGAGGTATAGGCGGGCACGAGCCCTCGTAACTCGGTGTCCTACTAGCAGCTCCTCGCTTGCCTTGCCCGGCGGGTTGCCTTACGTGAGGCATAATCATTCTGAAAGGAATACGTTAGAGGTCCAACTTATAACACACCTCTAAAGCACGATCTCGAGTGAGAAGAATGGAAACCAATCCTAAATATCTTATAGCCTCACGATTATTGGTGTAGTGCACAACACCGATAATCAAGACTCTACTAGATACGATGCAGACACTTTCCGAGGATTAACTGCTCTGATACCACTTTTGTCACGACCCGTTCCGGGGCCCGTGACTGGTGCCTTACCCGGGCACCCAAGTAGTCATACATCAGAGTAATCAGCGGAATATAAAAACAAGACATGAAACAGTTGTAAAATGAGACACAGTTTTATGTGAGAAAAAAATGTCGCCTTTCGGCATATATAAATAAACAGAGTTTTGCAGTTACATCCCAACTGTACAATAGGACTACAGACCTCTAAGAAGATAAACAACTATGGCGGGACAGGGCCCCGCCATACCCTGACTGTACAAAACTATCTACAACAGGGAGATCATACCCAAAAGTCGAGCCTCCGGAGAAGATGGAGCTCCTGACACCAACGCAAATAGATCCTAAGGATGTGGATCTAGCACCTGCTTGCCCTTACCTGCGGCATGAACGCAGCCCCCCGAAGGAGGTCAGTACAACAGGTACTAAGTATGTGAAACTGTAAAGTATTTAAATGAAATCATATCATTTTAAAACCAATTTTATAAATATGCACGAAACAACCAATGTAACCGCACATAGTGCCACATCATAAACAAGAGCAACAATAGGTAAACTGTAACAGGTCTTTTCTAGGCTGCGAATGATCGAAGCAGGGCCAATCGCACGTAGTATCACTATGCAAGCCTAATCCTAGACTCCCGTAGTCCGCATAGGCCACTCACATAGGCCCGCATAGGGTATAACCCCGCATCGAGGGTAGCTACTCCTCGGCATCGCCCCGACTCGTAGTCCGCATGGCCACATAGACCGCATGAGGTATAACCCGCACACTAACTCGGAACTCCGTAGCTCGCATAGGTCCCTGGACCCGCATGAGGTATCCTCGCATCATAGTCACACAATCGCACGAGGTATACCGCGACGGAGGCGCCTTAACCCCCGGTATCATGTAGGTGAGTGATATAATACTAACATAACAGCTTATCGTTAAACAACATAAGCACAACAAGAATACCCTTTTACACAAACGTTACAAGACACTAACACTCATAGTATTATATCAAACCATCTTATTATGCTTTCCAGAAATCAATATAAGTCTTTTATAAACACATAAGTAAACCGTTCCTTTTATCTTTCTTAAGTTGTTATACCTAACTTCCCATAAAGCTAGTATAACTCTTAAGCTTTTTGTTTAAAAACCAATTAGTTCTCTTCTGTTAAAAATGATTCAGTATTCTTTTGAAATGCATCAAGATTCTTATTATTCAGGCTTAAGTCAAAAGACATTGCCGTAATTATTATTCAGGCTTAAGTCAAAAGACATTGCCGTAATTATTATTCAGTTAACACATGTACGTCTACCGTACTATATATATATATATATATATATTTTAAAATATCATGCTTAGGAAGAATCACATACCTTCTCGGCGAAATCCACCTGCCAAGTCGAATATGTCTGTAATACCCCGTATTTCCAGAGTATGTACGTAAGGGAATACGTACAAAAAGTTTGGCCTTAGTTAGCCTTGGACGTTTTCTTTTGTACACAACTCACTAAAAGAATCGTTTTCCGACGAAACGTTTCCACAGCTTTCGTAGAGTAAATTCCGGCTATGCCATTTCTTATTTTTGCGGATTTTTCCGAGAGACGTAACATTTTGGACCAACGGGAGGGTGACATGTGTCACCCTCACATTGGAAGCAAGTGGGGTGGCTTTGGACGATTGGGCGTCCAAAAAGGGGTGTTGGCCTTGGCCGATTGGTTCCTTGCTTAGGCCTTGTTTTGTGCCATGTTTTGTGGAGTGTTTTGTGGAGTGTTTTGTGGAGTAGGGGTTAGGGTGCACTTGGCTTGATCTTGGCCTTACACTTGCCTTGCACTTGTCTTCATCTTGGCCATTGGTTGGCCAAGGCTTGAGCTATACATCCCCCTCTTGAGATGAAGAGTACGTCATCCACAAAAGCTTTCCAAGTCTAAAAATCCTTCCCTCTCCCTTTGTAGCAATTCGTCCAACACCCCTCCTCCGAGAAGCTTGGCCGAGGCTACCCCAGCCTAGCCGAAACCTACCCCCTCCCTTGGTAGAAAAGTTGCCTTCTTGTTTTGTTATAATGCCCAAAATACCCTAGCCCAAATACCTTAGTACTTAGTAGAGTTGTGAAGAACTTCTAAGGTTTCATGGAGCATACAACTTAGAGCAAAACCTTGCTCAGCGACTTTTCTAGGATATTATTGGGCTTACCGAGGTAACTAATCCTAACCCTCTTTGAATTAGAGAATACTTCATTTGTAGAATAAGAATGAGTATAAATACTTAGAAGAATAATCAAACGTACTTACATAGGACTGTTTCTGATGAGACTTATATAGCTCACTGTAGGAAGTCTTTGACTTACCGTAGAATTATGAACCCTCTTAGAATGACCTTCAGAGTAGTCTTTGATAGATATCTGTGACTATTATAGGCTGACTCTCTGCGCGCGACATATTCAACTTGGCAGGTGGTTTTCGCTGAGAAGGTATGTGATTCTTCCTAAAGCATGATATTTTACAATATATAGTACGGTAGACGCATACGTGTTAATCGAATAATAACTACGGCAATGTCTTTGACTTAAGCCTGAATAATACTTATGGCAATGCCTCACGGCTTAAGCCTGAATAATACTTACGGCAATGCCTCACGGCTTAAGCCTGAATAACAAAGAACTGAAAACATTTCAAAAGAATACTGAATCATTTTTAACAGAAGATAAATATTTGGTTTTTAAAAACAAAAGCTTAAGAGTTATACTAGCTTTATGGGAAGTTAGGTATAACAACTTAAGAAGATAAAAAGATAAAAGCCTTGTATTGATTTCTGTTAAGTGTAGTGAGATTTGTGTGATAAGTAGACATATTATGATGCTACCTGGGTTAGTGTCTTGAATTCTTTGTGAAAAGGGTCATTCTTTGTGCTTACGTTGCTAACCGTAAGTCCGTTGTCTTGTTATTGTATCACCTACCCTCGATCGTTATCTGAGGGCTTGCCCCCTTGATGCGGTCTATACGGCCTATGCGGTCTGTGAGACTATGCGAGCAGCGGTATGCTCGAGATTGATCATTCCGGTGTTTAGCCCGACGCGGGGATTCCTATGCGGTCCGTTGAGACTACGCGGTCTTTTGAGGCTATGCGGCTGCGGGAGCCTAGGCGGATCTGGGGTTGGCTGCCCCGGCGCGGGAATACCTCATGCGGTGCGTGTGTGACCTATGCGAGTGCGGAAGTCGAGGACTAGGCACGCAGAATGATACTATGGGCGATTGGCCTTGCTTCGATCATTCGCGGCCTAGAATAGACCTGTTACAGTTTTCCTATTACTGTTGTTTGTGATGTGACACTATGTGCAATTGAACTGATTGTATTTGTGAAAAGGTGTTAAATACTTTGATTTTATTTCAGTTCTTTATAGTTTCACATACTTGGTACCTGTTGTACTGACCTCCTTCGGGGGGCTGCGTTCATGCCGCAGGTAAGCAGGTGCTAGATCCACATTCCTAGGATCTCTACGTTGGTGTCAGGAGCTCCATCCTTTCCGGAGGCTCTACTTTTGGGTATGATCTCCTGTTGTAGATAGTTTTGTCTGATCGGTATGGCGGCCCTGTCCGCCATAGTTGTATATTTCCTTAGAGTGCGTAGTCTGTTATGCGAGATCGGATGTAGCGCTAAACCATGTTTTTATATATATGCCGAAAGGCGATGTTTTCTCACTTAAACTGTGTTCTATTTTATAAACTGTTTCATGTCTTGCTTTATATTTCCGCTGATTACTCTGATGTATGACTACTTGGGTGCCCCGGTAAGGCACCAGTCACGGGCCCTGGAACGGGTCGTGACAATGTCGCGCGCAGAGAATCAACCTATAATAGTCAGACACGTCTATCAACGTCCAGACTACTCTGTAAACAGTTCTAAGCAGAGGGTTCTCTATCCTACGGAAAATTGGGCGACTTCCTACCCTAAAGCTACCCAAGTCTACTGTAAAAACAGTCCTATGTAAGTACAGTTCAATTATTCTTCATTTATACCCTTCTACTGTGATAACAGTTCAATTCTATCCTTTAATATCCTTCTAAGTATTTTATACTTATTCCTATACTTCTACAGTATGTATTCTCTAATTACAAAGGAAGGATAAGATTATTTACCTCGATAAGCCCAAAAATTATCCAAGATAAAAGTCGCTCCTGAGCAAGGTTTAGCTCCTAATTTGTACGCTCCGATAATCTAAGAACCCTTAGAAGTTCTTCACAACTTCTACTAAGTACTAAGGGATTTGGGCTAGGGTATTTAGGAATAGTAACTATACTTGGAAGACAACATTTCTACCAAGGGAGGGGGGGTAGGTTTCGGCTAGGCTAGAGGGTTACTTCGGCTAAGCTTCACTCAAGGGGGGGGGGGGGGGGAGAGGAGGCTTTGGACGAAAACACAACAAGAGAGGGGAGGGATTTTTCAAGACTTGGAAATTGATTTGTGGATGAAGAACTCTTCATCTTAAGGGGGGTATTTATAGGTCAAGAAATGGCCAAGATGATGCCAAGTGCAAGGCAAGTGTAGGGTGAGGATTTAGGCAAGTGTCCTTATCCATCTACTACACAAATATCCTACCAACTCCTTGACTTGTGCAAAGGCACAAAAAACGTGCCATCTATGCCCATTTTTGCCGTCCAATGAGGGTGACAAGTGTCACCCTCCCGTTGGTCCAAAATGTTTCGTCTCTCGAAAAAATCCGCAAAAATAATAAATGTCATAGCCGGAATTCTTGTCACGACCGAACCGGGCGTGATCGTGCCTACCCGGGCACCCTAGTGATACAACATCAGAGAAAATCAGCGGAAATAAAACATGAACATGAAATAAGAGATATTATAAGTAACCAGGTCAACCAAAACAGTTGCCTTCTGCATAAATTATACAAACCCTGAACAGTTTAATCCTTTTTACAACCCTGCCCACAACAGTACTACAGACCTCTAAGATTTACACAACTATGACGGGACAGGGCCCCGCCATACCCCTGAATGTACAAGAACCTACAACTCAGGGAACACATACCAAAAGATAAGCCTCCGAAGGAACGGAGCTTCCCAAAACGCTGAAATGAGATCCTAAACGCGGGGATCGACAGCCGATGTACTCCTACCTGCGGCATGAACGCAGCCCCCCGAAGGAGGTCAGTACAACAGGTACCAAGTATGTGAAACTGTAAAATACTGTAAATGAAATCATAATAGTCTATAAAAGCAGGAGACAGGTATGATAACCAAACTACAATACACACACATAACAGTTATATCAATTCAGGGTCTCATGCCCACAACATCAATCCCGCGTGGAGTACCTTCCTCACTACCTGGCGATCATGATATGATAACAACAAGACAATCCAAATGGGAGCATACGTGCGCTACGTGATCGTGTCGATATGTCCAAAGGGAACAAATAAGACAACATTCCAAATGGAAACATACGTGCGCTTACGCGTCGTCGGCATGTCCAAGAAACAATAAAAGATTCCAAATGGAAGCATACCCGTGCGCTACGCATCGTGTCAGTATGTCCAAAGGGAGCAAATAAGACAACATTCCAAATGGAAGCATACCCGTGCGCTACGCATCGTGTCAGCATGTCCAAAGGGAAACAATAAGACAACAAGGCGGTAATCAAAGTGGAAGCATACCCGTGCGCTACGCATCGTGTCAGTATGTCCAAAGTGATTTAACAAAAGTAACACTATCAGCGAAGCGTGCGTGGAATTTCTCCACCGCGCGACGCCCAAGTAAGTTCTTAACAAGTCAACCGACCCTCCATCGAGAGACGCGGTAGTATAGAAACACAATCTTTGCACAACAAAGGCTATCACAACAAGCATAGGCAAGTTTCACAACAACAAGCATAGGCAAGTTTCACATCAACAAGCATAGGCAAGTTTCACATCAACAAGCATAGGCAAGTTTCACAACTCAAAGTACTTTCATTTTATGCCAAAGTCCGGGTTTTAACCCTAAAGTACTACGCACGTTAAATTCCTTTTAAAGAGATTTATTCCTTTTATATAAAAGTCACCCGATACCCGTAGTATAAAAATAGAGTGACTTATATCTTTTAAGTAAACCAAAACAACTTCCATACTTTTTTTTAAAGTCAAGTTACCACGTTAAAACCAATGATAAAACCTTTCTTTTGTTTTCATAAGGTCGTTATAACCAACTTCCCATAAAGCTGTTATAACACCTTATGCTTTAAACCATTTTAAGACAACACAATGCCTTTCTTTTCCCAAGGTTCCAGTTTGCCTAATTTTAATTACGCAAGTCTCTTTTTGAAAAGTTTCATAGTTCAATGTCTTAATCTCTTTTAAAACAATTGAGTAACATATGCCATAGGCGAGTAGGTTATTCTTGTTCATAATCAATATTATTAAGCAGCCATGATCTAGGAAATGTAATATCATTTTGTCTCATCTTAGCTTCTATGCAGATGGAGGTTTCTACTGGTTTTAATAATACTTAATTATTCAATACATTTTCCTTTATTAACGCTGCAGTGGTTTGTCGATACACATTCTGATTTCCGAAATCAGTAAAACATTATTCCTTCCAAAAACCCAAGTACTCATTACTCACGAATGAGGTTTCACACAAACATCCATATTAAGTCAAGTCTTTTAACTTCTCAACCATTAAACCATTCTTTTTATCTCTCTTAAGGCGTTACACCTAACTTCTCATAAAGCTGGTATAACTTTTATGTTTTCAAACCAAGTATACACTTCTTTCAAAAAGGTTTCTTAATCTCTTAGAATACTTCAAGGTTCTTTTACAACAAGTCGGTTATAAGTCAAATCAGTTATCTTTTAAAAACCACAAAGCATTTCTCATTTACATGAAATTTTATTATAACCAACTTCCCATAAAGCCGTTATAACACTTTATGTTTAAAGACAATCAAATACATTTAACACATGTACGCGTCACCGTACTACATAGTTATACACATATCATGCTAGACAGATAGGAAGAGGTTCACATACCTCGCGACGAGTATCGACTAATAGCAAAACGCTCAAGTACCTCAAACCGTGCGCTACACTCTCGGTCAAGCGGATCACTCACACGTAGTACTACAACCTATAGAGGCCACAAAGCGCCTATTAATATCTTTAGATCTCGATGTAGAATATTCTACGAAAATTGGCAAAGACTCCCCAGCAGCGTAAATCTCCTCCTCTATCGAGGCCGGCTACAAGCCAACGGGGGGTTAACATGTCTAACCGGACGTGTACAATTCTACTACACGATGCTACACAAGTCTCATGTAACATCCTATGTAATTACTGATTCATTCTCTTCTTTAAATTGTGCTTAAGTCAAAAGACATTGCGCACAATTATAATGTTCAGTTCTATATAGTATACTTCAACTATATATTCCTACAACATGTAATTTCCAATTACAAAGGTCAAGAATGTTTACCTCGATAAGCCCAAAATTATCCGAGTTTATATGTCGATCTGAGCAAGGTTTAGCTCTACTCGTGCGCTCAGGCCGCTCGACCAACCCTTAGAAGTTCTAACCAACTTCTACTAATAACTTCAACAACGGGTGAAGATTTACTTAGGGTTTCGTTTTAGTAGTGAGGAAAGTATAATAGTATTTTCTGGCTTTTGTAAAAGGCTACTTTGGAAAGTACTACAAGGTATTTGGCTAAAGTATTTTGGGCATTATAACAATACTAGGAGAGTATTTCTATACCACAAAAAGGGGTATTATACGAAAACCACTAGGCTAGGGGGGGGTACCCCTCGGCTTAGGGCACCACAAAAGGGGGGGGCGGGGGTTTCGGCCAAGGCCTTCTCAAAGGGGGGAGAGGGGCTATTGGACGAGCAAGCAGGAGGAAAGGTTTTCAAGACTTAGACAATTTTTGGATGAATAAGTTCATCAACTTAGAGGGGTATTTATAGGTCAAGAAATGGCCAACCAATGGCCAAGATCTATCCAAGTGTAAGGCAAGTGTAAGGTCAAGATGAAGCCATGTGTTTGTGGGTCCCACTTGTTCATCAACTACACAAAATATCCTACCTAACCCTTGACCACATTTTTTTGCACAAACAACGTGCTCACCCCTCCCTTTGGCCGTCCACCCTCTTCCAATGTGAGGGTGACACATGTCACCCTCCCGTTGGTCCAAAATGTTTCGTCTCTCGGAAAAATCCGCAAAAAATATTAATGACATAGCCGGAATTTTCCCTTCGAAAGCTGTGGAAACGTTTCGTCGAAAAACGACTCCTTTAGGTAGTTATGCACAAATTCGAAACTTGCCTAACTTTAAGGCTCAAATTATAATACGTACGCCCTCACGTACATACTCTGAAGTACGGGGTATAACATTTACCCTACGCGAGTTTAGTAAAACGTTTCGTCGAAAAACGATTCTTTTAGTGAGTTGTGCACAAACTTTTTCGTCCATAATGCCTAACTAAGGCTAAGCTTTTGTACGTACACTCTCACGTACATACTCTGGAAATACGGGGTATAACACCGATAACCGTGATTAACCTACTATAATTAAGGTGCAATAATACTGAAATCTAAAGAAGGGGATAACACGCCCAAACGGAACGCGATTGAGGATCCACCACCTGCTTTCCTTTACCTGCGGCATGACGCGGCCCGAGAGTCGATACAAGTACCAAGTATGTGAAATCAGAAATCTTGATATATATATATATATATATATATAACTATAACATTTTTTAAAACCAATTCACAAATATGTATGAAACAACCAAGTTAACCGCACATAGTGCCACATCACAAACAAGAGCAATAATAGATATAATGTAACTGGTCTTTTCTAGGCCGCGAATGATCGAAGCAAGGCCAATCGCCCATAGTATCATTATGCGTGCCTAATCCTGGACTCCCACAGTCAGCATAGGCCACCTAGGCCCGCATGAGGTAATCCTCGCATCGAGGGTAGCTAATCCTCGGCATCGTCCTGGACTCCCGCAGTCCGCATGGCCACATAGACCGCATGAGGTATTCCTCGCATCACATTCCTGGAACTCCCGCAGCTCCGCATATGTCCCATGGACCCGCATGAGGTATTCCTCGCATCGGGGGGCAGCTTAACCCCCGGCATCATAACAAGTCAAGAGGGTGAGTGGTACAATACCAATACAACGGCTTATCGTTAAACAACATAAGCACAACAAGGATAACCTCCTTACACAAACATCACATGAATCGAACACAACGGCTTATCGTTAAACAACATAAGCATAACAAGAGTAACCTCCTTACACAAACATCACAAGAATCGAACACAACGGCTTATCGTTAAACAACATAAGCACAACAAGAGTAACCTCCTTACACAAGCGTCACAAGATACTAACACACGTAGAATCATAACATATTTATCAAACCAACTTACCATACCTTCAAACATTATTTCAAGCATTTGATAAACAAATAATAAAACCGTTTTTCTTATCTTTCTTAAGTCGTTATACCTAACTTCCCATAAAGCTAGTATAACACTTAAGCTTTTTATTTAAAACCAAGTCTTACTTTTCTTCCAAAAATGATTCATAACTCTTTCTGAAATATTCAAGATTCTTATTATTTAGAACTCAAGTCCAAAGACATCAAAGTAAAGCCAAATTTAGTTTAACACACGTACGTCTACCGTACTATATATATTTCGCAAATATCATGCTCAAAGGGATAGGAAGAATCACACACCTCCTCGGCTAAATCCACTTGCCAAGTCGGATATGTCGCGCGCAGAGTGTCAACCTATAATAGTCAAAACACGCCTATCAACTTCTAGTTTTTCGTGGGATTCTTCTAAGTAAGACTTCTCTTATTCTATGAAAAATTGGGCAGCACTTCCCCCGTTTTTACTCAATTCTCCACCTTTATTAAGACCCGATAATAGTAACCAACATGCCATAAAATAAGGCGCAATAACTCCGAAAATTAAAGAAGGGGATAACACGCCCAAACGGAACGCGATTAACAATCTCTCCTTCATAATAACAATAAGTAAAGAAGGGGATAACACGCCCAAACAGAACGCAATTAACAATCTCTCCTTCATAATAATAATAAGTAAAGAATGGGATAACACGCCCAAACGGAACGCGATTAACAATCTCTCCTTCATAATAATAATAAGTAAAGAAGGGGATAACACGCCCAAACAGAACGCGATTAACAATCTCTCCTTCATAATAACAATAAGTAAAGAAGGTCCAAAGTAAATATAGTCCAAAGTAGATACGGTCCAAAGTAGATACGGTCCTTAAGTTGGGGTCCTTGACCAACTTTTACAATTTTACTTATCCAATTACTTCATTAGTCCTTCAACTTATATTCAAATCTTTATATAAGTTATAGTTTCTTTGTTGTTAACTTCTTAGCAAGTAATGGATACAGTTTTACCATTTTAATGGCTAATGTGTCAATTCTCCTTTTAACATCTTAACAAGATCCAAATCTTTCCTTATATCTTATAGTCCATAATATACTTCCAATATATGTATAATATCCAATATAATAATCAACTTCACAAAGAGGTTAAGGTTCATTACCTCAATAATAGCCCAACAATATCCAAGAACTTAAAGTCGTTTCAAAGCAAGTCTTAGCTCCAAATCTTTGTGCTTTAGCTCCAAATCCTTGTGCTCCAAATCACCACAAGTCACCCTTAGAAGTTCCTAACCAACTTCTATTCAAGAATTAACTCCAAAAAGTGAAGAACACTTAGGCTTCAAAACTGCCCACTCTCGGCTTTTGTGATGTTTTTGAGGCTAGGGGTGTGAAATCTTGTCTAACTCTTGGTTAATAATCTTCCTAACACATTAAGGAAGAACACTTATAAGTTTAAGAATTTTTGGACAACATTTGGTTAGGGAAGGGGCTGTTCGACGAGAGCAATTGAGAAGGAGGGAGAGGGAAATATTTTCAAGTCTTGAAATATACTAAGTGTGGAAGATTTTCATCAACTAAAGGGGTTTATATAGTACAACCAAGGGTTAGGATTAAAACATGTGTATGGTATAGATGGTTTGTGTAGGTTCCTTTCTACACTTGTTCTGCAAAAGCCATGCAAGACTTTGACCATTTGACTTTGCCCACTAACTCATAAAAACCGTCCAACACCATGCAAAACCATGCAAGACTTTTGGCCACTTGTCTTTCCCACTTGTCCACTCAATTTCGTCCAACATGGCCCAATCTAGGGGTGACACTTGTCTCCCTCCTATTGGTCCAAAATATTTATCTCTCGGAAAAATTCCATAATCGTAAAAATATTGAAAACGTAAAATTTCCTTCACAAGGTTCGGAATAATTTCCATCGGAAAAACAATTCTATCATTCTTACCCTAATTAGGGCGTATACATTCGTACGTACGTCCTCACATACATACTCCGGAACTACAGGGCATAACAGACATTGCCCGCATGCAGGCTTATGCACTGGGATGTGAGGAGCGTAGGGGCCAGCGGGTTGTCAGATATCAGCAGAAGAAGGCCAGGACGACAGGGTCTTTTGGTAGCTCTCGGGGTGGACGGCCTCGTGGCCAGACTAGATTTGCCTCGGCCACTCGAGCACTCCTACCGCCTTCGTGATACGGTGTGTCGAGGCGGTCGGGGCCCTGTGGCTTGGACTTCGAGTAGCGAGGTACTAACCGACCGAGGTCCTCTCAGTGTGTCCGATGTGGTAGATCCCATTACGGGAGTTGTGGTACTATTTCGGGAGTGTGTTACACTTGCGGCCAGCAGGGTCACTTTGCGAGAGACTGTCCGACCAGAGGCAGCGCAGATGGTAGGGTTCAGCCTATGGTCTTTCACGGGTCTTCATCTCCTCTGATTACTCGCCGGAGGGTGGCGCCATGGGCCAGCAGGTCGCGGCAGAGGTCGTGGCAGGGGTCCTAGTTCCAGCGGTCCTCAGAACCGCATATATGCCATGTCCAGCCGCCAGGACCAGGAGGCGTCACCGGATGTCGTCACAGGTACCTTATTAGTTTCATGTTGTGACGTGTATGCCTTGATAGATCCGGGTTCTACCTTGTCCTATATATCTCCCCATATTGCTACTAGGATAGGGATAGAGCCTGAGTCCATAGACCCTTTTGAGGTAGCTACGCCAGTGGGTGATTCGGTAGTAGCTGAGCGGGTATATAGGGCTTGCCCAGTGACTATATGCAGTCGTCAGACCCTAGCCGACTTGATAGAGTTGGATATGACCGATTTTGATGTGATCATGAGTATGGATTGGCTAGCTTCCTGCTACGCCAATGTAGACTGTAGGGAGAGAGGTACGGTTCCAGTTTCCTGGAGAGCCGGTTATTGAGTGGGAGGGGAACACTGTGTCGCCGAGGGGTAGGTTTATTTCTTACCTCAAGGCCAGGAAGATGGTGCAGAAGGGGTATATCTACCATCTCATTCGGGTATTTGATCACGAGGCCGAGATACGGACCTTCATTCGATTCGGTTGTCAGAGAGTTCCCAGATGTGTTCCCAGACGACCTCCCGGGTATCCCTCCTGAGAGGGAGATAGAGTTTTGCATTGATATTCTGCCTGATACTCGACCTATATCCATTCCGCCATACAGAATGGCACCGGCCGAGTTGAGAGAGTTGAAGGACCAGCTGAGAGATTTGCTGGAGAAGGGCTTCATCAGGCCTAGTGTTTCTCCCTGGGGAGCGCCGGTATTGTTTGTGAAGAAGAAGGATGGGACGCTGCGCATGTGTGTTGATTACAGGCAGCTGAACAAGGTGACTATTAAGAACAGATACCCCCTCCCCAGGATTGATGATTTTTTCGACCAGTTGCAAGGTGCGAGATATTTCTCCAAGATTGACCTGCGATCGGGCTATCATCAGGTGCGAGTTAGGGAGACAGATGTCCCTAGGACTGCATTCCGGACCCGGTACGGGCACTATGAGTTCAGGGTTATGTCTTTCGGTTTGACGAATGCTCCGGCAGTGTTTATGGATTTGATGAACCGAGTGTTCAAGCCATTTTTGGATACGTTTGTGATAGTATTCATTGATGACATCTTGGTTTATTCTCGCTCAGAGCAGGAGCATGCGGAGCATTTGAGGACGGTGCTGAGAGTTCTCCAGGACCAGCGGTTGTATGCCAAGTTTTCGAAGTGTGAGTTTTGGTTGGCTTCGGTGGCATTCTTAGGGCACATTGTCGGGGCCGATGGTATTCGGGTGGATACGGCAAAGATCGAGGCAGTCAGGACTTGGCCTAGACCTACTACTGCAAGCAGTGCGCAACTTTCTGGGCCTTGCAGGGTATTATCGGAGGTTCGTGGAGAAGTTTGCTTCTATTTCAGCACCTTTGACTAAGCTGACTCAGAAGGCAGCTAAGTTTCAGTGGACGGATGCTTGTGAGGAGGGCTTCCAGTTACTGAAGGAGAGATTGACGACCGCCCCAGTTCTTACTCTTCCAGAGGGTCCAGACGGCTACGTGGTTTATTGTGATGCGTCGGGCATCGGGCTTGGGTGTGTGCTGATGCAGCAGGGTAAGGTTATAGCTTACGCATCTCGACAGCTCAAGAAGCATGAGAAGAACTACCCCACACATGACTTAGAGTTGGCAGCAGTGATTCATGCCTTGAAGATCTGGAGACATTATTTGTATGGAGTTCATGTGGATATTTACACAGACCACAAGAGCCTCCAGTATATCTTCAGCCAGAGGGAGCTGAACTTACGACAGAGACGGTGGTTAGAGCTACTCAAGGATTATGATGTCGATATCCTATACCACCCAGGGAAGGCCAATGTAGTGGCAGATGCCCTTAGTCGTAGATCGATGGGTAGTCTATCAGATGTGCAGCCAGAGAGGAGGGGCATGGTCCGCGAGTTACATCAGCTAGCGAGCCTTGGAGTCCGATTGATTGGTTCTGATAGTAGTGGGGTTCGGGTTCGAGAGGTTGCCGAGTCTTCCATCGTCGAGGAGGTGAAGAGGCGACAGTTTGAGGATCCGATTATGACACGGTATCGTGATACGACTCTTCGTGAGGGGAAGGGTCCATTTGAGGTAGCACCTGATGGGGTGCTAAGGTTTGAGGGCAGGTTGTGTGTTCCAGATATTGCAGGACTTCGACAGCAGGTTCTAGGGGAAGCACACAGTGCGCGTTACTCTATCCATCCGGGGTCAACAAAGATGTACCACGACCTCAGATCTGTGTATTGGTGAGATGGCCTGAAGAGGGACGTTGCAGAGTTTGTTGCTCAGTGCCCGAGTTGTCAGAAGGTCAAGGTGGTGCACCAGAGGCCTGGTGGGTTGTTGCAGATGATAGAGATTCCGACGTGGAAGTGGGAGGTGATCAATATGGACTTTTTCACAGGGTTATCTCGCACTCAGAGGAAGCATGATTCTATCTGGGTTATCGTTGACAGGCTGACGAAATCCGCCCACTTTCTTCCCGTCAGGATGACTTTTTCGGCCGAGGATTATGCTAGACTTTACATCCGAGAGATCGTGAGACTGCATGGGTTCCCTATATCTATCATATCAGACAGAGGATCCCAGTTTATGGCTAATTTCTGGAGGTCTTTCCAGAAGGGTTTAGGGACGCAGGTGAGCCTCGATCGCATTCCATCCTCGGTAAGCGGACAGCAGAGTGTACTATCCAGACAACGAGGATATCTTTGCGAGCCTGTGTTATTGATTTCAGGGGTATCTGGGAGGATCATTTGCCTCTAGTGGAGTTTGCGTATAATAACAGCTACCATTCCAGTATCCAGATGGCGCCTTATGAGGCCTTGTATGGGAGGAAGTGCAAGTCACCGATAGGCTGGTTCGATGTGGGCGAGGTGCAGTTAGTCGGGCCGGACTTGATAAAGCAGGCAGTGGATAAGGTGAAGCTTATCCGGGGGCGGTTATTGACAGCTCAGAGTCGACAGAAGTCATATGCAGATCATCAGCGTCGACATTTGGTGTTTGAGGTTGATGATTGGGTTTTCCTGAAGGTGTCACCCGTGAAGGGTGTGATGAGATTTGGGAAGAAGGGGAAACTCAGCCCAAGGTACATTGGGCCTTATCAGATTGTCCGTAGGGTAGGCAAGGTTGCCTATGAGTTGGATCTGTCGTCCGATCTGGAGGTAGTGCATTCGGTTTTTCATGTTTCTATGCTGAGAAGATGTATCGGAGATCCATCTAGAGTGCACCCGATTGATGATGTCCAGGTGACGGAGGGGTTATCGTATGAGGAGAGTCCCATAGCGATACTCGATCGTCAGGTTAGGCGACTGCGGACAAAGGATGTGGCTTCCGTCAAGGTCTTATGGCGGAACGAGAACAGAGAGGAGATGACGTGGGAAGCAGATGAGGACATGAGGCAGAAGTATCCTCACTTATTCCCCACACCTCCAGGTAACTCACTTTCCTACTTGTTGATTTTAATTATCATTTTGCTTACGTGTTATTTTGGTTATGCATGGCATTCTTGTTATGGGGGATATAGTTATGAGGGCCTATATCGTTATCTTGGTTTGAGAAGGAACATTCGGGACGAATGTTTCTAAGGAGGGGAGAATGTTATACCCCGTAGTTCCGGAGTATGTATGTGAGGACGTACGTACAAATGTATAAACCCTAATTAGGTTAGGATGAAAGATTTGTTTTCCGACGGGAAATATTCCGAACCTTGTGAAGGAAGTTTTACGTTTTTAATATTTTAACCAATTACGGATTTTTCCGAGAGATGAAATATTTTGGACCAATAGGAGGGCGACATGTGTCACCCCTAGGTGGCACATGTTGGACGAAAATTAGTGGGCAAGTGGCCAAGTCAAGTGGCCAAGTCAAGTGGTCAAAGTCTTGCAAGATATTTGTTGGGCAAGTGGGCAAGAGGGACCCACACAAACACATGTCCCCAATCTACACCATACACATGCTTCTATCCTAGCCCTTGGTTGTCCTATATAAACCCCTCTAGTTGATGAAATTGTCACGACCCGAACCCGGGCCCGTGACTGGTGCCTTACCCCGGGCACCCAAGTAGACATACATCAGAGTAATCAGCGGAATATAAAACAAGACATGAAATAATATGAAGTGAAAGACAGTTTATCTGAGAAAATTGCCTTTCGGCTTATATATAACTTGAACCCGAACAGTTACATCCCTTTTACAAACTCTGCCCACAACAAGATTACTCTGCACCTCTAAGAATGATATAACAACAATGGCGGGACAGGGCCCCGCCATACCCCTGAATGTAAGTACCTACAACGACAGGGGACTATACCCAAGATAAGCCTCCGGAGAAACGGAGCTTCCCAAACGCTGAACTGTGACCCTATGAGCGAGGATCAACACTGGTGTACCTCTACCTGCGGCATGAACGCAGCCCCCCGAAGGAGGTCGATAACAGTACCAAGTATGTGGCCCGAAAATCGTAAATGAAATCATAATAGTCTAAAAAAACAGAAGACATATATGATAACCAATTTACGATACCTGATATATGTGATCATGTCAAGTCAGGGACTCACGCCCTTAAAGTCATCACTCAAATATAACCATGGGTCTCATGCCCACAATATCAATCATGCCCGTGGAATTTCTTCCTCACTGCCGGCAGTCCATGATATAAACACACCAAGGAATACACATGTACACCAGGTCCCACCTGTGTCATACTAAAACCGTACGGGGTAAGTACGAAGGCATAGCCGACTACTAAAACCCACATTACCAACAATGCCATAAACTGTATCACGAGTGCTCTGCATCCGCCACATGATCGGGTGGCTACTCGCCCAGATATCAATGTGCGCGTCTAATCCTGGAACTTCCCGCAGCTCCGCATAGGCCACACACATAGGCCCGCATGAGGTATTCCCCGCATCGAGGGTAGCTACTCCTCGGCATCGTCCTGGACTCGTAGTCCGCATGGCCACATAGACCGCACACTAACCTGGAACTCTCGTAGCTCCGCATAGGTCCCCTGGACCCGCATGAGGTATTCTCGAATCATAGTCCCAGACTGCCTGAGGTATACCCCGCATCGGAGGACAGCTTAACCCCCGGTATAACATGTCAAAGGGTGAGTGGTGCAATACTAACATAACGGCTTACCGTTATACAACATAAGCACAACAAGGGAAACCCCTTTACACAAACATCACAAGACACTAGCACACGTAGCATCCTAACATGCTTACTTATTAAATCAATAAGAAAGTATTACAAGGCTATCACAAGCCAACATAGTCAAGTTATTCACACAAGGTACTTCATACATTATCTCTTTAAAAAATATTCTGTTTCTTTCACAAGAGTCACACGATACCCGTAGTATTAAAATAGAGTGACTATCTTTTTAAGCAAACCAAAACAATTTCCCTTTTTAAAGACAAGTGACAACCTTCCTTTACAAAAGTTCAAGTTTGCCTAAGTTCAAATACTTAAGTCTCTTATTTTCGACAGGTTTCGTAGTTCATAGTCTTAATCACTGTAATAATATAATTCTCTTTTAAACAATTTGAGAAACATATGCCTTATGTGTGAGTAGGTTATTCTTGTTCATAACAATCTTATTAAAGCAGCCATGATCTAGGAAATGTAATATCATTTTGTCTCATCTTAGCTTCTATGCAGATGGAGGTTTCTACTGGTTTTAATAATACTTTATTAGTCAATACATTTCCCTTTATTAGCGCTGTTGTGGTTTGTTCGATACTTATTCTCATTTCCGAAATCAATATAAGGCGTTCATAAACAATTAAGTAAACCGTTCCTTTTATCTCTCTTAAGTCGTTATACCTAACTTCCCATAAAGCTAGTATAACTCTTAAGCTTTTAAAACCAAGTATTACTCTTCTTTAAAAAACGATTCTTAATTCTTTTGAAATACTTCAAGATTCTTATTATTCAGACTCAAGTCAAAAGACATCGCAGTAAAACCACGTTCAGTTAACACACGTACGTCTACCGTACTATATATATTCTTTTAAAATATCATGCTCAAGAGGATAGGAAGAATCACATACCTCGCGACGATTATCGACAATTAGCAAAACGCTCCACGGCTATAACCCGGCTAGCCTTGTCCACCTTTCAAGTAGAACATGCTACTCGCAGAACATTCAACCTATAAAGGCCATATACGTCTATCAACGTCTAGACTACTCTGTAGAATATTCTAAGCAGGGGGTTCTCTATTCTACGGAAAATCGGGCAGCACTTCCCTACCCGTTAAACTACACAAGTCTACTGCAAATACAGTCCTATGTAAGTACAGTTTAATCTTCTTCTTTAATATTCTTCTGATGTGATTTCAGTTCAATTCTCTTCTGTAATATCCTTCTATTACAGTTCAATTCTCTTCTGTAATATCCTTCTATGTATCTTATATTCATTTCTATACTACTATAGTATGTAATTTCCAATTACAATAGAAGGACAAGAGTATTTACCTCGGTAAGCCCAAAATTATCCAAGTTTAAATGTCGATCCTGAGCAACGTTTAGCTCCTACTCTGGGTGCTCCAACCCGCTCCAAACAACCCTTAGAAGTTCTACGCAACTTCTTCTTAATACTTCAACCAACTGTGAAGATTTTCCTTAGGGTTTCGTTTTGTGACTGAAGGGAAGTATAGTAGTATTTCTGGGCTTTTAGTATAGGGGTAACCTTGGAATACTACAAGGTATTTGGGCCAAGGTATTTTGGAATAGTAACAATACTTTGGAGAGTATTTTCTACCAGGGGGGGGGGGGGGTATGTTTGGACGAGAGCAACTCTCAAGAGGGGGGGTACTTTCGGCCAAGGCTTCTCAAAGGGGGATGGGTTGCTCTTTGGACGAGAGCTTCTACTAAGAGGGGGGAGGATTTTCAAGACTTAGAAATGTTTTAGGGATGAAGAAGTCTTCAACTCAAGGGGGTTATTTATAGGCCAATCAATGGCCAAGATTTACACAAGTGGTGGGCAAGTGGAGGGTGAGGATTTGGACAAGTGTCGTGTGGGTCCCACTTACTCATCTACCACACAAATATCCTACCAAACATTGACCAAATGTTTTAGGCACAAAAAATGAAAAAATGTGCCAAAGGAAGCCCACAATTTCCGTCCACTTGAGGGTGACAAGTGTCGCCCTCTCGTTGGTCCAAAATATTTTATCTCTTGGAAAAATCCGCAAAAATTATTAATGTTGCAACCGTAATTTTCCCTTCGCAAAGTTTGGAAAACGTTTCGTCGGAAAACAATTCCTTTCGGTAGTTGTGCACAAATTTCGTCCCTTGCCTAACTTAAGGCTTTAACTTTTGTACGTACGTCCTCACGTACATACTCTGGAAATACGGGGTATAACATTATCCCCTCCTTAGAAACATTCGTCCCGAATGTTCCTTCTAAGTCTCAAAAACATACATGCGCCAGTATAGTCTTCACTACTATACTTACGAAAACAATCATGCCACACCTGGCCATAAAATAACACACGCGCAAATACTTAATCCAAGTCCACGAGGAATCACCTCCATCACTACAAAAGCTCCCACCCAAGGGCTAAAAGATACTCCCTTCGCACCTTTTCTTTACAAAAGAAATGATCACATCTATGTTCTTAACACATGCCCGCTTCTTCCCTTACTCGTCGTACCCTTCTCGTACATTCGAACTCTTTCTCATGACTTACCACATTTCTGTTACTGCTTCTGTTTCCAAAATCTCTGGGTTACTACCTCCAACTTGGTCATCATTAACTGGGAACACTCTGGATGGATCTCCGATACTTTTCCGAACATAACAACATGAAAGACCGGACGCACTGCCTCCCACGTCGAACGACAAAGCTAACTTATAGGAAACCTGGCCTATCCTCCAAAGGATCTGAAAACGCTCCATGTACCTCAGGCTAAGTTTCATCTGTTTTCCAAAACTCGTCACACCCTTTCCGGGGTGGTACCTTCAAGAAGACCCACCGTCAACCTGAACTCCAAGCGTCATCACCGATTATCCGCACGACTTCTGTTGACTCTGAGCTGCCAATAACCTCTTCTGGATAAGCTTCACCCTATCCACATCCTGCTGAAACAAGTATGAACCAACTATCTGAACCTTGCCAATATCGAACAATCGACCGGCAACCTACACTACCGCCCATACAAGGCTTCATAAGGCGACATCCGAATACTGAAATGGTAGCTATAAAACACTCCCTCAACAGGAGATAACAGTCCTCACGACTACCCACGAAATCAAACACCGGCGAGGCGAATGCGTCTTGAGACTCACTGAGTTTCTAACCTGCACAGTAATACTTCGAGAAAATGAAATAAGCGTAACACAGGGATCCTCGCCTCGTCATAAGGTGAAAGTAGGCACCACGTGCAGCCTTACAACCTTCCTGATATAATCATCTCGCATAACCCTCTGCCGGGTAAACGGTCTTGACTAAAAGACAAGATGGGCTGACCTCATCGGCCCGACCACTGGTCGAACGCATCAACGAACTCGTACGATGGTTAACTAAACTTGGGCCTAACACCCTCATGACCCCACCACCTGGCGGGACCACCTCGAACTGACCCCACCACACTGCAGGCCGCGGGTTGACCCGCGATCGGTCCTCAACCCGACCCGCTATCGCGCAAAACTCTTGTTTCCCTCGATCCGAAACAATCTCACTAATCAAGTTAAGAAAACCTAGTGGTCTTCTTAGCTCAACTACCCTCTTTCATTTCATACCACTCAGGGACTTATCACACAAACATATCTCACGTGTACTATGCACTCCGATAAGGGTCAAACATAAAAATATAAATCTTTTACTCGAGATGGTCTTGCCTTTAAGGTCTCCACGTATAACATTCTAAGGCTCACACTTTCTCTTATCCCCAATCTTACCCTTTTAACTAACCATGATTTCTAATCACAATTAACACAATGATATTTGAACATAACACGCAAGATATACTCATTTTATCACACATACCCATCTCTTAGAGGGTTAAGGATATACATGTATCTACTGTTTCACTCCCCTTTTTCGTTCTAATCAATTCTGCCCTGTTGGGCGCATAGCTAGGGGAGGTGATGAACTAGCCACTGATCCTGAAGGCCGAGTCTCTACATCCGCACCACCTCTGGTCGGACAATTTCTCGCAAAATGTCCCTGCTGGCCGCAAGCATAACAAGCTGTCAAAGAAGTACGACACTCCCCATAATGACACTTACCACAACGGCCACACCGAGGTGGGGGTGGCCTCCTCTGGCTAGCACCCCTTCCTCTCCGAACCACTGAATCCGCAACTGATCTGGTAGGCTGAGTCCTCCTACCTACATCCCTCCTACTAGGACATCCTTTCGACACATGGCCTGCGGCGCGAGTAAAACAAGCACCAATAAAGATGACATTCCGGGATGGCGCTGTCAGCTGTGAACACTGGAAAAAAGCGAATCGGTGGTGGAACCTCGTGTATCGTGAACCGGAAGCCACAGAGTTCGACCAACTCTGCATACCCGAGCGTCACGAAGTGCAGCGGAGGACCACTCGCTCTGGCGGAGGCGCATAACGATCTGGCTGAGAAGGTCGCCTCGAAAGTTACCAAAGGGCCTGCCGTCTGGCCCTCTTGCGATCTTGGTTAACTCGTCGATCCTACGTTTCTCGTCTGCTGCGCATAAGCCGTGCAGGCCATGCTCAAGCTTTCGAAGAGCTACTCTTGCACAACCTCTCTTAGATAGTCATCAAGACCCGTGATAAATCGATACATAATATACTCTGCAGTTTGCTAACTCCTAGCTAGTAAGGTCGTCTCTTTGCAATCTATTCTTTACGCTCTTGGTCGTGGGCTGAAGGTGTAAATGTCGCCGCGATGGAGCTGCTGCCGTGCTAAACTCTGCTTGAAATTTGGTGATGTCGTGAGAACTCCCGAATGAAGCACCACTAGGTGATGATTGGGCTGTGCCTCGTAACCTCTCGTGCTCTACTCGCGACTCTGCATTTGTCTTGCCCTACAGGCCGGGTTGCCTTATGCGGAGGCATAACTGGTACGGGAAAGAAATACGTTAGAGGGGTCCAACTTATAACACGGCTCTAAGCACGATCTCAGAGTGAGAAGAATGGAAACCAATCCTAAATATCCTATAGCCTCCTGATTATTGGTGTGGTGCACAACACCGATAATCAAGACTACTAGATACTGATGCGTAGACACTTTCAGAGATTAAGCGCTCGATACCACTTTTGTCACGATCCAAACCCGGGCCCGTGACTGGTGCCTTACCCCGGGCACCCAAGTAGACATATATCAGAGTAATCAGCGGAATATAAAACAAGACATGAAATAATATGAAGTGAAAGACAGTTTATCTGAGAAAATTGCCTTTAAACATATATAACTTAAACCGACGATTACATCCCTTTTACAAACTCGCCCACAGTACTACGGACCTCTAAGAATGATATAACAACAATGGCGGGACGGGGCCCGCCATACCCCGAATGTAAGTACCTACAACGGCAGGACTATACCCAGATAAGCCTCGGAAAGCGGAGCTTCCCAAGCTGAACTGTGACCACATGAGCGAGGATCAACATCGGTGTACCTCTACTGCGGCATGAACGGCCCCGGAAGGAGGTCGATAACAACGGTACCAAGTATGTGGCGAAAATCGTAAATGAAATCATTATAGTCTAAAAAAGCAGAAGACATATATGATAACCAATTTACGATATACAATATGTTGATCATGTCAAGTCGTGGACTCACGCCTAAAGTCATCACTCAAATATAACCATGGGTCTCATGCCCACAATATCAATCATGCGTGGAATTTCTTCCTCACCGCCGTGATCCATGATATAAACACACCAAGGAATACACATGTACACGAGTCCCGCTGTGTCATACTAAAACCGTCGTAAGTAATGCGAAGGCATAGCGACTACTAAAACCACGGTACCAACAATGCCATAAGCGTATCCGAGTGCTGTCTGAACCGCCACATGATCGGCGGCCACTCGCCCGCGATATCAATGCGCGTCTAATCTGGAACTTCCGCTGACTCCGCATAGGCCACACACATAGGCCCGCATGAGGTATTCCCCGCATCGAGGGTAGCTACTCCTCGGCATCGTCCTGGACTCGTAGTCCGCATGGCTACATAGACCGCATGGCCACATAGACCGCACACAAACCTGAAACTCTCGTAGCTCCGCATAGGTCCCCTGGACCCGCATGAGGTATTCTCGAATCATAGTCCCAGACTGCCTGAGGTATACCCCGCATCGGAGGGCATCTTAACCCCCGGTATAACATGTCAAGGGGTGAGTGGTGCAATACTAACATAACGGCTTACCGTTAAACAACATAAGCACAACAAGGGAAACCCCTTTACACAAACATCACAAGACACTAGCACACGTAGCATCCTAACATGCTTACTTATCAAATCAACAAGAAAGTATTACAAGGCTATCACAAGCCAACATAGTCAAGTTATTCACACAAGGTAATTCATACATTATCTCTTTAAAAAATATTCTGTTTCTTTCACAAGAGTCACACGATACCCGTAGTATTAAAATAGAGTGACTATCTTTTTAAGAAAACCAAAACAATTTCCCTTTTTAAAGACAAGTGACAACCTTCCTTTACAAAAGTTCAAGTTTGCCTAAGCTCAAATACTTAAGTCTCTTATTTTCGACAGGTTTCGTAGTTCATAGTCTTAATCACTGTAATAATATAATTCTCTTTTAAACAATTTGAGAAACATATGTCTTATGTGTGAGTAGGTTATTCTTGTTCATAACAATCTTATTAAAGCAGTCATGATCTAGGAAATGTAATATCATTTTGTCTCATCTTAGCTTCTATGCAGATGGAGGTTTCTACTGGTTTTAATAATATTTTATTAGTCAATACATTTCCCTTTATTAGCGCTGCTGTGGTTTGTTCGATACTTATTCTCATTTCCGAAATCAATATAAGGCGTTCATAAACAATTAAGTAAACCGTTCCTTTTATCTCTCTTAAGTCGTTATACCTAACTTCCCATAAAGCTAGTATAACTCTTAAGCTTTTAAAACCAAGTATTACTCTTCTTTAAAAAACGATTCTTAATTCTTTTGAAATACTTCAAGATTCTTATTATTCAGACTCAAGTCAAAAGACATCGTGATAAAACCACGTTCGATTAACACGTACGTCTACCGTACTATATATATTCTTTTAAAATATCATGCTCAAGAGGATAGGAAGAATCACATACCTCGCGACGATTATCGACAATTAGCAAAACGCTCCACGACTATAACCCGGCTAGCCTTGTCCACATTTCAAGTAGAACATGCTACTCGCAGAACATTCAACCTAAAAAGGCCATATACGTCTATTAACGTCTAGACTACTCTGTAGAATATTCTAAGCAGGGGGTTCTCTATTCTACGGAAAATCGGGCAGCACTTCCCTACCCGTTAAACTACACAAGTCTCACGCAAATACGATCCTATGTAAATGCAGTTTAATCTTCTTCTTTAATATTCTTCGATGTGATTTGATTCAATTCTCTTACGTAATATCCTTCATTACAGTTCAATTCTCTTACGTAATATCCTTCTATGTATCGTATATTCATTTCTATACTACTACAGTATGTAATTTCCAATTACAATAGAAGGACAAGAGTATTTACCTCGGTAAGCCCAAAATTATCCAAGTTTAAATATCGATCCTGAGCAACGTTTAGCTCCTACTGCGGGTGCTCCACCGCTCCAAACAACCCTTAGAAGTTCTACGCACTTCTTCTTAATACTTCAACCAAGCGTGAAGATTTTCCTTAGGGTTTCGTTTTGTGGTGAAGGGAAGTATAGTAGTATTTCTGGGCTTTTAGTATAGGGGTAACCTTGGAATACTACAAGGTATTTGGGCCAAGGTATTTTGGAATAGTAACAATACTTTGGAGAGTATTTTCTACCAAGGGGGGGGGGGGTATGTTTGGATTAGAGAAACTCTCAAGAGGGGTACTTTCGCCAAGGCTTCTCAAAGGGGAGGGTTGCTCTTTGGACGAGAGCTTACTAAGAGGGGAGGATTTTCAAGACTTAGAAATGTTTTAGGGATGAAGAAGTCTTGACTCGAGGTATTTATAGGCCAATCAATGGCCAAGATTTAGACAAGTGGTGGGCAAGTGGAGGGTGAGGATTTGGACAAGTGTCGTGTGGGTCCCACTTACTTATCTACCACACAAATATCCTACCAAACATTGACCAAATGTTTTAGGCTCAAAAAATGAAAAAAACGTGCCAAAGGAAGCCTACAATTTCCGTCCACTTGAGGGTGACAAGTGTCGCCCTCTCGTTGGTCCAAAATATTTTATCTCTCGGAAAAATCCGCAAAAATTATTAATGTTGCAACCGTAATTTTCCCTTCGCAAAGTTTGGAAAACGTTTCGTCGGAAAACAATTCCTTTCGGTAGTTGTGCACAAATTTCGTCCTTTGCCTAACTTAAGGCTTTAACTTTTGTACGTACGTCCTCACGTACATACTCTGGAAATACGGGGTATAACAGAAATCTTCCACACTTAGTATATTTCAAGACTTGAAAAATATCATCCCTCTCCCTCCTTCACTAGTTGCTCTCGTCCAACCATTGATTTCCTTGCCTAGTGTTGTCCAATAATTCTTAAACTTCTAAGTGTTCTTCCTTGATGTATTAGGAAGATTAGTAACCAAGAGTAAGACAAGATTTCACACCCTAGCCTCTAAATTACTCCATTGGCCGAGAGCTTGCAAGAGTGAAACCTAGGAGTTCTTCACTTTTTGGAGTTCATTCTTGAATAGAAGTTGGTTAGGAGCTTCTAAGGGTGACTTGTGGTGGTTTGGAACATAAGGATTTGGAGCTAAAACTTGCTTAGGAGCGACTTTAAGTTCTTGGATATTTTTGGGCTTTTTGAGGTAATGAACCTTGTCCTCTTTGTGAAGTTGATTATTATGTATATTGGATATATATTATGGAGTATAAGATATATGGAGTAAGGTTTGGAAATATTTGGATCTTGTTAACTTATTAAAAGGAGAATTGGCATGTTAGCCATTAAAATGGTAAAAACGTATCCATTACTTGCTAAGAAGTTAATAACAAAGTAACTATAACTTATATTAAAGATTGGAATATAAGTTGGAAGACTAATGAAGTAATTGGATAAGTAAAATTGTAAAAGTTGGCCAAGGACCCCAACTTAAGGACTGTATTTACTTTGGACTGTATTTACATTGTTGTAAGGGGAAGATTGTTAATCGCGTTTCGTTTGGGCGTGTGATCCTTCTAATTATTATTGTTGTTAAGGGAAGATTGTTAATCGCGTTAGTTTGGGCGTGTGATCCTCTTTAATTATTGTTGTTGTTCAGGTGTTGTTTGTTAATCGCGTTCCGTTTGTGCGTGTGATGCCCTTATTTTATTATTGTTGTTGTTAAGGGGGAGATTGTTAATCGCATTACGTTTTGGCGTGTGATCCCCTTCTTTAATTATTGTTGTTGTTAAGGGAAGATTGTTAACGCGTTCGTTTGGGCGTGTGAACCCTTCTTTAATTATTGTTGTTGTTAAGGGAAGATTGTTAATCGCGTTAGTTTGGGCGTGTGATCCCTACTTTAATTATTGTTGTTGTTAAGGGAAGATTGTTAATCGCGTTCGTTTGGGCGTGTGATCCTCTTTAATTGTTGTTGTTGTTAAGGGAAGATTGTTAATCGCATTACGTTTGGGCGTGTGATCCCCTTCTTTAAATTTCGGAATTATTGCACCTTAAATATAGTATGTTAATTACGGTTATCGGGCCTTGAAAGAGATGGAAAAGTGAGTAGAAGCGGGAAGTCTGCGATTTTCCGTAGAATAAGAGATCTTACTTAGAAGAATCCTACGTAGAACTAGAAGTTAATAAGCGTGTTTTGGCTATTATAGGTTGACACTCTGCGCGCGACATATTCGACTCGGCAAGTGGATTTAGCCGAGGAGGTATGTGATTCTTCCTATCCCTTTGGGCATGATATTTGTGAAATATATATAGTACGGTAGACGTACGTGTGTTAAACTAAATTTGGTTTCACTTTGATGTCTTTGGACTTGAGTTCTAAATAATAAGAATCTTGAATATTTCAAAAAGAGTTATGAATCATTTTTGGAAGAAAAGAAATACTTGGTTTTAAAAAAGCTTAAGTGTTATACTAGCTTTATGGGAAGTTAGGTATAACGACTTAAGAAAGATAAAAGGAACGGATTACTTATTCATAAAAGCCTTGCAATGATTTCTATAGGTGTGGTAAGTTGGTTTGATAAGTAAACATGTTATGATGCTACGTGTGTTAGTGTCTTGTGACGTTTGTGTAAGGGGGTTTTTTCTTGTTGTGGTTATGTTGTTTAACGATAAGCAGTTGTGCTGGTATTATATCACTTACCCCCTTGACTTGTTATGCCGAGGGTTAGCCACCCCTGATGCGAGGAATACCTCATGCGGGTCCATGTGACCTATGCGGAGCTGCGGGAGTTCCAGGATGATCACTCCGGGTGCGTTACGCCGTCACGAGAATACCTCACGCGGTCCGTGTGGCCATGCGGTGCGGGACTCGGGGCGATCTGCGGGTTAGCTACCCCCGATGCGAGGAATACCTCATGCGGGCCTAGGTGGCCTATGCGGACTGCGGGAGTTCCAGGATTAGGCTCGCATAATGATGCTATGGGCGATTGGCCTTGCTTTGATCATTAGCGGCCTAGAAAAGACCAGTTACGTTACATCTATTTGCTCTTGTTTATGTTGTGGCACTATGTGCGGTTAAATTGGGTTGTTTCGTACGTATTTGTGAATTGGTTTTAAAATATTATGATTTCATTTGATACTTCTGATTTCACATACTTGGTACTGTTATCTTGACCTCCTTGAGTGCGTTCATCTGCATGGTAGAGGTACTCCAGTTGTTCATCCCCGCTCCTAGGATCACCGTTCTGCTTTTGGGAAAGCCCTGTTTCTCCGGAGGCTTATCTTTTGGGTATGATTTTCCCTGTCACTGTAGATTTGTGTACATTCAGGGGTATGGCGGGGCCCTGTCCCATCATAGTTGATTTCACTCTTAGAGGTCTGTAGTCCTGTTGTAAATTTGGGATGTAACTGTTCAGACTTGTTTTATATATATATATACATGCCGAAAGGCAACATTTTCTTGATTAATCTGTTTCTCATTTTACACTGTTTTCTGTTGGTAAGTTTATATTCCGCTGGTGTCACGACCCGAAACTGGGCCCGTGACTGGTGCCTTACCCCGGGCACCCTAGTGACACAACATCGTGTCAGTGAACATAAAACATATCATGAAACAAGTGAAGTACAAAGCATGTCGAGAAAACTTGCCTTTTGGCATATATAAATAACAACTTTTACAAATGAGCAGTTTAATCCTTTTCACAAACCACGCTTGCAGCGATTACTCTGGACCTCTAAGAAATGATACGACAACAATGGCGGGACGGGGCCCGCCATACCACGATGTAAACACCTACAACAACGGGGACTATACCATCGATAAGCCTCGAGAAGCGGAGCTTTCCCGAATCTTGCTGTGACCCTAAGGCGAGGATCAATGGCGGTGTACCTTTACTGCGGCATGAACGCAGCCCCGAAAGTCGATCTGCAGTGCAGAGTATGTGAAACGAAAATAAATCGTAAATGAAATCATAGTAGTCTATATAAAGCGGGAGACATGTATGATAACCAACTACGATTCACAACATAGAAGCGATGTCAAGTCGAGGACTCACGCCTAAAAGTCATCCCTCGTGCGTGGAACTCCTTCCGCCAGCTGCCGTGATCTAGGTACAAATCATGTGATACGTATAATGAGTCTCGGCCCGTCTTATGGACCCAATATAGAAAATGGTGGAATCATTCGGTTCATCCCATGAACCGTAGTCGAGTGGAATACATTCGGATGAACCGGTAGTCAAGTGAAATACATTCCGGATGAACCGGTCCTCAGTGAAATACATTCCGGATGAACCGGTCCTCAAGTGAAATACATTCCGGATGAGCCGTGTCGAGTGAAATACATTCGGATGAACCGGTAATCAAGTGATATACATTCCCGGATGACCCGGTAGTCGAGTAGAACACAGCACTTACACAACAAGGCTATCACACGTAACATGGTCAAGTTTCATAACAACAAGTATAAGCAAGTTACACACGACTCAAGGTACTTTCATTTTATATCAAAGTCCGGATTTTAACCTTAAAGTACTACGTCCGTTAAATTCCTTTTAAGATCCATTCCTTTTACAAAGGACACCCGATACAGTAGTATAAGATTTGAGTGACTAACATTGTTAAGTAAACCAAAATGCTTTCCTTTGTAAAATCAAGTGACTACCTTATTTTCCAAACGTTCAAGTTGCCTAATTTCGAATGCTCAAGTTTCTCATTTTAGAAAAATGTTTAGTAGTTCATAGTTTTAAATCCTTTAAAGCATAATTCTCCTTTAAACGTTTTGAGAAACCTATGTCTTATAAGTGAGTAGTATTCTTGTTTATAATCAATCTTATTAAGCACCATGATCTAGGAAATGTAATATCATTTTGTCTCATCTTAGCTTCATGCGGATGGAGGTTTCTACCGGTTTTAATAATACTTTAGTCAATACATTTTCCTTTTATTAACGCCGCGGTGGTTTGTCGATACACATTCGATTCAAATCAAGAAACATTCTTAAGCCGTTATACCTAACTTCCCATAAAGCTAGTATAACTCTTAAGCTTTCAAAACCAGTAATGCTCATTCTTTCAAAGCGATTCATAGATCTTTTGAAATGCTTCAAGTTTTTATTAACACATATCAAGCCGCTTATTATTCAAATCAGTTACTTTTTTTAAAACCCACAAAGTATGTGCTTATCCACATAAAGCTATTATAACCAACTTCCCATAAAGCCGTTACAACACTTTATGTTTTAAATCAATCAAATACATTTAGCACATGTACGTCTACCGTACTACATAGTTCACACATATCATGCTAGAAGAGATAGGAAGAGGTCCACATACCTCGCGACGAGTATCGACTAATAGCAAAACGCTCCAAGTACTTCCAAACGTCGGCTACTCCTTAAGCCAAGTAGATCGCGCCACACGTAGTACTTCAACCTATAAGGCCACAAGGCGCTTATTAACATCTAGATCTTATCGTAGATCATTCTACAGAAAATTCGGCAGCACCTCCCCCCCCCCGCCACAGCGTAAATCTCCTCCTCTATCGAGGCCGGCTATCAAGCCAACCAGGGGGGGGTTCTACACGTCTAACCGGACGTGTACAATTCTACTCCACAGTACCACTACACAAGTCTACTGTAATACAGTCCTATGTAATTACAGTTCAGTTCAGTTCTTTATTCTTCAGGCTTAAGTCAAAAGACATTGCCAACTAACTACGTTCAGTTCTATATATAGTATACTTCAACTATATATTCTAACAACATGTAATATCCAATTACAATAGGGGGACAAGATAATTACCTCGATAAGCCCATAATTATCCGAGTTAAAAGTCGATCCTTAGCAATGTTTCGCTCCTACTCCGGGTGCTCCAACCCGCTCCAAATAACCCTTAGAAGTTCTACTCAACTTCTTAATAATACTCCAACCAACAATGGAGATTTTCCTTAGGGTTTCGTTTAGTGACTGAAGGAAGGTATAATAGTATTTCTGGGCTTTTCGTATAGGTATAACCTTAGAATACTACAAGGTATAAGGCTAAGGTATTAGGGCATTATAACAATACTTTGGAGAGTATTTCTATACCACAAAGGGGTATTATACGAAAACAACTAGGCAGGGGGTGTATACCTCGCCTACCCCACTGTGGGGTACTCTCGCCGAGGGGAGGGGTACACTCGGCTAGCACCCCTAGAGTGGGGTGCTCTCGTAGAACTCACACAAAGGGAGGAGAAGGCTCTCAAGACTTAGGCATTTTGGATGAAGAAGTCTTCAACCTTAAGGGGTATTTATAGTCGAGGATGGCCAACCAAAGGCCAAGATCAATCCATGAGTTAGGCAAGTGTAGGGCTAGGATTTACCAAACACAAATATCCTACCAACCCTTGACTTTTCAAAGGCACAAAAAACGTGCTCCACCCTTGTCCATTTCGTCCTAAGGACGTTTCAAGTCCACCAATGAGAGGGTGCCAGTGGCGCCTCTTGTTGGTCCAAAATGTTCGTCTCTCGGAAAAATCCGCAAAAATTAAAAATGACATAGCGGAAATTCCCTACGAAAGTCGTGGAAAGCGTTTAAAAACGACTCCAAGCGGGTGTTGTGAACAAACATTAATTCGCCAAGCCTTACTTGAAGTTCGAATTTCCTACGTGCGTCCTCGTACATACTCGGAAATACGGGTATAACATTCTCCTCCTTAGAAACATTCGTCGAATGTTCCTTCTAAGTCTCACAACAAGCGCGCAAAGATAGTCTTCACTACTATACTTACGAGAACAAACCTGCCACACATGGCCACAGAAACAACTGCGCACAATACTTACATCTAAGTCCACGAGGAAACACCTCTAACATCACCACAAATAATACTACTTTGTCACTTTGCGAGATACCACTTTGTCTCTTTGTCGCGAGCCTTGCTCCGACGACCCAACAAATGGTACCGGGCTGCATGCTATCACTGAAGATGTCGTACACTCGAATTATTAACACATTTCTGATATTGCTTTAGTATCAAAAACTCGTGGTTACTATCTCTAACGTGGTCATCATTAATCGGGAACATTCGGATGGATCTTCGATACTTTCCGAACATAACAATACGAAGACGACGTCCTTCCTCCTAAGTCGGACGGCAAATGCTAACATATAGGCAACACGCCTATTCTTCACATGAACTCACAAAGGCCCAAAGTAACTCGCTAAGTTCTCGCTTTTTCCACAACTCGTCACACCCTAACCGGGTGGTACCTTGAAGAGGACCGACCGTCAACTCGAACTCTAAGCGTCGTCGCCGATTATCCGCACGATATCTACGAGCTGCGGAACCCCTTCTAGACAAGCTTCACTACCCACAATTTGGAACAAGCTGAACCAACTATCTCGAACCTTGCCAACATCGAACCAATCGATCGACAACTTACACTTCGCCCCTACAAGGTTTCAAAAGGCGACATCCGAACACTGAACTGGTAGCTTAAACACTCCCTCCACAGGAGACAACAATCCCTACAACTACCCCTGAAATCCAACACTGGCCCGAGGGCGAATGCGATCGAGACTCACCGAGTTCTTAATCTTGCACAGTAAAACTTCCAAACAAAACAGCCGTAACACAGGCTCCACTGCGTCATAAGGTGAAGGTAGGCACCGCGCAGCCTTACAACCTTTACGATAAATCAACAACGCCGAGTGAATGGTCTCGACCAAGAACACGATGGCTGCTCATCGCCCGACCATCGGTCGAACGCATCCACGAACTCGTCTGACGGTTAACTAAACTTGGGCCTAACACCCTCACAACCCTAACACAAGGCGGGACCACCACAACCTGATCCCACCACCAAAACTACCGCGGGTTGACCCGCAACGGGGCCTCAACCCGACCCGGCAACGCGCACAATACTAGCTCCCTGAAGGAACAATCTCACTAATCACGTTCCGAAAACCTAGCGGTCTTCTTAGCTCAACTACCCCCTGTCATTCCACACTACTAGGGACCTATCCCACAACCATCGTTCACGCACTAGGCACCGATAAGGATCAACATACCCATCGTCTTTTACTCTAGATGACCTTACCTCTAAGGTCTCTACGTAACAAAACTCTAAGGTTCACACCTTCTCTATTCCCGAATCTTACTTGGTTAACTAACCAACACACTGCTATCAGAACATAGCACTTAAGGTATACTCACCTTATCACATAAACAAAACTCTAGAGGGTTAAAGATATATCTATATCTACTGCTTCACTCCCCTTAGTCGTTCTAAACAAACTCGCCTGTAGGCGCATAGCTAAGGAAGATGACAAACTACCCACCGATCATGAAGGCTAAGTCCTCCTACAAGGACACTCTTCGACACCAGACCCTGACGGTCATAGGTACAACAAGTACCAACTAAAAGACGACATTCCGGGATGGCGTCGTCACGCATAGTGAACGGAAGCCACGAGTTCGACCAACTCCTTCATAACCCGAACGTCCTGAACCCCGTGGAAGACCACTCTGCACTGGTGGATGTGCATAACCTAATCTGCTGGTGAGGCGACTCGCCTCGAAAGTTACCAAAGGACCTTGCTGCTCGCCCTCTTACGTCGCCCGTTAACGTCAATCTCTACGTTCCTCGGCTGCGCATAAGCCCGCATACGTGCCATGCTCGCCTAATCAAGGATTACTCTTGCACAATCTTCTCTTAGGTAGTCATCAAGACTTGCGATACAACGGTATACTCTGGTAGCCAAATCCATAGCTAGTAACAGGGTTGCCTCTTTGCAATCCATACTGGCTTCTGGTCGTGGAACTGAAGGTTCAAATATCATGGCCGCAGTAGGAACTGCCGTCGCCGTGCTTAAACTCTCTTTGGGCTAGTGGCGTCGCAGAATCCCGAATGAAGCATTACCTAGGTAATGATTGGCTGTGCCCACGTAACCCTCACGAACTCTACTCGCCTCCTCACGCCTTGCCTCCCGGGCCGGGTTGCCTACGCGAGGCATAATGATAAGGGAAAGAATTTCATCGAGGTCCAACTTACAACTCGGCTCTAAGGCACGATCTCGAGTGAGAAGAATAGAAACCAATCCTAAATATCCTATAGCCTCACGATTATTGGCGTGGTGCACAACACACCGATAATCAAGACTTCATCGATACGATGCAGACACTTTCCGAGGATTAAGCGCTCGATACCACTTTTGTCACGACCAAATCGCCCGGATCGTGCCTTACCGGGCACCTAGTGACACAACATCAGTAATCGGTGGAACATAAAACACATACATGAAACAAGTGAAGTACAAAGCGAACTGAGGAAAACTTGCCTTTTGGCATATATAAATAACAACTTTTACAAATGAGCAGTTTAATCCTTTTCACAAACCACGCCACGCATGATTTCTGGACTTAAGAAATGATACGACAACAATGGCGGGACGGGCCCGCCATACCTCGAATGTAAACACCTACAACAACAGGGACTATACCACCGATAAGCCTCGGAGAAGCGGAGCTTTCCCGAATCCGAATTGTGACCCTAAGGCGAGGATCAATGATGGTGTACCTTTACTGCGGCATGAACGCAGCCCTCAAGGAGGTCGATAACAGTACTGAGTATGTGAAATGAAAATAAATCAGAAATGAAATCATAGTAGTCTATATAAAGCAGAGACATGTATGATAACCAAACTACAGTTCACAACATAGAAGCAGTCATGTCAAGTCAGGGACTCACGCCCTAAAAGTCATCCCTCATGCCCGTGGAACTCCTTCCTCACTGCCGGCAGTCTAGGTACAAATCATGTGATACGTATAATGTGTCTCGCCCGTCTTATGGACCCAATATAGAAAATGGTGGAATACATTCGGTTCATCCCGTGAACCGTGAGTCGTGGAATACATTCGGATGAGCCGTTAGTCAAGTGAAATACATTCCGGATGAACCGGTCCTCAAGTGAAATACATTCCGGATGAACGGTCCTCAAGTGAAATACATTCCGGATGAGCCGTGTCGAGTGAAATACATTCGGATGAGCCGTGAATCAAGTGATATACATTCGGATGACCCGAGTCGAGTAGAACACGACTTACACAACAAGGCTATCACACGTAACATGGTCAAGTTTCATAACAACAAGTATAAGCAAGTTACACACGACTCAAGGTACTTTCATTTTATATCAAAGTCGGATTTTAACCTTAAAGTACTACGTCAGTTAAATTCCTTTTAAGATCCATTCCTTTTACAAAGGTCACGATACCGTAGTATAAGATTTGAGTGACTAACATTGTTAAGTAAACCAAAATGCTTTCCTTTGTAAAATCAAGTGACAACCTTATTTTCCAAGCGTTGAGTTGCCTAATTTCGAATGCTCAAGTTTCTCATTTTAGAAAAAGGTTTAGTAGTTCATAGTTTTAAATCCTTTAAAGCATAATTCTCCTTTAAGCGTTTTGAGAAACCTATGTCTTATAAGTGAGTAGGTATTCTTGTTTATAATCAATCTTATTAAGCGACCATGATCTAGGAAATGTAATATCATTTTGTCTCATCTTAGCTTACATGCGGATGGAGGTTTCTCTTGGTTTTAATAATACTTCTTTAGTCAATACATTTTCCTTTTATTAACGCTGCGATGGTTTGTCGATACACATTCTGATTTCCGAAATCAGTAAAACATTCTTAAGCCGTTATACCTAACTTCCCATAAAGCTAGTATAACTCTTAAGCTTTCAAAACCCAAGTAATACTCATTCTTTCAAAGCGATTCATAGATCTTTTGAAATGCTTCAAGTTTTTATTAACACATATCAAGCGGTTATTATTCAAATCGATTACTTTTTAAAACCACAAAGTATGTGCTTATCCACATAAAGCTATTATAACCAACTTCCCATAAAGCCGTTACAACACTTTATGTTTTAAATCAATCAAATACATTTAGCACGTACGTCTCTGGTACTACATAGTTCACACATATCATGCTAGAAGAGATAGGAAGAGGTCCACATACCTCGCGACGAGTATCGACTAATAGCAAAACGCTCAAGTACTTCCAAACGTCGGCTACTCCTTAAGCCAAGTAGATCGCGCCACACGTAGTACTTCACCTATAAGGCCACAAGGCGCTTATTAACATCTAGATCTTATCGTAGATCATTCTACGAAAAATTCGGCGACACCTCCCACGCCAGCGTAAATCTCCTCCTCTATCGAGGCTTGCCATCAAGCCAACCGAGGGGTTCTACACGTCTAACCGGGCGTGTACAATTCTACTCCACGATACCACTACACAAGTCTCATGTCTGATCCTATGTAATTACTGATTGATTCGATTCTTTATTCTTGAGCTTAAGTCAAAAGACATTGCCAACTAACTACGTTGATTACATATATAGTATACTTCAACTATATATTCTAACAACATGTAATATCCAATTACAATAGGGGACAAGATAATTACCTCGATAAGCCCATAATTATCCGAGTTAAAAGTCGATCCTTAGCAATGTTTCGCTCTACTCCGGTGCTCCAACCCGCTCCAATAACCCTTAGAAGTTCTACTCAACTTCTTAATAATACTCCAACCAACAATGGAGATTTTCCTTAGGGTTTCGTTTAGTGAGAAGGAAGGTATAATAGTATTTACGGGCTTTTCAGTATAGGTATAACCTTAGAATACTACAAGGTATAAGGCTAAGGTATTAGGGCATTATAACAATACTTTGGAGAGTATTTCTATACCACAAAGGGGGTATTATCTGAAAACAACTAGGCTAGGGGGTGTATACCTCGGCCTACCCACTGGGGGGTACTCTCGGCGAGGGGAGGGTACACTCTCGGCTAGCACCCTAGATGGGGTGCTCTCACGAACTCACCTGAGGGGAGGAGAAGGCGCTCCAGACTTAGGCATTTTGGATGAAGAAGTCTTCAACCTTAAGGGGGTATTTATAGGTCAAGGGATGGCCAACCAAAGGCCAAGATCAATCCATGAGTTAGGCAAGTGTAGGGCTAGGATTTACCAAACACAAATATCCTACCAACCCTTGACTTTTCAAAGGCACAAAAAACGTGCTCCACCCTTGTCCATTTCGTCCTGGGGCGTTTCAAGTCCACCAATGAGAGGGTGCCAAGTGGCGCCCTCTTGTTGGTCCAAAATGTTTTCTCTCGGAAAAATCCGCAAAAATTAAAAATGACATAGCGGAAATTCCCTACGAAGGCTGTGAAAGCGTTTAGTCAAAAACGACTCCAAACGGGTGTTGTGAACAAACATTAATTCGGCCAAGCCTTACTTGAAGTTCGAAATTTCCTACGTACGTCCTCGCGTACATACTCTGGAAATACGGGGTATAACAGCTGGTTACTTTGATGTATATCTACTTGGGTGTCCGGGTAAGGCACCAGTCACGGGCCCGAGTACGGGTCGTGACAGTAAATCACATACATACCTCTTAACTTCTAAGAGTAGAAGGGAACATGAAATATTACCACATGTATATTCCATACATAGAATCATGCCAAAAGAAGGAAGAGGTTCACATACCTCGCGACGATTATCGACAAGTAGCAAAATGCTCCAAAGTACTTCAACCTTGATAGTTATTCCATCCTTCAAGTAGAATACGCTATACTTAGTACTTCAACCTATAATGGCCATAATACGCCTATTAACTTCTTACTTTAGACGTAGAATATTATAAGTGCAAAGTCACTAAATTCTACGGAAAATCGGACAGCACTTCCTTTGTTTCTACATACTTTGCCACCTTTTTCAAGGCCGAATTCAATAACCAAACACGCGCATTTAAGGTCCACAATGCAATTAACAATAGGGGATTACACGCCTACTAGGCGTGTAAAATTCCGCCCTGATTGATATCAAACTAATACAACTACAAGTGTAAATCCGTGACTTGAGATACAATGACACGATTCTTAACCAATTTCCTTTTCAATCCAAATTGTTAGCATAACATGATATCAAGTCGCAATCGATTATAACTACTACAATCTTCAAGTAAGTAACATGCGACGATTCTAAATAACGACCAAATTGTAATTCAATCTTCAAAAGGCTTATATGACATTTCGGTTTTTAGGCTACAACAATCCATAACACTTATAAATCTTCAACACATATACTTCATGCTAGCAAACATGTAAGGCTAACAACAATATATAATCTTGTAACACTTTAAGAGACAAGATTATTACCTCAACGAGTCTTAATCCAACTTCAAATCCAAAGTCGCTCCTTAGCAACTTAGAGCCTCTTCTTGACACTTCAATCCGTCACTTGAGACCCTTAGAATATCCCAAACAACTTCCCTTAAATCTTCCAATCAAAACCTAGGAAAGCAACTAGGTTTTCACCTTGCGACTTGTTACTCCCCATAATTCAAGGACATGTTTAAGAGAATGTAAGTACGGAACACAAGACTTGAAAAGGGTACGAAAGGAAGAATTGTTTTTTCTGACGAAAAATCTTCCGAACGTCGGAAAGGAGAAATGTTCGTTGGTGAGAATTAGATTCTCAAAATGCATTAATTGAAGAGTATGGAACTTATTGTCATTATGGAAATTTATTTTTATGGATTTGGTCACGTGGGGCCCACCCGAGGAATTTTACGTTTTGTGGGACCCACGAGGGTTACGGATTTTTATGGACGAATGGGAGGGCGACACGTGGCACCCCCCCACATGGGCTTGTTCGAATTATGCCAAGGGCAAAAGGGCCATTTGACCAATGTAGAGATGACCAAGTCTTGCTAATTAGAGAGCTTGAGATAATTGACTAGTCAAAGAGCCACTTGGCTTGATCTCTTCCATCCAAACCTAACAAGTGTTATGATCAAGACCCTTCATTGTAGTATATATCCTATACTAGTGCAAGATGACTTTCATACTTAGAAATTTTTTCAAGAACTTGTCTTGTTGAAGAACAAGCTCTCGGCTTTGAGCTTTTTAGGAAGTCAAAAAATTTCAATTGTTGTCCATTATTCACAATACTTTAACCCAAGGTCCCTAAGGGTATTGTAAGGTTATCTCAATAGAAAGATCCCGGAAAAGTGGCGTTTTCGTATTAGTCGCAAGACGGAAACTTAAGGAGTTCTTCAACTTTGAAGTTGGAACTTGAAGATGAGTTCTTCATAGAACTAGGAGTGCTTGGAGCGGATTGGAACATAAGGAAAGGAGCTAAGAATTGCTAAGGAGCGACTTTGAATCTTGGAAATATTAAGGGCTTGTAAAGGTATAATTCTTGTCGTTTTAGTAATTAAGATTACTTATTGTTGTAGCTATGGATATTAGCAAGCATGAGGTATTTAGTATGAAGTTTGATAAGTGTATTGATTGTTGGAACCCTAATCCGAAAACTAGTTTGTTAGCCCTTAAGATTTTAATTCAAGTTGGTTACTAGTTAAGTTGTCATATGTTATATAAGGAAGGAAATTGTGGTTGTTGAAGTTGTTTTTGACTATATAACATGTTGACCCAAGAACTTGGATGGAAAAGAATTGGAAGACTTGTTGTTGTATCACCTTTTAGCCGAGAATGGCATGGAAATTATTGGATTGTTTTGTATTGTTGTGGGGCGGAATTTTACACGTATTGTAAGGCGTGTAATCCCCTTTGTATTTGCTGAATTGATTTGAGCCTTAAATGTGGCGTTTGGTTATTGAATTCGGCCTTGAAAAAGGTGGCAAAGTATGTAGAAACAAAGGAAGTGCTGCCCGATTTTCCGTAGAATTTAGTGACCTTGTACTTAGAATATTCTACGTTCGGAGCTAGAGGTTAATAGACATTTTATGACCATTATAGGTCGAAGTACTACGAGTAGCGTATTCTACTTGAAGGATGGAATAGCTATCAAGGTTGAAGTACTTTGGAGCATTTTGCTACTTGTCGATAATCGTCGCGAGGTATGTGAACCTCTTCCTTTTTTAGACATGATTCTATGTATGGAATATACATGTGGTATTATTTCATGATTCCTTCTACTCTTAGAAGTTAAGAAGTATGTATGTTGATTTACTCTACGTAAGGGTTATGTCTAAGTTATCCTAAGTTCTTACCAAGTCTTATGGGGATGTTGGTAAGAGTCGTTAGGAGGTATTTGGAGCCAAGTTGACTTGGCTAATTTACGGCACGAATGAGAATAAGTATCGAACAAGCCATTGCAGCGTTAATAAAGGAAAATGTAATGACGATAAATTATATTAAAACAAGTAGAATTCTCCATCTGCATAGAAGCTAAGATAAGACAAAATTGTATTACATTTTCTAGATCATGACTGCTTTAATAAGATCGTTATAAACAAGTATAATCTACTCACACACGTAAGGCATATGTACTTCACTTAAAGAATTTACGTTATGAAGTTTTAAGACTATGAACCTTTGACTCCTAAAAGGTTGAGAGACTTTATTTTCAAGTAATGAAACTTGATTTCTTAAAGGAATGAAATTGTCTAAAACCATAAAGGGTTATAACGGCTTTATGGAAAGTTGGTTATAACGGCTTTATGAAAGGTTAAGAGAATGGTTTCCTCTAATAATGTAAGCAAGGGAGTAACTTGAAATAAGGAAGGGTATTTTGATTTAAAGGTATCACTTGCTTAAAGTTTTAAAATAAGGGTCACTTGATTTAGAAGCCGAGAAACGTATTTCTAAAAGTGTAGTGACTTATGTGAAATGTAAACAAGCCTTGATACTACGGGTGTTAGTATCTTGGGGTTTTGTATGAAAAGGAACCTTTTGAAAAGAATGGAAGTACGTAGTACTTTGGGTTAAATTCCCGGATTTTTATGTGTGAAACGAAAGTGTCATGAGTTTATAAAAATGGAAGTCTAAAGGTTTAATGAACTTGTCTATGTTTGCTTGTGATAGCTTTGAGTGCAAGTATTATATGTTTACGTTGTCGTGACTCTCAGTTGGAGGGTCGGCTGTCTTGTTGTAAGTTTACTTGGACGTACGGACAGTGATGTGGGATTCCACGGGTATGCTTCCATTATGATTGATCCTTGGACATGCTTATACGATGTGGGATTCCGGGGCATGTGACCAGGAGGCGGGTTAGATTCCCGGAATTATTTTATTACCCAAGGCCATGCTTATACGATGAGGGATTAGGGCATGCGACTACTATGCGATTATTACTCCATGGGCTATCTCCCGTGAAGACATGTACCACGATGAGGATTAGGGGCATGTTATATTATTACTCCATGGGCTAGCTCCCATGAAGACTGCGCCTACGATGAGGGATGTCGAGGGCACGTTATGGCCATGCTTATACGATGAGGGATTCCGGGGCATGCGGCCACGTTATATATATATATATATATATATATATATATATATGTGTGTGTGTGTTTTATATGTATGTAAAGCGGTGAGTAGGATGCCACGGGCGCGTCACATGGTTATATGTTACACCTACGGCTATCGGCAGTGATGTGGGATTTCACGGGCAGGAGATATATATATGTATTATGTATGTATGCGGCGGTGGCGTAGGATGCCAGGCGCGTCACATGGTTATATGTTACACTTATGGTATCGGCGGTGATGGGGATTCCACAGACGCGCTTTGATATTTGTGTGATTTGATCGCGTCCCAGTTGGGCCAAGGTAGTATACGCCCCTCGTAAAGGTCGGATTATGTTATGAAAGATAAGTAAGTTATATGGTAATGAACTTAATGATTTCTCTAAGTATGTACGTAAGATTTGGCTATAACTCTTAATGGAATGGAAAAGATAATGATGTGCAATTAAGTTCATGAGTGGTAATGACACGGCGAGGATCGGTATGTACTTTTATGCTTGCCTATCATTCTTTTATGATTATGATCATTTCTTGTACTTTATTTACATTCCATATTAAATTTGTTGTTATCGACCCTCTTGAAGTGCGTTAAATGTCCGCGTGTTTAGGTACTGTGATTGTGGATCATGAGCTTAGGATCTCGATTGACATTTTGAGATGGCTCGATGTTCGGAGTTGTCATGGCTATCTATATTGAAGTGCAGCGGGGCCTTGTCCGTCATAGTATTTGTTCAAATCTTAGAGGTGCGTATTCATCGTAAATTTGGGTGGCTAGAGTTGTTTTTACATTGTTAAGCAGTGTAGACCACTTTGGGTAATTTTATGATTATGGCGACCTTATCGGCAGCCTTAGTTTAAAAAAATATGTTATTTATCTTCCATGATTTATTATGTTGTATGATTAGAAGGGTGCGGGTAGGGCCTTAGTCGCGGCTTGGGGTTGGAGTCGTGACAAAAGTGGTATCGAGCGATTAGTCCTCGGAAAGTGTCTGAGGCCGTGTCTAGTAGAGTCTTGATTATCGGTGTGTTGTGCACCACATCTATAATCGTGAGTGCGGGACATTTAGGATTGGTTTCCATTCTTCTCACTCTGAGATCGTGCGATAGAAATTTGTGTTGTTAGGGTCGTCTCTCACTAACGAGTTATGTTGATTGCATTACGAGAAAGCGATGACCGGGAAGGACTATGTGGATTGCGTATCCAGGTTGGTAATGATTATAGTATAGTTGGTATTGTGACATACATCTATACGGAGTTATGTATGAGGGTCAGACGCGTGTTGCCTAGAATGATTTTAGATTACCAGGAGTTGGTAAAGACTAACTAGATACCGGGAAGGTATGGAACAGTTAATGAATTCTCGCCAAGGTCTTATGTTTTATTTTGAGATAATTAGGGAAGGATGAGTTGTCTGATAGGGTGATGAACCCTTAAGAAGTCATGTTAAGGAACTTAATGTAATTCCATGTTAATATATTAAGTTACGTGGTAGGCTTAAGAGAATTGTACGGATGAGGTCCGTATAGAGTAAGTAATGGTTGTTGTGATCAAGACGACACGATTATGGTATTATGAGAAGTTTTTGTACCGTTCTTTGGGGGTGGTAAGGTAGGCTTGGAGCATGGAAATTGCGAGCCTAAGAATATTGATAGCTGAGACCTTAGATATATAAGGCTCTCTCGGCCATAAGATTTTAAGTCGGACGAGGATAAGAGTTAAGTGTGTGGCGATTCGGGGTGAGGACACATTACGGGTCGCCCACTTTGAAATAGAGTGGGATCATGTTTTACCGTAGTTCGGGGTATATATGTGAGGATGTGCGTGCGAGATTACGAGAAATTTTGGAAAGAAAGAAAGATGTGATTTTCGACGGAAAAGTTTAGGTTTTGTGAAGAAAAGGTTCGTTAATGGGGTGGATTCCCAGTTTGGTATTTGGACTTCTTGGATTATATTAGAATTATTGGATTTTATTTTGGAAATGGTCACGTGGGGCCCACGGAGAAATTTACGGTTTGTGGGGGCCCACTTTGTTTTTGAGGTTTTGGTATTTTGGATATTTCGGAAGGCGAAATATTTTGGAGCGAGTCGGGGCGACACGTGTCAGCCCAATGTGGCACTGGCGAAATGGAAGGACAGTGGCTTGTCGCTTGGCGAAATGGGCTAACAAGTGGCAAGCCACTTGTCTAGCAATTCGTTGGCCATGTGGTGTGGTGGGACCACACACATGGCCCAATCTTGACCATACACTTGATAAGATCTTGGCCCTTAATTCCTCTATAAATACCCCTTAAGGTTGAAGAGTATTTCGTCCACAGAAGATTTTCCATAGCAAATACTCACTCCCTTTAGCCTATTTCGTCCCCCTCCTCTTGTGTAGAAAATACTTGGTGTATTGTTGTATAATCCCAAATACCTTGGCCTAGTATCCCTAGTAGTATTCCAAAGTTATTTGATACTAGGAGTAGGAAATCTTACTTTATTCCAATAGCAGTAAGTGAAACCCTAGAAAAATCTTCCTAGCTTGGTTGAAGTATTTAGAAGTTGTTGGAAACTTCTAAGGGTCTCTTGGAGGCGGGTTGGGCGTAAGAGTTGGAGTTAAATGTTGCTCGGGATCGACTTATAACTTGGATAATTTTGGGCTTATCGAGGTAATGATCTATGTCCCTATTGTAATTGGATATTACGTATTTGTAGTAGTTATACTTGAGTATATTATATTGGAAGGATGATTATAAAGGTTTGAATCTGTATTTACATTGGTGTACTTACAGTAGACTTGTGTAGTACTATTGTGAGCGAGAATTGAACACGTCAGGTTAGGCGTGTAATCCACAGGAGTTGTTGGCACAGTAGCGGGCCTTGATAGGGAGAGATTTATGTGTTAGCGGGGAGGTCTTTGCCGAATTTTCGGTAGAATAAGGAATCTTGTATTTAGAATATTCTCTGAAGAGAACTAGAAGTTGATAGATGTATTGTGGCCTTTATAGGTGGATCTTCACGCGGCATACTTGACTTGGCTTGTGGTTTAAGCTAAAAGGTATGTGATTCTTCCTATACTCTTGAGCATGATTGTTGTGAACTATATGATACGGTAGGCGTGCGTGTGTGAAATGAGTTTTGTTTGTTTTAAACATAAAGTGTTATAATGGCTTTATGGGAAGTTAGTTATAACGACTTTATGAAAATAAAAGAAAGATTTGATTTTGAAAGTTAAGAGACTTGATCTTGAAAGATAAGAGACTTGACTTATAACAGGCTTGTTTTGAAAGGAGAAGTAACTTGATTTAAGTATAGGTTACTTGTTTTGGAAAGAGTAAGTTATTGGGTTTTAAAGAGTATACTTGATGTTGTTTAAATGAAAAGCACTTGGTTTTAAAAGTATAGAGTTCTTGATTTTAAATCTTATAAAGATTTTCGGAAGGTGTAGTAATTTGGTTTGAAAGGAAACGTGTTTTTAATACTCACAGTATTAGTATCATGTGGCTTTACGTAAAAGAGGTCTTTTTGAAAGAGCGAAAGTATGTAGTATTTTGGGTTTGAAACCGGATTGTTGATTAAAATGAATGTATGTTGAACTTGCCTATGCTTGTTGTGATAGTCTTTGATGTGCAAGTGTTTTGTTGATATCTTCTAGTGACTGCAGGAGGGCATTATCGATTGATTGATTGGACATCACGGCGTTGGGTGGTCCACGAGTATCGTCCACTTTGAGTATTTGGTTGTGCATGCTGTCGTGACTCTGCGGGAGGGCGGCTATCGATTGATTTCCTTTGGACATCTTGACGCGATGGATGTTCCACGGGCATCGTCGATGGGATGGTTTCATGGCCATGACTTAGGGTGAGATCTTGCGGGCATGCGGTCATTGTGAGGTTCAGATTGTTAGTCCATGAACCGCTAATCTATGAAGCTTGCGCGGTGGCGATCACGGGCTTGATTTATGCGTGTGGTTGTGCACACTTTAGATACTTGTTCTGGTCATTTTCTCGTGTACCGGTAGCCTCTGGTAGATAGCTTAAGATACTTGCCTCGGTCATATCTTGTGAGACGGTAGGCTATTGTACGTTAGCTTAAGATACTTGCCTCGGCCAGTTGCGTGGCTAGCTTTTGGACTGGTAGTTGGCTTCAGTACCTTGCCCGTGATGGGATATGACTAGCTTTTGGGTGGTAGTTAGCTATTCTACTTGGCGTCCGGTTTTGATGACGAGCGAGATCTAGTGTTCAGGTTCACATATGGGTGTTGTTTTACATCATGTACTGCCGGCAGTGAGGAATGAGTTCCACGGGCATGATTGATATTATGGGCGTGAGACCCATAGTTATGTGTGAGTGATCATTTTGGGGATGTGCGTCCCCTTACTTGGCATAACTGTTTACTTATCGCAAAATGGTTTTATAAAATGATGAAATGGGATTTCATTCTGATATTTTCGATTTCACATACTTGGTACTGTTATGCGACCTCGCCCGGCTGCGTTCATCTGCGGTAGAGGTAAATCGGTTGTGGATCCTCGCTCATAGGATCACAGTTCAGCGTATTGGGAAGCTCCGTTTCTCCGGAGGCTTATCTTTTGGTATGTTCCTGAGTTGTAGGTTCTTGTACATTCGAGGTATGGCGGGCCTGTCCGTCATAGTTGTTATTACATTCTTAGAAGTGCGTAATCTTGTTGTGGAAGGGTTGTAAAGGATTATGGCTATTCGGTTTGATATATATACATGAGGCGGCCGTTTTGGTTGCTTTATTTTCTTATGATGTATCTTGTTTCCTTTTTAAGTTTTATTTCGCTGATTTTCTACGATGTTGTATCACTAGGGTGCAGGGTAAGGCACGATCGCGAGTCGGAGTCGTGACAAAAGTGGTATCGAGCGATTAATCCTCGGAAAGTGTCTCTGAACCGTATCTAGTAAGTCTTGATTATCGGCGTTTTGTGCACCACTTTATAATCGGAGGCTATGGGATATTTAGGATTAGTTTCTATTCTTCTCACTCTGAGATCGTGCCTTAGAGTTTGTGTGTAAGTTGGACCCTCCGATGTAGTTCTTTTGTACGATTATGCCTCTGCGAAAACCAGGCCCGAAGGGCAAAGCGGCGAGAGGCTGCAGCGAACACGAGAAATGCTGGCGCGAGCGGTCATTACGAGATAGTGCTTGGACGGCGAGTTTTGTAGCGCCGCCCGGCCCAGCGAGTTTAGAGCGCGGCGGTGGCTACGAGACCACGGTACACGAGCCTCGGTCCACGGCTGGAAGCGAGAGAGATGGGTTACTGAGAGATGGCGATTCTTGGCGGGATCGTGGCGAACACGAGATAATTTGGAATCTGGCGATTCGATTCAGTAGCCCCGTAGTTCACCCGGTCGGATAGTTTGAGGCTACGGGATTTTACGAGTTGTGTCACTTGAGTTTCTGGGTCGAGGCACGAGGATGATCCGCGTGAGTTCATCGTCGATTCTGAGAGGATCATGCAGTGATCGAGCTTGGAGACCGAGTCCGTGATTTTGGTTCGCATCGGTGCGTGATACCGCATGATCGTAGTTTGATCGTGGAGCTGTCGGGAGCATGCGCCCCGGTGTATGGGGCGAGTTCTCGGAGGCATTTCTCGGCCATTTCTTGCCTCCGCAGATGAGAGGCGCGGTAAACGGGTTTACGATCTTTGAGGCGAGGAGGGCGCCTGATTCGGGAGTACAACGTAGAGTTCGACTCGTTGGCTCGATATGTCCCTGCGTTAGTAGCTAATATGGAGGGCGAGTGCACCGCTACGTCACGAGGGCTTGATGACTACTTGGCGAGTCTTGTTGGTGTATCGCTTGTAGGGCATGGACATTGCTCGCGTGCGACTCATGCACTAGGGTGTGAGGCGCGGAGACCGGCGGATTGTCGATACCGAAGAAGAAGGGGGCGCAGGTCGCTGGTGACTTTCAAGCGGATGCGCGGCCAGACTAGTTATCTGTCGCCCGATGCAGTGTAGTCCTCTGATCTTGTGGCTTCCAGTATTCGGGAGCGGTCGGGGCTCGAGGTTGAGTTTTGAGGAGTTGGAGTCGGCGGATGAAGCCACCCGACCTAAGTGTAGCAGTGTGGTAAACCCCATTCGAAGTGTCGAGGACTTGTTTTACATGTGGCGGCGGGGCCATTTTGCGAAATTATCCTACCAGAGGTAGCGTGGATATTGAGACTCGGCCTTCGGGATCTGTTGTGGGTTCTTCGCCTTCGATAGCTAGGCAGGGTGTTCATATCTGCGGCGAGGCGAGCGAGGTCGTGGTGGAAGTTCGATTCTAGCGGTCCTTTGAACCGCCTATTTACAGGTATATCCTTAACCCTCTAGAGACTAGTATGTATTGATGATGTGTTAAGTGTTATGAACGGATAGCGTTGTGTTGTTGATGTGTTAGAAAACATGGTTAGTTGAAAGGATAAGTATGGGGGCATGGAAGGTGTGAACCTTAGAATAGTACATGTTGAGACCTTAGATGTAAGGCCGTCATGAGAAAAAGAATTTACGGTTAGTCTTTGTCGAAATACTTGGATGCGTGAAATGTATTGAGGGATCTTTCCTTGGGTTGTGCGAGATGAAAGTGGTAGCTTTCATGACTTGGATAGGTAAGATTGTTCCGGATCGGGGAACAAGAGTCTGGTGCGATTATCGGTCGGGTTGAGGACCATTTGCGGGTCAACCCGCAGCCCGGTTTGGGGTGGGGTCAGTTCGAGGTGGTCCCGCCAAGTGGTAGGGTCACGAGGGTGCTAAGCCCAGGTTTAGGTAGCCATCGTATGAGTTCATGGATGTGTTCGACTAGAATCAGATCGTAAAGGCCGGGAATGGCCTTAGAGGAAATTGAAGCTAGTGAGATGACCAAGTTTGGAGGTAGTGACTCCAAAGTTTTGGAAGCGAAGCAATGGTGAAGTATGATCGTATCTGATAGAGAGTTTGGGTGTCACGAGAAAGTGCGGCGAGTAAGAAGAGAAGCGAACATGTGTTATGAGAACGGAAGTGATCATTTCTTTTGTGAAGTAAAGATGCGAAGGGAGTATCCTTTAGACCATGGGTGTGAGCTTTTTGTGATGTTAGAGGTGATTCCTCGTTGGCTTGAATTTGTATGATATACTATGGCCATTGATGGCGTGATTGGTTTCGTAAGTATAGTAGTGAAGACTATACCGGCGCTTGAGTGTTTGGAGACTTCGAAGGAACATTCGGGACGAATGTTTCTAAGGGGGGAAGAATGTTATACCCCATAGTTCCAGGGTATATATGTGAGGATGTACGTACGAGATTACGACAGAAATTTTGGAAAGAAAGAAAGATGTGATTTTTCGACGGAAAAGTTTCCGGTTTTTGTGAAGAAAAAGGTTCGTTAATGGGAATTGGATTCCCAGATTTGGTATTTGGACTTCTTGGATTATATTAGAATTATTGGATTTTATTTTGGAAATGGTCACGTGGGCCCACGGAGAAATTTACGGTTTGTGGGGCCCACTTTGTTTTTGAGGTTTTCGTATTTTGGATATTTTGGAAGACGAAATATTTTGGAGCAGTCGGGGCGACACGTGTCACCCCATGTGGCACCTTGGTCGAAATGGTGGGACCAGTGGCTGACAACACTGTCTTGGCGAAATGGGCTAACAAGTGGCAAGCCACTTGTCTAGCATTTGGCCATGTGGTGTGGTGGGACCCACACACACATGGCCCAATCTTGACCATACACTTGATAAGATCTTGGCCCTTAATTCCTCTATAAATACCCCTTAAGGTCAAGAGTATTTCGTCCACACTTGAAGATTTTCCATAGCAAATACTCCCTCCCTTTAGCCCTATTTCGTCCCCCCCTCCTCTTGTGTAGAAAATACTTGGTGTATTGTTGTATAATCCCAAATACCTTGGCCTAGTATCCCTAGTAGTATTCCAAAGTTATTTCAATACTAGAGCCTAAATACTACTTTATTCCAATAGCAGAAAGTGAAACCCTAGAAAATCTTCCTAGCTTGGTTGAAGTATTTAGAGAAGTTGTTGGAAACTTCTAAGGGTCTCTTGGAGCGGGTTGGAGCGTAAGGAGTTGGAGCTAAACGTTGCTCAGGATCGACTTATAACTTGGATAATTTTGGGCTTATCGAGGTAATGATCTATGTCCCCCTATTGTAATTGGATATTACATGTTGTAGTAGTTATACTTGAGTATATTATATTGGAAGGATGATTATAAAGGTTTGAATCAGATTTACATTGACTGCATTACAGAGACTTGTGTAGTATTATTGTGAAGCGAATTGAACACGTCAGGTTAGGCGTGTAATCCTCAGGAGTTGTTGGCACAGTAGCGGGCCTTGATAGGAGGAGATTTATGTGTTAGCGGGGAGGTCTTTGCGAATTTTACGTAGAATAAGGAATCTTGTATTTAGAATATTCTACGAAGAGAACTAGAAGTTGATAGATGTATTGTGGCCTTTATAGGTGGATCTTCTACGCGCGGCATACTTGACTTGGCTTGTGGTTTAAGCTAAAAAGGTATGTGATTCTTCCTATACTCTTGAGCATGATTGTTGTGAACTATATAGTACGGTGAGGCGTGTGTGTGAAATGAGTTTTGTTTGTTTTAAACATAAAGTGTTATAATGGCTTTATGGGAAGTTAGTTATAACGACTTTATGAAAATAAAAGAAAGATTTGATTTTGAAAGTTAAGAGACTTGATCTTGAAAGATAAGAGACTTGACTTATAAACGACTTGTTTTGTAAAAGGAGAAGTAACTTGATTTAAGTATAGGTTACTTGTTTTGGAAAGAGTAAGTTATTGGGTTTTAAAGAGTATACTTGATGTTGTTTAAAATAAAAAGCACTTGGTTTTAAAAGTATAGAGTTCTTGATTTTAAATCTTATAAAGATTTTCGGAAGGTGTAGTAATTTGGTTTGAAAGGAAAACGTGTTTTTAATACTACGAGTATTAGTATCATGTGGCTTTACGTAAAAAGAGGTCTTTTTTTGAAAGAACGAAAGTATGTAGTATTTTGGGTTTGAAACCCGGATTGTTGATTAAAATGAATGTATGTTGAACTTGCCTATGCTTGTTGTGATAGTCTTTGATGTGCAAGTGTTTTGTTGATATGCTGCCGTGACTCTCTGGGAGGGCCGGCTATCTGATTGATTGATTGGACATACTGACGTTGGGTGGTCCACGAGTATGCGTCCACTTTGAGTATTGACTGGTTGTTCTGTACTGCCGTGACTCTCTGGGAGGGCCGGCTATCTGATTGATTTCCTTTGACACGCCGACGCGATGGATGTTCCACGCACGCGCCCGCAGGATGGTTTCATGGCCATGACTTGAGGTGAGATGCCGGCATGCGGTCATTGTGAGGTTCGGGATTGTTAGTCCATGGACCGCTAATCCATGAAGCTTCGCGTGACGAGCGATCACGGGCTTGATTTGTACGTGTGGTTCAGCCAAACTTTAGATACTTGTTCTGGTTATTTTCTCGTGTACCGGTAGCCTCTGGTAGATAGCTTAAGATACTTGCCTCGGTCATATCTTGTGAGACGGTAGGCTATTGTACATTAGCTTAAGATACTTGCCTCGGCCAGTTGCGTGGCTAGCTTTTGGACTGGTAGTTGGCTTCCGTACCTTGCCCGTGATGGGATATGACTAGCTTTTGGACTGGTAGTTGGCTATTCTACTTGGCCCGATCGGTTTTGATGACGCATGCAGGATCTAGTGTTCAGGTTCACATATGGGTGTTGTTTTACATCATGTACTGCCGGCAGTGAGGAATGAGTTCCACGGGCATGATTGATATTATGGGCGTGAGACCCATAGTTATGTGTGAGTGATCATTTTGGGGATGTCGTCCTTACTTGGCATAATCGCATTTATCGCAAAATGGTTTTATAAAATGATGAAATGTGATTTCATTCTGATTTTCATTTCACATACTTGGTACTGTTATCGACCTCCCCGGGGCTGCGTTCATGCCGCAGGTAGAGGTACATCGGTTGTGGATCCTCGCTCATAGGATCACAGTTCAGCGTATTGGGAAGCTCCGTTTCTCCGGAGGCTTATCTTTTGGTATGTTTCCCTGAGTTGTAGGTTCTTGTACATTGTGGTATGGCGGCCCCGTCCGTCATAGTTGTTGTTACATTCTTAGAGGTCTGTAGTACTGTTGTGGGCAGGGTTGTAAAGGATTGTAACTGTTCGGTTTGATATATATACATGAGGGCGACCGTTTTGGTTGGCCTATTTTCTTATGATGTATCTTGTTTCCTGTTTAAGTTTTTATTTCCGCTGATTTTCTCTGATGTTGTATCACTAGGGTGCCCGGGGTAAGGCACCAGTCGCGGGCCCGAGGTCGGGTCGTGACAAAAGTGGTATCAGAGCAGTTAATCCTCGGAAAGTGTCTACAGACCGTATCTAGTAGAGTCTTGATTATCGGCGTGTTGTGCACCACACCTATAATCAGGAGGCTATGGGATATTTAGGATTGGTTTCTATTCTTCTCACTCTGAGATCGTGCCTTAGAGCTGTGTGTAAGTTGGACCCCTCTGATGTAGTTCTTTTGTACCAGTTATGCCTCTGCGAAAGGCAACCAGGGCCCAGAAGGGCAAGGCAGCAGAGGGAGCTGCGAGCAGAACACAGAGGAGTACGAGGGCGCAGGCCCGGTCATTACCTGAGATAGTGCTTCAGACGGCGAGTTTTGTGACGCCGCCATTCCCAGCAGAGTTTAGAGCCGCAGCAGTGGCTACAGAGACCACGGTACCTGAGCCTCCAGCCCCACAGCCTGAAGCAGAGGAGATGGGTTACAAGGAGATGGCCCGCCATCGGGTCGATCGTGGCGACACGAGGATAGGCCGGACGCAGCAGCCAGATTCCAGAGCCGTAGTTCACCCCGCATCGGATAGTTTGAGGCTACGGATTTTCTCGAGTTGTGTCCCGCGAGTTTTACGTCGAGGCTCGAGGATGATCCGCATGAGTTCATCCGTCGATTCCATGAGGATCATGCGAGTGATCAAGGCTTCGAGACCGAGTCCGTGATTTTCGGTTCGCGATCGGCCGCGTGATACCGCAGCCGATCGTTTGATTCGCGAGCTGTCCCGGGGAGCACGCGCCCCATGTATGGGACGAGTTCTCGAGGCATTTCTCGCCATTTCTTGCCTCCGCAGATGAGGAGGGCACGCCGATGTGTTTCGATCTCGAGACGGGAGGACGCGCCGGGAGTACAACGTAGAGTTCGACTCGTTGGCTCGATATGTCCTCGCGTTAGTAGCTAATATGGAGGACAGGTGCACCGCCACGTCACGGCTTGATGACTACTTGGCGAGTCTTGTTCGTGTATCGCTTCACCGGCATGGACATTGCTCGACGCAGCTCATGCACTAGGTGTGAGGCACGGAGAGACCGACGGATTGTCGAATACCGAGAAGAAGGCCGTGACGGCAGGTCCTTTGGTGACTTTCAAGGCGGACGCGCAAAGAAGAGACTAGTTATACGCCATCGCCAAGACAAAGTGTGGTCCTCACGCCTTCGTGGCTTCCAGAGTATTCGGGAGCAGTCGGGGCTCCAGGTTCGTGTTTTCGGGAGTTGGGGTGCCAAAACGAAGCCTCCCGACCTAAGTGTAGCCAACAGGTAAACCCCATTCGGGGGAGTGTCAGAGGACTTGTTTTACATGTGGCCAGCAGGGCCATTTTGCGAGAAATTGTCCTACCAGAGGTAGCGTGGATATTGAGACTCGGCCTTCGGGATTGTGGGTTCTTCGCCTTCGATAGCTAGGCAGGGTGTTCATATACCGGCAGGCCAGAGCAGGGGTCGTGGTGGAAGTTCCCAGTTCTAGCGGTCCTTTGAACCGCCTATTTACAGGTATATCCTTAACCCTCTAGAGACTAGTATGTATTGATGATGTGTTAAGTGTTATGAACGGATAGCGTTGTGTTGTTGATGTGTTAGAAAACATGGTTAGTTGAAAGTATAAGTATGGGGGCATGGAAGGTGTGAACCTTAGAATAGTACACGTTGAGACCTTAGATGTAAGGCCGTCATGAGAAATAGAATTTACTGTTAGTCTTTGTCGAAACACTTGGATGCGTGAAATGTATTGAGGGATTTTTCCTTGGGTTGTGCGAGATGAAAGTGGTAGCTTTCATGACTTGGATAGGTAAGATTGTTCCGGATCGGGGAACAAGAGTCTGGTGCGATTATCGGTCGGGTTGAGGACCATTCGCGGGTCAACCCGCAGCCCGGTTTGGGGTGGGGTCAGTTCGAGGTGGTCCCGCCAAGTGGTAGGGTCACGAGGGTGCTAAGCCCAGGTTTAGGTAGCCATCGTATGAGTTCGTGGATGTGTTCGACTAGAATCGGATCGTAAAGGCCGGGAATGGCCTTAGAGGAAATTGAAGCTAGTGAGATGACCAAGTTTGGAGGTAGTGACTCCAAAGTTTTGGAAACTGAAGCAATGATGAAGTATGATACGATATCTGATAGAGAGTTCGGTGTGCGAGATGGTACGAGTAAGAAGAGAAGCGTTTAACATGTGTTATGAGAACGGAAGTGATCATTTCTTTTGTGAAGTAAAGATCAAGGAGTATCCTTTAGACCATGGGTGTGAGCTTTTTGTGATGTTAGAGGTGATTCCTCGTTGGCTTGGATTTGTATGATATACTATGGCCATTGATGGCGTGATTGGTTTCGTAAGTATAGTAGTGAAGACTATACCGGCGCTTGAGTGTTTGGAGACTTCGAAGGAACATTCGGGACGAATGTTTCTGTTATACCCCGTAGTTGCAGGGTATGTATGTGAGGACGTACGTACGAGAGTACAGCAGAAATTTTGAAAGAAAGAAAGATGTGAGTTTTCGACGGAAAAGTTTCCGGTTATTTGTGAAGAAAAAGGTTCGTTAATGGGAATTGGATTCCCAGATTTGGTATTTGGACTTCATAGATTATATTAGAATTTTGAGATTTTATTTTCGGAAATGGTCACGTGGGCCCACGAGAAATTTACTGCTTTTGGGGCCCGCTTTGTTTTTGAGATTTCGGTATTTTGGATATTTTGGAAGACGAAATATTCGATGAATCGGGGCGACACGTGTCACCCCATGTGGCACCCTTGGCTGATTTACATTTGTGCACAACACCTTGCTAGAGTCGTTTCGACTAAACGCTTTCAGAACTTGCGAAGGAAAATTCCGCTATGTCGTTTTGTATTTTTGCGGATTTTTCCGAGAGGCGAAACATGCAGGCCAACGGGAGGGTGACATGTGTCACCTCACAATGGAAGCATGGGGCGCACTTGGCCGACCGAGGGGCAGTGGTGCTAGATATTTGTGTAGATATTTGAGGGTTTTAAGGAGTAGGGTCTGTGGTGCACTTGGCTTGATCTCGCCTTACACTTGCCTTGCACATGGCTTGATCTTGGCCATTGGTTGGCTTTTGGTTTTGCTATAAATACCCCTTATGTTGATGAACTCTTCATCCACAAATGAAACCTTCCAAGCCTAAAATCCTCCTCCTCTAGTGTTGAGTTCGTCCCAACTCATCCCCTCTTTTGAGAGTCTTGCCGAGGCCTCCTCCTCCCCTTTGTGGTGCCTTGCCGTGGGTACCCCTAGCCTAGTTGTTTTCAGATAATACCCTTTGTGGTATAGAAATACTCCCTAGTATTGTTATAATGCCCAAAATACCTTAGCCTTGTACCTTGTAGTATTCCAAAGATACCTCTTTACGTAGAGTCCGAAATACTACCTTTTGTCCTTTAGTCTCAAACCGAAACCCTAAGGAAATCTTCATAGTTGGTTGAAGTATTTGAGTAGAAGTTGGTTAGAACTTCTAAGGGTTGTTTGGAGTGGTCGAGCGCACTGAGAGAGCTAAACCTTGCTCAGATCGACATTATAACTTGGATAATTTTGGGCTTATCGAGGTAATTATCTTGTCCTCTATTGTAATTGGAAATTACATGTTTGTTAGAATATATAGTTGAAGTATACTATATATGGAACTATACTTAGTATTCGCAATGTCTTTTGACTTAAGCTGAAGAATAAAGAATCGAATGAATCAGTATTTACATAGGATCGTATTGCGATGAGACTTGTGTAGTATCGAGTAGAATTGTACACGTCCGGTAGGCGTGTAAACCCCACTGGTTGGCTTGTAGCCACTCGATAGAGAGGAGATTTACGCTGCCATGTGGAGGTCGCCGAATTTTATATAGAAAGATAGAAACTTGTGTTGTGGGGTTAATAGACGTTTTGACCTTTATAGGTGAAAGTACTAAGAGTAGCGTATTCTACTCAAGTAGTGGAAAGGGCTAGCAATGTTGTAGTACTTGGAGCATTTTGCTTATTGTAGATAAATCGTCGCGATGTATTTGAACCACTTCCTATCTTTTCTAGCATGATTGTTGTGAACTATGTAGTACGGTAGACGCATACGTGCTAAGTGATTTGGTTGGTTTAAAACATAGGGTGTTATAATAGCTTTATGGGAAGTTAGTTATAACGACCTTATGTAAGTGAAAATGGTTTACTGATGTTAGAAGTTAAGAGACTTGATCTTATAAGATAAGAGACTTAACTTATTTGTTTTAATGTGGATGTTTGTGTGAAACCTCATTCGTGAGTAATGAGTACTTGGTTTTTAAAGAGATAATGTTTTACTGATTTCGGGAATCGAATGTATCGACAGCACCACCGCAATGTTAATAAAAGGAAAATGTATTGAATAATGATGTGTTGTATTAAAACCAAGAGAAACCTCCATCCGCATAAGCTAAGATAAGACAAAATGATATTACATTTTCTAGATCATGGTCTTTGTAATAAGATCGTTATAAACAAGAATAAACTACTCACATATATGACATATGTTACTCAATTGTTCTAAAAGGAATCAAGTGATTAAGGTTGGGCACTATGAAACCATTTGAAAATGCGAAGCTTGAGTAATTGAAACTAGGCAACCTGGAACTTAGGAAAAGAATGTTGTTACTTGGTTTTGAAAAGGAAGGTGGGTTGGTCATTCTAATACTACGGTATCGGGTGACTTTTATAAAAGAAATGGATCTCTTTAAAAGAACTTAACGTATGTAGTACTTTGGGGTTAAAACCCGACTTTGGCATAAAATGAAAGTACTTTGAGTTGTGTGAAACTTGCCTATGCTTGTTGTTGTGAAACTTGCCTATGCTTGTTGTTGTGAAACTTGCCTATGCTTGTGATGATAGCCTTTGTTGTGCAAGTGTGGTATTTACGTATACCGCGCTCTCGATAGAGGTCGGTCGACTTGTTGAGAACTTACTTGGACGCGTCTTTGGCGTGATGGAGAATTCCACGGGTATGATTCCATTTTGATTATCGTTGTTGTTGATGTCACATGGACATGTCTACACCGACGCAGAATTCGGCACGCGTTACGCGTCGGGTTGATTACCCGATATATTGTTATTGTGGTTACATGGACATGTCTACACCGAGGTAGAATTCCGGGGCATGTGGCCACGCGGCAGGTTGATCACCCAAAGATATTATTGTTGATGTCACATGGACGTGTTCACACCGAGGTAGAATTCCGGGGCATGTGGCGTGGGCATTGGTATTATTGTTGCATCATGGACATGTCTACACCGATGCAATTCCGGCATGCGCCATGATGCGAACATGATTGATGTTGTGGGCGTGAGACCCATAGTTATATTTGAGTGATGACTTGAGGCGTGAGTCCTCGATCGACATGATCGCTTTATGTTGTGAATCGTAGTTTGGTTATCATACATGTCTCTGCTTTATATAGACTAGTATGATTTCATTACGATATCTTTTACGATTTCACATACTTGGTACTGTTATCGACCTCGGCCGAGGCTGCGTTCATGCCGCAGTGAGGTACATCGGCCGTGGATCCCCGCCTAGGATCACGCCAACAGATTGGGAAGCTCCGCTTTCTTGGAGGCTTATCTTTTGTATGTGTTCCCTGAGTTGTAGGTTCTTGTACATTCGTGGTATGGCGGCCCCGTCCGTCATAGTCGTTGTAAATCTTAGAGGTCCGTAGTCTTGTGTGGCGAGGTTGTAAAGGATTAAAATGTTCGGTTTTATTTATATATCTGAAGGCAACCGCTTTGGTTGGCCTGCTTATTATTATATCTCTTGTTTCATGACTCATGTTTTATTTTCCACGGTTTTCTCGATGTTGTATCACTAGGGTGCCCGGATAAGGCACCGCGAACGCCCCGAACGGTCGTTACAAAAGTGGTATCGAGCGATTAATCCTCGGAAAGTGTCTACGCATCGTGTCTAGTAGAAGTCTTGATTATCGATGTGTTGTGCACCACATCTATAATCGTGGAGGCTGCAGACATTTAGGATTGGTTTCCATTTTCTCATTACGAGATCGTGCCTTAGAGTATGTTGTAAGTTGGACCCTCCGACGTATCTCGCTTTTACGATTATGCCTCCGCGCAAGGCAACCAGAGCCTGGCGGCAAGGCACCGAGGTGCCGCTAGTGAGATCTGAGGAGTACGAGGGCGCAGCCGACAAGACTGAGGTTGTGCTTGACGGCGGGTTTTGGACGCCGCCACCCCCAAAGAAGTTTAGAGCCGCGGCCGTGGTCGATGAGACTACAGCACTGAGCCTCCAGCCCCACACCGGCAGGAGATGGGTTACGCGAGATGGCCCGATTCTTGCCGCCGTGGTCGTGGCCAGATATGAGGATAGGCTGGATGCAGCAGATTCAGCCCAGAGCACCGATGGTTTACCCCGAGCGATAGTTTGAGGCTACGGACTTTCCGAGTTGTAGCCCGCGAGTTTTATGGGTCGAGGCTCGAGGATGATCCGCAGGAGTTCATCCGGCGATTCTGCCGATCACGCGGTGATCAAGGGTTCAGAGAGCGAGTCTGTGAGCTTTGGTTAGCTTCGGCTGCGTGATACCGCATTCGATTGGTTTGATTCATGGGTGCTTTCCCGGGGAGAGCATGCACCTCCAGCAGTATGGGATGAGTTTTCGGGGCTTTCTCACGCACTTCTTGCCTCCGCAGATGAGAGGGCACGCCGACAGATTTTTGATGCTTAAACAGAGCGCGCACGGTTCGGAGTACAATGTGGAGTTCGACTCATTGGCTTGACGTCCCGGCGTTGGTAGCTAGTATGGAGGATCGAGTGCACCGATATGTTACAGTGGCTCGATGATTACATGTCGAGGCATGTTCGTGAGTAGCCCTTCACCGGCATGGACATTGCCCGCATGCAGCTCATGCACCGGGATGTGAGGCACGGAGAGGTCGACGGAATGACCAAGATCGCGAAGAGGGCCGTAACAACAGTGGTCCTTTGGTGACTTTCGAGGCGGACCGCCTCGAAGATACTAGTTTTGTACCTCCGCCAAGGCAGAGTGGTCCTCCACAACCTTGAGTATTCGGGAGCGGTCGTGGCTCGAGGTTCGTTTCGGGAAGTAAGGGTGTTGGCGGATCGGTCACCCCTACCTCGGTGTGGTCGATGTGGTAGACCGCATTTCGGGAGTGTCGTGGTGCGGGGAGCTTGTTATTTTGCGGCCAGCGGGGCCATTTTGCAGGAACTGTCCGACCAAGGGTAGCACGGATGTTACGACTCACCACCGGATCGGGCTGGTTCATCGCTTTCTACGATGCTACCGCAGGCGTGCCTATGATTAGAGTGAGCGGTAGCTTCGTGTATATCCTTAACCCTCTAGAGTTTTGGTATGCTTGTTATGATGGTCTCATTATTATGTGCTATGTACGAATAGCGTTGTGTTAATTGTGAGTTAGAAAACATGCTTAGTTGGGGATACGTATGGGGCATGGTAAGTGTGAACCTTAGACTATGTCACGACTGAGACCTTAGGGGTAAGGTCGTCTTGAGTTAAAGATTTATTTTTGACCCTTATCAGAGTAGTAGTATACGTGGGATTTATTTGTGTGATAAGTCCGTGGGTAGTGTGAGATGGAAGTGGTAGCTTTCATGATGTGAATTAGTAAGATTTTTCCGAATCGGGGAACAAGAGTTTGGCGCTGTTGGTGGTCGGGTGGAGGACCATTTGCGGTCAACCCAGAACCCGGTTTGGGGTGGGGTCAGTTCTGGGTGGTCCCGCCAGGTGGTAGGGTCACGAGGATGCTAGGCCCAAGTTTGTGCGACCAACGTATGAGTTCGTGGACGCGTTCGACCAGAAGCGGTTCGTAAAGGCCGGGAATGGCCTTAAGGAAGTTTGAGGTTAGTAAGATGACCAAGTTTGGAGGTAGTGACTCCAGAGATTTTCGGGAACGGAAGTAATGACTGAAGTATGGTACATACTGGGAGAGTTCAAGTGTTCGAGAAGGGCACGACGAGTAAGGAAGGAAGATAACGTGTGTTATTTCGTGGCCATGTGTGGCGTTGACAACTTGTTAGAGGAACTTCATCGATATCCGTCTTGAGAAGGAACATTCGGGACGAATGTTTCTAAGGAGGGGAGAATGTTATACCCCGTAGTTGCAGGGTATGTATGTGAGGACGTACGTACGAGAGTACAGCAGAAATTTTGAAAGAAAGAAAGATGTGAGTTTTCGACGGAAAAGTTTCCGGTTATTTGTGAAGAAAAAGGTTCGTTAATGGGAATTGGATTCCCAGATTTGGTATTTGGACTTCATAGATTATATTAGAATTTTGAGATTTTATTTTCGGAAATGGTCACGTGGGGCCACGGAGAAATTTATTTGTGGGGCCCGCTTTGTTTTGAGATTTCGGTATTTTGGATATTTTGGAAGACGAAATATTCGGCGAATCGGGGCGACACGTGTCACCCCATGTGGCACCCTTGGCCGATTTTACATTTGTGCACAACACCTTGGTTAAGTCGTTTTGACGAAACGTTTTTGCGTAACTGCGAAGGAAAATTCCGGCTATGTCGTTTGTATTTTTGCGGATTTTTCCGAGAGGCGAAACATTCGGGCCAGCGGGAGGGTGACATGTCACCTCACAATGGAAACATGGGGCGCACTTGGCCGAATTGAGGGCAAGTGGTGCTAGATATTTGTGTAGATATTTGTGAGGGTTTTAAGGAGTAGGGTCTAGGGTGCACTTGGCTTGATCTTGCCTTACACTTGCCTTACACATGGCTTGATCTTGGCCATTGGTTGGCTTTTGGTTTTGCTATAAATACCCCTTATGTTGATGAACTCTTCATCCACAAATGAAACCTTCCAAGCCTAAAATCCTCCTCCTCTAGTGTTGAGTTCGTCCAACTCATCCCCTCTTTTGAGAGTCTTGGCCGAGGCCTCCTCCTCCCTTTGTGGTGCCTTGGCGTGGGGTACCCCACTAGCCTAGTTGTTTTCGTATAATACCCTTGTTGTGGTATAGAAATACTCCCTAGTATTGTTATAATGCCCAAAATACCTTAGCCTTGTACCTTGTAGTATTCCAAAGATACCTCTTTACGTAGAGTCCAGAAATACTACCTTTTGTCCTTTTAGTCTCAAACCGAAACCCTAAGGAAATCTTCATAGTTGGTTGAAGTATTTGAGTAGAAGTTGGTTAGAACTTCTAAGAGTTGTTTGGAGTGGTTTGGAGCGCACTGAGTGAGCTAAACCTTGCTCGGGATCGACATTATAACTTGGATAATTTTGGGCTTATCGAGGTAATTATCTTGTCCCTCTATTGTAATTGGAAATTACATGTTTGTTAGAATATATAGTTGAAGTATACTATATATGGAACTATACTTAGTATTCGGCAATGTCTTTTGACTTAAGCCTGAAGAATAAAGAACTGAACTTAATGTATTTACATAGGGTATTGCAGTAGACTTGTGTAGTATTACTGAGTAGAATTGTACACGTCAGGTAGGCGTGTAAACCCCTGGTTGGCTTGGTAGCCGGCCTCGATAGAGGAGGAGATTTCTGCCATGTTGGGGAGGTCTTGAATTTTCTATAGAAAGATAGAAACTTGTGTTTTGGGGTTAATAGACGTTTTGACCTTTATAGGTGAAAGTACTAAGAGTAGCGTATTCTACTCAAGGAGTGGAAAGGGCTAGCAAGGTTGTAGTACTTGGAGCATTTTGCTTATTGTCGATAAATCGTCGCGAGGTATGTGAACCTCTTCCTATCTTTTCTAGCATGATTGTTGTGAACTATGTAGTACCAGACGCATACGTGCTAAGTGATTTGGTTGGTTTAAAACATAGGGTGTTATAATAGCTTTATGGGAAGTTAGTTATAACGACCTTATGTAAGTGAAAATGGTTTCTTGATGTTAGAAGTTAAGAGACTTGATCTTATAAGATAAGAGACTTAACTTATTTGTTTTAATGTGGATGTTTGTGTGAAACCTCATTCGTGAGTAATGAGTACTTGGTTTTAAAGAGATAATGTTTTACCGATTTCGAATCGTAATGTGTATCGACAGCACCAACTGCAGCGTTAATAAAAGGAAAATGTATTGAATAATGATGTGTTGTATTAAAACCGGTAGAAACCTCCATCCGCATAGAAGCTAAGATAAGACAAAATGATATTACATTTTCTAGATCATGGCTTTGTAATAAGATCGTTATAAACAAGAATAAACTACTCACATATATGACATATGTTACTCAATTGTTCTAAAAAGGAATCAAGTGATTAAGTTTGGGAACTATGAAACCATTTGAAAATGAGAAGCTTGAGTAATTGAAACTAGGCAAACTGGAACTTAGGAAAAGAATGTTGTTACTTGGTTTTGAAAAGGAAGGTGGGTTGGTCATTCTAATACTACGGGTATCGGGTGACTTTTATAAAAGAAATGGATCTCTTTTAAAAGAACTTAACGTATGTAGTACTTTGGGGTTAAAAACCCGGACTTTGGCATAAAATGAAAGTACTTTGAGTTGTGTGAAACTTGCCTATGCTTGTTGTTGTGAAACTTGCCTATGCTTGTTGTTGTGAAACTTGCCTATGCTTGTGATGATAGCCTTTGTTGTGCAAGTGTGGTATTTCTGTGTTACCGCGTCTCTCGATAGAGGGCCGGTCGACTTGTTGAGAACTTACTTGGACGTGCTGGCAGTGATGGAGAATTCCACGGGTATGTTTCCATTTTGATTACTGTCTTGTTGTTGATGTCACATGGACATGTCTACACCGATGCAGAATTCCGGGGGCATGCGGCCATGCGGTCGGGTTGATTACCCGATATATTGTTATTGTGGTTACATGGACATGTCTACACCGAGGTAGAATTCCGGGGGCATGTGGCCACGCGCAGGTTGATCACCCAAGATATTATTGTTGATGTCACATGGGCGTGTTCACACCGAGGTAGAATTCCGGCATGTGGCCGTAGGGCATTGGTATTATTGTTGCATCATGGACATGTCTACACCGATGCAATCCGGGCATGCGGCCATGATGCGAACATGATTGATGTTGTGGGCGTGAGACCCATAGTTATATTTGAGTGATGACTTGAGGGCGTGAGTCCCTGACTGGACATGACTGCTTTTATGTTGTGAACTGTAGTTTGGTTATCATACATGTCTCCTGCTTTATATAGACTAGTATGATTTCATTACGATATCTTTTACGCCACATACTTGGTACTGTTATCTTGACCTCCTTCGGGGCCGTTCATGCCGCAGTAGAGGTACATCGGCCGTGGATCCCGCTCTTAGGATCACGATTCAGATTGGGAAGCTCCGTTTCTTGAGGCTTATCTTTGGTATGTGTTCCACGAGTTGTAGGTTCTTGTACATTCGTGGTATGGCGGGCCACTGTCCGTCATAGTCGTTGTAAATCTTAGAGGTGCGTAATCTTTGTGGCGGGGTTGTAAAGGATTAAACTGTTCGGGTTTTATGTATATACAGAAGGCAACTGTTTTGGTTGGCCTGTTTATTATTATATCTCTTGTTTAATGACTCATGTTTTATTTTCCATTGGTTTTCTCGATGTTGTATCACTAGGGTGCCGGATAAGGCACGATGAAGCCCGAACGGGTCGTTCTTTCTAAGGGGAAGAATGTTATACCGTAGTTCCGTGGTATATATGTGAGGATGTGCGTGCGAGATTACGGTGAAATTTTGGAAAGAAAGAAAGATGTGATTTTTCGGAAAAAGTTTAGGTTTTTGTGAAGAAAAGGTCCGTTAATGGGAATTGGATTCCCAGATTTGGTATTTGGACTTCTTGGATTATATTAGAATTATTGGATTTTATTTTCGGAAATGGTCACGTGGGGCCCACGGGAGAAATTTACGGTTTTGTGGGGCCCACTTTGTTTTTGAGGTTTTCGGTATTTTGGATATTTTCGGAAGACGAAATATTTTGGACGAGTCGGGGGGCGACACGTGTCACCCCCATGTGGCACCTTGGCCGAAATGGTGGGACAAGTGGCTAGACACTTGTCCCTTGGCCGAAATGGGCTAACAAGTGGCAAGCCACTTGTCTAGCAATTTCGTTGGCCATGTGGTGTGGTGGGACCCACACACACATGGCCCAATCTTGACCATACACTTGATAAGATCTTGGCCCTTAATTCCTCTATAAATACCCCCTTAAGGTTGAAGAGTATTTCATCCACACTTGAAGATTTTCCATAGCAAATACTCCCTCCCTTTAGCCCTATTTCGTCCCCCCCTCCTCTTGTGTAGAAAATACTTGGTGTATTGTTGTATAATCCCAAATACCTTGGCCTAGTATCCCTAGTAGTATTCCAAAGTTATTTCAATACTAGGAGCCGGAAATACTACTTTATTCCAATAGCCGTAAAGTGAAACCCTAGAAAAATCTTCCTAGCTTGGTTGAAGTATTTAGAGAAGTTGTTGGAAACTTCTAAGGGTCGCTTGGAGCGGGTTGGAGCGTAAGGAGTTGGAGCTAAACGTTGCTCAGGATCGACTTATAACTTGGATAATTTTGGGCTTATCGAGGTAATGATCTATGTCCCCCTATTGTAATTGGATATTACATGTTGTAGTAGTTATACTTGAGTATATTATATTGGAAGGATGATTATAAAGGTTTGAACTGTATTTACATTAGACCGCATTTACATGAGACTTGTGTAGTATTATTGTGAAGCAGAATTGAACACGTCCGGTTAGACGTGTAATCCCCTGGGAGTTGTTGGCCTGGTAGCGGGCCTTGATAGGGGAGGAGATTTATGTGTTAGCGGGGGGGAGGTGCTGCCGAATTTTCTGTAGAATAAGGAATCTTGTATTTAGAATATTCTACGAAGAGAACTAGAAGTTGATAGATGTATTGTGGCCTTTATAGGTGGATCTTCACGCGGCATACTTGACTTGGCTTGTGGTTTAAGCTAAAAGGTATGTGATTCTTCCTATACTCTTGAGCATGATTGTTGTGAACTATATAGTACGGTAGACGACGCGTGTGTGAAATGAGTTTTGTTTGTTTTAAACATAAAGTGTTATAATGGCTTTATGGGAAGTTAGTTATAACGACTTTATGAAAATAAAAGAAAGATTTGATTTTGAAAGTTAAGAGACTTGATCTTGAAAGATAAGAGACTTGACTTATAAACGACTTGTTTTCAGAAAAGGAGAAGTAACTTGATTTAAGTATAGGTTACTTGTTTTGGAAAGAGTAAGTTATTGGGTTTTAAAGAGTATACTTGATGTTGTTTAAAAGAAAAGCACTTGGTTTTAAAAGTATAGAGTTCTTGATTTTAAATCTTATAAAGATTTTGGAAGGTGTAGTAATTTGGTTTGAAAGGAAAACGTGTTTTTAATACTACGAGTATTAGTATCACGTGGCTTTACGTAAAAAGAGGTCTTTTTGAAAGAACGAAAGTATGTAGTATTTTGGGTTTGAAACCGGATTGTTGATTAAAATGAATGTATGTTGAACTTGCCTATGCTTGTTGTGATAGTCTTTGATGTGCAAGTGTTTTGTTGATATCTTTGTGACTCTCAGGGAGGGCGCTTATCGATTGATTGATTGGACATCACGGCGTTGGGTGGTCCACGGTATCGTCCCACTTTGAGTATCGATTGGTTGTTGCATCGCCGTGACTCTGGGAGGGCCGGCTATCTGATTGATTTCCTTTGGACATGCTGACGCGATGGATGTTCCACGGGCATGCGTCCAGTAGGATGGTTTCATGGCCATGACTTCCGAGGTGAGATGCCGGGGCATGCGGTCATTGTGAGGTTCAAATTGTTAGTCCATGGACCGCTAATCCATGAAGCTTGCCGCGGTGACGAGCGATCACGGGCTTGATTTGTACGTGTGGTTCAGCCAAACTTTAGATACTTGTTCTGGTTATTTTCTCGTGTACCGGTAGCCTCTGGTAGATAGCTTAAGATACTTGCCTCGGTCATATCTTGTGAGACGGTAGGCTATTGTACGTTAGCTTAAGATACTTGCCTCGGCGATGCGTGGCTAGCTTTGGATCGTAGTTGGCTTCCGCATTGCAGTGATGGGATATGACTAGCTTTGACCGTAGTTAGCTATTCTACTTGCCCGTCGGTTTTGATGACGCAGCGTGATCTAGTGTTGAGTTCACATATGGGTGTTGTTTTACATCATGTCTGCCGGCGATGAGAATGAGTTCCACGGCATGATTGATATTATGGGCGTGAGACCCATAGTTATGTGTGAGTGATCATTTTGGGATGTCGTCCCTTACTTGGCATAATCGCATTTATCGCAAAATGGTTTTATAAAATGATGAAATGTGATTTCATTACTGATTTTCAGTTTCACATACTTGGTACTGCAGATCGACCTCGCCCGGGCTGCGTTCATGCCGCAGTAGAGGTACATCGGTTGTGGATCCTCGCTCATAGGATCACCAACAGATTGGGAAGCTCCGTTTCTCCGGAGCCTTATCTTTTGGTATGTTCCCTGAGTTGTAGGTTCTTGTACATTCAGGGGTATGGCGGGGCCCTGTCCCGTCATAGTTGTTGTTACATTCTTAGAGGTCTGTAGTACTGTTGTGGGCAGGGTTGTAAAGGATTGTAACTGTTCGGTTTGATATATATACATGAGGGCGACCGTTTTGGTTGGCCTATTTTCTTATGATGTATCTTGTTTCCTTTTTAAGTTTTTATTTCCGCTGATTTTCTCTGATGTTGTATCACTAGGGTGCCCGGGGTAAGGCACCAGTCGCGGGCCCGAGGTCGGGTCGTGACAAAAGTGGTATCGAGCGATTAATCCTCGGAAAGTGTCTCTGACCGTATCTAGTAGAGTCTTGATTATCGGCGTTTTGTGCACCACACCTATAATCGTGAGGCTATGGATATTTAGGATTAGTTTATTCTTCTCACTCGAGATCGTGCCTTAGAGCATGTGTAAGTTGGACCCTCCGATGTAGTTCTTTTGTACCCGATTATGCCTCTGCGAAGGCAACCGTGGCCCGGAAGGGCAAAGCGGCGAGGAGGCTGCGAGCGAACACGAGGAGTACGAGGCGCAGCCGGTCATTACCGAGATAGTGCTTGACGGGCGAGTTTTGTGGCGCCGCCCCAGCGAGTTTAGAGCGCAGCGGTGGCTACGAGACCACGGTACTGAGCCTCACCCCACACTGGAGCAGAGGAGATGGGTTACAAGGAGATAGCCCGATTCGAGTCGATCGTGGCGACACGAGATAGGCCGGATGCAGCAGTTCCGATTCGAGCCCCCGTAGTTCACCCGGTCGGATAGTTTGAGGCTACGGGATTTTACGAGTTGTGTCCCGCGAGTTTTACGTCGAGGCACGAGGATGATCCGCATGAGTTCATCCGCCGATTCTGAGGATCATGCGAGTGATCAAGGCTTCGAGACCGAGTCCGTGATTTTCGGTTCGCATCGTGCGTGATACCGATGATCGTTTGATTCGTGGGAGCTGTCGGGGAGCATGCGCCCCACTGTATGGGACGAGTTCTCGAGGCATTTCTCGCCATTTCTTGCCTCCGCAGATGAGAGGCACGCCGGCGAGTTTACGATCTTTGAGGCGGGAGGACGCAGATCGGGAGTACAACGTAGTTCGACTCGTTGGCTCGATATGTCCCCTGCGTTAGTAGCTAATATGGAGGACGAGTGCACCGCTACGTCCACAGGCTTGATGACTACTTGGCAGAGTCTTGTTCGGGTGTATCGCTTCAGCCGGGCATGGACATTGCTCGCATGCAGGCTCATGCACTAGGGTGTGAGGCACGGAGAGACTGACGGATTGTCCAATACCAGCAGAAGGCCGGGGCGCAGGTCCTTTGGTGACTTTCAAGGCGGATCGCAGCAAGAGACTAGTTATACGCCGTCGCCCGACTGATGTGGTCCTCTACGCCTTGAGGCTTCCAGAGTATTGGAGCAGTCGTGGCTCCAAGGGTTGAGTTTTCAGGGAGTTGGGGTCTTTAAACGGCCACCCGACCTAAGTGTAGCGGTGGTAAACCCCATTCGAAGTGTCGAGGACTTGTTTTACATGTAGCGGCAGGCCATTTTGCGAAATTGTCCTACCAGAGGTAGCGTGGATATTGAGACTCGGCCTTCGGGATTGTGGGTTCTTCGCCTTCGATAGCTAGGCAGGGTGTTCATATCTGCAGCGAGCAGGCGGGTCGTGGTGGAAGTTCGATCTAGCGGTCCTTTGAACCGCCTATTTACAGGTATATCCTTAACCCTCTAGAGACTAGTATGTATTGATGATGTGTTAAGTGTTATGAACGGATAGCGTTGTGTTGTTGATGTGTTAGAAAACATGGTTAGTTGAAAGTATAAGTATGGGGGCATGGAAGGTGTGAACCTTAGAATAGTACACGTTGAGACCTTAGATGTAAGGCCGCATGAGAAATAGAATTTCTTGTTAGTCTTTGTGAAACACTTGGATCGTGAAATGTATTGAGGATTTTTCCTGGTTGCGAGATGAAAGTGGTAGCTTTCATGACTGATAGGTAAGATTGTTCGGATCGGGAACAAGAGTCCGTGCGATTATCGGTCGGGTTGAGGACCATTCGCGTCAACCCGCAGCCTTTAAGTGGGGTCGGTTCGAGGTGGTCCCGCCAGTGGTAGGGTCACGAGGTGCTAAGCCCGTGTTTAGGTAGCCATCGTATGAGTTCGTGGATGTGTTCGACTAGAATCGGATCGTAAAGGCCGGAATGGCCTTAGAGGAAATGAAGCTAGTGAGATGACCAAGTTTGAGGTAGTGACTCCAAAGTTTTGGAAATCAAGCAATGATGAAGTATGATACGATACATAGAGTTCGTGTCACGGAAAGGCACGACGAGTAAGAAGAAGCGAACATGTGTTATGAGAGCGGAAGTGATCATTTCTTTTGTGAAGTAAAGATGCGGGCGAGTATCCTTTAGACCATGGGTGTGAGCTTTTTGTGATGTTAGAGGTGATTCCTCGTTGGCTTGGATTTGTATGATATACTATGGTCATTGATGGCGTGATTGGTTTCGTAAGTATAGTAGTGAAGACTATACCGGCGCTTGAGTGTTTGGAGACTTCGAAGGAACATTCGGGACGAATGTTTCTAAGGGGGGAAGAATGTTATACCCCGTAGTTCCAGGGTATATATGTGAGGATGTACGTACGAGATTACGACAGAAATTTTGGAAAGAAAGAAAGATGTGATTTTTCGACGGAAAAGTTTCCGGTTTTTGTGAAGAAAAAGGTTCGTTAATGGGAATTGGATTCCCAGATTTGGTATTTGGACTTCTTGGATTATATTAGAATTATTGGATTTTATTTTCGGAAATGGTCACGTGGGGCCCACGGGAGAAATTTACGGTTTTGTGGGGCCCACTTTGTTTTTGAGGTTTTCGGTATTTTGGATATTTTCGGAAGACGAAATATTTTGATTCAGTCGGGGCGACACGTGTCACCCCATGTGGCACCTTGGCGAAATGGTGGACAGTGGCTAGACACTTGTCTCCTCGAAATGGGCTAACAAGTGGCAAGCCACTTGTCTAGCAATTCGTTGGCCATGTGGTGGTGGGACTCACACACACATGGCCCAATCTTGACCATACACTTGATAAGATCTTGGCCCTTAATTCCTCTATAAATACCCCCTTAAGGTTGAAGAGTATTTCATCCACACTTGAAGATTTTCCATAGCAAATACTCCCTCCCTTTAGCCCTATTTCGTCCCCCCCTCCTTTTGTGTAGAAAATACTTGGTGTATTGTTTTATAATCCCAAATACCTTGGCCTAGTATCCCTAGTAGTATTCCAAAGTTATTTCAATACTAGAGGAAATACTACTTTATTCCAATAGCCGTAAAGTGAAACCCTAGAAAACTCTTCCTAGCTTGGTTGAAGTATTTAGAGAAGTTGTTGGAAACTTCTAAGGGTCGCTTGGAGCGGGTTGGAGCGTAAGGAGTTGGAGCTAAACGTTGCTCAGGATCGACTTATAACTTGGATAATTTTGGGCTTATCGAGGTAATGATCTATGTCCCCCTATTGTAATTGGATATTACATGTTGTAGTAGTTATACTTGAGTATATTATATTGGAAGGATGATTATAAAGGTTTGAACTGTATTTACATCGACCGTACTTACAGACTTGTGTAGTATTATTGTGAAGCGAGAATTGAACACGTCAGGTTAGGCGTGTAATCCAGGAGTTGTTGGCACATGGCGGTGATAGGGAGAGATTTATGTGTTAGCGGGAGGTCTGCGAATTTTACGTAGAATAAGGAATATTGTATTTAGAATATTCTACGAAGAGAACTAGAAGTTGATAGATGTATTGTGGCCTTTATAGGTGGATCTTCTACGGCATACTTGACTTGGCTTGTGGTTTAAGCTAAAAAGGTATGTGATTCGTCCTATACTCTTGAGCATGATTGTTGTGAACTATATAGTACGGTAGACGTACGTGTGTGAAATGAGTTTTGTTTGTTTTAAACATAAAGTGTTATAATGGCTTTATGGGAAGTTAGTTATAACGACTTTATGAAAATAAAAGAAAGATTTGATTTTGAAAGTTAAGAGACTTGATCTTGAAAGATAAGAGACTTGACTTATAAACGACTTGTTTTCAGAAAAGGAGAAGTAACTTGATTTAAGTATAGGTTACTTGTTTTGGAAAGAGTAAGTTATTGGGTTTTAAAGAGTATACTTGATGTTGTTTAAAAGAAAAAGCACTTGGTTTTAAAAGTATAGAGTTCTTGATTTTAAATCTTATAAAGATTTTCGGAAGGTGTAGTAATTTGGTTTGAAAGGAAAACGTGTTTTTAATACTACGAGTATTAGTATCATGTGGCTTTTACGTAAAAAGAGGTCTTTTTTTGAAAGAACGAAAGTATGTAGTATTTTGGGTTTGAAACCCGGATTGTTGATTAAAATGAATGTATGTTGAACTTGCCTATGCTTGTTGTGATAGTCTTTGATGTGCAAGTGTTTTGTTGATATGCTGCCGTGACTCTCTGGGAGGGTCGGCTATCTGATTGATTGATTGGACATCGACGGCGTTGGGTGGTCCACGAGTATCGTCCACTTTGAGTATCGATCGGTTGTTGCATCGCCGTGACTCGGGAGGGCCATTATCTGATTGATTTCCTTTGGACATGCTGACGCGATGGATGTTCCACGGGCATGCGTCCAGTAGGATGGTTTCATGGCCATGACTTCCGAGGTGAGATGCCGGGGCATGCGGTCATTGTGAGGTTCAGATTGTTAGTCCATGGACCGCTAATCCATGAAGCTTGCCGCGGTGACGAGCGATCACGGGCTTGATTTGTACGTGTGATTCAGGCACACTTTAGATACTTGTTCTGGTTATTTTCTCGTGTACCGGTAACCTCTGATAGATAGCTTAAGATACTTTCCTCGGTCATATCTTATGAGACGGTAGGCTATTGTACGTTAGCTTAAGATACTTGCCTCGGCCAGTTGCGTGGCTAGCTTTTGGACTGGTAGTTGGCTTCCGTACCTTGCCCGTGATGGGATATGACTAGCTTTTGGACTGGTAGTTGGCTATTCTACTTGGCCCGATCGGTTTTGATGACGCAGGCAGGATCTAGTGTTCAGGTTCACATATGGGTGTTGTTTTACATCATGTACTGCCGGCAGTGAGGAATGAGTTCCACGGGCATGATTGATATTATGGGCGTGAGACCCATAGTTATGTGTGAGTGATCATTTTGGGGATGTGTGTCCCCTTACTTGGCATAACTGTTTACTTATCGCAAAATGGTTTTATAAAATGATGAAATGTGATTTCATTACAGTATTTTCAGTTTCACATACTTGGTACCTGTTATCGACCTCCTTCGGGCCGCGTTCACGCCGCAGTAGAGGTACATCGGTTGTGGATCCTCGCCATGGAGCCTGAGGCGTATTGGGAAGCTCCGTTTCTCCGAGGCTTATCTTTTGGTATGTTCCACGAGTTGTAGGTTCTTGTACATTCAGGGTATGGCGGGCCCCGTCGTCATAGTGTTGTTACATTCTTAAGTGCAGTAATCTTGTTGTGGGTAGGGTTGTAAAGGATTGTAACTGTTCGGTTTGATATATATACATGAGGGCGACCGTTTTGGGTGGCCTATTTTCTTATGATGTATCTTGTTTCCTGTTTAAGTTTTTATTTCCGCTGATTTTCTCTGATGTTGTATCACTAGGGTGCCCGGGGTAAGGCACCAGTCGCGGGCCCGAGGTCGGTCGTGTGCATCGATTGGTAGTAGTTCGCCACGTGTGGTCACGAGGGTGCAAGGCCCAAGTCTAGTTAATTGTTTTACGGGTTCGTGGACACGTTCCACCGGAACCAGGTTGTGAGAGCCAGAAATGGCCTTATGTTGTTTAAAAGAGTGTTTGGGGTGGTAGCTGAGCGGGAATATGAGGTTTTCCCGGTGATGATACAGTCGTCAGACCCTAGTAGACCTAGTAGAGATGATTACGGTAGATTTTGAGGTCATTATGAGTATTGTCACGACCCGATCCCGGGCCCGTGACTGGTGCCTTACCCGGGCACCCAAGTAGTCATACATCAGAGTAATCAGCGGAATATAAAAACAAGACATGAAAAGAGAAACAGTTTATCTGAGAAAAAGTTGTCTTTCGGCATATATATACATATCAACAGTGAACAGTTACATCCCAACTTTACAACAGAACAACAGACCTCTAAGGAAGTAAACAACTATGGCGGGACAGGGCCCCGCCATACCCTGAATGTACAAAATATCTACCATGACAGGGAGATCATACCCAAAAGTCGAGCCTCCGGAAAAGATGGAGCTCCTGACACCAAAGTAAAGATCCTTAGGATGCGGATCTAGCACCTGCTTTCTCTTACCTGCGGCATGAACGCAGCCCCCCGAAGGAGGTCAGTACAACAGGTACCAAGTATGTGAAACTATAAAGTACTTTAAATGAAATCATATCATTTTAAAACCAATTTTACAAATATGTACGAAACAACCAATGTAACCGCACATAGTGCCACATCACAAACAAGAGCAATAATAGGTAAACTGTAACAGGTCTTTTCTAGGCTGTGAATGATCGAAGCAAGGCCAATCGCCCATAGTATCATTATGCATGCCTAATCCTGGACTCCCGCAGTCCGCATAGGCCACCTAGGCCCGCATGAGGTATTTCCCGCATCGAGGGTAGCTACTCTTCGGCATCTTCCTGGACTCTCGTAGTCCGCATGGCCACATAGACCGCATGAGGTATTCCCCCGCACACTAACACGAACTCGTAGCTCGCATAGGTCCACGGACCCGCAGAGGCATCCTCGTGACGGGGCGGCAACCCCAAAGATATCATGTCAAGAGGTGAGTGGTATAATACTAACATAACGGCTTATCGTTAAACAACATAAGCACAATAAGAATAACCTCTCAAACGTTACAAGACACTAATACACATAGCATCATAATATGTCAACTCATCCAAACATCTTATTATACTTTCCAGAAATCAATACAAGTCTTTCATAAACACATAAGTAAACCGTTCCTTTTATCTTTCTTAAGTCGTTATACCTAACTTCCCATAAAGCTAGTATAACTCTTAAGCTTTTTGTTTAAAAACCAAGTATTTCTCTTCTTTCAAAAATGATTCATAATTATTTTGAAATACTTCAAGATTCTTATTGTTTAGACTCAAGTCAAAAGACGTCAAGTAAAACCATGTTCAGTTAACACACATACGTCTACCGTACTATATATATATGTTTAAAAATATCATGCTCAAGAGGATAGGAAGAATCACATACCTCCTCGGCGAAATCCACCTGCCAAGTCGAATATGTCGCGCGCATAGTATCAACCTATAATAGTCAAATACGTCTATTAATCTCTAGACTACTCTGTAGAATATTCTAAGCAGAAGGTTCTTAATTCTACGGAAAATTGGGCAGCATTTCCTACCACAAACTACTCAAGTTCATCAGAATACATACCTATGTAAGTACAGTTCAATTCTCTCCTCTTATACCATCCTTCTATGTAATTACAGTTCAATTCTCTTCTTTAATATCCTTCAATGTAATTACAGTTCAATTCTCTTCTTTAATATCCTTCTATAAATCTTATACTTATTTCTATATTACTACAGTATGTGATCTCCAATTACAATAGAAGGATAAGATTATTTACCTCGATAAGCCCAAAATTATCCAAGATATAAGTCGATCCTGAGCAAGGTTTAGCTCCTAATCTGTACGCTCCAATCCGCTCCAAGAAACCCTTAGAAGTTTCTACACAACTTCTTCTTACTACTTCAACCAACTATGAAGTTTCTCCTAGGGTTTCGTTTAGTGACTAAAGGAAGTATGGTAGTATTTTCCGGGCTCTAAGTATAGAGGTAACTTTGGAAATACTACAAGGGATTGGCTAAGGTATTTGGGAATAGTATCAATACTTTGGAGAGATTTCTCTACCAAAAGGGGGGGTGTTTCGGCTAGAGCTCTCTAGAGGGGGGGGGAGATGGTGTTGACAGAGCTTCTCCAAAGGGGGGGGGGAGTTTTGAGACTTGGAAAATGATTTGTGGATGAAGAATTCTTGCACTAAGGGGGGGGGGGTATTTATAGGACTACCAAGGGCCAAGATTAAGGCAAGTGGAGGGCAAGTGGAGGGTGTAGATTTGCACATGTGTACCTTATCCATCTACTCCACAAATATCACAAAATATCCTACCTAACCTTGACCAATGTTTAAGGCCTTTTTCTTGACAAAAACGTGCCAAGAATTGCCCACCCAAACCGTCCACTTGAGGGTGAGAAGTGTCGCCCTCTCGTTGGTCCAAAATATTTCATCTCTCGGAAAAATCCGCAAAAAAATAAATTATTGAACACGCAAAATTCCCTTACAAGGTTCGGAAAATTTTTCGTCGGAAAAACAATCTTTTTCACTAGTTGTGCACAAATTTCGCCCCTTATGCCTAACTAAGGCTTAAACTTTTGTATGTACGCCCTCACATACATACTCAGGAAAATACGGGGTATAACAAGTATGGGCTAGTTGGCTTCGTGAGTGCCAAGGTTGACATCTTAGTATAAGTATTGTTATGTGGCCATGAGTGGCATATATTGTATGAAGGGTGTAGTAAAAGGAGACTATGTCGCTATCTAAATAGATTGGACTCCGAAAGAACATTCGGGGACAAATGTTTCTAAGGGGGGAAGAATGTTACACCCCGTAATTCAAGGACATGTTTAAGAGAATGTAAGTAAGGAACACAAGACTTGAAAAGGGTACGAAAGAAAGAATTGTTTTTCCGACGAAAAATCTTCCGAACGTCGGAAAGGAGAAATGTTCGTTGGTGAGAATTAGATTCTCAAAATGCATTAATTGAAGAGTATGGAACTTATTGTCATTATGGAAATTATTTTTACGGATTTGGTCACGTGGGGCCCACCAGAGAAATTTTACGTTTTGTGGGACCCACGAGGGTTACGGATTTTTATGGACGAATGGGAGGGCGACATGTGGCACCCCCACATGGGCTTGTTCGAATTATTCCAAGGGCAAAAGGGTCATTTGACCAATGTAGAGATGACCAAGTCTTGCTAATTAGAGAGCTTGAGATAATTGACTAGTCAAAGAGCCACTTGGCTTTATCTCTTCCATCCAAACCTAACAAGTGTTATGATCAAGACCCTTCATTTTAGTATATATCCTATACTAGTGCAAGATGACTTTCATACTTAGAAAATTTTTCAAGAACTTGTCTTGTTGAAGAACAAGCTCTCGGCTTTGAGCTTTTTAGGAAGACAAAAAATTTCAATTGTTGTCCATTATTCACAATACTTTAACCCAAGGTCCCTAAGGGTATTTTAAGGTTATCTCAATAGAAAGATCCCGGAAAAGTGGCGTTTTTTCGTATTAGTCGCAAGGCGGAAACTTAAGGAGTTCTTCAACTTTGAATTTGGAACTTGAAGATGAGTTCTTCATAGGCTTCTAAGGAGTGCTTGGAGCGGATTGGAACATAAGGAAAGGAGCTAAGAACTGCTAAGGAGCGACTTTGAATCTTGGAAAGATTAAGGGCTTGTAAAGGTATAATTCTTGTCGTTTTAGTAATTAAGATTACTTATTGTTGTAGCTATGGATATTAGCAAGCATGAGGTATTTAGTATGAAGTTTGATAAGTGTATTGATTGTTGGAACCCTAATCCGAAAACTAGTATGTTAGCCCTTAAGATTTTAATTCAAGTTGGTTACTAGTTAAGTTGTCATATGTTATATAAGGAAGGAAATTGTGGTTGTTGAAGTTGTTTTTGACTATATAACATGTTGACCCAAGAACTTGGATGGAAAAGAATTGGAAGACTTGTTGTTGTAGCACCTTTTAGCCGAGAATGGCATGGAAATTATTGGATTGTTTTGTATTATTGTGGGGCGGAATTTTACACGTATTGTAAGGCGTGTAATCCCCTTTGTATTTGCTGAATTGATTTGAGCCTTAAATGTGGCGTTTGGTTATTGAATTCGTCCTTGAAAAAGGTGGCAAAGTATGTAGAAACAAAGGAAGTGCTGCCCGATTTTCCGTAGAATTTAGTGACCTTGTACTTAGAATATTCTACGTTCGGAGCTAGAGGTTAATAGACATTTTATGACCATTATAGGTCGAAGTACTACGAGTAGCGTATTCTACTTGAAGGATGGAATAGCTATCAAGGTTGAAGTACTTTGGAGCATTTTGCTACTTGTCGATAATCGTCGCGAGGTATGTGAACCTCTTCCTTCTTTAGACATGATTCTATGTATGGAATATACATGTGGTATTATTTCATGATTCCTTCTACTCTTAGAAGTTAAGAAGTATGTATGTTGATTTACTCTACGTAAGGGTTATGTCTAAGTTATCCTAAGTTCTTACCAAGTCTTATGGGGGATGTTGGTAAGAGTCGTTAGGAGGAATTTGGAGCCAAGTTGACTTGGATAATTTACGGCACGAATGAGAATAAGTATCGAACAAGCCATTGCAGCGTTAATAAAGGAAAATGTAATGACGATAAATTATATTAAAACAAGTAGAATTATCCATCTGCATAGAAGCTAAGATAAGACAAAATTGTATTACATTTTCTAGATCATGACTGCTTTAATAAGATCGTTATAAACAAGTATAATCTACTCACACACGTAAGGCATATGTACTTCACTTAAAGAATTTACGTTATGAAGTTTTAAGACTATGAACCTTTGACTCCTAAAAGGTTGAGAGACTTTATTTTCACGTAATGAAACTTGATTTCTTAAAGGAATGAAATTGTCTAAAACCATAAAGGGTTATAACGGTTTTATGGGAAGTTGGTTATAACGGCTTTATGAAAGGTTAAGAGAATGGTTTCCTCTAATAATGTAATCAAGGGAGTAACTTGAAATAAGGAAGGGTATTTTGATTTAAAGGTATCACTTGCTTAAAGTTTTAAAATAAGGGTCACTTGATTTAGAAGCCGAGAAACGTATTTCTAAAAGTGTAGTGACTTATGTGAAATGTAAACAAGCCTTGATACTACGGGTGTTAGTATCTTGGGGTTTTGTATGAAAAGGAACCTTTTGAAAAGAATGGAAGTACGTAGTACTTTGGGTTAAATTCCCGGATTTTTATGTGTGAAACGAAAGTGCCATGAGTTTATAAAAATGGAAGTCTAAAGGTTTAATGAACTTGCCTATGTTTGCTTGTGATAGCTTTGAGTGCAAGTATTATATGTTTACGTTGTCGTGACTCTCGGTTGGAGAATTGGTTGTCTTGTTGTAAGTTTACTTGGACGCACGGCGGTGATGTGGGATTCCACGGGTATGCTTCCATTATGATTGATCCTTGGACATGCTTATACGATGTGGGATTCCGGGCATGTTACCGGAGGCGGGTTAGATTCGGTTGTTTTATTACCCATGGCCACGCTTATACGATGAGGATTCGGGCATGCGACCATGCTATGTACGATTATTACTCCATGGGCTAGCTCCCATGAAGACATGTACCAGATGAGGATTAGGGGCATGTTATATTATTAGTCCATGGGCTAGCTCCCGTGAAGACTGCGCCTCACGATGAGGACGCCGAGGCACGTTATGGCCATGCTTATACGATGAGGATTTGGGGCATGCGGCCACGTTATATATATATCTATATATATATATATATATATGTTGTATATGTATGTCTGACAAGCGGTGAGGTAGGATGCCACGGGCGCGTCACATGGTTATATGTTACACCTACGGCTGTCGGCAGTGATGTGGGATTCCACGGGCAGGAGATATATATATGTATTATGTATGTGTACGCCGGCAGTGAGGTAGGATACCACGGGCGCGTCACATGGTTATATGCTACACTTATGACTGTCGGCAGTGATGGGGGATTCCACGGGCACGCTTTGATATTTGTGTGATTTGATCGCGTCCCAGATTGGGCCGGGTAGTATATGCGCCCCTCCATAAAGGGCCGGATTATGTTATGAAAGATAAGTAAGTTATATGGTAATGAACTTAATGATTTCTCCTAAGTATGTACGTAAGATTTGGCTATAACTCTTAATGGAATGGAAAAGATAATGATGTGCAATTAAGTTCATGAGTGGTAATGACACGGCAGGATCTGGTATGTACTTTTTATACTTTCCCCTGTCATTCTTTTGTACAGTTATGATCTGTTTACTGTACTTTATTTCCGTTCCATATTAAATTTTTGTTATCGACCCTCTTGGCCGCGTTAAATGTCCGCAGTTTAGGTACGATTGTGGATCCATGAGCTTAGGATCTGATTGACATTTTGAGATGGCTCCAATGTTCCGGAGTTGTCATGGCTATGTATATTCAGGGGTACGGCGGGGCCTTGTCCCGTCATAGTATTTGTTCAAATCTTAGAGGTTTGTATTCATCTGTGGGCTGGACTGGCTAGAGTTGTTTTTTTTACATTGTTAAACAGTGTAGACCCTTTCGGGTAATTTTTATGATTATGGCAGCCTTATCGGCTTGGCCTTAGTTTTAAAAAAAAAGTGTGTTATTTATCTTCCGCAGTTTATTATGTTGTATGATTAGAAGGGTGCCCAGGCAGGGCACTAGTCGCGGCCCGGGGTTGGGTCGTGACACGACTAATACGAAAATAATCTTTTTCCGGGATCTTTCTATTGAGATACCCTTACAATACCCTCATGAACCTTGGTTTAAAGTGTGGAGCTTATTGGACAACAAACAAATTTTTTTCTTTTTTTTGGAAGGTGAACCCGAGAGCTTCAAGCTTTCTTCATCCAATTTCTTGAAAATTTTCGAAGTATGGAAAGATTGTCTCACTACTAGTATCCTTATATAGCAACATGGAGGGCTAAGATTAATACATGTGTGTGGTTTGGATGCAAATCTTTTAAATATCAAGCTAAGTGGTCCCATTGACCAAGTCAATAATATCAAGCTCTACTACTAGCAAGACTTTGTCATCTTAATAATGGTCAAATGACCCTTTTGTCCATTCCCAAAATCGTCCAAGACCAATCTAGGGTGTGACACGTGTCGCCCTCCCATTCGCTGCAACATTTCATTTTCCGACAATTCCATAATTCCGACAAATATTTACTAGACTCAAATCTTAACATTTTTGAATTCTTACGTACGTTCTTATAACCATGTCCTGGAAATTCGGGGTGTAACATTCTTCCCCCCTTAGAAACATTCGTCCTCGAATGTTCTTTCGGAGCTCCATCTATCATTTCTCGGCATAATCTCACAAAACTACACTTAATGAAACCTAATTAAGCCACATATGGCCCTAATACCTCGCACACGCATATCCGTCCATCATAAGCCCAAAAGGGATTATCTTTGCGTACTTCCAACCCCTTCTAGCATATACATAGTCTCAATATAATTTGTTCATGACACTTAAACATACAACAACTTTATCATGCATACAAGTTTCTAAAGGGTCAAAGACATACCTGAAATCATATAGGCGGTTCAAAGGACCGCTAAAACTGGGAACTTCCACCACGACCTCTGCCACGGCCTGTCGGTGCATGAATATCCTGCCTAGCTATTGAAGGCGAAGAACCCGCAACTGATCCAGTAGACTGTGCTGTCCCACCAGGACCCCCTCTATAAGGACACTCTCTTAACATATGGCCTAGACGACCACAAGAAAAACAAACACCGTCTGCGCGCGACATACCCCAGAATGGAACCTACCACACTGGGCGCATTGAGGCAAAGGTGGCCTCGACTGACTCGAACCCCCATCTCCCTGAGACCCTGAAGCTCTAGAGACCTGACCGGCCCCTGCATTCCCGGGGTTGTAAAACCCCCTGCCGGAAAACTGTGGAGGAGCACTCGGTGCTATCTGCAATGTAGACCTAGTCTTCTGCTGAGGTTGTCCGCCTCGAAAGTTACCCTGAAACCCGGCCGTCTTGGCCCTCTTGGGCTGGACTGTGTCTGGCTGGTCCTCTCTCTCTCTGTCTTGATCCTCGTGCATAAGCTCGCATCTGGCAATATCCATACACGGCTGAAGGGCCCACTCCCGCATCGGTAATCATATAACGGTCTAGCCCCATCACATAGCGGTGAACTGCATGCGCCATGTCGGCCCACAATAGTATCGCATACCGCCAACGAGTCAAACTCGGGTTGTACTCCCTGATGGTCCTCTCATTCTGCCTCAATGACAAGAACCTATCAACACGGGCTCTCCTCATTTCAGGAGGCAAAAAGTGATCAATAAAGGCCTCCGTGAACTCCTCCCAAACAGCTGGAAGAGCACAATCACCTCACGACAGCTCCCATGACTCAAACCAGTTCAACGCAATATCGCGTAACCGGTAATAGGCTAGCATAACTGACTCTGTCTCCGAGGCCCTAAGCACCTGCATAGTCCGCTGTAACTGCCGAATATACTCCTGCGGATCCTCCTCAGACCTCGAACCATAGAACTCGGGTGGATGACAACCCAGAAAATCCCGAATCCATGGCCGGCTCACAGGGTTAGCTACTGCTCATGTCATGCCGCGCTACTATCTGGTCAATAACCTAATCGCTCTCCATAATCTCTAAACTCGCCCCGGTGCAGGCTGGAGGCTCGGTGCGGAACCTCTCGAGCTACCGCGCTCGGCTCCTCACGATCTGCCGGCGTGGCTGAACTCGCCGATCCTCCTACTACCTCAGGCATAGTCTGTGCCCGATTCCTGGTAACCCTCTGCGTACCACTAGAAGCTCCTGCTGCTGCCTTGTCCTTCTGGGCCCTGGTCACCTTCCGTGGAGGCATAACTGTTACATAAGAATAGGTCAGAGAGGATTCAACCTACTATGACAGCTCTACTGCACGATCTCAAAGAGAGAAGAATGGAAACCAATCCTAAATGTCCTGCGACCTCACGATTATAGATGTGGTGCCTGACACACCGATAATCAAGACTCTACTAGACACGATGCGTAGACACTTTCCGAGGACTAATCGCTCGATACCACTTTTGTCACAACCCAGGGCGGCCGTGCCCTACAGGCACCCTTACAGGTATACATCAGAGATAATCAGCGGAACATACATGAAACTTATAAAATAAAACAACAGAAATAAAACAACAGGTTAGCCGATAGGGCTACCTTCCTGGACATATATATACAACCGAAGTAGTTGCCTCCTTTCCTTTACAAACTGACCCACAATATGTGACTACAGACCTCTAAGAGTTTTAACATAACAACAGTGGCGGGACAGGGCCCCGCCATACCCCTGAATATACATGAATCTACAACCTCAGGGGGAAACCGTACCAAGAGATAAGCCTCCGGAGTAAATGGAGCTTTTTCCCAAAAATTGAACAGATATCCTAAGAGCAAGGATCACCAATGTCACGACCTGTTCCGGGGCCCGTGACTGGTGCCTTACCCGGGCACCCAAGTAGACATACATCAGAGTAATCTGCGGAATATAAAACAAAACATGAAACAAAATGAAGTGTGAAACAGTTTATCTGCGAAAAGTTGCCTTTCGGCATATATAAACATACACTTGAACAGTTACATCCTTTTTACAAACTCTGCCCATAACAGTACTACAGACCTCTAAGAGTTGATATAACAACAATGGCAGGACAGGGCCCCGCCATGCCCCTGAATGTAAGTACCTACAACGACAGGGGACTATACCACAGATAAGACTCCGGAGAAACGGAGCTTCCCAAACTATCAGCGTGACCACATGGCGAGGATCAACAAGCGGTGTACCTCTACTGCGGCATGAACGGCCCCGAAGAGTCGATAACAGGTACCAAGTATGTGGCGAAAAATCAGTAAATGAAATCATAGTAGTCTATATAAAGCGAGAGACATGTATGATAACCAAACTACGATTCATAATAAATAAGCGATCATGTCAAGTCGTGACTCACGCCTCAAAGTCATCACTCAAATATAACTATGGGTCTCACGCCCACAACATCAATCATGCGTGGAATACCTTCCTCACTGCGCGATCTATGATATAAAAGCACCAAGAATACACATGAACACGTGTCCACCTATGTCATAATAAAACCGTGCGGGGTAAATGCGAAGGCATAGCGACTACTAAAACCCACGGTACCAACAATGCCATAAAAGCGTATCACGAGGTCTTTCTAGGCGCGCCATATGATCGAAGTGGGCCATCGCCTCAATATCAATGCGCGTCAAATCTGAAACTTCCGCGACTCGCATAGGCCACACATAGGCCCGCATGAGGTATTCCCGCATCGAGGGTAGCTACTCCCAATCGTCCTGGACCCGTGGTCCGCATGGCCACATAGACCGCATGGCCATATAGACCGCACACTAACCTAGAACTCTCGTAGCTCCGCATAGGCCACCTGGACCCGCATGAGGTATCTCGAATCATAGTCACAAAGACCGCCTGAGGTATACCCCGCATCAGAGGGCAGCTTAACCCCCGGTATCATGTCAATAGGTGAGTGGTACAATACTATCATAACGGCTTATCGTTAAACAACATAAGCACAACAAGGGAAACCCCCTTACACAAACATCACAAGACACTAACACATGTAGCATCCTAACATGCTTACTTATCAAATCAACAAGAAAGTATTACAAGGCTATCACAAACCAACATAGTCAAGTTATTCACACAAGGTACTTTCTATTTTATGTCAACAAGTTCGGGTTTTTATCCCCAAAGTACTTCATACATTAACTCTTTAAAGATCCGTTTCTTTCACAAAAGTCACATGATACCCGTAGTATAAAATAGAGTGACTATCTTTTTAAGTAAACCAAAACAATTTCCCTTTTTAAAGACAAGTAACAACCTTCTTTTCCAAAAGTTCAAGTTTGCCTAAGTTCAAAGACTCAAGTCTCTTATTTTCGAAAGGTTTTGTAGTTCATAGTCTTAATCACTTAATAATATAATTCTCTTTTAAAACAATTTGAGAAACATATGCCTTATATGTGAGTAGGTTATTCTTGTTCATAACAATCTTATTAAAGCAGCCATGATCTAGGAAATGTAATATCATTTTGTCTCATCTTAGCTTCTATGCAGATGGAGGATTCTACTGGTTTTAATAATACTTAATTAGTCAATACATTTCCCTTTATTAGCGCTGTCGTGGTTTGTTCGGTACTTATTCTCATTTATGAAATCAATATAAGGCGTTCATAAACAATTAAGTAAACTGTTCCTTTTATCTCTCTTAAGTCGTTATACCTAACTTCCCATAAAGCTAGTATAACTCTTAAGCTTTTAAAACCAAGAATTTCTCTTCTTTAAAAAACGATTCTTAATTCTTTTGAAATACTTCAAGATTCTTATTATTTAGACTCAAGTCAAAAGACATCGCAGTAAAACCACGTTCAGTTAACACACGTACGTCTACCGTACTATATATATTCTTTTAAAATATCATGCTCAAGAGGATAGGAAGAATCACATACCTCGCGACGATTATCGACAATTAGCAAAACGCTCCACCGCTAAAACCCGGCTAGCCTTGTCCACCTTTCAAGTAGAACATGCTATTCGCAGAACTTTCAACCTAAAAAGGCCATATACGTCTATCAACGTCTAGACTACTCTGTAGAACATTCTAAGCAGAGGGTTCTCTATTCTACGGAAAATCGGGCAGCACTTCCTTACCCGTTAAACTACACAAGTCTACTGTAATGATCCTATGTAGAAATCTGATTCAATCTTCTTCTTAAAAATTCTTCTGATGTGATTTCAATTCAATTCTCTTCTCTTATACCATCCTTCTATATATCTTATACTCATTTGTATACAACTACAATATGTAATTTCCAATTACAATAGAAGGACAAGAGTATTTACCTCGATAAGCCCAAAATTATCCAAGTTTAAATGTCGATCCTGAGCAACGTTTAGCTCCTACTGCAGGCGCTCAACCCGCTCCAAACAACCCTTAGAAGTTCTACGCAACTTCTTCTTACTACATCAACCAATGATGAAGATTTTCCTTAGGGTTTCGTTTAGTGACTAAAAGGATATAAGGTAGTATTTCCGGGCTCTACGTATAGAGGTAACTTTGGAATACTACAAGGTATTTGGGCCAAGGTATTTTGGAATAGTAACAATACTTGGAGAGTATTTTCTACCAAGGGTGGGGGGGGGTATTTCACGAGAACAACTCAAGAGGGGGGGTTTGTATTTCGGCTAGCACCACTAGGAAAGGGGTACTTCTCGGCCAAGGGCCTCTCAAAGGGGGAGGAGCTCTTGGACGAGAGCTACACTAAGGGGGAGAGGGATTTTCAAGACTTAGAAAGTGTGGAGTGGATGAAGAAGTCTTCAACTAAGGGGGGTATTTATAGGACTTTCAATGGCCAAGATTAAGGCAAGTGGAGGGCAAGTGGAGGGTGTAGATTTGTACATGTGCACCCTAGCCATCTACTCCACAAATCACTCCAAACATTGACCCATGTTTTAGGCCTCAAAATCGTGCCAAGCCAAGCCCTCAATGCCGTCCACTTGAGGGTGACAAGTGTCGCCCTCTCGTTGGTCCAAAATATTTCATCTCTCGGAAAAATCCGCAAAAATTATTAATGTCGCAACCGTAATTTTCCCCTCGCAAAGTTTGGAAAACGTTTCGTCGGAAAACAATTCTTTTCGGGGGTTGTGCACAAATTTTGTCCCTTGCCTAACTTAAGGCTTAAACTTTTGTACGTACGTCCTCACGTACATACTCTGTAAATACGGGGTATAACATTCTCCCCTCCTTAGAAACATTCGTCCCGAATGTTCCTTCTAAGTTTCAAAACAAACATGCGCCAGTATAGTCTTCACTACTATACTTACGAAAACAATCATGCCACACCTGGCCATAAAATAACACACGCGCAAATACTTAATTCCAAGTCCACGAGGAATCACCTCTAACATCACAAAAGCTCCCACCCAAAGTCTAAAAGATACTCCCTTCGCACCTTTTCTTTACAAACGAAATGATCACTTCTATTTTCTTAACACATGTTCACTTCTTCCCTTACTCGTCATTACCTCGAACTCTTTCTCATAACTTACCACATTTGTTATTGCTTGGTTTCCAAAATCTGCGGGTTACTATCTACAACTTGGTCATCATTAGCGGGAACACTCTGGATGGATCTCAGATACTTTTCGAACATAGTAACAAGAAGGACGGACCTTCGCCTCGCGTCGGACGACAAAGCTAACTTATAGGCAACCTGGCCTATCCTCCAAAGGATCTGAAAATGCTCTAAGTACCTCAGGCTAAGTTTCCTCTATTTTTCAAAACTCGTCACACCCTTTCCGGGGTGGTACCTTTAAGAAGACCCACCGTCAACCTGAACTCCAAGCGTCGTCGTCGATTATCCGCACGACTTCTGTTGACTCTGAGCTGCCAATAACCTCTCCTGGATAGGCTTCACCCTATCCACATCCTGCGGAATAAGTATGAACCAACTATCTGAACCTTGCCAACATCAAACCAATCGACCGGCAACTTACACTTCCGCCCCTACAAGGCGTCATAAGGCGATATCCGAATACTGAAATGGTAGCTATAAAACACTCCCTCAACAGGAGGCAACAATCCTCACAGCTACCCCTGAAATCCAAACACTGGCCCGAGTGTGAATGCGATATTGAGACTCACCTGAGTTCCTAACCCTGCTTGGTAAAACTTCCAGAAAAAGAAATAGCCGTAACCTGGGCTACACTGCCTGTCATAAGGTGAAAGTAGGCACCTCGTGCAGCCTTACAACCTTCCCGATATATAACATCTCGCATAACCCACTGTCGAGTAAATGGTCCTGACTGAAAGACAAGATGGGCAGACCTCATCGGCCCGACTACTAGTCGAACGCATCCACGAACACGTACGCTGGTTAACTAAACTTGGGCCTAACACCCTCGTGACCCCACCACCTAGCGGGACCACCTCGAACTGACCTTACCCCAAACCGGGCTGCGGGTTGACCCGCGACATGGCCTCAACCCGACCCACTTCGCGCCAAGCTCTTGTTCCCCGATCCGGAACAATCTCACCATCGAGTCACGAAAACCTAGTGGTCTTCTTAGCTCAACTACCCTCTTTCATTTCATACCACTCATGGACTTATCACACAAACATCTCACGTATACTATGCACTCCGATAAGGGCCAACTATAAAATAAATCTTTTACTCGAGATGGCCTTGCCTCTAAGGTTTCCACGTATAACATTCTAAGGCTCACACTTTCCCTATCCCCAATATTACCCTTTTAACTAACCATGATTTCTAATCACAATTAACACAATGTTATCTGAACATAACACTTAAGATATACTCATCTTATCACACCTACAATCTCTAGAGGGTTAAGGATATACTTGTATCTACTGCTTCACTACCTTTTGTCGTTCTAATCAATCCTGCCCTGCTGGGCGCATAGCTAGGAAAGGTGATGAACTAGCCGCGGATCCTGAAGGCTGAGTCTCTACATCCGCGCCACCTCTGGTCGGACAATTTCTCGCAAAATGGCTCTGCTGGCCGCAAGCAAAACAAGTTGTCGAAGAAGTACGACACTCCCCACAATGACACCTACCATACTGTGAACACTGAGGAAAAACTAAACTCGGCTGGCTAGAACCTACGTATAGCTGTGAACCAGAAGCCCTGGAGCTCTGACCAACTCCTGCATACCGAGCGTCACGAAGTGCAGCGGAGGACCACTCTGCCTTTGGCGGGCGCATATCGATCGGCTGGCGAGGCGGTCGCCTCGAAAGTTACCAAAGGACCTGCATTGCAGCCTCTTCTGCTGACCTTGGTTAACCCGTCGATCCCTACGTTCCTCGGCCTGCTGCACATAAGCCTGTACGCAGGCCATGCTCATGCCTGACTGAAGAGCTACTCTTGCACAACCTCTTACATACTCATCAAGACGTGATAAATCGGTACATAATATACTTCTGGTCGCTAAATCCATAGCTAATGTGAGGTTGTCTCTTTGCAATCCGGACTTCACACTGCGGTCGTAGGCGAAGGTTCAAATATCATGGCGCGATGAGCTGCTGCCAGTGCGCTAGACTCTGCTTTGGGGTGGCGTCTTCGAGAACTCCCGAATGAAGCACCACCGGGTGATGATTGGGCTGTGCCTCGTAACCTCTATGCTCTACTCGCGGCTCCTAGTGCCTTGCCCTTACGGTCGGGTTTCCTTTACACGGTCATAGCTGGTAAAGGAAAGGAATTACGTTAGAGGTCCAACTTATAACACGGCTACAGGCACGATCTCGAGTGAGAAGAATGAAACCAATCCTAAATATCCTATAGCCTCACGATTATTGGTGTGGTGCACAACACCGATAATCAAGACTACTAGATACGATGCGTAGACACTTTCAGGATTAAGCGCTCACGATACCACTTTTGTCACGACCCGTTCAGGGGCGTGGTGATGCCTTACGGGCACCCAGTAGACATACATCAGTGTCAGCGGAATATAAAACAAAACATGAAACAAAATGAAGTGTGAAACAGTTTATCTGCGAAAAGTTGCCTTTCGGCATATATAAACATACACGAGCGATTACATCCTTTTTACAAACTACGCCCATGCGATTACTACAGGACCTCAAGAGTTGATATAACAACAATAGCGGGGCGGGCCCGCCATGCCCACGAATGTAAGTACCTACAACGGCAGGACTATACCACTGATAAGCCTCGGAGAAGCGGAGCTTCCCAAGCTGACTGTGACCACATGGCGAGGATCAACAAGCGGTGTACCTCTACTACGGCATGAACGGCCCAGAAGGAGTCGATTACAACGGTACCAAGTATGTGGCGAAAAATACGTAAATGAAATCATAGTAGTCTACATATAAAGCGGGAGACATGTATGATAACCAAACTACGATTCCTGATAAATAGGGAGTCATGTCAAGTCAGGGACTCACACCCTCAAAGTCATCACTCAAATAGAACTATGGGTCTCACGCCCACAACATCAATCATGCCCGTGGAATACCTTCCTCACTGCCGGCAGTCTATGATATAAAGGCACCAGGAATACATGAACACGAGTCCACGTGTCATAATAAAACCGTGCGGGGTAAGTGCGAAGGCATAGCCGACTACTAAAACCACGGTACCAACAATGCCATAAAGCGTATCACGAGGTCTTTCTGAAGCTGCGCCATATGATCGAAGTGGGCCACTCGCCCTCGATATCAATGTGCGTGTCAAATCCTGGAACTTCCCTGACTCGCGCATAGGCCACACATAGGCGCGTGAGGTATTCCGCGTCGAGGTTGCTACTCCCGGCGTAAATCTGGACGTGGTCGCGTGGCACATGAACCGCGTAGCCATATAGACCGCACACTAACACGGAACTCTCGTAGCTCGCGTAGGCCACTGGACCCGCGTGGTATCTCGAATCATAGTCACAAAGCCGCTGAGGTTGTTATACCGTATTTCAGTATATGCGCGGGGGCGTGCGTAGAAAAGTTTGTGCCTTAAAGTGCTTGGCGAATTTTATTTGTGCACAACACGTTTAGAGTCGTTTTCGGCGAAGCGTTTTCCACGACTTTCGTAGGGAATTTCCGGCTATGTCATTTTTAATTTTTGCGGATTTTTAGAGGCGAAGCGTGTTGGACCAACGAGAGCGCCCTTGGCACCCTCCATTGGCGGACGTGAGGACTCGGCTTGGGCGAATTGAAGAGGGGAGTTGGTAGGATATTTTGTGTGTTAGTTGGTTAAGGACACGTGGGTGAATCTTGGCCTACACTTGCTAGGCACTTGGCTAGATCTTGGCCATTGGTTGGCCTTGGCTTGTGCTATAAATACCCTCTAAGGTTGAAGACTTCTTCATCCAAAATGCCTAAGTCTTGAGAGCTTTCCCCCTCACCGTGAGGCCCCTTGGCGAGAGTTTCCCCACAGTGGGGTAGGTAGAGGGTAGCCACCCACTCCTTTGTGGTGTGGCGTAGGGGTACCCCACTAGCCTAGTTTGTTTTCATATAATACCCCCTCTTGGTAGAAATACTCTCAAAGTATTGTTATAATGCCCAATTACCTTAGCCATATACCTTGTTGTATTCTAAGGTTATACTATCTGAAAAGCCAGAAAATACTATTATACTTCCGTCGAGTCCACAAACCGAAACCACAGGAAAAATCTCCATAGTCAGTTGGAGTATTGTGTAGAAGTTGGTTAGAACTTCTAAGGGTGGTTTAGAGCGGGTTGGGCGCTCGGAGTTGGAGCTAAGCGATTGCCGGGATCGACTTTAAGCTAGGATAATTATGGGCTTACCGAGGTAAATATCTTGTCCTCTATTGTAATTGGAAATTGCATATTGTTAGAATATATAGTTGAAGTATACTATATATAGAAGCGAGCGTAGTATCGGCAATGTCTTTTGACTTAAGCTTTGAATAATACTTACAGCAATGTCTTGCGACTTAAGCTGAATTGAAAGAAGAATCTTGAGCTGTAATTACATAGGGTTGTATTACAGTAGACTTGTGTAGTAATGCAGTGAAGTAGAATTGTACCCGTTAGGGTTAGATGTATAACCCACTGGTTGGCTTGGTAGCGGCCTCGATAGAGGAGGAGATTTCTGTTGTTGCGGGGAGAGTCTTTAGAATTTTCGGTAGAATGTTCTACGATGAGATCTGAATGTTAATAAAGCGCCTTGTGGCCTTATAGGTTGAAGTACTACGAGTGGCGCGATCTACTTGGCTTAGGAGTAGCGGCGTTTGGAAGTACTTGGGCGTTTTGCTATTAGTCGATACTCGTCGCGAGGTATGTGAACCTCTTCCTATCTCTTCTAGCATGATATGTGTGAACTATGTAGTGCGGTGAGCGTCATGTGCTAAGCGTATTTGGTTGATTTAGAACATAAAGTGTTATAACGGCTTTATGGGAAGTTGGTTATATGACTTTATGTTGGTAAGAAAATATTTGTGGTCTTTAAAAGGTAAGCGATTTGAACTATAAGCGGCTTGTTATGTGTTAATAAAGAACTTGAAGTATTTCAAAAGATTTTGAATCATTTTGAAAGAAGTAATATACTTGGTTTTGAAAAACTTAAGAGTTATACTAGCTTTATGGGAAGTTAGGTATAACGGCTTAAGAATGTTTCTTGATTTGGAAATCAGAATGTGTATCGACAAACCACTGCAGCGTTAATAAAAGGAAATGTTTTGACTAAGTAAGTATTATTAAAACCCGTAGAAGCTTCCATCTGCATAGAAGCTAAGATGAGACAAAATGATATTTCTAGATCATGGCTTTGTAATAAGATTGTAATAAACAAGAATATCCTACTCATATAAGGCTTAGGTTTCTCAGTTGTTTAAAGAAGAATTATATTCTTAAATGAATAAGACTATGAACTACGAAACCTTTCAAAAAAATGAGGAACTTGAACATTGGAAATTAGGCAAACTTGAACATTGGAAAAGAATGTTGCTACTTGATTTTACAAAGAGAAGTAATTGATTTTCTTTAAAAGATAATCACTCTATTTTCATATACTACGGGTATTGTGTGACTTTTGTGAAGGTAACGTATCTTTTAAAGAGTTAATGTATGAAGTACTTTGGGGATAAAAACCCGATCTTGTTGATCATATAGTAGGAAGTACCTTGTGTGAACAACTTGATTGTATTGGTTTGTGATAGCCTTGTAATACTTTCTTGTTGCTTTGATAAGTAAGCGTGTTAGGATGCTACGTGTGTTAGTATCTTGTGATGTTTGTGTAAAGGGTTTCCCTTGATTGTGCTTATTAACTATCGGTCGTTATGATAGTATTGTGGCATTCATCTCTTGAGATGATTCCGGAGTTAAGCGCCCTCCGTCACGGGGTAGACTCGGTGATGCAGGACCGTAATTCGAGAATACCTCATGCGGGTCACGAGGGCCTATGCGGAGCTACGAGTTCGAGGTTAGCGTCGTCCTTTATGGGCATGCGGTCGCTTGTAGCCATGCGGACTCGGAAGTCGGGGCGATGCAGGGAGTAGCTACCCTCGATGCGGGAATACCTCATGCGGGCGATGAGATTGGCCTATCGCGGAGTGCGGGAGTTCGAGGTTAGGCAGCGTACGGTAATCTGCGGGCAAGTGGCGGCTTTGATCATGTGACGGTCTAAACAGATCTTATAATCTGATTCATGACCTTGTTGAGTGCGTGGGTTTTTAGTAGTCGGCTATGCCTTCGTACTTACCGTCTGATTGTATTATGACACGAGTGGGACACGGTGTTCATGTGTGTTCCTTGGTGCTTTTATATCATAGGCTGGCGGTGAGGAAGGTATTCCACGGGCATGATTGATGTTGTGGGCACGAGACCCATTGTTATACTTGAGTGATGACTTGAGGCGTGAGTCCACAACGACATATTTGCTTTGTTGTAAGCGTAGTTTGGTTATTATACATGTCTCTGCTTTATATGGCGCTATGATTTCATCGAGTATGTATTTTGATTTCACATACTAAATTTTTGTTATCTTGACCTCGCCCGAAGCTGCGTTCATCTGCGAGTTGAGGTACACGATCGTTGATCCTAGCTCTCGAGTCCGCGGTTTGGCGTTTGGGAAGCTCCGTTTCTCGGAGGCTTATCGGTGGTATAGTCCACTGCGTCGTAAGTGTTTACATTCGGGGTTTGGCGGAACCTGTCGCCCATTGTTGTCGTATCATTCTTAGAAGTGCATGTAATCTTGTTGTGGCGGGGTTTGTAAAAAGGATTAAAGCGTTCATGTTGAAAAAGTTGGCATTTTTATATATGCAGAAAGGCAAGTTTTTGTCATATTATTGTTTCATATTTCATAATATGTATTGCATAGTTTTATATTCCGCTGATTACTCTGATGTATGTCTACTTGGGTGCCCGGGGTAAGGCACGATCCGCGGGCGGGTTGGTCGTGACAAAAGTGGTATCGAGCGATTAATCCTCGGAAAGTGTCTACGAACCGTATCGATGAAGTCTTGATTATCGGTGTGTTGTGCACCACGATGTCGAGAGGCTATAGGATATTTAGGATTGGTTTCTATTCTTCTCGCTCGAGATCGTGCCTTAGAGGCGTGTTGTAAGTTGGACCCTCTAACGTAAATTCTTTCCGTATCGTTATGCCTCCGCGTAGGCAACCTGAGCCCGAGAGGGCAAAGCGGCCGAGAGGCTGCGAGTAAATCTGAGAGGGTTACGTGGGCGAGCCCAATTATCACCTTGGGTGGTGCTTCATTCGGGGAGTTCTGCGGCGTCACTAGCCCGAGTTTAGCAGCGGCGGCGATTCTTCTGCGACCATGATATTTGAACCTTGGTTCGCGGCCAGAGCAGAGAATTTAGATTGCAAAGCGACCACATGTTACTAGCTATAGATTTGGCTACCGGGAGTATACCGATGTCTGCATGAGTCTTGAGGACTATCTAAAGAGGTTGTGCAAGTAATTCTTGATTAGGCGTGAGCATGGCACGTATGCGGGCTTATGCGCGGCCGAAGGCGATGTAGAGATCGGCGAGTTAACGAAGGACACGAGAAGAGGCGAGCGGCAAGTCCTTTAGTAACTTTTGGCGAGTCGCCTCGCGGCGAATAGATTATGCACATCCACGGTCTGGCGAGTCCTCCACGAATTTCGGGGCGTTCGGGGTATGCGGGAGTTGGTCGAGCTCGAGCTTAGGTTCCGCAGATCTGCGTAGGTTCCGGCCATCGGATTGATTTTCTCGGTGTTCACAATGTGGCGGCGTCGTCGAGGAATGTCGTCTTTTAATTGTGCGTGTTGTACCTATGACCGTCGAGTGCATTGTCGAAAGAATGTCCTTGCGGGAGGACTTAGCCTTGAGGATCGGTGGGTAGTTCGTCATCTCCCATGCTATGCGCCTGCAGGCGGGTTTGATTAGACGACTAAGGGAGTGAAGCGATGAACATAGATCTATCCTTAACCCTCTAGAGGTTTGTATAGGTGATAAGGAGAGTATACCTTAGGTGCTATGTTCTGATAGCAGTGGGTTAGTTGTGATTTGAAATCATGGTTGTTTAGCAGAGTAAGATTTTGGGGATAGAGGAAGTGTGAGCCTTAGAGCTTTATACGTAGAGACCTTAGAGGTGAGGCCATCTCGAGAAAAAGGTGTAGTGTTATGTTTGACCCTTATCGGAGTGCATAGTGCACGTGAGTTATGTTGGGACAGGTCCCTAGGCGTGTGGAATGAAGGAGGGTAGTTGAGCTAAGAAGACCGCTAGGTTTCGTAACGTGATTAGTGAGATTGTTCCGGTTCGGGGAGCTAGTATGATGCGCGTTGCCGGGTCGGGTTGAGGCCACGTTGCGGGTCAACCCGCGGCAGGTTTGGTGGTGGGGTCAGTTTGTGGTGGTCCCGCCTCGTGTTAGGGTTGTGAGGGTGTTAGGCCCAAGTTTAGTTAACCAGCGTACGAGTTCGTGGATGCGTTCGACCAGTGGTCGGGCCGATGAAGCAGCCCGTCGTATTCTTGATCGGGACCGTTTACTCATTGTGTTGAGTTATCAGAAAGGTTGTAAGGCTGCACGGGGTGCCTACCTTCACCTTAAGACAGACAGTGAAGCCCAGGTTGTGGCTATTTTTCGTCTTCTAAAAGTTTACCAGGCAGGGTTAAGAACTCAGGTGAGTCTCAGAATCGCATTCGCCCTCGGGCCAGTGCGTGGATTTCAGAGGTAGTCGTGGGGGGATTGTTGTCTCTGTGGAGAGCGTTTAAGCTACCATTTTAGTGTTTGGATATCGCTTTGTGAAGCCTTGTAGGGCGGAAGTGTAAATTGCGGTCGATTGGTTCGATGTCGGCAAGGTTGATTAGTTAGTTGAGCTTGTTCCGGTGTGTGGATAGTGCGAAGCTTGTCTAGAAGAAGTTACGGCGGCTCGGAGGAATTGTGCGGATAATCGGCGGCGCTTAGAGTTGAGTTGACGGTCGGTCTTCTTGAAGGTACCACCGGGTTGGGTGTGGCAGTGGAATCTGAGAGGAACTTAGCAGAGTTACTTTGGGCCCTTTTGAGTTCATGTAAAGAATAGGCCAGGGTGCCTATATGTTAGCTTTTGCCGTCCGACTTAGGAGGCTGTACGTCCGGTCTTTCGTATTGTTATGATCGGGAAAAGTATCGGAGGTCCATCCAGTGTTCCCACTTAATGATGACCACGTTAGAGATAGTAGCCAGAGTTTTGGGAGGCGAGCGATGTCGAAATGTGGAAAGAGTTCGAGTATCGACATCCTCGGGGATCATAAGCGGCCGGTACCATTTGTTGGGTCGTCGGAGCAAGGCTCGCGACAAAGGGACAAATTGGTGCCATTTGTTGGTCGCTGAGAAGGTTAATGCCTCGAGCAAAGTGACAAAGTGGTATCTACGACGAGTAAGAGAGAAGTGAGCATGTGCGGCGAGCATAGGTGTGATCATTTCTTTTGTAGAGAGAAGGTACGAAGGTAGTATATTTTAGACCCTGGAGAGAGGTGGTTGTGGTGATGTTAGAGGTGTTTCCTCGTGGACTTGGATATAAGTATTTTGCGCAGTTGTTTCTGTGGCCATGTATGGCAGGTTTGTTCTCGTAAGTATAGTAGTGAAGACTATACTGGCGCGCGTTTGTTTTGAGACTTAGAAGGAACATTCGGGACGAATGCTTCTAAGGAGGAGAATGTTATACCGTATTTCCAGTATGTATGCGAGGGCGTGCGTAGAAAAGTTTGTGCCTTAAAGTGCTTGGCCGAATTTTATTTGTGCACAACACCCGTTTAGAGTCGTTTTGACGAAGCGTTTTCCACGACTTTCGTAGGGAATTTAGGCTATGTCATTTTAATTTTTGCGGATTTTTAGAGGCGAAGCGTGTTGGACCAGCGAGGCGCCACTTGGCACCTCCCATTGGCGGACGTGAGGACTCGGCTTGGACGAATTGAAGAGGGGGGAGTTGGTAGGATATTTTGTGTGTTAGTTGGTTAAGGACACATGGGTGAATCTTGGCCCTACACTTGCTAGGCACTTGGCTAGATCTTGGCCATTGGTTGGCCTTGGCTTGTGCTATAAATACCCTCTGGGTTGAAGACTTCTTCATCCAAAATGCCTAAGTCTTGAGAGCTTTCCCCTCCCACCGTGAGGCCCTCGGCGAGAGTTTCCCCACAGTGGGGTAGGCGGGTAGCCACCACTCGCTGTGGTGTGGTAGTGGGGTACCCACTGCCTAGTTTGTTTTCATATAATACCCTCTTGGTAGAAATACTCTCAAAGTATTGTTATAATGCCCAAATTACCTTAGCCATATACCTTGTTGTATTCTAAGGTTATACTATCTGAAAAGCCAGAAAATACTATTATACTTAGTCGGTCACAAAACCGAAACCACAGGAAAAATCTCCATAGTCAGTTGGAGTATTGTGTAGAAGTTGGTTAGAACTTCTAAGGGTGGTTTAGAGCGGGTTGGGCGCTCGGAGTTGGAGCTAAGCGATTGCCGGGATCGACTTTAAGCTAGGATAATTATGGGCTTACCGAGGTAAATATCTTGTCCTCTATTGTAATTGGAAATTGCATATTGTTAGAATATATAGTTGAAGTATACTATATATAGAATCGAACGTAGTATCGTGATGTCTTTTGACTTAAGCTCGAATAATACTTACGGCAATGTCTTGCGACTTAAGCTGAATTGAAAGAAGAATCTTGAGCTGTAATTACATAGGGTTGTATTACGATAGACTTGTGTAGTAATGCAGTGAAGTAGAATTGTACAGTTAGGGTTAGATGTATAACCCCTGGTTGGCTTGGTGGCGGCCTCGATAGAGGAGGAGATTTCTGTTGTTGCGGGGAGGTCTTGCCGAATTTTGGTAGAATGTTCTCTGATGAGATCTGAATGTTAATAAGCGCTTGTGGCCTTATAGGTTGAAGTACTACGAGTGGCGCGATCTACTTGGCTTAAGGAGTAATGGCGTTTGGAAGTACTTGGGCGTTTTGCTATTAGTCGATACTCGTCGCGAGGTATGTGAACCTCTTCCTATCTCTTCTAGCATGATATGTGTGAACTATGTAGTGCGGTGAGCGTCACGTGTGCTAAGCGTATTTGGTTGATTTAGAACATAAAGTGTTATAACGGCTTTATGGGAAGTTGGTTATAACGACTTTATGTTGGTAGAAAATACTTGTGGTCTTTAAAAGGTAACTGATTTGAACTATAACTGGCTTGTTATGTGTTAATAAAGAACTTGAAGTATTTCAAAAGATTTTTGAATCATTTTGAAAGAAGAAGTAATATACTTGGTTTTTGAAAAACTTAAGAGTTATACCAGCTTTATGGGAAGTTAGGTATAACGGCTTAAGAATGTTTCTTGATTTGAAATCAGAATGTGTATCGACAAACCCTGCGGCGTTAATAAAAGGAAATGTTTTGACTAATTAAGTATTATTAAAACGATGAAGCTTCCATCTGCATAGAAGCTAAGATGAGACAAAATGATATTTCCTAGATCATGGCTGCTGTAATAAGATTGTAATAAACAAGAATATCCTACTCACATATAAGGCTTAGGTTTCTCAGATTGTTTAAAGAAGAATTATATTCTTAAATGAATAAGACTATGAACTACGAAACCTTTCAAAAAAATGAGGAACTTGAACATTGGAAATTAGGCAAACTTGAACATTGGAAAAGAATGTTGCTACTTGATTTTACAAAGAGAAGTAATTGATTTTCTTTAAAAAGATAATCACTCTATTTTCATATACTACGGGTATTGTGTGACTTTTGTGAAGGTAACGTATCTTTTAAAGAGTTAATGTATGAAGTACTTTGGGGATAAAAACCCGATCTTGTTGATCATATAGTAGGAAGTACCTTGTGTGAACAACTTGATTGTATTGGTTTGTGATAGCCTTGTAATACTTTCTTGTTGCTTTGATAAGTAAACGTGTTAGGATGCTACGTGTGTTAGTATCTTGTGATGTTTGTGTAAAGGGGTTTCCCTTGATTGTGCTTATTAACTATCAGTCGTTATGATAGTATTGTGGCATTCATCTCTTGAGATGATTCCGGGTTAAGCTGCCCTCCGTCGGGGTAGACTTCGAGTGATGCAGGACCGTAATTCGAGAATACCTCATGCGGGTCTGAGGGCCTATGCGAGCTACGAGTTCGAGGTTAGCGTCGTCCTTTATGGGCATCGCGGTCGCGCGTGGCCATCGGACTCGGAAGTCGGGGCGATGCCGGGAGTAGCTACCCTCGATGCGGGAATACCTCATGCGGGCGATGAGATTGGCCTATGCGGGCTGCGGGAGTTCGAGGTTAGGCAGCGTACATTGATCTGCGGGCAAGTGGCGGCTTTGATCATGTGACGGTCTAAACAGATCTTATGATCTGATTCATGACCTTGTTGATGCGTGGGTTTTTAGTAGTCGGCTATGCCTTCGTACTTACCCCGTACAGTTGTATTATGACACAGGTGGGACCTGGTGTTCATGTGTGTTCCTTGGTGCTTTTATATCATAGACTGCCGGCAGTGAGGAAGGTATTCCACGGGCATGATTGATGTTGTGGGCCTGAGACCCATTGTTATACTTGAGTGATGACTTGAGGGCGTGAGTCCCTAACTTGACATGACTGCTTTGTTGTAAACTGTAGTTTGGTTATCATACATGTCTCCTGCTTTATATGATGCTATGATTTCATTGTGATATGTATTTTCAGTTTCACATACTAAATTTTTGTTATCGACCTCCGGGCTGCGTTCATGCCGCGAGTTGAGGTACACGATCGTTGATCCTAGCTCTCGGTCACGGTTTGGCGTTTGGGAAGCTCCGTTTCTCGGAGGCTTATCGGTGGTATAGTCCGCCGTCGTAAGTGTTTACATTCGGGGTTTGGCGGGGCCACTGTCCGCCATTGTTGTCGTATCATTCTTAGAGTGCATGTAATCTTTGTTGTGGGCGGGGTTTGTAAAAAGGATTAAACTGCTCATGTTGAAAAAGTTGGCATTTTATATATCTTAGAAAAGGCAAGTTTTCTCAGATTATTGTTTCATATTTCATAATATGTCTTGCATCGTTTTATATTCCGCTGATTACTCTGATGTATGTCTACTTGGGTGCCCGGGGTAAGGCACCAGTCACGGGCCCGGGTTCGGGTCGTGACAGAGGTATACCCCGCATCGGAGGGCAGCTTAACCCCCGGTATCATGTCAAGAGGTGAGTGGTACAATACTATCATAACGGCTTATCGTTAAACAACATAAGCACAACAAGGGAAACCCCCTTACACAAACATCACAAGACACTAACACACGTAGCATCCTAACATGCTTACTTATCAAATCAACAAGAAAGTATTACAAGGCTATCACAAACCAACATAGTCAAGTTATTCACACAAGGTACTTTCTATTTTATGTCAACAAGTTCGGGTTTTTATCCCCAAAGTACTTCATACATTAACTCTTTAAAGATCCGTTTCTTTCACAAAAGTCACATGATACCCGTAGTATTAAATAGAGTGACTATCTTTTTAAGTAAACCAAAACAATTTCCCTTTTTAAAGACAAGTAACAACCTTCTTTTCCAAAAGTTCAAGTTTGCCTAAGTTCAAAGACTCAAGTCTCTTATTTTCGAAAGGTTTTGTAGTTCATAGTCTTAATCACTTAATAATATAATTCTCTTTTAAAACAATTTGGGAAACATATGCCTTATGTGTGAGTAGGTTATTCTTGTTCATAACAATCTTATTAAAGCAGCCATGATCTAGGAAATGTAATATCATTTTGTCTCATCTTAGCTTCTATGCAGATGGAGGATTCTACTGGTTTTAATAATACTTAATTAGTCAATACATTTCCCTTTATTAGCGCATAGTGGTTTGTCTTGTACTTATTCTCATTTCTGAAATCAATATAAGGCGTTCATAAACAATTAAGTAAACCGTTCCTTTTATCTCTCTTAAGTCGTTATACCTAACTTCCCATAAAGCTAGTATAACTCTTAAGCTTTTAAAACCAAGTATTTCTCTTCTTTCAAAAACGATTCTTAATTCTTTTGAAATACTTCAAGATTCTTATTATTTAGACTCAAGTCAAAAGACATCGCAGTAAAACCACGTTCAGTTAACACACGTACGTCTACCGTACTATATATATTCTTTTAAAATATCATGCTCAAGAGGATAGGAAGAATCACATACCTCGCGACGATTATCGACAATTAGCAAAACGCTCCACCGCTAAAACCCGGCTAGCCTTGTCCACCTTTCAAGTAGAACATGCTACTCGCAGAACTTTCAACCTAAAAAGGCCATATACGTCTATCAACGTCTAGACTACTCTGTAGAACATTCTAAGCAGAGGGTTCTCTATTCTACGGAAAATCGGGCAGAACTTCCCTACCCGTTAAACTACACAAGTCTACTGTAAATACAGTCCTATGTAAGTACAGTTCAATCTCCTTCTTAAAAATTCTTCTGATGTGATTTCAATTCAATTCTTTTCTCTTATACCATCCTTCTATATATCTTATACTCATTTGTATACAACTACAGTATGTAATTTCCAATTACAATAGAAGGACAAGAGTATTTACCTCGATAAGCCCAAAATTATCCAAGTTTAAATGTCGATCTTGAGCAACGTTTAGCTCCTACTCTGGGCGCTCCAACCCGCTCCAAACAACCCTTAGAAGTTCTACGCAACTTCTTCTTACTACATCAACCAATGATGAAGATTTTCCTTAGGGTTTCGTTTAGTGACTAAAAGGATATAAGGTAGTATTTCCGGGCTCTACGTATAGAGGTAACTTTGGAATACTACAAGGTTTTTGGGCCAAGGTATTTTGGAATAGTAACAATACTTGGAGAGTATTTTCTACCAAGGGGGTATTTCACGAGAACAACTCAAGAGGGGTTGTATTTCGCTAGCACCACTAGGAAAGGGGTGCTTCTCGGCGAGGGCTCTCAAAGGGGAGGAGCTCTTGGACGAGAGCTACACTAAGGGGGAGAGGGATTTTCAAGACTTAGAAAGTGTGGAGTGGATGAAGAAGTCTTCAACTAAGGGGGGGTATTTATAGGACTTTCAATGGCCAAGATTAAGGCAAGTGGAGGGTGTAGATTTGTACATGTGGACCCTAGCCATCTACTCCACAAATCACTCCAAACATTGACCCATGTTTTAGGCCTCAAAATCGTGCCAAGCCAAGCCCTCAATGTCGTCCACTTGAGGGTGACAAGTGTCGCCCTCTCGTTGGTCCAAAATATTTCATCTCTCGGAAAACTCCACAAAAATTATTAATGTCGCAACCGTAATTTTCCCCTCGCAAAGTTTGGAAAACGTTTCGTCGGAAAACAATTCTTTTCGGGGGTTGTGCACAAATTTCGTCCCTTGCCTAACTTAAGGCTTAAACTTTTGTACGTACGTCCTCACGTACATACTCTGTAAATACGGGGTATAACAACCAACCTGTGTACCTAATACCTGCGGGCATGAACGCAGCCCCCCGAAGGGGGTCAGTACAACAGGTGCCGAATATGGAACAGAAATAAGGTACAATAAACAAATCATATCTGTATAAAAGAATGACAAAGGTAAGTATAAAAAAAAGGTAAATACCTGAACCTACCATGTCATTACCATCTCGTGAACTTAATCGTACCTTATTATCTTTTCCCATTTTTCAATAAAAGTTATAGTCACTTTCTTACGTACATACTTAGGAAAAATCATCAAGTTCATTACCATAAAACTTACTTACCTTACATAACATAATCCGGCCCTTTATGGAGGGACGCCTATACTACCCGGCCCAATCTGGGACGCGATAAAGTCACATAGTCTGCCCATGAAGGTATCTTGCGGCCCGTTCACGGGGCGGTAATGTCATATAGTCTGCCCATAAAGGTATACTGCCCGGCCCATTCCTGGGACGCGGTAATGTCATATAGTCTGCCCATAAAGGTATACTGCCCGGCCCATTTCTGGGACGCGGTAATGTCATATAGTCTGCCCATAAAGGTGTTATACCCCGTATTTCAGAGTATGTACGTGAGGACGTACGTACAAAAGTTTTAGCCTTAAGTAGGCATTAGGGACGAAATTTGTGCACAACTAGCGAAAAGAATCGTTTTCCGACGAAACGTTTTCCGGATTTTGCGAAGGGAAAAATACGGTTGCAACATTTATACTTTTTGCGGATTTTTCCGAGAGATGAAATATTTTGGACCAACGAGAGGGCGACACTTGGCCCTCAAGTGGACGGCAATCTAAGGGAGTGGTTGGCACGTTTTTAATGTTTTTGTGGCCTAAAACATTTGGTCAATGTTTGCTAGATATTTTGTGTAGTAGATGAGCAAGTGGGACCCACTCAACACTTGTCCAAATCTCCACCCTCCACTTGCCCTCCACTTGCCTCAATCTTGGCCATTGAATGTCCTATAAATACCCCTCAAATGCAAGACTTATTCTTCATCCACAAATCATTTTCCAAGTCTAAAAACTCTCTCCCCCTTAAGTGTAGTTTCGTCCAAGCTATCCTCCCCTTTGAAGCCTTGGCGAAACCAACCCCTCTTGAGTTGTTCTCGTAAAATACCCCCCCCCCCTTGGTAGAAAAGTATTCTCCAAGTATTGTTACTATTCCAAAATACCTTGGCCCAAATACCTTGTAGTATTCCAAGGTTACACCTATACTAAAAGCCCAAAAATACTATTATACTTCCCTTCAGTCACAAAACGAAACCCTAAGGAAAAATCTTCATAGTAGGTTGAAGTATTAAGTAGAAGTTGTGTAGAACTTCTAAGGGTTTCTTGGAGCGTATTGGAGCATTCAGAATAGGAGCTAAACGTTGCTCAGGATCGACATTAAAACTTGGATAATTTTGGGCTTACCGAGGTAAATACTCTTGTCCTTCTATTGTAATTGGAAATTACATACTGTAGTAGTATAGAAATGATTATAAGATACATAGAAGGATATTACAGAAGAGAATTGAACGTTAATAGAAGGATATTACAGAAGAGAATTGAACTGAAATCACATCAGAGGGATATTAAAGAAGAAGATTGAACTGTACTTACATAGGACTGTATTTACCGTAGACTTGTGTAGTTTGTCGGGTAGGGAAGTGCTGCCCAATTTTCCGTAGAGCAAGGAATCTGTATCTAGAATTATTCTACAGAGTAGTCTAGACGTTGATAGACTTGTATGACCGTTATAGGTTGAAGTACTGCAAGTAGCGTATTCTACTCGAAGGGTGGAAAAGGCTAGTAGGATTACAGTACTTTGGAGCGTTTTGCTAATAGTCGATAATCGTCGCGAGGTATGTGATTCTTCCTATCCTCTTGAGCATGATATTTTAAAAGAATATATATAGTACGGTAGACGTACGTGTGTTAACTGAACGTGGTTTTACTCCGATGTCTTTGACTTGAGTTTTAAATAATAAGAATCTTGAAGTATTTCAAAAGAATTAAGAATCGTTTTTGAAAGCTTAAGAATTATACTAGCTTTATGGGAAGTTAGGTATAACGACTTAAGAGAGATAAAAAGAATGGTTTATTGACTTTAGAAGTTAAGAGACTTGATCTTAAAAGATAAGCGACTTGACTTAATTGAATTGATATGAATTTTGTTAAAAAGTGTGATACCTCATTCGTGAGTAATGAGTACTTGGTTTTTAAAAGGAATAATGTTTTACTGATTTCGGAAATGAGAATAAGTATCGAACGAACCACTGCAGCGTAATAAAGGAAAATGTATTGACAAATAAGTAATTATATTAAAACCAGTAGAAACCTCCATCTGCATAGAAGCTAAGATAAGACAAAATTGTATTACATTTCCTAGATCATGGCTGCTTTAATAAGGATTGTTATAAACAATAATAACCTACTCACACATAAGGCATATGTTACTCAAATTGTTTTAAAAGAGAATTATGTTATTAAGTGATTAAGACTATGAACTACGAAACCTTTCGAAAATGAGAAACTTGAGTATTTGAAATTACGCAAACTTGAACTTTTGGAAAAAAATGTTGTTACTTGACTTTAAGAAGGAAAGTGTTTTGGTTTAAAAAGAAGGGCATAATATTGCCTTAGTTGTTTTTAAAAAGTAAAACATGGTATTATCTTAATCTGTCTTAAAAGAGCGTTTAAATGTTATGGTCAATTCTATATCGAGTCCCACGAGATGGGCCGATACATGTATTCCATACGATTCCTATCGAGTCCCATGAGATGGGCCGAGATATGTACGATTCCTATCGAGTCCCATGAGATGGGCCGAGACATGTACGATACCTATCGAGTCCCATGAGATGGGCCGAGACATGTACGATTCCTATCGAGTCCCATGAGATGGGCGAGACATGTCGATTCCTATCGAGTCCCGTGAGATGGGTGAGACATGTCACGATTCCTATCGAGTCCCATGAGATGGGACGAGACATGTCACGATTCCTATCGAGTCCCGTGAGATGGGTCGAGACATGTCACGATTCCTATCGAGTCCATGAGATGGGCCGAGACATGTCGATTCCTATCGAGTCCCGTGAGATGGGCGAGACATGTCGATTCCTATCGAGTCCCGTGAGATGGCGAGACATGTGCGATTCCTATCGAGTCCCATGAGATGGGCCGAGACATGTCGATTCCTATCGAGTCCCATGAGATGGGCGAGACATGACGATTCCTATCGAGTCCCGTGAGATGGGCGGACATGTACGATTCTATCGAGTCCCGTGAGATGGGCGAGACATGACGATTCTATCGAGTCCCATGAGATGGGCCGAGACATGTCACGATTCCTATCGAGTCCCACGAGATGGCGAGACATGTATTCCATACGATTCCTATCGAGTCCCGTGAGATGGGCGAGGCATGTATTCCACGATTCCACCTCGAGTCCCGTGGGATGGGCGAGACATGTTATACGTATCATACGATTTATACCTAGGCTGGCGGTGAGGAGGGTTCCACGGCGTGAGGATGACTTTGAGAGCGTGAGTCACGACTTGACATGGTATTTTTATGTTGTGAATCGTAGTTTTGTTATCATACATGTCTCTGTTTTATTTTAGATTATGATTTCATTCTGATATTTTGATTCGCATACTTGGTACTGTTATCGACCTCCTTGAGGCTGCGTTCATCTGCGCGGTAGAGGTACATCGGTTGTTGATCCTCGCTTATAGGATCACAGTTCAGCGTATCGGGAAGCTCCGTTTCTCCGGAGGCTTATCTTTTGGTATGTTTCCCTGAGTTGTAGGTTCTTGTACATTCAGGGGTATGGCGGGGTCCTGTCCCGTCATAGTTGTTGTTACATTCCTAGAGGTATGTAGTACTGTTGTGGGCAGGTTTGTAAATGGGGATGTAACTGTTCAAGTTTTATTATATATACATGCCGAAAGGCGATATTTTCATGGATAAACTGTTCTTATTCTATAATTGTTTCATGTCTTGTTTTTATATTCCGCTGATTACTCTGATGTATGACTACTTGGGTGCCCGGGTAAGGCACCAGTCACGGGCCCGAGATCGGGTCGTGACAAAAGGTATACTGCCCGGCCCATTTCTGGGACGCAATAATGTCATATAGTCTGCCCATAAAGGTATACTGCCCGGCCCATTTCTGGGACGCGATAATGTCATATAGTCTGCCCATAAAGGTATACTGCCCGGCCCATTTCTGGGACGCGATAATGTCATATAAAATCCGGGAATTTAACCCAACGTACTACGTACCTCTACTACTTTTAAGAATGACTCTTTTTCAAATAAAACTTCCAAGATACTAACAACCGTAGTATCAAGTCATATCTACTTTTCAAGACAAGTCACAATACCTTTTAGAAATACATTTACCGGCTTCTAAATCAAGTGACTTCTTTCTTAAAAACCTTAAGCAATTGGTACCATTAAAACAATTTGCCCTTCTTTATTTCAAGTCATTCTTTGTTTATATTACTAGAGAAAACCTGTCACGACCCGACCCCGGGCCCGTGACTGGTGCCCTACCTGGGCACCCTTACAGGTATACATCAGAGATAATCAGCGGAACATACATGAAACTATAAAATAAAACAACAGAAGTAAAACAACAGGTTAGCCGATAGGGCTACCTTCCTGGACATATAATATACAACTGAAGCAGTTGCCTCCTTTCCTTTATAAACTGACCCACAATACGTGACTACAGACCTCTAAGAGTTTTAACATAACAACTGTGGCGGGACAGGGCCCCGCCATACCCCTGAATATACATGAATCTACAACCTCGAAGCCGTGCAAGAGATAAGCCTCGGAGCAAATGGAGATTTTTCCAAAAGCGGCCGAGATCCTAAGAGCAAGGATCACTAACACAGTACCTAAAACTGCGGGCATGACGCGGCCGAAGAAGTCGATTACAACGGTAGCGAATATGGAGCGAAATAACGTCTGATAAGCGGATCATAAGCTGTACAAGCGAATGGCGAGGACAAGTATAAAAGTACATACGGATCTGCCGTGTCATTACCACTTATGAACTTAATTTCACATCAATATCTTTTCCCATTTTCAATAAAGGTTATAGCCACATTCTTACGCATACGTGATTAGGAAAAATCATTAAGTTCATTTCTATATAACTTACTTATCTTTCATAAGTATAATCCGCCACTTTAAGGAGGCGCGTATACTACGACCCGATGCGGGACGCGATCAAATCATACAAATATCAAAGCGTGTCCGTGGAATCCCCATCACAAGCGGCTATAAGTGTAAATTATAACTATGTGGCGCGCGTAGCATCCCACCTCACCGTCGGCGCACATATACAACATATATATATATCTCCCGCGTGGAATCCCATCACCGCTGCAACTATAAGTGTAAAAGATAACCATGTGACGCGCCCGTGGCATCCCACCTCACTTTCGGCGTACACATACACAACATATATATATAACGCGGCTGCATGCCCCGGAATACCACATCGTATAAGCATGGCCATAACGTGCCCTCGGCATCCCTCATCGTAGGTGCAGGTCTTCATGGGGAGCTAGCCCATGGAGTAATAATATAACATGCCGGAATCCTCATCGTGGGTACATGTCTTCCTGGGGATCTAGCCCATGGAGTTAAATATAACATGGTCGCTTGCCCCGGAATCCCACTTCGTATAAGCATGGCCATGGAGTAATAACACACGCGAGCATCTAACCCGCATCCTGGCTGCAGGCCCGGCATCCTCATCGTATAAGCGTGGCCAAGATCAATCACAATGGAAGCATGCGTGGAATCCCCGTCGCTGCCGTGCGTCGATAAAATGTCCGGCATCTAACGCGTCTGGTCACGTGCCGGAATCCCACATCGTGTAAGCGTGTCGGATCAATCATGATGGAAGCATACGTGGAATCCCACATCACTGTCGATGCGTCGAAAACTTATAACAAGACAATGACCTCAGTGAGTCGCGACAACGTAACATATAATACTTGCACTCAAAGCTATCACAAGCAAACTTAGGCAAGTTCATTAAACCTTTAGACTTCCATCTTTATAAACTCATGGCACTTTCGTTTTACACATTAAAATTCGGGAATTTAACCCCAAGTACTACGTACTTCTACTCTTTTAGAAAGTCCCTTTTTCAAATAAAACTTCCAAGATACTAACAACCGTAGTATCAAGTCATACTACCTTCAAGACAAGTCACAATACCTTCTTAGAAATACAATTACCGGCTTCTAAATCAAGTGACTTCTTCCTTAAAACATTAAACGATTTAAACCATTAAGACAGTTGCCCTTCTTTATTTCAAACCAATTCTTTGCTTACATTATTAGAGAAAACCATTCTCTTAACCTTCCATAAAGCCGTTATAACCAACTTCCCATAAAGCCGTTATAACCAACTTCCCATAAAGCCGTTATAACCCTTTATGGTTTTAGACCAACTCATTCCTTTTATAACCAAGATACTTCTACTTTTTGGAAACCAAGTATTATATACTTTCAAATAAATTCTCTTAACTTTCAAAAATACAATTAGTCTCTTAACCTTTAGAATTCAAGTGACTCCTTTTATTAAAAAAAACCTTAGGCAATTGATGCCTTAAAATCAAGTTGCCTTTTTACTAAAATCAAGTCATTTATCCTTCCATAAAGAAAATATAACCAACTTCCCATAAAGTCGTTATATTCACTTTATACCTTAGCCAAATATATAATTTCCTATCCAAGGGACTTATAGGTTTAAAACGGAACATGTATCACATACTTCAAAACTCTTCAAGTCCCTTAACTTTAATAAACATTGGACATCCTTAATACTTTCAAATAAGTGAGTTAATCTCCTAACTCACCCGACTTGGCTATTCATAAAACTAGTAAAGGATATCAAGGTGTTGTACGTCTACCGTACTACATACGTGCAACTAGTCATGCTCAAAAGATAGGAAAAGTTCTACATAGAGTAAATCACACAACTACCTCTTAACTTCTAAGAGTAGAAGGAAACATGAAATGATACCACAGGTATATTCCATACATAGAATCATGCCAAAGGAAGGAAGAGGTTCACATACCTCGCGACGATTATCGACAAGTAGCAAAATGCTCCAAAGTACTTCAATCTTGATAGCTATACCATCCTTCAAGTAGGATACGTTATACTTAGTAATTCAACCTATAATGGTCACAATACGTCCATTAACCTCTCACTTTAAACGTAGAATATTCTAAGTGCTAAGTCACTAAATTCTACGGAAAACCGGACAGCACCTCCTTTGTTTCTACTTACTTTGCCACCTTTTTCAAGGCCGAATACAATAACCAAACACGCCACTTTTAAGGCTCAAACAATGCAATTATCAATAGAAGATTACACGCCTACTAGACGTGTAAAATTCCGCCCCACAATAGATATCAAACTAATACAAACTACATGTCCAATTCGGCCACATTGAGTGCCTTAACACAATTTCCATTTCAATCCAAGTTGTTAGTATAACATGATATCAAGTCGCAATTGATTAAACTACTATAACCTTCAAGTATGTAACATGCGACGATTCTAGTAAACGACCAAATTGTAATCCAACTTCACATGGCTTACATTACATTTCGGATTTAAGGCTACAAGCAATCCATAATATTTATAAACTTCAACATATCAACTTCATGCTAGCAACATGTAAAGCTAACAACAACAATAAATATATAATCTTGTAACAATATTAAGAGACAAGATTATACCTCAACGAATCTCAATCCAACTCCAAATCCGAAGTCGCTTCCTTAGCAACTTAGAGCCTCTTCAAGACACTTCAATCCGCTATTTGAGACCCTTAGAACAATACCAACAACTTCCCTTCAAACTTCCACTCCAAAACCTAGAAAGCAACTAGGTTTTCACTTTGCGACGAATCCGAAAACTATCTTTTTCCGAGATTTTTCTATTGAGATATGCTTACAATACACTCAAGAACCTTGGTTTAAAATGTGGAGCTTAAAGAACAAGAAACGGAAAAAAAATTCTTCTTTAAGGGCTAGAACCCGAGAGCACTCTTGCTCTTCCTTCAATTTTCTTGAAAATTTTTCTAAGTGTTAGGCTTAGTCTTGCTACTAGTAGTATTATATAGGGACATGGAGGGTCAAGATACAACCAAATGGGTGGTTTGGATGAGCTCTTATCAAATATCAAGCCTTGTGGGTCCTTTGACCAAGTCAATTCTCTCAAGCTCTCAAGTTGCAAGACTTGTCTTGCTAACAAAGGTCCAATGACCCTTTAGCCCTTGCAAAAATCGTCCAAGGCATTTTAAAGGGGGGGTGACACGTGTCGTCCTCCCATTCGTCACAATAATACGTTTTCCGACAATTTCATAATTCCGATAAATTTTTTACAAGTCTCAAATCTTAACACTGTGAGTTCTTACGTACGTTCTTAAAACATGTCCTGTAAATACGGGGTGTAACAAAACCATTCTCTTAACCTCCCATAAAGTTATTATAACCAACTTCCCATAAAGCCGTTATACTAACTTTATGCCTTAGACTAATTCATTCTTTTTATAACCAAGAGACTTATACTTTCAAATCAAGTTACGTAACTTTTAAAATACTTCAAGTCTCTTAACTTTAGAAATCAAGTTTCTTAACTTAGAACTTAAAATCTCTTATCTTTAGAATATCAAGAAATCCATGCTTTCCAAATCAAGTATTCTATACATTTAAATCAAGTCATTTCTTCCTTTAGAAATCAAGTCTCATAACTTGAAAAAAAAAAAGTTTCTTAACCTTTTAAGAATTCAAGGTTCAAAGTCTTAAAAACTTCATACGTAAACTCTTTTAAATTAAGTAACATATACTTTGATGCGTTGGGAATAAGTTATACTTATTTATAACGATCTTATTCAAGTAGCCATGATCTAGAAAATGTAATACAATTTTGTCTTATCTTAGTTTCTATGCAGATGGAGAATTCTACTCATTTTAATATAATCAATTGTCATTACATTTTCCTTTATTAACGCTGCAATGGCTTGTTCGATATTTATTCTTATTTGTGCCGTAAAATTAGCCGAGTCAACTTGGCTCCAAATACCTCCTAACGACTCTTACCAACATCCCTCATAAGACTTGGTAAGAACTTAGGATAACCTAGACATAACCTTTACATAGAGTAAATCACATACATACCTCTTAACTTCTAAGAGTAGAAGGGAACATGAAATATTACCACATGTATATTCCATACATAGAATCATGCCAAAAGAAGGAAGAGGTTCACATACCTCGCGACGATTATCGACAAGTAGCAAAATGCTCCAAAGTACTTCAACCTTGATAGCTATTCCATCCTTCAAGTAGAATACGCTATACTTAGTACTTGACTATAATGGTCATATCTGACCATTAACTTCTTACTTTAGACGTAGAATATTATAAGTGCAAAGTCACTAAATTCTACGGAAAATCGGACAACACTTCCTTTGTTTCTACATACTTTGCCACCTTTTTCAAGGCCGAATTCAATAACCAAACACGCCACATTTAAGGCCCAACAATGCAATTAACAATATGGGATTACACGCCTACTAGACGTGTAAAATTCTGCCTCACAATTGATATCAAACTAATACAACTACAAGTGTAAATCCGGCAACTTGAGATACAACAACACCAATTCTTAACCAATTTCCTTTTCAATCCAAATTGTTAGCATAACATGATATCAAGTCGCAATCGATTATAACTACTACAATCTTCAAGTAAGTAACATGCGACGATTCTAAATAACGACCAAATTGTAATTCAATCTTCAAAAGGCTTATATGACATTTCGGTTTTTAGGCTACAACAATCCATAACACTTATAAATCTTCAACACATATACTTCATGCTAGCAAACATGTAAGGCTAACAACAATATATAATCTTGTAACACTTTAAGAGACAAGATTATTACCTCAACGAGTCTTAATCCAACTTCAAATCCAAAGTCGCTCCTTAGAAACTTAGAGCCTCTTCTTGACACTTCAATCCGCCACTTGAGACCCTTAGAATATCCCAAACAACTTCCCTTAAATCTTCCAATCAAAACCTAGGAAAGCAACTAGGTTTTCACCTTGCGACTAATACGAAAACAATCTTTTTCCGAGATCTTTCTATTGAGATACCCTTACAATACCCTCATGAACCTTGGTTTAAAGTGTGGATCTTATTGGACAACAAACAAATTTTTTTCTTATTTTTGGAAGGTGAACCCGAGAGCTTCAAGCTTTCTTCATCCAATTTCTTGAAAATTTTCTAAGTATGGAAAGCTTGTCTCACTACTAGTATCCTTATATAGCAACATGGAGGGCTAAGATTAATACATGTGTGTGGTTTGGATGCAAATCTTTTAAATATCAAGCTAAGTGGTCCCATTGACCAAGTCAATAATATCAAGCTCTACTACTAGCAAGACTTTGTCATCTTAATAATGGTCAAATGACCCTTTTGTCCATTCCCAAAATCGTCCAAGACCAATCTAGGGGTGACACGTGTCGCCCTCCCATTCGCCGCAACATTTCATTTTTCGACAATTCCATAATTCCGACAAATTTTTACTAGACTCAAATCTTAACATTTTTGAATTCTTACATATGTTCTTATAACCATGTCCTGAAAATTCGGGGTGTAACAAAATCCAAGGAGATCAGTCCATCAACGCAGGTAAGCATTGCTAAACCCTCTCCTAAGAAAAAGAAAAAAAGAAGGCTGAGAAGAAAAATGATCCTGAAATGGATAGGTTGTGGGGTTAAATTACCCCAATATTCTTGATAAGGAAGCGTCCAGGCTACAAGCGTTAAAGCAGTATTACTTGGGAGGAAACCCAAGGTTTTTAAATTATGCAATTTAGTTTTAGTTAGAACAGTCTCACGTATGATATTGTTTGTGGTGTTGTGATGACAGGTACAGGGCTGAAAAGTGGAGCACAAAATACGAGAGAAGGGAGAAAATCAGTTCAGAGTCGCGGCGCCGGATGCGGTAGTGGCGCGAAAGTTGAAGAGCATGAAGTTTGGGCGCCACAGCTCCGAAATGCAGGGTCGCGGCGCCTATCGAAGATTCTCTGCCATGCCTCCACCATTTTAAACCACAAGTCTGTAAGTAATCCCGTCTTTTTTTTAGTCTTGTACACATTGGGGACAATGTGTGATTTAAGTTTGGGGGGTTCTTAGTTTATTTTGTTTATTTTTGAGTCTTTTTGTTGTTGTTTTTTATGTTTTATATGAGTCTAATTTTTTTTATGATCATGCGTGTTGTAGTTGATTGAAGTGCCTAGTGAAGTAAAGTGGGATAATGTAATGGAATTAGAAGCAGAAAAATCTGAACGCTTAAGTTAGGTATGCCAAGGACTCATGAAATCAAAGTATTTGGGGTATCTATGCTTGATTTATGCATTATTAATGATAAAGCCTATGTGTCTGCTTGCTTGTTATTTGGGGCGAAATAGTTAGGATGTACATGTTAGGGATATGACTCATGCATTTCTTTGTTAGCCCTTCTTACCATTCACTGTCTATCCCTGACAATAAATTGTATCCCTAGTCAGCCCCTTTTAGCCTAAAATAAGATCTTTTCTTTGACACCCTATAATTCCATGTTTGTGCCATAAGTGAAAATTTGAAGATGTTTGGAATGAAAAGTGTTGAAAAAGAGACAAAAAGAGAGTGAACAAATTTATGCACCCCAATGAAAATAAATAGGCAAAAGCCTAAGTTTGGGGGTGCTTGTTATTCATAATGCACCTCATTCTCTCAAAACAAGAGAGGGAAAAGATAGGTATGAGGTTAGAAAATGAAATCAGAAGGAAGGAAAAGAGTTGAAAGAAAAAGAGCTTATGGTATGTAATTTGAGCCTAAATGTCTATTTTTACCTATCCTTGCCTAAGCCTACATTACAACCCTGAAAAGTCCTGAAGATCTCTAGTATGTGTATCTATGATTAGTGGAGAATAGCAAGTGAACATGCCATAGAATTTTGAATTTGACATGCATAGGTTAAGTATTCCTACTTCCATTGAGCATGATTGAACTGAGTTTGCAAAATATCTGACTTGAGAGTGTAGAATGCTAAAAATCCATGCTATACATGTTCCTGCATAATATTCTACTAACCTTCATGCTTTTCTAGTGACGTTTGTGCAGCAGGTTGACCAGTGTCGTTGAGTCTGTTATTTTCTTTTCTTTCGTGTCTTTGTTTCTATTTTTTATCTTTACTCGAGGGCGAGCAAAGGTTAAGTTTGGAGTGTTTGTTAGGCATATTTTATATACGTCTTTTGAGTCATTTTTAGTTAGTATTTTACCCGTTTTTGTCCAAATATGTGTCATGTTAGAATAGTTTTTCTTTCTTTTGAGTCACAGTGGTTTAAAAAGGCAACGTGGAGAAAAGAAGCAAAAAGAGGGCAGAAAATGAGGTTCCCGTGCCAAAAGAGACGAAAGTTGGCATCATGGACGAGAACAGGGCGGCGTCGTGGAACCAATCCATCAGAGACTGCAGGGCCACGGCGCCCAATGTACTAAGAAGCTGCAGGAGTTTCAGCGCCACAGCACCAGTCTGCAGGGTCGTGGCGCCAACGCGGGAATTTTGCCAAATCCGAGAAGGAATGGGCCAAGGCATAGAAGGAAAAGTGGGACACGTTTTGGGAGGCTATAAAAGTCCCTTTGGGCATATTTTTCAAGGGTGACACAATCTCTAATTCATCACATAACATAATTTCTTGGAGGCTTCAAGATTAGAGACTTGTTCTTAAGTATTTTTCTTTCTTTACTTTATTTACTTTTAGTTTATGTTGGATAATCTTTTGGTTCTTAGCATTTCTATGGCTAGGAGCTAACTTTTATTTAGGGATTTCCTTTCGAATCGCTTGAACTTCGTCTTTATGACTTAATGCATTAATTTGGTTTATTCTTCATATAGTTAAGATTTATTCAATAGTTGTTTTGATTGTTGGGTAATTAACTGATCACTAGTTATCATCACTTATATGATTTCGAATCGAAATCCGAAAGGGGAGATTTGAATATGCTATAGTTGAATAAACATAGGTTAAATTCGTGGACGAAATTACCCCGATACTTATGTAGTTTTATAGGTTATTGTTCTTAATCCTCCTATGTGGTAAAATCTGTCATAGAAATATAGAAGATTTTTGTACCGGGGTTGAGTGTTTATTTATCCTAACCAGAATATAAAACGGTCTAGTTAACATGTTATCTTAACATAGAAGAAGAACATTTATTGTTGCATTAAGGATTAAGGCGAGTGGATAGTTGAGGAGATTGGAAGCCTTATTTCCACCATATCTAATTTAAGTAAAGTAATTTAGTTAACTTTTACAATTGTTCAGTAGTTCATAGATAAAAACCACAACAAAATATCGACAGCCAAATAGATACCATAGGATAGATGTTTGGTAATTGAACATTAATCCCTGAGGACGATATTTGGTCTTACCTAGACTATATTACTTGTAACGATACGTACACTTGCGTTAAGCGTGTGGAAAATCGCTAGCAGCTGGTCATATGTGATGTGTGTGTATAAGGGTGCCCAGGTAGGGCACCAGTCGCGGCCCGTCGGCTCGGGTCATGACAATTCTGTTCATCCAGGGTCAACGAAGATGTATCATGACCTCATATGCTTGTATTGGTGGGATGGCATGAAAAGGGACGTAGCACAGTTTGTTGCTCAGTGTCTGAATTGTCAACAGGTTAAGGTCGAGCATCAGAAGCCTCGTGGATTACTGCAAGAGATAGAGATCCCAACTTGTAAATGGGAAGTGATTAATATGGACTTCGTTACAGGATTTCTTCGCACTAAACGGAAGTATGACTCTATATGGGTTATTGTGGATAGTCTGACAAAATCAGCCCATTTTCTACCATTCAGGACTACTTATTCAGCTGAAGACTATGCGAGGTTATACATCAGGGAGATAGTGAGACTTCATGGGGTTCTCACATCTATTATATCGGACAGGGGAGCTCAATATACAGCTAACTTTTGGAGATCGTTCCAGAAGGGATTGGGGACATAGGTGAGTCTTAGCACGACATTTCATCCTCTGACTGATGGGCAGGCTGAGCGTACTATTCAGACGCTAGAGGATATGTTGCGAGCCTGTATTATTGACTTCAGAGGTAACTGGGATGATCATTTACCACTTATTGAGTTTTCTTATAATAATAGCTACTATTTTAGTATCCAGATGGCACCATACGAGGCCTTATATGGGAGGAAGTGCAGGTCACCTATCGGTTGGTTCGATGTAGGCGAGACTAAATTAATCGGCCCAGACATGATTCAGCAAGCTGTTGATAAGGTGAAGCTTATTCAGGAGAGATTATTGACAGCCTAGAGTCAACAGAAGTCATATGCAGATAATCTACGTCGACACTTAGAGTTTCAGATTGGTAATTGGGTATTCCTGAAGGTGTCACCCATGAAGGGTGTGATGAGGTTCGGTAAGAAGGGGAAGCTTAGCCCGAGATACATTGGGCCTTATTAAATTATTCGTAGGGTAGGCAAGGTTGTCTATGAGTTGGACCTACCATCTGATTTGGAAGCAGTACATCCAGTCTTTCATATATCGATGCTACGTAAATATATTGGTGATCCTTCTAGAGTTTTCCCTGTGGATGATGTCCAGGTAACAGAGGAGTTGTCCTATGAGGAGAGTCTCATAGCTATACTTGATCGCCAGGTTAGAAGGTTACGTACAAAGGATGTATCTTCCGTGAAAGTGTTATGGCGAAACAATAATAGGGAAGAGGTGACTTGGGAAGCAGAAAACGAAATGAAGAAGAAGTATCCTCACTTGTTCCCTATGCATGCAGGTAATTTAATTCCTCACTTGACTATTTTGATTGGCGAATAATATATGTGATTTATTGTGGCCCTGTGAGGCATCTTTAGGTTTGCTGAATATAGGTTGGGAGGTATAGTTATAGAGGAGACTCTGCCGAAATTTTTATAGCATGAGACCTATTATGAACATTCGAGGACGAATGTTTCTAAGGGAGGAAGGAAGGATGTTACACCTCGTAATTTTAAGATGATAAATTGCGAATGTAATTAAGAGAATAAGATTCGAGTATTGGAAGTTAGTATGCAAAGAATGTAATCCTGGAATAATTTTGGATACAACGAGTGTGACGATGAGAATTGATTATAATAGTTGGACATTTCAAAAAATTTAGGATATAAATGAAGTGGGGATTAAGATTAATTAATTGTGGGATTAATTTTAGTGGAGAGGATGATAAGTAGGAACTAGTAGACAAAAATCGTGGGAACTTGTACCCTCCCCCACGCGTGGGACAAGTGGCAAGAGCACTAATATTCATAGGCTAATTTTCAGCTCATATAACCATACTCCTCTCACTTCTTTTCCTTAATTTCGAAATTCCTCCCTCACTCATCCCACAGCTCCCCTCCAACAGATTTTCCTCCAACTCCATAACTAAGTGAAGACTAAACTAACTCCCTCTTCCAATATTAACTCCTTCTACTAAGTTGTAAGCCATGGTAAAACCCCCACCAGTAGTGCCACGGTAAATGCTGGCCGAGACATAGCCCAGAAACTTTAGTTTTGAAAGATGAACTATTTGGAAGAAAAACGTGTAAGTAAGATGAGTTTAAACTTGTAAAGAATGCATGCATGTCATTGAAATTTGAAGAAATGGTGCACATTGGAGCAGTGGATGCCGATTGCGAGTAGGGACTATTTTGGCTAAGTTAAGGTAAGATTTCTTCTTCTTATAAAGTAATTGGAGTTAAATGATGTTGTAGTTAAGAGATGAACTCGTGTTAAGAGAAATTGGAGGTAAGAAAATGCATGTGATTGTATTGGCGTTGTAGTTGGGCCGATTGGAGTTGTTTTATCGATTTGGGGTTGTTTTGATTACATTGGGTTTGATTGTTGTTGTCGTTGTCATTGGTTGCATGTTAAAATTAAAGAAAATCTTGATATTTAAAGTTGTAGTTGTTTATATGAAAGTGTTGAAATATTAATTAGAATTTTAAGGAATTATGAGAAGAGTTATGGTATTATGTTTTGTGGGTCATTCACGAAATTGTTGGGCATGTTGTATTGTATTTAGGGGTTGTTTTGTTGAGTTATAATGCTGGAATTATAAGTTATGAATATGCATGTACATTGTTGTAGTTGCGGATATATGTCCTAAAGGAACTAAGGTGTAGAAAAGTGTTACATTACATTCTGTTGTTGCGGGAGTATGGACTATTTTTAGTGGTTGTTTTAATATGGTTAAAGGGGTTGGATTAACATAAGAAATAGGTGTGTTAATCACCTTGGTTGTTGTGGTTGTTGTATTCCATGGATGTAAAGAGAAAGAATGTATAACGATGGCGTATATGGAGTATTTGGGACTGTTTTGGTTATATCCTGGAGTTATGTCTTGTTATCAATGTTGTCAAACTTGTGTGTGAATTGCGGATGTGTGTATATGCAGGAGAAGTGCTGCCCAATTTGTTTTATAAAAAGAGAGTCATCATTCGCTATATAATGTATGCTAGTAATCATAGAGTTGATGGACATGTTATTATTGTTATAGGTTGAAGTGCTAATTGAGACGAATTCTAATTATCGAGTTGGTATAGACGATAAGGTATGTGAAACTATCCCTTCTTTATTTTTGGCATGAGTTACATAAAATGAGCGTACGACGGACGTACATAATCTCAATGAATCATAATTCCTAGTGATACTTGATATGATAGTTGTCTTTGATTCTCCAGTGATAGTTCATTTTAATTATTTCATTGAGAGTCAGATGATGATTTAATTTGTATATAGTTGCTCATGATATTCTATTCGTGAAATATGTGATTATCTCATTTCACCGAGTCCCGGGCTGGGTATGTTCGTGCACAGCTTCATTGCATTATTTCATCGAGTCCCATGATGGGCCGGGTACGGTTTACACATGATTATTTCACCAAGTCCCATGATGGTCCGGGTACAGCATATATAAGTATATGACTTCATTCACCGAGTACCATGATGGGTCGGGTACGGTATGTTATATGGACATGTATGACTCTCATTTTATAAGGCGCAGGTGCATTGGTATCTTTGATTATCATACTTATATTTTGGCCAGTTATGATCTTCTTTATCGTACTTCATGTTTTATATACTCGGTACATATTTTCGTACTGACCTCCTTTCTTCGGGGGCTGCATTTCATGCTCGCAAGTACATACACTCAGTTTGGTGATCCTCTAGCCTAGGACTTCCGCTCAGCTTTTTGGTGAGCTCTACTGTTCCGGAGCCTAGTAATTTTGGTACAGATCCTTTGATATAGACTTATGCATATTCAGGGGTACGGCGGGGCCCTGTCCCTTCATGTTTCACTGTTATACTCTTAGAGGTCCGTAGACATGTATGGGTGGTAGATGTGTTTTGGACATGTATGGGTTGTAGTTGTGTTTTGGGTCAGCTGTACGGTTGTTGTTCGTTTTGGATACTCCTATGTACAGTGACGGCCTTGTCGGCTTGCCTATATTGTTTTGTTTGATTGGCTGTGACTCCTCAGGACACAGGTTCATGTTAATATGTAGTGTTATGAGTCAGCAACCTATTTTTACAGATTTCTACATTGTCCTGAGATTTAGTCTGATTGTATTTAACAGGTTCGTATACGGGTGTCCAAGTAGGGCACCAGTCACTGCCCGCCGGTTTGGGGCGTGACACCAATAACCCGACAAAAAACCAAAATAACCAACAATCTTCCTTAGCCAAAAATACTACCTTCTCTCGGCATAATACCATACCAGACAGCCTGAATCCCCAGTCATCAATTTTAGCCTAACCTCGGACCATTGAAACCCATGACATTCACGGGAGTTTTCATCCCAAATGTCATTTTAACTTAACATCTTCATTCCAACCATCACCTCATCCCAAAAATCCCAAAGCAGCCCTATCATACCCGAATAGGAAAGCTATCATGTTAGACAAAATAGAAGCTTTTATTAAAAATAAATATGTGGAAGTTGGTGTCTCATCCATCTAATGTGAACATAATCAGGTCTATATGGGTTTTCTGTCATAAAAAGAATTCTGATGGCTCATTTGCGAGATACAAAGCTCGTCTTGTTAATGATGGCATGTCTCAGCAGGTTGGCGTGGATTGTGGTGAAACATTCAGTATGGTAGTTAAACCAACAACTATCAGGACTGTTCCTAGCCTGACACTGTCAAAATCCTGATCCATTCATCAGTTGGATGTCAAAAATGCATTCCTACATGGCCATTTACATGATATAGTTTAGATGTACCATCCTTTGGGATTTCGAGACTCTACACATCTGGATTATGTTTGCCTATTGAAAAAATCTTTATATGGTTTGAAACAGGCTCTCTGGGCATGTTATAATATGTTTGTAGTGTTTGTATCCACACTTGGTTTCTCACACAGCAAGTCCAACCAATCTGTGTTCATTTATAAGAATGGAAACAACATGGCATATATCCTCCTATATGTAGATGACATCATTCTCACGGAATCATCTACATCACTTCGCCGGGCTATTATGTCTCTCCTTGCAGCAGAATTGCAATGAAGTTTGGGCCCTTTAAATTATTTTTTGGGAATTGTTGTAACCAAATATGTAAGTGGTCTATTTCTCAGTCAAAAGAAATGCATTGAGGAGATCATTGACAAAGTCGATATGTCCTCATGCAACCATCACACACACCGATTTATACAAATGCCAAATTGAGTAACTCTACATGTACTCCATACAGTGACCCAACACATTATCGCAGCTTAGTAGTGGTCTTGCAGTATCTTACTTTCACGAGACCTGTTATATCATATGCAGTTCAGCAAGTGTGTTTACATATGCATGATCTTAAAGAAGAATATTTGGGGGCTCTCAAGCGGACTCTACGGTATGTTAATGGTACTCTTCATTTTGGATTGCATCTGTATAAGTCCTCCATTTTGAGTATCTCATCTTATACAGATATGGATTGGGATGGCAGGCCAGACACAGGATGTTCCATCTCTGGTTATTGTATGTTTTTGGGAGACAACCTCATTTCATGGTCGTCAAAAGGACAGTCGATGATGTCTCGATCGAGCGGTGAAGCAGAATATCGAGGGGTAGCAAATATGGTTGGTGAATCATGTTGGCTCTGTAATCTTCTTTTAGAGCTCCATTGTCCGATTGAAAAGGTAATCGTGGTTTATTGTGATAATGTGAGTGCGATATACTTATTCGGTAATCATGTATAGCATCAATGCACAAAATACATAGAAATGGATATATTATTTGTCCGAAAAAGGTTGCATGTGGACAAATCCATGTTCTCCATGTATCGTCCCGTTATCATATTACCGACATTTTCACAAAAGGTCTTCCGCGCGTACTATTTTATGATTTCAGAGAAGTCTCAGCATACGAGAACCTCCCGCTAAGACTGCGGTGGACTGTTAGGATAATTATGGGGCCATCCCATAATTATCTCAAATCATCATCAATCATGTAAAATGTAATCACATAATTTAGGATGATTGTAAATTAGTATCATGTATTTTAAGATAATTAGATATGTCTTCTTTAATACTAGTATGATACACTTGTATATATATTTCAAGATTGGAATGAAATCACTCATGGAATTAATTTCTTTCAGTTAGACTTATGAGATTACTCTATATTTGAAGGCAATATGATTCTCGAAATAATCTTATAACATATTTCATATATAAGGGCCCAAAACATATATTTTAATTACTTAAATATGCTTAATATGCAACATTACAAGTCAAAGTCTAAATTTTATAACTATCTTTATTAGATAATGATTCAATGGAGGGCACTTAGCTTTTTATCTCCCTGTTCGGATTTTGATAATTTGTTGGTCATAAATATTATATGTTCATTTTTTATTATTTTCTAATTTTTTTTGTGTACATTTCCCTTACGAAAGAAATCACAAGCCTTCACCGTTTTAAAATAATTTAGTGTTTTTATCAAAACTCAATTTTACAAATCTATTAAATGTTTTCAATGTGACAATGGGAGGAAATTCATAAATGCTCAATTTAATGATTTTAGTCACCAAAATGGGACATATTTGAGTCTTTCATATCCACATATGTCACCTCAAAATAGAAAATCTAAAAGATAAATTTGAACGATAAATAATATGATTCTCACATTTCTTGTGCATTCGTCCACGCCATCAATATTTTGACATCATGTACTTCAAATGGCCACATATCTTTTAAATATTCTTCCTAGCAAACTACTTCACAATATATCACCTACACAAATGATGTACCATCGTCTCCCATCTTTTACACATTTGAGGGTTTTTGGGTGTTTGTGTTATTCCTTGTTTCCGTCCACAATCATTAACAAACTTCATGCTCGTTTCACTCATTGTATGTGTTTAGGATACACACAAAATCATAGAAGATATAAATGTTATGATATAACGAACGGGAAATTTATTATCTCTCGTCACATAGTGTTTGATAAGTCTACATTCCCATTTGCTAATTCTCATGTGGCATCCCCACCTTCATATGATTTTTTGGACAACGTAATACATTTGATTTTACATCACCATATCAATACCTAAATTAAGATGGGATCGGCCCAAAATAATCCCCACATCGTACCAGCCCAACCACAAAATGGGATTGGACCAGTCTGCGGAATAAAGGTCACTACCTCTTTACCATCGATCTCAGTCAAATCCACTACTAGTGGTTGGCTGGCCTAAATGAGGGAGCCCATTTATCCCTCACCCGTAAACCCACCCTAGTATCCAGGCCAATATTTTCAAGCCCATAATCCTAATGCTTCTCAGTCTAATAACCCGACGAAAAACTAAAATAACCAACAGTCTTTCTTGACCCAAAATACTACCTTCTCTCGGCCCAATACCATACCTGACAGCCGAATCCCCAGTCATCGATTTTAGCCTAATCTCGGACCATTGAAACCCATGACATGCATGGGAGTTATCATCTCAAACGTCATTTTAACTTAACATCTTCAGTCCAACCATCACCTCATCCCAAAAATCCCAAAGCATCCCTATCATACCCGAATTGAAAAGCTTCCATGTTAGACAAAATAGAAGCTTTTATTAAAAATAATATGTGGGAGTTGGTGTCTCGTCCATCTAATATGAACATAATCAGGTCTATATGGGTTTTCTGTCATAAAAAAGAATTCTGATGGCTCATTTGCGAGATACAAAGCTCGTCTTGTTGATGATGGCATGTCTCAGCAGGTTGGCGTGGATTGTAGTGAAACATCCAGTATGGTAGTTAAACCAACAACTATCAGGATTGTTCCTAGCCTGACACTGTCAAAATCCTGATTCATTCATCAGTTGGATGTCAAAAATGCATTCCTACATGACCATTTACATGATATAGTTTAGATACACCATTCTTTGGGTTTTCGAGACTCTACACATCTGGATTATGTTTGCCTATTGAAAAAAAAATTATATGGTTTGAAACAGGCTCCCTAGGCATGGTATAATATGTTTGTAGTGTTTGTATCCACACTGAATTTGTCACACAACAAGTCCAACCAATATGTGTTCATTTATAAGAATGGAAGCAACATGACATATATCTTTCTATATGTAGATGACATCATTCTCACGGCATCACCTACATCACTTCGACGGTCTATTATGTCTCTCATTGCAGCAGAATTTGTAATGAAGGATTGGGTCTTTTAAATTATTTTTTAAAAATTGTTGTAACTAAAATATGCAGTGGTCTATTTCTCAGTCAAAAGAAATGCATTGAGGAGTTCATTGACAAAGTCGATATGTCCTCCTGCAACCATCACACACACCGGTTGATACAAATGTCAAATTGAGTAACTCTACAGGTACTCCATAGAGTGACCCAACAGATTACCGCAGCTTAGTAGGGGCTTTGTAGTATCTTACTTTCACGAGACCTAATATATCATATGCAGTTCAGTAAGTGTGTTTACATTGCATGATCTGATAGAAGAATATATGGGGGCTCTCAAGCGGACTTTGTGGTATGTTAAAGGTACTCATCATTTTGGATTACATCTATATAAGTCCTCCATTTTGAGTATCTCATCTTATACAGATGTGGATTGGGGTAGCTACCCGAACACACAATGTTCCACCACTGGCTATTGTGTATTTTTGGGAGACAACCTCATTTCATGGCCGTCAAAATGACAGCCGATGAAATCTTGATCGAGCGGTGAAGAAGAATATCGAGGGATAACAAATGTGGTTGCTAAATCATATTGGCTCTGTAATATTCTTTTAGAGCTCCATTGTCCGATTGAAAATGCAATTGTGGTTTTTATTGTGATAAGGTAAGTGTGATATATTTTTCGATAATCATGCACAAAATACCTAAAAATGGATATATTATTTGTCCGAAAAAGGTTACATCTAGACAGATCCGTGTTCTCCGTGTATCGTTCCGTTATCATATTACCGACATTTTCATCAAAGGTCTTCTGCGTGTACTATTGGATGATTTCAGAGAAGTCTCAGCATACGAGAACCTCCCGCTAAGACTACGGTGGTGTTATACCCCGTATTTCCGGAGTATGTACGTGAGGACGTACGTACAAAAGTTTAGCCTTAAAGTTAGGCCAAGTTCGAAAATTGTACACAACTCGCTAAAGGAATCGTTTTCCGACGAAACGTTTCCACAGCTTTCGTAGGGAAAATTCCGGCTATGTCATTTAGTATTTTTGCGGATTTTTCCGAGAGACGAAACATTTTGGACCAACGGGAGGGCAACACTTGTCACCCTCCAATTGGTGGACTTAAAACGTCCATTTGGACGAATTGGACTAAGCTTGGCACGTTTTTTGTGCCTTGCACAAAGTCAAGGAGTTGGTAGGATATTTGTGTGTAGTAAATCTTCACCCTACACTTGCCTTGCACTTGTCTTCATCTTGGCCATTGGTTGGCCATGGCTTGAGCTATAAATACCCCCTTAAAGATGAAGAGTTCTTCATCCACAAATTACTTCCAAGTCTTGAAAATCCTCTCCTCTCCTTAAGCCTTTCGTCCAACACCTTCCCCTTTGAGTGAGTTTGGCGAGGGCCTACCCCCTAGCCTGGCCGAAATCTACCCCCTCCCTTGGTAGAAAAGTTGTCTTCTAGTATTGTTATAATGCCCAAAATACCTAGCCCAAATCCCTTAGTCCTTTGTAGAAGTTGTGAAGAACTTCTAAGGTTTCTGAGCTCTGAGCGTACAACTTAGGAGCTAAACCTTGCTCGGCGCGACTTTATCTAGGATATTATTGGGCTTACCGAGGTAACTAATCCTAACCTCTTTTGAATTAGAGAATACATCTTGTAGTAGTATAAGAATAAGTATTAAATACTTAGAAGAATATTACGGAATAGAATTGAACTCAGAATTTGTTTTCTGATGAGACTTATATAGCTCATTGGGTAGGGTTGCATTGCCCGACTTTCAGTAGAATTGTGAACCCTCTGTTTAGAATGACTTTTGAGTAGTCTAGACTTTGATAGATGTCTGTGACTATTATAGGTGATTCTCTGCGCGGCATATTCAACTTGGCGGGAGGTTTTCCAGAAGGTATGTGATTCTTCCTAAGCATGATATTTTAACACATATATATAGTACGGTAGCGTACATGTGTTAAGCGAATAATAACTACGGCAATGTCGTTTGACTTAAGCACGAATAATAACTACGGCAATGTCTTTTGACTTAAGCTGAATAATAAGAATCGATGCATTTCAAAGAACTCTGAATCATTTTTATGAAGATAAATATTTGGTTTTAAAACAAAAGCTTAAGAGTTATACTAGCTTTATGGGAAGTTAGGTATAACAACTTAAGAAAGATAAAAGGCTATTTACTTGTTTGTTTATAAAAGCCTTGTATTGATTCTGTTAAGTGTAATAAGATTTGTTTGATAAGTAGACATATTATGATGCTACAGGTTAATGTCTTGAAATCTTTGTGTAAAGGGTCATTCTTGCGTGCTTACGTTGCTAACAGGTAAGTCCGTTGTCTTGTTATTGTATCACCTACCCTCGATTGTTATACCAGGGCTTGCCCCTTGATCGCGGTCTATACGGCTATGCGGTCCGTGAGACTATCGCGAGCAGCGGTATGCTCGGGATTGATCATTCGGGTGTTTAGCCTGATCACGGGGATTCCTATGCGGTCTGTTGAGACTACGCGGTCTTTTGAGGCTATGCGGGTGCGGGAGCCTAGGCGGATCCGGGTTGGCTGCCCCGATGCGAGAATACCTCGTGCGGTGCATGTGTGACCTATGCGGGCTGCGGAAGTCGAGGACTAGGCACGAGAATGATACTATGGGCGATTGGCCTTGCTTCGATCATTCGCGGCCTAGAATAGACACATTCTGATTTTCCTATTCTTCGTTGTTTGTGATGTGGCACTATGTGCAATTGAGCCGATTGTATTTGTGAAAAGGTTTTAAATACTTTGATTTCATTTAAGTACTTTATAGTTTCACATACTTGGTACTGTTATCTTGACCTCCTTCGAGGCTGCGTTCATCTGCGAGTAAAGGCAGCAGTGCTAGATCCGCATCCTTAGGATCTTTGCGTTGGTGTCGAGCTCCATTTTCTCGGAGGCTCTACTTTTGGTATGATCTCCTGTTGTAGATAGTTTTGTCTGATCGAGGTATGGCGGGCCTGTCCGCCATAGTTGTATATTTTCCTTAGAGTGCTGTAGTCGTATTTATGATTTGGGATGTAATCTTGAACCATGTTTATTTATATATGCCGAAAGGCGACGTTTTCTCACATAAACTGTGTCCTATTTTATAAACTGTTTCCTGTCTTGTTTTACATTCCGCTGGTTACTCTGATGTATGACTACTTGGGTGCCCCGGTAAGGCACCAGTCACGGGCCCCGGAACGGGTCGTGACAAAAGTGGTATCAGAGCAGTTAATCCTCGGAAAGTGTCTACAGACCGTATCTAGTAGAGTCTTGATTATCGGTGTGGTGCACCACATCAATAATCGAGAGGCTATAGGATATTTAGGATTGGTTTCCATTCTTCTCATTACGAGATCGTGCTTTAGAGGCGTGTTATAGGTTGGACCCTCTAACGTATTCCTTTCTATATGATTATGCCTCCACGTAAGGCAGCAACCCGCCCGGGCAAGGCAGCGGCGGAGCGCTAGCGAGACACCCAGAGTCACGAGGCTCGAGCCCGTCTATACGAGGCGGCGAGTTCTATGACGCCGCCGGCCCCAAAGAGACCACAGTACCCACACCTCCGTCCCCACACTGGGCGGAGGAGTTAGGGTACTGAGAGATAGCCCGACTTTGGCTAGAGTTGTGGCGATACGAGGATAGGCCGACGCAGCGATTCGATTCAGCTCGGCTCGGTCGCACGTGGTGCACCCGAGGCGAATAGTTTGAGACTACGGGATTTCCTTAGTTGTAGCCCGCGAGTTTTACTGGTCGAGGCCGGAGGATAATCCGCAGGAGTTCATCCGTCACCGCAGAGGATCACGCGGTGATCAAGGCTTGAGACCGAGTCTGTGACATTCGGTTCGCATCGGTGCGTGATACCGCGATCGATTGGTTTGATTCATGGAGCTTTCGGGAGAGCATGCACTCCAGCAGTATGGGATGAGTTTTGAGGCTTTTCTCACACACTTCTTGCCTCCGCGGATGAGAGGGCACGGTGATAGATTCTTGTTCTTTGAGACGGAGGGCGCCGCGTGAGGAGTACAATGTCGAGTTTGATTCTTTGGCTCGATATGTCCACTGCCGCGTAGCGAGATATGGAGGATCGGGTGCATCGCTATGTCATCGGGCTAGATGATTACATGGCCGAGTCTTGTGCGGGTGTGTCCCTTCACCGAGCATGGACATAACCCGTATGCGAGCTCATGCACTAGGATCACGAGCGTAGAGAGACCGCGGGTAAGCGATATCGCAGCGAGAAGAAGGCCAAGACGGCGGTTCTTTGGTGGTTCTCGGGGTGGCGGCATCGTGAAGTCGATTTGCACCACACCGGCGCAGAGCGCCCTACCTCATTTTCGGTACAGCCCAGCGATCGGGCGGTCGGGGCCGGGACTTGGATTTCGGGTAGCGGTGCTAACCATTCGAGGTCCGCTCGGTGTGCGTTGTGGTAGATACCATTCGAGGCGTACTCGGGAGCTGCTATACTTGTGGCCGCAGGGTCATTTCGCGAGTTTGTCCGGCCGGGCGGCGTAGTAGGGCCCGATGCGAGTGCATTGCCGCTTCTTCATCCTCGAGCGATTACTCGCCCGGAGGCAAGGTACTCGTGGACCAGCGGTCGCGGCAGGTCGTGGCGCGGGTCCCGATTCTAGCGGTCCTCGAACCGCATTTATGCTGTCGGTAAGCGGGATCGGGAGGCCTCACGATGTCGCCACGGTACCTTATCGGTTGGGTTTGATGTGTATGCTTTGATAGATCCGGTTCTACTCATCCTATATATCTCCCACTTGTTGCTAGTAGGATAGGGATAGAGCACGAGTCCATAGACCACTTTCGAGGTAGCTACGCGATGGGTGATTCGGTGGTAGCTCGGCGGGTATATAGAGCTTGTCTGTGACCATTTACGATCGTCGGACCCTAGCCGACTTGATAGAGTTGGAGATGATTGACCGACGTGATCATGGGATGGATTGGCTAGCTTGCTACGCCAATGTAGGCTGCAGAGAGAGAGTAATGCGGTTCGATTTCTGAGAGCCGGTTGTTGAGTGGGAGGGGAGCACTGTATCGCCGAGGGGTAGGTTTATTTCCTACCTCAAGGCTAGGAAGATGGTGCAGAAGGGGTATATCTACCATCTCGTTCGGGTGTTTGATACTGAAGCTGCGGTACCAGATTTTCAGTCAGTTCCAGTGGTCAGAGAATTCCCAGACGTGTTTCCAGACGACCTCTCGGGTATCCCTCCTGAGAGGGAGATTGAGTTTTGTATAGATGTGTTGCCAGACACTCGACCTATTTCCATTCCGCCATACAGAATGGCACCTGTCGAGTTGAGAGAGTTGAAGGATCAGCTTAGGGATTTCTTTGGAGAAAGGGTTTTATCGGACCTAGTGTTTCTCCCGGAAGCGCGGTATTGTTCGTAAAGAAGAAGGGCGATGCAGCTGCATGTGTGTTGACTTCTGACGGTGAACAAGGTGACCATTAAACAGATACCCTTCCCGGGATTGATGATTTGTTCGACCGATTGCGAGCGCGAGATGTTTCTCAAGATTGATCGTGATCGAGCTATCATCGAGTTCGTGTCGAGAGGTGGATGTCCCTAGGGTGCATTCGGACGATGCGGGCATTATGAGTTCAGGTCATGTCTTTTGGGTTGACCAATGCTCGTGGTATTCATGGATTTGATGAACCGAGTGTTCAAACCATTTTGGACACGTTTGTGATAGTGTTCATTGATGATATCTTGGTTTATTCTCGCTCGAAGCGAGGAGCATGCGGGCATTTGAGGCTGTCTTGTGATTCTCGGGACCAGCGATTATCGCCAAGTTTTCCAAATGTGAGTTTTGGTTAGCTTGGTGGCTTTTCTTGGGCATATTAGCCGGGTGATGGCATTCAGTGGATCGGCCAAGATCGGCGATCGGGACTTGGCCTGAACCTCTACTCAGAGAGGTTCGCGATTTTACGGGCCTTGCGAGTTATTATCGGTTCGTAGAAGTTTGCTTCTATCTGCACCATTGACTAGGTGACTCGGAAGGCAGCCAAGTTTGATGGTGATGCTTGTGGCGGGGTTTCGATTCTTTGAAAGAGAGGCGGCGACCGCCCGTTCTTACTCTTCGGAGGTCGGATGGTTATGTCGTGTATTGTGATGCGTCGGGCATCGGGTTGGGATGTGTGTTGATGCAGCATGGCGGGGTTATAGCATATGCATCCCGACAAGCGAAAAAACACGAGAGGAACTACCCCCCATGATTTAGAGTTGGCGGTGTGATTCACGCTTTGAAGATGGAGGCACTATTTGTATGGGGTTCACGTGGATATTTATCTGAGACCACAAGAGCCTCGGTATATCTTGACGGAGGAGTGAACTTACGGCGAGGCGGTGGTTAGAGTTGCTTAAGGATTACGATGTTGATATCTGTACCACGGGAAGGCGATGTTGTGGCGGATGCTCTTAGTCGTAGGTCGATGGGAGCCTATCGGATGTGCGACTAGAGAGAAGGGACATGGTTCGTGATTTGCACGATTAGCGAGCCTTGGTGTCCGTTTGATTGATTACGATAGCGGTGGGGTTAGAGTTCGTGAGGTTGCCGAGTCTTCCATCGTCGAGGAGGTGAAGAGGCGATTCGAGGATCGGCTTTGATTCGATATCGTGATACTGACTCTTCGTGAGGGCAAGGTCCTTTGAGGTAGAACGATGGGGTGCTAAGGTTTGAGGGCGGGTTGTGTGTCCCGGATGTTTGAGGACTTCGGCGAGTTCTTGGGGAAGCACACGGTAGCGGCGTTACTCTATCCGTCGGTCGACCAAGATGTACCACGACCTTAGATACGTGTATTGGTGGGATGGCTTGAAGAGGGCGTTGCGAGTTCGTAGCTCGGTGCGTGTTGTCGGCGGTGAAGGTAGAGCACCACGGGCGGTGGTTTGTTCTGACGATAGAGATCCGACACGGAAGTGGGAGGTAATCAACATGGACTTCATCACGGGATTACCTCACACTCGGAGGAGACATGATTCTATATGGGTTATCGTCGGCGGTGTGAAATCAGCCCACTTTCTTCCGTCGGACGACCTTTTGGTGAGGATTATGCGGACTTTACATCAGAGATCGTCGGTGCATGGAGTCCCTATTTCGATCATATCGCATGCAGGAGCCCAATTTACGGCTAACTTACGGAGGTCCTTCCGAGAGGGTTTAGGGGCCGGTGAACTGAGTCGCATTTCATCCACAGACAGACGGACGAGCGAGCGCACTATCCGACTCTTGAGGATATCTGCGAGCTGTGTTATTGACCGATGGTAGTTGGGAGGATCATTTGCCTCTAGTTGAGTTTGCGTATAATAATAGCTACCACTCAGATTCGGATGGCGCCTTATGAGGCCTTGTATGGGAGAAGTGCGGATCGCCTATAGGTTGGTTCGATGTGGGCGAGTGCGGCTAGTGGGACCAGATTTGGTGCGAGCGGTGGATAAGGTGAAGCTTATCCGAGGCGGCTATTGGCGACTCGAGTCGGCGAAGTCGTATCACGGATCATCGTCGTCGGCATCTTGAGTTCGAGTTCATGATTGGGTTTTCCTAAAGGTGTCACTCATGAAGGGTGTGATGAGATTCGGGAAGAAGGAAACTCGGCCCAGTACATTGGGCGTTTGATTGTCGCGAGGTAGGCAAGGTTGCCTATGAGTTGGATCTGCCGTCCGATCTGGAGGCAGTGCATCCGGTTTTTCACGTATCTATGCTGAGGAGATGTATCGGGGATCCATCTAGGGTACACCCGATTGACGATGTCCAGGTGACCGAGGGGTTATCGTATGAGGAGATTCCCATAGCGATAGTCGATCGTCAGGTTAGGCGTCTGCGGACGGGGCGTGGCTTCCGTCAAAGTTCTGTGGCGGAACGAGCTCAGGGAGGAGATGACGTGGGAAGCTGAGGAGGACATGAGGCAGAAGTATCCTCACCTATTCCCCACACCTCCAGGTAATTCACTTTCCTACTTGTAAATTTCCATTACCATATATGCCTAAGTGTTGTTCTATGGCCGTGTGTGGCATTTGCAACTGTTTAAGCTTTATCGATAACTGTCTTGGGAAGGAACATTCGGGACGAATGTTTCTAAGGAGGGGAGAATGTTATACCCCGTATTTCCGGAGTATGTACGTGAGGACGTACGTACAAAAGTTTAGCCTTAAAGTTAGGCCAAGTTCGAAAATTGTACCTGACTCGCTAAAGGAATCGTTTTAGACGAAGCGTTTCCACAGATTTCGTAGGAAAATTCGGCTATGTCATTTAGTATTTTTGCGGATTTTTAGAGGCGAAACATTTTGGACCAGCGGGAGGGCAACACTTGTCACCCTCCAATTGGTGGACTTAAAGCGTCCATTTGGACGAATTGGACTAAGCTTGGCACGTTTTTGTGCCTTGCACAAAGTCAAGAGTTGGTAGGATATTTGTGTGTAGTAAATCTTCACCCTACACTTGCCTTGCACTTGTCTTCATCTTGGTCATTGGTTGGCCATGGCTTGAGCTATAAATACCCGCAAGATGAAGAGTTCTTCATCCACAAATTACTTCCAAGTCTTGAAAATCCTCTCCTCTCCCTTAGCCTTTTAGTCCAACACCTTCCCCACTTTGAGTGAGTTTGGCGAGGCCTACCCCACTAGCCTAGCCGAAATCTACCCCCTCCTTGGTAGAAAAGTTGTCTTCTAGTATTGTTATAATGCCCAAAATACCTAGCCCAAATCCCTTAGTCCTTTGTAGAAGTTGTGAAGAACTTCTAAGGTTTCTTAGACTCTGAGCGTACAACTTAGGAGCTAAACCTTGCTCAGCGACTTTATCTAGGATATTATTGGGCTTGAGGGTAACTAATCCTAACCCTCTTTTGAATTAGAGAATACATCTGTAGTAGTATAAGAATAAGTATTAAATACTTAGAAGAATATTACGGAATAGAATTGGCTGTACTCATGAAAATTTATTTTCCTGATGAACTTATTGTCACGACCAGCTGGGCCGTGTTGGTGCCTTACCGGGCACCCTAGTGACACAACATCAGTGTCAGTGGAACATAAAACAACAACATGAGAAAACAGAAGTATAAAACAATAATCTGTGAAAACTTATGCATCGGCATATATATAACCATCAACTCTTTTACAAATGAGCGGCTTAATCCTTTTTACCAACCACACAGCGATTACTACAGGACCTCAAGAATGATCGACCACAATGGCGGGGCGGGGCCCTTAAACCACGAATGTAAACACTTACTCTGACGAGGACTATACCATGATAAGCCTCGGAAGCGGAGCTTCCCAACGCTTGTGACCACGAGAGCTAGGATCAACGGCGATGTACCTCGACTGCGGCATGAGCGGCCCCGAAGGAGAGTCGATAACAGTGCAGAGTATGTGAAACTAAAAATAAATCGTAAATGAAATCATAGTAGTCTATACCAAGCGGGAGACATGTATGATAACAAACTACTGATTCACCATAAATAGCGATCATGTCAAGTCGGGGACTCGCACCTCAAGTCATCACTCAATTTAACAATGGGTCTCACGCCACAACATCAATCGTGCGTGGTGGAATACCTTCCTCACGGCGATTTATGATATACAAGCACCAAGGAATACATATGAACACCGGGTCCCACGTGTCCTAATAAAGCATGCGGGGTAAATGCGAAGGCATAGCCGGCTACTAACACCAGCGGTACCAACAAGGTCATAAAGCGTATCATAAGATATGTCTAGACCGTCACATGATCAAAGCGGCCACTTGCCCGCGATATCTAATGTCGCGTCTAGTCCTGGAACTTCCCGACTCGCGTAGGCCAATCTCATCGGCCGCGTGAGGTATTCCCGCATCGAGGGTAGCTACTCCGGCGTCGTCACGGACTTTCGAGTCCGCATGGCCCTGAGGACCGCGTGCCCGTAAGGGCGACACTAACACGGAACTCGTAGCTCGCATAGGCCCCGGGACCGCGTGAGGTATTCTCGAATCATGGTCCTGGATCGCTGAGTCTACCCCGCATCGAAGGCGGCTTAACCGGAATCGTCTCAAGAGATGAATGCCACAATACTATCATAACGACGATAGTTAATAAGCACAATCAAGAAACCCCGCACACAAACATCACAAGATACTAACACACGTAGCATCCTAACACGTTTACTTATCAAAGCAACAAGAAAGTATTACAAGGCTATCACCAACCAATACAATCAAGTTATTCACACAAGGTACTTTCTACTAACAAGTTAGGGTATCTATCCCCAAAGTACTTCACACATTAAAATCTTAAAAAAGATGCATTTCTTTCACATAAGTCACACAATACGTAGTATAAAATAGAGTATCATCCTTTTAAGAAAACCAAAACTCTTACCTTTGTAAAATCAAGTAACAACATTATTTTCCATACGTACAAGTTTTCCTAATTTCAAATTTTCACTTTTCTTATTTTAGAAAGGTTTATAAGTTCATATTCTTATTCATTTAATAATATAATTCCCTTTTAAACTATCTGAGAAACATAAGTCTTATGTGAGTAGGATATTCTTGTTTATAACAATCTTATCACAGCAGCCATGATCTAGGAAATATCATTTTGTCTCATCTTAGCTTACATGCGGATGGAAGTTTCTCTTGGTTTTAATAATACTTAATTATTCAAAACATTTCCTTTTATTAACTTTGCGATGGTTTGTCGATACACATTCGATTTCGAAATCGATAAAGCATTCTTAAGCCGTTATACCTAACTTCCCATAACGCTAGTATAACTCTTAAGTTTTCAAACACAGTATTACTTCTCCTTTCAAAATGAAAAAATCTTTTGAAATACTTCAAGTTCTTTCTTATCATATAACAAGCCAGTTATAGTTCAAATCAGTTACCTTTTAAAAACCACATGTATTTTCTTACTAACATAAAGCTGTTATAACCAACTTCCCATAAAGCGTTATAACACTTTATGTTTTAAACCACTCGACACATTTAGCACGTATCGTCTACCGTACTACATAGTTCACACATATCATGCTAGAAGAGATAGGAAGAGGTTCACGTACCTCGCGGCAGTATCGACTAATAGCAAAACGCTCAACGATCGGCTACTCCTTAAGCCAAGTGGATCATTCCACACGTAGCATTTCAACCTATAAGGCCTAAGGCGCTTATTAACATCGTAGAACATTCTAGAAAATTCGGCACCTCCATAGCGGCGTAAATCTCCTCCTCTAACGGTGGCTACGAAGCCAACCGGGGGTTATACATCTAACGACGGGTACAATTCTACTTCACGGTACTACTACAAGTCTCATGTAATACGATCTATGTAAAACAGTTGATTCGATTCTTGGGCTTAAGTCGAACATTGCCACAAGCTATGTTGATTATATACATAGTAAACTTCAACTATAATTTCCTACAACATGTAACATCCAATTACAATAGGGGACAAGATATTTACCTCGATAAGCCCATAATTATCCGAGTTTAATGTCGATCTGGGGCAATCGTTTAGCTCGACTCAGGCGCTCCAACCGCTCTAAACCACCCTTAGAAGTTCTAACCAACTTCTACACAACACTCCAACGGACTATGGAGATTTTCCTAGGGTTTGGTTTTGTGGTAGCGGGAAGTATAATAGTATTTCCGGGCTTTTCGTATAGGTATAACCTTAGAATACTACAAGGTATTTGGCTAAGGTAATTTGGGCATTATAACAATACTTGGGAGTATTTCTACCAAGAGGGGGGGGTATTATATGAAAACAAACTAGGCTAGGGGTACCCCACGCCACACTGAAAGGAGGGTGGCTACCCGCCCTACCCCACTAGGGGAACTCTCGACCAAGGGGCCTGCGAAAAGGGGAGGAAGGCTCTCAAGACTTAGGCATTTTGGATGAAGAAGTCTTCAACCTTAGAGGGTATTTATAGCACAAGCCAAGGCCAACCAATGGCCAAGATCTAGCCAAGTGCTAGGCAAGTGTAGGGCGAAGATATGCCCAAGTGCCCCTAGTCCTACTCCTTAAAACCCTCACAAATATCTACACAAATATCTACCAACAACTTGCCCACCAATCGGCCCTAAGCGCCCACTTGCTTCCAATGTGAGGGTGACACATGTCACCCTCCGTTGATCCAAAATGTTCGTTTCTCGGAAAAATCCGCATAAAAATAAGAAAAGACATAGCGGAATTTTCCCTATGAAGTTATGTAAAGCGTTTCGTCGGCGACTCAGCAGGGTGTTGTGCACAAAGGCCATTCGGCGAAGCCACTGGCGGGGTGACACGTGTCACCCTTCTATTAGCCAAAAAAACATCTTAGAAAATATCCACAATGGCCAAAATCTCGAAAACAAAGTGGGCCCTACAGCCAGTAAATTTCTCGTGGGCCCACGTGACCATTTCAGAAAATAAAATTCCATAATTCTCTAATATTCGGGAAGTCCGAATACCGTCGGGAATCAATTCCCATTAACGAACCTTTTCCTTCACAAAACGGAAACTTTTAGTGGAAAAATCGCCTCTTTCTTCCTTTCAATCTTTGCAGCCGTATTCGTGCGTATGTCCTCGCATACATACCCTGGGACTACGGGGTATAACATTCTTCCCTCTTAGAAACATTCGTCCCGAATGTTCCTTCTAAGTCTCAAAAACAAACGTGCGCCAGTATAGTCTTCACTACTATACTTACGAAACAATCCTGCCATACCTGGCCACAGAAATACCTGCGCAACATACCTATATCCAAGTCCACGAGGAAACACCTCTAACATCACCACAAATAATACTACTTTTGTCACTTTGTCGCGAGCCTTGCTCCGACGACCCAACAAATGGTGCGAGTGCGTCACGATCACCGGTATGCGTGACAATTCTTACCATATTTACGATCGCTTTAGTATCCAAAACTTCGGGTTACTATCTCTAACGAGGTCGGCGTAAGCGGGAACATGGATGGATCTTCGATACTTTCCGAACATGACAATACGAAGGCCGGACGTCTTGCCTCTAAGTCGGACGGCAATTGCTAACATATAAATGACTGGCCTATTCTTCACATGAACTCAAAGGCCCAAGTGACTCGGGCTAAGTTCCTTCTGTTTCCACAACTCGTCACACCCTGTCCGGGGTGGTACTTTCAAGAAGACCGACCGTCAACCTGAATTCTAAGCGTCGTCGCCGATTATTCGCACGATTCCTCTGAGCTGCCAGAACTTCTTCTAGATGAGCTTTACCCTATCCACAGTCTGCTGGAACAAGCTGATCCAACTATCTCGAACCTTGCCAACATCGAACCAATCGGCCGTGACTTACACTTACCTTGCCCCACAAGGCTTCGTAAGGCGACATCCGAACACCGGAATGGTAGCTTAGCGCTCCCTCGCGGGAGACAACAATCCTCACAACTACCACGAAATCCACGCACCGGCAGGGCGAATGCGATCGAGACTCACTGAGTCCTTAACCTGCTGGTAAAACTTCGAAACAAAAACAGCCGTAACACAGGCTCCATGCGCCATAAGGTGAAGGTAGGCACCGTGCAGCCTTACAACCTTTACGATAAAACAACTGCTGAGTGAGCGGTCGACCGAAGAACACGATGGGCTGCCCCATCGACCGACCAGCTGGTCGAGCGCGTCCACGAACTTCGTCTGTTTGGTTAACTAAACTGGGCCTAACACCCTCGACCCTTCCACAAGGCGGGACCACCACCCCGACCCACCACCATGCGCGGGTTGACCCGCAACATGGCCTCAACCCGACCCGGCATTGCGCAAAACACTAGCTCCCCGAAGGAACAATTTTACTAAACATGTTACGAAAACCTAGGGGTCTCCTTAGCTCAACTACCCTCTTTCATTTCATACCACTTGGGGACCTATCCCAAACATAGCTCACGTGCACAATGCACTCCGGTAAGGATCAAGCATAACACTACACCTTTACTCGAGATGGCCTTACCTCTAAGGTCTGTACGTATAACACTCTAAGGCTCACACCTTCTCTATCCCCCAAAATCTTACTCGGTTAACCCACCATGATTTCTAATCACAACTACCACACTGCTATCAGAACATAGCACTTAAGGTATACTCACCTTGAAAGTTACCGAAGGACCCTGCTGCTCTGGCCCTCTCCTGCTGTCCTTGGTTAACCCGTCGATCTCTACGTTTTTCGGCCTGCTGTACATAAGCCCGCACACAGGCCATGCTCAAGCCCAACTGAAGAATTACTCTTGCACAACCCTCTTTTAGATAGTCCTCAAGACTCGCGATACATCGGTATACTCTCTGGTAGCCAAATCCATAGCTAATGTGAGGTTGCCTCTTTGCGATCCATATTTTACATTTCTGGTCGTGGGCGAAGGTTCACATATCATGGCGCGATGGAGCGCGCCGCCGTGCTAAACTTTCTTGGGGCTAGTGGCGTCGCGAAATCACTGAATGAAGCACCATCGGGGTGATAATTGGGCTGTGCCCTCGCCACCTCTGAACTCTACTCGCGACTCCGCCATTTTGCGCGCCTCTGGGCGGGTTGCCTACGCGAGGCATAACGATAAGGGAAAGAATTACGTTTAGATGGTCCAACTTAAAACACAGCTCTAAGGCACGACATCAGAGTGAGAAGAATAGAAACCAATCCTAAATATCCTATAGCCTCACGATTATTGGCGTGGTGCACAACAGCGATAATCAAGACTCTCTTGGATCTGATGCGTAGACACTTTCAGGATTAAGCGCTCTGATACCACTTTTGTCACGACCGGCGGGCGTGGTGGTGCCTTACCCGGGCACCCTAGTGACACAACATCAGTGTCGGAACATAAAACAACAACATGAGATAACGAAATATAAAACAATAATGCGTGAAAACTTGCTCGGCGTATATATAACCATCAACTCTTTTACAAATGAGCGGCAATCCTTTTTACCAACCACGCCACAGCGATTACTACGGACCTCACAGAATGATACGACCACGATGGCGGGGCGGGGCCAAACCACGAATGTAAACACTTACTGACGGGGACTATACGTGATAAGCCTCGGAGAAGCGGAGCTTCCCAAAGCGTGACCACGAGCTAGGATCAACGGCGATGTACCTCAACTGCGGCATGAACGCGGCCAGAAGAGTCGATCTGGCAGTGCAGTATGTGAAACTAAAAATAAATCGTAAATGAAATCATAGTAGTCTATACCAAGCGGGAGACATGTATGATAACCAAACTCTGATTCACCATAAATAGCGATCATGTCAAGTCGGGGACTCACACCTCAAGTCATCACTCAATTTAACAATGGGTCTCACGCCCACAACATCAATCGTGCGTGGAATACCTTCCGCCATCGCTTGGCGGATTTATGATATACAAGCACCAAGAATACATATGAACACGAGTCCGCTGTGTCCTAATAAAAGCATGCGGGGTAAATGCGAAGGCATAGCCGACTACTAACACAGTACCAACAAGGTCATAAAGCGTATCATAAGATATGTCTGCCGTCACATGATCAAAGCCGCCACTTGCGCGATATCTAATGTGCGCGTCTAGTCTGGAACTCCGCTGACTCGCGTAGGCCAATCTCATCGGCCGCGTGAGGTATTCCCGCATCGAGGGTAGCTACTCCGGCATCGTCACGGACTTTCGAGTCCGCATAGCCACAAGACCGCGTGCCCGTAAGGGACGCGCTAACACGGAACTCTCGTAGCTCGCATAGGCCCCGGGACCCGCGTGAGGTATTCTCGAATCATGGTCCTGGATCACCGAGTCTACCGCGTCGGAGGCGGCTTAACCCGGAATCATCTCAAGAGATGAATGCCACAATACTATCATAACGATGATAGTTAATAAGCACAATCAAGGAAACCCCTACACAAACATCACAAGATACTAACACGTAGCATCCTAACACGTTTACTTATCAAAGCAACAAGAAAGTATTACAAGGCTATCACAAACCAATCTGATCAAGTTATTCACACAAGGTACTTTCTACTAACAAGTTCGTTATCTATCCCCAAAGTACTTCACATTAAAATCTTAAAAAAGATCTGTTTCTTTCACATAAGTCACATGATACCCGTAGTATAAAATAGAGTGATTGTCTTTTAAGAAAACCAAAACTCTTACCTTTGTAAAATCAAGTAACAACATTATTTTCCAAGCGTCCAAGTTTGCCTAATTTCAAATGTTCACGTTTCTTATTTTAGAAAGGTTTATGATTCATAGTCTTATTCATTTAAGAATATAATTCCCTTTTAAACAATCTGAGAAACATAAGTCTTATGTGAGTAGGATATTCTTGTTTATAACAATCTTATTACAGCAGCCATGATCTAGGAAATATCATTTTGTCTCATCTTAGCTTCTATGCAGATGGAAGTTTCTACTGGTTTTAATAATACTTAATTATTCAAAACATTTCCTTTTAATGTATTGCAGTGGTTTGTCGATACACATTCTGATTTCCGAAATCAGTAAAGCATTCTTAAGCCGTTATACCTAACTTCCCATAACGCTAGTATAACTCTTAAGTTTTCAAACACCAAGTATTACTTCTCCTTTCAAAATGAAAAAATCTTTTGAAATACTTCAAGTTCTTTCTTATCATATAACAAGCCAGTTATAGTTCAAATCAGTTACCTTTTAAAAACCACATGTATTTTCTTACTAACATAAAGCTGTTATAACCAACTTCCCATAAAGCCGTTATAACACTTTATGTTTTAAACCACTCCAACACATTTAGCACATGTACGTCTACCGTACTACATAGTTCACACATATCATGCTAGAAGAGATAGGAAGAGGTTCACATACCTCGCGACGAGTATCGACTAATAGCAAGCGCTCCAACAGTCGGCTACTCCTTAAGCCAAGTGGATCATTCCACACGTAGCATTTCAACCTATAAGGCCACAAGGCGCTTATTAACATCGTAGAACATTCTACAGAAAATTCGGCAGCACCTCCCCCATGACGGCGTAAATCTCCTCCTCTGCAGGTAGGCTACGAAGCCAACGGGGTTATACATCTAACGACGGGTACAATTCTACTTCACGGATTACTACACAAGTCTCATGTCTGATCCTATGTAAAAGCAGTTCGATTCGATTCTTGAGCTTAAGTCCAAAGACATTGCCACAAGCTATGTTCAGTTATACACATAGTAAACTTCAACTATAATTTCCTACAACATGTAACATCCAATTACAATAGGGGGACAAGATATTTACCTCGATAAGCCCATAATTATCCGAGTTTAATGTCGATCCTGGGCAATCGTTTAGCTCGACTCAGGCGCTCAACCGCTCTAAACCACCCTTAGAAGTTCTAACCAACTTACACAACACTCAACGGACTATGGAGATTTTCCTAGGGTTTCGGTTTTGTATTGTGGGAAGTATAATAGTATTTCTGGGCTTTTCGTATAGGTATAAACTTAGAATACAACAAGGTATACGGCTAAGGTAATTTGGGCATTATAACAATAATTTTGAGAGTATTTCTACCAATAGTGTGGGGATTATATGAAAACAAACTAGGCTAGGGGTACCCACGGCCACACCACAAAGGAGGGGTGGCTACCTCGGCCTACCCCACTGGGGAACTCTCGACGAGGGCCTCGCGAAAAGGGAGGGGAAGGCTCGAGACTTAGGCATTTTGGATGAAGAAGTCTTGACCTTAGAGGGTATTTATAGCTGCCAAGGCCAACGATGGCGAGATCTAGCCAAGTGCTAGGCAAGTGTAGGGCGAGATATGCCCAAGTGCCCCTAGTCCCTACTCCTTAAAACCCTCACAAATATCTACACAAATATCTACCAACAACTTGCCGCTGATCGGCCTAAGCGCGCTTGCTTCCAATGTGAGGTGACACATGTCACCCTCCGTTGTCCAAAATGTTCGTTTCTCGGAAAAATCCGCAAAAATAAGAAAAGACATAGCGGAATTTTCCTCGCAAGTTATGTAAAGCGTTTAGTCAAAAACGACTCTAGCAGGGTGTTGTGCACAAAGGCCATTCGGCCAAGCCACTGGCGGGGGTGACACGTGTCACCCTTCTATTGGCCCAAAAAAAAACATCTTCCGAAAATATCCACAATGGCCAAAATCTCGAAAACAAAGTGGGCCCCACAAAACCGTAAATTTCTCCCGTGGGCCCCACGTGACCATTTCCGAAAATAAAATTCCATAATTCTCTAATATTCCAGGAAGTCCGAATACCAAATCTGGGAATCCAATTCCCATTAACGAACCTTTTTCCTTCACAAAAACCGGAAACTTTTCCGTGGAAAAATCGCCTCTTTCTTCCTTTCCAATCTTTCTGTCGTATTCTCGTACGTATGTCCTCGCATACATACCCTGGGACTACGGGGTATAACACTTATATAGCTCACCGGGTAGGGTTGCGCTGCCCGACTTTCCGTAGAATTGTGAACCCTCTGTTTAGAATGACTTTTCAGAGTAGTCTAGACTTTGATAGATGTCTGTGACTATTATAGGCTGATTCTCTGCGCGCGGCATATTCAACTTGGCAGGAGGTTTTCGCCGAGAAGGTATATGATTCTTCCTAAGCATGATATTTTAACACATATATAGTGCGGTAGGCGTCGTGTGTTAGCGAATAATAACTCTGCAATGTCGTTTGACTTAAGCCTGAATAATAACTACGACAATGTCTTTTGACTTAAGCCTGAATAATAAGAATCCTGATGCATTTCAAAAGAACTACTGAATCATTTTTTAACAGAAGATAAATATTTGGTTTTTAAAACAAAAGCTTAAGAGTTATATTAGCTTTATGGGAAGTTAGGTATAACAACTTAAGAAAGATAAAAAGGAACTGTTTACTTGTTTGTTTATAAAAGCCTTGTATTGATTTCATTAAGTGTAGTAAGATTTGTTTGATAAGTAGACATATTATGATGCTACAGGTTAGTGTCTTGAAATCTTTGTGTAAGAAGTCATTCTTGATGTGCTTACGTTGCTAACAGTAAGTCCGTTGTCTTGTTATTGTATCACCTACCCTCATTGTTATCTGAGGGCTTGCCCGCTTGATCGGTCTATACGGCTATGCGGTCCGTGAGACTATGCGAGCAGCGGTATGCTCGTGATTGATCATTCGGGTGTTTAGCCCGACGCGGGAGATTCCTATGCGGTCTGTTGAGGTATCACGGTCTTTTGAGGCTATGCGAGTGCGGGAGCCTAGGCGGATCCGGGGTTGGCTGCCCCGATCGCGAGAATACCTCATGCGGGTGCATGTGTGACCTATGCGGGCTGCGGAAGTCAGGACTAGGCACGCAGAATGATACTATGGGCGATTGGCCTTGCGATCATTCGCGGCCTAGAATAGACTATTCTGATTTTCCTATTCTGCTTGTTGTTTGTGATGTGGCACTATGTGCAATTGAACTGATTGTATTTGTGAAAAGGTTTTAAATACTTTGATTTCATTTAAGTACTTTATAGTTTCACATACTTGGTACTGTTATCTTGACCTCGCCCGAAGTGCGTTCATCTTGAGTAAAGGCAAGGAGGTGCTAGATCCGCATCCTTAGGATCTTTTGCGTTGGTGTCAGGAGCTCCATCTTCTCCGGAGGCTCTACTTTTGGGTATGATCTCCCTGTTGTAGATAGTTTTGTACAGTCAGGGTATGGCGGGGCCCTGTCCCGCCATAGTTGTATATTTTCCTTAAGTGCAGAGTCGTATTTATGCAGTTTGGGATGGCTTCTTTGAACCATGTTTATTTATATATGCCGAAAGGCAACGTTTTCTCACATAAACTGTGTCCTATTTTATAAATTGTTTCCTGTCTTGTTTTACATTCCGCTGGTTACTCTGATGTATGACTACTTGGGTGCCCCGGTAAGGCACCAGTCACGGGCCCCGGAACGGGTCGTGACAGGTGGACTGTTATCTCAAATCGCCATAAATCATGTAAATTATAATCACATAATTTAGGATGATTGTAAATTCGTATCATGTATTTTAGGATAATTATATAGGTCTTACTTAATACTGGTATGATACACTTGTATATATATTTTAAGATTGGAATGAAATCACTCATGGAATTAATTTCCTTCAGTTAGATTTGTGATATTACTCTATATTTGAAGGCAATATGACTCTCGAAATAATCTTATAACATATTTCGTATATAAGGGCACAAAACATACATTTTAATTACATAAATATGCTTAATATGCAACATTACAAGGTCAAAATCAGAATTTTATAACTATCTTTATTAGTTAGTGATTCAATGGAAGGCACTTATATTTTTATCTCCCTGTTCGGATTTTGATAATATGTTGGTCATAAATATTATATGTTTATTTTCTATTATTATTTAAATTTTCTATGGACATTTCCCTTACGGAAGAAATCACAAGCCTTCACCGTTTTAAAACAATTTAGTGTTTTTATCAAAACTCAATTTGACAAATCTATTAAATGTTTTCAATGTGACAATGGGAGGAAATTCATAAATGCGCAATTTAATGATTTTTGTCACCAAAATGGGATGTCTTTGCGTCTTTCATGTCCACATATGTCACCTCAAAATGGGAAAGCCGGAAGATAAATTCGAACGATTAACAATATGATTCGCACACTTCTTGTGCATTCGTTCACACCACCAATGTTTTGGAATCATGCACTTCAAATGGCCACACATCTTTTATATATTCTTCCTAGCGAACTACTTTCCAACGTGTCACCTACAAAAGTTATATACCATCGTCTCCCATTTTTTACACATTTGAGGGTTTTTGGATGTTTGAGTTATTTCTTCTTTCCGTCCACAATCATTAACAAACTTCAGGTTCGTTTCACCCCTTGTGTATTTTTGGGATACCCACAAAATCATAGGGAATATAAATGTTATGATATGACTAATGAGAAATTCATTATCTCTCGTCACGTAGTTTTTGATGAGTCTACATTCCCGTTTGCTAATTATCATGTGGCATCCCTATCTTCATATGATTTTTTGGACAACATACATCTGATTTTACATCACCACCTCAATACCTAAAATCAGATGGGATCGGCCCAAAATAATTCCCAAATCGTACCAGCCCAACCACAAAATGGGATTGGACCAGATCGCGGAATGGAGGTCACTACCTCTTTACCATCGGTCTCAGCACAGTCCACTACTTGTGTCTGGTAGACCTAAATGAGGGAGCCAAATGATCCCTCACCCGTAAACCCACCACGGTATCTAGGCCAATATTTTCATGCCCATAATCCTAATGCCTCTCTGCCCAATAACTCGACAAAAAACCAAAATAACCAACAGTATTCCTTGGCCCAAGATACTACCTTCTCTCGGACCAATACCATACCTGACAGTTTGAATCCCCAGTCATCGATTTTAGCCTAACCTCGGACCATTGAATCTCATGACATGCACGGGTGTTTTCGTCCCAAACATCATTTTAACTTAACATCTTTAGTCCAACCATCACCTCATCCCAAAAATCCCAAAGAAGCTCTATCATACCCGAATTGGAAAGTTGTCATGTTAGACAAAATAGAAGCTTTTATTAAAAACAATATGTGGGAGTTGATGTCTCGTCCATCTAATATGAACATAATCAGGTCCATATGGGTTTTCTGTCATAAAATCCTGATTCATTCATCAGTTGGATGTCAAAAATACATTCCTACATGGCCATTTACATGAGATAGTTTACATGCACCATCCTTTGGGTGTTCGAGACTCTACACATCTGAATTATGTTTGCCTATTGAAACAGACTCCCTAGGCATGGTATAATATATTTGTAGGGTTTGTATCCACACTGGGTTTCTCACACAGCAAATTCGATCAATACTTGTTCATTTATAAGAAAGAAAGCAACATGGCATATATCCTCCAACACAGTCTCATCTACATCACTTCGCCGATCTATTATATCCCTTCTTACAACAGAATTTATAATGAATGATTTTTGTCCTTTAAATTATTTTTTGGGAATTGTTGTAACCCAATATGCAGGTGGTCTATTTTTCAGTCAAAAGAAATACGCTGAGAAGATCATTGACAAAGTCGGTATGTCCTTCTGCAACCATCACACACATCAAATGCCAAAATGAGTAACTCTACAGGTACTTCATACAGTGAATCAACACATTACCGCAACTTAGTAGGGGCCTTGCAGTATATCACTTTCACGAGACCTGATATATCATATGTGATTCAGCAAGTGTGTTTACATATGCATGATCTGAAAGAAGAATATATCGGGTATCTCAAGACGATTCTGCGGTATGTTAACGATATTCTTCATTTTGAATTGCATATGTATAAATATTCCATTTCGAGTCTCTCATCTTATACAGATGTGGATTGTGGTCGTTGCCCGGACATACAATGTTCCACCTCTTGTTATTGTGTGTTTTTGGGAGACAGCCTTATTTCATGGTCGTCAAAACGACAGCCGATGATGTCTCGGTCGAGTGCTGAAGCATAATATCGAGGGGTAGCAAATGTGGTTGTTGAATCATGTTGGCTCTGTAATCTTCTATTAGAGCTTCATTGTCCGATTGAAAAGGCAATCATGGTTTATTGTTATAATGTGAGTGTAATATACTTATTCGGTAATCATTTACAACATCAATGCACAAAATACATAGAAATGGATATATTATTTGTCTGAAAAAGGTTGCATGTGGACAAGTCCGTGTTCTCCGTGTATTGTTCCTTTATCAGGTTATCGATATTTTTATCAAAGGTCTTCCGCGTGTACTATTTGATAATTTCAGATATAATCTCAGCATACGAGAATCTCCCGCTAAGACTGCGGTAGACTTTTAGGATAATTACAGGGCCATTCCATAATTATCTCAAATCACCATCAATAATGTAAATTGTAATCACATAATTTGAGATGATTGTAAATTAGTATCATGTATTTAAGGATATTAGATAGGTCTTCCTTAATACTAGTATGATACACTTGTATATATATATTTCAAGATTGGAATGAAAAAATCACTCATGGAATTAATATCCTCCACTTAGATTTGTGATATTACTCTATATTTAAAGGAAATATGACTCGAGAAATATTCTTATAACATATTTCGTATATAAGGGCCCAAAACATGCATTTTAATTACTTAAATATGCTTAATATGCAACATTGCAAGGTCAAAATCAGAATTTTATAACTATCTTTATTAGATAGTGATTCAATGGATGGCCCTTATGTTTTTATCTCCCTGTTCGCATTTTGATAATTTGTTGATATAAAAAATATTGAATACGCATTTAATATTAAACAAAGCCAGTCTTCACTCTTCAAGGTAACCATGTGATACTCTTAAGTATGAGAGAGGTCCAAAATGATGAAAATAATGTGAGTGTCTAGATTCATATATTTTTTAGTTATCCTAGGTGCATGATCTTTTGTATTATCTAAGTGACTTTTATGTTATCAATATGGTTAGGATCAAATGTGCGTGTGAAAGTATTTAATAGGTGAGAGTCTAGAAGACTCTATTGGCACATATATACACCCCATTATAAGTTATTATGTAAGAGTGGAGTTTTTCTCATAATATGAGATGAGCTTAGATATTGATAAAATTGATAGAATATTTAGAATAATTGTGATTTATACATAGTATATTTTATATATTGTAGGTGTATATTTAGTCATTTAATACCTTAATTAAAGCCAGGATGATGCTTTTATTATGAGTATGTTTACTACCCCTTTGGAATGAAATAATCAAGGAAGCTAGCTTTTGGGGTTGAGTTAGGCCCAAGATCCTTTCTTTACATAGTATCAGATCCTAGGGAAAGATCCACAAAACCCTAAAAAGAATTATCATTGTCCCCGCCTCTCCCCTCTTTTTGATGTCGTTCACTTCTTTCATCTGCTTTGTCTCGTCAGCCATGTCTGAATCGAAATCAAATTTTCATCTAGTCCTAGTTATTTCAAACATTAAATTCCATATCTCCGTCACTTTTGATATGGAAAACGTTCATTATGCGACAAAGGCGGAGCTCTTCAAAATTTATTGTAGGTCACACCGGGTTATCTATCACATGATTCCGCCAGAAAAAAGCAAGGAGAAGGTGTCGAAAATCGATGATGAAAAGGAATTATGGTTGACTCTAGATGTGATAGTTCTCCAGTGGATTTATGTCACAATTTCGAGTGATTTGTTGCATACGATTATTGAACCCGACTCTGCGGCAATAGAGGCTTGGGATTGATTACGCGACATATTTCAAAATAATAAAAATTCCTGAGCTGTAACACTTGAGCAAGAATTCTCCACTACTGACATGACAATATTTTCCAATGCATCTGCATATTGTCAATGGCTCAAGGTTTTGTTGGACCAACTCAAGAACATCGGGGCGTCAGTAACTAAAAATTGACTCATTTTACAATGGTTGACGACCTCAATGATGCATATAGTGGAGTTGGTACACTCATTCTCCAAAGCAATCATCTTCTTCCATTTTACCAAGCCCGTTCTATGCTCATACTAGAAGAAGCAGGTTTTGCCAAAAAATAATCACCGTGTCGAATTTCGCTTTGGTTGTCACTCCGTCCGATGATAACTCTTGACATTTTGAAAATTTATCACAAAACTATGGTCAAAGGGGATGAAATGACAATAATGGTAGTAAAAATCATTGTGGTGGCCGCGGTGGTGGAAAGGGTGGTGGACACCGACCGACGTGGCAGAGGTGGCAGTAGTGGCGGCAGAGGCGGCGGCTAGCAGCAGCAGTCTGGCCATAGTAGACCGACACCTTGGGCCTAGCAGTGGCCTTGGGATATTCCGCCACGCCGCACTTTGGGAAATTGGGTAAGGCTCGATCGAGTAGGCCCAGTAGCCCGATGGCGATGGCCAGCGTGCCAGGCCACAATCAAACCAGTGGCAGCAGACCCACTCGACAGTAGCACCTCCAACCGACATCGAGGCCGTGATGCATACTCTTGAGCTCAATTCGCCCGATGCAAACTAGTACATGGACACAGGAGCAACATCTCATATAACTTACTCACAAGGTAATATCTCGTTCTATTTTAATTGGAGCAATAATCGTGGTATAATTGTCGAAAATGGTTATTCAATTGTAATTTGTGGTTATGATAATACAAACGTGTCTCCCCCGAACCCACCATTAGCTTTAAATAATGTCCTTCATGCTCTTTAACTGATTAAAAACTTGATTTAGTTAGAAAATTTACCACTGACAATTCGGTTTAAGTTGAATTTGATCTTTTTGAGTTTTTCGTGAAGGATTTTCAAACGGGGATGCGTCTAATGAGATGTGATAGTCGGGGAGAGCTATATCCAATCACCACAACCACACATCAAGCCATGTTACCATCCTCTTTTGTAGCTTTAGCCCTTTCTTTATGGCATGAACGTTTGAGTCATCCGGGAGCACCAATTTTCGCCTCTCTTAAATAAAATAAATTTATTGAGTGTACTAGAACTTATAATTCTCATGTTTGTCGCTCCTGTCCTCTTGAAATACATGTTAAAATATTTTTTATTGCTTCTAATTCATGCACGGTTATGCCTTTTAATATTATCCATAGTGATATTTGGACATCTCCCGTTTTAAGCTCTTCGGGCCATCGATATTATCTTCTTTTGTTGGATGATTACTCTAATTTTTTGTGGATATTTCCTTTGTTTAAAAGTCATAAGTTTTTTCCACATTTATTTCCTTTAGATCATTCGTCTGCACTCAATTTGAACAGCACATTAAAAATATTCAATGTGATAATGGTAGAGAATTTGATAATGGGTCATTTTGGGATTTTTGCGAAGCTAATGGTTTATCTTTTCGTCTCTCTTGTCCACATACCTCATCTCAAAATTAAAAAGCAGAAAGAAAAATTAGAACCATTAATAACATTGTTAGAACCTTACTTGTTCATGCCTCTCTACCACCATCATTTTGGCATCATGCATTACAAATGACAACCTATCTCCTCAACATACTTCCAAGCAAATAATTAGCCTATTAATCCCCTCTCAAAATTCTATATGTAAGGGATCCATCTTACTCTCATCTACGGGTATTCGGTGCATATGTTTTCCTCTTTTTCCTTCTATTACCATCAATAAACTTCAACTTCATTCTACTCAGTGTATTTTTTGGGATATCCGTTAAATCATTGTGGTTTCAAATGTTACGACTTATCCTCTAACAAAATAATCGTGAGTCGCCACGTAGTTTTTGATGAATCAAATTTTCTCTTTTCCAAAATGCATTGTTCCATGCCTCCTACCTACGAGTTTCTTAATGATAGCATGCCCTCATATTTAGTCCACCAATTGGCCTCTCAAATTATCCTAAATAATTCTAGCAGCTCGGCCCAAATACCGAGCCTAGTGATTGTCATCCCATCAGAGCCTCTCGCTGGTAGTCCACTGTGAGAGGCCAAATGCATGGCAGCCCACTGTGTGATGGCCCAGCCTCAGAAAGTGGCAGCCCACTCCCGAGAAATCCATTCCCCACATACTCGGCCTCTGAACCCATCACACGTCAGCCCAATATCACTTCCCATATCCAACCAACTCTAATTTCGGTCCAACGACCAGTCACTTATAGTCAACATGGAATTTTCAAACTAAATAAAAAATATGTTCTTTACACCCATGTTACCAAATCATCATTACCTCGTAATCCCGTTTCTGCCCTTAATGACCCAAATTGAAAAATGGCTATGGATGATGAATATTGTACTCTTATTAATAATATGACTTAGGATTTAGTGCCTCATCTTTCTGATGTTAATGTGATTCGGTTTATGTGGATTTTTAGTCAGAGAGACAAATCTGATGGTACATTTGAGAGACATAAAGTCCGTCTTGTAGGTAATGAAAAGACTAAATAGGTTGGTGTGGATTGCGATGAGTCTTTCAGTTCGGTGGTCAAACCAGCAACTATCCGTATGGTACTAAGTCTGGAATATTTGAACGCATGGTCTCTACATCATCTTGATGTGAAAAATGCATTCATGCATGGAGAACTCAATGAAACGAGGTACATGTATCAGCCCATGGGGTACAGAGACCCCACTTATTAATGCATAACCCGATGGGAGGATCAAATGCATTCTCTCAAGCGCATTGTGCACTATATTCAGGGCACTCTCAATCATGACTTGCATTTATATCTGTCTTCGACAATCACTCTCATTTCTTACATAGATGCATATTGGGATGAATTTTCGGATACCAGACGCTCCAAGTCTGGTTATTATATCTTTCTTGGTGACAATTTGATATCTTGGTCCTCCAAAAGGCAAGCTATATTGTCTAGGTCCAGTGCCGAAACAGAATATCGGGGAGTTGCCAATGTGGTTTCTGAATCTTGTTGGCTACAAACCTTTTCCTGGAGCTCCATTATTCTGTTCCGAAGGTGGAATTGGTTTGTTGTGATAATGTTAGTAAGATTTATCTCTCAGGAAATCTGGTTCAACATCAACGCACTAAACATATTGAGCTGAATATTCACTTTGTTCGTGAAAAGGTTTCTCGTGGACAAGTACGTGTCTTACATGTCTCGTCACGCTATCAGATCGCCGATATTTTTACAAAAGGTCTTCCATTGGTTCTATTTGAAGACTTTCGGGACAGTCTCAGCATATGCCGACCTCCCGCTTTGACTGCGGGGGTGTGATAGAATTGATAGAATATTTAGTCATAATTGTGATTTGTACATAGTATATTTTGTATATGGTAGTTGTATATTTAGTCATTTAATACTTTAATTCTAACCTAAGATGATGCTTGTAGTATGAGTATGTTTACTACCCCTTTGGAATGAAATAATCAAGAAAGCTAGCTTTTGGGGTTGAGTTAGGCCCAAGATCTATTCTTTATAGATATCTCTCCCTCTTCCATTCTCTTTGTGTCCTATAATGTTATCAATGGTCCGCCTTATATTTTCAAACACAAAAGAGATAGTTCATTTACATCCATGTTATGAAAACTTGAGCCACGATAATAACTGATCATGAAATTGGGGTGAAGAATTATTCTTTGGTCAGAATAAGGCTCGAGTCTGAGCATGAAGTTATACTATATCTCAATTGAGAATTTGATGTGGTAAGGAACTAGTATAGAGTAATTCTCCATCTTGTTCTCCATCTTTATTGCATCAGATGAAGCAAGGAGATTAACTTTATATTCCTATTTTCCGGACAAAGGGATAATTTATACTATGAATGTTCATATTTTATTTTTCGTTAGGCAGGAGTGATGGTCTACGAGGATAAAGCACTTGTTATGGCAATAGTTGCAGTATTTCCTATATATATGCCCCTGTAATATAGGATCTGAATAAAAATATGCAAATAAATAATTGAGCAGAATCGGTTGTATATGTGAGCAAAATTGAGTCTGAGGACAATTTTGTGCATAATTTTGTTGACAATGAATAGCTGTGGTAAATCTTAAATTTTTTTTATTTTTCCCTGTACTCGAAGAGTTTAAATTTAGGAATATTTACTTGTCATAGCTATCTGAGGTATTTAATATTGATAATAATTATTTATATTTAGTAGCTATAGTAATTTTCTAATTTGGATATCGTAGTTATACCAAATACATAAAATTATTCCATTGTATCAAACTTGTCTCTCACTTTCTCTCAAACTTACTCATGTCCGGTGTATGTCTTTAAGTTAACCAATTAAATTCTATTAGAAAATTTTTAATAGAAATAAAATGAAATCATACCGTAATTTAGGAAAACTCAAAATTGTCATCAACATTATCTCTCTTTTATTTCTTGTCCTTCTTGGCTTAATTTCAAAATTTTACTTCATTTTTTAATTTTTCTATTGGCATATATCAGGTTCGTATTTCTATATTTACATGTATTTGGAAGAATTATTATAAAACTAATTAAGGATCATATCTTCTTCATTAATAAGTGTAATTTCGTGAAGGTTAATTATTTGCATGAGTCTGTTGATATTTTGTGCGTATTTGGGATAATATAAGATAAGTGTTTTTTTGTTAAGGTTAAAAATGTTTATTTAATTTGTAATGGACAGTCCAGATAGAGAAATGGCCTCTAGAGTTTGAAATGTGGTTAGTGGCATAGAAAGGACAAGAAAATATCGTCTATCTACTTAATTCACGTTACCGTTAAGAGGATAATTGAGAATAGCAAGATCTTTAAAAATATATATATTATTAATTAAGATTATGTGCAAAAAATAATAGTTAACTATGATTAATTATTAATAATTATAATTAGACAAAGTGACAATTATCATTTGTTTATTAGAAGGGTAAGGTTTTTACCTCTCTTTAGCCTCAATACTCTTTTTTATCATCCCCTCTCTCCACCGAAACTCTAGCCCTCAAATTAGAAAAATCTAATTTCACTCTCTCTCTTATCTCTACCTTAATATTCACCATGATTAAGAAGTGAAAAATACAGAACTTTCGAATTCACATAACAAGAAGTTGAAAAACCACAAATTAAACAAGAACTTGATGTTGAAGAATAAGAAAAAGAATACGAAAATGATGTCGTAGAAAAATAAACATTACATAAAGAAGACGAAGAAGAACCAAGTCCCGAAGACGAGAACCATAAAGCACCGATGAGATACGACACCGTCATCATCGAGTCACCGGTGGAAATTATTCCCCCGGCGAGCAAATCTTTGAGGGATTGGATATGAGGCTTGTATTTTTTTTTAGGAGTGAAGACAATCTCAAATTGAACAAATACATTTGCTCGTCATTTTGTTTTTTCTATCTTATTCTCCTTCCAGTATCTTGTATTAGTCATTTTTAGTGTATATATAAGTTTAATGTATTTGGCTGCTTTATTTTTGGGCAAACTAGATATATTTGATTGTATATGTTGTTTGAATGATCTATACCATATGTTTGTATATAATTTTTATTAGTAAATACAGTGTATCTGAAATTTTATATTTAATTTTTTTCTTGTTTGTATACAAATCTACCCGTCATTGTTTGATACACCCGAATACACTCTATAGCAGTGAAATACAAGCCGACGACAACTCAAATACATTAAAATACAGTCGAAACATTCAACGTGTGTGACGTCCGGAGACGACATTGCTGATCGGAGCTTGAATACATTCAAGTAAATGCAAAAACAAAAGGATACATCAATATATAAATGCACTAAAATCCGCAGCTCCTTCGTGTATTTAAACAAACTGGAATACAATCATTTTGAATACACATGTATTCAAAGAAATTAACGCCGCATGTATTCAAATACACGAAATTACACGTGAATTGTCCTAAAGTAGCTACGAATCGTTATATACAAACTTTTAGCTACATCATGATAGATGCTTCTAAAATATAGTCATTTGTGTAAGTTATCATTAAACTTATTTTAATAGGTCATGACCGGAAAAGAATATGATATGGCCAGTGGTGGATAAAGCAAAATAAAATAAATTATTTGATTAATATTTCATTGGGATAGTTATCCATAAATATAGTTCGTGATGTGGCCAGTGGTGGATAAAACAAAATAAATAAATCGTTTTGACTAATATTTCATTTGGAGCTATCTTGACATATCTAAAATGACTTCAAACATCTAGTTTCACTACTGTTGTCTGCTTTTTCCTTCTTCGGCACTTTCCAGTTCACAACAGACCTGATCTTCACATCCTTCATTACGAGCTTGTACACATGCTTATAGAACTACTCGGTTATCTACAACACCTGACGCATTACCCCAAGAATGTCTTAAAGTTCCTTGATTTTACCTCAAATAGGAGTCACCTTAAACAAAACATACCCAAACTAATGTGATTTTTATGTCCCTATGATCGTCTCTAATGATAAGGATGCATTTTTATCTCATGTATTTGACTAAGCAAGGTGAACAAAGTAAAATCTATAACTAGTATGTCGTTGATTGTAAGTTAGTCAGTGCCTCTAATCAGTGTAAGACGAATCGTCGTATCACTGAACAAACCTTGTATTATGTTATAATGCAAAATAGACCTCTCCATCAAGACTAATAATCTAAATTCGTATGTAAATTCAATAGTGATCAAGCAACCAAATAATTAATCAAACCAAGTTTCAACTACAACAATCATGAATAATCTCAAATTCTAAAATAATACTAAGAAACTAGCCACGCATAATGTGAAGATTACACAATATATAATCGTTCAACTAAGAGAATCGAAGAATACTATGATAAATTGTGCAAATTGTTGCTCCACAATGATGTTCGTCGCCGTTCTTGCATTGTATGCCTCTCCTCGGTCTGAATCTTTTCCCAAAAAGACATAGAATATATATATTTAGAGTGTTAAGATTTGACCATGAGCTGAATCTCTTTTGGAGAATCCAAAAATAACTCGGATTGGACAGAGATAGCACTGATGCACCGCACCATGTATGCACATGGTGCGACACACCAACACATTTTGGGAAGCTCTGTAGCTCAACACTAAAATAGTAATATTTCTCTCCTAGAACCTTGGAATTGAACGATTCTTGTTGTTATGGTTTCAAAATCAAAATATGAATCTAATTGTTCAATCACAACACAATTTAGAGCTATTTGTACTGATGCGAGGTTGTAATGTATTTTTGTAATATTCATTTTTGCACTTCTTTTCTTGTCTACTTGGCCCTCGGAGACTTAGCTTGATATGAATACTTGAAAATGACTTTTAATCAGACTACAAAGTCATTCTTCATGCCTTTTGCATTAATCATATCTTACACAAAATAAACACAGATACCAAGTATAAAGTGATTGGAATATACATAAACACAAGTAAAGAGCAACAAATGTGAGGCATAAAGTATTTAAAAATATGTACTTCTAGATGCCGATCATAACCCCATACTTAAATCTTTGTTTGTCCTTAAGCAATTATTATACTCTAACTTACAACTACCCAGACTCGCATCCTAAAATCCCTAAAACCCATGACATCGGTTGCAACCAACAATTAGGCTATTAAATAAATCTTATCATATGAACACTTTCCGACCATCATGCAATAAATCAAGTAAACACAAATATATGACATGCAAAACTCAATGATTCGTTGTCGTATTACCGTCAATGATATCTACAAGTAGCAATAAATGGTGAGTCTAAAAGACTAGTAAAATTATCGACCCACCCCTATCTTACCCAAGGAATAAGTCTTCTAAAGTAGTATAGTTGATAAATAACATAAAGTAAGTATACAACAAGTGTAAAGTAATATATAAGTATCCAGCTGGCTAGTAAGCTTGCTTTCATAGCTTTGTGGATACTTATCTTTGAGTTTTGCTTTTTCTTTGAGTATTGTCCTCCTCTCGACTATCCAATTTGTGGAATTAGCTAGAGCACATTTTGCTACTGACGAGATTAAATTTTGTGATGGTCCGATTTGTAGATGCACATAAGATTTATATCGTTATGTCAGTCGGTTTGTGGGCTTACCCACCTTCCTTGTTCCTTTGATGATTATTAATATACATTTACCTTTCAAAAAAAATAGATACAACCCGTCTTCATGTGTTGGCCGCCTATTTGACTCGTCTTGTGTGTTGCACCGACCATACATCTTATCCGGTCATCGCTCAATAATGTAGTCATTATCTACAGGTGACATACATGCCCAAGCTATACAAGATGCGCAAGACCTCTATACCTAACGTCTTACTAAAAAAAGGCAACACAATCTTAATAGGTGAAATAAATTATAATTGCTAAACAGTTATTTAAATATTAGCATCTGTTATCAATCATTCTCAATATCATTTACTGCTAAAAGTATCTTTAAATAATGTAAATCCATTATTTTAAATACTTTAAAGTAACTAATCTAACTCATATTTTTACGCACACAAACTAGATTGTTTAAATGGAATACATATCATAAATAACATATTTTTTGTGAAAAACGTGCAACCAAGAGCTGAAGGACTATCGCGGTCAAACTCAATCTAAAGCCAATTCCTCAATTCTCTTGTATTTCTTATTCATCAACTCTCAGTTTGTGTAAAATAAGCAATCGGTATCAAATATACACATTATATTGAATTTCATATTTTTGGACCATTCAAATCAAATAGAAAGTTAACTAAAAAGTCAATCCCCCGATCGACGCTCAAGAACTTGACACAAATTTCATAATGAGATTACCCATAATCTAGATCTCGATGTAGGAGTTTACGTCGGGTTCGTACACGCAGCGGAATTTGAAAATTTATGTTTTAAACCCGACGACGGTCGAACTGTAGTATGATATGTAATGTAAAATATAAACACAAAGTAAATGTAAAACTTCGAACGAAGACTTACATTTTGGAAGCAGCCAGCCAAGCAGTTGAATCTTCAATCTTTGTGTAGTCCGAGGGTAAAGAGGCACCGCGGTCCCACTAAAGAGGCACCGCGGTGCTGCCCAGTGTTCTTGGCACGCGGTCCTGTCCTATTTTTCAGTCTTTTCCCATTTTAATGTCCCGGTCATCAACTGAACATATAAGTATAATCTTCTTCTAATTACATCCTTCAATTGACGAAACATTTGACTTAGTGTTACCCTTCAAGCCTTTATATATCGTCACTAATTACATTAGGATTCACGGAACTACCAGACTGCGCCGGAAGACGAACCCAATATGTATAGTTTATCTACACAAAATATGTGAACTGAACCTATATGTGGAAAGATAAAATCTCTTCATTCATGACACACTCAATCAAGCTTAGGATTTGTCAAGTGTCTATCCAAATGGCTTGATTATTATAAATCATCTATATTAGTTGACAACAGGACCATGTCACAGACATGTCTATTGCATTGGTCAATGACTTAGTCAACCTAATACCATATGAGTACCTGAGTGTTCACTCGAATATAAATTCAAGGGAATGAATCCTTTCTTGACTCACATATCACCTTTAATCTACTTCGTAATGCACCCAAAACAAGCCGCGTCTCAAACTATAAGACATTTGAGCTTAGGACGAGATCAAAGTACATTACTCCGTAAACAAGATGATATTGACCTCAAGTCTAAGGACTTTTATCTTCCACACACCGATAACATTATAGACATATAAGAAAACAGTACATCAGCAGGGCGTACCAATACTTCAACAAGTATCCATGTGTCCATCACGAGTTGTCATACCTCGTAGCAAGTGAGACATACTACACCCCCTAAGGATATGATGCAGACCACATGTCGATGTATCGCATATCATCGATATCCCAATTTCGATGATCATCAGTCGAGGTAATTTAAGAGTTACGTTATAACATTAATTCTAACATCATTAATAAACACGTAACCTCTAGGGATGCATTTATAGAATATTATAAACAATTAACTAATAATTCAACAAATGCAAATGCCATAATATTAATCATCATTAATATAAATACGAATGTGTATAAAGTACATTGTGTCCTAATACAGATTGTCTCTAGGACATACATATACTTTCATTCTCTCACTTGGCCTAGAGCCAATCACCAACATATCTAATATCCATGTTCTCAAAATGACCATTATGCTTCACTAAGCTTAATGGTTTAGTAAACGGGTCTGCTAGATTATTGTCTGTGGGAATATAATCTATCTTGATATCTTCAGTTTCCACCATCTCTCTCAAGATGTGGTACTTCCTTGGTACATGCTTGTTTCTGTTTGTTGACATTGGTTCCTTTGCCTGTGCAATTGCACCAGTGTTGTTAAAATAAATAGTTATTGGACAACTAACACTCGGAACAACCCCTAGTTCCTTAAGGAACTCAGAAATCGAGACAGCTTCCAATCCAGCAATGTACTCCGTTTGAGTCGTCTGCAGAGTAGTGCTTTGGAACTTTTCCACCATCGCTTCCTCCGTTGAAAATGAACGTGTAACCAAACTGAGATTTGAAATCATCAACATCTGTCTGAAAACTAGCATCGATATACCCAGTGGCAACCAGCTCATCAACTCCACCATAGACTAAGAAGTAATCTTTAGTACGCCTGAGGTACTTGAGAATACTCTTGACTGCCTTCCAGTGTTCCTCACCAGTATTCTGTTGGAACTTGCAAGTCATACTAAGTGCAAAGGCCACATCTGGCCTAGTACAGGTCATGGCATACATGATTGATCCTATAGCCGAAGCATATGGGATCCTCTTCATGCGCTCAAGTTCAACAGCATTAGAAGGGCAGCCCTTCTTTGATAACTTGATGCCTTGACCCATCGGAAGACCGTCGTTCTTGGAATTCTCCATTGAAAAGCGTCTAAGCACTTTGTCTATGTAGACTGACTGTGATAGCCCCAACAATCTATTAGGTCTATCTCTATAGATCCTAATTCTCATAATATAGCATGCTTCACCTAAATCCTTCATCATGAAGGTCTTGGACAACCAATCCTTAACTGATTGCATGAGGGTCTTATTATCTCTCATTATCAATATGTCATCAACATATAATAATAATAAAGACAATACCCTCATCATTGCATTTGGAATAAACACAAGGATCTTCTTTGCTTCTGACGAAATCAAAGGATTTGATAGCATTGTCAAAGCAAATGTTCCAACTCCTAGAGGCTTTCTTAAGTCCATAAATGGACTTCTGTAGCTTGCACACAACATTTGGTATGGACTCACATGAAAAACCCTCAGGTTGTTTCATATACACTTCCTCAATTAGATTACCATTGAGGAATGCAGTTTTGACGTCCATCTACCAAATGTCATAATCATAATGTGCAGTTATCACAAGCAAACCCCGAATAGACTTTATCTTAGCCACCGGTGAAAATGTTTCATCATAATCCACACCAGGACGCTGAGTAAAACCATTAGCCACTAGTCTAGCTTTATAAGTCTGAACCTTGCCAGATGCATCAATCTTCTTCTTGAAGACTCATTTGCATCCTATGGGTTTAACCCCATTTGGCAAATCAACCAAGTTCCACACCTAATTGATATACATAGATTCCATTTCGGATTTCATGGCTTCTTGCCATCTCTTCGAATCAATGTCTAGCATTGCTTCGTTATAGGTTCTAGGCTCGTCATCATCTAGAATATCTAGCTCATTTTGTGTTTCCACAAGTAGAATTAGTCTTTCCAGATGACGATGAGATCTAGTAGACCTACGGAGTTGATTGTCTTGCAGTTCAGTTATATGTATGTTCTGACTGTGAGTGGGTTCTTATGTGCTGGTCGATCCACCAACATTAGAGCTTTCAGGAATATCATTTTCACGTATTTCCTGAATGGGAGGAAATGCAACTGGTGAACTTGCTCCCAAGGTCTGTGTCGGAAGATCTTACATTTTTGCATTATTCCTCGTAGCACTCCCACTGGCCGAAGGAGGTACCCTAAATACTCAATCTTAACCAATAGCTCCCACTGAATTCTTACCCTGTTCACTTGGCAAGTTTTCAACCTCTATGTTACTTTGCTCTTGAATTTCTTCAAGTTCTATCTCTATGCAACTCTCATCCTTGTAGACATATTCATCTTCAAGGAAAGTTGTGTTCCTAGAAACAAATATCTTATGTTTTCCAGGAAGATAGAAATAGTATCCCTTAGTTTCCTTTGGATACCCAACAAAATAACATTTTTCACTCTTAGATTCCAACTTATCAGTCATCAACTTCTTGACATATGCAGGACACCTGTTATACCCCGTATTTCCAGAGTATGTACGCGGGGACGTACGTAGAAAAGTTTGAACTTTAAAGTTGGCTTGGATGAATTATTTTGTGCACAACACCCGATTAGAGTCGTTTTTCGACGAAACGTTTTACACAACTCGCGTAGGGTAAATTACGGCTATGTCATTTCTAATTTTTGCGGATTTTTCCGAGAGACGGAACATTTTGGACCAACGAGAGGGCGACACTTGGCACCCTCTAATTGGTGGGCTTTGGACGGCAATGTTGGACGATTGGGTGAGTGGGAGTAGGTAGGATATTTTGTGATATTTGTGTGGTAGATGGATAAGGTGTACTTGGGTGAATCCTAGCCCTACACTTGCATGACACTTGGATTGATCTTGGCCATTGGTTGGCCTTTGCTTGACCTATAAATACCCCTCCCCTTTGATGAACTTCTTCATCCAAAATTGTTCTAAGTCTTGAAAATCCCTTCCCCTCTTAGCATGTGTTCTCGTCCTAGCCTCCCCTCCCCTTTGTGAGGCCCTCGGCGAGAGTCCCTCCCCTTGGCCGAGAGTACCCCCTCCTAGTGGTTGGCGGTGGTACACCCCCTTGTGGTGTTGTCTCGTATAAATACACCCCCCTCTTGGTAGAAATACTCTCCAAAGTATTGTTACTATACCCAAATTACCTTAGCCGTATACCTTGTAGTATTCCAAGGTTACACTTATTCGAAAAGCCCATAAATACTATTATACTTTCCTTCAGTCACAAAAACGAAACCCTAAGGAAAATCTTCACCCGTAGTTGAAGTTAAGTAGAAGTTGCGTAGAGCTTCTAAGGGTTATGTGGAGCGGGTTGGAGCACCCGGAGTAGGAGCTAAACGTTGCTCAGGATCGACATTATAACTAGGATAATTTTGGGCTTATCGAGGTAAATAATTTTGTCCCCCTATTGTTATTGGAATTATATGTTGTAGGAATATATAGTTGAAGTATACTATATATAGAACTGAACATAGTTTTGCGGCAATGTCTTTTGACTTAAGCCTGAATATAAAGAAGAGAATCGAATCGTAATTACATAGACCTGACATGAGACTTGTGTAGCATTACTGAGTAGTAGAATCGTACACGTCCGGTTAGACGTGTAAACCCCCCCCTTGGTTGGCTTGGTAGCCGGCCTCGATAGAGGAGAGATTCTGTTTGTTGCGGGGAGGTCGCCGAATTTTACAGAGAATATTCTACGTTGAGATCTAGATTTTAATAGGCTCCTTGTGGCCTTTATAGATTTAAGTACTACGTATGGAGTGATCTACTTGGCTTAAGGTGTAGCCGACGGTTTGAGGTACTTGGAGCGTTTTGCTATTAGTCGATAAATCGTCGCGAGGTATGTGAACCTCTTCCTATCCTTTCTAGCATGATGTTTTGTAAACTATGTAGTACGGTAGACGTACATATGTTAAATGAGTTTGGTTGGTTCAAAACATAGGGTGTTATAATAGCTTTATGGGAAGTTAGTTATAACGACTCTAAGAGTAAAGAATGTTTTTGTAGAAGTTAAGAGACTTGATCTTGAAAGATAAGAGACTTAACCTAATTGATTTGATATGTAACATTTTGTTATAAATGTTGTAAAACCTCATTCGCGAGTAATGAGTACTTGATTTTAAAAAGAATAATGTTTCCGATTTGAAATCGAATGAGTATCGACAAACCAACTGAAGCGCTAATAAAGAAATGTTTTGATTAAAGAAGTATTATTAAAACCGAGAAACCTCCATCTGCATAGAAGCTAAGATGAGACAAAATGATATTACATTTCCTAGATCATGGTCTTTGTTATAAGATTGTTATAAACAAGAATAACCTACTCACACATAAGGTATATGTTTCTCAAATTGTTTTAAAGGAGAATTTATATTATTAAGTGATTAATACTATGAACCACGAAACCTTTCGAAAAATGAGAAACGAACATTTGAAATTAGGCAAACTTGAGCGTTTGGAAAATAATGTTGTTACTTTTACAAAAGGAAGTGTTTGGGTTTACTTTAAAAGATAATCACTCTATTTTCATATACTACGTATTATTGTGTGACTTTTGTGAAAGTAACGTATCTTTTAAAAGAATTAACGATGAAGTACTTTGGGGATAAAACCCGATCTTGTTAATCATATAGTATAAAGTACCTTGTGTGAATAACTTGATTTTGTTGGTTTGTGATAGCCTTGTAATACTTTCTTGTTGATTTGATAAATAAACATGTTAGGATGCTACGTGTGTTAGTATCTTGTGATTGTGGTATAAGGGTCATTCTTGCTGCTTACGTTGCTAACGGTAAGATCGTTGTACTATTATTATATCACCTACCCTCGACTTATTATACCGAGGGCTTTCCACCCTTGATGCGGGTCTATACGGCTATGCGGTCTGTGAGACTATGCGGGCAGGCGGTATGCTCGATTGATCATTCGGGTGTTTAGCCCGTCACGAGGGATGCCTATGCGGTCCATGGACTATGCGGTCTATTGAGACTATGCGAGTGCGGGAGTCGAGCCGATATCGGGGGTTGGCGCCTCCGTCGCGGGGTATACCTCGAGTGATGCAGGACCATGATTCGAGGAATACCTCATGCGGTGTGTGACCTATGCGAGTGCGGTAAGTTCGAGAATAGACGCCACATTGATCTGCGGCGAGTGGCGGCCCGATCATGTAGTGCGGTCTAGAAAGACCTCGTGATCTGATTTATAGCCTTATTGGTGCGTGGTTCTAGTAGTCGGCTATGCCTTCGTACATTACCCCGCACGGTTTTATTATGACACGGTGGGACACGGTGTTTATGTGTATTCCTCGGTGCTTTTATATCATGGACCGGCGGTGAGGAAGGTATTCCACGCATGATTGATGTTGTGGCGTGAGACCCGTTGTTATACTTGAGTAATGACTTGAGGGCGAGTCACGACTTGACACGATCGCTTTATTGTGGAATCGTAGTTTGGTTATCATACATGTCTCCGCTTTATATAGACTACTATGATTTCATTTACTGATTTTTCGATTCACATACTTGGTACTGTGTATTGACCTCCTTCGGGCTGCGTTCACGCCGCAGTTGAGGTACACCGCCGTTGATCCTATCTCTCGTGGTCACGTCAGCGTTTGGGAAGCTCCGTTTCTCGAGGCTTATCGCCGTATAGTCCCCGTCGTAGTAGTTGCTTACATTCGGGGTATGGCGGCCCCGCCCGCCATTATTGTCATGTCACTCTTAGAGGTCTGTAGTACTGTTGTGGGCAGAGTTGTATATGGGATGTAACTGTTCGGATTTAAGTTTTCATATATGCATGCCGAAAGGCAATTTTTCTCAGATTAGTATTTCATACTTCATGTTATTTCATGTTATTGTTTCATGTTCACGACATTACGATGTTGTATCACTAGGGTGCCCGGGGTAAGGCACCAGTCACGGGCCCGGGTTCGGGTCGTGACAAAAGTGGTATCAGAGCCAGGTTAATCCTCGGAGAGTGTCTACGCATCAGATCCAAGAGTCTTGATTATCGGTGTGTTGTGCACCACACCAATAATCAGGAGGCTATAGGATATTTAGGATTGGTTTCCATTCTTCTCACTCTAAGATCGTGCCTTAGAGCTGTGTTATAAGTTGGATCCCTCTAACGTATTTCTTTCCCTTACTGTTATGCCTCCGTGTAAGGCAACCCGAGCCCAGGAGGGCAAGGCAGCCGAGGGAGCTGCGAGTAGAGTGCAGAGGGTTATGTGGGCACAGGCCCAATCATCACCTGACATGGTGCTTCATTCGGGGAGTTCTGCGACATCACCAGCCCCAGCAGAGTTTAGCACGGCGGCAGCAGTTCCTACTGCGGCCATGATAAGTTGAACCTTCAGTTCCACGACCGGGAACAGAGAATAGAGATTTCAAAGAGGCGACCCTGTTACTAGCTATGGATTTGGCTACCAGAGAGTATACTGATATACCGCGAGTCTTGATGAATATCTAAGAGAGGTCGTGCGCAGAGAAATTCTTGATTGAAGCTTGAGCATGGCACGTATGCGGGCTTATGCGCGAGCCAAGAAACGTAGAGATCGACGGGTTAACCAAGAACAGTAGAGTCCTTTGGTAACTCTCGAGTCGAATCCCCTCACCGGCAGATTAGATTATGCACATCCACCAGTGCAGAGAGGTCCTCCACAGGGTTCAGGACGTTCGGGGTATGCAGGAGTTGGTCAGAGCTCCAGAGCTTCCGGTTCACAACACGTAGTTCCAAACACCGGATTGATTTTCCCTCGGTATTCATTAGCGTGACGGACGTCATCCCAGGGAATGTCGTCTTTTTGTTGGTACTCATTTTACCGGCGGCCGTCAGGGCCATGTGTCGAAAAGATGTCCTAGTAGGAGGACTCAGCCTTCAGGATCGGTGGGTAGTTCGTCATCTTCCCTAGCTATGCGCCCTACGGGGTAGGTTTGATTAGAACGCCTAAGGGGAGTGAAGCAGTAGATACAGGTATATCCTTAACCCTCTAGAGATTAGCACGTATGATGAGATGAGTATATCTTAAGTGTTATGTTCAAATAACATAAGTATATTGTGATTAGAAATCATGGTTAGTTAACCAAGAAAGAGTTGGGGATAAGGGAAAGTGTGAGCCTTAGAATGTTATACGTGTAGACCTTAGAGGTAAAGCCATCTCGAGTAAAAGAGGTATTTTATGTTTGACCCTTATCGGAGTGCATAGTGCACGTTAGATATGTTTGTGTGATAAGTCCCTGAGTAGTGTGGAAGGAAAGAGGGTAGTTGAGCTAAGAAGACCGCTAGGTTTTCGTAACGTGGATTAGTGAGATTGTTCCGGATCGGGGAGCAAGTGTTTTACGCGAGTGTGGGTCGGGTTGAGGCCATGCCGCGGGTCAACCCGCGACCTGTTTTATGGTGGGGTCAGTTTGTGGTGGTCCCGCCAGGTGGTAGGGTCACGAGAGTGTTAGGCCCAAGTTTAGTTAACCAGCGTATGAGTTCGTGGATGCGTTCGACCAGTAGTCGGGCCGATGAGGTCGGTCCCTCTTGTCTTTTAGTCAGGACCGTTTACTCGGCAGAGGGTTATGCGAGATGATCATTTCAGGGAGGTTGTGAGGCTGCATGAGGTGCCTGCTTTCACCTTATGTCAGGCAGTGGAGCCCAGGTTACAGCTATTTTTCGTTTTCTGGAAGTTTTACCAGGCGGGATTAGGAACTCCGGTGAGTCTCAGTATCGCATTCGCCCTCGGGCTAGTGTTTGGATTTCAGGGGTAGCTGTGAGTATTGTTGCCTCCTGTTGAGGGAGTGCTTTTATAACTACCATTTCAGTATTCGGATATCGCCTTACGAAGCCTCGTAGGGGCGGAGGTGTAAGTTGCCGGTCGATTGGTTCGATGTTGGCAAAGTTCAGATAGTGGGTTCATACTTGTTTCGGCAGGATGGGGATAGGGTGAAGCCTATCCAGGAGAGGTTATCGACAGCTCAGAATCAACAGAAGTCGTGCGGATAATCGGCGACGACGCTGTAGTTCAGGTTGACGGAGGATCTTCTTGAAGGTACCACCCCGGAAGGGTGTGACGAGATTCGGAGAACAGAAGAAACTTAGCCCGAGTTACTTTGGGCCTTTCAGATCATGTGAAGAATAGGCCAGGTTGCCTATATGTTAGCTTTTTGTCGTTCGACTTGGGAGGCAGTATGTCCGATCTTTCATATTGCTATGTTCGGAAGAGTATCGGAGGTCCTTCCAGAGTATTCTCAGTTAATGATGACCAAGTTGGAGGTAGTAACCCAGAGTTTTGGAAACTGAAGCAGTAACAGGAATATGGTAAGTTCTGAGAAAGAGTTCGAGTGTGCGAGAAGGGTACGACGAGTAAGGGAAGAAGCGGGCATGTGTTGAGAACATAGATGTGATTTTTCCTTTTGAAAAATGAAGGTGTGAAGGGAGTATCTTTTATCCCTTGGGTGGGAGTTTTTGTGATGTTAGAAGTGATTCCTCGTGGACTTGGATGTAAGTATTTTTGCGCAGGTGTTTCTGTGGCCAGGTGTGGCAGGATTGTTCTCATAAGTATAGTAGTGAAGACTATACTGGCGCACGTATGTTTTGAGACTTAGAAGGAACATTCGGGACGAATGTTTCCAAGGAGGGGAGAATGTTATACCCCGTATTTCCAGAGTATATACGCGGGGACGTACGTAGAAAAGTTTGAACTTTAAAGTTGGCTTGGACGAATTATTTTGTGCACAACACCCGATTAGAGTCGTTTTCGACGAAACGTTTTACACAACTCGCGTAGGGTAAATTACGGCTATGTCATTTCTAATTTTTGCGGATTTTTCCGAGAGACGAAACATTTTGGACCAACGAGAGGGCGACACTTGGCACCCTCTAATTGGTGGGCTTTGGACGGCAATGTTGGACGATTGGGTGAGTGGGAGTAGGTAGGATATTTTGTGATATTTGTGTGGTAGATGGATAAGGTGTACTTGGGTGAATCCTAGCCCTACACTTGCATGACACTTGGATTGATCTTGGCCATTGGTTGGCCTTTGCTTGACCTATAAATACCCCTCCCCTTTGATGAACTTCTTCATCCAAAATTGTTCTAAGTCTTGAAAATCCCTTCCCCCTCTTCTTGTGTGTTCTCGTCCTAGCCTCCCCCTCCCCCCCTTTGTGAGGCCCCTTGGCCGAGAGTCCCCTCCCCCCTTGGCCGAGAGTACCCCCCTCCTAGTGGGGTTGGCGAGGTACACCCTCCTTGTGGTGTTGTCTCGTATAAATACACCCCCCTCTTGGTAGAAATACTCTCCAAAGTATTGTTACTATACCCAAATTACCTTAGCCGTATACCTTGTAGTATTCCAAGGTTACACTTATTCGAAAAGCCCAGAAATACTATTATACTTCCCTTCAGTCACAAAAACGAAACCCTAAGGAAAATCTTCACCCGTAGTTGAAGTTAAGTAGAAGTTGCGTAGAGCTTCTAAGGGTTATGTGGAGCGGGTTGGAGCACCCGGAGTAGGAGCTAAACGTTGCTCAGGATCGACATTATAACTAGGATAATTTTGGGCTTATCGAGGTAAATAATCTTGTCCCCCTATTTTTATTGGAATTATATGTTGTAGGAATATAAACGTTGGAGCGTTTTGCTATTAGTCGATAAATCGTCGCGAGGTATGTGAACCTCTTCCTATCCTTTCTAGCATGATGTTTTGTAAACTATGTAGTACGGTAGACGTACATGTGTTAAATGAGTTTGGTTGGTTCAAAACATAGGGTGTTATAATAGCTTTATGGGAAGTTAGTTATAACGACTCTAAGTAGGTAACAGAATGTTTTTGTAGAAGTTAAGAGACTTGATCTTGAAAGATAAGAGACTTAACCTAATTGATTTGATATGTAACATTTTGTTATAAATGTTGTAAAACCTCATTAGCGAGTAATGAGTACTTGATTTTAAAAAAGAATAATGTTTTACTGATTTCGGAAATCAGAATGAGTATCGACAAACCACTGCAGCGCTAATAAAGGGAAATGTTTTGATTAAAGAAGTATTATTAAAACCAGTAGAAACCTCCATCTGCATAGAAGCTAAGATGAGACAAAATGATATTACATTTCCTAGATCATGGCTGCTGTTATAAGATTGTTATAAACAAGAATAAGCTACTCACACATAAGGTATATGTTTCTCAAATTGTTTTAAAGGAGAATTTATATTATTAAGTGATTAATACTATGAACCACGAAACCTTTCAAAAAATGAGAAACCTGAACATTTGAAATTAGGCAAACTTGAACGTTTGGAAAATAATGTTGTTACTTTTTACAAAAGGAAGTGTTTGGGTTTACTTTAAAAGATAATCACTCTATTTTCATATACTACGGGTATTGTGTGACTTTTGTGAAAGTAACGTATCTTTTAAAAGAATTAACGTATGAAGTACTTTGGGGATAAAACCCCGATCTTGTTAATCATATAGTATAAAGTACCTTGTGTGAATAACTTGATTTTGTTGGTTTGTGATAGCCTTGTAATACTTTCTTGTTGATTTGATAAATAAACATGTTAGGATGCTACGTGTGTTAGTATCTTGTGATTGTGGTATAAGGGGGTCATTCTTGCTGTGCTTACGTTGCTAACCGGTAAGATCGTTGTACTATTATTATATCACCTACCCCCTTGACTTATTATACCGAGGGCTTGCGACCCTTGATGCGGGTCTATACGGCCTATGCGGTCTGTGAGACTATGTGGAGCAGCGGTATGCTCCAGGATTGATCATTTCGGGTGTTTAGCCCGATGCAGGGGATGCCCTATGCGGTCCATGGGACTATGCGGTCTATTGAGACTATGCGGGTTGCGGGAGTCCAGGCGGATACCGGGGGTTAAGCTGCCTCCGATGCGGGGTATACCTCAGCGATGCAGGACCATGATTCGAGGAATACCTCATGCGGTGCGTGTGACCTATGCGGAGTGCGGTAAGTTCGAGAATAGACGCGACATTGATATCGCGCGAGTGGCCGCTTCGATCATGTAGTGCGGTCTAGAAAGACCTCGTGATCTGATTTTATAGCCTTATTGGTACTGTGGTTCTAGTAGTCGGCTATGCCTTCAGATTTACCCCGCACGGTTTTATTATGACACAGTGGGACTGGTGTTTATGTGTATTCCGGTGCTTTTATATCATGGATCCGGCGATGAGGAAGGTATTCCACGCATGATTGATGTTGTGGGCGTGAGACCCATTGTTATACTTGAGTAATGACTTGAGGCGTGAGTCACGACTTGACATGATCGCTTTATTGTGAATCGTAGTTTGGTTATCATACATGTCTCCGCTTTATATAGACTACTATGATTTCATTTACGATTTTTCGCCACATACTTGGTACTGTTATCGACCTCCTTCGGGCTGCGTTCACGCCGCAGTTGAGGTACACCGCCGTTGATCCTAGCTCGTGGTCAGGCGTTTGGGAAGCTCCGTTTCTCGGAGGCTTATCGGTGGTATAGTCCTGTCGTAGTAGTTGCTTACATTCGTGGTATGGCGGGCCCCGTCCCGCCATTGTTGTCATGTCACTCTTAAGTGCAGAGTAATGCTTGTTGGGCGAGTTGTATATGGGATGTAACTGTTCGGATTTAAGTTTTCATATATGCATGCCGAAAGACAATTTTTCTCAGATTAGTATTTCATACTTCATGTTATTTCATGTTATTGTTTCATGTTCCGCTGATTACTCTGATGTTGTATCACTAGGGTGTCCGGGGTAAGGCACCAGTCACGGGCCCGGGTTCGGGTCGTGACAACACCTCCAGGGCCTCATGTGTCTAAGTGATGGCTTTTTGCCACACCATACCTCATATGGTGTCTTTTCGACTAATTTAGATGGAACTCTATTTAGAACATATATTGAAGTCAAATAGCGTATCCCCAAAGGTATGTAGGAAGAGCTGAAAAGCTCATCATGGAACGAACCATGTCAAGCAAGGTTCGGTTTCTCCTCTCGGCAATACCATTCATCTGTGGTGTTTCAGCAGGTGTCCATTCGGAATGAACTTCATGAAGCTTTAGGTAGTCAAGAAATTATTTACTTAAGTATTCACCCCCACAATCAGATCGGAGAGTCTTGATACTCTTTGAGAGTTGTTTCTCAACTTCACACTTAAACTCCTTAAACTTCTCAAAAGCCTCAGATCTATGTCTCAAAAGATACACATATCCAAACCTTGATAAGTCATCTGTGAAAATGATGAAGTAAGAGAAACCCTCTCTATCTTGAGTCAAAAATGGTCCACATACGTCCGTATGTACCAACTCAAGCACCTCCTTGGCACGGATCCCAGAAAGAGGTTTAATGGTTATCTTACCTTTCAAACAAGATTCACAGTTACCATAAGATTGTAAGTCAAATGGTTCGAGGTAATTTAATTTCCTCAACTGTTCTATCCTCGTTTGATTGATATGACCAAGTCTGCAATGCCATAAGTAGGTAGAATTTCTTTCATTTAACATAGCTCTTTTATTTTGTACATTGAAAATCTCTTTAATTTCAATGATGTACATACCTTATCCACTAGAGGTAGAAGTATTTTGTGCTCTTCCTCCTAGTGCGGTACAATCTTTTCTTCGAATGCCCTTCCTATTATGTTAGGCATACATCCTTGGCCGGAATCACCTTTTCTTCTTCACACCTCCCTTAGGCTTCATAGCTGATGGCGCATTGACTGTCTTGCCCTTCTTATTCTTCTGTCATTCCTTAACTTTCGGCTTAGGACGGCTAGAGGAGCTCATCATGAGCATAGCTTTTGCTCTTGGAAATTGAAGATTCAAAGGTTTTTAATATGTCATGCAGTTCCGGTAGAGGGTGGAAGCGACGTTACTCTGCAGCCTTATGCCAATCGAGGTCAGCCTTTCTATCAGCCTTATTATCTTCAACACATGCTGAGACACTTAGATCCCTTCACTTAGCTTACACTTGAATAATTCTATTAACACCTCAAATTTCAATGTTTGGAATTGAGAGTCATAGAAATTCTTCAAATGTTCGAGCGTCTCGTTAGGGACCATGTTCTCATGTTGTCTCTGTAGTTCCGCTGACATGGAAGACAATATGATGCATCGTGCTGAAGTAGCGTCATCTAGGTTCTTATGGTAGGCTACCTTATCAAATGTGGCATATTTTGCAGAATCATCAACAAGCACTGTGAGGAATACTTTGTCCAATACGTACTTTATCTTTTCTTGCTTTTAGGACAATTCTTAGATTTCCTTAGCCAGTCTAGATAGTTCGGTCTGGTGAGTTTGTTCATTTCACCGATAGGTTCGACATTTTGAAGTTTTTGAAGATTTAGATAGATAGGAATGTTACACCCCGTAATTTCATAGCTACTAAGTGAGAACATGATTATAGAAATAAGATTTGAATGTCGGAAGGAAAGGATGTTTACATTTCCTTATACGGAAATTGTTTGAGTTTAATGTGATGACAAGCATTATTTCTAGTAATTGAATTATTTTTCATTAGAATTATGGTCTTAGTGGATTTATTAAGTCTTGGTATACTATGTTACATATCCATCGAAATGGGATGAAAATTAACTAAGTGTGGATGAAATCTTTTTTGTGAAGAAATACTTGGCCAATAGGAGGTTAGCAAGTGCCCTCCCCACTTGTCTTGTGAAGACTCCACACACCTTTATATAGATAAGTCTTGAAGACTTAGAACAAAAGATATTCATCCATACAAACTCTCATCTCTCCAAAAACCTAGAGCAATTCGAAATCCCCATATCCAAAGACAAGATCAAGATCAAAGTATTTTTCTTTCCAGGATTAAGCACCTAGACTAAGTTCTAAGCCAAGTTTAACACACCAAAGTGTGGATCACGGTTTGGCCAAGAACAAGGCCTTGAAACCCTTAACTTGTTATGAACTTATTGGAAGAACAACAAGAAGATAAGATGATTACAAACTCGTAGAAGTTACATGTGTGTGATTGTAACGTGAAAAAGTGGTGCAAAACTGTGTAGTGTGTGCCGTGACTTTGGGACTGTTTTGGCTAAGATTTGTGGTAAGTTTCCTTCTTCCTCTTGAATTAATTATTACATGTTGTGGTAGTTAGGGGAAGAACTTGTAACAAGAAAAATGGAGTATAAGAAACCTATGTGACATGTTTGGTGTTTACCGATTTTCTGGACAGTTTTGGTCAATATCGGATTCATTGGTTATTGTTGTTGTTTAACGTCACTAATCGCATGTTAAAATGAAGGGAATATGGTTGTTACAAGTTGATGTTGTTTGTATATAAATTTTGAAATACGAATTGGATCATAAGGAGTTATAAAGAGGACTTTGGTTGTAGTAGTTGGCCGGAAAAACTGCATGAAACTGTGAGGCGTTGTTGTGCATTTTTAGGGACTGTTTTAGACGTGTTGTATGCTGGAAAATCAGCCCCTATATTTCATGTTTAATGTAGTAGATTGCTAATGAAAACCCCGAATGAATAAGGGTGTGGAAAGGCGTTGAAAGGCCTCACATTCCACCCTCGTTATAGTTAATTGTGGACTGTTTTAGGGGCTGTTTTGGTATGGTTATGGGGAAGAATTTTACACGTCCTGTTGGGCGTTTAATCCCCTTTGATTAGCTTAGTTGGTTGTGCCTTAAATGTGGCGTTTTGGTTGATGTACGGGCCTTGGAAAAGGTGGAAAAGTACGTAGAAACAAAGGAAGTGTTGCCCGAATTTCGGTAGAATTAGAGGGCATTATTTGGTATAAGTCTTATACTAAGTAACTATGATATTGATAGAAGTGCTATCGTCATTATAGGTTGAAGTACTATGTGTAGCATAGTCTACTTGGCTTAAGGAATAGCCGATGAGGTTGAAGTACTTCGGAGCATTTTGCTACTTGTCGTATGGGTTAGTCGTCACGAGGTATGTGAACTTATTCCTTCTATCGACATGACTATCCTTGAAGTATATTTGCCTTGTCATTTGGAGTATACTTGACTTGTTTCTTGAAGTATACTTGTCTTGTTATTTAGAGTATACTTGACTTATTTTCTTGAAGTATACTTGCCTTGTTATTGGGGTGTACATGACTTATTCTTGAAGTATACTTGCCTTGTTATATGAAGTATTCATGTTATTAATTTTATGCTAAAGACATGTCTAGAATATTCCTAAGTTCTTACCAAGTCTTATGGGGGATGTTGGTAAGAGTCGTTAGGAAGTATTAGAGTCGAGTTGACCTTGGTAAATTACTATACTAATGAGAATAGGTATCAAACAAGTCATTGCAGCGTTAATGAAAATGTATCGATAATCAATTATATTGAAATGAGTAGAATTATCCATCTGCATAGAAACTAAGATAAGACAAAATTGTATTACATTTTCTAGATCATGGCTGATTTAACAATATCGTTATAAACGAGAATAACCTATTCACGACTCATAAAAGTATTAATTTTGTAAGTACATGAGGCTTGATTTTTGAAAGTACTTGGGACATGAATTTCAAAAATGTGTAGTAACTCGATTTGAAAAGTATAAGTTACTTGGTCTTAAAAGTATAAGTTACTTGAGTTTAAAAAAGTAAGGAACTTGGTTTTAATGGTGAAAGTACTTTTGGGTCCAACGCCCTAATATTTCATGAAACGATTCTTTTATAAAGAATAGATGAACAAAGTACTTTGGGTTCAATTCCCTTACGTGGCATGATAATGCCTTGGTTTTTTATAAAAAGGAAAGAGGTAATGGTGCGTTGGTTGTCTAAAAATGAAGTGGTTATAACGGCTTTATGGGAAGTTTGTTATAACAAGTTTTAGTGGAAAGTCAAGGGATGGTTTAAAATGTTTTAAGGAAATCGTGCGAGAATGTCCATGATTAAGTCCCTAATATAATACATGATATGTGGCACTTTGATGTTCAAGATGTTTTAAAGTAACACATGAGGTCTAGTGCCTTGATTTGCCAAAACAATGTCTTAGAAGGATACTTGGTACGATAAGTGTCTCGATTTTCTAAATAATGGTTTCAAAGCGATACATGTAGTATTTGTGCTTTCCTAAAATGGAAATTTAGTTCATAAAGTGAATGCACGACTCACATACATTGTCGTAATGGACTTTAATCCTTAGTAATGCAAGGTGTGTTTGTGCCTTGATAGTACTTTGACTTGCTTAAATGATAGTTATTCTATTTTGTGCCTTGATAGTACTTCGGCTTGCCTAAATGGTATTGTCTTGATTTGTTAGAAAGGAAAGGCATGGTATTGTCTTGATTTGTTGAAAAAGAAGGCATGGAAATTATCTTGGTTTGTTAAAATGATGGTTTATTCATTTTATGATGTTGAGAGTCAAAGATTATCTTAACTTGCATATGTTGTTCATGATAGCCATTGGTGCTAGTGTTATGAGTATAAATGTGGGGTAAACTCCCAAGACGTTATACACCTCCTGAGTATAAATGCGGGGTAAACCCCCAAGACGTTATACACCTCCTGAGTATAAATGCGGGGTAAACCCTCAAGACGTTATACATCTTCTGAGTATAATTGCGGGGTAAACCCCCAAGAAATTATACATCTCCATGGATTTGCTACCCATGATGCGAGCATGGCGTATATGCTCATTGCGGGCCCGTAGGGCCCAAGCGGGTGAAATAGTCCTGTGCAGGTGAAATAGTCCTATGCGGGGCAAATTGTCCTATGAGAGTCCACAAGACCCTTGCGGGTGAAACAGTCCCAGGAGTAGATTTGCATAATGATACTACGGGCGGGCATAAGCTTCCTATTTTAAAGCATGTAAAGTTTACTCTCATTGTTAAAAAGGCACAGTGTGCGGGTAGTTGTATGTTATACTTGTTACATGCTGACAGTGATGTTGTATTCCACGAGCATGCTTCTGTGATATTATATGCTGAGGGCAGGTGTCCCGAATTTTGATATGGCTTTCATATTTGAAAGTGGTGCGATGTTACAGTAGTACAGTGATACAAGGTACAGTTGGCTCTGATTTTTATATGACACGGTAGGATCTGGTATTTGATTTTCATACTTGCCCCTGTCATTCCTTGTATAGTTATGATCTTAATTGTTGTACTTTATTTCCGTTCCATACTTAGTACTTATTGTACTGACCCCTTTCGGGAGGGCTGCGTTCATGTCCGCAGGTCTAGGTACACAGTTGTGGATCCGCGAGCTTAGGATCCTGGTTCAGCATTTTGAGATGGCTCCAATGTTCCGGATCTTGTCATTATGGCTAGGTATATTCAGGTGTACGGCGGGGCCTTGTCCCGTCATAGTATTTATCCAAACTCTTAGAGGTCTGTATTCATATGTGGGCTGGATTGGCTAGAGTTGTATTTACATTATTGAACAGTGTAGACCCTTTTGAGTGATTTATATTATGGCAGTCTTATCGGCTTTGCCTTTGTTTAAAAAAAATGACTGTTATTTATCTTCTGCGGTTTATTGTGTTGTATGAATAGAAGGGTGCCCAGGTAGGGCACCAGTCGCGGGCCCGGGGTACGGGGCGTGACAAGGAAAATGCAATCAACAATTCATTCTCCTAATTTTTACACATTCATTATATTCTAATTTAACATGGCCTTTTGTTTAATTAGCTCCCACTATTTTGCATACTTCTACGACCCCATGGTAGAATACGGACCTAAATCAATATAAAGGTCATAATGGGCCAAGATCCAAACATATGTTATATCCGCATTTGATTTGACTGATAACTTCAATAGCACACCTCGGTAGGTCCTCAACCAATTGTAAAGCAACTCTACAACTCTTGGTTTGATTAAATATCTTTCACTTTAATCTTACGTCTTTAGACTAGTCCTACACTTTGGCGCCAAGATTCATCTAAACAAGTCAACCCCATTACACGACTACGTTTAAATGCCTAAGTAAATTTAGCATTTGCAAACAAATACTTTGGTGTAAATACTTACAAAAGTTTATTATCTACTTTCATTTTAACACATCTATGAAAAGGCCTTGGTCCTCTTAGACTTAGAGTAAATGATTTGGCATAAATATCTTTATCGCCGAAAAGACTTAGTGTCACGACCCGACCCCGGGGCCGCGACTGGTGCCCTACCTGGGCACCCCGTTCAGGTATACATCAGAGAATATCAGCGGAACATTCACAACATACAACATTTAGACAATAATAACACAGGCTAGCCGATAAGGCCGCCTTACATAAAATATGCATAATCCAAGAAAAATTGTACAACTCAGTTCTTACATTTCAAACCACAACACGTGACTACGCACTCAGGAATAACAACGTATGGCGGACGGGGCCCGCCATACCCCTGAATGTACATAAATCTACAACTTCAGGGAAAGACTGTACCAAAAAGACAAGCCTCCGGAGAAATGGAGCTTCTGACGTCTGATAAGTGATCCTAAGTATGAGGATCCACCAACTGCTTACCCCTACCTGCGGCATGAACGCAGCCAGAGAAGGGGTCGACACAATATGTACTAAGTATGTAAAACTGGAAAAAATACTGTAATTACATCATAGGTTTAAAACAAAGCCGGAGACATGTATGATAATCAAATTACAGTACACTGTGCCTTACTAACAATGAGAGTAAATAGTAGTATACTTACAATATAAAATAGGAAGCTCACGATCAAAGCAGGACCACCCGCCCGCAGTATCATTAAGCAATCCTACTCCTGGGACTATTTCACCCGCATAGGTCGCGTGGACCCGCATGAGGTATTCCTCGCATGGGACTATTTCACCGCATAAGCCCTACGGACTCGCGTGAGGTATTCCTCGCGATAGGTCAGATCCGCCGCGTGGGACTATTTCACCCGCATAAGCCGCGCGGACTCGCATGAGGTATTCCTCGCATCGTGGGTAGCAAATCCACGGAATATGCAAATGCCACAAACCCGGGGAACGACCCCGTAATGAATAATATACCACTAGCACAAAACCGGCTATCATACAATATATAAGCAAGTTAAGAATCCCCCTAACTTCTTATTATTCTTGTTCACATACACTGTCATTTTAGTTTACTTAAGGCACTAACATGTCTTTTATAAAGATCCGGAAATTTAACCCAAAGTACTACATACTCCCACTCTTTTTAAAAATGACTCTCTTTCATATAAAACTTCCAAGATACTATTAACTGTAGTATCAAGTCAAAATTACTTTTCAAGACAAGTCACAATACCTTTAGAAATAAAGTTAGGTTTCTAAATCAAGTGACTCCTTTTCTTATAAAACCTTAGGCAATTGATGCCTTAAAATCAAATTGTCTTTCATTAAATCAAGTCATTTATCTTTCCATAAAGCAAATATAACCAACTTCCCATAAAATCGTTATATTCATTTTATACTTTAACCAAATACAATTTCCTATCCAAGGGACTTATACGTTTAAAACGGAACAAGTATCACATACTTTAAAACTCTTCAAGTCCCTTATCTTTAATAAAACTTAAGACATCCTTAATACTTTCAAAGAAGTGAGTTAATCTCCTAACTCACCCGACTTGGCTTTTCATAAAACTAGTAAAGGATATCAAGGTCTCAGACGCTCACCGTACTACATACGTGCAACTAGTCATGCTCAAAAGATAGGAAAAGTTCTACATACCTCTTCGGGTCAAACCACTTGCCAAGTACAAATTACCGCCCGTAGAATGTCAACCTATAATATCCACAATACATCTATTAACGACTTACTTCAAACGTAGAATATTATAAGTGTAAAGTCTCTAAATTCTACGGAAAATCGGACATCACCTCCTTTGTTTCTACTTACTTTGCCACCTTTTTCAAGGTCGAATACAATAACCAAACACGCCACATTTAAGGCCCAATCAATGCAATTAACAAAAGGGGATTACACGCCTACTAGACGTGTAAAATTCCGCCCCACAAAAGATATCAAACCTATACAAACTACTAGTCCAATTTCGGCCACATTGAGATGCAACAATACCAATTCTTATCCAATTTCCATTTCAATCCAAATTGTTAGCATAACATGATATCAAGTCGCAATCGATTATGCTACTATAATCTTCAAGTAAGTAACATGCGACGATTCTAGTAAACGGTCAAATTGTAATCCAACTTCACATGGCTTACATTACATTTCGGATTCTAAGGCTACAAGCAATCCATAATACTGTAACGACCCGAACCCGGGCCCGTGACTGGTGCCTTACCTCGGGAACCCTAGTGATACAATCATCAGAGTAATCAGCGGAACATAAAACAAGACATGATATAATATGAAATGTGAAACAGTTATCTGAGAAAACTTGCCTTTCGGCATATATATATATAAACTTTAAAACCGAACAGTTACATCCCTTTTACAAACTCTGCCCACAACAGTACTACAGACCTCTAAGAATGATATGACAACAATGGCGGGACAGGGCCCCGCCATACCCCTGAATGTAAGTACCTACAACGACAGGGGACTATACCACTGCTAAGCCTCCGGAGAAACGGAGCTTCCCAAACGCTGAACTGTGACCCTAAGAGCGAGGATCAACATCGCGGTGTACCTACCGCGGATTTAACGCAGCCCGAGGGAGGTCAGTACAACAGGTACCAAGTATGTGAAACTGAAAATACTGTAAATGAAATCATAGTAGTCTATATAAAGCAGGAGACATGTATGATAACCAAACTACAGTTCACAATAAATAAGCAGTCATGTCAAGTCAGGGACTCACGCCCTCAAAGTCATCACTCAAATATCACTATGGGTCTCACGCCCACAACATCAATCATGCCCGTGGAATACCTTCCTCACTGCCGGCAGTCTATGATATAAAAGCACCAAGGAATACACATGAACACCAGGTCCCACCTGTGTCATAATAAAACCGTACGGGGTAAGTACGAAGGCATAGCCGACTACTAAAACCTACAGCACCAGTGGTCATAAATCAGATCATGAGATCTGTCTGCACCGCCACATGATCGGCCGCCACTCGCTCGCAAAGATCTAATGCGCGCGTCTAGTCCCGAACTTCCCGCAGCTCGCATAGGCCACCCAATGGCCCGCATGAGGTATTCCCCGCATCGAGGTAGCTACTCCCGCAACGCCCCGACTCGCGATCCGCGTGGCCACATAGACCGCATGACCATAAAGGCCGCACACTAACTCGGAACTCGTAGATCCGCATAGCCACTGCACCGCGAGGTATTCTCGAATCATAGGTCACACAGACTACCGAAGTCTATCTCGCATCGGAGGGCAGCTTAACCCCCGGAATCATGTCAAGAGGTGAGTGATATAATACTAACATAACAGCTTATCGTTAAACAACATAAGCACAACAAGGGAAACCCCTTTACACAAACACCTAACACACGTAGCATCCTAACATGTTTACTTATCAAATCAACAAGAAAGTATTACAAGGTTATCACAAACCAACACAATCAAGTTATTCACACAAGGTACTTTCTACTTTATGTTAACAAGTTCGGGTTTTTATCCCCAAAGTACTTCATACATTAACTCTTTAAAAGATCTGTTTCTTTCACAAAAGTCACACAATACCCGTAGTATAAAAATAGAGTGACTATCTTTTTAAGTAAACCAAAACACTTCCCTTTGTAAAATCAAGTAACAACATTATTTTCCAACGTTCAAGTTTGCCTAATTTCAGATGCTCAAGTTTCTCATTTTCGAAAGGTTTCGTAGTTCATAGTTTTAATCCTTTAAAATAATTTGAGAAACATATGTCTTATGTGTGAGTAGGTTATTCTTGTTCATAACAATCTTATTAAAGCAGCCATGATCTAGGAAATGTAATATCATTTTGTCTCATCTTAGCTTCTATGCAGATGGAGGTTTCTACTGGTTTAAATAATACTTTATTAGTCAATACATTTCCCTTTATTAGCGCTGCTGTGGTTTGTTCGATACTTATTCTGATTTCCGAAATCAGTAAAACATCATTCCTTTTGAAAACCAAAATACTCATTACTCACGAATGAGGTTTCACACTTTTTAACAAAATTCATATTAATTCAATTAAGTCAAGTCTCTTATCTTTTAAGATCAAGTCTCTTAACTTCTAAAATCAATAAACCATTCTTTTTATCTCTCTTAAGTCGTTATACCTAACTTCCCATAAAGCTAGTATAACTCTTAAGCTTTTAAAACCAAGTATTACCCTTCTTTCAAAAAGGTTTCTTAATTCTTTTGAAATACTTCAAGATTCTTATTATTCAGGCTTAAGTCAAAAGACATTGTCGTAAAACTACGTTCAGTTAACACACGTACGTCTACCGTACTATATATATATTCTTTTAAAATATCATGCTCAAGAGGATAGGAAGAATCACATACCTCGCGACGATTATCGACTATTAGCAAAACGCCCATGCTTATAACCCGCTTAGCCTTGTCCACCTTTCAAGTAGAACATGATACTTGCGTAACTTTCAACCTATAAAGGTTATACAAGTCTATCAACGTCTAGACTACTCCTAGAGAATAAATCTAGATACAAGATTCTACGGAAAATTGACAAAGACTTCCCTACCCACAATCTTCACAAGTTCATCAGAAATACAAATTCTATGTAAATCTGCTTTAATCCTTCTTCTTTAATATTCTTCTGATGTGATTTCAGTTCAAGTCTTTTCTGTAATATCCTTCTATTACAGTTCAATTCTCTTCTATGAATCTTATATTCATTTCTATACAACTACAGTATGCAATTTCCAATTACAATAGAAGGTCAAGAGTATTTACCTCGATAAGCCCAAAATTATCCAAGTTTAAATGTCGATCATGAGCAATGTTTAGCTCCTCCTCTGGGTGCTCCAACCCGCTCCAAACAACCCTTAGAAGTTCTACGCAACTTCTTCTTAATACTTCAACCGGCTATGAAGATTTTCCTTAGGGTTGTGTTTTGTGACTGAAGGGAAGTATAATAGTATTTCTGGGCTTTTCGTATAGGGGTAACCTTGGAATACTACATGGTATTTGGGCCAAGGTATTTTGGAATAGTAATAATACTTGGAGAATACTTTTCTACCAAGGCTAATACTATGCCATTTGATTGAAACAAGTTCCGTGCTGCTCACCACTCCTCGAGGCCAAGGACGGGGTCGAACCGTCATTCCAGGATTTGCAGTCCGATACATTTCCATTATGTTACCTAGCCAAACCCGCCACCTCATGTGCCAAAGTCAAACGGTTGTTCTTCCTTCTCCGCTCCTTCTTTTTCTACATATGCTAGGCGGGTTACCAGAGAAGAGGGGACAACTCCTTTCTCCTTTGCCTTGCTCAATCTTCCTTTTCTGATTGGGGGGGTATTTATACGAGACAACTCAAGAGAGGGGGGGGGGGGGGGTTTGTGTCTCGGCCAAGGGTCTCTCAAAGGGGGGAGGGGTGCTCTTTTCGACGAGAGCTTCTACAAGAGGGGGGGAGGATTTTCAATACTTGAAATCTCTAAGTGTGGATGAAGAAGTCTTCAACTAAGGGGGGTATTTATATGCCAACCAATGGCCAAGATTAAGACAAGTGGTAGGCAAGTGTAAGGTCAAGATTTGGACAAGTGTTTGTGGGTCCCACTTGCTCATCAACTACACAAAATATCTACAAAAATTATTAATGACATAGCCGTATTTTTCCCTTCGCAAAGTTTGGAAAACGTTTGCCTGAAACGATTCTTTCGTGTGTTGTGCACAAAATTTTCGGTCCTTGCCTAACTTAAGGCTTAAACTTTCGTGACGCACGTCCTCACGCACATACTCGAAAATACGGGTATAACATTCTCTCCTTAGAAACATTCGTCCGAATGTTCCTCCTAAGTCTCAAAACAACCATGCGCCAAGATAGTCTTCACTGCATTTCACTTACGAAAACAATCATGCCACACCGCCACAATACAACACGCGCAAACACTTAGATCCAAGTCCACGAGGAATCACTCCCATCACAACAAAAGCTCCACCCGAGGTCAAAAATATACTCCTTCGCACCTTCACTTTACAAAAGAAATGATCACAACTATGTTCTTAACACATGCTCGCTTCTTCCTTACTGTCGTACATTTCTGACACTCGAACTCTTCCTCATAACTTACCACACTTCATATCGCTTCGGTTCCAAAATCTCTGGGTTACTATCTCCAACTTGGTCATCATTAACTGGGAATACTTTGGATGGATCTCCGATACTTTCCCGACCATAGCAACATGAAAGACCGGACGTACTGCTTCCTAAGTCGGATGGCAATGCTATCTTATAGCAACCCGCCTATTCTTCACATGATCCGAAAAGGCCCAAAGTAACTCGCTAAGTTTCCTCTGTTTCCCAAACTCGTCACACCTTTCCGGTGGTACCTTGAAGACCCACCGTCAACTCGAACTCTAGTGTCGTCGCGACTATCCGCACGACTTCGTTGACTCGAGCCGCCAAAAATCTCTTACGATAAGCTTCCCCTTATCCACATTCTGCCGAAACAAGTATGAACCAACTATCTGAACTTTGCCAACATCGAACCAATCGACCGGCAACTTACACTTCCGCCCCTACAAGGCGTCATAAGGCGATATCCGAATACTGAAATGGTAGCTGTAAAACACTCCCTCAACAGGAGGCAACAATCCTCACAGCTACCCCTGAAATCCAAACACTGGCCCGAGGGCGAATGCGATACTAAGACTCACCTGAGTTCCTAACCCTGCCTGGTAAAACCTCCAGAAAAGAAACAGCCGTAAACTGGGCTCCACTGCCTGTCATAAGGTGAAAGTAGGCACCTCGTGCAACCTTACAACCTTCCTGATATAACATCTCGCATAACCCTCTGCCGAGTAAACGATCTTGACTGAAAGACAAGAGGGACTGACCTCATCGGCTCGACTACTGGTCGAACGCATCCACGAACTCGTACGCTGGTTAACTAAACTTGGGCCTAACACCCACGTGACCCCACCACCCGGCGGGACCACCCCGAACTGACCCCTCCACAAAACAGGCTGCGGGTTGACCCGCGACATGGCCTCAACCCGACCCACTTTCGCGCAAAACACTTGCTCCCCGATCCGGAACAATCTCACTAATCAAGTTACGAAAATCTAGCGGTCTTCTTAGCTCAACTACCCTCTTTCATATCATACCACTCAGGGACTTATCACACAAATATATCTCTCGTGCACTATGCACTCCGATGAGGGTCAAACATAAAATACCTCTTTTACTCGAGATGGCCTTACCTCTAAGGTCTCCACGTATAAAACTCTAAGGCTCACACTTTCCCTTATCCCCAATCTTACCTTTCTAACTAACCATGGTTTCTAATCACAATTTACACGATGTTATCTGAACGTAACACTTAAGATATACTTATCTTATCACGCACACTAATCTCTAGAGGGTCAAGGATATACTGGTATCTATTGCTTCAATCCCCTTTTGTCGTTCTAATCAACCCTGCCCTGTTGGGCGCATAGCTAGGGAAGATGATGAACTAGCCACTGATCCCGAAGGCTGAGTCTCTACATCCGCGCCACCTCTGGTCGGACAATTTCTCGCAAAATGGCCCTGCTGGCCGCAAGCAAAACAAGCTGTCGAAGAAGCACGACATTCCCCACAATGACACCTATCACAACGGCCACACCGAGGTGGGGGCGGCCTCCTCTGGCTAACACCCTTTCCTCTCCGAATTACTGAATGCAGAATCGATCCGTAGTCTGAGTCCTCCTACTAGGACATCCTTTCGACACATGGCCCTGACGGCCGCCGGTAAAATGAGTACCAACAAAAAGACGACATTCCCCGGGATGACGTCTGCCACACTGGGAATACTGAGGGAAAACTGAATCCGGCTGGCTGGAACCTACGTGTATTTGCGAACCAGCCACTCGAGCTCGACCAACTCTGCATACCCCGAACGTCCTGAACCCTGTGGAGGACCATTCTGCACTGGTGGATGTGCATATCTAATTTGCTGCTGAGGCGGTTGCCTTGAAAGTTACCAAAGGACCCTGTTGTTCGCCCTTCTCGCGATCTTGGTTAATCCGTCGATCTCTACGTTTCCTCTGCGTCGCGCATAAGCTCGCACGGGCAATATCCATGCTCGATCAAGAGCTACTCTTGCACAACCTTTCTTTAGATAGTCATCAAGACCCGTGATATATTGGTGCACTCTATATTCTCTGGATGCTAAAATCCTAGCTAGTAACAGGTCCATTCCTTTGTAATCCATATTATTTGTTCCCGGTCGTGGAACTGAAGGCTCATATATCATGGCCGCAGTAGGAACTGCTGCCGCTGTGCTAAACTCTGCTGGGCCTGGCGACGTTGCAGAACTCCCCGAATGAAGCACCACCCCAGGCGATGATTGGGCCTGTGCCCTAGTAACCCTTTGACTTACTCGCAGCCTCCTCACGCCTTGCCTCACGGGCGGGTTGCCTTACGCGGAGGCATAACGGTAAGGGAAAAAAATACGTTAGGGGGGTCCAACTTATAGCACAGCTCTAAGCACGATCTCATAGTGAGAAGAATGGAAACCAATCCTAAATATCCGATAGCCTCCTGATTATTGGTGTGGTGCACAACACACCGATAATTAAGACTCTACTAGATACGGTCTGTAGACACTTTCCGAGGATTAACTGCTCTGATACCACTTTTGTCACGACCCGAACCCGGGCCCGTGACTGGTGCCTTACCCCGGGCACCCTAGTGATACAATCATCAGAGTAATCAGCGGAACATAAAACAAGACATGATATAATATGAAATATGAAACAGTTATCTGAGAAAACTTGCCTTTCGGCATATATATATATAAACTTTAAAACCGATTCATCCTTTTACAAACTCGCCCACAGATTACTACGGACCTCTAAGAATGATATGACAACAATGGCGGACAGGCCCGCCATACCTGAATGTAAGTACCTACAACGACAGGGGACTATACCATCGCTAAGCCTCTCCGAGAAACGGAGCTTCCAAACGCAATCGTGACCCTAAGGCGAGGATCAACACCGGTGTACCTCTACTGCGGCATGAACGCGGCCCGAAGGAGGTCGATAACAGTACCAAGTATGTGAAATCAAAATATCGTAAATAAAATCATAGTAGTTTATATAAAGCAGAAACATGTATGATAACCAAACTACGCCACAATAAATAGCGGTCATGTCAAGTCGTGGACTCGCGCCTCAAAGTCATCACTCAAATATCACTATGGGTCTCACGCCCACAACATCAATCATGCGTGGAATACCTTCCTCACCGCCAGCTCTATGATATAAAAGCACCAAGGAATACACATGAACACCAGTCCCACTGTGTCATAATAAAACCGTGACGGGTAAGTACGAAGGCATAGCCGACTACTAAAACCCACGCATCCAACAGTGGTCATAAATCGTATCATGAGATCTGTCTAGACCGCCACATGATCAAGCCGCCACTCGCCGCAGATCTAATGTGCGCGTCTAGTCCTCGAACTTCCGCAGACTCGCGATAGGCCACTCCAATGGCCCGCATGAGGTATTCCCGCATCGAGGGTAGCTACTCCCGCAACGCCCCGACTCGCGATCCGCGTGGCCACATAGACCGCATGACCATAAAGGCCGCACACTAACACGAACTCTCGTAGATCCGCGATAGGCCACAGCACCGCATGAGGTATTCTCGAATCATAGGTCACACAGACTACCGAGTCTACCTCGTGACGGAGGCGCCTTAACCCCCGGAATCATGTCAAGAGGTGAGTGATATAATACTAACATAACAGCTTATCGTTAAACAACATAAGCACAACAAGGGAAACCCCTTTACACAAACACCTAACACACGTAGCATCCTAACATGTTTACTTATCAAATCAACAAGAAAGTATTACAAGGTTATCACAAACCAACACAATCAAGTTATTCACACAAGGTACTTTCTACTTTATGTTAACAAGTTCGGGTTTTTATCCCCAAAGTACTTCATACATTAACTCTTTAAAAGATCTGTTTCTTTCACAAAAGTCACACAATACCCGTAGTATAAAAATAGAGTGACTATCTTTTTAAGTAAACCAAAACACTTCCCTTTGTAAAATCAAGTAACAACATTATTTTCCAACGTTCAAGTTTGCCTAATTTCAGATGCTCAAGTTTCTCATTTTCGAAAGGTTTCGTAGTTCATAGTTTTAATCCTTTAAAATAATTTGAGAAACATATGTCTTATGTGTGAGTAGGTTATTCTTGTTCATAACAATCTTATTAAAGCAGCCATGATCTAGGAAATGTAATATCATTTTGTCTCATCTTAGCTTCTATGCAGATGGAGGTTTCTACTGGTTTAAATAATACTTTATTAGTCAATACATTTCCCTTTATTAGCGCTGCTGTGGTTTGTTCGATACTTATTCTGATTTCCGAAATCAGTAAAACATCATTCCTTTTGAAAACCAAAATACTCATTACTCACGAATGAGGTTTCGCACTTTTTAACAAAATTCATATTAATTCAATTAAGTCAAGTCTCTTATCTTTTAAGATCAAGTCTCTTAACTTCTAAAATCAATAAACCATTCTTTTTATCTCTCTTAAGTCGTTATACCTAACTTCCCATAAAGCTAGTATAACTCTTAAGCTTTTAAAACCAAGTATTACCCTTCTTTCAAAAAGGTTTCTTAATTCTTTTGAAATACTTCAAGATTCTTATTATTCATGCTTAAGTCAAAAGACATTGTCGTAAAACTACGTTCAGTTAACACACGTACGTCTACCGTACTATATATATATTCTTTTAAAATATCATGCTCAAGAGGATAGGAAGAATCATATACCTCGCGACGATTATCGACTATTAGCAAAACGCTCCACGGCTATAACCCGGCTAGCCTTGTCCACCTTTCAAGTAGAACATGCTACTTGCAGAACTTTCAACCTATAAAGGTTATACAAGTCTATCAACGTCTAGACTACTCGGTAGAATAAATCTAGATACAAGATTCTACGGAAAATTGGGCAAAGACTTCCCTACCCACAATCTTCACAAGTTCATCAGAATACAAATCCTATGTAAGTACAGTTTAATCCTTCTTCTTTAATATTCTTCTGATGTGATTTCAGTTCAAGTCTTTTCTGTAATATCCTTCTATTACAGTTCAATTCTCTTCTATGAATCTTATATTCATTTCTATACAACTACAGTATGCAATTTCCAATTACAATAGAAGGTCAAGAGTATTTACCTCGATAAGCCCAAAATTATCCAAGTTTAAATGTAGATCCTGAGCAACGTTTAGCTCCTACTCTGGGTGCTACAACCCGCTCCAAACAACCCTTAGAAGTTCTACGCAACTTCTTCTTAATACTTCAACCGGCTATGAAGATTTTCCGTAGGGTTGTGTTTTGTGACTGAAGGGAAGTATAATAGTATTTCTGGGCTTTTCGTATAGGGGTAACCTTGGAATACTACATGGTATTTGGGCCAAGGTATTTTGGAATAGTAATAATACTTGGAGAATACTTTTCTACCAAGGGGGGGGGGGGTATTTATACGAGACAACTCAAGAGAGGGGGGGGGGGGGGGTTTGTGTCTCGGCCAAGGGTCTCTCAAAGGGGGGATGGGTGCTCTTTTGGACGAGAGCTTCTACAAGAGGGGGGGAGGATTTTCAAGACTTGAAATCTCTAAGTGTGGATGAAGAAGTCTTCAACTAAGGGGGTATTTATAGGCCAACCAATGGCCAAGATTAAGACAAGTGGTAGGCAAGTGTAAGGTCAAGATTTGGACAAGTGTTTGTGGGTCCCACTTGCTCATCAACTACACAAAATATCTACAAAAATTATTAATGACATAGCCGTATTTTTCCCTTCGCAAAGTTTGGAAAACGTTTCGTCGGAAAACGATTCTTTTCGTGTGTTGTGCACAAAATTTTCGGTCCTTGCCTAACTTAAGGCTTAAACTTTCGTACGTACGTCCTCACGTACATACTCTGAAAATACGGGGTATAACAAATACTTATAAACTTCAACACATATACTTCATGCTAGCAACATGTAAAGCTAACAACAATATAAATAATCTTGTAACACTTTTAAGAGACAAGATTATACCTCAACGAATCTTAATCCAACTCCAAATCCGAAGTCGCTCCTTAGTAACTTAGAGCCTCTTCAAGACACTTCAATCCGCTAGTTGAGACCCTTAGAACAACACCAACAAATTTCCTTCAAATCTCCAAACAAAACCTAGAAAGCAACTAGGTTTTCACCTTGCGACTAATACGAAAACTATCGTTTTCCGAGATTTTTCTATTGAGATACACTTACAATACACTCAAGAACTTTGGTTTAAAGTGTGGAGCTAAATGGATCACAAACAAATTTTTTTGTTGTTGAGAGTGAGCAAACCCGAGAGCTAGCTCTTGTGGTTCTTGAAATTCTTGAAATTTTTTCTAAGTGTTGGCATTAGTCTTTTGTCACGACCCAAGCTCACATCGGTGCCCTACCTGGCACTTTCGGTATACATCAGAGAATAGCAGCGGAACATACACAACTGATAAAAATGCTCAAACATAAAATAACAACAGGCTAGCCGATAAGGCCACTTTCCGTAAACTATACAAATAAACCAGTACACATTTTTTTTTTACAACCCAAACCACAATGTGACTACATACCTCTAAGAATAACAACTCTGGCGGGACAGGGCCCCGCCATACCCCTGAATGTACAACAACAAACAATACCAGGGATAAGCCTCCGGAATAAAGGAACTTCTCAACAGCTGAACAGTGATCCTAAGAGCGAGGATCAAGAATCAGCACTTACTCATGCAGATGAACGCAGCCTCCCGGCGAGGTCAAGACAACATCTACCAAATATGTGAAATCAGCGTAATGAAATCATAAGTCTATAATAAAACTGGAGACAGGTATGATAACTCAATTAACAGTACACGGTGCCTTACTAACAATGAGAGTAAATAAGAGTATACTTACAACATAAAAATAGGGGACTCACGATCAAATCATGGGTAGCAAATCCATGGAAACAGGTGGTATAACGTCTTGGGGGTTTACCCCTCATTTATACTCTTACCCTGAAGCAGGTGGTATAACGTCTTGGGGGTTTACCCCTCATTTATACTCTTACCCTGGAGAAGGTGGTATAACGTCTTGGGGGTTTACCCCTCATTTATACTCTTACCCTGGAGAAGGTGGTATAACGTCTTGGGGGTTTAACCCCTCATTTATACTCTTACCCTATCCCAACCGGCCATCATACATAACATAAGCCCTACCGGCTTATCATACATAACATAAGCACTACCGGCTTATCATACAATAAATAAGCAAGTTAAGAAATCCCCCTAACTTCTTATTAGTCTTATTCATATACACTCTCATTTTAGTTTACTTAAGGCACTAACATGTTATTATAAATCCGGGAGTTTAACCCAAGGTACTACGTACTTCTATTCTTTTAAAATGACTCATTTTCATATAAAACTTCCAAGATACTAATAACCGTAGTATCAAGTCATAACTACATTTTAAGACAAGTCACAATACCTTTTTTGAAAATACATTTTCGGGCTTCTAAATCAAGTGACTTCTTTCTTTTAAAACCCTAAGCAATTGATGCCTTTAAATCAATTTGCCTTTCGTTATTTCAAGTCATTTAACATACTTAAATTACTTAGAGTAAACCACTCTTTTTAACTTTCCATAAAGCTATTATAACCAACTTCCCATAAAGTCATTATACTAGCTTTATACATTAGCAACTTACGTACTTCTTTATAACCAAGAGACTTAAACTTTCCAACAAAACAAGTATCAATAATACTTTCAACATACTTAAAGTCTCTTAACTTTTGAAAACCAAGATATCCTTATATTTAAATAAGTGAGTTAATTCCCTAACTCAATCAACTTGGACATTCTTAAAATAAGCCAAGGATATCAAATGGACCTAGATTGTCAAAATCTCAGACGTCACCGTACTATACATTTACAACTTATTCATGCTCAAGAGATAAGAAAGTTCCACATACCTCTTCGGTTTAATCCACTTGCTAAGTCCAATTCGCCGTACGTAGTATGTCAACCTATAATGACCATAGTACGTCTATTAACTTCTTACTTCAAACGTAGAATATTCCAAGTGCAAAGTCACTAAATTCTACGGAAAATCGGACAGCACTTCCTTTGTTTCAACATACTTTGCCACCTTTTTCAAGGCCGAATTCAATAACCAAACACGCCACATTTAAGGCCCAACAAAGTAGTTAACAATAGGGGATTACACGCTTAAACAAGACATGTAAAATTCCGCCCCACAATATAAAACAAACTAGTCTAACCTACAATGTCCATTCGGCTAAAAAAATAGGGACAACAATGCAAATTCGTTTCCAATCCCTTTTCAATCCAAGTGGTTTAGTATAACATGATATCAAGCCGCAATCGATTACAAAAGTAAGACGAAGATTATACCTCATTTAGCCCAAATATGATCCAAGACTACAAGTCGGTCCTTAGCAACTTTAGCTCCTCCTTTCGACGTTCCAATCCACTTCAAGCAACCCTTAGAAGCTTATGAAGAACTCATCTTCAAGTTCCAACTTCAAAGTTGAAGAACTCCTTAACTTTCCGCCTTGCGACTAATACGAAAACGCCATTTTTCCGGGATCTTTCTATTGAGATACACTTACAATACCCTTAGGTACCTTGGTTTAAAGTGGGGAGGTTATTGGACAACAATTGAAATTTTTTTTCTTCAAACCCTAGCTAAAACCGTGAGCTTCACATTGCACAAGAACAAGATTTCAAAATATTTTCTAAGTGTGGAGAATGGCAAGGTCTTGCACTACTAGTAAGCTTATATTACACAAGGAAGGGTTAAGATTAAGACACTTGTGTGGTTTGGATGAGATTCATTTAAATATCAAGCTAAGTGGGGTCATTGACTTGGTCAATGTTGTCAAGCTCTAAGCCTTGCAAGACTTTCATCATAAAATATGGTCAAATGACCACTCTACCCATGCACAATTCGCCCAAAACTACCAAGGGGGGTGACACGTGTCACCCTCCCGTTCGTCGCCATATTTTGTTTTCCGACAATTTCCAAAATTTCGATAAATTTTTACTCGTCTCAAACATTAACATTTTTTAGTTCTTACGTACGTTCATATAAACATCTCCTGAAATTCCGGGGTGTAACAGTCTTGCTACTAGTAGTATTATATAGGGACATGGAGGGTCAAGATGTAAACAAATGGGTGGTTTGGATGAAGTCTTGTTAAATATCAAGACTAGTGGACCCTTTTACTTAGTCAAAATTCTCAAGCTCACTACTTGCAAGACTTTCCATCTAAGACTATGGTCAATGACCATTTTGGCCATGTCCCAATCGTCCAAGGCAACCATAAGGGGGGGTGACACGTGTCGCCCTCCCATTCGTCACAATATTACGTTTTCCGACAATTTCATAATTCCGATAAATTTTTACAAGTCTCAAATCTTAACACTTATGAGTTCTTACGTACGTTCTTAAAACATGTCCTGTAGATACGGGGTGTAACATTCTTCCCCCCTTAGAAACATTCGTCCCCGAATGTTCTTTCGGAGTCAAACTTATAATTAGAGACATAGTTTCCTTTCACAACCCCGACATACTAATAATGCCACACATGGCCACATAATAGCATTTACCAAAACAAATGCTTCCATTAAAACTTGACAAGTAAGGGAAAAGAATTACCTGAAGGTGTAGGGAATAAGTGAGGATACTTCCTCAACATGTCCTCCTCCGCTTCCCAAGTCATCTCCTCCCGGTTATCATTCCTCCACAAGACTTTGACGGAAGCCACATCCTTGGTCCGCAGTCGCCTGACCTGGCGATCGAGTATCGCTATGGGACTCTCCTCATACGATAACCCCTCTGTCACCTGGACCTCACTAGCAGGGAAAACTCTCGCTGGATCTCCGATACACTTCCGCAACATAGAAACATGGAAGACCGGATGTACCGCCTCTAACTCTGATGGTAGATCCAACTCATAGGCAACCTTGCCTACTCGACGGACGATTTGGTAGGGCCCAATGTACCTTGGGCTGAGTTTCCCCTTCTTACCGAATCTCATCACACCCTTCATGGGTGACACCTTAAAGAAGACCCAATCGTCTACCTGAAACTCCAAATGCCGACGCCGATTATCCGCATATGACTTCTGCCGACTTTGAGCTGCTAACAGTCTCTCCTGGATAAGCTTTACCTTATCCACAGCCTGCTGAACCAAGTCTGGGCCAACTAACTGCACCTCGCCCACGTCGAACCAACCAATCGGCGATCTACATTTCCGCCCATATAAAGCCTCGTATGGCGCTATCTGTATACTGGAATGGTAGCTGTTGTTATAAGCAAACTCCACGAGAGGCAAATGATCCTCCCATCTACCCCTGAAATCAATCACGCAGGCTCGCATCATATCCTCAGTGTATGCGGATAGTACGCTCGCTGCCGTCGGTATGAGGATGAAATCGCATCTTGAGACTCACTGGTCCCTAATCCCTTCACGAAAGACCTCGAAGTTAGCCAGAACCGGGCTCCTATCGATATAATCGACACCGACACCGCAGCCTCACAATCTCTCCGATGTATAATCCGCATAGTCCTCACCAAAACGTCGTCCCGATCGGAAGAAATGGGCTGATTTCGTCACTGTCGTAAATAACCCAAATGGAGTCGCATTTCCTCCGAGTGCGAGGTAACCTGTAACAAAGTCCATGTTGATCACCTCCCACTTCCAAGTCGGAATCTCAATAGCTCGCAATAATCCATCGGGCCTCCGGTGCTCGACCTTGACTCGGGCAATTAGGACACTGTGCAACAAAACCTGCCACGTCCCTCTTCAGGCCATCCCACCAATACAAACATCTGAGGTCATGGTACATCTTGGTCGACCCCGGATGAATAGAATAACGAGCACTGTGTGCCTCCCCCAAAATCTGCTGACGAAGTCCTGTCACATCGGGAACACACAACCGGCCCTCAAATCTTAGCACCCCATCAGGCGCTACCTCGAATAGGCTCTTCTCCTCCCGAAGAGCTGCATCTCGATACCGTACCAACACTGGGTCCTCAAACTGTCGCCTCTTCACCTCATCAACGATGGAAGACTCGGCAACCTCACGAACCCGTACCCCACTATCGTCGGTATCGATCAACCGAACCCCAAGGCTCGCTAGCTGGTGGATCTGACGGACCATGTCCTGTCTCTCTGGCTGTACCTCTGACAGGCTCCCCATCGATCTACGACTCAAGGCATCAGCAACTACGTTGGCCTTTCCCGGATGGTATAGAATATCAACATCATAATCTTTCAGCAACTCTAACCACCGTCTCTGTCGCAAGTTCAGCTCCCTCTGCCTGAAGATATACTGGAGGCTCTTGTGGTCTGTATAAATATCCACATGAACCCCATACAAATAATGTCTCTAAATCTTCAAGGCATGAATAACTGCGGCCAACTCTAAGTCGTGGGTAGGGTAATTCCTCTCATGCTTCCGTAACTGCCGGGAAGCATAGGCTATAACCTTGCTGTGTTGCATCAAAACACACCCTAACCCGATACCCGAGGCATCACAATAGATCACGTACCCGTCTAACCCCTCAGGAAGAGTAAGAACTGGAGTTGTAGTCAACCTTTCCTTCAGCAATTGGAAACCCTTCTCGCAAGCCTCGCCCATCGGAACTTGGCGCCTTACGAGTCACCTAGTCAGCGGTCTTGAAATCGAAGCAACCGCTCCACAAACCTACGATAATAACTCGCCACTAAGAAACTGCGCACCTCGGTCGGAGTAGTAGGTCTCGGCCAAGACTTGACTGCCTCAATCTTTGTCGTATCCACCCGAACACCATCAGCCCCAATAATATGCCCCAGGAATGCCAATGAGGCCAACCAAAACTCACACTTGGAGAACTTGGCGAATAAGCGCGGTTCGGAGAACCCTGGCACCGCCTCAAGTGATCTGCATGCTCGCTCGTCTGTCCGCGAATAAACCAGGATGTCATCAATGAATACTATCACAAATGTATCCAAAAATGGCTTGAATACCCGGTTCATCAAATCCATAAATACCGCTGGAGCGTTGGTCAAACCGAAAGACATAACCCTGAACTCATAGTGCCCATACCGGGTCCTGAATGCAGTCTTTGGGATATCTGTCTCTCGAACTCGTACCTGATGATAACCAGACCGCAGGTCTATCTTGGAGAAACACCTCGCACCCTGCAACTGGTCAAACAAATCATCAATCCTGGGGAGGGGGTACCTATTCTTGATGGTTACCTTATTAAGTTGTCTGTAATCAACACACATACGCAGCGTCCCATCCTTCTTCTTCACAAACGAAACCGGCGCTCCCCAGGGAGAAACACTAGGCCTGATAAAGCCTTTTTCCAAAGAAATCTTTCACCGGTCCTTGACTCCTCAACTCGGCAGGTGTCATCCTGTATGGCGGAATGGAAATAGGTCGAGTGTCTGGCAACGTGTCAATACAAAACTCAATCTCCCTCTCAGGAGGATACGGAAGATCGTGCGGGAACACATCCGAAACTCCCTAACCACCGCATCGATCAAGAACTGCACCTCGGCCTCAGTATCAAATACGAACGGATGGTAGATGTACCTTTCTCGCACCATCTTCCTAGCCTTGAGGTAAGAAATAAACCTACCCTCGGCGGCGTTGTGTTGCCGCTTCCACTCGATAATCGCTCGCCAGAAATCGAACCGAACCAACCTGTCCTACTACCAACGTTGGCATAACAAGAAGCCAACCACCCATACCCATAATGAAATCTAAATCTGTCATCTCCAGATCTATCATGTCTGCAAGTGGTCCGACGATCAGAATAAATACCGGACAACCTCTATACACCCGCCGCCTAACATCGAATCACCCATCGCGTAGCTACCTCAAAAGGCTCTATCGACTCCGGCTCTATCCCGATTCTACCCGCAATAAGAAGGGACACATAGGACAAGGTAGAACCTGGATCTATCAAAGCATAAACGCTACAAAGATAAAATCAATAATGTACTGCGTGACAACGTCGTGGAAGCCTCACGATCTGGCGGTGGCTAATGAATATATGCGGTTACGTGGACCGCTAGAATCGAACCACCACCACGACCTCTCTACCGGCTGCCCGTCCGTGAGTACCACGCCTCGGGAGCATAACCACGAAGGAGAGAAGACCCAAAGAATCGATCCTCGCTGGCCGCACCGTACCACCCATGCTGCCTCTCGATGGACAATCTCTCTTCAAATGGCCCAGCTGGCCACAAGAGTAACAAGCTCCTGCAGGAACACGACACTCGCCTGGGTGAGATCTACCGCATCGAGCACACCGAGATGTGGGTGGTCTCGATCGGCGACGATCTCTGCCTCCTTGAAACCTCAAGTCCCGGAGCCACGACTGCTCCGAATGACTGGTGATCGGACCTCCCGCGTAAAAACCATGACGGTGCACTCGTGGCCGGGCCGGAATGTAGACCTAGTTCGCCGAGGCCGCCCGCCTCGAAATCGCCACGAGACCTCGCTGCCCCGGCCTCTTGGGCTCGAGTCAATCTGGTCCTCCTCTCTCTATCTTCTATCCCACGCATAGGCTCGCATCTCCGCAATGTCCATACCGGCCAAGAGCCACCCCAAGCATGCAGTAATCATATGACGGTCTAGCCCCATCACATAACGATGAACTATATCTGCCATGTCAGCTACAATAGTGTGCGTATGTGCGCCGCGAGTCGAACTCAGTGTACTCTGATAGTCCTCCCATTCTGCCTCAAGGTCAAGAATCTATCTACACGGGCTCTCCTCATCTCAGGAGGCAAAAAGTGATCCATGAAGGCCTCTATAAACTCCTCCCAAACAGCTGGAAGAGCATCCTTACCTCTCGACAGCTCCAATGACTCAAACCAGTTCAACGCAATATCGCGTAACCGGTAAGAGGCTAGCATAACAGACTCTGTCTCTGAAGCCCTAAGAACATGCATCGTCCGCTGTAGCTGCCGAATGAACTCCTGCGGATCCTCTTCAGACCTCGAACCATAAAACTCGGGTGGATGACAACCCAGAAAATCCCGGATCCGCAAACTGTCGGCTTGGGTTAGCCGCCGCTCTGCCGGCGCCGCTCGCTACTATCTTGGTCAATAACCGGATCGCTCCCCATAGTCTCTATACTCGCCCCGCCGTGGATGGAGGCTCGTACCGGAACCTCTCGAGCTACCGCCGCTCGCCTTTCTAATACTGCCGGCGTGGCTGAACTCGCCGACCCGCCTACTACCTCAAGCATAGTATGTGCCTGAGTCCGTGTAACCCTCTGAGTACCGCTAGCAGCTGCTGCCTTGCCCTTCTGGGCCCTGATCGTCTTCCTTGGAGGCATAACTGTTTCATAAGAATAGGTCAGAGAGGATTCAACCTAATAAGACAGCTCTACTGCACGATCTCAGAGAGAGAAGAATGGAAATCAATCCTAAATGTCCTGCAGCCTCCTGATTATAGATGTGGTGCACAACACACCGATAATCAAGACTCTACTAGACACGCTCTGTAGACACTTTCCGAGGACTAACTGCTCTGATACCACTTTTGTCACGACCCGACCCCGGGGCCGCGACTGGTGCCCTACCTGGGCACCCCGTTCAGGTATACATCAGAGAATAGCAGCGAAACATTCACAACATACATCATTTAGACAATAATAACACAGGCTAGCCGATAAGGCCGCCTTCCATAAAATATGCATAATCCAAGAAAAACTGTACAACTCAGTTCTTACAGCCCCAAACCACAACATGTGACTACAGACCTCTAGGAATAACAACAGTGGCGGGACAGGGCCCCGCCATACCCCTGAATGTACATAAATCTACAACTTCAGGGAAAGACTGTACCAAAAAGACAAGCCTCCGGAGAAATGGAGCTTCTGACGTCTGATAAGTGATCCTAAGTATGAGGATCCACCACCTGCTTACCCCTACCTGCGGCATGAACGCAGCCCCCGAGGAAGGGGGTCAGTACACAATATGTACTAAGTATGTAAAACTGGAAAAAAAATACTGTAATTACATCATAGGTTTAAAACAAAGCCGGAGACATGTATGATAATCAAATTACAGTACACTGTGCCTTACTAACAATGAGATTAAATAGTAGTATACTTACAATATAAAATAGGAAGCTCACGATCAAAGCAGGACCACCCGCCCGCAGTATCATTAAGCAATCCTACTCCTGGGACTATTTCACCCGCATAGGTCACGTGGACCCGCATGAGGTATTCCTCGCATGGGACTATTTCACCCGCATAAGCCCTTACAGACTCGCATGAGGTATTCCTCGCATAGGATGTATCCGCCCGCATGGGACTATTTCACCCGCATAAGCCCTTGTGGACTCGTATGAAGTATTCCTCACATCGTGGGTAGCAAATCCACGGAATATGCAAATGCCACAAACCCGGGGAATGACCCCGTAATGAATAATATACCACTAGCACAAAACCGGCTATCATACAATATATAAGCAAGTTAAGAATCCCCCTAACTTCTTATTATTCTTGTTCACATACACTCTCATTTTAGTTTACTTAAGGTACTAACATGTCTTTTATAAAGATCCGGGAATTTAACCCAAAGTACTACATACTCCCACTCTTTTTTAAAATGACTCTCTTTCATATAAAACTTCCAAGATACTATTAACCGTAGTATCAAGTCAAAATTACTTTTCAAGACAAGTCACAATACCTTTAGAAATAAAGTTAGGTTTCTAAATCAAGTGACTCCTTTTCTTATAAAACCTTAGGCAATTGATGCCTTAAAATCAAATTGTCTTTCATTAAATCAAGTCATTTATCTTTCCATAAAGCAAATATAACCAACTTCCCATAAAGTCGTTATATTCATTTTATACCTTAACCAAATACAATTTCCTATCCAAGGGACTTATACGTTTAAAATGGAACAAGTATCACATACTTTAAAACTCTTCAAGTCCCTTATCTTTAATAAAACTTAAGACATCCTTAATACTTTCAAAGAAGTGAGTTAATCTCCTAACTCACCCGACTTGGCTATTCATAAAACTAGTAAAGGATATCAAGGTCTTGTACGTCTACCGTACTACATACGTGCAACTAGTCATGCTCAAAAGATAGGAAAAGTTCTACATACCTCTTCGGGTCAAACCACTTGCCAAGTACAAATTCCCGCCCGTAGAATGTCAACCTATAATATCCACAATACGTCTATTAACGACTTACTTCAAACGTAGAATATTATAAGTGTAAAGTCTCTAAATTCTACGGAAAATCGGACAGCACCTCCTTTGTTTCTACTTACTTTGCCACCTCTTTCAAGGCCGAATACAATAACCAAACACGCCACATTTAAGGCCCAATCAATGCAATTAACAAAAGGGGATTACACGCCTACTAGACGTGTAAAATTCCGCCCCACAAAAGATATCAAACATATACAAACTACTAGTCCAATTTCGGCCACATTGAGATGCAACAATACCAATTCTTATCCAATTTCCATTTCAATCCAAATTGTTAGCATAACATGATATCAAGTCGCAATCGATTATGCTACTATAATCTTCAAGTAAGTAACATGCGACGATTCTAGTAAACGATCAAATTGTAATCCAACTTCACATGGCTTACATTACATTTCGGATTCTAAGGCTACAAGCAATCCATAATACTTATAAACTTCAACACATATACTTCATGCTAGCAACATGTAAAGCTAACAACAATATAAATAATCTTGTAACACTTTTAAGAGACAAGATTATACCTCAACGAATCTTAATCCAACTCCAAATCCGAAGTCGCTCCTTAGTAACTTAGAGCCTCTTCAAGACACTTCAATCCGCTAGTTGAGACCCTTAGAACAACACCAACAAATTTCCTTCAAATCTCCAAACAAAACCTAGAAAGCAACTAGGTTTTCACCTTGCGACTAATACGAAAACTATCGTTTTCCGAGATTTTTCTATTGAGATATACTTACAATACACTCAAAACCTTGGTTTAAAGTGTGGAGCTAAATGGATCACAAACAAATTTTTTTTTTTGTTGAGAGTGAGCAAACCCGAGAGCTAGCTCTTGTGGTTCTTGAAATTCTTGAAAAAATTTCTAAGTGTTGGCATTAGTCTTGCTACTAGTAGTATTATATAGGGACATGGAGGGTCAAGATGTAAACAAATTGGTGGTTTGGATGAAGTCTTGTTAAATATCAAGACTAGTGGACTCTTTGACTTAGTCAAAATTCTCAAGCTCACTACTTGCAAGACTTTCCATTTAAGACTATGGTCAATGACCATTTTGGCCATGTCCCAATCGTCCAAGGCAACCATAAGGGGGTGACACGTGTCGCCCTTCCCATTCGTCACAATATTACGTTTTCCGACAATTTCATAATTCCGATAAATTTTTACAAGTCTCAAATCTTAACACTTATGAGTTCTTACGTACGTTCTTAAAACATGTCCTGTAGATACGGGGTGTAACACTTAGCACCCAAACGATTATAATGGACGACGCGTTATAATTAGACTTGTATTTAATGTTTGGGGAACATTTTTAGTTTTCGGGGATTCATTCAAGATCAACAACCAAGTCATACATCATATGACATCCTATCATGCAATTTCTAAACACAATTAGATGGGAAACCATCAAACTCAATAGGCATGATAAAAGATGGTTTTAATCACATACTGGGCGCCGTCTATCCAGACAGTTATAGCGGTCATTTGAATTTAAACAATTCCATCGGGCGCCGCTACCTGCATAATAATTATGACGCTATGCTAATAATTTAAATGCATCACATTCAATCACTTAGCACATTTGTATATTATTCAATAATACAGTATACTATTAATGATAACTATGGGTCTATTTGTCTAAACTCTATAATCTATGTAAATGTCAAACATTCCCTAAACATTTTCTGATTTTAAAATTCGAGTTTGAATTTCAGAATTTTCTAATTTACACTTTAGTCCCTTAAGAATTTAAAATTCAATTATGAACCCTTATAAATTTATAAAAATGCAATTCTAAACTTCAGAAAATATTTTCAAACTTCTGGGACCTGTTTGCAATTTTCAGAACCTAAAATCAACTTTCAGAAAACTTTCTTTAATTACAAATTTGTCCGAAAGGACCAAATCTGTTCGATTCAAAACCTTTATTTTCAGAAACTGAAACTTTTAAAACTTCATATTCAGAATCTGAAACTTTTAAGTCTTTGTTTCTGACTTTCATTTTTATTTTATTTTAAATTCGTCGTCGGCACCGCGGTGCCTCTGGGGCAGTAAGTCACTGGAATCTGTAAATTAATTAGCATTGCGGTCCTAACAAGTGACACCGCGATGCCTCATAATTATCGTCACAGGCACCGCGGTGCCTTGAAGACAGATTGTCCGAAAAATTAATTTTAAGCTTTTGGATGAACAGCACCGCGACTCCCATGAATAGGACCGCGGTGCCTCTGGCTTCATCTGGGCAGCACCGCGGTGCCGCCGCCAAAACCCTAGCAGGCACCGCGGTGCTCCATCATGGAACCGCGGTGCCTTACCTCCAGAAATACTGAATTCGAAATTTTTGAACCCCTAAAACTAGTTTAGGGCCAGATCTTTCAGATATATCACTTGTATTACCATCACCATTAAAACAACATGTTCATCGACCATCAAATCCAATTTTCGCATCGTTCTTCGTTTCAATGCACCATGCTTTAAGCCGGATAACGCATTTCAACTTAGAAGAGTTATATATTGGACTGACTTGTTCTAATACATAATTGCATTAACAGATCTGGTCACAAGGACTATGTGTTCTAAAGATTTAGGATTTTAAAGCTTTTAACAACATAAAATATAGATCTAAACAAATCCTAACCCATTTTATCATTAATATCAGTACAAATCAAACGAAACAGCCCAGACTCTGATACCACTATAGGAGTTTACATCGGGTTCGTACACGCAGCGGAATTTGAAAATTTATGTTTCAAACCCGACGACGGTCGAACTGCAGTATGATATGTAATGTAAAATATAAACACAAAGTAAATGTAAAACTTCGAACGAAGACTTACATTTTAGAAGCAGTCAATCAAGCAGTTGAATCTTCAATCTTTGTGTAGTCCGAGGGTGCACACGCAAACGTCCCTCAATTTGTAAGTTTAGAGAACTGTGATGTAAATTGCTAAGTCAGAAATGCTAGGAATTTTGACAGAGTTTTAGAAGAGATTTACCTCTCTTAGGTTTTTGGTATCACTGGAATGGGAGGTAAGCCCTCTATTTATATTTGTAAACAGAGGCTTAGGGTTTCCGTGGGCTGGGCCTAGCAGAAAATCAGACAGGCACCGTGGTCCCACTAAAGAGGCAGCGGTCTGCCCGATGTTCTTGGCATGATCACATCTATTTTTCATTCTTTTCCCATTTTAATGTCCCGGTCATCAACCAAACATATATGTATAATCTCATTCTAATTACATCCTTCAATCGACGGAACATTTGGCTTAGTGTTACCCTTCAGGCCTTTACATATCGTCACTAATTACATTAGGATCTTCACGGAACTCCTAGACTGCGCCGGAAGACGAACCCAATATGTAAAGTTTAGCTACACAAAATATGTGAATTGAACCTATATGTGGAAAGATAAAATTCCTTCATTCATGACACACTCAATCAAGCTTAGGATTTGTCAAGTGTCTATCCAAATGACTTGATTATTATAACTCATCTATATTAGTTGACAATTGGACCATGTCACAGACATGTCCATTGCATGGCCAATGACTTAGTCAACCTAATACCATATGAGTACCTGAGTGTTCACTCGAATATAAATTCAAGAGAATGAATCATTTCTTGGCTCACATACCACCTTTAATCTACTTCGTAATGCACCCAAAACAAGTCACGTCTCAACCTATAAGGCATTTGAGCTTAGGGCAGGATCAAAGTACATTACTCCGTAAACAAGATGATATTGACCTCAAGTCTACGGACTTTTATCTTCCACACACCGATGACATTATAGAAATATAACAAAGCGAGACATCGAGGCGTACCAATACTTCAACAAGTATCCATGTGTCCATCACGAGTTGCCATAACTCGTAGCAAGTGAGACATACTACATCCCCTAAGGATATGATGCAGACCACATGTCGACGTATCGCATATCATCGATATCCCAATTTCGATGATCATCAGTCGAGGTAATTTAAGAGTTACGTTATAACATTAATTCTCACATCATTAATAAACATGTAACCTCTAGGGATGCATTTATAGAATATTATAAACAATCAACTAATAATTCAACAAATGCAAATGTCATAATATTAATCATCATTAATATAAATACGAATGTGTATAAAGTACATTGTGTCCTAATACAGATTGTCTCTAGGACATACATATACTTTCACTCGATATATAATATTCCAATCCTAATTCATTTATACATTTAATTGTTTGATTTTCTTTTTAAACCTAGATCCAAATTATTAAATTAGACTATGAATATTCATGATTTTATGATTCAAATCACATATAATTTCATGATCGGTGTGAAAAATCACTATCTTGAGATATATGTTAAATCCCTATTTTCCACCTTTATAGACCCTAAATCAAAGAGCACCTCACCTAAAAATGATGAAAGAAGCTATTAATTTGCGAAACCAACTTGTTATATACTATTTAATTTTTATAGTGTGATCACTACATGTGTTGATTTGTGATTAAGAAACTTTACCTTCAGCTCTATCGCATAACTTATATTGCTGAACAATTTGAAAAACCCCACCCTTAACAATAATCACACAACATAGACCGTTATCACGAAGGTCATTTAGGTCATCCTTTACTCGACAAGCACGATCGCGATCAAGAAGAATAACCATCCTCCTTTAGTGAGATTTTGATGCCTACAATCGCACATGTCATTGCACCAATAAGAATTTATAACAACTGAAATATAAAACTTGTTCCAAGCGTGTAGGTCATGAAAACAATAAATCTTGTATAATATTAATTACCAAAATAAGTAACCCCCTCCCCTTTTTAGGTAGGATCACTCCAAGCTTATTGCAAATGTATTCAACTTGAGGTCATCCAAGAAATTTGATAAAACATTTGCTAGTCGTTTGTTTGATCAATGAAGTTGATTGGAATGCATACAGAGTCGATCTTCTACCTAATAAAATGCAAATTCATCTCATTTCCATGAAAATCTGAAGGACAGAGAAAGCAGAAATAAGAATTGCTTTTAACTTCCTATCGGCCTTCTTCTCTGTTCTAGTGTGGGGGTTTTGTTGGGATCAAAACACATAAGTAAGGCACAATGGAAACTTAAACTTTTGTTCAACTTACTCACCCCAAACAATTTTGTCTGATATAGTTATGTTATAATTGAAACCTGTAAAGACTTAAACAAAAAACTTACAGTTTGTTTAATTTAGAGTTTTTACTAAAGAGTGCACACGTGATAGTCCTTTCAACTGCAAGCCCTTTGCTACGGTATATTCCTCTGTTAAGAAAGTCAAGAAATCTTGACAGATGTTCAAGAGGATTTTTTTCTAAACTCTAAGTTTAGAATTAGTGTATTTAACTTATGGGGTTTAGTGTTGTTTATATAGGGATGATTAGGTTAATTACCATATTAGAGTTGGACTCCAAGCCTGATCCAAATCCCGAGATGTAGTGGACGATCGGATGAACCTCTTTGTCGGTCATTGTGACCTAATAGGCATTGACTCGGCTATTTCAGCGCGCGGCTCTGCATATACCGTATATTCAACACGTTTAATTTTAAATCCAAAATCCAATTTTGATTTAGTTAAATAATTTCCATCAAATAGAAATTATCCCATAGTTATTATCATTTTAAATATTTCGATTCCAAATCGAATATTTAATATTCTCTCCATATACCCTTAGACCGAAAAGACAATTGACATAGTGTGACCTTATAGGCCTTCATATATTGACACTAATCCAATTAAGGTACATACGGAACTCCTAGACTGCGATGTATAAGAAACTCAATATGTGAAATACGTTTACATGAATTCAGCAAACTTAAACATTTATGTGAGATGATAAATTTCTTTCATTCGCGACACACGATCAAGCTTAGGATTTGTCATGTGTCTATCCAAATGGTTTGATCACTTTATCTTATCTATATTAGTCGACAACTAGATCATATTCTAAATATGTCTTTTGCATTGGCCAATGACTTAGTCGACCCAATATCACTGAGAAGTTGAGTGCTCTCTCGAATATCTAATCGAGGAATGAATCCTATTCTTGGCTCAACTACCACCTTAGTTCACATCGTAATGCACCCAACACAAGCCGTATCTTATCCTATAAGGAATTTAAGCTTAAGACATGGTCAAAGTATATTACTCTATAAACAAGGTGCGTATTGACCTCAAGTCAAAAGATATTTATCTCTCACACGCTGATAACACTTTAGACATGTATAACAAATAATGTATCAGCAGGGTATATCAATACTTTTCAAAATCATCAATGTGTCTATCACTAGTAACCATTACTAGTAGTAGGTTAGACATACTACATTCTCTAAGAATATGATACATACCACATGTCGACTTATTACATATCATAGATATCCCATTCTTGATGATCATTAGCCGAGGCTACTGTTACACCCCGTAATTCCAAGGCAATGAGATGAGAACGTATGTGAGGAAATTAAGATTTGAATTTTGGAAAGAAAGAAAGATTATTTTTTTCTTAAGGAAAAATATCGGAAAATTGTGAAGGAAAATGTTTATTAATTGGAATTTGGTTCTCAAATTTGGTATTTGAGACTTATAGATTATATTGGAATTTTGGGTTTTAAGTTCCGGATTTGGTCATGTGGGGCCCACGGAAAAAAATTCGGTTTTGTGGGGCCCACAATATTTTGAGATATTTTGGCCAAATATAGATATTTTGGGGAAGAAATAATTTTCGATCAATCGGAGGGTGACACGTGTCACCTCCGCATGTCTTGAAAGTTGACTACACTTTATAGATATTTTGAAAGGAGGACAAGTGGACAAGTGGGTCCCACTCCACTTGTCCATACACTTGGCTATATTATCCAAGTCTTGGAAGACTTGGATTCATTATACACTTAGACCACATGAGCTCTTATCTCTTCTCCCTTAGCTTCATATTTTCGAAAATACTTAGGACAAGAACAACAAGATTAGTTAGTTTCTTTCATCCAAGATTAAGCCCCTAAACCAAGTGTTAAGCCAAGATAATTATTCCACAAGTTTTGTTGGTTTTGGCAGATAATGAGGTGGAGAAAACCCTAAGTTTTATCGATTTTTGGAAGCGAAACGTGAAGTAAAGTTGGTTATAAGCTTGTGGTAGATTCATATATGTGATTGGAACTGGAGGAAGTGGAGCGAAACGAAAACTGCGGACCAATAAAGACCGGACTGTTTTGGGGCATTTTTGGGCACAAAATGAGGTAAAAGTCCTTCTTCTTTTAAAGTAATTGGATATTACTTATTGTGATAATGTATGGATGAACTTGTACTAAAAAGAATGAGGATTAAAAAGTGTTTGGACAATTTTTTAAGGCTTGGCCGAGAGCTAGACTAATTTTGAGGTTTTCGGATTTCGTTGGTTATTGTCGTTATTTACACTTGGTACATGTTATATAATGAAGGAAATATTGTAGTTGATAGATTATATAACTTGTATAACATGTTTGAACTTGAATTGGAATAAAAGGAATTAAGGAAAAGGACTTTGGATTGTTGTAGTTATTGTTGGACGAAAACTGCCCAAAACTGTTAGACGTTGGGATGTCGTTTTATGGACTATTTTGGGGTGCATATATGCTGGAAAATCATCCCCTAACATGCATGTTTAATGTGGTAAAATGACTAGTGAAAGTCCTAAGGAATAAGGGTGTTAAAGGCTTCACATTGTACCTTTATTGTTGGTTTATTATGGACTGTTTAGTGGACTATTTTATGGACTATTTTGCGGACTGTGTTGTATAGATTGTGGGGCAGAATTTTACACGTCAAGTTAGACGTGTAGTCCCCTTTGGTTAACTGTTGGTTGTGCCTTAAATATGGCTTGTTGGTTGATGAATTCAGGCCTTGGAAAAGGTGGAAAAGTACGTAGAAACAAAGGAGGTGCTGCACAAATTTCCGTAGAATTAGAGGGCCATTATTTGGTATAAGTCTTACACTAGTAAGATTGAAGTTGATAGAAGGGTTATTGTCATTTTAGGTTTAAGTACTTCGTATAGCATATTCTATTTGGCTTGAGGAATAACCGATAAAGTTGAAGTACATTGGAGCGTATTGCTACTTGTCGTGTTGATTAGTCGTCAACGAGGTATGTGAACTTCTTCCTTCTATTGGCATGATTATTTGGAGTATACTTGACTTGTTTCTTGAAGTATACTTGTCTTGTTATTGAAGTATACATGACTTATTTTTTGAAGTATACTTGACTTTATTTTTATAAAGAGAAGTGATTCTACTCCTAGAAGTTAGGGGTATTCGTGTTGTTGATTTATACTAAATGCATGTCTAAGTTCTTCCTAAAGTCCTTACCAAGTCTTATGGGAGATGTTGGTAAGAGTTTTAGGAAGCATTGGAGTCGAGTTAATTGATTTAAAGAGAAGAAGTTACTTGATCTTGAAAGAAGAAGTACCTTGATACTACAAGTGTTAGTATCTTGGGGTTTATTACATGAAATGATTCTTTTAAAAAGAATAGATGTGCGTAGTACTTTTGGGGTTCAAGTCCTTAGTATTTCATGAAATGAAAATGCCTTGAGTTTATAAAATGGAGATTGTTATAACTATACCTTCGATAGTACTTTGAGGTTTTAAAACGAAAGATTGTTATATCTATTTCATTGGTAGTACCTTGGGTTCTTAAAGGGAAAGTTGTTCTACCTATAGTACTTTGGGTTTCAAAAGTGGTGAAGTGGATTGATTTGAAAAGTGTGAGTAACTTGGGTTTAGATTGAAAGTTACTTGGTGATAGAAAGTGGAAGTGTTGGAGACTACATGTGTTAGTGTCTCAGGTGTTATAAGAGAGGGAACGTACGACGGACGTACTTTGTATAGTTGAGCTTTATAGAGTAGAAGATGTGTATTTCCTTCTACCCTTACTCTTTCATGTCATGATAACGCCTTAGGCTTTCTAAAGTAGAAGACGTGTCATACCTTCAAGTAAAGTGAAAAGATGATTTCTACTTGTATATGGTTTCTCATGATGGTTATTCGTGCAAGTGTTATATTTCACCTCACCGAGTCCCTCGCATGGGGGGCCGACCTTTGTTATATGTATACATGTGATATTGATTATATGTTATACTACGGATGTGCTGACAGTGATGTTGGAATTCCACGGGCATGCTTCTGTAGGGTTGATTTTATATTATATCATGGACTACCGACAGTGATGTTGGAATTCCACGGGCATCCTCCAGTGATGCTGGTTTTATATTATATCATGGATCGGCGGTGGCGTTGGAATTCCACGGGCATATTCCAGTGATGCTGATTTGATAGTATACCACAGACACACTGACCATTGGAATTCCACGTCGCTTACGTGAGGTTGACATCTTGTGATGATGTTGGAATTCCACGGGCACGCTTCCTTGATATTGGCTATATATTGTTCTACGCACTGTTGCGGTGATGTTGGAATTCCACGGGCATGCTTACGCGAGGTTGACATCTTGTGATGATGTTGGAATTCCACAGACGCGCTTCCGACATGGTTATATATTGTTCTACAGACACGCTGACAGTGATATTGTAATTCCACGGGCATGCTTCTGTGAGGTTGACACGCCGACAGTGATGCTGGAATTCCACGGGCATTCTTCCTGGATATTTGTTATATATTATACTTTGTACATGCCGACGGTGATGTTGGAATTTCACGGGCATGCTTCTCTGATGATGATTGTATATTATACTTGTTATATGCTGACAGTGATGGTGTATTCCACGAGCATGCTTCTGTGATATTATATTATGAGGGCAGGTGTCCCTTATTTTGACATGACTTTCATATTTGAAAGTAGTACAGTGGTACAGTGGTACAAGGTACAATTGACTCTTATTTTATATGACATGGTAGGATCTGGTATTTGATTTTCATATTTTTCCCTGTCATTATTTTGTACAATTATGATTTGTTTACTGTACTTTATTTTCGTTCCATACTTAGTACCTGTTGTACTGACCCCCTTCGGGGGGCTGCGTTCATGCCCGCAGGTTTAGGTACTCAGTTGTGGATCCGCGAGCTTAGGATCCTTGTTCAGCATTTTGGTATTGTTCCAATGTTCCGGAGCTTGCCATTATGGTTAGGTATATTCAGGGGTACGGCGGGGTCTTGTCCCGTCATAGTTACTGTCCAAAATCTTAGAGGTTTATATTCATATGTGGGCTGGACTGGTGGGATTGTATTTATATTATTGTACAGTTGTAGTCTCATTCGGACGTTATATATTATGGCAGCCTTTTCGGCTTTGCCTTTGTTTAAAGAAAAAAAAGTGTTATTTATCTTCCGCAGTTTACTTGTGTTGTATGAATAGAAGGGTGTCCAGGTAGGGCACCAGTCGCGGGCCCGGGGTTCGGGGCGTGACAGAGTGGTATCAGAGCAGTTAGTCCTCGGAATGTCTACAGATCGTGTATAGTAGAGTCTTGTTTATCGGTGTGTTGTGCACCACGTCTATAAACAGGAGGCTATAGTACATTTAGGATTGGTTTCCCTTATTCTCACTCTGAGATCGTGTGATAGAGTTGTGTTGTTAGGGTAGTCTCTCCCTAACGTATTATTGTGGTTTCAGCTATGAGAAAGGCAACAGTGGCCCAAAAATGATTATATGGACTTCGTATCCAGGTTGGTAAAACTATTGTATAGTTGGTATAATGATGATATGAATCTATACGAGCGTATTTATTTATGGTCATATGTGTGTTGCCTAGAATGATTATGAGTTACCATGAGTTGGTTAAGCCTTAATAATTACTTAGAAGGTGTGAAACAGTTTATTGAATCCACACCTAGGCTTTATATATGTACTAATTTGGAATAGTCATGAGGTAATGAACTGACTCAGATTGTGATAGACTCTTGAAACATCAGGTTCAATTGACTTAAGAACATACCATATTGTTAGATTAAGCTGTGTTGTATGCTTAATTGATTGTGTGAATAATATTGGTATGGAGTGAATAGAGTTGTTGTGATTAAGACAACAGGATTATGAGATTTTGAGAAGCTACTGTCACGCCCCGAAACCCGGGCCCGTGACTGGTGCCCTACCTGGGCACCCTTCTACCTAAATGACACAAGTAAACCGCAGAACTAAATAACACCTCGTTTTTTTTTCTTTTTAAAACCAACGAACATGCAAGGGCAAAGCCGACAAGGCTGCCACATAATATACATAATAAAAGGTACTACACTGTACATTAGTTCAATCCCACATATGAATACAGACCTCTAAGAGTTTTTCTGAACTATGACGGGACAAGGCCCCGCCGTACCCATAACTGTACAAAATCCTGTACTGAAGGATCTATACCAAAATGATAAACTCCGGAACATATGGAGCTATCCAAAAACTCTGAGCAGGGTCCTACACCTGCAGATCACCAAACTACGTACCTAAACCTGCGGCATGAACGCAGCCCCCCGAAGGAGGTCAGTACGAAGAATGTACCAAGTATGTGAAACAGTAAATACTGTAACGAAATCATAGCAGTCTATACAAAATAGGAGACATGTATGATAGCCAAACTACAGTACACAATACATAAGCAGTCATATCAAGTCAGGGACGCATGCCCTCAAAGTCATTACTCAAATATACCCATGGGTCTCACGCCTATAATATCAATCATGCCCGTGGAATCCTTCCTCACTGTCGGCAGTCCGTGATATAATATAACATCAATAAGCACACTGAACCTTGCAATCGTGAGAGTAATGCAATCCTTTTTATCTTTTAAGTTATGCTTTTAACAATGAGACCAACTGTTCCACTTTAAGTCATAAACACACTGCACCCTTTCATTAATGAAATCACTACCGTTTCAAAACATGAAGGTCGTGCCAGTGACAGGGTCAACCACCCTCTGTGTTATAATGCAACCTATCATAGGACTATTTCACCCGCAGGGGACTATTTCAACCGCATAGGTCATGTGAACCCGCAATGAGTCATCGGTACACGATAGTCGCATCACGGATAGCTAATCCATGGCTTATATATATATCCCGGGAATTTAACCCGCCCGAGTCAAATACCGACCCGCCGTGAGTGTGTACCACTCACCACCATGGGGAGCTACTCCATGATATCCTTGAAACAAGTTGCCGGCCCTTTATGGAGGGACGCGGAGATGTGGAAATACAACACTTGCATGAATGTCTATATGAGCAACCCATATGCAAGCAAACCATTCTTGACCTTTATTTATAAAATGAATAACCATCATATTAGCAAACCAAGACAACACCATGCCTTTCCTTTTTATATAAACCAAGACAATACCATGTCTTTACACAAACTAAGACAATTACCATGTCTTTCTTTTTTACATAAAGCAAGAGAAATCCTTATTTAAGCAAGCCAAAGTACTATCAAGGCACAAATAGAATAATTCTCATTTAAACAAGTCAAAGTACTACGTACGTCCATTCTTTTCAAAAGACTCATTTTTATATAAATCCCCAAGATACTAACACCCGTAGTATCAAGGCATGTCTATTTTTCAAATAAGTTACTACACCTTTAGAAATTCATTTCAATATTTTGAAACTAAGTAACTTCTAATTTCACAACCTAGGCAACTCATGCCTATCAATCAAAATAGACAATTTTCTTAACCTTCCATAAAGCCGTTATAACTAACTTCCCATAAAGCCGTTATAACCCTTTATGGTTTTAGACAAATTCAATCTTTTTATATCCAAGAGACTTATACTTTTAAAACCAAGTATCATATACTTTCAAATCAAGTTTCTTAACTTTCAAAATACTTCAAGTCTCCTAACTTTAGAAATCAAGTTTCTTAACTTTAGAAATCAAGTCTCTTAACTTTAAATCATGTCATTTCTTCCTTTAAGAATCAAGTCTCATAACTTGAAAAATAAAGTCTCTTAACCTTTTAAGAATTTAGGGTTCATAGTCTTAAAACTTCATAACGTAAACTCTTTAAATTAAATAACATATACTTTTGTACGTTGTGAATAAGTTATACTTGTTTATAACGATCTTATTAAAGCAGTCATGATCTAGAAAATGTAATACAATTTTGTCTTATCTTAGTTTATATGCAGATGGAGAATTCTACTCATTTTAATATAATTGATTGTCGATACATTTTCTTTTATTAACGCTGCAATGGCTTGTTCGATACTTATTCTCATTCGTGCAGTAAATTAGCAAAGTCAACTCGACTCCAAATACTTCCTAATGACTCTTACCAACATCCCCCATAAGACTTGGTAAGGACTTAAGATAACTTTTACAAAGAGTAAATCAACATACATACCTCTTAACTTCTAAGAGTATAAGGAATCATGAAATAACACCACATGTATATTTCATACATAGAATCATGCCCAAAATAAGGAAGATGTTCACATACCTCGCGACGATTATCGACAAGTAGCAAAATGCTCCAAAGTACTTCAACCTTGATAGCTATTCCATCCTTTAAGTAGAATACGCTACTCGTAGTACTTCAACCTATATTAATCATAACATGTCTATCAACTCCTCCCTTTTAAACATAGAATCATACTAAGTATAAGGACTCTTATTCTACGGAAAATCGGGCAGCACCTCATTTGTTTCTACGTACTTTTCTACCTTTTTCAAGGCCCGATAATCAATAACCAACATGCCACATTTAAGGCTCAATACATCAACCAATCAAATGGGATTACACGCCTTACAATACGTGTAAAATTCTGCCCCACAATTAATACCAAGTAGTTCAATATTCAAAGTCATTCTCGACTAACATGTACAACAACACAAAGTCCTTTCCAATTCTTTTTCAATCCAAGTTCTTAGGTCTAACATGTTATATAGTTGTAAACAACTTTAACAACTACAATTCCTTCTTTATATAACATGCGATGACTAAACTAATAACCAAATTGAATTGTAATCTCAAGGGCTAAACATGCTAGTTTTGTATTAGGGTTCCAATAGCCAATACACTTATCAAACTTCATATTATACACCTCATGCTTGCTAATATTCATAACTACAACAATAAGTAATCTTTAATTACTAAAACGACAAGATTGTTACCTTGATAAGCCCTTATAAATTCCAAGATTCAAAGTCGCTCCTTAGCAATTCTTAGCTCCTTTCCTTTATGCTCCAATACACTATTTGAAGCCTTTAGAAGTTCACCACCAACTTCTCTTCCATTTTCAATCCAAAACTATGAAAACGACTTAGGTTTTCGCCTTGCGACTAACGTGAAAACGTCGTTTTTCCGAGATATTTCTATTGAGATATCCTTACAATACCCTTAGGGACCTTGAGTTAAAGTCTTATGAATAAAGAACCACAATTGAAAAAAATTGTGTGGATAGTTGGACAAAGTCGAGAGCTCACATTGAAGAACAAGGCCTCTCTAATTTATTCTAAGTGTTGAAGACTTGGTCTTGCACTAGTGTAGTATATATAATACAATGGAGGGCTTAGATTATAACATATGTGTGGCTAGGATGAAGAGTAATTAATTATCTACACAAGTGGCAAGTTGACTTGGTCAATTTTCTCAAGCTTTGCAAGACTTGTTCATCTACATAGGTCAATTACCATAATACCCTTGGTCTTAATTCGATCAAGCCATGTGGGGGTGACACGTGTCGCCCTCCCATTCGTCCATAAAATTTCGTAACCCTCGTGGGCCCCACAAAACGTAAAATTTCTCGGGTGGGACCTACGTGACCAAATCCGTGAAAATAAATTTCCATAATGATAATACATTCCATACTCCTCAAATAATGCATTTTGAGAATCCAATTCTCATCAACGAACATTTTTCCTTTCTGGCGTTCGGAAGATTTTCCTCCGGAAAAACAATTCTTCCTTTCGTACCAATTTTCAAGTCTTGCGTTCTCGCGTCCATTCTCTTATACATGTACTGAACTTACGGGGTGTAATAGCTACATTACCCGTATGTGGGGACTGATAATGTAAGCTTGGGACATATAATAATTGTGAACCTTTGAATATTGATAACCGCTGAGACCTTAGATGTACAAGGCCTTCTCGGGTAGTAAGATTTATTTCAGACCAAGAATGAGAGTTAAGTGCAACGATGGGTCGGGTTGTGGTCCAATTTCGGGTCAACCCGTAGCATGAAATGGAGTGGGTCAGTTGGAGGTGGTCCCGCTATGTGATAGGGTCATTGAGGGTGCAAGGCCCAAGTCTAGTTAATCGTTGTACGAGTTCGTGGACGCATTCCACCAGAACCTGGTCGTGGGAGCCGAGAATAGCCTTAAATTGTTGGATATTTTATGGAACAGTACGATCGAGTATCAAGGCAAGAATTGAAGTGTTTATAGTTATGACTAATGAAAGTACGAAAAGAGAATCATTTTAGGCCATGAATGGGAGTTAATAGTGGTGATATACACTCTAGATTTGATCCCTCGTTTGGCTTTGATTGATGTATATGCATGTGTGATATATTATGGCCATATGTGGCATAATTGGTTTCGTTGAGTGTAGTTTAAAGAGACTATACCAAGATTTGTTTAGCATGAACTTAGTATGAACATTCGGGATGAATGTTTCTAAGGGGGGAAGGATGTTACACCCCGTAATTCCAAGGCAATGAGATGAGAACGTACGTGAGGAAATTGAGATTTGAATTTTGGAAAGAAAGAAAGATTACTTTTTTCTTAAGGAAAAATATCGGGAAATTGTGAAGGAAAAGGTTTATTAATTGGAATTTGGTTCTCAAATTTGGTATTTGGGACTTATAGATTATATTGGAATTTTGGGTTTTAAGTTCCGGATTTGGTCATGTGGGGTCCACGGGAAAATTTTACAATTTTGTGGGGCCCACAATATTTTGAGATATTTTGGCCAAATATAGATATTTTGGGGAAGAAATAATTTTGCACCAATCGGAGGGCAACACGTGTCACCCCCACATGTCTTGAAAGTTGACTACACTTTATAGATATTTTGAAAGGAGGATAAGTGGACAAGTGGGTCCCACTCCACTCGTCCATACACTTGGCTATATTATCCAAGTCTTGAAAGAATTGGATTCATTATACACTTAGACCACATGAGCTCGCATCTCTTCTCCCTTACCTCCATATTTTCGAAAATACTTAGAACAAGAACAACAAGATTAGTTAGTTTCTATCATCCAAGATTAAGCCCCTAAACCAAGTGCTAAGCCAAGATCATTATTCCACAAGTTTTGTTGGTTTTGGCAGAGAATGAGGTGGAGAAACCCCTAAGTTTTATCGACTTTTTGGAAGCAAAACGTGAAGTGAAATTGGTTATAAGCTTGTGGTAGATTCATATATGTGATTGGAACTTGAGAAAGGGGAGCGAAACGAAAACTGCGGACCAATAAAGACCGGACTGTTTTGGGGCGTTTTTGGGCACAAAATGAGGTAAAAGTCCTTCTTTTAAAGTAATTGGATATTACTTATTGTTATAATGTATGGATGAACTTGTACTAAAAAGAATGAGGATTAAAACGTGTTTGGACAATTTTTAAGGCTTGGCCGAGAGCTAGACTAATTTTGAGGTTTTCAGATTTTGTTGGTTATTGTCGTTATTTATACTTGGTACATGTTATATAATGAAGGAATATTGTAGTTGATAGATTATATAACTTTTATAACATGTTGGAACTTGAATTTGAATAAAAGGAATTAAGAAAAAGGACTTTGGATTGTTGTAGTTATTGTTGGATGAAAACTGCCCAAAACTGTTAGACGTTGGGATGTCGTTTTATGGAATGTTTTGGGGTGCATATATGCTGGAAAATCAGACCCTAACATGCATGTTTAATGTGGTAAAATGACAAGTGAAAGTTCTAAGGAATAAGGGTGTTAAAGGCTTCACATTGTACCCTTAATGTTGGTTTATTATGGACTGTTTAGTGGACTGTTTTGCGGACTGTGTTGTATGGATTGTGGGGCAGAATTTTACACGTCAAGTTAGGTGTGTAATCCCCTTTGGTTAACAGTTGGTTGTGCCTTAAATGTGGCTTGTTGGTTGATGAATTCGGGCCTTGGAAAAGGTGGAAAGGTACGTAGAAACAAAGGAAGTGTTACCCAAATTTTCGTAGAATTAGAGGGTCATTATTTGGTATAAGTCTTACACTAGTAAGATTGAAGTTGATAGAAGTGTTATTGTCATTTTAGGTTGAAGTACTTCGTATAGCATTTCTACTTGGCTTGAGGAATAACCGATAAAGTTAAAGTACAATGGAGCGTATTGCTACTTGTCGTGTTGATTAGTCGTCAACGAGGTATGTGAACTTCTTCCTTCTATCGGCATGATTATTTGGAGTATACTTGACTTGTTTCTTGAAGTATATTTGCCTTGTTATTGAAGTATACATGACTTGTTTCTTGAAGTATATTTGTCTTGTTATTGAAGTATACATGACTTGTTTCTTGAAGTATACTTGACTTTATTTTTATAAAGAGAAGTGATTCTACTCCTAGAAGTTAGGGGTATTCGTGTTGTTGATTTTATACTAAATGCATGTCTAAGTTCTTCCTAAAGTCCTTACCAAGTCTTATGGGAGATGTTGATAAGAGTTTTAGGAAGCATTGGAGTCGAGTTAATTGATTTAAAGAGAAGAAGTTACTTGATCTTGAAAGAAGAAGTACCTTGATACTACAAGTGTTAGTATCTTGGGGTTTATTACATAAAATGATTCTTTTATAAAGAATAGATGTGTGTAGTACTTTTGGGGTTCAAGCCCTTAGTATTTCATGAAATGAAATGCCTTGAGTTTATAAAATGGAGATTGTTATAACTATACCTTCGATAATACTTTGAGGTTTTAAAATGAAAGATTGTTATATCTATTTCATTGATAGTACTTTGGATTCTTAAAGGGAAAGTTGTTCTACCTATAGTACTTTGGGTTTCAAAAGGGGTGAAGTGGATTGATTTGAAAAGTGTGAGTAACTTGGGTTTAGATTGAAAGTTACTTAGTGATAGAAAGTGGAAGTGTTGGAGACTACAAGTGTTAGTGTCTCGGGTGTTATAAGAGAGGGAACGTACGTTGTATAGTTGAGCTTTATAGAGTAGAAGATGTGTATTTCCTTCTACCCTTACTCTTTCATGTCATGATAACGCCTTAGGCTCTCTAAAGTAGAAGACGTGTCATACCTTCTAGTAAAGTGAAAAGATGATTTCTACTTGTACATGGTTTCTCATGATGGTTATTCGTGCAAGTGTTGTATTTCACTCCGAGTCCTCGGCAGGGGTGACGGCCTTTGTTATATGTAGACATGTGATATTGATTATATGTTATACTACGGACGTGCTGACAGTGATGTTGGAATTCCACGGGCATGCTTCTGTAGTGTTGATTTTATATTATATCATGGACTGCCGACAGTGATGTTGGAATTCCACGGGCATGCTCCAGTGATGCTGGTTTTATATTATATCATGGACTGCTGACAGTGACGTTGGAATTCCACGGGCATATTCCAGTGATGCTGATTTGATAGTATACCACAGACACGTTGACCATTGGAATTCAACGGGCCTGCTTCTGTGAGGTTGACATGCTGACAGTGATGTTGGAATTCCACGGGCATGTTTCCTTGATATTAGCTATATATTGTTCTACAGACACGCTGACAGTGATGTTGGAATTCCACGGGCATGCTTCTGTGAGGTTGACATGCTGACAGTGATGTTGGAATTCCACGGGCACGCTTCCTTGATACTGGTTATATATTGTTCTACAGACACGCTGACAGTGATATTGGAATTCCACGGGCATTCTTCTGTGAGGTTGACACGCCGACAGTGATGCTGGAATTCCACGGGCATGCTTCCTGGATATTTGCTATATATTATACTTTGTACATGCTGACAGTGATGTTGGAATTCCACGGGCATGCTTCTCTGATGATGATTGTATATTATACTTGTTATATGTTGACAGTGATGGTGTATTCCACGAGCATGCTTCTGTGATATTATATTATGAGGACAGGTGTCCCTGATTTTGACATGGCTTTCATATTTGAAAGTAGTACAGTGGTACAAGGTACAGTTGGCTCTTATTTTATATGACACGGTAGGATCTGATATTTGATTTTCATATTTTTCCCTGTCATTCTTTTGTACAGTTATGATTTGTTTACTGTACTTTATTTCCGTTCCATACTTAGTACCTGTTGTACTGACCCCCTTCGGGGGGCTGCGTTCATGCCCGCATGTTTAGGTACTCAGTTGTGGATCCGCGAGCTTAGGATCCTTGTTCAGCATTTTGAGATAGCTCCAATGTTCCGGAGCTTGTCATTATGGTTAGATATATTCAGGGGTACGGCGGGGCCTTGTCCCGTCATAGTTACTGTCCAAAATCTTAGAGGTTTGTATGCATATGTGGGCTGGACTGGTGCGAGTTTTATTTATATTGTTGTACAGTTGTAGTCCCATTCAGTCGTTATATATTATGGCAGCCCTATCGGCTTTGCCTTTGTTTAAAGAAAAAAAAAGTGTTATTTATCTTCCGCAGTTTACTTGTGTTGTATGAATAGAAGTGTGCCCAGGTAGGGCACCAGTCGCGGTCCCGAGGTTCGGGGCGTGACAACTACTTTTAGAGTTACGCTCTATCATTAATATCTCACTCTACTAATGACAGCGTAAGCTCAAAGGATACACACACATTAATGAATAATTACAAATAATCAAATAATAATTCAATTATTGCAAACGCAATAAATATAATAATACGAATATGTTCAAGTACATTTGTCCCTAATAATGATTGTCTCTGGGACATACATACTTTCAATCTCCCACTTGGCCTAGAGCCAATCACCAATGTATCTAATACCCATATTTTTAAAATGACCAGTATGCTTAACTAAACTTAATGATTTAGTAAATAGATCAACTAGATATCATATGTAGGAACATAGTCTAATATTATTTCTTCAGTTTCCACCATCTCCCTGATTATGTGGTACTTTCTCGGTACATGTTTGTTTCTATTTGTTGATCTTGGTTCCTTAGCTTGCGCAATCGCACCAGTGTTGTCACAATAAATCATTATTGGACAAGTGGCACTTGGAACAACCTCTAGTTCCTTTAGGAACTCAGTTATTGCGACAACTTCTTTACTAGCTTCCGACTCAGCAATGTACTCGACTTCAGTTGTCGAATCAGCAGTTATAGCTTGCTTGGAACTTTTCCAACTCACTGCTCCACTATTGAAAATGAAGGTATATCCAGACTGAGACTTGAAGTTATCAAGATTTGTCTGGAAGCTAGCATCAATGTACCAGTAACCACTAGCTTCTCTTGTCCACCATAGACTAATAAATATACTTTAGTTCATCTAAGATACTAAAGAATACTTTTGACTGCTTTCCAGTGTTCTTTTTCGGGATTCTGCTGAAATTTGCAAGTCATACTAAGTGCATAGGTCACATCTAGCCTCGTATAGGTCATGACATACATGATTTATCGTATGGCTGAAGCATATGGGATCCTCTTTATTCGTTCTAGTTCTGCAACAGTAGAAGGACTATCCTTTTTTGATAACTTGATGCATTGAACCCATAAGAAGACCTCCCTTCTTGGAATTTTCCATAGATAATCGTCTTAGCACTTTGTCTATGTATACGGACTGTGACAGCCCCAACAATTTATTAGGTCTATCTCTGTAGATCCTAATTCCAAGAATGTAGCAGGCTTCACCCAAGTCATTCATCATGAAGGTGCTGAATAATCATTCCTTGACTGATTGCATGAGAGTATTATTATCTCCCATTATTAATATGTCATCTACAAATATAACAATGAAGACAATACTCCGTTCCTTGCGCTTACTAAAAACACATGGATCTTCTTTACTCTTAACAAAGTCAAATGATTTGAATGTTTAGTAAAAGAAAATATTCCAACTTCTTGAGGCTTGCTTAAGTCCATAAATGGACTTATGTAGCTTGCATACTGATTTAGGCTTAGTCTTAGATGTAGAACCCTCAGGTTGTATCATATACATCTCCTCAATTAGGTTACCATTGAGGAAAACAACTTTAACATCCATTTACCAAATGTCATAATCATAGTATGCTTCTATTGTAAGCGAAATCCGAATGGACTTAATTTTCGAACAGGTGAAAAGGTTTCATCATAATCGACTCCAGGCCATTGATTATAATCTTTAGCCACTAATCTTGTCATATAAGGTTGTACCTTGCCATATGCATCAATATTCTTCTTAAAGACCTATTTGCATCCTATAGGTCTAACCCCTATTGTCAAATCAACCAAGTTCCAAACTTGATTGACGTACATCAAGTCCATCTCAGATTTCATGGCTTTTTGACATCTCTGTGAATCAATGTCTAATATATCTTTGATGTAGGTTGTAGGTTGTAGTTTCATCGTCATCAGGAATATCTATCTCATTGTGTGTTTCAACAAGGAGATTAAGTCTTTCAGGCGGACGATGAGTCCTAGTGGTCTCAAGGAGTTGAATATTCTACATTTCAGTATTTGTTGTATTCTAATTGTGAGAAGGTCTTTGTGTGTTGGACAATTCACCACCTTGAGAGCTTTCAAGAATGTCATTTTCATGTATTTCTTGAATGGGATGATGTACAACTATTGTATCATCTTCCATTGGTTGTGTATGAGAGCTTTGTTAGCGATTTATCCTCACGCTTAACGCAAGTGCACGTATCGTTACAAGTAATATAGTCTAGGTAAGATCGAATATCGTCCTCAGGGACTGGTTTCCAAGTATCGATTATATATGCTTTAGTTTCTATTTGGTCAACGTAAATTGGGTTGGGTTTTTAGACTAATAATCAAAACTAATGCAGGAAATAAACTAATTATGAAAATACTTTGATTTAAATCAGTTATGACGGAGAATTAGGGCTTTCAAGATCATCAACTATCCACTTTATTCCATCATTAATACAATTAGACTGACTTCTTCTTCTACGTTAAGATAGCAGGTTAACTAAGCCGTTTTATATTTCGGTTAGGATATATAAACACTCAACCCCGATGCAGAACCTTTCTATCTTTCGATAATAAGATTTACCACAAATGAGGATTAAGAACAATAACCTATTAAACTACACAAGTATCGGAGTACTTTCTTCCACGATTTTAACCTATGTTTATTCAACTATAGCATATTCACAATCTCCCCTTTTGGATCTCGATTAAAAATCATATATATGATGATAATTAGTGATCAATTAATTACCAAGCAATCAAAATAATTATTGAATAAATCTCAACTATATAAAAAAGAAACCAAAACCATGTATTAATTCATAAATAAGAGTTTCAAGCGAATCACAAGGAAAACCTTAATAAAGTAATTTGCTCCTAGTCATAGTCACGCTAAAAACTAATACAATCTCCAACATGAACTGAAATAAAAGCAAAGAAAAGATAAAGAAAATATTACTGAAAAGCCTCCAAAGTTGTCTTGTCTCCTTGAATGGTGTTGTGGAATATTTACAAGATGGAATGTGTGGAATTAGGTCTAAGGTGGTCTAAAGGATGATCCATTAATGAGAAGGGTTTTAGGGATTATATAGGTTTTGTAGGTAGGAAAAGTTATCCCTTTTGGACTCTGAAAACGTGTCAAATTTGGCCCAAAACATCAAAAATCTCACGTCGACGTCGTGGCCCTGAGATTGGGCGCCACGGCGCCAAAAAATCTGCAACTTTCGGAAAAATCAGAGGGCGGCGCTGCTGAGGCGATAATTGACAGATTTTTCGTCTCTTCGTATTTTCTTCGTCCGGGCTTCGTCTGATTTCTTCTATATTTCCCGAAACTTCTTAGGCTTCATTTCTTGGCCCTTTTAGTGTGCAATTTCATCTCAAATAAGCTCATTTTCTCTCTTTTTTCACCATTTCTCCATTTCTGACCGCTGTGACACAAAAGAAAGAAAAACGACCCTACATAAACGAAATGAATAAAATACTAACTAAAAATGACTCAAAAAGTGAATATAAAATACACCTAACAAGCTTTGCATTTCTGCACTGTCTCTCACAGCACTCCCACTTGCTGAAGGGCGTACTCTAAGTACCCAATCTTCACCAAATACTCTCACTGAATCCTTGCCCAGGTCATTTGATAAGGGTTCAACTTCCATTTTATCTTGTGGTTCTTGAATTTCTTCAAGTTCTATCTTATTGCAGCATTGTTCCTTATAGACATAGTCTTCTTTAAGAAAAATTGTATTTCTGGAAACAATGACCTTATGTTCTCCAGGAAGATAGAAATAGTATCCCTTAGTTTCCTTTAGATACCCTACAAAATAATACTTCTCACTTTTAGATTCCAACTTGTTAGTAAGCAACTTCTTTACAAATGCAGGGCACCCCCAAGGTCGCATGTGTTTAAGTGCTGGCTTCTTGTCATTCTATATCTCATATGGAGTTTTCTTTACTGACTTTGAAGGAACCCTGTTGAAAATATAGATTGACCTTTGTAATGCATATCCCCAAAGGTATGTTGGTAGAGATGAGAAACTCATCATAAATCTAACCATATCTAATTGGGTTCGATTTCTCTTTTCAACAACATCATTCATTTGTGGCGTTCCAGGAGGTGTCCATTGTGATTGGACTCCATGAAGCTTCAAGTAATCCAAAAAAAATTTACTTAAGTATTCACCTCCTCGATCTGATCAAAGAGTCTTGATACTTATTTCAAGTTGCTTCTCTACTTCTGACTTGTACTCCCTGAATTTCTCAAAGACTTCGGACTTGTTTTATAATATACACATGCCCAAACCTTGTGAAATCGTCTGTAAAAGTGATGAAGTAAGGGAAGCCTCCCTTAGCTTGAGTCGAAAATGGCCCACATACATCGGTATGTACTAACTCAATCACCTCCTTGGTCCGCACACCTTTTCTAGAAAGTGGTGTGTTGGTTATCTTTCCTCTCAAGCAAGATTCACAACTACCATAGGACTCTAAGTCAAATGGTTCTAGGTAGTCTAACTTCCTAAATCTTACTATCCTTGATTTATTGATGTGACCAAGTCTACATCTCTCAAGCAATATTCACAGTTATCATAGGACTCTAAGTCAAATGGTTCTAGGTAGTCTAACTTCCTCAATCTTGCTATCCTTGATTCATTGATGTGACCAAGTCTATAGTGCCATAAGTAGGTATGGTTTCTTGGATTATTTATTTTAGCTCATTTATTTTGTACATTGAAAATTTCATGGCTACAGTTTAGAACATACAATCCATCCACAAGCTGAACATTTCCATAAACAAAACCATTAAAAGACAGTACATAACTGCCACTAGAAATAAATGAGGAAACCCCCTCCATGTCTAATATTGGGATGGAAATGATATTCCTCGTCAACGAGGGAATAAATAACAATTATTAACTTCTAAACAAAAGTCAGAAGGTAAATATAATCTATAAGTTTCCACGCGTTCAACATCCACTCGTACTTCATTTCTAACGCATATGTCTACCTCCCATGGTCCAATCTTTCTGTTGTCAGTCAACCTCTGCACATTGTTATAAATGTGTGAGCCACCAGAGGTATCTAATACCCAGCAGTGAGAGTTACTTATAGACAATTTATTTCATTGACAAACATACCTTGTCCAGCAGGGCCAGGAGCACCTAGTGCTTTGCCTCCCCCTAGAGCTGTGTAGTCCTTCTTCCAATGCTCTATCATTTTGCAGTTGAGGCACACATCTACAACTTTCTCTTTCTTCTGAACCCTTCTCAAGGTCTTAAAATTGTGGGTGCAGCAACTGTTTTACTCTTCTTCTTCTGCATGTTCTTACCCTTGCGTTTGAACTTGCTAGATGAGCCCACCATGAGCACAACCTTACCTTTAAAGGTGGATGATTCGAAGGTCTTCAACATGTAGTGAAGCTCTGAAAGACTCGCCTTGGTCCCATTTATGTTGAAGTTTACAATAAAGTTCTCAAACGAACCAGGAAGCGAGTTTAGGATTAGGTTGACAGAAATAACTTCGTTCCAATCGAAGTCAGCCCCTTTATTAACCTAATCATCTTTATAACATGTTGTGACACCTGACACCCTTCGTTCAGCTTACACTTGAAGAGGTCTCTCAATAGTTCATACTCCATTGTCTGAGATTGTGAGTCATAGAGACTCTTCAAGTGTTCGAGCATCTCGTTGGGGCCCATGTTTTCATGCTGCCTTTGTAACTCTGCAGTCATGGAGGACAACATTACTCATTTTGTCTAGGTAGCGTCGTCAAGATGTTTTTGATAGGTTGTCTTGTCAAACAGGGCATACTCAACAGAATATTCAGCGGGGACTGTGGGGAAGACTTTATCTAATACATACTCAATCATTTCCAATCTCAACACCAGACGCAGATTTCTTAACGGTCAGGAAAGTTTTCTCCAGTTAACTTGTTCGTTACAACTAACATTTTGAGCGAAAGATTCGACATCTTATACTGAAGAAATAGACAGACTTGAAATTAAATTCTAATATAATTTCTAGTGAACACACTCTTTAACTAATTAACATGGACATTAGTTTAATTAGCTCCCACTATTTTGACATACTCTTTGACCTCATGGAAGAATACGAACTCATATCAAATATGGTCATAATGGGCCAAGATCCAGGTTTATGTTATCTCCACGTTTGTTGTGGCTGATAACTTCAACAACACAACCTGGTAGGTGTCTAAATCAATTACAAACAATTTGCAACTCTTGGTTGACCGAATGTTCTAAACAAATGATATGCATCTCTCGGCTTGTTCGACATTGTGGCGCCAAGACAGCCTAGCAATTCAACCCCGTTATGCGACTGTAATTATGTATCTAAGTGAATATTTCCCTATAGAGAAAACACTGTGGTGTAAATACTCATGAAGGTTTATCACCCACTTCTATATTTAACATGTATCTATGAAAGAGCCTGAGTCCTCGTAGACTTAGAGCAAATATTGTGGCATAAATACTCATCTCACCGAAAAGGATTTTGCACTACAATGAATTATAACGGACGACGCGTTCATTTTAAAATGAGACTTGTATTAAATTTCGGGAAACATTTTTAATTCAGGGTTTTAATAAAGATCGACTCTAACATGCTTTATCAAATAAAGCATCTGAACTATCATGCAAAGACTTGTAATCATATATTGGGTGCCACCAGCCCAAACATGATGTTGAGTCGCTAAACATATATTGGGCGCCGCTTACCCAAACAATTAATTGCGGACGGAATTCTATTAATTTAAATAACAATCATTTAGCACATATACGGTATACTTATCAAATAATATACTTCAAAATAATAATCATGGGTTAAACATTCTGAATTTAAAAAAAAATCACTTTCTGGATAGGTGGCGCCGCGGCGCCAATGATTAGCGATGTGGCGCTAGTGAGGTAGAAACCTTTCGGCTTCTACAATGAATTAGCGTCGCGGCGCTGGCATGGCAGAAACCTTTTGGGTTTTGTTTTACGAATTAGGGTCGCGACGCCTACAGTCTAGTAAGTCCCGAATTTGAAACATAGCTTTTTAATTGTGATTTTGGATAGGAGCCGCGACCCCTGCCTGTTACCGTGACAGGCACCACGACGCTCCATTATGGAGTCGAAGAACCGCCTCGAAACACTAGCAGGCACCGTTGCACCCTACAGTAAGGTCGCGGCGCTGACATCCTGACATAGCGAATCCGTGTTGATTATTTAAAAATCGTCCAAACCCTAAATCCAATTTAGGGATCAGATCATGAGTCCTTCATTATCACCCACCAATATCAATAATGCATATATCGACCATTCATCCATTTCTACTCGTTTTTCGTCGTGCATCATGTTCGCAATGAACCGGTTTTCTGCACAAGGCTTCGTTCAAGTTGGAACGGAATGACTTCCTCTATTTAGCATAGTTGATAATTTAGCGTGATTACAAAAGGTCAATCGTTCAGTCAAGATATGTAGGATTCTAAGTAGTCTTGTTTTAATTCAGTTTACAACCAATTTTACGTTTAACCCATATTATTATGATGTTCAATTGTTGCATAACCATTGAACCAACCTGGGCTCTGATTACCACTGTAGGGGTTTTGTTGGATTCAAAACACATAAGTAAGGCACATCGGAAGTTTAAACCTTTGTTCAACTTAATTAACCCATAATTATGTCTGGTATAATTATATTACAACGGAAACCTGTAAAGACTTAAACATAAAACTTACAGTTTATTTAATTTGTAGTCGTTACTAAAGAGTGCAACCGCGATAGTCCTTTTGGCTTCAAGCCCTTTGCTACGTATATTCCTCTGTCAAGAAAACCAGGAAATCTTGGCAGATGTTCGAAAGAATTTTATTCTAAACTCTAAGCCTAGAATTGATATAGAATTAGTGTGTTTAACTTATGGGGTTTAGTATTATTTATTTAGGGAGGATTATGTTAATTATCATATTAGAGTTGGGCTCCAAGTTTGACCCAAATCCCGAGGTGCAGTGGGCCAGTCAGATTGGGCCTACTGTCGGGTCGGTGCCGTAGCTCAGCCTGGTAGGTGTCGCGACTCTTACCCCGTATATATTCAGCACGTTTAATTTTAAATCCAAAATCCAATTTTGATTTAATTAAATAATTTCCATCAAATAAAAATTACCCCATAGTTATTATCATTTTAAATATCTCGATTCCAAATTGAATATTTAATATTCTCTCAATATACCCTTAGACCGAAATACAATCGACATAGTGTGACCTTATAGGCCTTTACATATCGACATTAATCCAATTAAGGTCCATACGGAACTCCTACAATGTTATGCATGACGAACTCAATATGTGAAGTACGTTTACATGAATCCACCATAATTAACCTTTATGTAAGATGATAAATTTCTTTCATTCGCGATACACTAGATCAAGCTTAGTATTTTCCATGTGTCTATTCAAATAGTTTGATCACTTTATCTCATCTATATTAGTCGACAACTAGATCATATTCTAAATATGTCTCTTGCATTGGTCAATGACATGGTCGACCTAATATCACTGAGAAGTTGAGTGTTCTCTCGAATATCCAATCGAGGAATGAATCCTATTCTTGGCTCAACTATCACCTTAGTTCACATCGTAATGCACCCAACACAAGTCGTATCTTATCCTATAACGAATTTAAGCTTAGGACATGGTCAAAGTACATTATTTTGTAAATAATGTGTATATTGACCTCAAGTCAAAGGACATTTATATCCCACACACTGATAACACTTCAGACGTGTATAACAAACAGTTTATCAGCAGGGTATATCAATACTTTCCAAAAGCATTCATGTGTTTATCACTAGTAACCATTACTAGTAGCAGGTGAGACATACTATATTCTTTAAGAATGTGATGCAGACCATCTATCGACTTATTACATATCATCGATATCTCATTATCGATGATCATTAGTCGAGGCTACTTATCTTACTCTACTAATGACAACGTAAGCTCAAGGGATGCACATTAATGAATAATTACAAACAATCAAATAATAATTCAATAATCGCAAATGTCATAAATATATTAATCTCATTAATAATACGAATGTGTTCAAGTACATTTGTCCCTAATAATGATTGTCTCTGGGACATACATACTTTCATCTAGGTCCTTTCCTCACCGAGGACCATGGGCCAATAATTTCAGACATCTTAATTGCTCTATCCATTCCAATTTAAGTGTCTTACTTTATTTTTTAGTATGTCCTGAAAAGAGTCTCTTTTTATATTTAATAAATTTTCTAATTCAAAGGCATATTTTAGACTATAAGATTTAAAAATAAAACATATTTTTAATTTAAGACGACAAGATCTCAAAAATCTCCATTTATTTCTTAAACGTTGTGCTACATCAGAATAAGACATAGATGGGGGAGCATTACATATCGACATCATTTGTTTAACTTTAGCACATCTTGACCCCTAAAATAAAGATTTCAACTAGATAAGCCCACATGTTGCAAGAGTCATAATTATGATGCGCTAACCTAGATTTAGTGATAATATTTTTTTTTTTACTTTTGCAAGATACAATATCTTTCTATTCACTTTTTCAAGATATTAGATTTTTTAATCACGACACAATATTAGGAGTAAAATGTCTATCGGATAGAAACGTGCCAGTTAACATTAATTTTTTTCTCAAAAGAGAAAAGTTTTCTACTAAAAAATAAAAAAGTGAAAGAGACTTGATAATTAACTCAATGGTGTTGCTTAATAGGAGTGTTGGGTCCCGGGGTATACTATGAAACAATAAAAAATGAAAATAAAATTAAATCGAATGTCAATACAGTTTGCAAATGTCACTGATAATGTCGCCCGTCATAACTGACAACAATTCAATAAAACAGAAAAATCTTTGAAGAGTAAAATGCAAAGAACACAAAGGTTATATTATCAATATAACCTATGACGGTCTGTGACCGAAAATATTGTATATATTTATATACAATGGAACAAATTCCTTTCTTTACAATTTTACAAGATAAAACAAAAGAAATTAAAAGTTGAAGTCGCAAATGACTTCTGCCTAAAAATCTAACAAAGTAGACATACAACCTCTCATTACAATCGCTCCATACAAAGCTAATCTAGAATCTAAACATCAATTGTAATGTTGGACAGAATATTGTCGACACACTCAGACAACATTTGTGATCCAGATTTCTAAGATGAAATCCCGAGAGCTCTCTTGGTATTTTTATATTTTGGTTCTGGATATTAATACACTGTTGTGGCCTCTCTATTTATAGTAGAGAATTCCCTTGAAAGGCTCATCGATCGGTTGTGGAGGTTGAGGGAAAGGTGGCAGCTTGTGATAGATGATTGAAGAGGGAAAATCTCAACAACTTTGATTTTTTCTTCACTCTACTTCTTCCCCAAGCTTTGATTCTTTCTCCCGCATTTTACACAACCCCAATTCAGCACACCTAAGTCATTTTTACCTTACAATAAAAATATTACTGCTTACCGTGAAATAAGGCAAAACTGTTATAAAAATGTTGGTTCGAAAGTTATGACATTTGTCTCAACATTTTTATGTATTCAAATCAGTACTTCAGAAAATATGTTGGGTCAAATGTCACAACATCAAACTCAACATTAACATTCTCACTTTTTTTTGTCTTTCTTCACAAAACACATTACAAACCTAAACTGACTTAGTATATTGAGACAACCGTTGTCCGACAATTATGATCAATAATATAAAGGTTGTGCTCCCCCCTTAACCTGTGATGGCTTTCAAGTAATCATACGTGTACAAATTCATAGGATTAGAAAAGAAGAAATATGTTAGTGCATATATACATATCATCCACTTATATAGATTTATATACAGACCGTAAAAACAAATATTCTATTGTCCACACAATTCAATATTCATGACCTTCATACAATATCAACCAGTAGCATCAGCTCCTCCTAACTCATCATATAGCAGCAACAACTTCCAACAACTTTCTACTCTTGTATAACTCCTCTGCATAGCATAACATCGTCTAGCCTTCTTCTTTAGCTCCCCCTGCATCATCACTTCCCTCTGCTTCCCTCTAGCTTCAGCATCATCATCATTTCTCCCCCTTTTTATGAAGAAAGCAGCAGTATGAAATGGTCTCTAGCTTGAATCAGAGCATTCCTCACAGTATCAACCTCAGAGATTTGTTGGTTGATCTTTGAAATTTGATGTCATTTAGTAGACAGTGGAGACTGTCTTGGACCAGTGTTGTCAAGAATGTTGGTGATACTCCTGTTAACATATGCACTATTTCCTTCCATTTTTCAGGGTAGATTGATCAAGTCTCTACTCTTCAAAACTGTTTTGTTTACTATGTACAGTTCAGGAGCCTTCCCTAATGTGTCCTCTTTCTTAGGCTTAAGATCTTGGGTAGTTAAAAATTTGTATATCAGAAAGGGATAAGAGAGGATTGAGGTTGATTCTTTTTGTGCCAAGTTGGCAACTTGATGGAAGATCATTTTCCCAGATCAACTCTCAAGCCTTTTCCAATTTTATACAGTGGGAATGATTGTTCTGTTGTTACAATTGACTCATTCATTGAAGGAAGTCAATTGTGTATAGCAATTTTGTGAAGGGTGGCAAACAGGCTGTTAATTTAGAGGCTGGACATCTAGAGATCCACTTATGCATTATACCTCATGTGAGGTACTCAATTACTTCATCTCTATTGTCCACTGCAGGGTCTATTTCTCTAACATTCTCCTCGGCATTTAATCTCATACATTGGTTAATAACAGCAGGGGTGAAAAAATATACTATGTTATAGAGATATACCTTCCCAAATTTCTTCGAGTATGTATCCTCTATAGCAGAACTCAAATTAGCATAAAATAACCTGACTATTTTATCAACATACAGTCTTTTCTCAATAACAAATCTTTGGAGATTCCTTTCTATTAAGAACTCTATCAAACCATATTTTGAACAAAAGTCAATGTCTAATACTTTTTCAGATCTAAGAACTATATTCTTGTACCAGTCCTAATTATCAGAATTAGTTTTAGAATATAATTTATCTGAATAGATACATACCTCAAGGTCTGAATCAAATTCAGTTTTGTTGGAGGATGTTAGTGTTTGTGTCTCTTCTGGCATTGGCTAAAATATTGCCTGAGATGTTGTGGCATCAATGGCAACATTTGGAGCAACACTCAATTTGGCACATCGGAGAATTCCCTTTGGACATAATTTCTTTAGTGTAGTTTCATCAGGAATATCCTCGTTTTCTTGAGACATATCTTGCGGTACATAAGTATTGTGATATTTCTGTATGCTTACGCAAGTGTACGTATCGCTCAAGTAATATAGTTTGTAAGACCGAATTATCGTCTACAGATACTGGTTTGTCAAGTACCAAATATCTAATCTATGGTATTTATTTGGCTAACGTTCTTTTGTTTGAGATTTTAAACTAAGAATTAAAACGAAAGTAATTGCAGAAAATAAACTAATTATGATAATACTTCGGGTTTAAAACAGTTGACGGAAATAGGGCTTCCAATCTCCTCAACTATCCACTCTTTCACGTGTTAATGCAATATCAATGATTCTTCTCCTTATTAAGATAGTAGGTTAACTAATATGTTCTATATTCCGGTTAGGATATATAAAAACTCAACCTTGTGCAGGAACCTTCTATATTTCTATGATAGATTTTACCACACATGAGGATTAAGAACAATAACTTTAAACACTACACAAGTATCGGGGTACTTTCGTCCACGATTTTAACCTACGTCTAGACAACTACAACATATTCAAATATCCCTTTTCAGATCTCGATTCGAAATCATATAAGTTATGATAATTAATGGCCAGTTAATTATCAAACAATCACTACAATATTGAATAGATCTTAATACATCTGAAGAAGAAATCAATAACTATGTATTAACTGTATGAAAGAGTTTCAAGCGATTCGACGGAAAACCTAATAAAGAAATTAGGCCATAGACATTGTCATGCTAAGAACTAATTTAATATCCAACATACACTGAATTAAATAAAAGATAAAAGAAAGAACTTGAACAAGAGTCGTCTCCAATCTTGTAGCTTTTTGCCTCCTTTCTAGCCTCCAAAGTATGATATGAAATAAGACAGGGTTTCAGAGTTTTATATCTGAGAAAAACTGAGTTTCGGACCCTTTTACCCTTCAGCAGATTCGGCCCAAAAATTCCATAAAAGTGTCGCGGCCTTAAATCATCACAAAAATTTGGGAGTTCACTAGAGTTCTTGCGCCGCGACGCTGCTGCCAAGTGTCGCGGTGCATGCGACGGCGAAAATATTTTCCAACTCTCTGGAATTTTTATGCCCCGACCTTAATTCTCTCAGCCGCAGCTCAGCAAGCGCCGCAGCTCTTCATGTCTTGCGCTGCGGCCCTTGAGGATGTTTCGTCCAGGTTTCGCCAGATTTCTTCCATTCTTTCCGGGACTTCTTAAGCTTCATTTCCTGGGCTTTTTATTATGCAATTCCATCCTCAAAAGTAGTATTTTCCCCTTTATGACCGTTGTGACTCAAAAGAAAGAAAAACAAACCTAATATTATACTAAACGCAAAAGAAATGAGTAAAATACTAACTAAAAAGGACTCAAAAGTGTATATAAAATAGACTCAACAAACACCCCCAAACTTACACTTTACTCGCCCTAGAGTAAAACACTAAACAAAAACAAAAACAAAAATAAAGAAAAGACTCTATGAAATGGATCAAGTAGCTATAGCAATGCTGCCTCAAAATCATGGATGAAAACTAGGATAATATGTTGGAACATAGCATTAGTTTTCAGCAATCTAGAATTTCAAGTTAGATATTTCGCAAATTCAATTATATCATAATCACTGGAATACAAGCACCTAACATATGCATGTCGATTTCATTCCATCTTTTCCAAAATTTTATAGACATGTCTACTTGCTATTATCCAGTAATCATAGACATACAAATTAGGGATCTTCAGGACTTTCAAGGGTTGTAATGTAGGCTTAGACAGGGGTAGATAAAAGTTGGCATTTAGGCTCAATTTTGTACCATAAGTGTTTTTCATTCAACTCATTTTTCCTTCTTTTTGACCTTCTTTTTAGTCTCATACCTATTTTCTCTCTTCTTTTATTTTGAGAGAATGAGACACGTTACTCAAGAACATGCAACCCCAAACTTAGGCTTTTGCATATTTTTCATTAGGGAAAAAAATTCACTCTCTTTTTATTTCTTTTCTTCCCAATAATTTTCAATTATCACTTATGACACAAACAGGGAATCATAGGGTGTCAAACAAAGATATTATTTAGGCTCAAAGAGGCAGACTAAGGATATAATTTATGTCAGGATAGGTAATGAACGGTAAGAAGTGCTATCAAAGAATGCCTGAATCATTTTCCTAAACATGTATATCTTAACTATTTCACCTCAAATTACAAGTAAACATGTTTTCTAGACATTTTCAACCTTTCTTTTCATCATTGACAACACATAGGCTCAACACAAATATCCAAATAATTAGATGTCATGAATTTTTGACATATCTAACTTAAGCACACAGATTTTTGCTTTTAATTCCATTACATTATCCCACTTTATCTACTCAATATCTTTAGCAACTTCACATACTTGATCCATAAAAAAATCGACTAACAAAACACATAAAACAAACTAAACACAACAAAAAGACTCAAAACAAAGCATAAAAACAAAGTAATATCCCCCCAAACTTGATTGACACATTGTCTCAAATGTGTAAAGACTAAAAATAAAGAGACAACTTACAGACACAAAATAGCGGTCACAACGGAGGTCTGGGAGGACGAAAAAATCATTTTGCACATAGCCCTTCAGGCCCCGCGGCCCTTACATCATGCGTCGCAGCTCTATTCCTCTAGAAATATTTTTATGCTCTCTGGACATTGGGCGCCGCGGCGCTTCACCGTAAAAATTCCAGATTTTCAACACTTTCGACCCTTTTCCTCCCGGAGCTAGTTCTTAGTCCACCTGCCATAAAAAAATAACATAAACCAATAAGCCAAGAACATGAGACTGTTAAAGAACAAAATAAAACAAACTAAAACAAAAATTGAAATAACATAATTAAAACATTGGGTTGCCTCCCAAGTAGCGTTGTCTTTAACGTCATTTAGCCGGATGCAATTCTCTTACTCAATCAAGGGGGTAGATTGCCCCTGCATCATATCCATTCCATTATCATACCCTTCCTCGTTCTCCTCTTCTTTTTCACAGGGCTAAGTTCAGAAGGGTTCACCTCTTTTTCATTATTCACATCTTCATTCATCTTACTCTCATGTTCTTTATACTGCTTTAATATTACCCCACGAGCATCAGTACCCTTGGAGCTTTCATGAGGAACAACTTTATCAATTATAGTAACAGCAAAGCATTTGTCATTTGCTTGTGACTCGGTTGGTGGCCTGAAAACTTTGAATACCATTTCCTCATCTTGAACTCTGAGTTTTAACTCTCTCTTTTCAACATTAATGAGGGCTCTCCCTGTAGCTAGGAATGGTCTCCCAAGGATAATGGGCATATTCTCATCTTTCTCCATATCAAAAATGAGAAAATCAGCAGGAAAGATGAATTTCCCCACTTTCACCAATATGTCTTCAATTATACCTAAGGGATGTACGACTGAGTGGTCTGCTAGCTGTAAGTTGACTGTTGTTGGCTTTGCTTCCCCCAACCCAAGTCTTTGAAACACAGAAAGGGGCATCAGGTTGATACTTTCCCCCAAATCACACAGGGCCCTTTTACATGTAATCTTCCCTATAGTTCCAGGTATGATGAAACTCTCTGGATTTCTCAACTTCGGTGGAAGTTTCTTCTGCAAGATTGCACTGCACTCCTCCATCAGCACCACTGTCTCATAGTCTGTTAGCTTCCTCTTTTTAAAGAGGATATCTTTCATGAATTTGACGTACACTGGCATTTGCTCCAAGGCTTCAATGAACGGGAGATTGATGTGCAGCTTTTTGAAGACCTCCAAAATTTAGAAAACTACTTATCCAGGGACTTCTTCTGAAGTCTTTGATGGTAAGGAATTTAGTCTGTATATTCCCTCATGACTGCTAGTGGGGCCTTCTCTAAAATAGGGCAGTCATCAGTAACCCTCTCTTTCTCTTCATCCCCTATCTTCTCCAACTCTTTCTCCTTTTCAATCAGTGGTTGGGGTACAACCTGCTCTAACTGTTTACCACTTCTCAGACTGATTGCCTGACACTATTTTCTTGGGTTCATCACTGTGTTGCTAGGGAGGTTCCCCTGCGGTCTATCACTCAATTTCTCTGCTAACTGCCTTATTTGAGTCTCCAAGTTCCTAATAGAGGATCTTGTTTCTTTCATGAATTGAGTATGGGAGTTGGTCAGGGTTGAAAATGAGGACCTGGTTTCTGCCATGAATTGTGTGCAGGAGTTGGCGAGTCAGTGCTACTCTTTACTTCATCCGCTTCTCTTGTGGGGTGGTGGCACAGAGTGCTTGTTCGGATCTATCCCTGAGGAGATGGATTGGTCTGTTGAAATAGCTCCTGAAACTGAATTTGTTGCCCTTGGTCATTCCTCCATGAAAAGTTGGGATGATTTCTCCACCCCTGATTGTATGTGTTGGAGTAAGGGTTGTTGTGGGGCCTTTGAAAATTCCCAAATGCCTAAACCTGCTCCATAGGCACATTGTTTGGATCCACTGCTTTGCACCTATCAAAAGTATGAGGACCCCCACAAATCTCACAACTCACTGGTGTCTGAACAGCTTTAACGGACATGGTGCTCTGCTGCAACTGATTTGTCAAAGTGGCAACCTGGGCTGTCAATGCAGTGATAGCATCCAACTCACGAACCCCAGCCACTTTCCTATTGTTCATTGCTCTCTCATCTGACCACTGATGGTTGTTGGTGGTCATGTCTTCTAATAAATCATATGCCTCATTGGCACTTTTGCTGATGAACGTTCCTCCTGTAGTAGCATCAATAATGGTGCGAGTAGCACCACGCAACCCATTATAGAAGATGTGGACCAACATCCACTTTTCAATCTCATGATGCGGGCACTTCCTCTGCAAGTCTTTAAACCGTTACCATACATCATACAATGATTCTCCCTCCAGCTGATAAAAATTATTAAGCTCTCCTCTAAGCTTCGCTGCCTTCGATGGAGGGAAGAATTTGGCAAAAATTCTGCACCAAGTCTTGTCATGTGGTAATGGAGTTCGCCTGCAAGAAGTTCAACCATCTCTTGGCACTATCCCTGAGTGAGAAGGGAAAAGGCCTCAATCGAATGACATCATCAGTAACACCATTGTATTTAAATATTGCACACAATTCCAAGAAATTTTCCAAATGCATATGGGGATCTTCAGACGGTAACCCCCCAAACTGAACTGAGTCTTGAACCATGTGCAAGATTGCTGGTTTTATCTCAAAATTATTAGTTTCCACAACTGGAAGCCTGATACAAGTCTGCACCCCTGTAATTGTTGGCAATACATAGTTCCTTAAGCTCATCTCTGCAGGATGCGGGACTTGCCCCATAACAGCCGGTAACTCATCATTCACCACATTATTGTTTTGTTGATTTTCCATTGCTAAAGAATCAGTAACTCTCTTATCTTTCCTGTTCTGTTTGCACAATTTTTCGATTTCAGGGTTCAAAGGGACAAAAGTGTCTACTCCTCTCCTACTTCGCATAAATAAGTTTCCTGAAATTGATCAAAAACAGTACAACAGATCAAGGCAGACGTGTTCTAAAATAAAAAGGAAAAAATAAAAACCAAATTAGAAATAAGACTAGATAATTCAATATTGATAGTACGTCAGTTCCCGACAACGGCGCCAAAACTTGTTGTGATATTTTTGTATGATTACGCAAGTATACGTATCGCTCAAGTAATATAGTCTGTAAGACCGAGTTATCATCCACAGAGACTGGTCAAGTACCGAATATCTAATATATGGTATCTATTTGGCTAACGTTCTTTTGTTTGAGATTATAAACTAAGAATTAAAACTAAAGTAATTGCAGAAAATAAATTAATTATGATAATACTTTGGGTTTAAAACAGTTATGACGGAAATAGGGCTTCCAATCTCCTCAACTATCCACTCTTCACGTGTTAATGCAATACCAATGATTTTTCTCCTTATTAAGATAGCAGGTTAACTAATATGTTCTATATTTCGGTTAGGATATATAAAAACTCAACCTTGTGCAGAAACCTTCTATATTTTTATGATATATTTTACCACACATGAGGATTAAGAACAATAACCTTAAACACTACACAAGTATCGGGATACTTTCGTCCACGATTTTAACCTACGTCTAGACAACTACAGCATATTCAAATCTCCTTTTTCAGATCTCGATTCGAAATCATATAAGTCATGTCAATTAATGGCCAGTTAATTATCAAACAATCACTATAATATTGAATAGATCTTAATACATCTGAAGAAAAAATCAATAACTATGCATTAACTGTATGAAAGAGTTTCAAGCGATTCGACGAAAAACCTAAAAAAAATTAGCTCCTAGACATTGTCATGCTAAGAACTAATTTAATATCCAACATAAACTGAATTAAATAAAAGAAAAAGAAAGAACTTGAACAAGAGTAGTCTCTAATCTTGTAGCTTTTTGCCTCCTTTCTAGCCTCCAAAGTATGATATGAAATAAGACAGGGTTTCAGGGTTTTATATCTGAGAAAAACTGCATTTTCGACCCTTTTACCCTTCAGCAGATTCGGCCCAAAAATTCTACAAAAGCACATCGGCGTTGCTGCCCTAAATCATCACAAAAATCTGGGAGTTCACTGGAGTTCCTGCGCCGCGGCGCCTGCGATAGTGAAAATATTTTCCAACTCTCTGGATTTTTACACCCCGGCCCTGATTCTCTCAGTCGCAGCTCAACAAGCACCGCAACCCTTGAGGTTGTTTCATCCAGGTTTCGCCAGATTTCTTTCATTCTTCCCGGGACTTCTTAGGCTTCATTTCCTGGGCTTTTTATTATGCAATTACATCCTCAAAAGTAGTATTTTTCCCTTTATGACCGCTGTGACTCAAAAGAAAGAAAAACAAACCTAATACTATACTAAACGCAAAAGAAAAGAGTAAAATACTAACTAAAAATGACTCAAAAGTGTATATAAAATAGACTCAACAAGAAGCAGTTGTTTCTTCTTCTTCTTCACTCTCTCCAGTTGAGAGTACAAAGTATGTGTCGTCATCGTCACTGCTCGAGCATGCAGGTATAAAAGTATCACATCTGGACCTTTTGTTGCTCGGTTCTTCACGAACTGTTCTCTTAAACATTCTACTCGATCGACAAGTAGGGAAGGTGGAGGATCTTGGTCTCTTACCCAGTTCTGAAATATCAGATGTTTCATCAATATCTAATGGATTGTTGTTATCACCTGGGTAGCTAATGTCTAAAGGTTTATCTAAGGTTTATCTAAACCTTTAAATACTATAGCTTTGGAAAAGTCCTCTAATGATGGTGAAGAATATAACCGGCAAGATTGTTGCGATTCATTTTGCACAGATGATTCAGTGTTCATAGGATGGCTAGTACTCATAAGCGTATTGGTCGGGGTGTTGGTTGATATTGGTGTTGACATTGGAGAAGTTTCCATCGGTGAATATTGTGGAGAAAGTTTTGGAAATTGAGATTGAGAATGGAGTTTGAAATAGTAATGATTCCATCGGGTAGGTAGGGTTATACCCGAGGTGTGATGTGATTTCCCTTTTTTAATTTTTATTTTATTTTATAGGGAAAATCAGAGTTGATAAAAAAAATAACAAATGAGATGAATATTTATATACATGACAAACCTTTCTAAGCAACGAGAATTCCTTAGTTTTAGGAGTTTCAGATTTATCTAATAACTTACACCTAAAATTTTGAGATAAAAAGATAAACATCACGGTAGGAATTCAATTTAATCTTATCATCTTAAACCTTGAAATTTCTATTAAAATAAGGCATAAAAATAGGGGGGAAATTAATTTTTTTGAAAATAGTTAAGAACAACATCCCAATAAATATTACAATCTCAAAATGTCAACAACAATGTTGACAACATTTTGGACGACACAAGTATTTTGATCCCACAAGAACTTTTCATTTTGGCAACAAATCAAGACACGTTTTATAAGTATTTTATGAGTTTGACCACTGTACCAATGTAACATTTTCCCTTCGTGTCCTTGGTTTAATCATATAACACATAAAATATTTTTTCGTATAAAAAATAGGAATACTTATTTTGCATTCTCACAATTCTTTTGAAGCACTCGATACTCCTATAGAATAGCAACGATATCTTTTCAAGGGCTTTGCCCATTTTTCACAGTTGCCAAATATTTGAAAGGCTTTGCCTTATTTTGATACTCCATTTTTATGATATTTAATATCATTTCAGATAACGGTATCACTTTGGAATCATGTTCTTATTGAAGTATCATGCTCGTGTGACAAAAAATAATGCACTATACAGCAATAATAATCAGATTAGATTATTGAGACCAAGAGATTTCTTCAAATTGGAAATCTGTTACACCCCGTAGTTCCAGAGTATGTATATGAGGACGTACGTACGAGAATACGACATTAAAATTGGAAAGGAAGAAAGATGTGATTTTTCGACGGAAAAGTTTCCGAATTTTGAGAAGGAAAAATGTTCATTAATGGGAATTGGATTCCCAGATTTGGTATTCGGACTTTTTGGAATATTTGAGAATTATGAAATTTTATTTTCGAAATTGGTCACGTGGGGCCCACGGGAGAATTTACGGTTTTGTGGGGCCCACTTTATTTTCGGATTTTTGGCATTGCGGATATTTTTTCAGAAGATGAAATATTTTGGACGAGTAGGGGCGACACATGGCACCCCATGTGGCTCATTGGTAGAAAAATTAGGGGACCATGGACACTTGGGCGTTTTTGGGTCCCATTTTGTGTGTGGACATTTGGTAGGCAAATTACCCACACTTGGACCCAATCTTCACCATACACTTGCCTAGATCTTGGCCATTGATTTCTCTATAAATACCCCCTTGTCTGAAGACTTCTTCATCCACACTTAGAGAGTTTCCAAGTCTTGAAAAATTCTCTCCCTTTCATGTGAGCTCTCGGCCATGGGCTGAATTTGTGAGCTAAAGTTGTCCAAAAATTCTTAAAGTTTTAAGTGTTCTTCCTTAGAGTGTTAGGAAGATTGTGTACCAAGAGTTGGAAATATTTCACACCCACAGCCTAGAAACCTTACCTTGGCGAAACTTGCCATAGTTTTAGCCTAAGTGTTCTTCACTTTTTGGAGTTGGATCTTGAAGAAGTTGTTTAGAAACTTCTAAGGGTTGCTCGAGCGGGTTGGAGCATAAGGAATTGGAGCTAAGCGTTGCTCAGGATCGACTTATAATCTTGGATAATTTTGGGCTTATCGAGGTAATGATCTATGTCCTATTGTAATTGGATATTACATATTGTAGTAATTTAGAATTGAGTATAAGATATATTGGAAGGATGTTTATAAATAATTGATTGTATTTACATAGAATTTGTATTCTGATGAGACTTGTAGGATTATTGTGGCGTAGAATTGTACACGTCCGGTTCGACGTGTAACCCCCCCTGGGATGGTTGGTTTGGTAGCTGGCCTCGTTAGAGGAGGCGATTTATGTGGTTGCGGGGGGGAGGTGCTGCCGAATTTTCCGTCGAATAAGGAATCTTGTATCTAGAATTATTCTCGAAGAGATCTAGAGGTTGATAGGCGTTTTGTGGCTGTATAGGTTGAAGTACTACAGTAGCGTATTCTACTTGAAGGGTGGAAAAGGCTAGCGAGTTCTGATACTTTGGGCGATTTGCTAATTGTCGATAATCGTCGCGGTATGTGAACCTCTTCCTATCCTTTCTAGCATGATGTTTTGTAAACTATGTAGTGCGGTGAGCGTCACGTGTGCTAAATGAGTTTTGGTTGGTTTAAAACATAAAGCGTTATAATAGCTTTATGGGAAGTTAGTTATAACGACTTTATGTAGGTAAAAGAATGGTTTATTGATTTTAGAAGTTAAGAGACTTGATCTTAAAAGATAAGAGACTTGACTTAATTGAATTGATATGAATTTTGTTAAAAGGTGTGAAACCTCATTCGTGAGTAATGAGTACTTGGTTTTTTAGAATAATGTTTCTTGATTTGGAAATGAGAATAAGTATCGAGCAGAACCACTGCAGCGTTAATAAAGGAAAATGTATTGACAAATAATTAATTATATTAAAACCAGTAGAAACCTCCATCTGCATAGAAGCTAAGATAAGACAAAATTGTATTACATTTCCTAGATCATGGCTGCTTTAATAAGATTGTTATAAACAAGAATAACCTACTCACACATAAGGCATATGTTACTCAAATTGTTTTAAAAGAGAATTATGTTATTAAGTGATTAAGACTATGAACTACGAAACCTTTCGAAAATGAGAGACTTGAGTATTTGAAATTAGGCAAACTTGAACTTTTTGAAAAGAATGTTGCTACTTGATTTAAAAAAAAGGAAAGTATGGTATTATCTTAATCTGTCTTAAAAGAGAGTTTAAATGTTATGGCAGATTTGATCACAGGAGTCCATGGGATGGGCCAGGGAATGTATTCCACGATACCGGAGTCTATGGGATGGGCCGGGAATGTATTTCACCGATTCTATACCGAGTCCATGGGATGGACCGGGAATGTATTTCATACGATTCTTATCGAGTCCCGTGAGATGGTAGAGACATGTATTCCATCGATTCTTATCGAGTCCCGTGAGATGGGCGAGACATGTATTCCATACGATTCTTATCGAGTCCCATGAGATGGGCGAGACATGTATTCCATACGATTCTTATCGAGTCCCGTGAGATGGGCGAGACATGTATTCCATACGATTCTTATCGAGTCCCGTGAGATGGGCGAGACATGTATTCCATACGATTCTTCATCGAGTCCCACGAGATGGACCGAGACATGTATTCCATACGATTCCACCTCGAGTCCCGTGGGATGGGCGAGACATGTTATCGTATCATACGATTTATACCTAGGCTGCCGGCGGTGAGAGCAGTTCCACGGGCATGAGGGATGACTTTGAGGGAGTGAGTCTCTGCCTTGACATTACTACTTTTATGTTGTAAACTGTAGTTTGATTATCATACATGTCTCCTCTTTTATATAAACTGTTATGATTTCATTTCTGATATTTTCGATTCACATACTTGGTACTGTTATCGACCTCGCCCGGAAGTGCGTTCATCTGCGCGGTAGAGGTACATCGGTTGTTGATCATCGCTCATAGGATCACGATTCGTATTAGGAAGCTCCGTTTCTCGGAGGCTTATCTTTTGGTATGTTTCCACGAGTTGTAGGTTCTTGTACATTCGGGGTATGGCGGGGCCTGTCCGTCATAGTTGTTATTACATTCTTAGAGTGCGTAGTCTTGTTGTAGGCGGGGTTGTAAAGGATGTAGCTGTTCAATTCTGTATATATGCGAAAGCAACCGTTTTGGTTGGCCTGTTTTATTATCATATCTCTTGTTTCATATCTGTATGTTTTATTTCCGCTGGTTGTTCTCTGATGTTGTATCACTCGGGTGCCCGGGGTAAGGCACCAGTCACGGGCCCGGGATCGGGTCGTGACAAAATCTCTCATGGTCCAAAGCTTTTGTAAAAATATCAGCTAGTTGAGGCATGATATCAACATGTTCAATTTGAACTAGCTATTTTCCAACTAAATCTCTTAAAAAGTGATGTCTAATATCAATATGTTTTGTACGTGAGTGTTGAACTGAATTTTTGAAAATATTTATAGCACTCAAATTATCACAGTACAAAATCAAAATATTGCTAGTAAAACCATAGTCGTCTAACATGTGTCTTAGCCATATTACAACAACTTCCAGCTGCTACATATTCAAATTCAACACTTGAAAGTGAGACAGAGTTTTGTTTACGACTATACCAAGAAATGAGATTATTGCCAAGATAAAAATATCCTCCACTTGTACTTTTTCTATTATCTATGTTTCCAGCTCAATCCGAGTCACTAAATCCTATCAAGTTAGGATTAGTGTCTTTGAAATACCAAATTCTCAACTCACATGTGTCGGCAACATATCTAATGATATGTTTTACGGCATTTAAGTGGACAATTTTGGGACAAGCTTGGAATCGAGCACATACACAAACACTAAACATTATATCATAACGACTAGAAGTGAGATATAGAAGGCTACCTATCATAGATCGATACAATGTTGGGTCGACATTTTCACCAATATTAACCTTACATATCTTCTGCGATGATCCCATTGGCGATTTTATCTGTTTAGCATTTTTCAATCTAAACCTCTTAACTAGATTCTTGGCATATTTACCATGGGAGATGAAAATTCCATCTTCACATTGCTTAATCTGCAAGCCTAAAAAAAGTTAGCCCAATCATGCTCATTTCAAATGTCGATGACATAGTTTCAACAAATGAATTTAGGTACGACTGTGAAGTCGATCCAAAGACTATGTCATCCATGTAGATTTGAGAAATTATAATATGTACAATATTCTTTGGTTCTAATGTAGATATAAAATAAGAAAGACTAATCTTTTGGTGTATGGTTGACATACACACATACCTTATCATTTCTCTATAGTTGAGTGGTTCTTTGCCTCTTGTTCTAATTTCTTCAAAAACTCCCCCTATCACCTGGCCCGTGGGATGATTCTTCCTAATCCTTGATGAGGGTCCCTTCTAACTTGATCCAGCAATTCAACATTTAACTCCTCATCCGCACCTTCTATGATCTCTGGTTCAGGTTCAGATGTTGCTTCAGGTGTGGTAACATTTGGGGCAACATCTGGTTCTTCAGCACTCTACACATTTTTCACTGAAACTATAGTGTTATTTTAAGTTGCATTTCCTGTAGCAACAGAAAAATCATCAAAAATAACATTTACGGACTCTGATACAGTTTTGGTCCTTAGATTGTACACTCTGTAAGCATGACAATTTTGTGAATAGCCAACAAAAATTTCTTTATCACTCTTAGAGTCAAACTTAGCCAGATGATTTTTATCATTTGAAATGTAACAAATACACCAAAAACATGAACCTAACGGAAATTAGGTTTCTTTCAATTAATAATTTCATAGGGTGTCATCTTCGTTACAGGCCTAAAATATACTCTATTAGTGATGTGACAAGCAGTATTTAAGGCTTAAGTCCCAAAACATTTTGACAATTTTTTAGAACTAAGCATTACTCTAGCCATTTCTTGCAATGTTCTATTCTTCTTTTCTGCTACCCCATTCTGTTGAGAAGATTTGGGAGCAGAAAACTCATGGAAAAGTCCATTTTTCGCACAAAATTTTGTGAAGGAGTTATTTTCAAATTCCTTTCAATGGTCGGATCTAATCCGAAAAATAGGAGAATAGAACAAGTTCCTAATTCTAGAGTATAAAATTTTAAACATGTCAAAAGTTTGGGATTTTTCTTTCAAGAAATATATCCATGAAAATCTAGAAAAATCATCTACTATAACATAGAAATACCTCATGCCTCCTAGACTGTCTACCTAAATTGGACCTATAATATCCATGTGCAATAATTGAAAACAGTGAGACGTACATGAATGTTATCCGTCATTTTGAACAACATTATGGGAAACACTGGATTGCTTACCTTTTAGACAATCTTCACATACAGTTTTACCTTAATGGTTAAGATTGGGTAAGTCTCTAACCGCTTCATATGAGACCAATTTTTTTAAATTGCGGTAGCTGACATGCCCCAACTTTTGATGTCATAGTGTTGTGTCATCGATCTTGACACTATTACATATATTGCAAGATAATAATTATCACATGTTCTACTACCTGTCATGACACATTCATTAACTTCATTCGTAACTTTACAGACATTCTTATTAAAATTTACCTTAAGATTGTCATCACACAATTGACTAATACTAATCAAATTAATCATTAAACCCTCAACATGTAACACATTTGTTAAAGCTGGAAATCTATGAACATTCAAGATCCCTTTTCCAATTATTTTGCCTTTACTGTCACCTCCATAAGTTACGTTACCTCCATTGAATGACTCATAGTTCTTTAGAAACTCCTCTGTACCTGTCATGTGACGAGAACATCCACTATCAAAGTACCAAGAACCTGAAATGTTCGTTCTTAAAGCACTTATCACAATATTACAGGTTACATCAATTTTGGGAACCCAAACTCTTTTAAAACATGTTTTACCTTTAGGCTCAGAAATGTTGTTTCGAATGTTGTTTAATATGTTGGACAACCTTTTAGGCAATATTTCGCTCACAAAATCTTAAAGTTTGAAACAATATGGGTTTAACTATCCAGGGGAGTTACAGTGATGACACACAAACTTCATATTCTTTGACATATATGAGAACCTATTATTTAATCATTTTTCCTTTACAAAGCATATTTTCTCATTTTTTGTCAAACAAACTAGAGCATGTAGTTTTAAGAGAGTTTTCGTACCCAATATTTGCATGTGAAGGTTTACTAAAGCTGAGTATCTCATTCCATTTAGAAGTCCCTGAGTTGAACTTACGGAAGGTTGCTTCGGCTAAATCCAATTTTACACAAATCTTACTAAATTCAGTATTTTTTTTGGTAAGTGCAACTTCTAGACGGATTATTGTGTCTTTTAGATCTAGATTCTCACGAGTTAAAAAATTTACCTTTGTATCAACTTTTTCTTGGATTATATGATTAAGTATTTACAAATGCTTTGTAATTCATTAATCATGTCATTGTTGCATTAAACTCGATCCATACACTAGCCCCACCACTAGAAATAAAACTACTAAAGCAATTTACATCAGGATAGTTAAAGAATATATACCTTTCGGATGTTGCTGGAGATGCAGATGTTGTTGCAGATGTTGTGACATCTGAGGCAACATAATAAACGACATCTTCATTATCAGACAGAACTGTTCGTAAACAGTGGCCAACATTGCTTTTGATTCGACTTCTTGATCTATTTCCTCTTCTCCTTAATCGTCACTAAGTAAGACCCACAGATTCTTACGAAATTTCCTAAGAGTGGTTGCACATTCATTAACATAATGACCCCAACCTGAGCATGCATGATATTGCACAGACTCTAGTTGTTTGGAATCAAATTTGGTATGATCTGAATTGGTTCTTGTTATACCCCGTATTTCCAGAGTATGTACGTAAGGGAATACGTACAAAAATTTTGGCCTTAAAGTTAGCCTTGGACGTTTTTTTTGTACACAACTCACTAAAAGAATCGTTTTCGGACGAAAGCTTTCCACTTTTCGTAGGAAAATTCCGCTATGCCATTACTAATTTTGCGGATTTTTAGAGGCGAAACATTTTGGACCAACGAGGGCGACACTTGGCACCCTCCCATTGATGGACTTGAATCGTCCATTGGACGAAATTGGAGAGGAAGTGCACGTTTTTTGTGCCTTGTGCACAAGTCAAGGAGTTGGTAGGATATTTGTGTGGAGTAAATCTTCACCCTACACTTGCCTTGCACTTGTCTTAATCTTGGCCATTGGTTGGCCACTTCTTGACCTATAAATACCCCCTTAAAGATGAAGAGTTCTTCATCCACAAAGTTATCTTCCAAGTCTAAAAATCCTCTCCTCTCCCTTAGCCTTTCGTCCAACACCTCTCCCCCCCTTTGAGTGAGTTTGGCCGAGGGCCTACCCCCCCTAGCCTAGCCGAAATCTACCCCCCCTCCCTTGGTAGAAAGTTGTCTTCTAGTATTGTTATAATGCCCAAAATACCCTAGCCCAAATCCCTTAGTCCTTTGTAGAAGTTGTGAAGAACTTCTAAGGTTTCTCGAGACTCTGAGCGCATACAACTTAGGAGCTAAACCTTGCTCAGCGTGACTTTATCTAGGATATTATTGGGCTTACCGAGGTAACTAATCCTAACCTCTTTTGAATTAGAGAATACATCTTGTAGTAGTATTAGAATAAGTATTAAATACTTAGAAGAATATCACAGAATAGAATTGAACTGTTACCACAGTAGAAGGGTTTAAAAGAAGAATAATCAAATCAGATTTCACATAGATTGTTTTCACGATGACTTATATAGCTCACCGTAGGGAAGTCGCCCAACTTTCCATAGAATTGTGAACCCTCTGTTTAGAATGACCTTGAGTAGTCTTTGATAGATGTCGTGACTATTATGGTGACTCTCTGCGCGACATATTGACTTGGCGGTGGTTTTCATTGAGAAGGTATGTGATTCCTCCTAAAGCATGATATTTTACAATATATATATAGTACGGTGACGCGTACGTGTTAAGCGAATAATAACTACGCAATGTCTTTGACTTAAGCTGAATAATACTTACAAGAATGCCACGCTTAAGCTTGAATAATACTTACGGAATGCCTAACGCTTAAGCTTTGAATAACAAAGAACTGAAAGCATTTCAAAAGAATCTTGAATCATTTTTAATGAAGATAAATATTTGGTTTTAAAACAAAAGCTTAAGAGTTATACTAGCTTTATGGGAAGTTAGGTATAACAACTTAAGAAAGATAAAAAGGCTGTTTACTTGTTTGTTTATAAAAGCCTTGTATTGATTTACATTAAGTGTAGTAAGATTTGTGTGATAAGTAGACTATTATGATACTACCTGGGTTATTGTCTTGAAATGCTGTGTAAGGTGGTCATTCTTGTTGTGCTTACGTTGCTAACCGGTAAGTCCGTTGTACTGTTATCGTATCACCTACCCTCGATGTTATACCGCGGCTTGCCTCTCGATGCGGGTCTATACGGCTATGCGGTCCGTGAGACTATGCGAGCAGCGGTATGCTCGAGGATTGATCATTCGGGTGTTTAGCGACGCGGGATTCCTATGCGTCTGTTGAGACTACGCGTCTTTTGGCTATGCGGCTGCGGAGCCTAGGCGGATCCGGGTTAGCTGCCCCGATGCGGGAATACCTACGCGTGCGTGTGTGACCTATGCGAGCGGAAGTCGGGACTAGGCACGAGAATGATACTATGGGCGATCGCCTTGCTTGATCATTCGCGCCTAGAATAGACACATTCTGATTTTCCTATTATTGTTGTTTGTGATGTGGCACTATGTGCAATTGAACCGATTGTATTTGTGAAAAGGTTTTAAATACTTTGATTTCATTTCGATTCTTTATAGTTTCACATACTTGGTACTGTTATCTTGACCTCGCCTTGGCTGCGTTCATGCCGCAGTAAAGGCAAGCAGTGCTAGATCCGCATCCTTAGGATCTTTTGCGTTGGTGTCGTGAGCTCCATCTTCTCGGAGGCTCTACTTTTGGGTATGATCTCCTGTATTGTAGATAGTTTTATCTGATCGAGGTATGGCGGCCCCGTCCCGCCATAGTTGTTTACTTCCAGAGGTGCAGTAGTACTATTATGCGGTTGGGATGTAATCGCAAAACTTGAGTTATTTATATTATGCCGTAAGGCAAGCTTTTCACAGATAAACTGTTTGCTTTTACTATGTTTCTGTCTTGTTTTATATTTCATTGGTTACTCGATATATGACTACTTGGGTGCCGGAAGGCACGCCACGAACCCGAACGGGTCGTGACAAAAGTGGTATCGAGCGATTAATCCTCGGAAAGTGTCTACGCACCGTATCTAGTAAGTCTTGATTATCGGTGTGTTGTGCACCACACCAATAATCGTGAGGCTATAGGATATTTAGGATTGGTTTCCATTCTTCTCATTACGAGATCGTGCTTTAGAGGCGTGTTATAGGTTGGACCCTCTAACGTATTCCTTTCTAATGATTATGCCTCCACGTAAGGCAACCGGCCCGAAGGGCAAGGCGGAGGAGGCGCTAGCAGGACACCCAGAGTCACGAGGGCTCAGGCCCAGTCTATACCAGAGACGGCGAGTTCTATGGCGCCGCCGGCCCCAGCAGAGACCACAGTACCCCCACCTCCTGTCCCACAGCCTGGGGCGGAGGAGTTAGGGTACAAGGAGATGGCCCAGCTTTTGGCTAGAGTTGTGGCCAGATACGAGGATAGGCTGGATCGCGATTCAGCTCAGCTCAGCTCGCACCGTAGTGCACCCGAGGCGAATAGTTTGAGACTACGGATTTCCTTAGTTGTATCCTCCGAGTTTTACTGGTCGAGGGAGGATGATCCGCGAGTTCATCCGTCACCGCAGAGGATTATCGCGGGTGATCGGGCTTGAAGATCGAGTCTGTGACATTCGGTTCGCGGCCGCGTGATACCGCGATCGATTGGTTTGATTCATGGAGCTTTCGGGAGAGCATGCACTCAGCGGTATGGGATGAGTTTTGAGGCCTTTCACACACTTCTTGCCTCCGCATGAGGAGGGCACGGTGATAGATTCTGTTGGCCGAGACAGGAGGACGCGGTGAGGGAGTACAATGTCGAGTTTGATTCTTTGGCTCGATATGTCCCTGACCGTAGCAGATGGAGGACCGGGTGCATCGCTATGTCATCGGCTAGATGATTACATGGCCGAAGTCTTGTGCGGGTGTGTCCTTGACCGAGCATGGACATAACCCGTATGCAGCTCATGCACTAGATGCGCGAGCGTAGAGACCGCCGGTAGAGCGATATCAGCGAGAAGAAGGCCAAGACGGCCGGTTCTTTTGGTGGTTCTCAGGGTGGGCGGCATCAGCAGAAGTCCAGATTTGCACCACAGCCGGCGCAGAGCGCTCCTACCTCATTTTCGGTAAAGCGAGCGATCGGGCGGTCGGGGCCCCAGACTTGATTTCCGGTGTAGCAGTGCTAACCGTTCGAGGTCCGCTCGGTGCCCGTTGTGGTAGATACCATTCGAGTCAGTACTCGAGCTCGCTATACTTGTGGCCAGCAGGTCATTTCGCGAGTTTGTCCGACCGAGGCGGCTGGTAGTAGGGCCCGATACGAGGTGCATTGCCGCTTCTTCATCCTCGACGATTACTCGCCGAGGGCAAGGTACTCATGGACCCGGTCGCGCAGAGGTCGTGGCGCGGTCCCGATTCTAGCGGTCCTCGAACCGCATTTATGCTTTGTCCGTAAGCGAGATCGGAGGCCTCACTGATGTCGTCAGCAGTACATTATCGGTTCGGGTTTGATGTGTATGCTTTGATAGATCGGGTTCTACTGCCTATATATCTCCCTTGTTGCTAGTAGGATAGGGATAGAGCACGAGTCCATAGACCCTTTCGAGGTAGCTACGCGATGGGTGATTCGGTGGTAGCTCGGCGGGTATATAGAGCTTGTCTGTGACCATTTACGCGTCGGACCACAGCCGACTTGATAGAGTTGGAGATGATTGACTTCGACGTGATCATGGGATGGATTGGCTAGCTTCGCTATGCCAATGTAGGCAGAGAGAGTAATGCGGTTCGATTTCTGCGAGCGGTTGTTGAGTGAGGGGAGCACGGTATCGCCAGTGGTAGGTTTATTTCCTACCTCAAGGCTAGGAAGATGGTGCGAGGGGTATATCTACCATCTCGTTCGGGTGTTTGATCACGAAGGCTGCGGTACCAGATTTTCCGTCGATTCATGGTCGAGAGTTCCCGCACGTTTCCAGACGACCTCCGGGTATCCTCTCACGAGAGGAGATTGAGTTTTGTATTGACATATTGCGGACACTCGGCTATTTCCATTCCGCCATACGAATGGCACCGCCGAGTTGAGAGAGTGAAGGATCGGCTTAGAGATTTCTTTGGAGAAGCGGCTTCATCAGCCTAGTGTTTCTCCCCGGGAGCGCCGTATTGTTCGTGAAGAAGAAGGGCGGACGCTGCGCACGTGTGTTGATCTGACGGTGAACAAGGTGACCATTAAACGAATACCCTTCCCGTGATTGATGATTTGTTCGACCAGGCGGGCGCGAGATGTTTCTCCAAGATTGATCTGCGTTCGGGCTATCATCAGTTCGTGTCGAGAGTGGATGTCCCTAGATCGCATTCGGACGAGACGCATTATGAGTTCGTGGTCATGTCTTTTGGGTTGACCAATGCTCCGGCGGATTCATGGATTTGATGAACCGAGTGTTCAAACCATTTTGGACACGTTTGTGATAGTGTTCATTGATGATATCTTGGTTTATTCTCGCCAGAGCGGAGCATGCGAGCATTTGGCGATCTTGGCAGTTCTCCGACCAAAGAACAGACGCTAAGTTTTCCAAATGTGAGTTTTGTTGACTTGATGGCGTTTCTTGGGCATATTGCCGGGTGATGGCATTCAAGTGGATACGCCAAGATCGAGGCGACAGACTTGCCTAGACCTACTACTCCGGCAGAGGTTCGCAGATTTTACGGGCCTTGCGAGGATATTATCGGTGGTTCGTAGAGAAGTTTGCTTCTATCTACGCACCTTTGACTAGGTGACTCGAAGGCGCAAGTTTGATGGTGATGTTTGTGAGCGGGGTTTCCGATTCTTTGAAAGAGAGATCGACGACCGCCCCGTTCTTACTCTTCCGCAGGTCCAGATGGTTATGTCGTGTATTGTGACGCGTCGGCATCGGGTTGGGATGTGTGTTGATGCGGCATGGCGGGGTTATAGCATATGCATCCCGACAATCAAGAAACACGAGAGGAACTACCCCACCCATGATTTGGAGTTGGCGGTATGATTCACGCTTTGAAGATCCGAGGCACTATTTGTATGGGGTTCACGTGGATATTTTTACGCACCACAAGAGCCTCGGTATATCTTGACCAGAGGAGCTGAACTACGGCGAGGCGGTGGTTAGAGTTGCTTAAGGATTACGATGTTGATATCTGTACCACCCGGAAGGCCAATGTTGTGGCGATGCTCTTAGTCGTAGGTCGATGGGAGCCTATCGGATGCGCTAGAGAGGAGGGACATGGTTCGTGATTTGCATCGATTAGCGAGCCTTGGTGTCCGTTTGATTGATTACGATAGCGATGGGGTTAGAGTTCGGGAGGTTGCCGAGTCTTCCATCGTCGAGGAGGTGAAGAGGCAGCAGTTCGAGGATCCGCTTTGATTCGATATCGTGATCTGACTCTTCGTGAGGGCAAGGGTCCTTTGAGGTAGCACTGATGGGGTGCTAAGGTTTGAGGGCGCATGTGTTCGGATGTTTCGTGACTTGGCGAGTTCTTGGGAAGCACACGGCGGCGTTCTCTATCCATCCGGTCGACCAAGATGTACCACGACCTTAGATCCGTATTGGTGGGATGGCTTGAAGAGGGCGTTGCGAGTTCGTAGCTCGCCCGTGTTGTCGGCGTGAAGGTAGAGCACCGGAGGCCCGTGGTTTGTTACGCACGATTGAGATCCCGACCGAAGTGGAGGTAATCAACATGGACTTCATCACGGGATTACCTCGCACTCGGAGGAGACATGATTCTATATGGGTTATCGTCGACGGTGCGAAAATCAGCCCACTTTCTTCCGTCGGGGCGACTTTTCTGAGGATTATGCGGACTTTACATCAGAGATCGTCGATCGCATGGAGTCCCTACTTCGATCATATCGAGCAGGAGCCCGGTTTACGCTAACTTCGAGGTCCATCGAGGGGTTTAGGACGCAGTGAGCACGAGTATCGCATTTCATCCACGCATGCAGACGGCAGAGCGCACTATCTAGACTCTCGAGGATATCTTTGCGAGCTGTGTTATTGACCGGTGGTAGTTGGGAGGATCATTTGCCTCTAGTTGAGTTCGCATATAATAATAGCTACCACCCAAAGATTCGGATGGCGCCTTATGAGGCCTTGTATGGAGGAAGTGCGGATCGCCTATAGGTTGGTTCGATGTGGGCGAGTGCTAGTGGGACCAGATTTGGTGCGGCGCGATGGATAAGGTGAAGCTTATCCGAGAGCGGCTATTGACACTCGAGTCGATGTAAGTCGTATGCGGATCATCGTCGTCGGCATCTTGAGTTCGAGGTTCATGATTGGGTTTTCCTAAGGTGTCACCCATGGGGTGTGATGAGATTTGGGAAGAAGGGAAACTTCACCAGGTACATTGGGCGTTTCAGATTGTCGCAGGTAGGCAAGGTTGCCTATGAGTTGGATCTGCCGTCCGATTTGGAGGCGTGCATCCGATTTTCACGTATCTATCTTTGAGAGATGTATCGGGATCCATCTAGGTACACCCGACGACGATGTCCGTAACCGAGGGTTATCGTATGAGGAGGTTCCCATAGCGATAGTCGATCGTCAAGTTAGGCGTCTGACGAAGGGCGTGGCTTCCACAAAGTCTTGCGGAACGAGCTCGGGAGGAGATGGCGTGGGAAGCCGAGAGGACATGAGGCGTAAGTATCCTCACCTATTCCCCACACCTCCGGGTAATTCACTTTCCTACTTGTAAATTTCCATTATCATTTATGCCTAAGTGTTATTTTGTGGCCATGTGTGGCACTTACAAACCGTTTAAGCTTCTTCAGAATCGTCTTGAGAAGGAACATTCGACGAATGTTTCGGAGAGGAGAATGTTATACCCGTATTTCCAGAGTATGTACGTAAGGGAATACGTCTAAAAGTTTGGCCTTAAAGTTAGCCTTGACGCTTTTTTTGTACACAACTCACTAAAAGAATCGTTTTTGACGAAACGTTTCCACGGCTTCGTAGGAAATTTCGGCTATGCCATTACTAATTTTTGGATTTTTCAGAGGCGAAACATTTTGGACCAGCGGAGGGCGACACTTGGCACCCTCCCATTGATGGACAGAATCGTCCATTGGACGAAATGGAGAGGAAGTGCACGCGTTTGTGCCTTGTGCACAAGTCAAGAGTTGGTAGGATATTTGTGTGGAGTAAATCTTCACCCTACACTTGCCTTGCACTTGTCTTAATCTTGGCCATTGGTTGGCCACTTCGACCTATAAATACCCCTAAAGATGAAGAGTTCTTCATCCACAAAGTTATCTTCCAAGTCTAAAAATCCTCTCCTCTCCTTAGCCTTTCGTCCAACACCTCTCCCCTTTGAGTGAGTTTGGCCGAGGCCTACCCCTAGTGTAACGACTGCCCGGCCCGCATCGTGCCGCACTGGCACCCTAGTGATACATACATCGAGAAAATCAGCGGAACATAAAACATGAGTCATTTAACAAGAGATATAATAAATAAGCAAAGCAACCAAAAACGTTGCCTTGATATACATAAAACACGAGCAGTTTAATCCTTTTACAACCCCGCCACAACAAGATTACTGCACTTAAGATATCTGAATGACTATGACGGACAGGGCCCGCCATACCCCAATGTACAAGAACCTACAACTCAGAGGAACACCTGCCAAAAGATAAGCCTCGGAGAAACGGAGCTTGAATCGTTGAATCGTGATCATGGCGAGGATCCACGATCGATGTACCTCTACTGCGGCATGAACGCAGCCCCGGCGAGGTCGACAACAGTACCAAGTATGTGAAATCGCATAATATCGTAAATGAAATCATACTAGTCTATATAAAGCGAGACATGTATGATAACCAAACTACTGCCACAACATAAAGCGATCATCACTCGAATATAACTATGGGTCTCACGCCCACCACATCAATCGAGTTCGCATGGCCGCATGCCGAATATCGTGACGGTAGACATGTCCATGATGCAACAATAATACCAATGTCCGGCCACATGCCCCGAATTCGTGATCGGTGTAGACATGTCCATGTGACCTCAACAACAAGACAAAGAATCCAAATGGAAGCATACGTGCGCTACGCATCGTGGTCGGTATGTCCAAGGAAACAATAAGACAACTTTCCAAATGGGCGATACCCGCGGCGCCACGCATCGTGTCGCGATGTCCAAAAAGGAAATCCTGGCGATAATCGAAATGGAAACATACCCGCGCGCTACGATCGCGGTCGAGATATCCAAAGCGATTAACCACAAGACCTTAACCAAAATGGAAGCATACCCGCGCCACGCATCGTGTCGGTATGTCCAAAGCGATTAACAACAATAATACTATCAGCAGAACGCACTGCGGAATTTCTCCGTCACTGAAGACGTCCAAGTAAGTTCTCAACCAATCAACCGACCTCTATCGAGAGACGGAAACGTAAAACACAACGCTTGTACAATAAAGGCTATCATCACAAGCATAGGCAAGTTTCACAACAACAAGCATAGGCAAGTTTCACAACAACAAGCATAGGCAAGTTTCACACAACTCAAAGTACTTTCATTTTATGCCAAAGTCAGGTTTTTAACCCCAAAGTACTACATCGTTAAGTTCTTTTAAAAGAGATCCATTTCTTTTATAAGAGTCACCCGATACGTAGTATTAGAATGACCAACCCACCTTCCTTTTCAAAACCAAGTAACAACATTCTTTCCTAAGTTCCAGCTTTGCCTAGTTTGAATTACTCAAGCTTCTCATTTTCAAAAGGTTTCATAGTTCCCAAACTTAATCACTTGATTCCTTTTTAGAAACTGAGTAACATATGTCATATATGTGAGTAGTTTATTCTTGTTTATAACGATCTTATTACAATGACCATGATCTAGAAAATGTAATATCATTTTGTCTCATCTTAGCTTCATGCGGATGGAGGTTTCTACCGGTTTTAATACAACACATCATTATTCAATACATTTTCCTTTATTAACGCTGCAGTTGGTGCTGTCGATACACATTCGATTTCCAAATCAAGAAACATTATTCCTTTAAAAACCAAGTACTCATTACTCACGAATGAGGTTTCACACAACATCCACATTAAAACAAATAAGTTAAGTCTCTTATCTTATAAGATCAAGTCTCTTAACTTCTAACATCAGTAAACCATTTTCACCTACATAAGGTCGTTATAACTAACTTCCCATAAAGCTATTATAACACCCTATGTTTTAAACCAACCAAATCACTTAGCACATGTACGTCTACCGTACTACATAGTTCACACATATCATGCTAGAAGAGATAGGAAGAGGTTCACATACCTCGCGACGATTTATCGACAATAAGCAAAATGCTCCAAGTACTACAACCTTGCTAGCCCTTTCCACTCCTCGAGTAGAATACGCTACTCTTAGTACTTTCACCTATAAAGGTCACAAACGTCTATTAACCCCAAAACACAAGTTTCTATCTTTCTACAGAAAATTCAAGACCTCCCCGCAACAGCAGAAATCTCCTCCTCTATCGAGGCCGGCTTCCAAGCCAACCAGGGTGGGTTTAGACGTCTTACCGGACGTGTACAATTCTACACAAGTCTCATCGCAATACACCCTATGTAAATACAGTTCAGTTCAGTTCTTTATTCTTCAGGCTTAAGTCAAAAGACATTGCCGAATACTAAGTAGTTCTATATATAGTATACTTCAACTATATATTCAACCAAACATGTAATTTCCAATTACAATAGAGGGACAAGATAATTACCTCGATAAGCCCAAAATTATCCGAGTTTAATGTCGCTCCTGAGCAAGGTTTAGCTCCAGTGCGCCCAAACCACTCCAAACAACCCTTAGAAGTTCTAACCAACTTCTACTCACATACTTCAACCAACTATGAAGATTTCCTTGGTTTTGGTTTGAGACTAAAAGGACAAAAGGTAGTATTTCGGACTCTACGCAAAGAGGTATCTTTGGAATACTACAAGGTACAAGGCTAAGGTATTTTGGGCATTATAACAATACTAGGGGAGTATTTCTATACCACAACAAGGGGTATTATACGAAAACAACTAGGCTAGGGGGGGGGTACCCCACGGCTAGACCTCACAAGGGGAGGAGACCTCACCGGCCAAAGGCCACTTTCTGGGAGAGAGCACATGGACGAGAGTCAACCAGAGGGAGGGGAGGGATTCAAGACTTGGAAACATGTGTGGATGAATGAAGTCTTCACACCGGGGGGGTATTTATAGCAAACCCAAATGCCAACCAATGGCCAAGATCAAGCCATGTGCAAGGCAAGTGTAAGGCCTTGATCAAGCCAAGTGCACCCTAACCCCTACTCCACAAAACATGGCACAAGACAAGCCACAAAACAAGGCCAAAACAAGGCACAAACCAAGGAACCAATGGCCGAACGTGAGCCAATCGCCCGAGGTTGCCGCCCTTGTTTAATGTGAGGTGACACATGTCACCTCCCGTTGGTCCAAAATGTTTCGTCTCTCGGAAAAATCCGCAAAAATACAAAACGACATAGCCGAATTTTCCTTCGCAAGTTACGCGAAAACGTTTACGAAAACGACTCTAACCAAAGGTGTTGTGCACAAAGGTAACTTCGCCAAGCCTAGGCGGGGTGACACGTGTCACCCTCCTATCGCCCTCAAAAACGTCTTCGAAAAAAATCCACAATGGCCAAAATCTCAAAACAAAGTGGGCCCTACAAAATCAGAATTTCTCCGTGGCCCCACGTGACCATTTCCAGAAAATAAAATCTCAAAATTCTAATATAATCTATGAAGTCCAAATACCAAATGGGAATCCAATTCCCATTAACGAACCTTTTTCTTCACAAATAACCTAAACTTTTCCGCCAAAACTCGCATCTTTCTTTCTTTCAAAATTTACGCAGACGCCGCACGCACGTCCTCACATACATACCTCAGGTCACGACCCCGGCCCGTGGATCGTGCCTCACCGGCACCCAAGTAGTCATACATCGAGAAATCAATGAAATATAAAACAAGACATGAAACGATTTATAAAATAAGACACGCTTTATGTGAGAAAACATCGCTTTCGATATATATATAATCATAGTTCAAGAATTACATCCGAATAATCGCATAACATGACTACTGCACCTCAAGGAAATATACAACTATGGCGACAGGCCGCCATACCCTCGATCGCATAAACTATCTACAACAGGAGATCATACCAAAAGTAGAGCCTCGGAAGAGATGGAGCTCCCGACACCAACGTAGAGATCCTAAGGATGCGGATCTAGCACTGCTTGCCCTTACCGCGGCATGAACGCAGCCCCGGGCGAGGTCGACAACAGTACTAAGTATGCGAAATCAGAAGTACTTAAATGAAAACATATCATTTTTAAAACCGGTTACAAATATGCAGGAAACAACCAGGAAACCGCACATAGTGCCACATCACAAGCAAGAGCAACAATAGTAATCAGAATGAGTCTTGTCTAGGCCGCGAATGATCGAACAGGCCACTCGCCTCATCATCATTCCGCAGCCTAACTCGACTCCGAGTCCGCATAGGCCACTCACATGGGCCCGCATGAGGTATAACCCCGCATCGAGGGTAGCTACTCCTGCATCGCCCCGACTCGTCCGCATGGCCACAGCACCGCATGAGGCATAACCCCGCATACTAACTCGAACTCTGAGCTCGCATAGGCCCCGACCCGCATGAGGTATTCTCGAATCATGGTCCTGCATCACTCGAGTCTACCCCGCACGGAGGCCGCTTAACCCGTATCATCTCAAGAGGTGAGTGATAGTATACTAACATAACAACTTATCTTTAAACAACATAAGCACAACAAGGATACTCACCTATACAAGCGTTACAAGATACTAACACACATAGCATCATATCATGTCTACTTATCAAACCATCTTATTATTCTTTTCACAATATAAGTCCATTATAAACACATAGGCAAACTCGTTTCTTTTATCAATCTTAAGTGGTTATACTTAACTTCCCATAAAGCTAGTATAACTCTTAAGCTTCGCTTTTAAAAACCAATTAGTTCTCTTACATTAATATGATTCATTAGTCTTTTGAAATGTTTTGATTCTTTATTATTCAGCTTAAGCCGAGGCATTGCCGTAAGTATTATTCAGCTTAAGTCAAAGACATTGCCGTAGTTATATTGTAAGATATCATGCTTTAGGAAGAATCACATACCTTCTCAGCGAAAACCACCTGCCAAGTTGAATATGTCGCGCGCAGAGAGTCGGCCTATAATAGTCACAGATATCTATGCAAGACTACTCAAGGTCATTCTAAACAGTGGGTTCATAATTCTACGGTAAGTCGGGCAGACTTCCTACCGGTGAGCTATATAAGTTCATCGTGAAACAAATTCTATGTAAGTACTGATTTGATTATTCTTCTTTAAACCCTTCTAAGTGATTAACGGTTCAATTCTATTCTGTGATATACTTCTAAGTATTTATACTTATCCTTATACTACAACAGTATATATATTCTAATTCAAAAGAGGGTTAGGATTAGTTACCTCGGTAAGCCCAATAATATCCTAGAAAAAGTCGCGCCTGAGCAAGGTTTTGCTCCTAAGTTGTATGCTCCAAGAACCTTAGAAGTTCTTCACAACTTCTACTAAGTACTAAGGTATTTGGGCTAGGTATTTTGGGCATTATAACGATACAAGAAGGTAACTTTTCTACCAAGGAGGGGGTAGATTTTTGGCTAGGCTAGGGGTATTCGCCAAGGGCCTTCATGAGGGGGAGGTGTTTTGGACGAGAAGACTACAAAGGGAGAGGAGAGGACTTGTCAAGACATTGAAAGTAATTTGTGGATGAAGAACTCTTCATCTTAAGGGGGTATTTATAGGTCAAGAAGTGGCCAACCAATGGCCAAGATTTAGACAAGTGCAAGGCAAGTGTAGGGTGAGGATTAACTATACACAAATATCCTACCAACTCCTTGACTTGTGCACAAGGCACAAAAACGTGTTCTCCTAGTCCAAATCGTCCCAATGGACGATTTCAAGTCCATCAATTGGAGGGTGACAAGTGTCGCCCTCCCGTTGGTCCAAAATGTTTCGTCTCTCGGAAAAATCCGCAAAAATAAGAAATGGCATAGCCGGAATTTACTCTACGAAAGCTGTGGAAACGTTTCGTCGGAAAACGATTCTTTTAGTGAGTTGTGTACAAAATAAAACGTCCAAGGCTTATCTTTAAGGCAAGACTTTCGTACGTATTCCCTTACGTACATACTCTGGAAATACGGGGTATAACATTCTCCCCTCCTTAGAAACATTCGTCCCGAATGTTCCTTCCCAAGACAGTTATCGAAGAAGCTTAAACAGTTGTAAATGCCACACACGGCCACAGAGCAACACATAGGCAGAAACGATAACGAAAATTTGTAAGTAGGAAAGTGAATTTACCTGGAGGTGTGGGGAATAGGTGAGGATACTTCCGCCTCATGTCCTCCTCGGCTTCCCATGTCATCTCCTCCCTGAGCTCGTTCCGCCACAAGACTTTGACGGAAGCCACGTCCTTCGTCCGCAGACGCCTAACCTGACGATCGACTATCGCTATGGGAATCTCCTCATACGATAACCCCTCGGTCACCTGGACATCGTCAATCGGGTGCACCCTAGATGGATCCCCGATACATCTCTCAAAGATAGATACGTGAAACACCGATGCACCGCCTCCAGACGGACGGCAGATTCAACTCGTAGTAACCTTGCCTACCTCGCGGACAATCTGAAACGGCCCAATGTACCTTGGGCTGAGCTTCCCCTTCTTCCCGAATCTCATCACACCCTTCATGGGTGACACCTTTAGGAAAACCCAATCATGAACCTCGAACTCAAGATGTCGACGACGATGATCTGCATACGACTTCTGTCGACTCTGAGCTGTCAATAGCCGCTCTCGGATAAGTTTCACCTTATCCATCGCTCGTACCAAATCCGTCCCACTAGCCGCCGCCCACATCGAACCAACCTATAGGCGATCCGCACTTCCTCCCATACAAGGCCTCATAAGGCGCCATCGAATCTTTGGAGTGGTAGCTATTATTATACGCGAACTCAACTAGAGGCAAATGATCCTCCCAACTACCATCGGTCAATAACACAGCTCGCAAAGATATCCTCAAGAGTGCGGATAGTGCGCTCGTCCGTCTGTCTGTGGATGAAATGCGATCTGTGCTCACTGCGCCCCTAAACCCTCTCGAAGGACCTCCAGTTAGCCAGAATCGGGCTCTGTCTGCGATATGATCGAAGTAGGGACTCATGCATCGACGAACTCTCGGATGTAAAGTCCGCATAATCCTCACCGAAAAGTCGCCCCGACGGAAGAAAGTGGGCTGATTTCACCGCCGACGATAACCCATATAGAATCATGTCTCATCCGAGTGCGAGGTAATCTTGTGATGAAGTCCATGTTGATTACCTCCCACTTCCGGTCGGATCTCAATCGTCAGAACAAACCACCGTGCCTGCGTGCTCTACCTTCACTGCCGACAACACGCACCGAGCTACGAACTCGCAACGCCCTCTTCAAGCCATCCCACCAATACACGATCTAAGGTCGTGGTACATCTTGGTCGACCCGATGGATAGAGTAACGCTGCAGTGTGCTTCCCAAGAACTCCGCGAAGTCCTCAAACATCCGAACACACACCGCCCTCAAACCTTAGCACCCCATCGTGCTACCAAAAGGACCCTTGCCCTCACGTAAGAGTCAGATCACGATATCGAATCAAAGCCGATCTCGAATCGTTGCCTCTTCACCTCTCGACGATGGAAGACTCGCAACCTCACGAACTCTAACCCCACCGCTATCGTAATCAATCAAACGGACACCAAGGCTCGCTAATCGATGCAAATCACGAACCATGTCCCTCCTCTCTAGCCGCACATCCGATAGGCTCCCATCGACCTACGACTAAGAGCATCCGCCACAACATTGCCTTCCCGTGGTATAGGATATCAACATCGTAATCCTTAAGCAACTCTAACCACCGCCTCGCCGTAAGTTCAGCTCCTCCGTCAAGATATACCGGAGGCTCTTGTGGTCCGTATAAATATCCACGTGAATCCCATACAAATAGTGCCTCCAGATCTTCAAAGCGTGAATCACTACGCTAACTCCAAATCATGGGGGGTAGTTCCTCTCGTGTTTCTTCACCGTCGGGATGCATATGCTATAACCCCGCCATGCCGCATCAATACACATCCCAACCCGATGCTCGACGCATCACAATACACGACGTAACCATCCGACCTCCGGAAGAGTAAGAACGGGGCGGCCAATCTCTCTTTCAAAGAATCGAAACCCCGCCACAAGCATCACCATCGAACTTGGCCGCCTTCCGAGTCACCTAGTCAATGGTGCAGATAGAAGCAAACTTCTCCACGAACCGCCGATAATAACTCGCAAGGCCCGTAAAATCGCGAACCTCTCGCGGAGTAGTAGGTCTCGCCAAGTCTCGATCGCCGATCTTGGCCAGATCAACTCGAATGCCATCACCCCAATATGCCCAAGAAACGCCATCAAGTCAACCAAAACTCACATTTGGAAAACTTGGCATAATCGCTGATCTCGAGAATCACAAGACAGCCTCAACGCTCCGCATGCCTCCGCCCGAGCGAATAAACCAAGATATCATCAATGAACACTATCACAAACGTGTCCAAAATGGTTTGAACACTCGGTTCATCAAATCCATGAATACCACGAGCATCGTCAACCCAAAAGACATGACTCAACTCATAATGCCCGCACGTCCGAATGCACCCTAGTGGACATCCACCTCTCGACACGAACTCGATGATAGCCCGAACGCAGATCAATCTTGAGAAACATCTCGCGCTCGCAATCGGTCGAACAAATCATCAATCACGGGAGGGTATTCGTTTAATGGTCACCTTGTTCACCGCTCAGAATCAACACACATGCGCAGCGCCCCGCCCTTCTTCTTCACGAACAATACGGCGCTTCGTGGAGAAACACCGGGCCTAATGAAACCCTTCTCTAGCAAATCCCTAAGCCGATCCTTCACTCTCTCAACTCGGCAGTGCCATTACGTATGGCGAATGGAAATAGCCGAGTATCCGCAATATGTCAATACAAAACTCAATCTCCTCTCGGGAGGATACCCGGAGGTCATCCGGGAACACGCCCGGGAACTCGCGACTACGGAATCGATCAAAATCTGCACCGCTGCCTCGATCAAACACTCGAACTAGATGGTAGATATACCCTTCTCGCACCATCTTCCTAGCCCGGAGGTAGGAAATAAACCTACCTCTGGCGATACCGTGCTCTCCCACTCAACAACCGGCCTCAGAAACCGAACCGCATTTACTCTCTCTCAGCCTACATTGGCATAACAAGAAGCTAGCCAATCCATCCCCATAATCACGCCGAGTCAATCATCTCCAACTCTATCAAGTCGGCAGTGGTCCGACGATCAGAATGGTCACAGGACAAGCCCTATATACCCGCCGAGCTACCACCGAATCACCCATCGGCGTAGCTACCTCGAAAGGGTCTATGGACTCGTGCTCTATCCCTATCCTACTAGCAACAAGGGAGATATATAGACGAGTAGAACCCGATCTATCAAGGCATAAACATCAAACCCGTAAACCGATAAGGTACCGTGACGACATCGCGAGGCCTCACGATCCCGCTTACCGGACAAAGCATAAATGCGTTCGAGGACCGCTAGAATCTGAGACCCGAGCCACGACCTGCCGCGACTGGCCGACCCATGAGCACTCGCCCCGGCGAGTAATCGTAGGAGATGATGAAGCGGCACGTAACTCGGCGCCGAGCCCTACCACCACGCCTGGCCGGACAAGCCGCAGTGACCGCCGCCACAATCGTAATAAGCTCCAAAAGTAGTACCACACTTCCGTAATGGGATCCCCGACGCCACACCGGGTGGTCCCGATCGCCGCACTCTGCTACTCGACGCCCGCCACAAGCCCTGGCCCGCCAAAACTCGGGCCGGCCGAGGACGCGCAGAGTGCTCGAGCCGGCCGTGGTGCGACCCAGATCGCCGCCGAGGCCGCCCACCACGATAACCACCAAGACCCTCCCGCCCCGGCCTTCTTCGCCGCTGCCGCCCACTCGCCGACCTTCGCGCCTCGCATCCAAGGGCGTGAGCTCGCACGCGTAATGCCCATACCCTACCGAGAGAAACCCCGCATACATGACTCGCCATATAGTCGCTTCAGCCCTGACATAGCGGTGTACCCTATCCTCCATATCGCTACCAATGCCGGGACATATCGAGCCAATGAATCAAACTCGACATTGTACTCCCGACAAGGCCCTCTCTCGCCTCGCAGAAAAATCTATCGGCCGCGCCTCTCATCCGCGAGGCAAGAAGTGAGTGAGGAAAGCCTCCGAGAACTCATCCCAAGTAGCTGGGACGCGTGCTTCCCGATAACTCCCATGAATCAAACCAATCGATCGCGTATCACGCACCTATGTGAACCAAAGATCACGGACTCGGTCTCCGACGCCCGATCACTCTCAAAATCCTTCAAGCCGACGGATGAACTCCTGCGGATCATCCTCCGCCTCGACCCATAAAACTCCGTGGCTACAACTCAAGAAATCTCGTAGCCTCAAACTATCTCGCCTCGGTGTACCACGGCGCGACCGAGCCGAGCTGAACTGAACCGCCAGATCCAATCTCTCTCGTATCGGGCCACAACTTTAGCCAAAAGTGGGCTATCTCTCAGAGCCTAACTCTCCGCCCAGCCGTGGGGCGAGGTGTGGGTACCGTGGTTCAGGCTGGGCCGGGCGGCGTCATAGAACTCGCCGTCTCGTATAGACCGGGCACGAGCCCTCGTGACTCTGGGTGTCTCGCTAGCGCCTCACGCCTTGCCCTTCTGGCCCGGTTGCCTTACGTGAGGCATAATCACATGGGAAAGGAATACGTTAGAGGGTCCAACCTATAACACGCCTCTAAAGCACGATCTCGTAATGAGAAGAATGGAAACCAATCCTAAATATCCTATAGCCTCACGATTATTGGTGTGGTGCACAACACACCGATAATCAAGACTCTACTAGATACGGTGCGTAGACACTTTCCGAGGATTAATCGCTCGATACCACTTTTGTCACGACTGTTCGGCCCGTGGATCGTGCCTTACCGGCACCCAAGTAGTCATACATCGAGAAATCAGCGAAATATAAAACAATACATGAAACAGATTTATAAAATAAGACATACGCTTTATGTGAGAAAACACGCTTTCGCATATATATATAATCATAGTTCAAGAAGCATCCGACAATCGCATAAACATGACTACTGCACTCTAAGGAAATATACAACTATGGCGGACAGGGCCCCGCCATACCACGATCGCATAAAACTATCTACAACAGGGAGATCATACCAAAAGTAGAGCCTCCGGAAGAGATGGAGCTCCCGACACCAACGTAGAGATCCTAAGGATGCGGATCTAGCACCTGCTTGCCCTTACCTGCGGCATGAACGCAGCCCCCCGAAGGAGGTCAGTACAACAGGTACTAAGTATGCGAAACTGTAAAGTACTTAAATGAAAACATATCATTTTTAAAACCAGTTTACAAATATGCAGGAAACAACCAAGGAAACCGCACATAGTGCCACATCACAAGCAAGAGCAACAATAGGTAACTGTAATGAGTCTTGTCTAGGCTGCGAATGATCGAAACAGGGCCACTCGCCCCCATCATCATTCTGCAAGCCTAATCGACTCCGAGTCCGCATAGGCCACTCACGTGGGCCCGCATGAGGTATAACCCCGCATCGAGGGTAGCTACTCCGTAAGATCGCCCCGACTCATTGTCGCATGGCCACACTGCATCGCGTGAGGCATAACCCCGCATACTAACTCGAACTCGTAGCTCCGCATAGGCCCCTGGACCCGCATGAGGTATTCTCGAATCACGGTCCTGCATCGCTCGAGTCTACCCCGCGACGGAGGCCGCTTAACCCCGTATCATCTCAAGAGGTGAGTGATAGTATACTAACATAACAACTTATCTTTAAACAACATAAGCACAACAAGGATACTCACCTATACAAACGTTACAAGATACTAACACACATAGCATCATATCATGTCTACTTATCAAACCATCTTATTATTCTTTTCACAATATAAGTCCGTTATAAACACATAGGCAAACTCGTTTCTTTTATCAATCTTAAGTGGTTATACTTAACTTCCCATAAAGCTAGTATAACTCTTAAGCTTCGCTTTTAAAACCAATTAGTTCTCTTCATTAATATGATTCATTAGTCTTTTGAAATGTTTTGATTCTTTATTATTCAGCTTAAGTAGTGAGGCATTGCCGTAAGTATTATTCAGCTTAAGTCAAAGACATTGCCGTAGTTATATTGTAAAATATCATGCTTTAGGAAGAATCACATACCTTCTCAAATAAAACCACCGCTAAGTCAATATGTCGCACAGCAGAGTCGGCCTATAATAGTCACAGATATCTATTAAAGACTACTCGAAGGTCATTCTAAACAGGGTTCATAATTCTACTGTAAGTGGGCAAAGACTTCCCTACCCGGTGAGCTATATAAGTCTACTGTGAAACAGTCCTATGTAAGTACAGTTTGATTATTCTTCTTTTAAACCCTTCTAAGTGATTAACAGTTCAATTCTATTCTGTGATATACTTCTAAGTATTTATACTTATCCTTATACTACAACAGTATATATATTCTAATTCAAAAGAGGGTTAGGATTAGTTACCTCGGTAAGCCCAATAATATCCTAGAAAAAGTAGCGCCGGAGCAAGGTTTTGCTCCTAAGTTGTATGCTCCAAGAACCTTAGAAGTTCTTCACAACTTCTACTAAGTACTAAGGTATTTGGGCTAGGGTATTTTGGGCATTATAACGATACAAGAAGGTAACTTTTCTACCAAGGGAGGGGGGGGTAGATTTTTGGCTAGGCTAGGGGAGTATTCGGCCAAGGGCCTTCACAAGGAGGGAGGTGTTTTGGACGAGAAGACTACAAAGGGAGAGGAGAGGATTTTTCAAGACTTGGAAAGTAATTTGTGGATGAAGAACTCTTCATCTTAAGGGGGGTATTTATAGGTCAAGTGGCCAACCAATGGCCAAGATTTAGACAAGTGCAAGGCAAGTGTAGGGTGAGGATTAACTATACACAAATATCCTACCAACTCCTTGACTTGTGCACAAGGCACAAAAACGTGTTCCTCTAGTCCAAATCGTCCCAATGGACGATTTCAAGTCCATCAATTGGAGGTGACAAGTGTCGCCTCCCGTTGGTCCAAAATGTTTCGCCTCGGAAAAATCCGCAAAAATAAGAAATGGCATAGCCGGAATTTACTCTACGAAAGTCGTGGAAACGCTTTAGTGAAACGATTCTTTTAGTGAGTTGTGTACAAAATAAAACGCCCAAGGCTTATCTTTAAGGCAAGACTTTCGTGACGTATTCCCACGCATATACTCGGAAATACGGGTATAACACCGCAACTACGGTATAACATTCTCCTTCCTTAGAAACATTCGTCCCGAATGTTCCTTCTCAAGACGGATATCGATGAAGTTCCTCTAACAAGTTGTCAACGCCATACGCCACGAAATAACACACGTTATCTTCCTTCCTTACTCGTCGTGCCCTTCTCGAACACTTGAACTCTTCTAGTATACGCACCATACTTGACCATTACTTGCTTCGAAAATCTCCGAGTCACTACCTCCAAACTTGGTCATCTTACTAACCTCAAACTTCCTTAAGGCCATTCCCGGCCTTTACGAACCGCTCGTCGAACGCGTCCACGAACTCATACGATGATCATACAAACTTGGGCCTAGCATCCTCGTGACCCTACCACCGGCGACCACCCAGAACTGGCCCCACCCCAAATCGGTTACGGTTTGACCCGCAAATGGTCCTAAACCCGACCCCAACTGCGAAACTCTTGTTCCCGATCCGAACAATCTTACTAATTCACATCATGAAAGCTACCACTTCCGTCTCACACTACCCACGGACTTATCACACAAATAAATCCCACGTATACTACTACTGCGATAAAAGTCAAACATAAAACGAATCTTTAATCTCAAGACGACCTTACCCTAAGGTCTCGCCGTGACATAGTCTAAGGTTCACACTTACCATGCCCCCATCGTAACCTCCCAACTAAACATGTTTTCAAACTCACAATATCACAATGCTATCCGTACATAGCACACAATAATGAGATCATCATAACAAGCATACCAAAACTCTAGAGGTTAAGGATATACACAAGCTACCGCTCCACTCTAATCATAGGCACACCTGCAGGCGCATACCGTAGAAGGTGATGAACCAGCCACAGATCACGAAGTCGAGTCGTAACATCCGCGCTTCCTGGTAGGACAGCCTCGCAAATGGCCCCGCTGGCCGCATGCAAAACAAACTCCCAATCTAGCACGACACTCTCCAAAATGGAGTCTACCACAATGGTCACAACGAGGTAGGGGTGGCTTCACCGTTAACACCCCGCTTCGCGAAAATCGAACCTCGAGCCACGACCGCCTCAAGACGGTGGAGGACCACTGCACGCGGGGTATATAACTAGCTCGCCGAGGCGGTCCGCCTCGAAAGCCACCAAAGGACTCGCCCCGGCCCTCTTCGCTGATCCGGTCATTCCGTCGACCCTCCGTGCCTCGCATCCTAGTGCGTGAGCTGCGTGCGGCAATGTCCATGCGGTGAAGAGAAACACCCGCACAAGATTCGCCATATAATCATCAAGCCCGGGCGTAGCGATGCACCCTATCCTCCATATTCGCAACTAGCGCAGGACATATCGAGCCAAAGAATCGAACTCGACATTGTACTCCCGACGGTCGCCTCTCTCTCAATAACAAAAATGTTTACCGCGTCTCCTCATCCGCGGAGGCAAGAAGTGCGTGAGGAAAGCCCGAAAACTCATCCCATACTGGAGGTGCATGCTCTCCCGAAAGCTCCATGAATCAAACCAATCGATTGCGGTATCACGCGGCCGACGCGAACCAAAGGTCACGCACTGGGTTCGAAGCCTTGATCACCCGCATGATCCGTCAGAATCGCCGGATGAACTCCTCGCGATCATCCTCGAGCCTCGACCCATAAAACTCGCGCTACAACTCGGAAAGTCCGTAGCCTCAAACTATCTCGCCGGGTGAACCATCGGTGCTCGAACCGAATCGCCAGATCCACTGCCTCATATCCGCCACAACTCGCCAATAATCGGGCCATCTCTCGCGTGACCCATCTCCCTGCTTCCGCATGGGGACCGAGGCTCAGTATCAGTAGTCTCATCGCCCATCGCTGCGCTCTAAACTCGCTGGTGGCGGGCGTCGCGAAACCCGCCGTCAAGCACAACCTCAGTCTTGCGGGCTCGCGCTCGTACTCTCTGTATCTCACTAGCGGACTCCTACCGCTTTTCCTTCTGGGCTCGTTGCCTTGCGCGGAGGCATAACTGGTAAAAACGAGATACGTCAGAGGGGTCCAACTTACAACACAGCTCTAAGGCACGATCTCAGGATGAGAAGAATGGAAACCAATCCTAAATGTCCTGCCTCCTGATTATAGATGTGGTGCACAACACATCGATAATCAAGACTCTACTAGACACGGTGCAGACACTTTCCGAGGATTAATCGCTGCGATACCACTTTTGTAACGACTCGCCCGGTTCGATCGTGCCGCACTGGGCTCCCTAGTGATACATACATCAGAGAAAATCAGCGGAACATAAAACATGAGTCATTTAACAAGAGATATAATAAATAAACAGGCCAACCAAAAGCAAATTGCCTTGATATACATAAAACACGAGCAGTTTAATCCTTTTACAACCCCGCCCACAACAAGATTACTGCACTTAAGATATACACGACTATGACGGACAGTGGCCCCGCCATACCCCTGAATGTACACGAACCTACAACTCGTGGAACACCTACTAAAAGATAAGCCTCGGAGAAACGGAGCTTGAAATCTGTTGAATTGTGATCTCATGGCGAGGATCCACGATCGATGTACCTACTGCGCAGATGAACGCAGCCTCAAGCGAGGTCGATAACAGTACCAAGTATGTGAAATGCATAATATCAGTAAATGAAATCATACTAGTCTATATAAAGCGAGACATGTATGATAACCAAACTACGATCACAACATAAAACGATCATCACTCCAATATAACTATGGGTCTCACGCCCACCACATCAATCGTTCGCATTACGCATGCCCCGAATATCGTGACGGCAGACATGTCCATGATGCAACAATAATACCAATGTCCCATGGCCACATGCCCGAATTACGCCGATCGGTAGACATGTCCACGTGACCTCAACAACAAGACAAAGAATCCAAATGGAAGCATACCCGCGCGCTACGATCGTGTCGGTATGTCCAAGAAACAATAAGACAACTTTCCAAATGGACGATACCCGCGCTACGATCGTGTCAAGATGTCCAAAAGGAAATCACTGGCGATAATCGAAATGGAAACATACCCGCGCGCCACGATCGTGTCGATATATCCAAAGCGATTAACCACAAGACCTTAACCAAAATGGAAGCATACCCGCAGCGCTACGCATCGTGTCGGTATGTCCAAAGCGATTAACAACAATAATACTATCAGCAGAACGCACTGCGGAATTTCTCGTCACTGCCAAGACATCCAAGTAAGTTCTCAACGATCCAACCGACTTATCGAGACGCGGTAACACGAAAACACAACGCTTGTACAATAAAGGCTATCATCACAAGCATAGGCAAGTTTCACAACAACAAGCATAGGCAAGTTTCACAACAACAAGCATAGGCAAGTTTCACACAACTCAAAGTACTTTCATTTTATGCCAAAGTCGGGTTTTAACCCCAAAGTACTACATCGTTAAGTTCTTTAAAAGAGATCCATTTCTTTTATAAGAGTCACCCGATACCGTAGTATTAGAATGACCAACCCACCTTCCTTTTCAAAACCAAGTAACAACATTCTTTCCTAAGTTCGGTTTGCCTAGTTTGAATTACTCAAGCTTCTCATTTTCAAAAGGTTTCATAGTTCCCAAACTTAATCACTTGATTCCTTTTAGAAACGGTGAGTAACATATGTCATATATGTGAGTAGTTTATTCTTGTTTATAACGATCTTATTACAATGACCATGATCTAGAAAATGTAATATCATTTTGTCTCATCTTAGCTTCATGCAGATGGAGGTTTCTACCGGTTTTAATACAACACATCATTATTCAATACATTTTCCTTTATTAACGCTGCGTTGGTGCTGTCGATACACATTCCGATTTCGAAATCAAGAAACATTATTCCTTTAAAACCAAGTACTCATTACTCACGAATGAGGTTTCACACAACATCCACATTAAAACAAATAAGTTAAGTCTCTTATCTTATAAGATCAAGTCTCTTAACTTCTAACATCAGTAAACCATTTTCACCTACATAAGGTCGTTATAACTAACTTCCCATAAAGCTATTATAACACCCTATGTTTTAAACCAACCAAATCACTTAGCACATGTACGTCTACCGTACTACATAGTTCACACATATCATGCTAGAAGAGATAGGAAGAGGTTCACATACCTCGCGACGATTTATCGACAATAAGCAAAATGCTCCAAGTACTACAACCTCGCTAGCCCTTTCCACTCCTCGAGTAGAATACGCTACTCTTAGTACTTTCACCTATAAAGGTCACAAACGTCTATTAACCCCAAAACACAAGTTTCTATCTTTCTATAGAAAATTCGGCAGCACCTCCCCCCCCCCGCAACAGCGTAAATCTCCTCCTCTATCGAGGCCGGCTACCAAGCCAACCAGGGGGGGGGTTTACACGTCTAACCGGACGTGTACAATTCTACACAAGTCTACTGCAATACAGTCCTATGTAAATACAGTTCAGTTCAGTTCTTTATTCTTCAGGCTTAAGTCAAAAGACATTGCCGAATACTAAGTAGTTCTATATATAGTATACTTCAACTATATATTCAACCAAACATGTAATTTCCAATTACAATAGAGGGACAAGATAATTACCTCGATAAGCCCAAAATTATCCGAGTTTAATGTCGCTCCTGAGCAAGGTTTAGCTCCACTCCGTGCGCTCCAAACCACTCCAAACAACCCTTAGAAGTTCTAACCAACTTCTACTCACATACTTCAACCAACTATGAAGATTTCCTTAGGGTTTTGGTTTGAGACTAAAAGGACAAAAGGTAGTATTTCCGGACTCTACGCAAAGAGGTATCTTTGGAATACTACAAGGTACAAGGCTAAGGTATTTTGGGCATTATAACAATACTAGGGAGTATTTCTATACCACAACAAGGGTATTATCTGAAAACAACTAGGCTAGGGGTACCATGGCTAGACCTCATGAGGGAGGGAGACCTCACCGCCAAAGGCCACTTTCGAGGGGAGAGGAGCTCTTGGACGAGTCAACAAGAGGGAGGAGGATTCAAGACTTGGAAACATTTGTGGATGAATGAAGTCTTCACAGGGGGTATTTATAGCAAACCCAAATGCCAACCAATGGCCAAGATCAAGCCATGCAAGGCAAGTGTAAGGCCTTGATCAAGCCAAGTGCACCCTAACCCTACTCCACAAAACATGGCACAAGACAAGCCACAAAACAAGGCCAAAACAAGGCACAAACAAGGAACCAATGGCGGCGTGAGCCAATCGTCGAGGTTGCCGCTGTTTCGATGTGAGGGTGACACGCCACCCTCCCGTGGTCCAAAATGTTTCGTCTCGGAAAAATCCGCAAAAATACAAAACGACATAGCCGAATTTTCCTTCGCAGTTACGTAAAACGTTTCGTCGAAAACGACTCTAACCGCAAGTGCACAAAGGTAACCGCCAAGCCACCAGGCGGGGTGACACGTGTCACCCTCCTATTGGCCCTCAAAACGTCTTCGAAAAAATCCACAATGGCCAAAATCTCAAAACAAAGTGGGCTACAAAATCAGTAAATTTCTCCGTGGGCCCACGTGACCATTTCCAAAATAAAATCTCAAAATTCTAATATAATCTATGAAGTCCAAATACCAAATCTGGGAATCCAATTCCCATTAACGAACCTTTTTCTTCACAAATAACCGGAAACTTTTCCGCCGAAAACTCACATCTTTCTTTCTTTTCAAAATTTCTGCCGTACGCTCGCACGTACGTCCTCACATACATACCCTGCAACTACGGGGTATAACACCTAGCCTAGCCGAAATCTACCCCCCTCCCTTGGTAGAAAGTTGTCTTCTAGTATTGTTATAATGCCCAAAATACCCTAGCCCAAATCCCTTAGTCCTTTGTAGAAGTTGTAAAGAACTTCTAAGGTTTCTCGAGACTCTGAGCGCATACAACTTAGAGCTAAACCTTGCTCAAAGCAACTTTATCTAGGATATTATTGGGCTTACCGAGGTAACTAATCCTAACCTCTTTGAATTAGAGAATACATCTGTAGTAGTATTAGAATAAGTATTAAATACTTAGAAGAATATCACGAATAGAATTGAATATTACCACAGTAGAAGGGTTTAAAAGAAGAATAATCAAATCAGACTCACATAGGATTGTTTTTCACGATGACTTATATAGCTCACCGGGTAGGGAAGTCTTGCCCAACTTTCCATAATTGTGAACCTCTGTTTAGAATGACCTTGAGTAGTCTTTGATAGACGTGTCTGACTATTATAGGCTGACTCTCTGCGCGCGACATATTCAACTTGGCAGGTGGTTTTCGCTGAGAAGGTATGTGATTCCTCCTAAAGCATGATATTTTACAATATATATATAGTACGGTAGACGTACATGTGTTAACTGAATAATAACTACGGCAATGTCTTTGACTTAAGCCTGAATAATACTTACGGCAATGCCTCACGGCTTAAGCTGAATAATACTTACAGAATGCCTAACGCTTAAGCTGAATAACAAAGAACGAAAGCATTTCAAAAGAATCTCTGAATCATTTTTAATGAAGATAAATATTTGGTTTTTAAAACAAAAGCTTAAGAGTTATACTAGCTTTATGGGAAGTTAGGTATAACAACTTAAGAAAGATAAAAAGGAACTGTTTACTTGTTTGTTTATAAAAGCCTTGTATTGATTTCTGTTAAGTGTAGTAAGATTTGTGTGATAAGTAGACTATTATGATACTACCTGGGTTATTGTCTTGAAATGCTGTGTAAGGGGGTCATTCTTGCTGTGCTTACGTTGCTAACCGGTAAGTCCGTTGTACTGTTATCGTATCACCTACCCTCGGCCAGATTATACGAGGGCTTGCCCTTGATGCGCGGTCTATACGGCCTATGCGGTCTGTGAGACTATGCGAGCGGTATGCTCGGGATTGATCATTCGGGTGTTTAGCCTGACGCGGGGATTCTATGCGTCTGTTGAGACTATGCGGTCTTTTGAGGCTATGCGCGGCCGCGGAGCCTAGGCGGATGTCGGGGTTGGCTGCCCCGATGCGGGAATACCTCATGCGGTGCGTGTGACCTATGCTGGCTGGAAGTCGGGACTAGGCACGCAGAATGATACTATGGGCGATTGGCCTTGCTTCGATCATTCGCGGCCTAGAATAGACCTGTTACAGTTTTCCTATTACTGTTGTTGTTTGTGATGTGGCACTATGTACAATTGAACTGATTGTATTTGTGAAAAGGTTTTAAATACTTTGATTTCATTTCAATTCTTTATAGTTTCACATACTGGTACTGGTTATCTTGACCTCGCGGGCCGTTCATGCCGCGAGTAAAGGCAAGCAGTGCTAGATCCGCATCCTTAGGATCTTTTGCGTTGGTGTCGAGCTCCATCTTCTCGGAGGCTCTACTTTGGGTATGATCTCCTGTATTGTAGATAGTTTTGTCTGATCAGGTATGGCGGGCCCCGTCCCGCCATAGTTGTTTACTTCCTTAGAGGTGCAGAGTACTATTATGCATTGAGATGTAACTGCAAAACTTGAGTTATTTATATTATGCCGTAAGGCAAGCTTTTCAGCAGATAAACTGTTTCTGTTTTTACTATGTTTCCTGTCTTGTTTTATATTTCCGCTGGTTACTCTGATATATGACTACTTGGGTGCCCCGGTAAGGCACCAGTCACGGGCCCCGGAACGGGTCGTGACAGTTCTTCTTAGTGGACTTTCCTTTTTAGTACTTGGAAGGAACTTGGTGGACTTTGGATTGGAGCCTTGATTTTGATGTTGTTTAGATTTAGATTGATTTCTCTTATTGTTGAACTTTCTCACTATCGAATTGTATTTTTGAGTGAGTAAGGAAACATTAGCACTTTCACCAAGTTCTTCAAGATTCTCATCCTCTTCATCGATTTGATTCTCCGAGGAATGAACTTGAAGTGCCACATTCTTACTCTTATATAGTTCCCTTTGATTCTCAATGTTCATCTCATAGGTTTTGAGAATGCTCATCAGGGTATGAAGGTCCATAGTAGCAAGATTGTGAGTTTCTTCAATGGCACAAATCTTTAAATTGAACTTTTGGAGAGCCTTTTCAATAAGTTGAGTGTTGGTTAATGGTTCACCAAGCACTTGACATTCAATAGAGATGTCAATCAACTTTTCAAAATAAAATTTAATATCACCCGCTTCTTCCATCCTTAAACGTTCATATTTGCTCATGAGCATGTGTATCTTTGTTCGACGGACACTTGAGCTACCTTCACAATGAATTTGTAAAGTATCTCATGTATCCTTAGTCGTTGGGCAGTTTTAAATGAGCTTGAACATTTAAAGATCAACTCATCCAAAAATTGCATTTAAGGCCTTTTCGTTAAACTAGCATTATTGGTTTCTTCCACCGTCCATTCGGATTCAGGTTTAACAAAAATGTCACCTTCCTTATCTGGCGACAACATTGGAACAACATACTCATTAGTTATAGATCACCATGCTCTAACATAAATTGATTTGATATGAGAACGTAGGCGAATCTTTCAATAGGCATAGTTTTTACCATCTAAAATGGGAAGTCTACCAATATTTGGATTTCCCGGATCCATAACTTTAAATAACAAGACCAAGTACTTATTGTGTTAAGTGTCGGCTCTGATATGGAGTGTTGGGTCTTGGATATACTATGGAATAATAAAAAATAAACTGAAAGTAAAACTAAATCGAATGCCAATACAGTTTGCAAATGTCAGTGATAATGTCGTCCGTCACAACTGACAACACTTAGATAAAACAGAAAAATCTTTGAAGAGTAAAATATAGCGAAAATAGTAAAGAACACAAATGTTTATATTTACATAAATTATATTAATAATATAACCTATGACGGTCAGTGACCGAAAGTATTGTATATATTTATATATAATTGAACAAATTCCTTTCTTTACAATTTTACAAGATAAAATAAAAAGAAATTAAAAGTTGAAGTTGCAGATGATTTCTGCCTGAAAAATCTAACAAAGTAGACATAGAAAACCTCTCATTACAATCGCTCTATACAAAGCTAATCTAGAATCTAAACAACAATTGTAATGTTGGACGGAATGTTGTCGACACACTCAGACAACATTTGTGATCAAGATTTCTGAGATGAAATTCCGAGAGCTCTCTTGATATTTTTACATTTTGGTTCTGGATATTGATACACTGTTGTGGCCTCTCTATTTATAGTAGAAAGTTCATTGAAAGACTCATAGATCGGTTGTGGAGGTTGAGGGAAAGGTGGACAACTTCTGGTAGATGATTGAGAAGTGAAAATCTCAACAACTTTGACTTGTTCTTCACTTTACTTCTTCCCCAAGCTTTGACTCTTTCTCCCACATTTTACACAGCTCCAATTCAGCACACCTAAGTCGTTTTTACCTCACAGTAAAAATATTACTGCTTGCCGTGAAGTAAAACAAAACTGTTATAAAAAATGTTGGTCTGAATGTTGTGACATTTGTCCCAACATTTTTATGTTTTCAAATCAATACTTTAGAAGATATGTTGGGTCAAATGTCACAACACCAAACTCAATATTAACAAGGAGTATTAATTAGTTTAAATAAAGACCATTGATAATATTAGGTTCAAATCTCAATAGAGGAAAACAAATTGATATTTTTTCATCTACAAGTGAATGAATTTACTCAGTATATCTTGTGAAAGGATGCAAGTTTTCGGTAAACAATTGAGATGGCTTAAATCAATTCCAGATCACTATTAACAAACAAAATACACAATAACTAGTGTTGATGATTATTAATTTTATTAGATTTCTTTGAAGATTGTTCAATGTTGCACACTAATTATAGTTATTATGCAATTTAATTTTTTCCATTTTAAACTGAAATATAAATAAGGAAGTGATTAATATGAATATTTACGCGATGCAAAATAAATAATGATTCGACAGTGATATCACCCCTTGAAGTCAAATTCTTCAAATCCAAATACATTAAAATCTCTATAAATTAATATTCTATAAATTAATAAACTCTCTAAAATAATAAAATCTTCCGATCCCGACTTGGGCCTTTGTAAAAAATCATCAAATTCGATAAGATAATAATTTTTCGGAAAATCCCTTTATAAATATTAGGTCCCATTAAAACTCTAAATTAATAATTCATAAATATTATAATTATAAATATTATGGTAATTTGCTAAAATATGAATCTATTGTTACTTCATTTTTCTTAAAATTTAAATTTAATTGGATTTCATCCCTAACTTTTTTAATTGCAGCCAAGAGTTCCGGTGTCGAGTTCTCTAGCTGCAACAAAAATATTTAAAGAGTTGTTGTCGCGCTCAAAGCCTCCTTTCTCGTGACTGGTTCCAACGGTATTGAATCATCTTCAGTTTCATCATTAGTAGGATCTTCAATAATATCAGCAATAATTTTCTCTAAACTTTGAACCATTGAACATTCATCATTTTCACCCGGATAGTCCACCAATTTGTTGACGTCCATTTCATTGTGATAACCAACATCCTTGATCATATTCTCAAGCTCATGTAGGCTTTCTTCAAAGTTTGTCTCACTTGAGATTTCTTCATTTGAACGGATTTTGCAGTGCCGAAAGCAATTTGCTATTGACACTTGAGAAACATTGATTGTCCAAGCGGAGACTGCAAAATTGATGGCATCTAAAACATTAATCTTTTCAGGATTAGGTAGCCCCAACTCATGACCTTCCAGTAGATTTTTGTAGAATCTCCTATGATAGTGCATCTTGAAAGCTCTAATTATTCCTGCATCACATGATTGAATCTTTGATGTCATGTTAGATGGCAAAAAAATAACTCAACATTTCGTAACCCTTCAATATTTTTTGGATGGGCTGGACAATTGTCAACCATCAACAAGATTCTTTTGGCATTCATTTTGTGATCAAACCAGCGAACATATTCATCAAAAAACACACTAGTCATCCATACCCTCTTGTTGACACGATAATGACAATTGATGCTGCTCATGTTGATATTTTTAAAGCAACGTGGCTTTGCATATTTTCCAATAATCCATAAAGAAATTTTTTTCGAACCATCCTTGTTGCAATAAATAACAATTGTAAGCCTCTCTTCGTCTTGCTTTCTTCCCTCAAGTTGCTTGATTGCAAGAGAGTGATCACCAGAATCAGAAATGCACTGTTTCATCCAAATTAAAAACATCTTTCATGAGAAATTGGTTTATTTTCTCCCTTATAGCCTCCAGTTTCATTTCCATGTCCTGCATGTCAACCGAACCACTTTATCCAAAACGACGAAATAATTTAATAACATGTCTTACCTTGAATTTTTCAAGTCAATCTTGAGAAAATTGATGTTCAGGAGGGTGTTGAGGATGCAAAAACTTCATTATATCCTTTGTTTTCTCCAAAATAAGCTCTCCGATCATGTTGACTCGATCTTGGTACTGAAGAAACCATTCATAAAGAACCTTCTCCATATCTGGATATTTCGCCGATTTGTGTCGCTTAATATCCCCACCCTTCTCAAAGTTGGCTGAAAGGTACTCCGATGATCTCTTGAGAGTGTTTGATATTGTACCTTGACTAACTTTCAAACGATATTTTTCATCAACCCACTCTTGTAAATCTTTTTGAGTGCATGTGAGATGGTCTCTCTTATACTCACATAATGTTTTACGCATTTGATCATTCATGGATGATTTTGCGATGACTTTTAGATGAGAAGACATGGTTGGGGGTTATGAATTATTTTATTTTCATATTGAGATTTATATAGTATATGTTTCATTCATCATGCATGAATATATTTAATTGGTTATAATAGTTATTTAAGTGCAACGAATTAATGTAAACATGTATACATTATTTAAGTAATTTCAATGAATTAATACATGCGTCCATGAATATAATAGTTAATTGTATACAATGAATTGATATTATACATGAATATATTTAATTAGTTACAAAGAATTGGTTAATGCATAAATATAATCAATGAAACATATATGAATTCATTTATTTTCAATACATATGTACTAAATTTGCTGAATTTAAAAAGTCTCTCTTTTAATTAATAAAATATTAATTTATCGATATATTAATATCTCTCTAAATTAATAAAATTCCATGGCCCCAATGTTATTAATTTATAGAGGTTTTACTGTATAGGGGATTTGATTAAATTTTACGAAATCCAATGTTAATGAATGGTAACAGTAAGCACTAATTAGCTAAATCGGTGCTATAAATAACCATTTGATAATAAATACATTTAAAAAATTATTATAAAAATTAAATAAGAGACGTAAATATAATACTTATCATAGTAGAATAAATTAGGGTTGTCCAACAGGGCGGGTTCCGGCGGGACGGGGGAGGGTTAGGACTCGGGTTCCGGCGGGACGGGAAGAGGTCATGTACCGTCCCACATCCCGCCGGAAGAGGGGTCGGGACGGGTCGGGATTTGATTTTTTGTGCCACTTAATTTTAAAAAATAATATATAAAAATACTTCAATAATTGAACAAGATAGTGTAATAAAAACATCCCAAGATTGTTTTGTGCCTCTTATTATTTAATAGAAATATGATTTTTTTTGTAATACAATTTCAAAATTGCAACTTTGTGGTGGTGTTCAAAAGTTGCAAATCACATAGTTGCAATTAAAAAAATTACATATGCAACCATACTTTTTCGAATTTCACACAATGTCTTGAGGATCTTCTGTTGTAATTGAAATTTATTTTTCAAATTCTTCAACGTCGCTTCATGTTCCCTCGGACAAGATTTCGTTGTACTTGTAGTCTTATTCATCGTTGATCTCCGGTTAACCGCACCTTCTACGCTCCGCTCGAATCCAGTATATGAATAGAACTGTAATCTCCAATGTGTCTCCAGCTAATGAATGTCTTTTCTCTCCTATTTGAAAAAGACCCTTGGAGTTTTATTATGGGCATTAAATAATATAAGTTGTATATAATCGTAAGCAACAAATAGTTTCTCATACAGAGAATTTCACCTAGTCGAAACTTCTTCTGGAAATTTTCTATAAGGTAATCCACAATACAACAACAACATACCCAGTGTAATCTCACACCATGGGGTCTGGGGATGGTAGAGTCTACACAGACCTTACTTTCATCTTGGTAGGTAGAGCGACTGTTTTCGGGAGACCCTCGGCTCAAGACAAAGCATAATCACAAGCAGGACAATCAAAACAAAGCAAGAGTAAAGTAAGAGTAAAGAGTAAAAAAAAAGCAAAGAGTAAAGCAAGAGAAGTGGACAAACTCAGATAAGGAATTAAAACAGTATAAAGTGCATTCGAACAAAATGGGGCAGTAGTTAACGTAACTAAATAAGCTAAATAAAATACACAAAATACATGCTTGAGTACCTACTACTCTTCTACCCTAATCCGTGTCCTCCACAATCCCATATCTAAGGTCATGTCCTAGTAAGTTACACCTGCGCCATATTCCGTCTAATAACCTCTCCCCAATACTTCTTCGGCCTACCTCTACCCCACATGAACCCGTCCATAGTCAACCTCTCACACCTCTGCACTGGGGCATCTATGTCTCTCCTCTACACATGCCTGAACCATCTCAACCTTGCTTCCCGCATCTTATCATCCACCGAGGCCACTCCCATTCTGTTCTGGATATCATCATTTCTAATTATCCCTCTTTGTATGTCCACACATCCATCTCAATATCCTCATCTCCGCAACTTTCATCTTTTGTATGTGCGAAGTCTTGACTGACCAACACTCCGCCCTATACAACATAGTCGGTCTAACTACCAATAGAACTTGCCTTTAAGTTTTGGTGGAACTTTTTTATCGCACAAGACGCCAGATGCGAGCCTTCATTTCATCCACTCTGCCCAATACGATGTGTGACATTGTCATCAATCTCTTCATTCCCTTGGATAATAGACCATAGGTACTTGAAGCTTCCTTTATTTGAAATGACCTGCGTACCAAACCTTACTTCCACGCTTGTCTCAGGGTCGTTCCCATTGATGAACTTGCACTCCAAATATTTTGTCTTAGTCCTACACAACCTGAACCCTTTAGATTCCAGAATATGCCTCCAAACCTCCAGCTTGACGTTCACTTCGCTGCGAATCTCATCAATCAGGACTATGTCGTCTACGAATAACATACGCCATGGTACCTGTTACACCCCGTATTTACAGGACATGTTTTAAGAACGTACGTAAGAACTCATAAGTGTTAAGATTTGAGACTTGAATTTTTTTTAGTATTTTTATGGAATTGTCGGAAAACGTTTTATTGTGACGAATGGGAGGGCGACACGTGTCACCCCCCCTTAGCATTGCCTTGGACGAAATGGCATGGCCATTTTGGTCATTTACCTTAAGTCTTGGATGACTAGTCTTGCAACTTGTATAGCTTGAGAAGGTTGACTAGTCTTGGTCAATAAGTCTTGATCTTTTGTAAGACCACATCCAAGCCTCACATTTGTGTTTATCTTGACCATCCAAATTCTCTTTATTATACTAGTAGCAAGAGAGGAGTTAACACTTAGAATTTTTTTTCACAAATTGAAGACCACACTAAGAGGCTCTCGGTTTTCACTACTTGGAAGAAGAAAAAATTTTGTTTCTTGTTCATTCAACTCCCCACTTTAAACCAAGGGCCTTAGGTGTATTGTAAACGCATCTCAATAGAAAAATCTTGGAAAAAGATTGTTTTCGGGTTAGTCGCAAACGAAAACCTAAAGGGGTCTTTCTAGGTTTTGCTTGGAGTTTTGAAAGACAATTGTTGGTATTGTTCTAAGGGTCTCAACAAGCGGATTGAGGTGTCTTGGAGAGGCTCTAAGCTACTAAGGAGCGACTTCGGATTGGAGTTGGATTAAGAATCGTTAAGGTATAATCTTGTCTTTTAAAGGTGTTACAAGATTACATATTTTTTTTATTGTTGTTGTTAGCTCTACTTGTTGCTAGCATGATGTTGATAGGTCGAAGTTATAAGTATTATGGATTTCTTGTAGTTTAATCCGAAATGTTATACAAGCCACTTGGAAATTGGATTACTAATTGGTCGTTTTTAGAAATCGTCGCATGTTACTTACTTAAAGATTATGGTTGTTATAATCAAATGCGACTTGATATCATGTTATGCTACCAATATGGATTGAAATGGAAGTTGGGTAAGAATTGGTTTTGTTGAACTCAAGGTGCCGATTTTGGACTTGTAGTTTGTATTAGTTAGTTAGTCATTTGTATTGGACTACCTTCTATATAATTGTGAGCCAATTGGGGCTGTTTGGTTATTGTATTCGGCCTTGAAAAAGGTGGCAAAGTTAGTAGAAACAAAGGAGGTTCTGTCCGATTTTCCGTAGAATTGGTGACTTAGCACTTAGAATAATTCTACGTATGAAGTGAGAGGTTAATGGACGTATTGTGACCATTATAGGTTGAAGTACTAAGTATAGCGTATCCTACTTGGAGAGTGGAATAGCTATCAAGATTGAAGTACTTGGGAGCATTTTGCTACTTGTCGACAATCGTCGCGAGGTATGTGAACCTCTTCCTTCCTTTGGCATGATTCTATGTATGGAATATACTTGTGGTATCATTTCATGTTTCCTTCACTCTTAGAAGTTAAGAGGTAGTTATGTGATTTACTCTGTGTAGAACTTTTCCTATCTTTTGAGCATGACTAGTTGCACGTATGTAGTACGATAGACGTACAAGACTATGACATTCTTTACTTGTTTTATGAAATGCCAAGTCGGGTGGGTTAGAGATTAACTCACTTCTTTGAAAATAGTAAGGATGTCTTAGGTTGATTTTAAAGTTAAGGGACTTGAAGAGTTTTAAAGTATGTGATACTTGTTCGTTTTAAACGTATAAGTCCTTGGATAGGAAATTGTTTATGGCTAAGGTATAAAGTGAATATAACGGCTTTATGGGAAGTTAGTTATATTTGCCTTATGGAAAGATAAATGACTTGACTTTAGTGAAAAGGCAACTTGATTTTACGCATCGCTTGCCTAAGGTTTTATAAGAAAAGAAGTCACTTGTTTTTGGCCGTGCTTGTATTTCTAAAAATGTATTGTGACTTGTCTTGAAAGACGGATAGGACTTGATACTATAGTTGTCGATTCCGGGAAGTTGTAATTGAAAAGAGTCTTTCTAAAGGAGTAGAGCGCGTAGTACGTTGGGTTAAATTCGGATTCTATATGACATTATCGACCGAGAATGGCGGGCAAGATACCTATACGCGACTATATGACATTATCGACCAGAATGGGCAGGCGGTATACCTATACGGCGCACTATATGACATTATCGACCCGAGAATGGGCCGGCAATACACCTATACGCGCACTATATGACATTATCGACCCAGAATGGGGCGCATACACTATACCGCGCACTATATGACATTATCGACCGAGAATGGGCGGCAAGATACCTATACAGGCGGACTATATGACATTATCGACCGAGAATGGGTCGCAAAGATACCTTTACGCGGACTAGATGGCGTTATCGACCAGATTGGGCGGGCGATACCTTACGCGCACTATGTGACCTTGATCGCGTCTAGATTGGGTAGTAGTATAGGTGCCCTCCCAAAGCGGATTATGCTTATGAAAGATAAGTGAGTTATATAGTAATGAACTTAATGATTCTTTTTCTAATAATGTACGTAAGAATGTGGCTGTAAATTTTATTAAGAATGGAAAAGATAATAGGGTGCGATTAAGTTCATAAGTGGTAATGACACGGCAGGATCTGTTATGTATTGTTTTATACTTGTCCTTGTCATTCTTTTGTATGATTATGATCATTTCTTATCAGACGTTATTTCGTTCCATATTCGGTACTGTTGTATCGACTTCTTCGGGGCTGCGTTCATGCCCGCAGGTTTTAGGTACCCAGGTTGGCGATCCTTGCTCTTAGGATCTCGGTTCAGTTGTTGGGAAAAAGCTCCATTTGCTACGGAGGCTTTATCTCTTGGTATGGTTTTCCCTGAAGTAGTAGATTCATGTATATTCAGGGGTATGGCGGGGCCCTGTCCCGCCACAGTTGTTATGTTAAAAACTCTTAGAGGTCTGTAGTTACATTTTGTGGGTCAGTTTGTAAAGAAAGGAGGCAACTACTTCGGTTGTATATATGTATGTCCAGGAAGGTAGCCCTATCGGCTAACCTGTTGTTTCACTTCTGTTGTTTTATTTTATAAAGTTTCATGTATGTTCGTGATTATCTCTCGATGTATACTGTAAGGGTGCCTGGTAGGGCACGATCGCGTCCGGTCGGGTCGTGACAAAAGTGGTATCGAGCGATTAGTCCTCGGAAGTGTCTGCACCGCGTGTCTAGTAGAGTCTTGATTATCGGTGTGTTGTGCACCACATCTATAATCGTGGGCCGCAGGACATTTAGGATTTGGTTTCCATTCTTCTCTCTGCGAGATCGTGCGATGAGAGTGTCTTATTAGGTTGAATCCTCCGACCTATTCTTATGAAACGGTATGCCTCCACGGAAAGCGACCAAGGTCCAGAAGGCAGAGGCGCCGATGCGCAGAGAGTTACGAGTCGGGCACAGACTATGCCCGAGGTAGTAGGCGGGTGCGAGTTCACCACGCCAGCGGTATTAGAGGCCGAGGCGGCGGTAGCTCCAGAGGTTCCGTGCACGAGCCTCGATTCACCGGCCGAGTATAGAGACTACGGAGCAGATCCGATTATTGACGATATAGTAGTCGGGCAACGATGTGAGCAGCAACCCACCCCAGAGCCGACAGTTTGCGGATTAGGGATTTTCTAGGATGTCATCCACCTGAGTTTTATGGTTCGAGGTATGATGAGGATCCGCAGGAGTTCATTCGGCGACTCTGACCACGCAGTTCTTAGGGCTTCAGAGGCAGTGCATTACGCTAGCCTCCTACCGGTTACGCGATATCGCGTTGAACTGGTTTGAGTCGTGGTTGCTTTCGAGGGGTGATGATGCTCGTCCAGTGGTTTGGGACGAGTTCACAGAGGCCTTTCTTGGTCACTTTTTGCCTCCTGAGATGAGGAGAGCCCGTGTTGATAGGTTCTTATCATTGAGGCAGAATGGGAGGACCATCAGGGAGTACACCCTAGAGTTTGACTCGTTGGCTAGGTATGCGCACACTATTGTGGCTAACATGGCCGATAGAGTCCATCGCTATGTTATGGGACTAGACCGTTATATGATCACTGCTTGCCTGGGAGTGGCCCTTCAGCCAGGAATGGATATTGCCAGGATACAGACATATGCACAGGGGATTGAGGACAGAGAGAGAGGACCGACTGCAAGGCCGCCCAAGAGGCCAAGGCAGGGGTTCAGGGTGATATTCGAGGCGGAGAGCCTCAGCAGCAGGCTAGGTCTACAGTTCAGCCGACACAGAGTGCACCTCCACAGTTTTCCAGCGGGGGTTTTCACAACCCCGGGAATGCAGGGGCCGGTCAGGTCTCTAGAGCTTCAGAGTCTCAGGGAGATGGGGGTTCGATCGATCGAGGCCACCTTTGCCTCAATGTGCCCAGTGTGGTAGGTTACATTCTGGGGTATGTCGCGCCGGTACGGGTGTTTGTTTTTCTTGTGGTCGTCTAGGCCATATGTTAAGAGAGTGTCCTTATAGAGGGGGTCCTGGTGGGACAACACAGCCTACTGGATCAGTTGCGGGTTCTTCGCCTTCACTAGCTAGGCAGGATGTTCATGCACCGACAGGCCGTGGCAGAGGTCGTGGTGGGAGTTCCCAGTTTTAGCGGTCCTTGAACCGCCTATATGATTTCAGGTATGTCTTTGGCCTTTAGAAACTTGTTTACATGATAAGTTATGGTATGTTTAAGTTTTATGAACAGATTATATTGAGACTATGTATATGTTAGAAGGAGTTGGAAGTACGAAAAGATAATCCCTTTTTGGGCTTATGACGGACAGATATGTGGGTGCGAGGTATTAAGGCCATGTGTGGCATTGTTGGTATGTCGGGGGTGGTGAAAGGAAACTATGTTGTTAATTTTAAGTTTGACTCCGAAAGAACATTCGAGGACGAATGTTTCTAAGGGGGGAAGAATGTTACACCCCGTATTTACAGGACATGTTTTAAGAACGTACGTAAGAACTCATAAGTGTTAAGATTTGAGACTTGAATTTTTTTTAGTATTTTTATGGAATTGTCGGAAAACGTTTTATTGTGACGAATGGGAGGGCGACACGTGTCACCCCCCCTTAGCATTGCCTTGGACGAAATGGCATGGCCATTTTGGTCATTTACCTTAAGTCTTGGATGACTAGTCTTGCAACTTGTATAGCTTGAGAAGGTTGACTAGTCTTGGTCAATAAGTCTTGATCTTTTATAAGACCACATCCAAGCCTCACATTTGTGTTTATCTTGACCATCCAAATTCTCTTTATTATACTAGTAGCAAGAGAGGAGTTAACACTTAGAATTTTTTTTCACAAATTGAAGACCACACTAAGAGGCTCTCGGTTTTCACTACTTGGAAGAAGAAAAAATTTTGTTTCTTGTTCATTCAACTCCCCACTTTAAACCAAGGGCCTTAGGTGTATTGTAAACGCATCTCAATAGAAAAATCTTGGAAAAAGATTGTTTTCGGGTTAGTCGCAAACGAAAACCTAAAGGGGTCTTTCTAGGTTTTGCTTGGAGTTTTGAAAGACAATTGTTGGTATTGTTCTAAGGGTCTCAACAAGCGGATTGAGGTGTCTTGGAGAGGCTCTAAGCTACTAAGGAGCGACTTCGGATTGGAGTTGGATTAAGAATCGTTAAGGTATAATCTTGTCTTTTAAAGGTGTTACAAGATTACATATTTTTTTATTGTTGTTGTTAGCTCTACTTGTTGCTAGCATGATGTTGATAGGTCGAAGTTATAAGTATTATGGATTTCTTGTAGTTTAATCCGAAATGTTATACAAGCCACTTGGAAATTGGATTACTAATTGGTCGTTTTTAGAAATCGTCGCATGTTACTTACTTAAAGATTATGGTTGTTATAATCAAATGCGACTTGATATCATGTTATGCTACCAATATGGATTAAAATGGAAGTTGGGTAAGAATTGGTTTTGTTGAACTCAAGGTGCCGATTTTGGACTTGTAGTTTGTATTAGTTAGTTAGTCATTTGTATTGGACTACCTTCTATATAATTGTGAGCCAATTGGGGCTGTTTGGTTATTGTATTCGGCCTTGAAAAGGTGGCAAAGTTAGTAGAAACAAAGGAGGTTCTGTCCGATTTTCCGTAGAATTGGTGACTTAGCACTTAGAATAATTCTACGTATGAAGTGAGAGGTTAATGGACGTATTGTGACCATTATAGGTTGAAGTACTAAGTATAGCGTATCCTACTTGGAGAGTGGAATAGCTATCAAGATTGAAGTACTTGGGAGCATTTTGCTACTTGTCGACAATCGTCGCGAGGTATGTGAACCTCTTCCTTCCTTTGGCATGATTCTATGTATGGAATATACTTGTGGTATCATTTCATGTTTCCTTCTACTCTTAGAAGTTAAGAGGTAGTTATGTGATTTACTCTATGTAGAACTTTTCCTATCTTTTGAGCATGACTAGTTGCGTATGTAGTGGTGAGCGTGACAAGACTATGACATTCTTTACTTGTTTTATGAAATGCCAAGTCGGGTGGGTTAGGAGAGATTAACTCACTTCTTTGAAAATAGTAAGGATGTCTTAGGTTGATTTTAAAGTTAAGGGACTTGAAGAGTTTTAAAGTATGTGATACTTGTTCCGTTTTAAACGTATAAGTCCCTTGGATAGGAAATTGTTTATGGCTAAGGTATAAAGTGAATATAACGGCTTTATGGGAAGTTAGTTATATTTGCCTTATGGAAAGATAAATGACTTGACTTTAGTGAAAAGGCAACTTGATTTTCTGGACGCTTGCCTAAGGTTTTATAAGAAAAGAAGTCACTTGTTTTTAGAAATGAATCGTATTTCTAAAAATGTATTGTGACTTGTCTTGAAAAGACGGATAGGACTTGATACTATAGTTAGATTCGGGAAGTTGTAATTGAAAAGAGTCTTTCTAAAGCGAGTAGAGCGCGTAGTACGTTGGGTTAAATTCGGATTCTATATGACATTATCGACCAGAATGGGCGGGCGATACCTATCTGGCGCACTATATGACATTATCGACCGAGAATGGGCAAAAGATACCTATAGGCGAGACTATATGACATTATCGACCGAGAATGGGCGGGCGCAAAGACACTATACGGCGGACTATATGACATTATCGACCGAGAATGGGCGGCAAAGACACCTATACGCGCGAACTATATGACATTATCGACCGAGGAATGGTAGGCGATACCTATCTGGCGGACTATATGACATTATCGACCGAGAATGGGCGGCAAAGATACCTGCACGGACTAGATGGCGTTATCGACCGAGATCGGGCGGGCGGATACCTTTACGCGGACTATGTGACCTTGATCGCGTCTAGATCGGGTAGTATAGGTGCCCTCCCAAAGGCGGATTATGCTTATGAAAGATAAGTGAGTTATATAGTAATGAACTTAATGATTCTTTTCTAATAATGCACGTAAGAATGTGGCGTAAATTTTATTAAGAATGGAAAAGATAATAGGTGCGATTAAGTTCATAAGTGGTAATGACACGCGAGGATCTGTATGTATTGTTTTATACTTGTCCTTGTCATTCTTTTATGATTATGATCACATTTCATCAGACGTTATTTCATTTCCATATTCGTACTGTTATCGGACCTTCGGGGGGCTGCGTTCATGCCCGCAGGTTTTAGGTACCCAGGTTGGTGATCCTTGCTCTTAGGATCTCGGTTCAGTTGTTGGGAAAAAGCTCCATTTGCTCCGGAGGCTTTATCTCTTGGTATGGTTTTCCCTGAAGTAGTAGATTCATGTATATTCAGGGGTATGGCGGGGCCCTGTCCCGCCACTGTTGTTATGTTAAAAACTCTTAGAGGTCTGTAGTTACATTTTGTGGGTCAGTTTGTAAAGAAAGGAGGCAACTGCTTCGGTTGTATATATGTATGTCCAGGAAGGTAGCCCTATCGGCTAACCTGTTGTTTCACTTCTGTTGTTTTATTTTATAAAGTTTCATGTATGTTCCGCTGATTATCTCTGATGTATACCTGTAAGGGTGCCCAGGTAGGGCACGACCGCCCCGGTCGGGTCGTGACAAAAGTGGTATCAGAGCAGTTAGTCCTCGGAAAGTGTCTACAGACCGTGTCTAGTAGAGTCTTGATTATCGGTGTGTTGTGCACCACATCTATAATCAGGGGGCTGCAGGACATTTAGGATTTGGTTTCCATTCTTCTCTCTCTGAGATCGTGCAGTAGAGCTGTCTTATTAGGTTGAATCCCCTCTGACCTATTCTTATGAAACAGCTATGCCTCCACGGAAGGCGACCAAGGCCCAGAAGGGCAAGGCAGCAGCAGGAGCTGCCAGAGCGCAGAGTTACGTGAGTCGGGCACAGACTATGCCCGAGGTAGTAGGCGGATCGCGAGTTCACCACGCGGCGAGACAGAGGCGAGAGCGGTAGCTCCAGAGGTTCCGTACTGCAGCCTCGATTCCGCGGCCGGTGCTGAGTATAGAGACTACGGGGAGCAGATCCGATTATTGACCAGTATAGTAGTCGGGCAGCACGAGCGAGCAACCCACCCTGAGCCGGTTTGCGGATTAGGGATTTTCAGGATGTCATCCACCGAGTTTTATGGTTCGAGGTATGATGAGGATCCGCAGGAGTTCATTCGGCAGCCTACGGACCACGCGAGTTCTTAGGGCTTGAGACAGAGTGCATACGCTAGCCTCCCACCGATTCGCCGACATCGCGTTGAACCGGTTTTGAGTCGTGGTTGCTTTCGAGAGGTGATGATGCTCGTCCGGTTTGGGATGAGTTCACGAGAGGCCTTTCTTGGTCACTTTTTGCCTCACGAGATGAGAGAGCCCGTGTTGATAGGTTCTTATCATTGAGGCGAATGGAAGGACCATCGTGAGTACACCACAGAGTTTGACTCGTTGGCTAGGTATCGCGACACTATTGTGGCTAACATGGCCGATAGAGTCCATCGCTATGTTATGGGACTAGACCGTTATATGATCACTGCTTGCCTGGGAGTGGCCCTTCAGCCAGGAATGGATATTGCCAGGATACAGACATATGCACAGGGGATTGAGGACAGGGAGAGAGAGGACCGACCAGACCAAGGCCAGCCCAAGAGGGCCAAGCGGCAGGGTTCAGGTGATATTCGAGGCGAGAGCCTCGTGAGCAGCTAGGTCTGATTCACCGACACAGAGTGCACCTCCACAGTTTTCCAGCGGGGGTTTTCACAACCCCGGGAATGCAGGGGCCGGTCCAAGTCTCTAGAGCTTGAGTCTCGGGGAGATGGGGTTCGATCGATCGAGGCCACCTTTGCCTCAATGTGCCCGATGTGGTAGGTTACATTCGGGGTATGTCGCGCAGACGGTGTTTGTTTTTCTTGTGGTCGCAGGCCATATGTTAAGAGAGTGTCCTTATAGAGGGTCTGGTGGGACAACACGACTCTTGGATCGATTGCGGGTTCTTCGCCTTCACTAGCTAGGCAGATGTTCATGCACCGGTAGTGGCAGAGGTCGTGGTGGGAGTTCGATTTTAGCGGTCCTCGAACCGCCTATATGATTTCGGTATGTCTTTGGCCTTTAGAAACTTGTTTACATGATAAGTTATGGTATGTTTAAGTTTTATGAACAGATTATATTGAGACTATGTATATGTTAGAAGGAGTTGGAAGTACGAAAAGATAATCCCTTTTTGGGCTTATGACGGACAGATATGTGGGTGCGAGGTATTAAGGCCATGTGTGGCATTGTTGGTATGTCGGGGGTGGTGAAAGGAAACTATGTTGTTAATTTTAAGTTTGACTCCGAAAGAACATTCGAGGACGAATGTTTCTAAGGGGGGAAGAATGTTACACCCCGTATTTACAGGACATGTTTTAAGAACGTACGTAAGAACTCATAAGTGTTAAGATTTGAGACTTGAATTTTTTTTAGTATTTTTATGGAATTGTCGGAAAACGCTTTTATCAGGAATGGAAGGCGACACGTGTCACCCCCTTAGCATTGCTTGGACGAAATGGCATGGCCATTTTGGTCATTTACCTTAAGTCTTGGATGACTAGTCTTGCAACTTGTATAGCTTGAGAAGGTTGACTAGTCTTGGTCAATAAGTCTTGATCTTTTGTAAGACCACATCCAAGCCTCACATTTGTGTTTATCTTGACCATCCAAATTCTCTTTATTATACTAGTAGCAAGAGAGGAGTTAACACTTAGAATTTTATTTCACAAATTGAAGACCACACTAAGAGGCTCTCGGTTTTCACTACTTGGAAGAAGAAAAAATTTTGTTTCTTGTTCATTCAACTCCCCACTTTAAACCAAGGGCCTTAGGTGTATCAGAACGATCTCAATAGAAAAATCTTGAAAAGATTGTTTTGGGTTAGTCGCAAACGAAAACCTAAAGGGGTCTTTCTAGGTTTTGCTTGGAGTTTTGAAAGACAATTGTTGGTATTGTTCTAAGGTCTCAACAAGCGGATTGAGGTGTCTTGGAGAGGCTCTAAGCTACTAAGGAGCGACTTGGATCGAGTTGGATTAAGAATCGTTAAGGTATAATCTTGTCTTTTAAAGGTGTTACAAGATTACATATTTTTTTTATTGTTGTTGTTAGCTCTACTTGTTGCTAGCATGATGTTGATAGGTCGGGTTATAAGTATTATGGATTTCTTGTAGTTTAATCCGAAATGTTATACAAGCCACTTGGAAATTGGATTACTAATTGTCGCTTTTAGAAATCGTGACGTTACTTACTTAAAGATTATGGTTGTTATAATCAAACGCGACTTGATATCATGTTATGCTACCAATATGGATTAAAATGGAAGTTGGGTAAGAATTGGTTTTGTTGAACTCAAGGTGCCAATTTTGGACTTGAAGTTTGTATTAGTTAGTTAGTCATTTGTATTGGACTACCTTCTATATAATTGTGAGCCAATTGGGGCTGTTTGGTTATTGTATTCGGCCTTGAAAAAGGTGGCAAAGTTAGTAGAAACAAAGGAGGTTCTGTCCGATTTTCCGTAGAATTGGTGACTTAGCACTTAGAATAATTCTTATGAAGTGAGAGGTTAATGGACGTATTGTGACCATTATAGGTTGAAGTACTAAGTATAGCGTATCCTACTTGGAGAGTGGAATAGCTATCAAGATTGAAGTACTTGGGAGCATTTTGCTACTTGTCGACAATCGTCGCGATGTATGTGAACCTCTTCCTTCCTTTGGCATGATTCTATGTATGGAATATACTTGTGGTATCATTTCATGTTTCCTTCTACTCTTAGAAGTTAAGAGGTAGTTATGTGATTTACTCTATGTAGAACTTTTCCTATCTTTTGAGCATGACTAGTTGCACGTATGTAGTACGGTGAGCGTCTGACTATGACATTCTTTACTTGTTTTATGAAATGCCAAGTCGGGTGGGTTAGGAGATTAACTCACTTCTTTGAAAATAGTAAGGATGTCTTAGGTTGATTTTAAAGTTAAGGGACTTGAAGAGTTTTAAAGTATGTGATACTTGTTCCGTTTTAAACGTATAAGTCCCTTGGATAGGAAATTGTTTATGGCTAAGGTATAAAGTGAATATAACGGCTTTATGGGAAGTTAGTTATATTTGCCTTATGGAAAGATAAATGACTTGACTTTAGTGAAAAGGCAACTTGATTTTACGGCATCGCTTGCCTAAGGTTTTATAAGAAAAGAAGTCACTTGTTTTGTGTTCTAGAATCGTATTTCTAAAAATGTATTGTGACTTGTCTTGAAAGACGGATAGGACTTGATACTATAGTTGTCGATTATCACGGGAAGTTGTAATTGAAAAGAGTCTTTCTAAAGGAGTAGAGCGCGTAGTACGTTGGGTTAAATTCGGATTCTATATGACATTATCGACCCAGAATGGTAGGCGATACTATACGCGCACTATATGACATTATCGACCGAGAATGGGCGCAGATACCTATACGGGCGCACTATATGACATTATCGACCCAGAATGGGCGGGCAAGACACCCATACGCGACTATATGACATTATCGACCGAGAATGGGCGGGCAAGACACTATACGCGCACTATATGACATTATCGACCGAGAACGGGCAGGCAAGATACTATACGGCGCACTATATGACATTATCGACCGAGAATGGGCCGGCGATACCTTACGCGGACTAGATGACGTTATCGACCGAGTTGATCGGGGCGGTATACCTTTACGCGCACTATGTGACCTTGATCGCGTCTAGATTGGGCGGGTAGTATAGGTGCCCTCCCAAAGGGCGGATTATGCTTATGAAAGATAAGTGAGTTATATAGTAATGAACTTAATGATTCTTTTCTAATAATGTACGTAAGAATGTGGTGTAAATTTTATTAAGAATGGAAAAGATAATAGGAGTGCGATTAAGTTCATAAGTGGTAATGACACGGCAGGATCATTATGTATTGTTTTATACTTGTCCTTGTCATTCTTTGTACGCTTATGATCTGCTTTCATCAGACGTTATTTCGCTCCATATTCGCACTGTTATCGACCCCTTCGGGGCCGTTCATGCCCGCAGTTTTAGGTACCTGTGTTGGCGATCCTCGCTCTTAGGATCTCGGTCATTGTTGGGAAAAAGCTCCATTTGCTCGGAGGCTTTATCTCTTGGTATGGTTTTCCACAAGTAGTAGATTCATGTATATTCGTGGTATGGCGGCCCTGTCCCGCCACGCTTGTTATGTTAAAAACTCTTAGAGGTGCTGAGTTACATTTTGTGGGTCGGTTTGTAAAGAAAGGAGGCAACTACTTGGTTGTATATATGTATGTCGGGAAGGTAGCCACTTCGGCTAACCTGTTGTTTCACTCGTTGTTTTATTTTATAAAGTTTCATGTATGTTCACTGATTATCTCTCGATGTATACTGTAAGGTGGTGCCTGTAGGGCACGATGGCCGATCGGGGTCGTGACAAAAGTGGTATCGTGAGCGATTAGTCCTCGGAAAGTTTCTACGCATCGTGTCTAGTAGAGTCTTGATTATCGGTGTGTTGTGCACCACATCTATAATCGTGGGCCGCAGGACATTTAGGATTTGGTTTCCATTCTTCTCTCTCGAGATCGTGCAGAGAATGTCTTATTAGGTTGAATCCTCCTCGACCTATTCTTATGAAATGGCTATGCCTCCACGGAGCGACCAAGGCCCGAAGGGCAAGGCAGCAGAGGCGCCGAGGCGCAGAGTTACGTGAGTCGGGCAGACTATGCCCGAGGTAAGAGGCGTCGGCGAGTTCAGCCACGCGGCAGATAGAGGAGCCGAGAGCGGCGAGCTCGAGGTTCCTGCACGAGCCTCAGCCCGCAGCTGGCCGAGTATAGACTACGGGGAGCGGATCCGATTATCGACCAAGATAGTAGTCGGGCAACGCAGTGAGCAGCAACCCACCCTGCAGCCGGCGGTTTGCGGATTAGGGATTTTCAGATGTCATCCACCGAGTTTTATGGTTCGAGTATGATGAGGATCCGCAGGAGTTCATTCGGCAGCCTACAATGACCACGCAGGTTCTTAGGGCTTCAGAGACGAGTTCATTACGCTAGCCTCCTACTGGTTACGCGACATCGCGTTGAACCGGTTTGAGTCGTGGTTGCTTTCGAGAGGTGATGATGCTCGTCCGGTTTGGGATGAGTTCACAGAGGCCTTTCTTGGTCACTTTTGCCTCACGAGATGAGAGAGCCCGTGTTGATAGGTTCTTATCATTGAGGCGAATGGAAGGACCATCGTGAGTACACCCAGAGTTTGACTCGTTGGCTAGGTACGCGACACTATTGTGGCTAACATGGCCGATAGAGTCCATCTCTATGTTATGGGACTAGACCGTTATATGATCACTGCTTGCCTGGGAGTGGCCCTTCAGCCAGGGATGGATATTTCCAGGATACAGACATATGCACAGTGGATCGGCGAGGAGAGAGAGGACCGACCAGAGCCAAGGCCACCAAGAGGCCAAGACGGCAGGGTTCAGGGGTGATATTCGGCGGAGAGCCTCAAGAAGAGCTAGGTCTACAGCTCACCGACACAGTGCACCTCCACGCTTTTTCGGGGTTTTCACAACCCCGGAATGCAGGGCGGCCAAGTCTCTAGAGCTTGAGTCTCGGGAGATGGGGTTCCATCGATCGAGGCCACCTTTGCCTCAATGTGCCCAGTGTGGTAGGTTACATTCTGGGGTATGTCGCAGACGGTGTTTGTTTTTCTTGTGGGTCGTCAGGCCATATGTTAAGAGAGTGTCCTTATAGAGGGTCTGGTGGGACAACACACCACTGGATCGGGCCATGTTCTTCGCCTTCACTAGCTAGGCAGATGTTCATGCACCGACAGCCGCGCAGAGGTCGTGGTGGAGTTCGATTTTAGCGGCCTCGAACCGCCTATATGATTTCGTATGTCTTTGGCCTTTAGAAACTTGTTTACATGATAAGTTATGGTATGTTTAAGTTTTATGAGCAGATTATATTGAGACTATGTATATGTTAGAAGGAGTTGGAAATGCGAAAAGATAATCCCTTTTTGGGCTTACCAGACAGATACATGGAGTGCGAGTATTAAGGCCATGTGTGGCATTGTTGGTATGTCGGGGTGGTGAAAGGAAACTATGTTGTTAATTTTAAGTTTGACTCGAAAGAACATTCGAGGACGAATGTTTCTGGGGAAGAATGTTACACCCCGTATTTCTGATACGTTTTAAGAACGCACGTAAGAACTCATAAGTGTTAAGATTTGAGACTTGAATTTTTTTAGTATTTTTATGGAATTGTCGGAAAACGCTTTTATCAGGATGAATGGAAGGCGACACGTGTCACCCCCTTAGCATTGCTTGACGAAATGGCATGGCCATTTTGGTCATTTACCTTAAGTCTTGGATGACTAGTCTTGCAACTTGTATAGCTTGAGAAGGTTGACTAGTCTTGGTCAATAAGTCTTGATCTTTTGTAAGACCACATCCAAGCCTCACATTTGTGTTTATCTTGACCATCCAAATTCTCTTTATTATACTAGTAGCGAGAGAGTGAGTTAACACTTAGAATTTTTTCACAAATTGAAGACCACACTAAGAGGCTCTCGGTTTCACTACTTGGAAGAAGAAAAATTTTGTTTCTTGTTCATTCAACTCCCACTTTAAACCAAGGGCCTTAGGTGTATCAGAACGCATCTCAATAGAAAAATCTTGGAAAAAGATTGTTTTCGGGTTAGTCGCAAACGAAAACCTAAAGGGGTCTTTCTAGGTTTTGCTTGGAGTTTTGAAAGACAATTGTTGGTATTGTTCTAAGGGTCTCAACAAGCGGATTGAGGTGTCTTGGAGGCTCTAAGCTACTAAGGGCGACTTGGTTGGAGTTGGATTAAGAATCGTTAAGGTATAATCTTGTCTTTTAAGGTGTTACAAGATTACATATTTTTTTATTGTTGTTGTTAGCTCTACTTGTTGCTAGCATGATGTTGATAGGTCGAAGTTATAAGTATTATGGATTTCTTGTAGTTTAATCCGAAATGTTATACAAGCCACTTGGAAATTGGATTACTAATTGGTCGTTTTAGAAATCGTCGCATGTTACTTACTTAAAGATTATGGTTGTTATAATCAAATGCGACTTGATATCATGTTATGCTACCAATATGGATTGAAATGGAAGTTGGGTAAGAATTGGTTTTGTTGAACTCAAGGTGCCGATTTTGGACTTGTAGTTTGTATTAGTTAGTTAGTCATTTGTATTGGACTACCTTCTATATAATTGTGAGCCAATTGGGGCTGTTTGGTTATTGTATTCGGCCTTGAAAAAGGTGGCAAAGTTAGTAGAAACAAAGGAGGTTCTGTCCGATTTTCCGTAGAATTGGTGACTTAGCACTTAGAATAATTCTACGTATGAAGTGAGAGGTTAATGGACGTATTGTGACCATTATAGGTTGAAGTACTAAGTATAGCGTATCCTACTTGGAGAGTGGAATAGCTATCAAGATTGAAGTACTTGGGAGCATTTTGCTACTTGTCGACAATCGTCGCGAGGTATGTGAACCTCTTCCTTCCTTTGGCATGATTCTATGTATGGAATATACTTGTGGTATCATTTCATGTTTCCTTCTACTCTTAGAAGTTAAGAGGTAGTTATGTGATTTACTCTATGTAGAACTTTTCCTATCTTTTGAGCATGACTAGTTGCACGTATGTAGTACGGTAGACGTACAAGACTATGACATTCTTTACTTGTTTTATGAAATGCCAAGTCGGGTGGGTTAGGAGATTAACTCACTTCTTTGAAAATAGTAAGGATGTCTTAGGTTGATTTTAAAGTTAAGGGACTTGAAGAGTTTTAAAGTATGTGATACTTGTTCCGTTTTAAACGTATAAGTCCCTTGGATAGGAAATTGTTTATGGCTAAGGTATAAAGTGAATATAACGGCTTTATGGGAAGTTAGTTATATTTGCCTTATGGAAAGATAAATGACTTGACTTTAGTGAAAAGGCAACTTGATTTTACGGCATCGCTTGCCTAAGGTTTTATAAGAAAAGAAGTCACTTTTTGTTTTAGAAGCGTATTTCTAAAAATGTATTGTGACTTGTCTTGAAAGACGGATAGGACTTGATACTATAGTTGTCGATTCGGGAAGTTGTAATTGAAAAAGAGTCTTTCTAAAGGAGTAGAGCGCGAGTACGTTGGGTTAAATTCGGATTCTATATGACATTATCGACCGAGAATGGGTCGCAAGATACCCATATACGCACTATATATATGACATTATCGACCGAGAATGGCGGGCGGTATACTATCACGCAGACTATATGACATTATCGACCGAGAATGGCGGGCGGTACACTATACAGGCGCACTATATGACATTATCGACCAGAATGGCGGGCAAGACACTATACGCGAGACTATATGACATTATCGACCCGAGAATGGGCCGGCGATATACTATACCGCGCACTATATGACATTATCGACCGAGAATGGGCCGATAAGATACCTTCAGGCGCACTAGATGACGTTATCGACCGAGTTGGGCGGGGCGATACGCTTACGCGCACTATGTGACCTTGATCGCGTCTAGATCGGGTAGTATAGGTGCCCTCCCAAAGCGGATTATGCTTATGAAAGATAAGTGAGTTATATAGTAATGAACTTAATGATTCTTTTCTAATAATATACGTAAGAATGTGGTAAATTTTATTAAGAATGGAAAAGATAATAGGGTGCGATTAAGTTCATAAGTGGTAATGACACGGCGGATCTCATTATGTATTGTTTTATACTTGTCCTTGTCATTCTTTTGTACGATTATGATCGCTTATCACGTTATTTACTCCATATTCCATATTAGACTGTTTCTGCGGCCCAGGCTGCGTTAAATGCCCGAGTTTTAGGTACCAGTTGGCGATCCTTGCTCTTAGGATCTCGGTTCAGTTGTTGGGAAAAAGCTCCATTTGCTCCGGAGGCTTTATCTCTTGGTATGGTTTTCCCTGAAGTAGTAGATTCATGTATATTCAGGGGTATGGCGGGGCCCTGTCCCGCCACAGTTGTTATGTTAAAAACTCTTAGAGGTCTGTAGTTACATTTTGTGGGTCAGTTTGTAAAGAAAGGAGGCAACTACTTCGGTTGTATATATGTATGTCCAGGAAGGTAGCCCTATCGGCTAACCTGTTGTTTCACTTCTGTTGTTTTATTTTATAAAGTTTCATGTATGTTCCGCTGATTATCTCTGATGTATACCTGTAAGGGTGCCCAGGTAGGGCACCAGTCGCGGTCCCGGGGTCGGGTCGTGACAGTACCTCCCATTGGATTTGTCGCGCCAGCCTGTCCATCACCAAGACAAATAAGAATGAGCTAAGAGTTGATCCCTAGTGCAGCTCCATCATCACTGGGAAGTTCTCTGAGTCTCCTCCTACTGCCCGTATTCTTGTCTTAGCTCCATCATCATATCCTTGATCGCCCTAGTCATGACATATTTTTTTATACTCTTTGTGTCTTTGTATTTTTTTACCTTTAAAAATAAAGTTTATAGCAAATTGTATTTTATCAAAAATGTTTTCAAAAAGTTTAGGCCATCCTTTACAACTAAGTTATAAATATGGCACGCACATCTTATATGAAAATGATCAGGAAGAAATGAAGTTAATCTTAGTTTTAAAAGTATTATAGCTTAATCATTAGAACTAGCATTATCTAATGTAATAGTCATAATTTTATCAGTTATTCCATAATATTCACAAATTTCATTAATATTTTCTACAATAAAACTTTCAGTGTGCCTATCCTCTATATATCTATATGCTAAAATACGTTTTTGCATAAATTAATTTTGATCTATCCAATGATATGTTACCGTTAAATAATCATTACCGTTAGTACTATGACCTATGTCATAAGTGATAGCCACTTTGCCATTAAAATGATACAGTGCATAACGTAAATATTGTTGATATTCACTTACAAATTTAAAAACATTTTTTCTAACAGTTGATCTAGGAAAACTATTAAAAGCAAGATTATATGTTTCTCGAATGTAATGAATAAAATCAGGAGAGGAAGGAAATGAAAAAGGCAAACCCTTTACCGCAATTAATTTTGCCATATTTTCCCTATCTTTATTTTTATCATATTTAGGACCAAAAATTTCCCCCATCGTCGGGTTAATTTGACATTGTACTTGGTCGGAGACACTATGTGAACCTTGTTCCGACTCAGATGGAATTGACACACCTGTTTTTTAGCCTGGTATTGATTCCACCTAGGTGTGTGCTCGCCTTGTACATGTCTCAATAAACCTCCCGTCCCACCTTTACCTTTTTGGTTTTAAATCTATAAACATTTTTATAAATTTTATATCTAGCTAGTTGATTCTCTTGGTCACTATAAAAAAAATACCATGCAGGTGATTTTAATTTTTGTTATGTGAGGCCTCGACTCATACCAGGGGAATAAGAGACATTCCAATTTCAGTTTGAGGCTAAGACTAAGTCCGAGCCTGAGGTTGAGGTGCACTAGTGGGTGTGTCATCTATATTATCGTCTAAATTAAAGCCTGATTCATTTACCTCATCATCTAATAGTATATCATTAAACAAAGCCGTTTCATCAATATGAGTGTAATCAATCAAACCATCCGGACTAGGAATATGATTACTAGAAGAAGTACCCTTACCCTTGTAACCTATACTAGAAGAACTACTAGAAGAAGCACACGTATCCTAACCCGTAATCATACGTTTCAATCATTTCATTTTAATTATACAAATAAATAATTAAAGTAAATGAAATTAAGTGAGATAATTAAAATTAAGTAACAATAATAATTTAAAGAAGGAACGAAGGTACAAAACGTCGACGTAACGTCGACGTGTAATCGAAGTTGAAAATTGAAACTTTGCTCGATGAATGATCCTAGAGCTAGTTGCCAACTTCACTTTCAATTTTTAAACTTTGATGTAAATGAGCAAAAAAAATATAATATTTAATAGGCAATATAAAATTGTAGAGAGATAAATTGAGAGATTAGAGAGATGATGGTAAGATTTGTGAGAAAAATGAGGTATTTATAGTGAATAAATAAAGTTAAAGTGTAAATATATTAACTTAGAGGTTAAAAATAAATATTAAAGGGTAGATGATGAGGGACAAAAATGCGTTATAAACGGGATCGAAACGGGTGGGACGTTCCGTCCCGAATTCGAACCCGACAATTTATTTTGGGGGGAGGGACAGACCCGGCCCACTGGAAGCCTTAGAATAAATTAGTGTTATGAAATTTAAGTTGGTCAAATAAAGGAGGAAAACGTGGTGGGCATCCCCTGAATGCTCCAAACTCCCCCAATTGATTAAACTTGAAAAGTGGGTGAAGGAAGTTGACTCCACATACATTTCTGTTGTGAGCTCAAAATGGAGACAGTTGATTCTACTCGAGCATTTGTGAAGAAGGTCAAACGAGTGATTGTCAAGGTCTCTACTTTATCCAATTTCTAGAATCAGATTGGAATGTATAAAAGTTAGGCTAACAAAATTTGTGATTTAAAAATAAGGTTGGGACTGCAGTTGTGACTCGGGCTGATGGAAGATTAGCACTTGGAAGATTAGGATCTCTGTGTGAGCAGGTAATATACAGTAATTAATTAGTTAGTTAGTTTGCTACTAAAATTCTAAAGCTTTTAGTTCATACAGATTCAGGAGCTTAACTTGCAAGGGTATGAAGTTATTTTGGTGACTTCAGGTGCTGTTGGTGTTGGTCGTCAGCGCCTTAGATATAGAAAGTTGCTCAACAGCAGGTTTTGATGTGAAACTCTCTCTTTTATCCTTAGTGACAAGATTCAAATTTCACACGATACAAATTCATCATATTTGCAGTTTTCTTGATCTTCAAAAGCCCCAAACTGAGCTCGATGGCAAGGCTTGTGCTGCTGTGGGCCAGAATGGCCTCATGGCTCTGTATGATTCATTGTTCACTCAGGTTGACACACAGTTTCTGCAAAATTGTCCTCAGCTTAAAATGTTGTCTACTCACTTTTTATTCTTTATACAGTTGGATGTGACATCAGCTCAGCTTATGGTGACTGATAATGACTTTAGAGATCCAGATTTTAGGAGACAACTCAATGACACAGTTAGTTCGTTGCTGTCTCTAAAAGTTATACCTATATTTAATGAGAATGATGCTATCAGTACACGGAGAGCTCCTTATGAGGTGTGTCTCTCTCTGATTTTACATCCTCTTGCTCCTTTTTATTAGAGTTCCTCTCGTAAGTAGATAGATCACAATGTTTCTTGCTGTAGGGCTGACCAGTTGCATACATGTGTCTATATCAATCCATGCAATCCCCTAAGTAATATTCATGGATTTGTTTCAAATATTAACTTCATTATGCTTTGTTATTAACTTATCAAAATAAACAGCTCACTTTGTTGATATGACATATACATTTATGCTATCTGATTTAGGACGTTCTCCGTAACTATTCTCAATGTTGTTTCCTGGGATTGGGAGGGGAATGGATTGAGATTGTGCATGTGGTTATGCACGTCATTTAAAATTGGTTCCTGTCACATTGGCGCCAAATTTCATCTTTGCTTTGATGAGGTTTGGTTTGTTTGAATCCTGGTGTTGTCTTAAGCTGTAATATGATTTTGAGTTCCAGCAAGTTTTCTAGTAATAATAGTTTTAAGTTTATTCATTCTTTGAGCTCACGGTTTTATCGTAATAATGAACATCCTTGCAGGACTCTTCTGGAATATTTTGGGATAATGACAGTTTGGCAGCTCTACTAGCTTTGGAATTAAAAGCTGATCTTCTAGTTCTGTTGAGTGATGTAGATGGCCTTTACAGTGGCCCTCCCCGTGATCCAGATTCAAAGTTAATTCACACATACATTAAGGAGAGACATGAGAGTGTGATTACTTTTGGAGACAAGTCTAGGGTGGGAAGAGGGGGTATGACTGCCAAAGTAAAAGCTGCTATGTATGCTGCTTATGCTGGCATCCCTGTTGTCATAACCAGGTATGATACTAGTATTTTATTTTTATGTGCATCAGTTGTACACTTGTTCATTTAAAATGTTCAAGTGTTGTCTTCTTAGATGAGTGGATAAAATTTGTGATCCTTCTTGTCTATGGGCTTTGCCCTCTTTTTGTCAATAAACCAATGTAACTGTCCGAAGAGAAGCATTTAGGGTGGTTGAAACAGTACAGCAAAAGAGTGAATCAAAGTTGAATTTATAGCTCAGTTGAGGATGCACAAGAAAATGTGAGGTATCTGATTGGAGCTGAAAGGGAAAAATGCTGTCATTGAGTCTGCATCGAAATTGACTTTATAGCTTGCAGTAGGGGCAGAAGAATCTGAGGTATTTTACTGGAGCTGAAAGTGAAAAACATGTCATTGTACTATGATCAAACATGATATTGATCTACTGAAACACAAATAGGTACACAAGAAAAAAAGAAAAAAGTAAAAAGTAAAAGAACAAATTAAAAAAGAAGCAGAAGCAAGAAAGTAACTTTTGATAATGAAAAGCGGCGGCCGCTTCTACCATAGTTCTAACAGTATCTACATCAGGTAAACTGATTTCTGCATTGCAAATCTTGTGTAATGAAGAATGCATTTCGAGAAGTATGAACATTTAACAATTTTTTTTTTTAATCTTTGGGTGAACTGCGTGGGGCAAACTAATTGAGTGGGTTGGGGCAGTTGACTTTAATGTGAACCAGCTTCCACAAAATTTGGCTTCTGGTTGTTGTTGCTTAATTAAGAGTGGACGCTATTCTGCAACGAATGTATGTCAACAATTGGGAAGTTTGAGCTCTTTATGATGCCATTATATCTGTAAAAATCAGGTACATCAAGTGGCTGATCTTATATGCCTGTGCAAAATTGATTTGAGTTTCAGGCTAAGCAGTTCATAATTGAAAAGTTAATAATGGGTATGGACCTCCAATAAATCTGTCGCATACGAGACTACTGTATTCTGTTGTTTAATAATACCATGTCACTTGTGACCAATGTACACAGATGTGAGAACGACAAAATAACGGTTATCTAATTATGCATGGTTAAGGACCTAGAGAGAGTATATATCTGGGTGTATCAATCTACTACACCTCAAACTAGCTGTAGTCGACTAGATGAATCTGCTGAAACCTTCTGCCCTGTTTGCCCCATTTCGATCCGAACAGTAAATAATTTCTCTTTAACACAATTAGGGGTTCTCTAAATTTAGAGGTTCTCTTCTCACACTTAACCTACAACAACAACAACATACCCAGTGAAATCTCACAACGTGGGGTCTGGGGAGGGTAGAGTGTACGCAGACCTTACCTCCACCTTGGTAGGTAGAACGATTGTTTCCAAAAGACCATCGGCTCAAGACAAAGCATAAGCACAAGCAAAACAAGAGAACCGGTCAGCCCCAGACAGGAAAATTTAAAGAAATAGACCCTAGGTATTTGAAGCTTCCTTTCTTTAGAATAATCTGAGTACCAAGCCTAACCTCCACGCCTGTCTCAGGGTCGCTCCCATTGCTGAACTTGTACTCCAATTATTCTGTCTTGGTCCTACTCACCTGACCCTTTAGACTCCAGAGTTTGTCATCAAATTTTCAGCTTAGCGTTCACTCCGTTGCGTGTCTCATCAATCAGGACTATATCGTCTGCGAATAACATACACCACGACACCTCCCCTTGAATTTGTCGCGTCAGTCCATCCATCACCAATGCAAATAAGAATGGATTAAGAGCTGATCCCGGGTGCAATCCCATCATCAATGAAAAATGCTCCGAGTCTCCTCCTACTGTACGTACCCTGGTCTTGGCTCCATCATACATATCCTTGATCGCCCAGGTACACTTCTAACCTCCAAACATCTGCATAGAACCTTCCTAGGGACGTTGTCGTATGTCTTCTTGAAGTCGATGAAAATATGTAAGTCTTTCTTCCCTCTCCCTATACTGCTCCACGAACCTTCCAATAAGATGAATTGCTTCTGTAGTGAATGCCCCGGCATGAATCCAAATTGATTTTCCAAAATAGATACGTCTCTTCTCACCCTCATCTCCACGACCCTTTCTCAAACTTTCATAGTGTGACTTAACAACTTGATACCCCTAGAGTTGTTGCAACTCTGGATGTCACCTTTGTTCTTGTACAAAGGAATCATTGTACTCTACCTTCATTCTTCGAGTATTTTCGCCGTCTTAAAAATGATATTAAACAACTCAGTCAACCACTTCAAACCTGCCCTGTCTGTGTTCTTTCAAAATTCAATTGAGATCTCATCAGACCCGGTCACTCGTCCTCTGCGCATCGTGCGAATAACACCCTTGACCTCTTCAACCTTAATGCTTCTACAATATCCAAAGTCCTGGTACCTTCTGGATTGCTCCAGATCTCCTAGCACAATGTCTTTATCTCCTTTTTCGTTCAAGAGTTCATGGGAAGTAAGACTGCCACCTCCGTCTAATATGCGCGTCCTCCACCAGTACTTTGCCGTCGTCGTTCTTGATGTACCTCACGTGATCCAAGTCACGGGCCATCCTCTCCCTCACCTTGGCTAGTTTGTACAACATTTTTATCCCTACATTTTTCCTCTAATTCCACACAAAGACGTTCAAAAGCCGCCCTTTTCGCCGCCGTAACTGCTAGTTTTGCCTCCTTCCTTGCCATCTTATACAATTTCCTATTCGTCCACTTTTCCACCTCATCCTTGCTTTCTACCAATTTTGCATACGCTACTTTTTTTGCTTCCACCTTCTCTTGAACTTTACCATTCCACCACCAGTCCCCTCGATGCCCACCACTGCGAGACCCCTAGCACTTCTCTAGCTACTTTCCGAATGCAACTGACCGTCCTGGCCCACATATCGGTCGTATCCCCACTACTCCCCCAAGCCTCCTTGGCCATCAACCTCTCACCCATCTCCTTTGCACTAGCCCTGGTCAAACTCCCCCATTTGATTCTTAGCCTGTCATTCACAACCCTCATCTTCTTCTCTATCTTGATCTTCAAATTTATCACCAAAAGATTATGCCGGGTTGTGAGATACTCACTCGGAAATACCTTGCAGTCTTTACAAAGACCGTTGTCAATCATCCTAAGGAGCAAAAAGTCTATCTGAGTGTTAGCCATCGAGCTACGGAAAGTCACCAAGTGCTCTCCTTCATGAACATCGAATTAGCTATCACCATCTCAAGAGCTTTAGCGAACTCCGAGATGCCTCCCCGTTCCTGTTCCCGAGGCCAAAGCCTCCATGCACGTCGTCATAACCCCGGAAGTGACCAGATATGTCCATTGAAATTCCCTCTTACAAATCTCCCACCACCTTGTCCAAATCCTCCCAAAAGTGCCTCTTCTCTTCCTCGTCCAAGGCCGCCTGCGGCGCGTAAGCACTAATAATGTTTATAGTGGACCCTCCAACTACCAACTAAATCGCCATCATCCTGTCATTGACCCTCTTAACCACTGCCACCTCTTAACCACTGCCACCTGATCCTTTAGTTCGTTGTTTATCAAAATGCCTACTCCATTCCTATATCTCAGCCTGCCCGAGAACCATAATTTAAACCCATCCACATCCTTAGCCTTAGGTCCTACCCATTTGATCTTCTGGACACATGCTATATTAATCCTCCTCTTCTTAAGAATCTTAACTAGCTCTATGGACTTCCCCGTTAAAGTCTCAATGTTCCAAGACCATATTCTTAGCCTAGCATCTCCCTTACCCAACTTACCCCCCTAACCCTCGCCCCCGTCCTCGACCGAGAACATGACCCTAGTCTACCATCACAGTAACCAAAGCGTATATAAACTAATAGACTAATAAAAGGTTTACACCTAAAACAGGAACGCCAAGAATGATATAACTAAAGACAAAAAGAGGAAATGCAAGAATGTAATATACTAGGAACCTAATATATTATGAAACAAATTCGACAAACAAGCAAAGATAAATTAGCAACAAGGATGAGGGCCTGAGAGATAGAACCCGAATGTTTGGCGGAAGACCGGAGAGATAGAGCCCAGGTGCGTGTCGTGACAAATCTGTTCTTGACGGTCGTGTTCCGGCAGTTGATGCTTTGGGTATATACCTGCTGGTACCTGCAAAAGCAAAGCAAAGGAGAACAAAAGGGAAAAGGGAAGAGATATAGGGAGCAGGTCACCTGAAAACCGCCGAAAAATTAGTAAAAAGTTACCTCTATTGATCTGTACCGATCTAGCGAATCGAATGCAAATACGAAATGGATCGCTGATTCTTAGAGAGCGAAATGAATTTTTTCCTGATCTGGAGAATTGGACGATTGAGATCCGATTTCGACGGCGCTCCTTATAAAATGAGTTACAGAAAAAGGTAATCCCACAAGGGGCAGCGCTTGAGAAATGGATCTGAAGCAGTGAAAGTTTTATGCTCAACGCGAGCAGCGGTTTTCACAAGGTTGAAACGTACTTATTAGGCTAAATTAGCACTCTTCTCTGAGATCTGCAAACAAGCGAGATGGAAAACTAGAGCAGACCTACAAACCGTGTTTTGAGAAAACACAGATCTACTATGGGCGTGCCTTTGTTTGTTGAGCTTAACCTAGTCAGACCAATATAGAGTATAACCAAAACAATAAATCAGGGCACATAGTGAATATTTTCAATTGTTGTAGGAAAAGAGCTTCTGTTATGTTTGATAGCACTTTGTAAAGTTGCTTATTCTGATGCATTTTAAGCATTGATAATCCTAAAGTTGTAAGTTCAATGGTTGGAAAAGTTGAAAGATCTATTTTCATCATCCAGCAACATATCTTTGAGCACATTGGACTTTACCATGGAAAATATGAAGTTGCTGTCGAATATTTATATTACCTAGCTTAGCTAGAAAGCATAACTATTTTATGAAGAGCTTTTCCAAGATGTGACTCAGTCGATGAAGCTGGGATAAATATAATAGGAGACCATGATCTGAAATCCAGCAGAGGCCAAGTGCATAAAGTTACCCTACCCTGTATATGTATTGGTGTAAGTATGTAAATACCCCGTGAATAGTCATGGCGCATGCAAGCTGGTCCAAAACACTACTATTATTTTAAAAGAAAAGGGGTGCTAGCAGTACAAGATGGTGTAAGTGGTTAGGTTGAAAAAGAATGCAAATCACTACATGAGGAGAGCGTATTATATGCAGCGAAACATTTTTTTTTAAAACCATGGTGTCCGGGCAAGCTTGGGCGCACCTTAGTCACTAGTTCCACGAGGTACCTGCTACCTCCCACCATCATAGGTACGGGTAACTCTATCCACTAAACAGATGGGAGATCACCTAGTAAAGATTTGAACTTGGGACCTCATGGTTCTCAATCCACTTCATTGACCACTAGGCCACACCCTTAGGTGCTGCAGTGAAGCATTGTTCTTCAGCCGTTCAGTGTGAAAGCTGATTTCTCAAAGTTTCTTGCTCCCTTTACCTAAAATAGCTGCTGATTTTCTCTCTGTGACTGTGCGCGTTCACGGGGATAAAGTGGCTATGCTGTCGATAACATCATTAAAGTGCTACATGGGGAACGTATCGGCACCCTCTTTCATCGTGATGCAAGTAAATGGGCCTCATTTGGAGAGATTGGTGCTCGTGAGATGGCAGTTGCTGCAAGGGAATGTTCCAGGAGGCTTCAGGTATATCTAGAGAGGCATCTGGCTGTAACATTTTTGTAAGATGCATGGATGTGACTATATATTCTTTGTTCACCTCCAGGCACTTTCTTCCCAAGAGAGGAGTAAAATACTGTGGGATATAGCTGATGCATTGGAAGCAAATGAAAAGGCAATCCTCGCTGAGAATGAAGCTGATGTGGTTGCTGCTCAACAGGCTGGATATGAGAAGTCTTTGATATCTCGGCTGGCATTAAAGCCAGGAAAAGTAAGAGGCTTGCTCACTTATGCAACTTAGTCTGAATGATTGTGTACCTTTTAGTATTCCTGCTGATATTGCTACTTCTGTGTCATAGATTTCTAATCTTGCAAACTCAGTTCGTGTGCTTGCTAACATGGATGAGCCTCTTGGTCGCATTTTAAAAAGAACGGAGGTGAGTAAATCAGATCAAAATATATGTTTTACAGGTAGTTTTTATTGACATGAGCAGGACAGCTTGTGAAGGAACCTTTGGAAGTACCTCTTTAGAAAAAACCTTTTGCACTATCAGACGATTTACTGGGTACTATACTATGTCCACTGACAATTACATTTGAATGGTAAAGCCAAAGCTATTTTGTGGTTGTTTTGTTCTTGAGTCATGGAATTAACTGGGCTGACTTGATGGAAGATTGAAGCAACGGAGATGTCGATTTGTAACAAACAAATTTCAATGATCAATGTTCAATTATTAGCCTTCAATTTCAGAGTGGGATGTTAATTTGATATCTGGAATATTATCATCTTGTCCAGGTTGCTGATGGATTCATCTTGGAGAAATCATCATCTCCATTAGGCGTTCTATTGATTATTTTTGAGTCACGACCCGATGCACTTGCACAGGTACGGGATGTTCTACTGCATGCCTTTTACATTCTCCGCTTTCCAATATAAATTAGTTGGGTTCTCTTTTTAGTAGTTATTCAAAACTTTTTTGTTACTAATAGTGGGTATAATGATGACCGACATGTCTCTATATGTAGACTTACGGAATTCTCTGCATGCTTGAATTGCCCATCCTTGGATTATACTTTTACAGTTCACAACTGTTTTTTGCATGACTAGATAGCTTCTCTAGCAGTCCGAAGTGGGAATGGCCTCTTGTTGAAAGGAGGAAAGGAGGCCAAAAGATCAAACGCCATCTTACACAAGGTTTAACTGATAGTTTTATGTTCTCATACACTCTTTACTGGAGGTTTACATACCCTTCGTTTCATGCCAACTTTGTCACCTTTTTTTTTGGGTGTCAGGTGATTACCTCAGCCATTCCTGTAACTGTAGGTGAAAGACTTATTGGACTAGTGACTTCTAGAGAAGAGATCCCTGAATTGCTTAAGGTGCCTGCCGAATATCTTATAAGAGAAACTTATATTCTCTCTCTGTTTTGTTTTAAGAAATCATGACCTACATTAGACATGAGTTCGGTTATTAGTTTCTTTTCCTGCATTGCAGCATGACGATGTGATTGATCTTGTCATCCCAAGAGGTAGCAATAAACTTGTTTCTCAAATTAAGGCAACAACAAAAATTCCTGTTCTTGGCCATGCTGGTAATTATGTGTTACTTGAATGTCAATTACTTGTACATGCTATATGCACTCTCAGCTTTAATATCAAGGATTCTATTACGGTGATGGTAAAGTTACTATTTTTGCTTCCAGATGGAATTTGCCATGTTTATGTTGACAAGTCTGCTGATATGGATAAGGCAAAGCGCATTGTTGTGGATGCAAAAACAGATTATCCTGCAGCCTGTAATGCGATGGTAGTTTGTTATACTTTTTCATAAAGCAATCTAGTGTTTAACTTCAGTAGTCTATTGTTTTTTGTTTTTGGTGATAAATTGTTTCATTGCTTTCCCTGATAGGAAACACTTCTTGTGCATAAAGATTTGGCACAAAATGGAGGTCTTAATGACCTGATTGTGGAACTACAAACAAAAGGTAAGGCCTTTTTTGCACACTCCTATAATTCAACTTCTATATGAATACTGTGGGGTCTTGACTTGGAAGTAGGGAGAAAAGGATTTGAGGGTAATTTTGATAGCAAAATCTGCTTCGTAATGATTAATTTCTTAATGTCAGTTTAGCTTTGAGTTGCATCACCCACAAAAATACTCTTGTTATTAAGTCTCATCTATAATGAACAGGATACACAATCTACATTATGTTTAAAAAAGATATGTTATATGTTCTGTTCTTTGGGTATTACATGTTTCGGCATTCTTCAAATTTTTTTGATCTCCTTTGTTGTTTCAAACTTGATTTTATGATAAATAACAAGTAAATTAAATATTATGTGGTCCTTCTCAGTTGTCAAAATCCATGCGTTACTTAACACCTAATTAGCTTATATTTTTTGATTGCTCTATGATCACCTCTCGCTTCATCCCTTGTATGTTTTGACATGTTCTCCATCTTTGTAATTCTCTTCATAGTATGACCCCTCTTTGTTTTTACATTCAAGCTTGTACTTAGGATAACCTTACTTTTTTTTTTTTAAAATAAATTAAATTTTAGCCCGGTGGGCTGCTTTTACATAATTAGGATACCCTTACACTATCCACCTTGTATGTGCAACCTCTGCCATCTCATGATTGCTGCAGGACTTAACAGGTTTATGGTTATCATTTATTAGCCTATAGCTTGCTTTACTATAGTATTGAAGTTACTAATTTTATTAGTGTTTCTATTTATTGCTTCTAATTATCATTAAGACTTGCTGGAGTCTTCCACACTTTCATCTAAATTGAGATTAAAAGTGGTTAACAATATTTTGATTACTCATGACATGTTCAAAATGTTTTGTGGATAGCTAATTAATGTAGCAAATACTAGCTGCATACAAGGCACTATTATAAGCCTTAGTTTTTCGCACAGTTAATCTTATTTTTTTTGTTTGAGATGGAAGTATACTAACCATTCTATCCTAACAGTTTCAAAATATGGTAAATGCCGACTATCCACAACCTTTACTTTTAATGAGAAAAGTGATGCTGACTATCCTCAACTTGTTTGGCCTTGAAAGAACAATTTAATTAGATTCAAGATGTGTTAACCGATGTTTGCCTCTGTGGCAGGGGTTTCTTTATATGGTGGACCCAAAGCAAGCTCCCTGCTCAAGATTCCAGAGGCACGTACATTTCATCACGAATATAGTTCACTTGCTTGCACTGTGGAAGTGGTTGAAGATGTATATGCTGCAATAGATCATATACATCAGCATGGAAGGCATGTTATGTTTGCCTAACTTTTTCTTACAAAGCTACATTGTGATTTTCTTTAAAATTACTTCATATCGTAGCTCCAGTTCCCTGCAAACTTTTGCAATCCTTATTTTGTTATACCCAACTCATTGGCAGTGCTCACTCTGAGAGCATCATTACCGAAGATCAGGAAGTTGCTGAAGTTTTTTTACGTCAGGTTGACAGGTATATTTACTGTACTACTTTATCTTATCATCCTTTACCACAACATGAGTAGTTTCTTCAATCTGATATATTAATACCGCTGGCATTTTATTAGTTTCCAATAATAAGTCTCGCTCTTTATTGTTATTCATTTAATGGGGGAAATACAAATACTAATATCATATCCCCTCAAATACGCTTGATCTTCACTTTTCAGTGCTGCTGTATTTCATAATGCAAGCACAAGATTTTGTGATGGGTTCCGCTTTGGACTCGGTGCAGAGGTATAGGATCTATCTGTGATTAGAAGTTACCTTTTATTGGTATCGTAGTTTCATATTTCTATGTATCTTGCTTGCTTTTGGTTGAATAGGTGGGCATTAGTACTGGTCGTATTCATGCCCGTGGCCCAGTTGGAGTTGAAGGATTGCTTACAACAAAATGGTATGTGTGCTATCAACTCTCTTTTTATTTCAATCCCTTTTCTACATCTTTCTGGCTTTAAGTCCTATCTGGAAATCTACCACTCTTGAGAGATTGCTTTCTAAAACAATGAAACTGAGTCTTCTCAATTCACTCTGGCAATTTATGCATCCCTTATGATAAAAGAGAAAACAGAAGTAAAGAAGATGATGTTGTCATTTTAATCTCCTTATGTCGAAAATGAAGTCGATCTCAACTTGACCTAGATCCTGTTTCTTTCTTATAAGACACGTCCTTCAGCTTTATTGCATTTGCTACAACATCTTGATGATATTTTTGTCTGTCTGCATCATGAACTTGGCTATTACTTCATTACAGGATCACATGTGACTGAACTGCCCACACTTTAGTTTTTTTCTTGACCAAACCAGTCTTTTAGACCTAGTGCAGTTAGATCTCAGTGCATATCCAGCCTGAACTCATTTGCCCGATTGTTTTCCTACTTGGAAAGATTAGGATGTGGTAGGCCAAAGGACATACATCACAAATTCCTTAGCTAGTCCATATCGTTTAAGTAAATAAGTCCAATAAGAGGTTTAAGTTCTTGAGCATGGATGTTGAGTGAAGTCAAAGAATTATATTATATTTCTCTAGATTACAAAAGTTCTATATTTCTGCTTATACATTGAATTGGCAGTGAAGTAACCCTAAACATTGTGTTTTGTTAGGTTGGGTATGACATTTTAAGGGTATATATATTACAGTTCAAAATAGTCTAGGTGGGGTGGGGGTTATAGCTGATTCTTATAGAGGGAATTTGCGGCTTATCCAGCTTGAAAGGACCTTTTGCCTCTTTAGGAATCATCAAAAAAGAAGAGAAGACAGGATAGTAGCTGATTTAGCTAGGAAACCAGCAACCTGATTTGCTTCTCTGTAACAATGGGAGTAATGCACATTAGCATTGCATATCGTTTGAGTAGTATCTTATGATTCTTTTGAGCTTCAAGTTGTTGGTACCTGTCTTCAAGCTTTTACAAATCAATATAGAGTCCATTTCAAGAATAAACTGTGAGTAACCTTGAGTTATACACCATTCAGCATTTAGTCCACCTCTTCACAAATATAGTTTAAAGGTTTGCTCATGTCCACTTTAGGGAATTTGCTTGCCTTAGCAGTTCTCAGAGCCCAACTGATTTGGTATTGAAGGGAACTGCTTTTTGAAGCATGGCTTCCTAGGAAATGTTGAATCCTCCCTGCAGTGTCCCTCTGTCCAACATTATACTAAGATTCTAGAATGATTACTGAGGATTTCCTGTCGCCTACCCACACTTCGATTCCTGAGATAATTTTGTATCCAACTGTATAAAGGCGGGCACAAATCTATGAATAGGAGACGTCCATAGCTATTGAAGTTTTGGTAGACTCTATAAATATATGCTTGTACCTTCCTTCCCCAACGTCTGTAGAGATCCCCTTTGCCCAGCGAAGCTTGAAGGAGAGACTCACAACCCATCTCTGATTTCCTTCGTCAATCTTCAATCTGCTTGTATAACGCCTGCTTCTCTGTTGGAAGAAACTATTTTTGGAGCTATTACTAATATGTAATAACTCAAAAGATTCATCAGCCAAAAAGAGTCTATGCTCCATCAGATTCAGGTGCGAGAAGGTTATCAGAAAGAGATGCCAGAGACATTGGAAGTTTTTGGTTTAGGCACGTTTCCCAAGAGAAAACTTGAAAACTATCCTTTCGATCTTTTGTAATTAGATGAAAACATATCCTTCGTTTGAAAACATGTTTTACTTTTATTCACAAGCTATCTTGCAATTTCCAAAATTCAGTCATTTGGCAAATTCGAAGTAAAATCCTCAATTCACAAAATAGCTTACTTTATGCATATAATTATGATTCATGGTGTAGTACACCTGCTTGTCCCCACAAGCGTGCACATTTCAAATTACAATTCAAGCATTTGAAAATTTAATAAAAATGCTTCAAGAAAGAGTAAGCATTAACTTACCCTAGCATCCGAGCTCAAATTTGACTTCTCAAGTCCCACAAGCCGTCAACAAGTCATAATCTATGTATAATAGGGTTTGAAACATTAAAATACACTGCACAAGCTCAATGCATGCATCAAAATTGAACTAAGCCTTGATTCATAATTTCCCAAATCCGTGTCTAGAGGGGAGTCTCAACTTTCTCTCTCTATTTTATACTTTCAATGGCTCATAAATAGTTTATGAGATCATTTAGGACTACCCAATCTATCACGTCAACCCATGAACACTCTTTACCTTCCTTCTGTACTGTTTTACTGTCCATTAATGGAGTTTCACCATTCCACCATCCAACCACTCATTTAATACATTCCGTATTCTTAATATATCAAAACAACACTAATAAAGCCCAAGACTTGGAATTACCTTTAGAGTGCAAATCCCAAAACCCTATTCATGAATTTCCTCGGAACTTGTCAAATTCATGAATTTGTTATCCCTACCATTAGTTTTAGGGTTTAGGACCAAAAGTGAGTTTACATTAACCATTATTTTGGTTAAGAGATATGCGTCAAAGGATCAAAATAGTCCACCACCTATATATTAAGGATTTAATTTTCTCAATACTTAATCCCCAAAATGAAATGAAAACAAAAAAAGGACCGGCATGAGTTTGCTATGGTTTTACTGGGTGTCTGGTATGTGTAAGAGGAAGGGTTTAGTTGTTGTTTAAATACTAAGTTGATGCTTTCTTAGCAGTTTCTTTCTTTATTTCTTATAAAGGATCTTGTCTTCATTAAAATGTTGTTAAGCTCGTTACTTATTTTCCTTGGGCGTAACATATTGAATTTATTCTGCGTTTTGAAACATGAGTTATTTACCCAATGCTGCAATTTTGTATAGGCTTGCAAGGGGAAGTGGACAAATTGTTGACGGTGATAAAGCAATTGTCTACAGTCACAAAGACCTTACTCAGCAGGCGTGAGACTGAGAGCACTGATTGTCCAGTTGTGTATTTAGGAAGATCTTGTGTCCTACTATTGGATGTGGGGTTTGATGCTTATCCACAGTTTTTCTGTATGTTCCAGCCATGGATATTGACTTATGATCATTTGCGTACTACAGGTCAAAAACTCTGTAATATTTTTCTGTATAACGAAGTTCCGTTGTGCATAGGTTATAACTGTAGTATTCACTTGAAGCCTAATTGTCTAGCAAAAGTTTCCAATAATTATATAAAAAATTTGAGTTTCATTTTTTTTATAACAGTACTGGCCAAGACAGATTGCAAAGAAGGGAATGCAACTTTGCTCTATTTGCCACTTATGTGGAATGTATGCAGAAATAAATGAGGGGAAATACTAATCATGTGGGAAGGCAGAGTTTGGAAAGGAGAACTCATCTGCAGTGGGGTTCACTCTTTGACATGTAGGTTCAAGGCAGTAAATCAGAATTTCGAGTGGTGCTTGACTAGAGTTTATTGGCCAGATTCCAGAAAAGAAAGGTTGGACTTGTGGGAAGAGAGGTGGATCCAGGGGTTTATGTGAAGATCTTTGGGTAGCTTGTGGCGATTTCAACACAACTAGGTTCATCTCTGAAAAGAACGCTTTTCTGTCTAGAAGTATGAAAGATTTTTCCAATTTTATAGAAGACTGAGAATTGGTAGATCCACCTCTCGGTGGTGGACGCTACACTAGGGCTAGGGGAGGCACTCAAGACTCCACATCCAGGATAGATAGATTTCTCTACACCCCTAAATGAGATGAGGAATTTAGAAACGTCAAGCAGGCAATTTTGCCCAAGGTCATCTCAGATCACTGGCCTTTATCTTTGAGATATGGAAATTGGGAAAACTTAGAAGTTTTATTTTAAGTTCGAGAACTGGTGGTTTCAAAGATCAGGTGAAGATTTGGTGGGATTCTTTTGAAGCTATAGGAAGACCAGACTTCATACTAGCAAGCAAACTGAAAGCATTGTAGTTCAAGCTTAAAGAGTGGAATCTGACCATACGGACCAGGCTTTGATTTTGTCTGGGTTCACCTCGACCACGCGGTTGGACATGAGGAAGCCGAGGAATTTCCCCAAATCAACCACGAAGGTGCACTTTTTCGGATTCAATTTTAGATTATGCTTTCGGAGGATGTTGAAAGCCTCCTGCAAATGTTTCAAGTGTTCATCTATTTCCAGGAACGTAATTTGCATATCGTAAGTATACATTTTCATAGATCGGCCAATCTGTTGTTCAAGCATTTGATTGGCCATTCTACGGAAAGTGGCCCCGATGTTCTTAAGTCCGAAAAGCATTGCAATATAACAAGAAGCCCCATGTTCTGTTACAAAATAAGCCTTTTCTTGATCTGCTGGGTTCAATTTTATTTGATCGTACCCGAAAAGACATCCAAGAAACTTAGCAATTCGTGCCCTGCCGTCGCAAAAAGGCGTCCAAGAAACTTAGCAATTTGTTCCATGCCGTCGCATTGATCACCTGATTGATATGAGGAATTGGGGAAGAAACCTTCGGGTATGCTTTGTTCAGATCTTTGAGGTCCAAGCACATCCGAAATGTGCTAGGTTTCCTGGGTATTATGACAACATTATCCAACCAATTGGGATACCTTACTCACAGATTGAACCTCTTTCGAGCAATCGAGATACCTCTTTTACGAATTGGCTACGATCGGATGATATTAGTCACCTTTTCTGCTTCACGGGGGATGACTCGGATCAGTGTTAAGACCATGCATGATGAACGCCGACAAGACACCTGATACATCTAAATAAGTCCAAGCGAAACAATCCAAATTATGTTTTAGAAATTCAATGGGTTTAATCATGAACTCGGGGCCGAGGACTGAGCCAAAGTATACCTTTCTTTTTGGGAGACCGAGAAAGAACATGATCTTCTCGATTTCCTCCGCCGTGGACATCCTAATATCGACATCTTCCAGGACCACGAAGCCCCGTAGCATTTTGACCCCACTACCTTTGGTTCTCATGGGCTGGGCTGCAGCCCTACAGAGGGTCCCAATTTCTGTGATTACTCTTTGGGGTCGTCCATTCCAAGCTCGATCGTCGTGACAATTATTTCTTGGCCTACAAGGTGATCCCCTCATATTTCCCTTATCCCCACGGGGTGGGGAACTTCATTATTTGATAAAAGGCCGAGGGGACTACCTCTATGAGGTGGAGCTAGGGCCTACCTACAATGATGTTGCATGACATTTTACCGTCCAAGACGTCAAACACCGCCTCCTGAGTGATCCCTCCGACATAAGTTTCCAACTCAATCTGCCCCAAGGTCGTCTCACTTGCGAGGTTGAATCCAGTTAGCAACTTGGTGACAAGCGATACCTTCTCTTCTAATTGAATTTCTTTAATGATTCGGAGTTGTATTATGTTGGACGAGCTACTTGAATCAATGAACACACACTTAATTTCAAAATTAAAAATTTGGAGGGATATTACCAGGGCGTCATTATCTTGGATTGTTGCTTCTATGCTGTCGGCCCTGCTAACAAGGTATGTAAGGCTTACCTTTCTCTCTTTTAGCATGATCAACATGAACACAATACTTGCGAGTTGCTATCCAGTATATACTCCACCCCTAATCACCAAAAGTGTATTTATGACTTATCTTCGTCACTTGATTATGGCTCTTAGAGGCTCTTGGTTAAAACTATTATCTGTATCTTATCAGGTCGTGCTTAAATTGATATAACAAGGATCCATATTGATATTCCAGAAGGTTAAATTAATTGTATATCACATTGTTCTTATTGATTCACATGAGAAAAAAAGGTCATATTTAACCCTCATAAGAGAGTCGGAGGTGTAACGATCTTACATCACTCTGACAAGTTCGAAAAAGTATTCTATATTCCTTAAGAGGTTATTATATGCATGTATTATATATTTATATTGCCTTCAGAGGCCTACAATGTTATACACAACTATACAGATATAATATTGCCCACAGAGGACTATAGCGTTATATACGTAGTTTATACAAATATGAGATTGATGATACAACCCACAAAAGCCTATGATGTTATATACACGATTATATTTCATTATGCATATTTTGGACCACAGAGTCACTCAAAGTACATGTTGTCTTTCTATTGCTCTATCTTACAGTTATACATTCAATTACAGTTTCAACATATGCTTCATTTACAGTATTATACTTGTTTACAGTTTCAGCCTTACATATTCAGTACATCTTTAGTACTGATGTCTCTTCTGGGCACTGTGTTTTATGCCCACAGGTACAAATAGACCTGACTTAGCTCAAGGTTAACACACTCTTTTCTTTCGAAGCTGTCTAGTGAGAGGATAAGTATAATAGTTGTATATATGTATATAATTAGGTATGACGGGGCCCTTTCCCGACCAGGTGTTGTTGATACACTCTCTAAACTATTGTAGATAGTCATCTTGTGTATATTGGCCTTGTCGGTATTTATACTTATTGTGTTTATATCAGAATTCTCGGCCTTGTTGTATATACGTATGTGTTAGGCCTTTTCTGCCTGCAGGTGATTGTGTCTCTGGATCAAAAACTCATTCGTCAGAGGCCTTGTAGACCCATATATTATTAAGTATGTTACATGTATCAGGATTAGTACACTTAGGCCTTCGAGCACCCGGTGTCTTCCACCCTCCCAAGGTTAGGGTGTGAAAAATTTGTTGGTATCAAAGTCGGTCAGTCCTATGTATGTCTACAAGTCGTGTCTAGTAGAGTATTGCTTATAGGTGTGTTGCGCGCCACACTTATAAGCATGAGGCTACATGGCATTTAGGATGGTTTCATTCTTTCTTGATTGAGATAGTGCAATAGAGCCAAGCTGTAAGTATCTATTCTTAACTACGTTGTGTTTACGATATCAGTGATGCATTCTTCAAGGGATACCCTTTCTATTGAGATTGATCTATTAGAGGATCTAAGCGGGTTACCCTCGCACCAGTCTCCGACTCAGATACGACTAGAGGTGCTGAGAGAGACCCCTACACCATCAGATATACTACCAAATATACCACTAGCATCATATGACAAAAATGTTAGGGAGGCGGTTTAGGTATTGAATTCGCTAGTTGCCTCTCAGTCATAATACCGCCTGGTATGACTGACAGTGGTAGACCCTAAGGTTAGGGAGTTCACAATCCAGGGAGCCCATTACCCAGGGGCAGTTGATGTTCAGCAGGGCTGATTTAGTTAGAGCCAGTGAAAGGACTAAGAGGGTTAGATGGTTAGTGATTATCGGGGGAGACATAATGAAGAAGGATTTCGGATGTATGACCAGCATGATAGATGTTTGCGACAGATCAGGTATGACTCGATACCTCAAGATATAAGTAAGAGTGGTTTAGACTGAGTAGGTCTATCTAGGCCATATTGTAAGATGTGTGGATGAATGTATGTAGGACCTTGTAGTAAGAAAACATGAGGTTGTTATTGGTGTAGTAATTGAGGACATAAGATATAAATGTGTCCTGAGTTGGCTTATAAGAGGAAAGATGAGAGGGAGAATATAGTTTTGAGTTCAGACATTACCCGAGGATAACAGACAAATGCAAGTATGCCATTGATCTCATTATTAATTTATCTACCTCCTACATGAACAATATGGATTTGATTTATACTCTAGGCAAGTGACACCATTTTGGGAAGCCAATTTTTCTAAACGACCCATGGGGGTAAGATAATCCGATGAGAAAGAATCATGACCGTAATGATATTAACTGAAGAGAGAATTTCCTATTCCAAAAGATACTAAAACTACGTATGCATATTACGAGTGTAAAAGATATGGAGCACCTAACCCAACCTAGGGCCGGAATTGTGGCATGTTTTTGTATGACCCTAGTAGGTAACCTCCAAATTCGTGATAATATGCTATCCGATGATTGTATCAAAGTCCCAAACCTTGAGGTGAGGAAATGGCAAGTCAAAGGTCAGACTATAACAAAAAAAAGGTTGTTGGAAAGTTGGAACGTCTTGAGAAGGTTCTTTGTCCCTTAGTGACTTATGTCTTCGGAATGTCAAAATTTGTTAGAAATATGTGACTCAAATAGTACTCTCGGGTCTAAGGAATAAGTGGAAACCCCAAAAGGTTGTTAAGGAGAATGAACTTCCGGGATTAAAATAGGCGAAGACTCATTTCGGGGAGTGTTTAATGAAAGTGTGTAAGATGTCATGCCCAAACTAGTAGCCCAACCCCTCTACAAGAACTGGACCATTTAGGAAGACCTTGAAACAAGATGTGTCTTGTCAGTTAAAGGCAAACGACATACCTTCTTACCCTAGCAATACATGTGTGGGTGACAGTAAAAGATAGTGGGGTTTTCGATATTAGGTGATGAGATTTTCAAATTCCATGGTGAAATTTTATGAGACAACCGAGCAAGAATAACTAGTTGAAAACAGAGTGCGAGAGAGGTTTCAGTATGACAGAAGAGTGACTAAACACAAGTGAAATTGTTATGAAAAAGTAATGAGGTCGAAGTATGTTTTCCAAATAAATAGACCGGTGGAAATATTGTAAGGGAAAGGATATCGATAACAAAAATATAATGGGACCCATAACAACAGAATTACCATTGAATGTAAGGACATTAGTGAAGCAACGACACTTAAACTTTCCTTAGCCAAGAAAATAACACCTAGCGACCATAAGTAATGGTACCAGAAGTACATTAAGATGAGGAATCCTTAAAGAAATTCAGGCCGGTAATGTACAAGTTAATTGGGTGAGTGGCGGGTGGAGGAGATCCAATTCCCATTAAAGGGGGAATCTTGAGTAAGTAATAAATTGGAACCGGGCTACAATTGGAACTTGGATAAGTTGAACACTAGCTCCACCCTTAATACCAACAAGTCATTGAAAGGATAAGTAAGTGGAAGCAATGATGAGTAAGACCTGATGCGGGTATATAATGGAAGAATAAAATGATCGACAAACCCAAAAGGGGCCAAGGTAGACATTAAGGAAATAAGTTAAAGAATAAAAATGAAGTAGGGATAAGGGTAGGCGAATAATATTAACCTTTGGATATATCTAATTTACTGAACAACTCACCAGATGGATGATGTAATTAACGATATGGGTTGTAAAAAGAACCTGAGCTAAGCCCTAAAGATGAAAGTATTAACTCTAGCACAATGATCATGATGAATCCGATAGATCGAAGCCTTGTAGGAATGATTTGTTCGGTGAGAAAATGGGTAGGATGACCCTTCTCATGGACAATATTAAAGGACATTACGATTACATCAAAGGTTTTCCTCCAGTAAGGTATATACGACATACCCATCAAAAGAATTGTTGAATATGGCGAGTAGCGAATCGTGAAGTTATCAGAGTTCAACATTGTGATCTTAGGGCAAAGCTAAGGACTCTCTAAAAAAAGGCACAAATTCGGAATAAGTAAAAAAATAGTGGACGCTTAAGGGATAAGTCCAACAAACGAAAAAGACGTCTAGCGTAAACGGATGTCTTGTCTCCAGTACATAGGAAAAAGGGAAAGTAAGGTAAAATGTAAAAGAGTGATACACACCGAGAAAGGATACTTGAGCAAATATGGGGTACGATTAAAAGAAATTGACCTATTATGGATTAATCACTTATAGAATATTCGAATTGGAGACATTTATGAGAAGGAAGTGATGTTGACATAATAGACAAAGACGTAGTTGACAATATGGTCAAGCACCGCTAGTAAGAGGAGGAATATGAATACTAAATGAAGTGTAAGGTATCTAAGTAGCTAGCAGAAATAGAAGCAAGTGGTGATAATTCCTTGAAGTAAAATGCGAAAGAACCTTATCTTATATTAGGAATTAAAGGAAAATCAAAACAAATCATGTTGTAGCAATCTACCCATATAGAATATACAGAGATATAGCGTGACATGAAGTAAAGGTAATAACACAAACCTTACAAAAATCAGGAAGTGATGGTTGACATATAATAGGATGCACACTTGAAGCGGGAAAAGTTAATCAAGGATTATTGGATGGCACGGGAATTGCTAAATTTTATCTTATTATCATCATAAACCATTCTGATCTGGAAGACTGATATATAAATGTCTCGATAGTTTACATCATGGAAATCAAAATCGTCTATAAGGTCGAAGATTGGATAATAACTCATACTAAGTAGAATATCCATTTTCCCAAAGATATCTCAAACTAATGTACACACACTCCCTCTCTTAGGCAAACAACTTTAAGAAATCGAGTTAAAAGACTTTGGATGTTCAGATTCAGCCCTTCCTTCATCTTAATGGGCCAGGCAAAAGTAAGATTCAAATCATCAGAATTATGTTATACGTAAAGGTACTGAACTTGTTATAACAATAACCATTATAGTATTGGTATGTCGAAATCTAAAGGTTTGTATAAGAGTGATGGATAAGATTCCTATTGAATAGCAAAGATGAAAGCGATTCATGGTAGCGGTAGTAAATGGGATACAATAAGTTATGAGAAAATACCCGAGTTAAATTAAAGGATGCTTTAAAAGACGTGAAGAAAATAGAAGAATAAAATTTAGAAAAAAGGAACGACGTAGTCCGAGACATTAATGATCATAGTACCCGAACTCGACCAATAAATGTAATGACAGACCGACCCACATATCTAGTTCTTGCATTAAGATAATAATAGCATTTATTGGGCATCCCATTTGAATTCCACCATAGTAGGGATGTGAAGGTAAAAAAAAGGTTATTGAATGAAATAATTATATCTATAAGTGTGACGATATGAATAAGGTAAAAAAAAGTATGTATAAGAGTATGAGGTAGGGATGGAAGAAAAGAATAGAATAAGGAACAAACGCAGAAAACCTTATTGTTTCAAAAACTCCTGACCTATGATGATCATCTTGCAATATCTTCTCAATATAATTCTACTTATGCTCCGCACCTATGAACTTCTATCACATAAGTTCTATCGTGCGATGAAAATTGTAACAAGGACATGAAAGACATAGTTCAGTTGTCAGGATTCAATGACTTGAGTAAACTACAGTTACTAAGTGATATTGTAAAAGAGATGTAAGACCGTATGGGGTCAATGATGTACCGATAATATTATTGATGTAAGTAAGGAGGGGTAATTTTGTGTAAGTGAGTCGGATGTTGGTTATATTTGGGTTGACCCAAAAATAGACACCAAAGTAGGGGTATCTGGTTCTCGGTTTGGTTGGACAGTGGGGTGTTTGATGGTTATTTCGGGTAGATTCAAAGGGAGTCAGGTCAAGGAATTTTATGGGATTGTAGGCACGTTGAGGTTTTATTTTATGGTCTGGTTTTTGTGATTGGATTATGGCAAGGCGACGAAACAGGACTGAACCAGTGAGGTTCTCGGCAGGGAGTGTTATGCGGACAGTTTGATGCAGTCAGGGTTAGACGGGGAGTTATGAGTGGTTTCAGACATGGGAATTTTATGGAGGTCTTCTGAGTATGTTTATGGAGGTTTTAATGGTAGGTACTCAGTATTTGATGGTGGCAAGGTTACGAAAAGGTACCGAATAGTGAGGTTCCATCAAAGGTTGGTTTAGTGGGCTGCTTTGTGTTGTCGGACTCGGACGGTTGTATTTGTGGAGTTTGGTTGGAGACCTTTGTAGTGGAGGTTAAGGAGGTGTTTTGGGACGTGGTGGTTAAATGAATGAAGTTATTTGGATGAGGAATGCACACGAAATGCAAGTTACAATTCAGGCACACACCAAGTGTTGGTTGGTACGGTTTGGGTTAAGTGTTTGGTTGTATTGAAATGCGGTCGATGAGCCAAAGGATAGAGACACGGTGATTTTACTTCCTGAGACGACACCAAGGATAAAGTGACCAATTCCACAAGGTCAAGACCGGGGTTTGCTAAGTGCAATGCCCGTGAACTAGCCAAGTGAGGGTGATTGAAACCCTTTTAGTAATGTCCACACAGTTCCAACATTCGCTTACCACTAACGGGGTTCCTTGAGCTTAGGTTTAGTTAAGTGACACAATCTTAACCAAAATTACCCCAAAGGAAAACCTTAGTTTTGGTTCAACTAAGTCACATAATCTTAGCTAAACTTGCACCAAAGGGTTTGGCTCACACAGAACCAACTAAGATAAACAACACACAGTTGAATAACTTAGCAAATGAGTAAAACTCAATTTTTGTATATCAACAAACTCTGAATATTTACAAGTCCTAAAGGTCCTATTTATAGTAGAGTATGGACCATTATAGAAGGAAACAAAAGGACACAAACTACATGACAACATCAGCCTAGTGGGAACAAATGGGAATGGGTTTGGGTTAACTTTGGGACAAAGGGATTTTGAACTAAATAGGAACAATGGGAAGGGGTTTGTATTTACTTGGGGACAAAGATGAATCTAATCTTTTCACACCCTTTTTGTGGTTCCCATGAAGAAGAATGCATGAACTTGTTTTTTTCAAAAATCATCTCCTTGGAATGTGGTTGGAAGCTTCCATTCTTGGCATTTGTGTGTTGAACCATTTTGGCCAACTCCTCCTCTCCCCCTTGGACTACTTTGAAGTCTTTAAAATAGTTAACTTCATGAACTTGTTAGTTCATAAAGTCTCTCCTTGAAATCCCCATCTTCTAGATGTCCTTTGTCTTTACCACCTTGTCATTATCGGCTTGTCACTTCATTACATAGCCTAGTTGTCCTTTCCTATTACTGAGAATATTAATTGTGTTCTAATGAGAGCTAGGAGTTATGTACATATTACACTATGTCCTAATCTAAGCTAAGAAATAAAGACAAGCTAAAAGAATATACATGGTCTCGACCAAGACCAAACAAAAAGGCCGAATATACAAGACTTTTTAAATCTTCATGTCACAAATCCAACTCCATTCCATTTTCCATGTCATATTAGGCTTATAAGTGTATAATTATGTGCCACTGATGGAAACCTTAGTAAAGCTCTCTAGGCTTTGGTTGAGAGTTTAAGTCCGCAGGCTTTCTTTCATCAATCTCTCATTCTTTGGAAGAATTTTCCCTCAAATTCGCGCCATTTAAATTTGGTAAAAAATTTCAACCACAAGTGTTGATATAATACATCCATCATTCGGAAGTTTTATATACTGGACGCCTTCCTCGTAATTTTCCCAATAAGGATCTGAATATAAGCCAAATGGCTTGGGCTTCAAATGTTGCCCGTGTTGTGCTACAAATCCCCTAGAGTATAATCCCTTTCCATGGCACAATACATCATTCATTTTTGTTCTAAAGAAAAGGATGGTACCTACCCTAGTTTCATGTTTGATGTCCCATGGCCTTTCACGGCTTGGCATTGTTAAAATCGGGGCTTCACAATTTCTTTCCTCTAAGGTTTCAAAGATATTTGTTGCTCCATGAAACCATTCATAATTATATTTTATTAGTTCATTGTTATGGACAACAATGGTATATAATTCTGCATAACAAGATGAAAATGAGAAGCTGAATCAAAGACATTTTTTACCGCAACAGTCCTAGTAGGTTCGAACCAACTTAGAATAGATTCCACCTTGGATGGGTTGGCATCAATGTCCTCGGAAGATGTCACATGTCCCAAGGATGGACGTGATACCTTGGATAAGGGAGAGTTAGGAATGTCACACTATCGACAAAACATTACAAACCATTCGCCCAAATCAAACTTTATTCTGAGGGTCATATTCCATTTAACTTTCTCTCGAATTCCCACATGATGATAGCCACTTTTAAATTCCATCTTGATGAATAATTTGGCTTCACCTAATCCATCAAAAAGGTCGTTAAACCTTGGCATAGGAAAATTGTTCCATGTGATGAAATTGTCGTCCTCTCGACTTTAAACACACGGGTGCCAAGTTTCATTTTCTTTTGCCTCCATCAAGATCATCTCCTTGGTTGGATTGTGTGCATATGCTTGAGGGTTGTGTAATGAACTTCTTGAAAATAAACCAAGAGAATGCTCACTACTTTCTATCGGTGATGGTCTGGTTGTTAACTCAAAAAGATCCTTTGATCTCGTCACATGAATGATGCACGGACTAGGGCTCGTTTGGCTTTTGCTCACCAATTATTGTTCTTGGTATCCATAGTCATGGTGAGTAGACAATGAAATCCTTGAAAATAAATGAAGGGCAAATTCACCATCTTTCATCGATAGTATTCCGGATGCAACGTCATTTGAAAGTTCCTTCGCGTCAGCAATTTCTACAACTTTGAAATGTTCGCCCTTTCCTTGCACGCCAATGAATCCATAAGACTGCCCTTCTTTGATTCTTTTTCTACCCTTCGTGCATCAAGTAGTAGGGCCTCGACTTCACGCTTCTTTGCACGTCGGATTCTCAAGTCCTTGACCTCATTAGGTGACATCGGCATGAGTTGGATTTTTTCATCATGTATCCGAAAGGAATAAGTATTCATTCCTTCATCATGTTGTGCCTTCGTGTCAAGTTTCCATGGTTTCCCCAACAAAATATGACATACATCCAATCTGAAAGCTAATAAGAGTTTGTCTTATGATTCTTAGCTTTTCATTTTGGTTCATCCATTGGAGAGTGTACGGCTTCAGATAATTGCGGGTGGGTAGTATTAACTTTTCCACCATTTCCACGGAGGCCAAGTTGACACAATTTCTTCCATCAATAATCACATTGCACACTTTTTCACTTACCTTGCAATGTGTGTAAAAATAGTTGTTCTCCTTGTATCTCCTCATGTTCTTCAAGAACACTCAACAAATATTGGAGTACTAAATTTTCATGCTAATTTGCAAGAGTAACATCTTCTTTCAATAACTCCTCAGTTACAGATTTCTCCATACAAAAAGAATCCCTACATTCTGGACTATACAATGGCTTATTAAAGGTGGCACTGTCCTCTTCTTCAACATCATATTGTGGATTAGCGAAAAAGGTATTGCCCTTCTCATGCCTTGGGATGATTTGCACAACCCCGAATTCAGCATGATTCATCATGGCATGATCCACAAATCCCTTTTTCAAGGCTTGCACACGGTCGGTCGAAATGTCACACATAACCCTCCGTAGTTCCTTTCTTGTGAAGGCAAAGCCTCAAAGCGTGGGACGGGATTTACTCGCTCTGATACCAATATGATGTAAGTAAGGAGGGGTAATATTGTATAGGTGGGTCAGATGTTGGTTATATTTGGGTTGACCCAAAAATAGACACCAAAGTAGGGGTCTTAGGTTCTCAGTTTGGTTGGACAGTGGGGTGTTTGATGGCTATTTCAGGTATATTCAAAGGGAGCAGGTTCAAGGCATTTTATCGGGTGGTTGTAGGAACGTTTAGGGTTTCTTTTATGGTCTGGATTTTGTGATTGGATGATGGCAAGATGAAAGAACAGGACTGAACCAACGAGGTTCTCGGGAAGGAGTGTTATGCAGACACTTTGATGTTGTCGGGGTTAGATGGAGAGTTGTGAGTGGTCTCAGACTTAGGAGTTTTGTGGAGGCATTTCGGGTATATTGAGGGTGGTTTTAATGGTCAGGACTCGGTGTTTGATGGAGGCAAGGTTATGGAAAGGAACCAAAACAATGAGGTTCCGACAAAGGTTGGTTTAGTGGGCTGCTTGGTGTTGTCAGACTTGGATGGTTGTATTTGTGGAGTTTCGGTTAAAGACCTTTGTAGAGGAGGTTAAGGAGGTGTATTGGGGCATGGTCGTAAAAGGAATGAAGTTGTTTGGATAAGGAATGCACACGAAATGAAAGTTACAATTCAGGCACACACCAGGTTGGTACGGTTTGGGTTAAGTATTTGGTTATTGTGGTTGTATTGAAATGCGGTCGAAGAGCCAAAGGATAGAGACACAGGGATTTTAATACCTGAGCCGACACCAAGGATAAGGTGACCAATTCCACAAGGTCAAAACCGGGGTTTTCTAAGTGCAATGCCCGTGAACTAGCCAAGTGAGGGTGATTGAAACCCTTTTAGTAACCCAAAGCTTAGGCTAAGTTGGTCCACACAGTTCCAACATTCGCTTACCAATAAAGGGTTCCTCGAGCTTGGGTTTATTTAAGTCACATAGTCTTAACCAAACGTACACCAAAGGGAAACCTTAATTTTGGTTCAACTAAGTCACACAGTCTTAGCTAAACTTTCACAAAGGGGTTTGGCTCATACAGATCCAACTAAGATAAACAACACACAGTTGAATAACTTAGCAAATGAGTAAAACTCAACTTTTGTATATCAACAAATTCTGAATATTTACAAGTCCTAAAGGTCCTATTTATAGTAGAGAATGGACCATTATAGAAGGAAACAAAATGACACAAACTACATGACAACTTCGGCCTAGTGGGAACAAATGGGAATGGGTTTGAGTTAACTTAAGGACAAAGTGATTTCGGCCTAAATAGGAACAATGAGAGGGGTTTGGATTTACTTGGGGACAAAGATGAATCTAATATTTTCACACCCCTTTTGTGGTTCCCATGAAGAAGAATGCATGAACTTGGTTCTTCAAAAAATCACATCTCCTTGGAATATGGTTGGAAGCTTCCACTTCTTGGCATTTGTGTGTTGAACCATTTCGGTCAACTCCTCATCTCCCCCTGGGACGACTTTGAAGTCTTAAAAATAGCTAACTTCATGAACTTGTTAGTTCATAAAGTCTCTCCTTGAAATCCCCATCTTCTAGATGTCCCTTGTCCTTGCCACCTTGTCATTCTCGGCTTGTCACTTCATTACATAGCCTAATTGTCCTTTCCTATTACATAACATATTAATTGTGTCCTATTGAGAGCTAAGAGTTATGTACATGTTACACTATGTCTTAAGCTAAGGTAAGAAATAAAGACAAGCTAAAAGAATATACATGGTCTCGGCAAGACCAAACAAGAAGGCAAAAAATACAAGACTTTTTAAATATTCATGTCACAACTCCAACTCCATTCCATTTTCCATGCCATGTTAGGTATATAAGTGTAGAATGATGTGCCACTGTTGGCAACCTTAGTAAATCTCTTGTCACGACCCGAACTGGGGCCCGTGACTGGTGCCTTACCCCGGGCACCCTAGTGATACAACATCAGAGAAAATCAGCGGAAATAAAAACATGAACACGAAACAAGAGATATGATAAAAAAACAGGCCAACCAAAACAGTTTGCCTTCTCAGATATATATACAGACCGAATAAGCTTACATCCTTTACAACCCCGCCACAACAAGATTACATGCACTTCTAAGAAAGTGATAACAACTATGACGGACAGTGGCCCCGCCATACCTCGAATGTACAAGAACCTCTGCACTGTGGTAACATACCACAAGATAAGCCTCCGAGAAACGGGGCTTCCTAATACGAACTGTGATCCTATGAGCGAGGATCCACAACCGATGTACCTCTACTGCAGATGAACGCAACCCCCGGGCGAGGTCACAACAGGTACCAAGTATGTGAAATCAACATCAGAATGAAATCATGACATATATAAAAAGAGACATGTATGATAACCAAACTACCATTTACAACATAAAAGTAGTCATGTCAAGTCGTGGACTCACACCTCAAGTCATCCTCATGCCGTGGAACTCCTTCCTCACCGCATAGCCTAGGAATAAATCGTATGATACGTATAACATGTCTCGCCCATCCCACGGGACTCGAGGTGGAATCGTGTGGAATACATGTCTCGCCCATCCCATGGGACTCGATAAGAATCGTGGAATACGTGTCTCTACCATCTCACGGGACTCGATAGAATCGTATGGAATACATGTCTCGCCCATCTGGGACTCGATAGGAATCGTATGGAATACATGTCTCGCCCATCTCACGGGACTCGATAGAATCGTATGGAATACATGTCTCGCCCATCTCATGGGACTCGATAGGAATCGTATGGAATACATATCTCGGCCATCTCATGGGACTCGATAGGAATCGTATGGAATACATGTCTCGACCCATCTCATGGGACTCGATAGGAATCGTTCACAACCAATCAGCCGACCCTCCATCGAGAGACGCGCAGATAGAAATACAATACTTGCACAACAAGGCTATCACACGCAAACATAGGCAAGTTACACACAACTCAAGGTACTTTCATTTTATGTCAAAGTCCGGGTTTTAACCCCAAAGTACTACATACGTTAAATTCTTTTAAAAGATCCATTTCTTTTACAAAGGTCACCCGATACCCGTAGTATTAACATAGAGTGACTAACATTTATAAGTAAACCAAAACACTTTCCTTATTAAAATCAAGTAACAACATTCTTTTCCAAAAGTTCAAGTTTGCCTAATTTCAAATGCTCAAGTCTCTTATTTTCGAAAGATTCCATAGATCATAGTCTTAATCACTTAACGTAATCTCCTTTTAAAACAATTGAGTAACATATGCCTTATGTGTGAGTAGCTTGTTCTTGTTTATAACCATCTTATTAAAGCAGCCATGATCTAGGAAATGTAATACAATTTTGTCTTATCTTAGCTTCTATGCAGATGGAGGTTTCTACTGGTTTTAATATAATTAATTAGTCAATACATTTCCTTTATTAACGCTGCAATGGTTTGTTCGATACTTATTCTCATTTCCGAAATCAGTAAAACATTATTCTTTAAAAGCCAAGTACTCATTACTCACGAATGAGGTTTCACAACTTTTTAACAAAATTCATAGTCCTTAACATTTCATAAAACGTCATTTATAAGTTAAGTCTCTTATCTTTTAAGATCAAGTCTCTTAACTTCTAAAATCAATAAACCATTCTTTTACCTACATAAAGTCGTTATAACTAACTTCCCATAAAGCTATTATAACACCTTATGTTTTAAACCAACCAAAACTCGTTTAGCACACGTACGTCTACCGTACTACATAGTTCACAACAATCATGCTAGAAAAGATAGGAAGAGGTTCACATACCTCGCGACGATTATCGACAAATAGCAAAACGCTCCAAGTACTTCAACCCGTCGGCTACTCCTTAAGCCAAGTAGATCACGCCACACGTAGTACTCCACTCCTAAAATGGTCATAGTACTTCTATCAAACCTTTCTTACCATTGAAGACTTATACCAAAAAAAAGCCCTTTAATTCTACGAAAAATTGGGCAGCACTTCCCCCGTTTTTACTTATTTTTCCATCTTTCTCCAAGGCCCGAATAACCGTAATTATATGCCATATATAAGGCGTAATAATTTAAACAACATAAAGAAGGGGATTACACGCCCAAACGGTAACGCGGTTTACTATCACGCCTTCATAATAACAATAAGTAAAAGAAAGGGATTACGCGCCCAACCGGTAACGCGGTTTACTATCACGCCTTCATAACAATACAATAATTAAAAAGGGGATCACACGCCCAAACGGAACGCGATTGAACAATCTTCCCTTAATGTAAATGTAAATACCCAATGTAAATACATACCCAAAGTAAATACCTTATGTTGGGGTCCTTGGCCAACTTTTTCATTTTACTTATCCACTTACTTTATTAGTCATCCAACTTATATTCCATCTTAATATAAGTTATAGTTACTTTGTTATTAGCTTCTTAGCAAGTAAGATACGTTTTTTACCATTTTGTGGCTTTCTTGCCAATTTCCATTTTAGCAACTTAACAAGATCCAAATCCTTCCAAACTTTACTCCATATATTATATAATCCATAATATACCTATAATATATGTATAATAACCAATTCACAAAGAGGTTTAAGTTTCACTACCTCAAAAAGCCCAAGAATATCCAAGTTCTTAAAGTCGCTCCAAGCAAGTCTTAGCTCCAAATCTTTACGTTCCAATCCGCTACAAGCAACCCATAGAAGCTCCTAACCAACTTCTCTTCAAGATTCAACTCCAAAAAGTGAAGAACACTTAGGGCCAACAAGATAACTTTCGGCCAAGGCAAACTAAATAGGCTAGGGGTGTGAAATCTTTTCCAACTCTTGGTACACAATCTTCCTAACACCTTAGGGAAGAACACTTAAGAGTTTAAGAATTGTTGGACAAATTTTGCTCAAGAAAAGGCACCATGGCCGAGAGCTTCATGAAGGGAGAGGGAGGGTTTTCTCAAGTCTTGAAATGGTTAAGTGTGGAAGATTTCATCAACTAAGGGTGCATATATAGGACAACCAAGGGCTAGGATGAAGGCAAGTGTGTGGTTGAGATTGGGGACAAGTGTGTGTGGGCCCCACAAGCCACTTGTCCAACTAAAATATCTTGCAAGACAAGGCCATTTGTCTTGCCACTTGTCAAGTGATTTCGGCCAAGAGCCACCTAGGGGGGTGACACGTGTCGCCCTCCTAATCGTCCAAAATATTTCATCTTCCGAAAATATCCATAATGGCCAAAATCTCAAAAAAAAGCGGGCCCCACAAAACCGTAAATTTCTCCCGTGGGCCCCACGTGACCGTTTCCGAAAATAAAATCTCAAAATTCTAATATAATTCAAGAAGCCCAAATACCAAATCTTGGAATCCAATTCCCATCAACGAACATTTTTCCTTTACAAAAACCGGAAACTTTTCCGTCGAAAAATCACATCTTTCTTCCTTTCCAATTTTTAATGTCGTATTCTCGTACGTACGTCCTCACATACATACCCTGGAACTACGGGGTATAACAACTCTTCTCGGCTTTGGTTAAGAGTTTAAGTCTGCAGACTTTCTTTCATCAATTATGTTTGTGTAACCCTATGAGGTGATATTTATGATATATGATTGTGTGATAGGTTGAGATGTTCTTATGTACCAAATAAGCTCTGCCAAGTTTTCCGATAAACATAAGAATTATTATACTCTTGTGATAAAGCCTCGACATTCAAGGATGGATGTTCTTAAGAGGGAAGGATGTTACACCCCATAATTTTGCATATAGAATAAACCTTAAGTTATGTAGCCTAAAATAAGGAATGAGGTTATGTTCTATTAGGAAGGTTAAGGAATGGCCGAGTTGGGACCGAAAGAGTCATGAGAGTTTAAAGCGTCGTTATTCCCTTCGTGCTTATAATCCTTATGTTGTGTGAGTCGTGTTAAGTAGATGTAAGATGAAAATAGAATAATGACCATTAAAAGGGATGAGGAAGACCTTGGACCAAAGTTGGAAACATATTCAAAAGATTTCGAGTTTTGTTCGTCGTTACATTTGAGAAGCCGATTAAACAATTTATGTTCAGACGACTCAAGCCCCGTTCCAAGGGTCATTTATGACATAAATGAATGTTAAGAAGATTTATAGATGGTTATCAGTCATTGGGATAAAAGGAATCACATCTCGATAAGATTTGACGAAGATAGGATGATACACTAAGTATTTTGCCTCGCGAAACCCATTCCGCTTTATGGATGAGGCCCCACATCAAGGAAAATATTTGGCCACCTAATTACCACCATATGCAGTGGAGTATACGGTTGCATATGCCCATATGCATCACACATCCTCCCGTATATGGGAGGCAGTGGGCAACCTATAAATGGCCCAGCCTCAAATTTCATTCCAAAAACCTCTCCTAAGGTATAAAAAACATTGAAACACCATCCAATAAGATTGAAGTGTAAATCCTTCTTCAATAAGATTTGATCATCTTGAAATCCCCCTTGGATTGTTGGAAACAACTCGTAATCCTTGAGGATCGGAAGGAGAGCCTCGGAGCATCTCCTAGCTTAAGTGATCTTGTGGTAAAAGGATCCATCAAGGGATTGAGATAAATTCTATAGATAAGCATAATAGTTTTTGTGTTGATCGTTGGATGTTTTTTGATAAGATATTTGAAGTAACTATAGCTAGATTTTGTGAAATATAGTTGTGGTAATCTTGAAGGTATTGTGGTCATTGTAAAAGAGGTGAGAAAAACTTAAATTTCTATGAAATAAAGTATGCACTCTAAGTGTTTGACAACATGTCGCAATGACGAAATTATGAAACTTTTGATTGGCTATTGATATGAATTATCTTAATTATTTAGGTTGACGAGTACACGATGAGCGAGAAGTCATATGAGTAGTGTTGCCCTTCTAATAAGGTATGTAAGGCTTACCT